>CM040092.1:7356112-12356112 GCA_022496805.1 Pohlia nutans | reverse complement strand
ATTCTTTGATAGTTCTTCATATATACAAAATCTCTTGCATGACAGTTCTTTAACCCCTAAATGCCCTCACCTATATCCAGTTTGGGTAATTTTGCAAAGATGTATTATAAAATGCAACCATCATGAATATTTGGAACTTGATTTATGAACAAAAGTCATACATTTTGAATTTTAGATTCTATCCATACGGTTAGATCTACGATTGCTATTACTAATATTTTTCTATAAATTTCGAAACACAAAATAAAAAGTTATTTTGTAATTCAATTACGAATAAGATATTGATAATATGTGGATGAAATGTGTTGTGATGGGTTATAATGTAATAGTCTAGGTGTTGTGATTTTTGGAGATTTTTTAGATGCTTGATTTTATGATTTAATTTTTTCAAGAACAATTTTAGTCTAAAATCTTCAAATTTTTGGGTGAAACACCGCAACACGAAATGAGGCATAATTTTTTCACAAACTGTTTCCTTTTTGATCGGATCACACATACATGAAGCTAAGTTCTCATAAAAATTTCAGTAAAAAAATCACACTACAAAAGTGTATGACGGATGAGAAACTACGGATGGAATCTTTACATCAAGCAAAATATGCATGGTTGGGCAATTAGGGGTTAAGAATCAAGAAGATTTTTCATTTCTAAGCATGTTTTCAGAGTGGTAATAAACTCCATGAATGAATATCATAAAAAATCCATTATGAAGTTATACTTGAATTTTATTTTATTTATTATTGCATGGATAAATGTTGTAGGTTTTGAATTTGACTATATATGTTATACAATCTATATTTATGAACACCAATTTTTTTGTATATAATAGTTTACATTCTGAATTCAACTTTTTAATAAATGTATTAGAAATGAAATATTTATCAATTGAAAGTTAATTTTGAAGTGATGACTTCAATTGTGAAATTTCAAAGCGGGCTTTCTTTATACATAATACACAAGATATGAATGCTTCATTAGAAGAAATTGGTTTCTAAAAAATTGAGTTCTTAGTGTGAACATACTTATACATGATCCAATCTTAAGGAATATATGACATGGCTACTTTGTTTTATTAGGCCAATTAGTAGCTTAGTAACGTGTACAAATTCTTAGCTAAGTGTATTGCTTTCTCGATATGTGTTTTATTCTTCAATATCCACCTCATACACGAATCTTCTTTATATATATTTAATTTTTAAATATTCCTTCATTTGTCTTTTATCATTTAATGTTTGTTTTATTCATGTGTCTTTTTCTATGACTCACGAGCAACATATTTTTAGATTATATGATGTGCTCCTTCACCTCCTTGTTCTTTTTAAGTATATATTATTGCTTCATTCTCTCATTCACTTCCACTCTCACTTATGCACTCTCTATGCGTTCCTTAGGCTCTCAAGTTGCACCTATTTAGTTTTTTTCCCCTCACTTGTTAGTTGGAGGATTGGTGAATTGTACTTGTGCATCACTTCTCATTAAGGTGTGATTTTTGTACATTTTGAATTGTTGTTTTTGGGGATTGTATTTGTCATTAGAGCAATTTTGGACTCGGGAGGTGCCCTCCAAGTTTGGTATGGCTCCAAAAATCAATTGTCTTGTCACTGGTACTGTATGGGGTCTAGAACGCATGCCTGAGATGGTTGTATCAAAGCTGACAAAGTAGGGGTTTAGGGGGCAAGGACTGGCCACAGTGGCCTCAGAAAAGAAGGGTATGTCCAATTGTTTAATGGATTCGTGTACTTGTGGTGGAACATGGAACTGACAAGTCCTTGCAACTTGGGTATTT
The DNA here is from genome assembly GCA_022496805.1 of Pohlia nutans. NCBI lineage: Eukaryota > Viridiplantae > Streptophyta > Bryopsida > Bryales > Mniaceae > Pohlia > Pohlia nutans. The sequence continues at coordinate 12,354,326 of CM040092.1, read as the reverse complement.
CTAACACTTATAATATTCAAGACACGTACCCTTTTATTGTTTCAAGCATATCTGTAGGCTGTTTGCTGTAAACACCAAAATGGCCACGAGTAAGTTATTACAGGACACCAGTTTAGATTCAACACCATTTTCAAAGAAGTGTTATAATTTAACGTTTGATGGAAACCAAACACGGAGGTAATGTACAAATAAAATTTGTAAATGCCAATGTGAAGATCACATTTGTACGGTGGGATGTACCATATCTGATAATAATAATTTTACAAAGTTTTCTCGTGAAATGCAAGAAAAAAGCCCAAATTAACACAATTTTTTTGGAAAATATTGAAATGAAATTAGAATAACATGCACTACACGATGACATGGTTTTCATTATTTGATTCTACTTATATTGGAACCGAATCATGTTTAGGGTCTCACTTTTTAGACTAAGAATGACACTTGACATAAATCAATTGTGCTATTTTCTAAAAATCATAATAACCTAATTTGAAAATCCACACCGTACAAAGAATAGTCAACTTATACAAGAACCCCAAAAAGATTGGTGATTGAACATTCTACCAACTTGTATCATGGAGTTCAATCAGTTTCAATTGACAGTTAACTCCAAAGATTTCAGACAGTTAGTTCCACCAGAGTGGACTTCTAGCTTAGCCTTTATAGCCTTAGGAGGATTGTGGACCATTCAGTGTAACACAGAGAAAGCAAGAAATCTTAACTGTGACCTTAATAGAATAGTGGATCATCTGGTGTAACACAGAGAAAGAAAATTGACTTAACTGTGTTGTGGGTCATCTGGTGTAACACAGAGAAAGCAAGTAGACTTAACTGTGAGGTTGAGAAATACCAGAAGATGTAAAAGCAAAATTAATACAATATTTGCAAAATTAATACAAAGCAAGATGTAAAAGCAAACTTAATACAAAATTGCAATACAATATTTTGACTGTTTAACTGAATAAAGGAGCTTTACAAATTTTAAAGTCAAATACATGAATTGAAATTCCACTTATTGTATACTTTGCTACAAGTCATTGTTTGTACCATGGATATCTTATTTAGTGTTAAGCTCTACAAACCGCCTCATTTATTTCCTTTAACCTCTTGATTGAACACTGATTTTGAACATGCGTCCTAAAATGTTTGATGAATTACAAAAATTGAGTTGATGCTCAAAGCTAAGCTATACATGTCAATGTGAAGATCACAACTATGATGGTTGTACCCTAAACCGGCATACTTTTTATTCATACATTGTACATCAATTTTCAAGAGATTCTTTTAAAACTCAATTAAAAATCCCAAATTAAATCCAAAAATAAATATAAAAAGATTTTTTTAGTAGAATATATCCGACTAAAGTCAAAATTGGTATGCTAATATTGCCCAAATAAACTATGAGATTTTGGTCTAATGTAAATGCTTTAGCTTGCTGGATGGACGACTATAATTGACCGTTTGACTCAAATCATCAAACTAATTACTGTAGTTTTGCCAACAACATTGGACTACAACAGGTGTTTGTTTAGAGAAGTATGAGAAGTATGGAATTTAAAAACGTACGTGCACTCACGGATACTTGTACGTGCTTAGTATAGTGCACCCCTCAAGTTTGACAATACTTTGTACGTAATACCTTTTGGAAAGTATCTACATAATTTCTATAAAATGATTCATGTGCTTTGGTGACTATACAAACTTCTCCAAGATATTGAACATTCTAAATCTTAAATTCTATACCTTAAACCCTAAACCTTAAACCTTAAACCCTAAACCCTAAACCCTAAATTAATTTTATTCCAAAAACAACTAACCAAAGTTCTTGTTGAAAACAGTGGTCAGTACTTAATTGTTCTCACTTGTTTCAGGCAAGCACTGTTTATGTTATTGTAGACATGTGGTACTACTAGTGAACAAACATGATTACTGTACAATTGTTAAAACTCTGCAGACATTGGTGCAGAGTACAGTAAGGGTGTTTTTTTTAAGTCACATATTACTATATTAGTAGCCAAAACTAAGATAACTATGATATAGTCCAATATGAAAACTACTTTAGATTGGCCGGCAGTGTGGAACATAAAAAACTTTGGTCGGAAATGTTTTTCAGCCCATAATGAGTAACTCCACTTAGAGTTGATCTAAGGTAGAGGGCTCATAAACCGATCAAATTTTAGTTGGACACAGTTCCTCATGGAGTGTTCAAAAGAGTTTTTTTGGGAGAATGTGCAAACTTTGTTGGAGAGCATTAATGATGGAATCAAAATTTTCCAATTTTTCTTTATTTAGTTATGAATTTTGGAAGGTGATGTCATAGGTGTTCCTTAAACCAATCAAGTTGTGGTGTACATTTGAGGGTGGGCTTGAAGGCTAGAATCTTCTTTCTGAGAAGATTGGCCTAGTGCACGATTTTTGGTCCTGCCCGGATTATGAGCCCTCTACCTTAAAAGGCCAACTCTGCCGGTTGCAATGGACACATTAACCCCTAAACGTACCAGGGTGTCCCTGGAATTGACAATTTGAGCAAAATCATCATAAACGGTACTATTTCGAAGAATATTTTGGAATTGATATACAAATGAAAGTTCTAGATTTTGAATTTTAGATCCCACCTGTACGGTTCGATTCACTAATTCCCTAAACCAATATTTAATTGGGCATATGGCAATAAAAAAAACTGGCTTGAGGGGTTAAAACTTGAAATTCTGTAAAAAAGTAAGGTTGACGTACCTTGGTAGCTCCTCCTTGTAAAGAACTACTCGATAATCAATACCGGAAGGTATATCAGCTACCGAAAGAAAGAATGAGACTACAATCTAAGGTAAAATCACTTGATAGTAACTTAGAAGGTCATAAACCAGGAATGCTACGAAAGAATCAGATAGTGAAGGACATAAACATCTAACTGATCGGTAGACAGAGAGGAGAAGGAATTTTGATAAGACAGATAAGTGTCTTGGAAGAAATGAGTCGTGCCAATGGGTTTGGCTCTATTGCTTTTATATCAGTACAACCAGATCTGACGGTTAGGTCAGATCGGTAAAAAAGTATTTCCTAGATCTACCTGCTGGGGTAACTTGGAAAATTACCGGGGTAAAAACTCAGACCGGTAGGCCTTACCGGTAGCTCCTAATTTACGGTTAACATACCTTAAACCACCACAACACCCTAAACCAGCAACTTCTACACCCCTCTTTCATTTCAAGAAGGAAATTTGAATTTCATTACATGACTTATGCATTGATTGCTCAAAAGATAAGTCATGCCTACCGACAACTTACATTTCCTCAATCCCTAAAATGAAGAAAGGGTGTAGAAGTTAGTGGTTTTAGCGGTGTTGTGGTGGCAGGTTTAAGGTACGTCTACAATCCAAAATTGTTCAATTTCAAAGTGCATTTAAAAATAAATCAAAAATCAAAAAATCAAATACTCACCCCTAAATTTTCTAAAAATGAAAAATGAGTTGTAACTGACATTATATAAAACGATTATATATGATGATAATTATATTTATATATTCTTGGGATGAAATATTACAAAATAAAAAATTCACTTGGAAATAGGGTTTAGGGTGTAATGGTGAACCCTTGCAAACAACTATGACAGTCAACGATTAGAAGTAATATTGGCCTCAAAATTATGTAGTTTGTTGTATTGTACAGGTTGTAGCCGGCTGGATGGACACCTAGTGATTTTGATATGCTCAACAATTAGTTAGTTATTCTAATGCTTAAAACAGTGACATGAAGAGAATGAGAGAATGCAAGTACTTATGTGATCAATTTGGCAATTGCAAAATAAACAATGTAGTAAAATAGTATATATTGTATTGAAGCAACCAATCAGAACGTTTCCCACCTTGATGTCATTGTTTTCCTGGTCCTTTTTAGTCTTTCCCGCCAATGTTTGAGCATGACGCTAAATGAACTACAAATTAACTGAAAGCATTGAACTGATGCAGCACCCCAATCAAAAAGCTTCCCACCTATTTTGAATGACGGGACCACCATATAAGCCTTGTAACTCTGTAAGCCAAATTAGAAGCTAGCACTTACCAAATTACCATTTGTACATGTGAACAGTATACAAAATGGTGGTTATAGCACTTATCAAATTACCATTTTGTACATGTGAACTATAGAAAATGGTGGTTATAGCCGTGTACAATAGATGCTTTCTAAGACTGAATAGTTGATCTTTAGATGTGGACTTGGGATCGGCTCAAGACCTAGTTGAATTGTTAAAAAAAGAATACAATGAAGTAGGACATATTCTTCTAAGCATAAATCTAAACAGGGCATGTACATTCATATACAATAACCATAGGTATATTTGAGATGGACCAATGGCATTGTTCCCCGCCTTCCTGTACATTACACTTGGATGAGTGAGATTGATTCCCTCTCAAATTCAAAGAAACTTGGACCAATGGATTTGTTCCCCGCCTTCCTCTACATCACAATTGCATGAGTGAGACTAATTCCCTCTCAAATTGAAAAAAACTCTTGGACCTATGACACTCATTCCCTCTCAAATTCAAGTCAACTTGAATGGTAATGGGTTCTCTCTTGTTGGTTTTAGTATATGTAAGTGTGGTTATGGGTTCGTTGTTGTTGGCTTAAGCATCTTTAGTGTGTGCAATACAAATCTTCTTTGGACAGAAACAACTCTAACTATGTGATGTGAATGGGATGTGTCATACTTCAACTTTGAAAATTTATAACTAATTCATTCTTCATCCAAAAATTATGTTTCAACTTGTGTTAGAATCTATTTCTTCTTGCCTAACCCTAAAAGATAATAATACTAAATAATATCAATGTCTCATATCTGTATTTCTTATTCAGTTGGGAATGGAGTAACCACCTTATGTGTGACATGGTCTCTTAGAACAACCAATTCCCTAATTTTGCACTTGGCCAAGTGCACTCATTTCATGAGCAAACTTGGTTTTAAAAAATTTGTTTGAATTTTTTTGTAAAAAACAGGGATTTTTGTCTTTCTACAATCTCTTCATTGTAAAGAAACAATTATTTAATTTATTTTTTATCCTTATCTTTATCTTATATCTTTATCTTTATCTTCTCTTTTTCTTTTATCTTGTTTTTTTTCCTTGTCTTCTTTCTTGTCTTCCTCTTGTCTTCCTTCTTCTTTTTCTTCTAGTCTTCCACTTGTCTTCCTTTTTTTTCTTCACCTTGCCATTTTTGGAGTTTAAACGATAATTTAAAAAAATAAATAAATCAGGGAGCATGCTGAATCCAATACAGGCCCTGAAATGAAGAAAAAAAAAAAAAAAAAAAAAAAAAAAAATTTTTTTTTTTTTTTTTTTTTTTTTTTCCGGATTTTCCGGGCAGGGAGGGTCCGCGCGCGCGGACCCTACTCTTATTTTGACCCACTCTCCTTCCCTCCTCTCCTTTCCTTTTTCTCCCCTCTCTCTTATATAAACCCTCCCACATTCTTCCTCCCTCACACTTCCTTCCTCCTCTCTCTTCTTCCTTTATATTGAGGAGAAGGGAGAAGGAAGAGAGGGAGAAGAACAAGAGAGGAAAAGGGGTGGAAGAAGAGTGTGACGGAGGGAGAGTGAGAGAAGGTTTATATAGGGGAGAGGGGGGAGTGAGGGAGGGAGGGTCAAAATAAGAGTAGGGTCCGCGCGCGCGGACCCTCCCTGCCCGGAAAATCCGGAAAAAAAAAAAAAAAAAAAAAAAAAAAAAAAAAAAAAAAAAAAATTCATTTTTTTTCTTTTTTTTTCATTTTTCATTTCAGGGCCTGTATTGGATTCAGCCTGCTCCCTGATTTTTATTTTATTTTAAATTATCGTTTAAACTCCAAAAATGGCAAGGTGAAGAAAAAAAAGGAAGACAAGTGGAAGACTAGAAGAAAAAGAAGAAGGAAGACAAGAGGAAGACAAGAAAGAAGACAAGAATAAAATACAAGATAAAAGAAAAGAAATGATAAGATAAAGATAAAGATAAAGATAAAAGATAAAGATAAGGATGAGAAATAAATTAAACAATTGTTTCTTTATAGTGTAGGGGATTGTAGAAAGACAAAAATCTCTGTTTTTAAGAGATTTTTTCAAACTATTTTTTTAATGCGCTTGGGGGCCAAGTACATGATTATATGGCCAAGTGCAAAATTAGCGAATTGGGTGTTTTAGTGTGAAAATAAAGGACCTCACTGAGCTACACTACCCCAAGCTGATGAAAACAAATTCGGACTCTCTTGTACAATTTGTTAAAAGGCCTGGGCAGTGCTTGTGTCCAACAGGTTTTCATATTATTTCTATTAAGTTTTCACCAAAGTACATGATGTTAGAATATGGTTTATGTACTCCCTTATGCACCAGTCCCAAGAGCATGTACCTCCGAAGACTTTCTGTCCCTCCTCTAAATCGGCCACTCACAGTAAGACATCCCACTACCCTCTCACATCACCCTGCAACTCAAGGACAACCTTCTCCCAAGCGGAAATAGGGGAATTTTAGTGTCCTTTTTTCTTCTCAAACGATAAACGAATACTATGGGGGTACACATGCTTGGCTCTTAAAGGGCACCTCCCAAGTCCAAAATTGCTCTAATGGTAATTTCATTTCCTTTCAAATAAGAGTTTGTTATGGCTTCTTTTGCAAATACACAAAAGAGAGTCGTTGTGAGCGTTGATGAGTTGGACCAAGGAGTTCGAGATGTAGCTTTTGAGGGAAAAGTCATGTGTCGTTATAGTACCTTTGATGCGATAAGCTCAAGGAAAATGAAAGATCCAAGTTATGCTTTTTTGTATTGTGATCTTTTAGATAGAGGAGGGTTTACTATGATCAGTTTGATGATCAAATCTCCTTTGATTGAGGAGCATGAAGCTCACTTGCGCAAGGGGATGTATGTGAGAGTTGAGAATTTTGGCTTGGAGGAGAGAGCCAAAACAAATTTCCAAAAGGGTGATATGCCAATGATGATTGTCATTGGATCTACCACCCTTCTCTCTAGCATTTGACCTTTTCAACCTGAATTGGTGCCAATGTATTTTCACACTGAGTCTACACAAGAGTTCAAAGGAAAATCATGGGATAAATGGGCATATGCTTCATTGGCAGTCATTGTGGTTGGAGTTCGTGGTGAGACGAACGTCAACATTGGAGACAATCGAACCGAAGTAGAGAAGCAACTCATGATTGCAGATGGACCACATTTTCATGACCAGGATGTGATTTCCATTGGAGCGCATTTCAAAGAGGAGTATGATCAACTTGTGGAGAATTTTTATGATGGAAAATGGCTATGGTTTTGATAAAAAAACGTGGTTGCAACAACATATGGTGATCGGCACTTGAGAGCTCAAATGTATACAATTTTTACTCAAATTGTTGAAGAAGATGTTCGTGCAAGGCTGCTTGATCTTCACAATACAATCACGGGAAACCAACCTCCAAGAAGAGAGGTATGTTTAATTGCATTTTTTCTCAACTGATTTTTAAGATTTGTTGAAAATTATGCAAATAAAATCATGATAAAATTCATTAGAATTTTCTTTACTTTATACATTTCATACATATAAAATGTAGTGTAGACTTTTAAAAAAATTATTTGATTTTTTTTATTATATGGAAACATTATAGAATATATTCAATAAAAGGATTTATTAAATGCATTGTCATTTGGTTATTAGTTCAATTTTCATGTATTTACAAAATGTTATTTATATGGCTACATGATATTTCTTATACTAAGATGCAAGTGGTTTTAAGAGTACTTTTGTAATAAACATCATTTAACACTTGAAACTTCAATTAATAAAATGTAAAAAAATTGAAAATTTATAATATTAATACATTAGATGATTGATTTGAGAAGTTTTAAAATCATGTAAAGTAATAATATAATGAAGATATCTAAATACAACATGTTTGTACTTTTAGGTGATTGGAGTTCTTACCATTACCAGCCCAGCTGCTCCACCATTTCAAAAAGTTTGTGAAACTTGTCATCAAGTTGATATAATCTCTTCTGCAAACAAAGATTCCTATTGCAACGTTTGTAGAGCTAAGAAAACCTCTATCAAGAGCGCTTTTGTTCGTGGGACTATCGTCACAGACGAAAATTGGTCGGTATTTGTCAACATTGATGGAAGATGGCTTGAGGCACTTATACATGAGACAGCGGATCAATTTCTTGCATCTTTCAGGTTTGAACAAATCAAGTTGCTTAAATCTATTCGCGTTTGCGGAACTTTCTTATTATCCACAACTTCTCTTCTTGTAGGCTTTCAAGAGCAATTTCAATTTCATCAGTATTCTTCAAGTCCTTCACATTTTCAAGTTTTGGATACTATTGAGTATCCTGAATCTGAATCAACTTTGCCCAAAGTAGATCTTCAAATCTCACCTTTGGCATCAAAATCTGATGAAGAAGCGTCTTCGTCATCAAAACGCAAGCTTTTTGAAGAGCTTGCACCTTCTTCTAAATTAAAGAAGAGTTAAGTGTTATTTTGCTTATTTATCATTTACGTTAGTATTAGAAGTTATATGTGTATTATTTAATAGTTGTTTCATTGATAGTATTTTGTACAATAGTTATTTAATATCTTTGTATTGCATTATGTAAGTTATGCATTATATAATTGTTTATTTATAGCTTTTTTATAAATTGATCTTTTTATAGTGGAAACTATTTATTGGAGTTGTATTTCAGTATGTGTATTGATATTTAGAATAAAGCATTTGAAAATGTTTGATTTGTAAAAGTCTTTGATTTTCATTTATACTGCAATATATTATTTACGATATACGCTAATACGATATACGCTAGTACGATATACGCTAATACGATATACGCTAATACAATTTGTGAAAGTACGATTTGTGAAATTACAGTTTATAAAATACGATTTATAAAATTACAATTTATAGAAATACAATTTATGGAAATACGATTTATAAAGTTGTGATTTTACAGAAGAATTACAAATTTATAGATTTTTAAATTTTTGATCTTTCATGATTTTACAATACCATGTAATTTCTATCTACTTTGAAAAAATTAAAGTCAAATTTTACAAGCATGTCTATTTTAAAAAAGAATATACCTTCTTCATTTGAAGAAGTACTATTGTCATATAATCTTCGTTTGAATTCAAGATATCATTATGTTGTCGGTGATTGCTTATTTGATTCTGTGTCTTATTTAATGAAATACTCCATCTCATCAATTTCATTGAGACAAAACAACATGAATTATTTATAATATTGTTTACTATTAAATACACCTAAAGCACAACAATGTCGAACTTTATGGAACAGTTCTAAATGAACATGAATATGTTGAAAAGATGTCATTAAGTGCAACAATGGGAGGACTATGGGGAGACTTCACAGCTACCTTTTCGATAGCAGAATATTTACAAAGGCCAATTCATGTATGGAACAAAAAATCAAAACGAATAATGCAAAAATGTGGAACCGATTATATTAGTGATCCTTTACATTTAGCATTCAGTTCAAGCAAAAGTGCATCAAGTGGTCATTTTGAACCGATAGATTATATAGAAAATTTGCATGTAATGCAATCTCAATCATTTCAAACAACTGAAGAAATAAATGTGCAAGAGCTTGATACTTTTCAATCCTCATCACCAACTTTAACCAAAGAATTAGAAACGCATTCATACAATTCTCAAAAAACAATCAATTTACAATTTAACATGAAATGTCTTTGGACAAAGGAGAATGATTCAATATTAATGCACATTTTACAAAATAAAGATAAATTATCAATACAAGATATTGCTTCAATATTTAATGATTCTTGTCAAACAAACATTAGTACCACTCAATTACAAAGTCATATCCAAGTGCTTCAAAAAAGAAAATTACACCATGTAACAGATACTTCATTTCAAAATAATAGTTGTACATCCAAAACATTTGTTGAAGTGCTACCAAAAATTGAAAATGTGTCTAAAACAATTAAAGAGAAAGATACAATTATAAATGATGTAGATTTGAAAAGTAAAAAACAAAAAATCATTCACAATGTCAACTTTCAAAATAACATAAACCGTTCTTCAAATTCTAAAGATATAGCAAGGCCTACAAAACAATATGTTGAATTTTTTTTGATTTCTAAATGCAACATACCATCCCCTATAACACCTCCCACAACACCTTCGATAACATCTACTAATATTTCTAAAAAAAAAAATCATTTACCAATAACCAAAAAATTTCGCTTTAATGAAGGATACGATGTTATTTTAACTCAAATTCTAATTGATAATCCTAAATTACCACTTTTAGATATTTTAGCGTTATTTAATACTTCTTCTAATACAAACATTACTTTATTTCAATTAGAAAAACACATTAAATATTTAAGAAATAAGAAAGAGGAAAGGAGTTTTTTTAATTGGACACCATATGAAAACACAATAACTCAAATTTTACATTCTCACTTTAGTTCTAGTATAACAGAAAAAATGGAATTGTTTACGAACCATTTTCCCAATATTGATAGAACAAAATTTGAAATCCTCATCCATATTAGTGATTGCGAGGAAAAAATGTCAAAACTTACAAATGAAGTAATTAGAAATGAAACCACTAATGAACAAATCATACAAACACATGAAAGTTGTAATGACCATAATGATTTTCAATCAATTTCTATTGATAGCTTTAAAGAAAGTATAGTTGATGTCCCAATAACACCATGTATTAGTTGTGAAAGACTATTTTTTTTCAAGCAACTCAAACACTTAACAAAAAGATTACAAAATAAACTTTCCAATCATTTCAATATTGAAGAGAACAACGACATTAAATTGTATGTATGTTTAAATTGTTTGGATAGTTTTAATAAAAATAAGGAGCCTATGCATCGAGTACCAAATTCTATTTCAAGAAACAAAATCATTCCATCAGTGCAAAAATTGACACAATTAGAAAAACGTCTCATCTCTCCCCGCCTAGCTTTTGCTTAAATTTACAAGATTCATGGGTATGGTCAATACAAAATGCATGGTAGCATAATCAATGTTCCTGCAGATGTTAATGAAACGCAATCAATTTTACCACGTTTGCCCCATGATGATTCTACTATAGGCGTATTTTTAAAGCGACGCCTTCAATATAAATCTCCATATATTTCAGGAAATGTCCGTCCTAATTTTGTAATGTTTGCACTAAATGATTTATTGAAAACTCCACTATATGAAAATTTAAATGTGACCATCCGTCAAGATTGGAAGGGATTATTTAATATGCACATACAATCAAAAACTCAAAATATTGAAACTTCAAATATATTAACAACATCAGATAGTTCAGATTCGGATGACGATGAAGAAATAAAAACTATTCAAACAGATACAATGATACATAATTTTTTGGATGCTTTCAAAATATCAGATTATGAGAACACAGTATATTCTGTAGCTCCTAGTCAAAATCATCATCCACTAGGATTATTCAAAGATAAAAATTCAGAAGAACTAAATTTTCCAACCTTATTTTATGGCCATCCTCGTAATTCAATTATGTACAAAAATTTAACATATCAACAAATATCAAAATGGGAATTATTACACAAATCTAATGATTTTTCAACAAATATTCCAAATTTATTTTTTAAAGCAGCCAAAATTTGCATTCAAAAAGTCAGGCAATTTGCATCAATAAGAATTCGGAAGGGGAAATTAAATGGTAGGACATTAAAGGCTTCTCAAGTTAGAGACCAACCAAATTTACATAAAAAATTTAAATCACACATAGGCTATCGTGACTTACAAGCTCTACGTACTTCTCCTGATTATTTGGAAGGATTGAGGAAAAACCTATTTGCAATGATGAGGCAACTTGGACCTCCTACGTTTTTTGTAACACTAACATCAGCTGAAAAGTTATGGGAACCTTTGATTAAAGCATTACATACATTACATTTTAAACGATTAAATCTTCCAGAAAATTTTGAAGAACTTCAATCTACTCATATAGTACAATTAATTCGAACAGATCCTGTAACATGTACAAGATATTATGATCATAGAACATCAAATTTTCGCAAATTAATAATAAAAGATTCAAGGTTTGTTGAAAGCTTTTGGACTTCTTCTTTGTTACCGAATTCCAAAATCGTGGAAGTGAACACGATCATGGACTTATATGGATAAAAGATGCTCCCATATACAACGTAAATTCAAATGAAGAAATAGAAGCTTTTATAGATAGATATGTTTCTTCGGAAAAGTCTATACTACCGATTAAATTACAGAGTGCTCAAGAACATCAACATAGTAGGACTTGTAAGAAAAAAAACAATGTTGTTTGCAGATTTCACTACCCATTGCCCGCCATGCATGCAACAAAAATTTTGGAACCCTTAACACCAAATGAGGAGTTATCTTTCTCTGCAAATTATTTTTAAAAAACAAGCAACCAAGATTTTTCAAAATTTAAAAACTTTGAATACAGATATTGACATTACATTTGAACAATTTTTAGAATCACTGGAAATGAATGAGGAAATGTATATATTGACTTTAAGAAGTCAACTCACTAAGCCACACATTTTTTTGAGAAGAAAACCAATGGATATCAAAACTAATGCATTCAATGTGCATACAACTTGTACATGGTTTGCAAATACTGATATACAATTTGTGCTAGATCCATATGCAGCTGCAAATTATTGCACATCATATATGACAAAAATTGATAAAACTATAAGCAAAGAATTACACAAAATAATTCAGAATTGTATCACAGAAAAAACGGAAGCAAACATTAGAATTATAAAATTAGGAAATGCATTTCTTAATTCACAACAAATGTCCGCACAATTAGCTTCATATTTGGTTCTTTCTATAACCTTACATCATGCATCTCAATCATTTAAGTTTATTAATACTACACCATTAGAGGAAAGAGCATTTGTTTTAAAGCCGCAAAGTGTTTTAAATAAGTTGGAAGCAGATTCAACAGACATCCTACGTTCTTCAATCATTGATAAATATTTAGATCGACCTAAAAATCTTGATTCATTATCATTGTCAGAATTTGCATCTTCTTACAATATAAGGAATAAACAACTTGTACAATGCAAAAGTCCACAAATCATTTGATATGTAAACTTCAATAAACATAAAGATGTTGAAAATTGGTCAAGAGAACGACTTCTTCTATACTCACCTTTTAAGAATTCAGAGTCTTCTCTATTTGGATCGTATGATACATGGCTAGATGCGTATAAAATAAAGGAACATGAAATATCTAAAATACGTTCTACATTTCATTTTAACTACCAAACAGTAAAATGGCCGAGGAAGTTGATTGGACCAATTTAGATGATAAAACATCAAATCCTTCTAATCTATGGAATGATGATATTAATAACTATCCAAGTTCAGACTTTGGAGCTATTTCTATTACAAATACTTTACATGTTGAAAAATACGATCTTAAAAATGACTTTATAATCCATGAAAAAAATGGAACATGTAAAAATCCACAAGAAAAGGATCATGAAAATTTTACAACATCTACCTATCCTATGATGATGGAAGAGTCTGAATATCGCTTCTTTTTGAGAAAATTAAATGATGAACAAAGATTGATTTTTGATGATGTTGTGCATAGGAAAAGATTATTTCCAAACGAACCAATACATTTATTTTTAACTGGAGATGCAGGAACGGGAAAGACTTTCACATTAAAACTCATTATTCAAGGTTTATTACGTTTATACAATAAAGATTTATCAATAGATTTGGAGAAAACAAAAGTTCTCATCATAGCATGCACTAGTAAAGCTGCATTCAATGTAGATGGCATGACCATACACTCTGCTCTAAATATTCCTATAAATCAATCACTAACCAATTTATCCAATCTTGCTTCAGATACCTTAAATAGGCTTACAAATAAATATGAGCAATTGCAACTTGTTGTAATAGATGAAATTTCTCTTGTTGGAGCAAGGATGTTCAATGTAGTAGATCAAAGGTTACGTTCAATAAAGCATATTCAACATAAGTATTTTGGTAATGTAGATCTTATAATGACAAGAGATTTTTATCAAGCACTCCAGTGAAAGATGCTTGGATTTTTGACAACATACGTGAAGGTGTCAATAGTTTAGCTCCAAGTTTTTGGCACACACATGTTAAATGTTATCAACTCAAAAGGTTATGCGCCAGTCAAATTTAAGGTTTATTGAAGCACTGAATAAATTTCGAACATCCACTCAAACTTTGGCAGACATTCATTTCATTAACAAGGAATGTTTTCGAAACCCACCAAAAAGCCTTACTATTCCATATTTATTTTACACAAACAAACACGTAACAAAACATAATGAAATTGTATTCAATGAAACAATTGGCCCAACATTCACTTTTCAAGCAACAGATATCCCTAATTCTTCGTGCCCATCAAATTTTAAATTTCCTAACCATCCAAGCAAAACAACTGTATTGTATTCAATAATTAGTTTAAAAAAAGATATGTTAGACATAGAACTATGTGCTGGAAATTATAATATTTCGGATGGTCTTGTGAATGGAGCTGATGGATTATTTAAAAGATCAACTACCTATTCCAACAAATCAATAATGTGGATTTATTTTTCTAATTCAAGGGTTGGAGCACTAACTAGAGAGAAATTTTCCCACTTTTATACAATTGAGATAGAAAAAGAATGGACACCAATTGAACCATTAGTAAAAGAAATAAGATCGGGAAAAACTCAAACATATGTCGTAACAAGAATTCAATTTCCTGTTCAACTTGCTGCAGCTAGGACTATACATCGTTCACAAGGATTAACATTAGATGAATTGGCATTTGATCCCACCAATGTTACAAAGCATGGATTAACATACACAGCTTTATCACGTATACGTACAAAAGAAAAATTATACTTATTGGCACCGCTTCAAAGTTCAAATTTTCACGTAGACAAACGTGTTAAATTAAAAATGCTTAGATTAACAAGCACAGCAGGGTGGCAGCCAATGGTTCCAAATTTCAAAAAGAATCAACATTCTCATGTAATTATACAAGCCCTCAACACAAACTCTTTGCGTCAGCATTTTCAAGATATTTCTAGTGACTATAGCCTTCAAAGTTCCAACATCTTATGCCTCATAGAAACTAGGCTACAATCTTCATCAAATGAAATACAAAAATTCATTGACACGTCGAAATACAATTATTTATTAGCATATGATGGCCATGGCTTATTAATGTTATATGATAAATATATGACATTGAATTCTTCTGAAATAACCACGGTTGATGGATCCGAGTACATCACAGCCACATTTAACTCAAAAACACAAAATGCAATTCATGTCATATCTCTTTATAAAGCTCACAATTGTTCAATGTCGGCTTTTTTAAAAACTCTTCAAAATCTAATTCAAAAATCTCCTCTACATTGTCCCACTATCATCTTGGGAGATTTCAACATTGACATCCTTGACTGCAATGATATTACTCAAAATAAAACAAAGTTAGTAGAATTTATGAGACATTTCAACTTACAATCACAATTTAGTGCAAGTACCACTAAAGGAAGGACTCAATTAGACCACATATGGGCAAATATACCTGGGAATGACTGTAACACTGGAATATCCAAAGCATATTGGCTAGATTATCATAAACCAATCTATATTGCATTTAAATTACCAAATTTTCTTCCAATATTCAAAAGTGAACTGGTATATTCCTCATTTTTATAAATAGAAATACAACAAGATATTAGAAAACAAAAAAGTTAGAAAACAACGTTTGCAATTTTGTGAAATACGTACATAAATTACATTTGTGTTGGGATTTTCTCGCCAAGCCATGTGCTCAATTGTTGATTGGAATAAGAGCAGTTTCATATAATTGGTCCGGATTCAAATCCCGCCGGACTCGTTTCGAACAGTTCTGTGGTGCACATGGTTTGGCATTGCTAGCGAGAAATCGAAGGCAGGGAATTATGCAAGTTGTACCAATCAACAGTGCCCACCTAAACACCTGAGACTAACAATAGTTTAGTCATGTGACAATATATTCTAGTGGTTGTTATCACTACTCAATAAAGGCGGTAGTTATGACTACCCCTTTTATTGTTTATAAATTTTATTGTGCAGTAGGAAAATTGATGTTTGAGGATTTTCTAAATGCATTAAATAGATATAATTTTCTAAATGACAACATACACCAAATTGTGAATTACGAAATACCAATGTTTTGAGAAATTTAAAATGTATTATAGAAATACATTTGTTCAAAACGCAGTCACTTCTTTCGTTGAAAAAACTAAGATTAAGTTTGAAGGTATAAAAGTTATAAAATATATCATGTAGTTGGCTAAACTCGTTCTTAAACAACTATTGGCTAATTGTATCATTCTCATGAAGCAAATTAAAAAAATCAAAAGTGATTATTTTTTGTTTATTATGAAATGTAAACATTACGTATAAGAGAAAAAATCAAATACTTACCATATAGTGCAATACCCATCATGAATTTTTTTCTCTTCTAAACCCATCTCTGGTCCTAATCCTCATAAGCAATACCCATCGTGAATAACTTTCTTTCTAAAACCCATCTCTGGTCCTAATCCTCATAGGCAATACCCATCGTGAATAAGTTTCTTTTGGAAACCCCTCTCTAGTTGTATACACCATAAACAATACCCATCATGGAAAACCATCATATAATTTTTGTTTATTTTGTCTTGAATAAAAAAACTCAAAAGCATAGTTGTTAGTGTGAACATCTTTATGAAGGACCTATCTTAAAGAATAATTGCCCTAAGCGGTTTGTCTTATTAGGCCATGTAGCAGCGTAATGAGAGGTGCAAACACTTAGCCATGCATGTCAATGTCTTGATATTTGTGTAATCTTGTGATTTACAGCTCATACGTCCATCCTTTTCATATATTTGGTTTCTGAATATTCCTTTATTTGTCATTTGTCATTTAATGTTTGTTTTATTCATGTGTCTTTTCTCTGACATGTAAAGTACATTTTTATAAATATTGAATATCACTTAATTCTTCTCAAGTATATATTGATATTTCGTTCTCTCATTTCTCTATTCTCTTCTCTTGTTGCTTTATTTTCTCACTTCTTCACTCTTTTGTTCACTTATCAACTCAAGAGAACACTATGTTTCATGTCAAATATATGACATCATTAGAGCTAGTTCTATAGTAAAGTCTCATCATTGACAAATAGGAGTCACCTACTTAAGCATAGTCTTTCATTGGTTTAGTTTCATTTTGAAACTTTTGGAATTCCTTGAACCTTGAGTATGTCCAACTATAGAGTTTTTATGGACTCTTAAACTCCTGAACCTAATCTTGAGCTTGAACTCTCTTTATCGCAATTGCCAGATCCACCATTTCGACTTTTGCTATCATCTTTTGGTCATCCTCAAGATGAAGCTGGACCATCTCAACGACGAAAGCGACCACGCATGGAGCAACGTTGGCATGGAAATCTCCTAGAAGAAGCCCAAGCTTTGGTGATCTTATTGCAAGTTGGCAGTGTAGAGCTTGGAGGTCATGATGTCACATTCCATGGACATTTTCAAGGGCTTAATTCTGACCAATATCGAGGAACAAATCCACCAAAAGAAGGAGACTCTGGTCATCACCGCTATTTAGACGGACTTGTTTATCCTTTGGCAAAAGATCAACATGCAGCCTTTGTTGCATCAACACTTCAACGCATCCTTGAATTTCTAGAGATGAGAGAAGATATTTGTTTTTGTTGTTCTCTTCATAACTTGTTTTACTTGAGAAGTGATGTAGTTAACATATTGTTGATTGGATTTGCATAGAAAGTTTGGTAGTTTCTTACTATGTTTGCGTAGTATTTATAGTGATTCTTGATACGTTGAAGGGCTTGTTTGAATGTCAACAATCCTTGTTATTCCAGAGGTCAACTATTATTATTAGTTGTAATTGGAGAGTATATAGTCAAGGCAATTTGAAAATCTTGCTAAAACAAGATTTGAAGCATAATATTTGAAAATTGTCTTCATAGTGTACTTTTGAAGTTAATTCAAATTACTAAAGTTATTTGGGATTTTCATAATCTTGAACACAAATTGTTGATTATATATAGCAATAAAGAGACAAAGTGTATAAATCTTACATTGTAGCAATTATATGTCATTGAATAAGAAACTTTGTTTTTGCCTACATAAATCTTAGTTCATAGATAACAACAGAAATAATTCATTAAAAACATATTGTGACATCTATCTGATATATAAATTTATAAATTGACTAAAGAGAAAAAAATGTATTTGTGTACACATAAAATTGTGTTTTATAAACATATTTTTTCATTTATTTTGAAATCCCTACAATTTTTTTACCGAAGGTCAAAGCCTCTCGTAGCGTAGCTGCTTGTTATTTTGTTGAAAACTTTAGGAATAGATATTCCTAGTGCTCGTAACTTTTGTATGTCTTTATCAATACTATTATTGTTACTATGATTATCTTCGTTGTTACAATTATGTTTGTGTTTTTTACTGCCCTCGTGTGATTTCCATTGTTCTTCTGAATTAAAATTTTTGTTACAAGGGAGGCACATGTGTGTAATTGGATGCATTTTTACCTATTATGTATATAGCTTTAATTATAAAATTTGCTTAGACTAAAAAAAATCAATAAAAAATATATATAGCTATAATCTAAGACTCATGAATAAATAAATTATATAAAGCTATATTCTCTTATTTATTTATATTCTTTTAATTTTTAATTTCCTTTTTTACTTTTATTTAATTCTAGTTTTTAATTGACTACTATGTTTTAATTTACTATTTTTATATGACTTTTACTATTTTATTTTCATATTAACTAAAATAAGTACATTTTTTTTATTACTACTTTGTGGATTTAGCTATATTAAAACCAACATGTTTACAATTCATTTATTCATTTTTTTAATTCTAAAAATTATTTTTTATATATTTTTATTTAATTTTTAATTAATTTATATTCTTTTACTTTTTAGTTTCCTTTTTTTCTTTTATTTAATTTTAGTTGTTCGAAAAGGAATTATATTTAATTATGTTTTTTAATTGACTACTACATTTTAATTTGAGTTGTTCTAGAAGTAATTATATTATATTATATTTTTTAATTGACTACTATATATTTATTTACTTTTTATTTATTTATATTCTTTTACTTTTTTAGTTTCTTTTATTACTTTTATTTAATTTTAGTTGTTCTAAAAACAATTATATTTCATTTAATTTTTAACTGATTACTATATTTTAATTTACTATTTTTATATGACTTTTACTATTTTATTTGTATATTAACTAAAATAAGTAAATTTTTATTATTACTACTTTGTAGATTTAGCTATATTAAAACCAACATGCTTACAATGAATTTATATATTTTGTATTAATTTGCAAGTCATTTTCTTTCCTCTCCATTTCTATTAAGATCCTTATTGGGCCCTTTGTCCGGTGGGCACTGAGTCATTGACATTACGAACAAACAGTTTATTCATGCCGGCCTTCAAAAGAGGACCAGAGTTTCTATCTATCTATCTAAGATCCTTATTTATTAATTACATATTTATGCTTTTTTTTTCCTATCAATTTATATGTAAAATATTTCTGCAAGATGTATATATATTAATAATTATTCAATGGATATTATATTATCTTAATATACATCTTATAATATTTACAATATGATTGATTTATAAAAAACTTAATAAATATGTTTTAGTATTATAATGACTTTTTAGTTATTAAGAAATTTAAGAAATGAATGATGGGTTAGTGGATGATTGTTTTAACCCCTAAAGGACCGCAGTTTTTCCTCTTTTTGAGCATCATTTTCACCTCTTTCTATTCATTTTCTTGTGAATATTTTTTTTCCTCTTGATAGAAAATACCAAATCAAACATTTAAATAAAATTTAAGAATTTTTTTGACCAATTTAATAAATTTTCCCATGTCTTCAAAAACGGTCAAAAAATATCCAAAAAGACTGCAATTTCATCTTTTCACTTCAAACGCTATAATCTTACAATCTGTACAGTCAAATTCTATGAAAATTTTACCATGCACTCTCTTGGTAATCCATAACAAGATCCTACGGTTAAAGTTGAAAAATAATAATTTCTGAGGTTTATTTTGAGCCCTGCCCGCACTGCCCATTCTCCCCAAAAAAACCCCTTTTGCTCCATAACTTCTACTTAAAAAGTCGGAATCAAAAAAAAAAATAGATCCCCATTTTTGTATTGATATACCGAATTCACATAATTTATTTCAAAAAATAAAAATAAAAATTGACAACGTGGGAACCTACCCGAACATTGAAATGTCCTAGTTAGGACACTTGGTCCTTTAGGGGTTAATTCATCACTGTCTTGGATCGACGCAAATATGTCAATTCTGGGACTCTGTTTGGGCATTTTCATTGGCTTTGCAGGAGTAGCCCTGGTGATAGGATTGTCTACTCCAGTTCAAAAGTACGTGTCCCTCAATTCTCGACCTAGAGAAGGAAATGAGAAATCCATGTCCGCTGGAAAGGCCACTCGCAGTGGTGGAGCGCAGTGCAGATTCGCAATGGTGGAATGTAGTGCACACGTAGAAACTAGGCCACAAGGATAATTGCCAGGCATAGCTGTGAAGAAACCGTAACCTAATGGGGTTGTGCGCTTGATCGCCACCAAATCGACTTCTCTCAATTGTGTTTTCAAGTAATACGAGTAAGTTTCACCTAAACAGGTTTCCTGTAAATCTCTGCCGTCATGTTGCAACGTTACATCGATCGATTTGCACGTACCTCATGCATGTCTTTTATCACCTCGTAGCGAATTTGCCGGTGTGCATCCCCTTCTTAACAAATACCCCAAGTTGTAGCAAACTCTCGTTTGAGCTGGAAACAGAAGTACAAGTTTTAGGAAGCAGATGAGTACTCGGTCCAACCTGCAGGAGATTCTGAAGAATCTGAACACAATATTGTGGGAGAGCATTGCGCAGTGAACATTGTGAACTGCAAGCAGCATATTAGCAGCTTTCGGAGAATTTCAAATGTCTCCAATCGTGTTGTTGACATATCTGGATCCAATATATAAGGGAAGGCTATCACTTTTGGTCAGATTGTATTCCTACCTCGTAGCTGCATCTTCCCTGAAACCGATCTGTGAATGTCTTTGTAATGTTGTAATGTTCCTCGAGTCGGTTGCCTCTTTTATTTTTATTTAAATTCTTTTCTATTGCTTTGGAAACTAAATTACAGGACGGGTAGGCATCACCTGCGGAAGGTCACAATAAAATCCTGTCAATTTCAACTAAGGGAAGATTAGTGAACTTAATAATCCGATCCGAATGGATGGCTAGATTACCTTGTTCTAAACAAGCAAGTCCAGTGTCGAGATCAGAGTCAGGTAACTCATCCAGATCCACAACTTCTGGCATTGAAATTGGAAGAGAAGACCGATTCTGGAGATCAGAGTCCGGAAGCTCCTCCAGATCTACAACTTCCCTCGTTGAAATTGGCCGAAGCGAAAACTGATCCTGTAGAAAAACGAAAAATGTATTACCTAGGCTGTATGCAATGCCTTCTGAAATCCTCATAAACTACAGTACTTAGATTGACAAATGAGCAACAGTACAAAGTTTCAGCAACAGAGACAATTAGCAAGCTTACCATGGAACGTTTTGGAGAAGATTCCGCGAAGTCCATCTGGCGATGTGATGATTGATTTAGGAGCTGATGGTGCGTATCCGTAATCGGCACTGGTTGATTTGGGAGCCGAGGGAGCACTGTATCATCTCGGCTAGAATGTAGTATCAGGAACCTCCCGTGCGGCACCCCCTGGAGAATGTTGCCAGGGGAGACATTTTCCGAGGTGAGGTTCCCGAAACTACATGTGTCCCCTGTATCTCTAATCGGTATTGATTGCTCAATCACATGAAGTTCAGCTTTCAAATCTCTCTAGAAATTCACTACTTCCTCGCGGAGAATTTGAATCATGCGCTCGAAACTGGCCGTTACAGTGTTTTTGTTGGCAAACGAGGTTACTCTGAGCAACTTACAAACTTCATTCACAGAGGACAGATGCAGTATGATGACCTTTTGATTGTGCAGACTCGGAGCAACTTTACAGGAGAGTTAGCCCATATTAACCTATGTGACAACACTCAAAGTTGCGAAGATTGAAGAAGTTGATATCAAAGGCTTCCGTTACGCACTCAAGCAGATGCGTAACCCTATACGTCAACACTCAAAGCTGCGAAGATTGAAGAAGATACGAACATGTACAGAAAGCCCTATTGGATACCGTATTGCATATCCAGAAGGCTTGCCGCCGACCTGGGGGAGAACACGATGGAACAGTGTACACTGTACAGTGTTCACTGCTCATGCCAATCCTTGATGAAAGTTGTCAAACCTGCAATAATTGATGATGTAACAATATTGCTGTGACTGAGTGATTCATGCAAATTTTAGCCAATTGCTACACTTGAAAGACAGTGGCTAATTTGAAGCGGCATGCAGTGTCCTGTGTTGATGGTAGTGAAAAACTCAGTGAAAGAGTCCGAGAAGCGCCCCAGGTGATTCTCTTGGAGAAGCATGCGTCTTCTTCACACTCAACTAGCCGTAGCTCCTTACCGACAAAATGGGTGAGGTAAGCTTTGGTTGCACCGCCATTGTAACTTGCCTGGTTGCATCCCGCTCGTTGCAAAGCCGGCTACGATGTGAAGAAGAGCACAGATAGAGGGCCTGCCAACTTTCCAAGAATTTCTAACCCTATGCGAATTCTTGAACTCCGTCCTCAAAACAGTCGTCACTCTCGGATCCTGCAAGAGCAACTCACTATACGCAAGGTGTCGGTGCAGACGTAAGCCTTCAGTATCTGCTGCAGTTGCGGAATTTACGATCACCCTCAGACAAACAGTTACGACAGGCAACGCATGATTGTGCACAGCTTGGCTCACAACCCAGTGCCAAATACTGTGGCATATATCAGTACCTGTATCAGTACAGTCTTTTCCTCGGTCTGTACTACATCACTGTAGGGCATGACCGGAAAGTACGATTGGAGACCATGATCAACACATTTAAATTGAGAGAGCATGATCAACACACGGTGATTGGAGAGTATCACCGTACCGGAGAAGATTGTGAATAGCATATCAATTAACTCAGACGCATATATGTTGATTTAAGCAATGAAGTAGATGTTCACACAGTTCTGGGGAAGTCCCAATTGTGATATTCCGACTTCAGATAATATGATTTACTGTAAGCTCTATTCTGAATTCACCCATGTAAACTCTGTCTGCTTATGTCCAATGTGTAGATCTGTCGAAATGAAATCCGATGATGAGAACCGTAATGACCTGTGACAGGATAGTTGCTAACGGACAGCATTTGTTTATACCGTTCCCTCCCTCTTATAACGTATAAACAAGAACGGTACAACCGTGAGGCTCTGTCCTATGTGTACTGTACATACATACTGTACATATTACATATTTTGATAGTAAAACATGTAATGTATTAAAAATTTATGAATTAGAAATTTACGTATTAAAATACTTGTATTTTTAATTTAAAATAGTATCTATGTTTCAAAAAAATTATCATTTCAAAAAGTGTGACTTTATTGTTGATGAAAACTATGAATGTAAAACAAAGATGAATAATGATAGAACTGCACACGTAAAATGAACCCTTTGAGGTGCTTGCGTCCACATAGTAGACGACGAACATATTCAAATTGTTTTAATTTTATTCAAATTGGACAGTTTTCATCCACCAAAATTTCTCATGGTTCTTGTGCAAGTTGACTATCTTTTGTCCGGTTTGGATCTTCAAAATAGGTTATTATGATTTTTGAAAAAAGAAACAAAAGTAGTTTATGTCAAGTTTCATTCTTAGTTCAAAAAGTGAGACCTTGAAGATGATTTTCCAAAATAAGTAGAAGCATGTAATGGAAACTATACCATCTCGTAGTGTTATTCCAAATTCATTACAAAAAAGTTGAAGAAAATTCCATTAATTCACGATTTTTAATTGAATTTCAAGATATTACCTTGCAAAATTAATTTAAAAATATTTAATAATTAAATATTAGGTAGATGATTGTCAAAACTTGCTAGTAAACTACGGTATATTAAATACATGCATATTATAAAATTATATACTCATTATATATTTAACCCTTTAATATCCCAGTCCAACATTGTTTTCAAATTTTTATTACTAAACGTTTAATGAAAACCAAAAATGGAATTGATGCATAAAACAAAGTTGTAAATGTTACTAAATGTTTAATGAAAACCAAAAATGGAATTGATGTACAAAACAAAGTTGTAAATGTCAATGTAAAGATCACGTTTGTAAGTTTGGATATCATATATTTCTTTAAAAGAATGTGGATGATAAAACACTGAATGATAAATGACTGCGGATGGTAAAAGTCAACGAATGATAAATCACTGCAAATGATAAAAACTGCAAATGATAAAAATTGCGGATGATAAAAACTGCGGATGATAAAAACTGAGGTTGATAAAAACTGAGGTTGATACAAACTGAGGTTGATACACACTGAGGTTGATCCAAAATGAGGATGATAAATAATCATGGATGTTAAGTCGGTACGGATGATAAACCAATATTGGATGATAAAAGATCAAGAATGATAAATGATTTTGGATGATAAAAGATCGCGAATGATAAATGATTGGTTTGATGGATTGATGAATAAATGATTTGTGGATTGATAATTGATATTGGATGATAAAAGATCGAGAATGATAAATGATTTTGGACTGCTTGCAAGAACTCAGCTAGTGTCCCCTTTCCGAACCTGCCATCATTACCAGAGCAATAAATAAACAAACATAAAATAAACAAATATAAACAATAAATAAAAAAATATAGAAATACACAGATGAATTAGTCAGAGGCCCCAAAAGGCCTAAAATAAAAACAAAAGTGCATACTTGAGAAAGCCAGGTATTCAAGAGAATCGATGAGGTGTCTTCACACAACATTGATTTCAGGAGCTCCTAGGAGTGCTTGGAGGCCAGAGAATGGACATCAGATCAAAACAAACAACATGAACCTCTCAATTCATACAAAATTGTGACAAACCAGCTTGAATATGTTGAGATTCTCACCAACAATTAACAAATATGTTATAAAACATGTGACAAGCACTCTTGAAAGGAATAGCAGGGACTATAAGATCGCCTGAATGACTCCACAATGATCAGCTCCATCCCAATGGCTGAATGACTCGACGATGACCAGCTCTATACCCAGAAAACTTCTTCCTAAAAACTTGATAAGTTGCAACAAACACAACCACAGCTGCCATCCATTTGAATCTTCTCCCACCAATAAAGTTACACAGCACACTGCCAACACCGTCCAGGTCTTACCCGTGTGTACTGTACAATCGAGCGCAGACAACTCCACTGCTACCATGGGGGCGGGCAACCTTGCCCCACACGCAGCGGAACTGGGATTCATTCTTCTTGGTGTTGGCTTGTACACATACGCCAGCCTCTTTCCAAGGTACCAGTTCACCTCCTCAGATGTGTTCACACCCTCAATCTCCATGAGTGAGGTGCTCGGGTATTGGTTTGATTTGGACCTGCATCAAGAAAATCAAAACTCTTAAAATTCTGCAACCGTGCATCTCGAAACCTCCATAACATTCACATAACTCGAAAAGCACATTTACATAAATTTCTAACATGTAGTAAACAGACCTTCAATGCTTTAAGGTTTTCACACATCGACACATGACATCTTCGGACAGTAAGCATGATAAACAACGTCTGATATAATTGAAACATTCTCTCCCACGCTCTTTCTAGTAGAGCTTTCCAAAATGATATAAAAAATGAGCATGAGCTTTCCTTTTGAAAAAAGGAAATCATCAACACATGTAATGTTCTTCATTGATTCCAATGATATAAAATTTGGTCCCACCTGAATCATACTTTTCACAATATGATCGATTGTATTTGTCATTTCAAAACCACGAATCCTTGGTACTTCAGGGGATACCGTAGTACCTTTACAGTTTTGGCTATTTTTGAAAATGCTAACAAGAATTTCAATATTTTAGGATTGCCGAATTTAGAAATCAAAATTTTTAATTGAAAAGGTGGTAGGGGTATACAAAAATCCGTTGCAAATCCGGCTTTCACCAACAGTAGAGTATCAGGTCAGGAAATTTTTAACTCTCAGTACCGATTACACTGATTTTGCATTCTAAAAATCTTTTCACTCTTAGCGATCAGTATGAATTAGAAGTATACCATTTTCAAAAACGGGTTAATATAATGTCATGTAAAAGTCCTCAATATGAGCAAAGGTAACGAACTCCGTGGTTTTCTCTAGATTAAAAGCACAAATGCAAACAGTCTAACAATTAGGGTACAGCAGTATACATGAAATGGGGTTTTGAATGCTTAATGAGGTTAAAGAAGGAAGGGTAAAGCAAGCGAGAGAGGAGACCTTATTCCGCCAAATGTCGCGGGATGCGTCCACAGCAAGATCGAGGGACACAAAAGGGCCTCGCAGCGCCATCTCTCGAGCGAATCGGGTGCTACCGCAGCAGCCCAAGAACCCGGCCTCTGTTGTTGTCATTGCAAATTGCTCCCTCCCGGCTGCTGCAATGAATCGAAGGTGCGGAAGTATCGATTGTTGTTGTGAGGAGCGACTAAGTTAAGTTGATCACTTTGCCTGCACCTCACTGGGCGTGATTTGTGTGGCAAAAGCTTGATCCTCCGGTACCTTTTATACCCGAGGATGGTCCCTCGCACATACAACCTGTGCAAATGAGCCAAATTCCAACATATAAGAGGAAAGTCACCACAGTTCTAGGGTTTTCTCAGTCCCGGGCGTCTAAACCCACTCTTAAAAGCTGTCAAATGATTCCGTTAAAATTGTAGTTCCATGGCAAGGCGCGGCTGTCCTAGTACACCAATCGTTGCGAGCAAGAGATTATTGGAAAGCGCATGAAGCGAGAAACAACCTGACGCGTTTTGCCAATGGCCTCTACCTCGTGCACCGGCCGGAAGTGCGACCGGTTGGCCGTGCTCTTGAACGCCATGCGCTCCAGCATGTGCGATGCGCCCGTGCCGAACGGGCTCTCGTTCTTGGAGCCGGAGTCAATGAAGATGCCAATGGTGGAGGCCAGCCCAACGATTTTCTGCGACGCGATCTTCAGCCCGTTGCCTAGGGTTGTGACGCAGTGCAGAAGGCGCCGGTGCAAAGCTGGCGAAGCTGCTGCAACGCGAGCAGCTTGGCCAAGCGTGCCTTCCGCACTGTGGCACCTCTCATCGTATTACCTTCACAACAATCGAGCCTGCAACAATCCATTGTGCCCGCAGCAGCACCACCACCCTAGAAACGCAGGTCAGGAATGAACGTACTGACGTCTCATTATTAGATGAAACTACATTCATCGAATGCGCTAGTGTGAAACGGGTTCTAGATAGCACATTGGACTTTGAGGGGCAGCGTCGATGGTGGTCATTGGATAGTCTCTGTCCAGATGGACAGAGCGAACAAATGCTTTAGCCAACCATTCATGCGCAGAGAGTGTCGTGGACACAAGATTGGGCCCTCCTCTTCATCCAAGAGCGGGGCCAGGTGAAGAACAAATCTATCCACACGAAATTCCAACGCATCTATATGCGTTGGAAAGATAAAATATGGGGAAGCGAGCGTGCCTCCGCAAATGAAGCACGCTCGGACCCGACCGCTGTTTGAGACAATAATGAAGCGTACTACATTAGCTGTGAGGTTTATCGCGGTCGGAGTCGAGTTGAGAATGGCGACTAATGCTCTTCGTCGCACCCTAAGGGGAAGGTTAGGGTTAGGTTGCATGATCTGCTCAAGCGCACCACTGGCCTCCATGGCATGAAGCATCCTTACCACCGCCACGCCAAGTGGCGTAAAGTACAAGGCGGGCATGACAGCTAGTCCAAGGCGGAGGGAACGAGGAAAGTTTTGGAGGAGAGAGTGAAGAAAGTTCCGGGACTGGACTTCGTGATCAGAATCTCTTATGATTCAAATTCGGAGGTTGAGCTGCATTTTACGCATTCAATCTGAGCAATGTGAGCCCGGATTGCCCTCTTCTCGTCTTCGATCTTCAATCACACTGCGGCCTGCTGGAGTACCCTTAACAACTTGTGAGTGAGCCTGGGAGCATCCTCCACTTTACTTGCAATCGGACTTCGATGCGCTTTTTCTTCAACAGCTTGTCTCTCGTGTTCTAGTTGCTGCCTCAAACGCACAGGAACCTGTACACCAGCTACTTCCAGCATCTGTTTCCCATCACGTTCACACTTTAGGATGAAGCGTCCCTACGAAACCATATAGAAGCGAGCAATCTTCGTCCAAAATACAGAAGGTGCAACTACTGTACTGTACAAGCTCACCTTCTCAGCAATAAATTTAAGAAACTCTGGTTCAAGAATGTTTACATTGCGCTGCAGGCCAGCAACCAAACGCCACCTTCCAAATCGGTGGAGAAAGTCTGCGACCACTTCTGATTCCCTCCTAGCGTATTCTTCGATTACCAATGATTTTCGGCTCATTTCTGCCACTTCTCCTGTTCTATCGGTAATATAGGACTCGATCAACGGTCTCTCCCTGCAATGAACTTGTTTCATCTCTGCCGAAAAAGAACCCCGGGTACCCAACACCCGTATAATATGGCCCTCATAATAATCTCTTATACCGTACTCGGCTACCAGGATCGGCAGCTCCTGCCAAATATTTAATTAAAGTGCCAAATTGATATGAATATTCTCCAAGATTCAGTGAATATCCTCGAAGATCCCCTTTTCACCATAGAGAACAGAATGGTTTTGAAAAAATAATTTCTTGAAAATTTGGGCATCTCATTTTATAATTATTTTTTGCCAACCCTGACGGCCGAGTACAGTATTGCAATTTAGTTCAATCTGAAGTGATATAATTTGTATTAATGCAGAAAGCTTTTGTAGCCCTTCTAACAAGGAATCAGATATATATTAGTTCTAGTATTTTTATTTTTATTTATATTTATTTATTTATATTTATATATACCCGCCTAACTTAACGCATATTTCAACTAACTTCACGCATAAATGTACCAGGGTGTCCCTTGAATTGACAATTTGAGAAAAATCATCATAAAGTACTACTTAGAAGAATATTTTGGAATTGATATACAAATGAAAGTTCTAGATTTTGAATTTTAGATTCCATCCATACGATTGGGTTGACCAATACTATCAATTTTATTTAATTATAAAATTTGAAAGTTAAAATAAAAAATTCCTTCTAAATTTGATTACAAACAACATTTTAATATTTTCTGAGTAAAATTTGTTGGAATGAATTTGAAATGAGGTACTCTAAAACGTGGTGATTCTTTGAAATTTGTGTGTTCCTTAACCCTTAAACGTCAAAGCAAGCCCCATGGGCTTGGTATAAAGGAATAATTGGAGAAAAAAGTTTCATTTCTCAACCAAATCAAGCGAGACTTATTGCGTTGGAAAGCTACGTTAAAAGCGATCTAGATTCCAAATTTTCGCCTCATTTGAGAGATTGTGGAATCGTTGGTAAGCAATCAAAGTTATCAAATTGAACAAGTTTTGAGGTTGGGGCAGCTGAAGTTCAGCAATGCCGCAGTGCTACAGTGCTACAGTGCTAGCCAGCAGTGCACTGCAGAGCCGTTTTTGCCATTTTTTATTTTTTATTTTTTATTTTTTTTATTTTATATATATATATTTTTTTTTCCCAAAATAATTTAGATTCCTTCCGGGCTGCCACATTCAAGCCCTCTTGACGTTTAAGGGTTAACCCTTCAACGTCCCATTTCATCATTGTTTTCAAAGAAGCGTTATAAAATGCTTGTTGAAAACCAAAAATGGAGTTGATGTACAAAGAAAATTAGTGAATGTCAATGTGAATATCACATCTGTATGCTTGGATTTATTATATTAATTATTAATTATTTTAAATTAATTTTTGAAGGTTTGCTCTTGAAATTCAATTAAAAATCCCAAATTAACACAAAAAATTTAATATTATTGGAATGAAATTGGAATAACAAGAACTATGAGCTGGTATGGTTTCCATTATTTGATTCTACTTATATTGGAAAATCATCTTTATGGTCTCACTTTTTGAACTAAGAATGAAACTTGACATAAACCAATTGTTTTATTTTTCTAAATATTCGAATATTTACTATTTATAGTAACATTGACCATGGTTGACATGAAATTTCTACTCGAAACCCCACATTTTTCCACTCACCGCTCACCGCTCCCCGCGCGCATACTATCCTCGTCCGAAAGTCACCTTCGTTGCTGTGTGATTTCTAACACAAGTTTTGTGGAGCCAGCTCTTACTATATACCGCTTTTTCCAAACCAGGGCAGACTTGTGTCGTCCAGTTTACACTCGTGCAAAAGTAAAGGTAGGTTTTCCTTCTTTCTTCGAATATTTTGTTGTTTAATATACGGAGCTGGAATCCAATGCTCAATAACCTTTACATTCTGTAGCATAATCTAATTGGTTCAGTTCAACATCATATTGATCTTATTATTCTGGCGAGTTGTACTAAAATACATCAAGTTTTCCTTTCAGGCTAAGCAAAAAACTTTGAGGGGTTTGGTCATGGGCGCAGGTTTTGGAACTGATGCTGATTGATGCCATGCTTCTTGCCAATGATTACTTGAAATCGACCAGTTATGTTCTTGAAGGGGTGAAGAAGTTCTGGAAGGTATGTGCAAAAGGCATATAGCAAGTATTCAAGTTTATTTGTTTACTATGAGGTTGTAAGCATATATTATCGCTTACGTTATGATGCATGTACCTGTAGAATGTCATTAGCCAGAAGGGATTAACGACGGCACTGTACATTACGATGGTCTGAGTGGGAGGGTGAACTGGTTCAAGAATGTGCAGGATCTTTATATGTGCAGTGGAATATCAAGTGGGAGCCTGTGATACAGGGACGTAGCTCTGGAGATACTGATTCATTCCAAGCCTTTTAATTGCTGGTTAGTTTTCACTTTCTTCCAGGTCAATGGTTTTAACGTTTTGGAAAATGCGTTTGGTGAAGATTCTGAAAAATTTCAAAGAATCACCATGTTTAAGAGTATCTCATGTCAAATTCATTCCAACAAATTTTGCTAAAAAAATATTAAAATTTTGTTTGTAATCGAATTTAGAAAGAATTTTTAATTTTAACTTTCAAATTTTATAATTAAATATTGGTGATAGTATTAGTGAATCGAACCGTACGGATGGAATTTAAAATTCAAAATCTAGAACTTTCATTGGTATATCAATTCCAAAATATTCTTCTAAATAGTACTTTATGATGATTTTTCTGAAATTGTCAATTCCAGGGACACCTATAACATGGTGATTCTTTGAAATTCTACTCGCCCTTGCAATCCTACTCTTTAACCCCTATTCTACAATCAGGTACCTTGCTCGTGCATACCAGAGCCCTCTTTCTATTGTTCTTTCCATTCTGAAATGGATTCCGTTAGAATGACCACATTACTTTCGTTGTTGATGGTTAGGAGGATTGGCAGCTCATGTGCAGAGTTCATTTATCCAACTAGATCAAAGTCTTCCAGGCCGATTCGCGGTCGTATTTGCAGCACCGAAGCTAGTTATAGGATAAAGCAATATCGTGTGGAAGATTATATTTCGTAATATGGTTGGAAGGTATGTCCTGATGGATGTTAGAGTGTAGCTGCAGTCCGGGGCGAGCTTCCTGACTCTGAAAAAGCTTCAAACGCACAAATGGGTGCTTTCTTCGGTGCAATGACACTGCGTGCAAACTGCTTCGCAACCCCAACTCAGTGGAATGAAGGCGAGCGAAAGGCTATGCTTGAGCTCTGGCCTGCTCTCTGACTGCCTGCCCGAGGAGGTCCTCTTTCTCGCTGATGCGGAAGGGAGGTTCTTCAAATGTAGGACCGAAGTTTTCAGGAAACTATCCCTTCGATGCTCAGTTGGTGAGTGGTCTCAGAAAAGTGATGACGGGTAGACACTCAAGTGGAGAAAGAGGAACTGAAAATGTTACTCGAACGAGTTCTTCCACTTCGAGGGCCCAAAGGCGACGTCAGCGATGCCTTGCTTGCGGCGTTTATGATATGTTCACGGATGCTTGGGGAGACGGATAGAGAGCTGGACGCTTACTGCTTGACATTCGATGTGGAATTAGGTCCTTGATTCTTATCTTCGTTCTTCTCTCTTGAGCATTTGTCTAAACTCTTGAGGATTAAGGTTTTAGGGTTTGAAGGCAAATGAATACGAGGCATCTGAAGTCTGGATAAATCTTTACAGATTTTATGTTAACAAAATCTGTTCAAAGCCTTTCTTCTTCAAGCGCAGGTTCTGCAAAAGTGAAGTCATTGACACATTACAGTGCGCCGTATGATTTGAAATACGCGGTTCTTTGAGAGCTCTCTCTTCGTAGCCGCTGTGCGTGCCAGTTATGGGGAGACCTGCCCTGTGCATGGAGTTGATTGGGTGCCTCCTACGGGAGGTCGTGTTTTTATAAATTCGACAACAACGGTGACGTGTTGGCAGTGTGTTGAGTTGGAAGAGAAATACTAGGGTAAAGTATTCTGGAGTCATGTTGCTATCAAATGCCACTTTTTCGAGGCCTAAAGGATGTATTCAATATGCAGGGTGGCGTCAGAGGAGCAGATGCTCAAGCACTTGGGTGCTAACACAAATCTGACACCCCAAGAAGCAGTGAAACTTCTCGAGGTTTGTATTACTTGTATGGCTTCTGTCTACAAATATATCGCAGTAGTGGTCACTCCATATTAATGTTATATCACCTGCACAAAGGAGCTGCAGGCACCAAAGCCAACGAGCAGACTTAGACATGAAAAGCAAGAAGAAACGTATGGTTCCAACCTGCGGTAATCGAAATTCCTGCCGAACCCCACCAGAATGAAATCAAGACATCTGAAAGACCAGGGTTGAATGAAAACACATCGAGAACCAGAATCACAGTTTGTCATTTTAGACGTCAGTCCAATTTTAGTGATGCTTGCAGTGCATCACCACAATCATCACTAAAACTGCACGGTCCTCGGGAGCGTAGTCAACAAAATTGATTAACCTGTATTCATCACGTGAGCACATTCCAAAGTGCATGCACATTGTCTCCAGCAATTACTAACTGATGCGAGTGTAATTTGAAAATAGTTTGAAGAGAATTTGACTTCGATTGAAGAGACACACATACTCAAAAACGTCGGTGTAAAACCTACGTAACCTAATTCTTCTCCTTAAACCCTAAACCCAGGAAACGTCGAGTTCCTAGTACGCTCATACGCCCACATCATTATTCAGACTCTGTACATTAATCGGACGAAACACAGACAGGAAGGAATAAGAACAGCAACATGATTACGTTAAAGATTACGAAAATCAACGTTCTAGAGTAACCAAAGTCTACACTAATCTCATGGCATTCCAATCAGAAAAGTAACATGACCTTCAGGAGGACGTTTACATATCACAAGTTATTACCAAGAAACTTGAAAACTAAACACCTGAGGATGTCAAATTCCGAAGGCATCAAAAAGAATACAAGCGCCAAGCATCCATCCAAACAATTACAAGACCCTGTGCGACACAAAACAGGATACAAAACAGAGAAACACCAAATTACGACGCACAATACGCAAATCTAAAACTCACCGAGTCGATGAAAACATTCCGATGCACATTATCGTGAAACAGCTTGTTGGGCTTCCGCAGGTGGTCCCGGACGAAGCCATCATCCACAGAAAGCACCATGTCTCAGCGCAACCGAAAGAACACTCTTCTCCAGAACTTTCCCCTCCTGCCTCCTCTGAAATCCACCAAAATTGCCCAAAACTTTCCCCAAATTTCAGCAATCACACCAACACCAGCACTCCATCAGAGCCTCAATGGCCGCTGATCACCAGACCCACACTCCACACTTCACACGCACGCAATCCACGACTCCAGCACAGCATTGTCACCTTTAAGCCTGCTCACAACAGAACGCTGGTCTTCGAAGCCCTCGCAAAATTGTTAAGGTGGGTACTATCCACCTTGCGCGCATACCCTCGACCTGCTGGAATTCCCAGCAGTTAAATGCCGACAGCCTGCTCGGTGTGAATTCTGTGGGCGAGGAAGCACCGGATGGATGACAGTTACACTGCCCTCGGCGCTTCCTGGACACAAACTAGGTCTCACTACACCACTCCGACCACTCTGTGACAGCCACGCCAGAAATGCAGTTCCTCCATGTGGATGGGCATTTCCAGCGCTAGCTCCTCTGGTGGGAGTTCCTGAGGGAGTTCCTGAGGGAGTTCCTGAGGGAGTTTCTCTGGGAGTTTCTCTGGGAGTTCCGGAGAGTGGATCCGGAGGTGTGGGGACACTTGCAGTATCACATTAATCTGGTCGACAATTTGTACCCGAGGTTGGGGTTCCGGGAGTTTCTGCAGCTACGGGGTGTTTGCAAGGCTTGGAATTCCATTGCGAGTGAATGGTGATGTGTTACGGATGCTGTTCGGAAGCCCTACTTCGTCTGTGCGGAGCAGGATACAAGTGAGTGCTTTGGGAAGTATTCTGTTCTCGGCATTCTCACATTTCACGTAGCATCCGGGCTTTGGAGGTGGAATCGTTTGCATCTACTTTCCTACAGCACGGACCCTACATACTTACCATTTGCTGTGAAGGGCTTCGCCTTCTCGGCCGTGAAGAACCGTATTCCTTGTGTTTTTGATGCTTATGCGCAGAAAAAACATTGTATACAATCCTCAATGTCGGGAAGAACTTTAGACATGGCAGTCAATACTTCTGTTGAGCCCTATACCTTCAAGCTCATCGGTGGCATACCTGGCAAGAAAACGAGAATCTATGAGTCTGCAACGAACTCATGGGAGCGGAGACCATCCCAATTGCCTCCTCATTGTGTTGAGGGACAGCCTTCCTCGTCCAAATCGTGTTTGCATTGTGGTGATGTCGCAGGTAGATAGAACTCTGGTGTATTCTATATGCAGAGCACGCTGGAAACTCCCCTGCGACATGGAAAAGATACTGACAGCTCCAGGTGCTCTGGGATGTTGGGATGGGAGGGTGTTTGTCTTCACGGAAGACGGTGGCTGGTCTCTTTCACTGTGGGAGCTGGAAGATGGTTCCCTGCAAACTTGGTGTAGTTTTGCACGCATCCCATCGGAGCTGCATGCTTGGCTGGTGCCTACATGCTTTCAACCCGGGAACTCTGTACGAGTTTTCGCTAGCTTTCCCGAGGAGCATGTGCTGATATATACGTTGACATGTGAGAAAGTTGGTGAGCAGGAAATGACAAAGAGATTCGTGCAGTTCAATCTGAGGACGAAGCAGTGGCAGGAGGAGGAAATCTCTGCGGTGAGAGCGTATTCTGAAGATAAAAATGGGCAGTGGGACTCGTCTGTTGACCAATTCACAGAAGACAGGCAAGGGATACGGTCCATTTACCCGTGGCTGTGAAGACAAGGTAAGGCGCGGCACATCATCTGTTTGATAGAGTTGCAATGGAAACGTCCAGAGATGGAGCATCAACAATATAATTCCAGACTGTTGTTCCATCCTTGTTTGTTCTTACACACGACGACCTGAATACCGGTAATCTTCTGCTTCTCTTCTGGTGGCCATTACACTTTCTTTTATGTACGT
The DNA here is from genome assembly GCA_022496805.1 of Pohlia nutans. Lineage (NCBI taxonomy): Eukaryota > Viridiplantae > Streptophyta > Bryopsida > Bryales > Mniaceae > Pohlia > Pohlia nutans. Next base: position 12,318,594 of record CM040092.1, on the reverse strand, counting down.
TTGCATGTAATTAGTTGGTGACACGGTAGTATGATTCGCTTATTTGATTTGATGTTGATCCTGAACATACTGTATATGCTCTAGAATTTTGTCATACATGAGATTCAATTTTCTAACAGCAGTTAACCCCTAAATGCCGAAGAGACCAAAAAAATGGCTTATGAATGAAGTCGACTGTTCAATTCCAACTGCTGCATGGATGATTTCCATCCAATTCTTTATGTGAAGGGCTTTTGCTTGGTGATGCCACCTCTTCAGTTAAATTCAAATCATTCGAGCTATTTTTAGATTTTACATGGGGTCCCAACTACAAAAAGAGTCGTAAAAACAGTTCATCGTGTAGTGTATTTTGAATGTTTTTGCTTGTTCTACTTAAACTAAATTTAGGCTATGAAAATGAGTTCCATTGCATTTGAGCTTAACTAACAAAATGAAGCTTGCCAAGTCTAGTTTCTACTCCACTTTGAATTTTTGGAAAAATTTGAAAATTGAGTGTTTTATTGTAGTTACAAGTTCGGTAGGTATCACCAAGGTGTAGCAAAAATTTCTAAATTTAGATACACGGATGATTTTCATTAACTAAACTTTTCTTCATAGTAATTTACACCTTTGGTAGAAAAATCGGAATTTTTTAATACATTTTGTAATTGATATGAATTTTCTTTACAATCACTTCAATAAACCATAGTAATTTCAAATTTTCACCAAAATTTATGAAAAATTCATGATTTGTAGTAGACATGTGACTTCATCTACTAAAAATATAAAGTTGAATTCTTGTATTATTTTTAGTCGCAAAATTGAGTGTGGCAAATAAAGCATGATTCCATGGTCATAGGTCCAACCTTTAGGGGTTAAGTTAGTGAATCCCACTAGTTTTGATCACAAATGGCCTACTCCTGTGAAACGGCGTGGCGTGCGACTGGTATGACTATAGTGGATGGCCCATAAACCAACGCTTTAACCCCTAAACGTATCAATCCTTTGAACACAAGTAGATGCTAGCCTCATAAATAGATATTAGCATGACTCAAATGTACAATAGGTGTACATGAGAGGACCATTGCATGCATGAAATCTACCCAACAAATTTGACATACTTGCATTTGGAGGCCTCTCCAATATTATCAACATCTCCCCATCACAAGAGATTTACTCTAATTGGTAGAGAATTTAATAGGCTTGCAAAGGTGATTTGGATGAAAGTCATCCGAGATTGTATGAGAAAGTTACAAGGCTTTGAATCCATTCGTGATCCAGTTTCTAGACGCTGGGACGTTTAGGGGTTAAACTTTTCACGCAAATCTAGTACTGGTATAGAATAGAAGCTTTCAATGAACACCTGTTGGAGATATTGTTGGTTTATAGTACACGTCGGTTATTGGGTCATCCACCTTAGTCCATAAGGATTCATCAAAATGCTTCTAGCAGATAATCTAGAATTGGACAGTATGTTGCGTGTGTATAGACAAGAGGTACAACCAGGGGAGGCAACATACAGACGTAGTTTACCTGATAAGTTATCGTGCCACATTACTGCACTGGAAATGAGCCGGGAATTTCCGAAGGTTCCACTTCTCACTCATTAACAATTCTATTTCTGTGCATATTGTCTGCATAGTCTTAGGCATACTGTGGTTTTGGCGGTGTGTATATAGGGTTGGTTGTCCTATTACCAACCACTGCCCCAATTATGACAAGTAGACTTTTCTTGGGGCCACCACGGCCACCACAGTTGAGACCCAAAACCACCAATTTCACTATTCAAGTAAACCAATGGCACGCCAAGCATTGCGAAGAAATAGTTGGTGGTTTTGGGTACCATTATGAGTGAAAGTTAGCACCACATGGTGTGGACATGAGGAAACCTATTGGTTGGATTTGGGTCACAGGTTACTTTCCACTTTGGAATTTTGTATAAAATTGAGAAATGCAAATTATAAGTTGCAATTTTTTGCAATCCTCATGAAATCCTATTTCGAACGAACGCGGTCATAATTTTTTTCCGGATTTACCACTGCCAAATATAGGTCAGATTGCTTAAGTGGTTGGTAATAGGACAATCAACCCTACGTATATACCCACGTTGCTTGCCTCTGCCTCTGCCTCCTCCTGGGGTTTCGATGCTCTCATCATTCCTTGCTTGCGGGCTACGATGCAAAGCAGTGAGTTCTAGAGATCATAGTTTTCTGAGTCGTCCAGTGGGCATGATTTTGGTTTAGTGATATGCTACGATTACACAACCTCGTTGATGAAGCGGGATCAGGAATTAGCTTTAATATGCTGAGACAGTACATGGATGGCTTTGCAGAGCACAGAAGAAGTTCCATGTTGCATGCACGCTGAGAAGAACGTTGCACATTGTTTCTTCAATTCCCCGTAACTGTATTCAGCATCACGATTCTCCAATATGATGGGGTTGAACATAGTTTCTCCTTTCCTCCTAGATAACGCTTTTGACAGGGATTTTGATTGGTGTGAAGCCTGCATACCTCTTCTATGCAGACAGCCCTTGAGTATCTGTGATAAGCGTCGGTCATTTGTAATCGCGTCTTGAACTGCTTTTGAGGAGTGAGGTGTTGGTGTATATATCATACAAGTTCAAGATTGGAAACATGTTGAAGTTGAAGGGTAAATCAAAGAGCTCCTCATCAGAAGTAGACTTTTTAAATCTTTGTAAAAAAATAGTGCGCAGTGTAGAGGTTCTTGCTAGAGGTGGAAAGCTGCTGAACAAGAGACAATGCCAGGATCTGTCATCCAAGCTTTCCAACCTCCATATAGGACCTTGAGTATGGAATCATACATTCTAAAATTGGATCCACATCAGTAGCAGACTTAGTGGTTGCGTAAAATAAGTTATGCCAATTTTTAGATTCGTCTGCGCGCAGTGGTAGGGGATCGGTCGAGAATTTTGGGCATAATCGGTCGAGATCCTAAGTTAGTGTATCCAAGTTGAACTGGTTACATGTTGACATCCTTGGGTTTTTCTGTATGAATTTGAGGCATAGTCTCTGAATTCCTCTAAAATGATGGGTAATTTTCCTAAAGACTTGAACTTCAACCGGTTGTTTCTCAAACTCAGACGGTTAGTTGCAGATTTGAGTTCATTTCCCTCTTTGTTGGCTTCACAACCATCACCGTCATCACTTGTTGGCTCATTTGGAGCAGAGTGGCTTCAATTTGTGGTAGTGTCTGTTTGTTTTAGCTCAGTACAGAAGCAGCAATAGCAACAGCAAACGTGCCATCTTCGCATCTTTGTGGGGAAGGATTGAATTGATTTTGTTCGGACGAAGAAGTCATTTTTGTTTTAGCCATTTCTGGTGGAGGAGTTCACATTAGAAAGTTTGGCCCTTTGCCAGCTTACATCTTATGTATTTTCCAACTGGGGCTCTTGTGGCTCTCCAAGGGCTTGGTAGGAGTGAAAGAAGATGGCGTCCGCCTCTACAAGTGCTGTTATACAACCTAGAAGCAATGAACCTCGGTTTAAAGGGTGCGCACGATCTTGAGAGCCTTCAACCTTTCAATGTTCCGTTTTTTCTAATCTCAAGTTCGGAACGATTCTTGATGAATAGAGACCTGCTTTAACATGTGATTTCTTTGATGATGCACAATATCTACTGTAAGAGTGGAACATGATCGTGCGGTAAGTGAGTTTGATGGTTTCCTTGGTGCATTGCAGAGAAGTTCCAAAGCTCAACGCAAAGCATAAGATTTTTCTGTGTCACAGTGGGGCTCAGAAGGAGTTTGTGAGAGACCTGTGCTTGGATCTTGAGAGGCTTAACCATTTCCCATTCTTCGACCAGAATTCTGACAGTCTACCAAAAGGAGAGGAGTTTCCACCCCTCATATTGGAGGCTGCCAGACAATGTCTGCTGGCAGTGGTGGTGCTTTCCGTGAACTTCTTGACCTCCAAATGGCCAATGATCGAACTCTGCGAATTTGTGAAAGCTCAAAAAAAGGACAACCCAAGATTGAGGTTGCTGCCTTTGTTCTTTGAAGTCAGGCCTGCGGACATAAGTAAAGAAGCTGTAAAGAATCATTGGACAAAAGAATGGACAAAGTTCTTCTCTGAAGCTAAGCTATCAGCAGGCCTCCAGGAGTGGTCGGAGAGTCTGAGTGTCCTACGAGCAACAAACGGCTTAGAGTTTCACCGGCACGAAGGGTCTGTGGTTGCATACAAGGAAGCGATAATAGAGGAAATTTGTACCATGTTGCCACCCCCGGAATTGTTTGAGATGTCAGAGATCGTCGGAGGTAACCGATTATGCAAGGTTTTGTACATATCCCAATACCGTCTTCTCTTCCAGATTTTCATCAATTGCGAACATATAACTCTAATTCACAAAGCCGGTGCTACTGGTCAGGATTAGAACCAATTTCTACTATAACAGTTTACTTACTGGTTGCTTTCTTTCATCACCTATTTACAGCTAGCCAGTACTAACCAACACAATGGATGTGATTGTGATGTCTCTGTCCACTTTAATCCGTGTCAAATAACATTGAGGAGATCGACGTTTACCTTCAACAACTTACGTATAAATTTTTGCTTTCGGTTTTTTTTTTTTTTAATTTTTTTTCTTTTCACAATTGCTAAAACTGAAATTTGATACGTTTTACCTCCGCATGTCTGTATCCACACTGCACAGTTGCTAGTAGTATAGTTGGAAACTCTTGCATATCAAGTAGTGTACTTGTGGTTGTGCTGTACCGATGTTTTGCATTGATCAATGCACCCTGAAGTTGCAGGTAGTGGCTTCACTTTGGGAAAAGAATGAGGCAATGGAGGATGTTCCGGAAGGCCTTTGTGGTCTGTATGGGTCAGCTGGAGAAGGAAAGACGACATTATGCAAGAGTTTATGCAATCATTTCCAAATGGAATATCTTGGAAGAGTTTGTCATGTGGAGCTTGGGAGGAATGATCGGCTTGCTTCACAAAAAAAGGTTCTCAGAAGGTTGACAAGGACTCCCTTGCATACTATATCACGCCTTGAAGATGCAGACGAGGTATTTCCATCTGTGTGCTAGGAACTTCTCCTAGCACCAAGTATTTGCAGTCCAACCAATTATGGTTGGCAATGCTTCTTATGAGATGGGACCTTTATGCTCAATGAATTTAAACTCCTAAGGAGCTTACAATTTTGCGTAATTATCCATTGTCAGAACACTAAGCAGTTGATGAATAAGATTGTTTGCCGTGCTGCTATTCTAGTGGACTCATGCAACTCATTTTACTGGCAGTGTCTTACAATGCTTTGATTTGAGCCACAAAACACCAAAGTCACAATTTCATTGATTTACACAAGGAAGTTAACAAGAAAGCAGTTCGCTCCTCTGTTATGAAATCATTTGGTTTTTCAAGTTTACCTTATGTCTTTCCTATGATAACCATGTTGTGTGGCCCGTTTGAAAACACTAGACTACAATACTTACGTTGTAATCTGATATGAGTGTGCAGGCTCAACAAATTCTAGTAGAACGCATACACATGCAACCTATATTTTTGGTTGTGGACAATATCCAAGATGATGAAGCATCTTGTGAAGAGGCAAGAGCGTACCTTCGGATCCCGTACATGTGTGGGAGCAAGTTGTTATTTACTTCAAGGAGCCTTGGTATTATGGAAAAAGTCTTTGGCGATAGATCACTTTGTGAATCATTTTGCCATCCACTTCCTAAACTTGAGATCATGGAAGCTGCAAGTATCCTATTGAGAAAAGCAGCCCCAACCCGAGAGCTTACCTCTTTCACAACTACAGAGCTAGAAGTTATTTTGAGTTGTGTTGATTCATTCGCAAGATTTCCTAGAACTGCTATTGTTACGGACACAGACAAAGGTATTGAACAAGTAACTGATAATATTGGCACGGATTCGGCAACAACTTTGAGACGCTATCACCCTTTAGCATTACGAGCATTGGGCGTATTCTTGTACGATGTTGCTGAGGGGGATGTTCTATGTTGGAAAACTGAACTACTTCATCACTATCATGACATGTTCAAGCTTTCTCCGGAGGCTCCATCCGTGTTTCTAATCCTTGGAATAGGGTTCAAGAGACTTTCTTTGTTGACAAAGATATTGTTTCTGGATTTGGCGCTTTTTGCACCTGTGGACTACTTCAAGAATCTCGAAGGGAGGGTTTTGTGGTTAGCCTCCATTCATGCAGAAAGTACCTCCACCATAAGATTGAAAGTAAGTTCATTTGTACATGTGATTTTTTGCCTCTGAAGTTCCCTGTGAACATCTACGTAGGTTGATATTATTATCTAAATCTCAATGTTTCTTGACTAATAAATTGGTTCTGCACAAACCCCATAAGTCTAGAAAGGGTAAAGGGTAATATCCGACTTTACTTTTTCAATGCACATGAGTTTATCTGGAACATATTCAATTCACTCATTTGTAAGATTTTCTTTGTGTATTGAACGGTTTTTTGTAACCTTCGAGCCAATTCTTAAGGGAGACACATGAAGAGGTAAAGAATCTGCATACCTGTCAAAATTGTATATCAGATTGTGCAATCTGCAACTTCATTGTATTCTGATTTCAGCTCTTCTGCTGGCAGTTGAAGGAGCTAAGGCGCAAAGCATTTCTTGACGATTGGAAAGATGGAATGTCCATCCTAAGCATGCATGATCTTTATAAGGAATATGCTGCGTGGTACGTCAATGAAGCAAGAGATCCACATATTCGTTGTTTATTTGAACAATTTGTGACCTCATTCCCAACATTGTTCCAAAACAAGCTACCTGGGGAGGCCTGGTCAACTGTGATAAGATTATGTTTACCAAATTCAAGGCTCGGTCGTGTTCCTCGGGTGCACACTCAAAAGCTAACTAATGTAGTTGTTTTACAACTATATAGAAGCCTGACTCTCTCTGCTATTGATGTGCGAGAGTTGTGTTGCTTGCGGCATCTTGAGGTCTCATATTGCGCCTGCTTACAAACACTATGTGGTTTTGAAGTTGGGGATTTGGAGAATCCGGATGAAGCATATCGTACGGTGACAAAGGAATGTTGCTTGCCAGATCTCCAGTTTTTGATATTGTATTGTAATCCAAAATTGAAGTGCATCCCAAACCTTAGTCTAAATTCAAGTCTTCAGCAAGTAATTGCCCCTGGCTGTCCGGATCTGCAAGAAGTTTCATGGTTTCTGAGCTTATCAAACGTGACCACTTTGATATGTTGCTGCAGTTTTCCTGTCCAAGCATCTCACCTTGGCTTGTCTCTGGAACTTGAAGGACTCACAGTGGGAGGTCCTGGGGAATTTGATTGCTTCTGTAGTCCACATCTACAGACGTTGCTGACGAATTCAAGTTGGGCAGTAGACCTTGGCAATATTGGTTGCTTCACAAATTTGCAAGCATTAGCTTTGACTAGCCTACCTTTAGCAGGACTACAAGGCTTGGAATCCCTCACCAGATTGACAACTCTGTCTCTGAGAAACTGTCTACAACTAGCGTCACTTCCATGTATGGAGGAACTTGTCAACCTTAATTCACTTGACCTATCCTTCACAGCTATTGAAGAAGTTAGAGGTATTGACAAGATGTTGATGTTGAAGTCTCTTTCTCTCATGGGGTGCAGAAACCTTCGATGTCTGCCCAATCTACACTGGCTGTCCGACTTACAGAATTTTGACATATCAGGTTGTCCCAACTTGAGATTGAACTTCAGATTGCCGGGGCACACATTGATTCGATCTGTCACAAATATTCTTTGCCCTGGGGTTACCAGTTTGGTTGCAATCGTGGAATATAAGAATGGATGGCCGGTACGAGTTCTATTGGGTCAAGGAGACAACACAACTTTCAAATATGAATTTGACCTTGAGGGCGGGTGCAAGTTAAACTGCAAATACTATGATGCTCTTATTGAAGTAGATGGCACTGATATACCTGATTTTAATCCAGAGCATGAAGAGACTATGCAGCAAGCAAATAACAGGTGCCGAATGACACGATTTTGTGATTCATATCTAAAATGGGTATTATATGGAGCACCGTGTTTGATGTCAGATTTCGCTGAAAGTGAAGACTTGGACAGAACTTTCCCTCTTAATGATGAGGAATTTGAAGATCTTTCGCTGGGGTGGTCTGAAGGAGTTCAGTTTAGCAACAAACCAGAGGTTGCAGAGGCAATGACAAGTGTAGGGGATTCTATGCTAAATGATGAACCGATACCAGAGTATGGTGTGCCTCTGAAAGTCAAGGAGTTTCTCATTGAAGCCAATAAGAGGCTTCGTGCTCTAGATGAACGACGACGAGCCATGTATGCCTCACTTGCAGATCATGAGGTAGATGTCACTCCAGATGTTGAGAGAGATTCAACAGCCCAGGAAATGCATGCCAAGACAGATTGAGACAGATGCTTAGGACAGTCAGTATGATTGGACAAACCATGGCAACCTTGATGACATATAAGTACTTTGAGATTGAGTGAGGGAATAGCTCTGAAACATTGTTTAGTTTGAAATGTTGAATAATCAGGAGAGCAACCAAGCAAGTTTGCATGAAGAGCCTTTTCATCTCATGGAGATATGGCCCAATTTCAAGTGTGCTGTGTAAAGAATTGGTGCTCCAAAAAGCATAGGCATACTCTGAAGATCATTTGCTTGTATATCACTTTCTTAGTGGTTAGTGAGAGGAAATTCAAGCGGTAACCGTTGTCCCTCTTTTCTAAGGGAATTCACCAGCCTGAAGGATATACCCAAGGTAGATATGGCTAAGGTTTACGGGTTAGAATACCAACCAAGAATGTGTACTTTCGAAAGTACTGTACATCTATTTAATCCCTAAGGGTCCCTAGCTTTTTTGGGCTTAAAATCATCATCGCTTTTGATGTGTTATAGGTCTAAATGTAAGTGAGGTATAGAAATCTCAACCGTACAATCTTGTAACATACATGTTGTAGATCATGTGGATTAATTTTGGGGTCATTTGGCCATATAGATTGCAAGATCATAGTGTTTTAGTGCTAAAAAAGGATGCTGAAATTTTCCTAGCAACACAGCTAGAGGTGAAATTCGTTTTCAAAATTACTCAAATTAAAAAACTTTCAACTATAAAGTAGTTCAAAATCATCATATAAACAAATTGGTACCAAATAAAACTCATGAAAAAATATTAATGTGCCCTAAAATAGCCTTGCAATGTCAAAAAGTAGCCCGAAAAGTGACCCATTTGAACCAAAAAGCAAAAAGTGTCCAAACTAGACCCGTGCACTAAAATGACTCTCAAACATTCATAACAACATGGATTGACATGAAAATTTTACCATGATAACTAGACTTCAAGGGGAATTCAACCCAACAAGTTTTATTGAAAACGGACTTGGGATGAAGGAGATACAAGCCCCCAAAGTTGCTGCCATCAAAATTCACAGACCTGTCCCAAAAAAAATACCTAGTTTCAAATGATCATCAAAAATTCAATTCATCTCGGATTGATCTGAAACTTTTACCACACATTCCATACATCATGTAGTGTGTTTTTTCAAAATGTCATTAAAATCTGACATGTTTTGCAAAAGTTACATCTGTTCGAAGGTGAATGTCCCCCAAAAACGTTCAAAATATGAACGTTGGGACGGTTAGGGGTTAAACCTATGACACTTCAAATGCAATGATGTTTTGCTACCCAAAAAGCTAGGGACATTTAGAGGTTAAGGGTTAATCACAATTTAGCGGCATCAAGAGGATCTATTTTGAAATTTAGCCCAACTATATCCATGTAGTGTATTTTGGCACTTTTTGACATTTTTGCAATTAAACTAAATCATTATAATGAAGCTTATCAAATCTAGTTCACTCTACTCAATTTAGAATGTATCTAAAATTCCTAAAAATGAATATTTTATTGCATTTTGAAATTGAGAAAGCATGACCACATTTTTAAATATGAAATGACATAAAAATTTGGTTTACACTAATATACACATATGGTAAAAATAATTGATTAGTTTAGCATATTTTGTATTTGATATAAATTTTCTTCACCTCTTTTCAAGAATTAGCGTTTAGCAATGATTTTAAATCTTCTCAAAATATATATTTTTAAACCTTTGAAAAGTCCTTAAAGGCAATGTGGACACTTCTTTAAAGACAATCTTTATTCTCTATTTGAAAGTTATTAGCTCATAAAATTCACCATTAGTACATCTTTGTAAAATTTGTAAAGGCTATTCATCTAGAGGTTTGAATTTGAAAATGCCAAAAACATATCAAATTATGATACTACCAAGGTTTGACTATAAAAATGTCAAAAGAATGTCAAAAATATCAAAATATGACACTACCAAGTTGTAACTTTTAAAATGCCAAAATATGTCATTTCAACGTTTGGAGGTTAATCCTTAAAGGACATGGACTCAAATGGCACGCACACTGAAGGAATCAAATCTTCATTTTCACCTTTTGGGCATTTATGCCAATGCTGCCACGATGCCGTCATAAAGCATAATTTTTTTTGATGAAATAGAAGAAAAATAGAGGCTCCCCACTCCGGGTTGGCATGGGACGCCCATGCTTGCCACGTGGCGTAGCCCGCCAAGGCGCAGCAATCCCTGCCGCTAGTCCGAGCTGCCGGTTGAGGATGGCCGACCAGAGTTGGCAAGCCCAAGTTGACAGCTTGAACTAACTTTCCTGCCCTGGTAGGGCTTGGTAGTCCACGCCCATTCCTAAAAGGATTATGCCCTTTAAGCACTATTTTCATTTTTTTCAAAGAAAACCATAAAAATTGTAATGGAGAGGGGTTTGATCATATAGGGTTCAATTTTTTATTTATTATTAACATCATGTGTCATTAACGTTACTAACCTCTATTTGTAGGTTAGTGGCATTAGTGACACATGATATTTACTTTGAAATAAAATTCCTAGATATTTTCACTTTAAAATTTCTAATTTTTTTTTAAATGCCTAAATATTTTTAAAATAAAATTACTATTTATTTTAAAGATAAAATGCCTAAATATTTCAAACTTTAAAAGGCTGTGGATTTTTCTTGTTTTTTAGTATCATTTTCTACTCTTTCTATTATTTTTCATCATGGCATCTTCACTATTAGTTGGTATAAAAAGAGAAAGAGATGTAGGAAGAGACTATAAAGCTAACTTCTCATAAAATATATAATAAAAAATCCACATTGCAAAAAGTTGCATGACAGATGAGAAAATGTGGATGAAATCTTCACATCGTTTAAGAATAGGACATCTGGACAGTTGACAGTTAAAATATCTAGGCATTTTATTTAAAAAAATATGTAGGCATTTTACTTTAAAGTAAATATCATGTGTCACTAATGTCACTAACTCCAAGAATAGAGGTTAGTGGCGTTAGTCACACATGATATTTTATTGTTCAAAACAAAACTTCTTGATTGAGGCTTATTGATGTGTAATGGCCAAAAGCTTTGTGTAAAATCATCTCCTTGTTTAGAGTGTTCATTTGATGCTATTTTTTTCGTGTGAATGTAACTAATATATATATATTTTAAAATTAACGTTTCTCTAACTCTACATTTTTCCATTTGAATAAATATACAAATGCATAAAATAAAATTAATGAAGTATGATGTGCATTCTATTTGGAATTTAGGAACATTATTTTTCTCAAATTAAAAAATTACAAATTAAAAAATTATGCGAACATGTTAATATTTTCCATAAGTTTACTTTTGGTTAGGACTGACTATCACCAATTCCGAGTGGGATACCTCTCAACGTCCTTATACTGTAGAGTTGTATGACACAGAACATGAACAATTCAAAAATGCAAATAAAGCAATTGGTTTGTTTCTTAGATAACGAACCTCTATGAAGGTCAAGAGCAGGGAGGCAATCTAGTTGATTGAATCCGTCGGCATTGTGTCAGCCCCAACAACCCCCGCAGACCCGGCTTACCTCCGCCCTATCATAATCCAGTCTTCTTTGCTAACAACCCGTCCGCCCTTTTGGACCACATGCCAAAAAAACTTACTAGCATTACAAACTTAGGAAGTCATGTTTTCGCAATGTTTTACGTATGTTGTTGAGATGAACATGGGTGATTACATTTGACATACGTTTTACGTATGTTTATTGTAGAAAAAAACATACGAAGGACATATTACAAACATGTAAATTTTATCATGATGTGTTTTTTCATGTTTGTAATATGTCGTTCATACGTTTTTTATACAATTACTAAACATATGTAAAACGTATGTCAAATGTAATCACCCTTGTTCATCTCAACAACATACATAAAACATTGCAAAAACATGACTTGCCAAGTTTGTGATGAGCTCGCTCACGCCCACCCCGCTAGGCTCGCTCATGCCCGTCCACGCCTATGCACATGCCCCCGCTCAAGCCAGGTAACACAAAAATGGTTGCCCAAAATATCCCCGCCTCCCCCGATGCACTCTTTGAATCACTATGAGCTCCACAATCCACCAAATTAGATCCAACTTAGGAATCTAGTCTTGCATTTTCGTTAGCTTTCCAAATCACCATTCATTTTAGTTTTTGGTTGAGAAAATGTAGGAAAATGTAGGAAAAAAACTTTACATGTATGTCCTTTAAGGGTTAACCAAGTCCTCAACAAGTCCGATTGGACACTAAAAGTCCAGCAATTTTGTTTTCTAGAGGATGATTATGGATATTATGACTTAACCCGTAAACATAATGCAGTTTTTTCTCATTTTTGAGGGTCAGTAGCACATCTTTTCTTTCATTTTTTTGAGAAATTTCTTTTTGTACATTATAGTGTACACAAAAATGAAGCAAAGAATGTAACTTATTACTTAAATTGATCAAATTGGCAATTTTTATCATTGATTCAAAGTAGGTCATCAAAAAGTGATCTTGAGACCATTTTTTTTGTCCTTCCTCAATTTGAATGACGAGATGAACCTAAAATTAGAAATTTAAAAAAAAACTAAAACAACTAAATATTCATTTGACACACTTTGAAAAATAAAAATAAAAAATAAAAATAAACATGATTGAACAAAACTTCATGGAATTATGCATGGTCGAAGCTTTGTTGGCTTCGGGATATGAAAAGTTAAAAGATGTGTGTATCTCACTTAAAATTGACTATTTTAAAAAATAAACAATTCGAATAAATGAGTTGGGAACTTATGTTTTTTTCAATTGCTAAAATTATCAGGAGGGAGCTCATTTTGGTACCCACCAACCGGTCTGCACTTTAACCCTTAAAGGACCACAACTATGTTTCTCTCCAAACACTCCAAAGTATCCCTTCTCATAAAAAGACAAATAGTTTTTAATCTAAAACCTTTTTGACCGATCCAACCGTAGGATATTTCAACCAACTTGAATTTATTACAACATAAAAATCTTCAACCGTTCAGGGTTCTTCAATAGTAAGATTATAAGCTTCAAAGTTGGTAGCATTTTTTTTTTTGGCTTGTTGCCCAAATTTGAAACTTTCTGAAAATGCCCAAAATGCAAAGTTTAGTCTTAGATTTGGTAAAATGAATTTGGCAGTTGTGTATATGGGGGCGTTAGCTCATTGTGTACAAAAATTCAGATGCATAGCTCATTGTATGAAAATTTTCAGGAGTTGCCCGCAATTAGGTTTTTCACCTTTATATGATTGTATCTTTTGATCTATACATCATCTACGTACGCAAATTACCATCCCATCTTCGTTACAAAGAGTAGAATCACCACAAAAATTCTCAATAATTGACAATCAATACTCATTCCATACTGAGCTGACCGAACTTGGAAAATTAGCCTTGGTCCTTTAGAAGTTAAAGCTTAACAATCCTAATTCCAAAGAAAGTGTGACTATCCCAAAAGCGTGTTTAATATGTATAAATGTATTTCACAAGTACATATACAACATATAGTGATTATGACAATGTTTAGCAACTAACCTAATCACGATACTACTAACCTTCTGAGAAAAACTTCAAATTTTCATAACTTATTTGTATAGTATTTTTTTTTGTGTACAAACCCTCTTGAAAATGAAGACAAGATCAATAAAAAAAAACACTCTACTAGCTAAAAGTCACTAACTTACATTTTTTTTGTGTACAAACCCTCTTGAAAATGAAGACAAGATCAATAAAAAAAAACACTCTACTAGCTAAAAGTCACTAACTTACAACGGGGTTTCTACAAACAACATAAGATGCTGAATTGCAAGTGTTTCTAAATTTTTTTTCCATGACAATAGAATTTCCGGCAAATGCTGCAATGAGTTAATAAAAGCTATATCCACCATAACATTAAGAGAGAATTCAGGCCTTCAGAAGGCCCCTTCCCTTTGTCAAATGCTAATGAGCATGAATCAACATCTAAAAATAAAAAATAAAAATAAAAATAAAAAATCACAGTTTGACGTGGGAGACGGTTTGCCATGTCCAACTGGGATTTTTTATTTTTTTTTAGTTTATTTTTTTGTAAAAAAAATATACATTATGTTTTTGATCCTAGCAACTGAATTCAGTTGATCCGAAGTGGGGGCCTTCTTGAGGCCCCATATCTCCCTTAAGGTAGAGGCACCCAAAAGCGACAGCTATAATGAACAAACAGACTACATTTCAGGCGTCGGATTTAGGTGCTCCTACCTTAATGGGTTCTTTAGCAGTCAATGGAGTCCACCTTTTTCAACAGTAGCATTGTAGACACTTCAACAATGTCTCACCACCCAAACTTTAGCTAAAGATGAGGTGGACTTGCCCATGATTCCGAATCTGCTACAGTGATTCGGGAATAGTGGCTCAGATTCTGAGGTCTTGCATAAAAGAGCTAAAGAACCTTATGACACAAAGAGTTTTAAAATAGAATACCAGTCTTCCACTTGCATACAGAATACAACAATACTCATTGAAAGTCCTCCAAAGCATGAGTTTAAAAAATAAATAAAAATTGGTAAGAGGAAACACAAAATGATCATTCAAAATTGGAATCGCCGAAGCACCCAGGAGTTCAGCTTCTTAAAGGCAGGCAGGAACCAGGCAGGAGATCTTGGCCAAGGAGCAGATTTTACACCTATGCGAGTATCACTTGTTGTACACTTGGGTTGCAGTCTCCTCAGAGCAAAGAATGTTTTCATAATATCAGCACTTTCTTCAGCTAATACACCTCGCCGCACAGTGATTGTTCTATGGAAAGGGTGAAGGTAGTCTTTGCCTTTAGGTTCTTGTTCGCCAGTTGAAGACACCGGAAATAGCCTGCACAAGAAAAATGATCAGTTACATATTGCTCTACAGTTTTCAGTTTCGAAAATAATTAAGCAAATTTCGGAAACTTTTGAGAAATTTGTCACATTTTCTGGAAAAAACCTCCAGAATTTTCAACCTCAAAAAATCGAGAAAAAACCTTAAAAAATCTGAGAAAACCAAGAAGAAGAAGTACGACGACAATGAGCCAACGTAAATGGCGTGATTTCTTGCTACATCCACAGGATGGAGAGGAGAGGTATAATTAGAAAACCAACATTCAAACAATTTACACTCAGCTCTTTTATACCTCACCTTGGGTAACCGATGTACAGTACATGAGTTCAGAACTTGCCATGTGGAAAGTGTCCAATCACGTGTAAATGAGAAAAAATATTCTCTCCACATATTGGAACATGATATTTGAGATATCCGTAAAGTCTAGCAAAGCCTTACTAGAAGAGGAAAGACAAAGAAAAACTGGTTTTTTAGCTTTAAAGGCAGCACAAACGAGTTTTCCCTCCGTCTTTTTAGACCAATAAGGTTGCAGTGCACTGTGCACTACCAGGGAGATTTATTCCTACCATCTCTCCGATGCAAGAGAAGCTCCCTGAACCTCGCTTTAAGTTCCCATGGAGGAATCTCATCGTCCCCCAAACCCGGCCTCAAGCTCGCCCAAAGGAAGGAGCTTGGTGACTTGTGTTAGGAGCAGTCAGTAAAGTCTATTTGAGGAACAAAAACCAAGGCTAGAAGACAGCATAGCCTGTCGTCACTTTGCGGATAACTCAATTGGAGAGCATGATATTAATGAGTTCAAAGTGTAATTCCAAAGTTTAGAAAATTTAATGTTGGGTGTTAGAAACTAAACTATTTCGACACAAGGTGTTGAATCTGCCTTCCCTGTTATGGGATACAAAAGGGCAGATCAGGAAGAAAATGGACATGAACCAACCAAGCAGGAACACAAGCACTCAAAGATGAAGAACAAAAATGGCTTACTTGATCCAACTCCCGTCTGCACCGAGTAGCGAGTTGGGTGCACCCCAGACCAGCTCGCTCACTCGGCCTTGCAAAATAGCCCCTGCACACATAGGGCATGGCTCCAATGTGACATACATAGTCACGCCCTGCATCACACCTTTCAAAGGGTTAGCAAGTCTCACTGGTGACAGTTTGAACTATCCCAAGCCATACTACTGTCACGAAATTTTCCTTACGCAAGGACCAAATACGAGGTATGTGGGGCACATTGTAGTTGAAATAAATCATTTAGGAATCTTCAAGGTAACAAAATGTACCAATAGAAAGAAGAAACCATACCCTATATTTTTGAACAATAGTAATATGTTTTGAAAGTTACTATAATCGACTATTAACTTCCAAAGTGGACCTTCTATTTTAGCTTGAGCACTTTAGAGTTAACAATTGTATCCAAAATATTTCACCGTCTCCTCAGAAGAAAAGCAGAAAACAGATATATTCTACACAGTTAACCCTTAAACGTCAGAGAGGCCCTGCGAGGGCTCCTTTTCAGTGTATTTCAGGCACCCTCTGACGTTTACGGGTCAAGCATCGGAAGGGATTATAACAGAAGGAAAATATTACTGCACAATGTACTTCCAAATACACATACTTCCACATATCCTTTGGTCAGTGTGTGTTGAGCAACCACCTAACTACAACAGCTCCACATAATAGCTGCCTATAGTTACCCATAGAGTCGAATGTATACACAGCAAGACGTTGAATTCAAACGAGCACGAAGGTGAGATAGTATGAACATCACGTACCGTAAGTCGCCAGCCACTTAATTGAGCAGCAGCACTTCGAATACACAGCATTTCTGCATGAGCAGTGGGATCATTGCTTGTCTCCACTCTGCGCTCACCCACTGTAACATCAACACAAGCTTTACACATCAAAGTGGAAGGTGTGGATGCAAAGCTCCAATCACAGAAGCAGAGCATTCTAGGGGAAAATAAAATACTCCCTCCGTCCTATAATAGATGATGCTTTTGAGAAAATAAAAAATTACTTGATGCAAATCATTTATTCAATTTGAAGTTGTTGTTTGACAGATTCTAACAAAGCAAAATCACAAGACAAGTGTACAGGAATAGTTTTTTTTGTCTCTGAAGCTTGTCTTTGCTCATGTGTGGATCACAAACAACATATGAGCTAGCTAAAATCAATGCTAGCATATGTTTGTTGCATCAAAGAACGCACTGCAACGAACATCACCATGTTCCCACATGCCACACATACCATGTGCAGTATGATACTGCTTCAACAGACAGATACTCTGAAATAGAAACTTACTGTAGATTTGATGAAATCATTCTAGTTTGCTTTATTGTTATTTATTTTTCAAAAGCATCATCTTTATGAGACGGAGGGAGTAAAAGATCTGGTTTAGGGTGCGCAATCAATAAAACTTACAGGTTATGAAACCGAGCAATGATCTTCTTCTTGTGCACGAGAACAGCACCAACTGGTACTTCGCCTTTCTTTGCCGCTTTTCTCGCCTCCACCAACGCTTCCTGCATGAAAGCTAAATCTTCCTCCTCGGAGTACAATCTCTTGGGAGCCTTCGCAACAAAAGCTTTCCGCTTACGTTGACGTCCTAGCAATCTTGGATCCACAGCCTTGTCAGGAGCTTCCTCAAACTCTGCTTCTTTAAGTAATTCTTGCTCCAAAGTTGGCATACAAACATCCTCAGCTTTCGACTCCAGACTGAGAGGCTCGGGAACAGTGGCTCCAGTAATGCAACCATCCTTCACTAGTTTTGGCTTTGCAACTTGCTCTTTAGGTACAAGATGGGGCTGTAGGAATGGAAAAGGAGGCTCAGAAGAGGAGGCATACAACCTCCGTGAATTCCGCGAGCCACTAATGCTCAGAAAGGAAAAATTCGGAGGGGCGAGGAACGGCTTCAAATCACGTGGTGTGGAGAAAGTATAAAGAATCGGTGCGTCCATCTTGAAGGAGAACCTCCGAAGAAACCAAGGGTGAAGATGAAGAAACATCGATGAGCCCAGGCTCATAGGGCACACATGATTCTGAATCCGCTCACCATTGAAGACTGCAGAACTCTACATCGAATAGTTCCACATCGCCACCCTACACATGATTCCCACAATCGTGGCATTAGGGTTTCCGATTTCAATAATTTGAAAGTTCTGAATGTGTGTTACAACTTAAGTACAGAGTCTTTCAAATCAAAATCAGAAGAAAAAATGAAATAATTCCGTTTTCTAGTAACGTTGATTAGGGTTCCACGCTGAATCCCATCCTTGAGCAAACTGAAACTCAATCTCATCATGTGAGCAGTTCGGGAAAAACATCAATACTGAAAAATTCATGGAGTACACTTGAGAAAAAACAATAACTTCCACGGAAATCCCATCAGTAGAGAGCTCAAATTAGGGCTCCACGTTGAACTGAAACTCAATCTCATCGTGGAAAATATTGATGTGTATACATACCGGGAAAAAAACTTCATGAAATACACTTGAAGAGAAATCGGTTCAACACAAAAGCGAGTTATCTAATTAGGGTTCCACGTTGGTTTTCATCTTTGTTCGAAAACTGAACCTTAATCTCATCATGTTCGCAAGTCGGGGGAAATCCTGTAGACATGCTGGAAATTTTAATGGACTACATTGGAGAAGATTCAATTCCACACGAAGCCATCGTCAAAGAGCGAGTGATTGAGAGAACACCCCACCTGACATTCAATTCATGAGAAACGCTATTGGAAGTACAGTAGAAGAAATGAGATGTATAAGTTATACCTTCAGGAATTTGAGTGAATTCAACGATGAGGTTGTTCAGTTGTGCGCCATTGTGAGGCTATGACGACGGCATTTTGCTCCGTGAAAACATGAATTCCAGGGAAGAGGTGAAGGAATCTAGTGAGCGGAGAACCCGAGAGACGGTCGAAGAGAACCAGCTCGTTCCCAACGTTCCCCCTCTTGAACAGACGTTCGCGATGAATGTTCCCAACTTGGCGAAAAACGTTCTGGAGATTAGAAGTCCAGAAGCTTTTTTCTATTTTTACCTGGGTATAGGTTTTGTGGCTCTAAATTACAAAATTATTCCTATCTTGTGATTGTCGGAGTCCCCAAATTCCTCCCTCAAAAAGCGGGAGCGTTTCAACTTCCCCATGCTTGCAAATAAGGTAGACATCCATAACCAATAACTTAATAATTTGCTTGAAAATTATGGATAAATTGAAAAAAATATGTCACTCCAAATTGAAAAAGTGGATTAGATACATACATTGTGCATTTTTGGGAAGGTGACATGGAAGCAACATAAGGTATTAACCCTTGCACTCTTGAATGGAATAGGTTAAGATTGAATCTCAAAGCTTAAAGTAGGGGGTGGCCATTTGATAGGGACCAACATTGTTTTCTCTAGCACTTTTTTTTCACCTTGACGTCATACTGAAAATTAGATAATCTTCATAGAAAATACTCTAAAATACTAAAAACATTCTTGAATATAGGAGCATACTCTATATATTCTCGAATATGCCTATATGACAAACATGCCCAGGATCTATTAGACGTCTTTGAAAATGTGTTCAACATGTTGTCTAGTGATTGAAAAAAAAGAATCCTAATGGGGGCCCACAAAACCTATGCCCCCTAAAGATATTATAACTATAAAACTCTTTTGAAAAACAATCTTCCCAATTCCTTACAAGTGATAATCCCTAAACATCACAACCAATTCAAGGAGTACAAAGGTCAATAACACCCAATTCCCTAATTTTGCACTGGGTCAAGTGCACTCATTTCATGAGCAAATTTGGCTTAAAAAAATTTGTTTGAATTTTTTCTAAAAATCAGCGATTTTTGTCTTTCTACAATCCCTACGTTGTAAAGAAACAATTATTTAATTTATTTTGTATCCTTATCTTTACCTTTTATCTTTATCTTTATCTTTTCTTTTCTTTTCTTTTATCTTGTACTTTTTGCTTGTCTTCTTTCTTGTCTTCCTCTTGTCTTCCTTCTTCTTTTTCTTCTTGTCTTCCTTTCTTTTTTCTTCACCTTGCCATTTCTAGAGTTTAAACGTTAAATTTTTTTTTTAAAAAAACTAAAATCAGGGAGCATCCGATGGCTAAATCCAATACAAGCCAAAATATATATATATATATATAATTTTAATTTTAATTTTTTTAATTTTTTTGACTTCCGGATTTTCCGGACAAAGAGGGTCCGCACGCGCGGACCCTACTCTAATTTTGACCCTCCCTCCCTCACTCCCCCCTCTCCCCTATATAAACCCTCCCTCACTCTCACTCCCTCATACTCTCCTTCCTCCCCTTTTCCTCTCTTGTCCTTCTCCCTTCTCCTTAATATAAAGGAGGAAGACGGAGGAGAGAGGGAGAGTGAGGGAAAGAGAGTGAGGGAGGGTTTATATAGGAAAGAGGGGAAAAAGAAGGAAAGGGGAGGAGGGAGGGAAAGTGGGTCAAAATTAGAGTAGGGTCTGCGCGCGCGGATCCTCTCTGTCCGGAAAATCCGGAAGTAAAAAATAAATAAATATTTTATTTTTATTTTTATTTTTATTTTTTTTAAATTTATTTATTATTATTTGTTTTTTTTTTTGGCCTGTAAACACACAATTCGCTATTTACGCACTTGGCCATATAATCATGCACTTGGTCCCTAAGCGCATTATTTTATTTTTTTAATTATTTTTTAAGAACACGACGATTATTGTCTTTCTTCAATCCCTTACATTGTAAACAAATAATTATTTTAATTATTTTTTATCCTTATCTTTATCTTTTTTTTTATCTTTTCTTTTATCTTCTTTTTTATCTTTTCTTTTTTTATCTTGATTTCTTTCTTGTCTTCTTTCTTGTCTCCCTCTTGTCTTTATTCTTGTCTTTCTTTTGTCTTCCTTTTTGTCTTCCTTTTTGTCTTCCTTGTCTTTTTTTTCTTCTACTTTTTCTTCAATTGTGGCTGTTGAACCTTAAACAATGGGAGCAAACCCAATTTTTTTAATTTTTTTTTAATTTTTATTATTATTATTATTTTATTTATTTTATTTTTGTGGTTAGCCATGGGGTGCTGCTGAACCCTAAATGGCGGTAGCCCACAAATTTTATTTTATTTTAAATTTATTTATTTAAGGTTGGCCATGGAGTGCTGCTGAACCCTAAATGTCGGCCGCCCACAAAATATATATACAGTGACGGACAAAACTGAGTATCGATTTGAAACTTTTCCATTCAAACAACCATACCATGAGCATCAATGGGCAAAGTCCAAAAGTGAATATACAAAAGTTGTAGTGTGCGACATATAACACATTACTACAGAAGTTTGAAGAAAAACTCAATTGTGATTTGAAAGAAAATGGATTTCAAAGTTAGACATGTCTAAAACTCGGTTTTGTGCAATATAATTCGGAACTATTTTAAATTTTGTCAATTTTTTCTTAGAGCTTCAAAAAAACTTTTTGTGCCTTGGCATGTTGGTATACATCATTTAAGATTGTACACAAAAATTGAAGGAAGTTGATATTTATAGAATTTAAAATATTCACAATTTGACAAACATGCAAATGATGTTGGTTCTCACGATATTTGAATTATTTTTTGGAATTGAGAGCATGGGACTGCATTGGCCATTGTATAGAGAGCATAGGTTGCAACATGAACCATTGTTACATCTTAATGCCCTTGCATTTGAAATAGTTGTTGAATAGGCCAATGCATTCAATTTATATATTAGAGTTGTATGATGCAGTTTTTTGGTCTAACTTTTTTGTACAAAGTCTAGAGTTCATGACGCACATACTCAATCAACCAATTGAACAACTTGTTTTTTTCATGTTCAGTATCATCAAAAAATTGTCAATTTTATGAAAGTCAGTGTAATTTCTGGCAGTTTTGAACTTTTTGATGATATTGAAAATGATATGTTTTTTCTTTTTGATTCGTAGGATTGATTATGTGCGTCATGAACTCTAGTTTTTGTACAAAAAAACTTAAACCAAAAAACCGCATCATATAGCTCTAATATATAAATTGAATGCATTGGCCTATTCAACAACTATTTCAAATGCAAGGGCATTAAGATGTAACAATGGTTCATGTTGCAACCTATGCTCTCTATACAATGGCCAATGCAGTCCCATGCTCTCAATTCCAAAAAATAATTCAAATATCGTGAGAACCAACATCATTTGCATGTTTGTCAAATTGTGAATATTTTAAACTCTATAAATATCAACTTCCTTCAATTTTTGTGTACAATCTTAAATGATGTATACCAACATGCCAAGGCACAAAAAGTTTTTTTGAAGCTCTAAGAAAAAATTGACAAAATTTAAAGTAGTTCCGAATTATATTGCACAAAACCGAGTTTTAGACATGGCTAACTTTGAAATCCATTTTCTTTCAAATCACAATTGAGTTTTTCTTCAAACTTCTGTAGTAATGTGTTATATGTCGCACACTACAACTTTTGTATATTCACTTTTGGACTTTGCCCATTGATGCTCATGGTATGGTTGTTTGAATGAAAAAGTTTCAAATCGATACTCAGTTTTGTCCATCACTATATGTATATATATATATTTTATAATTTTTATTTATTTATTTATTTTTAATTTTTTTAATTTTTAATTTAATTTTTTTAAGGTTGGCCATGGGGTGCTGCTGAACCCTAACTGGCGTCCGCCCAAAAAAAATAAAAAATAAAAAAATTATTATTAGTATTATTATTATTTTGGTGTTTTTTGAAAATTTTCTATTTTTAGCCTTTGGGGCGCGGCCGCGCACCCTAAGACCCTCCCATCTCTCTTCTCCCTCTTCCCTCTCCTCATATATATAGGGGAGAGGAGAGGGGAGGGAGAGGGAGTGGGAGAGTGAATGGGAGAGACCCTCTCCTCTCCCCTATATATATGAGGAGAGGGGAGGGAGACGGAGAGGAGAGGGGAAGGAGATGGAGAAGAGATGAACATGGAGAGGGAGAAGATGGAAATAAGGGAGATGGGAGGGTCTTAGGGTGCGCGGCCGCGCACCCCAGCGGCTAAAAATAGATTTTTTTCAAAAGACACCCATTTTTTTTTTTAATTAATTTATTTATTTATTTTTGGGCGGCCGCCATTTAGGGTTCAGCAGCACCCCATGGCCAACTTTAAAATAAATTAATTAAATTAATTAATTAATTAATTAATTAAAAAATAAAAATTGTGGGCGGCCGCCATTTAGGGTTCAGCAGCACCCCATGGCCAACCAAAAATATATTTTTTTATTTTTTATTTTTTATATTTTATTTTTTTTGGATTTGCTCGCATTGTTTAGGGTTCAGCAGCCACAACTGAAGAAAAAGTAGAAGAAAAAAAAGACAAGGAAGACAAAAAGGAAGACAAGAGAAAGACAAGAAGAAAAACAAGAGGGAGACAAGAAAGAAGACAAGAAAGAAGACAAGAAAGAAATCAAGATAGAAAAGAAAAGATAAAAGAAAAGATAAAGATAAGAATAAAAAATAATTAAAATAATTATTTGTTTACAATGTAAGGGATTGTAGAATGACAACATTGATGTTTTTAGAGAACTTTTTAACCAATTTTTTTTAAAGTCAAGTATGTTTATGAAATGAGCGCACTTGGCCAAGTGCATAAATAGCGAATTGCGTGTTTTATGCTCTTGAGTCTCGCTCCTTTTTAAACCTTAAAGTGAAATGTAGCTTTGCATTCATGTTTTGATTTTGGTGCACTTTCTTTTTACAATGCACAATCGAGTTACTTTTGACCATTTCGGGAAAGATTGGCTTTGAAGTGCCCGAGTTTGAGACACTAAAGTCGTTGTGGCAACATCTTGATGTTATAAGGTTTGGTTTCTAGAGCCAACCTCTCATCACATCAAGATGTTGCCATAACGACTTCAGTGTCTCAAACTCGGGCACTTCAATGTCCATCTTTTCTGAAAATGGTCAAAAACAATTCAATCATGCCTTACAAAAAGAAAATGCACCAAATTCAAAACATGAATGCAAAACCACATTTCACTTAAAGGCTTTGAATAGGATCAAGACTCATAAGCATTAACTCTTCCAAAGTCATTGCTTACCCTTGGCCACTGATAGTATCGATTGCTCCCTACACACACCTTGTCGCGTCTTCTTTTCGCTCTTTTTATCCATACTCGTGGATATGATTGATACTTCACTCTTGTAGTAATAATGAATAGGCAATTTGCTAACACTTCTACCATCATCAACTAAGATTGAGTCCAATTAAACATTGACAAACTCACAACTAAATGTACCTGTGATAACACAAAAGACAAGCCTTTAAAAAATCTCTGAAAGGAAATGATAACTTAAGAAAAAAAATTGTTAAAAAGAACTCCCAAAGATGTAATAACACAAGAAACAAACACCCAAAAGCATGAGAGATGTCATTTGGAACAAACACCCAAATATACTAGAGCGGATCTTTTGTGACAAACGAGAGGAGATCTTTTGGGAGAAACATCCAAAAGCACAAGAGACAATCATTTGGAACAAACACCCAAAAGCACAAGAGACGATTCTTTGGGACAAACACCCAAAAGCACAAGAGACGATTCTTTGGGATAAACACCCAAAAACATGAGAGACGATCCTTTAGGACAAACGCCAAAATGCATGAGAAACGATCCTTTGGGACAACACCCAAAGGATGTAAACTAAAATTTGGCTTCCACTTGACCATAGAGGAGAGTATAGTCACACAAAAACAATGTGTCTCTCTTCACCCCCAAGCTCTCTTTTTATACATATATGATCTCATCAACTAATGTCATTTCTTATGGAATATCATTAATACCAAGGGTTTCTTTCTTTTACCTTTTTTTTGTGCTTGACTAAGCCCAAAGGTACATACTTAGACTATCTAAGCCTCGTATCTTATCCGTTCAATTCTTAGCACAAACATGATATTTGTTATGGTTCTAAGAGCAACCACTTCTTTTATCATTTAAACACCTCTTGGTTTCCCACCTTGTCTTTTGCAAGGTCCCTTTGGATTGTTACTCTCGAGATCCCCTTGCCACAACGCTTGTTCACCACAGACTTCCATCGTGTCTTTTGCAAGGCCCATATTTTCACACCACAAACTTTTATTGTGATTCTTATTCGCCACTGACTTCCACTGTGTCTCTTGCAAGGTTCACTTGCACCAAGTTTCATCCAAGGCTTGTTAGATTTGCTTATTACAGGCTTTTGTCATGTCTCTGTTGAGTCTTTCTAGCTCACTACAGAATTCCACTGTGTCTTTCGGAAAGGCCATTTTTGTTCACCATGGACTTCCATCGTGTCTCTTGCAAGGCTAATTTTTGCTTACCACGGACTTTCACCATGTCTCTTTTTGAGTCCATTTTACTCACCCCAAAATTCCACTGTGTCTCCATAGGATCCACGATACCATTTGTAGGCTGTAGACTATTTAATTACTAGATGCACATCCCAAATACTAAATGGACACTACAATCTTTGGAAGACTCCAAAGTTTTGGAATCAATCCTCTAGATGGATAGTTTAGCTATATAGACCCGTACACAGCTCAAACTTGTTGTCAGAGAATGCTTTAATTCTTAAGCCTTTAGAACACGCATATTCGCTATTTATGCACTTGGCCAAGTGTTCTCATTTCATAAGCATATTTGACTTTTAAAAAATTGGCTAAAAAGTTCTTTAAAAATCGGTGATTTTTGTCTTTCTACAATCTCTTACATTATAAACAAACAATTCTTTTATGTATTTTTTATTCATATCTTTATTTTGTTTTCTTTCTTGTCTTCCTCTTGTCTTTCTTCTTGTCTTTTTTTTCTTCTATTTTTTCTTTAGTTGTGGCTGCTGAACACTAAACGGCGGCCACAAAGCAAAATTAATTAATTATTTATTTATTTATTTATTTTAAAACTTTATTTGGATTGCTGCTGAACCCTACACAGCGGCCGCCAAAAAAAAACTTTTATTTTTAGTCATTGGATGCGTGCCCAAAGTCCCTCTCTCTTCTCCCCTTACTCTCTCCTCATATATATAGAGGAGAGGAGAGAGGAGAGGGAGTGGGAGAAGAGTAGGAGAGACTCTCCTCTCCCTTATATATATGAGGAGAGGGGAGGAAGATGGAGAGGAAGATGGAAAGGAGAAGGAGATGAAGAGGGAGAGAAGAGAGGGACTTTGGATGCACGGCCACGCACCCCAATGGCTAAAAATAGATTTTAATTTAATTTTTAATTTTTAATTTTTTAATTTATTTGGGCGGCCGTCATGTAGGGTTCAGTAGCATCGAACGACTCTTTAATTTATTTTTATTTATTTTATTTTATTTTTGGGGCTGCCGTAGTGTAGGATTTAACAGCATCCTACAATCAAATAAAGTTTTTTAAAAATTAAATTAAAAAATTAAAATTAAAAAGTTTTTTGTTGTTTTTTTTTTTTTTTTTTTGCTTTGCGGCTGCTGTTTAGGGTTCAGCTGCCACAGCTGAAGAAAAATTAGAAGAAAAAAAGACAAGAAGAAAGACAAGAAGGAAGACAAGAAGAAATACAAGAGGAAGACAAGAAAGAAGACAAGAAGGAAAACAAGATAAAAGAAAAGATAAAAGAAATTAAAGATAAAGATTGTAGAGAGACAAAAATCGCCGTTTTTTTTTTAAAATTAGACAAAAAAAAATTATGCACATGGGGGCCAAGTGCATGATTATTTGGTCAAGTGCGTAAATAGCGAATTGCGTGTTTTAGTCACATTATGCACTTTTCAGTTACTAGTGCAATCTTTTGAAAAATTTCAATAATATGGAGGAATAGATCAACTTTGTAGGAATCCAATTTTTTGTAAAGTCAATGCTCTAGAGAAAAAGTCAAGGCACTCTCTTATAAATAAGGTTGTTATACACAATAGATTGAGTACTATAAACCATCACTGAATATGCAATCAAAAAACCAAACAAAATTGCATGACACATATACTTTCATTAGAGTCAAGCCACACCTTGCGCCTCAGCACTTTAGCATGCTAGCAGCCAAATGCTTCTACAACTTGAGGGACATTGGGGTGGTGGAGCCGGAGTGTTGGAATAAAGGTTGTAGAAGGCGCAAGGGAGTAATCCTAGAATTCCAATGAGGTCAATGAAATCTCTTTGGCTAACAACCGGCCAACAACCAGTAGAGCATCCGCAAATTCGTGAAGGATGGCTATGTCATTCACAAGCCTCTAAAGATCTACTCGCTTGTCCGCCGAGGCCAAACTCAAGGGCCGTCACGTCAATTACGAAAAGTGTCGTGGTATCAGAGAGACCCAACTTTCCACCAAGGTGTTGTGGTTGCGGTGCATGTGTGTGTTTAGGCGTCTCTTACACAAGTACCTTCATTCATAGAAGGTTGACAAGCACATATATCATGTCATGTATATGAGGGTTAAAGAAAATGTCTTCAAGAACAAACTTTGGTTCACAAGAAGGTTCTATCGAAAAACACACAAGATTCAACTTGGCAAAGAATGACATTTAGTCAAAGGAGTTTCTTCATCTAATACCCCAAAGCCTTGTTGGCACTAACAAAGCCAATTAACATAAAGTACTCAATGGATGAAAACTCCCTAAACTAAAATAGACTACATAAACTAGTATAGTCTATAAACTACACCTACATTCATCTTATGTGGCTTGGTACTCGACGCCACGTCACCAGACACCACCTTTTGCGCAATTTTGTCGACATTGGATTGACATCGGGTAGTTACAAATACAAATTTTAAATATATATTTTTAGAAATTGTTTCATGAAGTATGCGTTATTTTTATATACACATGAAAAGCTTTTGTTCATTCCAGTTGTAAAAGTGATGTGAAATTTTATAAAGAGTCTTGTTTTACGGATAGTTAGAACTTTTTTCCAAAAAAAAATCGCTAAGGATTCGTTTTGAACTTAATCTTCACATTTTTTCCAAATAAAAGATTTCAAAGGATGTAGATTGCTTCGTTCAACATTCTCACATTCGTGATTGAGATGTTTCAATTCCATGTTAGAAATATTAATCTTTTTTTTTCTTTTGATCTTGTATGTATGTCTATATAATTGTTTTATAAAGTACAAAAATCAAATTCATTAATTTTATTAATGTTTTTACCTAAATTCACAACTCAATTCTCCAATATGGGTAGTTGCAAGGTAGGGTGCACCAAAATTTTAGTCACACTTGGCGATTTTGGCCTGTTTTTGACCTTTCAAGCTCAATATAAGATTATTGAATGGAAAAAAACTTATAGGATTATGAAAAGTAAGTAATTTCCATACCTCAAAATACAAATATAATGTTCAATTTCAAAAAATAAGTTGCTAGATTTCCACTTAAAATGCTAGCACCTTGCAATATTGAAATACTATTTCAAAAATTAGATTCATGAATGTACTGTAATAATCAAAATCAGAAGAAGATGCCCCTACACAAGAAACTGCATAAATTGTTGAGGAGGCCCCCTCCTAAAGTCACAGTTGCCCCTACCATACATAACATTCTTTAAAAGCCTACTGTTGCACCTCCCAATCTCAAGTATCTGTAAGGGGATTATAGGAATTCTAGAGCATTTTCTCTAATTTAACCCCTAAACGCCGCTGAGACCAAAAAATGGCTTATGAATGAAGTGGACTGTTCAATTCCAACTGCTGCGTGGATGATTTCCATCCAATTCTTTATGTCAAAAGCTTTGCTTGGTGATGCCATCCCTTCAAGCTAAATTCAAATCATTCAAGCTATTTTTAGATTCTACATGGGGTCTCAACTACAAAAAGAGTCGTAAAAACGGTCCACCGTGTAGTGTATTTTGAATTTTTTTGCTTGTTCTACTTAAACTAAATTTAGGCCATGAAAATGAGTTCCATTGCATTTGAGCCCAACCGACAAAATGAAGCTTGCCAAGTCTAGTAGCTACTCCACTTTGAATTTTTGGAAAAATTTGAAAATTGAGTGTTTTATTGTAGTTACAAGTTCGGTAGGTATCACCAAGGTGTAGCAAATTTTCTAAATTTAGATACACGGATGATTTTCATCAACTAAACTTTTCTTCATAGTAATTTACACCTTAGGTAAAAAAATCAGAATTTTCTAGTACATTTTGTAATTGATATAGATTTTCTTTACAATCACTTCATAAAACCATAGTAATTTCAAATTTTCACCAAAATTTATGAAAAATTCATGATTTGTAGTAGACATGTGACTTCATCTACTAAAAATATAAATTTGAATTCTTGTATTATTTTTAGTAGCAAAATTGAGTGTGACAGATAAAACACGATTCCATGGTCATAGGCCCAACCTTTAGGGGTTAAATTGGGCCAAGCAACGAGGGTTGAAGAGTTGAATTATTTTATTCGCAGTTTCTCTAAAGTGTAAAGGATGCACATGGTCTAGCAAGGGCTTAAGAACGTTATGTAGGCTGTTGCCTTTGCAGTGGAGGTCACACTAGTAGAAAAGATGGCACTGCCAAGGGAGGTGCCCAGGTAAGTAGTGCCGAATTCCACGCATGCACAATGATTTTACCTGGGCATCTTCCTCGGGAGCGCCACCTTTTCTACTAGTGTCGCCCCAGCTTGCAGAAGGAAAAGAAATCACTCCATGCATGTACACCAAGTTGGTTTTGCAGCTGAGATTGTTGTTCCAAATTTTGTTATACAAGCGAACTTAATTTTATTATATAACATAGACCTTGCACGCACATACGAAGAAAACTCAGTTGCTGGAATGGTTGCACCAGACTCTAGCTTGAGCCAACCAAATTGATACAAACTGGAATCACTCGCTCTTGGCCCATTCACACCAAACCCCTGCTACACTTGCATCTGCGTTCCCAAAATGGAAGAAGGTAAAACCGAGAAACAAAAAAAATATTGAAAGTTTTGTCTTTTCTTGCTGCAACTACTGTTCAAGCACTGTGCAACTGCATTACAGTGCCGCAAGTAGAGCCATGCTCTAGTTTTTGGCGTTGCGTTCCTTTCTATAATGTGTTAGAGTAATTTCTAATTGCGTATTTTAAATTTCTTGGTTGACAACAAATTCCCTCAAAGTTAGTTGACGCATGCATGCGTGCGTCAGCATTGGTGTATGTGAATGGGCCATCTCCCATCATGGCCCATTCACATACAACAGTGTTGCCGCATGCATGCTTGCATCAGGTAACTTTGAGGGAATCTGTTGGCAACCAAGAAATATAAAATTAGAAACTAGAAATTACTCGAACGCATGACAGGAAGGAACGCAACGCAGAAAAGGAGCATGGCTCTACTTGCGGTAGTGTAATGCAGTTGCACAGTAATTGCAACAAGAAAAGACAAGGCTATCAATATTTTTTTGTTTCTGGGTTTTACCTTCCTCCATTTCGGGAACGCAAACGCAACAGTGGCAGGGGGCTGGTGTGAATGGGCCATCAGTTGTGCGGTACTGTAACATAGGGAGCATTTCTGAAAGCATTTCTTTGCAGAATGCACATCCATGACGAGAAAGAGAGAGAGATGACTTACAAAAAACTGGCGCAAAATCTCCCATGAGGATCGTTGTCCTTGTAGACGTGGTTAGGGTGTACTCCGGGATTCCAGGCTCCAGTTCCAGCTGTGATTATTTAAAACTAAACACCACTCATTCATTGGCTATTTGGCTATGGGAAGTGCTGTAAAAACATGTAGCGTGCCCTTTTACTGAATTTCCCTTTTTACCCTTTTTAGACCAAATGTGAAGAGCCCTCTCAAAGAGCTCTCTCAAAGTCCTTTTAATCCCTAAGTGACTGATCGATCATTTTCTGGTTGCAGCCCAAACAACAGTGACTGCTTATGGTCACGAAATGACATTTTCCGAGTTTTGATTTTTTGTCAAAATCGGGGGTAGAGACCATGTTCTAGTGCTGTTTGATGCATTTCATTTGCAATATTGAGGTTCACTAAGGATTTTTCGAAGACAACTGAGACCTCAATATTGTCCTAATAAATGTTATAAAACTTATTATTTCAGGAAGTGATGATGTTCTTCATTGAAAAATTTTCCTTTTTTAATTTAAGAATAGAATGTCTAGTTCTAACCAATCATACCAAATTTCAAATTCTAAAAACAAAATTGTAATTTTGGTGAATATTCAATGGTAAATGCTTCTAAATTCATTAAATGAGTATCTAAAACTGTTTTTGGAAGTTTGATAGTACGGATAATTACTCAACATCATGGTTCTCATTTTCTTTTTTGAATCAAACTTCATCAAAGTTGCAGAAGTAACATGTTATAATACATCTAGGTTTTGCCCTTACCCCCTCTGTCATTTAGGGGTTAATGGGGGTGTATCTTCGTCATCCAATGTCCAAATCAAGATTTTTTTGAGTTTATTATATTTAGTTTTCAACTGTGGTTATAATAATACTAATTTAACTTTTAAATTCCATTTTTAGCAAAACATAATTTTTATTTGGCATGCCTTTTTAGTGGCTCCGGTGAAGATGCCAGCTCTAAGTTTCAGATGAGTAGGATAGAAGTCATAGAACACGCCCACGCTTGTACCCTGGATGAAACATAAAAGCCACACTCAAGGTGCTACGAGTATATTGGTACTTCAGATGAAATCTGTTGATTTGGGTAGATATAAGCTTTGAGTACGAATCAGGGTTTTTTTGGTTTTCGGGTCATCCAACTTTAGGCTACAAAGCTCGGTGGCTTTTTTATCCCTTATTTTTTATAGTTTTATTTGAAAAATTTAGTGATAGATCTATGTTTTTTCATACATCTTATATTTTTCATCCAACATTTTGGCCTTTTCATCCACTACGTGTCACATACATAGTCCCAATGTGGCTTGCAACCGGTGCAATCCATTGCCTTGATGGCTACATGAGGTAGTATTTTCTCATTATGTTCCCACATAGTGTTTTTCCTAGTGGATTTTGTAGCAAACTGACTATAAAAATCCAGAAAAAAAAACCCTATCATGAATGTTATCATGTGGATACAAGATGAAAGTAGGCAGTGACACAAAAAAGTCTATGGTCGGGAATGACTTTAAACTACTAGATGATGGAGAGGGGTACCCATAAAGTGTTGTCAGGTACCCAAGAGGTTGGTGGTTCGATTCCGGCCGTAAATCACCACTCTACTGGATGGAAATTCTATGGCGACGGATTGCCAAAAGCAACTCGTCAACTTTGCCGCAGGTTGCAAAACAATTTGTGTGCCTAAAAAAAGAAGTCTATGAAGGTTTTGTTATTAGGTAGGCCTGTGGCGGAGTTCAACATGGTCATTTCAATGGTGGAATCGTTGGGGTATTCACCGTGGGTCTTCTTACCCACAGGAAGCCCACTTGATTCCTTTGTTCAGTGGCCCATAATCAAAAATTTAGGGGAAAAAAAAAAGGGAAATGGGTCCCTCTGTGGGGCCTACCTTTTCAAACCTAAAAGTGAAGCGGGTGATAAATTTTGAACAAACTGAACTCTCCTAACAAGTCAATGCCGGAGCTTTCATCATATGAAATTGAGAAAAAATTCTGTCGGTTTTGTAGACGGTCCCAAACAACTATTAACCCCTAAACGTTAGAGCGTCCAGAAAGTGGACGACTGATAGATTCAAACCCTTCTCACGTTCTCATCAATGCTTGGATGAAAGTCATCCAAATTTTTGAAGATTCTTCACCAAGTTGTTGTCCTATCTAACGGTTGGATTTAGTCATACTTGATTACATATTTTTCTAAAATTACAAATGTAAAAGTATGTCAAGTCATTGACCAAGCCAAAATTGCATTGACTGTAGTTCAAAAGTGGCCTTGCAAAAATGAGGTCATAGATTTAAGAAACACACAAATTTCAAAAAATCACCACGTTTAAGAGTATCTCATTTCAAATTCATTCCAACAAATTTTACTCAATATATATATATATATATATATATATATATATATATATATATATATATATATATATATATATATATATATATATATATATATATATATATATATATATATATATATATATATATTGTAATCGAATTTAGAAGGAATTTTTAATTTTAACTTTCAAATTTTATAATTAAATATTGGTGATAGTATTATTGTATTAGTGAATCAAACCGTACGGATGGAATCTAAAATTCAAAATTAAGAACTTTTATTTGTATATCAATTTCAAAATATTCTTCTAAATAGTAGTTTATGATGTTTTTTCTCAAATTGTCAATTCTAGAGACACCCTGGTACGTTTAGGAGTTAAAAGCATCCTTTAGTACCCTCTCATACTTTAGAATGATGGGCATTGATCTTTTCCCCATTCAACTTCATCAATCTTCAACAAGGTACGACTCTAGTTACATAGCTGGTTGATTTTCCAACTGATGAGATGTGTACAGTAAGACTTTATTTATTTATCTATTTTTTGACACAAATAAAGGGAACCCTTTTAATTACTGCAAGAATAAAGAGGCAAAATACAAATAAAAACCAACCCCGTCAGGACCTGCGAGGCGGAGGGACACCTAGACATCACTAATCGAGCTAAATCTGGAACCTATAAGATTCCAGGGGATAGTCGCCGTCCCACTTAGCGAAAATCCCTTCCTTGCACCACATGGACTTGAATTGAAGTTATATTTTCTTTGCAATGAAATCTCATCGATGCCGAAAAAAAGAAAAGAAAAGAAAAAGACTGAAAATTGATGGTTATACAGACAACCCTCCAAAATGTAGTAATATTTTAGGAACAAACACTAGTAGCAAAGGCATTGCTTCTCACTCAGAACAGTGTCAGAGTTCACTATACACACTTGTCCTACTTGACAAATCGCACTCACCAAATCTTGAGCCCCTGGGCAGTGAGTGCAAAGTGGCGCCGTTTGACTCACCTACCGAGTGAAAAGCGACGCCTTCTCCTTCTAGTGAAATGGCTTCTGAATGGGATACCAAACCGGGTAAGTCAAAGTGGGGTAGTTTCCAAGCAAATGCGCTAGCTAGCTGGCCTACCTTTTGAAGCACTTGATGAAGGACCTAGACATCGTCTTCCAGCGTTCAAAATGCAATTGTCTGCTCGTCGTAGCAGTGTTTTTTTTCTGGCGATTTTTAGCTTTTGGCAGCTGCTTCTAAGCAGCTGCCAGAAGCTAAAAATTGCCAGAACAAAAAACACTGGTCGTAGGTTGCATTTGCTCTGTCCGAGCTCGTGAATGATGTTGTGAGTTTCGGAAAGAAAATGTAGAATGTATACTAGCTAGAGAGGCAGAAGGGGTTTGACTGGACCAGGCAGAGTATTTAATTCGAATGCGCTTGCAATGACGTCTGTCGGTATGAACGATCAGAGTCTCTGGTATTCAACAATCAGTAGGGTTTCTTCGAGTGTCAGCAAAGTCTAGATCCTCCGGAGTAAGAGAATACACAGACAGCCCGAAAGTTCAAATTCACTTCTTTGGCTCCAGTTTGTGGATTCCCCTGCTTGCGATCGAATCTTCGACATCGACATCAGGGATGACAGCGAGGTCCAAGCTTGTCGGCAGGTCTCCAGTAGTAACATTATTTCTGTCGGTATTAATCGTTTGTGGACAGGAGGGTTTAGCGGTCAATGGGCAGAACTCTTCAGATGTTGGGGGCAAACTCTTCCTTGATGAAACAGAGGCGGATGTGATTGCCATAGCAGGGAACGCCACCGCAAATAACAACAACTGTGGTGAGTTCTTCCTTCAATCGAAAGCTCTCCCTTGTCTGCTTAGTGCATCAATTTATACCTTCACTATTGCTTTCTAGAATTCGGTGTTCTCGATCTAACGCATTTGTCGGTACTCAGATGGAAAGCCTCAATTTTCTCAATTTTTTATTTTTAGGGAATCTCACAATGCCTTCAGTGACTGCTTTATGATCTTTAAATTGTTAACAAACGTATACTAAGTGTACTATAAAACCCAAAGTGACATACTCCGTATATTCTAACTAAATATTAGTTCAATGTTAACTAGTACTCGTACACTAGAGAGGTGTGTTCACACTTGATGTTAGGAATGGTCTCAACAAAGTGAATCTAGTTCAAAAGTATATCGAAATTCATTCCTAAGACCCTCACTAACATCACTCTTAAATCCAGGTCTCCCTATAAAAGGTGGAACCTTAAGATGACATCATTTTTTTTCACAGCCAGTGAGGTCTCTCTTCTTTTATTCTCTGACACAAGTCTATGGGGAGCTCTCTTGTGTGATGTCATCTCTGGTGGTTACCAAGTGCTGCACACTAGGTTTAACACCAAGTACATACCTTTATCTTTAAAGTAGGGCAATGATGGTTTAAAACCTTGAGTGGAGGAACTCTGGATTCATGAATGCTACAGACAATTAAAGGATAACTTTATGTATATAATTTTATTTATTTATTTATTTATTTTTGTTACTTCCTTTTGGGAAGTTGATGATCACGAACATGCTAAGAATTCTGCTCTACAGGGAGTTTGAATAATTGCAGCAGTTCTTGTTCACGTGCGACATGCAACCAACCAATCGGAGGTCAGAACTCGCTGATCTGCACCGCCGTTGGCAAGAACGAGAATTTCGATGTTTGTTCGACTTCGAATCCGAGCTGCAATAACACGGTCATGTTGCTGGATTACACTCAAAGCTTTGTGACGTGAGCTCCATTCATATAACTTATGAAATGATTTCACTGCCGTTTCGTTCTTGTTGCTTTACGTTTCTTTACACTCCCTGGTCGAGTCACAAGACTATTCATCAATTAATTGGTTACTCCTGACAATGCAGGCTCCCAGCTCCTGGTTCGACCAATTTGCAACCCGAGGTTGCGGAATCCATTTGCCTACAAAAGCCACTGGACCCGACGTTCAAGTCGATGTCGTCCCAGACAGACT
The DNA here is from genome assembly GCA_022496805.1 of Pohlia nutans. Taxonomy (NCBI): domain Eukaryota; kingdom Viridiplantae; phylum Streptophyta; class Bryopsida; order Bryales; family Mniaceae; genus Pohlia; species Pohlia nutans. Next base: position 12,282,547 of record CM040092.1, on the reverse strand, counting down.
ACACCTTAGTCTACTTTGCTTCTGTCTCCGGTGCATTTCGGGCATTTCCTGGCCGAGTAAGTTGATCCTCCGCTCATTTTTCCAATCGTTCTCCTCTTAAGCGACCTGTCTGTGGACCTCTCACCGTTACACAAGTTATAATGGCCAGCGAGATTTGCCACTTCTCCAAGCGCCTCTAAAATGCAGCCTGGGTATAGATCTGAGATTTTAGATAAGTATCCCAAACCACTTTTTCCCGGAAACATGTATCTTAAACCACTCCAGTCCCTGGTTGAGACTTTTTTTAATTTTTGCATATTTTTTTTATGATTTTATTTAACCGAGGTTTAAAATCTAGACTGGATCATATAGATCTGAGATAGTAGATGTGTATGTGAAACTGGTCATTCTGTGTAGAATATATATCTGAGATTTCAGACATGCTTCTTTTAAAAACGGTTACTCCGATCCTAGTTGAGTGACTTTTGGCTTCGACATTAGAGCTAAGTTAAAATCTAGGCTGAATCTAGACCCGATATAGTAGAGGAGTATGTATCTCAAACTGGTTCACTCCAGGTCCAAATGGGTTGTCACAATCAAGTTCTCAGGTTCAGTTTTCTGAAAATCACGCTAACTATGTGACGACCATTTGACGAAGTGGTGATGATGGATGATCTGGTGCAGGAGCAAAGCGACACCTATTGCGTCGGCTTTGATCCAAGGAGGCGACCGTGGTACTTGAATGGGATCTCGGTGAACAAGGACGTGAAGATCTTGGTGGACAATTCGATGAGTATGGGCAAACAGCTGCCCATCCAATACAGCCAAAACATCCAATTCTTGAACGTGACGCAGAACATCACGCGGGCGCTGCTGCAGACGTTCTTGCCCTTAGACTTCGTGGAGGTGTTCTCCTTCGACAGCGAAGGCTCCACGTCGTTGACCGGCGGTCCCGTCCAAGTCGCCTCCACCTTCGATTACTCGATTCCCGATCGCCCCGAGCTCCACGCTCTCATCGGCAAGGTCAACAGCTTGGTGGCCTCCAAACAACTCAACCCCTCCAATTTGACCGGTGCTATTCTCAAGGCCACCCAGTCCTTCACAACCGCCAATTACTCCAAGGTGAGCTCCACATTCTACATCCCAACATCAACATTCTTCCTAGTCGGAATGTCAACGCCTCGGGAGCGTTGACCTGACTGCCAATGGAAACTATGGTCCCTGGTTTGTTTGTTGTCTAATGCACTTGTGCGCAATGGTTCAAAAGTTATGCAGCATTGAGACATTGGTTCGTTGAGGCATGTGACATTGAAATCAGAAAGTAGTGGCATGTTCGAGAGCTGAAATTTTAAAGTCGAAGTGGATATGAGAACGTTTCGAGTCCTGTTAACCCTTTAGTGCCCAGGGTACTGTAGCTGGGAGCACTGGATTTCAGTGGATTTTTCCACTGTGATTGAGACTACCAGAAATAGAATGGATTAAATTAGAAAGTAGTCGTACAATTCTATTCTCAACTGGAGAACACACATTTTATTAAAATTTGAGAATCATTCAATGGTGGGATTGGAAGATTATAGTATGTATTTGAACTGTATAATGCACGCTCAAAAATGAGATTTTGTGGGGTGTGTGACTTCAAAGTTAAATAGAATTTGGGTTAAATTTTCAAAAATGAAAGTAAAGAAGTTCAACTATGCCCTATGTCAACACCTCTCCGTTGCAATCTTTCATATCAAGAATAGACTCACACATAATTATTGTGAATTTTATAAGTGAAAGTGACTTATCCATATACGGTTTAGGACAAAATTTTATACGTTGAAAATTGACAGGAGTGGGTTCATTAGTCAAGATCGGATTACACTCACTAATGGAAGATGAAGAAGAGAACACAATTCAAAAAAATAAAACAAGATAACAAACTTCCAAACACAAGAAATACTGCATAATACATGTGTTGTATTAGTAAGTATTTACTGTATTTTCAAGTATTTGCAGTATTTTTGCGTTCTGTTGATAGGTATTTTGATAGTTGTACAATTCCAAATTGAAAATTTCTTTTTCTGAAAGGTGTGTAATGTATATGGGATTATGGGCAAATCTGAACTTCAAAACTGAAGTTCCAATTCTTCACGGATTCTCTGCTATTTGCATTTCGGACGTTGTAGTGACCATAATGTGGTCAGATGAGCACTTGTAGAAATTATATGATTTGATAAGCCCGGAATGTGAGTGACATACTAGTAACGGTGAAGTAACTGTGTAATGATGATGTGCAGGTGATCATCGTGCTGACAAACGGGGAGTTCGCGCCGGTGGACGCGGCGTTTCCGACGCAAGCGCTGGCGAGCTCGCATACGAAGCTGATGATTTACAAGCTGGACACCGACGACACGAACAAGTACCTGCTGAACACGGGGCTGCAGACGGCGGTGTGCAACGTTTCCGGTTCGTTTGAGGTGCTGGATCCGCTGGCCATTTCCGATCCGCTGTATGCCATGCGCAGCTACTTCACGTTTCTGGCGCAGACGCAGCTGGTGGCCGCCAACAACAAGCCCACCTGGACCTACATTTACACCAGCGTGTCGCAAAATCTCAACACCATCACCGTCACTTTGCCAGGTTTGCACCCACCCCTACTTTGATCGCCCTGAAATTCTCTTCCCTTGCGTCCGCCTTGCTCTTTTTTTCTCGTGCTCAAAATTCCGAGAATCGACCTCCCAAATTGTGACAACCGAGCTACAGTACCAGCGTACTAAATGCATACACAACCATGCACTAAAGCAGACAGCTGACTACTAACAGCTAGTGAGACAGCTTGAGCGCCGTAATCTACAGGCACGTGTTGAGTCTTTAGAATTATGTGCTGACATGGAATTCTCCAATATGACACTCCAACTGGTGCACAAAGAAAAATTACTATAACATTTGTTATATAAATAGATTTGAGTATTCATGATGTGCATGATGTGATGAATGACAGCCTTTGGGAACGATTCGCAATTGATCGGCGTGGCTGGGGTGGACGTTGTTCTTGATGGCCTCAACCACACGCTGAAGGGATTGGTGTTGTCTGATTTTGCCGATCGGCTCCAAGGAATACTTCCAGTACCCGCCAAAATTCCCTTGACGTGCTCCTACCAGGTGTGTAATAAAATAAATCAATTGATTGCTTTTCTTTCCTCATCTCAAGACTCTTTTACACTCACTGTAAGTTCATTTTCCAACGAGATAGATTCCGAACCTTTGAGGATGCAACCATCCTCTTAGTTATATTGTGAACTCTTCATTGCTCTCGACTATACACTTATGGAATAAATCGGTTCCATGGGAACAACTTTGGGAACGTATGGGGAACAACAAAGCAGCGTTTGTGCACATAAACGTTGTTGTGGGCTTGAGAATGGTATTCCATAAAGTGTTACTTGCATAGTACAAGTAAACGTCATATGAAATTGCATGTTTTGCACATGGGTACAAAATTATGGTGTTTAACCCTTAAAGGTCCAAAGAGCCCTTTCCGACCAGTATTATACAACAATGTTCCATTTTATTTGGCATGGTTTCATACCTCCTATGGGTTTAAGATCAAAAGTGAAGTTAAAAATTAGCGTCAACATGATTTTAATGAGCTATTGGGATCTCAATTTGAAACTATCAATTTACAACAAATGTCAAATTTACGCCAACGTATCTACTATCCCCATGAGCCCTTTAAGGGTTAATTTCATTGTTCTTTTATTGCTATTATTATTTTTATTGCTCGTGATTGATTTTTCTAGTACCTAGTACTGTTCCGAACTGACTTCGGTGAGCAATTCTGGTGCGTAATCACTGGTGCATGAGCAGTCGTAGGGACACCCACCCTAAGGCTGTGAACGTTCTTTATTTGTGTGCAGAAAGCACCTGCAACAGGTTACTGCGGTTCACCAACGTTAGACAACTCAGTCATCTGTCAAGATATCGACAACTCAACGTTACCAGAGCGCACATGTTGTGGAGATTGCGGCGGTGGTGGCGGCGGCGGCAGTAGATTGTCAACAGGGGCCATGGCAGGGATCGGAATCGGAGTAGTGGGAGCTTTCGTTTTAGCTCTGTGTGGAGGTTGCCTCCTGTGCAAGAAGCACAAATAGAAAAGAGACATCAGGGCTCCTATTGATATTCATACAGGTTTTCCGGGAGGATATGATGATCCTGGAGACGATGCCACCTGAAATGGCCACGCACCACTGAAGTACTGAACACCTTCGGATCGTAGTCCTGAAGTTCACTGATGATTGTATCATAGAATAGCGCAAAAGTTCTCACATTTCATTTATCACATGTGGCATTCTTGTTTGTTTACATTTGTCCACTACAACAGAATGAGGTTATTTTAAGTGGTCACTTCTCACTTGGTGAGTGCAACTGGTCACATAAGACGAAGTTAAGTTTTGTCTTATGTGACTAGTTACACTCACCAAGTGAGAAGTGACCAATGAGAAATGACCAATTTCCTTGTAATGGTCATAGGAAGCAGGCTGGTGGCATGGACTAGCCTATTTGTTCCTCACATGATTTGTTTTAATTTTTATACACTTTTGAATTCCATTTTTTTTATCACTGAGAGGACTTCTCGTGTCACTATTTTGGTATCTTCATGGAATATTGGATGTTTGTATACATAATTATGTGATAATTGGAGAATCTTCACATGTCATGTTATGAGTTGATGTACGTTGGGTGCCATAGGTATGACAGATATGAGTGAGTTTTGAGTGTACATAGAAAATTCAAGCAACGTGACTGAGATCAAAGTCACTTATCTTTCAGTAGACCTATTTTTTTTTGTTGTCTCTGCCCCACCAGGGGAGAGACTATGGAAACGTTTGGTTTTCAAGGAGTTATATGGCTGAACAATACAAACAAGGTGTAAAAGTAAATCTAGGTAAATACTAAGGCAGAGACTATGCGACTAGCCGCTTGTTTGAATCACTGGTACTTTGATTGATGTGCTCAAGAGGGGTTATCACTTGTGATGGAATGAGAGCATCCTCAATGGGGCCTCTAAACAATATATCTTTTGATGTAGATGGAATTAGAAAGTTAAATTACTATTATTAGAATCACATTGAAAATTTGAATATAAAAGATCCAAAAAAATAAAAAATCTTGATTTGAACATTGGATGACCAAGGTACACCTCATTAAAGATTAGCTAACTTTCAAAAAAATTAGAGGGTTCTTCAAATCAAATGTAATTTTTTTTTAGAGGGCCAAGGGCATGACAAATGTGACGTGTTTTGTTGTGTTTTTGGCTTAGAGGGCCCTCTCTAACCTTTTTTTGAAGGCCCCTCTAAATTAGCACACATTTGATGGAAATATGGAATGTGTCTAAATCACACAAGGTCCAAATCCAAATTTTCTTGTACATTTACTATTAATGCATTTTTGAATCCTCTTCTATGATTAAAAAATTATGGTTTAATTCCTTGAATATTAAAATATTAAAAAAGTATATCGAGCCCTTTTAGAAGCCCCGTTGAGGATGCTCTTGACACCTTCAATATTACAATCCATTCAAAATGTCATTTTTGTTATAAAGTCACTGACATACCCCCGTTTTATTAGGTGAAAGTACAGTAAATACAACAACGTATCTACTATTTCTATGATGGGATGATTTGCCATATATTACCAAGTACTATGTTTTTTTCTATAATATACAGTATCTATAGGATGGATCTTGTGAGTTATGGATGAAATCTGGTAGATGACATTTTTACTTCGGCGACGAGGTTACTATTGGATGGAAAATACTTAAACCTACTAAGCTGGGTGGTGGCTAGGGTTTCATTTTGACTCATGTTTTCCTGTTGCATTGGATTTGTAACACTCGCGCTTATTCTCTCATTTGCATTGGATTCATATCACTACACTATATTTGTGATGCCAAGTTTCTATTGTTGCTCCGACTAGTTATTGGTTGAGTTTTTTTACAAAGAAGTCGAGGGTATTTGAGAGCCTCTTTGTTACAATTATTAGCTTTAGAGTTCTGCGCAGCCGCCGCAATAAGTGATCCATTTCGCATTTCGTTTTTCCCGCCAAACTAATACTCTCTTTGTCCTCAACACACATATATTGTGGTTGAAATTATTATATGATATAATGCCTCTGAGCTTGGTGTTCCTCTTCTATACTTGTTTTTTTGTATGTGTATTGTGTGTTTAGTACAAGCTCTAAACTGAAATATATGGTTTGTAATGAAAACAAATGAACCTAAATTAGTTTACCAAACCTCTTCAACTAGAAGGAATAAAAAGAAAAGAAAAAAAGGAAGCATGAAAAAAAAATAACAAATAATTTAATTATAAGTAACATATGGTTCTAGAAAAGATCTAGAGAAAAATTCTAACTAATTGAACTCATTTAAATTACGAGGTATTAGATAATTATATAATCCAAATGTACTTATAAACAACTATAGCCAACATAATACCCCTCCCTTCTCCTTCTTCTGATTACCCTTTTAACGCACGTGGTTCATTTTTGGTATTTGAAAATGTCCTACCCGGGTCAAACACCCAACTTCTTTGTAGATTGCAAAAAGGAACTCAGACAACTAGGAATTGGTCGGAGCAACAATAGAAAGCTTGGCACTAGTTTAGCATCACAAACAGTGTAGTGATACGAATCCAATGCAAATAAGAGAATAAGTGCAGAGTGTTACGAATCCAATGCAAATAAGAAAATAAGTGCGAGTGCTACAAATCCAATGCAACACAAAAACATGAGCAACAATGAAAATCTAGCCACCACCTAGCCTGCCAGGTCTAAGCCGTTTTTTCATACAATGGTAACCTCGTTGCCTAAATGCAAATATCATCTGTAACTAGATCTCATCTATAACTTATAGGATCCACCCTATATATCGTATGTTATATGTAAAAAACACATAATACTTGCAGGGTTTTTTGTTTCTTTTGTTTTGCACTGTAGTAGTGCTCTATGCATGCAGTGGAGGGTGGTCCCTCCAGATTTAAACCATTGTGACTGTGCCACGACATTGAAGTCTGGCTCCAAGTAGCCACAAAAAGAAAACCTTAAATACTTGGTATTAACTCCTAAACGTCCCATGGAGATAGACAAGTAGATATGTTGCCCTATAATTAGCATTTGCTACCAACAAGAAGCTGTAAATTGAGATCTTAATAGCTCACTAGAACCGTATTGATCTAAATTCCAACTTATATGTTAAACTCAAACCCATTAAAGGTGTAGATCCATTCCAAATACAAGAAAATTATACCAAACCGCAAAGGCATTTTCAGACGTATATTAGGGGTTGAATTGTACTATATATTATGGATAGTATACTATGGTTACATCCAAAAAAATGGGGTATGTTAGAAAAATAAAATAAATAAAAATAAAACTATATATATATGTATATATATTTTATCTACAAAGAATAAATAAAATCCTATATTTTGACTCACGTAATTTTATAATTCCAGGCAAAGTGTCCTACCTGGGGTGCACGAACAACATTCCATTCCTCTATTACAACATGCTCAATTAATTCTTGCAGTATAGAATATGATTGTCTGAACAATATTAAAAATCCTGATGGGTGCTGGGTGATGGCCTGATATAGGTACCCCCTCCAGAAATAGTGTGATTTTCGAGAAATATCTTTTTGGTAAAAACAAAACATTGGAAAATTGAAAAAATTAGAGGGTGTTATAGGCATCATAGCTACAACTATATACATGATATTAAAGACAAAATTTCTAGCACATATAAAATGAGTTAGACATAAATCACACTATGTGAGACGTGTAAAAGTGATACCCATATTAGGCCATTCCCCTGCTACCATAGCCACTCTAAATCCATCCTTCAAGTAACAAGAAGAAATCAGACTTGCCTCCATCAAAAGATCTTTCCAACCAAAATCACTGTCACTGCAACAAACTAGATAATTTCACATCGTTAATTCACAACTGAAATTGAAGCATTAACGTTCGGTAAAATGGAACTTTCGACCAACTCGAAACAACAACCACACTTCAAAGTATCAATTATATCTGCACATTTAATTCATGACGGGGAATCGGATTGGAAAGATGATTCAGATGAAGAAGACGAATATGATAGCGATGACCCAGACCGGCGCGGTGAATGAGGCGACAGTTGACGATTCATCTCCGATTGCTTCTTCTCCTGAATCTAATGCAACTACAATGAGACACAAAACCGCGTCTGTCTCACTGGATATTTATATCAGTTCCTTAAGTGCGGCCCGTGTCTTACCTTCCTGGTTGTATTTTTCAATCCAGGTCTAGTAATCGGCACCTTCAATTCTTCCGTGTTCATAACATAATATATACGATGACCGAGCCCATACCTGGGGCGGGTATGCGGTCCAGTCTGATATCAGAAGCTCGCATCGATGTTGTGCAGGACACACTTGTTGAGGAGATAGATCGCGCACACCGCATGCGAGCGGAGCTGTTGCATCTTCTGAACGACGCGAGGGGCCAGCGCATCCGGGAGCAAGCCCTGGGGAATGTAGTGCAAAGGGTGGATAACTTGCTTCGCATGGTGGAGGACAGACGCAGACTGCGTCTACGCATTGCGGAGTCGGATAATGCGGTGCAATTGATGGAGGACTTGCTTCTCATCTGGACGGAGGACCGTTCTGAAGACAACCCCAGATTGCGTCGACGCGTTGCGGAGCGTTACGAAGACAACCGCGGACTGCGTCGACGCAGTGCGGAGCGTTACGAAGACAACCGCGAACTGCGTCGACGCAGTGCGGAGCGTTACGAAGACAACCGCAGACTGCGTCGACGCATTGCGGAGTGTTACGAAGACAACCGCAGACTGCGTCGACGCATTGGGGAGTTGGAAAACCCCACAGGGAATATTGCCTTGCCAGGAATGAATTTAATGCAACACCCAAGGTTCGGGATAAGAATCGCTCCCACCGCAATTGCAACTCAAGCCTCCGACGTCACTGAAGAGCAGCCCGTCCCGGAGTCTGTCTTTGGGTGGACGTTCCATTTCTAATTCGGAAACCAGGCCCTAAAGACTGACAGAGCCGGAATTTATTCACTGGGGAAATCCAAAGTGTTCAGAGGTGCAATTGCAAGTTGTCCACCTACCAAACCCCCACGCGTTGAATTAGTATTGTACAGGATATACCGGAGTACCCGACATAATGCTTGTTGACATAAACGGACTCACAGGAATCACTGTAGAGGGAAACAGAACGTTCATTTGAAATGAGAAACAGAACCAGCATAAGTACCCAAAGGGGAACAAGTGGGAACAGGGAACAGATCGATGAGAGCAGAGGATAAGATAACGGTGGGCATACACGCGGTTCAACACCCTCTCTTGCACACAGTGTCCTTTGACGATGGACGATCTGAGAAGAGTTTGTGAGCGAGCACCGGTAAGTCAAGAACAACTAAACTACATGAGAAAGCTTGCAATCAAAGACTAGCTGAGACTAATCTAATTTTTTTGTTTCCTATGCAGGTACGTGCACTATGGATTTCCCTGTGGGCGTTCTTGGTCTTCCTGCAACATCAGCTTTCGAAGTTGATCCATCATGTAGAGAGACACGCCTTCCCGCAGTTGGAGACAAGCGATCCTTCGTCGGCAAACTTGCAGCAGAATTTCCGTGAAGATGGCGTTGCAGGAGTGGGAGAGAGTGAGCGCTTGGTGCCACTCGGTCTTGACTCCAGTTACCATCCCTCTCTGAGTGGTGAGCAAGGTCGAATGCATGGCTTTCCTGCAACTGAGCCTTGCACTGCCGGGTCAGGAGTGCCGATCGCTTCGGGAGAGAGAACCTAGAAATACTATGCCGTGAGGCGGGGCATTGAGACAGGAATTTATACTTCATGGCCTCAATGCGAACAACTAGTTGTAGGTTATAAAGGAGCACAATATAAAAGTTTTAGAACGCTAGGAGAAGCTAAGGATTTTCTCGCTTGGAAAATATAGTGAACTAAGTAGCTACCTGTTGTAACTCTACGTGAGATCAAACACTTCAACAAGGTTTTTGAGGTTAAGCATATTCCTCCCTGATTCAAACTTTGTTCTTCCAAGTGCTTTTGTCAGAACATCAGCAGGTTGTTCATTCGTGGAGACGTAGTCCACTGAAATCTCCCCAGTTTCGACCTTCTGTCTTGAGAAATGTAAATCCACTTCGAAATGCTTTGTGCGGTCGTGAAAGACTGGATTGCGCGTGAGTTTGATTGCGCTTTGGTTGTCGACTCCGATCGGTGTTGGTCCCGTAGGTAGAAGTCTCAGTTCTAAAAGTAGTCTACGAATCCAAATAGCCTCACTTGTGCAATTGCTGAGTGCTCGATACTCCGACTCGCAACTTGAACGGCTAGTGATGCTCTGTTTTTTGCAACTCCATGAAATAGGAGTTTTACCGAGAAAAAAAACGTAGGCGCCTGTGGAGGTGCGATCGTCCTCATCTTGTGCATAGTTCGCATCAGAGTATCCTGTAATGATGTTTTCCTCCCCTACTGCGAAGTATATTCCCAGTGAAGGGTATTGACTCAAGTAGCGAAGTATACCTGTGGCTGCAGCTTGATGAGTTGATTGAGGCTGGTTCATGTATCGGCTGACCATGTTGGTGGCGTACAGTATGTCGGCTCGTGTCTTCACAACATAAAGAATTTTTCCAACGATCCGTCTGTATGCTGTGGCATCAACCAGTGCGCTACCCATGTCCCGGCGCAAACGTAGTCCTTCGTTCAAAGGGATGTAACTGGGTCTGCAATCTAGATGTGCAAATTCATGGAGAATCTCCTTGACGAACGAGGTCTGATGGAGAAGCAGCCCGTGTGAAGTGCGATGAAATTCCACTCCAAGGTATTTTTGTACCGGACCGAGATCAGTCATGGAAAAATCAGCTTTGAGATCCTCAATGAGCTGTGACACCAAGTGTGGACTACTGCCTGTGACAAGGATATCATCAACATACAGTATTAAGATGAGAATCTGCGAACCTTGATGGCAGTAATACAAGTTGTTGTCCGCGTCGCTGCGTGTGAGGCCGCGTTGGTGAAGTGTCGCATCAATTCTTGAGTACCAGGTGCGTGGACTCTGCTTTAGTCCATACAGGGATCGGCGAAGACGGCAGACGAGTCGTTCTTGGCCGGTGATCACGAAGCCTTGTGGTTGAGTCAAGTAAACCTCCTCTTTAAGTATGCCATTGAGGAATGCTGTTTCGACGTCGAGGTGTCGGAGAGGCCAACCTGCGTGAGCCGCGACGCCTGAAATTATTCGTATTGTCTCCCATTTAACGACACTCGCAAAAGTCTCGTCATAATCGACTCCATGTCTCTGTTCAAAGCCCCGGGCAACCAACCGGGCTTTGTATCGTGGAGATTGGCCGGTACCCCCTGGTTTCAGCTTAAACACCCAACGTGCACTAATCGGACGTTTGCCGGGTGGTAGCGATACAAGATCCCAAGTGTGATACTTCATGATAGAATCATATTCTCGCTGCATGGCATCAATCCAGTGAGGATCATGAGAAACATCGTTGTATTGCAGGTCTTCACCGTCATGGGGAATAAAGTCGATGGATGCAACGGTCTCACAGATGGCTGCGTATCCATCGAGGTGCGGTGGAGGTCGTCTCTCCCGTGAAGACCGACGCAACTGGGGAGTTGCCAGCTGTGCAACTTGTTGACTTGATCGTGGCCTAAGTGGAAAGGACTGCGTCGTGTGCGGTGCCAAAGATGTCGGCGAAGGTGTCGAATCAGGAAGATCAGGTTGCAGCAGGTGTAAAGGAGCGGATGAAGACGAGCTGGCCGAGCCACATGCCGAGAGTCCAGGGATAAGGACTCTGTCACTATCTGAGCAAGTGGCCGAAAATGTAGGACGTGGTGAGTGGACCGGAATTTCGGGTGACAACAGTGAGTGGACCGGAGTTTCTGGTGCCAACAGGGAGTGATCTGGAACTGTTCCTCCCGAAATAGTGCCAACTCCACATTCTTCGAGATCAGGTAGATCGATATGGGTAGATTCAATAATCTTCACGTCCTTCGATACGATAACTTTGCGTGAGCCTGGGTGGTAACATCTGTAACCTTTCGATCGATCGTCATAGCTGAGAAGGATGCATTCCTCGCTCCGTGAGTCTAATTTGCCTCGGCTGTGATGATGATTGTGGATGTAAACACTTGAGCCAAAAATTCGAAGAGTAGAAACAGTCGGTTTTACGCCCGTAAATAGTTCTTCTGGAGTGAGCTGTGGTACTTGCTTCGTGGAGCGTAGGTTGAGGATGATGCATGCAGCACGTACTGCCTCGGCCCAGAGAAACTGTAGTAGAGATTTCTCCATGAGGAGGCATCTCGTAATGTCCAATAATGACCTGTTTCGACGTTCTGCGACGCCGTTCTGCTGCGGTGTGTGAGGCACTGTTAACTGCCGTTTGATGCCGTATTCTTGACAGTATTGTCCGAACGCTAGAGAAGTAAATTCGCCACCGTTATCTGACCGAAGGACCTTGATCTTGTAAGTGGTTTGAGCCTCCACCTCAGCTCGAAAAATCTTGAATTTCTCAAGCGCGTCGCTCTTGCGTGATAAAAAATATACTGAGGTTCTTCGTGAATAGTCGTCAATGAAACTAATGTAGTACTGGGCTCCTCCGAGCGAAGCAGTTCGGAATGGGCCACACAAATCAGTGTGAACGAGCTGTAAAGGAACTGTTGCACAAGTTACAGAAACCTTCGGAATCTTGGTTCGGGACTGTTTACCTTGAAAACAAGTTACACAAGGTCGGTCAATGAGACGTAATGGTGGTAGTCCACGAACTGCATCCGACTTGATCATTCTTTGAATGCCATCAAGATGGAAATGACCCAGTCGCCGGTGCCAAATATCTGATGGCGTCGGCCGGTCCATCGTCACAGAGTTGACTTCGGGTTGAACAATGGTGTCCCCATCAAGCCTGTAGAGTCCTTTTCCGTTCTCTCTTGGTGCAAAAGCCACCAATTCTCGTGAGTCCCTATTACGGATAAAACATCCTTCTGAAAGGAACTCGAGACTGTGATTGCGATCAGCAATATGACCTACTGAAAGAAGATTTTTCTTGATAGAAGGTGAGTACAATACTTGGGGTATTGTATGAACACCACTTTGAGGAAAAAATATATCCACATTACCTACTCCAAGTACGTCGTGTCCTTGCCCTCCTGCTGACTTGACACCCGAGCAACGTTTGCGTTCCAGGCTGCAAAAAACTGACGAGTTGCCACTGATGTGGTGTGTCGCTCCAGAGTCAAGAAACCAAGTGGAAGAGTCTACGCTATCTTGGACAAGGTTCACTTCTTTGGGCTGCATGAGATGATCGATTGATGATTCGGGGCTGTTGAATTCGACCACACAAGCTTCCACATCAAGTCGGTTGTCCAAGTCGATGAACTCTTCTGCATGATCGTCATGAGCATCTTCGAATTCTTCCGTCTCCACTGAATTTACTTGACCAGACGATAATCTTTTCTTTTTGTCAAGTAGACGGAACTCAATATCCTTGACCCTGTCCACCATCGACTTAATTTCGCATTCTCTCTCAATGTGGCCTTCTTGAAGACAGAAATTACATACCTCAACACGGGGCGTCTCGGGTCCTCGTGCTTTGTACCTCGGCTGATATGAATTGCGTCCCTGTGAGGTCATGTTTGAGTAGTGTGGAGGTGGCACCTGAGAGTGCGAATGTGAATGCTGGGAAGGGACGTTGAGATTCCTCCCGAATGATGAGCTCATGCGCTGCTGGTAATTGCTTTGGCTGGAACTGCTAGGGTTGAAGTTGGTTTGCTGATTGTTGCGGTAGAACGGCCTCCTGGTGTTGTTTCGGTAAACTGCCAGGGCTTCTGCTCCTTTGTCGTCAGAGTCCATGTTGAGGGAGATCTCTTCGCTCAGAAGTCTTGACTCCAATGCTTCATATTCCGGGAGTTGCTCACCGTTGAGTAGCATTCTCCTGCAGATCTCGTACTCCTTCGGTAGATGCTTCACCGTGTAGTAGACGACGATCTCCTCTGGCAAGGGAACACCAACTTCCTCAAGCATGTCAGCAACGTTCTTGACCTCAATAAGATGAGAATCCATGGTAATATTATCGGTTTTCCTCAAGCCAAAAAACTTTTCTATCAACTGGTTTTTTCTAGGGCCGCTGGAAGTTTCATATCTACGTTTCAAGGCTGTCCAACACACGTAAGGGTCGTGATATCTCTTTAGCAGTGTAAGGTTCTTTGCATTATTCGTAAATATGCTCAGAACCCTGGCACGTGCTGCAGATTCGTCTAGCCCCATGTGTGGTGACGGTGGTGTGATGCAATAATCGAACAGAGAGTCTTTTTGGAGTGCGTGACGCATCCTATAAGCCCATACCCCGTAATTATTTGCTCCCTCGAAGTGATAAGCTTCAGGGACACTGGGATCTGAGGAAGAGCTACGCATGACACTTTCTCCTCGTGGTAATGTACTAATGATTGGACTGCTAGTGAGATTGGGATCTCTGGAGTCGGCAGTTGTGGGTCGGTTCACAGCAGAATATGCTGGACCAGACATTGCGATACGTGCGATAAAAGAAAATGAAAAAAGGACTCATAAACGACGTAGTATACGACCACAAGAAAAAAGATCTACTCCCTTATCAGGCTTCACTGAGTTTGGGACAGACTCACAGAAAGGACTTGGTCCTAGGAAAGTTGCTCTGATACCATGTTGACATAAACGGACTCACAGGAATCACTGTAGAGGGAAACAGAACGTTCATTTGAAATGAGAAACAGAACCAGCATAAGTATCCAAAGGGGAACAAGTGGGAACAGGGAACAGATCGATGAGAGCAGAGGATAAGATAACGGTGGGCATACACGCGGTTCAACAATGCTAACGCAAAATCAATGTCTGAATATACTTTTAAGTGAACCAAGAAAAACTGATCCTCCTAAAAGTCATTTTTGATACCTAATCTGCAAAATAGAAGTTGAGTTTTCAATGAGTTGGAAGTACAATTACAACATTTGAGACTTCATAAAAGATCACTGTAACCACCCTGAGCTGGAAAGGATCAACAGAATATTCAAGAGTGCACAATCAGCATTCCATTCTCCTGATTACAACATGCTCAATTGATTCTTGCAACATCAGAATATGATTGTCCGAACTCCGAAACTCTGCAATCGCAGGAATGATAATAAAAATCCAGCTACCATAGCTCCACTCTGAATCCATCCTTGGAACACCAAGAAGAAACATACTTGCCTCCAGCGAAAGATCTTTCCAACCAAAATCACAACCAACCCGATAATTTCACATCACTAACTCCTAGAGGACCAAAGATGCATGGTTTTAAAATGTCAAATTCAATTGATCATAATGTGAAAAATATAATTTAGATGAGACCAAATTTTATATCAGTGAAGAGCATTACGCATGTTGATCACAAAATACATAAATTTGAACTAAAAGAAGTCCACATAGTACTTACTTAAAATGAGGCCCAATTTGGGCTTCTTGGTCTTTCGGAGTTGAAGTCGGAGCTGAAAACGAAGCACTCACGGTAAAATGGGACTTTCGAAATGTCCAAGCCAACTTGAAACTTCAAACACACCTTCCAGGTATCAATATCTGCACATTTAATCCATGACGGGGAATCGGATTGGAAAGATGATTCAGATGAAGAAGACGAATATGATAGCGATGACCCAGACCGGCGCGGTGAATGAGGCGACAGTTGACGATTCATCTCCGATTGCTTCGTCTCCTGAATCCAATGCAATTCCAATGAGACACGAAACCGCGTCTGTCGCAAGTGCTGAATATTTATATCGGTGTCTTGTTGTATTCTTTAATCCTTGCAAGGTCAGTCTGCAGGCGGAATGTAAGATTTCGGCATTTTTCCTTCCGTGTTGACACAGAATCAAACCACCTCTGAACAGTGGTAGCCAAATTCAAGTGCACACCCCAAGATTCTGGCTGTAAATTCGAGCCTAAGGAATTGTGGGAGCTGAGGCCAAAGGAACCTGCTAGATCTGGTATCAATAATATTTCACTCAGGCTAACCTTCTTCTTTTTTCACAATCACTGTCTAGTATGTTCATGAAATATTGGATGTTCTGTACATTGACAAATCTCCATATGTCATGTTCTTGAATTGAGTCATAAGTGAAATAAAGAGTTAGGGAGATATGTAGAATAGTATACCTCAATGGATTTATAAAAACCAAAGGTCATTGTGATTGTTTTTTTAGGAACCTTAAGTTTTGATTGTTTGATTCAATCGGAAGCAAAATGGCCTATATAGCCCAGTAGTTGTTTCGGCCTTATCATAAAATCTATTTGCTATGCTTTGTAAGATTTGTGATATATGAAGTTCTATTATTCTACATGCTAGGTAAGAGTTTTGAGCAATTCGAAACAACATTCATAACGGCATTGGGATGTTGTGATAACCATGTTGTTCTAGAGCACGTTAGAAAGATGTTCTCATGTCATTTCAAACGACGTTCTAATGCCTTTCTACCGCATTCTAAAATAATGTCGTTCTTATAGTGTTCAAACCACCTGCTTCTACTTATTGGTGCAAGATTATCACAACTGAGTTTCAGGTTTGTTGACAGATTTGGCGAGAAGTCATTTTTTCTCAAACTCACCCCCTTCAGAGTGTAATAGGGGCCTTCGAAGTGGAGAAGATGATGAGAGCCATCCAAAGAACTGGGGAGTTGAAGGCATCTTGGATGGGGGAATGCTTTATAATGTGAATTGGAAGGGGTTTTGAGTAGTGATTTTCTGGGTGATTTTTTTGGCAAGAGATTTTCAGTCAATTTTAGGCGGATGAACTTGCTCAAATGCTCCCAAATTCTGAAATGATATAGCTAGTATATGGACACGAGCGAGTCTTGTTTCAAAGAAAATTTATATGCACACTCACTAAACAAGCACTTAAGTTATATATTAAACGTGGGAAGAGAGTTTGAAGAAAACATGGAAGGGAAAGGGAAGGGAAAGATGATTGAAAAGGGTAAGGGGGCCGAAAAGGGAAAGGGGGCTGAAAAGGAAAAGGGGGCCGAAAAGGGTAAGGGGACCGAAAAGGGTAAGGGGGCCGAAAAGGATAAGGGGGCCGAAAAGGGTAAAGGGGCCGAAAAGGGTAAGGGGGCCGAAAAGGGTAAGGGAGCCGAAAAGGGTAAGGGGGTCGAAAAGGGTAAAGGGGCCGAAAAGGATAAGGGGGCCGAAAAGGGTAAAGGGGCCGAAAAGGGTAAGGGAGCCGAAAAGGAAAAGGGGGCTGAAAAGGGAAAGAGACTAGAAAAGAAAAAGGGGCCTGAAAAGGAAAAGGAGCTTGAAAAGGGAAAGGGGTCTAAAAAAGACAAGGGAAGTGAAAAGGGATGGAAACCAATTTGCATCCAATTCATTTTTACATAACGTTCTTTAGCTTTGCTGGACCACCTCTTTCTCTATAGTGCCGCTACGCTACAGTGTAAACTAAGTTTAATAAAATAATTCAACTCTCCAACCCTCTTTGCTTGGCCTAGCTGAAGTTATCATTAGGAGAGATATGGGACCTCAAGAAGGTCCCCACTTCAGATCAGTTGAATTCAAGGATTAAAATAATAGTTTATTTTTTTTACAAAAATATAATAAAATAAACCATAATCGCAGTCTGACGTGGCAGACTGTCTACCACGTCAGAGTACAATTTATTATTATTATTTTCAAAAAATAGAATAAAATTATATATATATATATATATATATATATATTCATATTTTAATTTAATTTAATTTTTAAAATTTTCTTTTAAGTTTTATTTTTTTTGATTGGTTGTTGTTGGTTTACTGCTAATCAACAGTTTGACAAAGGCAAGGGGCCTTCTTGAGGCTCCATATTTCTCCTAATGTGTAGATCCTCCAAGATGCTTGTGATTCCAAGGCACTATAGATGCAAATCCTACAAATGCCCCAGATGCGACAATACCCCTCTAAAGAACGTTATGTACTCAAACATGATTGACACAATCAAGCATCATCACATGAAATTTCAGGGATCAACATTATTATTAATTTTTAATGTATGTCAGCTAGCTAACATATATATATATTGCAGCTTGCAAATTGACACTAAACAATAAATGGATTCTAAAACAGACAAAAGTTTCTGCTACTACAGTAACAACATCCATTTGAATGTTTTGAATGGTGTGAAGTTCATAAATTGGTCTACACCATATATAGTGCAGCTTGCAAATTCCTACCACTTTTAAACAATAAATGGTTCTTGATTATTATATAAAGCTAAAGTTTCTACTACTAGAGTAACAATTGACATCCATTTGTTTTGAATGGTGCGAAGGTTATAAATTGGTGTCACTTTACATCAAGGTTCCATGGAAAAACACACATACTTTTGAAAAGAGTCCAGATACAAACTAAATTCACTTCAAGACAGCACTCCGGGAATATTCAAGCAAAACCAGCCAGGATCCTGTCTTTAGAAAAATCAACCAGTTCCTTTTGGATTTATCTTGGCTACTGCATCTATTTCATATTACAATTAGAAAAAAACCAATGGATTCCTTTCGATAATTACCCTGAGGCTTGGACCATTTCAGAAAATCAACCGGATCAATCATCTTACACTAACTGCCGGTATTTCCCGAGCATTGCTTCAAGAGTGCCGCCTTAGGGGAATGTAAACCTAAGGTGGATGACCCAATAACTAATGTACTATAAATCAACAATATCTCCAGCAAGTGTTCATTGAAAACTTCTAATTCTATACCAGTACTAGATTTGCATGAAAAGCTTAACTGAAAGCGTTGGTTTATGGGCCATCCACTATAGTAGTTCTCGAAGACAGTACAGTACATATTGCACAAAAGTAGGCCAAAATTTATATATATACACATATATAAAAATAAAAATAAAGTTTTCTCTTCTTTCACACTTGTGGTTTCTTGTCGTAGTCTGTTCTTCCAGACGATTCGTTGGCAGCCGCAGCAAGATGCTCACCGATTTCTACCGTATGAGATCCATCTGAAGCCACAACATCCATTGTTAGAACTAAGGGATGCAACATGAGAGTGCAGTACCAAGGATTCATGATTTTAAAATGACAAATTCAATCAATCATATTATGAGTTTAAAAAATTCATCAAAATCTTGTCACTATTCCCAAATCACTGTAGTAGATCCCCGAATCATGGCAAGTTCACATCATTTTTAGCTAAAGAAGTTGGGTGGTGAGACACTATTGAAGCCTTTACTGAACTCCACTAACTGCTAAAGAACCTTATGTAATTAAGATGGGACCAAATTTTATATGACCAGAATTAGTGAAAATAATTGTATGTGTTGATAAAAATAAAAATTAAAAAAATAGGTTTGAACAAAAGGAACTTCACATAAGACTTACTCAAAACTACCAAGAAAAACATGAGGTTTAATTTGGGCATCTTGCTCCTAGTAATAAACGTGACTCAATCTTCTATAATAAGTAGATTCTGACACCCTACTATTGATGAGAATGTGGACAATCTAAACATTAGAATTTAGGGTCACATTATGGTCAACTATAGTCAGCACTTTGGAAATTTGTAACTTATTCATATGGTGTCCAAATAATGCGTACTAAAGTGCATTGAAATCCTCTTCAACTTGCTATTAAGACACACCAAAAATATTTTCTGTTTTATGTGTGTAAATAGGCTCAGTTGGTAAGGGGGACGCTTCAAGGTATAGTTACCTTAGTAATCTACTCTGGTATGAGTGCAAGATGATGAGATTTTATACAAGAAATAAATAAATAAATAAATAAAAAATGGGTGGATTGGGTACTGTGGGTTTGAGGATGTGCATGAGGTGGATGGCCATTTCCATTGATGTGACCATTGTGTGGTTTTGCGCCAAGTGGAATATCGACCGGGCGGCCATGCTCGTCAAGAGCCTTGGTGAGACCGAGGATGGCGACATGCCCCGGGTGCCCATGCGATGCCGTGTGGACATGCGGTTTTGATCTCGCCGAGTCCTGACTACTCGAGTAGTGACTCGAATCATCGAACGTACTTGAGTCGCGACTTGAATCATGCGGTGAGTCGTGACTTGAATCATGTGGTGTACCTAGAGGTGTGTGCACATGGTTTGGTTCATTGTGTTTTTTCTTTGCTATTTTGGCCCAGCCTTTGAGAGCTTTACCCGTGGACTCCAATTTGAATATGGAGTATTTCAAGTTGGAGCCCAGCTGCACGAGCAAACAAACCGAATGTTATCCATGTTTTACTAGCCAAACAATAATAGAACATTAGGCCATTAATTCACCAAATTTACAGATAAAACAAGCGGCTACTTGCGTAGTATTTACCCTAGATTTACTTTTATGGTTGTGTTTATACTATTCAGTCATGTAACTCCTTGAAAACGATGCGTTTCCATAGTCTCTCCCCTGGTGGGGCAAAGACAACAAAGGACTACCATAGGTTCAACACTACTGGTAATGTGCCGAGTAATTACTCCCTCCGTTTCATAATAAGAGTCCACCTTTTTTGGCAAGTTTTATTTCCTGGTTTTTGTCCTATGCTTTATACTTCAAAAGTGAGCATTGTTCACTTTAAACAAGGCAGACAATGAGAGTGACACAAAAACTACATACTACTATTAAAGATAGTCCATCTTTTGAGTATTGAGATGTCTTTTTTTGGCAAAAGAAACGTCAAGTCGAAAAGGTGGACTCTTATTATGAAACGGAGGGAGTATTGTTTTGGGATTCTTTTCATTTCAGCACAATGGATATTTCTAAAGATTTTAATAGTCCTTTTAACACAGTTGAGCTCTCGACAAGTGAATGTCGCAAATATGCAAAAAAGGTGAAGAACATCAATCAACTGAAAAAACACTGCAGGGGTTTCTGTACCTGGGTGACAAGGGCGTAGAGGGGCAAAGTACTCGCACTGCATAGGATCTGCACAGAAAATCTGAACTCACCCATATGAGTTAGTACTATGAAAACTAGCAAATTCCATGCCAAAAACCCAATGAAAATGACAATAATGATTGCTTATAAATAATTAACTGTGGCCTAATGTTCTATTTTGTAAGACCCAATCGACCATGACTAACTTCGACGTAAGACTCAAAGCCTAAAGTTTAATTTGCAGCAAGCCCACACAACACCACTTCCATTAAAAGTGCACATATAATGTGAAAAGTGCACATGTATTTGGGCTGAGGCATCTCACTATGTGTGACTTATGTCTAACTCATTTTTATGTCTAACTCATTTTATGTGTGCTAAAACTTTCGTTTTTAATACCATGTATATAGTTACAGCCATGGCGCCTATAACACCATCTAATTTTTGTAATTTTTCAATGATTTTTTCTTACCAAAAGGATAGTTCTCAAAAATCACACTATTTTTGGAGGGGATACCCATATCAAGCTATCACCCAGTTGGCAACTGCCAACTCTCTTATTGCATAGTTTTTGAAATTTATGCTGACGATCACCAGCCTCCTTATCATACAATTTTGCAATTTTGGTTGTGAAAGTAAAAAATTGGTGTGCACTTTTAACGGAAACAGAAACATATGAAATGGAGGGATACAAGAAGAGAACATACCCGACTAGAATGCGCACAATAACCATCCATGTTTTGCCAACTAAGCAAGATGAATATCCATAAGTGAACTGCAACACACGTGCCAAAGCCAATCTCAGTTTCGAACACATCTTTCCTCTAACTTGATGCTTTAGAGTGAAAGGATTTTTTTTTTAAATGATTTTATGAGGGGCCTTGGAAACCAGTCTACAAGTACGATTCTCTCATTTAGAAATACGCAGGAACTTACCACAGTCCAGAAGAAGAAGGCAAGTTCAAAGGCATTCTGAAACATACACCATGGAAACAGATGCAATTAGACAAATTTCATATAATTGAATAATCACGACAAACTCATGTAGAGCGTCCAGTTTATGTCAGTGCAACGACAAAAAGCAAGCAGAGCTCTATCACACAAAAATTATTATTTGGACCAAATGGAGGAATCTCCACGTACCCCCACACCAACCTCATGCTCCCCCAAGGGAAAGAGCTTGGTGGCTTGTGAGAGTGGGTGTCAAAAATTTCTATATCAAGATTGAAAACACCCTGTGACAGACAGGCTACCTGGTTCTCACTTTACGGATAACTCTAATATAATTGAAGTTTGTATGAGTGAAATAGGATAATAAAGTAGAAAAAGTTCATAAGGTTCTTTAATAGTTAGTGGAGTCCTCTCTTTTCAACAATAGCACTGTAGAAACTTTAACATTAAATACAATGTCTCACCACCCAATTTGTAGCTAAAGATGATGTGGACTTGCTATGATTTGGAATTTGCTACAGTGATTTGGGAATAGTGATTCATGTGTTGTAGGGAAGGGCTAAAGAACCTTATGGTGTACATGATTTTGAGCATTTTTGTCTTTTAGTCCTTAAGAGAATGGGCATCCATTGGATGGATGATGAAAACTTTCGAGAGCTTACTACAAGAGTTCGATGAAACAAATGAAGTTCATTCAAACATGTTGAAAAAGTGATTGTTGTCTACTTTTTAGCTTGATCACTTGATGCTTCATGATTTTTGAATCAATGAAAAGAAACAAAAATTCTGAATTTTTTTGTTCACATTTGAATTCCCGTTTTCTCATTATATAGTGGTAAACCATATGATAAATACTCATTGATATGATGAGTTAGAAGAGGTCCGGACGTACCTGGAAGAGAATGAAGTGAACAAGGAAAAGCAACAGTTTGGGAGAACTGAACCAGAACAAGTCGTCTCGCGGGCGTACTGATGCCATTTTCTTGATGTCTTTTTTTTTGCACATTCTGATATCCTTGCACATGGGGTGGATCTCAACGTTGGTTCGTACTTCTCGCGCCAAGCATGTTACTATTAGCTGCAGCTTTGCTCCAACACATAACACCATCTGTCCTCATCCCACACAAATATTAAGTCCATGATCGGACCACAGAAACAGTTTATAAAAAAAAAAATTAAAAATTAAAAAAAAAACAGAAACATAGTTTAACCCCTAAAGGAGCAAGAAGCCCAAATTGAGCCTCATATCTTTTTTTTTTTTTTTTAGCAGTTTTGGGTCAGTCCAATGTGAACCTTTTCTTTTCCAAATTTTGTTTATTTTTTGACCAATGCATGCAATGTTCTTCACTGATTGTGGTGATATAAAATTTGGTCTCATCTAAATTATATTTTTCACAATATGATCAATTGAATTTTAAAACCATGAATCCTTGGTCCTTTAGGGTTGAAATAAAATAGGGTTTGGCTCTCAGTTTGTGGTGGTGTACACTTCCCTTCAAGCAATGGGCTTGCCTCTTTTGTTTCAAAAACTAAAAAAACAAACCCAAAAAAATAGAATTTTTAATAAAAGTAGATTGTTTTAGGAACTATAACATTGTTAAGCTCTGGACTTTGTTCAGTTTCCAAGATT
The DNA here is from genome assembly GCA_022496805.1 of Pohlia nutans. NCBI lineage: Eukaryota > Viridiplantae > Streptophyta > Bryopsida > Bryales > Mniaceae > Pohlia > Pohlia nutans. Next base: position 12,259,062 of record CM040092.1, on the reverse strand, counting down.
CTCTCCGATACTCTTGGAGGCTCTTTTTTTTCAAATCTTAAGTTTGTTTTACTTGCTTGACTCCTATTAAATTCTCTCATAGAATGGCAAGTGTCATCTTTCACTCTAGTTCCAAGGAAATTAATGTATCAATAAAAATCAAATGAAGTAGTAGGGAGTGCAGAACCTTACTGTTATAGAATGTAATGTTTAAGACAACACCATAAGGAGAATCTTCTCGACAATTCATGAGGAGGTTCCCTATGATCATAGCAATCACATTGAGGCCCTCCCTATTGGTACATTTTATTTTTCTAGCAGATTCTGCCGGGCAACACGTACCACGTATAAAGAGCTAGGAGCTCAACTATCCTTAAAAAAAGAACATGATACATAAGGAAGGCCTACCTAAGTAGATCTCTATATTATCATATAGAGAGACCTTCCATGAATCATGGAGAAGATCTCCTTTACCATGTTTAAATATTCTTGAAACAATCTAATTTTACTAAAATAACGTTAAAAACAAATTGGGAAAGTTTTCGAACTCACAATTGTAGGCACAAAGGCCAACCAAAAGTACATGTACCACCCTGCAATTGAGGAAGGCCATAATTTAGATACAAGTATATAACGAAGTGACATGCCAATTGGGCTATAAATTCAACAAGTTGAATCAACAAAAAAGGAACACTAGTCTACTATCCAACAAAGCCAAACACGAATAAGCAATTCTACACGATGAAGTGGCGGGTCAACCATTGAGATCAACAAGTAGGTAGAGGCAAACAAACGCCCACAAATAACCACTGCCAAAGACCACACACAAAACCCAATAATATTAAGCACACCCACTCAATCCAAAGATAATAAGATAAACTCTAAAAATTCATGGTAAATAATAGAAACTCTTTCAAACTGTTTCTCCCATTGATTCATGCTGAACATCTTTTCTTCTTTTCATTGCTATATTACACAATTTTCCTTAATGAATATCAATTGAACGAAGTTTACTTTCTAAAACATTCATCATCCACCTAATAGATGCTTGAGCATTTAGAGATTCAGGATAGACAACCAAATATACCAAAAAAAAAAACAAAAAGCACAAATTCATACAATGTACTTTTAAAATCTATCATTATGGACTAGATAACCGTATGTCAAGTTATTAAACATAATGCAAAGTTGTACATACTCTTGAATCTAGAACCTCTAAAGGTGTATGTTTTGGTTCACATTGAACAAAGTGTGATGGGTTATAACCTTTCTCCCTCTCAATGAAATAAAACTTGACACATTTGCATTGACTAGTCAACTTGACATTATGTCAATGCAGATTGAGATTAATGTTTGGTCACCTGATGCCAACCACATGCTTAAAATCTTTTTCAATGGTACGCTTGATGTAGCTATGGAAGTCAAAAGTATCTATCAGCTGGTGATGCTACACAACAGCCGCAAAAGAAAGGAAGCAGTTGCACCATTAGAGGAAATTTGAGGTCTCTAAAGGGCTGCGAGTTCTCATGCAAAAAAAATAATAAACAGTACACATTTAAAAAAGTGTAATCTAAGTAAAGCTCATGCGCACCTCCAAAGCAACATTCATGTTGTTTATTTTTTTGCATGAATTGGTTCAACTTTTCTTGCATGTTGGGTATGATGCTAAAGTGCCAATGAAGTTACAAAATTCTTTTGCTTCTCTTTCTTTGTTGTTCACAAAACCATATGACTTAGAACTAAATATATCGCAATCTTCACACTAAAATAATTTCATGCCCTTAAACATGGTGGTGCAATTAGTTTCTTTTTGTACTAGAGAGCGGACCGTATGGGCAGATTCTGGCATTACCACAAGGTCACGGGTGAGCTTGGGGCCAAGCGATAATGCAGGAATTTGCCCATACAGCCCGCACTCTGGAGTTAAGGTTAACGGACAGGGTATTTGAAACTGCAGTAACAGCCGATTCTGCCAGCAGAATCGGTAGCTGCCTTGTGAGGCCGATTTTGCTAGCAAATCGCTCCAAGAAATGGCAGAATACCCTGGCCCTGAACTTAACAACAATTATAGGATCCAGAAAAAATACGAGTAAGGCACTCACCTCAATGAAACCTAAGCGTAGACACAAGTAATCAGATTTATAGATGGGCTTTCCAAACTGTCTGAAGAAGCTGTACTGTAGACACAAAGCAAAAAAATAAATTGATAAGGTTGTGCACAATCAAGGATTAGAGCAATGAACAACAATCTATAGAATCAATTGTGAAATGCAAGGTAAAGAAAACAAGCACGTAGGCTCTGTCCCGTTTATAGTGTAGTTATAAAAACTAGGACAGCCTTTGTAACAAGATGAAATTTTTATATGTGTGTAATTTCTTCGTGAAAATGATTGACATTGGGAATACACAATCACAAAAAAGGGGACAAATTTAGATTGTAGAACCTGTGCACACGTATAGAGTTTCTTTTTCTCTGTAACTTATTTCATGGTGTAATTGCAGCATAGATCATATACTCCCTCTGTTCCAGTTTGATTCCCGTAAACCAACATTATTTCTTTGTTCATTTGCAGCAATCAAACTGGAATAGAGGGAGTAGCTTTATTTAATGTTATAGACTAAGATTCAATTTTCAAGTAACAACAAATATTGTACATAAATTCCTACTCAAACTTAAATGTAGCTTGTGTTGATGCAATTGGCCTCCTCCCCTTTGATCCAGAGCCAACAACTTACCAAGTAGCCATTAATGGGTCTGGATGTATGCAAACAAGTGTGTTTCATTCGGCATGCGATGAAATCACCCACGACATGCTTTCCAGCCAAGGCTGCACACAAATCAATCACACCCCAATCAACAATGCATTAAATGAATTCCCTCGGGGTGCACTCTTTTATGTGTGAGGAATTACGTGAGTGCACAAGAGGGGGATTAATTTGAACACTACCGTACTATGTATACATACAAGAAGGATATTTAGGGCTGACAATAAGGTTGTATATTTACATTTTACATATATACATGAACAAATATAAGAATATTCTAAATGTACAAGGGATATTTTAAAGGGAGTCATGAACGCACGTGATTCCAAGGTTTAATAAAGAGTGCACCCCCAAGTGCATTCCGCTTCTGTTAAAAGTGCACCCCAATTTTGTACTTTCAAAAAAAATTACACGATGAGGTTGGCGATCGCCAATTTCCTTACAAGATATTAATTTTTTAAATTGTGTGATCGATAAGAGGGTTAGCAATCGTTCACAACCATAATAATTTTGTACCAGGTCCACTTTTCACATTGTATGTTAGTACACTTTCAACAAAACGAAGTTATTTGTAACCAAAGCGATGAGACTGACTTTGACAGTCTTGCCCCAAAAAGTTCTACTCACCTTTATTAAAACATTTCTCTTCTGTATCCGATGCTGTTGACTGCAACTCCCATCTCTTCCATCTATGCACCTGTTGATTCATTTCTTCAAGTTAACCCTGAAAGCTCCCTTGGGAATAGTAGATACGTTGGCGTCTAATTGACATTTGTTGCAAGTAGAAAGTTCCAAATTGAGACTTTGAAGGCTCATTAAAACTATGTCGACATGATTTTTAACTTCACTTTTGATCTTAAACCAATAGGAGGTGTAGAACCGTTCCAAATACAATGAAATACTAGTCAGAACAGGCTCCCTGAACCTTTAAGGGTTAAGAATCCAAGCCCCATACCACACCAGCATTTCTTTTATTGACAAAACAACCTACAGGAGAATCATTGTGGGGCAATCCTTCCACTAAAAAAGGGATATAAGTGGTCCCTTTCTTGGTGGTCTCGCCAATAAAAGAAACGTTGTACCACACATGAACAAAACGGCTACACAACGTGAGGAGATATCCCTATGATCACTATGACCACAAAAGATTCTCTTTATGATATTGCGTAGAAGTTATAAAACAATATGAAACCCTTATTAATCCCTAAAGGACCAAGAAGATGTTTGAATTAGATTTCATGTTTTTTAGCATTTTGGAGTAAATCTTATGTAGAGTTTCTTTTGTTCAGATTCATTTGTTTTTTTACCAACAAGTACAATTTGCTTCAATCAATGAAATAAAATTGGTCCCAATTGAATTTGTCATTTTAAAAGCATGAATCCTTGGTCCTCTAGGGGTTAATGTCGCTTCCCAATAATCCTCCAAGTAGTTTGAAATCCAATAGAGATTGAAGGTAACAAGAGTCTTACTTGCCATAAGCCAACTATCACAGTGAGTGCGCTGTAACACACGTGCACAATAGCCATCACAAAAATGAAGATATGCAGCTGGTGGAGACCCTCGGCCGATATCACTTGCACTTTCCCCTGCAGGCAGCAGATCTCTAAGTAAGACTCGTCGGTGACATAAAACATCGTACTCCCTCCGTTTCATAATAAGAGTCCGCTTTTATCGCCAAAATAAGTCGTCTCAATACTAAAAAAAAGTCTATCTTCAATAGCAGTATGTAGTTTTTGTGTTACTCTCATTGCCCACCTTGTTTGAAGTCAACAGTGCTCACATTTGAATTATAAAACATAGGACAAAAACTAAGAAAAAAAAAATGCCAAAAAAATGGACTCTTATTTTGAAACGGAGGGAGTATATATTAGGACTGCATGTAAATGGCTTGATTAGGACATTAGAGCATGCACACCCTTCTCCCTTCAATTCACCCCTTGACCACTATAATCACATCCAAGATTTGGTGTCACAAGCTAATACCGTCTCCACATCCTTGAACCGCTACAATCACCCTCTATATAGTGAGTGAACCAATCACAATCACTATACATGGATAGTGATCATTATTGTCCATCAATCTAGGATACCCAACCCTTCCTTGAATTAGCTGTAGAGGGACTATAGAGCAATGTCCAAGGAGAACCAACCTTTAGTTACATGTTAGCTGGTTGTTCAAATTCAAAATTGCCTAATTGAGTTCCAAATCTTAAAAAAACACTGATCTTTAAGGGGAAAGTCGGAGAATATTCTCCATTTTCTTAAGGCCTAGCCGAGAGAATGCTTCAAAAAACCAGTTGGTCCAAGAAAATGTAGGATCTTAAGGTAAAATTTCTCCCTGGACTATGCTTTAGAGGATATCAAACCCTTTCTTGAATTAGTTGTGAAGGGACTATAGAAGCATCACTATATTGTGTATCACTCTCACTGGCCCTGAATTTTCATCATTAAATGCAAACATATTCCATGTAGTTTTCAAAGTCAAGGGTTCATGCTCTTAGAGCATCTCCACAAGCACTCTGAATTGCACTCTGAAGGTCATCCAAAAATTCAGACTTCACCATGTACTTCCCCACCAACATCACTCAATTAGACTTTTGAAAATAGTAAGTGAGCCACTCACAAGTCACCACGTATGGATTGTGCAATCATGATGTGCAATTAAGAAGAGAAGATACACTAGCAAGAGTGATTTTAAGGGCCCTGGATTATTCAGTGTCACGGGCCAAATAAATTGTTCACCAACCCAGTCTCATCCATTTTTCCATAGCCAGAGCCGTATCCAGAGTGCTAGTGGAGATGCTCTTAGGGCATGAGTAGACTTACCGCGGGACAAGTCACGGCTCCGGCTGTAGAAAGGAGGCGCCTGTGTGCAGGATCGGCAGCAGGAGCAGCAGCTTCAACAACAGCTCTGAACTTGCAAGGGAGCATGATGGAGTTGAGCCGCTCCGGCATGCAAATGGACGCAATCTTTGCCTGGAAGACGTTGAGCGACAGGGAAATGAACCCCAGCAGCATCAACTCTGTGCACACACAATCAACACATTCAAGCCGGTCAAATGATTCAGAGCACTAGTACTAGGGTTCCAGTATTTGATGTAATTTTCATTGAGTTTCTTTCTTAGGGTTCACGACCACGCATTCAAACGCTCACACAAAATATCACATGGTCCAATAGATTATCATTCTACAAAGATTATGATCATGTGCATAATGGCCAAGTTGCCATTATCTAATTCATGATAATTTGACAGTTGAGTGAGGAGAAGAGGGTGACTTGCCATCCTTGATTTGGTCCAGTGTGTGTAGCAACGGCTTCTGTTTCGACTTCCTCAGGTACTGCACACGAAGCCACAATGACATAACTGGGTCACTCAAAAGGACCACAGCAACAAAGTGTAGAAGATCATATTCGTTCCGAGGGCGTGTTTCAGAATTGTGAAATCACTTTCCTTTGTAATAGCAATTTAAATCAAACATCACATTGAAAATGCCTCCCTGAAAAAGCACTGCTAACAACTAAGCCGGTTTGTATTATCTTGAATGGACCCGCCAATCTCTTGGATTTTCGCCATTAAAACGAACATGATGATTAGAAAAGGGTAATTCGCAGCCATTGACAGATTCGACGTACATTATTTAAAAAACGAGATGTTGAAAATCTTCTAAAATTTTGAGAGCGAAATGTTGAATGTAAAGGAAATTCCCAAGACATGGACTAAGTACTAAAATCTGGGCTATTTGTAATACAATCAACTCAAAATTTAGCAAAATGTTGAATTCCCAAAGATTAAAAGTTACGGGAAGCTAGCCACTGTTACAAGTAGTATCAGAGCTCTAATTACTATCACAGTAAAAGTTCTGTCTGATCGAAAACTGTGTGTAAGTTCCAGCACTCGTGAGGTGCTTCTGGCTGCGGAAAGGAAGAAAGGAAATTCTTAAAAAACACAAGAATCTAGGTTTCAAAGAGAGGCTGCAAGAAGCATACATTGCCCAAGTATTTGAGCACTTGCAGGACCAAAATAGACGCCACCACGAACACCGCGCACACCGCAGCCACAGCCCAGGTCGGCGTCTGCTCCAACGACTTAGACTCGCCATCGCTCGCCATCGCTGCAACTCCGCGAGTTCGTAAGCAAGCAAGCCTGCCTAGTACTTACTGAATAATCACAGCCTCCTTCCCCGCATCGTGACAGACGTGAATCGCTGCAGTGCAAAACCTCTGGACACTCTCACACACTGAATCGCTCCTTCGCTAGCTGGTTCCGCGGCTATTATGTACTCCCCTTGAAACGCGCCGACACTTTATATATCTGGCTCCCATTCGTAAACGTACTTATGTGTACCGGGCATGCACGCTATTAATGTCAATACGTACCGGCTCCCAGGTACACTGCCCGACACCCAATCAACCGTTGCTTGAAATGGAACCTTGTAGAAACTTTAGAAAAAGTCATTTACAAAAAATGATGCGCTCATCTCTCAAAGAGCTATCCCTTGTATAGTCTCACTTTTCCGAACTATGTTCAAAATAAGACATCTGTCAATATCAACCTGCTTAACAGGTCGAAATGTTGCGTTTCAATGTGAAACCAGGACACTGAAAATCTCCACCGATACATGGAAGGAGACCCTTAATCTTCTACTATCAAGAGTAGACTAATTTATTGTGGTTTGAAACTTCCAAAAGAGGAAGGGAAATCGATCTTGGGGTGATTGAACAGAACAAAACTGGTGCCAACGGGGCCCATGTGATGTATAGTATACGGGAATATTCCGGAATGATGCGCATATTATTAAGTTGTGTGCTTTTGATGAGGACTGTGCAGGTACGCAGACTTCATGTGGGCGCCAGCTTATGGGCGAGGTCACGCATGATAAACTGTGGAGTGCGTTTCCCAATATATCTATCTGGACGACTGGACGAATGAATGAATGAGTCTTTTGAGCCTTGGCTTGTGGTTGTGAAGAAATAATCTTTGCAGCAATTGCCGACGCAATTGCTGTGGAAATGGATTGTTTATTCGTGATCTCCAGCTCAGCAATGGAGGGCTGTTGATGTCCGTACTGTACGTGGAATTTATGCGCCAAAGTCCATCACCTGCTCAGTGCCAAAGTCGGTGCTCGGCTGAGATCATAACATTCAGGGCCGCTTCACACTATGGCTGAAGGTCGAGAGGTCATCCATTTCCACCAATCGGATTGCAAGAAACCAAGAATTCAGCCTCTCAATCCTTCACACTAGAGGTCAAAGTTCAAAGATCGTCGTTCTTCAAAAAATACCTACTTGACAACACTTTTTGATTAAGGTTGACAGACTCTCAAAGGAATTTTGGGTCGAACGGGAATAGAAACCCAAACTATGGTCGAGAGGCCGTGGATTTTTTTTCATAAAAAATCAAAAGTGTATTTTATTGTCTATTTTCAACCCATTTCTTTGAACTCTCAATAAAGTTTGGCCACTCAATCCCACGGCTTCTCGACTTGGACGGCCATAGTGTGAAGCGGCCATCAGTAGCCTTCACACGCACTACCTTTACATCCATCCAACGGTATAGAAGTTCATTCAGAAAAGGGATGGACAAAGCCAGTTGCTAAAGTGGAGTGAAAAGAAAAAGAGAAAAAAAAACCACCACAAAAAAAAAACTGTCCAACGCCTGCCGGCACATAGCCTGGCGCATGTAGTGCCAGCCAACTTTTCAAAAATTAAATTAGAAAATAAAAAATAACCCTTTTTTTTCCTTACAATTTTGTTTTTAAAAAGTTATCAACCAACATTGGCCTACGTGCTACTCTACTGTCGGCATTAAGTCACTACAATATCTTCTTTTTTATTATGTATTGGAGTTTTGAGAACTTGTTGACCTTCCCCTCCCAATTGCCATTACCTACACCTTCCTATAACTGAACAAGCTAGCTACTAATTTTGCATGGATGATGATGTCGAATATTTTGCACATTCTCCTCAACGGCAAAGGAGAGTCGGTGAAGGCTACTAAAGGGTTGTTGTTGTAGGGTTGATCTTTTACCAAGTCCAATCTGGATAAATAGAAACTCTAGTCCTCTTTCATGACCGACATGAATAAAGTATCTGTTCGTAATAAATGTTAATGACCCAATGCCCACAGGACAAAAGGCCATTGGAACAAAACTACAAGTCCAATCTACTAAAATGCATGTCTACCCTGCTTCTAGATTTATCAAATCTACACTTTTGAGTATATGCTCATTAGTTGAACAAGTATTCTAGTAGGTTGGACAAATCACTAGATGTAGATACATGGCTTCATGTCCTCCTCGAATGTAACCACCACCATATACATGCCCTACAAATCAAAAGATATAACAAAGCAGTATGGAAACTCAAGCAACTAATATTATCCTCCCAAAAATTAAGATGCTACATTCTCATGAACGCAGGCACATTCAACAACAATCTACTAGAAAACACCGTACCCCGTTGGCTTCTACATTGCACATGTGGATTACAAAGATGCCACTGCAATGCTAGATTTAGACCTAACATACTCTGTGTCAAAAGACTCCCATATCAAAGTATCCCACCAATAAACCCAAAAAATCTCACTATACAATTTATTGAATTTACATACTATAATGACAGATTCTCACAATAAAAATTTGACAACAAAATCCAAAAATACCAACCACTAACTAACAACATCATTAACTACGGTTGGAAAGTAAACCCCCTCCTAGTCATCACTACTGGAGCAAGAGCTACCAGGAACCTCCATTACAAACACATTTAAGAGAATAAATGCCATTGCCATACACCATGCCACATCAATTATACTATATAAACGAAAACTTGAAAATAACCAACCACTACCACAAAACTTCGACCCACCTTGATCAAAAGGGGGAAGGGGGGGAGTAGTTACAACCACTATTTATGGTCAGCACCATGTAAGCACTCGTCTCCGGGTTGGGAAATAGTGTCCCGACCTCCTGGGACACTAAATACACCATTCAGTGTACATTATGGGTATTTCTAAGAGTAGGGTTTTTTTTATTATCAACAACTAAAGATCAAACGGTGCATTGACTTTAAACAATCATCTGATAAACAGTGCATGAAACCCATTTTGGATGTAAGAAACTCATCTCATCAAGGAGCATTTTTTCATCACCAATTGAAGAGAAAATGGTTCGCCCAGCTACTATTTCTGCCGTGTGGGGAGATGCCTCACTGAAGATAGCCTGATAAGGCATGTGTGAAACACACCATTGGCTTCCTATTTCAACAGGTTCAGCAACTGAAACATGAAGAATGCATCAAAACTATTTTACATGAAAACAAGCCTGCAAAAAATGCATGATTAGCAGGCATGTTGGTAGTCTCTGAATGTTGGGTCGAAATGTATGGACCAGAGGCCAAATATTCAATCAAGTAAATGCCAGACTGATCACATTCGCTACCAAAAAAGGGTATTGTTCAGTATGTATTGTCCAGGGTATTGAAAAAAAACTATCTCTCTTCAAAAAGACTGAAGCGTCGGAAATAATATTGAAAAGAGAGTAAAGAACAACACCTTTTTTGGTAGTGATTCAAAACCCTACTAGCGACGTCAATTAGAGCATGACTGACTAGCTAAACTGTACGAGACCATAACTTATCTTCAGAATTCAAAACACAACCGAGATACATTCCGCAATACCACATGAAGTCCTGTAGTAGCCATGACCCACATTGATATGGAACGCATTATCGATTCATATCAAGACTCTGTCAAGAATAGAACCACAACAAGCCTGAACTTACACAACATTCCAAAATATTATGTCAACTTAGATCTCTACATTAGTAGGTCTCAGACATTGAGAAGAGAATATGGTTAAACTTGCTATTGAATAATCACAACATTCAACAACATTGAGGATCCCAAGCAGTATTTATCGTGTGAGAACTAGTTACCTTAGTCATCGAAGAGATAAAGAACATGCAGAACTTAATGTTCAATTCAATACAGTATTATTAGCCAAGTGGGAGAAGTGGGAAATGAATATAACGTGTCCAACCCCAAATTGCCATTTCAACACATGCATTCACTGTGAAATGCATTGCATTCAACCAAGTCTGAAAGTTAACCCACTATTGCCTTAGCTCAATCTACCGTAAGCTCAAAGCCACACCACATCGTTGAATTAACTCAAGTAAACCCTCGGATGACATAAAATCTCATTGAAACCATAACGCTCACGAATAGAATTCAAAACGGCAAAAATGAAACAAAAGCAAAGTCCTATAATTCAATTTACGTTCCAACTCTCAAACTACAATTCAAAACAAGCCCATGCTTGCACCACATTCAAAATGATTATATCAATATCTTCACTTAAGCTCGAAGCGATTCCACAAGTTGAACAACTTCAAGTAACCCTCGTGACATAAAATCCCATTGTAACCACACCACGCATGAATAGAATTCAAAATTGAAAAAGGGAGATGATAAACAGACGCAAAACGTGGTGAAGTTTTAATATTCAATTTACGTTCCAACTCTCAAACTACAATTCAAAGCTTGCACCACATTCAAAATGATTATATCAACTACCTTCACTTAAGCTCAAAGCGATTCCACAAGTTGAATCACTTCAAGTAACCCTCGTGACATAAAATCCCATTGTACCAGACCACGCATGAATAGAATTCAAAACGGCAAAAGAGAGATGATAAACAGACGCAAAACGTGGCGAAGTTCTAAAATTCAATTTACTATTCCAAGTCTCAAACTACAATTCATGGCGCCAGAGCCAAACCCTAATCCAAGAACACAGCAGGAGGGCCGAAAGGAACTCCAGAATTCATTCATTTCTAATCAAAATGGCATGAGTTCACCTCACGAAATTCAAAAACCAGAATGCCGCAAGCTTAGTTGAAGAGCGTCTCGTCAATGTCGACATGAATGTACTCCGTATCCGCAGAGTCGTCCTTCTTGGGTCGCGGCGGCAACGGCGTGATAGACAGCCCGGTGCCCTTGCTGGAATCCTTGGGACGGCAGTTGCCGAACGAGCCGCGCGCCCGCTTGCCCTTGGCAGTGCGCCTGTCACCGCGGCCGCACACAATGGCGGGCAACCGAGACACTGATGAAGACGTTGACACTGCAGCAGCGCTCTGGACCGGAACTGCTGGAGTGAAGAAAGTGGAGGCCGAAGCAGCCATGAGTGAAGCCATCGCCATAGCTAACGATTTCTAGCTCCGAAAACGTCCTCCCGCTCCAAATTCCGGAAACAATTGATACGAAACAAACTGAATACCGATATGAGACCCAATCCCGATCAATCCCAGCGCTAGAACTCCTTCGCCAGAGACTTGGGATAAGGCTCCTTCGTCTTCGTCGTCGTCGTTTCCATATCAGAAGCGTGACATACCCGGACTGAGGTACCGCTCGTACATCGGCCATGCCCCCCTCCACCCGGGTATATAGGCCTCCAGCCCGGGTATGTAGGCCTCCAGCCCAGGTATATAGACCTCCAGCCCGGGTATATAGACCTCCAGCCCTGGTATATAGGCAGCTACGTTTTATTTTTCATTGTATATTATATACCCTTCAAAAGCAAGGTTATTGAGTATGAAGAATATTTTGTGTTTGATTAATATAGAATCTTTCAGGATATAAGTGTATTTTAAAGAATCCTCATCATATTCCATGCTCATCAGATATCCAACTTCATTATAAAATAGAGGTGGAGGAGATTGCGACTTTTGCTTTGTTGAATGAGGAATCATATAAAATTAAAGTTCCTAGCCACACTAATATTGAGTTGGCCAAAGTTTTGTTTACAACACACATTCATTATCCACATGTCTTTACACGTATAATTACATCCCTATCACACATATATTTTTTGTCACTTAGATTGAGTGATCCCCAATACTAAATATAAATTAAATAAATAAATTTTAAGCTTAGTTTTTTGGGGCCCCTTTAAGTTCTCATTATTTTCATAACGTTTTTAATGTGTGCACCTTAACCAACCACGGAACTTGTGCCTTGACGTCCTCCAAATAGACAAACTACAAATTATACCCAACAAATTATCCTTCCACTAGAATATGGTTACGTTTGCTACTTTTGTTTAGTAACTTTTTTTTAAGATAGTGGTCACTAGAGTGTCTATTCTCGATAGGGGAGAGTTTCTTTGTTCCAATGGCCCTTTGTTCGGTGGGCACTGGGTTATTGTCATTATGAACATACACTTTATTCACGCTGGCCTCAAAAAGAGGTATGGAGTTTCTATCTATCTATGCACCCTAATAATCATCAAAAAAATGAGATTGGATTACACCTATGCCTACAAGTTCTTTATTTTCTTTATTTTGGCACTTGTCCACCTTCATGGATAGAAGTTTAAATCAACTTTGAGTTTGAAAAAAATTCATAAACCCTAAAAACACAAAGATTCTTTGTCGATCAAAGTTTCAAGGAGGGTCTTGATTTCTACATGTCTATTTTTTCTCCGTTTTTTTCTTTTGTAATTCTTTTGTTTAGGTGACATTCAATTCAATGATTGAATAATAATGTATTATGAACTATAGGATAATAATTAATATTAAATAAGATATGGAATCAAATTATTTTTGAGATTCATGCCCTAAAAGAAATGAATGAAATATGGATATGATTTTTAAGATATGTGCTTTAAATTTGGACTTAATAAAGAGGGAATTATATATGGTTATTAACTTAAGTCAAAAATAACATACTGAACTTAGTAAAACTCATAAGTAGATGATAGTATGAAAACTTTTGAGTTTTATCAAACCTCATTCAATTTGTTTGAGTAATTGTGTCATTTCAGAGTGGTTGTTACATACCAAGACTAAATCTAACAATTAGGACTAAAGGGCATTCTTGCGGGATGAGAGAGGCCTTTGAAAAAAAAAATCACTTTTCACTTTAATAACTTGGGTATTTTATAGCGTTTTGTTCTTTATTGGAATAGTAATCCCGTCACTATCTTCATTTTATTGAAGAATATATGAAGACAATTGGTTGCATAATTAGGTCCAAATATGTCAAAGCATGCAAATGAATATATTACCCAAAAAAAACCCTAGCGTTTTATGTTGTTGAGTCACTAAAGAACTTCACGATGATATTTCAAAAATACAAAATTAACAAAAAGAACTCATTTGCTCTATGATATTTTGGTTACTAGAGTGTCTATTTTCGAAAGGCAAGAATAGTCGTGCACCAATGGCCCTTTCTCCGGTGGGCACTGACTCATTGTCATGACGAACATACACTTCATTCATGCCAGCCTCAAAAGAAGACTGAGCTCTTATCTACTCTATCATGCACTAATGTGATGTGACATTAAATTAAAAATGACATCTAATTCTAATACCGGTATTGACATCCACACAGTTCAGTCCCACCCACCACCCAGAGTACATGGGCAGGTACATCAGAAGCTTTGATATCCGGATTGAGGTACCGTTAATGCACCCTCCAGACCGGGTATACGGGCAGCTACGTATCATCAAGCTACTATCAGGAGACCTATCAGGAGACCTCTCAGAACAAGTCTTGCTGTAAGCAAGTTTCCGGCACCCCGTGTCTGTTCAGTAGAAGCTCGCAAATTGTGTGGGTAGCTCCAGTTCCAGCAATACTCTTTTCCTGCAGGGCGTGATTCTTGAGGCTTTTTCCAAGCTAAGTATTAGGGCACTTGGAGATGCTTGGTGGCGTGCGATGATCACGAGGAGTCGATTAGGGTATGGTTTTCTGAACCACCGGGGTTGTAAATTGGGTTTCATCGCTTGAAAACCATTTTTGAGATTATTAGCCTCTTTTCCGGTTGTGTTGTTTGTGTGTTCCGGGAATTGCTTGCAATGCCAAGCTACTTTCGGAGGCTCTTTTCGCTTATCAGTCTTTGTTTTCTTTCTTTTTGGCAAAACGAACTGCACCTTGCTGTTCGAAATGGGGATATTCCATTTGAGTTCAAATTTCGTGTCATTTGGATTAAAACTCCAATAGTTAACAAGAGTTCAGAGTAGTAGTATAGTAGGCAGCCATTCTTGGAAGACACGCCCTGTTGTGACAATTCAAGTTACTTTTCTGGAAGCTGGATCGACACTTTTGTTTTCATGTGTTGGAAATGGAGGTCTTAAGGGGAATTAGGGTTTCAAAAGTGACGTTACTGTGAGTGGGGGTTAGGATTTGAATTTTCAGATTCTGAAAGTGATTAGGCTTTTAATTACGTGTGAGGACTGATCAAACCAATGAGATTTTATGGTATTTCGTAGACTTGATTTTCTGGGTCATTTAACATTGTGGTGCAGTGTGATTGAAGATTAATCCCTGAAGGAATAATTGAGCTTCATCATTTTAGAGTAGGTCATATGGTGACTTTCTTTTGTCCAATTTTACTCATTTTTTGGCCAACACATGCAATGTTCTTTAGGTGGATATAAAGTTGTGAATTCTATTAGTTTCACAATATGATGAGTCATTTTCAAACCATGAGTCTTTAGTCTATTAGGGGTAAATGAATAACATCACTCTTTGAAACTTTTAGGAACTTGCTCAAGATGCACAATTTGGGAAGGTCATGAGGAACCTTTGGTATCATGTAAGACATGAACATAGATTGCCTTTGTAATGTTGTGGAGACTGTAATAGATTCAGAAGATAGAGGTCAGCAGTATATGAAGTATGATGTTTTCTTAAAACCCCTACAGGACCATGTAGCAGCTTTGAGTAGGTCTTTCTTTTGTCCGATTTTATTTATTTTTTGGCCAATGTTCTTCATTGATTCTAGTGATATCAAATTTGTATCTTAATTTTTCACAATATGATAAATCAAATTGGTTGTTAACCATAAATGCTTAACCCCCAAGGACCAAGAAGCCCATGGTATTTTTAGCAGTTTTTGAGTAGGATCAATGTGGATGTCCCTTTGTTCAAATTTATTTGATTTTCAACAAACATAAACAATGTTCTTCACTAATTCCAGTGATGTAAAATTTAGTCCCATCTAAATTATATTTTTTACAATATGAGCGTTTGAATTTGTCATTTTAAAACCATGAATCCTTGGTCCTGTGCAATAACTGTATTAACCTTGAATGCTAAACCCCTAAAGGACCAAGAAGGACCATGCTTTTTTTAGCAGTTTTGAGTAGGTTCTATGTGGATTTCCTTTTGTTCAAATTTATTCGATTTTGAACCAACATAAAGAATGCTCTTCACTAATTCCAGTGATGTAAAATTTGGTTCCGTCTAATTTTTTTTTTGCAATATGAGCGTTTGACTTTCTCATTTTAAAACCATGAATCCTTGGTCCTGTGCAATGACTGTTTCTTTTTTTATCCCATTTTGTAGAGGAGCCTCAAGTATGGAGTCAGGAAGGGACGAAGGGGGAGTGCCGCTGTCGATGATACCGCTGCTGGAGGTGGCATACAGCAAATGCCAGGAAGAGGAAAAGGATACACAGAAAGGCAGTTGGATTACGCAGGAAGAAACAGCAGGAAAGAAGCGGAAAAGGTCCTCAAACTGGAGTGAAGCCGAAACACTTGAGCTTCTGCTATTGAGAAAAGGCCAACTGCAGAACAAAGACGACCGAAAGGCCTGCCCGAAAGGCTCCAGTGCCTGGGATGAAATTGCTGCCCAACTGAAGGAGAAATTCACACCGAGATCCGGCAAGCATGTGGGTGAACGGTGGGACACGCTGAGGCGAGTGTACATGGACATTGAAGAGCGCTGCTCCAAAACACAGAAAACATATGCACAGATTCTGGATGCTAACAGAGAGCTCTTCAAGTTCATTCCTACAGAGTACACGCACATGTGGCATGAGTTGATAGCTGATTGCAAGCCTGGAAAAAGGAGGGGCAAAAAGCCCATTGAAAGTGGGAACTCGCCTGCTGCTGCAGCACCCTCCAAGGCTGTAGAAGACTACTCTGTGACTTCTTACAGAGCCCCAATGGAAGCCTGCTCTGAGGGCAATCCATATGTTCAACGCGAATCGAGTCCAACTTCGGTGGCTCAGTCCTCTGGGATTGCCTCTGCTTTTGGTACTCTGATCAAAGATGTAGAGCGCGTGATCTCCTGCCGAAGGAAGCAGGACAAGTCATGTGGCAGGAAATATGCCAGACGAGGAAGAGACTCGGACGAGAGGGCTGATGCTAATGGTGTTGAGCTCTCGGAGGACACTTGTGATGCCATGGAGATGAATGTGGTTTCGTCTCTGCAATCTGTGCTTGCAGCATTAAAGAGTACGTCGGAGTTTACAAGTTCAGGTGAATCATGTTACCTACCCTTTCGTCTAGATTTCGAAGGAAGCTGTGTTGTTTTCGTCTTTACATGTGTTCATTGCTTCACCTTTCTGTTTTAGCTCTTAACCTGCTTTGGATTGCTACGCCGAACGTCTGATGTAGGCACAAGAGTAATTTATTAAACTGAATCCTTTTGTTGAAGTATCTGATATCTGACAAGTGATTCTCGTCACAGAGTCTTATCTTCTTAAAATAGACAAACGTGAATGGAATCTCGTGGAGCAGAACGTGCGTGCATTTTCGGAGAGGCACAGAAACATCGAGCAACCTAGGTGTGTGCTTCCAACTCCTCCATACAAAGACTTACGAGACTTGCATGAGTTTCCTAACTGTGCATATGTCGGTTCATCTGGACACTAAGGTTAGGGACTTTCATGTACCCTCAGTTTCGAAGTAATTTTTGTCAAAAGGTGTCACATGTCATCTTGTGATTGGTTTAGGGGTGATGTGGACCTGTCAGAATATGACGTGGAAATTGAATTTCGACACCAGGTTGTCTGGATCTGATCCTTACTATGACAGCACTACTTAGTTAGAGTCTTGAGTGATACTTTGATCTTTAGTATGTTTACCATCATGTTTCATTTTTACTTGCAGTAACAATTTCTTTCTTTCTTTCTTTCTTTCTTATCAGGAGCAATGGCATTGAAAAACCATTCATCAAGATCGTTTGGCCCCCTGATGATCCGGACCCTGTAACTATCACACATGACGACATAAAGTCTCTGGAGCCGGGGGGGCAGTTATCCGACAACATTGTAAATTTCTATCTGAGGTGAGTTGTATTCTATGATGGTGCGCTTTTCACTTGTTTTTCGTACTTAGTTTCAGCATATGTAGAGTTCTAGATGCTGGTTGTATGGTGTTTCAGTTCCATTGGAAAATTGCTTGTCTCAGAAGCTAAACTAGAATGCCTGCTGTGGAAGAGAAGAGGCCTCAGATTGAGTGACTTGGCACGATGATGTTGCTGTTGTTGGCCACTAGACATGTTAGTCTTTCCAAATGCGCCTTCTCTTTGCATGTTCGAAATGGTCATTGTCCACGTTGGGGTGGATTTGCTAGCATGGATCATTAACCCATTGATGTTGTCACTTTGCAGATATCTTCACTGTAGTAATACGCGAATTCCGGATGTACAAATCTTCAAAACTTTCACAAAGAATGTGTCAGCTAATCTAAATGTAGTCAGATATGGAAGCGTCCGACACTGGATGAAAAGTATTTTTGACAAGAGCTATGTTGTAATCCCAGTTTTTAAGGAGTAAGCCTCTACACGAGCCTTTTCTGCATTGTATAGATCTGGAGCTCCTATCGTCTCTTGAACTGTAGAGCCTACAAAAAGAGCCATCTGATCACACTTGGCATTTCTTTCTTGTGCCAAAAACAGGGAACAGTGGAGTCTTGTTGTCATGTGTTTCCCTGGAAGACCTCTTGCAGGTAATGAAAATGTACAAGGAGCGCCTTCTGAATTGTCTATTCTTCTCATGCAAGTGCTTCTTTCATAATTCTAGGTGAGGTTGTGCTTTACATTTTCATTTTGAAATTTTCTACTGAAAGCTTAACATTATGACAAGACAAATTGGGGTGGTGTGCAGAAGGAAGGGAGTCAAGTATAGTAGCGCCTTGCATTTTGCACCTCAACCCATCGAGACAGAAGGCTCATCAGGATTTAGAGAGGCACATGCGATTGTAATAATCTGACCATCATGTTTGGACATTAAAGCAGTGATGTTTTGGCATGTTTCTAGGATTTGAATTAGCAGATCATGTACTTCTACTTACAATTCATGTTCTCTGAAAGTCCCTGGTTGATTTGCAGCATACTGCACTATGAGTGGCTTTGGCATCACGGTGGCCATGTTGCTCCACAACACATATCAGATATCCCATTCTATGCAGTCGCGGTGAGCAAGAATTATTTTCTAATTAATTTTCAATGAATGATCCACAGAGTCTGGAAATATAGGGTGGTGATCTTAGCCCAGACAAGCATTTTAGTTCTACCCTTGTTTTCCCTTTTGGGCGACATCTCCTTTCCAAGTTTTTGAGGTGTCCACGTTTCATGCACATGTTTGAGATTTAGTAACCGTGTTCAATCCCTTCTTTGTTTACTTGAAGGTCTCACAACAGGAAAATTGCGATGATACTGGTCTATTAATATTGCAATATGCGGAACTTCTCTTGAAGAATGGACCCGAAGCCTTCAGCTTGGCTCAAAGTCAAGGCTTTCCATTCGTAAGTACTTGTTTCTCCTTGTCTTGCTCATAAGTGCTTGTTCAAGTTCATTCTCTTGTCCATCGTTTTCTTACTTGCTCAAATCCCGCATGCATTATGTAGTTGTACCAACTGATCAGCATGTGCTCCTAGTTTGCTCTGCTAATATGACGATGGATGTCACAGCTCACAGACTGGTTGGAACCTTCCACTGCCATGACGATGCGGGAAGCTATTAGGCAGGTTTTGTTGGACATGGAGAGTCAGGAGGCCTTGCAAAAGCAATCCAGGGGAGGCTGATTGAGATGAATTTGTAAATCATTTGTACTACTTCCGCCTAATAATACATAATCAGCTTGTTGATGTTGATTCTCATATAAATCGGTGTTCTTACAAGGTCTCATGTGATGTCGGTCGGTCGCTCGTTGAGTGGATATGTCAGCATGCTCAGGAGAACTATTGTGATCTATAATTGATACCCTGAGACTTAATTAACTCATTAATTTCAAAATCCATGCATTGACCGGTGACATCATATAACGTAGAAGCGGATTACTGCTGGCCTGGGGCGTTGAGGGGACGGTACGAAGGGAGGAAGATATGACACCTAGACATTGTTCAGCTCGTCAGCGAGACACTCCTAAACGATGGTAATGACTCTGGACCCTCCTCATTTCCAACCGCAATGCGTCATGTCTTTGGACTGGCCTTTACGCTTGCATTATTATTTTCTTCCAGCGAGCTTCATATGTGTTCAATTTTTGAGTGGAGCTGAGGCCGAACAGACGTCACCAATATCCCAGGCCAAACAGGTAATCTATCCACAGCCCTCACAATTGCATTCTGAGCAATTTGTTGCTGCCATGGACGCACTCCTCAGACAGACTGGAGTGGTGAACCTAAGTAGCAGAGAAGTAGCCAATTCACCATCTATACTAAAGTAGGGACATCCAAAACCGCTACTTTTGCTGTTGAGCATAGTTACAAGACTAGGTCAAGTTTCATATGTTCTTATTGGCAAATGAAAGAGGATTCCAATGCACCAAAGAATGCCTTATATGAATTCCATTTGTAAAATTTATGAAGTGTCAAAGTTTTAGTGGTAAATGTTCTAAAATCGTTTTGTAGACAATAAGTACATGTTGATTATCCATGAGATGTACACCAGCTGAACATTCTACATTTTACATTTTACATTGTACACCAGCTGAACATTCCGGTGATTTTGAGTATCTCCACCTTAGGTCACAGAAGCATTTGTCTTTGTAGAAGAACAACACTAATAGTTCTACATATAATTCTACATACAATTTAGCTAAACCAAAAATTCATCTACACTCAGAACTCTGTACCAATACACATGGCATGTAGAAAGTGTGCAATCACAACAACACATTCTGTACAAATAGTGATATAGGTCTGTAGGAGAGTGTGATAATAGCTAGTTCAGAGTGTAGATTTAGCACATTCTCTGCAGATACTGGAATGTAATATTAGAGAGCGTAGATTTTTCAAATACAGGCTTGTTCGCCCAAGAGACTGGAAGAATCATACTCTGCCGAATTTGGTCCAAAGTTTGCAACGCGCATGACGGGCATGGATTCTTCAGTGGGGCTTGAAGGCATCAGCGTGCTCTTGCAGAAACGCATCCAACGTCACGCCTGGGCGTCCCAGCACCATCTCCAAGTCCGGGGTGACCTCACTAAACTGGCCGTCACGCTTCTCCTTGTCCGAGCGCACCACATGATCCGCCATAGCTCGCGACGTAGTTTTCATCACGAGCTCATAGTGCTCCTCCGGCGTCAGATTCACCATCGTCACCTTCTTCGCAATCACACGACTAATCTTCTCCGCGACTTGCTGGTGCGTGACCGCCTCCTCTCGCAGATTGTAAGTCTTCCCAGCGTGCACACTCGGGTTCGCGATCGCCGCCACCGCCACGGCCGCGACGTCACTGATCGCTACGCTTGTCCACTCGCCGTCCCCCGCGCTCGTCCGATACTCCCCCGTCTCCTTGATCGCGTCTGAAAAACAATAATATTGTAACCACAAATTAACATCTTGTTTGGAATCATATACTCCCTCTGTCCCACTAAAACTCCTAGATAACTACTGCAGTAGAGTACTGGGAAGTAAACATTACTGCCAGCCAAACTGTTGTTTGCAGCAAGTTTGCAAGTGGTCGTTCAATTTAGCAAGAGATTACCAAATCACTATCATTCTTGTACAAATTACTGCCTGGTAATATGGTCAGGGTTCCTTGAGCTCTAAACACAAATAAAACACCCAACAACCACACTGATAAAGTCATACCAGCGTAATTCGTGACCAGATTCTCGTGGAAGTAGGTGGGGCGCAGGATGGTGAACGGGACGCCGCTGTGGATTAGCTCCTGCTCGTTGCGGTAGTGCTTGTGCACGAGCTCAAATTCCTCGTTGCCCGGCGCGGCGCGCATGGTCGAGAGATACACGATGTGCGTGATGTCCCCGGTTTCCTTCACGGCGAGGAAGAAATTGGCCATAAGCGCGTCGCCGGGTCCGCCCGTGAGCGGTGGGTACGTGAAGAACACGGCGCTCACGCCCTTCAAAGCTGCTCGCATTGAATCTAAGCTGCCGGAATTGATTTCCACGACTTCCGCGCCCTGCGCAACGAAGGACGAAAGCTTTGATGGGTCGCGGGCACCCATCCGAAGCTTGAATTCCCCGGATGCTAGCAGTAGCGCGCCCACTGCGCGGCCTGTGCGGCTCGTCCCACCAGTGACGAGCACAACGGGCTTCGCCATGGCCTGATCGCAATCATTCTACGCTGCAAATTTCTAGTTGGATCGAAGAACACACTTCGTAGCATGAATCAGATGAATTGCAGAACTCAGAAACATCAATATATAGCAACGGCAAGATTACATGTTCCTGGCAATTTCTGGTACGAGGCGCCAGCAATTTCTCATGCATGAACCTCCAATGCGTGTGCCGATCTTTGAGTTCAGTTCCGTGAAGTGATTTTTTATTAAATTTCAGCAGGGGTCCCGGAGCTACAATGTCAAGAGGGTGAAGGTGCATTGTTAACTGGCTAATTTTCTGCTGCTGTGGCAAGTTGTGGTCAAGCAGACGGAGGTGGCTACATACTGAATTGAAGTACATTGTTTTGGCTAAGTTGTGAACATCACCTTATAAATTATTGCCTAGAGTCCGCGCAGCACCAACCCAAACCCTAATCTGATTTCTTTGTAATGCCCTAAGACTGCATGGTGTGTATACGGGCTACTTGCAATGCATGAACGTGATATTTTGGCTATAGTCCAGTTGGCCACCAGCAAAAATTCATTCAAGCTTGGGCTACGGGCCATTGTTCAATGTTCTAAACTTGACTACCACACGCTAAAAGTCCCATTTTGTGTTTTATCTTCCTTTGTTGAAATTAGCCAGGTACTTCACACTGTAGCAATTGGGGAATTTTTAGCTGAAAAGAAAATCACTGGTTCCGTGTCACCCAGACCCATGGGGTGAAAATATCTTGCTAGAAAGCACAAGGGGTTGGCCCACAGAAGAAGGCAATTTCAGAATCGCATTCCAACTGTGCACTGAGGCTTGTATATACAGGATGAGGCAAAGCTTTGAGAATCCATGACTTATTCATACAATATCCAAACAGTACATATTTTACTGAGATGGAATGTCCTTGAAAATTGGAACTGAGGAACCATAAAGAAAAAATTAAGCCGTTTCTAATAATGAAAGCTACACTTCAGCGGCTGATAGGGGGTTCTCGACAGATTGTACTTAGGGGCGCTCAGTAGACCTCGACGTGCCACTGCTTGTTCTTCTTCAACGCAGCGAGCTTCTCTTCCCAGCTCTCGCCGCGCGCCTCCGCCACGCGCTTCAAAGTATCCTGAATGCCGGGCATCATCCCTCGCAGACCACAGAAGTAAATGTGCGCGCCCTTGTCCAACATCTCGAACAACTCCTCGCTGTACTCCTCGATCTTATCCTGCACGTACATCTTGCCGCCCTTGGCGTTCGTCTGCTCACGGCTCAGTGCGATGTCATACCTATCCAGGGGTGCACTATGTTAAATTTGTGAAAGTATACGTGAGTGCACAAAAGGGGTATTAATTTGAACATTGCCGTACAAAGTATACATATAATAGACATATTTAAAGCTGAAAATATTGACATATACTTACATATTTAGGACGCAATAGATCTGTATTCAAAGGCTTTTAGACATACAAACCCTCATATACAGGGAATTTTTATGAACTCAGGTGATTCTCCAACATGATGTTGAGTGCACCTCCCGGGCGTACCTGAAATTCTCCGGGTACTGCTCCCTGAACTTGGTGAACTCGTCGTCGTAGAGCAGACTGTCGGAGTTCGCCACTCCCAAGAACAGCCATGCCAGCCCTCCGAATTTGAACGTCGGCACGTCCTCCATGAACATGCGTCGCAGGAATCCCCTGTATGGCGCAATGCCCGTTCCCGTCGCCACCATGATGTGCGTCGCATTGGGATCCTTCTCCGGCAACAGCATCACCTTCCCTGACGGCCCCGTAACCTGCACAAGTTTTCACACAATGCGTTCGCATCAAAAAGCCGTGAGCACATCCAAAAACTGGTAATATAGAAACCGGCACACTCGGATCTCTTTCTCGAATATCCTGCTCACTTGTTTAACTATCATTGACCGTAACACATTTGCCACACATTCAAACTATGTCTTGCACACTTGACTGAATCACAGATTTAAAGTATGTCATAGTGAAAGAGTGGGAAGATTAACGAGGTTTGGTAATCTAAAAGAGTTTGTATGAATGCATCACGTGACATGTAAATGAAGGTCTAAAGAATCCTGCACACTTTTAATACTATCATTTAAACTGTAGCACACATTCAAACTATGTCATAGTGAAAGAGTGGTAAGATTACAGAGTGATAGAGAAAAATTGGTATGAATGCATCATAAGACATGGAGGAAAAACCAGATGAGGTGCGGTTGTAAAGAACCATGATTACTGACCTGCACTTTGTCGCCAGGTTTGCAATCGCACAAGAAGTTGCTGCAGATACCTTTCTTGGCGGGGTCTTCAGCCTTAAGCTCGGGGTCCCAGTAGACAGCGCGGCGGACGCAGAGGCTGGCAGTCTTGCCATCGAATTCATCGCCGTAGCGAGAGGAAGCGATGGAATACAGACGCACGGTGTGGGGCTGGCCGGGCTTCTTGGGGTTCTCCCCGGGCGGGATGATGCCGTAGCTCTGGCCTTCCCAGTAGGGCATGTCGCCGTTGTGCTCGATGACGATGTGGCACGTCTCGCCCGTGGCGTTGGGACCGACGATGCGCTCCACGGACTTCACCGTGCCGATGAAGGGCTCCTTGTTCTTGAACAAATGCATCGGGGGATCCGCCTCCTGCTCCAGGTCGGCCGAGAGGGCAACCTTGCTGGCCTGCTCCGTCAGAGCCGCGACGGGGGTGACGATGGCGCGGCGCGACACGACGCCATTGCGCGACGCGGTACTGCATTGGAGCGCGGGCAGCCGGCGCCCCGTGAAGAAGAGCGACGCGTCCGCGCTCGTGGAGGTCGTGGCGGAGGAAATCGCGACGTGCGCGACGCCCACATGAGCTGCGACGGACGCTTGCAAGCACGCCATTGCGACAGAAACTCGCAACCACAGGCTCTAGAAGTGGATAACAAGTAGCTCACAACAACTAAGAGAACCCCGACTGAGATGACTTACAACAATGAAGAAGACGGGTCGAATTCTACCGCATGTAAGCAATCTGTGGAGCAAGAGTCGATGCTGCCCTACCCAAAGAGATTGCAATGTGTGGATATAAGATTCATTCAGACATTCATCACCACTCACGCTTCCGGAGTATTCTTCCGTAGCTCAAAGCTCTTTCACATAGTGGTAGATGCAGCAATTTTTAGTTCCTCGGGGGTAGATATTCTCCTTTCATGTACCCATTTGTTAGATCGTCAAAAAGTCCACCTCAAAAGTGTGAATTCGTAGCCACATATGGCCATTTGCATGAGTGCTTGCGGAGCTAGATTACACAGTTTTTAGTTTCTGTTATGTACAAATACTGTAGATATTAAGGTTTGTATTTTTAGATAAGGTGAGGTAATAAAAAAAAGGCAAAAAGTGAGTGTGAAGAACAGTAGAAGTGAATTGGATTTGTAGCCACAGAGAAGGGCTTGCATGCTTCAAGCAATGATCCCTTTCCATGTGTCCATGTGACCCACAATCCCGATCTAGACCCCGTCGTCTCGGACACTTGTCTGAGTTGTCTCTCTTCTCCAGTTATCAATCCTCACATCCTTTTTGCTTCAATTCTCTTCATGCTGCTGCAAGCCCTTCGTTTCGTCCCTTCCTCCGTTGCTGCTTTCCGTTTACTGGCTCTGCAATCGCTCGCATCCACTTTAGGGCTTTTGCGGAGAACAGCCAGCTTGCACAGTCCCGATCAAGACCCCGTCGTCTCGGACACTTGACTCTGTTCTCCAGTTATCAATCCTCACTCCCTTTTTGCTTCAATTCTGCTGCAAGCCCATTGTTTCGTCCCTTCCTCCGTTGCTGCTTTCCTAAGTTAAGTTAGCTTTACAATCGCTCGCATCCACTTTAGGGTTTCGTCACCATGGGCGTGAGCAAGGCGGAGGTGAATCTGAAGCGCCTGCTGCGAGCGCAAGTGCACCAAACGAACGACGCCAAGCTCGTGCACTACGTGGCCACCATGCGCGCCCTGCTGGCGGATCTCACAGGCGATCCCCAGCACCAGGAATTGGCCACCATCCCTGCGTCGCGCGCCCGCGACTACGCGCACCAGATCGACCTCGTGGCACAGAAGCTCCGCGGCCGCAGCGAGAATCCAGTCCACGACGATCCAGTCCTCCCTGCGCCATCGGATCCGAACCCTAATGAGGGTGATCCAAACCCTAATCGAGTCGTCCCGGCGCAGTCGTCGACTATGCGGAGGCGTCTTCGAGGGGACGATTTAAACCCCAAACCGCAGACCACCCAGGCTGTGAGGGCGCCGGTGCGGGTGGATGCGTCGTTGCAATCGTTGGTGCAGCGGCACCGGGAGCTGCAGGAGGGCTTGACGGATGAGATGGTGGTGTTGTCTGCGCAGCTGAAGGAGAGCAGCTTGTTGATGGACCAGGCGCTTCACGAGACGGACAAAGTGCTGGAGTCCACTGAGGACGCCGTGGAGGCCAGCCTTGCTTCGACTAACCGCGCCAATGTTCGCATGGGCGCTCTCTCCAGCCAGAGCTGGAAAACCAGCTGCCTCACTTGGCTCATTCTCTTCGTCGTGTTCGGCATGTTCATGTTCATGGTGGTCTTGATTAGGGTTACGTAACGCCATAGAATTCCTTCGCCAAGCACCTCATTGTGGCACACTCTCTTGACATGTCCATGGAATCTAGTAACATGGCTTCGTCCATTCTTCCAAATCCAACCTCACTGATGCAGAGCTTGGCTCATCTAGTGTCGCGTTCCTGCTAACCTTAGATTTTTTGAAGCAAGACGCAGGGGTACACTTCTTCATTTCTCGGTGTTCTAGAGTCATGATGATTTGAGTTACGTAAACCATAGAATTCCCTCGGCAAGTACCTCATTGCGGTCCATGCCTATGGTGGTCTTGATTAGGGTTACGTAAGCCATCGAATTCGTTCGGCAAGTACCTCGTTACGGCATACTCTCTTCCATGCCTTAGATGGTCTTGATTAGGGTTACACAAGCCATGGATTTCTTCCAAATCCAACCTGGCTTGGCTCATCTAGTGTAGCGTTCCTGATTTTTTGAAGCCTTACAAGATGCAGGGGTACGCTTCTTCTTTCCGCGGTGTACTAGAGTAATGATTCTCACTAAATTGTTGGAATCTGAAAGGTAGTGGTGATTGATGGTTCTGTTGTTCCAGCACTTTCGTGGAGCATGAGAGCACACAAGCTTTTTGAAAAAGCAAAGCAGTGGGAGATCTCCCGGCACATCAAGCCTGCAAATCTTGATGTAACTATCTAGGTAGGTTGGAAATACCCTCAAACTTTTCATTTAATTTTTTTTAATATTGTTAGTATAACATTTTATAGCAGTTCTAGTATATACTCTTCTTCAATTTGAAGTCTTCAACGCAAGGTAGTGTCGGTACGATTCAATCGCTTCGTTGTTTTGATAGATTGTGGCAATGGCAATAATACCTCAACAGGGCCTACCTCAACAGACTTTCGACTGCCACTGTGCAATACATGGGATGATGTTTGCAAAGAGAAGGTAAAGCAATCCATTCTCCTGTTTGTTTTTTTAATGAAATTCGTTTTTTGCATTCTTGATCTTGAAGTTAGCAATTAAGCGTTCTTGCAAGTTCCTTCCTTCCTGACGCTTCTGTGTTTTTTTTTCTTAATGCAGGCATGCCTCGTGTTTTTTCTAATGCTGCCTGCTCTCGATGTTCAAGAATTGTAAGTAAAATAAAAAGTGTTTTCCTTGCCGTTTATGTCTACCCACATTGCTATAGGATTTACAAGGATGGCTTCACATATTTTTATTCCTGGCCATGTAACGGACTTCAAGCATTAAAATTGTTGGACTGAGACTGACCTTTGCTCAGATTCAGCTAGCTGTTCAATCTACAATAATGGTCACTAAGTCATTCCTTGCTCATCAAAGACTGGCTGAAATCATAGAGTTATGTTTTTGAATTATTTGAATGGACAAAGTTCAGTTGCTACCCAAACTTTCTACAGTAAATCACTTTATATTTTACTGGGCTTCAGACCTTGTGGGTTGGCCTTGTTTAGCTTTTGAACATGGAATTAGAAGATAGCCATGGAATTGATCATGGAATCAAGCAATGAAGGAAGCTCCGCAATGAAAAAGGCATTAACAAGCAGCTATGTGATATGTTGCAGTACATTATTCCAATCCAAATGACAAAAGGTGTATGTGGTGTTTATTGGGAAAGACAAGCGTTGTGTATAATGTATGAATTGGGTTTATTGGACAATAAAGTGTAAATAGATGTTAGGTGCTTAAAGCTTCTAAGATGAAGACTACCAAAGAAATTATTGGTCCTACCTTTTAGGTTTTGGTTTGGGATATTTGGATTTAGGGTTTTAGTGTTATGCCTGGTTCATCCGTCTCAGTCTAAAGGTTTTTGCTGCTCAGGTGATACACAAATGTTTCCCTAAACTGCAACCACTTCAAAGTTGATACTCATGTATTTGATAGTCTACATTACTTATACATCCACATTACCACTATTCAAAATGACAAACACACCTCTGTGTAAAACAACTTTGAAAAACTCTTCTCTTTAATTTTATGTATAAACTCTTGATTTTTTTGGAATAATTGTTTTTGAGTTTGGAGAAAAGATGATTGTGAAGAAAAAACAAAAAAATACTACCCAGGGCCCTTTATATCTACCAATATCTTGTTCAACTTAGATGAACAATTAAATTGCAAATTACATTGCATTATTTTGAAAGGATATATATATATATATATATATATACTTTCAAATGAAACATTCTATAACTTCTTTTTTCTTTTTTTACAGGAGCTTACATTACATTCTATAACAGTAGGGGTTTGCACCCCCTACTATTTTGTTTGATTTTTATTGATATAATAACTTTCCTTGAAACTAAAGTGAAAAATGACACTTCCTATTGAGGAAATTTAGTAGGAGTCAAGTGCGTAAGACAAATTTAAGATGTGAAAACAAAGAGCATCGGAGAGAATCTTGTTAGTAGCAGTACAAAGTCTAGAGCTTAACAATGTTATGTATACAACAAAGCTTTAATTACATGCAAATCCATACATGAGAAATAAAATTTAATAATTAATAAAATTTGAATACTCAAATTTCTAATTAGTAAAGTTGGCCTTTGTCTTTGCCTATAAAATATAAGTAGTAATTTTTTTTAATAACAACTAAAATATTCAATGCAATTACCTTTCAAATAACTTGTTAATTCCCAAAGGTCCAAACGTCCATTTTATGGATGATGAATGATAAATATCAAGTAACTTTTTGCAATCCAAAAAATTACTATAGAATTGTATGGCAAGATAGCTTCGTACATGCGTGAACTTTGTGGAAAGGGGATAATTTGTGAATTTTTATACCTCATCACATGTTGAAGAGATTCACCAAAAACTCTAAGATCTTAGTTTAAAAGTGTTCTTGAAAAAACCAGTCTCATCAAGTTAAGCAACCAAAAAATCTCCAAAAATCACTACACTTAAAGTATTACATTTCAACCCATCACAACAAATTTAATCTTTAAATTGTCAATATCTTATTTGTAATCAAATTACAAAAGAATTTTGAATTTTAAGTTTCAAATTCTATAGCAATTTATTGGTAATAGCAATCATAGATTGGATAGAATCTAAAATTCATAATGTAAAACTTCTATTCATATGTCAGCTTCAAAATATCCCTCCTCGTTACATTCTATAATGCATCTTTGTAGCTCTCCAAATTCGGAGAGGAGTGTGGTTCTTTAGGGGTTAAACATCTGTATAAACAACCTTTCAAATCAGCGTTTTGAATCCTCAATTCTGACCATATCTTTTTCCTCATCTAGGGCTTTTTTTCCTACATAGAATGGGGCCCATTATATGTATTCTCACACACAAAAATTATACTATTTTTCGTATTAAAAATCTTGCAACTTATATACAAAGAATGGAAAATTCTAAACCCTAAACTAGTAACCCTAAAACTAGGTTTACATTCCCCTGACCCTAATTAACTTATATAAAGGTGACACTCTTGAAGTGTATTTAGTCTGTATCCGGTCGGACTCTTTCCAAAAGTATGTGTGCTTGCATGGAACCTTGGTAAAAAGTATTTGAATCCAAAAGTGACATCATCTTTAATGTGACACCTACATTTAACATCCATGCCCAATTTGAATCATGTCAATCTGAGGTATACTCCTCCGAGGAGAATTTTTCAAAAACAAACACCTCAACATTGTCCTACTGTTATAAAAATATACTATTTCAGGAAAGTAATGATGTTCTCTCCTTTGAAAATTTTTCTTTTCTGAATTTTAGAATAGAATGTCTAGTTTTAATCAACCATACCAAATTTCAAATTTTAAAAATAAAATTTGTAACGTTGGTGAATATTCAATGATAAATACTTCTAAATTCATTAAATGAGTATCTAAAACATTTTTTGAAAGTTTGACTGTACGGATAATTACTAGACATCATGCTTCTCATTTTCTCTTTTGAACCAAACTTCATCAAAGTTGCATAAGTAACATTTTATAACACATCTAAGTTTTGCCCTTACCTCCTCGAACATTTAGGGGTTAAAGGTAGTCAATAGTAGGTTCACCTATGATATTAATTTTGAAAATTCATAGAATATTCATTGAAGTGACGAAAAATATGAAACAAAGTGAATTGTGATTCTCTTCCATTTGTTAATACATTCATCTCAAATTTCAGATTATACAAAGTGAGATCATAACAAATGTCACTTTTACTCTCTCATGCTATCAGAGCAGATTCTGATAGCATCAATTCTCCGTCTCTCTCATGGACCTATACTCTCATCGTCTACATCACTTCCCCGAACTGACATTGTGAGCCACAAGGTGCATATTCAAAGTTTTCTGTGGATGCGTAGCAAACGGGGTTTAGGGTTTAGGGTTTTAGGGATCGAGCAGCCACATGCTTGTGTACACGATTCTTGTTGAGGATGTGGATTGTTTAAGACATTTGAATCATGAGTATTCTCATACTTACATCTCTGAAACTCTTAACCGGAGAGAGAAATGGATGAATCCGAAGCAATAGTGCTGTTACTAAACCGAGGGTCTAGAAGCACAATAGATATCTCCATTCCTAATCCCTTTGTGTTTCCTAAGCATGATGGAACAGAGCTTAAACAGAGCAGGAGATAGAGCACCAGCCTCCTTTCAAGGTACGTATTGTCGGTTTTTGAAACCCTAATTTAGTTTGGGGAAATTTCTTATACGATTCATGGCTCAGACAGGGTTTCATTTCATGGACGTCGATCTCGCAGTTTAGATTGCAGAGAGATGCTGTGGCTATGGTCATGGTCGACAGGCTTCAAAGTTTACAGCTGTGGTTTAGGGTTTCAAAGTGAACCCAAATTGCCGGATGAAGAAGCCTTCACTTGCTGCACTCGCAGTTGTATGTGAAAGATGAATCCACTGTGCTTTGCCCATGGGATGAGCTTGGTTGTCTGCAAAGTTGGAGCTCAAATGGTACAGCCAAATGGTGACTCTTCTTGGTCAAGGTACTGTACCAATGCTAACCGCCGGTTTTCATCTCCCTTGCTGTGCAATTTAGTCGAACGTTGCATACTATTGCATACTACAGTTGTTCCATCACCTCGTGTAGGATCAGTGATTTTTTTTTGTCAGGAGACAATTTAGCATTTGTGCTACTTTTCTATCGCTTGAAGAGCAATCCAGGCTCCTTGGATGCTTCTTTTCATATTGGTAATATCAGGGTAATACACATGTGCTACCTAGGTGCTACTTAGGCAATACCTGGGTGATACCTAGGTTTAACCCTTAAAGGACCAAGGATTCTTGGTTTTAAAATGACAAATTCAATCGATCAAATTGTGAAAAATATAATTCAGATAGGACCGGGTTTTATATCACTGGAATGATATAAAACATCTTGACTCCATGTAAGAAATCTGGCTATTACTCCCTTTTTTTTCAAAAATCTTTTGTATCAATAGCCAGCCCAGATTTTAGGTAGCAATTTGGCTAAACTGTGCAGGATATGCTTGCAAGACTAATTATATCAGTTTTATTAGTACCATGATGAGCATTTGAATTTCGCAGAGCGTTTGACCGGAATGAGACGGAATCTGCGTTCCAAGAAATCATGCATTTGACTTTTGGTGTTCTTTTTGTTTTTTGTTTTATGAAAGCTGCTTCTATGAAGGCTTGAGGCACGATCTCCAGTTGCGAGCACTGGTTCTTTGTCAATGCCAATGGAGAGGATTGCTTGCCGATCGAAGCAGGTGTACTTTAGATCTACTTCCACTACAAGGAGAAGGCGTCGCTTTTCACTCCTTCTGTTGTCCCACGCACATGTAGCTGCAAGCTGCAGCCGGCTGCTGCAGCCTTCGTTGATGAAGATACATGTGGAAGGTTAAGAGTGGCTCGCTATTTTCAGTAAGGCATTGAATATTGTCTTAGAAGCTCAACCAGGGCTGTAACAGCCGAGAACAGTGATTGCAAATGGCTGCAAGATTTTTGACCATCTGGGAGCGCAGCGGCATCTTGGAGGATCTCGCCAATCTTCCAACGAAAACACTGTGCCGCTTATACCGGTGCCACGGCTGCAGCTGGTGGTTGAGGTCGATGTGCGGGGGCCTTGTGAGTCAAACGACGCCACTTCGCACTCACCAATTTTTTGGTTGGACTTGGTGAGTGCGATTTGTCACGTAGGACAAGCATGTACAGTAAAAAGCGACAATGAACAGGATCCTCCAGAGTGAGAAACGACGCCTCTGCTTGTAGTGTTCCTGGTGTGGCCAATAGAAGGGGAGACAGACCTGCACATGAAATCCTGACAATAGAATGAGATTCATGTCGTGACGATTGTGTTCTTGCTCATAAAGTATTTGCTCCAGGATCTGGAAGAGCTTCATAACATTCAGTAGCTTGTAGTGGCCCCACAGTAGATGGTGCAGCAAATTCCACACCCAACAAGACCAAATCAGTAGCATATTGGACAGGTGGAGTCCCAAGATGATGCATCAAGGAAAGGCAAATAGCAATGTGATGTTGAGATTCAATGCTGACAACAGAGATGCAGAGTGAGATTTGTGACACTTTTTGAGTGGCAGTGGCAGCAATCAGCACAATGCGTGACAACATTGTTGTAAAGAATCCATTCTGAGATATCGGTTTCGTTGGGAGCTTTTAGGGTTACGTGGTGGTGGCAGCATTGGCAGAGATGGAGAAGAGGGGTTTTGATTTCATGCAGCTATGGAAGGTTTCTCTTCTATGGGCCATTGCATGCGCCATCGGCCCTGCGGTCTCTCTGAATGAACAAGGTCAGCTGCTGCTCAATTGGAAGCAGGAGCACCTGGATGACCCGGACAACAACTTGCGCAACTGGAATGCCTCAGACGCCACTCCTTGTTTCTGGAATGGTGTGAATTGCACTCAGGGCTCTGTGTCTGCACTAAATCTCTCTTCTTTCCGGAACGTTGCCGGCCCAATCGACCCGCTCACTTTTGGTGCGTGTCTTTGTCAACGCTCTGTTTTTGAAGTGGATCTAAAATACACCTGCTTGAACAATATTTTGGACAATTCTTGGACGGGATCTTTGAGGATCTCTCAGACATTCTCAATTGGATTAGTATGACATTTGTTGATCTAGTGATTAGTTCATCAAAATACTGTTGATATTTCTAAGTCCACATGATATTTGCTATTGTCATGTCAATGAGTTATTAATGGTTGATGACTCATGGATTACAATGGTAAATGATACAATGGTACAATGGTTTTAATCTTTCATACTTGTTAAAATTGACAATGGTAATCTTTGGAAACTCAACTACAGTACATATCTTTTCTTGTGAGGCATGCATTTACTTATGGGGTCTGTTGGTATGCAGCAAAGTTTGCCAATCTTACGACCTTGCATGTGGGTAATACTCACTTGAACGGTGTTTTCCCTCGAGACATTGTGAATTGCTCAAAGCTTGTGTACCTCAACATCAGTTTCACCTGGATTGGCGGGGAAGTACCAACAGACATCATAAGCTTGCAACGCCTACAAGTACTGGACCTGGGCTATGCGGAGTTGGAAGGCACTGTGGTGAGCAATTTTGAGGAACTTCACGAGCTGCGAGTTTTGCGTCTTGATAGGAACCACTTCCAAGGCCAGATGCCATTAATACAGTCCATTCTTTCACTCACAAAGCTTCAGGAATTGACTCTGTCAGGAAACGACTGGAATGGTTCGCTTTCGGTGGGCTTCTTTACCATTCCCAATCTTAAAGTTTTATGGCTAGGTTCAAACTTGGACTTCGTCAACGTGGTGCCGTGGCCAAATTTCAGCTTATGGGAGAGTATGGAGGATCTTCGACTTAATGGCGTGACGTTCCCCCAAGCTTTCTTTCCGGCAGAGACATTCAAGATGACCAAATTGAGGACACTCCATCTTTCAAGGTGCAACATCGTGGGCCCCTTTCCATCTCTTCAAAATCTAACACATTTGGAAGAGCTGAACTTGGCAACTAACATGCTCATTGGCCACATTCCAGACATGTTTGGAGGCATGCCTAACTTGACAGTATTGTGGGTGTATGAAAACCAGCTCACTGGGCCTTTTCCTGCCTCTTTATGGCAATGGAAAAGGCTTTGTGAACTCGTTACATACATTAATGACTTAAATGGGGATTGGACAGAGGTTGCAAACTTGAATGGCACCTTGGCTTTGCTAGACCTTGCAAATAACAACTTCAGTGGAGAGATTCCAGCTACTTTGGGTACTCTTACACGTCTCCAAGGTCTTTATCTTTTTAACAATAGTTTCAGTGGAGAGATTCCACCTAGTTTGGGGAATCTGTCACTTCTCACGTTCCTCAACCTTGCGATTAACAACTTAGGTGGAGAGATTCCAGCTAGTTTGGGTACTCTTATGCTGCTTGAAGGTCTTTATCTTTTTAACAATAGTTTCAGTGGAGAGATTCCACCTAGCTTGGGGAATCTGTCACTTCTCACATTGCTTGGACTAAGTTTTAACAATTTGAGTGGAAAGATTCCTCTTGAATTGGCTAATATGGAAAGTCTAGTTCAACTTCATCTTGACAACAACAATTTCACTGGTGAAATCCCATATA
Source organism: Pohlia nutans (assembly GCA_022496805.1). Lineage (NCBI taxonomy): Eukaryota > Viridiplantae > Streptophyta > Bryopsida > Bryales > Mniaceae > Pohlia > Pohlia nutans. The sequence continues at coordinate 12,223,941 of CM040092.1, read as the reverse complement.
ATCTTGGGAGGAAATCTTTTCTTGAGTATGTGGACTTGGGTGTTAATCGTCTTGAAGGTCGTATACCTCCGTATATTTGTTGGGGCAACAATGTGTCGTTACAATTTCTTGCGTTGTTAGGAAACAAGCTCACCGGTACAATTCTTGAAACATATGGGAATTGCACAAATTTGGGTGTGATGCGATTGGACAACAACCAACTTGAGGGGCCTCTGCCAACAGGCTTGTGGGGAGGAGCCAAACTGTACAGGATGCATTTGAATGGGAATAATTTCAGTGGAAGTTCTGATGCCAACATTGGAAAGGCAACAAATCTTTCAATCTTGTATTTGCAAGACAATAGCTTTTCCGGCCCTATTCCTAATGAGATTGGACAAACCAAGTTGGTGAAGTTCCAAGCCTGCTCCAACAAGCTCAATGGCACTCTCACTCCACTTTTGGGGAACTTGTCAAACTTGACGGAGCTTATGTTGGGAGCTAATTCATTTAGTGGAACCATTCCTATCAACCTCGGCAATTGCACGGAGCTTGTGCAATTGGACCTTTCCAATAATCATCTAGAAGGGGCCATTCCTAACAAATTTGCCTACCTCAACAAATTGAGTATCTTGAATCTCTCAGAAAACAACCTCACTGGAACCATTCCCGTAGGCCTATTTAGTGTATCAACATTGCAAACACTAAATGTGGCATTCAACAACCTCTCAGGGGTCATCCCGAATCAAGAAAGTGGCCTAACGGTTGTGACTGTAAATTTTTCCGGAAATCCTTTCTTATGTATGGAAGGCTCATGTGGCACTAATACAAGTATTGTTGTAATCTCATATTGGGAAGGTGGCAGAAAGGAAATATAGCCTATATTTGTAGGGGATTTTGTTGTTGTAGCACTTGGGCTATTTGTACTTTCGGTTCTCGTTTTCAAAAGACGTAAAGGTGACTGCAATGAACTTCATGGAGACGAAGACATGTGGACCATAACTCCTTTTACCAACAAGATCTTTTATGACAATGAAATTGCAGCCTTGGATGAAGATAATGTGATTGGAGTCGGCGGTTCCGGGAAAGTGTACAAGGTGACACTCGACGACGGCGAGACTGTGGCTATTAAGAAACTATGGAGTGTGACAAAAAAGGAGAGTAGCAAGAACCCTGGCTTTGATACTGAGGTTTGTGAGTTCATCTCAATGCAAAATTTTGGTCATGTGGCAAAGCAGATCTAGACTGTCCATAAATTTAATACATTAAGGTAGAAGCACCAGAAACTGTTAGGTACCAATTGTGGTCACCTATAAAAGCACCTGTTTCAACTTCAGGAGTTCCCAATCTAGTTATCACAAGCATTAATTATGAATACCAACTTAGCAATACGATTGGACTAGAAATGAAAGACAGTTATTGGTACACCTACTAACATCAATAGTGGTCTATGCATATTAAGTTTGAAAATTTATAACAAAATCATACATTGTGAAAAAATTAATTAAAAATTGAGCTTGGTTATTGAACCCAACGTTTTATGTGCTGCAACTTTTTATCATTGAAAATCAGCACTCTATGTAGGTTGAAATGCTTAAATTGACGGCAACTGTACCCCTTACCTTAGTGTGACCTTGTACAGGTGAAGACACTTGCAAGCATCCAACATCAAAATATTGTGAAGCTTTTGTGCTCATGTACCAACAAGCATTGCAATATGTTGGTGTGCGAGTACATGCCCAGGGGCAGCTTGGGGGATCTCTTGCACAGCACCAAGTCAGAGACGCTTCCGTGGAAAATTCACCACAAGATTGCTAAGGAGCAGCCAAGGTACATCCTTCACTTTTAGAAACTATAAGTTTAACTCTCATACTCCTTAAAACTTTATCTTTGATAATCATTTGGTCTAATAATATAAAAAGTTGCATCTTTGCAGGGACTCCAATTTTTGCATGACAACTGCACTCCGCAAATCTTACATCGAGACATCAAGTCAAACAACATTCTATTGGATTTGGACTATGAAACGTACTTGACTGATTTTGGCATAGCCAAGATTGTTGAAAGTGTAGCATCGCATACCTTGTTCACAATTGCCGGCTCTTTGGGTTACATGGCTCCAGGTAATGTGCTCTCATCATTCCTGGCCCCAATTAATCCCTAAAGGACATGGTTTCAAAATGACAAACAATCATATTGTGAAAAATGTAATTCAGATGGGACTAAATTTTAGATCACTAGAATCAGTGAAGAACATTGCATGTGTTCATCAAAAAACATATAAATTTGGACAAATGGAAGTCCAGATAGGAGCTACTAAAAATGCTTAAAGAAAACATGAGTCCCAATTCGGGCGTCTTGATCCTTTAGGGGTTAACCCTTAAACGTCAAGAGGGCCTGGGCGGGGCAGCCCGGAAGGCATCTAAATTTTCGGAGGAAAAAAAAAAAAAAAAAAAAAAAAGCGAAAAAAATGGAAAAACGGCTCTCTTGGGCACTGTAGCACTGCGGCATCTCAGCTGCCCCGACCTCAAATCTTGTTCATATTGATAACTTTGATTGCTTACCAATGATTCCACAATCTCTCAAATGAGGCGCAAATTTGCAGTCGAGATCGCTTTTTCAGTGGCTTTCCAACGCACCAATCCACGCTTGATTTGGTTGAGAAAATCTACTTTTTTCTTCATTATTCTCTCATAACTAAGCCCATGGGGCTTACTTTGACGTTTAAGGGTTAATAGAGAAATTCGTAAAGTCGTGAAATCTCAGGCTTCCGGTACTGCGTCAGTAAAGATTTTGGCTCACATGACAACAAAAGTAGGAGTATCGGGTTCCAAAAATAAAAATCGGATGAGTTATATTTCCGGAAATTAAACTTGGGTGACTGGGTTTAATCCCGTGTCAAGGCACGCCACTGGGTATGGCGCCGGAGCCCGTTCATTAATAAACCACATGACCGGATTATAGCTACCGCTAAGGATTGAACCTTGGACCTCGTGGCCCCAAGAGCCTCATGGGCTTCTAATCCTAGCCCGGCACACCTCTCTTGATCTTTTGTCAATAAGTTTTCGGATATCTGTAATATAGAGGATGGGGGATGCAACTCTGGATGGTTGATCCAGAGCCTTTACGAATTTCTCTAATACATGCATAAAAACGTTGACATTTGTTGTGATTTTACCCTACCAATCTCACAATGAATGGAATCCCATGTAATCCATGCAGAGTGTAGCTTCAGTGCACGACTGAACGAGAAAATCGATGTGTACAGTTTTGGCGTTGTGCTCTTGGAGTTGGTGACTGGGAAACGTGCAATTGACCCAATCATACATGGAGACACGGAAAGCAACCTCGTGCAATGGGTCAATGACAAAGTGCAAACTCCAGAAAATATGTATGACATCTTGGACCCCAACTGTGAGAGAAGTTCACATGAAGACATGCTTGCGTCGTTGCAAATTGCCATGCTTTGCACTAGTTTAATGCCCGCAAGCCGTCCATCGATGTGCGATGTTGTCACATTGCTGACAAACAATGCTCCCAAGTCTCACATGGATTCAGAAGCTACCGTCAGCTGCTAGCAGCTCCAGCACAAATTAATTCGAATGTTTTTTAGAAAGTGCCACGTGTCACTTTCTTATTGGTTGTGACCTTGCAAAAAAAGAACGTGGATGGCGGGAAAGTTGATGTGGAACTTCAGGGGTGCCAGAATTGCCACCAGGTTATGGTATCGAGAATGGAAAGGCTTACATGAATAGAGGTTTTGTTACAAAAGTAGACCACAAGAGCTGCACATTCTGGACATACTCCAAAAGCTCATTGTGTTTCTTTGGGTCATCTGGCTTCTAAAGTAAGCCCACCCTATTACCTCTAGCGTTAACCCTTTAGTGCCTAGGGTACTGTAGCTGGGAGCACTGGATTTCAGTGGATTTTTCCACTGTGATTGAGACTACCAGAAATAGAATGGATTAAATTAGAAAGTAGCCGTACAATTCTATTCTCAACTGGAGAGCACACATTTTATTAAAGTTTGAGAATCATCTAATGGTGGGATTGGAAGATTATAGTATGTATTTGAACTGTATAATGCACGCTCAAAAATGAGATTTTGGGGGGTGTGTGACTTCAAAGTTAAATAGAATTTGGGTTAAATTTTCAAAAATGAAAGTAAAGAAGTTCAGCAATGCCTTATGTCAACACCTCTCCGTTGCAATCTTTCATATCAAGAATAGACTCACACATAATTATTGTGAGTTTTATACGTGAAAGTGACTTATCCATATACGGTTTAGGACAAAATTTTATACGTTGAAAATTGACAAGAGTGGGTACATTAGTCAAGATCGGATTATACACACTAATGGAAGATGAAGAGAACACAATCCAAAAAAACAAAACAAGATAACAAACTTCCAAACACAAGAAATATTGCATAATACATGTGTTGTATTTGTAAGTATTTACTGTATTTTCAAGTATTTGCAGTATTTTCGCGTTTTGTTGATAGGTATTTTGATAATTGTACAATTCCAAATTGAAAATTTCTTTTTCTGGAAGGTGTGTAACGTAAATGGGCAAATCTGAACTTCAAAACTGAAATTCCAATTCATAATGGATTCTCTGCTATTTGCATTTCGGACGTTGCAGTGACCACAATGTGGTCAGCTGGGCACTAAAGGGTTAACAGACTCGGTGGCTGATTCGGTAGATTTCGAGGTTGCGTTACGAAGCCAAAAGTGCACTCTTTTATGTGCGAAATCACGTGAGTGCATAAGAGGGGGATTAATTTGAACACTACCGTATTATGTATACATACAAAAAGCATATTTAGGGTTGAAAATACGGTTGTGTATTTATATTATACATATAAACATGAATAAATATAAGAATGTTCTAATTGTACAAGGGGTATTTTAAAGCGGGTCATGAACACACTTGATTCCAAGGTTTAATAAAGAGTACACCTCTGGGGTCATATTAGACGTTTGATGTCGAGTGTTTAATTCCTAAAAGTCCTCACTCCTCTCCAAATTTGAAGAATTGCAAAGATGCATTATAAAATGCAACTAGGAGGGATATTTTGAATTTGGTGTATTGAATAAAAGTTGTATGAATCTAAAATAAATTTTTGATTTTATCCATATGGTTAGATTTATGATTGCTATCAACAATATTTTTGTAAAACATTGAAACTTAAAATTCAAAATTCTTTTATAATTTGATTACAAATAATATATTAATAATCTGTATCAGGACAAACAAACACTTCATTCTTGCCGACCTTAAAAGAGGACTGAAGGTTCTATCTATCTATCTTGACAATCTATGTATAAAATTTGTTGAGATGAGTTGAAATATAATACTCTAAGTGTAGTGATTTTGGGAGATATTTTGGTTGCTTAATTTTATAAGTTGATTTTTTCAAAAGCATTTTTGACCTAAGATCATAGAAAATTTTGGTGAATGACTTCAACATGAATGAAACATAAAAAAATTCACAAATCATCCTCTTTCTAATCGGTTCACACATACATGAAGCTAACTTCCCATAAAATCTATAGTAAGAAATCCATACTGCAAAAAGTGCATGACGGATGAGAAAATGGAGTTTACTTCTATACATCATGTAAAAAATTCATGGTTGGACCTTTAGGAGTTAATTAGACTGAATATCCAAAAAAATATAAAATATTATAGAATATTTCATGTATATTCTTAAAATATGCATTTTGACAGACATGAAGGTCTACTAGATATCTTCGACGTCGTATTTGACATTTTTGCAATGTAGTTTTTAAACATAAATTTTCAAGTAGTTACCTTTACATAAGTGAAGTTAGATTAGGAAGAAAATCGAAATAGTGTCCGGATTTGAGAAAGTGTCTCGGACACAAAATACGCCAATCATTGTAGGTTTTTCCATGCCATGTGAGCTTCCATTTCAACAAAAGAAATTCCAAAGTTTTGAGCTGTTGAATGCTTATTAAATCCATTCTTTGAAGCTGACATACAAATGAAAGTTGTAGATGATGACTTTAATTTCCTTGACATCCTTATGGTTGAATTAATTAATAGTGTCAAAATATGTTTAAATTTGATTTTAAAAGAGATTATTGTTTTAATAATATGAAAAATACAAAAAAGACTCACTATTTTATGAATTTTGGAATGATTGGCCAAAAGTGCATAATGTACAACATTGAATCATCTTTTGCATAATGTGCAATATTTCAACCTATAAAATCATCTTTTGATTGTTTACAAAGAGATCTCAAGACACCTCTATCAAACCATAATAAAACTTATATGAACAACTTCACTACTATTGGAGCATAATGATTTCAACCAATCATAATGAATTATAAGATGAAAGTACTAAAATTGTAGTTTTAGTGAATATTAAAAAAAATCTTGGAAATTCATTAAAAATAATCTAAGCATTTTATTCGAAATTCAATTGTACGGATGTCTTCTAATAAGGATGTTTTATATATGCTCGGTAGAGTTGAATCTCAAAAAAGTTGAAGAAGCCTCATTTCATAATACATTTAGGTATTGCCCAAAACCTTTAAGATTTAGGAGTTAAGAATAGTAAATTCTACCTTTTATGTTCAAATTGAACGGATCTTGAAGTTCTTTCAAAAAACACGATGATGTTCTAGGGGTACTATGATAGACTAGGGAATACAAGAATTCTCCAAGAAACTACATAAATAGTTTTGAAAAATTGCTAAGATATTTCAAGTAGCACATCCAATATTCTAAAAGTCCCTTTAGATACTAAACAAATATACTTTAGATGTTAAAAGGGTTGACTTGTTGGCAAATGTCTTAGGCATCTAGCCAAGTTGCATGATCAAAGTTGAAAACTCTTTCAAGACAAGGTAAGGTGTATATTTGTGGCATAAAGCTCTATTTTATTTAATTATAAACATTACGTATAATGTATAGTATAGAATATAGGATTGAACTAGCATTACGACACTCACGACAGATAACTTGATGTCCTATCGATCCAATGTCAAGAATGGAGATGCTCTAATTCCAATCCCTTAAAATTGTAAAAGCAATTTTTTAATTCGCATAGAATTAGCAGTCTTAAATATTTTCATTGGGAATGCACCAAAAATCCACATTTAAAATACATTAGAAAATTGAAATTTAAAAATCAAACGATCTAAATATCCTCATTGCAATATGAAGACAACTCGACAAACTTCAAATTTGCTAAAAATTGATAAGGCAAAATTTGTAAATTTGCAACATCATCTTCATCTTGCAATAAGTATATTTGAAATTATTTTTGTCATGTGATGCTTGAATCTCGATTTCAATTTTGGTTTATTCTGTTTGATTTTTCTATGTGCTCACAATGATAATAGGAAGTGTCAAAGTTTACTAAAAGGGCAATTATGGAAACGAGAGTGAAATCGCACTTCAAAAGCTAGTATTTTGCTAAGGGCCGATTTACACCTAGAGGCCGGGCCAATTTCCCTTAAGGCTGATTGCATGAAATTCAGTTCTTTTTGGGTTGGAAGCCGGCCTCAACTACCCATTATAATAAGATTAGAACGGGGGCCAATTCTCCCATATATAAAGGCCTTAGGGCCAAGAAGCCAAGCCGATTCAATAAATGTAGCAAATTTCAAACCCTCTCTCTCTTTTCAAAAAAGCCGTTTAGATTTCCACATAATCCAACAAATCTAGTTCGTTGAAGAAAATCATATTTTATATAAAAAAGGTTTTTTTAACTGAAATTTGACATTAGCCCCGATGCCAAGAATTGGCCCTCCATTTTTGGTGCACCCAATTCAATGAGCTCGGGCCGTGTCATACCATGTGTTTTTTAAGTAAAAAATTCATATCACCAAATTGGCCTGGGCTTTAGGTGTAAAGGGGTTGGGGCCAATTTCAGCCTTTTGACCAATCACAAGTAAGAATTCCAGCCCTCTTACACAACGAATTGGCCCAGCCTCTCGGTGTAAAGCGGCCCTAAGTGAATGATGGATGGGAATCGCTTTGGACTACTTTTAGAAAATGGGAGAGAATTCTTGTAAGAGAATCACGAACTGCAACACCCACTAATAGCCTCATCAATGCAATACTATAAAAGGAGTGAGATACTTGTATGTAGGACACATTTCTCATTTATACTGCCCCTTTTATAGTGTTGTATCGAGGTTGTTTTAAGAACAAGCTCAATCCCAACCTTAAAAACCATCTGACACTCAATAAAATGAATGAAAAACATTCTAAAATACTGTAAAGCTCAAGTAAACACTTCATATTTGAAAATTGTGCGAAGTCCTCCAAACCACCCCCTAACACTAGATTTAGGTGGGTTCTTGTACTCGATTGCACATGTGATGGAACATTGTTCTATATTCTAAATAAGTGACGATTATGTTTTGTCTATAAACTATACATCGTATAGGGAATTTGATTGGGTCATTTGAAATTGAAGTGTAGATGAAACTCTACTTTGAGATGTGAATATTGAGGTTCAGACCGAGGATGTTCTATGAGCATCCGCACCTTTCTCCCTCAATTCATCCTTTGGCCACCATCATCACATCCAAAATTTGGTGTCAGAAGTTATTGTCTCCACACCTTTTAACCACTATGTATCCTTCTATATAGTTGATGAACCAATTACAATGACTATACATGGGTAATCATTATTGTTTGTCAATATAGGATACCAAGTTCTTCCTTAAATTAGCAATAGGTGAACATATTGAGGTATCACTATATTGTGCCCATATTTTGTGGCTCTCTCATCCACCCTAAATATGCAACATTAAATACAAGCACTCTTTCATCTATTTTTGAAAGGCAACTCAAAATCCAAGGTTAACTCCTAAACGTTCTCATCCTTTTCAAATTTGGCAGTTTTCCAAAGATGCATTATAAAATGCAACTAAGAGGGATATTTTCAACTTGATGAATGAATAAAAGTTGTACATTATGCATTTTAGATTCTATCCATACGGTTAGATTTGTGATTGCTATCACCAATATTTGTGTATTAAATTTCAAACTTAAAATTTAACACTCTTTTGTAATATGATTACGAATAAGATATTGACAATCTAATAATGAAATTTGTTGTGATGGGTTGAAATGTAATACTCTAAGTGTAGTGATTTTTGGAGATTTTTTGGTTGCTTAATTTTAGTAGTTGACTTTTTCAATAGCACTTTTAGACTAAAATCTTTGAAATTTTGGGTGGAACACTACAACATGAATTGAGGCATAAAAATTTCACAAATCATCTCCTTTCTAATCAGATCACACATGCACGGAGCTAACTTCCCATAAAAGTTTCAATAAAAAATCCACATTGCAAAAGTGCATGATGGATGAGAAAACAGACTTCAAATCTGTACATCATGCAAAATATGCATGGTTGGGCGGTTAGGGGTTAAGGTGCAGATGCTCTAAGAGCCAACTTCCATAGATTTGAACAATGGTATTACAATTTGTTTCATACTCGGCCATGAAGTGGTGCACATTTCTATGGACCTGAATATGAAAAAAATGATTGGTTGGGTTGAAGCAAGGCGAAACATAAACAAGTTCGATTGGTTAGAAAGAAGCTGCCATGAAAGTTAAGAGTTTGAGAATCCTTTTATATTCATAAAATTTTCTCCTCAATTTTTTTTTTTTCAAAAGCTCACTTGAAATCTTGGAGAAGTCACTTAGTGTGAATTTTGGGATGCATGAGCAAACACAAGGTATTTAATGGGGGGCTATGAAATAAATGGAACATTATACTATTTATAGTAGATTGTAAGGGCATATTCTAGGTATATTCATAAATATTCTCAAATTGGTTTTAAAACACCTTATATTACTTCTAAAAATTTATAAATTTTATCTCAAATGAATAAAAGACACCCTATAGTTGTTCTCTCATGGTTATTTTAATTTTTGACAATGACTTCCCCGAGCTTGAAATGTAGAACTTGATCCCCCGAAGTCCTTTAAAATTTGTCTTTTAGGTCCGTTGTATATGACATGCCAAAATCAAAGCCAATTCACAAGAAATAGTGGTTCGGGTCAAGAAAAGAAGGAACTCTAACATAGCCCCAAGAGAAGTGTATTGAGTTTCCATTTCGGTCCAATCCAATTCTCTTCTTTGGCACCGAGTCAAATTTTGTCTTCAGTGCATTAAAATATAATTTTAGCCTATTAGAATATGAATTTCAGAGAATGACCTTGACTACATCATGCAGAGACATTGAGGTTGATCTCTTGGAATAGATCAATTTGATACAAAGATTCACGTATGTCATAGCTCCAAATTGACCTTGGCCCGTCATGTGAAGCAACCTTCAGTGTGATACATTAGCGGGGTTCGAGTGGAGATGCTCCCCTGAATACAGAGTGCTCACAAAGACCCCTTTCACGAGACTCTTTCAGTTGTTCCGTCCGCGGGGACGGCAAGAGCGTCCTGCACTCCCGCACTCCGTCATTTTCTCCCTGTCGCGGGGACGACTCACTCCACTGGAATCTATTTTCGCTGGACATCAGATCATCCGATCGGGAAGCAAGCAGGCATCAATCGTCGGCATCAATCACAAGTGGGGTCCCTCCTTGCTCGCAGGAAGCAGCGATCAATCAAAAGCAGCGTCGTCCCGCCTGCCAGGAGAATAATACGAATACTAGACTCGTCACAAACGCATTCCTCGCGATCAAGTGAGTCTCCGGAATCCCGCTCCCAAAGCTAAACGATTCTGATCCCCTGCACAAAATCTCCTGCTTCTCGCCACCCTCCCACCAAGCCTTTTTACGCTTTCAATGTGCTGATCAGGCCTCTCGCAGGGTGGGTTTAGTCTCTTTTCCAGTATTAAATCCTGGTGGGTTTAGTCTGTGTATGTTTGATTAGGGCAGTGAGTGAGTGAGTGAGTGAGTGAGTGATTGTTGAGAGTTGGCTATGGCAGACTACCAGCCGTACCCGGCGATGGCGACACGGCGGGCGCAGCGCAGCGTGGGCTCGGACGACGACGACGCGAACTCGCGGTCGCGCAGCATCCGCCCCGACTTGGAGCCCGCGCCGCAGCCGTGGCCGGGCATGCCGTACTTGGCTGTGTTGCTCATGTGCGGCTTCCTGGCGCTGCAGCTCTACCCGTCCACGCACTGGCGCCACCCGCAGGACCGCCTCAAGCGCTGGGTGCCGCACGGGGACCCTCAGATTGTTCGGAGCACGGGCAAAGACGAATTCTATAGTAGCCTTGATGAGGTCCAGGTGCAGCAAGCGCAGGACCTCGCCGCGCAACAGGCCCTGCAAGGAGAATCCACCCTCCCCAAGGTCAGTTCAAAATTCACTTGAAGAGGTCAAGCATGTGGTGTCAGGATTTTATTTTCGAAAACCCCTTCATAGCATTCATTCTTTAAGCCTGTGCCCTTGCAACCCAATCTAATGACACTGCCATGTACACACAACTTGACCTGTGGAAATTCTCCAATCAGATGTGCACAGATTCTGAGGAATGTGCAATTACAGAGGGTTCAGTGTAATTTGAGAATTGGAATCAGCGTCGCTTTTGTTCTGACATGACTAGCAAGCTTGCTAAACTTTAAGTATCTGAACTTCTAGCCACTTCATAAAAATTCTAGCATTCGTTCTTTAAAGTAAGCGTCCACTGTGTATTTTCTGTAGTGTAGGAAAATTGGACCCCCTGCTGCAAATCATCTGTTTGTGTGAAAACGACTTCAGTTTGATACAATCGACACTGTTGATCTTGTAATATAGAACAAGAGCTTTAAAATGATGTATTGCAATCAGAAAACCGAGGTAAAATGAGAAAATGCCGCCGTTGCAAAGTTCAGTCATGCAGATGGCCATATTGGGCGTTTTAGAGGCTTAGGGGTTAAGCCTGTGCCCTTTCACTCAACCCTCTCTAATGACACTGCCATGTACACACAACTTGACCTGTGGAAATTCTCCAATCAGATGTGCACAGATTCTGAGGAATGTGCAATTACAGAGGGTTTAGTGTAGTTTGAGAATTGGAATCAGTGTTGCATTTGTTCTGTCGTGACTAGCAAGCTTGCTAAACTTTAAATATCTGAACTTCTAAACTGAAAATTTTGAGTGTTGTTCTACTACCATACAACTCCTCTTGGTTCTTTGCTATGTTGTGAATGACAAAATAGCAATCTAGTAGACATATTTTAGCTAAACACTTGAGTGAGTGAGGAGGGTGGATTGCAGCAGAGGGATGTTATGTTGGTTGTTGGTTATGACAATCAATAGTACTTGCATTGAATCAACCATTGGTTATAGGCCCTAACCCTAGATAGAATTTGTGCATTGTTTTTTCTTCGAACTCAGTCTGCTGCGTGTGTGCTCAACTTTCTCTAATTTCACTATTTTGAGGAGACAAATGGGGCTTCTAAATGCACTGAGAGTTGTCCAATCAGATGTGTACGTAACACGAGGGATATACAGTGTGCAGTTGAGTGTATTACTGAACTGACTCAGCACAGAAATTTTGCCTGTGCACGGGGATTCTTTTGGTGGTTTTCGATTAGAAACTTGAATTCAGTGTTCAGAGGTGGTTGAATAAACTGATGCAATGTAAAGTGGTGAAAGCTAGAGAAACTCTATTCTGAGATTGTAGAGGCTCCCAATGGTTGCAGGATGAGAATCACGACGAGGATACTCTAGCTTTCCTAAAGAAAGCTGGCGAGCAAATGGTTCACATCTTTGTGAGTACCGATGCAAGCGACTTCCGGCCACTGGCTGTGCTCGTGAATTCCACCATCTGCAATGCCTTGTAAGTTTTACCTTTGAAGGATCGAGAAATCTGAATTCAGCCTCATGTTTTTTTTTAGCAGTTTTGAGTAGGTCCTAGGTGAACTTCTATTTGTTCAATCTTTTTTGTTTTTTGCAACGTTCTTCACTGGTTCCGGTGATATAAAATTTGGTCCCATCTGAATTACTTTTTTTACAATACGATTGATTGAATTTCTCATTTTAAAACCATGAATCCTAGGCCCTTTCGGGGTTCATACCCTATTCCTTGTGTTGTGATGTCAGAACAAGGACAAGGTTGTGTTCAAAAAGTGACTAATAGTAGGTATAGGAAGTTAACCTTCAAAGATCCTTGTGACCAGATTGGTCTTTTAAGGGTTAACCTCTTGACAATTAATTCTTTTAACTCTAATGTATCAAGAAGCCCAAATTGGGCCTCATGTTTCTTTCTTTTGTCCAATCTTATTTTCTTCTTGACTAACACATACAATGTTCTTCACTGATATAAAATTTAGCCTCATCTGAATTGTATTGTTCACAATATGATCAATGGAATTGGCGGTTTTATAACCTTGGTTAATTTTCCTGTGATGGAGCTTATTGGTGTGGGTTTGTTTGGAAATAGGCATCCGGAACGCCTGCACTTCCATCTGGTTTTGCCGCCAAGCCATCGCTTCAGAGCAAAGCATTTGGCTGCGTTCTTTAGAGATGTGAAGATTGAGATAGTCAGGTAAGGATGTTCTTCCGATTTATGTGTTTTTGGTAGGTTTGACTCTGTGTCTGGAATGTACATATATAGGTGATCTACAGTTTAGTTCTGTTGCTGGATACGAGGCTGAAGTTGTGTCACTCTTTACAGTGAAGCCATTGACTTGAAAGCGATGGAGGAACATATTTCGTTCCGGAAAAACAGTAAGGCAAGACCCGAGTTACAGAGCGTATACAACTTTGTACCTTTCTTACTGCCCCGCTACTTCCAAGATGTTGGCAAATTCATCTACCTAGATGCTGATATCGTTGTCAAGGTATTCAACCTATTCCCCAACTTCCTTGTGGATTTGCTTTTGATCGTCTTAAACCCTAATACCCTAAACTCTCCACTTTGGAAGCTGTTAGTTGATTATAATAACTTCCAAAACGTCCACAAATGTAGGATATGATTTCATCTTTCTATTGATACATTTTGTTAGCTTCCTAAATTATTCGTTTTTAACTCCTATAGATATGAAGCAGCCACTTTTGGCCATTTGGGCACCTAAAATTGTTACTCCCTCTGTCCGGAAATACCTGTCCTAGTTTTTGGCGTGTTTTAACTTAATACTTTTTTCACAAAAAAGGCTGTCTCAGTACTCGAAAAATGGTCTATCTTTAATAGTAGTATGTAGTTTTTGTGTCACTCTCATTGTCCACCCCGTTTGAAGTGGATAGGGCTTACGTTTGAAGTATAAACATAGGGCAAATATTGCAAAAAAGAAAATGCCAAAAACTATTTCCAGACAGAGGGAGTAGAAGATACAAATTGTTTCAAATTCAGATTTGCTATTCTTGAAATGGATTATTATTTTTCAGCCATGATGGAGTTGTCTAGTGTCCCACCAGGATTAATACGTAATTCCTCAATCTTATGTTATTTTTTCAAGATGATACACTGAATGAGTTTGGTTTTTTTTTCCTGCAGGGTAATATCGAGGAGCTAATGCAGATTGATCTGGAAGATAGGGCAGTTGCTGCAGTGGAGGACTGTTCTCAAAAGCTTGAGACCTACTTTGATTTTGAGCAACTGGCAAAGATCCAGGCACGGTCTGATAAGCCTGGTTGGGTTCCTAATGTGCCCATCAATCCTGAGGCTTGTGTGTTCAACCGAGGTGTGCTTGTGATTGACACCAAACAATGGATCAAAGAGAATGTGACGGATGCGATTCTGTGGTGGATGGACGAGTTTCAGAGTGCTCATGAAGTCCTTTACAAGTACGGTTTAACATCTCAAAAGCTCTCCTATAAGATTTACAATGTTAAATTAATGTCAATTTAATGTAACATTAGATCAATTCTAAGATATTGTCAAATTCTATCGACTTGATGTTAATAGTTGCTAGTACTATGTCAAGGTCATCAACATCACAATAACATTGAATTACCACCATGTGCATCACATAAACTTTAACTCACTATATGAATTTTATGCCTATTAACATTAGTGTCCTTTTGTGATGAGATTTTGCATCTTGGAAACGGAAGAAAGGTTGTTTCGAAATCAGATGAGACTTGTCGTTCGGCTTCAAGTAAACAATAACCGTCACTTGAATGTCTAATTTTTCTTAAGACCCCAACAATATTTGATGAAAGACATAGGGTGGCTGTCCCTATGACTACTCATGCACCAAAATCATTTAGGAGTAGTAATAGGAATCAACAACGAACCTCCATGTTCCTATGATTGCTCATCAAAGTCAATTATGGAACAGTGAAATGAAACACTCTTTTTGACCCACATAACACTCAGTAGCCTTCAAGAAGGTTGCCTATTAGTTTCATCCACTTTTATATATGGAGTGACCAGTGATTTGTAATTGAATGGGCTATTGAATCAAATAAATAGTTATAGGACACTATTGAATTGTGACTGAGTGCTTTTGATTATCGTTCACCATGGTTAGTTACTCTTGCTTGATGCCACCTGCCCCCATAGCTACTGATGTGATGTGGAATATCCCACATCATGGATGATATCCCACATCATTCTGTTGGGGGAAGGCAGTAGTTACAGAGGCTACTGAATGTTATGATGTGCAAAAGGAGGCCATTTTAGATTACATGCACTTGTAAAAGTAACACCAACAATAGAAGTTAACTTGATTTTTGCGATTGTAGTGCAATTTCTTTTGAATTTATTTATTTATTTTTAATATGAAATAGGGGCACTAGAATAATTGTGAGACGGCTATCCTACAGTGCTGCAGTATTGATTTGATTTGTGTTGTTGTGGTTTTCTGGTGTTTCAGGTATGGACTTTCACAACCACCTTTCTTGCTAGCCCTGTATGGAAAATACAAGAAACTAGACACGCTGTGGAATGTGCGTGGGCTGGGACGCAACGAGTTCAGTGAGCGAGAGCGGGAGTATTTGGAGAAGAAGTACCACCACAAGCCAGACCGGAAGCCCTTCATTTCCTTTGAGGCTGACGCTGCCAAGATCCTGCACTTCAATGGCAAGTTCAAGCCCTGGAAACGCGTCCGGCCTGTTGGAGCCTCGGCCGCCGTCGTCTCCCGGTGTGGAGCCAAAGGCGTGGAATGTTCCAAGCTTTGGTGGGAGTATCTCAACCCTCTTGCTGATGAAATTCTAAGACACGACGATACTTTGTAAATCTATATGCATTTATTTATTGGGGTTGGGTGATTGATAATGTGCATACAGCATGATCAAGGTAAACATTCTGTAATAGCAGTGTTTACCACCTACCCTTTTCACCATAGCTGCAGAAACTACACTTGCCTATGATAGTCGGTTGAGTACCAACGATTTCATTCAAGGTCTGTGCTAAAGAAAAAGATATGAAAGAATTGGAGTATTTTGGATACCCTGATTCTTAGCCTCCAGGATTGTGCTGGAGCATCATTGTACCACTAGACAAGCAGTGTTGATTCAAAACTGGATTGTTTGACAAAAAGATAATGGTGATAAGTCAACCCTAGTTTAGAAGAAATTTGGATGCATAGAAGACAGGCTTTGATGATTTTAAAATAGAAAATGTGGAGATGGTAAAGGCACTTGTGTTGCCTTGTGACGCAGTAGACACAAAAAGGTGTAAGACAAGGTGTCAAGAACATGACATGTAAGGTATATATTGTCACTAATAGCAACTGAGCATAGTTACTATCATTAGGCATGTATGATTTTTATTGACAAGTAAAAGAGGATTTCAACACACTTTAACTTGCATTGTTTAAACATGGTTATGAATAAATTATGAATTTCAAAGTGTTTGTTGATAGGTGTATCCAAAATTGATGATAGTTCTGATTGTGTACATCTTATGTAATCAATATTTAGGTTTTTGTGTTGCTTTTGAGTAGGTGGTTGCAATAGTTTCGGGTTCCACACATGAGCAAAGACAAACTTCACAAAGAGAATGCACTTCTTGTGCATTTGTCTTGTGATTTTGCTTTGTTAGAATCTGTAAAGCAACAACTTCAAATTGAATAAATGATTTGGGACAATTTTTTTTTCTCGAAAGCATCACCTGCTATGGAATGGAGGGAGTAATACACACGGCCAACACGCAAGAACGGTTCCACTTGAAAAATACTACGTGCCGATTCTAGCATAGGCCATGATATGAGGTTCCATCGTTGAAACCGTTGTGCCAAACTCCGACATGGGCCAACCTAGTTGATAATAAAATCACATGGATCAGAAGACCATCATTACTCTGCCTGAGCGAAGCCTCAATGGCCAAAAGTACAAATGTTATGCGCTCAGATCTGCTTCTGCAAGTGCAGGGCCTTTCATCATGTGAGATCATCTGAAAAATTTCAATGTGCACAATTTCAGATTGTTGTACACTATAGTGGCTTTACTACTGCCAAAAGGGGAATTCTGACCACGTAACATTCTTGAGATGCCTACAGGTACGGTACGGTCCCCTTTTTACATGCAAAAATCTTCTTGAGTTGCCTTGGTTTCATCGCCTTTCTACAGTAGAGGCACCATTCCTCGTGATTACAAATGATGCCTCTGCAATTGCATTGTAATGCTTCAATTCAAGATTTTCTCGATACAAACAATGCAACTCAAGAATGTTATGCCCTCGCTCTCGGGGTTTCCCTATGCGGTATTTTCTCATGTGAGGCTTCCTACTATACATGAACAAAGACTCTGTTGGGTAGTTCTATTAAATAGAGTAGGCCACGTGGATGTCCTCACTTGTACAAAAGGTGTTTTGTTCGATTAGGCAAATGATCAATTCCATCAAAGAATGGTGACACGACTAATTTTTGGTGGAATTGGTCATTTTTCTTGGTGAAATAAACACCTTTTGTATTAAGGTAACTATATCTTAAAGCAAGCATTTACTTTAAAGCGTCTGTCTTTACTGCGATGTGACATTTTTGGACTGAAATGTCACACTATAGTAGATACGGACACTTTAAGGTGAATGCTCGCTTTAAGGTATAGTTACCTTATGCCGTTTCAAAAGTACAATAATCACCAGGCCATTGAAGTTGTCTATGTTCCATTAATTCATGTTCCCATCACCAGGGCCAAAGTTCTCTGCTATGCCTTTACTTCTCCCAGTTCTTCTTAATTGTCTTTGTCTTCACTTTTTCATTGTTTACATGGCTTACTTTTGGTGCTATTTCTTTAGCATTTGTTTAGATTTAATTTACCTTGTGATCACATGTATATTTAGCTTGGCATTCAAAATACTTTAATAATGTTGATTTTATTTCCAAGAAGAGATTATTGCTTAGAAAGATATGACAATTGTACACATTAAGGAAACTTCCAATAAGCACCACAAATTGTTTTTTTTTGTATTGAACTTGGAAGATGGCAAATTGTTGTTATCACTGTGAATACAATCCTATATCCTTTAGGCTCTTTACGTTGCATCAAAATTACAAATAATGAGCTTTTGAATTTTCATTATGTATCTGCATTGGACATATTGAAATCTAAATTTTTATCATGTATCCATATATTTAAAAAGAAACCTAATTATAAAGAAAAACTAGAAAGCCAAAAGGTGCATGTGGTAAAGGAAGAGCTTACTTTCATTGCAATAATTTTTTGCAATAATACTTTCATTGCTCTTAGCATTTTGATATTATTTTGCAATAATATCAGAATGCTAAGAGCAATGATGATATATAAGAAAATGACTTGAAGTTAACTCAAAAGAACAAAGATTGATTTATGGCCAAAATGACATTCAACCATGTGATTGTGGAAGCAATGCTTGTTATACAAATTTTTAAATTTTAAATTTTTTTTGTGAGCCTATTAATAATGTACTAGCATTGAAATATACTAAGACTTTTACAGCATTTGAAAAAGTGAAACATGTTTTTTCAACTCCAAAGAGATTTATTTATTGAATATTTTGATGGGGCAGTAGTTTACAAATGAGTTCGGAACTTTTTGTGAAACCACGTCCCAATGCCTAAATGCATATGAATGTCACACGAATCACTACAATTCCAAATAAATGTTGTTGTTGTTGTTGTTGTTGTTGTTGTTGTCACTTTTTGGACACTTTCTTTTGAATACTTTGAATGATATTTTGAGTAATTCTTATCATATAATATAGGGGTAGCAAAGTACTCCCTCTCTTTGATTCTTTTTTCTAAATTAAGTTGGTAAGTGCTAAAAAGTTAACGCCCATGCAATACACATGTTGCATACATCCTTGCAATTGTAAATAGAAAATATAGGTGGTGGAAAAGCTACTAAAATATTAACAACAAGAGTACAAAAGTGGTTACAAATAGTTCTCCATTCAATCACCCATTGTGGTTACTATTATTAAGTATGAGAAGTAAAGGCATATCGAAGAAAGAAGAGGATGGACCTAGTGTTGGGAGCCAAAACCAAGGCAAATGAGCATGCAACTTATAGCAGGGGCTACAATTTAATAATATTAAGATGGATCATCTAAAACAAGGATCCTCAAATAGTAGGAGGTAGGTCCTCTAAAATGACTCATACTTGATTGAATATTTTCATGTGGGATGCAATGGCAAATTCTTTTGAATGACTAGTACTAGGACCCAAGGCTTCTTTGTACCACTAGAATTATTTTGAACAATGATTCCTATTAATAATATATATATGTATATATAATCCATAGGAATTATAAAATTCATCAATTATAAATAATTCATTCTTTGAACAAGTTGTTTACCACATATCATCATCACTTTGATTATGACTTGTAAAAAAGTTCACATGGTATACAAATGTTTAATTCTTTTGTCTATGAAGTAAGAAACTTAATTATTAATTATTGATGTAAATAAATAAAGAAGCTCCTATAGAAACTCATAGGTCTCAAGATGGACCTCTAGAAGCTTTTACAAAGTGTCCAAACACAAATATAAAAAGGATTTGAGACAAGGGACTCTTTAGTCTCGCAAACACAAGTTGTCAAGCAATTCACGATGTTGCAAGCCTTGTTTTTGTATAGAGTTCTAAATATGAAGCTAAATTGTTTCTATATTCTTGAGAGTAGTCTTAGGAATCTTGTATATTTTGTCTTTTGAACTTTGCATCCTTGACAATATATATTTTTAAATAAGTATGGATGATTGCACAAGACACTCATCCTTTTTTTGGGATCACAAAGGCCGTATTTAGAATAGTTCTTCTGCTATAAGTTTCGGCTTGTAGCTCCATTTAATGGCCTCAAGATTCACATTTGAGGTACATCAGGAATTTCCGACCCCACTGATTCTGCACTGATTCAGTGCGTTTATCGTTAAACACTGATTCCGCACGTCATACGTGCATTTAGAAGTGTCGTTACAGTACGGAAGTGACATGCATTACTAAGATGTCGATGCAGTGTCTTTTCCGTGATTATCAAAAAAGTATTGTTTCCGCACGGAAGTCGTGCTTGACGGAATCCGTGCGTTAATCGTGTATCTACATCACATGACTGATAAGACACGGATAACGTGCAGTTTTAGTTAATGCGAATTCAGTATCGTATACGTATCATATTAATGCCTTTTGTTATATTCGTGCGATTTCAGTATCTATTATAATGCAAATCATTGTCGTACGACATCCGTGTACAATATTTTAATATATATTTGGAATCTTTTGGAATCTTTTGGAATCTTTTGGAATATTTCAAAATATTTTATATTATTTTGGAATATTTTGGAATATGTTGGAATATTCCAAGAATCTTCTTTAAATTATACTTCCGGTTTAATTTCCCAAAACATTTTTAGATCTACATTTATAGAGTTTAGAAGCAATACACATTAAAATTTCAAAGAAATAACATTTTATATTTTTAGAATTCAAATTTGGTATTATTGGTTATCATTGTACTTTTCATCATAGGAGCAAAAAAAAATAGCTCACAACCACCACGATTTTGGCAAAAAATAAATAAATTCAAAATATTATGAAAAAAATCCTAGATATAGAAAACGTTCTGCATAATCTAGTGCAAAAAAAAAATTTGGAAATTTTTTTTTTTTCACATAGTTAAAAACATTCAAAGTCCGCTGAAAAAAAAAAACAGCTCACAGCCCTGAATCCCTGATCTGCCATCACGATTTTGGCAAAAATTTAAAAAATTCAAAAAATTATGAAAAAAATCCTAGATATAGAAAACGTCCTGCATAATCTAGTGCAAAAAAAAATTTGGAAAAAAAGTTTTTTTCACATAGTTAAAAACATTCAAAGTCCGCTGGAAAAAAAAAACAGCTCACAGCCCTGAATCCCTGATCTGCCATCACGATTTTGGCAAAAAATTCAAAAATTCAAAAAATTATGAAAAAAATCCTAGATATAGAAAACGTCCTGCATAATCTAGTGCAAAAAAAAATTTGGAAAAAAAGTTTTTTTCACATAGTTAAAAACATTCAAAGTCCGCTGAAAAAATAAGTTCGATAATTACCAAAAGAGTTCCATTCTACGCATGAAGAGTTTGAGGTGGTTTGGTGGTTGGGAACTTGATTGGCAACTGGAAGGTTGAGAGTTCAAATCCCACCGTTGGCGATAGAGCTTGGGAAGCTATGGTGGGCTCCACCGCATGTGCGGGCAATTTCCATGTAATCGAAGTGGGTAGCGAGGAAAGTAATTATTTTATATTTTCTATTATTTTATTTTATTTTATATTTTTTAATAATAATATTTTGATCAAATTTAGATATAAAAAGAAAATAAAATCTAGATATGGAAAAGATGATGTCGCACGAAAAACGCACTGAATCAGTGTAGTTTTAAAGACGATTAAAACACGACATTTGACGACTATAAACAGTACTGAATTCATACGTTTTCAATGGATGTATCAATCGTGTCGAATCAGTACTATATCCGCTTGTACGAACATCGTGTCATATCAGTGTAGTTGCGATGAATGACGCAACGATGCGGAATCAGTGCGAAAATCGTACGAACCCTTGAAATATCGGAAATCGCACTGAATCAGTGCAGAATCAGTGGGGTCCGAAATTCCTTTAGTAAAACATTTTTTTGGAGTGTTCGAGAGAATCAAATTTTAAAAAAAATTGAATCTATTTTGAAAAAAGGGTCCTTGATTAGATGTCACACTTTGGTCTTAGATTTATTTTCTCACCACTAGTATACATTAATTGTTTGTTTTGTTTG
The DNA here is from genome assembly GCA_022496805.1 of Pohlia nutans. Classification (NCBI taxonomy): domain Eukaryota; kingdom Viridiplantae; phylum Streptophyta; class Bryopsida; order Bryales; family Mniaceae; genus Pohlia; species Pohlia nutans. Next base: position 12,201,854 of record CM040092.1, on the reverse strand, counting down.
TAAGTTACGTTGAGAACTCATGGACCGTGCGCCCATTGAGTGTGCTCTTGGTACAACCGGAAATATTAGCTCTCCATGAGAAGGGGTGCACTAAAGCCGTTTCATCACTTTGGGATTTACGATGTAAAAGTTATGGTTTCTCAACGATTTTGGTCACCATAAATTGGATAAAAAAAAATTCTAAAAAAAAAGACAAAAGTAAAAGCTCAGCAAAATCACAAGGAACATTGGGGCAACAACACAAGACCACACCAATAATACTATATATTGAATATTTATTATTATTATTATTATTATTATTATTGTTTTTGAAACATGGAATATTCAAAAGTATTTATCTAAGATTCAGTTTTTTCACCACATAAAACAATATTGAATAATCTTCCAAAAAGAATTCGACATTTAGTTTTTTAAATATTCTCTGCTAACTCTGCCCGACCATGTCATTCTTTAAAGGTCCACTGTCGCACCTCTGAATTTGAAGCATTTGTGAGGGGAGCAGAGGAATCAAAGAGAATTTTCTTTAACTTTAGCTGGTCCAAGCCAAATAGCATAATAGAGCAATGGGAGCCATCATCCTTTTGCAATGGGACTACGTTCTAGTTACAATTAGAAATTAAGCTTACGTTGCAATGACATGATAGTCCCAAAATTCATGAAATACAAATGGCATTCCCTTATTATTTTCGATCCAGTTTTCAAAAAGGGTGCTATCCACTAACTCACCTTGAGTTTGAATAAGATCCCATGAATTTTGCATTAATATAATCTTATTTGTTCACTCTAAATAGTTAAATGGTATTGAAGAATTTGGTGGTCTCTCATTGTTAGGTGTGTAAGAGCTTGGTGGTCTCTAAACTCAAGGAGAACTTTTTTGCCATCAATATAGAGGTTTTTTGAGTTCCCCTTGAGTTTAGAGACCACCAAGCTCTTGCACACCTAATGATAAGAGACCACCAAATTCTTTCATACCTTTTAATTATTGGAGTGAACAAATGAAAGTATATTAACCCCTAAAAGTCCAAGGGGTATTGGACAAAACATAAATGTGTTATATTATTTGCCTTCTATATGTTTGATGAAGTTTGGTTTAATAAACAAAATGTAGGGCATCATCTCTACAAATTATCCGTACGGTCAAACTTCCAAAAACAAATTTAGATCATTTTTAATGAATTTAAAAGCATTAACCTTTGAAAAATTCTATAAATTACAATTTTCACTTTTAGAGTTTAAAATTTAGCATGATTGGTTAAATTTGGTTTATCTATTCTAAAATTAAAAAAAAGCAAAAGAAATGATGGAGGGAACATCATTACTTTCCCAAATAGCAAATTTTATAACACTAAGACAATGTTGAGGTGATTCACTTTGAAAATTTTCACAGGTGGAGTAGTTAACTTAGATTGACATAATTCAAATTGCATTGGAAAGTAAACTAGATATAGTATTTTAAAATATTTTTATTTTCAAAAACATATATTTTTTGTTCCGGGTAGCTCGTTAAAAACAGGCAACGATCAAAAAATGGTCGTTTGAACATTTAGGGGTTAACTCCTAAACGCCGCCGAGACCAAGAAATGGCTTATGAATGAAGTTGACTGTTCAATTCTAACTGCTGCGTGGATGATTTCCATCCAATTCTTTATGTAAAGGGCTTTGCTTGGTGATGCCACTCCTTCAAGTTAAATTCAAATCATTCAAGCTATTTTTAGATTTTACATGGGGTCCTAACTACAAAAAGAGTCGTAAAAATGGTTCACCGTGTAGTGTATTTTGAATTTTTTTGCTTGTTCTACTTAAACTAAATTTAGGCCATGAAAATGAGTTCTATTGCATTTGAGCTTAACTAGCAAAATGAAGCTTGCCAAGTCTAGTTTCTACTCCACTTTGAATTTTTGGAAAAATTTGAAAATTGAGTGTTTTATTGTAGTTACAAGTTTAGTAGGTATCACCAAGGTGTAGCAAAATTTTTAAATTTAGATACACGGATGATTTTCATCAACTAAACTTTTCTTCATTGTAATTTACACCTTAGGTAAAAAAATCAGAACTTTTTAGTACATTTTGTAATTGATATAGATTTTCTTTACAATCACTTCATAAAACCATAGTAATTTCAAATTTTCACCAAAATTTATGAAAAATTCATGATTTGTAGTAGACATGTGACTTCATCTACTAAAAATATGAATTTGAATTCTTGTATTATTTTTAGTAGCAAAATTGAGTGTGACAGATAAAACATGATTTCATGGTCATAGGCCCTACCTTTAGGGGTTAAAGTAAAATTCATGAGATCTTATTCAAACTCAAGGTAAGTTAGCGGATACTCAGTAACTGTATTATACTATGCAAGAGGGTTGGAGAGTTGGACTATTTTATTAGTAAATGGTGTGGGTCAGAGAACGTTATGGGTGCATGAAAAATTGCCTCAGAAACATCGATGGAATGTGATTTTTTGGGGAGGGCGGGACCAGTGAAGGGAGTGGACATCACGAATCCCAGCAAAGCGCAATCACTCCGTGGCCCAACATCGACCAATCACCTTCCCCCGTCCACCTTCTTCACACTACATACCGACCACCCTCTTTTCCTACCTCCCGGGCACCCAACAGAACCGACCACCCTCTTAACCTACCTCCTGGACACCCAACAGAACCGACCCATTCTCATTCTATTACACCGACCTTCCTCCTTCACCCCCCTTGTCCGCCGCTCCCATCATCCTCGTCTTCGCCGCTGCCTTTGATTCCACTCTGCAATCCCTCCTCACACTCTCGCATTGCGCTCAGGTAACTCACGCTTCAAATCTTCCCCTTCTCGCATTCACGCTTTCGATTTCTGTGCTCGCACGCTTTTTCTTTTTTTCCTGCCCAGGCAGGTGGTTTCAAATTTTAATCCGGTTTGCGCAATTGCGGTTTCTTCACGATTTCATGGAATGTGACGAGGTTGGATGGAGATCGTGCAGAAGCGATTTGTGATGCGGCTCACCGATGGCTTGTGGCTCACTTTTTTTGTTTGTTTGTTGCGTGAATGTGAATATTGGCTGTAGCATTGGTGGCGAAGTGGATGAGGCAGGGGAGGTGAACGAGCGCGGCCTTCTTTCCCTTGAAGGTCCGGTTGGATTTCATTCCTTTCCGTTCCTTTCCTTTCCTTTCTCTTCTCATGGTGATGCTTTTAACGAGTGGAGGATGGATGCTTATAATCGTTGTGTCAAATGTCCATGAGCTTCTTACTCTATGATGGCTCTGTGAGTTTAAGAACCCTAGGTTGAGAGTTTTGGATCAATAGTGCTGGTCGCCGTGGTCACCATCTTCTTTCTGCGTAATGCTCTCTGTAGCTAGGGAACATGACATTGTGAGGAAGCCAATGGAGCTTCTGGAGTGACTGATCAGTGCTTGGAGGCTGTTTTATTTTCTGTTAATTTTAGGAGCAGAGTTATTTCTTGATTTTTTCAATCATAATGTGAACTAATGGCCATCAGAAGCTTCAGAGTGTACGGAATTTTGAGGTTCGGTCGTCGTGGTAACCATCTTCTTTCTGAGGTTCTCGGCAGAATGTTTTCTGTAGCAAGCGAGTGTTACTTTAACGGAGTATGACATTGAGAGTAAGTCAATGGAGTGACTGATCAGTGCTTGGAGAGGCTGTTTTATGTTCTCCTTCTGCAGTTGATTTTAAGAGCGGAGTATGCCTTGTTTTTTTTCATCGTAATGAACTAAAGGCCATTAAAAGCTTCAGAGTTTAAGGAATACTGGGGTTCGGTCGTCGTGGTAACCATCTTCTTTCTGAGGTTTTCAATGGAATGTTTTCTGTAGTGAGTGTTACTTTAGCGGAGTATGACATTGAGAGTAAGTCAATGCAGTGACCGATCAGTGCTTGGGGAGACGATCTCTTAATTTGGAGCGCTGTTTTAGGTTTTCAGTTAATTTTAGCACTTCGTGTTTCGACGTCTATTTGCGGAGTTCTCGAAAGGACATCGGAGTCTGGGCAATTGTGAGTTTCGGTTGTCTCTTGAAGGTTTGGCTTGCTTTTTTGAGGGGCTCTGAATTGATCCGGCTGCCAATTTTTAACTGAGGGTTTTTAGGTCTGGGACGGATTCAATGGCGCCCCACTCAACGGACGTTGCGGAGTATGCCGTCTCTGACGGATTGAGGCTGCGTGTTTCGGAAGCCAGCAACCCGGAGTCTGAGACTCCCTTGAAGAAGTACACTCTTGAAGATGTCAGCCTTCATAGCAGCCAAACGGATTGTTGGTTGGTAATCTGGGGCAAAGTGTACGATGTCACAAGATGGTACGAACTCGTGCAAAGTCTGTTCTAAGAAAAGAAGGATTTTTGCATTGAATATATTGCATGCATGGAATTGTCATATTTTGAATGAAGGGTCTTGACTGCTAGTGTTGAAAGACTTACCTATACACTAAACTGAACCTTGAAAATTGGATTCAGAGTCGGAGGTGGTGCTTGATGGTTACTTGGTTAAGGTTGAAGGTTGTCAAAAATTATGTTAAAATCAGATCGTCTGCACAAAAGTGTGTCTTTTGGTCCCTGAAATCATAGGAATAGCCCTTGGTGGAAGTAGTCTGAAGGAATGTTGAGCTCGTTCTATTTGTGTGCTTTTATGACCCAATTACGCAGGAATTCAGCTCCTGTGATGGGCATAAGCGGCTGTGACATGTCCAGCAGAAGCTGACGTATGATATGGATTCACTCTCTGTGTCAGGATCCCCAATCATCCAGGGGGCAGCCTCATCTACGTGAAAGCAGGACAGGATTGCACTCAGCTCTTCGATTCTTATCATCCTCTTTATGTCAGGTGATTATTGCACAACATTTTAGAATCCCAGGCCTGTATAGTATGATTGAGAAATCGGATTAGATTTTCCTTGCTACTGAAAGGTGCAGGTTATGAGTTTTGGAGAATGCTTTGTTTTCTTGTGTACTTAAATAATGTTCATTTCAGAAAAATGCTTTCCAAGTATTGTATTGGGGAGTTGGCACCCACTGTTGGTGAAGACAAGTTCAAGTCTGCACATCTGGAGTACAAGGATGCTGCAAATGAAGATTTCTACTTGGTCATGAAGCAACGGGTTGAGGCGTACTTCAAGAAAAACAAGGTCTGATATAGTTTTCATTCGTACACAATGCACATCATAGATGTTTTTCTGAACTTGTCCAAACATAGGGCAAACCTAAGTGGTTTCTTATATGGACCTCAGTGCAGAACTTTGGAAAGCCTGTGTATTTAAGTAATTCTATCTGAAATCCAGTACTTGTAGAATTCTGATAATAATCTGGGATCATTTCTGCTATACCGAAATTTTCTCCTAGACCCTCCTCTTGTCTGATATAGTTTTCATACATACACAATACACATCATAGACCTGATGAAACGCTTTGACTGGTTGTGACAATGGATAGCTTCTTCTAGTGGCATGTTATGAACCAATTATTCAATCTAGTACTTTGACATTTTTCTCTGCTGATTCAATATCAGAGTTAAGGCTTGGTATTAGGCTTCCATTGACCCATGATTCAATATGTGCAGATAAATCCTCGAACTCATTCACACATGATCATAAAGTCACTGGTCATTCTTGTTGGATACTTCGCCTGCTATTACCTGGCATTCTTCTGGTCGTCGAGCTTCATTCTTTCGCTGGTTTTTGCAATGGGAATGGGTTTCTTCGCGGCAGAGGTGGGAGTATCGATACAGCATGATGGAAACCATGGTAAGTCCCAATATCTTTATGGAAAATTATGTAACTACAGAATATTCAGTGTCTTTCTCCTGCTGTTGCTCCTACGAATACAGCCATGTACCCTGCCGAAAAATGTACTCCGTATGTTAATACACATACTCTTATTTGTGATCAGAGATTGCTTGTAGTTGCACCGTTGGAATGAAAGTAGGGTCCACAGTAGTTCTGTAAAGCATTCTTTGAGTTATCTACTGACTACTTGTGAGGGTGGATCTGGATTCGGCAGGTGCATATACTAGCTGGTGTGATTTTGGGTACATCATGGGAGCGTCTTTAGATCTAGTTGGGGCTAGCAGGTAAGATTTTAACTTTGACAAATCAGAAGATTTTGGTATGGTTTTTCTAATAGCAGTGGTGGCTATCTACAGATTTGTGTGGTAATTACTTGCTTCTATATATGTGTCACAATTTGTAGGTCTTGGTGGAACTCAGTGTAACTGTGTTCACCCCTCATTTTCCTCATATGCAAGGTTATCGTTAGTACGTTGACATCTTAAATGTGTTCATGTTTGTGTATAATTTACAGCTTCATGTGGAGGCAGCAGCACGTTGTGGGACATCACTCTTTTACCAATGTGGACAACTATGACCCTGATATTCGTAAGTTGGACTAATATTTACTTGCGGCAATTTAAAAAAATATTTATTAATCTTTCTAGTTTTATGAAGTGACGTTATTTGACGTCACCTTGCCTTTTGAGGTTCGGCGTCACTGCTTATCCTGGGTTTGTGAACCGGATTTCTAACAATTGGCAATCTTTGACACTTCTGACATACCTCAAATGTTCTCATGTATTGACTTGTCAAATTTCTCCTCACTGTCAGTTGAGTTTAACCTTTATATCCTGAATGTATGCAAAAGTTGATTTTTTTTATCAATCTCGAATGCAGGTGTAAAAGACCCAGATGTCAGGAGGGTAGCAACTACTCAACCAAGACAGTGGTACCATGCCTATCAGGTAATTGATTTTTTGTACTCGGCATCTAATGGTTCTTTTTCCTTTTTATCTTTGTGCCGCCTCTCTGCTTTAGTTCTGTTTCTAGATTACTATTTCAGAATGGGACGTTTCATCGTTATATTATCAAGTACAGGTCACTGTTTGCGGTAGAACCTACCTTAGCGTTGATCTCATGTTCTCAGTCGTGATCAACGGTTAGTGGAGTTGCCGTTCCATGTAGTTTGAGATATGAACTTGAGATTTCCATGTTGGGTAATGTGTTTCTTTGCAGCATATCTACCTGGCGGTCTTGTATGGGGTTTTAGCGCTGAAGAGTATTTTCCTCGATGACTTCATGGCCTACTTCTCAGGATCTATTGGCCCGTAAGCATCTTGGCCTTGGAAGTTTCTCATGAACTGTGTTTTTGATGTTTTGGGAACGAAGAAGTGAACTTATTAGTACTCATTTTGACTAATAATACCATGCCGCTATCTTAATACCAACTCTACTGTGTACTCGAAGTACTCTACCCGAGGGTTGTTGCCCATCTTCAACTTGGAATGCAGCTAAGAGTAGCAGTTAGGTACATGAATTTGTTAGAGGATGGAAGGAATAATTTGGAGTTGTCTTTTGACAGTGTTAAGGTAGCGAAAATGACACCCATCGAGTTCAATATCTTTTTCGCGGGGAAGCTGCTCTACGCATTCTACATGTTCGTGTTGCCATCTCTATATGGTGTCTATTCTGCAGGGTCTTTCTTGTCACTGTACGTGGCATCTCAGGTACATAATCAAAATCATATCTGTCAGCAAAAGCTTCACTTTTGAATCTCGGTGGCTACAGTCTTTTAGCAGAATATTCTATAATATAGATCAGTCTGACAGCTACAGTGCACATTGGAAGGTTATTTGTGTCCTTTCTTGATTGTGTCGTTTACAACGAGGGTCCGTTTACATCTGTCTGGACAAGACATTCAACTATCTTCTATAGAAATCTAGCAATGTGGTTGGTAGAAAGTTGGAGAACTGCTTTGAAGGCTTTACACTTTGTCCGGATGGCCATGGAATCTTGACAATGGATGAAAAAATGACATGGATGCTTACATGACAACACTTTATGTGAGTGGTCCTGTTTGTTTGACCATTTTATGGAGTGCTCCAAATATCATCAGCCCACAAAATGGTCAAACAGACAAGTCACCTTATCTTGACGTAGCCGTTTAATGTCTTGCCGTCTTGTCCTGTGGGCTTCAAATAGCTATGCCCTGGCCTCGACTTTCTGCTTGTCCTCGAGTTATCTGGAGAAGTGGAAACTGGTCTTAAGATCCGATTATTGTTGCAGCTCATAACAGGGTGGATGCTAGCTTTTCTTTTTCAAGTTGCACATGTTGTGGATGATGTTGAATTCCCAACACCAGAAGAGAGCAATGGCACTCTGAAGGTGAAAGGTGGTTGGGCTGCAATGCAGGTACAATTGAATCTGTTTCAGTTTAAACTGTTTGCTTGGAGGTTGTTATATTCATTGATTCTGAAAAACACTTGGTACAATTTTTAGCAAAATGGGTTGGTGTTGATTGGGACATCTTTGTTAGACTACTATCGGATGAATCTTGCCTGTTTGAAACTTCTCTGAGATAATGGCACCATTTGTTGCATTTTAGGATTCACTAAAGCTAGCATTTTGAAGTGAAATGTACTTGAACCCATGCCAAATTAATGTCTTTTGATTTTTGCTCAAAAGATTATTTGGTAAAGTTCACATCAAATGTAGGTCATACTTACGTAATCCTCGAACCTTCTCGGTGCAGGTTGCAACTAGTGCCGACTTCAGTGCACAGTCACTGTTTTGGAGCCATGTGTCTGGAGGATTGAATAATCAGGTGATTATTTTCTAGTTCCCTTGCATTTGCCTCATATCTTCAGGGAGCTTTTTTTGGGAGGTTTCCGAAGGATATTTGCTTTTGTCACTGCCTATGATTGACTCATCTCCTTAAAGCTAATAAACTTGGTTTTCATTCTGTTGACGTCGGTGAATCAAGTGCCATCAGAATTCCTGTCTCCAGATGGAATCCTGGTTGTCATCAGAAAACACTCCTATTTTCAATCATGTCTTGCCATTCAGTTAGTATGAAAATGATATCGTGTCTAACTTCTGTACTGTCCGTTGAATGGTTGTGCAGATTGAGCATCATCTATTCCCAGGAGTTTGCCATCTTTATTATCCAAGCATTCAGCCCATTGTCAAGGAGACGTGCAAGGAATTCAATGTACCTTACCAAGCCTACCCAACTGTAAGCACTCCATTTCACCTACAAGCTCCTACGCTTTTTAAAACTCCTGTGCATAGAAAAGAGAACATTGTGGTCATCATGTGCTCATTTCTTGTATGTATTGGTATAGAATGCGCAGATCTATTTTATGTGCCCAAATGATGCAAAAAGATGAGTAGTATATCTGTTCTATAGCGAGAGACTCTATCCCCAAGCCAGATGTAATGTTTTTAAGTTGATACGCTTATGATGTAGATTAAATCCGCAGTTCACTAAAGTTTGTTTACATGGTTGGTATGTCCTTTCCCCACAGTTTTGGGCCGCGCTGGTGGCTCACTTTGCGCACTTGAAGAAAGTAGGAATTACGGAGTTTCGGCTAGATGGGTGATCACTGATGAGGCAAGATTCAAGAGCTATTTCTCAAGTTCTTAATAACACTAGAGAATGGTTTTGTCATTCCCTGAATGTTCTGTAGATAAAGGGGTGTCAACATGCTTAGTCTGTCTTCAGAGTCCACTGTGCTGCAAGTGACTGAAGCTTTTGTGCATCCATTTTGTATTATCTTTTGATAATTCTTTTCTTGATATTGGAGTGCCTTTTTAAAGATTTTGTGTCGTGATATTTTTGAATTGTGGCAGATTCTTTGACATTGGCGCATGAGTTTCCGTGAATGGGCAATGGATATTGGTAGAAACTGACGTCAGCATTAGGCGAATCCTTGCACCTTGGGTGTATACTAGTTCTTGTTAACCTTCAACCGGCTTATTGACCCAAAACAGGTTGATGTGGGGCTGTGAAATGGATTTTGGCGGTTGGATATAAATGGATGACTTTACGGATCTTTGTGGCTCTCAACCTTTAATAACTCGTACTCTGAGTTTTTAGGACTCAGAACGTTGTCTTGGAGGGTTGTCGGGTATGGGCGAGGGGACCCGACTTGAGAATGGAAGGGAACATGTCTAGTGCCAATTACAATAAGAGTTGGAAATTCCGTTGGTTGGTCAATTCAAGTAGAGACGCTGCAAGGCTATCTATATTCTAAGGTACAACAAGAATGTTGAGGGATGAAAAATAAACTCAAAAAAAGGATGGTGTAAGCCTAGATGTACATGGATGCATTTGAAATAACACTCACAACATTAGTAAGCATGAACTTTGGGATGTCATTGGAAGATGTTGGAACACATATGACACTGTTCAGTTCATTCTTCACCATGAATTTCTATTTGCTTAACCCTTAAAGGATCACAACTATGTTTCTCTCTAAACACTCCAAAGCTGCCTGAAAGCACCCCTTCTCTTGAAAAGGCAAATAGTTTTTAATCTAAAACCTTTTTGACCAATCCAACTATAGGATATTTCATCCACTTGAGTTTATTAGCACTTTCAAAATTTCAACTGTTTAGGGTGCCTCAAAAGTAAGATTATAAGTTACAAAGTTGGCTGCACTTTTTTTTTGTGCATTGCCTGTGTTTGAAACTTACCGAAAATGCCAAAAATGCAAAGTTTAGTCTCAGATTTGGTAAAATGAATTCGGAGGTTGTGTATATGGGTGTGTTAGCTCATTGTGTACAAAAATGCAGATGCATAGTTCATTGTATGAAAATTTTCAAGAGTTACATGCAATTAGGTTTTTCACCTTTGCATGATTGTATCTTTTGATCTATACATCACCTACGTACGCAAAGTACCATCCTATCTTCGTTACAAAGAGTAGAGTCACCACAAAATATTTCAAAAATTGAAGATCAATACTCATTCCTGATCGAACTTGAAAAAACAGCCTTGGTCCTTTAGGAATTAACCCTTTAGTGCACAAGTAACCACATTGTGGTCTCTGTTGTGTCGAAAACGCAAATAACGGAAAATCCGTGAAGAATTGGATTTTGAATTGTGAAGTTTAAATGATGAGCGGTATGATATATGTCTTTTAGAAAAAGAAAATTTCAATTTGGAGTTGTGCAACTATCAAAATACCTATGAACAAAGCACGGAAATACTGTAAATACTTGAAAATACAATAAATACTTACAAATACAACACATGTACTATGCGGTATTTCTTGTGTTTGGAAATTTGTTATCTTATTTTATTCTTTTGGATTGTGTTCTCTTGTTCATGTTCCATTAGTGTATGTATTCCAATCTTGATCCATGTACTAACTCCTTTTATATTTTAACGTATAAATTTTTGTCCTAAACCGTACATGGATAAGTCACTCTCACTTATAAAATTCACAATAATTATGTGTGAGTCCGTTTTTAACATAAAAGATTGCAACGGAGAGGTGTTGAAATAGGTCATTGCTGAACATCTTTACTTTCATTTTAGAAAATTTAACCCAAATTCTATTTAACTTTGAAGTCACACACCCTCCAAAATCTCATTTTTGAGTGTGCATTATACGGTTCAAAGACATACTATAATCTTCCAATCCCACCATTGGATGATTCTCTAATTTGGGCAAAATGTTTGCACTCCAGCTGTGAATACAATTGTACGGTTACTTTCTAATTTAATCAATTCTATTTATGGCGGTATCAATCATAGTGGAAAAACCCAGTGAAAACCAATGACCCCGCTACAGTACCCAAAGCGTTAAAGGATTAAGGTTAAGATCTGACATGGTAAGTCATATGCTACACAAGTTAACCCTTTAACGTCCCGATTCAACACTGTTTTCAAAACAGTGTTATAAAATGTTTGATGAAAACCAAAAATGGGGTTGATGGTCAAAGCAAAGTTGTAAATGTCAATGTGAAGATCACATCTGTACAGTTGGATTTATTCTATTTTTATTTAATATTTTTAAATTAATTTTGCAAGGTTTTTTCTTGAAATTCAATTAAAACCCCAAATTAGCACAATTTGTTTTAAAAATATGGTAATGAAATTGGAATAACATGCACTACGAGATGGTATGGTTTTCATTATTTGATTCTACTTATTTTGGAAAATCATATTTAAGGTCTCACTTTTGAACTAAGAATGAAACTTGACATAAACCAATTCTGTTGTTTTTCTAAAAATCATAATAACCTATTTTGAAGATCCAAACCATACAAAGGATAATCAACTTGCTCAAGAACCAAGAGAAATTTTGGTGAATGAAAACTGTCCAATTTGGATGAGAATCTAGCAGTTTCAATCTGTGCGTCATCCACATAGTGGTGCGTTAAAAGGTTATAGCAGTAAAATCTGTCTTGCTTAATTATGTTTTTTTTTGGGTTGTTTTTGAAAAGTGTATGTGTCAATTTAAAAACACAAAGGAAAAAATATAATAATCATTCCATCTTGCTTTCTCAGTTAATCAGTCTGTAGCTATAACTGAGAAAGCAAGGTGAAATTCTTCTCGGGAGAGTGAAAACTTCGGGAACAAAAATCATCTTGCTTGTGCCAAATGGTAGGGAGTTCTTGACAAATAATTTAGTGTCTCATTGCATTTACTAAAAATGTTATGTTTTCAGGACCCTATATAAGTTCAAATTAAATGGCAATCTTTCAATGGGGGCCCACCAAATCCCATGCTAGTAGCATTGATTTAGAGAACTCTTATTTTATTTTATTTTATTCTTTCTTGAAACAAATGGATGCTTTATTTCCATCGCACAACAACAAATTACAAACATCACATTGTGAACAAAGAGAGCACATTTCCAACTATATATATTTTTGGAAATTTTCTTCCTACAATATTTGGACTAGATCCAATGCTCCTAATTATTTCCAATTAAGAGCGACACCCCACCATAAACATGAGGCCCGGGAGCAATCCCTGCCATGCACGGGTTCCTATCAAGCAAAGAGGATTTAGCCCTCATGACGTGCATCCGATTGGGATTGAACCGCGGCCCTCGTTGGTGCTAATGTGCACACTTAAGGGGAGCCAACCTCCAATTGTCACCTCGGTGGTTTAAGGTCATTTCGGACCAAGAACTCCTATTTTTCCGTCAATAATGTTATGTTATACTCTGTCCCAAAATAAAACTCGTGGTTTTTCGTATTTTATTTTTGCAATATTTGTCCTATATTAATTAACTTCAAACTTGAACCCTGTCCACATCAAACGGGATGGACAATAAGAGTGACACAAAAACTATATACTACAATTAAAGATAAACCAATTTTTGAGTACTAAGATGGTCTTTTTTTTGGTAAATAAAGTGTTCACACACCAACAACTGCAAACGGAGTATGTACGTAGCATTTGAAAATAGAAAGGTACAATGCATCAATAGCTGAAGAATGTTATATATGGAAAAATTTCTCAATGGTGGTGGTGCTTTCAATGACATAAAAGACATCCTTGCAAGTAAGCTTACTTCCTTTTGTTGGTCTGTTCTTCTCCAGGGTTAAATCCACATGTTGGAGAAGTTGAGTTGTTTATTGCAATGGATACCTTCATTAGCGGTCATAAAAAGAAGTGGTTTTTAAAACACTTCTATGAAAGATGCTGGTATGTCATAAGTGAAAAAATCCCACAAAAGCCAGAAAGTGACCCGTCTCTAAATCCCCCAGTGGTCTTGAATGCGGGACACTATTCATCCACCCCTCCTTTTTCTGGAATTTCCATTTTGGGCACCTTCGGTGCTTTTTTTGGCAAATTTTTTTGGTAATTTGGGGCCGTAGGGGGACCTACTTTTTTTTTGAAACAAATGAAACGAAATTTCATTGCAAGAGGGCACAATACAAACCGACCAGCCACAAGTGGCCTGGTGGAGGAAACCGACAGAAGACAGGGGGACCTACTTGGGAATAAAAAAACCATTGGAGGAGGAGGTTGTTTTTTAAGGTGGGGCCTCAACCGGACAAAAATAGGGGGCACTTTTGTCCCCATTCATTCAAGACCACCGGGGTTCTAGAGAAATCCGAAAGTGACTCTATATGATTGCATGAATTCAGAGTCTGTAGTGAACATGCATTGGACAATGGAACTGCAGTCGTGACATCAGCAGTCAATGAAATGGGTAATATGCTCATGAATCAAGGGATAGTACCATACTCATGAATCAAGGGATAGTACCATACTCATGAATCATGGGATATTACCATTTACCATACTCATGAATCACTACTACATGTAAGAGCAACTTTAAGTAGTAAAGTATTTCTTGAACCTTATTTTATGTCATGCGATTCTTGTGTAATATGTTGCCCTATTGGGTGTTGGACATGACCCACAAATGTGCACAGCCAGTGCGGCACAATCTGAGTGGGATCCCGGTTGCTCATAAGGCTCTTTAGTCCTCGTAAACTGTACCTAGGAATAAGAATCGTTGCATGAGAATTGCTGTAGCGGATTCTAGAATATTGGACATGCCTAGTAATCCTTTACCTTAACCCTTTAGAGCCCACGCAACCACATTGTGGTCACCGAGGTATGTTTTTGCAAACTACTGGAAGATCTACTCCGAACCAAGCATCATTGTTTGGGGATTCATCTCACGCACACTTCAAAAATAAATTTTTGATTTGGAGTTGTGAAGCTATCTAAACACCTATCTACAAAACACCAAAATACTACAAATACCGCAAAATACATGAAGTACTTACAAATACAACACATGTACTATGCGATATTTCTTGTGTTTGGAAGTTTGTCATCCTCTTTTATTTTTTGGATTGTGTTCTCTTATTCATGTTCCATTAGTGTATATATTCCGATCTTGATCAATGTACCAATTCCTTTCATATTTCTATGTACAAATTTTGTCAAACTCTCTTTGTTGTACAAATTTGTAAAGTTTGAGAAAAAATCACAAAAAATCTGTGATTTCTCTATAACAGGGTTGGACGGTAAATGGTTAACCATAATCTTATCTCAAATTGGGACTAAAAACCGGTTTAGACTTGGAGTTGAGGCTCGTATTTTTCATGAAATCTAGTTCTTCCATTGGTAAAGGAGACGAGGCTAGCCTTGATAAGTTTAATTTAGGAGTCAAGGTGGTATCAAAGCAATCTTTTTTATGGATCAATTTAAAATAATTATTTTGATTCAAAGATTTGGTGTGCAAAATGACCCGAAGCTAGCCAAAATGCTACTGCAAAATAGAACATCATTTTTCACTCCCTTGGAGCCAAGTTGGGACTATATCAAATTATTGATAGCAACTAAATAAACTAACCAGCCCTAAGTACAAGAAAATACACCAAATTGGATTTGGTCTTGACTCTAAGCCTAAACCAACTTTAAGCCGGTGCAAACATCCAAAATCATCTCTACACCCGTTTGTGCTTAGTAGAGGCATTAGTAGAAAGAGTGGTCTTTGGGAACCAAGCAATAGTGCTAGAGAATAGTGGCATTGAGCACTACACTTTGACACTATTTTTTTGTGCCCAAAGACCACCTTTCTACTAATAAGTGCATTTAAACCATCCCCATAAAGTGCATTGAAACCATCCATGTATTCTATTGTCGTTGTTTGTAGTTTGGACTTGTAGGAATTGTTTTTTATAAAGATTCTATGGGATAGTTTGACCTTCATTTTGAATTGTTTCATATGTGGTACTTTTTAGAGAGGATCTTAGGAAAATATGACTTGACATGACTAATAACATAACATGAGAGTAGACACTCTAAAGTAACAATAGTTACAATCATAAAGCATCACAAAACAAAAAGCACACCGTACCCGATCATTAGGGTCGGTACCTCATGCCAAATAATTGAATTTAAAAAAATAAAATCATTTTCAACAAATTCCAAATTATATATTTTTTAAAATAAGAAATTCCTAGAGAATAATTGGAGTTCTCTTCTTGTAATTATTTTTTGCCAAACCTGAAGACCGTCTATGGTGATAACAACAATTAACTTAATACCCGTAGTCAACATAACCTACATTAAGGGGCGGTTTACACCATGGACCATGAAGTCGGACCATGGAAGATGGCTATTGTCCATGGTCCGAGTTATTAAAAAAATCAATTTACAAGGTTTATGGGCCCTTCATTAGGTGTAAACCGAATGTGGACCAAAAGGAATGACAATGTACCAAAAAGTGGATGTGCTGATTTTGTTAGTATATGTCCAAAAATGGTAGTTTTGGAAAAGAAATTAATCTTTTGTATTCTTTTGAAATTGCTCATTAAAAAATAATATTATAACGGCATTTCTCTACCATGGGCCCTTGCTTTTTCTACCAGACCACCTCTTTTGCCTCTCTCAATGGAAAAGCCGTTGGACCATGTCAGTGGATAATGTAGGCCTTAAATATTGTTTTTTGGGGACCTCAAACTCTGTGGCCACTCTGACATTTTTCCCTTGGTGTAAACCGCAATGCTCCCGGGACGAGTTCAATATCCAATCACAACTTTTAGAGGGCCGTGGGACGAGTTCATGGTCCATGGTGTAAACAGGCCCTAAGAACACGGCAGGCTCATTAGTTATTACATAAGCATGACATAATTTTCAACAGACTGGATCTGCTCTTGGAATCCATACCATAAATTTGGTCATGCTTATGTAACAGTGAAAGTCTGCTTCCTGATTCAGGTCACGCTCATGTAAGCTGCTCGACCCTTAACCCCTAAACGTACCAGGATGTCCCTGGAATTGGCAATTTGAGAAAAATCATCATAAAGTACTATTTAGAAGAATATTTTGGAATTGATATACAAATGAAAGTTCTAGATTTTGAATTTTGGATTCCATCCGTACCGTTCGATTCACTAATACTATCACCAATATTTAATTATAGAATTTGAAAGTTAAAATTAAAATTTTCTTTTCAATTTGATTACAAACAAAATTTTAATATTTTTTGAGTAAAATTTGTTGGAATGAATTTGAAATGAGATACTCTTACACGTGGTGATTCTTTGAAATTTTTGTGTTTCTTAAATCTATGACCTCATTTTTGCAAGGCCACTTTTGAACTATAGTCAATGCAATTTTGGCTTGGTCAACGACTTGACATACTTCTACATTTGTAATTTTAGAAAAATATGTAATCAAGTATGACTAAATCCAACCATTAGATAGGACAACAACTTGGTGAAGAATCTCCAAAAAATTGGATGACTTTCATCCAATTGTTGATGAAAACGTAGGGTGGGTTTGAATCTGTTAATCGTTCGGAAACTGAACACTGTGACGTTTAGGGGTTAACCCCTAAACGCCTAGAGCCCTCTCCAAATGCGGCAGTTTTGCAAAGATGCATTATAGAATGCAACTAAGAGGGATATTTTGAACTTGATGCATATATAAAATTTGTACATTATGAATTTTAGATTCTATCCAAACAGTTAGATCTATGATTGCTATCACCAATATTTTTGTATAAAATTTGAAACTCAAATTTCAAAATTCTTTTGTAATTTGATTACAAGTAAGATATTGACAATTTGTGGATGAAATTTGTTGTGATTGGTTGAAATGTAATACTCTAAATATAGTTATTTTTGGAGATTATTTGGTTGCTTAATTTTATGAGTTGACCTTTTTAAGAGCACTTTGACACTAAAATCTTTGAAATTTTGGGTGAATCACAACAACATGAAATGAGGCATAAAAATTTCACAAATCATCCCCTTTCTAATCACATCACACATGCATGAAGATAACTTCCCATAAAATCTATAGTAAGAAATCCACACTGCAAAAAGTGCATGATGGATGAGAAGACATGGATGAAATCTATACATCGTTCAAAAAATGAATATTTAGGGAGTTAACCCTTTCATCCATTGCCGGAGATAGTTGATTTTGGCCAACGTCATTAATGCCAAGGTTGTGAACAATGTTATGGCCATATTTGATAGTGTTGTGTTAGGTAGAAAAACCATAAACCGAGACACCTTCAAGAACCGTGTCATAGACTACCACTGAAACTGTGTTGTAAATGATCTTAAAACTTCTTTTTTGTGGGAGACTAGTGTTAAATAATTGGCTTCTTGTGTTTGCTCTATTTTGGGTAGAGTGTTGGAGCAACCCATATATCGATTTAGGATCAGCCTATGATTGATTTAAGATAAGTTTAAGGCACAAGTAGGGGGTTTGACAAACTTTCCACTTTGAAAAATTGTAGAATTTTTTCTATTTAGCAAAAGGAAATATGAAATCACTTCGTCTCTTCATAATTTCTTCTTCTCTTTTTACAAAAAAAATAAAAATACTTGGTCAAAATCCATTTTTAAAAAGCAAAACACTTTATTTTCTCGGTTTATGATATTTCTACCTTAGATGGTGTGATGACAACAGGAAATCCTATGACATGAAAAAATAAAAATAAAAATAAAAATAAAAATAAGTTAAAATCATATCTTTAGGTACTCTTATAACAAGCGGCTAGTCGCGTAGTCTCTGCCTTAGTATTTACCTTAGATTTACTTTTACGACTTGTTTATATTGTTCAACCATGTAACTCCTCGTAAACGAAGCGTTTTTGTAATCTCTCCCCTGGTGGGACAGAGACAATAAACACTTTCAATAATATGCGGAATCATGGGCCCACATGCCCAATAAGTCCAGAAGAATCTCCAACACTTCCATTCTTGGTTTGGTCTGAAGATCCATTCCTTGAGATTTGAGACTTGAGATGCCCTACAATTGACATGGCCGTGCCTGCTGTAAAAGGTAAGTTGATGATGTAATGGGTCAACAACATGGGGCCAGATTCCATGTGGGATTTGAAAATTTGGCCCCAAAGCACATGGGCTTGTAGCTGATCCCAACTCACTCCCAAAGGATTTCCCTACCTACCAGGATTATTATTATTATTATTATTATTATTATTATTATTATTATTATTTTGGGCATCTAACTTTAGGCTACAAAGCTCGCATGCAAGTGACTGAGGAGGCTTATTGATCCCTTTTTTTTATTTTTTTATTTAAAAAACCTAATGACTTATCTTTGATTTTTTATACATCCTACCTTTTTCATCCAATATATTGGCCTTTCACAAATCCCTTCATACAACTTGTTTTTTCATCCAATATTTTGACCTTTTCATCCACTGCATGTTGCACACAAAGTTCTAGTCTGGTGCAAGCGGTGCAATCCATTGCCTTGGTGGTTACATGAGGTGACATTTTTCTCATTATGTTCCCACATGGCAATTCTCCCAGTGGATTATTGTAGCGAACTGGCTATAAAAAGTAAGAAAAAAAACCATGTTACCTACTATCTATGTTATTAATAGAGTTTTGTAGTATATTTTTTATTTGCAGAAAGTGCATGACAGATGAGAATACGAAATTCAATTATGTACATATGGCAAAAAATGAAGGCTTCGGCAGTTAGGACTTAATATGAAAAGAGCATCCAAGGAGCCTAAATTGCTCTTGAAGCAAAGGAAAAGTAGCAAAAATGGTAAACTGTCCAGGGCATTTTTATTTTTTTTTCATTTTTCATGAAGTACCAAAGTGGCGATATAAAATGTTATAGTGGTGCTCCATATTTCAACATTCATAAACATAATGAATAGAAGATACCACATATCATTTTCATCTACAATTTCACGATACCATCCAAGATCTTTTGGGCAAAAACCTTCATGATTTGGGGCCAGTTTTTAGACAAATTGTTTTTTTCTGGTGCAATCTGGCTATATTTTGCCCAAAAGAGATGCCGTGAAGCTGTCAGTCTCCTGACAAAAAATATCATACCAGGCCGCTGCGGCACCAGTCGTACAGTTGCTTTAAGCGGAGCGCCAGGTCATCAATTATAATAAAGCCTGGCTTATTATTTTGTCAGTCATGTATTCCGTAATCATGTTCCTGAAGGATATTCCCCAAACGCCTGTACTACACTAACGTACCCCGCCACAGGATTGGCAGGTCGTGCAGAATATTAGTTTTTTTTTCCAAATGTTGTGAATATTCTTTATGATTCTGTGGATATTCTCTAAGATTTTCTTTCTCACCATAGAAAATAGATTATTTTTGAAAAAAAAATTCCTAAAGATTTGGGCTTCTTTTTTCATTATATTTTTTTTGTTAGGTGCGTTAAAGTACATAGAAACTAGGGTCCTCCTTTGAGGCCGGCATGAGTGAAGTCTTTGTTTGTAATGACAATGAGCCAGTACCCACTAAAGGGCCAATTGGTGCAAAACTACTCTCCTCTTGCAAGAATAGACACTTTACTGACTAGTAACTGAAAAAAATCACATGCATATGGATAATTATAAAGTATAAATTGAAATTTTTCTTGGTAATGATTACAAAGTCATGGTTTTGTGGTTGGTTGGTGAAAGGCCATATATCACAATTATGTCGTCCGGGCTTGCTTCATGTTGGATCCGTTTGAGCAGTAATGTGATATACATGACTTGGTGTTAATGAGTTATCTGATAGGCAAGAAAGATGTACCAATCAGTTGGTTGTGTCTCTTGTACATTAAGCTAAGCATGAATAAATAGTGGTCTTTAATCACTATATTTGGGTTTTACTGTTTAGATTGGGTCTATTAGTAGTGGTTAATTTTTTTTCTATTTTTTTTGGAGTAATATAATTGAACAGATATGATGTACAACAATGGTGTTTATTGCTTTAAATGTGTGTTTAATAGTGGTTTCGGAAAGTTTGAATTTTGTTTCAAGGTGTTTCATTGAAGGAACGTGCGTTGTTCTTCTGGCTCCAAGTGTGATCACTGTGAGTCGGTCTACTATTCTACTTTCCAGCCTTAGTTAATGATACTATTAATTAATGGTTGATATTTTTGAATTTTATTGTCTATTTTTTCTTGTGAAAATCTGTCATTAGTATGTAAATTCAATAATAAAATTGTATTGTGACGTTGTCTTTTAGGTTTAGTGGTCGAGCACTTTGGTATAGAAGTCCTTTAAGACATAGTATATATGGTTTGAATCTCGCATTGCAGTGACATCTTTGTCGTCCACATTTACAAGGTAAGAGCCATAAGAGTACTGTGTTTTCTTGTAGATTGTTGTTAAATGTGCATGCATTCATGAGAATGTAGCATCTTGATTTCTGTGATGATAAAATTAGTTTCTTAATTCCTATATTGCTTTGCTATGTCTTTTGACTCTAAGGGCATGTATGTGGTGTTGGTTACATTTGAGGAGTACATGGTGCTATATTAATGTATCAAAGGAATTAGCAGAACTAGCTAAAACCGCAAACAAACAAGCACGTAAAATTACTACTAAATACACCCAAGAATGTGTCAAAAAAGCCATCACAAAATACAGACAACTATATGAAAAAAGCCCAAAGAAAATAAATAAAAAAGTTTTCAAGAACCAAGAAACACCACCGCTAGATTGCATTATGGATAGAAACAACAACATGCTAACCAGCCCAGAAGACATAGCAAATGAAATTTACATCCAACAATCAATTAGTAACAGACCTACAGTTCCAACATGTTACTACCAACCAGAACACCCAACTAATTGCACATGTGGAGTTAAACAATACCCATGGCATGATCTAGATGGATTTATAATAGATAAAAGAGGAGACCCTCATACACCACTGCATAAATACTTTGACCAAGAAACATATGACTTATGTCTAAAACACCTATCCAATAATAAAACACCAGGTCCAGATAAAATTCCAAACTCAATCTTAAAAAATATGCCTGATAGCTTTCATAAACTACTATTCCTATTTTTCACCCATTGCTATAAACAAAAAAAAATCCCAGCATCATGGAAAATAAGTTTAACCATACTTTTGTACAAAAAAGGAGACCCATCACTATTACCAAACCACAGACCTATAGCACTTGCAAATACAATTTATAAATTATTCACCAGCACACTAACACTAATACTGTCATCATATGGTGAAAAATACCAAATACTACACGACAGTCAAGAAGGATTTAGAGCAGAAAGAAGTACATCCAGACAACTACAACTATTCATAGCAGCCCTAGAAGACGCCAGATTTACAAACCAAAACATATACCTCCTATATATAGACTTTAAAAATGCATTCGGTTCCCTTGACCACGCTAGACTATTAGCTATAATGAAGGACCTTGGATACCCAACAGATGCAGTAACACTAGTTGGCAATATCTACTCACACTCTACCACCATATTCACCGGTGAACACTTCGGCAAAACAAAACCAATACCCATTCAAAGAGGCACCATCCAGGAGATACACTAAGCCCATATTTATTTCTGATATTCCTTGAGCCACTACTTAGATGGTTACAAAGAGGTAAAAATGGATACACATTTGGTACATCGAAACTAACCATCAGCTCTGCAGCATACGCTGATGACCTAGCAGCTATAACAAATAACCTTCAATCACTACAGACGCAACTAAACAAACTAGATAAATTTTGTGAATGGGCTGGAATGGACTTAGGTGTACAAAAATGTGCCATCACTGGATGCCCCAACAAATCCAAACTAAAACCTGAAAGTTTTAAAACCCAAATACAAAACCATAACATATCTTACAGAAATCAACCAATACCCGTTCTACACCAAAACGAACCGTATGTATACCTAGGCATTCAACTAGTACCCTCACTAAAATGGAAACTCCAAACGCACATCACCACAAACAAAGTAATAGACCGATGCAAACAACTATCCAAATGCCCTGCCACAATAAAACAAAAAATTAGCATGGTTGACACCGTCATTAGAGCAGGCATTGCATACAGTTTTTATGCAATCCCATACTCACTACCGACCATCAAAAAACTAGATAAAAAAATCATAGGAATCCAAAAAACAATATGTGGACTACCAAAATGCACAGCAAACATAATAACCCAATTACCTCATGAACTCTTCGGTCTTGAAGCTTTCTCACTAAAAAACGCATACTTACGATGCATTGGTGAACAACTTTGAAACGCACTCAACGACCAAGGGAGACTAGGCATAATATACAAAGGACTTATACACCACATATTAGCCAAATATGGAGGCGCGGAAGAAATCCCAAGAATAACAAAACATGATTGCATTAGATCACCAACCATACGGACATTATTTCTCTTAAAAAACGCTGGAGGAATTCACTTCAAAAGTACAAATGAAAATTTCCAACTACATATGACAGAATTGGAACGTGAATGGCGATCACAATCTATAAACGAACTTCCACATCTCAACCTCGATCTATCACTCAAACTTCTACACAAATTGTTAATCCACAACATATACAAAATAAAACACATCACCCTTCCCAATGGAACAACCCTTATGACACCAGAAAACTTCAAAACATACTACAAAACACCAACCAAACTAGAAAAAAACGCACTTCAAATAGCTGAACAATTATTATGCTATCCAAGCTGCACACCAAATTGCCCAAACCCATGTGCAAGACATCTACCCGCCCGAACGCTCAAAGAAAGATACATCTCAGTCGACCAAAACCTATTACCAAGAGCACAAGATAACCCACCGCAACCCCCAGCCCCACAACAATACCTCCACCCAAACCCACCCCCTAACATCAAAAACAACCCCTTAAGATTTCCCATCACTACAATATTAGACCACAAAACAAATACTTCAAAAGATAAATATAAAATAACAAAAAAATATAACACATACCTATGTCAATGGACTCTCCTAGACAACGATACATATAACAAATGGATGCCACAAAGGGAACTCTTCCCCTTCAACCACCCAACAACTATCACACACAATATTAAACTACTAACAGAATACTACACAAAACTACAACACAAACACTATAAAGAAATCATTATTACACACTTCACCCTTGAACAAAGCAGAGATGCAAGATTCATCCCCCCACCCACATCCACCCCACTTACACACATACACATACAAGAATGGAACCCGGAAAAAGACATTATTTCCAATTACGATACCATACAAATAAATAATGAACAAACCCACCTATATGAAGATACCGGCAGACACCTTATTACTATACCAACCACTAGAATAAAATGGCTATGGCAACAATATAATAAAGCAATTTATAGCTCACACGGCCTAGCACCGCAAACACAAACATTTGAAAAAGAAGTAATATGGCTCTATCAAAGATACAACCATAAAATCCCCAGAAAAGACCCACTAAAAGCAACACAACATACTCTACCAACAAGTATTCTTGACTCCATTACTACCATCTTTAATATCTCCCACTTATACTTCTCTTCACCAATAACATGTTCCACACAAATCTCTGAATTTTACTCCCCCTTTGTAAGAGATAAAGTCTTTGGATCACTCGGTACTGCCTTCCAATACAAATGGAAAGGCATAGGCTACGCCCACCCACATAATGAAGAAACAGCCCAACAAGCAATTCACTGGGCACGATTGGCAGCCAAAACCGACCCAAATAACATCACTATACTAGTAATACCAG
The DNA here is from genome assembly GCA_022496805.1 of Pohlia nutans. Taxonomy (NCBI): domain Eukaryota; kingdom Viridiplantae; phylum Streptophyta; class Bryopsida; order Bryales; family Mniaceae; genus Pohlia; species Pohlia nutans. Next base: position 12,177,580 of record CM040092.1, on the reverse strand, counting down.
ATACAAATTGGTACCAAAACTTCTCCCCACACATGGGGCCATTTCCAGACACCCATATAATTGCCCACTTTGCCGCAAATTCCATCACATATGAAGAACCAACAATCCCACAAGAACTCCATAAACCGAAGACAGAACCACTTGCAATCCGCGTCCTATGCATTCATCACCAAGATCACAACATTGGTACACCATACCAAATAAATACAATTAAAGCAGCAATTGAAAACCTACAAATTCCACAATATCACATACAAAATGCTCCATGCACCCCCCACAACACACCGGTCAATAAAAATAAAAAATGGAACAAACTCATATACCCGCCCTCCATCAACCCGACCACTTTAAACACACCACCTATACCAAACTTTGTGACAAACATTACACCTAAATTCCAATCGCAACATAGCTACTATACCGATGGATCCTTCATACTTCCTGAACAAGTCCCCCGACGGACACTGGAAAAAAGAAAAAGCCGGGTACGGAATATACAACTCTACAAAGGCTGACATGCAAATATCAGAAAGACTACCAGGCCTACAAACAAGTTTTCGAGCAGAACTAATGGCTATCCATAAAACACTTAGTTTAATCACTACTAAATACCCAGACGAACCGGCACATATATTTACAGATTGCCTCAACTGCCTATACAATCTAAACACACATATTAAACACTCAACCATGCACAACAATCACACGGATAAAACCATACTAACAGACATGGTAGAAATGCTAAAAACTCGTACTCAACCCACCACATTCTACAAAGTCAAAGCACATATTAACATTGAAGGCAACGAACAAGCGGATAAACTTGCAAAAATGGGAGCCAGAAAAGAGTACTTCAGAGCCACAAGATCATATGAATTTGCACATACAACACCATTCTATTTTCAAAAGGATCTATGGCCAGGACCTATAAAACGACCAGACAAAGGCCCTGTCAGATGTCTCCAAACATATCTAACCAAATACGACCAAGAAAATAACCTTGTAATAATGGCAACCCAATTTCCCAACATTAGCAAATGGACTATGAACCCAAACATCGATAATGAACTATCCAATGCATTTTGGTCCAATCCTACAATCACAGACTCACAAAAAACAATTATTTTAAAACTTCGTACCGGTCAGTACATGGGTAATGCTAGAAAACAACTATTCTTTGGTAGAGAAAGATTCCCCTCAATCACATGTTCCATCTGCAACTCTGCAGATGCAGACACATGGCTACACGTACTTCTAAAATGCAACCATCACCATATACACGCCATTAGAGTCAAAAGACACAATAAAGCAGTATGGGAACTAAGGAAATTAATCCTTTCATTACAAAAATCCAGATGCTACACCCTCATGAACGCAGGAACATTCAACAACAACCCCCAAGAAAACACAGTACCCCCATGGCTACTACCATGTTCATGTGAACAACAAAGATTTCATTGCAACGCTAGATTCAAACCAGACATCCTTTGCGTAAAAGGACTCCCATACAAAAATGACCCACCATCACATCCATCAGACAACCTCACAATTCAATTTATTGAATTTACATATTGTAATGACAGATTCCCACAAGAAACAATAGATATCAAAAATCAGAAATACCAACCACTTATCAACAACATTATTAATTTAGGATGGAAAATTGACCCACTCATAGTCATTACGGCAGGAGCTAGAGGCACAACACATGCTCCCTCGATGAAACTCCTTGAAACTAAATTTAAACTACCAGAAACCGCCATCAAAACACACATTCAAAGAAATAAATACCATTGCTATACATCATGCCGGATCAATTATTCTACATAAAAGAAAAATAGAAAATAACCAACCATTACCAATAGATTATTGAATAAAACAAAACTATCAAAGAAAAGAAGGGTAATGGTGAAGACCACTACTTATTTCTTTTGTATTTTTGTTTAGCTCAAAGTACACACTTGTCTCAGGTAGATGGGACGGGGCCGGTTGGTTGGTACAAACTTTCCTGCCTATGATTAATTCACTAGCACCACCAAGCCACGTATATCACAATAAACGCTCAGACGGACCCAACGGGAATCGAACCCGGACCGTACAATTGTAACATAAACGTCCTTCTCCAACCAACCTTGGAACCATGACTTGGCGACCACCAGCAAAACAAACACCAATTTATACCCGCGCTAGTTCTAACTAATGAATTTTACTAGTGTTACTAGTATTTATCTCTGGTCACTAAAGTGTCTACATCAGGAATTTCCGACCCCACTGATTCTGCACTGATTCAGTGCGTTTATCGTAAAACACTGATTCCGCACGTCATACGTGCATTTAGAAGTGTCGTTACAGTACGGAAGTGATATGCATTACTAAGATGTCGATGCAGTGTCTTTTCCGTGATTATCAAAAAAGTATTGTTTCCGCACGGAAGTCGTGCTTGACGGAATCCGTGCGTTAATCATGTATCTACATCACATGGCTGATAAGACACGGATAACGTGCAGTTTTAGTTAATGCGAATTCAGTATCGTATACGTATCATATTAATGCCTTTTGTTATATTCGTGCGATTTCAGTATCTATTATAATGCAAATCATTGTCGTACGACATCCGTGTACAATATTTTAATATATTTTTTGGAATCTTTTGGAATCTTTTGGAATATTTCAAAATATTTTATATTATTTTGGAATATTTTGGAATATTTTGGAATATTCTAAGAATCTTCTTTAAATTATACTTCCGGTTTAATTTCCCAAAACATTTTTAGATCTACATTTATAGAGTTTAGAAGCAATACACATTAAAATTTCAAAGAAATAACATTTTATATTTTTAGAATTCAAATTTGGAATTATTGGTTATCATTGTACTTTTCATCATAGGAGCAAAAAAAAATAGCTCACAACCACCACGATTTTGGCAAAAAATAAATAAATTCAAAATATTATGAAAAAAATCCTAGATATAGAAAACGTCCTGCATAATCTAGTGCAAAAAAAAAAATTGGAAAAAAAGTTTTTTTCACATAGTTAAAAACATTCAAAGTCCGCTGAAAAAAGAAGTTCGATAATTACCAAAAGAGTTCCATTGTACGCATGAAGAGTTTGAGGTGGTTTGGTGGTTGGGAATTTGATTGGCAACCGGAAGGTTGAGAGTTCAAATCCCACCGTGGGTGATAGAGCTTGGGAAGCCCAACTATGGTGGGCCCCACCGCATGTGCGGGCAATTTCCGTGTAATTGAAGTGGGTAGCGAGGAAAGTAATTATTTTATATTTTCTATTATTTTATTTTATTTTATATTTTTTAATAATATTATTTTGATCAATTTTAGATATAAAAAGAAAAGAAAATCTAGATATGGAAAAGATGATGTCGCACGAAAAACGCACTGAATCAGTGTAGTTTTAAAGACGATTAAAACACGACATTTGACGACTATAAACAGTGCTGAATTCATACGTTTTCAATGGATGTATCAATCGTGTCGAATCAGTACTATATCCGCTTGTGCGAACATCGTGTCATATCAGTGTAGTTGCGATGAATGACGCAACAATGCGGAATCAGTGCGAAAATCGTACGAACCCTTGAAATATCGGAAATCGCACTGAATCAGTGCAGAATCAGTGGGGTCCGAAATTCCTGATGTATTCTCGAAAGAGGTGAGTAGTCTTGTACCAATGGCCCTTTGTCCGGTGGGCACTGGCTCATTGTCAAGACGAACAGACACTTTATTCACGCCGGCCTCGAAAGAGGATCGGAGTTCATATCATCTATCAAAGGAGTTGCATATGGGACATGTGATTGATGGAAATCTTTGTATGCCAAGAAACAATCGTTTTCTAGCATTTCCCATGTATTGGCCAATGCAGAATTTTAAGAGGCTAGTTTCTTGTGAGTGTGTTATTGTGGTTTGGACCAAAATTCATAAGTTATTTTGTTGTCTATATTGGGGTGCATCGTTCATTTGTTAATGTTGGGAAACTGTTCTGCCATAATTTGATTAATTTCTAAGTTGTTTTTACGGTTGTATTTGGTGATATATGTTTCAAGACATTTGACATGGCCTTTGTCAAGTCGTTTTCTTGGTACATGCCATGAGTCTTTTTGAAAGTAGTATGGTGTAGTATGTGCAACAATTGACTGTCCAAACCTATGCCAAATACACCTACCCCCTCGAACACTCAAAGCCGGGTATATATCCGCTACCCATATAATAACCCCTAGAATGCCAATAAACCCCAGACCCCCAACTATACAACAACACCCACAACAGATCCCTCTCTCGCATATAGCAAACAATCATATGAGATTCCCTATCCACACCATTCTAAACCATAAAATGTCTGACAAAACAGACATGTACAAAATCACCAAAAAATATACTACATACGTTTGCCAATGGACTCCTGAAAACAACACCACATACACCACATGGATGCCACAACGTAAACTTTTTCCACTCAACCAACCCACAGTCATTGAACACAACATCACCCTCCTAACACAATACTACACAAAATATCAACATCAAAAATATCAAAACATCAAAAATACTAACTTTCATACTGTACATACAAAAATACAAGATTTATCCCCCCACCCACAACTATTCCATTTACACATGTTTTCACTACAGAATGTAACCCGGAAAAAGATATCATCACCAATACAGATACTATACAAAGGGTGAAAGCAAGGTAAAGTGGACCACTAATTTACACTATGAAGATCCAACAATGCAGGGTTCAAAAATGCATATTAAATTTGAAAGTTTTTAATTCTTTTTTTCCAAGAAAGTAGTATATGTATTTTTTTATAAAATCAAACAATTTTTTGGAAAAAATTATCTTCAAATGAATTTATATATGTCTATACAATTTGAAAAAGTAGCACAAATTGAAAAACAATTTGGTGACAATCAAGTAAGTTTGTAAGAAATAGGCTAAAAGTGCATTAAATTATTTTATTATTTATTTTCTTCTATATGGAGCCCTCAACATCATCATGAACTTCAAGAATATTTAAAAAAAATCAAATTGAAAATACTTAACGTCATCAAATTTGCGTTTGAAACCAGATTTAGACATTTTTTTTCAAACACTACTTTTAGTAAACTTTTTTGAAGGTATTCTTTCGAAACTTTGGATTTAAGTATATAGAACATCAATAAAGGGCTCCATGAAAAAAAAACCAAAATAAAAGATAATTTGGTATAATTTTATCGCCTTTGGCAAAAAAATTAGATTTCAGCATAGCAGCGCAACTTTTTGGTACAAAATACCATGCTTTCACCCCAAATCCAAAATGACCTTGTCCACATCTACGAAGCTTCCGGTAGACACCTTATTACCATCCCAATAACCAGACTCAAATGGTTATGGCAACAATACAATAACACAATACACAACACACATGGCCTAGTTCCTCCGCCACAACCATTCAAAACAGAAGTAGTATGGCTCTATCAGAGGTATAAATACAGGATCCCCCGCAAGGACCCACTTAAAGCATCACAACACACCTTACCTACTCACATCCTCAACTCCCTCATAACTTCATTTAATATTTCTCACTCATATTTCTTTGCCAGTCACATGATCAACTCAACTTTCACAATTCTACTCTCCATTTGCAAGAGATAAAATATTTGGCTTACTTAGCATCGCCTTCCAATACAAGTGGAGAGGTATCACTGTATCATATACGTACATCCTCACAATGAAGAATTAGTCCAACAATCAATACATTGGGCACGATTGGCAACCAAAAATGACCCTCATACCATTACTATACTAACAATACTTGATAAAACTGGTACCAAAACTTTTCACCTCTTACTAGCACATTCCTAGACACACATGTCATTGCACACTTTGCCGCAGATACCATCACATACACTGAACCAACGATCTCCGTAGAATTAAATAAACCACGTACTGAACCTCTCGCAATACACATTCTATGCATTCATCACCAAAACAACCCCATTGGCCCCCCAACTCAAATGAAAGCATTAAAAATAATAATAGACAACCTTCAAATAACACAATACCAATTACAAAATGCCCCCCTACACCTCATAACACTTTAGTCAATAAACATACCAAATGGAACAAACTAATCTACCCACCCGACAAAGATCACACAACTTTTGGACACCTACCGACAATTCTAGACTATGCCACCAACCACCAACTAAAATTCCCCCAACAACATAGCTACTATACAGATGGTTCTTTTATCCCTCTTAAACTACACGAAGATGGATACTGGATCCGTGAAAAAGCTGGATATGGTATTTATAACCCTACCAAAATAGAAATAGAAATCTCCAAAAGACTCCCCGGCCTACAAACTAGCTTCAGAGCAAAACTAATGGCCATACACAAAACACTCAGAATACTTACCACCAAATACCCAAACAAACCTGCACGCATATTCACAAACTGTCTCAACTATCCATATGTACTAAATTGGCACAACTCAAACACCTAACTCTAAACAAAAACCATGCAGACAAAGTTATATTAACATCTATGGCAGAAATGTTACTAACCACAACACAACATACTACATTCTCTAAAGTCCGCGCTCATGTCAACATTGATGGTAATGAGCAAGCATATAAACTCGCAAAAGCTGGCACCAATAAATAATACAAATTCGCTACAAAATCCTATGAATTTGCTCACTCTACCCCTTACTACTACCAAAAAGACGAATGGCCTGGATTGGCCTGAAGACCGGACGAAGGCCCCGTTAGATGCTTAAATGAATTCATACCTCATAAAATATGACCGCAAAACTAATTTAGACATAATGGCACAACGATTCCCAAACATCAGCAAATGGACAATAAATTCTGACATAGATAGCGAAATCTCCAATGAATTTTGGTCCAACTCCACCATTTCAGATGCACAAAAAAAAAACCTATTAAAATTTCGCACTGGGCAATATATGGGGAATGCCAGAAAACATCTCTTCTTTGGCATAGAAAGATTCCCTTCTATCACCTGCCGAATCTGCAACTCCTTAGATGCAGATACATGGCTTCATTTCCTCCTCAAATGCAACCAGTACCATATACACGCCATTCAAGTCAAACGGCACAACAAAGAAATTTGGGAACTAAGGCAACTAATCTTTTCCTCACACAAATCAAGATGCTACACCCTCATGAACGCAAGGACATTTAACAACAACCCACAAGAAAACACAGTACCCTCATGGCTCATACCATGCACATGCAGACCACAATGATGCCATTGCAACGCCAGATTTAAACCCGACCTACTATGCGTCAAAGGACCCCATATCAAAGCAACCCACCACTCAATCCAGATGACAACATCACCATAAAATTTATTGAATTCACATACTGTAATGACAGATTTCCACTTGAAACCATTAACAATAAAATCCAAAAATACCAGCCATTAATCAATAACATTTCCAACCTAGGATGGAAAATAGAACCCCTCATAGTGATTACCGCTGGCGCTTGAGGCACAACCCACACCCCCTCTATGAAACTCTTAGAATCCAAATTAAAAATACCGGAAACCTCTATTAAAAACACATTCAAAAAAATTGACGCTATTGCTATTCAACATGCAGCATCAATTATATTGTATAAGAGACAAATTGAAAACAATCAAACAATACTAAATTTCGACCCACCTTGAACAAACATCATAAAAGAGAGGGGAGCGGCTAAAACCAATATTGTAGCACATGTCTCAGGTAACCAGGACGGGGCAAGTTGGTTGGAATATTCTCTGCCTATGAGGCACTCACTCACAAACACCAAGTCATGTATATCGCAAAACTGCTCAAACGGATGCAACAAGTATCGAACCCGGACCACCCAATCATAATATAATGCCCGCACCAACCAACCACAGATCACATGACTTGGCATTCAGTAACCTCAACAATAACCGACTTATACCAAACCAACTCTTCACCTAGCCTGGGGCACTTTTTGTAGTCTCTATTTGTCTCGTTACTAGTCACTATAGTGTCTATCTTCGTAAGAGGTGAGTAGTTTTGTACCAATGGTCCTTTGCCCGGTAGGCACTTGCCCATTGTCATTACGAACAGACATTTCATTCACGCCGGCCTCAGATATCTGAGACCGAGAGTTTCTATCTATCTATCTATCTAGTATGTGCAAACTCATATGATTTGACAACAAATCTGTATTCTATTTTAGTGCCATCTTTTGCAAGTTTGTCTGCTTGTTCATTTCCAGGTACGGTAATCACGTATCTGGTGCAATATCTATTATTGTAATAACCTTAAGCTTATATTCTAAAAAACCCTATTGGAAGAATAATTTGGTATTGATGTGGAAACTATAGTCGCTAATAGTCAAGTTGGTTTTTAGTGTGTGCTCCTCCGATGTGTCCTTGTATAGTTGAACCTTATATTGTGTGTCATTATGCTGGGTTGTTGTTCTTAGTGCAAGCAAATAATTAGGTGTAAATATTGGCATTTGGAATTAGTACCACACGCACTATTAGCAAAAAGTAGTGTATTCTACACTGGCGGTGTTTCTACTTGTGCCTTGCCATGTCATTATGTTCTTCACTGTAACATGGCTTGACAAACAATCTATGAAGTCAATCTTCTATGAAATTTTCCTGTGTGTTGTCATTTAGATATTGGCCCAGTTTTAATACCATGCAATCCTTCATGAGCTTTTCAATTCACTACTAGCAAAGGCGTCGCTCTTCATTCAGAATAGTGTCAGAGAGTTCACTATACACATTTGTTCTACATGACGAATCACACTCACCAAGTCTTGAGCGCCTGGGCAGTGAGTGCAAAGTGGAGCAATTTGACTCAGCTACCGAGTGAAAAGCGACGCCTCCTCCTTGTAGTGATTTTACGTCTTGCCCTCCAAGTGCATGATCACATTTATTACCTATTTTGCAGTGTCCAGGGCTCCTTGCAAAAGAAAACACCGAGCGTCACTCAGATTATGGCATCTAGCTTGTGGGAATTGAATGTTCTAAAGCAGGCAGCCACTGTAGCCATTCGTGACGACGAATGACGGAGGCCTTGCAGCTTCATTCCTATCCTGCTCGATCGAGTCACCGCATCTTGGAGAGTGAGTGCATATGACTCCACACCAGTAACTCCCTACAGTACTTTCAATTCCCCAGTTACCTACAACTGACGCAAATGTTTTTGCACATGATCTCCACACATGATCTCCAATTTTGGAGCACTTTTGAGCAATCCAATTTCAACATATGTACAAAGTACCTCGACCGAACATTGTCCATCAGTCTTCTCAACGGTGGCATTTTCTCAAAAACTGTGCGATTTCGTTAATGCTCTTTTCATACAAAGGCTACGTAAGTCTTCTTTTATTTCAACGGTGCGGATGGTCATAATTACCCCACTGACACCAATTATGTGGAATTGAGCTTGTTACAAGAGCTAGTAAAAGAAAAACAAGAACTACACCCCGATTCTTTAGGGGTTAACATAATTGTTAACATGTGGCACTCGTAGAAAAGATGGCGCTCCCCGAGGAGATGCCCAGGCAAAATCACTATGCATGCGTGAAATTGGCACTACTTGCCTGGACATCTCCTTCGACAGTGCCACTGATTCATTGATAGAACTGAGAGCAAGTTGCCAATTCTTGTTACGTACTGTATGAGGGATCAACTTCCGTGGCTAGCGCTCGCCCCACTCCCGGGAAACACTCAAATTCCTGCAGTACCAAAGCACTGAATATTCAGTTGCCGCCTAGTCGCTGCAAGCGTGCGCACAACTGGGGATCCGTGCGCCTGTTAAATAGTAAGTATGCGAGGAGCTGAGATCATGCCTGCGCATGCCTCATCAGACTCCAGTCTGCTTCGAGACAGACTACTGTTGGTTACGCGATTTTCTCAACTTAATTGGGCCGGAATGGGCTGGTCCATAAATGGCTTGCAGCCGGTGCTGAGTTCTGTCTCATTTGTGCGTCACCGCCTACTGTTGCCACTACAGCCAAGGTTTGCAAGTATGTCCCTTGTCGTTTGCGCTGGACGGTCTCGCTCTGTAATAGCCGTGTCTATCTGCGCCTCTTGTGTAGTACCACCGTAAAATACCGCATGCACACTAACACATGGCACACAGGTAACTTACAGTATGCCGGGCAAACAGATCTTTCTGTCGTGCATGTTTCCTCTTGCTAGCTAGCAACTCTCCCTACTGATCGATGCCGACATTATGCGATTGTTCAGTTGGCTGGCTTATTCTCGACACGGTTGTTGTACTACACGTACTCATGGTGGTGTAGCTCTAAGACTACGTCGACAGGTGAGCACGTTATTGAAAGGTTGAAGGCTTCAAGCACTTTCTAACTTGTGGTTGAGCACGTTAACCCGTAAGCGTTCACTGTGTATTTCCTGACATAGTGTAGGAAAATTGGACCCCCATCTGCTTGTGTGATAATGACTTCACTTTGACACAATCGACACTGTTGATCTTGTAGTGTAGAACAATAGTTTTAAAATGATGTATTGCAATCAGAAAACCGAGGTAAAATGAGAGAATGCCACCGTTGCAAAGTTCAGTGATGCAGATGGCGTTTTAGACGCTCAGGGGTTGAGAAACGTGAGGTCTGTTTTGCTCACACCCAGATGGAAAAGTCTCTCATTAGGAAGAGGGTACGATTCGAGAATTAATGTAGGCTACTCATCCTGCGTGATTTGGCTCGATCGACGGTTCTTGAATACTTGTTTTGAAGCAGGCCTCTAGATATTGTATTCGACGCCACTTGAATTGGACTTAGATCGGTTTTCAGGCAAGAGTGTGAATTCATCTACGAAGTCTGTAACGTGGTATGAAATGAGAACTGTTCAAACTTGTGCAATTAGTGGTACCAGGGGTCTTCATAGACAACAGTTTCAGCTGAAAATTCAAGTTGCAGAATCGAGCAACCCGGCTCTTCGATCCCTGCCACGCATGATAATGCCCGGATGACCAGCTGCACTAATTAACTATTATTCTTCGCAATCATGTGAGGAATCGGTAACAGAAATTGTTTTCAAATACATAACAATTTCTGTTACCGATTCCTGCATATGAAGTCTGATATCTTCTTTAGATTTCCCCAGCGAGAGGTAGACAGTAGTCTATACAAATTATTTGCTTCTGCAGGGCTCCAGTCGTTTCAGTGCTAGCTAGAAGTGATCCTCTAAATTCGTCACCCTGTTCAAAACGGATGTACTCTTGGTATATTTGAGTAATCTTGGATTCGATCTTGGTCCTTGGACTTAACAATGAATTTTTCAGAAGTTGCCACTCTTTACTTTGTATCCATTGGCGTGTTCGTAGTATTTAAATCTAAGATGTAGTTCAATATGTTAAAACACTGTAACAAGATTTATCCTCGTTTCTGTTGAGATGATATACATTCTGCACACTAACAGTTAGTCCTGTGCACTATCTGATTCATTTAGTTCGTATCATAGATTCATAGTTAGTATTGTTCTCGCTTCGATTCAGATATTCTAGCTAACTTTCTACTGGCTATTGCAGATTTTGTAACTTCAGCTCGCAATTCATGAGCCGCGTCCAACTTCTCTTCAAAATCTCCGAGACATCCACTAGGCTCTAACAATGGTACTCAATCTTTTTTTTTCTTCCTTTTCCTTCGTTTCCTTCGTTGAAAAGTGAAAAAGCACTTGACAGCGTCAATAATGAGGTCCCAAAGTCTCGGTTTCCTGCAACTGACACTGTATGTTTATGTGGAGACTCACCAACCTATTTTAAGAAGATTTGAACAGAGGAAAATCAACCACGAGATTGAGAACTTTCTATTTAGGATTAATTCTAGACACCGTCACCATGATCATAAATCTATTTTCTGAACGCCTTTTTTAGGCTACAAATGCAGGTGATATATGATATTAATTCTAGATGAGTTTCAGGAGGAATAATTGCCTGTAGACCTGTTTATGATAATGAGATCGATCGATCGCTCCACTGATTCATTCTGAGTGAGATTGCAGAAAAGCGCTGAAACGACTGGAGACCAAGATCTCCATTACGATGGACGCATTACAGATGTGGCCATTGATGGATCTGTTGATTATAAGAATAGACCTGCCGACAAAGCACGAACCGGGCGCTGGACTGCAGTTCGTTTCATCATGGGTATGTATACATGATCCTCCACAGCCTTCCAAACTCACTTTTCCAAGTTATAATATTACGTATCCAGCACAGTCTTTCAAACTCACTCATATGTCACTACTGTGCACTAGCTACAACAACATTACGGTTCCTAGCTGTTACTTCACAAGCTGTGACTCCCTTACGTTGCTAACAAACGTAGCACACAATGTATGATACTCCTAATGATACTAATGGTGTGCAGAATGTACATATTCAGCACAACCTTCCTAACTCATATTTATTACTCACTGACAAAGTTGTCTCTGATGGAAAAACTTGCTAGTAGGATCATAGAGTGTGCTACATTTTTTTAGCAATGACATAGGGGAGTAGCTCAAAGTAATATTACAATTGAGATATTAAGAAAAAGAATGTGCACAAATGGTAAACAATGTTTACTGTGTGACTCGCCACCCAATCATAGAAGAAAGATCTTGTACATTAAACGTTGTGTTCCTCTTTATCCACCAAGCCACACTTAAATAGTCCTAGTATTGTCTCACAAGGAGATTCTGTGGGTGTCCCATATGGGAAATAGCTTGGTTTTCCTTGTTATTTCCCGCTTCCAATTACACTTATGAGGGAATGTGGCAATATGGGAAAAAATAGACAGTTCCCTCATAGTGTATGAGGGACTTTTGATGCATAAGGGATTTGCTAAGGGAATTTGAGAACAAATGAATTGCAAATCAGTGTTTAGCAGGGAAATTAAAATTCCCATATACACGTCTAACAGGGAAAATTTGAATCCCGTTTACATGTCCATTCCTACAAGGGAATTTGCTTAAATCTCCCATATGTGTATTAGGGAATTTCAGAGGATCTCCTTGTGTCTATCTACATACTTAGAATATATATCAATTAACTAGACTACTAATTTGGATTTCTAATTAACTTGGAGTCATAGATGCTTTAGTTGGTCTATCAATTCTCTTATAAGTAACTTAATTACCATATGAGTAGCTTAATTTGGACAACAACAACTTGTTAAGCACCATTGAGGAACCGTAATGTTGTTGTTGTACCTACTCCCCTAAGTTGCACACAATGTATGATCCTAGTAGTGACTATTTGCACTAGTAGAAATCTTGTCTAATGTGACAGGTCTTTAATGACTAAATGCATGTAACAAGAGGTCCCTAATGACTCAAAGACCTATATGGACATGTTATTACAGACATTTACACAAGGAGATCTTACGGCTATCGCATATGGGAATTTGCTCTATTTTCCCTCTTATTTCCCTCATCTACTTACACTTATAAGGGAATGTGGCAATGTGTGAAAAAAAGGGCAGTTCCCACAATGTGAATGAGGGAATTTCAATATGGGAATTGATCCGGGACTTTGAGGATGAGTAAAACTTCAAATAGTTTTCACGGTTTGACGTAGTAAATTATTGAACTTCTTTTTTTTTTTTCGAAATTATTTTTGGCCTGCCCGGGAAAAACTAGCTGCCCGAAAAAGGTTTGACAACTCTCACTAATATATCTAGAGCTCCAACGACCACAATGGGGCCCACCACAGTCAACACGAGGTCACTTGCCTATGGCCGGATTTGAACCCAAGACCATCCAAACCCCAACCATATACTTAGCCACCACACCACATGCAAATGATTATGCAAGTGGGTGGATTTTCTTCATTATTATAAAATAACTTAACCATTGGCAATTTTTTTTCCATCTCAAAAACACTTTTTTTTCAAATTTTTTTTTTTTCATTATTTCATGTAGGGACTTCTCTGTACCTAGAAAAAATTTCAATTTTTTTTGAATTTTTTTTTTTTTTGCCGAAATCTTGGGGGCTGGACTGCTGGTCTGCTGGAGCTGTATTTCCCCCCCCGGGCAAGCTTTGGATATTTTAACCGTCGTAAAAAAAAACCTTTTTTTGAAATTACTTTTTGCAATATTTCATGCAGGGATTTTTCTGTATCTAGAAAAAAATTCAGATTTTTTTGAATTTTTTTGTTTTTTTTGTTTTTTTCCTTTTTTTTTCCTTTCCATCGGACTTTATATATATTTTTGCGATGAAAAGAAAAAAATGATTTTTTATTTTTTTTGCACTATATCATGATGGCTTTTCTATATATCTAAAAAAAATTCAAAGAACTTGAATTGTTTCTTTTTGAGGAAATCATGATGGTTGAAAGCTTTTTTTTTTTTCAATTTGCATATTTTCAGTGATGTTAAAAAAAATTATTTTCCAATATATATTTTTTATTTTATATTACAAAGACATTTATTTCCAATTTATGTTTCATTTTATGTTTGATTCAACCAAATTTTATTTTTATCATTGTAAGTGTTTTTATGTTTTTGTAACTTCTTTACCACTTTATGACATTTCATCATATATGCCTTTTTACTTCAATTGCAGTTTTTTATTGTATGTTAAGAAAAACTAGTTGTGGGTTTAATAAAAAAAATTAAAGAAACGTAAAATCTTGGATATTCACCTTGAAATGTAGTAAAAAAAGAGGTATGTAGACTGAAAGTAAAAAAGTAAACATGAAAGTGCATAAATTTGGATTGATTGGAAAAAAATTGAATGGTTAGAATGTCTTAGCAAGCATCACTCAAAAAATGATTGGGTAGGTAGTTAGGACTTAAGAAGTAATTTATACCACTATACACCAATTATCTTATTTAATCCGATCCGGAATAATAATAAAAATTTGGACTACTTGTAGAATTCGAAGAAAGTTAAATTCAAAGTAATTGAGATAACTTGTAGTACTTGTGGTAATGTAGGTATAGTGTGGTCTATATTGAAAATAATTATCAAAATCATAATGAATTTGCCATACCGAATATGAATGAAATTCATACTTCATTGAGATAAATTGGGAAATTCCACAATCAAAGTCAAATTCCATGTGTGATGTAACATTTCCTTACTAGTACGAGGGAATTAAATTCCCATATACACGTGTAAGAGGGAAAATTTGAATCCCGTTTACATTACTATTCCTATAGGGGAATTTGCTTGAATCTCCCATATGTGTATGAGGGAATTTCAGAGGATCTCCTTGTGATATGGGAGATTCAAGCAAATTCCCCTGTAGGAATAGTAAATGTACTATTCCTACAGGGGAATTTGCTTGAATCTCCCATATGTGTATGAGGGAATTTTAGAGGATCTCCTTGTGTTAGTCATTAAAAACCTGTCACATTAGACAAAATTTCTACTAACTGTGTTGATTATTTCGTTGGGTGATGGCCTGATATGGGTACCCCCTCCAAAAGTAGTGTGATTTTTCGAGAAATATCCTTTTGGTAAGAAATAAACATTAGAAAATTACAAAAATTAGATGGTGTTATAGGCACCATAGCTGCAACTATATACATGGTGTTAAAGACGGAATTTCTAACACACATAAAATGAGTTAGACATAAGTCACACATAGTGAGACGCGTTTCACCGGTAGCCATTGCCCCGTTTTGAAAACGTATTTACCTTCCTTTTTCTGCATTCATGATTTATCACCTTTCACATTAGTTACTGATTAGTGTAAGTTTTCAAATGGCTTCGATCAGAGGTTATGTATAATTGACCGTATGTATGTAAATTTATGAATTGGGGCATGTGGGTGACAGGGTCGGTGATCATCGAGAGGCTGGCATTTTACGGGATTGCACTGAACTTGATCACATACCTCACGACGGTCCTGCACGAGGGCACAGCGGAATCCATCACCAGCGTTTGGAACTGGAATGGCGTGGCTTGGATCACTCCCTTGATCGGAGGTTTCATTGCCGACGCCTACCTGGGTCGTTTCAACACTATCCGAATCGGCCTCTTCATTTATCTTGTGGTACGTACGTGTAATGCTGACTGACTTTACCTGCATTCCTTGTTCAAATCATCATTTTCTCATTCGAATGGTATAATCCATTTATCTCAGGCTCAAGCGTAGCTTTCATTTGTCAAATTACTGAATATACTATGGCTTCCTTACAGTTACACGTTCATAACAAAACTCAGAGAGATAATTATAAGATTCCCATATGGGAATCGCGGACAAATTTCCCACAATTGTAACTTTCCCAAATCAAAAATACACTACAATCCCAAGAAAGTTACAATTGTGGGAATTTTGTCCCACTTCCCATATGAAATCCCATGTGGGAAATCAATGTCTTTTTTTCTCCCTGTGAAAGATTGATTCAATATATCACAATAACACTGTGAACAAAGAGTCTGTTGGGGTAGTTTGTTTATCCTTGTCTCAATGACTGTTTGTAATCAATAAATAAATAAATAAATAAATGATACATGATTGGATGGTAATTTATCCTGGCTACAGAGAAGGGCTCCTTTTTCCTTTCTAGTTTGCGGTAGAGGTACCTAATTGCAACACCTACCTAAACACGACACCTCAAAATATTGCACAACGAGTACATATTGCTTTTGAGAATGTAGTCCACTTCAATATCACAGAGCATTTTTGAACATGAAGGTATGGATGCTGCTTCAATAGCGCTGATCGAATAGTAGCAGGATTCATGCAGTACAAGGATCAAACACCGATTGCCACGTTTATTGGCAACGTTACCTAGGGGAGTAGTTATAACAACATTATGGTTTCTAAACGTTGCTTAAAAATTTGTAGTGTTGCTTGAGTTACTCCCCGACTTGTAGCACTTAGTGTATGATCCTACTAGTGCCTTCATGGTCAAGAACGTTATGCAGAAGTAGTGTGAAACTTTGAACTCTTGTAACTGTGGCACGTGGTGCATTCGCTGTTGCGTTTGGAATCCTCTTTGATTTGCTAGTTACAGTATTTGCATTCTAAGTTGCTGTTGTGGACTGTCTGTGCAGGGAATGGTGCTGCTAACCTTGACAGTGGCATTACCGGCGTTAAAACCGCCAGTGTGTCCCAGCCAAACCAACTGCCGAAACGCGTCGAAGTTGTCAGTGGGGCTGTTCTACTTGGCCCTGTACATAGTGGCCATCGCCATCGGCGGAATCAAACCCTGCATCTCCTCGCTGGGGGCGGACCAGTTCGACGAGGAGGACGCGAAAGAGCGGCCCATGAAACGGTCCTTCTTCAACTACTGGTGGATCGCGGTGACAGGCTCGTCTTCATCACCCTGAAACAAAACAATCAAACGTCATTCATGAGACAATGCTAGTACATAGCAAATCATGCCAGGTCTTGTTAGGTTTAACACACAGATAATTTTTATTCAAATCTATTCCAGATGAAAGAAGTTAGGATTCATCTTTTCTGGGTATTCATTTGCTTCAGTTTGACCTCGACAGGCGGGGCCGTGCTGGCGCTCACGTTCCTGGTGTACATCGAAGATCACGTGGGGTTTGGTTGGGGCTATGGCATTCCCACCGTGGGCATGGTGTTCTCCATCGCTCTGTTCCTGGCTGGCTGGCGCCGCTACCGCTACAAGGTGCCCGAGGGCAGCCCTTTCACTCAAGTCGCTCAAGTTTTAGTGGCTGCCGCCAGGAAATTCCGCCTCCAAGTCCCCCAGGATGCTTATCTCCTGCATGAGACTTCTCGCCCGGACAAACGAAACATCCTCCATACCAACAACTTCAGGTGATCCATAAACTCATACTATTCTAAAAGCTAGTACTTCAATAATAATCATGTATATGATGCCATCTTTTCTTTTGACATGTTAAATGTCAAACATCCTCCATACCAACAACTTCAGGTGATCGATAAACTGATAAGTCTATTCAACTGTTGTGCGCATGAAAGCTAGTACTTCAACAATGATATGACGCATTCTGTGAATCTTTAAAATATAGAATATTGACATCACTTGAGGTATGGTCAAAGTCATTAAATTGGTGCAATTGAGAGCACCAAAATGCTGACCTTCAAGTGCACAAAAGAAAGCTCTAAAACTGGTGTAGAGCTGAGTTTCCATGTCATGAGAACGAATTTGACGTTTGTGCAAATTGGTGAACTGCAGGTTTCTTGACAAAGCCGCAACTATTACTGCAGAAGATGGCATGAAAGAAGGCGAGATCATGACAGGAGTGGGAAAGTGGCGTCTGTGCACGGTTACCCAAGTAGAAGAAGTGAAGCTGCTGGTGAAAGTTTTGCCCATATGGTTTGCAACGCTGATGTTCGTTGTGACGATTCAACAGTTATCCACCGTGTACCTGCGGCAAGGCCTGACCATGGACTTACACATGGGCCCCCACTTCAAAATCCCGCCGGCGTCCCTGGAGCTCAGTTGCTCCCTCACGGCCATCCTGGCCATCCCTTTGTATGACCTCTACTTGGTCCCGTTCGTGCGCAGATTCACCGGAAACGAACGCGGCTTCACGTTGCTGCAACGCATCGGCATCGGCCTGGTCATGAGCGTGTTGGGCATGGCCGTCTCCGCCATCGTCGAACAGAAACGCTTGCATGTTGTTGAGCAATATGGATTGCAGCTCAGCATCCAGCCTCTGCCACTCAGCGTCTTCTGGCTCACTCCTCAGTACAGCATCATGGGCCTCTCTCAGGTATATTATTCAATCTCGTCACTCTTCCTTTTGCAATCTAATTTGTTTTTCGTTTCTTTTTATCTACACTCATCAGGAATTTAGGACCCCACGGATTTTCAACGATTTCCGTGCGACATCTGATATTTCATGGGTTCATACATTTTTCGCACGGATTCTACACGGATTTTGCACTAATTCCGCACGGATTCTGCACTTTGTTAGGTAACGAAAAGAGTGGATGTAGAATCCGTGCGGATTCAGTGTAGAATTAGCATGAAATCCATATGGAATCTGTGCGAAAAATGCACGAACCCATGAAATATGGGATGTTGCACGAAAATCCGTGGGGTCCTAAATTGGTTGATTTGTTTGATCAATTGAGTTGGTGGCAGGTGTTTGCATATATGGGAATGCTGGAGTTTTTCTATGACCAAGCGCCGGATGATATGCAAAGCATGGGGACAGCGCTCTTCTTGAGCAACACCGGGGTGGCGCACTTCTTGTGCACCGTAATTGTCAACCTGGTGGGCAGAGTGACAGGCAGAGATGGACGAACACAATGGATTCAGAAAAACACGAACCAGTCCCGGTTGGACAAGTATTACTGGCTGCTCACCACAATGGCGGCTATCAACTGCCTTTTCTTCTTCCTTGTGGCCTATTGGTACAAATACAAGCAGGCCGAACGGCGTTACAACGATCGCAAGACTCGAGTTGTGCCAGCTGAAGCCCCAGTTGTGGAGTAAAAAGAGAGTCTAAATAACTTCAGGAGCGTGCATTAATTAACAGTCTTCGTTCAATGCTCACACGACAGTGAGAAAGACATACATACATACATACCCCTTTGGTTGTGGAGTAACTAAATCAATCCTGCTTTTGGAAGCATTCCTTCAAAATCTACACAACATTACACAGTAAGCTGGGTGTAAGCCCTTGTATGTACAGTACAGTTATAATTTCATAATCTGGAGCAGAAATTCCTCGTCACCTGCAGCTTTCCATTTTCGTATTTTGTTTCGGCAGGAATGGGGCTCTGAATGTAAATTACATGGAGCTTGGAACGTGCGTTTCACACTTCCAGAATTCCTTGACAAGTTAGAATTCCCAAGGAGAGTCAATAAAAAACCAAGAGTTAGTAGATCCAAATGCTGTATCTGAATTCAGAAATCAGATTATGCACTGTTTCGTGCAAGTAAATAGTATCTATTTCGTTATTGATGACTTGGATTTGAACTCCGTTCTCACACTAGAGTTCCTCAGCTAAGCACCGTGATAAAGTGGTCAACATTACTACACCTAGGAAGACATAATTCCTTCTGTTGTATTTGGTTCTATTCTATTATCTGTGTTGTATAATCCTAAAGTGAAAACGTGTCTACGGAAATCACAAAAAGCGACTAGTGGAAAACAAGAAATTCGGTCAAAGTACCACAATCAAAAAAACAATCGCCTGTTCAGGTTTGGTGAGAAACACTTCACTAAGAAAGTGTTTGCCATCGTAGGCGGATAAATATCAGATTAGTTGTTAGTTGGTGAGAGCAACGCAGATGGAAGAACCAGCCTTTTATTTTTATTTCCTCGTTCAAAGTCAAAGCCTTTTATTCTAAAGGAAATCATAATCTTGTTTTGAATCAATATCGGCTCTTCTGAATTGTGTAGGAGAGAGTGACCTCGATTTTAGCTGGTTGCTCAAAGGCATTTCTTCCTCCAACCATCTCTTTCGTTCCCTTCTCCTTTTCCTGGTGTCCGCCTAAGGAATGAAAACAGTACCAACAATAAATCGACGGTGGGCTTGATTTTCGATTCTTTTGAATAAAATGCCAAGCTAGCCTTGAATGGCAGAAATCAGACGGTCTTTAGATAGGATCAATAGATTTAACAAAAATAAACAAACAAGGCCATTAGAGTTACCCTAAACTGTAATGCCCTTCCGCATCCACAGACACTGGAGTAATCAGATGTGGGCACCTGTTGGCAAGAGCAGATAGTTTGGCACTCCGCGTCACAAAGATCCACAAATTGATCCTCCATCTGGCGTTCCACGAGCAATTTTGCAGTTGCATATTTATTCAATGCAGCTTCTTTCTCAAGTCTAGCCTGCACGAGAGCCTTCTCTTTCTCCAATGCTGCGTTCCTGTAGGCAAGCCATGTATCAGTCTTAACCGAGGTTTCATAATCAAATGCATATTAACCCCTAAAGGACCAAGAAGCCCAAATTGGGTCTCATTCTTTTTTTAGCAGTTTTGAGTAGGTCCTACGTGGACTTCTTTTTGTTCAAATTTATATGTTGTTAAACCAACACATGTAATGTTCTTCACTGATTCCAATGATATAAAATTTGGTCCTATATGAATTATAGTGTTCATAATATGATCAATTGAATTTGTCATTTTCAAACCATGAATCCTTGGTCCTTTAGGGGTTAAATTGAAGAATATACTGCCTCTAGAAGTGGGAGTTGGCTGGCTGCAAACGAAAACAGAAATGAGGTTGTGAAAGCATTTCGGGGATACCTCTCTGACAAATGCCGGAGAAGCATAAGAATTTTCTCCATTTCATCGTTGAGATTATCAAGCTGTAGGCTCATCATTCCAGCATCGTTCAATTCACGCAGGCACAATTCCAATCTGCCTGACGTTGAAACATCATCATCTGTTAGCCATTGCGTAACCAAATCATTGTGAAGACAAAACAAGGAAATTTAGAATTCTCCTGGCGGGTGCACTCTTCATTATGTTTGAGAATCATCTGCGTTCATGACCCCTCTAAAAACCCCTGTATACGAGGGTTTATATGTCTAAAAACCTTTGTACACACATCTATTCCGTCCTAAATATATGTTTAATGTAAGTATACGTCAATATTTTCAACTCTAAATATGTCTATTGTATGTACACTTTGTACGGTAATGTTCAAATCAATACCCCTTTTGTACACTCACATATACTTTCACAAATTTAACATAGTGCACCCCCCGGGAGATTTCTGAAAAGCAGCAATTTGCTGTTCAATGACAGACCTTTTACGCAGTTTTTCATTCACAGTCAAGAGCTGGCGTTCATTTCCAACATGAACGTCCAGTTCAAACTCCAAAGCTTCCACCTTCTTGATCAAGTCTGCAGCATTGATGGCAGGAAAGGTCATCACGCCCACAGTCCTCATTCTCCCTTCAGGTGTAGAGGCGGGTCTTCGTGTCCGAGGTGCAGCCCCTCCGACAAGCCTATCAACTTCAATTGATTAGTATTGTAGCCTTCGATTAAACCATATCCAAGTCTAAGAAGGTCCCAATTGTTGTAAGGTATTCTTATCCTAAAAGTTTAGCCTTACAATTCAATTGAGACTACCTCACAATCCCGGGGGGTGCACTATGTTAAATTTGTGAAAGTATATGTAAGTGCACAAAAGGGGTATTAAATTTGAACATTGCCGTACAAAGTATACATACAATAGACATATTTAGAGCTGAAAATATTGACATATATTTACATTGAGGACGGAATACATCTGTATACAAAGGTTTTTAGACATATAAACCTTTGTATACAAGAGGTTTTTAGAAGAGGTCATGAACATAGGTGATTCTCACACATAATGTAGAGTGCACCCCGGGCTCACAATCGTGGAATCCTTGCACAGTTATTGCAAATATAGAAATAAGCATTCCGCAAACACTCTCATATAAAAGTAATACCTCGGTGGAGAAGTGGGAGGCCAACTACATTTGACAGTGGAGTTCCATTTGGCTTTGGAAGATCCTTTTGGAGGCGATAATTGACGGGGTGTGGAACAGCGGCTCACATGTTGGTTTTTTGGCTGAGCTGGAGATTCTGAAGCAAAAGTGACTGAAGGAGTTGCACTTCTTTCACTTGCACAATTGGACTCAGCTGATGCCCCTCCGCCCCTGAGTTGTTGCACTGGACGGCGGTCACAGTATACCAGCTGGGCTAAACTGCTCACCACTTGCATCTCCGGCATGCTCAAAGTTGTCTGGCATGATTCGTCTGCTAAACTTCCTCTATCATGATCAGATTTACCGTCCAATTCTGCAGAGTCTACACAATAATAGATCACGAATGTTAATTACATAATAAATGAAGAGCTCCCCAATCATGCCGTCAAGATTGAACACTCAACCCCTAAAGGACCAAGGATTCATGGTTTCAAATTGACAAATTCAATCAATCATATTGTGGAAAAGATAGTTTAGATAGGACCAAATTTTACATCATTAGAATCAGTGAAGAACATTGCATGTGTTGGTCAAAAAACATATAAATTTGGACAAAAGGATGTCCACATAGGACCTAGTCAAAACTGCTAAAAAAAAACACCAGGCCCAATTTGGGCTATTTGGTTCTTTAGGGATTAAAGCATTAGCAACTAAAGGTTGCAGTCCCTTGCAATGAAACAAGTTTCATTTGTGTCAAAAAAGAAAAGAAAAAGGTTGCAGTCCTTATCTAAACTGTGAGTCTACAAAATCGATCACAAATGTCAATTACCATAAAATGAAGAGTTCCCCAATCCCTCTGGCCATGCCGTCAAGATTGAACAATCAACCCCTAAAGGACCAAGAAGCCTGAATTGGGCTCATGTTTCTTTTAGCAGTTTTGAGTAGGTTTTATGTGAACTTCGTTTTGTTCAAAGCTATTTTTTCTTTGACCTAAACATGCAATGTCCTTCACTGATTCTAGTGATATAAAATTTTCTCCCATTTGAACTGAATTTTTCACAATATGATCTATAGAATTTGTCATCTTAAAACCATGAATCCTTGGTCCTTTAGGGGTTAAAGCATTGGCAACTAAAGGTTGCGGACCTTATCCAAACTGTGAGTTCTAGGCTTTGATCTATCAATGAATTCTATTAACCTTAAAAATTAGGCCAATAACTTAGGATCTAGTATACATCATCCAGTTTCTAACAGAAATCTATGAGCCGCTGAGAAGGATTTTCAAAAACGTAGAATTCAAGAGTATATAGGATAATTGAGGGCTTACCATGATAACACAGTTTTGGTACCCTTGTCATTGACGTGTACTGTTCTTCTGAGACAAATTGGTTCACAACGATCTTCAGGGCCGCCATGGATCTTCATTAGCACCTAGAATCCAAAAGCCTGCTCATGAGGCTCTTGAAGCTTGACGATTGTCCTCCGCATCAGTGGCAAGCAAATTCTTCCGAGGATTTTTGCTCGGATTGAGAACATTTCATTCAAATGTAAATGCTCATGGCCAGGTTAACAGTAACTCGCAATTACATGAGATGACCCCTTTATTTTGCTGGCAGGACAAGAATTGCCACGAAAATTTGTAAAGAGGAAGAAACGCGAGAGTAAGGAGACTAAGAAAGTGAAAGTCTACACTAATCAAAGCAGCCACTTGGTCAGGTCCAGAAGTATTCTGATATGCAGAGTAACTTTCAAGCTGTGAAACACCAAACGATTTCTGCACCTTCTCAACATTGACATTTGTCATAACTGTAGCCCTAAAATGTGACCGGGCCTAGAAGTAGATAGAGCTCTATGGATCTGAAGTGGTGATTTGAAGAGTAAGAAATACCTGTTCAGGTCTATCTGGTTTGACACCAACAGCCAACAGGTTAGGTTTACTCACTGGTCATACGTAGATAGGTTAGGTTTACTGACTGTTTTCCAAACGAGAAAAACTCTGTTTCCAGAACAAATGCTAAGATAAAACCTTTCACATTACTTAATTCACGCGTCTTTTCTAAACTCACAACTGGCTACAATGTCCAAAACATCTTTCAACCTTTGCTTACTAGGGAATCTTTCGATCTCAAATACAAAAGAATTACCGCAACCCAACCCCTCTCACACTCTTTTGAAGGTTAAATAATGGTCAAGAAGAATGATGACATGAGAATCAGAAGGGCATTTTTCCTCGAAAAGACCCTCTTTGCTGATCTGAAGACACACAAAGTCTACTTAATAATGTCAGTGATAAACTTCACAGGAAATAATCGATGTTCACCTCAGTAGCAACCACAAAAAAAGACATGACCAACTGCACTGCCTATTAGGCAGATCCACATGAATTATGCGAACATAATTAGCAACCAAATTTCAAAAAGCGCTGTAATCACGTTCATCTGGTCAGTGATTGCAATCAAATTCAGATTTCGGTTTGGTAAAACGGGGCTTCACTCTTATTAGAAGACCACCACAGATGACTCGAATATTTCGAAAGAATTGCACCTGCCCTACTTGTGCATGGGATCAATGACTACACACTAATTGAAAGACTCAATGGGTGCTGGGTTGACTAGTAAACATGCAACGTAGTATCATTGAATCCCGCTGCAGTTTTGTGGTTTTCAAATAGGACCTTGACGGCCTCAATGTACTGGTTGAGGACCGCAGCCACCTGCACCAAGGATCCCCAAAATCAAAGGTTCTGTGACTGAATATAATTTACAGACTAGCTCTAAGGAGAAAACTAATCCATTCAAACATCCCAACGTGTGGACTGTGAAGCAAACCAATCAAATGGACTTGGAAAAATGCAGAAAATAAAAGTTACCTCTTCATGAGTTGCCTTTGCATTTTTCGGAACTTCAATTGGCTTTCCAATTACAAAAGTCATACGTGTTCGAAACGGTATTGGTAACCTGCGATAGGTGACAGTGAGAACTATTTTGGAAAAAAAATCAGGCGTCATATCAAATGCCTTATTCAGAGCCCTATGATAATTATTAAGCAAACTAAATAACGAAGAAAGAAAAAAATAATAATAATATAAAATGGTTGTAACCGTACCCATATCTACCCCAAAACACAAGAGGCGTGAAGCCAAGTGCTCGGGACAGTTGACTGTACCACTGCCCTGTGGGTTTCCACCATCTATAGCAGTTGGTCTGGACAACAAATGTATGGTCAATGAATTTCAACAGCCATACCTATTCGAGTTAATCTTTAACTGCCACCTCAATATTCTCAAACACAGCAGAAGGCAAAAGTGAAACAGTGACCCTTTCTAAATAATGAAGGACCAACAATCAGCATTTAGAACAATGACTTCAATGACCTAACAAGCTTATAACGACATTCACCTAAAGAAGAATAAGAAATATTTAACAACAGAAAGTAACAGGTTAACAAGCACACACCTGACCAAAGCAGAAAGTAGGTACAATAGGTGAGCCAGCTTCCATGGCGACTTTGACGAATCCAAACCTTTTCTTTAGATATACCACCTGACAACACACCAATGATTCATGGTTTTGAAATGACCGATTCGATTGACCATATTGTGAAAAGTACCGTTCAGATGGGGCCAAATTCTATACCACCAGAATCAGCGAAGTACATTGCATGTGTTCATCAAGAAATAAATAAAATTGGACAAAAGAAAGACCCCACATGACCTCCTCAAAACTGCTCAAAAAAACATGAGGCCAATGTGACCAAAGTTTCCTCCTCGCATCTCACTCTCCAAATCATGTGTACATATTGAGACAGCTCTTACTTACCACGACCTTGACAAACTGACCCTATTATACAAACTGGCAATGAGGAAGTTGAAAGTTGGCATTACACAGTACCTCACGGTCACGCTCCATGTACAGGCACTCTTGAACCCCTCCTGGTACAAGCACAGCACTCGTCCCTCTTTGAAGTAATTGTGTGAAAAGTTTCCTTGTGACGGGCACCACCCCGAGCCACGACCAAACATGTCGCACGACTGGTGTCCAGAATATCTGCCATCAGCCAATTTTGTTGCCAATTTTGTTGCTAATTTTAGCCAAGTTGCTACATAAAATTTGGGCTGGCTAATTGATACAAAGGATTTTTGAAAAAAGAAAGGGAATAATAGCCAGATTTCCTATATGGAGTTAAGATGTGTAGCCTCTTTAAACCTAGGTATCACCCAGGTATTGCCTAAGTAGCACCTAGGTAGCACATGTGTATTACCCTGATATTACCTTTATATTAATATGAAAAGAGCATCCAAGGAGCCTGGATTGCTCTTCAAGCCATGGAAAAGTAGCAAAAATGCTAAACCGTCTCCTGACCAAAAAAAATCACTGTCTGCCATTACTCCCCTCAATCACCACTTACGTATTCTATATTCAATTGTCATCGCAAAGGGAATGAATGAGACTTGGGTTATTAGAAGAGAAACTCACTGCTGAAGTTGCAAGAGCACGTAAATTGGTGAGTGGAAGAACCCCGCATTGTGGAGTCAAAACAACGATGCTAATTGGAAGCACAGAATGCGGCTCCACTGCAAATACTACCCACTCCAAGTATACTCAATTAGAACACAACGAGATAGGACATGACAATCAACAACCTTAACCCCTCAGAAGCCCATATTAGGTCTCAAGTTTTTAGCAGTTTTGAGTAGGTCACATGAGGACTTTCTTATTGTCCAATTTTACTTATGTTTCCATCAACACATGCAATGCTCTTCGCTGGTTCTGGTGATATAAAATCTGGCGCCATCTGAATCATATTTTTCACAATATGATCAATCGAATTGGTCATTTAATAACCATGAAAGTGAGGTGCACTGTGTAAGTATCACTGACCATAAGATTTCTTGAAATCAAAGGCATTCTCATCCTCTAAGACCAGATTGATAGGGAAGTACGCCACTACATATTTGCAGATGAATCTCGCGACGGCCCCCCCGAGCGCACCATTGTATCGAACGGGGATGAACATAAGCGCCACCCACACAGCCAGTAATCTGCACATCTTCAACACAATCATCAATTCATGCACATTCAACAAAAGCCGGTTACTGGATCACAAACATCCTGAGATTCTTATTATCATTACTTTCTCATGGCATTGGTATTCCGTATCCACGAAAACGCAACAATCCTCATAACAAAACACCCCTGCAAAACCTACCTAGATTCTTTTTGAGCAGCATCAACACCCTTGGAAAAAGAAGACATGCCACTCACTAAGAACCATGCTCTCTACAATGAATGTGGACAATCCTGGAACCTAAATTTGCCGAAGTGTAAAAATTGGATGTTTTTGCAAGTCTAACTTGGGTTCTGAACTCTCTTCAGTGACTGTGATCCAGTTCTAGAGTTCATACCTGACTTTACTTGTGAAGGAATAGAATCAAATTGCGATAGTCACTTTCTTTATTTGGTTTCTATCGACAGTGGAGAAGGGTGAGTTCTCATAACTGCTCAGGAATGTTACGAACACAAAATCTCACGAAGCAAAAGAAAAATACATAATATGAGTGAACTGAGTGCCTGCTCAAAAAGAAACACTCACTAAGCAACATGCATGCACTCTACATTGAATGTCAAACTCTTGAGTCCCTTTGTTTTGGTTTCCATCTACAATGAAGAATTCACAAGTGCTCGAGAATGTTATGAAATATCACACGACCTAGGTTTTGAAGTTGAAAGAAAAACATGAGCTTACGTGAGAGCCCACGGACTGTGCAGATTCCAAAAACAGAGCCCAGCAACAAGCAGATTGAGATGAAAGGCTCCCAGCCACAATGCCAGTGCCAGAAACGTCAGCACATCGGTCTTCAAGCCCTTCTTCACATCTACGTGACTTTCCGCCATAGCTCCTGTCTCCTTAACTCCACCCAGAGCTCTCATCTCCTTATCACCATTCTCTGCATAAATTCCCAGTGTTTGTGAAAAGAACAAGCTACTGAAAATGAAAAAATCCCACTCCCTCGGTCTTCATATTCTGGGCTCCGCCATATCCAATAATGCAACAACCTCTAACATCAATCAGCTTTTCTTCAATGATGACTTTTATTACCCCTTTCAATTCGTAGACAGACTGACTGTTGGTGTTACTCCAATTGTTATCTGCACACCGAAATATGGGACGACGCTATTGGAAAAGAACTGACGGAACTGCAGCGGTGAGGTGGATAAATTAGGGTTTTAAAAATAGTTAGAATTTTATTGGTTTTGGAAAATAAATAGTTGTCAGTTTGTCCTTTTTTGTTTGATGATGACAAGGACGTCAATCCACCTTCTCGCTTTTGCTTGTTGCGCCTCGGTCTCATCGTCATCATCTTCTTATTACTTTCTGGCTCTTCATCTTCTGGGGTCAGTTTGTTTGTTGTGCTTTTGATTCCCCCCTCACCAAGATGGCTTCCTGCACCGCTGTGTCCGCTTTCGCATTGTGGGCTTCCACATTGCCTCTTCCAGGTGAGATTTGTGTTCAATGTTTTTGCACGGGCGATGGAAACGAGGTCAATGCTCAGAGTCGAGTTCTTGCATAGGCGATGAAAACGAGGTCAATGCGCAGAAGTTTTGGGGTCATTAGAATAGTCTCCGAGCCTCGCAGTTGGGTTGCGCTTCAGGCGTCCGTCTTCGCATTGATATTGCGGGTTTCTTTTTCTTTTTCCAACATTCAAGCGATTTGAATCAAAGTTCTTGGTGGCTCCGCCCGGCATTGTTTTTGTCATTTCTGTGATCCTGTTATCCCGGATTCTCAATGCTTGACTGGTATGTATTAGATTGACATGCAATCAAATGATACAATCCTATAAGCTTTTTTTAATCTCTCGAATCGGATCGGGGGTATGCTAGTTGAGCTGGCGGAAATGACTCGTAGGGTTTGTTTTTGAATTGTACATGTTGGGGTAGAGAGAGTTTTTCCAGCTTTGAGAGGGAGGGGACGCAAAAACTAGACAAGAATTTTTTTTCTTTCTTTTTTGAGAAGATAGGAGCGTAATCTTTTTGGTGCCTTATTGTGAGGAACTTTTGTGAGGGGAGTTCAGTGAATTCACGACAAAAATTCGTATATATTGTTGTTGTAAGCAGGTGCTTCCTCTTCAAATTCTCAGAAGTCGTCGTCCTTGCGGTTTACACAGCAGCGGACTTGGCCATCACGAATCTCTGCTCGCCGAACTCTTGTTACTGCTGAGTACAGGTGCATGCTACCTCCTTGATAGAGGATTGAAAACCTTCTATTCAGACTTGTGCTTAATGCTCTGTGCAAGTATGTGTTGGTTTCAACTTCTTTTTTTTATTCAATTTTGATAGAAGGTCAATTGGAGCAGAATATAACGCACTTTGAATATAAAAAATTGGAGTTCAAATGAATTTGCTACAGGTAGAACGTATATGTGCTCTAGAATCATCCTTACTCTAAAGTGTACAACATCTGTACCTCCTTGATAGAGGATTGTAAACCTTCTCTTCAGACATGTGCTTAAGCCAAATTGTGCTCTGTGCAAGTATGTGTTGGTTTCAACTTTTTTTTAGTTCAATTTTGGTAGAGAGCAGAATATATTGCACTTTGAATCAAAAAAATTGGAGTTTAAATGAATTTGCTATAGTTGGAGTGCTCTAGAAGCATCCTTACTCTAAAGTTTACAACATCTGTTCATCGAAAAATCTAATATCACTTCTAGGGAAGGCTTTTAGAGCAAGAGCCTTAATGGATTTCTAGAATCTAATTAGCATACTCCTATTTTTGTAATATGTAAAGGGCATGACTTGTTTCAATAAGCTGTAACTAAACGTCATATGGATCATTCTGAAACAGACGAGGAGGTGGCGGTGACTTTGTGGCTGGTTTCGTTCTTGGTGGGATGGTGTTCGGTGCCTTAGGCTACGTGCTTGCACCCCAGGTAAATGTTTGTATACATTTGTGTATGACGTAAAGAGTGGAATTTATAGTTCAATAACATCAGTGGTTTGTCCCTTTAGATTCATCATTCCATGTTGAGTGCATGGGCTAATAGCAACACTTTGTTTTTTGTACTTTTTCTGCTGCTGCCTGATAAAGCCGAAATGAGGCTTACATTTTCTGTGCATGGTTGTGTCTCTGGCTTTATGTCAGGAAGTTGCTACTTTATTTCTATGGAATAGAGTTATCGAAAAAGGATAACTTTAATAAATTTAAACTTTGTAAATATGCATAACACATGATTCAAAACAACTGGTACGTTTTAGTCATTGGGAGGGGCACATGTCTTGACGTTTTTCATCGTGATTCCACTGTCAGATCACCAGGTCGTTGGAACGGGCACAAACTGAGAAAGAAGATGAACTATCATCAAAGCTGGAAGATGATGAAAGCCTTGAGGTGAGATCTCCTTTGCCACTGTGAGGTCTAAGATATGCAATTGCAAGTGTAAGTCACTTTATATTCGAAGCAACAAGCTTGAGATAACAAGAAAGAATACACCTCGATTGTTGCAAAAATCATTTATTTTTATTTTGTTGTATCTTACCTTATTTTATTGAATGTTAACTTTACACCAGTCCAAGTAACAAGTAACATAGCTTAAATGGGTCCTATGTGGCATGCTAAAAATATTTGAGATAACAGGATTTCAAGTTACCTCTTTGAGGTGAATGGACACTTGTTATTTCAAATGCATCACACGGTATCATAAATGCAATGAACCCCTAAGTGTCTAAAACGCCCAATATGGCCATCTGCATCGTTGAACTTTGTAACGGTGGCATTTTCTCATTGTACCTCGGTTTTTTTATTGCAATACATCATTTTAAAGCTCTTGTTCTATACTACAAGATTAACAGTGTCAAACTGAAGTCATTTTTCACACAAACAGATGATTTGCAGCAGGGGGTCCAATTTTCCTACACTACAGAACATACACAGTGGACGCTTAGGGGTTAAGCTTGTTATCTCGCATGATGTTGGTTCAAATTTTAAGCTTGTTGCTTTGACCTTTGCAATCCTAGTTCTATGATTGTTACATTCTGATTCTCGTCTCTATGAGGAGGCCTTTGTAGGGGGACTTCCCCATAATTCTTTGGGCAAGATTTTATACTTTTACTTCCCCACATATTTTATAATTCTACTGATGACAGGGGTATTTATTTCTGTGCAGACAACACGAAGAAACCTGAATGAGCGAATCGCACAGTTGAGTGCACAGATCGATGATGTGTCTGCACAGGTGAAGAACGATGGGTTCGCCAACATGAACAGCCCGGTGGAGCTGGAGTCTGCTTAAGTACCACTAAAAATTATACCACTAAACCGATCATTGTCCTCTGCAGTGTTAATCGATGACATCAAATTCAGAATTCACCTCTGAGCTTGTAGTGGTACGTACTAGCTAGCTAGCTCCATGAAAGGCCCGTAGGTTCATTTGTGAACATTTGCTTTTCGCTTCGACTCTGATTAGAGACTGGGGCGAAAATTTGTACACTTGCACTTGAGGTGTCCGTTACGAGATTACTTTTGCCTCTTCTGGTAGTAAGCAGCTCTTTTCCCAGTTGAAATGTTTTTTTTTTGTATTTTTTCTCTCTATTGGTGGTTGACAAGGAGCATTGTTATGTTAAGTCCATGTGACTGGACACAAATGTGCTACAAAGCCTGCCCAAGGATGTTGAGGCCAAGAATCGGCCTTTGGATGACATTTTTCTTACTCTTGGACGACTTTTGTTCACTTTTTTTGAATGGTTGTTGAGGCCAAGAATCGGCCTTTGGATGACATTTTTCTTACTCTTAGATGACTTTTGTTCACTTTTTTTAAATGGTTATAATAGGTCTTATTGGTATTTGAGGACATAATTTTTTTTGAATGAAGGTTTCACACAGTAGAGATATTTGTAAAGGCATCCGGTCTTTTGTCCTCCTTTTTTCATGGACCAGAGCTGGTCGTCATCAATCTAACACCACTCTTCCTCATGGTCCCACCCCACTACCCAATTCTTCTCCCTCCCTCCAAATTTTTATGAAAAAAATTTCAATCTATCCAGTGTTCTATTCTGGGTCTACAGTGAGATCATGCCAATCCTGTCCTTTCCAAATTACAGGTCAAGAAGAAGGGTTTTGAGGGACTTTACAAATAACTCTAGTGTTCAGGAAGATTTTGAGGAATGCCAGTAATTTTCTTCCATTGTCAATATTCAACTGGTTTTCACATGGCTACTTCGGCTTTTACCTTTGTTTACATCAGGAATTTCGGACCCCACTGATTTCGCACGATTTCAGTGCGATTTCCGTCATGGGTGCGTGTATTTTTCGCACTGATTCCGCATCGTTGCGTCATTCATAGCAAATGCACTAATATGACATCATGATCGTACAAGCGGATATAGTACTGATTCGACACGATTGATACATCTATTGAAAACGTGCAAATTCTTCACTCTGTACAGTTGTCAAATGTCGTGTCTTAATCGTGTTTAAAGTCACACTGATTCAGTGTGTTTTTCGTGCGACATCACCTTTTCTATATTTAGATTTTTTTTCTTTCTATATCTAAATTTGGTCAAAATAATTTTATTGAAAAAATAAAAATAAATAAATAAATAAATAATAAATAATAAATAAAATAAAATAAAATAAAAAATAAAAAATAAAATAAAATAATTTTTTTTTTAAATTCTCTACT
Source organism: Pohlia nutans (assembly GCA_022496805.1). Classification (NCBI taxonomy): domain Eukaryota; kingdom Viridiplantae; phylum Streptophyta; class Bryopsida; order Bryales; family Mniaceae; genus Pohlia; species Pohlia nutans. The sequence goes on along the minus strand of CM040092.1, from coordinate 12,144,577 downwards.
CGAACATTATTTCGGTCTGCTCGAACCAACTACCGGCGCTGCCCGAAACCACTGTGAGGCCCACCACGGTTTCCCAAGCTCTACCCCCGGTGGCCGGAATCGAACTCGAGACCTCCTAATTACAAACTATACTCTAAACCACTAAAACACCTAGAAGTCTTGATGCAAGCAAGTGAATTTTTTTGATAATTATACAGGAATGTAACCATTGAAAAAAAATTTGCCATGTATACTTAATTCTTTTTTCAAAAAATATTTTTGCACTACAACACGCAGGCCTTTTTCTATGTCTTGAAATTTTTTCAGAATATTTTGATTTTTTTTTTTTTTGGCCAAAATCGTGATGGCAGATCATGGTTGTGAGCTGTTTTTTTTTTTTTCAGCGGACTTTGAATGTTTTTAACAATGTGAAAAAAACTTTTTTTCCAATTTTCTTTTTTGCATTAGATTATGCAGGACTTTTTCTATATCTAGGATTTTTTTCAGAATATTATGAATTTATTTATTTTTTGCCAAAATCGTGGTGGCTGTGAGTTAGTTTTTTTTTATGCAGACTTTGGATGCTTTTTTGCAATGTAAAAAAGAAATTCCAATTTTGTTTTCAGTAGATCATGCAAGCATTTTTCTATATCTAAAAAAAAATTCAAATTTTTTTGAACTGTTTTTTTGTTTTGCCAAAATCTTAAAGGCTATTAGCTGTTTTTTAATTTTCAGTAGACTTTAAATGTTTTTAGCAATGTAAAAAACTCTTTCTATTCCAAATTTTTTTTGCACTCCATTATACAAGATTTTTTCTATACCTAGAAAAAATTCAATGGTTTGAATGTTGTAGCAAGCAATTAAAAGCTCTTGCAATTTTATTTTTTAAAAAGTTGCTCAAATTGAGTTCAAAGAAAGTTTGATTTTAAACTCAATTTAACTTGCAATGCTTCAAGAGATCATGTTTTGGTCGATGCCCCCTTATGAGCTGCCCGAGACTAAAAAAATTAAAAGTTAAATCAGATTATAATTATTTTCTAATAGGAAATCAAGTATGCTTTCAAACCCAATTTGAATCGTGCCAATCCAAGTTAAACTCCGCCTAGGGAAACTTTCAAAAAAACAACACCTCTACATTGTCTCGTGTTACAAATTTTACTATTTTGAAAAAGTAATGTTGTCCTTTTCTATACGATTTTTTTTCTCCCATGATGAAAAGTACAATGATAACCAATAATACCAAATTTGAATCCTAAAAATATAAAATGTAATTTCATTGAAATTTTAATGTTCATTGCTTCTAAATTCTATAAATGAAGATCTAAAAATGTTTTGGGAAATTAGACCGTAAGGATAATTTAAAAAGATTCTTGGAATATTCCAACATATTCCAAAATAACATTAAATATTTTGAAAGATTTCAAAAGATTCCAAAAGAGAATATTAAAATATTTTTGATATTTTCTCTATTTATTATATTTCATCAATAAATCAATATTTTTAAAACACTATAAACTTTTTTTGTCGAGAAGTATGACATGCTACTGTAGTGCAAAAACACATCCTTGAACATGAGTGACGTCGAGAAATATAAGTCACTCATTCTCAAATTGAAAACTTGTACGATAACTACACGGATGTCGTGCGACAATAATGTGCATTATAATAGATACTGAAATCGCACGGATATAATAAAAGGCATTAATATGATACGTATACGATACTAAATCCGCATTAACTATAACCGCATGTTATCCGTGTCTTATTAGCCATGTAATGTAGATACACGATTAACGCACGGATTCCGTCAAGCACGACTTTCGTGCGAAAACAACATTTTTTTCATAATCATTGAAAAGACACTACATCGACATCCTAGTAATGCATGTCACTTCCGTACCATAACGACACTTCTAAATGCACGTATCACGTGCGGAATTAGTGTTCAACGATAAACACACTGAAATCGTGGGAAATCAGTGGGGTCCGAAATTCCTGATGTATAACTAGAAATAGAAATATTCTTAAATTTTAAAATAGTATTTAGCCTGTGGGTTCAAATTTGAATCAATTTTTGGATAATCGAACCAGTTCACTTTAACCATTAAAGGTCCGGGCATGCCGTTGTGGCCAATACATCGTGTTTTTTGCGTATTTGCATGTCTTCTGGTTTGTATCTTGTGGACTACTCTAAAAGAAAGTTTGTATTCAAACAAATAGCTTTCTATGATACATTGCTCGCCCCATTCTCTGACATACCCTATGATCTACATGATTTTAGTGTGGGATCAGATACGGCGTATGGAAATACGTATGAGAGGTCCAGACCCGAAGGATAGCCGGGTCTAGAGACAATGACGTGTACAAGGCCGTTAGTACCCAAAGACGTCTTGTTGGTGCGCAATTTGTGGACAGTCGGGAGAGTGGGGTAAGAGTGGGATGCAGGTTTCGATTTGCAAGAGGAATCCGAAGCTGCGACAAGACGATTTTGATCGTCAATCATGAAACGGTGTGTGGGCGATGGTGGTACCCTAAGGTAGAGGCTCTGGTGTGGTGGCTTGGAGTGAAATGGGCCGGATTTTGTCATTCATTTGAGAGAGTGGTGAGCGACTGGGAGGTTGTTTTCGCGTTGGTGCCGCCGCAATTTGCTGCTCCCATGCGAATTTGTTGTTATCATGGATTATAATTGCCACCCGCCTCCTGCTGCACCGAAGAGCTTAGATCAAGAGGCCAAGGTTCTGTATGACTGGGCTATAAATCATGGAGCATTAGAAACACAAGGCAAATGCATCGTGGGTTTACTTTCTGTGAAATGGATGTGTCAATTGCGTCTCCCACTTCGCACTCGGAGGTTGTCTGGCACAAGTGACGCACGTTGGATCCGAGAGGTTTTAGTGCCGCTGTCAACTGGCTAATTTGTGAGAGGTTCTTCCTAGAGGCGGTTTTAAGCGGTCATGACGAGACTGCGGGAGGAGGCACAGGAGGCGGCCCTGCAGCGCCAAAGGATAGTCACGTCTCCAAACGGACAACCTCGTCGACGGAAGCGAATGGAGGTCCAACTCGCCAGCAACGTCGTTGCAGCTCCGTCGACGGCGGATTTGACTCCACCAGCAGCAGGCACACTACCATTCCTTCAAAATCCTGTGGACTTGAGCCAGATTGGAAATCCAGCGTCGCCACTAGTCCTACATTGCGTTCAGGTTTTGGGGAACACTCAGCCATTTGCAAGCCAGGAAGAACACTTCCAGCATGGATGCAAAGGACGGAAGGACCAAGGCAGGGGTCGAGCGAGAGGTCAAGCGAGTCGTAGGCGGAATCCCCTCGTGCCATCCGTCAGCGCGCCTAGAATCCACAGCCAGCGCACAAACAAGGGAGGTTTCGGGACCCCTGATGAAGTCGAACGGATTGTGCCTGGACGCGGAAGGGGTAGGCATTCTGGCCGAGGTGGTGGGTGGAGCGGAAGAAGAGGCGAGTGTGGGCGCGCATCAGGACGGGCAACAAAGGAGGTCGCTTCAGCACCAGAAGGATGGACGACACCTCCAATTTTTGTGGATCGGCAAAGTCCTATTTTGTTACGTTCCAAGGCTGCACGGGAAGGGACGAGGGCATTGCTAAATTTTGATGATGGCAGTGTGGTCAACATTGGTGCGGTAGAAGATCAGCCATTCTACAATGCTGTGAACCGTCGAAACGGTCCACTTTAGCGGTAAACCTTTACCGCAAGGTTTTTTTATTTCTTTTGCATTCGATCTGTTTAAACGCAGTATTTTAGCTGATTAGACAATTTTCCGTGTGACGTGCTAATTGGTTTTGGTTTTGGTTGGCCTTTTCTATGATGCCTTTTTGTTTGAGTAATTTTAGCTGCTTATCGATTTTCAACCGATTAACCGTGGGATTTTTGGTGGTTGTACCATCTGGCCTATTATTTTAGTCCATTACTTTGGTCTATTATTCCGGCCTATTATTTTGGTCTTTTACTTTTATCTATTCTTTTGGCCTATTCTTTTAGTCCATTCTTGTAGCCCATTCTTTTAGTCTATTTTATTAGTCCATTCTATTAGTTTATTTTAGTCTATTCTGTTGGTTTATTATTTTAGTCTATTAATTGCCTATTATTTTAGTCTATTATTTTAGGCTATTATTTTAGTCTATTATTTTAGCCTATTATTTCGGTCTATTATTTAGTCTATTATTTAGTCTACTATTTTAGTTCAGTAATTTAGTCTATTATTTTAGTTTATCATTTTAGCCTATTCTTTAGTCTATTCTTTTGGTCTATTATTTTAGTTTATTAGTTTAGTTTATTATTTTAATCTATTGTCTAATTGGGTTTATTATTCCCCTTGTAGACTAGTGGTGGGAAAATTAGAACTCCCGGTTTGCTATGAGCAAAGTGGGAGTTTTGTGAAGATAAGGTGGAAATTAGCCTTGTCGGATGATAAATTGTCGGATGACACTTACCTTGGATGGATGTAGTTTTGGGGTGGGATTTTGAATCCCACCCCTGTCGCAAGGCCACGAGTTAGTTTGTGTGTGTGTCTGTGCCATCAGACTAGTTTTGGATCAGGGAAGGAGACGGATTCCTGCGAGATCTAGATTGAGTTTTGTAGTTTTGAGACTGTAGAAGATCAGAAAAGAAAAGGTAGAGCTAGGAGTGTACGTGTTTTGGGATTAGGAGAAGTGCCTAAACTTGAGACAAGGGAGGTTTTTTCTTCTTCCTGCCAACGAAGAGCGCATAAGCTGCGATCGAGATCTGTATAGGAGAAGGGCTGGTCCGTTGCAACTTTTGCGAATCAGGTTGATTGGTTTTGAGCGTAGTTGCAACGAGGTGGGAAAATCGGCAGTGTGAGGGCCGAAGAGAATTAAGGCGAGCTCGCTGTGACTGGCTGTGACGAGTTGCAAGGGAACCGCGACAAACGCAAGACGAGCAAGACGACGGAGGTGATTTGGCAGAGCGGAGACGGGATCCACAGCAGGAAATTCACGGCGGAACCACTACAAGCGGTGCGGGAGACCGACGAAGACGGAACCAGCGGCGACCACCCCGACCACCAACGGTGAGCGAGTGGGACGGAGCAGCAGCAGAAGACGGCGACGAGTTCTTGCAGCGGAGGCGATCTCCATCGCGCAGAAGGCAACCGGAAGCTTGCGGCGAAGCTCCAGCACACAACGGTGTCGAGGCCTAAATTCCCAACCGGCAGTGAAGCTGGATTCATGATCTTCCTTCGTTGTTCCACAGGGTGATATTATGGAATCTCTACAGTGATAATACGGAGGGAGAATCTCCCTACCACTTTTCTTCCCATTTTTTGAGACTTGTTGTGTTAGTTAGACTAGTAGAATGGAAACAAACAATTTGTAATAGATTTAAGTGGTGATTGTAGTTGCCAAATCGTTGGTGTATGTTTTCCCATGATTTTTATCCAATTGTTGTCAAATTGTTGGTGTTTGAACTTTATTGTGTCATTGGTGTTGTTGTGGGTGAATTTTGGTCCGGTGAGGGTTATAGCACGGAAGCGCTGCCCAATTTTCCCAAGAACTCCTCTTCATTCTATGATTATAGTGTTCAATTGCAAAGTGTGCTTCTTGTAGAGTTTAGGGCTCAAGGAAATGCCCAATTATGGAATCTTGATGCCCTTGCGAGTCTAAACTTATGTGCTGTAATTGTTGTCCATGAGTGCCAAAACCCTAATTTAAGGGTTTAATTCACCAAATTAACCCATTTTTATGGCACTTGGTGACTAAGGGAGATTGGTGAGGTACTTGTGAGCATTCTAGTGTTTGTTGTTGTTCATTAGAGCACTTGTGAATGTGCTGTAATTTTTATACTTAAGTGCCAAAACCCTAATTAGAGGGTTTTATTCACTAAATTGAACCCATTCAGGGCACTTGGTGCCTAGGGGGATTGGTGAGGTGTTTATGTGTGTTTTAGTGTTTGTTGTTGTTCATTAGGGCACTTGGAATTGTACTGTAATTTTTGTGGGCAAGCTTAAAAACCCTAATTAGAAGGGTTAACTCACCAAAATTGCTCAATTACATGGCACTTGGTGTCTAAGGTTATTGGTGAGGGCTTGTGGACTCATTTAGTGTTTGTAATTGTCCATTTGAACTCCTTGTGTGTGCTGTAATTTTCAAATACGTTTTGGCCCAATTACATTTCTTTTTGCCATTTTGAGCCTAGTAATTTGTCATATGTTTGCTTAGGTCTAGGAAGTCCATTGCTTGGGGTATAAAACACCACCCCTCGGCCAGCTATATGTCACATTGACCAGGCAACCGGTCAAAGTGCTCATAAATGCTGACAATTTTGTGACACCGCCACGAAGACGTCAAGGTGGACGGGCACTTGGACATTGGAGCTTGACAGGAAGCCCTGCTCGTTTCCAGACACGAAGCTCAAGGTTGGGCCGGTACTCTATTCAAGACTTCGCCCCTGGGGCTCCTCCCATTAGCACCGATCAGAGACAGAGCATTGGAGAATTTCGTGCATGGATGCACAACTGTGGAGAGCCTTAGTGCCCATTTGTTGAAGAAAACATGCATTCTCGATGGAGGTCATTGGAGGCTGGTATTCCCCCTTGAGTCCACCAGATCGTATAATGGTAGACACTCGAGCATTTTAACGAGAAGTTCGTGTTTTAGTGAAGCTGGAAGTGTTTGGATTCAACTCCAGCATGTGGGGAGATTTGAAGCACTTCCGAGGATTGGTTGTTGGTCGCTATTACCACGAGGTGCCTGGCCAACCCATGTTCAGCGTGGATTTCAGTGGGAGTATTGGTCTGCGGGAGGTCCTTGTGACAGAGACGGAGTTTGACCGAGGTGCCAGATGTTCCAGTGCATCAATGGTGAGGGTCCTGGACTTTGACGAACCTGCATCGCAACTACACGAAATCACGGACATGGATGCTGGAAATTCCAACACATCTCCAAAGCGCAGTCCCCATAGAGTGCAGATGTGTACGAGCGACGGTGATCCCAGTGATGCTGAGTGGCAAGCAACGTGGGAAAACATTGAAGAGTTGGAGACATCAGGTATTTCTTCTTCTCATTCCGGATTTTTTTGTTTGATGTCCCTGCAACAACTTGGCTTGTACGACGAAGGAGAAGATAGAAGCGGGTGGAGTTTTGCGAAGATATGGGCTGATGATGAATGGCAAGAGACAGAGTTGACGTTGTTGGGTGATCACATGACTTTCACAGGTGAGTGTATTGTGAATGGTGAATTGTGGTTTCTTATTTTCATTCTACTGCCGTTGTCGTGATTTTGTGACATGTTCTCGGATCGTGGGGTCGAAGCTGTCTCCAGGGTAGTCCATTTGTGAGGCCGGGACATGTGCTTGCATCGTGTTACGTTCTGTTTTAGGGTAGTCCACAGAGGAGACGCCGTGACATGTTTTGGCTTTCGTGTGGTAGATACGCAAAGCAACCAGATCACGACAAGTCTCACTTCACAAATGGGCGTTACGACTGGGAAGACATCGACGAGGACAAATTACTGTTTTGGTTTGGGATTTTGATCTTCATGGGCCTGAAGCCGTTCTCCAACCGTAGGATGTATTGGGACAATCGTCCTTTTTATGGCTGCCCAATAATCAGCAGTGCCATGAGCCGATAGCGGTTTGAAGCAATCGTCCGTTGCGTACATCTTGTTGACAACTCCAAGCTTGCCAAGGACCCTTCGGACCCACAGTATGACAAAATTGGCAAGGTTCGGTGGCTTATAGAGGGGTTCAATCGAATTTCTCAAGAGCTTTACAATCTCGAGCGTTTTCTTACGGTTGACGAGATCATGGTACCTTATAAGGGAAGGTATTGCAGAATCTGCCAATACATGAAAGGTAAACCTGTGAAGTGGGGAATAAAGGTGTGGACACTGTGTTCTAGTGGATCAAAGTGAGCCTCAGCCATTGCAACCTGTTGTTGATTTTGTGTGTTTGGCATTTGAACATTCTATTTGGATTTTTTGGAGTCCATGGGGTTCTCCTGGCATGCTATTACTGCAGTCACTAATTGGTTGTGTGGGCGATGGTGGCAGGTATGTCTCAAATTGCATTGTATACTTGGGAGCCAGAAAAGAGCGAGAACATGATACCCTGCTTGGTGAAGATGTTGTGCTGCAAGCAGTGCGAGGGCTTGAACATCGCGGCCATGTCGTCGTTACAGACAACTATTTCATAGGCATCAAGCTACACATGGCTCTTCTCCAAAGAGGTTTCTTTGCTACAAGGACTTGCAAGAAGACGGCAGTTGGTTTCCCCTCGAGCTTATCTGGGTTTCCTAAGACACATCAACCTCCCTGTGGCACTTTGGTAGTGAAGATGTATAGATCGCGAAAAATTGTTGTCGTGTGCTGGATAGATAGAAACTTGTATGGCTCTTGTCCACTGCCACTAACCCGTGTGATCCCAAGAGCATTGCAGCACGCTGGATCCCCGGCCGCAGGGACAGGGTGGAGGTGCCAACGAGCACTATACTATTGGAGTATTAGAAGAACATGCGCTGCATTGATGTCGTGGACCAACAGCAGGGCGAGTATTCTGTGCAGTTACAGTCCCACAAATGGTGGCATCACCTCCTTATATTTGCTCTGGATTCATTTTGTTTAAACGCTTACATCATGTATGCAGAAGATGGTCAGCGAGTGGGGATGCCGTTGTATCCACGAATCCTCTGGCACTACGAGCTTGCATGGCCCTGGTGAAACCATTCTTTACCCCCGCCTTGATCAGGGGTCCCCATCGGCACTTCACTTCTCCTGGCTTCCACCGTATCGAAGGCCACCTGTTAGCGCGTCAGAATTGCATCGTGTGTGGCACTCGGACGTGAAGATATTGCGGCAGGTGCTCTGGTTCTTTTATGTGCAGCGATGCATGCTACATTCGCGTGCACACTCAACCTGGCTATATAGCAACTCCTGGACGTCGTTGAGCTCTAGAAGGCTGACAGTGGGTTGTTGATTCACGTTTTTGGGCAATTCTCCCCGGTGGCAAGACGTAGTGATGGGGCTCTGTAGTTGTAGGTTATATGGTCAGCTTTATTTTACAGTTGTGAACATATTTGTGTAGGTGTTATTTTTGCCCAATTTTGTAACAATGTGCGCATCAGCTTGTAAGCTGGGCGTCAAAAAATTTAATTGGAGCCCCGTGCAAAAACGTTTCTGCATCTCCAATTGTATGAGACACCGCCCACTCTTGTGCAAGTCCTGGAACAGTTGTTGGCACCTTGGCAACAGGCGCGAACGAAGCTTGACCTCGCCAGTGTGGCATACAGTTGCTGCCACTGGACAAACGAAATCCACAGACTAACAGTTTACTTTGCTTACGTACTACGTGCGTATTAGTTGAGCAAAAGTCGTTTGTCCTGCAGCACTCAATGGCGACACGGAGAGCTTCGGGTGACCACCGTAAACCTGCAGAATATCGGGCCACCCGCCCCAACAATATACGATTCACGAGCTGTGAATTGCAGTCAATTGGCTCAGAGATTTGCTCCGCATTTTTTTCGAGGCATACACACTTCTAAGCACCGTTGGGATTGAGTCGTGGTGTCGCCAGCATTTTTCTAAAAATGTCGAGAGCCTGCGGCTTTTGTAAACTGACTGTCATAGTAGATTCTCGTGCAATCTATCCGAAACTCCTGCGATGGATCACTCCCCAAAAAAATTTGTGGACTTAGCGCGCATTGATCGTCACATCCATACAGTTGGATTCCCAAAACATGCCTCCAATTATCCAGCGTAATTTGAGGAGGAGACCATATGTCGGGTCTACGGTCATTGATCTACGCCTCCCATGGGACGTTCAGGGGTTAAACTAACCGCCAGCTCTTCCCAGATAGTGGTTTCACATAGGTTTGATACCCCTATTGACTTGCACTTTTATCTTTTTTTATTCTCTAGCGCCTTTGTCATTTCCTACCCTCTTGTACCTTTGTCTTTTCATGTTCTCCTTGTTCTTGTATCTTTTCCTACTCTCTTGCCCCTTTCCTTACTTTATTGTGTTTTTGGTTTTTCATATTTTGTTGCTCTTGTGTCTTTTCCTACTCTCGCATCTTTGTCTTTTCCTCTCTCATGTGCTTGTTTTTTTTTGATCTCGTGTCTTTTAAGCCTCTTGTATCATTTAGGTAATTCTCTGTGTTACAAGCCAATTGATAAAGTATATAGGATTTCTTGGCTATAAGTTCGATCCAATGTTCAAGCCTTGTAAGATAAAGATTGCGGTGATTTTTCAATAGTAGACTATGTTACATCCCTTTCAAATGGATGTTTGGGCCTTGCAATAGACAAGGTAAAAGTTCATGGTGAGCAAAAAGGATCCCACGAAAGACAAGGTGAAAGTTTATGGTGAATAAACAATGGCCTTGCAAAATGAACGGTAGAAGTTCATGGTAAGCAAAAGGGACCCCACAAGAAACTGACATGGTGAAAGTCCGCAGTAAAAGTCTATAGTGAGTAAGGGGGACCTTGAGGGATGACGACCCTACAGGACCTGGCAACAGATAAAGTGGGCTAACCAAGAAGTGTCCCGTATAGTTGTATGGACAACTTGAAATAGCGTATTATCACAAGACTTTGTATAGTTTTGTAGTTTTTTTGTATTATAAAACTATACAAGTTATTTTTGAAAACAATACAAGGACCCATACTCCATTTTTTATAATTTAATTCAATTTATGGTGATGAAAATCACTCAAAAATTTATAACTCTCACACCTTACTGCTAAAGGTGATTAAACAACTTTGGTGCACCCCTCCTTGTCGAAAACTTTCTGACCGTACTAAGAACGTGGTTGGTCTGCGCATTGTCGGGGAGATCTCAACATTACATACAAAACCAACAAACTACTTTGCTTAATGTATATTATTTCAATATTGCATTTTTAACAAAGTTAGACAAGGCACATTGTATTTTTATACATATATTGTTAGTGTGTCCTTTACAAAATGTAGAGTTCAAAAGTGAACTACTAAAGAACACAAGGACCACAAAAATGAGGAGATTAAAGTAGATTGAAGCACAAGGGATGATTCCCTACAATGTCAAAATAGCTAGAAAAAGAATCTAATGAAGAGCCACATGCACAACATTAATCAAGAAGTTTGTGGATTGAGGTTTGAGCGTGATGAATATAATCTTCTTATGGGCTCAACACCTAATACCATTACAAAATTTGAACTGTCTTACTATGTGTTGAAAAAAAGGAAGACAAATCAATTGCTATGAATTTACCATAAATAGTTAGGACATTGTACTTAATACAAACCCAATACCATGACAAACATGATCAAAGTAAATTTCTTTTTGAGAAATCCAAAACAAACTCATTCTGGTGCAAATGAGTTATTACATCTTATTATGGGCTCAATACCATTTCAACATCAAAGTATCAATGTGAATCACTTGTTAAGAAAACCAAGACAAACCCATTGCTAGTACTAAATAGTTATTACATCTTATTATGGGATCATTACCATTACAAACATTGAACTAGGAGTAGGACAATGGTATAATATAGGTACCCCGAAAATCCTTTTAACTTTGAAATCAGCCCCCATGGCAACTTTGAATGAGTCCCTCTTTAAAACAAGCGGCTAGTTGCAAAGTCTCTGTCTTAGTATTTACCCCAAATTTATTTTTACGGCTTCTTATTATTGTCTAGGTGCATAACTCCTCGTAACTCCTCAAAAACAAAACGTTTCCGTAGTCTCTCTCCTAGTGGGGCAGAGACAACAAAATAAAAAATGAATCAACTGGATGTGGTTTTGATTTCCTATACTCATGTAGTACAAAAAAAATTAAATTTAAATTTAAAATTTAAAATTTATTAAAAAAAAACGCACATAAAAATTGAAGAGTTTAAAGATTTTAAAAGAGACTTTTCTACAAAAATCATAATTTGTCCCAGCTACTTGAAAAAATCCAGAACATTTGCTTGAAATATCCAATGACATCATTTTGGTACCAATATTTAATATGAATTACATCTAGATATGTGTTATTTGAAATGATTAACTTGAAGGATTAAAAATATTATATATTTTGTACTACAATGCTTGCAAATTCTGATTTTTGACAATTTTTGACAATTTTTGACAATTGATTTATTCAATTAAAAATTCAAATCCAAATTTTGAAATTTTGAAATTTTGAAAAATTTGTCCATTTCAATTAACCAGCATTAATTCTAAATGATTAAAATAATATCCACACCTGGATGACATGAAGAACTTTAATTCAAGTCCAAATTTTTAATTGAATAAATTAATTCTCATGTTTTATGCTTCGTGACAAAAATTGTCAAAAATCAACATTTGTAGGCATTGTAGTACAAAATAAATAATATTTTTAATTCTTCAAATTAATCATTTTAAATAACACATATCTAGATGTACTTCATATCAAAAATTGGTACCAAAATGATGTCATTGGATATTTTAAACAAATGTTTTGGATTTCTTTAAGCAACTGGAGAGATTCTGATTTTTTTACAAAAAGTCTCTTTTAAAATCTTTAAACCTCTTCAATTTTTACGTGAATTTTTTTTTGGTATACTTCATAAGTGTAGGAAATCAAAACCACACCCGATCGATGCATTTTTATTTTGTTTTAAAGAGGGACTCATTCAAAATTGCCATAGGGATTGATTTCAGAGTTCAAAGGGCTTTTTGGGATACCCATATCAGACCATTGCCCAGTACTCTAAATTGCTCCAATAAACATCTTCAAAGCATAGGTATGGTGCGACCCTTATAAATAAAAATTTCCCATTTGGAGTCAAAATTCTACAAAAAGGTTCTGCATGTAAATTGGGCCTTCATGCCCCCAATTTCGGAATTTTCAAGAGTTTTGAAAATAGCCCATAAGACCTCCAAAATGGAAAAACCAAAAAATTGGACCTCTCTAAACTCTAGAGCTCTAGGCCTTGGTGGGATATGAGGGATCCATGTTGATGCCGCACTTTCCGAAAGGATCGCTGTCACCCAAGCGCTGCACGCGGAACCACCCCTCCTCTCCCCAGCTTAGACCCCATGAGTTCTTCAACAGCCAGTAGTCCACACCGTTCTCGTCAGTGCCGTAACCCACTGCCAGCACTGCGTGGTCCAGTTTGATGCCACATTGGCCTGTAAACACTCCCTGTAATCAAACAATCAACAACCAAGCAATGCATTTGGTTGTAAACATCATACACGAAACCAAAACCTGCAACTGTATGTGTTTGATTTTCAAACCAACTGTGCATTATAGCCTCACTCTCCGCCCAAAAAGTGCAGATCTAGATGTTCAAGCACTGGACTGGAAAATGCCTGAGCACGCTAGAGATGTGTGGACTGAAAACAATTTTCTTGAAGCTATTATTTAGCAAGGCAGGCAGGCAGGCAAGCGATTTCGATTCTATAGCTGCCAGAGAAAGAACTGTAAGTTGATTAGCTAGGCTCGATCGATCAAACACATACCCCTTTATAATGCTGAAAGTCGAGACTTGAAACGTCAATGGCAACACTGACTGGTTGCATGGAGACTGCCTGGAGAAGAGAGCGCTCTGATTTCGTTGGCACTTGCTCGAAGTCGCCAATTGTCACCTTCGTCAAGTTGGACACCTGCAATGGAGAAATAACGGAAGAGAATTAACCACGGCAACTTAGAACAAACTGCATGAGTGATCGAGCCTCTCTGTCAATGGAATCTCTCTATTGATGAGAATAATTCTGCATCTTGCCACATGTGATAACAGAACATTCAATAACTCCCAGTTTTTCTTAGAAAGAACATTTCAGGCCCATGGTCCATGTCTACGATCTTTCCTTGGAGTTTCTGCTCTAAATCCTAAACCCTGAACCAATCTTCTGAACCTCTGAGACATGCTTGTTTTAACAGATGTGGTAGAAAATCAACATACATTTGCCAAGGAATGAAACGTTGAATCAGAGCTTACCCGACAGTGGCCTTGGTGAAGTGTGTAAGGGTAATCCTTCTCGGTGTGAATACCACCATTATCACGGACATACACAAAGGCAGATGTCAATGTGGCACCACCATCACATCCAAGATTCGGCGGTGAGTTGCAGTCCATCAGCTCCTGCTCAGAAAGACTGAGTTTCTGGCCTGTGGTCAAATATTTCATTGATTCGATTGCACCAGTTGTTGAAAACGCCCAGCAGCTTCCTGCATGCACAATTAATTGACAGATATCATCCACATATACAAGCCATAACAGACCCAAATTGACTCGAAATAAGAGGATTGTCATACTGGGCACGTTGGGGTCATCGTACGTGTCTTTTGGGCGTGGATAGACCCCGGGGGACAGACGGACCATCAGGTTCAATAGGTTCATTAGAGTTGGATAAATTAAGATTTTGTGTTAAAAAATACGCCTAAAATTTATGCATATGCTTAAATATCCTAGAACTTACTTGAATGTATATTCTCAAATGATTTGACATTGAAACGGGCAGAGGGTACTTGAACGGGCACAATCGGACAGACATAACCCAAAAATGTTTCAAAATGATCCAAAAACACTTGAAACACTTGATGATCCAAAAACACTTGACGATCACTATTTCCAAATATCCTATATGTCCGCAATCCCAAATCAATAAGTATGACGTTAGTAGGGATAACCGATCGAGGCCAAGAGGCTTGAGATGGTTATCGAACGCATCCCCCTTCTTCAAACTAAATCAGGACCATCAGATCTTGTAGATTTAATAGTATGAAAGTGAAGGAATGATGAGGTTATGACTCAAAACCCAAGTTCCTCTTTTCACTGCAAGAAGAAGGCGTTGCATTTCACTCCTGTGAGTCAAACGGCGCCACTTTGCACTCCCCAATTTTTTTGGTTGGACTTGGTGAGTGCGATTCGTCAAGTAGGACAAGCATGTACAGTGAAAAGCGACAATGAACAGGATCCTCTAGAGTGAGAAACGACACCTATGCTTGTAGTGTTTCCAAATTGGATGTGACATGTAGTGAAACCAAATTAGTATAGCCATGACAAAAAGCTAGAAATCCAACAGAGAAATCCTAAAAAGCAAATGAGGACCATCAGATTAGGACATGTGCATTCTCTAAAAATAAAAGGCAAATGGGGTGATCGATGAATATGGACCCTCCTCTTTCCAACTGCAATCAATACATGCCAGGTGCAAGCGTTTGATCGAGAGCAACAGGAGACGGACTGTTATATATGACAAACAGAACCACAAAACCAAAAGAGAAACCTCAGGAACTGATTTAAGCTTCAATATGTAGAGATATCATTAAAGTCTAGCAAAACCTTATTAGAAGAGGAAAGACAAGGTCTAGCAAAACTTTACTAGAAGAGAAAAGATAAGGTAAAACTGGGCTTTTTAAGCTTCAAAGCAGAAAAACGAGTTTTGCCTCCGTGTTAGTGTGCCAATTCTAAAGCTTCTGTGTTAGTACTATTACCGCATTGGCCTTGATCCTTGACTGGGGAGACGGCGCCCTTGGCGCTAGTCCACGCTCGGCGCCGGCACAACGTCTCTGTACGAGAAGTTGGCCAATTCTTCTTCGCTCGCATCGCTGGTGCGAACACTGGAAGCGCTGCTAACCTGGTACCCGCCCACGAAGCGCGCACTGAACTCCTCGTGGGTGAGGTCGCTGAACTTGTTCAGTCCCATCCAGTAATTCTTAGACTTCTGCTCCTGTTGTGTACCCTGTGTGTGCTGCTGCGTGTTGTGCCTGTGCATGTAGTACACATTCGCCTTGAAGATCTGGAACCGCCTTTGGAATTCGCTCTGCGATCGGTACACGCGACCGTGCTTCTCCACCCATCTCTGGAACACATCCGCCAGTGTGTCCTCCTCGGATCCAGCCAGCCTCCTGTGCGCTTCAGTATCCACACCTTGCGCTTGCTGCGCCGCGAACGCCAGCACCATCAAGAGCGCTATCCCAGTCGCCACAGTCATGACTCCTCCTGTGGCCATCTTGATCGATCACCTGAGATGCCTTTTCCGGTTAATTAACGAAGGAACTGTAACGATCACTGTAATCAAAGAATCCTACATCAGAGAATGCAACGAAGCAACCAAGTAGATCTGAATCGAATTAGTCTAGTGCTTCCATGAAAAAGAACACCTGCCCAGTCGATCACTGTAATTGCAGAAAGTTAATTCAACATCCGACGATGTAACGAAGAAAAAGCATGTGTCACTGCAATCGATGCAAGTTCTGTAATCCTACGTCAGACAATGCAACGAAGCAAATGGCAACTCCCAAGAAGATCTCAATCGAATTAATCTAATGCTTCCATGAAAAAGAACACCTGTCCAGTCACTGTAATTGCAGAAAAGTTAATTCAACATCAGACGATGTTACGAAGAAAAAGCATGTCACTAGGCATCGACCCCAATTGAAGCAAGTTAGTACAGAGAGCACAAAGGACACCAACTACATCAATCGCAGAAAGCTGCTGCGATGAACAATAAGAACACCAAGTATTGATCTCAATTAAAGCAAGCTAGCTAGTGCAAGGAACACAAAGATCACTACGGATCTAAATAGAGCCAAGCTGCTGCAACAAACCTAAAGAACACCAAGTATCTCAATTCAAGCAACCTGGTGCAACAAACAAAAAGAACGCTAAGTATCTCAATTCAAGCAAGCTGGTGCAACTTACCAAAAGCACAGAGAGTATCTCAGCCTATGCAACTCTCGAAAAGAATGCCATAAGATGCTTAATCGAAGCATCCAAGCTACTGCAACAAACGAAAAGAACGGGTGCACAGCAAGCTAATTCAACATCATGGAACAATGCAACGAAAAAAAAGAGCACCAGGTACCTACTAGAAGAGGAACATGGAACGTACCGGTACCAGTTGGAAAGGGCAGAAGAAAAATGGAGAGATCCAGGCTCTTGTTACCAATTTATGCTATCCAGGAGTATGGATAACAAAACCTGAAATCCGTATTCCAAACATCTACTACATTTCGGCATTTCGGCATCTTTTTTTTTTGTGCCTTTATTCCTCGAAATGCCATTTTCAAGAGTCACATATTGTTCGGCGTGAACTTCTACTAGTACGACGTGTGTTTTCAAGTGTAAGTGCATGTCTTGGACTCCACCATCCAAAAAATCATGTTTCAAAGAGCCTAATTAAAACATCTAGAACGGGACAACTACTAGTTTCCCCATTGTGTCTCTAGCAAGACCTTTTTTTTCTCACCATGGACTTTCACTGTGACTCTTGCGCAGTCCCTCTTGTTTACCACGGACTTTCACTACGTCTCTTACAAGACCCGGACATCATTCTGAAAATGATGGGACATCTTGCTCTACAACAAAATTTTGATAGTTTTCCATCCAATTTTTCTTCGTCCTTTATAGTTTATATTAAAACTCATCCTATTTGATTTTTTACTTCAATCATTTTAATAATCATCTTAGCTCCTAACTGCCCAACGTACCAGGCATTTTTTTTGCTTGATGTACAAAAGCAAACTCAATTTTTTCATTCATCATATACTTTTCGCAATGTGGATTTTTACTAAATTTTTTATGGTAAGTTAGCTTCACGCATGTGTGAACCAATTAGAAAGGGGATGATTTGTGAAACTTTTACGCCTCATTTCATATTGCAGTGATTCACTAAAAATTCCAAAGGTTTTAGTTTAAATGCGCTCTTCAAAAAATAAACTCATAAAATTAAGCAACCAAAAAATCTCCAAAAATCAATACACTTAGAGTATTACATTTCAACCCATCACAACAAATTTCATTCACAAATTGTCAGTATCTTATTTGTAATCAAATTACAAAATAATTTTGAATTTTATGTTTCAAAATTTATACAAAAATATTGGTGATAGCAATTTCAAATCTAAGCATATGGATAGAATCTAAAATTCATAATGTACAACTTTTATTCATACATAAAGTTCAAATATCCCTCTTAGTTGCATTATATAATGCATCTTTGTAAAATTGTTGAATTTGGAAAGGGGTGAGGACGTTTAGGGATTAATTGACCATATTCATTAAACTGAGACAAAATGGAGATTTTGAGACTTTAGCCCTGTTATTTGAGGCCTCTATTCTAACAACTCAAAAATTTAGGAACATATCAACCTTTATAAAATCAAAGGTTTGTGAGTGTAATAACATATTGAAGTCTCAATTCACCAAAAAAATTCAACATCAAACACTAATTATCATCTAAATGTAAAGTCAAAGATAATATGAGTCTACAGATTGTTTTGGTTTAACAAATATGGCCTTTTAAGTTCTTAATAAAATTGTAAGTATCATATTAGGGATATATATTAATTATAAGTGTGGATTTTTTATTTTACATAATGGTTTGTTACATCAAAAAATATATAATTTTCAACTCCTAAGTATTAAAAAGTATCCTTTGTTTTGTTGCACGTTGATGCCCTATACAAGTAACTCAAAATGTTATGAACCTTAACATGAAATCTTACTTCAAGTTCATTTTTTATCAATTCATGTTCAAAAATTTTGAAATGTTGAGAGCTAAAATCTTGAAATAAAATGGTAGGAATTCAAAACTTTACTATAAGTTAACAAGATAATCTTTACTATTCACCAAATTTAGAGATGTGAAATTAGGCTGAAATCACCTCAAAGTTTTTTCTAATTTTCTTTATTTTTAATCCTTTCCTATGCAATTATTATAGGCCAAGGAAAATTAATAATATTTTTTACCTTTTCGTATTGGATTGAAATAAAATTATGATTTTTATTTTATTTATTTATAAAAAAACGAATCAATATAAATTCATGTGTGAATTAATCCTTGATACGTTAGAAAATTGTTGCAAATAAAAAGTTATAGCAAGATATTAACTCATCCCCCTAAAGCATAGATTACTGAACCACCATCAACAGACTCTTTATTCACAATGATCTTTTAGGCTAGCATTATTATTATTAATAGCATTAGCAAAATGTAAAGCATGATATAAAATTCAACAATTGTTGCATTCAAAGGTGTAGTTGGGCAACATTTTGCTACAAAAATAATAATATTAATAATGTTAATAATAAAATAGTAGTAGTAGTGCGGCCCTGTACCGTTAGTCCAACTATTCTATATGATTTAGCCATGTTTTTACTTTTTATTTTATTTTTAGAGTAATTTGTCCATAATTTAATTCAATTTATAATGACGAAATTTGATTAAAAATCATAACTTTCACACAATAGGTACAGAAGCTATGAAACGACTTTAGTACACCCTTTCTTGTCGAGAGCTTTTTAATGATACCAAATACGTGGTCAGCAGGTGCACGGTCAAGGAGATCTCAACGTAACATACAAAACTAACTAACTACATCCATTATCCTCTTTAGTCCAAGCCACACGAACTATTTACTCTTAGGCTATAATTTTTTACACAAAGCAAATAAAAGTACCAAGATTGAAGGTTTTGGTACTACTCATGTAAAAGAACATCCATAAACATAATTAGTAAAAACATTCATCTTACATAAAAAATATATAGTCATTATAAAACAATCAATGCATCTCAGCCTACCTAGGATAAATGGTATAACTACTTTCTTAACTCCTAAATGCCATAGCCGTCTCCAGATTTGGAGAATTGCAAAGATACATTATAAAATGCAACTAATAGGGATATTTTGAACTTGGTGTATGAATAAAAGTTGTACATTATGAATTTTAAATTTTATCCATAGAGTTAGATCTATGATTGCTATCATCAATATTTTGTATAAATTTGAAACATAAAATTCAAAGTTCTTTTGTAGATCGATTACAAATAAGATATTGACAATGTGTGGATGAAATTTGTTGTAATGGTTTGAAATGAAATACAAGGGTTATAGAAGGTAGTTACACCAGCTCGGGGAGGTCACTAGCATGTATCTAGTGTAAAACCACGTGCGTTAAAAGGGTATTTTAATGGGGGCTATCACATAAATGGAATATTTGAGGTATATTCTAAAATATTCTAGGTATATACCAAAATATTCTTAAATTATTCCTTACTTGAATTTAAAGTGTCTTATATTACATGTAAAATTTTATAATTAGGTAGAATTTTGTCCTCCAATGAATAAAATGGACCCTATAGTTTAACTCATGTGGTTTTTTACTTTTTGCATAGTGACCTCCCCGAGTACACCAGTGTAATGGTTTTTAGAGATTTTTTGGTTGCTTAATTTTATAAGTTGATTTTTTCAAGAGCACCTTTGAACTAAAGATCTTAGGAATTTTTGGTGAATCACTGCAATATGAAATGAGGCATAAAAATTTCAAAAATCATCCCCTTTCTAATTGGTTCACACATGCATGAAGTTGATTTCTCATAAAATCTATAGTAAAAAATCCACATTGCAGAAAGTGCATGACGGATGAGAAAATGGAGTTTGATTCTATGAATGTTAGAGGTTAATATAACTACTACCTTCCTTAACCTCAAGTGACTAAACGACCATTTTATGGTCGTTGTCCTTTAATTACATGTTGCCTAGGATGAAAAGAAATTATAAAAAATAAAAAAATATTTTCAAATAGGAAATCAAGTCTACTTTTCAACCCAATTTGAATCATGTCAATCTAAGTTAAACTCTACCGAGGAGAATTTTTCAAAGACAAACACTTCTACATTGACTAGTGTTACAAAATTTACTATTTGGAGAAAGCAATGATGTTCTCTCCCTTGAATTTATAAAAAAAAATTAGAATATAATGTCTAGTTTTAACCAATCATATCAAATTCAAATTCTAAAATTTTGAAGTTAAATGCTTCTAAATACATTACATGAAGATATATACTATTTTTGGAAATTTAACTCTACGCGTAGTTTTAAAACATCATGATTTTGATTTTCTCTATTAAACCAAACTTCATCAAAAATAAAGAGGTCACATATTATAACACGTCTATGTTTTGTCCAATACCCCTCCATCATTTAGGAGATAATAGTAGGATAATAATAACCTGTTTAATGAAGACTACCACATCCATTATCTTGTTTACTTTGAGAGCCACAATTAGTCTGAGTCTTTTTTACAAATCCTTAAACTAATTTTAATATGTCATATCCAAATTAGTTCGAGAATATAACAATAAAATATTATTATTTCATTTCATTTCTCAAATAGATAAAATAGTAATATCACATTATTTTATTCATATTTGACATGATAAATTCATAGTAATTTGGATAACAAATTTTTTAGTATAGACCACATAAAACCTACATTACCACAATTACTACGAGTTACATCAATTATTCCGACTCAGACTTTCTTCTAATTCCACAATTAGTTCTAGTTTTAGTTAGAATTTTAGTTATTAGTCTGAGTCGAAGTAAACAAGATAGTAATGGGTCTAGTGTCCACTAAGCCACTACACGGCAATAGGTAATACCACGGTGATAGGAACGACACCTACCGCCGCGTCTGAGGCAGCCTACAACGGCTACCCCACCAGCCGAAGTTTGAATATCGTCAACATTCGATCGAAGAGTAGAACTGAAGCTTCATCACCGACATCATCGCTCTGACACTCATCTTTCAAAGATTTCGAAGCAACGATTTCAACCTGCTTACAACTGTTGCGCGTTTCTGCAAATCGCACCGTGTCGGTGAAATTGCGCCTGATTTTTTTTCCCTTTTGTGGCGCGAACGATCCGATGGTGTATGCTGGGATTAGGGTTTGACGGAGCCACTGCCTGCTGAGAGAGATGGCTGTGACGGAGGGTTTGGGAGAGGGAAGTACTGCTGGACCGGAAAGCTCTCGGCCCTTAAGTGGGAGGAGAAAATTGCGTGTTCAACGAGGAATGAGTTCGCGAGCAGGTGCAAGTGGCGCCGAGACTCCTGTTATCAATCTTGTTTCTTCTGGAGACGAAGGCTCTGGCGACGACGCAGGTAGGCTGGAATTTTCGCGACCTAGAAAGAGTGACAAGATTGTGCAAATTTGTGAGAGAAGAAAATGAACTGGAAATTGTGCTGAATTTGAGTAGAAGTTGGATACTTTTTAAGCAATATGTTGGGGTGTGATTTTTGGGAGTCTGCTGGAATTGTGACCTAGATTGGCGACTTAGGAAAAGAGTGACAAGATCGTGAGGAACTCGGAAATTCAGGAGAGAAGAAAAAGAACTGGAAATTGCTCAATGCATGCTGAACTTGAAGGCTGCAATGTAATATAGAGGATACTCTTTCTGTAATTTTAATAAGCATTTTAATCAATATGTAGGAGTGTGCTTTCGTTGGGAGATTACTCAATAGAAGCTCTGGAGGGATCATTTTGGATACTCCAAAAGCCGAACTCTCTTGATATTAATTTTTTCTCACTCAATGTATGAATTTCTTATGTAACCATTCAAAGTGGGAGGTTGTAGACTACTATAAGTGATAGTAGATGATTCCATTTCTATTCAATGATAGAAATTTCACTAGGTAATGCTTACACCACTTGGTAATAAATCCAAGCAAGTGCACACAGGTTGTAGACCACTATTGAAGGGACAGTAGACAACTTCATTTTCCTTTCAAAGATTACCAAAGTGGCCAAGTCAAAGTTACACTACTTGCTAATTGAAGTTCAACCAAGTATATATGAATAGATGAGCTGCTGTAGGTGAGGTTAGTGTAGGAGACGGGATTAGGTCCTTAACCCTAAGCGTCTAAAACGCCCAATATGGCCATCTACATCACTGAACTTTGCAACGGTGGCATTTTTTTATTTTTCCTTGGGTTTTGATTGCAATACATCATTTAAAGTTCTTGTTCTATACTACAAGATCAATAGTGTCGATCGTGTCAAAATGACGTCATTTTCACACAAACAGATGATTTGCAGCAGGGGTCCAATTTTCTACACTACAGAAAATACACAGTGGACGCTTAGGGGTTAACGGTCTGCTTTGTGGGATGTGTTTTCAGGAGGCTCGCACGTCAACCATGATGACGGGGTGGCTTCAACCAGGACTCAACAAGAGTTGCCCAACACCCCGAGAGTGAGGCGCACAGGGAACCAAGTAGACCTTACCCCTAACTTTCGCTCGGCAGCAGCTATGGCGGGGTGGGATGAGCATGCTTTGTTTATGGCAGCAATTGGAAGAGGCACACCCGAAGCTCCGTCATGTACAAATTCGTGTGAGGATTGTCCTCAATGCCGTGATCGCAAACGAGCGACTCGTACTCCTGGGCAAGCTGCTACGCCACTCAGTGCGGGACGAAGGTAATCTTTCTGCTGAAGAATTCCATCTATTTAGTCCAACGTCAGTTTTGCAATTTGCGTAGATAAAATTTATGTGAAGGCATGCCATGTGCTCTAACAGCAAATTTCAGAGCAGTATGACCCAGTGATTTTTTGTTGCTAATTTTAGCCAAATTGCTACATAAAATATGGGCTGGCTAATTGATACAAACGGTTTTTGTAAAAAAAAAAAGAAAAAACGGAATAATAGCCAGATTTCCTACATGGAGTCAAGATGTGTAGCCTCTTTAAACCTAGGTATCATCCAGGTATTGCCTAAGTAGCACCTAGGTAGCACATGTGTATTACCCTGATATTACCTTTATATTAATATGAAAAGAGCATCCAAGGAGCCTGGATTGCTCTTCAAGCCATGGAAAAGTAGCAAAAATGCTAAACTGTCTCCTGACCAAAAGAAATCACTGGTATGACCTTTTGTGAGTGTATTACTCAACCACGGCAGGTGTGTTTGGTAGGCATAGGAGAGTACGCCGAGTGAATGAGGAGCCTTTGGTTCCTATTCCTATGGCAGTTTTTGGTGACGAGGGTGAGAAACGTGGGGAGCCTGCCAGAGAAGCGGAAGGTATTGTTTTATTGATTACATTCTTTCGTCAGCTAACCATTTAGCAGCAGATTCTTGGTGTCTTCTTGAATGTGACGGTAATTGGAGTAGGAATCTCAATTTATGGAAGTTGGAATGCTTGTCATTTTTCAAACGGCCTTTTATAGTCTCTGATCCTTCTTGACTTAATTCGTAGGTTCACATCAGCAGCCTTCTAAAGGTAAAGAGAACAAGGACACTAAGGCTCGTGTAATAACTGCGAGCGTGAAAGCAGAAGCTGCAGAAGGCAACGCTGTAAAGAATGATTCTCTTCAGCTGGATAAGTTGAGAGAGGAACTTACATGCGTGGTAAGCAATTTCTAGTTAGGTCTCAGGAGATTTTGGTTACGATTTTCATGTTCTGCTTTTTCATGTAGCAATTTATACCAGTATTCCTAATACATCTCCCCGTGCAATAGTAGTTCTTGCAGTCTGCACTAGTTTGAGCTAAGCACATTATTTTGAATCTTATTGGTTCTAGCTGAAATCAGTTTCTGTGCCGATGTTCTGTTTGTCAAAGGAAATTACTGCTCAGATTTTTTTTTAACTACATTTTCTTAACCTTGATGATATTGTACCACTCCCTAGTTACAGAATCCCGCTTACTATAGTTTGTACTCCCATCTCTCAGGATTATATTGACTTGAAGCTGTGTTCCATTGTAGGTGTGCTTGGACATATGCTTTGAGCCCTCCACTACAAGTTGCGGTCACAGGTATGCTACTCAAAGCCTCCTTTAAAACTCATGCAGGCTGTTCTGGTGCTCAGAATAGCCCTTGTCAATGAAAGGGGTTGGTATAAGTGCATGACTCCAATGCAGGTCCTTTAAACAAAACTTCAACTCTTATGATCGAATTCCTTGCGTTTCTATACCTTCATCGTCGCATCCAGCAGATATGATGGATCAATTTTGGGCTCATGGGACAGTCACACTGACTAGAAATGATACTACTTCAGCTTTTGCAGAGGTTGCTTGCAATCAGTTTACATAAAATGTGGAATGCGCTGCCCAAAATGTAGACAAGAGTTGAGGTGGGGATTTACTGCCTATTTGAGAACATGATCAAAATGGTTTCCTTGCAAAACATGTTCTGTCTACTCTATGTGTGATCCTTTCTTGCAATGGTTGATTTGCTGTGCTTTTCCATACTAAGTTGAAGAATATGGTAATAACTGTGTGTACTAAGGGGGGTTACTCAGTTGCCTTTTTAGTGACCTCTTTTCTAATGATGAATCTCAGGACAACCAGCAAAAATGATTGTCCGATCAATACAGTGTTGTGGAACACAATCCAGTTACTGTTCCCCCAAGAAACTGCTGCTCGATTGAAGGATCAGAAATACAACAGGGAGAAAGACAATCAAACGTTAATGGATTCAGCGAGGACTGTGGAAGCAGAATCTCAGCTCCGCCTAGGCCTCGTCAGGAGAAGGATAACCCGTCCTGTACCTTGGCGAGAACTGGGAGTTGTAACAAGAGGGACGGAGCAGTCGAGACCCAACACAGGTGGTGCTTCGGAGAGCCTCAGATGGAGAGGTCCAGGCAACCAGGGATCGTTTCGAAGGGCGTCGGAGGTGTTGGATACAGCACAATCAGCTCTTCATTATCCCCATGGGTTTCTACGGCTGCGGGGTAGAAGACCAACAACCTCTTCATATAGGAACCCAGAGATTCAGAGACAGGAAGAGGAAGATGCAGCACTGGCAGCTAGGCTGCAGGAATCTTTCATTTCAGAAGCAGGGCTGTAAGAGATGGAGCTATCACCTCAAAGGCAAGAGACTGTCACTTGTTTTCATTGAAAATGGGAGTTTGAGCTATCACCTCAAAGGCAAGCTAACGGTTCTAGGTGAGAGTTTACAGAACTTTACTCGGAGTAAGTTACGTACTTTGAATAGAAGTGCTGTGCTTACCTCGTGCTGTGCTTACAATAGGTGGCGGCTGAGATGCGGCATGCCAACTGTCGACAGCACAGCAGGCACAGTCTGTTCTAAACGATAGAAACGTCGTCAGTGGTGGACCAAAAAAGAAGTGAAGAATCTTACTGAACATTTACATTCACTGAACAGTGAGCGGGGTAATACTAGCTTTAGTTCTTTCTATTTTAACGTAAAATTTCAGAACCTCACTCACACCGATCAGTGAGTGTACATGTTCTCTGTTAAAAGGTACACAGGAATCCAACCATCTGCTTCGATTCAGAGCTTCGCTGGATGACAGATGTGTATATTAGCCCCACGATCTATACAAAGACCCTGAATTTACTCTTCAATAATGTTCAGTGTACTGTATTAGACCGAAGAATCTGCATCGAGCTACATATCGTGCATATTACAGTTCAACACTGTACCCGGCTAAATTTATAAAATGATGGCCTCATTTCTCGTGTTCAATTCTCATTACTGTAGTCTTTTAACCCTTTAGTGCCCAGGTGGCCTATATGTGGACATTTGTTTGGTAAAATGTTAAAAACGCAAAATCTCTTCTTCATTTACAACAAGAAAAATGTAGAGAATTCCTTCACAAATCCGTTGCACAAAAATCTTGATTTGGACCACCTCAAGTCCTACAAATACGCATTCATACAGCACATTACACTGAAGTAATATAAGTAGTTGAAAACGAATTAGCTTGGTAAAGTAACAAGTGGTCCAGAAAGCGGTCATTACAACAAAAGAAAGGACATATGTATAACCAAAGGTAATAAAAATAGAGTGTACAGCCTAAGGTGAAACACTTTCCTATAATTTTATGGTTTACAAATACGTGTACTGATCCTGATTGATTGAAGTAATGCATCATACAGCTCATGGGAAATGCTATGGCCCATTCACACCAGTCACCCTACGCAACTGCGGTAGAGAATCTGTGTTCGTCAAGTAAGTTCTTGGTAGCTACAGTGTGCTCCTGTAAATTTTTAAAAAATTAACTTGACGCATGCAAGAAGCTGCTCCTACACATTTTGGGTGCCGCAAGAAATTTGCGCTCCACCAACGCACATGCATTGGCCAAAAGCAGGAAGAGACAAGGCTCTGACACCGCAAGAAATTGTATATTATTTTCGAAATTTACCATGCCGCATTCCAGGGATGCAACGAACGCAATGCAAGTGCTGGAGCTTCTTGGTGTGAATGGGCCATCAATGACAGAACGTTTTGATGCGTAGCAATGTATCATCTCTTAGTTTATTCAACTCGTAATGAAGAACACGGACAGAGTTGACGAGTCAAACCAGGATTCGCTACAAATCTCAATTTATCTATATCATACAAAAACCGACTCACAAACTATGGTACAACTAAGAAAGCTCTCTCCGATGAATCAAAAAACTCTGTGTAAGCTGTTGGTTTTGGCATTCCCAGATTGCGATGCGCAAGTGCAGAAGTGCGCCACAGATCCAGCCCTGGAGTCGGTGTCTTCGGAAGAGATGGACACGGACGACCTGCTCCGATCCTCCAAATCACGAAAGCTGAGGCCTCCAAATGTGGCTCTCCGCTGTTCCAGGAGTGCCTTGGACAGCATGACTTGCCCGCCGAAGTCTTCCTTGATGGCTTTCAGGGCGTCCACGACGCGGGACATGCTGGGCCTTTGCAGTTCTTTCTTCTGCAGGCACTGGAGCGCGAGCTCGCCCAGCTTCCATGCTCCCTTCAACGGACACTTGCCCTTCAATCGTGGGTCCAGGATTTGCACCAGCTTCGACTCGTCTTTCAGAAATGGCTTCACCCATCTCACGAAGTTCTTCTCGTTGCACAGGAAGATGATGTCTTGGCTGTACTTCCCTGTCAGAAGCTCCACTAACACGATGCCGAAACTCCACACGTTGCTCTTGGCGTGCGCCTGGCTCGTCTTCATCACCTGAAACCAAAACAATCACATTCGTGAGACAATGCTACAAAGAAAACCATGCACATCAATGATGCCAGGTCTTGTTAGTTTTAACACCCAATGAAATATCAAAAAAATCTCTTTAAAACTATTCTGAAAGACGTTGGAATTCATTTTTTGGGGGTATTCATTTGCTTCGATTTAACCTGCTTCAGTTTGACCTTGACAGGACAGGCCTATCACCGTGCCCATCACGCATCAATAGGATGTATGACCGCTCAATCAACATAGTAAATGGAAATTGCTTAATGGACATATCATCCAAAGATTTCTTTTTGGCCTCAACATTCATACTGGGTGAAGGCAACTATGTCACGAAGTTTATAACCCTAGCTTTTTTTTCGTTTAACGCAAGTCCTTTGATCAATCAAAAAAGTACATCTCTAAAGTATATTATCTTAATGAGACTATGCACCCAAACCTATTTCAGAATGTATGAAAACAGCATAGACTACATTGTCTTGATTTTACTTAAAATATTGTGAATTTCTATATTGATGTGCCTCACAAATTTACATATAGTCACACCTTGAGTATATAATCTTAATGAGATTATATACTCTATAGCTGGTGAGCAACCATTTCACAAGAGTTGGGTTATAAGCCATGACCACTCTCCTTTCTCTGATTTCTATTTGACATTTTGATATGCTTTCTTTGACATTATCATTCTAGATAACTCAAATGTGGAGTCTCGTGGCGGAAAAAATACATCCTTAGCTCAGCAGCATGTACTATTTTTTGAACACCATGAGGCTGCCTGAGACGATCGAAAATACACACATTCATGGAAGGTTTGCGAGAGTGAGGCTTACGGAGGAGAGCGATGATTTGCGGTCGGTAGGCGAGCTCATGACCACCAAGCCATAGCCAGCCAAGCGCGGCGTGTAATCCTTGTCCAAGAGCACGCTGGAGCCTTTAAACTCCCCGTACACGATTTGATGCGGCGCTCGGTCGTGAAGATACATCAAGCCCCGCGCGGCGCCCAGCACGATGCTGATCCTGGCAGACCAATCCAACTGCGTTTTCGACCGACTTCCACACAAGTAATCGTGCAGCGTGCCATTCGGCGACTGCTCGAACACCAGCAGCCGCTCCGACGTGATCTTCACGCTGTGCACGTCCACGTCCTCGTGCGCGCAGTATCCCTTGATCAAGCATATGTTCGAGTCCGGCAACTGTGCCAGCATTTGCACATCACTCTTCCAATCCTTCAATGTCTGCACCGAACAAAGCATCGATCTCAGTACAAACCGCACCTCCATCCACCATCTCCAGAACGTTCAATCCTTGCAGATTCATCGACATTCGAGCTTATGTTGCTTAACGGTGTTTTCTCCTTGCATTAAACTCGTCAGGAGCTCCAGATCTACTGCTTTCAGTCGTTTAAATTGTAGTAGATAGAGTACTCTGCTAGGCAATGTAGTGGATGCATGCTATCTCCAAGTCGTGAAGTGACGAGGTGGTAGCATACACTCACTAAGGTGGATGATCCAATAATCGATGTGTACTAATATCTCGAACACGTTTTCATTGAAAGCTTTTAATTCTATACTAATACTAGATTTGCATGAAAAGCTTAAAGCGTTGGTTTATAGGTCATCCACTATACATGACCTGGTGAACCCATGGAGTACTCTATCTAAAGCACATGTCACACATTAGTAGTCTTATTTTTTGAGGAGTACACTATGAAGAGTTGAGAATAGAAAGAAATGAGGAGGAGTTCTCTAGACAGATTTGGATTACACTACGAAGATTGTGTGAGTAGGAAAGTACATTACTGGTTGTAACAGTTCTGCTTAGAACCAATCTGAAGCTGCCACAGCTGGTTCTGATAGGCTATAGTCACATATTCCTTGCTGAAAGCAGACTGTGAGGGAGGAGGTTTACCTGATCTGCGTTGACAGTGAGCCGGACCACAGCCATTTCCCTGCCCACTAGGCCGGACCCCTTCACCCACGCGCGGTACACGGCGCCGAACGCACCTTTCTCCATACAACATTCAGGAGCGAATTCGCGCGTCCCCTGCATCAGATCGTCAAACTCGTAAGCTTCGAGCCCGGGCAAGAGCTTGGTCGCCACCGACGGAGGCGGCAGCGGCAACGCGCCCACTGGAGTTGCAGCTTTTCCTCTCCGAATACTCCACGAACCAACTCCACAATCCTCCCGCCGCATCGTCAACACCCTGCTGTTAGGACAATAGTTAGTCCTATGTCAATGTCAACTAGTTAGTGAATCTAGTTACATTATTACACCTCTTAAATATGGCCATTACTGAACTTTGCAACAGTGGCATTTTCTCCTTTCACCTAGGTTTTCTGATTGCAATACAAATCATTTAAAAATTTCTATACTACAAGATCAACAGTGTCGATTGTGTCATTTTCACACAAACAGATGATTTGGAGTAGGGGTCCAATTTTCCTACACTACAGAAAAATACGCTTAAGGGTTAAGACACACTCTTCATCTTCTCTCACTATTTTATGTAACACAAATATATATATTCTTTATATATGTGTATGCATACCTGCTGAGGGCATCGTCACGAACCTCCGGCGCCGGCAATGGCAGCCACACCGGTACCGGCTTGGATAACGGAGATGGCAACGGTTGCGGACGCCCACCGAAGCTGGCGCGCTCCACGGGTACGCAATTCGTGTAGGAAAATGTGCTCAGGAGCGGGTCAGAGAGTGTTCGGAACGACGGAGATTCAAGCACGGCGTCGGAGGGCGCAGGCGGGGAGAAGACGAAGGTCTCCTCCGTAGCTGAAACCACCGTGAGTACTGTGGGCTTGGCGCATTTGGTAAGTTTGAGCGTGTCGGTGGAGTTCGGCGTGGTGAAGAGCGGGTTCGTCACGTCCGGGTCGTCGCTGCTGGAGAAGAAATCGTCCGACGAGGAGGAATCTGGCGAGCTCGGCGCCTGGCGTTTCAGGCGCGGCGCCATGAAGCAGCCCAATAGTCTTGTGTCGTGAACTCTTCGAAATGCGAATTTGATACATTGCTTCTGTGACCCCTCCATCATGAAATCAATCGATCCGCAATCCAGATGTGGAGTTATCGATGGAGTTTCGTCACTTTCAATTGCTACATTGGTGCAGAGATCGAACGAACCATCTGCAAGCAGATTCGTAAATGCATGCTTCGAAGATAATCATACAACGGATATATATCTAACACTACTTTGCAGTCAAGTTCTCCTGTTACAGGTTTTGTAATGCAAACAAGTTGATGAGATTTCGAGTAAGAACGTTGCAGCAACGTCAAACATGCATGCTAGTAAACCATTACAAAAACATAGCATTGCGGAAGATGTATGCTTCGAAGAGATTCTTACAACATCGCTAACGGATATGTATCTAACGCTACTTGCAGTCAAGTTCTCCAGTTACAGGTTTTGCAATGAAAACAAGTTGATGGAATTTCGAGTAAGAACGTTTCAGGAACGTCAAACATGCATGCTAGTAAACCATTGCAAATACGAGAAGATGGTCCGTGCTCTACAGTACCCTAAGGCTCGCGCAGAGTTTCAGATCTGATCCAAACTTACCACAAGTCTTGAGATCCTCGAGGCAGAGATCCTGCAATCACAACGCTGATTCAGCGCCATTGTGGCCGGTCTAAAGCTTAACACAACCTGGAAATCACTGACTGCAAAAGCCGAAAGTCAGACTGACACACACTAATCAGCAACTGAGGCTCTTATCTCGAGAACGAATATCAACAGTGACATACACTAGCGCCGCAAACTAATCATCCAAACGCCAAAACTACCGTTGACCCAGCTAACTTAACTTCACTAGTCAGTCTGACAACCAACAACCAGCGTTCATGCGGCTCCATCACTCCATTAAACTGCAGGTATCTCGACAACAGTACAAGTACTATGACCCAAAAAAAACGGGTGTCCAAAAATGCAAAACTCCCGCCCCACCTTCACATGCCTGGTTCAGTTGCAAACAGTGACTTTTCTAATTTTATCCAAATTGCTACATAAAATTTGGGCTGGCTACTTGAGGATTTTTGGAAAGAAAAGGAATATAGGGCTCCAGATTTCCTACATGGAGTCAAAGATGTGTAGCCTCTTTAAACCTAGGTATCACCCAGGTATTGCCTAAGTAACAATCTGTATACCCGGATATTAATTAATATGAAAAGAGCATCCAAGGAGCCTGCAAGCCAGGGAAAAGTAGCAAAAATGCTAAACTGTCTTCTGACTAAAAAAACCACTACTGTAGCTGCAAAGCGGTTAAAATATATGGTATTATTATTTGTTGCGCGGTGGAAGGTATCCATCTGGGACCCCTCATTCCCTCCAGTACCAGGGATTCATCATCTGGCCAGATGCAAATATAGATGTGCCAGGGCAAGCTTGGTGGTATGTGGGAGCTCCGGGGAATCAGCAGTGAGAATGAATTTTTTTTTAAAAATTGATTTGCAAAAGATGGAGGCATTCATGAGTGAGACGCTGAGTCAACGCCACTGTGGTAATTTATTAATTTATAATGGTGACAACTTAGTCTCAGACAATGCATTCCGCATGCCATTCGGTGGGAGTGTCCTTTGGGATCTCTTCCACATGAAGAACGTGGACCCTTCAACGCCTGACTGAACTGAAAAACGAGGGGAGCCCTCGGCACTAACGGGTCCTCATTTGCTTCACTCTGCCTCCCCTGCCCGATTTTGAAATCCGCCTCCCCTGCCCGAAGTTGGAATCCGCCTCCCCTGCCCGATCGCTGCCATCCCGTGCACCTGGATGATGAGGCCCTGCTGGCAGCTTCATGCCCGGACCCGCCCGAATGAGACCCGCCCATCCTTGTAGCTCCTGTCCCCCGCCCCTCATATGTTCCGCCCCTCTCTGTTCCGCCCCTCTCTGTTCCGCCCCTCTCTGTTCCGCCCCTCTCTGTTCCGCCCCTCTCTGTTCCGCCCCTCTCTGTTCCGCCCCTATCTGTTCCGCCCCTCTCTGTTCCGCCCCTCTCTGTTCCGCCCTTGATCTGTAGAGTTTACAGAGAGCTCCACAAAGAATTAGCTAAGTGTGTGGCTATTCATGTAGTAAGTTACCTAATGTTTAGGTCCAGAAGATTCAATACTTTGTTGTTAAAATTTTATTTCTAAGTCACATAACGTTCTTTAGAGGTCCACTGTCGCACCTCCGAGTATGAAGCATCTGTTAGGGGATTAGAGGAATCATAGAGAATTTTCTCTAACTTCAGCTACTTGTAGAGGGTTGGAAAGTTGAACTATTTTATTGGCAGTTTCTCTACATTGTTGCTACAGTGTAAAGGGTGTGGTCCAACAAGAGCTAAAGAACGTTAATTTTATGAGTTTATTTTTTCAAGAGCAAATTTAGACTAAAATCTTTGAAAATTTAGTGAATCACTCCAATATGAAAAGAGGCATAAAATTTTCACAAATCATTCCCTTTCTAATCGGATCACACATGCATAGAGATATCTTGTCATAGAATTTTGTTGTATTTCTTTTCCTTGCAAAAAGTGCATGATGGAAGAGAAAACGTGGATGAAATCTGTACAGTTGGTCCTTTTGGGGTTAATGTTAAGCTCATTTCATTATCAAACTAGGTAAAGGTCAAAGCTGAGAGAAATTTATTATTCCTAAAACTCACAAAACATATTCATATCATATAGTTTATGGCCCAATTCGACACTTGGTTGCCTAATCAAATATTGATTTTATAAATTTAGATTCAATACATGTTGTATATTCTACTAGTGGGATGAGTGTACAAGAGATTGTATGTAGCTAAGGATTGTAGGAACATCCAAGTGATTGCGATTACAGCGATCACTTGGACACTCCTACAAATCCTTGCACATATCGGTAATCTCTCACACACCCATTCTAATAGTGTTGAAAAAATTCTTTTTGAAAAATCACAAAATCTTCAAAAGCAATTTCTTAAACAAGTAGCATTTCGAAAATGAATTAGCCCTTAAATAATCGGAGGTAGTTTTGTTCAAAAAACACACTAAAATTGTCATTTCTAGTGCGGTGAGCGTATATATATATATATATATATATATATATATATATATATATATATATATATATATATATATATATATATATATATATATATATATATATATATATATATATATATATATATATAATCTTCAATTCTTGAAAATTTTGAGATGTTAAATACAAAATGACAAAATTTATGAAGTTAATAAAATAGATTTGAATACGGATTTGTTCACTATATTTGCAACACAACATAAGCCTCACAAATTAATTTGAAAATAAATCTTGAATTTAAATTGAAGCCACTTTTTACTTGAAGATGTATTGTAACATTTTTTGCAAGGTTAATTTATAAAATTTGGATTTATTTTTATGAAAAATGATGATGAACTTCTAAGCCTAATATAAATTTCTCATGAGCTCACTTTAACAAACTTCATGCTATTGTACGTAGAGTGGTTTATGGTTTTATGACTGTAGTTGATGGAAAATTTCTAATTCCAAAAAATACAAGATCCATTATTTACGATATTTTTATAGTAAGATTTTGTAAGTGGCGTGGCATTTTATTTTCGTATATATATATATATATATATATATATATATATATATATATATATATATATATATATATATATATATATATAAAAGCATAATATAGAGCAGTGGGAGCCAACATCCTTTTGTAATGGGACCACAATCTAGTTACAATTAGAAACTAAGTTTACATGGCCATGACACAATAGTTCCAAAATTCATGGGATACAAATGACATTCTTTCGTTATTTAGAAAAGTGGATCTAAATGAAGATTCTCCTTCACTTCAATTTTAAAAAGATGCTCCATTGCACTACCCTATTATGCTATTATATATCAATTGAAACAATTATTTTGGTTTATTTCAAATTCCCCTTATAGATTCTATATTTCACTTTCCATATTATTTTTTATAGACACACCTCCTATATACTGGTACTACATTCTAGAATATCCTAGAAGAACTTTAATGTCCACATTAAACTAATTTAATGCCACTTGCCCAAACCACCCCACTGTTCTATCTTTTTTTGAGATTATTTTTACGCTCTTTAACAATATTTGATAAAATTTAGAATTTTTTTTTGTAAAATCATGTCACAAAGTGATAAAAAAAACTCATCCAAAAAAAATGTACATTGGGGTGGTTTTGTATGGGCTTGCTTAAATGAGGCCATAAATTGAAGTAACACAAAATTTTCAAAAAATCAGAATTTCAAGAGTATCTCATTTTAAATCCATTCCAACAAATTTTACTCAAAAAATATCAATATTTTGTTTGTAATCAAATTTAGAAGGAATTTTTAATTATAACTTTGAAATTTCATAATAAAATATCAGTGATGACATTGGTGAATCTAACCGTACGGATGGAATCTAAAATTCAATATCTACAACTTTCATTTGTATAACAATTCTGAAATATTCTTCTAAATAGTCATTTATAATGATTTTTCTGAAACTGTTAATTTTGGGGACACCTTGGGACGTTTAGGGGTTAAACTACAAAATTAACACAAAAAAATTAAAAAATATTGTAATGAAATTGGAATAACATGCACTACAAGATGGTATGGTTTCCATTATTTGTTTCTACTTATTATGGAAAATCATGTTTAAGGTTTCACTTTTTGAACTAAGATTGAAACTTTACGTAAACCACTTTTGTAATTTTTCAAATATTAACATTATCTTATTTTGAAAATCCAAACCGTACAAATGGTAGTCAACTAGCACAAGAATCAAGAGAATTTTTGATAATTGAAAAACATCACCGTATGTGGTGAAGGGACGCATCAGAAATCATTCAACGTTTAGAGTATGGACGCTGGCGCGTCAAAGGATTAATATTGCAATTGGAAATTATTCATTTCCCATTAAATTATTGATAAATCCAAAGGATTCAGATTAAATTCAAAATTACATTTAAAAGAAACAACATTGGACCCTAATAACATATGAAAATTAATGTGGCATGAAACATCAGTATTAGCCGTATGGTTTGTTCACACTTTGTGGTTTTCAAATAAATAGCCACACACTTAGCTAATTCTTTGTGGAGCTCTCTGTAAACTCTACAGATCAGAGGCGGAACAGAGAGGGGCGAAACATATGAGGGGCGGGGGACAGGAGCTACAAGGATGGGCGGGTCTCATTCGGGCGGGTCCGGGCATGAAGCTGCCAGCAGGGCCTCATCATCCAGGTGCACGGGATGGCAGCGATCGGGCAGGGGAGGCGGATTTCAAAATCGGGCAGGGGAGGCAGAGTGAAGCAAATGAGGACCCGTTAGTGCCGAGGCACGGCTCCCAACGATACTTGGATGAAAAAAAGGTGCATGGATGAATGTTCACATCGATCACTTTATATAGCGTGGACCAGACTATTCTGAATATCTACACTAATTGAAAATTTATATTCAGTGCAAGGTAACAGCACCTACTCCCATGATGGCCCATTCACATACACCAATGTTGTCACATGCCTCATGTAATTTTGAGGGAATTTGTTATCAACCAAGAAATATAAAATACGCAATTAGAAATTACTCTAATGTATGACAGAAAGGAACGCAATGCAAAAAAGGAGCATGGTTCTACTAGCGACACTGTAATGCAATTGCACACTGTTTGAACACTAGTTGCAGCAAAAAAAGACAAGGCTTTGAATTTTATTTTTCTTGTTTCTTGGTTTTACCTTCCTCCGTTTTGGGAACGCAGATGCAAGTGCGACAAGGGCTAGGTGTGAATGGGTGCATGTTTCCGAGGCATATAGTTGCACTAGAATTTGTGCCTCAGTGCACACCTTGAATCACTATGCTCACAAATGTGAGGTTGAGATTGCACTTGCTCAAGTTGGTAAATTGCATTGTTTTATCACGGAATTGGGGCCCCTTTGAGTTGGTCACGCATGCTCTCTGACTTTTGGGTTTATCCCTACTCTCCCTACAGACTGTCTTTTGGTCGCTGCCCATTTTTAATAGGTTGCTTGGAAAAAAAATGTTTTTGAAAAAACAATTAAAAATAAATAAAATACTACATCAAGTCTACTTTCCAATGTATATTGAATTATGTCAATCTAAGTTAAACTCCACCGAGGAGAATTTTTCAAAGTGGATCACCTCAACATTGTCTTAGTGTTATGAAATTTGCTATTTGGAGAAAGTAATGATGTTCCCTCTATCATTTCTTTTTCTTTTCTAAAGTTTACAATAGATAAACCAATTTTAACTAATCATGCTAAATTTTAAAACTTTGAAAGTGAAAGTTATAATTTATACAAATTTTCAAAGGTTAATGCTTTTAAATTAATTTAAAAAAATATTTAAAGCTTTTTTTGGAAGTTTGACTATATGAATAATTTGTAGAGATGATGCCCTACATTTTGTCTATTGAACCAAACTTCATCAAACATATGGAAGGCACATATTATAACACATCTATGATTTGTTCAATACCCCTCATGCTTTTAGGGGCTGAGCATTCATATCGTGGTCAAATCTTGCACTAATCATGAGTTTTAATTTTGGATCCTTCTTCATTCGATATATAGTCTATTTTTGTGTCGCATGACCAGAAGTACACTCAATTGCTTATGTCACCTTATCACAAACACACAAATGTTTGAAAATGGACAACCACTTCAAAGTTGTTACACATATTTGATGTAAATTAGAGTGGATTGATCCACATTAGCTTTGAATCCACACTATATAAGGTGAACAGTGTAGTAGAAACACCGCCCGTGTAGACTAGAGAACTAAGTATGTCCAAAATGGTCCACAACTATCGTACCTTCATAGCAACTGCTTTTTAATAATTCTAAAAATAGATGACAACAAATTTGGAAAAACATTTTTGTAAGGGAAAAACGAATTTCAAAGAATATTCCGGAAAAATGAAATCTATCTTTAGAAATAATTAATTATTCGTCCGAGGGAGGACAAACCTGCTATGAAGGTACGGTACTCTTGTTCATCATATGGAGTCTTCTTGTGGGTCTTTTCGCTAGTTTACGCATGTGATGTTTCTACTAGTGATGCTTACCTCCCTTTGTACTTGCTCACTTTGTACTTGCACATTGCTCACCCTATGATTGCACATTGCTTTGTGTGTTTTTAAAACTCTATTGTCTTATTATGTTTAAACGTGATTGTAAATACGTATCATTTAGAAACTAATTTTTTCTTAAATAAAAAAAAGAAGGTTCTGGAAGGTTGTTTAACCTTAAGTGTGCTCATTTCTGACTTTTCATTGCTTGTTTTTTTTCTTGTTTCCACATCATTCTCTCAAATTCCTCAAAACTAAAGCAATAAAGTTTTGAATTTTGTAAGTGATCATTTCTTCACCAAACCATGTTCATTTTATACCATTAGAATCCCGTTTATAAGATTTTTCAATTGGCATATAATACGCTTGATTTGGAATTAAAATGCACTCACTTTTAATGTGTCAAAAATTTTAAGGGCCTTCAAGCAACAAATATAGATGCCTCATCACCTCTTGATTAGTTGGGTTGTCATACATGTTCTAATTTCTAAATGAGGTATAACAAGGATATTTCATGGCAACTCAAAAGCCTCCACGACCATCATTTTGCATTTTTTAAAGAATTTTTTGCATTCTTTAAAAAATTCCAATCATTTTCTTTCTTTTTTCAAATAGGCTTCTACAACTTTTTCAATACTTTTAAATTTAAGAGTGAAATACTCCAAAATCCAAACCAACATGTCAAGTATCTAAAATTCTTTCACGCTAACATTATGTGCCGCACAACAAACTGTGTAACTAAATTAATATGTAGATTGATTGAAGATTGAAGGCCAACTTCCAATTGTCAATAGCTGAACTTATCAAGTTGGCCCTTGTTTTTGCCTTTTAAATATAACAAATGATATATTGTTAAAATCTTTGAAATAATCTTTGAAACATTCTTTAAAAAATACTTTTTTAACTTTTTAACCTCTAATGACTTGGGCAACCATTTTGCAGTCAATGTCCATCTTCATCTTATGTAATATTTTTGTGGTCAATTTTTTAGATAGGGAAAAAAAATTAAATATATGTATTTTGTATGCATATTAAAATGGATTATCTTTGAATAGTTGTATTTCAAATTGAAATATCTCAAGGGGCACTACCTGAAGCATTACAAACATGAGAAAAAACATAGGGTATTTTTTAATACTTGGGAGGCAAAAATTATGTTTTTTTTTTATGTAACATACCATTTAAATTCTAAAAACTCCAATTATAAATAACACGTGTCCCTAAAATTACTTACTATTTTATTAAAAAATCAGGGTGCCAAATAAAATGATTTAAAGGAAAATAAATAAAATAGGATGAGTTTTAATCTGAAAGAAGAAAGAAAAATGAATGAAAAACTGTCAAAATTTTGTTGTAGAACAAAAGTCATTGCACTAGGTGTCACATCCTTTTCAATGGATGTCCATGCCTTTTAAGAGACATAGTGAAAGTCCGTGGTGAACAAGAGGGACCCCACAAGAAACAC
The DNA here is from genome assembly GCA_022496805.1 of Pohlia nutans. Taxonomy (NCBI): domain Eukaryota; kingdom Viridiplantae; phylum Streptophyta; class Bryopsida; order Bryales; family Mniaceae; genus Pohlia; species Pohlia nutans. The sequence goes on along the minus strand of CM040092.1, from coordinate 12,105,360 downwards.
GATGAAAATCTGTGGTGAGCAAAAACTGGCCTTGCTAGAGACACGATGGAGAATCTAATAGGTGTCCTAATAGAAAGGGATGAAAGATGTGGTGACTCTTAGAACCATAACAGACCACGGTTGTGCTAAGAGTTGAAAGAATATGAGGTTTAGTTAGCTTAACCCTTAAACGTCAAGGTAAGCCCCATGGGCTTATTTAAAAGAGAATAATCAAGAAAAAAGTAGATTTTATCAACCAAATCAAACGTGGATTGGTGTGTTGGAAAGCTACTGAAAAAGCGATCTAGATTGCAAATTTGCGCCTCATTTGAGAGATTGTGGAATTGTTGGTAAACAATCAAAGTTATGAAATTGAACAAGTTTTTGAGGTTGGGGCAGCTGAGATGCCGCAGTGCTACAGTGCTGGCCAGCAGTGTCCCGCAGAGCCGTTTTTGCATTTTTTTCGTTTTTTTTTTTTTCCCTCCGAAAATTTAGATGCCTTCCGAGCTGCCCCGCCCAGGCCCTCTTGACATTTAAGGGTTAAATGTACTTTTGGGCTTACTCAAGTCAAAGAAAGGTGAAAGGAAGAAACTCTTACGGTGACGATATCCCATAAGGATAGGCATTAATTGATGATATCCCACATGTACATCAAAGATTTAGGACCCCACGGATTTTAAACGATTTCCGTGCGAAATCCAATATTTCATGGGTTTGTATATTTTTCGCACGGATTTTGCAGGAATTTTGCGCTAATTCTGCACGGATTTTTCACTGTGTAAAAAGACGAAAAGAGTGAATGTAGAAGCCGTGCGGATTTAGTGCAGAATTAGCGCAAAATTCGTGCGGAATCTGTGCGAAAAATGTACAAACCCATGAAATATTGAATGTCGCACGGAAATCGTTAAAAATCAGTGAGGTCCTAAATTCCTGATGTATAAAAATGAGCCCTGGTGATATTTCATATTCTGTTTGTGTGAATGTACTCTCATCTATCGTTGGATGGAAGAGCTCTTAACTTACATTTTTTGAATATTTGTCCCAAAGGTTTGTCTTTTGTGTTATTACATGGTTTGGATGTTTGTTCCAAAGGTTTGTCTCTTGTATTATTACATCTTTTGGGGTTCTTGCCAAAGATTTGTTTGTTTGTGTTATCATATTGTTTGGGGATTTTCCAAAAGCTTGTTTTAAGTTTTCACATGTACATTTAGTCGTGAGTGCATAGATGTTTGATTGAAAAAACTTTGTACGCACCCTCTGAGACGGTTTGTGGAGCTACAAAAAGTGCAAATAATTTGCCGAACTTCTGGAAATTGAAATACATTAAACTTTGTAAAGAAATTCAATCACAATAAATATAATTTTATTGTTGTTGTGCAACCATTTCCATTATTAGTATGAGTATGTTGGTCCATATGAGCGTCTGTATAGTGTGCAATTTTGATGTAGTTGTTGTCTTCATGTCTTCTAATTTTGCAAAAAAATTGGGGAGTTGTTTTTTGATATGCTTGTTCATTGTCTTACAAAATTTCCACTTTTTAGTATGCATTGCCTCAAGACACCTAGTTTTGTGCTGTAAGTTGGAGAAGAACTAACATTGTGCCCATTTCAAACCTCCCAAATGCATGTTACAAAATTGTTAAGTTATACACGGAATTAATAAAAGGACATAGGGGTTGTATAATTTAGTTCTTTAGAAAATTAAATTAGGGTATGAGACAAGACAAACATTTTCTAAATACAAGTAATATTAGGGCCTTCTAAAATCCCTTAAACCCACATAATACCACCATAACTAATACTTGGTGTTTGCAGGTGATAACCAAAAAATACTATAAGTGCCCCACTGGGTGAAATATGTATTGCTCAACCTTTTTCACAAAAAAAACAAAGTGTACAATATGTTTGAAGTGTTAAAATTTTACTTAAATTTAAGAGAAAATAATGATTTTTTTGTGATCAAATCTTTTACCTATTCTTGCTAATCAATGTAACTTTTAGCCAATCGGAAAAAAATGACAATTTGCAAAAATAAGTTTTTTACTACCCAAAAATCCTATTGATTAAGAAAATGGCAGGGAAAATAAATACCACCATGATTGCCCAAATCATTAGGAATTTAAAAGGTTGTTTCAAGAATTATTTCAAAAAATGTTTTAAAAACTGTTTGAAAGGTTATTTGAAAGATTATTTGGAAGGTTATTCAAAATACTATTTGTTACTTTTAAAAGGCAAAGGTAATGTTTTTATTTATTATTGTTGGTTGATATCATTAGAAATGGTCGTTTTCAAATATCTTTGCACCAAACGGCTTCAAAATTTTGGGGATTTATACAATAGAACCATCCCAAAAAAAACTCCTCATTTACACTACATTTTTAAAAATAGTCTAGTTTCTTCTTCTAAGAATAAAACCCTAATTGCTTTCAAACTCGTTTGTTGTTGTGTGGTTCCTTCTAGGCGGCCATGGATTGAAGTTTCCAATGTAAATGTAGAAATGTGATATGATTTTGCAAATGTGTAGATAGCCTTCTTCTTTATTTCTTTATTCTTTTTTAAGGTTTTGAAAATTTTGTACTTTTAAATTTGAGAAATAAAAACAAAGAGAGGTTTAACATTTTAAGAGATTTTACAGAAAAAAATTGTCACTTTTATTCATTGTGAAAACATGATTAGGTTTTTAATGATTGATAGTTATCATGTTTTTTTTTTTCTATGGACATTTTTGTATCAAAGTTGTTTTCAAAAAATTATGTATTCCACTACAAGGTGGCCATTCTCCGTGTAATACATTTCAAGACAAATGACAATCTATAGCACGTGGGTGCAATATTGTAAAAAATTCATTATGAAGTCATAAATATATTTGTCTTACCATGGAGCCTGTAAGATCAAGGATATTGAAGGAGAGGGATAATCTCCAATTAATTGACAAGACACTTCCAAACTTGCACGTTACTAGGCCAAGAGATAAGCCTAAAACAAAAAACATTGGTCTTGGATCAACAGTTAAATACAAGTCATATGGCGATCCTCATCCTAACGTATTGAAGGTAATTTCACGCAATTATTTTATAGCACTCAATATTATATATACAATTTTTAATTTTTCATGATTCATTTCAATGACATAATTTTAGTTTCTATGAAAAATTATAAATAAAATTGATAATATTAATCCATTGACAAATTAACTATCCATTCATGTTATTTCAAAAAAAAATTGGAATTCTTTGATAATTACATATACATCTCCCTTGTGTTTCATATTTGTACCATGTTTTCATCTTATATTCATTAAAATTTTAAAAAGAAGTATTGGATATAAATTTGTAATTGAAAATATTTTGTCTTTTTGTGCAGAAAAAGCCTAGTGAAGTAGTAAAAGCTAAGTTGCATCCACAAGTGTCATATATTGATGGCTCAATCCGGACTAAACCACATATCATTGAGCATCATAATTTATGCGATAAAAAATATTTGGTAATTATGTGAATATATATATAGATACATACATGCATACATACATACATCAAGTGTTATTAAACTAATATTTATCAATAAAAGTCATTTTGAATTTGCATTACTATGTTATTGAAATGTGCGACAATGTTTCTTTTTCAACAAAAATGAAGCATTTACTATATATACACAACTAATATATGAATTATGTTGATTGAAAGTTTTAGTTACGTAATGTTTTCATATGGTCTCTAAGGTCATTTTGTTGACAATTTTTTTTTGATCATGATGTTATTTCATGCAGGAGTCCTCCTTTGTAAAGAAGGATTGTCCATTGTTTCAACCTTTTCCACCAGAAATAGTTTTTAAAAATTATAAGGCATTCCAACAATATTATGAGGTTTTCAACCTCCGAAACAATGATAAGGTATTAGTTGCAATTCTTTTGACACATTAAATGAAAATTTGTTAGCTTTTAGCCATTGTTCAAGTCTTTTAAATTATATACAATGTGATAGTTTTAACTTAATCATATCAATTACATAGAATTTATATGCTTTTTGTTGAATTTATTGAATCTATGTAAATTTTTTTATATTCATTATTATTTAAAATGACCCTAAATATTTAAAATAAATATAAAACTCAACTTTGAGTTGATGGATTACATGCAAAATTTTAAATAATGTGAGATTTCTCTCCATAGATTGCAAGGCGAGTGCAAGTGCTACCACTGTTGTCACAATTCCTCAATGTACAATTATATGCCCCTCCAGACTCCCATGAACTTACAATGTTTGATGAAAGAGGCACAAGTAAAGTTGCTCCTGGAATGGAGGTACATTTATGTATTTATTCCTCCTAAATTTAATTATATTAGTTTCAAATACAATAATAAGTTAAAATCTTTTTAAGAAATTTAAGTTTAAAATATCTAAAGGATATACATATAATTTTATTCTTGGTGTGCTTATGGTCTCTAAATCTGTTTTTTATTTTGTTTTTTACAATTATTAAAAATTGCAACAGATTCAATATGTTGTTAATTTTTGCCCTGAAAGTGAAGACGACCAAGAAGCCTCTATAGTGGTAGTTACTGAACGAGAAAAATTTGAGGTGCCTGTAATTTGTCATGGATCACGAGGTGCAAGAAAATCTTGCGCATAAAATATTCCTTCTAAAAAAAGATTTGTTGCAAGCACTATATCATTGATTTGTTTGTTTTTCAAACTAATCCTAGAATTATTTAGCTTAACTACAATTCATCAAGAAGTTGTGGTTGAAAAAAATCAATAGTCTTGCAAAAAAATTTAATTAAATTACAAGATATATTTTATAAATTCTAGATAAAATATTTTTGATGTTGAAATGTCAAAAGAATAAAAATAGATCAAAACAATATATTCCTTGATAACCAAACTTAAACAATGAAATTTACAAAAGTGAATAACAAAATTAAACTAAAGTTTTAATTTTTTAAATCATATAAGCATAAACTAAACTTGTAGATTAATATTCAAAAATATAGATGTACTTGCTAGTACCAACTTTTGTTTAATATACAAAATTGCATCGATTAACCAATTGTTGCAACTCTTAAAAGTTTAAATTTATTATAAAATTTTATTTTATATATTGATATCACCATCAATATTATTTGATATTTTCTAGCATTTATTTAATATTTTATTTTTATTCTATATGTAAACGAAGAACTTTTATTTTAAATATTGAATTGGGATTATTACAATTTCTTCTTAAAAAAACAGAAGTGAAAGTAAATGTACTCAATTGTTTGTTGTGTGGATATGATGTAGCTATATTGGACCTACCGGATGAAATTCATTTTCCACAGACCCCTTGTAACTTGGTATATACAAAGAATGTTATGTTGCGCAATTTTGGCCGCAAACCAGCTGAATTTGCATTCCAAGTGAATGGGTTTTTTGTAGTCTCTCCGATATGTGGAATTGTGGAGCCTGAGAATTTTCTAGAAGTTTATGTGCAGTTTTGTCCACCTCTTGTTGGGGTACATGAAGGAGAGCTTATAGTTGCCTACAACAATAACATCGAAAGAATGTATTGTAAACTATATGGTGTAGGCTTAGAGGTAAGTGCAAGTTCATACAAACAAAAATGAGTGTGTACTATAAATTTTGAATTATCAATTTCTCCTACTCCACATGAGATATGTATTGAGGGTTGGGATAATAGTAATGTGGTAAGGTAAACGGACCCATTTTTTTCTTTGTACTCAATTGCAAGCCCTACTGCGAGTCTTAATGGTGTCCATTTTCATTCTAATGTAGTCAAAAATGCAAATTAATGGATATACACACTATCAAGTTTACAATGGTAGTGAAAGCATTTATATTGGGGAGGAAACTAGTGATTTTGAAAGAATTAGCAAAAGAGCCCACATTCGTTGGTCAAAGTTTCATTTATTGTTATATGTCTTAGCTTAGAATGTCACTTTTGGATAATCATCATAGTAATACAAAGAATTAGCCAAAATAAGATTGGAAAGGTTTAAAATAGCCCCCCCTATTTGAAATTATATTGCTTTGATTGCCTACAACATGTCCTTTTTTTATTGATGTTATTATGGTTAAAAAAAAATTGAAATATTTTCAAGTTTTGACTAATATATGTTTCTTTTTATTTCGTCGTTTTAAATGTATTTAATCTTTTGGATAATAAATAGTAATGAATTTTTTTTGACATTTTTAGGACAATTTATAATGTTAAACTCATACTTTTTGTTGTTAGATTTTTATATGTTTTTATTAAATCAACATGATAAAAAATTAATGAAAAGGGCAAAAATAATTTCTTATAGAATTGGACATATCTAACAAAGATCAACAATGGTGCCAGTTGGATGTGGGTTTGTCTGTAGATACTGCCATAGCTGTGCCTACATATATAAGCCGAAGCTCCCAAATGGTTATCCATGTGCAAAACTACTCCCCGGTTGTTGCTTATTTCATTTGGGAAAAGTAAATGCAACAATCATTTATTCTTCTTATGTATATATATATATATATATATATATATATATATATATTTTATAGTATAAATATGATTATCCTAGTACTCTTGAGTAAAACTATAGTATTCACAACAAAATATATTTTTGTATTCTTTTATATTTTTGTTAAATGATTTTTGTTAAGAAATTAATCGGTTTGTGATAAAATTATCTTTGACAATTGGTAAATTTCAACCCGTTTTGTTGAGGGTTTTTTTTAAGTATCTTGTACACTTTTTTAGACTTCGTGGTCCAAATGATTTCATTGTGACAAGATAAAATAAAAAAAACTACATTTTTAGTAGAATAATTTATACTATATAAAGCAACTATAGTGGTTGGTTTAAAATGTCACTATGTGTAGACTTTATTTTCTCTTATCACATTTTATTTCTTGAAAAAAAAAATTCAAAAATGCTTTTGAATTCCACAATTTGTACTTAGTAGGTCCAAACCTTAAAGAAACTACTATATAATCTTCTTTTCCTAATAAGGAAATTATAATATTGTTAAGTATGCTGATGATGACTTTGTGGCCAAAAAATCTCAATATAAAATATATATGTTAGAAAAATAAACAAATAGTCTTCTTAAAAATTTTCAATTAGAATTAAATTAAGTATGCTAACTTTAAACTTATACATATAATTAATCCTTGAATGATTCAAGAATAAAATTTGGACCACTTTTATTTCAAAATTGTATTTTCATCAATTCAATATTATAATTATAATTATAATTATAATTATTATTCTTTTTATTCTCTTATTTATTTTTTCATTTTCGAGTTCATTTTTAACTGACTGTAAGACATCCAAGTTGTATTTATTGGTTCTTTAAATGTAATTATATTTCTATGGTTTTGATTGTTATAAATTAAAGATGAAATACATAAGTAAATCTTCTAAGTATTTTAACTTTTCAAAAAAATATATAATTTCTATGAAATCACTATACAATTGACTATTGAAACTTGATAGTAGATTTTGCATAAAATAATTCTATAAACACATGCAAAATATTTCAAGAATAAATAAATTGTGTAGATGAAAATAAAATATTAAAGAAAACTCCCATAAATTGGCATTTTTATTTCTAATAGAAAATAATATTTGGGACACCGAGCTATAATGCCAAAACGTGATACCACATGACCATTTGGGGGTCCATTCAAGCTAATACGAACCGACTAAGTTGTTAGCAGTGCTTTTTCAGTGCTTTTTTGAAGGCATTTTCAATGTGATGTTTGATTTAAATTGTTATTAGAAAAGAGAGTGATATGTCAATATTTGCAACATGTATATAAAACACATAGTACAAGATGAAAGCAATATTGTAAAAAATTGGGTATTAAATGCACAAAAATAGCTATGTCAGCAATCGTTTTAATGACTCACTAAGGACTTTTCTAAATGATAAAAAAACACATTTTTGGTAGAAATTTTGGGATAATCGAATGAGAATGATGATTATGTGAATGAATAATTAAATCAATACATTAAGAATTTGTTCTTTGAGTGAAAATCATGACTTTTTTGTCTCTAACGTCTCATCAAAGGACTCTTCAATGGACTCTCCAAAGCACTCAAAATGAGGCACCCTTGGCTCGTATTAGCTTGAATGGACCCTTAGACATTAAGCTACTGATCCTTCATTACAGCTTCGTCTTTCTTCAAACAAATAATTAATCATTTCTAAAAATAGATTTCAAATTTTCCAAATATTCTATGAAATATGTTTCATCCTTTAAAGTTTTAATGTTTTTGGAAAATACTTTTTTGAATTTTTTGTTATCTACTTTTGAAATTATTTAAAAGCAAGGCTGCTATGAAGGTACAATAGTGCACCTAAATAGTCGTGTGGCACCATGCTTTAGTACTTAAGTTTGATGTTCCAAATACACATCTTTTCTAGTGTTGAGTTATATTTATGTAAATAACAATTAATTTGACATAATCATGAGTATTGAATTTGATATTAAGCTATGGTATTTAGTACCTACTCTATAAATAATTATATGATTATTATGATTGAATAGATTCAGAATGTGGATGAAAAGATATTTACAATATAAATCTTTTAACTAACAATTTTAAATCTAATCCTCTAAATAATGAAAAAATCTATTTAATATGGTTATAAACCTATTCAAAATTGCAAAAATAAATAAAATCTTCACATATTCTTCTTCAACTAGATCTTCCTTGATGTATTATGATTTTCTACATTTTTATTTTTTATTACATCCCATATAGCTCAATCAAATGGGGCATAGTCAAATATTTCAATAAACAATCTAACATTTTGATGCCTTCAAATTTTACGAATGCTTGTTTTAAATTATTTATTTTCAAAACATATCATCAGCATATCATCAATATATTTTGGTGATTTAAATCACTAAAATATATTGATAAGATATTGATCAATAGTATGTTTTGAAAATATCATCAATATATTAATGGTACGTTTTGAAATAAAAATCATACTTTTTTTTTTAAAGTTATTAAATTTTCTTAGTTCTATACAAAGGATGATTCATAAACCATATATTAGCTAGGCTATATTTATGACATTGTTTTTGAAAAAATATATAATTCCAAATTCAAGTCCTAAATTTCAAATGACTAAATTTAAGTTTTTTTTACAAAAAAATTGATCTCTTAAGTATTTAAAAATAAAATAAAAATTATTACATAATTTATTCAATTGCAAATGGCATGATTTGAAAACTAAAATTTGATGTACGGCTTATATTGAAAACATATTATAGTGTAAGCATAGATAAACCAAATGTATTGATATGATCAGATTTGCAACTGAAAAAGAAGATGCCATATATCTTGCACAAGTGGAAGCATCCGACAAAGGGCATCGTCAAGGAGCAAATGCATTTACAATTGATAGAGGCTTAAGTCCTTTAGGCACATTAAAAAGACCAAAAAGTCCTTGTGAAATTGAAGATGATTTTGAAAAGGTAGATCGTAATAAATGAAAAAGAAAAAAAAAGTATTATTTGAAATATGGGTTTTATTTTTTTAACTGAAATTTTTACTCGTCATTATTGCAACAAACTATCACATAATGCTAAATTTTAGAAATATAAAAAAATGTAGGCTTTTACATTGAGTCCAGCTAATGGAGAATGTTGGCCAAATAGCCGAACAGAGGTTACAGTTACCTTTACACCTCCACGCGCATTTAAGTAATCATTGCAATCCTATTATGAACCTACATTGTTTTACTTGATATTTATTTATTTATTGTGCATCATTGTTTAATAAATTCTTTATTGTTAAATTTTGGTTAGTAAAAGTTTTGTACATTTTTTTGGTTTTAAACTAGTTGATAGTAATAGTATTATCTTATATAATGGTATGCTTGTAGGTATTACTGCAAAGCCTATTGCAAAATTTCAGGAAAATCTGAACGATTGGAAGTACAACTTGAAGGAACTGGAATTGGACCAGTAACGCAATTTGTGCCATGCAAGCTTGATTTACAAGACCTCTACCTCTTTTCATCTTATGATTATGAAGTACAATTGAAAAACCTAGGTGATATGGAGGTGAGCATTAAAATTATTAAAATTATTGAAAACTCAATGAAACTCTCATTACACACGTATACATTTAAATAAATTTTCCTTGTGAACTGTAGGCAAATTTCCAACTTTGTTGCATGAACACAAAGGGTGCACATTTCAAGTTTAGTCCCACAGAGGGCATCATTCCAATTAAACAAGCGCAAATTATTAAAGTAAATTGTTATACACAATTGCGTGGAACCTTTGAAACAAAATTTGTGTGGAATGTTGAAGGCACCCAATTCAATCCTGCAGTGTCTTTTCGGGCTTGCATTGGCAATCCATTGATATGCATTGATACAAAAGGAATTGACTTTGGTCTTATTGGATTAGGATTTGGTTCTCAATTTACCTTCAATGTGCACAATCGTAGCCAAGCTCTATTGCACTTTAAATTCTATGTCGTACAAAATGATCCATGCGATGGATTTTTGGTTTCTCCCGAATTTTGTAATATCAAACCCCAAGTATGATAAACAAAACAATTACTTCCATCAATTATATGGCTATTTAAAAGACTATAAATGTTTGTATTTCTAAATTAGGTTTGATTTTTGTTTTCTAGTTTTTTCTTCATTAGACTAAAAGTGAAAATTTAAATCAAAGTAGGTATCAAAAAAGATATTACAAGAGAACTTTAAATGTATTGATTTTTTTTTGTTGAAGGATAACACAATTATTATTAAAAAGATTTACGCTTTTAAGTGAAAGGAAGCTTTGAGCTTGATAAATAATCATTGAAATGAGCATGATGTTGATATGATTTTGTGTCTTCTATTGGGGCCCTTTCACTTACAGGCTTCAGAGTCAGTGATAGTCTCATTAAATCCCACTGCAGTGCGTAAATATACAGGATCATTACATATTTTTTTATTTGAAATCGATGAAGTCTACACTGTCATCACACTATCAGGGGAGGCCGTTGTTGCAAAGGTACAAGAATATTAAACTTCATTAGCATTTGTTGTTTATTTTTTTACTTGAATCATTCTTTTGTGTTATACATACATACATATATAATTAAAAATTAACATATGTATAGTGTGCGGAATGATATAACAGTTGAAACTTGACAACGATTATCTTGACTTTGGAACATGCTTTATTCGATATGAATATGCTCGGAGTTGCATTATTAGCAATGACAATGAAGTAGTGGGGAAGTTTGCAATTCAACCACAAGATTCACAAACAGCTACTACCGCAAAATTGATTGCTAAGCCACTAGAAGGTCCTGTGCCTGGAAAAGGTTCAACTTCCATTGAGTATAAGATTGCAACCTCTATCTTGGGAGAAATTGCATTTGTAACCGCTATCATATTTTCTCCTGGTGGAGGAACTTATGAAAAAAAAATGCCTCTCCGAATTGAAGCCTTGTCTATTGGTTAGTAAATTATCACATTAATTTTTGTGTCAAGATGTGTTCGAGATGAAGCTTTCAATATAAAATTGTGTATAGTTTATTTATTGGCTTTGACCGTAGGGAAGAGGCATTGCGGGGACACTCATTTTTTTGGGCTAAATATCACTGTAGCAAATATATTCCGTCTATGATTCCATTGAAATGCATTCTCGTCCGTCACCTGTTCTATTCCGTTCAGAGCTCCTCGAAGCGTACCTGTTTGTTTATTAACCAATTATGAGTCCAAATCAATGAAAGCTAAAAAAAAGTATAAAGAATTTACATTGGTTGAATAAATAAAATATGCATTCAATGTAATACTATAAATCCACATTTTAAAACATAACTTAGTCATTTGTTATTGTAGTTTTTTGACATTTATTTGCATATTTTGTCCATTTTTTTCAGTTTAGTTTATATCCTTCCTACAACCAAGAAAATAGATTCTTTATCTAAATCATTTAGTGCCCAACGTGTCAAATGTGGTCATTTTCAAGATAAAAATTGGAATTAGTCAAAATTCATGAAGATTGGGTTTAATACAAAACTAAGTGGATATAGATAATAACACAAGTTATGTTAAAAGTGCTTATAGTTATTTTTTGTAAAAACAAATAAAAGAGTTGTAGTGTATGCCTCTTTTGAAAAGGTTCTTTAGCAGTTAGTGGAGTCCACCCTTTTCAACAATAGCACTGTAGATGTCTCACCACCCAACTTCTTTAGTTATAAATGATGTGGACTTGCCATGATTCGGAATTTACTACATTGATTCGAGAATTGTGGCACAAATTCTAGGGTAGTGCAAAGAAGGGCTAAAGAACCTTATATCTTGTATTGAATCACAAAAACAAAAAAAACAAAAAAAACATGACATTGAAGTCTAATAGCAAGGTCAAATTATTAGCAATTCATGTGTCATGTTTATTTTTCATTTTGTTTTCAGGGAATGAGGCACATGCCTCACCCTCTTGTAATAATTAATTTTGATTTTATCCTCAAGAACGTGAGGTATATGCTTTACTTCTTTGAAAATGATATGAAAAATGTGTTGTGATTAGAATTTCAAAGCTCAAAACCACATAGTAAACTAAGTTTTTTGAGTTTTTTCCGACCAAGAAAAGTCGCACAATCAATTAAAGTTTCACCTCCAATTATTATCTTTGTCATTTGAAGTCTTTTTGCTTAAGTTATGCAAAATTATGTGGAAGGTGTTTAATTAGCAACTAGGAGTGATGAGTTGTACATATCCCACATGTATTATTAGCACAAGTGCACTTCAATTTGTATAAATCAAAGACTTCTCTCCTTCTAAAACTCACACTTTTTCCACACTTTCATGAAAAAATATTCCACATTCATCAATCATACATAATTTCTCTGCTTACCTTGTTGATCAATTCAACCCATTTTCACAATAATTTTCCATCTAGTTTTCAAGGGAGTGAAGCATACATCACACTCCCTCATGACAAGCGTTTTTATTTTGTCTTCAAGAAAGTGAGGTGCAGGTAAGAAATACGCCTAACCCACCAATGTTGAAATTATTTTCATTTAATCTTTGAGGAGATGATGCATACGCTTCACCTCTTGGTCACGATAGTTTTCAATTTGTTTTAAAGGAAGTAAGGCATGCGTCTCATCCCTTTGTCACAAATATTTTTCAATTTGTTTTCAAGGAGGTGAAGCATGTGCTTTACCCTTTGTCATAGTTGTTTCCCATTTAGACTTGAAATGAGTGAAGAACATCCCTCCCCTCCTTTTCATAATTACATTTTCTTTCATTATCAAGACTAAAGTTGAGTTAATATCATTCCACTTAATTTTAGATTTGAAAATAAGTCTTTTTATAACTTTGCTTTAAAAAGAGCGTGGAATTCATTTTGACATCAAAATTTGAATATGTTTGCAATGAAGGGTTCTTTTTTGGTTTAAATCAAAGTTAATTTCATTTACATTCATCAAACTTATTAAAGGTAGAAAAATTTGTAGAATTAATAACAAAAAAATGGCAATTGTAATTAATTTTATTGAAAGTGTACTATTTTGAGTCCATCTCTAATATGCAGTATTTTACATATTCAAATGATAATAATAATAATAATAATAATAATATTTATCCAAATGTAAATAGAAAATGAAAAATATGATAAATGTAAAAAAAATTTGAATAACTAAAATTTAACAATTCAAAAAGAAATACATGGTTCACTTTAGATTATGAAATTCATTTCAAAAATATATTTATGGAACAAAAATGCATCTACAATGAAAATACATTTGTAGACATCTACATTGAAAGTATCACATAGATAAGACTAATTTGTAAAATATAATATTCTATATGTATTATACAATCTTCACAAGATGTCTTTAGATAGCCCATTTTGCATGTAGTATGAAAAATGTGCACTATTACAAATTACTTTGAAAATACACAATATAAAATCAAAATTATGCATTTCATTTTCTAATTAGAAAATGTATGATAAATATGTAGGTCCAATATTAAGATTGGAGCCAAAAGGTTGGGATGCTCCACCAAAGCCACAAGCATGGCAAGATCGCATAGAAGATGAAAGATCATGGTCACCAGTGTTAGATTTTGGCAGGATTCTAGTTCTTGAAAAAAGAACCAGAAGTTTTGTAATCAGGAACATGTGTTGTATTCCAGCAAATATTACTTTGTCAAACAAAATTTACGTATTTAAAGTCAATCAATCCAAAGCTACAATCGAGCCATTCAATGACCTTGAAATTGAAGTAAGTTCAATGTGTAAAGTCATATTAATAATACCCCTTTATGCAAATTATAAACATAATTTTGAACAAAATGTAAGTTCTAAAATTTTGAAATCATTTTATAAAACAACGACATTTTTAATTTATATTGAATTAAGTTATAAAGAAAATTGAAATTATATATAATGATGTCAGGTAGTAGCTTGTCTCGATGACACAAAAAAATTTACAGATAAGATCCTTATCACAACAGAAGGAGGCCAATATTCCGTAAACTTAATTGCAACTGGTCAAGGGTCTACACTTACATCTGATGCCTTAGCAAATGGAATTTTACACTTTGGTACACAATTAAGTCATAGTGTCATCACAAAACCCTTCAAAATTAGTAATGAAGGTCGATATGTCCAAATTGTCACTTGGGATATGGACAACGAAATGAAGAAGTCTCCGAAACATGTATTTGCATTTGCACCAATGAAAATGGCAATACCCCCTCATACATCATTTAGTTTCAAATGTACAGGTATCATTTACAAACATGATTTTATCCTTTTATTTAAAAAATATCATATTATAGACAAAATTGAAGTATTTATAATATGTAAAAATTTCACTATTCACAATATCAATTGATGTATTTGAACTTAAATTAAATGATTATAATGATTAATAATATATTGAATAAAATGAAATTAGTATATACACAAACATTATATATAGTTAGAATATTATTTTTGAAAATATCGTATTCACAAAATATATTATTATTAAAATTTAAATCAAATTTAATTTGAAATAAAAGTAGAATGGTTAATTTTTTGATAATTTCTTAAACTTTGAAACATTTATTACATATTTTAAAAACTTTATATGTTATCTAATGTTGGATTTAGGAACTTTTCAAGCAACCGGTTTCGTCAAAGAAGTGTTTCTATGTCGTGTGGTTGTTGGCAAACAAAGAGAACAAGTGTATAATTTGGAGGTGGACGCAGATGTGGTAGGCACCAAATTGTTATTTTCAAAGCGGGAGATAAGATTCATTCAATTAAATGATGGAAAAGCACACCCAAATAAAAGCACTACACAACTTACTTGTCAAAATGTTTATGTAAAGCCACTGTATGTGAAGTTTTTGGTAAAACCACCATTTGGGTGCAATAAAGATGAAGCTAAACTAGATCCTACAGAGTGCGTCACATTGGATCTTTCATTTGAGTGGCAAACACCTGCTATCAAAAAAAGCACTGTGTGTAAGAGTAAATTTGAAGTTGTATACAATGACACTGTGCACCGTGACACTCTTGATATGATTGGAGAAATACATTTTCCTAACTTAAAATTATCAACCAATCAACTAAATTTTGAGTGAGTGTTTTTTCAAAGATGATTCATAGCATATAATACATTCAATTTTTTGTTTTCAATGAAGTAGATTTTAAAGATTTTACAATCAAATTCCAAAATTTTACGGAGCATTTAAATTGCATTCTATATCGTAGTTGGAGGGCATGGTTGGCAAAAAACATTTTTGAAAAATAAAAGTCATAATTTTTGGAAAATTATCAATATTTTTTGTTGAAATTGCTGAAATGTTGAAATATTATCATTCTTCACAACTCTTAATATTGTTTTGGCAATTAAGTGTGATATCTAGAGAAAAAAAGAGTTGTTCTTAAAATCAAACTCGTTCTAAGTTAGAACACTGAATTTGTATAAAAAACAAGGTTTATTCCCTCATTTAACTCATGTTTGTGAAATGTAGTTCACTTTCATACATCTTTGACATGTCACTTGCTTATTATCAAATTACAATTTAAAATTGAGAAGAAAAAAACCGAGATTTTATTAATTTTTATTTAAACATTCAGCATAAATGTGTTAGCCTTGTCCTTCACCTACGGTATTGTTTTTTTAATAGAAATTGATATTAAATTAAAATAGCATAAATAAAAATAAAAAAATTATTAAAATGAAATGTTTTAAAGTATGAACATGAAAAATATTATAGATTTATTTTAAGGCCAATTGGTTTTGCATTAAGCATTGTTATTTAATTTTTTAGATACTTATGGTGATTACCAAATTTTGATTTTTGTTAAATACTACATTTTCATTTTCATTTTTTAAAATATAATTATATATTAAAAACCCATTTTTAATAATATTTATATTTGATTATTGACATATATATCAAGCACTTAAAAAATTTTGATTTAAAAATTAATATAAAAATAATAACGAGTATACTTAATTACACACAAAAACAAGCTATAACGTTCAAAATTACTTTGGCTATTTCAAAATACTATAAGAATTCATTGCATTGATCTCAAAATCATGTGATCAATAAATTAGTATAGAATTTAAGTATATTAAAATATTATACACACACACACACATACATACATATATATATATGTATATATATGTATATATATATGTATATATATATATATACATATATATATATATATAAATTCAATTTTATGGTTTTTTTCCCATTAAAAACTTATAAACGTGTTAATTTATATTATAATTTTTTTTTAGAAATTTTATTGTTCTGATAAATTTTCTATTAATGAACACATTTCAAATGATGAACTATTCAACAATATTATATATGAATTTATAGCGAGTAAGAAACATATGATTGAAATTTACATATATTAAGAATTGGAATTTATATCATTGGAATAGGGCTATAGTAGAGCATACATGTAAAAGACTTCAAATGATAGTTAAAAATCCTAGTGCAATGCAAGTAAGTTATGCGTGGTCTTTTTATGAACATGATCCACGAAAAGATATAAAAGTCACTTTAGAAGCTAGAAAGAAATCAAAAGGCTTAATGATTCCATTGAATGAAATTTTTGATCTCCTTCCTATTCGAGCAACTTTGGATCCAGGGGAGCAAGAAATTGTAGAAGCTTCGTTTTATGCTTATCCTGGATATACAGTAAAAGCTACAGCTATATGCAGGGTATACATAATTTTACTAGTATTATAACCGTTAAATATATGAGTATTTATAATTTTTTTGAAAATATGAATTTGGAATCAATACTTGTAATTATTATTTAAATGATTGCTTCAAAGTAAAAAAAAAAATCATATTTCAATAAAATTCTTTGATACAAATTAAATAATTTCTTTAATCACACAAAAAATTATTGTGTATGAAATTATGTAATTTGTTTTTGAAATTTCTAAATTTTTATTTTAAATGAATTATTCAATTACTATATCAGTAAAAAAAATGATATGTGTTTTTACATTCTTTATGATTTTATAAAATATATATTTTCTAAAATTTTGATATTTTATGTAAAATGAATGACTATCGTAGTACATTCTTGACAGGGTGTTTTGGATTTGTTCTTACTGTGAGACAACACCAGAATCTTGTAGGTTGAAAATGGTCCAGAGTATTTTGTTTCTTTAGAAGGAGAATCATCTATCATCAAATATAGCATAAATCACACCACTTTAGATGTTGGAAAAAAATTATACAATAAAATAACATATGACAAGAATCTTGTTTTGAGAAACAATGGGAAAATACATTATGATTTTGAAATCAATTTAAGTCCAATAATACGCAAACAAGCAATTTGTATAAGCCCTTTGATTGGACATTTGCGAGGCGGTACAAGACAACGATTTAATTGTCGTATCTTTCCAAGTGAGTAATTGTTATATTTACTATTATAAAAGTTCTTAACAAGAACAATGTTGTAGTGGTATGAAGTATATATTGAGCAAATTTTAAAAGAAATTGTGTATTCAAACATACAAAAAATTGATTATTATTTTTGTAACATCATACCTTATTTTATGGTATCAAAACATATTAACATCTTAAATATTCACAATTTGATTTATTTTACTTGAATTTAATATTTTATTCATGAATATTTGGTTATGACATTAGGTATGCCATTGAAATTTAAAGAGGATTTTTTACTACAAGTTGCATATTTTTTACCTCACACAATTAGCATAGTTGGAGAAGGTTCTTATCCAAGTATATGGATTGATGCTCCACGTGTGCGGAATCGTCAATTTCTTAAACACGTAGACCAAGCTCGACAAATTGTACTTCAAAAATGGCTAGATGATTTGCTTGCTAATTTAAAGCGGAGAAAACGGTCTGAAGCTTTTACTTTAGATGATTTAGATTATGAATCGGAAAGAGAATCAATACAAGAAAGTTCAGGAAGTTCCGAAGATGAAGACGATAGTAATACATTGTTTAAGTCAAGAAGAGATACAACCAAGATGTTAGAGCAAGTTGAAGTGGTTGACCAAGATGAAATAGATCGTTTAGCAAAGGAGGCTAAAGAAAAGGGTGATCGTGATCTTCTTACTTGTCGTCATCACTTTCATCGTAAATCTAGGTCTCCACTTACTGGAAAACTTTCTCCTATGGATTTTGAAAAAAGAAAAGAACTTCCATGGAATAGAGCAAGTTTTTTAAGCAGACGAAATTTAAAGCTTCAAGAAGAAGAAAGACAATACCAAGCTAGTCGAAAACAAATAAATTATGCTTGTGGACATGCATATCATAATAAAGCATATTCTTCTCTAACTGGTATTTAGTGAATATATTTTTAGTATTTTTATTTCTAATTTTGAATTATTGCACCAATCATTAAAAAAAAATCCATTTAAAACTAAAACTTTGTACATTAAAATTGTTCATTTTTTAGGTCCTCATTCTAAAATGGCTAAAGAAAAAGTTAAAGGTCTTCCATGGCATAGAGAAAGTTTTATGGCTACGGCTGAAGTAAGAAGAATAGCAAAGCTATATGGACGCCCAGTTCCACCACGTCGCAAAACAATAATACATAAACCGTCTATTATTACTTTTGCACCCGAGCAAGATTATACCTCTGAAGATAGTAGTGAATCTGAGAGATATTTTGAGGTCTAACTACAAGTATATCAATGTTCAACATTCAAATAAATTTGTAGTTTTTTATATTTTGTATTTAAAATTTGAGGTTAAAATTTTGGATACTACAAAATAGACATAGTTACATCCTATAATCTAAGAATAATTATATTTTAATAATAAATAAGACTACCATTGTAATGTCAATTATAACAACTATTATATTGTTTATCATAATTCTTATCATATTTTTATACATTTCAATTTAATAAATAGTACGTATATATAAATTGATTAATTATAAAACACAAAATGATATCATGTATGTTGCATTAAAAAGTACAATATGTTAAAATAGGAAATTGATGAAGCTAATGAAGATTTAAAGCAATTGATTGAAGATATTGATGCTGAAGTTGATAAACTTGTAGTGTTGGAAGGATTTTATGAACCATTGCCATATGTACCCTTTTTTATATTAAGAGACGATGAAGATTTATCTTCAGAAGAAGAAGAAGAAGTTCAAGATCTTTTATGTAGACATCATCTTCATCGAAAATCACGATCGCCATTAACAGGACAACTATCACCTATGGCTTTGGAAACTTCTTCAGGAAGAGGTTTGCCTTGGCTACGCCAAAGTTTTATTGATAAAAATGAGAAAAAAAGAGTAGAAAAATTATACAAACTTCGTAAATCCATAGTCCGGAGAGAAACTTTGGCAAAGGAGGCAGCAGCAAAAAAACAATCTTTTTTCATAATACACAGGCAATCATCTTTAAAAAACCTTGCTGAACAAATCAATACATTGGAAGGCCAAGAAACAGGCATCAAACTTGATGATGAAAGTGATAAACTACATAATATAGATAAAATTGATCAAATTGGCATAGATGACCATGACAGTGGTCATGATCGTGATCATGATCACACAAACTATGAAGAACGCGATCATGAATTTTCAGATTCACAAGACTCTGATGTTGAGATTAAAGTAGATGTTAAACCAAAAGAAACACCGGATGTTAATATCCAAAAACTAACTTGTAATCAGTTTGAATTGGATTTTGAAAATGTGATTGTGGGAGAAAAAAAAGAACTTTCATTGATGCTATACAATGGTGCAAATTTTCCCGTTACTTTCAAGGTTGATAAAACAAGCGCAAATTCAAAAGGATTTAACATTCAACCCGACAAAATATTGGTTTTACCTAGTGAACCTAATCATGATAAAGCTACAAAACTTCAAATTACATTCCAGAATATGATGCCAAAATTGCCTCTTGGACCTGTTCATGTTTGGGTGCAAATGAATGTAAAAGAGGTGCATCAATTGATTAACTTCTTAAATTTTAAGAATAATTATTTGTCATAAGTATCAATTTGAATATATGAAAAAATAATTTTTTATTCTTAATATAGTTAATTGTAGTAATTTTTTTTGTAGGAATAATATTTTTACAAAATCAATAATAATTATCAAGATTAATAAATTTATAAATAATTATTAAGCCACAACTTATATATCATATAAAAGAGATATTCAACATGCAATCTTTTTATAGGGCCCTATGACAATGTTATTATTAAAAGCAAATGTAACCTTACCTCAACTTCATATATCCCACAAGTATATTGATTTTGGTACAGTTCAAGTTTCACGTTGTAAGGTGAATGACGATGATTAAAAAAATATTATTTTTATACATTATTCATCATTTCAAAAATTTATAACATTAATTACGACCTTGAAATTCTATATGTATTAAATATCATTTATCCAAATATAAATACTAATATTTGATGCATTTGATTAAATTTATTTATATATCTATATCCGATTTTATTTGACTTCTAATAATCATGAAAAGAATTTATTGTAGGCATGGTATGTAAGATTAAAAAATATTGGAGAAGCAATTGTTGATTGGACTATGGAAAAACCAACTCCTGAAAATACTAACATCAACATAGGTTTATTGAGAGATTGGCCATATTTTAAACTTATACCACCAAGGGCAATTTTGCAACCGGACGAAAGTATGGATATACAGGTCATTATTAATTTTTATCCTAACATCATTTAAAGAAAATAAGTATGTACTAAATTAAATAACTCGTTGAATATTGACATGAATTATAAAATGATATATCAATTATTTACATTCATTTAAATTATGAATTTTATTTATATATAATAAAATTAAACACTTGTAGTATTAAAATTCCTTTTAATAGGTTGAATTTTCACCTATCTATAGACCTGGAAAAACACAATACATGACTGAAATTTGTCTTCTAATAAAAAACAACGTGAAACCAGAAGTAATACATTGTATGGGGCAAAGTAGCTACCAAGCTATTCATATCAATCCATCATATATTGAATTAGATCCTATTTTGCCGAATGCTGCATCTTCATTAATAGCCCCATTTGTTGTAAAAAATATTTCGGAAAATTCAATTGAAATATATTCATTAGATTTTGATCCACAATATCTTATTGAAGATCAAATATTACGGGATTGCCAAAAATATGATGGAGATGGAATCATGCATCTACAAGTGCGTGAAGCTGGAGAACCATTTTGGGATGATTTGTTAAGTGAGAACATTGAAAAATTTGTTGAACCCTCTACACCTACTGAAATTGGACCTTTGATAATCCTTTATGGTGCACCTTTTTCAGGTAAAACCACTCAAGGAAGACTACTTGCAAAACGATACAAATGTCCAATTGTTGATGTTCAAGAACTAATAATCACAGCAATTGAAGAAGGAAATTTAGTACTTTCAATGCCAAAAGACACAAAACAAGAGATAGAATCATCCCAAAAACATGATGAAACTCTTCAATCTCTAAATGTGAATGAAGGTTACACAACATCACTTCAAATTTTATTCAAGGCATGTTTGGAACAGCCAGGATGCAACAATGGTGTCATTTTTGATGGGCTCAATTCAAATCATATTCCAGTACTCACTCTTATAAAAAACATACTAGAATCTATTGGGTTGCAACAAGTAGAAGAAACAATAGTTGTTAGCCGTGCTAATGGAGATATTCCAGAAAAAATAAACACGAAAATTGTATGGAAAGGGGAAAAATTGGTTCATGTTATCAAAATGCGAGCAAGAAAACGAAGACTTTATCATCGATATTTAGACTTGGAAGACCAACATCATAGTCGTGTAAGAAAATACGAGTGGCCAACTTCTAAAAAGAACAAAAAACAATTTGAAAAAGAAAATAATGAAGGAAGAGAAATGAATGTAGGAGAAACAGGTGAATCACATATTGATGAAGTTCAGAGAGAAAAATTGGACCAAAATTTGCCAAAAACTGAAATCATTGATGGTGTTGAAACTGATACAAATCTTTTAATCCCACCTGAAAAATTCAATATACCATATCCATGGTATTTGGCATTTCCAACTCCAGAAGAAGTTGATAGATATTACAATACAGAAGAAGAGATATTGAAGGAATTGGGGGGTCATTTTTTACCCATTGAAGGAGAAACCCGTGAAAATATGTTGATTTTAACAATTATCGATAGTATGCAAGATAAAGAATCTATGCATGAAGAAATCATTGCATCGCTTCCATTACCATGGGACCATGACATCTATTGTCCTTCTCCTGAAATGTTTCAAGTCCTAAAAAAACCTCAAGTTCGAAAATTAAATGAAGATCCCAATTTTCCTTTTTCATTCATCACCAAAGAAGGAGACGGAGAAATAACTTCAATACAAGGACATGCAAATGTTCCTCCAGGTTACATAAAAAAAACAAGATGGGTGATTCCTGGAAACGAATCTATAGAATTGGCTTTGATTTTTTGGTCTACTATGGTTGAAGAATTTGAATATACTTTCAAATTTGAGGTCCTTGGTGGACAAGGATATTCTACTTTAGAAGTTCAAGGGATATGTGATATACCTCGTCTTCAATTTAGGCAAGTTACGTTTCCAAGCAAAAAACTTCAAATATCTCCTTGTCATGGAGTAACTCCAAAACATCCTCGAGTTTTGGTCAAAATTCCAAATCTAACTATAGATTTTGGTCCTATAAATACAACACCTTTGCCAATTGAGTTTCCAAACATACCTGATACAGAACATTGTTATAGAATTGATGTTGAAAATATAGGTCAATTTGATCTTCACGTTGAATTTCAACTTGTAAAAGATGATGTTGCTAGCCCTTCTCCAATTCCGTCAGAACAAAGTATTGTTACTACTTCTGCTTTTAAGAAAGGGGCCAAAGGTGTTCCACCTGCAAAAAGTGCCCCTACTAGTGGTGGAGCAATTTCATTTGTTCTACATCCTGCTGTTTTGGATATTAAACTTGATGAACGTGCAGACTTGTGTATTTATTCATATCCATCTATGGTAAAGTTATTTTTCAAAATATACCATTTAAATATTTATATTTTCAATTAAATGATAATATTAAGATAGAAAATTCATAAGTTTTTTAAAATAATTGATGCATTGAAACATCAACTATATCCAATTATATACATAATTTTATTAAAAATAATACTGAGGTTTTTAATTTCTTTTAAATTAAAATAATACTAAAATATAAAATTTTCAATATTGAAACTAAATAAAAGATTATATGTTTATTTTCATAGTTAAAATTTGATGTTTAAAATAGTTGTATTATATCAAACACCGTATTAAAAAAATGATTGGAAACATAAATTATACCTTGATATTTTATAAAAAAAAGTATTAATTGTTAAAATTTTATTATTTAGTGTGTATACCAATTACAATATATTATTTTAATGATAAAATTTTGTATAAAAATCAATCATAAAACTTAAACAAGTTTGTACAATCTATATTTCATTTTATTTTATTTCAAAAAATATATTTTTTATGATAAATTTGATATAATATAATATATAAGATTTTAAATATATGTATATATATTATATACTAATATTTATTTACAAGTATAAATTTCTATTCACAAAATGTAGTTGTTTTTTTACAAAATTCAAATATACAATGATCTTAAATGTTGAATAGGGTTTACAAGGAAAACAAAATTTCAAATTGATTGGTACAATTTTACATAATCCTACATTAATAGAGTACAAAGTGGTTTGTTTTGCGGATACGCCAAAGATTGAATTAGATCCTCCATTACTTGCATTTGGACGAGTATTTTTGGGTTGCAAGAATTTTAAATCAATTACCATCAAGTAAACTTTATATTTTTAACTCAAAGAATTTTATATCGTATCATTAAATTTATTAAATGATTTTAAAATATTTCATCAAAAAAATCCTATTTATTCATTTTAAGTTAAATATATGTATATATTTAAAGGATTTAAATTTATTATTGAAAAATTAGAACCATCATGCTAATTTTATATTAAAAAATTATTTCTAAAATTAAATTTAGACGTTTTTTAATTCTATGAATGATACATATGTGTGTTAACTTTTGTATGTAGAAATTTGTCAGAGCTCAAAATTTATTGGACCATTGTTTCTTTGGAAACATTGCCACAAGAATTTGGAATCCTTCCAAAAAGTGGAATCATCAAAGCAAAAGCCTCATACAAGATTGGCGTTTACTTTAGTGCAATTCAAGAACAAGTCTTTGATATAAAAATTATATTTCATGTACATTTTTTTCATTTAATTTTAATTATCTTATAATTTATTAATTTTGTTTTAGCATATCACTAACAAATCATGTGTAAATATTTCAATTGCACTTACCTATTCAAT
The DNA here is from genome assembly GCA_022496805.1 of Pohlia nutans. Lineage (NCBI taxonomy): Eukaryota > Viridiplantae > Streptophyta > Bryopsida > Bryales > Mniaceae > Pohlia > Pohlia nutans. The sequence goes on along the minus strand of CM040092.1, from coordinate 12,080,504 downwards.
GGAATGGAAAGAATGCAAAAAATTAGCTATTTTAAATTATATTGCATAAAATTATTTATTATGCAAATAAAGTCAAAAACTATAGTAAATTTATTTCACAAATAGATTACAAAAATGTGATGTTCTTAGACGTTTTATTTTAAATTACAATAACTTCATTAACTTTATTAAAACTTGAATTATGTTTAAAACTTAAATATTTTAATATTTAAAAAAATTATATTTAATGTTGAATTGAATGGAAGGTTCATATGTTCTAAACGTTTTTTTAATATTGATTAGTTTCAAAATCTAATTTAAGAATTTGACAAATATATTCATAAAATTTAAATTTGAAAAATCGATCATTTAAAAAAACATACATATATTATTTTCAATTTACTCATATATTTATAAATTAATTCATTAATATGCATATTCAAAAAGTTATGATGACACTTCATATAGAATAATATGTTCAATAAAGTTGAGTTAATTTATTTTATAGGTTTCTGATAGTAAAGATCCAAATCACAAAATGGAGCAAGAAGTTGTATTACCAACCACTGCTGAAGCTTATGTGTTGGATGTAGCCATCAAATATCCGAATCTTCCGCAGGGTTCCTCTACTGATAGTGGACTTAACTTTGGCACCGTTTTAGTTTCCGATAGTCAAATAAAAAAAATTATCTTAGAAAATAAAGGAAAATATAAAGTGGGATTTAAATTTGTACCATTAGCATTGTTAATAAAGGATCTTTTTTGTTGCACACCTATGAAAGGAGAAATTGCACCAAAAGGACAAACCAAGGTAATTCGAACATTTTTTGCAAATCATTCATTATAATCATTCTTGTACATATTGTAAGAAACATGATATTCAAATATACTATTTAAATTATTGAGTATTTAAGGAAAATCTTGTTTAAACTAATCATTTTTTAATTTAACTATAAATCTAATAAAAAATGAAAAGACATTCACACAACAAATTTTATAGCAATAAGAAGAAAATATAGATTTTAACGTATTACCTTATATAAATTCCAAAAATTCCAAAAATTTCAAAAGATATTAAAATTTTATTTTTTGATTTTAAAATATTAAATTTAATCAAAATTTTAAATCATATCAAAAATATTTTCCTATCATTCTTGGTAGGATTTTCAATTTAGTATTTTAGTAAAATCTAAAGGAGGATAAAACCATTATAGTTGATATTTCATTTCAACCAACAAAATTTAAATATTTAAATAATTCTAAAAACTTGAAAAAATATATATATATATATATATATATATATATATATATATATATATATATATATATATATATATATATATATATATATATACAAACACACACACACACACAGTTATATTCTAAAAATTTAATGAATATGTTTTAAAGCACTTGAATGTATATATTTTAGGTTGATGTTGAATTCAATAAAGATAAAAAACTTGTGAGCGAGATAACTTTAAAACGTTCTAGAAATTTACAACTAAATTTGCTAGAATGTGAAACTAATAAGGTTGAAAAGATCCTTACTGTGTTCTTGGACCTTGTTGCGGTGCATTCAAGATTTTTGATATTACCTCCTTATGGACTACACTTTGGTTATGTAATTGCTGGGCATACCTCAGATGAATCCATTGTCAAAATAGTAAATAAGGGATTTTTTCCTTTTGATTTTACTTTTTCAAGTCCCACTGCACTTGGTTATTCAAATGTATCAAAAGGAAAATCAGATGCTGCATCAATGGTTAGCGGTGTAACCAATAAAACTTCAAAAACAGCTGCAACAGCAAAATCTGCCGGAACTCGAAAAAGTAGTAAAAGTGATAAAAGCAAAACAAATGCTAAAGATGGTGGAGGTAGTGGAAGTGGAGGGCCCGCATTGGATTTGCAAGGTTTTAATATAAGCCCCGCTAGTGGGAACGTCCTTCCTGGTGATAAAATTGAAATTAAGATATTTTTCAAAAGCCCACAAGAACCAACACTATTAACTGAGCAACTTATGATCAATATTAGCAATAAAGACCCTATCAAATATCCAACAGATATTGTATATGAATTATCTGGAGAATCAAAACTTCCAGGCATTACCACAATACCTGATGTTATTTTTGAAGAACATAGACTTGTTGATAAATTTGAAAATATAGGGTATACCCCACCATATGGTGTGTATTCACGAGAAGATCATATATTTTCATTTGGAGCTTTTATTATTGATTGTAATAGGCCTTTTGATGGTGGACCACCAAAAATCACTCCAAAACCATCAGTGAGGTTTACTGGTGACGCTCCTAAACCAAAAGTTTTTAATGCACCAATAGGTAGAAAAGTGGAAGCAAATTTTCGAATAGAGAACCCTTTCAAAGTACCATGTTTTGTAGATTTTACAATAACACCAATGATGCTTGAGATTGAAACTCAAGCTTCATACGAAGAACCTTTTGCTATGTTTGTACAACCAAATGAGCTTGAAGTGCCTCCTCATGAATTTCGGTAAATTATGAGTTTCAAATGTATTATAATTCTAACAATGGTTTAAAAATATCTTTATCATGTGAGTATCTATATATAGAAATTTGTATTAATTTATAATAAAAAATAAATTGTTGTGATCATGTGGTGGAAATTTGAATAATAATAAAAATTGAAAATTTAATAATTTATGTGTTATATAGGTATGTTTGTTGCGCATTTCAGCCACTTTCAATGCAATGTTATTATGCAATATTTGAAGCTGTTGTAAGAGATGGAGGTGATAATATGAAGACAAAAAATTTTAAATGCCAATTACGAGGAGAAGGGACTTTACCCCATTTGCAAATTATTGAACCAACTATATTATCTCCTTTGGGACTTATATGGTTAGAATTTCCCAAAATGCGTGTAGGAAAAACAATGACAAAATCATTTCAGGTTTTTCCTTTTCATAGGTTACAAATTAGATCATTGATTTAAAAAATTAATCATGTAATATTCTATGCTAAATTTGCATTATTAAAGAAATTTTAGGATATTCTTGACATGCTTTGTTTAGAACATTAAAATAAAATTTTACATATAACATAAGATTCAAAATTAGTAAAAATGAAACAATTCCAAACAACCTCAAATTTGTAAACGATTTGAATTTATTATTATTATTTTTGATCCAGATGCAAAATAAAGGTATTGTTCCTGCTACAATAACAATTGATGTCAAAAACAGAGGAGATACTTGGAGCATATTAAGCCATCAACGAGGAATAATTGAAATTCCTTTATTTCCAGAACAAATTATGTCAATAAAACCAAAAGGAAAAGAAACTTTTGATGTCACATTTGTACCGAAAGCAAGAGAAAAATATGAAAGAGAAATAAAATTTGAAATTCAATATAATCCATATGCAAATTTAAGTATTCTTGTAACTGGTGAAGGTTATTGGGAAGAAGTAGAATGCATAGGATTGCCTGGTAATCGAGAAGATGTCATTTGGTTTGATGATAGTGGATTTGGATTTCCACGGACAACATCATTAACACTTAAAAATAACGTAGAAAATAAACATTGGCGTTTTGCATGGCCAATAATAGAAAATTTTACTTTTTTACCAGCAACAGGCCACCTCCATGGGAACGCATCCAAAACAATAATGGTTACATTTTTTCCCAAACAAGTAATGCAAATTGATTTAAATTTCAATATTTCGTTGTATAACATTATATTTCCAGAAGAACAAGATAAACTTGAAGACTGGGATTCATCAACTCCCGATTTGGCTATGATAGCTTTAGTGCCTCCTCCAATCACAAATGGAGAAGGTGGTGGAGGAAAAGATCCTAAAGGTGGAGGAAAAGATCCTAAAGGTGGAGGAAAAGATCCTAAAAGTGGAGGTAAAGATCCAAAAGGTGGTAAAAAACCAAATCCAAATGCAAAAGGTGGTTTAAAAGATGAAGAACCTCTACCTTCTCATGATTTAAATGATGGTCCTATTGAACCAATACATGAAATAACAAAAGGATCAAATAAAGCTTTGAATCTTAAATTACGTGCGCTTGTTGATTCTTCGAGATATGAATGTGATTGTAATGGAATTCACTTCAAATCAACTATGATGTTTCAAACACGCACTCACTCTTTTTCTATAAAAAATTTGAGCATTGCTAGTCTTCCACTTAGATGGAAAATAATTAAAGATGATGGTCATCCAGGAGAAAATGAGATTTATTTTGTTGATTCACCATCTGAAGTACAAGGTGGAACCACAGAGATTATTACCGTAAAATTTGGACCGCTAGAAGTTGAAGATTGTACAAGGTATTTGGTTTGTGATATAGATTATCTTGAACCAGGATATAAAAACATTTGCATACCTCTTACAGGAGATGTCCAACGGCCTTGGTGTCATTTTAAACTTCCCAAAAGTAATTACATTACAGGATTGCAACGAAATGCAGATTTGCCAGGACCACATGGATATGTTGATCCTTTAAATGATGAAACCAATGTAATTGAATTTGATTCTTTGGGTGTTCATGTTCAAAACATAAAAACTTTCATTGCTATTAATCCTACACATACAGCTTATAGTTTTGTATGGGAACAAGTTCCAAATCCTTCCAAAGAATGGCATGAAGATGAACCAGATTGCATGGCTGTTTTAAGTTATTTATCAAATCCCTTTAGGTATATTATTTTATATTAGCATTGAAAAATTATTTCTAATCATATATTTGAGTATTTATTAAGATAATAATATCAACTCTATTCGAATAATTTTATTATATTACATTTGACATAAATCTACATCTAACATTGTACATTTATTGTTGTCTTTCAAGCAATCAATGAAATAAAGTTATAATGAACTCGAATTTATAATTTTGTATCCTAAATCAGACTTTTAATCATTAAATAATATCATATCAATAAAACCAAATAAAGATATAAGAATTTACAATAATCAAAATCTATCTATATGAATTTTAAAGAATATTTTATATCTAAATATTTTTCATAAATAATTAATTTTTTTGTAAAATTATAAAATATTTTTTTATACATTATCTGCGCTTGTACACATCTATAAATTATTTTGTGTGAAATTTCCTCCATTAAAAACGAACATCTTATAAGTAGTCTAATTTGATTTAATTTATTATGATTAAAAATGATAATTTGTTGAAATGTTTAATTTGAAAAATACATTACATATGAAATATTATTTTACCACTAAGGTAGGATGTCCTAAAACCACCACCTCCTCCAATTATGACATGTAGAGTTTTCTTGGGGCCACCACAGTTGAGACTCAAAACCACCAATTTCACTATTCAAGTAAACCAATGGCATGCCAAACATTGCGAAGAAACAATAGTGGTTTTGGGTTAGCTCATGAGCAGAATCTAGGAACAACAAAGTGTGAACTTAGGAAATTGGTATGTGATGTATGGGTTAGAGGCTACTTTCCACTTTGGAATTTTGTATAAAATTGACAAATGCAAATTAGATGTTGCAAATTTTTGAAATCCTCATCAAAACCTATTTCGAATGCGGTCATTTTTTTTTTTCGAATTTAGCACTGCCAAAAATAGGCCAGATTGCTTAAGTTGGTGGTTTTAGGACAACCAACCATATTTTATTTAAAATTTTGAAAAAAATTCAAAACTTTGTAAAAACCGGATGTGTTAGTTTTTTTTTTTTTTTTTTTTTTTCTCATCGATCTCATAAACTGTTTTGTGAATTTATGGATTTTGAAACATTCTACATAAATTAATGAATATTTATAAATTATTACATAAAAGAAGGAATTATTTAAATATAATATTAATTTAAAGCAAATTTATTATGTAAAATGTGTACATTTAGAATATTATTCAAAAATAAAATTGATCAAAATTATTGAAATACATTAAAAAAAATGCAATTATGAATAAATATTTGTATGATGTGTTTATAATTGTTGAATTACGCATACAGATGTTTGTCTAAAACTGGAGTGATTGAAGAAGGAAAAACACATGAAATGGGATTTGAATTTATTCCAAACAAACGTGATTTGGTAGAGGCATTTTGGACCTTTACAATTCCTGAAGTTGGCTTACAAGTCCCATTTCTTTTAGTTGGTAATGTTGGAAAACCCGATTTGACCCTTGATACTCAAACAATCAATTTTGGCCGAGTGCTAGTTGGTGAACAAAGACAACTCATTGTTAAACTAAATAACAATGAAGATTTACCTTTTCCATTTAAGTTTGATAAACAACATTACCAAAGAAAACGTGATAATGGAGTTTATATGAAAGAATTACAAGGATGGCTTCATGATGAAATAAGCATAACACCGGATTTGGTTTTTGAGCCATTTCAAGGTGTCGTTCAATCAAATGAAAGCAAAGAAATAGTAATAACATATGCTCCTACATGTGAAGGAAAACAAAACTTTAACATAAGATGCCACATCAAACGTTCACTCCAAATAAATTTGAATGTTAAAGGAGAAGGTTATTCAGTACATGATAAAATCTTTTTAGAAATTATTGAAGAATATGAGCCATTGCAATTATCTGCCATCGAACCAAATTTAATCAATTTTGGAGAAGTTCTTATAAATGATAGAGTTTTTAAGAAATTCATACTTACAAATGTAGGCATGTTTGCTTTTGAATTTCTATGGCTTGTTGGAAAAACAAATGAGGTTGTAGTTGTTCCTTTGGCGGGAGTCATTGGTGCTAATGAAAAGTTAGTGTGCGAAATGGCTTATACTCCAGCTACAATTGGACCTATCGTTAATTTTCCTATAACATGCAAAGTAAATTATAATTAATCCAATAAATTTTTTATCATAAAAATACAATTTTTTGTATATTTCTATTGTATAATTCTTATACTTTTTAGCATATTTTAATTTAATGTATGCAACTAATAATAATGGATTTTTTTTCTTAATAAATGGACATTTAAATAAAATTAAAATCAATTTTAGAAAATATATATTTAGATATAGATTTTTAAATATGATGCTATAATATTTTAATATCATATCATTTGAAAATAATTTAAAGAATCTAATGTTAAATAGAATATTGATTATATTACAGGTTTTTAAAAGTAACCGATATAAATTATTATTTAATGGTCTTTGCTATAGAGCAACAATTAGTTTTAGCTGGTATCACTTTGATTTTGGACCAACTTTTCTTTTTGTACCTACAAGAGAAGCACCTTCGTGCATGTTATTAGCAACAAATACAGGAGCAGAAAAAAATAATGTTGAATGTTTATACAATACTACACCACAATTAGAGGTACCACCTACAACATGGATGATGGACAGCGGCGAACAAGATTCCCTTATCATCAAATTCATGCCTGGAGAATATATTAAGTACAATGAGAAAATAAGTTTTTTGATAAATGGACTAGATACAATGAGCGTATGGATCCACGGTGAAGGAACACCGATGATTGTTGAGCTTGTAGATTCATCCCAAAAACTCATATCATTTGGAGATGTCCACATGAATGAAACAAAAGTTATAAAGGTAAAAACTTTAATAATATAAAGTAAATAAAATATTATTGCAATGTTTAATATTTTAACATTTTAATAGTGTAGAATTTTACTGATATTTTAATTCTAAGTTTCAATTTCCTTTTAGATGATCTAAATCCACTGCATGTGTCATAAAAAGTATAATCAATTATAAGATTTAAAAAAAAAATTAGGTTGCTATAATCAATAAAAGCGAGGCTTTGTTACCAATTTCGTTTGAGCCAAGTCGTCAAATTTTAAATGCAATTGATATTGAATTGTTACCTTATGATGGTCTTCGTTTAAAACCTCATCATGTAAGACCTATGACATTTATAATATAAATATATCACTACATAATGTTTTGTGTTTGTAATTTATTTAATGCATGGACATAAAATCTAGTGAACAATTGATTTTTATTTGATATAAACATATCAAATTATATAATATGCAACTACTATAGAATTTTACTATAAATATTCAAATTTAGTTATTGTAGTATTTTTAAATATAAAAGCAAATGATGTTAAGAGAAATTTTATAATACTCTAAAAGAAAATAAATCTTGAAATTATCAAAAATTTAAAAGTTCATAAAATGAAATCGTTTTATTATTTGAGAATTGCAGATTGGAATATGTGAAGTAATATTTGCTCCAAAGCAACGTGTTCCACAATTTTTAGAGATTGTACCAATGGACATGTCCGGTGTTGAAATTGTACTATTTTCGCTATCTGGAATGGGTATAGGAACTGATATTATTTTAAATACTTATATTCTTCACTTTGGCACTATTATTCTCGGTTCAAAAAAGACAATGCGTATGCAGGTGATTTATATTAACTAAATTTAACAATTATTTATGTATTTTTTGCTTTAGTTTTTTATTATTTCAAATAAAATACATAAATTATACACATAATATGTTCATATAGCATAATTTATTTATTTTAATTAAAGTACGATCTCCATAAAAAAATTCTAGATTCTTTCCATATAGAATTCATGAAAACAAGTGGTTTTTTCAAAAACAAATCCTCATCATTTTGTTCTTTAGGCCTTATAATTTTATTATTTTAGTTTTTTACATTATAGACATTGGTTTTGTACAAATATGCTACAATACCTATATTTTGTAGTAAGTTTGTACAAGTTGTTCCAAGTTATTATTCAAAAATGAAAAGTATGATTTTTTACCAAATTCATATTGAAATAAAAATTTACTATGTAGAAAAATTGAAACTCAAATCTTTTGAATAAACCTCTACAAGGCTATTGTAGAGGACCAAACACACATCTTTGAACTTTCAAAGGTTGCCCCACTAAATTCTACTATACAACTTAAGTATTATCATGTCCCATGTCTATTTTTTTTTGTAGATTATGTGTATTTAATATTTTTAACGTTTTCATTTTATTGTGATCATAGTTTATATTATATATATGTAATTTATTTTTATTTTTATTTTTTCGTGTGAGCCGCTATGTAGGTTCAATATGTGAATAAGTTATGTTGTTGTAATATTACATTTTTTCAAATATGAATCATATATCAAAAAAATCAATTGAATATTAAAAAAATATAGTACAATTTATATGTAATAAGTACTAAAAAAAATATATTAATAATGTACGTCTTGCAGGTTGAAAATGTTGGAGAACTTGGTTCTTTATTCACGTGGGATACTACAACTTGGGTCTCAGAGTTAACATTTTATCCACCTGATGGGTTTTTGGGCCCACATCAAGTTGCAAATATTGATGTTACATTTCATCCATCATCTGTTTTATACAATATACTACTAGAAAGGATTGGATGTACTATTGTTGGTGGTCAAACATTATTCCTTACCGTAACAGGAGCATGCATTGAAAAAGACCTTCCAGAAAACTACAATTTTGAATGTCCAGTTCGTAGTTCTATAAGAAAAATAATTCCTATTGTAAATACAACGAATAAACCTTGGTGTTTGTATCCAAAGATTATCCACAAGTACTTTAGTGGAATTGGAATGATAACGGTGCCTCCCAGTGAGACTATAGAATATGAGGTCTTATATAAACCAATGACAATGACAGGGCCACCAAAAGAGCCACAACATGAAGGATCAATTTTATTTTCTCTTCCTGATGGGAATGCTCTCTTCTATGGATTAGTTGGAATTGCACTTGATCCTTTACCAGAAGGAGTTTTTACATATGAAGTGAAATCCCGAAATAAAATGAGTTTAGTTATAACAATTTTGAATTGGATGAAATTGGCCCAACAAATGAGACTTATTGTTAGTGTTCCACTTGAGCCAGGATATGCTCCGGCAACCACATTAGAAGGCCCTCCTATTGTTGATGTTCCTGGACTAGCTCCAAGAGATGTAACACTATGGTTTATAGCTCATAAGCCTGGAATCTATCCAAGTAAAGTAAAATTTTTGAATGACAAAACTCAAGAATTCACATGGTTTGATCTCACTTTTAATGTACGAGATGTTGATATTTGCGCAACAATTCCATTTCGTACCATCACTAGAGAACTTCGTATACATACACTTCATTTTACAAATCCTATAGAAATCATGTTAAATTTCACTATAAAGTGCAGTGACCCTGAGGTAAACACTTGTTTATTTCAATATTGGTATTTTTAAAATTGTACAAAACAATCCAAATTGACTGACTTGTTAACTAGGATTTATTAAAGAAAATCAAAATCTTTTATAATAAAAATCTATAATAATTTTTTTAATTAAATGATATTGTAACTAAAAATTTTGTACATAGAAATTATGTACCTTTATTTATGCATTGTTTCATTGTGTTACATAAAAACCACAATATTATTTTATTTTTAATATAGGTACGAGTTCCTAGCAACTTAGAAATTCAACCGTATGAAACCGGTGCAATTGACATTGAAGTTCGTCTCATTTTAGTATGCAATAGGACAACCATTTTAACACTTAGTAGCGAAGCACTAGGAGATTATGCTTATGAATTATTGCTTCAAGCAGTTCAAGCTGGACCGGAACCTCCACTATACTTTGATGTAAACCTTGGAAACCGACACACACAAAAATTCCAATTTGTTCATTATCTTGCCGCTAAAGTTCAATATACTTGCACTTTGGCTCCAGAAGCTATAGCAATTGGATTTATTCTTGAAAAACCAACGGTAGATGCAAATCCAGCTGATCTTGATGGCTTAACAATAGAAGTACCAATAATTTATGAACCATCAGCAATTGCACATGATGCCAATGGAATGATGATCGTTACAAATCCAATAGGAGGTACCTACACTGTAAAATTGTATGGAAGTTGCCATAATCCTATTCCACAAGGCCCTATCATTTGTTTGGGTGGCAAAGGAACTGTAAACTTTAGAAATGTTTTCAATGATGTTGTTGATTATGTATATATAGTAGATAATCTTTCTTTTACAATTAGTAAAGGAGAAAAAATGACACCAAAAAAGCCAACAAAAATTGGAATTACTTACAAAAATATACATGGTTCTCCTTCCAATGGAAAGCTTATGGTCACATGTCCAAACTATGGACCTTGGGTTTGGGTATTTTATTTACAAGGTGTTTGATTATTGAATTGATTTCAAAAATAAAAAATTAATGTTATAAATTCATTGAAAAGACCTTTTTGACACATGGAAGACTTTAAGTTTAACCAATATGTACATGGTACATGAACCAATCCTGCGCTACTATCATATTGACATAAGGTAAGACAATGTAGTATTATAACTTGTGTTCATTATATTTTAAACATTGATATAAATTATATAAGCGATAAAACATATTATTCAAAATTAGAAGATTCATTTTTAAAAATATTAAAAATAATAATGTAACAAAAATTACATCAAAATTTACAATATTTGCAAAGTTTTTGCAAGAGTGAAACTTCATTGTTCAGGAATTGTTCTTTATGAGCTATTTTGCAAGTGAATTGAATAATAATTATCACCACATTTACTTTCAAATAATTTACAAATAATTATATGTCAAATAAAATTCAAAAATCAATTAACCCTTGAATATCAAAGGGCTTTGTCATGAACTAAATGTGTTATAAAATGTGACTTACATGACTTTTTTGAAATTTTATAGAAAATAAAAGTTGTGATGCACAACATGTAAATCATATCTATATAGTTGAATACTACTAAGACACTTTAGAAATTTTATAAATATAAATATAAATATAAAAATTGAATATTTGTAAAAATAAAATTTTATTTTTAAATTTTAAATTTAATTATGATTGGCTAAAAGTATAATGTTCATAACCTTGTTATAAATTGCCAAGGTTTATGATCTTTTATTTTATAGAAACACTAATTTAAATAATTACAGGCAAGAATTAGATAAAATGAACATTTTGAATGAAAATTTAAATGTCTTATTAGAATTATAATTTTAGCCAATCATAATGAAATCTAAGAAATTTTTATTAAATTTTTATTTCTAATGAATTTTAGAAGTTTATAGCTTACATATTAAATATCTAATTATATATGATGAATTTGTGAAATTATTTTTTATAGAATTAAATCAAAATTCATAATCTAGAGTTTTTAGTCTTTATATGTTTTTGCAAAATTGATGCATTATCACGCATTTTTTCAAACACTTACAAGTTTGACAATTTTGTAGACTACTTCAGGTACCAACTTTCTTTATTGTTTATAGAATTAATTAAAACTATTTTCATGGCAATTTTTGGATTGCCACGCTCCAGGTCACTTCTCATGATCTCCATGTGTTCGTCCAATCTTCCAATGGCCCCCAAGAGCCTTGTAAAAACCCTCGGTGCACAACAGAAACTTACAACCACAGTAACAACCACCATCAAAATGAAAAAAACCAAACTCACAACCCATGTCATAATCACATCAACCTGACAGGTCTATGCGCTCTTGCAGGCCGAACATGAAGAGATAGTATCAAGAAGAACAACCAAACCTTATGAACTGCATTTGATGAAGCACACAAGTTGAACTTGATGGCGTCGGACCACCTCCAGCAAAATAAGGAGAAGGAGGCTTTGGCTGGCTGAGCGATATCTCTTTGTCTTGGAAGCTTTTTAACGACTACATACGTGACAAATTGATTTAGTTAGACTCGAATTGAATTAATGCTCTAGGAAGTGAAGAAATCACAATCAAAAATTGCTCATGAACTAACACTAGGTTATTAGAAATTTCTTCATGATCAGAGTAAACCTAAAGTTTGAGTCATTTGGACTTCCCTATCTACCTCAAAGCTGGTTTGAAATCTTTGTTGATACCCATTTTGGGCTCTTTTAACCTATAATGAATTTTATATTGAAGCATGATCTTTTATAAAAAAAATCCTTCAAACTACTTTCATTGACTAACCAAGTTCCTTTAATTCTAATTAATTTAGAGAGCAAGAAAAAAAATATAAAATATATTTTGACTTCAAAAGCATTGGGACAAAATGATCATTTTTTAGGAGTATAAGTAGAGGAAATCACATAAAAAAAAAAAATGAGGTATGTTAAATGAAAGATATTATTAATCAACACAATTACATGTTAGATTAAAAAAATTGATGATGAAGATCGTGTGTTTATAAATGAACTTGATACAAAGTTTGTTTTAAAGCAGATGAACATATAGAACAAAGATGTATGGAATAAAATTAGGTGCATTTGAATTGAAGAATTGAGGGAAGAAATGAAGTCTTGATTTCAACTACATGTATATGAAAACAGTTTAGCAAATGAAATGAACAATGTTGGTTGATGATGGCAAATTAACGTAGATTGAGATGTAGCATGGATTGGAATGTACATTAAGTTTTTTGTGATTGGAGATGATGCAAATAGTAGAGTTAAAAAGTAATTTTGATAATATTGGATTCAACTTGTAAATTGTGCCAAAAATCAATTTGGATTTTAGATTGTGATGAGTTTTTGAAGTATATGAACTTGTGTTGCTATAATTTTTTTAATGTAATAATGATAGAAACATATTGAATTAATAACAAGAATTCTAGTGGTTTAAATAGCATTTTGGTAATAATAGCAATGTGAACCTGGGTGATTTTAGTTTGTTTGAAAGAATTTGTGATAAAAAAAAGTGTCGCTCATTGCACCAATTCAAAAATCTCTAACAAGAAAAGAAAAGAAAATGCATTAGATTGATATGCCTCTCACATTGTAGATCTATAGGAATTTCATTTAGAGAGAATTGTTTACGTAAAAAGCTTATGAAATTTTATGATTGAATTATTGGCTCATTTTTGTCCAATTTTTGTGTAGATTGTTTTTTGGTTTTTTGTTTCTCAAATCTCAATTTCATTAAAAGCCACGTTGTGGTTTTTATTAACTGTTATATTTGGATTGTTGTAACATTCTTACAAATTTTTGCCTTATTTTGTTGCAGTTGCAGTTGCATCATAAATTATTGCAATTGGAAGGCAACAAAGGTGTAATTGGTACAATGGAAAAGCCCTTGAAGAGGGATACTTTTTATTCAAAATTTAAAATGATTTGATTGAAAAAATAGATTATAGTAAAATTTAAATACTTTTTTCAATCTTAAATCTTAAAAAATAAAATTTAGAGAATTTAGAAAATAGTTAACATGTAGAACTTAATATAGATCAAAATATAAAATATATTAAAATGTATAGTGGAATTATTGTTACCACAAAAATCCCTTGAAGAGGAGGTATGCACATCAATTCTAAAATTCTTTGAATTTTTAAGGCCCAAAATTGTTTCACAACATATTTTATTTCAAAGCAGTGCTAACAACTATAATTTTGTATTTTTAAATTCTTAATGTAACACCACTTCCATTAAAGTACTCATGCAATATACACATCAATTTTGTATTTTAAAAACAAAATTAGAAAATTTCACAATAAAAAGGATTGATAATCACCAATTTCCTTCAATTTACAACATAAATTTTTTAAAAATGCGTGATAGGAGGGTTGGTGATCGCCAAATTGATGAAATTTATAGTCCTAAAACCATAATCATAATTTTGTACCATATGCAGTGTTCACATTACATGTACACTCTTAATGGAAACAATGTTATGTCATAGGATCTTCTAGTTAATTTATTCAAGTATATCTTTCTAATTTTTTTGTGTGAAAATTCCCATTAATTGCAAGATCATAACACCTAAACGTTTGTTTTATTTTTATTTATTTTAGCTCTTCACAAAATTAAAGTTTCAATTTTCAAAATTCTAAATAAAAATGTATGTATTACACAACATGTGCTCTTTAATAGTATGTTAAAAACATGAGTTTAAAATAGGCTTTCATCTTCTCATTGCATACCATCTTGTATAATTCAGTAGTATTTAGTTTTGATATCACTTTTGGGTCCAAATGTAGGGCTCAATTTTAGTGCTATGACAAGAGTATCTAAAATTGTGACCATTCTTATAATAAAAATAAACTCAACTCTTATAATGTCACAATTAGGTGTAGTTATCTTAACTCTTAAATGTCAAAGTAAGCCCCATGGGCTTATTTATGAGAGAATAATGAAGAAAGGGTGAAAGCACGAAAAACTGTACCAAAAAGTTAGTCTGCTATACTAAAATCATAATTGTTTTGGTCAAAGACCATAAATTTATATCAAAATATATTGTATTTTGGTTTTAATTTCATGAAGCCCTCTAGAGTTCTTATAGATACTTGAACCCAAATTTTCAAAACAAAATCTTCAAAAAAGTTTACAAAAAGTAGTGTTTGAAAATGAATGCCTAAATCCAATCTCGGTTGCAAAATTGATGGCCTTAAATACACTCAACATAAATATAATTTTTATGACCTTTGAGATAATGATAGAATTGAGGTCCTTGTCCAAAAAGAAAGTAGAAAAAAATATGTTTTTATATACATTTTGCTTGTTTTATATCAACTTTGTTGATTGTACGTAACTACTTTTTCAATTTTGGCCACTTCTACGTCAATAAAAAATTTATAACTACTTATTGAAGATCATTTTTTCAATTTTTTTGGTAGACTTTATAAAACAATAGGTGTTTTGTTTTATTTTTATTTATTTTTTTACAAAATTCAAATTTATAATGTATTTTTGAACCCTGCATTGTTGAATGGTCATAATAGTTAGAGGTGGTACACTTTTTCGTGCTTTCACCCCAAAAAAGTGGATTTTCTCAACCAAATCAAGCGAGGATTGGTGCGTTGGAAAGCTACTGAAAAAGCGATCTAGATTCCAAATTTGCGCCTCATTTGAGAGATTGTGGAATCGTTGGTAAACAATCAAAGTTATCAAATTGAACAGGTTTTGAAGTTGGGGCATCTGAGGTGCCGCGGTGCTACAGTGCTAGCCAACAGTGCCCAACAGAGCCGTTTTTGCATTTTAATTTTTTTTTTTTTTTTTTTTCTCCCTCCAAAAATTTAGATGCCTTCCGGGCTGCCCCGCCCAGGCCCTCTTGACGTTTAAGGGTTAATGTCACTTTGACATACAACATAGGACTTAAGAGTTGTTTCTATTCATCTGATTAGTATGAGAGACTTTTAACAAATTTTAACTTAAAAAATAGTAAACAACCTGCCGTCTTACAAGGTGCCCCGCATGATGGAATTTTGTGCAGAAAAACCCATGAGGTTAAGGGCAAGGTTTTAATGTGTGGGATTCCCATTGGCGAGGCTCTTTGTTGTGTAAACCCCCATCAGGAATTTCCGACCCCACTGATTCTGCACTGATTCAGTGCGATTTCCGATATTTCAAGGGTTCGTACGATTTTCGCACTGATTCCGCATCGTTGCGTCATTCATCGCAACTACACTGATATGACACGATGTTCGTACAAGCGGATATAGTACTGATTCGACACGATTGATACATCCATTGAAAACGTATGAATTCAGCACTGTTTATAGTCGTCAAATGTCGTGTTTTAATCGTCTTTAAAACTATACTGATTCAGTGCGTTTTTCGTGCGACATCATCTTTTCCATATCTAGATTTTCTTTTCTTTTTATATCTAAATTTGATCAAAATAGTATTATTAAAAAACATAAAATAAAATAAAATATTAAAAAATATAAAATAATTACTTTCCTCGCTACCCACTTCAATTACACGGAAATTGCCCGAACATGCGGTGGGGCCCACCATAGCTTCCCAAGCTCTATCGCCAACGGTGGGATTTGAACTCTCAACCTCCCGGTTGCTACTCAAGTTCCAAACCACCAAACCACCTCAAACTCTTCATGCATAGAATAGAACTCCACTGGTAGTTATCAAACTTTTATTTTCAGCGGACTTTGAATGTTTTTAACTATGTGAAAAAAACTTTTTTTTCAAATTTTTTTTTGCACTAGATTATGCAGGACGTTTTCTATATATAGGATTTTTTTCATAATTTTTTGAATTTTTGAATTTTTGCCAAAATCGTGGTGGCAGATCAGGGATTCAGGGCTGTGAGCTGTTTTTTTTTTTTCAGCGGACTTTGAATGTTTTTAACTATGTGAAAAAAACTTTTTTTCCAATTTTTTTTTGCACTAGATTATGCAGGAAGTTTTCTATATCTAGGATTTTTTTCATAATTTTTTGAATTTTTGAATTTTTTGCCAAAATCGTGGTGGCAGATCAGGGATTTAGGGCTATGAGCTGTTTTTTTTTTTTTCAGCGGACTTTGAATGTTTTTAACTATGTGAAAAAAGCTTTTTTTCCAATTTTTTTTTTGCACTAGATTATGCAGGACGTTTTCTATATCTGGGATTTTTTTCATAATATTTTTAATTTATTTATTTTTTGCCAAAATCGTGGTGGTTGTGAGCTATTTTTTTCTACTCCTATGATGAAAAGTACAATGATAACCAATAATACCAAATTTGAATTCTAAAAATATAAAGTGTTATTTCTTTAAAATTTTAATGTGTATTGCTTCTAAACTCTATAAATGTAGATCTAAAAATGTTTTGGGAAATTAAACCGGAAGTATAATTTAAAGAAGATTATTGGAATATTCCAAAATATTCCAAAATAATATAAAATATTTTGAAGATTCCAAAAGATTCCAAAAGATTCCAAAAGATTCCAAAATATATATTAAAATATTGTACACGGATGTCGTACGAAAATAATTTGCATTATAATAGATACTGAAATCGCACGAATATAACAAAAGGCATTAATATGATACATATACGATACTGAATTCGCATTAACTAAAACTGCACGTTATCCGTGTCTTATCAGCCATGTGATGTAGATACACGATTAACGCACGGATTCCGTCAAGCACGACTTCCGTGCGGAAACAACACTTTTTTGATAATCATGGAAAAGACACTGCATCGACATCTTAGTAATGCATGTCACTTCCGTACTGTAACGACACTTCTAAATGCACGTATGACGTGCGGAATCAGTGTTTTACGACAAACACACTGAATCAGTGCAGAATCAGTGGGGTCGGAAATTCTTGATGATACCCGAATACACATTCAAGATTAGATTTCACCACACAAATGCCCATATTAACCCCTCAAGGACCAAGGCTGATTTTCCAAGTTCGGTCAGCTCACTGTGGAATGAGTATTGATCCTCAATTCTTGAGATTTTTTGTGGTGATTCTACTCTTTGTAATGAAGATGGGATGGTAATTTGCGTACGTAGGTGATGTATAAATCAAAAGATACAATCATGCAAAGGTGAAAAACCTAATTGCGGGCAGCTCCTGAAAATTTTCATACAATGAGCTATGCATCTGAATTTTTGCACACAATGAGCTAACACCTCATGCACACAATTGTTAAATTCATTTTACCAAATTTGAGACTAAACTTTGTATTTTCGGCATTTTTAGAAAGTCTCAAATATGGGCAGTATGCCAAAAAAAAAGGTGTAACCAACTTTGAAGCTTATAATCTTACTATTGAAGAACCTTGAACGGTTGAAAATTTGTAGGTTGTAATAAATTCAACTTGTTTGAAATATCCTACGGTTGGATCGGTCAAAAAGGTCATAGATCAAAAAATATTTGTCTTTTTATGAGAAGGGGTACTTTGGAGTGTTTGGGAGGAACATAGCTGTGGTCTTTTAGGGGTTAAGGGAACAATTGTAGACGACTATTCCATGAAAATCTTCCTTACGGGGGCATTTTGTGAAATTCCCTCGAGCGGGGGAGTTCTGTATCATAAGAGTCCAAATTTTGTTAAGGAAGCATCAATACCATTCCACATTTACTACCTTCATTGATTATAGAGCAGAAATGTAGTTTGTCAATCCATGTCTCAACTTTTAGGGCACAAAAATTAAAGCATGTACAATCAAGCTACATTTATCCTCTAAAATCAATTAATGCAATACATGTGGCATGAAATTGGTCCCTCATGGATTCACAAGCATCTACTTCAGGTGCATTTGGCATTTTGTCATCCGCATGTTACATCCTTGTGTTTCATCCTCGTGTTTCATCCGCATGTTTCATCCGCCTGTTCCACCCATACATTTCATCCACCTGTTTCATTCGTCCATTTCATCCGCCTGTTTCATCCTCGAGTTTCATCCTCGTGTTTCGTCCTCGTGTTTCGTCCTCCGTCGTGTTTCGTCCTCGTTTTGCATCCGTCCACTGAGAACAAATCTTCGGTTCCGAAATACGAAGACAAGCGGAGCTTGAGTGCGGGGGAACTGCAGTTGAACGTCGAATCTGACAAGCAATTTGAGTTGAGATTTTCGATTACAATGGAAGTGAGTAGCCCGATTCCATCCTCTTCCTAAAAACCATGGAAAATTTGGGGAGGAGCAAGGCGAAGATGACGAAGAAGACGACGACGGACAAGGTGTCGTGGGGTGCCGCTGCTGCTGCCGATGTGCTGCTGCAGATCTTTGCACGCTTGCCTGCAGTCTCACTCGCTCGCGTTTCCGCCGTCTGCACTGCCTGGTGCGTGCTCACAATTCCAGAAACGTTTCTGGGGTTCATGAAATTTTTCCTTCTCTGGTCGTGTCTTTCATGCTGTTACTTAACCCTAATTTTCCAGGCATAGAACCTGATCACACCTAACTCATTGACCGAATTTTTATTAGCAATTGCAAGGGGATTCCATGCACTCAAGGGTTCCAAGTTTTAGTGAGCGATGACCTAAAAGCCAACAGTAATCCTACTATAGAGTCTCAAAATCAATAAGCGTACAAGATTTTAGGGTTGCAATTAGTGAACTCTACCTGATGGTCTGAGGTGTTGGCGTTTTGGAGATGTTTGGTTTGAGATTTTTAATTTTTTTTTTTAACCCCTAAGCGTCCACTGTGTATTTTCTGTAGTGTAGGAAAATTGAACCCCCTGCTGCAAAATCATATGTTTGTTTGTGTGAAAATGACTTCAGTTTGACACGATCGACACTGTTGATCTTGTTTTAAAATGATGTATTGCAATCAGAAAACCGAGGTAAAATGAGAAAATGCCACCGTGTGATGCAGATGGCCATATTGGGCGTTTTAGACGCTTAGTAAGGAGATTCTTTAGTTTTTGAGGAATTGATTGGTGTACTGCAGGCACAATGTAGTAACGAATTGCGCAATGTTATGGGAGAATGCTTATGAGGAGCAGAAGAAGGAGCTGAAACTCAGGTTCCCTCAGCTCAATATCAACTTATTATCCAATGAGTTGGATTTCAAAACCAGAGCTGTGGCAATGCGTCAACGGGTCCATCTCGTTAATGGCAACATGGATTCTCGCTGGTGGAAGGGCCACTCTTCAAGGCAAGCTCCTTACATGGTTTAGGGACAATTTATCTTCACTTCAGAACACCATGTTTCACGGGATTTTCAATTGTATATGGAGTTGCTAGAACTGATGTGCACGGGCCAGGTGGGGATGACTTAATGCGGGAGGGGCAGGGTAGATTGCTGCCGCATGAATATGGACACAATCGTTAGTGGCTCTAGTGATCAGGTACAGCACTTTCTCCAGCCAGTAGATTTCTTGAGTTTAGGTGATGGATGGTTTGAATTTATTTGTCGAATATAGCGCTTGATTTAGTTGCTGTGTTGACTGCACTGTATTTTTTTAATACTACACTGAATGGGCTATTTAGTGTCTGGGACACTATTTCTCAACATGAACACTATTTGACTTTTTGAGATATAGTGTCCCTGTAAAAAAAAAATACTGTAAAATTTAAAATGATAAAAACTTCAAGCGAACCTTTTGGATGTAGTGTTCCGATGACAAATGACAAATTTATAATAAACATGGCATGCCACCTCATGTCATTCTTATCACCTGGAAGGAACATGGGACTCTCAATGAAAGTGGGAATGACAAGTGGCAAACTCCTATGTATTGTGGGGACACTATTTCTACTCGCCTTTTAACAAACTATGGTAAAAGACATAAATTCTTTCTGGACACTAAATTGCCCATTTAGTGTAGTTATTTACCGAAAGCATCTCGTCCTCCGTGTCATTTACTTACCAGGTGCATTCTTGGCTTTAGATTATACGTGTGTGGTCTGCATCCACTCTGCATTGTGTGGAGGAGTACAAAGTTGCCAAGCCTAAATCACCTATAGTCGATCTTGAGTTTGATTCAAACAAGGTGAACAAATCGTGACTCTATTGTTCAGAGCGCTTTGTATTCAAGTTACGAAGTGTTCTGTATGTCATGGTTGTTAGCCACTTGGCCCAATTTTTGTTACAAGAGCGCAGGGAAATATGCAAAGGAGACTTTGTGTTATTGTATTGATGGCGATGATATACACGGGATATTGGGCAGATTATGGCAGCAACAGGGGCGGAAGTCTGGATATGGAATCGAAATAGAGGAGGACGCGTGACTCATAAAATGGGTGGCCATGGATTTCGTCTCTATTGCTTAAGGTAAGAATGGCTACAGCCTTTTTACATCTTGAGCAGAAAATTTGTCAAACAAGGACTAATCTCAAATTTGCCACCCCATTGATTGCCAACATAGGTTCGTGTTGTTTCAGTTGATCAGAGGTTCGTGTTTCAATGACACGAAAGCAACACAATATGATCACTGATTCAGTGCTATAACAACAATGACTGAATCAGTGGCCACTGATGTAGTATGACCAACTGAAACAACACGATCCTATGTCGGCAATCAGTGGGGTGGCAAATTTGGCGGAGTGCTGGAGAGCTGACTTTCTGTACTTTTGAGATGCAGCTGCACAGAATCAGAGGTGGCAGTGGGTTGTGCTGATGGAAGTGCCCGCATTTACGATCTGTATGGTGGGCGCTGCTCTCGCATATTGAGGTTGCAATCATTCAAACTATGTCGCCTTATATGTAGGGCTTAGTATTTTCCTTTGCAAGTAACAATAACAGCTAAAGAGCAAGTGATGGCTTGTTATGAGAACCATACTACCATGTGTCCCTTTCACTGCTGATTTTAAGAAGTCAGCTCGCAACTAGAGCACGTAGAACCTTAACCCCTAAGCGTCTAAAACGCCCAATATGGCCATCTGCATCACACGGTGGCATTTTCTCATTTTACCTCGGTTTTCTGATTGCAATACATCATTTTAAAGCTCTTATTCTATACTACAAGATCAACAGTGTCGATCGTGTCAAACTGAAGTTATTTTCACACAAACAGATGATTTGCAGCAGGGGGTCCAATTTTCCTACACTACAGAAAATACACAGTGGACGCTTAGGGGTTAATATGCTGCAACTTGAATTTACTGTATGCAGGAATGTGTTTTGCTGATAATTTCAGGGATGCAGGTGCCATTCTGCAGCAGTGTCGACTTTGTGCGTGCAAGAGGAGATGCAACTACTGGCTAGTGGCTCTAGGGACGGATCTGTGCAAGTCTGCGACAGCTCATCTGGTGAAATTGTGGCTCGTCTACTACGGCCGAATTCTACGAGAGGTTCACTTTCTCATTTGCTTCATACTCAAAGAAGTACTTGGATAGGGAGTGCATATACAAATTTGGGAGACATGTACGGTAGTGTTTCATCAAATTGGGCTTCCTGCTTTTTTTTAGCACTTTGAGTGGGTCATCTAGGGACTATCTTTTGTTCAATTTTCTTTAATTTTTGACCCAACACATACAACGTTCTTCATTGATCCTGTTGATATCAAATTTGACCCTATCTGAATTATATTTTTCACAATATGATCAACATTTTGAAACCATGAAATTTTGGTTAAATTGTGGTGGTAAGTGGGTCTACAGACCCTGAGCTAGAGCTTAGTTTAAAGGATTCCTAGTGAAGTAATGCTCATCCTCGAAAGGACCAAGGACTCATGATTTTAAAACGAAAAATTGAATTGATCATATTGTGAAAAGCATAATTCAGATGAGACCAAATTTTATATCACCGGAATCAGTGAAGAACATTGGTCAAAAAAGAAAATCAGTTTGGATAAAAGGAAGTCCACCTAGGACCTACTCAAAACGGCTAAAACAAACATGAGGCCCAATTCAGGCTTCTTGGTCCTTTCGGGGTTATATTGTTTTTTGTTTAGTCCTGTGAAGTATTTCTGTTTTTTTTGCTAAGGTTGTCTTTGTTCTGCAGAGGTGGAGTGCGTGCAATGGGGTAGAAATGGTTACTTCCTATTTGCAGGGACATCAGTGGGTCGCCTTTGTTGCTGGGACATAAGGTAATGGGTTGTGCATGACCACTGCCCAGTTTTTCATCACGTGAAATTCATTACACGATCTACCGGTAGTGTGAATGGTTAGCTGTGATGCTTATGATGTTACATGATGATACATGTACATGATGTACAGTCACCTATAGAAAGTAAGGTAACCCCACAATCCTCCATTCTCTAAAATACTATCAAACTCACTACAATGATTTGCCAATCACCAAAATTTTCCCATAACACAGCTTGTGTATGGTGCAATTTTGTGCCAAATTTGGTGCAAGGAAGATGACCGGAAGTTGCGATAATGTCAATTTACCAATTTTTTTGTTTAATGTGAAAAAAAGTGCATATCAATTACGCAAAAGCTTCCAAGGATCCAAATTTTTTATAGAAGGTAGAAGTCATAGTAAGGAACAATATGGTGTTATAAAAAAGAATGGTATTCCTAGGTATTTTTAAATTAAATGGTGACTACATGCAATTCAAAATAAAAAAATTAAGGCCAAATTTTAGTTTAATTATATAATAAATTGATTAGCCTACTTTTGTCACTTTTTTTGTGAGACCGTATTGTCACAGTCATGAACAATATAATGTCATAAAACAATGACAAAAATACATCAATTACTTTATTATATAATTAAGCTAAAATTTGGCCTTACATTTTAAATTTTGAATTGCATGCGGACACCATTTAATTTAAAAATACCTAGGAATACCATTCTTTTTATAACACCATATTGTTCCTTACTGTGACTTCTACCTTTTATGAAAAATTTGGATCCTTGGAAGCTTTTGTGCAATTGATATGCATTTTTTTCCACATCAGGCATAAAAGTGGGTAAATTGACATTAATGCAACTTCCATTCATCTTCCTTGTACCAAATTTGGCACAAAAGCGCTTCATAAACAAGTTGTATTGTGGGAAAATTTTGGTGATCGGCAAAGGATTGTAGTGAGTTTGAGAAGCGTTTTAGTGAATGGTGGATTGTGGGGTTACCTTACTTTCTATAGGTGATTGTACATGTACCTGATGCATGATACATGATGATGTACATGATACTATTGTTGTTTTGATTTACCAGGAAACAAGAAATTGTATGG
Source organism: Pohlia nutans (assembly GCA_022496805.1). Lineage (NCBI taxonomy): Eukaryota > Viridiplantae > Streptophyta > Bryopsida > Bryales > Mniaceae > Pohlia > Pohlia nutans. The sequence goes on along the minus strand of CM040092.1, from coordinate 12,056,278 downwards.
CAAGAATGTCATGACCACAGTGTCATGAAAAGTCTGCATGTGCAAGAATATGCTCCAGAGACACTGGTGACAGGAAGTATGGATGGGAGAGTGCGGGTTTGGGATTTGTCGTCGGGAGAGATTGTGAAATCCTTTTTACCCAGTGCTGGCTCCAGAGCCGACGCTCAAGGGCCTGAGTCCACAGTTCCGCTGAGGGGTGTTTCCAATAGCTCAAGCGTCATGGTACCTCCTAGACAAGTGCCCATTTTGTGCGTCAGGGTTGGATCCACCCGGGTGCTTACTTCGCACACAGATGGTAGCCTTGCCCTGTGCCAATTTCACTACTGAAAATCATAATACACTGAAAGTCAATGGGCTTATTTCTTATTACATTCTAGAGCAATGTTGACCGCCCACTTTTTTTGCCCTATGTTGTTGGCAGGAACTCCACGGTGACTGAAGGCTGGGTAGAAACAATGTTCAGTAATATAAGCCTGTAAAAAACAAGTGTCGGCTTTTACTTCTTTTGTTTAAGAAGAGTGATATTGGATTTTTAGTTACAATTAAACTTTTGTTTTGTTTCAAACTAGCAATTCTTGGTGTTGACAAACCTGCGTGTATAAACTCCATTTCTTGACTGGTGGAGGGTTTTTGTTTAGCCAAACACTTTGAGCACAGTTTTACAAAAATGCATTTTTAGTTCTTGCTGTTTGCTTCATGGTATGTATGGTTTTGGCATAAGAACGCACTACAACATAACCTGTCCTATCAATCACCAATCAATTTCATTTTCTACAAAACAATGTCCAGGGAGAGCCAATCTTTAGTTACAAGTTATCTGGTTGAAATTGAGACTTGCCTAATTGAGTTCAAAATCTTAGGAAAAAAACCGATAATTTTAGGGGAATATAAGAGAATATATTATGTATTTTCTTTGGGCCTAGCAAAGAGAATGTTCCAAAAAACTAGTTGGTGCAAGAAAATGTAGGATCTTAGCAGGTTATTCCTTTTTAGCCCAACCCTGTTATGTAGAAACTTCAAATATCTAATGTTTTTTCTTTTAAAACTCTTTATGTTGACCTTAGTGGCCTCAATATTAGAACTTATGTTAACTACAAAAGAGCAGATTGGTCTCTAAACTAGGTGCAAACTATATTTGTCTCCTACTTCTATGACCAAAAACGACTGAAAATAGATTGAACACCACAAAGCTCTTACAAATCTAATAATAATTATAATGAGAAAACCACTAAGATCACGTGCTTCAAATTTCTATTTAGAGAAAAAAAACTCACAGTATAAGAGGATAAAAGAACAAACCTCACAATATCTTCGGTGACTCTAAAAGATAACTATATTGATAAATTCTTGGGGAAGTCACTTAGTGTAAATTTTGGGTACATATGAGCGAACAAAGGGTATTTAATGGGGGGCTATGAAATAATTGGAATATTCTACTATTTATAGTATATTTAGGGTATATTCTATATATATAATAAGAATATTCCTATAATATTCCCAAATTGGTTTTAAAACACCCTATATCTTCTATAAATTTATAATTTTTATCTCAAATGCATAAAAGACACCCTATATTTGTTCTCTCATTGATAGTTATCTAAATTCTTGACAGTGACTTCCCCGGGGATGAATTATGTTATACATTAAAAGGTAGACTCCGAAACTCTACAGTCAACACATCACTATACAAAAACCAAAAAAATATAAAGATACAAATGGATTTTATTAAAACGTTGCATGTATGTGAACAAAACATAATAAGACATTTATACATGGCTATTTTCAATTGCTCTTGGTGGGGCTTGAACCCACGATCTTCGGCTCATAAGACCAACGCTCTAACCAACTGAGCTACAAGAGCATATAAAAACATATAAATTATGGCCATTGTAACGGAATATATATACTCTATTCCACGTCACTTTTACTTTCAAATTTCCCTTAAATTTATAAAAGTAAAAGATTAAAGTAAAAGAAAATAAAAGAATCACTCAAGAAAAATTAAAAGATACAAAAGAATGGACAAAGTTGCATAGTGTAATCAAGGGCAACATAATGCCACGCATAGCAAAAACATGGGTTTTGATCCCATGTGCCCATTGATGCCCCTCGTTATTCCCTTCAAACAACCATGTTGCGTTGCACATTATAGTACCACATGGTCTGATTCAGCACTATGGTTTGCATTGCCACATAGAATTCAAATCTTTTGTATTTTTGAAAACATCTCAGTTGTTTTCAATAGAAAATGAAATCTATTCTTCAACCTAATTTGGAATAAATCAATGGGAGTAAAACCCTACCCATTATAATTTTGAAAAAATGCATATCACATGTTTTGACTTTTCGTATAGAATTATGATGCATTTTATGTCAATATATATCTTAAATGGTTAGTGGACATCTAATCATAAAAGTTATCGATTTGGAGATATTTTCATAAAAAAACACCCATTTCGTTAAAAGTGCACATGCCCCTCTAAAATTGCGCATTGTGAATTTTTTGATAGGGCAGTGGATGAGTGAGAAAAGCATAAATATGCTATGGAAATATATGCCAAAAAATAATGTAATTCTTGAACTAAACCATAGGCAAATTTTGTGTCCAAAGAACACATAAGAGTTCACTATACAAAAATTGACCTTCACGCAATTATTTAAGTTTTTTCAAATTATGTTTTTGGAGTTTCTAGAGTTTAGGTTTATGTTTTTGAAGTGTTTTAGATTTTATATGTTTTCATGTGGGTTTTGCAATAAGTTAATTGCAAAGACGCCACTAAATCCAATCAATCCAGACTACTCATTCTACAACAACTCCTTCAAGAATCCCATGACTTTGAATCCTATCTTAATTATGAAAAAACCAAATACTCCAACATTTATACATGCCTATATTTTGTTAAACTACCTGTTTTTTCAATTTAAATTTCTTATTTTACAAGTAATCAAATTTAAAATATTTGCTAAAATGTTTTTTATATCACCGTTTTTTTTTGCACATGGATTCAAATATTTTTGCATGGTGAACCCCATGGTAGAATACAAAAAAGTTATGATTTTTCTTTACATAACTATTGCTTCTTCAATTAAATAATATTAACAGCTTTTGAACACTCATAACACGCAATTCGCTATTTATGCACTTGACCAAGTGCATTCATTTCATGAGCAAATCTTGCTTAAATTTTTTTGTGTAAAAAGTTCTCTAAAAAAGAACGATTTTGTCGTTCTACAATTGCTTTCATTATAAACAAACAATTTTTTAATTTATTTTTTATTCTTATCTTTATCTTATCTTTTATCTTTTCTTTATCTTGTTTCATTTATCTTATTTCTTTCTTGTCTTCATTTTCTTTTCCTTCTTGTCTTCCTTCTTGTCTTCTTCTTTTTCTTCTATTTTTTTTCATTCCTCTTGTGGCAGCCGCAAACCCTTCGCTCACACTAAGGAAAAAAATAAAAATAAAAATTTAATGTTCAGCCGGCGGCGGCTGAACCCTAAACGACGGAGGATGCACCAAAAATAAAATAAAAAATAAAACAAAATAAAAAATCTATTTTTAGTCTGTTGTGGGCTAGTGGGTGCGTAACCGCGCACCCACTCCCTCATTTTCTTCTCTCTTGCTCTCCCTCTCTCCCTCTCTCCCTTTTCTTCTCTTTTCCCTCTCCCCTCTCCTCATATATATAGGGGAGAGGGGAGAAGGAGAGGAAGAGAGGGAGAGAGGGAGAGGGAGAGAGGGAGAGAAAGAGAGGGAGAGAGGGAGAGGAAGAGAGGAGAAAATGAAAGAGTGGGTGCGCGGCCGCGCACCCACTAGCCCACATCAAACTAATAATAGAAAAAAATTATTTATTTATTTATTTATCCTCCGTCGTTTAGGGTTCAGCCGCCGCCGGCTGAACCCAAATTTTTTATTTTTTTTAAATTTCTATTTTCAAGGTTCATGAGCTCTAAACAAAAAAAAAAAAAAAAAAAAAAACGAAATCCAAAAAAAAAAAAGTTTTTTTTTGCTTTTTTTTTTGTTTTTTTGTTTTTTCCTTGGTGCGGGCGAAGTATTTGCAGCTGCCACAAGAGGAATGAAAAAAAATATAAGAAAAAGAAGAAGACAAGAAGGAAGACAAGAAGGAAAAGAAAATGAAGACAAGAAAGAAATAAGATAAATGAAACAAGATAAAGAAAAGATAAAAGAAAAGATAAATATAAGAATAAAAAATAAATTAAAAAAATTGTTTGTTTACAATGAAAGTAATTGTAGAACGACAAAAATGGTTGTTTTTTAGACAATTTTTTAGGCAATTTTTTTAATGCTTCCGAGGGCCAAGTGCATGATTATATGGCCAAGTGCGTAAATAGCGAATCGCGTGTTTCATGAGTGTTCAAAACACTCTAAAAAGAATCTAAACATCGCGCTACTTTACTATGCACATCACAATATTTGTATATTACAACCATGCAAGCTTGCTAAAATACATTGAAATATGCATACCATATATTAAACTAAAAGGAAAGATTGTTTTCCCACCATACAACATATACCATAAAACATTGCAATTCTATTTTTCCTATGTTTGGGCTACATCGTTCTCCATACTAATTTGATGCTACCAGTTTATCATCTCTAGATGGTTGTAGAGATGATTTTTTTTCACCTGTAGCACTAGTAGAAATTCTGTGTCCGGATGAACAAAAAATCAACAAGAAAGTGTTGGTCCTGGCTGTTGTTTTGGTCGCGTTGACCTGGACACGATGTAACACAGTTTTGTTGATTTTTTTTGTTGATCAAGTCACAAAAAAAAAAAAAAAAAAAAAAAAAAAAAAAAAAAAAAAAACTTTTTTTTTGATGCCCGGATTTTTCGGGCAATAAATTGTTTTTTGGGTTGCCCGGATTCTAGGACAGCCCAACTTTATCACCACAATTGACAATCGGGTTTGAACTCAAGACCTCACATTTAACACTTAACACTCTAACCAACTCACCATACTTAGAATTTGATGAACAAAGGGAATTTTTTTTTCTTACATATACACTTACAATTCGATGTTTTGAAACTCAGCATCCTTTGGCGGCCATTTCGACATAGTAAATTAATTTTTTTCAAAAAACTTTGGACTAAGAAAAGTTGGGAAATCAAGTTAAGTTTCATCTCTAAAAATCCGTTTGTGATTTTAAGCGTCCAGTCAAAAGTTATAGACAAAATTCAGAGAGGGTGTTTGAAAATATCAAAGAAAATATTCCTTGCTACCCCACTCTGAATTTTGTCTATAACTTTTGAATGGAGGCTCAAATCACAAACGGATTTTTGGAGATGAAACTTAACTTAATTTCTCAGCTTTTCTTAGTTCAAAGATTTTTGAGAAAAGTTAATTTACTATGACAAAATGGCCAATAAAGTTTGCGTTTTTTAATTTTTTTTAATTTTTTAATGGTGAATGATTAAGTTAACCCTTAAATGACAGAGGGGGTAAGGGAAAAACCTAGATGTGTTATAATATGTTACTTCTGCAACTTTGATGAAGTTTGGTTCAAAAGAGAAAATGAGAAGCATGATGTTTAGTAATTATCCAGTATGGTCAAACTTCCAAAAAGAGTTTTAAATACTCATTTAATGAATTTAGATGCATTTACCATTTGAAATTCACCAAAATTACTAATTCTACATTTAGAGTATGAAATTTGATATGATTGGTTAAAACTAAACATTCTATTCTAAAATTTTAAAAGCAAAATTTTCAAAGGAGAGAACATCATTAGTTTCCCGAAGTAGTAAGTTTTATAACACTAAGACAATATTGAGGTCTATGTCGTTGAAAAATTCCTTACTAAACCTCAATATTGCAAATGAAATGTATCAAACAACACTAGAACATGATCTCTCCCCCCAATTTCGACAAGATATTAAAACTTGAAAATGTCATTTCCTAATCATGGGCAGTCACTGCTATTTGGGGTGCGACCAGAAAATGGTCGATTGGTCACTTAGGGGCTAATGAGTTCAATTGATTGAATGTTTCAAAAAAACGGATTACTGTGTAGAAACAAAAAGAAGATTCCAAGTTTCCAACACAGAGATTCAGAGAAGAAAAAAAAAAAAAGGTTCACAAATGATTGATTGTCGTCCCATTCAAGTGGGTTTATTTGTTTGGGCGTCCCTGTGATTGTTTCTGATGGAGCTGAAAGTCAGTCAGCAACCGAAGTGTGTCAAAATTCACCCTCAACAGCTTTAATTTAGGGAATATTAGCCTGCTTGTCTCTTGTTATTGTTTGTCAGGCATGATGAAAATCTGCAAAATTGCAGTTATATAATCCAATTACATAAAACACCCATTTTAGTACTAAATGATTACAAAACAAACTCATATTATTTTAAGTTATCTATGTGAAAAGAAATTGACTTTGGTATCTTGTCATATGCTAGACTTCAAATTTTGAAATGGCAAGCACTTACACTAGTAGAAAAGGTGGCGCCCTTGGGACATGCCTGGGCAAAATCACTGTGCATGCGTGGAATTAAGCATTGCTTACGTGGGCATCTCCCTCGGCAGTGCCACCTTTTCTACTAGTGTTAGAGCATGCCCAACAACATGGGAATGCAACAACCCATTGTTAGGATACTGAAAGTTTGAGGTAAATATGACCCCAATAGTTATGTACCATACGCTAAAAAATGAAAACTTGGAAATTGTCATTTTCTGCCCATGGGTAGTCACTGTTGTTTGGGTTGCGATCAGAAAATGGTTGAGCAGTCATTTAATTTAGGGGTTAAAAAAAATTCAAAGTACATAGAACTTCAACCATCATGTTTAAATTTTGTCCAAATAAGGGTGTTTTAAATGTTTTAAGTGTTTTGAAAGTCATAATTGTGTGCTTTGATGCCTTTCAACCTTGGAAATTATGTTCACAATTTTGTTAAGAGTTTGTATAAAGAATTTAAAACTAATTGGATTTATTTGTTATAGGTGCCAGAAATTGTTCAAAAGTAAAAAAAATCACCTTTTGAAAAATCGAGTCCATAAATTGCAAAAGATTAAAAAGATTCTATAATATTTTAATAGATTCTATAATATTCCGATAAATTCTAGAATATTCCAAAAAAAATCCACATTTACTAAAATTTTGTTGATTTGGTCATTGTACTATTCAAATCAACAAAAAGTAGGCAGTAAACTGTTGATTTTTACAAAAAGTTTAAAAATCATTGAAATCGGTCATTGCAGTGCCCCAAACAACATAGATTTGTTGATTTGGTCATGATTTTCTAGTAGTGTGAAGGGCTAGGCATAAGCCTAATCCTCCAACCTTTAAAAACTCCAACAAAATAAGATGTGAGAGGGTTAGGCATACGCCTAACCCACCAACACTTCCATTATATAGCAGAATAAAATATGGGAGAGTTAGACATACGCCTAACCCCCTATCACTTGAATTAGTTGTTAAAATACCAAGTGATGGGGATTAAGCATACGCCTAATCCATATCACTTGAATCATTTGTTAAAATATTCAGTGATGGAGGTTAGGCTTGTGCCTAATTCCTATCACTTTAATTAATTTTAAAAATTACAAGGCATAATAATTGAAAGTAACCTGTCATCACTTTCAATTATTAGGTAAAATACCAAGTGATGTGGATAGGCATATGCCTAACCTCCTATCCCTTTAATTAAGTTTTAAAATACCCAATGATGAGGGCTTACGTGTATGTCTACACTCCCCTCCCCCCCCCACTCGCATTTATTTTCTAAAATATCAAGTGCTATGAATTAGGCATAGGCTTAACTCCTATCACATCAATTAATTATTAAAATCGCAAGTGATGAGGGATTAGACATATGTCTAAAACCCCCCATCACTTGCAATTATTATGTAAACTATCAAATGATGGGGTTTAGATATGTTTATCCCCCACTAATACAAATCTTGTTCGATGTGACATTCTTCAATGACTAAATGTCCATTGTGACTTGTCTTTTGTGATTCAAAATTGATTTTGAGTCACTAAAGACAAGTCATAATGGACATTTAGTTATTAAAAACATGTCACAACGAACAAAATTTCTACTAGTATTTGTATAACTTACAATCATTATGTAAACTTCTAAGTGATGGGGTTAGACATATGCCTAACCCTATCACTTTAATTAATTTTTAAAATACCAAGTAATAGGAGGTTGTGCATATGTTTAACCCTCTAATAGTTGGAATTAAAAAAAATAAAATAGTGATAAGCGGTTAGGCGTATGCCTAACCCCCCAACAATTTCATTCTACAGAAAATTATAATATGGGTCTATGGGAGGGATATACATATGTTAACCTCCAAACACTTGGATTTTATAGAAAAATAAAATATTAGAGGGTTAGGCATATACCGAACCTCCAAAACACTTACAATTTCAAACAAAATAAAATACATGAGGGTTAGGCATGTGCCTGACCCACTAATACTTTATTACGTAGCAAAATAATACCTAGGAGGGTTAGGTATATGCCTAACCCCTCAACTCTTACAATTTTTAAAGAGAGTATAATATAGGAGGCTTAGGCATATGCCCAACTCCTAACAATTGCAATTGACTTCAAATAAAATTGTAATTTGATTATAAATCCATAAATTTCACAACATAGGTTCAAATGCTGCGAAATGAGTTTGCTGCACCTCATGTTGTCGAGCATATCCGACAATGCTAAGAGAAACATTAAAAAACCATTTTTATTTTCATAATTAAATTTATGGTGACAAAACTTACTAAAATATAAATAAATTTATAGTGAAAAAACTTACTGAAACATTGATAACTTTTACATTGTATGTCTAAAAGCATCGAAACAATTTTGTTGGTCGGGTAGCCTACATATCTTTGTGACATCAAACAAGGTAATCCCTTATTGTAGTGAGAAAGCCGCATAAAAAATACGTGGACAATTCAATCACGATTAACAACTTGATGAGACCCGGCTTAAATTTGACTAATTAAACCAATAAAGAAGAACCACATAACGTATGAATCAGAGCACAAGACAAACCACAAATTTTGTAATTTTTCAAAACTAATTAAAAAACAAAAAACAAAACGTGTAGGAGATGAGGGAAGACAAGCGATGATCTACCTAGCAGTTGGATGAAAGTACTAATTCTTCAACCCTAACATTGTACACTTCTTCTTACCTAGTTAGGGTTTCCAAACACAACGCCACCATTGTTAATCTGTATCCACGACAGAGCATTACTCGGAGGCAGATATTAATCAGATTGGAGGCGGAGACTAATCTGATTGGAAGCAGAGGTTGATCTGATTGAAGGCAAAGATTCGAGGCAGAGACTAATTTTATTGAAAGCGGTAACTAATCAGACGGAGGGTTCAAAGTGAGATTGAAGGAGTGAGGTTGAAAGAGTGAGATTGAAGGCGGAGACTAATCTGATTCGAAGCAGAGACTAATTTGATTGAAGACTGTAACTAATCAAACGAAGGGTTCAGAGTGAGGTTGAAGGAGTGAGGTTGAATGAGTGAGATTGAAGGTGGAGACTAATCTGATTCGAGGTAGAGACTAATTTGATTAAAGGCGATAACTAATGAGACGGAGGGTTTAGTGTGAGATTGAAGGAGTGAGGTTGAAGGAGTGAGATTGAAGGAGTGAAATTGAAGGTGGAGACTAACGAGATTGAAGATGGAGACTAATCTAATTCGAGGCAGAGACTAATTTGATTGAAGGCGGTAATTAATGAGACGGAGGGTTCAATGTGAAATTGAAGGAGTGAAATTGAAGGTGGAGACTAATGAAATTGAAGATGGAGACTAATCTAATTCGAGGCAGAGACTAATTTGATTGAAGGCGGTAATTAATGAGACGGAGGGTTCAATGTGAGATTGAAGGAGTGAGGTTGAAGGAGTGAGATTGAAGGAGTGAAATTGAAGGTAGAGACTAACGAGATTGAAGATGGAGATTAATCTAATTCGAAGCTGAGACTAATTTGATTGAAGGCAGTAACTAATAAGACAGAGGGTTCTTAGTGAGATTGAAGGAGTGAGGTTGAAGGAGTGAGATTGAAGGTGGAGACTAACGAGGAAGAAGGTCCAGAGTTATTTAAGACGGAGATAACAAGCTAAGAATGGAGGCGCATAGTCCAAAAGGAGATTGCAACTCAGCTGATGATGTGATCATCTCCTTGTGATAGAGCACGTAATTGAAGTTATTGCTTTGGAGTGGAGCAAGTAATACAGGGAGTTCTTACATTGGAATTCATTGTGGTTGTTTTCATCCAAGTAAGTTTCGGCACTCACTTTGAGATCACAATTCAACTTCATTACTCTATGTTGTGATCTGATCTGAAATAAAATGATTCTTTTTTGTCGAAAAGTGCCACAAATGGTTTATAGTGACGTGGACCTCTCAAAATTTGATATGGAGATTCAGTTTTGACAATAATTTGTCAAGATCTCATCCCCATATCCGATAATTTGACAACAATATTTATGCAGGTCTTGGAAAATCAATCAATTTATGTGGTAGATTTTATGCCCATCAATCTATTATACAATGCAGGACGCTTTGTCTCACTCAACCGTTCCGCGCTGGAATCCGGCGAAGAGACAAAGCGACATGTCGTCATCCTCCTTATTTCTTGCTGAGCCACTTGCTCAGCTCAGCCACTTGCACTGGGAGACAAACAGAGCTCCGGGCATCCCTGCCGACGAGAACGAGCTCCGCTGGGGTTTCATTCGCAAGGTCTACAGCATTCTCAGCATCCAAGTGTTGCTCACAGCCGCCGTCTCTTCGTTCGTGGTGTTCACGCCCGCCGTGCTCGAGTTTTTCGACGCCCATGGCTAGATTTTTATCATGACTAGTATCCTGCCGCTCATATGTGAGTCCATTTGACGAACCTTTTGTTTTAATTTTTTGTGGATTGTGTCATTGGTTTTTGGTCGGTGTTGGATTTTGTGAGTGCGTGTGCTCCCTTTTAGGGTTTTGGAGGCCTGTGTATTGATAATGTTTTTAAATTTTTTCCTGAGAGGTTTGAAGTTTCGTCACTGTAATTTTTCCTGAGGGAATTTTTGTGAGCTTTTCTGTTGCTGCAGAAGCGCATGTTGACACCGAATTCAAATGAGGGCACCTGAGTTGGGGTTGTCGTTTTTATGAGTGTTCCACCTTGTCGTCGTCGAAGGGAGTGTTTGAGCTCCTCATGCTCCACCATTTCTACTTCGTTAGGGTATTTCGGAGTCTCGAAGCCATGCCGTGTACAGTTGCTGCAGTCCCGGACAAGTCGCGTTGTGGCGTGTTCAGAGTTGCAAGGACAAACTGCTGGTGAGCTGCGATAATTCTTGCAATCTGTCGAAATTATTGCCTTAGTTTGAATTTCTTCAGATTTGACAAAGGATGAATGAAGCAGCTAGGGTTTCTAAGGATTCTTTCAATGTACAGTGTATCATCTCAGGGTTTAGGGTTTAAGGTATCGCACCGCTGAGCATATTTGTTGATGATCATGTCATACATTTTCAACGCACCAGAGAATGCATTGTTTGGATATTATGTGTGAAAGTTATAAGCGTCCAAAGTTTTTTTTTGGTAAACTCCTTATGCAGTTCAGTTCCTCACAAGTCCTGTTCGTCAGTCTGAGCAAGAGCAGCCAAATTTCGAGGTGCTGTTTGTTTTCTCTTCAATTTTTGTGGGTGCATTTCAGGGTTTAGGGTTTCTGTTGCGTATTCGTGAGTTTCTCACAGCCACGAGGAGTGTCTCATAGCGACGAGGAATAGCAATAGCGGATTTTGTATTATATCACACAGGGAACTTTGTCCAATTCACTAGGAAGTAAACATTACTGCCAAGCTGCTGTTTAAGGCAAGTTTTCAAGTGGTTTTTCAATTTAGCAAGTGATTACCGAGAATTCATCATCATTCTTGTACCCTTTACTGCCTCATTTAGTTTAAGGGTAAGTTTAATACGGTCAACGCAATTGATCTTTTAATATAGAACAAGATCTTTAAAATGATGTATAGCAATCAAAAAAACAATATAAAAGCCATTGTTTGGAAAGTTCAATGATGCAGATTGCCATATTGGGCGTTTTTTGAGTAACCTCGGCATTTTGGGGATTTGTGCAAATTGACTTGAGGATTACGGTTTGGATTGGAGTTTGTTTGGAGCAAAACAACGATTTCTTTTAGAGTTTTACTTTCAAAAGGTTAGTGAGGATTGATGAAAGCAGGTTTGAAACAGTTAGTGAATGATATTTGAGGTATTCTATAATTAGTTGCATGATAGTTGAGTGACTTTGAAGTTAGTTGAAATCATTTTACATATTTGAAGTCCATAAAAGTTCTTAACATTAAACTAACGTTAATGTGCTCAACGGCACGGGCTCCACTAGTTATATACAGTTTAAAATGAGGATGTTTTCTTGTGCTAACTAACTCATTCAACTTTTTCAATGCAATTAAGAGGCACATCTACAAAATTAGAGAAAGATTTCATTCAACAAGGTATTGCAAGAAAAGTAATGTTCAATCACAAGCAAGTCACTTTACTCAAAGCATTACTAATTTTGCCTTTTAAAACATGTTTTGAGCCTTTGCAAACAAGCATTTACATGTTCAACAAACACTAATAAGTGACGGGGGTAAGGCGAATGCCTAACCCCAATTGTTTGGTATTTTAGAAAATAATTGCAAGTGATGAGGGGTTAAGCATATGCCTAACCACCACCCTCCAAAATCACTTGCAATTATTTTCTAGAATACCAATTGATGAGGTTAGGCATATGCCTTATCCACATCACTTTGATTATGTTTTAAAATTCTTAGTGTTGGGGGTCAGACATATGCCTAACCCCTATCATTTGTATTATTTATTAAAATACCAAGTGATGGAACGGTTAGGCATATACCTAACTCCTATCACTTCAATTAATTTTAAAAACTGCAAGTGATGTGGGTTAGACAACCTCCATCACTTTGATCAATTTGGAAAAAACAAATGATGGAGGGTTAGGCACATGTCTAACCCCCCTAACACTTCAAATTTTCAAAAATAATTGTAGCGATAGGGAGTTAGGCATATAACATGCAATTTTTATTTTTATTTTTATTTTTGATTTCGTCTTCTTTTTTGTTTGGGGTTCATAAACCCTGAAAATAGAAATTTAAAAAAATAAAAATTTAGGGTTCAGCCGCCGGCGGCTGAACCCTAAACGGCAGAGGATGCACCAAAAAAATAAAAAAACAAAAAGTTTTTTTTTTTTTTTTTTTTTTTTTTTTGTTTTTTCTATTTTTAGTCTGCTGTGGGCTAGTGGGTGCGTGGCCGCGCACTCACTCCCTCATTTTCTCCTCTCTTCCTCTCCCTCTCTCCCTCTCTCCCACTTCTTCTCTCTCCCCTATATATATGAGGAGAGGGGAGAGGGGAGAGGGGAGAGAGAAGAAGAGGGAAGAGAGAAGAAGAGGGAAGAGGGAGAGGGAGAGAGAAGAGAGAAAGAAAGGAGAAAATGAGGCAGTGGGTGCGCGGCCGCGCACCCACTAGCCCACAGCAGACTAAAAATAGAAAAAAAAACTTTTTTTTTTTTTTTTTTTTTTGGGTGCATCCTCCGCCGTTTAGGGTTCAGCCGCCGGCGGCTGAACCCTAAATTTTTATTTTTTTAAATTTCTATTTTCAGGGTTCATGAGCCCCAAACAAAAAAGAAGACGAAATAAAAAAAAAAGGTTTTTTTTTTTTTTTTTTTTTTTTTCCTTGGTGCGGGCGAAGTGTTTGCAGCTGCCACAAGAGGAATGAAAAAAAATAGAAGAAAAAGAAGAAGACAAGAAGGAAGACAAGAAGGAAAAGAAAATGAAGACAAGAAAGAAATAAGATAAATGAAACAAGATAAAGAAAAAATAAAATAAAAAATAAAATAAAAGATAAAGATAAGAATATAAATTAAATTAAATAATTGTTTGTTTACAATGAAAGTAATTGTAGAACGACAAAATCGTTCTTTTTTAGACAGTTTTTTAGACAGTTTTTTAGACAATATTTTTAATGCTTCCGGGGACCAAGTGCATGATTATATGGCCAAGTGCGTAAATAGCGAATTGCATGTTATATGCCTAACCCTTTTATGTTTAGTTTCTTGAAACATTAAAAGGGATGGGGGTTTAGACATATGTCAAAGTTTATTCTTTTGAATATACTTGGTATAATTGGATTGAATGTGGGTTTAGGTATTTTCCCAACCCTCACATTTTTGTTTCTTGCGACATTGCTAATCATTTTTTGGTTTGTAACATTGGAAGTTATTTTAGTTTTGATTTTAATTTTTCAGTGCAAAATTCTGCAGGTGATTAGGGGATCTAATGGCTTCTCGAAAGCAACGGCCCCTTAAGGAAGCCCCAAAAGTAGTGGATTCTTTTAAGAACCATGGATGGTGGGTTACACGAGATGACAAGCTTCATATTTTGCGATTGTCCGATTATGCATGGGAAGAGAAGGATCTATGGTGTGGACTAACGTGTGGTGCAAGCTACATAGCTAAAGTAGTTGAAGTCTTATCAACTAAAGAACAAGGCTTATGTGAAGTGTTTATGCGGGGGATGAAGAGTGGTGAACCGTCTTCATATATTTTGAGGACCAAAAACATAATGTGATCTTCAGATTGTTTATTGGAGTTGAAATTTGGGGTCTACCAAAATATTGAAAGTGGTGGAATAGTGTTGGAAGTATTGAACATGACTTGTATGAGAAGATGGTGTTTGCAATTTCCAGCATGAATGCAAATGAGAAGGAGAGATTGAAGGTTTATGTAGAGAAGCACGAGAGGGCTATAGTTGCTTTTACCTCTCGTGATGGAGGATCTGAAATCATACCAACTTCATCTTTGGAGGAGGATGTTATCAGTGATGAGTTATCGTTTTATGTGCATAGGCAAAAATTGCTTGATAAAGCTTTGCCTCCTACATCAAATGTTGCCTCTATATCAAAAAAAAGAAACCCAGGTTCTAGACTATCGTTTTCACAAGGTGGAGGGGCTTCATCAAGTGCTAGCATTGGTTTATCAGTCTTTGATTTTGACACACCACCTCAACCCTCGAAGAAGATTTCAAGTCAAGGTCGAAGTAACTTGTTAGTAGGCGATGGTTCTGCTTCACAAACAATTTAAAAAAAGGATAAAATGATCTTGCCAACTCCTCATGAGATTGAGTCAGGGTATGTATTTGGTAGGGATCATTTTTTTTATGTTGACATTGTTAATGTGAGACCTGCAAGTAATATTCTTACAAATCAACGAATGTTGAATACTGCAAATGCTGAGTTTGTTTACAAAAGGTTGAGGAAAAATCAATTTCCTGAAGCAAACGTGATGACGTTGCGCCCTATGGAATATTTGCCACCTTCTAACGAAGAATCAAGAAATGTTATTGAACGCTATACGTTCAAAGGAGAAGAAACAAGGATTGATTTTTTGAGGTGTTTGAATGCTATGCCCGGAGATTCATTTGAAGAAAAAAGGGATAATTTTTTACCTTTGGTTATTTGAGAACTTGTCGATGGTCAACATATTTTGCATGCTTGCCAAGTATTAGCACAACGTGATCGCGAGGTTGGTCTCATTTCTGAAGGTGAATATGAAAAGTTATTTATGAAAAGACCTGCTCAAGTTGTAGTCTATGACAAAGAGTTCAGGTATTTGGTGGCTTCTTGCAAGAAAAATGAGGAGAATACTGAAAGAATATATCATAGCATTGTTGGCGAAACCTTGGCAAAAACGCGGGCAATATGGAAGCAATTTAGTTTACCAAACCCATACAACGACGAAGACATAGATCGCCGACGTCTTTTCTTACAATGTTTGCCTAGTATTACAGGGGTTCGTTTGGGAAAAGATGGAAGTGAGCTCACTGTCTTGAAAATGAATTTACAGTTTAGAGATTATATCCCAATGGCTACAGTGAATGATAGTTGTTGGATAGCTTTGAACAACATGTGTAAGTCTTATGACCAAGGGTTTACATATTATATAGAGAAGGCACGAAAAGAAGCAATCCAACAAGGTGTTGTTGGAAATACAAAATCCAAAAAATCCAAGTTAAGTGAGCGTCCACGTATGTCAATAACATGGCTTAGACCATTGCAAGGAACAAGTGGAAATGATTTTATTTTACTATGTCAAGGCGCGATGGTGACCGAGGAGGGTCATCTGCAGAAACTGTATTTTGGAGTTTCTTCAAAATCTACTTCAGAAATGGATGTGCACACCTTGCAATATTTAGCAGATACATCAAAGCTTCGAACGGGAATCCACAATGCTCTCAAATGGCTTGATGCCGAAGCATGTGGAGGAATTGATGATAAGAAGAATTGGTTAAGTAGAGATGTGCAAAAATATGGGGACACAAGCGCATTAGATTTTTTTGGGAGGGATGCAACTAAAGATTTCAAGAGCAAATGGGTGCATCTAAAGGACTTTACGAGTTTTGAGGCAATGGAGAAGCATAGTGCTTTTATTCCTTCTAAAGTTCAAATTCACCTGAAGTTGATGTTGGAGGGAAAATCGGGACTTTTTGCAAATGGAAAAGAGTTGTTTATAGTGAGGGAGTGAGGGAGTTTGGAATCTAGAATTTAATTTTTCAGAAGTTAGAGGTGCAGGTATGGATACAACGGTAAAAGTGGGAGGCAACATATTTTCTGGAGTTACGGGGAAGTTTGGAAGTCCAGCATTGTGGGTTTTTGCTTGTCGTAAAGGACAAAATGGGCATTTCTGGACAGAAATGGAGTACAAGAGTATTGTTGGGATCATATCAAAGTGGATGGAGGATGTGCCTTGTTGGAATGCAATTTTTATGTTGCCAGCTGGCGAGAATGCAAATATGGTTATAGGGCTGTTAGGATTGAAGAGTTCTCTAGGGTGGCACGTTACAAAAGGAAATTATGTGTTTTCCAACCAATGTCAGGCCTCACGAAGTGTTATCAAGGATGGACAACGCATAATTACAAAGTACACACTAGTGGGACCAGTTATTTTTGTCATACATCATCCTCCAACAGCTCCAGTTGCAGATAATCTTGCAGCAAATGTGAAATTGTTGGATTCTATTTTCATGGAACCTCGAAGTCGTTGGGATTTGTGTACAAAATATCGTGATGCATGTTGTCCAGCAGTTGTTGATGAAATTATTGAATCTTACTATCTACCAGGGTCGTGGATGATAGTCGCTTATGGAATCTCTCACATGATTCTAACCCTTGCTGGAAAGACAACGGAAGTTATAATATTTGAATCAGATGAAAACATTGTACTTTGGTTGCGTCGATGGAAACGAGAGGCAGTGGATGGAATTAAACCTGGAGACGGAGAGGAAAAATTGTGGGAAGACAAAGAGGTTGATTCATCGGAAACGTCCAATGAAAGTAGTGATAATTCTTTGTCTGCAGATGAAGTCGAGAGTCCAGTGCCAAAGAGAATGAAGACAACAGATATTCCAAGAAAAAAGAAGAAAGTTGTCACAAATCAAGTTGCTAGGAAGAGTTTGCTTCAAGATTTCGATGGCAAAGAGAACTTATCACAAGAAGTGGAGATAATTGCATCAACACCAAACCCAGAACGTGATGGTTCAATTTAGATGGATATAAGTATTTCCCAGAGTTTGATCTATGGTTTGATGGAGAAAGTTGGAATATACATGAAGAAGTCCCAAATATTGATGTAGAAGGGAGGAAAACGTACAAATATGTTAAATCAATTGGACCAGGCGAAATATTTGGTGGCCCTTCAACAACTTCAAATGCAACGGGTCTTGATGATCAGGCCCATGTTGAAGTTATAGCTGGGTTAAATGCTGCTGAAGAGTTTATCAATAGATCTCTTATTTCATTTGGAAAAGATGCATTTAGCTTAGGTTTGGGAATATCTGAATCTCAAACTTAAGAGACTACTTAGTGATAGATTCTATGTAGTAATGAAAGGTTTTTAGATACTAAAATTATAGATATTATAGTATTTTCACTGCGAAGTTATTTTCTTTATATATGTGGCAACTGGTATTATGTGTGTTGAATATAAATGAATTTTTGAGTATACAAGGTTGTGAAAAAAAAAATGTTTTATGAAAATAAAAGAATAGATTGCATGTATGTTGTGAAGCATCGGATTATAGAAGTCCTAAATAACATTATGGATGTCAATTTTTTTTAATTCTAATATTTAGGAACTATGATATTATATTCATTGATTTTTGTATTATATTAGAATACAAAAGATAATTATAGAAAATCTCATGAATAGGAGATTTTAGACTTGAATGAAGTGAAGATGGAAATCAATTTGTGGAGTGCAGATCTAGATTATAAATGTATGGATTTTAGTATCAATGATTTCTAAATTCAATTTTAATTATTAATTTTTTTTAAATGTACAGGTCAGATTTTCAAACTAGAAGCTCTAGTTACACCTGATGGATTGGGCACTTGGGCATATGCCTAACCATCTCATTGTAATTATTTTGTAACATTGCAAGTTAGGGGAGGTTATGCATATTCCTATCCGTCTCAAAAATTTAATTGACAATTGCAAGTGATTAAGGTTAGGCTTATGCCTAACCCTTTTATTTTATTTTATTAATTAATTCATTCAATATTCTCATTTGGAATAAGTATTTGTCATATTTGTCGTATTGGAAATGGTAGCATCAGTTCAATGTAAATAAAAACTGTTTAAAAAATTGTGAATAATTATTACTAGTATTTTTAGGTGTTTCAATTAACCAAAAACAAATTTTGACCAAAATTCAAAGTGCACATGCTATTGTGCACTTTTAACGAAATGGGTGTTAAAATAGAAAAAATCAACCATTTTTGGCTTCTTAGGCCCTAAAGGGTCAAGCAAGGCAAAAGCCTTCATTTAACTTGAATAGAACCCATTTATTTCAAAATTATTGATTTTTCAAAAGGGTAAGGTGGCCTAGCTTGGCTCATAGGAAGGATCATATTCATTTCTTTGAATCTATATTCTTAGATCTTCAACAATATTTTGGAGACCTATACTACATTGATATATAGTATAGAAGTTATGGAAAGAATTGGTTTTCCATTCTTATACAACCTAAGTTAGTTCTTTCTCTTATGACCATATCAAACCTTGTTTTTAATGCACTAAAATATACTATCAACTCAATAATGTAACTATAATTTCAATGTGACTTTGACTTTTGGTGTAAAGGCCTTAATATGAAGGTCTTTATATAAAAGGTGGAACCCTAAGATGACATCATTTTTTTTCCACAACCACTGTGTTCTCTCTTCTTTCCTTTCTAGCACAAGTCTATAGAAAGCTCTCTTGTGTGATGTCATCTTTGGTGGTTACCACATAATCTTGGGTTTAAGGGTTGTAGGCCATCTACAAGGCCCTTGATTAGGCTAGTGTAACGTGACCCTAAGTGTAGATTTTTAATTAATTTTTGCGCAGTTGCTACATTGGGCATTTAAAATGTATGCCAAGTCTAGTATTTCAATGTAGATTAACCCTTTGAGGTCCAAATGATGCACCGATTTCAAAGATGTGTTATAAAATGTTTTATGAATCACAAAAATGGAGTTGATATACAAAGAAAAGTAGTAAATCTCAATGTGTAGATCACATCTGTACAGTTGCATTTATCATATTTTATTTATTAATATTTCCAAATTAAATTTTCAATGTTTTCTTTTGAAATTCAGTTTAAAATCTCAAATTATTTTTTTTAAATTAAATTTTTTTGTAATGAATTTGGAATAATATGCACTATGCGATGGAAAACTATATAATTTCCATTATTTGATTCTACTTATTTTGGAAAATCATTTTTTAAGATCTCATTTTTTGAACTAGGAATGAAACTTGACATAAACCACTTTTGTTATTTAAAAAAAAAAAAACACAATATCTTATTTTGAAAACCCATATTGTACAAATGGTAGTCAACTAAGTACAAGAATCAAGAGAAATTTGGATGGATGAAAAACATCACTGCATATGGTGAAGGGACGCATCAGAAATCATCCAGTGTCTAAAATATGGACGTCGACGCGTCAAAGGGTTAATGTAAGAAGGTCTCGAGTACCACTTTTTGTACTTGGATGTTCACTAGGCAAGGGTCGTGGGAATCATTATCCGGACAATGTCACGGTCACCATTCGTGGGTTGTTGTTTGTGGTCTCCGTCCGTGACCTAATTGTCCTCACACTCCATCTGTGTGAGAAGGCCCTACACCTAAAGAACCGATTTGTTTGTTGCCGGGGAGGCGCCTGAGGTACATTCCAGTCTGGAATAATACGGGCAGACCGCCTGACAATTTAATACAGGCCGCATTCGTATTTATGCCGCCAATTGAATGAAAACTTCCAAGGACAACGTAACATTCATGACATTCTTTAGAACTGCATGGGTGTACCCTCCAGGGTTTTCTTTTGTTTTTGTTTTGTTTTCAGGTCATCTGACTTTAGGCTACAAGCTCGCATGCAAGTGAATGAGGTGGTTTTTTTTATCCCTTATTTTTTATATTTATATTTGAAAAAATTAGCAGCATATCTCTATTTTTTCATCTTTTTCATCCAATATATTGGCATATTCATCCACTGCGTGTCGCTCACGAAGTCCCAATGTGGCTTGCAAACAGTGCAATTCATTGCCTTGGTGGTTACATGAGGTGGCATTTTTCTTATTATGTTCCGATATGGTGATTTTCCTAGTGGATTTCTGCAGCAAACTAGCTGTAAAAAGCTAGGAAAAAAAACCCTGGTACCCTCCCCCCGGTCCGGGTAGAATGCAAGGTAACTTAGTTTTCGGCTTCCGCATACCCATGGCGGGGTTCATCGTTAGGCTAAAACTAGATTTGAAGTTGAGTAAAAGTATCGCATTTGAAGAGTCTCCAAGTCAACAATTTTTGAAAAATTTATCCTCGGGTGCAGTGTACTAAAACATGTACAGTGGGGTCCAACATGGAATGGCGTTTTTGGTTTCGCAGTGAGAAAAATTTCAGTACTGCCAACTTTGAAAGCCTCCCGAGAGCTCAAATATTGGTATTTTACCACGAAAATTCTACCAGAGACTTATCTTTAAGTTAATTATATGTATGCCAAATTTCAAGGCCAAAAGATTCACCCAAAAAAAGTTATTCAGAATCTACCAACATTGGTAGCTGTGGAAATGTTTTCACTGCTGCCAACTTTGACAGCCTCCCAAAGATTGAATTAATTTATTTTTTGCCATAAAATTCTAGGAAAAAAAACTTCTTTATGTTAATAACATATGATAAAAATTTCAAGGCCAAAAGATTAATACAAAAAACGATATTAACAATCTACCAACATGTGTAGTTGTGGGAAACAATGGGGGAAACTACACACATTGGTAGATTGTAAATAATTTTCTTTGTATAGATTTTTTGACCTTGAAATTTGGCATGAATGATTTTGTCATAAAGAGCATGTTGTACCAAAAATTTCATGGTAAATAGACAATTTCTCAACCGTAGGGAGGGTGTCAAAGTTGGTAGCAAAGTTTCCCCCATTGTTTCCCACAACTACACATGTTGGTAGATTGTCAATATATTTTTTGTATTAATCTTCTGGCCTTGAAATTTTTATCATATGTTATTAACATAAAGAAGTTCTTTTTCCAAGAATTTCATGGCAAAAAAAAATTAATTCAATCTTTGGGAGGTTGTCAAAGTTGGCAGCAGTGAATAACTACCAATGTTGGTAGATTTTGAATAACGTTTTTTTGGTGAATCTTTTGGCCTTGAAATTTGGCATACATATAATTAACTTAAAGATAAGTCTCTGGTAAAATTTTCGTGGTAAAATACCAATATTTGAGCTCTCGGGAGGCTTTCAAAGTTGGCAGTACTGAAATTTTTCTCACTGCGAAACCAAAAACGCCATTCCATGTTGGACCCCACTGTACAAGTATACGTGGGTGCACAAAAGGGGTATTAATTTGAACACTATTGTATGACGTATACATATGTACAATAAACATGTTTTGAGCTGAAAATATTGACATATACTTGTACATTAACCCCTAAAATTCCTTGACTGTATTCTCACAAAAAACCATGAAAAACGCAGCATTTGGAAGTTGCAGAAGAAATCATATGTTTTTTAGTTTTTTCATCATTTAACCGTAAGATCTAATACCCAACTTGAATTTTCATGTGAGCACAAAATTTGAGAGCAAAATGACCATTAGATTCTTAGATTATAAGGATCAAAGTTGCAAAAGAAGATTTTTTGGGGTTCAATCCGGTGACAAATTTGAACTTTAGAAATTAATATCTTTTTTTGAATGGGTTAGAAATTCATTGAATGGCAAGGCCATGTTAACAATTGAGTTAAGTCTTCAAATATAAAATCTTGTAAGAAAAAAGCTCATATTAATTTTTTCATAAAACAATTACTATTTACTAGAAGTGGGTACAAAGTGAAAGGAAAAAGAAAATCATTAATAAGTTTGACATGGAATTGTAAAATGTCAATCTTAACGGTGAGAATGTTGTACTTGGAAATCTTCACCTAGTGCCTTTTATTTCATTAAAAAATATTGGAAATTGAGTTTAGAAATGAGCTTCAAAGTTTTTTTTGTCCAAACTGCCCAAAAAACAGATCTCCTCATAACTTTTATCCCATTGCTCAAAATGGGTAGATGTAAAGCTTCATTTGTAGATAAAGATCAACCAATCATGAATCAAAAAAGAAATTTTGAAAAAGAGTAAAAAATAAAAAAAATCTTGCTTCCCGATCTCGCTTGAAAAACTTCAAATGCTTATAACTTTTGCAATATTTATCGGAATGACATGAAACGAAGTGCGACATGTAGAGTGTAGTTTTTGGAAGCTACACTGAAATTTTCATTGAAATTTTTAAAAATATGAGGTCCCTGGAGGCTGTCCAAAAAGTGAAACGACCAGAATATTGCCGCTCAGAATTTTAGGGGTTAAACATATATTTAGGACGAAATAGATTTGTATACAAAGGCTTTTAGACATATGATTCCTCGTATACAAGGGGTTTTTAGAGGGGGTCATGAACGCACGTGATTCTCAAACATAATGTAAAGTGCACCCCGGAAAATTTATAAACCAAATATCGAAAAAATCATAACTTGTTCATAAGGTATCCAAAATATGTCTTTTAGTGTGCACTTACGACTTATTAAAAACATATGGCTTCATCCATTTAAAGAATAAAAAATAAAAATTGTGTGAATTAACAATGACCAAATAAAAAACAATTGAAATTATTTGAGAATCCTACTTGTCATACGGTTTGACCCCAAAACTATCATGATACAGTGTCTTCTAGTTGCTTACCATATGTAAAGAACTGATTTTAAAAATTTAAAAATTGGTAAAATTCTGTTGTTGTGGAATGGGAATTTTTTATTTTTTATTTATTTTTAAATAAAATAAAATAAATTGCAAAAAGAAATTTGATATGCACTCCAGTTTATGAAGCAGAACCCACTGTTACACAAGTTTACTACAATAGGTTGACAATTTTTTATTTTTTTAACGTGACATTATTTGATAAATATTTTTGTGATGAAATAGAGAATCTTGAAGAATATTTGTGAATATTCCATCTACCAAATCTTATTTAATTTTTTTAAAGAAAACATTTGGCTCAATTAAATATCAGTGCCAACCCCACTCATCAGAATATCTGAAGAACATTGCATGTGTTGGTCAACAAACAAATAATTTTAAACAATAGGAACTGCTCTTAAAATCTATTTAAAATACTAAAAAACATGAGACCCAGTTTGAGCTTCTTGGTCCTTTTGGGGATTAAAAGCCCAAATTCTGCTCACTTGTAAAAACCCCCAATTAGTTCTCAAGTGATCAATTTTAAGTTTCTTAACCCTTTACAGCCCTTGCAACCGCATTGTGGTTGCAGAGGCATGTTTTTGCAACATACCATAAGATCTATTCCAAACCAAGCATCAATGTTTGAAGTGAAGATGTGAAGATGCTAAACTAGGGATACTATTAATACTATTAATAGTATCCCTAGTTTCAAAAAAGAGCTTTAAAAAAGAAATCACCAAATATATGTGGTTTCTCTAGAGCACGACTGGGCGGTAAAGGGTTAAGTGGTAGTTGTTGAGTCAGTACATGAAAAAAAAAATGGGGGATGGGTGGTTATGGGTCATTCTGCGTGAGTGCTTTGTAAAAAACTATTCTTTTTGAAAAAAAATTTAAAAAATCCAAATGAAGAGGATTTAACTCCTAAAGGACCAAGAAGCCCTAATTGGGCTCCATTTTTTTAAGCAGTTTTGAGTAAGTCCTAGGTGGACTTCCTCTTGTTCAAATTTAGTTGTTTTTTGACCAACACATGCAATGGTCTTCACTAGTTCTGGTGATATAAAATTTGTTCTCATCTGAACTATCTTTTTCACAATATGATTAATTGAATTTGTCATTTTAACATTGCCCCAAAAAATATAAAAATAAAAATAAAATCGTTCGTTCAAAAGGCTGAGCACTGGGGGGGGGGGGGGGGGAGATAAGGTGTAAGTTCAAAGTGCGGGGTTAGGGAGCCCTAGATCTACTCACCCAGGGTGAGTGGCCCATCATGAGTAGTTTCATCAGGAAATGGGTCAGCCAGCCAGCCAGCCAGCGACTCAGGGCTCTGTTGTTATTTCAGAGCTGGCTGGCACAGAAAACTCGTCTGTCCTATAAGTTTTCACCTGGTGTATGTCTTGTAGGTCTTGGCTTTTAGACGTTTTTCCAGTTTGTTTACCCGCAGGTATACATACACCCACCACACCTGTCCATGAGTTCTACTGTTGCCAGCACCCAAAAAGATTTCTCAGATTTACACAACTGGCTCCTCGGATTCTCCATTACACTTTCGCACACATGCTTGAGCATACGAGCGTTTGAAATTCCCTCACTCACTCACTTAATTTTGGGAATGGTATTGATCTTTGAAAGTTTGATATGAATCCCAGAATGTTCGCAGTTTGACAGTAAGTTCATATCAGTGGCTAAATCTAGCATTTTGGAAAGTACCAAATTTATTATTGCCCAACGGCATAAGGTTCTTTAGTCCCTCTTTGGAACACCTTACCACTATTCCCGAATCAGTGTAGTAGATAACCGAATTATGGCACGTTCATGTCATCTTTAGTTAAAGATTGGGTGGTGAGACAATGTTATAGTGCTACATTGGGGATCGAACCATTTACAGTGCTTCTGTTGAAAAAGATGAACTCCACCAACTGCTAACGAACCTTATGTACAAGAAAAAAAGGAAATTTGAGCAAATGTTGAAATGATTTGAGTAGATTATGACATTTTTTTTTTGTAAATTATAGGATTTTTCTTTTAATAAATATTCATAATTTTAGCAAGTTCGACTAAAATTTCTCATCGTTCTAACAAGTCTAGCAACTTGCCTCACGCCTATATTGCTATTACAGTTAACCCCTAAACGTACCGACCTTTTGAATACAAGTAGATGCTAGCCTCAAAAATCAATATTAGCATGGCTCAAATGTAAATGAGGTGTACATGAAAGGACCATTGCAAGCATAAAATCTACCCAAAAAATTTGACATATTTGCAATTAGAGGCCTCTCCAATATTATCAACAGCTCCCCATCACAAGAGATTTATTGTAATTGGTAAAGAATTTAATAGGCTTACAAAAGTGACTTGGATGAAAGTCATCCGAGGTTGTATGAGAAAATTGCAAGGCTTTGAATCTGTTCATGATCCAGTTTCTGGACGTTAAGAATAAAAACCATTTAATGAACATTGGTTGATCACATGCTATGGCCATTGTCATTGCGAGTTATGTTATGCTGTTGAAAACATGTGGAGAATAGACCAATAGCCAATTGTACTGAGCAGCCAGGGTCAATAGAGATGAGAGATATATTGATCATTTATGATGGCAACAAGCCTGTGCAATCTTGAATGTCCACACATGTACAGATATCACTCCTATCAGAATTCCTTTGTGCATGTTAAGGCACCTTCCGGGTGGTGTTCGTAAATCTGGTTAATTAATTTTAGCTTTTCTTTTTCTCTACCTGTCTACCAAATTGTTGTTCAAGGACCAGTGTCTTTTTTCTGGCTTCTGGCAGCTACTTACAAGCAGCTGCCAGAAGCTAAAATCGCCAGAAAAAAAACATTGTCAAGGACAATAATCAAGAAGACCCCAACAATTTTTGAAGTGATTTTAGACCAATTTTTTACATGAAGATTTTGCAAGAATGGAGTTTTAGTTTGACTTGTTATAAGGTAGAATGCCTTTAAACCGCTCGTTTAAGTTGTTGTCCTTGGAACATTTTGAAAATTGAATTGGGTTTATTTTCATTGATAGATTATAATAATAGAAACTCCGGACCTCCTTCGAGGCCGGCGTGAATAAAGTGTCCGTTTGTAATGTCAATGACCCAGTGCCCACTGGACAAAGAGTCATTGGGACAAAACTACTCTCCCATGTCGGGAATGGACACTTTAGTAACAAGTAACATAATAAAAGTAACCATGATCTGACGATTGGGGATTTTTTCTGAGTATAAGGTATGTTTTTGTATTTAGTAAGATCGCCAAGCCATGAGTTCTTTGGTTGGTTGGTGAAGGGCGTTGTATTACAATTATGTGGTCCGGGTTCGATTCACGTTAGGTCCGTTTGAGCAATGGTGTGATACACATGACTTGGTTCTGCTAGTGAGCTATTATGGTAGGAAATTTGTACCAACCAACCGGCCCTATTTTATCCTGAGACAAGTACTTGTACTGAGCTATCGATCAAAAGAGTTAAATAGTGGTCGTCACCACTACCCCCCTCTTTTTTTCCTTTTTTTTTTGTTTGTATTCTTCTATTCTGTTGGTATTAGTTAGTTGTTTTCTATACGTCTTTTATGTAGAAGGATTGATCCTGCATATTGTATGGCAATAGTGTTTATTGCTTTGAATGTATGTTTTATAGAGGTGTCACAGAGGTTGAATTTGGTTTCAAGTTGTTTCATTGAGGGAGAATGTGTAGTTCCTCTGGCTCTAGCTGTGATGACTATAAGTGGGTCTACTTTCCACCCTTGTTGAGTGATACTGTTAATTAATGGTTGATATTTTAGTATTTTGTTGCCAATTGTTTTTGGTGAGAATCTATCATTAGTGTAGGTGAATTCAATAAATTGTACTGTGAGGTTGTTTGCAGGGTTTAGTGGTGGGGTATTTTGGTATGGGAGCCCTTTGATGCATAGGATGCCTGGTTTGAATTTGGCATTACAGTGACATCTTTGTTGTCCACATGTATATGGCAAAAGCCATGGGGGTACTGTATTTTCTTGTGGATTGTTGTTAAATGTATCCGCATTCATGAGGGTGTAGCATCTTGATTCATTTGAAGATAAGATTATTTTCCTTATTTCCCATACTGCTTTGTTATGTCTTTTGGTTCTAAGGGCATGTATGTGGTGTTGTTTACATAGTAGGAGTACATGGAGCCATATGTCCGCGTCTTAGGAGTTCCAAATGGGGCATGTTTTTGAGGGGAATCGTTGTGTTCCAAAGATTAATTGTTTCCTAGTGTTTCCCATGTATTGGCCGGTTCGAAATTTTAGTAAGCTTGTTTTTTGTGAGTTTGTTATTGCGGGGTTATTCCAAAAGTCATTGGATATTTTGTTATCTATGATGGGGTTCATTGTTCATTTGTTGATGTTCGGGAAGTGTTCTGCTAGTATTTCTAGATTGTTTTCGCGGTCGTATTTCTTAATGTATGTTTCTAAACATCTGGCTCGGCCTTTGTCAGGTCTTTTCCTAGGTTCGGGCCATGTATCTTTTTGAAAGTAGTATGGTGTAGTATGTGCAAATTCGTATGGCTTGTTGGCAAATTGGTAGTTTCTTTTCTTGGTACCGTCTTCTCGACCGTCTTTTGCTAATTAGTCTGCTTGTTCATTTCCGTTAATTTTGGTGTGTGCTTTAACCTTGTATATTGTGGTAGGCTGTGTATGTCTTTTTAGCATCTCTACCATTTCTTTTAGTATGGTTTTATCGGCATGATTGTTATGTTGAGTTGGGTGTTTTAGCTGTGTGTTTAGTACATATATGCAGTTGAGGCAATCTGTGAAGATGTGAGCTGGTTCATTTGAGTATTTGGTGGTGATTAGAGTGAGTGTTTCATGTATAGCCATTAGTTTGGCTCTGAAGCTTGTTTGTAGGCTTGGAAGTCTTTTTGATATTTATATTTCCATTTTTGTTGAGTTGTAAATTCCATAACCCGCTTTTTCTTTTTTCCAATGTCCATCCTCAACTTCTTTTGGTGGGACAAAGGATCCATTAGTGTATTTTCTGTACTGTGGCGGGAATTTTAGTGTAGTGTTAATTTCATAGTTTGGTAGTGGTAGTGTGTTTGTGGTTAGTGTGTTATTATACATTAGGGGAAATTTGGGGTCTCCAAAAGGCCTTGAGGTTTCTCACGTGCCACAAATTTTGGATTTTGCCCATCACTTTTTGAGGCTAGCACCAATGGTACCACGACATTGCCAATACTGCAGGGAGAGTGGGTCGACCCAATCATTGTGAGGAAGCGCGTGTGTGCCTCGAGAGAGACGCTGTCGGGGCTGACAAGAATGCACATGCGGTGCACTTTTGAATGCTGGCAGGAGCATTTGCATTTAAGGGTCACGTTTCAGTTCCAGTGAACATACCGTTGTGCCATCGAAGTTACCGTTGTGTCAGCGAACTTCCTTCCCAAGTTCAATTCTAAGTGGACTAACAAGAATCTAATCTTCCACTTAGTAACTCACTCTGCCAAGATCCTTCATTGTTGGTGCAAAGCAATAAATACAATGAAAGGGTCGTTCGCCAAACACCGTCGACACATTGGTGCCAACAAGGCCCCCCGTTGTCCACGCAATTCGCTTCTAACACTGTCAGTTCACACAATCAACTCTACGGGCAGCGACATGAACTCACATTTTTACCATCGGAGGGGCATTTGGGCAGACAAGTCACCTAACCCGGGCTGTCTTACAGGGCCTTTTGGAGACCCCAAATTTCCCCTAATAGGGTGGGTATATTAGTTTGTTCCATTTGGTGCTTTTGTTAACTGGTGTATTAGGGGGTGTAGGTGGGGCTTTTTGTATGTAGTGTTGTGATATTTGTAGATTTTCAATTATTGTGTTCAATATGTCTATTTGGTTAGTTGTGCCAATGTTGTGGTTTTGGTGATGGATACAATAAATGTGTATTACCAGTGGTTCTATTCGTGGTTTGTTAAGTTCTGGTGATACTGTTGGTTCTACATATGTAATGGTGTTTGCCGCGAAGTGTGCAATAACGTGTGTGTCTAGGAAGGGTCCATTATTTGGTAAAAGGTTTTGGTACCAGTTAATGTCCGGTATTGTTAAGATGGTGATGGTTTTTGGGTTATGTTTTGTTGCTACGCGTGCCCAATGTATTGCTTGTTGTGCTGTTTCTTCATTGCTTGGGTGGGCGTATCCGATTCCTTTCCATTTGTATTGGAAGGTTGTACCTAGTGAGCCAAAAAAAATTCTTTAGTGAATGGGGAGTAGAATTGTGTGATTTTTGTGGAGCATGTTATAGGTGAAGAAAAGTAAGAGTGGGTAATTTTAAAGGTTGTTGTGAGGTGGTCTAGGATGTTAGTTGGTAGGGTGTGTTGTGATTTTTTTAATAATTCTTTTTTATGGGTTTTATATCTTTGGTATAGCCAAATGACTTCCGTTTCAAATGGTTGTGTGGGTGGTATTAGGCTGTGTGATCTTTGCTTGTATTTATTGTATTGTTGCTATAGCCATTTTAGTCTGATGGTTGGGATGGTGATAAGGTGTTTACTGGTGTCGTCATATATGTGGGTTGTTTCGTTTTGTGTTTGGATGGTATTTTTATTTGTGTTGATGTCTTTTTCTGGATTACATTCTGTTGTGGATATTTGGACAAGGGGGACTATTGTGGGTGGTGTAATAAATCTTGTGTCTCTGGTTTGTTCATGTGTAATATGTGTGGTTATAATATTTCTATAGTATGTATGTTGGTGTTTTGTGTAGTATTTTGTGAGTACTTTTATGTTATGTTCTACTACTGCTGGTAGGTTGAGTGGAAAGAGTTCACGTTGTGGCATCCATTTGTTGTATGTTATGTTGTTTAGCGTTGTCCATTGGCAGAGGTATGTGTTGTATTTTTTTGTTATTTTGTATTTATCTTTTGTATCGTGTGTTTTGTGGTTTATATGGGAAAATTGGTATGGTTATTTTTTATTTTTGATGGGGGGTTTGGTTGTTGTGGTTGTGGTGGTGGTGGTGGGTGTAAGGATATATTGGTGTTCGTGGTGTTAGTTCTTGGTTGTTTGATATATATCTGTCTTTGAGTGTGCGGGGTTGTGGGTGTATGTGGCATGTGTTTGGGCAGTTTTGTATGCATCTAGGGTAGCAGAATAGTTGTTCTGGTATGTTAGTGCACTTTTTTCTAGTTTAGTTGGATTTTGGTAGAAATTTTTGAAGTCTTCTGGTGACATTAGATTGGTGCCATTGGTAGGGTAATATGTTTTATTTTGTAGATGTTGTGTGCAAGTAGTTTGTGTAATAGTTATAGGGATAGTTTGGGGTCTAAGTGTGGTAATTCAACTATGACTTTAGATCTCCATTCTAGTTCTAGTTCAGTCATGTGAAGATGAAAGTTTTCTTCTGTGCTTTTGAGATGAATTCCACCGGCCTTTTTCATAAGGAACAGCGTTTGAGTTGTTGGTGATCTGATACAATCATGGGATTTAATTCTAGATATGTCTTCTGCACCTCCATGTTTGGCGAGTATGTGTTGGATGAGTCCTTTATAAATTATACCTAGTCTTCCTATGTCATTAAGTGCATTTCTAAGTTGTTCACCGATGCATCTAAAGTAGGCATTTTTTTAGTGAGAATGCTTCTAGTCTAAATAGATCATGTGAGAGCTGGGTTATTACATTTGTTGTGCATTTTGGTAGTTCGCATATTGTTTTTTGGATCCCAATGATTTTTTTATCTAGTTTTTTAATGGCTGGTAGAGAGTATGGTACTGCATAAAAGCTATAGGCTATGCCAGCTCTGATGACTATATGTACCATGTTAATTTTTTGTTTTATGGTGGCTGGGGAGTTTGTTAATTTTTTACATTGGTTTATTACTTTGGTTGTGGTGATGTGCGTTTGGAGTTTCCATTTTAGTAATGGCACTAATTGTATGCCTAGATATACATATGGTTCATTCTGGTGTAGAACAGGTAGTGGTTGGTGTCTATAACTAATGTTTTGGGCTATCATATGATTTTTAAATTTGTCTGGTTTCATTTTTGATTTGTTAGGGCATCTAGTGAAAACACATTTTGGTACTTCTAGGTCCATTCCTACCCATTCACAAAATTTGTCTAATTTATTTAGTTGGGTTTGTAATAATTGAGATTTATTTGTAATAGCTACTAAGTCGTCTGCGTATACTGCTGAGCTAATCTTTATTTCCGATGTGCCAAATGAATATCCGTTTTTCTCTCTTTGTAACCATCATAGTAATGGTTCTAAAAATATTAGGAATAGGTATGGACTAAGTGTGTCTCCTTGTATGGTGCCTCTTTGTATTGGTATTGGTTTTGTTTTTCCAAAGTGTTCTCCGGTGAATATAGTGTTAGAGTGTGAGTATATGTTTCCTACTAGTATTACTGCGTCTTTTGGGTAGCCGAGGTCTTTCATTATGGCTAGTAGTCTTGCATGGTCGACGGAGCAAAATGCATTTTTGAAGTCAATGTATAGTAGGTAAATGTCTTGGTTTGTGAATCTTGCGTCTTCTAATGCTGCTATAATGAGTTGAAGTTGTCTGGTTGTGCTTCTTTCTGCCCTAAATCCTTCTTGACTATCATGTAGGATTTGGTGTTTTTTGCCATATGCAGAGAGTATAGATGTTAATGTACTAGTAAAAAATTTGTATATTGTGTTTGCAAGAGCTATTGGTATGTGATTGGGTAGTTGTGAGGGGTTTCCTTTTTTGTACAAAAGTATGGTTAGGCTTATTTTCCACAAGGCTGGGATTTGTTTTTGTTTATAGCAATGGGTAAAAAATAGAAAGAGTAATTTGTGAAAACTTTCGGGCATATTTTTTAGGATTGCATTGGGGATTTTATTAGGGCATGGTGTTTTGTTGTTGACTAGGTGTTTTAGGCACATATCATATGTTTTTCTATCAAAATATTCATTTAGTGGGGTTTGTGGGTTTCCTCTTTTTTCCATGACATATCCATCCAGGTCATGCCATGGGTATTGTCTAACCCCACATGTGCAGTGTATTGGGTGTTCAGGCTGGTAGTGGCATATTGGTATTGTTGGTCTATTACTAATTGATTGTTGAATATGTATCTCATTTGCTATGTCTTCAGGGCTGGTTAGTATATTATTCTTTCTGTCCATAATGCAATCTAGAGGAGGTGTTTCTTGATTTTTGAATATTTTTTTGTTAATTTTCTTGGGGATTTTTTCGTATAGTTGTCTATATTTTGTTATGGCTTTTTTAACACATTCTTGGGTAAATTTTGTGGTAATTTTGCGAGCTTCTGTGTTTGCAATTTTAGCTAAAGTTGCTAGGGTTTTGATTCATTCTAGTTTGTTGTGTTCTTCGGTTGATGGTAGCGGGATGTTAGTATGGGTATGATTTTGTAATTCTTCAAGTATTGGGTGACTTTGCCAGTTTACTAAGTTTTTTGTGGTTTATATTTCTTTTCTAATTAGGTGGTATGTGGAGAGGTAGTTCTTTTCATTTTTTTGGGAGTTTTCTTGGTAGGAATCCTCCTTGTTGCTTTGTATGTTTTGTTAGCTGTGGTAGGGGTGGTGCACTACAAGTGTCTTTTGTTTTGTCTGAAATTTCATTGATATATAAGAATCATGAT
The DNA here is from genome assembly GCA_022496805.1 of Pohlia nutans. Lineage (NCBI taxonomy): Eukaryota > Viridiplantae > Streptophyta > Bryopsida > Bryales > Mniaceae > Pohlia > Pohlia nutans. Next base: position 12,023,408 of record CM040092.1, on the reverse strand, counting down.
TGGATTTTTTGTTTATTTTAAACAAGTATTTTTTCAAATAAATAATGATTAATATGAGTTTTGAAAGTGAAAAGATAGTCGTATTCTACTTCCAACAAATAGACCGTGTTTTTTAGAACATATAAAGGATCATGAATTGCATCCTAGAAACTTCAATGTAGAAACCCTTAACCCCTAAACGTACCAGGGTGTGTCTGGAATTGACAATTTGAGAAAATTCATCATAAAGTACTATTTAGAAGAATATTTTGGAATTGATATACAAATGAGAGTTCTAGATTTTGAATTTTAGATTCCATCCGTACAGTTCGATTCACTAATACTATCACCAATATTTAATTATCAATTTTGAAAGTTAAAATTAAAAATTCCTTCTAATTTCGATTACAGACAAAATATTAATATTTTTTGAGACAAATTTGTTGGAATGAATTTGAAATGAGATACTCTTAAATGTGGTGATTCTTTAAAAAAATTGTGTTTTTTAAATCTATAACCTCATTTTGCAAGGTCACTTTTGAACTACAGTCAATGCAATTTTGGCTTGGTCAACGACTTGACATACTTCTACATTTGTAATTTTAGAAAAATATGTAATCAAGTATGACTAAATCCAACCGTTAGATAGGAGAACAACTTAGTGAAGAACCTCCAAAAAATTGGATGACTTTCATCCAAGAATTTTTGAGAACGTGAGAAGGGTTTGAATCTGTTAGTCATCCACTTCTGGACGCTCTGACGTTTAGGGGTTAATCATATTACAAGTGGTCAGTTTTAGGTTTCTTGGGCGGTGGTTTTGAGGGCACTTGACCAGAATAGTGGTGGACGATTACGGGGTATTTCCACATTACCCTTTACACATTTCATGCATGAAATGGGTGTGTTGCTGCCATGGAAGTGACGGTTTTCTCAGACTTTCGCAGGCTCGGTGTAAGTATACTTCTTGGAGGTAGTGAAGTGCAATGCACTGCTGCTGCGGCCTTCATTTATGGGTACCTGTGTCAACAGACGGCGTTATGAAAAGATGCTCTTAGTTGATGCCACACCAAACACAGTACTGTACAGTACCCTGCTGTGGGTTTACATGTGAAATCACTAATTAATGCCTTCACATTTGGTTTTTGATTAAAGCAAATGAAAGGAAATTTTATTGCAAGTGACTGACCAGGTCTCCACAACGAGAGGGTGCGCACCTCAACCTAATGTAAAGTCTGGTTTAGAGCATCTCCACTCGCACGGAAAATTTCATCACATTGAAACTTCATCACTAATGGGGCCACTTACTTAGAGTGCAGGTTACTTATATTGACTTAGGAGACCCACTTTACCAATTGTTGGCCCAACCCAAACTTCACAAATTTTAACTAGTTCACAATTTGAACCCAAATACCTCGAACGCACCCTTATTGTTGGATCTCACGTATCTCTTCCATCTGTACAATCATTGACTAATTTAATTGTTAATTGAATTCATGTCAACAATCAGGTGGGTCCTAGTATAAAGTAGGTCTTAATTAGCAAGGCACTTATATCAAACTATGTAGCTAGAAGAAAATTAGTCTTGAACTCCAATTATCGTAATCGGTCATCAAGATCAACAAAAAATAATTACAAGACGAGAAGCCCAAATCTTTAAGAATTTATTTATTTATTTTAAATCTATTTTGTACTGTGAAAATTAGAATCTTGAAGAATATTCACAAAATTTGTCATTTGTTGAAAAAGAATTTTTCAAATTAAATAAATTATTTGGCATGAGATACCGATTGCGACAGTCAGGTACGGTCACTATAGTAGCCAGAAACTCTACACTAGTAGAAAAGGTGGCACTGCCGAAGCACATACCCATGCAATGTTGCCCAGTTCTAGGCAAGTGTTGCCCATTTGCTTGGGCATCTCCCTCGACAATGCCAACTTTTTTTTACTAGTGCTAGATTTTGCTTAGTCAATTTTACTAGGCCATGAAGCTGAACTTGAAATCCATATTAACCCTTTAAGGTCTAGATGATGCATCAATTTCAAAGATGCATTATAAAATGTTTGATGAATAACAAAAATGGAGTTGATGTACACAACAAAGTTGTAAATGTCAATGTATAGAACACATCTATATGGTTGGATTTATCAAAAAAAAAATTGTTCATATTTTTTAATTAAATTTTCAAGGTTTTTGTTTGAAATTCAATTAAAAATCCCAAATTTACAATTTCAAAAAAAATTGTAACAAGTTTGGAATAATATGCACTAGGAGATGGTATAATTTCCATTATTTGATTCTACTTGTTTTGAAAAATTATTTTTTAAGAGCTCACTTTCTGAACTAAGAATGATACTTGACATAAACCAATTATGTTGTTTTGAAAAAAATCACAACATCTTATTTTCAAGATCCAAACTGTACAAATGGTAGTCAACTAGCACAAGAACCAGGAAAAATTTGGATGAATGAAAATGTGACTATTCATCGTCCAGAAAATGGTTCACAGTCCGTCCAGCGTTCACTGTATGGACGCAGGCAAACCAAAGGGTTAAGTCATCACAGCTCCCATTAATTTAACAGCCACCAAGTTATTACTTACAGGTACTCTTCCATGGCTTATATGATAACAGGCGTCACCAATATGGTCCATGGTGAACAAGAAATCATCATTGGACAGAAATATTAGGTCAAAATTTTCATCATATAGACATGGAATGGAGTGGCCGGTATGAATCTTGCACCTTGTGGATTGATTACCCGTATGACAAAGCCAAAGTTTCAGACTTGTCAAATCATTCTGAGTTGAGGGAGTAACTACACCTAAGGTACCTATATCTTAAAGGGAGCATTTACCTTAAAGCGTGCGTATCTACTACAGTGTGACATTTCATGGCTAAAATGCCACCTTGTAGTAAATACGCACGCTATAAGGTAAATGCTCCCTTTAAGGCATAGTTGCCTTAATAATATTCAAAGCTACTCCTCCCTTATGTCCTTATGGTGTCTTTTTCTTAGACCCTCGGGAGTTCACGCCATTGGCGTTATAAAGAGTCCTCAACCCTACTAAGTTTTCTCTCTCTCAAAGCTACCGTTATAGATTCTTGCTTCAAATGTACACAGACTAAACATGAGAGCCTCATATCAATTTTGGACACATCCCTAATCAACACTTGATTTTTTAAGAATTTACTCCAACAATGTTTATAAAACGCATGCTAAGATGAGTAATATTTGGATATCATGTGCAATGATTATGAGCGTCCAATGTTATCTTGATAGCTAGAAAATTTAAAACAAATGCAAGATTTGATGTTTAAATGGTTTACATTCTCATAATCAATATGTATTCATTATAGATAGTTGATAAGTCTCTAAAAACTCATGGTGTATAATCCCTCTTTTGCTGTCACTTGAATACATGCAGATTCTTTTTTTAAATTGTATTTGAGTTCTTGTTTAACTTTGTGTTTTTTTTTTGGGAAACAAATGAATGCTTTATTTCTATTGCACAACAACATGTTACAAACATCACACTATGAAAAAAAAGAGCACCTTTCCAATGCTCCCCCACGGGTGATTTTTTGGATTTTTCTTCCTACAATATTTGGACTAGACTCAAAGCTCCTAATAATTTCCAACTAAGAGCAATGCCTCCACCGTAACATGAGGTCCATGAGCAATTCCCGTTATGCTCGGGGTTCCTATCAAGTAGGGAAGTATTAGCCTTCATGACAAGCATCCGACTGGAATCGAACCGCCGATTGCTTTGGTGCTAATAAACACTCCTAAGGGGAGCCCACCTCTTGGCTATCACCTAGGTAGTTTAAGGCCATTCCGGACCAACTTTCTGCTTTTCGGAGATGGCAAAGACTAATAATTGCATCTATTAACAATAATTAAATTGGTTTCTTGCCTAAAATGGAATTTTGGTCCCACCCTTGCAACTTTAAGTCGAAACAAGGAGTCAAATTGTTTTTTATATGTGAATGGCTGCTAAAATGTGTGTGGTCCCTTGTTATTTTTGACTGGTTGTGTTTTGTTCGAGATCAAACACTTCAATTCTATTGGAAGCATGCATCCAAGATGGGATTTTGGGAAAAAATAAAAGCCCTAAGTAACTTATCAACTATCTTTATTATTCAAGATTCTAGCATTTAAATTTGAAATGGGTCATAACTAGCTTTTGTCATCTACAAAAGCTTGTTGTTCGTAAAGAATCTATTACACAACACAACTAGTAATCTCATGCGATGATAGTTTCGCCGCCGGAACTATTGTGTTGAACTCCGACACAGGCCAACCCAGTCTATCATATAATACAAATATGCACTTACGTTGTTGGAACTATTGCATGTGTCGAGACTCCAGCGTAGGCCAATATAGTATTATATCATAAAGAACTCTATCCACATTTCATCCAAAATCATATTGTGATTTAAAAAAAAATTACAAAATTGGTTTATGTCAAGTTCCATTCTTAGTTCAAAAAATGAGACGTTAACAATGATTTTTCAAAATAAGTAGAATCAAATAATGAAAATTATACCATCTCATAGTGCATATTATTCCAAATTCGTTATAATCTGTTTTTAATAAAAATTTGTTAATTCTGGATTTTAAAGTGAATTTCAAAAGCAAACCATGCAAAATTAGTTAAAAACTATTAATAAGAAATATGATAAATCCAACCATACATATGTGATCTACACATTGAGATTTACAACTTTTCTTTACATTTCAACTCCATTTTTGTGATTCATCAAACATTTTTGAAATCAGTGGTGGATCTGGACGTTAAAGAGTTGATTAATTAATTAATTAATTATTCATTTTTCAGTGGCAAAAAGTGGAGGGAATGCACGTATGCACAATTAATGGAGGACTACGTAAGCTCATGGTAGAGATGTCTGAATTGAGGATTGGCTGGCAGGACACTTTCCAGTATAAATGACGGTCCTGATAAGATCAGGCTGGGAGGTACATTTCAGCTCATCATCAATTGGTCTTGTAAGGTACCAATTGTCCACTGTCTGTTGTTGCAAGAGGAAGGTAGAGTACCGAACTTACAAATGCACTGTAGAAGACCTGCTTCCAGCCGCTCTCTTCCGCCATCTCTCCCATCCTAACTGACAACAACAAATCACTCCTCAAACTAGCTTCCGTCCTTGTGCACACAATAGCTTCTCCACATTGTGTTTTTTTTTTCTTTTCTCTTTTGAATTTAATTTTTTTGGTAGAGGCCATCGTCAACTAGTGTAGCTTCACAGTATCATTTAACTCCTTGGGAACTCCACTGAAGAAACTCTACAGGATTTGCTCAAAGATCATCTTCTTAATCCCTATTCTACCCTGGAGGTGAGCCTTTTGTGGAATGATTGTTGACATTTCGAGCTTTTTTCCTTTGTAGTCCTAGCTCGCTGTATGTATGTATATGTATTGCAGGTTTTGGAGCTCGTGGCAAACAGAGACATGGTCACAGAGTAGCTCGTGTGTAGAATAATGTACGTGTTGTTGCTCTAGAAGTAGAAAGGTTTGTGCGTTCTGATCGTAAGATGTAGAATGTCTATTCAAACTCAGTTCAAAAATGTGCCATTCACGAGGTCAGTAGCCTTGTTCAAAATTCCAGTGTCTGTTGTTGCAGCAATAGCGCAGCATCGTTGCATGCAGCTCTGGAAGTCGAAAGGGTTGTGCGTGCTCCTGATCATACACTTTCAATTCCTGTTAGCAGATTGCTGCTTTTTTCGTCTTCAAAACTCAGTTTGAAAATGTGCTTCGAGGATCCATTCCCGAGGTCAGTACGTAGCAAAATTCCACAGTCTGTTGTTGCTGTTGCAAGTAATGATCAATAGCGCAACAAAACGTTGCAGCTCTGGTTGTGCGTAAGCTTCCTGAAGATTGTTGCTTTTTTTTTTTTTTTTTTGTGTGTCTAAACTCAGTTTGAAAATGTTTGCTTCGAGGATCCATTCCCGAGGTCAGTCGCCCTGTTCAAAACATTCCACTGTCTGTTTGTTGCAATCGCTCACACAACGTTGCAGCTCTGGAAGTAGATAGGCTTGTGTTGATCACAAACGTACTGTAGATTGTTGCTTCTTGTCTCTTCAAAAACCAGTTTCAAAAGGATCCATGCACGAGGTCAGTTGCTTTATTAACTATTAATTACCGTTGCGAACAACATTGCTCAGAAAACGTTAATGGCCTGTACAGACAGCTTGCCATGGTTACAGCTTAATAGAGATTCATGCAGTGTTTGATTGTATGATTGTATCCCACAGATCAGTCGAAGTCGTGATTAGCTACAGCATGGAGGTTTAGCATCGCTCACAAGATGCCGGACAATGGAGGACCAGGAATTTCGGAAGGGAAGAATGATAATAGTCCCAGGCCATCAATCACTCGGAGTTCCCGTTTCTTAAACCTCTCACTCTTTCCATCCAAGCGAACCTTCACAAGTTCTTTTTCTTCCCGGAGTAGCGCAAGTGTGGACTCATCGACCACGACGTGCTTAGCTTTCCACTCGTTCCGCGATGCGCTCTCCTGCGAGCACCCCATGTCCCCACCCGCGCAATCCTCCCCCGACGCGAGAAAGATGTCATCGCGATGGTGGCGCTTCGGATTCGGGGGCAAGAAGAACCGAGCGCGGGAGGAACCGGCGCCACCCAAGGAGCACAAGAAGGCCCGCATGGACAAATGGGTTGCGTGCGGGGAGGTCTCCCGGATTGCGCGAACAGAGCCTGACGATTCCCGAAGCCATTACGAGTTAGTGAAGCCGGTTCTGGAGCCCATGCGGTTCGTCACGTCCGATTTGGCCCAGTGTCCCACGGACGATGATGAGTCACAGAGTCGAAAGCAGCTGCGCTTGCAATCCGAGGATCAAACCAAGGTGCTCGTCACGCAGCTGCGTTCCCAGCGAGGCAAGGAGCAAGGCGTGGTCGCCGGGGAGGTTCGCGTGCACGCAACGGAGTATCCGCCGGCGCGCGTCACGCTCGCGTCCCTGGGCGCCATCGCGCCGTTAATCGCAATGCTGGACTCGCCGTCTGTCGCACACACCGCGCTGCTGACGCTTCACACGCTTGCCAGCGGCAACGACGTGAACAAAGCGGCCATCGTCGACGCGGGCGTCGTGCCCAAATTACTCAACCTGTTACCAAATCACTCAACCTCAATCCAGAAAGCTGTTGTTGCGAATTTCTTAAGCTTGTCCGCTCTCGACCGCAACAAGCCCCTGATGGGCGCATCCATTCCGAAGCTGATCCAAACCCTAAAACAGGGGAAGGAGAAAACAGGGGAAACAGGGGAAACGCTGCGCGCGCTCTACAATCTCTCGCTTTCGCAACCCAACATCAAATTCTTCGCGGAAGGGGACGCGGCGACTGTAATTGTGGAAATTCTCACGAATGCGAATGCGGAGAAGGCGCTGGCGGTGCTGGGGAACATGGTGGGGGTGGGTATTGGTCGCAAATGCGTGACGGAGGGGGTGGTGGAGGTGCTGATCGGGGTGTTGGGCTGGGGGGTGCAATTCGCCAAGTGCCAAGAGCGTGCGGCGTACATTCTGATGGTGGTGGCGCATTACAGTTACGGGCATCGGGAGGCGATGGTGCAGAAACGGGCGATTCCGGCGCTGCTGGAAGTGTCGTTGCTGGGCAGCGCGTTGGCGCAGAAGCGATGCGTGCGCATTCTGGAGTGCTTGCGGGAGGATCGCGAGCAGGGGCGGCCTATGTCGGCGCCCATGGACCCGCCTCGCAAAGTAAAACAGGAGTTGGAGCAAAGGATGGACGCAGGGGGCGAGGGGAGCAAAGTGGTGAGGCACATGGTGCAGCAGAGCTTGGAGCAGAACTTGCAACGCATCGTGCGCCGCGCCAATCTGCCGCTCTTGGAGAGAGGAAAAGGCGATGGCGTCACGCACGCTTTCTCGCTCTCGGGTTGCTCCAGCTCCAAGAGCCTGCCCTTCTGATCACAGTAAGCCCATTCCCAGTCTCTACCTCCACTTACCCATGAGTACGGTATTCAAATGGTTAGGTTTTTATATATTCTGATTGGCAAATCAAAGAGGATTCCAATGCACCACAGAATGTAATACGTTGGAAACTGTATACAAAAGTTCTGAGCATTCAAAGTTTTATTGGTGGATGTCGCAGTCAGTGAATGAATCACTACAGTAGTAGACATGCCAATAACCGCACAAGCAATACTCAAATCTTTCCCCACGAGAATGTAGAAACTTACACTGTCTCAAATTTTGAAAGATTGTGGTATGTCAAATTGGGATTCGCCTTGAAAAAATCACACTCAAAAATGTTTTGTACAATAACTTTTATTGCTCGTCAAACACATTGGGTATGATTTTTAATGGAAATTTACTTGGAGCCCTTCACACGGCGTGCGGTGATTGGACGATACCTTACAATTATATTGGAATTGTGCGGTGAAAGTGTGTTATCATTGGCATGTCTACTATGATTAGAATTGTGCGGTCATTGGAACTGTGTGGTCATTGGTATGTCTCCGTTCCCGAAGTGATTAAGCCTCGACGTCCACTTACCCAAGAGTATGGTATTCAAATGGTTAGGTTTTTATATATTCTTATTAGCAAATCAAAGAGGATTCCAATGCACTAAAGAAAGTAATACGTTGGAAACTGTACACAAAAGTTCTGAGCATTCAAAGTTTTATTGGTGGATGTTGCAATGAATGAATGAATGAATCACTAATGGATTGAGAAAAAAACCAATAGCTTGCAAGATTCCCTTAACAACTAAAGCATTCCGTTCCCGAAGTGATGGAGTAAGGTGGTTGGTGATTGAAAAGATGTGATTCCTCCCTTTTTGTAGGATCCACTAATTCCATTCACCAAGCAATCTTCCTCTCTTGACACCGACTATTGGTAAATGATCTCAAACCTATGCACCTTCTCATAATACATTCTCAAAATCAATATGTACCCTACTCATTTTAGGACGTTGAATTTCGCTACATGTCTCAATTAGGTACCTCTCCTTCATTTTGCACATGTTGTGATTCATTTAATTGAGGCTGTCTTGTGCAGATTGGATCCAAGAGTTTTGTGTTCACCCCCAATTTTACAACATTTTACAACCTGGGTTGATCAGCACTAGTTGTAGTCTTCGATCCGGTGGATGCATATTCTGCTGGAGCAACTTCAATGTTGTCGGTAATCGGCTACTCACGTTTGCAATCAATGCAACTGGGCACAAGACTTGTGAGGCTTGTGAGATTTATTTGAGCTGCTGCTTCGTTTTGGTGCCGGACAATTTCACCGGCTTCTAGCTATCCACTTGAGCGTTCCAAGTCTTCCAAACTAGGAGCTGATTGTCGTCTCTTTCGAAGGTATTTGCTTCTGTCATTTTGCAGCCGATTCCTGGAGAGAGTTAACCCCTAAATGCCTGGGCCTATGACCTTGGAATCATGCTTTACATGTGACACTCAATTTTGCCACTATAAATAAGATAAGAATTCAACCTTAATATTGCATGCACATAACGTTCTTCAGCCCTTGTTGGACCACAATGTAGAGAAACTGCTAATAAAATAATTCAACTCTCCAACCCTCTTTGCTTGGCCAAGCTGAAGTTAGAGAGAATTCTCTGCGATCTCCTGACGGATGCTTGAGATTTGGAGGTGAACAATACAGGGCTGAAGAACGTTATGGAGAGAGAGAAGCATGATGATCAACTGTGCTTCTGATAGAAATGTTTTTGACTTGGAACTTTTTAAAATAAATGTATATTACATTTTAAGAATGCACAGATACATAGATGATGAGTCAAGGCGTAGGCAAGCAATGAGATGCTGCTGTGATTTTTAATGCCGACTATTGTGCATGTGCTGCAGGAGAATGATCGATCGTTGCAACAATTGAATTTACTCCTCACAGAAGATTTCAGTCAATACCGGAACTTGGAACCGATTCACGCTGTTTCTTCACTTTTTATTTATTCACGGCATTCCCTTCATTGCTTCGTTTGTAAAGATAAAAACTCTTTTCCCCCAAAAAAGGAAACTAAAAACACATTAGTAGAAAGGTGATCTTTGAGTACCAAGGAGCAGTGTCGAGTGTGGTGTCCAAGGCCACTATTGACACTACTATAGGTATTTTGTCTTTTTGTTGTTGTCTCATCAGGTATTTTCAAAAAATATCCATTAGATCTTTGGAAGTTTACAAAGAAAAGAAATTTTGTTGCTTGACCATATAATATTCTTTAGCTATTGAAGCATTGCATCTTTTCTATTTATAGGTATGGAAGTATTGCAATGAAAAATATGTGACATTTGGCAATGGAGGGAGCAATGGCATGCAAATCACGTTGCTTTTAGATAAAAAAAAGTGACATGTATCAATTTGCAATAAAAGATGTTTATTGTATTTGAGTAAATGTATTTTCTAAATGCTTTGTATATTGTACTAATTCTTATAAAAAAATAAATTAAAAAATTAAAAAATATATATTTGACATATGGATGGATTCTTTTTTCTATTGGAACGAAAGGGGAATTAAAATAAAATAAGTTTAGACTTATGATGAATAAATATTTTGATTTTTACGTAAATAAACCTAATGGTGCTTATTTTGGACCTAGTGTAGTGATGTTCTACATTATAGGAAAAGAAATGGGATTTGGAAGAGGTTGTGACTTTTGCACCTATGAATAAAGTCTAGCAAGCTAATGTTAATGTTGATGTCATTAACATTTCAACTTGGCTACATGATATTCCTACACCTCTCTTTATTTCTTTATTTTGAGAAAATGTCACAATACTTCTACCACCTATTGAGTGGTCTATACGGTAGTAATTTCAAATGTTTGAGGTCTTCAATGTTATAGAAATTGGTGGAAAATTTCTTTTTTAGTCTCCACTTGTCACAACTTTTCACTATCTTCAAGACTTTTACAATAAACACAATACAATTGTGGAATAAAGTAAACAAATTTATTGTTGTTCTTGTATTCAATTCGAGTATCTACTGCTATTCCCATTAGTGACTATACAAACTATCAAAGTGACAAACTACTATTTTCATTAGTGTCCCTTGGCATTCTAATGTAAACAAAAGTTCAAATTAATGTATGCACATACTATCAAAGTGACAAAATAAACCCAAAAATATCTACTCATTGGAGTTGAAGATTCTCTAATTTGTAACCTTTACAAGGTCCTTGGGGTCCTTCTCTACAACCCGTATGTAGCCCTATAATTATTCAATTGTGGTTTAATATATGAATTGTGATATATCATTATATACATATTATCATGATTATTAATTTTTCTTTGTATTGAAAAGTGTTTGGTCATTATTATTTTGATGAAATACCACTTAATACAAAATATACTATATGGCCGCAAAGGGCTTTTGGACCGTTCAAAGTTAAAGTTTGTATTGTATAGAAGTGAATATGTATTTTGATCTCACCAAATAATCGTTGGATGTTTTTTAAAATTAGACAATACATAGACATACATGTTTACTTTTTTTTTGTATATAGTGAAGATCTAAAAATAATCAACGACCAATAAAACAAATGGCCAAGAGCTCGAAAAAAAACAAGCATGTGTAACAAGTGACCACGTGGGCCCAAAGCTTGAAGTTTTTGGGCGTGGCAACATAACATTTAGTAGCCTTTACTAGCTCTCCCTTGCTCTCGAGGAGAATGTGTAGCATATTCTGCATTATCATCCAAGAACAATTCGTAGCTACCTATGTTTTCTCACAGATGGAGGATTTGGAAAACTAGAAGGGAAGGTAACCATGTATAGTCTTTCCTTACACATCTCTATATGTCCCTCACTTTTAAAGAGAGCAACATTATGAGTAATAATACTTTAACCCAAGAATGTTATGGTGCGTGGCTAACCAATCGAAAATGGGAACCTGAATAAAAATTTCCTTGAACATTGAGCTACTTCTTTTGTCCCTCTATTGACAATAGTTTATGACCTTCTTGCTTTCTTCTCCACCCTCCCTACTCTGTAAACAATGAAAAATAAAGGGTTGCACTCAATGCACAACATGGGTGAAATTCACATGATGCACTATAAATCACATGATGGATGAAAAGGCAAAGTGGTTGAATGCTACACTGAATGGCGTATTTAGTGTCCGAGGAGAATTGATGTCTTTTACCACAATTCGTTCAAAGGTGAAAAGAAATAGTGTTACTTGACACTACATAGGAGTTTGCCACTTATCATTATCACTTTCATTGAGAGTGCCATGTTCTTTCCAAGTAGTGAGAGTAACATGAGGTGGTATGCCATATTTATTATAAAGTTGCCATATGTCATTGGAACACTACATTCATTTTTTTTCTTAGGAGGACACTATATCTCCCTAAAATTAAATAATGCCCGGATTTAGAAATAGTGTCCTTGGACACTAAATACGCCATTGAGTGTACTGAATGTTCATAACATTCAATAGCATGCATTGTTTCTGCCTTGGCTCTACAGTAGATGATGTGGAATATTCCGCACCCAACAATGCTTCATTAGTAGTTAAGTGGACAGGTGGAGGCTCAAGATGATGAACAAAGTGTATGAAGGAAAGGGTAGTGGGCATGAAGGCTACTGAATGTTATATTATGAATTGTTGTCGCCAACTAGGAATTTACTGGAATTTGAATTGCGGAAAGGGAAAAAAAATTCCCTGTTTTCAAAAGTGGGTGGGGGGCCGGAGAATGCCATAAATTCAACCGTTATCAAGGATGGATTGATTGGATTCCAACTGTATTTTTTCTCACGTAGATACCGTGTCAGAGTGTGGCACTGCAAAGCTGGCCAAAAGCGTTGGCCTTTTCCCCTTTTCTGGGTTGATCCCGCCGGCTCTTCCTTCCCGCCTCACCATCTCCCTTTGAAGCCATTTGCCAAGCCACGGAGTGAGTTCTTGCAACAGGAATTGGGAGGCGGGATTGTTGGCGTTCCATGGCGACCGGCATCTTCCACGGTTCCGTCATTGCTGTTGCTGCTGCTGGAGCTGGGACCAGCCATGGCCATGAAGGCGCTGGTGCCGCTGGGATTCCACGGAGGCCGGCTTCTCTAGGTACGAGTGCTTTTTTCTCTCTAGGGTTTCACCTCGCTTGCATGCTGCGTTTTCTGTGGAAACCCTCTTTGAGATCGAGCTTGTACCCTCCTCTATCAAAGAGGATTCCAGCGCAGCGAAGGATGCATTCATATGCAAAAGTTGTAAGTGTTCGAAGTTTTCTTGTGAGGTTTTGGAAATCAGGCAACCGCATAATTGTGACACTTTCAGTGTTGAGTATAGTTTCTACTATGAGAATGGTCAGATTCTCGTTGGCTAACCAAAGAGGATTCCAATGTTGGAAAAAAACAATTGAACAAAAGGAAGTCTATATAAAACCTACTGAAAACTGCGTAAAGGACCATGAGGTTCAATTCAAGCTTTTTGGTCCTTTTAGGGTTTAAGTGCTGAGCATTAGTTTCTATTATTAGAATGGTCTGATTCTTGTTGGCAAGCCAAAGAGGATTCCAATGGTTTTAAAATGACAAATTCAATCGATCATATTGTAAAAAACACGTTTCAGATGGGACCAAATTTTATATCACCAGAATCAGTGAAGAACATTGTGTGTGTTGGTCAAAGGGAAAAAAATAATGAACAAAAGGAAGTCTATATAAAACCTGCGTAAAGAAACATGAGGTTCAATTCGGGCTTTTTGGTCCTTTAGGGGTTAAGTGCTGAGCATTAGTTTCTATTATTAGAATGGTCAGATCCTTGTTAGCAAACCAAAGATGATTCCAATGCTACAAGGGAATGTATTCTTTGGATATTGTATGCAAAAGTTATAAGGGTTCAGAATTTTATTAGTACATGTAATTTAGTGAGGAGGAAACCTAGTTTAAGGTTTTGGAAATAAGGTAACCACAGTTTCTATGGTTAAAATGGTCACATGCTTAAACAATATTGTTAGCAAATCAAAGAGGATTCCAACTTATCAAAGAATGCATTGTTTGGATACCATATGCAAAAGTCATGAGGGTTCAAAGTTTGATTGGTAGATGTAATTTAGGGTGGAGGAAACCCAATTTGAGGTTTTGGAAATAAAGTAACTCATCTAAGTGCCAAGCGCAGTTTCTATTTCTAGAATGGTTAGATGTTCAAAATTGATTTGAAATCAACAGGTGTTGTTTACATCTAAGGATCTTGTGCACGTGGATCATCATGCTAGGATATGAAATGATTTTCTGGCGTTAGTTAGTGTCCATCTTAGGGACCAACCAAGTAGCACCAATGAGCTAACTAGGGTCTTAAGGCCCATTAGTTACACCACTTAGCCTATTTAGTTAGTGTCATACCTTTAATAATGTTGAGCTGCAAAGAACTTGCTTCACAATATGAAAGTTAAAAGTGTTGCCTTTGCGGGGATGGATGTGAAGATGGAATACACCACAAGTTGCCAACCCTCATTTTGGTCATGTAGATGCCGTCAACACCTTCTATCCAAAGAACCTAAAACCAATCCCTTGTGATCCAATTTAAGGCTTCTACATGTTGACAAAATTGGGGCGTTTAGGATGCGATTCATGATACTTATTGTGTTAAAAAACACCACCTATATGTCACAAGTGGGGTATGACTATCTTGTCACTTTCAAAACTCACATAAATTGTATTTTATTGGAATTTTGATTTACTCATTTTTATCCATGAGTCTTTTTTTATATTTTATCAACCAAAAATTGTCTAGGGACGACTTTTAAAATTTTCGAAGTACAACAATATGAATGGGTGGTTAACCCCTAAAAGCCCGAGGGGTATTGGACAAAACATAGATGTGTTATAATATGTGCCTTCCATATGTTTGATGAAGTTTGGTTCAATAGACAAAATGTAGAGTATCATCTCTACAAATTATCCGTACAGTCAAACTTCCAAAAATAACTTTAGATCATTTTTTAATGAATTTAAAAGCATTAACCTTTGAAAATTTGTATAAATTATAATTTTCAATTTTAGAGTTCAAAATTTAGTATGATTGGTTAAAGTTGGGCTATCTATTGTAAACTTCAAAAAAGCAAAAGAAATGATGGAAGGATCATCATTACTTTCCCCAAATAGCAAATTTTATAACACTAAGACAATGTTGAGGTGATCTACTTTGAAAAATTCTCCCGGGTGGAGTTTAACTTGGATTGCCATAATTCAAATTGGGTTGGAAAGTAGACTCGATTTAATATTTTAAAAAATATATATTTTTTTCAATTTTTTTTTGGTTCCGGGCAGCCCGTTAGATTTGGGCAGCGATCAGAAAATGGTCGTTTGAGCGCTTAGGGGTTTTGAGAAATCTAGCCTATACGATTAACCTCATATAGTATTGTGTGCCCGCACTTGCAAGGCAACCACTTGAGAATTAGGCTTTCAAGTGAGCTAACTCAAAACTTGGTTGGTGCACGTGGATTTGGCATTTCAAACCATTTGTATAGGCACGTTTTAGTTTAGTTATTGAGTGAATTTAATGAATGTAAATTCATTGTAAGTTAGTTCATGGGAATGAGCACCAATTTGCTAATTAATACAACTTGAGCAGTGAGTTCCTACTTGGTTCCATTACTGTCCATCTTATTAGCATTCATAATTTTTTTATAGGTTTTCATACAATCCGTTGTTGGATTGGAAGTGCAATGTTTTGGATATAAATTTTGTATAAAAAAATCATTGTTAATTACTTGAATTTGTCTTTGTAAATTGCTCTGAGACTCATTTGCTTTCGTGGGTGCAGTGTCACGTTTTCATGGAGTGCATCTGGCAGCTGAGGTCAAAGCTGTGAAGTCACAGATTTGGAAAGGAAGAGCAGGAAAGACTTGTGCAACAGCTGTAGTGAACACAGGCGTTCAACAGTATGTGCAAACTACTACTACTACAGAATTCAATTTTGCAGCTTCAATGCACGAGTTAAAAAAACTCCGTTCGAGATGACACATGCAATGTTACATTCCCATGTTATGGATAAACAAGACAACACAATCTGCACATTATCTTGTTTATCCCTAACATAATCAATGTGACATTTCCATGTTATTGCTAATGGGTTTTTAACTTCAGAGTTTGTCTTTTGCTTGTTGTTTGATATGTTTGAATCTCGTATTGAGAAGGGAGGATGTATACTGTTCTGGCAGGTACAATTTACCAACATGGGCAGATTTTGAAATGGGGCATTCTACTGTGTACTGGGAGACTACTAATGGCCGACCACCGACTGCTGTAAGCAATTGCAATCTTTGCTATTAGTAATGTGGCTCTAGAATAAGAACATTCACACGAGGGTCTGACACACGGCCAAACTGGATGAAAAATGTTGAGAGCCCTTTTAAATAGCCTCAATCTTAGCGTGTTTAGCAATGGCTTTTCAAATTTAAGTTTAGTTGAATATATCATACATTCTACTTGTGATTGGTCCATTGACTATTTGGTGTATACATTTGATGTGTGAGGGTGGAGAACTTTAAATTGAAGGGCTCTTCAAATATAGATCGTGCAAGGGTGTGGATGCTCTTAACATTTATTATCTTTTCTAATTGTCGGTGAATATCATCCCTGCACTGCAGGGGCAACTGTTGACCATCTACTTCAACCCTGCTGCGAGCCAGTTGACTCCTAATTCTGAATACGGAATTGGATTTAATGGTAACTCAGTCCTATTTGCACCCTCTAATTGCTGTCCAAAGTACTTCACAGTTTTGGCAAATAGTTTGTTATTTTATTAGATTGATAAATTTTTAGAAAATTGTGTTGTAAAGATTTTGTCAAAATTAACCCAAGGAGTTTTACAGAAACACCAAGTGCTGAATTTAAATATGTGGACAGTGAAATAATCATTTGGCAACCCTGAAACTGTAAAAGGTACTAGGGGTAGCTGATTAGATTGGGCCTTTGTGCTTGCAGGGGGGTTCAACCAACCTATTATGTGCGGGGGCGAGCCTCGTGTTATGACGAAAAAGGAGCGTGGAAGCTTGTGTGAGCTCATCTATGCCATCAAAATCAACGTACCTGTGCATGGTAAGCTTAGGGAAGCCTGACTTAAGAATGACCAAATTCAATCAATCATATTGTGAAAGATATGATTCGACGAGACCGAATTTTAAATCACCAGAATCAACAAAAAAAAACATTGTTTGCGTTGGTAAAAAATAAAATAGATTTAAGCAGAAGGAAGTTCACAGAAGACCTACTCAAACAATTGACTATCTAGATCACTGAATTGCTTGATAGTACCCATTTAGGAAGATTGTGCTATTCAAGTTTTGTGATGTGATTGATGTATAGGGTAATCAATCATCGATCTCGAGGGGATTGATTATCTTGGTGTAAAGCCTGAGATCGCGGAATGTATCTCTGGCGTACATGCTGATCATGGTAAAGCTTGTGAAATTGTTGCTGTGAGGTACTGGGTTCGAATTCCAACTGTCAATTAGGGTTCACGGGTTCATAATCCCAGTTACGACCATTTTCCCTTGGCCGAGGGAATTACAATAAATTACATCCTGCAGATAGAAAGGCTTTTTGCCTTGAGGGCTTAACCCCTAAAGGACCATAATGCCCCCATGCGGCTTCTAGAACTAGAAAGTGAGGAAACTCGAGTTCTTGGGCTTTGAATTGTAGGATGAGCAACAAAGAGACCATGGCTCTTTTTTGAGAGCTGAATTTGTAGGTACTTCTTGATTGGAAATTCATGAAGTGTGCGATTTTTGGTGATTTTTTTGAGTTGCAAGGAGGCTATCTAGGCGTCACTTCAGACCCTCATATCTTCCTCCTCACACCTTCAAATTATGCGATTTTTTTTTCACATGTTTAAAATGATGATCTCTACACACATTAAAAATTTCAGAATTTTTGGAGCTTTTTTGAACAATCCGATTTTAGCATATGTACAAAATACCCTGAACGAGTTCCATCAATCGTCTCAACGGTGGCATTTCTCCAAAATCATGCGATTTTGTTGATCCTTTTTTCATACAAAAGCTATGTAAGTCTTCTTTAATTTCAACGGTGCCGATCGTCAAAATTACCCCACACCAATGAGGAATTGAGCTTGTTACAAGAGCTAGTCAAGAAAACAAGAGCTAAATTCAACACCCCCCAGATTGAAAGAGAGGAAGGTATTTGGGATTGAAACAGCCTCTATCCTATTTGCCATAGTCTGAGATTCGTATTGACCTTATTCACATGGCGTGCAGCGTTGACTTTGGAGTTCTCTTTCACTGACGGAACCAACTGGGATGGTCCTTACAAGTTGACCATGGAAATACCTGAGAAGCTGAAAGGCTTGCCTCAGAGCTACTTTGACGAGGTATACTCCTATACTGACACTAATATCAAACTACTACTGTACAAGCACTACCGTAGAGGCCCATTCTGTTCGTCAACCATGATTATCTTGTTTTAAGATTCCATTTTGTCGATGTCTTTGATATTCATGATTTGTTTCAAAAATGTATTCAACCCATACAATAGGGAAATCAACCACACAGGTTTAGAAATTGATTTCCAACAGTGTCATCTTTTGGGTAGAATGCTTACACAATTTTTCGTTTTTCACTTATTTAATTATGAATAGCATGGGCTTTTATGGTATTGAGATTCCTTGGTTGCGAGCACTTTAACCTCTATAAGGACACAGGGTCTCACCATTTTTGACTCACTGGGACTTGCAAAGGAGCTGGCACATGAGGGAGCCTGTGAAAATGCAATTTATCCAGAGGCCGTATTTGTGCAAGATCGTTGTGCTTTTCCAGCTGGAATGATTCAACAAGGGGTATGTCATCTATCCCTTTGCTGGTCTTTATTCACTGTGATATGAAGCAATGTTTTCAAAAATGTAGAAAGTTCTGGTGTTCAATGAAAACGATTCATGTGCTAAAGTATGCAATAGTATCATGTTAGGACCAAAGAATGAATTTATTATGTCCAGTACAGAGTTCTTTTTTCTGGCTCCTTGCAGCCAGACACGAGTGTCGTGGCACAATCATAGTGGTTTAAATCTGGAGGGACCACCTCCACTGCCTGCATGGTGTACTGCTATAATGGAAAAAAAAAACACTGGTATAGTAGAATCATAACATGTGGTCATAGGAATATTGACATTCCGAAGGTTTTTGAGTTTTTTTAATCAAAGAAGGTACACTGAGAAATATATTCAAGATTGTACTATATGAAACAAGCAGTGAAAATGTTTTGTGCAAATTTTAGCCAAGTGGCTACAAAAAAAATTTGATGCTAATTTTTTACTCATATTTGAGGGAATTAGCCACTACTTTTTAGCCAAATGGCTTCTCCCAATGTGGTGAAATTAGCCAATTTTATACTATATAGAGTAATTTGCTACAAATGCATTAAGGAATCTAGAATATTTTGCCAAAATTGGCTATGAAATCTTCACATCTTTGGCAATTTTGCTAAAGAGGCTGAAATTCCTCGCCTTCACTGGAAACAAGGCATGAAAATCATAAATTCCTATTTGGAGTAGACACTTGCTTGTTGACGTCTCTCGACAAAGTTGGGATTCATTTATTTTGCACCCTTGCTATCATGCTTGTATTACAAAGCGCATCATTCTCCTCTTACCAATGCATTTAAACTCAGTTTGATTCAACTTGGACTGCCAAAAAGGGTGTGAAACAGTTTTTCGACAACTTTTTTCCACCCATTTTTTTATTTACATAGTGTTGTTCCACAGCTGCTTACATAAGGTTCATTTTTCTGCAGGGAGATCGATGCGAGTTGGACATTGTGCCGGGTTGCACCGACCCAGAGTCACCTTTCTTTGACCCCCTAGCCAATGTGGACGATGGATCGTGCCCATATATTGAGTAACTTAGTTTCCATGGAAACTTCCCAAATTCGTTGCCAAACTGTGATGAGCAGGCAATTACTGCCACAAACCACGTGGTGAAACATAGAGACAAAAAATGTACTATACGTGTCAGGAACTAAAACTGGTGTGCGAGAAATTTGGCGACATTCAACAGGTAACCACTCTGTAAAACTGTGAACATTCTGTAATAATAGAGTACTGGCTGACTTCTGGGTTGGTTGTTTGAATTAAGTGTGATTATCTTAGTGGTGTGCATAAAAAGCTACAATGCAAAATCGTCGTCCTTTGTTTTGTGATTGTGTAGAGCTTTGTGTACCTTTGCTTGGGGTGGTGTAAAGTCAATTGCGTGATGGATTTTTGAGCTTTTGGTGGAAAGTCTGATCTGATGGCTAGTTCCGTGTGTCACGGGCTGGAGGCCAGCATTACTTTTCACGACCTTGAGGAGTGTCAGTGAGTGACTCCGCATGCCCATGTATGATGATTTATGCTGCCAGATTAGACTGACTCTGACTTCCCCGGAACTAACTCAAGCCTCTTTATTACGCTTGGATTGATTCAAGGCTGATTCTGCCCTTGAATGCTGTGAAATCTCCTGGCTTTTATTTGTTTTTTGGATTAGATCTCACTTCCTTGCAGGCTTTGATGTGGGACCTTGAGTGATCAGACTCTCAGGTCTCAAAAACGGCCCTTTGCATGACTCTTGTTTGATGATGCATGGTGATAAACTTGTCCTTTTAACACAAGGAGATAAATACAAGATTCTCATATGGGAAATGCGGACAAATTTCCCACAATTGTAACTTTCCCAAATCCAAAATACACTACAATCATCCAAGAAAGTTACAATTGTGGGAATTTTGTCCCACTTCCCGTATGAAATCCCATGTGGGAATGTCTTTATCTCTCCCTGTGTAACCCTGTTTAACGTCCCAATTCAACACTGTTTTCAAAGATTTGTTATTAAATGTTTGATGAAAAACAAAAATGGAGTTGATGTACAAAGAAAAGTTGTAAATGTCAATGTGAAGATCACATTTGTAAGGTTGGATTTATCGTATTTTTTATTAATATGTTTTAATGAATTTTGCAAGGTTTTTCCTTGAAATTCAATTAAAAATTTAAAATCAACACATAGAAAAGGTAAATTTTTTGTAATGAAATTGGAATAACATGCACTACGAGATGGTATGGTTTCCATTATTTGATTCTATTTATTTTGGAAAATCATGTTTAAGGTCTCACTTTTTGAATGAAGAATGAAACTTGACATAAATTAATTGTGTTGTTTTTCAAAAAATCACAATATCTTATTTTGAAGATTCATACCATACAAATGAAAGTCAACTAACCCAAGAACCAAAAAAAATTGGATGGATGAAAAATTGTACAGGATGTAGTATTGAGAAAGGTTGCAATCTGTTCATCGTCCATTATATGGACGCGGGCGCGATAAAGGGTTAAGGTTAATCCTTAAACCCAGGATGCGATGGTAATCACAAATGATGACATCAAACAAGATAGATCCCAATAGACATGTGCTAGAGAGGAAAGAAGAGAGAGGTCACTATTGTGAAAAAATGAATGATGTCATCTTAGGGTTCCACCTTTCATATGGAGACCATGGATTTAAAGGACATTGCTTTCATGATTCCCACACCCAAAATATCTTTTAAACTCCATTTGTTCTATTTTTAACCCCTAAAGGACTATACGTTTATATTTTGGACGATGTACAGGAACAAACAAACAAACATAGTTTTATCATCCGTCATGCACTTTTAGGAGAGTGGATATTTTACTATATACTTTATGGCAAGTTAGCTATCATAGGTCTAACCATATGGGTTTCATATCTCCTTCCTTATGGACCATGAAACATTTTT
Organism: Pohlia nutans; assembly: GCA_022496805.1. Lineage (NCBI taxonomy): Eukaryota > Viridiplantae > Streptophyta > Bryopsida > Bryales > Mniaceae > Pohlia > Pohlia nutans. Next base: position 12,001,701 of record CM040092.1, on the reverse strand, counting down.
TGGAGATACTTCATCAAGTTATCCTATCCAACAGTTGGATTGGTGTTATTAGAGTATATACTTTTCTAAAATTACAAACGTAGAAGTATGTGAAACTTTTACTAAGTCAAAATTGCATTGATTTTAGTTCAAAAGTGGCTTTGCAAAAATGAGGTCATAGATTTAAGAAACACAAAAAATTCAAAAAATTCACCATATCAAGAGTATCTCATTTCAAACCCATTCCAAAAAATGTTACTCAAAATATATTAATATTTTGTTTGTAGTCAAATTTAGAAGGAATTTTATTTTATAATTTTATAATTTTATAATAAAGTATTGTTGATAGCATTGGTTAATCTAACCATACAGATGGAATCTTAAATTCAAAATCTACAACTTTCATTTGTATATCAATTTTAAAATACTCCTCCAAATAATGGTTTTTCTCAAATTGTCAATTCTAGGGACACATTGTGACTTTTAGGGATTAAATGTTAAAACAACGTATCAGTTGTATCTCCCTTTTATAAGGTTAAACAATGTATCATGTGAATATCCTTTTATAAGATCTATATCTTAAAGGATTTAGAAGGACTATATCCTTAAAAGATAAAGTGGTATAGTGGTCTATATAGTGGTCTATATCCTTGTCTATATCCTTAAAACAATGTATCCTTAACACTTAAAAGACTATTGTATCTTTAGGAGACATTTGAAAATATGAGTAAGTGCTCACAAAGTCATTTTTGGATGTAAATTTTTAAGCCTCTTGAAGATGAGAGAAAAGATGAGCTTTGTAGATATAATTTAATTTTTTCAATCGCTGCCCAAGAGCAAATGTTATGTTGTCATAAACACAAAATTGTTAGAATTATGAATAGTCTTGAACATTTTCAGAGAAACTAGCGCAAAAACTAACACTGGAAACACAATTGTCCCTTAGCATATGATGTCATCTCATGACAAAGGACATCTGATTGAATTGGTTGTCATCGTTGACATTGATTGGTCGTTAGATGTTGGCATTTGATTGGTCATTGGCATTAGATAGCAGTTGGCACCAACCAATTACAAAGCTTCGTTATGTCATGGCATTAGATTGGCCGTTGGCATCAACCAATGAGAAAGCTTCTTTATGTCATGGCATGAGATTGGCCGTTGGCATCAGTCTATTAGAAAGCTTCTTTATGCCATGGCATCACATTGGCCGTTGGCACTATCCAATTAGAAAGCTTCTTTATGTCATGGCATCGGATTGGTTGTTGATATAAAAGCCAATTAGAAAGCTTTTATAGACACACAGACAAGCCACTTGTGTAGCACCCTGACAACTATACTTGAATGTAGACAACAAAGAAATGATAGTGGCTTCTCACAACTTGCTAACTTCATAAACAAACAAAACCTAAACACATTTCTTGTAAACAAGCAAGCTTTTTAGTTAATTGGGCCTAGAAGTCCAAGTGATTTCCTATAAAATACTTCTTTTGCAACTGTGATAAAAAAGCAAAAACGAAAAGCGATATGTTTAGACATTAGTACTTCATTTGAATTTCCAAAATTAGTTTTAGATTTTTATATCATAAAATTAAAATCATTTAACTTTAAAATTCACCAAAATTACTATATTTGTTTTTAGCGTTTTGTAATTTGATAGGATTAACTAAAACTACATGGTAATTAAAAAAAGTCAGATCATATATGATAAAAGCATCACTATTTTCCTAAATTAATATATGTTTTAACACCAAAACAATGTTGAGGTGTTCCATTTTGAAAACTTCTCATGGACAAAATTTTACTCTAGTTGACATGATTCAAATTGGATTGGAACTTAAAGTTAATCTCCTATTAGAAAGAGAAAGAAAAAAAAAAAAAAAAACAAAAAAAAACAAAAACTATTTTTAAAAAAATCAAAAATTTAAAATCTGGATCAAATTTAAATACCCTATCAAAACGAGGGAGGTGACCATAAAATGGTTGGTTCAGTTCTTTGGGGCTAACCATCGAGGCGACTAAGGTGAACATATCCATTACCACCTAACACTCAATTTCGCCTTTATGTATTAGTCGCATACATTCTAAAACACACACACAAAAAACAAAAAATAAATAAATAAGTATATATATATATATATATATATATATATATATATATATATATATATATATATATATATATATATATATATATATATATATATATATATATATATATATATATATATATATATATATATATATATATATATATATATATATATATATATATATATGTATATTGCTAGTATATGAGGGCATAATTGTTACATAGGTGTCTCTACCTTATGTTAACCTTTAGCCCCTAAGTGACCAAATGACCATTTTATAGTCGCAGCCTTTTATTATGGACTACCCAAGATTAAAAAATTTATGAAATAATAATAATAATAAATTCAAATAGGAAATCAAGTCTACTTTTCAACCGAATTTGAATCATGTCAATCTGACCTAAACTCCACTGAGGAGAATTTTTCAAAGACAAAGACCTTATATTTTACTTTTTGGGGAAACTAATGATGTTCTCTCCTTTGATATTTTTAATTTTTTTAATTTTAGAATAGAATGTTTAGTTTTAACCAGTCATACCAAATTTCAGATTTTAAAAATAAAATCTGTAATTCTAGTGAATATTCAACAATAAATGCTTCTAAATTTATTAAATGAGTATTTAAAACATTTTTTGAAAGTTTGATTGTACTGATAATTACTAAAAATCATGCTCCTCATTTTCTCTTTTGGACCATACTTCATCAAATTTCAAAAGTAACATTTTATAACACATTTAGGATTTGCCCTTACCCCCTCTATCATTTAGTGATTAAAGGTCAGAGACACCTTGAGAGGGCTTATGGGTAAATGAAAATGGTATTTTGAGTTCCCAAATGATGTTCCTAGGAAAAAGTAAAAATTATTCCCCACCAAAATTTCCCAACCCATCTATTGGAATTGTTTATTTCTTAAAATAGTCAATATTAAGTGCATAACGTTCTTCATACCTTGTTGGACCACACTCTTTACACCATAACAACAATGTAGAGAAACTACTGGTAAAATAATTCAACTCTCCAACCCTCTTTTTGTTGGCCCAATTGAAATTAGAGAAAATTCTTTGCGATTCCTACGATCCCTTGACAGATGCTTGAGATTTGGAGGTGAACAGTAGAGGGATTGAAGAATGTTATGTGAGATATACAGATCAAAAAAATTGCATATCCTGAAGTCTACTAAACTTTGACGATGTATAATTCTTTGAGGTTTCATCAAACTAAGTTATTTTTTTCAAAATGTCAAATGAGTATTTCTTTGTTTTGGTCTTTATATTCTAATTTTAGATTGATCATGTATTCATATCATCCAAATTGAAGAAAAACCAAAAAAATGGTCTCACGAGCAGTTTTTGATGACCTACTTTGAAACGATGAATTTGTTTTTGCTAATTTGATCAATTAAGGTAATAAATTTTATGCTTTGCTTCATTTTGGTGTTTACCATAATGTTCAAAAAGAAATTTCTCAAAACATTGAAATGAAAGTTGTGAAAATGGCCCTCAAAAATGAGAAAAATTGCATGGCCTTTAACCCCTAAAGGTCACAAAGAGTCCCTGGAATTGACAATTTGAGAAAAACTATTATAAAGTATTGTTTGAAGGAATATTTTAGAATTGATATAGAGATGAAAGTTCTAGATTTTGAATTTTAGATTCCATCCATATGGTTAGATTCACCAACGCTATCACCAATATGTTATTATAGAATTTGAAAGCTAAAATAAAACAAATTTTATTACAAACAAAATATTAATAATTTTTGAGTAAAAGATGTTGAAACGGATTTGAAACGAGATACTCTTGACATGGTGACTTTTTGAATCTATGACCTCATTTTTTGCATGGCCACTTTTGAACTGAAGTCAATGCAATTTTGATTTGGTAAAAATTTCACATATTTATAAGTTTGTAATTTTAAAGAAGTATGTACTCTAATAACTCCAAATCCAACTGTTGGATAGAACAACTTGATGAAGTATCTCTAAAAAATGTTTCATGGTAAAGAGGTTCATGAGGAAGGAGATATGGATGAAAACAATTATCCATCAACCCCACAGAGGTTGGTTGGGCCTTTAAGGGTAAAGGGTTAAGAGAGTGATAGGTAGGGTTCTCATGTATGACGTTTTTCCAATTTATGTTGTATTGAACGTCTGACGTCGACTATTTAATTAAACAACTTGAATGGATTATTCTAGAATATTCCAAGTATATTCTAATAATATACTCGTCTGACTACAAGACATCTTCGATGTTGTGTTTGACATTTTGTCTAGGGATTGAATAAGACTACCCTCATGACTAACGAGTATAAGATCCTATGAGATTTGGATGTGCTTACTCGTGAGGTTTTTCAATACTCCCTATGTCCGGAAATAATTGTCCTATTTCAATGGACGTTTCAACTAGACGTTTTATCATGAACCACTGAAAATTTCAACTAGACATTTTATCATGATTTTTTTTCCAAGGAGAAGTAATTCTATCAACATAAAAACAGTTTTTCAAGTATTGAGATGACTTTTTTTGGCAAAAAATAGCGTTAACCCTTTAGTGCCTAGGGTGGTTCAAAAGAAACCATAGTTTTTTGGTAATTTTTTTTGAACTCTATGTTGAAATTAGGGATACTAATAATAGAATTCACTTTATAAATGTAAGCATAGCCTAATCAAACAAGTGTCCCGGGGGGTGCACTGTACTAAACACGTACAAGTATATGTGAGTGCACAGAAGGGATATTAATTTGAACATTGCCATATTACGTATACATACAATAAGCATATTTAGAATTGAAAATATTGATATATACTTACAATAAACATATATTTAGGACAAATTTAATTTGTATACGAAGGTTTTTAGACATATAATCCCTCGTATACAAGGGGTTTTTTAGAGGGGGTCACGAACACGCATAATTCTCAAACATAATGTAGAGTGCACCCCCCGGGACAAGTGCTGGTTAAACCTTCGTAAGATCATACCGTTGGATTGGAAGATTATAGTATGTCTTTGAATTGTATAATGCATATCCAAAAATGAGACTTTGAAGGGTGTGTGACTTCAAAGTTAAATAAAATTTGGGTTAAGTTTTCAAAAACGAAAGTGGAGATGTTCGGCAATGACCTATGTCAACACCTCTTTGTTGCAATCTTTCATGTCAAGAATGGACTCACACCTAATTATTGTGAATTTTATGAATGAAAGTGACTTGTCCATATACGGCTTAGGACAAAAAATTATATGTTAAAATATGAAAGGAGCTGGTACATTGATCAAGATCGGAATACATACACTTATAGAACATGAACAAGAGAACACAATCCAAAAATATATAACAAGATAACAAAACTTCCAAACACAAGAAATATTGCATAGTACAGTACATGTGTTGTATTTGTAAGTATTTTCTGTGTTTTCAAGTATTTGCACGTTTTGTTCATAGGTATTTTGATGGTTGCACAACTCCAAATTGAAATTTTCTTTTTCTAAGAGATGTGTATTGTAAATCTCCAACTATGAACCTCACAATTCAAAATCAAAGTGTTCATGGATTTTCCGTTATTTGTATTTTCGACACAATAATGACCAAAATATGGTCACTTGGGCACTAAAGGATTAAATCAATTCTTTTGTAAAAATAGGACAGTCATTTCTAAATAGAGGGAGTATCATTCTATTGGTTTTCTCCATGCCAAGACTTTTCTCTGATAAATGAGATTAGTCATGGAGAACATAAGACAAAGTAACACAAAAACAAGGAGCCAGATATTGTAGGAAGAAAAATCCAAAAAAATCACCCGCGGGGGAGTACTGGAAATGTGCTCTCTTTGTTCACATTGTGATGTTTGTAATTTGTTGTTGTGCAATGGAATTAAAGCATCCATTTGTTTAAAAAAGAACTAAAGAAAAAAACAACAAGCCAAGGACTCAGGACGAAAGAACCAAAATGAAGGTTAGTATTTATCAAGTCACAATACCAACAGCCCCAGAATCTGCTAGTTATTTTTGTTTTTTCTGTTTGTAGAGTGACACACACCCTGGAATGTAGCCACGTAGGGAACATATGGATAGAATCATCCATATATATAAGGCACTTTCATTTGTTATAAGACGAGTTTAGAAAAAATTAGAAGACTTTGGCAATTTCATCCCCTTTTTTGCCGATTTTTTTCTAGTGTAAAAGTACACTACTTTTTGCTAAAAGAGGGTATTAGTGAAGGTGACACTAAAATGTAAAATTAGTGTGAAATGAAGATTTCATCCACTCGGATAAAATTTCAGCCCTCACCAATTTCATGATTTTGCAAAATAGAGCGTATCTTTCAAATTAGTATCACACGCACTATTGGAAGAAAGTAGTGTAGCCACACTAAAAATCAAAATCAGATAAGATTTTGAAAAAAAAATTGACTGCCCAGAATCATTCTATTTTTTTGGATCATCAAAAAATTAATCTTTTACAACCCACGCAATCACATTGTGGTTGCATAGGCATGTTTTTGCAACCTACTGTAAGATCTAGTACTCCAATCCAAACATCAATATTTGAAGTTTTGATGTAGAGCTTCATCTACACACACTTCAAAATAAATTTTGATTTGGAGTTGTGTAGCTATCAAAACGTCTATCTACAAAACACCAAAATACTGCAAGTACTTCAAAATACAGCAAATACAAACAAATACAACACATGTATTATGCCGTACTTCTTGTGTTTGGAAGTTTGTTATCTTCTTTTATTTTTTGGGTCTTGTTCTCTTGTTCATGTTCCGTAAGTGTATGTATTCCGATCTTGATTAATGTACCAACTCCTTTCATATTTATACATATAAATTTTGTCTTGAACCGTATATGGATAAATCACTCACTTATAAAATGCACAATAAATGTATGAGTCATTCTTGACATGAAAGATTGCAATGGAGAGGTGTTAACATAGATCATTGTTGAATCTCTTGACTTTCATTTTTGAAAATTTAACCCAAATTCTATTTAACTTTGAAGTCACATATCCTCCAAAATCTCGTTTTGAGTGTGCATTATATGGTTCAAAGACATACTATGATCTTCCAATCCAACGGTCCAATCTTACCAAAGTTTACCCGACACTTGTTTGATTGAGCTATGCTTCTATTTATACGATTGAATACTATTAATAACATCCCAAATTTCAATAGAGTGAGAGTTTAACCGCCCTCTCCAAATTGGGTAGTTTTGTAAAGATGAATTATAAAATGCAACTAAGAGGGATATTTTGAACTTGATGTGTGAGTAAAAGTTGTGCATTATGAATTTTAGATTCTATCCGTGCGATTAGATCTATGATTGTTGTCACCAATATTTTTGTATAAATTTTGAAACTTAAAATTCAATTTTTTTTGTAATTTGATTATGAACAAGATATCGACAATTTGTAGATGAAATTTGTTGTGATTGGTTGAAATGTAATATTCTAAGTGTAGTGATTTTTGGAGATGTTTTGGTTGCTTGATTCTATGAGTTGATTTTTTCAAGAAACTTTTGAACACTTTTGAACTAAGATTTTAGAAATTTCTGGAGAATCACTACAACATAGAATGAGGCATAAAAATTTCACAAATCATCTCCTTTCTAATTGGATCACATATGCATGAAGCTAACTTCTCATAAAATCTATAGTAAAAAATCCACACTACAAAAAGTGCACAACGGATGAGGGAAGTTGGATGAAATCTGTACATCGTCCAAAAAATGGACGCCTAGGCAGTTAGGGGTTAATCCCTTGATAGAGGGGGTAAGGGCCAAACCTAAATGTGTTATAAAATGTTACTTTTGCAACTTTGATGAAGTTTGGTCCAAAAGAGAATGAGAAGCATGATGTTTAGTAATTGTCCGTATCGTCAAACTTTCCAAATTTAGATACTCACTTAATGAATTTTAGAAAAATATATCATTGAATATTCTCCAAATTTACAAATTTTATTTTTAAAATTTGAAATTTGGTATAACTGGTTAACCCTTAAAGGTCTAGAGAGCCCTTTCCGACCAATATTATACACCAATATTCTATTGTATTTGGCATGGTTCCACACCTCATATGGATTTAAGATTAAAAGTGAAGGAGGCAAAACGCGATGGACTGCTGAGGAGCTCCGCAAAGTGTGGTGAGGGGAAGGAAGATGGATCTGAGGAGTTAGCCGCAGAGAGTCGTCCGTGAACTCTCTACCTCATGAGCAAAGATCTTTGCACTTGACAAGAAGCATGGTGTGTCTAGTGGTGCGCTGGGGCATCGTTCAAACAAGCAATGGTAAGGTGAGCATGCTGGGATGTTCTCCTGAATGGAGCATTTGTAGATCTAGATCTAGATTTGCTGGGTTTTTCCGCATTGCATTTTCTGATGAAGTGTTGCACCAAAATGCTAGATGAGTGTTGGCACAAGACGAGTGTTGCGTCAAAAAGAATAGGCTGGGCTATTCTTTCTCACCATTGCTTGGTCGTAACTAGATCACCATGCTCCTCACTCATTACAAAGATCCAAAATTTTAGGCTACTCTTCGGCCAGATCTGACTCGCCCCAAACCGCACAAGCAAGGCACACCAAATGACTCAACCGTCAACACACACGCTTGCGCATTCTTACATTACTCTTGCAATTTATTTTATTCTACAATTTTGCACATCCCATCTTCTCATACACTTTTGCTATAATCCTACCTCTACTGCCAAAACTTCTATGCTAACCATGTATCACATAGATCTGATCCCTTGTGCAACCAAGGAGCAATCCCTATGCGTGAAAGATATCAGCATGAATGCTGGGAAGCGCCAGGAGATTCAAACCAGCCTGCAACGCCCATCAAACAATCAAAAGATGCCGTATCAGCAGATGCCAAACAAACCAGGAGCTCAGCATCAAGATGTTCAACCCACAACCCAACACCAAGCTCGGCAACCAAAGGTAAGATTTCTAACCTCTCTGAAATTTTGCTTGCCCCATTGCGCTCAGTGCAGCATGCAGATCGACTGCGTTATTGTCAACGCCGAAAAAAGGACCGTTTTAGGTCAAACCCTGAAGCCTCAACTGCGGCACCATTCACAAAACAAGAAAAGACAATCAATTCATTCGCTCAAAGCGAAAAATGGGAATGCAACAAGCACCAGACGGCCCAAAAACAAGGAAGACAATGGAGCAGCACAAGCCGAGGCTAGCGTGGAAGCTGCAGTGTCCAGTACAAAGACAGTGACCACAACGAAGTATTTCTGCACCTGGCAATTCAACAAAGGAAGAGGAGCAGCATCAGAGAAAAAAGCCAAGAGTTCTGCTTGCTTGGACTCTACCTCGAAGTTTGTACAGCAGTTGGGGAAGCGCAACAGTGCAGCCGCGTCGCCAGCTCCTCCGTTGTCAAGAAGAAGATCGGCTGGGCGTCGTCTAGAAGGCCGCCATCGATGGGCTAGCAATGCCACGGGAACCACTACAGGATCGTGGAGCGCAGCTGCAACAAGGACCACTGCTGCGACAGAGGTCACCGCCAAATTAGGGTTTAGAAATGCCGCTGCAACCAGGGACAACGTCGTAGCAATCAAAAACGGAACAAATGCAGAGGAAGGTGCTGCAACAACCAGGGGCGACATCACAACAGCCAAAGGCGAAACAAGCACAAGGAAAGATACCATTGCAACAAGGTGCGATGCCGTAGCAGACAGAGACGAAACAAATGCAGAGGAAATAGAAGATGAGCCGCTGCCAACTGCCGAGCACGCAAAATCGACTGCCGAGAGCGCAACAGACATAGACGAAAATGCAGCGGAAATGGATCAGGTGCCGCAACCAACTGCCGAGAGCGCAACAAACATAGACGAAAATGCAGCGGAAACGGATCAGGAGCCGCAGCCAATTGCCGAGGATGCAGGATCGACTGCCAAGAGCTCTTGGCTTGGAAAAAACCAACAGCATCGCTGGGATCAGAACACCGCAGGGATCGCCGTACTAGGTCGGAACACACCGAACCAACAACATCGCCGAAATCGCCATATCAGGTCGGAACACCGCTGCTGCAGTTGGCCGGCAACACGCGCAGGGCGAATCAACAGAATAGGGGCCGCCATGACCACAAAGCGGAAAGCTGCCGCGATATCGAGAACAGGGGCCACCGCTGCACAGGCACCTGCTGGACATTCAAAGGCAAGGCTCATTGCCAAAACAAAGAAGAAGACAGAACGTGAAGCTACAAGAGTGAAATGCGACACCAACGACAAAGAAACAACGACAACGTTGGCATCACAGGAGAGAAAAACAGTACCAAAGAAGACCTCAACGGGGTGTGCGAAACAAGACAGAGCTCCCAAAAACGTTGAATCGGAAGTGTGGAGCAAAAATGTTGCAAACACAACAGTAGAGGGAACAGGAACGTGTCAACACCCTGCAGAAAAACAACGGGACACAACAACTGCCGGCAATTGTCGAAGCAGCCCCAACACTTATAGGAACAAGGTTAGGGCAACCAAAGGGAAGAGAAAACCACAGGGAGACGGAAGCCACCACCACCGAAATCCTAACAGAGGCAGCACTGTGTCGTTGCCGTCCAAAAACTCCCACGACAGAAAACATCGACCAAATGTTGCCTCAACCCACCATTATAAAAGAGAGGCACAATTGCCATCTCTCAATCACAACTGCTTACTGCTATGCTCTCTCGCTCTCTCCCCATGCTCCAGTTCGATTAGATCAGACTTCCTGTCCCCCCTAGCCTCTTGCACAACTCTCTATTCTCCCCATATTCTTGTAGCCGGCAGTTGTTTGAACATGCAAGTAGGAGCAAACCTTGGAATTTACACGAAGAAGGCCCTGGAGCAGAGACGACGGTGGAGCACGACTCGAGGGTGGAGCACAAGAGGGTGGGACGAGTTGCCGGAAAGGAGAGCTGAAGGTCGGCGAGGCGAGAAGTCAAGCTCGAAGGAGAGAAGCAGGACGACAGCAAAGAAAAGCCGATAGGGGAGCCCCAACACTCTGCGAAACATCACACAACACCAACTGTTCAATAACAACCGTGTCACTCCAAGTTCTCTTCACACTTACTCCATGACTAGTGCCTCTTTTGATCTTGTTTATAACTCTCATAGCCTTTTTAGTACTAGCTCTAGGAATTCCTCTTGCACCCCTTCACAACACATGTGGATGCTTATTTTGCAAGCATGCACCCTTGTTTCTCAAAATAAGATGAATGGGGGTTATGCCCAAAAATGCTTGCATTCTTTTAAAGATAATAGAGTCAATATGAATTGTTTGTATAATTGCACCGTGCAACAACCCATTTTTTACCCCATTAGCATCATAGTTAATATGAACTTCACTTGTATGCAATTACTTAGCATGTATGGCCACGATATCTCTCCTAAAATGCATGCTTGGATGTACATTGTTAAAAAACCGAATAAGTATCTTAAAGAACCCATCTATTATGTTTTTGTGAAATATACCATTTATCACAACAATTGCTCCTATATGCATGATTGTTTGTATAAAATTGATTACCATTACACTTATGCCATTAACAACTCTATTCACACAAAACACATCTCCTTCTCAATGATCATACTTCGTCCAGCCCCACAAATTAAGTTGTGGGGAGAAGCAGACCATGAGATTATAAGGAGAAACTCTATGCCACAAAAAATCTTTAGAATTTTAACACAGTTTTTATATGTTCAGAATGTCTCAACGGGCCGCAAACTCCAGCTCTTCTCAAAGATACAAAGAGAAATTCCTAGCCTTAGAAAATGACCCCGATGTTGAAATGTTTGTAACTCAAAAACGCTCCTCTTCTACCTCTCAAGTCACCTCAAGCCAAAAGAAGGCTAAGGGCAAACCAAACTCCGGTTTGAAACGCCCTCCCTTTTCGCTTGGGTACCAAGCTATGAATTGGACTAATAGAGGGAAAGGTCTTCCCATGGATAGTCATGAACCAATAGCTACTCTAGTAAAAAATGGGATGAGAGAAAAAGAAGCTAAAGAATGTCAATCTGTCGTGTCTTCCTTCCCTTTTGTCATCCAAGAGGAATGGCCTAACTCTAGAGAGGATGGCAAGGACAGCCAACACTTCAACCTCACACAGATCCCATCTGATGTTGAGGTTGACAAGTTTGGATTCTCCTTCGATTACCAAATCGCAATTCTCTTTGAAATGGGGGAAAAGGAATGGGAAAAAGAAACAATCATGACACTAGTAGAGTTAAGACTCCACGAAATAAACATTGAGCTTGGGGATGTAATTGGAGAGCCCATTGCACTTATGTGCTACCACAAATCCACAAAGTGGAGTGGGGTTATCAAGTTACACTTGAAAACCCCGGAAATTGATGGTGTGGGACTTCTCCAAGGGCTGCGCCCATTCATCCTCCAGCTTGATGAAGACAAATTCAAGAGAGGCAAAGTTTGTAAAACATATGACTCCCTTGCTTTGAACAATCTTTTGTCAGTCAAAATCACAAGTGAAGAGCTTGAATTCAAAGAGTGGTATGAACTATTCGAAAAAATAGTAGAAGAGAGTTTTAAGAGAGGGACGGAATATGAGATAACAAACATTCAAAAAAAAAAAAAAAACCTCTTTGCTTGGGTAGTAGCATCCTCACCGGAACAAGCCCAAAAGATGAAGGAGCATCAGATCACCTACAACCACGAGATCTTGGATGGCAAACTAGCGGACCGATCACACGCATCAAAGGACGACATCGCAAAGAAGAATGCCCTCATTCTCATTGCCAAGAACCTCAACAAAGCGAAAAGTGTGGAAGAGATAGAGAAGAGCATCGAAACACACATGGGACCAAAGAATGCAGTCAACTTCTTCTTCAAACGAGACGACAAGAACGGCAAGCATCTTGGCTCCTGCAACATTCAATGCCTCAACGCAACGGTGTACAAGACATTTGTCAAGAAATTTGCAAAACTTCTTGGCAAACATGTAGAGTTCACTCCACACCCTAGGAGTCTTGATGGAGCAAATGCACCTAATGCAGCGGAACTTACTAGATTAGGGTTTAGTGATGTGAACACTGCCCTTTCAAATACCATAGAAGCACTAGGGAACATCCCTGCAAAAGATAACTCTCAAAAGGATATCATGAAAGAGATAGTAGGAATCAAAGAGGAAATTTCCACCATGAAAAAGGATCTACGGAGTGAGCAACAACAAATTGCCGAAAGAGCGGCAGAGAGATCAACCTCAACCCTCAACACACAAATGACACTTCTTAAAAGACAACTTGCCACAACCATGCAAGCTCTTGACATGACAAGAGCGAGTTTTTCAGCCATTGAAGGCGACATGGACACGTCAAACTAATTTGGACAAACAACGCAACGGTAACTCCAAAGCTACTAGTATTTATACATACTGAAAAACTATTAACAAAAAAGAAAAAAAACCCAAAACCAAAAAAATATATATATATATAATCTATAGATGCTAAAATATATACTAAAAATTCCGAAATAAAATATAAAAAACATACAAACTCACAAACTCAAAAAACATCGTCAAAAAACACCACAAAAATAAAATAAAAACACAATATCTAAATAACAAAAACCCCCCTAAACAAAAATGGGCTCGGCCTACAGGCCTCGCCCAAAAAAATTGTTATAACAAAACAAAAACACACCATATAACATCACAACTACCCTACAATCCACCAAACAAACCCAATAACACACCAATAAAAACACACACCCTAAATACAAAAAACTCTATAAAAGAACAAAAAAATATATACAATATTAAAAACAAAAAAATGCAACAAAAAGCATACAAAACAAACAAACAACAACCTAAACACATAGCAACCTTTAAAACCAAAAAAGCTTTTTATTTGTACACTTCCTATAAAAATAAAGATAATTTTACCAAACAAAACAAAAAACCGATACTCTTAAAAAATAAATACCACCATTCACACAAACATAAAACACTTATAAAAAACCCAGTCCTACTCTACCTTCTCTTATTATGTGGAGACATTGAAAATAATCCAGGACCTATGCCAGACATACTCGCAACACCCATCTACATACAAAAGACGCTATAAAACATACTTCATACCCTGCACAATTAAACTTCAACCAGAATACCAACACCTAGCAAAACAATTTTCACCTGTAATACAGAATACACACCCAAACCATCAAGAAACAACCACAAACTATCCACACCTCTCTCAATACATCTCTCAAAAACAAGACCACCCACCACCTCAAATACTATACGCACTCATTACCACAATCAGTCCTTCACTAGAAACATGCGATAATATGCTAATACAAATACCAGACCCTGACTGGACAACAATACTCTTACAAAGAATGTCTACACTACAAAACCCACTTGAAAGACACATCGCTACACCACACCCATATATACAATTTACAAACTTACACCAAAACATAATCAAACCACCAAATACCATTCACAAAGAAAATTTACAAATTCATCGAACAACATAATAAACCATTAAATCTCCAAATAATGATCAATAAATTCCCATACCTACCAGTAGAACTACTCAAAGAAACATTAAAAAGTAACGAACCATTACACGAATACTCTCACCCCCCTCCACTACCTGATATACCTATACCCCAAAACCAAGAGATACATACAACAAACCACAGCACACACATCATTATTTGGAATGCCTCATCCTTAAACACAGCACTCCCAAGCCTTCAAAACCTAATCTCTAACACACCAAATAACCCCGCAATAATCACAATACAAGAAACTAAACTAACCGCAACAAAATCCACTAAATATATACAAAATTTATTTCCTAAATACAAACTAATATTTAATAACACACACGCACTAACAAGATGTATGCAACAAAGAAGGCCATACACTCATACAAGAGGCGGACTCCTCACGCTTGTAAATAAAAAATATGCGTACCCATGTAACATTACTAAAATCCCTACCCCAGCAAAAATATCACCATACTTACAAATAATAAAAATCAATAACGAACCCCTACAACCGTGGTTAATTATACACATGTATATGCCTTCACACATAGAAGACACTCACTGTATACCAATAATTCAACAAAACATAACACAACAAATTACAATACATTCAAACCACACATACATATTATGCGGGGACTTTAATAGAGACATTGCCCTAATAGGACGACAAAATGAATTTAACACAACCCCACCCCAGACAGAAGACATAGAATGGCGTACATTCACAGACAACCTTCAATTAACACACATCCCAACAAATAGTCTATACACTAGACAAGGCGGCCTAAATTATAACCAAACCAGTTTAATTGATGGATACTACATCAAATCGCCAAATAATACTCCATACACATCAACCACCGACAATGACCATAATCTAAACTCAGACCACTCACCAATCACATTGCATATACCACCAAATACACTATTAGCACGGCCTACACTGATAACAACAAAAAAACTACCACGAATTTTAAACCCCATCCCAGAAGAGAATATTGAAAAATTTTAAACAGAATTTTTTGAAGAAAATGCTCTTCAAATAAATGATCTCACCACAATACTAATGAATGACCAACTAACAGACATCCAGTGGCAAACATCTTGTACAAAATTAGATCATATGATACAAAAAATATCAGATAAGATCCAAGAAACCTGTAGTGCACCACCCCTCCCATCATTAACAAATCGCACCTCTTTACAAGGAGGCTTCTTACCAAGAAAACTCCAAAAAAAATGGAAAAAACACCTAGCTACTTACCACCTACTCAGAAAAGTAATTTACATAACAAAAAACACACCAAACTGGCAATCACACCCAATAATAGAAGAACTAAAAACCCATACCCATATCACCATTCTCCCACCTCCGAACCAAAAACAAAACCAACAAGAATGGATCAAAACATTAGCAGAATTGGCCAAAACCGCAAACATACAAGCCCGTAAAATCACTACAAAATACACCCAAGATTGTATCAAGAAAGCCATATCAAATATAGACAACTATATGAAAAAAGCCCAAAGAAAGTGAATAAAAAAGTCTTCAAAAATCAAGAAGTACCACCATTAGATTGCATCATGGATAGAAATAATAATATACTAACTAGTCCAGAAGACATAGCAAATGAAATCCACATACAGCAATCAATTAGCAACAGACCCACAGTCCCAACATGTTACTTCCAACCTAAGCACCCACCACAATGTACTTGTGGAGTTAGGCAATACCCATGGCATGATCTAGATGGATTTTTTATAGATAAAAGAGGTAATCCACAAACCCCATTACACGAATACCTAGACCACGAAACATACGACATATGCCTAAAACACTTAGCCAATAACAAAACACCTGGCCCAGACAAAATCCCAAATGTAATATTAAAAAACATGCCTGAAAGCTTTTATAGACTACTATTTCTATTCTTCACTCACTGCTACAAACAAAACCAAATACCAGCTTCATGGAAAATTAGTCTAACTATATTGCTATACAAAAAAGGCGACCCATCACAATTACCCAATCATAGACCAATTGCACTAGCGAACACAATTTACAAACTATTCACTAGTACTTTAACATTAATACTCTCAGCATATGGTGAAAAACACCAAATACTTCACGATAGCCAAGAAGGATTCAGAGCAGAAATAAGCACATCTAGACAACTCCAACTACTTATAGCAGCTCTAGAAGATGCTAGATTTACAAACCAAAACATATACTTACTATACATAGATTTTAAAAATGCATTCGGCTCCCTCGATCATGCAAGACTCCTTGCCATAATGAAAGACCTTGGATATCCTGAAGATGTGGTATCTTTAGTTGGAAATATATACTCACAATCCACCACTATATTTATTGGCGAACACTTTGGAAAAACGAAACCGATACCAATACAAAGAGGCACCATCCAAGGAGACACATTAAGCCCATATCTATTTCTCATATTTTTAGAACCACTACTGCGCTGGTTACAAAGAGGGAAAAATGGATACACATTTGGTACATCCAAACTGACCATTAGCTCTGCAGCATATGCAGACGACCTAGCAGCTATTTCAGATAACCTTCAATCATTGCAAATCCAACTAGAAAAACTAGACAAATATTGTGAATGGGCAGGAATGGATTTAGGAGTACAAAAATGCGCCATTACAAGTTGTCTCAATAAATCCAAAACTAAACCTGAAACTTTTAAAATCCAAATTCAAAACCAAAACATATCTTACAGAAACCAACCAATACTTGTCTTACATCAAAACAAACCCTACGTTTACTTAGGCATTCAACTAGTACCCTCACTTAAATGGAAACTCCAAACACACATCACCACAAACAAAGTAGTAGACCAATGCAAACAACTAACAAAATGCCCAGCCACAATCAAACAAAAAATTAGCATGGTTGACACCGTCATTAGAGCAGGCATTGCATACAGCTTCTATGCAGTACCATACTCTCTACCAGCCATCAAAAAACTTGACAAAAAAATCATAGGAATCCAAAAAATAATATGCAGATTACCAAAATGCACAGCAAATGTAATATCCCAACTACCACATGAACTATTTGGACTCGAAGCATTTTCTTTAAAAAACGCATATTTACGCTGCATTGGTGAACAACTCAGGAACGCACTTAACGACCAGGGGAGACTAGGTATAATATATAAAGGACTCATACACCACATATTAGCTAAACATGGAGGCGCGGAAGAAATCCCAAGAATAACACAACATGATTGCATTAGATCACCAACCATACAAACATTATTTCTCTTAAAAAAAGCTGGAGGAATTCACCTCAAAAGTACAAATGAAAATTTCCAACTACATATGACAGAATTGGAACGAGAATGGCAAACACAATCTACAAACGAACTCCCACATCTCAACCCCGAACTATCACTCAAACTTCTACACAAATTATTAATCCATAACATATACAATATAAAACACATCACCCTTCCCAACGGAACAACCCTTATGACACCAGAAAACTTCAAAACATACTACAAAACGCCAACCAAACTAGAAAAAAGCGCACTTCAAATAGCTGAACAATTGTTTTGCTACCCAAGTTGTACACCAAATTGCCCAAACCCATGTGCAAGACATCCACCCGCCGGAACGCTTAAAGCGAGATACATCTCAGACAACCAAAACCTATTACCAAGAGCACCAGATATCCCACCGCAACTCCAAGCCCCACAACAACACCCCCACCCAAACCCACCCCCTAACATCAAAAACAACCCTCTAAGATTTCCCATCGACATAATATTAGACCACAAAACAAATACCTCAAAAGATAAATATAAAATAACAAAAAAATACAACACATACTTATGTCAATGGACTCTCCAAAACAACGATATATACAACAAATGGATGCCACAAAGAGAACTTTTTCCCTTCAACCACCCAACAGTCATTGCACATAACATTAAACTACTAACAGAATACTACACAAAACTACAACACAGACACTATAAAAAAATTATTAACACACACTTCACCCCTGAACAAAGCAGAGATGCAAGATTCATCCCCCCACCCACATCTACCCCACTTACACACATACACATACAAGAATGTAACCCGGAAAAAGACATTATTTCCAATTACGATACCATACAAATAAATAATGAACAAACCCACCTATATGAAAATACCGGTAGACACCTTATCACTATACCAACCACTAGACTAAAATGGTTATGGCAACAATATAATAAAGCAATTTATAGCTCACACGGCCTTGTACCGCAAACACAATCATTTGAAAAAGAAGTAATATGGCTCTATCAAAGATACAACCATAAAATCCCCAAAAAAGACCCACTAAAAGCAGCACAACATACCCTACCAACAAGTATTCTTGACTCCATTACAACCACCTTTAACATCTCCCACTCATACTTCTCTTCACCAATAACATGTTCCTCAGAAATTTCAGAATTTTACTCTCCCTCTGCAAGAGATAAAGTCTTTGGATCACTAGGTACTGCCTTCCAATACAAATAGAAAGGCACAGGCTACGCCCACCCACATAATGAAGAAACAGCCCAACAAGCAATTCACTGGGCACGATTGGCAGCCAAAACCGACCCAAATAACATCACTATACTAGACATACCAAATACAAATTGGTACCAAAACCTCTCCTCACACATGGGGCCATTTCCAGACACCCATATAATTGCCCACTTTGCCGCAGATTCCATTACATATGAAGAACCAACAATCCCACAAGAACTCCATAAACCGAAGACAGAACCACTTGCAATCCGCGTCCTATGCATTCATCACCAAACCAAATAAATACAATTAAAGCAGCAGTTGAAAATCTACAAATTCCACAATATCACATACAAAATGCCCCATGCACCCCCCACAACACACCGGTCAATAAAAATAAAAAATGGAACAAACTCATATACCCGCCATCCATCAACCCGACTACTTTAAACACACCACCTCTACCAAACTTTGTGACAAACATTACACCTAAATTCCAACCGCAACATAGCTACTATACCGATGGATCCTTCATACCTCCTGAACAAGCCCCCGACAGACACTGGAAAAAAGAAAAAGTCGGGTATGGAATATACAACTCTACAAAGGCTGACATGCAAATATCAGAAAGACTACTAGGCCTACAAACAAGTTTTCGAGCAGAACTAATGGCTATCCATAAAACACTTAGTTTAATCACTACTAAATACCCAGACGAACCGGCACATATATTTACAGATTGCCTCAACTGCCTATACAATCTAAACACACATATTAAACACCCAACCATGCACAACAATCACGCGGATAAAACCATACTAACAAACATGGTAGAAATGCTAAAAACTCATACTCAACCCACCACATTCTACAAAGTCAAAGCACATATTAACATTGAAGGCAACGAACAAGCGGATAAACTTGCAAAAATGGGAGCCAGAAAAGAGTACTTCAGAGCCACAAGATCATATGAATTGGCATATACAACACCATTCTATTTTCAAAAGGATCTATGGCCAGGACCTATAAAACGACCAGACAAAGGTCCTGTCAGATGTCTCCAAACATATCTAACCAAATACGACCAAAAAAATAACCTTGAAATAATGGCAACCCAATTTCCCAACATTAGCAAATGGACTACGAACCCAAACATCGATAATGTACTATCCAATGTATTTTGGTCCAATCCTACAATCACAGATTCACAAAAAACAATTATTTTAAAACTTCGTACCGGCCAATACATGGGTAATGCTAGAAAACAATTATTCTTTGGTAGAGAAAGATTCCCCTCAATCACATGTTCCATCTGTAACTCTGCAGATGCAGACACATGGCTACACGTACTTCTAAAATGCAACCATCACCATATACATGCCATTAGAGTCAAAAGACATAATAAAGCAGTATGGGAACTAAGAAAAATAATCCTTTCATCACAAAAATCTAGATGCTACATCCTCATGAACGCAGAAACATTCAACAACCCCCAAGAAAACACAGTACCCCCATGGCTACTACCATGTTCATGTGAACAACAAAGATGTCATTGCAACGCTAGATTCAAGCCAGACATCCTTTGCGTAAAAGGACTCCCATATAAAAATGACCCACCATCACATCCATCAGACAACCTCACAATTCAATTTATTGAATTTACATTTTGTAATGACAGATTCCCACAAGAAACAATAGATATCAAAAATCAGAAATACCAACCACTTATCAACAACATTATTAATTTAGGATGGAAAGTTGACCCACTCATAGTCATCACGGCAAGAGCTAGAGGCACAACACATGTTCCCTCGATGAAACTCCTTGAAACAAAATTTAAGCTACCAAAAACCGCCATTAAACACACATTCAAAGAAATAAATACCATTGCTATACATCATGCCGGATCAATTATTCTACATAAAAGAAAAATAGAAAATAACCAACCATTACCAATAGATTACTGAATAAAACAAAACTACCAAAGAAAAGGAGGGTAATGGTAAAGACCACTACTTATTTCTTTTGTATTTTCTGTTTAGCTCAAAGTACACACTTGTCTCAGGTAGATGGGACGGGGCCGGTTGGTTGGTACAAACTTTCCTGCCTATGATTAACTCACTAGCAGCACAAGCCACGTATATCACAATAAACGCTCATACGGACCCAACGGAAATTGAACCCGGACCGTACAATTGTAACATAAGCATCCCTCTACAACCAACCTTGGAACCATGACTTGGCGACCACCAGCAAAACAAACACCAATTTATACCCGTGCTAGTTCTAACTAATGAATTTTACTAGTGTTACTAGTATTATCTCTGGTCACTGAAGTGTCTATTCTCGAAAGAGGTGAGTAGTCTTGTACCAATGGACCTTTGCCCGGTGGGCATTGGCTCATTGTCAAGACGAACAGACACTTTATTTACGCCGGCCTCGAAAGAGGACCGGAGTTCATATCTATCTATCTTAAAAGTGAAGTTAAAATTCACGTCAACATGATTTTAATGAGTTATTAGGATCTCAATTTGGAACTTTCTATTGACAACAAATGTCAAATATACGCCAATGTATCTACTATCCCCATCAGCCCTTTAAGGGTTAAAACTAGACATTCTATTCTAAAATTAAAAAAGGCAAAATTTTCATAGGAGAGAACATCATCACTTTCCCGAAATAGTAAGTTTTATAAAAGTGGGACAATGTCGAGGTGATTGTTTTTGAAAAATTCTCCTCGATGGAGTTTAACTCGGATTGACATGATTCAAATTGGGCTGAAAAGTAGACTTGATTTCCTATTTTAACATTTATTTTTATTTTTCAAAAAAATATTTTTCATCATGAGCAGCCCGTAAAAAAAGGGCAGCAACCTTAAAGGTCATTCGGTCACTTAAGGGTTAAAAATAAAAATAAAAATAAAAATAAAACGCCAAATTTTTGCAGAACAGGGCTGGGCGGTAAAGGGTTAACCCCTAAATGCCGAAGAGACCAAAAAAAGGTCGATGAATGAATTCGACTGTTCAATTCCAACTGTTGCGTGGATGATTTCCATCCAATTCTTTATGTGAAGGGCTTTTGTTTGGTGATGCCACCCCTTCAAGTTAAATTCAAATCATTCAAGCTATTTTTAGATTTTACATGAGGTCCCAACTACAAAAAGAGTCGTAAAAACGGTTCACCGTGTAGTGTATTTTGAATTTTTTTGCTTGTTCTACTTAAACTAAATTTAGGCTATGAAAATGAGTTCCATTGCATTTGAGCTTAACTAACAAAATTAAGCTTGCCAAGTCTAGTTTCTACTCCACTTTGAATTAATGGAAAATTTTAAAAATTGAGTGTTTTATTGTAGTTACAAGTTCGGTAGGTATCACCAAGGTGAAGCAAAACTTTCTAAATTTAGATACACGGATGATTTTCATCAACTAAACTTTTCTTCATTGTAATTTACACCTTAGGTAAAAAAATCGGAATTTTCTAGTACATTTTGTAATTGATATAGATTTCTTTACAATCACTTCATAAACCATAGTAATTTCAAATTATCACCAAAATTTATGAAAAATTCATGATTTGTAGTAGACATGTGACTTCATCTACTAAAAATATAAATTTGGATTCTTGTATTATTTTTAGTAGCAAAATTGAGTGTGACAGATAAAACATGATTCCATGGTCATAGGCCCAACCTTTAGGGGTTAACCGCAGTCCTACACTTGGTCTTGTTTTATTTAGAGGATGAGGACAAAGACGGGTCTTAACAGTTATCTCAGTTTCTTTGGAATTGGGATTTTCCTTCTCATTCCGCTTGTTCCCTGGGCCTCTTTTTCTGAATTATTCTTGGAAAAAGTGAGGCAGGGAGAAGGCGTCAACAACTAAGCTTGAAACAAAAATTCCACTTCTCATCACTAACTCACTCGACAGTCTTCACTTTCTTTCATTCATTTGTCTGCATTTGAGAGGTAAACAGTTTCATCTTATGGTACTTTGAAATTTAATGCTGAGGTTAACCCCTAAACGCCGGAGTCTAAGGCCGTGGGCTTCACTGCCTTCTATTCCCATAACCGTGCTGAAATAGATATGAACAGAAATCTTAGTCGAAATTTAGGTTTTTCATGCAAGACTTTTTCCAGCAGATGCTGTAGTTGGCAGCGACTCTCTTGGAAGCCAAATTCGAAATAATACATGCGAGTAAGTGTTGAATAATAGGCTTTGACCATAAGTTTTGAAGTTTGACTGTGCGGGCAGGTAAGTGAAAATGCTAATTTCAGTAGCAATTCTGACCTTGACACCACCGTGTCAGCTTCAAAGTTGTACGTGATCCTAAGAAGTAGGAAATGCACTTCATGCCACTGAAGAATGACCCACGAATAGACGGAAAATGAGCTTGCATTGACAGCACCCCAAAATACAAAAGCACTCACTATCATTACATACGGCAAGTTATTTCAGTAAAGGCCGCAGATCGAATTTGTACATGACATCTACAATGCTGAAACTTACACTCTTTGCATAATACAAAAAAAAAAAACACGAACCCCTGCAACAAAATGCCGTAGAAGCAAACACGGACTGCACTGTTCGGAAGGCTCGGCAGACAACAGCCGGGAAGTGCATGCGATGAAAACCCTGCCCTGCATGATGCCCCCGCATGTTGCCCCGCCTGCCCAAAAATGGCTCCGAGCCCTGGCCAAAAATGTCGGAGCCCTGCCCGTGACAGCTACCCTGTATCCTCCAGTAGCCATAGGGCAGGCGTACCTTTCTGTACAATTGCCAGGTGACCTCGCATGTTCTGTCTCCCACTCCTGCTCCACAACAGAAGCAAGGCTCATGGGGCCAACAGCAACTCCCAAGGCACCTGCTCCAAACGAATGTACACTTTGCACATTAGAAATGTGTACCGTAATTTTTACCAATCTTATCATACGGTAAGAGGGTATGAAATATTGGTATGGATACATTCTCATGACAAAAAACCATCAAAAATAAACTAAAACCACAAAAGTAAATGCAAAAAAGTAGGAAAATAAAAAGTACATAGAAGATAAATGAATACAAAAAAAAACCTCATTGTGGAATGATCAAATTTCCATCTCTTCTAAGACAACCCTCTCGGATCCTCCTCATCCCTGGATGCGTGTCTCTGTAACAACTTCCCATGCAAATGAACAAGCCACCACAACCGGGACAATAAGTTGACGCCCGGTCCTTACAAACCACACAACTACTACGCGTGGGGGCACGGACCAGCCAATGATCACCAGCATGCTGTGCGGAAAAAATAGAGTAGCTGCAACTAGCAGCTTTCCATGTAGCACATAGCTCGTTTGCAAGTTCCATGTGGAACTGCATATGGGTCATGGGCTCTTTCCCCAACCAATAAGAAATTTCCGAATGTACAATCCACGCATTGACCACCGCAGTATCCAACAAAAAATAAAATACCCGGTGCCACCATTTGTGACTCCTCGTTAGTGTCGTATACACTCCTCTGAGTTGATCGGCAACATCAACACCACGCATGTAACTTTGGTACTCTTTATGTATTGGTGAAGTCGGCACTTTGACTCGCTCACCACCTCGACGCCGCCAAACATAGAGTGGGGTTCCCGATGCCGCCAAAGGTCTAGAGTGCGTAGAAAGTAGGAGCACTGGCTTCCTATCAAGCCACACTATAGAACAGATTTTTCTACTGTAGTGCATGCGCCAATTTATAAAAACCTCTATGGTTTTTGGAAATTCCCTTATCACAAAGAACTTTAGGCAACCCTTTCCGATCACGTCTCACTGTACCAGTGGCATAGATGCCAGACCTCAACAAATCTAAAAACAACGGTATGGATGTGAAGAAGTTATCCATACAAACAATATGCCCTCTGTGGTGTAAATCTGCTAGAAGTGATTTTACTACATTTTTTCCTTGCACGGGATCACCTTTTGTTCCTGTTGCTGATTTTCCTTCTATTGATGTACTAGCTCCTGTGTAAACATCAAATGACCAGACATACTTACTAGTACTATCGGTGAGTGTCCAAACCTTTATACCCCATTTCTCTGGCTTTTTAGGCATATATTGTCGCATAGGACAATATTTGCCTTTGTACCGTACCATAGACTCATCTATTGTGACATGTTTCCCCAAATTCCAAATTGCCTTACAATTATCGCGCACTTCATTAGCAAACCACCGTATTTTGCACAATTTATCATAGTTTGCAGAAGCTCTATCTTCAGGTGTGGGTTTTATGTCTGTGAGTCGCAAGCATGAACTAATAGCTAGGAACCTATCTCGTGACATTAGCTGTGATATTATTGGACATCGCAGCAATGGTTCATTCCTAGCCCAATAGAGGCGCATGTTTGGAAGTTTTTTTATTCCCATGTAGAGAATAATGGCCAAAAAAACTTTTAACTCTTCCACATCCAATTCTTTCCATTTAGGACCCCCGTAAGTATTTCCATTATCATCTACTTCTTCCTTTGCTCGTTCGTTTGTTTCATGAGCAATTATTTTTAGGCTCTTCACATACCAAAACTTGTGAAACAGACTCAAAGCTGACGGAACAGAGCGATGACTAACATCTGCTACACCCGGTCTACGCCCCGTAAATGTACTCGTATCATGTTCGTATACGGTATATTCTTGATTCCAATGCGCAGCGGTGAATCGTTCAGTCCAAGGTGCTGGGACCCTCCCCCTTCCCCTTCCCCTGCCCCTCAGTGACGCACTACTGCTTGGTCTCATACCCGGACCCGGGCTACTATCTAGTCTATGCAAAGTACCCGGCCACTCACCAATACTAGGGCCAGCATGCATACCCGGGCCCATCATCACAGTTCCGGCCTCTACGGAGGAATGCCGTTGCTGTATGAGGAAGCAGGAATTTCCAGGAAGGGACCCGTCGACTCCCACTTCCGAATCCGCCACTGCAGTGACAGGTTGTCCACGCACTGCAGTTACACGTTGTCCCGAAACTGTCGCCCGTAGTCCCAGAATATCTCCTCCACGACGTTGGCTGCCACTGCATCTACGCGATCCGCCCGCGTTGCGGCCTCCTTGCACGGCGGTACCTCCACGGACTGCATTATTGCTAGACACGAGGGTCACGCTGTCATACAAGCCTAGATCGCGGCTCTCCAACTCTTCTTCATAAACGTCTCTCCTCTCAGCAGGAGTGCTATCTTCACGTTCATCAAGGATTTCTAAATCTTGAGGACCACTTTCACTGTCAGACTCCGAGCTTGCACTCTCTTGCATTTCAGAACATGTCACTTCGTCTGCACTCGATGGGTTCATATGAGGATCAGGAGGATCGGGTTGAGATGTGAGCATCGTGTCTTCCTCTTCAACGGGTACGCTTGACTGCACTCTTTGTACAGCCGCAGTAACAGCCGTCTGTTGGGCACGGCTTCTACAGTGACCGCGCCTACCCCCTCTTAGAGATCTTAGCGAAGTTCTTGCAGTTTGAGGTCTTACCTCGTCACCCGTCCAACTCGGTGCAGGATCGTCGATGTCATGCACGTCGCCCACTTCTGCTGTTGGCTGTGTTGTTGCGTGTGCTCCCGTATTCTTCGTTGGTACCGCTGATTCCATAATGCTCGCTGCTCCGGCCACGTCTAACAGTGTTGACTGCTGCAGATCCGATCCTACACCGCAGGAGGACTCACCCACGGCGCTGCTCCCATCTTTCTTACGGCGGCGACGTTTTGATTCGCCACTTGCTTGCCCGCCGCGACCCCTCCTCTTCTGGCTCACTGTCACACCGCCTTCAGTGCCCACAGTTTCCATCTGCTGCATTTCGTCTATGAGGGGCGCTACTCCCACCCGACCTTGGCCTCGCCCGCGCAGAGTCCCCCTTCTTGACTGCGAAGATGTGTCGCCCCTGCCACGCCTGCCGCGTCCCTTGCTAGAACTCGGCGGCCGTGTAGCAAAAACATCGTCATCGGGATCCCGTGCCACGATCTCTGCGAGTTGCGCCCGCGCCTGCTGAAGTTGTAGTCTGGTGAATCGTAGTTCCTCTTGCAACGTCGTAGGACTCAGCGGCAACCGCTCTTGTATGGGAGTTCCTGGATCCATGTTGTATCACTTGTATGCACACAGTTTTGGCTAAGATTTGTTATAGAAATGCAGTCACTATGGCTTCCCACTACAGCTTTCGGCTTAGAATTGATTGCAGCACAGTAGTCAAGTGCTACGGCGGAATATTGTCAACATTGACGTGCTCGTTCAGCAGCAGCCCAACTTCGA
The DNA here is from genome assembly GCA_022496805.1 of Pohlia nutans. Classification (NCBI taxonomy): domain Eukaryota; kingdom Viridiplantae; phylum Streptophyta; class Bryopsida; order Bryales; family Mniaceae; genus Pohlia; species Pohlia nutans. The sequence continues at coordinate 11,974,350 of CM040092.1, read as the reverse complement.
ATCTCATGCACTACTGTAATGTCATGCACAGAACTGTGATCTCATGCGAACTGAAATTTTGCGTGTTGCGGAGGTGGTGGGAATTGACGAAAATGAAGGAAGCAATAATTTTTGTAGCCAGATCTAGTGCAAGCATATGGAAATTTTCTGCATAGCCTTTGTGTCTACACTGCAGTGTTCAGTGATTGTGGGCTACATGTTGGAAATGGTAGATCACATTTCATGAATTTCCTCATGCAAAAGGGATTAGTGACCACTTGCTTTGTTGAATTCATTGTCATAGCAATTTTCTAGGTACTGCAATGGCGGCGACCAGTCCTATCCCCTTGTAGTAAAGGCTTCATGGTGGAGTGAAGCGCCTGGAGCCGTTTTTATCAACTGTATAATTTACAATCATTTTTTGAATAAATGAAGGACTAACTTCTGACAATCATGTCCACATCATCACTGCCCATGCACATATGTCTCCTGCCCCTTTCCAATGAACTAGTGCCCTCAAATTTTACCCATTGATAACCCGTGTATTACTTACACAGCCCGATGTATCTACCCTTGGGGAAAATTAGACGTCGGGTACGCTGACGTCAGTGCGCGGTATTGGTGTTTTTTTTATGAATACCTTCAATAATGGATAAATACTTTTTTTTTTTTTTTTTCACTGACACCATCTTGTAGAACACGCCTGGTAGTACATTTTCCAAAAAGTAAACATTTAAAATAATTTATTGACTGTCACAACCGTCAATCCAAAAGTCTCTGTATGCCAAAATTGGTCATTTAGGCGCTTGAGGGTTAAGAGACATGAAGCAATGTGATTTGACCCGCTACATCACTAGTGTGAATTGTTCTCTATGTGTAAAAAAGTCGTTTTTGGGCACCGAGCATTAGTGCCAAAGCATGGTGCCCAATACCACTATTCTAGCTTCCTAAAAACTTGAGCAACTTTTTGTCTAATGATTAATTAAAGTGCAAAAAACAGTTAGGCATCACTATATATATATATATATATATATATATATATATATATATATATATATAAATATATATATATAATTTTCAAGCAGTAACATAGAAAAATATATACTAAAAATTGTTGGCCTTTTAATTTTTAAAATTTTTTTTGGGCAAATTAAGTCAGTAATTTCCCATAAATTTAGGCACCCTTTTAATTATTTATTTTCTAACCAAGTTGCTAGGAAGCTACGATATTGAAGTGATATCGCTATGCTCTTTGAAAACTGAAATATGATGTCACTTACAAATACCAGTCCTCATAAATTTGTGATACACAAAAGACTTAGATTTCAACTCCCTCTTATTTACCTCTTATTTGAATATATATTACCACGCATTTTAAATATACAATGTAGTAAATTAGTTTTTATAAAATTATAAAATAAAATACTGTAGTCGGTCATCGGGATTGGCAAAAAACAATTATGGGAAGAGAAGCCCAAATTTTTAGGAAATTTTTAGGAAATTATGTTTTTGTATAATGAAAAAGAGAACCTTGAGGAATATTCACATAATTTGACAAATTTTGCAAATGAGTTTTCCAAAAAAAATAATTATTTGGCATGAGATACCAACCATGACAATTGGGTATGGTAACGTAATTTGATGGAATTCTTTTGATAAGAGAATTATCAATTCAAAAATAAATAAAATTTCAATGTGATACAAGCCAAATGAATGTGTAAAGGATAATCTCCTTAACCCATAAATGCATTGTGACAAATAAAATACTTATGTTTCATATCCCACTTACTTAACCCCTAAAAGCCCAAGGGGTATTGGGTAATGCGACTATAAAACTGAGATGTATTAAAAAATGTGACTTCCATATTTTTGATAAAGTTTATTACAACAAAGAAAATGCAAAACATGATGTTTGAAAATTATCCATATGATCAAATTTCCAAAAATAGTTTTAGATCTTCATTTAATGATTTTAGCAATTAAATTTAAAAATTCACCAAAATTATATTTTTTATATTTTTAGAATCCATTATTTAGTATTATTGGTCAGAATTGTATTTTTCATTCTAGGAAGGGAAAAAAATAAAAATAAATAAAAATAAAAAATAAAATTAAAGAATTGATGAAAAGAACAACATTGCTTTCTCCAAATCGTAAATTTTGTAACACTATACAATGTAGAGGTGTTTGTCTTTGAAAAATTCCCCTAGGTGGAATTTAATTTGGATTGGCATAATTAAAATTGGGTTGGAAAGTAGACTTGATTTCCTATCAAACTTTTATTTTTATTTATTCAAAAAATGTGTTTTTGAACCTTGGGTACCCTTTAAAAAAGGACAAAGATCACGAAATGGGCCCTTTGGCTCATAGGCGTTAAAACCATAATGAATTTGGCTTTGCATTTGTACAATCAAAAAACTCCACCACATGCTTTCTAAAGTGCTTATGTATCTTTGCAACTTTTCTTACTACATATATACAATTATGATGTAGAATATATTAATTTCAAACATTGATGAATATATTATACCATATTGACTTGTTGCTTTCATAATTTTAGCTTATCATACCAAAATTCCTACCCAAGAAATTAAAAACAAATATTTTTTATATTCTTTTTTAAATAAATGCTTCTAAATTGATTTGACTTGGATCTATAATGTTATTTATTTATTTACTTTAAATGTTATAGAAGCCATATTATAGCATATTTAAGCTTTATCCAAAACGCTCAAGCATTTTGGAATTAAACCAAGCCTACGTTGTTGCCACAACAACAATAACTTACAAATGCTTGAATTCCACCATTTTTCTAAATAAATAAATAAATAAATAAAATTGTCAAAACTTTGATGATAATTATATTTTGAAATTGATATTTATCAACCCCAATAGCACTAAATCTTTTGAAATGACTCCCATTATAGAAAATATGAAGGTACAAAGGGCCGTGAGTTCATGTGTTTGAAATTAATTAAAAATTCCCAAATGTAAAGATAATATAAAGATATCATTGACATAAATGGTGTGAAAATAGAAAGTGAACAATGAGAGGAAGAATGTTAAAGGGAAACTAGGTTGGTTCAAGGCGATTGTCGGCAAAACCGTTCCGGCGACGGAACAGTCATGGGGAGCGTGTATGCACCATTGTGTGTTATATAATAGATAGTTGTTATAAACATCCATGCCAAGGTACAACCACGTGGGCGAGCACATGGAAAACCATTTCCAATTTTATAAATTTTATTTTCACTATAATTTTTTGTTTTTTTTCTTAAGCAATATACTTCCTTTTTTTTGAGGACTTTCTAATAGAACAAAGAACACCGCTATCAACCCCGTTAGAGTTATCCGAAAACATAAATTGTGCATGAATGAAGTTTAAGTGGTATTTGTTCCCTATAATTACAATTATGACAAACATTGTTTATGAATAATCCCTTGCTCATGGGCTTGAATAGTCTTTTAGGATTGGAAGAACTTGTGGAAACTCTCCTTTAGCATTGGGGAGGCCATGAGTTCCATGCCCCACGGTGGTGCAGGGCTTTGCTTTAGATTATTCTCCAACTCATCATAGATTAGTTTTGTAATCTTTTTGAATTCAAAACAAGTCTAAAATGAGTACGAGGTGAGTTCCACTTTGAGACACTCTATTGTCTCAGAGATTTAGATGTTGTTATAAAACAAACAAATCAAACATCTACTTTAATCTTTAAAGGCTTAATTATCAACATAATGAACTATGAATGTTCCCTTTTTTTTCTTTTTTTGGAACAATATGACACTTTTATTCCATTAAAAGAAGAGAAATATCACAAAGAACCAAAGACAATATACCTCGGCAATAGTTTTTTTTTTTTTTTTTTTTTTTTTTGCCTCCATCTGAGAGGGCCAAACAACTAAGGGAATTTAGTAGGAATCAAGCAAATAAGACAAACTTAAGATGTGAAAGCAAAGAGCATCGAAGAGCATCTTGGAAACTTTAGTAGGAATACAAAGTCTATGTTGTGACAGTAGTTCAAAGTGAAAAGAAAAATTCACACTTACCAATAATTGATAAACGTTTATGTCCAATAAAATTGGAAAGAAAAGTAAAAATACAGTCAGATGAGGTCGCAGACTTTTATACTACTCGTCGCCTAAGAGATTCGAACTCTTGCGGGGAAACCCCATGTACTTAGCAGGCACACGCCTTAACCACTCGGCCAAAGCGACCATCTGGATGAAGCCAATTATATAAGTGTTTTCATTTCACTATTTATTCTCAAGTCCTCGAAACGGCAGTCAAGCCCGCCACGACCCTAAACCCTAAATTTCTCCAAAGGCAGATGTCTAATTGTCGGTTTTTTTGCAGCTATGGCGCTAGCGCAGCAGCCGACATTTCGGCCTGCCGCTGTGCCATCCTGGTTACAAGCGCAGCTGCATTACCTGCGCACGCACTCCCCCATTCCTCTGAGGTATTTCCTGTGTTGGATGACTCTGCCAAGGGCTTTTCTAGCAACCGGGAGGAGGTTGGATGGTGCATTAGGGTTGAATAGAATGGGTGCCGGAGTGTCTGTATGGTTGATGTGCTTACAAAATCTATGTGTTTGACGTTTATGTAAAAGGCTTCGCTTGTCATCGAGCATGTTGTAAGATAAGATTCATTGCTGTTTCATCGTGAAGTCTCATTTTCGTCAGGATTGGCTTCATCTCCGGTCTCTTATCGAGGTTTAGGGTTTCCAAAAGCCTGTCGGTGTGAGGGAATGCCTTCCGAAGTAGAAATTCGACTACTATTTTGATGTTGTAACTTTTTGCAACCAATACATTCGGGACTTTTTTTAAAGAATTGTCGTTAAAACTTGATAAATTAGAATATTTGCTCGAAGTTTTGAAATGTTGTAGCACACAAGATGCATAACACATATAATGTTTGATCTATTTTTTATATGAAAATCAAAACTCCATTTTTTTCCCTCAATTTCAAACAATTATGGATACAAATTTTGTTACTTATAGTATATTTAGTTTTTCAATGGAAAGAATGCAAATCCTTTCTAGAATCATTAAAAAAAAGAATCATGAATTTTGATGTCTTATTGATTAAGATATCAACAGTTTGAAGTTATCAATCCAAAACTACTCAAATTTGAAGTGGATTTTTAATTTTTTAACATTTCATCCTAAAGCGTTTCAAAGTTTGTCATTTTTTGATAGTAGACTCAAATAGGTATTTGGGTTTACTATCAAGAAATGAAATGAAATTAACATTGAAATTTCCATCAATGCTGTCGAAATTCTTTAATATAGTATGACTAAAGACCCTTCTTGGAGTTCAAATTCTTGCAAATATAATTTTCTGTTTGTGATACAATCTAGGCGTCCACATAACATTTAATAGCATGCAGGGGCTTTGCCTTCCTCTATAGTAAATGGTGCAGCATATTCCACACTCAACATGACTTCATCAATAGCTAATTGGAGAGGTGGAGTCCCAAGGTGATGAGTAAAGTGCATGAAGGGAAGACAAAGGACATGAAGGCTACTGAATGTTATGCAATATTTGCATTGAGTTGCAAGTCAGCATTAAAATGTAGTTACCATGAATAACAATTTTGAGTGGATTCAAAATTCCCATAAGATACAGTACCGGTTAGGTAGAAGCACTTAAAACAACCACTTGGTTAAAGGAGTTGACAAACATTTGCTAATGTTGTAACCAAGGAGTAATTTCCTCATGTGGAGAGAAAGAGGCCCTAAATAATGCACATTTTTGCATGATTTCTTGTTCAATGATGAAATTGATACACATTTTCAAAGCAAAAAGTAAGTGAACACCCCTAGTTGAATACGTTTGCCTATAATCAAAAAGTAAAGTACTCATTTATGAACGTTTGAGTATGAATACATGAACTTTAAAAAAAAAAATCCAGAGTACAATGAAATAGCAATTATTGGACACATTAAAGTCGGACAAGATAAAATAAAAAAATAAAAAAAGTTGTTGCAATAGGTGTAGCTTGCTACAACTACAAAAGAAGTCTAATTGATTGTTGTTCAGGGGGCATTCATGGTTCAAGGTGCCTCTACTTTAGAAAATGGAAGTAAAAGTAAATGCAATTGGTTTGAAATTTTTATAGACCATACAAATAAATTATAATTTTTCAAAGTTGAGGTCATAAGAAATCTACTATTAACACTAGACTACAACATCACAAGTGACTTGTGATTTAGAAAGTCACTTGTATGAGCTTGTTGCTAGCATCATATAAAATGAAGTTCATCCAAGTATACTGAAAAAGAATCTTATATCTATTCTTTGGATGTGATCACTAAAAGAAATGTGGGATTCTACAACTACAAGTATACAACTTCAATAGTAAAAGAAACTAGTCCATAATGATTGTTATTAGTCATTACGGACTAGTTAGAGTCATATATTTGTAGTCGTAAAATCCCACATTTCTTCTAGTGGATGCTTAATAGTTTATAATATTTGTGTTAGGCCTTAAATAAGTTCATGTCAAAATGGGAAAAAAAAATCTTGCAAAAATGAAGATTTATGTTTGAAATCTTATTAAGTTATAAATCTTTTTGCTTCATTAATTCCAAATCTACATCCACATATTCCCTATATTTTCTTAGGATTTAAAATCATGGCAGTTTCTTTTTTGGAACAAAACCACTAAATGATGTTCAATTTACGATAGATTTTTAAAGAATTTTTGAATTTTTTATTTCAAAATTTATCAATGAATATTGGATAGTGCTTTGGTAGATCAATTATATTCAATTTACATTGCTCCAATATGTTTTTCATGAAAAAAAAGAAAAAAAACACAAACACAAATACAAACCCTTCTATCTACACAAAGTATGTGGATTTATTATTATTATTTTAGCCTTTGAAGTTTGGGGTTCAGTAAGAACATTGATTTTATACTATGAAATTCTCGTGGACTTATTAATAAGACATCAATATCTTTAAAGACCTTAGTAAGCCTACTATATCATTATGGCAGCTTCGCAATGCAACTAATTATAAAGCATCGCTTTGAATTGGTCATTGGACTTTATAGCATTTATTTCATAAGAGATTAATTACACTTCACCAAGCAACCCCAATTGCCTCTTTCCACATTCTCTCTATCCTACTCTCTACATTGTTTGTCATCTACTATCCTACTTTGTATATAGTGCTTCTTGTTTTGCGCTTACTGCATGCAGTTTAGAGCTTCATGCTTAGTGTTTATTGATGAGCAGATATAGTTCTTTGTCCAAAGTCCCCAATGTTTAGTGTGATATTGTCAGAAAGGAAGATCCAGAAGCAAAGAACTATGGTTGTAGGCAAGACATGCCAAAAAAGAAGCACCAATGTTCATTTGAATTAAAGTCAATGGAAAAAAAATGGAAGATTTTGTTTGGATGAGCTCTTCTCCATCTATATTTCTTCCTTCCTTCTTCCAATTCTTTTTTGTATTTTATATTGGCTAATCTCATTTATGTCGCAAATTCTTCAAAATTTGTAAATTTTTCAAGAATATTTATACAACTAGGTAAAGATGAAGATAGGCTCACCTTGCTAAGTAGTAATGCTACAACTCCTCTACTTTTGGTTCGCTCTCTCGTTGTAATAGAAATCACATTCTCTTTCAATTCATCTTAATTCATCTAAGTCCATTTTTCTTAATTTCAAATTATTCTTAAAAATAAGAGATATTCTTGAAGGAGTATAACTATACTTACGATTACCCTGGCAACAAAACACATGTTGACTACACTGTATAGGAACTCGTGGCATATTTAGTATCATTATTCTTCAATGGACGCTTAATTCATGTGAACCATAGGCCCATGTTTCTCCCTCAAAAGAATCAACACCCTTATTGGGGCTTCTTAAATCTAAGGTAAGAATATCCAAAATCATCCATGACCTTAAATTGTCCTTAGGTCAATCTTGCATAATAAGTAGATTCTGGCACCTTAATAATGATGAGAATGTGTACAATCTGAACACGAGAGTTTAGGGACGATTTAAGGTCAACATGTATGTATGTATAATTTACATTTTTCATTTTTATTTAGTGATTGATCATGTAATGGAGACGAAGAGTATGTAGAATGCATCACTGAATTCAAATTTTACCTGAGCTTATTCCAATGTAACTTGTTACACATTTTTCATCCATGTTGGGATGACGTTTCTCTTTTTTCATATTGCAAAGCCACAAACATTCCACATTTTCATTTTCAGAGACAGAAAATACGATTTACTGAAATTAATGCTCTTCCTAGAAACTTTTCCTCTTCTAGGGGTAGAACAATTGAAGTCTGTGAACAAATTAAGAAGTTACGTAATTGAATGCCCCAAGTATTTAAGTCCAATGGATGCAAAATCTGGTTTTCACATCATGACCTCGCTATTCACATGAAAAAATTTGTGACTTTTTATGAACTCCAAAAATACGCACCTTTTTCATCGAAACTCTGTCCAATACAGGGTTGGATTACAACAATGTGATAAGCTCGGCTTGGCATTCAGCTGATCTAATCAAATGTCTGCCATGAAATAGTCATACCCTCAAGGCTGGCGGCTCCATTATTTGCCAAAGCCAAGGCCACCAAAAGGAGGCCAAATGAGGTTTCAAGAACTTACAAAAGCCGAGAAGTTTGTGCCCCACTTGCACAAGTTCTATCGTTACAAGTTGTTACAAAATTGGTGTTTGTGCCTCAAATAAGTTAGCCCTAAAACATCATATCCAAACCTAGTTTTATATATATAAATAACATCTCCAAATAGATGTATACTTATTACGATCAAATATGGGGGAAAAATGGTTAATGAATGGTCAAATGTATTGTTTAACACTTTAATTGTCCCTATTGTTGATTGTAACGATTAACCTCTAAAGAATAATAAGTTCCTACAAGCTTTTCGAGAATTTGGGTAGGGTGCTACGAAGTCAATTTTGAATGAGTCTTCTCAAAAAAAATTATCAAAGATGTAGCCAAGTTTGTAAGTTCCTATTTTGGCCATTAACTCACTTTAATTGATTATAATCACTAAGTCCCCCCGTTGTAGTTCAAATCTTTTTTTGTGCAAGAGGGAGAATAAAAGACCAAATGCATGAGTCAAATGGGACCAACACTATATGTCCAAAATAGGCACAATGTTCCACAATGGGCACATCTACTATAGTTGCGTGAAGCAAAAAGTGGATTTTATGCAATATGTGCATGTAGTGAGTGGTGAACATGCAAATCTAAACTTCATTGTTGAAAGCCTAGTTTTTAATCCTTCAGTGCCCAAGGTACCCTTCATCGCCCATGTTGTTTTTTTTTATGTTTTCTTTCTCCCGAACGATGCCGAAACAAGTTAGAAAAAATAAAAATGGTTTTCAATTGTACCAATCTATTGTCAATCAATGTTTACAAATATAATAAAAGAATTCAACAATATATAGTTGACATTATATCAATGATTGAAATTGTATTTTCTTGTCTTTGAAAATGATGTTTTTGGAGGTGTCTCATTTTAATCATCAATAAAATGAAGAGAATTCTTTCATAAATTGTGAAAGACGAGTTCAACTACATGCAATGTTGGCATCTACACGTATAAGTTTCAAGTACCAAACAAAGCATCTTAGAATTATTGAGGATTTATAAAGTGAAGTGGAGACAATTCTTAATATATGGTGAAGTTCACAATTAAACACTTGTTTCGTTAAAAGTGCACATAGCCATGTGCACTGCATTTTTTTTTATTAGAAAGGGAGGGGGGTGGGAGCAAACCCACCCCCCTTTAAAATTCACACTACATTCCTTTTAATTTTAAGGGGAGGAGGTGGGAACATACCCACCTCCCTTTAAAATTCGCACTACATATCTTTTTATGTGATGTACATTCAATTTTGGCACTTTATAGGTAAAATATGACTATACTTTCTTCCAAGGTACAAAATTTCAGCATGTGCACTTTTTATATAGCACGTGCACTTTTAACAAAAACAAGTGTTATTATGTACATGATATTCATCAAAGTAGTCAAAAACTACAAGCAATCAAGTTTTATAAAAGTGAAATTGAAGTCACCACTAGTGCAACGGGTGTCCAATTCCACCACAAATGACCACCAAAAAGTGTTCAATTCCTCCAAAAAATCAAATTTCTGGTGGAATCAAACACTTTTTGGTGGTCATTTCTGGTGGAATTGGACACCCTTTGCACTAGTGCACAAACATAGATGTTGAGTTTATTTCTTTATTTTTGTGAAAAAAATATTCTATGGTTTCAAAATTCAACTTTGTAGCAGGGGGAGTATATCATGTATTGGTGTATATTCATGTAATGTATGAAATTTGGAGGTCTATATATATTTGATAATTACAGGAGCAGAAGTAGTTCAGCAAGGGCTTTCACAAAGTGAAGCTCTTCAGATTTGGAGTGCCCTTTTAAAGATTTCCAGCTGACTACATGTGGGAGGGATGTCAGGTAGAGCAGATGGAGTGGGAGGGAGGGAGGCTCATGGGCTCTGCCTCTTGCTTGCCAAGCTCTCTAAGTTACATGAAAGTGATTGTAGCCCATGCAACCTGACTATGCATGGGCCGTATTTCCAGGAGACCTGATCATGAACTATTTTCATTTCCGATGACCTAAGTTAGTGAAAATTATTTGCAATTAGATGCAGCCACAGTCCACCACCTGGGCACTTAAAGTAAAGTTTTAACATGGATTGCATTGGGGATTGTGTCAACTGACGCGGTCTTTGGACATGGACTGTGCGCACTGATACATGTGTCACTCAATTACAATCATAATGATATGAGCTCTGGCACACAGACAGCCGTTTCATGCCAACTGTAAGTTGAAGACTTTCAGTCACCTGTTCCCACTACTGTAAATTTTTTTCTGGGAGGACGACAGTCCATCCCTTGTGACACAAGATTTCAATTGTCTCTAAGCTTAGATTTGCATTTACACGCACACCGGAATGCGCCGGATATGTTATGTAGACTGCAGCCTCGCAGACACCCCAGTCTCCCTGCCCTGCCACCTCATGTGACCTGACTGCCTGCCTGCCTTGCCAGCACGGGCTCCATCAAATCACCATATACTGTGGGTGCGTGAATGGCGTGGGTACATTCATCCATTTGGACACATTCTCATCCATTTGCACACTTTTTCATTGAATTTGGATAAATTTTACCACAATGTTTTGTAACAATACATATTGGTAAAGCCTCTCGTAAATTCCGTGCGCCACAGTCTATGGTGATTTCAGTGATGTCGTTAAGGTTAGGGGTACAATTGCCGTCAGTTTCAGCATTTTAGCCTACATGGAGCGCTTATTTTCAATGATAAAAAATTACAGCACATAAAACTTTGGGTTTAATAATCAAGCTCAATTTTTAATTCATTTTTTCACAATGTATGATTTTGTTATAAATTTTCAAACTTAATATGCATAGACCACTATTGATGTTAGTAGGTGTACCAGTAACTGTCTTTCATTTCTAGTCCAATCAGATTGCTAACTTAGTATTCATAATTAATTCTTATAAGCTTGCATCCCGGACGGACTCCCTTTTTCGTTTCTTTTTACCCCCACGGCACTTCACAAGCTAAAACAAAACTTATCTTTCGGTTACCAGTAAATGAATAAGAACTCCTCTCATTATCCCCTACTACACCGAAATCACCTTTATTAGGGTTATCACATGCTTGTACACAATTGTTGTATGCTCAAATACAATGATGTATACCAACATAATTATTTGAGTGAATCCTCATATATTTGAGTATATAAGACAGATTTTATATATACATATGTATGGAACTTGAAGGAAATTTACCCCTAAAGGACCGGGGGGTGTTGAACTTAGCTCATGTTTTCTTGACTATCTCCTGTAGCAAGCTCAATTCCTCATTGGTGTGGGGTAATTTTGACGATCGGCACCGTTGACATTAAAGAGGACTTATGTAGCTTTTTTATGAAAAGAAGATCGAAAAAATCGCACAATTTTTGAGAAAATGCCACCGTTGAGAAGATTAATGGACTTGTTTGGGGTATTTTGTACAATTGCTGAAATCGGATTTTTCAAAAGTGCTCCAAAAATTCTGAAAATTTTACTATGAGTAGAAATCATCATTTCAAACATGTGCAAAAAATTTCAAGTAATTTGGAGGTGTGAAGAGGAAGATATGAGGGTCTGAAGTTTCGCCTAGATACCCTCCGTGCAACTCAAAAAAATCACCAAAAATCGCTCACTTGATGAATTTCCGATCAAGAAGTACCTACAAATTTGGCTCTCAAAAAGAGCTAGGGTCTCTTTGTTGCTCATCCTACAATTCAAAGCCCAAGAACCCGAATTTCCTCACTTTCTAATTCCAGAAGCCGTGTGGGGGCCTTACGGTCCTTTAGGGGTTAAGCATCCTTAGCTTTTTTGGGTTTAAAAACATCATTGTATTATAGGTCTAAATGTAAGTGAGGTATAGAAATCTCAACGGCACAATCTTGTAGCGTATGTGTTGTAAATGACGTGAATCAAATTTGTAATCATTTGACCATATAGATTTCAAGATCATTATGTTTTAGTGTTGAAAAAGGATGCTAAAATTTTCCTAGTAACACATTAGAGTTGAAATTCTATTTCTAAACCTACTCAAATGACAAAACTTTAAACTATAAAATGGTTCAAAATCATCATATAAACACATTGGTATTAAAAAAATCAATAAATTTCTTTGATGTGTCCAAAAATGGCTTCTTAATGTTAGAAAGTGGCCCACATAGTGATCCATTAGACATAAAAAGTAAAAAGTGTTCAAGATTGACCCGTGCCCTAAAACGATTCCCAAACATTCAGTACAACTTGGATTGATTACCATAATATCTAGACTTCAAGAGGAACCTAACCCAACAATGTTTTATTGAAACCGGACATTGGATGAACGAGAAACACGCCCCCAAAGTTGCAGCCATCAAAATACACTTTGGTGAACCCCGTGTACCAAAATGATTCCCAAAGATTCATTACATCTTGAATTGATCTAAAAATTTATTACACATATTAGAATAGTAAAGGCATCTCTCGCAACAAGTTTTATTGAATTTGGACACCGGATGAAAAAGTTACAGCTCTTCAAACTTGAAAGCAACCCAAAAACATTCAAAATATGGCCATCGGGACCATTAGAGGTTAAGAGAAATTTAAAAACTAACCCATATGAGAATAAATATCCCTTTTGGTACAGAGCCTTGTGATGATAGTGTCCTTGTTTATTTCCCTACAAGGAATATGGAAAGAGTCATGTACAATGTTGAGAGTTCGTGCAAAAATGACCACATTTTGCATCAATTTGTCCACCAACTAAAGGAGAATTCAGAGGGTATTGCTTCAGAGAGAATGCAATCTAAGAATGCGTCCATAATAGTCCTTGTCATTCCCAGGTGCCCATTGTAGCAGCTGCTAGATTGTCATTTGACTGTTTGACTTCCATCTACATTTCAACAACCATACTATGCTAGTACTACATATCTTAGGGCTGGAGTTATTCTTCTTTTGGTTGTGGTACTACACCCCAGTTGCAGGGACACATTGCATGATACGTGCAGAAAAGGCAACGAATACAATGGACATTCCAATTCCACACCCTATCATTGACCCCAATTGCACCTTGGGATTGATCCAATTCCACCTCACTTGGCAAGTGAACGCTAAATGTCGTAAGTGATAGGTGGAATTGGGTGTAAATAGAGTGGTTTTAGGTCCCAACTCTAAACCCCCCCTTGACGTTAATGCAAGAGGACAAAAATTGCCCCCTATTTTGTGCATGTAGGGGCCCACTTTAAACAATTAACCCCCTCTTCCAAGGATTTAAAATTCCCGAGGTGGTCCTCCTATACTACATTGGAGCTGTAGGCCCGAAATTTGCAAAAGGAATTGCCAAAAAAAGACCCTAGGATGTCCAAAATGGAAATTTCAGAAAATGGGTCCCATGGGTGAATAGTGCTTGCATTAACGTCGAGGTGGGGGGGGGGGAGAGGTTAGGGGATTTAGAGTTGGGGGGTTTTACGTACTTCAATGAATGAAAATGAGATCACAATGTGATTATTAAGCAGTTAAGACAATGAAGGAAGCAATTTAGCACCGTGAGTCCTTGGATGTAAACGGGGCAGTTTAAGGTAGCTTCTCTATCAACTATAGGTTGATTTTGAATGATTATTAAGCATTTTGGAGATGCTCATGACCCCACCTAGGGGCAGTTTTGTATTTTTCAAAGCATAACATTTTGAAAATTCATAGGAATTACAAAAAATATGTTTTCACTTCAATTCAACTCCACTAAGATTTAGCTTTCCCTTGAAAATTTGTGACACACTTCATATATCCTCCAAGATGTTCAGATTGCTTAAATAGATGGTAATAAGTACTTCTACCTTACCTCCAACCTTGAGGCAGGCAAGCATGAAGAATCTATTATTATTATTATTATTATTATTATTATTATTGGGATTACTTTTACTAATTAGACTACATGAAGCAAATTTGTGCAATGTACCCTGAATTGTTCTTTTTGTTTCACTAATAAAAAAGGGTACTTGGAGCATCAAGCTATAATGCCACATGAGTCATTTGAAACAAATGAGTCTTTGGCACTGTACTGTACCTTGGTGAAATAAAACAACCTAAATAGTGAGTGCTCTTCTTGGAAGTAGTTTATTATTATTATTATTATTATTATTATATTTTTAAATGATTAATTTAATCATAATAAGGAATTGTGTAGTGATCATGAACAAGAACATCAGCCTATGTTACTGGGATTGGAGAGCAAGCAGAATTACTCTCATTGAATTCTTCCAGCCCATCAGCAACTTTGCTCTCCTGCAGTGCACATGCTCTAAAGATGTTTGAGACACTGTTGCAGTGAGACACCATACTGAAAAACAGGAGCTTTTACAGGCCTTATGCAAACTAGGCGTGCCGTTTTTTAACCCTTTACACGCAATGCATCCATATAATGGACGACGACCGGATTGCAACCTTTCTCAACACTACATCCTGTACAATTTTTCATCCATCCAAATTTCTCTTGGTTCTTGTGGTTGTTGACTATCATTTGTATAGTATGGATTTTCAAAATAAGATATTATGATTTTTTGAAAAACAACACAATTGGTTTATGTCATGTTTCATTCTTAGTTCAAAAAGTGAGACCTCAAACATGATTTTCCAAAATAAGTAGAATTAAATAATGGAAATCATACCATCTCGTAGTGCATGTTATTCCAATTTCATTACAATATTCTTTTATGTTAATTTGGGATTTTTAATTGAATTTCAAGAGAAAAACTTGCAAAATTAATAAAAAAATATGATGAATCCAACCGTACAGATGTGATCTTCACATTGACATTTACAACTATGTTGAGAACATCAACTCCATTTTAGTTTTTCATCAAACATTTTATAACGAATCTTTGAAAACAATGTGGAATCGAGACGTTAAAGGATTAAATTGTATATACGATTATTGATTAGTTTATTGTGTTGACACAAATGAAAGGAAATAATATCAATGCAGAGATTAATTTCTAAAGGCCCAAGAAGCCCAAATTGGGCCTCATTACTTTCAGCAATTTTGAGTACATCATATGTAGGCTATTTTTATTCAAGATTTCTTTTCTTTTTGACCAAACACATACAATGTTCTTCACTGATTCCAGTGATATAAAATTTGGTCCCATCTAAATTAAATTTTTTCACAATATAATCAATTGAATTTGACATTTTAAAACCATGAATCCTTGGTCCTTTAGGGGCTAATATGTACAACAATCAGGGCATGGTTGTTGTTCACAGGCACGTTCTAAACTGTTGGAAATGTGCATGTCCAAATTGTCGATGAGGTGGCATGTGAGTGGCATGACTCATGATTCATGACTCACGTCCGTCCGTCCGTCGGTCGTCAAATGTCCAATCCAACTGCCTTTGCTTCGATTTCCGTGCCCAATGTTCCATCACTTACTCACTCACTGTTGCTACAGTATGTAACGGTTGCTGCAGGCAGGGCCCCCCAGGGCAGGCTCACTCGCCCCAACGATGACAAAAAAGCAATCTAACTTATAGCCTAACTTATAGTCTACCCTGCCATGCCCACCTCGCCCCTGGTCCACCTCCATATTCGCCGGCGCCGGCGCCAGCCCCTCAATGTGGGCCCATATTCCTTCCTTCTTCTCTTCTTACCCGATCGTCTTCTCTCGCCAACATGGTCATCATAACATTCAGTAGCCTTCATGCCCACTGCCTTTTGTTCATGCACTCTACTCTATCACCTTCAGCCTCCACCTGTCCGCTTAGCTACAAATGAAGTACTGTTGGGTGTGGAATATTCTACACCATCTACTGTAGAGCCAAGTCAGAGACAGTGCATGCTACTGAATGTTATCATAATGCTTCATGTTATCCAAACGTTTTACCCCTCAAGGATAGAGGAGCCATTTGAGTTAACCGAAAACAAAAGAGGTTGCAACAGGAGTCAAACAAGAGTCTTGTCACTAAAAATAAGATCCACTGTCACATATTCTCAGTGAATAGTAACTTGATCTCGAATTGAATAGCAACTGAGGGTTGGGGGAACGTGTTCGCAACTGAGGGTCCCGCAGCTAAGATATTGTCAGGTGCTTGTTTTAGAGAATTTAGAAACTCGACTTAGTCTCAGTTTTGGAGCTTTCTTCAACTCAAAACGAGTCTAACATGAGTTTGAGCTGAGTTTCCTCTTTGGGAGCTTCTTTTCGGTTAACTCTATTGGCGTGTTTTGGGTGAGCCTCGGGGGGTTCACTGTTGAAAATTTAGAAAATCATGCGTGATTAACCCTTTAACGTCCCGATTCAACACTGATTTCGAAGATGTCTTGTAAAATGTTTGATGAATAACAAAAATGGAGTTGATGTACAAAGCTAAGTTGTAAATGTCAATGTGAACATCACATCTGTATGGTTGCATTCATCATTTTATTTTATTTTATTACTATAATAATAATTTTGTAATGAATTTTGAATAATAGGCACTACGAGATGGTATAATTTCCATTATTTGATTATACTTATTTTGGAAAATCATGTTTAAGGTCTCACTTTTTGAATTAAGAATGAAACTTGACATAAACCAACTTTGTTATTTAAAAATAAATTAATCACAATACTTTATTTTGAAGATCTATACCATACAAATGATAGTCAATTGGTCCAAGAACCAAGAGAAATTTGGATGGATGAAAACTGTCCATGTGTGTAGTCAAGAGAATAATCAGAATTTGTTCATCATTCACTATATGGACGCAAGTGCGTCAAAGGGTTAAATATAGGATTCATCTTATTCATCGAGAGGTAAAATTTCAACCTAATTATAAAATTTTAAATGTAATATAGGATGATCTAAATCGAAGTGAGGAATAATTCAAGAATCTACTTAGAATATTTCTAGTATATGCCTCAAATATTCCAATTATGTGATAGTCCCCATTCAAATACCTTTTGAATGCACATGGTTACACTATATATATATATATATATATATCTCTCTCTCTCTCTCTCTCTCTATATATATATATATATATATGCTAATGTCCCCCCATGGTTGAGGCATTAGGGAGGTCCCCCATGAAAAGCTTGTGTCCAATCTTTCAAGAAGGAATAAACTAATTTTAGTTCATGCTTTGAATTAAAGGACGGGTGCTTGACGGGTTGAATAGACAGTTGCTACTTCCTCAAACCAAGGCCAATGTTTTTCACGGGCCTACTCTCACTTTTATTAAAGGAGAATGAGAGGAATTTGAACAGTGAACCGGTTGTTTATTTGAGGCAGAGGTGGCCAAGTGCATGGGAGAAGGGGTTTTTAGCATGTTTTTGGTGGTTTTAGGGTAGCCTTTTTTTAGTTGGTGAAATATAGACAGAAAGAAAAATCAAGTTGAAAAAGAGTTGAATTTGGACCCAAAACTCATTCCTTTATCACCAAAATACTTATCCATGTTGATATATTCTCATCCATTTGAGAAAATTTTCATTCAATTATGATGACTTCATCTAAAATTTAAATGAAAGTGCTACATTGTTTGTTTCATTGATGCCACATGTTTGAAAAATGAAAAATTGTAGGAAAATCTCTGGTTTAAATTGAACCATTATTGTAGTCAATTGTCAAGATTAGCAAAATTATTTATAACTTGAAAAGCCCAAATCTTAAGGAAATTATTTTTCAAAAAAAATCTATTTTATATGGTGAAAAAAGAGAAATTTCAAAAACACTCATAGAATTTGGCATTTGTTGAAAATGAATTTTCCAAAAAACTTAATTATTCGGTATGAGATGCCAACCTTGACGACTGGATATGGTAGTATGTTTCGGATAAACCATTGTGAAACCGAAATTTGGTGTTTTTTTTTAATCTTTTCGTTGGTTGTGTACAATATTACCATCTTCTCAACACACTAATTTTTTTTACAATTCGATTGAGTGATTGTGGAGTTATGAAATGAAATGTGTGTTATTTCTCAACGCAAGCAAGTTGGATAGCCTAAGTTTTTCTTTATTTTTTCTTTATTTCTTCAACTTTACCTTATGATCGTTTAGCTAACCTTTCAAAGTATGTTCTTCTAAAATTCAAAGCGATAAACCCTCATTGATTATAAGATATAATGCTTGAACTTTAGAAAAATCCTCATTTACATGCCTTTGCAAATGTGTAGTTCATCTTTCAAAATATGTTTAGTAAAATGCATGTGTCCCACCACTTGTGCTAATTTATGATATTTTTTAATATTTTAATATTTTTAAATATAGAAATTTAACTTGCCTGCGTTTAAAAACAAGAAACAAAATTGAACATGACTTTATAACTACTGATAGTTCTAAGGGTAGAAATGTCTTTGCATGCATATGTGCATGGTTTGTATTATATACCTGACTAGGTTGGCATATGATCGAATATGGCAAGATAGTTCTAGGGACAAAATTATCCTTGCCTTTAGACATGCATAATATGTATTATATAATAAATTTGGCTTACATCAAAGAATTTTTTTCATACGCAAATCAAGATAAAACAATTCAACCATTGAATCAAAAAATTGACATCACAATTGCGTGCTCAAAATTGCTAAAAGCCCCAAGATGCTCCTTTGTCTATTACACCGACTTTGAACATAAGGTTCCTAACCCCTAACTACCGCCAAGACCAAAAAATGGCTTTTGGATGATCTGAGGCAATCATTGGTAGAAAAAGGAATAATGAATTTATTCCAGTTATTTTTGTAAACGATTTTCATTGGTCATGCTACCTCTTCAAGTTAAATTCATGTCATTCAGGCTATTTTTGGATTTTACATGGGGTCTCAAGTACAAAATGAGTTGTAAAAACAATTCACCATGTAGTGTATTTTGGATTTTTCTGTTTTTATTGTTTAAACCAAATTTAGGCCATAAAAATGAGTTCTATTGCATTTGAGCTTTACAAACAAATGAAGCTTACCAAGTATGGTCTCTACTCCACTTTGAATTTTTGGAAAACTCTGATGATTGAGTGTTTTATTGAAGTTACAAGCTTTGTGGTTATTACCATGGTTTAGCGATTTTCTAAATTTAGACACAAATGATTTTCATTTAATGTAATGTTCTTCATTGTAACTTACACCTTTGGTTAGAAAATAAGAATTTTGGAGCATTGATATGAATTTTCTTTACAAACACTTCAAAAAATCATAGTAATTTCAAATTTTTATCAAATTTTATAAAAAAATAATAATCATGATTTGTAGTAGACACATAGCTTCATCTACTAAAAATATAAAATTGAATTCTTATCTTATTTATGGTGGCAAAATTCAATGTCACTTGTAAAGCATGATTCCATGGTCATAGGCCCAATCATTTAGGGGTTAGGCGGTTGGGGGATCACACCCTCCCCCAACTGTGGGACTCTACAATGTTTTTTTTTAATAAAAATATCCAGAAATTATGAAAGTTCTACAGTATGTTTTTATAAAAAAATCAGAAAAGTGTCATGGATCATGGACTCAATGGAATATCATTGGCAAAAAGCAACCAACTCAACCTCACTTCAACTTAAGATATTTGACCGAATCCCTTATTCCGCATCTTGGATGCTATTCCCTCATAGATTCGGAGGTGTGTAGTAGAGGCTTTGAAGAACTTTATGAAGTTTGGATGACATGTATAGTTGTAAAGTCGAGCACATATGACTTGTCTCCCCCCCCCTCCTTTTTTTTTTACTGACATATTATCCCTTCTTTATATTGACATAGAGTGATGTGATCTAATTTTAGTACAAAAAGAGGGGACATGTCATATGCATTTGACTTTACAACTATTTCTTTAAATGTATGTGTGGAACTTAAAAACACATTCAAAACAAAGGTAAAAACGCCCAATTCCATCCTTGCATCTAGTCATGGAGTGTAGACTTGCTATAAAACTCTCCCACAAAATGTATTTGGAACCATTTCCTTTCTCAACTCTCATTGGTTGAATTTGAATTTTATAAGGATTGATTCATGGGATGGTAAGTGGTTTAGGAAATTTCCACTTTGAAAATTCATAACAATTACATGGCTTATCCAAAAATTATATATTTTCCCTTTAAAAATCACAATTTTTCAATTGCTAATACTGCAAAAATATTCTACCTTGAAAAAGTACCCCCAACTGTGCTAAATTAGGGTTTCTTTTTTTGGGCGATACAACCTATAGGAGAACCACTATGTGACACTCCCTTCAACATATTGGAATATGAAGGGAAAAAAAGAAAGGAAAAAAAGCGTGTTGACTTGGTTACGTGTCTTCAGTTGACATCTCCTGGATGCGTGATGGGGCCAGCTTCAGAGAGCCTGAAAGTTTGAGAATCCAAGGTTCAATTCTCTGCTAGTATCCTTATTAATTTATTTTGGATATAATAACCTTACCCACTGGACAGGATTGACACAATTTTGCTAAATGTTTAGGGTTTTGGAAAAAAAATTAGGTTTTTCGGATACCGAAATCTTAAGTGTTCTTTATAATTCTTTTTTCTCCATCCAAAAAATTTTGATTTTTTGATTTTGATTCAAGTTGGGGTTAGAAAGTAGACTTGATTTCCTATTTGAAAATATTTTAAAATTTTTAAAATTTTAAAATTTTTTTTTCATAGTGGACAGCCATAAAAAAAGGGTAGTGACCATATAATGGCGTTTGGGGTTAAATTCATTCAAGAGTTTGTGTGGGGTTGTTGACTTGTTTTAATGAGAAAATAGAGATGGATTTCATTTATAGTCTTATAAATAGATAATAGTAAGCCCTTTTAAGAAAATATATTATGATTCAATTAAAATTTTGAAATAGTATTAATGTTAAAAATGTTCTAGTGTTGCCTTGTGCTGTTGGTTATAACCCTCTTTTAATTAGCCAATGAGAGAATGACACAATTGCCTTGAAAATTGTATGGTTGGTTGAATGTTTTTGGTGGTAGAAATGCGGTGCAGTATCGAGAACCAAGCGTGTTGATGTGGTCCATAAGTTTTCCACATGTCCCATATGCTCCTTGTGTTCCACATATCCCATGTGCTCCCTGTGTTCATTGTGCTCCTCATGTCCCTATGTACCCGTGGATTCCTGTATTTTTTGTGCTTTTGTTTTTGTTTTTGCTTTTTAGAATAGTTTATCATTTATTTAATTCAATTTTTGGTGAAAAAATTCAATTGAAAATTCATCATACGTCCAAAGGTCACAAAACAACTTCAGTGCATCCCTACTCGTCAAGTGCTTTTTGACGATGCCAAAAATGACATTAAAAAACTCCCATATTCCATTATTCATAATTTATTTCAATTTATAGTGATGAAATTCTATCAAAAATCCATAACTTTCACATTGTATGTCCAAACCTGAACCAAACACCTTACTAGCAAATAAAACAATGAGAATTCTTAACCCCGTACCACAAGAAAATATAGAAAAATTCAAAATAGAATATTTCGAAGAAAATTCACTACAAATAAATGAACTTATCACAATACTATCAAATGATCAACTAACAAACAACCAATGGCAAACATCATGCTCAAAACTAGATCACATGATACAAAAAATATCTGATAAAATTCAAGAAACTTGTAGTGCACCTCCGTTACCGACATTAACAAATCGTGCCTCACAGCAAGGAGGCTTTTTACCAAGAAAACTACAAAAAGCATGGAAAAAACACCTATCCACCTACCATTTAATTAGAAAAACAATTTACATAAAAAAAAATACACAGAATTGGCAAACACATCCAATAATCGAAGAACTAAAAACCCATACAAACGTAACCATCCCACCACCCCCAACACAAGAACATGATCAACAAGAATGGATCCAATCATTAGTAGAAATAGCCAAGACAGCAAAAATACAAGCCCGTAAAATCACCACAAAATATACCCAAAGCTGTATAAAAAAGGCAATTATAAAACACAGACAATTATACGACAAAAGCCCGAAGAAAATAAACAAAAAAGTTTTCAAAAACCAAGAAACACCACCATTAGACTGCATTCTGGATAGAAACAACAACATACTAACCAGCCCAGAAGACATAGCAAATGAAATACACATACAACAATCAATTAGTAATAGACCTACAGTACCAACATGTTACTATCAACCCGAACACCCAGCACAATGCACTTGCGGAGTGAGACAATACCCATGGCACGACCTTGATGGCTTTGTAATAGAAAAAAGAGGAAATCCACAATTACCACTGCATAAACACTTTGATCAAGAATCATATGAAATGTGTCTAAAACACCTATCTAACAACAAAACACCAAGCCCAGACAAAATCCCCAATTCAATACTAAAAAACATGCCCGAAAGTTTCCATAAATTACTCTTTTTATTTTTCTCTCATTGCTACAAACAAAAACAAATTCCAGCCTCATGGAAAATAAGTCTAACCATACTACTGTATAAAAAAGGAAATCCCGCACAACTGCCAAACCACAGACCAATAGCACTTGCAAATACAATATATAAATTCTTCACCAGTACACTAACACACATATTATCAGCTTACGGTGAAAAATTCCAAATTTTACACGATAGTCAAGAAGGATTTAGAGCAGTAAGAAGTACAGCAAGACAATTACAACTCCTCATAGCAGCACTAGAGGACGCAAAATTTACAAATCAAGACATATACCTATTATATATAGACTTTAAAAATGCCTTTGGCTCATTAGACCACGCAAGACTCTTGGCTATAATGAAAGACCTTGGATACCCAGAAGATGCAATAATGCTAGTCGGAAACATCTACTCCCATTCAAACACCATATTTACTGGCGAACACTTTGGCAAAACAAAACCAATACCGATTCAAAGAGGCACCATACAAGGAGACACACTTAGCCCATATCTCTTCATAATTTTTCTTGAACCACTCTTGAGATAGCTACAAAGAGGGGAAAACGGATACACATTTGGTACATCAAAAATCAAAATCAGCTCTGCAGCATACGTAGATGACTTGGCAGTCATATCAAATAACATAAAATCACTACAAACACAAATAAATAAAATTGACAAATTCTGCGAATGGGCAGGTATAGACTTAGGAGTTACAAAATGTGCTGTCACTGGTTGCCCGAATAAAACCAAAATCCAACCAAACAAATTTAAAACCCACATGACAAACCAAAAAATCTGTTACAGAGACCAAACACTACCAGTACTCCACCAAAATGAACCCTATGTATACTTGGGCATACAATTAGTTCCATCACTAAAATGGAAACTCCAAACACATATCACCACAACTAAAATAATAGACCAATGTAAACAACTATCAAAATGCCCTGTCACTATTAAACAAAGAATCAATATGGTAGACACAGTAATCAGAGTAGGCATAGCCTACAGCTTCTTTGCAGTCCCATACTCACTACCGACCATTAAAAAACTTGACAAGAAAATTATTGCAATCCAAAAAACAATATGCGGACTACCTAAAAGCACCGCAAACATAATAACTCAACTCCCTCATGATTTATTTGGACTAGAAGCCTTCTCTCTGAAAAATGCCTATCTTAGATGCATTGGTGAACAACTTCGAAATACACTCAACGACAAAGGAAGACTAGGAATAATATATAAAGGACTAATACAACATATACTTGCTAAAGCCGGTGGTGCTGAAGACATCCCAAGAATTAAATGCCAAGATTGCATTACATCACCAACAACACGAACATTATTCCTTCTAAAAACAGCAGGTGGTATACACCTAAAAAGCACAAAAGAAAACTTCCAACTCCACATGACCGAACTAGAAAAAGAATGGCGATCTACAGTCATAAACGAACTTCCACACTTAGACCCAAAACTCTCCCTCAAATTATGATATAAATTAATGGCACACAAAATTTACAATATAAATCAAATCATTGCTCTTAACGGCACAAAACTAATGTCACCAGAAGAATTCAAAATATACTACCGAAATCCAACTAAGCTAGATAAAAGTGCACTAAACTTAGCAGAACAACTCTTCTGCGAACCAAAATGTACCCAAAATTGTCCAAATACATGCCGTATACACCCACCACCCCGTACACTAAAAGAAAAATATAAAATACATAACCACAGAATAATACCAAGAACACCAATAAACCCCGTACAACTCCCTCAACCTCCACAACCACAACAACCAGCCCCACCACAAAACATAAAAAACGACCCCATTAGATTCCCCATTTGCACAATATTAAACCACAAAACAATTACAACAAAAGACAAATATAAAATATCTAAAAAATACAACACCTACCTATGTCAATGGATAGACTCAAACCACATAACATACAATAAATGGTTAGAACAACGCGAACTATTTCCACTAAATCTACCAATAGTAATACACCATAATTTAAACCTACTTACAAAATATTACACAGATTATAAAAACAAACACTATCAAAATATCATAAATACACAATTTACACCTGTACAAAATAGAGATACAAGATACATCCCACCTCCAACAATAATCCCCTACATTAAAACATCCACAATTGAATGTAACCCAGAAAGAGACATAAACACAAACAAATGCACCATTCAAACACAAAATGATAAAACTCACAGATACAACGACACCGGCAAATATATCACTACCATTCCGACTACAAGAATAAAATGGTTATGGCAACAATATAACAACAATAAATATAACATCCACAGACTAATACCTGCTATACAAACATTTGAAACAGAAGTAGTCTGGTTATACCAAAGATACGAACACAAAAACCACAAAAAGAATACAATAAAAACACCACACCATACCATTCCATCCAACATTCTAGACACACTAATAGCAACATTTAATATAACACACTCATACTTTTCCTCACCAATTACATGTTCCATGAAATCTACCCAATTCTACTCAACATTCGCCAGAGACAAGATTTTTGGCTCACTAGGGACAGCCTTTCAATACAAATGGAAAGGCATCGGATATGCACACCCAAATGACGCCGAAACAACACAACAAGCAATACATTGGGCAAGACTAGCAGCAAAACAAGACCGTGAAACTGTCACCATCTTAGCAATCCCAGACACCAACTGGTACCAAAATCTATCACCATACAACGGACCCTTTCCGGATACGCACGCCATTATACATTTTGCCGCGGACACCATTACATATGACAAACCAACAATACCACTAGGACCCAACAAAACCCGAAACGAACCACTTGCAATGCACATATGGTGTATTCACCATCAAAACAATAACATTGGCACAATAAACCAAATAGACACTATAAACACAACAATTGAAAATCTACAAATTTCGCAATACCATACACAAATAGCACCACCCACACCACCAAACACCAAAGTTAACAAAAGCACAAAATGGAACAAACTCATATACCCACCCTATGACAATCTACAAAACATATGGAAAAATCCCCTCCCAAATTTCAAAATAAACACTGCACTAAAATTTCCACCACAATACAGCTATTACACAGACGGGTCCTTTTTACCACCTAAAAAAGCTGATGATGGCCAGTGGAAAAAAGAAAAAGCTGGATATGGAATCTACAACTCATCTAAACCAGATGTACAAATATCAAAAAGACTGCCTGGACTACAAACATGCTTCAGAGCAGAATTAATGGCCATACATGAAACACTTTCACTAATCACCACTAAATACATAAACGAACCTGCACATATTTTTACTGATTGTCTCAACTGTATACATGTTCTAAACACACAACTAAAACACCCAACCCAACAAAACAACCACGCCGATAAAACCATATTAGAAGAAATGGTAAAAATGCTAAAAAAGCGAACACAACCAACCACAATATACAAAGTTAAAGCACACGCTAAAATTAACGGAAATGAACACGCAAATCAACTTGCAAAAGAAGGAACCATGAAAAGAGGTTATCAATCTGCAGCAAATCCACACGAACTTGCACATACCACACCTTACTACTTTCAAAAAGACACATGGCTTGGTCGTATCAAACGCCCAGACAAAGGACCAGTTAGGTGCTTGGAAAAATACATAAAGAAACATGACCAAGAAAATAACCTAGAAATACTAGCAGAAGACTTTTCCAACATTAACAAATGGACAACAAACTCCATCATAGATAACGAAATGTCCAATGACTTTTGGAATAATCCAGAAATAACATACTCACAAAAAACAAGCATACTAAAATTTAGAACCGGTCAATACATGGGTAATGCCAGAAAGCAATTAATTTTTGGCATACAAAGATTCCCCTCAAAAACATGTCCCATCTGTAACTCACAAGATGCAGATACATGGCTACATGTACTTTTACTATGCAAACAACACCATATACACGCACTAAGAACCAAAAGACACAACAAAGCGGTATGGGAATTAAGAAAATTAATACTATCCTCAAATAAATCGAGATGCTACACCCTCATGAATGCGGGCACATTCAACAATAATCCACAAGAAAACACAGTTCCTCCATGGTTATTACCATATACTTGTAATCAACAAAGATGTCAATGTAATGCCAGATTCAAACCAGATATACTATGCATTAAAGGCCTCCCATACCAAAGTCCACCTCCTCTAAACCCCGATGATAACCTGACCATACAATTCATAGAATTCACATACACAAACGACAGATTTTCACCAGAAACAATTGGCAGGAAAATTTTAAAATATCAACCTCTAATTAATAACATCGTACAACAAGGTTGGAAAGTAGATCCTATCATAGTCATTACAGCTGGAGCCAGAAGAACCACACACGTCCCCTCAATGAAACAACTAGAAACAAAATTAAA
Source organism: Pohlia nutans (assembly GCA_022496805.1). NCBI lineage: Eukaryota > Viridiplantae > Streptophyta > Bryopsida > Bryales > Mniaceae > Pohlia > Pohlia nutans. The sequence goes on along the minus strand of CM040092.1, from coordinate 11,946,979 downwards.
CATTTGCGAAACCTCCATAAAACACACATTCAAAGCAATAAATACCATTGCCATACAGTATGCCGGATCCATCCTTTTACATAAAAGACGTATAGAGAATAATCAAACAATACCAACAGACGTAGTACATTAAAAGAGAAAGAGTAGTGGTGAAACCCACTGCTAGCTACTCTTTTCAAATAACTAGCTCATCTTGTCTCAAGGGATAGGAAGGGCCGGTTGGTTGGTACAACTTTCCTGCCATGATAACTCACTAGCAGCACCAAGCCATGTGTATCACACCACTGCTCAACGAGCCCAATTGGTTTCGAACCCGGACCACATAATTGTGATAAAATGCCCTTCACCAACCAACCAAAGAACTCATGACTTGGTGATAAAACTTAACTCTAAACATACCTTTATACAAACTAGCACTCAACCATCATTATTTCACCTTTTTCCTTTGTCGTTGTTACTGTTACTTTGTTTTGGTTACTATAGTGTCCATCCTCGAAAGGGGAGAGTCGTATTGTTCCAATGTCCCTTTGTCCGGTGGGCATCGGGTCATTGACATTACGAACGGACACTTTATTCACGCCGGCCCTGTCTATTGGGTCGGTGTTTCTATCTATCTATCTATCTAAACCTGACGAAACAAACTCCATGCACCTTTCTTTGTCGAGAGCTTTCCAATGGTACTAAGAATGCGGTCGGCAGGCGCACGGCCAAGGAGATCTTCCTGTAACAAAACAAAACAAACAACCTTCCTTAATGTATAGATTAGCTATAATTACGGCTAATTGGACCTCGCTATCTATGCTTTTGGGACATAGATAGACAAAATACTCCCAACATACTCTCCGTTCACGATGGTCATTATGCCAACATTATTATTATGAATAAAGTATGTGAAGAAAAAAAAATTGTTGTGAGAGTTCAAAAAAGACCTTTAGCTCTTTTCTATTACACTTGTACAAAACCACCCCCATGGTTTTTTCCAACGCTTTTAACTTCTAGAGGACCATGAGGAAACCTTGTGTCCAAGAATAATTTCATTAATTTAGTAACTTATTTGAATTCTATAATTTTAATTCAATGTTAACTAGAAAATTGTAGATGTCGGTTACGTACAAGAACACAAAAATCCTTCAAGATGTGGAATTAGGTTGATCGATCCGCCGGAAAAAACTAAATCATCAAAGCAAGTGAATTTGGGACATGGTAATTAGGGAGGTTGATGACTTGGAGCGCATTTTCACACTAGGGCGTTAGATTTGTCAAAAACAAACATGACATTCAGTAGCCTTCATGCCCACTACCTTTCTGTCATGTACTTTGCTCATCACCTTGAGCCTCTACCTGTGCACTTAGCTACTAATGAAGTACTGTTGGGTGTGGAATATTCCACATCGTGAGTTGAAAATCCAAAACAAAGACAGTGCATGCTACTGAATGTTATGAAGTGTACAATATGTAAAACATTTGTCATTATTGTGTCATTAACACTATATAATAATTACGCAAAATGTTTAAGTACATTGAAATCAAATCTATTCATAATATTTGGAATCTTTGTTCATATTTTGGAATATTTTGGAATATTCCAATAATTTTTTTGAAATATTTACACATTTTATGCAATGTAACAATTACTCCAGAGTAATAATGATAACAAACATCGGATCAACCAGTCACCAACAAGTCACATCACCCAAACATAAATCCTTCCGAATTAATCATTGTTGTTGTGTTTAGTTTTAGAACCATTTTTGTATGCACCTAGATATAATACATCTTTGTATGCTCCTAAATTTCAAACGCCAATCACGGTTGTAAAATTTATGAGAGTGTTTGCAATGAATGACATGTCGATTTTGTTCAAAAATTTTAGAAAAAAACTCATGATTACACCTTACAATCAATGGTATTTTTTTCAAAGATACGGTTTAACTAATCGGCTCTACGTAGGATGAAGATGGTGCCACTGTGGCAATTACTTTTTCTCGTTGAAAGTTGTTGGCTTTAGGAAATTTCTAGTGGTGTTATTGTGGCGATGGATTTTTTAGTTAGATTCTATAGTTTGGCTAGAAGTCTATCTCGCATATCTAAAATTCTAGCACAAAATTGTTTCTTCGCAAGCCATCAGGCGAGGGCTAGAGAAAATAGTAAAGAAAAGCAGCTTTGACAAGAAATTTGGAAACGTAAGTTGAGTATGTGAACGTTCACATAAGTGCCATTTGGCTACTAGAAGAGGATCGTGAGCCAAATTCAAAAAACACTTTGCACATGACTTGCAAAATAGACACAATCACTCCTATGCTAAAATCAGTACATGAGAAGACTTTTTAATATCACTTGTGTTCATAGATAGAAACAAAGTTGGACTTCGAAAGCATTTAAAAACAAAGTTGGAGGAATGTAGATGATATTGTAATAGTACGTGATTAGGTCAGCTTCCTCAAAGAGGACCAACAGGAAGTCCCTGCAATGCCAAGTTTGTACAAATGAAACATTTGTTGAACCATAACCAACACTTTAAATTGATCATAATTTCGAAAAAAAGGAAAAAAAAAGATGACAGACTCGGTCCAGTTTTCACTTCTATTGTTTATACTCTCCATGATCCCACTACAAGTGAGGATGCTAAAACTCTGTACTCAAGCTGCTTGTGAATACAAAGACCTAACAAGCCTCCATTCACTCTATCCTACGCACTTGCACCATACCATGTGCGGTCAAGTGTATTGTACCACTCACTGAACGTTGTATTATAAGGAAAACTCTGAATAGTAAATATCTTCTGTTGTCGCACACCCACTACTAGAGCAAGGTGATTTTTTAGTAAGGAATTCCTTAAGTTGGACTTGAGAAATTTCACAGTGTTGAAAGTGCGCTCGTCTTCGACGTTGCCCATGAATATGATGATTGCCATCTCAACGAGTTTGAGGTAATTTGGGAATCTACTAGCAAAGACTGAATTGGCTGATAAAGTCTGCCAAAGAGCATTGAGTAGGTTGATATCAAAAGAGCCATCTGCATTCATCTCCATTGTCTCCTCGCAATTGTTTTACATACACAATTTGAACAAACTTTGCTCAGACTCCAAATCATGGTTGTTCAAAAGCTTTGGTACCACGATCTTCTTAGTACCCTCTCCAACGTCCTTAGAAGTACAGAAATGCTTTTTGATGACATCTAACTGCGCTAGAAAAGAGTCCATCGCCTTCTTTCCATTGTCCTTCTACTAGTATGGTAGATAGACAATTCCCATTGCATTCAATATATTGTTTTGGGGGAATTTATTCTTCATTTCCTTGATAAGATGATTAGGTGCAGCTACACCAAATGTAAAAACAATCATTACAGTACATACTACCATTGTCTAGAACAAAAAGAGAACTACAAGACGTACAACAAAAACCAAACTGGTTCAAACAGAAGGTCCAGGAATTAGTGAATTACTAACCAACACTGAATTCATTCTTCACTTGAGCAGCTAGGCCGTGAAATGTGGTCTCATCTACATGTTGGCCTTTGTGGATGGTTGGTTCCAGCTTGCCTCTTACATTGAACACCAAATACTTCTCTCCGGCTCCTTTGTTCATGTCCCCGACATCCCTCTTGATGTGAATATTGTAGTGATTAAACCCCATCAAGCTTTTGAAGACATGATGAGCATCAGTACTGAATGCACAAACCGGATTAGCATACAACTTAAGAATCGTAGCGTCACAAATCACAAGTGCTCTAATGTAATCATGAATATATACATGTCGGGCTTGAGTATACGACATGAGGAGATCCATAGCTGCAATCATGGGTTCAATGGCTACCATGCCAAGGAGCGTATACATATCAACTATAAGTTCCAGACAAGCTTGCACTCTAACAAGTTGAATGAGCGTTAATACCACAGACATGCATTCCGGAAAAGATTGACAAAGAGAGAATATACACAAAAGCATGGAGAGACAAAAGTGTACGAGCAAAAAAGGGATCAACAAAGGATTTAACTTGAGCCTTTGGATCAATGTTCTTTTCTTCAATCATCTTCGTTGTAACCCGATGATATTAGGAAAGAACCCTGCGAAGAAGATCAAGAAGAGAGATCCAATGAGTTGAGACATTGCATGGAAATTTCAATCCCCTCGTTTCCATTTCTTCCGCCAATTACTGAAATTGAAAAATCTTCTTCCAGCTGTGCGCAAAGAAGTTGCAAGATGAGCTGAGGAGGTCCTTGATACCGGACATGACACCCATGCTACTCAAAGACTTGAATGCAAGCTTGTGGGCAAAATCATACACTCCTATACAACAAAATACATACTTGTCTTTTAGTTGCTTAGTCACCCTTGTTTTGGAGCCCTGAAACACATGAGCTCCATTTACACCAAATGATATTAATTTGTTCATAACTGTCATAGCATCTAGGTCACCTTTCTCCACCATAGTGGCTAGAAGAAGCTTCGTCGGGTCAACCGTTTTTCCCCTACAAGTGATATGCTTAACAATGAGTAGTAGAGGGAGTCGTTTCCTCGCTCATTCCCCAATTTTCACAGACGTAAACATATGCAGAGATGCAACTACCCTTATTAACGGTAGTCACCTCATTGCATGAGAGTGTGATATACTTGACAAATTTAATCTTGCTTTTGATGGCATCTTTCACCTAACAAACACAAAATACAGTCACTGGAATATGAATTAGATCAAATAGAGAGGCTCTAACTTAGTACATTAGAGAAATGAAATAAACATATTTGAAAATGGAAGTAGAGAGGTAGCAGTACCTGGCTATACATGCTTTCTATCAAGCACCATCGAGATGTTTCAGTCTAGTGCTTACTTGGCATGTCAAGGATGCCAAATGCTCGTATAACTCCTCAATGCTTGGATAGTCTACCGTAGGTCGACCCTAAGAGAACAAATGGAAAAGACTTACCATCTAAACCTGCTTCTTTGCCCTCATTTTCTTATCGATATGGTTCATGATGTACAAGTTGCGTTCTTGATGTCGTGTTTCTCATCATCTTCAGTGGCCTGCACATACAAACATCTCTGTGAGGGTGTGTTCAACTACCAGTCATTTATGCACATTTAAATTCAATTTAGGCCCATGAAAAAAAATACAATAACATCACACACTAACCTTCCTCTGGCCTTTGAGGGTATCCAACTTTGGTGCCAACAACACCATCTTCCCATCCACTATTGAGCATGGCTCACATTTGATGTAATGCTTTCCATTCTTGGTGATTGGCATTGTCCATGGACATTTCGCAGTCCACTTAATGTAGTACCTCTTGGTCGTGTCATAGTTCACCTTCTTTTTCATTTGGGGACCTTCCAAAATGACTAAATCATCGTGAGAATCGTTGATTTTGTCTATCACCTTAGCAAAGTCGCTTACAAGCTACGGGCCTACTTTTCTGGCTCCACCCTGGCCAGTGGCCCAAAATGACGGCCACGTGTAATCTCTCATACCCTCCAACCCTGGCGATACCACAAGCTTGAACGGTCGTGCTGGGGCGACTATGAAGTGTACACTCTAGCTAGTCTGGCCAAAACTTTTACAAAACTCAAAATAATAACCCACGACCAATCGCCAAGGACCTACCACATATTGCCAAAAAAATAGCATTGTTTATAATCATGTAATCTATACGGTAGATTGTCTTAAAAATTGATATACAATCCCAAGACTAAGTCTTCTTTGAGCTTCAATGGTGGAGTTTTCATTCATGAACACCAATTGAGAGACATAGATACGATATTGAAAGCATCACGAGAAGTGATCAAATTTTAGGGATGAGCATGGTTCTTAAGTTCTTTAGGGATTAAACAAGATTTATCATGATTAAAGAGAATTTTGTGATAAATCCTATTAAATAATGTTAAAAAATTAATCTTAGAAAACGTAATTGAGGTCAATTAGCCATAATTTGAGACATCATTCTTTGACCTCCAAGTGATCAATTAAAGTATATGTTGTGATTGATATTCAAATTCACATAGCAATTTTTGGCAAATTGTTCTCTTACAAAATTTTAATTTTTTCAACCACATAAAATTAAATTATCTTTGTATTGATAAATTTTCAAATTAAGATCTATATGGTTAAAATTTTCTTATGTATTAAATAATAATATAAATACAAGAAAGTGTAGAATACGTTCAAAATGTAACACCAATCGGATTTTTATTTTATTTAATATTTTACCTTCCAACTATATGGATTTACAACCATGTTTCAAATTTTAGATTTTAACTTTTTATCTTCAATTAATTTGAAACTTTTGCAATGCTTTTTAATCTAAAAAATAACATTAGTTTAAGTGTAAGAGCTAAATTTGTAAATATCTGAGGTCACGTAAACTAAGAAAAAAAATGAAAACTGAAAAATGAAAAAATGTCTTATACCTATAAATTGCCCAAACGTTTAAAAATATATTTTGATTGCAAGAGGGAACCTATCCAAACCTATAATTGTTCCCTATGTGGATTATGGTTCCTTAGGGATTTAAAAAAGCACACATGACTAAGAATCTAAAAAATTGAAGAAAAAATTATAGTTTTAAGTTTGCAAAGTTATTTTTTACTTAGGTTTGCTATTCCAAATACACGTGATTGCAATAATCGATGCATTAATACCATATGTGGTAAAAATAATTTGTGGAGTAAATTATCTCCAAATACACAAAAGAGAGAAGCAAGCTAAACTTGACAGTCACTTAGCCAATCTACTTTTAATTTTTTAATTTTTTTAAAAAATAATTTATTTTTCAAAATCACGCTAACTTAGATTTTATGATAGATAATTGAGAAAATACTATTTGAACATGTTAAAATTTATGGTTTTGTGCTACGATGCTATAAAATATTTCTATTTTTAGAAATTAAAATATTGTTAATGGATTAAAAAAACACAAGTGTATTTTTCAATTTTAATTTTTTTTTTCTTTAGACCCTTTAAATAATTGACCGAAGAACTATTTCTTAGACTTTATTCTCTACTTTTGCGCTAAAACCTTTAAAAAGGTGGTTTTTTGTTGTTCAATTATTTGAAGGGTTTAGACAAACATTTTTATGCTTAAAATTTGAAAGGAAAATCTTATTTTTGTAATCTATCAACAAAAATAGTATTAAAAAACAAACCACAAAATCTTAGATAATAACATGTTCAACAGTATTTCTTTCAATTATCTATCATAAAATCTAAATTAATTTGATTTAGAAATATTTTTTAATTTAAAATCAAATTAAAATCAAATTAATATTTAATAAAGTAGATTGTCCCATTGAGTGTGAAGTTTAGCTTGCTTCCACCTAGGATTCTCTTAGAATTTGTGCATTTTTTATATCAAAACAAAGATTTGATGCACATAAACCTAAATAACTCTTACATTTGTAATATTACAACTATGATGATTATACTAGCTTGCATTTTGATACTTGTTACATATATATAAATCAATCAATATAAATACTAAAATACAACAAAAATGAACTGCATGGTATACAACAATAAGTAAGCACTCCTAAGTCTCAATTGCCTTAGAGCATGACCACTTCTCTTTCAAAATGGTTGAGGATTTCTTTTTTTTTTTATGGAAAGCAAGCAACTGATGCTTGTATTTTCTAAAATATTCTCTTTGCTCCAAAAAAGAACCAATTTTTTCCGTGGATGTGCAACTTTGGCAAATACTACCTTTTCTACAATTAGTAAGTTGGATGATAAATACTAAAGATTATTTTTTCTTTTTCACACTAGGAGACAAGTGATTGGTTAGAAGTTAATATATAGTAAGTTGCACACGTAGGATTATCAAGTGACCTACCCTCTAAATAAGTAGACCCCATAAGTGATGAAGTTTTGATGTGATGAAATTTTCCCGGACAAGTAGAGAGCCTCTTATTTTTCCTGTGCTAGATGTTGACTGAGGTGTCGTTAATTATCTTGTACGTGGAACAAAGAAAATTAATTTCACCACTTAGCACTCAAGGTTTGGGTTACATTGATTTCAATTGTTTATGGAGTGATGTATATCATGTAAACTTACAACTTGTCATTCTTGTCATATATAGGAAGATTATTGTAAAATACACTACTACAATCTCTAGTAGGAATTTGGTCCTTTTAAATCGGGTTTCATGTGACTTAAATGATCCAAAACAATTTATTTAAAAAAAAAGACTTAAGACACAAGGGACTATTTAACCCTTTGAGGCGCCTGCATCCACTATGTGTACTATGAAGAGATTCAAACTATTCTCCTAACTACATACATGAACAGTTTTCATCCATCCAAGAGTATCTTGTGCTAGTTGACTATCATTTGTAGAGTATTGATCTTCAAAATAAGATATTATGATTTTTTTTTGAAAAACAACAGAATTGGTTTATGCCAAATTTCATTTTGAGTTCAAAAAGTGAGACTATAAACATGATTTTCCAAAATAAGTAGAATCATATAATGGAAACCATAACATCTCATAGTGCATGTTATTCCAATTTCATTACAATATTTTCTAAAAAAATTCTGTTAGTTTGGGATTTTAAATTGAGTTTCAAGAAAAAAACCTTGCAAAATTAATTAAGAAATATTAATTAAAAACATGATGAATCCAACTGTACATATGTAACTTTATTGTGAACATCAACTCCATTTTTGTTTTTCATCACACAATTTATAACGAATCTTTGAAAACAGTGTTGAATTGGGATGTTAAAGGGTTAAGTCACAAAGGGACATGTGGTTATAAAGACCAAATTCGTACTACCACAATTTTCAAAGACAGAGTGATTCATGTTGCGTAAATTGAAAGTTACGTGTCACTCCTACCGAACGAAGTCATGGACACTAACATACACTACGGCAAGCCTATTCAAAGGGAGGGCTTCATGTACTTTCTATTTACAATTCGTTTGGATAGTCATTGGGTTTATTTACAATTCTTTAGCGGATAGATTCTTCCGCTTTGTGGGCACTTATGAGATGAATTTCTGTACTGGAATAGGTACTTTAATATTAAAATGTTTTGACGACGTTGTTTCCGAGGTTGTAGCTAGCTCCCACATGCAGTCCTCGGGAGCGATTGCGGAAAACAAGAGCTAATATTATGTGGATGAGTACTACAATCATGTGCTGGATCGTCCGTCCACCCCGACTGGCATTGCTGATTTTGACTCAAAGTCAAAGTGATATTTGTATGGAGCGGAGTGTAGCAATCATACCCGAGGTATGGGTTATTACTACTAGACACAAGAATACGAATTGCACGACAATGCATTTTGTAAGTTGTTAGTTATCTGCTCGCTCACATGCACTTTACCCAAATGCCAATACCCTGTTTTTACACGAGTCTGATTCCCATAAATATGATGATCGTGACGACTTTGCTCAGTGTGGGGTTTCCAAAAAAACGTACTCGTGGTTCATGCCTGTTGTCGTCTGGCTCAAAAGAACCCGAGTTCCTTTCTTTCTTTTCTTTGAGAACAATTGATGGCGCTTTATTCCACTGCAAAAAGAGAAGAAACATCACCGTCGCCAAACCGAATAGGAACAAAAAGCCTTCTGGCGAGAACACTTTAGGATTTTTGTGTACAAAATAAACCTCAAAAAACTCACACCAAATGAAACTATGTACTGTAACCCCTAGACGCTCAAACGATCATTTTTTGGTCGCTACCCGAATCTAACGAGCTGCTCGGAACTATTTTTTATTTTTTATTTGAAAAATCATTTTAAAAGACTACATTAAGTCTACTTTCCAACGCAATTTGAATAATGTCAATCCGAATTAAACTCCACCCAAGAGAAGTTTTCAAAGTGGATCACCTCAACATTGTCTTAGTGTTATAAAATTTGCTATTTGGCAAAAGTATTGATGTTTCCTCCATCATTTCTTTTGTTTTTTTGAAGCTTACAATAGATAAACCTACTTTAACCAATCATGCTAAATTTTAAACTCTAAATGTGGAAATTATAATTTATACAAATTTTCAAAGGCTAATGCTTTTAAACTCATTAAAAAAGGTTGGAAAGTTATGATCTAAAGTTATGTTTACAATTAAGATCTAAAGTTATGTTTGGAAGTTTTGACTGTACAGATAATTTGTACAGATGATGTCCTACATTTTTTCTATTGAACCAAACTTCATCCAACATATGGAAGGCACATATTATAACACATCTATGTTTTGTTCAATACCCCTCGGGTTTTTAGGGGTTAACCCGTAAAGAACCAAGTGTCCTAGCTAGGACATTTAAAAATCTAGGTAGGTTCCCATGATGTCAATTTTGAGTCTACTATTTTGATATATTCAGTGAACGTGAGGAATTTCAAGAGCTTGGTGGGAGTATGATTTTATTTTATTTTCCCACCGGACATTAGTAGAAGAAGTTATGTTGCCTGAAGTCGATTTTCGCAAGGTCGAGCAACTCAAGAAATTTTTTGCACTACTCCAAAAGTTCTAAAATTTGATTTAGAAGCAGGTTAAAAATTTTAACCCCTAAACGTCCCAGCGTCCAGAAACAGAATCACGAACAGATTCAAAGTCTTATAACTTTCTCATACAATCTCAGGTGACTTTCATCCAAGTCACCTTTGCAAGCCTATTAAATTCTTTACCAATTAAAGTAAATCTCTTATGATGGGGAGATGTTGATAATATTAGAGAGGCCTTCAAATGCAATTGTGTCAAATTTGTTGGGTAGATCACATGCTTGCAACAGTCCTCTCATGTACACCTCATGTACATCTGAGCCGTTCTAATATCTGTTTTTGAGGCTAGCATCTACTTATGTTCAAAGGGTTGGTAGATTTAGGGGTTAAAGAACAAGTTTCTACAACTGGATTGTGAAAAAAGAATTATATTTTGAAAGTGTGCCCTAGGGATTAGAAATGGTAGCATTGTAGTGTTCTTTTGAGCAAAATAGTCCCGGTCCTTTAGGGGTTAAGATACCTCTATCGGGCCTCCTTTGACCGCTTCCTGAAAGGAGCAAAACACCCCAACCTGGTTCCATCGGTGATCGAAAGCCTGGCAAGCCCTTTGCTTGAAATTATCTCAAAATGGTGTTCACACGCACATGGTTTTGGACACTGGTAGGTAATGGATAAAAGTTCTCTCATGCATAGAATAAAAAGATTCCGGGATGAAAATTTCTTTAATGAATAGGAAGTACTCCTGTAGTTGAAATATTTTCTATAAATAGAATTAAAATAACTTTATTGTACAAAAATCTTCTATACATTGCTGTAAAAGTATTTAAGTAATTAAATATTCTTCCATTTATATGATGAAAATTACTCATGTAGCTTAACTCCTAAAGGACCATGAGGCCACCACGTAGCTTCTGGAATTAGAAAGTGAGGAAATTTGATTTGTTGGGACGTGAAATGTTGGGTGAGTAACAAAGAACCCCTCGCTCTTTTTGAGAGTTGAATCTGTGGGTACTTCCTGATCAGAAATTCATGAAGTGCGCAATTTTGGTGATTTTTTTGAACTGCAAGGAGGCTATCTCGACGTCGCTTTAGACCCTCATATCTTCCTCCTTAGACCTCCAAATTACGAGATTTTTTTTTCCACATGTCCAAAATGATGATCTCTACGCATGGTAATAAAATTTGAAATTTTTTGGATCACTTTTGAACAATCCGATTTCAGCATATGTACAAAATACCCAGAACGAGTTCCATCAATCTTTTCAACAGTGGTATTTTCTCAAAAATTGTGTGATTTTTTTATCATTTTTCATACAAAAGCTATGTAAGTCTTCTTTAATTTCAACAGTGTCGATTGTCAAATTATCCCTGACCAGTGAGGAAATGAGGTTGTTACAAGAGCTAGTAAAAAAATCAAGAGCTAAGCTCAAACCACACACACGGTGCCCGGGGAGTGCACTTAAAGTTAAGATTAGGAGTACACGTGAGTGCATTTTAATCATGGGGATGCACTCTACATTATGTTTGAGAATCACGTGCGTTCATGACCCCTTCTAAAAATCTCATGTATATAAAGGGTTGTATGTCTAAAACCTTTGTATACAAATTTATTCCATCCTAAGTATATGTTTAATGTAAATATACATCAATACTTTTAGCTCTAAATATGTTTAGTGTATGTATACGTAATTCGGCAATGTTCAAATTAATGTTCAATGATGGTGATGACTGTTAGATCTATGTCTTAAGAGCAAGGAATAGAACAATGTTATAACTTTTGAAATCGTGCCTTGGTTGAAAGTAATGAATATGATTATGAATTTTTAAACCATGCCTTTGTGGAAATGGTTGAAACGCGTTTATGACTTATGGAACATGTGCTTTGATTAAAATAAATGAAACACGATTATGAATTTTAAAACCCATGCCTTAGTTAGAAGGGATGAACATAGTTATGATTTTTGTGCTTGTGCCTTGGTTGAAAGGGATGAAACATAATTGCACTTTTTAGAACTTGTGCCTTGGTTCTAAGAAGAGATGAATACAATTATGATTTTTGAACCGTATCTTTGTTGAAAGGGATGAAACAAAGTTGTGATTTTTGAACCTGAGCTTTGATTTAAAGAGATGACAACTCTTACAACGGTATTCTAGTAGCAAGGAATGGCAAGATAGTTCTAAAATTTATTCCTTGGAGTTGGAGTTCATTAAAATTAGAACGCTTTTTGAACATCTAAATATATTCACCGGAGTTAAACAATTCTAAAAGGAACGAAAAACTATATCCCGGAAGAAAAGAATGCAACACAATTGTGTTAAGAAATGGTGAAGACTTATGGAAGGAAGAATGATTAAATGAATAAGGAGCTTAGTCATTCTCTATATAGATAAGATATATAAGAATGAGAACCTCTGGGGTGAATCAAACATCAAAAAGTGAAAGGATGGAAATTCTTGACACTAATGATATCCCACACGGATAGGCACAGATCTCAAATTTCAAATGCGTGTATAAAGAGCTTGAGGATAAAGAGAGACATCATTTTGTAGTGAATGCACTCTTCTCTATGATGGGGAGGAAGAACTCAAGATTAACTTACACCCTTTTTGGGTTTTTTCAACGGATAGTCTCATATGATGAAATTAATTTTAAATGAATCAAGTTCATCTTTGGGACTTCAAAAACACAATGGAGTTTTGTGAAACTGCTAGAATTTGTTGCAGAGAAAATAAGTATTCTAAGCATGTATGCACTTATTTGGGTATAATGTTCTCTTGATTACTGCTTTACAAGACAATTAAATTAAATTAAAAATTAAAAATTAAAATAGAAGCTTTTGAAGTAGAATTAAGCAATCATGGATATGAGCACACAGGGGCAAAGATAGTTGCCAGGAAATTAATTTTAAGTCTTTTCTCGGGGGTCACCCTTTGTGTAATTTGGGATACACTTGTATGCAAAGGGTATTTAATCCATAAAGGCCCGAGGGCTATAGAGAAAAACTAAGATGTATTATAAGATGTGACTTCCATAACTTTAATGAATTTTATCCCATAAAAGAAAATGCTAAACATGATGATGTTTGAAAATTATCCATAAAGTCAAAATTCCAAATAGTTTTAGATCTTCATACGAATTTAGAAGAAATTAGCTTTATAAATTCACCAAAATTACATTTTATATTTAAAAATTCAAATTTGGTATTATTGGTTAGAATTGTATTTTTCATCCAAGAAGAAAAAAAATGATGAAAAGAACAACATTACTTTCTCCAAATAGTAAGTAACATCGAACAATGTAGAGGTGTTTGTTTTTTAAAAGATCCGAGTTTAACTTGGATTGGCATGATTCAAATTTGGTTGGAAGGAGACTTGATTTCCTATTAGAAAACGATGTTTATTTATTCAAAATTTTATTTTTTGACCTCCTAAAAAAAAACAATGACCAGAAAATGGTCTCTCAGAGCATTTGGGGTTAAATGGATATTTAAATGGCGGCTATCACATAATTGGAATATTTGAGGTATGTTATGGAATACTCTAGGTATATTTCAAGTAGATTCTCTAATTGTTCCTTACTTGAATTTAAAGCATCCTATATCACGTTTAGTAATTTTATAATTAGATATAATTTCACCTCCCGATGAATAAGATGGATCTTATATTTTAACTCACATAGTATTTTAATTTTTTAACAATGACCCCTCTGAGAGTCTTATAGTTTTCATAGTGGCCAATGAATTCAAAGTAATTATGTATAATTTACAATTGCCAATGAATTTAATAATATCGGTTTGAAATTTAAATTACTTTGAAGTCTTTTACAAGGATGAGTGGCCAATGAATTCAATAATATCCGTTTGAAATTTAAATTACTTTTAAGTCTTTTACAACGGTGAGTGGCCAATATTGAGTTTAGGTTTTGAAAATATTTAGTTATAACTTATAAGAGAGCTAAAAATTGTGTCTTAATTCACTAGTAGGAACTTGATTCTTAACAACTGGTCCTTTGTAACTTAAATGGTCCTTTGTGACTCAATTGTGGTCCCTTGCGACCATTAAAGTTATAAGGGATCAATCATTAAGGACCAAATTCCTACTACACTAAATGGGTTATTTAGTATCCGGTGAGAATCAATGTCTTTTACCACACTTTGTTCAAAGGTGAGGAGGAATAGTGTCCCTATAAGTACATAGGAGTTTGTCACTTGTCATTCCCACTTTCATTGAGATTATCATGTTCCTTTCAGATGATGAGAGTGACATAAGGAGGTATGCCATGTTTATTATAAAGTTGCCATTTGTCATTGGAACACTATTTCTAAATTTCTTTTCTTATAATGACACTATATCTCCAAGAAGTCAACACTAGTAGAAGAGGTGGCACTACCGAGGGAGATGCCCAGGCAAGTGGTGCCCAATTCCACGCATGCACAATGATTTTGCCTGGACATCTTCCAGGAGACCGCCACCTTTTCGTGTACTGATTTAGTGTAGTGATTTTAGTGCATTTGATATCATTTAGTGTAGGGACCGCCACCATTTAGTGTAGTGATTTTAGTGCATTTGATATCACTTCCATGATATTTCTGGTTATGGAATTGTAGTCAAAGAACAACTTTCAAAGTGCATATTATATAATTTGATTCCAAGTCAACATGCATCCACCTATCTATGAGCTTGAGTATATAATAGATAGATAGTTAGGATTTAGTTACCAAAAAAAAAAGGTTGACTTCAAAAGCAATGCAAATGATGAGTTTCTTGAAAAAAAAAAAATTAACACTTTAAGGTCTATGATGTTCGACACTTTTAGTGATCACAATTCATTTTTATTGCTTGGATGTTAACTTTGGATTGCCCAATAAGCCCATTTGGATCATCTTCATCCTTTCAAGTACCATTCAATGGTATATATACAAAATTTGCAAACATTTTATATTTCAAAGAGTATAAATATGTTTCACCTCAATAAAAACTTTTCCAATTTGAAAAATACCCTTAAAGAACAACTTCGATAAATAAATAACACTACATATAAATAGAATTTTACATTTAGAAAAAAATAAAATAATAGAATTTGTATGATGAAATGAAGGTCTTGATTTTGGTCATTGAATCACGCCTTAGCTAAATGCCATTATGCCTTTGATAAGATTTTTTTATCATTTTCTTAAGATTTAAACTTGATCCTATGCCATTGACATTTTAATTACTGGTTTAGAGATTTGAATTTATGTTTGGAAAGCTAGAGGAGTATAATTTCTATATAAAAAAGCCATTTTTTTAATTTCTTTTCTTTAAAGCAATTTAAGATTTCATCCAAAAATAAGGTGTAAGGATTATCTTTATGGGGTAAAGATATTTTTTTAATTGTTTATACTTTTCATTAGAATATTTTGACCTATGAGTTATATTGTTTAGAGATTACAAGAGATTGTTATACTAACCTCAAAGTAATGGAAAGTGAGTTTTGAGCCTCTCAGGTTGGGACGTAGATTTTGTAATTTAAACCTTTAAGATTTTTGACTTAACCCCTAAAGGACTATTATTCGTTTCGGGAACAATTGAAAATTTGGGTAGGTACTTATGATATCAAATTCTAGTATAATCTTTTGAATCCTTTTTTGAACATGGGATATTAGATAATATTTGTAGGAATATAACTTTCTAATCAATCAATGTGTGGGAGCAAAAGTTATACCACCCTTAGCACAATTTTGTCAACATTGGTTAAACATCGAGCATCTACAAAAAATCATAGAGACTTTATATAAATTTTAAAGTATATTTATATTTTACATAGGTTATGTTTATATATACATGAAAATATTTTTTCATTCTATTTGGATAAATGATGCAAATGTTACGAAGAGTCTTGTTTTGTGGGCAATTAGAACTTTTTCTTAAAAAAACAACATATAGGATTTGGTTTTGAATTCAATTTTCACAGTTTTCCCAAACAAGAACAGTGCAACCATAAGACTTTGTCTTATTCATAACACTAACAAACTCATACAATTTATATACATGTAATAGAATATAAATTTGAAGAAAATTTAAATTTAATTTTTTTTAAATTTATAATAAATAGTTTTATACCATGTTTCATATGTTACAATTTGTCCTCCAAATTATCCATGATATATATATAGGGTAGTTGAACCTATTCTTGCACATTTAGCCCTTTGATGCGCCAACATCTATATAATGGACGATGAACAAATTGTAAGCGTTCTCTTGACTACATCCCATATAATTTTTCACCCATTCAAATTTTCCTTCGTTCTTGTGCTAGTTGACTACCATTTGTACGAGTTCACTACCATTTGTATAGTATGGATTCTCAAAATAAGATAATGTGATTTAAATGAAAACATTGGTTCATGTCAAGTTTCATTTTTATTTTAACCTCTAAACGTCCAACCATCTAGAAAGTGGACGATGTACAGAATCAAACACAGTTTTTTCATCTGTCATTGACTTTTTGTAGTGTGAATTATTTAATATATATTTTATAGGAAGTTAGCTTCATGCATGTGTAATCCAATTAGAAAGGGAATGATTTGTGAAAATTTTATGCCTCATTTCATGTTGTAGTGATTCACCCAAAATTTGGAAGATTTTCAGTGTAAAAGTGCTCTTTAAAAAGTAACCAATTTTTTTTTAAATCACAACAATTAGAGTATTACATTTCAACCAATCATAACAAATTTCATGTACAAATTGTCAATGCCTTATTTGTAATCAAATTACAAAAGAATTTTTAATTTAAGTTTCAAATTTTATACAAAAATATTGGTGACATCAATCATAGATCTAACCATATGGATAGAACCAAAAATTCATAATGTACAGCTTTTATTCATACATCAAGTTCAAAATATTCTTCTCAGTTGCATTTTATAAGACATCTTTGTAATTCTCCAAATCTGGAGAGGGGTGAGGGCGTTTAGTGGTTTAAAAGTGATACTTTAACACTGTTTTTCTAAAATAAGTAGAATCAAATAATGAAAATTGTACCATCTCATAGTGCACATTATTCCAAGTTCGTTATAAATCTTTTTAATAAAAAATTGTTAATTTGGGACTTTTAAGTGAGTTTCAAAAGATAATCTTGCAAAAGTAATCAAAAACTATGATTTTTTTTTTTGATAAATCCAACCATACAGATATGATCTACAAATTGAGATTTACAACTTTTCTTTGTATATCTACATTTTGTGATTCATCAAACATTTTAAAACACATCTTTGTAATCGGTGGTGAATCTAGACGTTAAGAGGTTAAGACTTTGAGGAGCTATAAACTGTTCATTTGATCATCTTTTTGTGTAATATTTGAACCGTTACGGAGGTTGGTAAATTGGCTTTGATAGATATCCAATTTATGGATCTTCAAAATACAAATTTTTTTACAAATTGTACAAATATATAAATATACAAATATACCTGCAAATGTCCAACATCAAAGAGTCAGTTTGAGAAAACACGATAAAAATATATATCTTGAACCATAACTCAATTAAGACCTAAAAAATCTACACATGACTCACTAAGCAACGAAATGCTCTCCAAATTGAATTGTGTCCAGATGAAAATTCACAATGACCAAAATATCATCATCAAGTATGAGGTGATATCAGGCTTAGCAAAATACAATCCAACAATCATGAGAACAATTTTCAATTGTGTGGATTATTTACCTCCTTTTGATTTGTACCTTTGACAAATGGCAATATCCACTAACTCCACGTTTGTAGGGACGATCTTTTGAGAATCACAATCCTATGCAAATAGTTTCTTCTACTTCAGATGGTGACACAAAGAGAGAGCAAGGATACTTATATTATAACTTGCACTCTAGGCGACATATGAACCAAAGCTTGAAAACCTCTTTCAATACTGTTGGATATTTTCAACCAGATTCTAAAACAAAATTTTGAACATGACTGTTACATAGATCTATAAACTTGGCCAAGGATGTGAATTATTTTTTAGCAATTACAAAACCGGAAAACCCACAACGTACACAAGCATGACTTGAACTTTGAGTTCTACACCACAATGTACATTAGCAATAGTTTAAAATCTTCTATTAGTTGGAATCCAAGATTAGAAAACTGACCTCCCATTGTCATGTAAATATCCTTGGTGCCAAATAGGCGTTACTTGATACCCTTCACAGAATCCCAAAATTCTTGTTCCAGTGAAAAATTGAACCGAGTTTAAATCTCAGGCCAAGACAGGCAATTTCACAAGACCACAATACACGAAGCGACTAAGTATGTCAGCATGATTGAGCTAGTACACGGTTCCTTTAGTTGCATTGTGTTCCTTCTAAGGAAAAGAAGGAACAAAACCTTCTGAAATTTTATATCGACAATTCTTGCTGAAAATTTCCATCGACGAATTTAGCTCTGACAAATCCTTCACTCATAAAAAAGGAATTATAATTGACACTCACCTTTATTGCTGTCGCTCGCCATAGCCATATCTAGTTTAAAAAAATTGTGTTCACTCCATGATCTCGAGCTCATCATCTTTCAAATACGCAAAGAACTTGGGACCGTCATTGCCGGGCGTCATGAGCTGCACCTTGTAAGGCAAATTTTCCGAGCACGACCTCTTTCACTACAACGACCTCGCACACGACTATGTGGCTGCTCCGCTACGGCGTAAACCGATTATGGGTTTTTTGGGAGGCAGACCGACCATGATGAAGCCAACCACGTCAACAAATGAAAACCCTCTCTAATGAGTTAACAAATATTTAGATAGAGAAATGGACTTTGAATTTGAGTATAAGAAACCGAAGTCGATGCCATAGTCTGTGTCCAAAGGACAAAGCCAACAAAAAAACTTACAATCAATCAAACACAAAGCGGAATATCAACAAGTGAAGAAAAAGAAGTTGGAAGACGAACAATTTTGAAGCATTCTTATAGAAAGATGTAAGGTTGGATGTCCTAAAACCACCAACTTAAGAAATATGGCCTCATTTTAACAAGGTTAGTTATGAGAAATATTTTCGATCATTTGGAAGAAGATTTCTCACGGAATGCACAAATTTTTGCAATTAATTCCCAATATTCAAATTGAAGTTCTATTCAAATCGAAGTGAAAAGGACTTTGTGACCCAAATCAGACCTCTAGGTTTCCCATGTTCACACCATGTGGTACTAATTTTCACTCATAATGATACCCAAAACCACCAACTACTTCTTCGCAATGCTTGGCATGCCATTGGTTTACTTGAATAGTGAAATTGGTGGTTTTGAGTCTCAACTATGGTGGCCCCAAGAAAACTCTACATGTCATAATTGGGGGAAGTGGTGGTTTTAGGACATCCAACCTTAGCACATTTCTCCACTCGCCATTCTCATCTAATCTCTCCACCACTCTACCATTCTCACCTAATCTCCCCACTACTCGCCATTGTCGCCTAATCTCCATTATTGGCCACTGTCACCTAATCTCCATTACTTGCTACTGTCATCTAATCTTCATTACTTGCCACTGTCATCTAATCTTCATTACTCGCCACTGTCACCTAATCTCCTCTCTTTAAAAATAGGTCTCTTCTCTTTGTCACCTACTAATAATCTCTTTGAATTCTTTTAAAAATAGGTCTCTATGGCACATCTATCTTCAAAATCTCACCTAACTTAATTCCACCTAACCAACCCCGTGGACTTTTTAAAACTGGCTTCTTCTTTAAATTAATGCACTAGATCTTCAAAATCTCACCTAACTTAATTCCACCAAATCCACTATATCCTTGGATTTTTATTTTATTTTAATTTTGCTTAACCTAACATCTACCTATCATATTCCTTAGACTTCTTTTAATTTCAC
The DNA here is from genome assembly GCA_022496805.1 of Pohlia nutans. Lineage (NCBI taxonomy): Eukaryota > Viridiplantae > Streptophyta > Bryopsida > Bryales > Mniaceae > Pohlia > Pohlia nutans. The sequence continues at coordinate 11,926,694 of CM040092.1, read as the reverse complement.
CTAACCTAGCACCTCTTTTGGATTTTAAAAGAAATAGAGTTGACGTCTGGTTAATTTTGGTTGAAGCCAGCTAATGCTTATATTTATATTATGATAACGAACCATTATAACATTTATACGGTAACTTTTCTTGGAACTATAGTGAGAGAGGACATTTGACATTGTATGACGGAATTTAGGAAGAATCAAACAAGAAAACTTACTTTAAAGATCATCCAAGAGTATTCAACATCATCATAAAGAATTTTGAAAACTTTATTAGGAGTAGAAAGTCTAGGGCTTAATAATGTAATGATAGAATGAAACGTACACAACAAAAATATGAGAAAATAGAATGATAATTTTTGAAAACAATGACAAATTTTATTGATTTTGAAATGGTAAAGTATGAATTTAATTAAATGGCCAAACAAGTGTCCTGTAAATTAACTAAGATTTTTTCAAATATCATCTTAATCCTTCTAACCCTTCATTAGCATATATCTGACTAATCAAAAGCTGCAAACACGTGTAAGGAATTTAGTTTTCTAGTATAAGTCCAGCCAGTTTACTACAATAGGAGCTCTCCATCTTCGTTATTGAACGTTATCCCGGCCTATGTTCATTACAAAATTCAAGAGAATTATTTCATGGTGTAGGACATTGATCACAATAGATTGACATCAAAAGACCCCAAAACACCTTGCATTTATGATACAAGTAAACATTATGAGAATTACAAACACAAGGGCCTCCAACATTACAAGCAACATTGATACAAGTTGATTACAAGAAAATGAGAGTTGAACATACAAGTTGAACATACAAGAAAATACTTAAAGATTACAAACAACATACAAAATATTGAGATAGATGAGTTCAATGTAGTCAACAACTACAATGATGTCTATATTTAGAACACAAGTCTATGCACTACAGTCACAAGTAAACCAACAAGTTTAGAACTTTAGACTAGAGATGTTAAAACTAATCGATCTCGACATTCACTTGGCAACTACCTATTGTTCAAAAAGCATAATTGTCTAAACATCACAATTGTTTTTCAAAATTAAAGGTTTAGTCCGCTAGACACAACCATAAATTAGAACTACAATCAAATCACCACAACCCATAAATTAAAAAAATGCAGCAAAATCATGAAGAGCGTCGGTGGATGGAGGTGAGCCAAACATGAGGCCCGGCATGCAGACGTGCTCCTTCACCTCTACACAACGAATAAGAGCCTGTATCCTCAATAATGTCTCGTAGTTTGGCAAGCTCCACGTCGATGAGGTTGATCGATGAGCGCAGACTCTTGAAAGCGACAAGGCATACAACCGGTAGTGATCCAGGACCACGAAAAGTGTGCCATGATGGAGTCGTATTGCATGCACACAAACTATGCATTAGAGAACCAACATGCCCTCACAAGTTGCCACAAATCTCACATAGCCATGCAAAGGGCAAAAGACTCACGCACAAATCAATGGCGATGCGTCAACCCCGGTTGACAAGACAAAGCTCCACAATCAAGGAAACCCAAATTAGATTTGAGTCTTAGGGCTAGCTAGGGGCACGCGATTCTAACATGAGTGCCCCCCAAGCAAAGACGAGGTGAGAAGTGCCCCAACCTGAAAAAGGAAGTGCAAACTAATGCACTTTGAATGGAAATGAAGAAAAATGAAACTCTAACCCACTGCCCAAAAAAATCTAGAAAAGAGAGGCTCGTTATTCAGCATCCCCTTGCAGATCCACAAATTATCATCCAAACATTCAAAGATTTAGGAATCCTAGGGACCATACTCTTAATTTTCTTTGTATTGCCAAAATTCCTATGTTATTATATCTAAAACATAATATTTTTTTAATGCTAAGTATTCCCCAATATTATTTATAATACGGATTTGCAATTTAAATAGTCTATGTAGTCATATCCAATAATTTTCTAAACTTTATTACTTATGAATAAAAGACACCCTATATTTTAACGTACCATGTTTAATAATTTTCCTAAGTGACCGCCCCGAGTATATTTTAGATGAATATATTTAAGAATCTTCTTATGCAATAACAAAGAGGTTTGCTAAACCTTGTACCAATCATACTTGACATTGTGTTTGTTTATCACAAAACACTACCATGGTATAAAGGCAAGTTTTTACTACATATTAAGTCTTTAATATCCATTCATTTTTTAAATTGATTAATTTGTGAGTATAAAATAGAGAATTAAAATTTTAAATAAATCAAATTTAGAATCTCGTACTAAGTCACAAACCCTAGATTTATATTTATATAAAAATGTTTATATGCAAATACATTTTAATAATATTATACCAAGTTTGGTAAAACAATTAAAATTTAAATATTCAAATAATTATTTTAACCCCTAAATGACTGTTGCTTTCAGAGCATGACATCTTTCATTTTTAGAGGCAATTATTGGAAAATTTGTGTAGCGCCTTGGAAAAGTGATATCGAAAATCTAATTACACAAATCATTGGGAGGATTATTCATGGTGTTCTAGAAAAAATTGGATCATATCACATCATTTAGGTCCTGGAGATTTGTGAATTTGTGCATGATTTATACATGGGAATTATGTGTTTCCTTTTTTTTAATCGTAATATTTATATTTTTTGGTGAAACTTGGAGTACTACATTTTTGATACATGTGATTGAAGCTACTATTGAAAATTTCTAAAAATGAATCCTACAAAGTCCTATTTGATAGAATATGTGGAGGTATGGTTTGGAATCCTAATATAGTTGTAAGAGCTTACATAATTTTTCGACAGTGAGTAAATGTGAGAAAAATCAGGGCACTCTGTCGGGGGGGATTGAAACTTTACAAATGGAAGCCATCACATTACCTCTGGCTACATTATCTTTCAAAGTCTTCAAGATTGGAGCCTACATAGGAGTCTCAAAGGGCAGTTTGCACTATAAGGACAAAAAAAGTCTCCAAAATCCTTCAGGTTGGGTTAAATTTTTGGCATTCACATAATAATGAACATTTTAAATATTCAATTAAGATTTTTTTTGTGCAGTAAAAAATTTAAGCAAGAATATAAAAAATAGATCCTTTGACTTTTCATTTAGTTTTCACATATTTTTACCATATAGTAATATGTGATTTTTTTAGAAAGTTACAATTGAACAATTATAAAAAATTAGACTCATAATAAAGGTGGATTGTTTTTCCAAATTTTAAGAGATTTTTGCCGTTACTTTCTAATGTGTTTGATTTCTATTTCTTGTTAAAATTATGAATTTTGTTTATCAAAGTTTCTATCTCACTATTAGATGTTAGTTATAGCTTGGAATAAATTCAAAAGCCACTATATATTAAATTTATTATGAAGTTGAATTGGCAATTGAAGCTTATTTTGTCCTTATCTTACCTTATTTTAAAAGCAATTAGATCTTGATTATCTTTGATATAGGTTTAATATGTTTGGCAAAAGTTAAACATATTTGAAATTTTAGATTTTTATTCAAACATAATCCTAAATTTATTTCAAATTGAAATAGAATAGTGTTAATTTTTTCCTTCAAAGCTTTAAACTCAAACTAATATTTCCTTCTACTTCCATATCATATTTATTTTTTGCAAATATTTTATATGTTTCCAACTTTGCAACTAACAATGCTTATTTTTTATTTAAAAAGAATTGAACTTTTTTGGAGTTCCTTAGATGATTTTGAACTTTGCAAAACTTTGCTTATAAAAATTGTTTAAATTACCCAACACTTTTAAAATTTTATTTCGAGATTAGTTTCATCATTGATATTTTTAAATGCGCAATAATCTTTTACCAACCAAAAACTAGACTAAAATGAACATATTTTATTGAGCATTTTGAACCCTGTTTTTGAAAAAGATTGATAAATTTTGTTACTTTTTAAAATCATAAATATCATGATTTTTTTTCTACACTTAAATTAACCCCTAACCACTTAACCATGCATATTTTGCATGATGTACGGATTTGAACTCTGATTTCTCATCCATCATGCACTTTTTGCAGTGTGGATTTTTTATTGAAACTTTTATGGGAAGTTAGCTTCGTGCATGTGTGATCCGATTAGAAAGGGGATGATTTGTGAAATTTTTATGCCTCATTTCATGTTGTAGTGTTCCACCCAAAATTTCAAAGATTTTAGTCTAAAAGTGCTCTTGCAAAAGTCAACCACTAAAATTAAGCAACCAAAAAATCTCCAAAAATCACAATACTTAGAGTATTACATTTCAACCCATCCCAACAAATTTCATTATTAGATTATCAATATCTTATTCGTAATCATATTACAAAAGAGTGTTAAATTTTAAGTTTGAAATTGAATACACAAATATTGGTGATAGCAATCGCAAATCTAATTGTATGGATAGAATCTAAAATTCATAATGTACAACTTTTATTCATTCATGAAGTTGAAAATATCCCTCTTAGTTGCATTTATAATGCGTCTTTGGAAAACTACCAAATCTGAAGAGGGTGAGAACGTTTAGGGGTTAAGGACAAGCTATCAAATGCAACATTGAAACACTTGCAAAAAATAGCATCATGAAGAGTTGAAGACAAGAGTTTAATAACTGAGAAGTATTAATGGATAAAAGAATTTGAACAATGGCATGTTTTGTATCATGTTAGCCCCTAGAATTCTTTGGAATCAACATTTGATTTCTTTTTGTACGTTTGAGTTAAGTTGAGGAAGGAAATATATTTTTTGATTAATTTTTATTTATTTTTCACATTTGAGTTGCCATTTTTATTACTTTTTGGCAACATCAAACTCGTTCAATCCTCATTACAGAAGTGAAAATTATGATTTTTTTTCATATAATGAGTAACAATTTCAATTTGTAGTTTTTCTTGAAGAATTCTTAGGTGCAACCATGTGTTTCAAAGTTGTCTAAGGGCTCCATGGCAAGGTGTCAAAAATAGCTTTGTTTTATCTGTAGGATCTAGTTTTTTTCATCTTTTTTTTGGTTTTTTTCTTACATGGATCTTTTTGATGTACTTCCCAATGTAACTGTATGGATTTTGAATTTGAAGTCTTTGAGTTTTTGAAAGAAATTGCAAATTCTATAGTGCTGAAATTTAGAATCAAGATTCTCCTTTATTAACCCCTAAACGTTCTCACCCTTTTCAATTTTGGCATTTTTTCAAAGATGCATTATAAAATGCAACTAAGAGGGATATTTTCAAGTTGATGAATGAATAAAAGTTGTACATTATGCATTTTAGATTCTATCCATACCGTTAGATTTGTGATTGCGATCACCAATATTTGTGTATTCAATTTCAAACTTAAAATTTAACACTCTTTTGTAATATGATTACGAATAAGATATTTACAATCTAATAATGAAATTTGTTGGGATGGGTTGAAATGTAATACTCTAAGTGTATTGATTTTTGGAGATTTTTTGGTTGCTTAATTTCAGTAGTTGACTTTTTCAAGAGCACTTTTAGACTAAAATCTTTGAAATTTTGGGTGGAACACTACAACATGAAATGAGGCATAAAAATTTCACAAATCATCCCCTTTCTAATCGGATCACACATGCACGAAGCTAACTTTCCATAAAAGTTTCAATAAAAAATTCAAACTGCAAAAAGTGCATGATGGATGAGAAAACGAACTTCAAATCCGTACATCATGCAAAATATGCATGGTTGGGCGGTTAGGGGTTAAAGAAACTTGTTGCTCACTCGTAGTCACACAAGAAATAGATTGAAGGATTTGTAATAGTAAAAATGAAAATCTTAATTTATCTCAACCTTAGTTTAATATTCCAAAATAATTAGCTTTTTATAATTATACACATCTAATGATAAATATTGAGCCATGTATTGTCAATTCAAATAAAATGGTATCAAGGTTCCTCAAAAGAACAAAATCATCTCTAATTTCTATGTAATTTTGAGTCAAGAGCTTTATTGAGAAAAAAATTCAAAAATATAAAATTTTAAGTCATGTTTAAACTCTACGTTATCCTGGATTGAATAGAATTTGGGGTTGAAATTTTGTGATGTCAATGTCTTAGAAGATAACTTCAAGATTCTATATATAGTTAATTATCTCTCTCTCTCATTGTATATACTCGGGGAGTTCACTCAATGTATTTTATGAATATCACGTGCGAACAAATCTTTGACCCCCTATATTACATTATAAATAATCAATCAAACAACTTGAAAAATTTATAGGATGTTTCTTTATATTGAAAGTTTATACTGTGAATTTTTAGGAATTTTCTTTATTCAAATTAATTACTTATAATTTTTTGAAGTAAATAAATACACTATGCAACTATTGTTTGTGATTTTAGAGCTAGTTTCAATTGTAATTTTAGATTTGGTTTTGAATTTAATTGAAATAAGAGTTTTTAAGAATAAGAGATGTAATGATTATGTGACCACACTCAAAAATTAGGAGCGAAATCAAATTTTATAAATAAGTATGTAGGGGGTTGAAAATCACTTGTTCACACGTTTTTACGTAATATTTGGAAGTGACCTCCCCGAGTGTATATATGTTGAATATTGAACTTTTCTAACTATATAAAAAATTACATAGTTTTGTACAAAAAGTTAAAAAAACTTTAGAATAATATTAGTGCAAATGTGAACAGAAGTGAAATAAACATTGTTATTGTTTTGAACTAGCAAATTTAGTGTTGTGTGTGGATTTCTATGGTTCATAATGAAAAGATTCAATATACTATATTTAAAGTCAAAATGATTGCATTGTAATTTTGCCTTGATATATCTACACAAGTCATTCTAAAAATTGTATGTTTGGAATTTGGAATCATTTTGCAATCTTTACAAAATATTGTTCAATGAAGAGATTTCCAAAATAATATTTATGTATTCAATAACAATGTTGAGACCTAAATGGTTAACTACAATAAAAGAAAAAGAAAAAGGAAAAAAGAAAAAAATTGCACTATGAACACTCTATTTATGTGTATTTCTACACCTTTGTCCTCTGGTTTATGGAAATTGTTGAATTTTGAAAAGGATAATAGTAGCTAGTTATTTATTTACACTACAAAAAGAGGCAAAATTTCTTCTTTTAATAGCCTTGTACTACACATCTGTATTCTACACAATGCATCATTTATGAGTTTTTTCAGGGCATAGGTTTTGTGAGTCCCCAATTAAAAATTGTCCCTATTTTGTGATTGTCAAAGTCTCCAAATTCCTCCTTTTAGGAATTATTATAGCTGTAAGCTCTAATATTGAATTCAATTTTCTTAAAAATAAACCATGGCATCTCTAAAAATGAAAAAACCACAAAATTGAGCCATTCTAAACCTATGCCCTAAAAAAAATGTAGACTCTCTATAGCATCTTGAATTCAATACTAATTTAAAAGAAAAAAATTAGGGGAAAAAAAATCATTCAATTACCATGTGTGAGGGTCAATCCAATAGAGTTAACCGAAAAGAGTGCTTCAAAGTGGAAATAAATCTTAAACTCAACTTTAACTCGTTTTGAGTTCAAAAAGATTGCAAAACTAGTCTATGGTGAGTTGGAGAATAATCTAAAGCAAGGCCATGCACCACCATGGGGTGTGGAACTCGTGACCTCCCCAATGCCAGAGGAGAGTTCCCACACTGTCCCCAAATCCAAGAGCCCCAACCATGAAAATTGTTCATGAACAATAGAGAAATTCGTAAAGTCTTCAAATCTCCTTGTTCCGGTCCCGTGTCAGTTAATATTCCAGCCTGGTGGACAAGAAAAGGAGGGAGCGTCAGGCTCTAAAATTAAAAGGCGGACGAGTTATATTTCGGGTAAGAAAAGAAGGATGACCCAGTTTGCTACTGGAATCACTGCGCTCCGCGGACCTCAAGCCGGCACAATTTATAAAAAATTCTCCGCGGACCGTGTGACCGCACAAGGACCGTGTGATAGTTGAACTCCAGCAAGAAACAGAAATTCAGTGTCTTCAACCACGTCTATTATTTGACTGCCGCATCTTTGACAGTGAGATGTATCAACGCAACCGATCTGCTACTTACTAGTTTGCTCTTTTTTTTATAAAAAATTCTCCTCATATACACTATTTCCAACCAGACAATTAGAAACCATCTGGAATCTTTTTGCTCCCTTTACTTTTCGTTTCTCTTTAAAATTAGAGGATGGGGGATCAAATGCAGGAGGAGTCGTAGGGAGACTTTACGAATTTCTCTAATGCTTGTCAAAAATTGTAATTATAGGAAGAGAACTCCACTCGAACTCTATTTGAAAACCAGTTCCATTTTCGGATAACTCTAATGTCAAAATGGAAATTCGAGGGCTTCCATGTCACCCGAAACGAATCACAAGATGACACGTGGCACTTTTTTGGGAGAAGAATTAATCAATTTATGTGAAAACTGAACATGACTGAGGGTTATCATTTATTTTGATTTCTTGGAAACAAAAAACCTTGTGCATTGAAAAAGCAAAAGTTAAAAAGTGCTCATGTCCAGATAGGAGGGGGAATTGCTTATTATAGCTAGACATGCTCCCCCCACCCATAAAAGGCCATACCGGTAACCCATTGACACAACATATGACTTGGTCCCAGCACTCATGGGGAGTCAAGTTGACAATCGCCATTGTACCAGTTGCCACTAAATAGCAAAAGGATAGTTGAATTTTCTTATCAGCCAATTCATCATCTGGAGGCCAATTCCGTTCAATCGTTTTGGGCATTTGATTTTTTTACAATTTTTTTAATAATTAAAAAGAAAAAAGAAAATGAACAATATATATGAGGGCACAAATGGGTTGTGGTTTAAATTGATTTCTTTTTTCAAATGTAAAGATAATAGGAAGATATCATCTATATGAATAGTGTAAAATTGGAAAGTAAACAACGAGAGTAACCTAGTGTTTAATGGAAAATAAGGTAAGCCACTGTGTTTGTACCACTATGTATCAATAGTGTACACATTAAAAAAATAAAAATGTAAAACATCGATACATAGTGACCACAAATAAACACCCTATTTGTACTACTATGTACCAGTAGTGTACATATCAATTTTTTTTAAATAGGACACTGATACATAGTAACCACAAAGAGACACAAATATTCCCATGGCACAAATTCCCATGGCACATAGCCTGATGATTTACCTTAATATAATTTCGGTGGCTTGAGAATCTTAGCTTTTCCAAAAGCAGTGAAGATCTTTCACAAAGTCGAGTCTACTAAATGTCTGTCCAACTGACGAACATGTTTACAATGTGAAGATTTGAAAATATAGAAGTAGATTGGATAGGTGTTTTAGTAGATTAGACTTTGTGAAAGAACAACTCTACCAAAAGGAAGAGTAACATAGCGGTGAACTGCTAGAACTCAATGTAAGTAATAAGAGTGAACCGGCACTCGGTCATCAGGTTTTAGTCTACACAGAGGAAAGCGCAAAAAGTTATTATAGGTGGCTGGATCTATGTGGGTAAGTTAACTTGCAGAAGCTCTGACGCTCTGCCAGTAACGTACCCAAGGCCAAACTGCCTTCTTTCACTGTAAGTTCTTTATCACCTCAACTAAGTATGTCTTAACCCTTTAACGTCCCGATTCAACCGACTGTTTTCAAAGATTCGTTATAATTTGTTTCATGAAAAAAAGAAGAAAAAGAGTTGATGTACTGTACAAACCTAAGTTTCAAATGTCAACGTGAAGATCACACCTGTACGGTTGGATTCATCATATTTTTTAATAATTAATTTTGATTAATTTTGCAAGGTTTTCTCTTGAAATTCAATTAAAAATCCCAAAATTAACACAAAAATATTGTAATGAAATTGAAATAACATGCACTATGAGATGGTATGGTTTCCATTATTTGATTCTACTTATTTTGGAAAATCATGTTCAAGGTCTCACTATTTGAACTAAGTACGAAACTTGACATAAACCAATTGTGTTGTTTTTTCAAAAAATCACAATATCTTATTTTGAACATCCACACTGTACAAATGATAGTCCACTAGCACAAGAACCAAGAGAAATTTGGATGGATGAAAAACTGTACATGATGTAGTGTTGAGAAAGATTGCAATTTGTTCGTCGTCCATTATATGGACACATGCACGTCAAAAGGGTTAAGGTGTGGTCTTAAAAATGAATTTAGGGACACTTTTGGACTAGATTCAATTTGGTAAGATCATTCCGAAATTACAGCATCACAGAGGAGGGGATGTTCACTCACATCCAAAAAAGTTAAAAGTCCATGGACCAGCCAACCAGCCAGACAACCAGCCAGCCAGACAGAAATGACCTCAACTGCTGCAACCATAATTTTCTACTCAAGTTACTCATTGCAGACTGAGGAGAAAAAAAAAAGACAATAAAAAAGGAAACTCAATCTGGTTCCTGATTCACTCAACCTTTTTATTTTTTTGCTATGCTTTTTTTCCAGGCTGTAAGTACACATGGTCTCGTGCTCCCTCTCCCCCCCTATATATCCTCCTCGCCGCGATCCTTGAAATTATTCCAACCGCTCACATCCACTGCCTGCCTCACTGTTCGTTGAGCACTCTTGTTGTTTGTTGCCTTTCACTGCGAGAGAGAGAGAGAGACGACAGAGTGAGAGAGAGAGCTAGAGACAGAGCTCTGAGTGCCTGCAGACAGACTCACACCTTTCCTTCTTTCCGCTTTCTCTCTTTCAGTGGAGCTTTAGTTTTCTAATACCAACTTCCAGTTCGTGTGCTAGAATCCATGCGCTTTTGCCTCCACCCACCGCTCGCAATCCCTCGTCCTATACAACGCGTTCGGTGTTCTTCGTCTTCGGCGTCGTTTGGACGGTGCTCTTTCTGTCTGTGGCCCAGGTTTGTTGTCTGTTTTGTGTGTGTGTTTTGTAGAATTGTTGTGGTTTGGTGGCTCTGACCCCAGTGGCTGTGGGAGCTTCCTTCGGTTCAATAGTGGCTGACATGAGGCTTGCACTGCTGCCGACTCATACTTCCGGCTTCCCGTGTCCAAGTTCCCGAGGACACGGAATCCGAATGTCTGATGCGGGAGCTGACCAGTCTTCAGCTTAGCGTCTCTTGGACTGAAGGGAGCTCCCATGTCTCTGTGGTTACTAGAATAATTCATTCCTGTGATTGCATGCTTCGTTACTCGGGCTATGTCACTAGTTACCGCTTCGTGCTCTGAAATTTGTTATAATGGTTGCTCGCTGATTACTCACGAGTGCCTTGATTGCATGACGAAGTCCGTTTGGAGAACTTGACTGTGTGACTGTCAGTAGAAAGATTGACGATCGGCCGTGTTTTCATGACCGAGCTTCGGAGCGTCTCTGCAACTGCAATTGTGTTTCCAATCCTTTGTCCATAGGCGCCGGCCCTCTCTAGATTGATACAAGGAAGCTTTTGGCCTCTTTTTTACTAGCTAGAATTTCACAAGTTTTCTAGAGTAGGCTGTGGTAGACATATCATATCATAGTGCTGACCTCGGCATACGTACAGTTTAGTGCCTGACAGCCTTGCCATTGAAACAAGGCTTAAGCATGTTGTACACGGAGATTTAATGTTAATACACATATGTGAGCTTCTATCATTCTCCCTTGTGTGCATGCAAGTCTGTACATTATGGTCATATGACAATTCCGAGTGACATTACCATTCCAACGAGTTTCATGCACGACCGTGGATTTCAGTGCAATTGCCGCAGCTAGTACGTTGCAATCAACCCTCAAATGTACATAAGCTCGAGGCACTGAATGTGACGCTCCATGTGAATCGAATGAACATGACTGTTGAAGGTTTTCACATGGTTTGAGTCTAAGTTCGTTTTGACCAGAGCTGAATGTTGAAGGGTTTCACATGATTTTCATCGGAGCTGTGGACCCATCCAGAGTGACTGTGTGGCCGGACGGTGTGTATCGGTTGTGATGGAGGCGACGACGAGGAGTCCGGCGATGCCGGAAAGAATGTATCGTTGTCCAGTTTTCGATGCACTTGGTGGCTTGGGTTGAGTCGCCCGCGCCGACCGTGTCAGCCGTGTGCCTTTGGAAAAGCGAATATGTGCTTTTGTTGCACCTGGATACTAACGAGTAGTAGTATAGATCCTAGCTCCAGCTGGATTCGCCACCCTGTGGACTCTGTCTATGCAATGTATATGTGGACACGGTGACACACTACTTGCCACTTGAATATTCCTGTTGATAGAAACTGTGGCTCTAGCTTCCTAGCTTTCAGTGGATCGATGCTAAGTCAGGCTTCACTTCACTTGCGTGCATCAATAATGACGACAAGGAATTCATGTAGACATCTTTACAGTTAGTGCATTCTCCTCATCTCCTTCCATCAACTTAATGTTACAGGGTGTCACTGCGCTTTTGAGAAGTCGATTCTCTGGGCGCTTTCGACAAGCTGATTCTATGAAGATTAAGAACATGGGGAGAGTATTCATGAGCCGATTGCGGTCATTCTCCATGAACGAGGTCGTGACAATAGTAGTAAGAACTCTCGTTCTCTTTCAAGGCCGACATAAAGAAAGTGTCTGTTAGACCCACCCATGGTTCGATTTCCACAGGACAAAGGACCATGGGTGCATGACTACTCCCCCCTCTCCAAGGTAGACACCCAGTGCGTGACACCCCTTGAATGCGTGTGAAGAACGAGAATAGACTTAGCGTATTGGGGGAATAATTTACCTGCCGTACCTCACCTCAACCCGAACCCGCGAGCAGGGTGAAAATTTAATTAGGTTTCATGGAGAATCAAAATCACACCCGTTCTTCACTTGAGGAGAAGAATGAAGCTTCTCAATCTTGAGAGAATTGGTCCTCCACAATTCAAGAAAGAAGTGCCACGTACCCATTCTTTGAAGATTGAAAGCGCCGCAACACCCCCTATTGCTACTTCCCTTTGAAAATTTCAACTAGTGCATTCTCCTTCCATCAACTTAATATTATTGTTACTCACCCATGGTGCATCGGCATTCTCCTCCCGTCAACTTGCACTACTAGAACCTCGTTGCATTTCATCCCTGAAAGGGGAAAAAGACAGAACTTTTGTTCTGTTGTGACCAACACCACCAAGCAGACTTGAAACATCTTGGAAAATCACTGACAACTCCGTTTTAACCAATTGTGGCGCCCTTCCATTGCTTTATGTGGTGAAAACGACACCATGTTCTACTTGTGTTGATATTACTACTTACTCTCTACCCTGTTGCGCTGTTACATTGATTTGAAATTACATTTACTACAGTCGCATGTGGGTACCGTTACATCTGGATCTGCCAAGTCCTGAGCAGAAATTAGTGGAGGAGAGTGTCATTTCAACCCAGCCAGGGCTCTCACATTACTTGGACATGACTAGTAATGCTGACGCGGCGCAGGTGAAGTGAAGGGGAACTACCGGTACTCAAGCTCTCAATTCAATCACTGTGCTATATATTTTACTGTGAAGTAGTTAGGCAACAAGGGGCATTCATTCTGGATATGATCTGCAGTGCCTGTCACAAACTGAGGACTGGCACGCCACCAGCGTTTAGCAAGAGTACAAAAACGAGTACGGCGGAGTTTTGAGGATTGCATGCATGGATATTTCTCCCCCTTTTTTTTTCCCCTTCTGAAAAGAAAAGAAGAAACCTACGCTAGCTAGGGCTGCAGATTGTTGTGACCGTCTGAACCTAGTTTTTGATCAAGTGCTGGTACTTACGCACTGTGTGACTCTCAAGCCACAGTAATTAAAATTAATTGGAACTAGTACTAGTCCTGCATCAATCTTGCCTGGACACAGAACTCGAAACGCCCGAGCGTTCGTAAAAGTGTTAAGCGAGTGGTATGCATTAATAAATCAATACAACTATCGAGTGAGTGAGTCGATCCAGGTAGGATATTGACTTTGGCCAGTAGAATTCACTTCCCTCCATGGCCAGTGAAAATTCAATGAATGGGAGGTCGTCTTGCACTTGACTGTCCTCTTGGGGCTGAGATCGAGTTTTAGCTGATCATTTGGCAAAGCAAGACTATTTCTGGAACATTCCTCGGTGCCTGTGTCGTCGACATTAAATGACTATTGAAAGGGTCGTCTGTCTACTAACTTGCATGTAATAACATGAGGTTCCCAGTGATCGAGTGCAGCTTAACTTAGCCAGGGTGGCAACTTAACTTACTCCCTTTTCGTTTTTTGAATCCGAGAAAGGACAACTGAGCCAAGGAAGATTCTATGCAAGTTGAACACCAGGTTTGACGCAGAGCGCAGCGAGAAATAACTGACAATCCGCAACTACTTGGTGTGTCACTGTGTTGTTGCAGGTGAAATAAAAAATAATAATGCATGGCCTTCTCATGCACCATGCACCATGCACCATGCACCACCAGAAATACGGTGCATGCAACCGGAATTGCACGAGAAACAGTTAAGATCTGAACCGAGAACATTTATCTTCTAGCTGGCTGGCTGGTTCAGTCACTGCCGGGTTCAGTCACTGGCTGATATGATCAGACAATCAGCAGGTCGACTCACTGTCTATGTGAGATAAGAAAGAATTAGAAGGCTCCTGGAGGCAAAAGTAAAAGACAAAAAAAAAACACCCCTGAAAAACACACTCACTGTAGCTATGCAGCAGCAGAATTAGTAGGCTAAAGTTGCGGCAGAAATGTTCAAGGCAGAATGGAAGATTCACCGGATCCGTGCTCCACCTGTCCCCTACAACTCAAGCGTTTCATTTCCTTCCACTTGGAAAAAGGTGAACTAGAGCTCTTTTCCCTTCAGGCCTGCTCTGAAAAAGCTTGGCCACTTCGCATGTACAGCACTGAAAAAATCACCTCTTTGTTTATTTTGTAGAAAATGGCGCTTCACTGAAAAAGTCACCTTATCTATACTTGTCCTAGTTATTAGAGCTCACTCTTGAACGCCACAATTTTTGCACTATGAACCGACACAACGTTTTCATGAATATTTAACCCCTAAACGTCCCATGGGGATAGTATATACGCTGTCGTATGATTGGGATTTGCTTCCAACAAGAAACTCTAAATTGGGATCTCAAGAACTCACTAGAATCGCATTGATCTAAATTCCAACTTCTCTTTTGAACTCAAACCCATTGAAGGTGTGGATCCATTTCAAATACAACCAAAATACACTGTATTCTACTAGCCGCAAAGGCACATTCAGATGTTCAGGGGTTAACCCCTACAGGACCAAAAAGCTTTACCTCTAAAGGACCAGGGATTCATGGTTTTAAATGATAAATTCAATCGATCATATTGTGAAATATACAATTCAAATGAGATTGAATTTTATATCATTAGAATTAGTGAAAAACAATGCATGTGTTGGTTAAAAAAAAAACAAGTTTAAACTAAAAGATGTTTACATAAAACCTACTCAAAACTACTAAAAAATAAAAGTTGAGGCCTAATTTGGGCTTCTTGGTCCTTTAGGGGTTAAATTGAGCTTCATGTTTTTTGAATAGGCCTTATGTGGACTTCTTTTTGTTCAATTTTTTGTTTTTCTTGACCAATACATGTAATGTTCTTTGCTAAATTTTGATAATACAAAATTAGTTTTCATGTGAATTATATTTTATACAATATGATTGATTTGGAATTTGTCATATTAAAACCATGAATCCTTGGTCCTTCAGGGGATATAACCTTCCTATCAATTCTAAAAAGTAATCACGATTCTATGTTGAATTTGTGACTACCGAAAAATCAACAACGTTGCCCTTCCACTATGTAGTATACTGTTGCCTTCAATTGAGAGTAAGTTAGAAGAGTTGCAATTGATGGAATTTGATACTCCCTATGTTTGGAAATAAATGTCCCATTTTAACCCCTAAACATTCAACCGTTTAAAAAGTGGACGATGTACAAAACCAAACACAGTTTTCTTATTCGTCATTGACTTTTTCATGTGTGGATTTTTTACTATATTTTTTATAAGAAGTTAGCTTCATGCATGTGTGATCTGATTAGAAAGGGGATGATGTGTGAAATTTTTATGCCTCATTTCATGTTGTAGTGATTCATCCAAAATTCGGAAGATTTTCAGTGTAAAAGTGCTCTTAAAAAAGTTGTACATAAAGTTAAGCAACCATAAAATCTCCCAAAATCACTACACTTAAAGTATTACATTTCAACCAATCACAACAAATTTCATGTACAAATTGTCAATATCTTATTCGTAATCGAATTACAAAAGAATTTTCAATTTTAAGTTTCAAATTTTATACAAAAGTATTGGTGACAACAATCATAGATCTAACCGCATGGATAGAATCAAAAATTCATAATGTACAACTTTTATTCGTATATCAAGTTCAAAATATCCCTCTTAATTACATTTTATAAGACATCTTTGAAATTCTCCAAATCTGAAGAAGGGTGAGGACGTTTAGGGGTTAAAAAGAATCATTTCAAAGCTATTTTGGCAAAAAAAAATGTCATTTAGTACTTAGTTGTCACTATGTTGAAAGTTACTTTATCTTTCGAAGGAGTGGCTTTTCGTGGAAAAACTTCATGGTAAAACCCATTTGAAGTTTTCAACCTTGCCATCCGTCACAAAGAACACATGTAGTACTCGGAGTAATTAATATGTGGTCATCAAGCTTACTAAAGTATGTTGTCTGTACCTTTCCATCCTCGACAAGGAACATCATATTGCAAAATGGTCCGCCCTGTTTGAAGTGGACAGGGTGACCTTTGAAGCATAAAGTATAGGACAATTATTTCGGGACAAAAAATGCCAAAAAATAGGACAATTATTTCCGGATAGAGGGAATAGTACGTTTATCATATAGTTGGACTATGTTTACAAGGCCTTTCCATATGTGAGGTCGAGTTTTAATTTTTGTCTTTTTGGACATCATAAATAAATGCAAATTCAAATTCTACATTTTTCATAAATGACGTCATAATGTCATATGATTTCTATACATTGTGAAAAAAATTGAAATCATTGTGAATTTTTAAATTTTTTGGTTCATGTGAATTACAAAATGTGCTCAAAATTTTACACTACTAATACAAGGCGTAAATTCCATGAAGAACACTAAAGTGAGAACTCTGGCGAAATATCATGTTTATATATGGAAATTCAATGAGTGGAATTTATATTGTTGTGAACGTGATTATTTGATAATCACAATGGTAATGCAATAAGCTTCCCAATTTTATGAATTTTAAAGTGGATCAGAAATTAGACTTGGTATGTTTTGTTTTGTTAATTGAGGTAGAATTTTATTTACCTCCTAGATGAGTGGGGTTTGGCTTTTTAATAATACCAAAATATGGTACTTTGGTGCTTGATGGTTAGAGATAAAGGATAGAATTAGACTCCATCCCCATATTTATGGTTGGAGCTGAAGGCACCACTCATAAACCATTCATCTCTGCAATCAAAAGTATTCAAAATCCTTAATCAAAAAAGAAAAAGAAAAAGAAAACAACAATGAAAAGAATTAAACAATGCATTCAATACTCTATATCTATTCTACTACATAGAAGCCAACATTCTTTATCACCAATAAATGATTTTTTATGAAAAAAATTATCTCTAAAAATAAATAAACTTCCTAGTAAATAACATCAAAAAAAATTAAAAATTCGTTATATACAAAAATCAACCCCCTAACATCCTCGTAAGCAAAAGAAGTTATACACCACTATGAATAAAATAAAATAAACATTGTTAGTCACCAATATTTTTCCGCCAATTCATGCCATTGATCTCAATTATTTTAAGTGCTATTTTTAAAATCTACCCCTTGTTTTTTGATAGATCATACACTCACTTATTATTTATTGAATGAACCAATATATATTTTCCTCTCTTCTTAATGAACATCTTCCATGAGCATCCTATAAAACTAAAACACGAAAAATTGTAAAAAATTAAAAATTATACACTAGCTTGCAGTTCTCTAAATCCATGAAATTTCACAATGTATGCATGATTTTAAAGATTTCCTCTACACTCCATTGGTCCCCAACATCATGTCCTACTTCTTTTCCAATAGCTCAATTCCCTACTTCACAACTTACAACACAATTTAAATAGAAGCGTACATAACATTTTCAATTTTAAACTTGTACATCAGAAATCTTATGAAAATTGACAATTTTGGCACTTATCAATCCAACCCTACTAAAGAGACAAAGACTAGCTACAATATACACACCATACTTGAATACATGATTTATATTAACCCTTAAACGTCCCATGGAGATAGTATATATGTTGTCGTATAATTGCCAACAAGAAACTCTAAATTGGGATCTAGGAGCTCATTAGAACTGCATTGATCTAAATTTCAACTTCTCTTTTAAACTCAAACCCATTAAAGGTGTGGATCCATTCCAAATACAAAAAAAATACACCGTATTCTACTAGCCGCCATGACATGTTCAGACGTTTAGGGGTTAACTATCACAAAATATCAATCATATATGTTGTATCATGGTTGCCATTAATGTGATGCAGATTTGACATAGTTCACTAAGATAGTGTCAACACAAACATCCCTTCTATAAGCCGCTCGTCACAAATAGGTAACTAAAATCCTGCTCACTAGAAATTTAATATGAGACTATAAAAAGCTATTGAACTTGGAACCTTCATAGGCAAATCCAACAACTCTAGCAGTCACATTTAATCTTAAATCCAACCGTACTACGTCAACAAATACCTTTAATATATAGCACCAAAATATTTTATCACTAAATTCACATTATTAGTAACTACATACGGTTACAATTTAGTTTAGTATGGAGAAGGAATGTAGACCGTGTATTCCTTTGCATTGTCACGTGGGCTTTGATGTGGGGTCTCGGATAAAACGGACTCTTAATTCATGCCGCCTTCAAAAAGAGGCCCGTGCTTTTTTTTCTTTTTTTTTTTTTCATTCGCCATACCATACTTTGCATGCCGTGGTCAGTACTTTTTTTTGCATGGTACTTTGCATTCAAAAGAATAAATTATCTTCCTGGAAGAGGGCGCTCTTCAGAATGGTCTCCAAGGCTGCTACTGCTAACTCTCGTACAAAGCAGTGTGTAAGCCTGGAATTCCATCTCTAATACAGAGATCATGTCAGCCCTTCCTAAATTATGCTCGAGAGGATCTAGGAATACCTGACATCGTTCGACTTACATAAACACACAAAAATTACGTGACCTCTGCGCAACATGAGGACGGTTTACCTAGACCTCGCAAACACACCAAAAAAAAATTAGGCCAACTATAACTCAAAGCTCTTTTATATCACACTCATCACTAGTAGGAAATGTGTCGTTTTTCACTTACTAAAAATGAAAAACGAATGAAATCCCGCCACACACATGGGTTGTGTTAGTGTTGGTGAGTGGTTTTGGTCACAAGAAGACTGAGATATAAACATAATATTTAGCCACTATTCACTGTTCCCACAAAATGGAGAATGAAAAACGACATGTCTTCTACTAGTGCATGTGCATGAGGAAAGTGCTCGGGGGTCCATAGTAAATAAACATGTACAAGTGTAGTTACGTGAGTGCACAGAAGGGATATCAATTTGAGCACTCACGTATGATGTGTACATACAATAAACATCTTTAGAGTTGAAAATATTGATGTATGCATACAATAAACATGTTTAGAGCTGAAAATGTTGACGTATACTTACATTAAACATATATTTAGGACGGAATAGATATGTATACAAAGGTTTTTAGAAATAGAGCCCCTCATATACATGGGTTTATTAGAGGGGGTCATGAATGCATGTGATTTTAAAACTTAATGTAGAGTGCATCCCGGGGGAAAGTGTCTAATTATATGTGTACAGAATACCGGTAGCAGATATTCAGATCCTGGAATTATGTGATATTGAAGAGTGTGATAATATGATGTATCCATGAATTAGTATGGGGAATTATATGGTGTGGTATTTTTACTGTGAGTTCACATACGTGTGCATATCAGTTAGTTGTGGAAGTAGATAATTCATTCAGTTGTTTCTGACAATGGCAACGTGCTTCGAAAGAAATGCCAATAGACACGCAGTGCAAGAGCAGGCATGCTTGAAAAATTAGTACTTAGTACAAGAAATGGAGTAGTACACTCATGTGGGTTGACATTTCAACAAAATTGATCGTAGATTGGTAGATGACTCAGGTTACCAGTTAACCGCACCTCATTCCGACATTTTTACCCCTTAACCCCTTATGTAGACTTCTATGTAGACTTCCTTTCTTCAAAAAAAATTGATTTTTTTTACCAACATATGCATTGTTCTTCACAGATTCCAATGATATGGAATTCAGTTTCATCTCAATTATATTTTTCAGAATTTGAAATCTATCATTTAAAAATGAAGGATCCTTGGTCCTTTAGAGGTTAATTTCTAAAGATCATGAAGTCCAAATTGGGTCTCATGTTTTTTGTAGCATTTTTGAGTAGGTTTTATGTAATGGAGTTCTTTGGTTCAAAATTACTCTCATTGTTTGGAAATACTTGTTTAGGTTTTTTGGCTTTTCTTTTTTGCAATATTTGTCCTATGTTTTATACTTCAAACTTGAGCCTTGTCCACTTCACAAGGGGCAGGCAATGAGAGTGACACACTACATACTACTATTAACCCTTAAATGTCTAACCGTCCAAATTCTGGATGATGTACAGAATTGCTGCCACTTTCTTCATGGATGAAAGGGTATTTGCAGTGTGGTTTTTTTACTTGATTTTTTCAGGTAATTATCTTTACGTAAATAAAGTCAAATTAGGAAAAGATCAAAATTGAATTTACTAGGTCCTTCCATTCCATGTGAGCTTCCATTTTGATGAAAAAAATTCCAAAGTTTTGAGCTATAAAATGCGCACTAAATCCATTATTTGACTTTGATATACAAATGAAAGTTGTAGACGATGACTTTTATATGACATTATGATATAGTTGGATTAATTAATAGTGCCAAAATATGTTTAAATTTGAGTTTAAAGAGATTATTGTTTTAATTATATGAAAAATACAAAAATACTCATTGTTTTATGAATTTTGGAATGATTGGCCAAAATTCCATAATGTACAACATTGAATCATCTTTTGCATAATGTGCAATATTCAACTTGTAAAATTGTCTTTTGATTCTTTACAAAAAGATCTCAAGACACCTGTATTGAACTATAATAAAACTTATTTGAACAACTTCACTACTATTGAAGCATAATGATTTCAACCAATCATAATGAATTACAAGATGAGAGTATTAAAATTTATAATTTTAGTGAATTTTCAAAGATTTTTTCTTGTAAATGCATTTGAAAAATATCTGGGCTTTTGATTTCAAATTCAACCATACAGATGTCTCCTAATAAATATGTTTTATATATGCTTTGTAGAATTGAAGCTCAAAAAGTTAAAGAAGCCTCATTTTATATTACATTTATGTATTGTCCAAAGCCTCTATGCATTTAGGGATTAAAGATAGACCATTTTTTGAGTACTGAGACGGCTATTTTTGGCAAAAAGAACGTTAGATTGAAACATGCCAAAACTAGAAAAGTTATTTCGGAACAGGAGTATTTGTTTTTTGACCATCACATGAATTGTTCTTCACTAATTTCAATGAAATAAAATTTGGTCCCATTGGAATTATATTTTTCACAATATGATTGACTGAATTTTTCAATTTAAAACAATGAATCCTTGGTCCTTTAGGGGTTAAGAACTAGGGGTAATCCATTATACGAGTCCAAATGTGAAAATTCCAAGGAGTATTATAAAGTGCAAACAAAAATTTAAATTTTGATCCATCCGGTTAGATCTACCATTCCACTAACCAATTTAATTTATCAATAAAATTTGAAACCAAAAATAAAAAATTCTTTCTATAATTGATTGTAGATTGAATATTAGTGATTTTCACAAGAATTTTTTCCTTTAAATTTAAAATGTTAGGTTCTAGTTATGGTGATTTTTAAAAAAAAATTTGAATATTTTTTTACTACTTTTAAATCATTTCCGAACGACCATTTTTTAGCTTTAAAAGTTAGTTTCTGAGGTGAAACATATTTGTACTCTTTGCACTATAGAATATTTATAGAGAATAGTTTTGGAAATCTATACCATAAAAAAGTTTAAAAACTAACACAAGAATCTGAAAACATTTGGATGAATGAAAAGAACAAGTTTTTGTATGTATGGGACGTGTTTGAATTCATTCATTATATAAAATTTGAATACATGGTGCTTAAAGAATTAAAATTTGAACATAGTTACTGTCATTAAAATGGTCACATTTATAGCGCCTAAATTCCCAAACTTAGGGAGTGCACTTTTGTGAAAAATCTATACTACGTGCGTCACTTTAAAATGAATACCCCTATAAAAAAATTGCAAGAGGGAAAAAAAGGTTGATACATACACATGTATAGTTTTAAAAATGGCAAGAGGTATATATAGCATTCCAAAAGAAAATGAATAGATAATACCATATGTTATGTAGAAAAGAGAAAAAAGCATTAAAAAAAGAGCTTTCAATATTTGTAGCCCAAAATAATTTATTGTTGAAGATTATTTCATTTTTTTCATGTAACTCGTACAAACTAGTTTCTCCTATAAATGTCATTGTTGCCAATGCAATTACTATCTCCAGGCCAGCCATTTGTGTCGTCAGTCGAATCATACGTCCGTATTGACGCACTTTACTTTTGATACCAACACAATGTATATATGCCCTTGTTGTAAACTTATTATTGGTGTTCTTTAATAAATAGTGCAAAATATATCTACATTGTTAAGAAAAACAATACCCCTATTATAAATATACTGTAGCCAAGTAACACCTTTGGCACCTTTCTGCCGAATTTTTCTTAAAATATATTTCGACAAAATGAATATTTTCTAAATCCGTTTTTCCCCTTACAAAAAACTATATTTTTGAAAAATAATTTCCCAAAAATTTTGGTATCTATTTTTGCAATTTTTTCTGCTGAATGTGCTACCTGGCTACAGTATATTGTAATTCCAAATCTTAATAAATACTCGTGTTGTGCATCCACCTGGTATAATATTTTAACAAAAGGTGCACCCCCGGTTCCCAAACAACCATTTTATGCTTGTTGTCCTTTTTACAACTTACCCAAAGTTTAAGAATTATCATATTTGAAAGTAAAAAAATTAAAAGAATCTAATAGAAAATCAAGTCTCATTTAATAAAAACCTCAAACTGTATTTTTGAAATTTTAACCGTGTTGAAAATTTCTAAACATAAACTTTTTCGTTTATTATCATGAGCAAAACTTCATCAAATTAAAGTTGTGGAAGGCACATTTTATAACACATCGACATTTCAAGGTGAAATATTCTAGTTAGAAAATGAAAAAGAATTTCAGTTTTCAAAGCACCAAAGATTGCACAATTTGGAGATCTTATGATGCAAAAGTTAAAATGATTCAAAGTTTTATGGTAAATGATCTAAAAATAAACAAGTATTAATGTTGAGCTAGCTACATTCTCAATATCAATATAAAATTGTTGTACAAAGTTTTGGAGTGTCACATTTAGGTGTCATAGTTAGTTGTTGATACCTTAAAATTCCTTAAACAAATGGCTCCCTTAGCATCATTAGCTACCCAAATATTTAGATTCTTTGTTTACATATTAGAGCCTAATCTACAATCTTTGCACACACTTTTTTTGCCGATTTAACTCTTAAATGTTAAGGCCCTTTACAAAAGAAATCAAACTATACTTTTATACACACTTTGGTCATCAAGAATTAATCAAAATATGTTTTTGATACTTTTCATGCCTAAAATTGTATGTTTTTTAATATTTATATCGAAAATTTAACATTTTACTTTATATAATGAAAATTGCACAGTGTTTTAGGTTAAACACTTTAAAATATCATATTAATTACAAATTATCCTTTTTGCGGGAATCATGTGATATAATTTTCACACAAATTTTAGGTTTATATTCAAAATTTCTAAAAGTCAACATGCTATATAGTGCAATCTGATTCTTGATCCAACATCCAATCATCCTTATATCATACAAATAAAATGTTCAAGCATGTGTTACACTCATTAAAGTTTGTTTTTCTAGTTGGAGTTGACCCCTAAACTTCTTTTAAGTTTTTATGCCAAGAAGTTGAAAAAAAGATCATACAAGAGTTGAGAATTTTTTACTCGAAATAAATGTAGAAAGTGAAAAATATAACCGCAGTATTTTTTTCTTGCTTTCACACATAAGAAGTGAAAAAATTCCACATTTAAATTCTTTAACCTCTTGAAGATCTTAATGCTCAAGTTGTAACTATTGAGTTGTGTGCTCTTTTGATTCTCTACTTCAAAATTCAATGAAAATTAGATGATATGGAATTGAATTTTTATCTTTTGATATGATGTTCATGCTTGGGTTGAAAACTAGTACACTATAATCCGAACTTGAGACCATGTTGTGACATAATGATACACCTTGCATCACCATGACTCCATATTGAACATTAAAACACCAGTAACATGATGTTCTTCACCAAAATTCAAAACAAATTCCTCTTTTTGATCCAAATAATGAATTGTAAAAATAGGACATTCTAATGTGGTAGGATAACTTTTTTTTAAATATACAAAATATAAAATAAAAGTTGTTATCCCCCAAAAGATTTTTTTTGTCTATATTACACTTCTAAAAAAAACTACCTTTTCCAAAAATTGGTGCCACATGGTAGCCTCAAATTCATTATAAAAAATTATAAGAAATTACTCATAAGGCTGAAAGAGTGGAATTATTCATAAAAATGCATCAAAACTTGGAATTGTATGTAACCTATATTTCCAAATTTGTGGTAAAAAATTCCATTAAAAAATATCACACGCTGAAAATAATAATAAAATAATAACAATAATAAAAATTTACATCAATAAGCTAAATGTCCTAAAACCACAATATAACATTTGTAACTTTAAAAAATAATGACAAGAAAACTTATCTTCAAATTAAACATTCGGTTTGACCTTCAATAAGACTGGAGGTATGTAGAGGCATAGAAAGCTTGCAATTGAAGTGACTTTTGTATACAATGAATTCTTTTCTTTTCTTCCCATAATTTAGTTGGTTTGATTAGACATGCATAGAAAAAACAAGTTTTTGAACAATGACATTCATACACTTCATGAGTGCTAAAGTCTTGCTCAATTCTAAATATTTCAAAACATTCAGTATCTAGTGAATCAGTCCCATAAAAATGAAATTATTTACCAAAATACAATGAGTCTCAAGATGCAAAATCTACATAGTGTTGTCACTAACTGTTCATAGAATGTACTACCGAAAGAATGAACAGAAAGTATACAATAGGCGGGACAGTAGGATTCTATTGATGATGGTGTTCGTTAGTTATCCAAAAAAACGGACGCATAATTTGATAAGGGTTAAGGGTTATATATATATATATATATATATATATATATATATATATATATATATATATATATATATATATATACATTAGCAATATTAAAAAAATCTTAATTTTACTACTCTTTCAGTCCATATTACTAGACATTTATTTATTTATGGTGCTAATTATATGAAACTTATCTTTGTTCATTACAGTAGAAATGGCACTTTGAGAAATATAGTAAAAAAACTTCAGGAGTTAAAATTCCATTTTATCAAAGTTTATAAAGAAAAGGAATTGAAAAAGTAATACTATGTTTTTTAAATTGACATTGTTGAGGCAGATTGAAGTGAGGACCCTTCTTTGGTATTTAGAAGCTATTTTTATAAAGATTTTGAATTTTTTCATGGGGAAACTAGTGGTAAGGGTCACGGGGATTCACTATACATAGAATTATACATATACATGCATTCAAAAGGAATTTGTTTTAGGGAACTATAAGTAATATGGTTGAAACAAAAACATTCCAAAATATATCTAATTTTTTTAAAGAATGTGTTCTCGTATGATTTTTTAGAACCCTATTTTACTTCAATTTTTAAAATGAATTTCACGTGTTGAGAATATATGACATCCTCTTTTTGAACTCACCTATATTTCTAACAAAGACCAAAAATTAACCTCCAAGGAAGGGATTAATCTAGTTAGAGCATCTCCAATGGTGGCTTGCTAAACTTGAATGACTCTCAAAAATATTTCAAAATATACAGAGTTTAAAATAAAAGTCCCCCATCCAAGGCACTTTAAGCATGGCCAAAATTAATTAGAGAACCAACCACGAGTTATCACATAGAAAGTGATTGAACAAAAGTCTTGTTCATAACAATAAATACACCTAAATTTAATTTAGAGGAGACTTGCTATATAGGAAATTGTGAGTCTTGACCTCATTTTTGAAAAGGCCCTCCTTTCTTTTCATTCTTATTTGGCGAGTCATTCATGTTTGAAGAGCCCTGTTGGAGATGCTCTTACTTATTGCTCCAACTTAGTCGTGGCAACTACCGTATGTGCCAAAAAAAAATTGCGATATGAATGTATGAGAAATTGTTCAAATGGACGAGTTTATCCATTTCTTTCATGCCGACTTGGAGCATATAGTCATTTATTGGCAATTATTAATTGTTATTATTTAAACAAATAGAAAGAATTCAATCGATAAAGAACATTATACAGCTAGGTGTATAACAAACCGATGAATATCATCCCTAGTAAAGAATGTTGAAATATTTTTACAACCTAAGTCAACACTTCACAATACACGACAATACACGACGACAAAACCAGTTGAATTATGCTGAAAATATTCAGTATCAATTTGTGAAAATTGAATAGCTATTTTTGCTAATCCATATACTCCCTCCGTCCCAAAATAGATGATGATTTTGAGGGAAAAAAATGTCCCAAATTACTTAATGCAAATCATTTATACAATCTGAAGCTGTTTTACAAATTTTAATAAAGCAAAATCACAAGACAAGTGCACAATAAGTGTTTTTTGTCTGTGAAGCTTCTCTTTGCTCATACGTCGATCACAAACAACATATGAACTAGCTAAGATCAATGCTAGCATATGTTCATTGAATCCGAGGACACACTGCAATGAACATCACTATGTTGCCACATGCCACACATACTATTGAAGCAATATGATACTGCTTTGATAAACAGCTACCATCAGAAATAGAAACTTATTGTATTTAGAGATTTGATGAAATCGTTCTAGTTTGCTTTGTTTTTTTTTAATTTTAAAGCATCATTTATTATGGGATGGAGGGAGTATTATTTACCTGTCTAAGAAGTCTTTTTATAGGTATAAATTGAATATATAGATATACTTCCAAAAATTAGTGATACATACACTATTTTCAACGTTTCAAGAATGACATCAAAAACCCTCCATATTCCATTTTTCATAATCTAATTCAATTTATTGTGATGAAATTCAATTAATAATCCATAACTTTCACATCGTAAATCCAAACAAACCAAAACAAACTCTCTGCACCCGAGCATGCACCCCTCCTTGTCAAAGAGCTTTCTGACGGTACCAAGAATGCGATTGGGGGGTGCATGATTGGGAAGATTTCAATGTAACAAAACAAAACAAACAAACAAACAAACAAACAACCTTTCTTAATGTATAGATTGTGTTGTTTCTAGACTATTTGTTGTCTTTGCCCCCATAAGTCGGGAGACACTACGAAAACACTTCATTTTTAGGAGTTACGCTGTTGGACAATAAAAAGAAGCCGTACAAGTAAATCTGGGGTAAATACTAAGGCAGAGACTATGCGACTAGTTGCTTGTTAATTGTATTTCCAATAGTCAAATTTTGGTGCTTTTGGTGATGGTTGTTCTATTGGTTTTTTTGGTTATAATTGATTTGTTGGTCCATTTGTTGGTGCTTTTGGTGATGTAGTCCTACACCAGTAATCCTTTGTCCCCTTTGTCCGGTGGACAATGAACCATGGGTAGGTCAAACAGACACTTTATTCATAGTCCTACACTACTGGTTCTTTGTCCGATGGATACTAAACCATGGATGGGTCGAACATACACTTTATTCATAGTCCTACACCACTTGTTCTTTCTCCGGTGGACTGAACCATAGGTGCGTTGAACAAACACTTTATTCATGCCGGCCTCTAAAGGGGGACTGAAGTTCTTCTCTATATGCTTTTAGTAGTGTTCATAGTATTGATGTACACAAAATAGTGCATTTAGGTTGCCTTACCCAAAAAATTACCTCATGAGTCACTAGTTGACTATACACGTGAAGGCGCATGGGTCTCTATGAGTAATGAGTTCACTCCTGAGATTAGGGTTTGACATGGTTTTATTAGTGTTTACTACAATAATAATTGATGAAAATTACTACATCTTTGTACAATAACATTAAATATTTATATAGTGTAAAATGTTGAGAAATTAGTGAGGAGCAACCTAAATGCACTATTTAGTGTAGGGGGTGATGGTTACTTTGTTGGTTTAGAACCTCATGTTTGTATTGTTAGTTCATTGAATAGTGGTCGTGATTTTTCTTATTTTAGGGATCATGGTGATAGTCATGTTGGTGTTGCTTTGGCTCCCCTTTTGGTTTACGTAATTGTAGTCCAGATAGTTCTTGTGGTGGCTAAGCTGCTTTAGATGCGGGTCATATTGCCTCCGATTCATTACCTTTGACTCACTTTGTAATAACCATAGTGTAGAAAAACACTATAGATTGATGTAAACCTAACGCACAAAGATTCACATAAGGATTGGAAGCCATATCGATAAATAATTTTTTACTCAATTAAACATTACACTTTCAATATAGATGATTTCTTCTAATTTGTCACAAATACTCAATGTGCACATCCTAAAAAAAATTGTTCGCATTCAACTTGACAAATGTGAAATCTTTGCGCATTTGTGCATTTGCAATCTTTTAATTAAAGATGGGTTCTAAAATCAGCCTATATTTGTCATAAATTAACATGTTATGAAATATGATGCAATTCATCATGTCTATGGGAGGCATGACAATATTATATTTTTGAAGTATAGAAAAGCCTAGTCCCTCCAACATAATGTTCAATAGCATGTGTTGGGTATGCCTTTTAGCTTCATTCAACAAGATAAACAAAGTGAATCAACATGAGATGGGGAGGGAATGAAATGGACACATAGCAAACATAAGATACATCAACGTTTTCCAAGACAAGGACCTACATCCATTATTCCCATGCCTGCAAATGAGATGGTGGACACATGCACTATTCACTTACAACTTTTAGTTTCCAATACTTGCAGCTGTAAGCTAGGAGCCCAAAGCAGAGTCAAGTTTTGCTACTGAATGTTATGAATGCATCACATTTTTTAACAAACCAAGGATCAAATGGACACATAGAATCTATAGTACACAATAACAACTTGCTTTCCATTTTGGTATCGTTACTTGAATGTGACACAATTAAATGTGGACAATTCTACAAAAAATTCATGGCCAATTGTAAATAAATATTCTAATATAAATTTGATGCAAAGTGTTTCTTACTATTAGAGCATTAATTCCTAAATGCCTTGGGATATTAAACATAGTTTAAATGTATTATAAGATGTGGTTTAAAAAATTTATTTTCAACTTCAAAAAACAATTGTAAGACAATGATTAGAGGACATATGTATGATTAAGTTTTTTAAAGGATTGTATATTTTTAAATCAAATTTACAATTTCTAACATTGGGAATTCACTTGAAAATTACATTTTTTGATACTTTCAACTTCAAATTCATTATGATTGACTAATATGGCAATGTTCCAAAAGTAGTGAAGTTGTTAATATGAGTACCATTATGGTTTGGTAAACGTGTCTTAAGATTCTTTGAAAAACGGTAAAATAGTAAACATTTATAGGTTATAGTCTTATTATTTTAATTCCATATTTTTCATTATATACTTCTGGCCAATCATTCCAAAATTCATAACATAATGAGTTATTTTGCATTTGTAACATAGTTATAATGATAAAATATTCAAAAATAAAATTTAAAAATATTTTGACATAGATACTTAATCCAGGTGTATAGATGTCATCAAAGTGTCATAATTTACATTTTTCACCCCTAAATGTCTACACTACATTTACCCAGTCAAACCTCATCAATTTCTCACATTTTAAAATATATTTTATTTTTTGGTATTTTTCTCAGATAGGTTATTGTTAAACAGATTTACCCTAATTTTTTCATAATTATTTTAATAGAAATGAATTTAATAAGATTTTTCAAAGTTTTCTTTTTGTAAAAATCATAGTAATTACAAAAAAGCTTAAAATAGTATGAAAATTTTAGGAAAAATGTAAATAATAGTGATAAAAAAAATTATAGGGACATGCTTTTTTAGCTTACATAAAAAAAATCGATAGAAAAACTTTTTCTGCAATGTATATTGGAATTTTAGGGGTCTGAGCTTTAAAGTGCTGTAAAAAGTGCAATTTTAACAATTTTGAAGAATAGTAAATTGGACTAGATAGTAGAAGGTAGCCCCCACACTTTCTTAGTTGGGACTGTTTTCATTTGAAATTAGGAACTAGGTGAAAATCAACATTTGTCTGAAAACAACCAAGTTCGGCCATATTGTCTTAACTTAGGGATTAACCCTTTAGCGCGCCAGCGTCCATATATTGGACGACGAACAGATTAAAGTTGTTTGATTTCCATCCAAAGTGGACAATTTTCATCCACCAAATTTTTTTTTGAGTTCTTATGTAAGTTGACTATCTTTTGTACAGTGTGGATTTTCAAAATAGGTTATCATGATTTTGGAAAAATAACACAATTGGTTTATGTCAAGTTTCATTCTTAGTTCAAAAAGTGAGACCTTAGACATGATTTTCCAAAATAAGTAGAATCAAATAATGGAAACCATACCATCGCATAGTGCATGTTATTCCAATTTCATTCCAATTTTTTTCAAATTTTTTGTGTTAATTCGGGATTTTTAATTGAATTTCAAGAGAAAACCTTGCAAGATTATTTTAAAATTATTAATAATAAATATGATACATCTAACCGTATAGATGTGATCTTCACATTGGCATTTACAAATTTTCTTTGTACATCAATTCCATTTTCGGTTTCCATCAAACATTTTATAACACTTCTTTGAAAACAGTGTTGAATTGGGACATTAACCCTATAACGTCCCGATTCATCACTGATTTCAAAGATCCGTTATAAAAAGTTTGATGAATACCAAAAATGGAGTTGATGTACAAAACAAAGTTGTAAATGTCAATGTTTAGATCACATCTGTATGGTTGGATTTATCATATTTTTTAGTAATTTTTTTAAATTAATTTTTCAAGGTTTTCTTTTGAAATTCAATTAAAAATCCCAAAGTAACACAAAAAAATTAAAAATTGTTGTAACGAATTTGAAATAACATGCACTACGAGATGGTATGCTTTCCATTATTTGATTCTATTTATTTTGGAAAATCATGCTGAAGGTCTCACTTTTTGAACTAAGAATGAAACTTGACATCAACCACTATTGTTATTTTTCAAAAAATCACAATATCTTATTTTGAAGATCCATACCGTACAAATGGTAGTCAACTAGCACAAGAACCAAGGAAAATTTGGATGGATGAAAAACTGTACAAGATGTAGTAAAGAGAAGGATTTCAATCTGTTCGTCGTCCATTATATGGACGCAGGCGCGTTAAAGGGTTAATATACTTTTTGTCATTCTATGAATTGAAAGAAGAATTCATAAAATTAACTTTCTATTTTTTCCAATTCAAAAATTCAAAATTCAAAAAAATTAAGTTGGGACAACTATTTTTAATCCTCAAAATTTAGAGCAAATATATATGGTCAATCATACATCTTGATCTAACTAGCTACCTCCAGTTTTTGGTGGTGAGCTCAATCTCATTGTGCAACTATATTAAACCATAAAATATGCCCAAATTTATTGATTTGAAATGGCTTCTATTTAGATTCTTGCTACATTTTCATAAGGTTTTTTAGCTCTTCTCTGCAACACCTCAAAATCATAAGTACTAGAGCCATTATTCCCAAATCACCGTAGCAGATCCCCGAATCATGGCAAATCCACATCATTTTTAGCTAAAGTGGTGAGACATTGTTGAAGCCGTCTACAGTGCTACTATTGAAAGGGTGGACTCCACCAACTGCTAAAGAACCTTATGTTCTCACCAAAACCAAGTGCAATAGAAACTACACTTTAACCCCTAAACGTCCCAGC
The DNA here is from genome assembly GCA_022496805.1 of Pohlia nutans. NCBI lineage: Eukaryota > Viridiplantae > Streptophyta > Bryopsida > Bryales > Mniaceae > Pohlia > Pohlia nutans. The sequence continues at coordinate 11,894,541 of CM040092.1, read as the reverse complement.
ATCCAATTTCTGGACGATGAACAGATTCCAACTCACACTACACTCACATTACTTCATAGATGAAACTCATTCAATTTTTTGAAAATACTTTATGAAGTTATTGTCCAATATAACGGTTGGATTTGGTGTTACTAGCGTACATATTTTTTTTAGATTACAAATGTGGAAGTATGTCAAGCAGTTGACCAAGCCAAAATTGCATTGACTTTAGTTCAAAAGTGAGCTTGCTAAAATGAGGTCATAAATTGAAGTAACACAAAATTATCAAAAAATCACCATTTCAAGAGTATGTCATTTCAAATCCATTCCAACAAATTTCACTCAAAAAATATCAATATTTTGTCTGTAATCAAATTTAGAAGGAAATTATAATTATAACTTTGAAATTTTATAATAAAATATCAGTGATGGCGTTGGTGAATCTAACCGTACGGATGGAACCTAAAATTCAATATCTACAACTTTCATTTGTATAACAATTCCGAAATATTCCTCTAAATAGCATTTTATAATGATTTTTCTCAAACTGTCAATTCTGGGATACCCTGGGACGTTTAGGGGTTAAAATCTTAACAATACTTTCATAACCACTAATCATAGTCATCTAGACGAGATGCATATAATGTACTTAAGAAAATATTTTGTTTGATCCCAATGGGATAAAGTATCCATTTGTATCACATATTTGTATCACGTACTATCCACACATATATCTATAGTGTGGATAGTACACTATTTTAAGAGTGAGGCCATTACCATTTGAGTCAAAGTAATCAAGTAACAAATATTCAAACCATAAAAAAAGCTTCTGATGCAAATAGACCCGGTTCAAATTTCTCACTAATACCAAACCTATGTCACAGTGTATTATGTTCCACATAATCTCTGAGTCAGAATCTCAATGCCCCTGTTCAATATTTGAATGCCTTGTAAGCAACATTGAGATTCTCCAAGCAGCAATTGTATGCCTGATTTCAAATGAGCCAAAGAAAAGAAACGCGCTCATCCCCACTACCTATTGATTCCTACAAAGGATCCATACCACCTCAATTCATACAAACAACTTCCCTGGTAAGAATATACCTGTTTCATCCCCCTACCCTAGGCCACGGAATTTGAAACTCAAGCCACAACCTTCTCAGGAGCTGGGGCCGCTGCCTTGGAAACCGTTGGACTGTCGACTGCCAACCCCATCGAATGTAGTCCATTGTCAACATAAATCAATGACCCTGTAATAGCACTAGCCAGCGGCGATGCCAAGAATGCAGCTGTGTGTCCCACATCATCTGCACATACACAACAAAATTGATAAGGCAATCAGAATCAACTTGAAATCAACACAAGGCTTTAGAAGTACAAACAAAGGCGGTATAACCCCAAGGCTCTGTCCCAATCTTGTAAATATTTGAACAAGTTTTAGAATTTAATTTTTTATTATTGATATAATTGTGTAGATAATATGTGTTTGTATTAAGGTAGTACAATACTTGTAAACTTAATTTTTTCTTCGCGTAGTTAGTGTTATGTGAAAAGCATGATTTGAAATTTGAACCATCCTAAAATGAAAAGGGTGTTTAATAATAAGTTTAAATCGTTAAAATCAAAAGGGTGTTCAATAAGAAGTGTAAATCGTTAAAATGAAAAGGGTGTTCAATAAGAAGTGTAAATCGTCAGGTAGTCTCTGTCCAAGGGACAGACACAACAAACAGCAAACATTCAAGTTACGACAATCCTACAACATTGTAGAAATGATTGTAAACTTTTCATAAGCTTCTAATAGATTTTTCTTGTTACAAAAAATAAAATAAAATAACATCTAAATATCTAAAGACCAAATTTAATCTCCTTTATTTTTGGGCACTTGCATGTAATATTATCGCATCAGTTTCTATCATACCATGAAGAATCATGGGGTATCGTAGAAGGTATGATGTCAGGCTTACCCGCTTCCAGCTCCTTTTGCAAAGGAGCATTGGCAGTGGAGTAGTTGATCATGTCGTCAATAAACCCGATAGCCTTAGCTGCTCTGCTTCTCAAAGGACCTGCAATACAAAGTCGCACCGAACACATAATTTTAGTTGCAAAACTCCAGACGTAACACCTCAACTATAATGAACAAATCTGGATTTTTTTTAAATAGTAAGGTTTGCTTGCCAGGAAACCGTAACTCACCGTAAACAGGAGATCCAAACACCAGGTCACATAAAACCCCCATTGGGACTAAAACCAGTTAGCAGGCACTACCTCAAGGTTCCCACAGTAACCGTCTCAACAATTCCCTACCTGCTGAAATGGTGTTCACCCGAATGCCGTACTTCCGGCCCACCTCAAACGCCAGAACCTGAAGCGAGCCAAAGCAACGAATTAATCTCAGCGTACAAAATCTTACTTTTTAACCAACGCTCGTGAACACGCAGTTCAAGAATAACAAATCATAAGAGTGCGTTTCTAAGAAAAGACAAGACATATGATAAACTGGGCTTACACGTGTATCACTCTCAAGTGCAGCTTTGGCAGAGCTCATCCCACCCCCATATCTGTCATGACCCCACACAACTTCATCTTTCAGTCATCGTATTCACATGGAGTATTAGAGAGGTCATAAGAAAGATGACTCCCAAGACGTTACTGTATTCAGAGACGATTACTTAATCAACTCCCAAAGGAACGGCCATCAAGCAAGAAGCAATACAAGACACTCATATTAATGTAAGTAGTGCCTAATCCGAACTCAACCCCAAGTACTGTGGGGTACACCCTCTTTGATTTAAAAACCCCCACAGTTATGAAATTCCAACCTACACGTCACATCATGAAACTAATGGGCGCACAACATACGTTCATGCGTCTGAGTCTCTCCGAGTCTTACCCAGGGATGATCTTCTCAGATGCCAAGTACGTGAGGGAAAGAGAAGAACCACCTGCAGCAATCCAATATCATCCAAGCCAAATCAATCGCCATGCTAGGTCCAAGTGCTACGTGACCTGCTATCATGTCCACTGCTATTTTTTCCCTCTGCATTACTTCAGCGCATCATGTTCAGCCACACAACATTCTAGCATGACTGCGGCACATAGCCTCAGTCATACATAACAATCAAACCACCAAGGTAACCCAGGACTTAAGTGGATATGAATGCCAACTGCCGCACTTGACAGCATTGCACAAATGCCTTGCGCACTCAATTTGTACCTGGGTTCATCAAGAGAGCAAAGTACTTCAACAGCGAGACGTAGGAGTATGTGGAAGCTGACACTGCTGCCAAGTAACCCTTCCGTGTCGTCTCCATCAGCGGCTTTGTTACCTGGGGACAGTCGTACACTACAAATTTAGCCCCTCTTCTCCATCCATTTCAGTTATCACACCAGGTCAACAACTCTACCAAAAAGTTAAATGGACTTCAAGTCGAGAATTCTGAAGAGGAACAAAACCACGACCACCATTCCAACACAGTCTCCGTGGTTGGAGTCCTTACTTCAGGTCCATTGGCGAGGGAGTGCACCAGGATGTCGATGCTGCCAAAGTCGGCCTTCACGGCTTCGGCACATTCCTGCACAATATCAAGCACAACATCGTATCAATCACCAGTGTGCATGCTGTGACTTCTCGTTCGACCCGAGTTCGTGACACACTTGCAGGGACTGCAGAAACTTCCATAGATACAGAGAAACGTGAATAAGGAGAGCCTACAAAGATAGAGACACAAGAGGAATGGCATTCAGTTGTTGCATACCAGAGGGAAATCAAAGACAAAGAGGGAACGATTATTTTACCTGCACGGTCCATGCGGATGAACCAGCATATCTCTTGTTGTTCTTAATCTACACAAAAATCAATCACCCAAGCTCATTAGTGAAACTCAGTCAAAAGACGAACGAACGTCCTGCCATAGTGGACACGGTAATCGAACGATCAACATTTCAGTCACGTGACCTACGTGCTGGAAAATGTGCTAAGCAAGAGAGCGAGGTATGCTGTGAAGGGGGTTGGGCAGTAACATGTAAACAAGGATCGCTCTTCACAAAACCTAGAACTCATGAGTGCATCCAAATACCAAGTTCGGCAATTCATAAACACCAAGAGCATGTTTACCAAAAATGCTATCAATGCACACTAGAGAGATCCACTTACATCCTCAGGCACGTCTTCCGGAGTGTCAAAAACAGCATCCAGAGGATACACTTTCGCGATCTCCAGGAGTCCTCCGTTGGCCAGCCTGCACAAGCAATCCACGTTCACATCATCGAACCATTCATCTGCGGGCTTACAGATATTCCTCCCCTAAACCCCCAATGCCACCCAAACATACAACATCATTCAAATCCAAGCACTCACTGCCGAGACTCGTCGAATTTCCCCCTCCTCAGACTGCTCTCGAAGATATTCAGGGCCTGCATACACGACAGACAATCGATCAAATTCGATGCAATCAATCAAATAGCCCTAAACCGCAACACGAAACAACAATCAATTTCAGTGCAAGGTGCGGAGGGTCACATACAGGCACCCACGTTCCCACGAGGATTTCAGCTCCCGCAGCTGCCAGCGCTTTGGCAATGGCCCACCCAAAACCTTGGTCATCGGCCACGCCGGCGATGAATGCTCTCTTGCCTACACAGCATCGAAATTGACGTCACTTCCAATCCCAAAGACACCAAGAAATGGAATAACGGGGTGATCGTGTTGTCACAGACCTCGAAGATCGATGGGGAGTCCGGCGGGCACCGAGGCGCCATTGGAAGACGCCATAGCGCGCACGCCTGTGTGTCTTGACAGCTTATTAGTCCGGGGCGTTTCCTGGCGCAGCAGCTGCGTGGTTGCAGGGGCAATGGCCGCAGCCATGCCCAGTCCCCTCACTCCTCGAGGCATCTCCGACACCATTGAGGCGCGGCTGCCCAGTCTGTGCACATTGGAACAAGAGGTAGCAGGCGACGACACGGCGTTTGCAACTGCCAGAGCGCGCATCGACATGGTGGCCATTGGAATTCTGATCAATGCAATGCGAATGGACAAGAAATCACAAACTGGGTGGCGAGAATAATGCTCGAGTTGGGGACGAGAAGCGAGAGCTTTGGAAGTGAGAAGAAGAACGGGCGGCCTCCGCGATGTGCGACGATGAAACCGAGGCCATCCTCGATTCTAACTACAGGACTGTGCACTGTATAGGGAGGTGTGAACGGGGATACTTGCGTAGAACATAAAGTAGATCAATCTACTTCATCACTTTTTACAATGTTATGGTAGCGGAAATAAGTAATGCGGGAAGTAATGTGGTAGCATTATTTTTTGAACTAAGAGTTTTCAACAACATTCACTATTACGCTAGTTTAGTTTTTTTTTTAATTGCTAAAATACTTCTTTTTTTGGAAAAATATTTTAAATTGCACCTAGGGTACCAATTCATTGTTGACATTAGGAATGAAATGTATGTGGGACTAAAAAATAAACCTCCTTGTTTATAGGTCTTTTAAGAAGAATACTCCTATTGTATATCTACTAGTATGTGTATTTCTAAATTCTCTTATTGTACATTTACACAACCAAGTTTATTTGCCTTATGAAATAAATCCTCTCACCCCATTTATACGATGTACGTGAATGTCTCAAATAATAAATATTGGTAGTCATGTCACAGGTTCATACAATCTATGAAGAGGTGACAGCTTGAGTTTTTCAAAGCTATGACTTCTATTACTAAATAATATTTTGTGTCACCTTGTATGAAACTTTTCTAGTGTTGAGGTTGCTTTGAAGACTTTACATGGTTCATAAAAGAGAGACGAGGCAATGAAGTATTGTTGTTGAGGACCTTTTGACACAACATATGGATCATTTGATATAACCTTTTGACTACGGTATTTAATATAGTAGTTAGCATGTTTGCATAAAAATTATGTTTAGCTCGCCTTCATCTTAAACAAAGCAAAGTCCTTGAAGCCATGTGTCTACTACAAACTATGACCTTTTCATAAATTTTGGTGAAAACTTGAAATTACTATGATTTTTTGAAGTGATTGTAAAGAAAATTCATATCAATTACAAAGGAATGGGCTCTTTCATTTTATTAAACTTTGACTTCACAGTACATTCCTAGTTTGCAGACTTTAGACTCCAATGACAAAGCAAAGTCCCCTTCACATTGACCTTGAGAATCCTGTTGCTCTTTCATTATTCTAATTTCCATGTTGCTCTTTCATTTTGTGCTTACCAATTTCCACGTGATTAGGCTAGGCCTTCAGTAGTAGCACCTTGGGATTAGTGTTCCTCATTCTCAAGTAGGTTATTAGAAACCATTTCATTGTGACCTACAACCAAAATAAAGGCCTAGGTCTATCATATTTATTTCAAAAAAATGATCATAATTTCATTCCTTGTAATAAAGGTCACATTTATAAACAATTAAGAATTAATTGTTCGTATAGGTGGAAATTTTTTTAATTTGGAAAAGAGAGTACTTATAAATTTTCAAAATCCATTATATAGTAGGCATGTATAATAGGGCCTACATGAGCCTTCATTGGGAATCCAACGATTGCCTACTCGAGTGCATTGTTCTCGCCATATAGCAGAATGAACTGGTGAACTGGAATTAATAGAAGTTTGACGCCTTCTTTGAATTTTTTCTTCTGCGTTTAAGTCAATTTCCTCAGGTTCTTTTAATTTGTTGTTCCCATTGTAGAACTTGTGTTGAATAATTCTATACGAATGCTCGTAGGTTTGTAGAATAGGGTTTTTTTTCTTGCTGGATCCTCCATGTTGTGTGTCTATGGTATGCCACCTTTACATCATGATGATTATACTCCATCCCTTGACACAACCAAACCGATAGAGAGCCATGACGCTCTACAAAGTATGGGCCATGTTTGACCAAAACATGCTGCAAATGGAGTATTTTCAACAATTATTGTAAGAATATGAAGAGTAGTGTGTTTTTAAAATAGAGTCAAAACATATGTAATGATAGTATCAAAATTTTATGTGGAATCATTTTAAAGCTTACTTAAATAAATAATGATATAAATGGATAATATTTTTGAATTTTGAGTTTCAAAGTGCTATTTAAAAAAAAAATAAGTCTTCAAATCTTCAATGACTGCCTTTTGAACAACTTTATCCTTTTGGTTGCTTTGAAGAGGTTGTTTTCTAGTCTTTTTTCCTTTTAACTTTTCAATGTGTTTTTTTCACATATTTTATGATGTTACTCCTTCTTTTCCATTATTAAGCACACATATGAGAATTCCATATGAGAACTCAAAGATCATACTACTAATAACATTGTTAAGCACTAGACTTTGTACCCCTACTAAAGTTTCCAAGATTCTTTCCGATGCTCTTAGATGCTCTTTGTTTTCACATCTTAAGTTTGTCTTACTTGCTTGACTCCTACTAAATTCCCTCGTATAATGGCAAGTGTCATCTTTCACTCTAGTTTCAAGAAAAGTTATTATATCGATAAAAATCAAACCAAATAGCAGGGGATGCAGAACCCTACTGTTATAGAATGTAATATCAAAGAAAGGTGTTGCATTCATCTAACTAGGGCTACGTGATGCTACGCAAAACCATCAACAAAATGATAGACATAATCTATCATGCCATTTGGAACGAATCCATATTTTTACAATTATATTTTAGAAAACTCTTCAATTTTTTTATAACACCCCAAAATAATTTATATGATTTGAAAATAGGAACCCAACTCAATGGCTTAAAATATCGTAAATGAGTTCTCTATTTGTAATTCTTAATTGTCCACTCAACCATTTCATGCACAACTCTCAAACTCTACAACAATAAAACTATCGAGTAAAAAAATTCCACAAGAGGAAACTTTTGATAAATTTATGTAGTACATGTTATTTCACAAGAGGAAAATTTATCAAAAATTTAATCATTGCATGACACACTTGATCATGCGTGAGGTTAGATTTAGACACCCTGCTATTAAGACTGAATTTTCAAGTCAACTTTTGGAAGGTCCAAGTCACCCTAAACCAATTACAAGATGACATGTGGCAATTTTGACAATGGGAGCCAACACCGTTTTGCAATGGGACCACAATCAATTACAATTAGAAACTACGTATAAGTGGCAATGACACAATAGTCCCAAAATTCATGGAATACAAATGACATTCCTTCATTACTTAGAAACGTGGATCTAAATGAAGATTCTCTTTCAATCCAGTTTTCAAAAGGGTGCTCCATTGCACTGCTCTATTATGCTATGTTGCAGCAACCCACATTAATATAGGTGTTTTCAAATAATGTAGATGTAGAATAAATGGTGTAGAAGATATCAGGAGAATCAGCAAGGGTTAGAAAAGATTAGCTGGCAAGCTAATTTGCAGATGTTCACTAAAACAAGGAGTGCTTAGGCTATTCTTCCAAAGTGTTACAACTGAGAAACAAGGGTGCAATAGAAACGAATAGACTATACTATAATCTTACAACGTGACACACAATCATGACCACATAACATTCAGTAGCCTCTGTGACTGTCGCCTTCCCCCAACATAATGATGTGGAATATCCCACATCATTTCATCCCCCAATGAAATGATGTGGGATATTCTACATCACATTAGTAGCTATGGGGGCAGGTGGCATTAAGCAAGAGCAACTAACCATGGTCAACAATAATCGAAAGCACTCACTCAATCACAATTCAACAGTGTCTTGTAATTATTTATTTGATTCAATAGCCCATTCAATTACAAATCACTGGTCACTCCATATATAAAGGTGGATGAAACTAAAAGGGAGCCTTCTTAAAGGCTACAGAATGTTATGAGGACAGAACTTGAGGAGCATAATCAGCTCTGTAAATATAGAGTTGTGTTAAATAAATGAATAGAGCTGAGGATTAGGCTATGCTACAGAAATTTCAGAACCTGGAGCAACCACAAGTTCTCCACATCAAAGTGACTTTCATGGATCAAAGCCATCTGCTTTGTCAGCTTCCTCTGAAGCTTTGTTTGCTAAACTAATTGCCTTGTAAAACAAAAATTCCTGCACAAAATGATAAAAAAAAATTTAATCACAGCACACACCTCAGGCACAAACATAAACAGTTTGTACAACTTCAAAATAGGTAAAAATTGGTACCGGCTGTAACAACAATGCAAAAAGGATGATAAGAAGAATGCCATGAATGTACTCATTGATGAGAAGAAGCCTGTAATTGCAAACACGCCTAGAATTGGAGCCCAAAGAGGACTGTCAGGCTGAACAACGCCAAAAATGGGATTCTGGTTAATATGAAAAGAGCATCCAAGGAGCCTAGATTGCTCAAGCCATGGAAAAGTAGCAAAAATGCTAAATTGTCTCCTAACAAAAAAATCATTGAGTCCATGGTACACAGCAGTGATTCAAAACTCAAATCACAATTTATAGATGCAGCTGAAAATAATTGGCTCTGATTGTTTGAAAGCAACATCATCCAGCACACATGAAACCACAATTTAATAGAATTTATGACAGAAGGTTACATCGTTAAAATGGCAACATCCAGATGCTCGTCTGGAACCTTAGATCTATACCAGTCCTAGTTTTTAGAGCTTGAGAGTCAAAATTTTGATTAACGAAAATGAACCATTTAAATAGCTAAGAATTCATACTCTGAGAAAGTACGTACTTTAGTGTGATGGGCCATCTCTGAAATGAGTGGATATGATAAATTTCTTTCATCTAAGTGAAAAGGAGTCCCAAAGCACGATGAATAAGCGGAACGGCCTTCATGATCCCCACGAGCAGATAAGCAGACGTACAGATTAGGCCATGGAAAAGAACCTGCCCCAACAATATGCAATCTCTAGCCATGGCAAAAAAAAAAACTTACACCTGGGTCTATTACTTAAAATTGAACCTCTTCAAAACGTGCGCTTCTGCAAAGATGTGCGTAAATTGCAATATATGATTTTAAGGTTCTAGTTCAATACTACAAGATCAACGGTGTCAAACTGAAGTCATTTTCACAAAAACAGACGATCTCGAGCAGGGGTTCTAAGATTGATGGATGTTTGGACCAAGTTCAATCACTTCCATTCAAATTACTTTCTCACCTCAAGCTTAGTTGCGAACTTGCCCCAAATCTCCTAAAAGACCTTTTTCTTCTTCATAATCTTGTCATCAAACACTTTGCACAACTTAACATACCGACAGTCACCGACAAGGTTGTAATCAAATCCCTGCGCTAGCTAAGTTATCGCCAATTCCAGGAGTTCATTAACTTTGAGAGGACTAGTACCGCCATAGCTGGGCTTCAATTAGAAACCGACGTCTAAGAATTAGCTCTAATGTACTCCAAGCGCCAGAAAATTCAAAACCGACTAATAAAACCTATGGACATCAATTAAGGGCGTGAATTGCAAGACCCCGAAAGATCGATGACACTCATTTACCTAGAGCTCAAAACGCTCGCTCAATTCACGCACAAATTCAACGTCATTCGTGTCCCCACATGCACGAAATCAAGCAAGCTGGTGCAAAATCAAGCTTTGTGCCCAACGATCGAAACCCTAATTTCTGATCACGATGTGTACCGAACATAATTTCCACATCGAAAATTAGAATTTCGAATTTCAAGCACTGGTTACTAAAAAAAATTCTTCTCACAATCAAAGTTTGCTAAAAAGACGAATGGAATCTGCGCGTTTCAAATTGGCTATGGATAGATGAACAAATGAGCTTGCATTGAAGAAATCATCACTGATTAACCCTTTAACGTCCCGATTCAACACTGTTTTCAAAGATTCGTTATAAAATGTTTGATGAAAAATAAAAATGGAGTTGATGTACAAAGCAAAGTTGTAAATATCAATGTGAAGATAACATCTGTACGGTTGGATTCATCATGTTTATTATTAATATTTTAAATTAATTTTGCAAGGTTTTCTCTTGAAATTCAATTTAAAATCCAAAATTAACACAAAAAAATCAAAAAATATTTTAATGAAATTGGAATAACATGCATTATAAGATGGTATGGTTTCCATTATTTGATTCTACTTATTATGGAAAATCATGTTTATAGTCTCACTTTTTGAACTAAGAATGAAACTTGACATAAACCACTTTTGTTATTTTTCAAAAATTCACATTATCTTATTTTGAAGATCCATACCGTACAAATGGTAGTCAACTAGCACAAGAATCAAGAGAATTTTGAATGAATGAAAAACATCACAATATGTGGTGAAGGGACGCGTCAGAAATCATCCAGCATCCAGAATATGGACGCTCACGCGCCAAAGGGTTAATGATTATGGATTTATTGCAAAAATCACCCCACTGGGAATTCTAGATAATCAAGCTTTGTGCCCAACGATCGTGCATGCAATCACACCATCCAAGTTCAAAAGTACAGCCACTTCTGCTACTAACTTCCCGGTAAGTCTGGAATCAATTCAAAGAAAGACCGCATCAACACACAAACAAACCCATTTACCTTGCTCAATTGCGTACACCACCGACAATTAATCAGCGGCTCTAATCCTATCCATCGATCGATCGCTAGCTCAGGGTGTCCGCTAGCAAACCCCATGGCATGCATACAAAATCCTTGAACAACCGTGTGTCTGCAAGGGGGGCGGGCAAGGGAGCCAGGCCGACGACGACACCGACGATGACCCCGACGCTGACGGTTTGGCTTTGAAATTTTCTCAGGTAAGAACCATCTCCGAGATACTCTCGACGACGGAATAAAAACTTGTAAATGTCTTCCATGGAGATGACGTCCAAATTGTAAGCTTGGGTGAAGACCAATACCAATTTTTCTGTTTTCATTGGAACTGCATGTGGAAGCTATGTCGGCTTTCTTGATGTGCATTTCTGAGTGAAAAATCACAATAGATGAGATTTTATGTGTTTCCTCATCACTGACAACATCGGATCAATACCTTAATAGTTCGTTTTTCAGCCATGACAGTGGAGAGAAAGATAGCTCATTTGAACTACCCCGAACAGGAGTTTGGAATGCAGTGGCAACGCGCGTGTGTTAAAAATTGAGAGGCCAGGTTTCGCATTGGCAGAAAACTGTCAACGCTTCTCACTTGTGCACCAGAGTAATTCGCGTGAGTCTCAGAGCTTATAAATCACTATTCCATCATCCGATTCAAAGGACGGATCCAATGACAACTGAAAACTAACGCTATTCCATAGCACAGTGATATAGATGAGTCACGCAAGTTCCATAAAATGGATTGAATAACAACCATCTTTCCAATTGGAAATTGATCTCAGCAGAAATTGGTGCCAGCCATTCCTCAACGTACAACCACAAATCTCAACATGGAGACGAAGTACTCTCAATACTGGAAGCTGAATCTATTAGCGACTGTCACAAATTTGTGGAACTATACAACATACTTCAAAATTGACAGAATCCCCAACAAAAGTTATATTACACTCAACAGAAAATCTGACTGCCTCCATTCTGTGCATTTACATGCCAAAGATTAGAGTTTAGGATACAGTTTGTGGCTCTCAACAAACGCCTGCAAAACTCGTATCAGGATATTTAGTCCAAAATGGGTGAAGTTCGAAAGGACTGGGACCTAAACCATCAATTCAAGTGCACCTCATTAGAGAGAATAATAAGTTACATGAATTCCTTTTTGAATTCATGCGTACTATGAGATTCATCACCATAACGACTGACATTGTACACCTAACATTGCACATATCTGATTCTTGACTGACATCCTTCCTGCTGCTGCTTTTCATACCTTGAAATGAAACTCTTGAATGTCGAAAAACCATGAGGTCAGGAGTGCCGAAAACACTCACTCGGTGCCGCAGAATCCACGGTAACAAATTACAAGATGATTCTCCTGCGGCAAATGAATCAAGGCTTAGCGCTTAACCCTCTGTTTTAGCGCTTCCCCACTTTCTTTTTGGGTTGTGCCTTCGGTGGCTGCTCATTTTCGTCTCTTTCAGCATAGAAGATGTGCACAATGAATCTGCGGGGATTCACAAGCTCAAAGATAACACAATCTTGATCTCGGAGATTATTATCGATAGAAAAGGAACGCCAGCCACCACTCAATCCGCCCTTATAGGCAAGATACACGCACTCCCACTCCATGTCGTTCGCTTCCAGCATCAAACGCTCATCCTCGATAGGCAAGTGCTCCTTACAGAAGGTGCTAGAGAGGCCCATCCAAAAGCCACCGGCAGTGTGCGAATGCAGCAAGGGTTTAATGAAGGCGGGATTCCGTAAACCCTTGAACATCTCCTCCGCGGCATCAATGGCCGCCATACGTCGCTTGTCCGAGAGGTACTGCTTTCCGAGTCCATACCTCGTTTCCACCTTCTCAGCCCTCTCCCCTTTGAACACCGGCGCGTCGTTGTAGCTCACGGCCGGCTTCGATGCAACGCGGGACGATCGCCGCGCTTCCAATCCGAGCTCCTCCAGGGACGGCATCTTCCGCTTCACTGCGGCCTTCTTAGGGGATCCTTTGATCGTCTTCGCGAGCTCGAATAACCCTAGCTCCCCCATCATCTTCTTGTTCTCCTCCAGCCGCTGCGTCCGCTTCTCCTCGTACGACATCCCCTCCATCTCTTGATCCTCCCCTGCCTTTTTTGTTGCTCCCTCCATCTCCATTTGATGCCCAATCACTTGCTCTCCCCTACGCAAACCCTAGTCAAGCTCGCAAGACCTCTAATACGCCGAATTCCTCGACAAGCGACGCAAAAATTGAAAGTCGAGGCTGCAAGGGCAGTAATGGCGGGAGCCCAGGCATGTTCAAATGAGAGAGACGAAGTGACGGATGAGAAACAATTGAATGGATGATTAAACTGACGTTCATCCACATAATGGCAGAACTTTAACCACATAACTGCCCAACCATCCATTCTTTTGGATGGTTTACATAATGGCAATCTCTTTTCGCATCAATCATGTAATTTTTCATGTAGTTACCTTCATGTCAAAGAAGTCAAATTTGAAAAAAAATTGCAATTGAATTTACTAAGTCCTTCCATTCTCCACTTCGACAAAAAGGTAATTTAAGGTTTTGAGCTATAAAATGCACACTGAATCCATTCCATTCTTTGAGGCTGAAATACAAACAAAAGTTGTAGATGATGACTTTTTCATGACATTCATACGGTTGAATTAAGTAATAGTGCCAAGAAATGTTTGAATTTTATTTTGAAAGAGATTATCGTTTTAATTATATGAAAAATACATAAATACTCATTATCTTATGAATTTTGGATTGATTGGTCAAAAGTGCATAATATACAACATTAAATCATCTTTTGCTTAATGTGAAATATTTCAACCTATAAAATTATTTTTTGATTGTTTACAAAGAGATCTTTAGACACCTCTATCGAACCATAATAAAACTTATGTGAACAACACCACCACTATTGAAGCATAATAATTTCAACCAATTACAATGAATTACAAGATGAGAGTATTAAAATTATAATTTTAGTGAATTTTCAAAGTCTTTTATTGTAAATTCATTTGAAAAATATTTAAGCATTTTATTTCAAATTCAACTGGATAGATGTCTTCTAATAAGAATGTTTTACATATGCTCTTCAAAGTCAAAGCTCAGTAAAATTAAAGAAGCCTCATTTTATAATACATTTAGATATTGTCCAAAACCTATGGGCATTTAGTAGTTAACTCTATGCGTGTACAAATAAGATTTCTAAACTGAATATTTTATAATAATTACATACCCACTTTATGTATATGTGGTAAGAATTTCAAGTCATCTATTGTACTAGGTTGTCACAATCAGCATCTTGTAATTAGTTTTTTTGGAAAGTTTTTTTGCAATAAATGTCAAATTTTGTGAATGTTTTCCAATATTCTTTTTTTCATAGTATACATTTATTTTGAAAACAAGAATTTTCAAAATATTTGGCTTCTCTTCTTTTAATTGTTTATTTTTGCCAATTATGACAACCGACAATGGTATATTATAAATAAAATAATATGTTTGTTTCCATGTGTATGATGTCATATATGATTGGGTATTTTTTTTTGCAATCAATCATTTTTTTGGAACTAAATTAAAACAAAATTTTCATCTTGCTATAAGAGCTATAGGAAAATTTAGAAAGAAAATATTGTTATTAAGTTAGATTTCGATAAAAAAAAATTGCTGTAAATCACTTGAAATTGTATTATTGTAAAAATATTTGTGGATCTCGCAATTGGCTACTACAAAAAATAATAATTAAAATGATGATTCTCTTTCAAACCTAAAGAATTTGATACTTTTTCAATAACAAGTGAAAGTTAGTATTTATCTCTTGGAGCAAAAAATTGGTTGGTGATTGCAAAGATGTGGTACTATTTCCATTATTTTTAACTTTTTTTCTCACATTTCCAAAGTGTGAAATCTTCCATTTACTAAGGCATGAATTCATTTTAATACTCACTATTAAAATCAATGCACCTATAATCACCACTCCTAAAAAAATCCTTTTAATCTCTAAGTAACCAAACGCCCATTTTATAGTCACTGCCCTTATTTTACAGGCTGCCCAAGATGAAAATATAATTCTTATAAAAAAATTAAAAAATATTTTCAAATAGGAAATCAAGTCTTCTTTCCAACCCAATTTGAATTTTGTCAATCCAAGTTCAACTCCATCGAGGGGATTTTTTCGAAGACAAACACCTCGACATTGTCGTAGTGTTATAAAACTTACTATTTCAGGAAAGTGGTGATGTTCTCTCCTTTTAAAATTTTGCCTTTTAAAATTTTAGAACATAAAGTCTAGTTTTAACCCCTAAAGGACCATGCTCATTCTTAAAATTTTATCACTTTCTCGTGATGCTTTCTGAAAGGCAATTGTATCTCTTGATTGGTATTCATGTATAAAACTTCACCATTGAAGTTCAAAAAGGACTTAGTCATGAGACTGTACATCAATTTTCAGAACAATCTACCGTATATATTACATGATTATAAGGTTTGATTATAAGTTGATTTTTGAAAATTTTGAATAAAACCAATAGGTCATTCATTGCAAACTTTCTCATAAATTTAAAAACCATGATTAGCGTTTGAAAGTTTAGGAGCATACAAAGATGTACTATATCTAGGTGCCCACAAAAAATGGTGTTCTAAAACTAAATACAACAACAATGATTGATTCTCATAGATTTATGTTTGGGTGAATTGACTTGTTGGTGACTCGTTGGTGACTCGTTGAGCCGGTGTTTGTGATCGTTATTAATTTTTACATTGCAAAAATGTTTTAAAGAATTCAAATATATATTTGGAATATTCCAAAATATTCCAAAATAATATAAAATATTATGAAAAGATTCCAATTATTTTGAAAAGATTCCATTTAAAATATATTTAAATATTTTCCGTAATTATTTTATAGTGTTAATGATGCAGTAATGGCAAATTTTTTACATATTGGACACTTCTTTTTTTAACGAATGTGACGTCCAAGTGTGAAAACGCCCTTCAAGTCATCAACCGCCCTAACTACTATGTCCCAAGTTCACCTACGTTGACGTTTTAATTTTTTCCCGATGAATCAATCAACGTTATTGCAAATCTTGAAGGATTTTTGTGTTCTTGAAACGAACATTTTCAATTCTTTAGTTAACATTGAGTCAAAATTATGAAATCCAAACAAGTTATTAAAGTAATGAAATTATTTTTAGACACAATGTGTTCACCTGGTCCTTTAGGGGTTAACCAACCATACCAAATTTCAAATTCTATTTTCTTTTCTTTTGTAATTTTAGTGAATATATAGCAATAAATGCTTCTAAATTCATTAAATGAGAATCTAAGACATTTTTTGAAAGTTTGACCTTACGGATAATTACTAAACCTCATGCTTCTCAATTTCTCTTTTGGACCAAACTTCATCAAAGTTGCAGAAGTAACATTTTGTAACACATCTAGGTTTTACCCTTACCCCCTCTGTCATTTAGGGGTTAACTAAAATCTAGCTACATCTTGTTTAGAATGAAGATATACACCATGCAAATATGAACATCTTAGAGATCTGACATACTGAGTGTGTCACCAAATTTTTCAAAGAAAGATTACTATTGTAGAGTTGAATCCAAGTGAAATTATATTTTTTTGATAGAATTTGAAGATTTTATGAATTTTCAAATTGGTATGTTTGAAAATAAAAAACACCCTCAAGGTGGGGCCACGAGCATTTCAAAAATGCTCTACAATCATTCAAAGTCAAGTCTATAGTTTATTGAGAAGCAACCTTAAACTGTCCATTTACACCCAAAACGACTCATTCATACCTAAAAAATCTACTTGATTTCCATGCTAAATTGCTTCCTTCAATTCCTTAATTACGCAACCACCACTTTGTGATCTCATTCATTGAAGTACTTAAAAAATCCCAATTCCACCTATACATTACTTAGAACCAACTTCCATGGCATTAGGTGAGAATTGAGGCCTTTGAAAGGCCTCAATTTTACTGATATGTTGGTTTGCTGCATGTTTTCAATGAAAAATAAAAAAAGGTAATAAAAAATCCCAGTCCGACTTGGACAGCCGTTGTCTACTTTGGATTGTGCATTTTTTTAATTTTAATTTTTAATTTAATTTTAAAATTGTTCACTGCTGATTTTTCAGAGTATCAAAGGGCAAAGACCTTCTAAAGGCCCCAAAACTCACCTAATGGTTTGAGAAGTTGCCTAATGGTTATGAAAGTAAGCAAGAGGAGGGGAATAGTGATACTCCCTCTATTCCACTAAAAACCTATGCTTTCCTTTGTAATTTACAAAAGAAAGCATAGTTTTTCAGTGGGACAAAGGGAGTATTACATTTTGTCTTATACCCAACTACAAAATGGTGCACACTTCCATGGATTTAACATGAACAAATTTGATTGGTTAGGTTGAAATGAGGTGAAATGTTAACAAATTTGATTGGTTAGTGAGAAGTTGCCACGAAGTCGAGGGTTTGAGAACCCTCTATACTAAGTCATGACAACTTTTCTTCCACTCTTTTCTCAAAATCTTACTTAAAATGTGAAATTTGGTCCGCGACGTTGTGTCCTAAAAACTTGCCTTTTGTGAGAAACTTCACCTAAGGTAAGGGGTACAATTGCCGTTAGTTTAAGCATTTCAACCTACATGGAGCACTGGTTTTCAATGATAAAAAATTGCAGCACATAAAACTTTGGATTTAATAACCAAGCTCAAATTTTAATTAATTTTTTCACAATGTATGAATTTGTTATAAATTTTCAAACTTAATATGCATAGACCACTATTGATGTTAGTAGGTGTACCAATGATTGTCTTTCATTTCTAGTCCAATCAGATTGCTAACTTGGTATTCATAATTAATGCTTGTGATAACTAAATTGGGAACTCTTGAAGTTGAAACAAGTGCTTTTATAGGTGATCACAATTGGTACCTAACAGTTTCTTGTGCTTGTGCTTCTACCTTACGTGTAAAAGTTTGACTTTACTAAATTTAGTATTCAATTGAATTGAGGTGAAATTGAATCGAACCTAGAGTGTACCGTAATTGAATGAAACCTAGAGTGGAATTGGGGTCGATATAAAAGAGTTTTGAGTGTGTTCAAGAATGTGCCAAACACTGGCATGGATGAATGTGTTTCCCTCCGTCCCTTGCAAGACGGACAGAAATCATCCATGTGCGAGGGAACGCCCTGTCCACAAAGCCAATCCATCCCGCCCTTGAAATTTGCACACTCTCCATCGCATCGCAGAAGGCGGGCGGGCACGGTCCATCGATCTCCCACTTTACTTTTTGGGGTAGTTTGTAGGTTCTCGTGGTGAAGATTGCTGCTGTGGAGTGGCGAACCATTCGACACGATAGGAGCAACTGAGGATTCTTCCGGATTCTTGTCCATGGAGTGGATATTTTGGTGAACAGAAGTCCACATTGAGGTATCTTGCATTGCCGGAGCATTTTTTAGTGTTTGTTTTTCCAAGCGATGAGAGGAACGGTGAGGAGGATGTGGTGAAGGTTGGGGGAGATGTGTGCACAACCGTCGCTGCCGGTTGTGCCGGACAATTCTTCTGCAGCCAATTCTGGTGACACTACTCGTGGCCGGAATGAGCAGGCCCTCAAGAAGCCTGTGAAGAAACCTCTGTCTGGTCCTCGTCCTCCTGCTTCCGTCAACAACAACCTCCGCCTTCAAAAACCCAATCCGAAGGTTCTTTCTCTCTTCCTCACTTTGCCACATTTCTTACTGCAGAAATTTGGATCCACCATGGTCGAGAACAGCTTGGGAATTCAACGCTGTTTCGATAGTTCTAGGTCACAGAGTTTTGTCCCCATTCTTGATATCTCACCAACATGCCATTGACTGCACACTTCCCCTGTTGCATGCTCTTATCACATACTAATTGTTGCAAGAATGTGTTGTTACATTGCAAGAAAGTTGGTACCCTTCTTGTGTACATTGTCATTGATCATAGAATTGCAAGAAATTTTATTGTATGACATATTTATACTCTTTAGGCAAGTGGATATTACTATGGACTACATAACCAACGGGTTGCATAGGTTATGGGATATATAATATCAGGATCAAGTTTCAATCTAGAGTACTTTCTGTGGATCAATGTGGAGAAGAGTCATGGGTTCTAACCCTCTTCTGACTAGTTCACGAGAGAGTGACATTATGTGCTTTGGATGTGCGATAAATAGGAAGCGCTTGTTTTTAACGCCTAAGCATCCACTGTGTATTTTCTGTAGTGTAGGAAAATTGGACCCCCTGCTGCAAATCATCTGTTTGTGTGAAAATGACTTCAGTTTGACACGATCGACACTGTTGATCTTGTAGTAAAGAACAAGAGTTTTAAAATGATGTATTGCAAATCATGAAATCGAGGTAAAATCAGAAAATGCCACCGTTGCAAAGTTCAGTGATGCAGATGGCCATGTTGGGCGTTTTAGTCGCTTAGGGGTTAATGAAATTATGGAAGTTCGTCACTAAATGCACCGCAAATCACAAGATTCTTGAACCATATTTTTTCTTGCGGCAAATTGAAGACTCATCGATAATTGTAAGAAGTTTCAAAAATTTTTTGCCAAATAAAACTTGGGGTGTCTAGTCAACGACATGTTTACTATACCTGTTGCACTGACGATGGTTTTGGGTTTTAGCAGACTCGATGCACCAAATGTGGGAGCAAGGCGCATCCAACCTCCAAGTGTGTGGACAATGTGCGCAAGTGTGCTCGCTGTTCCGACGTCAACAACACGCAACAATGTCAAATTGTCGTCATGCGGACACGCCTGATGAAAACGTTTCGAACCAGGTAAGGCCTCATAACCTTCCCATCAGTTTTCAGCTAAATCTCCAGCTAAACCTTCAGGATAATAGGGAATGGTAGCCTTCCTCCTGCCTTGTTGGTACTTATCTTATGTACTGACATCATCTTTGTTGTATCCCCAAATTTTCAATTTCGAGACGGTATAGGAGTCTTCATCAATCAGGGCATGAAATAATTTTAGAGAACGAAGCAAAACCCTTTCAAAACCCCACTTCAACGTTAGCTCGAAGTGCCCAATGGCCGCTTCCATATCTACAGGAGTTGAAATAAATCATTTAACCCCTAAAGTAGCAAGGATTCATGATTTCAAAATGACAAATTCAATCGATCACATTGTAAAAAATATAATTAAGATGGGGTCAAGTTTTATATCACCGGAATCAGTGAAGAACATTGTATGTGTTGGTCAGAACACAAATAAATTTGAACTAAAGGACTTGCTCAAAAATGCTAAAAAAAGCACGAGGCCCAATTCGGGCTTCTTGGACCTTTAGGGGTTAAGAAACTTCAAGGAATCGTGTCCTACACTTTGAACGATAGAAATCAATGTTTTGGAAGTTACTACTACAATCGTCTATTAGTCTCCTATTGGACTAGTTTGGGCACTTAGAGTTAATACATCCACACGCATGGATGAGTTGTGTGAGAGAGTTAGCATTTGTGCAGGTCACAAGTGACATTGGCATTTGTGTGAATTTTTTTCTGTCTGGTGGATGAGCAGGGGCGACCATCGGCAAGTTCAGTCGGCGCTGCAGAATTTAAGGAGAGATGGGCACCGTCCTGCAAAAGAGTCCTATACTTTGTTGTTAAGTAGTCTCATAGCGAGTGGGAGAATGGGGGAAGGGCCATTGTTGCTGCAGCAAATGGAGGAGGACAAGGTCGTTCCTGATGCGATCTTCTTCAACACTTTACTCAATGGCTACTGCGAGGCTGGAAAGATGAAGGAAGCCGAGGCGCTTATCCTTGAGATGAAGCAACGAGAATGTCCATTGACAACCAGCACTTACAACACGTTGATCAAGGGCTACGGACTGGCTGGACAGCCGGAAGAGGCCATGAAACTTTTACAGGAGATGGGGAAAACCGATAGTTCCAGGCCTAATGACCGGACTTTTAATTCCCTGATCAAAGTGTGGGCACAGCATAGAAACCCCGAGAAGGCACGGAATGTGATGTCGCTAATGCGGGCTGCCGGTGTTGGTCCTGATGTTGTCTCCTTCAACACGCTGGCACAGGTCTCTTCCTTTTCCTTCACCTGGGTGATACTCCCTCTGCCCGGAAATAACTGTCCTAGTTTTTGGCATTTTTCAACTTAACGCTTTTTGTTGCCAAAAAAAACTGTCTCAGTACTCGAAAAATGGTCTATCTTTAACCCCTAACCGCCCAACCATGCATATTTTGCATGATGTACGGATTTGAAGTCCGTTTTCTCATCCATCATGCACTTTTTGCAGTGTGGATTTTTTATTGAAACTTTTATGGAAAGTTAGCTCCGTGCATGTGTGATCCGATTAGAAAGGGGATGATTTGTGAAATTTTTATGCCTCATTTCATGTTGTAGTGTTCCACCCAAAATTTCGAAGGTTTTAGTCTAAAAGTGCTCTTGAAAAAGTCAACTACTAAATTAAAGCAACCAAAAAATCTCCAATAAACACTACACTTAGAGTATTACATTTCAACCCATCACAACAAATTTCATTATTAGATTGTCAATATCTCATTTGTAATCATATTACAAAAGAGTGTTAAATTTTAAGTTTGAAATTTAATACACAAATATTGGTGATAGCAATCGCAAATCTAACTGTATGGATAGAATCTAAAATGCATAATATACAACATTTATTCATTCATCAACTTGAAAATATCCCTCTTAGTTGCATTTTATAATGCATCTTTGAAAAACTGCCAAAACTGAAAATGGTGAGAACGTTTAGGGGTTAATAGCAGTATGTAGTTTTTGTGTCACTCTCATTGTTTGCCCCGTTTGAATGGACAGGGCTCCATGACGTATAAAAATATTTCGGGAAAAAAAAGTGCCAAAAACTAGGACAATTATTTCCGGACTGAGGGAGTAGCACGCATGTCTAGTTTTGGAGGATTTTCAAAACACCACTTGGCCTATTCTGTTGATTTCCTACCACTGAGACTGGAACATGGTCTTTAGTCCAAAGAGATGTAATTTCTGTTGTAACTCGGGTTGTTTGCTCAGCTTTTTGCAAGACTTGGTAAGCCTCGGGATGCGGAGAAGGTGATTTCAGAGATGCAAAACGCATACCTTCGACCGAATGAGCGAACGTATGGCATTATCATCAATGGGTTCATAGCAGCGGGTCTTATCGAAGAGTCTTTACCTTTACTGGAGCGCATGAAAATGGAAGGCATCACGCCAACTGTAGCGGTATTCAATCATTTAGTCAAAGGATACTCTGAAGCCATGCAATCCGAGGGAATTGACAAGGTAAACCAAACACTCTCAGATGCATCATACAAGTTTCAGTGCTTTCCGTTTAGTATTTTTTTCTATAAACAGCTTGCATGTGTTACATTCTCATCTTTGGCATCTCATGAATGTCTACCAAGTTGGTCCTTCCCAAATTACAACCTCTGTTCTCATTCCTCAGGTGTTTGAGTTGATGAAAGCCTTTGGAGTTAAGCCGGACGTCCAGACATTTGGCCTCATCATGAACGCTTGGTGCAACACTGGCTTCATTGATGAAGCCAAAGCTGCCCTACTGAGGATGAAGGAACACGATCTCCGACCGGACGTCATGGCGTACTCGATTCTTGCCAAAGGCTACTCACGTCAGGGAAGACCTGAAGAAGGGGAGGCTCTTCTGAAGGTCATGGTTGATGACAACCTCACTCCCAATGTGATCACGTATACAACGGTGATCAGCGGCTATTGCAGCTTGGCCCAAATGGACGATGCAATACGAGTGTTCAAGGAAATGCGGTCCCGGTGCGTGGCCCCAAACATGCAGACATTTCGTACTCTCATATGGGGTTTCAAGGAAGCACGCTGGCCTCGGCGTGCCGAGGAAATATTGGAGTACATCAGGAAGGCAGGATACACACCTGATATGGAATGCATTGAGCTGGTTGCTGATTGTTGGCGGTCGATTGGCGTCCATGAGGAGGCAGAGCGTGTTTTGGCAGGCATTAAACCAAAGGATGTGGATGATGATCTGAGGGATGAAACCAGCTTTCCTGACAGTCCTGCTGGGGGGAAGAAAATCACTAAACCTCAAGCATTCTGCGGCTCCTCGGTCAAGCGCGGATCATCTTTGAAGTTGCTTAAGGGGGTAAGTAGTCTAGGATATTTTGGGAGTTTTATTTCTCCCAGTTTGTCATCATCTCGCCCTGGTCATAGCTCATCTTTCCAGTGTTCTGTGGCAACAGGGGGTGGGATATTAGGGCGTGCCACTTCTATTTCTGAGAGTAGTTTGTGTTGGAGATCTTGGAAATTAGGTCAGATTGCACCTGCTAAAAGAGGCTTAATGAACTCAAGTAGTGTAATTCTAGGAAGGGTGTCTACAGTGGCTGGACATGTAGTTCAGATACCTGTACTGCAACCTCCGACACTGCAGACCCTTGTATTTTAAGGTTTCATGTCATTTTTCTGTCATTCATGATGGCGACATTGCCAATTAGAGATTGGAAGAATTTCACGATCTTTTGGTCCCATCTCCATGCTTGTGAGCCGCATTGAAAGTGAATGAGCTTGTCAACTTTTGGACCATGCCTTTACAACCTGACCATAATGAAAGCATGATGGGCATCACGCCAGTGAGATGTAGCATCTTGCATTTGCAAACTGGTGGCTCTCAATGCAAGTACCAAGTCAACTTTATGAGGTCTTTGCAGACTGGGATTCAGAAGATGGCTCCCAGTGCAAGTACAAGATTGCTTTTGTCTGGGGTAGGTCCCCTTCGGCCAGCTCCAATACAGACAATGATCAACATTTTGGTTAACCTCCAAGCACTGCAGGTGACCACTGTTTAGTAACAGTGAAATGAGCATTATTCAGGCAAAGTGCAGAAAGTTGCAACTTGGGTAGAATCAAATGGCAAAAGACTCTTGTTGTTATCAATCCTTCCATCAAAAGCATCCTTAAGGCTTTTGATGGAAGGTGGACTAGAAGAAATGTGACTTTGAAGCTAAGGCTACCACAACGTTCTCATTAACCACGAGTCTACAATCTTGTGTCAGTTTGGTGTCAAGTCTCCATTCCTGTGGCTTTCGGGCGTGTTTACTACTCCCTTGTCCCACTAAAAGACCCTGTTTTCCTTTGTAATGTACAGTCAAAAAAATTCAGAAACTTTGACCAATGCGTGTGTACTAAAAAATTGTTTTTGAGAAGCCGGTCAATGTATTTTCATAAATGAGTTTCACAAAGTCAACTACTGATTGTTTAGTTGGAAGAATGACGACAAGTGAACTTTTGTCAAAACCCGTGAAAGCCCCTATACCATTACAAAAGAAGAAATTACAAAGGAGATAGATGAAATGATACAAATCATTCAACAAGTATCTCAAAAACAATTTCAAACGCTCATTTCAAATATGCATGCTAGAATGGACACTGTAATTGAAGCAAAGGGTGAGAGCACTCAATGGTAGATAGTGTATATAATATTTTTAGCTTGTTGTATGACTTTCACTAATAAATGTGTAAATTTGTATAGATATTGTAGTACACTCCACTGTGATTGCAACGCACTTTACGGTTTTCCAAATCGGATCATTTTTGAGTACACACGCATTGTTCAAAGTTTCTGATTTTTTTTCCTACATAGGGGAATTCGTAAGCATATTAGACCTGACTGTACAAAGGAGAACACGATGTTTTAGTGGGACAAAGGGAGTCAATAGCTTTTTTGAGATTGGTGTACATTAAGAGTCTCTTTGTTAGTGTGAATCTTGTCCCCATTTTGAAAAGGATTGTATTGTATTAACCCTTAAAGGACTGATGAGGATAGTAGATACGTTGGCGTATATTTGGCATTTGTTGTAAATAGAAAGTTCCATATTGAGACCCCAATAGCTCATTAAAATCATGTTGACATGAATTTTAACTTCACTTTTGATCTTAAACCCATGGAGGAGGTGTGGAACCATGCCAAATACAATGGAATATTGGTGTATAATACTAGTCGGAAAGGGCTCTTTGGACCTTTAAGGGTTAAAATATATATTATGTGGATAAGTTCTGAATAAGTTATGGACTACATAACCGGCGAGGGCTGTTAGGCCCGAGCCAATTATGGGACATAACCACACTTGCATGGAGTGAACTAGTAGTTCAAAGAGGAAGGCACAAGTAATGAAACATAACCCGTCAGCGATTAGCCAACCATGTTGTGCCACCTTTGTGAAACGACAATTTTTTGAAATGTTGAGTTTGTGGCTCATCAAATGTAGTTTTAGCCTACCCATGGGAATGGGAAACTCATAACATTCAGTAACCTCTGTGACTGCTTCCTTCCCCCAACAGAATGATGTGGAATATCCCACATCATTTCATCCCCCCAACGAAATGATGTGGGATATTCCACATCACATCAGTGGCTATGGGGGCAGGTGGCATTAACCCCTAAATTTTTGAGCGACCATATTCTGGTCGTTCCACTCTTTGGGCAGCCTTCAAGGACCTCATATTTTTAAAAATTTCAATGAAAATCTCAGTGTAGCTTCCAAAAACTACACTCTACATGTCGCACTTCGTTTCATGTCATTCCGATAAGTATTGCAAAAGTTATAAACATTTGAAGTTTTTGAAGCGAGATCAGGCAGCAAGAATTTTTTATTTTTTACTCTTTTTCAAAATTTCTTTTTTGATTCATGATTGGTTGATCTTTATCTACAAATGAAGCTTTACATCTACCCATTTTGAGCAATGGGATAAAAGTTATGAGGAGATCTGTTTTTTGGGCAGTTTGGACAAAAAAATCTTTGAAGCTCATTTCTAAACTCAATTTTCAATATTTTTTAATGAAATAAAAGGCACTAGGTGAAGATTTCCAAGTACAACATTCTCACCGTTAAGATTGACATTTTACAATTCCATGTCAAACTTATTAATGATTTTCTTTTTCCTTTCACTTTGTACCCACTTCTAGTAATTGTTTTATGAAAAAATTAATATGAGCTTTTTTCTTACAAGATTTTATATTTGAAGACTTAACTCAATTATTAACATGGCCTTGCCATTCACTGAATTTCTAACCCATTCAAAAAAAAGATATTAATTTCTAAAGTTCAAAATTTTCACCAGATTGAACCCCAAAAAATCTTCTTTTGCAACTTTGATCCTTATAATCTAAGAATCTAATGGTCATTTTGCTCTCAAATTTTGTGCTCACATGAAAATTCAAGTTGGGTATTAGATCTTATGGTTAAATGATGAAAAAACTAAAAAACATATGATTTCTTCTGCAACTTCCAAATGCTGCGTTTTTCATGGTTTTTTGTGAGAATACGGTCACAAAAATTTAGGGGTTAAGCAAGAGCAACTAACCATGATAAATAGTAATCGAAAGCACTCCTCAATCACAATTCAACAATGTTCTATAATCCTTTATTTGATTCAATAGCTCATTCAATTACAAATCACTGGTCACTCCATATATAAAGGTGGATGAAACAAAAAGGCACCCTTCTCGAAGACTACTGAATGTTATGCTAAGGTGGAGCCATCCATAACCGATCAAATAAGCTTACTGGAGTATTTTATGGAGTAGTATAACGTCAAGCAAAATTTTGCCTTGCAGAAAGAATGAAATCACGGTGACTGCAAATTTTTGGATAATTTTATTCCCCATATTGCAATTACTACAAATTTTTGAAGTTAAAAGTTGGTTGGAACCCATAACTAATATATAGAGTGATCCATAACCGCTCACTATGGGAGTAGTTTCTAATCATCCTGCTACTCAGAATTGTCGACACAAAACATCACAATTCCGTAACCACAGTTCTGTAAAAACCACAAATAGTGAACTAGAAACCAACAGCTCATGTTCTAAAAGTCGCCACTCACAATCAGTCAAACCATGTTCATCCAAAGTGGTTTCTGCCAATGTGCATGTCGTGCCACCAAAAGGCCTTTCTCATACTTAATTACGGCTTTCTCATACTTAATTACCGAGCAGGCTGCCACCAAGTGCAGTCATGCAGGGAACTCCAGGCCGTCATCACTGTCACTTTATTATAACCATCCCAAAAAAAATGACGGCAATGTGTCTCAGCCTGTGGAGATTTTTGGGTATCCTACATACTGCCGATGGGGTCCCGGTTGGTAATGGGTGGCTCGACCTTACCATATGTTCATACTCTTTGTGGGCCTTTTTGTGTGTTCTTTTTTCACAATGAAATCTAGTTTGATTTCTGTCAAAAGAAAGGTGGAACTGAAATCCTTTCTGAGTGGAATGAAACTGCAAGTACTGTATGCATGCGATAGTGCACCATTCCGTCTATGCTTATCCCTAGACACAAGATCATGTGATTACACATGTACACATACAAATTGCCACACCTAACACCTTCTATGATTGAAAGAAAATCATTCTTGTTCTAGAAGAGTGGTAGTGTATTGAGTGCTAGCCTGGCCCATGTCGGACACCAGGTCCCCAAGTACTTGAAAGCACTTTTGCACATAAGCATAACGTTCTAGAAGGGTTTCCTTGTGAAGCAAGAATATGAGGCTATGGGATCTCTTGGTTCCTCTCTACCAATCAATCACTTATATATAATGGAAGTTCCCAAGTAAATAATGGAAGCATATTCATTCGTTGAGTGAAGTGGTAAAAAACGTATTCAAGAACAATATGAGACCATATATGAAGGAAATTATTTTATTTTGTTTGTTTGATAGATCTTCATGACTATTATTGACACAGGGTGTTCTTGGTTTTGTTAACCCCTAAGTGACCGAATGACTGTTTTATGGTCATTGGCCTTTTCTTTTTCTTTTTTTAATTTTTATATAGGTTGCCCATGATGAATTTTTTTTTTTATAAAAAATAAAAAATATCTTCAAATAGGAAATTAAGCCTAGATAGATAGAAACTCCGGTCCTCTTTCGAAAGCCGGCGTGAATAAAGTGTCCGTTCGTAATGTCAATGACACAGTGCCCACCGGACAAAGGGCCATTGGAACTGAAATTAAGCCTACATTCCAACCCAATTTGAATCATGTCAACGTGAGTTAAACTCCAGCAAAGAGAAATTTTCAAAGACAAATATGTCAATATTGTCCTAGTGTTATAAAATTGACTATTTGGGGAAATTAATGAAGTTCTATCCTTTGAAAACAATTCTTTTAAAAAATTTAGGACAAAATGTCTAGTTTTAACCAATCATATCAAATTTCAAATTCTAAAAATAAAATTTGTAATTTTGGTGAATGTTAAATGGTAAATGCTTCTAAATTCATTAAATGAGTATCTAAAACTATTTTTGGAAGTTTGACTGTACAAATAATTACTAAACATCATGGTTTTCATTTTCTCTTTTGGACCAAACTTCATCAAAGTTGCAGAAGTAACATTTTATAACACATCTAGATATTGCCCTTACCCCCTCTGTCATTTCAGGGTTAAAAAGACCTCAAAGAAAGGTTTTGTACATTGAAAGTTTTTTGCTATTTTAATTGTGAACAAAATATATTGAATTTGAAATATTTTGGTCATCAAAAATTAGAAAATCAATTAAAAGAAATAAACATACATTAAATAGAATAGAAGTAAGGAATTTAACAATCGTTTTCTTTTGTGATTACAATATAAATTTCTGCAACTGTTTGGCCAATGGTGTTCGTGGTACCATAAAAAAATTCCCTCAACAAAAGGTTGTGCATATAGGAAGTTTCAAAAATCACAAGATCATTTTGGTGTACAGGCAAGAAATGTGTAATCATTTCATCCATCTTACAATGTCGTTCAATTTTAGAATTTCATTTTAACACCCTATTTGTATTTTCTTCTATCCACATAGCACAGGATATAGCCTAGACATCTGAACAATGTACATTGAGCAATTGGATCCACTTCTTTGCAAAATATTCTTGAAGAAATTTTTGTCCTTAGCTTACTTCACCCACTAAAATATGTACTTTATATTCTCTATATACTTGGAAACTATTCAAATTCAAGACTTAATTCAAGGTTCAAATTCAAGTTTTAGAGGCTTACAATGAGAGGATTCAAAAGTTCTATGAAGAATCAACACAATTTTGTTTGGCGAGATGCGCCAAAAGCGGTGGAATTTGGAGTGCTAGGGCGCTCTTTTGGCGAGTCTTTTGAACCTATGACTATTAGTGCATGGCCGTTGGGGCTTACGATTGAGCTAGAGCCGTGCCACAACTGTTGAGGGCTCATTTAAAGAGTCCCGTTGGAGATGCTCTTAGTTGGTGTTTGAATAGATTAACTAACTAATGTTTGGATAGATTGGCTAATTAGATTTTGAAAAATGCAATTTCTAGTTAAAGAATATAAATTACATTGAAAAATCAAATGCATAATATTTAATATAAAATCCTTTTACCTACTTTTACACCAATTTGAATTAGTGCTAGTCAGTTCCTTACATATTCTTCACTAAGAGCAAAGTTATCTTACTCGACTATTAAACAAAGTGTCGAACTCAACGTCGAAGACATCTAGTACACCTCATGTGTGTCAAACAAGCATATTTTTAGAATATATTTGGATTATTCCAATATATTCTAGGATATTTAAGAATATTTCATCAAAGACTCGAAGTTATCTAATTAGACATTGGAAATCAAACATATAATATGACGTCAAGTTGGAAAAAGAGTACTCCCTCTGTTCCAGTTTGATTGCCACAAATGAACAAAGAAATAGTGTTGGTTTACAGCAATCAAAGTGGAACATAGCTAGGGAGTATCAACCCTCGGGGAGGTCACTTCTAAATATTTCGTAACAACTTGTGAATAAGTGATTTTCAACCCCCTATATACTTCTTTATAAACTTTGATTTAGCTCCAAATTTTTGAGTGTGTTCACATAATCATTATATCTTAATTTTAATAAACTCTTATTTCAATTCAATTCAAAACTAGTTCTAAAAACACAATTGAAACCAACTCTAAAAACACAAAAAATATCTGTAAAGTATATTTATTTACTTCAAAAATTTGTAAGTAATTAATCTGAATAAAAAAAATTCCCAAAATTTCACAATATAAACTTTCAACATAAAGAAACATCGTATAAAATTTTCAAGTTGTTTGATTATTTACAATGTAATATATAGGAGGTCAAAGATTTGTTCTCACGTGATATGCATAAAATACATTCACAAGGAGATCCTTTGGGATTCCCCTATAGGAAGAGGGGAAATTCAGGCAAATTCCCTTGTAGGAAATGGAGCTTGAAATGGATCACAAATTTTCCCACCAAACTGTTTACAGGGGATTGAATTTCTTTGATTCTAGGTACCTTGAGCATTCCCATATCATTCATTTGTTCTCAATTCCCTTAGCAAATCCCCTATGTATCAAAAGTTTGTATGAGGGAACTGTCTATTTTTTCCCATATGGCCACATTCATTCACAAGAAAAAATGGAAGAGGGAAATCACAGGGAAAACCAAGCTATTTCCCATACATAACACCCAGAGAATCTCCTTGTGATTGAGTGAACTCCCCAAGTATCAACTACAAGCTAGCTAACCCGTCATTCCTCATTCCCAAGAGTCCCGAAATTACTCAAGTGTGAACTGTAGACTCTTGTCCTATGTGACATTCTGCACTGACACCTCCAATGACACAATGAGAAGTAGCGCGGTTTCACTCCAAAACCTACTGAGAAACGACACCCTAGCTCTCCCTGTAGTGATCAGACATGACAGTCCTGACCAGGATGGAGAACAGCCAACTCAGAACAAACAAATAATTTAACTACAAAACAAGAGCCTTGAACACGCGTCTAGATACCATACAGTGCCTGATCCACCTGACTTTTAATCAGTCTCTAATACAATTAAATAAATAATTTTAATTCAATTATTTAATTTTTGGTTTAACCCTTAAACGTCCCATGGGGATAGTATATACGTTGTCGTATAATTGAGATTTGCTATCAACAAGAAATTCTAAATTGGGACCTTAATAGCTCACTAGAATCGCATTGATCTAAATTTCAACTTCTCTTATGAACTCAAACCCATTAAAGGTGTGGATCTATTCCAAATACAACCAAAATACATTGTATTCTATCGGCCGCCATGCCACGTTCAGACGTTTAGGGGTTAACCCCTAAAGGACCAAGGATTCATAGTTTTAATATGACGAATTCAACTAAGATCAAATTTTATATCACTAGAATCAGTGAAGAATATTGTATGTGTTAGTAAAGCAACAAATAAATTTGAACAAAAAGAAGTCCACATAGGACCTACCCGAAAGTACTAAAGAAACATGAGACCCAATTCGGGTTGCTTAGTCCTTTAGGGGTTAACCTTTAAATGTCAAAGCGAGCCCCACGGGCTTGTTACAAAGGAATAATTGAGGAAAAAAGTAGATTTTCTCAACCAAATCAAGCGAGGATTGGTGCGTTGGAAAGCTACTGAAAAAGCGATCTAGATTGCAAATTTGAGCCTCATTTGGGAGATTGTGGAGTCATTAGAGTTATCCGCAAAGTGGTCTAGAGTGGGGTGATTGGACCACAGTATGTGAAAAGAGAGGTTGAGAACACAATAAAAGTAGACATGTCAGATGCTGTAAATAAACTAGAGGTCTGAAATTTCAAGGCACCAAAAATGGTGCCCAAAAATTTCCCAACCTCAGTTTCTATTCTCATGGATGCTCTGTCACATGAAGTGGGTCTTCCTTGGATTTATTTTTAAAAAATCAAAGCTTTTGAAAGCTCATTCACTGAAATAGTAACTCACAGCCCCCACCAACCGGGAACTCATCTGTACTTTATGCTCCAGTAAATTCTGAGGCCAATTTTCGTATCCCAAGAAGTTTTCCAAACTAAGGCTCAATCCCCTGTGAGTTTGCGGAAAACTCTATTGACAAGCAATCAAAGTTATTTAAATGAACAGGAGTTGAGATTGGGCAGCAGAGTTCGTTTCTTGAAAAGTGCCGCAGTGCTACAGTGCCGCAACACTGGCCCGCAGAGCCGTTTTTTCATTTTTTCATTTTTTTTTTTTTTTCTTTCGCCTCCGAAAATTTAGATGCCTCCAGGCCCTCTTGACGTTTAAGGGTTAATCAACTGAACATCTTATTCCATTGAACAGAAGAAAACCCTAAAGATTCCCAAGGGAACAGATTCCGCAGCGGAGGAAACAACACAAAAAGGAACTCCTGAATTAATGCTACTCTCAGGTTTCAAATCACCATGTTGTCCTCAGAGGCATGAGCCAAAGACAAAAGAGACTGACCGAATGATCCACCGGTTAGCACAAATCACGTTGAAGTGATCCACCTGGAGCTGCAGCCAGTGCCTAGCAATTTAAGATCAAACTCCTTTTCTTCCAAAAGAAAACAAAGAAAAAAAGAAAAAGACCCGTGGACGCACTCAGAGATTCACGCAAATCTAGAAGCCGGTGATCGAGCCAGTGTATGGCCGGCCACATCCCGATCTCGAACGACGAGTCTAACCACGGCAGGTCCCTGTGAGTTTCTTTTGTTTGAATTGCAGAACTAAAGGCTCGCTTTTGCAAAAGCCGGATTGACAACACGCAGAAACCACATTCTCATGCATCGTTTTTTAAGTGTCGGGAGAATTGAATCAACGGTATTGACCACCACACTCTTTTTTTACACAAAGGGTCTCAGAGCTCGACACATGTTAAAACTTTCCTTCTACAAGTAGGTGACTAAGCTTAAGCAGGTGATTTTGTACACATGTCAAAACTTAAAATCACAGGGAAAAGTGGCAGTCACGGGGGAATCAACACAGGGGAACCATATGAGCTCCCTGTGTTAAGTGTGGTGAGAATCAAGGTTGTGAGCACCAGTTCGATCCTCTCTGATCGATCTGTCTGTACGTATGACGAACTGATCATAACAGACTCTTCATGATGTGTATTCTGTGTATTGGTTCATATTATTTTCAAAGTAAGAAAAGAAAAGCCGGGTCCCTTTGTGTGAATAATAGTCGATCAGTCTCTCCCGCGTTTTTCTCGAAACATTCCCCGACCTGATCGCTGCCATTGGATCGGTGAGAACCACGTTGCGCCTCGGCTTGCACGTTCCTTGACACACCACCAGCCATTTTCCTTCACTGTTTTCTTTTTTATTTCCATTTCATTGATCCGTTACTTACTACTGCATGCGACGCCGGCGGTGCTTCACTAGCGCAGATTCTTGTGTAGGACCGCATCAATGGTACTCTGGTTTTCGGGAATCGGCCGGGACCTACTGATCGATCCCATGCAAGCAACGTGCGATCGAGTTCATGTGACTTCTTGTCTTGCTCAAAACATTTCCAAAACAGTACTCAGCCAGGGTGTTGTTTTCAGCACTGACTCTTTTCGATGTACAGTACAGTACTGCAGCAGTGTCTCGGAAACACTGAGAGTTCAGGAGTCGAAAAAGTGTTAAAAAGAGTGTAAAAAACCGAGTTCAGGTGTAGAAAAAGTGTTGAAAAGATTGTCGAAAAAAGCACCCTCACTACAAGCAAACCCGTCGTTTCTCATTTACTGAAATTGTGGAAAAGGCACTTTTGTGTAATGCAACCAAACACACTCACCAACATAACATTCAGTAGCCTCTGTGACTGCTGCCTTCCCTCAACAGAATGATGTGGAATATCCCACATCATTTCATCCCCCCAACGAAATGATGTGGGATATTCCACATCACATCAGTAGCTATGGGGGCACGTGGCATTAAGCAAGAGCAACTAACCATGATAAATAGTAATCGAAAGCACTCCTCAATCACTATTCAGTGGATGAAACAAAAAGGCACCCTTCTCGAAGACTACTGAATGTTATGAACTCTGAAATGGCTCAAAATTGTAAATGAGAAGCGACTAGTTTGCTTCTAGTGCCTCGTCACATTTCACCCTCTGCAATGGGGAAAAGATGGGGAACTTTCGTCCCGTTGTGACCAACACCACTAATATAAGCAGAACTACTGACAGTCCCGTTTAGCCAATTGTGGCGCATTTCTGACAGTGAAGAAGCTGACACAACAATATATACCGTACCAGGAAGGCAGGGTCGGCAGAAAATAATTCTCCAAAAAAATGCCGAAAAAATAAATAAATTTATCAAGTATTTTGTCGAAATCAACAAAAACGAAGTCAACAAAAATCGTAGACAAAAAACAAAAGAAAACGTTTAGCCGCTAGTAAAATTCAATGTTAGTTATTAATAGCCGAATTTTTAATAATTGTTTTTGAAAGTGCCGACCTCCACTTTTTGAACTTTTATTAATTATTCGACACAAAAGTGCCGACCCTGCCTTCCTGGTACGGTATACGTGCCACTAAATGCATGCACATACGCATTCAAGCTCCTGAAGGCTGCGAGTAGCTTAACCCCTAAACGTCCATGCATCCAGTTTCTGGATGTTTGTTGGTCAAACCCAATTTTGATCTTGAAGATGACTTTTGTTGCTAATACACCCAACTAAGAAAATGAAGTTTATTAAGTCTAGTTTGAACTCCACTTTTCAAATCTTAAAAATTCCAATTATTGAGTATTTTATTGCTTGTGCAAGCTTTGTAGCTCAAGGTTTGAATTACACTACATAGGATGTTCACCTTTCGAATTTCAAAATTTAAATAAAAAATTTATATGGAAAAAATATCATGTGATTCTCCATTGTAATTTGTACTTGCTCCCAAAAAAATATTAATTTTTTAAAGCTAATTTGTAATAAAAATTATTTTTTGAAGTATTTGACTTAAAAATTTGTTAAAAAGGCCGTATTAAATCAAAAAAATCTGAAAATTTCAAGACTGATAGGAAACATTCAATTCCATGCATGAAAAATATTACAAAATATATTTTGATAAATCTTGAAGACTAAATTGTGTAGTTTGACTTTCCTACAAAGGAGTGGTACGTTTAAGTACGTTAAGGGTTAACTTAAGTATGTCCGCTGAAATGATTCTTCAGCAGGTAGCCATAATGGATCTTGGAAATTAATTGTGTGAACTCTCATTTAGACTGGAGAGCCGGAACACGATAGTACCTACCCAGGTACTACCCCACATAGAAGGTTCAACATATGCCCGTTGAATGATTTAGTTTTTCAAGAAATTCCATTTCAGCAGACTTTGTGGATACATAGATTCAAGGTTTTTTTTTTAACATTAAAAGTTAATTTCCCAGGTTTTTAATGTCTATCTCGCCGACCTTGCTCTTGGGGTTTTTTATGTCTTTATTATCTGCTTGGACTTAATTATATATCATTAAATTTGTCCTTATTATTTGCTCTGGCCTGTTTCAGTTCTCACAGCTTCGTGAGGAATTTGTATGCCTCTGCGGTACTGTTGCAACAACATTATTAAAACACCTCATTGGAATGTTTCATCTCGACCTCATGAAAGCTACAGAAGCAAATTCTACCAACTAAACTAGACCCTATTCTATCACTAGGTTCCTATAAACACCTCCCAACCTATGCTTCATCTTTGCGGATCTAGAAACAAAAATACAACATGTGAGTTAGAACAAAGTATAAAACACGAGATCGATGCAAAGACAAGTGCTGATGAAAAGGTGTGATTGACTCATCATATATGATCATATAAACATTCAAATCTAACTAATTATTTACCAAAGTATGTAATGCATTCGCCACACCTTGAACAATTTACGCTTATGAATAGAAACTAATACACTAAGTACAGCTGTTTAGTACGTATTCTCCCGGTCTGTCTCTCTGTCTGTGTCTTGTGTACTGATATCAATGGAATTCGATCGATCTACATACACTAGCTATGACGATTGTCAGATTGGTTCTGCACACCGTGAACAAAAACGAGATTTCCACTTGCGATATTCCAGCTCGTGGGTGATCTATCGCACGTACATGCATGATCGATGTAGTGTCAATAGTAGGAAGAAGAATTAATCGGTGGATTGATCAAGCATTGGGCGCGGCGCGGAGGACGAGGCATTCCACAGTGAGGCCGGGGCCGAAGCCGATGAAGAATCCGAACTCGCTGCCCTCGCCCAGCGTGGCCGCGCCCATCTTCACGGACCGCTGCCGGATCCGGTCCAGCGCGAACATGACGGACGCGCATGACATGTTGCCGTACTCCGACAACACGTCCCGGCTCCCCTGCATCTTGTCAGTCGTCAGGCTCAGCTTCTCCTCGATCTTGGTCAGAATGGCTGGACCTCCCGGATGCACCGCCCAGAACATCTCATTGTAGCTCGGCGAGCCAATCACCTTCCGCACCTCATTCAGAAACCCGCCTATGTTCGACGAGATCAACGCCGGCACCTGTTCATTCAAATTAACCAAAACGCCAGCGATCAATGTATGTGTACACGCCGAATCTCACCATTGGATTTCTAGAATTGATCGTGCACACCTAGCCATGAACTATCGCACGCATTCACCTTGAAAATTACTTGGGTGGTAGGATTACAGAGGTTTCAGTACTGTAGATCCTGCAAACCTAGCCATGAAAAATCGCACGCCATGTTCACAGTTAAAAATTAATTGGGTGGTAAGATTACAGAGCTAAGTAGATCCTGCACACTTACCCATGAACTTGATCTACACTGAAACTTGAATGTCGCTCGTACGCATTCACAGTGGAAATTACTTCAATGGTGGAAAGATTACAGAGGTTTCAGTGTAGGGTTTGCACACCTAGCTAGCCATGAACTATTGCACAGTGAAAATTACTTGGGTGGTAAGATTACAGAGGTTTCAGTGTAGATCCTGCACACTTGCCACAGACATTGAAACCATGTCATTGTGGAAAACCATGCTTGGTAGTGTATTTTACCTCTTTGTCGGCTTTGAGGAACAGGCCGGCTTCGGTGAGTTTGCCGGTGATGATGTTATCAGTGCCAGGGATGAAGGTTTCGCCAGCCCAGAGGACTTCGAAGAGGGGTTTCTCAACGAGGGGTTTGGGGTCGGATCCAACAACGTAGACAGCCGCGCCATCACCGAAGAGTGCAGAGCCGATGAGGCCGTCGAGGTGCTCCTCGTGGGGGGCGCGGTACGTGACGGCCGTGACCTCGGCGCAGCACGCCAGCACGCGCGCGCCGGCGTTGTTCTCCGCCAGGTCCTTGGCTACGCGGAGCGCCGAGGCGCCGCCGAAGCAGCCCGTCTGGTACATCATCACGCGCTTCACCGTGGGCTTCAACCCCAGCAGCTTGGCGATGGTGAGGTCCGCGCCCGGCATGTTCACGCCACTCGTGGTGGCGAACACAATATGCGTGATGTCGCTCCGTCTTCCCCCCCATTCCTTGATTGCGTTCGCTGCGGCTTCCGCTGCTAGTTTTGGCACCTGAACGATCGTGATGTCGTGCCGCATGTTAAGGGAGGGCTCCTTGTACGCCCGGATGCCAGGGTTCTCCTTCAGAATCTCCTCTGTCAAGTACAGGTGCCGCTTCCGGATGCCGGACTTGTCACCTGCAGCAGCCTCATCCATGAAAATCCCAACACTCACGATTCGTACATGTCAGGACTCAATATACGAAAGCTACCATGACGACTTACAGATGCGCTGGAGCTTAGCTATGGGGACTCAATATACGAAAGCTACGATGACGACTTACTCTATGAGGACTCAATATTACACGAAAGCTACAATGATCGATGACGTACAGATGCGCTGGAACTTGGCTTTGAGAGCGTCTTTCTCGCTGCAGTTAGTGATGTTGAAGAAGAAGTCCGGGTAGCCTTCCTGCAGAAACTCGGTGGGCGGGTTGGTGGTGCCGATGCCCAGCACACATGCAGGCCCGTCAGCTCGTGGCTGGCAGCGCGGCACCAATCCGCCCACCGCCTGCGGCGGCACGTGCAGGACCGCGGCCTCGATCTCTCCGCTTGGGGGCGCCATTGATCTCGTTTACAATCGAACGATCAAGCACACTGAATGATATGTATATCTATCTATTCAATGCCTCCGTCGGAGTGATCGATGCAAGTCAAGTAGCAGCTGCAATCACGCTGTATGTAATGCGAGTATATTGGATCGATGAACCTCAAACTGGTCGATGGCTGAACACAGGATGATCGAACCGGCTAGAATACTGAACACATTCGGGGCGATGATCGATTGAGTAGTAGTAGTACTACTACTACTAATGCGTGATCGAATGTGCTTGTATGAGGTAGTAGTTGTGTGATGGCTCTGTGAGTGGCTCTGGCTTTATACCCCATACGGTTTGGGCGGGTCCTGGAATTATTTTTATGCTGGAACGTAACAGTGGTGGTACTCACCGATTAATGAAGTCCTTTTCGCTGTAGAGCTATAGCTTCCCATTTATTTTATAACAGAAAAACGCTACTGATGTGATGAGCCAAATTTAGCAAGTTTCTGCTGTTACCATGCTTTTGGTGCATCATTCTCTCCAAGACTCCGGCCAACAACGGTAAATCTTGTGGCATTTCACCCCCTGAAATGGGGAAAAGGCTGGGAACTTTTGTCCGTGAGTGTGACCAACACCACTCAGAAGAATCACCGTTGTAGCCAATTAACCCCTAAGCGTGCAAGGAGCCCCGTGGGGCCATGTTTAGTCGCTTTTCAATCAAATGTTGATTTCCACCTAGTTCCTAATTTCAAATGAAAATGGTTCCAACTAAGAAAGTGCGGGGCTATTTTTTCACTTTCTAGTTCAATTTACCATTCTTCAAAATTGTTAAAATTGTGTTTTTTACAACACTTTAAAGCTCAAAACCCTAAAATTCCAATATACACTACAGAAAAAGTTTTTCTATCGAATTTCTTTATATGTAAGCTCAAGAAACATGCCATTGATCTACACCTTGTTGTTCATCACTATTATTTACATTTTCCTTTAATTGTAATTACTAAGATTTTTACTAGAGAAAACTTTGAAAAATCTTATAAATTTTATTTTTATTCAGCTCTCTTAAATTTAGAACTACTTATAGTGTGGTTGAAAATGTACAAATTTAGAATTTTTAATAAACGTTTGTCCGGCCCTCTTCAAGGCATTTCCTTTCATTGTTGTCAAACGTGCATAGTTTTTCCTTGGAATATTTATTCATTTCATTTTTTCTTAGAATGGTACTGAATTAGGCAAAGGAAGAAAAAATTAAAATAATAAAATTATTTAAATAATTATGAAAAAAATCAAGGTAAATTGGTTTTGACAATATCTTATATGAGAAAAATACCATAATAATATAATATAGTTTTAAATGTGAGGAATTGATGAGGTTTGATCGGGTAATTGTAGTGTGGACGCCTAAGGGTTAATTGTGGCGCCCTTCCACTACTTTATGTGGTGAAAAACAACACCGTATTTTACTAGTGTTTGGAAGCAATGATCAAACATTTCGGACACCTAATTCAAGTGAGATATCACCCTATGCGTCCTAATCTTTAAGGGTTTTTTTCAAAATTTTGTTTCTAGGTCATCTTGAAATATAATATTTCTGGCTTGACTTGTTTTTGGTCCTTGTCTCCATAGATTAGGGCCTACCCACATGAGAGCTCCATACCAACCGGGCATTTAATTAAATGGAAATGTAGGTAGGGACAGGTCTAACCCCCAATTTCTCCACAAAAGCGCAAAATGGCCATTTTAATGGAATTTGGGTATTATAATTTCCAAATTCGTGTTGTATAGATTTATTAGAGTAAGTCTGATGTATGATCCTATTTAATTTTGGATACAAAATGCCGGGGCAGGAAAGAAATACAATTCTAGTCAGGATGAAGTATGTGGCCATGACTTGATATGGCGGGCATTTAATTAATTCCTTGCACACAATGTGCATGAGAAACACCTTAGTAGAGGAACCTTGAACCATCATGACACTGCCTAAAACCACCAACTTCTACTTTTAAGGAGGAAATGTAGGTTTTCATTACATGACTTATGCATTGATTGTCCAAAAGTTAACTCTTAAACGTCAAAGCAAGCCCCATGGGCTCTGTATGAAAGAATAATCTAGAAAAAAAGTAGTTTTCCTCAATCAAAACAAGCGAGGATTGGTGCATTGAAAAGCTACTAAAAAAGCAAGTTAGACTCTCGACTTGCACCTCATTTGGGAGATTGTGGAATCATTCACAAGCAATTAAAGTAATCAATTTGAACAAGAGTTGAGGTTGGGCAGCTAAGGTCGTTTTTAAAAAAGTGACGCAGTGCAACAGCGCCGCAGCAGTGGAATACATATGGGAGGATCAAGAGAAGTTGAGGGAGAATTTTTATTTATTTTTGGGACTAAATTGTTTTAAATAGAATTAAAATAAAATGAAAAATTCGAAAAATCTTGAATTTCCCAAAAAGAATGCCACAATTTTCATTAGTTTCATAATGGATGCATGGAACACTACAAGAAATATTAAAATGCGAATTGCCAAAGTTGGCCAACCACTCTAGTGAAAGGAATGGGATTCACAATCAAACGACCCAAGGGCGCCCAAATCTAATGGCTCATGATGGGAGCTTAAAAAATTATATCCTCAATTTATGTAGATATTTAAAAAATAAAGGACATTTTAAGTGCTTAACCCTTAAACGTAAAGAGAGTCCTAAACGGGCAACCCAAAGGAATAAAAATAAAATTAAGAGAGTTTCCTCCAACAGTTGTCCCTTGAGGAACGTGTTCAACCAATGAGAATTCCTCAAATCCTTTATGAATAATGAATGGAGTGAACAATGTCATTTCAAAAAATAAAAAAATAAAAAAAATACAATGAGATTTTGGCTCTGCAATGAGCTCTGCAATTCTGATTTTAATTTTTTTTTAAGTTAAAAAATATTATTTAAATAAAATAAAATAAAACCATTGTTGAACAACGTTAGCCAACACTGGCAGCTCTAGTATCCATTAAGATCTCAAGCTGTCCAACTCCGTCCTCTCTCTCCCTACCAATTCTCTTTCCAATTTTTTTGGAATGTACAATTTATTAAAACATGCGTATTTGCTAAATTTAGCCTCTCTTTTTCATCACCTTTTCAAAACACCAATCCATTTCAATTTTGGTTGAGAAAATCCACTTTTTTCTTGATTAATCTCTCAAAACAAGCTCAAGGGGCTTTTATGACGTTTAAGGTTCTAATAAGCTTATTTTAGTTGTTATTAACGACTAGTTACACTCATATTTTAGTAGTTTTGGAGTACCAATAACTTCTCAAACATCGTCAAAATTTAATATATGGTAGAATGACATATAATATATATGTACTAATTTATAATGCATTATCAATTCAAATTCCGTGGTGGAAACTTGAGTGTGCATTGGAGAAGCTTCTCTAGCTATGGGAAGGTGCCATGTTCGAATCTCCCTAACAACGCACTGCGTTTTGATTGATCAAAAAAAAAAAAGGAAGGCTC
The DNA here is from genome assembly GCA_022496805.1 of Pohlia nutans. Lineage (NCBI taxonomy): Eukaryota > Viridiplantae > Streptophyta > Bryopsida > Bryales > Mniaceae > Pohlia > Pohlia nutans. Next base: position 11,852,765 of record CM040092.1, on the reverse strand, counting down.
CAAAACTTGTTTTCGCCGCCTTTCAAGCTAAAACACCAGTTCTACCTTGTCTTTCCTCCTGTGAAAATTCTTTGCTCGACTTTACAGATAACTCTATAAAATTACACTGAACAAGGAGTTTTCTCAGGGAACCAACTAAAATCCAACATTTTACAAAAGCAACCGGTTTTAAACAAGAACTCATCTGATTATTACCTATGTGTCACCCGAGTATCACAAAATTTATCCAAATTTTAACCTAAAACTATGAGTTTTAACCGGTAATTTGGCAATTTCATGATTTTACACTAACCGTCGAATCTCCCCGTACATTGCTCTATTATGTTAATGTTTTTATCATTGACTGAAGCTTGCTGGGTCAATAGCAGAATTGGGACGGTTTTGGCACCATAATGTGGCTGCAAGTCAAAATGAAACTGATGTGTGAGAAGCAACCATTATGTAGCTTTTGTGGACTAAAAGGAAAAGATGATACAACCTATAACTGCCACTTCAACGCCTATAGGACTATTGAACCCAAACTGGATTCATTTCATTCTCTTTTCAGAAGCTTTTGGACTTTTGGTCTACTTTCACTTTTTTTTCCCCTTCCACGAATTGCACCTGTAACTATATCTCCTACCTAAGTGCCTTGTGTACTGTACATAATTCATAGCTGCAGTGCTTTGTGTACATGATATTTTATAGCACTGGGTTGTGTGCTATCCTTATTATATTGAAGTGTGTACATTTCGTACCGTCGACCGTGGACTGCGCAGTGTCAAAAATTTACTATTTTTTCCAAAAAGTAAGGTTCGACAAGTGGGGTGTTTTTGAATATTCTCTTTTTCGTCATACAAAATAATTTAAATGGTTATTTTTAGATTATTTTTTTGCTGACCGTACCACGGTTAGTATAGGAGCAGACTCACTAGTAGAAATTTGATCCTTTGTTTTTGTGTTTATGGTTGAAATGGTCCCTTGTGACTCGATTTTTTTTAAAATTGAGTCCTAAAGGAACATTCTAGTCACAAAAGATAAGTCATAAAGGACCAAATTCCTACTAGTGAGTGTATAGTTACATTTTGCACATGGTTGGGTTGTGTATATGACTTGTTCAAGTGAGTTATATAAATTACATAATGTCATATTTATTTTCATGACCACAAGCTTGCCTTGATTATGAAGAACTAGTGTGGCTGTGTGCTGTTGGTTCGCGGGCTTTCCATGATTTAGCCATGTTTTTATTTTTATTGTTAGGATAATTTATTCATAATTTAATTTAATTAATGGTGATGAAACTTGATTTAAAATCCATAACTTCCATATTGTAAATCCGAACGCGACGAAACGACTTTGGTGCACCTCTTTTTATTAAGAGCTTTCTGATGATACCAAAAACGTGGCAATTGGGGGATGCCCCTTCTGAGAGATCATCTGAACGTAACATACAAACAAAGCAAATAAACCACCTTTCTTAATGTATAGATTCCAAAGCATTTTAAAAAAAGCTTTGAAAAGCATACATAGTTGAACCCCTAATGTCCCATGAGTCTATAATGTGGTTGCTAGTGTACTTGGGCAGGCCGTCACATGTCCAATTTCAACATTTTAATATATAACTTTTTTTTTGGAAAGTTCTTTGTCTCATGTTTCCAATGGTGTAACTCATACTTCATCCATGATCCAGTTATAAAATTCAGGAAGTATTGCCTTTGTTTACAATCATTTCTGGTGCACATGAGAACTTTCTCAACCAAAGATATCGACATTTTCACGCTAGGGCGTCAAATTTGTTAATAAATAAATAAGTTATAGAGTACGTAAAACATTCGCGATTACTGAGCCATTAGTTATCGCTATATAATAATTATGGAGAATGTTTTAAAATATTTAAATGAAAATTTTCATAATCTTCTGAATATTTTCATCATATTATATATTATTTTGGAATCTTTTTGGAATGTATGTAGAATATTTTTGCAATTTTCCTGAAATGTTCATTATATTATGTTACGGACATTTAACGCTCTGATTTTTTAAAATATTTTTTTGTGTACAAATAATCCAAATCAGATTTCTTAGTATATTTGTCATTTTTTCACACTTCAATCTAATACAAGAGCCAATTCATCAATGAATTTATTTTAAAAATTATATTACTTTGAATAATAATAGCTAACGACATTTCAAACTATATTTTCAAAAAAAAAGGCAAATAACTTCTTTGAAAAAAATAAAAGTTATTAGCATTCAAGCATAAGTTTTCAATGAGAGGCGGGAGAAAATATTAGGGAAAAATAAATTAAAACTTTATAATCTTACAATCTACTCCTAAAATGATTCTCAAAACTACACAAGCGTATGCCATGATGATCCTATTTAAGATTCATTGGTTGGTTCATAAAAAAATATTCAAAATTTTCATTTCACCTTTTTTTATGTTTCTCATTTTTGATGGGTTTAAATGCTTAGCGACACCAAGGGCCTTTAGGAGTTAACTACAACGTGGTTATGTATTCTGACATGTACTTTTACATACAAAGAAGTGATTGTTGTCGTATTTCAAAACACCATGATATTTGAGACCACACTTCTACTTGAATATAAAAAAAAATTGTGTATAATTTTTTATTTCAATAGACAAGACCAATTATATTAATACATAAACAATGGGCATACGTATAGAGCCTAATGGACCTTTAAGAGTTATTAAAGGTCTCATCCTATTTTGACATTGTCAAAAATAGTTGTTTTTCATGGGAACTTGTCCATTTAAGTTTTAAAGAGTATAATTTTATATAACATTTTTAATTTCATGATTTTTATCTTATTACTCATAATAAATCATATATACAAAAAATTTAAATTTTTTTGTGAAAGATTGTAAATAATACAATTCTTATTATAAGATATGAAAAACTTAAAACTTTGATGAAAAAAAAAATGATATTCAATTGACATAAGTTTTTTGCATTAGATGCAAAGATCAATGAAAAACACTTTTAATCACCCATACCACCCTGGACTACTGTAGCTGGTCTGATATAACTTTAAATTGAAACTTGACAAGTTTGGAATTTTTTTTATCTGCAAATATACTAACATATTGTTTTGATTATTTAGTATTAATGGTAAAAAAAAAATCTCAAGGAACATTTATAATGCTAAAATGAAAAATAATGATTATTTGGTACAAATTAATATTGAAGCAGTTAATATCCTAGGATAGAATCTTGAAGTCTCATGTAGAATACTGGTGGTATTGACATTCAGAGTTTGAAATTGCAATAAATTAAATAATATTTAGTATATTTGGATATTTGTAACATGGATAAGAAACTGGGTGAAAGCACTATTGAGTGGACCAATAGTAGTGTCTATTGTTGCAATTTCAACAACATTGCAACTTAAAATGACCATCGTATGAACAAAACTAATGTAATAGTTATAAAAGTGGTATATATCAATCACATATATGTTTGGCAAACTTTATCATTCACCATATTTATAAAATACATTATATCATTGGCCTATTTGCAAAGTATAAATAAGTTTAGTAATGTTCATTTTAGTAGGTGTTCATATAACCATAAAAAATAAATTGATAGTTAATCCTTAAATGCCCAAGCATTTAGATAGTGGATGGTGGTTGGTCAAATTCAATTTCAACCTTAAAGATTATTATTTTTGCTTAGTTTCAAATCTAACTAAGAAAATAGAACTTATCAAGTCTAGTTTCTACTCCCGGGGAAGTCACTGTCAAGAATTTAAATAACTATGAGAGAACAAATATAGGGTGTCTTTTATTCATTTGAGATAAAAATTATAAATTTATAGAAGTAATATAGGGTGTTATAAAACCAAATTGGGAATATTTTAAGAATATTCCTATAATATAGATGAAATATATCCTAAATATACTATAAATATACTATAAATAGTAGAATATTCCAATTATTTCATAGCCCCCCATTAAATACCATTTGTTTGCTCATATGTACCCAAAATTTACACTATGTGACTTCCCCAAGTTTCTACTTCACTTTGTAAATCTGGAAAAATCATAATATTAAGTATATTATTGCACTTGCAATTTCAAGAGGTCATAATCCAAACTACACTACAAAGCATATATCACTATTAATTTTCCAAACTTAGAAAATATATTTTAAATTGAATTTTCTCGTATGGTTCATCATTGTAACTTGAGCCTTTTATAACTTTTTTTTTGTTTATTTGGAACAATTTTGTAATTTATATAAATTTATTTGTGTATTTTACTTCACAAATCATATTAAATTTATAACGCATTAAAAAGATTTGAAAAATTGAGGACCAATAGGGACCATATGTTTCCATTCATTAAAAAAAATCCAAGAAATATCTCAAAAGCTATTGATGAGCAAACTCCATATGAAAGTGTTGTTTGATTTTTTTGTGAATGCCTTAGGCATTTAGGGGTTAAATCCAATGGTTCTCAAAAAATTGAGGCAAAAAACAACCTTATCTGTTAAGATAGACATTTTAAAAATAAACGACTAAAGTTTCCATACATGGTAAATTCCCAAAGTTGATACTAGTATGAAATTTGTCCATTGCCATACTTGGCACTAAAACACAACGAAATTATCAAAATTTATCTTGAACACAATAACAATTGTGTTATAGGGGGATTTATGATGTTGGTTATAATATAACATACACCCACCTATATATCCAATTTACCAAAACATTTGTACTAGCTTTGGCACTGACATGATTATAAATTTCTATTGAAAAGCTCAAAAAAACAAATAAAACAAATAAAAACCTAAACTAATTTTTGGAAGCACTAGCCTATAGTCGAAGGAAGTAGTGGATTAACCAATTTGAATCATGTCAATCCAAGTTAAACTCCACTGTAGGGTGTGACAAATTAGACTCCCAATTCAAGTGTCTTTCTATGAAGAATTTGGGAGCCTTGTGCAAGGAAACTCGAATATTGTATGATATACAAGGAATATTAATCACATTGATTGCTTTAGAATTGAGCACATTTGGATTCCTATTAACCTTCAACAATTGAAAGTAATTATCTATACTAATTAGTATTTATAAGTGGCTCATTTGCGTTCACCCTACCTTGCTTCTATCCAACTAGACTTTGAAAACTTTAATTTTTGATTTGAAGTTTTTGGATGTAGATCTTAAATGAAAAAAAAAATGGAAATTGTAGTGATCTGTCAACGTTGTACCTTACAAAGTCTACAATGCGGTGTTTTTAAATGTTAAAGTGGGAAAAGACTATGGGTAGAAAAATGACTACAAATTGTGCACTCAATCATCTCTTTGCTCATTTCTAGACATTGGTTTAACAATTCAAAATGAACATATCATAATTTTAGTGTTAACTAGCATACTACCTATGGGTCTAAAAAACTCAAGAATTGAACAAGTTTGTGAGTAAAAAATTATGACTCTTCAAAGTTGGAAGTGTCCACAAGAATATTGGAATTGAAGGTGTGGATTGAGGTTCCAAATGATACTCTTCACAGAATATGGCATATTATATATTTTTGAAAAGCTACAAAGAAGATTTTTGAGAATTACTAAGGCTTGTGAGGAGCTAGAAAAAGACCTAGAAGTTATAGCCCATCAAATTATAGAGAAAAAGAAACCTACTTCCCAAATGGTCCTAATTTTTGAGAGGCCATAATTACTTCAACTTGAATTAGAATGAGAAGCATTATAATTTAATTAAATTTTAAAATTTTAAAAATGGTCTTACACTTAAAATTTGGATATTAAAATTAATAGTTATGGTGGTAAGAACTAAGAAGGTTGAAAGTTCCTTGAAGGTACTAGTTTTGGGATTAAGGCATGAAATTGGGTGGTTCTTCAAAAACAAAGTGTATCTAGGAAGCTTAGGGCTACATATGAAACATCCACGATGCATGATGTCACAAAGCAAGTGATTATAGGCCCTAAAATTGGAATCAAGTACATACAAAGTGGTTTGTGTCTCCATAAAGACCAGTTATTTGAGAGAAGAAGGCTAATGTGAGCAAAACATGCACGTGTGTTACTACTCATTGTGCCTCTAATATTGATGCCCATACCTTGCAGCCCTTGGTATTGATTATGGGCTTTTCAGTGCACATGTCAAAATATCAAAGTCAAGCTTGATTGAAGTCAAATATTGCCATATGGCAACAACACCGGAGTTGGATGTGAACCCACTTTCAAGAGAAGATTTTGCTAGCGGTGGTGCTAGGACTGCTCTAAGAGCGAGCGGACCAACAAAGCAATGAGGGTTCCTAGATTCAAAAAATGTTAACATTAGATCTATGAGAATTGGTCTCTCAATCCCTCTTCAGACTAATTCTTCTTCTTGATCCAATTTTGCTATCCTTATTTCATGATTTTAGGCTTTGTTGCTTCCAAACAAACACGCATTTTTACTACTCACCGCTCACATTTTCAAATTCATGTGTGGCAAGAGACGCATGTCTTTACAAAAGAAGAGTTTTTTTTTGCCACAAGTTGTCAACACTCCACAACGACAACTTCATAAATTTATAGATTGCAGAATTGTATGTATTGAGACCTTTGTAGAGCCCCTAAATACTTTTATTCAAATGTGATTTTGATTGTATTTGAGACTTTGAACACTTGCAAGAGATGGAGTGTGTACTTTTAAGAGCCTCTCAATTGTAGGAAGAACATATCAATATTATGTATGGGGGATGGATTTCAAATTTTGCTCAATCATACATAGAGAACCATTTATTCTTCCTCAAAGTGTCTCTTTTGATTTGTCTTGCAAAATTTGTATAAACATGTGTTGGGTTTGGTATTTGGTAAAAGCATTGAACTAGGTTTGTTAGAAAATGTTGACGTTAAAGTATATTGAAATATAATTTAGGAGTATATTAGTGCCTCTTGTATGCAATGTTTAGCTCAAGTTATGATTACCCTGAATTGGTATTTATTTGTTCAAACATGGATTTACTCTTGCAAGTGAAGTGCCCAACATCATCAAGGAATTTGAAACCCCTCAAACATCAATCTAAACAAGCTCCAAAACATTCAAATCTTATTGCCTTCAATCATTATCAAATCAGAATCAAGCTTCAAATTTGTTCAAATTGATAAGAAACACGTGGGAGTCTTTGAAGCAACTTTTAGTGCGGCAATCTACTCAACAATTGATACAAAGTCTCTCATATTGTGAGCCAAGCCGATTAGAAGAGATAATGTAGACTATGAAGAAGATTAAAGATGTCTCAATTAGTACTAGTAGTAGTGTTTAATAAACTATTTTTAGATACCGGTAGTAAAGGCATTTGTAATCCATCCACTTATCATCTACTCTTTAGTATTTGCAATATAATGATTTTTTTAATATCATATTGTTCTTTGTCCAAATTTCTTTAACAAGCAGGTTCAACTTTGGACGAGAATAGATAAACCATCTTTTTTTAATTTTAATAAGCATCATCTATTTATTTAAATTCAAAATTTCCTAAGTTGATGCATATAAAAGATATTTTATAGGGAGGCCTAATGTTAAGTCACGGAATAAACAAATAAATCATTATGTGAAATTACAAATGTTGAAAAGATACTAATGTTTGAAATAATTAATATTAAATGAAAATTATGAAAATTAATTGTTTTATCAACGTCAATGAAAAAATCAAAATACTTGCAAACACAATGGTCCCAAATTATAACATATATTATAAATTTTTACAAAAAAACTAAATAATTTCTTTGTAATTTATCCAATATTATAACCAACATAGTTCTTGTCATGCTAAAGACATCATCTCCAACGTGATCACTTTTTCTTTTTTTTGAAAAGGGTTTTTTTTCTTTTTTTTTTGGTTTCCTAATTAGACACAATACAATAAAAATTATAAAGTCAATCTAGATCCCATCTTTGGATAATAAAGACATGCACCATTCACCATTTTTAATGGTAAAGCTTGCCTATACAAAAAGTATCCCTTTTGATACTAAATCAAGGCAAATTCTAATTCTATCAAAGCTTATTGTACCTCTTTCTACTATCTCAATTCTCTAAAAAGACTACTTCTATAAACTAAATGAAGGTTACTCTCCATGCAAGTATGCAAACTTAAAAGAGATTTGGGATTTCATCAAGTTATATAATTTTTTTTAAACATGTACATGGTTATAGAAGGTATGACACAAAGGGTAATAGGTCTATGTAGCCTATATAGTAGAACTATTCCCAACCTACGCTTCATTTGCACTGAGTCACCAGCCTTAGATTCAATGTTGTTTTCTACTCTTTTGTCTTCTCTAAAATGTGCATTACAATCGCATGCTAACCTTCAAGCCATTCAAAGGTAACACTTGCTATCGACATCCATATGACCTAGTTAGTACTTAGTAGAATTACCTCCAATAGATTCTTTATTCACACTGCCCTAAATTAGGATTGAAGGTGTTCTTTACTTCTTCTCCTCTTCAGAATGCACATCCTAGTTGTCAGAAGATGTCTGATAGCTTTGTAGACATTCCAAGCTATGAGACATCAACACTTGCTATTAAGTCCATCTAACCTAGTTATTATAAATATCTCCAATAAACTCTTCATTCACACCAACATTTTGATCAAAGTTGTTCTTCATTTCTTTTTTTGGATCAAAATGCGTGTTGCAGTTGCTAGAGGATGACAACCTATAGAACATACCGAACTTTCGGCCTTTTTTTGTGAGTCTTGTACTATTCTTGCTCGGGGTGGTGACTCCGCCTTTGCCAAAGGATGGCAACCTTCAGCACATCCCAAACCGTCCCAAAGCTCGGGAGGTAATTCAATCGGGGAACTTGATCCGTTATTTAAACCTCGCGCCATGTAAAGATCATATCCATCTCCAAAGTAATCACAAGCATTACAAATAGATGGTGGAGGGGGTGGTGTTGGATTTTTCTGTTTTTCTTCTTCTAATCTTTTTCGTTCAGCTGCTTCTGCACGTAAAATCTCTACAATATCAACAGGTTCATCCATCCAAAATGCCAAAATAGGATCTTCAAAAAGTTCCTTCACCTTCCAAATACCCTTTGAAGTTTCTTTTCCAATTCTGAATTTAGCACAATTAATGAACGTGAGTTTTTTTTTTTGCTATTTTATAATCACAAAAATCATGCTCTTAGAACTATTATTATATCTGAGTGATTGAAAAAACTTTATAAATACTTGAGAAACATATTGCACAATAAAAATAAAAATATTTTATAGATGAATGATTCGATTTGGATTTGTGAAACATACCGTAATCCGTAATCAATTGGCTTTGGCTTGGGAGGTGGAGTCTTAACCTTCACTCTCCTATGCCAAGCTCGTAATCTCTCTATGCTTTCATGGTTTTTCCTATAGTGATCGCTAGTGTGTTTGAAATCTAGCTCACGACTGCACAAAACATACTCTACATTTTGAAAATCAATTGAAAGACTTTTCTACTGATTTTCAATCATAATCATCTTAAAAAAGAGCTCTTGAGCTCTTAACACCATGAACCCATTTGCTATTAATTCAAGAAAGAATCATAGATGCCATGTTCCTTTGAAATCATTCTTTTACATAGATTTTGAGTTTAAAAATGGAAAAGGTTAATTATTCTCATCCAACTATTGTATATAGATGCATAGCAAATTAGTGCAATCATGGTGAAAGGTTGGATGGTTGACGCTACTCTAGAATGTTATTGTCTAGTACAAATAGATTTAATGGATCATATTCTAAAATCTATTGCAATTTGAGATTTTGGTGAACAAGCATACCGTTCTGCTTCTTTAAACTCGGAAATTTCAGGCTCCTCGGGGCCATAATTGGAATACCATGGGATTAATTGTCGTTTCCATGTTTCTGTCCATCGCCACCTTGTATTTTGTCTGCCAATCTGCCTTGTACGTGACATTCCAATTAACTAGCTCTTCATTTCAGAGTCTAGAAGGAAATAGTAATATTATTTTGAAAAAATTGGTATCGAGGACTTTCCTCTTAAAAATTCTAGACCTCAAGATTTAAGATATATGTCAATTAAAGGTAAGAAGTTTCACTATAGGAATGTTACGTTAAATGTGACGTTGGCGCAAAAACAAGTAACATCGACGATGACAACCGACGTTTTTACAAATATCAAAACATGTTTTTACCAATGTTGGTTGTCACCGTCGATGTCACTTGTTTTTGCCCCAACATCACATTTAACATGACATTCATATAGTGTTGTCAAAAGATCAAAGCATCTTGTATACTTTGATTATTCTTTGAATTAGTAGATTAAAGAAGTTCCTTTCAAGAATGTTAACCTTTGGTTTGAAAGTGCTAAACCTAGTGCCTTAGAAATCAAATCCTAAGGCCCATTTTACATTAGGAACCTACCCGATTATAGACGTAGATCCAATTGAAAAGCAATTTGGTTAATGATCGTTCAAATGGTAAAGATGCGTAAGATTCAACAGTGAGTTTAGTGCATTTGAGGTGTTCAAGCCCAAGTTGTGCACTTCGGGTTAAGTTAAAACTTGACCCAATTTCCTTGAGTGAGCTCAAAGTTTTGGCACCAAATTTGTGTCATGTAGACCACCACATAGGAAATGAAGACGTTCGAGTCGGACCCTAGTGTATTGTCCTTCAGCCTGATTTGCTAAATTCAAGTGATCCTATTGGTTGAAATTTGTGAAGTTTAGGTTGGGTCATCAATTGGGCACTAATGTAAAGTCGACCTAAGTTAGCAAATGTGAAAAAGGGGAGAAAGGCATGGATACCTTCTTGATGGGCAAATAGAAATTCCGGTCCACACGAATCTTGGGAAGTTTGGGGAGGAAATAGCATTGCAACCGTCGAAGCTCCGGCAATAAACAGAGATTGGTGATGGTGCAAGTGTTGTTGAGCAAGAAATGGCCATCTTCTCGGTTGTAGAATGGCCGAGGCGCGTGCTTCTTCAGTCCAGCAGGATCCCACCTTCTCGGTGGCTTTAGATCAAACAAGTTTGGGTCCTTCACGTTGAACCACACAAACTCATGCGCTCCTTTAGCCTGCAAAACCAAAATCCCAACATCAAACCCTAATCCACTCTCTTTGTCCGGAGGTCATAGCATAATAGAGCAGTGCAATGGAGCACCCTTCTGAAAACTGGATTGAAAGAGAATCTTCACTTAGATCTACTTTTCTAAGTAATGAAGAAATGCCATTTGTATTCCATGAATTTTGGGATTACTGTGTCATTGCCACGTAAACTTAATTTCTAATTGTAATTAGACTGTGGTCCCATTGCAAAAAGTGTTGGCTCCCATTGCTCTATTATGCTATAGTAACAATCCTATTTTTTTGGGATTTTTTTGTCCTGAAATAAGTGTCCAATGCTGTTTATACTTCAAACGTGAGCCCTGCCCGCTTCAAGTCAGGCAGACCATTTTTCAACTCATAAGATTTTCAATTGGGTTTTATCATGAATTTTCATAATTCTAAATTGCAACTCACAATGTTTTCAAAATTCAAATGAATTCAAATTTTATGAGTTGCACTTCAGAAATCATGGCTTTTCAAAATTCAAAATTCAAATTCACAAAGAGCCACTCCTTTGAGAGGTAACACTATCATCATCCTGACCACTTTTCTAGTATTGGGATGAGTCTATTTTTTTTTGCAAAAATAGCGTTAACCCCTACGCGTCTAAAACGGCCATTTGCATCACTGAACTTTGCAACGGTGGCATTTTCTCATTTTATGCGGGTTTTCTGGTTGCAATACATCATTTTAAAGCTCTAGTTCTGTACAACAAGACCAAGAGTGTCGGTCATATCAAACTAAAGTCATTTTCACACAAACAGTTGATTTGTAGGAGGGGGTCCAATTTTCCTACACTACAAAAAATACACAGTGGACTCTTTTTTAAAACTTTTTTCAAAACATGACAATTATTTCCGAACAGAGGGAGAATAGTAGGGTCCAAAAATAATTCGAATTTTTTCTCCAAGCTAGAAACCATGATCTTTGAGAAGCTCCTTTGGGCTAAAAAATGCATCAAATCACAAACCGTAAAGTACATTAGAAAGGTAATACAGTCTAGTATCACAAAACAATCAGAATGCGTGGAAATGGCGAGCTCACTCACAGATGGCTTTCCAAATTGAAGGTCGCCACAAACGCGTTCATGACGTTTGAATGTCGTCCGCCCTGTTTTGGCACGGCCGGTCTTGGTCTTCACAGGAGCCTGCTGCCTTCGCGCAAGCTCTGCCACTGAGCCATCGGGCCACAACGGAGTTTTCGAGCAATCGCGGAATCCCGGGTACGCACCGTACCGAAATTGATAGTTTTTGAAGATTGGCATAGACAAAGGCTCCGGGAGTGCGTCTTTGCTTCCATCCCACTTGCGAGGCTCTGGTGTTCGCGGGTCGCGTTCGTAAGGAGCCATAAAGGCAGTCGACGGTGCAGAAGAGTTTTTGTTGGACTTCATTGATTCTGTCTCTGGCGTCCAAAGTGTAACCCTAATTGTGGTCACCTATAAAAGCACCTGTTTCAACTTCAGGAGTTCCCAATCTTGTTATCACAAGCATTAATTATGAATACCAAGTTAATAATCTGATTGGACTAGAAATGAAAGAGAGTCATTGGCACACCTACTAACATCAATAGTGGTCTATGCATATCAAGTTTGAAAATTTATAACAAAATCATACATTGTGAAAAAATTAATTAAAAATTGAGCTTGGTTATTAAACCCAAAGTTTTATGTGCTACAATTTTTTATCATTGAAAATCAGCGCTCCATGTAGGCTGAAATGCTTAAACCGACGGCAACTGTACCCCTTACCTTAGTTTTGATTCACAAAACTCGATTGACTCGGCAGGCCCAGGAACTTGGAAACCCTTCTGTAACCCTAATTCATGTTTTGCTTTTATTCACCACGGCATTGCAATAGATCTTACCAAATTGTTTGTTCCTGCAACAAGAATCTTGTTTCAAAACTTGATTGACCATGAACTTGGAAACCCTTGTGTAGCCCTAATTCATGTTTTCTTTTCTTCACCAACATCGCTAAACACACTGTTAGTTCCTGCAACAAGAATCGCTTTTCAAAAATGGGAGCCTTGAGATGGATGCAAGGAATCTCCATGTTGCCTTCCAAATAGGATTGAATGTGTAAGGCAGTGTTCATGACTGTTAACCCCTAAAGGACCAAGCAACTCTATGTTTATTTTAACAGTTTTGAGTAGGTCCTTTTTGGACTTCCTCCTGTTCAAATTTCTTTCTTTTTTACCAACGCATGCAATGATCTTCACTAGTTCTGGTGATATAAAATTTGATCCCATCTGAACTATATTTTTCACAATATGATCAACTGAATTTGTCATTATAAAACTATGAATCCTTGGTCCTTCAGGGGTTGAATAAAAATTCAACGATGACGGTCACAAAACCCTTCGTCTCATCAGTCAATTTGAAACCTCATTTGATGTCAATTGTTGTATACTTGTAGGGATAGTACTCACAACTGCATATTTACATATTTGTGATCATTAATCATGATTTGGAATTCTTCAACATCTTTTTTTTCAACACGTCGGCCTTGTGTGTACATTGTTGGATGACAGAGGGAGTAACATACCTCAAGCGTTCTAAAACCGTCGTGAGATGAAAGAGTGTAATGTGACATAAGGAAGTGAAAGGTTTTTATGATAGGATTTTAACCCCCAAAAGCTCGAGGGGTATTGGACAAAACATAGATGTGTTATAATATATGTGTTATAATATGTGCCTTCCATATGTTTGATGAAGTTTGGTTCAATTGACAAAATGTAGGGCATCATTTCTACAAATTATCCGTATGGTCAAACTTCAAAAACGAACTTTAGATCTTTTGTTAATGAATTTAACCCCTAAACACTCAAACGACCATTTTCTGGTCGCTACCTGAATCTAATGGGCTACTAGGAACAAAAAAAAGTTTTTGAAAAAATAAAAATAAAATAAAAACACTAAATTAACCCCTCAAGGACCAAGGCTGATTTTCCAAGTTCGGTCAGCTTACTATGGAATGAGTATTGATCCTCAATTCTTGAGATTTTTTGTGGTGATTCTACTCTTTGTAACAAAGATGGGATGGTAATTTGCGTACGTAGGTGATGTATAAATCAAAAGATACAATCATGCAAAGGTGAAAAACCTAACTGCGGGCAGCTCCTGAAAATTTTCATACAATGAGCTATGCATCTGAATTTTTGCACACAATGAGCTAACACCCTCATGCACACAATTGCGAAATTCATTTTACCAAATTTGAGACTAAACTTTGCATTTTCGGCATTTTCAGAAAGTTTCAAATATGGGCAGCATGCCAAAAAAAAAGGTGCAACCAACTTTGAAGCTTATAATCTTACTATTGAAGAACCCTGAACGGTTGAAAATTTGTACGTGGTAATAAATTCAAGTTGCTTGAAATATCCTACGGTTGGATTGGTCAAAAGGTCATAGATCAAAAACTATTTGTCTTTTTATGAGAAGGGGTACTTTGGAGTGTTTGGAGAGGAACATAGTTGTGGTCCTTTAGGGATTAAGTCTACTTTCCATCGCAATTTGAATTATGGCAATCCGAGTTATGCTCCACCCAGGAGAATTTTTCAAAGTGGATCACCTCAACATTGTCTTAGTGTTATGAAATTTTCTATTTGGGGTAAGTAATGATGTTCCCTCCATCATTTCTTTTGCTTTTTTGAAGTTTACAATAGATAACCCAATTTTAACCAAGCATATAAAATTTTAAACTCTAAAATTGAAAATTATAATTTATAAAATTTTCAAAGGTTAATGATTTTAAATTCATTAACAAAAATATTGTTCATCTTCATCCTTTTCACTATGGCATAAATTCAAAATTGAACATCTAGTTACTGGCAAATGGTGATTTGAATAAAAGAAGAGAAGATTGAATTTAAATGATGAAAGGGTACCTACCATCCAAACTATATTAGAGTATGGATAGTTAAATCAAGTAATTGCTCATGAACTACCTAACTCTTTTAAATTTATAAAAATCTCACTAAGCATTACACTAGTAGAAAAGATGGCGCTCCCCAAGGACATGCCTAGGCAAAATCATTGTGCAAGCGTGGAATCAAGCACCACATGCATGGGCAACAATGCCACCTTTTCTACTAGTGATTATCTGTATACATTTCCTTCACCAAAGCATTCTTCATGTTATGCAAATTAATTGTGTCCAAGCCCTACTTTCCTACTAGAATTTTAGAGAAGCCCTATTCTAACTTTTTTCCATCTAAGCCTTAGAGAAATTACCACTCGTGTATCAAAAAACCAATATTACCTCTTTATAATGACCCCTTCTATAATGACATTTTAGAATATCCGTGACACCATCATTGATTGTAGCACACTAGTCACACATTCAAACTATGTTATAATGAAAAAGTTGGGATCCAAGGTGGTCAAATTGAAGAAGTTCAGTGTAGTGCAATTTTACTTAACCTCTAAAAGACCAATGATTCCTAGTGTCCAAATGACAAATTCAATCGATTATATTGTGAAAATTATAATTCACATTAGACTAAATTTTATATCACCAAAATCAATGAAGATCATTGCATATGTTGGTCAAAAAACAAATATATTTGAACAAAGGAAGCCCACATAGGACGAACTCAAAATTGTAAAAAAAACATGAGACCCAATTTGGGCTTCTTCATCCTTTAGGGGTTAAGTAAAAGATACACATTTTTTACTTAAAAGAACTGCAGTGGGGCTAAAAAGATTCTGAAGAATATACCAAGAATATGCATGTTCCTGACAAGCTCCAAAACAATATCATTTGTTTACACGTGACATCATGAGAGATTTTGATTTTTGCCGGATCTTAGGAACAAGCTGATTCAACGTGAACAATTGCACTTTGTCTTTTCACCTCTTGTTCTGACAGTCATGTAGAGTGTGCCGGCTTCGGTGGTTGCAGAGCTTGCCCACAAAGGAAGATTCATCTCTTCCAACAGGTAGAGTGTCAACATGAATCTCTCTTAATTTAGTGTCCATGTTGCATGATCGACACTTGCCAATTGTGATCGAAGTGTTAGATCAATGTGATGAATCGGCCTTTTCACGAACCCTACTCACTGAGCTCCATAGGGTTTGAAGCTCAGCTGTTGCTAGATGCTCGTCATTGTAAAGAGTTGTTTCTGCAGCCAGGGAGAGATTTGATGTACTTCATGTGCTGCTGCATGATCCAGGCTGAAGACTCCTGCAATTGTGAAGTAGAATACCAGTGAGATCAATGTGATCAATCGGCCTTTTCACAAACCCTACTCACTGAGCTCCATAGGGTTTGTGATTTCTGAAGCTCTAGATGCTAGTAATTGTGAAGAGTTTGTTTCTGCAGCCAGTGAGGGAGAGAATTGATCGATGTTCATGTGCAATGACTGAATTTCAGGTGCGAGGAAAATGGGGTCAGATGAGCATCTGGCGTTGCGGTTGGGTTTGACCGCAGTGTCAGCTATGGCGGCCGAGTCTGTGACGTTTCCCATCGACATCACCAAGACCCGGCTGCAGCTGCAAGGCGAATTGGGTGCCACCACTGTAAAACGGGGCGCAATTAGCATGGCGATTTCGATCGGCAAGGAAGAAGGCGTCGCTGGTCTGTACCGAGGTCTCTCACCAGCTCTTTTGCGCCATGTGTTTTACACCAGCATCCGGATTGTTGCGTATGAAAATCTGCGCAGCTCATACAGCCATGGCGAGGACCCGCAGAATCTGTCGGTGGCCAAGAAAGCTTTCATTGGTGGCGCTTCGGGCCTCATCGGACAGGTCCGTCCTTTCTCCATTCTGTTGATCAGTGAGTTTCCTTTACATTCTTAAGGTAGGGCGTGAGAGTTTTGTTTACTTCATTTGACGGGGAAGAATAGGGTTTAGCACTTTTGAACAGCATCATGAAGCAAAAAAATTCCCGTGATTCATGAGGCCATAGTGATCATACAGAGGCTTTTGTATGAGATCTATATGAATCATAGGGAGGCTTTTCTTTCTGAAAGTTTTGAAACAATTTAATTTTATTGAAAACCCCGTGGAAGTGGCTCAAGTAGAGTACATATTGATTTTGAGAATGTACACCACCTCAACAACAAAACTCGTGTCAGTTTCAGATCATCTACCAATAGAATTTTGAAACTTTGATATCTTTTGCATATGGTATCCAAATAATGTATTTTCTAGTGCGTTGGAATCCTCTTTAAAATGTATGCTCAGCGATTAAAGCAGTGTGGTTACTTTAGGTTTGGATTTGAAGCATGGTTGGGGTTGCACTACAAGCAAATTCACCGACTGAAATCAAAGAAACCCTTGTCATATGTGACTAAAAGCACTCACGAACTCTGGACTGACTCAAAATAGCAGTGAGAAGCGACCAGTTTCCTTGTAGTGTTGGTCTGATGTGAAGCTGGAATATGTACAGGTGATAGCAAGTCCTGCAGATTTGATAAAGGTGCGCATGCAAGCAGACGGAAGACTAGTGAAGCTTGGGCAGCAACCACGCTACACAGGATTGACAGATGCATTCGCCAAGATTGCGCGCGCAGAGGGCGTGACTGGGCTGTGGCGCGGCGTGGGACCGAATGCGCAACGAGCATTTCTGGTCAACATGGGGGAGCTGGCATGCTATGATCAATCCAAGCAGTGGGTCATAGGGCAAGGCATTGCAGGCGACAACATTGGAGCCCACACACTTGCCTCAGTGATGTCCGGGTTGTCAGCTACCATTCTCAGTTGCCCTGCTGATGTGGTGAAAACCCGGATGATGAACCAAGCCGCTGGCGTTGCCATGTACCGACACTCCCTGGACTGCCTGACGAAAACCGTGAAAGCCGAAGGTGTCATGGCTTTGTGGAAGGGCTTCTTCCCTACCTGGACAAGGTTAGGCCCTTGGCAGTTTGTGTTTTGGGTTTCTTATGAGCAACTGCGCCGCCTCGGTGGCCTCTCCTCATTTTAATACAGCTCTGTTTTGAGAGGAGAAAACAACAAACAGACAGCCGAAGATCGTTTTCTGAATGCATTGTATGAAGCTCAAAATTGGGTAATATTGGACAATGATTCAAGGCTGCTCAGTGATCTTTGCAACTGGAACAAATTAGGTGCTGCAGAAACAGTGTTGAGCAGGAGACGTCTCTGGAACTCAGGTAAGATTTTCACCACATGAGCTTATTCTGTTCTTTCTGTTGCTGCAAAAATAACTTGCTGCAGTTTAATCCCGACAGGACCAAGAAGCCCAAATTGGGCTTTGTTGTTTTTTTTTAACAGTTTTGAGTGGACTTCCTTTTGTTTAAACTTATTTGTTTCTTACCAATGATCTTCACTGGTTCCGGTGATATAAAATTTGGTCTCATTTTTCATAATATGGTCAATTGAATTTGTCATTTTAAAACCTTGGTCCTTTAGGGATTAAGATCCTATGTGAGACACTAGGGGAGAGAAAGTTTTGAGCCAAGACTAGAAAGAAATAGTATTCCAATTCTTTTGAATTTGACTCTATTTCTGGGCCTTCAAACTTCATTCGTTGCCCAATTTTTGCGTTGGGCTTGGCCTATGTTTAAAGTGCTCTTATTAATAAGTCTATAAGTAGGCTATCATTGATGCTAGCTCAGATTGATATTCTATGTTATGAGCTCTGTTGTGTGATCCACCACCATTTGGACAGAATTATTCCAGTTACAAACTAAGTTTGACAAACTGAGGGATTCTTTCTTTATCAAAAACTGTGAATGTATTGAAGCTGGATCTCTTACTGGAGAATGGACACTTCATGGGCTCTCACATCATTCAATTGACCCTAGCATTGAAGACAATACCCCTAGTTTTTTTAGTAGCTTACATTATATCACCCAATGGCTAATGATTTGGTTGACAACTAGAATCCACCACTGTTTTCAAGCTACCATAGTAGCCAAATTAAAAAAATTGAGTTTGGTTTCGAGTTATTTCTTTGACAATGGAACTTTGGCATTCAATTGTTCTCTCCAAGCCAACTTTGTCAGTCACATTATTCATTTGAGAACCAACTCTTATGATCAGTTGGAGAAGATGGAAGGCCTACCAAGTTTGCGATCGTTCTCTTAACATACTTTGCCATGCCACATGTCACTCATCTAATGCTTGATAAAACGTGACATTAAACAAGCCTAGAGTGTACAATTTGATATTTTTATCATAATATGAGAATAAAAGGTAATTGATCCACAATGCCTTCAGAAATATATTGTAGTTTCTCTCTATATTTTGCAATAGTAGATGTTAAGGTTTGAGATTCATGCTTTGGAAATGAAGACAATGCAATCTGAAATTTCTACAAGGCATATATTTTGGGATTCAAAATCACTTAATATTAGATTTGAAAACAAACAATAGAGTTGCATAAATATAAATCATGAATTATGATATGTACTAATAAAGAAATTGTTGTACTTTGTAGTATAATATGTTGTACTCTTAAAGCAAAGTATGTGAAAAATATTTCAAAAAAACATCAAATTTTTACAGTTAAAAAAAAAATGATCAAATTTGGCATCTACAAAACTTTAGTTTAATATTTGGAATTAATGTATATTGATTCAATTTGCATGAGATGCCTGATACTAATTTGGAAAATTTGTGGATGAATGTCATAATTAGTGTGACCATTGAATGAAATTTGATTAAAATGAAATTGGATGAAATTGGATGAAATTTGAAAGATTATAAAGTAATATAGAAATAGTATAGAACATATTATATTAAAAACCATGTACTATTAGCATAGCATAAAGAGCAATGGGAGGCAACACCCTTTTGCAATGGGACCACAATCTAGTTATAATTAGAAACTAAATTTACTTGGCAATTAGACGCTAGTCCCAAAATTCATGGAATACAAATGACATTCCTTCATTACTTAGAAAAGTGAATCTAATTGAAGATCCTCTTTTGATCCAATTTTTAGAAGGATGCTCCATTGCACTGCTCTATTATGCTATGAGTGTAGGACACAGTAATTGAATTAATTTGCGTAAAATTGGAATCACATTGCATGTGCCTAGCAAAATATTATCCACCATAGCCGGATGAGAGCCGGATGAGAGCCGGATTATTCCGGATGACAGGCGGATGACAGGCGGATGAGAGACGGATGAAAGCCGGATGACGCCTCAACACGACCGAGGGAGCCGCGTTCACACTACAACACAGGGACGGATTCGACGAGGCTTTGGAACACATGCTCTTCGTCCTCAAGGCCTTTTCTCTGCTTTGCTCTTCACAAGCGTTCTCGTTGTTTCCACAGCTCTCCAACCATTCTCACCAACCCAATTCGTGTTTCTCTCACTCGCGTTGCATTTATCAGAATTCTAATGGCCACCATGTCGATGCGCGCTCTGGCAGTTGCAAACGCCGTGTCGTCGCCTGCCACCTCTTGTTCCAATGTGCACAGACTGGGCAGCCGCGCCTCAATGGTGTCGGAGATGCCTCGAGGAGTGAGGGGACTGGGCATGGCTGCGGCCATTGCCCCTGCAACCACGCAGCTGCTGCGCCAGGAAACGCCCCGGACTAATAAGCTGTCAAGACACACAGGCGTGCGCGCTATGGCGTCTTCCAATGGCGCCTCGGTGCCCGCCGGACTCCCCATCGATCTTCGAGGTCTGTGACAACACGATCACCCCGTTATTCCATTTCTTGGTGTCTTTGGGATTGGAAGTGACGTCAATTTCGATGCTGTGTAGGCAAGAGAGCATTCATCGCCGGCGTGGCCGATGACCAAGGTTTTGGGTGGGCCATTGCCAAAGCGCTGGCAGCTGCGGGAGCTGAAATCCTCGTGGGAACGTGGGTGCCTGTATGTGACCCTCCGCACCTTGCACTGAAATTGATTGTTGTTTCGTGTTGCGGTTTAGGGCTATTTGATTGATTGCATCGAATTTGATCGATTGTCTGTCGTGTATGCAGGCCCTGAATATCTTCGAGAGCAGTCTGAGGAGGGGGAAATTCGACGAGTCTCGGCAGTGAGTGCTTGGATTTGAATGATGTTGTATGTTTGGGTGGCATTGGGGGTTTAGGGGAGGAATATCTGTAAGCCCGCAGATGAATGGTTCGATGATGTGAACGTGGATTGCTTGTGCAGGCTGGCCAACGGAGGACTCCTGGAGATCGCGAAAGTGTATCCTCTGGATGCTGTTTTTGACACTCCGGAAGACGTGCCTGAGGATGTAAGTGGATCTCTCTAGTGTGCATTGATAGCATTTTTGGTAAACATGCTCTTGGTGTTTATGAATTGCCGAACTTGGTATTTGGATGCACTCATGAGTTCTAGGTTTTGTGAAGAGCGATCCTTGTTTACATGTTACTGCCCAACCCCCTTCACAGCATACCTCGCTCTCTTGCTTAGCACATTTTCCAGCACGTAGGTCACGTGACTGAAATGTTGATCGTTCGATTACCGTGTCCACTATGGCAGGACGTTCGTTCGTCTTTTGACTGAGTTTCACTAATGAGCTTGGGTGATTGATTTTTGTGTAGATTAAGAACAACAAGAGATATGCTGGTTCATCCGCATGGACCGTGCAGGTAAAATAATCGTTCCCTCTTTGTCTTTGATTTCCCTCTGGTATGCAACAACTGAATGCCATTCCTCTTGTGTCTCTATCTTTGTAGGCTCTCCTTATTCACGTTTCTCTGTATCTATGGAAGTTTCTGCAGTCCCTGCAAGTGTGTCACGAACTCGGGTCGAACGAGAAGTCACAGCATGCACACTGGTGATTGATACGATGTTGTGCTTGATATTGTGCAGGAATGTGCCGAAGCCGTGAAGGCCGACTTTGGCAGCATCGACATCCTGGTGCACTCCCTCGCCAATGGACCTGAAGTAAGGACTCCAACCACGGAGACTGTGTTGGAATGGTGGTCGTGGTTTTGTTCCTCTTCAGAATTCTCGACTTGAAGTCCATTTAACTTTTTGGTAGAGTTGTTGACCTGGTGTGATAACTGAAATGGATGGAGAAGAGGGGCTAAATTTGTAGTGTACGACTGTCCCCAGGTAACAAAGCCGCTGATGGAGACGACACGGAAGGGTTACTTGGCAGCAGTGTCAGCTTCCACATACTCCTACGTCTCGCTGTTGAAGTACTTTGCTCCCTTGATGAACCCAGGTACAAATTGAGTGCGCAAGGCATTTGTGCAATGCTGTCAAGTGCGGCAGTTGGCATTCATATCCACTTAAGTCCTGGGTTACCTTGGTGGTTTGATTGTTATGTATGACTGAGGCTATGTGCCGCAGTCATGCTAGAATGTTGTGTGGCTGAACATGATGCGCTGAAGTAATGCAGAGGGAAAAAATAGCAGTGGACATGATAGCAGGTCACGTAGCACTTGGACCTAGCATGGCGATTGATTTGGCTTGGATGATATTGGATTGCTGCAGGTGGTTCTTCTCTTTCCCTCACTTACTTGGCATCTGAGAAGATCATCCCTGGGTAAGACTCGGAGAGACTCAGACGCATGAACTTATGTTGTGCGCGCATTAGGTTCACGATGAAATGCTTTTGATTCGTATGTTAAATTTTTGGAAGATGTGGATTGTTTGTTCAAAGAGAGTGTGTTCTTGAGTTCTGAACATTAACTGTCTGAGCTGTCACTGCTTAGTAATAACAATCGATTGTATTGCTTTTTTGCGTGTTGGTATTTCCTTTTGTAGTAGTTTTACCGTCTGTGTTTCGACATTTTCCTATCAGAGCACAAGAACGTTTTGGGAGCCATTTATGGATTTCTTTGTTCTCTCTATATATATCTTCCCACGAACTTCACGCGAATACGATGACTGAAAGATGAAGTTGTGTGGGGTTATGACAGATATGGGGGTGGGATGAGCTCTGCCAAAGCTGCACTTGAGAGTGACACACGTGTAAGTTACTGATCTTCAGAAGAATCGCTTGTGTGGAGAATTTCACCAAGGATTGCTTTGAGTACATGACAAGATGTATTAGTCAACCTTGGTCTCTTCTTTTGGCCAAGAATCACGCGTAGTCAATATTTTATTTCATGTCTGTATTAATGTCTGTGCTGAGTTGGTTTGGTATTTGAGGATCAAGCTGGTTTTTTGGCTTCCTTTCAGGTTCTGGCATTTGAGGTGGGCCGGAAGTATGGCATTCGAGTGAACACCATTTCAGCAGGTAGGGCAACTTATAGAACCTTATCATTGGTATACCAAGACTGTTAACTCTTCTCAGTCAGTTTCCCGTTTGTTACACTCTGGTGACTATTCTGTAGGGTGTAGGGCATACTGTGTGAAGCGAGTTTCAGGTGCTAAGCAAACATGTTATGCTAGATTGTTAGATGCAGATATATGTACTAGAAGCTAATTGAAACCATAATTAGGTGTTAAACCATACTTAGGTGTTTTGCATCATTGTAATACAGGTCCTTTGAGAAGCAGAGCAGCCAAGGCTATCGGTTTTATCGACGACATGATTAACTACTCCACTGCCAATGCTCCTTTGCAAAAGGAGCTACAAGCGGGTAAGCTGGACATGCCTTGCATGCTACCAATTTCTTTACAACTTTATTAGAGTAATGCAAGCTTATGAATGACATTTGTCTTCAGGTTTGGAATCTTAATGCTTTGACCCTGAAACTCCTTTCTTACAGTCTAATTCTGATTTTCAATCTTATTGTGTATGTGTAGAGGATGTCGGAAATGCAGCTGCATTCTTGTCATCACCACTGGCTAGTGCTGTAACGGGTACACTTATCTACGTCGACAATGGACTACATGCCATGGGCTTGGCAGTAGACAGTCCAACGGTTTCTAAGGCATCTGCCCCAGCTCCTGAGAAGACGAATGTTGCGGCTTGAATTTCAAGTTTTGCGGATTGAAACGGTTATTCTCCAACTGCTGATAGGTATGTTTTGTACGAATTGAGATAGTATGGATCGTTTTTAGGAAGAGATTTTGATGATTTTTTATTTTTTTTGTTTTCATATGTTTTTAAATTTTTTCTGGGGTCATAATTGGCAATGCGTACTGCGCACCTTTGAGCAAATTAGTCTTTACTCCTGTATGAACCCCAACAGAGGTGGTTTACACTTGTGTTTGAACTCAGTTTTCAAAGTACAATTATATGATTTTTCTTACACATCTCCAACACGCTTTGTCAAATTACCATTGCCGCATAGCAGGTTCAGCCAAAAACAATCTCAAAATCTGAATAATTAGAGTGGGTTTGATATGGCCTGAAAGTTGAAATAATGAATGATTGAAGTAGAAAAAACGACAGAGTTATTCGCAAAGTCACCTTGAGTTTGAATAAAACACTATGAGTTTTGCTTTAATATACTATATTTGTGCACTCCAAATGGTTATAAGGTATGGAAGAGCTTGGTGGTCTCTAAACTCAAGGAATTTCTTTTTTATCATCAAGAAAGGAGGCCAAAAAAAATTTCCTTGAGTTTAGAGACTACCAAGCTCTTCCATACTTAACCCCTAACTATCCAACCATCCACTTTTTGGATGATGTATAGAGTCAAATTATTTTTTCTCATTCGTCATGCACTTTTTGTTGTGTGGATTTTTTACTATAGATTTTATGCAAAATCAGCTTCATGCATGTGTGAACCAATTAGAAAGGGGATGATTTGTGAAATTTTTATGCCTCATTTCATGTTGCACTGATTCACCAATAACTTCTAAGATCTTAGTTCAGAAGTGCTCCTGAAAAAATCAACTCATAAAATCAAGGAACCAAAAAATCTATAAAAATCACTACACTTAGAGTATTACATTTCAACCCATCATAACAAATTTCATCCATATATTAGAGTTATCCTTAAAGTCACCTTGTGTTTGAATAAGATACCATGAATTTTGCATTAATGTACTCTTATTTGTTCACCCCAAATAGTTAAAAGGTAGGGAAGTGCTCAGTGGTCTCTCTTTGTTAAGTGTGTAAGAGCTTGGTGGTCTTCAAACTCAAGGAAAACTAGTTTAGCCGTCTTTCTTTACGGTTAAACTAGTTTCCCTTGAGTTTAGAGACCACCAAGCTCTTATACACCTAATAATGATATGATAGACCACCAAGCTTTTCCAAGCTTTTTAACTATTTGGAGTGAACAAATAAGAGTACATTAAAGCAAACTTCACGGTATCTTATTCAAACACAAGGTGACTTTAAGGATAACTCTATTGTCAAAATCTTATTCGTAATCGAATTACAAATGAATTTTGAATTTTGAGTTTCAAATTTCATACAAAAATATTGGGGATTGCAATCATAGATCTAATCCTATGGATAGTCTAAAATTCATTATGTACAACTTTTATTCATACTTCAAGTTCAAAATATCCCTCTTAGTTGCATCTTTGCAAAACTACCCAATCTAGAGAGGGGTGAGGACGTTTTGGGGTTAATAAAGAGAGACCACCAACTGCTGTTCTATACCTTATAACTATTTGGGGTGCACAAATAAGTGTAATTAAAGAAGAACTCGTGATGTTTTTTTCAAACTCAAAGGGATTTTGTGAATAACTCTAATTATGTGGCTTTTCCTACATAGAGGTCAGATTCAAACATAAATAAATTTTTTTTTTGGGTTGTCAGAATTTCTAAGGTACAGTGACGGACAAAATTGAGTATGGATTTGAAACTTTTCCATTCAAACAACCATACCATGAGCATCAATGGGCAAAGTCCAAAAGTGAATATACAAAAGTTGTAGTGTGCGACATATAATACATTACTACAGAAGTTTGAAGAAAAACTTAATTGTGATTTGGAAGAAAATGGATTTCAAAGTTAGCCATGTTTAAAACTTGGTTTTGTGCGATATAATTTGGAACTACTTCAAATTTTGTCAATTTTTTCTTAGAGCTTCAAAAAAACTTTTTGTACCTTGGCATGTTGGTATACATCATTTAACCCCTAATTGCCTAAGCGTCCATTTTTTGGACGATGTACAAATTTCATCCATAATTTCTCATCCGTCATGCACTTTTAGCAGTGTGGAATTTTTAATGTAGATTCTATGGGAAGTTAGCTTCATGCATATGTGATCTGATTAGAAAGGGGATGATTTGTGAAATTTTTATGCCTCATTTCATGTTGTAGAGATTCACCCAAAATTTTGAAGATTTAAGTGTAAAAGTGCTCTAAAAAAAGTCAACTCATAAAATTAAACAACCGAAAAATCTCCAAAAATCACTACACTTAGAGTATTACATTTCAACCAACTACAAAAAAATTCATCTGTAGATTGTCAATATCTTATTCGTAATTGAATTACAAAATAATTTTGAATTTCACGTTTCAAATTTTATACAAAATTATTGGTAATAGCAATCATAGATCTAACCGTATGGATAGAATCTAAAATTCATAATGTACAACTTTTATTCATATATCAAGTTCAAAATATCCTTCTAAGTTGCATTTTATAATGCATCTTTGCAAAACTGCCGAATTTGGAGAGGGCTCTAGGCATTTAGGGGTTAAGATTGTTGTACACAAAAATTGAAGGAAGTTGATATTATAGAATTTAAAATATTCACAATTTGACAAACATGCAAATGATGTTAGTTCTCACGATATTTGAATTATTTTTTGGAATTGAGAGCATGGGACTGCATTGGCCATTGTATAGAGAGCATAGGTTGCAACATGAACCATTGTTACATCTTAATGCCCTTGCATTTGAAATAGTTGTTGAATAGGTCAATGCATTCAATTTATATATTAGAGCTATATGATGCAGTTTTTTGGTTTAGGTTTTTTGTTCAAAAATTAGAGTCCATGACGCACATAATCAATCCTACAAATCAAAAAAAAAAAAACATATCATTTTCAATATAATCAAAAAGTTCAAAACTGCCAAAAATTACACTGACTTTCATAAAATTGACAATTTTTTGATGATACTGAACACGAAAAAAACAAGTTGTTCAATTGGTTGATTGAGTATGTGCGTCATGAACTCTAGACTTTGTACAAAAAAGTTAGACCAAAAAACTGCATCATACAACTCTAATATATATAAATTGAATGCATTGACCTATTCAACAACTATTTCAAATGCAAGGGCATTAAGATGTAACAATGGTTCATGTTGCAACCTATGCTCTCTATACAATGGCCAATGCAGTCCCATGCTCTCAATTCCAAAAAATAATTCAAATATTGTGAGTACCAACATCATTTGCATGTTTGTCAAATTGTGAATATTTTAAATTCTATAAATATCAACTTCCTTCAATTTTTGTGTACATTTTTCTTAAATGATGTATACCAACATGCCAAGGCACAAAAAGTTTTTTTGAAGCTCTAAGAAAAAATTGACAAAATTTAAAGTAGTTCCGAATTATATCGCACAAAACCGAGTTTTAGACATGGTTAACTTTGAAATCCATTTTCTTCCAAATCACAATTAAGTTTTTCTTCAAACTTCTGTAGTAATGTGTTATATGTCGCACACTACAACTTTTGTATATTCACTTTTGGACTTTGCCCATTGATGCTCATGGTATGGTTGTTTGAATGGAAAAGTTTCAAATCCATACTCAGTTTTGTCTGTCACTGTATATGTGTTTTTCATATAGAAAATAAGGATAGAATTTCAACTTTTAAATTTTTAGAGGATGAACCATATTTTTCATCTTTAAAAATTATTTGTTTTTTAGGGAATGAATATGCTATGTGGATGTTATAGTCTCTAATAGTGCCAAAAAAAAGTTCAAATTTGATCTTAGCATAAAATGAATATCTAATTAGTGGAGCTTAACCCTTTAACGCGCCTGCGTCCATATAATGGACGACGAACAGGTTGAAATCCTTCTCTTTACTACATCTTGTACAGTTTTTCATCCATCCAAATTTTCCTTGGTTCTTGTGCTAGTTGACTACCATTTGTACGGTATGGATCTTCAAAATAAGATATTGTGATTTTTTGAAAAATAACAATAGTGGTTGATGTCAAGTTTCATTCTTAGTTCAAAAAGTGAGACCTTCAGCATGATTTTCCAAAATAAGTAGAATCAAATAATGGAAAGCATACCATCTCGTAGCGCATGTTATTTCAAATTCATTACAACAATTTTTAATTTTTTTGTGTTACTTTGGGATTTTTAATTGAATTTCAAAAGAAAACCTTGAAAAATTAATTTTAAAAAATTACTAAAAAATATGATAAATCCAACCATACAGATGTGATCTAAACATTGACATTTACAACTTTGCTTTGTACATCAACTTCATTTTTGGTATTCATCAAACATTTTATAGCGGATCTTTGAAATCAACGATGAATCGGGACGTTAAAGGGTTAAAGATATCTCATAGAAGCTAAACGTTTTTGCCTGAAAGTTATTTACTATGGAATTTTTTTTTGACATTCTTAATAATGTCATGAGTGAAGTATCACCCACAAACTACAAGGTTTGAGCAAATCAGTTCTTTTAGAAATTACTAACTAGTAAATTTTTGTTACACATGCATTTCCATTCTAATAATAAAAACTAAATTTAGCATTAAAAGTATTGATTTTGAGTGTTCCTACTTCATCTTAATCAATTGATTTTTCTTAGATCGTTCCAAACACATCTACTTTTTCCTCAGTGACCTTTGGAGAGATTTAGGCCGCACTTTTATGTACTAGCAAAGTTAGAAAACAAAGCATTTTTTGACTTCGCATGGAAATATGACTAATTGGTAAAAAAAAGGTGATAAAACTTTGCTAACAGGAGGAAGTCCATATTTCCAAAAAGTTGAATTGACTAAAAACTTCGTCAAATCCATAAATTAATTTTGACTTGTGGTAGAAGGTCACCATTATTTTCTAACTATTACAATTGTCCCTCTGTTATGACATATTTGGGAAGCCCTAACTTCAAAGTGGCAAGCATGGATTTGTCACAGAAATGACTTGTCACATGTGTGTTGCTTGAAACAATAATATCATCATATTATGGAGTGTCATATTATGGAGGGTAGATTATACATCCAATATTAAATATCACAATGTAGTTCTAAATTAGGTGTATAATATATTGTTGAATATGTATTATTGAAAGTTTTGCAACTATATATCATGCTTCCAATTTGCTCCAAAAACCCTACCTATGCAACTTCAGTGAATAAATGATGGTTACACTTAAAAAAAAAAAACCCCTAATTGCTCAAGCGCCCATTTTTTTGGATGATGTATAGAATCAAACTTCGTTTTCCCATCCATCAAGCAATTTTTGCAATGTGGATATTTTACTATAGATTTTATAGGAAGTTAGCTTTGTGCATGTGTGAATTGATTAAAAAGGGGATGATTTGTGAAATTTTCATGCCTCATTTCATGTTGCATTGATTCACCAAAAAAATCTAAGATCTGAGTTCACAAGTGCTCTTGAAAAAATTAGCGCATAAAATTAAGGAACCAAAAAATCTCCAAAAATCACTACACTTAGAATATTACATTTCAACTCATCACAACAAATTTCATCCACAAATTGTCAGTATCTTATTTGTAATTGAATTACAAAAGAATTTTGAATTCTAAGTTTCAAATTTTATACAAAATTATTGGTGATTGCAATCATAGATCTAACCATATGGATAGAATCTAAAATTCATAATGTACAACTTTTATTCATACATCAAGTTCAAAATATTCCTCTCATTTGCATTTTATAATGCATCTTTGCAATTCTCCAAATCTGGAGAGGACTGTGAAAATTTAGGGGTTATTTAAGCAAATTTTCCTACTTTCAATTGTTTTCTCCCTATTCACATAGGAGTTGCACATGTGATTGGGTTGAGAATATTAGGTGATTTTCAGTTGAAAATAGTCTCAATTGAGGGTTGTATAAGGTGAGAAATTTCAACCATTGAGAGCAAGTGTCAACCATTGTCCCCCTCCGTGATATGAATATTTACACTAAAGTAGAAGTACATATTACCATCCATTTAAGCATCCAAAATACTTTGGAGAAGATTCTTGTTACCACACATATTTTTTGTGCATTGACAAAATAATCCGAGTGGAATCATATTTTATCCAACAAAAATTGTAATTTCTATGAATTTTTTAAGTGGTATGCCTTGAAAATACGAAACTATTCATAGATAGGGGCCATGAGCATTCCAAAATAAACCTACTAATCAAACATTGTGTAGCTTTGAGTATCTTTTAACCACCCAAAATATATCCTAAAATTGACTCCCTTGATGCACTTCCCTTATAGATGCAAAATTCAATCTAAAATGTCAATCTCCTATGATAATGTATGAATTGCTCAACGACCACTAAACAAGTGTATTACCATGCCTTAATTGCCACCTATTTCCAACCTTTTTCAAATTTTGTGATGGAAAAGGATGGAAATGAGGTGGTTTCATAGAGAGTAGATTGAGTCTAGTTTGGATTTAGTTATGTCTACTATTTTAGTATTTGAGAATCCATCCTCCCACCGTTTGACAATGTCTCCTTCCCAATGTTCACTCAACCCAATTTTAACCCTTTAGTGCCTAGAGTGGTTGAAGAAACCACAGTTTTTTGGGTGATGTTTCTTTAAAACTTTCTCTGTTGAAATTAGGAATACCAATAATAGTATTCAACCGTATAAATGTAAACATAGCTTAATGAAACAAGTGTTGGTTAAATCTTGGTAAGATCGGACCGTTGGATTGGAAGATTATAGTATGTCTTTGAACCGTATAATGCACACTCAAAAATGAGATTTTGGCGGATGTGTGACTTTAAGATTAAATAGAATTTGGGTTAAATTTTCTAAAATGAAAGTGAAGATGTTCAGAAATGACCTGTATCAGCACCTCTCCATTGCAATCTTTCATGTCAAGAATGGACTCATGCATAATTATTGTGAATTTTATAAGTGAGAGTGACTTATCCATGTACGGTTTAGGACAAAGTTTACACGTTAAAATAATAAAGGAGTTGGTACATTGATCAAGATCGGACTACATACACTAATGGAACATGAACAAGAGAATAGAATCCCAAAAAAGAATACAAAATAACAAACTTCCCAACACAAGAAATACCACATAGTACGTGTTATATTTGTAAGTATTTGTTGTCTTTTGAGGTATTTGCAGTATTTTGGTGTTTTGTACATAGGTATTTGGATAGCTAAGAAAGTCAGATTCCAAATTTTCTTTTTGCATCATCTGCAGAATCAAAAGTTACACTTTTGAACTTCAAATATCAGACTAAGATGGTTCACGGATTTTACGGCATTTCATTTTCTAGTGATCTAGTGACCACTTAGTGGTTACCTAGGCACTAAAGGGTTAACCCAATCCAACCCCCTATGCAACCATCTAGTGGTTTGAGATTGGTTGAAATCACTTAACCCCACTCCCCTCAGTTCCTCCATAGGAGAATTCTATAAAATAAAATAAAAATTTGTGTGCCAATATGAAAAGATACGTTGCTAACTCAAAAAATCTTAGAACTTTGCCAATCTTGCCGGTAGGAGATATGGAAGTGATACCCTTAACCCCTAAAAGACCAATGATCCATAGTTTTAAGATGACAAATTCAATTGATCATATTGTAAAAAATATATAATTTAAGATGAAGCCACTGGAATTAGTGAAGAACATTGCATGTGTTGGTCAAAAAACAAATAAACTTGAAATAAAGGAAGTCCATATAGGATGTACTCAAAATTGCTTAGAAAAACACATGCCAGAATTCGGCCTCATGCTTCTTGCTTCTTGGTCAATTCTGGCTTCTAGAGGTTAACCTCAAAACGTCTAGGAAGGCTAACAACTGGCTTATGAATGTAACTCACTATTCAATTCCAACTACTACATGGATTATTTTCATCCGATTCTTTTCGTGAAGGATTTTTGTTGGTCATGCTACTTCTTCAAGTTAATTCAAATCATTCAAGCTATTTGTGGATTTTACATGGGGTCCCAACTACAAAAAGAGTAGTAAAAACGGTTGACTATGTAGTGTATTTTGGATTTCTATGTTTCCTCTACTTAAACTAAATTTAGGCCATAAAAATGAATTCTATTGCATTTGAGCTTAACTAACAAAATGAAGCTTACTAAGTCTAGTTTCTACGAAACTTTGAATTTTTGGAAAAATTTGAAAATTGAGTGTTTTATTGGAGTTACAAGTTCAACATGTATTACCATGGTGTAGCAAAAATTTCTAAATTTAAATACACGGATGATCATTTACTGTAATGTTCTTCATTGTAATTTACACCTTTGATTAAAAAATCTGAATCTTTAAGTACATTTTGTAATTCATATGAATTTTCTTTCAACTCACTCCAAAAAATCACAATAATTTCTAATTTGCACCAAAATTTATGAAAATTTCATGATTTGTAGTAGATACATGGCTTCATCTACTAAAAATATAAATTGAATTCTTATCTTATTTATAGTGGAAAAATTGAGTGTGATAGGTAAAGCATGATTCCATGGTCATAGGCCGTACCCTTAAATGCCTAATCCTATTACCGTGGTGAAGAACTTTAGATTGTATGCTACATTTCACCACTATTATTGAATAAAAAATAAATTTCATATTTTTCCTATATGAGACCAAATGTCCACTATAATCTGTAATTTTTTCAAAATTATTAATGCAAAAGTTAAATCATTATGATTTTTTGAAGTAAGAAAAGTAAAGAAAATTTGTATCAATTACAAACTATATTAAAAAAATATGAAAAATTTACCAAATGTGTACATCATAATGAAAAACATCAGGTTGTTTACCATGCTCAAAAAAGATTTCTAAATTTGGAAATATAATGGAAAAACCTAAAACTGTGGAATTCCATTGCGTAGCCATGGTAATAGAACCTAATCTTGTAATTGTTATAGATTATTCAATTTTAGGAATTTTTCAAAATTTCAAGATGTAGTGGAAATTAGACTTTGTAAGCTACATTTTGTTAGTTAAGCTCGAATTCAAAAATATCATCTTGAAAGTCAAAATCGTATTTCAGTTGCAAAATAAGCCCGGGGAAGTCACTGTCAAAAATTTAGAAACCATGAGAGAAAAAATATAGGGTGTCTTTTATTCATTTGAGATAAAAAATTATAAATTTTTAGAAGTAATATAGGGCGTTTTAAAACCAAATTGGGAATATTTAATGAATATTCTTAAAATATACCACAAACATACCCTAAATATACTATAAATAGTAGAATATGCCAATTTTTTCATAGCTGCCCATTAAATACCCTTTGTTCGCTCATGTATACCAAAAATTACACTAAATGACTTCCCCGAGAAAATAAGATGAAATTTTGAATACACAACAGAATATTGACCATTTTGGCATTCATGAGGCACTAAAATTCATAATCATCTTAATTTGAAATTCTTCATATACCATTTGATTGATTCATCAGCAAAGTACAACATCAAAAAAGACAAATGAAAAAAATCAAATAGATGAAAATTATAAATGATTATGGATGAAAGAATGAAATCAACTAGATTTGGTCATTTTGGCATTTAGGGGTTAAGTTAGAAGAGATTGAGAGGAGATTCTACATTGAACAGAAGGGCTAGATGCTCTTAACTTTTAACTGCATGGGCGTCCATTTTTTGGACGATGTACAGATTTCATCCATGTTTTCTCATCTGTCATGCACTTTTGGTAGTGTGGATTTTTACTATTGATTTGATGGGAAGTTAGCTTCATGCATGTGTGATCCTATTAGAAAGGGGATGATGTGTGAAATTTTTATGCCTCATTTCATGTTGTAGTGATTCACCCAAAAATTCGAAGATTTCAATGTAAAAGTGCTCTTGAAAAAGTCAACTCATAAAATTAAGCAACCAAAAAATCTTCAAAAATCACTACAATTAAAGTATTACATTTCAACTAATCACAACAAATTTCATCCACAGATTGTCAATATCTTATTTGTAATTGAATTACAAAAGAACTTTGAATTTTGAGTTTCAAATTTTATACAAAAATATTGGTGATATCAATCATAGATCTAACCATATGGATAGAATTTAAAATTCATAATGTACTACTTTTATTTAGACATCAAGTTCAAAATATTCTTTTTAGTTGCATTTTATAATGCATCTTTGCAAAACTGCTGAATTTGGAGAGGGCTCTAGGCACTTAGGGGTTAAATGAGGAAGTCAACCCCTAAACATATGAGGGTGTCCTTGGAATTCACGAATTGAGAAAAATCATCATAAAGTACTATTTAGAAGAATATTTTAGAACTGATACCGTACCAGGAAGGCAGGGTCGGCAGAAAATAATTCCCCAAAAAAATGCCGAAAAAATAAATAAATTTATCAAGTATTTTGTCGAAATCAACAAAAACGAAGTCAACAAAAATCGTAGACAAAAAACAAAAGAAAACGTTTAGCCGCTAGTAAAATTCAATGTTAGTTATTAATAGCCGAATTTTTAATAATTGTTTTTGAAAGTGCCGACCTCCCCTTTTTGAACTTTTATTAATTATTCGACACAAAAGTGCCGACCCTGCCTTCCTGGTACGGTATACAAAGGGAAGTTCTAGATTTTGAATTTTAAATTCCATCCATACGGTTTGATTTACCAATACTATCACCAATATTTTATTATAAAATTTGGAAGTTAAAATTGAAAATTTCTTCTAAATGCTGATGAGATATTGGATGCTTCCCGAAAGATGGGGATTGCACGTAAAAAAAGGGATGATCTTCATAAACTGGCTCAAGCCAATCGTAGTTTTTCGCATTATAGATGGTGGTAAACTATTTAAAGTGGAAAAAGAAAGGGATCAGGCGACGAGGGAGGCGAAGCGCATTATTTAAAAACTTTTCTGCGCTTCGCCCCCTTTTGCTCTGCCCCACTCGGGGATTGGAGAAAGAAAAAAAAGGCCAAGCTTCGTTATGCGCTTGGCTACTCATTTATAAGGATCTCATGGCTTTTATCATAATGAAACTATTCGTCCTTTCTCAGAATTAGACATTAAGCGTCTCAGCTCGAGATAAGTTTGCCGCATCAAAGAAGGGTTGCAAGAGAGTGGGCGCAGCAAATATATATTTTTTTTGCTTGCTGTTTTTTCTATCAAAAAATCGACCAGAAAGCTAGTAATATTCGCGTAGTTTTTTTTTGTGCACCCTGCAGGTAGCACACAATTATCAGCACACCGGGGCGACCAAAGACAACTTTTGTCGAGCTGCGGGGGGGGGGGGGGGGGGGGGGGGGAGTACCTGCGGCCTATTTGTTTTGGTAGGAATTAGTCCCCGGGGTCCCAGGATATTCGCTTCCGCCAACAGGGAACTCTACAAGGCCGCAGGGCGCTCCCCCAGCTAATAGGCCTATGGTTCCATTCTTTAAGTCGCTGGAGGTACACATTCCTCTTCTCGGTGTAGGCAATAGACGAGAAATAAACTGCTCAGCCTGCAATGTCCAATAACAGCGCTGAAGTATTTAATCTATCAGCACCACAGCCAGTGGCATACGACTTCGAATCTAACAGGCCCGGCCCCGTCATTTCTTGGAATAGGGGATCCCCTAACGTTGGCAACAACCACGGTAATGGCAAAACCGCCGGAAGAAGAAGAACGAGCCTCTCTGAGGCTTGCTCTTCTTCTTTGGGGACGGAGGTCCTCCAGTAGGTAACATCAAGAACAAGAACTTTACCGAAGGGGACCAGCGCTTATATTGTACTGAAGTCTCGGCCGCTCGCAAGGGACGTCGGGCAATTTCGGCGAAAACTCAAGGGTCACAGAGGATTTACTTACGGTGGAAATGTTAATATTTTAGTCTATTCAACCTAATAAAGAGTTACAAAACTGCATATCGCAAGATCAAATGAAAATTTGGGAACATTCCTTCAGGAGTCGGCGAGTCCACTCTCGACGATTCAGGGCGTGACTCGTCTTATCATCATTGATAAAATGAAGGACACCCGGGATTATTGCACGTAAATCTGTGCACGAACCCATGCAAACAGGATTAAAAGCAGTAGATAGCCTGGTTCCTATAGGTCGTGGTCAACGAGAACTTATAATAGGAGACAGACAAACTGGAAAAACTGCTATCGTTATTGATACCATATTGAACCAGAAGCAAATCAACACACAGGGCACCTCGGATAGTGAAAAATTGTATTGTGTGTATGTAGCGATTGGACAGAAACGTTCAACCGTGGCACAATTAGTTAAGATTCTTTCAGAAGCGGGTGCTTT
Organism: Pohlia nutans; assembly: GCA_022496805.1. Lineage (NCBI taxonomy): Eukaryota > Viridiplantae > Streptophyta > Bryopsida > Bryales > Mniaceae > Pohlia > Pohlia nutans. The sequence goes on along the minus strand of CM040092.1, from coordinate 11,816,565 downwards.
AGAATATTGCATTATTGTAGCAGCTATTGCTTCGGATCCTGCTCCTTTGCAATTCCTGGCACCATATTCAGGTTGCGCTATGGGAGAATATTTTCGAGATAATGGAATGCACGCATTAATCATTTATGATGACCTTTCAAAGTAATCAGTGGCATATCGACAAATGTCATTATTATTACGTCGACCACCAGGTCGTGAGGCGTTCCCTGGAGATGTTTTCTATTTACATTCTCGTTTATTAGAAAGAGCCGCTAAAATGTCAGACCAAACTGGTGCAGGTAGCCGTTTTTTTTCGTTACTTTTGTTGGGATAGTTCCCAATGTTTGGCACTTTTTATATGAATTGAATAAAACATCAACTAATCTGCTTATAATAAAGTTACAACCTAAGATTTTTGACTATATTTTATTAACTGTTCGTATTTTGTTTATTTCATCAATATGCTCTCAAGTACAGGTACTTGTGATCTTTTTGCTAGAATCAAAAGGGATTTTTGTGAAAAGCTGCATAAAAAATTGTCGTTTTTTTATGGTTCTTTCGATTTTTACAGCAGCTTTTCTAACACCTCCAGATATCTGGTGTCAAATTGTCGCTTATTTACTTATTTATTGTATAATAGAGTTGACCATTTTTTACGCATTGATTATACAAGTTTATAAGAAGCAACTAGTCCTTTAACCGAAATTGGGCCATGGCCAGGGGCCAGGCCGCGGGGCGCAGCAAACAAAAGTATTTTTCACTCCACACTACAAAGCGGACTTAATTCCCCGCTTATTTTTCCGTCTCTGGCCTCGAAGACACAGAAAGATAATACGAGGCCGAGAAAAAAGCTCGTCATAAAACGAATGCTCCGTCTGCCTGGGCATACGAGCTTTACTTGATTTTTTTGCGCAATCGTAGTATTGTCTTTATGTCTATAGCAAAGAGCCAAAAGTGGTTCAAAAAAATCAAAAGATTCCCGGAATTTTTTTTATCATCTACGAGAGATTCACTCTGTTATCGCTCTGCCAATAAATAATTTACATACATTCCTGCTTTAATCAAGAAGGTCTAGATCTATGCTATAAGGGAATTGTATTTGTTGAGGTTCATATAATACCACGGCTTTTAGTGTTCTATAATTAACCTCTAAATGAGTAGGTTTTATTCTCCATATTCGGTTACTCTGAAAATTTTGTCTTATTTTTGATCTAATGACCTATTTCAATTATTATGGTTTTTGAAATATCATACCAATACACGTTTTCAGGTCTTAATTGATATTGGTGGAGTTGATTATCCTTCTCGAAAACAAAGATTTGAAGTAGTTTATAATTTACTAAAGGCGACCGCGAAGTCATCGAATAAAGTGCTCATTCGTACCAAACGAATGAGACGTTGTAGAAGTCTGCAACGAAACGGGCACGACTTATTTGACGGCTTATTACATTAAAGATATAAATACCTGTTTATGATATACCTTAAATATATTATATATCAGGAATATATATGGTGAATTCATATTATAATATATATTAACTAACCTTCGGTGTCATTGAATTCGGCCTTATATCAGTGAAATCAGAACTTCAGAATTTTTACATAAGGTATGAGGCGCTTCGAGGGAGGCGAACGCCCGCCGCTTACTACAGTGGCCCTCTAGAGAAAAGATCATTCTAGAAGCAATTGGGACAACAGTATATATAAGTTATTTACAAACCGGTGCCCTTATCCAGGTTTTCGACCCTTGCATTTATTTGGCCCACGGTTAATCGGAACTGGACTGCAAAAGCACCACTGAGCTCTGAAAGGGCATATAACAAAATACTACGGCTTAATCGACCATCTAATTTGGGTAAACCTGTTTAAAAAGAGATAGGAGACTTATACGATTCGTTTCTAAGGCGCTAAGAGCAAAATACAAGAGGACTACAAAGGCTGGATCCTAAGAAGAATATGCAACTACTATTCGTTCGTTGATAAGTTCTACCAATTAACAAATTATCTGAAACTCGTCATCAGGAGCTGCTGTGTTTGCACCTTGATCATAAAATTGCGGCAACGAAAAGCCTCGAAAACGTACAAAATTTTTAGCGCAGGGTACGCAGCCAAATACAAAGTCCCAACCAGAAAGGGTCAACTCGTCTACGAAAAATTCTCGAAAAAACAATAAGTAATACTAAGGCACGATCTAAAAAAAGCAAACGCCTTACAACTACAATGGGACGGATTAAAACAAGAGGAAAAGGGCTTCTCCAGAAGTGATATATCTTAATAATTTTACAGGGAAAGGAACCCGCCCCTACGTTGTTCCGTTATGAGCCATTGGCAGAGTGGGAAGTTATTTCGTTTTTGTTTTAGGTGGGTGCGTAGCACTTTACAAGCTTTAAAAAAAAGGCCGTAGGTAGATTTCTTGGAGTATAGCCAAGTGGAAAGGCTTCGGTTTTTGATACCGACAGGCAAAGGTTCGAATCCTTTTACTCCAGATTTATGGAATTTTTCATTTTATACAAAAAATATATATATATATATTTTTTTCAATTCCAATCCAATCTATATAAAGCCAGCTGACGTAGAAAACTACGCAAGCCTCCCAATGAAGCCAAAATAAAGCCTATCCAAATACAGAAAATGAAAGGTAGTTTCATTATGGTAATATACCAGCCTGTTTCAAAACTTCCAGGTGCACTAAAAGCACAAGGGAAACTCAAAATTGGCCCCACGCGAGTAAGGGCACCTACTCTACTCTTACTGGAATAGTATTGGCCAATTCTGGGCTGGACATCGCTCTACATGATACTTATTATGTGGTTGCACATTTCCATTATGTTCTTTCTATGGGAGCTGTTTTTGCTTTATTTGCCGGATTCTATTATTGGATAGGTAAAATAACTGGTCTTCAATATCCAGAGACTTTAGGTCAGATTCATTTTTGGATCACTTTCTTTGGTGTGAACTTGACTTTTTTTCCTATGCATTTTTTAGGTCTTGCAGGTATGCCACGTCGCATTCCAGATTATCCAGATGCTTACGCTGGATGGAATGCCTTTAGTAGTTTCGGCTCGTATGTTTCTGTAGTAGGAATTTTGTGTTTCTTTGTAGTGGTTTTTTTGACTCTCACCAGTGAAAACAAGTGTGCTTCAAGTCCTTGGGCTGTTGAACAGAATTCAACGACACTTGAATGGATGGTCAAAAGCCCTCCGGCATTTCACACTTTTTCAGAACTTGAATTCACCAACGTCGAACATTTTTCTAAATATGTTATAACTTCATAACATGAAGGTTCGTAAACTTGAACATAAATAACTTTTTTTTTGCTTTACGCTTTATGTAACAATTTAGATTCTTTATTTTTGGCACAAAATGCAAATAATAAAGTTTCCTTTATTGATGAACGGCGAATTTATATGGGCATTGCTTTATTTTTTTCGATTTTTTTATTAGCAAGTTCCAATCCTTTTGTTCGAATTTCATTTGTTTGTACTAAATCACTTGCAGAATTAAATCCTGTTTTACAAGATCCTATATTAGCTATACATCCTCCTTGCATTTATGCAGGATATGTCGCCAGTGCTATTGGTTTTTGCTCATGTCTAGCCAAAATAATGAATGGTATCTCTGCACTCTATTTGCCGATGCGAAGGGAAAGCAAGGCCGAAATTTTTGATGCTTTCTTTCGCATAACAAATAAGCTTATTACCCAGGAGAATGCAAAAAAAATTCTAAAAAATATATTTGAAAATACCTGTTCTCTCCATCCCAGTTTTGCTTTCATCTTGCGTAGCAATAGGAGCCTGCTCGGGCTTCGGCACTTGGTGTCGCCTTCTCCGCTCCGGTCAAAAGAGCGGCTGAATCTTACAAAGAGCCAGTGGACGAAGCGTGTTGTTCGTAAAGCGAATACTGCGTTTTTGCATTTTGGTTGGACCCGTAGCGCGAATAAAGGAGTCTCTGGCCCACAATGCCATGGGTGGAAACAAATTCAAATTTGGATCTTGACATGCTGGTGTTTTCTAACTGTAGGCATATTGCTAGGAAGTTGGTGGGCTTATCATGAATTAGGGTGGGGGGGTTGGTGGTTTTGGGATCCTGTAGAAAATGCTTCTTTTATGCCTTGGCTATTAGCTACAGCTTGTATTCATTCAGTAATTTTACCTAAATTGAATTATTGGACTTTGTTTCTTAATATGGTCACTTTTCTATGTCGTGTTTTAGGAACTTTTTTCGTACGTTCTGGATTGCTTACTTCTGTTCATAGTTTTGCTACAGATTCTACACGAGGAATCTTTTTATGGTTTTTTTTCCTCTTAATTACTAGCATATCTTTGATGTTTTTTTTTCAAATGAAGCAGCAATCAAGTACTAGGCTAGTTGGTGCATTATCTGATTTACCATCGAATCAAAGCCTGAAGGCCCCAAAACCCGGTTCGGAGAGCACTTAGTAGGTAGGAGTTAATCATAACTTCCTACCGAAGTTTGACTCTATCCATTTTGGTTTTTTTTAGTATTCTTTCTTTAAAAATAGGCGATCTTAACCTTACTTCCTATTATCTTTACCGGTACGCTTTTTTCTTCACTTTTTATTTCTATTGGTTAATCTTAAGCGTAGTCAATTTCAGTTTATTGGCTTTGTGCTATCATATGAGTAATGGAATTCGTCATTTATTGTGGGATCTAGGTTTTTTTCTAGAATTATCCAAAGTATATACTTCCGGAATTATTATGTTATTCTGTGCAGCTTTTTTAGCTGTATCGAATATTATCCGATTCTATTTCTCATAAGCACGAAATACGATAACCTCGAAAAAAAAGTATATATATATATACTTTTTTCCCTGATAGCTCAGCGATGCCTCGGAATCAGGTCTACTTTATCTTGCGAAGGCTTAACTAAGACAAGCCTACAACCTGTTCCAGTACTATTTCGGCTAACAAGATACTTTTTAGATAGGCAGAGCCGTATGACGGACAATTGTCACATACGCTTCTATAAGAAGGGGCCGGACCAAAAAGGCCAGTTTCCTTGTTGCCCGACAGTATCAAGTACTGACCACACTGAGGGACGAACCCTAAAGTTAAAGGGAGGAATGAAGGGTACTTGCAGTGCAAATTTTTGGTCTTGCACCGAACATCCAATGGACCTTGGACTAAATGGCCACTGTCTGAAAGGACTATGTCCAAGGGACCACCCCGCAAAGTACATCTTGCGCCTATGGGCCGCTATAACTATCCAATAAACTCAAAACTAGAAAACTCTGGTAGGGCTCCCTTGCGGCGGGCTGCCAAGCTATAAACCCGACGAGAGCAGGATTCTCTAAAAAGCCAAGGCCGCAGAGTGCAGCCAGCCAAAATATATTTCTTTTCGCAGCATTTTCATTATGCTCACTTGGAGATTTAGGATTTCAGTAAAAACTGGAAAGGAGAATAAGTTATGAGTAGGTTCTACATAGATACCCAAACGATACCCTGGGAACAAATTCCTTGGCCCAAGGTCGAGGCAGCTGTTTTTAGACTCCAAACCAGAATTTACCAAGCTTCTCGCTCCGACAATATGGACAAGATGCGTGCTCTACAATTTAGACTCATACGAAATCTACATGCCAGACTCTTAGCCATAAGACAAGTTACACAGGAGAACCAAAGGAAAAAGGACCCTGACATTTACAAGAAGTTGGTTGCCTCGGGATCACAAAAAATAGAGATGGCAAGAGGTCTTCAATTGGATGGAAAGGCTACACCCATTCGTCAAATAATAATATCAAAGCCCCAGAAAGAAAAAGAGCACCCCAGAAAACTACGAGCAAAAAAAAAATATAGATTTTGTTGCGCCTTTTCTGCGCTAGGCGCAAGAAAACGTAGAGTCAATCAGGCACGCTTTACGCCTGGAAAATAAAAAGCAAAAAACAATCTATATTTTTTTTTTCGAACTAGACTTTGCGTCTTTTTATCTTTTTGGCCTATTTGTGTTATCGAAGACAGAGCGAAGCAGGCTTTAATTCTCTTTGGCTATATAATCGTGTGATTTTTGGGAATTTCAAACCCAAATTCCTCCAAAAATTCTCCGATTTAAATAGAAGAGAAGTTCTAATATTTTTCCCTTTTATTGTCGGAGTTATTTGGATGGGTGTTTACCCCGAAGTTTTCTTAGAGTGTATGCATACTTCCGTAAGTAACTTAGTGCAACATGGAAAATTTGATTAAAAAACATAAAAAAGAGGTTTGAAGAAATGTTTGAACATGATTTTTTAGCGCTTTTCCCAGAGATCTTTCTTATTAACGCAACCATCATTTTGCTTATTTATGGAGTTGTATTTAGTACCTCTAGAAAATATGATTATCCACCATTAGTGTGTAATGTTAGTTGGCTTGGTTTACTTAGTGTTGTGCGCCTAGGAGGGCGCGTTTGAAAAGACGATAGTTGAAAACAATCGCTCGGGTAGACTCCCTAACCTTATGTGGGATCAGACCGTAGGGAACCATAGCATGGGTACTATCCGCGTTTCGTCGCAAGTACAATCGTACGCATAGGAGTAAGGTAACTTCCCCCAACGAAAGGCGGGGCCGGAAGGCACGTGGGCTCGAACGCTACTCACGTGCGAGCAACCCTCCGGACGTAACTGTAATGGACAGAAAAAGTGGTACACGTAACTAAACGACAAGCAAACGGCCAAACGCGCAAACTAGGGATCATCCAAATGGACTCTATAGGAACCGGCTTTGATAAAAGCAGGGCGTAGCAAATTTGCTACGATTTTCAAAAAAAAAATACTTTTGAAAATCCCTTGGAGACCAAGGCTTTAGCCAAAATGTACGGGTGACAGATCCTTCCATAATGTACCCTGAGAAATACACCGGGCAATTAATGTTGAGCATACGACGATGCCCTTTAGAGTGAAAGCCTCGGAGGAAAAGGAGGTAGGTGATAATGCGCTGTACTTTTCAGACGCGGCGCGCGCCGCGTCTGAAAAGTACAGCAAACTCGGAGAAGCAATTTAGGATAATGTCATTAAAGAGAAAAAAAAAATCTTTTTCGCTGAGTGCTACTACTTTTAGCCTCATATTCATGAGACTTCCTACGTCAATATACAACCCTAAATAAAAGACTAGGGCTATAGCTAGGTAAAACAGCGAATTTGATTAATCTACCTACAAACGTAACCAATAAAAGAATGGAAGACAATGTAGCATAACGCCAACTCCGAAATGATCAGTGTTTTATTTTGTTCATGCAGGCCCGGCCTTAGAGGGTTTCGGTCCGTAAACCTGAAAAAGTTATCATGGACGAGCCACATGCGGGGAAACTCGCACGTGTGGTTCTGACCGGGGGGGGGGGGGGGAAAGCACCCTATCGGTATCTAATAACTATCTTATTGGTCGCTTCTAGCACACCTCTAACTGTTGCCAATTTATTCTATAATAATTTAATAATAGACAATTTTACATATTTTTGCCAAATCTTTCTATTAATAAGTACGGCTAGCACTATAGTTATGTGTCTGGGTTATTTCAAAGAAGAGAGTTTGAATGCTTTTGAATCTATTGTCTTAATTCTACTTTCTACTTGCAGTATGCTCTTCATGATTTCGGCTTATGATTTAATTGCCATGTATTTAGCTATTGAGCTTCAAAGTTTATGTTTTTATGTGATCGCAGCATCAAAAAGAGACTCTGAATTTTCTACAGAAGCTGGCTTAAAATATTTTATTTTAGGTGCATTCTCCTCTGGAATTTTATTGTTTGGTTGTTCTATGATTTATGGATTTACTGGAGTTACCAACTTTGAGGAATTAGCTAAGATTTTCACTGGATATGAAATCACTTTATTTGGTGCTCAATCTAGTGGTATCTTTATGGGGATTCTATTTATTGCTGTAGGTTTTTTATTCAAGATCACAGCAGTTCCTTTTCATATGTGGGCACCTGATGTATACGAGGGTTCACCTACTCTGGTTACAGCATTCTTTTCTATTGCACCTAAAATATCTATTCTTGCCAATATGGTACGTGTTTTTATTTATAGTTTTTATGATCCAACATGGCAACAACTATTCTTTTTTTGCAGCATTGCTTCTATGATCTTAGGAGCATTGGCTGCAATGGCTCAAAACAAAGTAAAAAGACTTTTAGCTTATAGTTCTATTGGACATGTAGGTTATCTTTTTATTGGTTTTTCATGTGGAACCATAGAAGGGATTCAATCGCTACTAATTGGTGTTTTTATTTATGTATTAATGACCATCAATGTATTCGCCATAGTTTTAGCATTACGTCAAAACCGTTTCAAATATATAGCAGATTTAGGTGCTTTAGCCAAAACTAATCCTATTTTAGCTATTACTCTGTCTATTACTATGTTTTCATACGCAGAAATACCCCCGTTAGCCGGATTTTGTAGCAAATTTTATTTGTTTTTTGCTGCTCTAGGCTGTGGGGCTTACTTACTATGTTTTTATTTTCATTTGAAGCGTAGTCCTCCCCGGGGCGTAGCCAAGAAGCAGCCTGACTACGTTGCACGGGCTCTTCCACCCTGAGGGACCTTTGGCCTTCATTTGTTGTATGAACAAAGTGGTTTTGGAACCGAAGGTCGTTATGGGCTAGCAAATTATGGGAAGATTGATATTGGTCGAACGAAGTCGAAGGTTTAGACCAATCACAATTCATTACCGTCTTGCCAGCTTCTAACTGATCACTGGCTAATATATAAGTGAAAGGTGCACGATCTACTTTGCCCGCTTCAACCATTGGTTCTTCTTCGCTATGCTTAGGTTTAAAAGAAAAAAATAGATTAGTTCTCCAAGAAAGCGCTTTGCGTTCGATTCTTTGCACTTCGCTATGCGTTTTCCACCTTCCGCTTTCATTTCTATAAAACGTATTATGTCCTCTGAAGTCTTTCATTCGCGAAGCAAAGAAAGCGGGCTTTGCTCCGGCTAAGGCTATCCTAGGTAAATCAAGAAAGCTACCGAAAGAGCCTAAAATTCCAGCCTCTCTCTTTGTCTCTAGGGAAAAAAGGGCAGAGAAAAAAACGTAATTTCTTCTCTGGGCTTTCCTGGACAAAGAAGAAAACGAAAATAAGAGGCCGAAAAAAAAAAGATTTTTTTCTCTTCGACCAAGAAAACGCTTGGCGTTTTCTTCTGTTTGACTATTGGCTGCCTCCGCTTGTTTCATTGCTCTAAGCCATCGCATTTCGGAGTTGGCGTTATGCCACATTGTCTTCCATTCTTTTATTGGTTACGTTTGTAGGTAGATTAATCAAATTCGCTGTTTTACCTAGCTATAGCCCTAGTCTTTTATTTAGGGTTGTATATTGACGTAGGAAGTCTCATGAATATGAGGCTAAAAGTAGTAGCACTCAGCGAAAAAGATTTTTTTTTTCCTCTTTAATGACATTATCCTAAATTGCTTCTCCGAGTTTGCTGTACTTTTCAGACGCGGCGCGCGCCGCGTCTGAAAAGTACAGCGCATTATCACCTACCTCCTTTTCCTCCGAGGCTTTCACTCTAAAGGGCATCGTCGTATGCTCAACATTAATTGCCCGGTGTATTTCTCAGGGTACATTATGGAAGGATCTGTCACCCGTACATTTTGGCTAAAGCCTTGGTCTCCAAGGGATTTTCAAAAGTATTTTTTTTTGAAAATCGTAGCAAATTTGCTACGCCCTGCTTTTATCAAAGCCGGTTCCTATAGAGTCCATTTGGATGATCCCTAGTTTGCGCGTTTGGCCGTTTGCTTGTCGTTTAGTTACGTGTACCACTTTTTCTGTCCATTACAGTTACGTCCGGAGGGTTGCTCGCACGTGAGTAGCGTTCGAGCCCACGTGCCTTCCGGCCCCGCCTTTCGTTGGGGGAAGTTACCTTACTCCTATGCGTACGATTGTACTTGCGACGAAACGCGGATAGTACCCATGCTATGGTTCCCTGCGGTCTGATCCCACATAAGGTTAGGGAGTCTACCCGAGCGATTGTTTTCAACTATCGTCTTTTCAAACGCGCCCTCCTAGGCGCACAAAAATTTCAGAAAAGTGTTTAGGGGTTAACGTTGAAACAAGGACCTTCGGCCTCGCGATTGATTGTTCATCATTTTTAATAGCGTTTTAGAACAATTTAAATTGGACGTTGTCCGGGCCTGGACCATGTCTCCCGAAATTGATAAATCAGTACATATAGCGTAAGACGATTTCACATTTCGAGGTCGGAATGGGATCGGGTGTTTTCACGTCTTACCATAGTGCCTGGAAGCGCGTAGCGATTAATGAATAGAGTAAAAAGGGAACTTGCTCAGTCGTAGGTTTCCTGCGTTCAATAAGGTAGACTACACAAGTGCTCTCCGGCGAGAATCGCCGATCACAAGGCTCTCTAACTTGACTTTATTTTGATTTCTTATGAAACCCTGGGAGAAGAACCTGCGGCCGCTGAGGAGCGCTCCGGCCCCGCAAGGCCGCAGGCCACGCGTCGGCTACATCAAATTGCCGCCGGTGATGCTGCCGTTATATGGAATTTTAGTCTTTACGTATTTTTAAGTCACGGCATATATATAACATGCAGATTTACTTTAGATTTCTAAATAAATCTAATTATCAATTATAACTTACATAAGATACGACCGCTTCTCGAGATGCTCCTAGCCGTGTTTGTTTTCTACATGGCTTGTCTAATCACAGGGCCCTGCCCTATGTTATAATGTTGTTTACTGCCCCTTTCTTACTACTTCTATCTTGACTTATTCCTTACGTACGAATAGGGCGATCGAAAGCAAGCCATGTAGACCTACTTAAATTTATCTTGCAACGAGCCGGAGCAACATACATTCGCGCGCGCTCCCATTTGCGGAGCTACAATAATGAATTATCTATGATGATTCATAAACTACTAGCATAACGGCTAATTCTACTTTGTTGATATAACATAAGAGTATAGCCACTTAGTTCGTGAACAAAATCTATAATTAAACTTAAAGGTGTACTTTCTATGATTGATCGTTTTGTCAAAACAACATTCATTATGTTGCATTTCTAGTTATCCTAAGAAACATCGTAAATCTTTCTTTACCGTGGCCTATCATAGAAGAAGGAGATTTAGGATAAGGTTAGTGACCAGCAAAAAAAGATATATATATCTTTTTTTTGCCTCCCGTAGGTTCAATTCTTATCCGAAAGTTCCTATCGGAAGAGGGATTTGAACCCCCGTGTGCGAATTATGATCCCGCTGTTCTAACCGACTAAACTATTCCGACATGCGAATTATTAATCCGCTGTTCTACTAATCTGCCGCTCCCTGGCTGTTGGATGATAATTCGCCTCATGCGCCCTTTAACCTGGCCCCGATAGGGCTTAACGATAGAAGGAACTTTTTAAGTATGAAGTTCAAACGGAATAGATTATTAGAGCGCCCTGTGCCTTAGTGATATTCATAATCGTGACTGAAGCCGTTATTGTATAATAGTAGGGACATTCACAGGCGTAATTGGAAAGGCTGCGGAGTACAATGGCTCTCACTAACTGATATAGACCAAAAGTTATCGCATATTTTTTATCTATTCTCGCACCGTAACTGCCTTTCGGCAGGGCGGGCTCGGATAATAGAATATCTCACCTAAAGGACCAAAAGCTGCGGCGTTCTCTTTTGTTCAATGGATTATTTTGTACAAATTTTTTCCACAAAATTTATTTTTAATTAGTAAACAGATAAGATGGATTGTAAAAAACCCGATCGATGATATCAAACAAAATCTAAACATTCAAAAAAAACTCATGCAGAAGAAAAAAAAGCACGGTATTGCATATATTCGATCAACTTTAAGTAATACCATTATTACTGTAACAGATCATAAAGGAGATACAAAAACTTGGTCCTCCTCAGGTTCATTGGGGTTCAAGGGATCTCGTCGCTCAACCAATTATGCTGCTCAAGCAACTGCAGAAAATGCTGCCCGAACTGCTATTCAACTGGGAATTAAGTCGGTTGAAGTTGAAATAAAAGGGTTAGGTTATGGAAAGGAATCGTCGCTACGTGGTTTACGACTAGGAGGTCTTATTATTACCAAAATTAGAGATGTAACCCCAACCCCACATAATGGATGTCGACCCCCTAAAAAACGGCGTGTTTAAATATCATCATAAAGTTATTCATTTTCAATTACTTGATAATGCAATATAGTAAAATCCCGGGGTACAGGCCCGGTTTCACCATTTTCTAATGCTAATGTAGGAAGCCCTCGTTAGCATTTAACAGCGAGTTTATCACATCTGGGAAGATAACAACAAGTGCCAATCCTTTCCAGTCTTATTATAAAAACCAACCAAGTTTGTGGGTAAAGATACTTTCTTTCTATAAAAAACAACAATAACTAACTTTGGATTAATTTATTACACGGATTTTCTTTTTTAAGGAAAGAAGGATCGGATAAACTCGAAAGCGAACCCAGGGCTATTTTACTTGTCTTATAAGAGATTACATAAACGTGATAAAAGGCCGAAAAAAAAAAAAAAATTTGCTACGCCCGCAATTACATAGTAATTGCATTCCTCATGAAACTGAGTATGAGGCGCAACTCTCAGCTATACGACTCCAGTCTCTTCTGGCATATTTTTTTTTCTGGTGCTAGTAGAGGCCGTGTCATGGATGAAGTTGGTAAGTAATTAAATATATAAGGACTGAAAATACCTGTTTTGCGCGTTGTATCGAATTAAACCACATGCTCCACCGCTTGTGCAGGCCCCCGTCAATTCCTTTGAGTTTCAGCCTTGCGGCCGTACTCCCCAGGCGGAGTGTTTAACGCGTTAGCTGGGCCCCTGATCAGCCGTTTTGCATACAGCACAGACCAAGGACGAACACTCATCGTTTACGGCATAGACTACCAGGGTATCTAATCCTGTTTGCTCCCTATGCTTTCGCACCTCAGCGTCAGTAGAGACCCAGAAAGCTGCCTTCGCTTTTGGTGTTCCTTCGTATATCTGTGAATTTTATCTCTACACACGAAATTCCACTATCCTCTATCTTACTCAAGTGAATTGGTTTTGAAAGCATTCCGCCAGTTGAGCTGGCGACTTTCACTTTCAACCGGATTCACCGCCTACGTGCCCTTTACGCCTAGTCATTCCGAATAACACTAGCCCCCCCCGTCTTACCGCGGCTGCTGGCACGGAGTTAGCCGGGGCTTCTTATTCGAGTCTTGTCACAATCGCACACTCGATGAAAGAGCTTTACAAGCTGCGTTGCCCTTCTTCACTCACGCCATATTGCCGGATCAGGCTTTCGCCCATTGTCCAAGATTCCCCACTGCTGCCTCCCGTAGGAGTCTGGGCCGTGTCTCAGTCCTAGTGTGGCTGATCATCCGAAAAGAAGCGAGGCTTTAAGGCGGAGCGAATCCAGAAAGATAGCCTTAGTTCGGATTGTTCTCTGCAACTCGAGAACATGAAGTTGGAATCGCTAGTAATCGCGGATCAGCATGCCGCGGTGAATATGTACTCAGGCCCTGTACACACCGCCCGTCACACCATGGGAATTGGCTTCGCCCGAAGCATCAAACCAAGGATCACCCATTATTCCAGTGTTCTACGCCGTTGGTGAGTGTGGTCTACCAGAGTAATTGGTGGTCTAATGTGGGATACCAAGGTGGGGCCTTTGACTGAGGTGAAGTCGTAACAAGGTAGTATGATATTTATCTACGTGTATCCTAATCCTAATAGGATAATGTCGCTGAAATGGAAAATAAAAAATGTCTTTTCTGAAAATATAGATCTCTCTCCTTACCAGATGATCAAATTGGTAAACCCAATTCTTCATGGTTGGGGCAACTACTTTGGAATTGGCAACTTTCTTCATATTTTCAGTCTGCTGGATCATTGGATCTGGCATAGAAGCTGGTGCTACGCACCCACCTAAAACAAAAACGAAATAACTTCCCACTCTGCCAATGGCTCATAACGGAACAACGTAGGGGCGGTTAATTTGTTTATGTTCTCCCACAATATACAATATTTTTTAATAATCGAATTATTCATCTATATCGTGAATGAAGGACCTATAACTTCAAGCCTGAGCTGTTCTCTTATGCATACATAGTAAATAAATAGAGCACATAATAGTTTATAATCTGATTTATGAATTGAGCACACTTCTTATGAATAAACGTATATTATTTTTTCGCCAATCAAGCAGTATGGCTTCTCTTACAATTCTTAAAAACAGTTTGATCACGATTCGTGTTCGATCCGCAAAGCGAGAGTACGGATACTATGCGAGGTGAAAGACCCATTGATTTACAAATTTATGATATGATAATAAATTTCCTACTAGTAGTCATACCTTTTTTTTGTTAAATGTCGTTTGTTCTAAAGATGTCTATGAATTTAGGTGAAGGCCGCAGCCGTAAATCTTTAATAAAAAAATTCAAAACATCATAGGGATTTATATCTATAGATAAAGCAATCTGGTTACACTTAATCTTGATATGGGTCTTAGACCTAACCACTCGAATTACTAAGCCTGTTTTTTTTTAGGCGTCAAATACACAAAAATAACCACGGTGATTAGAGGATGGTGCGATCACTGCGGTCCCTCCCGCACAAGTAGGTTAGGATTAGAAAATGCATGTCATATTAATATCAAATATATCACAATGATATATTTAAAAAATAATAATGCTAAACAAATATTTGTTTCTGGAGCCTTGTAACTTCCGCTGGTAATAATCATAATTTAAGGAAAGATAAGTTTCTGAAAATTCTCGTCATAGCCTTATGTTTTGCGATAAGGGCAGAGTTTAGGGTTAGCTTTAAGCTTATATTACCTAGGAAAAATCGTGGACTCATTATGTTATTTTATCGTCATCACTTCATAATATTGTCATACTTGGCGCTTACTGTGGATTGGGCACCTTTATTCTTCATTTCTATTTGGTCGACCTGCGCGTAAATTTGTGGTCACTTCGTGATTCAACTTCCATTAGTCGAATATGCCGGGTGCAGCTCGACGATCTACCATAGCTGGTATCATAATGGAAATATGTCATAATAACAGTATACATATATATGATAATAAGTATGTAAACTTATTATATACTATAAACATGAAGGTTAGTTAATATTGTAAACCTTAGTTCAACCATACGATGAATTCTGAAGTACTTAATATGTGTTCAGATTAGAATCCAGGATCTATAAGGCTTCGCGGCAGAATAACCATGGAAAACAAAACGCAGGCACTCCAAAAGAGGCTAACGGCTGGAACACAGGCCATATTGATAGGTATGTTGAACAAAGGCAGACTGTAAACAGGGTAGACAATACTCACCACCAAAGAGCCAAGATTGAAGATGGCGCGAACATTGCAGTTGAATAAAGGTGCACAATCCGTGCATCGCATCCTTTCGACTTTTGTTCAGTGATCAAATAAAAAAAATCTTTTTTTATTCTTGGTTAAGCTATTTCATAAGACATGCACTTGGTTCGCTACCCGAACCTAGTTGCAGAAAAAAAAAGTAAAAAAAAATATATCTATTTTTTTGGTAACCATTCGATGGTGATACAATGTACTTAATTAGATGTAAGACTGCCAAAGCTTTCTGAGTCGACACGAGCTTAGGCTTTTGAAGGTGAAAGGAAGGATATGGATGTCAGGGTTCTTTTAGAAGTGGATCATATTACTCCTAAGAAAAGCGGAGGGCAAGCAGGACATTTATGCAAACTTTTAATTGCCAAAATTTTCTTTTACATGGCCAAAACTCTCGAAGATACGAATATATAAGATAGCTTATTACCCAGGAGAATGCAAAAAAAATTCTAAAAAATATATTTGAAAATACCTGTTCTCTCCATCCCAGTTTTGTTTTCATCTTGCGTAGCAATAGGAGCCTGCTCGGGCTTCGGCACTTGGTGTCGCCTTCTCCGCTCCGGTCAAAAGAGCGGCTGAATCTTACAAAGAGCCAGTGGACGAAGCGTGTTGTTCGTAAAGCGAATACTGCGTTTTTGCATTTTGGTTGGACCCGTAGCGCGAATAAAGGAGTCTCTGGCCCACAATGCCATGGGTGGAAACAAATTCAAATTTGGATCTTGACATGCTGGTGTTTTCTAACTGTAGGCATATTGCTAGGAAGTTGGTGGGCTTGTTTGGGCGATGTAATAAAGAAAGAGCCCTTCAGGTTTTTGGTTATCGCATTTGGAACCTTTAGATTTCAGTAGATAGTAGTTTTGTTAAAGGTGCGCAATAGAACAGAGAAGTCAAGAGCAAAAAAATCTATATTTTTTTTTTTCTCTTGCGCTCTTTTTTCACCCGGCTTTTCATTTTATTGGGCTCTTATTTTGTCTTGCTTTAATGTGCTTGTGGCTAGCTATCCAACTCAGTTTGACCAGGTAATATTCTCTTTTCACTCCAAAGGCCGTTGTGCAAGAGTCGTACAAAATCCAGTTATCTTGGTATACTTTCCCTTTGAAGAGCCAGCTTCTCTTTTCGGGGAAGTACTTTTGTTTGATTTTATCACGACCCCATGTTGGATGCCGTCGGTATACCCATGCTCGGATCTTTTGAAAGATATCATGGTCTAATCTCCGAAATATATTGTTGCATTCAGAGTATTTGAAGTAGTTGCCCCATCCTACTATCTGGGGTACCAGGGTTATGATAAGTTGGTAGGCTGCTTTTCCTTTTGACAATCGAATGGCCCGTCGAATATCTTCAAGAAATCTCCGGCGAGACTCACGAGACGGAGTTATTAAAGTTCTAACTTTGCCCCATTTCCAAATATGATTGATCGAAAACCCTATAAATTGGAACCCGGATCCGGTGTTGACTATCTGGATTTTATCTGAGTGGAATTCTAGTCCCATGCACTTTAACCATTCTCTCAGGAATGCCTGAGCTTGTTCTATGATCTCCTTGGATTGGTGAAGTACAACGAAGTCGTTGGCATATCTAACCAGTATCGGAGTTGGTTCTTTGGGATATGCTCTCAGTGACCACTCTGTTAAAGCTGTCTCCATCCCATGGAGAGCAATGTTGGCTAGCAGTGGGAAGATCACGGGATAGGTGCCCCTTTCCATGTACTGAGCATTATTTCCCAATGCGGTCATGAGGTTGACTTTAAGCCAGGCTTTGACCTGTTTGGCTAAATTAGGCAAAGTTTTCAGTTTGTCCAAGAGGGCTTGGTGGTTGATGCGATCGAAACATTTGGAAATAATAAGTTATGTGTTCAGCGGAATGATCCAATAGGTTCGTATAAACTTTAAATACACCATATTATATTATGAATATGAATATATCATTGAAGGAACAACGTTAACTATGAACCAACGAATGAAACACTAACCTAATCGTTTCAACGAACGATAAAGTGTTTCGTGTTGAATTCATCGTATGGTTCACTGAATTCACGATCTTAATATGATTCTTACCTTATGTAAAAATACAAACAAAATTTTAAGATTTTTTAAGAAAATTTTGTTGGAATGAATTTGAAATGAGATACTCTTAAACGTGGTGATTTGTTGAAATTTTCGTGTTCCTTAAATCTATGACCTCATTTTTGCAAGGCCACTTTTGAACTACAGTCAATGCAATTTTGGCTTGGTCAACAACTTGACATACTTCTACATTTGTAATTTTAGAAAAATATGTACTCAAGTATCACTAAATCCAACCATTAGATAGGACAACAACTTGATGAAGTATCTCAAAAAAATTGAATGTCTTTCATCCAAGCATTGATGAGAACGTAGGGTGAGTTTGAATCTGGTAGTTGTTTCGAAACTGAACGTTGTGACGTTTAGGGGTTAATTGAGGAAGTTGTTTATGTTGTAACTCCTCAAACTAAGGTAACTATATCCAAAAGCAACCTTTTTCTTAAATTGTCCCTAGCTCAATCTTCCATAATAAGTACATTCTGACACCCTACTATTGATGAGAATGTATACAATCTGAATGTGTTCAAAGTTTAAGGTCGCTTTATGGTTAACCTATAGTCAACACTTCAAAAATTCATAACTTATTCATAAGGTGTCCAAATAATGCATGCTAAAGTGCGTTGGAATCCTCTTGAATTTGCAATTAAGACCCACCAAAAATATTTTCTGTTTTATGTGTGTAAATAGGCTGAGTTGGTAAGGTGAACGCTTTTAGGTATAGTTACCTTAGTTGTGAGTTGGTTGCAGGTAAAATATACTCACAGGGAACGCTGGTACGCCAACATACTCCCTGCTGAGATCAACCCACGTGCGTAGATTTTAGCTTTACAGTACCTGTGACATCACAGGTCGGTTGCAGTGTGAAAGACAACATTCGCTGGTCATTTTTCCCGAACTGGATTGTTTCCGACGCGGCTACAAAAGTTCCAGTATTCCCGCAACACATTTCATCCAAACCCTGACAGCCGCCCGCATCACGGCAAGACGGAGGCAACCCACAAAGCTAAGGATGAGAATGATGAATGCCTGTGCCTCACTCGTCGATGTCGGCGACTCAATCCTCACTGTCTGAACGAGTCAAACAGGAAGATCAAGCCCTTTATGTTTTCATTTCATCATCCCGGGAGTACCAAGCCAGTTAGTTTCCATTCTAAAAGTGCATTTTGTCCATTCAAGTACATTTAAGCGATCGAGGACGTTACTGGTCCATCGAGCTCCCAGTCCACCTGATCAACCTTTGGCGCGCTTGCTTGCTTGCTTTTTGGATTGATTTCAAAGAGGCAAGGTTTGCAATGGATTATCATTCTTTGGTTCAGAAGACGACCACTTTGCGTGGCCGTCTGACGAGCAAGATGGGCAGCAAAGACGTTGGCGACGAGGTTACCATTGACACACCCTCCTCAACGTGAGCATTAATCTTCGCTTAATTCTCTGCATCATCTTTCTTGAATGATCGAGTGGGGTTTGAACTCTTGCACAAATGTAGCGTTCTTGTGGTTTGTGGTTAATTATGAATGTGTTTTTTGTGATGTCCAGTCTGAGCTTGAGCGGGTTGAAGGAGAAGCTGAATGGCTTGCTGAAGAGGGAAAGCTCCAGCGGTGATATCGGCTGGGCGATGGACAGTACTGTCGGTGATGGTAATCCCGTGCAAGATGAGACCGACCTCTTCTACAGTATTTTTGAAGGGCTCAAGTGAGAAATGAATCCTCCACAATATTATGCATTTTCGTTTTTATCACATTTGTTTTTAGCGGCTCTTTCTGGAGAATCTGAATCCATCATACATTTTCTGTTTGTTTGTTGGCTTCCTATCTTGTTGCCATTGATCAGCCAATAGGAGTAGAAGATTGTTCAATGAAATTTCAAGTTTAGAAAGTCAGTTAATCTTATCTTAGACTGTCATGTCATGTTAGATGTGAGGTTGATTATGATGATTTTATCAAATGTTTGGTTAATCTTTAACCTAATTTAGAAGGAGTATTTTTGAGTTTTAACCTCAAAATATAGAAGTAATTTACATTTTTATTGTAGGTACATATTATTCTTGTCACGGATGATGCCCGAATTTTTTTCTTCATAAAAACATTTCTCCATTATTAGCAATTCATGGTCCAAGTGGTTTGAAAACTGAGAAAACTCAGCTTGAGGGGCTTGGTGTGTCCTTTATGGGGTTAAGGTTTGTATGTTAGTTCACTATCTTGCCATTAATTTCATAGTAAAGAGCAAATACAAATTTTATGTTAGTTGATGAATGCTTAAGGTAGTTTCCCAAAAGTGTGGTTGTTCCAAAAGCATAGGTAGGAAAAAAGTAGATTCGAAGTTGATATTTCAACAATTCATATTCAACAATTCATAATTTATTGATACGGTATCCAAATAATACATATTTTAGTGCGTTAGAATCTACTTGAAAATGAGGACAAGACCTACAATTTTTATTTTTTGATTTAACAATAATAAACACACTCAAGCCATGGGAATGGGAAAAATATCTTAATATGATTCAAGCTTAGGGTTTAGGGTTTAGTCCTCTCATGCTGATTTTGATTCTCGAAGTGAATGGTGCATGCTTACAAGGGCTAAAGAATGCTATGGATCATATTTTGTGTGATCAGGATTAAGGACGCTTGTACTGAGCATATGTTGGATTATTCATACCTTCTGGTACCAGGTAAGACAAATGGATTACAGCACTCTTGAATTTAATCATCAGCTTTATGGGTTGCATATTCTGTGGAAATAATTTGCACTGCCAACTATTTGAAAGGGCCATTGCAGAGGCATTTTCCGTGTGGGATTTTGTCATTTCTAGATTCATTCATATAGTGCTTGTTACCTTGTGCTTAATTCCAGGTCTTTTTTGTAACTCCTACCCGACGTATTTTCGGGAAATTCTTGAGCATTTCAAGGATTACCTCGGTGTGCAATGTGAGTTTGCACACATCAACACTGAGGTACAGTGATTCTTTTCACAAGTATAGTCTTGTATTTTTTTTCACAATTCTCACAAAATGGCACCATTATTGAACGTGCCATATTGAAATTCAAATTTGGAGCTTCGTTGTGGAAAATAGTACATGTTTTTTTCACAACCAAGCTCTAGATTTGAGTTACTTAGCATGATCTCAATGAAGACGCTACAATTATTGTGGGTGATTCACATTTGTGCAAAACCCCGTTGAGAAAATCATCAAAAGAACAACATTAGGATCTTGTTTCAAAGAGGGAGCAATATCCTTGGGTAGATTATTCTTCAATGTAATCTCACCCCCACTCCCTCCCCCTTGCGTCAATTGGTTCAAACAATATCCCAATGTTGTAATTTTAATGTTATTTCCAAAGAGGTTTTGCACCAATAGTGAAGCAAGCAAACTATTGGGAAATTGAGTGTCGTTGCTTCGTTAAAACTGCATGTACAATGTGAAAAGTGCACATGGCACAAAATTATGATTATGATGTTTGGTTGTGAATTTCATTCATGGGGTTGGCAATCGTCGACCCTCTTATCATGTAATTTTTGAAGTTTAGGTTGTGAATTGAAGAGGATTGACGATCATCAATCTCCTTATAATGCAATTTTTTATTTTAAAACGCAAAACTTCCATGTGCACTTTTAATCCCTAAGTGCCCAGGCGTCCATTTTTTGAACGATGCATAGATTTCATCCGTTTTGTACAGAATATAAAACTCAGAATGTATAACTTTTATTCATACATCAAGTTCAAAATATCCCTTTTAGTCGCATTTTATAATGCATCTTTGCAAAACTGCCCAATCTGGAGAGGGCTGTGGGCATTTAGGGGTTAATGGAAGTAGTGTGTGATAATAGAAACCGGAAATATCATAATCGAAACTAGAAAGAAGGGAGTGATTATCGCTTATAATACAGCTCGTCTTCTTGAATGGATGATGACTGCCTACTGTAGATTATGAGATGTATACCTGAGATTATGATTCTATTTATTGCCTCTGCCCCATGAGGGGAGAGACTACAAAAACGCTTCGATTTCAGGAGTTACATTGCTGGACAGTAAAAATAAGTCGTAAAAGTAAATCTGGCGTAAATACTAAGGCAGAGACTACGCGACTAGCCGCTTGTTTATTTATTTGTTTATTTATTTATTATGGTTGTGTGCAGGGCTCTGTGAGAAGCAATGCAGCACATATAAAGGACATAATTTTAGCACAATACGAGCAATTCGGAAATAAGCCCGTAGTGTTGCTGGGACATTCCAAGGGAGGCACAGACGCAGCCGCCGCGTGCGCGATGTACTGGAGTGAATTGAAAGAGAAAGTGCGCGGATTGATCATGCTGCAAGCCCCTTATGGAGGGACGCCCCTGGCTGCCGATCTTCTCAGTGGTGGCCAGTTTGGAGCTTTGAATTCCATTTTCTTAGGAAAGCTTGCCAGCTTTTCCAACCCTGACGTAAGCCCTTTCCCTCTTGTCATACATGTGCATTAATGTAAGCTCTTGTTTCTCATTGTTTTGTATAGGGTAATGCTTGATGAAGAGGGCATTTTGTGGGACATAAAGGCTGATGATGAGGTTCTTTGTTTTTTTTGCGAAATGCCCAATGAGGAGGGTATTATCTGGCGTAAACCACAGTCAAGAAATTAAATGAAGTTTGATTTCATTCATCACTTGTGATGAAAAAGGCATAGTGCTTGATTTTGCGGGAGTTTGAGTGTAATCACCTTTAAAACAGTAAATAATTATTCCTAGAATTAAACCGGGACTTTCCCAACGGTGGTTTACGAATGAGTGACATCACATTCTTTAAACTTCATTTACCTCCATTAACCCCCTAATTCTTGACCTTTGCACTGGGAGCCTAAGACACCATTAACTCCCATGTAACCCTGCACAACCATGTGAACTTACCTCCAATTCAACATACTTATTTAGAAAATTTGACGGTGTAAACACTAGAAGAAATGTGGGATTCTACAACTACAAGTATACGACTCAAACTAGTCCATAATAACTAATGACAGTCATTACGGACTAGTTTTTGCACTATTTGAGTCGTATACTTGTAGTCGTAGAATATCATTGAATTTGTGAGCATTCTTTCTTTTTTTTTTTCTTTTTTTTGTCATCATCGTCGACATTAAGGTTTCAGAATGTAAGTGCAACATGGCCATGACGCAGGGAACTGTGGATGCTGTGAAAGACTTGACATACAAAAACCGGCGCGCATTTCTCGAAGAGTACCCGTTGCCGAGTGACGTACCCATGCTATGTTTCCACTCCAACTTGCCACCGGACTCCATTCAACGATTCAAGAAGTACATGATGAAGGAGAGTTTCCTGAGTGGGAGGCTGGCGGTGCCGCTGGAGATGCAGCTGGGCCGGCAACTGGCGTTGATGGCCAAGTACATCCTGACCCGGTATCCGGGAGAGGAGAGCGACGGGCTCGTCACTCGCAAAGATGCCGAAGTGCCGGGCGCCGTAGTGGTGAGGTTCAAGGAAGATCTTGCCCACACTTTGGTCATCCCGGAGGTCTCTCCGGCAACTAAACCTCAAAGTAGTGATGAGCCTGCTGAGCCGAAGCCTCTCCCCTTGAATGCCTCGTATGTCTGCCAAGCTTGTGTCATGGTCCTCCTCTCCACCCGAAAATAAGCCCCTTCATTTTTTTGGAATTCTTGTATAGTAGACATGTCAATGACCGCACAGGCAATACTCAAATCCTTCCCCACGAGAAAGATTGTGGTATGTCAAGTTGGGATTTGCCTTGAAAAAGTCACACTCAAAAATGTTTTGTACAGTAACTTTTATTGCATGTCAAACACATTGGGTATGATTTTTGATGGAAATTTACTTGGAGCCCTTCACCACATGGTGTGTGGTGATTGGACGATGCCTTGCATTTCTATTGGAATTGTGTGGTGAAAGTGTGCGGTCATTGGCATGTCTACTATGATTAGAGCTAGAACTGTGCGGTCATTGGAAGTGTGTGGTCATTTTGGCATGTTTACCATACCATATGTTGTTGCTTGGAACCCAAAATGCCTTAGTGATAAGATAAGATTTATATTCATCAAGATTTTTAGAGGGGCTCATGAGGTGTAGATAGTTGAGATAGACGCTTGATTCAGGATGGAGTTAGGACTTTACAAAACATTGGAGTTCACTATGTAAGAGATTCAACTTTTTGCTTTAAAATTCTAACGAATTTTGAGTGTGTGTTCATTGACAAAGGTTACTTATTTACTTTGTGTGAATGCAATGTATATCTATTAGGGTGGTGTTGACTCCAATCTCTCTACACGAAAATAAACCCCTTCTTTTGCGTTCATGTACTAGAAGTTGGTTTTGGACCTAAAAATCCCTTGGGAGGACATGTCAATTCTTTCATAGGCATCTAATGATAAGATAAGATTTACCTTTGAAGCGAGGCATCATTTGTGTTTTTTATATAGTGAAAAAAAGAATCTTATAAAATATCCATAAATCTTGGAGAATATTTGTATCATTTCAGCAAAATAAATAAATATTCAGCATGAGCTGTCGACTATGTTCATAGAGCAGGGGTCTCATGATCACCATTGTCACTATTGTGACCAGATAAGGCTCAAGATGCTTCAGTAAGACTATTTTGGCAGACTAAGATAGATGACCTAAGATTTCTCTCACTTGCTGTACCGAAACTCACATTCTATGAACATGTGCGACCTATATACGCAAATTTCAGTAACAAGCCTGTAGAGTGCACACGTGTAATACTTGAAATTCGTTGTACGACTCGAGGGTAAACTGATGCTCAATATAAAGTTCCAGCCACAGTTGACATGTTTAGAGATATAAGCTAGAGTGGTCGCCAAAACATTGATCTTAATTTGGACAAGCTCTACACAAGAACTATCTTCAGCGTGTGCAGAATATGAAATTGGACAATAGCACAACCCAGGCGGTAAGAAATAATAATTACACTTATATACGTAGAAGTACTGACAAACAAAACAGTAATGTGTATGAAACTTTGTGGACCTCTATCTTGAGCATGTGAGTCTTTACCTAGACTCAAACAATGAATCATATTTACAAAGACATCACATGTCAATAAAATCGTAAGATACTATTACTCTCAAACCAACTATTGTTAATCCTGAGTGACTATACTCAACTATATGTACAGTATCATTTATTAAACCTCAACTTTACACAGGCCCAAACGAAATCCAACCCGAAAGGAAGAGTTCAAAATGGGCCACTTCAAAGAGTAGGAGGATGATTTGCCAGTGCAGAATCTGCAACGACGACACTAATTTCTACGTATAATCAATCAAGTGCTTAAACAATAAACCCTAAACCAGCATTCCTGCGCTACTATCTGTTATATATAACTTAACATCTTCAACCCGATTGAGTGAAGATTAAAGATGGGCCGTCTTCTATGATTGTGTCCTATGATTGTGTGCATGGTGATGGACTTTCTATCCCCGTTTCTATATGAAAGTGCTTACAAAGATGATGTAAAATAAGGTGGAGACAACCAAATGTTCTAGTGACCCAAAAGTGACATGTTCACCTTAATCAATATCTACTTCAAAGAAATAAATTTAGAGTATTTTCCACAAAAAAAATTTGTAAGTTTTGAATACACTATCCAAATGATGCTTTCTTGTTGCATTGAAATCCCCTTTCACGTACCAAAAAAATAAAATAAAAAACATATAATTATAATAACTTTTGTCACAGTACCCAGAAATGGCAGTTTTGTGTGTCCCCACCTTTGAACTCAATTCAAATGATAACTATTCGCACATGTACCTACCTTAGCTCAGTGCCACTCAATGTATTCAAAGTATGTTTAAGAAACTGCAACTGGTTGAGTAATTAAGTTGTCAAAAGTTTTGATCTCTAAATTAAATATTTCCTGCTCAAAACGCGAGCCATTTCTGTAGTCTGGAAAACCGAAGTTGGCCTATCTCAAAGTCAGACACGACAATTATAACAACGGAACGAGCGTGCATGCACGGTCTGTATTATATGCTGCATCAATTTGTTGAGTGCTAATTATTTGATGAAGACGCTTGCTAGAGTATCGCAGGCATGGGATTCAGAGTCAGACTCATGGTCATCGCATACATCCCATAACCAACCTCACCATCAGCAAGAAAGCATCCTTGGATCACAAGTATGACTTCAATGGGTTTTTTCGAGGTCTATAAGTTGATTGTGAGGACTGCGAATGTTGTGGTGGCACTACTAGAAAATCCAACTAATCTGTTGATTCGGTCGCGTTGATCAGGGACACTTTTATGTTGATTTGGTCGATTTTTGTTCAAATCAACAGAAAGTGTCCCTGATCAACACGACCGAATCAACAGATTAGTTGGATTTTCTAGTAGTGTGGTGGGGTGCGAGGATTTCATTGTGTTCACATAACGAACCTCAGGAAAGTGTATCATGGGCATACATATATACATATGAGAACACAATGAAATCCCCACACCCCACCACCGCAACATGCGCAGTGCTCACAGTCAACTTATAGACTTCAAAAAACCCCATTGAAATCATGCATGTGATCCAAAAATGCTTTCCTGCTGATGGTGAGGTTGGTTATGGGATGTATGCGATGACCATGAGTTTGACTCTCAATCCCATGCCTGCTATACTCTAGCAAGCATCTTCATCATATTGCATTACAATTCCCTTAGAGATAGGCCAACCTCGGTTTTCCAAACATAAAAATGGCTCGCTTTTTGAGTAGGAAATGTTTATTTTAGAGATTCATAACCAGTTTCTTAACCAAATATTGAATACACTGAGTCAGTGGCACTTAGCTAAGGTAGACATGTGCAAATAGTTATCATATGTATTGAATCCTAAGGTGGGGACCCACAAAAGCAGAAATCACATACTCATGGAGCGTGAGCCATGAAAGGATAGCAATCAAGAAGTACTTCATACATGTATATACATTATGGAACGACTTTAATCCCTAAAGGATCAACCGTCCATATTCTCAATGATGAATGACCGTCTATATTCTAGATGATGAATGACTGTCTATATTCTGGAACGTCTATATTTTGGATCATGAGTGACTGTCCATATTCTGGAACGTCCATATTCTAGATGATGAGTGACCGTCCATATTCTGGATGATGAATGACCATCTATATTCTAGATGATGAATGATCGTCTATATTTTGGAATGTCCATATTTTGGATGATAAGTGACCATCCATATTTTGGATGATGAGTGACCGTCCATATTCTGGATGATGAATGACCATCCATATTCTAGATGATGAATGATCGTCTATATTTTGGAATGTCCATATTTTGGATGATAAGTGACCATCCATATTTTGGATGATGAGTGACCGTCCATATTCAGGATGATGAGTGATAAATATTAGTAAGCTTTCATTCATCAAGCCAACTTTTGCAAGTAAAAAATATACTACAAAATTCTATTGTAAGACAACATCATGGAGGTGTGAACTTTGTGTAAAGGGGATGATTTGTGAAATTTTTATGCCACATTTCATGTTGAAGTGATTCATCAAAAAATTCTAAGATCTCAATTCAAAAGAGCTCTTGAAAAAATCATCTCGTAAAATTAAGCAACCAAAAATCTCCATAAATCACTACACTTGGAGTGTTACATATCAACCCATCACAACAAATTTCATCCATAGATTGTCAATATATATTTATAATTAAATTAAAAAAGAATTTCAAATTTTAGGTTTCAAATTTTATACAATATATTGGTGCTAGCAATTATAGATCTAACCATAGAGATAGATTGAATCTAAATTTCATAACGTACAACTTTTATGCATCAAGTTCAAAATATCCGTCCTAGTTGTATTTTAAATAATGAGTCTCTGCAATTCTCCAAATTTGGAGAGGGGTTAGATTGTTTAGGGGTTAAAAAGTCTACAAGAATCATGCAATATCGGTAGCAACAATCATTCTATAAGAATCATAGATTATGGATTGGTTAATAATAAAAATTCTATAAAAACTATAAATTATGGATTGGTTAACAAGAAGTTTCCATAAGAATCCACTAATACAATGGATGGTCTTTTGGTACCAAAAATTCTTGTTACAGTATGATGCACAAGGCCCATATTGGCACCATGCTAATGCCAATAAAGGCCTTGCGTACCACATTCTAACACAATTCCTTGGTGCCGAAAGACCATCCAGTCTACTAAGGTAGAAGCACCAAAAACTGTTAGGTACCAATTGTGGTCACCTATAAAAGCACATGTTTCAACTTCAGGAGTTTCTAATCTAGTTATCACAAGCATTAATTATGAATACTAAGTTAATATTTTGATTGGACTAGAAATGAAAGACAGCTATTGGTACACCTACTAACATCAATAGTGGTCTATGCATATTAAGTTTGAAAATTTATAACAAAATCATGCATTGTGAAAAAAATAATTAAAAATTGAGCTTGGTTATTAAACCCAAAGTTTTATATGCTGCAAATTTTTATCATTGAAAATCATCACTTCAAGTAGATTGAAATGCTTAAACTGATGGCAATTGTATCCTTTACATTAGTAATTATGCATTATAGATTAAATAACCAAAATCTATAAGAATTGTATAATATTATGGATTGAGTAACAAACAAATCTATAAGAACTATAAATTATGGACCAAATAACAAAAATCTATAAGATTGAATATAAGAGTGCGTAACAAAAAATTGATAAGACTTATACGCTATGGATTTGATAAGGAAAAACATCCATGAGAATCATACATTATTTATAGAATGGGTAATAAGAAACTAATGCCTCTTTAGAAGAAAAAAATGGAGTGGTTAGGCAGATGAACATTACACTCAAATCTCTTGGTTACTATTCTTTCTGAAATGATATTCTACAACATCTGGGTGAAAGCACGAAATAGTGTACCACCTCTAACTATTATGACCATTCAACAATGCAGGGTTCAAAAATACATTATAAATTTGAATTTCGTAAAAAATTAAATAACAATAAAATAAAACACCTAGTTTTTTATAAAGTCTACCAAAAAAATTTGAGAAAATGATCTTCAATAAGTAGTTATAAAATTTTTATTGACGTAGAAGTGGCCAAAATTGAAAAAGTAGTTACGTACAATCAACAAAGTTGATATAAAACAAGCAAAATGTATATCAAAACAAAAAAAAAATTTACTTTCTTTTTGGACAAGGACCTCAATTCTATCATTATCTCAAAGGTCATAAAAATTATATTTATGTTGAGTGTATTTAAGGCCATCAATTTTGCAACTGAGATTGGATTTAGGCATTCATTTTCAAACACTACTTTTTGTAAACTTTTTTGAAGATTTTGTTCTGAAAATTTGGGTTCAAGTACCTATAAGAACTCTAGAGGGCTTCATGAAATTAAAACCAAAATACAACATATTTTGATATAAATTTATGGCCTTTGACCAAAACAATTATGATTTTAGTATAGCAGACTAACTTTTTGGTACAATTTTTCGTGCTTTCACCCATCTTGTATAGTTGCCAAACTTGTAATGTTTATAGCACACTTGTCATACATTAAAACTATGTTAAATAAAGAAAAACTAGGATCTCAAGTGGAAATTAAAGAAGTTTGATTCAACTTTCATGAGTTTATTTTTATAATTCAAAGTTTTGATTTTGGAATATGTGATTATTTTTGTTGGTGAGTCATAAGAGGGTAAATTTTTAAATAGACTTGTTAAAGAATGGGAGTCATTAGATCAACCAAAGGGACATCAAGTAAATGTTTGTGATTCAATGAAAGAACTTGGAATTATATATGATGACCTTTTCAAGGTCTTGACATCTTGTGGCCATCTAACGTTACAAACTTTCCATAAGGTTGTTCATTCATACATAACGTCAAAGGTTGAAGCTTATCCAATAATGCTCATCTCATTAACCACTAACCGCCCAACCAAGAAAAAAACGCTTGATGTACAAAATCACTTGCCGTTTTCTCATCCGTAGTGATCTTTTTGCAACATGAAATTTTTATGGTAGATTTTATGGGAAGTTAGCTTCATGCATATGTGATCCGATTAGAAAGGGGATGATTTGTGAAATTTTCATGCGTCATTTCATGTTGAGTGATTCACCAAAAAAATTGAAGATTTTAGTCTAAATGGGCACTTGAAAAAATAAACTCATCCTTGGGGAAGTCACTTAGTGTAAATTTTGGGTACATATGAGCGTACAAAGGGTATTTAATGGGGGCTATGAAATAATTGGAATGTTCTACTATTTATAATATATTCTAGGAATATTCCTAAAATATTCCCAATTTGGTTTTATAACACTATATTACTTCTATAAATTTATAATTTTTATCTCAAATGAATAAAAGACACCCTATATTTGTTCTCTCATAGTTATCTAAATTCTTGACAGTGTCTTCCCCGGGAACTCATCAAATTAAGCAACCAAAAATCTCTACAAATCACTACACTTAGAGTATTACAATTCAACCCGTCACAACAAATTTCATTCACAGATTGTCAATATTTTATTTGTAATTGAATTAGAAAATAATTTTGAATTTCAAGTTTCAAATTTTATACAAAATATTGGTGATAGCAATTGCAGATCTAACCATGTGGATAGAATCCAAAAATCATAATGTACAACTTTTATTCATGTACCAAGTTCAAAATATCCCTTTTAGTTGCATTTTATAATGCATCTTTGCAAAACTGCCAAATTTGGAGAGGAGTGAGGATGTTTAGGGGTTAAGGATCTGAAAAGACACTAGAAAACTAAAGAGAGTAATAATCAT
This sequence comes from Pohlia nutans, assembly GCA_022496805.1. Classification (NCBI taxonomy): domain Eukaryota; kingdom Viridiplantae; phylum Streptophyta; class Bryopsida; order Bryales; family Mniaceae; genus Pohlia; species Pohlia nutans. The sequence goes on along the minus strand of CM040092.1, from coordinate 11,786,411 downwards.
GAGATGTAACTATGTTTTTAAAATAAAAAGGTTCAAAAGGACATCAAAATACTAAAGAAGGAAATAATTATGAAATTTAATTATGTTCACCTAATTTAGTATACAGTTGACACATCCATACAAATGGAATCCATTGAGGTTACTTATGAGGGCATTCTCTCAGGTGACTAAAAGGCTTCAAAATCAAGTATTACTTTTTGAAGTAGTGAATGTAGTGATAAAGATGTTTTTAACTAGAAATTTATTTTCAATTACAACTTTCTTCTTATCTAATTATGATGTTCATCAAATTTATTTTTCAAAATTATTCATCTTTGATACATTAGATTTGATTTGTAATAACAATGTAAAATACTTGTATGCCGCAAAAAATGATATTTTAATGTTTCTACCCTTCCCACATTATTTTTGGAATAAAAATTTCATGTTTCACTAAAACACCATATGTACATGTGTTTTAAGAAACAAACCCTTCTTATGAGTTTCATGATCTTGCACATTTTTCCATTCTTAGGTTTTTGAGGCTTATTAAATATCATGGAATGGAAGGATTCTAATTTTAGAAAATAACTTTGTAACTATTCAACATCTAGTCACATTAGACCACCTAAAATTTTGAATAATGAAATTCTAATTATATACGGCCATCATTTACAAAAAAATAATTAGTATTTTTCAAAGTCCATTTTCTCAAAAAATCCATCACTTCATACTACTTTTTTCACTCACCCGTACCATGAGAACGCCCACAAACACTAGAAACTAAAATCTTTCTTTTGCTCAACAACTTCAAACATCAAGGAAGGCACACCATATATGTCATCATATTCTAAAAGAAAAACACTTACATTATCAAGTCTAAAAAGGGGTTAATGAAGAGTATCTAAAATCTTTCTACACGGCTACACTAGTTTTCCATGAGTTTGAAGATCACCAAGCTCTTCTATACCTTTTAACTATTTGGAGTGAAAAAATAAGAGTATATTAAAGCAAAATTCACAATATCTTATTCAAACTCAAGGTGACTTTAAGGATAACTCTAATGATTAACAAAACCGAATGTGTCTGATGATTGGTCATTCAAACAACCCTACCATATTTATGTGTGAATAAAATCCAAAATTGTAAATATGAAAGTTGAAGTGTACGATATACTGAACAATGTGGGAAAAATTAAACTCAAAACCAACTGTCTTTTTCAGTTTTGTAGCCATTTCAAAAACAACTTAAGAAATTTCAGTGCATATTTTTCCAAGCCACCAAAATATTAGAATTTTTGTACAAGACACATCATTCAAAATCCATCCTCATCAAACTTTCTAAAAAAAAGGACAAACATAAGTGAAAAGATAAATTAAATTAAAGGAAAAAAATTTCAATTTAAATAACATTTGATTATTCTTTTTTGATGAACTAATGTCATAAAACCTCATCAAGAATCACAAGTAATCTATAGGTTGCAATTGGAGTTGTATTTACTTTGTACAATTTTAGAGATATATATGATAATGAATAAATATCAAAATTTAAAAGGCTGAAGGAACTTTCAATTTCTATTTACTCCTGTAATATACTATACTGAACTTTTGTGCAAGAGAAGGCAGAAAATCCACAACATAGATTGAATCTTCAATAATGATGGCAGTCACAACTAACGAGTATTCTGTAACCCCTAAAGGACCAAGGCCATTCATGGTTTTAAAATGAAAAAATTCAATCAATCATATTGTAAAAAATATAATTCGCACGGCACAAAATTTTATATCACCGGAATCACTGAAGACATCATTGCATGTGTTAGTCAAGAAACAAATAAATTTGAACAAAAGAAAGTCCACATAGGACCTATTCAAAAGTGCTCAAAAAACATGAGGCCCAATTTGGGCTTCTTGGTCCTTTAGGGGTTAAGCCACTTGTTCCTGAAAGTAACAAAAGTACCTGAAAAATCATTGCTAATCATCCTGGTCCTGTTCCTCTGAAATTTCTGCACTTCTACACCAGCCAAGAATGTCCTCTAAAGCTGCAGAGAAAGTTTGATCGGTTCTGACCAGTATGTATTAGAGGCGGGTAGTCACTAACTGTAACTTACGCGATTTAAAATATGGATGCCTGCCAGGAGCACAGGACTCAGCACCAATGTGTGAAGGCTTCTGTTTTCTTTCCCCTTCATCCTCTTCATCAGCATCTTCCCTGCATCAACACATTGGAACAACTGAATCGACTAAAGATTTCAAGAGAACTTGTTGACAAAATTGACAGAGGTTCTGTATTCAAGTAGGTTATATTTCGACAACCTGGTAACCCTCTCCAATAAGTTCTGATTTGAATGTAGGTGAAACTAATAAAAACGCACAGCTGCGCTAATAACAGGAACCAAAACATCGTAAAGAAATAACTGCATCATGTTCCCTTTGAAGCACATAACTTTGCAGCCATCAGGTGACATTACATTACAGTAAAGAGTCTTACCAGTAAACATCAACGCCACCTTTTGTCAAGAATGGTTTGCAAGTCGACCAGCTGAAGCGTACAAGAGATGGGAACCCAAAAACTGGGTTGACGTGGTCTTCAAGCCAAGCCTTTGTCTCCGGATCTGAACACGAAAAGGGGTGTTGATCATAGAATCCACAAATATCAAAAGCCTCCTGATCATATATCCCAACTAGGATAAGCATCATACTATGTGTATTTAACCCCTAAGCGTCCACTGTGTATTTTCTGTAGTGTAGGAAAATTGGACCTCCTGCTGCAAATCACCTGTTTGTGTGAAAATGATTTCAGTTTGACATGATTGACACTGTTGATCTTGTAGTAGAGAACAAGAGCTTTAAAATGATGTATTGCAATCAGAAAACCGAGGTAAAGTGAGAAAATGCCACCGTTGCAAAGTTCAGTGATGCACATGGCCATATTGGGCGTTTTAGACGCTTAGGGGTTAAGCCTACGAATCAAATCGAAATCCTGCAACATGAATTTGAAATGATCAGATGGATCACTCACCTCCAGGATAGCCTGAGCCAAAACCTCTAGCCACTTCTGTACCAGTCTCATCCATAATCCAGTCTCGCAGTGCTCTATCCCTTGTTACCTGTTCTGATGAAGAAAACAACATGACAGTACAAACTTATAACATTTACCTTGTGTCAATCACCAGCCATACAAATGCCACAATAAATGGGTTTATCACTCAGAATTCCAACGGAAGGTTTAGCCCACCCTTACCTTGGCAACAATACTAGCTGCACTGACTATGGGAAACAGACTATCTGCTTTCTTCGACACAGTGAATTTAATGCCAGGGAAACGCTCTGTTAGCATGGTCTGATACTTTTCAGGATCACCAACTGTGTCCACATACACCTGCAAAACCATGATAAAATGTATTCCATATTTAGAACTTTGCATTACATCAAACATACGTTTGAGATGCTATTCGTCAGTTAGGGTTTGCCTACAACATGGTTAGCAGAGCAATTGATGTTTTGAACACTGAGATGAAGGTTGTCGTCATTAAACAAACCTCAGATAAAAGAACTCCCAGATCTAAAGTATTCCGTATCAAACCCATAGCCGACTCGAAGGAGATTGTGTTGAGACTTATTTTCTCTCTGCATACAGGAGCCAAAAGTTCCAGTAAGAAAAACATAGCAAATGTGCCCAGCCCAAGATTGAAGACACACTTGCATATTCATTAGTACCACCCATAGTTTTCATACTTACAAATTGACTCAAATCCAAAGCACTACATATGGGATGTATCCTCAACTGTCACACATATGCCCTCTAGTCTGAACTGGGCCTTGATTTATATGATTTCAGCCACATCAACACGCCGTGAAGGAATTTTCCTGCTCCTTACGAAAAATTGCATATACTGCTCATACCAATCACTATACAGAAAACTCAACACAAGATCTAAAAATTGAATCAGAGATCAGGACTTCAACTATGATGTCGTCTAGCACAGCCAATTGATAATTTTAATAGTATACAGCCAACTCGGAGGGCGACATTTCATTACTTTTCTATTCAATACAATACAGATCCGAAAGCTAGCAGCAACAAAAAGTAGATAGGTGATCATCGAGCAGGGCCTTCTAAGCCCTTGACAGAATTTCGATCTTCACAAATCATCTCACCTTCGCAACATTTTCGCAGAGAGATCCTTGGGATCAATTACATCTACAGCCCATCCCATTAAGCTATCGGCCAGAAGGCTCTCATAGAGCTCCTCGCGTTTCGTTTCTGTCAAAACCTTGGAATCTGCTCGTATGCACCTTAAAACCGTCAATTGTGAATTGGGAACTGCTATGCTAAGCATTTGACAGAATAAAATGTTTTCCTCTCCGCTCTGTGAAAAACAACAATATTGCTACAAAACTAATTTTCAGTTGTCAAGTTCAGTGACACACGGCAAAAAAAGAATCGATGAAGGGAAGTAAGTTCCAAAATAGAAAAATGTACTATTGAGATAATCCCACTGAGGTTGATCAAACACAAACAAGCCTCAAGGAACGAGGGGAAGATGGAGGCACCCGCAAACTGCAGAGTGGAAATCCGATCTTTCTGGTCAAGCGGGCAGTAAGCGCATCCATACACCATAGGTCCTGCACATTAAATTATCACCTTGCACCCTAATAATTATTCGAACACAGACGTTCATAGTTTGATTATTTTGTGAACATCATAATAAACCGATTAACATTTAACTCCAATCGAGTTAAAGCTATATTTGAAATATCAAAAAATGCAATACTCGAAAGTAATTCAGCTCGAATCGAGCTGAATGACATCCTTCGTAGAAATGCAAACTAGAACGCATGTGAACGTATTGTAAACACAATCTCTAGGAATATCAAGGAATACCTAACTTTTCACAAATATCTAAATATCTAGGAATACGTAAATTTTCACGATTTCTTGTTTAGGGATGCCTTGAAGGAGTTTAAAAATCCAACAAACACCGTAAGAGTCGGCATCAAGCAGCATAATCAGAAGAAGAAAAGAATAGAACAAACCTAAAACAGGGCCACGTCCAGCTTCATCAATTCCTAACAAGCAAGGTTTTGCCTTCCACGAGGGCGACGCCGAGCCGGTCACCATCTTGATTTGCGCTAACCCTAAACCGCCGATGACAAGAGTCCCTGCGCATTGAATTCATTCAAATTAATTTGCAACAACTGCGACTGCGAAACTGAGAAACTTTTTAATTAGGGCTTGACGCTCCGCATGATAAATCAACAAGCGCCGAAGGTTCTCCCGCGTCAACCCTAAGCGTCTAAAACGCCCAATATGGCCATGTGCATCACTGAACTTTGCAACGGTGGCATTTTCTCATTTTACCTCGGTTTTCTCATTACAATACATCATTTTAAAGCTCGTGTTCTATTCTACAAGATCAACAGTGTCGATTGTGTCAAACTGAAGTCATTTTCAAACAAACAGATGATTTGCAGCAGGGGTCCAATTTTCCTACACTACAGAAAATACACCGTGGACGCTTAGGGTTAACACGTGTGAGCACCGATTGTTATCCAATGCTACAATATCGCTAGCTCAAAATCTGGAATGTGAAATGTGTGTCTGCCGACGAGGCTCTACCAGCGAATTTGTGACGAGCAACCAAGTGACCAACCTGCATTGAAAATTGCAACACCAGGCGAATGGCAAATGACGCTTGAACCGAAAACTCGGGCAAAACCCTAATACAGCATCTACAGCTATAGAGAGATACTCCCTCTGTCCGGAAACAATTGTCCTAGTTTATGGTAAATTTTTTTCCTACTTTTTGTCCTATGTTTTATAGTTCAAACGTGAGCCATTTCTACTTCAAAAACGGGGCGGGCAATGAGATTGACGCAAAAACTACATACTACTATTAAAGATAGATCATTTTTCGAGTTCTGAGACGACTTGGAAAAAAAAAAAAAAAAAACACGTTAAGTTGAAAAATGAAAAATGCCAAAAATTCCGGACAGAGGGAGTAGGATCAAGGAACGGGACGATCTCTGAACACATGTAAAGATCGCAACCTCAAAAGATTACTAATTCAGTGAAGCTTCTGGGGCGATTTAGCTATATATTCTGCAAAGGAAGAAGGAAAAGAAATGAGAAAAAGATCATGGAAGAGTGAGGGGATCTTACAGCTCTAAAAAACTGTGATGGAACAAGGCAGATCCCACAACATTCTCGTCGCCGAACGTGCGATCATCCCGGAGCGGAACTCGTCTTCAAATCGCAGCCTCGTAACTAAGCAGCACTTTCACGGTTTACAGACCTCCCTTTCCCCCCTTTCCTCATTGCCTCCCTCGCTTGTGTGATTTCTTGACATTTTAACCCCTAAAGGTTGGGTCTATGACCATGAAATCATGCTTTATCTGCCACACTCAATTTTGCGACTAAAAATAATACAAGAATTCAACTTTATATTTTTAGTAGATGAAGCCACATGTCTACTACAAATCATGAATTTTTCATAAATTTTGGTGAAAATTTGAAATTACTATGGTTTTTTGAAGTGATTGTAAAGAAAATTCATATCAATTACAAAATGTATTAGAAAATTCCGATTTTTTTACCAAAGGTGTAAATTATAATGAAGAAAAGTTTAGTTAATGAAAATCATCCGTGTATCTAAATTTAGAATTTTTTGCTACACCTTGGTAATACCTACCGAATTTGTAACTACAATAAAACACTCAATTTTCAAATTTTTCCAAAAATTCAAAGTGGAGTAGAAACTAGACTTGGCAAGCTTCATTTTGTTAGTTAAGCTCTGATGCAATGGAACTCATTTTCATGGCCTAAATTTATTTTAAGTAGAACAAGCAAAAAAATTCAAAATACACTACACGGTGAACCGTTTTTACGACTCTTTTTGTAGTTGGGACTCCATGTAAAATCTAAAAATAGCTTGAATGATTTGAATTTAACTTGAAGGGGTGGCATCACCAAGCAAAGCCCTTCACATAAAGAATTGGATGGAAATCATCCACGCAGCAGTTGGAATTGAACAGTCGACTTCAGTCATAAGCCATTTTTTGGTCGCGGCGGCATTTAGGGGTTAACCCCTAAACGTAACAGTGTCCAGAAACTGGACGACTAACAGATTCAAACCCTTCTCACGTTCTCATCGATGTTTGGATGAAAGTCATCTAATTTTTTGGAGATTCTTCACCAAGTTGTTGTCCTATCTAACGGTTGGATTTAGTCGTATTTGATTACATATTTTTCTAAAATTAAAAATGTAGAAGTATGTCAAGTTGTTGACCAAGCCAAAATTGCATTGACTGTAGTTCAAAAATGGCCTTGCAAAAATGAAGTCATAGATTTAACGAACACAAAAATTTCAAAGAATCACCACGTTTAAGAGTATCTCATTTCAAATTCATTCCAACAAATTTTACTCAAAAAATATTAAAATTTTGTTTGTAATCGAATTTAGAAGGAATTTTTAATTTTAACTTTCAAATTTTATAATTAACTATTAGTGATAGTATTAGTGAATCGAACCGTACAGATGGAATCCAAAATTCAAAATCTAGAACTTTCATCTGTATATCAATTCCAAAATATTCTTCTAAATAGTACTTTATGTTGATTTTTCTCAAATTGTCAATTCTAGGGACACCCTGGTACGTTTAGGGGTTAAAGTAGGTTTTTATTTTTGCTTTTCCTTTTTACTTTTTTAATTTTTAAAATGAGAATCAAATAAACGTTTATTCCATTGAAACACTGTAAGGTTTCAAGGGTCTTGGTTGAGGTGGAATTAGAGCGTGGAAGTGTTGTTATTAGAATCACATTTAAAAACTAAATAAAATAGACCACATTTGGACATTGGATGACCAAGATACACCCCATTAAAAACTAGCTACTATAACTTCCAAAAGTTTACAAGGCTTTTCAAATCAAGTTTAAAAATGAAGAATTCAACCAAACGCATGGCACACTGAATTGAATTCAGTCTTTGGTTGAATTTTCTCTTTCTAAACTTGATTTGAAGAGCCCTTTAGATTTTTTTAAAGTTAGCAAACATTTCATGAGATGTGTTTAAATAAACCAATGTCCAAAATCAAATTTTCTTATGCTTTCACTATGTTTTCTTATCTTTGAATGTACTTCTAACGATAATATTTCAATGTTCTAATTACTTTTCTATTAAAATATATTTTTTAATATGTCGGGCATGTTTCCGGGGTAGACTGAAGATGCCTTTAGAGCATTCCCACCGGTGATGCTATCCTCAATTTTTTTGCTAAAAATCGAGATCTCCATTTGACTTAAGAAGAATTTGACTTGCAAACCACAATGTTTGAGGGCTGGTATGGTATTTTGCTTGTGGATACCAACTAGTCAGACTTCTCTCTTCTTCGGGTGTTAGAGTTCCAAATTGTCATGCAAGCTTTCAGTTTTACTTTCTAGATCAAGCTCAACATCATATTGAATCCAACAATTGCATGCGAAAGTAATAGCTTTAGCTGTGAATTTGAATTTCATTTCTAATTTGCGAGAAAAAAGTTGCAAACTCTGACACCCTTTTGGTAATTTAAGTTTGGGTTGGTATATTAGGTTCGAAATTAGGATATTCACGTTGCTAGTGGGCATGCTTTTAGAGCATGCGCACTAGTGGCTAGCTACTATTATCAAATTTATTACTAAAAATTGAGGTCCTGATTAGACTTGGAAAGACTTTTTGCCAATGAGAATGCTTGAAGTTGGTATTTTTCTTATAGATACTAGCCAGACTCCTTTTGGCTAACAAATTTTTAATTTAGATTGGTATGCCAAGTTTAGAAATATAGATACCAACTTCACCAGTGAATTTGCTCTCCTTTCACACACAATGTACCGAATTGTTTCGTTCCGATCATCTTGCTCATTATTTCTTCTCTTTTCTATTCCCATACAATTCTTGTTTAAGATTGAATATTTATACAAACAAATGCCTTATATTCTCTCATCCAACTGACGACCTTTAGTTATTGTTGGTCTTTGGTTCCAACAGCAAGGGCCATGGCGAGCGAGAAAGAGAGCTTTGTGGTCAAGACAAAAAGCTTGGAGCTATGACTGCACTCGTCTCTTCCATTCTGTAAGTAGGGTTCTCCTCTTTCTCCCTGCCTAATTGCCATGTACCCCTTCTTTCCACTCTTTGCCATCAGCGGTTAATTAATTAATCCCAGAGCACATAGAAAACAAATTTTGGTGCATAGTGTGAGAACCATCTTTTGTAGAGCCTATATAGTACTTAGTAGTTTCTTATCCAATAGGATTATTTTACTAAAAAATTAAATGGAGATTTAGAGACAACGAAGGAAACAAAGGAGGCTCAAAGACATTGATGACGAAGGATTCAATGAAACAAAAAACAAGAAGAGATAAAAAGAGATAAAAAAAATATTAAAAAAAAGGATAAAATTTGATCCCATTTGATTTATATTTTTGTAATTTGTAATCTCTTGAATTTGTAATTTGAAAACCATAAATCTTTGGTCTCTCAACCCTTAAACGACATAGCTTTTATGATTCCCACACCCATAAATCTCTTTTAAATTTTGTTTTAAGTATGATTCTTTTTAATACTTTGCTTCTATTCTAAACACCCATTTCGTTAAAAGTGCACATGCCCTTCTAAAATTGCACATTGTAATTTTTTTCATACGACAGTAGATGAATGAGAAAGCATAAATATGCTATGGAAATACATACCAAAAATTAATGTAATTCTTGAATTAAATGATTGGAAAATTTTGTGTCTAGAGAACACATAAGGGTTCACTATAAGAAAATTGACATCCATGCAATTATTTAAGTTTTTTCAAATAATTCTTTTTGGGGTTTCTAGAAGTTAGGTTTATGTTTTTGAAGTGTTTTAGATTCTATACATTTTCATGTGGGTTTTGCAGTAAGTTAATTGCAAAGACGTTACTAAATCCAGTCAATCCATACTTCAAGTGATGGAGGATTAAAATTGCAAGTGATGGAGGATTAGGCATATGCCTATCCCCCTCACTAGTACAAATTTTTTCTGATGTGACATTTAAATGTTCATTAACGCAAATTTGTTGTACTTATATGAGTGAGATACAGAGGTTAAATGAAGGTTCAAATGAATGTTCAAAAGTAAAGAAAACACAACTTTTGGACATTCACAGGATATTTTGTAAATTGTCAAAATTTACCTATTTCTCTTACGTACAAGCACTGTATATTTTGTATCTCATTAATTACCAAATCTGAAAACACGAATGGGTTTAGAACCCTCACCCTTAAACATCCAGTTTCTGGCATTCCAGAGTGCCAGGTATCGAACTGATGTCAAAAAGGGAAGCTACATCTGCTCCGTATTAAGCAATGCAATGCTTACATTCCCCCTGTACAAATTCCTGCAATGCGCTTGTCTGCGGAGCTTGCTTTCCAGCTTTGCAAATTACTAGCAGGTCATGAATCCTTCACAATTCAAATATTCTCTAATTGAGGAAAACATTGTGTTGCTTCACCGATTTCTGAAATTGCTTGCATAGTGAAAGATCTCACTAGCCTTCACCGTCTCACTAGCAAATTCGAGTCTATTCATAGATCAACGTCGTCCAATATTTCTTGCTATCATTGTCTATCTGTGATTGTCAGATACAACCGTATACTGTGGACTTTCTAAGCCCATGGGTTACTGAGCATGAAATAGCTGGTTCCAATCCATGTTCACAATTCCAACGCCCCCTTGGATTCCGGCTTGGCTTCTGAAATGCACCGCACACAGACTCAAACCCTAGTACAATAACCAAGAGGCTAAAGTGCACACTTGTCCATGAAGCTTCCACTCCCTCCTTCACATAGTTATGGACATTCTGTCAGCAAAAAATTGTCTGCCTTCTACTCCCATACAGACAGATGTTGCACGGAAAATTTCCCAAGTATTACCTTAAGCTGTCTTTTAGGGTAACAAGAGCCTTGACAAGCCTAGAGGCGATAGGATCTGCAAGAGCACCCACATTGAATTATATGCTTTCTGCTCCCATACAAACAGATGTAGTAGGGCAAAATCACAAGTACCATAGTATAAGGGCAGGATCAACACTCCTGTGTCGAATAATTTATTTATTATGAAATGTTCACTTCAACACAGAATATTCTTCAAGATTCTTTCATTTCCTTCACAAAGTTGAGTTTGTTGAGAAAAATCATTTCTGAATTTTTCAACATCCTCCAAAATGTTATAATTAGTGTCGAAGCTGCCCTTGTACTTTAATTGTTACAAGAGCCTTGACAAGCCTAGAGCTACGAGGGCGTCCACATTGGCAAAATGCAAGGAATTGTTCTAAACCTAAACCCTAAACTGTGATATGAAGCATGGATATAACAACGTCCAAGTATATTACCTTCAGTTGTCTTTTAGGGTTACAAGTGACTTGACAAGCCCAGGGGCGATACGATCGGCAAGGGCGCCCAAATTCGACAACTCCAGAGTCTTCTCCTTCACAAGGCCTTGCAGGCTCCTCACTTGCGACTCCAGAGCCGCCTGCTCGTGCTCCAATTGCTCATGGACGCCATGGAAAGGGCGACGAAGGAAGAGGTCGGATCCCAAACACATGTACCACACGGGCGTGCTCCCATCGTGATCACCGCAAGTGCGGCAAGTGCGTGCTCCCCCCTTCTAACCCTAAAGCCTCCCCAATTCCCCACTCCTCCACTGTGCTGCGCCTAGTCTGCAAGCGCTGGAACCGTTTGGCCTCCGATCGCCATTTCCTCCTCCACTCCTTGCAACGAATTCCCCTCGCCAACCCCCCTTTCTTCATCGTCACCCACAAGCAATTCGGACACCGCCTCTTGACCAAGTCCCACGCCTCAGGCTCCTAGAGTTCAGCAACTAGTTGGCACATCCATGGCGCAGCCCAAAGTGCAGGCGCCCTTCATTCCAGGGCAGAAGGAGGCAGCCAACCTCATGAATGAAGTCCCCGCCGAGCACAACAAGCCTCCTCCAAGTACTGCCCTTCTTCGCCTTTGCCTTTTGAATCGATTGATTGATTGATTGTAACTCCTCATTTCAGTGTTTCGGTCAGTGCAGCTTCGAAAATTGTGAAATCTAACATACTTGGAAGCGCTGAACATAGTTTGTTTATCTTAAAATTCAATTGTTGGCAAATCGACGCACGAAAGGACGCATTGTATGCAAAAGTTGTTAGGGTTTCAAAATTTTGATGGAAATTTGAGCTCGTGTACAGTCTCAAGATCAATATGTATTAATTGTGTAAGATTTTGGAGCGTCAAATTGAAGTTGAGGTAAACTTGATTGCAAGTATTGAACAATGTGAGAGTTGTTACAAGTATAGAAACTATAGATGATCTCCTTAAATCAAACTTTTTGAAGAATGAAAAGAACTTTGACCACACGGGAATCTTGAGTTCTTTTAATAAAGCCACATTGACGTAGATAGTGAGTGCTAGATTAACTTTTAGATTACTAATTTATGGAACTCATCCTCAATTGTTACATCCTCATGTACAGGAGTGTACTCACTAGTAGGAAATGTGTTGTTTTTCACTTCCTATAAATGAAAAAGGAATGAAACCTCCCATTGATTCTAACCTCCCATCCCTTTAATTAAGTTTTAAAATACCGAGTGATAAGGGCTTATGCTTATGCCTAGACTCCCTTCCCCCCACTAGCAATTCGTTTTCCAAAATATCAAGTGCTATGAATTAGACATATAGACTTAACTCCTATCACTTAAATTAATTATTAAAATCGCAAGTGATGAGAGGTTAGGCATATGCCTAATACCCCCATCACTTGCAATTATTATGTAAACTATCAAATGATGGAGGTTAGGCATTTGTTTCAACAAACACTAATAAGTGATAGGGTAAGGCGAATGCCTAACCCCAATCATTTGATATTTTAGAAAATAATTGCAGGTAATGGGGGTTAAGCACATGCCTAACTACCACCCCCTTTTTAAATCACTTGCAATTATTTTTTAGAATACCAAGAGGTATGGGTTAGGTGTACGTTTAACCATATGACTTCAATTATTATTAAAATACTAAGTGATGAGAGTTAGGCGTATGCCTAACCTCTATCATTTTAATTAATTTTAAAAATTGCAAGTGATGCGGGATTAGGCATGTGCATAACCCCCTAATCACTTGCATTTATTTTTTTAAATACCAAGTGATGGGGTTAGGCATATGCCTTACCCTCATCACTTTGATTAATTTTGAAATTCCTAGTGTTGGGAGTTAGGTGTATACCTAACCCCTATTTGTATTATTTGTTAAAACACCAATGAAGTGATGGAAGGATTATGCGTATGCCTAACTCATGTTACTTCAGTTGATTTTTGAAATTGCAAATGATAAAAAACTTAGGCATATGCCTATTCCCCCAATCACTTGCAATTATTTTCTAAAATACCAATTGATGGAGTAAGGCATATGCCTTACCCCCATCACTTTGATTATGTTTTAAAATTCTTCATATTGGGGATCAGGTATACACCTAATGCTTAAAATTTGTATTATTTTTAAAAATACCAAGTGATGGAACAATTAGGCTTATACCTAATCCCTATCACTTCAATTAATTTTAAAAACTGCAAGTGATGGGGATTAAGCAAGCGCGTGATCTCCGGCATAACTTTGATCAATTCAACAAAAATAAAATGATGGAGGGTTAGACATATGTATAACCCCCCTAACACTTCAAATTTTCAGAAATAATTGTAGTGATAGGGAGTTAGGCGTATGCCTAACCTTTTTATGTTTATTTTCTTGTGACATTAATAGGGATGGGGGTTAGGCATATGGCAAACCCTATTTTGTAATTTACACGTTTCACATTCTTCTATCAAATGTTTTGCATTCTTTTACTAGTAACAACTAGATGTTGACCTTATTTTGTTCTTCGCTGGTGAAGGATAACAAACTTACTAAACACCTAGATATATTTGGTCAAATGATTGGATTTCTTGTGATTGTTGCCATAGTGATATGATGCAATTAATACCATGGGGGAATTAGGTGTGTGCATAAACCTCTTATGTTTAATTTCTTGAAACATTAAAAGGGGTGGGGGTTTAGACCAATGTTGGTCTGGTATCGGAAGGATGTCAAAAAAATCCATGCTCTGAGTACATTTGATCATCTCAAGGACCTCAAACGAATATCTAGAATGTGCTTCTATCTAGGAGTTCACTGTAACTTGATGCCATACCAGACCAACACTGGTTTAGACATATGCCAAAGCTTATTCTTTTGAATATATTTAGTATAATTGGATTGAATGTGGGTTTAGGTATTTTTCCAACCGTCACATTCTTGTCACATTCTTGTTTCTTGCGACATTGCTAATCATTTTTTGGTTTGTAACATTGGAAGTTATTTTAGTTTTGATTTTAACTTTTCAATGCAAACTTTTGCAGGTGATTAGGGGATTTACTGGCTTCTCGAAAGCAACGACCCCTTAAGAAAGCCCCAAAAGTAGTGGATTTATGGTGTGGACAAACGCATGGTGCACGCTACATAGCTAAAGTAGTAGAGGTCTTGTCAATCGAAGAACAAGACTTATGTGAAGTGTTGATTTTCAAACTAGAAGTTTTAGTTACACCTGATGGATTGGGCACTTGGGCATATGCCTAACCATCTTATTGTAATTATTTGGTAACGTTGCAAGTTATTGGAGATTATGTATATTCCTATCCGTCTCAAAAATTTAATTAACAATTGCAAGTGATAAGGGTTAGGCTTATGCCTAACTCCTTTATTTTATTTTATTAATTAATTCATTTGGTATTCTCATTTGGAACAAGTGTTTGTCATATTTGTCGTATTGGAAATGGTAGCATCAGTTCAATGTAAATAAAAACTTTAAAATTTTGTGAATCATTTTTACTAGTAATTTTAGGTGTTTCAATTAACCAAAAACAAATTTTGACCAAAATTAAAAGTGCACATGCTATTGTGCACTTTTAACGAAATGGGTGTTTCTAAAAAAGTATAGATCCTTCATATATGCTCACTTTTGTGCTCAATTTGGCATTTAACCTTTAAGCGGGCAAGGAGCCTTGTGGGCTATGTTTGAATATTTTTAAGTCAAACTTTGATTTTCACCTAGTTCCTAATTTCGAATGAAAATGGTCCCAACTAAAAAAGTGTGGAGGCTACCTTCTACTTTCTAATTAATTCACCGTTCTTCAAAATTGTTAAAATTGCATTCTTTATAGCTCTGTAAAGCTTTAACCCTAAAATTCCTATATACATTTGAAAAAACGTTTTTCTATTGAATTTTTTTTTATGTAAGCTCAAAAAGCATGCCACCTACACTTTGTTGTTTATCACTATTATTTACATTTTCCTAAAAATTTCATACCATTGTAATTTTTTTTGTAATTACTATGATTTTTATAAGAAAAAAACTTTGATTTTTTTTATAATTTAAAAAAAAATGATTGTGAAAAAATCAGGGTAAATCAATTTAACAATACCTTATATAAGAAAAATACCAAAAAATATAATATATTTTAAAATGTGAGGACTCAATGAGGTTTGACCGGGTTATTGTAGTGTGGATGCTTAAGGGTTAAAAAGCCCCATTTGGTTCAACATAGTAGAGATTATGAGCAAAATTCTTGTAAACACCGGAAAAAACCCGTGGGACTTGGTATGTCTCTTAAGGATTAAGGATTAACTCCTAACTACCTAAACGACCAAATATGATCGACCCAAAATTTTAGTTTAATTTCCTTGACTGATTTTTTTATTTTAAAAAGACAATACTAAGAGTTAAATTTTAGACTTTTTATTTTCAACCAAAAAAGCCGGTAATTTTACTTTAGGGAGGGACTCAAAGGCATTTATGTCCCATCTCTTTCACAATTTAGGCAAAGGGTGGAGACAATGCATGATGGAACTCCCAGTTTTGTGCAAACTTCAATAGAAATACTTGCTTTTGAAATTTAAGAAGTTATATTTATCTATTTGTTTTGAGAATGGTCTCAACGGAAAGAGTAGGAAGATTCCATGATTTTGACCATTGAAAATTTAGACATGCAAGGAATAATTTGGAGTAGTTTGTGATTTCCAATATTAAAAAAGATCCATTTCAATAATTGCAAGGTGGATTTGTAATCAGTTTGATAGCTCTTGATTCAAACTTGGGATTTTTGAAAGCATAATTTCTAATTGTTCATGTCATCTCCAATCCCCAAAATCTCTTATGTGTGTATTTCACAAACACTAGTGTAGCCCTATGCCATTGGTCCATATGTTCCTTGTGTTCCTTGTATTTCGTTTCTTTCTTGTGCTCCCCGTGTTCCCGTGAATTCTTTGTGTTCCATGTACTTTTTCTTTTTTGCTTTTGATTTTGTTGTATCCATAATTTTATTCAATTTATAGTGACGAAATTCGATTGAAAATCCATAACTTTTACATCGTATGTCCAAAAGCTATGAAACAACTTTAGTGCACCCCTAGTTGTCAAGAGCTATTCAACAATGCCAAGAATGACATCAAAAACCCCCATATTTCATTTTTCATAATTTAATTCAATTTATTGTGACGCAATTCAATTAAAAATCCATAACTTTCACACCGTAGGTCCAAACGCAACAAAACAAATTCTATGCACCCCTCCTTGTTGAGAGCTTTTTGACGGTACTAAGAATGATATTAGGAGTGCATGGTTGGGGAGATCGCAACGTAACAAAACAAAACAAACAACCTATCTTAATGTATAGATTAGTGTGGCTATGTATCGTTGGCCTAGATGCTTTCCTTGCTTCCCGTATTCCCACACTGGTTTTGTCCCATAATATTGTCGAGAATATTGTACCTCCTTTTTGCTATAGTAGGCATACACTTTAAGGGAGTCTCAAGCTCAAGAAAAATCATTGAGCTCTTCCATCATCTGCCCTCTTCCACAATGCCCTCCGCAATTCAAAATTCGATCTTTGTTTGCTTGCTCTCAAGAACAATCTCTTGAGGGTTGTAGATGAATCTCAGTCCGCAATTCAATCTTCTTTTCAAAGTACTTTTACCAATCAAAAAATGATTGAAATTTATCAAAAGTTTTATCAAAGATTCTTACAAAAATAAACCCAATAGGCTTGCCTTGACATTTAAAGGTTAAACATCTATTCAGTTACATTTTGGAAAAAATAACTCAATTTGCTTTATTGTGGATAACAACAAGCCCATGTTGTTTTTTCATACGAAATGCACACTTGAAAAAACTTGAGCACTTAGGGGTTAAAGTATTCACCTTGTTAAAGTGATTCCACCTTTGAACACCTCCTCTTTACATCAGAAAAATGGAACAAAAGCTTTTGTTCAGATTCGAGAAGTTTCCGAATCAGGGGCCGCGGTGACAGAGCCTCATAAATTAGGCTCCAAGGCCGTGGTCGGTCCGCAGCGTCACTACCAGCCACCTATTACCGACCGATCAACTAACACATTCATGACCTTTCCTTAAAATACCCCTTTTCACACAGGGCCCACGGCCAGCCACCCTCCTTCGGGCCCGCCCAGCCAGAGTGCCGTTGCGACGTCGATCCTTGTGCAGCTCCACTTTTTTTTATTTGATTTTCAAGCAACACCAATTTTCCACACCATTTTGCCATATCTACTGTTTCCTCACCATTTTTTTAATAATTGTTTTTGGTTTTGTTTTGTTTTTTCCCCCGGCTATGGCGCCATGTGCGTAAGAGCGAGAGGGTTAGTACTAGCTCCTCATCACTCTCTCGCCTAGTTTCTGGTTGAAATACAGAGCCGACTATGTTTTGGTTTCCAACCGTTGCGCAGAACCCTCACTCGTCTGCTATGATTTAGCGCTTCAGTCTGTTGTTTTTGATTCAGAGTTTTTCAAACCCTAAGCCTTGGTTCTGAGGTTGTTCCTCACCATGGATCGGAAGAAGCACCATTACGACCACGAGCCGCACCAGGGCGCAACGAGTCGAGAGAAGAAGCTGCTCGTGGATGTGAGTGAACAGTTTCGTTTTGCGGCCATGTTGGCAATTGAATCGTGCCTTGGAAAAATCCGAGGGTTAGGGTAGTTTGTTCCGTTTTGTGGTTAGCCATTTGTGATTTCCGGGTTTTCTGGATCGATCCAAGGGTTTTGAATTTCGGTGTGTGTATGGCGGGGTTTGGTTGAACCGGAATTGGCTACTGTACATGACGGCAATGTCGATGTGAGAGTTGTGGTTGAATGAGGTGGCAGTAGAGTGTTTGTTTTTAGGTCTAGATTTGTTGTGGAGAGCTTGGGGTTTCTTGTGATTAGGCTTTTGTTAGTTTTTGTTACTGAGCGTGCAAGTGTTGATGGCAATTAGGAGTTCTCGGAGGCTGAGAATGTAGTACGAGCTGCAGCTGCGAAGGTGGACCCTATAATGGAGTTTCCTTCGTTTCGTACCTACAATCGGAACGGTGAGTTTTGTAATTGTTAGTCTATGTATACTGGTAGTGTTTCTCCAGTTTTTCTTGGTTACAAAAGCCAAATTTCTTGAGATCAATTTTTTCAATCACCATGTATGAATTTCTTATGGAAGTGGGAGGTTGTAGACCACTATTGAAGGGATACTAGACAACCTCATTTCCATTCAAAGATCAGACATTTAACCAAGTCTTGCTTACATCCGACTTGTTAATTGAAGTCCAATCAAGTGTATTGGAAGAGATGAGTTGCTGTCGGTAACAGAGGTCTTGCTTACATCCATCTTGCTAATTGAAGTCTAACCAAGTGTATTGGAAGAGATGAGTTGCTGTCGGTAACAGAGGTCTTGCTTACATCCAACTTGCTAATTAAAATCCAACCAAGTGTATTGGAAGAGATGAGTTGCTGTCGGTAACAGAGGTCGGTATAGGAGACGGGATCAGGTTTTAGTATTTTCTACCTTTATGCCTCTGTGTTCTGGTGACCATAATTAATGGATTTTCGTGGTGATTGATTCAGGTCTGAATTTGACGTTGGAAGCTGGCTCTGGTGACGCTTTAACTGCCTCTGTGCAACAACACATGCAAAATCTTCTAATGGTCAGGCATCATATCCACCACTTGAAAGGCAACGTGGTTTGTATTGAAATGCTTGTTTCCTTCCTGAGTCGATCGGTCTATATCACATGGTTCTCATGGCAGTTGCCTTTGTGCAGAGCAGATGAATATGGAAGTATTATTTGGGCCCCATGAATGGCCGGCTGAAGAGAATATGAAGCGTTGGGAAATGGTATCTACTGAGGCACGCTATATTTTTGTCAGAAATAGCTCTGCCGCCGGTGAAGGTAACAGTTCAGCCTCTCGGGCAAGTGAAGGTGGTCCAATGGTGGCTTTTGTTCATTTCAGATTCGGCCTGGAACATGAGGTTCCAGTCCTGTATATATATGAGACGCAATTGGAAAAATCAGTGCAAAGTAAAGGACTCGGCAAGTATTTGATGCAGTTTCTCGAATTGATTGCTCGGAAGGTGGGCTTCTATACTAAATTGAGGTTTTTTGCATTCATAGCACAGCTTGTCTTGCATTTGTGTATATTCTAAAGGCTTATGTTGTGTATGCTTTTGTTCTGGACTGTTAATTTTTTTTAATTATTTCTGGGCACGTAATGCATGTTTGGAGACCCGATTGGATTACTTCAAGTATCTCTGACATTACCTTTTTGTGTTGCAGAACAATATGAAAGCAGTGCTCTTGGCTGTCCATAAAAGAAACACAAGGGCACTAGCGTTTTACACTGGCCGATTAGGGTAAAAACTTGGACGTCCAAAAGTGAATTTCATTGTTCAACGCATCGTGCTTGGTTTAAGAACTACTAGACCACGTCGTGAAATGATAATCGAGCTTGGGATGTTACATATTCTTCGCTTGAGCCTCCAATTAATAGTTCCTTAGATTTTGAGTAGGGCATGATTCCCACTTAATCTTATTCTAGTTTTCAAAGTTGCTCTTCGTATGTGTGCTTAACACCATCCTTTCTCGTCTTGGGCTTCTCTTATGATGCATTCTCTGTTGTAGGTACACTGTTGCAACTAGATCTCGGTCAACATGGGAAAACTCACAGGCAAGTGTATACATCTAAATTGCGCACAATGACTTAATCGGGACTTATACCCAATTTAGTTAACTTAATGGGGTGGTTGAGTTCTAAAAGTCTTATGGGATTGTTTTCTCGCTTCTTCAGACTGGTACAGAGATGACGTACGAGATTCTATGCAAGAGCTTTGATGCGGAGGATAGAGCTGTGGTGGAAGAGCGGCAGGGGGATATGGATTGTGAGTCACGTCATGACTACGACAAGGAAAGTGCAGGGGATGCCAGTTGCCAGACTGTTGAGGCAGAGAATCAAGTGTTGGAGGACCGTCGTCCGGATATGGAATGCGAGTCACGTATTGGAAACGTGCCAGAAACTGCACATGAAATGAAGTATACGCAGTACAATGTGAGGGGGGACAAGTTTGAAGTCTATGATAAGTATGTTATGATTGGTCCCATTGGGCATGGAGCGTATGGCGATGTGTGTGCTTTCACAAATAGGGAGACAGGAGAGAAGGTTGCCATAAAGAAGATCGGCAATGCATTTCAGAACAACACAACAGCGAGGCGCACGCTGCGCGAAATTTTGTTGCTCCGGCACACTGAGCATGACAACATCATCCCCATCCGGGACATTATCGTGCCAGCCAATATAGAAGATTTCCATGATGCGTACATTGCAAATGAGCTCATGGACACAGACCTTCACCAAATAGTGAGGTCCACTAAACTCGACGAATACCACTGCCAGTTCCTGCTTTACCAACTCTTGCGGGGCTTGAAGTATATCCATTCTGCCAATATATTGCACCGTGACCTGAAGCCTAGTAATCTGCTCATCAACTGCAACGACTGTCTCCTCAAGATCTGTGATTTTGGCTTGGCTCGAACCTCTGCAGAGGATGATTTCCTCACGGAGTATGTTGTGACGCGACCGTACCGAGCTCCTGAGCTCTTGCTTGGGAGCCGCATGTACACAGCAGCTGTGGATATGTGGTCAGTGGGTTGCATTTTCATGGAAATGCTCACGGGGCAACCTTTGTTTCCTATCCGGTCACGGCAGGAACACCCTGTGAACCACTTGAAACTCATTACAGAGCTTCTAGGAACTCCTGATGCGTCAGACCTTTCGTTCCTGCAGAACCCTGATGCGCGGCAAAGGATACAGATGGCGTTGCTAGGTCAGGAAAGAAAGCCTTTGGTTTCGAGGTTTCCACAGACCACAGCAATAGCGTGTGATTTAGCTGAAAAGATGCTGCGGTTCAACCCATCCAACAGGATAACTGCCGAGGAGGCTTTGGCTCATCCGTATCTATCAGCGCTTCATGATTTAAGTGATGAGCCAACCTGTCATCTTATGTTCGACTTCGATGCCTATCTACCCAGTCTTACTGTCGATCATGTGAAACATCTCATCTGGAGGGAGGCTGCACTTATCAACAACGCCCAGTAAATTGCACAGAGAGCTTCTGCTCAGCTGCTGCTGCACTCCCAAGGAGAAGCCAGCTGCTGAAGGTCAGAATCTGTTTATGCAGTATTTGCTTGATGTTCATTCTTTATGCCATTTGAACGAACCCTGCCTTGCACTTCTTTACGTTATTTTCATACAAAGCTCAGCGCTCTTACATCTGCTCTGGAGAAGAAGCCTGTACGATGTGAACATTGAAGATGTGAAGGATGTGTAGATTTCTTCTCCAAATCATTGAGACCTCTGCTCTACACGTCTTTCATATTTTCAACACTCATGTCGCACAGCTGGACGTGCCTCGATATCAGCGAGGGAAGATGAACCGTGAGGAAGGAAGAGGGGTTTTACTAGATTAGAATTTAGGCCTGAGACGAATCTCTCACATTAATCTTCTTGTTTTGGTTTGTGTTCAGGACTTCTATGCTGTTCATTTTTGGATGAGTGTACGGGAAAAATCTTCTGCTGCAAGCGGATCGCTGATTTGTAACTATATGTATGTCTCAAGAATCAAAAGGGCATTCATAGCATGTCCATCTATCCATCCTTTTCGGTGTAGCATAGTTAGGGTTGGGATCCACAATGGCTTGGCATGTCATGATAATACTTACAGCAATTTTAGACAGCAATCTGCATATGTTTCCAGTTCCCAAGCTTAGGAGTATGCAGGGTAAATACTTGTCAGTAATAGATTCTCATTACTTCAACACAACAGTAGGTCTTGTTCAACTTGAACAATTCTTTCATCAATTTATTATCATGGTCGATAACTGCCGTCTCTCATTATGGTTGAATTACTCAGCCGGTCTCTGCAATTGCTGTGTAGCTGCATGATATTCGGTATCATAAATTCTCCTACGTGGAATTAAACTGCTCATCTCAGGACCCAATTATAATTCACCTGAAAGCTCCTTTTCTAGAAAAAGTGGCAATGAGGCTCCGCGTATGTAGGAATTTTATGTACTGTACAGTACAATGATCTCTTCATTTTTCGTTGGACTTGTGGGAGAAAGGCTGGCAAGTCTTTAGGCTGTTCATTATTCGTCAGCGTTGGTGAATGACATGAGTGAATGAGATTAGTGTGACCAAAGGGAACTGCATGCTGTGACTTGAACGACATCCAAAACTTTGACAAATTGTGAATGGGAGATAAAAAGCTTAAGTACTCTTTCAAAAATAACAAAAAATATTCTTTAGTGACTTATTGGCCATGGTACGTACGGAGTAATATTCTTTGGCAGTTGTGAGAATTCACTCTTCTCTATTGCAGATGGCAATAAAAAAAGGTTCAAAAGTCATTTGCTAAGGTCAAAGCACCTATAGGTATCACCTATTTAACCCCTAAAGGTCACAAGGTGTCCCTGGAATTGACAATTTGAGAAAAACAACTATAAAGTATTGTTTGGAGGAATATTCTGGAATTGATATACAAATGAAAGTTGTAGATTTTTCAATTTTAGATTTCATCCGTATATTTGGGCTCACCAATGCTATCACCAAATTTTATTATAAAATTTCAAAGTAAAAATTTAAAATTCATTCTAAATTTGTTTACAAACAAAATATTAATAATTTTTGAGTAAAAAATGTTCAATCGGATTTGAAATGAGATACTCTTGACATGGTGATTTTTTGAAATTTTTCAGCATGGCCACTTTTGAACTAAAGTCAATGTAATTTTGGCTTGGTCAAAATTCACATACTTATACGTTTGTAATTTTGGAGAAGTATGTACTATGATAACACCAAATCCAACTGTTGGATAGAACAACAATTTGATGAAGTATCTCTAAAAAATGTTTCATGGTGAAGAGGTTCATGAGGAAGGAGATATGGATGAAAACAATCATCCATCAACCCCACAGGGATCGGTTGGGCTTTTAAGGGTTAAGCACAATTAATATCATTAATGTACCTATCCTATTTGTGTCACTTTGTGGTCACTATGTACCAATGTCTTACATTTAAAGGTAATTAACATTGTAATTTGATTACGAATAAGATATTGACAATTTGTATATGACATTTGTTGTGATTGGTTGAAATGTAATACTCTAAATGTAGTGATTTTTGGAGATTTTTTGGTTACTTAATTTTACAAGTTGACTTTTTCAAGAGCACTTTTACACTGAAATCTTCTAAATTTTGGGTGAATCACTACAACATGCAATGAGGCATAAATTCTTGCACAAATCATCCCCTTTCTAATTGGATCACACATGCATGGAGCTAACTTCCCATAAAATATGTAGTAAAAAATCCACACTGCAAAAAATCAATGATGGATGAGAAAACTGTGTTTGATTCTATACATTGTCTAAAAAATGGATGGTTGGACGTTTAGGGGTTAAAGAGCATGTATAATGTTTAACCCTTTTAACCCCTAAACATCACAACATTCACTTTCTGAACGACTAACAGATTCAAACTCACTCTACGTTCTCATCAATGCTTGGATGAAAGTCATCCAATCTTTTGGAGATACTTCACCAAGTTGTTGTCCTATCTAATGGTTGGATTTAGTCATACTTGAGTACATATTTTTCTAAAATTACAAATGTAGAAGTATCATTAGGAGAAAGGTGGGGTCTCCAAGAGGCCTTTGGTTTTCTCACGTGCAGTGAAATTTCAGTGGTGCCCGCACCTTTTCCCCGCTGGCACCAATGGTGCCATGACACTGCCAGCAGTGCAGTTCCGTGGGTCGAACCAATCGACGCTGCCAGCACTGCCGACACTGCCAACACTGCGGCTTTCGACAGTGTCAGTGGGCAACGACCTTGACCAATGGGAGGGGTGTTTGGGTAGCTTGTTCACCTAATCCGGGTTGCCTTAGAGGGCCTTTTAGGGACCCCACATTTCCCCTAATGGTCAAGTTGTTGACCAAGCCAAAATTGCATTGACTGTAGTTCAAAAGTGGCCTTGCAAAAATGAGGTCATAGATTTAAGGAACACAAAAATTTCAAAGAATCACCACGTTTAAGAGTATCTCATTTCAAGTTCATTTCAACAAATTTTACTCAAAAATATTAAAATTTTGTTTATAATCAAATTTAGAAGGAATTTTTAATTTTAACTTTCAAATTATATAATTAAATACTGGTGATAGTGTTGGTCAATCAAACCGTACGGATGGAATCTAAAACTCAAAATCTAGAACTTTCACTTGTATATTAGTTCCAAAATATTCTTCTAAATAGTACTTTATGATGATTTTTCTCAAATTGTCAATTCTAGGGACACCCTGATACGTTGAGGGGTTAAGGCTCTTTTCATGATACGGCTTCTTCAACACCTGTGTATAGATTAATAGATGGTTCGACACTCATGTGGCATAATTCTTATTGTTTTAAATTCGGCACTACAAATATTCCTTGAGATTTCCTTTTACACCATACTAAAACAATATTTTTGAAAAATTAAATTTCAAAACTTTTCAACTTTGAATTTATGAGTTAATTTGAGTTGGACCAGCTATTAGCTTACTGTACTGGGGGGCAATTGTGGACGATGTTAAACAGATTTGCAAGGTTGTGCTCTGTTGACATGACGATGTGATTTAAATTTTAAATTTAAATTTTATATTTGAATTCCTCACAGAGCAGTTGATGGATGTGAAAGTAGACAAAAGCATTTTGGCAATGACACCATTAACATACACAAACTTTGCCAAAATTTTAAAAGAGACTAACATGGTTTGTATTCGAATTTGCCTACTTTTGAACACCACACCTGGAGTCATATAAAACATCATTAACCCCTAAAGGATCAAGGATTCATGGTTTTGGAATGATAAATTCAATTGATCATATTCTGGAAATTATGATTGAAATGGGATCAAATTTCATATCATCGAAGACAGTGAAGAACATTGCATGCATTGATCAAAACCTGAATAAAATTGAACAAAAGGAACTCCACATAGAATCTACTCAAAAATGCTAAAAAAACATGAGGTCCAATTTGGGCTTCTTGGGTCCTTTAGGGGTTAATAGCATCAGGATGCCAATGAAAGGGTGCCAAAAACAAACAAAGAAAAAAATCTTATAAGGTTGAATGCTCTAAAACCACCAGCTCTCCAAACTTTCCATGTTGACTTTTTTTTGAAGCCATCACAATTGAGACTCAAAACCCATATCAATTTTACTATTCAAACCAATGGCATGCCAAAAATTGCGAAGAAGTACAGTAGTTGACAGTTTTTGGGTATCATCATGAGTGGAAATTAGTACCACATAGTGTGGACATGAAGGAACATGTATGTTGATATTGAGTCCCGGTGTACTTTCCACTTTTAAAATTTGTATCAATTTCAATATTGAAAATTAAACTGTGGAAGCACCTTTGAGAACTAAAAGCAATGTTCCCATGGGCTTTTTATTTTGGAACAGAGGGAGTACATTTTTTCACACTTCCTAGCACATGTCAAGTGGACATAGGGCCTAGAAGCAAGTCTTAAATAATTCAAGAAGGTCTAGGTTATATTTTTCCATAAAATCTAACCTAGACTTACAATAGGCTACGTAACTACAACACTTTGACCTTGAATAATGTGAAGTGTGAAGTGTGAAGTGTGACCTTGAATAACTTTAACGTTGAAAATTCTTCACAACTTTAGAAGTTATTCAAGGTCAAAATTATTCAATTTAGACACCTATTATTGCTTGTAGACTCAAGTTGAATAAAGAAAAATCTCATAAGATGGTGTGATAATGCATTAAATATGAATTAAGTTTAAAAAAAAATCTCATCATAACATTCAGTAGCATGCACTGTCTTTGCCTTGGCTCTATAGTAGATGGTGAGGAATATTCCACATCCAACAGTACTTCATTAGTTGCTAAGTGGACAAGTGGAGGCTCAAAGCGATGAGCAAAGTGCATGAAGGAAAGGCAGTGGGCATGAAGACTACTGAATGTTATGATGTAGCAAAATTTGTGAGTGCACATTCAATAACAACCTAAAAACACAAATTGAAGTAGTTATAAAAAATGTTGGATCCTACATTCTTTGTGTACTCATCTACAGTATAATACTAGCTCTTAAAATTGAATCGTTGTCTGAATTAGATAATATGCAAGGGTTCTTGATATTCCAAGTTCCCAATTTAATACCCCTTCTTTAAATTGGTTGTGTCCGTACATATATGAGAAGTTTACACGGAAGTTCACCATCCAAGGCTCTGAAATGTGGCTTTGTAAGTTTTGTTTCTGTTCTTGTTTTTTCTAATGGCCCTCTCCTCCAACAACCTCATAACATTCAGTAGTCTTCATGCCCATTGCCTTTCTTTCATGCACTCTGCTCATCACCTTGAGTCTCCACCTGTCCACTTAGCTACTGATGAAGTACTGTTGGGTGTAGAATATTCCACACTATCTACTGTAAAGCAAAGGCAGTGACAATGCATGCTACTGAATGTTATGGATTGCAATTTTGGGTGAGTGATTTTTGTGTGAGTACACTTACAACTCTTTTTATCACAAACTTCTACAGGAGTTCATAACTTGGCAAGTGGAAAGAGTTCAATCACATGTGTACATAATAGAAAATATTCTTTGTGGGTACCAAAAATGTGACATTGAATAGTGTGATAATAAAAAAGTTTAGTATCATGTAAAGGGTTCAGAGTGCAAACAAGTGTTGAATTGGTACATGTATGGCATCTTCCTACAGTGAAACCTTGGACAATGGTTCATTCTAAATACCCATTTGAGTTTTTCCTACTTGGCGTCAATGTTTCTTTTATTGCCGAAACAACCTACAAGGAGAATCATAGTGGGACGTTCCCTCCAATATAAAGAAATATAAGTGGTTCCTTTCTTGGCAATTTTTCCAATAAAAGAAACGATGCTTCCGCAGGACATTCCCTCTAATATAACCCTTAGACGTGCCTGCGTCCAGAATCTGGACGATGGATGATTTTGGACACGTCCCTTCACCACGTAGGGGATGTTTTTCATCCATTCAAATTTTATTTAAATTCTTGTGCTAGTCAGTTACCATTTGTACGGTACGGATCTTCAAGATAAGATATTGAGAGTTTTTGAAAAATAGCAAAAGTGGTTTATGTCAAGTTTCATTCTTAGTTCAAAAAGTGAGACCTTAAACATGATTTTCCATAATAAGAAGAATCAAATAGTGAAAACCATACCATCTTGTAGTACATGTTATTTCAATTTCATTACAATATTTTTAAAATTTTTAATGTTAATTATGGATTTTTAATTGAATTTCAAGAGAAAACCTTGCAAAATTAATTAAAAAATATTAATAATAAATATGATGAATCCGATTGTATAGATGTTATCTTCACATTGACATTTATAACTTTGCTTTGTACATCAACTCCATTTTAATTTTTTATCAAACATTTTATAACGAATCTTTGAAAACAGTGTTGAATCGGGACCTTAAAGGGATAAAGAGATATAAATGGTTACTTTCTTGATAGTTTTTTGTACCAATCAAAGAAATGTTGCTTCTCATAAGAAAGGAACCACTTATAAAATTCATTAAGAACCGTGTAATACCAATACAACTACATAACATTCAATAGCCTTCATGCTCTCTGCCTTTCCTTCATGCATCATCTTGGGACTCCACCTCCACCTGTCCACTTAGCTACTCATTTGGTCTTGTTGAGTGTGGGATATTCAACACCATCTCATGTGGAACAAGGCAGAGCCACTACAAGCTACCGAATGTTACGTACACTAGTTGAGCCAGAGTGTTAACTTATACCCCCTATTTTGTGATTATGTAGGTGTCGTGCTCCCAATGGAATTGACCCACACCGAAAGTACTCATCACTCTTTCAAAGACGAAAGATTGCAAGCACAGAAGCTAAAAATCGCCAGAAAAATTCATTGCCAGCATTATGACGACATGTTCATCGAAGCTTTACTGCATGGGTTCGGTTTTTTTTCCCTCGTGCCTGGTAGTTCCCCTTTGCAGACAGTATATGCATAGCCACTCACCATTTGTCCGCAATGTGAACGGGAACCACAAGTACGTGTCCCCACTACAACTTCCGCTTTCAAATTATCTCGACAAAGCCTCCTCTATGAATACCTGCTTTCATTGTACTCTTGCAACTCCTTTTTACCACTTTCCCTCAAATCACATTCTCGTATTTGCATGCCATATTGGATGTTGTGTACACATGTGATTGGAGAATCTCCACGTGTCACATTTTGAACTTCCGTGCGTTGATGTGACATAAAAGAGTATCAGTGTTGACTATTTTATCATGTGTTGTCAAATCATGTTTTCTCCGCGATTTTCTCTTACTACAAGATTCATAAAACTAGAGAACATGACATGTGGAAGTTGTCCAATCACATACATGTGAAAGCTTGATAAACTGCACCACTTGTGATCCCTTTGAGGAAGCAAAAAATTTATTACAAGTTTTTTTTAAGAGTACATTTTAGAGTTTAGAACATGTTCAAAGAACTACTCCTATTCTGAAATAAATAGCACTTTTGAGAACTGGAAGCAGAGTTCCCACGGACTTTTTATTTCAGAACGGAGGAAGTATTAGACTGTGATAATAAGGAGATTGGAATGTCACATATGATAAAATAAATAAATTAGATTTCAATATTTACAACTTAAATGGGTACGTGCTCAAAGGTTAAAATTTCTTATTTATCATTATGATTGACTAAATTAATTAACACAAGATGTTAAGAAAATTGTGTAGGGTCTGAAGAGTGTAATTTAAATAAAAAACAGTCAGTTACAATTTTATATTGTTGGCAGAATAATTTAGAGCAACTGAAATTATAATACAATAGACACGACCATGAGATAATCACAATTGTTTTCTCTACAATGGATGTACGTCAACCAAGACGTTCCTGGGGTGCATTCTTTTATGTGTGCACATGAGTGCACAAGAGGGGATTAATTTGAACGCTACCGTACTATATATACATACAAGAAGCATATTTAGGGCTGAAAATAGGGTTGTATATTTACATTATACATAATATTCTAACTGTACAAGGGGTATTTTCTCGGGGAGTTCACTTTCAAATATTCTATAACAATGTGCAAACAAAGATAGGGTCCAAATAAATATTTGAAGGTAAAATGTATAAATTATCTATATATTAAGATAGATTGTTTGCTTGTTTGTTTTATTTTGGTTTGTTTTTTACGTTGAGATCTCTCTAACCATGCACCCCCCAAGTCGCGTTCTTGGTACCATCAGAAAGCTCTCAACGAGGAGGGGTGCATGGAGCTTGTTTTGTTATGTTTGGACCTATGGTGTGAAAGTTATGAATTTTTAATGGAGTTTCGTCACTATAAATTGAATTAAATTATAAAAATGGAATATGGAAGTTTTTGATGTCATTATTGGCATCGTTGGAAAGCTCTCAACAAGTAGGGTGCACCAAAGTTGTTTTGTAGCTTTTAGACCTACGGTGTGGAAGTTATAGATTTTTAATCCAATTTGTCATCATAAATTGAATTAAATTATGGATAAATCATTCTAAAAAGCAAAAGCACATGGAATGCAAGGGAACACGTGGAGCCCGGGAAACATTTGGACCAACGGTACATGGCCATACTAGTATTGCTTAGGGATACCACCTAGACTCCTCTTGATAGACTCCTCTTGTCTGGAAAAATTTAGGTCTGGGTTGGTATATGAAGTTTGAACATAGGGATCAACTTACCCTCGATAATATAATAACCTCGATTATGTGATACATTTTTGTATCACCAAATTCCCGTAATCTAAAACTCCCTTCATTTTACGAGTATGACATTCAATGATATGACAATTTTAGATGATTTTATCATAACATTCAGTAGTCTTGCCTCATAGTAGATGGTGCAGCATATTCTACACCAACAAGACCAAATTAGTAGTTAAGTGGAGAGATGGAGTCCCAAGATGATGCATAAAGGAAAGGTAGAGAGCATGAAAGCTATCGAGTGTTATGATAGTGTTCTTTCAATATTATGACATTTTAGTCTAAAATGTCATACTATAGAGAATGTGACATATTACAACTCTTTTTGAGTTTCCTTTAGGTGTCATATTATATAAATGGCAGACTGTACCAGCCTAACTAGTGGGCATCATGGTAACTTTTTTGGCTTTTTATAGCCAATTTGCTACAAAAATCTACTAGGAGAATCACCATTTGGTAACATAATGAAATAAATGCCACCTCATATAGCCACCAATGCAATGGATTGCACCAGTTGCAAGCCAGGTTGGAACTTTGTGAGTGACATGTAGTAGATGAAAAGGTCAAGATGTTGGATGAAAAAGATAGGATGTATGAAAAAATAGAGATCCACCGCTAGGTTTTTCAAATAAATTTATTAAAAATAAGGGATCAAAAAGCCACTTCATTCACTTGCACGCAAGCTTTGTAGCTAAATTTAGATGACTTGAAAACCAAAAAACTAAACCCTGGTGGGCATGTTCTCAACCCCTAACTGCCCATGCGTCCATTTTTTGGATGATGTACAGATTTCATCCATTTTTTCTCATCCATCATGCACTTTTTGCAGTGTGGATTTTTTACTATAGATTTTATGGGAAGTTAGCTTCATGCATGTGTGATCCAATTAGAAAGGGGATGATTAGTGAAATTTTTATGCCTCATTTCATATTGTAGTGATTCACCAAAAATACTAAAATCTTAGTTCAAAACAGTTCAAAAGTGCTCTTGAAAAAGTCAACTCATAAAATCAAGCAACCAAAAGTCTCCAAAAATCACAACACTTAGAGTATTACATTTCAACCCATCACAACACTTAACCCTTTAACGTCCCATTCCTTTGTAGAATAGTCAAACTACACTTTAATACATAGTTCAGCTTTCAAGATTTGTTAAAATATATTTTTAAATATTTTACATGCACGAAATTGTATGTTTCCTATTGGTCCTAAAATTTTCCGTTTTTTTTATAGAAAATGAACTCTTACAAATTTTTAGGTCAAATACTTCAAGAAATTCATATTAATTACAAAAAATCTTCAAAAAATATAAAATTTCTAGAACATGTGCAAATGACAATGGAGAATCACATGATATATTTTCTGTAAAAAAATTTTATTTAAAATTTAAAATTCAAAAGGTGAACATCTTATGCAATGTAATTTAGACCTTGAGCTACATAGCTTGCAACAGAAATAAAATATTCAAATCTTGAAATTTATAAGATCCGAAAAGTGAAGTGAAAACTAGACTCAATAAACTTCATTTTCTCAATTGAAAGCAATAGCAAAAAACTTCATCTTCAAGGTCAAAATTGGCTTTGACCAACAAACATCCACTATTTGGATGCGCGGTCCTTAAAGGGTTAAAGTATTACATTTCAACCCATCACAACAAAATTCATCTACAAATTGTCAATATCTTGTTCGTAATCGAATTACAAAAGAATTCTGAATTTTAAGTTTCAAACTTTACATAAAAATATCGGTGATAGCAATCATAGATCTAACCGCATGAATAAAATCTAAAATTCATAATGTGCAACTTTAATTCATACATCAAATGCAAAAATATCCCTCTGGGTTGCATTCTATGATGCATCTTTGCAAAACTGCCCAATCTGAAGAGGGCGGTGAACTAGTGGGGTTGCAAAACTGCCCAATCTGAAGAGGACTAGTAGAAAAGGTGTTATTACCCAGGGAGTTGCCAAGGTATGTGGTACCCAAGTCCACACATGCATAGTGATTTTTCCTGGACATCTCCCTGGAGAGCGCCACCTTTTCTACTAGTGATTTAGGGGTTAACATAAACCGCCCTTAAAAAAAGTGTTGGAAGTCATAATTAAGTCACTAACCTCGAAAGCTGGGTGACGTACTGTACAAGGATCCAACTTTATGACAGGGGAAAGGCCCCACAAGGTGTCATGTTGCATCACTCTTGGCAGGTACTGTCCTGGTCCTTTGGATGTGCTGTGCATTCTACAGGATGACTAAATCTTGCCACCATCATCAAGTGAATTGCTTTGCTCAGCAGAACAAATGCTCTGTTGCAGTAGTTTTCTAGACCCGGTAAAAAAATTGTTTAATTGCACATTTTTTCCCTGATGCCACCCCAATGAAAACTTTTAAATTAAAAATAAAATAAGGTATTATCAATCTACCACCAAAAATTTGACTAATACAGACTGCACACGATGATGATTCCATCATTAGAACTATCGTGCCAAACTCCAACATGGGCTACTCTAGTCTATTATACAATGCATATTGTACATGCAAGTACGCGAAGACGGACAGATCCACTTGAAAAATACAAAATGCCGAACTATGAAATGGGTTGTAGTCTATTATATAATTTAGAATAGATTGTACATACACGCTTGTGAGGACAGTTGAGACGGTGAAACTGTCGTGGAGAGCAGCATAGTATAATATAGCGGTGCAATGGGGCACCCTTTTGAAAATTGGATCGAAAGAGAATCTTCAATTAGAGAAAAAAAATTAAGTAATGAAGGAATGCCATTTATACTCCATGAATTATGGGACTACCGTGTCATTGCCACGTAAACTTAGTTTTTAATTGTAACTAATTAGACTATGGTCCCATTGCAAAAGGGTGTTGACTCCCATAAGAAGCTGCAACATTCAGTAGCATGCACCGTCTCTGCCTTGGCTCTAGAGTAGATGGTGTGAAATATTCCACACACAACAATACTTCATCAATAGCTAAGTGGACAGGTGGAAGCTCAAGGTGATGAGTAGAGTGCATGAAGGAAAGGCAATAGGCATGAAGGCTACTGAATGTTATGTACTGAATGTTATGTTACTCATAATCAGTCAGTTTGATATTCGATTTTCTTTTTTACTTGTGTTTACTACCGGTACAGAAGCACCTTTTAGTTCCTTCTTCCTGACAGATACGAGATGCTTCTTCCACCAACCATGAAAAAATTGCTTTTACGGAAAGATGCACTGATTACTGCAAGGATGATGCAAGGATGATGCAAGCATTGCGTACATCAAAAACAAAATAATAACAATATTATTATGATAAACCCCCAACATGATGGAGGTAGTTTTCCTCTCTAGCCACTTGTACTCTTCCATATGAGCCGCAGCGGTTCGAGAAAGACAAATGATTGATTGATTCAAAGTCTTTTCAATACTGTAGTCTTTTTGATTTAGAAACAGAAAACTCTTTTCCAAAAGAATAAGAACTCTTTTATATCACACCTTTGGTAACCAGCGCCGTACATGAGGAAAATGTGGAAAATGTCGCACCATAGCAAATGGAATGTGTGATAATAACGAGTTTGATTCTGCAGGGAGTAAGTTTGCGAAAAAAAAAGTGCACTCTGTAAGCTGTTGAGAATTTCTCACCCACAGAACCTTCGTTCTGTTATCAAACAAGTTAAAATCCAAAAGGCTTTATGGGATTTTCACCCGAAAAATCAAGTGAATCCTCTTTCTTTTTTTCCGTTCCTGCACAACTCAATTCTCAATGTATACCAGAGAGCTCCTGACCAGCAAATCTTTATAATATATCGTTTGGAGAGAGACCTGGTGGGAAAACCTTAAGGTGGCTGCAGTCCCAGGTCCCTCAATTGATCCAACTCTTTCCTGCATCATCTAACTATACAAAAGTTTCACCTCCAGAACCTGGCCAGAAGCCAAAAAAGAAAGAAAAAAAAACAGGTAATCAACAAAAATCTCTACCCAAGTACCTCATGCCAGGAGACTCAGTCATGGCCCAATTGGCCTAATCATATTTCTCCATAGCAAAACCCTAATTCATATCAGCATCTCAGCAGTCAATTCATCGCCCTCCTTCGAGTCGATGGATGATTGACTGCACAATTGCATGGGTGACTTCCCAGTTCCCTTCACATCCTCTGCATCACTTTCACACCCCAGGTTTGATCTCTTCGTTGGTTGGCCTTCGGAGCATGGTGCTGTTGATCTGTTCCTGATGAAAACACAAACTGAAATCAATCTCTATGTACTTTAAACATGGATTTTGACTACAGTACACTCAGAACTCTTTTATATCACACCTCAGAATTTGCCATGTGGAAAGTGTTCAATCACATGAGTACACAATAGCAAATATTCTCCGGAATGTGATATTGGAGAGTGTGATAATAACGAGTTCAGAGTATACAGCAACATGTGGGTTAAAACATAACTCTAGTACGTGCACAAAGTTCAACAGAAAAAGAAAGGATGATTCTAGTATGTGCACAAAGCTCAGAAGTGCCTTACCTTTTCCTTGAATCCAGAAACCGCGCCAACGAGTTCTTTCGCGCATTTGGCAAGGCTGCAAGAGAATCAACACAAGCATGTGAATTAGTCGATATAAACATTTTATTCTTCATCACTCCTCCTATTTGGTGATGATCCTCCATCAAGAATGTTATGATTTCAGAAAAAAAAAACATAAAAGGATGGCTTATTGACAGAAAAAGAGGTACTCACGTTTCGCCGTCCCTTGTTGCCTCTGTTGCCGCGACTTGCCCTCGGAGATGGTAATCTTGAGAGGCACAGGAGACGGTTCGGCAATCTCTGAACAAGCCGGTTTTTGATCTGAGCTTGAGGTTTCCGCCTGGTGAGCTGACGATGCCGTCACCAAAACCACCTCTGAAGACGAACAAGGCTTGGAACAAAGCGGCAGTTCCTCTTCTTCTTGTGGTCTAGCCAGAGTTTCAGGTGAAGCATCAGGTGCGGGAGATATCCCTGCTTTCTCAGCAAACAGCATAATCAGCCGTGCCTGCATCACACAGAGAATTGTCAAAACCTAGTGCCATGCAAACACGATTACAATTGAAGGACTACACAAAGAGAGCCACAACTTTCTCCCTTGTGCAATGTTGAGCTAAAATACATCAATTAAAATGTATCGATTAACATGCAAATGGTTTACCTTGTCTTCAGGAACGTTATCACACACGTTCACAGTGCCAGCATAGAAGATCGTCAATGGCGCAGTTCGAGATTCGGAAGTGACAGCCTTAGGGGCAGCCCTGGTGAGATCAACCACAAACAAACATTAGAAAACATACTCATGGGTAGAATCAGCTGTACGAACATTAGAAACATACTCAGGTGGTGATGGCTTACATTTCTCGTGATGAACAAACGGGCACTTCAGCTAACAAAGAGGGTTGCTGAACAACAGTTGCCAGTGTTGGTTGTTGTTGTTGTTGTTGTTGTTGTTGATTTTGTTTCAAAATTGGTGCAGCAGCCTTGGTCTTGGCTATTTCCTTGGGAGCCAGCATACCGCCAGCAGCAGGTCGGCCAGGAGTCTGTGCCAGCGCTTCTAAAGCCCACGTTGCGAGCAACCTGAATGAGTCTTGTCCTAGTTGCAAACCCTGTACACGCTCATCCTTCGTTGAGCATCGATCTTTCGTCACCCCTTGCTGCCAAAACATACCACACAACTACACTCCTTAAGAACATTTGATACATCTCATCCCTAACTAAACACTGAAAAAAACACTCAACCACTGCAAAATCTATCAGAAAGAACATTGAACCACTGTGAAATCCTTGACACTGAAAAGAACACTCAACCACTGTAAAATCTGTCAGAAAGAAAACACTTACAGGTGCTGGTGGTGTTGGTGAGGCCGTTGTTGTTCCATTCCAAGCAGGCCACCGCGACCCTGCAGAAAATGACATGAAGAAAAACTGCCATGAACATTTGTCCAGCAAAATCTGGCCCTGAGTCACTACATCGGAAGGAAGAAAAAAAAAAGGAAGAAAGAAACCTCTCTGTCTACAACCAGATCCAATTAAGAATCACATGAGTGTTGATCAAATCGAGCATGCTTACCGAGTTTGAGAATTAGCCTCCAGCATTCATCCGGCGTCAAATTCTCCACGTCTGTTTTCAACGGGTCCTTATTCTCCACCACCTTCCCAGCAATGCGAGAGCAAGAACCGTTCTCCTCGTTCTTCACCTCGTTTTCCAACCGCATCTTGAGCAAGCTGGGCCGAGCACTCACGTTAGCACTCTTGTTAGCACTCGCTCTATAGAACCCTGTAAATCCACCGCCCGTCACCTTACTACTGGCTGCACCGCCCATGGCCAAATTACGCAAACTGGCGAGGTTCCCCATCGGTGGCGCCTTCAAACTGAACGCGCTATTGGAGCCACCGGCCAACATACTCAAGCCATTCCGGGAGAGCGACGACAACATGTTCCTGAGCACCGAGTCATCACAGCCTTCACTCCCCCCACTGCTTCCGTGACTCCCCAAAGACAAGAAATCGCCATCTCCCTTCATCGCACAACACGCACAAATCGTTCAAGCACCCAAAATCGTGTCAAGCACCATTTTGTTGTTGGTGATCCTCTGTTATCCCAACACAACACCCACACAAGCTCCAATACTCCACCATCGTTAGGTCACGATGGCTGTTGTCTTCATGAAATCGATCAATGGTGGCATGAGTAAGTGTATGATCATGATCAAAGGGGATTGCTGTAGTCTGTTTGGTGCGAGGAAATTGTTGAAAAGAAAAGGTGAGTGAGGGGGGTGATGAGAGGAGGTCCGTCGTGCGAAGGTAGTAGAAGTGTTAGTTCGAGCAAAGTGAGGGGTGGGACAAAAGGGGCAAAAGGGGCAAAATGCGACGTCATGGGGGTCGTCACGCAACGTCAGTACACGGATTGCGTCACAAGCATCATCATCTTCAGCATCATCATCTTCAGCATCATCGCCACCTTCACTTCTCCACTGTGGCTCACTGCTGCAACAGCAACTACTGCAACTACAGTACAGGATGATTCCACGCCGTGAGGGAGCGGAGGGCCCGGGTCTTCTGTTTTCTTGCTTGATTTGCTCGTCCCTGAAATGAGCATCCACATCCATGCCCCGCTGAACACTCACTGACACACGCTGCGATTCCACACGTATCA
Source organism: Pohlia nutans (assembly GCA_022496805.1). Classification (NCBI taxonomy): domain Eukaryota; kingdom Viridiplantae; phylum Streptophyta; class Bryopsida; order Bryales; family Mniaceae; genus Pohlia; species Pohlia nutans. Next base: position 11,749,056 of record CM040092.1, on the reverse strand, counting down.
TTGAACCCCCCTTCCACTTAACCCCTAAATGACACAGGGGTAAGGGCAAAACCTAGATGTGTTATAAAATGTTACTTCTGTAACTTTGATGAAGTTTGGTCCAAAAGAGAAGATGAGAAGCATGATGTTTAGTAATTATTTGTATGGTCAAAGTTCCAAAAATAGTTTTAGATACTCATTTAATGAATTTAAGAGCATTTATTATTTAAATTCACCAAAATTACAAATTTTATTTCTAGAATTTGAAATTTGATATGATTGGTTAAAACTAAACATTCTATTCTAAAATTTAAAAAGGAATTTTTTTCAAATGAGTGAACATCGTTAGTTTCCCGAAATAGTAAGTTTTACAACACTAGGACAATATTGAAGTCTTTGTCTTTGAAAAAATCCTTAGTGAACCTCAATGTTGCAAATGAAATGTATCAAAAAGCACTAGAACATGATCTCGACCCCCGATTTAAACAAAAAATCAAAACTTGAAAATGTCATTTCCTGCCCATAGGCAATCACTGTTGTTTGGGCTGCAACCACAAAATGGTCAATCGGTCACTTAGGAGTTAAACTTGAACTCATGGACTTGGTTTTTTTTTTTTTTAGAGTTTTCAAACTACTTTGACCAGTGATTTTTTTCCCAATTTTCCCAAGTAACCAGCGTTTTTTTTCGATACTCGGGTGATACTGGAGTGATACTTGGGTGATACTTGGGTGATGCTGGAATGATACTTGGGGTGATGCTTGGGGTGATGCTTGGATGATGCTTGGGTGATACTTGGATGATGTTGGAATGATATTTGGGGTGATACTTGGGGTGATGCTTAGGTGATACCTAGGCAAAATTTGACTACTCACCAACTAAGTATTTGGTTATTTTTCCTTTCATATTTCTAAAATACCAAAAAGTCCGTGGGGTTTGGTATGTCCTTTTTGGGTTAAATTTGAAGGGCCATTGTTTGGCACTATAGGATTAATAGTTTTGGAGCTATTTGAAAGAACACTCAACCAGTTTGACCACACCCTATTACCACCGTGTTTCTAATTTCCTATTCCATACCTAATTTTTGCCAGCTAAGAGTAGATTTGGGCTGGTATCCACAAGCAAAATAGTAGCTTTGAACGCTTTGGTTGGTAAATAGTCTTCTCAAGCTAAATCTTGTCCTCGATTATTAGCAAAAAAAAATTAAGAATACTGGTCACTTGTAAGATTTGACTTGGGAAGAATTTTTTGCCAGCTAAAGCATCCGGAGTTGATATTTTGCTTGTGAATACCAACCAGATTCTTCTTGTCTAGGAAAATTTAGGTTTGAACTGATATATGAGGTTTGAAAATAGAGATACTACCCTCACTAGTGGACCTGTTTTTGGAAGTTACAATAAGCTAGATGTATCCAAAACCGAGAATGGACCCAAAACCGTCATGTAGGCTTCCCCAATTACCGTGACAAACTAGATCGTTGTATGTGCTTCAACAATGCCATATGGCTACTCATCAACAGATTTGATATTTTCCATGTCACTTGATTTACATGCAACATGTGTAAGATATCTCAAATAATTCATTTTTGGGAAAAAAAATTTCTTGAAAATTCCAATAATCTTCCCAATCCTAATACTCCTATTGGGTGGATTTTTGTCTTCTATTTTACAGCCTCCACACATATCCTTAAAACCTTAACCCCCTAATGCACCAAACATTCACGGTTTTAAAATGACAAATTCAGTTGATGATATTGTGAAAAATATAATTCAGATGAGACGAAATTTTATATCATTGGAATCAATGAAGAACATTGCATGTGTTGATCAAACAACAAATAAATTTGAACAAGAAGAAGCCAACATAGGACCCACTCAAAACTGCTAAAAAAAAAACTCTATTTGGGCTTCTTGGTCCTTTAGAGGTTAACCCCTAAGTGACAAATCGACCATTTTCTGGTTGTAGCCCAAACAACAGTGACTGCCCATGATCAGGAAACGACGTTTTTCAAGTTTGATTTTTTGACGAAATTAACCCCTAAACGTCCTCACCTTCTCCAGATTTGGCAATTTTGCAAATATGCATTATAAAATGCAATTAAGAAGGATATTTTGAACTTGATGTATGAATAAAAGTTGTACATTATGAATTTGTAAAAAGTGCAAAAAGTTGCAGAAACTCCCCTCTACATCCCCATTCACCGTCCAAAGGTGTCCCTTTGATTGCTTTTGGGCATCTTTACCTGCTGTGGTTGCTGTTTTCCAACATGTGGGGTGGCTGATTGTGTATGTAAGCTTTTGGTGGTGTACCCCATGCAATAAATCATTTGCTAATTACAAGAGAAAAGCAGTGATGTTTTTTCTGTTTTTAGAAAATAAGTCTAATTGGGGGCATACCATTCTTGCTCTAGTGGGAGAATCGTTTTTCTAGGGTTTTTGTAATGTTTCGAGTTTCTTATCAATTTTAGGGGTTATAATAATATAAATAAATGTGGAAGTTTACAAACAAATTAAGAAGATTCAAAAAAATTGACAGCAAAAAATTTATCGAAGAAAACAATGAAGGATCAAAAATTGACAAGAGATAGAGACATAACATTATTAAACTCTAGACTTTTTACTCCTACTAAAGTCTCCAAGAATCTCTCTGATGCTCTTGGATACTCTTGGATGCTTTTTTCTTTGCAACTTACATAAGTTTTCTTTGTTTGATTTTTACTAAATTCCCTCATATAATGCCAAAAGTCCTCTCTCACTGTAGTTCCATGAAAAGTTATTGTATTTAAAAATTTTGAATCCAAGCAGTAAGGGGTTTGAAACTCTATTGTTATAAAATGTTATGAAGGTGGTGTAAAATTTTGTGTTTGTCTCTTACACAAAGTTTTTTTTTTTTCTACATTTCTTTTCAAAAAAATTAATGGTTTAACCCCTAAACGTACCAGGGTGTCCCTGGAATTGACGATCTGAGAAAAATCATCATAAACTACCATTTAGAAGAATGTTTTGGAATTGATATACAAATGAAAGTTCTAGATTTTGAATTTTAGATTCCATCGTTACAATTCAATTCACCAATGCAATCACCAATATTTAATTACAAAAATTGAAAGTTAAAATTAAAAATTCCTTCTAAATTTGATTACAAGAAAAACATATATATTTTTTGAGTAAATTTTGTTGGAATGAATTTGAAATGAGATACTCTTAAACGTGGTGATTCTTTGAAATTCTTGTGTTCCTTAAATCTATGACCTCATTGTTGCAAGGCCACTTCTAAACTACAGTCAATGCAATTTTGGCTTGGTCAACAACTTGACATACTTCTACCGGGACTTCTACACTTGTAATTTCCTTGTACAAGTTGACATACTTCTACATTTCTCAAGTATCACTAAATCCAACTATTACATAGGACAACAACTTGGTGTAGTATTTCCAAAAAATTGGATGACTTTCATCCAAGCATTGATGAGAACACATGGTGAGTTTGAATTTGTTAGTCGTTCAAAAAGTAAATGTTGTGATGTAACCCTTAAATGCCTGGGCCTATGACTATGGAATCATGCTTTACATCTCACACTCAATTTTGCCACTCTAAATAAGATAAGTATTCAATTTTATAATTTTAGTAGATGAAGACATGTGTCTACTACAAATTATGAATTTTTCATAAAATTTGGTGAAAATTTGAAATTACTATGATTATTTGAAGTGATTGTAAAGAAAATTCATATCAATTACAAAATGTACTCAAAAGTTCCAATTTTTTTGCTCAAGGTGTAAATTACAATGAAGAAAATTACAATAAATGAAAATCATCCGTGTATTTAAATTTAGATTTTGTTTGCTACACCACGGTAACACCCACTGAGCTTGTAACTCCAATAAAACACTTGATGTTCACAGTTTTTCAAAAATTCAAAGTAGAGTAGAAACTAGACTTGGTAAGCTTCATTTTGTTAGTTAAGTTAAAATGGAGTAGATCTCATTTTCATGGCCTAAATTTAGTGTAAGCAGAATATCATGTAAAATCCAATAACAGCTAGAATGGATTGAATTCAACTTGAAGAGGTGGCATGACCAAACAAAATCCTTCACAAAAAGAATTGGATTGAAATCATTCATGTAGCAGTTGGAATTGAATAGTCAGTTTCATTCATAAGCCAATTTTTGGTTTGGGCGGTGTTTAGGGGTTAACCCCTAAACGTCCCAGCGTCCAGAAACTAGTTCACGAACATATTCAAAGCCTTGCAACTTTCTCATACAATTTCGGATGACTTTCATTCAAGTCACCTTTATAAGACTATTAAATTTTCTACCAATTACAATAGTTATCTTGTGATGAGGAGTTGTTGATAATATTGAAGAGGCCTCCAACTGCAAGTATGTCAAATTTTTTGTGTAGATTTTATGCTTGCAATGGTCCTCTCATGTACACCTCATGTACATTTGAGCCATGCTAATATCTATCTTTGAGGCTAGCATCTACTAGTGTTCAAAGAATCGGTACGTTTAGGGGTTAACCCCTAACTGCCTAAGCGTCCAGTTTTTGGACGATGTACAGATTTCATCCATAATTTCTCATTCATCATGCACTTTTAGTAGTGTGGAATTTTTACTATAGATTCTATGGGAAGTTAGCTTCATGCATATGTGATCTGATTAGAAAGGGGATGATTTGTGAAAATTTTATGCCTCATTTCATGTTGTAGTGATTCACCTAAAATAATGAAGATTTCAGTGTAAAAGTGCTCTAAAAAAAGTCAACTCATAAAATTAAGCAACCAAAAAATCTCCAAAAATCACTACACTTAGAGTATTACATTTCAACCAATCACAAAAAAATTCATCCGTAGATTGTCAATATCTTATTCGTAATTGAATTACAAAATAATTTTGAATTTCACGTTTCAAATTTTATACAAAATTATTGGTAATAGCAATCATAGATCTAACCGTATGGATAGAATCTAAAATTCATAATGTACAACTTTCATTCATATATCAAGTTCAAAATATCCCTCTAAGTTGCATTTTATAATGCATCTTTGCAAAACTACCGAATTTGGAGAGGGCTCTAGGCATTTAGGGGTTAAGGTGAGATAAATTTTTGAAATATTTTCTGCCGACCCTGCCCTCCACCCACGGCATATGTCTTTTTGCCAGTGCTGATTCAGCACATGGTAGGTTTTTAGTGGCAAGAGCCATCATGCATAACATGTTATGTGTGGTGCAAATCTTTCTTGAGCAAATGAATAAATAAATAATATGTTTTTATTATTTTAAATTTTGTTTATGGGGCCATTTTAGAAAACGTTGGAGCGAATTAGGTTGCACATGGGGTGTCCTGTTTGACCCCAACAGGGGAGTAACTAAAGGCAAGTGAAAAGGCTGACGTCAGCAGTGATGACATCAACAGTGGCTTAGGCTTGGGTTGGTAACCTGCTGACGTGGCCCTTGCGTCATAGGGCCCATGGGGGTGTGGGCATGGGGAGTGGCAACTCCTTCAATTTTGGCCCCTTTTGGTCACCATGATCATGATTTCAGTTTTCTCCAAATTCCTGGAAGGATAAATAAGTTAATATTCTGTCAACTTCAGTGGACACCCAAATTCAACCGTTTAGTGTGGACCTCTTTCTTTTGTTGCCTCCCATAAAAAAGAATCAAAGATAAAATCAAAGATAATGAACATTTATGTTCCCAACACACTCGCTTGTAGGAGATTCAATTTGGGTATGACTTCCACTCCAAATTTAAGTGCTCAAGAATCTTCTATTGCTATATTTTATTTAGTGTATGATACACTATTTTAAAGTTGCGATATTAATTCGAATATTAGGGATAGTTTTAACGCGAAGTGACTATAGTACTATGACGATATTATTTTTTCAAGCAATACCCATGTGACAAGGTCATTTCGGTGACTATTCCACGTTTGCCACCTTGAAAGTAGGGCTTCCCCAAACATGTCATAATAGGGAGGGATAATTGTAGTTCACTTTGTCTTTGACTTTGATGCCGGCTCGGTAAAAAAAGGTTGTCCCTATTTTGTGGTTGTTGATTAGATATTTGGTCATCATGATACTTTTGAAATCACATTTGGAGATACGTTTTTTTTAATAAACAAAAACGTTTATTCTCTAAGGCATTTTCACTTGCCATTAACATGATTTGAATGAAGCAATGAGACCCTATTTTGTTGAATGTGATTATAAGAAGCAGGAGTCAAAGACAAAAAAATGAAATTATGCTTTGTGCAATCTTCATATAAAATCAAAAGAGATCGTAGTGAGAGCTTGAATCTATTTGTTTTTAGATTTGACAATATAAATGACTTGATCAATTGAATATCAAATAAAATAAAATTTATAATTGTAAAATTTAAGGCGTCAAGGTCTTTTGGAAATTTGTTAAGCTTATCTTAAAGAGAAGTGAAAGGAGATGTTTTTACCTAGAGAAAACATTATCTATTTTGGCTATGTAGAATTTCAAGTGGACTTTTCATTTATAGAGAATGGCATGGGCCATAGGCTTAGTATAAACCCTATTTGGACAAGAGCTTCTTTCTCAATCAATAAAAGCTTTAAGAATTATAGTAGCTACTTTGCATGGTCTCAATGTTAGGGCATGTGCCACCCAACTCGTCATCAATCACGTGTGACCATTATAGAAAATACCTTTGAAAATTAACCCCTAAATGCCTAGAGCCCTCTCCAAATTCGGCAGTTTTGCAAAGATGCATTATAAAATGCAACTTAGAGGGATATTTTGAACTTGATATATGAATAAAAGTTGTACATTATGAATTTTAGATTCTATCCATACGGTTAGATCTATGATTGCTATTACCAATAATTTTGTATAAAATTTGAAACGTGAAATTCAAAATTATTTTGTAATTCAATTACGAATAAGATATTGACAATCTACGGATGAATTTTTTTGTGATTGGTTGAAATGTAATACTCTAAGTGTAGTGATTTTTGGAGATTTTTTGGTTGCTTAATTTTATGAGTTGACTTTTTTTAGAGCACTTTTACACTGGAATCTTCAAAATTTTGGGTGAATCACTACAACATGAAATGAGGCATAAAATTTTCACAAATCATCCCCTTTCTAATCAAATCACATATGCATGAAGCTAACTTCCCATAGAATCTAGAGTAAAAATTCCACACTGCTAAAAGTGCATGACGGATGAGAAATTATGGATGAAATCTGTACATCGTCCAAAAAATGGACACTTAGGCAGTTAGGGGTTAAATTGGTGCAACCATGTCCTCCCTACCTATACATAATTTCCTCAATCAAGAATAGTAACCACACCTTTCTACTAGTGACATATGTATGCAAAACAAATATCATGCCACCAAAGGCTTGTTTGGAAATCGCATTTCACTAAAAAAAATCAAACCTTTGCAATGATACACGGATTTGGTTGAAAATCACTTTTAAGACATGTCGCAATATTGGCTTCATTCCGGTCATTGTCGGGTCTTCCAAGCCATCTTTTTTTGGAGATGCTGTAAAGACCCATAGTACAACCCGACATGGTTTATGGTAAGATGTGTTCTAAAATAAAGCATGGAAGCCACCCAAACCGTTAGTCAATGACGGGTTGGGTTATAAATAGAAATAGGCCCTTACGGTATACCTAATGATGTATACCATTTATTGAGCTTCAGATCTCAAATTAGCAAATGGCGACTTGTTGATTGAGTGACTATTGTACCTTCATAGTAGTTTCGCTTTTAAATAAATTTTAAACATAGAATACCAAAAAATTTGGAAAATTGCTTTTCAAAAAAAAATAAAGGAAAAAACAAATTTTAGAGAATAATTGTGAAAAATGAAAGTTGTTCTTAGAAATAATTAATTATTCGTTCAAGTAGGAATGAAGGTGCTATGAAGGTATTGTATTCACTAAAAAGCTTCTAAATTGTGATTCCAAAGTACACCATCTCGAATTTGGCAAGGGATGCAAAAAAAAATTAAAAAAATTAAAAAAAAAATTAAAAAAATAATAATAATAATATATATATATATATATATATATATATATATATATATATATATATATATATATATATATATATATATATATATGTATGTATGTATGAGGTACATACCTTCAAGAAATCATACAAACTCTATTCCCATATAATGCGTACGGTGCAACATTTTTTTGCACATATTACATGTCATAATTATACTATTTTAATGAACTTTTTAACATGGAAACAACACAAATCCTTCTATCAACATAGTTTATGTTAAAAAAAATATGAATCCTTCTATTTTACTAAGTTTAAGATGATTAGTTAATAAACAATGATCATTTTACTTTATAATGTTATATTTACGTATTATATTATATCATGAATTTACTAAATAGAATGAATGGTATAGTAATCTATAGTATGCATAGGTGTCTTAGAGTATGTCTTGAGGGCAAGAACAATGTGGCATTCATGTAATGCTACTTATGTGTTTAAGAAAAAAATTTGAAAATTTTCCACTTCATTGAAAATCATTATTTTTAGAAATTATAAAACCTATAGCTTAATTCTCTTTCACAATTCGATCATGATTTCCACAGGAACACAGAAACGTTTAAAAATATTATAAGGTTGGATTTTACCAATTAAAGTAGGAGGAATATTGTTTCTTTTGCACACATTTTTAATGTTTTTAGAATAAAATCCAATAATGTACATTTTTTTTTTCACGAAGATACATATGTTCTAATTTTAGGGTTACTTTGTTAAAGCCTCATATCAAGTATATATACATATAAAACAAAAAGTGTCCATTTGACCCAAAAAGCAAAAAATGTTCCATATAGACCCATGCACTAAAGTGACTCCCAAACATTTAGAACAACATGGATTGACATGAAAATTTTACCATGATAATTAGACTTTAAGGGAAATTTAACCCGATAATTTTTTATTTTATTTTATTGAAAACAAACATTGGATGAAGGAGATACAAGCCCCCAAAGTTGCAACCATCAAAATGAACAAAAATTGTCCGAAAAAAAGACCCTTGCTTTCAAATGATTTCCAAAAATTCAATACATTTTGGATTGATCTGTAATTTTTACCACTCAAACTAAACATCATGAGGCGGTTTTTCCAAAATTTCATTGAAATCGAACACTGTATGCAAAATTTACATCTCTTCAAAGTGAAAGTAACTCAAGAAATTGTCCAAAATATGAATGTCGGGATGGTTAGGGATTAACAAATACATCATCTTTCCTTTTTCCAGCATGCAAAAAGAATCTACATCAACCCCTAAACGCACCAGGGTGTCCCTAGAATTGACAATTTGAGAAAAATCATCATAAAGTAATATTTAGAAGAATATATTGGAATTGATATACAAATGGAAGTTATAGATTTTGAATTCTAGATTCCATCCGTACGGTTCGATTCACTAATACTATCACCAATATTTAATTATAAAATTTGAAAGTTAAAATTAAAAATTCCTTCTAAATTCTATTACAAACAAAATTTTAATATTTTTTGAGTAAAATTTGTTGGAATGAATTTGAAATGAGATACTCTTAAACATGGTGATTCTTTTTAAATTTTTGTGTTTCTTAAATCTATGACCTCATTTTTGCAAGGCCACTTTTGAACTATAGTCAGTGCAATTTTGGCTTGGTCAACGACTTGACATACTTCTACATTTGTAATTTTAGAAAAATATGTACTCAAGTATGACTAAATCCAACCGTTAGATAAGACAACAACTTGGTGAAGTATCTTCAAAAAATTGGATGACTTTCATCCAAGCTTTAATGAGAACGTATGGTGGATTTGAATTTATTAGTCGTCCAGAAACTGGACGCTGTGACGTTTAGGGGTTAAAAAAATGATTTTTTTTGAAGTTTCAATATTGTATTATTTCAAATCAAAATATTTAATCAAAATTTGGGGCATTGTTAAGAAAATATGAGAATGCCTTTCATTATATATGGGATTTATATAGACAAATTGAAGTGTAATAAATTATACTGTTTGAGTATACATATTTTTTATACCACAATAAATTATATTTGTATTTGAATGAAAAAATGTGGTGTATTTATAATTGGTCACTTTTTAAAAGCTTAAAATGTATATATACATGAATAAAAAAGAATTAATTTGATATATGTGCAAGGCATACTAAAAGGATTTATTTATTACCCAACAAACATACATTTTTAAGTGATGTACAAAGAGTGCATCTCCAAAGAATAAAAATTGAGTCACAAACTTCTTATTACAAAATATGCATTATATAAAAAATAAGCCCGTTTTTAATTTAATAGAGTAAACTTAGAGCACTAATGTCATCTTCATTATTTAATATAACATACATTAGTTTTTACAATATGCTTTATTCAACATTTGGAACTTTCAACCCACACTATTGACATCCAAAGTCAAATAACATAGCATATCAAAGTCACATACAAAAGTAGTTACTATGAAGTAAAACCACATCAGTCTCACTAATTATTATGTAACAAATTGGTGCAATATCCATAGTGGGTTGGATTAAATTCTGAATTTGATATACTATACTTGCACTTTTTAGTTGTAGAATGAAAATTTTGATTGTAGGTAACATTGTTCCATTATATTAGAAACAACAAACAAAAACATGTAATTATTTGGCATATAGTAAGCTGTTGAAGTTTCCCCTATACTAAGATTTGTTTCCATTACATTCAAAATAATGCAATCATTGTGTGTAGGCCATACATATTATAGAGAAATTGCTTTGTTTTGAAGTGAAAGTTATCCATTTTTATTTTATTTTTGGATATTGTAGAAAATCTTGTCCAATGTATTGAAGATATTAAAATTCATTGGAATTTCAAACTCATAGAAATTGTATGGTTTTGTTAAGTCCATAGAATTGCGTGGTTGTGTTGAGTGCGTAGAATTGCATAGTTATGTTGAGTGCGTAGAATTGCATGGTTTGGTTGAGTGCGTAGAATTGCATGGATTTGTTGAGTGTGTAGAATTGCATGATAACTGTCGAGAGCGTAGAGTTTTATGGTTTTGTTGGGCCCATTGAATTGCATGGTTTTGTTGGGCCTATAGAATCGCAAGGTTTTGTTGAGTACATAGAATTGCATGGCTATATTGAACACATAGCATAACATTCAATAGCCTTCATGCCCACTGCCTTTCCTTCATGCACTGTGCTCATCACCTTGAGCCTCCACCTCTCCACTTAGGGGTGGTTTACACTACGGACCAAGAACTCGTCCCATGCAACTCTAAAATCTGTGATTGGCCCAAAAAGAGCTCTTGGTCCCATTTGGCTTTACACTACCTTGGAAAAAGGAGAATGACCACTAACTTTGAGGTCCCCAAAAATGCTAAAATTTCCCAAATGGATAATGTTTTCATGGTCTCCTTGATTATAGTTGAGTCGAAGCAAATGCCTCGACTCAACTATAATCTAGAAGACCATGGGGCTCAAAAATCATTGATTGGCTAGTGTTCAATTATTTAAAGAGAAAGGAGGAGAAAGGGGAGGATAAAAGAGAGAATGATGAGCTTAAACTTATCCCGGTCTAAATCCACTTTACACTACAAAGAGTGACCAAATCATTTAAAATTGCATTTTTGATTTTTCATGGTCACGGCTCTTGACCAAGAGCCATGACCATGAAAATGATTTAATTTTCTTGGTCATGGCTCTTGGTCCATAGTGTAAACCGCCCCTTAGCCACTGATGAACTACTGTTGGGTGTGGAATATTCCACACCATCTACTGTAGAACCAAGGCAGAGACAGTGCATGCTACTGAACGTTATGAGAATTGCACGGTTTTGTGAAGCCCATAGAATTAATTGCATCGTTGTGTCGAGTCCATAGAGCTGCATGGTCAATTGACATCACGTTGTCTGAGTATCTCTCATTCTGTTTCTTTTTCTTTTTGAGTCCAATGTCACTTTGTGAAAAAGGAAATTTATCAATCATCATGTAGACTGTATCATCACCAACCGATTTGTCACCTGCAGGGGAATGAAAATGTGTATGATCAAGACCATCTGCACATGCAACTTTTCCAGGACATCACATAGCGGGTAAGGTGAACACTTTAACCGTAATACGCCAAGAATGAATGATAATGGTGGTTAAAGGCCAAAGGGGCCGGGATCCTGCAAGGGGTGCTGCTGTCACATGCTGTCATGCTCCCTGAGAGCATGCAAAGGTCATTTACCTGTCACGTCCAGTGTTTTTTTTTCTGGCGATTTTTAGCTTCTGGCAGATACTTAGAAGCAACTGTCAGAACCTAAAAAAATTGCGAGGAAAAAACACTAGTCACGTCTCATAGAGCCTCCAAATAAAAAGACACTCAACCTCTAGGGCATCCGCACCCTGGCTCGTCATCCACCACTCTCCAAAGGGGCAGTACAGGGCTCAATCATGGTTCAGTGACTCGCTAAAAAAAAGGACCCCCACTGTCGCTCCAAAAATCTGAAGAGAACGTGGGCCGGCTGTTACGGGATGCGCTGGCTGGGATGCGGTGTCAGGGATGCGGTGTCGTTGACCGATCGGGTTGTGTTGAGTCACGGCCACGCAAGCACATTGAGGGGTCCCTTTCTGCTGAGTTGGCGGACTGTTGAAAACGGGGAGCCTGCAATTCGACTGCAGACTGTGAGCTCTTCCTGGGCGCCTGTCCCAGACTGCGAGCTCTTCCTAAATGACTGTCTGATCTTCCAGAGAGACTGCGTGCTCGTCCATCAAGGTTCCATTTTTTTGCTTTCATAGGGGTTCACAATTTAGGGTTTAGGGTACTTTCTAGTATGGATCAATGGCGGGAACGCCTTCTTCCCACTTGGAAGCTCTTTTTGGAGGACGATGAGGAAGACGGTTTCAATGTTAATTGGATGTTGGGATTAGGGTTGAGTGCTCCGCGTGGTCAAATACCGAGCGTTGTCCAAGGATCACGTCCAGGGAAGTCGCCCAACATTGATAGGCATAGACACGAGATGCATGCCCGCATGATGTCTGATTATTTTGCAGATGAACCAGTGTATGGCCCAATTTTTTTCGCCGCCGTTACCGTATGCGGCGGTCATTATTTTTGACCATATTGGATAGGGTTTGTGCTAGAGACGAATACTTTGTTCAAAAAACAGATGCGTGTGGTTTTTTAGGGTTGTCCCCTCATCAGAAGATCACATCAGCTTTGAGGATGTTGTGTTTAGGGTTGTGTGCCGATGCTACAGACGAATATTGCAGGACTACTGAAACCACCGCGATGAGATCTATGAAGCGGTTTTGCCTTGCAATTAGGGCTGAGTTCGAGGCTTATCATATGAGGCAACCGACACGTGCCGATTTTGATAAACAATTGGCAATTAATGCTGATCGTGGATTTCCAGGGATGTTTGCCTCACTTGATTGTATGCATTACGAGTGGAAGAATTGCCCGGTGGCTTGGTAGGGGGATTTTGGTGACAAAGATGGGAAGAAGTCCATTATTTTGGAGGCCGTGGCGGATGGTGGATTGCACATATGGCATGCGTTTTTTGGAATTCCCGGTTCCAACAACGACTTGAACGTGTTGGATCGGTCGCCGCTGATCCACAACATGTTGACTAGCAAAGCTCGTGACATGCAATTCGAGGTTAACGGGTGTCAGTATGATCGGTATTATCTTCTGACGGACGGTATATATCCTGAGTGGTCTTGCTTCGTGCAGAGCATCCACCAGCCGCAAGATGAGAGACGCAGCTATTTTGCAGAAAGACAAGAGGCCGTGCGCAAGGATGTTGAGAGAAGTTTTGGCGTGTTGCAGGCCCGTTTCGCCATTATTCGAAACCCTTCCCGCCATTGGAGCATGGAGGTGATATCAAACATCATGTTCACATGTTGTATTTTGCACAATATGATCATTGATGACGAAGAAGGTGTTGAAGGACTAGATGATATCATTGGTGAGTTGCATGAGGGTAATGTCCCAATGCAAAGAGGTTTGTCCTTTGATGAGTTAGTGACAAGTACCATGGACATTGCAAATAAGGACACTCATTTTGGTCTCCGCGGTGATCTAATTGAGCACTTGTGGATGTTGAAAGGCGCCAATTTGGAATAATATATAAAAGTGTGACTAGTTTCACATTTATGGTGTTTTTATCTCACTACCTCCAAAATGTATGGATTCTAAAAGTTTGCCTTCAATGATCTTGTAGTTTAGGTTCATAGGAGTTTTGAGAATCCTTTTCTCAGTTAAAAACTTTAAAAATTAATTTTAGCAAAAAATTAAAAATCGGTGGGAAGTAAAATTCGTAATTACCGACTGTTTGAAAAACAATCTTCCATGAATAATATTCTATTAATTTACCGATGGTGGATTTTGAATTTTTATTTTTTTCCTCTATATTTTTTTCAAAGATTTGAATCAAATAATTAGATTTATAAAAAATATTTATATTTATATTTATTAAACTTCCTGCTGAAGTGTGCAAAATTACTACTTTGGACAATTTTTGGATCAAATATAAAAAAAATACAATATTTGTATTCAAACTGAACATTTTTTAACTAAAAACTTCAAACATTGATAATACACATAAATATGACCCCAAAACTCATGATTTTTGTTTTTACGTGATTCTACAAAGGATTTGCTATATTTACATTGGAAATTTTATAAACCACAAGTAACAAAAATTTTATACATAGTTATTTGAATTAAGCGTAAAAAATGAAGGTTTGAATTTCAAATAAAAAGTGAAGTTAGAATTATCTCTTATTATCAAAACTCAATTGTATGTGTGGTTCATATTCTGCACTACAACTATTAGGCTCAAAGCTTATAATTTTTAGTATATAATTTATGGGAAGTTAGGTTCATGCATGTGATCCAATTAGTATGGGAATGATTTCGCATTTCATGTTGTAGTGAATCACCCAAAATTTCATCTATTTCACTGTGGAAGTGCAAGCTGACGGATGGTCCTATTTGGACTTGCTCTTGTTCAAATTTATTGTCACTACCCTACCAGAGGATCTTCAATCCATCACAATAAAGATCATCCACAAATTGTCTATAATTTGACCATAATTGAATTACAAAATTATTGAGCCTTGCAATGATAATTCGTAATTGTATGGATAGATCAATTTTGGTTCAATTTGGCCATACATATTGCAATATACGTGTGTGAAACAAAAAAATTGGATGCTGAAATTTTCCAATAATATACAAAAGTGTGACTGCTATCACATTTATTCGTAAAAACTATGGCCATTTAACGCTAAATCAAGGCCCAAGTCAAGATCTAGGTCTTTGTTTTGTGAATTCTCTTGTACTCCCACGACATTCCAAGTGGTGGGCATTCCCGGTCCAACATGCTCAATGTCATCCCATGGCACACTATCACCACGGATATCTACATATGAACTCCATTGGCCTACAACATCACTAGACAAACCACGGGGCGCAATTCCATCCACTTGGAAATGCCCGCTAGATGGTTCATGCTCTCCTGAAGCATGCTGTGCCTGCGACCAAAAATAACACAATTTACATCCCCACGACCACGATCTTGAGATCAACACACCACGAGCACAATCACACTAACGAACGACAAGCTCATCCACATGAACACAGAACAACCATAAACCAGAGCCCTGGTACGACGAAAATCAGACCACATGAAAAAAACCACAGCAGACCACATGAAAGCAGTCCACGGCCAAAAAACCACAGCAGACCACATGCTGCCAAAAAATCACAGCAGCCCACGGCAGTCACAGCAGCTACATACCACGGCAGTCACAGCAGCTTCATACCACGGCAGTCACAGCAGCTTCATACCACGGCAAATAAAACCAGACCTTGGCAAAAAAAACCAGCTTCATACCACGGCAAAAAAAACCGGACCACATGAAAATCAGACGAACTAGAAAAAATGACAGCAGACCACGGCAGTCACACCGGCTTCATACCGGCAGTCACAGCAGCTTCATACTGGTAGTCACAGCAGCTTCATACCGGCAGTCACAACACCCTAAACCACGGCAGTCAAAACCAGAGCTTGGCAAAAAAAACTAGCTTCATACCACGGCCCAAAAAACAGACCTTGGCAGTCACAGCAATGTACAGCAGCAAATAAAGCAGACCACGGCAATCACCCCTCCATGAACACTCCCAGCCATGACCACCTGTGATTGAGGACCACCTGAAAACAAGAACAACAACATACCATGAACAATAGTACACGAGAAGAACATTGGAGCTCACTTCGTAGTGGTTTAGGCCTTCTTCGTCGGAGTCTTGCAATTCAACGATTTCTCTATCCTCGGGCTCCAAATAATTTTGTCTACCTTCATCGTTGATCTCGGGATCGCACTCTTCGTCGCCACGCTCAACGTCAAACTCTCCTCGCGCCTCCCGCATTTGCCTAAGCGTCTCCTCATCATCCCGAGCTCTTTTTCGCGCCTCTTCTCGTTTCCGTGCCGCGAGCGCCATTTCCGAGACCTCTCTATCGTGTTGTTCACGCAACTCAATGGCCGCTCTTCGACGACGTAATTTGAGCAGCTCTTCCTCTTGTAGCAAACGGGTATATTCTTGAGCCTCTGGCGTGGTAACTTGGTCCATCGGTGCGGTGAACAAGAGTAACATGTTGTGATACTCGAGACTTGCCGCTTTGCATAGGGTTGCTTCCGCCATCTTCTCGGCGGCCTTGGCTTGGGTCAAAGCCGCTCTTTCGTGGACCTTGGATTCACGGTGGACATCTTTTGCTGCTTTTGTGCCACCGGGCCTCAGGGTGAATGCCATGCTTGTAGTTGCCTCACTTGTACATTCCACAGCAGTCATAGACTTCTGGATGTCCACTTGGGAACCCGATTGGGACTCGTGGTCAGACGAACCAGAAACCCTCCTAGACGGAGTTGTCTGTCGTGATGTGCTAACACCGTCAGCCCATTGCGGGAAATCCTTCACCAATTCCCAGTAGTGTTCAAACATGAACTCGGTGTTCTTAGCGGTTTTAGTACGATACAACTCTTTAGCCATGCGAATTGTATCTGCTTCTTTAGTGCCACTTTTGTTTAACCTTGACTTGATTATAGGCACCAATGAATTTTCCCACATCGTGCTTAATCGTGCCCCATTTCGATTCTAATGACCGTGCGCCCCTATGCCCCCCTGGTCTACATTGTTCATAATGCAAAAATATTCGTTCCCAAAATGCGTTGCTCTTTTGCTGATTCCCGCAAATGGGGTCCTGCGAGATGGCCATGACACTTCTAGTCAATTGGCGCTCTTCCTCAGGCACAAAATTTTTCCCTTTCGCCAGGCGTACATATCCTACACCACGACCACGGCCCCGACTATGCCCAATTTCATTACAATTCTCATTTCCTCTACCAAAACCACTAAACCCTAAATTGGATGGATCACTCACCTGTGATTGAGGACCTGCTGGCCCGGCCGAATCTTGCCAACTTCCTGCTGCGGCCCGATCACTGACCTCCGCCACAAATTGATGAGCTCCACCCTGTTGATAATCGAATGTTGTGCCTGCAGGCGATTGCTGTGCCGAAGCTCCCCGACCGCGCCCGCCACCAACTTGCCGGAACTCATCGCCTGTACATTCGAATCGGAGTTGCGGCGCTGGGCTCCTTCGTTGCAGTCCTTCGATTCCCTGGGGATCAGGTCGCTCGCGTCCATGAACTCCGACCAGCAAATCAGGCGCTGCAGAGAGAAATCGTCCTGCTCTCCCGCTTGCGATTGCACCACCGCGACCACCGTCACCACCGCGACCACGGCCTCCTCACACCGCCTGCGGACGCCCACGACCTGCCATCGCCAAAATAAACCCTTCCACAGCGACAAAGAAAAATAGAACCAAATCTCCTAAAAACCACCCGGCTTTTGGGCGCGCTCAACAAACTACACCACTCTTCAAAATGGCGAGCTGCAGGATGATTTTGACGCGCCCGCAGTGTATGTAGCCGTTGCCCGAGTCCTGGTGGGGACGGTCTTCCAGCCCGGGCCTGCCAAACGTCCCTCCCGCCACGTATGACGAGCCAGGGTGCGGATGCCCTTAACCCTTTAGTGCCCAAGGTACTGTAGCTAGGAGCACTGGATTTCAGTGGATTTTTTCACTGTGATTGAGACTACCAGAAATAGAATGGATTAAATAAGAAAGTAGCCGTACAATTCTATTCTCAACTGGAGAGCACACATTTTATTAAAAATTGAGAATCATCCAATGGTGGGATTGGAAGATTATAGTATGTATTTGAACTGTATAATGCACGCTCAAAAATGAGATTTTGGGGGGTGTGTGACTTCAAAGTTAAATAGAATTTGGGTTAAATTTTCAAAAATGAAAGTAAAGAAGTTCACCTATGCCCTATGTCAACACCTCTCCGTTGCAATCTTTCATATCAAGAATAGACTCACACATAATTATTGTGAATTTTATAAGTGAAGGTGACTTATCCATATACGGTTTAGGACAAAATTTTATACATTGAAAATTGACAGGAGTGGGTAAATTAGTCAAGATCGGATTACACACACTAATGGAAGATGAAGAAGAGAACACAATCCAAAAAAATAAAACAAGATAACAAACTTCCAAACACAAGAAATACTGCATAATACATGTGTTGTATTTGTAAGTATTTACTGTGTTTTTCAAGTATTTGCAGTATTTTCGCGTTCTATTGATAGGTATTTTGATAGTTGTACAATTCCAAATTGAAAATTTCTTTTTCTGGAAGGTGTGTAATGTATATGGGCAAATCTGAACTTCAAAACTGAAGTTCCAATTCTTCACGGATTCTCTGCTATTTGCATTTTGGACGTTGCAATGACCATAATGTGGTCAGCTGGGCACTAAAGGGTTAACCCCTAAACGTACCACGGTATCCCTGGAATTGACAATTTGAGAAAATTCATTATAAACTACTGTTTAGAAGAATATTTTGGAATTGATATACAAATGATAGTTCTAGATTTTGAATTCCATCCGTACGGTTCGATTCACTAATACTATGACCAATATTTAATTATAAAATCTGAAAGTTAAAATTAAAAATTCCCTCTAAATTCGATTACAAACCAAATTTTAATATTTTTTGAGTAAAATTTGTTGGAATGAGTTTGAAATGAGATACTTTTAAACGTGGTGATTCTTTGAATTTTTTGTGTTTCTTAAATCTATGACCTCATTTTTGCAAGGCCACTTTTGAACTACAGTCAATGCAATTTTGGCTTGGTCAACGACTTGACATACTTCTACATTTGTAATTTTAGAAAAATATGTAATCAAGTATGACTAAATCCAACCATTAGATAGGACAACAACTTGATAAAGAACCTCCAAAAATTGGATGACTTGCATCCAAGCATTGATGATTACGTGAGAAGAGTTTGAATCTGTTAGTTGTTCACTTTCTGGACGCTCTGACGTTTAGGGGTTAACTTGGCCAAACTTTTTCACTATGACATAGTTTGAATGTGTGACAAGTGTGCTATATTCAACAATACTGTCACAGGTGTGTAGGATATTATGTAATGTCATTGTAGAGAGAGTCATTATTGAGAGGTTTTCAAGAGTCAATGTTGTAGTGGTATGGCATCAAGTTACAGTGCATGCTTAAATAGAATCACATCCGTTTGAGGTCCTTGAGATGAACAAAATGTACTCATAGCGTGGATTTTTTTTGAGACCCTTCCGATACCAATTCAACATTGCTTAGAGTGCATTTTTACAGGCTTCAGTAAGAGCATGCTCACCATTTTCTAGAATTCACTCTTGAATGCAGGGAAATGTCATCTTGCTAATTTATTCCAAAGTGTATCTCACCTAGTTGCACAATCCTAAACAAATGTCAGATTGCCGTGTGTTCCAACACTAGTAGAAACACCGTCTGCGTAGACTAGCAAAAAGACTCACGACAAGACCCCACATGATGAACTAAACTAGTTGTGGTCATTTTGGGCATGCTTTTCTAGTCTATGCGGGCGGTGTTTTTACTAGTGCAGCACAAGTCCCCAAGCTATTAATCATTGTCACACTTGCTAATTATAGTGGCAACTTGATTTAGAGGGGTTCATAGTGGGTAAACATGCTCTAAGACTTGTAAAACATGAAGTCAACCAATGTATCATGAACCCCCGATACTTCATCTTGGAATTCATTAATTTCGGAGTTTTGATGTCATATTACAACCTTCCAAAAAAAGAACCAAGAAGAACTTTGGCCCTTACACCAAACAAGAATAAAGAATATGTTTTGGTCTTTCTATAGCTACCCTTAGTGTGCGTTTCAAAATAAGGTTGGCGCTTTCCATATCATTGAAGCATAGAGTGTTGTCATCAAGCCATGTAATTCCATGTGATTCTAAATAGAAGGATTTGAGAGGAATTGTGTAGTGACCTGACGAGGAAACATTGGAAACTCCTCAATAATTACAAGTCTAGGTGGAAGGTAAGGTTGGTAGAAGATGTTTATTGAAATTGTTGAGAAATTGGTTTTTTAATTATTTTGTAATGACGAATATTTTTAAAGTATATTTACAAATATTTTGTTTGTTGAACTTTATTTTTTGAAAAAAATTTAATATTTGGCATAGATGTGCTGACTATGCCTTCTATCTAAGGTATTCCAAGAGCGAGGAAGAAAGATAGTTAGCCATTACTGCCAACTAAGACTCCCAAAGAATTTACTAAAATGTGCCATAGGAACAACATTGTTTATATATATTCTTGAAATGGCGGTCGTTTTTTTGCTTAGCAAACTTGCTTTAGGATCTAGGTGATATGTTCTTTATTTCTCTTTAGTTTGACATCCACCTTCAATAAAAAAAAGAAGAAGAGTAAAGGATTGGTGCCGTGATACTACATGTCTACATGAACTTAAGAGTATGGGAGTAGCAAATTTTTGACTTTAATTTATGGTGGATTAACAACTAACGTTTCTGAATTTTCTTTAAAACCATAACATTTTTTACACTAAATATAGTTTGAATAGTAATTAACGCCCTTGGAAAAAGAAGTGTTTATAATTATTATTCAAAATTCATTAGTGAAAAAATATATCATAAACACTTTGTTTTCCAAGGGAACCAACTTCATTAGTGTAAAAAATTAGCAACACATCAACACCCTTGGAAAAAGAAACCCTCTACACCAAATGTTAGACTTTTGAATTATGTTTTTGGTTTTCATCTAAGTATACAGTAATTGGAAAAAGTGATTTTTCACAAGTCACAACTACTTAATTTCTCCAAGAGCGAACATCTATTGGGTGGATGACAAACATTTTGAGGGCTTATTAACCGAGTTATAAGAAATTAATGAATTTTCATCCAAACATGCTAAGAAAATGACTTTTGTCTATTCTTCAACAACATGAATGGTTTGGATACTTGATGCTTCATTTTTGTGTAAAATTCTAAATCAATTCCTGCTAATATGCAAAAAAAGAACTCTTAAAGGAATAAATGAAGATTTCATATCTAAAACCTTATCAAGCCAAAATTTGTTTTGTCTCAAAAACTCTAAATTTACATTCCCTTGCCCCAAACTTTTATACGGGTTAATCCCTAAACGTACCAACCCTTTGAACACAAGTAGATGCTAGCCTCAAAAATAGATATTAGCATGTCTTAGATGTACATGACATGTACATGAGAGGACCATTGCAAGCATAAAATCTACTCAACAAATTTGACATACTTGCAGTTGGAGGCCTCTCTAATATTATCAACAACTCCCCATCACAAGAAGTTTATTGAAATTGGTAGAGAATTTAATAGGCTTACAAAAGTGACTTAGATGAAAGTCATCCGAGGTTGTATGAAAAAGTTGCAAGGCTTTGAATCTGTTCATGATCCAGTTTCTGGATGCTGGGACACTTAGGGGTTAAAGGACACTTTACATTAGGATCTGGGTCCAAGAAAACCCCGAAATTGAGCAATTGTACTGGTCAATAGGGCTTTAGATTAGGGTCTTGGACCAAGAAACTACTCCAAGTCCCAAAACAATGTGGCGCCTAAGTGGCATAGTTTTGGATCCAAAAATTGGACTCAGGGTTCTAAAAGAGGATATTGGTTTTGAGAAACCAACTCCTACCTTGGGTCCAATGTCCACTTCAATAAATACTATTATTTTGGAGCATTCCTATTGGACAACTACAACTTGGACCTTCTATTGAACCGGACCTAGAAGCTTTACACTTGGATCAAAGTACAATCAAGACTCATGCGTTCAACTTTAAAAACCTTCAAATTGGACCCAATGGCTTCATACTTGAGTTCCGGTCCAATTCACATGTCACTAATTTATTCAGCCTCTCAACTTCAAAGATGGTTTATTGGACCCCATGACTCGGGGGGGGGGGGGGGGGGGCAAGCGGTATTTTAGAAATGACATGTGATAAATATAGGGTATTTAATATTCATTTGAGATAAAATTTTGAAAAATTCTTGATAAAATATAGGGGCCGATTGATGTTGAAAATAACTTATAAAAAAGATACCATACCGTATACTACGTGCTATTTTATTTTACTTTTATTAAAAATAACCCCTAAATAAGGGTATTCTAAGTTAAATATCATGGAGGTTTAGATTGAATGAGTGAAAAATTGCATTTTTCCAATGTTGGACAATTGTGATTCTTAACACTATAATTTTCAAGTTGCATTCTATTAGCATTCACCATTACAATTTTGTTGGTGTATTTTTGTTTGATTGTGTTTTCTCCTTTGCCATACCACAACAATGCAATTCTTTTGTCAAAAATGTCAATTCACAATTCACCCCTCTCTCCCTCCCCCTTTCAAAGAAAGAAACTCAAAAAATTGGAGGCTATCAAAAAAAAAGTAAGTAAAATAGGGTATTTAATATTGAATGCATTCTTGATTTCTAATTACCTATAGGGTATTAAAAAATCATGCTCAATAGATTTTTTTCTACTTAAAGGGCACCTAATATTCTAAATTTTAGAGATAATACCCCCCTCAAAAATAAGTGGTTATTGTACGTGTCTCCAAAAAATTACTCTTAGTGCTCCCCCCGGGCCCCATGAGAATTGAACCCAAACCCTAATGAAAATTAGACCTAAGAATCCTATGTTTAAACTTTGATGTGAGATGTTAACCCCTAAATGCCCAAGCATCTATATTTTGGATGATGTAAAAAATCAAACTCCGTTTTCGAATCTGATTATATGGGAAGTTAACTTCATGCATGTCTAAACCAATTAGAAAAGGGATGATTTGTGAAAAAATTTATGCCTCATTTCATGTTGCAGTGACTCACCAAAAATTTCTAAAATCTTAATTCACAAGTGTTCTTGAAAAAATCAACTTATAAAATTAAGCAACAAAAAAAATCTTCAAAAACCACTGCACTTAGAGTATTACATTTCAGCCCATCACAACAAATTCATTCACAAATTTTCATATCTTATTTGTAATCAAATTACAAAATGATTTTGAATTTTACATTTTACATTTTATACAAAAATATTGGTGATTGCAATCATAGATCTAACCATATGGATAAAACCTAAAATTCATAATCTACAACTTTTTATTCATACATAAAGTTTAATTATCCCTTTTAGTTGCATTTTATAATGCATCTTTGCAATTCTCCAAATCTAGAGAGGATTGTGGGCATTTAGGGGTTAAACAAACAAGCTCTTAATTCAAGACTATCTCAAAAATACAACACGACCCAGCTGGAATCGGCCTGGGGCGGGACTGAAGACCGAACAAAATAAACACAAAAGAAGGCAATGGACTGCAGCTTGTACTAAGGCTAAATTCATTGTGCCGTGACAGATGGCCTCAAATTGAACCAGAGTCAGTCATTTGAGGCTATCAGTCATGGCTCATTCAGGCCAAGCCCCTGCCGCACTTGCATCTGCGTTTCTGAAATCGGGAGGAAGGTAAAACTGAGAAAAAAAAAAAAAAAAACAAAACCATTCAAAGCACTGTCTTTTCTTGCTGCAACTACTGTTCAAGTATTGTGCAACTGCATTACAGTGCCGCAAGTAGAGCCTTGCTCCTTTTTTGCGTTGCGTCCCTTTCTATCATGTATTAGAGTAATTTCTAATTGTGTATTTTATATTTCTTGGTTGACAACAGATTCCCTCAGAGTTACCTGATGCATGCATGCATGCGGCAACATTGGTGTATGTGAATGGGCCATCAATCACTGTGGGGATTGTGGAATATAGTGCACCAAATTGTAGCTTTGGATTCCATAACTGATAATTTCACTCATCCCCTCTATCTTATGTAATTAACCCCTAAGGCACCAAAAAGTCCAAATTGGATCTCATGGTTTTTTTTAGCAGTTTTGAATAGGTCTTATGTGGACTTCTTTCTGTTCAAGTTTATTTGGTTTTTGACTGACACATGCAATGTTCTTTACTACTTTCGATGATATTAATTTTGGTTCCATGTGAATTATATTTTTCACAGTATGATCTTTTGGATCCGTCATTTTAAACCATGAATTCTTGGTCCTTTAGGGGTCAAATTGCAACTAGGCTCCAATGTTGTGCAGGCAAAGAATGGTTCTTAAAAAACACTTGACATCACATAGATAGAGACTTTGGTCCTCTTTCCAGGCCGGCGTGAATAAAGTGTCTCTTTGTAATTTTCTTGGATGTAGCACTGGGACTTCCCGGGAGGTCACCCATCCCAATACTATTCCAGCCCAAAGGCACTTAACTTTAGAGTTCTAATAGTAACACCCGTGTTTTATGAAAATTTTCAGGCATCATCCATGACAAGAATAGTATGTACCTACATTTTTAGAATGTAAATTACTTCTAAATTGAGGTTAAAATTGAATTTAAATACTCATTTCTTTCTAAATTAGGAAATGTTCTTAAGAGTTAAAGCATTTTCAAACCCTCAATGAGATGATAATATACTTGTTTAGTGGTGGTTGAGCAATTCATACACTATCACATGAAATCGATAATTTAAATTGAGTTTTGTATTCATGAGGGAAGTATTTCAAGGGAGTTAGGGTTAAGATATATTTTGGGTGGTTCAAAAATACTCATACATGGGCCATAAATCACATAATGTTTGATTATGGATTCTTTTTGGAATGCTCGGTGTTTGATTAAATATAAAACTGGGCATTCTAGATTTGACGTGACAAGATCAAAGTGTGAAGAAATTAAACTAGAGTGAGTTAACTCCTAAAGTACCATAAGGCCCCTGGGCCCCGGGGGCCTCATGTTCTTTTGAGTAGTTTTGAGTAGGTTTTATGTAGATTTCCTTTGGTTCAAATGTATTTATTTTTTGTTCAACATATGTAATATTCTTCACTAATTTCAATGATATAAAATTTGGTCTCATTAAAATTATATTTTTCACAATATGATCTTTCAAATTTGTCATTTTATAACCATGAATCCTTGGTCTTTTAGGGGTTAACTCCTAAACGTCCTCGCCTCTCTCCAAATTCGGCAGTTTTACAAAGATGCATCATAAAATGCTACCAAGAGGGATATTTTGAACTTGATGTATGAATAAAAGTTGTAGATTTTAAATTTTAGATTCTATCTATCTATCTATCTATCTATCTATCTATCTATCTATCTATATGTATATATATGGTTAGATATGTGATTGCTATCACCATTATTTTTGTATAAAATTTGAAACTTGAAATTTCAAAATATTTTGTAATTCAATTACAAATAAGATATTGCCAATATGTGGATGGAGTTTGTTGTGATGGGTTGAAATGTAATACTCTAGTGTAGTGATTTCTGGAGATGTTTTGGTTGCTAAATTTTATGAGTTTATTTTTTCAAGAGCACATTTAAACTAAAATCTTAGAAATTTTTGGTGAACCACTCCAACATGAAAAGAGGCAGAAAATTTTCACAAATCATCCCCTTTCTAATCGGATCACACATGCATGAAGCTGTCTTGCCATAGAATTTTGTTGTATTTCTTTTCCTTGCAAAAAGTGCATGATGGATGAGAAAACGTGGATGAAATCTGTGCATCGTCCAAAAAATGGATGGTTGGTCCTTTAGGGGTTAACATTTAAACTGTAGATGGATTGCTTTTTGATGTCCTCATGTACGAGTATACGTGAGTGCACAAAAGGGATATTAATTTCAACATTGTTATATTACGTATACATACAATAAACATATTTAGAGCTGAAAATATTGACGCATACAAACATTAAACATATACTTAGGATGGAATAGATCTGTATACAAAAGTTTTTAGATATACAACCCCTCATATACAAGGGGGTTTTTAGAGGGGGTCATGAACGCACGTGATTCTCAAACATAAATTAATTAGAGTGCACCCCCTGGGTTGTTACCACCCTATTGTTGAAGTCTGCAAGAAAACATCTCATCCACTCGTCATGCACTCCTCATCCACTCGTCATGCACTCCTAATCCACTCGTCATCCACAAACAATTTTTTTACTTGATCCTGCATAAAGCTATTGTATATCTGCTTGGAGAACAGACCTCTGAAGATAAAATATGCTACACAAAATCCTCCTTGACTCAGCAATATCGTCGCATCCACAGCAATTTGTCCAGTTTTCCCAAGAGTTTGTAGTCCAAGTTCACTATATGTGTTGATGCTTCCAATGTTTCCATCCCTCTCAAGATGTTATCGACACCAAATCATTAACATCTGAGCGCAGTTCATGGCTGCAGATTTGGATGCCAAAATGAGTAAGGTAGGAGCACCCGATTCTGACAATTTCTAGACACGGCAGTCATTATAGAACGTAAATCAAGTTATACCACAGATAGCTTATCATTTTAGTCAACAATGAATAAAGGCTCTATGATTTGTGTTTTAAAATGAATGCCGTATCTTGAAATTATCGGAATTGGGTACACTGTCAGAATTGGGTGCTCCTACCTTAATCTCTAAAGCCATCCAGAGTGCTTGAAAGCATATGGCAATCCAAGCATCCCAGCTCTTACTAAGGTAGAAAACACAGTAACCGTCAGTTTAAGCATTTCAACCGATATAGAGCAGTGGTTTTCAATGGATAAGTGTTCTATATATAAGTGTTAATGCATTTCAACCTAAAAATATCTAAAATGGCTATATACAAGTGTTCAAAATGTTAATTCTTCATTGCCCGCACACCATCTGCCCACTTGTTTTGTGTGCTGACATGCAAAGAAGATATTTTCAAAGAGTAGTTTGGGTAGACTTGACCTTCATCAAACTTACTGTATTCTCCCAGGCTCCCATGTATTCTCCCAGACTCCCATGCAAGAAAGATAATTTTCATAATTCAAAGAGTGCATATAATGCCTGCCCAAAAAGTACTCCAAAACACTACCCTTACCTTGAAATCACCCTATGTCAAAGAGCATCAAGCTATTCCCACATCTGAACAGCAAAGAAGCACAAAGGAAAACGAGATCATTCAGCACCAGCACTTAGGTATCATTCACGGGTATCTGCAAGAATCTAGACAGACATCCACACTTCCAAGTTTCATCAACACTGAGACGAAGGCTAAGTCTTCAATCCAAAAATCTAAGAAAAACCAGTAATTTCTTGACTAAATTTATGCGAACTTAAAATTTTTATCAGTGCCACACCCTCAATATGAGACCCAACAACTTTCCATTCCGCTTCAATTTCTTGACTCTATGAAGACAACTTGTCCGTATATATAATACTAGCAAACACCTTCTTGCAATGCAACAACAACAAAGGAAAGCGCAAGAATTGCATTAAGAACGTGGGAAGCAATTGGGAACATAAAGGGAGCATGATGGAAACCTTTGTGAAACAAAATGGTAATGATTGTAGAGAGCTATTTGGAAACATAAAAGGAACTTGGGGAACATGATGAAAACCTTTGGGGAACATATGGGAACTGTGGAGAACAATTTGGGGACATGATGAAAATTTTAGATGAAATGCATCATGGATGTGAAATTTGAATGATTTCGTGACATGGGATTGTGACGGATACCAAGCAGGGTATAGTGACATGGTATTGTGACACTCTGTACTTAATATAATAGATTTGCTTCTGCAAAAATTGAAATACCCTTCAGCCTAATTGTGGTGTCTCCCAGGTTCAATTCGTTCAGAGAAGATTGATTCTCAATTACACTTATTATTCTATGGGCCGGTAATTATCTTCAATGCACAAATTCAACTACAACTATAAGCAGGTTTCCTACATAACAACACTGTTGAAATTAGTGCAAATGTTCAATTCTCACTCAGATCAGAGCCAAGTTTGTGGTATTCTCACTTTATTCAATTCTCTTACTTTTCTTATTTTCATTCTATCTTGAACAAGAACGGGTCCTCCAATCTTTATCTGAAGACAAATATTGAAGATAGAGAATACAAACTTTGATCAGCATATTCAATGCAGGGGAGACACTACTGACTAGATTCAAAAATGCATTTGCATTCGATTAGGGCATCCTCAGCCTGCTCCCTCCAAACGCTCCCATCAAGAGCGTTTGCAGGGAGTCCGCGCAAGTGGCGGGCGCCGCTGCCGGGAGGGAGGCACAATGCGTCGCCCGCCAACCGCGCCGCAAGCCCACTGCGAAGCTTTCCCACGTTAAAGCTTGCCAATCCTGGCAAAGATAGTCCTGTAGCGGGAGAGAACAAGCTCCCTGCAAAACGAAAAAATTTACCGAGAGCGGGAGCTACTTGACAGGAGACGCGAAGATAGCGAGAGCAAAACTACATGCATTGGGCCCTGATTTTTTTGCCGTGCCCGCCAAGCACCGTTAGCGTGAGTGCTTGGCGGGTCGACTGAGGATGGCCTTACAGGCGCACATTCATGATATGAGAAAATGAAACGTATGATACATTCTTGTAGCTTTTGAACTCAAATACACAGAAGTTTATTGCAGTACCTATAAAAAAAAAAAGTGACAATAGTCCCCAAAACATGATTATACAGAAAGCACTGTGACATGCATGAGGAACGACAATCAAATTTCTACGGTAGTACTGAGTGAGGTACAGTATGTAAACAAGCAGGTAGTTGCCCAGTTTGGAACAAGAACTGAAAGATTCACGTAATTTTCAGTCCTCAATGTTTATGAAATTTGTCATAGACCAACACGGATTCCACCAATTATAGGTTGAAGAGATTCCCATGTAATAAATACCCTAGCATTGATTGTTTACCTAAACAATCCGGCTGAATATTACTTATTGCAAAGCATCACTATCTTCACGAACAAGCTTTCTTTCTCTGAATAGACATACTCCACATGAATACAAATTGACAATAATCTTAAAGAACACCACAATGGCCAATCAACCTAAAGTAACGTAATGTATTGAGATTACTCCAAAAAAGAAAGGCATTGTGGAAAGACTCAATGAACTCAGACTAATCATCGGAAGGCGGAGACTTAACCCTTAAAAGGCCCTTGGGTCCCTCCCTACAACCCGTATTTAACCTCATAATTGTTCAATTGTAATTTAATACAAGAACTGTGATATATTATTCTATACATAATATCATGATTATTGATTTTACTTTGTACCGAAAAGTATTTGGTCATTGTTATTTTGATGAAATACCACCAAATACAAAATATACTATATGGTCGGAAAGGGTTAACTCCTAAAGGACCAAGAAACCCAAAGTGGACCTCATGCTTTTTTAAACAATTTTGAGTAGGTCCTATGTGGACTTCCTTTTGTTCAAATTTATTTGTTTTTCAATCAACACATGTAATGTTCTTTAGTGATTCCGGTGATATAAACTAGGACTAGAGTCACTATACTCACAATCAAGCTTGAGAGACTGGAAAGGGATGCTCTGGCCGAGAATCATCTTCACTTCTTCAAGCTTCTTTGCATTGCCCGGCCGTTACAAAGGTGACAGGCTTTGTTAGAGTCATTTGCACTTTTGTGACCCCCATCGCTTTTGTCACTGGAACTGCTATGGCAACCTTATTGGAAAACTTCACAAAATTCGTGTACATCATAACCGGTTGTTGACTAATTCGTGTACATCATCATGGGCAACTCTGAATACATACTTCTCAGCAGCCAACAACACAGTTCTAAGCAAATCCTTAAACCCTGTGCAATTCACAAGTCACATAAACCCTACACCTAGCTGCTCAGCGATCCAATATCTAGTCACGAATTATGGTACAATGATGCCAACATGTGAAATCATGATTCAATTAATCCATGTGCAATGAGAGAAACATGAAAAAGCAAATAATCGGTTCTTATAAAAACCGCCATGAATACATGATGACACACAACAAGTGAATATGGAAGGGCTTCTTTAAAATGTGGAGAGATTTCTGGAGTAGTCTACCTTGAGATAAGGCGGGTCTCAGTGTAGCAGATAGATAGATAGAAACTCCGGTCCTCTTTTGAAGGCCGGCGTGAATAAAGTGTCCGTTCGTAATGTCAATGACTCAGTGCCCACCGGACAAAGGGCCATTGGAACAAAACTCTCAGTGTAGCATCATGTAACAAGCTCTAACTTAGACCCTATGAATTCCTTGCAAGTTTTCTGAGCTGAATTAGTAAGGAAGGAGTACCCTTTTCCACGTCATTGAAAAAGCTTTGAAACTTTCATGGTTCTTTTGTTGTCTCTGCCCCAACAGGGGATTGGAAAGACTCAATTGTCTCTCGCATGGACAATGGTATTTTTGGAGTTAAAACTTCTTGCTGTGTAGTAATTTTAAATCTAAACAATTTAAACTTCCATGCAAAATGAAACTTTTGAAAGTTGACAGATGAATTCTTTACGAATTTTGGTTTTGGTTTTGTTTTACACAATTAGGTCTTCATTAAAGAAGATATCCTACTTTGGAATCATGGGCACCATAGCTCGTAGTCATAGTTTTAGGATTGAGAAAGTGTTGCTTTCTTGTGTTGAATTATTTTTTATATGGATATTATTAGGGGAAATTCATTATTTCATTCTAATTGTGGTACGGATTGAGTAACTTCCATAGTTAGCATATCGGACTTGATTTAGGGCCTTGAACAAGCAACTCCCATTCTCCCAATGTGTTGCAACTAGAAATGTGGGACCTTAATCCCAAAAAGACCAAGAAGTCCAAATTGGGCCTCGTATTTTTTTTTAGCAGTTTTGAGTAGGTCCTATGTGAACTACTTTTTGTTCAAATTTGTTTGTTTCTTGACCATCATATGCATTATTCTTCACTGATTCCAGTGCTACAAAATTTAGTCTCATCTGAATTATATATTTCACAATATGATTAATTGAATTTGTCATTTTAAAACCATGAATCCTTGGTCCTTTAGGGGTTAACAAATAACTCTCGCTGTACAACGGACTATGATGTGGGATGAGGAATGTCTTAGTCTGTGATACATGTTGTACATGATGTATATTTATTCATCTATACATTAAGGAAGGTTGTTTGTTTTGTTTTGTTTTGTTTTGTTCCATTGAGATCTCTCCGACCGTGCATTTGGCCGCCGAGTTTTTGGTATTGTCGGAAAGTTCTCGAAGAGGAGGGGTGCACAAAGTTGGTTTCATGGCGTTTGGACCTACTAAGCAAAAGTTATAGATTTTGAAACAAAATTCATCACTATAAATTGAAGTAAATTATGAAAAATAGAATATGGGGTTTGCGATGTCATTTTTGACATTGTTGGAAAGCACTTGATGAGTATGGGTGCACAAAAGCTATTTCGTAGTTTTTGGACCTACAGTGTGAAAGTTATGAATTTTTAATTGAATTTGTTCACCATAAATTGAATTAAATCATGAATTTATTATTTTGAAGAGAAAAAGAAAAAGCATAAGCACGGGGAACAGAGCGAACACACAGAAACACTAAAAACATTGGGAACATGGGGAACGCATGGTTACACAGGGAACGCACAAGTACACGTGGAGCACATAGGACATGTGCAACACGGAGAACATCTGGGCCAATGACACAAGGCCTCACGAGCTGTCATTTATAGGTAAACTTTTGCATAGTGGATAATTGAGCTTATGGAAAAAGAAAGATTGGCCATCATTTGTATTGAACAAAGTAAAAGTTCAAAACTAAAGTTAAAAGATAATTTAATATAAAAGATAAAATCAATATACAAATTAATGGTCAATATAAAAGACAATGTAAAAAGAATCCTGTAATGTAAAAGTTAACAACTTTACCATCTATAAATGCTAAAACTTACAACATTCATTCTTCTTCTATTTTTAAATTTCCTCAAAAGTCTCAATTTTCTATAATTATTCTCACATTATTCAATTGTCTCATTTTTCTTATTTTCATTCTA
Source organism: Pohlia nutans (assembly GCA_022496805.1). Lineage (NCBI taxonomy): Eukaryota > Viridiplantae > Streptophyta > Bryopsida > Bryales > Mniaceae > Pohlia > Pohlia nutans. The sequence continues at coordinate 11,716,775 of CM040092.1, read as the reverse complement.
TCTTGAACGAGAACGAGTCATCCAATCTCCTCACCATGGCAGAGTTTCAGGAAGTTAGTGGCAGTGTTTCTTGGGTGACTGATGTGAGTGATTCTGTAGAGAAGATGCGTGGGAGGAAGAGGAAGAGAGATGCCAAGTTTCCCAACACCTCAATTTCTTCTTGTCCATGCGAGAGTTTATCTTCAGTCATGATAAAAGCTAATTCAGCTGGTCCTCATTCGCATTTTCAAGTTGATGTTGCAACCTCGGAGGAGTCAAACGAGTCCGTTGCAGATGGTGAACATGGTGAAGATGGATCTGAAGATGAGGAAGGTAATGAAGATGAATATCCAACCGAGGATGATGTGGATCCAACCGAAGGTGATGCAGTTTGTGAGGAATGGGAGATGTGCGGGATTTGTCCACGTTGTAATGAACCTCAACCGACAATTAAATCTCGCGAGAGATACGAGATGGAAGCGAATTTTGATGTTGATTCTGATACTGACTCGGACGATTATGCCTTTTGTTGGGTCAAGGATTACTAATTCTTGTATAGTGGATTTTGGACCATCATATATATTTTAACCCTTAAAGGTCCAGATTGCCCATTCTGGCCAGTATTATACAGCCGTATTTCATTGTATTTGAAATGGTTCTACACCTTCTATGAGTTTCATATCAAAAGTGAAGTTAAAATTCATATCTACATGGTCTTAAAAGCTATTGGGATCTCAATTTGGAACTTTCTACTTACAACAAATGTCAAATATACGGCAACGTATCTACTATCCCGAAGGACCTTTAAGGGTTAAAGCAAGTTTGTTTACAACCTAGATGATTCTTCACTGTATATACTTCTCCATACACTATGTATGTTTGATGTATGTTTGTTGTATTAAAATATTTTAGAATGCGGATTGCTTGTACTAGATACTTATGGCCTACATAAATATTGCAACTATTTTTTTCAGCTTCAAAAAAATAAGAATTTGAGATGGGTCCAATGTCCTATATAAACTTGTTTAACTTGCCATTGATACCAAAAATATTCTTCCATAATAGGATTACTTTAAAAAAAAACAAATATTTTTAACTTCTAATCTTGTTCTCACTGGTCACTAGTTAATGCTCACAAGAAAACATTACTGGATTCAAAAATGCATAATTTGCATTCAATTACCGACGCACATTCATATATAATATGACAAAATACATAGTATGACACATTCTTGTAATTTATGAACTCAAGTACACAGAAGTTTATTGTTGTACTCGGGATTGCTGTACCTCTAAAAATGTGACAATTGTCACCAAAACATGATTATATAGAAAGTATGACACCCTATCACTGGAACTACTATGGCAACCTTATTGGAAAACTTCACAAAATTCATGGGTATTTAATGACAAATTTAATCAATCATATTGTGAAAAATATACTTCACATTGGACCAAATTTTATATAACTGGAATTAGTGAAGAACATTGCATTAGTGAAGAACATTGCATGTACCTGTGCATGTATTGGTGAATAATTTTTTTATTAGTTTTAAAAAAGAAGTCTACATAGCACCTACTCAAAACTGTTAAAATAAAATGAGGCCTAATTTGGGCTTCCTGATCCCTTAGGGTTTAATCATGATTTAGTGTAGCATGCAACAAGCTCTAACTTCGAGCTTACGAATTCCTTGCAAGTTTTACTAGTAGAAAAGGTGGCATTGTCGAGGGAGGTGCCCAGGCAAATGTTCTAAGCATGCTTGGAACAAAGCAGCACTTGCATGGGCACCTCCCTCGGTAGTGCCACCCTTTTTACTAAATGTTTGCTGAGTTGAATGAGTAAGGAAGGAGCAGGGGTGGCACCCAATGAACATGGAAAGGAGTGCCCTTTTCCACGTCATTGAAAAAGCTTTGAGAACTTACATCCTTTCATGGTTTTTTATTTTTATTTTTATTTTAAATTAATTTATTTGAAACAAATGAATGCTTTATTTCCATTGCACAACAACAGGGAACCCACCTCCTCGCTATCACCTAGGTAATTTAAGGTCATTCCGGACCTTTCATAGTTCTTTTGTTGAGGATGTATCATGTATGATGTGGTCTAGTATGAATGCTCAATCACACTTCTCTGATTGTAATGAAGAAATCTAGAACCAGTTAATTTGGGGGATTTTTAGTCCACAAAAAATCTCAAGATACCTTTGATGTGGCGACGAACTCAAATGAGAGATGAATACATACATAAAGGGTCCCAATACAATGGGTTAAGAGCCAATTTGTTCTTCAACATAGTTCTCCTATTCAATTTTTCAAGTTAAAAATTTTATGTGACTTTTAAATATACTAAAATGTTTTTAATTACGATATACACTCAAAGTAAAATTTTCATCAATTTTGGATACTTATTGTAATTAATATGATTTTTTGAAGACATAAAGATTTAGACAATCATAATAATTTCAATTTCCAAGAGAAAAGCTATGAAAAATTCAAGATTTATAGTTAACTTATAGGTTCATGTATGAAAAATATTTTAAGAATATTTTCTCAAATTAAAAACAAGAACTTGAGTTATAGATGGAAGTTTGACTACATTGAGAAGAGGATGGGCCTTGAGGGGTTAACCTCTACATGCCTACAACTCTCTCTAGATTTGAAGAATTGCATAGATGCATTATAAATTGCAACTAAGAGGAATATTTTGAACTTGATGAATGAATAAAAGTCATACATTCTGAATTTTAGATTCTATCCATACAGTTAGATCTAAGATTGCAATCCCTAATATTTTTGTGTAAAATTTGAAACACAAAATTGAAAATTCTTTTGTAATTTGATTACGAATGAGATATTGAAAATTTGTGGATGAAATTTGTTGTGATGGGTTGAAATGTAATACTCTAAATGTAGTGGTTTTTGAAGAATTTTTGATTGCTTAATTTTATGAGTTAATTTTTTCAAGAGCACTTTTGATTAATTTTGAACTAAGATCTTAGAAATTCTTGTTGGAAACTAGTGGCATGAGATGAAGCGTAAAATTTTCACAAATCATCCTTTTTCTAATTGGATCACATATGCATGAAGCTATGTTGCAATAGAATTTTGTAGAATTTGTTTTACTTGCAAAAAATGCATGACGGATGTGTAAACAAAATTCAATTTTGTACATCAGGCCAAGAAACGATTGGTTAGGCACTTAGGGGTTAATATCCTCATTCACTCTCCTTCTAATGTACAAGAGTGTAGACTATGTCTATTGCCTTTAACCCTTTAACGTTCCATTCCTTTGTAGAACAGTCAAACTACACTTTTATACACAATCCAGCCTTGAAGATTTGATAAAATATATTTTTAAATATTTTTCATGCATGAAATTGTATGTTTCCTAGAAGTCCTAAAGTTTTCCGATTTTTTTGATACTAAATGAACTTTTTTCTATATACTATTTCAATTGGTTTAAAATGAGCTAACGTCAATTGAAAGAGTCTATATACTATTTCAATTGGTTTAAAATGAGCTAACGTCAATTGAAAGAGTCTACATATTATTTGGTGTTTATTTGGTGTTGTCCAATTCTAAAACGTTTAAGTAACTAGAAACGTTGAGCTATGATGAACTTTGCAATCTACACTAAGTCCTAAACTATGCATGTTATATTTGAGCACTACTAACTAGTTAATTCTAAAATAATACAGAGTCAACGTAACAATCAGAATCAACATCGTATAAAAGGAAGGTCAAATCCTTCCATAAGATTGAACATGTATTTAAAACATGAAACTATACAAGAAAATCTATACATAATTTACCAAAAAATAATCATTGAAAAGAGCGGTTTAACGGTTTTATCATACTCCTAGGATAAGTGGCAACAAATCTTTTTCATCAATAAGTACACTAATGTAGTTGGTGTTTGTATAGTATGGTCCACCAACTCCTTCTGGTGCACTAACTACATTTTGGTACACATTTGTGCACTTTGAGCATTTTGTCTAAAAAGCTAACTTTCAAACCAATTTGAAAATTATGTAGCAATAATTCAATGAAAAATGAGTGAACCAACTTCTAGATTTATGTACACATAGAGAAAAAATTAATCTCTTCCATAAATAACATATTTTGAAATTTGAAACTTTAATTAATTAAAACAAAAATTGAAAATATTGGAAGATATTTATCTTCACATATTTGAACACTGGAAAAATTCATAGCTCAAAATTCCACCCACAACCCTCTGTTTTCTTTCTCATTTAGAATTTAGAGTACATATTATGCATTGTGGCAATGCACTAGTTTACCCTTTGTTTCAACCTCCATAAAAATATAATGCTGAATTTTTAATTTTTTATCAAATTTTTTCCTCTTTTATCGGTGCATTCCATCCTAACACTTTAGCCCTTTAACGTCCCAGTTCAACATTGTTTTCAAAGATTTGTTATAAAATGTTTGATGAAAAACAAAACTGGAGTTGATGTACAAAAAAAAGTTGTAAATGTCAATGTGAAGATTACATCAATATGGTTGGATTCATCATATTCTTTATTAATATTTTTCAATTAATTTTGCAAGGTTTTCTCTTAAAATTCAATTAAAAATCCCAATTTAACAAACAAAAATTAAAAAAAACATTGTAATGGAATTGGAATAACATGCACTACAAGATGGTATGGTTTCCATTATTAGATTCTACTTATTTTGGAAAATCATGTTGAAGGTCTCACTATTTGAACTAAAAATGAAACTTGACATAAACCAATTTTGTTATTTAAAAAAAAAATCACAATATCTCATTTTGAAGAACCATACTGTACAAATGGTAGTGAACTAGCACAAGCACAATGAGAAATTTGGATGGATGAAAAACTGTGCATGATGTAGTCAAGAAAAAGGTTGCAATCTGTTCGTCGTCTATTATATGAACGCAAGCGCGTCAAAGGGTTAGATTTCACAAAAATACTTTTCTTTCTATGAAATGGATTTTTCAAATTCTTAATATCTTCAAAAGGATGCATAGGGACAAGAATTCTAGTGGACTCTACGATACAAACACCCTAGTATTAAAATTAGCATAAATTTATCCTAAAGAATAATGTAACATGCACTACATACAAATAAATGGTACAGTTTCAATGCCAATACAAACTAAGATGAAAACAAATACTGGCAAAATGCAAGCAACAAAGTTGTACACTCAATCCTCTAATCACACTCTATGATTGCAAATTCTCCATATACCCGGAGAATCTGCCATGTGCACTTATCAAATCAAACAACTTCCACATCTCAAGTTGTGAACACATGAGACATGAACCAACTTGTTCCCCAAAGGCAGTGCAATTACATAGGGTTAAAAGCACACTCTCAACTCATTATTACCACACATTCCAGAATATTCTCTATTGTGTATACATTTGATTGGACGCTTTTCCACATGCCAAAATACAAGCACTTTGGTAACCAAAACAAGGGTAATGAATATAAAAGAGTTGTGACCAAACTCCATAAATAACCAACCCATTGCGAGTGAAAATCAAAGCTCCATCAGTTGTGTATACAAACCTTTAGAGCATCTGCACCCATGCACGCTAAAGTTGGCTTGCTAAAATTATTCATCTACGTTTGAAGAGCCCTTGAACTTACTCTCTCCCACCCTAGAACGCCCCTCAAGCACCAAAACTGCACATCAAACAGTCAATGGACCAATCACAAGTAGAATGTGGCATATAGTCAACTAAACTAAGATTTGAAGGGCCATTTCTTAACACCCTAGGATTGAGAGTCAAGACGCATTTTTGAAGGGCCCTTAGCATTTTTCTTCTAATCATTGCGTGTGTCAGAACTTTGCAAGGGCATGGGTGCGGATGCTCTTACCAACAATTCAACGGTTTTATTAGGACGTTATAACATATACACAACAAATATACCAATGCATTGTTCCCCTCCAGATTTGTTTACTTATTTATTTATTTTTGAACAATCGGACAACTTCTATTGCAAAGAGTAACATACAACAGCCAAGGCGCCTGCGAGGGGCTACTGGACAAAAATATTTTCTCCTTCTTAATTTCACCAACCTCATGCACATACACCAATAAAATTAAAGACCATTCATTAATGTGCAACATCACATGGCCAATCGCAAGGATCCAAACATGCTACATTTGATTAGTACTGTCACATTCTTAGGCTACCAAACTACACTCATACTTTCTAAATTGGGTCCAACACCCCGGTTCACAACCCAACAATTTGGTAGCAAAACACTAATACTCACAGTTTGTCTTCAATAGATCTCGTTTCAAGAATTGCTTCCTTCTTGCAAGACAAGAGTGGCAAGCTCTGAAACCCTAATTATTAACTGATGATTCATGAGGATTGTCCTAAACAAAGTGTGACACACGGTGTCAAAATTGTCTAGTGAAACCCCTTGTGTGTAAAACAAGGACATTGAATATTTTAGAAGATTTTAAAGTAATCTTGGACATGTGAGAATACTCTATCCAATAACTCGTATGACACTAGTCAAATTAGACAGTCAATTTATTACGACGTCAAGTTGGAAAAAAGTGCTACTTTGTGTCAGACGTGACAACCGTGCTAATTAGGGCTTCATATGGAAACTAGGCCTGTACGCAAATCCCAGATGATCATCATCTCGGTTCACAGTGATGATCTGCGTCCTGGACTCCTTGGACACAACATCATACTGCAACACGTAGTCATGCTTCACAGCCACCCACAACACGCTTCCCACTGCCGTGCAGCTGAACCAATTCTTCAACGGTTGATAATCTTGGGTTGTCAACCGCAACAAATACTGTCTGCGGAATTTAATATCCTCCCTGGCTTAAGGGATTTCTATGCGCAGTCGTCCATGTGACACAATGGCTCCCTGCTGCATCTGAAAGATATGGAACATCAGGGGCATCAATTCCATGCCGTTGTTAATATACTTCAGCCTCTGCAATTACAAACAAGAGTCACAGTAGTCATGACGACCATTTCCTCGCTGATCTTGCAGGATTTCGTCAAGCCGTGCCGGAACGATCGCATATAAGTCACCCATGCACTCCACCAGGTTCAAGTACCTGAGGATCCTGTATCGAATTCGTAGCTCAGAGGACCAAGGTTCTTACGGAACCGAGGAGTTCGATTCCCGACGTGCGGGAAGTTCATATACCATTTTTCAAGAGGAAATCGTAACTCTATCCACGTGCCAGTTTCAACCTCGATTTCAAAGATTCTCAAATACCCGGCATGAACATGAAATTGGTTCACCCTCGGGTCCGGCATGTCGAAAATCGGTCTGGCTAATTTTGTGTCTGCTACGTAGAGACGCCCACCAGCCCATGCGCTTGCACAGACGTAGTTCCAAGCTCGGATATCAGACGACTGGTTCCCCCACAGACCATACCGAGGAAATGCCTCACACGTCCACATGTTTGACGTGGATTTGTACACACAAACACAGTAGAGGAAAAGGAGAATGACTTTGTAGGAGTTTGACTCGTCGTCCACCACTATCTGTGCTTGGACGCCGCCATAAATCGAGATAGGCGACGCCAAGACATTCCTAGCTTCTGGAAGCTTTCTGCATTCTTTCGTGAAAGGATTGCAAACCAGAAGAGGCTGCCAGAACCCGATGGAGAAGTCAGTGAAGACCTGGGTGTGGAGCTTGATCAGGAGCAGGCCACCTGAGCAGGCCACCTGAGCAGGCAATGATGTCACTGCGAGGGCGGCTCTGACGGGTCCACTGATGGACGAGGGGAGGAAGGGAGTGGACTGTGTCAGCCGAGTGATTTGCCGTTGCATGCCAGATTCCAGTCCATAACCATGAGCGTCGCGGGATTAGTTGTTGATTAGTGAGATTCTTGGCCAGGAGTGGGAAATACTAGTCGCGGGTGACGTCGCGCCGCCGGGCCTGTACAATGAGATGTTTGTGTTCTGATGCCCACAATGCCCACGATTTGCTCACCGTACTGCGCTGCATGATCTCGCGGGCCGTGAGGGTGGGAATACTCGTCCAAAGCACCATGTCCGCCACCTAGTGTAAGTCGTGTTCTGAATGAGTATACTGCTCAGATCTGTCAGTCATGATCACGTCCATGGTGGACATACTGTATCTGCACGTCACAAGGAATATAAAACCCCGTTAAAACGACTTGCAATTGGGTGTTGTAGGGTGCGTGCGGCAATACTACAATGGCATAGACCCACGTACTAGGGAATGCTAGGTCTTAGTAACAAGCGCAAGAAAAAAGTAACATGTATCGTATGCAAACCTGCTTTTTGGAAAAGATCGATGCAGATATCTGTACAATTAATAGTACGTTGGTGCAAGTTACCTTGAAGGAGAAAGGCACTTGGCTAATGCAATCCTGAAACTCTAAGAGGAAAACTATTCACTCGACATAAACGAAGGCAACAACTGAAGCAAAGCACTAAGAGGATCGGAATGCAATCAAGAATAAAGAAACTAGAATAGAGAAATTGCTCTTATAAAGGCCTTGGACAAAGCCTTGGTTGTCGGACTTGGTCTCATGCATCTCATCTAGACAGGTGGGGAAGTTTCATCTCGACGAGGTGCTCTCCTACCGAGGCATGGATCGGAAACAGTATATCGATTGACGAGGTGCTCACCTACCAAGGCATGGATCGGAAACAATATATTGATTGACATTAAGAGAGGTCTTGACGGAATGGAATTTCAGAGTCATGTGCAATTCTAAATTACCGAAGCTTCTCTTGTCCATCAATAAATGGCAGAGGGTGCAAGAGTCCTATTCACTTTTGCTCACTGCTTGAGTTTGCTCTTTCCTTTCAAGACCACTTGCTCGTCCATTGTCTGTCCATTTTTGTTGTAACACAAGCTTCTATATGGCGGAGCAAGACCTGGCTGCCCCTAGAAGTGAATGCGAGAACCATCTCCGACATTCTGCGATGAAACGCCAACCAAAGGGAATTATGCGAAGGATTTTGCAAGGCTATGCAATGTGGCTTGACGATATCGGCCGATGGAGCGCTTGGGTGAGGTGAACCGGATCATCCCTGCAATATATGCATGCATATTTTACTCAACGATTTGTTCCAGTGAGTTGTACGAATTATTGATTGTGCACCGGTCATGCAATACAAGTGCACTTACTAAAAGCGGGAGCCGGTGGTTAGAACAACAACGACACTCTAAGAACGACTTTAATATTATAAACTGCACTAGAATGTCATGTGTTAGTATACAATTTTGTTACAACATCATTCTATTTATGTTGCTTTTTCCACTTGTGTATATGTTTTCAGCATTCATGCATTCACGATTTGTTGAAATTCAATGGACTGGACTGTGATACAATGAGTCAATTTTACCCAAATGAAACCAATCAACCAGCGGTACTACCGCTCACAAGGGCATTCCAACTTAATTCATTGCGAGTGAATATAATTATGTGTAAGTATGTTGCAGAGAACCGAAGCATGGAAGAACCAACTCGTGGATATACTTTGGTACTAATTTGTCATCAAATCTTAAACCAAATGGAATGCCCTTGAATTGGAACTTTCCTCGTTTGTTTATGCAGTTTTGAGTAGGTCCTTCGTAGACTTCCTTTTTGTTTAAATTTGTTTGCTTTTTGATTAATACATGCAATATTCTTCACTAATTTTGGTGATATGAAATTCGATCCCATTTGAATTATATTTTATACAATATGATTGATTAAATTTGACATTTTAAAACCGTGAATCCTTGGTCCTTTAGGGGTTAAAATTAATGTTTGCAAAATGCAGTGTGAACAAGTAATAAGAAAATTGCGGCTTATACACCTGTTATAATGGCGGCTTGTGAACCTTATTACTTGGTTCATAAGTCAAAATGAATATACCGGTAATTGTGCTTTCAATGAAGCAATGTTCACACCAGTGTTTTACTATTTTTCCTGTGTTTTTTTTCTTGAAGCCTAACTGGCGAAGTAAAAAAAATTGGGAAAGAATATTTGGCGAAATCTTAAGCTTACAATCATATTTTGTTCATATTCCGGTAGTTTTCTTCACAAAATCTGGCTATCTTCACAAAAAATGTAGAGAAAATCTGGCGAAAAAAATCAAAATTTTCTCATTTTTTTCCTTAACAAAAGAGAAATGCCATATTTGGTAGAGAAATCTGGCGAAATATAGCCAGAAAAGAAAACGCTTGTTCCACCGAGCTTGTGAATTCCATTTACAGTTATTACCGTCCTGCACATAGATCTTCGGTATGCCGCAATGCAAGAGGCCGAGGACCTGGATTGCTGGAGAGTGCATGGAGATGCATGAAAATGGGACTTCACCGACCACGTACTGTACAGACAAATTTTGTCTGCCGAGGTATTCATTGTCGGTATGAATGTACGTGCAGATTCACATGATCGACGTGAAGCCCGTTCACATACACCATTTCTGCTGCACGCATGCGTGCGTCAGATAACTTTGAAGGAATATGAGGTAATTAGAAAAATCTAAAATAGGCAGGAAGGAATTACACTACCGCAAGACAGAACACATGGAACTCATATCGTTCCCCTGTGTTCATTCCCCGTGAGTGCCACTTTTCCCTGTGATTTCGAGTTTTGACATGTGTACAAAATCACCTGCTTAAGCTTAGTCACCTACTTGTAGAAGGAAAGTTTTAACATGTGTCGAGTTCTGAAGCTCAGAGGGGAAAGTGGCACTCACATGGGAATCACACAGGGAAACCATATGAGACCCCTGTGGAAAGCAACACAACGCAAAAAACGAACGGGACTATACTTGCGGTAGTGTATTGCAGTTGCACAGTGCTCAACAGTAGCTACAGCAGGAAAAGACAAAGTTTTGAATATTTTTTTGTTTCTTCATTTTACCTCCCATCCTTTCAGGAACGCAAACGCAACAGTGGCACTAGGGTGGTGTGAATGGGCCATGAGCCCCGTCGGGATTTCGGGAAGCATGTGACCAAAAGCTCAAAATAGCAGTGAGCAGTGAGCAGTTTCCTTGTAGTGAAAGTATCGTACTTATGAAGACTCTTTCATTTCTTTCTCTCTGAATTTGTTATAAGAGCGCACTCAGGCTCAAGGCACTTGCACTTGTTCTTGATTGTCACTTGGGTTTGATCAGTGACACTATTGCCAGCAGACTGCAGTCTCATCAATGCAGTTCATGATTTCAACTTCTTCGTTCATAATTTACTCAATATCATCTTTGCTGCAGCTTCTAGATCGATCACACGGTGATCAATTGCATTTGAAGTCGCCTCTTAATTTTTGGGAGAGTTAGTTCCTTCGCAGCCTAATCCAGAGGTATGTATCCTTCTAATACTGTTCGGACTTCGGGATTCCTTTCCTCATTGTGTGGAGTGATCTTGAACTAGTAAAGGTTGGAATGGGTCCATGTTATCATATGAGAGTCGAATATTCAAACCTGTTTTCAATAGAAAATTAAGCAGGTGAAGAAATTCTTCGCTGTCTCGATAACTCCCACGCACCATGCATTCGCTTTGACATAAATGATGAAATCTTATTGTGAGGAAGTTACAAGAAATGAAAATGATTGCTCTGCAGTTTGATGCACATCTGAAGTTCTGAAATCTTCATATATGTCAGTTGCACTGTTAGTATTAAACTGTGCGAATGTTGCATCACGTTAACAACTTTACAATGAGAAAATGATGTGATAGATTGCTCTGGTGAAAGTTCTCACGGGATTTTTCGGCACCTTGTTATATTAACTAATGATATCAATATTAGACTTGACACTCAGCTTGTTACTTGTTTCTTACTTTCTTTTGACATTTGGGGGTCAAGATTTGGTCAAAGAATATATGAGTCGGTATTGCTAGCACTTGATCGATGTGAGAAGTTGACTTATACTAAGTTGACTTTTGCTAGCGATCCTTTTCATCGGCTGTCTGCATGCGCAGGAAAGATGGGAGTTCGAGTCGCCTTAGGACTGAAGAAAGACCGAGCTCTTCGCGAAAAACTGCTGAAGATATCAACTCGGGGGAAGCTCAAGGCTGAGCTTGAGAGACGTCGTGACAAACAACTGTTCAGAATTTCTGGCGCGTACACCGGCGTTCTCACAAACACTGTGCTTTTTTTGGCCTCCCCTGCAGCCAGTGTTGGCGTGGTTGTGAACGGCCTACAAGTACGTGCTGCCCTTCACAGCATGAATGTTATCGAGCAAGTTGCACGGGAGGCGGGTATCAATCTTTTAGAGGGACACCGGGATCGATATTCTATTGCTGGAGTAATCGTTAAACTTTTGCTCACCGGGGGCTTTTTCACCCTGGATGAGTTGATGTTAGCGTTCCCTGCACTGAATGCATTGTGGGACATCATTGGCTCCCTGAAGGACGTGGGAGAGTTTCCTGCCCAAATCGCGCAGGGTGCAATGGGCTTGACTCATGAGCCCAACTGGGACGATTTACCTCGTCTTGGGTGGGAAGGAATCGGAGTAATCGGCTTGGCAGGTCAAGTTAATGCTGCGACTCAGGGTGCTGAAGCAGCGGCGGAGCGTTTAGCCGTGAGGAGGAGACAGTACTAGGCAGGAATGCTGGCTCAGGGTTTAGGGTTTAAGCACCTGATTGATTGTAACTTGCCTAGAAATAAATGTGTCTCTTCGTTGCAGATTCTGCACTGGCAAATCATCGTCTTACTCTTTGAAGTGGCCCATTTTGAACTCTTCCTTTCGGGTTGGATTTTGTTTGGGCCAGTCAGTTAGCAGGGCTCGTGTAAAGCTCAGGTTTAATAAGCACTTGATATTGTAGTTCAAAGTGTAGAGATACTTAGATGAGGGTGTTGAACTTAGCTCTTGTTTTCGTGACTAGCTCTTGTAACAAGCTCAATTCCTTAATGGTGTGGAGAAATTTTGAGGATTGGCACCGTTGAAATTAAAAAAGACTTACTTAGCTTCCGTATGGAAAAAGGATCAACAAAATCGCACAATTTCTGAGAAAATGCCGCTGTTGAGAAGATTGATGGAACTTGTTTGGGGTATTTTGTACATATGTTGAAATCGGATCGTTCAAAAGTGCTACAACAATTCTGAAATTTGTACCATGCGTGGAGATCATCATTTTGAACATGTGAAAAAAAATTCACGTAATTTGGAGGTCTGAAGAGGAAGATATGAAGGTCTGAAGTGACGCGGAGATAGCCGCCTTGCACCTCAAAACAATCATTAAAAATCGCACACTTCAAAAATTTCGGATCAGGAAGTACCCGCGAATTCAGCTCTCAATTTTTTTTATTGCTCACCCTACAATTCATGGCCCAACAACTCCAATTTTCTCACTTTCTAGTTCCAAAAGTCGTGTGGGGGCCTTATGGTCCTTTAGGGGTTAATGATAGTAGGTTTGAGAGTAATAGTATCTTACGATTTGTTGACATTTGATGCCCTTGTAAATATGATTCTTGACTCATATGCTCAAGATAGAGTACCACAAAGTTTCATACACATTACTATTCTGTCCATACTTTTAGGTATATAACTGTAACTATTATTTCTTACCGCCTGGGTTGTGCTATTGTCCAATTTCATATTCTGCACACGCCGAAGATAGTTCTAGTGTAGAGCTTGTCTAAATTAAGATCAATGTTTTGGCGACCACTCTAGCTTATATCTCTAAACATGTCAACTGTGGCTGGAACTTTACATTGAGCATCAGTTTACCTTCGAGTCGTACAACGAATTTCAAGTATTACACGTGCACTCTACAGGCTTGTTACTGAAATTTTCATATACCGGTATAGGTCGCACATGTTCATAGAATGTGAGTTTTGGTACAGCTTTACAAGTGAGAGAAATCTTAGCTCATCTATCTTAGTCTTCCAAAATAGAGTCTTACTGAAGCATCTTGAGCTTTATCTGGTCACAACAGTGACAATGGTGATCTTGAGACCCCTGCTCTATTGACAGAGTTTAAAAGTTGTCTTAAGAAGATACACCAGTGCCAAATTATCACCAGCATTATTCCTCCTGAGGCGAAGACTACTTAGGCACCACATGTGTGCATGTCATTAGATGTGAATCATCAGCACGGACCTGATTGATTATGCTCATATGTGGGAGATAAAAAGACAGAGTGCCCTGTACCCCTGTTCCTTAGAAGAACCGCAATGGTTACAACTAAATGCTTCTTACTCGTTTGAAAGAAGCTAGGTCCATGCTATCTAGAGTAAGTGAATTTTAATAGACGAAGGTTTCACAAATTGTCTAGTTGACTAAAACAGTGTCAAACCTTCACAAACAAACATGGCAAGATAGAACTGGAAAATTGTCATACTAACCTGAGCCTCTTTGCATTTCTGGGGCTCCAGCTAAAGCAGGCAATGCCAAACAATTGCTTGATTTAGCAAATATACTTGAATATGTACCCATTCCCCACAGCACACACCAGTGGCTCAGCCACATTCAACACTACAAGGAGAAGGCGTCGCTTTTCACTCGGTGGGTGAGTCAAACGGCGCCACTTCACACTCACTGCCCAAGCACTCAAGACTTGGTGAGTGCGATTCTTCAAATAGGACAAGTTTGTACAGTGAACTCTAACATTGTTCTGAGTAGCGATGCCTTTGCTAATAGTGCAAAAAGTTCAAGAGGAAGGACTCCTATGTATCGGAAGATCTTGTAAACAATGCATTCGGAAATGAATTGTGAATATGGAAAAAACGGAGTTTTTATTCCAGCCACACAGCTCATTGTCAATCTTAACCCCTAAATTTTTGAGCGACCATATTCTAGTCGTTCCACTTTTTGGGCACCCTCCAGGGACCTCATATTTTTAAAAATTTCAATGAAAATTTCAGTGTAGCTTCCAAAAACTACACTCTACATGTCACACTTTGTTTCATGTTATTCCGATAAGTATTGCAAAAGTTATAAGCATTTGAAGTTTTTGAAGCGAGATCGGGCAACAAGATTTTTTTTTTTTTTTACTCTTTTTCAAAATTTCTTTTTTGATTCATGATTGGTTGATCTTTATCTACAAATGAAGCTTCAAATCTACCCATTTTGAGCAATGGGAAAAAAGTTATGAGGAGATCTGTTTGTTGGGCAGTTTGGACAAAAAAAACGTTGAAGCTCATTTCTAAACTCAATTTTCAATATTTTTTAATGAAATAATAGGCACCGGGTGAAGATCTCGAAGTACAACATTCTCACCGTTAAGATTGACATTTTACAATTCCATGTCAAACTTATTAATGATTTTCTTTTTCCTTTCACTTTGTACCCACTTCTAGTAATTGTTTTATGAAAAAATTAATATGAGCTTTTTTCTTACAAGATTTTATATTTGAAGACTTAACTCAATTGTTAACATGGCCTTGCCATTCAATGAATTTCTAACCCATTCAAAAAAAAGATATTAATTTCTAAAGTTCAAATTTGTCACCGGATTGAACCCCAAAAAATCTTCTTTTGCAACTTTGATCCTTATAATCTAAGAATCTAATGGTCATTTAACTCTCAAATTTTTTGCTCACATGAAAATTCAAGTTGGTTATTAGATCTTACGGTTGAATGATGAAAAAAATAAAAAACATATGATTTCTTCTGCAACTTCCAAATGTTGCGTTTTTCATGGATTTTTGTGAGAATACGGTCCTGGTCCTTTAGGGGTTAAGTAACCAACTTTGAATAATTATAACTTATTCATACGATATCGACACGATGCGTTTTTTAGGTGCGTTCGAATCCCCTTTCTTGTTGGCCAACAAGGACAAATTAAAAAATGGCCGATGATTGAAAAGAATCGTGCGGTGAGCGTGGATCGAACACGCGACCTTCAGATCTTCAATCTGACGCTCTCCCAACTGAGCTTAAATCCCACTTCGAGTTAAAAGGAGAAAATACACAACGGAGGGCAAGACCCACTGAAGACACCCCGAGGGCGGGGAGTCACGGGACACTAAAGGCATCCCGAACCAGGCGGCACAAAGCCAACCCTAAAAACTAGCTAGCAGACCTAGCTACGAACCAAGACCTCAATGAGAAGCAAGGAAACAAATGGATGAAAACCATCTGTTCTAAAAACCCTAAAACAGTCGCCTTCAGGAGGGCAAGCTGTTGAACCAGAAACGCGTGAGCTCCTGCAGATCCTCAGCCGACTGAAGCTCCGTGGGGAGAGAGATTTTGTCTTCCTCATCGATGTCCTCCAAGGGCGCATGAGGGTTGGGCACAGCGTGATCGGCTGTGGCATCTTCGTCGTCCAACTCCGCTTCAATATCAGCGCGAAGGTGATCCATGATGTCCCGCAGCAGTTCGTCGGCAATGGCTTCCGCGCGTCGCGTAGCCTCTCTTTCCTCTGAGGTAAGAGATACCGACTTTGAGGTAGAATGTGAGGGAGCTGGTTGCGAGTCCTCATCTGGTGGTATGGTCGGGCATTTCCTTAGAGAGTTAGCGAGGTCTCTCGAAAGGAAAAGGGGATGAGGGGCCATCTGCCATTTGAGTCCCCCTTCGTTCTTACAGAAAATCTCTCCATGCGTCCAAACTTTAGTAAAATTAGCAATCTTGGCTTGTGCTCGTTCAAAAAGCGGAGGTTTCATGAATCGGATCATAGCTTTATAAGCTCCCATCCCTGACTGCACAGTGAGCTGCCAGGCTCTAAAGAGAACAACCCCTAAATGGAACTCTTGATCCTTGAGGTCGTGAGCACATTTGGAGCACCATATGCACGAAATGATGGATACCCTGAGGATATCCCAAGGCTTTTCGATTGACATCTTAATATCAGAGTCGTCATCTGGAATGGGATCGTCCCCTTGAGGTACTACGGATCTTGTAGGGAGTGAAAGGCCTGTAAGGATCTCATGCCACGAGTCAAATGCTCTGGTGAAGCCAGCTTCCTGTCTGAGGAGTCGGAACTGAACCCAAGCCTGTTTAGATGTTGCGCAGGTCATAAAAGAGTGTTCCGGGGTTTCCAAGAGACCATCTGAGCAAAGGTTGGAGAAGCTATCACATGGCATTCCTATTTTCTTGCGCCACTTAGCTAAAGGTAAGCCCTCATTACAGGTGAGCCATATCATTGTGCCAACCTTTCTAGGCACCCATGGATGCCAAAGTTCCTAGTAGAACTTTTTCCTCTATATTCATGTATAACCCATTTCCGCAAGGTGTCGGTCAAACTTAGGTTGTTTAGCTTCTTTCTCTGAGATAATCTTGTATCCCCTTTTTGTAGTGTACCCAAAGAAACCTTCCTCCTGAAGATTGCCCTTCTTTTTCCACAACCATTCTTTAGGGTCGAAGTCTAAATCCCTGATTAAGCCACCTCTAAATATCCATAGTGACAAAGCTCCTTCTAGAGGAGTCTTGGGATTAAAGGAATCAACTTTCCCTTGTATTGTCCTGTACATAGTCCTAGTCGAAGTAGTGTGTAGCCTCGGGATGAAGGTCTTTTCTTCAGAAGCCAGAAAAAGCCGCTCGGATCCCTGCACTAGACGATAGATCGAGGCTAGGAATCCAAATTCTACAACCTCCTGAATATGGTAGAATTCCGGGTCTTGAACCGATTCTGTGTAATCTAAGGCTAACTAGTCCTCTACTTGGATAGTAGCCTCTTTCCATGGGATGCTTTGAAAAATTTCTGTACAAAGTCCTTCCATGTAATGAGGTCGAACCTGATGGTAAATATCGTCTAACGATCGATAAGTGTTGAGATCAAAGTCCCAGAGGTCTCTTACCCGTGAAATACCCGTTTTAGCCCAATGTCTAAATAACTGAGGATAAACTTCTCCCCATATCTTGCCGTCCTCATTTAGAATGTTTTCGTTGAAGTATAGGGGTTGCCGTAAAGTTTCGTCCTTGGAGGTTGGCAACAGTTTCTTGATGCCTGATCTTACAACTACCCAGGCTTGCCAAATGCCTTGCCAAAGTGGCGAGCCTTGAGGAGCCACTTTTATAGTAGTGAAGAGCCAACACTCATCGTGTATCCATACGCCTCCACTGTCTAATTGTAGAGATCTCAGTCTATGCTAAAGTAGGGATTTCCAGGGTTCGTTGCCCAGAGCCAACCCTCGGACAATCATTTTAGCCAGTAGGGCTTTCACTTGAGCCTCTGGGTCAAAAATCTTAATCCCACCATGTGAGACAGGTAGAAATGCAGAATCCCACGCAACACGAGCCTTGCATTTCTTGTCTGGATCACCACTCCATATGTAGTTTCGGACCAGGGCTTTTGTCTTCTTGAGTATGCCTTGTGAAATATTTGCACAAGAGGCAATGTACCAGATTGATGCAAGGATAACCTGGTTAGATACTAGGATTCTAGCTGCCATCGATAGAGGTTTAGGAGACTAGATTGCTAACATTAGAGAAAATAGGAGCCCTGTAGAAGGCCCCTTCAGAAGTCACGAATTGGACCTTCAATTACATTTAAATGTGCTAGGGGAATGAAGAATCTCCTATACTTGCTCAGGTAAGTAAAGGCGGACATTTATGAGGGTAGGACCGGGAAGGCGGTTCCCATTGGTAGAATTTTTTTCTTGTACTTGAAATAAATGCTTTTTTAAGCCAAGAAAGAACATAATATACTTCTTTTTAAATTATATTCTGAATAGAAATATAATTCTTTAGTATGTACAAAATAGTTTTTATTATGACTCATATTAACTCCATTTGGTTCCGGGTAATTTAACCATATTAGGTGGGTTGACTCAAGCCTGTCAGGCAACTAATTCTCTGCACTGATATTTGTAAATCTTTATTCTAGAACGAACATGTGACTTGGGCATATGCATGTGTGACGAGATGTTAATTGTAATGGAGATTCGTCAACAACAGTAGGTAAGGGAAATGCAACCCTGAAACTGTGAAATTAAAAGTAAAAAACGAACATGTAGGATGGACTAATCACCACTCCAGCAAGTGAGTTTGTTGATCTAAGTGAACAGGTAGTCTTCATCTCAAAAAATAGTTGGTGGTTTTGGGTATCATTATGAGTGAAAGTTAGTACCACATGGTGTGAACATGGGGAAAATTAGAGGTTTGATTTGGGTCACAGGTTACTTTCCACTTTTGAAGTTTGTATAAAATTGACAAATGCGAATTAAGTGTTGCAAATTTTTGCAATCCTCGTGAAAACCTATTCCGAAAGAGGTCATATTTTTTTCCAATTTAGGACTGCCAAAAATAGACGAGATTGCTTAAGTTGGTGATTTTAGGACAATCAACCTTAACGGCACAGAGAATTTTGTAGCCTGCATCCCAGCAGCCTCAATCGCGTTTTGAAGTGGTCAATGACCAAGATCAGTACCAAGGTTTTGAGGTGGTCAGATCAACCTTGGTATTGATCACAGACCAAGACCTCCAACGTTGTTACTCTGGTACCCTGATCACCAAGATCAAACCCTGGTACTCATCTTGGTATGTGAAAACTGATGGATGTGTATATGAAAACTGAAAACAGATGCGCTCTTTGTTCCTGTAACTGTGCATGGCCTCTTTGTTCCTGTAACTGTTCATATATGCACTGTTCCTAGTACAATTGTACCTTACAACTTGAAAGACTTAATAATTGAGAGTTTGAATTAAGTTAATGCTACATCTCGTCAGAAGTGTGTCTCAAGGCCATTGATATAAGCAAGAAAAGGCACATTCACCATGAGCTAAAACTCACTTACCATGGGAAATCACATGAGGTGATCACATTTTCATGTCAGAAATTGTGTACCATCACTAGCTCTCCTACACTACATTGTATAGTCTCACTGTCAAATTGTGAAGGCCCTCTTCATGGCTCCTTTTTTCTCTAATGCTTGCTTCGTATCTGCTGCAGGATCTTGTTGTCCTTGTCTTGTTGGGGCATGTTCCAGTCAATTGGGAACCCTAAGTGGCGAGTGGAAGTACCTGAAGCCATCCATTGTAACCCCAAGTCAGTTCCCCATTCAAAGTTCATAGGGTTGCCCGAAGCCCAGATGGCCTTGTTCTTCTTCCAGTTGATATTTGCGCCCGACGCAGCACAAAAGAGATCTAGCACCTTGAGCGTGCGATCCAGATTAGTCTTAGAGCCTCGCAGGAAAAGAGAGGTATCATCTGCAAATAATAACTCCCGTAGAATTCGCCCATTAGGAAGTTGCAGGCCCTTGATCCCATAAATGGGGTCGGATATCATATATACCCTAGGATATCTGCCACGAAAAGGAATAGGTAGGGAGCCATAGGGCATCCTTGCCTAACTCCTCTACCCACTGAGAATGGGTCTGATTTCTGTCCATTGACCAGAACTGCAGTCTCCCCCCTAGGTAAAGAGTTGAATTCCATTAAATCCATTTCTTAGAGAAGCCCAAAGCTCTCATAGATTGTTGCAAGAAGGTCCACTTAACACAACCATAGGCCTTCTCGAAATCCAAAAGTAAAACCACCAAATCTTGTTCTGATTCCTTAGCCCATTGCATTGCTTCATACGCACAAAACACATTGTCTAAGATATATCTATCTTTAACAAAGCCCGTTTGGGTGGATCTGATCCCTCTGGGCAGTAGACGTTGACCCATGTTTGCCAGAGTCTTTGCTATAATCTTATAGATGGCTGGCAGAACAAATATGGGCCGTTGATTGTCAAGCAGGTTTTGGGGCCCTGATTTTGGGATCAGTGATCGCAGTCCGAAATTGATGTTGAGATGCAGACGTCCAACCTGTAGTGTCGTTTCTGCCTCCCTGATTTCTTTGAATTGGGCCTCATAGACCTGGCGTCCTTGACGTTTCTGGGACTTCGTGATGCAATCGCTGCCTGATTTGATGGCGCTTAAAGCCGCCACCACCTTAGAAACTGTGTCATCAGTAGAACGGTCTGTCATCTCCTTTTGCCATATTTCAATCAGTTGAGTATGCGAATTAATGTCCTTCAATAGGGCATTATTAAAGGGGATGTGACCCGAAGTCTTAATGAGCTCCAGGGAGATCTGTATGAAAACAGCCGCATGGTCCAAAATATGTGCCACAGTGGGCCAAATGCCCTTTAATAATGCCCATCGATGTAACATGGTGCCACCACAGCTTTGCAAGTACCCATCGATGTAAAATTTGTCTAGACGCGACCAAATGGGGATGGGTTTATTTCTACACCAAGAGTGGTATTTATTACCAATCTGTCTGAATTCATCAGTGTAGAAGACATCATTTATGCCTATATGAACCGTAAATCTGGTCCATACTTGTGCCTCTTGGTTCCCGATGGCTTTACCTACGTAGCCTGGGCTCCTGTCCTCCGAGTTTTCAGTCATATTGAAATCTCCCGCAATTACCCAATGAGCCACTGGGAAGTCGTAGTTCAATAGGGCCATCCAGAATGATGATATGGCAGCCGTGTGGTTCTGTGCGTAGATGTTTAGCACACCATAACGTTTGTTTCCTATTTCTAGGATAACATATTGTGCCCGCCCTTCGATTATAACTCCTGATTCAACAATAAAGGAGGTGAGTTTGGCACCTACTAGAATTGTTGTACCCGCTTTAAATCTGTTGCCATCCGAGTTGTATAAAGCGTTGTTCCATAAGGAGGATCCTCCTTTAAAATCCAACTGATGAGTGATGGAGAGACAATCCTCTAGGGACAGATGATGTTCCTGGAGTAAAATAATTTCCAGTTGAGGAGAAGCTTTGTCAATAAAGTCCCAGAACTCTTTTCTTTTCCGGATCCCAAGCATTCCTTGTCCTAAACTCCGAATGTTTTAGGATGCGATTATGATAAGTTTGCAATTCATCCTCTTGATGAGGACAAGCTTGAGGGACTACCTTGCGTAGATCCTTCGCCATCTGTTGCCAAGTCGGAGCGCTTGTTTCTCTTCGTGGGTGGTTTTGCTGGAGATGACTCCAGCTCGTACAATTCGTCTCCCTCTATTCTGGTTAATGTCTCCTCAATGGTATTAGGCAGCTTCAAAAGCTGAACCGGTTTACCTCCCTCTGTCAGGATCTTCTAGAATTTGTCAGGCAGGATCTTCCAAAAATACTTTTCAAGTTTCTGCAGTACCACAAGATCTTTGGGAACTCCAATAAAAGCCAAACATACGCAATGGCAGTTTTCCTCATCCGTTTTGAGCCACTTGTAAAGCCAAACCACGTCTCCCCATTTCCGTAACGAATTCATCTTGTTGTTTGTGTTAACAATCACTTTCCTTAAGGCTAACGCCGTCTCGTTAACCATGTGGGGCATGGCCATTTTCTGGTCCCAGTCCTGTTGTCCCTCAAGAACTGCAGCTGTTTAAAGGCTATGGCCCTGCTCCCATGTGAGCCAGGGATAGTTTTTTCCTGAAGAATTCTCATTCCCGTGGGTTTTGTTGGGGTGCCTATGTAGGTAAGTATCGGAAAAACACGACACCTATTATTCTTCAAACGGAAGAGTAGCAGCATTTTCCGGGAATCCGTGAATGCTGCCGGGATGTTAGTAGTAAGGTAACCTCTTTTAATCGTACCCTCCGATATTATCTCCTGAGATGTGCCCTGAGGAGAGTTTATATTGACAGGAAGTGTCTTCCAACAGGATTAAACTGATCCGGCGATATTTTTGCTGCATCAGAATTACCATGTGACGAAATCTCTTCCGAGTTCGTAGCAGGTACATTGTTGGGATCATGTACAAAAGAACCGAACAGTAAGGGTCTAATAGGTTCAATATTCTCATTCCTTCTATGAGGAATGGGTGCTGAGGACCTAGGTGGCTGACTAAGTGCCTCTCCCCCATGAGAATCAACGGGGCGGGGGAAATGGTCCATGACTGGCGTTGGACAATCATGAGAGATTGGTTGAGCAGAGTCAAGCAGGTTAGCCTTAGGGATGATGGCACATGGAATCTTTTGGGTGTTCAGGATTACTCCCTGACTAGGTTGTATCAACCTAGAATCTGTATTCATGAGTGGTACTTCTAAACTAATCGGAGTGATAGTAGTACCTTCCTTTTGAGGGGGTTTAGGTACCCACTGCTGTCGAGGAGGAGGAGGTTGAGTAGGGTCCCTCTGTCCGGGTTGTTGACGTCCTTTTCCTCGACTGCCTTTGGAGAAGCCTCTATCGCCATTAGGTTCCCCTCCATAGTTTCTGAAGGTTTGTCCTCCTCGGCCTGAAAATCTTCCTCTGTTGTTTCGATCGTCGCGTCCACGTTGGCCCCCGAGACCTCTCTTGCTATAACCTTTGGTATAAGGTCTCCAACCTTCTTCTTGTTTCCAAGAATCATCGTATCCAGTACTGAATTGTCGTCCAGGCGCATTCGATTGATGCGCTCCTTCTCTGTTTTCTAGTTCAGGTTCTGAACCCTTCTTTGACAGAGAAAATGTACATTGTTTAACATTGTGACCGAAGTTTTTACATCTAACACACTGGTCCAGAAGACCTAAATAGGTCATTTTGTGTTCAACAGTAGATCCCGGTACTCGACCTGGGATTAGAACTGTAGACGGCAACGAGTGAATGTCTGAAACTAACACTCTGATACGTAGGCCAGGGTGAAAGCAAGGTAAAGTGGACCACTAATTTACACTATGAAGATCCAACAATGCAGGGTTCAAAACTACATATTAAATTTGAAACTTTTTAATTCTTTTTTTCCAAGAAAGTAGTATATGTATTGTTTTATAAAGTCAAACAATTTTTCGGAAAAAATTATCTTCAAATGAATTTATATATGTCTATACAATTTGAAAAAGTAGCACAAATTGAAAAAGAATTTGGTGACAATCAAAAAAGTTTGCAAGAAATAGGCTAAAAGTGCATTAAATTATTTTATTATTTATTTTCTTCTATATGGAGCCCTCAACATCATCATGAACTTCAAGAATATTTTTTTTAAAAATCAAATTGAAAACACTTAACGTCATCTAATTTGCGTTTGAAACCAGATTTAGACATTTTTTTCAAACACTACTTTTAGTAAACTTTTTTGAAGATATTCTTTTGAAACTTTGGATTTAAGTATATAGAACATCAATAAAGGGCTCCATGAAAAAAAAAACCAAAATAAAAGATGATTTGGTATAATTTTATAGCCTTTGGCAAAAAAATCGGATTTCAGCATAGCGGCGCGACTTTTTGGTACAAAATACCATGCTTTCACATGCCAGCAGTCTTGCCGACCCAAGAATCCGATAGGTCCATCGATAATATGTCCCCCAATCGCTTATCAAGTGCAGTTAGACACTTTTCATTGCGTAAGTAAATGGGGAGTCCAGGAAAATGTGCCCAGATCGGGTACCTAACTGAGTCGAGAGAATCCTCCTTTTGAGAGGAGAAATCCGCGCTCCAAGTAGTGAAGATTACAATCTTTCCTTCATAGAAAAATGTATTCATTAAAGTATGAAGAGCTCCTTCCTTCTTGGAGAAAGAAACCTCAAAGAAACCATTCACTATGAGAGCAATGGTTGTGAAAGACTCATGGAAGACAAATTTGGCCCATTCATTTAGAATCTTGAGACCCGGGCTCTTGACCGGTAGATGTCCGATTACTATCTTGTCTTTTGCCTCCTGTCTACAACTTTCGAAGAGAGCCAGTTCCTCCTCACTGAAATCGTATGTGAGAGTACCATCAACGCAATGTGGTTTTGTTGTCTCCCTTCTTGATTCAAGATCAAGAAGAATAGACACCGGCGCATGGTTAACCCGTTCCAAGTCTCCCATCGCACAAAGCTAAACGCTGAAGAAAGAATACTAATGATGCTAAGAATCTGGGACAGACGCGCTAAACCCTAAACCCTGAAACGTCACCCCCTCTAGTACTATCTACAGCTCCAAAAAACTCCTCGCGACAAGAAAAACAACTCAGAAACTCATATTTCCGCGACAAAGCACAAGAAACTGTAAATTAATTGCGAAAATGGATAAAATCCGAGCGAAAACGATCTAAAAAACACGCAAATTGACAAAAAGACGACCGCGGCTTCTTTCCGCCATCACTCCGCTCGCTGCTCGCTCGCACTGCTCTTCCAATTGAGCTATCCCCGCAAGATTCCGTAACCGGGACTCCAACTCGGGTCGCCTGGGTGAAAACCAAGTATCCTAACCACTAGACTATTACGGATTTCGAAAATGCCGGTAATTCTCGACTTTCAGTCTGAGCTGTTTGATAATCTGATATTTGTTTCCATATTTATATATAAAAAATTCTATATATCCATCAGATTCAGATACTGACATGGATGGTATTGCTCTCATTACAGCTTCCATACCCTTCTTCATCAATTCCCTCTTTGATGACTATCATCACATTCAATATTTGGTATCATAAGTTATTGTCTCCTCACCCCTGAATTGCAATGTGTCTCTCTATATAGTCGGTGAATCAATGACAATCACTACTATACCCGGTTGCAAGGTCGGTAGTCCGTAGCTCATACCGAATATTTATTTATCTTGTAGAAATGATGCGTATATTCTCCAAGCTTTTGTGGATATTCTGTAAGATTTTCTTTTCACCATAGAAAATACAATTTTTTTGAAAAAAAAAAATTCTAAAATTTGGGCTTTTCTTTTAATAATTTAATTTGCCTACCATGAAGGTTGTGTACAATATACATTGGTTATCGTTATTGTCCATCATTTTTTAATAATGTATCATTTTTCATAAAGTTGTAGAGGGAAGTATTGAGGTATTAGTATAATATGGCTCTCTTACTCTCCTTGAATACTAAGACTTTCAATCATTTACTTTCTAGAGTCTACTTGAGAATTCAGTAGTAGGGTGTGGATACTCTTAGGGCATCCTAAGTCCTAACCTACAAATCATGTGACATACAATATTTTGAATGAAAAGCATTCTAAAATTGTATAGAGGGCAAGTAGACACGTCACATTTGGAGAGTGTTCAAGTGTGATGGAATTTTATCCTATATTCTAAATAAGTGTTAGTTGTGATTGGTCCATTAACTATGTATTGTCCACGTAGAATGTGATTGGATCATTTGAAATTGAAGTATGGATGAAACTTTACTTTGAAGTGTCAATCTAGAATACGAGATTGAGAATGCCATTACTACTTGAGAGTTAGGTTAAAGACATTCATTGTACACATGACGACTCAAAAGATAAAATGTAAATGCCCTTAGTACTTGTGAGTCACTTGTGGCTCAGAGAATAAAATGTAAATTAGGGGCTGTCAGAGTTTACTATGTGAAGGTTTGCTACCAAACTAGGGATAACATACCACCTCTTTCATGCTCCATAATTTGTAGCTTTCTGGACAACACATTCTTCTTTATGCACAATACTAACCCTGTTGTAAAAAAATAGACATTTGAAGCATGATTTTAAAACATATTCCTACAAACCCTTTTGGACACAAGGCAATCAATCGTTCTTCAAAGTGATAGTTTTGTTTCAAAACATGATCCTGAAATTGCCTTATTTTGCAAATCTTAGGTTCTCTAAGAGAGCATTCAATTGATTGATCTCCAATGGAATAGGAATAGGGGTAGAATGAGACCTTAATTCTTTACTTTCAAGGTCAAGGGTTTGGTTTCTGTAAACCGAACCATTTATGAAGGTGAAGGGTTCAATTCCCTTTAACCTAACTATTTAAGGAAGTAAAAGGCTCAATTCTCTTTAATCTAACTATTTATGGACCAATTGTTGTGCACCACCTCATCCTATGCCCTTAAGAATTCACCTCATCCTTTGCCGCCTTGACGAGCATGAATTGAGTGCCATTTAGTTGAAAATTACAGGTCCTTTTTGAAATTGCCAGGTTTGAGGGATCCACCCGGATCACCTGGGATTGATTGTCATCACCACTGGGAGTTGTTACTCTTTGAAAGAGGAACTTAAAGTAAAAACGAAAAGCAAAATGAAAATTTCAGAGCACAAAGTAAGGCAAAGGCGAAAAGCTTTCCAAACAAGCCGTAGCTGGGGATTTGGAAATGTATTCGTGGGGTATAATGACAGTACAAGAATAGCATCTCAGGATCAGACATAGGACAGTAGGGTTACTGAATATCATAAACCCCAAGCCTGCTGAAGAATAAACGTCTCAAGTCTCTAGTCTGCTGGCAGTGGTTCCCATAACTATGCTACAAAATGTAATTAATGCTAGATGTTACTACAATGGGTGTCCCTGTCCTGTGAGCAAGAAATATGAGTTGAGTGCACTCACCAGTAGAGAACCTGAATGAAGTTCTCAGTGGGGGGACGCTACTAAGTCTGACCTGCAAAATGCTCGAGTTTGTCTATTTGTACACGATGGATGAGTCTGTGAGGGTGTAACATAGCAAGCTGACCTGCCAATATTACTAATGCCGAAAGGACACCCAGCACAAAAACTCTCTCTATCTTGCCTTCGAAGTGATGATACAGCACACACCAAGATACTGACTGTCTTGGTGGAGAAGTGGAAGGCATGAAGTAGAAAAACGTGCCTTCCTAAGAAAAACAAGGTTGCTCAGTTCTTGAACAGGAAGAAGTCACAGCACCGTGTTGATATGCAGAGCTTTCAAAAGAGCAGTAGCCACTTGCTTCACAAGCACTTGTCCACCTGATCGCTCGCCGTCCCGTCTTTCTTCGATGAGCTTCTGTAATCTGGCTGGCAAATTGTGCTCCACTATGAGCTGCTTCGGTCGTGGATGGTGCTCATACACAGCCTGCAATGAATGACCCAGACTCAGTTTCATGATACAAAACTATAGAAGTTTTAGGCACCAAGTCCCAGAACATTTCACATCGTAGAGCATCACACAGATTTGGTCCCTAAGTTGCCCTAAAACATCAATTTGAGATTCTGAAGGCTCCATCCACTTTAGCCAATACAGACAGCAATCCTAATTCTGAATAGGTAACACTTTAACTGTCAGGAATTTTGCCACACAATACATATTAGCATCATATTAGACACTAAAGAAATATTCTTACTAACCTTTATCATTTTGAGTAATAAAAGACGTGCAATCGCCTCTTTGTGATCAAGGCGCCCAACAAGTAGAGGCGTCAAGCCTGAAACCGCCAAGGCTGTATTCAAGCGGACAGATTTTCTGCAACACACATTTCCAAGCCACAACCATTTGAGAAACTAGAAAAATCGGTTGATTTATTTAAACCTGCTAAGAACTTAGAAGTGATAGGTGCAAAGATGTTACATACGTGATCATTTTCAGAAACGGCTCAAGAATCTGTACGAAAGAGTTTCCGCCACAACAACGAAAAAACTCCACCAGCTTCAATAAGGATTCCGGCTTTAGCAGCACAGATTCCACCTTCCGCTGATCATTGTCATGAGCCAGACAAACCGCCAGGGAGTCTATTGCAGTCACTGCCCAGTCCTTATCATCCAGCAGGCCGAGGTAGATGTCAAGGCCTTTGTAAGCTCTGAGTTGCTCCCTGCCAGTATCAGTTAACGAGTGGAGTGAAAAACTCAAACGGATAAGTGTAGTTCCGGTATTCACAATTCCAAAGACCTAGCAAGGATTACCTGGTATATCGAGACGCATGAGCCATATCACATAGTAGTGACAACGCATACTGCTTGAGAGAAGAATCAGTCAATATGAAGCGCATCAAATGAGGAATAATGCCACTCTCTGCAGCTTGCTCTTGACGACGTTTGTTGATCTTACACAAGTTGTGTAAAGAGCTCAATACCTAGCACATAAAGAGGTATTAGAAGTATAAATTATCAACAGTCACTGGGTGCAGCATGCCTCCTTCAAGGCGCAGCACAAAAAACTTGAATGATACCCATGGACTTGTCTAGAAATCGGTTCCTCTAATCACCATCTTCTCAGGCTGCAAAAGAGGATCCCAGTACAGACCCGAGAAAAAGAGACATTCACCTCATTTTGTATCATGTCCACATACAAACCCTCTTGCTGCTCTAGGAAAGGCACGAGATGCTTGATTGCATCTGCTCGTTGCAAGGGCTCCAGAGTGTTGGGCTCTACTGAAAGTTGGTTTATGCACCTTAATATCTGACCACAAAAAAACTGGGTTGTCAGTCTATGCAGAAGCTTGCTATCATAATTTCAAAAGTAAAGAGGCGCTCTAACTAGCATTGAGAATATACATGAACTCGCAACAGCAGAAACATCGACATCAAACCAAAGAAAAGAATGGTTTTGCAATCACGAGGCAGACTTGAGTGTAACAACAGCTAAAAAATGAATACAAATCGCAGAATGATAATCTTCAAACTGCCTATACACGAACTATGCAGTGTTGAACGGCTAATCATCAATAGAGCACGCATGATTACAGATGTTGAACATACAGTGTCGTTCAAAGGATTGTGCTATCATACCTTGACAAGAATAGGTGCCTCCAATTTATTCAGCATCTGAAAAAGTCGGATTAAAAGGTGAAGGCTGCACATATGCAACTTCACAACAGCGTCTCCCGCAGAAAACTCTACAAGTAAGTCGCACACTTTCGTGGAGTACTCACGTGCCTCATCGGGATTTAGTGTTGATTGCATGCGAGCAAGCAGACCAGATGACGTGGTACTCCCAACCCGAGCGTTTGGATAGCCCGATGCTGATAGCGTACTTGATGCTGTTTGCGAAGTAAGAGCTGACACATTCGTTGAAGGTTCACCCTGCAAATTAACAACCGGACATTGCATTCAAAGGTGTCAGTTCTCTCAACTGGCCCCTTTAAATATTTGTAAATAAATCCCATTCTGGTCATATAGGTATCCTCAATAACCACTTCCCAATGTACCTAAATCTGACCACTTGTGATCCAACCTACTCACTACTCTTATGAAATTCAAACCAGGCACAACTGACTGAGGTTTCAGAGTCACAATTGTTCATGAATATCTACAGGAAGTCACTAGTCAGCCACAGAAAGAGGAGATAAAACGTGGCATCTGACTTGGACACCTGTCTAGAGCATAAACTGGATACAGACGTTAAGGGAAGCGAATAGAAACGCCGAAATTCATTACTCAAAAACTGAGAAACATACCGCATTCCAAAAGCCTTGGATATCAAGTCTCCCAGATGGAGACGGTGAGAGCCTCGCATTATTCCTACCAGTCTTCGTAGGAGGAAGTCCAACTATTTCTTGGCCAGCATTATCCCTCTCCAAGTCTAGGTCAATATCACAAAATTAGATTGTTGGTCCAAAAATAGCTTAAGCATTGTCATGTAGATACAATCAATTTCAAAAGGTAAGGAAACGCTAGTAAGTACAATCAAAGCTGGGTGAGCTTGAGAAGACTATCACCTGTAGAATAGGAGTCAAAACTTCCATTTCTTCGTGCATGATGCAGGAGAGGCAAAGCACTCTCGCTCCTGTCGGAGGGATTTCTTACATGATCAGGCCGTCCAGGAACAGCCCTAGAACCGGAGTCTTTATCCACCAATAAATTGAAGAAGGATGCCTGTAATCGACAATCGACAATAAGATATCTCCAGAACAGAGAATGCAACATTCAACGATTACCGAGTGCGTAATGAGCCAAAATCAGGTCAACAATGGCATTGCATAGATACCTGGGATGGGGGATCAGGAGGTGCATTTCCGTTGCGATTGACTCCATCAAACAAAGCCCAGGAATCGTCTGCTGATAGAAGAGGTCGGGTCGAGTCTCCAATTGAGCGCACATCGTCTTCTTTTCCAAACCGAGCGTGGTCCGCTAGCCATGTATTAGTATCCCCGTAGTGCAGAAATGGATTTGTTCCTGCTGCGGGTTGTCTCCAGTTGTCTACTGCAGCAACTTTTGGTTGGTCTCCTGAATGAGCTCGTGCATGCCGCTCTACTTGACCTGGCAGGTATCTCAAGTAGTCTGGAAGACCAGTAGACTTATGTGGTTGGCCTGGTTGCAACCTTGACATCTCAATATCAGAAGATCCTGTTGCCTCTGTGTGAACGGCTCTTGTAACTTTTGAAGCGTCCAATTGTCCAGAGAATGGGCGAAACGTTTCAACAGTGTTTATTCTTGATTGATCTAGAGGACCCGACTGAGCTTTTATATTTTGTCTTTCAAGAGGCCCTGTCACATGAATCTTCACTAATGAATACATACATAAAATCATGAAAGAACGTATAAATACAGTAGAACATAAGAGAATGTCCTCAGAAGTTTAATGGATGAGAGGGAGAGAGATTGCTTAACGTTGAAGATTTTTCTGTAAAAACGAAATACTCCTTCCCGAACCCATTCTACTTCTTTCTATGAATTAAAACCTACGATGGATCTCTTGTGTTCATCAAGTAAATAGCAGCACTGCAGACAGAAGGCTTCAGATACAACAGAGTATATAATACCTGACAGCTTGTTTGCAGGATTCTCTACTGTGGTTGCAGTGGCACTTGCAGCCCCCGCTTGTAGTCCAGCCCTTGCAGCTTCATTGAGATTATGGAGAGTGTTCACTAGCCGAACCAGCACCCCACTCTTTGCAAATAGGCGGCAGAAGTCATTCTTGGACGTTGACCCTTGTAAATCAAAGACCTGCCACATCCCATCAATAGCCATGTGCACCATTTCTCTGCACATTCCCATCAGAACAACACATTGTTTTAAAAAACAAACAGAAGTAAAAAGGTCTCAACTGAGAGTTTGAAGATTCCTGTCAATGTAATTCCAGGTACTTGGAATACAACTATTATCGTTACAAACGTGCTTTATGCCGGTGGGGTAACAATTGAAACCGAAAGGACAAGTGCATGCCTCTGACTAGTAGTGTTATGTAGAGGAAAGAAAGGTCCACAAAAACAATTCTGGTCCCACTCATTTAACGAGGATATAAGAAGGGTATCAAAACCTCGATATGAGAAATACCGGTAACATCAAAGAATAAAGGGATACAAGAGCGATGTCTGTGATCACAGTACCTATAGTTTGCATAGTCAGGCTCCAGGAAGCCTACTAACACAGGAAGGCCCCGACAAGCTATAAACATCTGCAAAGTTGTTGCACTGCAATAAAATGATGTGACAAAAGTTAGAATTTGAATTTTGCAAAAGGTTACAGATAGACATATTCTAGGCTAGCAAACGCCGTTTCTTGGAACTACTGCAAGAACAGGATAACGCATGTTATATGGACTACACAAGCATAAGGTAATTAACCTAACTACTGCTGCTGGACTATTCTCACCATACTGATTAAATACACAGGTATTGCGGATTAAATCCTTGAGAAAATGACAAGGATCCCAGATGAAAAATAAAGACGCTGTTTACATTTGGAAATAAATATTGACCTTGTTTGACAGAGCTGTCGCACAAAATACGCAACCTCCATCCGAATGTCTCGGGAACACTCTGTACTCGCAAACTTCGTAACCAAAGGTATCTGCAGAAATTGATCTCATGAGTATAAAAAATACATAGAATGTGTTGCTACTAAGCATCAGTGAACATCTAGCTGTAATTAATATATAAATCACAACGCTGATACTTTCATCCGTTTAAAGACGGGCATTTCAGACAGAATATGTTGAAGGTTATTTGACAAAGACTTGCCAGGCCAATAAGGCAGGCATTTTCCTGCAGGTCGGAATTGTCTTGTATGACGTGGTTCAATAGTCGCAAGACTTGATGTAAGACCTGTTCAATTTCAACCATGAGAACATCAGAACACCATCTTGCAGAAGGAAGCAAGTGTAGAAAACATAAAGAATACACATCTGAGAAATCGAACACTATTGCTTACAGATTGCCTGTTTCACACTGAGGATAGTAATATTATTTAACTCCACAAATGCCAGCAATATGCCTCTAGTGAAGCTTAAAGTTATCACTCACACGACATCTTTTGAAACTCATTATTGCCACAAGGTCTAAGGACTACAAAAAGAATGACAGCCCCAAGTTCCTTACTCTATTACTGCTAGTCTCAAGCATATCCATCAAAGGGATGAGACCATGGCGGCTGATGAGACGTGATTTCTGATTTGGAAATTCACGAAGGATGAGGACCAGCCTCTGGCAGGATGAAATCACAAGCTCTTCATGATTTTCGAGTTTGACCATCCCCATCAACCTGGTAAATTCTGAGGACTGATTCCCCATTATCCAACAAACATGGCAGATTCGTGTTAAAGAATGTTGCGAACATTGGAGTAACCTCAAGTATTGCAGAGAATGACTTGAAGAATGGAAACATGCTTTATACAGTAAGTTATTGTCTGAAATAGTGACATACCTGCTTGGAAAAGTACTCTCGAGCTTGTGCATTGGTCTCAAAGCCCTGGAATACCAGTTCAAGAGGGTTAGAAACTAAATAGAGCATAGGTGATTAGCCACACCTAAGTAGACATGCCTTTCACCCTCTACAAACATTGCTGCTATTCAGTTGAGTTCCTCCATAGTAATACATTCTCATCCTTCCCACAAAAACCGTTCAATCCTACACTTAAACTATTACATCACATACCATAAGTCTGTTGTAGGTCATCTTTCGGCCAATCACATGGGAGATTCAAGTTCACTCGCTCCACATTACGCAAAAAACATTATGTGATCTAAATGTTTTGCAAATTATCTTTCACTAGTGTTTTCCATGACTAAAGATACAAGTAATTTCAGGAGTGTCATCGTTAGCACGAGAGCCCTATGATAAGTGATGCAGCTTGAACTGGAAGTTTTTGGACCCTATAGCCTAGATTTTTGATACATTGCTATTTCTCTATCACAGTTAAATCTTTGAAACTCGTGAGGATTAACGCACGAAGAGGATAAACTGAATATCCGGACTGCAAAGAAACAAGATGCCGAGATAAGCTTATAGCCGCGACCACTTTTAAGCATGAATGTAGGATAATAATATATAGATACAACTACTGAGAAATAATCTCGAAGATATTGCAGAAATTCCTGCAGCTACAGTAACTTGATAAGAGTTGAGTTGGGGATGAGGGTTGTACCAATTCAATAATGTCAAACTCATTCTCATCACCAGCAACGAGTGGTCTAAAGGAATCTGAGCGACTTTTTCTCCTGCTATCTGACTTCAATTTCACTTGCTTCTGAGAAACCTGAGACTTCAACTTGGCTCTATTTGGTGCAAATGGAATTGAGCTCCCTGGAGGAGGAAGATTTGTTCGAACAGAGGTTGAGGGTTCTTCTCCACGATTTCGTGAATCGTCAAGAAGATCTTCCATCAGCCCGTCCAAGGAGAGATCCTTGAACCTACTAACATGAGCTCCACTTTCTGAGCTCCCCTTCAATCCCTGAAGATGAGCAGCAGATGAGTCATGGATGTCAAGCATTCAAGCATACAGAAAAAGAGAAGACACATTGTAAAATGAAATATAAAACTAGCATCACAGGAATGCAAGTGATGAGACAGAACATCTGAACAATATCACTTCCTCCTGAATGCACAGGAAACCAAGTGAACACAACTGTAATTTTATGAAGAACCCTCAACCTCAATCTATTACCGTACCTCTGAATTAAAGAGAGCTCCATTCGAATCCGGTTGAGATGCAATGTCCTGTTTCTTTCCCTCTACGAAGTCCTTCATCTCCGCATGCTCATTAGTATAATTTGGGCCCATATGCAACTTTCCAGATACAGATCTAGCTCCATTCTCAATCCAGCGCCCATGCATGTCATCCTGTAAGTGCTCACCAGCCAGCCCTACATGACCGTTCATTTCCAGTTCACTGCTGATTTCTGGTCTGGAAGAAACAGAATCGGGAGAGTCGACCTGAGCCAGAACAGAGCCTCCAATTGAGTGCAGGTTTGTGAGTGAAACCAGCTTGGTTTGTGAGCTTGCATCATTCCCAATAGGTTCAGGTTGACGTGAATTCTGAGTGCCGGACAACTTTTGAAGTTGTGAGACAGCATGACGAGGTATTCGTATGGGAGCCCGGCGACCCATGCTGTTGCTCAGACTACTGCTTGCACCACTTGCTTCATTGCTCATCGTGGATGAATTGGCCTTCAAGTCATCGTCCTGAATACATACACCTACTAGTCACCAAATTGCCAGGCTGCTAAAGAAAGAGCATGAGACAATAGTAGTATCCAGAATTGAAGAGCAAACAGGCAATAATCAATGTTAGTACGAATCAACCCATCATAATCTTCTGCAACATTGCAAAAGCCTAACATAAAGTTCTAACCTGCGATCTAATTACGCAATGAATACCTGACAACACAATTGCTTGGCAAGATCTACTGCATAGCACACTAATTAACCAAAGCACTTCGCCAGACTGCCGGCATAAAATTACAATACGTCTCCAAATACGATCAGTACCATCGTTTCATTTCTGTATTATACTAAGCAAATTATTACAATTTTCTGACATATACAGCCTAGATACTTACCGAGCCAGACTCAAAGGGGTCCCTCATGATAAGGGGTTCCTCTTGCCCTGCAGCAGGATCCTGCTTCTTCTGATCCTCAATTGTCCTTTCCACAACTGTTGACATAACCTGTGGAATGTTGCTACACCCGAACAATCGCGACAGATAATTAGGTTTCCCGTCCCACCTCCAGTTTAAATACAATTTAGTGACTAAATCTGAAACGTTATAAAATATTAGGGAATCGGGACGCTCAGTAATATGCTGGGTATCGCACTGCAAGAAACTCTCTAGACAGTTAACAGAATCAATGTAAAATACATTTTAGGCAAATGTTTTTAATCAAAAGTGTAACTCACCACCAAACCATAGAAAAGAGATACTAAACATTTTTCTCTCAAGTATCTTCTTCACCCACCGAGCTACTAATATATTGCCTCAAGTGCCTATCTACATACCATGAAATATGTAGAGATTTTCTAGGCTTTTTATGCACTTACTAGTAGTTTAGCCCTTTCGTCTTACCGCTACCTTAGAGAACATAGACTCTAGGTTTATGAAGTACCATAGAGTAACTTAATTCCAACAATTAAAGGTCATGCCTCAGCTCTCCGGTTGCAGTCAGCCAAGACACAGAACTTGAGTCTCAGCTTATTCATACCTGTCCAGTGTGCTTTGTAGATTTCGTCTAGAGCTGCGGATCCATGGATGATTCAACAAAGTCTTTGCATCTGGCCGTAACTTTGCATCCTGTTGATGAAATTAAGTCAATGAGAATTGAGAACAACTGCCCAATTCAACAGAGACTAAAAAATCAAATAGATTCAACCCAATAATGTTCTCTATTTAATGCTTTGCCTTCTATACTCTTCAAGTAACATGTGCAGGTTTCGTTTCACTCAGGAAATAGAGTATTTAGTTTTCCCAACCTTCTGAAAGCACTTAAGAAGGAAGTCCGTAATTGGTTCCGACACATGCTCAGGTAATGGAGGGCGTGGATCCTGCTTCCACATGTTAACAATCCCAAAACAAAGCTTAGTATCTTGCAGACGACCAAAATCTCCGCCACCTAAAGGAAAGGCATCCTCGCCACTCACCACACTTTGCAATTCTTATAGAGATTAGAAGAATTGGGTGCTCAAACAGATGATTGAATAGTATAGTTAAATATCGTCACTAGGCAGTTTACGTAAAGAGACTGGGAGGTTTGATAAAAATGGGTGGAACCTAAAGACAAACCTCTGGAGACTCTTCGCATGTTTGGGGAATGAAATATGACCTGAACGATACGGTAAAGAGCCGGCATTGGTTGCAGCTCATAATAAGGTGGTATGCATGTTAAGAGCTCAATCACTGTGCACCCGACACTCCAAATGTCTGATGCTGCACTTACTCCCGACATTTCAATCACCTGGCAACATAACACACTAGTCATTTAGTCCAGCATCGCACATGAAATTGCTTCATAAGTACGATAGTCCTGTCAAAACGATTCATCTCATTCGCAAAATAAGTCTATCCAAGGACCTCCAAATTGTGGACACAGATTATCACGACCACAACCAAACATTTCCCAGAAAAACTCAGCGCAACCCTAGAAGACCTTAGGCCAAGACATCATCGCATGGATCACAACAAAAGTTCTGTAGAACTAGACCGGAACTAAGCCATGTCAATAAACACAGGGTATTTGCTCACAACATAACACTCGAGAAAATCCCAACATTCCTAAGCTTGGTGTCGACATGTATGAAACTAAAGTGCTGTAAAGGGTAGGAAAGGTGGTTAAAGCTCGTTCTCAATGACCACATGATAAAACTAGAATATTCAGGACACAGTTTAGATTGTAGAAAAGAGACCTCTGGAGCCATCCAGTACGGTGTTCCAACAACTGAATGCGTATTCATGTCGGCTTCTGTCAGCTTCGTTGCAACTCCAAAATCAGCCAGCTTCACCAACCCCTGATTCCACACCCCCAGGGTTAGGTTCGTGATATGACTAATGCCACGAGCTGCAAACTGTGTATTCATCTGTGTAAGCTGGAAACTGCAGAGCTAAGCAAGTGGCTGGCAACAGCCTACCTCTTTTGTGGTGAGAATGTTAGCGCCCTTGATATCTCTGTGGATGACTCCTTGTTCGTGCAGATACACCAGTCCTTCCAGAACCTACAGAGCAGAAATAATGCTTGGTCTATAGAGCAGAGCTAATCGTGAATGTTGCTACTCATCAAGATATGAAGTGTGGACCATAAAACAGGAAGAACCGGCCAATTACTACATTCAGCATGGCTTCCAAAATAAGAATAATTACAAAATCAAACCGATCACAACTCTAAGAAAGCCCTGCAGGAAAAAACCTGGCCCCACGTATTACATGCGACCAATGAGGAAAAATAACGTACACATAAATGGAAGTATATGTTCCAAATATGCACCAACTCACAGAAGGTTGATAACAGACGTATCTAGCCATACTCTACCCAGAGCTCATATAGTATGCAAAGGCACTTTGCCTGACAAGATGAACTGACTAAAAGCCTGACCAAGAATAAACCATATCTGTAGAAATACAATCCTTTATACATCCCACCTTTACATGAACAAACAGATACGCTCTACGATAAACAATGCATGCACGACGTTAAGAGTAAGCCAAATATGATGTAAGCATAGGTGTCAACCTGGGCAATGTACACAGCAACCAACGATTCAGGAAAAGCGCCAAATTTGCTGGGTTTGATGATGCTTGCCAATGACCCATTTTCCACGAACCTGGAAAACCACAATACTTAATCACCAGTCCTTGGTGTTGTTCCAACTCCAATATTGAAACCGCACAAGTTCCAAAAAAACAGTAGAATGTCAGGAGCTGGACCAGCCCAAGCAAAGAACTTACTCGAGAATAATGTACAGATGCGTTTTGGTCTTAAAGGACCCTTGATACTTGACGATGTTCCTATGATTCAGATTCTGGGCACAAGGACGTCAAGTGATACGTTTCTTTTGTTTTCAGAATCATGTAGCAGAAGAGAATAGTACCAAGTGTTCACAACGAATAGCAATAGAGCTCCGTGATGCTTTTCTTTGGTGGCCAATTGAACAGAGGAGAAAACAAATAACATTATGCTATAACGATTATTTTTAAAGGAAATACAAATAACAATCATATATTCAAGAGAGATTAAAATAGAATACCTTTAGAAGATCGATCTCTGACTGCAATATTTTCCCGATGAAACCCAACATCCCACAAAGAATTCATGCGTTAGCTAGATGCTGTAGAAGATACGTAAAAAAACTTGCCAAGAGGACTTGGTGAACAGTCAC
This sequence comes from Pohlia nutans, assembly GCA_022496805.1. Classification (NCBI taxonomy): domain Eukaryota; kingdom Viridiplantae; phylum Streptophyta; class Bryopsida; order Bryales; family Mniaceae; genus Pohlia; species Pohlia nutans. Next base: position 11,678,289 of record CM040092.1, on the reverse strand, counting down.
ATTCCAGCAGAAGAAACATCGCACAAAATTGAATGAATCGACTTCTCCTTGTATCCAGATTGGATATCTGCATAGGAATCTGTTCATAAGCACTATTTACCCCACCCACTATATGATGACAACTATTGCTAGAGAGAATGGATAGTTTAGTTGCTACAATAGAAAGGAACCCACCATAATGCTGGCCAGATCTTCAGAGGGAATGTTCTCCAGCGAAACCTGTTTGATCGCCACGAAGTCCCCATTCTCCAAATCCAAACCCTTGTACACACGCCCATATGCACCTTTACCAATTTCATCTCCCAGCAACTGCCAACCATTCCATAACATTAAATCCCAGGTCAAAATCCGCCCTCGGACTCGCAAAAGAGCAGGTTCCCAGTGAACTCATTATATCATTTCATTCGAGCGATATTTTTTTTTCAGGAACAAATTTCCAACAGAGTCAAAAGACACTTCCAGCACTAAGTGTCTCATGGGATGTCATACATTACACTTAGACTGTCTGCGTAGGTCAGATTTGAGATGAAAGCGAATAAAGCTATGGAAAATTAGTGACAAATGCTGAGTTAATGTATAAATGCTAAACCTCAATTAGACCGGTCCCCACTCAGACACAATCCCTTGCGTCAGGAAATCTTCAACACTAAAGCTACTCCCAGAACAGTGCCCTCCTGATCAGTTCAAACCCGCTTCAACAAAACCAAAAGGCAACACTATCACCACCAAAAGACTATTGCAAAGGATTCAGAATTCATGAACAGAGGACTATTAAAACCTATCCCACTCGATCTGAGAATATTGCAATCACTATTGTTACGGCTTCAAAAAGAAGAAGAAGAAATGGCTCACATATTTATCATTCAGGGTTTTGGATTTGTGAAAGTGGGAGGCTCCATGACGAGACATGATGACAACAAGATCTCAACAACAACAGCCCAAATCCGGCCTGCTGCCTGCTCCCTTAAGTAGCCAGTTTCCGCAGCCCTCATTGTGCTATCAAAATTCCACCCGCCTCCAAATGCACGCCACAGGACCACCGAAATTCTGTCTCCCCCAATGCCCCATTCTCAACCCATTCTGCCACCATCGGTCCACGTCTACTCACAAAACCTTCATAGCACCAACTAATTCCACTAATCACTCGATCAGCTACCAAACCCTAATCCCCCACACGAAACGAATCTCCTCTCCGCCGCAAATTCGAATATCACAGCCGTCACCCTGCAAGTCCCAAAACCTCGCAAAAAACTAATAATTGTACAGCAAAGATGCCGGATGCGTTGAAAATCGCCAGAGATCTACTTACTGAGTCCAAACTTAAATTTTACTAATTTCCACGCTGAAACTCTGACCTAACTTCAAAATGCGCTCGATCAGAATACAAATGCTAATTCGAGCGACGAAACCCTAATCCACCACAGGAAAGTTCTCTTCTCCGACGAAGCTCCTCCTCCTCCTCTACAGCTTGGCTTGGCTTTCAAAAAGCTCGCAAAGAACTAGCTTAGACTCCGAGGGCTTTGCAGGATGGCGGATGCGTTGAAATGGCCGCTAAAAGCAAGAGATCTAGTGACTGAAGCCAGTGCGACATGAGAACAGTTGCAAAAAGAGAAATTTGACTTAGGGATCGACAGGCATGTAAGTTAGTGTAAGTTAGTGTAGCGGCAGATCTGGCGACTCGAGGAAAAAAATCAAAGGCAGAAAATGCGCAGGCAATGGAAACCAAGACGATGACAAAGACAACAGACGGGGCCCGGGCCACACTCGACTGTGCGAGATGATTCTCAGAGTGATTCCGCCGGCACTGGGAACTGTTCTCCGTGCGTTCCCTTGATGTTCCCTTGATGTTCCCTTGATGTTCCCGGTGGGGATCACGGGACCAGTGATTTTTCTTTCATTTTTTTCAAGTCCCATTGGCGATTTGAAGATTGAAACTTAGAAAAATAGAAAGCAATTTTTTGGCAATTTACAAAAAAAAATACTACACATACATAGCTTTCTACAAAATTGATGGTTATACATACCAATTACAAGGGAAGATTATGGCAATATACTCTATTTTTTTACCCAAATTTTCTTATAGCAACATAGCAAACTCATTTTTCAAATATCGAGTTTGCAATATATCTCACCCTCTATGGAAAAACTAAACTAGTTAAAAATAGAATTTGGGGTGGTTTTCCTAAATCGCTCAGAAATCGAGTTTTATTGTTTTACTGCATTTGATAATATAGGATCCAAATGACTATTTTTAGCCAGTTTACTTTTTCCATGGAGGGTGAGATATAGCCACAAAACAATTTGCTACGCACATGACCCTTTGGCTAGGGAGCATCCCAAAATTATTTGGAGTTGCATTTAGAGCATCGTCGATGGGGCCTCTAAACATGTCCAGTATATTAAATTTATTTTTTGATGTAGATGGAATTAAATAATCAAGTTATTGTTATTGAAATTACATTTTAAAACTAAATATAATAAACCCAATAAGTTTTTGATTTGGACATTGGATGACCGAGATACACCTCATTAAAACATCAGGAATTTCGGACCCCACAGATTTCGCACGATTTCAGTGCGATTTCCGATATTTCATGGGTGCGTGTATTTTTCGCACTGATTTTGCATCATTCTGTCATTCATCGCAACTGCACTGATATGACATCATGATCGTACAAGCGGGTATAGTACTGATTCGACACGATTGATACATCTATTGAAAACGTGCGAAATCTTCACTCTCTACAGTTGTCAAATGTCGTGTCTTAATCGTCTTTAAACCCACACTAATTCAGTGTGTTTTTCGTGCGACATCATCTTCTCTATATCTAGAATTTTTTTCTTTCTATATACAGATTTGGTCAAAATAATTTTATTAAAAAAATTAAAATATAATTTTTTTCTGCCCTGCCCGAATTTTATTTCGGGCTGCCCGGTCCAACTACTCGGGCTGCCCGGACCACAATGGGGCCCAGCACGACTTACCCAAGGCTCTATCGCCGGTGGCCGGAATCGGACTCGAGACTTCCTATCTACGAACCACACTCTACACCACTAAACAATCTAGAACTCTTGATGTAAACAATTGATTTTTTTTTATAATCATAAAGGAATGTAACCATTGGCAAATTTTTTTGCCATGTATATTTAATTATTTTTTCAATTTTTTTTTTGCACTACATCACACAGGCCTTTTTCTATATCTAGAATTTTTTTCAGAATTTTTTGAATTTGTTTTTTTTTTGCCAAAATAGTGATGGCTGTGAGCTGTTTTTTTTTTCCAGCGGACTTCAAATGTTTTTAGCGATGTAAAAAAAACATTTTTTCCGAAATTTTTTTTTGCACTAGATCATGCAGGATTTTTTCTATATCTAGGATTTTTTTCAGAATATTATGAATTTTTTTTTTTTGGCCAAAATCGTGGTGGCTGTAAGCTGTTTTTTTTTTAAAGCAAACTTTGGATGTTTTTTTGCGATGTAAAACAACCTTTTTTCCAAAAAAAATTTTGCACAAGATCATGCAAGCATTTTTCTATATCTAGAAAAAATTTCAAATTTTTTTGATTTTTTTTTTTTGACAAAATCTTAAAAATTGTGAGCTGTTTTTTTTTTTTTTTTTTTTTTCATTCAGTGGATTTTAGATGTTTGAAATCTTTTTTTACCAAATTTTTTTTGCACTACATTATACAGGCTTTTTTCTATACCTAAATAAAATCTTCAAAAAACTTTGAATTTGTTTTTTGATGAAATCATGATGTTTGAGAGTTTTTTTTTTTTTTTTTTCAATCTGCATATTTTTAGCAATGTTAAAAAACTTTCTTTGTAGTTTTTTCTTATTTTATGTTGGAGAAACATTTTTTCCCATTTTTTTATTTTATTTTATGCTTGGATCAACCAAAAATCATTCTTTTCATTGTAAGTTTTTGTATGTTTTTGCAACTTTTTTACCTCTTTATGACATTTCAACATATATGCCTTTTTGTTTCAATTTAAATTTTTTGATCGTATTTTAGGAAAATGAGTTGTAGGTCTAATAATAAAATAAAATAAAAAGTAAATCCTTGAATATTCACCTTGAAATGAAGTAATGAAAGAGAGGTACATAGAATGAAAGTAAAAAACTAAATTGTAACGTGCATAACTTTGGGATTGATGAAAAAAATTCAATGGTCAGAATATTGTAGCAAGCAATTAAAAGCTTTTGCAATTTTATTTTTTGAAAAGTTGCTAAAATTGAGTTCAAAGAAAGTCTGATTTTAAACTCAATTTAACTCGCAATGCTTCGAGAGATCATGTTTTGGTCAATGCCCCCTTTTACGAGTTGCCCGAGACTAAAATATTAAAAATTTGTTTAAATTATAATTGTTTTCTAATAGGAAATCAAGTATGCTTTCGAATCCAATTTCAATCATGCCAATCCAAGTTAAACTCCACCTAGGGGAACTTTCAAAAAAACAACACCTCTACATTGTCTCGTGTTACAAATTTTACTATTTTGGAAAAGTAATGTTGTTCTTTTCTATACATCTTTTTATTTTTGCTCCTATCTTGAAAGTACAATTATAACCAATAATACCAAATTTTGAATTCTAAAAATATAAAATGTAATTTCATTGAATTTTTAATGTTAATTGCTTCTAAATTCTATAAATAAAGATAAAAAATATTTTGGGAAATTAGATTGTAAAGATATTTTGAGAGGATTCTAGGAATATTCCAAAATATTCCAAAATAATATAAACTATTTTGAAAATATTCCAAAAGATTCCAAAAGATTCCAAAATAAGATATTAAATTTTTCTTAGTATTTTCTCTATTTATTATATTCCATCAATAAATCAATAAATTTAGAACATTACAAACTTTTTATGTTAATAAGTATGACATCCTACTGTAGTGCGAAAACACCCTTGAACGCGAGTGACGTGGAGAAATATAAGTCACTCATTCTCAAATTAAAAACTTGAAATAATTCTCAGCTGATTTTGTACGGATGTCGTACGACAATAATACACGGATGTCGTACGACAATAATTTGCATTATGATAGATGTTGAAATCGCACGGATATAATAAAAGGTGTTGATATGATACGTATACGATACTAGATCCGCATTAATCCCTAAAGGACCAGGACCGTATTCTCACAAAAAACCATGAAAAACGCAACATTTGGAAGTTGCAGAAGAAATCATATGTTTTTTAGTTTTTTCATCATTTAACCGTAAGATCTAATACCCAACTTGAATTTTCATGTGAGCACAAAATTTGAGAGCAAAATGGCCATTAGATTCTTAGATTATAAGGATCAAAGTTGCAAAAGAAGATTTTTTAGGGTTCAATCCGGTGACAAATTTGAACTTTAGAAATTAATATCTTTTTTTTGAATGGGTTAGAAATTCATTGAATGGCAAGGCCATGTTAACAATTGAGTTAAGTCTTCACATATAAAATCTTGTAAGAAAAAAGCTCATATTAATTTTTTCATAAAACAATTACTAGAAGTGGGTACAAAGTGAAAGGAAAAAGAAAATCATTAATAAGTTTGACATGGAATTGTAAAATGTCAATCTTAACGGTGAGAATGTTGTACTTGGAAATCTTCACCTAGTGCCTTTTATTTCATTAAAAATTATTGAAAATTGAGTTTAGAAATGAGCTTCAAAGTTTTTTTTGTCCAAACTGCCCAAAAAACAGATCTCCTCATAACTTTTATCCCATTGCTCAAAATGGGTAGATTTGAAGCTTCATTTGTAGATAAAGATCAACCAATCATGAATCAAAAAAAAAAAATTGAAAAGAGTAAAAAATTAAAAAATTCTTGTTGCCCGATCTCGCTTCAAAAACTTCAAATGCTTATAACTTTTGCAATACTTATCGAAATGACATGAAACAAAGTGCGACATGTAGAGTGTAGTTTTTGGAAGCTACACTGAAATTTTCATTGAAATTTTTAAAAATATGAGGTCCCTGGAGGGTGCCCAAAAAGTGGAACGACTAGAATATGGTCGCTCAAAAATTTAGGGGTTAAAGGCAATCGCATGTTATCCGTGTCTTATTAGCCATGTAATGTAAATACACGATTAACGCACGGATTCCGTCAAGCACGACTTTCGTGCGGAAACAACACTTTTTTCATAATCATTGTAAAGACACTGCATCAACATCCTAGTAATGCATGTCACTTCCGTACCATAACGACACTTCTAAATGCACGTATGACATGCGGAATCAGTGTTCAACGATAAACGCATTGAAATCGTGCGAAATCAGTGGGGTCCAAAATTCCTGATGAAGTTAGCTAACTTCCAAAAAAATTAGAAACATTTTCAAATCTAATCTAAAGATGCTTTAGAGTATCAAGGCACAACACATTTCAGTACATTTGCCGTTCTATTGGCTCTCAAAACCATTTTTAGATTAGATTTGAAAAGGCCTCTAATTTTTTTTAAAGCTAGCTAGCTTTTAATGAAGTGTATCTTGGTCATACAATGTCCAAATCAAGATTTTTTTGAGTCTATTATATATACATTTTTAAATAATTTTATAATAATAGTAATATAAATTTATAATTCCATCTACATAAGAAGATAATTTTAATATATTGGGCGTATTAGGGGCCCTATTGAAGCTGCTCTTAACCCCTAAATGCCCACAACCTTCTCCAGATTTGGAGAAATACACAAATGCATTATAAAATGCAATTAAGAAGGATATTTTGAACTTGATGTATGAATAAAAGTTGTACATTATAAATTTTAGATTCTATCTACATAGTTAAATCTTTGATTGCAATCACCAATATTTTGTGTAAAATCTAAAACTTCAAATTCAATTTTTTCTTGCAATTTGATTGCAAATGACAATCTATGAATGCAATCTGTTGTGATGGGTTGAAATGTAACACTCAAAGGGTAGTAATTTTTGGAGATTTTTTGGTTGCTTAATTTTATGAGTTGATTTTTCCAAAAGCACTTTTGAACTAAGATCTAGAAATTTTTGGTGAATCACTGCAAAATGAAATGACGCATAAAATTTTCACAAATCATCCTCTTTCTAATTTATGATAAATTGGTTTAACAATACCTTATACCAAAAAATATAGTATATCTTAAAACGTGAGGAATTGATGAGGTTTGACCGGGTAATTGTGGCGTGGACGCTGAAGGGTGAAGGGGTGGATCACATTATGATCTTTACTACCAAATTAAGGTAGTGAATATTGAAATTTTAATCTGTACAAAAATATCTATTAACCCTTAATGGACATATGGTATAAAGGAAGGTAGCATGAAAGAATATAAGCCAAAATTTAAAGCCGGACATCAATCCCTCCATGGGCTACCTCCTTTGATACCGGGCATTGGAATGCCCTTGGGGAGGAGGGTTGAGCTATCCAGAGGCCAGAGCTCGTGTCCCAATATCCATGCCCTATCGCAATTTGTCATTTTATGTCTTTGCTTCATCCCACGACAACCCTTGTGTGCACATGAGTGACATGAAGTTTCTTTTTGTGCACATCTGAGAGCTTTGAGGGAATCTCGCCTCGTCCATGGATTTTTTGGTTCACTCTGTTTTTGAAGTTTTCAAAACTAAATTCCCTCAAGCTTATTGTGTCCTTTAAAGATTAAAAGGTTAATTCTTAAAACACTTCAATTATACTTATTTTTTCATTAAAAACTTCATGCATATAGAAAGTTAAAATGCTATTTAATAAAGTCCTTTTTGATTTGTTTAAAATATAGATTTTTTATAGGTTTTTATATGGGTTGATTTTAAGTTGAAGACAATACCTATATCATACTTATTTCAAAAAGTTGATTGAAAAAAATATAAATATTCAACAATGATTGTCTTTTTCAATGTCCAAAGCCTTTGTGCAAGATTTTGACTACTCTAAATAGTGTATTTAGTGTGAGATACACTAATTTACATAAACATGTTGTAAGTTTTTACTGTTGACCAATTCTTTTACCCTCTATATTGGTCAAGATGGGGATCTTTCAATAGTATTGGAATCAATGTCTTTGGTAAAAAAATTTGTCGAGAGTAAAAATCTATAACATTTTCAAATCTTATAATTATCTCACACTAAATAACTATTTAGTGTAGTATTAGTGTTGATCATAGTAGTTGAATTAAAAAAATTACAGACAATAAGCTTGACATATAAAATTATTACACTAAAAAGTGAGTACAACTATAAATAGAGTGACAACAAATAGAATAGAAGTAATGTTCATTAATAAAATGATTATTTTTCCTATTTTAACAAAATAACTTGACACAATGGGTTTAGCAATTTTGTGCAAAACCTGCCTGGGCAATAATCACAAAGGTACATAACAAACATCCAATGGGTATCTATGAACCAAGGGTTGATTTAGGCCATTAGGGCGTTTGCATCATACGCACCAAAAAACTCATTGCAAATGCTTTTGTGCACATATGTGCAAATTGTGCATTTTGCCGTAAAAGTTTAACTTTCAAACCAATTAAAAAATATGTAGCAATGATTCAATGAAAAATGAAGCAAAGCAACTTCTAGAATTATGTACACATTAACCAAAAATAAAATTTTAGTTTGTTAAAATGCATTTATCTTAAAGATTTTGAGTATCAAAGTCCCACTCTAATAACAGTCTCACCAATATATGATCAAGCTTTGAATGTAAATATAGTTCATGTTTGATTCTATATTTAAAAATCTACAAACAACTCCATCTCCAAAGTTTTTTTCTCAAACATATTCAAAAAGGAAATCCATCAAAAATAAATTTAACCCTTTAGTGCCCAGCAAACCACATTATGGTCACTACAACGTCCGAAATGCAAATAGCAGAGAATCCGTGAAGAATTGGAACTTCAGTTTTGAAGTTCAGATTTGCGCACATACATGACGCACCTTCTAGAAAAAGAAATTTTCAATTTGGAATTGTACAACTATCAAAATACCTATCAACAGAACGCAAAAATACTGCAAATACTTGAAAATACAGTAAATACTTACAAATACAACATATGTATTGTGTAGTATTTCTTGTGTTTGGAAGTTTGTTATCTTGTTTTATTTTTTTGGATTGTGTTTTCTTCTTCATCTTCCATTAGTGTGTGTAATCCGATCTTGACTAATGTACCCACTCGTGTCAATTTTCAACGTATAAAATTTTGTCCTAAACCGTACATGGACAAGTCACTTTCACTTATAAATCTCACAATAATTATGTGTGAGTCTATTTTTGATATGAAAGATTGCAACGGAGAGGTGTAGACATAGGGCATAGCTGAACTTCTTTGCTTTTATTTTTGAAAATTTACCTCAAATTCTATTTAACTTTGAAGTCACACACCCCCCAAAATCTCGTTTTTGAGCGTGCATTATACAGTTCAAATACATACTATAATCTTCCGATCCCACCATCGGATGATTCTCAAATTTTAATAAAATGTGTGCTCTCGAGTTGAGAATAGAATTGTACGGTTACTTTCTAATTTAATCCATTCTATTTTTGGAAGTCTCAACCACAGTGGAAAAACCCACTGAAATCCAGAGCTGTCTGCTACAGTACCCTGGGCACTAAAGGGTTAAACTAGAAAAACAATTAATCGCCACCAAAAGTAATACATTTTAAAATTTTAAAACTTTAATCAATTAAAAAGAAATTGAAAAATTTGGAAGATATTTTTCTTCACATATAACACATAATTCACTATTTATGCATTGCTCTCATTTCATGAGCAAATTTGGCTTAAAACAAATTGTCTAAAAAGTTCTCTGAAAAACAACGATTTTTATCTTTCTACAATCCTTTACATTGTAATAAACATTTTTTTAAATTTTTTTATCCTTATATTTATGCTTTCTTTCTTGCCTTCTTGTTTCTTGTCTTTCCTCGTCTTTTTTTTTTCTTCTATTTTTTCTTCATTCTTTTCTTTCGATTTTTGAGTCTTCTTGTGTAGTCACGGATCCCACACTCGCACCAAGGTATTTTATTTTCTTTTGTCTTCTTCTTTGTTAGGGTTGAGTTTGCCATTCGTGGTGTTGAATCTTAAAAAAAAACATTTTTTTGTTAGGGTTCATGTTGTTATTTGTGGCACTGAACCCTACCAAAATAATAATAATAATAATAAAGATCAAGGTGGATATAGCCGCAGGCTGAACCCTAAACAGTGGCGCAAATGAGATTTTTTTTAAATATATATATATATTTTTGGCGATGGAGTGCACGGCTGCGCACCCTATGTCACTTTCCCTCCCCTCTCGCTTATATATATAAGCGAGAGGGCAGGGAGAGGCTCCTCATATATATGAGAAAGGGGAGGGAGAGGGAGAGCGACATAGAGTAAGCGGGTGCGCACCCCACGGCCGAAACTAGAAAAAAATTATAAATAAAAACCTATATAAGTATATGATATAAAATTATATAAATAAAATATTAAAAAAACAAACAAACGAATTGTTGGGTTTAGCACCACAAATGGCAACTTGAACCCTAACAATGAAGAAGAAGGGGAAAAAAGAAACCCTTGGTGCAAGTGTGGGATCCGCGAATGCACAAGAAGACTAAAAAATGGAATGAAAATAATGAAGAAAAATAATAGAAAAAGAAGAAAACAAGAAGAAAAACAAGAGGAAGGCAAGAAAGAAAACAAGATAAATGTAAAGATAAATGTAAGGATAAAAAGTAAATAAAATTATTGTTTGTTTACAATGTAAAGGATTGTAGAAAGACAAAATGCGTTGTTTTTTTAGAGATTTGTTTAGATTTTTTTTTAATGCGCCCAAAGGCCAAATTCATGATTATATAGCCAAGTGCGTAAATAGCGAATTGCGTGTTATACTTGAATATGTGGAAAAGTTATAGCTCAAAATTCCATCCACAATCCTATTTTCTCCTTCTGTTTTAGAATTTGGAGTGCGTATTATGCGGTAATACAAGCACTAATTTTACTTTGATTTGTGTCTTATTAAGAGGTACATCTTATTTTTAGGAATTTCTTCAAATGGTCACTCAGTTTGCACTCCCACTAAACCAAAACAAGTCTCAAAACTTCACAACCTTTTGTTGTCTTAACCCTTTAATACCCATGAGACGACATTGTGGTCACTGATGTGTCAAAAACACAAATAACGGAAAATCCATGAACAATTGGATTTTGAATTGTAATGTTAAGAGTTGGAGACTTATTATAAACATCTTCTAGAAAAGTAAATTTACAATTTGGAGTTGTGCAACTACCAAAATACCTATGAACAAAAAGTGAAAATACAATAAATACTTACAAATACAACACATGTACTATGCGGTATTTCTTGTGTTTGGAAGTTTGTTATTTTGTTTTATTTTTTTAGATTGTGTTCTCTTGTTCATTTTCCATTAGTGTATGTATTCCGATATTGATCAATGTACCAACTCCTTTCATATTTTAACGTGTAATGTCTTGTCCTAAACCGTATATGGATAAGTCACTATCATTTATAAAATTCATAGTAATCATGTATGAGTCCGTTTTTGACATGAAAGATTGCAACGGAGAGGTGTTGACATAGGTGATTGTTGAACCTCTTCATTTTTATTTTTGAAAATTTAACTCAAATTCTATTTAACTTTGAAGTCACACACCCTCCAAAATCTCATTTTTGAGTGTGCACTGTATAGTTCATAGACATACTATAATCTTCCAATCCAAAGGTCCGATCTAACCGGTACTTGTTTAATTAAGCTATGCTTACATTTATACGGTTAAATACTATTAATAGTATCCATAATTTGAACAAAGAGAGTTCTCAAAAGAACGTCACCAAAAAACTATGATTTCTCCAAAACCACTTGGGCACTAAAGAGTTAATGTCACGAATTTTCAAAAATCTCAAAATCCTGAAAAGAGTGCATAGAGACAAGAAAGTTAGTGCCCATTATTTGAGGTAAATAATGAGTTGACTTCTTTGGTTTTTGCAAAATGTCTTAGCAAAATTACTTGGTATTGAATGTTGATTTTGGACTATTTTTTAATAGAGTTGTACTTATGGTTATAATTTATATAAAGAGAGAGGATGATGAAATTATACCATTCTTATTGAGAGAGGGAATGTGTATAATATAAACTTAACAATATTTTATGCTATTTTGGCTCTATAATTTTATCATTGTATCAAAGTCAAATCTTTAACCTATATATCTAAAGTTATCAAGTCATGAGTTGATATATATTATTATTAAAATAATAATATTTTTTTTCTAATCTTCTATGTTGTTTTAGTTTTGTTAGTCATTAACTAATAATTTAATTATCTTGGTGCCACCTATTTCATGGGTTACAACCAATGTCCACACACACTCTTTAGTTAACCCCTAATCATGCAAGGAGCCCCGTGGGGCCATGCTTGATCGTTTTTGAGTCAAACGTTGATTTTCACCTAGTTCCTAATTTCAAGTGAAAATGGTCCTAACCAAGAAAGTGTGGGGATCATCTTCTACTTTTAGTCCAATTCACCATTCTTCAAAATTGTTAAGATTTCATTTTTTATAGCACTCTAAACCTCAAAATTCTAAGATTCCTATATACATTGCAAAAAATGTTTGCCTATCGAATTTCTTTTTATGTAAGCTCAAGAAGCATGCCACCTACATCTTGTTGTTCATCACTATTATTTACATTTTTCCTAAAAAATTCATACTATTCTAAGCTTTTTTGTAATTACTATGATTTTTACAAGAAAAAAACTTTGAAAAATCTTATAAAATTTGTTTTTGTTTAAATAACTATGAAAAAATCAGGGTAAATCGGTTTAACAATACTTTATATGAGAAAAATACCAAAAAAAAAAAACATATTTTAAAATGTGAAGAATTGATGAGGTTTGACCGGGTAATTGTAGTGTGTCCACTGTCTTATTTCTCTTGTTTGTTGTTGCAAGAAATCCCTCTCTTTTCGCTTTGCCACCTGTCCTTCAAATTTGTTGGAGGATGGGAGTAATTGGATGAAACATTTACTTGTCAAGATATTCTCTTTGCCCTAGAAATTAACCAATTTTTGTTGTGGTTGAATAACCCTGGAAAAGACTACAATTTGTAGGTTGGACAATAAATGATGAAGATTCTTTTTGCTTTTGCACACTAGGAGACAAGTGATTGGTTGGAAGTTAATATAGCGAGTTGCACTCGGGGTGCAACTCTACATTATGTTTGAGAATCATGTGCGTTCATGACCCCCTCTAAAAACCCCATGTATACAAGGGGTTATATATATATATATATATATATAGATATATAACCTTTGTATACAAATCTATTCCGTCCTAAATATATGTTTATTGTATGTATATGTAATACGACAATGTTCAAATTAATACCCCTTCTGTGCACTCACGTATACTTGTACATGTTTAGTCCTGGGGAGTTGCATGGGTGGGATAATCAAGTGACGTACTTTCTAAATAAGTGGCCTAACTAGTGATGAAGTTTAAATGTGATGAAATTATCATGTACGAGTGGAGACGCGCTCAATTCATGTCCACTATGGCCACTCCTACTTCCTTGATTGTCATCTGGGTCGTGCATCCCATCAGCAGCGCATTTGCAGCCACATTCTCACCTTTGTTGCAATAGCTTGTTAACCCATAAAGCACCAAAAAGCCCCAATTGGGCCTCATGTTTTTTAAGCATTTTTGAGTAGGTTCAATTTATAGTTTTTTTTGTTTAAATCTATTTGTTTTTTGACCGACACATACAATGTTCTTCATTGATTCTAGTGATACAAAATTTGCTTCCATTTTAATTGAACTTTTTACAACACAATCTATTGAATTTGGCATTTTAAAACCATGCATCCTTGGTCCTTTAGGGGTTAATCCAAGTAGCTGATGGAATTGTAAGCAACCCCCAATATTACTGACATAGTGTATTTTCCATGAGGTTCACATAGTAAAATCTGTAAAGTGAAGTGGAGGTTCAGGCTTTATCCATCTCAATCTCTTCTTCCTCGTAGCAAGTAAAACTTTTGCTTAATTCTCTCTGCTTTTGGGGACTTTTTGGCTTGTCTCTGTTTAACCCCTAAACGTGCAACTGTCCAGAAAGTGGAAGATGCACAAAATCAAACACAGTTTTCTCATCTTTCTCATTTGTCATTGATTTTTGGCAGTGTGGATTTTTTACTATATTTTATGGGAAGTTAGTTTCATGCATGTGTGATCCAATTAAAAAGGGGATGATTTGTGAAAATTTTATGCCTCATTTCATGTTGTAGTGATTCACCCAAAATTTTGAAGATTTCAATGTAAAAGTGCTCCTTAAAAAGTCAATTCATAAAATTAAGCAACCAAAAAATCTCCAAAAATCACTACACTTAGAGTATTACATTTTAACCAATCACAACAAATTTCATGTACAAATTGTCAATATCTTATTCGTAATCAAATTACAAAAGAATTTTGAATTTCAAGTTTCAAATTTTATACAAAATTATTGGTGAGAGCAATCACAGATCAAACCATATGGATAGAATCTAAAATATATAATGTACAACTTTTATTCATACATCAAGTGCAAAAATATCCCTCTTCATTGCATTTTTTACAAAACTGCCAAATTTGGAGAGGGGTGAGGACGTTTACGGGTTAACAAATGTAGGAAGCAAAACAAACAAAAAGAAGCAAAATCAAGGGAAAATGATTCCGTCTAACAAGTGAATGAGGTGGCAATTTTAACAGAATATGGCAATTAATTTTTTGTTTTGTTTTCAGTTATTTCAGACTGTTCTTAGCCTCTTCCTCGGTGATGACAGAATCACTATGTGCATTGCACGCTCTGTAGAAAATTAACATTCATGAATAACACCTGATTGTTTGTGGTCCCTGAAGGAATGTATGAATGGTGAGTTTGGTCCAAACCCAAGATTCAACCAGTTTCTGGATACCACTGGTATGCATATCTTCCTTTTTGAGGCTGAGAGGAGGGTCCATATAGTCATAGTAGAACACAATTGTGAAAGGTACATCTCAAAAATTTGATCTGCTCTACTTCCTTACAACAGTCACTAGTAGAAAAGGTGGCGCTCCCAGGGAGATGTCCAGGCAAAATCATTATGCATGCATGGAATTGGGCACTACTTGCCTGGGCATCTCCCTTGGCAGTGCCACCTTTTCTACTAAGGTAACTATACCTTAAAGCGTTCACCTTACCAACTGAGCCTATTAACACACATAAAACAGAAAATATTTTCAGTGGGTCTTAATAGCAAGTTCAAGAGAATTTCAACGCACTTTAGCATGCATTATTTGGACATTGTATGAATAAATTATGAATTTCCAAAGTGCTGACTATAGGTTGACCTTAAAGCGACCCTAAACTCTGATGTTCAGATTGTGCACATTCTCATAACAGTAGGGTGTCAGAATCTACTTATTACGGAAGATTGAGCTATGGACGCTTTAAGGTAATGGTCGCTTTTAGATATAGTTACCTTAGTGAGTGGGTGTCAAGATATTGGTGAACTGTGAACAAAAGTTAGAAACATCCCCTACACATGCCAATTCTTCTAGAGATTTCTGTGGTCTGGTAAGGTGGGGGCACCAATACTTGTCAGTTGAAGGATTTTGACCTATTCAGAGTGATGGTTTTCAATAAAAAAAAATTGCAGCACATAAAACTTTGGGTTTAATAACCAAGCCCAATTTTTAATTAATTTTGTCACAATGTATAATTTTGTTCTAAATTTTCAAACTTAATTTGCATAGACCACTATTGATGTTAGTAGGGGAATCAATACTTGTCTTTCATTTCTAGTCCAACCAATTTGCTAACTTGGTATTCATAATTGATCACCAAACTGCTACAACTAATGGTTATGATAATTTGATTGGAAACTCATGATGTTGAAACATGTGCTTGCATAGGTGACTCGAATTGGTCCCTATAGGTTTTGATACTTCTACCTTAGGGCAAGAGGAATTATACCCTTTATACCTTGGAAGTTTGGACTTTATTTTTTCAACATCTATAACAATTTTGTGAAAAGCTGTTTAAGGTACTTACACCAACCTATTACCACCATGTTTCCAATTTTGTCCTCATGTTTTGGTGGTCTTCATTCCTAACCAAAAATGTCTATCGTTGGTACATGAGGACACAATTGAAAACATGGTTGGTGTCTTTTCTATATTCTTCATATGACATAAAGCTTTGGAAATATGGTGTATAGGTCTGGACTTGAATATTCATCTCAGTCCATCAATCATTGCATGACAAAATAATAAAAAGTCCAAGTGATTGATGATTGTATTCTTCTGAAGTAATCTGTATTGTGCTGCTGTTGTTACACCAGGAAGCCCTGCAGTATGATTCGTGGATTAAATACACACAATGGGAAAGCTACCTACGTGACTCCCTATGTGCGAACTGCTTGGTTTCTACACAAAGGTATGGGAACTCATATGGCACATCCAACTTAAGTCGTAGGGCCACTTTAGATTGGAGAGGTTGTAGATAACAAAAAAATACTTTGAACATCATTTTTTGTTGTTTCTGACTCAATTTCAACTTTACAATAGTTTAACCCTTGAGTGCCTAGGGTACTGTTCATTTGTTTATCTTTTGCTATATTTTCTTTTCCCAAATGATTTTAACAAAAATTGAAAAGATAAAAGTAGTATTCAACCGTACCAATTCACGTGTGTATAGTGTGAAAAATGAAAAATGAATACAACCATGCTTGGCTAAGATTATAACAATGATTCAAACTATATTCTCTGTTTTTGAAAATGAAATTTTTGGAGGTGTCTCATTTTAATCGTTAATAGAATGAAGATAATATTTTTCTTAATCATGAAATAGTAGTGCAACTATACGCAAGTATGGGAGGAATCTCCTTCACCCCAAGTTCTGATATAATTCTGATAGATTACTAATAGAACTCTGGTATGCCGCAGTGATACGATTTGCAGTGTGCACTTTACAAATCCTCACCACACACGAACCGGCCACAGCGGGGACGCCAGATGGAGCATCCATCCACTTGGCAAAGGCCTACGTGTCATTCGCGCCTGCCAACGGTGACAGAAAGCCACGTGTCGACCTCCGAAGCATGCCTAGCACCAGGTGGCTACATCGCGAACGTCCATCGTGTCAGTCAGCAACCTTAATACCACCGGCCCCAGACCGTCTTCTCCATCTGTCACTTCCATTCCAATTCTCTCTCACAAATCCCTCTACACCAATTTCCCTCTTGAATCGCAAATCTTTCTGCAGTCACTCAACTTTGATCAAATTCCAACAGAATCCACAGCAA
Source organism: Pohlia nutans (assembly GCA_022496805.1). Taxonomy (NCBI): domain Eukaryota; kingdom Viridiplantae; phylum Streptophyta; class Bryopsida; order Bryales; family Mniaceae; genus Pohlia; species Pohlia nutans. The sequence goes on along the minus strand of CM040092.1, from coordinate 11,661,005 downwards.
TGGCATCATTCAATGTGAGCCACTCCTTCTCATGTTTTCAGGGATGTTTTCAGGGACTCTTTCATTCTAGAGCTTTGTTTCTGAGTGTTTCTGGAGCTTCTGATGCTACATTGTCAATGTATGAGCTTCGGTGGCGATTGATAATTTTGTTGATGTGTTTAGGAATCGGAGAAGGATATTATCGAGAACATTGACACTGACGCATTCACTGTTCCGACTGAGGATCTTCCAACTGACGATGATAACTATTCCCGCGACTCGTCCGACACGAAGCACGAGGTGAAGAGCTTCGAAGGGTCAGACTTCGATATGACGACCACGACCAAGTCGCACTCTGAGAAGAAAACGTTAACCGGAAAGTCGTCCGGGAAGTATCACGTGAAGACGGCGGACGAGGAGGTGGAAGACGCGCTCCGTGCCGCGCGGGCGGACCGCACGGGGTCGGACGTGGCCGGTAAGGCGCAAGAAACCGAGGATTACGTGTCCGGAAAAGCGAAGGAAACGAAGGACAATCTTGGAGACGCCAAGAACCGGGCCGGCGATAGGGTTCAAGAAACAGAAGACTACGTTGGTGAGAAAGCGAACGAGACGAAGGATACCGTGTCTAACAAGGCGCAGGAAGCGGCGGACAACGTTGGAGATGCCACGAACAGGGCCGGCGATAGGGTTCAAGAAACGGAGGATTACGTTGGTGAGAAAGCGAAGGAGACGAAGGACAATGTGTCTTACAAGGCGAGCGAGGCCAAAGAGACTGTTCAGGTCAGTGATTCTTCTTGTTGAAAATTGCTACATAAAATTTGAGTTGGTTAATTGATACAAAGGATTTTCGAAAAAAAACAAAAGGGAATAACAGCCAGCTTTACTCTGATATGAAAAGAGCATTCAAGGAGCTTGGATTGCTCTTGTATAGTAGCAAAAATGCTAAATGAAAAAGTATCAATCATTGTTCAGGGTACCGCGGGAGATATTAAGAGTGAAGCCGACCGAGCTGCAAGCGCGCACCAGCCGAGAGTTGACGAGGCGAAGGACGAAGCGGGTCAGAAATGGGGCAACACTAAGAACAAGGCGGGTGAATTTGCCGGCTCCGTTCAAGGGACCGCTGGAGCTGCAGGGAATGTAGTTAAGGAGAAGGCAGGGCAGGTGAAAGACACGCTCGGACATGCGTTTGGCGCTACGAAGGTGAAAGCTGACGAAGCCGGGGATGCCATTCAAGACACAACTGCGGAGTACAACGGCAAGCGCGCGCAGGACGAGGCCGCGGGCGAGGCCAAGGGTTTGCTTGGAGGCTTCCAGAACATTCTTGGTGAAGCGTCTAAGACCATTCAGGACACCGTGAACGCTCCCGGCGAGAGCATCGAGTAAATCAATTGCTCCGTCGTCACTGTGCATATCATGAGGTGACTCATTGTGATTGTAGCTGTGCATTATTACTATTATTATTTTTTCCTCTTCCTTGCCGTTGTTTGCATGCAGCGGTGTTGTTTCATACTGTTCCAATTTTCGAGTAGACGTGAGGCTGCAATCAAGCTCGTCTCCGGAATCCTCTGTAATCTGTAATCGAGATCGATTCAATATAAACTTATCTAAGTTTTGTACCATTGGCGAGACCATTACCAATGAATAGATTGATTGTTTCGTACAAATCATGAAATGACTGATTGTAGCTGTGCATTGTTGTTTGCATGCAATAGTGTTACATGAGAACTTTGTTGATTCATACCTGTTCTGTTCTCTTCTGATTCTTGAGTAGACTTGAAGCTGAATAAGGCTTGTCTCTAGAATTTTCTGTAGTTTGTAATTACTATTGAATCGATATGAATTTGGAGTAAGTCAGTTAACCCCTAAACATCCTAGGGTATCCTCAGAATTGACAGTTTGAGAAAAATCACTATAAAGTGCTATTTAGAAATATTTCGGAATTGTTATACAAATGAAAGAGGTTCCATCCGTACAAATAGATTCACCAATGCCATTACTGATATTTTATTGTAAAATTTCAAAGTTATAATTAGAAATTCCTTCTAAATTTGAATACAAACAAAATTTTGATATTTTTTAAGTAAGTTTTTTTGGAATAGATTTAAAATGAGATATTCTTAAAATGGTGATTTTTTGAAAATTTTGTGTTACTTCAATTTATGACCTCATTTTAGCAAGCCCACTTTTGAACTAAAATCAATGCAATTTTGGCATAGTCAACTGCTTGACATATTTCCACATTTGTAATTTTAAAAGAGTATGTACCCTAGTAACACCAAATCCAACCATTAGATAGGACAACAACTTCATAAAGTATTTTCAAAAAATTGAATGAGTTTCATCCATGAAGTAATGTAAGTGTCGTGTGAGTTGAAATCTGTTCGTCGTCCAGAAACTGGATGCTGGGATGTTTAGGGGTCAAATTTTGTATTGCTGATTTTGTCACTCTGCATTCAACCTTCTGCCTTAGGGACAAATAGGCTTCCAAATTCTTACATGTGTTCATAACTTGACTTGTGGTATCTATGCAACACCTAAATGTATTATAAAGTGAGGCTTCTTTACATTTTTTGAGCTTCAAGTCTAAAATATATGTATGACATCCTTATTAGTTGACATTTGTACATTTGAATTTGAGATTAAATGCCTATGATATTTTTCAAATGAATTTATAAGAAAAAAAATTGAGAATTTGCTAAAATTACTCATCTTGTAAATCATTATGATTGTTTGAAATCATTATGCTTCAATACTGGTGAAGTTCACATAAGTTTTATTATGGTTTTATAGAGGTGTCTTGAAATCTCTTTGTAAGCAATTAAAAGATAATTTTATAGGTTGAAATATTGCACATTATGCAAAAGATGATTCAATGTTGTAAATTATGCACTTTTGGCCAATCATTCCAAAATTCATAAGATGATGGGTATTTTTGTAGTTTTCGTCTAATACAAAATGATAATCTCTTTTAAAATCAAATTTAAAACATATTTCGATACTATTACTTAATCCAACCATATGGATGTCATGGAAAAGTCACCATCTACAACTTTCATGTGTATGTCGACTTCAAATAATGAATTTAGTGCACATTCAGATGATCAATTTTTTGGAATTCTCTTGTTGAAATCGGAGCTCATGTAGAATGAAAGGACTTGGTAAATTCAATTTTGATTTGTTTCCTTTTTTTTTTTTTTTTTTTTTTTTTTGAAGCAAATGGTGCATTTATTCCACAACAAAAGATACAAAACAAACGACACCGCCGCACAACCGAGCCAGCACAGGGCCAGCTGGCAAACCAATTTAGAAGTTTTTAACTACCTGATAAGACGCCCAAAGGCTACCAATTACCTACTAATGAAACTACCCACCCGAGGTCGTTGATAATTCCAAACGATCCCGGTATTGCTATGCGAAAAAAAGAGACCATCGTGGTCCCAAAGTGTGGCAAATTCCCGCCTCGCTTTCGGGGTGCCCCTGGGTTGATGTTGCTCATACCAGGCCACTTTGGCCCATGACATCCGGGCCAAGTCCAGAACCGCGTCCCATAGGGTGCGTTCTAGCACGTCTGGTGGCCACCTATTGTTGTCGAAGACACACTGGTTGCGTTGGATCCAAACAATCCACATCGCAGCTCCTCGCATGAGTGACCAAGATTTCCAGAATGAATGGAGGGGTGCCGGCAGGGCAACTCCAAAGATGCATTGTTCCCATGAAAGCATGAGCCACGGCATAGTGGTCGCTGGTGTTTTTGCCATGGCATGCAGAATAGTAATCACAAACGCCCATGCTCGGGACGCCAGTTCACACTCATAGAAGCAGTGAATGATGGTCTCAGGCTCGCCACGTTCGCAACAGGTACATTCAGCAGAAAGTTCTGGGAAGGCGCGATGTCTCCAGTGGTTCACCGCCACTGCATCACAAACTTGGCAAGTCATGTTTTTTCAATGTTTTTTCAATGTTTTGTTTTTCAAAGTGTTGATGTATGTTCTACGTATGTTTTTTTGTACGCATTTCGTACGATTGCAGTACCTGTTGACTCAACATGTCTCGTATACAAGTGCAACATAAGCGAATGACATACAAAGGAATTATCAAGGGGTTATGTTTTTGGACTTTTGAAGGTTGATATCAAAAGCGTGTGTAAGATGTATGTTTGCAACATTTACATACATCGCATGGTTGCAGTGCTTCTACAATTACGTTACATACCATATGGCAATTACATCCAAGATTTGTTCCGACCATAATTCATGTGTTTTTCATGTATGGTTTTTAAACACTTGCATCTACCAATGGGCACTAAATTTTGTAAAAACAAATGGCACTTTGTATATTTACTAGTAGAACAACAACTACAGTAGTACTTCTAATCCATGAGAATGTGAGCATCTACACGACCGCCGCAAATCTTGCAAAACTAATTCCAAAAGGCATCACTTTTGAGAGCATAACAAAGTTATTTTTCTGATTTTTGGACATACATAGAATCCAACATGTACTTAGAATCTAGCCTTCTAATGCACTAGCACAAAAAAGATATGTTGATTTTCCTAGTGGGCCAGCGCAAACACTACTTACTTCCTCCTCCCCATCAATAAGTACAGAAGCTCTAAATCTTCATAACAAGGACTATCGCTGTCCAATCTCTAACGTGCCCCTCGAAGTAAGGTGACAACTAAAAATGATGTCCAGAACCCTAGAATCCAGCCGTGTGTTGGGCTTGAAATTCCTATCACCTCTGCCAACTGAATTTGAAAAAAAATATCATAAGTTGGTTGATGTCATATGCCATGGTAGAAATTAGAAAATGATTAAAAGAATAGAATTTAAATACAACCGTCATCCACAATATAGCTACGGTGCAAGTATCAAGTTTAAAACCATAAAAAACTATCAACGGAATTGCACAAGAATTACACAAAATCTAACAACGGTATTGCAAAGAAAATGCGTTGTTCACTTTTCAATTTTTATTTAGAGAATGTTGTAAAATATTTTGATGTATGACAACACCAAAGTGGAAATGGAGATTTTTGAACATGAAAATAGAATTACATCGTCTATATATGATAGAAGAGTACCTTAACATTAATAATCGTTCAACAGTGCTTACTGGATGTTCGCTAGTCAAACTCAATTTCAACCTTGAAGATGATATTTTTTCCTTCAAGCCCAACTACAAACATGAAACTTATGAAGTCTACTTTCTATGTTACTTTTTATTTTTTTAAAATTCCAAATATTGAACATTTTATCTCATTTATAAACTCAAGAAGTTAAGGTCCTCATTGTGTATGCACTTATCAAATCTTCAAATTTTAACTAGTTTATTTTTTTGGTTTTCAGTACACTGGATAGTTTTAGTATACGTCCAAAATGCCCAATCAAGAATTGAAACCATTTCGAGTATTTATTTTATTATTATTATTTTTTGCATAATAGATCTCAAAAAACATATTAACCTCAATTTAGTTTCAAAAATTCTTTAAAAAATAGGATGAAAAGAAACTTATTTGATAAGTAAAGTCACAACACGTTTAGATTTTTAAGGGTTGACTTCTTAACCCTTAATCCTGAAAGGACAAAAGGATTCATAGTTTTAAAATGATTTATTCAATTGATCATAGTGTGAAAAATATAATCCAAGTAGGACAAAATTTTATATCATTGGAATCAATGAAGAACATTGCATGTGTACATCAAAAGGCAAATGAATTTGAATGAAAGGAAGTGTAATAGGACCAATTCAAAACTACTATAAAGAACATGAAGGTCAATTTGGGCTTCTTGGTGCTTTAACCCTTAAGCGTGCGAGGAGCCCCGTGGGGCGACGTTTGGTCATTTTCCAGTGAAACGTTGATTTTCACGTGGTTCCCAATTTCAAGTGAAAACGGTTCCAACTAAGAAAGTGTGGGGGCTATCTTCTACTTTGTAGTCCAATTTACCATTCTACAAAATTGTTAAAATTGCATTTTTATACAACACTTTAAAGCTAAAAACCCTAAAATTCCAATATACACTGCACAAAAAGTTTTTCTATCCAATTTATTTTTATGGAAGCTCAAGAAGCATGCCACGTACACCTTGTTGTTCATCACTATTATATACATTTTCCCTAAAAATTTCATACTATTCTATGCATTTTTGTAATTACTATGATTTTTACAAGAAAAAAACTTTGAAAAATCTTATAAAATTTGTTTTTATGTAAACAATTATGAAAAAATCACGGTAAATCGGTTTATCAATACCTTATATGAGAGACATACCAGGAAAATATAATGTATTTGAAAATGTGAAGAATTTATGAGGTTTGACCGGGTAATTGTACACTGTGCGCTTAAGGGTTACCGTTGTTGAAGCGGTAGTGCGGGCTGGGAAATACCCATCACAGTATAGCTTTCTCAATTGAAGTTGTATCTCTGTTTGCGGCTGGGCAATACCCATCACCGTAGGCTCTCAAAATTGGAGTTGTATCTTTTGGTGCAGTTGGGCAATACCCATCATGGTAGACCTTTCGCAATTGGAGTTGTATCTCTGTTTTCACTTTGGTGATGCTAGGCAATACCCATCACGGGAGGCTTTCGAAATTGGAGTTGTATCTCTGTTTGCGGCTGGGCAATACCCATCACGGGAGGCTTTCGAAATTGGAGTTGTATCTCTGTTTGCGGCTGGGCAATACCCATCACGGTAGGCTTTCGAAATTGAGGTTGTATCTCTGTTTTCTCTCTTTGGTGCGGTGGCGGTGGTGGTCGTGAGCCTGCTTCTTTAGGGTTTCGTGTTTCTGTGGGTTTGTTTCCAACTTGGGTTCGGAACACCAACACGATCTTTGTAGTTTGCGATTCAGTTGCAGAGCTGCGACACGACACGAAGGTTGCCTGATCGAGGGGATGACGGCCGGGAGAGCGACGATCGTTCACAGCGGTTGCCGGAAGAGCGACGATTTTTCACTCTGGCTGTTTCTGTATTGTCAGGAATCGTGTAATTGGTGAGGCCGGAATTGATTGAGAAGGTGAGCAATTCGGCAGGGTAACTTACCCTCTGAAGTTCGAGCTTGAATGATTGATTTTCGAGCGAGCTTGATTGAGTGAGGCCACCGCGAAGATGGTTGCAATTTGAGTATCGAAATCAATTTACCTTGTTTGTAGATTTGGAAATTAAGTGCAGAGGAGATGGAATGGATTTTCTGAGATCCCCGATTTCCATGAAATTAGAAACACAATTACGGGACTATTCGTTGAGCTGCTTGTTAGATTTAGGAAGAACCTAGTAGCGATGGTGCCTTCATTTATTGTTGATCGCTTCTGAGCTGTATTCTAAGATGGTTGTCACGTTCTCTCCCACCGTCTGTACATTTTATTTTATTTTTTGCGTTGCAGTTCGATGAAGTGTGTTGACTGCAGTTCTAGCTGAAATTGCAGCCTCTGGCCAAACTGTTTTGACCTCATTATGACCTTCAAGTTCTCAGACAGGTTTTTAGTTTCCGAACTAAAACTTGGAGCTCTAAATTCTAAGACTGGTTTCGATATGAGAATTTGGATGAGTGGCAGACTGCGTAGACAGCCTTCTGGAACTACCGTGCACTTCCTAGCTACTGGAGAACCCTTTCTGGAATGCATTAATATATTCAGTGTTGAGGAATTTTGCCAATGCAATGGATATCATGACCATTATCTTGTACTGACAAACCCCAGGAAATTGCCATTTGCAAATGAGCTACAATTAAAGTCTCGGTACTGAATAACGAAATGAATTCGTATATTAACTAACTGTAATTAACAAGAGTGACCGACTGTACTGTTCTTGACTTCATGGCCTTACAAGCATGATCTACGACCCGAAGAAAATTTAGATAACGCGAGCAATCTCACTATGATAATATATTTTGCGCCAATTATTGGTAGGTGTGGGGAGGTGGATGTTGCACACTGATGTGGATTTCCTGGCTACATGTTCCTGTGTTGGAGACTTCTGTATTGAAGATGTGTATATCACAAGAAGTTGATACTGATAATGGAATCCTAGGATTCAACTACTGGTAATGGGATGAAACACAATTCAAACAACATCTGCTTGACTTCCTTTCCGTATTAATTATGCTCCTCTGAATAAGAATGAATGTGTAGTTAGTATAAGATTGATGTAAGTAGGTCTTTGGAAAACTTGAAAATGTTGTGATGATTGTATTCTGAAGTCTTATGAATGAACTTAAGGAGGAGCTTATAACCAACTTTTGCATTGTACAAAATGTGAATCGTTTTTATATATCGAAAATGGAGGTGTTCAAAGATTGCTCCTGCAGGCAATTAGGGTTGTGTGACACGCTGTGCTTGGAGCATTTATTGATGAAGAGTGCAAGTCGGTTGTGTTTGTTCTCTCTCTATAGTCAATTTATTTCAAACCCATATTTTGAAGGATTCTTGTGTTTCAATTTCACAAGAGTGATTCAAGCAGCTTGAGCAGACTGGATGGATCATGTATGTATCGTGTAGAGTCACTTCTCCAAATCTAGGAGAAAAGTGGACTGTGGTCATCGCCTGCATGGAACTGGCAGTCGGAAGAGCAACGATGGCCGATCCTTGAATCCGAGGTGTACTGCAACAATTGACATTCAAGCTTTCTTTGGTGCACTCCTTTTTTCATGAGAAACCTTTTTTGTTGGCTATGGAGTACGTGTTCTAGGAATGGAGGGGGATTTGCTTTGCAGGTTGAGCCGGGCTAGTGATTAAATTACGGGCAGATTTTTCTCTGATTGCCATGATTTCTTGCCACAATTTTTTATGACGAGGTGAATGAGTCACGAATTTGGAGTTTAAATTCTCTTCACAATCAACGAACATATGTATGATTATTTATGTACGCGGGGAAAAATTATATTTGAATACTAAATTTCTGCAAATGATTCTGACCATATTGTGGAAATCAGTGGATTGCTTTCTACCCCCGTGACATTGTAGTGACCTGAATTGTGGCACTCATACAACACTTTCCATGTAGAAAAATGTTTTGGTATTGTTGTACATCTTGAAGTCCATGGTTGTTTCGTTTCCTTATGGTGCTGTTATTTATGCAGGACTGACCCTGTACCAACTGTTAGTATCATTATTCAACAAAAGCTGAGGATACAAAGCAATTGAGTAAGAGCTTCCGGTTCCAAATTTAAATCTCACAATTTAATATTTGAGGACCTCTGACTTCCCAAATTCATGTGGTCCGTGCTCAGATCATACAGTAGCTCCCAGCTTAGGTTTAGTTTGCAGTTTGGCAGGCATGCCAGCATTGTTCAGAGAATGGTCAATGTTTACAGATTATGCATGTGGTCAACCACCCAGATTATGAGGGAATTAGGATAACTAATAAGTCAATGATGCAGAGTTTGAGGCTGGGGAAGATGTCGGTCAATAGTGTAGAGTACCGTATGGGTTGAAAAAGGTAAATGATGCAGATTCCATGAGCCCGGATTCCATCGGAATGATGCAGATTTTGAGACATGGTTGGTCCTTGACCTCAGTTCAAAACTCTCAGCCTTCTGCTAAGGTTTCAACCAAGGCCCAGGCATTTCAGAAACTGTACGAAGAAGCTTAACCCTTAAAGGCTAATGTGTCCTAACTAGGACATTTGAATGTTCGGGTAGGGTTCCCACAGTGTCAATTTTTATCTAAATTTTGTGAAAAACATTATGTGAATTTGGTATGTCGATACAAAAATGGGAATCCTTTATTTTTTTAGTTCCGACTTCGTAAGTGGAAGTTATGGAGAGAAAGAGGTTTTTGTGGGAGAATGGGCAGTGCAGGCAGGGCTTCAAATGAACCTTAGAAATGATTTTTTTGCATCTATAACCACAAGATCGTGCTTTAGACTACCAAAAGAATGCATGATAAAATTTTCATAGAATTTGACTGTACAGATTGTAAGTTTATAGTGTTTGAAGTGAAAAGATGAAATGACAATCTTTTTTGACCTTTTGTGACGGTCTTTGGAGGCATGGTAAAAATTGTTAAATTAGTCAAAAAATTCTTCCATTTTTTCTGTACTGTTCCAATTGGTATTAGGTATGAAGAGCAACAAAAAATTTAGAAGAAAATGAAATTAGCAAATAGGCAATTCCTTAATATTATTGTGTGATTTTGGAAGCATTCTTCTATACTAATCCAAGCTTCGAAGAATTGATGGTAATTCTCCCTATATTCATGAAGTTTTTTATTTTCTTTTGCAGGCGAACAAGAAGCTGGAGGAGGCAGAAGTCTCCATGGCGGCCCTTCGAAAAACCTCCGAAGGGCAATTACTTGCAAGTGTGCAATTGCTGGCTCTAATGGCAATGACAGCTCTACTTCTGCCTCTTGCCACCAAATTTGTTGTTCTCATTTTTTCCCTTTGGATGGTAAGTTTTATACTTACGATCACCGCAAGCTTCTGGAATTTGTAATCTACTTACTTTTCATGTTGACTAGCTAAATATATCCAATTCGTTTTTTCTTAAATGATCCGTTCAAGTTCTCGGTTTCTGGAGGCTATGCTACCAACGAAGCTAGTATACTTGAAAAAGTCAGGAATTTTATGTGAAGTCTGTTCAATCCAACACTAGAATGTTAATTAATATAGTAGAGCTTTACTCTACACGATATCCTCTATCACGAGTGCTTCAAACTTTACTCTCAACCTACATGTCATGTTGAAACTGCATCATAGTACCTTGTTTGTTGGAAGAAATCTCTCTGTGCACTCACACGGTACTAGGATGAGCAATGAGGATTTCTTGTCAGTAAACCAGGTGATAAACACAAGTTCTTTGGCAACAGGTTGCGATTGCAATTTTGGTGGGGCTTCTTACTGTGAGCACCTGGTATTTTACTCACAATTCTTGTAAAAGCTATGTAGGCAGTCTTTCCGAATCTCTAGGGCTTGAGATTCTGGAGTACACCTCTAAACTTCTGGACGACATTTTCTCTATGAATACATATGGATGAATGGCCATAGCAAACTTGATGGAGAAAAATTTCCTAGGGGACGATATTACGAGAAAGAGCTTTACGAGGGTATGTTTGGAAATGTTTCTGATGTGGGTGAATGCTCATGGCCTTTATGCATGATTAATGACACCGAGAAGGAAGTATCGAGGAGAGAACTTCTAGGTGTGTGTGTTTACTAGTTGGCTGGCAGTGAAAGATTCTATTCTTTGTTGTAGACTAATTTGTTTCTCTATTACTTCTCTATGTTACCTCTGTGACTTAAGTGTTTTAGATTTGTCTAATTTTAAGTAGCTCAGTGTTGACTGATTCCGGACCTCAAAATCTAGTCAAGTTTTAAAAGTGAGAACTGTTTTTTCTGTTGGGACTTCTAGAATTTGATAGATTTTCTTCCAATCTTCTTATTTGTCTTTATAGAGTTTTGGATTCGTTATCCCTTTATACTTTATTGTAACTGGTGCTTTCCAATGTTATGTCTCACAGAGTGAAGAGTGATCTACATTCAATATCAATTGAAGTTGGAATCCAGAACTCGTCCTTGGGAGTGGTACTAGCCACTGTACATTTTACATCCCCGTTAACAGCAGTACCAGCTACCATCTCTACATTGCTCATGAACATCATCGGGAGTGGATTAGCCGTGCTATGGAGAAATATGAGGTGTAATAATCAAGCCTCTCTACCAATTGAAGATCATGATCAGGACAGCTTGGAAATTACAAGGTTCAGACCCAACTTCACTATTTTCTTTAGAACCGGGAATTAAAGGAGGTTTAGAGGTAAACAAACATACAGAGGATTTGGTACGAGCTTTAGAATCTGCACACGACTCTATTGGAGCAGAAGATGTTATAATTGCAGATATTGCACGCAAATAAGGTCAGTTTGATGCTCGAGGACTCCCGAGATCAGAGAGTTATAGCAGTCTTTTGTAGACTTCTCTTTTGTATTTGGGATCAATTGATTGTAATCAACACATTTGGATCAATTGTTTGTTCATAGTGGTTTTCTGGGAGAATACACTAAATTTCATGTTTGATCTAAAACCAAATATCGTAATAGGCGCTTATTTTGAAATTAGATTTATGAATCTATATTTTTTTCAACTAAGAATGCAATACGAAAACCATGTCTCTGTAAATGATTTGTCCAATACATGTAGAACGTGCTGCAAACATACGACGATCGTCATGTTCTACATATACACCACGAGCACAAAATGGATATTGAAAACACACAACAATTGCATGAGCACTTTTCGTATAACAAACATGTTGTATTCAATTTGAAATTATGGTATCAAAAACATGTGTATTTCTTTCTTTTGGTAAACATGATGTTATCGTACGTTGAACGTAATCACCCCTGTTCATCTCAACAACATACGAAGAACATTGCAAAAACGTGCCTTGCCAAGTTTGTGATGTGCACGATGATACACACTCCAGAGGAACGCTGCCTCTTTACGGGGACGTGTACCAGCCCACACTTCACGCCAATCGGGCTCAAAGTTGGCCGGTACTAGTCCTATCCATTTCTCACTGATTGGAAGGCTGAGACTGGTTCGAGGGTGTAACAGTAGGCGATCTTTCTTTGCCGTGTACTCATACAGAGAGCCACCCCCATCCCATGTCCACCGGCCTGGATCAAAAACAAGGCGAGATACAGGCGCGAGATACTGCAGTCGACTAGAGGTTGCTGGTCTAGCCTTAGAGAGCACCTTGATAATGCGTACTCGGAGCACTCGGCCTCGAAACACTATCTCTATTTGAGCTAGTGCAGGAATGGGAATGAGGCTCCGGGAATGTGGCCCAACACAGAAGCGAGGATGACGTGCTGGAAGAGTCAGCATAGTCAATCCAGCAGCAAGTGATGGGCAGAAGGTTTCGGTTACCTGAAGCACGAGTATCGGGTCTTCTGTGATCTGATCCAGGAACAGCCCTATCCACTCATTGGGTAGAGTCTATGTTGCAGTTTGGCAAAACAACTCGCTCCATTCATGGGGGACTCTGTTTTGGTAACGCTCCAGCAATGGTTTTTCTGTTTCCAGCATGCCAAACTTCTGTTGGAGTTCGGCCCACGGTCGCATGATCATGCTATTATCCGTCCAGAGATCTCGAAGGCACTGCGGCCCACGGTGTGCCAGGGTCCGCGCGCGCTGCTTGGTGAATCCAAAGTTATCGCCCAGAAACTGTGTTGTCCACCAGAGGTTAGTGTTCTGGATTTCATCAGCATTCACTGGCGGAGTAGCCTCTATCCGCGGACTGATACGGCGCCATGCTTGTGTCATGTGGTTCCAAAGAGGAGATCCCCGAGGCGCTGAAAACCGTGGAAGGAGCGACCAGTGTAGGCTTCGAGGCCATGAGCCGGCGTCTTGCGGCTGAATGCTGCCGATACGGTGGCGGAGGAGTATGTTGAGTGGAGAGTTCCCAGGCACCATCGCTTTGACTATCCATTTGTTTGTTAACGATGTGAGAGCCTCCTGAGGGTCAATGAGACCAAGCCCACCAACAAGCTTCTCTGCACAACAGTCGTCCCATCGCACTCTTGCCCGTACATGCTCTTCAGTTCCGGCCCAAAGGAAGTTCCGCAATGAAGCTCTGATTGAACTAAGGATTTCCTTCGACCCACACCAAAGGCTAAGGAAATACCATAGAGATGAGAGAAGAACCGAATTAACTACAACTGCGCGCGCTGCCAAAGATAGATGAACTGTAGTCCAGTAGCTAAGTTTCCTCGTGATTTTTGCTGCTAGGAAGGCATCCACATCATCCGTGTCTAAAGTAATCCCAAAAGGGGTGCCAAGTAATTTGGAGAGAGCCCGTGGTGGGGCTATCTCACATCCAAAGATCCCTAACCACTGGGGAGGGGCACCTTGTCCATACCAGTATAGGGCACATTTGGCACGATTGATGGTTAGGCCAGTGGCATGGCCGAAATCAACCAGTAGGTTAGATACTTCAGAAAGGTACCGTTTGGTGCCCCGAATCGAATAGGTCGTATCGTCTGCAAATTGGGACAATACTTGCTGAGTCGATCCGTCTAGGAGTGTAATGCCTCTCAGGCGTCCCGTGCCTACCGTTGAGTAAGTGGCTGTAGCCAGGGCTTCCGCTACTATAAGGAACAGGTAGGGTGCTAGCGGGCAACCCTGTCTAACCCCACGCCTGATTGGAAATTCTGTTGTGCACAGCCCGTTAATTGCGACAGCAGCTGACGCGTCCATCAACAACATCTGGACCAGCTGCACAAAAGAGGCGGGAATGCCCATTCCGGTCATAACTTTGAACAGGAAACTCTAGTTCAACGAGTCATATGCCTTGCTGAAGTCGAGCTTTAGCATGATGAGCGGTTGTTCGGTCTCTTGAGCCCAAGCAATTGTTTCATGCTGGACGAGTACTGTATCTAGAATATATCAGGATGGGAGAAATGTTGACTGCCCCTCATGAATCACCTCGGGGAGGATTTGCTGGAGGCGAATCTGGAGAACTTTTGCCAGTATCTTGTAGGCAGTATTAAGTAATGTGATTGGCCGCCAGTGTTGAATAAACTCCAGATCTCCCTCCTTCGGCAATAAGACAACCAATCCCTTGTTCATGCATGGAGGCAACTTGCCGTGATGGATGGCATTGGAAATCATCTCTGCGAAATCCGAACCGACTAGATCCCAGAATTTGACATAAAATTCAGTCAAAACTCCGTCCGGGCCGGGACTCTTTCCAGAGGCCATCTGATTTAAGGCGTTTTTTAGTTCCTGGACATCCGGCACCCTACCTAGTGCATCGATTACTTCAGCAGGGAACCGGGCGGCAAAGGAGTTCGGAATGAGCCCAAGTAAGGTAGTCTCCGCATTGCTCTGTTGTTCCGAAGGGCCTGGAGCTGCATACTGGTTTGTGTAATAGGCTAGTGCTCGGGCCTCAACTGCTACCCGATCAGTCACTCGAACGCCGTGTTCATCATGGAGTGCCGTTATGCGGGCTGACGATCCGCGCTCACGCACTGCTCTAAAAAACTCCTTGCTCACTTGGTCGCCCTTATGCTTCCATCGGATTCTCGAGCGAGCTTTTCTACCGGCTAGCTTGTGTTCCTGTAAATTCACAAGCTTGGTACGATTGTCTCCTCGACGCTGCATTAATTGGATGTCATCGGGGCTGAGCTGGGTCAAGAGCGTGACATCCTCGAGCTCTGTGGCTAGTTCCTCCTCATCTGCTCGAAGGGCAGCGGCTTTGGTTCGACAGTAGCCCCGATAGAATCTGACCACACGGCGGAGTTTAGCAAAAAATGTCATACCTGGGTTTGTTGAGCGCCAAATTCTATGAATCTCAGGGGACGCTTCATCAAGCCAATAGGCGTTCATCTTCCAATGCGTAGGCCGCGGGGGCTGATCTGCCAATTGAATGAAGGCGACGATTGGATGATGATCAGATCTTGAAAGGTTGCCCTTTATGCTGTAGTGCAGTAAGGTGCGCTTTGGCGAGTGAGCATTGGCCTTGAACAGGTATAGCCTGTCGAGTCTTGCAAGGGCACGAGCAGGACCAGGGCGATTGTTATCCCAAGAGAACTTGAGACTCCCATCAGAGCAAGGATGGTCCTCAACATTCAAGGCTATTTTCAAAGCTTCAAACAGCATCCGTTCCCTGAACGGGACCATGGCAGCTCCTTGTCTTGTTTTATCCGTCCTATTTTCCACCATATTAAAATTACCAATCAATATCCACCTACAGTGTTGAGGTAATTCACGCGCAAGTGTCTCCCATAGTATACACCGGGAGGGGGAGTCGTTAGGGGCATAGATATTAACCAGGCCTACATCTCCACCCGGTAACCCATGTAGGATCATCCAATGGGCCCGATTGTTGAGGATAGCCCCCTCAGCCCTCACATTTCGTGCCCATCGTGGATGTATTAGTGTCATGACGCCTCCACATCCTGCTCCATCGTCCTGGATGTCGTGACCGTATCCCACTGAGGCTTCCAGGCCATAGCACGAGGCTTGGCTCCACAAGCGACGACCAGTTTGTGTGAGGACCTGTCCTCTAAGCTTATGTTCCTGGATGGCTACAATGTCTAAAGAAGGTTTACAATCCTTAATGTATCCCTGTATTGCGTCCACTGCAGCTCCCTCATTGAGGCCGCGGACATTTACTGACAAGAGGTGTAATTTCATAATCCACCAGAAGGAGATTCGGCGTCTCTAGCGCTCTGTGTGGCCGGCCGTCTGAAACCCCACACATCGTATGAGGGAGGCTGGGCTGGTGGGGGAGTGGTCTTCTGGCGTGCTGCTACTCGGATGCCACGTAGTGAGGGCAGATTAGTGCCAATGGTACCGGTGTTTGCGGGTAATCGAGCATCAGAGATAGTCACTGGTATCTCAGTTCCTGGATTCCTTTCGTGTTGCGAACCGGTGGCGGTCACTTGGGATCCCTCAGGAATCGTGACCCTGTGACTGGGAGCCTGGCTCGAGCGAAGGCGCACTGGCGAGGACGACCGTGACGGGAGGCTAGGCCTGGCGTCCTCAAAATGTTCGGAGTCAGCATAAGATGTTGTGGTCTCATGATTAGCCCTTGACTCGTTGTGCTGGTTTGTCTCATGTTGGCCCAGTGAGCCCTCGCCTGGCTGTCTTGATCCTGACCCTGCACTAGATGGTGTCACCGATGGAGGATTGCTAGGACGTTGTGTAGCGTAGTTAGCAGAATTTGAACTTGTATATGTTGTCGTAGGACCGGCTGGTCCTGGCAGTGGGGCGACGGCTATCGTGGGTGAAGAGAGAACTGGTTGACATGTTCGGCTGGTCCCCACCTCGCTAGTTTGAGCATCACCTGATCCGGATGATTCCGATGGATTCACACTGACCGGCGGGGCCAGTACCCGGTCATCCCCCGAGTCCACCTCCATCGCCTGCTGATCATCGCCGCCTCCCATAACATCAGAGGAATCCGGGCTAGTGACCAGGTGATGACATGGGTGTAGTCTCGGAGCTGTGCATCGGTACGGCTTTTTCGTGCGGTATACTTTCTCCCACCCGTTCCACTCGTACTCTGGCGTTAATCGGGATTCACCATTTGAGTAGTGGTTACGGCTCCTATCGGTATCATTGTGTGGGTCATTGGGGTCTAGGTAATGATCGCTTGGTTCAAACATAACTGCATCCTGGATGGGCTCTTCCCCTGGGCTGTAATCCGAGCTAGGGACCGGAATAAACGATTCTGGCTCGCTAGTGCTGCTGTCAAGTACAATCCCCTGAGGTGGTACATCCCATCTCGATTGGCGCTGGCGGCCACAATTTGCTTTGGGAGCCGGGGTGGCTGGTTCTTGGGAGGCGGCCACACATCCTGCTTGCTGAGTTGATGAGCCTGAGGCAGAGGCTCCATTCGTATGAATTGTTGGATGGGGAGGCACAGGCCTGTCCGCTGGTTTGTTGGGGCCCTGGTAATCACTTGGAAAGCCCCGGAATGGAGGGATGTCGAAGAAAGTTGGCCTGCGTCGTTGTCGAGTTACCGTAACGAAGCCATCCGCATCGGGACTAGGATATTGGCGTGGTCGTTGCGGGGTCCTCGGGTATCTTGGACGACGACGGCGCCGCCGATGTCCCTGATGTGGCTGGTGGTCATAACGCTGATGACGAATCGGTTCGGGCGTCAAGCAGGTAGGATGTTGGGTCCTTTGATGCCCCCTTGGGCCTGGAACTCCTCGCTCTGCGGATGTCACTGGGCGCATCGCTCTGGCCGCGACTGTCTAGTGACTCGTCCAGCCCTTGGGCATTGCGCTGCCATGTGTTGGTGATGGCCACAGATGGTACAATTGAGGATCAAGGCGTCATATTGTACAGGGATAGTAGCGCTGCCACCAGAGTCGCTGAACCCCACGACTGTGGACGTCCAGCCTCTGCGCATGTCGATACCTACGCAGAAACGTGCCAACGAGTCGAATCCGTCTCCACAGTGTTCAGCCAAAATTGGGCCAACTTGCTCCGCGACCTTGCCCGCAATTTTTTGGTATTCAAGGGGAAGCTCTGGAAACGAGATCCACATGGGCCACAAGATCCCTAACGGCATGCGAGGATTGAATCCCTTAATCCATCTCTGGTATATGACTGTACCACCATTGAAGCAGTGGAATGCCCGAGTCAAGATACGGTTGGTAGTTGCCTGTCCGTCTGTGCGGACATAGGCGAAGTGGTGGCCCACGCGTCTGTGGAAGTTCACCTTCCCCGGTGCCGCTAACTCTCGTAGGGACTCCCACCAGGAATCCGTAGATACACCTTGTATGTCCCCCTCAACTACACACGCAAGTACGACGTGCGCGGAGAGAAATGGTATTTCCTGTGCAACCGTAGCTTGGGAATCTACATCAAGGGTGAAAGAGGCGGTTCCACGTACCAGTAGACCTTGGTGGTTGCGGAAGGTCCCACGAGGCAGAGATTCTCTAGCATCCCTCTGGAACGGGTGTACGGGTCCTCTGTCAAAGTGCGCCAGGTCAAGCGCAGTGCGCAGTATTGACAGGCCCGGGTCCTGCACTGTTGCTCCCTGTTCCTGGCCTTGGTTCGCTGGCCGTGTCAGAATTTCTCTGTAGCTTGTTCTCCGTGCTGCCATGGTGACCTAACCTTAGTGCTAACTTTGCGTCTACGAGGTAAACCTGCTCAAAAAACCTTATCAAAAGAATCGCAAAGAGCGTGTGGGCCAGAATCTAGTATCGCCAGGCTCAGTACGGGCTCCCAGTGCGTGCTAGACTTAGCCGCCGCCATGGCGTCCCTGCGCCTGCGTCCGCCATCGCCATCGCCCCTACCTCCGATTCTCTGCCTTTTCCTTTGTTTCCTAATTTGACTTCACTCACACAAACGTAACTACCAAAAAATTTCATGTAGAAAAAACTATATTGTAAAACCCTTCATCCATGAGGAAAGTGGCATCGGATCTGCCTGTACAGTTGGGTACAACATGCTTACAAATTTTTCAAGCAGTTTTCGTTAGAAAGTTCAACAATTTTTAGGGAGCTCTAGCATGCTCAAAAATGAACCGATTTTGAAACCACAAATTGCATTGGAATTGCAATGAAGCGTGCTTCAACTTCATAATAAGTGAAAAAATAATTATTTAAAATAAGACAACAATTTGGATTTTTTTTGTACACTATCTATCATTTCATAGTGAACTTGTGGAAGATAGTCAAAGATTTTTTGCATTAAGGTAAAGAACAAGTAAGAAATCATACAAGTAGTTCAAGTGCTGTGGGATCAAGTATCTCTAAAGCAATTGTGAAGGTTCATTTTTAATATGTACCATTAAATACAAGTTGTAATTTTCACAAATAGTGGCAGCACTAAATGGTAGACAATATATAGAAAACATCAGATTTTTTGTATGATTTTCAATTACATATGTGTATTTGTAATGATGATAAAGTAGACTTTAGTGTGATTCCAATGCAAATTACAATTTGAAATTTCGTTCATTTTTTAGCATACATAGGCCTTGCAAAGTTCCTACAAATCTCAACTGGATCCAAAAATTCGTAACCATCTTGTACCCGACTATACAATACCCACCAACAAGTTTACATTCATTCAACTTTTAAGAGAATTGCCAATAAAAATTACAAAAATTATAAGCTTTGAGCCTAATTTGGACAAGTTGTAGTGCACAAGATGAACCACGCATACAATTGAGTTTTGATAATAAATGATAATTTTAAAATCTATTTTTATCTGAAAATCAAACCTTCATTTTCTACCCTTCATTCAAACAAATATGAATACAAATTTTGTTACTTATGGTTTATAAAACTTTCAATGGAAAGGATGCAAATCCTTTATAGAATCATATTAAAAAAAATGCATGAGTTTTGGGGTCATATTTACTAAAATATCAATGTTTGGAGTTATTAGTTCAAAAATGTTCAATTTGAATATAAATATTGTGTTTTTTTTAATACATGATCCAAAAATTGTCCAAAGAAGTAATTTTTCACACTTCAAATGGTTTAATAAATATTAATATATTTTATAAATTTAGTTATTTGATTCAATTCTTTGAAAAATTGAATGAACGTAAATTTATTGGTGGGTACTGTACATCATGCAGAATTTGCATAGTTAAATAAAAAAATTGCCCACCCATTTCAAAAAAAATAGAGTCCAAAATAAAGGCCGGGGCTTCTAAAAGCAAGACACTGACTAGTTGCCAAAGTATAAGGCCAGAGGTTTCTAAAAGTGGGTGATTGAAGTTGCCAGTGCCACAACTGAAATTGCTTTACAATTGCCACAACCCGTTTATTTATGGCTCCCTTCATGCCATGTTTCATGAGCCCCTGCATTTGTACTAACTCGCTAGTGTTTGGATTTGCACAAACACCCCATCTCTCCTACCCCGATTCATTCTTTTGCTTGTAGAAGTTTCCACAATTGTCCAAAGTTGGCGCAACTTGAGAATTTAACCTCACTTTTTCAGTAGCTTTCCAAAGCAACAATTCTTTCATTATTTGGTTCACAAAATCTCTTTTTTTTCCCATTATTATCTCATAACTAAGTCCATGGGACTTAGGGCCACTTTACACTACGGTGGAGAAGTGCACCGGTCGGTCAAGAATTTCAGCCCAAGACATGATTATTTGGGGCTAGGGATGGTATGCCAGAGAAGATGTAAAGACAATAAAAATATTTTATTCAAGTTGGAGTTCTTTGAAGGCCAAGTTTCTTGTCCAAGGCTTTGAGGTTGCCCTACAAACTTGACCTCTGGAGAACTCCCCTTCAAAGAAGTGTTGCCACATTAGTAGCCATGTCATTTTTTCATCCATGTACAAAGATCTCCACCAGAGAACTCTTGGCCGTAGTGTAAACCGCCATCGGACAAGAGTGTCACTCTCGGCCAATCATATTTCAGAATTCCCCTAGAATTCATGACCGCTGGACTTCTCCACCATAGTGTAAAGCGGCCCTTAGTCGTCCCTTTAAAGTTAAGGGTTAAAACCTCTTACTAGCCTTGGGGATGAGCTGATTTTCAATTCTTGACGTATAGAAGTTATTCATGTATTTTCAACTTGACATATAAAAGTTGTTCAATAAAATGTGTGTATAGGATGTGTAGTTACAAAGTGACATAATGCTTAAGTAAATGGCATTTTTATACTTCAACTACAATTCGATCCTTTTAAAAAAAAATTGATACATATAGTGCAAGATCTATTCAAAGTTTTTTTTAGGGAGAGGGTGGGAAGGGGAATTTAGAGTCGGGGCGTTCAAAGAAGGTTTTTGTACCATTAAACAACTTGTGTAATTCACGTACTATGAGACGCGCAATCAAAGAATACCTCAAAGAATACTAGTTGAGTTGAAGGCTCTTCTTGCTTTATCAAATCCACTCATTATATTTCACTTCTCACTATGTCAAAGGAGGTGAGTGTGGAAAGTCACATAAGATAAACATGTACATTTCACAAGAGACACTTTTCCAGACTTTCGACAATGAGAAACGACAAGTTAGCTTGTAGTGTTTGGAAACCCCTATTGGGACCTAGTTCGTCAACAAAATGATATTAATTCAAGGCGGATATTTGGTCAATTCTTTGATCTATTCCACCTATTCCACAACAACTTGCAGTTCCATGTAGAAAAATGAGAACGGAGGATGGTATTATTTGTATACATATTTTTTGAGCATAGCATAATAGAGCAGTGCAATGGAGCAGCCTTTTGGAAACTGGATCAAAAGAGAATCTTCACTTGAATTCACTTTTTTAAGTAATGAAGGAATGCCATTTGTATTTCATGAATTTTGAGACTACCGTGTCATTGCCACGTAAATTTAGTTTTTAATTATAACTAGACTATGGTCCCATTGCAAAAGGGTGTTGACTCCCATTGCTCTATTATGCTATGAGGGCTTGCAAATGGTTAGAGATCAATCACACAACAATTTGTTAGTATTGCAACTCATCCAACAACAAAACTTATGCGCCACTAGTAGAGCACTAAAGAAACAAATGGTGTTGAAATTACGGAGGTTGGTTACAAAGTGAACTGTAGAAAGTAAACTGATGTCACACGAAGCACTGTTATTTTTACTTTTAATTCTTTTGACTTTTACTTTCGTGTACAAACAAACTAGGACCTGTAGCTGTGGAAAAATGCTCTTGATTCATCAAAAGTTGATTATTGATTACATGCTCAAGTGGAGCTATTTAAAAAATGAAAATGTATGCACACATTTTTTGCACACTTTTTATGCAAGTAATCAAGAGTTGAGTCTAGATTTATGTGAAGCTTGTTCATTTGGAGGATTGGACACTATAGTCTTCAAAACTAGTGTAGGTACCACTTTCATATTTTTGGGTGTTTTCTAAAATGGATGTAAAATGGATGAATGAAGACATGTACAAACAAACATACACATGGCCAAGTCCCTAAATTCTTGATGAATGAAGATAACACACATAATATATGGTGCGAAGCCCCTAGATTTTTGATGAATCAAGAGAACAAACAAACAAACTACCTTCTTTAATGTATAGATAGTATGATTTGAATTATTTTAAGTTATTGAAAATCAATATATGTTTTTATTGTCATTTCAAGTTAAGCCCCTAGTACCCTCGGGTAATGATTTTTAATAATTAAAAAAACACAAACGATTTTCATCAATAATAATGTTCCTCGTTACGATTTACTCTTTTCATAAAAGAAATGAAGGTTTTGATTCTAATTTGTAATACCGTATGTTCAATTTTTTTAATAATTCAAAAAATCACAATAATTTCAAGTTTTCACTAAAATTCATGAAAAAATCTTACTTGCACGTGATATGTACCTGCATTTACTAAAATCATAAAATTGGACTCTTATCTAATTTGAAAGTAAAAAATCGAGTGTGAATGTAAAATTTGATTTCACGCTCATAAGTTTGTCCTTAAATTACCTTAAACCCAAATTTCTAAACCCAACCCAATTTCTTTGTCTAAAGTAACCCTTAAAAGTCCCTTAGAACTCTATAGGTATGACCAGTGTATATTTGCTTGTATATTCCGTTTTGTGTACTGAATTACAAGATATATCCAAATGTTCAATACACTCATATAGAAGGGTTGATACAAACATGTTGATTTAGTGAAATATAGCAGCAATCATATGTATGTAAAAAACATATGCAAATAATACATGCAAAAGCACATGCAAAAATATCATAGTTAATCATCAAAATTGGCAAAAAAAAAAAAAAAGAGCCCAAATCTTTAAGATTAAAAAAAAAACCATTTTATACGGTGAAAAAGGAATCTTTGAGAATTTTCATAAAAACGACAATTGTTGAAAAACAACTTTCCAAAAATATTAAAAATTTGAGTGCCAAACATAACGGTTGAGTACATAATATAATAGAGCAGTTCATAAAGTCCCCCTTTTCCATAATTGGCAAGTTACTTACATTTAGGGTCATTGTCTTCATGAACATGGCTGTGAGCGTGGGCAATATCAACTTCCAGCAAGTTAATTACCTGGGGACCTACAAAAATGAGAAGAACTGAAGTTGTAAGTATGGCTCTTGAAGAAAGAACTACCAGCTGCCAGTGGTACGACTTGTTGTAGAAGGTGAAAAGTGGATCTCATCAAAAGATGCTTGTTTGATCCAATTCAAAAAGGGGGACTTTCTAAATTGCTCTATTATGTTTTGTACAATTATACTAAAAGATATGTGCAAAAATACATGGAAAATTACATGAAAAATTACATGCTAAGACACATGCAAAAGTACCGGTACATGCAATCCAGAACATACATGCAAAAGTACATATGGCCGGAGGTCGTTAGGGGGTTAAGGTAGACCACGAAATCCAAAGCCAAGGGCGTCGGTATTCTTGCCCAGGGTTTTAGGGTTTTGTTTTTGCCTTTTGTTGCAGAGTCGTTTGCTGTTCCTTGAGCAGAAGAGCATCGATCGATCGTCTGCTCTTCTGTCGTTCCATATTCTCGTGAGCTCTTTAGGGTTTTGCGCTCTTTCACAGCGATCATTCAGTCTCTCATCGAGTAGGATCTTCCATGTTGCTGAGGACTCGTCTCCGTGACCATGGCAGCCAAAACTAACAGGGACTCAAAGCAGGAGAAAGCAGCAGCAGCGACGAAGAAAACCCCCCCGGCATCGTCCAAGAGTAGCGAGCCGAATAATTCTGACACGGCCGGCGGGGTGAGCTCGGGATCCAAAGGCGGGGATGAATTCGCGCGCGCGGTCGCCAACACCGCAGTCTCCCAGGTTTGCGAGGGATTAGGGTTTCATGCAATTCAGCGCACGGCCGTGGAAACGCTCGCGGACATCGCATTACGCTACCTCAGCGACCTCGGAAAGGCCGCTCACTTTTACGCCAACCTCGCGGGGCGCACCCAATGCAACGCGTTCGACGTGATTCTGGCGTTGGAAGACATGGGCGGGGGCGCCGCGGTGGATACCTCAACGAAATGTCTGGCGAATTCAAGCGCGCTGCGTGATGTGATGAGGTATGTGGAGTTTGCTGAGGAGATTCCATTTGCACGGCCTGTGCCGAAGTTTCCTGTTTATAAGAAACGGACCCCTCCTCCCACGTTTGCTCAGCTGGGAGAACAGCCTCCGTTCCCTCACATTCCCGCGTGGTTGCCTGCGTTTCCTGACGCGCATACGTACCAGTCCACTCCTGTGTGGGTCGATAGGAAGAGTGACCCCAGGATGGACAAGTTGGAGCTCGCCAGGCAACGTCGGAAGGCTGAGCGGTCCCTGTTCTCTCTTCACCTTCGTCTCTCATCTGCTGTGGGAGGAGATGAACCTGCTCGTGCTCTTCCGAAAATTGCAGGGGCTTTGACAAATGGTACTGAAGCTCCTACAAGGCAACAGTGGCCTTTGAAAGAACAACCACAGGAAGTTGTCAAGGTTGGATCGGAAGGAAAAGGAAAAGGAAAACGACCTAATGCTCAGAATCCGTTCTTGGCTCCTCCCTTGCAAGCAGGAGAAAAAGACGTGACCTCTATCACTCTCTCAGGTATGAGCCTCCTGTCAATTTTGATCTGATCCTGGTGATATGAAATTTGACCTCATCTGAATTATAGTTTTCACAATATAATGAATTCCTGTCCTTGGTCTTTCAGGCGTGTAATCAATTTCAAACCTTGCCTTACCACTCTAGGAAGCATTCTTGGTCTAGGTTTAGGCACTGGTAGCGAATCAAACATCACTGGCAGAACACGCGTAATAAAAAATCTTAAACGGGAGGAAACGATGTAACAATCGGTTAAGAACTCAACCTCAACAAACTTGTAAAAAAGGTTGTACTACAGAGGACCTGGAGGAGGAAACGCAGTAGAATATATAGAGTTTCGCCCGATGCTTGAAGCCCCTGCAGAGTGCTCTATGAATACCCTCGTAGATCACAAACCCTATGGAGTGGAGCGAGTGGCTGCTCTGTTTAGGGTGTGATAAATTTTCACGAAAAGGGATCCCTTAAGGGTTGATCTCAAGGACCTTTGGGTTTTATACATACTCTAGAGTCTTCTATACTTCGGATTGGATCCTATACTTTGGACAGGACGTTGTTGCAATACCCTATACAACACTCGGTCTACTCCTGTCCCCAATAATCAACTTCAGGACGTGGGTTTCCTTTTGTATAAAAAGCCCTCACAGGTGTTTGATGTTGTGATTGATCTGTAGGAAGAAACTTTGACAAGAGTGCTGCTGGGAGGCAATCTGAGGTGAATGGACAGGTCGCATTTCCGTCTGTTTTGGAGGCGTTTGCGCCTATATTGGACGGTGCCAAGGGGGGTGCCCGAGAGAACGCAGAATCAGCTGTTGGAAGCCCTTTAAGAGAACAACAGCTGGGCAGTGCCATACCCGAAGCCAAAGAGAGGATGCCAGTTTCCCTGAAGTTCGATTTCGGGAAGAAGGCACGTGCAAAGGCCTTAGCTGCTCAGATGAGTTTGGGAAGGAGCCCTTCTCCCCCTCCCCCGCCACCTTCGAAACGAGGCAAGGCAGGTGGTTCCGCTGGCAAAGAGGAAGAGAAAGATGAGAAGAGGAAGCGGGCAGAGCAGATTCTAGCTCAAGCCATGGACGAAACTGAAGACAATGCGACGCAGACGTGATAGTATATGTTGGCCCAGATCTATTTTTCTGAGTTCACACTCTGTTTCTGCAAAGGATTTGACTTCTGTTTGGAGCAGATGCACTTGGATATAGGTGGAGGGACAGGTGAGTGTCTTCGGTAATTAAGCAGAGAATTCCAGCCATGCGATTTTATTCTGCCATGTCCATTTTCCTCCAAATCCTAGCCTATCCCAGGACCTTTTCAAAGTCTTACAAGTGACGGCAGCTCCCTTAGTTATCGTGTACCTTGTTAGGATATATTTTTTGCCAGCAGTGATCTTGCCAAAGAATAGAGGAGAGATGCTGCAGGGCCTCTAAATAGAGACTAGAGCCTGCTGTGGTCACTCTCCCGTCACATGCATATTCGATTGGACAGCTTGTACTTCTAGACAAATTGCAGTCTTTTCTGCATATTCAAGTCCTTATTGATCGACGTGGCACCTAATTGATGAGTTCTGATACTGAACCTGAGTTTTACTGGATACTGATACGTTCCTCCAGAAAAGAAAATTCGTTTAAAGAGATTCAAGTCTATGTTGCGCCCTTAGAATTGTGACGATTGCTTGGGAATTTGTTGGTGCTCTACTGCAGTAGTGTGTTCCGGTGTGGTGGTCTCTTGTTTTCATGCCTCTCCTGGCTTCGAGTAGCCAATGAAGTCTCAGTCTGGTTTTGAATCTCTTTAAAAGCAGCATTTTCCTCTTCCAAACAATAGTTACGTTGCTTGCCTTGTCAGTTGAATTGTCATGTGAACAGGATGAGCACTCAACCCTTACTAACGGTGAGTGTTTCTCATATCGCCTATTGTAACCGCTCTCTAGCCTTTGCAGGATGTTTTGCTCGTCTTGTTGGTGATTTAATGTTGTTGAGGGACCTTCATGTGCAGTCATCAAGCGTTGCCAGAAGGTCCTCCATGATAGCCGGAGTGCAACGCAAGCACGGTGCTAAATTTTAAAACGTTCCACAATCGACTCACAAATAATAATCCCCCAAGTAAGCTCGTCCTGTTCCTCTGGAGCTTTTCCTTTCTTCTGATTATCAGGACTGTCCATGAACTTGTTTCTCAAGCTTCATATTGTTTGAATATACTCTTGCAAAATTGCTTCCTGTCTCACCTTTTAACCCTTAAACGTCAAGGTAAGCCCCATGGGCTTATTTAAAAGAGAATAATCAAGAAAAAAGTAAGGTAAGCCCCATGGGCTTATTTAAAAGAGAATAATCAAGAAAAAAGTAGATTTTCTCAACCAAATCGAGCGTGGATTGGTGCGTTGGATAGCTACTGATAAAGCGATCTAGATTGCAAATTTGCGCCTCATTTGAGAGATTGTGGAATTGTTGGCCAGCAGTGTCCCGCAGAGCCGTTTTTGCATTTTTTTCGTTTTTTTTTTCCTCCGAAAATTTAGATGCCTTCCGGGCTGCCCCGCCCAGGCCCTCTTGACGTTTAAGGGTTAATCCCTGAAGGACCAAGGATTTATAATTTTAAAACAAAAAAATCAACTGATCATACTAGAGTTATCCGTAAAGTCACCTTGGATTTGAAGAATCAACAAAGAATTTTGCTTTACTATACTCTTATTTGTTCACTCTAAATAGTTAAAAGGTGTGGAAGATTTTGGTGGTCTATCATTATTAGGTGTGTAAGAGGTGTGTAAGAGCTTGGTGGTCTTCTAAAGTTTTCAAATGTTTTTTAGCACCAAGAAAGGAGTTAAAAAACTTTTGAAAACTTTTGAAGACCACCAAGCTCTCATACACCTCTTACACACCTAATAATGATAAACCACCAAGATCTTCCACACCTTTTAACTATTTGGAGTGAACAAATAAGAGTATAATAAAGCAAAATTCATGGTATCTTCTTCAAAATTTGATGGACTTTACGGATAACTCCACTATGAAAAATATATTTCAGATGGGACCAAATTTCATATCATTGGAATCAGTGAAGAACATTGTATGTGTTGATGAAAAAATAAATAAATTTGAATAAAAAGAATTCAACATAAGAACTACTTAAAGATGCTTAAAAAACATGAGACCCAATTTGGGTTTCTTGGTCCTTCAGGGGTTAAAATTGAAATGACAATCACAGAATAGGACAATGATCAAGTTCTTTGTGCTCAACTTCAACTGCAAGATTCTCTTCTTTTCTTTCTTCCCATTTTAGGCTTGGGCAATTTTTGTATCCAAATTCTTGTCAAAATTGCTCGTGGGTTTTCAAGTTTGGTTTGAGAATTGCCTCTTTTTGCGGAGTGCAAATTCTACAGTGTGATACTCCTAGTCTATAATTTCATTACATAGCTGGGAAGGATAGAATGACACGACCCAATTCATTTTGTTTTAGAGATGAAGATCAGTGTGATCCTTGCGACTACAATGTGACTTCTCAAAATCTCTCTTAACCCCTAAAGGACCAAATTTCAATCCAAGAGGAGTCAAAAGTTTCTAGCATGGTTGAGCAGGGTGGGAAAAAAATGATTCTTTTAGGGATAAAAATTAGAGATTTTGTTATTTTCTTGTAATATATTTTTCTACTTCAAAAAGAGACAAGAATCTTTGTCTTTACGGTTTGGATTGAGATATTATACAAAACCAAGTTCACAATAAAAATTAAATGTGTTTGGCAATGGTTTGCACCTCCTCCATTTGTTGTATTGTTTTCAATATTCTAAAACATTCTCCTATTTGTCAAATTTGGTATACTAGTATCTAACATTGTGTAGATTGTGAAAGTGAAGAGCGACAAGTTTCTTTAGTGGAACATTTTCAAAATAGGAAGAAAAATAAGCAATTGAAAACTTTAGGGGAGTTTTATTTTTCTCATACATTCTCACTTCAAATGTATATATCATCTAATATGTACACTAGTAGAAAAGGTGGCGCTCTCAAGGGAGATGCCTAAGCAAAATCACTATGCATGCGTGGAATTGGGCACCACTTACTTGGACATCTCTCTGGAGAGTGGTACGGTCAAAGATTGTGATTTTTTTGTGCACATTCCTTTGGTATTAACCCCTAAAGGACTAGGAGGGCACATTGTGTTCAAGAATAATTTCATTACTTTAGTAACTTATTTGGATTCCATAATTTTGACTTAATGTTAACTAGAGAATTATAAATGTCCGTTACGAGAATACAAAAATCCTTCAAGATGTACAATTACGTTGATCTGCCAGGAAAAAACTAAAACGTCAACGTAGGTGAATTTGGGACATGGTAGTTAGGGAGGTTGATGACCTTGAAGGTGTTTTCACACTAGGACCTCAGATTTGTTAAAAGAAAAAGTGTACAAAATGTAATACATTTGCCATTACTACGTCATTAACACTATATCATAATCACGGAAAATGTTTAATACATTTTTAATGGAATCTTTTTAGAATTTTAGAAAAAAAATCTACATATTTTATATTATTTTGGAAGATTTTTGGAATATCCAAAAATCTTTTTGAAATCTTTATACATTTTATGCAATGTAACAAGTAATAACAATCACAAACACTGGCTCAACGAGTCATCGACAAGTCACTTCACCCAAACATAAATCTTTCGGAATAAATCATTGTTGTATTTAGTTTTAGAACACCATTTTTTGTGAGCGCTGAAATACAATTCATCTTTGTATGCTCTTGAAATTTCAAATGCTAATCGATCATGGTTCTAGAATTTATGAAAATTATTTGAGCAAATGACGTGTTGATTTTGCTCTAAAATTTCAGAAAATAACTCATGATCAAACCTTATAATCATGTAATATATACGGTAGATTGTCTTGAAAGTTGACATACAGTCTCACGACTAAATCCTCTTTGAGCTTCAACAGTGAATTTTTTTACATGAACACCAATTGAAAGATAAGATCTGCGTTCTTGAAAGCATCACAAGAAGTGATATAATTTTAGGGATGATCAAGCATGGTCCATTAAGGGTTAAAGGACAAGTTTCAACGGCCGGATTGTGAAAAAAGACTTTTTTTTTTTGAAATTTTTCCTTAGAGATTAAAATGGCAACATTGTAGTGTTTTTTGAGCAAAATAGTCCGTGTCCTGTAGGGATTTATTTAGAATAGAAATTGTTTTTTTCTTTTTCAAGTGTGAAGGAAATTAAAACTTTGTAGATTTTTTTTGAAGATTTATGTTTTTGATTTAGAGATAAAGATCATGTGTGATTTTGATGAGTGTTGTGGAAACTTTGGATTTGGGTCTTAACTCCTATAATGTCCACAACCCTCTCTAGATTTGGAGAATTGCAAAGATGCATTATAAAATGCAACTAAGAGGGATATTTTGAACTTCATGTATGAATAAAAGTTGTACACTATGAGTTTTAGATTTTACCCATGCAGTTAGATCTATGATTGCAACCTTCAATATTTAGTATAAAATTTGAAACTTAAAATTCAAAATTCTTTTGTAAATCGATTACAAATAAGATATTGACAATTTGTAGATGAAATTTGTTGTGATAGCTCCCCCCCTCAATGCTAGACTTTCACACGTCATTATAAGAATTAGAGTATAGTGAACCCCCTACAACAAGGATGGAATGAGTTGTTCCTTTGCTTAAAATAACACCTAGACCTAGAGGTGTCATATACTTAAAATACAAAAAATCACTATACGACGAGCATAATATAGAAACCAACATAAAAGAAATGCGTTTAGAAAAAGTTATCACCCCCACTATGATCACATTAATAACACAAATTGAATATTGTAATATGCACAATTCAAATTCATATATATATAAACAAGTGAATACTGATGGTCAAGGTGCTTGACCGGCAACTAGTTGGGAGCAATACAAAATCATATCAACTATGTCGTGGTTTGTGATACTAAGAGCATTCTGAATCGACCCTTTAACCCTTTAACGCGCTAGCGTCCACTATGTGAACGACGCACAGATTGAAACTGCTGGATTCTCATCCAAATTAGACAGTTTTCATCCACCAAAATTTCTTTCGGTTCTTGAGCAAGTTGACTATCATTTGTACGGTTTGGATCTTCAAAATAGGTTATTGTGATTTTTAGAAAAACAACAAAATTGGTTTATGTCAAGTTTCATTCTTAGTTCAAAAAGTGGGACCTTAAATATGATTTTCCAAAATAAGTAGAATCAAATAATGGAAACCATACCATCTCGAAGTGCATGTTATTCCAATTTCATTACCATATTTTAAAAAAAATTGTGCTAATTTGGGATTTAAAATTGAATTTCAAAAGAAAACCTTGCAAAATTAATTTAAAAATATTAAATAAAAATAAAATAAATCCAACCGTACAGATGTGATCTTCACATTGAAATTTACAACTTTGCTTTGACCATCAACCCCATTTTTGGTTTCCATCAAACATTTTATAACGCTTATTTGAAAACAGTGTTGAATCGGGACGTTAAAGGGTTAAACAAGCTCTGTATATTAAAATATATCTTTTGTAGATATGGAATTAGAAAGTTGAAGTATCATTAATACAATCACATTTAAAAATAAATATAATAAATTCAAAAAAATCTTGATTTGGACATTGGATGACCAAGATACACCCCATTAAAAGCTACACTAAATAGGGGTATTAAGGGGACCTATACTAATTTATCGACATTTCACACTATATTAATATTTACCATTACTGTAAAAAAATTACAGTATTCTTTTTTGACACAAATAGTCAAACAAGCAAAAGTAATTATGTTATTTTTGACACAAGAAAAAAACTATCACAAGATAAATTTTACATGGTAAGTTCTTTTAATTTTTTGGTCCCCTTAATACTCCTATTCAATGTAGTTAACTTCCAAAAAAATTAGAGGGCTTTTCAAATCAAGTCTAAAAAGGGTTTAGAGTGCCAAAGGGACAACAAATGTGCCATGTCTTTTGCTAGATTTTTCCTTTACTTGATTAGAAGGCCCCTTTGAATTAGCACACATTTGAATTAGCACACATTTGAAGAGATGTAATTAAATCAACCAATGTCCAAATCCAAATTCTCTTGTACTTTCACTAAGCATTTTTGAATGTGCTTCTATGATTATATTTTAATGGTTTAATTCTTTGTTTAGTAAAAGATTCATTTTAATATGTCGGACCTTTTTAGAGGGTGGAGTGAGGATGCCCTAAACAAATTGTGTGATGTATGTTAATTTATTACTTTCATTATATAAAACAATTTTGTGGATGAAACCCCATGGATGAATGGACTTATTTAAGGGAAAAAATGGCTTAACACAGAGTTGAAATGACCGTTTGTGTTGTACAAGACAAAGTAAAAGTTCAATTTAAACTAAAAGTAAAAGATAATTTGATATAAATCTTTATTTCTAATGTAAAAGATCAATTAATATAGAAATTAATGATCAATGTAAAAGATAATGTAAAAATGTAAAAGATAATGTAAAATGTAAAAGGCATAATTAAAATGTAAAAGTTGATAACTTCACCATCTATAAATTGGTTCTAAAACTTACAACATTCATTCTTCTATTTCTCAATTTTTTCCATTTCTTTAATATTCTGAATTCTCTCTAAATTCTCTCACTTTTCTTAATTCCAATTTTTCTTATTTTCATTACATCTTCTTATTTTCTTTCTTCGGAAAACAACCCTCACAAATGTTGAAAATGTCATTCAAAAACCTCATTCGTTTATTTCTTTTTGCATCACTCATTTGTTCGCCATTTAGTTCTACCATTGTAGTGGCGGCCAAAAGTAATGAACTTCAAAACAATGTTGCTCCGGCCTCCTTTCATTTTAGAAAATTGGGCCCTATAGTGAATCAACACCTGGTGGTTGTACCAAACTCTGATGTGTTTGAACCACAACACGATATTGATGCAACTCCTTTGAGTTCTGATGTAACTAAACCGAAATATGATGTTGTTGGAGCCCCTCTTCTCTCGGACAAACACAAAAAAAAGCCCATTCCATTTCGGACCCATTTTCTGTGCCACACCCAATTCCTATACCAGATCCAATTCCTGTGCCACGCCCTATTCCTGTACCAGATCCAATTCCTGTGTCGAACCCAATTCCTATCGGGGGATGTGACCCATCAACTGATGATTGTCCTTACGGCTCACCGTGGCAACCATGTGGCCCTTGAAGATGATCAACAAAAAACACAAACAAAATGTGACAACTCCTAAGCATCGTGAAGAAGCTCCAATCAAAAAAGACATCAACAACACCATGAAGTTGATAATAGTTTTTTTTCATTTCTAAAAACTATATATTTAAATCATGTGATATATGATCCACAAATGAAACCTTAGTATTAGACTCCAATGTAGTCAAATGATTGCCAAAATTTGAAATCTTAGACAACTTTGACTCTTCGAAAATTTCTTGGCTATTGATTTTGTAATACATGTAAAATTCTTTTAAATTTATGTCAATATGAACATTTTTACACACTAATGTTTTTATTAGAAAAGATATCCTACTCTGAAATCATGAGCTTCATAAATTATGTTCATAGTTTTAGGGCCAAGGAAGTGTTGTTTTTAAAAAAAAATCTTTGTGAAATGAAAAATCTTAGGAAAAGTTCATGAAATCATACATCTTAATTTAACAAAATAGTTAACCATAGACTCTTCATGTAAAAGCCACTTTTATGATAATGACAACTTGCTTTTTTCACAACTTTTTAGACATACATTTGATTACAACAGATGTCGATTGTTTCATGTTTTAAACAACTATTTGCTACCATACCTTTCTATACCAAAATAAATTCATCTCCCTAAATTTTTTTTGGTCATGTAGCCATTGAGATAGCAAGACCAAAAAAATCAAAAATCGAAAAAATTGTTTTTGGGTTCTGTAGGGCCAAAAAAGTTATTAAAAAAGTTATTAATTTAGCAAGGCCAAAAAAGTTATTAAAAAAGTTATTAATTTATTTATTTTGGCTCTGTAGCCATTGAGATAGCAAGACCCAAATACCGGTAAATAATTTAAAATAAATAAAATTCGCTTGTGGGCTCTGGGCTCTGATTCTTTCATGGACTGACACTGTAAAAGTATATATTTTCAAATCAGGTACAAATGTTTTATCCGGTTTCCATGTTTTTCTGAGCTTTGGACGGTGGAAAAATGGGTCACTTGGTCACATCACAACAGCTGCAGATACACAAGCACGAATTTCCATTGACATGACAGCCTCATTTTGCAGCAAAGTACTGTACCGTTAGGTCAGTTTCAACACTACCGTAGTACCATAGGTGGGTCGCCAAAACATAATTAAAAAACCAAAAACGTAAAAAAATCAGAAATTATGAGGACCAAAAATTGAAAATAGAATAAATTATTTTAATCTATATTTTTCTATTTCTAAGCTATTTAGGGCTATACTGGACCATTTTGGGCCATTTTTAATCATTTTTTAGCTCAATAACAAAAATCAAGAAATTCATCTTTTGAGGGACGAATCTTATATTTCGAAAAATATTAAATATTTGTTTGTGGGGTGGCGACCCAAATATGGCACTACAGTAATGTGTCAAAATAATTTGATTTTAAAATTCACACCGTACGAAATGTCATTTTTTAAAATTTTAAAATTTTGGAAAATGTGTTAACCCCTAAACGTCCCAGCGTCCAGTTTCTGGACGTTTGTTGGTCAAATCCAATTTTGATCTTGAAAATGACTTTTGTTGCTGATACACCCAACTAAGAAAATGAAGTTTATTAAGTCTAGTTTGTACTCCACTTTTCAAATCTTAAAAATTCCAATTATTGAGTATTTTATTGCTTGTGCAAGCTTTGTAGCTCAAGGTTTGAATTACACTACATATGATGTTCACCTTTCGAATTTCAAAATTTAAATAAAAAATTTCTATGGAAAACATATCATGTGATTCTCCATTGTAATTTGTACCTGCTCCCAAAAAAATATTAATTTTTTAAAGCTTTTTTGTAATTAAAAATATTCTTTAAAGTATTTGACTTAAAAATTTGTTAAAAAGGCCGTTTTAAATCAAAAAAATCTGAAAATTTCAAGACTGATAGGAAACATTCAATTCCATGCATGAAAAATATTACAAAATATATTTTGATAAATCTTGAAGGCTAAATTGTGTAGTTTGACTTTCCTACAAAGGAGTGGTACGTTTAAGGGTTAATTATGGTGTTTCGGATTTCAGAAAGAACTAAAGACATTCAAATAAAAATATTTGTTTTTTGGACAATAGTGTACAAAAAATTTACCAAAAGATGGACACGCTTGAATTTTTTCAAAATTACTTACAAAACTGACTCGTACGTAGGGTAGTACTACTGCAGTGTGTCACTGATTGAGTTCTGGGAAATGGGATGGACATCAATCAAAGTGAACAGAACGTACACTCAAGTGTGGACGTCTTGGAACAATGTACTGTACAGTGGGGTCAAGAAATAATTTGAATTCTTAAGATAAACTCTAAGCTACTCTACATTGTGATCAGTTTAGACATAAATTAATTACTTCTTGTGAAAAAAAATGCCATGTTTCATCTTGCGATTAGGGTAGGGTGAGGTGGACCCGTTAATATCTGACGTGGCAACTCAAAATTTGATGTTAGGCAATCTGAATCTGACCTTTATGTACGGTATACTGCGTCGTCTCAACGGCATGAGTCGTTTGTCAGTTTGTCACCTTTCAACATCTGCAGAAGTTGCCCACAGTGCTGAGCGACTCCAGGACAGTGTGCTCGATCCTACAACACTCAAGTAGAATTTGTCGGTGCCATCATTCAAAACCGACGTGCAGTGCGAATCACAATGCTGAAAGGATCCGTGCACATTCAGTAGAAATTATTTCAGGGCAGGATGTGACCGTAGCTTTGAGTATTTTTTTCATCGTATTCTCCCCGACTCTTAACCCTTAAACGTCAAGAGGGCCTAGGCGGGGCAGCCTGGAAGGCATCTAAATTTTCGGAGGGAAAAAATAAAATAAAAATAAAAAAAATGCAAAAACGGCTCTGCGGGACACTGCTGGCCAGCACTGTAGCACTGCGGCATCTCAGCTGCCCCATCCTCAAAAACTTGTTCAATTTCATAACTTTGATTGCTTACCAACGATTCCACAATCTCTCAAATGAGGCGCAAATTTGCAATCTAGATTGCTTTTTCAATAGCTTTCCAACGCACCAATCCACGCTTGATTTGGTTGAGAAAATCTACTTTTTTCTTGATTATTCTCTTTTAAATAAGCCCATGTGGCTTACCTTGACGTTTAAGGGTTAACCCCTAAAGGAGGTTGCATGCCAAAAAGGGTTGGCAAGTGTTCTTCCAAATGGTATTTCACCACAAAGATTATGGTATTGATAGAAACTGCAAATATGAAAAATGGAGCTTGGAATGGGAACTAAATATACAAAAGAATTGTTTAATAATATGTGACGTGGAAAAAAAGATATGGCTACTCAAAGGGCGTATTTTATGTATTTTGAATTGTGTATTGGGAAATACATAATTGTTTTATGATTCCACAACGGATGGAAATGCTCTTGAAAATCATCATATGCACGGTGCATGGATATGCACCTCCTCAAAAAATCTCCCCTCCTAATTCACACTTTTACACCCCCTTAGCATCACATGTATGCTGATACTACCAGCGTATAAAATACCCCAACATCTTTTGAAGTCCAAATTGGGCCTTGTATTTTTTTAGCAGTTTTGAGTAGGTTTTATGTGAACTTCCTTTTGTTCAGATTTGTTTGTTTCTTGATCATCATATGCATTATTCTTCACCCATTCCAGTGATACAAAATTTAGTTTGATCTCAATTATATATTTCACAATCTGAATAATTGAATTTGTCATTTTGAAACCATGAATCCTTGGTCCTTTAGGGGTTAATCCCTCCCCCCCCACCGTCCACGGAAATGCAAGCACTATTCACCCATGGGCCCCATTTTCTAAAATTTCCATTTTAGGCACCCTAGGGTCTTTTTTTTGGCAATTTTTTTTGCAAATCTGGGGCCTACGGTCAGAAATTAGTCTAGGAGGACCTCATCGGGAAATTTAAACCCTTGGAAGAGGGGGTTATTTTTTAAGGTGGGCCCCTACATACACAAAATTGGGGGCAGGTTTTGTCCTCTTACATTGACGCCAAAGGGGGGATTTAGAGTCGGGGTCTTGTTCTTTTGAAATTTTAAAAAAATTGGTGGTTTTCCACACGTTGGTACTAAGTATGTATTATTAAAGCTCATTCATGTTCGTTATGTTCTTCCTACATTTTCTTATGTGGGCATGCCACCATTTTCTAAGTGTGTGGAGTGAAACTTCTACCCTTTGAGGCTTGGAGTTGTCAATTTGAATTTTTAAATTTTTTCTTCCAAGTTGTATTTACAAATTACTCTCGAACAAATAGTGTCAAAATGTGACTGGAAGATGGCAGCTATTTTTATTTTTTGAAGCCCATGGTAAACTTGAGGTTTGAATTCACAATTAAGATTAATTTGTCTTGACATTTTTTTGTCAAGGGCGATTTTGTCAATGGCAAGAGCTTCGTTTCTCTATCAAATTAAGCAGTTTTATATTTTTGAGCTATGAATATTACTAAAAATTGAAGCGCCAACCTCATGATTGCAAACCAAGTCTAAAAAGTAATATCGACAAGACTATCACCGCAGTAACTTAACCCTTACCTACATACACTACTAGAAAAGGTGACACTCCTAGGGAGATGCTTAGGCAAAATCACTATGCATGCGTGGAATTGGGCACTACTTGCCTGAGCATCTCCCTCGACAGTACCACCTTTTCTACTAGTGATAACCATCCTCAACCTTTTCTACTACTGTTTGAAAATGCACCTTCTACCTACATGGATAATGTGAAAATGAGACCGATATGAATGAAAGTTTGCCCCTTTTTTAAAATCCATAATTTATAGGAATACATGATATTGATATGATGAGTATACAAGTATGAAACTCCAACATTCTATGAAGTAGTTCCTTATGTACATGACATTCTTACTTTGTAAGGCACCTTTTTCTTCCAAGAAATTTAGCAGGATGGGAAATCACAACTTTTCAATACACAATAGGTAATTTTTTTTGTACAATTACTATGAGTGATGTGAATTTTAAAGATTGTAAACTATGTGAAATTAGAATCTTCATATTGTCAAGATATTTTCAACTTTTGGAGATATTTCAATCTGCAATTACGAATATCACAAATTCTTCCCCCATAACAATTGCACGGAAAAATGTAATCGATGTGCAATATATGAAAAAACATAAATGTCTTACAACATCATGTAATCCTAACGTTGTTCCAAGGACCATTGTGAATAAGATAGACGCACCCATTCCTGACCATGTATACAAAACCAACCACCTTAAATTTGTGCCTAGTTTCTAGATTTTGAAAAGGAAGATGTACGTCATTTGTACATTAGAACCAATGATCGGTTTTGTATGAACCTACATCTTCCACTCTAGAAATTTGAACTTATTCAAATATTTATCATTTTTTTTTTAAAATTTATGAAAACTTCTTGATTTTTTATTGCTAAAAGAGGAAAAATCTCAAAATTACTAGTAGAAAAGGTGGCACTCCCCAGGGACATGCCTAGGAAAATCATTGTGCATGCGTGGAATTGGACATTACTTGCCTAGGCATCTCCCTCGGCACCCTAAACCTTTTCTACTAGTGAATATTGATTCATCTATCCCAGGTATAGTACATCATGTCTTAACCCTTTAACGTCTCGATTCAACATTGTTTTCAAAGATTTGTTATAAAATGTTTGATGAAAAATAAATAAATGAAGTTGATGTACAAAGCAAAGTTGTACATGTCAATGTGAAGATCACATATGTACGGTTGGATTCATCATATTTTTTATTAATATTTTTTCATGACTTTTGCAAGGTTTCTCTTGAAATTCAATTAAAATTCCAAAATTAACACAAAATCAAATAAAATATATTGTAATGAGATTGGAATAACATGCACTACTAGATGGTATGGTTTCCACTATTTGATTCTACTTATTTTGGAAAATCATGGTTAAGGTCTCACTTTTTGAACTAAGAATGAAACTTGACATAAACCAATTGTGTTGTTTTTCAAAAAACCACAATATCTTATTTTGAAGATCCATACCGTACAAATGATAGTCAACTAGCACAAGAACTAAAAGAAATTTGGATGGATGAAAAATTGTAGACGATGTAGTGTTGAGAAAGGTTGCAATATGTTCGTCGTCCATCATATGGACGCAGGCGCGTTAAAGAGTTAAGTGGTTGGGAACGAGTGTCTCTACCGTAAAGGGTCCGTTTGGGGCATGGTAACGAGGTTCACTTTTTTTTCCCATTTTCAAGGATAATTAGGTTGCTTACTAGAGTAGAATACCAGTACAGCCCAACTCAAGGAAACTACCCAAGCAAACATTATCTAAACTGGTGCATGTCAACTGTTTGCTGACTCTCATTTTTATTTTTATTTTTATTTTTATTTTTTTAATCATGTTTGATTACTTCTCATGGGGCCTGCTGGTCTTCTCTCACATGTGCACAATAGTACCGGGCCTAGCTACCACACTAATTTATCATATGTGCTCTTGCCAAGGTCAATAATTGCATGTGGCTACAATTCAAGTATCAATGTTTCCAGTTCTTACCATCAGCCTAAGTTGAGGGCTATATGGTATAAGAGCATAATCAGATTTGGAATTTGATGCTCCTGTGGGCCTTTTGTTTGACTGGCTTCAGTTCTCTCATTTTTATTGGCTCTGTCCCATGCATCAACTTTGGTTTCTCGAGATTGGAGCGTTCAATTTTAGATTCTCAATTTGATCTTTCGAGGTTGGAGCGTCCAATTTCCTTGTGTCAACTTTGATCTTTCGAGGTGGGAGCGTCCTATCCACAACTTGTTTCACATTAAGGTGGATGACCCAATAACTGACGTGTACTATAAACCAAGAACAGGTGTTTATTGAAAACTTCAAATTCTATACCAGTATTAGATTTGCGTGAAAGGCTTAAAGTTTGGTTTATGGGCCGTCCACTATACACATCAATTATTGGAGGGTATTGGAGGGTCTCTGGTCTTCCTCTAAAAGAAACGGATTAGGATTTGAATCTCTTCTTTTTGAGACCTGAGTTTGTGAGTCGATTGCAAAGAAACTTTGGTTACTGGTTGTCGTCAATCCCCGACTCTAATTCCCCCACACCCCCCCCCTCCCTCTACATTAATGCAAGCACTATCACTATAGGCTCCATTTCTTTGAAATTTCCATTTTGGGCATCCTACATTATACGGCCCCAAGTTAGTTTAGGAGGACCCTCTTGGGAATTTTAAACCCTTGGAAGAAGGGGTTATTTTTTAAGGTGGATCCCCAACCGGTCCAAATAGGGGACAATTTTGTCTTCATGCATTAACGTCGAGGGGGGGTTTAGAGCCGGGGGTGGTCAATCACATGTTGTTATAGAGCGACTATTGTCTCTGCAAATGAGGGGAATTGCGGTAGCAACCGTTGGATGAAGACCTCAAGGTTGAAATTTGAGAGAATAAAATCTAAAGACGAGAAAAAATGGTGCTGAAGGGTGGCAATGTCTTTAGTTACAGGGACGCACCCCATGGTGCAGCATCTGCGCAATGGTACTTTTGAAGTTCAAGGTATATGTTGTTTTTCAGAGACGGACCTTATTTCTCACACAAAAATTTGAAATTGGCATGGAAAACACAGGTTCTCTCTTTGAACATGTTCTTGGTGTAAGATATTAACAAAAACCAATATGTAAAATCCAACAACCTCTCATAATGTGAAACACTACGA
This sequence comes from Pohlia nutans, assembly GCA_022496805.1. Taxonomy (NCBI): domain Eukaryota; kingdom Viridiplantae; phylum Streptophyta; class Bryopsida; order Bryales; family Mniaceae; genus Pohlia; species Pohlia nutans. The sequence continues at coordinate 11,620,203 of CM040092.1, read as the reverse complement.
TCTCTAATTATATCCAAATCCTAAAAACAAGCACTAACAATCGCCACATTCGTCCACTCTTCTCATGCCACCAATTCTTGCATATTGATAACATGCTAATCTATCATGTACAAGTATCAATACATCACCATAATGTTTAACAACAACCCTCCGCCTCCTCTCTTTTATAGCGCTATTTTTTTTATAAAAGAGCAAAAACAAAAAAGATAGAAGCAAAATAAGAAGAAAAGAACCAAAAGAGGGTTTAGGGATTTGGATGACAATAGAGTTAACCGAAAAGAAGCTCTCAAAGAGGAAACTCAGCTCAAAACTCGTGTTGAGCAGAGAATATGTGCAAAACTGAGACTAAGTTGAGTTTCTAAATACTCTAAAACAAGCACCTGACAATGTCTTGGCTGCGGGACCCTCAATTGCGAACACGTTCCCCCAACCCTCATTTGCTATTTAATTGGAGACCAAGTTACTATTCACTGAGAATATGTGACAGTGGATCATATTTTTAATGCCAAGACTCATGTTTGACTCCTGTTGCAACCTCTCTTCTTTTCGGTTTTCTCTAATGAGGAGGTAAAATAGAGAGACAAGGCTGAATATATGAGTTTCCCTATTTAGAATTATATAAAAAAAATGATTTGTGCTACTTCATGGTCTCTTCTCACTTTATACTACTTACAAAAGCAGTGGCTACCTAAGGCTGGCCTTTGGTTTTAAAGCGAGGTACCTTCACAAGGCTTTTGGAAAGTTGGCCTGTAGCTTTACTTTTATGTATAAAAAGGCCCTTAGGCCAAAATTGGTTGGAATCTTATAACCCAAAATTAGATTGGAACGAAAGGAAATTTACATTTTACATGATTATAGTAAAAAAGAACAACACTTTTTAGGAAGTCAATATCAAAGTCAAAGTTAAGACCAAAGGATAGATAGTACCAAAAAAATTATAAATCAATGTCTGGTAAAATCATATAAACATCCAATTCCCTATTTTTACACTTGGCCATTTAATAGCTTCCAGGCGCACTAAAAATTCAAACTAGTAGAAATTGCATGAATTATTTGGGCAAAAAATTTCTCCCACAGATTTGGTTGCAAAAGGGATGAAGTGCAATTTCTTGGAAATTGTCGAGTATTTTTTTTTGAAAAAGCCATTACTTGTGCTTTGAATATTTTCGAATTGGATTCTCTACGCAACAAAACTCTCCTTTGAAATTGATCTTGACACATAGTATGTTAGAAAATACAGGACGTTGGAGTTTTCAAACAACAAGTTAAGTACACATCTTACAAAACCATATAAACATATTGTAAGCAATTGGAAGTAGGCCACAAATAGACAAATATGTTTTAAATATGTTTTTTTAGTACACAAAAACACATTACATGTTTACAATTTATAAGAATAGTACAAACTTTTAAATCAGTACCTTGACAACTAAACTAAAAAACCACATACTATATAGTATTGTACTCATCTACTTTAGTAAGCATCTAGTTCATTCTGCAACCTCTAATCACTCATGCCTTCAATCTGCATTGCAACGTATTCAAATATGTGCGACTTTGCTTCATTTGTAATAGTGATTTGCTTCATCTACACCCAATTATATAGCGCCATTGTTGCAGCTGTTGCTTCCTCCCTCCAAATAGCAACTCCACCATGACATTTCTTTACTCTGTTATCAAAATAAATTGTCCAACCTCTTGGAACAAACCAATGAGAACAACGAGCCGAGCGATTCATTCCCCTATACAAAGTCCATGGAATTCCACATGAACATTGTTGTCAACTCCAACGGGGCTTCCAAATGCACTAAGAAAAGCATTAGGTGAAAAATGGGGTCCCAAAGGGGCCCTGTAAGCTTGCCCGTGTTAGGTGAACCGGCTGCCCAAATACCCTTTTTTATGTAAACCCATTGGTGCAGTCGCTGCCCGCTGACAACGTCGGAAGCCACAGTGTTGGCAGTGTTGGCAGTGTTTACAGCATTGGCAGCGTCGATTGGCGCGACCCACGGAACTGCACTGCTGGCAACCATGGTGGCACCATTGGTGCCCTTGTCAAAAGTGCACGGTTTTGCCTAAAATTTTTAGCACGTGCCAAAGGCAAAGGCCCCTTTGTGACTACAGATTTCTCCTAATGGAGGAAAAAGAATACGCGACCATGCACCCTTAACCACTTGTACAAAAATAAAACAAAAAAATCATAAAACATCTATCTATCTATATATCCGTCTATCTACTTTTGCGGGTCGCTAATGATGTATAGTCGCCCTTTTGTTTTCTTCCGCGGCCATGGGAGCATGGGAGAACATATTGATGTTCTCTTTAGGAGAGGAATAAAGAAGGTCCGCGTACACGGACCCTTAGCCCTAGAAAACTTGAATTTTATATTATATTATATTTATTTTTGGACGTGGCGGAGGGGCTGAGGGTATGCGCACGTGGCACGTATGCGGCAGCGCACCCTCCATCCTCCAGCCCTCAAAAGAACATGCATATGTTCTTCCATACCCTCTCCTAGTCGCCTCATGAATATATAAGATGGCTATGTGAGCATGGGAGAACATATTTATGTTCACTTGAGGAGGGGACGAAAGAGGGTCTGCGCGCGTCGACCTTTAGCTCCGAAAATCCCGAAATATACATATATTATTTTGAAATTTTGGGCGTCGCGGAGGGATTGAGGGTACGCGGCATTTGAATGTTGTTTTGAAGGATGGAGGAAGGAGCTATGTACCTTTATGTACTTTTTGGCACACAAAAAAAAAAAATAAGAAAAAGGAAAATAAGAAGAAAAATAAAATCATGTCTTCTCCTATACACTCTGGTAGTCGTGTTATAGTGTCTTAATCTATTCATAATTTGTAATAGTTTTTAAATAGTCAATCTTGCACTTCTAAAAATAAATGAAATTCAAAATTTCATTATGAAAAATTAAAAATATTAGTGTTTTATTGCAATATACTACAAGTTTCAACAAAGAAAGAAATGGATGTATTTTCGTCAATTTGTTTATAAGTTTTTTTTAGCACAATTAGGTCCCGAAATGATTGCACTTGGCCAAGTGCAAAAGGGGCACTAGTGCAAAATAGGGAATTGTTTGTTAATAGATGTAGGAAAAGGTGCACTAGTTTTCAAAAGCCATTAAAAGTAGGAACTTGAGTTTTTTTTGCAGGTAGCTGTAAAAGGAACACCTTTTGCAATTTATACTACTCCAATCAAAGAGGATTATAAAACAAATAGTAACCTACCCACCCAATATGAAGATATTGCTAATGTATTTGACGGAAAAAAACTGACATGTTACCAGAGCATTGACCTTACACAAGACCTTACGATTGTGCAATTGAACTCCAAGATAGAGCTCAACCACCTTTTGGACCGATCTACAACTTGTGAAAAAATGAGCTTGCAAAACTATGTAAATACATTGATGAAAACCTTGATAAAAACTTCATTCGACGTTCAAAGTCACTAGTCGGAGCACCTATATTATTTGTAAAGAAAAAACATGGCTTGCAACGTATATGTGTGGATTACCTTGCCTTCAATAAGTTAACATTTTAGAATCATTATCCTTTATCATTGATATTAGATCAACTTTGGTACGCTAAATTTTATACTAAATTTGACTTGCATGGAGCTTATAACTTAGTCCGCATTAACGAAGGCAATGCATAGAAGACAACTAATCGAACAAGGTATCGTCATTTCGAATATAATGTCATGTCTTTTGGACTTACCAATGCTCCTGCTATATTGACATTTTCAAAATCCAAACATTATGAAATCAAAATGTGACAATGACATACTCTACCTTGTTTGGTGCTTGTTTAAACTTTTGCACTCATGAAGTATTCTAAGTTCTCATGACCCGTATAAACACTTTTTTGATGTGTGAGCTACCTCTATAAAATGTCGACAAACCTCATATGAAGCAACAATTGCTAATAATTCTTATCGTAAATCTCGTAATTAGTTTCCGTTGTTGAAAACAATTCTTGAAAGGAATGCAATAGAATGAAGATAATCATCATTTCCATACTATGGTAGAACATCTCCAAGGGAATAATTCCAATGGGTATTTAAACATCTTATTAACCTTGTGCTTTTAGCCAATCATACCAAAATTCAAGAAAAATATATATTTTTATTTGTTTTGAATTTTGAAACTTTATCAATTAGATATTATATATATATATATATATATATATATATATATATATATATACATATATATGAGTTATCCGTAAAGTCACTTTGAATTTGAAGAATCTTCAATGAATTTTGCTTTATTATACTTTTATTTGTTCACTCTAAATAGTTAAAAGGTACATGAGATCTTGGTGGTCTATCATTATTAGGTGTGTAAGAGGTGTGTAAGAGCTTGGTGGTCTTTAAAAGTTTTTTAGCTCCTTTCTTGGTGCTAAAAAACTTTTGAAGACCACCAAGCTCTTACACATTTCTTACTCATTTAATAATGATAAACCACCAAGATCTTCCACACCTTTTAACTATTTGGAGTGAACAAATAAAAGTAAAATAAAGCAAAATTCATCGAAGATTCTTCAAATTCAAGGTGACTTTACGGATAACTCTATTGTTATAGGAAATTTGATTCTAAATAGGTTAGGCCCAATAAACACTGAATTTGGACATTCCTAACTCATTTCACAACACTTTCTATTTTTGAAACGATCACTTTTGGGTTGCCTCGACATTTAAGGGTTAAAGAGGCTACAAATCTTGATTCCATATAGGAAATCGGGCTATAACTCCTTATGTTTTTCAAAAATCTTGTATATCAATTAGCCAGCCCAAATTTTATGTAGCAATTTAGCTAACATTAGCATCAAAAAAATCATTGATTTAAACTTTGGACCCATACCTTGGTTTGAAAGCATGAAATGAAATTATTATAATAATTCTGATGTTATTAATATAAAATTTTGATTATATATATATATATATATATATATATATATATATATTAACATAAAATTTTATTAATATAAATTATTATAATAATTTTGATGTTATTAAAATTAATTTATTAAACCATTATTGAAAACGATCGAGAAAAAAATACATTAGTTCCGTATCCACTGCATCTACTACCAAAGGAAAACACGATTAAGAAAACAATTAAAACTAAATATGATTCACATCAAAATTAAAACCTGATATTAAAACTATTTAGATTAAAGTTGACATGCACATATTCATAATTAATTTTATTACCTTTTTTTACTATCTACTCTACATCCGATGTTGATTGCTCCTTAAATACGCAATTCGCTATTTATGCACTTGGCCAAGTGCGCTCATTTCATAAGCATATTTGGCTTTTTAAAAAATTGTTTAAAAAGTTCTCTAAAAAACATCAATGTTGCTTTCCACATTCACTTATATTGTAAACAAAAAATTATTTTAATTATTTTTTTATTCTTATCTTTATTTTTTCTTTTACCTTTTCTTTTACCTTTTCTTTTATCTTTTCTTTTATCATTTTTAAACCTTTATTCTAATCTTTTTTTATCTTTTCTTTTTTATCTTGATTTCTTTGTTGTCTTCTTTGCTGTCTTCCTCTTGTCTTTCCTCTTGTCTTTCTTTTTGTCTTTCTTCTTGTCTTCTTTTTTCTTCTACATTTTCTTCAGCTTTGGCTGTTGAAGCCCAAACGGCACGAGCAAAGCAAAAAAAAAGTTTTTTTTTTTTTTTTTTGGCCGCCATATAGGGTTCAGCAGCACCCCACGGGCAAATAAAGTACAAATATAGTACCCACAAGATTTTATTTTTTTAAATTAAATTAAATTAAATTTTTTTGCTTTGCTCCCATTGTTTAGGGTTCAGCAACCACAACTGAAGAAAAAGTAGAAAAAAAAAAAGACAAGAAGAAAGACAAAAAGGAAGACAAGAAGAATGTCCGCCTACATTTACAACCAAAAAATAAATGCAAATGCTACTCAATCGCATTTAACGAAAATTAGACACATCACACTCTCAAGTCCACCAAACTATCACCTACAAGAAAGAATTCAAAACCCCCTGGTAACTCTAATTTCAACCGCCTGCCAAAAAAAACTTCATTAAAAAAAACTACGATATTCAAAATCTTACTCCGGAAACTGAAAACAACACAAAGAATGCATCACTGAGCAGACAATGAAGATTCGGCAGAACTGCAAAAAAAGAGACCATCGGTTCGCATTTGTGTGTAGATTTTTCAACATATACAATGATTGCTCACATCAACATTGCAGAATTTTACTTCAACCTTAGGCTATCTAGTGGTTTCTTGGTCTACAGCAACAAGTCATGTATGAAAAAGACTGCATCGACATATAAGATGCAAACTGAATGGACAAATGCGTAGGAGCTAAGGATCAAAGAGAGAACCCTGAACAACAATTCCTATCTCAGGCCTTGCCTCTGGGATTGTCTTGCCATGCTCAGTCGTCACTCCCAAAAATGCACCACCGCGATTATGTCTTCACATCGGCAGCACTGCTCCTGCTTGCTCGTCATGGCTTCTCCGCTCTGTCTTCGCGACCAGCGCTCCATGACTCAGTCGCATCGCTCTTACTCCGTACTCACAACAAGTCTACAATACTTACTGCAGTAGCTACTTCCGACCTCCAAACCTTACCGAGGTTTCCGCTAAAAGTCCCAATCCCCTGCAAACATTCTCGCCTGCTCCGACTCACTCCCGCAGCCCTTGAAATCCGGTTTTGCCGTCTCTCAGTCGGCGCTCCCTGCTCTTCATGGTCGTCGCAGACAGCGCAATCCTAACCGCTTGACTCGCTCCCTCTAATTGCACCGTAATCCCTCACAGGCGCCAATACTCTCAAGAATCAAAGAAGAAAAACAAAAACAAAACGCCGTGGCTCACTCACATAAGAAATAAAATTAACTTGCTCCGGTTCCACCCGAGGGAGTGGTCGAAGCTCCAACAGTGATTTTTTAAAAATTAAAAATACGAATCTTCAATTTTATAACTTCAGCTACAAAAAGCGAAGGAACACACACCCTAAAACGATACCTTGTAATCCACGTGATGATCTTGGGGACTCAATGAAAAAGCTTTGGAACCCCAAAGGCAAGCAGTCCACGATCATGAGCTCTGAAAAGAGTGGAGGCTGATCGTGAACAATTGGAATGCTCCAAAATGCAACTGCGGCAGAAGAGGGCCTCCAAAAGCTGGCATCAAATATGCCAAAACTGGATTGCCAAAATTCTCTCACCCCGCAATTCCGTCTCGCAGCACTCACACTCCGTCACCACCTGCGTGCCTCCGTAAGCAAACACTGGTGCTCACTCTTGCTGCATGACACGAACCCCAATACATAATTTGCACAAGTACAACGCAACAAGACAAGGCGATTACACAGAAAATGAAAAACGAGAGAATTTTGATTCACAAAACTCAAATTACAAGCTGCAAAAACAATGAGCCAACTACTGTCGATGGCAGTTCCTGAAACTGCCTAAATACCTGTTTCGTGCCGCTTAGAAGCGACCCATGGCACACCTCTTGAATCCCAAATCTCCTTTTTATTTTTCTTTAACCTTTGCTTTTTTTCTTCCTTTTTGCTTTCACTTTACTGCTTTTGCTTTTTAACTTTTCTATACTTGCTTTTACTTTCTTTTTAACTTTTTCATACTTTTTGGATTTTGTACATGCAATTCTACTAATTTAGAGTTTTTAATTTGCAATTTTTTTTCAATTTTCTACAAAGTTTAGAACTAAAGACATTTTACACTAAAAGTTCTAGCTACAAATGTATGCACTATCACTTAATCAAAATGCCAAGATAATACTTTGAAAATAATTACACTTAATTATTTCTTAACTTATATTTATATTTTGATCCACTGGTCTAATAAATGCTCATTTGAGCCTGCATAGTCGAACTTTATGCAATATGTCCAATCGATTCAGTAAGGTCAAATAATCTTTGTTGTGATCAAATAGTCTGGTTGTTATGCAATGCAAAGATTACATGCAAGGACAAACATGGTCTAATAACTATCTTTGCTTCGTTCTTGAACCTAAAACCACACCAAGAAATAGAACCTAAAACCATGCATATAAAACCTATATCCGTGTCTTTAAAAAAAATATAAAGTAACTTTAAAGTATTAAAATAACATACATCCATCATAGAAATTGTGTTACCTTTAACTTTTTCACTTTTTCTTTTTCCTTTACTTTTTAGGTCACTTTTGTTTTAAACTTTAAAAAATCAAAATTAAGTCTAATCTCACGCATCCACTATGAAATTAAATTTAACTTTTATTCTTTTCTATTTTTGTTTTGGATTTTTGTATTCATTTTTAATTTTGATTATCTTAAAGAATGTGATCATCAATGTTAAATTCCTATAATTGTGTATTATAATTATTCCAATTTATTTTTGAATGATTAGTAATATAAAATTTAAAACACTATGAATTTTTAAATGAATTTTATAACATTCAAAAATCAGTGGATTTTTGTTATAATGGCCCATTTCAAATTGAAATAAAATATCCAATTTAAGTATTTTTCAAAATTTCAAAGTTTGAGTTCAACTAATGATACAAACACTTCATTTCATTAGTTGGACTCAATCTCAAATTATACCATTTAGGTATCTAAAACTCTTATCAAAATAGGGAATGAATGCAAATTTTGAAATTCTTAAAACTTAAACCATTTAATGCAAAACAAAATCATGCATAACACACAACTCAACAAACACCTAACGCTTTATTATTTCCTTTTTACAAGGAATACAAAGAGATTGAGATCTCATTTCTATACTAATTCCTACACACTTGAATCACCTAATACCTGCAATTGCAATCTAAATTAATCAATCTGCTTTCACTATCAACTAGCTCCTTTGATCTTCAATTTGCAATCCACGCACAACACCAACTTTCAACCGCAACCATTAGGGTTTCACAAAATATTCATCTAAACAGCTTATTGCACTTCAATTGCTTAGGTCTTTACATTCCTCAAAATACAAGTCAATAAGAAAACAAATACATTGTAAGCAGTTGTTGAGAAACAAGGCCTTATCAGGTCAACGATCATAGCACCAAAGTGCTTCCGACCAATCACTTTACATTAGTGGGATTTTGGTCCTCTATAACTGGTCCTTCGTGACTTGACTGGTCCTTTGTGACTCATTTTTTTAAAAATAAAGTCGTATAGGACCATTTAAGTAACAAAAGACGAATTATAAAGGACCAAAATCCTAATAGTGTTATGCTCAACATGACCTACTCCTCAGCAAAAATTGGGTAAATCAAACATTCTCCTCCAATTCGACACAAATGTAATACTAAGTTGTCACATGTAAAACTAAGATTGAGCCTACCTTGACACCGCAGCGTTTCTCACAGTTTGTCTTGCCTCGGTTGTCATCCCTGGCAGCGGCGCCAAATGTAGTTTCAATAATTTACCAAACCAAGTTTATGAGATTGATAGACTATTTTGTAGTATAATGGTAAAGGTCCAATCATTAGGGATTTTGAAGTTTTATATCAATCTCAATCGCCTTTTATATTGCAATTATTGTAATAACGTACATAATAGTCAAATTTTTATATATCACACATAAATATAAATCAACCATATAAGGTTCTTTTTATAAATCATTGATAGCAACTTATCATTCAACACCCATGAGCCAGAACCCTCTCTCGGTTGGCTACAATGATCATCGATTTTTTCCTATTAATAACCAAAACTAGATCTCACCAGACATAAGCCACAACTGTTCACATAGAAAAGAAAATTGGCTAAATAATTGTCTATTGACTATCCAAAGCTATGTGAATGAACATCAATAAAGTCCTTTAAACCTATTTACACTTTAAATAGAAGAAATACTCAAATTTAAATAAATTTTGACTACATGAGCACATTTAGTGCATTCTAAAATATTTTTTACTCTTACAACTTTATTTTTAGCCATAATAATATTCATCTTGAATATTGAAACTTTGAAACTTATAAAAATGTGTTTAAAAATCAGCAATTAAATTTAAAAATGAACGAATAATAATAATAAACAACTAAATAAACTATCATTTATAATATTGAATTTTTTATATTAAAATACATTTTTTAGGAAAAAAAGAAGAATTAAATCATCTGGAAAACTGATAATTTATATTGATAAACCAGCTAAAAATCCAAACCATAAAGTTGCTAATACAAATGCAATAGAAAGACGTATGTTTTTACATCTTGCATTGTAGATCTTCTTATAATACATCTTTATGAATTTTTTTAATAAACTAATAAAGTTTGTTGTATTTCTTATAAAATTCTATATATAATGAAATAATAAATAAACTACAGCTACACGATGCTATGGACAACCATCGATGGAGTAAAAGTCATAATCCATCACATTCTTTGGAATTTACTTCCAAACAAGGCTTCATTTTTTCATTTTGTTCATTTTGATCATTATTATACATATTTATTGTTCATTTTCATACCACAATACTATCCTTTCAATAGTATCACGACAAAATATTATTGAAAGGATATTATTGAAAGGACATTAATACTATTGAAAGGACATTAGTCCTGTTATTCTATATCAAATATAAAAGTCAATTGAGTTTTGTGACCATAATCCTTATTGTTTTAAATCTAATAGTAAGATATTATAAAATTATTGATTCAGATCAGCACCATGGGAAAGAACAAACAACTGGCGATTATACCAGTACCTCTTATTGAGCTACCAGAGCCAATCCTATCACAATTTTTTGAGGAAAGAAAAGAAAAACTCAAGAAAGCTGGGATGTGGGATTATCTAAGTCTCAAGTTACCTCAACCTGACTTGGACTTAATCCAGAAGTTCATCATCACTAGTGAGTTTGGCAAGATGAAAGAAGTCTTTCTTCCAGAGAGAAAAGTGTACCTCACTCTAGAGGTGATAGCAGAAATCCTGCATATCCCGAGAGGAGGAGAGAGACTGCCTTTGACAGTCAAACTAAGTGAAGAAGAAAAGACAAAAATCTTTGAAGAAAATGTTGATAGAGCAAAGATTAAAGGAGGGTGGGACCTAAATCAGCAGACAAATGAAGAATTGGCAGTATGGTTGGTCTACTTAAACCAACGATTTTTCTATGCTGCCCTCCCTTATATTGCATCAGAGGAACTACTTTATCTTGGACTACATTCTTGGGAAGGAGTGCACTTTGACTGGAGTCAAATAAGTTATAACAACTTATTAAAAGAACTATCAGCAAAGAAGAAGTGCAATCCTATGACTTTGATATCAACATTTGTGCTTTCTATGATATGTACATATGTTCCAGTGATGAGTGAAGTCCCAACTCCACAGCCTGCATCTGGGACCATTCATATGACTCAAGACAACCAAGGACTAGGATCATCATCATCACCAGATTCTTTGGTACCACCTTCTCTTAAACCTTCGTATGATGATTTTACTCAAACTTAATAAGGAGTATAAAGAAAAACAAAGCTTTATGAGTCTAGAGCTTAACACATATAAGACTAAGGATGCAACATTAAAAACACAATTAAAGGAATCTGAGACTCATAGATTCCAAACTCTGAAAATGCATAATGAATCAAAAACTGCTTTAGAGACTAAGACAAAGGAATACTCGGTCTTATCACAACAATACAAAGAACTTCAAGGAGAAAATAAAAAGACACTTGAGGTTAATACAACATTGAGATTAAGGAAAGAAAAGATGCAAGAAGAGATCAATAATTTAAAGTTGAGCTGCAAAAGACCAAATCATCATTTGAGGCTCAAGTATCAGTTCAGGTACCTGAGACTTTCAGTCATTCCCAGATTATTTTGGATCTAGAACAACATGTGAGATTATTGGTCAGCACTAATGAGGAACTTAATCAAGAGTTAGAAAAGACTCTTGATTCTATTTATGGCATGCATCAAGCCATGTGGCAACATCAGTTGGACTCAACTCCAACTTTCTCATTATATCGTGCCTATCTCGGGGAGTGCACTTAAAGCTAAGACTAGGAATCACGTGAGTGCGTACTTTCAACCCCCCTATGTATGTACTAAAAAATCATTTAAAATTTGTTAAAAAAATATGAAGTTGTTAAACTCAATCTAAAGTTCTTGTTGTATAAATTTCAAAAAATAATCACTTATAAATATTTTTAAATTGATTCTTGAAGTGAAAAACAACACATTTTAGTTCAAACTTCTATGATTTTCTTAATAAGAGTTTAAAAAATTTTGGTCCTGAAATTTACACCAAATGATAGATATATACGTAATGATTTAGCACCTAAAAAATCTTAATTTAAAAACTATTTTAAGGTCAAGTATTGTAGGGGGTATGCTATTAAAACGCACTCACGTGTATTCCTAATCCTAATTTTAGGTGCACTCCCCGGGGTGCCTATCAGCTACAATGTGATATATGTCTCAGTATATTTACATTTGAGAAAGGTCATCAACTAACAGAGGATCAATGGGATGAGACTTGGGAGATGGCTGCAAAATTTGATAATATGCAGAACCTCCTTTGTGAAATGTTGGTACGTGGTGACTTAACCTTAACCAATTGGACTTCCTTATTCTATCCCATTGTTGATTTAGGAGCTCGAGCTTTATTATATTATATTAATTTGGAGAAAGAGCTCAGTCATCGCCAAAATGTGGATTTAATCACTATACCTAGTCGGCATATTTATATTGTGGACCATAGAAATGAGATCTCTCCTGATATATTAACCCAAGGAATTATTAGAGAAAAGTGGAAAGAAGAATTATTAACTCTACGTAATTCTATGAAAGATCGGGCTGATTCTATAGGGAATACCCAAGCATTATTGGCAGCTGTAATCAATCGAGAAGCAGTTGCACAACGGGGTGAGATGACTGCCAGTCATTATATATATAGTATGCATGAGACCTATAAATGATTATGTAAGATATTGGATACCTACAGTCAAGGAAATATGTTGATACCCAATGTAAAAGAAATATCTGTGTTTGAGTTACGACCTCCACACTACAAGCCTGCATCTTGGCTGACTACCAAGACTCCAGTACAAGGTTCTTTTCTTACATGTCAGTTTTTGGGCCAGTATTATCCTATGTACACAAATATTGATGAAGAAAGACCACTACCTTCCTGGAAAGCTCTAGAGTGGCTAGTAGAAGACTATGGACAATCAGTGACATAAGAAGCACCTTATGATAAAATTTATGAGCAGATATCTACTGATTGGCAGCAAGAGCCACCGGTTGCTGTAGTCATCAACAGCCATTTTTGTCCATGTGAATGAAGACATAAGTGGAACCCTGAGGCCACTATTGATTCTGTTGAGTATAACTGGCCAAAGATACCAGGATCATTTGATACTCCAGAATCTTGTGCTCAGGCTTATGGAGCTTTTTATGAGGAGCATATAACACACACTAATCCGGTATGTTTCAGGGCAGCTGTATTTTGTGATTTTCTCAGAATGGTCTGCCAGATTCACCGTGTTATTATCAATGTTAATAAATATGATAATTTACGACCAGAGTTTCATATTTTGACAAAGTTCCAGTACTTGAGTGCTCGTTGGCATCGGATGCTGGAAGTTATGGCTATCACTCACTTCTTATGGGGGCCACATCTATGTCTTACTAATGAGTTTACAACAACTCGTTTTCATCCTATGATAAATTGGTTGGAGTATCAAAGGACCAAAAACCCAAAACTGCTAGAGCGAGATGATGATGTCAGGAAAGCATGTGATAGAGCACATTTGAAGCAGATACGTGACCAGAATCAAGACCGAAACAAGAGACCCAAGTTTCATTGACGGAGACGTCAATGAGCTAAGTAGGCTATGTAGTTAGCACTTTAAAGTAGTTAGAACTTTATTTTAGACTTTTTGGTCAAATTATAAACTTTTTACAAAATAAAGTTAAAATAAGTTAGTAAGTAAACTTAAAAACTAAAGTATTCTAAAAGTAAGCTAGGAGTATAAAAGTAAAAGCAAAACAATTAAAATAAAATCAACAAGTAAAGTAAAAGTAAAATAAATAAATAAATGAATGAAAAAGAAAAAGAAAAAGTAAGAGAAAAAACAAAGGAGATTTGAAAGCCTAAAAGGCTCGAGCACGCCCCTTCTGATTGTGACGGTTCTTGGCCTCTTGGGTGGTTACTTAAGCAGTTTTTGAACTGCTATTGAGCAGCAGTGTGCTCATTATGTTTTCTGTATAATTCTTGAGGAATAAGAAATTTCTTGTGTTGTGCGATCTCGTGTCAATTTCGTCCTTGCCTTCGTTGTTATATTTGGTGTGATTTGCGTCGTGTCTGAGTTCTTTGAGGAGTGTAGGGGTCTGGCGCGGCGGCAGTGAAGGTGCCGGAGTATTTTTGTCGCAAGCTGTGGAGGCGTAGTACTGGGAGGAGTAATTTCTGAATTCTTGGAGTGGACGTGACGACCAAGGAGCAGAGGCGTCATCGAGTGTCGGAGTGCACTGGTAGTGTGCGAGCAGTAGTTTCTGGGGTTCATGATCGGAGTGAAGTTGGAGTGACGGAGTTTTCAAAGTGAGTGACGGAGTTCTAAGAGTACTGCGAGCGCTGGAAAGGAGTCGCAACGGTGCAAGTTCGGCAGTGTGATCGGAGTGCTCGGGTTGCTGGAGTGCCGGCACTGGTTCGTGGTGGTGATCAAAGGGAGGTGATTGCGGTGTGTGTGAATATCGGTGCTTGTGAGTTTCAAGGATAATAAACTGTGTGGAGATCGGTGTCAACTGCAAGAGAGACGGACTGCGTGAGAGCCGGAAGTTTTTGTTTCGGTGGTTGAGTGAAGCCGGAGTGTAAACAGGGAGTCGGAGAGAGCGGAACTTTACTGTAATTTTCTTTTACTTTCCTATGAGAATTATGTATTAGATAACCGGTCAAGCCGCGTAGCGGCGAGTCGGTTATCGTACATAACCGGTTGTTCATTTTTTAATCACAACCGTTGATCTTCATGATCCAAGGACGTAGGATGGAAGTTGAAAGGAGAGAAGGTTATGAGTTGCAACTTGTGATGGTGATGGTGACGGGTTGCCAATGGGATGGAGCCACGTAAGCGTTGAAAAGTCAACAACCGGTTATGAGCGGGGGTGAAGATTGAAGTGCAGAGAGGAGTCGAGAAATTGAGCAATTGGGTGTGTCTGCGGCAACCAGGAGAGATTCGGAGTTACGGTGCGTGAACAAGGGCGTTGGTCCTCGAGTTGACAGAGCAGGGGAGTACTGGAATTTGTAAGCGCGGAATTTAAATGTTGTGCAGTGAAGCCGACCTCTGCAGTTCGGGTGAAGTGCCGGAGTTTGCAGTGGTGCCGGTGTTGAAGTGACGACACAAGCAGGAACAAGCCGGTGAATTTTTATTTTTATTTTCTATTTATTTATTTATTTATTTATTTTTAGTGTGTGAGTATTGTGCAGGAGTTGCGGAGTGCTAAGATTAGTGTGACGGAGCAGCAGTGTGAGAAACACCAAGTTGTCAAACTGTGGCGAGAATTTGAGAGGAAAATTTCTTCTTTATACTTTGTGAGGGTGTAGTGGTGGAAGTTGAGCTGGGAAATCAATTCTTTGTTTCATAGCCTCAATTGTTATCTTTTATCATGTACCCAGATCAGGGATATTAGTGTTGTTGTTTTTGAGGTACCTGTCCGTGTGCATTTGGTTTATTAAGCAGTTGTGCAAGTCAATGCGTCTATTTGATTCATGCGTCACACGAGTTCTGCTTGGATGCTGAAATTCTAGGGTTCTCGGTCGAAAAAGATTGCTTGCAGCCTAGAAGTGGTCAAATTAAATTCTTTCTCTGAATGCATTGAATGTTGACTTTGCCTCTCTATTTAGTTTGCTTCAATCCAGATTCTGTGAATTGATTCATTCATGCTATGACCTGAAATTTATACTTACATCTTTCTGCTCTGGCCATGTTTTATTTTATTTGATAAATAAACATTGGTACATGCTGGGTAGTACAAGAAATGCTGATGTGAGTATATGACCTAATACTTGGTCTTGGGGTTGTAGTTCATAGCCATAGGTTCATATTACAGCAAGTACTTGAGATTATCTGTATTGTGATTTTTGAGAGATTTTAAACCCTAATTTCTTTTCTTGATTCAATCTTAAAAAGAACGATTCACACGACCTACATAGGGTTTACTAATTCGTGAGGTTTGCTAGTTGTCTGATTGTTTTGTATTATTGATGAGGATGAGGGACATTAAGGCCAAGTTTGTAAAATCATATTAACCCTAATTTGTGTAGTTGAAAGAATTGTATGTGCAAGGTTTTACACGGCTAAGGAGGAAGAAAGCGCATTGCATTATAGTTCTAGCATATATATAGATTGGATGATAGGTAATTGCTATGTTATCTTTCATTATTGTAGAATTAGCCATTAGGTAGAAAAATAAAATTTAAATGTACTCCTTGAAAAAGGAAAGACAAGTATATACACTGTGCATTGTGTGGTGGGAAATTGTATTAAGTGTTAGATTTATTAGTCCAAAACTGTAATTATTTGACATGTTTGAGGGTAAATTGGAATACCTAAATGGTATCAATTGAGTTTGTGTTCAACTAATGGAATAATTTATATACATCATTAGTTTCACAAAAAAATTAAAAATCTGAAAAATAATCAAAATTTTGTATTTTACAGCACTTGAAAAGTGATGTTTTATACAAGAAACTGCCATTTCATTCTTCTTTGAAAATATAACATACATAGTTTATAAAAATTCCAATTGATTATTTGAGAAAGAATCACATTTGCACAAAGTCAAATTTTATTTTAAAAAATAAATAAATAAGAAAAAGAAAATAAATTAAGCTTAATTTCATAGTGGATTCATGAAATTAAATTAAATTGTGTATTCTTTAAAGTAATTCAAAAAGTTAAAGTTTAAAGTTAAAGTAACCCTATGTTATGAAAGGAATCATAAACATAGTGTTATTTAATACTTTAGTATAACTTATACTTTTATCGCAAAACAAAAACACAAACTTTGTCTGCATAATTTTGTCTATGTTGGGGTTGGTTTTAGATTTTAGATTCACAAAGATAGTTATTAGACTGTGTGTCATGAATGTAGGATTTTAACTGTGTGTTTGGACTAATTGACCTAAAGATCCAAGGACGCAAAATTTGGTAAATTTCCAAACCTTAGCATTGCATTCCATGACTGCCAGACAATTTGACCAATGCCAGACAATTTGACATTACAGACACAATTAGACATTTCTATTCAGAGATCGACGAGATAGGCTCAAAAGAGCAATTACTGGACTATTTGACCCAAACATAAATATCAGATAAAGAAAGAATTATATATATATATATATATATATATATATATATATATATATATATATATATATATATATATATATATATATATATATATATATATTACAAAATATTATCTTGGCATTTGACTAGGTGATAGAGCATAACAATGCATTTGACAATTTGACCAGACTATTTGACCTCTTGATAGAATACTAGGCAAGACTGGGACTTCATTGTGTCACTGCATTAATGGACTGGCCACCAAATTGAATACCCTAGGAATAATAATGCTATTTTATTCTTTAAAACCAAAGATTCTATTTTGATAGTGACTTTAGTCATACAACGATAGACTGATTAACCTTTCCTTTAAAACAATATACTTATTTTGTTCCTGTGTTTTGGAAATCATAAAACTAGGCTAACACAATGTATCAACATTTAAATACAACCTCTTTATGATGTTGACGTTGGATTTTCCGGAGCTAGTTGGACCGATAATTTTTCGGAGCTAGTTAGTCCTGCAAACAAGCCTGCGAATCAAAAAGTTAAAGTGAAAATCTTGAAGAGTTTAGTGACTGGTTGCATGTTATTTCTAACCCAATGGTTGTCAAGTTTTATGCTGGTGAAAAGAAGTTACAAGAATCGCGTCCTCTTTCAATTGTGAGAAGGCCATAGCATGACATTGACGGAGAATGCTCACAGTTTAACATCATCTATAAACCAAATTAATGTGTATGTTAAAGCTATGTCATAATTGCTTTATAATTGCGGTGCTAAAATATGTCGGGTTAGATTTTTTGGGATGAAGATGGCCATGACAATTGTTGAGCCTTTGATTGATCGCTTTATTAAATGTTATATTAATAGTTATAGAGATGTACGTATTGGACATAAATGTTCTTTACATGAAAAATGTATTTGATATTGGATGCATTAGGAGAAACATGGGGCCTCAAACTGGCCGGGATTAAAATAATATTTTTTACTAATTAATTAATTAATTAAAAATGCAGTCTGACGTGGTAGACCGTCAGCATGCAATTTTTATTTTTATTATTTTTATTTAAAACTTAATTAATTAATTAAAAATTATGATTAGTTGTTGTTAGTTTACTGTTGATCAGCAATTTGACAAAGGGAAGGGGCTTGAATTCTCTCCTAATGTGTACTTCAGACAAAAAATTGGGATCTATACAAATTTAGGGTTGATCAAATGCGTCTTTGATGGTACAAGGACAAACACGTGCATAAGATGTGCAATATTGATGGATTTGACTAGGTGAATTTCAAGGGAACAAAAATATACCTCATCAACATGTCAAAATGTACCAAGAATTGTGCCATGTGGTCCTTACAGGCATCAAATTATAGATCATTGTTCATTGCAAATGAAATTGTGCCTCCAATTTGTACTAGGGTTGCTTTCACTTTTGTCCTTCAATCAAACGGCTTGAGTAGCAAGCACATGTAGCGTCACCTTTGAGAAGCAAGGAATTAAATAATGGCTAAAGCACGTGCGCACGCTTCAAGAAAACTTCTAGGGTTCCTTTATGATGGCTTGGAGAAAGATGATGAAATGATTTTTTCCTCAATTTTTCAATTTCTCAACCATGCAAAGTAGTTTTATCATCCTAGGATAACAAACTGAACAACAACTGAACCGTTGATGCTAAAAAGGGAATTAAAGGGTTCTAGAGTTTGGCCTAAAGAGGATGTATATGAAGCTTGTATTTACTAGCTTCTATGAGAATCATCTTGTCTTTCATGTCTTTTAGTTGGAGCTCGATAATACTCAACTACGATTCCATGGAGAATATCGCCACCGCCTCCTGCCATTGTTCAAGTTAATAATGATTTTGGAATATAAAATTGAATGAGTCTTGTATTCTTGATTCAAGAAGACAAATTAGGAATATTTTGTTTATTGGAAGGGTTGTCACATTAGCGAATACACAAGGGAAGCGGAAATTAATATAACCAATGCAAAGAAAAAGTTGTGGCATTTCATTGGCACTATCCAAATAAGCCAAACATCACTCCTCTTGGAACTTGTCGCTAGAAGGGCGAGTGATGTCAAAGATTAGGATAGCATGGGAGATATTTATTTTAATCAAAAACTTTTCCTAACCCAAACTTACCTTTCATAATAGAAAAAAGGAGTTATAACTAACTATGAGAGTATATGAAGAGCTAGGAAGTATATGCTACCTTTAGAGTGGTCAACATGATTTCTACTACTCTCGATCTTGTTAATTTAATTTGATAAATTACATTCATGTTGTATAAATCTTACTAATATAATTTTTAAAAACTTACGTATTATGGCACTAGTTATAAATGAAATATTAAGAACTTCCAATTTTACAACAAAATTAAATTCACAAATATAATGTTTGAGATTGTAAATTTAATTTTGTAGCATACTTACTGCAAAATTGAGAATCATCAACAATGTTACGAGTGAATTCTATGCATTATTTCAAACATCGTTTAGCAATTAATACTCCAAAATCTCATGAGAGTTGATTGATGGAGTTAACTCAATCGTTTTTAAGTGATTTACATGGAGACGCTGTTTTGAATGAAAATCAATACCTAAAAAAAAAATCTATTGGCGCAACCAAGGGCACAACACTTGGAGTGTGGGATAACTTTACTCATACAATACCTGCAATAATGATCCCATAAAAATTTTCAAATTTAATTATTTTCTCGTGGTTTTATGATCTAATAAATCCAATAGTTCCCTCTACTTCATTTTCTCAAAAAAGTAAAAATCACGACAAGGGAAATCCTTGAAAGATACGCATCGAGCATATTTTAGATCCATCCACCCTTATCAATTAACATGAATGCAACATAAATAATATTAACAAAATTCATGAATTAGTACAAAAACACTTGTTTTGTTAAAAGTGCACGTGCCATATAAAAAGTGCACATGCTGAAATTTTGCCCACCCACCTTCATCATTACTTTTTTCCAAACTAGAAGGGGGATGGGCTTAAGCCCACCCCCTGCATCATTTTAAATTCATCAATTATTACAATATATATGCATTTTTTCATTGAATTCCCTTATATTTGATGCATACATATATGAATCTAAATTTGTATGTGCATATACACAATTTAGGCTCTTTGTTGACATCATACTGAGCCAATGGTAAAATTAACCAAAAAATAAGTGCACATGGCTATGTGCACTTTTAATGAAACAAGTGTTCAAAGTGGTTCAAATGCAATGACACCACGTACTTATATTAAAACCAATTGGCATTCAAAATGAAGATTCATTTAATATCAATATATTTTGAGCACACAACACATTTGCAAATGCACTTAAGAGTCCTAATTGCACAACTGATGACATACCAACTTCATTTTTGTCTTCAATAAGATGGATAGTTGTGGATGGGCAACATGTAGTATGTGCTTATAAAGATGCAACAATCAAATATGAAAAGGGTTGAAATGTTTGAATGGGACTATGAAACAAAATTTAAGAAAAAAGAAACTAATATACTTTTATATAATGAACATGCTAAGTATTTGCTATGTCTTTCTAACTCAATGAAGAATATTTTAAATGTGAAAAATATATTATCTCGGGTATATTATTGTTTCACAATCTTGATTTTTTTTAAATATATGAATATCACGAATGTCCTAATCCAGAGAATCGTGAAAATGACAAAAATCGTATGAATGTAGTCAAAGTTATGATCTATGTACTTCACAAGCAGTTTTTCAAAATTATAGATAAGGCATGAAATAGAATTTGGAAGACATTAGATCAATATACTAGCTATGTATTTCAGAAAAACAATTTGTTAAATGCATTATTAAATATGTGTGAATTTTGTCTACTCTAGCATCATTCACAATGTTGTTTGTTGTTTGTTGTTTATTGTTTATTGTTGGGGCTTATCTTTCTTGTTTCTTCTTTTTTGTTTATTGTTTATTGTTGATGCATGTGTTAACACGAGGATGGTTATCGACGACCATCCCTCGTGTTGTTGTTGTGGTCCCACCTAATGATGATCACCGCTTTGATGTGTTGCATGAAAACTTGGAGCAGCTAGCGGATTGCAAAACTGGAGAGCACGGTTGCTGTATTGGAAGAAGGGGAACCAACTGCTGAAAGATAAACTGAAGGAGCAAGGAGAAACATGTAAAGCACATGCTCAAACCAAAAGTCAACCAGGTATGTCCGATTTAGCACACAAACTTCTGGACCCACAACCGTTAGGATTCAAGGCGCCCCCTCCTCATTAGACTACCCAAGAGCCCAAACTTCAAGATTTTAAAGTAATGACTAGGTCAGACGCCATAATAGAATCGAGTGACTGGAGACTAAGTAGTAAGCGGTCTCGTGAGCAGTCTCATTCAAAGGATGAGGTCGACCTTGAAATTTCCAGTGAAGAGGAAGTCAAAGTCTTGAAGAAGAAACCTACTAAATCTATTGGTGCCTTTAGTTTTGTACAATGACGGGAGAAGCAGAGGTTTAGTGATGAAGAGGTTTCCTGTTTGAAGAAGGT
The DNA here is from genome assembly GCA_022496805.1 of Pohlia nutans. Taxonomy (NCBI): domain Eukaryota; kingdom Viridiplantae; phylum Streptophyta; class Bryopsida; order Bryales; family Mniaceae; genus Pohlia; species Pohlia nutans. Next base: position 11,598,352 of record CM040092.1, on the reverse strand, counting down.
TGTCAAGGAGTATGGATACCATTGGATGCAAATTCTTAACAAGTATGAGAATGTGTTTAAAGACCGCACCGATGTTGACCTAAAAGACAAGTGGAGAAACATGGAGATATCAAATAGTGCTAAATTATGTTAAAAAGATTCAGAAGTCACTCTAACATAGGTATGATCACGGGCGACAAAGTAACGACAACTTTTACCCTAGTCTTTCACCATCTCATTACACCCTTGTCTTCCACCATCTCTAGAAAGTAAGCTAATCGCCAGGCTATGGTAGTAGCATATGATTTTCGATCACCATAGTCTTCTAAGGGTTTTCTCATTGTGTTTGATTCAGAAATGTACTATAATAATTCACTATTTGCTACATTGATACAAAATCGATCCGTACAAATCAAATACTTGATCAAAAGAACGTCTTCTACGTTTTGTCAAACAAAGTGACGAAGTGCTCAGCCAAACTATTGTGTATTCAACTCACAACGTACTATGCATAATTTGCATACTTGCAAAGCTATCAAATCGTTAGATATCACAGGATGACTTGATGAATGCTCACCAACTAACAGCACTTCTGAGAGAACACAACACTGCCCTCTAACAACAGTTTTGGTCAATATTTCAAGATCCCAGTAAAATCTCATAATGTCAAAATGCAAGTATGAAGGTTGAAAGCATGAAACTGCTAATTCCCTAGCATAATCTTACGTTCATCAACATAATAATGTGACTAAAAGAAAAAACTCAAGTTGTATAGCAAATGTCCAAATAAATGTTTATGCGAGGGGAATAAAATAGCACTTGTTCAAGATGAGATGGGTGTGCATAACGTCTAAACAAAAAAAATTGTGTTTGCTTTTACGAGATATGGGACTTGGAATCGGGCCCTCCAAGTAACCAATTGAGAAACGTCCCAAATAAGTTGTCATATTGCCCAAACAAGATTTGGTAGCATGGATTAGGCCTATTCCACGTTCACCCATGCTTCGTTCATCCAATTTAGCCTGATTTTAGTCAAACATTCTCTTTGAACTTGCCATTTTTTAAGAAAAAAATTGGCCAAAAATGAAAACTACCAGACCTCCATTAGCCTAGACAAATCCATGGAAGCACACGTTGCTATTTTAAATTACTATAATTGTAACACCCTCTAAAATGTGCAAAAAAATTAATCACACTGCAAAAACTACATGACAAATGAGAAAAGAACTAGACATTTTGTACATCGTCCAAAAAATCTATGGTTCAGTAGTTAGGGGTTAAATGTTGCTCTTATAAATTCATATCTATTGTAATTTTTATTTCAATTTTTGAATATGTAATTTTTGTATTATATAGCAAAGTAGATAGTGTTTGTGAAATATATGTATATAATTGTATTTAGATGTATCTATGAATTGTAATGCTTCTTGTGCATGTTCTACCCTTGTTTCTTGAAAACATAACATGTGGGATGATTGGAGATTATAGTTGTTTTGTATATCATATTGATGTTTAGATAAAGAGTCAACATTAATACTCTAAATGGTTATATGGGAATTGCGCGTGGTTTTTAACATTGGTACTAATAAGTTCTATTTTGTTCTTGGTTTTAATCATCATTTATGACAAAACATAATTATCAAAATGAAATTTTGAAATGGTTAATGAATAAAATAGATACTAATCTTCTTTTGTTCTAATACGCGACAAAGTAGTCTATGCAAGACCAAGGTTTTTGTCGCCATTTGGATTAAATGCCATTTCATTTAAAATGAACCTTGAGAATGATGAATCGTTCGTTCAACTTCTAATTGTCTTGAAAATTGAATTCTAGATGAGATGTGTTTGGGTTTGTCCAAATCTTATTTCTTTTGTTAATGTTTTTTATAAGTGTCCATGATGATGCCATACTTTTGTCTTTGTAGAAATGAGCATTTGCCAAACATGTCAAAGTTTCAACTTTCATATTTAATTTTTTTATCCAAATACATGTCTTTGAATTTGTGATCATTGATGTTTTAAAAACAACCATCAACTTTTTTAACTAAGTTGTCATGTATAATATAATTCTTTGCACAAAGTTCTACTAGTACATCGTTTTTTACTTTTATTATTGTGCGTAATCCAACGATTTTGCTAGGATAACTGGAAATTTCAAACGTTGGAGATAATGAAAGGTATCAAATACCAATTGCTTTAAAATGATACATAGGACCTTTTGTTTGATAAAAAATAATTATGTTCTATGTCATTGTGTCTTTATTCATATAAAGCAAATGTAGAATAGTGGAATCATTTAATTTTGGAGGTAATTTCAAGCATAATGAATTAATTGTGTTAATATTTGTGATAGTGTGAGATTCTTTCCAAAACCAATTTAATATATGAATGAATATTGGGTCATTTTTACTGCATCACGATAGTTAGTTTATAAAATCATACCAAAAACTAGGTGCTAAATTTTTTAGTCCATGATCTGATTTTTGAAAGACCTATGTATTCTAATTGGAGGAGCTTGATAAAAGTCACCACACACTATAACATCTAGTCATCCAAAAAATTGTTTTTAATAAAAGGAAGTCTTTGGTCAATTGAATCTAGCATCTTTGCTCTCACAAGTGATATTTCATCTATTACTATTAGTTAGTTTTTTTTTTTTTTTTCGTATTGATCTCTTATTTATTAAGCAAATTAGATAATAATTTTCCAATTTTGACAATGACTGAATTATTAGAACGCAAGTTTAAAACAAAGCAGAGTGTATAGTGTTGTACATCAATGCCATCAATAATGTTTTTGGTTTTAAAGCATTTTATTCTAAATCACAATGATAAAAGCGTAGTAATCCTAGTACAATGAGTTGTAGCATGAATGTTTTACCAATACAAACACCACCAGTTATGAATAAATGTATAGGATTATTTGTCATAACATGCTTTATATACATGAAATCACCATAAATTGCTCTTTGTTCTTCATTTAGATTTTAGAGTAATTTGAAAATTACAATTCATTCATTAAATCAACATTCATTCGTGCTCTTCATGAACTTTGTTAATTTTCTCACTACTTATAATAATAAAATATTGTTGTTGTTTGAGTAGGACAAAACGTCATGCTGACACCGTTCTTGTTATTTCACGTGATGGATGAAAAGAAAAATATGTCATTCAAGAAACTAGAACATTTTCATTTGATGAGTGCAAATTTCATTAAATTGGTAGAAATTTCAATTGCCCTGGTATGTTTTTAGTGCATTAGAATATAATTTCAGCTCATTAAAATGTAAATCTCAAGGAATGGCGTTGACTCCATCATGTAAAGGTCTTGGGGATTTTGTAAATTCAACCAATGAGCTGCAAGGATTCAAGCTTGCCAGTTTGCAAAAGATGCCTTCAGCTTTCACGTAAAGTGGGCCTAAGGCTAAAGGCTACTTCACACTATGGCTGAAGGTTGAGATGTTGTCTAGTTCCACCAATCAGATTGCAAGTAAGTCAGAAATTGGTATCTAGAGCCTTCACACTGAAGGCTAAAGACCAAAGGCCGTCGCCTTCTAATCGCCTACATGACAACATCTTTTGACCATTTTGGCGCCAAGGTGTGACGGCCCCTCGAGGGAGAATTGGGTCCGACGAGAATGGAAATCCAATTACCCCTCGAGAGGACGTCGAATTCTTTTGATAAACAATGGGATTTTTAAAAATTATCAAAGGCTTGGTCATCATAAGCTTGGACTTTAGATTGGCCATTGGGGCTTCACACTATTTTTAGCCGAAAGGTTCAAGTTTCTTTATTTTATTATATATTTTCAGCCCAAGCCTTTAGATTGTCAACATGAATTGGCCGATAATCTCTCATGGCCCATTCACACCAAGCCCCTGCCGCACTTGCATTTGCGTTCCCGAAATGGAGGAAGGTAAAACCCAAAAACAAAAAAATATTGATAGCCTTGTCTTTTCTTGCTGCAACTACTATGCAACTGCAATTCACTACCGCAAGTTGAGTCATGCTCCTTTTTTGCGTTGCGTTCCTTCTTGTTATGCGTTCGAGTAATTTCTCATTTCATATTTTATATTTCTTGTTTCCCAACAGATTCCCTCAAAGTTACCTGACGCACGCATGGATGCTGAAGCACTACTATATGTGAATGGGCATTCAACTGGACAACCATAATGTGAATTGGCCCTAAGGCAGGCTTAAATTTGGTTGAATTGGCCCCAAGAGAAAACAGCCTCGACTTCATATGTAAAGCGGGCCTAAGGCGAACTTCGGTCTCATGGTCTCCAAGTTGAGGCATGTTTTTCCAACACTCTTTGCTATTGGTTAGCAACTTGGCATACAATAATCCTTCCTACAGTGTCTCTCTAGCCACAGGCTGTTAAAAGCTGCCGGAATAAATAAATTAAAATTAAAATTCTTTAAAAATTATAATTTCTTTTTTAAATTAAAAATAATAATAAATAAAACTCCTAAATTCCACAGACCCTCCTTCATTAACGCTGGCCCAGGTATACCCAATGGTGATAGAAGTCAATGGAAATCGGAATCAATGAATCAAATGAGCTGGAACTAATAAAAAAATCGGCCAAAATTATTAAAAAATGAGCGGGAAGTACTTAAATATATCCTCCTCAGAAATGAATGTCAAGTATTCTGTATTCTGTATTTGCCAAAAATACTGCAGTACGGTGTTAATTACACAAATGCACGTTTTCTTTTACATTTGTGACTCTCACTGTAGTTGTGTATAAAAATAAAAAATAATTAAAATGCATACCGGTTCAACTTAATTTAGAGAAAAAACTGTAGCACATTATTGTAGCGCATAAACCTTCCCTAAAGCGATCTAAAATTGAGGGTGCTGTGGGCCACGTCATCCAAAACCTCCCCAGCTGAAGCTGATTGTTAAGAGCATCTCAATGCAGCACAATATATTAACTGACATATAACAAAATGGATGAAAAGTAGTTAAATATAGCCTCAAAGCAATAAATATATATATTTTGCATCTTGCTTCTTGGGTAGCCAGTAGAAAAGGACAACAATCATAAAATGATCATTTGATCACTTAGGGGTTTATATATATAATTTGTGCTACATTTGTCTCTGCACAACTAGTGACGCATGAAATGACATGAAAGGTCCTGAAAATGAAAGAATGTGAAAGGACGTGATGACACTATGTTCCCTGAGGCTTGAAGAAAACCATTTCCTACTAAACGTTATCAATGGAGAATATATACAAAGGGAAAATGAAAGAAATCTCAATTTTGTCACTCCAAGATTGTAGTAATGCTTGCCCTTATACTTCTTTACACGATATACATATTATGTGGAATTATTGAGACTGCATCAGGAATTCAAGACTTCAGTGATTTTTTAACGATTTTCGTGCGAAGTCCGAGCATACACTTGTTGCGTTCCTAGTACCCATTATTCTTTGTCACATTGAAATTTGTTTCTATATACAAATGACACTTTACTTACTAAGTAACAAAAGAGTAAACCAATAGATGTAGGTCTTCAAAGTAGGCCGTGTTTTCTATAGAATTTGAACAAAATATCTATAATCTCCAAAAATGTAGGTTTTACAAAAATTCAAGATTTATAAAAGAATATTGCCTTATACTCATCTTCCCACACTAGTAGAAAATCCATAATTGTGCACCAATGAATATGGTCAAAGTACGGTGCCCCAAAGCCCATATTGGCACCAAACTAGTTTCAATTATAGAAAGTCTCAGCACTAAAGAGGCCGGCGGTTCGACTCTAGTCGGATGCACGTCGTGAAGGCCAATACCACTTGGTTGATGGGGAGTACTCCTTGAGGTCTAAACACATGTTAGCAAGGAGTACACGTCGCTCTTTATATAAATTGATTAGGAATTTAGGGTCAAGTCCAAAAATTGTTGTAGAAAAAGATAAAAAGAAATCACTCACTGGAAATTACATTGTACGTATTCTCTATGTCATAGTGTATTGTTGTAATTGCACCAATGGCCCATTGTCCACTGACCATTGGGTCATCATCATTACAAACATACATTTTATTCACACCGGTCTTAAAAGAGGACCGGAGTTTCTTTCTATTTATCTATCGATCAATAGATCTATCTATTGATCTATCTATCAATCTATCTATCGAGTTATCTATCAATCGAGCCATCGACCCCATTGATCCATCGATTCGTCTATCTATCTGATGTTGTAGGTCATTGTCTTTTAATGGAAATAAAGCATTCATTTGAACCAAAAAAAGAAAAAGAAAAGTTAGTGTTAAAACCATTTCAAAAGTTGCACTTATTTTCTTTTGTCACTAATCAACAATTTGGTAGAAAACTTTACATTTTAGCCAATTGTACTAACAAGAATAGCGTGTACCTACATTTTAGAATGTAAATTACTTCTATATTTTGAGGTTAAAACTCAAAAATACTCCTTTTAAAAAAATCAGAAAATGTCCTTTAACCCCTAAACGTCACAACGTCCAGAATCTGTGGACGACCAATAGATTCAAACTCACCCTACGTTCTCATCAATGCTTGAATGAAAGTTACCCAATATTTTGGAGATACTTCACCAAGTTGTTGTCCTATCTAATGGCTGGATTTAATGATACTTGAGTACATATTTTTCTAAAATTACAAATGTAGAAGTATGTCAAGTTGTTGACCAAGCCAAAATTGCATTGACTGTAGTTCAAAAGTGGCCTTGCAAAAATGAGGTCACAGATTTAAGGAACAAAAAAATTTCAAAGAATCATCACGTTCAAGAGTATCTCATTTCAAATTCATTCCAACAATTTTTACTCAAAAAATATTAAAGTTTTGTTTATAATCAAATTTAGATTTTTTTTTTAATTTTAACTTTCAAATTTTATAATTAAATATTAATGATAGTATTAGAGAATCAAACCGTACGGATGGAACCTAAAATTCAAAATCTAGAACTTTCGTTTTGTATATCAATTCCAAAATATTCTTCTAAATAATATTTTTCTCAAATGGTCAATTTCAGGGACACCCTGGAACGTTTAGGAGTTAAGGGTTAACCGTAATTTGGTAGAAAACTCTAAATTTAGCTAACAAGGAGCTCACCAACAAAAGCCACTGCAAGAGTATTCCCAATTTGGCACTGCTCACTCTGACGTCCTCTATAATTGTGCAAAATAAAATTAAACAAATCCAGTAAAACGAAAAGGAAAAGGAAGCAGAACATCACTGTTTTGGCACCGCCCGGCCACAGTCACTCACTGCCTGTTGATTTTTCTGTTCTCCTCGGATCTCGCCCGCCAGATGAGCCTCAGTCATCACCCCAAATTAGGCAGTGTAGTGACACCTTCTCATGGCACCCAAATTTAGCCTAAACCTCCCAAAATTTAGCAAAAGAAAAGAAAATCCCAAACCTCATCATCAACTCACAAACATCTTTCTGTCAGTCCCGGCCACTGCTTTCTGTTTTCCAATTTTCCCAGGTATCCAGGTTTTTCAGGATACTTGGGTGATACTTGGGTAATACTTGGTGCTCCCATGATGTAAATACCTAGGCAAAATTTGGTTGCTCACCGAACTTTCTCTTAAGTATTTGGCTTTTTTGTATTTTCAAAAATCCTTCATTAAAATTAGCTACTGTGTTTCAAGTGTAACAATACGGCTAAAAATAGCTACAAAACCACTGCTGCGCAATGTTTTTTTCAAATATAAATAGTCCAAATTTTGCTACACTTGAACTATTTTTAATGAAGGATTTTTTTTTTGGAAACAAATGACACATTTCATGCGGAATCACAGCCGGCGAGAGAAAGAACTCACTAGTTAAAGTTATCAATATTGGGCTTGTAAGAGCTCCAAGTAACTTTCGTGCTAGCCCAAGTGGCAAACATGGCATTCCTACACTAAGCATTATCGAACTAGTCCATGAACTTGGCGCTCCACCCTGGATATTACTTCACTAACTTAGTGATATGACGTTAGGCCGTGCGCCCGTGATCAACCACAACATCCCAAATAACTTGACTAACTCTCTGAGAAGGCCAAAATTCATGACCAAAACAAATGGCATTGCGATCAAGCTAAACAATTCAAATAATCAACCCCTAATCATGAACCATAAGAACTTCACCGCCTTGAGCCGATTAGGTAGCTTTGATCTCAAGACACATTGCTGCATGGTCAAGGTCAATGAAGAATTTTTGAAAATATGAAAGGAAAAATAGCCAAATTTTACCTATGTATTACCCAAGTATCATCATGGTATCACCCAAGTATCACCCAAGCATCGCCCAAGTATCACCCACGTATCGAGAAAAACGCTGGGTACCTGGGAAAACTGAAGTTTGTCCCCAAAAACAAAAAAGAAAAGAAAAATGATAATCCAGGGTCAGCCATCTTTTCTTGAGAAGCAGCGTTGCAAGCTCCCTCGGACCGTTTGGTGGACGACGGACGTTGCGGACGGCGTTGTGGTCGCGGTGCCAAAACGCGGTACCAGCCGAAGTCCACGGCGACCCTCTTCTCACACCCCTTTCAGTTTTTTTGTTTTGGCTTAGTCGTGAGTTTTGGTTTTTGGTTTCTTCATTTGCATGCTAAACGCGTTTTGATCGAAGGTTGCGCGGCTGCAACCTTCAATTCCTGCCTCTGTCAGTAGTGGCGTTTTGTCACTTTCTTTCTTGCACAGATTTTTTCGGACCCACCCAGCTCGCTTCTTGGCGTGGATTCTTGCTTTTGCGGTGCCAAGAACGATTTTGTTTGCGTTTTTTTCTCTTTCATTTCAGGTACTGGTTCTGTCCCTCTCTCTGTCTCTCTCTGTCTGTGATGGTTTGTGAGATCATGAAGGTTTGCTTGCTTGGGCGGCGCCGCATTCCGGGGAGAAAAGCGGAAGGTCTGTTCGAAAATGCATTAGTCTCTGGGAATGTGGGTTCGGGGTGTCAGAGTATGTGGTGAGATCGATTCTTAGTACGAAATTCTCGTCAGAAATCAACCGAGTTTTGTTTTAGAATCAGTTTGTTTTAGAGCGCAAGTTTCGCAGTTCCGTGTCGAGGTTTTGGTGAGGAGGCGGTTAGCGAGACAGTGTAACTTAGCGATCGATGGTTTGATAATCTTCTTAGGTCACGACTTTTGCTTACAGGAGCTTAGATTCTTCTTCTCTTAGGTCTGTGCGTCGAAGAGCTTCCGCTTCTGTGAATTTGTGGTCCTATAAATTAATTTTCCCTCTAGAGTAGTGACTTGAGAGTAGTTTTTTTGGCTCAGTATATGTGATATGCTTTTCCCTGTGAGTGTGGTCATTTATGTTTCGCAATGCTACTTTTGTAGTGGATGTAGTAAATCGGCGCGGTAAAGCAATTGTTGACTTTTGGTGCTGACTGGAGTGTTGACTTGGACGCGATTTTTTTTTGTGGGTTTCAATCCGTTTAGCAAGCGAGAATATCTGTTGGCGAGGTTACTACTATGGCTTGACTTTTATGAAAACCCTAGGAATTGGATACGCTTTAGAAATTTGTTATGAAAAGCAGATGATTCATTTCATCACGTTCATGTTTTAGTGGCGAGTATGCTACATGACGATGTTTTTGTATGTCATGTCTTCGATGTGACTGCTTTTGGTGTTGTCGTTGACAATTGCAAGCATCCAATTAACGATCTGTGGGACAAAAGCAACAACAACAATGCTGGGTATCCCGATATTGTGGCAAGAAAGCAAAACGAACGCTTTAGTGGTCTGTTATGAAAAGCAGATGATGTCTTTTCATCACGTTCATGTTTTAGGGTGCATGGCATTCTAGGCAATGTTTTATGTCATGTCGGTGCTTTTGATGTTGTCACTTACTTTTGTTGAAAATTATAAGCAATTAATATGTGGGATCACAGCTGGGGTATTCCGATGTTGTGGTGAAGAAGAGGGCTTTAAGAATTTGTAATGAAAGCAAATGATTCATTTCATCACGTTTATGTTTTAGAGCTGAGGATGCTACTTGGCATTGATCTGTTGTCATGGTGCTTTTGATGTTGTGACTGACAATTAACTAACGCAATTCACTGTCACCAATGCACAGATTTTGGATTGATCTGGCGCACATCTGAAGAAGGATGGCGGCGCCTGCCCCCACAGGGGGGGTCCCTCCGACCCCCGCTGCAGTGCCACCCGTTGCAACTCCACCAACTGCAGTGCCACCCGTTGCAACTCCACCAACTGCAGTGCCACCCGTTGCAACTCCACCAACTGTAGTGCCACCCACAGCGTCTCCACCCGTCGCGGTGCCACCGGTGGTTTCACCACCTCCTCCACCCACTGCGGTCCCACCTGTGGCCGCGCCGCCGGTGGTGCCCCCGCCGCCCCCGCCCGTGAATTCCCCCCCTCCTCCTGTCTTGGTGCCCCCTGCACCCGCTCCAGTGATTGTGCCTCCTCCCCCTCCACCCGTGGTTGCACCTGCGGTGTCCCCTCCTTCTCCTCCTGTGGCTGTTCCACCTGTGGTTGCTCCCGCGATTGCTCCCGTGGTGTCCCCTCCTCCAGTGGCTGTGCCCCCCACTCCTGTTGCCACGCCTCCGACGACGACGACCCCTCCTCCACCAGCTCCTGTGAATTCCCCCCCTCCAGTGGGATCTCCTCCTCCTCCAGCTGGAACCCCGCCGCCGCCGGGGGTGTCACCCCCTCCCCCTAGTGTGCTGTCTCCCCCGCCTCCCGGAGCCCGCACCCCCCCTCCTGCTATTGCTCTGTCACCTCCTCCACCAGCTGCCACGGGACCTGCAACTTCCAGCAGCAGTGGCAGCGGCACCGGAGTGAGTACCGCAGCAGCGGCTGCCATTGCAGCCGTTGGAGGCGTGGTTGCTCTCCTGGCACTCTTCGCCATTATCTTCTTCTGGAAAAAGAAAAAGAGAAACCGGAAGAATGTGCTTCCATATGCAAGTGGCGGTGGCGGTGGTGGTGGAGGAGCTGCTGCAGGTTATGGAGCTGCAGGTGTGGCAGCGTATAAAGTAGGTGGGGTGGGTGACCCGCATGGGTATGCAGGCGGTGATGGAAACGCAGGGGGGGGATCGTATGGTGGCGCCATACCCTTGCCTCCCGAAGGTTCCTCGAGTGTGGGAAACTCCAGGTCGTGGTTCACGTATGAGGAGCTGCACGACGCAACGAATGGGTTCGCCAATGAGAATGTGCTGGGCGAGGGCGGCTTTGGTCGTGTGTACAAGGGCGAGCTTCCGAATGGCCAGGTGGTGGCTGTGAAGCAGCTCACGCTCGGTGGTGGTCAAGGAGATCGTGAGTTCCGGGCCGAGGTCGAGATCATCAGCCGCGTGCATCACCGGCATCTGGTGTCGCTTGTTGGCTACTGCATTGCTGATAAGCAGCGCCTGTTGGTGTATGACTTCGTTCCCAATGGCACCCTGGACGTCAATCTCTACGGTAAGCCTTGATTCATCCAAGTTGTCTAACATACTTGACACCTGTCTTATACGACACTTGACGTCGAATGTTGAATATGAAGAACATCAGCGAAAAAGTGTCAAACGAGACAACCTTGCCAATCAGGCCTCATGTTTTTCTTCACAGTTTTGAGTTCTTTTGTTCAATTTTATTTCACCAGAATGATCAATTGAATTGGTCAGTTAAAACCTTGAATCTGAGGAGCTGATTAGGGAGTGGTGTGCGCGTGTGTGTGTGTGTGCAAAATATATCAGGGAGAGGGAAGCCTGTTATGACTTGGGAAATGAGAGTGCGTGTCGCGCTGGGAGCAGCCCGGGGGTTAGCGTATCTTCACGAGGATTGTCATCCCCGCATTATTCATCGTGACATCAAGTCTTCCAACATTCTGTTGGATGACAAATACGAGGCTCAGGTTAGTTCTTTGATCAGTGAGGGTTACGTGAATGTTGCCTCTGTTGTGTGAAGCAGTTATTTCGAGTAATTTTCCGAGTCATGTTTTCTAATTACAGGTGTACACATTTCTGCAGGTTGCTGATTTCGGGCTTGCGAAGCTGGCGTCTGATACGAATACCCACGTTTCAACTCGGGTTATGGGAACCTTCGGATACCTAGCGCCAGAGTACGCTCAGAGTGGCAAATTGACAGAGAAGTCGGATGTGTACTCGTTTGGCGTGGTGTTGTTGGAGCTCATCACAGGGCGCAAACCCATTGATCAACGAAACCCGGTTGGGCAAGAGAGCTTGGTGGAGTGGACACGTCCATTGATCAACTACGCACTAGACGATGGGAATGTGGAGGAGCTTATTGATCCTGGATTGGCCGGCAACTACGATGCTACTGAAGCTTTGAAAATCCTGGAGGTAGCAGCTTCTTGTGTCCGCCATACAGCCTCCAAACGCCCCAAAATGGGACAGGTATGTGTACAACTTCCATCTTGCACATGCACTCTTTTTCCCAGAAGTACCATAAACATGACCAAAAACCTTAGCAACAAAGGCAAACATTAATTGCACATGAGCAATGTGAGCAAACAAGGGTAGCCAGAGTGTTTCAATATCTAATGTTTTTAAAAATATAGCTGGCATTTACAGTGTTCTCTTCACCCAAGCTAAATACTCCGTAGGAGATTATAGAAGTAGCTGATATTTGATTATAGTTGCTTTCAATGTAACATATTTGAAATCTGGACAGAAGGGAGCTGACTGATTCTTATGATTAATTCTTTGTTGGGCTGGGGTTACAGGTTGTGAGAGCTTTGGAGAGTGAAGACATCAACAACATCCACCAAGGTCTGAGACCAGGAGCAGCCTCGGAGCACGAGTCCGACTTTGACACGTACGATGGGGACTACGACACACAACAATACAATGCCGACATGATGCGGTCGAAGAAGTCAACGGCGAGCAGCAAGCCATACGGAAGCAGCGGCGAGTATACCAGCGAGTACACCAGTGGTGGCGGACAGTACGCCAGTGGGTTAGTTGGCGGAGGGGGCTCCAGCAGTGAGTTTGAGCCCATTATACCAAAGGCCGGCGAATCAGGGGCACGAGCCCGGGAGGCGCCCGTTTCAGTGAGAACTGGACGATCTTCAATGCCAAAAATTCGCGCAACTTCAACCAAGAGCTACACAAGCTTGCCTCCTGTGAGAGCTGCTCCTCCCAGACCTGACCTGGTCAGCGATGAAAGTGGCAGCATGGCCTCTGATATGTTTGTTCCACCGCCACCGCCACCGAACTTCAGTGAAGAATACGCTCCTATTGATTTCAGTGCTGCGAAAAGCCTCGGTGACGGAAGATGAGTGACAGATACCTGCTGTGCACTGAAGGCTTCGCAAGTGTAAGACCCTCCTGCACTCAAAGAAAGGGTCATTGCAAATTAAAAGTGGGGCCGGGGCTGTTTTGTTCATCCTCTCAGACCTGTTGCGTGTGAAGTCTCTAGGTAGTCTCAAGGTTGACAAAGGACTTGTGTGATCGTGTTAGAGGAAAATTCAGAAGATGGCCGTTTCTTTTGGTTGCACATTTCACAAGTAGTCCTATTCTATTACAATAGGAGGCAAGAACAGTTTTGTAGCATCGGTTTTGTAAATTGCTCGATCTCACATGATCATAGTGCCCCGCCCGGCTGGCTTTGATTCATTGATTTTTAAAATTGTACCACTAGTTTGTTCTCGATCCTCAGTTGATAATATCAATTCATTGGCAAGCTTAATTCATTTGGAGTTTTGTACCACCCAGGTTTCTTCTGCATAACACTCTTGATTGCCTACCTTTTTTTGTATTGCTGTTGCATTGTGGATGGCAGTAATTACGGTAGAGGATGCATTACTTGTCTTAACCCATCCCTTATTTTGGAATGGATTTCTTCATTTGCCAGAAAGGGAAAATAAAGGGAAATCCTTTATTTGGGAACTGGTGACATTTTACATTTAATGTGTCACCCCTTTCTAGCTGGACGAGTACCCATCCTTTCAATTTCAACCTCAAGATGTTTGTGCTAAAGAAAAAAGGATTGGGGGATCTTGGAAACCCTTTTTCTCCTTTGCATTAGGAGATATACCCAACTGACAGGTATTATCAACTCTGAAAAATCTCATTTTATGTGAGTATATCAAGCTCAGTTTTAGTTTTCATTATTCTTGGATGGATCTCACATTTTTCGTGGACATAAGAATGTTCATGCTCACGTAGCAATGTGCATTCAGGCGACCTGCATTGTGCCTTCCTGATGCTTTCCTTTCTCGAGAAGGTAATGCAATTCTGGAAACTTTGGACACTTTTCCCGTCAAAGGGTTTAGATTCGGTGATTTCCACTGGTTGGTGCTTTCCATTTGCACTGAGACTGGATATCCTTCGGAGCTTCGCTGTTAGATCATTAAGAATAGAGCAATGACACTATAACTAGAGCATTATCTGGCAATTTAACAGCGATGCTGTACTTCTTGTGTCACTATTCTATACGATGGTAGAGTCGCATCCGTTCACATCCTAGTCATAACATCGCTTGCCTTTGCTCCCAAGAAGAACTCCAATGGCGATGTCCACAGGATTTCTCACAACTCCGAAGGTGAGCAATTCGCAGGAGAAGGCCAAAGATGAAGAAACTCTCGTCCAGATACGAAGTCATCCTCCAAATGAAGCTGAAAAAAGGAAAACCCTATTTGTGCCCTAATGTAGTAGAAAAATCGAAACATTATCATTTCAAACCCTAAAGTAAATCACCAATTCAAATACAAAACGAACACCATGGTTTCCAGAGCCATCTGCAATAAATCCTCAATTGCGTCCTAGGTAACTCAATTCTGGAGCTCGGTTGTGGAGTTTAGTTCATGTTGTGAAGTGGTGCAAACAGAGTCCACGTTTGAGTTACCTAGCATAATTTCAACAAGGATTATGGGGAATTAAACGGTGAAGCAAGAAAATCTTGGTTTGTACCACATTTCCTCTAGTTGAATGGTTGCATGACTGCCTATCACATGTAGATTATAAAGATGATGTCCGATGATGTCTGATGATGCTCTCAAGCATTATTGGACATAATGCTAAATAATGTAGAATGAGAGTAATTCTTTTTAATCTATTGACAGTTATCATTCCTCTCATACTCTGGAAACCCTAAAACAAATCACCAATTCAAACACAAAATGGTTTCCGTAAATCATACCCTAATTGCGTCCTAAAGGAAAAAAACATTATACTATTGACAAACTTATCAATACTCTCGAAACCCTAAAATAAATTACAAATTCGGAACACGATAGTTTCCAGCGACATCTCGAATGAAATCCTAATGCAGTAAGAAAGTTAAAAAGCGATATCTATCATGCTCTCGAAACCCTAACAACACCATAGTCTCTAATAAAACCCTAATTATTCAACCCCACAGATTCCGGCGAGCGGGAAACGATCAAGCTCCAAATGGACGACGCGCCATCATACCAGGACGCGGCGTCGTTCCACGAGCACCCGACGGAGTGACTAGACGCCATGCGGCACACGGAGCAAGCGAAGGTGGAATACAATTTGTTACATTTACTAGATCATAATGTCAAAAACCTAAATTACTGCCATGTCCACATAGCATAACAAGCGGTTAGTCGTGTAGTCTCCGCCTTAGTATTTACCCTAGATTTACTTTTATGGCTTGTTTATATTGTTTAGCCATGTAACTCCTCAGAAACAAAGCGTTTTCCGTAGTCTCTTCCCTGGTGGGGTAGAGACAATAAAGTGAAAACTAGATCGGAAGAGAATCTTTCCTTAGATTCACTTTTTTAAGTAATGAAGGAATGCCATTTGTATTCCATGAATTTTGGGACCACCTTGTCATTGTCACGTAAACTTAGTTTCTAATTGTAATTAGATTGTGGTTCCATTGCAAAAGGGTGTTGGCTACCATTGCTCTATTATGCTATGCGAACGGAGTGATTTTTTTGCTGATTTTAGCCAGACTGCTATATAAAATTTGGGCTGACTAATTGATACAATGGATTTTTGGAAAAAGAAAAAGGAATAATAGCCATATTTCCTACATGGAGTCAAGATGTGTAGCCTCTTTAAACCTAAGTATCACCCAAATATTACCTATGTAGCACCTAGGTAGTAAATGTGTATTACCCTAATATTTACCTATATATTAATATGAATAATATAGGAGCATGGATTACTCTTCAAGCTATGAAAAAGTAGCAAAAATGCTAAACTGCGGCTTTTGACAAAAAGAAATCACTCGTCCGAAGATCACATTGCCATAACAAAAGACCACATTGTCATGACCAAAGATCGCAGTGCCACAACCAATGACTATAGTGCCATAGAATTAATGATAAACCTTTGGCAATGTGATCTTTGGCTTTGGCTAGCTACATGGTTTGGCTTCGACAATACGGTCCTTGGTGTAGGCAACATGGTCTTTGGCTTTGGCAAATTGGACTCTCGCATTTCGCAAACTGAATTTGGTCCTGGCATTCTGGTATTTGGCTAGAACAACATGGACTTTGGCTATGGCAATGTGGTATTTACACAAGGCGTTCTGGTATTGCTATTATGAACTAATAAATGTAACAAATTGTATTCCATAGGTGGCCATCAGGGTGAGCGCGCAAGAAGCGGCCATGGGGCTGTGGGATGGATGTCATCACAAGGTGGATGACATTTCGATGAAAGTGCCCCGGGTTCTGTTGTGGCTCGAGTTATTGTTGGTGGGGACTTATGGGGTTCTGTTAAGGTGGTTACTCCATTCCCAACTGGCTCCTTATTCCAACGCCTATAGTTTGGCTCCAAATCCCACGGTGGGAAACTCATAAACCAATGTCACTTCATGGGCAGTTGGAAATGGGTTGAGTTTTGGACAAAAATAGTAGTGGGAGTAATGGTTTAGGGGGCGGAGAGGATTGGGATTAAGATGTGTTAGTATAAAGTTGAGCAACATTCATGAGAGTGGGAGGAGTGGATTAGTGGCAGATGGTGGTTTAGGGTTTAGGGGGGGGTGTTAGAAATGAGTGTCACAAGCAGTGGGACCGGGGCTTAGTGGACATGGTTGACTGCATGGGGGTAAATGGTCAATTCTAATTTGAAGATGGGATTGGGGAATACCCAGGTGAAAATAGGTAATGCATGGTGGAGTATGGGGCAGAAAGCGGCGGAAATAGAGGAGTTTAGGTGTTGGGAATAGAAAGGCCACCTTTGTTCATTCAAAAATTCATAACTAATTTGGAATGACTCCTAAAATTCTCAAACCACTTGCATTGGTTTTTTATGTACTTGGCACATCTGTGTAAATTTGGTCCTCTGGGTTCTGCTAATTTCCCATGCAAGATCAGCTTATTCAGTTGGGAATGGGGTAACCACCTTAGCGCTCGGCTTGTTGCTGTTTATGTGGCGGTTCAGCATCTATGGGCTTGCCCAAGAGGAAAATATTTGGTAAGGTAACTACACCTAATTTCAACACTTTAGAATTAAGAGCATGCATACCCTGCGCCTGCATGAGTCCTTGACTTTGAAAACTAAATGAAACATGATTGCATTTAATGCTGAAAAGTTAGGGACAGTGAGAGTGATACAAAATATTCATGAGCAAGATATAGTGATGTTTTTATAGTCCCTCTATAGTCTCTCTATAGCTAATTCAAGGAAGTGCTTGGTATCCTAAATTGATGAACAATAACGATTACCCATGTATAGTGATTGTAATTGGTTCATGCACTATAGAGTGGGTGATTGTAGCAATTCAAAGATGTGGAGGGGGTAGCTTTTGACACCGAATCTTGGATGTGATTATATTGCAATGGCGTGAATTGAAAGCGGAGAAGAGTGTGCATGCTCTAAGCATAGTGTTGTACCCATATTACAGGGTTTTTAGTAAAAAGAATGAATTAAAGTCATTATGAGATGTGCACTAAAATTATGATTTAGTTTTCAGTGAGCCAATTGATGTCTTTTACCACAATTTGTTGAGGAGAAATAGTATTCCTACAATGCATAGGAGTTTGCCACTTGTCATTCCCACTTCCACTGAGAGTACCATGTTCATTCCAGGTGATGAGAGCGACATGAGCTAGCATGCTATGTTTATTATACAATTGTCATTCGTCATTGGAACGCTACATTCATAACGTGTACTTGAAATTTTTATTAGATTATATTTTACAATATATATATTTTTAACATGGACACTATCTCTTATAATGACTGTGTTGAGAAATAGTATCCCGGATACTAAATCACAATTTTAGTGTAGTGAATCTCAAACGGGTATTTAGAATGTATCATTGTCCAAGGTTTCATTGTAGAAAGATCCAACACTAATTTGATCAATTTTTAAAAAATATATTAATTCAAGAAGATTTCAACGCAAGTGAATATGTTGTATTTAGACATTGTAGGCAAAAGCTATAAGGGTTTGAAGATTTTTTTTTGGTAAATGGCTTGAAATGGACACAAATTTGATGTTAGTGTTATGTATGTTTTCAAGTTCAATATGTACTCATCATCAAAGATTTTCATGCTGTCCATAGAAGGACCTTTGTTTGAATGATGTAGTTATTCAACAATCTGATTTTAGTATGAGGTAGGAGAATTCAATTTTAAGAGCGTCCTACTTTCAACATCTTAAAATTTTAAACAATGAGTACATAGGTAACCACAACCATAAATGTTTGAATAAGCATGTGAATTCTTGATATTTCATTGTCCTAAAATTATTAAAAACAAGAAAAAAAAAAACAAAAACAGAAAAGAAGTGTGTTTTGTAGCACATTCATATTTTTTCCAAGTAACCTGTGTGGTCATTAGGGATTCATTCTTATTAACCCCTAAACGTCCAGGCATCCAGTTTCTGGACGTTTGTTGGTCAAACCCAATTTTGATCTTGAAGACGACTTTTGTTGCTAATACACCCAACTAAGAAAATGAATTTTATTAAGTCTAGTTTGAACTCCACTTTTCAAATCTTAAAAATTCCAATTATTGAGTATTTTATTGCTTGTGCAAGCTTTGTAGCTCAAGGTTTGAATTACACTACATAGGATGTTCACCTTTCGAATTTCAAAATTTAAATAAAAATTTTCTATGGAAAACATATCATGTGATTCTCCATTGTAATTTGTACGTGCTCCCAAAAAAATATTAAAATTTTAAAGCTTTTTTGTAATAAAAATTATTTTTTTGAAGTATTTGACTTAAAAATTTGTTAAAAAGGCCGTATTGAATCAAAAAAATCTGAAAATTTCAAGACTGATAGGAAACATTCAATTCCATGCATGAAAAATATTACAAAATATATTTTGATAAATCTTGAAGGCTAAATTGTGTAGTTTGACTTTCCTACAAAGGAGTGGTACGTTTAAGATAGGAAACATTCAATTCCATGCATGAAAAATATTACAAAATATATTTTGATAAATCTTGAAGGCTAAATTGTGTAGTTTGACTTTCCTACAAAGGAGTGGTACGTTTAAGGGTTAACCCTTTATGCTTTGGGTACTGTAGCAGGGTTCACTGGTTTTCACCGGGTTTTTCCACTATGATTGATACTGCCAAAAATAAAATGGATTAAATTAGAAAGTAACCGTACAATTGTATTCTCAACTGGAGTGCAAACATTTTGCCAAAATTAGAGAATCATCCAATGGTGGGATTGGAAGATCATAGTATGTCTTTGAACCATATAATGCACACTCAAAAATGAGATTTTGGAGGGTGTGTGACTTCAAAGTTAAATAGAATTTGGGTAAAATTATCTAAAATGAAAGTAAAGATGTTCAGCAATAACCTAGTATGTCAACACCTCTCCCTTGCAATCTTTCATGTTAAGAACGGACTCACACATAATTATTGTGAATTTTATAAGTGAGAGTGACTTATACATGTACGGTTTTGGACAAAAATTTATATGTTAAAATATCAAAGGAGTTGGTACATGGATCAAGATCGGAATACATACACTAATGGAACATGAACAAGAGAACACAATCCAAAAATAAAAATAAAAATAACAAACTTCCAAACACAAGAAATACCGCATAGTACATGTGTTGTATTTGTAAGTATTTACTGTATTCTCAAGTATTTACAGTATTTTCGCGTTTTGTTCATAGGTATTTTGATAGCTTCAGAACTCCAAATTGAAATTTTCTTTTTCTAAAAGATGTATATTATACCGCTCATCAATTGAAAGGGGATTTCAACATTTCAATGCACCCAGGTATGTATTATTGGAATATAGTATGCTAGTAGAATTAGTGTGCCATTCTTCTCCAAACTCTAATTGTATGTGTTATAAATTTCAATGGCCCTTTGTCCGGTGGGCATTGGATCATTGACATTACAAACAAACACTTTATTCACGCTGGCCTCGTATGAGGACCGGAGTTTCTATCTGTCTATCTATTTGTGTACTATAAGAATAATAAATATTGTTAAATCGTTTGTGAAGATCAGTGATGCAGTTTATTCCTTCATCAATGGTAAAGGATCTTGATGAAAAGAATGTTTCAAAACTGGTGACAACACGGAAGTTATTTGGAAATTATTATGGGGATGTTGAGCCAAGTAAGTACTACGGCAGATAATCTACCATTGCATCAAAAAAGTTGGGCCAGACTATTTTGGTGCCATTTTGACACCAAAGGCCGCATACGGGTCATTTTAGTGTCATTTTATCCATACTAGGTTGGTATGGAGGTTGGCACCAAATTATCTTAATTGCATTTCAATGCACCATCATGGCACCATGTTCACATACCTTGAAGTTCCTGATGTGGATCCTTTGAAGCATGCAAAACTTCTAAGGGTAGTTGAATTCCCAACTCTTCATGGTATTTTTTTAAATGAGGATCTTTAGGAGAATTTGGCTAAGGCTTGCCCAAAAAACACACTCTTTTGGAATGTTGAATGCTGATAGAGTTTGGATTTGTGCCACAAATTAACCTCATATGGTTGTTAGGGATTCAAAATTTTCCTTTGAATGACAATAACATTCATTTCTTTGCAGAAAATAGATTATTTTCATTTGGTTTTTGTTGTGTATGGTTTTTGGTTGTCCTTGCTA
Organism: Pohlia nutans; assembly: GCA_022496805.1. Taxonomy (NCBI): domain Eukaryota; kingdom Viridiplantae; phylum Streptophyta; class Bryopsida; order Bryales; family Mniaceae; genus Pohlia; species Pohlia nutans. Next base: position 11,577,418 of record CM040092.1, on the reverse strand, counting down.
TTTTTAACAGTTTATTTTGGGTCATGCAAGGTAATTTTGAATTTTATACAAGGTCTCAAATGCAACAAAAACAAATCATTTTATGGTGTATTTTGGACTGAGATTTTGAACTTTTTAATTTTAATTTTAATTTTTTTCAACATTTAATTTAAGCCCGCAAAATGATCTCAATTGCCATTGAGCCTAACTAAAAATATAGCATCCAAAATATGATATTCACTAGAATTTCAGTTCTTTCAAAATTCTCAAAATTAAATGTTTTATTATAACTTGAAGTTAAACTCCTATTATCATGGGTAGTGATTTTCTTAATATTGATTAATTTCATTCATCATAATGTTTTTTGTTCTGATTTACAATCATGGTTAAAAAAATTGGAGTTTTTGAGTATGTTTTGTAATAGAGTTGAATTTTCTTAACAATCAATTCAAGAAATCACAACAATTTCAAAATTTCACCAAAAATTATAACTTGTAGGTAACACATTTCTTCATTTCCTAAAATAAAAAGTTGGATTCCTATTTAATTTTAAAGTACAAAATTGAATGTGAATGTAAAACTTGGTTCCATGGTTATAGGCCCGTCCCTATTAGACTTAGTTGGATGATTTCTTGTTTATAACCTTAGCTGTTCGTATGGGCTCTAAAAGGTTAACAAGCACATGGAAGCATACTCCCAAGAGAAATTTTAGCTTAACCCCTGAACGTACCGACCCTTTGAACACAAGTAGATGCTAGCCTCAAAAATAGACATTAGTCTAGCTCAAATGTACATGAGGTGTACATGAGAGGACCAAAATCTACCCAAAAAAGTTAACATACTTGCAGTTGAAGGCCTCTCCAATATTATCAACAGCTCCCCATCACAAGATATTTATTGTAATTGGTAGAGTTTGATAATCTTACAAAGGTGACTTGGATGAAAGTCATCCGAGGTTGTATGAGAAAGTTGCAAGGCTTTGAATGTGTTCATGATCCAGTTTTGGATGCTGGGACATTTAGGGGTTAGCCAACTAAGATCTCGAACCAACCGATTTTCTGAAACATTCTTTCGGGTAGGCCTTAAGAAAATAAGAACATTTTTTGATTTTTTCCTCAAATGATCAATTTTTTTTCTAAGATTTTGAACTAGATAAGGCAATTCAAAATTTCAACTGGTTAATCTGTAACTAAAGGTCAATTCTCTCTTGAGATTGAATAAACATAACATGTCGTAGTTCTGCCTGGCCCCACAGTAGATGGTGTAATATATTCCATATCCAACAAGACTTCATTAGTAGTTAATGATTGGACAGGTGGAGTCCCAATGTGATGAGCAGAGTGCACGAAGAAAAGGCAGAGTGGGTATTTTGTATTTCCTACGTAAGGTATTAATGAGATGGTACTTTTCTAGCCTTGTCTCTAATAGTGGGGCCCGTTGACTATTCTAGGAAAATAACCCTTCTCTGCCCGACATAAAATTCCTAGTGCAGCAGCTACACATTAGTAATGTTCCTCCACTGGATCATATCCACTTTTTCTTGCTTCACGAGCCTTGTGAAACATAAACCTCCATGGCACCATTCCCATACATTCCATCTACTTCGGGTGAAACATTGGCGGAAATGAAACATTGACCCTCTACACGAAACACTGGACAAAACAAAACAAAACACTGACCGGCTAGAACAAAACATTGATTGGCCAGAACGAAACACTAACTGGCCAAAATGAAACACTAACCATAACGAAACATTGACCCTCCACACAAAACACTTAAAACATTGTTGTGCATGTCAATGTCACATGACAAGAATAAAGTTGAGTGGAGTTATCCCATAAATTTTGTGCCATTCACAATCATAGTAAGAGTATATGGTGTTGCGGATTTGAAGGGAGAAACATACCTTTCTTGGGCTTTTGGCTAAGATCAAGTGTAGTATATGTTCTCATGAATTTGATATATGATATGGCTCCAAAATAGTTCAATGTTTTATTTTTATTTTTCCAATTAATTAATATTTTCATCTAAAAACACATTGCACCAAAAATAAATTCAAATCCTTCATTTTTCATTTCTATTTTTTCCTTCTTAGCATGAATTATATGAAGTTAGTCAACTATTTATTTACTTAATAATTCAACATCTTTATAAATTTTATAATTTAAACATTTAAATAACATTTTGGGTTTTACTTTTACATTACGTGTTTATAGGCCTTCAAGGAGGGTGAACAATTCAAGAGTGTTTATAATACATATTTTACATATTTGATTATAGATCCTAAAACATAGTAGATTTATTCATAAAGTAAAAAACATTTCAACTTTTGGTTGTTGCCTTCTACTCAAGATGTATATAGAAGTTTTGCCAATTTATTTTATTTTATTTTTAATTCAAAGATAAGTAATTCTAAATGTTCAAATTACTTCCAAAATTTTTCAAGCCAATTGAAGTTGAAGTCTAAATAAATGAAGTCTAAAGTTGAAATCTAAAACAAATTAACTCTACTAATACTACTGATAAAAACAATAATATTATAATTATTATTGAATTCTAAAACTATAAAAAATAAAATTTTACTTACTCTATTGCCATATGTATTTGATTGCAACTCTATTGTTCCACATAAAAATAAAAATTATATCACTTCCTACTTCATGGAGTTGATGAAAGTTGAAGACAGTTTTGGTAAGAAAAACAATTACATTGCAAAATTAAGCAAACCTTGAAGACAAAGGTTGCAAATTATATTTACACTTGATCTTAGCCAAAGGTTGAGAAAGGTATGCTTTTTCTTTCAAACCTACAAAGCTATATATCCTCACTATGACTATACATGGCAGAAACTTTATGGAATAACTCCACTCAACCTTATTCTTGTCATGTGACACTTAACATTCACAACAATATTTCAAGTGTTTCGTATGGAGGAACAATGATTTATTCGGGTCAGCCAATGTTTCGTTCTAGCCAATCAATGTTTCGTTCTAGCCAGTGTTTCCTGCAGAGGGTCAATGTTTCGTTTTGGCCAGTGTTTCGTCTGGAGGGGATGGAATATATGGCACCATAGGGGGTTTATGTTCCACAAAGCTCGTGAAGCAAAAAAAGCGGATGTGTCCCAGTGGAGGAACACTACTGATGTGTTGCTGCTACCCTAAGAATTCTACGCTGGGCAAAGAAGGAGAGTTATTTGCCCAAGAGGGTCAACGGGCCCCACTGTCAGAGATGAGGCCAAAAAAAGTACCATCTCATTAAGAACTTAAATAGGAAATACAAGAAACTGGCAGAGTGCATGAAGGCTACTGTACTGAATGTTATGGAAGTCAGCTCGTAGGATTGACTTCCGTATTCTGGAAAATCCTTGAATAAAATACAAATATGTTTTTGCTCTAAAGACATAAAAACCACCGCCTTTGTCAACTCCTGACAAATGTCTCGCCACTTGTGTACACAATTCACTTTGGCGGGTGGTATGCACTTTTGGGTATGGGATGGCATGTACGGCAACATTATGATCCTATATTGTGGACATGAGTGCAGACAGTGCCATTGGATCCTGACCGAATTCTAGAACTTAGGGGCGGTTTACACTATGGACCAAGAGCCATGACCAAGAAAATTAAATCATTTTCATGGTCATGGTTCTTGGTCAAGAGCCGTGACCATGAAAAATCAAAAATGCAATTTTAAATGACTTGGTCACTCTTTGTAGTGTAAAGTGGATTTAGACCGGGACAAGTTTAAGCTCATCATTCTCTCTTTTATCCTCCCCTTTTTCCTCCTTTTTCTTTAAATAATTGAACACTAGCCAATCAATGATTTTTGAGCCCCATGGTCTCCTAGATTATAGTTGAGTCGAGGCATTTGCTTCGACTCAACTATAATCAAGGAGACCATGAAAACATTATCCATTTGGGAAATTTTAGCATTTTTGGGGACCTCAAAGTTAGTGGTCATTCTCCTTTTTTCAAGGTAGTGTAAAGCCAAATGAGACCAAGAGCTCTTTTTGGGCCAATCACAGATTTTAGAATTCCATGGTCATGGCTCTTGGTCCATAGTGTAAACAGCCCCTTAATATTATGCTCCATATGTAGGTCTTGAGAACCAGAAATGATGCACACAGGCTTTTGCCGGACATGGACTTCCAAGTGAGGCTCTTTCGAGAAAAAAATTCCCCCTTTCCCTCCAAGTTTGAATGTTGAAACAAGGAGGGAAAGAGAAAAAGCTTCAGCTTTTATTCTTCCATATGTTTTGGTTGGTGAAAATTATTAAAAAAAAAAATGCTTGAAGTGGGATACCGGTACTGGCTTGCACCCCCTGGATTGTCCTGTCCTGAGTGCCAACCATAAAACTCTGGGTATTGACACCGCACCGAGGTTTAAGTTGAAAATTTGAGGCACTTTTCGGTTGAAAAATTGAGGTGCTTTGGGGTTGAATATTTTAAGGTGTTTTTGGGTTGAATATTTTAGTTGTTTTTGGGTTGAAAATTTTGGATGCTTTTGGTTTGAAAACTTGAGGTGCTTTTGGGTTGAAATTCAAGGTGTTTTTGGGTTGAAAATTTTGGATGCTTTTGGGTTGCAAACCGGGTTGCAAATTTTAAGTTCTTGTGAGTTAAAAATAGTTCCAATAGAGTTTCACACAAAAAGAGTAATTTCAATTATTGAGAATTGTGGTCTCCACTCCCTCAGTTGAAATTTTACACTATGATATTCAAGAGCAGCTTTCCCACTGTTCAACTCAACCCAAACCCCCAAGCAGCCTATGGTTGGGTTGAGTTTGGTTTTATTATAGAAATAAAATTTTCATCCATTTTTCGCAACAAGAGACACCATGGATAGAATTTACAAGTATGGGGTCATTTAGAGTGTCCGAGAATAGAAGGGGATTCGAAATTGGATTTAAAGCATAAACCAACTATTGCACGAGTTTCTGAATTGCCTTGAATAGTTGAATTGTATTTTGTCCAATTTTGAAAAGAAGAAGGCAAACTTAAAGGATCCCATAACATGGTTTCTTACTGGGAAGAAACTCATAAAAATAGAGAGAGAGTAACTCTGGCCCGTAGGGTTAGCATGATTGAAGAGTCTGTTGGGGGAAGTTTAGCCACCAGGACCAAGTTCGCATGCTTGATGCCTTCTTTCAAGGGCAGACTCTATTCATAAACATACATTATCCCTGAAACAAAAGTAGATGATTGAATGCTTTTATTTATTGTAATCTTGATTCATTACAAGCTGAAATGTTGAACGTCACAATATGGTGATATCTTGGATATTTGACACAAATTCAAGGTCTAAAGTTTAGGGTTTAGGGTTTTGGATTATAGATTATTTAGGAAACTTCAAGGAGAGTAGTAAAATATAGCAATAGAGGGAAGAAATCACATCATACCACACTTTATAACGTTAAAAGAATGTTTTGGAAGTTATCATAATTTGCTTCAATTCCGACAGTAAGGGATCAAAGAGCTTTACGTCACTATTTTATCAAATATTCCAACTCCATTAAAATTCTCACCATAATATTGTTCATCCATGCATGTCGCTATCCATACCTTGTATAGATGAACTACCCCCTCGAACAAATTCTCGGGCCTAGTACATTATGATTGTTTTTCCATGTAGCCAGGATATCTTTACGCATCAATGTTAGAAAGAGGGACCTTATTCCAACCCTTCAAAAATTCTTAACCATCTAGAAACTAATATGTAATGAATCTAAAAAGTTTAGGAAGTGTACTAGGGAGTTAGAAATGATTGACTTTCACCAAATTCATTATTAATTTAATGCACATTATATACAAACAAGAAATTTGAGTTGATACCCATATCCAACCCTATGAAGTCATGCAACAATAGTGAGCATTTAGAGTACAATCTAGTATAATGACGTAGAAAGAAGAATTCCATTGGTAAATGCATGTAAATTGCATGTGAATTGCACATGGTTTCAGTGCAGTTATAAAAAGGAATTGAAAGTGAGAATGCAATAAGGTCCCTATACCATAGTTGAGCCAACTAAAAGTGAAGCCTCTAATACAAAAAGAAATTCCACCTCTAGCCAATTGCTAGGGAGCCTTTGACTTCTTTAATAATGCTATGACGACCAATTGAATGACATGATAATTCAAGCCCACATTATGAGCCATGTATACCTGCAGGTGAATCCTCTAATACAGGAAGAAAATTCTACCTCTAATCATAAACTGGAGATCGTTTGACTTCTTTAGCAATGCTATGACGACCAACTGAATGACATAATAATTTAAGCTCACATTAGAGTACTAATTCCACATGAGGTCGTCGAGCTTGAGTAAAACCAAGTCATTCATTCTCTAAGTCGAACCTGATACAATGACAATGAAATTAGCGGCAGAAAATTGATGATGGCTAAGGTAACTATACCTTAAAGCGTTCACCTTACCAACTGAGCCTATTTACACACATAAAACAGAAAATATTTTCAGTGGGTCTTAATAGCAAGTTCAAGAGAATTCCAACGCACTTTAGCATGCATTATTTGGACACCGTATGAATAAGTTATGAATTTCCAAAGTGCTAACTATAGGTTGACCCTAAACTCTGGTGTTCAGATTGTGCACATTCTCATCAACAGTAGGGTGTCAGAATCTACTTATTACGGAAGATTGAGCTATGAACGCTTTAAGGTAATGGTCGCTTTTAGATATAGTTACCTTAGCTCATGTCGTAAACAATGCTCACATTTCCGAACTGAATGGGTTGCACCGTCGGCCCGTACTGCGCAAGAGTGACAATGACATCCGTGTAGCTGTCTTTCCCCAGAGCAACCAGCTTGGCTCCCAATGCCACTCGCCAGTTGGTGCGACGATTGAAGAGCGCCATGCCCACGTGCGGGACGTAGTTGAAGATGCCGATGAACTCCGGACAGCCGACGGACGTCTCGGCGACGGCGGTCGGGTGGAAGAGGTATGCCCGCCAGTGCGCTTGAACGGAATCGTCGTCCAATTTGATCCCCGTAATCAGTAGCGCCTCCGTGCCGTTGGTTGCGTTCGCGGCAGGTCGAGCCACGCGAAACGTGTAGGGCTCTGTGTAGATCACGTCCCCTGGGGAATGATACTGTGTGACGCCGATCACGGCGTTGATCTGCGACGCATCCAGGTTGCTGCATTTGGAAACGTTGTTCTCTGCCCCTGGTAGCTCCCCGTTCGTCGTCCACTCCACCGGCATCGCCTCGTACTCGTACCTGCGTCAAAATTCAAAATCCCCCGTGTCATTGTCGAAAAATCAGAAAACCATCTGAGTTGAAACATAAGGTCCACTTTCATTCAGAGATGAAATTTCTACTTAGATGTAATATAGGATGCTTTAAATTCAAGAAGGATTAATCCGAGAATCTACTTGGAATACTTGGAATGTATGTAGAATATTTTGAAATATATCTCAAATGTATCGATTATGTGATGGCCCCCAAATTACAGAAGAGGTGACGATCACGGGCGGAAATGTTGAAATCGAGCTCAAGAAACAAAACAGAGGAGTTTCAGTTGCGTGAAAATTCAAAATCACGGGATGGAAAATCTGAAATCGAACTCAAGAAACTAAACAGAAGAGTTGCAATTGCGTGAAGATTTAAAATCACGGGGTGAAACTTCGAATTCGAGCTCCAGGAACAAAACAGTGTGTGCGGTATGGAAACGGAAATATTTTGAAGGCTAGATCGGCAAAAATCGAAAGAGATGGATAGAATTTTACCTCAAGAGTGTGATGTTCAATGTCTGGGAAGCGTTCACGATGACTAAGTCGCCGTTTTCGTCGTAAAGAGTGTACTGTGAGTCGAGAAAATCAGGAAGAGTCGGCTCCGTGCGCTGCTTCCCGCCGAGAGACTTCCAAATGGTCCAAAGCCTGTCAACATTCGCGTGATGTCCGTAAAACACGGGATCGTTTGCCGCGGTCGCAAAGTTTCCCATGTCACCATAAGCTGGTTGGCTCGGATCTCCCATCCAGAAATGCACGCCGCCGTGCGGGGAGTCCTCGAACGTCCCGGAGCCGCTCGGGCCGGCGTCGCCATAGCTGAACGGCATGCCGAAGAAGAAATTCGGTGTCGGTGCGCCGGTGACGAGCTGCGTGTACATCAACCGATTGTTCTCCGTTCTAATCTGCTCGGGCGATTTCGCAGTGCATCCTCCGGCGGTGTTCAAGTCGACCGTGAACGGCGGCATCGTGCAATTGTTGCGGTTCTTGTTCCACAGCGAGCTCGACGTGTTGTCCGCGTAAAAATACGGCATTATGTTAGCGAACGGCGCCTCGGGCGTCTGGTTGTCCCAGTTCCAGAACGGCATCGCGAACGTGTCGTCTCCCAGCAGCTTCGCGAGGATGCGCTCGTTGTAGTACATGAACATCCGGTGCCAGGGAAGGAAATGCCAGCCGCCGTGAATCTCCAGCGGCCATGAGTTGTTCGGGTAGTATATCCCGTTGTCGCAGTAGAGGCAGTGTAAACTCCTCTGGTTCGCCCACGAGCGCGGATCGGTATCGGGAAGCGCTCTCTGTAGCATAACGGCGCGCTCGAGCCTGGCAATTTCCGTATCATTCAGCAAATGCGCGGGCCTGCGAATCCGAAGCGGCAAGGAAGCGTTGAACTCGAATTGGCGAACGGGCTTGCCCGTGTATGGCCGCGGCATACAGCATCGCTCCTCGCTGTTGCAATAGTCCGGTAGCAGCGGCGCAGGCAACGGCGCTCCATTCACAAATCTTACCAACACCGTTAACAAAAAAACCAAAACTCCAGCAACGAAATCACACCGACACTTCTCCATCGCTGCACCTCGATTTCAGCGAATTCTACAGACAATATAATGTTTTTTTGGGTTATCTCTACGTCAGTCTCCGTCCCGGTCTCCGTGCACTATTCATGAGTTTGCTGTACGTTACATGCAGTTGAAGGTGATTATTCTTCAAACAACGACGTCTGCGTACGTTCAAAGTTGACTTTGCGCTTGTTTTGCTCTGTTTTCTGATCCTAGAAATTGTTGCAAAGCTTGCGAGCTTCCGGAGATTGAAGCAAAGGATGCGAGAGTGAACTTCACGTCCATGATGAAGGGCTCTTAAACTAGCAGTGCATGATGGGTGACGTGTTCAAAATATAGACCTAATAGCAGGTTGGTATATATGAAGACGAAAGTCGTATCAAAAGATGAAAGTGTGTAAGCTAATCATAAAAAGAGACATTGAGATACATGCTTTACTCTATTATGTCTTTATTTTTGTTCTACCTACTAGCTTGACTCATGTCAACCTTCACTAGTAGGACTGTCTCCAGAATTCAAGGATTCTACGGATTCTTTTACTACCACCGTAGTAGGGGAAAAAGGAAAGGAGAAAAAAAAAATTTAAATTAAATTCTTTCTTTTTGGATTTTGCTTTGGTTTTTGAAACCTAAGCCTAGAAATTTGTCTTGCTGCTCAAACTAAATTGTATATGTGACCTTATTTACTAAGTTTAATTTTTGGACTTATTTATGCTACAGTGGACTGCCTCTGAATGATTGGGTTCATTTTATGAGCTTAATTATTGAGTACCAACTTCCTACAGAGGAGATTGGGTTGTTGAAACCTTCCCTCCATGTTTCAAAATCTGCTTTGAAGGCCTTAGTTATGAGATTCATTCTCATAATACTCTCGTAGATTGTGTCAAATTAGAAGTGCGTTGGGGCTATGTGCATTAAACGTACCATACATGCATCATGCAATAACAATCAATGTTCAAAGGATTTTCCTCCAAGCGGTGATACTATAATCCACAACAACTCGGTAGACGGATTGTCTGAGGTTCTTAGGCAAATCCTAAGCCCACAAGTAGTCTCTTTTTTTGGTTGCATGTTTGTGCAGAGTTGTTGGTGCTCCAATTGTGTTGAACGTGGATCAGGAGTTTTGAAGTGATGGTACCTAGGTCACAAAGTAGCAGACAACAGGTCTAGCATGGAGCGCTCATCAAATATTGTTTTCCAATTTGCATTTGTTACCTTTGATTTTTTTTCTCTTGTGAATATACGGTAACAAGTAGTGGTATGCTGTTTGTTACCTGTTTGTTTTTTTTGTTATGAGCACATGTGAGGGATACCACCTCTTGAGAAATTCTCAAATTTTTAATTCACGCATTTGGAGCTGGAGCTGTGCTTGCTATTTTTAATTTTTTTTTTCCTGCAATTCATTCTAGTTTGCTATTATAGCTTTTTTTTTGGGACTGTTGATCTTCTTCAAGCGATTTGGTGTTTAAACATTTGTTGTTTTACAATCTGATGGGGAATTATGTTTTTTCATTTAGTGGATCCCAAGTAGCAACTTGCACTTAGGGTTTGCAGTATTTACAGAGATGCTTCTGTCGACCGGTTTAAAGTATTGGATTTTGTTTTATTTCTTTGCTTACCATTTAAGCTTAGAACGTGAACAGTTTTGATGTTATGTGATAGTGGATTTGTCTTAATTCTTTGCGTACCCTATAAGCTTAGAACGTGAATTTTTTTGTGATGTTATGTGATTTTGCCTAAGATTTGAAACCCTAATTTAGTAGTGGGCACACATCTATTTACAAAAAGAATTTTTATTAAGTAAGGTAGGAGTTTAATTTTTGAGATTGTGTAGAATTGATATACTTTGAATTTTCAAAAAAGAAGGAAAAAAAACCTCTTTTTTTCCTTTGCGCTGCCGTTTAGGGTTCCATTGGTGGCTATATCCACCCTGAACTTTATTTTTATTTTTACTTTTTGTTTTTTTGTTTAATTTTTTAATTTATTTTTTGTTTTGGTACGGTTCAGCTTGTTGTTTGCGGCAAGTCAAACCCTAAAAAAGAAGAAGGAAATAAATTAATAAAAAAATAAGGATGAAAGCACAAAAAAGTGTACCACCTCTAACTATTATGACCATTCAACAATGCAGGGTTCAAAAATACATTATAAATTTGAATTTCGTAAAAATTAAATAACAATAAAATAAAACACCTATTGTTTTATAAAGTCTACCAAAAAAATTTGAAAAATGATCTTCAATAAGTAGTTATAAATTTTTTATTGACCTAGAAGTGGCCAAAATTGAAAAAGTAGTTACGTACAATCAACAAAGTTGATATAAAACAAGCAAAATGTATATCAAAAACATATTTTTTTCTACTTTCTTTTTGGACAAGGACCTCAATTCTATCATTATCTCAAAGGTCATAAAAATTATATTTATGTTGAGTGTATTTAAGGCCATCAATTTTGCAACCAAGATTGGATTTAGGCATTCATTTTCAAACACTACTTTTTGTAAACTTTTTTGAAGATTTTTTTCTGAAAATTTGGGTTCAAGTACCTATAAGAACTCTAGAGGGCTTCATGAAATTAAAACCAAAATACAATATATTTTGATATAAATTTATAGCCTTTGACCAAAACAATTGTGATTTTAGTATAGCAGACTAACTTTTTGGTATAGTTTTTCGTGCTTTCACCCATAAGTTTTGTTTCCCTTTGTGCCGTCGCTTACGGTTCAGCCGGCGGCAGTACCTACCTTGAATTTTTTATTTTTTATTTATTTTTAATTCTAGTTTTTGTTTTTGGTAGGGTTTAGCTTGCCATTTGTAGCAAGTTGAATCCTAACAAAGAAAGAAAAAATTAAATTTTAATTTTTTTTCCCTTTGTGCCGACGTTTAGAGTTCAACCAGAAGAAGGACAAGAAGGAAGACAAGAAGAAAGATAAGAAGGAAGACAAGAGGAAAACAAGAAAGAAGATAAGAAAAGAAAACAAGATAAAGGAAAAGATAGAAGAAATGATAAAAGAAAAGACAAAGAATTGTTTGTTTACAATGTAAGTGATTGTAGAAAGACAAAAATCGTTGTTTCTTAAAAATCTTTTTAGACAATTGTTTTAATGCGCTCGGAGGCCAAGTGCTTGGTTATATGGCCAAGTGCATAAATAGTGAATTGCATGTTTTTCTTGAATCATACATTAATAAAATGGAAAGAAAAGAATCAAATCAATAACCTCCCCTCAAATCCTTGAATAAGCGTCCATTTAAGAATGGAGATTTTGAGCTTTAAAATTATAATTATAAAGACCCTTCAGGACTTTTAAATACTTAGAAATGTATCAAAGATTTAGGACCAGAATGAAATGAAGTAATAAAAGGATATTCTAAAACCTTTTCCATTTTTTAACGTTTTTTTGGAAACGTCTATTAATCCTAATTTATTTCTGAACCTTCCATCTTATCATTTACTTTGTCATTTACATATCTGAACTTGTTTTTTAAGTTTCATCCTTTTTCAATAAAATATTGAAAATGTCTCAAAGGATTGAAATTGTATTTTTGAGCTTCTAAATCTTGTTTATGAAAAGTTTTTACACAATTTTGCATTTCAAATTTTCATTGTTGTGTAACATCACTTTTCTTTTATCGATTCGTTATCATTTCAATGGTTTCTATGACACTTCAATAAATTCAATCGCACTTTTCAAAAGTCTATTGTTTTAATCTATAGGAGGCTTACTAAAAACTGCATAAAGTACTATGAGGAGGGGTGGTCTTCTATCTCACTCTCACATGCTACCAACGTGAACCATGATGACTCCCAAGGAGTGCAGCTAGTGTTGACGCTAGTGTTGAGGCCTCACTCCCGCACTTTTGATATTATAAGGTGATTGGTTGCACTTCTTGACATTGGTTAAAAGATTTCCCACTTGACACTAAGCCGCCACTAATGAGATCTTAGTAGTGTGTCCCGAAGTATAAGCCGTGAATAGTGAGTCGCGAGATATGAGTCTTGACTCTTGAGTAGTGAGTTTTAAATTGAAATTACTAAGGGCCTAATGGAGAATTAAGCATCAACTAAGGACATTTAGTGTTAGTGACAAAATAGTGTCGCCACTAGATACTTAAAAAAATAGTAGAAGTTCCGTCTCATGTCACTAAGTGACATACCCGGTTGACTTGTGGAAGTTAAGTGTGAAGGTCAAGGAGAGTTGAAGCTTGAAACAAATATATGAGCTAGTATAGTAGATGTGTGGCATATGTAGTGTTAATAAGTTGTGTTTGTTGCCACTAATTATAGATGGAGTATAAGGGTGCCATTCATATACACAAACCAAAAAGAGTGGTAGGGACATGCCATTACCTTTGAATTGTCATTGATTGGGGCAACAAATATATTCAAACATGCTCAAATATTTTGATATCGAACAAACAAAAGGCTATTTTGACGGGTGTAAAGGATTGATCTATTAGACACCGTGAAAACCATAATTTGGGGTAGGACCTTACTTTATTTCATAAAAAGTGCCATTGGATATGAGTTATCCCTTAACTGCCCGAGCGTTCATTTTTTGGACGATGTACAAAATTCATCTAGGTTTTCTCATCCGTCAAACACTTTTTGTAGTCTAAATTTTTATTATAGATTTTATAGGATGTTAGTTTTATGCATGTGTGAACTGATTAGAAAGGGAATGCTTTGTGAAAATTTTATGCCTCATTTCATGTTGGAGTGATTCACCAAAAAATTCAAAGACCTTAGTTCAAAAGTAGTGCACATTTTGTTAAAACTACACTATCGGGCTGGAAAAGAGTCTCTGTTGAGAAGGGGAGCACTCCCCATCACTTTTCCAATCCGATAGTCTTCTTTTAACGAAATGTGTGTTAAGTGTTCAAAAGTGCTTAAGAAAAATTCAACTCTTAAGCAACCAAAAAATCTCCAAAAATCACTATGCTTCAACGCATCACAACAAATTCTATCCACAAATTTTCAATATTCTATTCATAATAGAATTACAACAGAATTTTGAATTTTGAGTTTCAAATTTTATACAAAAATATTGGTGATAGCAATCATCGATCTAATTGTATGGATAGAATCTAAAATTCATAATGTACACTTTTATTCATACATCAAGTTCAAAATATCCCTCTTAGTTGCAACTTATATTGCATTTTTGCAATTCTCCAAATTTGGAGAGGACTGAGGGCATTTAGGAGTTAACCCTTAACCCTTAATTGCCCAAGCGTCCATTTTTTGGATGATGTACAAATTTCATCCATGTTTTCTCATCCGTCATGCACTTTTTGCATTGTGGATTTTTTTACTATAGATTTTATAGGAAGTTAGCTTTATGCATGTGTGAACCAATTAGAAAGGGGACGGTTTGTGAATTTTTTATGCCTCATTTCATGTTCCATTGATTCATCAAAAATTTCAAAGATTTTAGTCTAAATATGCTCTTGAAAAAATAAACTCATAAAATTAAACAACCAAAAAATCTCCAAAAATCACTACACAAGTTAGAGTATTACATTTCAACCAAACACAACAAATTTCATCTATATATTGTCAATATCTCATTCGTAATCAAATTACAAAAGAATTTTGAATTTTGAGTTTCAATTTTTTTACAAAAATATTGGTGATAGCAACCATAAATCTAGCCATATAGATAGAATCTAAAATTCATAATGTACAACTTTTATTCATATATCAAGTTCAAAATATCCCTCTTAGTTGCATTTTAAATTACATTTTTGCAAAATTGCCGAATTTGGAGAGGGCTCTACACATTTAGGGGTTAAAACACTATTGTCCGTTTAGGAGACAATTGAGAATTTGAGTATATTCCTAGGATGCCAAATTTTGATAAAAATTTTAGAAATTTTTATTGAACATAGGAAAACAAATGAGCTTTGAGGTAAGGCAAAAGAACCTTAAAGCGACGAGTGCAACAAAAACAATCAATAGACTTCTGACACAACCACCCATCATTTGATCTTAAACCAATAAATTTTACTATTCACAGGGAAGCAATCTACTACTTGTGTTTAAGCAATGAGAATTCTTGAGAGAATATTAGTGATCGATTTAGGGTATTGTCTTGAGGTGGACATGGGGGAGTCTATTGATCAAAGTGAATCACGAAGTACATTCCACTTTCAAAAATCGTAGTAATTTTAATTTTGGGAAATAAATTGAGATTTTGTTAGCATTCCTCGTGAAAACTAACTTCCAACATAAGAAAACTATCTCCCTATTAATATGTGGTCCCGAAATAGCCTAAGTAGCTCAAGTTATCGCTTTTAGGTACTTCTACCTTATTATAGTTTTTTTCTTTCAATCAATGCTTGGGAGCAAAAGTTATGCCACCCTCAACACAATTTGTCAAAAGAGAGCAACTATAAAAAAACATATAAACCCTTCTCGAATATTTCTGTAAAATAATTTGAATTTTCACAATTCTCACATCAATTTTGTAAATTAGATAAATCAAACCTTTCTGAGTATATATAAAGGCAATTATATAGAAAGACAATTATGTTTTTTCTATAGATTTCCTTTATAAATACATAGAAAGGTTTGATTTATCTCATTTAGGAAATTGATGTGAAATTTGTGAAGAGCCTTGTTTTGCAGGCTTATTTTTGAATTTTTTTGGAAAAATAACATATAGGATTTATTTTTTAGTTGAATTTTCACGTGTTTTCTAAAAATAAATTGTTTTTCAAGTGGGTTCATTTTTACCTTCTTGTTTGATTTTTTTAGCTTTAAAATATCTTTTGACTTTAAAAGCTCACTTTCTAAGTTTGTAAAGAATAAATTTAACCTATTCAAATCCTTAAAAATGAATTCAAAATTATTTTGCCTTTTGAAGTAGAAATTCTAGTATAAATGTCAAAATTCAAACTATCGAAAATCTAAATTTATTTATGCAACATTTTTTTATAATCTAAGCTCATGAAAACGGACATGAAAAACTTAATTAATGAATTTATAAAAAGAAGAATCCAAAAGTGAATTTGAAAAATTAGTGTTTTGAACCTTTCAAATCATATTTTCTTAAAATTGCATAACAAAAACTTGAAGGGAGTCATCACACAATATTACCTTCATCACTACCCGGAGAGTGCACTTAAAGTTAAGATTAGGAATACACGTGAGTGCGTTTTAATAGCATACCCCCTACAATACTTGGCCTTAAAATAGTTTTTAAATCAAGATTTTTTAGGTGCCAAATCATTATGTATATATCTATCATTTGGTATAAATTTCAGGATCAATAGTTTTTACAATCTTATAAAAAAAATGATAGAAGTTTGAACTAAAATTTGTTGTTTTTTGCTTCAAAAATCAATTTAAAAATATTTACAAGTGATTATTTTTTGAAATTTACACAACAAGAACTTTAGATTGTGTTTAACAACTTCATAATTTTTTTACAATTTTTAGATGAAGTTTTAGTACATACATAGGGGGGTCAAAAGTACGCACTCACGTGATTCCTAAACACCCATTTCGTTAAAAGTGCACATGCCCTTCTAAAATTGCACATTGTAATTTTTTTCATAGGGCAATAGATGAATGAGAAAGCATAAATATGCTATGGAAATACATACCAAAAATTAATGTAAGTCTTGAATTAAATGATTGGAAAATTTCGTGTCCAGAGAACACATAAGGGTTCACTGTAAGAAAATTGACATCCATGCAATTATTTAAGTTTTTTCAAATAATTCTTTTTGGAGTTTCTAGAAGTTAAGTTTATGTTTTTGAAGTGTTTTAGATTCTATACATTTTCATGTGGGTTTTGCAGTAAGTTAATTGGAAAGACGTTACTAAATCCAATCAATCCATACTTCAAGTGATGGAGGATTAAAATTGCAAGTGATGGAGGATTAGGCATATGCCTAACCCCCTCACTAGTACAATTTTTTTCTGATGTGACATTCATTAATAACTAAATGTTCATTGTAACTTGTTTTTAGTGACTCAAAATTGATTTTGAGTCACTAAAAACATGTCATTATAGCGGATGTTTAGTTATAAGAGACATGTCACACTGTACAAGATTTCTACTAAGGTTCATTAATTGCAATTATTATGTAAACTACTAAGTGATGGGGTTAAAGATACACCTAATTCTTAACACTTTAACTAATTTTTGAAATATCAAATAATAGGAGGTTATGCATATATTTAACACTCCAACACTTGGAATTTTAAATAACAACTGCCTCTAATAGCAAAACATTATAACTCATGGATATACATATGCTAACCTTGAAATACTTCAATTTTATAGGAAAATAAAATATTGGAGGGTTAGGCATATGCCTAACCTCCTACGCACTTACAATTTTCAACAAAATAAAATGTTTGAAGATAAACCCAGGGAGTGCATTCTTCAAATACTGTAATTATACACGTGCGTGCGCAACAAGGGTATTATTTAGAAAAAACTTGTACAAAACATAAACAAACTCATATCCTGTAAAACCCATAATAATTACCAAAAAGCTTGAAATAGTATGAAACTGTTAGGAAAAATGTACATAACTATGATGAACAATTAAACTAC
The DNA here is from genome assembly GCA_022496805.1 of Pohlia nutans. Lineage (NCBI taxonomy): Eukaryota > Viridiplantae > Streptophyta > Bryopsida > Bryales > Mniaceae > Pohlia > Pohlia nutans. The sequence goes on along the minus strand of CM040092.1, from coordinate 11,560,086 downwards.
CACCAAAAAAAATCCGATACAAAACCATTCTCTACTCAGTCATCCTGCCTCCTTGGATGCAGGCAGTGAGTGAGACAGAAAGAGGGAAACTAACTTAGGGTTTGGGGCTCCAAACTGAAGGCTCCCGCCTTACGGCCTTCACGGCGTTCCTGAATCAATTGTCCGTGTTTCCATTCCCTTGCCTCCACCATAGCCGTAGCCACTCCTGCTTCCTCTTCAGTCGTTCCGTCACTGGGCTTGGCATCCAGTTGCTTCTCTTTCCAGCATGTTCGATTCAGTGGTCGCCATGGCGCAGGTGCTGCTGCTGTTAGGGTTAGGGTTCACGCTAAACCCTCCGTCTCTTGTGTGAGAGGGGAGGACGTAGACAACGCCAAGGGCACAAGCAGTACTTTTCCTTTTAATTTTGGACCTTCATTGCAGCGAGGGAGACGACTTTCCCGACCATTTGAATCAGTTCCAGAGGGTTTGGTTAAGAAATCGCAAGCGGAATTCAACCCTCAGGCGGATGATGCTGGCAATGTACGTTTGGACGCATTTGTTGAAACGAACCTGCTCAACGCGAAAGAGCTGGCTGAGAAGCTTGTGAAGGAGGACGGGACGGTCAAGAAATTTGTGAAGGGTGCAGAGCTTGACAGAGAGAGCTTCACTCGCGTTTTCGACCTGGTAGCGATACGCGTCCCGGCTGATGAATGCGGAGTGTACGTTCCGAGGTGAAAGGACATCTTTTGAATTGGCCCCGTGTGAAGAATGTACCTAGAGTCGAGGGTGACGACGGGGATGCGGCGCTGAAATTGCTCCTGTGGGACGATAACCAGGCTCTTGATACGCCGGAAAGCCTCATTGAGTCTGTGCAATTGGCTTTGTACCCGGAGGAATCTGATGGTGAAAGGATGGTCAAGAACAAACGAAAGTTTCCGAATCTGAGCAAGCTGACTCGCGGTGTCGACAGTGATTTAGTTCAATCGATTCGGCCTCGTAAAACAGGGCACGGCTCAAACAGAAAACCCTGGGAAGAGGGAGCTGTGACTGTCGAGGTTGTTGGTGAACACCAAAAATCTCCAATCCATGGTAAATAGTTGCTAATCTGCAATTCTCTTCTAGGACATGTTACGTGTACCTTAGCGTTCTATTGAGTAAGAAGCAGTTTTGGATTGGCATTCTTGAATGGAGCTCAATGCTGGGTCAGAGGAAACATAATAATTGAAAATAACGTGCCATCACTTCAATTATTAGGTAAAATACCAAGTGATGGGGGTAGGCATTTGTCTAACCTCCCATCCCTTTAATTAAGTTTTAAAATACCGAGTGATAAGGGCTTATGCTTATGCCTAGACTCCCCTCCCCCCACTAGCAATTCGTTTTCCAAAATATCAAGTGCTATGAATTAGGCATATAGACTTAACTCCTATCACTTAAATTAATTATTAAAATCGCAAGTGATGAGAGGTTAGGCATATGCCTAAAACCCCCATCACTTGCAATTATGTAAACTATCAAATGATGGAGGTTAGGCATTTGTTTCAACAAACACTAATAAGTGATAGGGTAAGGCGAATGCCTAACCTCAATCATTTGGTATTTCAGAAAATAATTGCAGGTAATGGGGGTTAAGCACATGCCTAACTACCACCCCCTTTTTAAATCACTTGCAATTATTTTTTAGAATACCAAGAGGTATGGGTTAGGTGTACGTTTAACCATATGACTTCAATTATTATTAAAATACTAAGTGATGAGAGTTAGACGTATGCCTAACCTCTATCATTTTAATTAATTTTAAAAATTGCAAGTGATGCGGGATTAGGCATGTGCATAACCCCCTAATCACTTGCATTTATTTTTTTAAATACCAAGTGATGGGGTTAGGCATATGCCTTACCCTCATCACTTTGATTAATTTTGAAATTCCTAGTGTTGGGAGTTAGGTGTATACCTAACCCCTATTTGTATTATTTGTTAAAACACCAATGAAGTGATGGAAGGATTATGTGTATGCCTAACCCCTATCATTTGTATTATTTGTTAAAACACCAATGAAGTGATAGAAGGATTATGCGTATGCCTAACTCCTGTTACTTCAGTTGATTTTTGAAATTGCAAATGATAAAAACTTAGGCATATGCCTATTCCCCAATCACTTGCAATTATTTTCTAAAATACCAATTGATGGAGTAAGGCATATGCCTTACCCCCATCACTTTGATTATGTTTTAAAATTCTTCATATTGGGGATCAGGTATACGCCTAACCCTTAAAATTTGTATTATTTTTTAAAATACCAAGTGATGGAACAATTAGGCTTATACCTAATCCCTATCACTTCAATTAATTTTAAAAACTGCAAGTGATGGGGATTAAACAAACGCCTGATCTCCGGCATAACTTTGATCAATTCAACAAAAATAAAATGATGGAGGGTTAGACATATGTATAACCCCCCTAACACTTCAAAATTTCAAAAATAATTGTAGTGATAGGGAGTTAGGCGTATGCCTAACCTTTTTATGTTTATTTTCTTGTAACATTAAAAGGGATGGGGTTAGGCATATGGCAAACCCTATTTTGTAATTTACACGTTTCACATTCTTCTATCAAATGTTTTGCATTCTTTTACTAGTAACAACTAGATGTTGACCTTATTTTGTTCTTGGCTGGTGAAGGATAACAAACTTACTAAACATTTAGATATATTTGGTCAAGTGATTGGATTTCTTGTGATTGTTGCCATAGTGATATGATGCAATTAATACGATGGGGGAATTAGGTGTGTGCATAACCCTCTTATGTTTAATTTCTTGAAACATTAAAAGGGGTGGGGGTTTAGACCAGTATTGGTCTGGTATCGGAAGGATGTCAAAAAAATCCATGCTCTGAGTACATTTGATCATCTCAAGGACCTCAAACGGATATCTAGAATGTGCTTCTATCTAGGAGTTCACTGTAACTTGATGCCATACCAGACCAACACTGGTTTAGACATATGCCAAAGCTTATTCTTTTGAATATATTTAGTATAATTGGATTGAATATGGGTTTAGGTATTTTTCCAACCGTCACATTCTTGTCACATTCTTGTTTCTTGCGACATTGCTAATCAATTTTTGGTTTGTAACATTGGAAGTTATTTTAGTTTTGATTTTAACTTTTCAGTGCAAACTTTTGCAGGTGATTAGGGGATTTATTGGCTTCTCGAAAGCAACGACCCCTTAAAAAAGCCCCAAAGGTAGTGGATTTATAGTGTGGACAAACGCATGGTGCACGCTACATAGCTAAAGTAGTTGAAGTCTTGTCAATTGAAGAACAAGACTTATGTAAAGTGTTGATTTTCAAACTAGAAGTTTTAGTTACACCTGATGGATTGGGCACTTGGGCATATGCCTAACCATCTTATTGTAATTATTTGGTAACGTTGCAAGTTATTGGAGATTATGTATATTCCTATCCGTCTCAAAAATTTAATTGACAATTGCAAGTGATAAGGGTTAGGCTTATGCCTAACTCCTTTATTTTATTTTATTAATTAACTCATTTGGTATTCTCATTTGGAATAAGTGTTTGTCATATTTGTCGTATTGGAAATGGTAGCATCAGTTCAATGTAAATAAAAACTTTAAAATTTTGTGAATCATTTTTACTAGTAATTTTAGGTGTTTCAAATAACCAAAAACAAATTTTGACCAAAATTAAAAGTGCACATCTATTGTGCACTTTTAACGAAATGGGTGTTCCTAGTCTTAACTTTAAGTGCACTCCCCGAGCATCACTAGACTATTATTATGTGAATTCAATCCCGTTTTAGTGGAAATACATAAAATCTACATTTTGCTATGATCCAAACTATTGGATTCACTGCGATGCTATGAAAACCCTAAACGCTATATGGTTCTGGGCTAAAAATACATTCATACAATGCCTATGCATGTTAGAAACATAAGTATATGCAAAAAAAGAAAAGAGCTAATCAAAGATCACTTCACTTTTTGATATTTTTGTAGGCATAGGTCATTTTCTAATTTGAGCATCCCACTTTTGTGGTACACTTATTGTGCTTGCCTCCAAACAGATAGTATAAAAATTCATTTAATAAATTATGAAATTGGTATTATGCACCAATTATAGTAGCCAAATAAACCATAGTAAGTGAAGGTTTGAATCCATGGTCGTATGTCAAGACTTTAAAGTTAAAAGGATCATATATAATTTTGAACTCAATTTTGTTAAATTTTTATTTCAAAAAAAAGAAAAAAAAAGGAAAAAAAAAACTTTTGTGAAAACAAATCATTAAAAAATTCCTACACTGTTGAAAATTTTGAGATTTATTACATTAGACTGTTCTGATGGTCAAATATCCTTAAAGAGTTGGAATAACACTAGTAGAAATCTTGACTGCATAGACTAGAGAAAAGATTCACGAGAAGATCCATATGCCGAGCTACACTAGTAGTGGGTCTTTTTGGTCACTCTTCTCTGGTTTACGCGATCAATGTTTCTACTACCGATACACTAAAATTGTGATTTAGTTTCCATCAAGAATTGATGTATTTTACTACAATTCGTTCAAAGGTAAAGAGAAATAGTATCCCTACAATACATAGGAGTTTGCCACTTGTCATTCTCACTTCCAATGAGAGTGCGATGTTCCTTCTAGGTTATGAAAGTGACATGAGTTGGCATGTCATGTTTATTATAAAGTTACCATTCATCATTAGAACACTAAATCCAGATTCTAGAAGGCTTACTTGAATTTTTTTTTATCATTTTAACTTTTACAATGAAAGGTTTTTTTTTCAGGAACACTATATCTCCAAAAAGTCAAATAGTGTCCATATTGAGAAATAGTGTCCCGGACACTAAATCACAGTTTTAGTATATTCAGATTTTAACTAAAAGTGGATTTATTCGGACATTTCCGAATTGAGTGGATGGAGATATTGTCAAATTCTTAGAGAGAATGGAATCGGGAAGATCATGGTATTGATGGAACACATGTATGTTGGGGAGTGTTGTCAAGTTTGAAAGGAGCTTCGAGGGAGATAGAGGTAAAACAAATTTCACTATATGGGGAGTGTAGTAGTGCACTCCATGAAAGGAGCTTGGAGGGAGATAAAAGTAAAACAAATTTCATTGGATGGAAAGTGCACACCATGTGCAGACAATTTCAAAGGGTGATGTATTCAAAACAATGTTCAGTGAATGGAGAGAACCCCCATCTAGAGAGATGTTTGATGTGAGTTATGGATAGTGCACTCCATTCCCGAAACATCTTTCTTACTACACGAGCCATGAAGCATTTGAATTGACCAAGTTAGGATCAAGGCTGCAACCCATCATGGATATGACACGTGATTGCCCTGCTATCACAATCCTATCGCCCAAACCCAATACGCTTTTAGTTAACCTCTAAATGTGCAAGGAGCCCCGTGGAACCATGTTTGGTCGTTTTTAAGTCAAACGTTGATTTTCACCTAGTTCTTAATTTAAAATGAAAATGGTCCAAACTAAGAAAGTGTGGCGATTATCTTCTACTTTTTAGTCCAATTTACCATTCTTCAAAAAATTTAAGATTGCATTTTTTACAACAGTCTAAACCTCAAAACTCTAAAATTCCAATATACACTATAAAAAAAGGTTTTCTATCAAATTTCTTTTTACGTAAGCTTAATAAGCATGCCACCTACACCTTGTTGTTCATAACTATTATTTAAATTTTTCCCTAAAAAAATTCATACTATTTTCAGTATTTTTGTAATTACTATGATTTTTATAAGAAAAAAACTGTGAAAATTCTTATAAATATTATTTTTATTCAAATAATTTCGAAAAAATCAGGGTAAGTTGGTTTAACAATATTTTATATGAGAAAAATACCAAAGAATATAATATATTAAAAAATGTGAAGAATTGGTGAATTGAGCAAAGAAATGATCAAAAATGGCCCAGAATGATCCAAAATAGCTTAGAAATAGCAATATATAGCTAAAAATAATTTATTCTATTTTCGTTTTTTGGTCCTCATAATTTCCAATTTTTTACGTTTTTTGTTTTTTGAATTATTTTTTGGCGACCCAGCTATGATACTACAGTAGTGTTAGGTCCCTCTACCTTAGCAAGAGAAATCATTTTGGAATTCCTTTTTTTTTTTTTGAAACAAATGGATGCTTTATTTCCATTGCACAACAACAGATTACAAACATCACACTGTGAATGAAGAGAGCACGTTTCCAGTACTCCCCCGCGGGTGATTTTTTTGGATTTTTCTTCCTACAATATCTAGACTAGACCCAATGCTCCTAATCATTTCATACTAAGAGCGACGCCCCCACCGTAACAAGAGGCTCGGGAGCCATCCCCGTCATGCCCGGGGTTCCTATCAAGCTCGGAAGTATTAGCCCTCACGACGTGCATCCGACCAAAATCGAACCGCCACCCTCTTCGGTGCTACTAAGCACTCCTAAGGGGAACCCACCTCCTAGCTGAAATCCCGCTTCGGGTTAGGAAAAAAGAAAAATACAAGGCGGGGGCAAGACCCACCGTGCCCGGAGGGACCGGGAGGGGACCCCGGAGGGTCCCAAGGAGAGGCACAGGGCCAAACCTAAAACCCCTAAAGGGCAAAAACATCGTGAAAACCCACCTCCTAGCTATCACCTAGGTAGTTCAAGGTCATTCCGGAACAAATCATTTTGGAATTCAGCTGCTCTACAGAGCTGTGGACAAAATGATCAAAATCCAACTTTTGTTTTATCTTTTGTGTATAGTGAAATCGCCAGAACAAAGGTATACAATTATACTCATTGTTTGCATCTACATGCTTTGTACTGTAGTGTGGACATAGCCTTTGTGAGCAATTTTGTCAAATGCCTAAACCCATCTTTCATAGGGAGTTCTAGTCAAAGGCTTCCTGTGGGGAGACTTCAACGCTGACTAGAAATGGTTTTGACTTGTTGACATTGCTCTCAAGGAGAATCTTCCGGGAGGTGCACTGTACTAAACACGTACAAGTATATGTGAGTGTACATAAGGGGTATTAATTTGAACATTGTCGTATTATGTATACATACAATAAATATATTTAGAGTTCAATATATTGGTGTATACTTACATTAAACATGAAACATTACGTGAACATGGCAAGTCTCAACATTAGTAGGAAATGAGTCGTTTTCCACTTACTATAATTGAAAAAAGGAGTGAATCCGCGCCAAGCGAGTTTCCATTAAGGGTTGTGTTAGTGCTCGTGAGTGGTTTTGGTCACAAGATGACAGAATTATCCGCATATTCAGCCATTGTTCCCCCTTTCGTGAGAATGAAAAACGACAGGTATGTTACAGTGCAAATTTGTAATTTTCCTTGTTGCAATGAAACTTGCTTTCATTTGTGCTCCCAAAAACAACAACAAAAAAAACCAACATTTTTTTCGTGTGGATTTAATTTTTATTATATATATATATATATATATTTTTTCTAGAATAGTGGCAGTTCAAGTTGCAAGGTTGTCATGTTTAACACTTTTTTTCAACTTGACGTCGTATTAGACGTCTAATGTCGACTATCTAATTAGATGAGTGTCAAATACTAGACAACTTGAACGAACTATTCTTGAATATTCTATGTATATTTTAAAAATATGCTTTTCAAATAAACAGGAAGATATATTAAACGTTTTCAATGTGGTCACAAGTGGCCACATACTAGAGAGAGTAACACAGACCCCCCGGGTATGCAACTCCCGTATTATATGCCCCTAATTATAATCACTTATATTGCATTTTAGTTCAATCTCAAGTGATATAACTTGTTTTAATGTAAGAAACTCTTGTAGCCCTCTTAACAAGGAATTTAAAAATGTAATTATATATAGGAACTAAATATTCTTTGAAGATAATTTTAGCAATAAAAACCTAATTATATGAGTTTTTTTCGTACATGTAGCATAGGCCAAGCTACCCAACTTTTTGGGCTTTTTAATAAAAATTCAAGATTTTTTATTACAAATAAATCACTGCAAATGACTTTTAATTTTAATTGGAGGCAACTTCTCGTATGGATTTTTAATAATTATACATAGGTGTTTCAATTCTTTATATACAATGTGGAGCTTTTTTTTAATAAGTATGCAACCCAACATTTTCTACATCTCATTTTATTTAATTTGGTCTTCACCTAACTTTTTGATCTGTTTTTTTTTATATAATTTGATATAATTTTTACAAAAGCCAACCTCTAAGCCGTTTTAATTTCGATGCCCCTTGCGTATAATATAGGAGTTGCGTACCCGGGACAGACCCGCACGAAATAGTGCTACTAAATACGCCACCGGACCTAAATAACAATGCATACTACCCATTGTCGTTGGCCACATACTGGACAACTTTATAATGGACTCTTGTCAATAGCATGATCATGTTTTTTTTCCATGCTCAAGCACCTGCGTGAGTGGCCCCATGCTTTGCAGAGACTTCGTATTCTTTCACTTTCATGCAAGGGGTCCGCTTCCAAGCCGTTGAAACTAGGTTGTCATTGCTCCTGCCAATGGGGTTCAATTGATTTTTACAGGTGGATTTTTGCATCTGTTACGCAACCTATAGTTGAGAGTTTGATGGACTGGGTAAGAGAGAAATTCTGGCCCCAAGGGCCAACGTGAATGATGAGTCGGTTCGGGGAAGTGTTGTTAATTGGGCCACGAGGACCAAGTTTGCTTATGTCCTTGAAGTCCCACTACAAACAGAGGTATCGTTTCTTACTCTAGAGGATCCTATTCATTGTCGCTTTTCACTTTACACGCTTGTCCTACGTGACAAATCACACTCACCAAGTCCAACCAAAAAATTGGTGAGTGCGAAGTGGCGCCGTTTGACTTCCAGAAGGAGTGAAAAGCGACGCCTTCTCCTTGTAGTGTCCGGACTGGGTAAAACGTGAAAGTTTACCCATGTTATGCGAATTGTTTAATATGGCAAGCCATAGGAATGGTGAGAGATGTTACTTTTATATTAACAAGGTTGTATTTTCATCGTATCAAAGACATTTCCTCAATGGTTGAATCTTGTTCAATGATGCTCAATCAATGATTTAAAAATGAATCACCAAAATATCAAAGATCATGAGATAAAAACATGCTCTCTATATCCAATCCCGGGGGTGCACTTCACATTATGTTTGAGAATCACGTGCGTTCATGACCCCCCCCCCCCCCCCTCCCCTAAAAAACCCTTATATACGAGGGGTTATATATTTCAAAACCTTTGTATACAGATCTATTCCGTCCTAAATATATGTTTAATGTAACTATATGTCAATATTTTCAGCTCTAAATATGTTTATAATATGTATACATCATACAACAATGTTTAACCCTTTGACGTCCCAGTTCAGTGGAGAGCAGAGAGAACGGCGTATGGCACAAAATCAAATTGATGTAGTTTTCCATAAATTTGAGCGGTGTTTGGAAATTGTAACCGTAAGATGTGTGCGATAATGTGGAAGACAACAAATTCCGTGCAGTGTCAATGTTTGCATCGCCATGGATTGACAAATCTAGCTATTCGATTGAGCGAATCTTCCGTCGCCGAGGCTAGTCAGGCATAGTTCTTCGCGATTTGAGAAGCTCTCATAAATGGGATGATTCCCAATAAATCGAAACGAGTTGCGAACATGGTTTCTGTGCAAGATGTGTGCACATCAGATGCATTGTTACTGCAGAATTCCAAATATGTGCATAGAAATCGGCCTTGCAATGAGTGTGTGTCCAGAATACCGGTCAGATTGAAAAATTATGAGCATATCATGCAATCGCGAAACTGAGAGCCGAGCACTTCAGAAATGTCAATCGCACCGTACAGAAGCATGTGTCGCACAGAAATATTGCTTACATTACAAGACCGATGCAACACTATGTACAAATGTGCTAAATCAGCACAGTTTTGCCAATGATTCCGGTGCATACGACGGGCAACTGCTGCAGCTTCAAGAATGACTTTCCTTTCTGCGGGCTGCTGTAATACTGTAGTACTGATTCTGCCCAGCTGACGTTATCATCTTCCCAACCAACAAAAACTCTGCCCGCCTTACTGTACATAGCTATGCGTAGGATAACAACGGCTCCCATTCCCATGATCAAGAAAAAAGTGATCGTAACTGCCGACTTCCATGGAAGGTCACAAACGTCTGCACTGCGGTCTTCCGATCGACCGATTTCACTACTGTCCTATCAGGACTCTACTACTGTTTCATAGTAATTTCTAGACCGATGAGATCTCGTACAACCTGTAACCGTTGACCGTCTTCAAACCTGTCGATGCAGCGAGAGTTCAGCCATCTGTACTACTACTGCAAACTCAGAGTAGAGGTAAACAAACTAAAGAGAGCACAAACAACACTATACAATGGACAGTGAGACAGTCCCTATACATGAGGAATGCAAACCACTATATGTTCTTCCTCGACACAAACTACCGTCATGCTTGTGCCAGAAATCATTGGGGACGTGCATCACTGTCCCTGCAGTTCTGGAGCAACAGACGAACACACCCCATTGTTGGAAACTTGAAATTGCTGCCACGAATCTGCACTTCGGAAACCAAAGACGTGCTATTGTCCTCACCATCCTCGCCCCCTACTGCAGTGTCATGCAGGAGAAAGTTGAAGACAGGCAAACCACTGCTGTGATGACCGGCAGTGCACTCCCCGATTCTGAAGTCCTGTTCGCCTGGACAATCCAACCTATATTGTTATATACAGTGTACCTCCACTGTTCAAAGCACTGTTGACGCTCTATATTATTCTCCAATTCCTGCATTCAGTAGAATATACATGACCTGTATACGGACAGTAGAAAAATACATGAACCCTTCCATGCACAACAGATCAACTTCTTGAAATAAAAGTATATCCGCATATGAGTGAACTTACCCGTCATCGGCGTACTGGATAATGGCTACGAAAAAAACAACGGCCTTCATGTAGAAATACGCCCCCACACTGAACGCACATTCGTGAAGTCCGTGGCAGCACGCCACAATACCGACATTTGCGACGATATTTAGTCACCGTTAGGCCATGCACAGCGGGCACGGAGAGCCGCCACTGCGACACACAACCACGTCGTGCCTGCCACGGTGCACATAATTCCTCCACTAGTTTCAGTTGAAAATGGAGGTGACTCTTGGGCCGTTTCCGTAGCGTCGAGCACATGCTTTTATACATCACATAAGAATTTACCGCTGCGGTATCCACCAGAAAATAAAACAATCGGTGCCACCATTTCTTTGAGCGCACCTGACAGGTGTACGTTCCGCGCATTTGATCAGCCACATCCACGCCCCGCATCCACTGCGTATATGCTTTGTGGATAGGAGACGTGGCCAAAATGACGTCCACGCCTTGAACCCGCCGTCGTACGGTACATGGCACGCCCGCGCGAGGAATAGGCCGATAAATAGAAGATATCAATGTTACCGGCTTCTTGTCCACCCAAGTACACCCGGCAACCGTCCGGGAATTGTGCATACGCCAGACTAGTGTGCCTTGTGGTGAATTCGCATATACTTTGGCCTTCGTTATGCATGTTGGGAGGCCCACGCGGTTGCTGCGCACCGTACCGCATCCAAATGTGCCTCGCTGTGCAAGGTCATGCAATAGCTTCGGTGACGTGTAAAATTGTCGGTGAAGACAATATGATGCAGGCCATGCAATCCCGCTTTCAAATTGGACACTACATCGTACCCGGTCTTCGCCTCCCCACGAGCAGCTGTGTTGACAGATGTTGTCAGCGTCGCCCCAGTGTAAACCTCGAAACAATAAACGTACTTTGACACGGCGTCCGCCAAACACCACACTTTCACACCCCATTTCGTCGGCTTCTGTGGAAGATATTGGCGTATGGGGCAAAACCTACCTTTGTACCGGACCATAAGTTCATCCACCGTGAGTTGCTGGTGCAAAGTCCAACTAGCTTTGCAACGGTCGTTGAATTCTTCAAGCAGCCATCTCAATTTGCACAACTTATCGCCCGTGACCTCCCGTGTACGTATAGTATCATCAACGACATGGAGACAATGGCTGATATCCTCGAACCGCCGACGCGACATAATATTCGCGGTGAAAGGGCAATGCAGCGAGGGTATTTTTCGTGACCAATAGCACCGATGGTTTGGCAACTTCTTGATTCCTATGAGTAACGAAATACCAAAAAACGCCTTCAACTCGTCCCGTTGCAATGGCCACCAATTGGGGCCCGCCATTGCATAGCCCTTGCCTGTCACTTCTTCGCTTGCATATCGGTTCGTCTTGTGACAAATTTTGTCTAATGTTCGGGATGACCAGAACCGCTGAAACAATGTCTCGTACTTCTGTGGAATGCGCGTGAATGCAAAGCTCGGTCCTGCCGGCAGCTGCCCTCTGAATTGAGTGTCAACATGATTGAAGTCAGCGTGGTCTGTGGTCCATGTGGCATCATGGAATAAGTCCTTGAATGATGGTGGCCGTGGCTGACCTTTGCTACCACGAGGTTGTCGTGATTTCTGAACTGCCTCTGTTTTGGTCGTCCCTCGTGCACTTTCTGGCTGGGGACGCTTACATCCGGCTCTTGCACTGCAGGCAGAGACATGGGCTTCGACAATGCGTACCTCAATTTCTGGATGCACAGCCGTAGTCGTTGCTGATCCCGTTTGTTGAACGCCGTGTTTGCTGGAAACTCCGCCACAGCCCGGAACTGTCAGAGGACTGCAGTCGGCGCGCTGATCAAGAACATAGTGTCTGTTTATAATGCGGGAGCTGCTGCCCTGAAATTGCGGTCCTGCATGTGGGGTGCTCGAATCTCCGCACTGCAACGTTGGACTTGCAGGCATTGTGGATCCGCGTGCTTGTCGTGGGCCACATGACACGGCAGGAACTGGCGCTACTGGCAATTTCGAAGGCGTGGCAGACTGCTGTTGCTGATCGGCACAAACTGCGGGCAGCAGATCTGTTGGCGGGCTCTGCTTACTGCACTGCAATCTTCCTTGGCGGCCTTCGTCCGTTGGATCGGCACTGTGATGAGAGGATCGCCCACGCCTGTCACGCGGTGGCTCCAGTGTACATGGGAGAGACGTGGCAGCCGATTGGCCCTCCAGATCTATGAGGTCATCTAAATCTGAATCATCTAAGTCGCCGCTTAAGCAATATGAAGACTCATGACCTTCTCCAGCACTATCAGGACAGTCTTGTAAACCGTCGATTTCCACACCATGAGGCTCATCCCTTCCCAACGCAGTTATCACTTCTAGAACACCTAGAGGCAAATGCCTAATCTCCCCGTCGTGACATTGGACAACGTATGTTATTTGTCGTGATTCACTAGTTGTGTAGGAGTGCAAAGCGTGACCAAACATGTATTCAGTACAACGAGGATCATCAGGGTTGTATTGACTTACTGCGACTGCGGGGAACCGGACGGGTACCGGTCGTGTTATGACGCGCGGCAGAGTGGGTACATCTGCAGGAGGTCCGATGAAGCTTGGAACCAAGTCGTTTTCACGTTGCAGTTCTTGACGTGGGCGTTCAACAGAAGCAGCATCCAGTTCATGACTGTCGTGACGTCGCTGGACTTCGGGCTCACGGAGTACGTGCTCCTCTGTCTGTGGCACTTTGACTTCAGGCGGCATGCGTACAAGCTCATGGCGCTGTAGCACTGGGACTTCGTTGTGCAAGACTTCGTACTGTTGTTGCTGTGCGTGTTGGACTTCCTGCTGCAGGACTCCGTGATCTTCTTGCTGTCGCAGTTGGTGACGTACTGGGACTGTGATCGGCGGGTCTACAATGTGAGATCTTCTTTGGGGCGCTCCCACCGACGTTGGCGCTGCACTCTGGGCCGCTTGTCCACTCGCTCACTGGGTAGTATGGCGACGGCGTTTGCGTCGACGTCGTAACGACGTTGTCAATGGATCCGACATCTGTGTTGACGGTTGCCCTATTGTATGTTGTACCTCGTCGTGTGCGGGACGGGGATACTGCAATGCTTGCTGCTTCTTCTGTGATGATCGTCCTGACTTCTGACAGCCCTGATGTAGACATTCTTCCGCCGTTGTTGACATCGGGCCACAACTCTTCTCTCAATACGCGATAGACAGCTTCTGAGAAGCCAAGGGAATGACCTTCTGGACGTTGCTCTTGCCAACGAAGAATTTGGGAGGTGTGATAATAGAATAAGAATCGGAGTCCCTCGGGAGTGTTTGATCTTCTAATGCCTGATTTCACTCGTTTCTCTAGAAGATACTTTTCTTGCAATAAGCGTAGGATACGTGATACTTGAGAGGGTGATGCACTTTGACTCTGCCTTGCCCACTCTGCAATTACTATGCGTGCGCGTTGAAGGACTATGAGACGTCTAGTGAGTTCCTCCTCAGCCATTCTGCACCGGTGAAGATTGAAGAATGACTGCAAACCTGTTGCTCATATACTAAATGTCATGCTTGTTTTTTTTCTTGTGGACTTGGAATTTCCCATGCTGTCATAGCACTAAATGCGTACTGCAAATGTAGCAACCACGAGATCTATGCCTTAGACAGGTATCTTTGATTCAGAAATAGCAACATTGGCCTAAATCACTCTACTGTGAATTGAATTAGTACTGCCTTGGCCTTCAATACTGCAGATGAAGAGTGCCGCCGTTGCATTTGAAATTTGAATATTATGTGTCACATCCAATAAAAATCAACCTTGTGGCAGTACTCTCTGACGCCACTGTTCAATATTTATCATGCATTTGTTGTTTACAATATTTGTGATGACGTTTGTACCTTTCAAGCTTACTGAAATAAAAAAATTCTCCCATCAGGGCAGCCACGTAACCGCCAAAACGGTACTCATTTTATTTCACTTCATGCGTGAGAAAATGATTCCCTCATCTGCCCATATCATGGTGGGTAACATATAAATTTTAGTGCAAACTGATATAATCGTCTTCAGATCTCCCTCACAAATTATGCGCAACAACATTGAGTACAAAATTCATAGCAATGCATGCAGAACTAGCTCACAATGCTACAGTAATTTTGGATGAACAGAAAACGTCAAAAACAACGCAGATCCAAGCTGTTGAAATCATTCGTCGTCCAATATATGGACGCCGGCGCGCTAAAGGGTTAAATGAATACCTGTTTTGTGCACTCATGTATACTTATACGTGTTTAGTACAGTGCACCCCCGATGCATGGTTTCCACATGGATTTCATTGAAATTATGGTCCTAGGAAGGCAAAATCTAGTAGCTACATCAAAATGTATGTTGCAAATAGTCTACATGTATGCGGAAGAAATCTTACATGATGTGAAGAATTTACAGCCCATGGTATATTGTAGTCCAATATTTTTGGACCCACAGTAATTGCACCAACATGAGCAAGAATTCGAGAGTTTTCAGTATTCCAAGTCCTTTTGAGCTTCTTTTGACTTCAAACTCGGGGCTTTTTCCAGGGAACTTTTAGTTGTCCTTGGTACTTTGGGAGTCTCAGGAATATCATCTCACCTGATGCCAGGTGATCAATAAGACAAGGTACCCTTATCTGCCCTGCTTATTCTGAAATTACTTATGCACGTTAATTTTACCAGGAATGTGAATAAATGGTTCTTATTAGAAATCCATTTGTTCAGCACTTGAGTGCTGGCCGGGGTCAGGCATATGTCCTTTGAACCAGCCATAACATTCAGTAGCATGCACTGTCACTGCCTTGGCTCTACAATCGATGGTGTGGAATATTCCACACCCAACAATATTTCATCAGTAGCTAAGTGAACATGTGGAGACTCAAGGTGATGAGCAAAGAAAAAGCAGTGGACATGAAGGCTATTGAATGTTATGCCTTTGGAGCTTCTCAGGTGCTTTGGTATGCCCACTGGCTTTGCTTTTGACATTGTGATCTCTTTAACCCTTAAAGGACCGACCAAACCGTTTCGACCAATCAATTGGGGCTTGGTTATCTCATTTTCCAAACCACTTTGACCATGAATTGTTAATAATGGAGTTATGGTTTTTATGAATTTTCTTTTTCAGGCATCATCCATGACAAGAATAGTATGTATCTACATTTTTAGAATATTGATTACTTCTATATTTTGAGGTTAATTTAACTCAAAAATGCTCCTTTCCTTCTAAACTAGAGAAGGACGGTTAAAGATTAAGTCAATGATTCCCAACGCCCCAAATTTTGGATAGGGTCACATTGGCAAGAGCAGTGTAAGTTTGTCATTAACGATGTGTCAATGTATAATGTTTGGTGCATGATTGAAAACATGACAGTTGTTGGACACTCATGATGCAAAGACTTTGGAAAATTACTACACTTCACTTGTGCTGAATTTGATCACGGTAAATTTGCCTCCTTTGAGCATGCATAATAAAAATTGATTCATGGTATACCATACCGGCGCTCATGTTGACATTGCACTTATTTTGACTTCCAAGTGCGTTTTTTTCTTTTGGCAATAGAGTAAGCAATTAAGAATCACACAAAGAATGGGAAAGACGACTTTAATGGCTTTTTTTTTGCTCAAGGTTACCATAATATATTATATTCTTGACCGGTCATGAGATCCCAAAGAGCAAATGAATGGCTGTGAAATTCAGGAGTGGTTTCTACGTAAAGCAATGACCTCTTAAATGTACACCCAGGACTGTACGTTCTCAAAAAGCAAAGATTTGTGCAGTTTCGTGAACGGTTTGACACAACAACAGCCAGTTGACAGCTAGTATTGCAGTCACATATTCAACAAGTCATAAAGCTCGATGCATATCCCTCGTGGAATGCTCCACCTATCAGTAAACATGGTGTCGTTTTTCACCACGTAAAGCAGTGTAGGGGCATCACAATTGGCTAAAATGGGACTGTCAGTGACTTTGTTGAGTGGTGTTGGTCACTACATGGCAAAAGTTCCCCCATTTCAAGGGTGAAATGCGGCGAGGTTTCTAGTAATGCTCCACTATACGCATTGGATGCCCATATTCTCAGTAGGTACCTTGCAGGAAATCCTTTAAGAAAAAATTATGCAATTACTTGGAAAAACCTCACACTAGTAGAAAAGGTGGCGCTCCCAAGGGACATGCTCAGGCAAAATCACTATGCATGAGTGGAATTGGGCACTACTTACCTAGGCAACTCCCTTGGCAGTGCCACCTTTTCTACTAGTGTCAAGAGATCTACATCTTGCACGACGTAAAGTGACCTAATTAGTAACTCTTACCCAAAACCATGATTGTTTTACTCGACCAGTAAAGAATTCATACACTAAAAGAAATCTAAGCTTTCATGACTACAACTTTACGACTAAAAAGATATCCTTAATAACTTAAAATTGTCCAATGTACAACTCAAATTTCAATCGCTATTGAACAATTTGAGTTGTAAAGTTGTACTCACAAAAGTCCCGATTTCTTCTAGTGATAGTCTCACACGAGCACAACACTTGTTGATATTTTTTCATACAAATTTCATTGCAAAAAGCAAAAAAAAAGTACAAGACCTCCCAGGTTTTGTGAAAACTTGACGTGCAGACACAAAACAAGTTGACACACAACCGGTCATCCTTGTTGCAGTTGAAACAGCAATGTCAACAAGTCAGAATCATCGCTGGTCAACGTTGAAGTCTCCCCACATGAAGCCTTTGACCGGAACTTGCTATGAAAGATGGATGTAAGCATTGACATTTGCTCACAAAGGCTACGTCCCACACTACAAAGTGTGCAGATACAAACAATGAGCATACCTTTGCTCCGTGACTTCACCGTACAACAACACATTAAATAAGAGTTGGATTTTATCTTTTTATCTAGAGCAGCTGAATTCCACTTGAAAAAAGGTTTGAGAAGTCTAGATTCTGGTGAAGAATATTCGGATGGTGACACTGGTAGAATCCATATATAATTTACTGTCTAACTGTATGTATGTACATCTCATCCTCTGTTCTCTCACCAAACGTTAGAAATGGACGTACCCGGTTCAAAATTCACTCTCTATTCTGCATATCGTTCTATTATGTCACAAGAAACTGTATACAAATGTAACAAAAAGAACTTACTACAAGTATAAAAAAGATTCTATATGGCTTTAATTCTTGTCTTATGTTACAACTCCAAGTAGTTTCACTTTTACATGCAACACTATTCAATCATTTTTACATTCATTCTCACATTTATTTTGAAAGGTGTATCTTCCAATTCTTTCATCATTACACATTATAGTTTCCTATCCAATGTCCAATACAAGTCTATATTGTACATTTGTTTCCTACACGTTATAGTTTCCCAACCAAAGTCTAATATAAGTCTATATTGTACATTTGTTCTCTGCACGTTATAGTTTCCTAACCAAAGTCTAATACAAGTTTATATCATATATTTGTTCTCTACTTGTTTCAATCCGATCGGGAGGGAATTTTTGCTTAGAATACAAACAAGTGCATATCAAGTGGCGATATAAAATGTTATTGCGGTGCTCCATATTTCAACACTCATCCATATATTGGATAGAAAATATCAAATATCTATAATTTTATAATATTTTCATCTACAATCTGGCGATTTCATATAAGAAATTTTTTTATTTGAAGTTTTTTGGCGAAAAACCTCATGATTTTTTACAAGTGCATTGTAGGTAAAAATAGTCATTAGCAAAATATTGAACAAATTTTACAAGTCAGTAGACAATTTGCTACATCATTCACTTTGGAGGTAGCATCAACAACAACCAATTAAGACTTCATAAGTACTTGGCGACCAATAAGAACTCTCCAAATATATTTTGTAAGAACAATTTTATCTTTCCTTTTCTACTTCTACATACTTAGGTAGCAAAAGTAACTAAATATCTGCATGGGTGATAGCAAATTGCACTAAATACCACAAACTAGTAATGGGATCACTGGTACTCACAGGAATCACAACATTGTGCAATAAAAGCTCCATTTGCATGGCTCAAAGCATTCATCACCCGTCCCATTCAACTCGATGATCATGAATCTGAAGCTCCTCGCATTGTTTTGATCTCCTGACTCTGTTGCAAGCTTGCAACAGCCCTAGAAACAGAAGCAGAAACAGAGCAAATCGCAAGTCAAATTTGAACGCAGAGGTATGTAACATATAGCAGAAATGCGCGCTCGTTTGCTGTCATGAATAGCATGCAACTGCAAGCAGCTCGACGAGTTCTTTCGTGTTGTCAACAGGAAATTGTACTTTACTGTGTGGAATTCGCTGCAATCGAGGTGCAGCGATGAAGAAGTGTCGGTGTGATTTCGCTGCTGGAGTTTTGGTTTTTTTGTCAACGGTGTTGGTGAGATTTGTGAATGGAACGCCGGTGCCTGCGCCGATGCTACCGGAGTATTGCAACAGCGAGGAGCGATGCTGTATGCCGCGGCCATACACGGGCAAGCCCGTTCGCCAATTCGAGTTCAACGCTTCCTTGCCGTTTCGGATCCGCCGGCCCGCGCATTTGCTGAACGAGACGGAAATTGCCAGGCTCGAGCGCGGCGTTAAGCTACAGAAAGCGCTTCCCGACACCGATCCGCGCTCGTGGGTGAACCAGATGAGGTTACATTGCCTCTACTGCGACAACGGGATATACTACCCGAACAACTCATGGCCGCTGGAGATTCACGGCGGCTGGCATTTCCTTCCCTGGCACCGGATGTTCATTTACTACAACGAGCGCATCCTGGCGAAGCTGCTGGGAGACGACACTTTCACGATCCCGTTCTGGAACTGGGACAACCAGACGCCCGAGGCGCCGTTCGCTAACATAATGCCGTATTTCTACGCGCGCAACACGTCGAGCCCGCTGTGGAACAAGAACCGCAACAATTGCACGATGCCGCCGTTCACGGTCGACTTGAACACCGCCGGAGGATGCACTGCGAAATCGCCCGAGCTAATTCGAATGGAAAACAATCGGTTGATGTACACGCAGCTCGTCACCGGCGCGCCGACGCCGAATCTCTTCTTCGGCATGCCGTTCAGCTATGGCGATGCCGGCGCGAGCGGCTCCGGGACGTTCGAGGAGGCGCCGCACGGCTCCGTGCATTTCTGGATGGGAGATCCGGATAAGGTAAACCATGGACCTTTCCAAGACATGGGAAACTTTGCGACCGCGGCAAGAGATCCCGTTTTTTACGGGCATCACGCGAATGTTGACAGGCTTTGGACCGTTTGGAAGTCTCTCGGCGGGAAGCAACGCACGGAGCCGACTCATCCCGATTTCCTTGACTCGCAGTACACTCTGTACGACGAAAACGGCGACTTAGTCATCGTGAACACTTCCCAGACATTGAACACCACACTCTTGGGGTAAAATTCCATCCATCTCTTTCGATTAATTTTTGCCGATCTGGCCTTCAAAATATTTGAGTTCCCATACCGCACGCACAATCCTCAGATTTTTTCCTCGAGCTCGAATTCCTATTTTCCTCGCGTGATTTTAATTCTTCACGGAATTGCAACTCATCCGTTTTGTTTCTTGAACTCGGTAATTAACTTCGGTTACAAATTTGCATCTCGTGATTCTTTCCGGTTTACATATCATTGATGTTGAACAATACATTCCTCTGTTTTGTTTCTTGAGCTGGATTTCAAATTTTTCATCCCGTGATTTGAATTTTGACGCAGGTACAAGTACGAGGAGATGCCGGTGAAGTGGACGACGAACGGGGAGCTACCAGGGGCAGAGAACAACATTTCCAAATGCAACAACCTGGATGCGTCGCAGCTCAACGCCGCGATCGGCAAGACGGAGTTTCATTCCCCGGGTGCCGTCCTGTACGAAGAGCCCTACACGTTTCGCGTGGTACGACCCGCTGCGAATCACCCGAATGCAACCAACGGCACGGAGGCGCTAGAGCTTTCGGCGATCGTATTTGACGACTACAGCAAAGAAGTGCACTGGCGGGCGTACCTCTTCCACCCGACCGCTGTCGCCGAGACGTCCTCTGGCTGCCCGGAATTCATCGGCATTTTCGGCTACGCCCCGCACGTCGGCATGGCGATCTTCGAGCGCCACCGCGTCTGGCGCGTGGCATTGGGACCCAAGCTGGTTGCTCTGGGGAAAGAGAACTACACGGATGTGATTATCACTCTTGCGCAGTTCGGACCGTCGGTGCAACCCATTCGGTTCGGGAACGTGAGCATTGTTTACGACATGAGCTAGTCGTCATCAATTTTCTGCAGCCAATTTCATCGCCATTGTATCAGGTTCGACTTAGAGAATGAATGACTTGTTTTACTGGAGCTCGACGACCTCATGTGGAATTAGTACTCTAATGTGAGCTTAAATTATTATGTCATTCAGTTGGTCGTCATAGCATTGCTAAAGAAGTCAAACGATCCCCAGTTTATGATTAGAGGTAGAATTTTCTTCCTGTATTCTAATAGAGGCTTCACCTTCAGGTACACATGGTTGTCGAGTAAAGATCTTGGAGACGCCACTCCTTCATAAATATGACTGCCCCTCTCGTACCTCCAGAGGTTCCCCACAATAGTGCAAAACTTAAGAACATACCCAGTCAGTCTAGTTTTGAAGTTCTTATCTATTCTTTAATTTGATGTTGCAGACTTTTGTTCATGTTTTTCATGACGTGATTAAGGACTAGATTAATATGCTTACTTAAAGTTGGGAGCCATGTACATAATGTCAAGTTGCTCTATTCAACCAAAATCGTGTAGATATGTTCTTTTGGGTTGATGTAAGTTAAAAGCTAACCTTAGAATTAGTAGACGGATAATGGATTATGATCCTCCCATCACTAGCCAATTTGATTGTGCTATATAGTTTTTCTTGAACATTGGATGTGGTATTAATATATTATTAATATATTTAAGGCATTATCAACCATTTCTTAGTCTAACATGATAAGCTATTACTACTATGAAAATCTAGAAATAGTTTTATCAATTTTCAATAACACACTAGAGAAAATTTGAACCCTCAACAAGGCCCCTACTATGTTATCAGCGAAGCTAAATATTGAGTTTAGAGAGCCAGCTTGTGCGTAGGCTTCTTGCTAGACTTTGGGAGTCAACTTGTGTAAATTTTGAAGGACAATAGCATTCATTTCGTAAAGGACAACCACAAGTGGCACCAGGTGGTTAGGACAATACTATTCTAGTCAAAATTTCGTGAAGGACAACCACAAGTGGCACCAGGTGGTTAGAAAAATATTATTCTAGTCAAAATTTTGTCAAGGACAAGTACATCCAACCTCCTCTGGGCGGAGATTGGGGATAACCCATGTAGTACAAAAAATAAAATTTGTGAGACCCCCTTGTGCCCATCCTTTGAGGGCCTAGTTGAGGGTTCAAACTTTCTTTAATGACACATTTTCAAAATTAAAAATGACCATTTTTGTATCTCATTTTACAAGAATAATTCTATTTCTAGTTTAAAACCTTGCTTACAAATACAAATTGGAATAACGACTACACTGATTATTGCTATTACTGTGAGTCACAATAATTGAGTATTTTCACAGTAATTGTGGTAATAGAACAAAGTGTGCCTTACAGTAATTGAGAATTCTCACAATGAGTAGTGAGGATTGTGTGTAAAGTCTCACGTACACTAAATGACGATTGGTGGGAAATCTCACACTAATTTTGTGACTCATAGTAATGGCAATAATTGGTGTAGTAATGGATAATACCAAGCAAAGATTCCTTGTAACATATTTGTATGATGTATGATATGACGTGCCACTATTTGTATGGTTGGTAGTTGCACTCCTTTCTTCTTTTTTTCTTTTTCTTTTTTCCTTTATTTTTCCCCTTGTCTCTCTCTTAACAATGCATAAGGTTCTTGAGCATCAATGATGCCCACCTCTAAATCTCTCTAACTTTAGCTCGTCCAAGCGAAGAGGGTTGGAGAGTTGAATTATTTTATTAGCAGTTTCTCTATAGTGTGCTACATTGTAAAGGATGTGGTCCAGCAAGGTATTGACCCTTTAGTGTCCAGGGTGGTTCCAAAAAACCATAGTTTTTTTGGTGATATTTAAAAAAAAAATCTTTGTTGAAATTAGAGATACTATTAATAAAATTCAACCGTATAAATGTAAGCATAGCTTAATGAAAAAAGTGTCGGTTAAATCTTGGTAAGATCGGACCGTTGGATTGGAAGATTAAGGTATGTTTTTGAACCGTATAATGCACACTCAAAAAACGAGATTTTGGAGGGTGTGTGACTCTAATGTTAAATAGAATTTGGGTTAAATCTTCAAAAATGAAAGTGAAGATGTTCAGCAATGACGTGCGTCAACACCTCTCCATTGCAATCTTTCATGTCAAGAACGGACTCACACATAATTATTGTGAATTATATAAGTGAGAGTGACTTATCCATATATAGTTTAAGACAATAATTTATACGTTAAAATAAGAAAGGAGTTGGTACATTGATCAAGATCGGAATACATACACTAATGAAACATACTCCATAGTACATAATGTGTTGTATTTGTAAGTATTTGCTGTATTTTGAGGTATTTGTAGTATTTTGGTGTTTTGTACATAGGTAATTGGATATCTAAGAAAGTCAAATTCCAAATTTTCTTTTTTGCATCATCTGCAAAATCAAAAGTTACACATCTGAACTTCAGACACTGGATTGAGATGGTTCACAAATTTTACAACATTTCATTTTATGGTGATCTAGTGACCACTTACCGGTTACATGGGCACTAAAGGATTAACACTAGTAGCAGACCTGTCTTTTTTCATTCCCCCTTTCGTGAGAAGAGTGAATAGTGGCTGAACATTATGTTTATATTTTTGTCATCTTGTGACCAAAACCACTCACCAACACTGACACAACCCATCTGCCTGACGCGGTTTCATTCCCTTTTTCAATTATAAGTAAGTGAAAATTAAATGACACATTTCCTACTAGTGTAAGAATGTTATGCGGTTTTCATTGTTTGCCTTGTCAGTTGAATTGTCATTGGAACAGGATGAACAACCAACCCTTACTAATGGTTCTTCAAAACCGCCTATCATAACCGCTCCATTGCAGGAAGTTTTGCATGTCTTGTTAGTGATTTTATTATTATGATTGTTGAGGGACGTTCACGTGAAGTCATCAAGAGTTGCATGCACCCTTCATTTCACAATAAGAGTCCACATTTTTGGCATTTTCTTTTCCTAGTTTTTGTCCTACGTTTTATACTTCAATATATGAGCATTGTTCACTTCAAACAAGACAAACAATGAGAGTGACACAAAAACTACATATTACTATTAAAGATAGATGAGATGACTTTGTTTAGCAAAAGAAACGTCAAGTTGAAACTTGTCAAAAAAGTGAACTCTTATTATGAAGTGGAGGGAGTACCAAAAGGTCAATGTTAAGCAAGCCTAATCAATGACCAAATAATAATTACTCTTCCTGATCCTCTGGAGCTTTTCCCTTCTTTTCTGATCATCGGGATTAGCCCAAATTGGATGTTTTTTTTTTTTTAAATCGTTTTTGAGTAGTTCCTATGTGAGGTTCCTTCTGTTCTAATTTCTTTGCGTTTGGATCAACACATGCAATGTTCTTCACTGATTTTGGTGACATAAAATTTGGTCCTATCTAAATTAGGTTTGATTGAATTTATCATTTTAAAACTATGAATCCTTGGTCTTTAGGGGTTAATTATCCCTCCTATCTCACGCTTAACAGTGTTATGCAAAATTGCTTTCTGGCTCAGCAACAGGAAGTCCCTGACTCCTTTTAAAAATTTGGAATGACAATCACGGAATAGGACTATGATCAATTTAACTATAATTCTGTTCTTTCTTTCCATTTTGATGCTTGCGCAATTTTTGAGCCCCAAATTCTTCTCAAAAATGCTAGTCCTTACATAGAGTTTTCAACTTTGGTTAAAGAATTGCCTCTTTTTGCGGAATGCAAGTCTTGCAGTGTGTTTTTTGTTAGACTATTGTTCAATGATCCAAACCCACCCCAGTATGACAACCTTGCTTAAAAAGAGAGGAAAATTTAAACATGGCCCAATTCAAAAAAAAATTGGAGAGGAAGATCAATGTGATCATTGCAGTGTGGGATTTCAAACATACTCTTAATTGGTTTTTAAAAAGAAATGGTTCTTCTCTTATTGTGAAGGAAATTAAACCTTTCTAGAAACATTTCTAAAGATGTTTTTAGGGATGAAGATTGAGTGTAATTTTGTTGAGTGTCATGTGAATTTTGATGTAGGATCTCAAATGAACAAACTCTTGATTTATGCTTGTCTTAAAATAGACTAGTTAGAGTTCCTCTATTTTCTTTCAAATGTGAAGAAAATTAAACCTATGGAGATACATCTCTGAAGAATATCTTGTTGGTGGATATATTCGTAAATGTACATAACATTCTTGAGAAGGCGCCTCAAGAATCTTAGAAAAGAATCCAAATTCTTTTTGTGCACATTTTTGAGCTCATCTTCAGTGGGAGGTACCAAAAGTTACTTGGCATTGCGTACTTGTTAAATGTCATGCATGCTTTCTACAATAAAGATCAAAATTTTGAGTCTTTGTTTTGGATAATCATCTATTTTAGAGAAGGGTGAGATCTCACAGTTGCTAAAAAAATGTTATGTGTGCAGGTTCGAACCACTTGTTGCAGTATGTGAGGGTTGATTTAGGAAGATGTCTGGGTCGGCAGCAGAGCAAGCAAGCTCAAAGAGCCAAAGCTATGGAACCAGACCAAAAACATGCCCTGCTGCTTTCACCAAAACGCCTCGGAAGCCCCAAACAATTCATCCCACCACGCCTCGGACGCCCAAGACACCCCGCACTTCAAGAACCCTCCCGCGGACCCCACTTCCCCATACCATAGACCCCATCTCTAAGGAGGTCAAGTATGGAGACCCCAATCACAGGCAATGTGCTCCCACTTACCGACCCGCCTCGGCATACCTCCCACGCGACAAATACTCTAAATATAATGACAAAACACATACTTCTGCAAGAACTATTCGGTATACAAGTGGCATGATTTGGGCTGTGAGTACACTCAACCTTAACTTTCTCTAATGACACACTCTCTAATAGCACATTTTGTTCTATATATCTTTAGAATCTATCATATTGCATATTGTACATCTTATTGGTCAACTTTCACAAATCAAATTGTGAACACAAGTGATAGTGCATTTAAAAGCCCATATGTCCTCATGCAATATCATCATCAAAGAGCATTGAATGTACTTCTACTCTTGCTCTTGTTTGATTCATTTCAGTGGCTCAATTATATTGATTCATTTTGGTGACTAGATTGCCTTTTTAAAATAGGAGGCTCTTGAGGGATATTAGGGACATTAAAAGTTATACTTTTTGTTGATGGAAGAGGTCACATTGAGTAGAGGGATTATAGATTATAGCCTTCTTTTTTATTAGCCAATGAAAAAGTGAAACAATTGCTTTGAAAATTGCACTTCACATTATGAGTACAAATTTTTTAGTCGGCAGTCAATGCATATTAGAACCTGCTTCTTCTACCCTTCTTTTTTTTAAACTTAATGAAAGAAGTTTTATTGCAAAGGTAATACTCCTCTAACAAGTGCCTAAATCAACCAACAAAGGAGAGAAACAAGTAATGGAACCTTTGGGTCCATGCAATTGTCATTAGAAGAACACTTTGTAGATTTGATTCCTAGATTTCATTCAATATCAAAGTTGATGACCAATTATGTATCAAAAGGTCATACACTTATCAATGCTTGATGTTTTTGTTAGCAAGGTATCTTTTGTTTCATTGTACATCTCTCATGTAATACAAAGATTCTTTAGGGATTGTGCAATTGTGCATTTAGAAAATCAAAAATCTCAAAAGCAAGCTCAAAAGCCAAACAATAACAAATTTCCTTCTAATGTGATTTTTTGGTGCAAGAACTAGTGTAAGTTTGGTTGATAGAAAGGATTAGTTTACTAGCTCATATACAATCAGTTGTTATTGATGTAGATACCGCACCCTCTAACACCAAGTGGATATAAAGCCCCAGGAGCCTTACTCAAGTTTGATGACCTCACGTAAATTATCCTATCCAATGATATGGTTTCTAGTAAAATTAGATTTTTTCAAGATATTTAAATATCAAAAGGGATTTTATCATAGAGATGCAAGATAAACATGAAAGGATAGAGAGACTTTTCTATGGAGAGTCTTCCTATAATCACCTACTTGTACCTAATTGCACCTATTTTTAAGGTGCTTATATTAGTTGATAATCTTCAACAATTCTAACAAAATAGATGGACAAGTCTCCTATAATTGACTTGCTTAATTGTTTTAGTTCCACTTCACATTCCAAAAATCAATGAAGAATCAAATTTTAATAAAAGCTTTATTCAATGCGTACTAAACCATAATCCTAGAATCCAAATACATCACTCTAAGTTTATCAAAGTTTTATATAAAAATTTGTACATTAGCTTGCTATCTTTCCCATTAATAATACAACACAAGCCAATTGAGAGAGAGTAAAAGAATGTTTAATAAAATTAAAGTTCACAAAGTCAACCAATCTTGGGCTTTAGAGTCATGTCATATTGCAACTTTCATTTTGATTATCAAAGTAAAGGATGGGTGCTTAAGGACGCTGAATAATGTTATGCAATTTTTCTTTAAGAAAGGGATGATCTAGCATTAATATTGTTTTACACTTTAAAGTTGGGAATTAGGCACAAAGATAAATATTAACAAAAGCTTATTCACAAGAAGTGCCCAATATTTTTACTCAAATTATTGGGATGCCTTCAATCATACAGATAACCCGAAAAATGGGTGCAAATTGACCTAGGGCATTGATACCTTTAAGTTTTTGAGGAACTATTAATTGCTTAATTGGTGTGATGAAATTGTGCAGGACCAAGAATTACTTTGAGAAGAAGGTGCGGAAAGCTGGAGAGGAGATGGACTCTCTAACAAAGAAATTGTGTCCATATTCACCCATTGCCAATCGAAATCTTAAAAATGAAGTCACTCGAACACCGGTGGGAATACATTCACGAGATTGTAGAAATGCTAGCTACCTCAAGTACTTGAGCTTCTCCCTCTTATTATCATCTTCATATTCTATAAATAAATCCAAGTCCAATTCCAAATAATTGTGTCATTCTCTTATTGGCTAATCATAAAAATGTTATACTTGGTAACCTATAACTCTTCTCCTCATTTCAAAACTCCATAGGAGCAAAAACAAAAAAATCTTTCCATTGGTAGAGCGACACTCTAGAATGAAGCTAGATAGAGAAAATGGTATAGAATTATCCATATATTTTCTATTTTCTATTATAAGGCATTTTCATCCAAATATTGGTAATTTTAGAATTTTTTTAGAGGACTTTGGCAAATTCATTCACTTTTTTGCCCATTTTTCTAGTGTAACATTAACCACTCCCAAATTCAGGTAAGATTCAAGCAAAAATTTGTCTGAAAAAATTTGGTTACTTTATAGCAACTAAAGAGCATATATTTGGATTCAATAGGATGGCTTGACATTACAGTATCGCGCATAGGGCATCCTCAGTCCACATGGCAAACCAACCTAGTAGATAAAACCATAATTTTTGATCCCCATCAAATTAGAACTTGATATTATTATCATTAGAAGTGCATACAAATTCCAAAATTATGTCGAATAAACACAAAACAATGCATTTGAAAATTATATGACTGAGATACACCCTGTTGAAAGCATCCAATATTTTGAAATTTGTTGGGTTCACAACCAAATTATGCTTTTTAAAATAATCAACCAATAGACACGGAGAATTTGTTGTGTTTATTGACTGATTTTTTTAAGGCATAAATTGCTACATTTATTGGCTGGGTTTTTTTAAGGCATAATTTACCAGACACACAACAATTTTTTTAAATAGGGTGCTTTCAATGGGGTGTACTTTGGCCATCCAATTTCCAAATTTAGAATTCCTTATATTTATTCTATGCAATTCTGGACATACTTTCAATGATAATAATCTTGATTTATGATTCCGTAGGAATTTATATGGATTTGTATGCTATGTGGACTAAGGATACTCCAATTTTTTGACATTAAAAAATCATTAAACAATTCTACCATCATATATGGTTGCAATGTGACTACCATAGGTGAAGGGCACAGTTGGTACATCTATACCAAAATATTTAATCAAAAATTTATAATAATATAATATTAAAAACTTCATAATTTGAAATACTTGCAAATAGTCTATCTTTTGCACCATGAAAAAAAAACTTAAAAATTTAGCCAAATTTTCTCAAAAAAAGAAAAGTACCAAAATTTCAGGATCCTCCCCACCTACAGTCTCAAAAAATAAACACCAGAAAACCGGGTTGTATCACGCTCAGTTTGATAGGCAGTGGTTGGTTAACAAGTTTATGGGATAGGGTGGAGGATTCTCTGACTTGGAAGTGGCATAGGCCTATGACTGGTGATTTTGATTAGGCCTTTAGTTGTTGAAAATCCAAAAAATTGTATCGTCGGAGGGTCTCCCTTAACCCCTAAGCGCTCAAACGACCATTTTTTGGTCGCTGCCCGAATCTAACGGGCTGCCCGAAACAAAAAAATACTTTTTTGAAAAAATAAAAAATATTTTAAAATACTACATCAAGTCTGCTTTCCAACCCAATTTGAATTATGGCAATCCGAGTTAAACTTCACCCGGGAGAATTTTTCAAAGTAGATCACCTCAACATTGTGTTAGTGTTATAAAATTTGCTATTTGGGGAAAGTAATGATGATCCCTGTATCATTTCTTTTGCTTTTTTGAAGCTTACAATAGATAGCCCAACTTTAACTAATCATACTAAATTTTGAACTCTAAAATTGAAAATTATAATTTATACAAATTTTCAAAGGTTAATGCTTTTAAATTCATTAAAAAATGATTTAAAGTTATTTTTGGAAGTTTGACTGTACGGATAATTTGCAGAGATGATACTCTACATTTTGTCTATTGAACCAAACTTTATCAAACATATGGAAGGCACATATTATAACACATCTATGTTTTGTCCAATACCCCTTGGGCTTTTAGGGGTTAAGGTTCTGTGCTTGTTTGTTCTCTTATCAATGGAATAAACGTTCATTTGATTCAATATAAATGAATAAATAAAATACCAAAATTGGCCTCCATCTATGGTACATTTCAACACTGAAAGTGTCAACAGCAAAGTACTTTGTGACGATATTAACTTATATTTAATTTTCATGTTGTGATGGGATGATCAATGCAGCTTGGTGAGTGGAAAACATGGTTATTTCAAGACTCCCATGACTACCAATCAATCATTCTTGAAACAATTGAAAAACCCAACTGGGTTCAACAATTCCGTCATTTTTGCCGGTTTGTGACAACCACTCTGAAACCATGATTGTGCTTCTTGAATATTGATGTGGATATGATGTACTATGTGTGTGACTATTTTGATGATTCTATGCTCGTTTATTCCAAATAAAATTTAAAACTAATCGGAGTGTTGTTGTGCAGCTAAATCAAAATTGTATCATCAACTTCAGAGGAGGTTTAATTGATATCCTCACTTATTATTTGCAGCCTTTTTCCTGGAGCAATCCAAACAATTTTGTGTTAACCCCTAAACCCCGTCCTCACTCCTGTCCAGATTTGGAGAATGGCAAAGATGGATTATAAAATGCAATTAAGAGGGATGTTTTGAACTTGATGTACTAATAAAAGTTGTACATAATGAATTTTAGATTCTATCCATATGGTTAAATCTGCGATTGCTATCACCGATGTTTTTTCATAAAATTTGAAACTTAAAATTCAGAATTATTTTGTAATTTGATTACGAATAAGATATTTACAAATTTGTTGTGATGGGTTGAAATGTAATACTCTAAGTGTGATGATTTTTGGAGATTTTTTGGTTTTTAATTTTATGAGCTGACTTTTTCAAGAGCAAAATCTTTGAAATTTTTGGTGAAGCACTGCAGCATGAAACAAGGCATAAAAGTTTTGCAAATCATCCCCTTTCTAATCAGATCACACATGCACATTAAAAGGTGCACAATTTCAGTTAAAAATTTACATTGCAAAAAAAGCATGACGGATGAGACAACGAAGTCAGTTTGCTTTTGTACATTATGCAAAACATACATGATTGGGCAATTAGGGGTTACGCCACAACATTCAATAGCATGTGTTGGGTATGCTTTTCAGCTTCATCCAACATGCTATGAGCAAAGTGGATGAACACATGATGGGGAGTAAATGAGAGGGTATTCGGATCAATAGCAACAAGGCACGCATAAGATTGAGATCAGCCTGATTTTCAAAAGGAATAAGAGAAGCACCCAGATACACTAATCCCATGCTTGCAAATGAGAGGGTGAATCCCATGCTTGCGAATGAGAGGGTGATCACCTGTGCAGTTCACTTGCAACTGTCGGTTCCTTAAACCCGCAGCTTCCGGAAAGTTTGGGTAGTTACTGATGGATTTGTCCATATGATGAAGAATATTCTTGATATACGCTTGGGGCCAAGGCAGAGTCAGCCTTTGCTACTGAATGTTATGGTTGTGATTTATGACATTCATTAAATAATGTTGATTGTCTCAATCATCTCTTTACACTATCGTAGTAGAAAGGAGTGTACTTTGGGCACTAAGCTACACTGTCATTGGCAAAACACTCTTGCACTATAACTGGGTGCCACTTTTCTACTAGTGTTCTACTAGGATTCCAATCACCAAACTCAAGTTGTTTGGCTTCCTAATTAATAAAAATGATATCTTAATTATAAATTTTTCTTTGTTTTCTACTTTCTTAATGAAGAATCATTATACTTTGCAAAATTTCTTCATATGTAGCACAAAGGTTGATGTAACCACCATTCAATACAATATTATGAGATATGCCCTACTAGAAACTAACATTGTAAGAATGGTTCTATTGGACCAGTAGATGTAGACCTTAAATCACAATTAGACATCAAAAACTGCTTTGTTGAGGATGGATATGCACCATGTTGCTACAGCATCCAACAGATCGTCTATCTCTCCATCGCATGTGCCCGTCCAATTAACCTCCTGCCTTCCAATACTGAAAGTTGTCAAAATATTCAAACATATGTACATAATATTCTTACCAATACCCTAATTCGTCCAACCCTTTTCTAAAACCGTTTCTTTATCTTAGTAGATATTGAATAATGGTCCAGGTGATGTATAGGGTGGACCAAAATAGCCATGCACTGTCCACCCTAATTAACCCTAATTAAACCCTAGGCTACCTAGGGTAAATCCTGGGCTACCTACACTAAAACACGGGTCATGCCAAAGGATGCTCATGTAGTCGTCATTTCTTCTTCCATTGAGGATGCAGCAGGAGCTGAATCGTGATCAGCTTGTGTGTCTATTTCCTCCTGCTGGGCATCATGTCCCCCCGAAAACTCCGCAGGAGAAGCTGGATTGTGATCAGCTTGTCCGTCTATTTCCTCCTGCTGGGCAACATGTCCTTCCACAAAATTCGCAGGAGCAGAGGGACGTCTGTTTCTACCCGTATACAAATCATCGTACCTATCAAAGAAAGATGGGAATTCTCTTGCAGCTTTCTCCTTTAGGCACTTGTGGTAAGAGAATTCATCTTCACTTCCATCTGTCCTCACCAGCCAGAAACAATGGACGTCTGGATAATCTTGACTGTTGTCCACCTGTCATACCATTCCAAACAAGCTTATTAGATCCCAATTTTAAAGATATCCAAGTCTGTTGCCTACAGCTTGATCTCTTTGTGTTTGTTGAATTCCCCAACTTTATAAATTGACAAATGATAAAAAAGATCAGTTCGCAACCTTGATGTAAGCAACGCCACATCCAGTTTTCTCAGTCAAGTTGGGGTGATAAGCAAGCACAGCCTGAACCGCCTCATCGTCTTTGTCAGCTAGTCTGCCTCCAATTTCGTTTTTGCTGCAAATTTAGCACACGAGTCTCCTGGTGAGTGACATTTAAACTGGTAGTGGAAAGTTCTTCAAGTAACAATAATGCTTGAAGTGATGAACAATTTAGATTAACAAATCAGCCTAAGGGTAGGAAAATCAATACCGTAAAATTCCCCGCATGGATTTTACAAGGTCGTCAATCTCTTTACACTCTGGCTCAATATCTTGCTGTGCTTCTCGTGGCCCCCGGCCTCTTCCACGTTCCCAATCATTTCCACGACCTCCCCGTCCCCGCCCTCTTCCATTGCCACCTGAGGTCCAAGGCCTTTCGCTATCTCTATTATCTCCACGTGCTCTGAAATGCCTCTCTTGGGAAGGATTGTCCTCCGCACTGGAGCCATGCCAGCGGTCAGTGCGTTCTCGACCACTGTGTCTAGCACCCACCCCGCTTCCTGCACCATTGCCTTCTGAGATTTTAAATGATTCCCAGGCATCAACTTTTGTGGTACCTGAAACCAGTTCGCTCCAATTCACACCAGAATCTGCAGAAATAGCAGTACAGAAGTTATTTCACCGAGGATAATGCTTTCCTGGAAGCAATGAGAAGGGCAACAAAGACAACAGAGCAGCTGGAAAAGAAAGACGGAAAACTCAATAGTGTAAGCAGGACATTCATAGCCCGTTGTATGCTCAAAAATCAAACTTTTCTCACGCTAGCAGCTACTCCAGTCCATAAGTGCGAATGTTAAAACATCGTAAAACCAGTCTACTCATGACCTATCAAACCCGAGATAAAAGTTCATATCTGCCGACGATCAAACTTTTTGAAGTGTTTCCACTATACCTGTCTAGGAATTTTTATATGAACCACATTGAATAGCTACAAACCTGTGGTTGGGTCTTGATCTGGGGATTGAGGCAGAGCAGTGTGTTCTGGGCCACCGTGTCTAGAACTATCAGTTTGGGGTTCTGCAAAAGAATCCCAACCATCACCTTCAGGAACCTCAGTTGAGACAGAATCCCAGCCACCACCCTCACCTTCCTGGACAGCCCGGCTTGCACCCCAATCACTGTTGTTTCCCCTTTGTCCACTTTCTTCATTGATTTGCTTGCTATCTCCATTTGGTCGTAACCGACCCTCATTAGACACATCACCTTCATCACCCCATCCACCTTCAGTACCTGTGTTCGCAGCATCATCTCCCCATCCACCTTCAGTACCTGTGTTCGCAGCATCATCTCCCCATCCACCTTCGGTACTTGTCTTTGCTGCATCATCTCCCCATCCACCTCCGGTACTTTTCTTTGCTGCATCATCACCCCATCCACCTCCGGTACTTTTCTTTGCTGCATCATCTCCCCATCCACCTCCGGTACTTTTCTTTGCTGCATCATCACCCCATCCACCTCCGGTACTTTTCTTTGCTGCATCATCTCCCCATCCACCTCCGGTTTTCGTTGCTGCATCATCTCCCCATCCACATCCGGTACTTGTCTTTGCTGCATCATCTCCCCATCCACCTCCGGTACTTGTCTTTGCTGCATCATCTCCCCATCCACCTCCGGTACTTGTCTTTTCTGCATCATCTCCCCATCCACCTTCAGTACCTGTCTTTGCTGCATCATTTCCCCATCCTCCTTGGGTATCTCCTGCGCTCTTACCATCAGTTGATTCGAGCTGATCCCAGTCCCCACACCCATTCCCATTACTTGTTTTGCCAACATCACCCCATCCTCCATCATCCTCTCTAGCTACTGGAGAATTTCCCCAGCTAGCTCCATCACCTCCATTGTTATTCTGATGGGACGAACCCCATGTGTCATCTGCATCATCGAAGTTCGTAGCGTGCTGTGGTGAAAATCCTGCTCCTTCGTCTAAATCTAGGTCTCGTTCTGGCAAGATGTCTAGGCCTGGCAGCGAATGAGTTGGTGAGGATGGAATGACTTTATCTGGTATGCATTTTTCATCCAAGTCCTTCCAGATTGCATGCACATCCTTTTCAGCACCTCTCGACGTTGCAGCTATCCGCATATCCTGGAGGATGAAAGGATACGAACTCATGGTCAAAGTATGGTAACCAAAATTCCGTTCACGTCAATGAAATTCGAAGAAAGTTACTGAATAACAAGACATGGAGCTTACTACCGATACACAATGAATTAGAAGCCTTAACATCGGTACTTTCTCTCCCATACTTTAAACAAGTTATAAAAGGAAATTTCTACGTACAGTCGATTGTATTCTGCATCTAGAGAAGATCGAAGTTGCCATTGCTCTCATAGGGAATAGTAACATTAAATAGGACAGATACTTGCCTTTGATGGCTGCCAGAATAGATCAAAACCACTTCCTGTTCCCAATGGAGCTTCTTTGCCCCAAACACAATTTGTCATCACGCCTTCTAATGAGTCTGTCGCTCCTCTACCAGCAGCATCTAGCAGAGTTCTGATTGGATTCTAAAATATCAAACATCCAAAAGAAAGAGTAAGTACCTGAAATCACCATACAAAGACAAGCATGCAGATAAGTGACGTATTGTGTGCACAAACCCCTTCTCACTGTTGCTCTAAACCACCCAGACTTAACTGTAGACAGTGTGAGCTTCTTGTATGGATGACTAGGATTTCATAGATAAGAGGAGAATTCAATGCGTTTTCCTCTAAATCACTTAGCATCAGCAAGCTAGCTAACCATGTCATATGTACATTAATAGCCAAGTTTCTTATGAAAGAACTAAAATCTCCTCTTCTCAGGTGAAGACACATACGGAGTTGATAAGTTGCACATCAGTACATCAAAAACAATGCCATTTACTTCGACTATGATTTGCATCATGCAAGAAAATTACAGGGATGCTTCAATAATTAATCAGTTTCCACCACATCAAATATGTAGAATATGGATTAGCTATCAGAAGTTGAATATTACCTTAAATGATGCCTCGGTAAATGGAGCTGAAACAGCAGTAACTTTGTTCATGTCTTGAAAGCCAGTAATGTTAAATCCGTTTGCATCACCCGAGAAGGTCATCATGTCTGCTATCAGCTTGACATGCACAGAATTTGTATGCGGAGCTGTCTTCTCTAACACTAAGCCAAGTCTCTGTTCAAAACAAGGTCAAAAGTGAGCCTGCTTGAATGTCAGTACTGGCTACTACATTGTGACGTTTACTAAATTCACATTAGGAGATCATTTGTACAAATTTGCCACAACATATCTCATAAGATGGTCAATGAATCTCTTACCCGTGTAACCATCTGATAGGCTGTTTCAATACCCAGGGAATGCCTAATCTCCTGAATACTGTAAGGCATGCTTCTGTTCCAGTCCACCATATCCATAAGAGGGAGACATGCTTCTTTCACTGATGTCCACGGCATGCTCCGTTTCAACTTTGATTTTGTGGGAGCGACAACTATTTCTAGAACCAGCTCCTCATCAAGATCCCGGTTGCAAGTAAGTTTATTATGCCAGGTCGTCCGTGTTGGCCCCTCGCTAACAATTCGTACCGACTCTAGTCGTTCATCACCTACAAGAATTTTACATTGGTTGAATCAGCCATCTTTCTAAAAGATCGATGGAAAAGAAGAGATGATAAATACTAACTGCATTGACTGAATAACTCTTGCCCAGTGGCAAAAATTGCTCGCCATAGAAACTAAAAGGATCAAGAAAAAATAGCACTACATTGGCACAAACTGAAACTCTAAACATCCTATTAGATAGTATAAATTGAACAACACATACCTTTCACGGTGGAGCCGAGGAGACCAGGAATTATAGTTCTACGAATTTTCATAAGTAGAGTCAATAAGGCTGCGTTATAAAGGTCACTATCCTTCTGGTTTTGTAATTTTCTCGGCAATCTTGGCGAGAAATGAAGACAACATCCATTGGAAATGTTGCAGTTGTAACTGCATGCAGGGCAAATCAGGAAATGAATTTCCCACATGCAAATAGCTATTTGGATGAGTGTCCAGAAAATAAAGGGACTAACACTCTTTTCATCCACACACTCGGTCTATCTAATGAACTAGAGAGGCTTTGATTTTATAGATCCTCAGAAAAGAATCAAGATAGGGTAAACTATGGATCAACCAAAAAGACAGGATAAATTAAGAGTCTGAAGACTTTAAAAGTACATAGCAAAGGCTCTCTAACCGAAGATACGATTAAATAAACCAAGGTCAGATTACCTGCTACAGAAGAATATTTGTCCCATTGGTTGTTTCTTTGCGTTTGTGACAGCATCACCGAACTTCTCGCGAAGTCGCTCTAAAATAACTTGAACGTCCACTTGATGTTGTTTCATCATGTCCTACAATACTCAGATGGGTCAGGTGTAACAATTCAAAGTTTGATTACAGCATGTGATAGCCAATTACAGCATGTGATAGCCAATTGACAATATTAACATCGTCTCCAAGATGCAGCATAAAAGTCGTAACTTGATTCTCAAGAAGGCAGACACGAACTATGACATGGAGTTGCAGTAACACCAAAAAAATTGGTAAAATCAATGAAAACATTATTTGTTTACCAAAGTAACAAGCCAGTATCTAGTACTGTTGGATGATTTACCACAGAGAGCTTTATATGTCCCAGCCAGGGCGAGCCCAATCGAAGCGCTTCACCACTTGACCCAGCTAATCTGAAGTCTTCCATGTTCCAAAATCTAGCAAACCCAACGCAAAAGAATCTCAGTGCATCAATCTTTTCATGATTCCCAAAAAGTAAAATAGCTGAAAACACTGAAATACTCCCAACAATGAAGTCTTCAGAGATAAAAATGGTGAAGCTAGAGGATGCATCAAATGTTGTATCAAATGCCACTTCAACAATGATATCTATCTTCCACAAGGCTTGCAATTCCATCTAAAAAATCAATAGGGAGGGCACGTGTTCTTACTGAATGACACTACTTAGAGCTAGTGTCTTTAAGGTGATCCTTGTCAAGAAAGCTTGCACGTCGAGAACCCTCCTTTCCAGACAAAATGGTTTTGTACATAAACAATTTACAAGTCTTATGATCACACACCGATCACTTGGCTTCAAATCAGATTTCTCCCTGGGGTAAAGCGTTTCCTGTATCAATTGGAACAAATAGTGGATTTTGTTTTTTATCAGAAAAACATTTTTGAAGGCC
This sequence comes from Pohlia nutans, assembly GCA_022496805.1. Lineage (NCBI taxonomy): Eukaryota > Viridiplantae > Streptophyta > Bryopsida > Bryales > Mniaceae > Pohlia > Pohlia nutans. The sequence goes on along the minus strand of CM040092.1, from coordinate 11,522,053 downwards.
AGCTTTGAGCCACAATGAAAGATATGCAGAAGGAAGAAAGTTTTAGGAAATCAACTCAGGTTGTCTATGAGAAGGAAACTAACAGCCAGGGCTAAATCACCAGGGATGTCAAAAATCAATCAGCCGGCAAACAAATGCTCCAGAAATAATTCAAAGATGTACCCTGCATGGGCTATAATAAGATAGCAGTGAGCTCAATAGAGAGTGAAAGGAACAACTTTGATGGTGCAGGCAGGACATCAATACCTGAACAAGCTCTAGGGGCCGAGGCATGAAAGGACCATCCAAACTTGGTGCATCCAACATGAGCTCATAAGCAGGTTGGGATATGGCTGTTGCTGCCAATACCCCAACAGGCTCGCCAGCTAAGACCGACAAAGGCCATCGTCTACGATCATCCTCCTCCCATGTAAGATCACCTTCGGCTTCTTCCATCGGTGTGATTGGGTCATCCATCCCAAGTTGATTCTGAAATGATCCTCTCTTAGGAACGGTTCGCCTAGGCACACCAATGGCTCCTCCATAACAGAATTGGACAAGCTTATTGCCACACTGACTGCGAACACTCCCATCATACACAACATGCAGATCACGGAGGAAAAGCATCAAGGACTTAAAAAGTGTCCCTGGTTGTGCCACCTCCACGTGTTTCCGAAGTATACCCGTGCGATCGGCAGTTACATGGTTAAAGAGTTCAGAGGCACTCAATCCATCAACAAGGGAGCTTCGAACAAGCCCTTTGTCCTCCCACCAATCAAGTACCGGAGAATTTGACGTTGAAGGACGGCGCGAGGATGAAAATGGGAGAAGATGTTTCCCTTTGTAGAGCTGTAGCCCCATGCCGACAATCTGCTGAAGAAGTTTGCCTCTCGAGCCTTTGCTTCCTGACTTTACCATCACCAATAAAGAGTTATTCTTCTCAGCATATTTAGCCAGTATGCTCTCAGCATCACTTTCCCGTGCTCGAAATATTTGTTGAGCAGCCTGTTCCAAAAATCTGACGTTCTTTGTCAGATTCTCAGGGTTAAAAATTATGTCCGGCCCCATGGCTTGTACTTTTGCGTCCAGAATGCGGACAGAATCACATGATTCTTGTATGGATTTCATATAATATTCTTCAAATATGCTCTGAAGCATTTTCTGCCTTGCTGCCGAATTATTGGTGACCTGGAAGTCTGTCAATCCTGTACTAAATCCTTGTACTTGAAGCCAGGCATGCAATAGTCCTGCTGCATTGTTCAAATAATCGACTAGCCCCTCTGGTCCTAATTGAAAACAAAGAGCTGATGCAATACTCTCATTCTCCTTCCGCAGCAGTTTTGTCCCATCAATCCACTTCAAAATTTCTCCTCCTTGGATTAATATGCTTCCATTGGAAGAACCCATATTCAACTTGGCTGGCAGTGTTAGACCGAATACCTGCTCCCCGGTCCAAAACGGACCGCCCTTTGGGGACTTCACTATGGCTGCTTCTGGGGGTTGTTTAGAGGACCATAAGCACAGCTGATGCATTGAGGCTTTGTCTACGAACAGTTTGCTGGTAGTCAGGAGATGTGCTGCCAACAATGTATCCTGCGTACAAACAAGACACCCCGCCAGATGCAATAAGATTGACGAAATTAAATAGTATCAAGCTAAGAGATAATAAAAGCATTCAATGACATATGCGAACTAGAGCCACAATTGTGAAACATTAATAGTACTATCCTAAACAAAAGAGCCGATGCTTGAGAATAACCATCAGAACTTGGGAGGGTAAATTATGAGATTTAAAATTATTATTTTTCCCGCCTACTACATTCATGGTAAATATAGATGCAAAACTCGTTGAACCTAAGTGACCTCAATTACCTGAGTGAGTCCAAGAAGTGGCTGTCCACCATGATCGGATACTATCTGTTGTGGCACGGCCATCAACTGCTCCAACTCTGCAATGGCTTGCAGTGACTGAGGAACATATAGGTGAAAAATATCACCATCAAAGTCCGCACTAAATGGCGAACAAACCAAAGGGTTCACGGTGATGACGAGCCCATAGTGAACATGTACCTTAAGCGCCATTAGGGAATGCTTATGAACAGAGGGGGGTCTATTGACATACACGTAGTCTCCGTCTCGAATGTTGCGGTGAACGATATCCCCAATCTGCACTTTGTGCGTCTGTGCGCTATCTAGCAAGACCTGGAAAGCCTGTCCTCCTCGTTCGATTCTCGTAGCACCAGGTTTTCCTTTATGGGGACTCAATTCTTGTAGTACTCGAAATTCTTGCAACTTGGCGTCAACATATTCTTGCAACTTGGTGCAATTCCACTGCGTGGCTCTCTCTGGTGTGGTCAACTTTTGTGCAACAGCCCATGGGACTCCAATTTCCTCTATGCCTAACGAAGGATCACCAGCAATGACAGCCTTCGCAGTGAAATTCCCACTCTTCCCCAAAAGGATATCTGAAAGCCATTCCTTGGTCCAGCGATGGTCGTCTTCCTTCGTGACTCGACCATTTCGATCCCTTTTTAGTGGTTCTTTACCTGCAACTGCCTGCACCCAAACAAACAATCCCGTTTTAATAAATTACACCAGGATTCTGATATCATCTCGAATAGATTGAAAACTCCTAGTAAGAGACATCCAATGCCAATGCAGAAATAATCCTCACTCCAAAAACATAATCCCTTAAAGAGATAAGCTGCAACCGAGTATATCAATTTATTAAAGAACCCCAGATAAGTTTGAAGTAAAAACAACCTAGTAATCTCATGCTACTCTTCGCAAGTGGTGGCATCCCCTAGTTTGGTACAACAAACACTTTTCTACCGCTCTACATGGTAGACATTAATCAAGCACTTACTTTAGGGGCACCTTTCTCCCGCAAATACTGAGAAGTAAGTATTTGAAGCGCTGTTGATTCTTCTCTCTGTGCCCTACTCATAGCCTTCCCCGTTCTAGTCCTATGGATGCGTCCAATCTCTGTGACCAGATTCTGCAAGGTTCTTGTGACGTTATCCTGAACAACCTCAAAACACACGTGAATGTTAAAACAACGTTTCCCGCTCCAAAAAGATCTCACATTCCCCACAGGCCAAACGGCTGATTACAGCAGTAGACCTTTCCTTTCAAACACTCACCTCTAAAGAGTCTCAAGTAACCACTTCGTAACCCCCAAGATATCATTGTCAAAACGCACATTCTTCAAGGCAATCGCAAGACCACCAGAGTCACTGAATAAATCAGAGTCTCGTTGGTTCCACAAAGTAGATGCAAACATCAATCCGAAAAGAGACATTTCTTTAAATGACGGGTAGTAAAATGCAGGATTGTGGTACATACACTGCCAAATTGCACGGTCGTCGTGTTGCTTATGTATTTGTAATCCGTTGTGCGCGTACAGTTGGGTGGAATCGGTACACACTTCATTATAAGAGCTTCAGGACGTGCTACATCTCTATTCATCCCAAGCTTGCTAATAGCTCGTTCTGGTATCTTCTTCAATATAGTGTATGCCTGTGAAGATTGCGTTGTGTGAGCAGACTACTTGGCTGAACTTTTTATAGATACAGATGTCAAATACTGGTGTTTTTCACTGGGAACTAATTACCAAAGGTCTGCGTGTTCAGATAGTTACGAAAAAAAGTATCAAAGACACACCAAAGAAATTATAAATTATCTTCGTGAAATCAATGAATTCATAAAATTCATATGAATGACAAGTCACAAATCCTTAAAAAATAGAACTGGATAAGAACGACAAATGAATGAAATAAGATATGACGATAACTAGCGACTTCTATTGCCATGAGAAAAGGATATGATAGAGAGAACATTCAACTCCCCGTAAGCATACAACTCCCTGTATGCCGGATATTTACTTTTTCTCCAAACACATACATTCAAGGTGGATTATCGTGCAAAATGACATAGAGATGATTAGTAAGAAGAGGTTCACCTCTGAAGGTGACAGGACATGTTTTGTCGGAACCTTATTTTCATCATCCTGGAGACGAGCTGGCCCCCCAAGAAAAGCCCAAAAATCACCTGGAAGCCAAACGTCATCTTCATTGTCCTGAACCTCCAACTGAAGTATTTCAGAACTATCACCTATCTTCCTTCCTTTAACTGGGAGGATCTTCACGAGGATTGGTCGATAATCCGAATTACCGGGTGAACAATGCAGGCATGCTGATGTCTTCCTGGACCGATGATTATCTGCATTGAGAACATCCAAACCTGCAGGTCTCCCCTTATATATTTTCTTAGAGCTTTTCGCATGGCCCTGCAACTACAAAGCACACTAATCAGAGGAAGTTTGACCAGCAAAACCCAGCAATCAAGTTTGTGCCATCAAGGTTTATGTCAACAAGGTGGCATTGCCTCCCCTGGAGCTATTAAACCGCCTATTAAGCCGACGTTCGGAGCAAGAATGAAGACATTACTGCTGATGTAGAATATGCAATCAAGGGCAAGTACCTGTGTGGATGGAGACTTCATACTGCCAGACTTCTTTGAACCGATTGCTGACTTCTTTGGACCATTTGTTGTAACTTCAAAATGTGACGATCCATTGGCGTGAGCTTTGCCCTTAGACTTACTACTTCCCAAATGCGGAAGGCGCATCATTGCTGACTGACTTGTCGATGCTAAAGTAAAATCCATGGGCCCTTGCGGTATAATTTGGAGGATGTCAGGTGGAATTTCGTCATCTGACGAAAGCTCTATCACAGGTTCAGCTGCATCTGTCTGTACAAACAGAGCAAACACAGAAAACACTGTATTTAAACAAGACTCTTGTCGATGGCCAGAGTAACTTTCACCAAGTGGGCGCGAGAATTATAAACCTAAGAAGAAAATCTGACCACAATTTAGTGATAGTTAGAGGGGCACCTCAATTGGCACTGCTTCAACAATAACAGGGGTTCCTCTGTCCCCGTTAACGTCTTCCCGCTCCAAGTACAGAGCTTCGTTTCGTTTCGATGTATGCCCTGCTTCTTCACTGAAATTAATTTTCTGCATTAGAACAGGTCTTTATGTAAGTTCGACACGTGTGAGTCCAGACAGTAAAACGCTTTCAGTGGAGCAAAGACAAGGCTAATGCAACTAAGAGATTTGATGCCACATCAAAAAGGTCATTGCACGTTGCATATGAAAACTTCTTGAGTGGAAAGTAAACAACTGACCTAAGAAATTATCTTAGCTCCTCATGCAATCAAGGATGATAAGAAGACCGCCCATTCTATAGCATTAAGATGAGGTGCAAAGTGTCACTAAGGTTCCATCGACTGCATCAATCCCCGAAAAGGATCCTAGAAGCTGAGTTCCATGTTATAAACCTACGAATATAAGCAGAGAAGCCATCATATAGCATCTCGTCAGGGGGTGCATACTACCTTTTTCTTCTCTTTTGGAACTCCACAGGCAAGGCATATCTTCTGAAGTATTCGTTGCACCAATCGCATATGGTTGGGGTGGAATATCGGTTGTGTAAGTTTCACGTGCGCGAAGTGGCCTGCAGACGTACATGAATGCATAAATAGTATGCTCGAAGAGAGCAACTGCACTGTTCAAAGCGCTTATGTTCACATCGACTAACTTCACAACCACAACATTAGAAAAGATAAGAGCAGCCTAAACGATGCACAGTGGTGTAGACTAGAACAAAATCTAAAAAAACTACCAGGTAACACAGTGCACAACGATAATGGAAAATGCTACTACCAGAAAACCCCATTCCAATCCGAGTCTACGAGTTTCACCTGTACATTCGTCGTAGTTGGTCCCTCCACAAGTTGCACATATTTCATTCTCAGCTGGTAAACCAAGCCGAGGGTCAACGAGATTCTTAAGCGTGTCCTGGCATCTGCTCTTGATAACAGAAAATCCGAGCTGCATGGTAAATTATGAACTGTTAGATTAAGTAACTTCAAGACTCATTTAGTTCCTAACTCTCCCCGTCAGCTTCAACCTACGGGAGCAATCTGCAAAAGATCCTTCACAACACGAACCAAGTGAAACTGAAGACAAAAATGAGTCGGCAGGTTCATAGCCTTCAAAACTCTTACGAATTCTTTGGATGTAGCAAGGCCAAACTGGAGGCCAACGATTTCTGCACAAGGAACCTGCAACGGTGGGAGCTGCGCCCCAGGCTCCATCACTTGCATTTTCAAAACTCGTATAGCCGAGAAAATAGCTTGCAAATTATCGACAGCTGCTTGCCATTTGCGCCGATGACTTCTCAGAAACTCGCCAAACTATGCAATCCACCTAAAAACAAACAAACGCATGAAAAAAATACATGAGCAAACAAGAAACTGAACGTTTCAAGCTCGTTATGGTCCCGGACACAATTAAATCACACCCCGTCATCGCCAACACATTCCTTCTCCTCTTCCAACAACAAAAAACCTTCACATTGCCACATTATGCAAATTCACCTCAAAACAAAAAGACGCACACACTAAAAAATCATATACTCTAAGCCTAAGATACTAAAGTGAGGAAACAAGAACAACTACTCAAGAGCAGCGGATGGTTCTAAAGAGCTTCTTAATTGTCTCCGGACACAAAATATTCCTCCTCCTCTTTCAAAAAAACCTCAGAAACTCCCTTCACAGTGCAACATTATTTAAATCCATCTAAAAATAAACAAACAAAAACTATATACTCTAACACTACGGTATATCAAATGCTTCAGCAGCACCTGAGCTCCTTAATTTTCCAGAAATTTAAACCTGCCTTCTCCTCTTCCACACACAAGAGGAAACCAAAAAACGAATACCAAGAAATGAAAGCGCGGGCAATCCCGAGATGCATACCGATCAAGAAAGAGTGCGGAAAAACGGCTTCCTAAACAGAAAAGAGCAGTGGTTACGGCGATGCAATGCAATTCGCATGAAACGAAGGGAATCTATGTCAAAATTATCAATGCGACGCCGCAGCAGCAGAGCTCCGGCTTGGAATGGAAAATGGCTTTGTCTTCCCAGTATTTTTGTCTTTCCAGTCTGCCCTGGATGGATGGATGAATGAATCCCCGATGGATGGATGACACCTGACAGCTTCATCCTTCTTAACTAATGCGTCCCAATCTGTCTCCCTCAACATATCAAATCATGATCACCATCGCAGTCATTTTTTTGTAGTGGCAGTGGGTTGGTTTTTGACCCATTCCTGTAATCATAATGTGGAATTAAGCCGACATGAGTTATGATTGACAAGATTTTCTATAAAAAAAAAAATTAATCTAAAACCTAAGTGCCAAAAATTTTAAGGAAATTGTTTTTTTTCCAAGAGAGGTAGTGTTTTTTTTCAAGAAAGGTAGTTTTTGCATGGTGAAAAAAAGATCTTGAAGAATGTTTGTGGATATTTTATTTATTGAACATTTTTGGTGAAGAATTTAACCCTTAAACACTAAAACGACCATTTTATGGTCGCTGCCCATTTTTAATGGGTTGCCAAGAACCAAAAAGTAAGTCTTTGGGGGAAAAAAAATTAAATACTACATTAAGTTTACTTTTCAAAGAAATTTGAATTATGTCAATCGAGTTAAAATCCACCCAGTAAAAAAAATTCAAGTGAAAAACCTCAACTTGCCTTAGTGTTGTAAAATTTACTATATGGAGAAAGTAACGATGTTCCCTCCATCATTTATTTTGCTTTTTTGAACGTATAAACCAATTTTAACTATCAGTAATCATGCTAAATTTTAAACTCTAAAGGTGAAAATTATAATTTATATAATTTTTCAAAGGTTATTGCTTTTAAATTCATTGAAAAAAAAATCTAAAGTTTTTCTTGGAAATCTAGCCCATATGGATCATTCGTAGAGACAATGTCCTACATTTTTCTATTGAACCAAACTTTAGAAAACATATAGAAGGCACATGTTACAGTGCCTTTCAAAACTGATCAGATGTTTTCAAAATTTTCATTCAATCAATAATGGGGGGAAAAATAAACACATGAATTTGTAAATAGTAATTTTATTGAGATACTATGTGTAAGAACATACATGTTTCAAAAAGATTCCGTCCAAAATAATGCTTAAATAAAAGAGATTTTTTTTTTCAAATTTCGCCTATACATTTGATCAGTTTTGTAACTCCAAGAAGAGAATCACTCAATATTTTGTTCACTTTCCTTTTGCTCCTAGCACAATTGCTATTCAAAGTGGCATGCTTTCTACAAGCCTTCTGCAATCATTTGAAGTAATAGAATAGAAAATTTCTACGACAGGATTGCACAATTCAGTCATTCCACTTGGTGGATGCTCATATCGATTTAATCTCCATTTGAGAATTTCCCATAAATGTTTTATCATATTCAAATTGGGCGATTGAGCAGCCAAGGTAGAAGAGTGAAACACTATTGCGAAAACCACTCCTGAAACATCTTAGTGGTATAAATGTGAGCATTGTCTTGTTGTAAAAATACAAGAGATGGGTCTAAGTCAAACTTCTAAATTGCCCTATCAACAATTTGCTCTAAAATTTCGTGGTAACGATGTTGGTTTATGAGGCCCTCTACTTTGCATACCAATCTAGGTCCATGAATGCACATACTTCCCCAAATCATAATTCCCCTGTCAGCATGTTTTATTGTTTACGTAACAATTTGCAACAAACATTCCTTCGGATTATGTGTTCAATACCAAGACATTCTATCTGAACAAAATCGGTTGATTTTAAACTCATTTGGAAAGATTACTCAACTCCAATCATCTATTGTCCAGTTTTGGTGGAGTCTTGCAATCTCTAAACGCGCCTTGACATTTTTGCTAAAAAGCTGCGGCTTCTTCTTCTTCACTTGTGTACCTAAACCATCTATATGAAGTGCATGCCTTGCAGTCTGAGCACTCACTTCTAACCCAAAGTCTTTGTGGAGTCGTCTTACTACATCTAGAGCAGTATCTAATCTTCTTCTAGTCATTTCTCGCACACATGATCATTCCATCACTCTAGTCAATAATCAGTGGCCTACCTCCACGTGCATGATATGCATTGGAAAGATGTGTCTGTCAAAGGTTATGCATATTTCCTACACTAATATACAAATTTCTTGCATTTTCTCCATGTAGACACCCTCTTTGAAGCATAGAAACTATATTCTCTTATTGTTGTCAAGTTAATGTTTTCACCATCTTCTCTTCTAGTAAAGAAGGCCTACACAGTGGAGATACTTGTGCACACAGATGCAAGACAAATAATAATGTAAAGCTCTAAAAGTACAAGTTGAAGTTTTATGCAAATTAGCTCCCATCATATGCAAACTCACTCTCTAACCATGCGCTTACAAAATTGATCAAATAAGGACAGATGACTATTGGGCTTTCAAATGTACACATGTATGCATTGCCATGTGTATGGTCTACTACAACTGGTAGTTAACGTCAAATAGAAGCTCATGTAAATTTAATTAATGACCTCACACTTGTCAAATTTCACGTAGAGGTGTTCAAATTTCAGATTCATAAACATTTGATCTATTTTGGAAGGTACTTTATATAACACATCTATGTCTTGCCTAATACCCCTTGGGCTTTTAGGGGTTAAAGATTTGGCACATCTATGTACCTAATCTTCATGTATGGTGTGTTTAAAAATAAATAAACAAAAAAAGTCGTTAACCATAATTATCATTATTAACCCTTTAACCTCTAAAGGACTATAAGGCCCCCATGTGGCTTTTGGAACTAGAAAGTGAGGAAATTCGAGTTGTTGGGCCGTGAATTGTATGATGAACAACAAAGAAACCCTGAATATTTTTGACAGCTGAATCCGTGGGTACTTCCTAATCGAAAATTCATGAAGTGTGCAATTTTTGGTGATTTTTTTGAGTTGCAAGGAGGCTATTTGGCATCACTTTAAACCCTCATATCTTCCTCTTCACACCTCCAAATTATGTGAATTTTTTTTGATGTTCAAAATAATGATCTCTATCTATGATAGTAAAATGCTTACATATTCTAAAAGTAAAGTGCCTGTATATTTCTAAAAAATAAAAATTATTTTATGAATATCTAGGCACTTCAATTTAAAGTAAATATCATGTGTCACTAACGTCACTAACTCCAAAAATAGAGGTTAGTGACGTTGGTCACACATGATATTTAATTTTTCAAAATAAAACTCTTTGATTGAGGCTTATTGATGTGTAATGACCAAAAACTTTGTGTAAAATCGTCTCCTTGTCCAGAGTGTTTATTTGATGTTTATTTTTCGTGTAAACGTAACTAATATATATATTTTAAAACAAGCGTTTATTAGACTCTGCATTCTTCCATTTGAATAAATATACAAATGTGTAGAAATAAACTACAGCTGGCCTCGACCAACCCGACCTGTCCCCGCCGATCCCACCAACCCAGTCCAACCTCACCAACCCGGCCCGACACTCACGAGCCCGCCAACCCGGCCCTAGCCCACCGGCCCAACTCGCCCTCGCCTCGTCACGACCCTGTCATTAGACCTTTTTTTTCAAAAAATTTATGCCTTATCGCAGCATTGGGGCAACCTTGGCACGGATGCCTATAGGGTGTAAATGTAGATTTGATTCCTTCGGGCTGCTCGGCATTTGAGCCCTTGTCCTTTAAGGGTTAATATTAATATTTTAAAAAAAATTAATTATTTGATTCAATTCTTTGAAAAGTTGAATGAACGTAAACTTATTAGTGGATATTGTACATTATGAATTTTAGATTCTCTCCATATGGTTAGATCTATGATTGCTATCACCAATATTTTTGTATAAAATTTGAAACTCAAAATTCAAAATTCTTTTGTGATTCAATTACAAATAAGATATTGATAATCTATGAATGAAATTTGTTATGATGGGTTGAAATGTAATACTCTAAGTGTAGTGATTTTTAAAGATATTTTGGTTGCTTAATTTTATAAGTTGACTTTTTCAAGAGCACTTTTGATTTGATTTGAAGTAAGATCTTCGAATTTTTTGGTGAATCATTGCAACATGAAATGAGGCATAAAATTTTCTCAAATCATTTCCTTTTCAATGGGTTCACATATGCATGAACCTAACTTCCCATAAAGTCTACAATAAAATATCCACATTGCAAAAAGTGCATGACGGATGATAAAACATAGATGAAATCTATACATCGTCCAAAAATTGGACGCTCAAGCAGTTATTGATTAAAGCTCAAAACCCTAAAATTGCAATATACACCAAAGAAAAAGTTTTTCTACCAAATTTTATTTTATGTAAGTTCAAGAAGCATGCCACCTACACCTTATTGTTCATCAGTATTATTTACATTTTCCATAGTAATTTCATACTATATTGAGTATTTTTGTAATTACTATGATTTTTACAAGAAAAAAGCTTTGAAAAATCTTATAAAATTCATTTGTATTCTAATAATTATGAAAAAATCAAGGTAAATCGGTTTAACAATACCTCGTATGAGAAAAAGATACCAGAAAAACATAATATATTTTAAAATGTCGGGAATAGGGATCAAGATGAAAGTCATGTACAACACCGTGTATGATATACTAAGTAAGCCCCAATTTCTGTAAAATACAGCAATGGTATTATTACAACCAGCACAGTGGCCATGGTCTTCTCTATAAAGAATAGTTATTACCAGGCGTCATTAGTAAACTTCCAGCTCGGCAAACGCCTATTGCTCACCATCCCTCTATAATACCATACCTTCACTTCCTTAGGCCACCCAGTCTGGGAAGACAAGAAATGACTGTCTACAGAAAGCTTCACCTTCTCCTTGTACTCCAAACTTGTCCTACTTGAGGGTGAGAAATGAACCTTGAAGAGAATTCTACGGTATTCCCCTGCCTAATAAAACGCGTAAGAAGGAATACATCCGCTTAGTGCATTACAGCAACATCCTCTGGGGGTTACCCAAATTCTTCCGAAATGCTGCCAAGAACCGGCCTGAAAGATACCATAAACAAAACATAAACATAACAAAACATAGTAGATATTCCATAGTTTTCTCATATTCAGTATATCAGGGTGCTGAAAGATACCATAGGAAGGAAAATTAGTATTAGAAACTAAGCTTGGTTCCCCTGATAAATTACTCTCATACCGAATTTAGAAACTATCAAAGGCGAGGCATCATTCTCATAGTTCAGAAGACATCTTTTAGAACTTCTATTGGGTAACAGGGCTACTGCACAATTGTTTTTAACCAAGGAGAATCATTAAGAAACAAAGGCGGATACAAGTTCTATTCACCGAGCATGAAAGTGCAAATACTCACCTCCAGTATCACCGTCATAAACCCGATGATCCACAGATATGGTTACCAACATTTCGGTCACAGTCTTTGGACCTGTCATTAGAATTTGCAAGCATTACTATGGTGCAAATTTAGGATACAGAGGTGTCATTGTTACAACTGAAATGAAGTTGGGTTTAAATAAGCCAAGGTCAAATGGTGAAATATCTGTGAAACTATGGTGAAATATCAAAGAAACTATTCATTCGATAGATTGTAGGAAAAACGCGTGGGATGCAGAAAGAATGCAATACCATTAGTCTCTTCATCCCAAACCACCTTCTCCACACCCCGACCCACGGCAAGAATGCATGCCTACATATCAGAGAAGAAGATTAGAAATGATACATTTTGATACATAGCGACCGAAACAGAAAGTAGCCATCATAAGCTATTATAATGATAAAGAGGTGGAAATGTCTAGTTACTTATTGGTTGTAGCAGACAGCCATACGTGCCAAAAATTTGTAAAATACAGAGGTGGGAATACCTGAGGTGGATTGATGATGGCACAAAAGTGGTCTACTTGGAACATACCAAGGTTTGAAATGCTATACATCAGCCACAAAACCAGGAGTCAGCCATCAATTGATAGAATCAAACCACAAATACTTCTAAACACATGCACTACCTCAGGGTGGTTAAAGGAGATGGTTAGGGTTCAAATTTAATATATAAATATTGGTGATAGAAATACTAAAACCGAACAGTACAGATGTAATTCAAAATTCAAAATCTACAATTTCTGTTTACATATGAAGTACATCTTCACAATCAACCAGACGAGTAAAGGCATTTAGAGGCTAAAGTAGATGTTATCCAACACAAGGGTAGCACAAACTGAGATGTAGAAAATGGTGGCTAACTGTGGAAGCAAGAACTGACCTGAATGTGCCACCTTGAAATTCATGTGGTTTCAACTTCCCTTGCCGAGCCTTCTCAGCTAAAGATTTCACCTGCAGCAGGATCACAGTAGATTTGGAACATCCGACCGTATCAGTCTTGATATGCATTTCAAACAATGAATATATTCAGTTAACAGTTTTTAAGTTTGACAAGCTCGGTCAAAAAATCATAAATAAGCATAGAACATGCAACGCAATGAGGTAGTACCTCAGCAGAAATTGTTGACAGTGACTTTTGATCGGCATTACTCAAGATCGGTGTAATCAGACCCTGTATTTCCAAAGGCACAGTTAGTTTAAATCTTTGTTATTGAAGCTAGTTGATGCGCTTACAATGCAGTTTGAGATCAAAAAATTTCCATGGTGAAGTGGAAATTCTGGTAATAGTTCGACCTTGTCAGTTGCAACAGCAATTGATATGTCAATGGACTTGTTATTTACTCTATCTCCTGCTTTGTCGTCCCAAAAAGCTGCACAGAACATCATTCCATTAATGAACAATAGGGCTCAGTAATATCAAAATCACACAACATCTCTCTGACCGGAAGTGCCCAAACTCACTCCTTATAGAGCCACTCACGACCTCAATGACCATTGCATATACACCAAAAGTAGAAACGAGGCTATCAAGTATAACATACGACTGTGCTTCATTCAGTGACTGATATACAAAGCAATGAGGTTAGGTCAAATTTTCCTACCAAAACTACCAAAAAACTTGCCCAAACTTCTATTCTCCATCTGGTTTCAACATCACGCAGGGAAATGAAAAAAGATACTCTGAACATGTGAAGGACAAAAATCACTTGAAGGCATTCATCCTCAACTACTTAATGAACCAATACCATTTGCTTCAGGAACCTCCTTCAGAGCCAGAGCAGCAGCCTTGATAACGAAATCATTTACTGAAATAGATATTCCATGCTTCTCTGCAAAACGTCAAATCCAAATTTTAAAAAACAAACATACTAACAGATCTGTTTCTGACACCATGATAAGTTGTCGATATTTTCGACAATGGAAGTGTACATAGAGAAGGTGTAAGATATCTGAAGCCACCTTAAAAGTAACCCAGAAAACACATATTGAGACATAAAATATATGATGATTTGGGTAAAATACCTTTCAGCTCTTTCCTGAACCGTAAGGTTGGATCCAAATTTGTGTCTGTCAACGGAGAAGAGCAGGGTCAGCAAAAACATAAATGCATCAACTGTATTGCCGAAAGCTCGTGCGGTTGAGTTAAACTAGAATCCAGTTAAAAAACAGAGACAGTAAGGGGATCGTTCCAAATGGACATTGCAATTGAGCATTGATTTCTGACCTGATTGTAGGTAGGCATGAGGTATGCCATTCTTGGACTCGAGCAGCCTCTTTGCAATAATCTGCAATAGCAAAAGGAAAGCATTACACCACACTATTACTGTCAGTCCCGTAGAGGAAGCCACGTCTTTAACTTGAGCAAGCACTCCTCTTTCAACTGATTGTCATCCTCAAGAGATACTACCGACCTATATACCATGACTAAGCACCGTGAGAGAAGCACGCGAATATAGTACCTTGCGGATTGGCGAGTTGGGTATATCTTCAAAACTTAATGGTGTATCCGGCATATCCGGTTTTGCCTTAGATGGTGCACTCTTTTTAGCAGCAGTACTCTGTGCAGCACCACCAGCTTGCGGTTTCATCCCACCTTTCACGGCAGCCAGCACATCACCTTTTACAACCGCTCCACGAGGGCCCGTCCCTTGAATTTGTGAGGCATTCAGACCACTTTCGGCAAGAAGCTTTTTAACTGCAGGGCCTATCCTACCCTGACCAGCTGAACCGGTCACGGGAGCTGGAGCTGGTGGTGTTGCAGTTGAAGAGGGTTGGCTTGCAGACTCTGAGGCTCCAGCTTCAGGAGCAGATGCACCACTATAACTTGCAAATTTTCCAAGATCTTCTGCTGTCTCAGCCTGTAACAAAAATGCTCGGTGAGAAAATATGCAGGGTTGATGTAGAACCACATGACTGTCATTGGGTATCCCAAAACACTTGACAGTAAAGGGTACTGAACCCTCAAACAATTAGGATGTTATGAAAATCCATGGTAATACAAAAACTAGTAGATAGTAATAACTTCAAAAATTAGGAAGCACCTCGTTTGTTAAACGAGGAAAAAATGTACAAATATATTTGACATGCAGGTTAATAACATGTCAACACACTTGATCGAAATGGACAAACTTCAGCACAAACGATCCTTCATAAGCAGACGCTATTTAACTTAGGTGGATAGAAATAGTTATATTCCCTTTACAATCGTAAATAAAACAAGGCGATAACTAGAATACAGCCATGAAACTCCATCAACCTCAGGCATCGCAGTTAACAAAATTCCCATATCAGAACTTACAATGATGCACAACTCCATCCCAACTTGCACATCCTTCGTGCCAGATGGAATCATGATTTTCGCCATGTACCTACAGCAGACAAACAATTAATAGGACTCATGCTCAGACTCCACTATACAAAGAGCAGAAACCAGATTCTATAGAAGAATCCGGTCCGTAAGACAGCAATTACTTTTGAACCAAGCGCTTGCAAATTAAATTTGACTATTTCCCACCAAATTTGTAGAATAGTTTGCAACTTTGAGGTTTATGTTTGGCGCTCACCCATCTTCCAGAGACTCGAAGTCCAGCGTAGCCTTGTCAGTTTCGATATCACAGAGCACATCACCAGCTGCCACCTGTTGTACTCCCACGTTCTCGTCAGTCACATTGTGCAAAGAAGAGAAGGTCGACATACATATTTGTGTATATAGATAGAGTTAAAAAGCTTGTGAAGGAAATCACGTACCTGTTCACCTTCCTTCTTCTTCCAGGTTCCAACATTACCCTGTGTCTGCATATAACATCCCATCCACAAAACGACTGAGCATCACAGAACAGATGGCATAGTAAAAGCCCAAGAGCACTTTATGAACTACTTACTAATTCAAGGCTAGTCTTGATACAAAGAAACAGCCGTGAGCCAAATGAGCGTACCATGGTTGGAGAAAGTGCAGGCATCGCCAAGATTTGATGAGCTGGAAGATCAACTGGTGGTGCTCTTGGAGGTGGGGCTGGAGCAGCACTAGGCTGTTGTTTTGGAGGAGATGATTGGGGAGCAGGTTTGGCTCCACCTCCACTTCCTCCTCCCTCACTATAGTTAGCAAACTTGCCAATATTCTCCTCACTCTCCGCCTGCATTCAGAACCGTGGGCTCATCAGTGTTAGTCTCCTCCCATCACCTGCTTTACCTCATTCTCAATAAGCATAAATACTCGTCTTCTCTCTCCCGTACGCAAAATCTGGATACGTAGAAGAAACAGTGCATGAGTAAGCCTAGTGATCTTAACGTATCCTTAAACATACTACCTGTCGAATTAAACTGATAGATGGTACCGATCTTTGGATTTTCTGGTTCATATGACTTTCAAAAGCATTCATTTTGAACCAGAAATCACTATTTTTGCATGACTCAACATCTGGTAAATTTTCTCTACAGACAATGCTAACTTACAATTACACAAAGAGCTTTGCCAACAGGTACATCCTTTGAACCGGCAGGCATCAAAATTTTAGCCAAAACTCTGCAAAAAGACCACAGAAAGACTTCACATGAATAGTTATACATGTAAAACTGCAACCAAAACCTTCAAACTAGTAGGAAATAAGGCAATGCATGATTCAGCTGGAACTATGCAGATGCAAAGAAACTGCGAAGACGCCAAGGCCAGAGAGAGTACAATGAATTGCAACAAGGAGCACATCAAGACTACAACGTCCCATAAAGGTTAAATGTTAATACCCGTCTTCTAGTGATTCAAAGTCGAGAGTGGCTTTGTCGGTTTCAATGTCACATAAAACATCCCCTGCAGCTATCTGCATATTCATCAAATGGTAACAAATATCACTAAAAAAACAGCTCCTCACGATTCTGGAAATTTTGAATAAGATCTAAATAATAGACGATTAAAAGAAAAGAAAAATGTATTGGATAAAACAAAATCAGATAAGATGAAAATCATACCTTATCTCCTTCTTTTTTCTTCCAATTGCCAACATTTCCTTGAGTCTTCGCAGTAGATATCATGGTTCACAGATAGCAAACCAGTTACATTGGTAAACATTTAAAATCTTGTCGTAAAATGACTTCGTAAAATGACTTCGTAAAATGACTTCGTAAAATTTAAGCTCATTTGAAGGAATGAATTCAAAAAACTGAAACTCCTGAAATGAATTATTCATTACGCGGGAAACTCCCCAAAAATGGGAACTTTGTCTAAAGTAGGTCAGCTATAACATCTCAAGAAATTTTGTAACTATTCCAAGTTTCAGACTAGCGATCTTTGAAAATCTATGGATATTTAGTTTGATTATTGATCATTTAGAATAAAACAGTACAATTATTTTGAAATAAGATCGAACTGATCATGGAAAGCGAAGGTTGAAAAAATTGAAAGGAGCTTGGCGGTAAATGGTCAATCAAGCCATTGATCATATACATACCATTGTCGGAGACAAAGCTGGCATGGCAAGAACTTCGTGAGGGGGTAGGTCAGACGGAGGTGGAGATGGGCTTGAAGCTGGGCTTGGAGGTGGAGGTGCTTGCTGCTTTGGCGGAGGCGCTGATGGAGCTGCCTGGCCACCTCCTGCACTTGCCCCATCACCTTTGTAACTTGCAAATTTTTCCAAGGCATCGTTACTCTCAGCCTGCACCAATAGCATCATTATTCATGAGAGAAAATTCTCTTTTGACTATGGAGCACTGAAACATTTTTGGCAAGGCCCAAACGTCACAGATGTGCAATTACCCAGTACTACATGATGGCAACATATCAACAACCAGTCAGATTTCTGCCATTAACTGCTAAGCCTTTTCAAGAGACACAATCGTACTAAATTCATGATCCTTTCACCGATCTAAACTGAAATCCAGGCCAGTCTTCTCTAGTAGAAAGATGCACCAATTAATTATACTAAGTAAACATTGCAACTTCAAGGAGGACAGATTAAGCCCAAAGTGTCCAAGCTAAATAGAAATTCGACTTTGGAAGGTAATAGTTGATTGTAGTAAGTTTCAAAACGTATTTCTAATGTTCAAAATTGTAGGTTATGATTTCTTCTTTCTATGGGTACATTCCTTGGAACTTCCTAAATGATTTATTTCAACTCCTATAGATATGGAAACGGCGACCTATGGCCATTTAGGCACTTAGGGGTTAATATATACAGTTCTGCTCCAAGCCAAGGGCAAGTGTGAGTCAGGGCTTACAATAATACAAAGAGGATTTCCAACTGGCACATCCTTTGTTCCGGCTGGACACAATATTTTAGCCAGAACTCTGCAAGCACATAAGAGATATTATCGATCTTGAGCAACATGAGCATTGACTACAACGCCAAATTAAAATAGTCAAGAAGTGCTTCAGAATACTAACTTTCCTGCAAGTAGAAGTAACTAAAACAATCACAAAGAGCTTCAGTAGAACTAACCCATCTTCCATGCACTCTAGGTCAAGAGTAGCCTTGTCAGTCTCAATGTCGCACAAGACTTCACCAGCTGCTACCTGAAAAAAATTCCACATTCAGTATGTCGGCAAATATTTGTCACCTTGTGGCGAGTGCAGAAAGACACTGGGCAGGAAGACTCTCACCGTATCTCCTTCTTTCTTTTTCCACTTTCCAACGTTCCCTTGGGTCTGTGAGAAAATAAACCTATGTAAGTACCATAATCATCAGACACAAGATGACTATCAACATGAAATTCAGTTCTTATGCAATTCAGTTCAGTTCTTGTGCAATTCCATGATAGATTTCCTAAGGTTTGGATCTCCAAAAATAAGGAAACAAATTACCATTGTTGGTGACAACGCAGGCATTGTAATAATTTCATGAGGAGGTAGATCTGTGGTATCAACCGCACAGTAGCCAGTCAGTTAAAATGCAGTACACTTGCCTACAAATGATTCATACATAGCCAGTACTTGCAGCATTTAGTACTAGAGCCTAGAACAGGATCATTCATGAACAATGATATTGCACATCATCAAAAATTCAAACCAGCTCATTGAAGAGGATCCTGCACAGAAAAATTCACACAGAAGCAGAACTGGAGAAGAGGACAATTTACCTCCCGAAGCATACCCGCGAACACCACCAGAAAACTGCTCAATATCCCACATCCCACCCCACACCAGAAAAATCAACTCTCAGGTACTAATGATCAAGCCGATTGTATCGAAGGAGCTCCCAGTACACTAATTAATAGCATATCTACACTTTTCTTCATGAGTTCTCTATTATTATATGCGAAGGTAGGTATTTCATTTTGCCTCTATCCTGGTCTCTTCCTGGATTCTATCCTCTTGCATTGCAAGGCTGCTTGTCACATCCAGTAAAGAAATTTTAAAATAAAAATAAAAAACTAAAGGAATTACCAAGCTACGAAACTTCTTCATTCAGTCGCGAGCTTGTCTCGTATGCTGCACTAAACTCATATCAGTATCACTAAACTTGAACACAAAACTCATCTCCATATCAAACCCAAATGTACCTTTGGAGTCAAAAATCCATGGCGTTCCCCAACGAACGACAATGAAGTGAAGTCATTCCTAATTATCAGAACAACGGATAAGGTCAGAGACCAAATATGCAAAAGTACATGCATCTCAAAAATCACAAAAGGTAATGTGATCACATTTTCTTAGGAGAAAAATAATGCCATTATTATCAAAATGGCCAGATATTCAGGCATTTGTTATCCAGCAAAACTCAGGTCGATATATGCCGATGAACAATATAACAAGCTACTGATAACAGCATTCTCAAAACTGGTCTAGAATCTGTTTTACTAATGTCTTCACAACAAGGATTTATTATACACCCACCTCTTTAACAGTTCAGAATCCAACTGGTTCGTCCGGCCACCAGGAGGACTGCATACATGACAAAAACTTCAGCATCCTAAGCAAAATCAGCAATGGAACGTATCGATGAGAGCCGTATACTCAACACCGTAGTTGCAAGTAAAAAGGTGACCTAAAACCCAAGGTTAAGGGCATAAAACAGAATTAGCCACTATTGTACCACTTAACACGTAAATCTAGCTTAGATATTTTGACCTTCAAATAAATTGAAGTGTGCCCTGAATTCTTCAAAACAATAATTATCAAGTTCATGTGATATAAACTCCAGCCAAAGATTCTTCAATCTGCAAAGCCTTATACATGTGAACGCGAAAAGCAATAGTCCTAGTGCTTTGCCCTAAACCATCTAGAACCTCGAAAAGGATACACATGCTCTAACCAACCAAACTTGAAAGCCGAGTATCAATTCGACGATCATAATAAACGACGATCGGCTTCTTGAGAAATTACTTTAACCCCTAAGCGTCTAAAATGCCTAATATGGCCATCTGCATTGCAACGGTGGCATTTCTTCATTTTACCTCGGTTTTCTGATTGCAATACATCATTTTATAGCTCTGGTTCTACACTACAAGATCAACAGTGTCGATCGTGTCAAACCGAAGTCATTTTCACAAAAACAGATGATTTACAGCAGGGGGTCCAATTTTCCTACACTACAGAAAACACACGGTGGACGCTTAGGGGTTAACTACTTCGACTGACATTCCATTGGGAGCCCTAGATCCCAGAACCGCACCAGATATCGCAACTACAGAGTACTACAGAGAAATCCCGATCACAAACACATCCGCCCCTCATTGCGAGAAAAATGCCCTAGTTCAAGATCGATCGCACGATCCAGCTCATGCAGCAGAAAGAATCGCAGAAACCAGAATTTTCAAAATAGTCAATACCGAGGGTAATGACGGGGAGCCACAGTGCGAGCTCCGAACAAGCTGCTACTCGTGAGCGCCCTGGCCATCCGCTCCTGCATCGCCCGAGCTCGCCATGTGCCCGCCATGGCAGCAGCAGTCAACTCCAAACCCTAACTCACAACTTTCAATCACAACCACCTCGGATCAAAACCTGCCTCGTTCCGGAAACAAAAACAAAAAATCAAAATTCCAAAACACACACTCGATCCCCTCCGATCCATCTGCTCTGCCAAATTCCAACGCACCTTAAAACCGATTTCCACGAGAATTCACCGAATTCCAGCCGTTCTTCTCAGTCTTCTCAACTTGCTAGGTCATTCTCTTCCGTCCGTGTGAGGAATCTGCTCGAAATGCGATGCGGCGACGCCCGTGTGTCTCGCTGTCGCGCATTTGGCGAGGCAGGCTTCGTTTGACAAAGGGCAAACGACAGACTCAGGACGAGCTTAAGATGGACCGACTGCTGGACGGACACTAACTACACACTTTGGCCTTCGTGACCGACCATTGGTCGACATTACTGACCACTGGATAGTTCAGCGACCAGAGCATCGGGTCAGCCGACCGCTAGACGGACACTAAGTATGAAGCAAAACTTTGTCCGAATTGACCGACCATTAGTCGCAATCACTGACCATTGAACGGTTGTTGATCGTGAAGCGACCATTGGTCAGAGAGACCGAAGACAAGCTCTGCATCCCTACTAAAAATGACATTCTAAATGACAATTGTCAAAATGAAATTTGTACTTTGTCATTTCAAATTGACTTTTTGTACAATTTTTTTTTTTACATTATTTTGTAGTGCATCGGCATCCCTTGTACTAGTATTTTTTGACATAGCTACCAAAAAAGAAATGGCACCTATTTGTCACTAATTTGTCATATGCTTACTAAGTAAGTGTCACTTGCTTTTAGTAACCATCTCAAAAAATTGCCTTGTATGTATACCCAACTTTCTCTATTGAAGTACAATGCCTTTAGATTGCTTATTTAATCCCTAAACGTCCACACTACATTTATCCAATCAAACCTCATCAATTTCTCACATTATAAAATATATAATATTTTATGGTATTTTTTTCATATAGGTTATTGTTAAATAGATTTACCTTGAATTTTTTCATAATTATGTAAATTAAAAAAATTATAGGATTTTTCAAAGCATTTTTTATTAAAATCGTAGTAATTACAAAAATCTCTAAATAGTATGAAAATTTTAAGAAAAATGTAAATAATAGTGATGGACAACAAGTTGTAGGGGCATGATTGTTGAGCTTACATAAAAAAATTGATAAAAAAAAACTTTTTCTGCAGTGTATATTGGAATTTTAGGGGTTTGAGCTTTTAAAGTGTTGTAAAAAGTGCAATTCTTACAATTTTTACAATAGTAAATTGGACTGGAAAGTAGAAGATAACCTTCACACTTTCTTAGTTGGGACCAATTTCATTTGAAATTAGGAACTCGGTAAAAAAACGACCAAAATTGACTGTATTGGGCTCTTTAGACACTTGTAGGTTAAGTTGTTGTACTTGGAAATATCTGAAAATCGACTACAAATTAATTTTTGCTCGTAGACAGATAAAATCCACAAACAAAACTGATTTATTTTCTCCAAAAAAAAATGTAATTTATATGAATTTTGAAAATGAAAAGATAGTCATATTCCACTTGTGACGTACAAGGGGTGGTTTTCTTAAACACAAATAATATTAAAAAATTGCATCCTAGAAGCTCCAATTTGTTTATATGTAAAAGTCTTTAACCCCTAACTGCCTGAGTGTCCATTTTTTGGACGATGTACAAATTTCATCCATAGTTTCTCATCCGCCATGCACTTTTTGCAGTGTGGAATTTTTACTGTAGATTCTATGGGAAGTTAGCTTCATGCATATATGATCCGATTAGAAAGGAGATGATTTGTGAAATTTTTAAGCCTCATTTCATGTTGTAGTGATTCACCCAAAAATTTGAAGATTTCAGTGTAAAAGTGCTCTAAAAAAGTCAATTCATAAAATTAAGCAACCAAAAAATCTCCAAAAATCACTACACTTAGAGTATTACATTTCAACCAATCACAAAGAATTTCATCCGTAGATTGTCAATATTTTATTCGTAATTGAATTACAAAATAATTTTGAATTTCACGTTTCAAATTTTATACAAAATTATTGGTAATATCAATCATAGATCGAACCGTATGGATAGAATCTAATATTCATAACGTACAACTTTTATTCATATATCAAGTTCAAAATATACCTCTAGGTTGCATTTTATAATGCATCTTTGTAAAACTGCCAAATTTAGAGAGGGCTCTAGGCATTTAGGGGTTAATTGAATGACATTGGTTTTAGGTTTTTTGAAAAGCATATTTGATTCATTTTAGGTTCGGTTTAGGTGGCAATTGTTGATAGCACCTACTTGACTAGAATAGAGAGATGGGCTAACTTTTTCTACAACAATTATAATTCTTTTATGTGTTGCATGTCTCTTTATATTAGAAACCGCACTAATTACAAATTCTTTGTACGTCTATCATGTTGTATATGCATCTAATTAATCTTGAAAATACATGAAGAGCGAGAATGTGCTTATAAATGATCTCATATAAATATTTTTGGATGAAGGATCTCAATTTGTAATCCAAGTTTTTTTAGAAGTTTCTTGAATGTGTTTGCAATAATTGGTGTTGAAAGTTACCACATTGACATATTTTTAAAATTTTCTACAGAAGAAGATATGCTAGGGATCACTTTATATTGTATTTTGGTAATTGTTATTTCTTTGCCCTAGATCTGAATTTTAGTCATAAACATGATCTTATTTAAATTTGAGTTCAATTAATGAAATGAAGTCTATCAAGTCCAATTTTTATTCCAATTTGAAACTTTGAATATTACAAAAATTAGATATTTTATTGCAGATTGAAGTTTGGTCTTATAACCACAATTTAATAATTTTCCAATTATAAAACAACACTGAAATCCGGTTAACACTATGATGTTCTACGCTATAATATACAACTACTGGTATGCTGAGTTTAAAATAAATAAAAATATATTAATATTCTTTACATTTAAAAAAATTCATGGATATATCACATTTTCTCAAAAAATACCTAAAACAATGACGACTTATAAAAAACTTGGATCTCATTTCTGAATATTAAAATAAAATAATTTACAATCATATTCAATGGAAAAATAGAGCATAGAAATATCGATTTTGGTAAAATGGCTCCATTGACATGCCAAGTTGCTGCATGAGAATGCTCCCCATATAAAGGGTTGAGTATATCATGAAGCAACTCCTGGTCTTATCTTAGCATCCGTTGGTCGGAAGGCACTTATCGTGTGGCGACCGACTTTATTGGTCGGCGACAACAGGTCATGGGTTCGAACCGCACGGGAGTTATGGTGCGGTGATAGGTATTACCGTGTGTTGTAACCGTTCCCGCGCTTCGTCTTCTTCATCAACCTTAGCCTGTCTTTCCACTTTCTCACAATGGAATGTTTTATGGAGAATTGTGCCGTGTTGAGCATGTCAAATGAGTGGTGGAAATTCCAATTGAATTGTTTATGATTGTGTTTTTTGTTAAAGCTCTAACTTCATGTTCATGTATGTTGACTTGCTGGTGCAAATGAATTCTTCTTTCAGTAGATGAATCATCGCAGAATTTTAATAGCCATTTTGTTGACGATGAGGTTCTAACATCAGTTGTCTTACGCGCATCAATTGTCACTAAGTTGATTTGAGAGGAGTTCGGTCTTATTGTGCATGTCAATTTCGTCGTGGAAACTCTTCTGTTTCTAAATTATTTATGATCGTGTTTCTTTCGCAAGCTTTAACTTCACGTTCATGTGTGTTGACTAGCTGGTGCAAGTGAATTATGAATCATTGGAGAATTTGAATAGACATTTTGTTGATCACGAGGTTCTAACATCAGAGTTGTTATCACGGAGTCGTGTGATTTTGAGAGGAATTCGTTCTAATTGTGCATGTCAATTGCATCTTGGAAACTCTTCTGCTTCTGAATTATTTATGATCGTGTTTTTTGTGGAAGCTTTAACTACATGTTCATATATGATAGCTTGCTGGTGGAAATGACTTCTTAAAGTGAATCAACGGAGAATTTGCAGCGCCATTTTGTTGATCCTTGTTTGCTTTAATAATAATAATATCCTAAGATCTTGATTGTTGCATAATTTTTTTACATCGTACTCTCACTAAATCGGCGCGGCATAAGATGGTGAAGTCTTCGACGGACGATGTTTTGACTGCACTTGGAATTCTAGGTACGTGTCTTGCCGCAGGGCGCAAGACTAATTGCAAATTGATCAGCATAGTATGAAATCATAGGATATCATTCAATATACAATGTAACTGCGATGATTTCAGACAATATCATAATCCAATATGGAACAAGTGATAATGATGAGGTCATTGAGACACATTTAGGGAGCCAGCGCTACCTCAGAGAGTGATAACTGATACTGGTGGATGATGAAAAAGTGTACATATAAATGTACTGTCAAAACCTTATTAAGTGATGATCCTCTTATTCTACTTGATTCAAAAGACTAGCAGTAACTATACTCGGTGAGAACATTTTAGAGTCATTCGATGGCACAATACGAAGACTTGCATTACAATTTTGGAAAATTCCTTTGCAAGTGTGTTACGAGCGACCTGTGTGTGAGGTCGTCTAGGGATTTGCAGACTGCTCTATGGGATATGTGTAAACTAAATCATCTAATCAGCGTAATTTCTGACCGATTTTTGTTGGCTTGTGCCTTCACAGGAAATATCGCCTCGATGGCACTGTTTCTGTCCCCCATGTGAGCATACAGTCAACATAATCTCAACCCTAAATCATGATAATTTTATTTTACTTGTTAGACCACTCACTTAGTCCAAGTCCATTTAAGTTACTTAATTGACAATGTAAGAAAATGATAAGCCTGAATTTCCAGCCTTTGATAAAAGTATGAAGTTGAATACCAGCATACTGAAGTGTGATTAACAATGATTGTACATGCAAAGGTCCACATTCTACAAAATCTGTAAGGCGAAAAGCACTGGACAGTTTTCAGCTTTGCCATATATCGCAACACTGCTGAATTGCATGTTATGGACGTTCTACGGATCCGGAGCTGTGGCAGGACTCATTTTTGTGGTGTCTATCAACGTTGCGGGCTTGATCATGGAGGGATGTTATGTTACGATTCACCTTCTTTTTGGCACCCACAACAGCAGGGTATGCTGAATTCCAAATTGAAATTTCTCGCTGAGAATATATTTATAAATCGTATCATGATCTGCTTCACAAATAAAGCTAAGGTTGTGTTTCGGCGAAGACGACATTTCTAATAAATGTGCTTCCTGAAAAATGCAGAAGACAATATCAATATTGCTCGCAGTAATAAGCATATTGTATGGAGCTTTGGTATCCGTTGTTCTGGTGGTTGTCAAGTCTAAGGATAGTCGAGCTGAGGTGGTTGGTTCAGTATGCGTCATCATCGGAGTGCTTATGTATGCAGCTCCTCTGTCGGTCATGGTGAGCTTTCTACTTCATTTTCTACCATATTTGTATCTGGCATAATAATCATGTACGATGTCCTCGCTCCATCAAGTTACTGATAGCTTTGAGAATGATTTGCGTTGTGGAGTAAACTACTGATATTGAATTTTTTTAGAATTCGCTAGAGGTATTTGTTTTGCAAAAATTATGTCTATATATTGCACCTTGAGTCCAGGCGAAATAAACCCTATGGCAAGGGGTTTGCAAATAACGTAGATTGTGACGCATGATATGAATGTTCTGGAACAAAATAGTTCCAGACTATCATGCAATATCGTTGAGCGAAATGAACACGGTCCTCTCACACACCAAATGCGTTATCTTGACCAACTCACAGAAGGAGGTGGTAAGATCGAAATCCGTAGCAAGTATGCCGTTCCTGTTATCCTTCGCTTGTTTCTGTAACGGCCTCATCTGGACAACTTATGGTGTCATCAAGGAAAACTTATTCATCTACGTAAGTAACTTCCTCTCTGCCATTTGAGTTTGACTCTGATAGCTCACCTCTCCTCTGAGTTTGCTATAGCCACGATCCTGCCAAACAAAATCATTCCTTCAGTGGAACCGATCTCTGCCGTAAGAGGTGGTGCCCAACCAAGCATTGCATATGAAGAGCATGATGATATCTCATAATCTTGTCCTTTTTAAGCGTTATGGTGTCCTTATTTTGAGAGCCAAATTCAATCATTTAGGTTATGTTTTACGTTCGGTAATGTGATAGTACAGCCTGAATGTAATGGAAATCCCTTATCACTCCCGTGAATGGTACGTTACTTCTTATAACAAGGCACTACTATCATGTTACCGAGCATATTACCTGGTCCATGAGTCTAAGAGCCATTCTATTTCTGAAAAAAAAAGGTATGTGAAAGACACAAGCAAAATTCTATATTTCTAAGTTGACCAGTCTACGCAGTTTTGTTAATTTTTGTTTGGTCTAGAGGAGAAAGTGATCATCCAAAAAAGTTCGTTCACTGTGAGCCCTTCAGGGAGTCAAAATTACAGTCTTGGATTCAAAAGTACGTCTCAGCATTATGTCCTATAACCTCCTTAAGCCTCCTCGCTCTCGAAGTTTATCTAGTGCATTTCAAATTTGATGATTTGCCTATTATAATGAAGTATCATTATTGACCGAGAGAGTTGTTGAAATCTCACAGATACCAAATGGCTTGGGTACCCTCCTCACTATCGCGCAGCTTGTATTGTGGTGTATCTACTACAAGAAAGGCGTGCGAAAATCTCACGAGAGGGTCGACGCAACTGCTCTTTCTGGACACCGTGCAGTCGACGTTGAAAAGATGACGAAGCAGCCGAGCGCTGGAGCTCGACTTGATCTCGCTGCTGACTCCGATCTCAACCGAGAATCAAAGAAAGGTTTCAACGAGAATGACACTGCTCTCATGGCTTTGTGCCGAGATACAGTCTAATCGGCTAACCTCCCAAAAAATCATCATCTACTACTTTTAATTTTAACTCTTTCTAAGAATCGTATAATTACCGGATGCCCTGGATTGAGAGTAAGTCGAATTAAAATCAACTCTGATAGCCCAGATTTCTTCCTCCGAGCAAGAAATCTGGAAGAGAATAATCCTAGTAGCTAATTAAGGGACAACCATCAAGGAATTGGAGGGTTTGTCTTGCATGTGAGACAGATTGAGGAGGTGGTTTTGATGAACCAAAGCTGCGCATGCAGAGAAGCTCTACCACCAATAACAATCTGAGAAACAATCCAAATTAAATAATGAGTCTTCCACTCAATAAACTTCCACAAGTAATCATGCATTATGGGAGTCATTCAAGTGCTAATGTTTACAACTTTATGGGTTTATAAAAAGTTTGTACCATATTCATCACAATTGAGTTAATAATCGTTCTTTTTTTCCTTCCAACTGTGGGCCTCTTTACACTAGAGACGAGAAGCCGTGAGGAGAGAAATTTCAGCCAATGGGAGGCCTAAAAACCGAGAAGACCAAAGAATGTCACTTTACACCCGAAATTTTCAGTTCAAGGGACGGAAGGAGGAGAAAATGACATGGACCACACTTTTGTCCTTCGTGGCAACAAAAGTGCACATTTTCAAGGCCTCCGGATTTTGCGTCAAGCCCACCTCAAGAGGTGGGTATAACGCAAAATCCGGGGGGCCGTTTGGCCAAAATTCTCACAACCAATCATTTTTTATTTTAAAAAAAAAATGTAAGAACTTTATTTTAAAAAATCAGCACTTTATTTTGTGGCCCCTTCTCACTTTATACTATATCCAAAGGTTGTCAAGTTCAAAGGTTGGCTTCTCAAGGATGAGCCATGACCCTTGTAAGGTTTTCTCCACGGCTTCTCGCCTCTAGTGTAAAGAGAGCCCGAATGGTGGCTTGAAAGGTGAAGGGATTTACTACAAGACTAATATTAACGAGTTTAACGAATCTATTAACGAGTTTCTCATTAAAGTGTTTATTTTAATTTATTAAAAATACTTGAATACATTTATTTTAAAGAAAATTTGTGATTTTACTGTTTTCAAAATTTCTATTGATAAATAAATAATTCCAAAATGATTTTGCAAGTGGAAAATTTTGATATATTTCAAATCAAAAGGAATAGGGTGTTTACAATTTGACATCATAATTATTAAATATTGATTATTAACCCCTAAGTGACTGATCGACCATTTTATGGTTGTTGCCTTTTTTCGTTGCCTCTTTTTTACAGGCTATCTGAATGAGAAAAAATGTTTTTATAAAATAAACAAAAAAAATATTTTCAAATAGGAAATCAAGTCTATTTTCCAACCCAATTTGAATCATGTCAATCCAAATTAAACTCCACCTAGAATATTTCTTTTGAAGACCTCAATATTGTTCTAGTGTTATTACTAATAAAATTTACTATTTGGGGAAAGTAATTATGATGTTCTCTCCTTTGAAATTTTTTCTTGTTTGAATTTTAGAATAGAGTGTCTAGTTTTAACCAATCGTACCAAATTCCAAATTCTAAATAAAATTTTTAATTTTGATAAAATTTGAAGTTAAATGCTTCTAAATTCATTACGTGAAGATCTAAAACCATTTTTGGAAATTTAAATGTACAAAAAAATATAAAACATCATGCATTCCATTTTCTCTTTTAGACCAAACTTCATTGAAGATAAAGTGGTCACACATTATAAGACATCTACATTTTGTCCAATTCCCCTATGTCATTTAGGGGTTAAAATATAATTAAAATATAATGAATTATAAAAATATTGATTTATACTGAAATAAAAATACAAAAAAATTAATTTATGCAACAATTAAAAATAAGGCCTTGTCATTATTCTTTGTTGTGATTTGTCTATAGTGACTCAAACCTAATGCAAAAATCAGTATATGCCCTAATTTTCACAAGTTGTTTACAATAACTTTTTTTGAAGAATCATAGAATTGTCTCCAAGAACCATGAATTGTGTGAGCCCTCAATTGATCACCTCAACTTGCAGCATTCACAGATACCTGAATGTACACTAAACCCTAATTTGAAGGAGTGCCCAAAACATTGCCAAATTGCTACATGAAATTCTTTTTGCCTCATTAGAGTTAACCAAAAAGAAGAGAGAATACATGTTAGGTATAGTGAGTCTGACCGGTATCTAAGGCAACCAAACAAACTGGCATGGTTTCCTAAGAATCCAAAATAGAAAGGAGGGTAAACTAGTTTTGTCGTCACAAAAGTGGCCAAACTCAGTTTAAGGTGAGTTTTCAAAGAGCTAAGACTTAGAGGCGCTGGCCCACATCTAATTTGAAATAATAGCAAAGCATATGGCAGGCTTGAAATATAATTAGGTGTCTTGTTTGATTAGGCGGCTCTTGACAACTTAGACTGGCTTGCAAAGCTTATGTCTAAAATTGAAAGTAGAAGGTGTTGGGTTCTCTATTTGATTTGATTTCGGTGACACTCAAAGACAACATAGACTTGACAACATATATTTCAGAAGTCAGATCACATGTTCTGATTTCTGTTAACTCAATTGGCCATCACTTTCTAGTCTATTGATTGTTCATATGTTCTTGAGATCCTATTTTTCCAATAGAACATCCTCTACCTTTAGGGAAACTTGAGGGACAATGTGAGCAGTGCAACACCATGCGGGGATGGACGACACGGACCCCACAACTAACTAATCTTCCTAAAAGTTTGTAGGGTGAGATTTAACATCAAAATGGCTCAAAACCCCGGGGAGTGCACTCTTCAAGTATTGTGATTATACACGTGCGTGCACAACAAGGGTATTATTTATAACAAGCACGTACAAAATGTATGTATGGGAGACATATTTCAATCGAGTGGAAAGTAGATATACATGGGGCTTGGAGTTAAATTCCTCATTTTTAGTCCCTGTGTACATGAATAAATGTATTTTGAGGCTGTGAGATTTGTACATATATTGCTTAATTTTAGCTAAAAAAAATGTATACAAGGTGTTTTAACCCCTAAACGTACCGACCCTTTGAACAGAAGTAGCTGCTAGCTTTAATAGTAGATATTAGCATGGCTCAGATGTACATGAAGTGTACATGAGAGGTCCATTGCAAACATGAAATCTACCCAACAAATTTGACATACTTGCATTTGGAGGCCTCTCCAATATTATCAACATCTCAACATCACAAGAGATTTACTTTAATTGGTAGAGAACCTAATAGGCTTGCAAATATGACTTGGATGAAAGTCATCCGAGATTGTATGAGAAAGTTACTAGGCTTTGAATCTGTTCGTAATCCAGTTTCTGGACGTTGGGACGTTTAGGGGTTAATAAAGGGGATGCACGCACGTGATTCCTGGCTTTATTGAATAGTGCACTCCCTGAGCTCAAAACGACTCAAGTTATTGTATCTTCCTTTTTTAATTGCACATCATGATTGCACAATTCATACGTGGTGACTTGTGAGTGGCTTATTACTATTTTCAGAATCTAATTGAGTGG
Source organism: Pohlia nutans (assembly GCA_022496805.1). Lineage (NCBI taxonomy): Eukaryota > Viridiplantae > Streptophyta > Bryopsida > Bryales > Mniaceae > Pohlia > Pohlia nutans. The sequence goes on along the minus strand of CM040092.1, from coordinate 11,490,482 downwards.
TGTTGGTGAGGAACTATGATATGCTCTCTAATTTTTGGATGGCCTTCAGAGTTGCTCGTGGAGGTGCTCTTACGTCCTCCGTCGCAGGCACGGTACAACAGTCCCTTAAGGTATGTTTGCACCTGGCCTTAGAGGTGGTCTTACAAGGGGGTCTTATACCCTTAAAAAAGTGTGTGTTCCCACCTACATTCTTTAGTAATTACCAATCCTACATGGATGTACACATGGCACACTTTTAAGAATGGGTATTAGCTAACATTTAGGAGGACAAAAAATATTTAAGCAATAGTAGGCAATTGTTAAGGGAACACCAAAATAAGAAATATTCCCTAGTTTTGAACACTAAAAAATGGTCTTAGCTAATGTGGCACTTGAGGGGCCATTATGTAATCCCCCTACTATTGCTAACACTTTTCCAAACCTCATTGATGACACCTTTCCTACAAAGAAGGTATTTTTCCCAAAATTGTGGGGGTGTTAAATTTTTATCCACGGTCTTTGCTAAGGCCAAGTGCGAACGGGCCTTTAGAAAGTTACTAAAGTAAGTAACCAAAGTAAGGAACGGGCTGTTATGCCAAATGGCCACTTGGGATACTCTGCTCTTGCCTTTGCAGACCGGGAATCAACCGCAGCGGACCTTTGCAGCAGACCAGAGGACCGATCATGGCTTCTCGTCTTTGCTGAGTAGTCTGTGTCTGCGGCTTTCGTTTAGATTTGGAGTAATTTGCTGACTTGCGATCGCCGACGGTTTATTCGGATTGGAGAGTGAAATTCAAGACGAGCTCCTTACATCACGAAGGTCTGGAGATTTTATGCCTTGCTTGCGTCGTTCATTCACGCATTGATGGAACTATTCACCGCTTCTATTGTTTTGCGACTTTTCTTGGATCACATCTCCTCTTAGTAGTTTCTGTTGCGGCTTCATTTAGGTTTGGAGTAATTTGCGGTCGCCTAGGATTTCTTCGGATCGGAGAGTGAAATTTGACGACATTTAATGCGAAAGAGCTTAAAAAAGAAGCTCTGTCTTTACTGCAACATTTGCAAGGTCTGTAGAGTTTTTTGTCTTGACTCGGTGTACATTCACGCATTGATGAAGTTATAGCTTTTATTTCTGTGTTCTGCAGCTTCTTCTCGCGGTTCTTTTTCTCACTCGTTTTTTTAAATGTAATGTTTTTTTAGAGAGCCTAATTTCTGTGTCGATACTAGCTTCGGTTTCAATAAGTAAGGCTATGTTGATTCCATGGTTTTGGAATAAGGTATAGTGGAAGCTCTGGCACGAATAGTCCCCGCATACTGGTTCTTATCCCTTATTCTTGTGGCAGTTCCTTTTAAAGGATACATGGAGATTGTATCGAAGAAGAGCAAATTGCCGAGTCCAGAACCGCAGCTTGTGTTTGCTGATGCAGAGACTCACGTTCAGGATGAAACATTGAAGCAAGAGACTCGACCTGAGGATAAAGTCGGAACATTCGACCAATATTTAGATCACTTTCCAACGACGAAGCTCGGAGTTGGAAGCAACATAAAAGAGGGCAACGAGGGGAGGAATTTTTTGTCAGGGGCTTCAAAACCCGCACGCATTTCTTTCGAGGGAAACATTGGAGTAGGGAAATCCACTATTCTGAAGTTACTGCAATCACATCCGCTTCTGCAGCAGTAAGTCTTTCCATCCTCTGTGTTTGCTCACGTATTGGCAGGCTCAAGCACATTGTGATGATCCTAATTCCTCAACTTGTATTTTCTTTTGTTCACTTGTCACTTGCAGAATTACAGAGATATTGCAGGAGCCTATTTGGGAGTGGCAGAATGTCAATGGGTCGGATCTCAACATGCTTGACGCTTTCTACAAAAATCCTAAAAGGTTTTCCGTGCTACCTCCATCATCGCCAAAGTATCACAAACTTGGAAAAAATATGACATGAACTTGATAGATTTGTAGTCATTAAAAATTGGTTAGTCCATCTCTCAACTTAGCGCTTCAGTTCCAAGTGGCGCTCAGTTTCTATGTGTGCAAGGTCGCCTGCTACATGTTTTGAATCTCTTCGATTCTGTGAACTTGCAAATGTGACTAACGAGATTTTTGTAACAGGTACGCCTACTTGTTTCAGAGTTTTGTGTTTACAACCAGGTTTCTGCAGCAAAATGCAGCGGCATCTCAATCAAAAGCAGCTCTGCTGCTGATGGAGCGATCGGTTTTAACTGACCGTTGTGTGTTTGTGGAGACTGCTACAGAGCAAGGATATTTCAATCCCCTTGAAGCCGCTGCTTATGATGCTTGGTACGATGGCGTTGTGACAACACTTCCAAACGTGGTGTGTATTCGCTACAATGATGGTCTCTTTGCCTATTAGCGTCCTAATCCTCATTCCTCTGCTTTATGAGTATGGCTGCTGATATTTTTTGCTTCATTTGAATAATACACAACCAGCTCATTCAGAGCTCGTTTTATTGATTCGCTTGTGAGAATCTTGACGTACCTGTGAACAGGTGCCCGATGCCTTTGTCTATCTGAGAGCTGATCCAAAAGTGTGCTATGAACGTTTAAAAGCACGGTAAGCACTTTGATGTAGGATGATCTTTACCTCGACCTAAATCTGCTTCCCACAATGAGGAAGAATTTTCAAAACACTGAATGTGGTGGAATTGCACCACCCGATGGTCAATTCTTCTGAATCGTTTTCCTTACATCTGTTCTATGTGCTGCTTCGTATCTAACTATTGCCCCTTCTATGTGCAAAATCCATCCATGAGCAGTCTTCTTTGAACGATCGTTTTTGTGTCACAAATTCTTTACACCCGTTTCGGTGATCTGCGCAGAGCGCGATCGGAGGAAGCAGAGGTCAGCTTGGAATACCTCCAGTCACTTCACTCCAAGCATGAAAAGTGGTTCATAGAGAGTGCTTTTAACAATGCCGGTAAATGCTGCTGATGGTCTGTCGTTGTTTTTCTCCCAATTTTGCTGTGGAGGAGAGGCAGTCTCTGTGTGGGCATGGTCGTAATTTCCTTCAAACTTATCTTTGACAGCTAAATTTTTTTGTGTTAGGGTTACCCACTCATGCTCACAGGTCATATGAGGAATAGCCGGTGTAAGCACTCAAATCAGTGCATTTCTCTGAGGGTAGTTCAGTTCTCAGCTCTTCAAACGTGATACTTTTTAGGGAGGATTTTAGGAAGATTCTAGCTGAGGTTACCCAAAAAAATTGCACTGATTTAAATGTGTATGTAACCGATGGGTATGTTATTGCAGGAGATTGGGGTGGCAAGTCGCAGGCGGGGTATTTTAGCTCCAGTTCAAAGACACCAACCGTAATCCGAGGTCGCCCTGTCTTCGTCGTTGATTGTACTACCACAATGGAGTTCAACAAACCTTCGAAAGAGGTTGATCGGGTAGTTGAGGAGATCGTGAGTTTTTTGCTTGGTCCTTCTAAGGATTTACGCTGACGGTGGTTGTACAAAAGCTTGTATTGATTTCAGAGACCAAGAAAACTGCAATACTCTCAGTCTAGGACTAAAGTCTGAAAAGTTGTTACAGTACATGAGCACATCCTGAGTCAACTTCATTGTATTCCTAGGTTGCGAATTTAATTATTGCACATTAAAAACTACATTGAATTGTAAGTATAACGTACAATGCCACAAACAAAACCGAGTATTGTTCTGTGACAGTATCATACTGGCCCCGTCTCTAAATCCCCCGGTGGTCTTGAATGCGGGGCACTATTCATCCACCCCTCCTTTTTCTGAAATTTCCATTTTGGGCACCTTCGGTGCTTTTTTTGGATTTTTTTTTTAGTAATTTGGGGCCGTAGGCTCCAAATTACCCTAGGGGGACCTACTTGGGAATAAAAAACCATTGGAGGAGGGGGTTGTTTTTTAAGGTGTGACCTGAACCGGACAAAAATAGGGGGCACTTTTGTCCCCATTCATTCAAGACCACCGGGGGTTCTAGAGAAATCCTCATATTGGGAGTATGAGTATCACTAATCCTTTGTCTTGTGAGCATTGAATGAAGGGTGGGTCCAGCAGACACTTTATTCACGTGTGCCTCGAAAGAGGTCCGGAGTTTTGTTTATTGTTTATTTTGGAGTATGAGTCAACAAAATTCAAATCTTTTACAATGAAAGTTGTAGTATGTAATGTACTTCACAATGCTTCACTCCTAATTGCTTGAGCGTCCATTTTTTGGACGATGTACAGATTTCATTCATAATTTCTCATCCGTCATGTACTTTTGGTAGTGTGGAATTTTTACTGTAGATTCTATGGGAAGTTAGCTTCATGCATGTGTGATCCAATTACAAAGGGGATGACTTGTGAAATTTTTATGCCTCATTTCATGTTGTAGTGATTCATCCAAAATTTTGAAGATTTCAGTGTAAAAGTGCTCTTTAAAAAGTCAATTCACAAAACTAAGCAATCAAAAAATCTCCAAAAATCACTACAATTAGATTATTACATTTCAACCAATCACAACAAATTTCATCAGTAGATTGTCAATATCTTATTCATAATTGAATTACAAAATAATTTTGAATTTCACGTTTCAAATTTTATACAAAATTATTGGTAATAGCAATCATAGATCTAACCGTATGGATAGAATCTAAAATTCATAATGTACAACTTTTATTCATATATCAAGTTCAAAATATCCCTCTAGGTTGCATTTTATAATGCATCTTTGCAAAATTGCCGAATTTGGAGAGGGCTCTAGGCATTTAGGGGTTAACCCCTAAATGCTCAAACGACCATTTTCTGGTCGCTGCCTAAATCTAATGGGCTGCCCGGAACAAAAATATATGTTTTTGATATATATATATATATATATATATATATATATATATATATATATATATATATATATATATATATATATATATATATATATATATATATATATATATATATATATATACTACATTAAGTCTACTTTCCAACGCAATTTGAATTATGTCAATCTGAGTTGAATTCCACCGAGGAGAATTTTTCAAAGTGGATCACCTCAACATTGTCCAAGTGTTATAAAATTTGCTATTTGGGGAAAATAATGATGTTTCCTCCATCATTTCTTTTGCTTTTTTGAAGTTTACAATAGATAAACCAACTTTAACCAATTATGCTAAGTATTAAACTCTAAAAGTGAAAATTATAAATATGAAATTTTTTAAAGGTTGATGCTTTTAAACTCATTAGAAAAAGATCTAAAGTTATTTTGGAAGTTTGATTGTATATATAATTTGTAGAAATGATGTCCTACATTTTGTCTATTGAATTAAGGTTGATTTTCACCTAGTTCCTAATTTCAAATGAAATTGGTCCCAACTAGGAATGTGTGGGAGTTGTCTTCTACTTTCTAGTCCAATTTACGGTTCTTTAAAATTGTTAAAAGTGCGTTTTTTATAGCACTTTAAAGCCCACAACCCTAAAATTCCAGTATACACTGCAGAAAAAGTTTTTCAATCGAATTTCTTTTTATGTAAGCTCGATAAGCATGCAGCCTTCACTTTGTTGTTCATCACTATTATTTACAATTTTTTCTTAAGAAAATCATACTATTTAAGGCATTTTTGTAATGACTATCACTATTACAAGAGAAAAGCTTTGAAAAATCTTATCAAATTCATTTTCTTTTAAACAATTATGAAAAAATCAGTGTAAATCGGTTTAAGGATATATTATATGAGAAAAATACCAAAAAAAGTATAATACATTTTAAAATGTGACAAATTGATGAGGTTTCACCGGATAAATGTAGTATGGACACTTAAGGGTTAAAGTTCATCAAACATATGGAAGGCCCATATTATAACACATCTATGTTTTGTCCAATACCCCTCAAGCTTTTAGGGGTTAACCCCGGAATGCCGGCAAGGACACTTTCTGTCTAATGCATGAAGAAAAAGGAGTAAAAAGTGCTTTGGGAACCGTTTTTCATCAAATTTTCATTCATTTTGTGAATGAAACGTGTAGTTGTTGTCTATATTGACAGCTTTTGCATGCACAAGGTGTCAATATTGGGTCTCAATTGCCAATTGAGTAGTAAAAATGCACCGTGGTGTAGTATATTTTAAGTTTTGAGGATCTTTTTACCAAAAATCAATTTAAACCATTAAAATGATGTGTTTTGAATTTGAACATAACTAGCAATATAAAGTTTACCAAATTTAGTTTCTACTACACTTTGATTTCTGAAATTTTTTAAGTTATAAGTTTTTTTATTACGGTCACAAGTTGAATAGACATTACTATAGGATGGTCTTCTTTTTCTTTTTCTTTTTAATTTTACGATCACAGTAAAAAAAAAATCTACCATGATGATCTTCATTGTGATTTACATCCATGGTAGAAGTTTTGGCGTAATTAAATATATATTGTAATTGATATGAATTTCCTTAGCATTCACTTCAAAAACTATAATAATAACAAATTTTCACCAAAAAGTATGGATATTTTTTCACATGTAGTATGCACATGCCTTCATCTACTAAAATAATAATATTGAATTTTGATGCTAATTACGGTGCCAAACTAAATTGTGGAAGGTGATGCTAATTTCATGGTAATTCCATGATAATAGGTCCGTCCTTTAGGGGTTAAAAAGAATGAAGTGGACTTGAATAGCCGTGCAAGAGAAGAAAAAATAATAATAATAGCAATAAAATTAAATTTAAAATTAAAAAAAAAAAGAGGTTCCATACGACACATCTGTAGAAATCATCATGTGTGTTTCACCAAAAAAATTCAATTTGAGATAATTTTCAATAAAACTACATCCAATCATCTTCATAGAATTAATGGTGTAAAATGCCATTATAAATCTTTTAAAAACTACGGGTATCAACTTACATAATTGCTATATTTTATAAAATCTCTAAGAACTTTGTCAATCCATGATCGTGGAGCCATGACTTTAGTAAAAAAAAAATGTTTAGACAAGTTAGTGCCAAACAAGCCTACAAGAAAAACTAGTGCTTCACTTCACTCCGCACCACCAATGACAAGTGAAAGGCCATTAAATTGAAAAAACGTGAAATTCTAGATTACTTCACATAATGATCTTCACGGATGGAATGGAATAGTCCTAGGAAGACCATCCAAGGATGTGAAAGGCTAGGTTACATCATAGAAAGGTTATATCTTATAAAACCGTACACTAGAACTGTTGACTGACGGCTCACAGCTCGCCGTTCATCAACTCACTTGCATACCCTATGAGCGTTCAAAAACCAAAAGTAGAACTTATAGTCATCAAAACCACTTTTCCTAAACCAACTCCAGTTTAAGGTCCTCACTAGAATAAACAAGCCGCTACGTTGTAAGATGCTTTGTTCATTTAGCATGAACTTGCGTTCCAAGTACTAGTACCTATCTAATCAAACTTTCTCACAATTAACACAAAGTCATTCCCCAAAAGGAGTATGTAATTTTCTTATTACTCTTAATGCTCAATAGGCAAGGATGGAGGACCTTGAAGGAATATAATATTAACCCCTAAACACTCGAGAGAGGTCCCCACCTAAAACTGCCTTATTTTGGATATTTTCGTTGATGATCTCTGAATGATTTTCAAAACACGTTTTTCACATTTTAAACGTAGGATCTTCTACTCCTAGGCCTTAAAAACCATCCCTCAATATTTCAAAACATTTGACCGTATAGATGTCAATATAATAGCAAATGAAGTTGAGATTTTGAAATTTCAGGCCCTGAAATTTTTTAGCAGCTTTGCTTTGATGGGCTCTCAAACTTTAAAAAAATGTTGAAATGATGTGCCATTCTTTACCATCCTCAAGATGAGGTAGTTAACAAGATGCATGACTCAATTTGACAATATGTTCAAGTCATTAGTGTTTTTTCCGAGACCTTGTAATGGGTTAGGGTATGAAGGGAAGTAAGAGATTTTAGCTAAATTAGATTATTCATTTAACTCTCCTCCAATTGGAAGAACCCACAACTCGTGGCATGCAACCCATGTGAGATAAACAAAAGTTCTTTTGAGGTGCCCAACGAATCTCATTAGCTTAGATTTTTTGGTAAGCCTACCAGAAGTGTTGAAGTAGCCTTTCAACATCGAGGTGTTTCACTTTGAAATATTTTCCCTAGGTGGAATTTTGATCAGATGAACATGATTTCAATTGGGTTGGAAAAAAGACTCGTTTACTTATGACATCATATTTTTTATTTTGAAAAAGAGGGTTAGCTTTGGGCCTAGGCACCTTGGAAAATGGGCAACAACCACAAAATGGGCTCTTAGGAGCTTGGGTGTTAACATGCATCAACTCCAAAAAGAAATTGAAATTAGTTTGCTTCCTTACACTCATTGCAAATGTACACTCTTGGTTTTATTCAATGTTACTTTTTAAATAATGTTGCCTCTAAATTGATGAAACCAATGTCAGTCATAAATTTATTGCAATTGCAATACCACAATTTTTAAAGAAGACCACAACAATTGTTACACTCTTAATACTTTAAGTGTATAATACACTACTTTGTAAGTTTAATACTAATTCATACAACTCATGTATTAGTGTACCTACTAATGAATAACATTTATTTACTTTGGATTTTGTATTGGCCACTTGTAAATCACTATTTAATATTAAAAAACTATATGATGGTGGATTAATTTCTCAAAGAAACCTCATTTACTTTATCATACATTGATTTGACATTACATTAAATAAAGAATGACACTCAATAGAATAAACAATGTAATGTGCACTACAAGGCATCATCTAAAATAGGATGACTTCCAAATAAAGAGTGTAATGTGCATAAATAGAATGTCTTACTTTACTTCTATCCGCCAAATAGGAACTCACACTTCGTAACATTTAGTAGCATACAGTCGCTATGCCTTGCCCCACAGTAGATGATGTAACATATTTATAACATTCAGATGCGTTGTCTTTGCTTTGTCTCTACAGTACTGGGTGTGGAATATTCCTCACCCAATAGTACTTCATCAGTAGCTAAGTAGACAAGTGGAGGCTCAAGGTAATGAACAAAGTGCATGAAGGAAAAGCAATGGGCTTGAAGGCTATCGAATGTATGACACACCCAACAGGACTTCATCAATAGCTAATTGAACAAGTGGAGTCCTAAGGTGAAGAGCAAATGGCATGAAAGAAAGGCAAAACGCATGAAGGCTAAGGCCTACTTTATACACAGGCTGGGGCTGGATGGAATGCCGGCCCGATTCAATCCGGCCCAAGTTTGGAGTTTGGGCCAAGGAAAACCTTGTCCCCATTTCATCAAATCGGCTCAAAGATTTGGCACCAAAATCATGCCACATAGGATGCCACGTAGGAAAAATTGCTCGTTCCGGCCCAACCCTAGTATAAAGCCCTTGGGCCGGATTTGAAAAAATCGAGCGATCCTATTGGTTGAAATCTGAAGAATTCGGGCCGGCCCTCAATCCAGCCCTAAGTATAAAGTGGGCCTAAGTTACTGAACGTTATGTCTTATTCTCTGGGAGTCCATTCTGTTGAGGACATCGAGGGAAGATACCCGCTTAAGAACCGGGTCCGTGATACCCGGCCCTGGGGGAAGAAAAGAAATAACGAAAAGGACACCTGAAAGGCAGGCAGAGAGAGGACGGAGAGACGGCAAAGGCAGCAAGAGCGGGACCGAAAGCACTCGTCAGTCACAGGTTCAATCGCGGCTGCCTGGCTATGGTTGCCTGCCTGCCAGCCGATTGCAAAAGACGGAGAAAGCCTGGCAGCCCCGCCCGTCCTCCCGCCCGCCATAGCACTGCACTCCCAACGAAACGGAAACTAAGGTAAGGGGAAACTGAAGCTCGGGAATCAGGGCAAGCCTCACTCGGCTTTTCAGGACGACGACCCTCGCTCCTTCCTTCCCTCCCTCGCCATCCCTTTCCTTGCCTCGCGGTTGCAGCAGCAGCAGCTACACCAGAGACAAGTGGGAATGGGCCCTCACTTCCCCGTGCCCGCCATCCTCGTAGCGCACCAGCACCAGCAGCCGCAGCACTAGCACCAGCAGCTCCTCAACCTTCACTGCTCTTCGCCATCGCCATCCTCCATCACCATCCTTTTCATCAAGGTCCCCTCCCTTCCCGTCCCCTTCCTTCCTTTCCTTTCCTTTCCTTTCCTTTTCCCCCGTCCCTCACTAACCCTAACCGAACTCCCTCCCTCTCCCTCCCTCTCTCTCTCTCTCTCCCTACAAAACTACTAACACCTCCTCTCTTGCGTCTCTTCTCTCCTCTTCTGTTTCTGTTTGCCTAGGGTTTTCTGGCTCCTACGCTTCACGCCGATGTTCTTTGTCGAGGTCGTTTGTTGTTGTGATAGGTCTGAGAGGAGGCGGTCTTTTTGTGTTGTGAGGGAGGAATTTTAGTGTCGGAGAGAATGGAGAGGCAGGAGGTCGAGAGAGAGGAGCACGGCAAGGGCGTGCGACGGCCGCGCTCGGATGCGGCTCGTAGGCCTCGGCCGCAGCCTGCGCCGGATGTTGTTGTTTCTCACGCTTCGTATAATGACTCTTCTTACAGGGAGCGGAGTGATCATTCTAACGCTGCGCATGAACGGAGACCGGGGGAGCGATTCGTCGACGTAAGGGAGTCTCTTTATTTTTTTAATTTTTTTTTTTCGAGTTTGCAATTTCGGTTTGCATTGTGTAGAAAAAGTTTTTTGTTTGGCGTTTTGTGTGATGGTGTTTCTGAGGTTTGGTATTGATTGAGATTGTGGAATTAAAACGTTTTTGTGACAGGTGATGGATGTGGGAGGGAAAGAAGGGGCTGATAAGAAAGACTCCAGGAAGGACGATAAGTATTACAGCCGGCATTCTAGTAAGGATCAACATGCCACTCCGGCGAGGCACCTTGGAAGGGCAGATAGAGGTGAGAAGTATGAAGGTGAAGGTAGAGGTGGCCGAGATGATTACAGAGCTGTTAAAGACGTCGGAAGGTCAAGGGACTATGATTCGCGGTCAGGAAGAGAAGAGCGGGGTCCTAGGTACGGAGGAAATGGATTTCAAGAGAATGGAAGAGAAAGTGGCCACCGTGGGAGTGAAAGGAGGGAAGAAGTAAGAAAAGATAGAGGAGATGATCGACGAGCTGTAGAGGAAGGTGGCAAACACAGTTCTAGGAGAGATGAGTATAGAGATAATAAAATATTTTCAAGGAAGGAAAAGTTTAGTGACAGAAGGTTTCATGAAAAAAAAGAGGATGCAAAACAAGAGAGAGGAGATCGGAGGGAAAGCAATGGGACCAGAAGGCCTGAACACGGGGAAAGAGGGAAGAGGCTTGAAAAGAGTATGAAAGATATTGTTGACGCGGAAAGACCTGTGATGGATGATATCGATGAGTATCTTGGTGAAGGGCGGAGCAATGAAAGAAATAGAATTGGGAGATTTCGAGGGCGTGATGACTTTGACAATGGAAAAGAGAGGTTGCCGCGTGATGCAAGTCATACACATCGTGTAAGCGTTGCTGAGAAGCACGGATCAAGGGACACGAACTTAAAATCGTCTGAAAAGGATGTTTCTGAACAAAAGGCTGGAGGATTTACGAAGCTCAAGCTGAAGGTCGGCGGAGTTACTCACACCATTGTTTCGGAATCCGTGAAGAAAGCAGATGGTGCCGCCGCTTCTGTAGCCAACAAGGCTCGAGAGTCTGAGTCTGCAGGCGCAAATAAGCGAAGGAGACAACGTTTAATACTACAGGTATTTTCGAGTCCCCGTTGTCTTAGTGCGAGCTTTGTCACTTGCCACTCACATGGATGCCTGTTTGATTGAGTTATTTCTGGATTTATGCGCTTCTTCTGCAGGAACAGTCGGATGACGACGAGGGGTTTGATTTTCCACCCCCCAAAGCTGCCAAGAAAACCGATAGCTTTGGCCCAGGCTATGCAGCAAAGGGTGAGCAGAAGACTCAGAATGGCGTGAAAGCAAATTCTATGAGCAGATCCGAGCATCCAAAGACCATGACCCTTGGAGCAGGATCTTCCCTCCAAGCTGTTCGGAAAAGCTCTCGTGTTCCTAAAAAGCGAGTAATGGATGGTGATGGGGATCACTCAGAACCCCAAAGGCCATCAGCTTCTTCTAAAGGTTGATAAGCTATTCTTGAGCCTTGGCGTTCTGGTTTTCGTCTCTGTGTTCAGCTCTTCCTAGCTGTCGATCTTAAATTGCTCGTGTACATACCAGACAAAGAGGATCTTAGTTAGACTAAAACTTGTATGATGGAGAATCGATCCAAGTATTCATTTGTAGGGGACAAGTGCAGTATCGGGGACCTTGGCTGGAGATAAGTCTCTCCTGGCGACATTTCTCCAGGGGTGCAGCACGGGAGGTCCCCGATAATGCACTCTAACCATTTGTAGATACACTGCCATAGCCTTTGAGACATGTTCACTACTTGTTGGCATTTACTTCCTATTTCGCTGCTGAAAGATATGGTTTACTAATCTTGGTCATCTGTGGTCGAAGGTGGACGGGTCGTAGAGGATGAAGACAAGGACGAGGGAGATGCAGAGGCTGAATCTTCAGAGGATGCTGGTCAAACTGTTGGCGAAGAGAGCTTCGAAGGTTTGGGTGATGAAGATGATGAAGAAGGGCCAGAATCAGTAAAGCCAGGAAAAGCGCAACAGAGTCGGCTAATGAAGGAAATCGGTGGGCCGGTTGTAGCCCTAACTGCTAGGCAGCGTGCTATGCAGACATCCAAGGATGTAGACAGAGAATCCGCTCCCTCTCTTATCGAATATCCGGAGGGCCTGACCAATCCCCTCTCTCGAAGTACATTTTACAAACCCATGACATGTAGTTATGCTAGTTTTGGTTGTGGTCTAATCAACTTGTTTGGTGTCCATGTCATTAAATTGGTTTGTGGAAGATAAATTCTAGGTGCTTCTACTGACTGATAATATATATGGTACCGAACGTGATGAACAGAAGGAAAGAATAATCTTTCAGAAGCTGAGAGACAAGTGAAGAGGGTGGAAGCCGCTCATCGTCGGAAACAGCAGGTCGAAAAAACTGCAAGAGATATTCAGGTAAATGTCATCTGCGCAATGTTGCTCCGGGCTGTAGACCCTGCGTGTGCATTGTTAGATTTTGCCACATAATATTGGAATCAAACTTTTACTTAGAAGTTGCAGAAGTAAAGCAATGGTCTTTGTAGGATGTTTAACGGTGTGGTTAGACAATATATCAGTTGCTTCATATTGCATATTTGCAACTTTCAACTTATTTTCTCAGGCTGACAACAAAGGATGCTATCTTGTATTGTAGGCAACTGCAATTCAGAGAATTTTGGGACAGGATTCAACACGAAAAAGGCGTGAAAATCGTCTTGAGAAACAGAGACAAGATATTGAGGAGGTTTGTTTTGTTTTGATTCAGTTGCACACACATTTTGCAAATGTGATTATTTTGTCTTGTATTCATTAGCACATAGTCCTGCAATTGTTTTGTGGACGAGAAAATGGTAGTGTAGTTGGCAGATCAAAGCGGTGTGTTCATGTCACTTGAGTCTCAAGTCTTTCTTATCATGCAGGAGAAGAAGGCAGCTGAGCTTGCTCCCTCTACCAACAGTATCCGCTGGAATCTTGGTCCATCTGGTTCTATTGTTTCATTTTCGGAGGATGTGGGACTTCCAAGTTTCTTCAGTACAGGTCCTTGCAGGTTGGTGCATACTTTTACTTTCTTGCTGTTTTGTATGTGGCATAGATTCTGTCTGTCTTGTTTAAATTTTATTTATGTATTTCATATCTGTGGGTTTAACATCTAACATTGAGATTTTGTTTCTAGATATCCACCACCACGAGAAAAGTGTGCTGCTCCGACATGCTCCAATTCGTACAAGTATCGTGATGGCAAATCCAATGTTCCTCTCTGCAGTCTTCAATGTTACAAAGCAGTTCACACTGTGCTTCCTGTTACTTCCTCACACTAGGATTCCATCAAAAGGTAGCTCATTCACAGCTGAGGATAAGGGCAAGAACCCTATCTTGGAATTGATGCTGGAGTTGAAGAAATTCCAGTGCATCATCATTCAAAACATTGTGGGTCCAGAATGAGGATATTTCCAGCCCGTGTGCAACATTTGCGCAGCTATCAGTGTGCAGTATCTATTCACGTAAAGATCTTTGCTTCCAAGTCAAATGGGGTGAGGTACACATACTTCCCGTGCTCTATTGTCTCTGTCCTGGTTGATCGTTTGAATTTTGGTAATTTTTGAAGAAAAATACTAATATTATTTACATCATAACTAGTTTTTCTATTTATCGTATCATAAACCAACACCATATGCTGTTTGTGACGGATATAGTGTTGTACATAATTTCTTTTTTAAGAAGTTTTCAGAGTGTATCTGATTTCAACTCTGAATGCTATAATACGTCAAGGGGAAATTTTCTTGGGTGTAAATTGCACGATAGATTCCTTCATTTATTCTGCTGTTTGTGAATGTTGTGGTCTCAGACTTTAGTTCGTGGTTTTGACTGGCAGACACTGGAACAACCCGGGGTTCATACTATTGGGAGAATTATTTCCGCTATTGTACTAAGGAGAGGCTACCAGTGTCTTATCAAGTTGAGATGCTGCAAACAGGCGATCTCGTCAATAGCATCTAATCAACAACTGCCTGATCAATATCGTGGATCAACATGTAGCAGATGCAAGTGTTGGAATATTGTACAGGGGTGCATTTCTGCGTGAACACTGTGCTTGCAAATTGCTTTCACTGTTCATGCTCATACTTCTGGTTCATTTACCGAGGTATCAGTAGAGTACTACTCTTTAACCTTTACTGGGAATTCCCAGTACTGTAGTGCTCTTGTGGCTCTTGCAAGTTCGTGAGTATCTGCTGCTAATTCGTGCCGGATCCACTTCTTGTATGTTTTCAACTTCAGTAGCCAATTCCACCTGATTCGGTCCTTCTCCATTTTTTTACATTCACGAAACTTCGGTTCAGCCTTCGAGCATCTCGTCCTCTTCGATTCAGTTCATCACACGCATCAAATGGACACACATAATTATTGGTGAATTTTTTTCTTCGTCCCAGGCTAACGTATACGGTCCTTGCAGATTCTTTATACAGAAAAACATGGATTGTGGAATCCAAACCACCTTGGTCTAGTTACAGTTTCTGCTCAAGGTGCACACAAGGTTCGCAGACTGTATGATAATCCTAGCAAAAGAACCCAAAGAAACTGTTGAATACCATCAACTGGGCCATAATGATACATTTTCATACTCCCTCCGTCCCAAAGTTATTGTCCTAGTTTTTGGCGTGTTTTAATTTAACACATTTTTTTGCCAAAAAAAACTGTCTCAGTACTCGAAAAATGGTCTATCTTCAATAGTAAGGTCGAGCCACCTAAAACCGACCAGGTACCTAATGCCGATAATTTCTACACATGGCTTTCATTTTAGAACGCAAATCTAAATATGTCATAGAGCTTTTATTGTTTGTTGACCAAAACGATAAGCCATCTATGGTCTACCTAGATGTGTGTTCTAAAATGAAAGCCATGTGTAGAAATTATTGGCATTAGGTACCTGGTCGGTATTAGGTGGCTCGACCTTAGTATGTAGTTTTTGTGTCACTCTTGCTGTCCGCCCTGTTTGAAGTGGATAAAGCTCATGTTTGAAGTATAAAACATAGGACAAATATTGCAAAAAAAAATTGCCAAAAACTAGGACAATAATTTTGGGACGGAGGGAGTACATAATACTCTTAACTTTCTTTATGTTCCTCTCTCTCCCTTGTGCTAACACCTGGCATTTCTTTCCGTAGAACATCCAAACCAGTGCACAGAATATCCAAAGGATAGTGTCCTTTACACTCACACTTGGCTTTCTTTTTACAGGTTTACACGTATGTGCCATATTAAAACTTTTATACATGTGTATTTGGGTAGTTGGAGAGTGTGAAATCAAAAAAATAAAATTCAAGAAGGTGGTGCTTAACCCCTAAATGCCTAGAGCCCTCTCCAAATTTGGCAGTTTTGCAAAGATGCATTATAAAATGCAACTAAGAGGAATATTTTGAACTTCATGTATGCATAAAAGTTGTACATTATGAATTTTAGATTCTATCCATACGGTTAGATTTGTGATTGCTATCATCAATATTTTCGTATAAAATTTGAAACTCAAAATTCAAAATTCTTTTGTCATTCGATTACGAATAAGATATTGACAATCTGTGGATAAAATTTGTTGAGATTGGTTGAAATGTGATACTCTAAGTGTAGTGATTTTTGGAGATTTTTTGGTTGCTTAATTTTATGAGTTTATTTTTTCAAGAGCACTTTTACACTAAAATCTTCGCAATTTTGGGTGAATCACTACAACATGAAATGAGGGATAAAAATTTCACAAATCATCCCCTTTCTAATCGAATCACACATGCATAACGCTAACTTCCTATAAAATCTATAGTAAGAAATCCACACTGCTAAAAGTGCATGACGGATGAGAAAACATGGATAAAATTGGTACATCGTCCAAAAAATGGACGCCCAGGCAGTTAGGGGTTAAAAAGTTACACGTCTGAACTTCACACATCGGAGTGCTATTCATCACGGATTTTCCAACATTAGGGTTTGGAATGACCCAACAACCACCTAGTGGTTAGCTGGGCACTAAAGGGTTAAGGGTTAAGTTAGCGCCTCTATTTGGTGCAGCCAGACGAGTTTCATCCCTAGTTGCAGCTCGTTGGAGGTGGACCTACTTCATTATTCATACCTACCAATTTACTTTGAATCCTAGCTCCTCGACAACAAAGTGTTCAATCCTTGTTTACTTGGCTTCATTCATACTCCTTCGTTACTCCCTCTTGTTTAGGATTCTCAATTGCTAAATATCCTTTACATTAATTGTTTTCTTCAAAAATGTTTGCCCTTGCACTTCTTCTCAACTTTAGGACTTTGAGTCCTAACTCCATTACCTTCATTTCTTGCAATTGGTTAGCTTGTAGTTCTTGTATTATTTGTATCAAATTTCAAAGTGCACAAATTCAATTGTATTATTTTGATAAATATTATAAGATGGTTGGGGTTGCTTTACACAAGTCCAAAACACCCCAAGACAATTTCCTTCCTAGGATCAAAATATTCACTTAAAATATAATTTCATTACATGTAGTGTGGCCTTGTGCTGGTGGCCCAAACAATCCCTTTAATCACCACTTTCACTATTTAAATTATTGTTAGAATTGACAAAAATCCCAAAATTTGAATTTATTTTTCATTCATTTAATCCCTAAAGGTCACAAGATGCCCATAAAATTGATGATTTGAGAAAATCTGTTATA
The DNA here is from genome assembly GCA_022496805.1 of Pohlia nutans. Lineage (NCBI taxonomy): Eukaryota > Viridiplantae > Streptophyta > Bryopsida > Bryales > Mniaceae > Pohlia > Pohlia nutans. The sequence continues at coordinate 11,473,210 of CM040092.1, read as the reverse complement.
AAGTACTATTTGGAAGAATATTTTGGAATTAATGTACATTAGTACAATTAAATTCATCAATGCTATTACCAGTATTTTATTATAAAAATTGAAAGTTAAAACCAAATTTCCTTCTAAATTTTACAACAAACAAATTATTGACATTTTTTGAGTAAACTTTGTTGAAATGTATTTGAAATGAGACATTCTTAACGTGGTGATTCTTTGAAATTTTGGTGTTCTTTAAATCTATGACCTCATTCTTGCAAGGCCACTTTTGAACCAATGTCAATGCATTTTTGACTTGGTCAAAATTTTGCATACTTTTACATTTGTAATCTTACATAAATATTTATTCCAGCCTCTAAGCTCCCAAGAGACCATTTTGTGGTTGTTGCCCATTTTCCCGGGCTGCATAAGCCCAAGAAATAATTGTTTTTCAAAATAAAAAACATAATGTCACAAGTAAACGACTCTTCTTTACAATGCAATTGAAATCATGTCCATCTGATCAAAAGTCCATTTAGCGGAAATTTCCAAAGTGAAACACCTCAATGTTGAAAGGCAACTTCAACACTTTGGGTAGGTTTGCCAAAAAATTTAAGCTAATGAGATTTATTGGGCACCTCGAAAGAACTTTTGTCCATGAGTTGTGGGCTCTTCCAATTGGAGGAGAGTCGAAGGGATAATCTAGTCTAGCCAAAATCTCTTGCTTTCCTTCATACCCCAACCCATTACAAGGTCTCTGAAAAATTGTTAATGAATTGAACATCTTGTCAAATTGAGTTATGCATCTTGTTAACTATCTCATTTTGAGGATGGTCAAAAATGGCACATCATTTCAACTTTTTTTTTGGATTTGGAAGTCCATCGAAGGAAGGCTGCTCGGAGTTTGCAAGGCTTGAAATTTCAAAATTTCAATTTCACTTGCTGTTATTCTGGCATCTATGAAATCAAAATGTTTTGAAATTTTGAGGGATGGTTTAGAAGGTCTAGGAGTACAAGATCCTACGGTTGGAATCTGAGAAAAGAGTTTTGAAAATCATTTAGAGATCATCAACAAAAATGTCCAAAATGAGGCAGTTTTAGGTGGAGACCCCCCTTGGGCGTTTAGGGCTAGTAACACCAAACCCAATAGTTGGATAGGAGAACACCTTGGTAGAGTATCTCCAAAACATGTTATGTGGTGAAGAGGTTTATGAGGAAGGAGATCTGGAAGAATAAAAAATGTCACTAATCCAAATCAGGTCGGTGAAATGCTTAGGGATTGAAATGACAAATTCAATGATCACATTGTGGAAAATATAATTTAGATGAGATATCACCGGAATCTATGACGAACATTGCATGTATTGGTCAAACAAAAAATAAGTTTGAATGAAAAGAAGTCTACATAGGACCCCTACCGTAGCTTCCTAGTAGTTTGGTTAGAAAATAAATAATTAAAAGGGTGTGTAAAGTTTAGAGAAATTATTAACCTAGTCTATCCAAAAAAAAATGATAAGTAATGAAAGCTCAACGGTTTTGATATATTTTTTTATATGTTAATGCCCAATTTTAATATATTATTTTTGTATTGCCTAAACTATTTCTCACACTTTAATTAATTATTAGGCAGAATGGTACCCAAGTTGCTAGGAATCCATGGTATTCAAAACTGCTAAAAACATATGAGGCCCAATTTGGGCTTGTTGGCATTAGGAGAGAATTTGGACCTTCAGAAGGCCCCTTCTCTTTGTTAAACTGCTGATCAGCAGTAAACCAACAACAACCAATAAAAGAAAATTCAAATTTTTTTGCAGTCTGACGTGGCAGATGCTCTGCTATGTCAGACTGCAATTTTATTATTATTTAATTTTTTTATTAACTATTTTTTTTTTTGTAAAAATATATATTATTATTTTGATCCCAGCCAACTGAATTTAGTTGATCCAAAGTGGAAGCCTTCTTGAGGCCCCATATCTCTCCTAATGTCCTTTAGGGGTTAACTCATTCATATAGTAGTGAGGATAGGGAGGAGGGGGAGGGGAGAGTATGATGAATGGTATTAATGAAGGGGGTTGTGAAAAAAATTAAAAGTTGTGGAAATGAAAAAAGAGAAAATGATGGCCAAGTATCATCTCATCTCATCTCTTCTCTACTTTACTCTATTATCCTGTAAGCCTCAAGCAAAAAAAAAGGAGGAAGAAATGTGATTCTTTCTCCTTTTATAACTAAATTAGACCACAGAAGAATACCAAAGCTTCAAAGGATGAAAAGTAGAAAAAACCCATTTAACTAGAAGAGAACATGAAGAATATAGGAATAAATGAATGAATGCATGTTAAAGTAAAATGTCACTACTCTTCATATTGACAAGACAAAATAAAACTCATTGGTTCATATCATTTCATTTTTAATTTATATTCAATTAATACACGGGGCAATCGAGACATTGATGTAGGGGAAGAGTGTAGTTGCTGAATAATTATTTTAATTGAAACATTTCATTTTGACATAGAAAATGTTCTCTTAGATTTTGAATTCTCTATTGTATTAAAAAAATCAAAATCAAAAAAGTTTCAATAATTTCAACAATTTGAAGACAATAGAATTTGGATTGAATTTTCTTTGGGACTAAAGTGATTTACAACCTATATTCAATATAATTAACTTGCTTTCAATGTATTTAGCTTACTTTTCTTTTGTTGAACCCTATCAAAAGAAAAAATAAAATAAACAAATAATAATAATAATAATAATAATAAATCACGCAGCCTATCCCTGCCTTCTCCCTCCCCTCTCCCTCCCCTCTCTATATATGTAGGAGAGAAGGGAGGGAGAAAGAAGAGAGAGGGGAGAGAGAGGAGAGAAGGGAGGAAGAGAGGAGAGAAGGGAGGGAGAGAAGAGAGAAGGGAGGGAGAGGGGAGAGAAGGGAGGGAGAGGGGAGAGAGAGGAGAAGAAGAGGAGAGGGAGAGGGAAGGGAGAAAGAATGGAGAGGGGAGGGAGCGGGAGAGAGAAAGGAATAAAGTGCCCGGCCGCGCACCCAATGCGAATTGCCCAACTGGTTCACGGACCACGGTAAAGCCATTACCATGGTGTTTGGTAATCTTTTGTACAATTCTAACCTTTATTTATGGTATTTTATCTAATCGGAATGATTGGGGTATTTTGGCTACTTATTTTATGTTGGCCTTTAGAATTTTGCCTTGCGTTAAAATTTCTGCTTGAATTTCATAGTTAGGGGTTTTTTGACCTTTTAATTGTGATTTTGTGCCACTTGTTGGATATTTAGAAGACGTGGTTAAGCGGTGCTCTTAATAGAGTTTTGGCGTAGTAGACTTTAGGCTTTTACCAAGCGCTATGATTAAAGCTAGAATTAACTCATAGTGAACTAGGAGTAGAAGGGGATTAAGTTGGAGTAGAATTTTAGAGAGGGATGAATCCATGGATGGATGAAGTTTGAATTGAAGATTCAAATCCTCTACTGTGTAGTATTTAGAGAGAGGTTTTTTGCCGTTAGCCAGAGAGTTCATGGAGAGAGGGGCGAAGCCCTGTCGGTAGGAGAAATTAGACGATTTTTTTATCAGAGTAGGAGATTTGTCGAGTAGTAGCCGTCATGGAGATCAGGACGTGACGAGCTGTAGGATTGGCGCGGTAAAGGCGGAGTGAAATCGTGGGGCAGCGGGCGCGTAAAAACCCCGGCGAAGTCGTGTGAGCTGCAACGGTGGTGCGAGGCGAGCCAAGACATGTGAATTCACAGCGTGACCGGGGCGTGACGAGTTGTGAACAGGACGAGAAGAATTGCAAACAGAGCATCGCGAGTGCGCGACGTGTTGGGGTGGCCACGGCAGCGTGAATCGAGGCGCGGCGCGATCAGGTGGCGGACGACCGTGACAAGTGACGAGCTGGCCAGACGGCGTGACGAGTTGCGATCCCGCAGCGGACAGGCGATGGCCGAGATTGCGACGAGACAAGGGCGCGATAACGAGCTACGTGGGGCTGTACGGGTCGGCCACGACAGTGCCGATTCCGGAGATCGCGACGCGCTGGAGTTGGGTTAAGGCGCATCGACGGTGCGAGTGGAAGCTAGGGCGATTGCGACGAGCTGGAGTTGGTGATCAAGCAGCAGAGGCGACCCCAACACCATCATAAGCTGCCCATGTCACCCTCCCGCGTGATATAAGGGAGGGTTGACATGGTGATATTACGGAGAGAAGACCTCGTCACCTCCCTCCTTCCCAACTACACACAATTTGAGGTGAATTGGCTTGAGCAAAGTGTGAGTGATTGTTGTAGTATTGAATAGCGATTTTAATTGCCTCTTTTGACTCTCGGATTGTAATTGCCTTGTGGATTCATTTAAGTGTTGATGTTTGAATTGAATGGGTTGTTGATCAATGTTTCGGATGTGGGATAGTGTGGATGAATTGTAAGCCCGGTGTTTGGCATAGTGCGGAAGCGCTGACGAATTTGCACCGGACTTGGTTCCAAATGTGATTAGACAATTGGTTGAATTTATAGTTGTTGGTGTGCAAAGGTTGGTTTCTTTTAGCGAGGTGCGGAAGCTCTGCTAGAATTTTGGTAGTTTATTTTTTTCCATTGAGGGTGCAAAATCCCCCTTTGTGCTCATTATTTGACCAATTAGACCCCATTTGAGGTACTTTGAATACCTAGGGTTAATTGTGTTGAATTTATGATATTTTAGCATTGTGATTTGTGCTGTCATTTTCTATTGAGGGTGCAAAATCCCCTCTTCTACTTATTACTTGGCCAATTACACTCCATTTTGGAGTACTATAAGTACTTAGGATTAAGTGTGTTGAACCCATGTAATTTCAATGTTTTGATGCTCAATTGGCATTCTCCTTTGTGTTGCCCCCCCCCCCTTAGCAAAGGCCAATTTGGCCAAATTTTGCATTACATCCATTCTTTCCATTGCCATGACCAAGAGTACATCCCATTCTTCCATCGGATAGGTGTCCATTGCTTGGTTTACTTAATACCCCACCCATCGGCCCAATCTTATGACGCGTTGACCAATCGCACGGTCAAAGTGCTCATATTCAACGACCGAGAAAGAAAATTAAAAAATAAAAAATAAAAATAGAATTCCGCCGTTGTTTATGGTACAGCTGGCGGCTGTATCCACCATGAATGTTATTTTTTTCCTTCTTCTTTGTTTTATGTTCTTTTTTGTTTCTTTTTTTAATATGAAGAGAGGGGAGGGAGAGGAGAGGGAGAGGAAAGGGAGAGGGAGAGGGAAGGGATAGGGTGCGCGGCCGTACACCCTAAGGCTGAAGAAAGCAAAAAAAAGAAAAAAAAAGTTATTTTTGTTTTTTTGTATTTTGTATTTTTTTTCTTTGCCGCCGTTTAGGGTTTAGCCGGCCGCTATGGCAAGTGAAACCCTAACAAAGAAGGAAAAAAAAAAAAACCTTGGTGCAAGTATCGGATCCGCGGCTGCACAAGAAGAGCCAAAATGGAAGAAAATGATGAAAAAAATAGAAGAAAAACAGAAGACAAGAAGAAAGACAAGAAGGAAGACAAGTAGGAAGACAAGAAGGAAGACAAGAAGGAAGGCTAGATAAAAGAAAAGATAAAGATAAGGATAAGATAAATATAAATGAATTGTTTGTTTACAATGTAAATGATTATAGAAAGACAAAAATTGTTGTTTTTTAGAGAACTTTTTAGCCAATTTTTTTAAAGCCAAATTTGCTCATGAAATGAGCGCATTTTGCTAAATACATAAATAGCGAATTGCGTGTTTTTGGTGTTAGTAGGAAGGCACCATTTTTAGACAATTTTATAACATTAATCCCTAAAGGCTCCCATTTTTCACCCCAAAAATTGACACCATGTCAAAGAGAGTGCAATTCTACCCTAAGAAATGAGATTCACGGAAATTCATTGTTGGATAGTGTTTATATCTACAGTGCCCAGAGCTGTGCATAGTATAGGAAGAATTGACCGTCTAGCTTACAAGATTATAATGTTCAAAGTTTACATTCACTTTGTTTTGGGAGGACTTTGTGAAACCCCTTGAGCGTTTAGGAATTAAACTATTAGTAAAGGTTTTATATCCAAAGCTTAGAGAACTAAATGCCAAATTGTGCAAATTGTAGCTTAGTAAAAGGTGTTCATAAAAATTTATGGCGTTTCTACAATTTTATAGAATCATATTATAGCATCAGAAAAAAGTTGAACCAACTCTAAGAAAAAGACACTCAAAATAGAATTTTCATAATTTGTAATGATTTTCATGTATATCAATTTTTGACTACATAGATGCTAACAACATTACTTTCGATAAATACTCTTGCTCTCTTAGTTTACTTTCCATTTCTATACTAATCGTAGGGATAACATCTTCCTAATATCTTTGCATTCGGAATCAAGCAAATACTTTCAAACATGTGAATTCATGACAAGATTCAACCCTTTGGTGACTTGATTTTTTAAAAATGAAATTTAATAGTTCTTATTCCATTTAATATCATACAATAAATAGCATAAAGAATCTAGGTACAAGTGCTAAAATCATAACATCCTTGCTCTAATATGAAATATATCCCTTTAAAGCCTATGTAATATCGAGTAGTTTCTTATCTAATAGAATTATTTTACTAAAAGAAATGTGGAAGTTTGGAGATAAAAAATAGAGACAAAGAAGTTTCAATGAAGTTAATGACAAAGAATTCAAAGAAGAAGACAACAAAAGATTCAAAGAAAGAGACAAAAGAGACAAAGAATGTGGTGTTAAACTTCTTATTTGTTTCTTGCACGGATTTATTTATTTAATTTATTTATCCATACTTCTCTCTAATACAATTATGACTTGAGATAAAATTGTACAAAGTAAAATAAAATTTAGAATCAAATTGTTATCAAGTAACGCCAAAGGATATCCTTAGAATGTACTCTCTCCGTTTCATAATAAGAGTCCAAAACCACATAATTATTTGTTTGCGTCAATTTAAGAGTTCACATTCATTGTATTGCCTTCCTACATTGACTTCCTACGTTTGTCATCCTTTTTTTTTTTTTTTTTTTTTTTTTTTTTTCATCCTTTTCAACATGGGTTCTATTTCTATTTTAAATCTCAATTGTTTTTGCAAAGTGGACTCTTATTGTGAAACAGAGGGTGTATTGAATAATTTCTACAAGGATGGCATTTTGTAGGGTCAATAATGCTATAATGGTCCTATGTACCAAAATGTTCATTCAATAATTTGGAGCATTCCCACAAGTGATTGCTGTCATAAAAAAAATTTGTTTAAAATTGATGTCTTGATTTGACTTGAGAGGACTTTTTGCCAATTAGTGCGTCCGAGATTGGTGTTTTGCTTGTGAATGCTAGTGACACTCCTATTGTTTGGTAAAATTTAGGTTTGGGCTGGTATATGATGTGGTTGCTAAAAATTGAGGTCTCGATTTTACTTGGGAAGATTTTTGCCTAGAAAACCACTCTTGATTGGTATTTTGCTTCTCCATCCTCCTTCGAGCAGACAAAATTTAGGTCTAGACTGGTATTTTAGGTTTGGAAATAGGTTGGTTTATTAGGCTAAAAAATAGGCTGGTATACTAGGTTCGGAAAGAGGCTGATATACTAGGTTCGGAAAGAGGCTGATATACTAGGTTCGGAAAGAGGCTGGTATACTAGGTTCGGAAAGAGGCTGGTATACTAGGTTCGGAAAGAGGCTGGTATACTAGGTTCGGAAAGAGGCTGGTATACTAGGTTCGGAAAGAGGCTGGGACACTAGGCTCGGCAATAGAGATACCGGCCTCACCGCTGGACTTGCTCTGAGGGTGCCAAATGCCATGAAACGACGAGCCAATTTGATGCTCTGGTGACCAAAACTTGCTAAAACCCTAAACCCCGGCTTTGCTTTTTTCACTCGCACCAACACCAAGGTGCGTCGTCGAGGTCGTTGCCGCGGAGTTTTCCGTGACAATTTCGGTATTAGGGACTTGGACACGCACAGACACAGACAGAGCGAGAGAACCATGGGCGGGAGAGGACGGGGCGGCAAGCGCAACCGCACGCAGCGACGCGACTTCAAGGATGGACGCCCCAACGAATGGAAGCGCTCGCGCCCGGCGTCTGAGTCGCACGCCAACTCCGAGGCTGGCTGGAATCCTTTCGTCATGGAGAGTCCCGCTTACGAAGCCTTCTACAAGGCAAGCTTCTTGGATTACGATTCAGCATTGCACCAGTTATTTCGGAAAATGTCGTAATGTTTAATTGAACGAGAGCTTCACTTATTTGAGCTTGAGAGTGAAAGCACCTGTCGATTCTCTATACTTTCTATAATACTTTACAGCAATCTTTGGATTTTAATTCATTTTACAAGGCAAGATTCTTGAATTACGCGGCAGCATTACACCGCTTACGAGGGAAAATGTCATATGAAATTGATTCTGTACACTTCCTATAAACGTTAGAGAGGTTTGAAGTTCAGAGGATTCGGTTTAGAGCGGTTTAGAGCAATTATTGCATTTTCTTTCATTTTACTAGGCAAGCTTCTTGAATTATGAGGCAGCATTATACCGGCTATCAGGAGAGCGGCACCTTTTGAGCTTGAGTGAAACCACCTCTGGATTCTGTAGACTTTCTATAAACATTAAGGTTTGGCATGTGAGGTTTAGGATTCGGTTTAGAGTTTGTTACAACAATTTTTGGATTTTGTTTCGTTTTATTATGAAAGCTTCTTGAGGCAGCATTACACCGGCAATGAGGAAAAATGTCGTATGAAATTGAAATGAGAGCGGTGCCTTTTGAGCTTGAGTGAAAAGTTTGAAGTTCAGAGGATTTGGTTTAGAGCGGTTTAGAGCAATCGATTAGGCAACTCATGAGGCAGCTTTGCGCAGATTATGAGGCAAAATGTCGTATGAAATTGGTGTTTAAGTAAATGAGATCATATCCTTTTGAGCTTGAGAAAAACGACCTCTCGATTCTGTAAACTTCGTATAAATGTTATGGACATATTATTGAGGTTGAGGTATGAGCAGAGGATTCGGTTTGGGAAATTTAGAACAATCGTTGGATTTTCTTTTGTTACAGTCTTATTTATTTTATACAATTCACTAGGATTCGCACGAAGATCAATTCACAGTTTTGATGTTTAAATGTGGAATGTCATGTGAACAGAAGCAAAAAATCGTTCCCGAGGAGGAGTGGGAGGCGTTTATTGCCTCTCTGCGGAAGCCCTTGGCAACAACGTTTCGTATCAATGGCAGGTAAATGGCGTGATGTATGTTGCGTTAATTTTCTTTATGTTCTAATTGGTTGAATTCTCACCAATTAGTTATGTCAATTGTCTTGAAACTCCGCCGTTGCAATCGTATTGATGATTAGGTGTCGAGTTGCTCTATTGCATACTGTCCGGAGCTCATGTGTTCAGAAAAATGTCATTGTGTTTTAACTCTGTTCTTGTTTTCGTCTTTCAGTGGACAATTCGCACTCGATATTAGAGACCAAATGCAGCGCGACTTCTTTGATCAATTGAAGAGTGAGACTGAGGTGAGGCTGCATTTGTCGATTGGAAAAATCTTGAGCGATGAAATTGTTTGCAGCATTGAAAAAACCTTGGAATAGAGAGCATCTAACTGGTCGGGTATTAGTTACATTATTCGCAAGCATTTCAGATGTATATTCAACTGCAAGACTGAAAACTTAGTTCGTGCATGAGTAAAAATCGTGAGGTATGAGTGAGCTGTTGAGCGTTTGACTTGACACAGGGTATACTTTGATTTCTTCCTAATTTTCTGATCTCATATCTGTGGTCCTTTTCAAGGGCCGAGTGAGCTGTTTATCAGACATTTTTTGAATGCAGTTTAGGTATTTTTGTTAATTAAAATCTTTGTGTTGCTAAAGACCACACGTTGTGTGTCCTCGTGCCTGTCCCGTGCTAATAGTTCCTTGTTAACAGGTGGATGGGGAAGTCATTGAGCCTGTTCGAGCATTGCCTTGGTACCCTGATAATTTGGCATGGCACTTAAACTACTCTCGCATGCAGATCCGGAAGATGCCCATTCTTGAGCGGTATATTTTTTGAATTTTTTCTATTTGGGGATTGACATAACCATACGAGTGTATGGGATTTTCTAGGGATTTTCTAGTCAATGGTAGGCATCATATCAGAATATCGAATATTGAACAATGCTGTCTCGACCTTCGCTTTTTGTGATGTTGCATCGTCGTTCTTATGTGTCGACAGAATACATGAATTTTTGAAGCTAGAGAATGAGATTGGAAGTATCACACGTCAAGAAGCAGTAAGCATGGTAAGCGCTTGTACATGGTGTTGCCTGAGTGGGCATGATTGCATTATCGTTCTGTATGCTCTTGGGATTATCGTCTGTTGTGACACATACTCCTGTACCCCAAAAATATTTCTCCTTTACATCATGTCCACCTTACAATTCATTGCATGGGCATGATGCATCTATCTGTGAATTAGGAGTTTCTGCAGTGTGTGGATACCGAAGTGTTTCTGCTACATTTATAGATTTTTTCTTCTTTTGCAGATTCCCCCGTTGTTTCTGGATGTACAGCCTCATCACAAGGTTCTGGATAGTAAGCCACACTGTTCATTCACTTTAGTATTTGTGGACTTTGAAGGACAATAGAGTGTTTTAATCTCATACTCTGAATAAGAAGCGTGACTTGTGAATCTTAGGCCATACAAGATGATAATGGTTTGGAATAGGTTCTAGTGGCAACTTGCTATCATTGTTAATGATGTAGGTCATTGTGGAAACTTCTTACATGCAACACTGAAACGTTCTGGCAGTCCAACGTCAGCTTTTAACTTTAGATTGATGTAAACGGATGTTGGTGTAGTCTCTCTTCTGGAAGTAGATTATTTTCCAGGTGGGGAGTGTTAGCAGACATTGTTTATAGTCCTGGATGTAAAAACTACATTTGTAAACAAAGTTGGTGATAGAAGGATTGCATATGACATTAAAGTTGCCATGTAATTTGCCAGCACCTTTATTTATAGGTTGTTCATTGGGCTGCAGTGTGCGCTGCACCTGGATCTAAGACTTTTCAACTGTTGGAGATGATCCATCGAGGTGTCAAACCTGGGGAACTCTCAGATGGCATGGTGTGCTTTCATACAATTTTTTTTTTTTCCTGTGGTCCTTTGTTTTTTGCATTGGAACTGTGAAGAATGCTCTTTTTAATACTCTTGCTGCTTACACGGAGTTGGTTTGTAAGCTGTCTAGTGACATTCGAATCTTTTGCTTGTCGTGTGCAGGTCGTTGCCAATGACTCTGACGTGAAAAGGTGTCATCTGTTGATCCACCAAACTAAGCGCATGTGTAGCCCAAACATCGTAGTCACCAACCATGATGCACAGCTTTTCCCAGGATTGAAAGACAAAAGTGGGCACTTGGAGACCACATCAACAGAGAATTCTATCGTTGATACGGAAATATCCGAAGAGGAGACAAATGGGTTATATTTCGACCGTATTTTGTGTGATGTTCCATGCAGTGGAGATGGTACCCTTCGCAAAGCACCAGACATTTGGAGGAAATGGTATGATATTCTTGTGCTGTGATTTGTTCTTTAGATGCCTAATTCGACAATACTATCATAGCGATAGGATTGTTTTGTGTAATTACCTGAATTATTCACTGCATTAACTGACGGCTACCATTGCTCTGATTGCTCTGATTGAAGTTGATTGCTTTATCATAACATGCAAACTCGTGAGTTTTCAGGAACTGCGGTGTTGCAAATGGTTTACATCGTCTTCAAATCCAAATAGCAATGCGTGGTACAGTATTGCTATCACGTGTCTCCAGTTACCTGTATGAGGATTGGTTGGGGATTGTGGGATTATGAAGCCTGTTGGTGTCCAAAGAAGTAATCCCACATTTCTACGTTTACTAATTATGATAATTAAATTAAATTATTATTTAAAACGATAAATTTGTATTTTATTATCGTCTTTAGAGGAGATTTATGATGTGTTTAAACTCACATTCTTTGCTCTATATGTGTTGATCATCCTCAATATTAAGAATATGATTATTTATGACGTTCCACACACGTTGTAGTAAAGAAGTATCTCGGTTATGGGCTTCAGGTGTGGCACTCTTGAAAACTGGCGGGAGGTTGGTGTACTCGACATGTTCTCTGAATCCTGTGGAAGACGAGGCAGTTGTGGGAGAGGTATTCCAAATGTCACGTCTACTTTTCAATTATTATAATTCTCATGCTCATACATTTGGCTAACTCGTCTAAGTATGCTTTGTTTCCACTCTTAAAAAGCTCAACTAGTAATGTGTGCTTTGCAGATTCTGAGAGAAAGCCGTGGAAGTATGGAGCTATTGGATGTCTCATCAGAACTTCCCGAGCTTAAACGCCGACCAGGCCTTACTTCTTGGCTGGTTGGTCATATTACTCAGCTTTGTTATCTCTTCTATGTAATCATGTATATCTTTAGTTTTTAAACCAGAATCAAATCGCTAGGTACTTTACCTAAACCGGAGTAGTAGAAATGGACCTTAATGGAGTTTCTTGTTTCTTTTAGGCATATCTGCACAGTTGTATTCCAATATTTTTATGCTTGTAGTAATTTTGAAACTGGAGGATCTCTTCAAAATATAAATCTAGTATGAATAGGCGGACGCTTCTATACAAAGAATTCTGTTTTTGCTCAAGGCTGTTGTGATTTGTAACCAGATCCGAGACAGGAAGAGGTGGCTTTGTTCTGCTTCAAAGATAGACAGGCACAGAGCTGGTGCTGTAGTTCCAAGTATGTTTCCATCTGGAAATGGATGGGATCTATCAGATCTTGAACTTCTAACTGAAGGTTCTCCCCCTCCCACAGGCAAGTGCTTTGTTTGCATGATCTTTCTTGGTTGGATCTCTTGTACTGCCCTGCTCCGATTTAGATAGTTGCAACTATCACAAAATTACCGCTCAACTTTGAACTTGTCAAATCAGAAACAGCCGGTAAATTCTCGAGTCTTTTATGTTGTTTAAGACGCAAGACCTGAAATTTGGTACCTTTGAAATCATCTCTTTGCTATAGCATCCTCTATTAGCTCTAGTCTCTTTCCTCGTAATTGCGTGGCAGTAAAAATGTTTTGTTCTCATTTTATGTAATGACTTCTTTATCTTTACTTTTTTGAGAAATGAAGTTCTAAATGTTCTAGACTGCTCTGGGTCAGTAGTGTAGAGTAAAAATATCAATGATGCTTTTAAAAAGCTGATGCAACCACTAATCCTCTAGTGTTGCAAAGCAGATGCTGGAGATGATGTTGAAAAGAAGGATGCAGATGAGGCAGAGGAGGCAGAGGACGATGAAGGTCCACCTGAAGTGGCTACCTTGCCGCTAGAGCGGTGTATGAGACTTCTTCCTCATGATCAAGACACAGGTGGTTTTTTCATTGCTGTATTCCGCAAGATTGCACCATTTAAAGGTATGTGATTTGTGCATTGATCCATGTTCTACTACTATGTTACACGTGTTAGTACTTTGGGAAGTCTTTATTGGTGTCTTTCAATCCATACATTCTTATATCAGCTGTTGAGGCAACTGTTTTTGCCATTTGTGTGTCATTTCATCTATATATCTGCAATTACTATATGAGAAAATCTGTAGGTACATATCTTGTGTTGTATCCTTTCCCTCTTAGGCATTTGGATTTCAAGAGAGTTCTATACTGATATCTATTATTGGTTGTCATCTTTCATTTGTGTTTTGAAATCTAATTGTACATGAAATGGATTAATTCAATTATGTATGTTCTTAATTTATTATCTTATTATGTTCCTTGATTCATGCAGCTATTCCCAAAATCAAACAGTCACACAAGACTCGGATTTTACGCGAGCGCACAGGTCGGAATTTGTACTGGGCTGTGTGCTATTTATGTCTTGGCCGCACCAATTTCTGTTACATCTTGTAATGTTGTAATAGTATAAGAGAGCATAAGATAATTTTATTCGATTTAGTTGTAAGGTACTCCTTGTCTTCTCAGAATGTTTCAATATACATACATGGGTTTGTATAGTATCTTTAGTTCTGAATATGCTTGTTTTACCGCAGATAAGGAGAATGTCACTGCAGATGAAGAGACCGTCATTGCAGATGGAGAGAAAGGTTTACTGATAACTGCTCCTGATGTTAAGACAGATATGCCTGATGTCAAGACAGATTCCACCCTTCTGAATAACAATGACATTGAAGATGTTCTGCCTGAAGGCACAACTGAGATTGAGAACAAAGCCGGAGCAGAAGAAACTGTGTCTGGTATGAAACAATATTCGTTTTGCCGTCGTATGGACCGTACATACATCATATTTTGTCTTTGTTCGTGGTTAGCACTTTCAAAAAATGAGAGAACCATAGTTTTGTGTTGCTGTTTCTTAATTAGGCGACCCTTATCCTCTCTAGATTTTATTTCAACTTAGCACTAACACATAGTTTGACTTAGTACACGTTAGCAGCTTCTTGCTGGGTGTCTCATCCAGTTGAATTTCATGACTTCCCACAGACAAGGAGGAGACGAAAGATGTAGCCCGAGAGGAAGAAAGTAGCAAGGAAGCCGGAGAAGGATCGAGGGAGGATATTGATATTAAACTGGAAGATGAGAAGGTGGTGGAGAAGGTGGATCCGAATGCAATTGGTCGGATTCAGCGTCAAGGACGTTGGAAAGGAGTTGATCCTGTGCTATTCCTCAAAGACGAGAAGATTATTAAAAGCCTTGTGGATTTTTATGGAATTAAAGATACGTTTCCTGTTCACCAGCATCTTGTGGTCAGAAGTGAAGACCTCACACGCTGCAAACGTATTTACTATGTATCCGCTTCTGTAAGTAACGCTATTCAGCAGAATTATCGTGCTGGTGAACAAATGAAGATCACCTCTGCCGGCTTGAAGATTTTTGTGAGTCACCAAGTCACCTTTTTGATCCAATGTCAATTGTTACTGCACTTGTGAAGGTAGTTGGCTTGCCAAGCACGTTACCATTCTAAGATACAGATTTTTTTACGGGTTATTCTTGGTTGTGCTCTTCAGGAACGACAACAGTCAAAGGAAGCAGCTGCAACTTGTATCTTCAGGATATCATCAGAAGGTCTCCCAGTGTTGTTACCTCACATGACAAAGCAGATTATAAACGCTTCACGGAAAGACTTTAAGCGGTTGCTTGCAGACAAAGTTGTTTCCTTTTCAGCCTTCGATGACTCCGCCTTTGCTGCTACCCTGCGGGAGTTCAAGCATGGATGCTGCGTTGTTGCCCTACCCGCTGGTAAGTTTGAGATTCACTTCTGACTTTGGTTCAATGCTTACCGGTATGTTAATTGAGTGACACTTCCTATTCCCTCACTCCACGGTTCATTCTATTTAGTGTCATTTCCGAATCAGGCTATTTGATTGGCCCGTAACTTTTTGGGTTCGGAATAGTGCGGCTCACACTACACTAAACATAATGAACAGTGTACATTAATATCATCTTCTCTCATACCAAATCCTCTATTCTCTCACCAAATCCTAGGCAATGGGATGTACTCAGTTCTAAATCCACTCGTGCTCTCACTATCACAATCATATCACAAATAGTTGCATACAAATGTGATAATAAGGAGTTATAGATTACCTTCCTGACTCCTGCGGCACCAAGTATTTAATGTCACCTTACAGGCAACTTAAATTTACAAAACTCCATGTCATCACATGCATTCTGGACGGCTATGTTGTGACATTCAAGAGATTTAGTGTAGTTTAACCCGTAGAGGTCCACACATGCAATGTTTTTCGCTGATTTTGGTCATATAAAAATTTATCCCCATCTGAATTATTATTTTCACAATATGACCAATTGGTCATTTTCAAACCATGTACCCTCGGTCCTTCACGGACTAAGCATCTATTCATTGACATTGTCGGCTATTTGTTTGCAGAGGGGCCTGATGCTGCCACTAACACAGGAGCTATGAGCACAGCCGTGGCGTGTTGGAGAGGCAGGTCAAATATAAGTGTTCTTATAACCAAAGCTGAAGCAGATCAAATGCACCAGCGCCTGTCTTTTGCGGATGAACCTGAGCCAGCAGCCGTTGCAATGGAAGTAGAGTCCAAGAGTACAGAAGTTAACGAGGTAACAGGTCCCGACGCTGGCAATGAGTTGATAGCGACCAGCAAGAGTGATCAAGCGGTAGTTAATAATGCAGATGAGGAAGTAGAGAATGGCAAGGTTGAGTAATTAGACAAGCAGACTTGCAACGGCAGTGTAATTCGGGACCCAAATATTGACAGCTGGGCATAAGAAAAGCTTGACGTTAGAACAACCTTCCAGAAAATGGCTTTTGAACTGAAGTAGGAGAATTTATTTCCAACAGGTTCCCAATTCCAATAGTTAGGAATAGATCTTCCATGACTCCAAATTGTGATAGTGATTAATCAATACCTACAAGACAAGGTCTTCGCAGGTCCTCCATACTGATATTGGGTGATTTCATGGTTCATAATTAGATATAAGGTGCTGACACTATATATGCTGTTGTCATGCCTCATTTGTAATTGAACGCAGGGTTCTATAAAAGGTGGGACATCATTTTTTTTCCAATGGGTACTCATTGAGCTCCCTGCTTCCTGAGCGAGTTCTCATGGCTTCGCTTCTCTTCATAGCCAACGTATCTCTTGAACTGTTAGTGTAGGTTGAAAGGTTCTTGTAAGCTGTTACAAATTTGCAGTCCTTTAAGCGGTTATGAAATTTTATGTAATTAGGGTTCTCAATCAATCAGGTCTTGCGAAATTCCAAGGTAACTATCTCCAGAACTACTTGCTAATTACTAAAGCACCTCAAGATCTTTTTTTTGAATCACTGCACCCTTAAGATCTTTTTTAGTGAGAGTGCGTAGAAGTCATTCAAGAATAGTCATTCAAGAATAGGGAAATTGTCATCCAAAGGTTGATTTTTGGTCTATGTCTTTCTTGGGTTGAAGAGAACACAATTCAAATAGTAGAGGTTAGCACCACTTCTAATTGTTTTGCACACTCTACCATATCCTTTACTTCAATGTCTTTTTGAAGTTCATCATTGCCTTTGACCATTTTTGCCTTCAACAAATTCACCACATCAAGGTTATCCATTAGGATTGGCATCCTCATTCATAAAATTTGACTAAGGTTTAAAAATATATGTGAATTCAAGAAAGGTCAAGGAATGTAATTCATAAGTGGATCACAAGATTCATTCTAGAATGGAGAGGACTCCTCAAATCATCTTGCAATGAACGGAGATAAGGTAATTAAAATTTATATGATCAAATGGTAAAATGACAAAGAAAAAAGAATTGTTATTGAAAAACAACAAAGCAAAAGTTCACTTGGGTCGGAGCTGGTTTAGTAAATTATTTCAAATTAGGTCTTGGTGACCATAGGTTCCACTTGTGAGCCACCGGGCGAGCCGTCAGTCAACAATTCTAAGATAGGGCTTTTTATGATGTAACCTAGCCTTTCACATTTTTGAACGGTCTTCTCATGACTATTCCATTCCGTCCTCAAAGACCATTATGTGAAGTAACCTAGTCTTCCATGTCTTTTCAATTTCATGGCCTTTCACTTCGTCACTCGTGGTGCGGAGAGAAGCAAAGCACTAGTATGAATTTCAATGAAGAAAAGTTTAGGAGGAATTTTAGTGAAAAATTGCCGTTGTTCTAATAGTCAAAGAATAAGACATCCTTCACCAACCTACATAGGAACCATGACTTGGCGATCACCAACAAAACAAATTCCAAATTATACCCTAGCTAGATTTCACCACTTGTTTAAGGTTACTATTTGTTACTTGTACTAGTTACTTACTGGTCATTAAAGTGTCTATTCTCAAAAGGGGAGAGTAATCTTACACCAAAGGCCATTTGTATGGCTAATTGTCAAAACGAACAAACACTTCATTCACGCCGACCTCGAAAGAGGTCCGAAGTTTCTCTCTATCTATCAAAGAATAAGTTACTGAAAACTGACACAAATAAAACTTCAGAGTGCTTTCCGGAGGTGCTGGCGTGGCAAACAAGGAGCATCATTCAGTCAATCAATCTACGCCGTGGCCGCCACGGCGAGCGAGCAAGAGCCCCCATCGCCCTCTCATACAAAAACCCGATTGCACATGCTCAGCAAGCTCTCTTGCTTTCTTTTGCTTTTGGGTTTCCACTTTCCTGCTCACCGCCATCACATTCTCTCTCTCACTCTCTCTCTCTTTCATCCCTGCAGTAGCTGGTGATTGAGGGCCATATCATGGTGTCTCTGAAGCTGCAGAAGCGGCTGGCCGCGTCGGTGCTCAAATGCGGCGAGCGCAAGGTGTGGCTGGACCCCAATGAGGGGAACGAAATCTCCATGGCCAACAGCCGCCAGAACCTCCGCAAGCTCGTCAAGGACGGCTTTGTGATTCGTAAGCCCCACAAGATTCACTCGCGCGCGCGCGCTCGCCGTGCGTTGGGGGCCAAGCGCAAGGGCCGTCACTCCGGCTACGGAAAGCGTCGCGGTACCAGGGAGGCCAGGCTTCCCACCAAGGTCAGTTCCTTAACACCCTAAGCGTCCCCTCCTCAGCGTTCTTTCTGTAGTGTAGGAAAATTGGACCCCCTGCTGCCAATCATCTGTTTGTGTGAAAATGACTTCATTTTGACACAATCGACACTGTTGGTCTTGTACTATAGAACAGGAGCTTTAAAATGATGTATTGCAATCAGAAAACCGAGGTAAAATGAGAAAATGCCACCGTGCGATGCAGATGGCCATATTGGACGTTTTAAACGCTTAGGGGTTAATTGCTTTTGATTTGTTTTGAAGTTGTCGAAATTTCAAGATCAATGTGACAATTGTAGCGTCTCGTGATTGCGCTTGATTACTGCTAACAGTCGAAGTCTGCCTGGATTTGAAGCACTTCATATGGGGGCTTTCTTTTGCTCAGTTTTTGTTTCTCTTTTGACCAACACATGCGATGTTCTTCACTGATTCTGGTGATATCAAATTTGACTTCATCTGAACTTTCTTTTCCACAATATGATGGATCAAATGGGTCATTTGAATTCTCGATTTGATTCTGCTTCTTGCTAGTACTGATGGCGAGCAGTGGCGACTGTCTTCTTCGTTAAAGGACCCAAATTCAGCCTCATTTATTTTTATTTTTTTAGCACTTTTGAGTGGGTCATATGGGGGCTTTCTTATGCTCAGTTTTTGTTTCTCTTTCGACCAACACATGCAACGTTCTCCACTGATTCTATTGATATAAAATTTGACTCCACCTGAACTTTCGTTTCCACAATATGATGAATCAAATTGGTCATTTTAATACCATGAATTTTCGATTTGATTCTGCTTCTTGCTAGTACTGATGGCGAGCAGTTACGACTATCTTCTTCGTTTAAGGACCTAAATTCAGCCTCATTTATTTTTTTATTTTTTTAGCACTTTTGAGTGAGTCATATGGGGGCTTTCTTATGCTCAGTTTTTGTTTCTCTTTTGACAACGTTCTCCACTGGTTCCGTTTATATAAAATTTGACTCCACCTGAACTTTCGTTTCCACAATATGATGGATCAAATGGGTCATTTTAAAACCATGAATTCTCAGTCAAGTAATCAAAAGGTAGCAGCAGTGTGTTTATTGATGGATACGAGAGAGTATTGAATTCAATGGAGTGTGTGTGTGTGATGTAGGTGTTGTGGTTGCGGCGTATGCGAGTGCTCAGGCGTCTGCTTCGCAAGTACCGGGACGCGAACAAGATTGACAAGCAAATGTACCACGACATGTACATGAAGGTGAAGGGGAATGTGTTCAAGAACAAGCGTGTGTTGATGGAAAGCATCCACAAGTCCAAGGCGGAGAAGGCGCGTGAGAAGACGTTGTCTGACCAGTTGGAGGCCAGGCGGGCCAAGAACAAGGCCACCAGGGAGCGCAAGATTGCCCGCAAGATTGCCCGCAGGGAGGACCGTCAGGCCCAGGGCATCCCTGCAGCTCCGGTTAGCAAACTCCCAGCTCAGAAGTCCAAACTGTAGCTTGTGATGCTGAGGACTTTGTAAATACCCTTTGGTCTTGTTCAACATGCATGTATAAATTGTTGACTCTGGTCATTTTATCGGTTGCCAATTCATCTTTGTGGGCGTTTTCTCGGGGGGTGCACTGTACTAAACATGTACAAGTATACGTGAGTGCACAGAAGGGGTATTAATTTGAACATTGCCGTATTACGTATACATACAATAAACATATTTAGAGCTCAAAATATTGACATATACTTACATTAAGCATATATTTAGGACACACAGGTTTTTAGACATACAACCCCTCGTATACAAAGGGGTTTTTAGAGGGGGTCATGAACGCACGTGATTCTCAAACATAATGTAGAGTGCACCCCCCGGGAGCGTTTTGGGGTTGTACGATGACCATTTAAACTCATCATATTGTGGAAACTGGAAAGGACCAAGGATTCTTGGTTTTAAAATGACAAATTCATTTAATCATATTGTGAAATTTATAATTGAGATGAGACTAAATTTTGCATCTCTGGAATCATTGAAGAATAATGCATATGATGGTCAAGAAACATACAGATTTGAACAGAACGAAGTCCACATAGAACCTGCTCAAAACTACTAAAAAAATACGAGGCCCAATTTGGACTTCTTGGTCTTTTAGGGGTTAAGTGGAGAAAATTCTTACATCAGTAGATTGAGTGATGCTGAGGACTTTGTAAATGCTTGTTGAACACGCATGTATAAATTGTTGATTCTGGTCATTTTCTTGGTTGCGAATTCATGTTTGTAGGCGTTTTGGGGTTGTAAGATGACCAGTTCAACTTATCATATTGTGGAAACTGTAATTTAAGTGGAGAAAATTCTTGTATCAGTAGATTGAGTGAAGAACATTGCATTTGCAACATTTTTTATGAACAAATAAAAATCCCCATATGAACTGAAATTTGAGTTTTCCAATCTACAACTTGCTCTTTTCCAAATATCTATATCAAGCATGTGAGGTGAGAGACATGTTTTGCATTGGGCAAATTGTGATGAAATAAATTACTTGCCTGTGCAAATCAAATTAGGACATGGTGGAAGTGCAATTAGAATTTGAGGAGCTTCATCAATATTGAAGATATACATTAGATTGTCATATTTCATTAATGATTATCGAAATTCAAATAGAAATATAACCCAAGATTTCTATTATTTAATGCACAGTGGCCGGGGTCATACATAAGGTTCTTTAGCCCTTGTAAGCTGTATTTAGGAATAAGAATTGTTGCACGAGAATTGTTGTAGCGGATTCTAGAATATTAGACATGTCACGTAATTCTTTATCTAAAGAATGATGGTGGAGAGTTGGAAGTTTACAACAACAGTCCCTCAAGAATCACATGTTTTGAATATTTTTATCTTTCATGCAGTGAGAGCAAAAGGGTGAACCCTTGCACACATGTTATTAACATGAAGAAAATCTTGTGTCAAAAATTTCATGGTGAATAGACAGTTTCTCAGCCCTTGGGAGGGTGTCAAAGTTGGTAGTAGTGAAATGGTTTCTCATAGCTACACCTCAGGGAGGTCACTATGCAAAAAGTAAAAAACCACGTGAGTTAAACTATAGGGTTTTTATTATTCATTGGAGGAAAAAATTCTACATTATAAAATTTTATAGGTAATATAGGACACTTTAAATTCAAGCAAGGAATAATTTGAGAATATATTCGAAATATACTTATAATATTCTAGAATATACCTAAAATATTCCATTTATGTAATAGCCCCCATTAAAAAACCCCTCTTAACACACGTTGTTACACTAGATACATGCTAGTGACCTCCCCGAGAGTTACACATGTTGGTAGATTTTGAATATCTTCTTTTATATGATTTTTTTGGCCTTGAAATTTGTTGCATATGTTATTAATATAGAAACCATTTTGTGAAAAAAATTCATAGTAAACAAAATAAAAAATTCAGCGCTTGAGAGGGTGTCAAAGTTGGCAGTAGTGAAATGGTTTCCTTGATTGTATCTCAAAACAATACATGTTGGTAGATTGTAAATATCTTTTTTGTATTGATCTTTTGGCCTTGAAATTTGGAAAATATGTTATTATTGGAAGATAGAGAACTTGTTGTTCCAAAAATATCATGGCAAAAAAAATAAAAATTCAATCCTTGGGGGTTTGCTAAAGTTGGCAGTAGTGAATTGTTTTTCACAGCTACACATGTTGGTATATTTTTAATACAATTTTTTTGGAGAATCTTTTGGTCTTCAAAGTTGATACACATGTTATTAACTTAAAGATGATCTTGTAAAAAAGCTTCGTGGTAAAATACCAATTTTTCAGCCCTTGGGAGGTTGTCAAAGTTGGCAGATGTGAAATTTCCTTCACTGCGAATTCAAAAATGCCATTTTGATTGTCACCCCATTGTACATGCATGCTTTCCACAATGGCTGGGGATACTTTGGTACATCCTTACCTAGTTTTACCAAAAAGTTATCCAAGTCTATGTATAAGGGGAAAATAAATTGTAAAAGAGTGACTTGATAGGTGTGCTTAAATCAATTTCTTTGCTTGAAAAGAAATGTGGATTGTTGTAGAGTTGCCAATTTTGTTGTAGAGTTGACAATGCAAATTTGTAAATTCTCAGTATAACTATTCAAATCAACCACTTGGAAAAGCAAAACTAGCAACACTTTGAGCACTAAACACTCAAATAAACCCATGCATTTCATTGCTCTTGAAAAATTTAGAATTTAAAAGGAATTGCAATTATCAAAAGTGCCAATTTCACTTGGGAAGACTTTTAGCCAGCTAAACCACTCGTGGCTAGTATTTTGCTTCAAGATACCAAAAAAACCCCTCTTGGCTCGTTGACCAAAAGTGTACAATACATTGAAAAGCATCAAATTAAAATGATAAGATTATTAACTATGAACATTTGTTTTGATCGCTTTTAGAAGGGTCTCAAGACACGTGTATTAAACTATGAAATTTCACTTCATTATTTTTGAAAAATTGTGATATTAGCCAATCATAACAAAATTTAAGTTGAAAATATCAAATGTCAAAACTTGTAAATTCAATTTTAAAATACTCTGACTTACTTGACCTTACACATTTTATTTAATCACCATGTTTTAGAATTCTTCTTTGAAGTTGAAACGCAAATTTTTTTGAGAAGCCACTGGCATATCCTATAATACACCTAAGTAAGTTATATCCAAGAATCCCAGGCTAAGAAAATAAAATAAAATAAATCATTCAAATAATGAATATTATACAAAATAAATGACAACCACATAAATGGAGTTCTCTTTGAGAGGTAGATATCTGACAAGTACTAAAAATTGATTTATCACCATTGTAGAGGTTTAAATTGGTACAACATCTTATAGCCTAATATATCGTAAGACATCTATTTTATGACTCTATGAGACATTGCTCAAAATGAAATTTTGGTTTTGTAAGTAGACCTTCAATCAAACCCTGTAACCTTTGTGCACTAGGACCCGGTTTGAGGTAAGAAATGTTTCCTATTACTGCACATGGATCCATTCTACCACCTATACACCAACCTCCAGGAGTGACCTTTTCCGGAGATCGCCCTAATAGTTCTTTATCAATCAATGTGAGTATAGGATCATCTTTATCAAATTTTCGAGCAAAAGGAACTCCACTTTGGGTCATGTTGTGAAAATCCTTCAGGGTCAAGGACAATGGATGCTGTTTTGGCGGAGTATCCCATGCGATGTAGTGCAAATCATGGTTCACAAGGGTATTTTTGAATTCTTGGGCGTATATATTCAGCTAGTTCGTTTCTTTCTTTTAGAGAAGCTTTAAGATCCACGTGTAATACATAGTAATTTCTTGGGTGGTATAAAGCTTGTAAGGTCCTTTGTATTTTTGTTGCATCTCCGTAGGTTCCAGAAATTAGATATGCCAGTCGAGGAGTAGAAAATACATCTTCAATATGTTCTATCGAACCATTTGAAAAAGTATATGTTTCATCTTTTGAAAGAGATTTAAAACTTGAACCTCTAAAAGGCTTGGTATTGAATAATATGAAAAATATAATTAAGCTGGCAATGAAAGTTGGTAGACACCACTTCTTTTTCAGAACTAGAAACGGAAAAGAAGTATACATAGTACTGATTTTCAAGAGACTTTTAGAAAATTTAAAACAAACTATCAATTTTGATTGAGATTTTATACAATACTAATTTCGAAGTCACATGATATGTTAATGAAATGAAATGTTAATGAAATCTAATTGATATGTTAATGAAATGATTTATTAATGAAATCGTCTAGATTTAAGACCTTGAAGTGGTAATATTATGAGTTCAACAATTTATAATCATGTTGCTTCATTAATAGTACCAAAAATTAAAATATTTTACTTTTGATATTTTTAAAGAACACGAAGATATATAAAAAATGTGTAGAGATTGTAGTTCTATTTATATTGAAACAGAAGTGTTTACTTCATTTATAAAAAAGTAAAATTTCAAAAAGTAAAATCTAAATTTAAAATGGAAAATTTTAAAATAATCAAACTCAATTGATTAATTATTAGAATTATCCTATAAATAATGTTTTATTGCTTCTCTTTTGGCCCTTACTTTAGATGTGTGCCAATTTGATTTTTTTATAGATTTTAGGGTGTTTTCGCACTACGGGTGTTTAAGTCCTGAACAAAAAATAAATAAAAATTAACACTGTAAAGAAGTTGATTTAAAGACGTAATATAATAATTAGGGGAAATACCAAAATTATTTTAAAATAGTAAAACAAAATCTTTTGGAATCTTTTAAATGTATTTTATACTATTTTAGAATCTTTTGGAATATTCATGCTGATGTCTTTTTATTCGCTTGTAAACCACGTCGAATGTATATTTCAACCACACTATAGGCTCCGTTTTTATTAGCCAACGAAGCTCATAAGATTTTTTTTGGGAACTTGCCATTATTAGGGCCATTATTGTAAAGGAACAAGAACTTCCGCCATAAACCTCTAATATCCACCTTGCTCACTAAATCTTTTTGAAATCCTTTTTGAATGCGTTACCTTTATGTATTAGAAATTGAGGAGAAATATTGTCATTACTATATCTTCAATGAAACATATCAATTAAGGTGTAAACATATTTATTGTGCAGCGTCATAGGACGCAATATATTATATTTTGGTCCAAATATTATTTTATATTATTTTTGAATTTTTTAATATATATACAATCCTAGAATAGCTTTTCACTGTTGTTAACATTTTGGTTGAAAATCCAATTTCAATGACAAATAGAAAAATTTTACCGCAAATTTTTTGCTGTTATGCGAATGTCACACTAGACATTTTAGACGCCCTACCATGAAAACACCCTTTATTTGAGTTCTTATTCAACTTTATACTTTTTTTAAATGACAATTTCATAGTTGCATGCAATCTATTAAGAAATCAATCAACTAATTGAGTATTTTATTTTATTTTCTCAAATTGAAGTAAAAATAATTCTACAAGTATTTATTCTACATTTCAATTCACCGTATAGAATAACATATCAAAAGGTCTGGAATGCCAATGATTAAAAGACATTTTCTACTTATAATTTTCTCAATCTATATAATAAGGAAGAAGGGTGTTTTTTGTATGTCTGTCCGCGCATGACATTTTACACATGGAATAAGTGATTATTTGACTAAGTTCCGGAGTGGAAC
The DNA here is from genome assembly GCA_022496805.1 of Pohlia nutans. Lineage (NCBI taxonomy): Eukaryota > Viridiplantae > Streptophyta > Bryopsida > Bryales > Mniaceae > Pohlia > Pohlia nutans. Next base: position 11,447,539 of record CM040092.1, on the reverse strand, counting down.
TTGCGAGGTTATTTCAAAGGTTAAATATCTTCTTAATAAATGATTTCAAAGGTCATTTTAAATATCTTCTTATTAATGATTTCAAAGGTTATTTCAAAGATCATTTTAAAGGTTATTCAAAATACCAATTTTAAACCTCAATGTTGACCTTTGGGAAAATATGACTATTATAAATACATTGAGTTTTTTTTGAAATTTTGATATATTTTATGTACCGGTGGCCGGCACGGGTCAAGCTAGTTTATTACAGTCACCTATACATAAATCCAATAATTTTATCCTACCATGATTCTTCTATGATTATGGACATGTACCATCATAATCCCTTCACATCCATAAAGATCCATGTGGCAAAAAATCTTTGCTATGACTTCAAATGGAGTGCATCAATATGAATTCTCTTGTATCCAATGTTTTAAAACCTTGTGGCATCATTTCTACAAAAGCTTACCACACCTTTCTTAAGCTTGACATTTTCTATAATAGTAGCAATCCACCTTCAAATATTGCATACTAGTACCTTACATGACAAACCTTAAAATACACAAGCATTCAACTTTGAATTAGTTGTGAGCTCTTCTAAATCCACAATCTAAAGCTATATCCTTGGCTATAGGGATATAGTAATATAGGTTAGCATCGTTGTGTAATTCAGTACACAATGAGTCTTTAAACCTTAACTCCTAAATGACAGAGGGGATAAGGGCAAAATCTATAAGTGTCATAAAATGTTACTTCTGCAACTTTGATGAAGTTTGGTCCAAAAGAGAAAATGAGAAGCCGACATAATGTTTAGTAATTATCTGTACAATCAATCTTTCAAAAAATGTATTGGATACTCATTTAATGAATTTAGAAGCATTTACCATTTAATGTTCACCAAAATTATAAATTTCATTTTTGGAATTTGAAATTTGGTATGATTAGTTAAAACTAGACATTCTATTTTAAAATTCAAAAAAGTAATTTTTTCAAAAGAGACAACATCATTAGTTTCCCGAAATAGTAAATTGTATAACACTAGGACAATATTGAGGTCTTTGTCTTTGAAAAATTCTCCTCCGTGGAGTTTAACTCGGATTGACATGATTCTAATTGCGTTGGAAAGCAGACTTAATTTCCTATTTGAAAATATTTTTTATTTTTTATAAAAACATGTTTTTCATTCTGGGCAGCTTGTAAAAAAGGAGCAACGATCACAAAATGGTTGTTCGGTCACTTAGGAGTTAAACAGCCCAAAAGCCCTTAGCGGCCGTGTAATATATTTTGTATTTGGTGGTATTTGATCAAAATAACAATGACCAAAAACTTTTCAATACAAAGTGAAATTAATAATCATGATAATATGTATATAAAAATATATCACAATTCGTATATTAAACCAAAATTGATCATTTATAAGGCAAAATATGGGTTGTAGAGAAGGACCCCAAGGACCTTTTAAGAGTTAAAAAAAGAACCTATCTACTTAATATCTATAAACCATGATAGTATTGGTATATACTGAGTGTTGCCATCAATCCAAAGCTCAAAAATGCACACTCAAATTTCAAAATAAAAGTTGCAACTATAAATATTTTGTATTCAAAGTAGTGGCTAGGAAGAGGTGAGAGTTCAGTTGTGTTAGAGCTTAGCATGCGAGAAGTCAAGAGATTGAATTTTGATGTTAACCAATGAGTTTTTGTTTTTTTTATCATTGGTGAAATCTTGCATTAATGATGTTTTTTCCATTACAAGGTCAATCATCTCATTCATTGTTGCAGAACTAAGCCTAAGTTTTTTGGTTCAATGCCATTACATAGCCTTTTCTTGGATTGTTCTCTTACATGAATGTTTATGAATGACACTATTGGTACGACTAAGGTGAAATTGTTATCACAAAGTTTTTTATCCCAAAATACTATGTCCAAAATAATGCAAAAGAGTGGACATATTAGAGAAAACCGAAAAGAAGAGAGGTTGCAACAGGAGTTAAACATGAGTCTTGGCACTAAAAATATGATCCACTGTCACATATTCTCAGTGAATAGTAACTTGGTCTCCAATTAAATAGCAAATGAGGGTTGGGGGAACGTGTTCGCAATTGAGGGTCCCGCAGCCAAGACATTGTCAGGTGCTTGTTTTAGAGTATTTAGAAACTCAACTTAGTCTCAATTTTGCACATATTCTCTACTCAACACGAGTTTTGAGCTGAGTTTCCTCTTTGAGAGCTTCTTTCCGGTTAACTCTATTGATCCACTCATTTTGAAGACCTTATAAGCATAAACATTTATTATGTTATAATGCATATGAAAGTATTTTGATGATACATGTGGGCCATCCTAACATTGAAAGGCTTTATTGGTTTTTGGACTTATCTACATAAGGTAGAAGGCTCCAAAACCAACAGGGTTCTAATTCCAAGAGAATCTAGACCATGCATTTATTTTAGAACACAAATCTAGGCACATCATAGAGCTCTTATTGGATGTTGACCAAAATGATAAGCTATCTATGGTCTACCTAGATTTAGGTTCTAGGATGATTATTGTGCCTAAATTCTCTTGGAATTAGAACCCTGTTGGTTTTGGAGCCCTCTACCTTACTAGTGGAGTGAGTTCCTAAAATATTCCATGAAACATATATTTTTAATATTGACTTCTAATGGGGGCAATAAAAATACCATTATTTTTATTATAAATATTGTAAAGACCATTTCTTTATGAACTAATAAAATCACCATATGATTTATCCTCTATTTGCTACAATATCATCGTGAAGACAATTATATTCTAAATGTATTTCCTCTTCCCAAATATCAATGATGTAAATTTGAACTCTTACAAAGATCAGAATTCTTCTTAAAGCCACTCAATTGTTGATCAACCTGATTCTATAGAAAACAATAGGATTAAAGTCCAAAAATTTGGGTGACCAATTCATGTACTCAATAGCATGTTCACTAATTTACGCATTACCAATTTTATAATATACATAGTATCATTGTTATCTCAAATGGCAATAAAGGACAATAACAGACAATAACCATAATAAATGAATATTGGTTTTGATTCACATAGTACACAAATTGTCTCTTTAGACCCTCTTTAGAGATTGGGCAGAAGACCTAATGTGTCCCAAATTGAAGCATTGAACCATTATTGAACCAAAAGCCTATCTATGATATCATGGCAGTGTACTTCTTGAGGATATCTTACAATATTCACAGGACTAAGCCTAAACCTCTTTCACCTCTTGATTCATCAACTTCGCATACACTACCTTTGCAATGGCCAAGGACGCTGTAAGACCAGGTGATTCAATTCCATACAAGTTCACAAGGCCCCCGACCCCATGCTCTGCTTCACCCTTCATTCCCACGTACATGCAAAGTAGCGGGGGTGAGCAAGGGGTGCCTATATTACACATCACATTCTAATGACATATTGATTTGAGTTTGTGCATCTAAATTGTACGGCACCGAATCACAGTTGGATATTTGTTTCAGCTTTTCGAGGACTAAAGTGAACACAACAAGGTTTCTGGAGTTTTATCAAAGCAAAGGAAGGTACCTGTATTAGAAAGTCAGTTGTTGGCTGACCGGGACCTGATAACTTGGGTCGAATGCCAGAGTAATCTGGCTGCAACGCTCCATCAGGCAATGAAGGAAAGTATTTGCGAATACTCGTATGGAATTGCTCTGCTCTATTTGGATTGACTGTGTAATCAAATCTGCACACAACGAAGGGTTTTCTAAGGCTGATCGAAAATCAAATCGTGCATGACAAATATTAGAACACCAAGAGACTCGCACATGAAAGAAGATACCACAAATGAATTGGTACCACCAAAACATATGGACCTCTGATAATTGAATTCAGAAAAAAAAAGCTTTGACAATAGCACATAAAATCAAAATTTGATATAGAACACATCAGTAAATTTATAGCTGCAAATCTCACATCGTGTGGGGTGATACACAATTCGTCAGACTTGGGAGCCACTCAACATCTGGTCCGAACTTTACTTGACCTCTGAGGTCCAGAGTCGCGTGACAGCCAAGCCCTCCGTCTTCAGGAATGGGATACACCAAATGCGAGAAAGGAGATTTGACTCCTGATAAACTGAAATAACATCCCCTTGCAAAATGACTGTCAGGGATAGTGTGTGGAGGCAATCCGTTCAAATTTCTCACAATAGATTGAGCGTAAAGACCCGTAGCATTGACTACGTAGTTTGCACACAAGACTGCATCGACTCCTTTCCCTGCAACACAAGGCAATCTTTTCATTCAGTGATCATATGATGACATGAGCTTGCCAACGATTATAACATAGAACACGAGTCTACGTAGAAAGAGAGATGTGCATCTGTCATAAACTAGGTTCTTACGTTGCGGATGACAACCTCGATAATAAAGGTAAATCTAACAAGGACAGCGTAACCGTGAGCCTCTGTCCAATCTTCTTTATATTTTTTGTAAATTTTTAAACAAGTTTTAAAATTAAATTTTTATTGTTGCAGTAATATAAATATGTAGATAATATATATTCTAGTAGGATAATACCCTATATTGTTTGCAAAATTGATTTTTCTTAACTTAGTTAGCTCTGTGTGAAAAGGTATATTTTGAAGCATTCTTAAGTGGGCAGGGTGAAAAGGGCGTTCAATAGGAAGTGGACTCTCAAAGAGTGGAAATCCTCGGGTAGTCTCTGTCCCTTGGACTGACCAAATAAATAATTGTGATCTGTATGCATACCAGAAGATGGCAGGAGAGCATCTGTGCCACCAACATGAATCTCAATGTTCCTTTTGGTAATCACGCCCTTCAACATTGAGGTATTGAAAGCAAAGGACGCTCCATGTTCTTCAGCATCAGCCTGCAAATGACATGGAAGAAAACATCAATAATATCTGATTTGCCTGCTGTCTTGCAAATTCAGAATTTTCCAGTTACTCTTGATTAATACGTACATTTGGAAAACTTGCATTAGTGTTCCATGGAAAGCATGTGAGGCATGTAATGACATGCATCACACATTATGAGGAACACATTATTGGTGAAAGCGCACGTAATTACATACTTGCAATGTGAGCATGAACGAATGAGTGTCCAAAATCCCTGATGAAGGCGACCATAATGCCTTTACGCATTGCACATGAGGTTCCAACTCTTTAGCTTCAGTAGCCTCCAGTAGTCGTAAATCAGTCACACCGTTTGCCTCTCCAGCTCTCATCAAGTTCTCCAGGATAGAGACTTGGTTGGCCTGAGTGGCAACAATCAGCTTTCCAACTTTCTTGAATGGAACCCCATTTTCTTCACAGTAGGAGTATAGCGCATGCCTTCCTTCTACACATAGTTTCGCCTGCAGCACAAGTGCATTGATTGGGAGAAAGTAAGACCAATATGTTGAATCATGTTAAAACGATCCTAAAATCTTTACAAACAGTGTATGTTTCCTTAGAAGAATGCGGCCTTTGTCAGAAGCACACAAAAATAGAGGGCACACCATTTATACAGCTGCATCCAAACCTTTAGAGAACCTTGAGGATAGTAGATGCCCGCATGCACAACCTCGCTGTTGCGGGAGCTTGTACCAGTTCCAACGTCTGTAGCTCCTTCAATCACCCAAACCTCACGTCCTGCCAAGGCAAGCTCTCTTGCAACTGCAAGTCCCACGACTCCAGCACCCACAACCACACACTCCACTCGTTCCCGAGGTGGTGATGAACATTCTGTTGATAGAAGTCTACCAAACGCCTGAAAAGGTCAATGAAAATGCATCTCTAAGGTTCATGGTTAAATCTCAAAGTGCGCATCCCCGTATCCCACTAAACACAATATGCTTGTCAAATTTCAATCTCCTGACATAATCGACATTGTAATAATAAATTCACCATGACCATAAGGGGTTGTTGAATATGAGGGAAAAACAAAACACAATCACAAAATTAAAGCTCGGGGCATGCACGTACAAAATTGCTGCACTCTGTGTCTGTCCTCTTTATCGACGGTCGCCACTCCTTTCCCCCAATCAACGAAGGCGAGCTTCTATAATCACGTATCTGTGAAGGTCGCGAGACATAGCGTGGGGAGTGATATGCGGAGGAATTGCGCTGCAAAACTCTCAGAAAGATCGTCCATTTTGACGACGGTCTCAGTGGATGAGACATCGCTGCACAAAAGAGATCCAACTTTAGAACAAAGCAGCTCGTTCCACAGAGTGAAGCTACAAGACTCTCTATGCAAAAGAATTCCATACATGATAAGAGTGGATCAAGAAGGTTTGCAAAACACTAGTGATGAGCCACAACACGGTATACATATTTTAATCACAGCAGCAAAATACGACGAACTGAATTAATTTTAGAGCCCTGGAGCTTTAGTCGCCTAGTTTCTAAATTTTTGGGAATTCAACATTTTTCCAAATTTTGAGTAGATTGTATTTAAAATAGCCAAATTTTAAGGAGATATTTGGTATTCCGTGTCTTGGGAATTTCCCTAACATTCAACGTTTAGCATTCAAAATTTCAGAAGATTTTCAACATCATTTTTTAATTGATTTACGTAAAATCTCACTGACAATAGCGTAGGATATAACATCTAATAATTCTAGCTCCAAAATTTACTGAAATGAATTCTAAATTCTTCAAAACAGGAGACCGCTCCTTCCTACAGCGACAGAGGATACTCCTTAATCCAAAGGCTTGAGATGAGATCGAATGCACGGTGAGCTCTCCGCAGTCACACCAAACGAAACGCTCCGCAAGGAGAGTTCTTGAAATTCCAACAATCAATGCATACCTTCGGAATCAAATTGGCCGATGCTTTCCGCAGAGGAAAAAGCCGATGAGTAGCAGTTCCCTGCAGAGACGTCGTCACGGAAATCGTTTCGGAAACAACACCTTCAGCTCCTGTGTTGCCAATGCGAAAGGAATCCTTCGGAAATATTGCAGCTCGCAATACAGCAGAGTGCGGGCAACGCTGCGCGCTGCTCATAGTAGCAAGCTCTGTGACCTAAGTGAGTAATCCAAGTGGAGCCAACTGTGCAGTATCGGAAGAATTTGCAAAGGCCGGAGGACCGATCGGACTTGATTCTCAATTGATGGAACAGAGACGACGACGACGAGAGGACTCGGAAAGACGATGAACCCTAAGAGAAAGAATGTGCAAATAGTGTAGGTTCATAAATTACTGGATACAAAAAAAAATTAAATCACCAATGATTTCTTTAGCCCCTTCACAACATTCAGTAGCATGTACTGTACTGTCCCTGTGTTGACTTTACAGTAGATGGTGTGGAATATTCGACACCTAAGAGTACTTCATCAGTAGCTAAGTGAACAGATGGAGGCTCAAGGTGATGAGCAAAGTGCATGAAGGAAAGACACTGGACATGAAGGTTATTAAATGTTATTTTAGTACCTGAACTAAAAAAAAATTAGAAATTTCGTTTCAATTCTTGAAGGGAATTGGAGTCCTTTGTGTTCATGTATTTTTCTTTTCTTGTATTTGACTATAATATTGTATTTGATTCTTTGCATTCATACTACAATATATAACATGTACAAATGGAGTACATGACATGGGAAGATATACTAATATCATACACGAACACACTTTGCATTTCTTTCTAGGATTAAACCTTTGTTATATAGTAATAAAATGTTTAAAGCAGTGTAGATGAGGATGATTTTATACAAAAAGTTTGCCCATTCTATGTCCAAAAAGTCTCAAACGAAAATTAAAAAAATTGCAATTCTTATATTAGAATATGACTAAAAATTTCAACCATTCGAAGAACTAGTTAAAAAAATTATCAATATTTTGTAAATATAAGGAGAAAAAATGGTAACATGTAAAAAAATTATTGTAATTTTTTTATTTTAAAAAAACGGCCTCCAAAATGGTTGAGGTTTAGCCTAATCCGCTATTAAAATATGAAAGAATAACAATGTGAATTATATTTATTATTATTCAATTGCAATGGCTTATATCGTAGCAGGTGCTGTAGTGCTAGTAATTTGCATTTATAAGATTAAATATAAATGATGCTACAATATTCATTTTGATTCCTAGCTTTTCATTCTATGATATGGATTCTCATTTGTTCCGTTTAAGACGCAATTATTAATGTCCAATTTTAAACTCACTCTCAAATTGGCTAATGGGAGATGTCAAAGTGTAAGTATGTGCTCCAATTATAGGCTTTTTGCAAAGATCTTTCAAGCAAGGACATGGCCCCTGTCTCCTTGAAAGATAGTGGTAGAACCCCGCGATTTCAATTGTTTCGGTCAGAGTAAACGTAAATTAGAATTTTGAATGTAAATCACAGAGGCAACAATGAGGAACCGAATAGGAGAATCTTGCGTATAAAGCTCGCATTGTGACACATGTAATTGATGGCTCAATGAATTGTGAATTGGGCCAACTTCAAATTGGGCCGTGGCCTAATACTGTAGAAAGTGCCATCCGAGCACGGTTATAGGTCGGGGCACGGTAATGCACGACGGAAGGTTCATCACGTCCGACTGAAACTGTTCCAATGGACGTTCCATTGCCTGCTGATGGATTGCATTTCCGCAACGGCTGAAAGCGGTTAGAATTCAGCGCTCTTCCCGTCAACTGCACGGCAACGCAGAATTCCATCGCAGGTATTGCGCTTTAATTCGATCTCCGCAAATCCAGCGCTTCGTTGTGGAATTTCTGCGCTTCAATTTGGTGCCATTTTGCGCTTTTCTTTGATACCAGTTTTTTGGTGCATTGGAGGACGAGAAGGCAGGGTTTAGGGCTTGCTGTGCGTGTATTATGTTTAGATGTATTAGAGATTCTGAAAGAGTGAGCTGATTTGATATTTTTGATGCAGTTTGAAGTGGTGGATTGTATATCACTGGGAGGAACGAGAGGTTTAGCCCAGGGGCTAAAAATCGTGTGCTACGACGGGGCTAATGAGGAAAAAAAATTAGCCGCCTCTTACTCTATTGTTTGAGAGGCTAATTGTCACAATCCTCCCAGTGACTGAAGAGAATGTGAGCTTGATTGAAAGTGTTTAAGCTTTCAGGCCGTGGTGTTGGAGGTTTGAATGTTCAGATGCATTTGATGTATGGAGTTTGAAGTGGTGGATTATGTATGTGGCTGAAGAAAATGGAGCTTGATTGAAAGTCCTTGGAGCTTTTAGGCGGCGGTGTTGGAGGTTTGAAATTTTGAACGCATTTGATGTATGGATTTCGAAGTGGTGGATTATGTATGTGAATAAAGAAAATGGAGCTTGATTGAAAGTGTTTAAGCTTTCAGGCCGAGGTTTTGGGGGTTGAACGTTTGAAAGCATGTGATGTATGGAGTTTGGAGTGGTGGATTATGTATGTGGCTGAAGAAAATAGAGCTTGCTTGAAAGTCTTGGAGCTTTCAGGCCTTGGAGCTTTCAGGCCGAGGTGTTGGAGCTTTGAACACATCTGATGTATGATATGGCTTCGGATTTCGGTATTTTGAGATCGGAGATACGGCCCTGGATGTGCAAGACCAAGGCCTGCATGGTGCAAATGATGCCTCAGTCGTGACGTGTGAGTTGATCCGAGGCTCTCTTCCTGCTGCTCATGTTTACTTCCAATGGCGAGGTTTATTGCAAGCTCTACAGCAGCATCCCCGATAGCGGTATCGTTGAGCTGGTTGGCTCATGTTCTGGTGCCAATCGAGGGTATGATGAGTTATTTTTACGCAGGGCACGTGCCCCGCCAGCGCAAAGCGCTGAGCCGAACCATGACGATCGTTTCGATCGAAGATTACTTCCACAAAGTGGTGGTAACGTTAAATTAAAAGAGGCTGAGAAGGACCAGGATCAGGACTCGCGGAAAGTTCATTTTCGGAATGGTGGCCGAAATATGTATGGTAAAGATGCGCGCGACCTAAATTCCGGCATCAAGAATGGAGTAGCTTTAGACGAGGATAGCTCGGGCAGCAGTGACTGTGGATATGTTAGTCCGTCAAGGTTCACCAAAATGCCTCAAGATTATCTTAGAACACATTCAGAGTTAAAAACGCCACCAGAGTTAAAAACGCCACCAGATTTGAAGACGCCACCAGATGTGAAGACGCCACCGGAGTTAAAGACGCTACCGCAGTATCTGCCATCACCGGGTGTTGCCAGACGGTCACCAGAGTTCGTCAAGAGTCATGGTGAACGTCAATCATATGGAAATCAGAGTCAATCATATGGAAATCAGTTATTGACCTTAAGGGCAGCTTTGAGTGAGAAAGAGCTGCAGCTTGTTGAGCTTCGGGAGCAGCACCTCAACGTCCTCAATCGCACAGCAGATGCGCGGCAGAATTGGGAGGAGGCTCTTCAGGCAAAAGACCGAGTTATATTGCACCTTCATAGGAAAGTGCAACACCAGGAATCTCAACTGGACAGGTTCAGTTTATGCAACCTTGAATTTCAAATTTTCGTGCATGACAATGTACATATGTACTACTTTTTTGCCCCTCACCTCCCCTCCCTCAGAGTACCAGGCGGTTCCTACTTCTCTGTCAACCGTCATGAACAAAGGTTTAGGCTCTTGAACCTGTTTGAGGTTGCGTGGATAGAAATTTATGCGAAGTATGTTGATATGCGATTCTCCTATATGAAACCAAGTCTTGTGGTGACTTTTATTCTGAATCATAGATTCTGCAAATACGCTAGGGATTATTTCTCTTCCAACTTAGGGTACCGTTATTTTCTCCTTGGACCCTGCACCTGTTAACGCTGCTGTTGCTTTCATCGTCTCTATTCCTCTTTTCTCATTCGATGTGGATATGGTGTAATTAAACATCTTAGCGTATTGATACTAGAGCATTTTGGAACTTTTGATGCTGAGGCTTTGCATGTTCTTTAAGTAAGATGTATCTCTTTCGAACCTGCAGCTTCTTGTTGATGCCAACACATAGCCTGCTGATCGATGTAGTTCATTCTTCTGATTGATTCTTGTACTCCTAAGAGCCATTCTGTTTATCCTCTCTGTTTTCTTCTTTGACCACGTTATATGATTTTGAGCCGAGGGTGTTTGAACATGTGATTTGCAGGCAAGAGAGGGAGAACCAAGAGAATTTATATGCGCTCAGAAAAAAACAGGAGGAGGTAAGGAATATAAGAACTGTTTGAATCTAATCTTCAATTGACAATAGACACACTTTTCTCAACCCCGGCAAATCAGAATTTGGGATTCCTAGGGCTTGTGCTGAATGTTACATGACTAGAACCAGAATCCTCCCAAAAGTGACTTATTCGCACGATTCCTTATCCTCAGACCATAACGAAGCCCCAACAGTTCAGTCCTAGCTTCGTCTTACACAAACTTCGAGCTGTTTGACATGATCATGTTAGTAGTAGAGTCAGTAAACCAACTAAGAAATCGAAGTCTTCATGTCGTGAATTAGAAGAAGTAATCTTTTGGTTTTCGTTCTCCAGGTCTTAGCTCTTATACTATGTGCGGAAGTTGATTCTATGTTAGCATTTGTGACTTCGAATATAATACGGCAGGCACATTATCAGGGTAAACTTGCCTGGTGAAATTCAACACCCTACTATGAGTATCTTGGATAGAATTTTCTTAATTTGTGTTTCGTGTTTACTACCAGAATGCGGAAGTGGAGAAGATAGAGCTTAAAGTAGCTTTCTTGGAGACCAAGAATGCACAATTTGCGCAGGAATTGATGGAGCAGCAAAAGCTCATTACCAGGATGAAGCGCCATATAGATGAACAGGAGAAATTATGCGGCCATCAATGTCGAAAGGTCAGTTCCAATTGATCGGGTTCAGTTGGGAACTCGTGATTGAGCGCATATGGTTGATGTAGAGTGAACATTATACCTGTATATTTGACACCGCTTCCGCTAAAAGTGCACGTGTAATGTGCACACCGATTTTCCAGCTTAAAAAACAAAATTGCAAATGTGCACGATAATTAGGTTGGTGATCCCCAATGCCCTTCAATTCAATGCATAAACTTCTAAAACTGCATGATAAGAGGGTTGGCGATTGCCCACCCCATGAAACTCACAGCCCAAATTCATAGGCATAATTTTGTGCCACATGAATTTTTACATGAACTTTTGACATTCCATGTGCACTTTAACCGAAGCGGTGTTATTTCCTATTTGGCCGGTGTTTATTCCACGCCCAATTAAAACTTAGTGTTCTGCACTGTACCTCCAAAAACAACGATTTCATCACTAAACTCATTATGGATTGAGAGAACTAGTGCGAACAAATATTAGAACCTTAAGCTAGAAGTTCCTGAAGCTAGAATTTACCTATTTTCCTCCATTTTCCCTCATCCATTTTCTTGGGCTATTAAAACATAGCTATCAAGACTATTTACGCGCCCTATTTTTCCGCCCTTGCAGCTGGAAAGAGTGAATAGAAAGGTTCAAGATTTGAGAGCAGCTCTCCAGGAGAAAGATGAGGTAGGCCTACCTATTCCTGTAATAAATTGTGACCTTGTGGGCGCTACGTTCGGATATAAACTTATTTTTAATGTCAACATATTCAAGAATTCCTTTGAGTAGGCTGCTAAGTCTTTGTTCAATATAATTTATCCTCTCTGGACCGATTGTTTTCGTTAAATGCTTCTCCATTATGAAAATATGCCTACTAATCTTCTTCCATCTGATAACCACCTTCTGCTCACAGGTGGCTGATACGCAGTCCAAATACGTCAGTGAGATGAAAACCTTACTATGGAAGCGAGATTCCATCATTGCCCAATTGCAGCTTACTGAGCAACAACTCCAGTCTGCTTTAGCACGGTATGATCACCAACTTTGGGACGCTTTAGGCTTGTTGAGTATCTCTGGAAGTGTTCTCTCACTTTCACGATGTCCGTAACTCACAGAATTAACTCACTGAAGGTGCATCTATTGGGCTCCATTAGTCATTGGATCACGTGTCCAGAGCACGGTTCTTCGGAATCTCAATCCTGGAAGAGTGTAGTTAAAAATCTCAAGTCGCAATGGTGTAGTAAGCCTGAAACAAATTTCTGGTGCTTTTGCAGAGAAAAGGCAGACCGCGAAGCACTATCAATGTCTCGAGAAAAGGTGCAAGAGGAAAAGGATCTTGTTGAAAAGGTGCCCTAAACTTCTCCTCCAGTTTTTTGGCCCAGTTTTCAAATAACTAAGTTATATGCTGGTCAAAGCTCGTTTATTTTGGTCTTCTGATACGGAAGCTCTCTATTGCCTTCAGAGACTTACTGAGATGCAGAACCAGCTTAAAGCTGTTGGGAATGAAGCTTCTCATAACATTCAACTTGAAAAAGGGCATCATCTTGAAAAAGGGCATCATCAATCTGAAACGAGGGTATTACATTACATAAGATTGTAGATTTTTTTATCAGAAGTACCAGTGCATATCTGAACTTAACACTGTTGGTGTCTTTGTACGAGTTTAGTCTTTGGCAGTCAAAGTTGTTAACTGGTAATTTCTGATTGACCCGTTGAATCGCGAAATTTATGTGAGATGTTTGCTCCTGAGCTACCAGCTGGTATTTTATGAACTTCGAAGGAGAAATTGTGAACTTGGTAGTTTTGAGCCATTTTTGTGCCATCCTTGCAGAAATTGACGGAGCTTAAAGACGACTTCAGCAATGTTCAAGAAGGTGTCCTGAAAGTAAGTTCAATCTCTTAATTTATCATAATCAGTTGCATTGACACTTCATCAAATTTAAGACGGGAAAACAAATTTGAAGTCTGGGTAGAACATTATGTGGTGGTGCTCAGAATTTAGAAGATTTCCTTGCCTAAATCTATGGACTCATCTCTTGAGAAGGAGCTCCACATAATCGTGATCACTGCAACGATCATTGTGCATAATTTGCCTGAATTTTGATCATCATCTTTTAAACTTTCTAATTTCGCCAGTTATTTAATGTCGCAGTTCTTCAATTCTCTTAGTGGCCGAGTGTCTCACCGGTTGGATGCAACTTTTGGTTGTAAATAAATTAGCAGGACATAGACGACAAAGAAGGTGTAATGCACAGGATGCAGAAACGTATCCGTGAATTGCAGAGGTCCTTAAAAAGCAAGGATATTGCGCTCAGTGAAAAGAACAATGAATATCAGAATGCTCTTCAGGATATTCAAAGGTGAAAACTGCCATACCTTGTGGTTTCCTTGAGATAAGGATTCTAGGATGATAACCTGATCCTTCTTCCCTAGCCGTGTTCTTCATCTTATCACCGGAAAATTGTGCCCGAAGCTGTTATGTGAAGTTTAATTAATTGAACTAAAATGGATTCTTATCCTACAGAGTAGAAGGTGCTTTCCTTGATGGGGTTGAGTTTGGTCTGTTAGGCTGGCAGAGGACTATGAGGCTCTGAAGCAAGAATACGAAGAAGTCAATAAGAGGAATTATGAACTTGAAACTACGGTTTCTCACTTTCAGGAATATTCGGATGGACAAATGTGAGATATTCCTTTCACTTTCGGCCTTGCTCTTTGCTTCCTTAGTAAGGTTGGTTCATGACATACGTAAAGGAAGCAACGTTCTTGACGTGAATTTTTGACTTAAGGTGAGAACTCTGTTGGTAGGGATGCTTCGATTTCTGAAGTTTGGACACCTCCGGTTGAAGTGTTGCCCTACGATTGTTCTCTGGGTGGATCGACTGGTGAAGGTACTGCCTTAAATTCAACCTTCCAACGTTGATTATCTTTCCAAAGTCATGGTTTGATTTCCTCTCTGTAATCACACGACGTTTAGAGTTTTAGAACCTTCTCGATTGTTGCTTGTGGATTCTCCGAAGGCTTTTGAATCATAGCCTCCAAACTCTCTGAAAGAATAAGTAAATCTGCATATCAGGAGTGCAGAGTGTTTTAAATTTTTGCTATTCTATATCACTGTGGACTTGATTAAAATATATATTAAATGATTAAGGAACGAGAATGGTATTGCAGATCTTGGAGTTGACGATACCATGCTGGATAGCATGGAATTCGAATCAGAGCAGTTGTCGAATGCAAGTGTTTACCATGCAAATTTTGAAAAGATTAAGGTTAGTCGTAAACAGTACATTGCAATGAAATCCAATGTTAACATATATGTACAATTACCGATTGTCTTAGAAGTACTGAGAAATTGCAACAGGATTGAAGTCTCTATGCAAGCTATCTAGTGGATATTATAGTTATTTAAGACTGTAGTATGAGATGATTGTATGTAGACTAACGTAAAATATGCTTAATGTTTCACTTTCTGAAGAGAGGAGGTTTCTAGTTTCCAAACTGAGAACTTTCATTGATGCAGTGTGGCACTCCTTCCTTGTACCCGGGACTTATGCAGATTATCGAAGTTGAGATGCCAGACATAGACCAACAGCAGCAGAAGCACGGAGCAACTCCTTCTCAACCTCTTCATTCTTCTTTTCCGCCTCCACCTCCTCCGGTGACTCCTCTACCACAATCTGCTGCCACATCTCCGCAGCGGCCTCCGCTTGGGGCACCACCACGATCATCACCTCCCCCTTCGGTCGGCCCTTCCGAAAAGAATTGTGAGACCCGCCTGTCATCAGAATTTGAAGCCAAACATAGTTCCATTCAAGGTGCGTTTTTTTAAGTGTTCTTATAATTAATTGGCCCTTGAGTTAAGCTGGAAAATTGGTCACTTAAATGTGATTGCATTTATGTGGATTGACTACCTATTCTCTCAACAACATATACTTGGTCTTTCGTAAATATCTCATGTTCTCAATATAACTAGGCAAGCAAATAGAACAGTTAGACACTAGCCTAAAGGAGAGTGAGACAGACCATACTGTGAAACATGCCGCTCGATTAAATAACGGTAATCAAGAAACATTGGTAGTGGCTTCTATTTAAACTGGAGAATATTGCTTGAGATCATACATGGCGAAGGGTGGACAGATGAGATTATGAAACGGGAGCAGTCCTGGAGGAAGACCGAGGAGCTTATGCGAGCAGCATTGACTCGACGCATGAAACTATTAGAGCTAGCCAGAGATGTCAAGACTGCTAAGGTACAATCAGCACTTCATTTCAAAGACAAGAACAATCTTGCCTTAGCGCAACGTTCAAGTATAGAATTGAGCTTCAGGCACAGCGTTGAGATGACATACATAGAAACTGTACTGTAGTTAGCATTTCCCACAAGACATGGCAAAAGAACTGATTTCTACGTTATCTTTTCTTCTAATGGTTTCTATGGTTACTCTTGCTGCAGCCTGATTGTACAAGGTCTGCAGTGGCAGAATCGGAATTGCGAAATGGACAGTTACGTAATCATCTTCAGGCGGAATCAAGCGTAAAAGGGAACGCTAATCACAAACCAAGAGTAAAGGATTCAAGGCATCGGATAAACCGCTGTAGAAAATCGACGGACCTGAACGATGATCATAGACTGAACCACCACATTCCGCACCGGAAAGTTCATGGCCAAAAATACCATGGACCAGACTGTGCCAGGCGTCAACGACAAACCCATGAGCAAGACATATATCAGGAAGATTGTAGAATCAATCACACCATTGGTCAATTTAAGAAAAGTGATACAGTCAACAACAGACGACAGCATGAGCCGGATATGCTCCCTGACCGAAGGAAAAATACTGTGAGGAACAATCACCTGGAGGACTGTACTGCTCGCTCCGAGCACTACGGTCACTATGAACCCAGTGGGCACCATGCACGAAGTGGTTACACGCGAAAAGGAAGGAGTTCGTAGCTGTTTAATTATTTCCAACCCTTAAAAGTGAAGTGAGTTTTTCAAAAGAACAAACATGGATCAACACAATGGGTGCGATGACCTTTTCTTCGGGAACGGGACTCAGGATCTCATGTCACGATGTTAGCTTCGGCTTTCTCTGCCCGTTCTTGAGGTGATTTGTTCAGCGCTGCAATTTGCGTTAATGTTGCAGCAAGAAGTACGGGAGCAAGAAACGTGGCATTTTGAAATATCGATTATCAAAGATTCAAACGGGCTTCCAAGATATCATTAAATTGGCAATGCTGGAAGATGTCGTCTTCTCACGATGTGGCAGAAATGGTACTTCTCAATCCTGCGTCCTTCTAAATCATGGTCGTTACTGACAAAGCACGTCGTTGTTTTTATTTTGTTCGGCTTGCAGATCTTCGATTAGGTCTAGACTCATTAAGTCTTTATGCAACAAGTCATCTCTATGTTTCTCCATGCATGCAGGTCATCAGCCAGCAGAGGCACGTTTCAATCTCAGGACCTTAAACAAACAACTGCTCAATGACAGGTAACCTTTAATTTCGGCCAACTAGGTTATGATGATTATTTACACCATTTTAGCAAAATATTAACATCACCAGAAGAAACCAATTAAACCTCGCTGGGAACGAAGATTATTTTCGCCCTTTTTTCCTTCAAACTGTCACACAAGCTTGCTCAGTGCTTGATAACTTTAATCTTTGCTACCTGGATCGAAATTATGATTTCAGGATCCTATCTAATAATTCACACTGTTGGGTCACTGCACAAAAGCCTTATTATGTTCCACTGACTAGCAGTAATGCTAGTCACGCAGGCAATCACTGGCAAGTTTTTAGCACCAAGTTTAATTTAATCTGCAAATATTCATTGAAATGTGGCAACATGCGAATCGTGATATGCGTCACGGGGAATTTGATAAATTTCTACACAAGTACTACGTACTGATTATCTGGTCTGGCAGTGGCATGACATGAATTGAAGGCGAGGTTCACGTCAGTGGTACTTCCATCTCCAAGTGAACTGACCACACGGCCGGACACGCCTTTTTAGTGGGATTTTACGAGTGAAGTCATTCAAGTGGGAAACAGTTACAATGACTGTGAGTCTCGCACTATCAAATAGCTCTAGCTATGACTTCAAATGCATAAGCACATTCATTTCATTGTGATTGTTTGAATTTCCTGAAATTCAGTCGAAGATAGGGATGAACCGGTTCTGCTGTAAATTTGAAGGAATCAACTTTGTAGTGTCTTCAGGTTGACGTTAAACCGTCGGTGGCCTGCCCCCTGCCATAGAGAATCTGAGGAATTTGAAGACGTCAGAAAGAATTACTGATAACGCGGAATCCCAATGCAGAGTTACAGCATTCCAAGTATTTTCTTACTAATGGGGTGATTTTGAAAATTACTCTGATTTGGGTGACACTCACGTATGATGTGTTCAGTTGAAGATTCTGTATTCAATTTCACCCAATTGCAGGATGCTTATTCTAATTTGTTTAATTTTGAAATGGATTTAAAGTGTATTCTGTAACGTAGAATCCTTGGAGGCCTTTCCTGGTGAAAACTTCCACGAACTTTGGTGTGGGTTCTTGAACAAATGGACTCTTGATTCAACTGGGACCGGAGTTCTTCATTGAACCTATGATCCTGTGGTTATTCATGCTATTCTGTTATTTCAGGACAGTCTAACCTCCTTTGTATTACACTCCGTAAATTATCACATGTTTACTGACAAGATGATTATTATAATAACAACAAAGCAAGATCCCCGAAGAATTTAGAACATTTTAATACTAAAAAGATTTTGCATGTTGGTATATTCCATGGAGATGTTATAATGTTCTTTTGAGTCTCTTCCTTTGACAGGCTCTAATTTTATGACACTAATATAAAAGAAGATTGAGTGTATATTTTTACTTTCAATGGCTAAATATGTAAAAGAAAATTTGTACTCTTGAACATAAAGAATGTCCAAGTGTACATTATTTTTTAACCCCTAAACGTCCCAGCGTCCAGTTTCTGGACAACGAACAGATTCCAACTCACACTACACTCACATTACTTCATGGATGAAATTCATTCAATTTTTAGAAGATATTTTATGAAGTTGTTGTCCTATCTAACGGTTGGATTTGGTGTTACTAGGGTACATTTTTTTTTTTTATTACAAATGTGGAAGTATGTCAAGCAGTTGACCAAGCCAAAATTGCATTGACTTTAGTTCAAAAGTGGGCTTGCTAAAATGAGGTCATAAGTTGAAGTAACACAAAATTTTCAAAAAATCACCATTTCAAGAGTATCTCATTTCAAATCCATTCCAACAAATTTTACTCAAAAAATATCAATATCTTGGTTGTAATCAAATTTAGAAGGAATTTTTAATTATAACTTTGAAATTTTATAATAAAACATCAGTGATGGCATCGGTGAATCTAACCATACAGATGAAACCTAAAATTCAATATCTACAACTTTCATTTGTATAAGAATTCCGAAATATTCCTCTAAATAGCACTTTATAATGATTTTTCTCAAACTGTCAATTTTGGGGATACCCTGGGACGTTTAGGAGTTAAATGGTTAAATATGTAATGCACTAGACGTTCTTGAGTAGCTATAGAGTATTAAACTCAATCTTTCGTAGTCTAGGCCTTACATCAAAATCCTAATGAAATATGATTCTCAATTTTTTTATGTTGTAAAATGTAGTAAGATTACCAAAATGAGTTGTTTGCATGGAAGACTTAGCAATTTCTAAACCCAAAATTCTTCACAATAGTGTACAAAAATTGTGTATTTTTTAATCTCTAAAGGAATGTAAACTTAACCCTTTAGTGCCCAGCTGACCACATTATGGTCACTACAACGTCCGAAATGTAAATAGCAGAGAATCCGTGAAGAATTGGAACTTCAGTTTTGAAGTTCAGATTTGCCTATATACATTACACACCTTCCAGAAAAAGAAATTTTCAATTTGGAATTGTACAACTATCAAAATACCTATCAACAGAACGCGAAAATACTGCAAATACTTGAAAATACAGTAAATACTTACAAATAGTATTATGCAATATTTTTTGTGTTTGGAAGTTTGTTATCTTGCTTTATTTTTTTGGATTGTGTTTTCTTCTTCATCTTCCATTAGTGTGTGTAATCGAATCTTGACTAATATACCCACTCCTATCAATTTTCAACGTATAAAATTTTGTCCTAAACCGTATATGGATAAGTCACTTTCACTTATAAAATTCACAATAATTATGTGTGAGTATTCTTGATATGAAAGATTGCAACAGAGAGGTGTTGACATAGGGCATAGCTGAACTTCTTTACTTTCATTTTTGAAAATTTAACCCAAATTCTATTTAACTTTGAAGTCACACACCCCCCAAAATCTCATTCATCAGGAATTTCGGACTCCACTGATTTCGCACGATTTCAGTGCGTTTATCGTTGAACACTGATTCCGCACGTCATATGTGCATTTAGAAGTGTCGTTATGGTACGGATAACATGCGGTTTCAGTTAATGCGGATTTAGTATCGTATACGTATCATATTAATGCCTTTTATTATATTCGTGCGATTTCAGTATCTATTATAATGCAAATTATTGTCGTACGACATCCGTGTAGTTATCGTACAAGTTTTCAATTTGAGAATGAGTGACTTATATTTCTCAACGTCACTCGCGTTCAAGGATGTGTTTTCGCACTACAGTAGCATGTCATACTTCTCGACAAAAAAAGTTTATAGTGTTTTAAAAATATTGATTTATTGATGAAATATAATAAATAGAGAAAATACCAAAAATATTTTAATATTCTCTTTTGGAATCTTTTGGAATCTTTCAAATTATTTTGGAATATTTTGGAATATTCCAAGAATATTTTTAAATTATCCTTACGGTCTAATTTCCCAAAACATTTTTAGATCTTCATTTATAGAATTTAGAAGCAATGAACATTAAAATTTCAATGAAATTACATTTTATATTTTTAGAATTCAAATTTGGTATTATTGGTTATCATTGTACTTTTCATCATGGGAGAAAAAAAATCGTACAGAAAAGGACAACATTACTTTTTCAAAATAGTAAAATTTGTAACACGAGACAATGTAGAGGTGTTGTTTTTTTGAAAGTTTCCCTAGGCGGAGTTTAACTTGGATTGGCACGATTCAAATTGGGTTTGAAAGCATACTTGATTTCCTATTAGAAAATAATTATAATTTGATTTAATTTTTAATTTTTTTAGTCTCGGGCAGCTCATAAGGGGGCATCGACCAAAACATGATCTCTAAAAGCATTGCAAGTTAAATTGAGTTTAAATTCAGACTTTCTTTGAACTCAATTTGAGCAACTTTTCAAAAAATAAAATTGCAAGAGCTTTTAATTGCTTGCTACAACATTCAAACCATTGAATTTTTTTCTAGGTATAGAAAAAAGCTCGTATAATAGAGTGCAAAAAAAATTTGGAATAGAAAGAGTTATTTACATTGCTAAAACATTTAAAGTTTACTGAAAATTAAAAAACAGCTAACAGCCTTTAAGATTTTGGCAAAACAAAAAAACAGTTTAAAAAAATTTGAATTTTTTTTTAGATATAGAAAAATGCTTGCATGATCTACTGAAAAAGAAATGGAATTTTTTTCTTACATCGCAAAAAAGCATCCAAAGTATGCATAAAAAAAAATAGCTCACAGCCACCACGATTTTGGCAAAAAATAAATAAATTCATAATATTCTGAAAAAAATCCTAGATATAGAAAAAGTCCTGCATAATCTAGTGCAAAAAAAAATTTGGAATTTTTTTTTTCACATTGTTAAAAACATTCAAAGTCCGTTGAAAAGAAAAAACAGCTCACAGCCATGATCTGCCATCACGATTTTGGCCAAAAAAAAAAAAATCAAAATATTCTGAAAAAATTTCAAGATATAGAAAAAGGCTAGCGTGTTGTAATGCAAAAAAAGAATTTGAAAAAAGAATTAAATATACATGGCAAAAAAATTGCCAAGGGTTACATTCCTTTATAACTATCAAAAAAATTCAATTGCTTGCATCAAGACTTCTTAGTGGTTTAGTGGTTTAGAGTGTGGTTTGTAATTGGGAGGTCTCGAGTTCGATTTCGGCCACCGGCAGTAGAGCTTCGGAAACTGTGGTGGGCCCCACCGTGGGTTCGGGTAGTGGGGTAGTTGGTTCGGGCAGCCCGAAATAACGTTCGGGTAGAGATTTTTTTTTAATTTTTATTTTTAATTTTTAAAATTTTTAAAATTTTTAAATTTTTAAAATTTTCTATTCTTATTTTTCAATAAATGTATTTTGACCAAATTTAGATATAGAAAGAAAAAAATTTAGATATAGAAAAGATGATGTCACACGAAAAACACACTGAATCAGTGTGGTTTTAAACACGATTAAAACACGACATTTGACAACTGTACAGAGTGAAGAATTCGCACGTTTTCAATAGATGTATCAATCGTGTCGAATCAGTACTATATCCGCTTGTACGATCATGATGTCATATCAATGCAGTTGCGATGAATGACGCAACGATGCGGAATCAATGCGAATAATACACGCACCCATGAAATATCGGAAATCGCACTGAAATCGTACGAAATCAGTGGGGTTCGAAATTCCTGATGTTGTTGAGCGTGCATTATATAGTTCAAATACATACTATAATCTTCCAATCCCACCATTGAATGATTCTCAAATTTTAATAAAAATGTGTGCTCTCCAGTTGAGAATAGAATTGTACAGCTACTTTCTAATTTAATCCATTCTATTTCTAGTAGTCTCAATCACAGTGGAAAAATCCATTGAAATCCAATGCTCCCAGCTACAGTACCCTGGGCACTAAAGGGTTAAACCAAAGTCAAAAAATTCAAAGCGATTGGAGCAACAAGATAAAAGAAAAAGTTTGAATTTGAATTTTATTATTATTTAAATATATATATTTTTAAAAAAAATTAAAAAAACTCTAATTAGTTACCTATTTGATTTTAAATAATTAACTTTAAACATTTTTGTCTTATTTCTTCATATGAGTGTGAAGATTTTACAATAACAAGTTACAAAACATCATTCAAAATGATTTTTTTTGCATTGAAATTAAAATATTTTCAAATTTTAAAAAACAATCATAAACATAAGATGGAGAGTATGCGGTATGCAGATATGATAAAATATTTTCCTAGTTGAATATTCTATACATCTATTTCAGAAATAATTATTGACTTGATTGCAATAGATTTTCTAAACGTTTCAATCAATAAAATGACAACATACATCTAAACAATGAAGAATTTGAATCCTTTCGCTTCTTTCGGGTAGTACATACACAACCCAAGCTCCATCATTTAGCTTGATGGAGGAAACAAGAACTTCAGCAACTATCATGGCAAGGGGATCATTCGCATAAGGAATATCAAGGTGGTAGTAAGGTTTAGTCTGATTAACTTACTTATTGCTGCAGCTTCATTATGGCAATTGGCCTTATGTGCCCAAAACGCAGACCTTCACTCCATTCTGGAGGCCTGAAATCATTGGCTCCAGCGTCCTTACAGGGTTATCTTTTCTCAAGAGATACGGCAATTTATTATGATTGTAAAAAGATCTTACTGACCGTATGTAGGGGTCTGCAATATGCTCCCAGCTACTGTCGATACATGTGCTTATAAGCACAAACTGGCATACATTAGCATTCATCGCAGTAAGTCATAGGACCTGAATTGCAAGTTAATGATGATAAATAGCTGTTAATGCTAATAATTCAATGAAAATCCTCCGTCGTCTATAGCCAAGCCTGATTAAAAGCCTATCACAAGAGCATATGTCATTGAGAGTACAAAGGAAACAGGCCCAGCAGCTCTAGAAAGAAACTAAAAAATTGTAAGAGAAATAATGGTAGCATGAACTGCTACTTATTATAAGCTCGCTCACACAGGACGCCACATGCTGAGCTTGGAGTGGTCTACAATACGCCTGTTCTTTTTGTTGATAAGCATCATGTCCTCAAATTCTGCGTCCCAAATGACGTGATTATCACAAACACAGTAGTGTTGGATATGGAACACAGATTGCATCGATGACCTCTCAAGTCCAACCTGCACATATATAGCCACATAAATTATTACAACTTCGACCTCATACGGTACACCTTAACCCCTAAAGGACCAAGAAGTCCAAATTGGGCTCCATGTTCTTTTTAACAGTTTTGAGTAGGTCCTATTTGGACTTTCTTTTGTTCAAAATTTTATATTTTTGACCAACACAGGCAACGATCTTTACTGGTTCTGGTGATATAAAATTTGGTCCCATCTGGATTATATTTTTCACTATATGATCAATTCAACTTGTCATGTTAAAACTTTGAATCCGTGGTCCTGTATGGGTTAACTCACAACCAGAATCTAAGAGCTTTCTAGCCTAGTACTCGCCAAGCAAATCAGGGAATCAAAGAGAGAAAGCAGCATAACATGGAGCTCAGAATATAAGCAGGGTAGTTCTTGAAAACTTACAACACTTAGTGAGAAAATGGAATCTTCCCGACGAAGCATTTCAGGTGTCCTTCTGTACAGTGGGCTGCTTTCATCTATTATGTGACGAACCAGCATCCCCTGATTTAAGTAAGCACTTTCAGACCTTACCTGGTCCCAGCCAATACCACATTCAAAACAATTCAAATTCAGTTATTAGGATACAATGACACCTTTGACAACACATAAAAACCAAATGTTGCATCAGAACAATCCGAAGATGCACCAGGACAAAAAAAAAGAAAATTAAAACAAATTGAGAAACAGCGTAGTGGTGACAGTTCAGGGATTCATACCAGCTTCAAAGACTGAGTGGCACGGAAGAAAGACCCAGACCTTGTCAACGTATTGTACTTATAAGTCAAGTCAATTTTCACATCCACGAGTTCACAGGGTTGAGGCCCAGCCAAAACATATCTTGCCATCAAAACCCTGCAATTCATCAATTCAAGGCATTAAATCAACATTTGGCCTGAGCTCAAGAACATAGAAATTGAGTCCTGAACGCTCAAAATAGAATACAGAAACTTGTAGACCGTACAAGATGATGTTAAAACAATAAAGAGCTTTAGAAGACTTGCAATCTTGTCAATGTTTACACTCTTACTTGGTGGCAGAACTATCCACCCTTCGTCTGCGCTGAGCAAGAGATGGACAGATTAATGCAACAGTTGAGCACCGTACTGGTTGTGAAGGCTGCGACAACCTTGCAAATACTGCAACACAAAACAAATGATTTTGATGCTCTGATCTCAATACAAAACATGCGGCCAGTAGGGCAGATTAAAGCAGAAGCTCATAAGCTACAACATATGAAGCAACTCCAGTAGTACAGAGTAAATACCTGCACCACTAAGAAACACAAAGATGAGCTGAGCAAAGAGGGCGTTGACGTTAGCAAGCACCAACGTGTAAGGAGAGAGCGGAGCTATCTCAGGCTGCAAGCCAGTAGAAAGAGAGAGGCTAAACATGAAGATTTGAAACAATGTTGTCCATGATAAGCTAAGGCCCCCTGAAGTAACATCCCCTGATAAATAAAAAATACACAAAATATTAGCAGAGGATTTCATAAGAAAAACCTCAAAATGCATGTACTACAATCGGTACATACTTTGAGAAAGCTAGTGATGCAAAATTAATAATGCTGAAAGCAAAAAACTCACCTGAAGCTGCATCGAAGAAATTTCGAGCTGTATCATCGAAGGCCAGCCCTTTCACATCAGGCAGGTATAGAAACGTGAACACAACACTTAACAGCACGGGTGCTGCAAACATTGCACAAGAAAATTCGGGCAAGGGCTTCTTAAGCATGTAGATAT
The DNA here is from genome assembly GCA_022496805.1 of Pohlia nutans. NCBI lineage: Eukaryota > Viridiplantae > Streptophyta > Bryopsida > Bryales > Mniaceae > Pohlia > Pohlia nutans. Next base: position 11,421,976 of record CM040092.1, on the reverse strand, counting down.
AGAAGTCGTAGATCACAGAAAATATTCCTACATCCTCCTGCAATATCTGAAAATTATTTAAGCCCTGCGTGCCTCGAAACTCAGGTGCGTCAGATGTTTTGAAAGTCTCAAATTCGTCATCACTATCAGTATCATCTTCATCGCTTATTAGAAAGTCTATAACTTCAGCTGCCTTCGATGATACTATTGTTGCTGTGGCTTGAACGGATTCTGTCACTTGAGCAGCGGTGGAGCTCACAGACTCCGACACATCTGAAACAGTTGCCGATACAGATTCAGATACTTGAGCAGCTGTGCTAGTCACCGACTCCATAACCTGGCTGGACACCTCAGAGACCTGCTCAGAAACCTTGGTTGAAACCTGGTCCACTTGAGATGATACCTGATGAATTGCACGAAAGACATATTAGGCTGAGGGTGAATATGCACTATGCATCAAATGACATAAATCCATCCGTCCACAGGTAGGTTGACCAACTCATGAATGTTCAACCTCCACATACTTATGTTGCCAGAGCAATGTTACGAGAGGAGTACTACAGCATGAACTGACCACTCCTAACCATGTAGATCCCCACAGACTAGTGCACTGACATTGATAGTATCAAGTGCACCTAGCACAACATACTAGATGCAACGACCCATATTCGTGAGTCAATGGTGCACACAATGGTGCACACCTGCTGTTGAAGTCGGAGTATGGAGTTGTTATGATCTATCATCGAATCATGTATTCCATCAGTAAATTGGTCGACAATATTTTGCCCTAAATCCATGGCCTGCCCTGCAGCCCTTGACATCGTCCCAGAGACTTGGGTTTGCAGCCCTGCTACCTTTTCAACTACTGCACTGACCTGCTCCACGACTTCATCTGGAAGAACCTCCACAACTGGATCCACAACTTGTTCTTTCAAAATTTGTGCCGTTTGTATAACAGCTTTTCCTGGTAACTCAGCAACCACAGTTGAAAGTTCAACTACTACGGGTATCTCTTTGACCACCTCCGGGAGATCCTTGACAATTTTCACAGGAAGCTCAGCAATTTTCGACGGTAGCTCAGTGACGATTTTCAAGGGGGACGTAACTGAAGTTGGCGATTCAAGTTTTGCAGTGGCAGAACTTGCAAGAGCTGGGGAACTGACTGTAACATCCACAGCTTGAGCAGATCCTTGAGATGTTATGTCATTTAATCGCTTCGGTCGTAGAAGTCGAGGCAATGAAGTAAGAATATTATTCTTGCTACTCCTTTGCTTTATATGACCGTTCATTTCATTCAAGTCAAATCGCAATGGTTGACCACTGGCAGGGACATCTTCACGTGCAAGTTCCAATGCACTAACATCTGAAGAAGCGGCTGTCACAAAACCAGTTATGCGTGCAGGTCGCTCCGCATTTGATACCGGGCTTCTAACCCAAGTAGTATCCATAGTCGATAGATTGCCTATATATGCCGAATCAGTACCGAGACACTATTTAGTCCGTTGAATTCACATCCATGTATGAACCAAACTAGGGAACGCAACAGTGATCCCCTGAATATCACTCTTAAGAGTACACCAAGAAAACATAATCCCATCGGTAGCAAGAATCACACACGTAAACATACCTATATCATGGTTACAATAATAGGTGATAAAACTGTAAAAGAAGATGCTAAACAGAAGCTGCTATTGAGCTCTTGCATTGATTTGCTGACTGATAAAATCAGAAAAGTAAGAGGGACTCACCTTTAATCTGCGTATTCTTCTGCTTTCCACGAACAATTCCTTTTTCATCGTACGCCTTTAGCCTAGGCACAGGTGATTGCAGTTTGCTGGTCATTTGTACAGACTTCACATTGTCTGAATTTGAAGTTGAGTTCTCATTGATATCCGCAAATATCTCAGGGTTTGTGAGTATAGTTGCTGCGACAGGCGCAACCTCCTCTGGATAAAAAGTGGCAGGTGGTGAATCTGAGCTAAGGCTCGGCATTTTTTTCCTTCTACCCCGGCTGCTTCGCCGTTGCATTGCTGGCTTTGTATTTCCAGTTCTTACTCTGTCAAATTCTCCACTACCCTGGTTTGCAGATTTACTGTCAAAGGCATGTGCAACACTTTGCGACGCACCTGCTTCCGCGTCCGCTATATTCTGCTCCAACGACTTTCTGGTTTTCAAATCTTCTTCCTGTCGAGTTCTTATAAATTTCACTCCCCCGTTCTCTGCTTTGATGGCACCATCTCGGCCCTGAGAGTCCTCGAGGTCAGAGCTAACATAACTACGAGTTTCATGCCCACTGCCGTCAAATACAACTATCGGTACAACCTTATGGTCTTCTGGTGACAAACTTGAACCCTCTAGTCTAGAATTTGAGTTTATCACATCATATTTAGGGTCAGTCACGGCGTCGTCGTGTGCATCCAAATAACGATTATCAATTTCCCCACTCAAATCATCACTTTTTTCACCTTGGTCGGTCGTATAGTCTGCGAAACAAGACTCTTGAAACTGCGTTTCATTCAAATTATTCTCTGATGTTCCATCTGAATGGAATTGATCAACCACAGGTTCCTCATTATCTTCACACCCATCCCTAACTGAGGCATCGTCCTTGATAACATGATCTCCGTATGCTCCTCGCAACGACGCTCCATGGTCGTCCAATTTGTCCTATGTAATTTTCAAAGTAAATGAACAATTAGCAAGAAGATAGTATATCCGTTTCATTGGGATAGATAACCTATCCGGCAGAAATTTGCAAAATGTCATACATAATTGTCATCTATTTTGAATTGCTATGACGGCAGAAATTTGCAAAATGTCATACATAATTGTCATTTATTTTGAATTGCTATGACGGCAGAAATTTGCAAACTGCGGATGTCAACGCGGAAAGTTGAAGCATAATACTGCGCCGCTCATCCACAAATGATAAGCCAGAAATTACATCAGCATAGCAATACAGAACATTCTGCTGCTCCTTCACAGAAAATCTGTAGAAACTACGTCTGATGCCACTTCGTACATATCTCATGAGTTAGAGAAACCTTCAAGCAATTGCACGTCACTTACCAGTTCTTTTTCATTCTGCTCATCCTGAGAGGTTTGAGAAGGATTCCTCCTCCAATACTTCTTAGACCTGCTCCCATGAATTGCACCAGAGTATCTGCCAAGCCCTGCCTGAGCTACTAATCTTCTCCCAGAACCTTTGCTATCTCCCATCATCCCTATGTCGCCAGGGAAAGATCTCCTCTGCTTGCATCTTGAAAGAGATACAGGCACGATGCAGCTACTGAAATCGTGTCTCTGACAAGGCCCCGCTGGTCTAACAAACACCGATGTCATCGAAGACATGGCTCGCATAGGCAATAATCAAACCTCCTCAGCTAAAATTCAATACACTCATACCGAAACAGTCACAATCGCTTCGTAATCTCTCCAATACACCTTCCAACACCTAATCGGAGTTTCAAGCAATATCAAACCCGTTCTGAAACAGAAAATACAAGAAAAACTTCTCACGAGAAAAGAGATGACTCTAAGAAGAACGATTGATCGTTACGGGAATCCTTAAGAACCTTCTTCTCAGCTAAAACTCAATTCCGCTCTAAACATTACTGCCTTCGCCAACATCTTTGGAACCTCTAGAATACGAATTTCAACACCTAATCAGATTTCAAAGCCGTTCTGTAACAAAACAAAATTACTCGTCCAAGAAAGCTTATCAAGAGGAATAATCGACTAATGAGGGAATCCTTAAGAACCTTCTTCTCAGCTATAATTCAGTTCGATTCTAAACAGTAAAACCGAAACAGTAAACAATAGCTTCGCAACCTCTAAAAATTAGGCCATTCTCTAACAGAAAAAAATTCTCGTGCAAGAAAACTGATCACGACACTAAGAAGAACGCTTGACCGGTACGGAAATCCTTAAGAACCTTGTTCTCAGCTAATATTCAGATCCATTCTAAGCAATAACACCGAAACAGTGAACAATAGCTTCGCAACCTCTAGAATCCGAATTTCAACACCTAATCAGATTTCCATCGAATTAAAGCCGTTCAAAACATTACTCGTCCAAGAAAGTTTATCATAAGTAAAGAGATGACTCCAAGAAGATCGATTAATCCTCGCGGGCCATTGAAAAACGGCTTCGGTGTACCTGTACTCCCATGAGAGCGGCAAGATTGTGGAACAGAGAGGAAGAAGATGCAGAGGAGGTTTACAGCAACAGTAGCTGCAGCTCAGGTAGGGTTATGAAATGGCGCCATGTGGCAGCGCACAGACCTCGATTGAAGAAAGCAGCTACTTATTTTGCACGGAGTAGCGCAGAGATCGCGTGACAGAGGCAGCGGCACTTGCCTGGACGAGGAGCTGCTGCTGGGCCAGAGCTCAGCAATGGCCGAGCCTTCATCGCCATTGATAACTTCTGTAGAGACTAGAGAGGCACCTGCCCCACTGCGTGGAAGCCATGGAGCTGCTTTTCGCTTTTCATCTGGAAATTCTACTTTTTCGTCACCTTTTCGTCAAATTTTCATCACTTTTCCGCTCAGACTGGTCATGCCATAAACAATGAAGATATTCCGTGTATCTGTTAGATAGATAGAAACTCCGACCCTATTCAAGGCCGGCGTGAATAAAGTGTCCGTTCGTAATGTCAATAGCCCGGTGCCCACCGGGCAAAGGGACATTGGGACAATACTACTCTCCCCTATCGAGGATGGACACTATTGTGTATCTGTTACTATCATCTGTCACTATTGTACCACGTTCACACTAGTGTTGTGGGCGTGGGGCTAGATCACATTTTCATTCATTTGGGTCCCACCTCTTTCCCTACCTGATCGTCGGATGGAAAATTTGCTGGCTAGGAATGAATTCTACATAGATCATGAAGTTGAATGTATGCGCGTGTCTGCCCTAGGTCCAACGGTCCCTTCAGTGGCAATCCCCTACGAAGAACGCTATTAGAAACACTAGACCTCGGGGCAGGCACACGCGTACATCTTTTTAGAAATAAACTTTTCGATTCATGTCGGCCATCATTTGGTGGGTATAATTTGAAACATGCTATTGTCATTTTGTGAGAGAAGTAAGGACTACAACTCTCTATTTACAAACCCGAGTTTGAATCCGGCCGCCACGTGGTAGTGTCGTGTAACTTATAATGTCAAGAATTCAATGTTTTTAGAAATAATCTTGTATTTTTCTCTAAGTGTATGAAAACTCGATGCATTTGTGGGAACACTTGCCAGCTTGTTGGGTGAATAAATCCACAAGGCAGATTTTCCATCCAAAGCCAGACATGGAGAGAGGCGGGAGTGGAATGGGGCCCAATTTGAAGGAAGATGAGATCTAGCCTAGACCATGTTGTGGGACATTTTGAAAATTGTTTCAACTTTAATGACATTGCCTTTATGGACAAATGGGCTTTCAAATGTACTTTGACATATGTTCACACTATCTAAGGTAAAGGCACTTAATCCCTAAATGCCTACAGTCCTCTCCAAATTTGGAGAATTGCAAAGATGCATTATAAAATGCAACTAAGAGGGATGTTTTGAACTTGATGTATGAATGTTGTACATTATGAACTTTAGATTCTATCCATATGGTTAGATCTATGATTGCTATCACCAATACTTTTGTATAAAATTTGAAACTCAAAATTCAAAATTCTTTTGCAATTCAATTATGAATAAAATATTGATGATCTATGAATGAAATTTGTTGTGATTGGTTGAAATGTAATACTCTAAATGTAGTGATTTTTGGAGGTTTTTTGGTTGCTCAATTTTATGAGTTGACTTTTTCAAGAGCACTTTTGATTCGTTTTGAACTAAGATCTTAGAAATTTTGGATGAATCATTGCAACATGAAATGAGGCATAGAAATTTCACAAATCATCCCCTTTCTAATTGGTTCACACATGCATGAAGCTAACTTCCCATAAAATCTATAGTAAAAACTCCACACTGCAAAAAGTCAATGACGGATGAGAGAACTGTGTTTGATTTTGTACATTGTCCAAAAAATGGACGCTTAGGCAATTAAGGGTTAAAACAACTCATTTAAACTATAATTATGGTTTTAAAAAAAAATCAAATTGGGATTATTTTTGGCTGATAAACAGATAAGATTCATGAATAAAAGTGAAAATAAATAAATAAATAAAATAAAAATAAAAATAAAAAATCTCAATCAAAATGTAATTTATATGAATTTTGGAAGCAAAAAGTTAGTCATAGCTCATTTGTGCCATATAGTTGGTAGTTTTCCCCAACACGAAATACACAATTGTGGGTCAATATATAAAAGGAAGTTCCAAATACTGAGTAGAAGGAATAAGCATTCAAACCCTATACAAAATGGGCAGTGATAAACTATTCAAGGTGGTGTGGCGCCATACCAATTGAAATATACTATACATACTTTTTTAATTTTTTAATTTCCGTAGTTTAAACTCTGCCAAGCTAACTTATGCAGATTTAGTGTCGTCTCTGGCCTTCCGAATGTCTGCAAGAGCAGCATCTCGAAGCAGAACAACATCAGTCGTACCTGAGACCATGTGGTACCCGAGCTTCAGCAACTTTGAGGGTGGATCATCATTTGTTGCAAATCCGCCGAGAAACACTCCTGAAGACTTCAAAGTAGTCTCAACTTCCCTGCCAAAAGCCATGCCAAAACCTGTGTGAATAATACTCCCGCTGTCCGGAAATAACTGTCCTTGTTTTTGGCGAGTTTTAACTGAACGCTTTTTTCCGTTCCAAAAAAGCCGTCTCAGTACTAAATAAATGGTGTATCTTTAATAGTAGTATGTACTTTTTGTACTTTTTGTGTCACTCTCATTGTCCGCCCCGTTTGAAGTGGACAGGGCTTTCGTCTGAAGTATAAACTTATGTCGGGAAAAAAAATGCCAAAAACTAGGATAATTATTTTCAAACAGAGAGTAAGCATCTTATTTATACAAATACAAAATTGCACGATTCCTATCCTTCAGAAACCACTGCAACTTCTTTTTGATCCACTGACCTGAGCAGCATTGATGGTCTCTTATCATCAGGCATTCGCAACAAGCCCATGTCCGAACGCAGATCCATAGGTCCCATTTGAATACAATCCACTCCGTCAACAGCAGCAATTTCAGCTATATTTTCGACCGATTGCTGAGATTCTAACTGCAAACCATTGCTTACAAGTGTCACATGAGCAATTGAGGAATGTCGATTCATGGTTTTAAAGTGACCAATTTATTGAAAAAATATAATTCAGATGGGACTAAATTTTACATCACTAGAATCAGTGAAGAACATTGCATGTGTTGCTTCAATTTATTTTTTTAAACTAGACAAAAGAAAGCCCTAACATGACCTACTCCAAACTGCTAGAAAAACATGAGGTCTTGTCCATTTCTTACCATGCAGACTAACTAGACCTACAGCATATTAGATTTTCATGACAGTCTGGTACATCTACTTAAATGTAAGCTTCAATATTCCAAAGTTCACTAAGGTTAAATTACTCTGATCACAGGCAAGATAGGACGCAGACAGGACACCTTAGTACCTTATAGTTTTAACCCCTAAGCGTCTAAAACGCCCAATATGGCCATCTGCATCACTGAACTTTGCAACGGTGGCATTTTCTCATTTTACCTCGGTTTTCTGATTGAAATACATCATTTTATAGCTCTGGTTCTATACTACAAGATCAACAGTGCCGATCGTGTCAAACTGAAGTCATTTTCACACAAACAGATAATTTGCAGCAGGGGGTCCAATTTTCCTACACTACAGAAAATACACTTAGGGATTAAAGTGAAAATTGCAAATTGGAACATTAGATGTACCTGGCACATGATGAGAAGATCATCTTCACAGCGGCTCAGATAAGTGGGATCCATGCCATACCTCGCAGCTCGAACAATAGGAAAAGCAGCGCCTCTGATACCTGCAGGAGGGTACCGACACGACCTCACGGCCTCTCTAGCAGCACTTGCGTCATTGATCATAGGAACCATGATGCCTGCAGGCCCTAGGTCCAGAGCTTTCTTCGCCCAGACAGGATCGTTCACAGGGATACGTATGATGGCCGGCGTTCCTGTCGAAGCCAGAGCCTGCAGCATAGGCACAGCTGCCATTGTATCTCCAGGACCATGCTCCAAATCCACCACCACGAAGTCATAGCCCGCCCAGCCAAGAATCTCCGCTACAACTGGCGAGAAACTCACCGAAAAGGCTCCGTAGAGCTGCTCGCCATTGCGCAGCCTCTCTTTCAGTGTACTACTCCGCCCCTGTACAGTACCAGTTAGAAAAGATAAGTAGAAACAACACTGTTCGTGAAGCATATGGCACATTCAGATGAGTGCAACTTCAAAAATCCAACGTCTTTATAAAAAATAAAAAATAAAAAACTTGTTATTTCTTGAAAGTGGACTTCATTATCTCCTCAACGAAATTTACGGTTTTCAATTTGGATCATTTTTGTGCCTTCTATTGCATTTCAAAATAGTTGCCAAAAGACCCTGTTTGTGCATTGTTTCTGTTTCTACTTATCTTTTCTAACTGGTACCGTACATTGTCAAATGACGCCTCAGATACAACGAGTGAATCAAGAAAGGCAACCAAGCTTCATTAGAGTTCTCCTCTACCTCCAACATTTTACTGCATTTTCACTTCAATGCGATACAGACACAAAGATTTGAAGACTACAACGGCATCTAAAGTTCAAAAGTTTGCAGTTAAAGGATATAACCCTAATACCTTGATTAACATCAAAGCATAATTCAACAAGTGTACACCCAGACATCTTTCATATCATCTTCTCCAATATTACATCCTCGAATCTCTCACCAAACCCTTGCCACCAGACATAACTCACCCGGTACTCTCACTATCACAGTGGCACAAATTTGATAATAAATAGGTTTGACAATTATAAAAAGGATTTTCGACCCCCTTCCTGATTCTGTTTAGATACAGCACTGTATTATTGTCAGAATGTCAATACATTTTGGGCGCATAGGCAGTAACCTCTTGGTGTATTACGTTCAATGTTAGGGTTACGAGAATAATCCAGATTTTCACCAATTGAGTACTTCTATACTAAAAGCTACTAATCTGAAAAAACATAGGTAAATTTCACACAATGCAGGAGAACACATTCCTACATGTTCGTCCAGAAAGTAAGAGGGAGCTCAACCTAATTAACTGCGTGTTCTAATGTCGCAGATCGTAACTAGAAATCAAAGAAAAGAAAAGCAATTGAACTAGTTACCGATGCTTTGGTGGCCATGCTAGCTGCTGCAAGAATGATTGACCGCTTCTTCTGCTGCTGCTGCTGCTGCGACGCCCAATTGTGCGATCGGGTTGAATGAGTAGTGCGACGACTGAAGAGCAATCTGGGCGAAGAATTACACAAGGAGGCTAGTTCTGTGGGCTTGGACGAGACGTAAAGCATCCGCAGCGAATCTCCGGCAATCGTACGCATTGCTGCTGCACACATGATCTACGCAAGTTTGAAAATTATTGCGCTTTAGAATGTTCTTCCTTCGCACAAGTGGAACAGACAAGGCAAAGTGTGGACCGGACTCAGTCCTTTCTCAACCCGGGTTCCAGTGACAAGGGCTTCTCAACCCGAGTTCCAATGACTCAACCTGGGTTCCAATGACTCAACCCGGGTTCCAGTGACAAGCAGGGTCTTCTTTTCTGGCACCATGGTGCCAAACTCCAATGTTGTGGAACAGTCACAATGGTCTAAATCTGGAGGGACCACTCTCCATTGCATGCATGGAGCACTGCTACAGTGCAACAAAAAAAGCCCTGGTGACAAGGGCTTCTCGACCCGGGTTCCAAGGACATGAGGGCTTGAATGTAGGAGCCTTGTGTTTATATTGTTGGATGGGTTCAACACAGATTAAAAAAAATTTGGGTTAAGAACATTGGTTGTAAATTAACCCCTAAAGAACCATGAAGCCTGAATCATTCCCTAAATGCCTACAACCCTCTCGAGATGTGAAGAATTGCAAAGATGCATTCTAAATTGCAACTAAGAGGGATATTTTGAACTAGATTAATGAATAAAAGTTGTACATTATGGAATTTTAGATTCTATCTATATGGTTAGATTTATGATTGCAATCCCTAATATTTTTGTATAAAATTTGAAACATAAAATTGAAAATTATTTTATAATTCGATTACAAATAAGATATTGACAATTTGTGAATGAAATTTGTTTTGATGGGTTGAAATGTAATACTCTAAGTGTAGTGATTTTTGGAGATTTTTTTTGTTGCTTAATTTTATGAGTTGATTTCTTCAAGAGCAATTTTGATTCGTTTTGAACTAAGATCTTAGATTTTTTTGGTGGAAATTAGTGGCATTAAATGAAGCATAAAACTTTCACAAATCATCCCTTTCTAATCCGATCGCACATGCATGAAGCTATCTTGCTATAGAATTTTGTAGAATTTTTTTACTTGCAAAAAGTGCATGACGGATGAGAAAATGAAATTTAATTTTTTACATCATGCCAAAAACAACTGGTTATGCAGTTAGGGGTTGTAGGGCCTCATGTTTTTTTAACACTTTTGAATCGGCCTTCTTTTATTTAAATTCATTTGTTTTTTGAAGTCCATCGTCACGATCGACAAAAAATAATTATAAAAAGTGAAGTATGGTAGTTGAACCAAGTTTGAACAATATGTAGAACTTTATGTAAAATGACATTATAGAAGTACTTGAGGTTGTCTCAATCAAAAAGAAATTTAAAACCTTTTTTACATTTGTCAGACTCCTTAAACAATTTATTTGCGCAACCTTTTGAAAAATAACAAATTGTGATAGACATAATAGAGTGTAATAGTAAGAATAAAAATAAAATTTGAATTGGATTCTAAGAGTTTGTTTCCAAGAGTTTAATAGTGGGTTATATAAAATGTTAGAATATTTGTAAATGGAATATTCTAAATTTGAACGACTCCTAGAAATGTGAAAAGATGGATATAGAGCCACATTCTCTCAATCACCAACAAATTTCTTGCCTCCCGAAAAGCTTTCACTACTTATTGTTGAAGTGCCACATTCTTTAGTACTCAAAAAAGAATCATTACACTGATGTACATCTTTTGCAATAACCCACTTTGAGACCTACAAATTAGAGGCATCAAGAGATGAAGTTGAGTGAAGTATTTATTTAAATTTCTAACGACTTTTGAAGAGGACCAATACGTTTTGAAAAAAATCCTTTATCGGCTTTTTTTTGTGCAACTTGATGACTGAGTCTTATGAAATGTCAAAATATTCATTCTAAAGCGATATGTGTCAAAACTAGACTTTGAATACCAAAACCAAATTCTAGTCTTAACACTCACTCATGAAAGAACAAACGATGTGAAAGTGGAACTGTTGGATACTCCCTCTATTAGGAAAAAATTGTATTAGTTTTTCTTTTCTTTAATTCAATTGAACGCTTTTTTCTCAATTATACTCGAAGAATGGTCTAAGGTAGAGAAGTAGAGACACCCACTCAAGACATGCACTACACTTGGGATAGATGAATCAATATTTTGAGATTTTTCCTCTTTAGTAATAAGAAATCACAAAGTTTTCATATTTTTAAATATTTTGTGATAATTATTTGAACAAGTACAAATTTCCAAAATGGAAGATGTAGGTTCACCCAAAACCGATCATAGGCTCTAATGCATACATGACATACATCTTCCCTTACAAAATCTAAAAACCAGGCAAGAATCTAAGTTGGTTGGTTTTGTGTACACGGACGGGAATGGGTGTCTCTACTTTAGTAGCATGTAGTTTTTGTGTCACTCTCATTGTCTGCCCCGTTTGAAGTGGACACAGGCCTCAGATTTGAAGTGTAAAAACATAGGACAATAATTTCAGGAAAAAATGCCAAAAATTAGGACATTTAATTCCGGACAGAGGGAGTATAGAAAAAGGGTAAATCGTCAGCTGCAGGATTTGAACCTGCGCGGGGAAACCCCAGTAGATTTCGAGTCTACCGCCTTAACCACTCGGCCAAACTGACATCTCCCATCGACCATGCTGGGGATCGAACCCAGAATCTCTTGCTCCGTAGGCAAGCGCCTTATCCATTGGGCCACACGGTCAGAGGGACTTGATATTAAAGATTGAAGTACACAATATATTTCAGGGGCCCAAGAGGTAGGGTACAACGTTTTATTACTCTCACCATGCCATGAGCAGCAATGAAGTTGTCGCACTTGAGGAACATTATGATTTTAGCCAATCATAATGAATTTTAACCTTTTGACGTGCATGCGTCCCTATAATGGATGATGAACAGATTGCAACCATTCTCAATACTACATCATGTACAATTTTTCATCCATCCAAATATCTCTTGGTTCTTGTGCAAGTTCAAAATAAGATATTATGATGTTTTGAAAAACAACACAATGGGTCTATGTCAAGTTTCATTCTTAGTTTAAAAAGTGAAACTTTAAACATGATTTTCCAAAATGACAAGAATCAAATAATGAAAACCATACCATCTTGTAGTGCATGTTATTTCAATTTCATTACAATTTATTTTTTTGAACATTGTGCTAATTTGGGATTTTTAATTGAATTTCAAGAAAAAAACCTTGCAAAAATAATTTTAAAATGTTAACAAAAAATACAATGAATTCAACTATACAGATGTGATCTTTACATTGACATTTACAATTTTGCTTTGTACATCAACTCCATTTTATTTTTCATCAAACATTTTATAACAAATCTTTGAAACCAGTGTTGAATCAGGGCGTTAAAGGGTTAAGTTTTAAGTGTCGAAAATGTAATTTTGGTGAATTTCCAATGAAAAAACTTGTAAATTCAATTAAAAAATATCCACTTTTGTTTTTCAAACTTGACCATACAGATGTCTTCTAATCAACATGCCTTACAGTTGTTCTTTGAAGTTGAAACTTAAAAAAGTTTCAAGAGCCACATCTTAATATAATACATTTAAGTTATGTTCAAAAGTCTTGGTCATTTAAGGGGGTTAAACCAAAGGGTGAAGTGGTTATTATTTAGAGTTAGGGTAATCACTTGGAGTTAGGTTAAAGTGGCAACTTTTAAGTTTCAAATTTTTTTCGTCATATTAGTAGGAAATTCAGTTAGATATAACATGGAAATGTCACGTAAGATGTGTTATGGATAAAACAAATAATGTGAAAATTGTGTTATATTGTTTATTCATATCAGATTCAAAGTCACATTTCCATGTTATCTCTAAGAGGGTTTCCTATTTGAGTATTTGTGTCACCATCACTACCATATCTAACACAAGTCATTGATCATTCATAGTGTACACAATTTTGAGAGTTAGAAATTAAATATGGTCTCACTGGATTTGCCTTGGAGATTTTTTGATTTGATACCCAATTCAGAAAAAACGATGTCTAGTGTGCAAGAAAATGCTCAAAAACAAATTCTTTGAATATAAAACAACACTTGTTTAAATGCTTATGACTTACAAAGCGTTGAATTTTTTTAAAAAACAAGCTTGAAATCTGAGACAAGTTTCTACAAGATTAAAATAAAAATCTTGAATAAACAAAGAATTTAGTGAAATATGGAAGATCAAGATTAAATCATTATGTCATAATTGTGAGATGTTCAATTAACAATGTGCAGTCTTAGGTCCAAGGTAGGGGGCTATGAGTGCGATATATAGTGTTAGTAATTCACAAGGGTTTTGTTTAAAATAAATTAATATTTAAATGTAAATAAAATTATATATATAATAGTTGTACTGTACATCCCATGAATTCAATGAAGGTTGTTAATTTGTTGAACAGTTTTAGATTATTTTTTTAATGTTTTACTGACACAAAGTCAAACCTCCATTTTGACACAAATAATTGAGAATTATGAACCAAATCAATTTGCCATGGTTGTGACAATCACATTATTGTAGTATTGGATGCCTTAATTTTCGTGGCAAATTGCTAAAACAAAAATGGACCAAATTTTCTCATGATATTATTAGTAAACTTTTAAGGTCATGTTGATTTATTCATCACAGACGTAGGAAGTCATGTTTTTGCAATGTTTTACGTATGTTGTTGAGATGAACAGGGGTGATTACGTTCGACATACGTTTTACGTATGTTTATCGTAAAAAAAACGTAACGAAGGACATATTACAAACATGTAAATTTTATCATGATGTGTTTTTTCATGTTTGTAATATGTTGTTTGCACGTTTTTTATACGATAAACATACGTAAATCGTATGTTGAACGTAATCACCCCTATTCATATCAACAACATACGTAAAACATTGCAAAAACATGACTTGCTAAGTTTGTGATGTTGGTCCTTTTTTGAATGTTTGTTTTTCCATTTGTATTAATTATAATTCCTAGTAAAAGCATAGCTACTTTATATGTACCATGTGGTCAGCAGAAAAGGAAGAAATCATCATCTTTTGAAATAAAACAATTTTTTTAAATTTCAATAAGTACCTATTTTAAACCTAATTTGAAATGAGATTTTGAAGTTACAATTACATTCTATAATCTTGTTGTTTCAATGCAGCAATATGAATGTAATTAATCAATTACTAGTCCACTTGGAAAATCTGCAGTTGTTATGCTTCAAATGATGTGATCAACAAAGTCAATAAATATTAAAAAAAAAACCTTGATTATTATTGACAATCTTAAAAAAAGTTGGTTGCAATGGAATCACAAAATGCACATGTTCGTTATCAAAAACCTTCTATACTTGACAATTTTGAAATAAAATCTTAGTGAGAAAATCATTCATTTACTTTTGTCACAATTCGCTAAATTTTTATTTCATTCTTGAAAATAATTTGTATGAAACAGGCAACATTGCAAAAGTTGACAGTAGCAAGTTGGTTGCGAGCACATGGAAAATTTGTTCGTCCGGAGTTGACGAGGCGACAAAAACAAGAATTAAAAGAATGTTTTGAGCTTATTGACGCTGATGGATCTGGTATAACGTGTTTCGTCTTTTCAACAATTGGTCTATATATTGCATGACTAATATTTACTAAAAAATGCAAAAATAAGTCATTTATAATTGGGCACTGGGTCATTGTCATTACGAACATACATTGTATTCACACCAGCCTCGAAAGAGGATCGGAGTTTCTATTTATCATTTATAAAATTTGTTTGTGGAAATCACAGGAGCAATTGATGCATCCGAGATGTTGACTGCATTCAATGTTTTGGGTATGCACGCAAAGAAAGCAGAAGTAGAAGCTATGTTAGCTGAGGTGGATGCTGATGGCTCCGGTGAGGTAAATCTATATTTAAGAAATTAAAATAAGTATTACATAGCTCTTCAAATTATTATGTAAAAAAGTTAAGTCTGGTGGGCATTGTATTATTGTTAAGACAAACAAAGACTTTATTCACGCCGGCCTCAAAAGAGGACCTGGGTTCTTATCTTTCTATCTAAGAAAACTAAGGATCTTGATATAGATGGAAATATGTTCTATGTTCATAATTTTTGGGTTTTTATTTTTTTATTTTTTATGGAATATAGGTAGAATATCCAGAGTTTGTACAAATCATGACAACCAAACTTGATCAAAGACAAGATGAATCTGCTTATTCAACTTCACCAGGTTTGATTTTCATTAAATAAAGTTAAAATTACAAATATGTACTTTTAATATTCTAATAAAAAAATTGATCAATGCAATTTATTAATAATATTTTTTAGCAATTGTATAAATTTTGATTTTGCAATTTATTCAAATTTCCAAAAAAATAAATCACTTGATGTATCATGGTTTTGTATGAAGTTTCACATATTGGTATAATGATAATTTATTTTGATATTTTTGAATTTATTATTTATTTTATTATGGCTTCAATATTAATTAAAATTGCACAATATTTTTCATTGATATTAAACACAAATGTGAATGTCAGCAAAGTCTACAAAGCAACAAACGCTTCCATTTCCCCTATTGGCAAGAGCTTATAGGAGAAAAAAGGTGATACTTCTAAATTTAGGTATTTAAATTTTACTTAAAATAACAATATCCAATGATGTATTACTATTATAATGAAATTACTTGTTTGATAAATGATCACAATTTTTTAGGAATTAAACTTTACTTTCATAAAGGTTTTTTTATTTATTGCAATTATTTATTTTAATTGTGATCTTTTAAAATATCGTGTATATATTGCATTATCAAAATTTATCTAACCTTTCACATGCAAAAGAACAAGGGTGGATGTAGTTGATGGAAGCAGTTATGGGAGGAGATAAAGCAAGTCAAGAAAGGCTTCAAGCACGAGCAGATGCTGCAGAAGCGGAACGAAAAGCTTTGAGGGATGAAGCTCTCAACCAAAAAGATGTAAGTTTAGAATGTGTTGTAATCTTAGAACGTATTGTAAATTTAATATTTATAAAATTGTTTTAGATGACAAGAATTGACTCATGCTTTAAATCACTTATTATATTAAGAAAAAACATCTTTTGTTTAAATAATGAAGTCCATCTCACAAATTGAAACTGGACATGATTTCCTCTAGCAAATTGTTCAAATTATATTATATTATTTTATAATGTGATGAAATACAAATAATATTTTTAAAATTTAATTAGATTAACAACATTGTTTTAAATAACGTAGTTACCTATTATTTGTAGACCATTCAAAAAATTCAACAAAAAGCATTTACCAACATAGCTAGTCAGGTTTGTATAACTCTTGTTCTATATAGTTGATAAAATCTCAAGCCACAACTTCAAATTATGTATTCATCATTTCAGGATCATTGTTAAAATTTATTAAAAATAATTAATGTTTTTCATGTAGTATTTAGACACTAATTTCACTTTATTATTTAATATTAAAATGGTTTATAATAAAGCCTAATCTCAAGCCTAATTGCTTATCATTCCATATATTGAAATTAATCAAAATTGCTACTATGTAAATATGTATTGTGTTTGGAAATATCGTAATTTGTACTAAGTAACTCTATGTTTAGTATAAATCGTGAAAAGACATATATTTCTAAATCCTCATTTAATAAAAGAAATAACATAACTTATTTCCTTTCATATGATTAGACTTACAGAGAATTAGAAAAGCGGCAAAACTTAAGAAAAATGAGTACAATAAAATATCACAAAGTGGTAATAGTGACTAGATTATTTTCACTTTATGGAGTAACATATAATTAAATTCATAAAATTGAAATTAATCGTATTATTAATGATTATAAAAATTCATTCAATAAGATATTTAAAAAAATAAAAAATAAAAAATAATTTAAAATTATGATTTTTTTATCTCAGATGCACCATTACCTCCCCAAGTAGTTGAGCATATGGATGTTGATGTCAAAAATGTTTTAGATGACATTCATGACCGTGCTTTTCAAAGGCGTTCTACAATGCAAGCTACTCGTGCATCAAAATCAGATGCATTGCCTCCATCAAAAGAAAATGAATCATCTAAATCTAATGCTTCTCCTACAAAGCAAAAAGAAGATGTTAAAATTCATGGTAAAGCTTTAAATGTAAACTTACAATTTTTTCATTAACCCCTAAGGATTAACCCCTAACTAACTAAGCATCCATTTTTTGGACAATGTATAGATTTCATCCACATTTTTTCACCCATCATGCATTTTTTGCAACGTGGGTTTTTTACTATAGATTTTATGGGAAGTTAGCTTCATGTATGTGTGAACCGATTAGAAAGGGGATGATTTGTGAAATTTTTATGCCTCATTTTATGTTGCAGTGATTCACCAAAAAATTATAAGATCTTAGTTCAAAATAGTTCAAAAGTGCTCTTGAAAAGTCAACTCATAAAATTTAGCAACCAAAAAATCTCCAAAATTCACTACACTTAGAGTATTACATTTCAATCTATCACAACAAATTTCATCCTCAAATTGTCAATATCTTATTTCTAATCGAATTACAAAAGAATTTTAAATTTTGAATTTTGAATTTTACACAAAATATTGGTGATCGATTCAATCGTATGGATAGAATCTAAAATTCACAATGCACAACTTTTATTCGTACATCAAGTTCAAAATATCCCTCTTAGTTGCATTTTATAATGCATCTTTGCAATTCTCAAAATCTGGAGAGGGCTGTAGGCATTTAGGGGTTAAAGATTTGTATTTGTAAAATAAAAATCTATTGATTGCATTGTAAAGATCACAATTCATACAGTGCCAAATTTAAAATGATTGGAATCAATAAAAGAAATTACATATACATGTCAACAAATTTAGATGAAAAAAATATAAATCTAATCTACTCAAAGTTGCTAAATAATTTAAGATAAGAGTTAATAAAGAGAGAATAATACATGATATATAATACAACCAAGAATAATGTCTTTAACAATATTAAATTGATTCACAAGCTTTTAAACATCATTATAAATAAAATATGTCAAGTAATACATAGAATAATCTCTATATGGTCATTCCTATATATCATAGAAAGATCAATGTATAATACACATGAAAGACTATTTGTGATCACTATGACTAAAAACAAACCTCTCTACTAAACACAATTTTTTTGGTTATGAGGTCTGAAATTTCTTTCAACATTCTAGTTTTACTAAAAGAACCATTCTCCATAAACAAATTTAGAAAACAATATAAAAAAATATTATCAATTGTTTAATATATTTTACAATATCATATTATATAGATATTTCTAATATACAAAATATTTAAATGATAATATATGTTTATTTTAAAAATCCAATTTATAGGATATAACATCCACTATATTAATTTTATATTATTATGATTGAAATTTTATATGTAGCCGACGTAAAAGAAATACTAAAATATATTAAAAACGAACAAAAAAGTGCACCTCAATCTTCAAGACCACTTTCTCCTGCACAAAGCACTAATGGTTGTATTAATTACAAAGAAGAGTATAAGAAACTAATTGAATTTCGAAACAAGGTAAAATTTGTAAAACTATTGCAATAGTAATTTAAATCATATCAAAAGTTCATCATTTATAATCAAATGGTTATATAGGAGATCAATAAATTTAATGGAAATTCTCTTAAACATACATTAATAATTCGACAACAATTGTGAATGTTTATTAAGATAAATATGGAAATATTATGAACAATGTTGAGTTTTGAATTTATATTAATGGCTGAATTTTTCATTCAATTATAAAATGAGAGGATCTTATCATACTTTTTATTAAAAAGATTCAATAAATTTATTATTCTAAAATTAAATATCATTATTGAAGTTCATATTTGAATCATATAATGAAAAGAAAATGTATATTTATTAAATACATTTGACTTGGAACTTCATTTTTTTTAAATTTAGAAACTATTTTAAGTTTTTTACATCACAATTTATCTTATTCTAGCATTTCATTTATGGAAGATATTCAACTTGTATAGGTTAAACACAAACCAGTTATGGAACAACAAATTCTTCATCTCAAAGTATTAAAATCACTTCAAGACTACTTTAAAGAAAATAAATCAGAAAGTAAAGGTGATGCTTTATTGGAAGCTTCTAAACCATTCTTTCCTCCACTATCTCCTTCAGCTGTAATTTTGGATTCACAATAACGTCCTCGATCAAGTCATGGAAAAATAAAAGCTCATATTAAAGTTAGACCACATTCAAGTTTAGGAGAGTCTGTGCGACCTAGATGGAATTAACTTTTGAATAATAAGATATTTTTATTTAAATATCTTTAGTATAGAGTTTTAATTTGTTTGACATCTTATACTCCATCCACTACATGTTACTTGATACTTTTGGATCTGGAGAAAAATATTAAGTGTCTGATGTGAAAATTCATTTACATGCAATTTTAGAAAGTTTCAATATTCAAACGTGTTCTATATGTTCAAACTGTTACATCTAATAGATGTTCTCTATTATGTTATAGGCAAAAGATTAATAATGTTCATCAGTTTTTTAGGCCATCTAAATTGCCTATTGCCCCAATGTACAAACCACTAGAAATTAAGAAATGAACTTACGTTTTTCAAAATTCTCTTGAAATATTCTACAAAAGTCTTTATCTGTTTCATTTGATGAAGAAATGTGCAAAGTATTGAAGGTCTTCAATAATCATTAGCTTGTACTTGACGGGTGCTTGCAACCACTTAAAGTGAACTACTTTTAGCGGTTTAGCCATCTCAATGCAAATATTACGTATTTCAAAGCATAACTTCATTTCTACGACCACAAACATTTTGTACTTCGACCCTGGTTACAAAATCAATTATGTTAGAAAAAACATACATCCGAAATGCGTATATGCAACATTTAATATGCTATAAATTAAATTTTTGTGCTCTTTTTAAATATATACATACATACAATAGCCAAAAGGATTAAAAATTAAAAAGAAAATTCGAATCTATTGTCGAGATATTAATCATTTTGTCATTTTGTCATTTTGTCAAAATGATACACGTTCTTTAATAGATACTAATTATGAGCACTACAACAAAATGACATCAATGACAAAATGACAAGATGTCATTTTTCATGCGATCATAGAGGGGTCACTTCGAATATTTGGAGTTGTGTTTTTGGATATGAGATTAAAGGTGTTTGTTGAGTCACATGCATTGGGAAGATGAGTATGTCTTTGTGAACCGTCGAACCGGTCCACAAGTCACGGTAAACTCTTACCTTGAGGTTTGACACTCTTTTCTTCCATTTCTACTTTTATCTGCAATATTTTAGCTGATTAGAATGATTGGCGTATTTGGGCCACTTTCTATGTGGTGTTTTTTTGTCTTTTTTGTTATTCTAAAATTTATGTGTGAATTTAGTTAATTAGCGTCGTTTGGCCTTTTAATTGTGGGTTTTGAATGATTTGTATTATTTTGCCTTTATTTTAGAAGGCGTATTTGTAGATCACCTTTGTCGAATTTTGGCACTGCACTATTGGAAAAGGCCAAGTTCTAGTTTTTGGTCTCAAAATAGCTTCCGGTTAACTAGGAGTTTAGTGGAAGTTAGTCAAGAGAGTCTAGAGTTTAGAAATGTAGGATGCTAGTAGAAGGTATTTCTTTTTGGATGAAGGTGCCTTGGATGGATGTAGCCTTGGGGTGGGAAATTCGAATCCACTCCCCTATAGTTTGAGAAGAGAGTCTTTTTTTTGGATGGCCGTTAGAGAGGTTTATGAGTGATTTAGACGAAGCACTGTCGGGTAGACTAGAAATCGAGAATTCATGAGATCTGTCGACTAGGTTCGTTGAGGAGATTAGTCAAGTAGCTGGGCACGACGAGTACGAGCATGAGGAGGCAGTAACGGAATCACGCTGCGGCTCTAGTGCGTTGGCAGCAAG
Source organism: Pohlia nutans (assembly GCA_022496805.1). Taxonomy (NCBI): domain Eukaryota; kingdom Viridiplantae; phylum Streptophyta; class Bryopsida; order Bryales; family Mniaceae; genus Pohlia; species Pohlia nutans. The sequence continues at coordinate 11,400,638 of CM040092.1, read as the reverse complement.
CGTTGCGTAGGCGCGATCGAGAAATCAGGTGAGGAAAATCAAGACAAAGCGGACACGGCACAACATGCGCGTGGTGCGAGAAGGAGTTCGCAGCGGACACTAAGGGCGAGCCAACAGCACGGTCGCAGCGTGAAGAGACGGCGAGGGCCGAAATCTCCATCGCGATGACGAGGCAGAGCCGGCTGGGTGAGGCCGCGACAACCAGGCAGGGATTCGTTGTGGGTTGAGATTGCGATTACAAGGCGATGATTCGTTGTAGTGAGGTCACGGGTGCAAGCGGCAACGACGATTGCTGGGGGAGGATTTCAATCACGAGGAGACCACGGCAACTACTGTGGTAAGGGCTGCATGACTCCTCGCGGTGACAGCACTGGGGCTTTGGAGCGTACGAACGAGGGCATCGCCACCAGCAACAACGACGGAGATGGCGACCCGAGGGCATCGCTTCCGACGCGGCGGCGACAAAGCGTGCACAACGTGTGGGTGAGAGCCGGCATTGACACGGCGACGTATCGGCAGCGTGGCGGAGAAGGGAGTCGCAATCATCACGAATCCAAAGAACAGAGGCCACCCACAAGCGCACAACCTGACTGCAGTCAATCACCGGCCTCCACATGGTGATAATACGGAATCGACAGTGTGATATTACAGAGGGAGAACTTCCCACCCCTTCTCTTCTTCCTAATTTCATGTAATTGAGGTGATCTTGATTCCTCTTAGTATAGAGACCAATTAGACCGATTGTTGTGACAATAGCAATTTTAATTGTTCTTATTATATTACTTTGGATTGAGATTATATTGTGACCCATCCTAAGTGGTAGGAGTTGATGTTTGCTCAATTTCTTGAACATCCTCGGACAATAGAGAATGGTGTGAGATTTTGGCCTAGTGTTTGGCATAGCGCGGAAGCGTTGCCGAAATTGCACTGGGCTAATGTCAATTTATGAGACAATTAGGTAATTGGATGGTTGTGTAGGGGTGAAATTCTCTCCTCTATGTGTTTAAACTCAATCAAATAATTCTAATTTGGTGCTTGTAGTACTTAGAGTTGTTTGAGGGAAGTTATTACAAATTGTGGCATTTTTTAGGCTAAATTTTAACTAGATTTTGTGCTGTCATTTTAGGTGAGGGTGCAAATTCACCGCACATGCTAATTTTTCTCATCCAATTTAGGCCCATTTTGAGTACTTTAGTATTCATGGTCATTTACAGTGTAAAATTAAGTCAATTGTGGCATTTTCTAGGCTAAATTGTGACTAGATTTTGTACTGTCATTTTAATTTAGGAATGTAAAATCACTCCATTCGTTCAATTAGTACTAATTTGGACCCCACTTTGGAGTATTGTGAGTACATGAGATTCTTGGCGTGATTATATGGTGTGTGGTACTTTTTGGGCCCAATTTTGTGATAGATTGTATGTGGCCCTTCCTTTGTACGGTTCAAATTGACAAATTCTTGCATTGCTCTCACTATCCCAATGTTTGATTAATTCGTGCAATTTACCACTTGCTCATAAACGTCCATTGCTTGGCTTAGTTTTAACCGCACCCCTCGGCCCAACAATATGATGCGTTGACTGGGCAACTGGTCAAAGTGCTCATAGTCTTGACAACAACAATGACTAATAACTTGTTTTTTCGACCTAGATTTTGTGACACTTTTGATATTGTAGATAATTTAAACACACATACTACACCATATTACTTCCAAAAATATACATGGTCACGACCCAAAAACGACCTGACAAAGGCCATGTGAGATGTCTCGAAACATACATAATCAAATACGACCGAGAAAATAACATAGAACTAATGGCAATACGTTTTTCCAACATTAGCAAATGAACAATGAACCCGGATATAGATAATGAATTATCTAATGCATTTTGGTCCAACCTCACAATCACGGACTCACAAAAAATAACCCTCTTAAAATTATGCACTAGACAATACATGGGAAATGCTAGAAAACAATTATTCGTTGGTAGAGAAAGATTCTCATCAATCACATGCTCCATTTGTAACTCCACAGACGTAGACACATGGCTACATGTATTGTGAACCACAAGCCACGGTAAACCATTACCGTGGTGTTTGGTATTCTTTTCTTCTATTTTTACTTTTATCTATAGTATTTTAGCTAATAGGAATGATTGGCGTATTTTGGCAACTTTCCATGTGGTGGTATTTAGAATTTTGCTTTGTTCTAAAAGTTCTGCTTAAATTTAATAGATTAGTGTTTTTTGACATTTTATCCTTTGTTATTGTTACTTTATTCTGGTTACTATAGTGTCCATCCTCGAAAGGGGAGAGTAGTATTGTTCCAATGTCCCTTTGTCCGTTGGGCATCGGGTCATTGACTTTACGAACGGACACTTTATTCACGCCGGCCCATATTTGGGTTGGTGTTTCTATCTATCTATCTTTTTGACATTTTAATTGTGGGTTTTGGACGATTTGTGTCACTTGCCCATTATTTTAGAAGGCGTAGTTCTGGATTACCCTTTGTAGAATCTTGGCATAGTTTTCTTTGGATGTGGCCAAGTGCTAAATTTTTAATTGCAATTTGTCTCCCGATTAACTAGGAGTAGAGTAGAAGTGTAGTGTGAGTAGAGTAGAATTTAGTGTGAGTTGAACTTTGAATGAATGGAATCTTGGAAAGATGAAGTGGAGGATGAGAAATGTAAAGTCCCTTCTTCTGTAGTATTTTAGTGCCTAGAGTTGTTGGTGGGGAGGTTATGACAATTTTTAGCATTCTTTAGACTCACTTGTTAAAGGTGATAGAGGAATGCACAAAGCACATACACAAACACAAGGAATGCGTAGAAAGAGATGTCTTTACTCAAGGGCTCCCCCGCTTAAGTAGTGTACAGTTGAAGTGCCCTTTGGCAACCCATATGGGATAACTCAACACTACAGGCCTCAAAGGTAAGCCCATGCCGCAACCCCTCTCCCACACATCAATTATTCCCACCCAAAACCCCTTTAGCTTCTAGCAACACTACCCTTCATCTACTACTTCAACACTCCCACTTTGCGTAAAGCCAAAGTCCTTAAGTCCGTATGCTATTAATACCCTTTGGTGTCGATCTCGAGTAAGTTCATTTGGTAAGACATTCATTTGATGGATTTCCAAATCCATGGCCACCCCAATGGTTGTAAGCTTGGCCACAAGAGCAAACGTCTCATGAAAATCCACGCCCTTTGCCACATTCCTTACTTCGTAGTGCACGATGTCACCGCAAACATCTCTCTTTGCACGAAACACCCACTTGCAACCTATGGAGTTGCTACCCTTGGGAATGGAAGACAATTCCCATGTGTCATTGGTAATCAATGACTCATACTCCTCATACTCCTCTTGCATGACTTGCTCCCACTCGACCGCATCCTCACCTTGCATTGCTTCGGGATATCGCCGATTGTTTGAAAGAACGTGCTCCCTTTGCACCTCTTTTGTGCCGTATCGGAAACTCGAACTCGATGGAGCCCCCAACTCGCCATCCTTCTCGCCTTCATCTTCATCGTCAACATTGAAGATAGAAGATTTGGAAGATGTGTCCACAATGATGTCTCCACATCTCCCACTTGGACCATACTCCAAATGTGGCCCAACCGTTGACTCCGCACAAAACGTGACAGTGCGCGATCCAGTGATCTTCTTTTCAGATTGCTTCTCCACCAACTGTTGGAACTCTTCAAACATGCCACAAAGAGTTTTTACACTCTTGATGTGCAAATGGCCGGGTTGATGATACCACAACTCCAACCTGTCGTCCTTAAGCACCAACGCCACCGATTCACTCATATGCACTTTCGAAAACTTGACGTGGTACCACTACTAAAGAGTGCGTAAAAACCAAGACAAAACCAACACACATCTGTTGGAACCAACAGAGAATGGGTTTAATGTAGCAAACAATTAGTCATCAGCACAGAACCAACAAGTTTTCTGTTGTAACCAACAAGCTCGTGTTGATTTTCTCTTGGTACTAACAAGTTCGTGTTGATTTTTCCAGAATCAACTGTTCCTAACCCGCATAGAACCAACAAAATTTCTGTAGATTTTGTGCGTGTCAGGAACCCCATTTCTCTAGTAGTGTACAAACCGTCGATTTCTTGAATATTGGCCACCTCGTCTTCACTTGGTGACAATACAAAGCTGCCCCTGTCACTAAACTGAACATGCAAGTGTTTTGCGACCAAACGCCTTATCGATAAAAGGTTGGCCTTTAGTTTTGGAACGTGGAGGACATCCTTTATAGTGATTGTCTTCACACGGCCCTTCACCTCGATTTCCACTACAATTTGGCCTTTGCCCACGGCCTCAAGTATCGTATCATCTCCCAAAATCACTCTCTTTGGCGAAATAAGATGATAGGAATGAAAACAACTTCTTTTGGGTGCCATGTGGCTCGAGGCATCCGAATCCACAATCCAATAGTTCACACTACCGTTGCATGATACGTGACTTTCCATGTTTGCGTATTCGTAATCATCATCACTCATGCTTACGTCATAAGATGCATAACTTGTGGTGAAAGCATACTCATCATCATTGTCATGTGTCTTTGTGTTGTTGGCACTCTCACCTTCTTTATCATTCCTACGCTTGAAACAATACCTTGCGATGTGACCCTTCTTGCCGCAATAAAAACACACCTTGTCGCTAGAGCTTCCACTGCTTCCGTTCGTGGATTGCTTCGCCATAAGAGCCGTACTATCTCCACGAGACTCATTCTCCTTTCGCCGCGAGAGCTCGTGCAACAACCGTGATGTCACATAGTCCAATGTGAGTTCGAAAATAGGCCTCGACTCCATAGCCACAATGAGATACTCGTACGAAGGTGGTAGACTTTCCAAGAGCGTCATTACAATGTCCCCATCCGAGATAGTCACGTCCGCACCATTGAGTTGATCCGCGAGTGCTTTAACCTTGTTGATATGCGCCAACATGTCGTCTTCTTCCTCCATCTTGATGGTGAAGAACTTGCGCCTCAAAAACAAAATGTTGGCTAAACTCTTGGCTTCGTGAATGTTGCAAAGCTTCGCCTATGCTTCCGTGGATGTCTTGCACGAACGAATGTGCGCAAGTTACAAATCCGAGAGATTGAGGGCCAAAATGGCAAATGCCTTCTTTTCCCTCCTTATATATGCTTGCATGACGCGAGGGTCCGAAGTAGAGTGAGGGGGTTTCTCACTACCATCAACAATCTCCCACAAGTCCTTCTCGGCCATCACCATCTCCAATTTGAACTTCCATAGGTGAAAATTCACCCCATCGAACTTATCCACCACTTTAGAACCCTCACCCTCATAAGATGCCATGATGTACGTCTCTCCACTCAAATCAACCCTCAAAACAGACACTTGTTTTTATGATTTTTAATGGAATGTAGCACCTTTGTGCTTCCAATGCCTCTTCAAGAACCCTTAATCTAAATGAGCACCTTTGTGCTTCCAATGCTTCTTCGACAACCCTTAAACTCAAATCATCAAATCAGCGTTTTGTACTTCCAATGCCACTTCGACAACCGTTAACCTCAAATAGCACCTTTGTGCTCCACACACACCTTCCAACGTTCAAATGCAAAGGGTACTATCTCAAATTGCAAAGATGTTCACCAAAACACTTCAAATCACTCAATGGAGCTCTTCACTACTCCGAATGAATAAAAACAACACCATAGTGTTTCCAATCACTAAATGCACGTAATCGACACCTTTGTGTCCCTCAATAGCACTAAATCAATGCTTATAGACTCAAACAAGCCCCTCAAAACCCGAAATGCATTGAAATTGCGCAAAACCGCACCTTTGTGCTCTCAAGTGCATTAAACAACTCCACATGAAACTTTTGAGCTGCCCGAGGGCATGAAACACATGCAACACCTCTTCCCAAGTGCCCAAGCACTCAAAGCAGATCGTAGACTCTTCCTTTGGAGTCTCAACACTTCATAGATTGTAGACTCTTCCCTTAGAGCCTCAACACCTCACAGATCGTGGACTCTTCCCTTAGAGCCTCAACACCTCACAGATCGTAGACTCTTTCCTTGGAGCCTCAACACCTCACAGATTGTAGACTCTTCCCTTAGAGCCTCAACAGCTCACAGATCGTAGACTCTTCCCTTAGAGCCTCAACACCTCACAGATCGTGGACTCTTCCCTTAGAGCCTCAACGCCTCATAAATCACTTGCAATATCACAAGTGCACAAGCTTGAACAAAACAATGTTCCACTTACAAAAAAAGGGTTTGGAATCACTACTAGAGAGTGCGTAAAAACCAAGACAAAACCAAGACACATCTGTTGGAACCAACAGAGAATGGGTTTAACGTAGCAAACATTTAGTCATCTGCACAGAACCAACAAGTTTTCTCTTGGAACCAACAAGTTCTTGTTGATTTTCCTCTTGGAACCAACAAGTTTTCTCTTAAAACAGTAAATAAGAACAGTAATTAAAAAACAGTAAATAAAAACAGTAAACAAAAACACTAATTAAAAATAGTGATTAAAAAAAAGTAAATAAAAACAGTAAATAAAAACAGTAATTAAAAACAGTAATTAGAATAGTAATTAGAATAGTAAATAAAAACAGTAAATAAAAAACAGTAAATAAAAAATAGTAATTAAAAACAGTAATTAAAAACATTAATTAAAATAAAGTAAATGAAAACAGTAATTAAAAAACAGTAAATAAAAACAGTAAATAAAAATAGTAATTAAAAAACAGTAAATAAAAACAGTAAATAAAAACACTAACTAAAAATAGTGATTAAAAAAAAGTAAATAAAAACAGTAAATAAAAACAGTAATTAAAAACAGTAATTAAAATAGTAAATAAAAACAGTAAATGTAAAACAGTAAATATAAAATAGTAATTAAAAACAGTAGATAAAAACATTAATGAAACTAAAGTAAATGAAAACAGTAATTAAAAACAGTAATTAAAAAACAGTAAATAAAAACAGTAAATAAAAACAGTAATTAAAACAGTAATTAAAACAGTAATTAAAAAACAGTAAATAAAAACAGTAAATAAAAAAAAGTAAATAAAAACAGTAAATAAAAACAGTAATTAAAAACAGTAAATAAAAACAGTAAATAAAAAAATAGTAATTAAAACAGTAATTAAAACAGTAATTAAAAAACAGTAAATAAAAATAGTAATTAAAAACAGTAATTAAAAAACAGTAAATAAAAACAGTAAATAGTATGTAGTAGAGAGAAGACAGTAAATGATACATAGTAAATATTATACCGTATATAGTAGATATTATATAGTATACAGTAAATAGAAATTAGAGAGTAACTTGGGGCCTCTATATACAAAAATTTTAAATACTCCTCCTACATCATGTGTGGAATGGTGGCTTAGTGGCTAAGGCCTCCATGCGGGAGCTAAGAGGTTCAAGGATCAAACCCCTTGGCCCCTGCCCTTGGCTTAGCCTAGCTTGGTAGTTAGGTGGCTAAGTCCTTGAGCCTAGGCTAGGCTAGGTGGCCCGCCCTTGGTATTTATTGTTTTTATTTATTGTTTTTAATTACTATTTACTGTTTTTTAATTACTGTTTACTGTTTTTATTTACTGTTTTTTAATTACTATTTACTGTTTTTATTTACTGTTTTTATTTACTGTTTTTTAATTACTATTTACTGTTTTTATTTACTGTTTTTATTGAACCAACACCGAACCAACACCGAACCAAGATAATTCTCTTGATTGTGATCCGGAATCAACTGTTCCTAACCCGCACAGAACCAACAGAATTTCTGTTGATTTTGTGCGGGTTAGGAACCCCATTTCTCTAGTAGTGAATCAAGAAAATAGAGCACCAAAAGAAAAGGTTGACCAAGACAAGTGCTCCAATATGCAATTTCAGCCCCTGCGCACCGCCAACTCCAAGAGACATGACTCCTCCAAAAAACTCAAAACTGTTCCCAAAAGCTCCAAATCAGCCTCCAGCCCCTTCTGTAACGACCTCCTATGAAACGCTTCAATGCAATCCAACACTCACGCAACACACATGAGTGGGCCCATAACCTGTTAAAGGTCATAGAGGAATGCACAAAGCACATACACAAACATAAGGAATGCGTAGAAAGAGATGTCTTTACTCAAGGGCTCCCCCGCTTAAGTAGTGTACGGTTGAGGTGCCCTTTGGCAACCCATATGGGATAACTCAACACTACAGGCCTCAAAGGTAAGCCCATGCCGCAACCCCTCTCCCACACATCAATTATTCCCACCCAAAACCCCTTTGGCTTCTAGCAACACTACCCTTTATCTACTACTGCAACATCACTTAGGGTTAGACATTGTGATGCCATTTCAAAGCGAGGTTACAAATTCACCTCATATGCTAGTTTTTTCACCCATTTAGGCTCCATTTTGAGTACTTTGAGTACACATGATTACTTGGAGTGAATTCATAGCAATTGTGGCATTTTATAGGCTCAATTAGGGTTAGGTGTTGTGCTGTCATTTCAAATTGAGAATGCAAATTCACTTCATATGCCAATTTTCCAGCCATTTAGACTCCATTTTGCGTACTTTGAGTACTCATGGTTGTTTGGTGTGAATTCATAGCAATGGTGGCATTTCATGGACTCATTTAGGGTTGTGTATTGTGCTGTCATTTCCAAATGAAGTTGCAAACTCACTTCATATGCTCATTTCTTGCCAATTTAAGCACTATTTGGGGTTTCTTGAGTGCATAGAACAATGTGGTATGATTTCATGGTATTTTGTATTTGTTAGGCTCATTTTGGTACTAAGTTGTGTGTTGCTCCTCTTTTGTGCAGGTCTACTTGACCAATTTCCGCATTGCATTTACTACTTCAATGTTTTAACTAATTACAGCATTTCATCATTTTATCCAGACGTCCATTGCTTGGTCTAGTTGTCACCCCACCCCTCTGCCCAATATTATGACACGTTGACTAGTCGCATAGTCAAAGTGCTCATATGTACTCTTAAAATGTAACCATCATCACATACACGCCATTAGAGTTAAAAGACATAACAAAGTAGTGTAGGAATTAAGAAAACTAATCCTATCGACACAAAAATCTAGATGTTACACCCTCATGAACGCAGGAACATTTAACAACAATCCACAAGAAAACACAGTACTCCCATGGCTCTTGCCATGTACATGTGGACATCAAAGATGCCATTGCAATACTAGATTTAAACCAGATATTTTATGCGTCAATGACTTCATACAATAATGACCCACCACTAAACCCAGAGGACAGCTTCCCAATAAAATTTATTGAATTTACATATTGTAACGACAGATTCTCACAAGAAACAATAGAAAAAAAATCCAAAAATACCAACTACTAACTAATAGCATCATTAACCAAGGTTGGAAAGTAGACCCACTTATAGTCATCACGGCAGGAGCTAGAGGAACAACGCATGCTCCCTCAATGAAACTCCTTGAAACAAAATTTAAACTACTAGAAACCTCCATTAAACACACACTCAAAGAAATAAACACCTTCGCTATACATCATGCAGGATCAATTACACTACATAAAAGAAAAATAAAGAATAACCAACGACTACCGATAGAATAAATGGAATAAATAAGGAAGAAAAGAGGGGGTAGTGGTTAAAACCACTACTTACAACTTATTGTTTTTGTATTTTTTCTGATTAGCTCAACGTAAACACTTGTCTCAGGAAGGTGGGATGGGGCCGGTTGGTTGTTATAACTTTCTTGCCTAGGATAACTTACTAGCAACACCAAATTATGAATATCACATTACTGTTTAGACGGACTCAATGGGAATCAAACCCATACCATATAAATGTAATACAACATCCTTCACCAACCAACTTAGGAACCATGACTTGGTGACCCCAACAAAACAAATTCCAAATTATACCTTAGCTTGATTTAACCACTTGTTTAAGGTTACTGTTTATTACTAGTACTTGTTACTGGTCACTAAAATGTCTATTCTTGGAAAGGGAGAGTAGTCTTGCACTAATGGCCTTTTGTCTGGTGGGCACTGACTCATTGTCAAGACAAACAGACACTTTATTCACGCCGGCGTCGAAAGAGGTTCGGAGTTTCTATCTATCTAGTAAAAGACATCAAGGATAGACCTCGCTACCCTTGCCCTAAAAGACAAATTATAGATAGGCAAACTATCCCTAATAGACTCTCTATTCACGTTGCTTTTTACCAATGTTATTATTATTAGTAAAAGACATATCGTACCCAGTCGTCAAGGCTGGCACATCATCCCCAATAATTTATTTTTTTCAGAAAACTTCTTTTCAACAAATGTCAAATTATGTGAATATTATATAAGATTATATTTTTCATCATATTAAATAGCTTTTTTTGGAAATCTAATTTCTTGAAGATTTCGGGTTCTCTATTAATAATTGATTTTTGTTGATCTTGGCTGCCCCCCTGTGGTAGTAAGTTTATCATTTCTCTATATAGTAAATGCGGTTCTGTATGTTATAACATGAGTCTATTGATGCGCTTCAAACATGTATTAACGTAGAAGAACCTAAAACTGATAAAATAAGGTTTCAAGTATGGAAAATGTTGAAGTTTCATTGATAAGATATGTTTCTTTCATAGAAAAGTAGAAATACTGTAGAATGGTAATTTTTTCAAATTTTGTTTTCAAAATTAAATTTATTACAAAAATGTTAAGTGAAAAAATCTTTGAATTCTATGACTAATATATATAGGTTCACCTATAATCAACAACAATGAGATCAAATGATCAATTCCCAAACATAAAGTTGCACATATGACTGCTGAGATGACGGCTCTCGGTTGGCCATCACTGTGTTGACTTTTGGGTCTATGAAACTCAACTTCTAAAAAGTTTACAAATAAATAATGGGGTATTTATTACCTATGATTACCTTTATAGTCTCACTGCCTTACACAATTAGTGTAACTAATATTGAATTTTATGATTCTTGGGTGCCGTTTAATATTTGTAAAAAATCGCATTCAACAATATGCATAAGATTGTTTTTTTTTTTTTTTTGACACAAATAAAGGGAACCCTTTACTGCAGGAAAGAGAAAGAGAACACAAATACAAACCGACCCCGCCAGGTCCGGCGAGGCCGGGGGACACCTAGACATTGCTAATAAAGCTAAATCTAGGACCTATGAAATTCCAACGGGGATTATCGCCGTCCCACGTGGCGAAAACCCCCTTCATGCACCAAAGAGACTTGAACAGGGAGATCCTCTTGGTCACTTTCTCCGGATTAGCCTCCAGCTTTTTGATATCACCGAGAGTCCTGGTCCATGCAAGCCGGCCATAATCGATCATGTCCATCCAGATCTTACTACACAGTTTCTCCACATCCCACATCGTGCCACTGAAGGCCGCGTCATTGCGTTCTTTCCATAGCGTCCAGATGATGGCTCCACGCATGAGAAGCCACACTCGGCTAACTTTCTTGAATCTCCGACGTGTCCGGTATGCAAAGATACTGTGCTTTCAGGTAACGATCAGCGGTTGTTTAGCAACGGGGAAATCCTGATTGTCGCCCGTGGCAACATTAAGGTCAATGTTGATTCTACCCGCGGCAGGCAGTTCAGGATGGTCAGCAGGCGCGGGGTGCGCGCCTTGCGCGTCTTGCACACCGGGCGAGCCTTGCCGGTCAATGGGAGACGCAGGGTGTTCGTCCTGTCTCCAGTGGTTAGGATCAACCGTGGCCACTATCGATTGAACATAAACTGGGACGTCGGGTTCTCCTGGGTTCGGCGGTGGCCGCTGTTGGATCGGGATCAGCTCTGAGGCATCCGACTCTGTTCTTTCATTTGTCATGACTTCACCCCAAGGAGCTAGATTTTTAAACAATATATGTACCCCATCTCCATGCATTCGCAGCGGAAGGACAATCCCAAAAATGGTGCAAAATAGACTCCGTTACTCCGTTTTTGCAGATTAGGCAGCCATGATCTATCTCCACTTGCCCTCTGTTTCCTTTGCTACGCCATGCGTTGACTGCAACTCCTTTTTGCCAAATCATCCAAATCAAACCCGCCTCCTTGTGAATCCTCTCTTTGTCCCACGTATTGAGCCATTTGAAGTTGTGCAATAAGGGTAAGACGCCTGTCCATTTCTTAGCCACCGAGGTTGGAATGGGGTGTGTCTTGAGCAGAGCCTTACGCCCAAGATTGACAGTGAAGCTCATGCACGGAGTCCCATTAGGCCATTGGATCTTCTCCGGGTCCCATAGGAGGTCATGAGTTTTACCGTAAAAGAGAAGGGCTGACTTTTTCTTGGGCCCTCTTTTAATTTCCACTACCCGAACTCTATGAATGCAGCCAACATACTCATTGACTAAATTATCCCCACGTGAATCAAAGATGGCAGTCGCCCACCTATATTCTTCTGGTATGGCCTCCAGACAGGCGGAACGAGTCAAGAGCCGATATGTTGTAACTGAAATGGGGATCCTGTGGATGCCTGGACCGGGCTTGGGCTCGAAGTCCTGATTAGTATGGAAAATTACTATCGGTGAGGGTGCTACGTTGTCTTCAAAGAGAGCAACCCATTCGCCCTTGATTGTAGTCTTATGCGGCTTAAGGAGATTACCCCAAGTAATGCGTAAAGACTGGATAGTGGCTTCCTATGCGCCCCTCTCCTGATCGAAGAGGCCATAGGCATCTTTGGCTTCGTCTGCGTTCATCAATCGACCTCTCCTCCATGCATCCCTATAGAACCGAAGTCCAGCCTTGTGAAGTGCTGTTGCTCGAACCCGGGAGAAGCCTGGTCCGATGATTGGAGCTAAAGGGCACCACCACCAGCTAGTGCTCATGAGCTCTTCCCAGGAGCGCGGCTTGACATAGGTAGAAATAGGCAGGAAGGATTTCCAGGCTGAAGCGACCCGGTTCCAAACTATAGAGCCGTTCCTAGCTTGATGCTTGCTGACTAGGAAATATTCTAGACTTTCTGACCACCGCCCGCCACTATATGGTTGGTACTGTGAAAGTTTGTGCCTAAGGAGAAGATGCAGGTTGGACTTACCCGGCTCCATGGCCTTGATGATCCACTTGGTCATCAGAGCCGCGACCGCGTCATCAGGGTTAATCAGATTAATCCCTCCATCCTTTTTGGCCTGGCAACATTGAATCCAGCCTACCCTAGCTCGCGACCGCCCTGCTTTTCCTGAAGCTAGGTAGTTGGAAATTGTCGACTTGATTCGTGCCACCCCTTGCTTTGTTCCTCCCCATACGGACATGAAGAAAAACATGGACAATAACAAGATACTATTCGCCACTACTGCCCTCCCGGTCGGGTTGATTTTTTGAGTACTCCAGTGCGTGAGCTTTTTCGACAGTCGGCCATGCAAAAACTCATTAACATCTGAAGTGGATAAGGAGAGGCCGAACGGGGCCCCCAGCAGTTTACTGACGCTCTCGTTGGTTGCCCAAGTTATCCCCAACTCATTCGTCCAAGCCGGCCTATCTGCTAACTGATTGCACTTCCAATATCCATTCGACTTAGACCAATTTAACACCAGTCCTGTAGCTAAACAAAAGGATTTGAGAGTATTGATAAGGTACCTGACCTTAGCTTCCTCCCCTAGTAAAGTTAACAATGTGTCGTCAGTATATTGCGCCATAATTTGCTGACGACCAAGGAATGACAAGCTAATCCCCTGAATGTTCCCCCTTTTCATTTCCTCTATCACCATGGAGTTAAGCACTTCCGCAATGATGAGGAATAAATAAGGGGCGAGCGGGCATCCTTGCCGCACCCCTCTTTGGATGTCGAAGTGCGGTGACGGAACCCCGTTAACTTTGACGGCCACTGCTGCGTCACGGAACAGCATTGTGACCATGTGTGTGAACTCTTCTAGAAACCCCATTTTCTGCATAATCCGAAACAGACACGCCCAATCTACCATGTCATACGCTTTGGAGAAGTCCAATTTAAGGAAAAGCAGGGCTTGTCCTGATTGCTCCGCCCATGTCATAGTTTCTTGTGTCAGCAGCAAGTTGTGGAGGATAAATCGCATCGGGAGGAATGCTGATTGATCGAAGCTAATCAGTTCCATGAGCACTGGTTGTAGTCTGAGCTGGAGAGCTTTGGCAAAAAATTTGTAGTCCATGTTTAAGAGAGTGATGGGACGCTAGTTCGTCAGGGCTTTCCTGGGACCGCCCTTATGCAGTAAGGTGATCATTCCCTTGGTCACTCCTTTAGGCAGGCGGCCTTTTTGAATGCTGCCTTGAATCATCTCCATAAAGTCATTGCTAATGAGATTCCAGTAGCACTGGTAGAACTCTAAAGTGATGCCATCTGGTCCCGGAGCTTTCCCTAGCTTCATTTCCATGACTGCAGTTCTAATCTCTGTCGCAGTGAGGGGAGCCCGCAATTTAGCTTTCATGGGGGCCGGGATTCTGTCCTCGATGAAGCTTAGGGCATGGGCCTCTGCCGTACTGGTCTCTTGAGATGGCGGCCTAGCCCTGTAGAGCTTGCGGTAATATGCTTGGCATATGTTACCTAGCTCTCTCTGGTTCGTGTGCATCCTTCCTTCATCGTCCGGATAAGACTCTTTCCAAGAGTTGGAAACTCCCTTACTATTCTTTTAAAATAGATTCAAGTTCTGCAAGAAAGATCCTCTCCTCAAGATAGAGTTTATAGATATGAGTTCTATTAACCCCTAAACGACCAAGTGTCCATTTCTTGGACGATGTATAGAATCAAACACAGTTTTCTCATCCGTCATTGACTCTTTGTAGTGTGGATTCTTACTATATATTTTATGGGAAGTTAGCTTCATGCATGTGTGATCAGATTAGAAAGGGGATGATTTGTGAAATTTTTATGCCTCATCTCATGTTGTAGTGATTCATTCAAAATTTTGAAGATTTCAGTCTAAAAGTGCTTTTGAAAAAATCAACTCATAAAATTAAGCAACCCAAAAATCCCCAAAAATCACAACACTTAGAGTATTACATTTCAAGCCATCACAACAAATTTCATTTAGAGATTGTCAATATCTTATTCGTAATCAAATTACAAAAGAATTTTGAATTTTAAGTTTCAAGTTTTATACAAAATATTGGTGATAGCAATCATAGATCTAACCGTATAGATAGAATCTAAAATTCATAATGTACAACTTTTGTTCATACATCAAGTTCAAAATATTCCTTTTAGGTGCATTTTACAAGATATCTTTGAAATTCTCCAAATCTGGAGGGGGGTGAGGACGTTTAGGGGTTAACCCTTTACTGCTAGCAAGACCAAAAATTGGCTTTTGGATGATCTAAGGCCATTGTCGTATGAAGATGGAATGATGAATTTCATCCAATTCTTTTTGTAGAGGGTTCTCATTGGTCATGCCACCTCCTTAAGTCAAGTACAGGTCATTCAAGCTATTTTTGGATTTTACGTGGGGTCCCAACTACAAAAAGAGAAGTGAAAATTGTTCACCATGTAGTATATCTTGGATTTTTTCTATTTTTTCTTGCTTAAAATAATTTTATGCTATGAAAATGAGTTCTATTGCATTTGAGCTTAACTAACAAAATGAAGCTTACCAAGTCTAGTCTCTCCTCCACTTTGAATTTTAGGAAAAATCCAAAAATTGAATGTTCTATTGGAGTTATAAATTCCGTGGGTATTGCCATGGTGTAGCAATATTTCTAAATTTAGACACACATATGGTTTACATTTATTGTATTGTTCTTCATTGTGAATTACACCTTTGATTAGAAAATAAAAAATTTGAGCATATTTTGAAATTGATATGAATTTTCTTTACAAACACTTCAAAAAATCATAATAATTTCAAATTTTCACCAAAATTTATGAAAAAAATCATGATTTGTAGTAGATGCGGAGCTTCATCTATTAAAAATATAAAGTTGAAATCTTATCTTATTTATAGTGGCAAAATTGAGTGTGACATGTAAAGTGTGATTCCATGGTCATAGGCTCAGGCATTGAAGGGTTAATGAGAGAATAAATCATCCTCCAAATTGCTCCTGGTTTGAGTGTCCAATGTTACGCAATCAAATTTGTTAGTTGGCTTCAAGCTTTCAACCCCTCATGTACAGGCTTTCGTGTTTTTAACCCGTAAAGGTCCTTTGGGTTCTATATATACAGCCATCTTCAGGGGCACCATATATTTGCTTGTATAATTCATCTCATATACTGAAATATGATAATGTATTCAAATATGTTCTATACTCAAATACAAGGATAGACATGTTGGTGCAATGAAATACAACAATAATCATCTACTCATACGTAAAAGAAAATGCAAAAATACAAAGCCATAGTGGAACTTTAGGGATTATCCTTTAAAACGTCCAATGTGTCCTATTAGGTCACCATTTCAGTATACCGTAACTAGATACCAGCTCCGGTACAAGAAATTCTAAAAATAGTTGCTGGAAATTACAGAAATTATTATTTTTTTCAATTTTTTTTGTAAGGGATAATATTTGTAAGAGAATATCCGCTATTTTTAGCACAATGTCGACTTTTTTTTTGGTGGTTTCAATAATTATTTGGCAACCAAGTGCTAGAACTGCTACCAAGTTAGGGTAGTTTTAAGACCCCTCAAGTGACGTTTAACCCCTAAATGCCTAAAGCCCTCTTCAAATTCGGCAGTTTTGCAAAGATGCATCATAAAATGCAACCTAGAGGGATATTTTGAACTTGATATATGAATAAAAGTTGTATGTTATGAATTTTAGATTCTATCCATATGGTTAGATTTATGATTGCTATTACCAATAATTTTGTATAAAATTTGAAACGTGAAATTCAAAATTATTTTGTAATTCAATTACGAATAAGATATTGACAATCTACAGATGAAATTCTTTGTGATTGGTTGAAATGTAATACTCTAAGTGTAGTGATTTTTGGAGATTTTTTGGTTGCTTAATTTTATGAATTGACTTATTTTTTACCACTTTTACACTGAAATCTTCAAAATTTTGGGTGAATCACTACAGCATGAAATGAGGCATAAAAATTTCACAAATCTGCTCCTTTCTAATTGGATCACATATGCATGAAGCTAACTTCCCATAGAATCTACAGTAAAAATTCCACACTGCAAAAAATGCATGACGGATGAGAAATTATGGATGAAATTTGTACATCGTCCAAAAAATGGACACTTAGGCAGTTAGGGGTTAAGGATTAAGAGTGACTAGCTTGAATTACATGATTTTTTATTTATATTTTTCCTTGGAATATCCTGTGTCTTGGCATTTCTGGTGCAATCTAGCTATATTGCGCCCAAAAAAATGCCCTGCTTTTTCCTGTGCTTGAGATTATCATTGTTATATGTTGATGATGTCCCATGGAGTTGGATTTTTTGACGTGGTGCTATATGTTTTGAGATACTTGAATTGTCCCTGTCATTTTTAAAATTCTACCTAATATATATTCGGGGTAGGGTACTAAACAGCCAACTCATCATGAATCAAAAAATATAACAAAAAACATATATATTCCTCAGTGGTTGCTGATGACGTGATTTTAAGGTTTGGGGTTTAGGGTTTAGTGTGGAAATTTTAGCAGTTCTCGCACAGCAGCTAGTTTGCTTAATATGCTACAGGGATAATGCTTGGAATTCTTGAGTCTCAGCAAACATGCCTACCACTACAAGGAGAAGGCGTCGCTTTTCATTCGGTAGGTGAGTCAAACGGCTCCACTTTGCACTCACTGCCCATGCGCTCAAGACTTGGTGAGTGCGATTCGTCACATAGGACAAGTGTGTACAATGAACTCTGACACTGTTCTGAGTGAAAAGCGACGCCTCTGCTAGTAGTGTACGTACACAACAAATGACATCAAAAACCAAACCATGTGAGTGAAATTCCACCACAACTATAAAATGAAAACTAATCAAGCAAACACCTTATTCTTCTACCATGTTCATTGAAATTGGCAAACAACGTGTACTAAAACCTAGCAACACATCATGACAACACTGAAACAAGATGAAGCACTTTCTTGTGGTAATTTTTTTTGTCACTACCAGCAAAGGCGTCACTTCTCACCCAGAACAATGTCAGAGTTCACTATACACACTTGTCCGACGTGACAAATCGCACTTACCAAGTCTTGAGCGCCTCGGTAGTGAGTGCGAAGTAGCGCCGTTTGACTCACCTACCAAGTGTAAAGCGACGCCTTCTCCTTGTAGTGTGCACTAGCTAGGATCCTTTTCACACAACCTTTCAAGTTATACATTACAAACAATTGATCTCATCATATCAATGCAATTGCCAAATCAAGGTATAATGTAAGTGGCAGTCAAGGCAAGTGGTACATCTTCACATTTACAACTTAGGACACGCGCACAAAATCTAGCAGATCCATAAAATATTAAAAAAACAGAACCATATTATAATCTTCTAGGCAATTAGTAGCACCAACTAAGGCTCATGTTTCCCCACACTAGTAGGAAAATAATGTGTTGTTTTTCACTTGGACCATGCACATGGATTGTGTCGGCGCTGGTGAGTGGTTTTGGTCACAAGAAGACAGAAATATATGCATAATATTCAATCACTGTTCACTGTTTCCACAAACTGGGAAATGAAAACGACAGGTCTTCTACTAGTGCCACATACTGAAGTATCAAAACATCACTTCGTCAGTTTTTGAAACAATGAAATTGCCGTTACGTAAAACATGTTTGGGAAACAGAGGTGCCCACTCATAAATTAATTGCACAAAGCCACATGTGGAGCATTGAGAATGAAAGCTACACAAAGTAATTAATGACTGTTCAAACATGGATTCGATCATCGCTCTCCAACACAAATGGTTGGTAAAAGTTCAACTGCTGCCGTGGATGTGGAAAAAAACCTAAAATTTGCATTGGGAATGAAGCACAACTAGGTAGGTCCTTGCAGAACCTCAACCTCCAATATGACAATTCTTTCAAGCTGGAGGAAAAAAAGAAACTATGAAGCATCTTATAAAGACGAAAAAGCATCTTACTCTATATCTCACTACCTCTATATACTACTACAAAGCATTGTAAAAAGACAACAAAACACCGTACTCTATATACTATCACTAACTATGCATGAAAGTTAGGGTCTTCTCAACACAAATAGTAAGTGAGATGAAATGTGTCAACTCGGTCCTCATAAGCAACTACTATAAAAAAACATGGTAAAAAAAAACCGCACTCAAAATTGACTACGGTTCTTTTTGCCACGTTTTTGTGCACGCCGACTACGCGTGCAGCCACTGTATTTTGCAATTTCTGATTGCAATTTTTGAAACTTTTAGGCCTGTAATATACCGTTGAAAAGATATTTTCAATACCTTTCCAACAATATATTACACGTCCCAAAATTCTAAAAACTGTAGTCAAAAATTGCAAAAAAAGCTAACAGCCCACTACGCGCGCATGCACAAAAACGTGGCAAAAAGAACCGCAGTCAATTTTGAGTGCGGGATTTTTTTTACCATGCTTTGTTATAGTGAACGCACCACACCACTAGCAAAGGCATCATTTCTCACTGAAAACAGTGTCAGAGTTCGATGTACACACTTATCCTACGTGACGATTCGCACTTGCCAAGTCTTGAGCACCTGGGCAATGAGTGTGAAGTGGCGCCGTTTGACTCACCTACTCAGTGAAAAGCGACGCCTTCTCCATGTAGTGCCACCACACACATATAAGAGAAAAGATAATCTCTGCATCAATACCTCACACCAACTTTCTAGATTCGGTGTAATTTTGAGAATTGTACTTGACACCTTTTAGATAACATGTCAACAAAGAAGACTTCCAAACACTCTACTCTCCTCAAAAGAATATGAAAAGGTGAAGAGTTGCCAGTATCTCCGTGAAATAGTGCTGCCCACCCGTGAGGTAAGGACCCTAGTATTCAAATGGCTTTTCCGCGTCAGATTTCGGACTGGTCCACGTCACCCTAAACCGATAACAAGATGACACGTGTCATGACAAAAGTTGCATGCACCGGTTTAGAAAGGCGTCAAAGCGTTGTACAGTAGAATGCTCTCCGGACTGTAGGGCCGTACACGTCAGTATGACCGTATCGGCGTTCTCCACACTCAACTCGACAAATTCTAAAAAATTGGAATGAAATCTGGGCCATGCACCGAATCTGAATCAGGAAGGAAAGTATGCCCATGCATCCGAAATCTCATCAGGGGCTCAAGATTGCTACAGTATTTTCGCCGTCGTCGCCGTTTCGCCGTCATCTTCCGGCCCTGCCGGCTTTCATTCCACCGCGCAAATCCTCTGTAGCACCTCCGAGCTCTCCCAGGTGCACAGCCTTCAGCTTCCTGGCCTCCCCACATATGCTCTTCAACAACTTACTGATCTGTAAGCACAATATGGAATTTCTCCTCCTCCTCTTCTGTATTGATTCCTAACCATTCATGTCACTGGAACAGTCTGTGTATGTTCTCACTTGGTGTGAGGAGTCAGGATTCAAGGAAAGAATTTCGATATACCTTAGTTTGGACTAGAATTCAGTTTCCTCAAGCGCAAACATAGTACAATTATAATTAAGTAGTCTAGAAAATGGCCAAGCTGGTTGACAGGGAGTCAGTTCAGTTCTTTGAATTAATTTTGTACGTTCGACCTGATATGTCCTAGTGTCTTGTTCAAGGAAAGTGAATCGTCTTAAGCTTTGACGACAGTAGCTCGAAGCACTGTGGAAAGAAAGGCAGTACGTTCAGTTCTTTGAATTTTGTAAGTTCGACCTAATTTCATGAAGGTGGACATGGAGTCAGTTCAGTTCTTTGAATTTCTTAAATTGTACGTTAAACCGGATATGTCCTAGTGTCTTGAAGGAAAGTGAATCATTTTAAGCTACAGCTGTAGCTCCAAGCGATGTGTAAAAATGGGAGTAATTAAGTTCAGTTCTTTGAATTTTGTAAGTTCGACCAGATATAGCCTAGTTTCATGTAGGAGATTGAATCGTCTTAAGATCTGCAGAGTTTTGCTGTAGATCGAAGCACGGTGTAAAAACAGTTCAATTGCAGGAGCGACCTGGACTAATCGGGGAACTAATAGATCGAACACATCGATCAAATGGTTCGGAGGTAACTAGACTGGCGTGGCAGAGCTCCGGGGAAATCCGAAACGTCTACAGAAGAAATTCATGGAGGATTCCAAACTCAGTTGTGACAATTAAAGGATATTTGTCCAATTTCGGGTTTCCCTAGTATGGAATCCTCCAGACATTTCGGATTTCTCCAGTGGAGTGGGAGTAGGAACTGATTCAATAAATTAAACGGCATGTTTAAAAGCGTCGAAACTGTGATGTGACGTTCAAGCTCAAAAACGAGGACTGGTGTAGTGGAGCAGAGGCTTTCGTTGGAGGATTGAAACTGTGTCATAATTATGAGGTTGTGATTGTTGGTTCAGGTAGTGATCGACGACGGAGCCGTGATCGATGGGGTCGTCGTCAGAATGGGGGCTGTGCAGCTTCCTGGTTCTGTTGCTGTGTCTACTGTGGATGGTGCAAGCGCGGGGTCCGTTGTACAAGGATCCCAGGCAACCGATTGAACGCAGAGTCTACGACCTTCTGAACCGCATGACGCTGGACGAGAAGATCGGGCAGATGACGCAGATCGAGCGCACGGTGGCCAGCGCCGCGGTGGTGCAGAAGTTCCACATCGGCAGCGTGCTGTCCGGGGGCGGCAGCGAGCCGACGTACCGCGCCACGCCCGCGCAGTGGATCACCATGGTCAACAGGTAATGGCAACCTGTGTTCAATTCTATTTTCGAATGATTGTCTCATCCAACATATCCATCACTAAACTTGTGGCAGATAAATGTAGTGTGGTTTTCATGTGAAAATCATGCAGCATCATTCTGACATGGATCTCATGTACTTTGTAACATGAAGTTCATATTGCACTAGCTTGCACTAATTACTTTCTTCTTCTTTTTTGACACAAAGAAGCTAATCATTACCGTACCAGGAAGGCAGGGTCGGCACTTTTGTGTCGAATAATTAATAAAAGTTCAGAAAGTGGAGGTCGGCACTTTCAAAAACAATTATTAAAAATTCGGCTATTAATATCTAACATTGAATTTTACTAGCGGCTAAACGTTTTCTTTTGTTTTTTGTCTACGTTTTTTGTTGACTTCATTTTTGTTGATTTCGACAAAATACTTGATAAATTTATTTATTTTTTCGGCATTTTTTTGGGGAATTATTTTCTGCCGACCCTGCCTTCCTGGTACGGTAATTATTTGGATGATCTATGTCATTTTAACATAGAAATCATGCCAATATTCCATTGTAAACTCCGGTAACCATAAATCTCATGTGATTTCAATGTCAAAGTCCATGCTAGTTTCATACCATTTTCACGTCAGAATGATGTCCCTTGTTTTTACTGAAGTTAATTCTATTGACCTTAAAATTCTTTGTTTCCATTGGCTGCGACTACTCCATCAACTTCACTAAGCGTCTAAAACGCCCAATATGGCCACCTCAGTATTGAACTTTGCAACAGTGGCATTTTCTCATTTTACCTGAGTTTTCTAATTGCAATACATCATTTTAAAGCTCTTGTTCTATACTACAAGATCAACAGTGTCAAACTGAAGTCATTTTCACACTGTAAACATATGATTTCCAGCAAGGGGTCCTACACTACAGAAAATACACAGTCAATGAACGCCCTAACTTTTCAATATACCGTAGGTGTCCAAAATCCAAAATCATAATGAAGTATCTTAAAGAATCTTAAACTCCAATTAATCACCGGATAAACTTCTTTACAAAAATGTGCAGAACTTAAGCAGAAATATTTCAAATCACAAAATTCTTATTGGAGGCGAAAGGTTACTCGATTGTGCAAGTTTGTTTAGTTGAACAATACTCAAGATCAGTTAGTATACTATGCACAATTGTGCAGCTTCCAGTGGGGGGCGCTGCAGACGCGGCTGGCCATCCCGATGCTCTACGGCATCGACGCCGTGCACGGCAACAACAACGTCTACGGTGCTACCATCTTCCCGCACAACGTTGGGCTTGGCTGCACCCGGGATCCTTTGCTGGTGCGCAGGATCGGGAGCGCTACTGCCCTGGAGGTAGCTGCCAAATTTCTTAACTGTGCAAATTCTAATAGACCAAATTTGAGTATTAAGTTAATTACTGCCCTGGCTAATTCTAAGTATGTACACAGACAGTAATAAGATTGTAGGAGATCACAACGTCTAACAGACAAGATCTCACTTCTATGGTTGGGTGTCGAGTCACACAGTATTGACAGTGAACATTATCTTTCTTAATATTTCAGGTTCGTGCTACCGGAATTTCCTTCGCGTTCGCTCCGTGCCTGGCCGTTTGCAGGGATCCCCGATGGGGAAGATGTTTCGAGAGTTACAGCGAGGACCCGGAAGTGGTAAGGAGTATGACGAGTATTATTGATGGGTTGCAAGGTCAGTGCCCCGCTGGATGGAAGGGGCCTTTCTTGCAGGACAGGTACGAATCCACTGCAATTAACCTCTTTTCTTCACTGTCTAGATTCATGAGAGCGATCATGGTACCTGAAACCCTAATTTGGTCTAGATGAGAGAGACGGTACCTGTAACCCTAATTTGTCTGCACTCAAACCTCTTCACCAGATTACCACCTGGGGTTTCCACCTGTTCACTATGGCATGACTTGAATGAACTGAAAAGTGCCATGTGCCGTGTTCCAACATGTTCTCACTTGGTGTTACGAGTGAGATAGGAAATTCACACTAGGAAGTTTCACCAAAAATTTCAGTTCAAAAGTGATTTATGTGGCCATAGATTCAAGCCACATAAAACCTCACATCATTAAGAGCGTCACATTTTATAAAAATTCCGTCATTTGAAACTTGTTTGCAGTCAAATTTAAAAAGAATTCATTAATAGATACTATAAACCTAACCATATGGATATAATCTAAAACCTAAAAGTACAACTTTTGTTCCCACATCAAAATTCAGATCATTCTTCTAGGTTGTACGACATAATGCAGTTTTGCAAATCTTCAAATTGAAAGGTACCGGAACTAATCCTTTAACGATCCTACTCACCTTCCAATCTTCAAAACAGAATCCTGAGGTCTGGAAAACAGGAGTCCTGAGGCCTGGAAGACAGGAATCCTGAGGTCTGTGGAAAACAGGAATCCTGATCGAGGTCCGTGGAAAACAGAAATGGCTTGTCACATGTGTAGTGCTTGAAACAATAACATCGTCATATTACGGGAGTGTCATATTATGGAGGGTAGACTGTACTCACCTTCCAATCTTCAAAACGGAATCCTGAGGCATGAAAAACAGAGTCCTGAGGCCTGGAAGACAGGAATCCTGATCAAGGTCTTTAGAAAACAGGAATCCTGACAGAAAACTAGATCTCCTTTGTACCTTTTTGAAAGAGTACCAAAAACATAACTAATATACATGATTAAACTAATAACTTGGTCTCCATTATGGAGGTTTCATTCTAGTAGTACTTAGCACAGTGTATTAACAGACAGGAATCCTGATCGATCGAGGTCTGTGGTGATGTATTTTTTGAAAGAATAGCAAAAACGTAATTAATATATACATGATTAAAGTTATAACGGCTTGGAGGTTTCATTGATTGAGGACTGTGGTGATGTGGATGGTCATGCATGCAGGCGCAAGGTGCTGGCCAGTGCGAAGCATTTCGTGGGCGACGGCGGAACGACCTCCGGAATCGACAAGGGCAACACGGAGCTGTCCCTGGAGACGCTAGTGAAGACGCACATGCGCGCGTTCCCATCCGCCATCGCCAAGGGCGTGGCCACCATCATGGTGTCATACTCCAGCTGGAACAACCAGAAGCTCCATGCCCACAAGTTCCTGCTCACGGAGGTTCTCAAACAGCGGCTGGGCTTCCAGGGCGTCATCATCTCCGACTGGGAGGGCGTCGACAGGATTACCACCCCCTGGGGGGTTGATTATGCGAACTCCGTCCGGTTGGCTGTGAACGCCGGGATTGACATGGTCATGGTGCCCTACAACTACGCGGAGTTTATCGATAGTGTGAAGAAACATGTTCACTCGGGCGCCATCGCCATGGACAGGATTGATGATGCTGTCACAAGGATTTTGCGAGTGAAGATGCAGGCTGGTTTGTTTGAGTTTCCTTATGCTGATAGCAGCCTTGGTTCCCTGGTAAGCTTCCTCCTCGGTCACAAATATACATACTTTGTGAAGCTCGAATATTAACCTACAACAATTTGATCTTAACAAATTTGGTTCTTGTACCCAAGTTGTAAAACTCTACTGATCTTCGAATGAAACCACAGTTCAAAAGAGTGACAGAAAGAGTATCCTCTGTAATGAATGAGTGGGAGAAGCTGAAAAATCCAAATGTGGGGATCAGTTTGTTCAAATGAGGCGGACCATTTTGCAATTCACAGTAAGATTTTCAATTGGGTTTTATTATGAATTTTTTAGAATTATGAATTGCAATCTAGCAATGAAAGCACACTCATTGAAAGACTTTTCAGGAGTGTGCTTGAATCATTAATTTGTGTTGGACTAGCTATTAATCTACATTATGTTATGAATTGCTCATGTGGGAGGTTGTAGACCACTATTGAAGGGATAGGAGACAACCCCATTTGCATTTCAAAATTAGTGGTCATAGACATTTAGTCAAGTCATGCTAACACGCAACTTGCTAATGGGAGGCAATTGTATGAATAGATGAGTTGTTGGTAACATGGTTCAATATAGGAAAGGGGATCAGGTCTCTAATCACTACTAGCAAAGGCGTCGCTTCTCACACAGAACAGTGTCAGAGTTCCTGTCCTACGTGACGAATTGCACTCACCAAGTCTTGAGCGCCTGCGCAGTGAGTGCAAAGTGGCGCCGTTTGACTCACCTACTGAGTGAAAAGCAACGCCTTCTCCTTGTAGTGAATGGTTTTGGTATCCTCTACCTTGCATGTAGGAACTTTTTTTCTTGGTGGCGAGATTAATCCTTAGTGATTGTTGAATTTTTGGAATTGGTTTCAGGCACATGGAGCCTTAGCGCGAGAAGCAGTACGGAAGTCGCTGGTGTTGTTGAAGAATGGTGTTGTTGAAGAATGGTGGAATTGCAAAGAAGAAAATTTTGCCATTGAACAAGGATGCTAAGAAGGTGTTGGTGGTGGGAGCTCACGCTCATGACATTGGTTTGCAATGTGGAGGCTGGACTATCAGTTGGCAAGGCTCCAAGGGCGCCACCACCAAAGGTCACTACCACCCTCCATCTCATGAGCCCTCATTCAAGATTGATAAGTTACCGGTGCTTTTTTTTTTTTTTTTCCTTTTCATTGTGGACACATGATGCATCCAATGAACAAAATGTGACTAAGAGAAAATAACAAGGGGCCAAACAAGATCATTAGAATTGCATTGATCTAAATTCCAACTTCTATGTTGAACTCAAACCCATTAAAGGTGTGGATCCATTCCAAACACAAGAAAAAGTACACCGTATTCTACTTGCCGCAAAGGCATTTTCAGACGTTTAGGGGTTAAAGAAGCTAAGTACAATTTAGAAAAAAATTGGCATATGTTACTGAAAAGAGGGGTTTTTATAAAATTGTCAATTATATCTCGACTATGTTACGGAGAAATGTAATAATTTATTGAATTATTTCAGGGACAATGATATTGGACGGCATCAAGCAAGTAATGAGTAAGAGCACAGTGGTGGACTACCAAGCCAACCCATACAATGGCTATGCCAAAGGGAAGGGCTTCGACTACGCGATCGTGGTCGTAGGGGAGCAACCCTACGCGGAATCGAACGGGGACAACACCAACAACCTCAACATGCCCGCGCCGTACCCGGCTTTGATCAAGGACACCTGTTCCCTCGTGCCGTGTGTGGTGGTCATGGTCTCGGGGCGCCCTCTCGTAGTGGAGCCGTACCTTGGCTACATGGATGCTTTTGTAGCTGCCTGGCTTCCGGGCTCCGAGGGTGGCAGTGTCGCCGAGGTCCTCTTTGGGAATTACGAGTTCCAAGGGAAGTTGTCTAGAACTTGGTTTCGCCGTGTTGATCAATTGCCTATGAATGTGGGTGATAAGTATTACAACCCCTTATTTCCTTTTGGATTTGGCTTGAAACTCGGACTCAAGCTCTAGTGAACTTACCACATTTTTTTCATTTTTTCATTTTTGATAGAAGAGAAAAAAAACTCTAATTCTTCTGTGGAACCAGCCTATTTTAACCCTTAAACATCAAAAAAACCCCACGGGCTTGTTTGTAAGAGAGTAACAGAGAAAAAAGTGGATTTTTTCAACCAAATTTGATATGGATTGGTGCTGTGGAAAGGTGAAGAAAATTTGAGGCTAAATTTAGAAAATACACCTAAATTAGACAATTGTGGAACAATCCACAATCAAATGAAGGAATCGGGGGAAGGAGGGAGCTATGATCAAGCAACAACTGTAGATAGTCAAAATATATATATAATGATGGTCAACGCCAATGGCAAGCTGGCAGTTTTTGTTTTATTTTTATTTTTCTTTTGGTGGCAGCAACTCCTGTAGAATTTTGAAGATGCTCTTTGGGCTGCCCTCCAAGGACCCTCTTGACGTTTAAGGGTTAAGAGCCTGTGTTTCCTTCATTTTTAAACAGAAGATACATAGGACAGTGACTAGACACTCTCTTTGTAAATTCACTCTTGATAAATGTCATTTGTGTCATTTCTACATGGTATTTCTGTTAGTATATGGTATGTATGAATAATCATGTATACGTGCAATTACGTGAAAATGAGTGGATTTAGGGTTAGGACTTACGGTTTTGAGAGTAGAAGTTGTTCGCACCTGGCTCTCTTGAACGTTCCCTGGCACTTGATCAGTTCTGAAATGCACACTTCATGATGTGTAGAGGTTGATAAGATGGCCTCGTAGACCTAATCAGAAGCAAGGACCCCTTTCTGAGGGGTCCTGTGCATACACAAAAATGTCACTTTACAAAAAAGTCAGTGCCGCCTGAAAGTCACAATGCCTCAAATAAAGAACCTCACATTTGCCTCACTCAATGCATGGTTGAGCACATTCACCGCTATGACTAATAATTTACACTGTCTAGAAGCGACGCACCAACCTCCTCCTGAAAATGAATCATGTACAAAGAATTCTTTACAATGCTATCATACAATGTTCAGCATGGAGAGCAGCTTTTGTTTTTCTTCAGATCGCTTCCAAATTTCCCGGGTTCGCTTCCGCCTCCTGAACTTTGTCCGTCGATTCAACCATCTGGTGTAACTTCGGCCTTGCTTGCAAACAATGAAGTCAGTCAGGTCATCGAAATTCTCAGATGTCTTCTCCAGCAATAGCACCTCTGCCACGAAAGGATTTCCCTCGGCCTCAGTAGGAATGTCAGTTGTGTCCTCATCTTCTGCCCTTTGTCTACATTTGCGTACGGGCCTAGCTTCACGAGTTCTAACCTCGGCTTCTGATACAGGTTTCCTACAAGAAGCACATGGGAAGCAGATCAACAACAACTTCAAAGATTGAACAACTCATTAACCCCTAAAGGACCAGGAAGTCCAAATTGGGCTCCATGATTTTTTTATTTGTTTTGAGTAGGTCCTATTTGGACTTCCTCTTGTTCAATTTTTTTTTTTTTTGACCAACACATGCAACGATCTTCACTAGTTCTGGTGATATAAAATTTTGGTCCCATCTGAATTATATTTTTCACAATTTGTCATTTTAAAACTGTGAATCCTTGGTCCTTTCGGGGTTAAGTGGAGCAAATGCATCAGATAAGGGTGGAGGCAAAGGTAGTGCCAAAGACCAACCTCACTGGAGAGACATCACGAGGCTGTGTTGGACGGCTTCGATGTTTCATCAACCTTTGGAGGATAGGTAATGTTGAAGGCCGCAGTTTCTGTTTTTCCAACGTAAAGTCTACAGGGCATGGCTGATGCTCTGCGGGTTCTCTATCTTCATTTTCACTCTGTTGCCGTTCAACGTCTGCAGGGCCTGGTTGAAATTCTCTCTCATCTGGACTCGGCTGCCCTTCCAAGAACTGGATGTCATGATCAAAATCCTCCTCCCCTAAATTCCTGCAGCATCAATCAATACAAATAAGTCAACTATCACTGCGAAATGAGAGGAATAGAATTGAAATGTAATGCACCAATAATGTTACAATTCCTAAAGCATTCAAATTCGAAGATATGCAAGAACCTTCAAAATTTATTGTACAAATGATGATGAAAGGCACCTGTCAGCTTCTTGCACAGTCTTCAGCTTTTTGCTGGCAATACGTCTCCCATTTGCAGGGATATATTCACGCCAGTCATTTGTAGACAATACTTTGTCCATAAACTCACAGAAATCGTTCAAAAAGCAACTAATTTGCAAGATGATCGAAACAGCATTGCCACCCAAGATCTGCAAGAGGCAAAACAATGAATGTAAGCTTAAAAAAATTCGACGTCTTTGGATGTACTAAGTGTACTTCACAGTTTCCTAAAATCACTCACTGATGAAAACGTTTCTAATCCGTAATATGAAATTGGAGCACACTACGGCCCTTATAATCTCACCCAAATGAACAGGCCACAGTAAGCTAGAGCATACAACGAAGAGCCACAACAAACACTACTCACCCAGAGCACAGAAACAATGGAAACTAAGCTGCTGTAACTAACAATCCCCTTGAACGCCATAGAGCCATAAGAACATTCTTGCAACAAGAGAAGTTACCTCCAGAAGATCCGGTTCTTCAAGAAATCCCTGTAATAAACTGACAACCCTTCTTGCATAAAAACTAGGTGATGTTTCCAATTCATTTTCTTCCTCCACATCCACGGTGCCATTTTGTCCACACATGTGATCGAATAATTGAGGTTTCGACGTGCTTTTCCTCCAGGAGTGCTCCATTAGCAGAGAAATAAGCAAAGATTCTAATAATTCTAAGTACTCTCGTAACCTGTTGTCAGAAACAGTAGTTTCACCTTCATAATATAGCATGTCTGTGAAAAACACCAGCACATGACCCACACTGTCAGCCGCTGTGATCTCCCCAGCACAAGGCAAACATTGATGGAAAGAGCCGATGAGACCCAGCCAGATGTCATCAATATCCTCTTTCGTCATGTCCCCCATTGATCGAACTTTCTCCGTAATGAAATTCAATGCTGAGTGCATCAAGTGAAGGACATCAGCAATCAACGTTGAGTGATCTTCTTCCCATACTGGTACATTATACAGCTCTTTACCACAAAAATGAGTCCCAGATGAGCGTTCAATATTGCCATCTGAATATCTGGCCTTGAGGACACGACCAGTCTCTTGTCCAGGTTCATGCCCTTGAATTTTCCCTTGGTCATAGCAATATATTTGGTCCATACACTCTTCCAGCCCTTTCCGTAGCGTAGCATCGTTCAACATTGACTCCAAAGCGGCCTCGCACTCTTGGTTCATCCGACCTCGGTGGCACACGTAGCTCCAGAGGCAAGAGGCCAGTAAAGTATTTGATACAGCAGCAGATGGTTGCGGACCATCGTCCAAAACACTGACAAAGTTTGCAAGGTGAGGTGCAGATGCAAATTTCATATACAATGAGACACCCCTCTCAAGAACTGAAGAAACAAGCCACAAAGAAACTTGCCGGCTGAGAGAATCCGGCACGTAGTTTGTATTAATCTTACAACTCTCTGCATTGTCAGAGAATCGAGAGAACCACTTCTTTTGGTGCTCCACCTTCGCTGAAGAGTGCAAGTTTTCAGAAGTGCCCGTAGAATCTTCCAAAGCTTGAGAGACTACTCTGACAACATGTGACAGTAAATACCGCGGCGCATTGTCAGTGATGACTCTGTCAAGTAGCATCACTGCTGATTGTAAGCTCAGTTCACATGCTCGTGTTCTTGGTTCATGCGGTCCTTTGGGCGCTTGGGCAGATATCATCACATGTGCTAGTATAGCCTCCATTATAAGGCGAGATGTACTCCGACTTCCCTTCTCTGAGATGCCATCTTGAACTAGAAGCAATTGAGTCTTAGAACGGCACAAAAACTCATCGACGAACACCTGTGGAAACCAACATCTCAATCAAATTTAACAAAAAGCACATTTAAAAACTGACATGAGTGATCAACGCCTACATCACCCATACTCAAAACATGTTCTTTAAATTGGTATGACTTAAAATATTGCATCCTCTCAAGAGGAGTTCTCACCAGCCTTCAACAATAGATTTGTAATGCCCTCAATAATTGATTGAATACTAAATACGACAGAATTCCATGATCACTACCAAAACATTGAAAATATGAGGAGCAAAACAGAGGAGTGAAATCACAGGAGTATAATCGAACCTCTAGCAAAGCACAAAGCAAAGGAGCTCTGCAAGGTTCGATGTTACAAGTTATCACTTCCGATGAATAAACTTTAGTGGGGAGTAAGCAAGGTTCCGTAGGTGAACAAAGCTTCTGCAAAAGCTTATCCAGGTCTACTCCCATGGCATTTCGTAAACCAGTGTCAAAAAGCTCAATCAAAGGCAGCAACCTAATGCAGCAACGTACAGTGAGAGCAGTCACTTTAAGTTCTTGGAGAGTCGAGGGGAAAGCGCTGTGGCCTTCAGCAAATTTCTCATTCTCAGCAGAAAAAAAAGGAAAATGACGAGCAAGCTCCAAAAAGAGTAAGTCATGTAAGGCCACCAGTTCCTCATACTTGATATAGACTTCTGTATCTCCCACAACGGCATACAACGAAACATTTTCAGCTGATGTAGGCGATGGATACTTGAATGTTGCTGCAGAAGAAGACAGGAAATAACAGAGGTGCCTGAGAACATCGGCCTTGATCTCCTGTGGTAAGCCAGATACAATCGGGAAACCGAGTGTCTCCAATAAGTGACACATCAAGCACAGATATAGCTTCACCACTAACCTCTAAGCCAGTAACACAATTGCTATCAATCTTAGAATTAAACTACCCTGGCTTTATCTCCAATCTATATAAACATGACCTTTCTCCGTCATATAGGAACTTTTTCGTAAAGCCTTCCATGTTCAAATTACAATATTTAGCTTCGGAAAACAAGAATCGGTCTCTCTACAATTAAACCCTAAAGGACCAAGAACCCCAAATTGGGTCTCATGTTTTTTGGAGCAGTTTTGAGTAGTTCCTATGTGGACTTCTATTTGTTCAAATTTATTCTCTTTTTGACCATAACATGCAATGTTCTTCACTAATTCCGGTAGAATAAAGTTTGGTCCCATCTGAACTATATTTTTCACAATATAATTAATTGAATTTGTCATTTTAAAACCATGAATCCTTGGTCCTTTCGGGGTTAAGGTGTACACTAAGATTTGTGTCCATCATGAATACGTACCGGTTCCACAACACCTAAGACGTCGACAAATTTCCTTAAAGACGTCCACTTCTTGCAGTCGTAAACAGGAATTCCCGCTCCAATATCTGGCTCAGTATGAGAACGTAACATCCAAACCCCTCCATTATCTGGTCCCATTCTTATTGCCTATAGAGGAGCTCAACGGAGCTACATTGTCCTGCAAAATTAAAGTGAACTCGTCACACTCTCAAAACCTTAAACCCGGACAACTTGGCAGAATTAAAAAGGAAGAAAATAATCAAGTCCAAAATAACTGAATAAAGACATTTCTAATTCGAAAAGAGTATACACCATCATCAGAACCCGCTCTTATTACACGGGGCTATAGAGGAGCTCGACGGAGCTACATTGTCCTGCAAATTAAAGTACACTCTCAAAACCCTAAACCCGGACAAATTGGCAAAATTCAAAAGGAAGAAAACAATCAAGTCCAAAAGACATTTCTAATTCGAAAAGAGTATACACCATCATCAGAACCCGCTCTTATTACACGGAGCTACAGAGGAGCTCGACGGAGCTAAAAATTAAATTAAAGTGAACTCATCAGAAATCGAGTCGCGATTGATCAAAAGAGGAAAACGATAGCACTGCAATTAGAGCGCGAAGGAGGAGAAGCATACCATAGCCGCAACGACAGAGGAGCTTGCGACACTCTCGAAGCCCTAAACCCGAAAAAAACTAAAATCGCCATTGAGAATCAAATTCTACGAAACTGAATAAGAGATGATTCTAATTTAAAGTAGACTATTCTAGATGAAAACCGTGAGATTGAACAAACAACCAAAAATAAACAAAAATGACTACAACAATACAGTACGGAGTAGTTCATAAGTCTGCTTACAAGACTCTTCGTGGAAGAAAAAATTGTTTGTTTCTTTGAAGAAAAAAACAAACTCTTCATGAGTTTGTTGTTGCGAGGAAAAAGAGAAATTCGTGAGAGCAATTCCACCATCGCCAGCAAAATGAAAGCTCCGCAACATTCATGCAGTCGCGGCAACGTCTCTCCAAAAGCTTCCCATTCACACTGAAACGGAATGACGAAATGATCGATATGTACATAAGGCGTAGATCATTAGTATCTCAATATGTACACAAGGTGTAGATCAATATGTTTACATTGTGTGGGTCATTATGTACACGGTATGTAGATCAGCATGTAGGAGATCAATACACTCTACGTTCAGTGGTCAGTTTTGACAAAAATTAATTGGAAAGAAGGATTTGTGAAATTATGAAGTGTAAAACGATTCACTTATCAAATGATAAAAATCATTCAATGCATGAAAATCGTTCAATGGATGAAATTTTTGAATTGAGGTGTCAAAAACCAAGTCTTCTAAAAACAATAGTCCTTTGTCCCATATCAAGCTTCCTCAACCCTCAAAATAGAAGAATTAACCCTTAAAGGGCTGATGGGGATAGTATATACGTTGGCGTATATTTGACATTTGTTGTAAATAGAAAGTTCCAAATTGAGACTCCAATAGCTCATTAAAATCATGTCGACGTGAATTTTAACTTCATTTTTGGTCTTAAACCCATAGGAGGTGTGGAACTATGCCAAATACAATGGAATATTGGTGTATAATACTGGTCAGAAAGGGCTCTTTGGACCTTTAAGGGTTAACTAGTCCAATGGTGTAGACCCTGAGCACAATGAATTTGGACCTTGAGCCAATAGGAGTAGTAGTTTGAGCAAATATGAAACTTATTATGGGACAAATAGTTTGAGCAATCAGGAAGCTTAATACGAGACAAAGGGCGTAAATTTTATCAAAGCATGTCTTGAAACTCACAATGGAGTGTGGTATTGCACACTGTACAGTACATAGATTGTAGATTCAAGTATACTACTCTATTGATTTTGTTTACTAATGTCAATTTTGAATTAACCCCTAAATGCCTAAATAGATAAAAGTGTCTATTTTTGAACTTCAGAAGAATCTTTTACAAACTTTTATAAAGAAGCATTTAGTATACCAATAAAATAAAATAAAATAATCCACTCTATAATATTGAATGGTACAAATGTACATAAATGGTATTTATTATTCAATATTGAAGTTTGAAGTACATCTTTTATATCTAGGGTTAGGATTTAGGTTTAAGTTTCCTTGTTTACCATTTACAAAACATTGAGCATTTCAAAGTCAGATGCTATCATTTCTTTA
The DNA here is from genome assembly GCA_022496805.1 of Pohlia nutans. Taxonomy (NCBI): domain Eukaryota; kingdom Viridiplantae; phylum Streptophyta; class Bryopsida; order Bryales; family Mniaceae; genus Pohlia; species Pohlia nutans. The sequence continues at coordinate 11,366,101 of CM040092.1, read as the reverse complement.
ATCCGTGAAAAATTTGTAGTTAAAGAATACCTCTAGTATTGATTTCCTGAAAGTGAAATGATCGGTGCTACTTGCACTCTATATATGTATAAACAAGATTATAAAGAACTTTGAAAATTTGCTATGAGTAAAATCATCATGCTTACAATGCGTAATCTTTGTTCAGACCGTAAACTCTACATGCACTAATTGTGTGTTCACTAGCACCTTTTGGCACCTTTTGGTACCAATTTCATTTTTTCAGCATGTGTTACTTCTTTTCAAAAGCAATGAGGGACCACAACAATTACCATAATTGAAGAGCAAGTGGCTCACTCCAAAAGGCAAAATCTTTCACATGCCACCACTGAAGTGAAAAGAAAAATTTAACGTTCTTTATATCGGGTAAGCCCGAAGAGCACGTAGCTTCACTGGAACAAGCTTCCACCATTCAGGTTATGTCCTCATGGTGCAAGCTTATTCCAGTGAAGTCCCTTGCTCTAAAGGTTTGCCCTATACAAAAATTGCTCTAAAAAGACTTTTCCAAAACTACCACCAAATTCACCAAGGTTCATCATTACCCTAAAAATAAGCAAACCAATAGTATGTCAAGCATTAGTGGTGGTTTTACAGCTCAAGCATTGTGGTTTTGGAGAACAAGTAGTTTGACCTTGAGTGAACCTACTTATTGATCATGGGTAATGATGTTCTTATGTGTTTGAAAATTTGTAATAATTTCACCAAGTAGAATAAAATTTTGAAAATTTGGTATCCTCATGAAAACTAACTTCCTACATTTGGTTTCTTTTTTTGAATTCATATGAGTGCAAAATCTCACACAAGAGAGTGCTTTCAGTTGGTGTATATAGGTTCTTCTACTATATAGGTTGTAGTCACTTGAACTTAATTTTCAATTACTTGACAACCTCCCTATAATGACCTATTTATATATGTATCTACTTGCATCCAGTACTGTATCAGAACTCGTTCTCCACACGTTAAGAACCATGAGGGCCAATTCGGGTTGTTTTATAGCCCCGACTCTAAAACCCGCCCCCCCCCCCCCCCCTACCCCCCTATTCACCTTTTGAGGCACCTGCGTCCACTTTGTGGACAATGAACAAATTCAAACTATTCTCCTAAATACATATCACGGAAATGGGACCCCTTTTTTCAATACATTTGCAGTACTGCATCAATGCTCATGGAGCCACTTAACAGTAGATGACGAAATTCATACTTGTGCAGTACTACAATTAAATTGTATTAAGCATATACTTTTGTTGTACTGCTGTGGAGTATAAATGCAATATACTAACGCTACAAAATCAATTATGATACTGTACCTAAACTTTACTAAATTGTGGTACTCATTACATTAAACAACATTACTGCCTACATATAAAAAAATTGTATTTATAGTGTACTATAATAACCCTATGAACTTAAAAGACATACATACAAAAATATTGTGTTTAGTGTGTTGCTAATATACTACAATGTTGTATGTTGTGCTTGCACATAAAAGATTTTTTTTATATGCATTAATAGTACTAGAATCGTACTGTAAAGTTGTTGTAGTTGTACGCATTTCACATCAAATTGTTGTATCGCATACAAATTATTATTGTACTACAAAAATACTGTACGCAGTACTGCAATTTTAATGTGTAAATTTCCAAATTCATTTGAATGATGCCATTTATTTCAATATTAATATTGAAAAAATCGTATTAATATATATAACAAACAGAAAATGCATTTGTAATACAAAAATGCGGGAAGAGACACAAAAAATATATATTCCTATTAAAAAAAACATTCACTTGTACATAGTTGCTACCTCTAAAATGCAACCTCTAGTCCAATCGGCAAGCAATAGTATTTGTATTTACTTAGATTAAATCAATTCAATGCCTTACAAACTTTGGCTTTTCACAATGCATTGTTTCAAACACGTCTCTCTAAAAAATCTATTCTGTAACATCTTCAATTGAGAGTGCCATTTCGCCACCTACACGATAGAAGAAAGACAAAACCAAACAAGTGATTAGTTCAACATTAACTTGTCACACATTAACAAAATTAATCAATTTGATCAACTAAATCATTTAGATATCAATTCAAAAAGCCGAGGACAAACTCAAATATCTAACACATTTATGAAGTGTCTCACTGCCTTGACAAAAAAACTTTACTGTCAACGATGGTTGTACATTTGCATCAGAAAGGATTAAAAAGTTTATGCAATTATAAAAAGTCGATCATAGCCCACACAGAAGTCAGTGGTAATGATCTTACCAAGAACAGTGTATCAAGACCACTAGCAGACATTACATAGCCGGAAAAGAGAAATAAGCAATCGAAAAGCCGGAAAGAGGAATCCATCGTGAGATCCAACAACACTTTCATGATGGCAACGAATATGATGAAAATAGGAAATACCTGCCAAATAAGTTCAACAGATTTGGTCACTTCTCCTAACGTATCTCCTGTTTCGAGAACCTGCAGCAAGCAATTTGATTAGCAGTTATATTATTTGTTCTTGAAAAGGTGCTAAATAAGAAAGGCTAATAAGATTTAAAAGTTGAGGTCGCTTGCATTTGAATCGGACTATTAAAACGACAATGAAGGTACCGGAAGGAAAAAAACTATGAAATAAAGATACATCCGAAAAGAATACAATCACTACAAAATCTTGGACCACAGTGTGCGTTCAACATTCATAAACTGAGACATGAAAAACTAATGCAAACTTGATTTGCTTTGCTGTTGTTCTCTTAAAATTTCCAAAACTGAGTGCTACAGTGGCAAACATTAAACCTCCATCTATATCAACTAATGTTTTGAAATCCATGTCACAAATTTTCCTTGATAAAACTGCATACCATGGTTTTAGATTCCAAACTGATGATAAGATAAGCAGGGAACTCCTCGGCCTCACTGGTACCAAAATCGAACTCAGTTGCATCATCACTCTCAGCCTTGTGATGTGCAGTCTAGATCCCAGAACACCCCGGTAGCTCCACCTGACATATACATATACAGTTGACAGAGTAAGGGCCGCTTCACACTATGGCCGTCCAAGTCGAGAGGCCGTGGGATTGAGAGTCCAAACTTTGTTGAGAGTCCTAAGAAATCTACTGAAAATAGGCAATAAAATATAGTTTTCATTTTTTATGGAAAGAAATCGACGGCCTCTCGACCATAGTGACGGGTAAAGTGTTGCCCTGTAAGCATTTTGAAGGTCCACGGCCTTTGGACTTTGGCCTCTAGTGTGAAGGGTCGAGAGGCCAAAACCATGGTTTCTTGCAGTTTGATTAATGGAAATCGACGGCCTCTCGACCTTTGGCCATAGTGTGGAGCGGCCCTAATATTTCAGAGACTCGCAACTTGAGGGTGGAAACACTCTTCGTTATGGACCATCTTCTGCAAAAAGGAACCTTTTAGCTACTTTCAGATGCTGGTAAACCGAAAAAAAAAACCCATACCTCTGTAATGAGCTCTGGTCGAATTGACTGATGTAGCATAGATAAACTTCCATTTTTCCCATGCCCAGAGCATGATACCTGAAAAGCACATCGAATAAGATATCATGGCATTCTGAACTGGAAAACAAAGCCAGGCAATAATTTTATAAACTTGTAACCGATTCCTGGAATGCAGATTTGTACCTAACGTACTGCATGAAATCGAAATGTCCAGCCCACGTACCAGTTCGTACTTGCTGAGACCATATGCATCTCCATTTGAGCGCAATCCATATGCAAAATCCCTCAAGGGGCAAATATTCACCAATGAATCACGGACTGTAAGCGTGTGCATTTTCTTCCATGTCCATTCCAGCTTCTAGTATCTCTGGTCCAGCTCCATTATTTGTCTGGGCCTTAATCATCCCACCAAGAGTGAAGCATCAAGATAAGACCCACTTATACGATTCTTACATGAAAGTACAGTCTCTGAAAGAAGAGAACTAAGAAGTTGTTTGTGCTGGAGCTCACAGTTTGCTCCTAAAATGCGCACCACTAGAAATTTTAATAAAGACGAGGTAGTACAATTAGGACAATAAAGGAACTGGAAGGTAAGAATCTAGCATTTCAGATTGGATTATACCATAAGAAAACTCAGGACACTTTTAATTCAGGGTGGCGGTTTTAAATCATTACCAAACGAAGAGCTTGCTTGTGGATGCGCTGTAACGCATTTGTCCAACGCCGCAACACTTCAGATACATCTAGTGGAGAAGCATCCCTTCCATTTCTTTCATCTACTTTGCTGCACGTATCATTGCACATTCCATCATTTGCTGTAGCATCAGCCTGAAGTGACTGACTCCTGTTTTCTTCAGGTCGCCGACTAAAGCTAGTATCATAAGACAACGAGTCCATACAAGGACGTCCAGCATCCTGATCCATTGAAGCCCGCAACATTGTGGCATCTATCCTGAACCAGCCAAAAAAAAAGCCTCACAGATGAAGCTGCGGTGTCTTTGAGCAGGTCAAAATATATTGAATCGGCTGGAATAAGACGCAGAAGATCGTATGAACGTGAAAATAAAAAGCTTCAAGCTTCAAGATAATTATCTGGCAATAAGTGCTACCATCTCAAAGGACTGCACAACAAAGTACCTGTGCTCTCTTTGGGCAATCAAGTCCTCAATAGGCCCAGATGTCACCTTAGCACTGTGTTCTGCAACATAAAACCCAAAGCAGAAAGTGAATTCTGAGCACACAGATTATTTGACTAGATTCTGACACCAAGTCCATGTATGACTGCCTAGGAAAATGTTCACTCAGAATCATGATGAATTCAGCTGAGCTAAAGGAGATATTTAGAATGGAACCGATACTGAAATGTGTAACTTAGATTATCGTGCTCCTTGATTCAGGGCCATTTTCAAAATGTTATACCCTCAGAGCATTTTAGCAGACTTGTGTGATCCATAAGGGTTCTCCAAATCTGCGAAGCTCGATCCAATGTAATGGACTTTGCACTTGCACCTGCTGCCTTGCCTGTGTTACTTGATGTTCCTCCCTTTGGCTCAAACAAATCTACTCCAGACTCTTGCACTTTGCCCAGCTCTTCATTCAAAAATGCCTACATCTACATGCCAGTTAATGCATTTGCAAGACATTTAAGAAATTTACTATACTCTAATTTACATTCTCTGACCAGTCTATGGTGTAATAGTCACTTCCACTCTTAGTCTTTCATCACCTCTAGCCTAATGGATGAATTTATTTGGTAATTGACTCATGGTTTGAACGTGATTTACTCAACAAAAAGTTTAGCTACAACCATGCTTCCATCATGATAGAACAGGCACGAAAAAATCCTAAGGAAAGTTGACTATAAAACTGAGTTTACTTCCCACCCATCTGCAATTTTTAAAACTGAACACTTTTGAAACAATATCCAAATAGGACATTCTGATCGTGTCAGGCTCACACTTTCATAGAGAGTCTGACCTTCCATACTTAAGACCAGGAAATGTTGAACCTTAATTGTTCACAAGTGGCACAAACATCATCCGCAAAATCATTCTTACCTGCATCCCCATCAGCCCACTCCACATTCAATAATTCTCATCCAAACTTCAACCGGCTACTCATTACAAATTGCTTAGTGAGTTAAACCCTAAAAATTCTCTACCAAGGCTGATATCTCTACTTGTAGATGCCAACGATTACAAGGAGCTAAAGTAGCGGGTTAAACTAACTTGGCAAAAAAGGCAATCAAATTCTCCTCAGGTTGTGACATTGAGTAAAGCTGCCGCAGGTCCCCTTGCAATGCTGTGGCAAGCAGGCGAACAATACGCGTCCTGTGAACATCCCAGTTCCACTTGGCTGGAACATGTGCCTTCCAAGGCTGTGTCTTCTTGCCCTAATCGATATCAGAGCAGATGAAATAAGTAACACGATACCAATTACGACCAAATTGTGAATGGTAAAGGAGATGAATTCTAAAATCAAGAAACGGTGACTACTGCTTGATTCCAAGCCTGACAGCGAACCCTGTTTCTTAGACGCTTTAGTCCATAAGGAAAAATCACTTTAAAAATGGTTGGTGACATACCTTTCCAGAAGGAGCTTTTGTTGCTGGCTCAGGCTCTGCAGCTTCCTCCACAATGAGGATGGAGTGCAAGAAGTAAGAGTATATCTTCAATGCATTCCGGTGCGATTGCATCTGCTGCAACATACATGCGGCATCCTCGCTTGACTCACCCGACGCATATGATATTGCCGCAATAGAAGGGTTAAGCACTGCAAAGTTGGAGCATAGGCTCTCAACCAAGCTCCCTCTCGCGGGTGACTCTAAGAAGGAGAAACCTCTGCCATCCAGACGTGGAAACAAAAACATTTAATTCTAAGAAATAAAAGAAGCTCTCTAGGGCATGAGAACTCAACAAAAGCCTTTATAAAATGCAGCGGAGTGTTGGAGAGTGAGTATTGAATGTCGGGGCAAGTGACTATGAGATTGAGGCATGCTCACAGCATAAATAATCCCCTTTGACAAAAACTTAAGTATCGACTTAGTCAGGAAAAAGTAGAGTCTGCCGAACAGGATTTATTAAGAAATCTACAGAAGGAAGAAAAGAGGCAAAAAGATCATCTGCTTAATAGACACATGTGTCAAAGCCAATTGTATTTAGAGCTAAGCCCTACCTGACAAGAGAGTAAACTTGATAAAAAATGCTCTGATCCTCGATGCACCACACCTCCTTCTCAGCCAATTCATAAGCCACACCTGCCAGATACCTCTGGATGTCAGTTTACCAGTGCCACTTTATGACGAGAAAGAACTCCCCTCAAGAGGGCGAGGCTTTCGGGAGAGCTTTCGACTGGGCAGGAGCAAACTTCTACAATAGAGCTTTCACACTCCAGCTCCGAATTTCTTTACGAAGTAAATAACTAACAAATTTGTAGGAAAGACGCACCTATGCAATGCCTCGGTCTGTTCGTAACGTTTTGAGAAAAAACCGACTGACACCATTTGATCTTCCATCAACACGTTCATTCTCAAAAAAAATTGTGACATCTGCTGAGCTTGAAAAAAGAATAAGCCCCTGGTAGCCATTTTTCCTATTTAAGTGACGCCTAGGGTGATCCGTTACTCCTGAAATAAATTAGCATCATTGAATCATATTAAATTCAGCCTATTTCAGATTGACCGAATTTAATATCACCAGAATTAGTGAAGGACATTTTCAAAACAGAACAAAAGAAAGTGCACATATGACCTACTCAAAACTGCTAAATAAACATGACGTCCAATTTCAGCGTCTAGGTCTTGAGGGGTTAAGAAGCTCCAAGGAAATTCAGATTTTGTAAGTGGACCGCAAGTGCTTTAAGTGGAAAAAGGCAGTAATAGATCATTTATTGGTCAGGATTCTCCAGGTGAATTGCGCAGCAATCACCAAACTCCCGCCGGTCTTCCCCGCCTCCAAAGGGACAACTCAGAACTACCCTGACATTCAAGTGATTCATCAGCTGATTTCAAAAACTAGTCAAGAATAGTCAAGAATTTTGCTTCTTAAACAGAAAATTCCACCTCCGCCATTTCCAAACACGAGTAGTCAAATGATGGCGTACCTGCTCATGCCGAGATCGACCACAAAAACCAAACACGATTGGCAACGATCACTCCGGAAAGTCTGAAGCGAATGCTTAGTACTAACTTCAGCGCCTTTCTTCTTACCCTGCGGCTCCCCGAACCCCTTCGCCGCCCGCACTTCCACTCCTCGTTCTCGCCCCGTTGAGGAGCCAAATTGAGAGTGAAAACGCCACTCAAGAAATCAGAAGCTCCCGACGGAGACCGCGAAATGTGACACAGCGATGAGCAAGGACGTGATACTAAAGGTGCGGCAATGAAGACACAACTTGGAAGTGAGTGCATGGGAATGACGGCGGGAGTAACATCAAGCTGCCAGCTTTCAGTTGCCAGTTGTAGCATGTCGGTCCGCAGTTCTCTTGAGCTGCGGCATGGATACACTAATTTACATAAACATGTTGTAAGTTAGATATGCTAATTTACATAAACATGTTGTAAGTTAGATATGCTAATTTACATAAACATGTTGTAAGTTAGATACCCTAATTTACATAAACATGTTGTAAATTTTCACTATTGCCCAATTTTTTTACCCTCTATATTGGTCAAGCTAGATGGGGATCTTTCAATAGTATTGGAATCAATGTCTTTCGTAATTTTTTTTGTCAAGGGTAAAAATCTATAATATTTTCAAATTTTATAATTATCTAACACTAATCTACCTATTTAGTGTACTAGAATTATTATTTTTATCTCCACTTTTATTTCATTGATGTTTAACTGACACACTACATTTACCTGGTCTAACCTCAACACTTTCTCACATTTTAAATATATTTTATTATTATTATTATAATTTTGATATTACGCAACTTATGTTTTATTGTTCAAGCGAACAACACTTAATTTTTCACAATTATTTAAATCATGATAAATTTTATAATATTTTTCAAAGCTTCTCTCTTGTAACACTGTTTGTAATTTCAAAAATGTTTTAAATAGTCGTAGATTTTTAGGAAAACTGTAGATAACAATGATGAACAACAAAGTGTAGGTGGCATGCTTCTCGAGCTCAAATAATAATAAAAATTTATTGAAAAGCTTTTTCTGCATTGTTTATTAGAATATTAGTGAAACGCAAGTTTCATAATTTCCAAGAATGTTGAGCAAATTAGACTAGAAAGAAAGAGATAATTTCCACACTTTCGTAGTTCGGACCGTTTTCATTTGAAATTAGGAATTAGGTGTAAATGAGCGTTTCAATAAAAAAACTACCGAACATGGCCCCACAAGGCTTCTTGCACGTTGAAGGGTTAAGCGTAACTCCAAAAAGAATGTCAGTTTCTATTGGTTTTTAGCATCATTTTCTCCTCTTTCTATTCATTTTCTTCTTGAATATTTTTTTCTCTTGACAGCAAATACCAATTTGAACATTACAAAAAATAATTAAATAATGTTTTTGACCAAAATAATTGTAATAAACTTGATATGGCATCTTTATTTCTATGTGCTTAAAGAAAAAAATACAAAAGCTCCAATTCTCTCCGCTCTACGGGTTACGTTTGAGGTGAAACGTTGTTAAATCAAATAAGACACAAAGGGCTACGTTACATCACATTATTTGAAGATGGAATGGAAGAATCATGAGAAGAGCATTCAAGGATGTGAAATGCTAGGTTACAACATAAGAAGGTTACATCTTAGAAACCCTGCCCTAAAATTGTCGGTTTGCTTACAAACCTTTCAACCATTGAAAAGTCACAAGTGGAATTTATAGTTGTCAATACTATTTCTTTAACCCCTCAAGGCCCAAGGGAATTCTGTACTATTTAAAGAAACCTCACATTTGACTGCAATTATCCCTTGTACAGTGGGGTCCAAGGTAGAATGGCGTTTTTGGTTTCGCAGTGAAAAAAAAATTCAAGTCTGCCCACTTTGAAAGCCTCCCGACGGCTCAAAAATTGGTATTTTACCACGAAAGTTATGCCAAAGACTTATCTTTAAGTTAGTTGTATGTATGCCAAATTTCAAGACCAAAAGATTCACCGAAAAAAAGTTATTCAAAATCTACCAACATTGGTAGCTGTGGAAATTTCTAAAATTCACCGCATCAGGAGTATCTCATGTCAACAAAAAATTCAAAAAAATTATTCAACCAATGTTAATATTCTGTTTGAAATCAATGCCAAAGGAATTTTTAATATTAACTTTCAAGTTTATAACAAAAATATTAGGGATAGCATTAGTAGATCTTATCATATGGATGGAATCTAAACTTTGAAATCTACAACTTCAATTTGTACATCTAAACCAAAATATTCCTCCAAATAGTACTTTATAATAGTTATCATGAAATCGTCAATTCTAAAAACACCTTGTCACCTTTAGGGGTTAAAGAGAAACATCTTTTTTAGTTCATAGGACACTCAATTAAATATAAAAAATTGAAGTCCTTTAGCTTTTGGATTCACTCACCATGTGTCATTTGTTTCTTTTATCAAACATCACTTAGAGTTAGAAATAACAATAGAAAGATAATATCATCAAAATTATTCTTTTTTATAATTTGCAATTTCTTCCTTCCAAAATCTACTTCTTCCCTCATAACCTATGCTCTACCTACCTTTCTTTTCAATATTTGATTACCTCGTTTCTATCTCCAAAACTCGCTATTCATACTTGAATAATCCTCATGATTTTTAACAAAATCTTGCCATTGGTATTGAAAAAAGGTGTAGGTTTCATAAGATTATAGTTCATCACATTGTGGACTTGTTGTTTTTAAATTCAACATTAGACAATAACTACATAGTTCCACAAAACAAATTCCAGTTGAGGACGACAGCATGTACGAGTCTTTGGCTCGAGAATTACACATGCTAGAAATTATATTCAAGTGAAATAATGGTTGCAATAAAAATAAGAATAAAAATAATATACGAATAGATTGAAAGTTTGTTGATATTATTCCAATGACAACGTTAGACGGAACTTGTTTTTCTCAATCCTTGTCAACCAGAGGGTCTTGTTATTGTTCCCTCTTGTTATTGTTCAATTTAGTTCATGTGCAGTCGAAGTTTGATAATGTCACTATTGTTAATGGAACACCTTCATATTGTCATCTAAAACTTTGAAACCGAATTTCCTAGTGTAAAACTCCCTCGTTATTATCCCTATCATCCTTGATAATGTCATTATATTTTTTCAAAACTTGTAGTGTGAGTGTGATATTATCAAGTAGTACGGATGAAAAAAAAGGCCGAAAGGATGATGTTGGCATCTCCATCAGCCTTTCCATCTGGGTCTTCGTTTGCTTAGAGCGTATACGGGGTTTGAGAGGTACTGAGGTATACGAAGAATTCTCATCTTTATTATTTTCTTCTGTACATTGCAATTTTTCTTTGGTTTTCTACTTATTTTTTTGATAATATCACATTATGCACAAATCTTCTAAATGTGACATTATCAAAATTGTCACACCCTGTTTATATCTCACTTTTTGGCGAAACGAATGGTGTGACATTATCAAGGTTAAACTGTAAACCATTCTATTTTGTCTTTGTTAAGGTCAACGTTGTGTTCAGTAACCTAGCCTTTCACATCCGTAGATGGCCGTACAAAGATTTTCCTATTTTCTCCTCTACAGCCATTGCATTTTGTTTTTATATATATTGTTATTATTATGAAGTAACAGGTAACCTAGACTTGCACGTTCTTTTAGTTTCATGACCTTTCATATCCTTTCATGTTGTCATGGTCGGGTAGAGAAAAGTACAACTCTAATAAATAAAAACTCTTTAACATTAGTTAGGATTACAACTCGAAAACCAAACTTGGCCTCTCAAAAAAGATATTACCTTTTTCATAACACAAATAAGTTTTAAATATATGTGGGTATTAATAGTGTACCATGTGTGAAGTTTCAACCAATTGTTCATCAATGCAAAAACGCGACATTCACTCGCATGTGGGCTCATTAGTAGGTTATGTTATGATCAACCAAAGTTTTGACTGACTAATATAAAACATATATTGACATCTATCTATACATTAACTCCTAAACACTCAAACAACCATTTTATGGTCGTAGCCTTAATCTCACAGGCTGGCCGAACCCAAAAAAAATTTGTACAATAATTTTTACTTTTTTAAATATTGCATCACGTGTACTTTCCAACGCACTTTCAATCATGGCAATTCTAGTTAAACACTTAAACTACGCTCGGGAGAATTTTTCACAGTGGATCATTGCAACAAATTTTATAACAGTTATAAAATTTGCTATTTGGGAAAGTAATGATGTTCTCTCCATCATATATATATATATATATATTTATTTATTTATTTTTATTGTTTATTATTTTTATTTTATTTTATTTTATTTTTGAAGCTAGCATTACATAACCCAACTTTGACCAACCATACTAAATAAAATCAAGAATTTAAATTTATAAAAAAATTCAAAGGTTAATGCTTTTAAATTCATTAAATTTTTATCTAAAGTTGTTTTTGGAAGTTTGACCATACAAATATTTTTTAGAGACAATGCTCTATATTTTGTCTCCTAAACAAAACTTCATCAAACATATGGAAAGCACATATTATAACACATCTATGTTATGTCCAATACCCCTTGGGCTTTTAGGGGTTAAAGGTGCAATATGTGTGTTTTTATATTACGTTGAAGTTACATGGAATGTGAGCCTGATGGCAAGGTTCAAGAACCCCTTGACGAGAAAGGGTGCAACAAAGTTGTTTTCTTGTTTTTATACATATTCTGTGGAAGTTATGGATTTATTTCCAATTTTTTCATTTTGAATAAAATGAAAAAAAAAACTTTAAAAAATTAAAAATTAAATAAAAGCATCAAATGGGATCGCTAAATTTAATTAAATTTAATTAATTCATAGTAAATGTATTCGAAAAATAGATTTAAAAAGTAAAAGCATAGATACAAATAAGAGGAACATTGTGCCACTAGAGTTAGACTTTTAAATTTGGAAATAATTAAAGTAAAGTTAAGTACTTACTATATAAATAATCTTCCAATATGCTTAATATCAATCATAATATAAACCATAGTATATTGCAATCATTAACCATCTAACTTTACTTTACAATTTAATCTCGTTGTTGTGAAATTCCACGATGGAATTTTTTATGTGTGAATGGTGCGATGCAGGTCCGTTTTATCATAAACGTTCTCTATCTACACATGTAGTCATGTGCATAGGGAAATTGAGGCCAAATACACAACAACTCCAAGTTCCCGTATCTCCATCGATAACAACAGAATTCATTGAACCAACAAATGAACCTCTACATCCTAGTCAAACCCCTCAACCCAATCTAGCATCAGGACCGAGTGTGGCGCATGGGAGAAACGAACCTTTAGATATAAATTTCAGTGAGCCAATTGATGATGACTTAGAAATAGAGGAATTCGATTTTCTTGATCAAAGTGAACCTTCGTCACATGTATAAGATTCAACTTTTAGCCTCATCAATTGGATTAGAACATGCAAAAAGGGAGGGGGATTATCTAACAATGATATAGATAAGTTGTTCAAACAAGTGTTGTTCCACCCATCATTTAAGTTAGAAGAGGTTTCAGTGAGATCACCTTATGATGTTGAGAATTATGAAAAGACTTTATACAACGAAGCAGATGGATGGAAAAAAGAAGAAATTGAGGGAAGTATTTTAAATTACCGGGATCCAATTATAGCATTAGAATCTTTGTTCTCATCCCCCGTAGTTGCAGAAATCAATTACACCAGTGCAAGATGCAGAAAGAATATATTCAACTCCTGCAACAGGAAATTGGTGGCGCTTGATGCAAGTAAGTTCCAAAAATTACAAAGTTATAGAAAATGCCTTTTTTTAAATTCACACTTTCTATGTGTAGGTTTTTATTGTTTCAAATTAAGAACATACAATCATGTGGGGCCTAGAAACGTTTCAAAAAGCATAAATTTTAATTCTACATGATTGTGACTTCATATTTGAACAGGAACATGTAAATTCCGAACATGGCGAAGGGAGGGTTGTTGCACCCTTAATTTTGTATAGTGATAAAACATCACTATCAAACACTGGTAAAGTAAGCGGCCATCCGATTTATTTTAGCATCGGGAATATTTCTTGCGAAGATAGATACCTCCCAGAAGGACATTGCTTGCTAGCAATTCTACCAGATTTTAATGTGATGGAATCTGATCCTGTGAAACGATTAAAGTTATTTCAAAGGTGCTTGTCGCGAATTTTAAAACCGCTTAAAGACGCCAGTTTCACGTAAGTCAATCTTCCCTACTATCATATTTTATTAAAAAATATTTACAGCAGAATCACCTAGTTATCAAGGTAAATTAATAATTTGTTTGGAAAGGAAAAACATGGAAAATATGTATTTGAACCGATAAAACATTAATCATGTGCATATCACCGTTTGTGCATCACTTCACCACATTTAAAATGGTAGGAATGATTTTTTTGAAGACCTATAAAAACATTTATTTTCATACTTTACTTGACATGAATATTTTATTTATCAATCTTGAACAAATATTGTGTTTGAGTGTCTGATATTGGTTTTTGATAGTGGCATATCATTATTTGATCCATTCGGCAACGAACAAATAGTTCATCCTCGATTGTATGTTTATGTTTGCGATCATCCAGAAGGATGCAAGGTAATAAAATTTCTACAAATAGTATTGCAAAATAAACCAATTATTTATTTTATTTTATTTTATATCATATATTATATTTTATTATTATATTGCTAATATTTGTAAATATGTATGTCTGCTAGGTAACTTGTACATATGATACAAACAAATCTCGCCACCCTTGCAGTATGTGCATGTGTCCAAAATTTTCATTATCGGAGGTAGAAAGAGGAAAAAATAATTATCGCACAGAGGCTTCTATGAAAAGAATTTATCAACAAATGTCTACACAACCACGGACAATGCAAGCCGCTATAGCAAAATCATGTTCACTTCATCCAGTGGAGGTCAGTTTATTCATGCCATGGTAAACTTTTTTGTTAGAATCATATAGAGTTTCAATTTGTTCACATATATATATATATATATATATATATATATATATATATATATATATATATATATATATATATATATATATATATATATATATATATATATATATATATATATATATATATATAATTCACGGTGAAACTAACGGATTTTTATTTTTGTTCAAAATGTTCTAGTTCAATTTTTAAAATTGAAATTAGAATAGTAGTATTTCATTTGATTTTTTTCAATTTGATTGTTCATCCAGAACTTCTTACGGTAATATTCTTCGCATTTGGATTTTTGTACATAGGGGGTTTTACCTTTATGTATTGTTTTGGGATTTCATCTATTTTTTTTGTAAATGAATGATCTAATATAATGTATCAAAAAGCTATTTAGTTATTTTCAAAACGATAATATTTAGAGTGAAGAAAAATAATTCATTCATTCTATACTTGATTTACTTTTAAATATTCAAATTTAGATTACAGTGTTCTGGATAATGTGAATTGGTCATGAAGTTAAAATTCTACATCTATAGAAACTGCATGGGCTTAGAGCAAACAAGTTCTGCGCTACATTGAAAAAATAAAATAAAAATTAGCAATAGAGAAATTGATAATTTCCAAATCTTTAGAGTACACTACATGAACAACAAAAATTACATGAAATTCACATTCCAAATTTACAATCATTATATTGTGTAATGTGCAGTTTTTTATATTACAGAACTACATTTTTTAAGTATTAGCAAAAAGAATGTTTTAGTTGGAAAAATGTCTAATTCGTGTTCACTGTTGAATAGTGTGCGCTATGGGATTTTGCTAGAGGAGATACGGAGTTTGGAAACCCTTATCTTGCAATTAATGTTGACATGTTACACCAAGCTGACTTGGGCATCTTCAAAACTCTTATGGACATACTGCAAAGCGTTTCTAAAGAACTGGAAAACCCACCTCTTCTTGAAATGGATAGAATTCTTTTAGTAATCAAAGAGTCTGCACGTTTTTTTCAATTTCGGGTGCCTGGAACTGACAAAGGAGGATACTTTACTTCCAATGCTAATTTTGCAGCATTTGAACATCGTTGCGTAATGCAGGTTAGTTCAATTTGATCCTCAATACCACTTTCTAAATTCAATACTCGATAAATTTGGTGTTTTTTATAATATATCTATAGTCTTATTCTAAAATAAGTGTGGATGCATAATATTCAAAGACGGATGATAATTGTAATGACTATTTTTATTGGCTAATGATTGAGCCTTTGTATGGATAGGTGGTTGTTTTTTGCATGTTGGGACTATTTCCCAACTACTTCATTGACGTTGTTGTAAATTTCTTACAATGGTATCAATTAGCTTGTCGTTCAAAAGAATTCTCCGAGGAATCTCTTACAACAATGGATGCCTGCATGAAAAGGTGATTATTGTACCAGTTAAATTTTGTTACTCTTAAAATTGAAATTAAAACAAATAGAAACATATGCTTGTACTAAAGTATTTGAAAAATCTCAAAGGTGGTTTGATGGATTCCAAAACATTAATGTAATACTTCAATCCTTACAATAATGGCAATACAATTGTACAATGTGAACTCATATCGCAACGTGCATTACTTAGAAATGTGTTTGTATTTATATTGATTCTTAAGTATTCATTGTTTGCTTCAGGGCGGTACAAATATTCCGAATTCACTTAGGAACGTGGCAAAAATCAAATTTCAATTTAGTCAAGATTCATGCCATGAAACATTATTCCTCTTCAATTCGTCGTTCTGGAGCTCCAGTTGAATACAGTTCAAACATGTATGAGAATTTGCACATAGCATTGGTGAAAACAACATACAGGGCTAGCAACAAGAAACAATTTTTGGATTATATTGTGAAATACAATAGAAGACTGGAAGCGCTACGAATGAGTGCAGTGGAAAATGATGGATACTCTCCTCCGATTGGGAAAAACACGGTATTAGAGATGGTGAGTCATTGAATGTCTTTTAAAAATCACCATTGAGTTCTTCACTTTTTGTCTCTATATTTAACCCTTTGACGCGCCAGCGTCCAGATTATGGGCGCTGGATGATTTCTGACGCGCCCTTTCACCACGCACAATGATGTTTTTCATCCATTCAATTTTATTTTAATTCTTGTGCTAGTCGACTACCATTTATGCCGTATTGATCTTCAAAATAAGATATTGAGAATTTTTGAAAAATAGCAAAAGTGGTTTATGTCAAGTTTCATTCTTAGTTCAAAAAGTGAGACCTAAAACATGATTTTCCATAATAAGTAGAATCAATTAGTGAAAACCATACAATCATGTTATATTGGAGATTTTTTTGTTTAACCGATTCACTAATATTGTTGTGATGTTTTTTTTATGTTTTATGATAATCGCAGACTTGACAAACCGGGCAACATATTTTGGCTGGCTTCCAACTTAATTTGAAAACGGAGCTCTTAGATCTTGATGGTGCTAACGCAATACATTTAAATTTGGAAACCGCCCAATCAAAGAAGGAGCGCATAATGGCCAGACTGTTGCAACCAGATATTTTGACTTATTTGAAATCCTCTTTGGATAAATACATGAACCAAAATAATTTGACGGGAGGGCAGGTTAGTACAACACGCGTTAATTAATTTCTTATTATCAAATTTATTTGCAAAACCCATAAATTCAATTTAAAAAACCGAAAACTAAACTTGTTTTATTATGCTTGCAGGTATTGCAAACTTACAGGTCTGTGGCACTATGCCCTGGTGGGAGTTCAAGGTATGGAGACTCTCCAATGTTTACGCGTGCCACATCATCTTTTCATGGAAAAAAATGGTTTGGAAGTGTTTCTATAAAAATGGAAGGTGAAGGTGAGGAAGAGAAGACATCATATGGACAGCTGCGTCTGCTTTTCAAATCCAATATGAAATTAGGAAAACAAAATAGATATACAACAAAAGAATTGTGTCTAGTACGAATGTACGAAGAACAAGAGGTACATGCAACTTTAGGATGTCTTGAATTGAAATGGGTAGACGAAGGCCCTGAATCATACAAGGTGATAGAAATAGAATCGATTTTGAAGGCTGTTCATATTATTCCACATTTTCAAAAAGCTCGGCATTTTTTTCTAAATAACTTTAAATTTTAAGCTACAATTATGCTTAACAAATAAAGGCCAAGTCATTGTTAAATTCATACAGTATAATTGCACACATGATATTTTTTACTAACCATAGAAAATATTGCGTCCACAGTGGATGGAAGAATGATTTTATTAATTTGGTAACTTACTTGAATTCCACAATTTTCACTCAATGTTGACTAGGGAGTTGTAGAATGATGTCCTTTACGAGAAGAGAAAAATATTACAGAATGCGCAATCAGGTAGATCAATCCGGCGGGAAAAAAGAAAGCATCAAAGTAGGTGAATTTGGGACATGGTAGTCAGAGAAGTTGATGACTTCAAGGGCATTTTCACAGTAGGGCATCATAATTGGTTTAAGAAAAAAAAGTGTACGATCTGTATAACATTTATCATCATTATGTCATTATCAATATATAAAAAATATAGATTTTTTAGACGTAGTAAAACATAATCTTGTGGGAGAGTATTTGGAATGTTTCTACACATTTTATATATTTTTGGATTGTTTTGGAATATTCCAAAAATATTTTTGACACCTTCACACATTTTTTGCAACGTAACAATTGATAACATTCACAGGTATTGGCTGAACTTGTCACCCACAAGTCACTTTATTCAAACAAAATTCTTTCGGAATCAATAATGGTCGTTGTATTTAGTTTTAGAACAACGATTTTTCTGTGAACACCTACATACAATACATCTTTGTTTGTCCTTGAAATTTCAAATGCTAATAATGCTTCGAGAATTTATGAGAATGTTTGTACTGAATGACGTGCTGATTTTGCTCATAAATTTCAAAAAGCACCCTATGATCCGACCTTATAATCATGTAATGTATACAACAGATTGTCCTAAGAATTGATGTACAATATGACTAATAAGTCATCTTTCAACTTCAACAGTGAAGTTTTCTACATTAACACCAATTGAGAGATGGAATCATTATGTTCTTAAAAGTATCACAAGAAGTGATACAAATTTAAAGATGAGCATGGTCTTATAGGGGTCAACTCCTAAATGACGGATCAACCATGTTCTAGTCGCATCCCAAATACCGATGACTGTCTATGGTCAGAAAATGACATTTTTTTAGTTTTGATTTCTTATTGAAATTAGGGGTATGGTACATATTCTATTGTTTTTTTTATGCATTTTGTTTGCAATATTGAACTTCACTACTGGATTTCTCAAAGACAAACACCTCAACAATGTCCTAGTGTTATGAAACTGTCTGTTATAGAAAAGTAATGATGTTTTTTTCTTCGAAAATTTATCTTTTTTATATTTTGGGATAGAATCTAGATTTATCCAATCATACCAAATTTGAAATTCTGAAAATGAAAATTGTAATTTTGGTGAATATTAAATGGTAACTGCTTCTAAATTAATAAAATGAGTGTCTCAAACATTTTCTGGAAGTTTGACAATACATATAATTGCTAAACATTGTGCTTCTCATTTTCTCTTTTGGACCAAACTTCATGAAAGTTGTAGAAATAAAATTTTATAACACATATAGGTTTTGCCCTTACCCTCTCTGTCATTTAGGGATAAAGGGCTGACATTGAAGAGGGTATAAAAAAATACCATATCAATTGATTTTAAAATATTAGACCAATACCAAATACCAGTACTTTAATATTGTTGCAATATATGTGCATTACGTTTTTTTATGATACTGATTTGAGACAAATCATGTAAACCGTTACAATACTGTTTGTATAGAGTTACAATATAATATTCATGCCTATGAAAACGCATGGTATCTATAGTCAAAAAGTATTGATATTATACAAATGCAGTACATCAAAAAAACCTTGAAGTAAGTATAACAAAGGTAAAAACAAAGTACTGCACGTAGTACTGCAAATGTATTGAACTGTATAGTCATTGCAGCAGTACTGCAGCAGTACTACTGGAGTGGGGGGGCACTTTCCTGATGCATACATGGATAGTTTTCATTCATCCAAATTTCTCTTGGTTCTTGTGCCAATTGACTATCATTTGTACGGTACGGATCTTCAAGATAAGATATAATGGTTTTTGAAAAAAACCGAATTGGTTTATGTCAAGTTTCATTCTTAGTTCAAAAAGTGAGACCTTAACCCCTAAACATCCTCACCCTTGTCCAAATTGGACAGTTTTGCAAAGATGCATTATAAAATGCAACTAAGAGGCATATTTTGAACTTGATGTATGAATGAAAGTTGTACATTATGAATTTTAGACTCTATCCATGCGGTTAGATCTACGATTGCTATCACCAATGTTTTTGTATAGAATTTGAAACTTAAAATTCAAAATTATTTTGTAATTTGATTACAAATAAAATATTGACAATTTGTAGATGAAATTTGTTGTGATGGGTTGAAATGCAATACTCTAAGCGTAGTGATTTTTTGGAGATTTTTTGGTTGCTTAATTTTATGAGTTGACTTTTTCAAGAGCACTTTTAGACTAAAATCTTCGAAATTTTTGGTGAAACACTGCAACATGAAATGAGGCATAAAAGTTTCACAAATCATCAACTTTCTAATCGGATCACACATGCATGAACCTAACTTCCCATAGAAAATTCAATAAAAATTTCACACTGCAAAAAGTGCATGACGGATGAGAAAATGAAGTTCACTTCTGTACATCATGCAAAATATGCATAATTGGGCAGTTAGGGATTAAACATGATTTTCCAAAATAAGTAGAATTAAATAATGGAAACCATACCATCTCATAGTGCATGTTATTTCAATTTCATTACAATATTTTCTAATTTTCTTTTTGTTACTTTGGGATTTTTAATTGAATGCCAAGAGAAAACCTTACAAAACTAATTAAAAAATATTAATAAAAGATATGATGAATCCGTACAGATGTGATCTTCGTGAACATCAAGTCCATTTTTGTTTTTCATCAAACATTTCATAACAAATCTTTGAAACAGTGTTGAATTGGGACATTAAAGTGTTAATGATTCAGTATTCTTGCATAGAGACAAGAGTTTCCACATTTCATTGAAAGACTGTTACATAAAAGACTGGCTTGGTGAAAAAAATATTTAAAGCTCATCTGCATATGAAGATCCAACTTTAACTAGCAAATGTGCAGATGAGCTTAGCTCTGAAGTCTGTCGGCTAGAAAGCACCGCAGGAATAAGTATTCTCAATGATGCGTACTTCAAAGTAATATTAAATGAAACTCAGTGAATGCTATGGATCATACGAGAAGAGAATCGATCAAAATAAATCCGGTCATGCCATCCCTGAAGTGAGCTACAGACTGCAATTCAGTAAGGTACATTACGGACTTCACGCACCGCATTGAAAATTAGCAAATTATGACCAGAGAAAATACAGACTCAAATTGTGAGGGTGGACACGTTTTCAGTCAAAAAAGGATTTATAAATGGGAAAAATGTAACACAACTGCTCTGCTACAAATTCAGACGTGCACCGCTGAGAACAACTCGAATGTTTGCAATTCCTTCACAGGACCCTGCAAATTGCCATCCAGAAACCGAGTCAACACTCTAAACGAAACAAGAAGCCACACAAAGACTTGTTTGACCGCATTAACCACTAAACGTCCTCACTCCTCTCCAAATTTGGAAAATTTAAAAGATGTCTTATCAAATGTAACTAAGAGGGATATTTTGAGCTTGATATATGGTTAGATCTGTGATTGCAATCACCAATATTTTGTATAGAATTTGAAACTTGAAATTCAAAAATATTTTGTAATTCAATTACGAATAAGATATTGATAATCTGTGGATTAAATTTGTTGTGCTGGATTAAAATGTAGTACTCGAAGTACACTAAATAGTATATTTAGTGTGAGATAATTATAAGATTTGAAAATGTTATAGATTTTTACTCTCGACAAAAAATTTTACCAAAGACATTGATTCCAATACTATTGAAAGATCCCCATCTTGACCAATATAGAGGGTAAAAAATTGGTCAACAGTAAAAACTTACAACATGTTTATGTAAATTAGTGTATCTCACACTAAATATACTATTTAGTGTAGTGAATTTTGGAGATTTTTTGGTTGCTTAATTTTATGACTTTGTTTTTTCAAGAGCATATTTAGACTAAAATCTTCAATTTTTTTATGAATCACTGCAACATGAAATGAGGCATAAAATTTTCACAAATCATCCTCTTTCTAATTGGATCACACATGCATAAAGCTATCTTGCCATAGAATTTTATAGTATTCTTTACCTTGCAAAAAGTGCATGACGGATGAGAAAACGTGGATGAAATATTTACATCGTAAAAAAACTGGACGGTTGGGCAGTTAGCGGTTAAGGTACCGCTTAATCAGGCTTTACATTCCAATAACCAGGTTTAGGGTGAAAATCTAGGTCAAATGATTCAAGGTTAGCACTTTTAGCTCTACAATA
Source organism: Pohlia nutans (assembly GCA_022496805.1). Lineage (NCBI taxonomy): Eukaryota > Viridiplantae > Streptophyta > Bryopsida > Bryales > Mniaceae > Pohlia > Pohlia nutans. The sequence continues at coordinate 11,343,964 of CM040092.1, read as the reverse complement.
GTTGCTAAGACAATCCCTAGCAGTGAAAAGCATTACGGTATCAAGTGATGAGAATTCTGAACAGCATTATTATTTTCTCCTCATAATTGCACGAACAGAATGTAACGAGCCTACATCGACCAACCATAACCCTTAAAGGACCAAGGATTCACAGTTTTTAAATGACATATTCAATTGATCATATTGTGAAAAATATAATTCAAATGGGACCGAATTTTATATCTCGCTAGAACTAGTGAAGTTCGTTGCATGTGTTGGTAAAAAGCCCAAAAAAAATTAGAACAAGAGGAAGTCCAAAATTGTTAAAAAAAACACGGTGACCATTCTAGTCAGCGTGGACGCTAAGGGGATAATTTCCCAGAGCACAATTCGGGGAAAAGCCCCAGATTTTAAACCCTAACCCTAAAATGGTGTGGGAGTTTGGTACCTGCAGGCATTCTAAGCTTTGTTCTCCTTCCTGAGCTTTCCGAGTTCTCTACGAACAATGGAGCTCCTCTTGACACGAGCCACCATAACCTTGAACCGGTCGAAGTCGTTCAAACTGGCCCGCTTGGCACGCACCGCAAGCTTGCGACCCCAGGCGCTGTTCTCCCACTTGCTATAAACTTCACCCTTCTCAATAGCCTCCTTGAGCGTCTTCTTGCTCGGCGTCCTGGGAACTTCGATGACAATATCCGTGAGCGACAAACGCTTGAAGTTGATCTGCGTCCTGACCATGTCGGGGCTGTCGATGAGTGCCCTGTTTTGGTCGACCACGTCCACTATGACGACCAGCTTGCCATATGAAGGCCCATAGTTGACCAGAGCTACGCGCCCGATCTCGACAAACCTGCGGAACACCATGGCTGCGAAGGAGACGGAAGGAGACAGTAAGACGACGGCGCTTCGCTGCAAAAGGACGACAAACTGCAAGGTCCTCCAATTTAGTAGCCTACTCAGAGCGCCAAACCCTAATCCACATTCCATGTCCCCTTCCCAAGTCCCACGTCCCAAATCCCGGGCTCGAAGTCCCAAGTCCCACATCTCAGTTCAAGGGTAGTATAGAAGAATAAAGAAGAATAACTCCGCACCTATTCCTAAGGCCGGTGTGAATAGAGTGTTTGTTCGACCCACCCTTGATGCAATGCTCACATGACAAAGAATTCAGTGGTTAAGAGTAGTCCCCCTTTCAGGATTAGACACTATCACTCAAGAATTGTATACAATTATCTACTATTCCCTTTGTTTCAAAATAAAAGTCCACTTCAAACATACATATTTTTCTTAATGTTTTTCTTGCCAAAATAAGTTGTCTCAGTACTCGAAAAATGGTCTATCCTTAATAGTAATATGTAGTTATTGTATCACTCTCATTGTCCACCTCGTCTGAATTGGGTAGGCTCAAATCTGAAGTATAAAACATAGGACAAAAACTAGGAAAGAAAAATTGCGAAATATTAGGACTCTTATTTTGAAACGGAGGGAGCATATTATATTGTCCCCACCCCACAAGGGGAGAGACTACAAAAACACTTCATTTTTCAAGAGTTACATGATTGAACAACAAAACAAGCCGTAAAAGTAAATATGGGGTAAACACTAAGGCAGAGACTACGCGACTAGTTGCTTGTTTTATACTCCCTCTGCCTGGAAATAATTGTCCTATATTTTGGGCTCTTTTAACTCTAACTATTTTTTTTTTAAAGTTATTGTCTAAGTACTAGAAAAATGGTCTATCTTTAATACAGGAGTAGTATGTAGTTTTTGTGACACTTTGTTAGAAGTGGACATAGTTCACATTTGAAGTATAAAACATAGGACAAATATTGCAAAAAATAATGCCAAAAGCTAAGACAATTATTTCTGGATAGAGGGAATATTATTAATAAATTGAATTATTTATCATTTTATAAATTATCATATATCAATAAATAATATGAAATAAGTATTTTATAAAAATCACTAACTAGAGCTCCGCTTTGCTCTGCACCACTAGTGACGAAGTGAAAGGCCATGAAATTGAATAAGACATGAAAGGCTAAATTATTTCACATAATGGTCTTTGAGGGCAGAATGGAACAATCATAGAAAGACCAACCAAGAATGTGAAAGGTTAGGTTACATCATAGAAACCCTGCCCTAGAATTGTTGGCTCGAGGCTCATTTACAAATCCTATAACCGTTGGAAAGCCACAATTGGAACCAATAGTCGTCAATACCATTTTTTAAACCCGTTCCGACCTACAGTCATCACTGGAATGTAATTTCATTTATTAAAACATACATTCAAATGGTGATGTATCTCAATTTTATTTTTCTTTGTGAAACTCTTGTTAAGCTAAAACACCCTATAAGCAAGGTAGGTAACAAGACTTTTGTTTTCAATCACTTGGTTTTGTGAATCTAGATTAATGTGGAAAGGAACCTACACCTATTTTATTCAAAATTTGTAGCTTTCAGTACATTACTAGCTTCATTGGAGTAGAAACACATACCATTGATGGGAATTCTACAACTCTATCACCTTGCATCGGCACAAAATAGGATAGGACAATATTTAGAATATTTTTGCCTTCAAGATCTAGTATGACTACATGTGAAAACAATCATTAAGTGCCAACGTTTTTCTTCTATTTTTTCTTCATTTTTTTCTTACCATTTTTTGTTCTTCTTGTACAAGTACGCCTCCACTGGTAAGTATTACTACATTGTTTTTGGCGAGCCTTTCTTGTCTCCAGACTTAAGGCCCAACACAGTTGCAGCTCTCGAGCTGTACAAATAGCACCAAATGTACTTTGAAAACTAGATTTATTTAAAAAGACAAGAAGGCTAAAGTAAGTCCCTCAAATCTGGTTGCTTTCAATACTAGATCAATTACTATTTCATATTCCAGGATGAGTCTATCTAAGAAAATTCCAATGTGATATCCTACCTACCACAATGGGACTATGGGAGTGACCCTGCGATCACAGTTAAATGAATCAAAACTCAGCCTAAACTTAAGCTTGTTGTTCATGACAAATAATTTGATGCTCCATGTACACGCATGTAATAATCAGATCATTACATACAAAATCAATATCTAACCTTGCCGCTCGGACATCAAGGATGTTTGATTGCTGCTGCAACCTTTCCAAGGTTCAATACGAGCGCAACACATGTGTGTCAATTTCTATGACAGTTGGGCTACGAATGCCCGATTGCATCACAACCCTAATTTGTTTAATTCCTTGCAGGAGCATCCGTTCATGCATGTCGGTCTACTGGGCGACACCTCATAGCATTAGAGTCGGATTCTGAAATTTTTAGAGGAGTTCTGGAGCCTCTCCAGGACCCCCATCCCACGCCAAGAGCTAGTCCCAGAAAGCGGCAACCTGATGCCCATGTTGGTGATGACGACCAACCTGCACCAAAAGTCAAACGGCCTCGCTTCTGTAAGTAAAGTCACCCTAAATTTTGGTTACACTTGCTATTCAATTTATCTTTCAACAAAATTGCTAATGCTTATTCTTTGCCGCCTGGATTGCACTTTGCCTAATTCGCTTCATTCTCCATATTTGCAGGAAACCCCGGAAGCTAGGAGTAAGCCATCTCCTCAATCAAATGACTAGCCCTGAGGATTCCTACAGTTTACCTTGTTATATTTAGCCCGTAGCAGATGCCTTCGCCGCCGATCCAGATAGTATTGCTTGTCGGGTAAAGTCTCGAAAGGTCAGTTCTGGGGTTCGTAAGTTTTTGGACTTGGAAGCTACAGAGAAGATCTCGTGTAGCGATTCTGGCAGTTCAAGCGAGTTTTCCGATTGGAATTAATTTCCTGTGTTTTCAATTGTATTCTTTTGAGCAGCGAGACTAAAAGGGCCGCTGCCTACTTTTATTCATTATTTTCGTGCTTTGATTCCCTCTAATCTCCTATGATATTTATATATTACACTTTACGAGTCCCTCTGCTCTTGATGAATCAAGACAACATTGCTTCCACTCGGATCGATACCACTTGATACGCAGACTGTCAATGTGGCTTCAAGAGAACTCTTATACTGCACATACCTACAGAAAGTACCCTATCCTCAGAATTTCTCTAGTCACTTTTCACTTGTCCATATGATGGAACAAACAGTACTAAGAACACAAAACCCCACTATGAAGAGAACATGAAAATACAAACAATTAGAAAAGGCCAGCATGGAGAGTGCATTAGTGCAAGGCACACCAGCTTGTCGTAAAGAATAATAATGTCTCGACATTGGTCAGGAACTGTTGAACTTGATATCTGCAGAATTTTTAGCTCAACATGAGTAGAAGCCCAGAAGAGCAGACTCCCCAGCTGGAACGATTCGTCCATCACTCTCATAAGGGTGCCAACACTCGGTTATTTGAACAGAACATATCAAATGCATTATATCATATGTTGTCTACGTAAGATTTCGGTACATATGCCTCCAAGAATTGCTCACTTTGTTAACCCCTAAAGGACGAAGGATTCATGGTTTTAAAATGACAATTTCAATTGATCACGTTGTGAAAAGTAGAATTCAGATGGAACCAAATTCTATATCACCGGAATCAATGATGAACATTGTATGTGTTGGTCAAGAAACAAATAAATTTGAACAAGAGGAAAGTCCACAAAAGACCTACTCAATACCGCTAAAAAAACATGAGGCCCAATTTGGGCTTCTAGGGGTTAGGTCACAAACAACTGAGGAGAGTCTACTTCACAATCCTAAACCGATTGCATTTAACAAAGAAAGTAGAAATAGGGAACCCTAACCCCACGGAAGTAGGTCCAGTACCTGAAAAAAAACCACAAAATACCTTACGATCATACTAAATCCTCGGTCATAGGACCCACTTTCTATACTAAACCCATTCAAAAATCTTGAAATTCTACTGCTCACCGCTCACGCTCACCGCTCACTGCTCACATAATAGCATTCCTGCGGTAAAGGTTTACCGTGAGAGTGGACCGTCTCGACGATTCACATCCGGTAATGTACCAATGCACATCAGGCGCCTTCCACCATTCAACATCTTCACCGTTCACCTTCACCTTGGATACTTGAGCGGGCATGCTGTCCATGACAACATCCATTCCTTTGTCTGACTCCGTAGGCTTCCGCTTCAAGGGAATTCCGTGGATTTCAGGTTTCTTCCGAATTGATCCATATCCCTTGTATATCTGCTTAACATGATGACAATGGCATAGAAAGTTAGATTCATGCCTCCTACAATTGAAATTGAATATATCAGCTGGCAACCAATACCACGAGAAGACCGAACTAGCGACAATAGAATGAAATGAACACTAACTTGCGTCAAGCGCTCCTTGGCAATCCTGCGGTACTTCAACTCATCTGGAGCGATGTGCAGCCTGTCCGAATAGATGACACCAGGAAGGCGATGCTTCTTGTATGGAAACGCATAGGAGAGTCCAGCATCCAGTGCCTTGTATATGGCCTCAACCTCGCTATCCTTCGTCTTTGTTGACAGCCTGTTCCCCCGTGCCAATGCATCATCTAACGTGAAGACCAGCTCTTTGCTCGATTTAGCCTTCTCCTTTGTCTTGCGCTTCTTATTGCTCCCATCGTCTGTGGCAACCACTACCTCAACAGCTGCAACAGGTGCGCGTGATGCTGGAGGTGCATCCTTCTTCTTTCTTGAAGAAGCAACCTTTTTCTTCCCCGCGGCCTTCTCCCGATCGATCCTCTCCTGATCAGTCTTCTCTCAATTGATCTCAGCCTCAATCATGACGTTCTCCTCCACACATCTAAAATTGAGCGACTCCCACAAGTTCAGGAAGTCCTCCAGGCTGGCTGGTGAATTCTCGCCTGCAAACACCATCCTTTCCTTCATCGACGCATCCCCGCATGGAGCCTCTGTATACTTCTTCCACGGAAGTGAAACTGCAACGTAGTCGGGCTCACCAGTGGGGTGACCAATTGCGAGCAGACATATCATGATGTCTACAAACTCGTCTTGTCCATGCACCGCCATTACTGAACCGTGCCCCGGCATTATGTTTACTTTCAGCTTCACGGAGCAGGCAATCTCAATTCGTCTGCTTGGGGACACACGCTAACAAAGGTCCCACTCCTGAATTTCCGGATTCCCCATCCATACTGCACGAGGCTTCAAATCCCCGCAGTGGACATTAGTGTGAGCCAAAGGCTCACCAAGCAGCTTCTTAAGCTGAGGTGGTTTCTTGCAATCAATTGCAGAATATTGATCTCTGTCGGCTGCCAGCTGATACATTCGAAGCAATCTTGTTGGCTGCCAACCGATACGGGCTCGACATTGATATACATCTCCATGATCAAATTACTTAAGCAGAATTCAAAAGTATGCATTCAGTTCCAAGTGATGTATCGGCCGGCAGCCGATACAAGTAACACATATCGGCTGCTAGCCGATACACATCTACACCTATGCATTTCCTAGGGACATGGAAGTGACAGTATATCGGCTATCAGCCGACATCCATTACTTGTATTAGCTGCCAACCGATACAACAATGCTCATTGCAACAGGAAAATGAAGATCATACCTTTGGGAGGATTAGCTGGTCGACATTTTGTATCGGTTGGTCTAACTTCGAGTGTCGGCTGATCAGCAACGGCAATGGCTGCTTCTCTCGATCTTGTCGGCTGCCGTCCGATACCTGTAGGCTGCTCTCACAAATGTATCGGTTGCTCTAAAAGTGGTATCCGCTGGTCCTACAATAGGGGTATCGGATGGGAAGAAATGCTGAAGGGAGGGGTATCGGCTACTGAAGGGTGTGGGATCACGAGAAATCGGCTGGCAGTAGTGAGGGAGAGGGAGAGCAACTTGAGTAAAAAAAAATGAGAGTGTGAGGGAAAGTGAGGGAGGGTGAGAGAGTAAACCCTCCTTCTCCAGCCACTCAAGTGCATTGCTTGTCAAATCACTCAGCTGCCAAAACGTCCCATCCATCAACTCTGCCGGCCGCCAACAAAATTTTCAACAATCCTACGCCTAGGTCGTAATCATTGCACTCTATTTTTCCATTTTCAAAGATTCCATCCACCCAAGAATGCATGCACATCTCACTCAATTGCATTCCAAGAAGTTTCATGCAATTCAAAATTTTCTTGAACTGGCGCCAATTTGGATTTGGGAAGCTGAGTTGATTCTCATTCTTCCCTCATTTTCTCTTTCAATCTTGTTTTGATCTTCAATTCTCTTGGGTAGGAGGCTAATTTTTTTCTCTATGTGTTTGGTGCTCTGTGCTTGACGATTATCTCGATGGTTTGGTAGGACAAGCCCTACAATTGAATTGATTGAGTCATCTTAGTTAATTTGTTGAGTTTTGCATTCTGGCTCACTCTTAAAGTACTCACCAAATCCCTGATTCCAATCTGAATTCCTGTCTCACATTAATTAGGCCAATCCTCTATTCAGTATCGGAAGTCAGCCAATACCCCAAAAGTTAGCAGCCGATACCCCGATTTATCTCGGCCGATACCCTAGGAGGAATTCACATCAATTCTACTACTAGCATACTCCTTCCCATATCGGTTTGGGATTTCCATTAAGTTTTTCCACTATCATACTCTCTCTTCTATTGGCTGCCAGCCGATACACTAGGTAGATTCCAAATTAGTTTTCCCACTGTCACATTGTCTCCTCTATCGGCTGCCAGCCAATACACTAGGTAGATTCCAAGTCAGCTTTCCGACTGTCATACTCTCTCCTCTATCGGCTGCCAGCCGATACTAGTATGAAGAGGTCATTTGCAGTTGCGATGGATATAGAGCCCATTGCTTCATTTACAAAGAATGGTAGCTCTGGTCGATAGAAGTTGGCAAAAGGAGTTGTCGTTTCACTAACTCATGCCGGCCTATATTATGCCGGACGTGCTATTGTAAATCGAGTTGTGTCTTGAGATCCGTTACTTCTGAACGTGCGTGTGCTTGATGTATCAGACTCTATTGAGATGATCTTTCCATTCCTGGTTGACGACTTCAAATATCTAAGTCAAAGCGTTAGAAAGAACATTGTATGGGAGGAGAGATATGTCAAACCCTTTGCGGAGGACATTGATGCAGTTTGCACTTCTATCAGCCGGCAGCCGATACAACTGATGACTGATGAGAAACCTATCGACCAATTTCTGACGCTCACTGTGAACATGGAGGTCTCATTTCTGTATGGTGATAGAGCGGACCTTCAATGTACTGGTGTCGGTGTCATCGTCGAATGCTCTTAGTAAAGACAAAACTGGTTTTTTAGGTTGAAAGGCGGCGAATGAGTTTTGGCCCCTTTTTCTTCGACCAATTGCAATGCACTCTGTAGTCAAAGAGATTTGAATTTTGAACCTCCCCAATGCAAGAGTAACTCCCGCAAACTTGACTTGAGTTCCCACGGAGGAATTACCACGTACCCCCACATCAACCTCATGCTCCTCCAAGGGAAAGAGCTTGATTGCTTGTGGGAATGGGTGTCAGAAAATTCTATATCAACATTGAAAACACCATATAACAAACACGTTAACTGGTTTCTACTTTATGGATAACTCTATTGTAGAAAATAGTTTTTTTTTTTTCATTTCCATATTCCTCATTTGAAATTTAAATAGAACCCCTAATCAAACATTTTCTATTAGAAAAGTTTCATAATAATATTAATCAAATCCATTTTGTATTTCAAAATTTTCTTTTTATTTATATTGTCACATCCTTTAATATCAAGGAGGCTATAATACAAAGGTGATAACATCAAAGAAATCAAATGTTGAGATTTCAGTGGCTAGGGTTTTAGAAAAAATATTTAACATCACATACCCTACCCGAAAACTGTAGCTTCCTAGCAGCTTGGTCAAAAAATAAACAATTAAAAGAGTGCAAATTCTTTTGGGAAACTATTGACTTAGTTTGCCCAATGTTTTTTAATAACTTTTAAAAGGCATCGGTTTTAATATTTTTTATATGCTACTACCCAATTTTAATATATTACTTTTTGTGTTGCCTAATTGTTTTTTGCACTTTCATTAATTATTAGGCAAAAAGTTGTCCAAGTTGCTAGGAAGCTATGGTATCAAATATTAATTATTTTCCCAAATGATAAAATTAGTTTTTGATATTTAGTGGATATTTGAGTTAACCGAAAACAAGGAGGACTCTGTACAGAGTCTATGCGGAGTCAACAATATTATATAAGCGAGTTTTGACGCGCCTTACATGTGAATAGTCCTTTGGTCCCTTCATGAATAGAGCCATAGGTTTGGGGGAACTTGTGGGAACTCTCCTTTAGCATTGGGGAGGTCACGAGTTTCACTCTCATCGACGGTGTAGGATCTGGCTTTAGATTATTCTTCAACTCGCCGTCTATTTTGAACTGAAAATGAGTTGAAGGTGAGTTTCCATTTTGAGACACTCTTTTTGGTTAACTCTATTATCTAAGATGCTCTTTATTACCATTACAGTATCAGTTTTGTGAAAAGATAATTTCCTAAAAGCTTTTAGCTCCTCTTTTTATAATTATTTTTTGTTGCCCACCCTGACGGCCGGGTAGGGTATCCATAGTTCGACACCTCCGTACCCCATCCACGTGCCAGCGGCAGTGCCCGCTACCTGCCGCAACCGCGCGACCTCTCGTGTCAGTCCATGCACCATGCACCGCAACCTTTTCCCTTGTGGTTCTCATAAACACGTACCACCACATTGACACAAGCGATTCCCTTCGCAACGAAACCGATCATCCACTCTCTGCATTTTCTGTTTTACTTTTTTGGGATTTATTGCAGTTTCAGTTTTGCGAGATGAAGAGCACACACGCAGCATTCGCGTTGCTCGCATTGCTGCTCGTTGTAGGAAGAGCTTCGGCGGCTGTAGATCAACAACCCGCGGGTCAAGACGCGACGGTGCAGCAGGTGCAAGCAATTGCGAGCCAGGTGTGGAAGATGGTGTCGCCGTGGGTACGAAAAGGGGCGCAAGCAGGGCGAGAAGTTATCTCGATTGTGTTTGAGAGAGCCTCCTTTCAGGGGCTGAAGTCGGTGGCGTCCGAGGCCAGCCGCATCGGTTTCAATTTCTTCACGGGGAAGCCGTGGCAAGCTGCGTACCAGGTGGCCAAGAATGTGCCGGTCGTGGGGAGTGCCGTCAAGGACGTCGTTGGGGAGGCCAATCTTCGGAAGAAAGCTGCTCGTGAACAATCCGAAGCGAAGAAGAGCGAGCTGTAAGAACGTTGCCGAAACATGTAGTTGAAATTCTTTCTTGGAGCTTAGAGGTCAAAATTTGTAGGTGGTATTCTAGCATTTTCGATGTTTTAGCAAAACAGGAGTTGAGAGGTCGTGTGGCGTGATTTTGAGTAGATCCTTTTAGAAATGAGTAATTTTCAAGGGATCTTTCGATTAGACACGGTTTCGTGATTAGAACTCAAAACGTGACTGTAAGCAACGAAACCACGCTTGGTTTCATGTGTAATTTGAAATTTTCCAGATCCATCCACAGTATAGAGTGGGATTTTGCATGTTGTATAAACAGGATCTGACAGATCATAGTTGAAATTCATGCTTGGAGCTTAGAGGTCAAAAAATTGTAGGGTGATATTCTTGCGTTTTCGATGTTTTAGCAAAATAGGAATTGAGAGGTTATGTGGCGTGATTTTGAGTAGATCCTTTAAATAATTTTCAAGGGATCTTTCGACCAGACACGGTTTTTGTGATTGGAACTCAAAACGTGACTGTAAAGAACGAAACCACGCTTGGTTTCATATGTAATTGAAAATTTCCAGATTCATCCACAGTATAGATTGGGATTTTGCTTGCTGTATAAAGGAGAAAAACTTGCGTGAACTCTGACGGCTCTATTTATCAATGCAAAATAGATATGTGGTTCCAAGGCTCCGTACAAAGAATTTGAGCGCTACAATAGGATCAAAACTCATTGAGAAACGTGGAAACAACTGTAGCGTAGGTGGAGGGCAGGGTCGGCAGAAAGAGATTTCTGAAACGAAATGCCGTCGAAGACATTTGAGATGTCCAAAAACATGCAACGAAACGAACTCTACCCAAAAAAGCAACTGAAGGTTCTAATAACTTACTATGAACCGGAAGCAGAACCCATCCGAGTTTCTACCAGAATACGCCATTTTATCATCAAACCAAGCCACTGTAATAATGTTTACTTCCTCTGTCCGGAAATAACTGTCCTAGTTTTTATTCAAAAATTAACTTAAGGGATTTTTTTTCCCAAAAACAAGCGGTCCCAGCACTCAATTTATTCATCTTTAATAGTAGTATGTAATTTTTGCGTCACTCTCATTATTCGCCCCGTTTGAAATGAACAAGGCTCACATTTGAAGCGAACAAGGCTCACATTTGAAGTGAACAAGGCTCACATTTGAAGTGAACAGGGCTCACGTTTGAAGTATAAAACATAGGATAATTAGAGTCTACCCTTGAAAGAGAGCATCGTGGGTAGCACACGCACTACAAGGAGAAGGGCGTCGCTTTCCACTCCTTCTGTGAGTCAAACGACGCCACTTCACACTCACCAATTTTTTGGTTGAACTTGGTGAGTGCGATTTGTCATGTAGGGCAAGCATGTAGAGTGAAAAACGACAATAAACAAGATCCTCCAGAGATCTGCTTGTAGTGACGCTATCTTGATCTTGGTGGCCAAGTTGGTAGCACTTCCTCCAACAAACTCTTCATTCTCGCTAACTCATTCATTTCTCTCTCTAGGACAATATGTCGGGAAAGAGATGCCAAAAATTAGGACAATTATTTCCAGATAGAGGGAGTATTCTTCTTCATAATAATATTATAATACATCATATTAGAAGCCATTCACCAATATTGGCGGGAGCTCCACCCAATGCCCGAAATTCGAATTCGAATTTCACTTATTCGGCATTGGTTTCTCCGCTCTTTCGCTCGCTTCTCTCCCGTAGTAACGTAGTAACCTTATCAATTCAAATCTTTGAATCCGGCATTGTTTTCTCCGCTCGCTCTATGCTCACTTGTAGTATCACGAGGGCGTGACCCGTTTGGCGAACTTCAAGATGTAGTCCGCGACTTGGTGGAAGTGATCTTCCAGGAGGAAATGGCCGCCGTCCAGGAGGTGAAGCTCAGCGTGGGGGAGGTCCTTGAGGAAAGCCTTGGCGCCGGGGACGCCGAAGATGAAGTCGTTCTTGCCCCACGTGATGAGAGTGGGGTACTGGTACTTGCGAAACACGGCGTGGAAGCCCGCGTAGCGATCCAGATTCGTCCGGTAGTCGTAGAAGAGGGCGAGCTGGATTTCTGTGTGCCCGGGTAAGGCAAGGAAGTAGTAGTCGAGGTACCAGTTGTCCGGGGAGATCTTGGCTACGTCCTTGACTCCTGTCACGTACTGGGTGCGCGTGGTATCGAACGTGAAGAGGCTCAGCAGCGGCGTCGCGTTCTCGGTGGTCTTGTTTGCCCAGTACCTGCGCTCCACACAGCCGATTCATAGTTTTAAAATGACAAATTCAATTGATCATATCGTGAAAGTTATAATTCAGATCAGGACCAGATTTTATATCACTAGAATCAGTGAAGAACATTGCATGCGTTGATCAAAAGACAAATAAATTTGAACCTAGAACACAGGTCCTATTCAAAACTGTTAAAAAAAAAACATGAGGCCCAATTTGGGCTTCTTGGTCCTTTATGGGGTAAACAATCAGAACTGGCCACCAGAAGAACTGGCGTTCCAAACTCTCAAAACGAGGAGTCTGTAAGCTTATCCGTTTCTGGAAAAAAGAAAAAGAAATACAAAACATTAAATCTATTCTCAGTTCGGGACCTCGTTTGCACGGATTTGGCTATGGAAAGGGTCACTGTAGGAGGTCACTAGAAGGCCACTTTAAAGACACTCGGAGAATTGCGTTCCGAAACTCTACCGGGAGGCTAGCATTTTGGAGAAATAATTTTGTCGGTGACAAATTGTAGAGCAGGAATCGCAAAGTCTAATACCCTTAATTTACATTGCAAGGCCTTCCTTTCCAGCTCAATACTTAGGAAGAAAAGGTTTTAGTGTAGTAAGTCGAACTGGTTGAAGTACCTTAGTAGCCAATTGAAATTAGAAATTGCAAGCAACAAAAACCGATTCTATTTACGATAACAAAAAATAGATGAAAAAACAAGAAGATAATCCAACAGACTTTTTCTTTAGTACCGGTACTGATCCGGCCACTAATGCAGGTTGCAATTTTGGCCATGGAGAGTTCGAAGCCACTCAACCCTGACAGTGTGCTAGCTATCCCTCATAACAATTCAAAAATGAGCACAATCGCCAACCTATTTCGATTGAACCTCTCCTACCATGACAGCACTAAGAAAAAGTCCAAAACTAGTTAAAACTACAATTGCAAGGCCTCCCTATCCAGCCCAAGGAAGAACTGCAGTTAGTGTAAGTCTAAATGGTTGTATACAGGAACAGATCGACTTACTTGCGAATGGGATCCCAGAAGGAAGTGAGGCCGACTGCATACGCGTTGCCATTCTGCACGACCAAGCCCAGAATCCTTTCAGGGTGCGCCTCCATCAACCTTAACCCGACAGGCGCACCGTAATCCATGATGTAAACGTAAAAATGCTTGATGCCCAGCTGCTGGATGAGCTCTTCCACATTGTCGGCCAAGTTGTCGAACGTGTAGTCAAATTCATCCACAGGCGGCGAGGTCGTGTACCCGAACCCGGGGAAATCCGGCGCCACGACGTGCAGGGAGGCGGCGAGCAACGGTATGAGGTTGCGGAACATGTGCGAGGAGGTTGGGAAGCCGTGGAGGAGGAGAATCGTGGGCTTGGAGGAATCGCCTGCCTCCCGGTAGAACATCGACCCCGCAGACACATTTGCCGTGCGGTAGTACACCACCTCGCTGCTCGCCATCACCGGTACCGCCATCATCATCGCCATCGCCATCGCCGGTATCGCCATCATCATCGCCAACGCCATCGCCGTCGCCATCGCCATTTTCAAGGTACGCAGTCTAATTCAAATACTGGAGGATTCAAATGAGTTGACTAGATGGATTCAATTGTCGATTGTGAGCATGGTAGTCCACGTACTAGTGGTTTTATAGTAGGAATGGGCAGGTCTATCAAGAGGAAAGGAAAGTACAGGCGCTGCTGCAAGTGTGTCTCCGAGAGAAGGATCCATTCCGCGCCTGTGACGTTGCAGTTGCATCAGCCTGCGATTTCTCGTGTTTGTGCGGATAATATAGAAAAGTTGTCTGCGCTTGTCATGCACAGGCTTTGATAAACAGGAGCATTCTGAGGACCTATGGCTGAACGTCAGGAGGCTCTCAAATCAGAGTGCAAGAAAGGCAGAAATTGTCCTCCTACCATTAGAGGCCAAAGGCTGTCGCCTTTCAAAATGCTTATATGGTAGCACTTTTTGACCAAGGCGAAAGGCTCTCGAGGGAGAATTGGGTCGAATGAGAATAAAAACCCAATTCTCCCTCGAGAGGCCGTCGGTTTTTTTTTATTAACAGATTAGATTTTTATTATTTTATCAATGGCTTGACTGTCAAAAAAATTGGACTTTGGATTTGGCTTTTGGGGCTTCGCACTATGGCCGGCCGAAGGCTCCGATTTCTCTCAGGGGGTGCACTATTTTGTGTGTGTGGGGAATCATGTTAGTGTACAAGAGGAGGATTAATTTGAACATTATGGTACTATGTATACGTACAAGAAGCATATTTAGGGCCGTAAATAGGGTTGTATATTTACATTAGACATACATACATACATACGTATATACACATATATGAACAAATATAAGAATATTCTAACGTATATAAGGGGTATTTTAAAGGGGGTCATGAACGCACGTGATGCCAAAGTTTAATAAAGAGTGCACCCTCGGCGATTTCTATATTTTATTATATATTTTTAGCCCAAGTCTATGTCTATAGACTTGTCCGTAATATACTGTACTATGTTAGATCTTAACCCTTAAACGTCACAGGTAACAATTAGCTCACTAGGTTCCTTGTGACATTAATCCAAGGGCTAAGGGCAGGCTTCTATGTGAGGATTGGGCCAGTGAAAGCCGCTAGAAGACAAGAATTTAAGTCTCAAGAACCACCATTGGTCCATTCCGTGTCTGCAACCAAACTCTTGGGTACAATTGAAACCAAACTCTTGGGTTCACCCATTTCAGTAGCTCCAATGATTGACTAGTTTGATTCCATTGCAGATGGCAAAGACACATGGAAATTGCTTCTGGCTTTCTAGGACCCTCCACCGATACACTGAAGGGCATCCTGAGACTACAGAGTCCTCAGACAAGCTTTGTTATATTTTGCAATGGACTGTTATGGCATCTTTCTACAGTGTTGGACTGTTATGGCATCTTTCTATAGTGAAACCTTGGACACTGGTTCATTCTAAATACCCGTTTGAGGTCCACCACTTCTCATAATGACTCTGATTGATTCATTTCACTGAGAACCGTGACATAACAGTCCAACACTGCTACATACAGTGTTTTTCAAACTTAAAAAAATTACAAAATAAAATAAAATTTATGGCCGCCATGAGAATACAGACTGTATGTACTCGGAAAGAGGAAAAGTGAGACATTATGAGGTCACGATGAAGTCATCACATGCAGTTCACCTGGCCCTGTTCACTGTTGCTTTGCAAAGCTCGAGTAAAAGGAGCAAGGATTCATGATTTTAAAGCGACAAATTCAATCGATCATATTCATAACATTCAGTAGTCTTCACTGGCTCTGTCTTGCCTTTGAGGAGAATGTGCAGAATATTTGACATCATCATTCATGCAAAATCAGTAGCTAGCTTGGTTTACAGGAAGGCGGAGGTAATGGCAACCGGGAGGCGAAGGTCACCAAGATCTTAAAGCTCCAAACACATAATAAAAAAGAAGAAGATATTGTAGTGACTTAATGCCGACACTGGAGTAGCACGCCAGCCAACACTGACTCATAGCTTTTCTTTTCTTTTTAATTGTGAAAATAATAATAATAATAATAATAATAATATATTTATTTTGAAAAGTTGGTTGGCACTACAGGCGCTAGGCTACGTGCCGGCAGGCACTAGCATCATTTAAAAAAATAAAATTGGTGGTTTTCTTTTCTCCTTTTCTTTTTCCATTTTTTTCACTCCACTCCAATGACCTCCAGCGACTGGCTCTGTCCATCCTCTTGTGAATGAACTTCTATACTGTTGGATGGATGTTGCACGTGAAGGCTACTGAATGTTATGTTTTGAAAAATATAATTCATATGGGACCAAATTTTATATAACTGTAATCAGTGAAGAATAGGGCTTGTTTGCATGCCCCCACTCGAGACAGCTTCAAGCTTCAGCAAGAGAGCCCGGCCTCTGGAAGCACACCAAACTCATGTAAGAAAAATTATTTAATGTTTTATAAGAAGCAACCAGGAGCTATGAATTAGGTTCATTAACCCCTAAACGTACCAACCCTTTGAACAGAAGTAGATCCTAGCCTCAAAAGTAGATATTAGCATGGCTCAGATGTACATGAGGTGCACATGACAGGACCATTGCAAGTCTAAAATCTACACAACAAATTTGACATACTTGTAGTTGGAGGCCTCTCCAATATTATCAACAGCTCCCCATCACGAGAGATTTATTGTAATTGGTAGAGAATTTAATAGGCTTATAAAGATGACTTGGATGAAAGTCATCCGAGGTTGTATGAGAAAGTTGCAAGGCTTTGAATCTGTTCGTGATTCAGTTTCTGGACGCTGGGACGTTTAGGGGTTAAAATTGTCATTTAGTGTCCAGAGAGAATTGATGTCTTTCATCAAAGTCTGTTAAAAGGTGAGGAGAAACAGTGTCCCTACATTACATACAGTGACTGCCAAAACTGAGTACAGAAAAACATAGTTTACCTTTAGTCATTCATATATTATAATGTGATGCATTTAATGTCCAATCAGTTAACGGCTCAAGTATACATGCATGTAAATGATGTGGCTACCAAATTACAAGTCCAGCAATGCAAGATAATTTGAGAAAGATCCAGATCAAAGTAAATTAGCTCCAAAACTCACTTATGCTCACACTTGGATTAAGCAATGAATGCTACAAATCTGACATGTACAAGTGGTCTTTTCTGGGTCTGATTTTTTGGGTGAGCATGTTTTTGGCCTTCACATTTATAATGTCTCCCCATTCAGTGCACATCATGTATGCAAATTGAGCAAAATGGTTTCATTGAGATCTCTCTCTGTTGCTAGTAGAAAGCAAGTAGAAGAAGCTACTTTAGAGAAGTTGAGGAGGGGTGAGAGTACTAGAAATGTTGCTAGAGAGTTACAGGTATCCCAAAGTTGGGTTGCAAAATTTCGTAAGCAACATTTGAGTGAATTGAGTGATGTCAATCAAAGTTTTGGTGGTAGGCCAAAAATGTACAGTGCAGTTGATCGTAGAGCTTGTGTCAGAGCAATCACTGTGGGTGGCTTAGAAACTGCACACAAAGTTGGAAATTACTTGAGGGAAGAGCTTCATGTTGGTATGAGCGATAGTACTGTGAGGAGAGTGTTACGAAAAGCAGGTTTGAAATGTAAAGTGAAGCAAAAGAAACCAAAACTTACACTTCTTCAAATTAAGCGACGATTAGAATTTGCTAGACGTCATTGCCATTGGACTGATGATGATTGGGATCGTGTAGTATTCTCCGATGAAACAAAAATCAACCGATTTTGCTCTGATGGTCGCAGTTGGTGTTGGTTTCGTGATGAACAGAGTAGAAGTGCAGGAATGGTACAACAAACTGTCAAGTTTGGAGGTGGCGGAGTGATGATGTGGGGTTGCATGACTTCAAGTGGCCCTGGTATGATGTGTAGGATTGAGGGAAGAATGGATCAGTACATGTATAGAGAAATTTTAGAGCGAGAGTTGATTCATACGCTCCATGCATACGATTTGGATCCTGCCAATTTGATTTTTCAACATGATAATGACCCGAAACATACATCCAAGAGTGTGCGCCGTTGGCTGAATTTGCAAGAATTTGTTGTTTTGAAATGGCCGGCGCAATCTCCAGACTTGAATCCAATCGAACACTTGTGGGCAACTTTAAAACGCCGACTAAACCAATATGAGAGACCTCCCAAAGGAATGTTAGAATTGTGGGAGCGTGTCGAGGATTGTTGGGCTTCAATTACTTCCAATGAGTGTCAGAACTTGTATAGGAGCATGCCTAAGCGCATTGCAGCTGTTATAGCTGCTAAGGGTAGGTGGACAAATTTTTAGCTTCATTCCAGCTTGTGTGAGCAAAACTGAGTTTTAGATTGAATTTTACTTTATTTTTGTTTGTACGTGCATACTTGTGTGTAATAGGCCTCAATTCCATGGAAGTATGACTAATTGCAATGGTAATCCTATGCAATTTATGGTTTCATTTTTGATGCATCCAATTTTCTTACATTGTTTGTTGAATTTCAATATGATGTGCCTGTACTCAGTTTTGGCAGTCACTGTAGGAGTTTGTCAGTTGTCATTCCCACTTCCATTAAAAGTGCCATGTTCAGTCTTTCCTGGTGATGAGAGTGACATGTGAGTTGGTATGCCATGTTTATTAGAAAGTTGCCATTCATCAATTTTTTCAAGGTACTGTACTGTACAACACCAACATGAGATGCAGGAATCGCACATTATGATATGCATTCAGGGTATGGCATTATGCATTATGGTATGCTCCTCAGGATGCTCGCAATCTGCAATAACTGTATAAATTAATTATTTTGGATCGAGTTCTTTCTAGTAGTGCTTGAAAGAAATATCAGAAATTCTTTGGAAGATCTTCACAGCTTCACACTTCTGTGCAGCGAAGGGAGCACCGGGTTTTTCTTCACATGCCAGACCCCCGCCAACTAGGTAGGTGCTGATTTAACCCCTAATGCATGCAACAACCTCAATGTGCTCTACTGTTTCTCACTACCGCATTTGTACAAGAAATTCTTTGACCATCTTTTGCACAAGAAAAAATTCTGAAATTTTTACAGCAACATGTCTTGTAGTTCTTACAAGGCTCAAAAAAAAAAAAAAAATTGGCCCTATAGGACACATTATGCTACAGTAAACGTCACATGTATGCGAATGTTCTTCCCTGTATGCGCACCGTATGAACATGAACAACCTCCTTTAGGGGTTAATTTGCACACATGAGGTTTATAGAAGTTATTCTCACACAGCTTCACAAATTAAAGTATCATCAGGCCAATTTTAGTTAACCCTAAGAGCATCTCCACTAGCACTCTGGATACGGCTTTGGCTATAGAGAAATAGATGAGATTGGGTTGGTGAACAATCTATTTGGCCCGTCACACTGGATAATCCACTAAAAATCAAGGCCCTCAAAATCACTCTTGCTAGTGTATCTCTTCTTAATTGTACATCATGATTGCACAATCCATGCGTGGTGACTTGTGAGTGGCTCACTTACTATTTTCAAGTGTCTAATTGAGTCATGTTGGTGGGAGAACTACATAGTGAGGTCTGACCTTGAGAGTGCAATCCAGAGTGCTAGTGGAGATGCTCTAGACGTCCTCACCACTCTCCAAATTCGGCAGTTTTGCAAAGCTACATCATAAAATGCAACCTAGAGGGATATTTTGAACTTGATGTATGAATAAAAGTTGTACATTGTCAATTTAAAATTCTATTCATACGGTTAAATCCGCGATTGCTACCACCAATATTTTGTATAAAATTTGAAACTTGAAATTGAAAATTCTTTTGTAATTTGATTACAAATAAGATATTGACAATTTGTGGATGAAATTTGTTGTGATGGGTTAAAATGTAATACTTTAAGTGTAGTGATTTTTGGAGATTTTTGGTTGCTTAATTTTATAAGTTGACTTTTATTAAGAGCACTTTTACATTGAAATCTTTGAAATTTTGGGTGAATCACTACAACATGAAATGAGGCATAAAAATTTCACAAATCATCTCCTTTCTAATTGGATCACACATGCATGAAGCTAACTTCCCATAAAATATATAGTAAAAAATCTACACTGCAAAAAGTCAATGGCGGATGAAAAAAGTGTGTTTGATTTTATACATCGTCCACTTTTTGGACGGTTGGACGTTTAGGGGTTAAGATAGATTGAGCAAGTTTGGAAATCTTCATGGAGAAGACCTCAAAATTAACCTACAGTGCGGTAAATGGTACCTACCTTTTACCCTACAACATGAGCATTACAACTGCTTTCCATAGAGTTTCAAGATTGCTCTCCAAAGACTAAGGACAACTTTCCATGGAGAGCCTGAACCTTCATGATGATGTCATGTGGGTACCACCTAATATGCTTTGAAGGTAGGAAGATAAATGAGGTGGAGGTTGAGAATTGACTTCCAATCTTGCAAAGTTGAGAAAACAAGACCAGAAACTAAACTTTATCCAAAAGTTTTGACACATGTTATAAACACTTGACAACTCAATATGTTACAACCTCCAAGGCACCCAATTAATTTAAACTACATCTCCCAAGACATGTTCTGTCAAGCAAGTAATTGTGAATGACATCACCATGAAGGTTCAGGCTCTCCATGGAAAGCCGTCCCAAGGTGTAGTGAACCCACGTTTAAATTATTCAGGACATTGCAGTTTGAGCTTGTCCAAAAAGAGGACTCTATGACTCCGGGTTGTTCATATCCAACCATCTTTAATTGGCAACACATGGTCACCTCACCAAGCCATTTTTTCTTTAACCCATACTAACGGTTAGTGAGTTAGACCAGTGAGTTAGAAATTAGAACCTACCTCCGTCTTTTGGTTCAAGCTGCACTAAATAAAAGTCAGAGATCTATTCATTCTTTCATCTTGCAATGTAAATTTATTTCTACCAACTCAGCAAAAACAAGTGGAATGCTCAACGGAGTTCGATGATGGCACGCCCGGTAATCTCTCCTCTGTCTAGTTCGGCATACACTCTGTCAGCCTCCTCCAATTTATTTTTCTGAGTCACAGCTGACTCGATCTTCAAGAAGCCCAGCTCTGCAAGACCCACTATATTTGGGAGGTCCTGTCTGGCTCTTGCCCCATACGAACCAACAATACGAATCTGGTGCATCAACAAACGGTAGGCATCACCCACAAAAATTGTATTCATTAGAGTTAACCGAAAAGAAGAGAGAATACATGTTAGTTAAGGTGAGTCTAACTGGTATCTAAGGCAGCCAAGCAAACTGGCATGGTTTCCAAAGAATCCAAAATAGAAAGGAGGGTAAACTAGTTTTGCCGTCACAAAGGTGGCCAAACTCAGTCTAAGGTGAGTTCACAGAGAGCCAAGGCTTGGAGGCGCTGGCCCACATCCAATTTGAGATAATGGCAAGGCATGTGGCAAGCTTGAGATATGATTGGGTGACTGGTTTGATTAGGTGGCTCTGACAACTTAGACTGGCTTGCAAAGCTTATGTCTAAAATTGAAGGTAGAGGGTGTTGGATTCACCATTTGATTTGATTTTGGTTACCCTCAAAGACGACATAGACTTTGGTTTCCTTATATTTTGGGGGTCAGATCACCTGGTCTGATTTCAGTTAACTCAATTGCCAAAATGAAGCCTGGCTGATACACTTCATCTGATGCAGCCAACACATATAAATAATAATAATAATCACATGATAAGAATGAGAATGAAAAAAGATGAGTGCTTACCTGTCTGCGAACAAGTCGACTGATTTCAACTTCAGAGGTGACCCCGAAGGGGGCAAGACCAATCATCACAGCTCGGCCCCCATCTCTGACCGACATAATGGCCTGGTTAAAAGTAGCTGGCTTTCCTAAAGCCTCCACAGCTATATCCACTCCTCGTCCACCCGTAATTTCCTGAAGAGTCTCAAGCCAATTAGATTGCCCTCGAGAATCAATACAACCGAATAATAAAAGATGAAACTTCACATAATTAGACTTCTTACTTAGGTGCTCTAACAAGCGGAGGCAGCCTGCAATCACACCATATCCTAAAACTTTACATTATAAGTGAAGGGCATTAGAGTTAACCGAAAAGAAGAGAATAGACATGTTAGGTGAGGTGAGTTTGACCCGTATCTAAGGCAGCCAAGCAAACTGGCATGATTTCCAAAGAATTCAAAATAGAAAGGAGTGTGAACTAGTTTTGCCGTCACAAAGGAGGCAAAACTGAGATGAAGGTGAGTTCAAAGAGAGCCAAGGCTTGGAGACGATGGCCCACATCCACTTGAGATATAATTAGGTGACTGCATTGATTAGTTGGCTCTCACAACTTGGAGCTCGTGTCTAAAATTGAAGATAGAGGGTATCTTCTTCCCTATTTGCTTTGATTTCAGTTACACTAAAAGAGGGCATAGACTCTGACTTCCTGATTTTTTGGGGGTCAGAACACCTGTTCTGTTTTTGGTTAACTCTATTGTTCCCAAGGTTAACCCCTAAAGGACCAAGGATTCATGGTTTCAAAATATCCCTCTAGGTTGCATTTTATGATGCATCTTTGCAAAACTGCTGAATTTGGAGAGGGGTGAGGACGTTTAGGGGTTAAGGGTTAACTGTGTGGTTACGGAAAGCCCTTTCCACCAACTAGGCGTGAACAAGAAGATGAGATGTTTTTACAAGGTTTCCGATCGTCTCAAAGAACGGCAATTGCCTAAAAGTCATACTGTCTAGGAGATCATTAAATACAACGCGGATCACTAATTCTATACCCACGGAAGGTAGACTTTTCCCGAATCAGTTAACGTGAAGAGAGATTGAACTTACCCGAACTCTTTCTGGAACGTCCTCTGTCGAAGCATTGATGGTGTGAGTTGCACCCATTTCCTTCGCCATCTTCAGTTTCTTATCACTTATGTCAATACCAATGACTATTCGACCTCCAAAGGCACGTGCAACCTGCACGCAGCTGAGAACACGAACTCTTGTCATTTCTAACAATCGATTCTTTCTACAGTTCCTACATTATTTCAGGATATTTTAGAGCGTCCTACTCCCAAGCTGAATTTCAGTGCAGCAGTACACGACCGATATTCTATACTGAGTAGCAGTGCTCAAGATTTGCTCAACTTAGAGATTGTCTATACCTGGATCCCACTCCACCGGTCCCAATAATAGCTACTGTCTCCCCTGCACGCATATCAGCTGCGTTTTTCATGGCTCCATAGGCTGTGAATACAGCGCACCCAAGGATGGCAGACTCGGAGTAAGGCAAGGACTCTGGAATGACGGCCAATCCGTTGGCTGGGACCACACAATACTCGGCCAGGCCACCCATGCTGTACATATATACAGGATCCCCTGCGCAGAAAAGTATTGCATATTAATCGCTGGAGAACATTCACTTCCAGCTCTAAGAAAGTTCAGAGAATGATCACAACTGTTGAAAAAGAAAAAACATACTGCTTAACCCCTAAAGGACGAAGGATTCATGGTTTTAAAATGAAAAATTCAATCAAGCATATAGTGGAAAATGTAACTCAGATGGGACCAGATTTTAAATTACCAGAATCAGCGAAGAACATTGCATATGCTGGTCAAGAAACAAATAAATTTGAACAAAATGGAAGTTCACATAGGACCTACTAAAAACTGCTAAAAAATCAAGAGGCCTAATTTGGGCTTCCTGGTCCTTTAGGGGTTAAATTGAGCACAATATGTTGCATGAATATGGCTGTAAAGAATGCAGGCAATAGTTACTAGTGGTGAGTGAGTACCGCTAGTAGACATGTATAGTCGTGTAGTCCCGTCGTAAAGACCTCCCATTCCTCGATTATACTTAAAGAAGGTCTCACATAAATCCTCCTGACCCTGTTAACAAAAGCACATTCGCTAGCATGAGGGAAAAAAAGTGTAAGATCTATATCGCAAGTCCCATAAAACATTTGCATTCAAGGGTATATTTTGCCAATACTTTTGTGCACTCCACATAAGCAAGGACACCAAATATCATCATCGAAATAAGGAATGTTCATGAAGGTGGGGAATGATACCTTCACACAAAAGAAACAACCACCACAGGGCATGATGAATGAACCCACAACTCGTGACCCCACAGGCAATCTGCACCATCCAACCATTTCATACATCACCTTCCAAAATTCCATGGATAATATGTGATCGGAGTCGGTAGCAGCATTAGAATACGGACCCTGATATCAAAAGTGGTGATAAAATGTTCTCAACGTAGATAGTGTCAACAAAAGGAAACATGTTACCGAAGAAGTGGTTAGGATTTAAATTAGATCAAGGCTCCGAACCTGTTGATGGTCGCTGCGTCGGTATGCTTGCCATGTTCGACAACCTCGCCTGTGACCTCATGGCCAAGCACGCATGGAATTGGATATGGCTGATCCTTGTTTATGACATGCAAATCCGAGTGACAAACCCCGCATGCTGAATATCAATGCAACAACACATTCAAGCGGAAACTCGTCAACGTCAGGACCCCGTGATGAGCATGAACATTCCAGCATGCACAGCAGTCCAGAAGTATTTCCACAAGTTCGCCCCTCCCACTATTCATTCATTCATTCATTCTAGAAGTAGTAGTAGTCGACTAGTAGTAGTAGTAGAAGTAGTAGAAATAGAAGAAGTAGTAGTAGAAGAAGAAAGAAAGAATGAGTACTCCGGATTTGATCTTTCTGGAGCATCGATTCTGGCAACATGATTAATTAACTAATCCTGCCAGTAGGAAGTACATTGTAGATAGCCATTGGAGGTAGAAGTTGGACTGTGGCATAACATACCAAGAGAATCAAGACTATGTCAAATGTGCACATCCGGTGAGGTCAAAACGGAATTCCCTTTCATCTTTCATTCCCCCTACTACGATAGCATTAGAACGAAACATCTTGATCTTTTCACAATTGAGAACTTAAGAAAATTTTCACATCTAATTGTCACAAGCTAATCAGTAAATTTTTAAAGCATGCCACTGAGCATTTCCCGTCTGCTAGTCCCTTGGGCCACGGGACTCTCGGTGGACGTTAACGATTCATTTTCATGGTCATCGATCTGTCTGAATTATGTGCATCAGCCCTGCCAACACAACGACTCTGAAGATGACATAGCTTGGTTGGTTGTGTCTAGCGTGTACCGGTACTTGAAGGGAATGGAATGGCTGCAGGAAAGAAGGAAGGAATGTACCTTGGGTTCGGATGAGAACTTCGCCGATTTGTGGACGCGGCAAGCGGAGTTCCTCGATGGTCATGGGCTTGCGGGGCTCCCACAGCACTGCGGCTTTCATGGTCTCCGGCAGCGTTCCCAGTAAGTAGTCAGTGTCCTTGCTGCTGGGTTGCTGAGGGTCTGAGGTGGTGCTGAACGGGCTTTGCAGGGGACGCAATGCTGCTGCAGCAGCAGCACCTGCTCTTGCTCTTCCTGCAAGAAGGGACAGCCGAGAAACAGAGGTGCGCATCGCCATGGTGCTCAATTGTGCAGGTTCTAGTACACCTTGACAAAACTCCGAGATACTTGAAGAAAAGAAAAGAATCAGGTCACAAAATTCGCCTAGCCATCTCCAATGCAGCCTCGACAACTGAGTGTAGTAGCAATCACCGCCGAAACCCTACTCCTCCAATTTGCAACGAAAATGGCTCCCGGTCTCCGCTAAAGCGCCTTGAGTCGTCAAAGAAAGGAATCCACACCGATGATTCAAGCTCTGGCGTGCGCAACAACTGCGTCAAATCCACCGCTACTAACTTAACTTAGTACTTGAAAAAACAGAAAGAAAAACAACAAGGGATGGAGGAAAGGGACAGAAGGCAGAAGTACGCCTCTACCAAAGGGGAATTTGCCGTCAGGAGCAGAGGGTGCCTGCTTGGCTGCTTGCGTGGCTGCTTGCGTGCGCACATGATCATCTGCTCTGCCCGCACTCTGCCAGGTCTCTGCGCTGACCTGGCAGGCAGATGACCTGGCAGGCCGACTGACTGGGTAGTAGGCAGGTCCACTGAATGGGGAGTTACCAGCTAAGGTAGATGTTCATATTTCCGTCCAGATTTCAGGTTTGCATGGTTAGGTCTGTGAAAGAAAAAGTTTATTATTTTTGGATGCTCCGCAAAGTTCGTGCAAAGGCATCCCAAAAAAAAACACATTTTTTGAATATGTCTACAATTTTCTGTGAATTTCTAAGTCTAAAACCGTAGAGTGGCCATTACTCGTGCATAGGGTTCGTGCTTTATCGACAGGTTGGATTCTCAAAATCAGCCAATAAAAGAGCAATTTTTAGAGTGCTTCTTGGGTGCTTTTTCAAACTTGGCTGGGTGGTTTTAAAGACCCAGCCCCGAAATGTAGGGATCGACATCGGGACCCGCACGGAATTCAGCACACCTATCTTAAAATCCAACCGTTAAGAGCCATGAGGGCCGATTCACGTTGTTTGAATGGAGGATTGTGGTGCAGAATCGGCAGGGACGGCAGAATCAGCTCTTACTGTCGATTCTGCAGTTCCCTATGTGTTCCCAACCCGTCCCCCATAGCTCATAACGCTAGGGAACGGGTAGAGACGGGCCGATTCTACCACCCGCTCGACTTGTGAGCTCGCGCTGCTGCGCTCGCTCACAAGCCTCGCAGGTGGCAGAATCGGCCCATCTCTGCTCGTTCCCTAATACGCAGTGGCGATAGCAATAATCTTTTTGTAATGCTCGCCGCAGTGTTGATTTCCTTCGTTGTTGCAATCCGCCGGTGATGATCTTCGTTGTCTTCTTCTTCACGGTTGCCGTTTTGCCGCTTCTTCACAATCTAGTTTCATCTTCAACCTTGTCCATCACCACGCTTATTGTTACAATCACGGTTGTCATCCTCACACACCAAGCTTCAAAAGTTTACTGGAACTAAAACCCTACACCACTCTCCAATAGCTCCTAATTGACGAATTTTCAATCCAGATCTAAATCTAATGTATGCACCCAAAAAACAGAGTCCCATGATACACAGACAAAAGAATGAGAGAAAATAGTATTGTAGATATCTAAAATTCTACATCCATTTTGGATTTCCATCCAAAAAAATTCATCCAAAATCCTCATCTAACCTAATCAACACTAACATAGCGGACTTCTACACTATAAAAGTGTACAATACGCCATAGTAGCGCGTACTACACTAATTTGAAATAATTTCCACTAATATGGTGGTTTACGTCTCACTAATACCTCATAAAATAGCTCCTAAAAAATCCTATCAATTGTAGAACAAAACCCACACTCACGCATCATCTAATGAAACATAGCTAGGAAAAAACGCCCAAAAACCCTAGATAGTTTTAATACTTACTAATTACGCCAATCAACTCACAAATCATTGCAACACCATTCATGCAATTTTAATAGACTAATAGCAATACTCTAACATCAAATACGCCCATACAATCATAAATACAAAAACATAGATATAAAAACCACACAACTCATAAAATACTACAAAACTCAAAGTAAATATTTTACTACATTGCATGAGCCGTTTGAACGGCTCACAAACCTCCATTAAAAACACATTCAAAAGAATAAATGTCATTGCTATACACCATGACGTATCAATTATAGTACACAAAAGAAAAATAAAAAATAACCAACCACTACCAATAAATTTAAATCCACGTTGAAAAAATCAATAGAGAGGTAGTCGTCAAGACCAATATTTATTTTTTGTTTTTGTTTTTATATTAGCACAACATAAGCACTTGTCTCATGTACGTAGGACAGGACCGGTAGATTGGTACAAACTTTCCTGCGTATGATAACTTACTAGCAGCACCAAGTCATGTATATCACATTATTGCTCAAATGGATCCATCAGGAATCGAACCTAGATCATGTAATTGCAATACAAAATTCTTCATCAATCAACCACGGAATTCATGACTTAGTGAACACCAAACTAACAAATCCTTAGTTATACTTAACAAATTCTAAATTTTACCCAACAAATTCTTCATCCACTAGATTGCAGTTACTTTTGGTCCTGGTTACTTTTGATATTGGTTACTAGTTACTAGAGTGTCTATTCTGGGAACAATAGAGTAGTTTTGCAACAATTGCCCTTTGTCCGGTGGGCAATAGCTCATTGTCATTATAAACAAACACTTTATTCATGCCAGCCTTGAAAGAGGACCGGAGTTTTTATTTATCATCTGTCTAAACCACTCACAAGTCACCACACATAGATTGTGCAATAATGATGTGCATTTAACCTCTAAACGCTTGCAAGGCCGAAATCTGGTTTTTCAATGTAACTCACTATTCAATTCCAATTGTTGTATGGATGATTTCCATCAAACTCCTTTTTGTGAAGGGATTTTGTTGGTCATACCACCTCTTCAAGTTAAATTCAAATCATTTAAGCTATTTTTGAATTTTACATGAAATCCCAACTACAATAAGAGTTGTAAACTATATTTAGGCCATGAAATTGAGTTCTATTGCGTTTGAGCTTAACTAACAAAATTAAGTTTACGAAGTATAGTTTCTATTCCACTTTGAATTTTTGGAAAACTCTGAAAATTGATTGTTTTGTTGGAATTACAAGTTCGGTGGGGTATTACCATGGTGTAACAAAAAAAAATCTAAATTTAGATACATGGATGATCTTCATTAACTATAATGTTCTTCATTGTAATTTACACCTTTGGTAAAAAAACCGGAATTTTTAGTACATTTTGTAATTGATATGAATTTTCTTTACAACCACTTCAAAAAATCATAGTAATTTCCAATTTTCACCAAAATTCATGAAAAATTCATGAATTGCAGTAGACATATAGCTTCATCTGTTAAAAATGTAAAATTGAATACTTATCTCATTTATAGTGGCAAAATTGAGTGTGACATGTAAAACATGATTCCATGGTCATAGGCCCAGGCATTTAGGGTTAGAAGAGAAGATACACTAGCTTGAGCCATTTTGAGAGCCCTGATCTGGGTTAGCGCATCTCCACCGGGAGATGCCAAAGTGGCCCTCAAACAGTCTCTAGCACGCACCGCTTGCCTGGCGTTTCCCCTCTGGGAACTCGCCAACATCCCTTTCTTCTGAGGGCACTTCAAAAACCCTGGAGGCCCCCCTCAAATTCCTTGATAATTGCGTGCATTGCTCCGGGCCCTCGAGAGCTCTGACAACCGGATCTATGCTCAAGTTGAAGGTATGGTGGAGAAACTCTTAGAGCATCCCCACTCCTACACGCTAGAGAAGACTCGCTGAAATTATTCATTTACATTTGAAGAGCCCTTGCACTTACACTCCCCCACCCTTGCACGCCCCTCACACATCAAAAGTGCACATCAAATAGTCAATGGACCAATCACAAGTAAAATGTGGGGATATAGTCAACTAAATAGTGATTTGAAGGGCCATTTCTTGACACGCTAGGATTGAGAGTCAAGAGGCATTTTGGAAGGGCCCTTGGCACTTTTCATCTAGTTCTGGAGTGTGAGACTCTGGGAGGGCAGCGGTGGAGCTGCTCTTACAGAGTCTCCCTCCAAATAAATTGTTGATCAACCCATGCACATCTATTTTTCTAGAGCCAGGGAGCCAGTGAGCAGTCTAAAGCCAAGAATTGTAACTTGTTGCTTGTGGATTATTTCTCACTAGGTTGGTGCATGCCGCAACCGGCACATAATATTTTCCAAGTGGAATCATGCTCGTGTGCATTGAACATGGGTGACGATAGAAAGACGAAGAATTACATAGAGAATGCACTCTAGTTTACCACTGGACTCCGTGTTTCTTTTTCTGTCAAGAAAATAGGCAAGGTAATAGAGATGAAGTTTAAGATTCACCGAGGTAATTGAAATCTACTGTGACTCCCCCGATTCTCCTGAAGACCTTGAGAGAAAAGTACACATGGTTGAGAGTTTTGAAGCATTTAGTAGATAAGATTAGGCAAACCTGACTTGCATGAAGTCCTAGATGGAAGGATGTCCGTCTTGATTGATCCTGTTGTAGACGAGCTTGCCCTGATGATTGCTTCGGCAAGCTTCCTTTGGAGCCGTCCTTAGAGCTTAGCCACGTTAGAGATTTGTGCACATGAATCTCAATGAAATGGAAACAAATGCAGGTGATTCAATGGTGAAGCAAGAAAATCTAGAGTTGAATCAAAAGCCATTCCATGGGAAGACTCAATGTGATTCCTGCAATAGTCTCAATGTACTGTACAGTAGTGTACAGAGGCGACCGCTGCCAACGGAAGTGGCCACTCAGCGGGGTGACATGGCATGTCCAACCCTCGACTGAATATCAATGAGGATATCAGTCAATGCTTCACAATTCTACAAACGACATCTGCTTCAGGTATCCGGCGTTTCAAAGTGTTGGTGAAATCTACAGTCTCCGGTGCTTCTGTGCAGCCATCCACGCCCAAATTCTGAAACTGACTCAGAGCGGCCTCCATGGATTGTGATACCGTCTCCTCATCTGAAAAGTCTGCAGCCACTGTGGTGGAGTAATACGCCCCTTCTTCGTTGTTATCAAAAATCAGAGACTCTAGAGTTGGTCCCTGCATCACCACACTTGCAATTCAGAATGTGCTACACCAAGACCTTAACCTCTAAAGGACTGAGAAGCCCTTACTGGATGTATGGACTCTTTCACATTTTCCTTATGCCAACCAAACTTAGAAGAGATTCATTGTACGAACAAGCAGCTATTCTACAAGAGGCTCTGTCCTTGTAGCAGTGGCTCGCTTTTTGAATAAGAAGCTATTCAAACTTCCTCACATGAATTCACAGTAGAAACTTGTAGCTTTTGTCAATGTAAGGCCGCCCTCCAAAGTGGATGAGGCCAACAAACAACAAATGATAAATTGAAAGAAGAGTATCATGTTGTTCCAGAGTTGATACTCATCATGTTACTCAACCGCCATGTATAAAGTGAAAAATAAAGTGCACCAAATGTAGATGAGTTCTTTAGGAGTTCTTTGATGCTTCATTCTGCAAGAGCTGGGCATCAAAAGATCCCTAGGTAGCAAAAAGAAAGAAGAGGATTGAACCTTGCAGTATTGTTGGTAGTGTTGATTAGCTTGACTGTGCTCAACTGTTCCTGGAAGAAGCCCAGTTCCATACCAAGAGTCGTCACAGTCGGAGGATGCTTGCGATAGGTACCTGTCCAACCAAGAATTATTGTTACTGCTCCTAATCAAACAGTACTCAGCTTGAGATTCGTATGCACAAAGGTGCTCACTGGTTTTATGGAGAGAATAATTTCTGTAAATCTCTCTTTTCAAAATAAATGACTAGGTAATATCAGTTTCGATTTGGTACCTGTAATATAGCTCCTCTTCCGCTAATGGGCCGTACAAGGACAACCAATCTATCCCAACCAATTCTGGTTCCAGTTCATCTTCAGATCTAACTGGTGTCGAGCCTTGTACAGGACTTGGTACCACTGAAGAAGGATGGTCTTGGTTCTTGGATCCAAATAGCCAATTTGGACTCTTTAACAGAACCTCCCTGAAAATCACACTCAAAGTTCAGTAGAGGTACTCTTAAAATAAAACTTGTAAGTATAGTACTCAACTACAACCATCAACTCAGTGTTCTGCAGCTCGCAAGAAAATAGAAACAAAATGATGTTAACTTGATGTCAACTTGGTCTTCAAACAATAGTCAATCATGTTTCATTAATGGGCTTCTAGACTCTAGAGTACCACAAACCTGATGTTTATGAGTACTGACGTTTGGAAGAAAAAAAAGGGAGACATAAATACACTATGCTAACATGAGGTCACAAAATAAATTTAGAGGCTCCCTACAATAAAATATGAGCCCTACATAATACCATTGACGATTCATACTGCGTGTTACGATACTTTAAAGAACAAACATAACTGAGAAAACAAGCACGTTCATGATCAAAACAGGTGACTGAGCCAACAAACACGTTCATATAAAGCTCTGCCAAATTAGCTGAATATTACCAGATGAATTCCCTCTCCTAATCCGCTGTTGATTTTAAAACTATTACAAGGTCTGAATGACACTTTGGTTATCTTGATTATAAACTATAAACCCAAAAGAAATTAAAATTAAAATTAAAATTAGAAGATAAATATGCTGTCCAGAGACAAATAAATCCTCAAGTTACTTGCATCCTAGATAAACAGGAAGGTATATTCATGAGGCTTATTCCACGACCTTCCTTCTTTCCCATGCTTGAGGGTGTGCTCTCAGTGGGCTGATAATGATTTAGAGCACTGATTATTATAAAATTCATGGAAAATTCATAGAAAATTCATAATTGCTTGCAAAAATAGGAAACAAGTTCCACTGCAAATGCGTATTTGGAACAATTTTACTTTGTGATTGGCACCTCTGAAAACAGGAGGTCCAGAAAACCCCACGGTTTAAGCCTCATGTACCTTTTTAGACTATACAGTGGCCACTCAACTAAAACCTGAGCTCTTCTTTTCTAAAACTTACACTCCATATGTGGGACTTTCTTAAGCCTCTCTTCATTTTTACAATGTGCCAGTTCATTCTCCAAAACCAGGCATACATCTAGGACAATGAACACATACTTTACATCCACAACCCATCCTCAAACTCACATTCCGTTCCAGTCAACTCTTGCAAAATGGGTACTGCAGGCCCAATATGTACATGATATTTTATAACTGTACAGGTGCACTTACGCAGCGTCAGGAGTGGACCAAGGTGCTGGAAAGTGCTTCATATTCTCTCGTTGTCCCTCTGATCCACGAGGCTGCATACTTTGTTGAGAGGCACAGTTGACCTGCAATTTATAAAGGATATATTGTTCATCAAGCGCATATTCATGATGTCAACATTCTCGGCGCTGTATATCGGCAAGTTCAAACCTCTTCACAAATAACGATGGTAAACTGTAGAAGTTCACCTGAAGAAGCTTGTCGAAGGAGGTGAGTTTCCTGCAATGGTAATCATCTGGATGACGACACGAAGTTACAGGCTGAATTGCCCCTGGATTCATTTTCCGGTGTGCTTGCACGGTGACCGCCCCAGTTATCGCCAAAGGAGTCCTGAATCATACCACACAGCAAAAGACTTGTAAGACAATCAATTCTTTAACAAACCAAGACATCAAATCTTCCACTTATTCATTCCCTTGGCCCAAATGAACTTACTCGACGGCAAAAAATTGGATAAATCACAACAAAATCGAGTCCTGACACGATGGACAACTGTACTAAATCTGCAGCCGTAACCAATTGATCAAATGCTACTGTTAACTGCTCCATACTATAAAATGTAGGAGGAAACAGTAGCACTTGACCAATTATTGGTCACCTACTCGTGGATTGTGTTATATCCAACTAGTTGCCTGCATCTAGCTTGATCTGTTCTTATTGAGAAATACAAACTGTTACAAGTGTTTCATATCTCATATTGTGCTGAGTTGAGATACGATCACTTTTGAGATTAATGAAGTAATTGAGATGAACAAATCAACCCCACTTCAACACATGTATTCCTCGTCACTGCTAGTTGATTGGCCATGTAATTAAGTAAATATACATGCATCATAGCAGAACCAAGTGCTACATAGAAGGCAATTTACTTACTTGCCATCCTCCGAGAACTCATCCTCGTATCCAGCCACGTGCAGATAATAGTCAGAGTCCAACTCCCATAGAGGCGGTTTCCCCAACTGTGGTCGGAAGTGGCCAAGGAACCTGCACTCAAAGCCCCTCAGTAAATTCGTACTGAAAGCAAACACTTACCACACTGGCATAGAAGTAATTTGTCCTAGCTAGACAGACACTGATATGTACTCAGGAATCCAAGTTCTGATTGCGCACCGGAAAAAAACGATTTAAATTGCAATGAGATTTGTGGATTGTAGAATACAACCAAGGACTTGACTTACAGGTTCATTGCATCTTGCTTCTCCCGATCCGTGAAGGTGTTACTGTAGAAGCGTCTGATAGAATTCAGAATTTCCGTGGACTGAGTTGTTGCTTTCCACTTGCCCTGCCTCTCTGGAAAGACCTGGGAGACACAACCAATTCAATCTCAATAAACTACTCACGTTACTGCCTTCTTAACCCTTACAGGACATACCAAGCCCCTCGGGCTTAGTTTTCTCAGTTTTCAAACCACTTTGACCATGAATTGCTAATAATGGAGAAATGTTTTTGTGAATTGGTCTTTCAGGCATCATCCGTGACAAGAATGGTATGTACCTACATTTTTAGGATGTAAATTATTTCTATCTTTTGAGGTTAAAATTCAAAAATACTCCTTTCTGAATTAGGAAATGTCCTTTATGGGTTAAACAAGAATAGACCCAAAAAATGTATACTGGTTAGAAATCTAGATACAAAAGTTGTCCTGAGAACCACGCTGAAATATCTACGCTTGAACAAGTCCAGAACATTTTAGAGAGGGAAGATTTGTCATCCCTGCAAATATCAATAACCATTAAAGCGGAGTGAAGTATAATCTCACTTTGTTATGAGCGTTAGAGCCACCATACTGAAGCGCTAGGACATTCCCCATATGCTCGTACATAAACATCAAAGTTTCTGCAACCTTTCCGTTCATATCAATTTCAGGGGTGTCAGACAAACCCACTGCATGAAGCTGACGGCCTGCTGCAATTAGGCCGAATACATACTGGGCAACATTAGTGCGATCAATGCAGTCGATGCAATTTGTTCTAAGCACCCCACTTTGGAACCTTTGCTCCCTTTTCCAGTCACGATCCCTTAATACAGTTGCTGCTGTTGCTGAAGATACAGATTCACTGCATTCATAGCGATAATTACATGGTTACCGAAGAGTCGATATCTAAATTTAATAGGAAATATGATAGAGTAGAAATGGCAGGTAATAAACAATCTAAATTTGAGGTCAGAGCAACCTACGTGGAGGCATTTGCAGCACGCTGGTATTGAGCTGACTTGGAGAGTCCAGGAACTCCACTATAATACATGTCGGTAAGATCCAGGGTGTCCTTGGCTACTTGTCCCAAGACAGCAATCACGTTTGTCACCTTACTGCAAAACCAGCCAAGAATGGTTGAGGTGTAAATACTCTACTTTGAAAGATTGAACGCAAAAAGCAAAAAGGACCTTCATTAAGAGGAACTCGAAAAGCAAAGAATCTGGCATGTGTCAAAGGTACCTACCTCTTCGAGTATTTGTGGTAATCCCAATGTATAAAATTAAGACGCTTCTCTTCAGGCAAGATTGAATTTAGGTATCCTACTGCATGGGCAAACTCTCGGCGCAGAATCATTTCACGAGGCCTCTTTTCCTGAGTCTGCGATTCATATCAGTAAGATGTTAGGAAACGTGAAAATGGTATCTCGATTATCCTGTAACTTACAAGATCAGAAGTAAACACCATCCCTGAACGATATATCAAGAAATCTAGAAAAATAGGATCCAGCAAGAGTTGGAAACTAAGTTTGACCTTTATGAGGTTCAAGATGGTGATGGGATTCCCATATCTGTTCTCTAAATCCTCGAAATGAAGCTTGGTAGAAACATACATTGGATCGTACCTTTGCACTGTAATACAAAGAATGAAAAAATTAATTAGTACATGGTCACGCCTGAAAAAATGAAGGGATATGAACAGGAAAGAATGAGCCAAAGAGGTGATGCTCGAATTGGCTTACGGTGTATATCAGGCTTGGCATTCAGGCGAGAAGCCTCTTGTGACCAAAAAAGTGGTATTGATCCCCGAACTTGCACAACCGAGCTTATTCGCTCATATCCAGGTCCAGATCCTGTTTCGTCTACCACAATTTGTTCGGTCTCAACATCATTGGCAACTCGTCCTTTGTCATTTACTCCACGTTTCAAATACCTATCAGCAAATCATGCAGTTCCATTGCTTATAGAACCGAGGATTCATGGTTTTACAATGGCCAATTTGTTGCGAAAAATATAATTCAGATGGGGCCAAATCTTACATCACAAGAATCAACGAAGAGAATTGCACGTTTTGGTAGAAATTTTAAGTTATAAAAATAATTGAATAATTAAATCAAATCTGAACAATTCCTACTCAAAAAACTGCTCATAAACATGGACCTTTTGGTCCTTTACGGGACAACAGAAGAAGGTTTATCTGAAAGTAAATTTTCTAACCTTGTACCAGCAAAATGCCTGGATCTCCTGGCAATAAGGAAGACGCTGAACAGGCGTCCAAACGTGATGAAGTTGGACTGCATTGATTTCATAACAAAGTTAATGACAATCCCACGGAAATCATTGAAGCTGAATGTTAGGACACAGATCGTCCAATAAGAAATAAGCGTCTACCTATAAAAGCTCCAAGAGCTTCAGAATCTGCTTCAAAACATTATACCCTTAGCATCTAAAACGCCCAATATGGCCATCTGCACCACTGAACTTTGCAACGGTGGCATTTTCTCATTTTACCTCAGTTTTATGATTGCAATACATCATTTTAAAGCTCTTGTTCTAGACTACAAGATCAACAGTGTCGACTGTGTCAAACCAAAGTCATTTCAACAGAAACAGATGATATGCGGCAATGAGGTCCGGTTATCCTACACTACAGAAAATACACAGTGGTCCTTCAGGGGTTAAAACATTAAAAGAATAGAGTTAGTTGTAAAGTCGAACACATATGACTTGTCTCCTCTTTTTTTACTGAAATTTAGATCGTATCACCCCTCCTTTATACTGACATGAAGTGATATGATCTAATTTCAGTAAAAAACAAGAGGGGCCAAGTCATATGCGTTCGACTTTACAACTATATCTAATGCCTAAAAGAAACATCGGGTGTTCCATAACATAACAAGATGAAACGGATGACTTTGTTGTACCTGCTCAAAGAAACCATGCATCAACGCAAGTGTCCAACGTGTGTTGTTAACCTCCTGGCGAATTCCTCGCGAGAGAAAAGCATTCCACACGAACATGTTTTCATACGGCATACTTGTATCCTCACGTAAGATCTCGTTCCGCTGCACACTCTGCATGATGCGATATGTGTAGCTGAAGAAGAAGTCCTTGTTAAGGTCCACCCCTTGAAGCAGCCGCTTATACCTACAGCATATATATTATTAAAAATTTATGTCCAATAGTTAGAGAATTAAAAACAAAAAACATATAATTAAAAAAAAATACATAGGATAAATTGTTCAACATATGAAGTTTAAACTACATTAAAAGAAAAGTAACTAAGTATGATAAAAATCATGTGATTGTATTATATGTGACTTAAGTGTATTGTTATTGATCCACCTTGATTGACAAACACCATCAGTACCGCCTAAACCCTAATAAATCATCACAGAAGTTCCAATTCCAAGACAGGGAAGACAAAAACCTTGCTTCATCGTTTGAATTTGCAACATCTGTTTGCACTGAACGATGAGGAACTGCGATCAATCGACTTTCGCCAACGGTATAGATCGTATGTCCGCAGAGAGTCCCGACTTGTCGCCGTTTTGTCACCAAGAGCATGTAGTAGCATTCTAGGAATTTTATAAAACCTGCAAAAACCATAAACCAAACGTGAAGATTGCATATTAACCTCACGGGAAACCCTAGAATAAGTTGAAAGAACTCTTAATAAAGAAACCAGCGAGTTAAGGTACTCCGAGATCTAGAAACCGATAGCAAGATCAAAATTATATCAAAGTCCAAGAAGGCAGTATATTAATTACCGACAATGCCGTATGCTTTCGTGATCTGGGTCAATCCTCCCGTGGCTTTGTTGCCTTCATCAATCGTTGTCAACAAAGCGAAGTGCTCACGTTTTGTGTACACCACAGGGTCCTCGCAGAGGCAAAGCTCATTCGGTTCGGACCTGTCGATCTTCAGCACCCGCCAGTGCTGTTTGCTTTTGTCCCTTCCAACAAGGTAATACCTCTGCAAAAACAGAATGTATACATAGAATTCAATTCAGATACAAAATTAGTTGAATACAAAAACAATTCCAACTCTCATATGACCAAAAGCGTGCATCAAATTTGCAAAATTTGAGAAAAAACACGAAAGAACACTTACCGCTCTTGTTTCGTAGGCATAAAATTTCTCCAGAATGTAAGTGTCGGGATTAACAGCGTTCTCCATTGATCGATACGGACAACAAGCGACTCGGGAAGGCATCGTCACCATCTCAATTACTTCAATGAATCATCAATTATTTCACAACAGTGCTTCCTCTGTCGCCCGCCATCTCTCGCGAATTCCTAACTCGCCATAGATTTATCAAAAAGTAAAAGAAAAACATAGCGTACAACGCTAGTTACTACCACTTCTAAAGCAAAAGAGAGTACTAAACCTTCACTCTTTCACAAAACTTTTACTTAAAGAATAAAAAAATACAAATAAAATCACGTAGCCATCTCCAATTCAGGTTCAACAACTGAGCGTAGTAACAATCACCGCCGAAACCCTACTTCTCCAATTTGGTACTAAAATGGCTCCCCGTGCTCCGCCAAAGCGCCTTGAGTGAGTCGCCAAATGTTTCACACTTTGAAGGGACATCTACACCGATGATTCAAGCTTTGGCTTCGACGAAAGTGCGCAAATCCGCCACTATCACTAGTACTTCCAAAAACAGAAAGAAAAACAAGAAACAAACGTCAAGTGATGGATGGATTGGAGCCTTTGTAGGAAAGGGACAGCGTGATGAGTGAGAGTGGAGGCGTGGGAAGGAATCCAGACGACTTCAGTCCTTCTTGCAGTCATTGTAAAAGTCCAAAACACCCAAAACGCAAGAATACTAAACTTTGGACATAATTTTCATTTTTGTGTAAAAATAAAAGAAAAGAAAAAGAAAAAGAAGTTTGGAGGGTTGGTATTTGCTTGAATGAAAGAAAAAAAATTAAACAAGCGGCTAGTCGCGAAGTCTATGCCTTAGTATTTATCCCAGATTTACTTTTACGGCTTTATTTTACTGACCAGGCGCGTAACTCCGGGTAACTCCTCAAAAACGAAGCGTTTCCGTAGTCTCTCCCCTCGTGGGCAGAGACAATAAATCATTCAACGAGTATGTGTTGACATGTTGTGTTGCTACACTACATTTTTTTATTCTATTTAGTGCACTATTCTATTTAGTGTTGCTTTTAAAATAATGTTGCCTAAAATTAGCAATGGAATTTGGAGAGATCGTAACTTTTGGAGGGACTGCAACTTTTGAAGGAATTACAACATTTGGAGGGACGGCCACTTTTCGAGGGACATCAACTTTTTGAGGGGTGAATGGACCTTGACTTTTGGAGGGACCGCAACAATTACAAACCTTTCACAAGCCTTTCACTACAACCGAATATATGATTGTATCTATTTAATGTGAACCGCACAAAACAAAATGAGAATTGTACCTGGAAATTGTTATGTTGCTCGATCTCAGATACAATCTCGAATACACAACCGAAAATGAAAAAGGAATTATTATTAAAAATTAAGTGTCTTTTATTCATAAAAATGGTCTTTTCCTCTTAACCTTTGGATTCAATTTGTTGAAGTAGTATGATTGCGTGGGCTGAAGTTGCTCATAGCCATGCGCATTAGCTAGAGTAGATGATGCGAATGAGCTAGACTTGCAACTAGAGAAGTGGTACTAGTTAGAAGTAATGAGAATTGGGTCTCCCAAGTGATATGGGCTGATCCTAGTGTACTAGGAGTGGAGTATGGGCTGATGTCCCATATGGTTTGCCAAGGGGACTCCCTTGGGTGTGCTACTTAAGAGGGGCAGCCCATGAGTAAAGATTATCTCTTTCCTATGCATTCCAAGTGTTTGTGTGAGGCTTTGGCATTCTAATCTAACCTTCAATAGGTTATGGGCCCACTCATGTGTTTTGCGTGAGTGAAAGATTAGATTGCTCATTGTGTGGAGGTCGTGCGTTGGAGCGCTGATTTTGGAGTATTGGAGCGCTGATTTGGAACTTTGGAGGGCTGAATTCGAGCTTTGGTGGGCTGATTTCGACATTGGGAGGTATTACAATCTTCCTACCTTTGATCTACGTGTTGGAGGGCTGAATTCGCACTTTGGAGCTTTTGGAGCACTTTGGAGCACTTTTGGAGTTTATACACGTCTACAAGGGCTGAATTGGAGCTTTGGAGCTTATTGGTGCTTGTTGGAGTATATTGGAGCTGATTGGAGCTTATTGGAGATTATTGGAGCCTATTGTAGCTTATTGGAGCTTATTGGCTCAATTTGTGCTCAATTTGTGCACTTGTGTTGTTGCAAGGCACTTTTATGCTTTGAGGCTCTTGGGGTGAGTCTACAATCTGATTTTGGTATTGCAATTCTTGCACAAGGGTTTGGAATGTGAGTTATGCCCTTGGAGTGCTCAAAATTAGAGTTTGGGTTAGTGAATGCACAACGGGGCTGATTTGATGAATTTCAATGCAATTAGGACTTGAAGGGGCTGAATTTGCATTGATTTAGAGTCCTTGGAAGGCACAAGGGTGTCCATAGGGTGCATTACGTGTTGTGAAGCACAAGGGTGCTAATTTGAGTGGATTTGAGCCAACGAGTGCGCAATTCTCCTAGTTAGGGTGTTGTGGTATGATCTTGTGCAAATTCACTAAGAACCATCACGATTGAGTGTTGTGAGGTTGATGTGTAGCACAAAGGTGCTGATTTAGTGTTTGGAATTAGTTTGGAGGCATTAGAAGCACGTACGTGTGCAATTTGCCTCACAAATCACAAAATTGTCAAAAAATCATAAAAACAATATTTCTTAGCTTTCTAGGGGCTGAATTTTGTGAGCGTACGTCCTTCAATCAAGGATATGGCTACATTTGAGGGTGAAGGTGCTAAGGTTGTAGACAAGTTCGATGGCGTCAACTTCCACTTGTGGAAATTCAAGATGGAAATGGTCATGGCCGAAAAAGAATTGTGGGAGATAGTTGAGGGTAGTGAGGAACCGCCTTCGTCCGACGCCGAGGCTAGGGTACGAACTGCGTACACTCGGCGAGAGAAAAAGGCCTTTGCGATTTTGGCTCTTAATCTTTCTGATTCCCAGCTTTCTCATATTCGGTCGTGCAAGACTCCCGCCGAGGCATGGGCCAAGCTTTGCAATATTCATGAGGCAAAGAGCTTGGTCAATATCTTGTTTTTGAGGCGCAAGTTTTTCACCATCAAGATGGAAGAAAACGACGACATGTTGGCGCACATCAACAAAGTCAAGGCTCTTGCGGATCAGCTCAACGGCGCAGACGTCAACATTACCGACGGTGATATCGTTATGACGCTCCTCGAGAGTTTGCCGCCGTCGTACGAGTATCTTATCGTTGCTATGGAGAGTAGGCCCATTAGCGAGCTCACTCTTGATTATGTGACATCACGGTTGTTGCATGAACTCTCGCGGCGCAAAGAGAACGAGACTCGTGGCGATAGCGCGGCGCTTATGGCGAAGCAATCCAAGAGCGGTGCCAGTGGGAGCTCTACAGACAAGGTATGCTACTATTGCGGTAAGAAGGGCCACTTGGCAAAATTTTGCTACAAACGCAAGAGAGAGGAAAGTGCCAACAATACAAAGGTCAACGATGCACGTGATGAGTACGCATTTATGACTAGCGTCTCTTCTTGTAGTGATGACGGGGACGAGTATGCAATGATGGCAAGTGACGTGTCATGCAATGGTAGTGTGATCGATTGGATTGTTGATTCGGGAGCCTCGAGTCACATGGCGCCCATTAGGACTTG
Organism: Pohlia nutans; assembly: GCA_022496805.1. Lineage (NCBI taxonomy): Eukaryota > Viridiplantae > Streptophyta > Bryopsida > Bryales > Mniaceae > Pohlia > Pohlia nutans. The sequence goes on along the minus strand of CM040092.1, from coordinate 11,302,416 downwards.
TTTCCAATCATATCACGTCATATCTCCAAAGAATGTCATTTTGGGTGATGATACGGTTCTTCAAGCCGTGGGTAAAGGATCCATCGTCGTAGACACCGAGGTGAAGGGTCGTGTGAAGACAATTACCATCCATGATGTCCTCCACGTTCCCAAGTTGAAGGCAAATCTTTTATCGGTGCGACATTTGGTGATGAAGCATTTGCGAGTGGAATTTAGCGACCAAGGGTGTTTTGTGTTGTCTCCAAGTCGTGAGGAGGTGGCCATTATACACGAAGTCAACGGCTTGTACCAAATCAAGTTTTCCAAGATGCACGCGGCGGAATCCGCAACGTTGGTGCAATCGAGTTCAAACGAAGACAAGTTGGCGTTGTGGCATCGTCGTCTCGGGCATTTGAATGTCAAGAGTGTGAAAGCACTGCGTGGAATGGTAAGTGGCATGGATCTTGCACAATCACACGTCGCACCTAGTTCATTCACATGTGAGGGTTGTATTGAAGGCAAGCAACAATGCTCACCGTTTCCAGTTGATGGGGCAACTCGTGCAACCAAGGTTCTTGAGATTGTGCATTCCGACGTGTGTGGTCCAATGAAGACCACGTCTATGGGGGGTTGCAAGTATTTTGTGACGTTCATTGATGATTTTTCGAGGAAGATATGGTTGTATCCGATCAAAGCAAAGAGCGAGTGTTTTGAGAAGTTCAAAGAGTTCAAGGCGTTGGTTGAGAAGCAATCCGAGCACAAGATCAAGGTGTTTCGATCGGATAATGGCGGCGAGTTCTTGTCCAACCAATTTGGAGAGTTATTGAAGAAAGAAGGCATTGCTAGACAAACGACAACGCCATATACACCACAACAAAACGGAGTTGCAGAGCGTGCAAATCGAACAATTGTGGAAATGGCAAGGAGTATGTTGCATGCACAAAATTTGGGTTTGGACCTTTGGGCGGAAGCGGTGGTGACTGCGGTGTACACACGCAACCGATGCCCGACGAGTGCGGTTCAAAACATGATACCCGAGCAATCGTGGAGTGGGAGGCCACCCCGCGTGGAGCACATGCGCACATTTGGATGCATCGCATTTGCAAAGGTACCCGATTCTCAAAGAACCAAACTTGAGGCCAAGGCAACAAAATGTGTGTTTCTTGGATATTGTGAAGGTACCAAGGCGTACATGCTCATGTCCCTCGAGACCAAGAAGATCATTCGAGCTCGTGATGTGACATTTTGCGAGAATTCCAAGGTTGAAGACAATTTGGACGATGGTCCAAGTGGGAGAAGTGGCGATAAACCAACGATTGTGGACCAATCTTCCAAATCTCCCGTTATTGATATTGTTGATGAAGACGAAGATGACGAAGATGGTGGTGATGAGGAACATATTGAGGAGCGACCTTTGAAGACGAAGAATGGCGAGAAAAAGGCACAAGCAACGGCGGTTGAAGACAATGCATCCTCGAGCGATCGTCGTTATCCAGAGAGAAATCGTAGACCACTTGGCGAGTGGTGGAAGAATCATATTCTCCCTCAAGGTAAGGAGGAGCATGCAAATGTTGCACTTTTAGATGCTCCATTGACGATTCGTGAAGCGTTGAGTTGTGATGATGCAAACAAGTGGGAGCAAGCCATGCAAGAGGAGTACAAATCGTTGATGGACAATGGCACTTGGGAATTGACTCCGCTCCCCAAGAATCGCAATGCTATCGGTTGTAAGTGGGTATTTCGTGCAAAGAGAGGTGCAACGGGTGATGTGGTTCGTTATAAGGCAAGATTGGTGGCAAAGGGCTTTTCACAAATCGAAGGTGTTGATTTTCATGAGACCTTTGCACCGGTGGCGAAATTCACCACTATTCGATGCATTTTGGCCATCGGGGCTGCCATGGATTTAGAAATGCATCAAATGGATGTGAAGACGGCGTTCTTGAATGGCGAGTTGGACGAGGACATCTACATGGTACAACCCGAAGGATTTGTGCAACGAGGTAATGAGAACCTTGTTTGCAAGTTGAACAAGTCATTGTATGGGTTGAAGCAATCTCCACGCGCATGGTATCAAAAGATTGACACGTTTCTTGTTCATATCGGGTTCACAAGGAGCATCGCTGATCACAGCTTGTATTTCATGCAAAAGGGGCAACATGTGGTCATCGTGATCATATATGTGGATGATTTGATCATCCTTGCAAGTTGTATGAGCTCTTTGAAGGCATTGAAGGCAATGCTTGAGAACGAGTACGAGATGAGTGATCTGGGTGAGTTGCACTTTTGTTTAGGAGTTGAGTTTGTGCGAGATAGAGCAACACGCACTATAACAATGAATCAAAGCAAGTATGTTATGGATGTGCTCAAACGCTTTGGCATGGAGGATTGCAAACCGGTTGGCACTCCATTGGATGTGAATTCCAAACTCGTGAAACTCACCGATGAGGAGTATGCATTAGAGGCTCAATCTATGGTGGATGTGCCATACAAGCAAGCTGTAGGGTCATTGATGTATGCTATGATTGCAACAAGGCCGGACCTTGCGTATCCAATCAGCGTTGTGAGTCAACACATGGCAAGACCGGGTTCAAGTCATTGGGTTGCGGTCAAGAGGATCATGCGGTACTTGAAAGGCACAAGTGATGTGAGGTTGTGTCTTGGAGGTGACAACATTGTGTTGAGTGGGTATTGTGATGCGGATTATGCGGGTGATACCAATGATCGTAGATCCACCACGGGGTACATGTTCAAAGTTGGATCGGGGGCCGTTTCATGGAATAGCAAGCGCCAACAAACCACGGCCACGTCAACGGTTGAGGCGGAGTACATGGCGACGAGCCACGGTACGAAGGAGGCCATTTGGTTGAGGCAACTAATGGCGGATGTGAGATGCAGTCAAGAGGAGGCTACAACAATCATGTGTGACAACCAAGGGAGTATGTCATTGGCGAAGAATCCAACGCATCACTCACGTACAAAGCACATTGATGTGCAATATCACTTCATTCGAGAGAAGTTAGAGATGAAGGTGATAGAGTTGAAGTATTGTCCAACGGAGCACATGGTGCCGGACGTGCTGACAAAGGCTCTTGCGAGAGATCGACATCAAAGACTAGTGGTGGCATTTGGGCTCGAAGGCTTTGGCTATTCGCAAAGTGGGAGTGTTGAAGTAGTATGATTGCGTGGGCTGAAGTTGCTCATAGCCATGCGCATTAGCTAGAGTAGATGATGCGAATGAGCTAGACTTGCAACTAGAGAAGTGGTACTAGTTAGAAGTAATGAGAATTGGGTCTCCCAAGTGATATGGGCTGATCCTAGTGTACTAGGAGTGGAGTATGGGCTGATGTCCCATATGGTTTGCCAAGGGGACTCCCTTGGGTGTGCTACTTAAGAGGGGCAGCCCATGAGTAAAGATTATCTCTTTCCTATGCATTCCAAGTGTTTGTGTGAGGCTTTGGCATTCTAATCTAACCTTCAATACAATTCACTCTCTCATTATAGAATACATACATACATACATATTATGTTGCCCATAAAAATGACAACAAGAAGAAAATTATTAAATATAGATATATTTGTTTCAATATTGTAATAATTGTTGAAGCATATTTTTAGAAGTAATAAATAAATTTCAAATACATGAATACTTCATTTGTTTAGAAATAAATATCCACTCCCGTATCCACTTTACAGATTTCATCTTAGATTAACTTATATTAGATTATGCCTTATCTCCTAAATGTCTAGAGACCTCTCCAAATTCGGTAGTTTTGCAAAGATGTATTATAAATTGCAACCAAGAGTGATATTTTGAACTTGATGTATAAATACAATTTGAACATTATGAATTTTAGATTCTATCCATACGGCTAGATCTATGATTGCTATCACCAATATTTTGTATAAAATTTGAAACTCAAAATTCAAATTTCTTTTGTAATTTGATTACAAATAAGATATTGATAATTTGAGGATGAAATTTGTTGTAAATGTAATACTCTAAGTGTAGTGATTTTTGGAGATTTTTTCGGTTGTTTAATTTAATGAGTTGAATTTTTCAATGATTCATTTTGAACTAAGATCTTCAAAAAATTTGGTGAATCATTGCAACATAAAACGAGGTATAAAATTTTCACAAATCATCTCCTTTTCAATTGGTTCACACATGCATGAAGCTAACTTACCATAAAAATCTACAATAAAAAATCCACACTGCAAGAAATGCATGACGGATGAGAAAACATGGATTAAATTTGTGCATTGTCCAAAAAATGGACGCTCAGGCAATTAGGGGTTAAATTTCAATTTAGATTTATAAAAAGTGCAAAGTTAAACCAGCTAAAGTATCATTTGTGACTTTTAGAAACTTCCTAAACAATATCAATTGGTATATCAATAGTGAAGTTTTCTTTAGAAGTGTACACGCCGATTGTAATGATAGGAATATATTTCTCAAGCTATGGTTTGAGATATAAGAAGTTGTTTATGAAAAAATTATGTAATTTTGTTGTGGGCATATAAAAGAGGATTTCAATATATAAAAACATGTCTTGTATGCAAATACTATAAAGGATCTAAGTTTGTACTGTATTGATGGATGTTATTGAATAAATGTACTACATTGTTAAATGAACATTTATTCCCAAACACAAATTGTACACTAGTGGCAATACTTATTGTCAGACAAAGGGAATACAAAATAGAGAATATAAATAAATAAGAAGGGAAGAATGAAAATACACCCTATTTTTTATTTTTTATTTTTTCAATACCAACCTTCAAACCTAATTAATAATGCACACATCCATGTTGGAAATGGAATACATTGATCAATGGCATAATGTGTGCAATGAGGTGGTGGTTGTTGGATGTGTAAACTTAATCATCATTTCTTCTTTAATGAACGTTGTGGCTTTTAACTTGTCAAAAAAGTGTTGACATGACTTTCAAGCATATTCATGTAAGTTTAACATTTTTCGTCATCAAGGCGTTTGTGTAAACCTTGTGGATTCTTAATGTCATATTACAAATTGATTTTTTTTGTGCAATTTCTTTCTTAACCCTTTAGCGCGCCTGCATGCACATAGTAGATGCTGAATAGATTAGGAGCCATTTTTTGGAAGATGGACAATCACATTTTTCATCCATCCAAATTTCTCTTGGTTCTTGGGCTAGTTGATTACCATTTGTACAGTATGATCTTCAAAAGAAGATAGTGTGATTTTTCTTAAAACAACAGAATTGGTTTGTCAAGTTTCATTCCTAGTTCAAAAAGTGAGATCTTAAAAATGATCGCCCAAAATAAGTAGAATCAAATAATGAAAATTATACCATCTCGTAGTACATATTATTCTAAATGCGTTACAAATGTTTTTGATAAAAAGATTGTTAAATTGGAAATTTTAATTGAATTTCAAAAGAAAACCTTAAAAAAATTTAATTAAAAAATATCAATAAGAAAATGAAAGATCCAACGGTACAAATGTGATCTACACATTGACATTTACAACTTTGCTTTGTACATCAACTCCATTTTTTGTTATTCATCAAACATTTTATAACACATCTTTGCAATCGGTGCATCATCTGAACCTTAACTCCTAAATGTCGCCCAAACCAAAATCTGGCTTGTGGATGTAACTCACTATTCAATTCTAACTGCTACATGAATGATTTTCATCCAATTCTTTTTGTGAAGGACTTTTGTTGGTCATGCCACCTTTTCAACAGTTCACCGTATAGTGTATTTTAGATTTTTCTATTTTTCCTAATTAAACTAATTTAGGCCATGAAAATGAGTTCTATTGTATTTGAACTTAACTAACAAATTGAAGCTTACAATGTCTAGTTTTTACTCCACTTTGAATTTTTGGAAAACTCTGAAAATTGAGTGTTCTATTAGAATTACAAGTTCGACATGTATTACCATGGTGTAAGAAAAAATCTAAATTTAAAGATACGGATGATTTTCATTTACTATAATGTTCTTCATTGTAATTTTCACCTTTGGAAAAAAAATTGGAAATTTTTAGTACATTTTGTAATTAAGATGAATTTTCTTTTAAATCACTTCCAAAAATCATTTCCAAAAATCATAGTAATTTCAAATTTTCACCAAATTTTTTGAAAAATTCATGATTTGTAGTAGACTCCTGGCTTCATCTACTAAAAATATAGAATTGAATTCTTATCTTATTTGTAGTGGCATTTAGGGGTTAAAAAGTTAATGTTTGTTTGTTTCCTATTCAAATCATATAAACATGCTTTGGTCATGTCTTGGCCATCATGTAGACATGCTTATTTTTACATGTCTATATGATGGCCAAACCATGACCAAAGCATTTCATGTTTATATGACCAAAACATGTTTGTGCCTTAGTCATGTCTACAAATCGTGACTTGGCCATATCACAATTTGTTATAAGAAATTAAGTATTCTACAAAATTTCTACAACATTCTCTACCTAACTTAGAATCTCTACCTAACTTAGAACCAAATTACCAATTTGACTACTTGTTCTAGTAGGTCAATGAACACTTGAGACTTTTAATATTATGTAAAGTCAAATATGAAATCAGGGAAGACGACCTTGGTGAGCTTCCACGAAGTGATGAAGATGGTGTGATACCATAGTCAGTATATGCCACAAGTCGGCTAGTCATCAATCGCAAACTTCTTTCATGTCGAATAATTTATAGTCAAGTTAAATTGACAAAGCCAAATTAGCATCATTAAATTAGCAAAGCCAAATTAGTAAAAGCCAAATTAGCAAAAACCAAATTAACGAAGCCAAATTAGCATCATTAAATTAACCAAGTTAAATTAACGAAGCCAAATTAGCATCATTAAATTAACCAAGTTAAATTAACGAAGTCAAATTAGCATCATTAAATTAGCTAAGTTAAATTAACAAAGCCAAATTAGCATCATTAAATTAGCAAAACCAAATTAGTAAAAGCCAAATTAGCAGAAACCAAATTAACAAAGCCAAATTAGCATCATTAAATTAGCATTTTTTTTACAGCTCTTCAAGTTGGTGAAGTTCTGTATTTCAAACTTTTAAAGAAAAAATGCGTATTCCACAAGAAAAGCCTCTTTGTATAATTTACAATAAAAATTCACTATTTTTTTATTTTTTTTAAATCTAAGAAAAGAACATCCAATTAGCACTTTCAATGAACTAACTAAAATCTATTTCATCAAGATGAAAGGCAAAGAATAGGAGACGAAAAAGCTTGTACTAGAGTTTGCCACCTAACCCTCAGGGAGGAAACGCATGGCACAGGGCTGAAGTTTAAATTTCAACAAGATCACAGAAATATATTGTCTCTCAAAACCACCATTGCTAGGATCAATCAATACATGCAACCTTCCATATGCTCAAAGTTACATTGGAGAGAACACTGTTAACAAACGATAAAATAACATGTCAAATGCCGTAAAATAGTACGGCTAGATTGAGTTTGGTCATATCCACTTGGGACATTATTGTTGAATCCATCTATATTATGATGACTTCACTTTTTACAACTGACGTGAACACATGCTGGTTGCTGAATTAACATCAGTTAACTCTGTTTGAAATGGATATATCATGCAGGCCATTCCCTAGCAGAAGCTTCTCACAGAAATAATAGAATTTCAAAGCATTTGTTTCCAATACTTGGTTGCAAATTCTTCATAGAGCCCAACCGTTGGAACTACCGGAGTTATGGTAAGTTACCTCTGGCAGAGAACATAAGTCCATTTCCCTCATGTAATAGGAAGATTATTAGAGTAGCCCGAGTGACTTCAACTGTTGGACATGATCTTGAGGGAGAGATGGTGGAACCCAATCTGGTCCCAGAATTTCACCGTCCAGGTCTTCCACTACATATTCCTGCAATTCCAAATTTCACTCGTTCAGTGTAAGACCGACGGTGTCGTGTGTTATAAGGATAAAAAAAACGCATTAGAAATAATTTAAAATAAAATAAAACCCCCAGCTTTTATGAGCTCTTAACCTGTGAAGAATATATGTCCCATTCAAACATTGCTTTCATCCAATAAGAAGCTTCTTGGAAGGCATATTGGTTATTGCGAGACTCAAGATTGAGTTGGCTTTCTAATGGTGCTATTTCCAGCAGCTCTCTTTAATTATTAAAAAAACCATATTTTTTCTTTCCTCATAAAATTCATGTACTAAAAATACAAAATCGTACTTTTGGTGAACTTCTAAATTAATTTGACAAAGATCTATGAAGTTCAACTATATGGATAATTTCTTATCGTGAAGGTTAACATCATTCTTCTTTTTTTGATATCAACTTCCAAAAAGTTGGGGGAAGTCGTGAATTATAGCACATCTCAGTTTTATGCAAGGCATTTAGGGGTTAATAGAGTAACAAACAGCAGCACAGAAGAGTTGTCACTTACTTTTGTTAACATCCGTTTTGCCAGAATGTGGTAATGTCGTTGCCATATCCTTTGAACTACCATAGTTGCCACAAGTACACTGTAAAAAAGCCCAACCACTGCAAATACTGCCAACGCCACAAGCGCAACGATCATGAGCACAGGAGCTGCTTCTCCAGCACCCGCAATGCAGGTAGTGCATTCTCCCAGCGAGCCAGCACATCCTTCACAACACACAGCACAGTCCGTCCACATGCACAGGACCCCCGGCGCACGACAATCTCCACACACTCTGCGCAAGTTGTACAAAGAATTGGCATATAAATAACATTATGGAGGGATATTAGAGAAATAATTAAAGTCCATCCCTAGTTTTCATCTTGTGTTTTTCACCTAGAAATCAAGTGTATTTGATAATTCAATGGAGTACACCCCACCCTCCTAGACTAAATGAACCCATACGAACTTGATTTTGTAATCAATTTAAACACTAGAGGTATACAATAAGATATACAAAGGTTAGAAGTTGACAATAAGATCATCAAGCTTTTAAAGTTGTTTAGAAAGTGAAATACATCCCACTAAACTAATCGCAACCTTCCAAATTCATATGTATATTCAATTTTGGAGTTACTAGAGGCTTCCCCAATCTATTTTGTGATCTCAAAACAGTAAGATTGAATCAAATAGATGAAACTTAAATTTGGCCCATTTGATTAGAGTTTTGAGTTCCTACACATATGTAGAGTTCCTACAATCCTAGCACATTCATGCCACCACAAAAGGATGAAAGCACGGGAGACAGGGCCATGGTTGATACCCTTCACAGCAGCAAAGGCAAACTTCTCGACAGGGTTGAGCCAACTCGTTCCGCAAACGTCGATCATAGCAAGTCATGAAGCATCCAGACAGGCCCAAAAACACAAGAAAAACAAGAACACCTGAAAATCACCACAGCCAACCTCAGTTAGATCCTGTGATTTCAGCAGTCTGTGATGTCAATAAATCATAACATTCCTAACCCTTGAAGGACATGGCTTTTCTGATTCCCACACCCAAAATTTCTTTAAAACTCCATTTTTAAGCACGATTCTCTTTTTAATTTATTTTGGTTCTATTCAAAAGAAGTATAGATGCCTTAAATATGTTCGTTTTCGCATTTTAAAAACCCCATTTGTTTCAACGAAGTTGAAGTTATGAGCAAGATTCTCCCCAAAAAAAGTAAGCCCATGGCTTCGTATGTCCTATAAGGGTTAACAAGTTCTAGTAGGGTCCCTTTGCCCCCGCCGACAAAAATAGGGACCCGAAGCGCACGCACTGAGTGAGGTGTCAGTGGCCAGTTTAATTAAAACCCCTCCCTATGAACCTTGGGGGTTATGATGTCCCTAAAGGCCTGACGGAGAAAATCTCTGGGCTATAGAACGTTATGATAAAATATAGAATGTTATGGAAATCTCTGGAAGACAACCAAGTTACAGTCAATCAATAACAGAGTTTTAATGGTTGCAGCATGATACCATATACTAGACACCAGAAGAAAAATAAAAACGCTGCAAGGAACATACCACAGAGGTAGTAAAATGGGTAGTCGTTCACAAATCCCCAAATGTGTTCTAGTTTGTTTCCCATACGGTGATCTATTGTATACACAAGGTATCCAAACAAAGAGATAACCTGCACAACAAAGTACGTATAGATCAAAAGAAAATAAAGCACAATAAAATATGACCACTAAAGAATAATGAATTGAAAAGAAAAACAAGGCAAGCGTTTTAGAATGTCAATGGACAAATTACAAGTCTAAACGATCTCGAACCAAACTTCAGATATTATCAACTACAAACAGAAAGTGCCAAACTAAGAAACTGTACCAGCTGAACCACCAAAAAGATAGACAATATATCCCGGGTGACGAAGAAGCGGAACTTCAGTGTCCTCCACTTTCCGTCAGCTGGGGTGTGAACTCTGATGTGATATGGAGTCTTGCAAGTTGTGCAATGGCAAAACGCAAACCCTTCCTGAAATTTCAAATATAGAATCGCAGCGTCAAACATCAACCATCAAAAAGAAACCCTGACTACCATGAAAAACTTCAGCAAAAAAACTTCAGCTATCATTCCAAAGCTCAAGTCCTTCAACCTCTAAGTGCCCAAATGGTCAGAAGTGGTCACGTCTATTCTATAGGAGTTGACATAAATCATTCAGAAAGCTTCAAGAAAGGTAACAAAGTGTTCCAATAGAAAGCAGAAATCATGCCCTACATTTTTTGACAATAGAAACATGTTTCGAAAGTCACTAAAATCAACTATTAACTTCCAAATTGGACTTCCTACTTTAATGTTGAGCACTTAGTGGTTAAACACACTCCAAGCTCCAAGGTCAATTAAGTTTAAATGCATATTAAATGGTGATCAGTTCATTTTGAGCTGTTCTTTGGTAAATGGCTACTCTTTGCATTGGACAAAATTGCATTGGAAAAAAATTGACAAATTCTTTTAGGGGGAGACAAAGAAAACAAAAGAGTCTAGGGTGGAAAAAGGCACCTTGATTGACCGCCAATTGTCCAGGCATTCACGGTGAACGTACTTCTGAGATCCTTTACACTTACATGGTGCAATGAAGTCTCTCCCTGGAACTACAATCTCGTCAGGATTCAAGGCTTCTTACTAGATACAAAGGACTTGCATATCATTGTCATCAACCTACAACACCTGCTAATAAATGTTAGCACTTGATAACAGAGCGTTTTTATGCGTAATTGAGAATGACTATGGAGTAGTATATACTATAGAGGACCCGGCCAGAACAACTCTAATAATTTTTTTACAAAACAGGGGTCCCCTAGGGCTTAATCTCATTGACATTTAATTACATCGAACTTTTCCATACTTCGGTTTAGGGTTTGTCGTTTTCCATACCCTATAGAATGCCAGGTCTGACCTCTACACTACTCCTGTCCCATGACCATGGATTTCTTGAAATAGAGATTCTAATAGCTCCACCTAACATCTGTTAAGAGTCCTAATTAAATCCAGCAGCTATGTAATTCATCAAAAGAAATTCTTAATACATATAAAGAACATTGCATATCATTGTCATCAACTTACAAAACCTGCTAATAAACGTTAGCACTCGAGGACAGAGGGTTTTCCTGTGACTGGTTTTCTACAACATAGAAAAGCAACAAAATTCTAAAGTTCTTCCCCTCTTCCTAATAAATTCAGCAGCTATGAAAGAAATTCTTAATAGATATAAAGAACTTGCACATCAACCTACACCAAAGGCTTTTTATGTGTAATTGAAAATGACAATGATTTTCTACAAAATACAGAAACAACAATGATCTCAATGAAATTCTTAATTAATAAAGAAAAAAGAAAAGAAAAGGTGAGGATGTAAAATACCATCCGACTCGAGGCAAATCCGACATTGAGGTTGCTCTTCGCCAGGGCCAGCTTCAAGGTCGACCTCATCTCGGTCCATGATGAGAGGCCGACGCTCGATATCCACCACCGTTGCTGCATCCGATGATCCAGCACTTGGCGCTACATCGTCCATCTTCTCCATCGTTCCTCAATTACAACACACGAATTTTTTTTCTCCAATTTCTCAATTCTAAATACTGATCCCAACTCGGTCAGGGTTTCGAATTAGGGTTTCGAGTGGCTCGTATCAAAGAACACGTCGGAATTCGAAAAACACTCAGGTTGAGCGACTGTTTTCACTCCGCCTGAACCCTAACTTTGCGATCCCCATCTTCTTCGATAGGAGGTCAAACGAGTTTGCGCGAAAACAGGGTTAGCTACCTAAAAATTGCAAAATAAGTGGTATAATTGTGAAAGCGTGTCTCGTTGCAGAGATTGTAGATGAGAACAGGGAAACCGTGTGAGAATCGTCATGCGTTTCGTGCATCTGAAATGTATTTCTGGAAGAAACGCTCCTGCTGTTCCTTCCTAGTGCGTGCGAGCAACTTGGAAGCTACAACGAAGATGTGATTTAGTGTGGTCCACACTATTACGAACTCCACACTAATTTACATCTGAAAGACTTTACAATCTTTTTGAAAAATTAAAGCCAACCATCACTATACGGTAGTTCACTTCACTTTTAATTCATTTTTTCAAACTACTGACCATCACTATACTTAACTCTATTTTTAATTCATCCTTTCACTTTAATATTTTTTTATCTTTTTTAACCCCTAATTGCCGAAGTGCCCAATTTCTAAATGATGTACAGAATGAAGCTCCGTTTTCTCATTTGTCATGCACTTTTTTGCAGTGTGGATTTTTACTATAGATTTTATGGGAAGCTAGCTTTATGCATGTGTGATCTGATTAGAAAGGGGATGATTTGTGAAATTTTTATGCCTCATTTCATGTTGCAGTGATTCACCAAAAACTACTAACTAAGATCTTAGTTTAAAAGTGTTTTTGAAAGAATCAACTCATAAAATTAAACAACCAAAAAATCTTCAAAAATCACTTCACTTAGAGTACCGTAGCCGAACAACACATTCAACACTCTCGTGACAAATATTTATTAAAAGTGGGAAGACACTATTCGGATAGTAAAGAAATAATTACTCAAAGATTTAACATTTATACCTTTTGATTTTTAGGAATTTGGATGTTCATCCAAAAAGTCATAAAAACTAATGGATGTTTCATGAATGTGTGATTTGAAGGAGGTAATGCCTTGTGCTATATAAAAAATCCAGGGCCTATCACTTCTTGTTCTCTCCTAACTCCTAACTACCCATGCGTCCGTTTTTTGAATGATGTACAGATTTCATTCATTTTTTCTCATCCGTCATGCACTTTTTGTAGTGTGGATTTTTACTATAGATTTTATGGGAAGTTAGCTTCATACATGTGTGATCCAAGTAGAATAGGGATGATTTGTGAAATTTTTATGCTTCATTTCATGTTGCATTAACTCTCCAAAAATATCTAAAATCTTAATTCAAAAGTGTTCAAAAGCGCTCATGAAAAAATCAACTCGTAGAATTAAGCAACCAAGAGTTCTCTAAAAATCACAACACTTAGAGTATTACATTTCAACCCATCACAACAAATTTCATCAACAAATTGTCAATATTTTATTCATAATCGAATTACAAAATAATTTTGAATTTTAAGTTTCAAATTTTATACAAAAATATTGGTGATAGCAATTATAGATCCAACCATACAAATAGAATCTAAAATTCATAATGTACAACTTTTATTCATACATCAAGTTCAAAATATTCCTCTTAGTTGCATTTTATAATGCATCTTTGCAAAACTGCCCAATCTGGAGAGGGTTATGGGCATTTAGGGGTCACTACTAGAGAAATGGGGTTCCTAACCCGCACAAAATCAACAGAAATTCTGTTGGTTCTGTGCGGGTTAGGAACAGTTGATTCCGGAAAATCAACAGGAACTTGTTGGTTCCAAGAGAAAACTTGTTGGTTTTGTGCAGATGACTAAATGTTTGCTACGTTAAACCCATTCTCTGTTGGTTCCAACAGATGTGTCTTGGTTTTGTCTTGGTTTTTACGCACTCTCTAGTAGTGGGTTAATCATCAGTTAAATTCCTTTACAAAAAAATGCATAACTAAGCATAAATACTTCATATCACAAAATTCTATTTGGAGGTGGAAGTTCACTTGATTGTGCAAGTATTTTTAGTTGAACAATACTCAAAATAAGTTAGTATACTATACACAAATGAGCCTCAAAATTCCGATCACAACACATTTTCTTCTCATTCAACTCATGCACATTCTTCACAACATGAATGAATTTTGTCCATATCTCATGCATAAAAACTTCAAATCACAAGATTATTTTTGGAGGTCGAAAGTGACTTGGCCTTCTAACTTTCTTAGTTGAAAACAGTTCCAAATATCAGTCTTGAATCCATACGTTAAACCTTTAAACGTCAAAGTGTCCTAAAACTAGACGAGTAAAAGATTATAAGATCATTGACTATGCTCAATTGTGCACCAAAATCTATTGAAAAATATGGTGTAGTGAGAATTCACACAGACTTGCAAGTTATTGTCCCATATCATTTGGGAGTAGCTTGGAACAAATTTGATTACAAGAACGACTCTTTCTCCTTTCACAACTCACACTTGAATACCCATACATTATTAAGAAATGTGAAAATGGTACTTTTTCAACATTTCGACAATTTTGAAAAATAATTTATGTGAAATTCAGCAAAAACTACTTGTAATTTCCAAAACAATTAGGCATGTTATTTTTAATTATTTTTGTCCAAACCTGTTGTCCAGGTACGGTATTACATTCCAACCCATCACAACAAATTTCATCCCCAGAATGTCAATATCTTATTTGTAATAAAATTACAAAATAATTTGAATTTAAAGTTTCAAATTTGATACTAAAATATTGTTGATAGCAATTGCAGATCTAACTATATGATAGAATCCAAAATTCATAATGTACAACTTTTGTGTTTATACATCAAGTTCCAAATATCCCTCTTAGGATGTTTTCATAGTAGGGCATTCAAAATGTGTAGTGTGATCTCGCATAACAAGCGAAATGTGGCGGTATGCATTTTTTAATGGTCACTGAAATTAGTTTTTTGGCAAAAAATTAACTACAGTGGAAACATGTTCTAGGATTTTATGTATATGAATAATTTTAAAAATATAAAAAAATAGTGTTTGGACCAAAATGTGATACGTTGCATTTGGTGACGTTGTAGAATAAATACGTTATTGCCTTAATTGATGTGTTTCATTGAAGATATAGTGAAGGCAATAATTTTCCTCAATTCCTAGAACATAAAGATATTGTATTCAAAAATATTCCAAAAGATTCTACAAACAAGATGGATATTACAAATTTATAGCGGCAATTTTTGTTCCTTTGCATTAAACGCCCCTTAAAATGGCGAGTTCCCAAAAAAAATTTGCGAGCTTGGTTGGCTAATTAAAACGGTGCTTGTGGTATGGCTGGAATATACATTTGATATGGTTTGCAAGCGGATAATATGACATCAATAGAAATATTCCAAAAGATTCCAAAATAACATATATTTTATTTGAAAAGATTTCAAAATATTACAAAATATTCCATTTTACTATATTAAAATGTTTTTGGTGTTTTCCTTATTTATTGTATAATGTTATTAATTCAATTGCTTTACAACATTAGAAACTTTTTTTTTTTGAAAACTATGACAACCATAGTTTGAAAACACCCACTAATATGCATGTAATATGCATATTGTATAAATAAGTTATAAAGTTTTTTTCCCATAGAGTATTAAACCACAAATGAAGTTTGATTCCTCGTAGCTCTTACTATTATATGCTATCATATTACTATATTCTATATATATATATATATATATATATATATATATATATATATATATATATATATATACTTGTTAGTAACATCTACTTTGTTTATGTCCTATTTATAACTTATCTATGGCAAAATGTCACCTATAAATGTCAAGACAATACGAATATTGTCAAGGCAATACAAAAATCGAAATTTTACCTTCTTTTTGTGCTTGTTAATAAAAAAAATTAGCCATTGTAAAGTATCTTGATAATTTTGAAACCAAATTTGGAATTAAAAATTTCAATATTAAAAAACTCACTCTCTATGATAGTTCTTGTATTTTCACTTATCATAGATATGGCTTGAAAAAAACCATGGACAAATCCACTACGACATTGTGAAGGTACCATACTTGAAGGTCTAATTGAGAAATCCAAAACATTGTGCCACAACAAGTTAGGATTCTTTTATGAATGAGATGCCTATACCATTTTATACAAAAACAGTTTCTAATAAATTTCTTAGTATTTCAACAAATTATTTTTGAAAAAATGCTTGAAATTCTAAAAATCCGAAAACACTTCATTTATGATTAGGGGTGTCAAACTGCATTTGCACATTAATCCCTTGAATGATTATCTCCTCTTGGATTCTTGCCTTCATCCATTGGAAAGTTGCGATTGGTGCTAGTCACAATTATGTGTTCTATCCTATCACCAGGGTTGGTCACAAGATAAGTATAATGATAATCGAGCAAAGGCTTTCATGTGATGAAGCGGTAAAGGAGCAAAATGAATAGTTTACCGTAGGTGCAACATCGAAGAAGAGGGATCAAGCGGGTTTGCGGTATCAAAGAGAAGGAGGGTCTCAAACCTCATTTCGATATCCTCTTCCTTGATTACACTACTTTTTGCTAATAGTGCTCGTGGTACTAATTCCAAATACACGCTCTATTTTGCAAAATCATGAAATTGGCGATGGCTGAATTTTTTACTGAGTGTCTGAAATCTTCATTTTACAATAATTTTACATTTTATTGTCACCTTCACTAACTACCCTCCCTCACTATAAACCCACACGCACTATTAGCAAAAAGTAGTGTAGTTGTTTCTATGACTCAATTATCTTATCATCAAACAATGGACTATTTCGTGAAGGAGTTTGACACCCCAATTGAAATTGACCTTTGCATCCGGTTATCACCAATGAAGTTAAAGTGAGCGAATTTTCGCCAAATGGCTCTATTTGTATTCATGTAGCTAATCGCATCAAGGGATAATAAAAATAAAAATGGAATAATTGCCTGATGTTCTCCACCGTCGCATGATGCGTGGCCTAATTGTCAGGTTGGTTGGATCTGCCCTAGCCCTAGTGACATCATCGTGCCCTACTGCCAACCACCTTTGTTGGCCCTAATGTCCGTCTCCTAAACCCTAAATCGCCTCCTCCTTAGTCCACGCGGGTCATACGTTGTACACGGCCGAAGATTCAAAGTATGATTCAACGTACAACGTATGACCTTTGTCTGCTGTGTTCTTGATAAAATCCACCATTGTAACCCATTCGTCATACTTCCACAAGCCAGACAGCCTTCGGTATTCAACAAAAACAAAGTGGCATGAGCCTTTTAAAGCTGATTTTTTTTTTTCCATAAGCCTTTTTGCTAATGAGCCACATATTCCCCACCTTCACTGCTAATCACCCTACATGTCACTCTGGTCAATCACTCAGCCGAAGCCCTGCCCGTAAAAAAAGAAAATTAACTTACAAATGCCAGCCCAAGCCTTCATCCGCAAAATCTCATCCATGATTTATTATCATCAATACCAGCAGTTTCACCCCACATGCTGGCGACAAGATTCAGTATCACCAGTATGCACAGAATCTTCATTCCACTGGGGTGATTGATATTAATAGCCAATCCACTAATCCCAAAAGATCTCAAGTCAAATACAGTACTGTACAGTACGAATTGTAGGAAATACCCCAAAGTACAAGGGTTGAAATACCCCTCAATTCTACTGTAGCACAATGCCAAGTGGGGCGAACTGACCTACCCTAATAATAGCCTAGTCACTACAGTATTATCACTACACTGAAATCACCATATACTTTGGGTGGGTGAATGGCATGAGTATATTCATCCATTTGGACACATTTTCATCCAATTTAAATAAAACTTCATCCAATTTCGCTGTAATTTACCACAATATTTTGAATTTTTCATGTTAGTAAAACCTCTAGTAAATACCGTGGGTCACAGTATATGGTGCTTTCAGTGTAGTGGGTGAAGGGTCTAGAGGGGACTAGAACTGGCAGGTTCAATAATAGGTGAGAATAATCACTGCCGGAATGCGGGTTCGACCTCACGTCAGCAAACCCGTCGCGGAGCGCCTGTCCGCTAGCGTATAAATAACCTCCGTTCCCCTGCCGTTTTCCTCGAGCGCCAATGTCTTTCTTCTAGGCGCCTACGCCGTAGCTTCTCCGCGTCTTATAGAGCTCCTCCGTCATCAGTGGCGCGAGCCAGCCGCCCGCGCCGGAGACGCTAGAGCCATTGTTGACTGCGCTGCCGCCACTTCATTGTTCGCGCAAGGGCGCGCATGATTCCGTTCCTGGCTCTTTGCGTCAGGGTGCCTGCATCTTGACTTGGGGTTCCGCCGTTTAATGCGCCGGCGTTGGTTGACTCCGGATCCTGATTCTTCGATATATCTCGCCGCCTGGGCTTCAAATGCCGCCCCGCTTTCCCTTCAGAGCTTCAGAATCTTGCCGATCGAGTGTTGCATCCCGTGAGGCGGCCATATGGAGAGCTGAACAGGCTGTGAGGGTACTGTTGGCTCTCACTGGAGCTCTGACTCCCTCACAGTCTGCACAGCTCTCTGTATTGCTACCTCTGGTTGAGTGATTCCATAAGCATGTCTGCGTGATATTCGATATTCTGTTGGATCCGGAGGATTGGGTGCCAGTGAATGTACTTATTGACTGCTGGTTACACTTTAGGATTTTTCAAAGACTATCTGGCTGTTTGTAGGGTGGTTTTGGCCCTCGGATCTCTACTAGTCAATAGGTGTCTATATTGCCTGCTGGCGATGAGTTGTGCTTAGGATGCGCTCGCCTTCCTTGTTGTACACAGGGGTCCCATATGGTTTCCCTGTGTGATTCCCCTGTGAGTGCCACTTTCCCCTCTGAGCTTCAGAACTCGACATATGTTAAAACTTTCCTTCTACAAGTAGGTGAGTAAGCTCAAGTAGGTGATTTTGGACACATGTCAAAACTCGAAATCACAGGGAAAAGTGGCACTCACGGGGAATCAACACAGAGGAACCATATGAGCTCCCTGTGGTATATGTTGCTGTGAGGAAGGGTGCACTGAACTTGTCGCCAAGGAGCTCTGACTCCCTCACAGTCTGCACAGCTCTCTGTATTGCTGCCTCTGGTTGGGTGTTTCCATGAGCATGTCCTCGTATGTATGTCTGCGTGATATTCGATATTCTGTTGAATCCGGAGGTTTTGGTGCCAGTGAATATACGTATTGCCTCCAGGAGCCCTGCAGGTTAGCCTTTAGGGTTTTTCGAAGACTGTCTAGTGGTTTTCGTGTTCGATTCATAGTTGTTTCTTATTTGAGGATGAAAAGAAGGCCCTTGGATCTCAACTACAACTAGTCAAATGTTGTCTGCAGTATCTGCTGGCGATGGGATGTGTGCTTTATATACGCTAGCCTTCCTTGTATATATATCGACCCCTTGACGTGGGGGGTATTGCCTATCAACATAATGCTCGCTCTTGCAAGTATACTTTCACAACCCTAAAAGTCACTCATCGTTGTTTTACCAAATTTGCAAAGCTTGCCTGAAGTGTGAATCCTTATTATCAGGATCCAGACCAGGCTGTCTCTGACCTGCAGTAAGTCGTGCAGAATACCTGCAGTAAGTCCTGTATACGAAACTCGTCTTTCACTTAATTAATCACAGACTTATGTCGAGAAGGCATGCCGTCCTTCACGGGGCTTCTCCAGATTCCTGAGAGAAATCAGTGGTATTATTGTGCCAGAAGATGGGATGCAGGAGTATCTGTTCATTGGAAATGATTTATCAGGATCCAGGCTGTCGATCCTTGACCTTTGAGAGTCTTGTAGAAGGTCTGTACAAGAAACCCGTGTCGAAAGCACAAGTTCGATATGAAGATATCTAGGAAAGTAATGAATTCAGTAGATCGATTATCTAACAATCTGAAATCACAGTGGTCTCACTTATGTCAGATGCTTCACGTGTATTTGTTCATCGGATGACCAGATCTGTGACGTTTCCTGATTCTACACTTGAGTTGGACGAGTTCTCCTACTTGTGTACGTTCAGTATGCAGCTAGATTGACCGTAGACGTCTAGATCACCAAGAGTACGGCAGTATGCGGCTTTGAGCATGAATAATGCGTACTAGTGCGTGAGAGTTTTCACAAATTGAAGACTCAATTGCAATAAGAAAACTGCATCTTCATGTTCTATCACCAGGGCTAGGCTCACACATAGTCTTGAGCCAACCTGGCAGTCCAAGGGTACATTCTATTTTGGAAAATAACGGAGTCAGTGTCATTGTTTGCAATATTTTAGTAACTATGCTTTTGGTTTGATTCTCTAGTTTGATTCTCTGGTATTTGGATAGGTAACTAGCTAACTTGTGTTTGTGTAGGTCACGAACATTGGTATAGGTTAACAAGTAGGTAATACGAGTTTGTGTAGGTTAACTAACTAGTGTTTGAATCTTGAGAGGATTGCATCTTTAAAGATCATGATTTACATTGAAAATGCATGTTGAAAATCTATGTTGAGTATAAGAATATGAACCCACTCTTAGATCAACTGGACTGCTAGTTCGTTTCCTGACTTGTGTGGTTGGGCCTTCTGATATAAATCCACTTCATCTCGGTGCAAGAATTTAAAAGCTTTGTAAAAAAAGTTCCAAGTTTAATGTTTGAATATGTCAGTATCTTTGTCGAAAGAACAAATATATATTGGACCTTGAATGAACAAACTCTTAATGCATATAAGTGTCATTTAATTCTCTCTCTCAAGTGCTCAATTGTTTGAATATTAAGTACTACCCCTTTGTCCGGAAATAATTGTACTTAATGCTTTTTGTTGCCAAAAGAAAAGGCCGTCTGTCTCAGTACTCAAAAAGTGGACATGATGTTATAACATTACCTCTCAAAGAACTCTCTTTATGGAATTTTTTCCCATTTTAATTTTGAAATGCCAGAATTTCAACCCATAATTCATAATCCTAGCCATTCTCCATGAAGAAGTTGTGACTCCTCTTGAGGCTGCGCGAAGAATGAGAATGGCCACAATTTCTCAATCTTTTCCATGGTTTCACAATCTTCATTCGCATTCTTCACCGTACCTCGTGAGGAGAAGAATGAAGTCCTCAATCTTAACAGAATGAATCCTCCGCAATTCGAAGAGGAAATGCTGCGTACGCATTCTCTAAAGATTGAGAATGGGAAGAAAGAGATGTGACACCCTTATCGTCATAATGTCATAATGTGAGGTGCAACGAATCATGGCATGCATGGATATCATTTTGTGGCGCTAGAACTGAGATAGCGGCGAAGGTACAAGCAGGATCGGAGAAGAGTAAGAAGATCTAGAAAAGCAGAGGCTGGCACAAATCGTGGCTGTGCACATGTCGTGGCTGTGACGTGGGGTGTCTGATGGCAATATTCGTTTAATTGGGGCTTTCCACCACATTGGGATTCTTTGAAATCTACAACAGCCATAGATCTAGTGGCATAAGTCTAGAAAATCCATAGATCTAGTGGCATAGATCTATGCCAGTTGTAGATTTCAAAGAGTCCCAATATGGTGGAAAGTCCCAATTAAACGAATATTGCCATTCTGCACCGCTTTTGCTTTGAACCCCAAATTCGGGTGGTCCGTAGAGGTCGAAGTTAATATATTACTTGCAATACCGTAGCCAAAGCCCAAAGGGCAGGTTGAGCAAAAAATAATCCACAAAAGCGAAGCCCAAAAAACACGAAATTATAGTCCAAGGCAGCCAAAAAGAAGGAAAATTTATTGCATTAGCCCTCTTGTTCCCCCAAAAAATAAAAATAAGGAAGGAAACGGTGAAATTTCAACAGAATTCAAGAAGCTGTGCCGAAATGAATCAAAGTACTGAAAATAATTTTAAACATGTAGAATATAGACCACACAAGAGTCTTACAGAAACTATACAAAGGCTTGAAAAAGCATAAGCACCACACACAAGCTGAAGTATTACGCAAGTAGGCAACGGTCATCAGTCACTGCACATCAACATCAACAGCTGTTGCTGTAAGTTAAGTTAATAATAAACGGTCTGGCTGTACTCACTGGTACGTACGACTCCTCGATATTCCCACTCCCACGACAGATCATGCAGACACGCCGATTCTCTGTCCTTCCGGCTAGCGCTGCATGTGTGACCAATCTCCTCAGGTTAAGTACTTACAACGGCAGCAAAATGACTGGCTAAGCTTGCTGCAGTACAACGGCTGCATACGGCACTTACAGTTTCCATTCTGAATCTCATTGCCAATACCTTCCAGACAGTCCTCGCTTGCTTTGGTCCGATCCGGCCCGGATCAAGTTGGTTCAATTCCCTGTCAATATGTATGCATACAACCATTTTTCTAGAAGCTGAGAAGTTATTTGTGTAGCGGCCGTTCTGTTCCATGCTGTCTGTATATATTCTTGATCTCCTGGGATTCCTGGGAATGAAAGAGTGTCTTGATTTGTGCTGCAATTATGATCGAGATGGTGGTGAGATTTTTTTGCTGCAAACACTGGGAGTATCATGAGGTTTAGCTTGGGGTTGAAAATCTTGTGCTAATAGGACTAACATGAAAAAATATTAGACACTCAGCACTTAACTTCTAGTCCGTGTTAATTGCTATGATTATGTGTTCAGAGTGATATATACTGAAAGTATTTCAACTGCGTAACAGGAAAGGGATTAACTTGGTTGGAGTTTCTTACTGTAAGTGAGTATGCATGAAGATTGACAAATTTTGAGACTTTTTAATGTAATAATTAAGGTGGTAATGGAGTTTCTTACTGTAAGGGAGTATGTATAAAGATTCACAATTGAGACTTTTCAGTGTTGGATTTTAATGTGATGAAGTAACAATGAAGTTTTTGAGTGAGGTTTTGAATGCACAACAAGAAAGTTGTTTAACAAGTGACTAAAGTGAATATGCATGAAGATTGACAATTCAGACATTTTAATGTTGGATTTTAATGTGATAGAGTGGTAGTTAAGTTTATGAATTCATAATGGCCTGATATGGGTACTACTTATATGCGTCTCAAATAGTATGGCTTACACAATGTGACTTCTGATTAACTCATTTTATGTACTAGAAATTCCGTCTTTAACATTATGTATACAGCATGGTGTCTATAACACATTAACACCCTCTAATTTTTGTAATTTTCCAATTTTTTTTTACCAAAAAGATATTTCTCAAAAACCACACTATTTTTGGAGGAGGTACCCATATCAGGCCAATCTGGTTGGAGTTGAATCTTATAAGTGAGTATGAATGAAGATTCACAATTGAGGGTTTTCAATATTGAATATTAAAATAACTCAAATGATGTTTTTTGCCATTGGTCATGTAGAATCATTTGTCACATTTATGAATGAGGCCCAGTGACGATTGAGGATTGAGACTTTTAACCTCTAAGCGTCCCTAGCTTTTTCGGGCTTAAAAACATCATTGCTTTTGATGTGTCATAGGTCTAAATGTAAGTGAGGTATAGAAATCTCAACCGTACAATCTTGTAATATACATGTTGTAGATCATGTGGATCAAATTCGGAGTCATTTGGCCTTATATATTGCAATATCTTAGTGTTTTAGTGTTAAAAAAGATGTTGAAATTTTCCTAGCAACACAGAGGTGAAATTCGTTTTCAAAATTACTCAAATGAAAAAGCTTTCAACTATAAAGTAGTTCAAAATCATCATATAAACACATTGGTACAAAAAAAAACTCATGAAAAAATTTAATGTGCCCTAGAATGGCCTTGCAATATCAAAAAGTAGCCCGAAAAGTGACCCATTTGACTCAAAAAGCAAAAAGAGTTCAAACTAGACCCGTGCACTAAAATGACTAACAAACATTCAGAACAACATTGATTGACATGAAAATTTAACCATGATAACTAGACTTCAAGGGGAATCCAACCCAATAATTTTTTTTTATTGAAAACGGACATGGGATGAAGGAGATACAAGCCCCCGAAGTTGTAGCCATCAAAATGCACAAAGACTGTCCAAAAAAAGGACCCCTCCTTTCAAATGATCACCAAAAATTCAATTAATCTTGGATTGGTCTGAAAATTTAACCACTCATGCCGTACATCATGCGGTTTGTTTTCCCAAAATTTCATTGAAATCTAACACTTTTTGCAAAAGTTACAGCTCTTCAAAGGTCAATGTACCCCAAAAAACGTCAAAAATATAAACGTGAGGACGGTTAGGGGTTAAATATGCATTTTGTTGTATATTAATATACTATTCTATAGTTTACTAAAGTTTGTTGAACTCATCGTTTTTATATTTAATTTTAATAATTACTTTCAATTCTACTTTTGATATTTAAGTTAAACATATTGATTTTTTAATTTAAATTTTCTATAAACAATATTTACTTTTTAAAATTTGAAGTTTCATATCTATCTCATTCACAGTATCCTCTTTTTTAATCCAAACTAAAATATGTTTATAGTGTGGTGACTTAGAACCTTCAAAGTTTGGTGTTTAGATTATTTACTCGTTAACATTCATTTTAACTTAGTTAATTTGATACTCCCACTTTCTTAAACTTTTAGTCGCTTGATTTCTTGTTTCTATAAGTTTCTTATCTATAAAGCAAAAACGAAAATTTAAATTAAAAAAATCCTTGTTTAGCCAATTTTAATTAATGTGTTAGTTTGGTTGTTGGTTATCTTTTCTATATTGATTTTTTTCTCTTTGTATGTGTATGAAATAAAACTATTAGAATTTTAATATAAGTAACATAATGTTTTTTTGGTGATATATATATATATATATATATATATATATATATAAGTATTTTATAGTAGAAAATAATTTCAACTCACATGCTAGCATGCATCTCAACATGCATGGAACATTATGATAGCATAGTTCTACAAAGTATGCTACATGGACCCAAATAACAAGTGCTAATAATTTACAATAAATTATTCAATTTATTTGCTAAGAAGTCAAGATAAAAGTGAATAAAGGTTTCATTTCACTAAAAGCAAATGATCATATTCAAAATTCAATCAAAAACATTATTAAAAACTACTCGAGTAGAGCTTATTAGAGTGTAAGGGCTTATTAAGAATAGCTACTTAACCATTTTAAAAAACAAAATCCCTATGTTGCTTTTAACTTAACAACTTTGGATCAATAAGTAAAATACTACTACCATACTATGGTTTTGTAATGATTTGGGTTTCTAACGCTTAGTCCAAGTTTCTTTTCGGTGACAAATGGGATACTCGGATACAAATAGAGTTGACTTTGCCATTGCTCATTTGTTATAAAATCGCATAGTTGTAGTATGAGAATAATAAAGAATAACCACAAAACTTTGGCAATTCATATTGTAAATTATATTGGATGCACCAAACCACTTCAAGAATATTGACTCCATATCAAAGAATGGTTAAACGGAAAAGGGGTAGATGATTATTGACTCCATTCCAAAATTCACGAAATACACACAACATATACTTCACTAAATAGAAATGTGGATCTATGTAAAGATTCCCATTGGAACTTGATATCAAAAGGTGGTCCACAAGAAATCACTATAGTAATAGAACAACAACAAAAGAGAGGAGTAGGTAATATATCGGCCGGCAGCCGACAACATGAAAAATAGCATGACTTGGACGACATATTGTCTGGCAGCTGACAACATGCAATAAAATGAAAAGAACTATACGATGAACAAGAGATAAAGAATTGAGCAACCACCAGGATTATGGGTAAATAACATAATAGGCAAATGAAACAAAACAAAAGACCAAGAGTTGGAATGAAGGTTGGAATAGTTATTCCACTGAAATTATAATACAATATTCTCCAAAATGAGTACTCAAAAATGTATAGTTAAGTTTGATAAGTAGGAATCCTAAACTAAAAACTATAAATAAATATATGACTAATTTGGCATATATATATATATATATATATATATATATGCATATATTCTACAAAGTATGACAAATATGCTATGCAGTGTATCGGCCGACAACCAATAAGTAGATCGACATACTCTTTGAGGTTATCAGGTGCTGTGACTTGAGAATCTCCATCACTTAAAAACTGGGTAGGCGGTATATATCCTAGGATGGGAAGCTTGACTTGAAAATTCTCTATTGCTAAAAACTGGATGGAGTGGGCATATTCTATCACAACATAGCATAGGAAACAAGATCTCTATACTTATTGTACAGTGGGTGCGAAGGTAGCATGCAAGGCTTTCCAATTGACTTGTGGGCTTTACAAAACTCGGAAACTTAGAAAGGGAGGATTGAAGAACCTGATGAAAGAAAAACTTCACACCCGGTTTTGGCTTCCTCTCCGTGAACTTTGTACATATAGGAGGGTGCACAGCGTTGTAGGAGTTATTAAGGACATTCTTGTAAGGGGTGTCACCAATGGGAAGGGTGTTCTCCTGAGTGCCATCATGATTTTGAAGCTATATGCAACACTTAAACAACATGGATAGTAGCTTCAGTAAGATCAGTCACTTAGGATATTCATCGTCCTTATAAGTACTTTCCCTACACAGATCTAGGCCAAACGTTAGACAATTCTCAAGAAGGCGAGGAACTTTGTCCTGGATATATTTGATTCTAGAAATGAGGTTGTTTTCTTTAACGCAAGACTAGAAAATAATCTCAAATTCAACCCCCTTACAAAAATTCAAAAACTCCTAAAGTTTAGGCCTAGCTCAAAGCTCCCTCTTCTTTATCTTTGTACCCCCGTACAAAATCCTCCATGGGAGGAAATGAATGAAGGTTCCATTGATGCCAAACACAAGAAAGTATTCTTCTTGGGGCTACCTCAATGTCAACAGAATAAATGCGAGATAACAGTGTGTTGTCAACAACGTCATCCTCCTCAGAAGCTTCACCACCAGATTCAAAGGATTCCTCGCCATTGCTTCCATCATATTCCGCTGTCTAGTCATCACAATACTCTATAGGTGGAAGAGTCATTAACAATATAAGAAAAAAAATGCAGAAGATACATGGAAATATGCACAATACATACAACACAAAAAGACTCCAAGAAGGATAAAACATTAAACAATATTAAAATTTGTATCGGATGGCTACCGACATAATTATCCTTGTTGGCTAGCAACCAATACAAACTAAGATGGAGCTCGACCAAGGAGCATAGTGCTTATAGTGGTCTAGAGCTAGGAGGATATGATGGCCTAACCTACATAAGCTACATTTGCCAGGACATCCACGTACAATAATGCAATTGACTAAGAGGTCGACTAAGACAAACTTCTTGAAAGGCATGGTCCCGGGTACGCAACTCCTGTATTATATGCCCCTGATTATAATCACTTATATTTCATTTTAGTTCAATCTCAAGTGATATAACTTGTTTTAATGTAAAAAACTCTTGTAGCCCTTCTAACAAGGAATCTAAAAATGTAATTGTATACAGGAACTAAATATTCTTTGAAGACAATTTTAGCATTAAAAACCCAATTATATGAGTTTTTTTTAATACATATAGCATAGGCCAAGCTACCCAACTTTTTGGGCTTTTATTTTAAATTCGAAATTGTTTTATTATAAATACATCACTGCAAATGACTTTTAATTTTAATTGGAGGCAACTTCTCGTATGGATTTTTAATAATTATACATACATATTTCAATTCTTTATATACAATGTAGAGCTTTTTTTTAATAAGTATGCAACCCAAAATTTTCTACATCTCATTTTATTTAATTTGGTCTTCACCTAACTTTTTGATCTGTTTTTTTTTTTATGTAATTTGATATAATTTTTACAAAAGTCAACCTCTAAACCGTTTTAATGCCGATGCCCCCTGCGTATAATATAGAAGTTCCGTACCCGGGGGCATGGTCAAACTAGAGAGCTATGAATCGAATAAACTGGAGACATCTGACGCGCCCAGTTCCACCACATTATCGAGGAAGTTTGGCTCCAGAATCTCTACACTAGCTTGCGCATCATTAATATGGCTCTGTCGCCACCCCGACTCAAGGAAGGTCGACCAACAATTGTAGGACGAGAGCCACTCGTATTTAACGATGGCATTGACCCTCAATGAGCGTCCCCCACTGAAGGTGCTTGTCTTATCGAATGGCAGCAAATTGCAAAGCCTTCTTTCGCAGCCCCGCGTGATTATCACCAATCGAAGCGCTCTTAGCACCGAGAACAATGTCCACGACTTGCATGCGGACTACTTTAAATGGTGGAGCAGCCTATAGATCCACTTGCATGGAAGACCCCAAAATCTCTAGACCCCTCATGCTCCAAAAAAGGTCAAGAGCTATCAACCCTCTACATCCGCTTTAGAGGTCGCTGATACAAATTCGCCTTGGAAACAGACTCCTTAGATCGAGCCTTAGATGTGTCTAAGACCAAAAGGGTTAGGTTCTTGCCATGTGTGGCAAATAGGAGACTCACTACCCTTTCTCGGCCGGCAATCTATACCTGTTGAGTCGACTGAGCTCTGCAATGAGACTGCCTGGGAGGCGAAAAACGTGGCAAAAAGAACCGTAGTCAATTTTGAGTGCGGTTGTTTTTTACCATGTTTTGTTATAGTGGTGGCACAATCCAGGGGCTTCTGGATTCCGGTAAATCTCTTGAAACCCTTGAACAAACCCCCCCCCCTGCAATCTAGAATAGGACAACAATAATGTCACATAGGGCGAGGTGTCTAGATCCAATTTTTTAAACCCAGTGCAAGTGGAAAGTGGCGATACTGTACAGTGTGAACATACTAGGAGGTATCCTTCAAACTTGCTGCAACAAAGACAATATCGCGCAACTTGGCATTACCAATAAACAACATTGGTACCAAAATTTCAGGTGGCTTGGACGCATCATCCTCCTCCTCATTAATGAACTCCGCCTCCTCAAACTCGCCGTCTGTCACATGCTTAGCATGCTTTGCAATCACAAGGATATTGGCCTTCTTGACAGGCACAACATCATCTGGTATGAAGAAAGCAAAATGCAAAAACGTCTTGGAGATGTTTGCAACTAGTACAACATTATTCGATGCTAACTCAAAAGCCGAAATCGAAGGTAGAGATTAGGAAGGTCAGTTCGCAAAGGTGTTGTAAAATGCGACGTTGTCAGACGTTTTTTCGGAAGGAGATGAAGAATCTCCGTCGAAAGTATTATGCCTGCTCATTTGAAACAAAGAGAAAAACTACGTATGTTGTTCAAGGTCAGCTTCACGCTAGTCCTATAAGGGGAATGAAGTTTATTACTTTTGCACATGTTGACGTCTCTAGGAATGCATGGTACATAATTCATGGAGTCTTAAGATTTGCTTACCATGTCTACAAAACCGTTGTTGTAGAGGATTGCATTAGTGGGCCACACAATAACGTTGGAGCAGTTCGACCTCGACTGTACACTCCTCAAGCCCAGACAACCCTACAGAAGATCATAAATGAGAACTCTGACAAAATGCCAAATGAGTTCATTGCCAATATGCGAGTGGATAACTTAAAGGTCATGCTGTCTCCTATGAACTGGGACCACATGTGTGAGCAAGTTAACTTTGTAAGTTCATCTTCCTCGACTCCCGCCATCTCTTTGGTACATGCCTTTTGTGCACATGTCCGCTACCCTTTGATATGCTACCATCACTATAACAAAACATGGTAAAAAAAAACCGCACTCAAAATTGACTGTGGTTCTTTTTATCACGTTTTTGTGCATGTGCGCGTAATGGGCTATTAGCTTCTTTTGCAATTTCTGACTACAATTTTTAGAATTTTGGGGCGTGTAATATACCGTTGAAAAGGTATTGAAAATACCTTTCCAGTGGTATATTACAAGCTCCAAAGTTGTAAAAATTGCAGTCAGAAATTGCAAAAAACAGTGGCTGCGCGTATAGTGGGCCTGCACAAAAGCCTGGCAAAAAGAACTCCTGTCAATTTTGAGTGCGGTTTTTCTTACCTTGTTTTGTTATAGTGCATGGTTAGTGTGATACATGACTATATATCGACCGACAGTCTTGGTTAGTATCCACCTCTTGTTGTATCCTTCGTATAGATTACCGAACACTATCAATCTTTTTCATATTTATTGATATATGCCATCTTTGTGTTCTCTATTTTCATTTTAATTGCATAGTTGTGTTGCGTCTGAGTGAATATCGACTGCCGGCCGAAATACAGTCCACAGTGTATATTTTTATTGCGTCCGAGTGTCTAATTTGTATTTCATATTTATGACTCTATATTTATTGGCAGTCGATACTTTCAAGGCCATTATCCGTTTCATAATCCATACTCATTTCTTATTGTAGACACTAGATTACTGTGGACACTAGTTTACTGTAGTCTCTCCCTTCTTTGATGACTCCTTCATAATTCTACCGACTATACTTGTCATTTTACATGCCTGTATTGGCTGCCAACCGACTAAGATCCTTCTTTAGGAACTAACTTATCATCTTGCCATGTCATTTCAAGTGAATAAAAAATGTAATTGCAAAGCAGTCTTGCAATCCACAGTCAGTCAGCTCCACAAGGCTTACTTCATAAACATTGAAGCCAAAGCAGTTGGGAGCAACTTCTCAAAGTGCACCGAGTGTGACTATCTTGTTGAATGCATTTCCAAATATCCAAGAGGATGTGATGAGTGGCAGGCTATAATAGATGATAGAGATCGTCATCTCAATTATCAAAGAGCTTGCCGAAATATATACGCAGGTTAGAGCGCACAATCTGTGCAGTTTCTGTATGAGTCTCTATGCATTATCCAACAAGATGGATACAACCAAGATAGCTATTCAATTCCCTGAATGTAGTGAATCACCAAGGTCACGGCGGGCCTTGGCCAAATTCCCATTTTTTGTACATGCATGTTAACGCATAGCCATTGTGACGATGCTTTTGCACATTATTCCACTGCACTGTGGCATGGTGACTCCAACTTTACGATATCCTCTCTGTGTCGTGTTTTGGGAGCTTTGAAGAAACCACTTGTTCGTAAAATCAAGGGAATTGTTTCCTACTCCTCTTGAGAATAGTTTCTTCCAGGCCCTTCTACACAGCAACTGGAGGTGTTCATCCTCCATCTCTGCTGCTACAAGCCTTATCATGCCACCACCTAGCTATGGATACCGAACTCTATCGCTACCTAAGAAGCTCTTCTTGAAACTTGATAATTTGGCCAAAGATACACTAGTAGAAAACATGGTCGAAAAGAACCGCAGCCAAAATCGGCTGCGGTTCTTTTGACTACCCTAATCTGCAGTCGCTTAGCGACTGCAGATTTTTCTTTTTTGATTTATGACTGCAATTTTAGGAATTTCAGGGCGTGTAATATACCATTGGAAAGGTCTTGAAAATACCTTTCCAACGGTATATTACACGCCCCTAAATGATTAAAACTGCAGTCGAAAATCTAAAAAAACAAATCTGCAGTCGTTTAGCGACTGCAGATCAGGGTGGTCAAAAGAACCGCAGCCGATTTTGGTTGCGGTTCTTTTCGACCATGTTTTCTACTAGTGATAACAAGAAGAGATTCTTAATGGCCTTCTGTTTATTGCTAACAGCTAGACACATCTTCGAAGAAGTCACTATTGGATTCATGATTGTGGATCATACTCATGAGGACATTGACGCGTACTTCAATTAGTTGTGTTAGCTTATTAAGTGGAAGAACACATACATCCTTGTAGATCTCATGAAGGCATTCATGTACAGTGGGGTCCAACATGGAATGGCGTTTTTGGTTTCGCAGTGAGAAATGTTTTAGTACTGCCAACTTTGGAAGCCTCCCGAGAGCTCAAAAATTGGTATCTTATCACGAAATTTTTACCAGAGACTCATCTTTAAGTTAATTATATGTATGCCAAATTTCAAGGCCGAAAGATTCACCCAAAAAAAGTTATTCAGAATCTACCAACATTGGT
This sequence comes from Pohlia nutans, assembly GCA_022496805.1. Classification (NCBI taxonomy): domain Eukaryota; kingdom Viridiplantae; phylum Streptophyta; class Bryopsida; order Bryales; family Mniaceae; genus Pohlia; species Pohlia nutans. Next base: position 11,270,508 of record CM040092.1, on the reverse strand, counting down.
AGCTGTGGTAATTGTTTCACTGCTGCCAACTTTGACAGCCTCTCGAGAATGGAAAAAAAATTTCCTTACTTTGGTTTTTTTTTTGTAGAAACCAATTTGTGTTAGTAATATATGGTAAAAATATCAAGTCTAAAATATTAGTAAAAAAAAAGATATTCCCAATCTACCAACATGTGTAGTTGTGGGATACAATGGGGAAACCATTTCATTCCTACCAACTTTGAATACTGCCAACTTTGAAAGCCTCCCGAGAGCTCAGAAATTGGTATTTTACCACGAAAGTTTTACCAAAGAAATATCTTTAAGTGAATTATATGTATGCCAAATTTCAAGGCCAAAAGATTCACCAAAAAGAAGTTATTCCTAATCTACCAACATAGTAGTCAAAGTTGGTAGCAATGAAATGGTTTCCCCCATTGTTTCCCACAACTACACATGTTGGTAGATTGGGAATATCTTTTTTTTTACTAATCTTTTAGACTTGAGATTTTTACCATATATTACTAACACAAATTAGTTTCTACCAAAAAAAAACCAAAGTAAGGAATTTTTTTTTCCATTCTCGAGAGGCTATCAAAGTTGGCAGCAGTGAAAAAAATTCCACAGCTACCAATGTTGGTAGATTCTAAATAACTTTTTTTGGGTGAATATTTCGACCTTGAAATTTGGCATACATATAATTAACTTAAAGATGAGTCTCTGGTAAAAATTTCGTGGTAAGATACCAATTTTTGAGCTCTCGGGAGGCTTCCAAAGTTGGCAATACTAAAACATTTCTCACTGCGAAACCAAAAACGCCATTCCATGTTGGACCCCACTGTACATCACAAACTTGGTAAATCATGTTTTTGCAATGTTTTTCGTATGTTGTTGAGATGAACAGGGGTTATTACGTTCGACATACGTTTTACATATGTTTGTCGTATAAACAACGTACGAATGACATATTGCAAACATGAAAAAACATATCATGATAAAATTTACATGTTTGTTATATGTCCTTTGTATGTTTTTTCTACAATAAACATACGTAAACTGTATGTCAAACGTAATCACCCCTGTTCATCTCAGCAACATACGTAAAACATTGTAAAACATGACTTTCTAAGTTTGTGATGTACTCCAAGAAAATGGTGGCCTTTATTTTGTAATTTGTCCACGAGGTGGTTAATTTCAAATCTTATGTCAAGGACTTCTACCACAATTGTAGCAACACGATTGTAGAACTCAATGATAAGCATCTCTTTAAACTCTATGTTAAAGAGGACGGAGATGATCGAGGCTGGCATGAAACACAAGCGACTAATTCATCATAGCTTCTTTCTGGCCCTCCTATCAAAATGTGGTCGGTTGATTCCCAAAAAAGACCTCGATTGCCAACTGGTAACCGTCATCTTTTTCCTTTTAAGCCATCATAGGAAAATATTGAGGTCAATGCCAGAAAGTGGATGGTTGGAAAAGAATATGCAAAGGCTAGCAAATGCATGGAGAAGCAGTGTTTTCATTAAATATGGTATTGCTAAATACGTTGATTTCTGGAAGACCACTATGGCGCGCAACAATAGATACTCTTAGGAAATGACAAGATGTATTGCTTACTAGGATCGGATCCACGCGAAGATCAATAGACCGATGCCCACAGCTCCTGCAACTCTCAAAAGAAGGCTTCTAGCCAATTTCAGACTAGGCACGTAATCACGCTCATACTACCTCGGGTATTGGTTCTGGTCCGAACAATCCTGAGGACACCATTCCCGAGGATGACGTCGACACCTATCCATATTGTAGTCCAACAAGAGATCTACCGAAGTTGACCTTTAATCCCTTTCGTGACATGCTTCTAGGGGATTTTTTTCTCTCTCGGCCCAAGCACAATCATTACCTTCCAGTGTAGCTCGGACGAGTGCTTGAATATGTTGATTTAACCCAAGGATCAAAATATGGAAACTTCAAGGTAGAACGGTGGATTCCTATGAGATCCAATAAGGAGGGGAAGTCTGTCATTGCTAGAGAGTGTTGGTTGCGCTGATAGCAAAAGGAGCCATGTCTTCCTCAAGTGTATTCTATGAGTATATTAAAAATATACTATTCTATGAGTATATTAAAAATTTGTTTGAATTTTCTCATATTGAAGTGTTTTTCAATTTTTATTACCTATATTTGCATTTTCTACATTTTTTTGCATATTTGGTGGGCATTAGTTGAACGAAATTGTTCATAATTTTTCTGTTTCTCCATAATTAGTTAAATATGAGTTAAGAGGAATGTTCATCATTTATTATCCAACCTACTAATTGTAGAAGAAAAGTACAACAATCACTTTATATAGCGTGGACCAGTCATACTATCTTGAAGATCTACACTAATTAAACAATTACATCCAATCTATCATAGACACACAATTACACAAATGCTTGAAAATGGGCAACCACTTCAAAATTTCCATACACTTAAAGTGAATTGGTCCACATTAGTTTTGAATCCACACTAGTATTTGCAAATATTGACTCTTTGCAAAGATAATATTTTGGCAGGTCCAAGCATTAATTGCTTACTTTTCATCCAAAAAATGCCGTTCCCGTTTATTTTAAAAGATGGATGGTGATGCTCTTAGTGCGCCTAATACTACTTGAAGTAGCAATCATGTATAATTTTCGTGAGTCTAATTTACCAAAATCACGAGGAAAATACAAAAACCCATGAAAGCTAAATCTACATACAATAGCCCCTAATTGCCTCCAAGTTTTGGGCAATACCTAAATGTATTATAAAATAAGTCTTCTTTAACATTTTTGAGCTTCCACTCTAAAGAGCATATGTAAGACATCATTATTAGAAGACATCTAACAATTGAATTTGAAATAAAACGCTTGGATTTTTTCAAATAAATTTACAACAAAAATCTTTGAAAATTCACTAAAATTACAATTTTAATAATCTCATATTGTAATTCATTATGATTGGTTGAAATTATTATGCTTCAATAGACAATAGTAATGAAGTTGTTTAATTAAATTTATCATGTTTCGATACAACTATCGAGCAAATGCATGGTACGCTGTACCAACTCTTGGACAAAAAATTCGATAAGATTTAACACACTTTAGTGCATTTTGTGCACATTGTGCATTTTTATTAAAAACACTAGTTTTCAAAGCAATTTTTAAAATGTAGAACTTTCGCACAATGAAATAAAAAATAAACTATGAGTAAACATTAACTATATACCAACCATATAATCAAATTTAAGTTTGCCAAAGTTGATTTATCATATAAAATTTGAAATTTCAAAACTTTTGTTTCAATAACAGTTTGACCAATTTTTATTCAAACTTTGATTGTAAAAATCGTCCTTGTTTAATTCTAAATTTGAAATTCCTTAAAAGTTCCACTTAAAAAATATTATTTGAAATAACAACCAAAAAGGAAACAATAAAAAAATAAAAAAAATAGGAAAATAAGTAGGCTAAAAATAAGCATTAAATTAGTTTAAATACTTAAATTTCTTTTTTAAATCTGAAAAATGTTGAGGATGTTTATTTTTACATGTTTGAATATATGAAAATTTTATACCTCAAGATTACACAAAATACCATATCTTTCATGAAATTTGAATGAAATTAGGGTGCACTTGTGCATTGCAACATGCAGTGTTTTTAAATTTTTAATATATTTGCGAGAATATAATAACCATATTGTAAAAAAATTAGTGTTGATAACACAAGATTAACATTTCAACATTCCTAAACCACCTAAATTAATTTTACACTAAGTTTAAGTTTTCTATTCATCTATGGTGTTTTGAAATTTTGAAAATTACACCTAGTGTGCCACGATGGAAAGAAACTAAGGTGTGCACCCAACCATGCATCCACCATGACTTGAGATCTCTTTGTAAACAATCAAAAGATGACTTTATAGGTTGAAATACTACACATTATGGAAAAGATGATTCAATGTTGCAGATAGATAAGAACTCCGGTCTTTTTCCAAAGCTGACAATCAACATGGATAAAATGTCTGTTCATTTTGACAATGAATCACTGCCCACAGAACAAAGAGCCATTAGTACAAGACTACTTTCCCCTTTCAATGTTGTATATTATGCACTTTTGGCCAATCATTTTAAAATTCACAAGATAATGAGTATTTTGTATTTTTCATATATTTAAAATGATTATCTCTTTTAAAATCAAATTTAACCCTTTAACGCGCTTGCTTCCAGTATTTGAATGACACAGAGATATTATCAGTTCAAATTTCATCCAAATTGGACAGTTTTCATCTCTTGGTTCTTGAGCTAGTTAACTATCCTTCATATGGTTTGGATCTTCAAAATAGAATTATTATGATTTTTAGAAAAATAAAACAATTGGTTTATGCCAAGTTCCATTCTTAGTTCAAAAAGTGAGACTTTAAAGATGATTTTCCAAAATAAGTAGAATCAAATAATCGAAACCATACCATCTCGTTGTGCATGTTATCCCAATTTCATTACAATTTTTTTAAATTTGTGTTAATTTGGGAATTTTAATTGAATTTCAAGAGAAAACCTTGCAAAATTAATTAAAATTTATTAAATAAAATATGATAAATCCACCCATATAGATGTGATCTTCACATTGACATTTATAACTTTGCTTTGACCATCAACCCCATTTTTGGTTTTCATCAAACATTTTATAGCGCTTCTTTGATAACAGTGTTGAATCGGGACGTTAAAGGGTTAAACATATTTTGACACTACTGCTTAATTCAATTGTATGGATGTTCTGGAAAAGTCATCATCTACAACTTTCATTTGTATATCGGCCTCAAAGAATGGATCTAGTGTGCACTTTTTTAGCTCAAAACTTTCGATATTTTTTGTTGAAAAGGAAGCTCATATGAAATAAAAGGACTTAGTAAATTCAATTTTGATTTTTTTTTCCTAATGTGACTTCACTTGCATGAAAGTAACTACCTAAAAAATGCAAGTAAAAAAACAATTGCAAAAACATTACCATGTAAAATGAAATTGTATGTACTGTACAGTGATTATGTGCATCGTCCAAAAAATAGATGCTCATGCAATTAGGGGTTAAGGAAGGTAGTTTATTTGTTCGTTTGTTTGTTATTTTCTTTTTTTTGTTTATTTGTATGTTAAGTTGAGATTTCCCAAATCGTAGACTCGTTAGCTGCATTCTTAGTATTGTCAGAAAGTTCTCAACGAGAAAGGATGCACCAAAATTGTTCGTGGCTTTTGGAAATAGGTTGTGGAAGTTATGGAATTTGGAATGAACTATGTCACCATATTATGGATAAATTATTCTTAAAATAAATTAAAAAGAAGAAGCATGGCTAAATCACGGGGAATACTCTCGGGAATAATAATCCAACGGCACAAGGCAACACTAGCAATTATGATGTAAAAACTTTTATCTTTCTATGGCATGAGACTCTTTTAAAGACATGCTTTAATAAGACTCTATAGTTGAATTTATCAAAAAAATCAAATAATAATTAAAAATTAGGTGCATTGTTTTGATAAAAAGAACATTGCAAACAGTATTTCACCAAATGCACTAAAAAAAACTTTACGAGTTAGTAAAATATGGTGAAATACTGAATTATAAAAATTCATGCATCTTTTTGAAATGTAAGAAATTTCCATCCATACCATAAACTGAATAAAAATGAAGATGTTTATAGTTCTGGTCACTTTGGAAAATCATGTCTAAGGTCTCACTTTTTGAACTAAGAATGAAACTTGACATAAACCAATTGTGTTATTTTTCCAAAAATCATGATAACCTATTTTGAAGATCCACACTGTACAAAGGATAGTCAACTTATACAAGAACCCAAAAAAAAAAATTGGTGGATGAAAACTGTCCATTTGGGATGGAAATCAAACAACTTTAATTTGTTCGTCGTCCAATATATGGACGCTGGCGCGCTAAAGGGTTAAACTTGTAAATCCTTGGTCCTTTAATGATTAAATATCATAAACTATAAAACTCTTGATTGCAAGAGTTAATAAAAAAGAGAGCCATCTAAACTCCCTTTTTGCTCTACTTTTAACCTCTCTTTTGAATTATACTTGGGTGTAATAGTGTCTTGTCATAGATTGTCCCCTTGTGAACCATGAACTTCAAGCTTTGGTGGAAGGTGTGGGAACGATATCGAGGTATGGAGAATAATAACATGGCCTTGTTTTAAATTGTCTCCTAGCTCGTCATAGACTAGTTTTTGGTCTATACTTATTTCAATATGAGTTTAACATGAGCTTGTTAAACTTTCCTCTTTGGACTGACATTTTGGTTAACTCTAATATGTGAAAAACCTAATATAAAACAAACAAGGTAGAATTGAAATACTTACAATAGCTAATAATTCAATACATTAACAAAACCTTACTTGATAAATAAAAAAATCAATTTTTTATATTTATGTTTAATCCTTAACCCCTAAGTGACCGAACAACCATTTTATGGTTGCTGTCCTTTTTATGGGCTGCCCATCATGAAAAATATTTGTATTAAAAAGAAAAAATCAAATAGGAAATCAAGTCTACTTTCCAACCCAATTTGAATCATGTCAATCTGAATTAAACTCCACCGAAGAGAAAATTTCAAAGACAAACACCTCATCACTGTCCTACTGTTATCAAACTTACTATTTCGGGAAGTGATGATGTTCTCTCCTTTGAAAATTTTAGAATAGAATGTTTAGTTTTAACATACCAACTTTCAAATTCTAAAACTAAAATTTGTAATTTTGGTGAATACTCAGTGATAAATGCTCCTAAATTCATTAAATGAGTATCGAAAACATTTTTTTGAAACTTTTATTGTACAGATAATTACTAAACATCATGCTTCACATTTTCTCTTTTAGACCAAACTTCATCAAGTTGCAAAAGTAACATTTTAGAACACATCTAGATTTAGAGGTTAACCGACGCAATAGGATATATACCGTACCTTAATAGCAAGTTCAACACATGTGTGCTAAATATTTATTTATTTTCTAAAATAGAGTTCGGTACTTCGAATATTACATGAAACAATTGTTTTCTTTGCAAAAATAACTTCCTCAAATTCTGATATGCTGTTTAAAAAAATATTCATTACCAAACTTCCTATTAGAGTACAGTATGTCCTCTATCCTCATTTTATGCATTGTTTTTATCTATTTGGAAGGTTTTATAAAATCTGATATGGTACCTTTAGAACCATGATCAAGTTGTTTTCATATTTTTCTAATTAGAAAAGCTATTAAGTATTTTTCCAAGTAATGAAATATCAAAATGCTCATGTGTGTTTAATTTTCAAATTTAAAACAGACTATATTAATGATAATTTGGTGGACGATTACACAATGTTGATAGTCTTAGAATTTTTCCCTATAACACCTGAAAATTTGAATATTAAAATTATAAACTTTATTTTTGGTGAATTTCTAAGTTACATGCTGGTAAATTCATTTTTAAAATATCTATGATATTTTTATTTTTTATTTTTTATTTTTTTTTAAATTTCTACTATATATGTATAATATTAAAAGATCACTTTTTAACATCTTTTGTTAGAACAAACACTTCCAAAATTTTGTAAAAATAATATATTATACGATATTTAACTTTTAAAAGTTATAAGGTGTCCCTGGAATTGGCAATTTGAAAAACCCATCAGAAGTACTAACTAGGAGAATATTTTGGAATTAGTATACCAATGAAAGTTGTAGATCTTAAATTTTAAATTCCATTTGTATGGTTAGATTCACTAATGTTATCATCAATATTATATTATAAAATTTGAAAGTTAAAATTAAAAACTCCTTCTAAATTTGATTACAAACAGAATATTAATGTTTTTTTAGTGAAATTTGTTGGAATGAATTTGAAATGAGATATTCTAAACATGGTGAAATTTTTTTAGTGAAATCTGTTGGAATGAATTTGAAATTTTTGTGTTTCTTAAATCTATGACCTCATTTTTGCAAGGCCACTTTGGAACCAAAGGCAATGCAAATTTGGCTTCGTAAAATTTCACAAACTTCAACGTTTGTAAATTTAGAGAAGTGTGTACTCCAATAAAAACCAAATCCCGGGTGATGGCCTAATATAGGTACCTCTTCAAAAATAGTGTGATTTTTGAGAAATATCCTTTTGATAAGAAAAAAACATTGAAAATTACAAAAACTAGATGGTGTTATAGGCGCCATGGCTATAGCTATATACTTGAAATTTCTAGTACACAAAAAATGAGTTAGACATAAGTCACACATAGTGAGACGCGTCTCACTGGTATCCATATCATGCCATTGCCCTTCTATCGTTGAATAGAACAACAACTTGATGAAGTATCTCCAAAAAATGTTTCATAGTGAAAAAGTCCACGAGGAAGGAGATATGGATGAAAAAAACTCATCCATCAACCCCATCATGTCGGTTGGGCCATTACGGGTTAAATTTTATCCAAAACCTATATGTAGTTAGGGGTTGATAATAATTTATGGAAATTCATAATGAAAAAAAATTCTTTTCCAAATTAAATGATGAGTGAAATTTACAATTTACTAAAGTTGTATTAATATAGCAATATATGTTCCAATAGTCATATTGTCTACTTGTGATAGCGAGCAGAAAGGGTAGACCCAGGGGTTCTTTTAAGCAATTTTATATTTTTTGAATAGGTGGTACTAGGGAAACAACATTGTAGCACTTTCATCTAGATTTTAGATGAAATCGTCATAATTGAATGAGAGTTTCTTCAAATGCATGAAAATATGTCAACATGAATGAATATTTTGGCAATGAACGAATGAATTTTTGGTCCAAGTTAAGATCTTTTCTATAAATGATTTCGCACGCTAAAAAATAGTACGTGTGAACTTCACTACCTTTACTAGATACCCCGAAAAGTAGTTCAAAGGAAAGTAGTTCTACATGTGTACTTTCTAAGTGCGCTTAGTCACCACATATAAACTTACCTCTATTTTATACTTAAATAAGCCATCATATTCCTAATGGCAAAACCATTTATACTCATACACATAGAAAATACTAAAGATCACCTATGACGGTCTTGGGCTAGCATTATGATCATTATTGTTATGTTGACAATACTATCAATATAATGTCATTGCATCGCAAAATGCAAATGAAAATAATGTGGGTTCTCTCCATTTCTTTCTTAATTTTTTTTAAAAGTTAAACCCCTAGAGGACCAAGTATCCTAACTAGGACATTTAGAGAACCGGGTAGGTTCCGGTGAACACATTTTTAATCGAGTTTTGAAAGAAATTTAATAGTGGATTCCCCAATGTGCCACGAAAATGGGGATTTTTTTATTTTTTTTAATTCCGACACTGGATGTGGAAGTTATGAGGCGAAATGTGTTTTTTTCGGGAGAAAGGGCAGCAGGGCAGCAGAGAAATAGTTGAATTTTAAAGGGCGCAACAAGATGGGCGGCGTGTGGAAAATGGAGTGGACTGTGGGGGGCAAAAGACCACCCCATTTTCCAAACTCATTAAAAAAAATTAAAATAATATTTTTTAAACTTTAAAATTAATTTTTTATAAATAAAAATTATAATTTTAAAATTAAGAAATATTACTTTTAACTAAAAGTTGAAATTTTAAAATTTTAAAATTTTATTTTAAAATTAAAAAATTAAAATCATTTTTTAAAAATTAAAAATCGTCCAATGAAGGACTGCCACGTGGCAGTTCACCTTGAGAGTTAGTGGGGTCATGAACATTGGAATGGGTTGGCACTTCAATTCCCTTCCTCCACCCTTTATTCTCCTCTAACCCCCAAAATTCTTAGAAAATGTGCTATATGTCTTCTAAAACTTGGAGAATTATTTTTTTTCAAAATTTTTGTTTTGCCATTGTATAGAGGGTGGAATGTACTTATGTTTCACAGCTCAAATTCATATTTTAAATAAAGAAAGTCAAAAATATTGCAATTCCAAAAAAATCAAGAAAAAGTAGATTTTCTCAACCAAATCAAGCGTGGATTGGTGCGTTGGAAAGCTACTGAAAAAGCGATTTACATTGCAAATTTACGCCTCATTTGAGAGATTGTGGAATCGTAGGTAAGCAACCGTTTTAGCATTTTTTTTGTTTTTTTTTTTTTTCCCTCCGAAAATTTAGATGCCTTCTAGGCTGCCCCGCCCAATCCCTTTTGACGTTTAAGGGTTACACCCCCAACAAGTGCAAGGTGTTCTTCAACATCTTAAACATCTCCAAACGCAACGAAAATTGGTACACAACTAAGTAACATCATATAGAATGTGAAAGTGAAGTGCGATAGGTATCAGTAGTGAGGTTTTTTTGATGTAGCCATGGTCAAACGCATTTGAAATTTTCAGGCATGTGTTTTTTTGGGGTGTTTTTCCATCAAATGCAATTATCTTGCAATCCGTGTGGTCAAAATCAACAAAATTTGTTGTGTATGTTTTTCAAGTAGTTTAGGACAAGATCTTACAGTTAGAAGGTAAAAAATAACATTTCTTTTGGATTTTTTTCATGAGGGAGTAAAAATGGCAGCATTGGAGTATTTTTGGAGGAAAAACACTCTGGTCCTTTAGGGGTTAACCCCTAAGCGCTCGAACGACTATTTTCTGGTTGCTGCCCGAATCTAACGGGCTGCCCGGAACAAAAAAATATTTTTTTGAAAAAATAAAAAATATTTTAAAATACTAAACCAAGTCTACTTTCCAACCCAATTTGAATTATGGCAATCCGAGTTAAACTCCACCCGGGAGAATTTTTCAAAGTAGATCACGTCAACATTGTCTTAGTGTTATAAAATTTGCTATTTGGGGAAAGTAATGATGATCCCTCCATCAATTCTTTTGCTTTTTTGAAGTTTCCAATAAATAGCCCAACTTTAACCAATCATACTAAATTTTGAACTCTAAAATTGAAAATTATAATTTATACAAATTTTCAAAGGTTAATGCTTTTAAATTCATTAATAAATGATCTAAAGTTATTTTTGGAAGTTTGACCGTCGGATAATTTGTAGAGATGATACTCTACATTTTGTCTATTGAACCAAACTTCATCAAACATATAGAAGGCACATATTATAACACATCTATGTTTTGTCCAATACCCCTCGGGCTTTTAGGGGTTAATGGGGGAAAAAATTGATCCAGGGGCCATTGCCAAATAATCAAAAAACTACGTGAGTTCAAATATAGGGTTTATTTTATTCACCAAAAGGTAAAATTTCTACCTGATTATATACTTTTGCATATAATAGAGGGTGCTTTAAATTCAAATAAAGAATGATTCGAAAATTTACTGGGAATATATTTAGAATATTCAAGAATATACTTCAAATATTCAAATTATGTGATAGCCCCCATTTAAATACCCTTTGCATGTACGTATATTCCAAATTAGACAAAGAATGACCCCTGCGGGACTCCCTCGAGAAAAATTGCAAACCTTTAAGTCTACAAGGTTCTACCCATCCTTATTTTAGAGGGAAAATATAGCCAAAAAACACTATTTTCAAAAAGTGTTAAATCTGAGGAAAAAAAAGCATTTGTTTAACACTAACAATTCATCCATTTGACTAATTTTCATCCATTTAAAACATTTCTTCATCCATTTGGAATAGTTTTGTCCAAATCTAGATGAAAGTGCTAAACAAAGAGAGTAAGTAGCTCTGGCTCCAAGGGCTAGCATGAATGAAGAGTCTATTGGGGGAAGTGCTCCCAACTAGGCTACCATGACCAACTTCACGATTGCTACCCTTAATCTTTTACAACCCACGCAACCACATTGTGGTCAGGTTTTTGCAAACTAATGTAAGATCTACTCCGAACTATGCATCAATGTCTGAGGTTTCGATGTGGGGATTCATCTCACGCACACACTTCAAAAATAAATTTTTTATTTGGAGTTGTAAAGCTATCATAACACCTATCTACAAAACACCAAAATAATGCAAATATCTCAAAACACATCAAGTACTTACAAATACAACACATATACTATGCGGTATTTCTTGTGTTTTGAAATTGTTATCTTTCTTTCTTTCTTTCTTTTTTTGGGATTTTGTTCTCTTGTTTATGTTCCATTAGTGTATGTATTCGGACCTTGGTCAATGTACCAACTCCTTTCATATTTAAACATTATTATTTTTTCCTAAACTGTATATAGATAAGTCACTCTCACTTATAAAATTCACAATAATTATGTGTGGAGTTCATTTTTGACATCAAAGATTGCAATGGAGAGGTGATTGACATATTTTCAAAATACTATGATAAAATTTATCCATAATTGGATGAAAATGTGTTCAAATGGATGAAAATATGTGCAAATGGATGAATGCCATTCACCCACCCACAGTATGCAGTGATTTTGGTGTAGCAAGAAAAAGTGCTGAAATATTTGCTTCCCTGACTGACTGGTGCCATAGCCCTTGTTGGACCACACCCTTTCCCCACAGTGCTAATACAATGTAAAGTACTATTAAAAAAATCAACTCTCCAACCTTCTTTGCCATAACATTTAAGGTAGACGACCTGTTTCCGATCACCTTAAGCAATTCAGCATACTTCCGGTGGAGTAACGAATAGGCAAATAATTTTGGAGTGTAGGGAAATAGATTTGAAGGAGGTCACATATTTTTTAACAAATTTTGTGGCAATATTGAATTTACTACGAATTTTCAAAGTGAAGATTCTCTCCAACCCGTTCTCGCAATATAGGCTGACCTATTTTCAAGAATTGTAAAACTAGATTTCGATATTGGTGCTACTTCATATCAAGAACACATGATATCATACTAACTCGGTAACAAGTTTCCATTCTCGGCGCCAACCATTCCATATTAAGAGGAAACATCCCAGAAACATGTTTCCGTCACCGTTTACGAATAAATTCGAAAATAATGCAGGCTCATTCACGGAAATAGGTCGCCCTATACTGCGTGATTGGGGGCCTGATCGGAAACAGGTCGTCTACCTTAGTAGTCTTCATTGGCACTGCCTTGCTCTTGAGGAGAATGTACAACATATTCTACATTATCATCCAAGAACAATGAGTAGCTACCTATTTTTCCTCACAGATGGAGGTTTTGGAAAATTAGAAGGGAAACTAACCATGCATCGTCTTTGCTGGCACATTCCCACATGTCCCTCACTTTTAAAGAGAGCACCATCATAAGTAATAATATTTTAACCCAAAAATGTTATGGTGCATAGCTAACCAATAGAGTATGGGCAATATGAATAATCCTTGAATTTCTCTGAATCCCTCCCCCCCCCCCCCCCCCGGACGTTAATGCAAGAGGACAAAAATTGCCCCCTATTTTGAACATGTAGGGGTCCACCTTAAAATAACCTCCTCTTCCAAGGGTTTAAAATTCCCGAGAGGGTCCCTTTAAACCAAAATTTGGCCGTAGGCCTCAAATTTGCAAAAACAATTGCCAAAAAAGACCCTAGGGTGCCCAAAATGGAAATTTCAGAAAATGGGGCCCATGGGTGAATAGTGATTGCATTAATGTCCCGGGGGGGGGGGGGGGGTTTAGAGTAGGGGCTACTGAATGGTATGGCTTGGTCTAACTCAACTTAGAGAAAATTCTCTTCAATTCCTCAAATCCCTTGACAAATGCTTGAGATTAGGAAGTGTAACACTGGACCACTTCCATCATTTAACTTTGGGCAGGCAATTTTCATGTGATTTCGATGTGAAAATCATTTAACATCATTCTGACGTTGATCTCATACAAACTCATGCACTCTGTAACATAAGGCTAATGTTGTACTGGCAAGCACAAATTACTTCTTTTTTTTATTGACACAAAAGAGTTAAGCACTAATTATTTTTATGATTTGTGTCATATTAACATAGAAATCGTGCCATCATTCTAATGTAACTCTAGCAACTATAGATCTTGTGTTATTTTAGTGTCAAGGTCCATTCTAGATCTTGTGTGATTTCAATGTCAAGGTCCGTGCAAGTTTCATATCAGAATGATGCCCCCTGTTTTTAATGATGTCTACAGAATATAATGGCCTCTTGGTCAAATAATGAAAAAATGAAAAGAATAAATCCCTGGTCTTAGAGCAGCTCCACCGCAGCCCTCCCAGAGTCTCTCTCACTCCATAACTAGATGAAAAGTGCCAAGGGCCCTTCCAAAATGCCTCTTGACTCTCAATCCTAGCGTGTCAAGAAATGGCCCTTCAAATCACTATTTAGTTGACTATATCCCCACATTCTACTTGTGATTGGTCCATTGACTATTTGATGTGCACTTTTGATGTGTGAGGGGCCGCCAAGGGTAGGGGAGTGTAAGTCCAAGGGCTCTTCAAATGTAAATGAATAATTTCAGCGAGTCATCTCTAGCGTGTAGGAGTGAGGATGCTCTTACCTTCTCATGGCCCATTCACACCAAACCCCTGCCGCACTTGCATTTGCGTTCCCGAAATGGAGGAAGGTAAAACCCAAAAACAAAAAAATATTGAAAGCCTTGTCTTTTCTTGCTGCAACTACTATGCAACTGCAATTCACTACCGCAAGTTGAGCCATGCTCCTTTTTTGCATTGCGTTCCTTCTTGTCATGCGTTCGAGTAATTTCTGATTTCATATTTTATATTTCTTGTTTCCCAACAGATTCCCTCAAAGTTACCTGAAGCACGCATGGATGCTGAAGCACTGCTATATGTGAATGGGCCTTCAAGCATGCATGGCTGGTGTAGCAATAAAAAGTCTCACAATCAATGCAGGTAGCAATAAAAAGTGCTGATTTTATTTATTTATTTATTTTAGTCAAATGAACAATGAATTATACTTTTCAAAGCAGTACAAGGGAGGATTCCATAACCAAACCAGCTCGAAGACTGCTGGTCAGAGAAGTCATTTATTGGATTTTTACCTGTAAAATCTAACATGTGACACCCTCAGCTACAAGTCACTCATACCTCTTTGAAGTTGTTGATATTGCCAAGTGATCTGCATACCTATTCTAGAGCAGAAAAGTGCTGAAATAGTTGCTTCCAGTCCCTGGCTAGTGCCTCTTGCTCAAAAAAAAATGCAAAAAAAAAAAGGGGAATCCCTGGTCATATATCTTCTCTACCATCTTGCATGGCCAAAACCCAAAAAATCTTGGTATACATACAAGATATTTTTGCATGTATATATCAGTTCATTGTATTCATAGTCACTATCTTCATTCTACTGACACATCTGTACACTGCCAGGGTATTTAGGTATTTGCACCTCCTAATATCAAATTTTTGTGACACATAAATTATTTTGACTGAGTCTTACCAAGGACTATTTTGACTGGTTCAAACATAACATTCCGTAGCCTCCATGTCCATTGCCTTTCATTCATGCATCCTGCTTGTCACTTTGAACCTCCACCTGTCCACTTAGCTCCTGATGAAGTATTGTTGGATGAGGAATATTTTACACCATCTACTGTAGAGTCAAAGGCAGAGACAGTGCATGCTACTGAATGTTCAAATCGTTTTTTTTGGTTGGTATCCTCATTCATGATATGATATACATACATCTAAATTAGATGAAAAATATTAAAATGGATGAGAATTTGTCCAAATGGATGAATGTATGCACTCCATTTACCCACCCACAGTATGCAGCGATTTCAGTGCAACTTAGGAAGAAAAAGTGCTGAAATATTTCCTTCCCTGGCTGGCTAAGCTTAGTGCCTTTTGGTTGAATAATGAAAAAACGCAAAAAATAAATCCCTGGTCATACCTTCTCTAGCACTCATGCATGGTTGGTGTAGCAATAAAAAGTCTCACAATCAATGCAGGTTCTGTAGCAATAAAAAGTGCTGAAATATTTGCTTCCCTGGCTAGTGCCTCTTGCTCAAAAAAAAAAAAATGCAAAAAAAAAAACGATCCCTGGTCATACAATCTTCTCTCTCCTACTCTAAATCCCCCCCTTTTACATTAACCCTTTTTATGTCCCAATTCAACACTGTTTTCAAAGAAGTGTTATAAAATGTTTGATGGAAACCAAAAATGGAGTTGATGTACAAAGAAAATTTGTAAATGTCAATGTGAAGATCACATTTGTACAGTTAGATGCATCATATTTTTTATTAATAATTTTAGAATAATTTTGCAAGGTTGTCTCTTGAAATTCAATTAAAAATCTTGAATTAACACAATTTTTTTTTTAAATATTGAAATGAAATTGGAATAACATGCACTACGCGATGGTATGCTTTCCATTATTTGATTCTACTTATTTTGGAAAATCATGTCTAAGGTCTCACTTTTTGAACTAAGAATGAAACTTGACATAAACCAATTGTGTTATTTTTCCAAAAATCATGATAACCTATTTTGAAGATCCACACTGTACAAAGGATAGTCAACTTACACAAGAACCCAAAATAAAAATTGGTGCATGAAAACTGTCCACTTTGGATGACAATCAAACAACTTTAATTTGTTCGTCGTCCAATATATGGACGCTGGCGCGCTAAAGGTTAACCCCTGAACATTCAACGATCCAAATTTTGGACGATGAACAGATTTGAATGCATTGTTTGCAGTGTGGATTTTTACTGAAATTTTTATGGGAAGTTAGCTTCATGCATGTGTGATCTGATTAGAAAGGGGATGATTTATGAAAATATTATATTTCCTTTTATGCCACATTGTTCCACAAATCTTTTTGAAGATTTCAGTGTAAAAGTGCTCTTCAAAAAGTCAACTCATAAAATCAAGCAACAAAAATATCTCCAAAAATCACTACACTTAGAGTATTACATTTCAACCCATCACAACAAATTTCATCCACAAATTGTCAATATCTTGTTTGTAATTGAATTACAATATATTTTTGAAATTCAAGTTTCAAATTTTATACAAAATATTGGTGATAGCAATCCCAAATCTGACCGTATAGATAGAATCTAAGATTTATGATGTAGAACTTTAATTCATACATCAAGTTCAAAATATTCCTCTTAGTTGCATTTTATAATGCATCTTTGCAAAACTGCCAAATCTGGAGAGGGTAAGGACGTTCAGGGGTTAATGCAAGCACTATTCGTCCATGGGCCCCATTTTCTGAAACTTCCATATTGGGCACCCTAGGGTCTTTTTTCAGCAATTTGTTTTGCAAATGTAGGACCTACGACCCCATATTAGCCTAGAAGGACCCCCTCGGGAAATTTAACCCTTAAACGTACCACTCCTTTGTAGGAAAGTCAAACTACACAATTTAGCCTTCAAGATTTATCAAAATATATTTTGTAATATTTTTCATGCATGGAATTGAATGTTTCCTATCAGTCTTGAAATTTTCAGATTTTTTTGATTTAATTCGGCCTTTTTAACAAATTTTTAAGTCAAATACTTCAAAAAATAAATTTTATTACAAAAATGCTTAAAAAAATTAATATTTTTTTGGGAGCAGGTACAAATTACAATGGAGAATCACATGATATGATTTCCATAGAATTTTTTTATTTAAATTTTGAAATTCGAAAGGTGAACATCCTATGTAGTGTAATTCAAACCTTGAACTACAAAGCTTGCACAAGCAATAAAATACTCAATAATTGGAATTTTTAAGATTTGAAAAGTGGAGTACAAACTAGACTTAATAAACTTCATTTTCTTAGTTGGGTGTATTAGCAACAAAAGTCATCTTCAAGATCAAAATTGGGTTTGACCAACAAACGTCCAAAAACTGGACGCTGGGACATTTAGGGGTTAAACTCTTGAAAGAAGGGATTATTTTTTGAGGTGGGTCCCTACATGCACAAAATAGGGGGCAGGTTTTGTCGTCTTGCATCAACGTCGAGAGGGAATTTAGAGTTGGGGATCTTCTCTAACGTACCATCATGCATGGCCAAAACCCAAAAAATCATGGTGTACATAGAGGAGACTATTTATTCATTGACGGTACCACTCCAGCCTTGAAATGTTCCCAGCCTGTCGCTTTTATTGTCCTGATATGTTGAACTAAGGTTGGATGTAGTACTGATGTATAGAACATCATATGCATGCTGTGCTTAAATATTTCTTGCATGTATATAAGGTAGTGGTGCATATTTCCGTCTGAATTTCAGGTTTGCATATTTAGGCTTGTGAAAGAAGAAGTTTATAATTTTTGGATGCTCCGCAAAGTTAGTGCAAAGGCATCCCAAAAAAAAACATATTTTTTGAGCATTTCTACAATTTTCTATGAATTTTTAAGCTTGAAAGCATAGAGTGGCCATTAACCGCCTATAGGGTCCTGGCTTTCATGAGAGGTTGGATTCTGAAAATAGTGCGCTTACTGCACCAATCAGAAGCCCTCAACTTTCCAAGGCATGGACGTAATTAGAACGTTCCTAGAGAATTTTTAGGTCCAGGCTGGGTGGTTTCTGGGACCCAGCCCCCCAATCCTAGGGGTCGGAAATTGGGACTCGTCGGAAATTGGGACTGCTACTTTATCAGTTTATTGTCTCTGCCCCACAAGGGGAGAGACTACAAAAACGCTTCATTTTCAGGAGTTACACGGCTGGACAGTAAAAACAAGCTGTAAAAGTAATTTTGAAGTAAATACTAAGGCAGAGACTACGCGACTAGCCGCTTGTTGTATTCATAATCAGTATGCATCTAAATTCTACACAATTGTTCACTGGGAGCGTACTACTAAAAGGTATTTGCATCGAGTACTGTAGTACCATAGCTGGGTCGCCACCCACGAACGAATATTTAAATTTTTTTTGAAAAATAAGGTTCGTTCCTAAAAAAATGAATTTCCGAGTTTTCGTCTTTGAGCAAAAGACGATTAAAAATGGCCCAAAATGATCCAAAATAGCTTAGAAATAGCAAAATATAGCTACAAAATTATTCTATTTTTGTATTTTAGTCCTCAAAATCTTCGATTTTTTACGTTTTTATTTTTTTAATTTTAATTTTTTGGCAACCCAAGTATAGTACTACGATAATAACAACTAAATATATATCTAATTTTTACTAGACATAAATTGTTTTGATTGTGTCTTACCAAGGACTATTTTGATTGGTTTGAATATTATTTTTAACTCCTAAGTGTCTCTTTGGAGGATGACTTGCTTATGGAGCATTTAGGTCGTACAGTCGAGGAAGTAGAGTATTGAAAGGGTGTTACCAGGTTTTTTCACCCCAAAGGAGGTACTTCTTGATTATTATGGCACGTATGTTGTGAACCGTCGAACCGGTCCACAAGTCACAGTAAAGTCTTACCGTGAAGGTTGGTGGCTCTTTCTCCCATTTTGATGTTTAATTGCATTTTAGCTGATTAGATTGATTGGTGTTTTGGGAGCACTTTCCATATGGTGTTGTTTGCTATGTTCTGTTGTTCCTAATGTTCTCAGTAAATCTAACTGAGTAGAGATTTTTGGCCTTTTAATTGTGGGTTTTGAGTGTTTGTATTATTTTGCCTATTATTTTAGAAGGTGTATGTTTAAGAACACCTTTGTAGAATTTTGGCACTACACTATGAGAAAAGGCTAAATTCTATTTTTTGGGCACAAAATAGCTCCCGATTAAATAGGAGTTTAGGGTAGTGTAAGTAGGAGTTAGAGATTTCGAATATTTTGGATGAATGAGGTCGTAGCGGATGAAGTTTGGATGTGTGTGTCAAACTCATCTCTCTGTCTAAAAGGTGGTCTCTTCTCTCTTTCCCATTGGCAGTAGTTTTTTGAATCTCTAGGCGGAGCCCTGTTAGAGAGAAAAATTCTAGAATTTTGGAATTAGGGTGGTGTGATGCAAAATTGTGTGTAGGAGCAGTAAGATCAGAGTGTGGTTGCATTATTGAAGAATTGCGTGGAGTTACGAAGTGAGGCCGAGATGCAGCGTTCTGGAGTAGTGAGGACTCGAAAACGAACGCAGGGGCGTGGTGCGATCGTGGCTGCAGCAATGAGAGCGGAGTGAGTGCTGGGTCGCGCCAAAGCCGGAGCAAAGCAGATAGTGGACACAAGCAAGTGGAAGGGCGACAGATCACAGCAGTGGATGACGATCGACGAGGGCCACGAATTCGGAAGCGTGGCGGAAGCAAGTTTCGGCATTGTCATGGCAGCGTGGCTGCTGGCAACAGGGAGTACAAGCGCAGCAGGCGCGGGGAGCGCGTGAAGATCTCACAAGGAAGCACGGGCAATCACGAGCGATGGCCACGACTAACCACAACAGCGCGAGCAAACACTACTAGAAAATGACGACCAAACCAGCAGAAAATCAACACTTCTTTGTTGTTCTGGGCAATGGTGGTCACGACTTGACATATTGAACAGTTTTTTGTAAAGGGTTCAACAGACGCCTCATAGTTTCTGTTAGGTTTTACCACTACAAGAAAAATTGAGACCGAATCAATAGAAATCCAACAAGTTTCTTAAATTACTAATTCTATAAATGTTGAAAAGCACATTATGAAATATCAATTTTTCAAAAACACTAAAAACTAGATTGCAAAATATAAAATTTATGGACTATTTTTATGGACTGATTTTGGTATTTTTTTTGGGAATGCTTTTGGGAATGATTTTAGAATCTTGGAGGAATATTTTGGGGATTTTTTTGGGAATGCTTTCAGAATCCTTTGGAGAATCTTTTTGGAATCTCTGGGGAAACTTTCGGGAATATTTTGGGAATCCCTTTAATCATTTGAAACCTTTTGATTTTTTAAGAATCTTTGGGGATATTTTGGAATCTTTTGGAATATTGTTAGAATAGTTTGGAATCTTTGGGAATCTTTAGACATCTTTGGAAATGTCATAGCACGTGATACCGGATATTCCCCTAGAACGCACTTTTTCGTATTAAGAACGCTCGTAGAGGTGATTTCCGGGTTATCGTTCCGCGGAGATTCTGTGAAGTGGGAAGTTTCCGGAGATGGTCCCGAACTGGTGATCTCTCTCTCTCTCTTATCACCAGCTGAATTCCTCTTTCCTACTGAACCGGGTCTTCTACTACTGACTGACCCGGTTACGACTAGATCCGGTATCCTTCCGGGGAGGATTCTTCACTATCCCTCCTCTCCCCGGTCCACCTTTGTGACCTGATCCGGTTTCGTTTAACCTTTGTTTCCCCTCAGAGGGTTCTCCATTCACATTAGTGGTGCTGGATTGAAAGACACACCCCTCCCTACTGATTCAAGTGATGGGAACTTCACTACCTTCCGGTTTAACTCACAAAACTCCTAATCCCGGGTACTTACCGTACTGCCCTTCAACTGCTAGTTTTACCCAACCGGCAGCCGTGTCACGCAAGCGCAATCCGGTTTCCCCTTTCTCCCAATTACTACAACGACTTACTAACCGGAATAGACACTATCCGGGGAGTCCGAAACTAACATTCAGGAATTCTAGCGCCCTGTCTTACTCCCGTGATACCGTACTTCCCCTCGCCTGGACCTTCCGAGTGCTGGCACCTCAACCGGACTACCCATCCAAGAGTTCTGTGCAACCCGGAGTACCCCCTCCTGACTGCCCAGCCACTAACCTGGATTACCTAGCGTACGGAACTTAGAAACCACTCTTTCAAACAGTCCTCAAATCACCCAAAAACCATATTCAGACTTCACACCCGAATCACTCGAGAACCCGGACTGCCTACCCGGTTACCAAGGGACTCTTGACCACTGTACCATTCCACAAACAACCCCACAGCACATACACAATTTCCGGATAATGCTCTCCAGTAGTTTGCTTTCAAGGAAACAGTAATACAAGAAGACCCCAAGAATGCCAAGCATTCCTGGGCAAGTAGTGGTCTACAACCACCGGACCGGATTTCCCGCCCAGATCCTACAAACCCGAGATTCGGAAATCAAGGGAAATCACAACAAAAAGATCCCAATCCTATCCTACTGGCAAAAACGCCTAACCTACCACACAAAAAGGGTCCTATGTACACGCGGGCTAGTCTACCTAGCCTCATGCCTACCACCTAGCCTGATCCGATTCACACTGCAACCCGGATCCTACTGTTCTTCCTGCCCCTCCGGGCCACTGACCCGGTCATCGTCAGAGCCCCCCTCCCCTTCCTGGTTGGACTTCGGAGAAGCATCCTCCTTCTTCTTGGACCGGCGCTCCCGGACTTCTTCTTGGTCACCTTCTCCCTCGAACTCCGGTTGACTCTCATCCGGCTCGTCTTCCTGGGTCTCGTGTTCCTCCGGTTCGCCCGCATCCACTTCGCGTTCCTCTGGCTCACCGGCATCCGTCCTGTCTTCCTGGCCACCCGCATCCGGTTGGCCGTCCACCTCTTGGTCTTCCCCGGGTCCTAACTCCCTAACCGGGGTGGTTCCGGTCTCCGCCAAATCAGCAGCCTGGTCTGCCAAATTAGCCAGGCTGGCCTCCGACTGGTCCCCTCCGATACTGACATCCGGAGTCCCCCTCGGCATACTCACCACCGGATTCGCAGCCGGTCTCGAAGTCTGTTCCGGAGTAGATTGGCCCCCGGCCATCATTCTATCCATCTCCTCCATTCCGGGTGCATCCTGTGATACATGGAATGCGGCCAACAATTCACTACTGGCTAAGGGTGCATTCATACCTCTCTGATTTGCCACCCTCTCATCCGGTTCGGACCCGGATGGGAATCTTGCCTGATGCTCTGCCAACAGTTTCTGGAATTCCACCACCCCTGCCTCGACCCTTGCGGCGTACTTCTTTACCACGTTCGTCACTCAGGCAGCACCGTCCAATCCGGATTCGACCACCTTCTCCTGGTACAACCGGGTCTTCGTCTGGGCCTCCCCATCCGGTTTGAACAGTGACGCGAGGAGCCGGTAAGTAGGCGACTTCTGCTCCTGCAGAGCCCGGATCTCATCCTGTTGCCTTAGCAGTACGAGGCTCCTCTCTGAGGCTTCCTTCCGGAGCTTGTCTAACTCCTTCCTCATCTTCCGGACGATCACCGGGTACCTCTCCACCTGTGTACTCCGGATGACTGTACCAACTTCCTTCATCGAAGTACAGATGGGATGGTACTTACCTTCCACCGTTTCTAATGCCTCCCTGACCGGATTCCCGCAGGGGATGTCCTCCAGCTCCGGTTCTGTACTCCGGGGAGCCCGCTCGTAAGTCCGGATCTCCTCCGGATACTCCTCTTCATCATGCACCGGTTTCGAGCCTCGCGCCCTCTTGGTTTTAACCTTGATGTTCTACTGACGTCCGCTCGACTCCAGTGCTCGTACCCTCTTTCCCCGGCTATCCACCGGTGTCGTCTTCCGGTGCTTCTTCTTCGGAGGAATCCTAAAACCGGTCACAATCGTGTCCTGGTCCTCATCCTCTTCTTCCTCTTCTTCATCCGGAATCCTCAGGCGCCTCTTCACCTGTCCTCGGGGTGGTGCTGTAGAGGTATTCGCCTCGTCCGGTTCATCCTGGTCCGGTTCACCCTCGGACTCCGATCCGTCCGGAGTCTCCCGGAGCTTCTTGAGTTGGCCTTGGGTGCGCGCCCTAAAGTGGACCGCCTCACCGGTGTCTTCTGACCCGGTTCCTCCTCTTCTGCTCGGGTCTCCGAGGGCCCCGGTTGGCCTTCCTCCATATCCAAACAGACCGCCTCTTGTTCGTCCGCTCTTCTTCCTTCCTGCTCTTCCCGTTCTTCCTCGTCCGAGCTGTCCTCGTCCTCGCTTTCCTCCGGATTCCCTTCCCGGGTCGTTGGCGACTCCCGGTCCATGATCCTCCGGCAGTTCTTCTATTGCTCTCTCTCCTTGGCCGTGAGGAGTCCGTGCTCGGCATACAAATGATACATAAAAGGGGTTAGAGGAAATCCCTTCTTGTTTCCGAGTTTGCGCGCTTCCCGGACCACCAACTCGTGCACGATGAGTCCCCATCCGGTCTTTCGGTTGTTGAGGTAGGCCTCATACATGGCCTTCATCAGCTTGATCGTGCAGGTGCTGGGTTTGTCCGGGCTCAAAATAGGCACCAGAAACGCAGCAGGCGCCTCTCCCGGTCGTCTATGCAGTCCTCCACCCGGAATCCGTCCTTCTCTGAAACCGGTTGAGAAAACCTTTCCTTCACCCATCCAGAATCCTGCTTGGTCTTGTCGTATCCAAACGGGCTGTTGGGGAACTTGTACGTCACGCGCCAATGTTTCGAGGTCCACTCCTTCCACTGCCCCCGGATTTCGCTGTCCCGGAATTCCGCCGGTAATCGTTTTCCACCTAACTCCTGCAACATAGCATCACTGTAGAGATCCCATGGTAGGTACAGCAAATCCTCACAACCAATTTTGTGCAAATCCTTCCGCAGCTGCTCCCTATGTCCCGCAATGGCCGGAGCAACCGGGCGCACCAATTTCTCCGGAACCGGCAGTCCGAGCCTCTAGTCGTCCTTCCGTCCCATCGCCGCTGGTTCGAAAACTTCCTTCTCTCGATTGCGCACGCTTCGCCTAAGCCCCCGGAATGCTTGCTCGCCGCCCGGTCGCTCTCCCTCTTCTCTCACAGTATCCGGAAACGCAAAAATCTGGCGCAGGGGTGAACTGGAAACACTATGCGAAAATGAACAGTGAACCGCCCTAATTAAAGCCGCCCATTTCAAGGCGCGAAATGTGGCCGGGTCCATCCTTGACCCGTCCATCCCCTACCCGGTTTCCAGTCCGGGTCCCATGCCCAACCCGGACACCAGCCGTCAAAACCGGACCCTAGCAATAACTCTACAGCGCACGCGAGCGCCTCTTCTACATAAATAACTAAATGTGCCATTATGGTCACTCCCACACTCATTTATGGAGATTCGGGCTACTCCTAGCTACTCTAAAACCCTAACTCTCTACTTCTATGTCGAACGAGGTTCGACAGGAAATCTTTTGGAATGTATAAAGTATATATATATAATGTTTTGGAATGTTTTGGAATATTCTTGTAATCTTATGGAATATATTTACGCAAATTGTATATATGTCGATAGTAACAAATCAATAAGATTACACATAGGGATTCAAATGCTATTAAATGAATTTTTGAAACATTTAATATGCAAAGTTCAGACATTGTTTTATAAAATAATTAAGCCTTCTATTTCAATGTTTTTATAAATAAATGTTTGACTATTATGAATGTCAACAAACTCTAACATCCCAACCTGTAACTCTATGTTTTCAATGCCATACCACAAAAACACCCATCATAAAGTATCAAGTTATTAAAAACATTGAAAACTAGAGTACACATATTAATTTTACATTAAATCAATGAAAAGTAGAGTGATTAAGTTCGTTGCATATAATAATATAAGAAGTTAGCTTCATGAATATATGAATTGATTAGAAAGATGATTTGTGAAATTTTTATGCCTCATTTCGTGTTGCAATGATTCATCAAAAGTCTATATTTTACTTCAAAATAGTTCAAAAGTTCTCTTAGAAAAGTCAACTCATTAAATTAGGCAACTAAGAAATCTCTAGAAATCACTACAGTTAGGGTGTTTCATTTCAACTTATCACAAGAAAGTTCATCCAAACATTGTCAATATAATATTCGTAATCGAATAAGAATATAATTTTGAATTTCAGTTTTGAAACTTTATACAAAATATTACTGATTGCAATCATAGACCTATCCATATGGATACTAGATGAAATACATAATGTACAACTTTTATCCATACATAAAGTTCAAAATATCCCTCCTAGTTGCATTTGATATTGCATCATTACAATTCATCAATTCTCAAGAGAGCTATGGGCATTTTGGGGTTAAACAAGAGAACAACACCAAAAATTTCATTGATGAAATGTCAAGAAGTAGATTTTTTTTCAAAATAGTAAAAAACTTACAAAAGATAAATGGTTTTTGGCAGACCCCCTTCTAGTGAAATGCATGTTAGAGCTTCAAAACATCTTGGATTCCAATGAAATTTTGATCGAAAAAATCAGACTAGAAGGCGCAACTTGCCAAACAAGATTTATTGAAAACAGACACTTTATGAAAGAGATATTGGCCGCCAAAGTCTACTGTCTTTTTTGCAAAATAGTAAAAAAATTACAAAATAGATGTGGTTCTCGGCCAAACCCCTTTCTACTAAAATGCATGTTAGTCATTCAAAACATCTTGGATTAAAATGAATATTTTAACACAAGAACTAGATTTAAAGGCGCAACTTTTCCAATAAGTTATACTAAAAACGGACACTTTGTGAAGGAGATATTGCCTGTCAAAGTCTACTATCCTTTTTGAAAAAACTTACAAAATAGAAGTGGTTCTCAACCAAACCCCTTCTATTAAAATGCATGTCAGTCATTCAAAACCCTGGGGAAGTCATGCCCAGGTGTGGAAATTTTTGGGCTGCTCGAAATTTCGAGCAGCTAAAAAATTTGGACTGCCTGAAATTTCGGGCAACCCGGAGCTCGAAATTTCCAATCTGTGCAAAAATTTCGGGCAGTTTAGAAATTTCGAGGCTGCCCGGATTTTTCGAGTAGCTCGAAAAATTTGGACTGCCCGAAATTGTCGGGTAGTGAAAAAAAATTGATTTTTTTGGGAGGGGACGGGATTTGTCCAAATCAACAAAGCTGATCAACAATTTTTTGTTGATTCATGACCCGGACAACACGTCCGAATCAACAAGCGTGGACAACAGTTTTCTGTGCAATGTTTGTTCATTTGGTCACCGAATTTTTAGTAGTGCAGAGACGGCCATATGGCAGCTGTTCAATGGCAAGACACAAAGGGCGTTTCTTTTGTGAGCACAACGGCATATCCCTTTGTTATTGGCGAAGTAACAACTTCTCGTAATAGTGGCTCCCGAAGTCCTGAAGTCTGAACCTCACCGATTCAGATTAAGTACTCGAGTTACATGAGAGGCGTTGATGTCTCCAATCAACTCTGAGTGAGCTACTCTACTCAGATCAGGACGATGAAGTGGTGGCACCACATCTTCTTCTTTAGCTTGGACACCACCCTCACGAATGTTTACGTTGTCTACCGTGAGCATTGTCGGCAAAAGGGAGGGCGTGCAATGTAAGTCTCCTACAAAAATGTCCATGGTGATAGTGACTTAGAGTTTGAAACATCAACGTATAGGTTGGTTGCAATGAGGCTTAAACCCGCGCAACAACGTTCTTCCACCGTTCTTTCATTTCTCCACACAAAACTCAAAAACCTCTAGGAGTGAATGAATCTGCATCAAGAACTTACAGAAGAAGCCACAAGAATTCGCACAAGAACAAGCTGTCCTTTAGAAAATCCTCGGCAAACCTCAGATGTGCAAATCCTCAACTATGTAAACCCTCGGCAAACTTCAGATATGTGTGAACCTCAGATCTGCAAACCTTTGTCGCCCTCCTTCAACAAACCCTCGGCAAACCCTCGTTGCCCTCCATTAGCAAATCTTCGTCGCCCTCTTTCAACAAACCCTCGGCAAACCCACATTGCCCTCCTTCATGACAATGGGTTAATTTTTGAAAACATTTGGCATACAAGAAGCAAGTCTCTTTAATTCTTAGATATGTGATATGATTCAAATAATTAAAAATGAGTATGTTATGAAGTTTGAGATTAGTCTTAAAATGTGTCAAATAGAATGATGAAACGAAATGATTGAATCGGAATACAAGTAATACTTGTTGTCTTGGAAGTGATACCCATAGCAAGCTTTTATTCTTATATAAATGCATAGGATGACGCTTTAAGGGCACAAGTCACTAACACTAGTAGAAATCTTGTCTAATGTGACATGTTGTTAACGACTAAATGTTTATAACAAATATACATAGTGACCCAATGGATGCCACTATGGACATGTACAGACATTTAGTTGCTAAAGACATGTCGCATTAGACAAAATTGAATAGCTCACATTATACATGCAAGACATTCTTCAACTTAGATACAATACAATTTTGTATTAGGGTGCCTTGCAAATTCACGTAATTTATAAATTTTTGCAATTAGTGTTATTTATGTGGCGTGTAGTAATAGAAATAAGTTATGCAGAGGTAATATTGAGTTATCATTCACCAACTTAGGGAGGTCACTTCCAAATATTACGTAAAAACGTGCGAACAAGTGATTTTTAACCCCTATATACTTTTTTATAAAGTTTGATTAAGCTCCTAATTTTTGAGTGTGGTCACATAATCATTGTATCTTTTATTTTAGAAAACTCTTATTCAAATTAAATTCAAAACCAATTCTAAAAACACAATTGAAACTATCTCTAAAATACAAAAATTAGTTGTATAGTGTATTTATTTATTTCAAAAAAATTTAAGAAATTAATTTGAATAAAGAAAATTTCCAAAAATTCACAATATAAACTTTCAACATAAAGAAACATCCTATAGTTTTTTCAAGATGTTTGATTGATTATTTACAATGTAATATAGGGGGTCAAAGATTTGTTCGCACGTGATACACATAAAATGCATTGAGTGAACACCCCATTGCAGTGAGTTATATTATTATGTCTAACTACTATAGATTACATTACATCAAACAATATTTTTACTGTACCAATCATCTTGCATTCATCTATTTAAAATCTAATGACTTGATGACTAAATAATCCCAGTATGAGGCTTCAATGACAATATTTTGGAATCCATACTAAATTAATATAAGTAGATAGAAGAGTATACTACTCTAGAAGGGCGTAAAAAACTAAGGAATAGACTGTTTGTAAATCAATCCATAAGCTTGCTTAACCCCTAAAGGACTGGAGTGTTTTTCCTCCAAAAACACTCCAATGCTGCCATTTTCACTCCCCTATGCAAAAAATCCAAAAAAATGTTATTTTTTACCTTCTAACCGTAAGATCTTGTCCTAAACTACTTGAAAAACATACACAACAAATTTCGTTGATTTTGACCACACGGATTGCAAGATAATTGCGTTTGATGGAAAAAAACACCCCAAAAAAACACATGCCCGAAAATTTCAGATGCGTTTGACCATGGCTACATCAAAAAAACCTCACTACCGAAACCTGTCGCACTTCACTTTCACATTCTATATGATGTTACTTAGTTGTGTACCAATTTTCGTTGCGTTTGGAGATGTTTAGGATGTTGAAAAACACCTTGCACTTGTTAGGGGTTTAAAACTTCAAAAAAGACTATGTTTTTGGAATTGCAATATTTTTTACTTTTTGTATTTAAAATACGAATCCAAGCGGTGAAACACAAGTACATTCTACCCTCTATAGAATGGCGAAAAAAAATTTGAAAAAAAAATAAATCTCCAAGTTTTAGAAGACATGTATCACATTTTCTAAGAATTTTGGGGGTTAGGGGGGAAATAAAGGGTGGAGGAAGGGAATTGAAGTGCCAACCCATTCCAATGTTCATGACCCCACTAACTCTCAAAGTGTACTGCCACGTGGCAGTCCCTCATTGAACGATTTTTATTTTTTATTTTTTATTTTTTTAAAATGATTTTAGTTTTCAAAATTTTGAATAATATTTTTTAATTATAAAATTGAACTTTTAGTTTAAAATATTATTTTTTAAAATTTAAAATAATTATTTTCAGTTAAAAATAATAATTTTCAGATTAAAATAATAATTTTTATTTATAAAAAAATATTTTAAATTTTAAAAATATTATTATTATTATTTTTTAAATGAGTTTGGAAAATGGGGTGGTCTTCTGCCCACCACAGTTCACCCCATTTTCCACACGCCGCCCATCTTGTTGCCCCCCACTAAAATTCAACTATTTCTCTACTGCCCCGTTGCCCTTTCTCCCGCAAAAAACACATTTCTCCTCATAACTTTCACATACGGTGTCGGAATTCAAAAAAAAAAAAAATCCCCATTTTGGTGGCACATTGGGGAATCTACTATTAAATTTCCATTGGGGAATCTACTATTCAAAATTCGATTAAAAATGTGTTCACCGGAACCTACCCGATTCTCTAAATGTCCTAGTTAGGACACTTGGTCCTTTAGGGGTTAAAATTTGCCATGATTTCTTTCTCTCTAATTTTTTAATTGTTTTTCACCTAATTTATGAATTTTCTACTTTTTATAGTAAAGTATCGTGAAAGAGGAACAATCTTCTATTGATTACAAAAATGTACATTACACTAATTTGCTGCCAATGTGGGTCCTAGGCACTATGCTTTGACACTATTCTTTCATGCCGCCAAAAACCACCTTTTTTACCAGTGGTAGGCAATTGCAAAACCTTCCATTTTCATGACATTTTTTTATTTGTGCAAATATCCAAGTTTAAAATGTCTTAACCCTTTAACGTCCCGATTCAACACTGTTTTCAAAGATGTGCTATAAAATGTTTGATGAAAACCCAAAATCGAGTAGATGTACAAAGAAAACTTGTAAATGTCAATGTGAAGATCACATCTATACGGTTGGATTCAACATATTTTTATTAATATTTTTTTAATTTAATTTTGCAAAGTTTTCTCTTGAAATTCAATCCCAAATCAACACAAAAAAATTTCAAAAAATTGTAATGAAATTGGAATAACATGCACTATGAGATGGTATGGTTTCCATTATTTGATTCTACCTATTTTGGAAAATCATGTTTGAGGTCTCACTTTTTGAACTAAGAATGAAACCTGACATAAACCGATTGTGCCCGCAATTGTGTTATTTTTCTAAAAATAATAATAACCTATTTTGAAGATCCAAACCGTTCACGGAATAGTCACCTTGCACAAGAACCAAGAGTAATTTTGGTGGATGAAAACTGTCCAATCTAGATGAGATCCGAATAGCTTCAATCTGTTCGTCGTCCAATATATGGACGTTGGCGCGCTAATGGGTTAAACTTGATATCAATGGAAAGAGAGTTTATATATTAGGAATTTTGTTTCGCATTTATGCATCATAGGTTAGAGCCAATTCAAATTATGGTTGTTTGGTTGAACACGAGGTTGAACAATCTTGAACGACTCCGCTTAAAATTGGCACAAAGGACAATGTAGAAGCACATTAAAATATTAAAAATTATATGGCATTTTGATAGTCCTAGTGTGAAGGCCCAAAGAACAAGTCCAGCGGATGTGAACATGCATCTTGATATTTACGCATTCGGCCATATAATCATGCACTTGGCCCCTGGTGCATTAAAACAATTGTCTTAAATATTCTCTAAAAAACAACAACTTTTGTCTTTCTACAATTCCTTAAATTGTAAACAAACAATTATTTTATTTATTTATTATCTTTATCTTTATTTTTCTTTTATCTTTATTTTTTTCTTGTCATCTTCCTTGTCTTCCTTCTTGTCTACTACTATTTCTTCTATTTTTTCTTCATTCCTTTCTTTCCATTTTTGACTCTTCTTGTACAACCGCGGATCCCACACTCATACCAAAGTTAATTTTATTATTATTATTATTATTTTATAATGATAATAATAGTAATGATTATTATTATCAATAATTATTTTTCTTCTTCCCTCTTTGTTAGGATTCAACTTGCCATTTGTGGTGTTGAACCCTACAAAAAATAAATAAAAATTCAAAGTCAATGCTACAACCGCCGACTAAACCCTAAACAATAGTGCAAAGGGACAAAAAATTGTTTTTTTAAGCCTATGTCACTGCCCCTCTCCATCTCTCTTATATATATGAGTAGAGGAGAGAGGAGGAGAGAGAAGAAAAGTGACATAGGGTGCATGGCCGCGCATCCTATGGCCAAAAAAACCAATTATTATTTATTTAATTATTTTCTTTTGTGCCGTCATTTAGGGTTCAGCTTGCGACTATATCCACCCTAAATTTATTTATTAATTTATTTATTATTATTATCATTATTTGTAGGGTTCAACATCACAAATGGTAAGCTGAACCCTAACAAAGAAAAAGAAGAAGAAGAAGAAGAAGAAGAAGAAGAAGAAGAAGAAGAAGAAGAAGAAGAAGAAGAAGAAGAAGAAGAAGAAGAAGAAGAAGAAGAAGAAGAAGAAGAAGAAGAAGAAGAAGAAGAAGAAGAAGAAGAAGAAGAAGAAGAAGAAATCATAAACCTTAGTGCAAGTGTGGGATCCGCGGCTGTACAAGAAGAGCCAATAATGAAAAAAAAAGAATGAAGAAAAAATAGAAGGAAAAAAAAGGACAAGAAGGAAAACAAGAGGAAGACAAAAAAGATGACAAGAAAGAAAACAAGATAAAAGAAAAGATATAAGAAAAGATAAAGGTAAGGATAAAAATAAATAAAAGATTTGTTTGTTTACAATGTAAGTGATTGTAAAAAGTCAAAAGTCGTTTTTAGAGAATTTTAAGACAATTTTTTTAAGCAACTTTTAAGACAATTTTTTTAAGCCAAATTTGCTTATGAAATGAGCGCACCTTGCCAAGTGCATAATAGTGAATTGCGTGTTTGTGACTCATATTATTTGCAAGGGTCCCGGCAAGGGTCCACCCCATTTCACACGTCTTCTAGCATTGAATTCTAATTTCTAAATACTAATATTGTGAAAAAAATAAATGTCATCTTGACAAAGAATTGGACTTCTATTTTTCTGGCCCATTTTTTGTCATATAAACAACTCCTTGGCATCAAAAGTGCCATAAACATTGTCATGGAGGTGCTATTGAGCAAAATGACCTTTGTCAGTTGGCTTCTGTGTAAGGCCAAGATTCATCTTCACTTGTCAAATTGTTGTCCAAATCCTTTGTTTTTTTTTGGCAATTGTGCATACTGTGAAGTGACCTTGTAGCTCTTAGCATAGTTTTGTATCATTGCATTGGAACAAACACTAAATCTATGTCAAAACCTTTTTCTTTTAAAATTTAAATTCTTTATCCTATTTCCTAATTATGCAAAAGAAAATCAGGGTTCTTTAACAATCTTAGTTTTGTCACATCCGACCTACTTCTCAGCTCACATATTAAATATTGCATAAATGTACTAAATCATTGTAAATGAATAATGCATTATTCTGTAAAGCTGGAATGATTCATAACATTGAAATTATGCAGGCTAGTTCAAGATTTCTATTCTTCAAGTCTTCAACACCTTCAAGACTAACTATTCTGCACAGCAATCTGGGAAGCTTCAGTCTAACCGTTGTGCAAATCAATTAGGACTAAGAAAAGACTTGCCAGAAAAAAAGGATGTATGTCTGAATGAACTACATGACATTCTTCGTACAGAGTTAAGAAATTGATTGTTGGCACGATTGTGATGAATTTCAACCGACCATAGTTATGCAGGTTGATAGTATATGAAATTTGGCATGCTTATCAAGGCGTGAATGAATGATGTATTTGTACAGCGAAGACTGAAAGCTTCTCCATATATACGTTTGGATATCACGTTTACCGATTCCAGAAGTCCATGACAAACACATCATTCATGCACGGCACTTTCTGCATTACAAAACTGTGAGTTCGGTCAAGTAAATGCGCGCGCTTCTAGCCATCACCGACGATCAGTGGACCACCTAGAACTATCCCTAGCGATGTACAGAGTCCGAAAGAAATTGCAGAAACTTAGCCTTCCAATTTATTCTAACAATTGTCTGAGCAGAAATCAATGATATCCAGTCGCGCTCCTCGTTTTCGTGAATTTTACTTTCGATTACGCGATATCTAGTCAAACAATTGCAGCATACAATCGGCGGTAATCGAAAGTAGAATTCATGAACAGCAGACCGGATGGTCGGTTGCCTCACGCTATCTTCTTAGTCCTCAACTCCTTCTCCAACAATCTCCTTGCTTGCATCAGCTGCACTTGCGCTCTTCTTGAGCCCCGTCGTGATGATTTCTGTCAAGGCATTAATTGAATTTATCAGGTTCTTTTGACTGAGGAATACACGCCGATCACGCTTCTTCAGGTAGTTGAATTCTGCGTAGAACAAGTCTTCTTGCGCCTTTTTTATGTCATCTGCACTTAGTAGGTTCGCAGAGTGGATGCGATCTATAGAATCAGCAATTGTATGGCTCGCGGCATCGATTGTATGGCTCGCGGCATCAATTGCCTGCACTATCTCCTTGTGAACACTCAACGATTTTCTCTTCACTCTCCGAACATCTTCGGTTGACGAGTCAGCCTTAGATTCTGGTGGATGAGCAGGACTCTTCACAACCGCATCATCAAGAACACCGTCCACAGGAGATTCCGCCGGAGGTTCCACCAGAGGAACAGCCCGCTTAGGCGATGCTTCCACAGCCTTCTGATTTTTAGCCAGGGATGGAGACCGCCTCACCTCCAATGCTGATTCAGTATCGTGCTTGCCTTCTCCCTGTGCCGAGGAACAGCGCTCGTATAACTGAACGATCGATTGCACATTTCGGCCGCCCGCAGAATCTGTGAAGGAGATTCCAGCAGCACTTAGTTACGTGCATCACTATTAAACACTGTTTATTAAACATACAGACTAAAAAACTTTATAAAAACGTTCAAATTGTTGCTGAATTAGAGTCTGGAGAAAAAAACTATTCCATTTACCCGAAGCATAATCGAGAATGTTAAATTCAAAGAAATCAGAAAACGAAATATGCTCCGCCACTAATCAATTTGAACAGTTTTTTAACGTAAGTTGTTCAATCTCTGTACGTATATTTACAATTAAAAAAAGAGTATTTAGAGACATAATTGTGAGACAATCACGAAAGCGAAAATGCTGTTTTCAAGAGACTAAGCCGCAGAATTATCGAGAATGTTCGATTTAGAGAATAAAAGATATCAAGCAATAGGAAAAAGAATATCAATATATTAATAAGGGAAATGCAAAATTCAGCTAACACTTACAGGATAGACTTGGAGGGCGCTTCAAAGCTCTCCTGCTCCCTCCGGCGAGTGTGTCTGGTTTGATTAAATCACCTTTCATGACTTGATGCAGCAATTCCATCATCCTGCTGCTTGGTGTAAGCTAGAGCGCTGGAAGTAAAGGCCGAAATGAATGAAGTAAGTCAGTCGCAGAGCAATGGCAGGCAGGAGACGGAATGGGCGGGCTGGTCTATTCGGCGGTAAAATTTGAATTGCCGGTGGTCCTCTTCAGCTACTCTACCCTAAACCAATCACAAGATGACACGTGGCATTTTTTTTGGACAAGAACTAATTAATTTGAATCAAAACTGAACGCAGGTAACTCGATTGAAAATGAGGATGTTGAATGTTTTAAGAAATTATAAATATGGTTGGTTGAAGTTGAGAAATAGATATGAATATATGTTAAAAAGTAAATCAAATAGAACAATTTGTAAAATTTGTTCTTTTGAATTACGTTTGAATTTCTTTTTATGGAACTGAGGATAACAGACATCATCAATGATTACAAATATCTATAAGTTAAAATTGAGATTGTCGTTGCATTTTTTAAATTTATTTTTTGAAACAAATGGATGCTTTTATTTCC
Source organism: Pohlia nutans (assembly GCA_022496805.1). Classification (NCBI taxonomy): domain Eukaryota; kingdom Viridiplantae; phylum Streptophyta; class Bryopsida; order Bryales; family Mniaceae; genus Pohlia; species Pohlia nutans. The sequence goes on along the minus strand of CM040092.1, from coordinate 11,235,273 downwards.
ATTGCACAACAACAGATAATGTCGTTGCATCTTCATTGTATAGTTTGAGAGATATATGTTACATTAAAACATATCAAATTTTTTTGGATATCCCATGGATTAAGATGATAAATCCAACCATACAGATGTGATCTGTACATTGAGATTTACAACTTTTCTTTATATGTCAAGTTCATTTTTGTGATTCATCAAAAACTTATAACACATTTTTGAAATCAGTGGTGGATTTGGATGTTAACCCCTAAACGTACCAGGGTGTCCCTGGACTTGACAATTTAAAAAAATCATCATAGAGTACCATCTAGAAGAATATTTTTCCCGCGGAGTGCACTTAAAGTTAAGATTAGCAATACACGTGAGTGCGTTTTAATAGCATACCCCCTACAATACTTGGCCTTAAAATAGTTTTTAAATTAAGATTTTTTAGGTGCTCAATCATTACGTATATATCAATCATTTGGTATGAATTTCAAGACCAAAAGTTTTTTAAATCTTGTAAAAAAAAATGATAGAAGTTTGAACTAAAATGTGTTGTTTTTCGCTTCAAAAATCAATTTAAAAATATTTACAAGTGATTATTTTTTGGAATTCATACAACAAAAACTTTAAAGTGTGTCGAACAACTTCATTTTTTTTTTACAATTTTTAGATGATTTTTTAATACATACATAGGGGGGTCAAAAGTGCGCACTCACGTGATTCCTAGTCTTAACTTTAAGTGCACTCCCCGAGATATTTTGGAATTGATATACAAATGAAAGTTCTAGATTTTGAATTTTAGCTTCTATCTGTACAGTTCAATTCACCAATACTATCACCAATATTTAATTATAAAATTAGAAAGTTAAAATTAATAATTCCTTCTAAATTTGATTACAAACAAAATTTTAATAGTTTTTGAGTAAAATTTGTTGGAATGAATTTGAAATGAAATACTTTTAAACGTGGTGATTCTTTGAAATTTTTGTGTTCCTTAAATCTATGACCTCATTTTTGCAAGGGCACTTTTGAACTACAATTAATGCAATTTTGGCTTGGTCAACAACTTGACAGACTTCTAAATTTGCAGCTTTAGAAAAATATGTACTCAAGTATCACTAAATCCAACCATTAGATAGGACAACAATTTGGTAAAATATCTCCAAAAAATTGGATGACTTTCATTCAAGCATTGATGGGAACATAGAGTGAGCTTGAATCTGTTAATCATCTAAATACTGAACGCTGTGATGTTTAAGGATTAAAGGGTTAAATGACAAGCAATTTTTCTTTTTATTTGCATTTATCATTTGCACTTCTATTTTCAAGTGTTTATTTATTTATATATGTCTAACCATCTTCACGAGTGAAAAAGAGGTTTGATGAGATTGACATTGATTTAACCCTTTAGAGCCCACGCAATCACATTGTGGTCACTGAGGCATGTTTTTGCAACCTATTGTAAGATCTACTCCAAATCAAGCATCATTGTTTGAAGTTCAAATGTGGAGATTCATCTCACACACACACTTCAAATATAAATTTTTGATTTGGAGTTGTGAAGCTATCAAAACTTGTTTTCGCACTAGGGTTGTCATAGTTTTCAACAAAAAAAGTTTCTAATGTTGTAAAGCAATTGCATTAATGACGTAATATAATCAGTAGGGAAAATACCAAAAATATTTTAATAAAATAAAATGGAATATTTTGGAATATTCACAAAATCTTTTGGAATATTCTTGTTGATGTCATTTAATCTGCTTGTAAACCACGTCGAATGCATATTTCAGCCACACCACAGGCTCCGTTTTAATTAGCCAACCAAGCTTGCAAGAATTGTCTTAGGAACTCACCATTTTAAAAGGCGTTTGATGTAAAGGACCAAAAATTGCCGCCAATATCCACCTTATTCACAAAATCTTTTGGAATCTTTTTTGAATACGATACCTTTATGTTATAGGAATTGAGGAAAATTATTGCTTTCACTAAATCTTCAATGAAACATATCAATTAAGGCAAAAACATATTTATTCTACGTCATTGAATGCAATATATTACATTTTGGTCCGAATACTATTTTTTAATTTTTTTAAATTATTAATTTACATACAATCCTAAAATACCTTTTCACTATGATTAACTTTTTTGTCAAAAAACTAATTTCAATGATTAATAGAAAATGTTTATCACCACATTTTGCTTGTTACGCGATATCACATTATACATTTTAGACGCCCTACCGTGTAAACACTCCTATCTACAAGACACCAAAATACTAGAAGTACTTACAAATACAACACTTGTACTATCTAAGCGTTATTTATTGTATTTGAAAGATTGTTACCTTCTTTTATTTTTTGGAATGTGTTCTCTTGTTCATGTTTGATTAGTGTATGTATTCCGATCTTGATCAATGTACCAACTCCTTTCATATTTATACACATAAATTTCGTCCTAAACTATATATGGATAAGTCACTCTCACGTATAAAATTCACAATAATTATGTGTGAGTCCGTTCTTGACATGAAAAATTGTAATAGAGATGTGTTGACATTGGCCGAATCTCTTCACTTTCATTTTTGATAATTTATCCCAAATTCTATTTAACTTTGAAGTCACATACCCTCCAAAATCTCATTTTTGAGTGTGCATTATACGATTCAAAAACATATTATGATCTTTCAATCCAACGGTCTAATCTTACCAAAGTTTAACGGACACTTGTTTGATTATACTATGCTCTATAGAGTTGAATACTATTAATAGTATCCCTAATTTCAACAAAGAGTTTTAAAAAAATCACCAAAAATCTGTGGTTTCTTCAGAATAGGGCTGGGCGGTAAAAGGTTATTATTATTTTTGTTTTGAAACAAATGGAACGGTAAAAGGTTAAGAAATAACTCAAACTGGTTGACATGGGGGGAATCAGGAAGTTGGTCTAGAATCCTTTTCACACTTTGATTCCGCACTGTAGGGTTTGGTGCCAGGGATGTGATATTAGAGAAGGTGATATTAAAGAGGTCTGAGTCCATTGTATTTATCAACAGCAATGGTGAGCAGGATCAGGGTTTCCCTTAACAGTTCTCTTTCTGCTTTTCTCGATCGCTGTTCCGCATTTTCGTGTGATTTTCTTTTCGGTGCGTTGTTGGAGAATTGAATCCACTGCGAGGACATTGAATTTTTATTATTTATTTGCGGTGTCATTTTATGTTTCTGATCAGAGGCGATGAATGAGGCGTTGGCAATCGCGGATTTATAATGTGCATTACGGGAGCGCTGTAGAAGGACACGGCGGAGAAAGAAGAAGGTCGTTTTTATTTTTATTTTTTGATATTGGAAATTATTGCATTGAAGTTCGAAATCTTGTAGGACCTCACTTTCAAGAACTGGCTGGCAGCGTTCGTTGCTCGTAGGAAAAGGTCAATGTAGGGTTTCTTCGATCTTTTATCGCTGTTCTTGAGGTTTAGTGCGTTCTTGTCATGTTAAGGATATTTATTTCATAAGTGGAATTTAATTTTCATATAGCTTATGTGTAGCTCCATGTTAATGGTTAAGGTGTATGAGGATGATGTCTTTGGTGATAGTATAGAAGTGGTCCTTAGTCTATCAATTGTGGCTAGATATTATTTCTTGTCTTTGTTGAGGTATTCTTATAAAAAATATCCTAAAACCCTATAAAAATGGAAGCTGTCATACATGTACGCAGAATAAGTGAAATAAGTACTGGCACCTTTTTGTGACATCCAATGTATTTCGGTACGCACATGCAATCGTGCGTTGACTCTTATTACAATTTGAGATGATTTAAGCAGGTTTGGAAAGGTAGTGTAGTGCAGACCTTTTCAGGTATTATGTGATTTTCACTGGTAGTCAGCAGATGTTTAGTCCGGTAACATTGTAATTTTAATTCTTTTCATGAGAATGGCCAATTTAAATCGGTTTGCCTCTTTATGATAATGCAGTAATGGAAGGTGAACCATCTAGTGCGCAGTCTCCTGGCTCTGAGAAAAAGAAGCGTCTCAGAGACTTAAGCAACAATGGTGACTTACTTGTCAATCGTGGGAAACCAGTTTCTGAGAAATGGAAACCAGTATGGATTTGGTTGCAGTCTCTGGGCCGGACAAAAATTGTTGACTCGGCAGAGGTTTCTGCTTGGCTAGAGAGCAACCCTGCTTACGCCACAGAGATGAAGCAGTACCATAGTCACGGAGTTTTGGTTCACTATGTTCAGAAGTGTCATCAAAGATTGGTTCATGGTCGGAATTACAAAGGGGAGGGCAAGAAGGTTCGAATCCTCAAACATGCACTGTCTTTTTTGTTTTTAATTTTAGTTTCATTGTATTTTCTGATCATCATGGTCCATCTTCGTGGAAAGTTTTGCTATTATACCTCTATCGAATTTATTTTCTTGGTGCTTATGGTTCATGTCTTTGTTATTTAGCCACCTGCTATCAAGAAACCCCCTGAGCGACGTTTAACCAACGAGATTCGGCTTCCAAATGGACGATTTGGCTCTAAAGTGAATAGAGAAAGTTCAGAAGAAAAACAGGAAGATGCTTACCAGCTTCAGTGGAGTCCGCAATTGGTACAGAATCTGTTACCACCGGCAAAGGCGGCCAAGTATGATTTAGGTGATGATGATTTCACTGATGATACTTGACATAACCGCCTTCTAACTTTGGTGTCACCCTCTTTTCCTGTTCCTCCACTTTTTAAGAGTCGTCAACTCTATCTGCTTTCCTTGATACAGATAAGACAGAAGAAGCTAGTATTCTTGATGCAGAAACATGGAGAGAACAATGGCGACTGCTTCTGGACAGCGAGAAAAGCAATGCCGAGGTGCTGTGAATTCCGTTCAAGATGTGGAATGAGGAATTCCTTTACAGTTGCGTAATTAAGTATACAAGCACTGAGATTAGTCAGGGCTCTTTTCTCCAAGAATGTTCTGAGTAACAATAGACTCGCATTTGTTTGATCAGAACATACCACAATGGTTGATTTGAAAATTGCGTTGTGGATACATGTCTGCCTCTCAGGTAGATTCAAGTGCAGAGTTGAAAGTTGAGAAGCCCAATGGAACCAGTCCATATTCTAAGAGGATTAAACGGCCGAGGTCTGTCTACAGCCCAGGCAAGAACCTTCCCTATACTTTAGTCTGTGTCAACCTAGAGTAGACATTTGATAGACATTTGACAGGAAGTTACTATCGATCAGATCTGTCCTTTGATCATGAATGTGAAGATTGTATTCTCAGATTGAGTACATAATTAAAGGAATCTGACACATCCAGAATCTGGATGAAGTTGGCCAGAAGGATTTGTAGCCTTGTAGACTTTTTAAATGACGATATTATCTGCATATCAAATATTGAATTTAGATATTTAAATGATTGGTGGTAGAAGTGTGAATTCTCAGAGCGTATTGATAGGCCAATGCCCACAAGTAAGGAGAAAACGGCAAGACCGATGACGCTGGATAAAATGGATGCATTAACTAAATTTGAGTTGTAAGTTCTCTCATTGCTTGTTCAACAATCATGTGCTTCTAGCGCGTTCTAGATGACCCTCATTGGTTGTTCAAAGTCCTGATTCTAAGGTGTTCTGAAATTTATATCCTATCAATATATTTGTATTTAAATATATTCGTCTTTGTTAGCAATGGTCATGTGAGATTTTGGAAGGAGTTTGAGAGAAGAAGAAATTATTTTGACAAGCAACGTGTATGATGACGTAGAGCAGGATCTTAAAATTAGAGATGCGGTTGAGAGAGACATTATCAAGATGCAAAGGATCAAATTATGATGTTCATGAAACAAGTATAGGAGAAAAGCTCAAGCAAGTTGGTGGTGGAAAGAGTCGAGGAGGTTCAGACAAACATATACATGCCTGGGCTTTCTCTGACGCATCTTTAGGTAAAAAATACACCGAGGTTAATATTTTATGTCTCCTTTCCTGAATTGTGTCCACCCTCAAGGTTGGAATCTGTTGGAAAGTTGGGGTAGCTTGTCAATGTCGAGGTAGTTTCACGCGATGGTTGTCAGAGCTTACAATAATTGCAATTATCAGATGATCTTCTTTATGAGGTGATACAATGTCTTTTTCTGAGAATTTGGTGGCCTGGCAAGCCCTGGGTGTTGGATAAACTACCTTCATCGATAAATTTTAGTATTTCAGCATTTCGACAGTGTTATCCAATTTGTTTCAGCTTAGTGTACCCTCTATCTGATATTCTACAATTACAGGTGTGACTGCCGACACTAAAAATGGAGTACCAAACATTGTTGACTCTTTGAAAGAACGTGAGCAGGGTGCAAATTCAGGGACAGTTGCATATCGGCCCAAAGAAGTTGGTACTCGTGGCAAAAGTTGGACCAATGTCTTAAATGGTATGTGGGTTTTACTAAATTAGACTTTTGAACTCATAGCCTTCACTATTTTCGGCCATATGGTCTTGGCATTTAGAAGCGTATTTTGACTTGAAGCAAATAGCAAACATTTTTCTCAGAATGCGTCTGTCCTTTCTGTCCCATATAGTACAACAAAGACGTTGCCTTGATGCCTTTTCATCAACTTATTCTATTGTCATCATTTGTCACAACATCTACCGGTGCTTAAGACAAGAACTACGCATCAAGTTTGTTTTCTTAAGTTTAACCGTGGAAGCGTTCTTCTGCAGGCTGGGACTCACTTGACAAGCAAAGATTGGGACCCTCAAATTGGTTGCACATGCGAGAATATTCCTCTTGGATGCCAAGTTGGTGTGCCTACACTTCTAGCAGAGCTATAGCTCAACCATTAGGTAGCGCACGAATGGATGTAAGTAACATTTAGATCTTTTTCACAATCTCCTGTGAAATGAGATGTGCGCTCTTGATAATATTTCTGCAATTTTGTTGAAGTGGTGCCGTACATGTACTCCCATGAAAATTGCTGTGATTTTTCCTAGTTTCGATGCAGTTTTTCTTTTTTTAATTACCACAGTTCAACTCTTTTACATTTAATTCGGTTTCTTTTGTGTATTATAGTTACAGCCTACACTACTCTTTGTGCAAACGTAAGCTGTCTTGGCGTCACTGCTCTTTTAATACTTTGTAGATAGTTCTCATTCCAGTTGTTGACGCTTTTGTGTACGTTTGTGAATCATAGTAGGGTTTCAAGCAAAAACTGCTTGCTCAAAGTTTGTGTTACATCCAATAACTTTAACAATATGGACCTGGATGTTGTTTTCAGCAAGGTATCCAGAAAGTACTAGATGTGAGGTTCCATCCAGGTGGAGAACCACTGTTGGCTGTGAGCTGCAATGAGGTGCGCAATAAGTGTCATGTTCCGGAAGCAGATATGGCTGGAATTGCATTTGTAGATCTTTCCTAGAGGAAGCTATATATGAAGGTCCTGATATTAACCGGAGTCTGCTCCCATGTCTTGCCAGTTTATTTTTGGCCAGTTTTGAAATAGTAACACATCTGTCTGTTACTGATCGCAGCCCCCACATGAGTTATTGCTGTATAATCTTGAAAATGGCCGGGGAAAAGAGTTGATTGGGCACAATACTCAGGTATCTTTCTGATGCCCTGAGTTTTCTTTGCTCTGGTGAACTGAATGCTGTTTCAAATTTTGTGATGAAATCATCACAAGGAAGTAACATGTGGCAACTGTTGTGATCTACCTTTCCCCAGATTCAGGCAGTTGAATTTGCACTTGGAGGGGAGAGAGTTATCTCTTGTGCAAGCAATATTGTTAAGGTTTGTTACATTCCTTAGGCCATCAATTCTTGGGTGTTATTAGATGGAGCTATGCCTATTCAGCGATAAATCATTGTGAAACCTTTTCTGTTTGCCTGGATGATAGTCGATAATTTTCTACTTTATATTTATATTTTTAATAGTAACAGTAATACGACATTTGTTTTCCTTTGTGTGGCAGGTCTGGGAATCGAGATCAGGGAATTGTCTACACACTTTAGGGCCTGGATCAGAAGATGGTGCACCAGGGCATACGAAGAAAATCAGTGCAATGACCGTCAATGAACTCCAGCCTTGTAAGCATATCACTCGTTATTTTATTGCAATCTAATGCGGATAGGATTTTACTTTTCTCTACTGTGGTTTATATTCAGAATTAGCTCTCCAGGTCGTGTGACAATATTAAAGTAGTGTGCTCGTTTTAATTTGTTATTACTTCCGTCTCATAAGAATAATTTTTATGATTAATTTTAGGTCTTGCGGCAACAAGTGGGGGTGAAGGAGACAATCAGCTATTGCTCTGGAATGTATCGTCGGGAGAACTGGCTTCTGATCTAAGCGCCATTTACAGGTTGGTGACCTGGTCAAAATTAAAAATATTGGCCGGCCACACCTTCCATATTCGCTGCTTGAATGTTCATTATTGTGGAAAATGTTATCCTTGGGTAGGTTCTTGTGTGTAATTAGTGCTGTCTCTATTGATTAATCTAGGTTTAAGAGCTGCCTGATCAGTAAAACTTACCGCATTCAAATGGAAGCTTGAATTTTAGTTCAGGCTGCAATATCCAGATGATGCTAAATTGTATGTATGATTGTCATGTGGTGACAGGCAGGAACAGGCAGATCTTTTATCCATGGACGCCTTGAAGTTCTGCAATGAGAAGTATCTCGTTTGTGGAAGCGACTCACCAGGTGGCAAACCAGCAATTGTGCAGATTTGGGACATTGATGCCCTGGCCAATCTTGCTACGTTCCCTGCACATGATTCCGTACGTCAATGATCCTCTTGATTTGCAGCTGTTTTGGGTATACTTACTGTGTGAACGAATTATATCACAGGCTGGGGTTAATTATTGGATCCTCACGAGTCGATTGGTTTAATGATAACTTACACGTGTTATTTTAAATGTTCATCCTGATACCGAGATAGGTCAAAATCATCTCTTATATATACCCTGATTCAAAGCGTGTGGTTGCAGTTCATAACATGTCTGGATACCAATGCCGCTGGATCCAGTGTCATTACAGGTATTTCTTATTTGACCGCCGTCTTTTGATGCCAAGTTTTTATTAGTAGTTTGAGGTCTATGTTCAGCGGTTTGGGGTTATAATTTTGGTGATGTGCACTTGCTAGCCGCTAAAGAGTGCATGGTCAACTACTGTAATAAATTTCATGTGTAAGATCACGTAACTTAGTTCTGCATCAGCTTCAGGTCAGTAATATCATCAACACGTCAATTCGTTGTTAATTTGTAACTGGTCATCTCAGATTCATAATGACGATCAGAAAGTAGCGAGCTCCTGGAGCCTGGTTCACATTAGTTGTCGAATAGTTTTAGTGAAGTCGTTTTTCTTACTTGTGCATATTGGTAGTCTCTGATCGTAAAAGGTGGTACTTATATGGGGAGAGACGTCACTGTTGATGGGTTGTGGAGTAGGTTCTGGAGATGGAAGTATCAACCTCTTTGATGTGAGGTCTGGTGGGAATATTGTCAGATTGCCACTAAGTTCAACTTGGGAGGTTACATCCGTCTCATTCAGTTCATGTGAAACCTTTTTCCAAGCTTCATGCACCGGAAATTGCACCTTCATATGGGATACACGTATGATGCCTTTGAAGATTATTAGTCCCAGGTGCAACGTCACGCAGCCCCCACTGCTAGCGACGGAGAAGTCATTTCGAGCTCTGCACCATTTAAGTCACGGGGACCCCATGCCCACGGCAGAAAATGCATTCCAAGTGCCTGGGTACATACATACATGCAGTTTCTATACCTCAAGCATATATTCGTGAATTGATTTCAACCTTTCAATTGGAGTGAATTTTCACAAAAACATCTTGAATGTGCAGGTATGTCGATGTTGGAGATCAGGGTGTGAATGATGCACGATGGTTTCAGAATGAAGCCGTTCTTGTGACTGCAAGTGGCAATGGCAGGTGGACAATTAATTTGGATCTAACCTCAAAAGCTTTATCAAAATACGTTGTCACGTTACATATATTAGTGGGTGTCAAGCAGAGATTCAAGATTCGAGTTCTTGGATATTGCTTTTAGAAAATTCCTAGTTTTTAGGCTAAGTTTGTGGCAATTGTGTAGGCAGTCTCATCAATTGGTCTCAGGAGTCTGGAGGGCTCACAAAAGTTTGGAGATTGCTATTGTCTTGCCTACACAATTGCCACAAACTTAGCTTACAAACTAGGAATTTTCAAATTTAAGCAATGTCCAAGAACTGGAATCTTTAACTTTTGTTCCATTAACTCGTGACATCCACTATTGTTTATAAAAGTCACTAAATTTATAATAAAATGTGAATTGCAGTTGTCGATCAATTTGTCCCAGTTTTGCTTATTCTAACTGGGTTAGCTTATTCCATGTGTGCAGTGTTGCGATCTGGGATCCATCATTAGGACAGCCATGTGTACGACAGATTTCGAGTCATTCTCGTTGTATAAATACGGTATAATTCTTTGATTTGGTCATATGATGCTGTTCAAATAGTGAAGGTGCTTCGAATAAATTCTGTTAAAGAACTGAATATTGGTAATAAATCTTGTAGATTAAAAGTACATAGAGACAGCACTAGAGATAATGAAGCAGCTACATTTGGTGAAGAGTTGAGTAGTTCATCCTGTTGATCAAAAGTAAAGAGAGACGGCACCAGTAAGCAACTCTTATTTGAACCGCTTGGTTGACTTCAGGTGGCCATCTCACCGAAAGACCAATTCATATGCACAGGAGGCGATGATCAGAAAGTAGTAAGCTCCGATACTCTGTCGATTAACAAAAAACACAATCACACAGATTCAAACGTTTATTGAATTAATGACTTGATTAGTGACGTAGTGAATGAAATGGTGTTTATTCTTTTGCAGCTATCATCACATTTCGCAGTATCCAATATCACTGTATCCAATTATATGCTTCACTAAATTATGCCCCTTCCCTATTATGCAGGTGCTCTATCAAAATGTTCGACAACAGTCATGCCCACGATGGCGACTCACACATCCTTTATTAGAGACTAGAGATCCAGAGGCTAGAGATTAGAAATCTGACTTGTGCATAAAGCTTGAACAAACTTGGGCCATTTTGAATGAAGGCCAGAAGTATATGAACCGTGGTGGATTCCTGCAGGAGGTAAGCCACTCATACAAATTTGAACAATGTGCAGTTTTTTTCTTTTTGACATTGTTTTATGTGAGTTAGAAAAAGTATGCCAAAGAAAATGGTCTTGCAAGTGGTGCCTCATAGTCCCATTTGATATAAATATATATTGAATGTACAGCCCCACTCAGGGTTGAGAATAGCAAAGAACCAACAAAATTAGATGATAGTGCACCATTCTGAATTATGGCCTAGCCAACCATGACTCTCTTCCTCCCTCGTAAACGCACTGCAATACCAAACACAACAGCTCCATCGTTACTTTGCTAAACTGAAGTTTTGTCAAACACAAAATTACTACACAGACGGTGTTGTTTAGAATGTGTCACCCAATAGTGTTGGTTACTGTATTGAACTTGCAAAACCTATCTAACCTACTTTATAACTATTTAGAGTGAAGAAATAAGAGTATATTAAAGCAAAACACATGGTATCTTATTCAAACACAAATGTTTTAGGATAACTCTAATCTAAAGTTTTTCATCACGGTGACAGGGTCAGGCATTTAGGGGTTAAGCAGGAGGGGCACATTACCAGCAGCAAGTTTGTTGTAAGTAGAACTCCAGTACTTTGAAGCTTTATTGTAGGCTGCTAATATGAGTCCATTCTGCAGAATCCCACAGAAGCATTAAAACTTAAAACGTTCTACTCTGATATACTCATAATATTAAGCTACACATTACTCAGCTACACTTGAGAAAAGACACTTCAACTGCATGGGTTCATAATGTTGTGATTGTGTGAATCATAAATATGAAATGGAAATACACATTGAAATGATTGAGATCAATGAAATGGAACTCACAAAATCGCCTACAGATGAGTGCATTGCAATGCATGCACGCTCAAGCACATAGAGATCCACAGCTTTATCTTCTGGCAATGTTGAATTATAACCCAAACCGAAATCTATGAGAACCTGCCATCATGATCAAAGTAAGATTGTCAAATACGAAAAAAACACCTGCTTTGCTTTGTCAAACTTCCTGCAAAACTAAACTAAACTAAAAAAAAAAGTTCACAATAACAGTGCAATCACCAAAATACATAAACCAAAATCAATACAAGTACACCCAGACCTCTTTAATATCATCTTCTCTAATATCACATCCTTTGTTTCGGAAATAGACGTACCTAGATCAAACCTCGCTATCACAGTTTGTTATGTCACAATAATTTGCATAGTGTGAAAAAGGTTCTAGATCACCTTCTTGACCCACATGTAATTCGTATAGCATGGAGTACATGTCCTATTATTAGACTGGTCAATTTTTTTTTAAATAAAAAAATCTTGTCAACACTTACAAGGAGGTTCTAAGCATGCCTTATTTGGATATCTCCTAATTTTTGAATAACATGGAAAAGGAAGTACCAGTCGGCCAGTTTTGGCACAAACAATCATATTGGAGGTGGTCAGGTCGCCATGTATGAGGCCTCCATCATGCAGTTTCGCAATGGCCCTGCCAATCTGTCCTGCTAATTCCTCTAGCTTGCCATCTGCAAACACAACTCAACGAGTTCACTACCAGAACTAATAAAACCTTCAGAAAGAAAGGAAACCTACAGCAGGCACACTTAAAAAGTCACTACACTCAGAACTCTTTTATATCACACCTTTGGTGAAAGAAAGGAAACAGCAGCACACTTGAAAGTTGCTACACTCAGAACTCTTTTATATCACATCATCAGGAATTTAGGACCTCACTGCTTTTTAACAATTTCCGTGCGACATCCAATATTTCATAGGTTCGTACATTTTTCGCATGGATTCCGCACAGATTCCGCGCTTATTCTGCACTGAATTTGCATGGCTTCTACATTCACTCTTTTCGTTATCTAGCAAAGTGCAGAATCGGTGCGGAATTAGCACGAAATCCGTGCAAAATCTGTGCGAAAAATGTACGAACCCTTGAAATATCGGATGTCGCATGGAAATTGCTTAAAATCCGTGGGGTCCTAAATTCCTGATGCACCTTTCGTACATGAGTTGAGATACATGAGTTCAGAACTTAGCATAATCACATGTGTACACAATAGCAAATATTCTGTGTGATAATAACGAGTAGTACACCATAGTTACCAGGAGTAGGAAGAGATCCCGACTGCAGCAAGACATCTTTCACCAAAGGCCCTTCTACAAATTCGAAGGTGAGAGAATTGGTCACCAAGTCCACCGCATACAAAGCCGGAGTCACCACTCCCAGTTTCCGAGCCTTGGTTAGAGTGCGAGCCTCCTGCACTCACAAATTGATATGAAAAAATGAATCCCTGACCCCTCGTTTTGCAAAAGTTTTGAGAGCTCCTCAAGCCAACCAGCCATTCAAGCTATCCTTTTAACTCAAGAAAAGTTCAAACAGGCTGATAGACTTTGCAAAAAACTCGTTTGAAGGATAACTCTAATGTCTTCACATGTACGAGTATTTCAGGGCTTGAATTTCGACATGACTTTGCTCAAAAGAACTCTTAGTTGGGATTGGTTTCAAAAGGTGCCATGCCATTACTACTCAATAATGTTATGATAACCCCTAAAAGACAAGGAGCTCTTATAAATTTTTAGCAGTAGGTCCTATGTAAACTTCCTGTTTTTTATTTTAGGGTTTTATTTTGACTAACATATGTTCTTCACTGATTCAGGTGCTATAAAATTTTGTCTCATCTACATTATATTTTTCAGAATATGATTGATTGAATTTGTCATTTTAAAACCATGAATCCTTGGTCCTTTTTAGGGGATAACCGCAGGCATCTACAAACGGAAGTAGCACAAACCTCGCATCTTGTCAAGGATGTCCGTAAACCGTAAACCCTAAACCCTGGAGCCGTCCGGGAAACTGATTGACACTAAATTCTCTCATACGGGTGTTTCACAAGAAGATCGCATTCATAAAGAAAAAAGAATCCTGGTTCACTGAGACTTTTACTCAAACCCTAATGTAACTTCCTGCAAAGTGAGCATCAAAAAACAAACCCCTGCGAGACGCTTCTGCGTGAGTTTGACATCCAGAACGGGGTGTCGATACTTCTTGGAGAATCGCTCCTTCACAATCGCTTTCTTCCCCAGAAACGTGCTCTCGTACACGCGCTGCCACAGCCATGTCCATCACAAAAAACTCAAACTCCGCCATTGCATCATCACAGCCAAACAGAATCAAAAACCCTAACTTACTTACATCAGAGTCAGAAAAACAACACTCTTACAGCTTCGGCGCCCTGCTTGTAAAGAGGTTGCAACGCCCCAGCGTCGTTGCGCTCCGCCATAGCTCCAAACCTGCAACGAACGAACTCCAGTGAAAACAAAACCACCACAGGCGTACAGGACCCGAGGTGGTATCTTGTCACGGGTATTACCCGGTTACCAGCCTGAAATGTTCAGTTCCTTCAAAGGATCTTCGACGGTGAAGAACATCCAGATCTCCTTGAGGGCTTGCATCACGTGAATGTAAAAGCTATTTCCAGTAACTTTAGATACCGGTATTCGGATCCTGTGAGGTTTAGGGTTTAGACTTGCAACGAAGCAATCAAGTGAGTGCAGAAATTCGAAGGAGTGATTGAGTGAGATGATAGAGACGAGGATTTGGAGTAGTTGATGACGAGAGGCGAGTGTATGTGAGTTTTTTCTGGAAGTTTCGGACCAAGGATTCATAGTTTTAAAACGACAAATTTAATCGATCGTATTGTGAAAATATGATTCAGATAGGACCAGGATTTATATTACTGGAATCAGTGAAGAATATTGCATGTGTTGATCAAAAGACAAATAAATTTGAATAAAAGGAAGCCTACATAGGACCGATTCAAAACTGCTATAAGTCCCAATTTGGGCTTCTTGGTCCTTTAGGGGTTAAGAGAGGTTATTATTACAGAGATGGCAATGGGTTGAATCATGCGTTAGCTATGGCGATGGCTGTCTCGTCGGTGAGCTTCGGCAGGGGATTGTTGCAGAATACCAACCATTGCAGAACTGATTCTGATTTACGGGGACGGCGATTTGAGTTGGATTTTGAGCGAAGACGAAGGCCACGGATTGAGGGAGTAGATTTCTACAAGGGTAGGGCTCAGATAGAAAGGACTTCAAACATACATTGCAAAGTTCTGGATGCAGGTGATTTTGCTGTTCCGGATTTCAGCTATGGCAAGATGCTGAGCGAGGTCAGTAGCTGGGGCATCGGCGGGCCGGCCAAGATGTTCGTGGAGGTCACCACGGCGACCGAAATGGCGTCCGTGCTCAGGTTTTTTTTTAGGGTTTCGGCTGGCATTTGTTTTGAGTAGGTGGCCATAGGAATCGACTTTTTTCCTCCGATTTCATTTCTATCATTTGCATGCAGTGTTTTTCTTCGTTAGAGGATTCTCGTGATTAACAAAATTTAGAAAACCATGAATCCTTGGTCTTTTAGGGTTTGTGTTGCATTCCCTGATTTGCAACACAGTCTTCATATGAGCTACTCAAA
Organism: Pohlia nutans; assembly: GCA_022496805.1. Taxonomy (NCBI): domain Eukaryota; kingdom Viridiplantae; phylum Streptophyta; class Bryopsida; order Bryales; family Mniaceae; genus Pohlia; species Pohlia nutans. The sequence goes on along the minus strand of CM040092.1, from coordinate 11,219,717 downwards.
ACTGCTCAAAAAAACAGGGAATTTCTTTTGTCCAATTTCATTTCTTTCATTTGAATGATTACCACATGCAATGTTGTTCTTTACTAAACGATTCCGGTGATCAGTAAAATTTGGCGCATCTAAACCTGGGTTCAACTTGAGATAGCCTGAGAAATTCCGGGACTGACGATAGGGCTCAAAACACATTTGTTAATAACTTGAAGATAGGACAAGCCCAAAAGGGGCTCCTGTCTTTTCAGTGCGGAATTTTTCTTGGTTCAATCCAAGTTCAACCACCAGGACTCCGGTTAGGTGTGGCATCCATTGATTTTCATTATCAACAATCAATGAGCAATCCGAGTGGTCATTTTAAATCCATGGTCTTTTAGGGTTAACTGCTCCTATTGTTGCATTGATTAATTTTTTTAGTTTACTTAAATTGCTCTTGTTTGCAGGTATTGTACAAGCCACAATGTGCGGTGGTTTGTGGTAGGCAAAGGCTCCAACTGCTTGTTTGATGACCGAGGATTCGACGGGTGTGTAATCCTCAACCGGATTGAGTTTCTGGAAAGGCAAGGCGGGTTGTACCGAGTGGGAAGTGGCTACGCATTCAACATGCTGGGGGTTCAATGCTCTCGAGAAGGCTTTTCCGGCCTTGAATTTGCTGGTGGCATTCCGGGCACCGTTGGAGGAGCAGTTTACATGAACGCTGGTGCAGATGGACAGGTGTGACTCAGTACATCAATTTTTCTTTTCTTTTTTCTGCTCCTTGTCATGATCTACTTAACCCCTAAGCATCCACTGTGTATTTTCTGTAGTGTAGGAAAATTGGACCCCCTGCTGCAAATCATCTGTTTGTGTGAAAATGACTTCAGTTTGACACTGTTGATCTTGTTTCCAAATTTGAGATGTAGCTCCCTGACAGCAGTCTGTAGTTCCTGGATTGTGGGTAAGCAGAAGTAGCATGTTGTTGCACATCATTCTTACTAATTGGCTCCAAATCATATTCAACATAATATATTCAGAGGCTTCACTTGTGTTTTTTTTGAACTTTGACTTGATATCTGGGTTTACAACAAAGTGATTAGTATGTGTAAGATGGGTGAACAACTTGAGAATTTAAAGTTATGGTGGTTGTGATTCTCTCCTCAATGAAACTATTAATTGCTTTCGGTCGTTGTGTCGGTGGACCGTACAAACCTCCTTCAAAATATAGGAAACCGGAGACGTTGTGGGAAGTGTGGAGATTGTGACAACAAGTGGCGTTTCACGTTCGCTTTCTCGAGGTGCAGGTGAATTGAAGTTTGAGTACCGCACTTCGCCCTTTCAGAAGATGCGTGACTCCGCTGTTATTGTTGCTGCCACTTTTGAGTTGCAGCCCAATTCCGACGCAAAGCAACGGCAGCGTATGTATTTGGAAAGGTGTGTACCTGATCTGCCATTTGATCTTTTTTAGAATAGTTTTTTTGCTTCTCTATCAGAAGAGGCAGATGTACTTGCAATGATCTTCACTGATTCTGGTGATATAAAATTTGGTCCCATCTGAATTATATTTTTCATCATATGATCAATTGAATTTGTCGTTTTAGAATTATGAACCCTTGGTCCTTTCAGGGTTAATTGTTAGTTTGTTTTAGAATTGGTTAACCCCTAAAGGACCAAGGGTTCATAGTTCTAAAACGACAAATTCAATTGATCATATGATGAAAAATACAATTCAGATGGGACCAAATTTTATATCACCAGAATCAGTGAAGAACATTGTATGTGTTGTTCAAGAAACATAGAAATTTGAACAGAAAGAAAGTCCACAAAAGATCTACTCAAAACTGCTAAGAAAACATGAGGCCCAATGTGGGTTTCTTGGTCCTTTAGGGGTTAATAGTGATGTTGTTGACGCAGGCGGAAGAGGACACAACCAGTGTCTGAGAGGAGTGCAGGTTGTGTATTCCGGAACCCGGGGGCGGGATGCGAGTCCGCCGGGGCTTTGATAGAGCAGGCTGGACTTAAAGGAGTGGCCATTGGGGGAGCCAGAATCAGTGAAAAGCACGCGAATTTTCTCATCAACGGAGGAGGCTCCAAATCACATGACATGCAGGCTCTCATTGCGTTTGTCAAGAGCAGGTGCACCAAAAGTTTGGCTTGTGGCTGCATGATGAAGTCTTGTATGTCCCCTACAACAATCACGAAAGCTAAACAGTTTCAAGCTTTCTTTTCTTTTTTTAGCAATTTTGAGTAGGTCTTATGTGGACTTCCTTTTGTTTAAATTTATTTATGCTTTGACCAACACATGCAATGTTCTTCACTGCTTCTGGTGATATAAAATTCGGTCCCATGTGAATTATATTTCTCACAATATGATTGATTGAATTTGTCATTATAAAACCATGAATCCTTCATCCTTTTGGGGTTAAGGCAAAATTGAATATAGTTACGCCAGTCTAACTTCTGCTATTGAGCTCTACTCATCCACAGGTAAAACAGGACCCCAGTGTAGATAGAATCAATAATATAAAATTAAACTCTACTAAAAATATTCATCTACTAAAAGTATAAAATTGAATTCTTATCTTATTTATAGTGTCAAAAATTGAGTGTGACAAGTAAAGCATGATTCCATGGTCATAGACCAGATGTTTGAGGGTTAAGTAAGCTATCTATGATTGTTGTCACCAATATTTTTGTATAAAATTTGAAACTTGAAATTCAAAATTCTTTTGTAATTGGATTAAAAATAAGATATTGACAATTTGTACATGAAATTTTGTTGTGATTAGTTGAAATGTAATACTCTAAGTGTAGTGATATTTGGAGATTTTTTGGTTGCTTAATTTTATGAGTTGACTTTTTTCAAGAGCACTTTTACACTGAAATCTTTGAAATTTTGGGTGAATCACTACAACATGAAATGAGGCATAAAAATTTCACAAATCATCCCCTTTCTAATTGGATCACACATGCATGAAGCTAACTTCCCATAAAGTATATAGTAAAAAACCCACACTGCAAAAAGCCAATGACGGATGAAAAAACTGTGTTTGATTTTGTACATCATCCAATTTCTGGACGGTTGGACGCTTAGGAGTTAACCCCTAAAAGCCCAAGGGGTATTGGACAAAACATAGATGTGTTATAATATGTGCCTTCCATATGTTTGATGAAGTGTGGAATAACAGACAAAATGTAGGGCATCATCTCTACAAATTATCCGTACGGTCAAACTTCCAAAAATAACTTTAGATCATTTTTTAATGAATTTAAAAGCATTAACACTTGAAAATTTGTATAAATTATAATTTTCAATTTTAGAGTTCAAAATTTAGTATGATTGGTTAAAGTTGGGCTATCTAATTGTAAACTTCAAAAAAGCAAAAGAAATGGAGGGATCATCATTACTTTCCCCAAATAGCAAATTTTATAACACTAAGACAATGTTGAGGTGATCTACTTTGAAAAATTCTCCAAGGTGGAGTTTAACTCGGATTGCCATAATTCAAATTGGGTTGGAAAGTAGACTTGATGCAGTATTTTTTTTTTAAATTTTTTTTAAATTTTTTTTCTGGGCAGCCCGTTAGATTCGGGCAGCGACCAGAAAATGGTCGTTTGAGCGCTTAGGGGTTAAAACCAATGCTTCCGTAGAGCAATTACAGCATAACTAGTGCAACAAAGCTACACGCTTCTATACAACAATTCAGCTATCACTTTTCACTGAATATATTCATCACAAGAGTGGAATACTTTTCTTAATATAGACAATATGATCCGGCAAGTTTGCAACCTAGAGCTCATCTTTTGCAGAAGTGGCTTCTTCTTCTGTGTCCCAAGGTAACGAAGACAACTGCAAAGCATCCTCATGGTTTGTGTTCCAGCTCTTATAAATAAATCTGTTCTCCCACCCCCAAAGCAACCACATGTTTTAAAATTAAATAACGTCCTTAAAAATTCACTTGAAAAATAGTTTGTAACAATATTTACCAAATTTTAACCCTTTAGCGCGCCAGCGTCCATATATTGGACGACGAACAGATTGAAGTTGTTCGGATCTCATCCAGATTGGACAGTTTTCATCAACCAAAATTGCTCTTGGTTCTTGTGCAAGTTGACTATTCTTTGAATGGTTTGGATCTTCAAAATAGGTTATTATGATTTTTAGAAAATAACACAATCAGTTTATGTCATGTTTCATTCTTAGTTCAAAAAGTGAGTCCTCAAACATGATTTTCCAAAATAGGTAGAATCAAATAATGGAAACCATACCATCTCGTAGGGCATGTTATTCCAATTTCATTACGATTTTTTGAAATTTTTTGTGTTGATTTGGGATTTTTAATTGAATTTCAAGAGAAAACCTTTCAAAATTAAATAAAAAATATTAATAAAAAATATGATGCATCCAACCGTGCAGATGCGATCTTCACATTGACATTTACAAGTTTTCTTTGTACATCTACTCCATTTTAGGGTTTCATCAAACATTTTATAGCGCATCTTTGAAAACAGTGTTGAATTGGGACGTTAAAGGGTTAAGAAATGAATCTGACACATTCAATAGGATTATAATTGTCCTAGTTTTTTGGCATTTCTTTTCTTGACATACAATATTTGTCCTCTGTTTTATACTTCAAATGTGAGCTCTGTCCACTTCAAACAGGGCAGAAAATGAGAGTGACGCAAAAACTACATACTACTATTAAAGATAGATCATTTTTTGAGTAATGAGACAACTTTTTTGGCAAATAAAAAAGCGTTAAGTTTTTAAAAATGCCAAAAACTAGGACAGTTATTTCCGGACAGAGGCAGTAGTAAGGTTCAGTTCACTTACGGTTTAAGTGGAGGCCTGGAAATGACAACGTAGAAGTGGCAATCCTCCTCGTCTGTGTTGAGAAACTGTCGTCGTTTTCCACATTCAAGCAATTGTTAATAAGTTTTGCTAATCTACATCATTCACCCCTTCTCACTCCCATTGCTTTCATACTTTTTATGCACCAAACAAATTCATCAAAATCAGAAAAGAGGGACACTTGTATTAGACCTTTGACGTCGATTGTCTAATTAGTTAAACAACTTGGGTGAAATATTCACAAAAACTATATGAAAGAATATTCAAGGTATATTTTAGAAATATGCTTGTCTAACAGACGACATCTACTAGGCGTTTTTGACATTGTGTTCGACACTTTATCTAGTCCTTGAGTAAGACAACCCTAATTCAGTTTTAAGTAAATTCACCAATTAAAAAACACCACTTCCATGACAAGTGCACGTGCAGAGGAATTATTCAGTTCAAACAACAAATTTGTAAAATTGCACAATAAGGAAGTTATGATCACCAATCTCCTCCAATTCATGCACATACCTAATGAAAAGAACACTACTAGCAAAGGCGTTGCTTCTCACTCAGAACAGTGTCAGAGTTCACTGTACACACGTGACGAATCACACTCACCAAGTCTTGAGCGCCTAAGCAACGACTGCGAAGTGGCGCCGTTTGACTCACTTACCGAGTGAAAAGCGACGCCTTCTCCTTGTAGTGGGAAGAGAGAAGTATGACAATTTGGGAGTCTATGGGAAACAAAAGTACCTGATGAACGTAATTGGGTGGAACGGAGAAGGTAGTGTTGGCAGTGACTGGGTAAGCCACAGGCTCTCCTGGAAATTGATTGTCTGATGGAGGAGCAATGTAAATTGTTCCTCCTCCTCTGACTACTATGAAGCTTTCTTCGGCCTCATGGCGATGGATGGGTGTGCCACTCCCTGGTCCTACTGTCTCCAACCACGCTTCCACCTGCCCCCACATTTTAGCACCAAAAATTTAATCAACCAAAAACAAAATTTTAACCCCTAAACGTCTGAAAATGCCTTTGCGGCAAGTAGAATACAGCGTATATTTCTTGTATTTGGAATGGATCCACACCTTTAATGGGTTTGAGTTCAACAAAGAAGTTGAAATTTAGATCAATGCGGTTCTAGTGAGCTATTGAGATCCCAATTTAGAACTTCTTGTTGGTAGCAAATGCCAATTATACGAAAACATATCTACTATCCCCATGGGACGTTTAGGGGTTAAATGAGAGATTTTTGCTCTCAGAACTAGGCAGCATAAATCGTATCAGAAACTCCCCAGGACTGAGGTCATACAACCAGTCCTCTTTTATCACCTTCTCTAATATCATATCCTCCATTTTCTCCATAACAGACTCACTCACTTCAAAACCCTCTTATGTCACAAGTAATGTGACAATAAGGAGTCCGACAAGTGTGAAAAGGGTTTTAGAATTTGCTTGACAAATCCTCTAGAAGAGATGCACACACTTCAAAACTCACTCTGTTATGTCAAGGGTTTTATTTCTCATAGCCCCGCGCTTCAATGAGAGCAGTGTTTTTCCTGTGTTTGTTTTTTTCTTGGAGCGTAACTGGCCACGTAAAAAAATATTTGGCAAAATCTTAAGCTTAGTCATAGAATTTCTTCATATTTTGGTAGTTTTTCTTCACAAAATCTGGCTATCTTCACACAAAAAATTATAGTGAAAATCTCGCAAAAAAATTCAAAAATTTCTGATTTTTTTCCTTAACAAAAGAGAAATGTCATATTTTGTAGAGAAATCTGGCGAAATATAGTCAGATAAAAAAAACGCTGAATGGGAGCCTTTGGATAAAAACACATTTAGTAGAGGTTTGTAATTCAATAAAAGAACTTGACATTATGTCTAATAACCTTGTGTAGCCTCCCACCTGTGGAACAATTGAACAAGTGCAGCAAGAAACAGTCATTCAAGTGTAATTAGTACCTCTTTGTGACCATCTTTGTGTCCAGCAATTGTGATGTGAGTCAACCCGGGAAGCCCATTGAACTGCTTCAGTTCGGCAATCTGTCTCACAACAGCTGACTCTGTTTCACATACCAACACAATGATCATCAATTTTCTGTTTTTCAAATTTTGGAGTTTCTTGAATTTTTGAAAGCAAATTTGGGTTAGTGACCCCAAATTTGGTACAAGATTCAAAGAGTTTGTTAAATATCTCTAGAGCCTCTCCAACTACAAAATAGGGACAAGTATTTAGCTTTGTGGGGAAGATAGAATTGTATACCCATGGTAGGTAGGGTTTCAAGATGCAAACAAGAGAGGAGTAAAAAAATTTGAATTTAATGATCTACCGACAGTGGTACTACTGCAAATGAAATATTCTATTTACAATGTGACTCACTTTTCAACAAAGTTATGGAACTTCACTGGAGTAGAAAAGGTGGCACTACCGAGGAAGATGCCCAAGCAAGTGGTGCCCAATTCCACGCATGCGCAGTGATTTTGCCTGAGCATCTCCCTGGGAGTGCCACCTTTTCTACTAGGCTAGGTAACCAGTGTCTAAAACAGAGTTAGTCGAACCACATAGAGGTGAGACTAATTTTTTGAGTAATCTTGTCCCAAACACCAGTTACCAAAAATTACCACCCTTCAGCTGCACTAATTCATATTTTCTCATGAATGGATGAGGTTTCCATATCCCTCTTGTAGATTTTTATATCCATGGGGGTAAATGGATAGAGCTTCTAGCATCAACACAAACTATTTGTTGAAGAACCTTGACAAAAATCAAGGCAAGAAGATGTTTTACAAGTGACCTATCACAATGAAGCACGTCAACAAGACACTCTCAAATGACGGTTATGTCAACACTTTAGCTCATCATGAATCACGTACATCAAAAGGTTCTTATTGATTGTAGTGTAGAGATTTATATACAATAACCATCTTGACCAATTACTAATTTAACACCTAGGCTTCAAATTCTAGCTACAAAACCGTAAGTACTCACAAAGTGCACAAAACAAACTAAAATCTTGGCCATATTAATAATAATCATAACGTTGGCATGAAGACCGCCGCTAACCCAAAAAAATAGTTAGGTCTATCCGTATATCAAGAACATGACTGTAACAAGGTTATCCTTGGTGCCTCCTTTCAGAGTTAAACTCTATGACTCAAACTAGTAACTAATAAACCAAAACTGACAAAAGGGGGTGTCCATCAATGTCTGGTGAAAACCAAATTTTAGTTACAAATAAGCCGGTCGAAATTCAAAATTGACTAATCGAGTTCAAAATCTTAGAAAAAAACTGCAAATCAAAGAATATTTCCTATTTTCTCAAAAGAGAATGCTCTAAAAGAAACTTTTTGGAGCATTCTGTTAGGCTTTCTTAGATCAACCGGTTTTTTGGAGCATTCTCTTAGAGGAACATTATAAAAGATGCTGTTTAGGGAAAGTACTGATGTTCCCTCTATGATTTCTTTTGCGTTTTGGAAAGAGAAAGACACAGAACTCACCTGCTATGCCGAGCAGAATTGCACTAATGACAAGCACACCGACGACACTGTATCGCTGAGCCGAGCCTGGAGCCATGACCAGCACCTTCAGGAACAATATGCACTGTCACCTCTGCCACTGTAATTGAACTGTAACAGAATGCATTCACAGCGCCCGGTATCCTCGCACTCACTCACACAGACAGACAGACAGACAGGCGACTGGAAGCTAAGCTTGTTGTGAGTGAGGCGAGCACTTTGGCATTTGCTTCGTCGGAGGTTGAGGCGGTGCGCTGGCTGGACATTTGTAGCTTCTGTGCAGAGGCTGTGACGTCCTTTGCGGAGTCCTTTTTCAAGTTCGGAAAAAGCTCCCGCAACTTCTTCGGGGCGACTCGGAGGACTCTCCATAGAGGGTAGCCTTCAGTAGCCTTCCAAGACGGTGCCTTTTGGTTTTATTCGCCTTTATAATATGGAGTGACCAGTGATTTGTAATTGAATGGGCTATTGAATCAAATAAATAATTATAGAACACTGTTGAATTGTGATTGAGGAGTGCTTTCGATTACTACTTATCATTGTTAGAGCATGGCCACTCATGCCCTCCTAGATTCTCTCACACTCAAGAAGTAGATGAAAAGTGCGCATCGAATAGTCAATGGACAATCACAAGTAGATTGTGAGGATATAGTCAACCAAATAGTGATTTGAAAGCCACGCTAGGATTGAGAGTCAAGAGGTATTTTTGAAGGGCCCAATCACAACAAATTTCATCCACAGATTGAAGTTATTCGTAAAGTGAGCCTGTCTTTTATTGAGAAATGGGTGCATTGTTCACCCAAATTTTGAGAAACGCAAAGTCCAATCCACTTATTCCGGGGCTAATTACACAGGCTCAACCCAACCTCATGGGTGGTGCAACTATGTAATTTTGGAGTGGTCGTCAGGCAAGCAAGCTTATGCAGATTCTCTTCCTCATCTCCCCAGCTAGCCAGCTCATCACTGGATCATTGAGGCAGCTGGACATCCGGGGCGCGCAGGTAAAGGCGGGTGAGAAATTTTTTCTCACCATTTTCGATGCTTGGAAACTTTGTTGCCTGTGTTTTTTTTTAGGTTCCGACACCTCTCCCACATTTAGAAGTTGATCCTCTCCTATGTCAAACCTAGGCCCTAAACCCTCTCTTCACTTGACTTTACGGATAACTCAATTGTCAATATCTTTTTTGTAATCGAATTACAAAAGAATTCTGAATTTTGAGTTTCAAATTTTATACAAAAATATTGGTGATAGCAATCATAGATTTAACCATATGAATAGAATCTAGAATTCATAATGTACAACTTATATTTATACATCAAATTCAAAATATCCCTTTTAGTTGCATTTTATAATGCATCTTTGCAAAACTACCAAATTTGTAGAGGGCTCTAGGCATTTAGGGGTTAACCAAAAACAAAAGAGGAATTCAAGTGGAGTTCAAGTGGAGTTGCATCCCTATATTATCAATATCTGACAAGCATTGTTCATGAATAGTCCCTTCGTCGGCTCTCTTAGGCTTGGGGAAATTTGTGGAAACTCTCTTGTAGCATTGGGAAGGTCATGAGTCCCAATTCTTTAGGTGGTGCATGGTCTTGCTTTAGATTATTCTCCAACTCACCAAAGACTAGTTTTGCAATCTTTTTTGAATTAAAATCGAGTCTAAAGTGAGTATGAAGTGAGAGAATGTAAGTATGAGGTGAAATAAAAATTGAATAGAAATTATTCTCTACATCAAAAGAGAGGACATGTGATGATTTGAAGCAAATATCATACTATGAGGTATATCCTGCTATTTTTTAACTTCTAATTATTTATATTTTTTGGATTTTTTGGGTTTTTTTTGGAACACACACTAATATGATTAATAATATACAAAGATATTAGTGTTTTAAAATCAGGTATGGTTCACACATGTGTTTTGATCTTGATATATTGAATTTATCCATCATACAACTCATGTGTAAAAAGAGGTGGGAAAAAGGAAAAATATTGTGATGATTGTGATTTGAGCAAAATTATAGAAAAAATCATGTAAAATACCACATGATGTCATTAGATAGATAAATTTGTCAAGTTTTTCATTTGTTTTGAACTTGATTACTAAAGAAAAAAATTCACAAAGAAATCCAGATTGTCAAAAGTAAGATGTTGTCCAAACACATTCAGCATATCATTGCATTGTCTGTTTACAAATATACATTACTGTAATCTCTTACTTGAACCATTAGATTTGGGTTATCTCTAGATACATAGTCCCAAAAATTAGTTTGAAAAAATATTATTTAACTTTTAAGGACATCAAGAGAGAAGCAGCAATGTGTTAGGGTATGACAATACTCATTTTGCTAAAAGGTTAATTGTTTGGGCACTAAAAGGTTAACTGTATCACATTCAAACACAATGTTTTTCTATTCATGCTAAATTATCATTTATTTTTACTTTACTATCAAGTGTTATTAATTTGTAAAAATATTACAAATGATGGTGAAAATTGGGTGTGGCGCTACATTGAATGGCATATTTAGTGTCCCGGGACACTATTTCTAAACCCAAACACTATTTAATTTTAGAGAGATATAGTGTCCTCGTAAGAAAAAATGAACGTAGTGTTCCAATGACATATGGCAACTTCATAATAAATATTGCATGACACTCTCATTACTTGAAAAGAACATGGCACTCTCAATGAAAGTGAGAATCACAAGTGACAAACTCCTATGTAGTGTCAAGGGACACTATTTCTCTTCACCTTTGAACGAATTGTAGTAAAAGACATCAATTCTCCTTGGACACTAAATACATCATTCAATGTAGTTATAATAGAGAGTGCTACAACCTTAAACTTCTACTACAACATTTTACTCTTTTTTTCTATTTGGGACCCCAAATTTTCATCTTAGAAATAATACCAATACTCCTCTAGACCTTTTTAGATTTTAGGAAAATTGCCCTCTTCTCACAAAAACTCGTTTTTATTAACATTTGCTAATAAAGTAATTTCTTCAAAATCATGGGTAGAATTTTTTTGATATAAATCTAAATAAATGTGCAATAATTGAAAAATAAAAGCTTACTCATACTTTTGGAGAAATTATAATTCAAAATTCAACAATTCATTTGTTGCAATGAAGTTTATTTTTCTAGTCTGCTCAAAAAGAAAAGAACTTCAAAACTCTATAAGAGATACTTTGAAAATTACAAAAATTGGGTTTAAAAACGTACTTCTTTAGTCATTCTTTTACAAGATGCTTTAACTAAATCTTGCAAATCAAAACTCCTCATATTTCTCATCTCACTAATTAAAATAGAATGAATCAAAGCATTAGGAGAAATCTGTAGTCACAAAGGGGCCCTTGCCTTTGGCACGTGCTGAAAATTTTAGGCAAAACCGTGCACTTTTGACAAGGGCACCAATGGTGCCACCGTGGTTGCCAGCAGTGCAGTTCCGTGGGTTGCGCCAATCGACGCTGCCAACACTGGCTGTACTGCGGCTTCTGACGCTGTCAGCGGGCAGAGACCTTCACCAATGGGTTTACAAGGAGAGGGGTGTATGGGCAGCCGGTTCACCTAACATGGGTTGTCTTAGAGGGCCCCTTTGGGACCCCATTTTTCTCCTAATGTTTATAAGAAAATGTTTTTTTTAATATTAAAAAAGCTTTCTTTTTAGTTGCTTGCATTTTGGAGAAACTTCAAATCTTCATAACTTTTGCAAATTTTATCAAAAATTAACTTGAAATGTAAAATATGATTTATAAATGGAAGTTCCTCTAAAATACTAGGTTTTTTTAAGAACACGAAGTCACAAGAGCATTTCCCAAATCCCAAAAGAGCAAAATGTGCTTCAAAGTTTTTAAAGGATTATTCATACGATTAATACCTAGACAATCTATATTTTAGTACATTAAAATCTTCTAAAAATGGACATTAAATTCACAAATTATTTGCCTTTATGATATTAATAATCGCAATTAGTAGCTAAATGAAAAAAACAACCTTCTAAGGTTAGTACCATAGATGGAGGAGCACGTGGAAGACAAGATTGGCACATTTACACCAATTTTTTTTTGGAACAATAAGATAAATATTCACAAGGATTCTTCAAGATTCTCATTTTCATTGTAAGAAAATCTTTCAATAATTTTAAAACTTATTTTTAGAAACATTTTCCACCTCATGTAGTCCGGCCAATGAAATAGGCCCTAAAACGGTAGTAGAGGTGAGAGTCGGCCAATTCTTCCCGGAATCTGTTGAATCAAGGCCGACTGTTCCAGACGGAATTCCCTTCGTCTCCCGAATTCCAGCAACAAGAGAAGACAACCCCTCCACGAGGTCTGCGAATTGAATTTCCAGTGGCATTTCCCAGAGCGGCCCGTGGAGAATTACTTAGTCCAGATGAGAGAGGGCCGTGATCGAATTGCACGGCACGCTGAAATGTGCGGATTTCTTGTGAGCGTTCGTAAGTTTGAAATGCCGCTTATTCGTAAGCAGTGATTGACCTTGCTTAGGTCAAATTGATCAGGGGTTAGTCAGAGAATGTGTGTCGTCGATGACGAAATTTTGACCGGACGTATTTCCCAAGGTAGCCCTAGTATTCGTAGCCTGTTACGTTAGAGAATTCTTTCTGAAGAATTACGCATGAAATTCTCAAGCGTCGCAAGCGAGCAATTTTGTGAAGATGGCGATGAGAAGAAATTTCAAGCAGGAGGATCACCGAAGCGCGTTGGTGGCAAGGCACGGACTCGCAGCTACTGCTGCAGTTGCCGTTGAAGCTGCCATCTCGTACCCTCTGGATACTCTCAAGGCGCTCAAACAGGTCTTCGCCTAAACCCTAAACCCTTCTGCTCATGAATTTTCTTCTGCGATTGATCTTTTTAGTTTCACATTACGATGATTGAGAACTAAGATCAATTTTTCGGTCAATGCAACAAGCAGGTTTCTGCACGAAAACCTAAACCATTCAGCTTTGAAATTTCTTCAGTGATGAATCTTTTTCGATTTCTTAAAATGTAGATGATTGAGAAGGAAGATCGATTTTTGTGATTTTTTTGGCCAATGCAATAAGCACGGGAAGGCAGGTTTCTGCAAATTGCAGAGCCTAAACCCTAAACCCTAAACCCCTCTGCTTATGAATCTTTATAGTTTCACATCACGATTTTCTTACAATGTAGATGATTGAGAAGCGAGATCGACTTTTGTGATTTTTACGGTCAATGCAATAAGCACGGGGAGGCAGGTTTCTGCAAAGGCAGGGAAAATTGCAGAGCCTAAACCCTAGACCCTTCTGCTTATGAATCTTCATAGTTTCACATCACGAGTTTCTTACAATGTAGATGATTGAGAAGTACGATCGACTTTTGTGAGTTTTTGGTCAATGAAATAAGCATGGGGAAGCAGGTTTCTGCAAATGCAGGGAAAATCGGAGGGCAGCATGTGGTCGTCGATGCAAAGCGGGGTCTGGACGCAGTGATATTGGCATTTGGAATCAGGTCAACGGTTGGAGTATCAGGTTAGCAGTGATTTTTGTTGTTGCTAATTTTAGCCAAATTGCTACATAGATACGAAGGATTTTTGGGGGAAAAAAAAAAGGAATAATAGCCAGATTTCCTACATGTTGTCAAGATGTGTAGCCTCTTTAAACCTAGGTATCAACCAGGTATTGCTTAAGTAGCACATGTGTATTACCCTGATATTACCTATATATAACATGAAAAGAGCATCCAAGGAGCCTGTATTGCTCTTCAAGCCATGGAAAAGTAGCAAAAATGCTAAACTGTCTCCTGTCAAACAAAAAACACCGATGAAGAGTTACGCCCGATTTGCAGTGGTGTACAGATCCGGTGAAAATATTAGGTAAAGGGTTAGGATTTTCGTTGTCCTTTTTCTGTGCAGGGTTTTATGGCGGATTAGGGTGGCAACTGTTGGGAAGATTACCAGTGCTTGGCACGCGCTTCGGTGTGTACGAGCTTTGCTGTGCCTTCACTACAGGTACTGTAATTTGTACCACGTCGGTGAACCGGCTGTGGGAGTTGCAATTTTATGTTCCCATTTTCATTTCGATTTCATTTTGATTATGGGAATTGTTCAAGTTTCCAATGCATTGTTTCTGTCTCGATCTGGCATGACTTTAGAGCTGTTTACTTTTCTTCAAACAGCCATATATTGAGAAAACCTTGCACACTGTTCAAATTGCATATGTTTGATAATTGGAAGTTCTATGGGCACCCGTGATCAATTCAAAGAGTTTGGATAATTTTGATGTGTAATGGAAAACAAATCCAGTGTAAAGATGCTATGACATGCGTGAAAATTCGTTCAAGTTTCTAATGCATTGTTGCAGTCTTACTTTAGCATGACTTTGAGGTGTTCTACTTTCTTCCAAACATCCATACTGTTTTAGGAAAATTTGCATACTGTTCAAATTGCATATGTTCTGTAATTGGAGGTTCTGCTGGCGGCCTTGATGTGCTGGCGCAGAGTAGGTTAAGAGTAATTTCTAAACCCCTAGAGGACCAAGAAGCCCAAATTAGGTCTCGTGTTTTTTATAGCAGTTTTGAATAGGTCCTATGTAGACTTCCTTTTATTCAAATTTCTTTCTCTTTTGATCAACACATGCAGTGTTCTTCACTGATATAAAATCTGGTCCTATCTGAATTATTGATTTTCCACAATATGATCCATTGAATTTGTCATTTTAAAACTATGATCCCTTGGTCCTTTGAGGTTAAAGGGTTCGGTAAATTTTTAAGTGTAGTGGAAAACTCCAGTCTGAAAATCCAGTGTAAAGATGCTTTGACATGTGTGAAAGCCCATGGATTCATAATGTGACAATGTGACAATGTGACATTTGTGCTGCAGATGGGCGAGCTTCGAGAGAAGTCACCGTCTCGGAGGCATTTAGGGCTGGAATTTGTGCTGGCGCAGTGGAGGCTTTTGTGGCTACACCTTTCGACATTCTCAAGTTGCGTGGCCAGGTTGCTGCAGTTCAAGTTCCTGCAACAGGAGTAGTATCCAGTAAGCCCCTTTGGAATGAAATTGAGCAGAGCCTTATCAGTTTGCCACATACACATCCACGGATGGTGCCTTCCATTAAAACATATGCTTGGTTGGAAAACGGAACGGGACAGCCTCCTCTTATCAAAGACGTAGCAGATTTGAAACGTTTGACTGATGTGGAGGGACGGAGTGTGCTTTGGCGAGGCCTGCGACCTGGTATTTTTCGGGATGCTTCATATGCCGGAGTTTTCTTTGGGAGTTGGCAGTATCTTTATGAGATAATTCTGGAATGGAAAGTCATTAGCATGGAGATTAAACCTAGGTAAGCTCCTTTGTTACTCTTTATCCTCCTTTGATTGCAACTTTGAGCATGCGCACCCTACGTCTGCATGAGCCCTTGCCTCTAGAAACTCGATGAAATATGCTTGTATTTAATGTTGTTTTTGCAGGGCAAGTGAGAGAGTCACGGAATATGAGCCACATATAGTGATGCCTCTATAGTCCTTCTATAGCTAATTCAAGGAGGTCTCGATATCCTAGATTGATGAACAATAATGATTACCCATGTATAGTGATTGTGACCGGTTCACGCAGTATATAGATGGTGATTATAGCGGTTCAAGGGTGTGGAGACGATAGCTTGTGACACCAAATCTTGGATGTGATTATAGAGGTCAAGGGGTGAATTGAATGTCTGTCTTAGTGTAGAGGATTTCAAATCACGGCAGGATGCAATTTCATTTTTTCAATTTTTACTCAAAGAAGAGACTGGCACTTACCGCTTCATTATATTGTGGATTAACAGTTCCTTGGAGGATATTCCTCCACTGAAGCCATGGCAGCTGAGTGTGAGTGCTGGCATTGCTGCTGCTGGTGCAGCAGCAGTCTCCCATGCATTGGACACAGCGAAGACTAGGAGTCAAGCTACTGTCATCCCCAAGGTAAGCCCAACCCCCAGACCGCGTTACAATTGTCAGGGTTTACGTTAGAAACTGCCTTAAATGGCAGGGTTGGTTTGATCTACGAAGGTCCACATTCGGGTTCTAAGTGTTGCATTGATAGAGAGATATGAGATCGTTCATTTCCATTTTGTGTCGTGACCTCGAGACCATGTAAACAAGCGGCATCATAACCCCTGGTTGTTGAATTTCAGCACATTGCTATGGAAAGGAAACTGCTCAAATGGGTGAAGCCTGGCAGCTGGCTTCAAAGAACAGTAGGAATACTTCCTTTCGACCAGCCTCTGCTTTGGAGGGGTTTAAAGATCCGGGTATTTCAACATGGCTTGGCCGCCGCTGCGTTGGTTGGCACATACGAAACAGGTCTGCAATACTTCATGCACCATAGCAGACGATAGAATACAATCTCAAACCTCATCCAGACCCTAAACCCTAAACCTAAACCTAAACCCTAAACCCTAAACCAGACCCTAAACCACTTGACACTGGACGGGAAGCCATACCCTGCATGAGAAGCAGGGATTTTTTTGCAATTTTTCATTTTTTGAACAGGTGGCAGTTGAGAAGAGCCATTAGCCCAGTCTAGAAGCTTGCCAAGAGACGTGTCAACAGGCTAAGTAAAAAACTATTTACTTCGGGCTATTTCGGAGATATTCCTAATGATGCATTGATGATCCTCATGAAAGACAGTCAAAGATGGAGAGCCTTGTGGGTCGGAACGCAGCTTCTGCAGGTACTGTACCTGTTAGTACTTTGCTGTCAGGGGTGTCATGTTACGAGCTCTATGTGCTAGCTTACCCCTGGCTTGAACTTAAGCAGGGAGACAGTCAATGCAGATTGCCTCAGAGTAAATTGATTGTAACGTAAGTATATCAGCTGTCAGTCTGACAAATTAGGGTTTTAGCTGTTTACCATGAAGGTTCTGGGTCAACCGGGTCAGAGAACCTTGGTATCTGCATTCTGCAACAGTGGAGACGATCACTGTTGACTGGTATTGGAGCTGCAACGATGCTTCTCACAATAGAAACCTGGAGCTCCAATGTCCAAACACAAAAATTTCACAATGAGCAGGTGACAAATCCAATCATTTGTGACATACTCTCTGCCTGGTTACTTAGGTGTTGATACTATTCATGCTTGTTAATTCTTGGATATTATGCGGTGGCACTATCTATGCTTGTGTAATGCCCTCTCGAATTAAGTATGCTTATATCCACATGATTTATGAGTTGTAGAAGAATTAGGTTCTTTTTCCATTGAACTTGGTCATCATTAACCCTTTAGTGCCTAGCAAACCACATTATGGTCACTACAACGTCCGAAATGCAAATAGCAGAGAATCCGTGAAGAATTGGAACTTTAGTTTTGAAGTTCAGATTTGCGCACATACATTACGCACCTTCCAGAAAAAGAAATTTTCAATTTGGAATTGTACAACTATCAAAATACCTATCAGCGGAACGCAAAAATACTGCAAATACTTGAAAATAGAGTAAATACTTGCAAATACAACATATGTATTGTGTAGTATTTCTTGTGTTTGGAAGTTTGTTATCTTATTTTATTTTTTTGGATTGTGTTCTCTTCTTCATCTTCCATTAGTGTGTGTAATCCGATCTTGACTAATGTACCCACTCCTGTCAATTTTCAACGTATAAAATTTTGTCCTAAACCGTACATGGACAAGTCACTTTCACTTATAAATCTCACAATAATTATGTGTGAGTCTATTTTTGATATGAAAGATTGCAACGGAGAGGTGTTGACATAGGGCATAGCTGAACTTCTTTGCTTTTATTTTTGAAAATTTACCTCAAATTCTATTTAACTTTGAAGTCACACACCCTCCAAAATCTCGTTTTTGAGCGTGCATTATACAGTTCAAATACATACTATAATCTTCCGATCCCACCATCGGATGATTCTCAAATTTTAATAAAATGTGTGCTCTCGAGTTGAGAATAGAATTGTTCGGTTACTTTCTAATTTAACCCATTCTATTTTTGGTAGTCTCAACCACAGTGGAAAAACCCACTGAAATCCAGAGTTGTCTGCTACAAGTACCCTAGGCACTAAAGGGTTAAGAAGAACTCCGGTCCGCTTTCAAGGCCGGCGTGAATAAAGTATCTGTTTGCCCCATCCTTGATTCGATGTCCACATGACAAAAGATTAGTGATGCATGACTATGGTGATCGTTACTAAACTTTGGATCATCTTATAGGCAACAACTATTTTCATTGTGTAATTCATGTAATATGAGTGCCAAAATTTTGATTTCATTTCTAATAAGTTCAAGTTTTATACGCTGTGTAGTTAAATTATTTCATTATCACCAAATCATGACCAAATTTTCTTGATACAAAATGTGTCAGTTTGAAGTTTTGCAATTTTAAACATTATGTTCTCTTCTTTTAATTTTTAACATAATAGAGTTATCCTTAAAGTCACCTTGTGTTTGAATAAGATGCCGTGAATTTTGCTTAAATGTACTCTTATTTGTTCATCCCAAATAGTTGAAAAGTATGGAAAAGCTTGGTGGTCTATCATTGTTAGGTGTGTAAGAGCTTGGTGGTCTCTAAAAGGAACTAGTTTAGCCGTCAAGAAAGACGGCTAAACTAGTTTTCCATGAGTTTGAAGACCCCCAAGCTCTTACACACCTAATAATGAGAGACCACTAAGCTCTTCCCTACCTTTTAACTATTTGGGGTGAACAAATAAGAGTACATTAATGCAAAATTCACGGTATGTTGTTCAAACACAAGGTGACTTTAAGGATAACTCTAATGAGCTTTAAAAATGAGAAATTTTCAAAGCAACTCCATTGACAATTCAAAACAATAGATGGTTCCTATTAACTCTTAGTAAATAGAAAAAAAATCCTATTGGTTATTATAAAAGTGTAGAGAAGTTTTCCATTACATTTTATAATAGTTTTTTCATTTCCAAATGCTTGGAAATGAAATGAATTGTTAACGTTCACATAGAGATCCATGGCCTTAGGGACTAGCAAACGCGGAGATGAGCACCATGTGATCGGTTCATTCAAATTTAGTATAATAGGAAAGAAGGCAAAATTTTGATCTAGAAATTTATTGCAACCACAATTTGGTCATACAGTTTATTAAGGATCCAATACTACATTCTCTTCTTCAATTTTTCATAGAGTTAATATCATTCTATAAACTATTTGTGATAAACCCTCAAAAGTTTCATAACATTCTCATCATAGTGTAAGAACCCTTTTATAAAGTCTATGTAATACCTAGTAGTATTTTATGTAAAAAGTGTATTTACCAAAGTTTGAACACTAAGAAAGTGACAAATAAAGATTCAAACAAGTAGAAAAATAAACGGTAGTGTAGAATTCCTTCCTTGTCTCTTTGTTTGTCTCTTTCATCCAACAATTCTACAGTTCTCTTTAACAAAATTGTACAAAGTGAGAAAAAATAAATTGGAATCAAATTGCACAAATGGTATCTTCATGATGCATTGGGTAATATTGAAGTTAAATTTTTATGTTATGATTGATCCTATTATGATTCTCTAGAGTAACCTCTTATATATATATTGCTCTAGAAGCATCTCCACCAACACTTTGGATAGCTCTCTGACTTTGGAAAAATGGATGTGCATAGATTAATCAACAATTTATTTGTAGCGCGACATTGAATAGTGTAACCCAATTCATCGCCTTCAAAAGGACTCAAACTATTGTATCTTCTCTTCTTAATTGTACAGGCTCATGATTGCACAATCCATGCATAGTGACTCATGAGTGGCTGACTTACTATTTCCAGAGTCTAATTAATTGATGTCGGTGGGGAACTACATAGTATGCCCTTGTAATTTTTGGATGATCTTCAAGGCCTCCTTTCATTTATCGGTAGGGGGTCCTGGAAACCTAGAGACCTACCGATGCCATACCAAAATGGGTGAACCCAAGAGTTTGATTTCAATTCTTGTAGACATTGAATGGACCGTCAGTGGTTCTTGATGCCCTATTCACATACACCAATGCTGCCGCATGCATGCATGCGTCAGGTAACTTTAAAGGAATCTGTTACCAACCAAGAAATTAAAAATTAAAAATTAAAAATTACTCTAACATATGACAAAAAGGAACACAACGCAAAAAAAAAAAACAGCATAGTTCTACTTGCAGCACTGTAATGCAGTTGCACAGTGCTTGAACAGTAGTTGCAACAAGAAAAGACAAGGCTTTGAATATTTTATTGTTTCTCAGTTTAACCTTCCTCCACTTCGGAAATGCAGATGCAAGTGCAGCGGAGACTTGGACCATGAGACTTGGATTCTTGTCTTCTAGCAGTTGTCACCCCTGATCCTCACATGGAAGCCTGCCCTCAGAGTTTCTGGTGGAGATGCTCTAAATTAGGGTTTAGGGTTTAGCAGTTGAGCTAAAGAATGTGTTACAGGTGACCTAATTGAGGATCCTGTTAGACTTGATTTAGAGCTCTCTGACGAACTAGAGTATCTGGGCGATTCTGGTTAAGATTTATTACACTCTACTCCTTTGTCTGATTCCTGTGTCTGATTTTCTGAGCATTCATAAATAGAAAACTCTATCCACCTGCAAACGGCAAACCCTATTTTCAGTCTGCAAGTCAACAACGTCATCATACGGGACTTTGGTACTAAAAACATCCTCAACGAGAACGTGCGCATCTTGACCGGCGTTTATGAGCGCCGAAAGATGCTGCCAGACACCAAGAATCACAGTTCCCATCGTCTTCTCGACGAACGAAACACGATCCTCGTTCGTTCGTCGTACCTCGACGAACGCCTGGGGCTTTGGAGGACGACGAACGACGATAATTGTTGGGAAGTATCGTTCAGGCGGGCACCAGCAAATAAATTAAGTTTTTTCCGTTGGTATAGGGGGAATGTAGCCATGTAAGGAGAAAATGGATAGAATCATCCATATGTATTTATTCGCATCCATAAAATTATCTATAATAAGACACGGTCATGTAAATATTGGTGATTTTAGTATTTTTTTTAGAAGACTTTAGCAATTTCATTTACTTTTTTGTCCATTTTTTCGAGTGTAAAGGCAATCACTTCCAAATTTAGGTCAAATTATGGCACCAAAAATTTGAAGGCTAGCAAGCAACACATGATTTTAATTTAGAGAGCTATTGTACCCTTAACCTTTAAACGTCAAGAGGGCCTGGCGCGGGGCAGTCCGGAAGGCATCTAAATTTTTGGAGGGAAAAAAAATACGGCTTTGTTGGCCAACCACTACTGCGACACTGTTGCAGTGCGGCACTTTTTTAAAAACGACCTTAGTTGCTCAACCTCAACTCTTGTTCAAATCGATTACTTTGATTGCTTGTGAATGATTCTACAATCTCCCAAATGAAAGCGCAAGTCAAGAATCTAACTTGATTTTTTAGTAGCTTTCCAACGCATCAATCCTCACTTGTTTTAATGGAGGAAAACTACTTTTTTTCTAGATTATTCTTTCATAAAAGCCCATGGGGCTTGCTTTGACGTTGAAGGGTTAATTCAATTTCAACACTTGTTTGTCGAAATAGTTTAATTTTAAGTTTCAGACTATACAAAATGCCATTTCTTAATTTTCAAAATTATAAATGTTTTACTAAGTATGGTGTTTCGGATTCCAATACGTTTCCAATAAATTTTCCTTTGTTTTCCAGATATTTGAGTTATCCGTAAAGTAACCTCGAATTTGATGAATCTACAAAGAATTTTGCTTTATTATACTCTTATTTGTTCACTCCAAATAGTTGAAAGGTGTGGAAAATTTTGGTGGTCTATCATTATTAGGCGTGTAAGGGCTTCGTGGTCTTCAAAAGTTTTTTAGCTCCTTTCTTGGTGTTAAAAAACTTTTGAAGACCACCGAGCTCTTTCACACCTCGTACACACCTAATAATGATAGACCACCAAGATCTTTCACACCTTTTAACTATTTGAAGTGAACAAATAAGAGTATAATAAAGCAAAATTCATGGTATCTTCTTCAAAATTTGATGAACTTTACGGATAACTCTATTGGCCCAAAAGTTTATAAAAAAAAAAATCTTAATTATTTACAAAACTGACTCGTACGTAGGGTATTTCGAATCAACTGTCGTTTTCGTAGGAACGAAATACCATCCTCGTCCGTGAATCTCTGTTCGTCTGCACTCGATAGAAGCGGTGAGCGTCGTCCAAACTGAGGACGAACGAAGTGAATCGTCAGGAAGTATCGTCGTCTCTCTCAGTTGGACCAGCCCAAGGTTAGAAAAGTCTTCGTGAAACTCGTCTTCGTCCTCGTCCGTCCACCTTCACTGCATCACATGAAAAACCTCCAAAGTCAAGTAACTGGATACCTGCAGAAAACGCGGGGTCGGTGAGTGTCGTCCGAATAGTGGACGAACGAAGGCGATCGTTGCGAACTCTCGTCGTCTCTCTTAGTTGGACCAGCCTCAAGGTGGAAAGTCTTGTAGAGGCGGTAGCTCTGAATTTGGTAGAGTTCATCTTTGCGCGATGGCGATCTTGAGCGCTCCGTCGCGGTTGTTGATTTTGATTCTCGTGGTTATTCATTTTGATCTTTCTGTGCAGGCGGAGAAGGAGGTGACAGAGCTCCAGATCGGGGTGAAATTCAAGCCAGAAACCTGTGCGTTCAAGGCACACAAGGGCGACCTTGTTTCCGTGCACTACATCGGCTTACTCTCCGACGGAACGGAGTTCGAGAACAGCTATTCCCGAGGTCAACCCCTGGATTTCAAGCTCGGCCAGGGCAGTGTCATCAAGGGCTGGGACCAGGGGATTCTTGGCATGTGCGTCGGGGAGAAGCGGAAACTGAAGATCCCTGCGAAGCTTGCCTACGGCGATCAAAGCATCCCTCCCAGTATACCCGCTGGATCCTCTTTGATTTTTGACACGGAGCTCGTTGCTGTGAATGGCAGAACCGGCCCTGGCCCTGATGACGTCGTGGAGGCTCTTCTTGGTGACTTGCCCCCTGAAGACTTTGATGTTTAGTAAGTAGATTTTCTTTGCTGCTTGATCCGCTTTCGCTTCTTGAAGCGATTTCTGTGATTGCGTTTGCTGGCATTATTCGGGAACAGGTAGAATGAGTGTATTTGAGGTTTAGGTTAGGACAGTCCATACAATTACCTTTCCAACTTCAACCTCACCTTGTACAGATAAGAGAAGGTTGGCGTGCGCGAGAGGCTTGGATATTAAGCTTACTCGTAAAAGAACTTGAGATACTCAGTGTTAAAGTAGTTTTCAATTACGACATTGTTCGTAGCCTCTGCCTTGTGGTAGGCCGTGCTTTGAACAATTTACATATCAATATCCTAGAGTTTTAGAACGTCCAGTATGTCTCTTTGAAGGACAATATCACTTTTTATGTAGATTTTATTCGTGTCCATAAGATTTGCTGCAAACTTCAAAGAGGTGTGCCTTACGTTAATGTGCGCTTCTTGAGTTGTCTGCTGATGTTCTTGGTAAGCGTCCACTGTGTATTTTCTGTAGTGTAAGAAAATTGGACCCCTTGCTGCAAATCATCTGTTTGGTTGAAAATGACTTCAGTTTGACACTGTTGATCTTGTAGTATAGAACAAAAGCTTTAAAATGATGTATTGCAATCAGAAAACTGAGGAAAAATGAAAAAATGCCACCGTTGCAAAGTTCAGTGGTGCAGATGGCCATATTGGGCATTTTAGACGCTTAGGGGTTAATCTATTCTATCTCTAGATGCCGTAAGCACTTGGTGAGGGCCAAAAACCTCACCAACGTCATAGGTTTCCTGTCTCTCACAGGAATCAGGAATTTTGAGGTGAAGAGGAGGTTGTTACAGGACTCAGGCGAATGCGTAATGGACCAATGTTGCAAGGGTAACATGTTTTTAAACTTGCGCAGAAGGTACACATAGCTATGGTCACTTGTAAATGGTTTATGAACCTCCTGTCTCTGTTTTTCTTTGACAAATGATGACAATTGCCTGTGTATTCTTCTGTTGTACTTTGTGTTTTTGTAAGTTTGTTTTTTGAACAGATACTCAACTAGGGCTATGTAGCTGCATGTTTAACATGGCAGCGTATCCCTCATTTTTCTGCAACTTCTTGTGTAGGGCTACTCTTTGTACAACTTTCTTCACAAATGGTGGAAGCTTAGTCAAAAGCAGCGAAGAATTATCTGAAGATCAGACAGGCAGATTTTGCATTTAACTCGGATTATTCATTGACAGGGTCTGCACTAAATGCGCTGCCCCCAGTGGTCTCTTTCCTATCTGTGCAGAGCAATTATCTCCGTTTGAGACTGTGACTCTTATTGATGAACATGTACTGTACAGTATGTGGGCCGGTATGGGAAGGTTGGTACTTGATTCAGACTTGAATCTAACTGTGTCATTCTCTAGGATAGTACTCATTGTAAAAATTTGAATTTGTCCAATCCAGAACTCATTTCGCTTGTACAGCTCATTCTTGCCCTAGTCTGAGACCCATTCTTCTAGAGCTTATACACCAGCAAAACATGAGGGCAGAATTTGAAGCATGGTGGTAATATGTTAGTGTACAGTTGTACCTCTCTATTATGACGTGTTTGAGAAGCCCTACCTTCAAAGTGGAAAGCATGAATTTGTCAAAGAAATGACTTGTCACATGTGTATTGCTTGAAACAATAATATCGTCATATTATGTAGTGTCATTGTATGGAGGGTGAATTGTACCTTAGTTGACGTGAAGTGAGTTTAATGGTGAAAACTCAAAAACAAATTTACTTATTGGAATAAGGTAGACATACCCATTTACCACCTAACACTCAATCCCGTGCTCATGTACCAGTTGTATACATTTGTGTTCTAAAATGTACACCACCATTACATGGCTCACTCATGTGGACTTTGTGCACTTTTCAGTCAAATGTGAATACTGTACCAGTGCTTTGTTGGTAGGTAAAGGGAAGCCCATCTTTCAGGGACATGATGCTGACCTTGTGTTAAAGTCTCTTAATTTGGTATAAGTGCACGCAATCCATGTAATGAAGATTTGATTTTTGCCAACCCTATGTAATGCACCCTATTGCAGCTGCTCCCTCTTGAAAATGTAACCAAGGTTCAAAAAAATGTGGAAAATTATAACACGAACTCATTGCAAGTTGAATTATATGTTGTTTATATAATTTATTGAAGGTTTTGTTAAAAAAAAATCTACAAAGTGCCACTAGAGCCCCCATATTGAACAAAAACTTAAGGCAGTGCATAATACTCCTTGTCCTCATTTGTAACTGCTACAAATCTCAGTTTAAATGACTTTGTGTTTAGCCCAAGTGAATACATACTTAGTGAAGAAATTACACTAACTCTCCCTTGTGTTAACTTACATTTGGTAATAAGGCAACTATTCAACCGAAAATGACCTCCATGCCACACGATTTTTGAAATCAATGAACAGTGTCCTTGCAATGGCAAGTAAGTGACAGAAATGGGTACCTCAAAAAATGTTATAAATAGTTAAGTATCACAAATAGGATGTACTAATTTAGTAATATAGGTGGAGGGTGAAGTTAGGGCCGCTTCACACTATGGCCGTCCAAGTCGAGAGGCCATGGGATTGAGAGTCCAAACTTTGTTGAGAGTCCAAAGAAATCTACTGAAAATAGGCATAAAATATAGTTTTCATTTTTTATGAAAAGAAATCGACGGCCTCTCGACCATAGTGAAGGGTCTTGCAAAATGTAGGACCCAAACTTCCTCTCAAGAGGCCATCACCTTGGTCAAAAAGTGTTGCCATGTAAGCATTTTGAAGGTCCACGGCCTTTGGACTTTGGCCTCTAGTGTGAAGGGTCGAGAGGCCGAAACCATGGTTTCTTGCAATTTGATTGGTGGAAATCGACGGCCTCTCAACCTTTGGCCATAGTGTGAAGCGGCCCTTAGTATCAATACACGCCATTGTCTTTTGCCTACGGTATCAAGCCATCAAGTGGAATCTCATTTATTTACAATTCAGTGAAGTTTCTAGTGTTTGAAATTCTAGATAATTATCATAATTAAAATTGACCCTAGTATCACCTAAATATCATCCCAATATCACCTAGATATCAATTGCATATCACATGAATATTAAAACATTTTAAATTAAAAAATAGCTTTTAAAATACAAAATCCAAGATAGATTGACATAGTTTTTTTTTCTACTTTTCAAAATTAAAAAATAAAATAAAAATCACTAACATATAGTGACCAGGAAACATAAATCTTTACATCAATGATAGAGTCTTCAATAACATATTTTTGTTAGTAAGGTAGGGGTGGCTAAGATTTCCACTTTTGGTGTTAATAAAAGTACAATTATTAAACTTGTCAAAACAAATAATGTACTTGTTAGCAAATGAGAGAAGGTCCCAACGTACTAAATAATGCATTTACTTGCACACGATATGCAAAATTTACGAAGTCTCAAAGTTGAATTAGTATATGATGTAAAACCAACACTTAACCCCTAACTGCCTGAGCGTCCATTTTTGGACGATGTACAGATTTCATCCATAATTTTTCATCCATCATGCACTTTTTGCAGTGTGGAATTTTTACTGTAGATTCTATGGGAAGTTAGCTTCATGCATATGTGATCCGATTAGAAAGGGGATGATTTGTGAAATTTTTATGTCTCATTTCATGTTGTAGTGATTTACCCAAAATTTTGAAGATTTCAGTGTAAAAGTGCTCTAAAAAAAGTCAACTCATAAAATTAAGCAACCAAAAAATCTCCAAAAATCACTACACTTAGAGTATTACATTTCAACCAATCACAAAAAAAATTCATCTGTAGATTGTCAATATCTTATTCGTAATTGAATTACAAAATAATTTTGAATTTCACGTTTCAAATTTTATACAAAATTATTGGTAATAGCAATCATAGATCTAACCGTATGGATAGAATCTAAAATTCATAATGTACAACTTTTATTCATATATCAAGTTCAAAATATCCCTCTAGGTTGCATTTTATAATGCATCTTTGCAAAACTACCGAATTTGGAGAGGGCTCTAGGCATTAAGAGGTTAAACAAATGAATTTTAAAACAATTAATGTGTCTCACAATAATGACAATAATTGGTGTACGGATATGATATTCACGGAAACTAGGAGCTTGAACCAAATTGTTTTTAGCCACCCCCACCAATTCAAAAATGAAAACGAAGTCCGACTGAAATCTTTGCACAGGGAGGAAGACAAATTATCAGGTCATCATAACAGAATTTTATCATGGCTTGTTTGTCTGTGAAAGTTAGAGAGTACATTGTGTATGTACTGTACTTGTCTTTGAATGTGATGAACATAAGGTTCTTTAGCAGTTGGGAGATCACACCCTTTTTGATGTAGTGTTTTCATAAAGAATCTGGAAATCATCAAGGCTCTATAGTATTCTTTTATAAAAAATCCAGAAAGTGTCAGGGAGCATGGACTCAATGAACTATCATTGGCGAGAAGCAACCAACTCAACCTTAATTGAGCTTAACTAATCTGACAAAATCTCATATTCCGAAATCCCGTATGCTATTCCCTGACAGAATATGGCCAGATTGAGAAATGAGTACCACAAGTACTAAGAGCAAGCCCAATAGTGGGAGTCCAAATTCTCCTCCAACTGCATATTTTGTTTGGGATTCAAATGAGCTTTGGAGGGTAGGCCAACATGCCAGACCCAACAACACTAGTTTTATCACACCAAGCTATTAAAAAAATATTGAAAACATGAACGAAGTGGAGGCATGTGTCAGAGCTAGCACATAAGTTGGAACAAATGTTGAGTTGGGATGGGCTGCGCATTTCCTAATGCATGATTCTCTGTTGACTCCTCTCTACAATGGTGTTTAGCGTCAGTAATTCTCCTGCGCCAAGTGAAGCTCACATGGCGGGGAAACGTCAAGAAAGAGCATGTCGCTATATTCCTTGGTGTCAGAACTTGTGCTGTTGGGGGCATTTTTTAAACACCAACCTGTCATCTACCACTACCTTGGCGTTGGTCCTACCAAAACTCATGCTGCTGGGCATGTTCTAAAGAACTTTATGATCAAAAGCCAAAGTAGAAAAAGCCCATGTTGGAATCACCAAATGACACCTTTGTTGAAAGGTAATGGAATCTTCAATGTTTTCTCCAAAAAAACAAAAATATTAAATCAAACAACGTACATGTACAAAAGCAAAGTTCCACATCAGTGAGAACTGAGGTCCTCTACTCCCCTTTACAGTTTGGTTAATTTTTTCGACCATCAAAGGTTTCCCTAGTACTACTCTACACCTTTCCCTGCAATTCATTTTGCTTCCGTTATTTTACACAAAAGAAAACTTGAAAACAATCAACCACTCCCTGAAATAAATGACCTCCTTTGAAAAGGAACACACACCTACCGCCAAAGCACACTCCTTAACCCTTTAATGCTTTGGGTACTGTAGCTGGGTTCATTGGATTTCACTAGGTTTTTTCACTATGATTGATACTATCAGAAATAGAATGAATTAAATTAGAAAATAACCGTACAATTGTATTTTCAACTAGAGTTGAGACATTTTTCCAAAATTAGAAAACCATCTGATGGTGGGATTGGAAGATCATAGTATGTCTTTGAACCGTATAATGCACACTCAAAAATGAGATTTTGGAGGTGTGTGACTTCAAAGTTAAATAGGATTTGGATTAAATTTTCTAAAATGAAAGTGAAGATGTTTTGCAATGACCTATGTCAACACCTCTCTGTTGCAATCTTTCATGTTAAGAATGGACTCACACATAATTATTGTGAATTTTATAAGTGAGAGTGGCTTATTCATGTACGGTTTAGGACAAAAAATTATACGTTAAAATATGAAAGGAGTTGGTACATTGATCAAGATCGGAATACATACACTAGTGGAACATAAACAAGAGAACACAATCCAAAAAAATAAAAAAAGATATCAAATTTCCAAACACCAGAAATACCGCATAGTACATGTGTTTTATTTGTAAGTATCTGTTGTATTTTCAAGTATTTACAATATTTTTTGCGTTTTGTTCATAGGTATTTTGATAGTTGCACAACTCCAAATTGAAATTTTATTTTTCTAGAAGATGTGTATTATAAGACTCAAAATCTGAACATGACAATTCAAAATCCGATTCTTCACGGATTTTCGCATATTCGACACATCAGAGACCACAAAGTGGTCACTTGAGCACTAAAGGGTAAGAAACGAACAAAATTTTCTTCATTTTATTGTGGATGGCCCATAAACCAACATTTTAAGCTTTTCGTGCATGCAAATCTAGTACTAGTATAGAATTAGGAACTTTCAATGAACACACTCCAAAAATGTCCAAAATATGGACGTCGGGACGGTTAGGGGTTAAATGGTCCAAAACGAATTTTTTTCTAAAAAATTAAGTCACAAAGGACCATTTAAGTCACAAAGGACTAGTTATAAAGGACCAAAATCCTACTAGTGTATGGCCATCTGCATCTCTGAACTTTACAATAGTGGCATTAAAGTTATCCGTAAAGTCAAGCAAAATTTTACTACAAGAGGAAAAACAAGGCAAAACTGATCTTTTAGGTTCAAAGGCGGAAAAAACAAATTTTGCCCTTTTTTTTTCCAACCCATCACAACACTTTGTACTATCACAAAGATTGGAACCCTCAAATCTTTCCAATGCAAGAGAAGCTCCTCCGAGACGCACTCAAGTTCCCATGGTGGAATCTACAAGTGCGCCCACTCTGCCCCTTGTTCCACCATATCAAAGTGTTTGGTTGTTCATGTCCTATTGTTTCAGGAAATGTATTTGTAGTAAAAAAAACAACATGCAATTCATAGGCTCGCTTTCCGGATAACTCTATTTTCTCATTTTACTTTGATTTTCTGATTGCAAAACATCATTTTAACATCATTCCAAATTTAGAGATTTGTAAAGATGCATTATAAGATACAACTAAGAGGGATATTTTGAACTTGATGTATGAAAGAAAGTTGTACATTATGAATTTAAGTTTCTATCCATATGGTTGGATCTATGGTTGCTATTACCAATATGTTTGTATAAAATTTGAAACTTAAAATTGAAACTTAAAATTCAATTTTTTTTGTAATTCAATTACAAAGAAGATATTGAAAATATGTGGATGAAATTTGTTGTGATGGATTGAAACTTAGTACTCTAAGTGTAGTGATTTTTGGGGATTTTTTGGTTGCTTAATTCTATGAGCTAATTTTTCAACAACACATTTAAACTAAAATTTTGGAAATTTTTGGTGAATCACTGCAACAAAAAATGAGGCATAAACATTTTACAAATCATCCCTTTTCTAATTGGTTTTGACATGCATGAAGCTAACTTCCCATAAATTCTATAGTAAAAAATTCACACTACAAAAAGTGCATGATGGATGAGATAACGGAGTTTGATTTTGTACATCATCCAGATTTTGGACGCATGGACAGTTAGGGGTTAAAGCTCATGTTCTATTCTACAATATCAATAGTGTCAATCATGTCAAATTGAAGTAATATTTTCACACAAACAAATAATTTGCAACAGGGGTCCAATTTTCCTACACTATAGAAAATACACAGTGGATGCTTAGGAATTAACTCCTAACGTCTCTAGCTTTTTTGGGCTTAAAATCATCATTGCTTTTGATGTGTTATAGGTCTAAATTTAAGTGAGGTATGGAAATCTCAACTGTACAATCTTATAATATACATGTTGTAGATCATGTGGATCAAATTTGGAGTCATTTGGCCATATAGATTGCAAGGTCATAGTGTTTTAGTGTTAGAAAAGGATGCTTAAATTTTCCTAGCAACACAGTTAGAGGTCAAATTTGGTTTTAAAATTACTCAAATGAAAAAAACCTTCAACGATAAAGTAGTTCAAAATCATCATATAAACACACTGGTATAAATAAAAACTCATGAATTTTTTTTAATGTGCCCTAAAATGGCCTTGCAATGTCAAAAAGTAGCCCAAAAAGTGACCCATATGACCCAAAAAGCAAAAAGTGTTCAAAATAGTCCCGTGCACTAAAATGACTCCCATACATTCAGAACAACATGGATTGACATGAAAATTTTACCATGATAACTAGACGTAAAGGGAATCCAACTTAATAATTTTTATCAAAAACGGACATGGGATGAAGGCGATACAGGCCCCCAAAGTTGCAGCCATCAAAATGCACAAAAACTGTCCAAAAAAAAGACCCCTACTTTCAAATGATCACCAAAAATTCAATACATCTTGGATTGATCTGAAAGTTATACCACTTAATCCATACATCATGCAATTTGCTTTTCTAAAATTTCACTGAAATTGAACACTTTTTGCAAAAGTTACAGATCTTCAAAGGTGAATGTACCCCAAAAAACGTCCAAAATATGGACGTCGGGACGGTTAGGGGTTAAGGGTTTAGAGTACTCCATAGTCCATGGAGAAATTTTAGCTTAACTAGCTCAGATCCTACATTTTATTGAACCAATCGGTTTTTTGGAGCATTATCTCAGCTAGGCCTTGATTAAATGGAGATTATTATCTTCTTTCCTCCTCAAAAAATATGTTTTTTTTTTTTAAGATTTTGAACTCAATTAGGCAATTCTAATTTTCAACCAGCTGATATGTAACTAAAGGTCAGTTCCCTCCAGACATTAGTCTACCTCCCAAAAGGTGAAGTACTTCTACTCCCCTATCCTGAAGTTCAACTTCCATGGGTGAAGTTTCTCACTAAAAGACAAGTTCTAAGAGACATTTGAATGAATTGAAAACAAAAGAGGAGTTGAAGAGGAGTTGAAGAGGAGTTTCCTCTCTACAATTATATTTTCTGACAATCATTGTTCATGAATAGTTTCCATGGTCGGGGCTCTTAGCTTGGGGGAGCGTGTGGGAACTCTCCTCTAACATTGGAGAGGTCACAAGTTCTACACCCCGTGGTGGCGCAAAGCCTTGCTTTAAATTATTCTCCAACTCACTGTAGACTAGTTTTGTAGTCTTTTTGAACTCAAAACGAGTCTAATGTGAGTTTAAGGTTTCTTTCCACTAGGAGACACTCTTTTTGGTTAACTCTATTGGGGAACCAATTTTCACATTTTAACCCCTAAATGCCTAGAGCCCTCTTCAAATTCGGCAGTTTTGCAAAGATGCATTGATAAAATGCAACTAAGAGGGATATTTTGAACTTGAATAAAAGTTGCACATTATAAATTTTAAATTCTATCCACACGGTTAGATCTATGATTGTTATCACCAATATTTTGTATAAAATTTGAAACTCAAAATTCAAAATAATTTTGTAATTTGATTACAAATAAGATATTGACAATCTGCGATTGAAATTTGTTGTGATTGGTTGAAATGTAACACTCTAAGTGTAGTGATTTTTGGAGATTTTTTGGTTGCTTAATTTTTTGAGTTGACTTTTTCAAGAGCACATTTAGACTAAAATCTTCAAAATTTTTGGTGAATCACTGCAACATGAAATGAGGCATAAAAATATCACAAATCATCCCCTTTGTAATCGGTTCACATATGCACAAAGCTAACTTCCCTTTAAATGTATAGTAAAAAATCCACACTGCAAAAAGTGCACGTCGGATGAAAAAACGTGAATGAAATCTGTACATCATTCAAAAAATGGACTCTCATGCAGTTATGGGTTAAGTGAGCTTTTGAGAAGAAAAAAAGTGAAGAAGAAGTTGTGATAAAGTATAGAGGGTTCTCAAGCCCTGGACTTCATGGCAACTTCTTCCTAATCAATCAATTTTTTTTCATGTTTCACCTCACTTCAATTTAACCCTTAAACGTCAAAGCAAGCCCCACGGGCTTGTTATAAAGGAATAATTGAGGAAAAAAGTAGTTTTTCTCCACCAAATCAAGAGAGAATTGGTGCATTGGAAAGCTACTAAGAAAGCGATTTAGATTCTTGATTTGCGCCTCATTTGGGAGCTTGTGGAATCATCCACAAGCAATCAAAGTAGTCGGAGTGAATAGGAGTTGAAGTTGGGCAGTGCAGGTTGTTTTTGAAAAAGTGCCGCAGTGCAATAGTGCCACAACAGTGGCTGATCAGCACAGCCGTGTTTTCTGTTTTTTTTTTTAATTTAATTTTTTTTTTCCTCCAAAAATATTTAGATACCTTCCGGGCTGCCCCGCCCAGGCCCTCTTGATGTTTAAGGGTTAACCAATCAAATTTGTTCATGTCTAAGTCCATGGAAACTGCCTACGCCCCACTTCATGGCGCAGTATGATCTAATAGATGGGAGAAACAATAGGGACGGTTACTCTCGTTATCAGTAAAGTTAGACTATTTCATGAGCTTTTAGACAACATGATACACTGACAGAGGGAAAATGCAAGCAAGAAAAAAAATGGCAATTTTGGTTGCTTACAATATGATCCCGAATTGTCATGAACAATACCAGCTCCCAGAAATGTCATGTAAAATACCTCAGTGTTGTATACCGTAGGCGGATCATAGGCTCAGTTCCAACACAAATTAATTCAAAATTTCATGAATCTGCCACGTGTCGTTTTATGATTGGTTGTGACATTTGAAAGAGTCGACGTGGCAAGACAAAAAGCTGACATCATTTCTCTAGAGTACCGGAACTGCTATCAGCTAAGGGTAGTTTACCACTCTTTACAACACCAACTAAGGTAACTATACCTTTACCAATTGAGCCTATTTACACACATAAAAAAAATAAAAAAATAAAAAAATTGGTGGGTCTTAATAGCAAGTTCAAGAGGATTTCAACACACTTTAGCATGCATTATTTGGACACCGTATGAATTTCCAAAGTGTGGACTATAGGTTGACCATAAAGCAACCCTAAACTCTCATGTTCAAATTGTGCACATTCTCATCAATAGTAAGGTGTCAGAATCTACTTATTATGGAACATTGAACTTGGGTGATTTAAGGCAAAGGTCGATTTTAGGTATAGTTACACAACTTAAAGTAGAATTTGATTTTGAAGTCCCAATCAAGGAGGGATACTTCTTACAACTTCTACACCTGTTAGTAGTTTGCCTTGACCAGCAACCAAAGTGCACGGTTTTGTGTCCTCCAACAACTTGAAACTGAAAGCCCAATAAGTTAGCACATCAACATCATGGGATGGAGGCTAAGCTAGTCCTGCTCATGTAGGACACTCCCAAAACCATTCCAAAGCATCATGAATGCAGTTTCCTAGTTCTGGACACTTCCACATCAACATGCATTTTATGGACTAGGTAACCTTCAAGAGCCGGCAAGCTCGAGAAGGTTAAGGTGGTTACCCCATTCCCAACTGAATAAGAAATACGGATATGAGACATTGATATTATTTAGTATTATTATTTTTAAGAGTTAGGCAAAAAGAAATAGATTTCAACACAAGTTGAAACATAATTTTTGGATGAAGAATGAATTAGTTATAAATTTTCAAAGTTGAAGTATGACACATCCCATTCACGTCACATAGGTAGAGCTCTTTCTGTCTAAAGAAGATTTGTATTGCACATAGTAAAGATGCTTAAACTAACAACAACGAACCCATAACCACACTTACATATACTAAAACCAACAAGAGAGAACCCATTACCAATTGTAACTCATGCTAAAACCAACATCATTGCAGCATTGATTGTGGAAAATGCCCCTAGCTGTTGGTTTAAGGCGCCGGTTGGTAATGGGGTAACCACCTTACTGGACATAACCTCTATCCTTTTGAAGCGCCTGCGTCCACTATGTGGACGATGAACAGATTCAAACTATTCTCTTGACTACACACATGGACAATTTTCATCCATTTAAAATTCTCTTAGTTCTTGTGCTAATTGACTATCGTTTGTACAGTACGGATCTTCAAAATAAAATATTATAATTTTTTGAAAAACAACATAATTGGTTTATGTCAAGTTTCATTCTTAGTTCAAAAAGTAAGACTTTAAACATGATTTTCCAAAATAAGTAGAATCAAATAATGGAAACCATACCATTTCGAAGTGCATGTTATTCCAATTTCATTACTAATTTTTTAATGTTGATTTGGGATTTTTAATTGAATTTCAAGAGAAAACCTTGCAAAATTGATTAAAAAATATTAATTTAAAATATGATGAATTCAACTGTACAAATGTGATCTTCACATTGACATTTACAACTTTGCTGCGAACATCAACTTCATTTTTGTTTTTCATCAAGCATTTTATAACGAATCTTTAAAAACAATGTTGAATCGGGACGTTAAAGGGCTATGGATGGACCTTGGTCAATCGTGTACTTTCTTGTTACAATTACAACCTGCACCATTGGATTTTCTTCAATAATATTCTATCAAGGGTCCCAAAAGAAGAATACCATAACTTCACAGCAACCCCTGTTGTAGGAAATAACCATGTTCTCCTTCATCCAATGCAAAGCTGCCACCTCTTCTTTATGTGGTCTCCATGGAGGTTATGAGTTTCAAATCCACATGGGACCTTGGCTTAGTCTCCAGTACTCCAATCCAATTAAATTTGTTGAGTGATTGGTGCAACAAACTTCTAGTACTCCAAAGAGCTCTGTGGACAATTCAACCCACTTGGAGTATGAGTTGCGGACATGTACACTTCTCTCCAAAAAATTAGTTCTAGGGGCAGAAATCTCTCTTTTTCGTTTTTTTTTTTCCATTCTTTTTGGGCAATGCTGAAATCTACATAGCATAATAGAGCAATGGGAGCCAACACCCTTTTGCAATGGGAAAACAATCAGTTAGAAACTACAATTAGAAACTAACTTGTATACGTGGCAATGACACAATAGTCCCAAAATTCATAGAATACAAATGACATTCCTTCGTTACTTAAAAGAGTGGATCTAAGTGAAGATTACACTACTAGAAAATCCAACTAATCTGTTGATTCGGTCGCGTTGACCGGGACACTTTTCTGTTGATTCGAACGAAAAATTGACCAAATCAATAGAAAAGTGTCCCGGTCAACGCGACCGAATCAACAGATTAGTTGGATTTTCTAGTAGTGTTATCTTTTGATCCAGTTTTCAAAAGGATTATCCACTACACTGCTCTATTATGCTATGTAGTCTCTGGAATGATGAAACGATTTACATCTATGAGTATAGATGAAACATGTAAAATATAAAAGAAAACACATTTGATTTATATCTCTAAGCTTGTATTTTCATCCTTAAATTAGTGATGTCATTTCAAGATTTGGAAGCATTTGAGCCATTTCATCCACTCAAAATTGGAGAATCTCTTGCTTTCCCAAAAATGGGTATCAATTACTTTCTAGCAATTGATTGGCCAAAAAAAATCACTACAATCTCTCTAATAAGTAGCCTTATTGAACCATGCCTATTTTCTTTATCGAACCAAGCTTCATAACACTCTATAAGACGTTTAACCCCTAAATGTCTAGAGCCCTCTCCAAATTCTGCAGTTTTGCAAAGATGCATTATAAAATGCAACTAAGAGGGATATTTTGAACTTAATGTATGAATAAAATTTGTACATTATGAATTTTAGATTCTATTCATACGGTTAGATCTATGAATGCTATCACCAATATTTTGTCTAAAATTTGAAACTCAAAATTCAAAATGCTTTTGTAATATGATTATGACTAAGATATTGACAATCTGTGAATGAAATTTGTTGTGATTGGTTGAAATGCAATACTCTAAATGTAGTGATCTTTGGAGATTTTTTGGTTGCTTAATTTTTTGAGTTGACTTTTTTAAGAGCACTTTTACATTGAAATCTTTGAAATTTTGGGTGAATCATTACAACATGAAATGAGGCATAAAAATTTCACAAATCATCCCTTTTCTAATTGGATCACACATGCATGAAGCTAAGTTCCCATAAAACCTATAGTAAAAAATTCACAATGCAAAAAGTGCATGATAGATGAGAAAACATGGATGAAATCTGTACATCGTCCAAGAAATGGATGCTCAGGCAGTAAAGGGTTAAAGGATATCAAACATAACATTGATGTCAACCCTAAAATCTGAATCATCATGCATGCTATAATTAAATTGAGTTTAAAGAAACATATAGGAATAACAAAAGTTCAAGGAACTCTAATGTAGAGGATACTTATTTTCTACTACATCTTTCAGATTTGATACATATTATGTTGCAAAAATTTACATCACTTGTAGATCCTGTTGTAAATGACATAAATAGGTGGCTTGAAATTCTAACTTAATAGAATATTCTAGAGATGTTGAAAACTTGTGGTTTTTTATTTTCTTAAATTTTTTACAACAAATATTTTATCATCATTATTTTATTTTATTTTTGATCATGCTCATGTTCTCTTAGAAATAAGGTAAGCCAACTTAATCGTGCCACAATTTGGAACTCGCCTTACTTATGCCACTATGTATCAATAGTATATGTATCAAATCTTTAAATGTGAGAACTCTAACTTACATAGTGATCACAAACATGGCACTTCCCATGAAAGTGCACAGACAATACGAAAAATGCACTTGGCACAAAATTAAGACTATGAATTTGGATTGTAAACTTAATAAGCTTGGAGATCACCAACCCTCTTATCATATAGTTTTTGGAGTCAAATAGTCACATGGCACAAATAGTAAGGTTGATTTACCTGACATCAAACTTGGTCTATCCTGACGTGTCAGTCATGACACATTTATTTTGTCTTGTGGGTTTGCAAGCTGTGAATAAACAAGCGGCTAGTTGCGTAGTCTTTGCCTTAGTATTTACCCAAATTTACTTTTATGGCTTGCTTGTACTCTCCAATTGTGTAATTCCTTTAATTGAAGTGTTTTCATGGTCTCTCCTCTTGTAGGGAAGAGACAATAAATACAACGCCCCTAGATGTTGACTATGAGAGCAAGCCACATATATTGTTGAAAATCTAAATTCTGCATCATAATGGGATGTCATCCAATCTACATAACATTCAGTAGCCTTAATGCCCACTGCCTTTCCTTCATGCACTCTGCTCATCACCTCAAGCCTCCACTTGTCGACTTAGCTACCGATAAAATATTGTTGGGTGTGGAATATTCCAGACCATCTATTCTAGAGTCAAGGCAGATACTGAATGTTTTGTATGTGGATCCTCTATGGTCCTAGTTTAAGCTCGATCGAGGTGTGACCTCGCCGGACATGGCGGGGTTGGCTTGTATTTTTATTTTCTCCATCATAACATTCAATAGCCTTCATGCCCACTGCCTTTCCTTCATGCACTTTGCTCATCACCTTGAGCCTCCACCTGTCCACTTAACTACTGATGAAGTATTGTTGGGTGTGGAATATTCCACGCCATCTACTATAGAGCAGAGACAGCGCATGCTACTGAATGTTATGGGGCTCCCCTTAATTTGTGTCAATAAAAATTCGGCATCATAATGATTCAGTAGCACTGCCTGGTTGCAGAAGCGTGCATAGTTGGAATTGGGCTTTATGATTTTTAGCCTGTCCAACGCCGCATGTTGAATAACTTCAGCCAATTCAATGAGCACTGCTCCTCGTTTCTGTCCACACACGGAAGAAACCATGTTCAACCACTGAAGCTTGTAATAAGAAAATTAACCCGTAAATGTCCCAGCGTAAATGTCCCAGCGTCCAGATCAGATTCAAAGCCTTGTAACTTTCTCATACAACCTCGGATGACTTTCATCCAAGTTACCTTTGCAAGCCTATTAAATTCTTTACCAGTCACAGAAATCTCTTGTGATGGGGAGATGTTGATAACATTGGAGAGGCCTCCAACTGCAAGTATGTCAAATTTGTTGAGTAGATTTTATGGTCCTCTCATGTACATGTGAGTTGCGCTAATATCTATTTTGGAGGCTAGCATCTACTTGTGTTCAAAGGGTCAGTACGTTTAGGGGTTAAACAAGTGACTGACCGCTTTTACAATTAAACTTTCCAACCGGTAGGTAGTTTCTTGTGTTAACAAAATGACATCTAAGGTAGAAGTGCCCATAACCAGTAAAATAAGGTTTTTAGCATGGAAATTGTCGAAGTTTCATTGACGAGGGCTGTTTTTTTTCATAGAAAAGCAAAGGTACTATAGAAAGGTATTATTTTCAGTTTTTTTTTCTTAAAATTAAATTTATCGAAATTTTTTTTTAGTGAAAAGTTCTTTGAAACCCATGACTAATATATAGGTTTACCAATAACCGACAACAATGAGTTCAATTTCTAAACATAAAGTTGCTATGTGTTGAATGCTATGTATTGGCTAGCAATATGTTGTCTTTTTGGGTTTATGAAACGCAACTTCTAAGAGGTCTATAGATTAGTTATGGGGTACTTATCGGCTTTGGATACCTCTACCTTACAAATTGTCGTCCTCCTTGCATTGAAAGTTATGTTTTACAGTAAGTTAGAACTATATTTAATTTCACCATTTTACAAATTATTTTTGCTTTAATTTTCATTTCAGACCTGAACCTCCATAAGGTTCTTTAGCCCTCTTTGGAACACCTTACCACAATTCCCGAATCAGTGTAGTAAACACCTAAATCATGGCAAGTCTACTTCATCTTTAGTTAAAAATATGGTGATGAGACATTATATTTAATGTTAAAGCCTCTACCGGGCTATTGTTGAAAAGGGTGAACTCTACTAACTACTAAAGAACCTTATGTCCGTTTCTGTAAACATCACTTCAAAGTTGCCCCAAGGAAATGGACAATGGAAGCACTATTTAACCAGTTTAGAAAGGATCTTTATAAGCAAATGGAGGACCTTTGTTCCTTGATTGATGGAGAGGTTATGTTTAGCTGAACACCACATATAACCTTGATCACATTTTCTTGTCCTTGAGTCTGCAAAAAAATAATTACATTGCATTTCATCTGTTAAAATCCCCTAGTTTACAGATATAAATATGTTTTACATCATTGGTTTTAGTCTAGTTGCTTCATGGCATGTGTGGCCCTAGCATGAAAATAAGTGGTACTTTAACCCCTAAAGGACCAAGGATTCATGATTCCATAATGACAAATTCAATCAATCATATTGAAAAAAAACATAATTAAGATGGGATTATGTTTTATATCACCGGAATCAGTAGAGAACATTGTACATGTTAGTCAAAACACGAATAAATTTGAACTGAAGAAAGTCCACATAGAACTTACTCAAAAATGACTCGGCTAAATTCAGGTTTCTTGGTCCTTTACGGGTTAACCCGTAAACGTCAAAAAGTCCCACGAGCCTTTTCAGAAAGGAATATTTGAGAAAAAAGTAGTTTTTCTCAACCAAATCAAGCGAGGATTGGTGCGTTGGAAAGCTACTGAAAAAGCGATCTAGATTCCAAATTTGCGCCTCATTTGAGAGATTGTGGAATCGTTGGTAAGCAATCAAAGTTATCAAATTTTGAGGTTGGGGCAGCTGAGATTCAGCAGTGCTACAGTGCTGGCCAACAGTGCCCAGCAGAGCCGTTTTTTCGTTTTTCTTTTTTTTTCTTTTTTTTTCTCCCTCCAAAAATTTAGATGCCTTCCGGGCTGCCCCGCCCAGGCCCTCTTGACGTTTAAGGGTTAATTTCTAGAACCACTTGGACTTGCTTGAATGGCGTGGATCACAAGAGACCACTATTCCAGGTCTACACGTACTATACATGAAAGCTTCTTGTTCATTCTCCTTGATCAATTCACGATGTGTACATGTGTTGAAAAAGAGTTTCACACTTTTTCAGTTCGGAATATCTACAGTACTTGACTTTGTGCAGGTGACGAAACAGTGAAGGTTACACAAAGAGGCTGATTCTGGAATGTTCCGAGATTCGAAATGCTGTGAAAATGAAACTGTGTTCATTTTGGTTGTGTGCTTGCAACTGGTTATGAAATAATAGAGTCTGAGGGCTCCGTTTGAGTTTGATGGGGCTTGCCATGGCAATTTGCTGAAACGATAGTCCTTGGGCATGACGCTTTGACACTATTTCTTGATGTCTAAGTATTATCCTTTTTTATCATTGATGTATACATCATGTAATAAATTCTCTACCAAAAAAGAGTGTTTTTTTTTGACACTACAGTGTTAAAGCCAATGTCAAAAAGAGTGTCGAAAACGATTACATCCTTTATTCGGGTAATGATTCTTTCTACAGTACATACATTGGGTGTCTCTTGAGCAACATTCTAGATACCATGATATTAGAGTTAAATGAAAAGAGTGTCTCAAACTGTAAACTCGTTTTTAGTTCAAAAGACTGCAAAACTAGTCTATGGTGAGTTGGAGAATAATCTAAAGCAAGGCCTTGCACAGTTGAGGGGGATCGAATTCGTGACTTCACCAATACTAAAAAAGAGTTCCCTCCAATTCCCCCAAGACTAAGAGAACCAACCAAGGGACTATTCATGAACAATGCTTGTCGGAATTTGTTAACCCCTAAAGAACCGGGGGGGGGGGGGGGGGGGGGGGGGGGGGGGGGTGTTGAACTTAGCTCTTGTTTTCTTGACTAGCTCTTGTAGCAAGACCAATTCCTCATTGGTGTGGGGTAATTTTGACGATCGGCACCGCTGAAATTAAAGAAGACTCATGTAGCTTTTTTATGAAAAAAGGATCAACAAAATCGCACAATTTTTGAGAAAATGCCACCGTTGAGAAAATTGATGGAACTTGTTCGGGGTATTTTGTACACATGATGAAATCGGATTGTTCAAAAATGTTCCAAAAATTCTGAAATTTTTACTGTGAGTAGAGATCATCATTCTAAACATGTGATAAAAATTTCAAGTAATTTGGAGATGTGAGGAGGAAGATATGAGGGTCTGAAGTGACACCTAAATACCCTCCTTGCAACTTAAAAAAATCACCAAAAATCGCTCACTTGATGAATTTTCGATCGAGAAGTACCTACAGATTCAGCTCTCAAAAAGAGCTAGCATTCTATAATTCAAAGCCCAAGAACCCGAATTTTCTCACATTCTAGTTCCAGAAGCCGCGTGGGGGCCTTACGGTCCTTTAGGGGTTAATATTGGAACACAAACTCACCTTAGAAGTTGGAAAACACGGGCTTTGTTTTTGATTAACCCATGAACGTCCCTAGCTTTTTTGGGCTTAAAAAAATCATTGCTTTTAATGTTTTATAGATCTAAATGTAAGGTAGGTAAAGAAATCTCAACCATACATCTTGTAGTATACGTGTTGTAGATGATGTGGATCAAATTTGGAGTCCTTTGGCCACATAGATTGCAAGATCATAACGTTTTAGTGTTAAAACAGATGCTGAAGTTTTCCTAGCAACACATTAGAGGTGAAATTCGTTTTCAAAACTACTCAAATGAAAAAAACATTAAACTAGTAAGTGGTTCAAAAGCATCATATAAACACATGGTACCAAAAAAACTCATGAACTTTTTTGATGTGCTCTAAAATGGCCTTGCAGTGTTAAAAAGTAGCCCAAAAAGTGACCCATTTGACCCAAAAAGCAAAAAGTGTCAAAAATAGACCTGTGCACTAAAATGACTTCCAAACATTCATAACAACATGGTTTGACATGAAACTTTTGCCATGATAACTAGACTTCAAGGGGAATCTAACCCAACAATTTTATTGAAAACAGACATTGGATGAAGGAGATACAAACCCCCAAAGTTGCAACCATCAAAATGCACAAAACTGTCTCAAGAAAAAGCCCCCTACTTTCAAATGATTCCCAAAAATTCAAATCATCTCGGATTGATTTGACAGTTTTACCACTTAAACTAGACATCATTAGGGGGGTTTTCCAATATTTCATTGAAATCAAACAATGTGTGAAGAAGTTACAGCTCTTTGAAGTGAAAGTAACTCAAAAAACGTTCAAAATATGGATGCCGGGACGGTTAGGGGTTAACTCTTTTGATAGAATGTCTTTACATAAACCCATCTAGTTTAACCCCTAAATGACCGATCGACCATTTTCTGGTCGCAGCCCAATCAGTAATGACTGCCCATAGTCAGGAAATGACAATTTTCAAGTTTTGATTTTTTGTCGAAATTGGGAGTAGAGATTGTGTTCTAGTGTTGTTTGATGCATTTCATTTGCAATATTGAGGTTCACTGAGGAATTTTTCAGTGACAAAGACCCCAATATCGTCTTAGTGTTATAAAATGTACTATTTCGGGAAAGTGATGAAGTTTTTTATTTTTATTTTTAAATCTAGTTTTAACCAATCATACCAAATTTCAAATTCTAAAAAATAAATAATAATTTTGGTGAATATTCAATGATAAATGCTTGTAAATTCATTAAATGAGTAACTAAAATTGTTTTTGAAAGTTTGACCTTATAGATAATTACTAAACATCATGCTTCTCATTTTCTCTTTTGAACCAAACTTCATCATAGTTGCAAAAGTAACGTTTTATAACACATCTAGGTTTTGCCCTTACCTCCTCCATCATTTAGGGGTTAAATGAATTTGGATAAATAAGTACTACCAACAATCAAAAACGTAATTTATTTTAATTTCTTGTTTTATAGTTAAGAATGCTATATACCGTACCAGGAAGGCAGGATCGGCAGAAAATAATTCCCCAAAAAAATGCCGAAAAAATAAATAAATTTATCAAGTATTTTGTCGAAATCAACAAAAATGAAGTCAACAAAAATTGTAGACAAAAAACAAAAGAAAACGTTTAGCCGCTAGTAAAATTCAATGTTAGTTATTAATAGCCGAATTTTTAATAATTGTTTTTGAAAGTGCCGACCTCCACGTTTTGAACTTTTATTAATTATTCAACACAAAAGTGCTGACCCTGCCTTCCTAGTACGGTAGTAGGAGTCAAGGCCATTTCAACTTTGGGCCATTTTGGAGGAAATATGACTACAAGGCCAAGAGGAAAATGCTCTCATCAACAGTCCCTTAAAGGTGAAATTCTTCACCGAATTGGCCGAGGTTCTAATCACAACATACATTCATTCTTCACACTTCTTTACTCCTATTTTACACACAAAGTTACATTCTAATACACGTAGGTTTTCTGCCACTTACTCAACCCCTAAATGACCAAGGATTCATGGTTTTAGAATGATAAATTTAATCGATCATATTGTAAAAATATAATTTAAATGAAATCAAATTTCATATCAGTGGAATTAGTGAAGAATATTAAATATATTGAATTAAAAAATAAAAATTGAACAAAAGAAAATCTACATAAAATCTACTCAAAACTACTGAAAAAAACATGAGGTTCTTTGGTGGTTTTACGGTCCTTTAGGAGTTAAGGTAAAGACACCTAATAGGGCCATCTTCACCTAGCTAGTCTATATCCCCTTAATCAATATCTAGCTTTGTTGTAGAAATGATTATAAAATCATCCGAGAAACCATTTTTCAAAAAACCTTTGACCTAAGTTCATAACTATTGCATACTGATTAGAATTATTCTTAAATTTGTGTATACAGAGGGAGATTGTATATTCTTAATCAGACAAAAAGACAACTTGATTTGGTCATATTTAGAAAACAAAATGGGGGCAAGTCATATGATTTTGAATTTTAAGAATAATTCTAGTATTTACATGATCCATTCTTTAGCGCATGGAAATTCTTTTCCATTTGACAAAAAAAAAAAAAGTATACAATTTTTTTTTTGGACAAGTCCAATAATAACAATTGTTCTCAATAGCAAAAAATAACACTTTTGCATGTCTCCATCTTAGGTTGATTGGTACCCAATATAAATTCAACCTCTTCATAACATTCTTAGTTTGGTCCCTTTTCTATAGTCCCTTCTCTAAAG
Source organism: Pohlia nutans (assembly GCA_022496805.1). NCBI lineage: Eukaryota > Viridiplantae > Streptophyta > Bryopsida > Bryales > Mniaceae > Pohlia > Pohlia nutans. Next base: position 11,174,729 of record CM040092.1, on the reverse strand, counting down.
GAAAATCAACTGAGCCTACTATAAATGCATCATCATTCTCTCTTGAGAAAAGTTGCCTCTACAATAGGCAGGTCCAAACTAAATGGCAATTCAAAAAGGTTTTTTTTGTATGGTGAAAAAGAGAATATGCCAAACCTCCACCTACAGTACAAAAAGTGCTGCCTCTACCCTCCACCTACGGTACAATAGATAGAGATTTTCCTACGGTCGCTCTGAGCCTTCCGTCACTTCCTTTATAATGCATTCATTCCACCTATGACATTGGTTTATTAAAGTGTTAGATCCCTTGGGTTCACAACATTCTTGAACTACCATAGCTTAGTCCCTTTTCTAGTACTTTGAACTGCCATAGCTTGGTCCCTTTTCTACACTACTACTACTGTTATGCATCATCCCTTTTCTAGAATGCCTGTCTAAGAATTTTTGTTGAAGAATTCTTCAACAAAGAATGCAACACGCAACACCTTCCATTCAAGTGTTTTTTTCCTGTAGAGAATTGCAGATGCTAGAAAAGAGTGGCACTGCAACAATGGTACTAGGCCTGCGCCGGCGATGTCGAACCCGGAACGACGCAGATGCATGCACTGGTGCCGGTAAATCCCCGGATCTGGTCCTTGGAATCCGCTCCCGGAGTTCTAGATTTCGAAATCATCGCTGAATCATCTCCCGTGCGTGCAGTGCAGCCTTCGATTTCGCCAAAAATTCTCCAACAAACACAGACGAGATTGGAGATGAATCTACACACAAGTTTCTAAGCTAGCATTAGTTGCCTGTTGCGTAGTCCAGCATGTGTCTGTCAGTTTAGGTTTGAGCGCAGTTCGACGTCTGTTTAGGTCTTCGATACTATCTGACACAGTTTTCTTTTTTTATTATTATTGTTTTCCTTTTTCGGGAGCGCTCAGTCTCGCACTTTAGGGCTGAGGGGAAGAATGATTGATGCAACAAGCGAGCAGTGTCACTAGTTGCGGGGGATTTTTCAGCGTGTGGAGAGTAGCGGTCCACGGAATTTTTTTGCTTTCGTCGGTGGTCATGGTGCTGCTGATTGTAGCAGGCACAGTCGGGGCGCTGCTCTATGGTCGTTGGCTCTGGTGCAGAGCCGACCACGAGAAGAAGAAGAAGATGAAGAAGCTCGATTCTCGCCATGGCTTGGACTCGGTGACTGCGCGCCGCTTGGCTCGGGAGGAGTTTTACCGCACCAACAAGCATTTCGACCACAATTCAGCCGTATGTGCATCATCGATCGAACCCCTCCGTCTTCTTGTTCTTGTTCTTGTTCTCGTTCTCCTCCTCCTCTCCATTGATTTCCAAGCCTTCTCTAGACTGAATTTCGCCTCTGATGTTGTTGTTGTTGTTGTTGTGGTGAATGATGGACAAGCAGGAAAGCGATGCAGACAAGGGACTTACCGTCACTGAGGTACCGCACTACCAATTCTCCTCTTTTCTTATTTGAATTACGACGCCGTTGTGCACCCCGAAATGTACAGAGTGCATTCATTTCAGTACAGAGCACCAAATTTTGTGGAATGAGATGAAGGATGTCGATGTGACAGTTTGGGTGTGGACATTGAAGTGTTTAGGGTTTGTCTTGCTTTGCAATTTGCAACTTGGGCACAATGCAATTCTTCTTTCTTCAATGTACTACATCAAGAAGGTTTAGTTGAAGTTTTTATCATTTTAACCTCACGAATGTCTTATTGGAGTTTTGAAATTTTATGAGTTGATGTGATAGGGCAAGTTTTCTTAGTATTAATTACATGATAAATCACTACTTTGGTCTCTTTTAGTGTCCATTCTTCAAGGTCTGAAACCCACTAAAGCACGCATTAGTTCCAGAAGGTTGGTTGGAATGGGGTTAGTTTTTAAATTTACTTCAACTGAATTTTGTTTTGGCCTTTTGCAGTCGTTTGTGTTAAATTCCAAGGGAGTGGAGATTTTCGTGAAGAGCTGGGTGCCTACAGAGTCGCAGCTCCATGGCGTGGTTTTTCTCTGCCATGGTTACGGTGATACTGTCACCTTTTACGCTGAAGGTAAAGTAGTAGTGTAGTGCCATTCATACCTTCTTTAATTAATTCCGTATAGTGTGGGTCACTTTAATTTTGAGTGAATTTTTTTTACTTTCTCTACCCATTGTCTTGCATATTCACTTGTTTAGAATCTACCATGGCTATGGTCACCTTTTGAGTACTCCCTCTGTCCGGAAAGAATTGTCCTAGTTTTTGGCATTTTTTTCCCCGACATATTTGTCCTATGTTTTATATTTCAAATGTGAGCCCTGTCCACTTCAAACGGAGAGTGACAAAAACTACGTACTACTATTAAAGATAGACCATTTTTCGAATACTGAGACGGCTTTTAGCGTTAAGTTAAAACACACCAAAAACTAGGACAGTTATTTCCGGACAAAGGGAGTAGTAGCACCATTTTTGTGATTGTCATACACTCTAGTGCGGGTCACTTTATTTTGAGCAATGTTTTTTACTTATCACACCAACATGTTAAAATCTACCATGATTATGGTGATTCTGTCACCTTTTTTTTTGCTGAAGGTAAAATAGTAGTAGTACTGTTGTTGTGATTGCTATACGCTCTTAAAGTGGGCTACTTTATTTCGAATGAATTTTTTCTTTTTTGAAATTTAATGGCTTGATGACAACACTATTCACACTTCTTATTTTGCAGGAGTAGCAAGGACACTCGCATTAGCTGGGTACGCCGTGTACGGCATGGATTACCCCGGATTCGGCATGTCAGAAGGCCTGCATGGCTTCATACCTAATTTCGACAAGCTTGTGGATGATGTCATTGAGCAGTACCGCATCATCAAAGGTAATTGAACCTACTCATTTTGTGCACAATGATATAGTTTTTTGGGTTCCTACAAAACAGTCAAAAATCATCCTTTTAGATTTCTTTTTTCCTTTTTTGAAACAAGAGGGGCAAGTTCCATACTTAACAAGAACTGGTAGGAATTCTACAATTTGGGAATCATAGGTCAAATCAAATGGGAGCAACGATAGATACAAGACACTCAAAACCAAACTAATCCATTACTCTAGGTTGTAAAATGAGACCCTGGCCAAATAGTCCTTGCCTTCATATCTTCCTTGCAACCAAGGACTTCTTTTTTTGCTTTTTTTTGTTCTCTACCATGTTCTTCTTGTTTCTCTCAATCAATTGATTATTCTTGTCTTCACTTCTCTCTAATGTGATAAACAAGATCTCTAAGTGTATTGTTCTTTTGAGAACAAGATATTTTCTTTTTCATAAAAATCTTGTTGTATTCAAAGTCTTTCAAAGCGGGGGTGTTGATCTTGTTCTAGTTGAACAATAGGGGTGGATTTTATAAACAATGTTGTGAATAGGTGGTTGACAAGCCATTTTTGGGAGACGAATTTGAATATCTAGTGTTAGTTTCAAGTAATTTTTTGGAAATGAATTTGAAATAATGTTGATTTCAAAGGACAACTCTAATCTATCCTAGTAATGGGTTTGATTGATCTTGGGAGTTGTAACGAGACTTTTAAACATGTCCCTAGGTCATTGTTCCCACTAAGACTATTGTCTATTTTTATCATAAGGTTCTTAACCAGTTGGTGGAATTCTCCCTTTTTCAACAATAGCATTGTAGATGGTCTAACACCACATGCAATGTCTCACCACCCAATCTTTAGCTAAAGATGATGTGAACTTGCCATGATTTGGGTATTTGTTGCAGTGATTTTGGAATAGTGGCACAGATTCTAAGGTGTTGCAGAGAGGGGCTAAAGAACCTTATGATACCTCTACACATGGCGAAAAAGGACGGTTTTTCAAACCATTGAAGAATATCATTGAAGCAAATTTCTGGGCTGAATAAGGACCATTGAAAATTGAGAAAAATTGGTTTTTTTTTGGGGGCAGGTCGGGCAGAGTTGAAGGGTTTACCGTGCTTTCTATTTGGTGAATCCTTGGGAGGGGCAGTTGCCCTAAGAGCGCACCTCAAGGAGCCCACCATGTGGGATGGGGCTGTTCTTGTAGCGCCCATGTGCAAAATTGCTGATGAAATGTACCCGCCATGGATTTTAGTCCAAATCCTCATAGTCCTTTCGCACGTCATTCCCAAGGCTAAGCTTGTTCCTAGTCAAAGCATTGCGGAGATTGGCTTTCGCGACCCGGTCAAGCGAAAACTTGTAAGTTTCTAGCTTGCAACCCTACCATCCATCTATAGTATTTAGTCCGAGATGCACTAATTGTTTTATAATGACTATTTTCTTTACGTAGAATGATATTTTTACCAAGTATGTTTATGAATGTTCTCCTACATGAGTAGTACCAAAATCTTTAATCTTGTTAAAAAGATTTGCCTTGTGTAAAAAGTTATAGCCTTGAGTAATTAGTTAGTGTGGCTTGGACTAAATACTATAATGGGTGTAGCTAGTACGTTCACCTAAGGTGTAATTCTTTTGGATTGACATCACCATGTCACAAAGTTTAGGGAGAAAAATTAAAATATATTTGCAACATATAAACTTAGTGTATTTTTGGCAATTTTCATAGTTGCAAAAAACGATGTTTGAAAATATTCTTGCTTTTTAAGTCCAACTTTGGTTTGAATTTTTTTCCAAACGTTTTTGAAGAGGTTGTAGCTCAACAACACATGATGTTGAAAAAAGTGCAAAACTAGGTAGCAAATATGCAGTTTAAAAAACTTGAATATGGAATGTTTGATTGTTCTTTGTAACAATGCTACACTCTATTTAGTGTGGTTCACACTAAATAGATACCGTTATAATATTTGAGATTATGTGACGTGGTCGTAGGTTAGCAATTGTTGCAGTCCTTCCGAAGTTGTGGTCCCCCAAATTTTATGGCTTCATTAATTTAAGGGCAACATTATTTAAGAAGCGACACTAAATAGAATGAAGAGTGTAATTAGCTATTACCGATCGTTTTTTGGCTCTAGTTTTCTGACTTGTTCCTTCTACTTGAATTATTCTTGCAGGCTGATTCAAACCCGGTTGCGTATGTGGGAAACCCTCGTATCCGAACCGCGGTACAAATGCTCCGGATCACCGAATGTCTTGGGAGCAAACTACATGAGGTATTAACATAATCCACTTCATTTGGCCTCAATTATTAATTAGTGGGTTTCAGACTTAGTGGAATAAGATGCGTTCCACGATGAAAGCTTTTAATGGCAAATCTAGGTATGTGGACATTAAAGTGTTCAATGTTAAGCCCTAAAGGACCAAGGATTCATGGTTTTAAAATGAAAAATTCAATTAATCATATTGTGAAATATTTAATTCAGATGAGACTAAATTTTGTATCACTGGAATCAGTGAAGAATAATGCATATGATGGTCAAGAAACAAAAAAATTTGAACAAAAGGAAGTCCACATAAAACCTACTCAAAACTGCTAAAAAAATACGAGGCCCAATTTGGACATCTTGGTCTTTTAGGGGTTAAACTCATTTTCCATCTCCCCCACTTTTGGAAAATGATAATAAATAGAATTGATTGTTGTCGGTTTCACCTTGCATTGGCTAGTTGTTTTGTTAGTTACCTTATTGTAACATGATAATCACCACTTGGGGTCCTCAAAAAAATTCTAGTGATGGTCATATTCATTAAAATAGCTTGTTTGGGAACCGCCAAAATTGCGACATTCAAGTGCACAAATTAAGTTCTAGAAACTAAGACAAGTATAAATCTGAGGTTTTAGACACGTGCGTAGAAAAAGTGCCAATTTCTTGAAATTTTGCCATTCTTTTTCTACATTCATTCTTCTAGGTTTGAAACCCACTATCATTGCATTAAAATGTCAAGATTGGTTTCCGAGACAACTATCAATGGCACCAAAATTTCATTAGGTAGTCAAAAGAAGGTTAATATTAAGAACTTGTTATTTCTTTTTTACCTCTTTGAAATCCTTAGATTAGCCAAAAGTAAAGATATATAGGCATCTCTAATTGAATAGTTAGACTTGACATTATATCTGATAATGCTCTCGAGCCTCCTGGCTTACAAGCAAGTAATGATGAATGAATGGATGGATGAATGGATGGATGGATGGATGAATTGTGCAGGTTTCTTTGCCATTGCTGGTGCTTCACGGTGCGGGCGACCGCGTGACGGACCCGGCAATCAGCAAACTGCTGCGCAAGAAGGCGAAATCTGAGGACAAGACGTTACGGCTCTATGACGAGGCATGGCATTGTTTGCTGCAAGGGGAGCCGGACGAGATGATCCACGATGTCATGAGGGATGTGATCTCATGGCTGGATTCGCATGTGGCCAGCAAGACGAAGGCGTTTCCGCAGCAGAGCAAGCAGGAATTTGAGGACCGGGTGGCGCGCGCCGTACCCAGTTTGATCAATTTTGGTAGATTCAATTTAGGTGACTCATATAGTCCTGTGGGCATCGAATCAAGGGTGGGTCGAACTGACACTTTATTCACGCCGGCCTCGAAAGAGACCAAAGTAGTTCTCTCTCTAGATGATTCATAGATTTCCCGGACCCGCGGCTCGCCCCATCAGCATGCCACCTCACCTCGCTCCCAAGACCTCGGTGGCCTGTTGATTGATTGAGCCTCTCCTTCTCAAGTGTGACCATGAATTGAACGATTGGTTAAGAAAAAAAGGATTGAACTAATAATAAAAGTAGGGGCATCCAAAGTTGTCGCTTTTAGCGCTGAGCATAGTTCCTATTACTCTGGAAATAATTGTCCTATTTTTTTGGCATTTTTTTGTCTTGAAATATTTGTCCTATGCTTATACTTCAAATGGGAGCTTTGTCCACTTCAAACAAGGCGGACCATTTTGCTACTCATAAGATTTTCAATTGGGTTTTACCATGAAGTTTTAGAGTTTTGAATTGCAACTCGTGAGGTTTTTAAAATTCAAATGGATTCAAATCTTATCATTTGCACTTCAGCAATTATGGCATTTCAGAATTCAATTGGGTTTTATCATGGTTTTTTTTTCTACAAAGAGTCACTCCTTTGAGTGGTAACTTTTTCAACATCCTATCCATTTTTTGAGTACTAAGATGTTTTATTTTGGTAAAAATAGCATTAAGTTGATTTAAAAAATAAAAATAGGATAGTTATTTCTCACGGATAGAGGGAGTATTAAGTTGGCCAAATTTTTCATATGTCCAAATGAAAGAGGATCCCGAAGTACTAAAAAATGCGCTATTTGGATACAATTTGCAATAACATGATAAAGATTCAAAATTTTATTGGTAGATGACTAATAACATAAATCTTTAGGTGGTCTATGTTCTTTTAGTCAATATATATCACCTAAGAGACCAGGAAGTGAAATAAAAGGTATATCCATTGGTCTTCATAACCAAATGAGAGGAAAGAAAGCATATCTTCACCGATGACTTATACCATCTTTCTAGATTCAGTAGAGCTTTGAGAATCACATTAGTGATATTTTTTGGATGATATGTCAAGAGATAAAATTGTATAACATTTCCAAGCACTATTCCATAGAAGTCTTCAAAAGAGTAGAAAAGGTATCTGAACTACTAAACGTCCAATCGTCCAAAAAGTGAACGATGTCCAGATTCAAACACAATTTTCTCATCTGTCATTGACTTTTTGCAGCGTGGATATTTTATGGGAAGTTAGCTTCATGCATCTTTGATCCAATTAGGAAGGAGGTGATTTGTGAAATTTTTATTCCTCATTTCATGTTGTAGTGATTCACCCAAAATTTCGAAGATTTTAGTGTAGAAGTGCTCTTAAAAAAGTCAACTCATAAAATTAAGCAACCAAAAAATCTCCAAAAATCACTACACTTAGAGTATTACATTTCAACCTATCACATCAAATTTCATGTACAAATTGTCAATAATCTTATTCGTAATCAAATTACAAAAGAATTTTCAATTTTAAGTTTCAAATATTATACAAAAATATTGGTAACAACAATCATAGATCTAACCGCATGGATAGAATCAAAAATTCATTATGTACAACTTTTATTCATATATCAAGTTTAAAATATCCCGCTTAGTTACATTTTAGAAGACATCTTTAAAATTCTCCAAATCTGGAAGGGGTGAGGACGTTTAGGGGTTAAAGAATAGGCCAATTTGGTAGAAGAGCAAGTTGTGTAGAATGACTCTAAGATTATAGCGTGGTAGTTTCATGTATTCCTCCGATAATACAAATTATTACATTCTTACACTATTGTAGGAGGTCTTAAAATGGATTAACAGCCTCGATAATGGGGTATTTTACTCTATTATGACTCTTACAAATGTAGAAAAGAGAGCCTAGAAAAAAAAAAGATAGAACGTCATCTTCTCAATTACCAACTAAATTTCTTGCCCTAAGAGATGAATACGGCTACTTTTTACCAATTGTTATTAACGAGGTGTCAAGGTATTTAACCCTTTAACGTCCCGATTCAACACTGGTTTTAAAGAAGTGTTATAAAATGTTTGATGGAAACCAAAAATGGAGTTGATGTACAAAGAAAATTTGTAAATGCCAATGTGAAGATCACATCTGTACTGTTGGATGTATCAAAATTATTATTAATAATTTTAAAATAATTTTGCAAGGTTTTCTTTTGAAATTCAATTAAAAATCCCGAATTAACAAAAAAAAATTGAAAAAAATTGGAATAAAATTGGAATAACATGTACTACGCGATGGTATGGTTTCCATTATTTGATTCTACTTATTTTGGAAAATCATGTTTAAAGTCTCACTTTTTGAACTAAGAATGAAACTTGACATAAACCAATTGTGTTATTTTTCCAAAAATCATAATAACCTATTTTAAAGATCCACAGTGTACAATGGATAGTCAACTTACACAAGAACCCAAAAAAAAATTGGTGGATAAAGACTGTCCACTTTGGATGGAATTCAAACAGCTTTAATCTGTTCGTCGTCCAATATATGGACCCTGGCGCGCTAAAGGGTTAAGTTTGAGGAGTCCGAATCATTATATTTCAAACTAACCTATCCATAAGAAGGAATTTGAACCATAGGTGGCTCCAACTTCTGTTACAAAACATGCTTACATGATGAGAACAATTCTAAATGAATCCACCTTATTGTTATGAGTTGGGCAAACTCCACTATCTACTACTTAAATAAGAACCTGCACATCATAATACAAACTAAGGAGATGGTTCATTAGGGACAACTACCTACCTCTAACCATATGTATTGAAGCTTCTTCATCGTCGCAAGGCTCTTGGGTATATTATTAAGTTTGTTTCCTAAACGAAAATTTCTTGGAGTACTCCAAGTCCGCCTAATCAAACCTATAATCGCCGAGGCTAGTTTTGATAGGAGGTTGCGCCCTCCTACTTAAAAAATTGCAAGAGAGGAAAATGGACTAGGGTACAAAAACAAAAAATGCAAGCAATTGAGAAGGAACTATGGCGAATTCGGTGAGTGCACAATAAGATTGTGAGAGATTTTCCAGATCGAAGTTGATGGAGCTTGATTCTAAACTTGTCACACTCAACTAGTGCATCAACAAATATCAAGAGATTTGTTGCAATAGTAGTCAGTAAGGAAACACCTTGACAATTAGAAATCAAAGAACAAAAATCAAAGAACAAAAATTCTCATGACTTGCTAATAAATATGATGATAAAGCAACTCCTAGCTTACTTCTGATTCCAAAGCACATTGAGAAATTCTCGAGGAAGTCACTTAGTGTAAATTTTGGGTACATATGAGCGTACAAGAGGCATTTAATGAGGGGCTATGAAATGATTGGAATATTTTGCTATTTATAGTATATCCAAGGTATATTCTATATAGATTGTAGGAATGTTCCTAAAATATTCCCAATTTGGTTTTATAACACCCTATATTATTTCTATAAATTTATAATTTTTATCTCAAATGAATAAAAGCCACCCTATATTTGTTCTCTCATAGTTATCTAAATTCTTGACAGTGACTTCCCCGAGGAGAAATTGCATCAATGCGATCACTAGCCTCTTCCAACTTGCGCTCCAAGTCCATGTTGCTAGCTTCAAACCAAGCAATCGTTTGCTTCAACATCTATACAATTTGAAACTATTTCATGAGCACTGGTATCTTAGTGAAAAATAGTGTCATATCAACTACCAAATCAAAGAATGATCTAAACTTCATAGAACTTGAGCTTGTTTAAACTAGTGACTTCGATTGTTTTCTTCTTCTTTTCAGGTGGGATTAAAAACCCATATGGATTTGCGGGGAGGCAATTTCGTGCAATGGAAGGGCGATGAAGCTGATGCCTGGAGCGAAAGAAGCGTTGCTATAGCCGGGGGGCGCTTTGCGAAAACAAACAATTGCTCGAAGAAACTGCCTAGAGAGACTGTCGTGACGACGACCTTGAACGGTCATGGAGATAGCTTGGAACAGTCTTGGAGATGAGACAAAATAGAATCAGTCATGGTGACCAAATGGAACTGTCATGCTAACGAACCTACCATCCTCTGCATGCTAAACCCGACATCCGGCTTTTGTTGTCACTGGAATTTTTTTTTTTAGGTTTTATGTAATAGCCTTGATATTGTATCATAAATTAGAATTCATTCTATTTAAGGACTTCAAATGTGACATTTGTATACCATGTCAAAATTAAATGTATGCAATATTTTTGCCGATGCTCCAAATTATGCGTGAAATAAGCCGTATCACATCCTTTTTTCTAAATTCAAAAAATTAAAATAAAATTTGAAGTTAAATAAATATACCTTTATGCGTAATAAATTTAATATTATTTTTTAAAATTTAATAAATAGATAAAATAAATGTAATCCAAACATTTTAAAATATGCTGGTGAAAGTAAAAAATTACACAAAGTGAAAGTTACAATAAATTATATATTAAAAATTAAAATGTTAAAAAATACATTAAAAATTGACGTTTGTTTAGGCATTTTTTTTTACAATAGTTTGGTTAAGATATTGGCTAAGGATGTGGATGCCTCATTGGCAAATCAAATGTACCTTAACTTGGTTGTTATTTAAGGATTTTTTGTTAACGTGTATATACTTAGCATCTCAGAGTTGGTTCTCTGTTCATTAGTTTTGGTGATTTTGTTTGAGGACTTGTATCTAAATTTAAGTATCTTTGGATTATCTATTTTCTAGTTATTATTTTGGTTTGAGGAGAATTGAGCTAGTCAAAAAATTGTATAGAATGTTGACTAGAAAGTTGATCACAATCACTAGCGGAACCAAGGAGTACATGTTTAAAGAAGATGTATCAGCCCGAATTGTTTGTTTGACTGTGACCCGTTGTCTAGTTAACTTACCGCAGATAGGAATTTTATTTGTAAGAGATCGCAAGATCAAGGTACTTGCACCTGACTCCACCTTGGACATCAAGATGAATTTCACACCACTCCATTTCCCAACTGTTGGAGATATTGTAATGGGTGAAGACCACGAGCTTCTTCTTATGAAGAAACCTGGATTTGGAAATAAGCCTTTTTGAGTTGTAAAGGGGGCGTATCTTAAAGAAGTGGTCGGATTGGGTTATGGGAAAATGAATTCTTTGGATGTTCAAGTTTAAAAAAGAAGAAGTTATGCTTTATGTGACAAGGTTGAGCGATGTTGTGAACCGAAATGATATGGCCGATGTTTTTTTGATAAGTGAAGGAAAAAAAAATAGGTGCTTCATGGATCAACCAACAACTTTGGAGGATGGGTACAAGAAAAAACCGGTTGCAATTTTGGATGACTTGGTTGTTGACATGCCAGAAGGGCTTCGTGCTTTGAAAAATATCATTCCCATGCATACATACTTTTTGACGCCATTGCTGCAAAAATGAGTTAGAAATAAAGTTTTGCCCAAATCTACTAAGCTACCTCAAACACTTCCATTCCCTATCAATTGAAGAGGATAAGTTATACATACAACAAAGTCGTTTAATTTAAAGCGATCATGTCATTTAATTTAAATGAATTTGATTCATGGTTATAAGCAATGTCATTTAATTTCAAACAATGTCATTTGATTTAAAGCAATATCATTCAAATCATGTTACACGTAACCTAAAAGTCTCAATTAAATGAAACGAGGGGAGCTGTATGTAGAAAATTTTAGTTGTCTTCATTAGAAAATGTGACCATAATGTCAGTTATGGTTGTCTCACAATTCTAGCTTCACCAATTCCTTTGCCCCTCTATTTAAAATCCAATTCAAGATTTATGGTAATAATTTCACAAGGCTTTAAACATGAGATTCAAGCTTATAAGGTTATAAGATTCAATAACTTATAAAAAATAATCTAATGTATTTAAATGTAATTAATGTAATTATATCTATCAAGATAGATAGATAGAAACTCCGGTCCTCTTTCGAGGCCGGCGTGAATAAAGTTTCCGTTCGTAATGTCAATGACTCAGTGCCCATCAAACAAAGGGTCATTGGAACAAAACTACTCTCCCCTACAATATCTTTCAAGACATGTATAGATCACATTAATTACATTATTACATTTAATGTAATTAAATCTATCATTAATCACTAGGTTTTAAGCATAAACTTAAAGTCTATAAGGTCATAAGATTCAATAATTTATAAGACATAAACTAATGTAATTAAATGTAAATAATGCAATTAAATCTATCAGGACATGTATAGGTGGACTAGTTGAATGAATAGTTTGTAGAGCGTTTATCATACAAATTATAAATTGTAAACCATACCTTAACAAGTTCTATGAGTTCAACGCATGCACAATCTCAGATGTATACATCTGTCTCTCCAACATAAAAAGGCACCAATGCTCATAATACATGTATAAGAAGTTATTAGCTTGTGTTGAACCTAGCTACACGAGCATGTGTGGTTTGTTGATACGCTTTAAAGGATTTTTAGTTCTATCGTTGCAAGGTTTGCATCCTCATTAACCATGTCTTCCTGTAACTATTTGAAAAGGTGTTTTCCGGCAGCAATGAGGCCATCCGAGTGTCGCTTCACGAGATTCACACACCCTTGCCTGCCTTGTTGCTGAGATCTCTCATGTACCAAACTTGGCAACGTATATTCAATATCTACAATATTATTGACCAAATGCATGGATGCCACATTGAGTTTAATCCCACTGCTAGTCTTATTATACATTTGAAATATGATTGAGCCGTCAAGTTCACTGACTAAGGTCATATTATTTAGAAAGTCCTGTAGTTGTCCAAAATCTTTGAAAAAGTTCTCATTCTCTAGAGAGTCCCGAAATTCATCAATTGATACAAGTTTAATGTGGCTAAAGAGTTTGGTTATTGTTTCGTAGTTATCTTAAGCAATGAAAAAAATTTGTACCGGATTCTTTGATATATGCAAGGCAAGTATGCACAGGGTTAGGCAACTAAAATATATTTAGATAAACTCACAAACCATATTCTCAGAACATAGAACTTGAGTGAAGAATGCATTGCATACATTAGAAAGCAGACCTTTGGAAATTAATCATCAGAAATAGACATTAACATTTTTTGATTACAAACAAAACATTAACATTTTTTGAGTGAAATTTGTTGGAATGGATTTGAACTCAGACACTCTTAACGTGGTGATTCTTTGAATTTTTTGTGCTAATTAAATCTATGACCTCATTTTTGCAAGGCCACTTTTGAACTACAGTCACATATAGAAAGTAAGGTAACCCCACAATCCTCTACTCTCTAAAACACTTATCAAACTCATTACAATGATTTTCCAATCACCAAATTTTTCCCATAATACAACTTGTGTATGATGCAATTTTGTGCCAAATTTGGTGCAAGGAAGATGACCGGAAGTTGCGACAATGTCAATTTACCAACTTTTTTGTCTAATGTGAAAAAGTGCATATCAATTACGCAAAAGCTTCCGAGGATCCAAATTTTCTATAGAAGGTAGAAGTCACAGTAAGGAAGAATATGGTGTTGTTAAAAAGAATAGTATTTCTAGGTATTTTAAAATTAAATGGTGTTTACATACAATTCAAAATTAAAAAATTAAGGCATGATTTTAGTTTGATTATATAATAAAGTAATTAGCCTACTTTTGTCACTTTTTTGTGAGACCATATTGTCACAATCAGGAACGATATAATGTCATAAAAAAAGTGACAAAATAGATCAATTACTTTATTATATAATTAAACTAAAATTTGACTTTACATTTTTAATTTTGAATTGTGTGCGGACACCATTTAATTTTAAAATACCTAGGAATACCATTCTTTTTTATAACACCATATTCTTCCTTACTGTGACTTCTATCTTTTATGAAAAATTTGGATCCTTGAAAGCTTTTGTGTAATTGATATGCATTTTTTTATTGCATTAGACATAAAAGTTGGTAAATTGACATTAATGCAACTTCTGTTCATCTTCCTTGTACCAAATTTGGCACAAAAGTACGTCATACACAAGCTGTATTGTGGGAAAATTTTGGTGATCAGAAAACCATTGTAGTGAACGTTTTAGTGAATGGTGGATTGTGGGGTTACCTTACTTTCTATAGGTGATTGTACAGTCAATGCAATTTTGGCTACATACTTCTACATTTGTAATTTTAGAAAAATATGTACACTAGTGTCATTAAATCCAACCATTGAATAGGACAACAGCTTGATGAAGTATCTCCGAAATTTGGATGATTTTCATCCAAACATTGATGAGAACGTCGGGTGAGTTTGAATCTGTTAGTTGTCCAAAACCTCAGGGTTGTGACGTTTAGGGGATAATTCTTTGATGCGCCTGCATCCATATAATGAACGACGAACATAATGCAACCTTTCTCCTGACTACATCCGGTACAGTTTTTCATCCATCCGAATTTCTCTTGGTTCTTGTGCTAGTTGACTAAATTATTTTGTACCGTATGGATCTTCAAAAAAAATGTTCTGATTTTTTGAAAAACAACACAATGGGTTTATGTCAAGTTTCATTATTAGTTCAAAAAGTGAGATCTTATACATGATTTTCCAAAATAAGCATAATCAAATAATAGAAACTATACCATCTCAAAGTGCATGTTATTCCAATTTCATTACAATATTTAAAAAAAAAATTGTGGTAATTTGGGATTTTAAATTGAATTTCACGAGAAAATGTTGCAAAATCAATAAAAAAATATTAATAAAAAATATCATGAATCCAACCGTATAGATGTGATCTTTCCATTGACATTTACAATTTTTCTTTGTACATCAACTCCGTTTTTGTTTTTCATCAAATATTTTGTAACAAATCTTTGACAACAATGTTGAATTGGGACGTTCAAAGTTAACCCCTAAACACTCAAACGACCATTTTCTGGCCGCTTCCCAATTCTAATAGGCTGCTCAGAACAAAAAAAATGCTTTATGAAAAAATAAAAAATACTTCAATATACTATATCAAGTCTACTTTTGAACGAAATTTAAATTATGTTAATCCGAGTTAAACTCCACCCGGTAGAAATTTTCAAAGTGAATCACCTCAACATTGTCTTAGTGTTATAAAATTTGCTATTTGGAGAATGTAATGATGTTCCCTCCATCATTTCTTTTGCTTTCTTGAATTTTACAGTAGATAAACCAATCATGCTAAATTTTAAAACTGTAAAAGTGAAAGTTATAATTTATACAAATCTTCAAAAGTTAATTCTTTTAAATTCATTAAAAAAAGATCTAAAGTTATTTTTGAAAGTTTGACTGTATGGATAATTTGTAGAGATGATGCCCTACATTTTGTCTATTAAACCAAACTTCATCAAACATACAGAAGGCACATATTATAACATTGTCCAATACCCCTCGGGCTTTTAGGGGTTAAGGGTTAACCCTTAAAGGTCTAGATTGGCCATTCCGGCCAATATTATACGGCTGTATTTCATTGTATTTGGAATGGTTCTACACCTCCTATGAGTTTCATATCAGAAGTAAAGTTAAAATTCATCTCTATATGGTCTTAAAAGCTATTGGGATCTCAATTTGGAACTTTCTACTTACAAAAAATGTTAAATATACGGCAACGTATCTACTATGCCCTAAAACCTTTAACATAAAGTGTGCCAAAAGAAAGTTTGCTGAACACTTGAACATGTTGACTTCTATCACTGATTCCCACAAGGAAGGAATAAACCAATAAACCCAACAGAACAGAATCTCCGAATCTCAACGAACTCCCCACCAACACAGTCGGTGAAATGGCTAGCTTCAGTATTGAACAAAACCTGTGTGCACAATCCTGCAGCTCTGGTGTTGATGTTCTCTTGCACATGTGAATGATGCCATCTGTGGCATTCATTCCATTCTGATGATGAGGCCAATTCAGGCTCAGTACTCTTCACAATGACCATCGATTCTCAGTCAGGCTAGGTTAATGCACAAACAAAGATGGGGTCCGGGAGCAGAAGAAGAAGATACTACAACATTAGTGGTATAAGTTTTCTCTTAACATTAGTGGTGGTGATGACGATGATGGCAAGCTGTGTGATGGGGTTGTCGAGGGATCACGCATTTTTGGGCTACAGCGAGCGGCCGCTCGTCACTCCCCAGTACCATGGTTCGTTTTCTTTTCTCTCATCTAACCCTAATTTACCCACAAGCGCTGAGCATAGTTGCTGTTATGAGGATGGTCAGATTTTAGCGACTTCAAGAGGATTCCAATGCACCCAAGAATGCATTATTTTGATACCGGATGCAAAAGTTATTAGGGTTCAAAGTTGCTGTTATGAGGATGGTCAGATTTTTAACAATTCAAAGAGGATTTCTATGTACCCATGAATGCATTCTATTGATACCGTATGCAAAAGTTATTACGCTTCAAATTTTTTGTTGGTGGATGATCTAAACTTGACATGAGTTTTGAGTTCTGATGTTGAGGTGGTGTACAAAGGTTTCCACACCTATTGTGACAATTTGAGCATAGTTTTTAATAATAGAATGGTCAGATTTTATATGTTTTTGATCACAACTCAAAGAGGATGCCAAGAATGCATTCTTTTTATACCTTATGGAAAAGTTGTTAGGGTTTAAAGTCGATGATCTAAAATTGACATGAGTTCTGATGTTGACGTGGTGTGTAAGGAATTTTAACAATTTTTGCACCTTTTAGCATAGTTGCTATTATGAAAATGGTCAGATTTTGAAATATGCTCACTGAATGCATAGAACACCCTAAGAATGTACCAAAGAATACATTATTTGAATATTATATACAAAAGTTATTATTTAGGGTTCAAAATTATTCTGGGTGGATGATCTAAAACCAACATGGGTTTTGGTGTTGAGGTGGTGTGCGTTCTCAAAATCATTATACACTCATTTTTGGAGTGTCACATTTTGGTGTGGTTACTTTAGAGGTGGAAATAAGAGACATTTGTAACAAATTTTGTCACATATCCAAGTTTCAATGTTCTTGCCATAAAAATCATTATTCTTTATGCGCTAAATGAAATTGAATAAATCATGTCTTGGTGGAAATGTTTTTGTTTCTGAAAAGTGCGGCTTATGCTTAGGTTATCCTCAAAGACCAAAGGAGCATCTTGTGTTTTCAACTGAGTATGGGGTATGTTACAACATTCTCGAGTGAAGTAGTGAAGAGTTTTTACATAGCCTTAACCCTAAAGAACCAAAAAAGGCCTCATGTTTTTTGAGTAGCTCATATGGGTACTTTCTTTTGGTCCAAGTTTACTTATGTATTGACCTAACACATGCAATTTTCACTGATAGAACATTTGAATCATATTTTTCACAATAGGATCAATCAAATTGGCCATGAATGCTTGAGTTGATTGTAGTCTCGAAGCACAAATAGATTTTCGTTTTGACCCTTTTCTTATCACTCCCAAATCATGACCTAATTTTCTTCTTCTTCCACGAATCCACGAATTTTCATTTGTGTTAAAATTGTGTTTAGATTTTAATGAAAATTTGTTAATTTTGTTAATTTTCATTTGTAGGACATCACAGTGGAGCTTCGAAGAGAAATGGCGTTTAAGACTGTCCGATACGTGAAGGTTTTGTCTCCATTCCTTTGCTTCTTGTCCCCATGCCTGTGCACCAAAATCAATGAATCATGGGAAAGATGTTGTCTAAAAGTTCAATTTTACTGAAAACCCTATTCCATCATTGAGAGTGGGATTTGGCTTTGGTTTTGGTATGGTCTTGTTTTAACCCCTAGAGGACCAAGGATTCACAGTTTTAAACTGAAAAAAATCAATTGATCATATTGTGAAAAATATAATTCAGGTGGGACCAAATTTTATATCACCAGAACTAGTGAAGATCATTGCATGTGTTGGTAAAAAAACAAATAAAATTTGAACAAGAGGAAGTCCAAATAAGACCTACTCAAAACTGTTAAAAAAACATGTAGCCCAATTTGGGCTTCGTGGTCCTTTAGGGGTTAAGCTTGTCATTTCTAGGATTACTAATGCGTTTGTGTTGATGGATACAGAGCTTGGTCAGTCGAGGTCTATTTGATGGATGTGGTTTTTACCGTGCGGAGCCTCCAGGCCCAACAATTGACACTGGAAATTCGGAATCTCGCAAGGGGTGCGTGTTTTGTCAGTTGGTAACTTCTATTAATGTTTCCTTTTTTTTCTTGGTTGCAACAACAATGAGATTGAACAAAGCTATTGATTTCTCTCCTTTCACCACGTAAGGTAGGAGCACCTAAAACCAACACTGTACCTAATTGCAACAATATCTAGACCCTGCAATCATTTTAAAGCACAAATCTAGGCACATCATAGAGCCTTTATTGTATGTTAACCAAAATGATAAGCTATCTATGGCCTACCTAGATTTACGTTCTAAAATGACTATCTTATCTAGATTATGTCGCAATTAGGTACAGTGCTGGTTTTAGGTGCTCCTACCTTAAGGGAAACGTGGAGGGGATGTTGATTGAAAGTGTTATACATGAAAAAAAAGAAAAAGGATGGAATTTTTTGTGAAAATGACCACATTTAATATTCTTTGCTGGCAGGTATGCATTGGTTCAGGGTGGATTGTATTCATGCGGTCGTCAAGAAAATAAGGAGCTGCCTTTGGAGACCAAGCTGGACAACAGCAAAGGAACTGTGGCGCTCATCACTGTAATTGAACTCTTATTTATTTATTTATTTATTTTCTTTTGTTATGCTTATGAAACTTGTTTTTTGAAGAATTGTAGGAGTGACTGGATGATGCAAGTAAAAGACTGACCTTAGAAACAAAGATTTGCAAATCCTTGTTGCTCATTGCTCTCATCCATGTACAGTTCTTACACAGTTACTGATAAGCCAAGAGTGAATGACTTGCGATTGCAGGGAACAAGTGAGTTCTTTTTCAGCCTAGAAGACCACAATGAGTGGAATGGGAGCTTTTCTGTGTTTGGGACGGTAAGCTTGACTCACTACTGCATTATTCTGTTTTTCCTTGATTGCCACATAAAGAAGAGGATACTGTTTGAGCATTATTAACCAATATGTAGGAGTCTGATTTTTGAGTAGAGATGTGGAGATTTTTGAGTAGAGATTTTTGGTTACAAGAGCCAATCTCTCTCTTTAGATCAAATTTTAATGATTTTCTTATGCAATTTCAAAGTGAGAGATTGTAGACCACTATAAGTTGTCCTTCAGGGGTTAACACTGGATGGTTTTTCAGGCCTCAATCCTATTTTTGTTAAGCAATTAGTCTTCAAATCTAAGTGTAATCGAATGTATCTTACGTTCTACTTGTGATTGGTCCATTGACTATTTGGTGAACACATTTCGTGTGTGAGAGGCTCTTCAAAGTAATTTTAGCGTGTAAGGGTGCAAACGCTCTAACAACTTTACTATCCTCTCTACCTTATATATTTGATCATGGTTATCATGCTCATAAACGAAGGTCTGTATTTCTAGATATTTCTGTCAGGGATCTTAACCCCTAAAGGACCCAGAAGCCCAAATTTGACCTCGTGTTCTTTTTAGCAATTTTGAGTAAGGACTTATTTATTTTTTGACCAACACATGCAATGTTCTGCACTGATTCTGATTATATAAAATTTGGTCTCATGTAAATTATATTTTTCACAGTATGATCCGTTGAATTTGACATTTTAAAACCATGAATCCTTGGATGGTTGAGTGCAGGTGATTGGGGAACCAAGTTGGCGTACATTAGAGCAACTGGTGGCATTGCCCACAAGGCAGGAGGTGCATCCAAGTGGCACTGTTATGAGGATATTAGTGAAGCCTGTCACATTTAAGGCCACCATTGAGCGCCATTTCTACCCTCCCAGTGTAGCTCTTCATTCCTCCTAGTAAGAGCTCCATTCATCTGTTGGTTGCTTCTTTTCCATATCAGTTAAGTTAAACCAGATTGACATATGAATTAATTCAAGAGTTTAAACAACCCCAAATTTTCAGAAAAAAAAAGCCATACTTAGGTCCTTCATGGAAATCATTCTTCATCTGGCTTGCTAGTTGTTGTGAACATGAGTAGAATGAACTCATCTGAACTTGCTCACTTGAGGAGTATTCTTATAGTTTGGACGTTGTATTGGTCTATGTGGAACTTGAGACTGAGGAAAGACTGCGGAAAACTCCGGAAATCTTTTTTAACTTTTATATTTAGTGTACATTGTATACTGAAGAAACAAGTTGATTGCATTAGGTGCAGGTGATGAAAAGCTTGTATGCAATGGAATGTGGCCATGTGTGTAAAATAAAAGTAAAGATGTGTGGGGAATGAATGTGTGTTGCAGTTCACGACATTCGTGACTTAATCCCTTTTGTACAATGTTTTTGTAAAAGCAATAGCGAGGAATGATGGCTTTACAATATCACTCAATTTAAGATTTTTTTTGTAGAAAAGGGACTAGCTCAAGATTGTTATTGTTGGGGCCTTGGCAACCTAGCCAATAATTGCAGTTTTGTGCATGACTTCACATGGCAGAGCAAAAGTCACAGTCCCCTTTAACTCTGACTTATTTTGTACTTGTTTTTTTTCCCCATGTGTTGATTGGTTAAGCCTCTCTTTTGCAAGTGTATCCTAGACTCTAGGGGTATTTACACATGCTAATGACCTGCATTGGACGTTTACATGGGAGAACTGTTGCAGCCTATGCACTGTGAACTCCCTTTCCTATGCCCCACTAAAAGCATCGCTAGTTCACTCTGGTCATAGGTGCTCTTCTTTGAAATTTCAAAATGGCCTTGTTACAAGACAAGATTTCAATGCCATTTCGAAAAATAAGTCATTGAAATCTCATCAAGAAGGTCCACTACCTTTTCAATGAGATCTCAGTACTGAAAATCCACGGTTTCCGGTGGTTGTGCCATCTAAAACTAGCAAAAGCTAAGTGGCTCTTCTAGTGCGGTCATAACCCACTGTGAACACCTCTACTTGCAAACACTTGCCTTGTGATTAGAGAAACTATAAGGGGAATTATACCCATTGATTGTTTGCCAATAATAGAGTTATTAATAAAGTTGAGCAAAAAAATTCCACAAGAGGACAGACAAGGCAAAACTAGATTTTAGCTTGAAAAGCGACAAAAACAAGTTTTGGCTCCTTTAATTTCGACCAATAACAATGCTCTGCGTTGCCAAAGAGATTCGAACCTTGAACCTCCCCAATGTTGAAGAAGCTCTCCCACACCTCACATAAATCCTCAAGGGAGAATCTCCACGTTACCCCACATCAAACACATGCTCATCCACATCAAGCAAACCAATGCTTCATGTCAAAGATAAACACTGAAAGTTATTTACAGAACAAAAACTCTAGTCAAGAGACAAGTTACCCGGCTTCAACTTTACGGATAACTCCAATACCATATTTGGTTTGAAGACGACCAAGTTCTTTGTATTTTAAGGTACAAATTCATACGCTCACTCACACCGATCAGACACCGATCAGTGGGTGTAAGCTTAACCCTTAAATGTCAAGAGGGCCTGAGCGGGGCAGCCCAGAAGGCATCTAAATTTTCGGAGGAAAAAAAAAAAACGAAAAAAATGCAAAAACGACTCTGCTGGGCACTGCTGGCCAGCACTGTAGCACTGCTGAACCTCAGCTGCCCCAACCTCAAAACCTGTTCAGTTTGATAACTTTGATTGCTTATCAACGATTCCACAATCTCTCAAATGAGGCACAAATTTGGAATCTAGATCGCTTTTTCAGTAGCTTTCCAACGCACCAATCTTCGCTTGATTTGGTTGAGAAAAACTACTTTTTTCTCAAATATTCCTTTCTGAAAGGGCCCGTGGGGCTTTTTTGACGTTTAAGGGTTAAACGGCCTCTGTGATGGCCTCTAAAGAGTGCCGTGTACCCTTGAGATGTCACAACAGTTGCACAGATCCGAGTGGTTCCAAAAAAGGCAACCCCATCCCTCGTGTCACAACCAGGCCCTGCATTGCCGCCACTTGTCAGCACATGGCGTCTACTCAGCATCCGTCCACTTGGCAGCTCACTTCTCCTCTTCACTTCATCCGCCCTTGGATTCATTGGACCTTCCCTTCATAAGAACCACCCATCCCTCACCTCTACAACAACAACAACAATTTGTAAGCGACAAGAGAGCATCGAACCCCACTTGCATGCGCAGTTGAGAATCCTATTTTCCCCAGTTTTTTCTTCATCTGAAGGGTTTAAGTTTCAGTGCATTTTGCAAGTTTGCGGTTTAGGGTTTGATGTTGAATGTAGGGTTTGAAGCATTGTTGTTCAATTTTGTTGCATGTACAGGTTCTGACAATAGCATAATTTACCACACTTGGGATTTCGTCAGCTGATCAAAATTATACTGAGTTCGAAGCCATCATGGCTGCTATCGATTTGGAAGCTTTCGGCAAGGCCAAGTCCGGTTCTGGCAGCCCCAGCAAGGAGCGAGGCGATTGTAAGTCCTGTTTTTTTTAAAAAAAAATTCTCTGCATTTATATTTTCCTCTGTTTTTTCAAATTGTATTGAACCAAGAGGGAGCTGAAATTTCTTGGAGACTTGTTTTCAAACATTTGTGCATGCGAGATGGAAAACTTGTTCATCTGATTACCCTCACACCTCTTGATTATGACCTGCTTAAAAATTATCATTCTGCACGCATTCAAACTATTTTACACCATTATTTGATTGCAGGTCCTTTCTCACAGCGGATCTACATTGAGTTAGAAGGTACATTTTTGACATTTGTTCCTTGCCGCTGAGATTGATGTTCAAGTTGACATGATTAGTATGAATTCAGAGAGACTTAACCGCTGTTTTTCTTTTTACATTGTGTTTTAACTGAGTTTTGGCAAAAAATTCAATGGTGTGCAGAGAAGAATCTGCCTTACACAGCGACTTACATCGAAGAGGGTGACAACAAGCCTGGCTGGTATTCATTTAAACCCTAATTTTGGGGATCTGACAATACATTTGTTTTGTTTTGTTTCGTTTTGGGTGGTGCATGTTCTCACTTGTGTGAGTATGGATGAACTGAAGGTTTATGGAGAAAAACCCTAAAGGCTTGATGCCTGTGCTTCGTGATGGAGACGAATGGATTCAAGACTCTGACAAGATTGCTGAGCACTTGGAGAAGAAGTATCCCATCTCGTTGGCTACCCCTCAGCAATACAAATATGTGTAAGCAACTGGATTTTATCTTTCATCTGAGTCACATTTCTTACTATCAGCGTTTTTGATAAGATTAGACATCTTAAAGGAAATCTTCTCTATGATTTGTTTGGAGGTCTCTCCCATGGTTATACTCAAACCTCTCTAATTGCATCTCATTTGGGAAAACAAAAAGGCACATGTGGAAGTTGTGCAATTAGAGAGTGCAATTAGAAAAGGTTGAATGTAATCATATGGATGTTTATACATTTAAAAGAGTTACTAGAAACCTTAGATTAAAAGCATGTGGGTATGGAAATGTATGATGATGAGAAAAGAAGTGCTCACGTATTGCTGATCATTTGGATTGACAGAGGAGTGAACATTTTCCAAGCGTTTACAAACTACCTCAAGAGCCAGAAAGCAGATGATCCAACCAAGGCAGAGCTACTGAAGGAGTTGGAAGCTCTGGATGAGCATCTGAGAACCAAGGTGCACAGAATTGAAATATTCTTCTTGCTTATGAATTTATTGCAAATGGTTACACTCGTCTTTAAGAGAAGAATCATGCTAGGTAGTAGAGCTTTAATAATTCTAAACTTTGTGCAGGGACCGTATATTGGTGGAGCGAATCCAACTGACTCTGACTATGCTTTGATTCCTAAGCTTCATCACATGCGAGTGTCACTTGCCCATTTCATGAAGTTCAAAATCCCAGCCAAATTCACCGCTCTGAATAATTACATTGAGGTATGTTGACTGTGATATCTAAGTGTGATTTCTTAATGTTTTTTTCAGCATTTTTGAGTAAGTCCTATGTGGACCTCCTTTTTCAATTTTTTTTTTGTTTTTCTATCAACACATGCAATGATCTTCACTGATATAAAATTTGGTCCCATTTTTCACAACATGATCAATTGGATTTGTCATTTTAAAACCATAAATCGTTCTTTAGAGGTTAACCCCTAAAGGACCAAGGATTCATGGTTTTAAAATGAAAAATTCAATCGATCATATTGTGAAAAATGTAATTCAGATGGGACTAAATTTTAGCCAGAATCGCTGATGAACATTGCATGTGTTGGTAAAAAAACCAAATAAATTTGAACAAAATAAAGCTTACATAGAATCTACTTTAAAAACAATATGAGGTCCAATTTCAGCTTCTTGGTCCTTTAGGGGTTATATACAAATTTGAGCTTTAGGGGTTAAATTCAAATTTCAACGTGGGAAATGAATGTGCAGCTGCTGGAGGAGCGTCCAAGTTTCCAGAAGACGAACTCGCCAGACGAGATGATTTGTCAGGGGTGGCAGAAGAAGTTCAGTCTTCCTGGTCCTCTGGTGGCTTGAATGATTCTATCAGCCTTGTTTATAGTTGACAGTGTGAATGCCTGTGAATTGTGCCAGTCACAGTTGGAGTAGTCTAGTCTGTACATGAAATTTTGAGCAGTTACCAATCAATATTTTGAGACTTCTTGCTCATGTATATGATATGAGCAGTAACAGGTGTGAATGATCGTGTGCGTTTTAATTTACTCAATGTTGGTTGCAATTTTCTTTGAGTTCAATTCCTTTTCCTGCTCAAACTAATCTCGCGATGTCAATAATCTTGCCATCAAACTGTATATTACACTTCCTAAAATTCTAAGAGTCACTCGTATATTCAGAAAAGTAGGTATGTAGGGTACTCCAGATTCAGATGCTTAGACTTTGAGAATTGCTTAAATGCAAAGAATAAAGTCCCCAAATTGTTGTAAAACATTATCACCGATTTCATTAGAAATGCACAGACATGCAATGTGAAAAGTGCACCTAACACGAAATTACAGTTGTCCCTCTCTATTATGACATTGTTTGGAAATTCCTAACTTCAAGGTGGCATGCACAGATTAGTCACACAAATAACTTGTCATATGTGTATTGTTTAAAAAAATAATATCATCATATTATGGAGTGTCATATTATGGAGTGTAAATTGTATGATTATGAATTTGATCTTTGAATTCCACAAGCATCAACTTTCATTTTATAAGTGCAAAATTGGTATACACTTTTAACAAAAGTGATCATGTTTGTTACGAATGACTTGGAAGGAAAGATGGAATGATAGATGTACCAAGAATTTTATTATAAAATTACAATGGAAAGAAAAATTACATAAACATGTCCAAGAAAACGAGAGAATCATTTGCCGAGAACATTATTCTCAAAATGCGCAACTGATTGAGAAAAAACTTATGAACTAGTGGGCATCCAAGACAAGCGCCTGCAGAATCGCAACATTGGTAGAAATGATTATGAATTTGATCATTGAATTCCACAATCGACAACTTGCACTTCTGCAATTTCATTTTCTGGTGTGCACTATTAACAAAAGCGATATTCGTTATGAATGACTTGAAAGAAAAGATGGATTGATAGAATTATTCTAAAATTACAATTGAAAGATACATGTCGTGCGGAGAAAATGATTTGCCGAGAAGATTTGTTCTCAAAATGTGCAACTGATTGAGAAAAAACTTATGAACTACTAGTGGCGGCACCTTCAATTCCAAGCGCCTGCAGGAGTGCAACATTGGTAGGATGGTCACCGAAGTGGGCTTGGCGAAAATCGAGCAAAGTGTCACCACCTTTGGCCAACACGAAGGTAGCGCCCAGTTGGCGGCCGTCGCCCTTGTAGTCGCCGGGCGTGTCCTTGGTGACCTTGATGGCTTCCTTCACTTCTTTGTTGGTGACCATCATCTTCACCGACCCCAGAATCCCCACCTTCTCGATGTGGAGCGCTTTGTGAATCTTCTTCCCGTTGTCGATGTACAGCTCTCCTTTCCAGAAGCCGCCTTTCTCAAAATCCTCCAACCCTAATTTCTCGATCCCTGCATGTATACATGTCCATCACACAGTTTGAGGCAACTCTCTCAACAGTAGGAGAAAACTTTGTGAGATCTAACATGGAAATGTCACGTTGAATTATGTGTTATGGATAAACAATAAAATGTGAAAATTGTGTTTTCTTGTTTTTTCATAACCCCGGGGAGTGCACTGTACTAAATTTGTACGAGTATACGTGAGTGCACAAGAGGGGTATTAATTTGAACATTGCTATACTATGTATACTTACAATAAACATATTTAGAGCTGAAAATGTTGACATATACATACATTAAACATATTCTTAGAACGGGATAGATCTATATACAAAGGTTTTTAAACATATAAACCCTCGTATACAAGGGGTTTTTAAAGGGGGTCATGAACGCACGTGATTCTCAAACATAATGTGGAGTGCACCCCCGGGTCCATAACACATTGAATGTGACATTGATATCTAATAACACATTGAACGTGACATTTCTATGCTACCTTTAACATGGTTTTCTACTAAATGCAAGGGTGGGTCAAAAGAGGTGTCGAATTGATAATGCTAAGAACTAGATAACCTCATTTGACAATCAGGAATCTGCAGAAGTTTATTGGATATGATGAACACCGCTTCCTTTAAAAGTACCCTTACTCACAAGTAACCTTGCCCAGAAATGTGCAGTTACATGGGGTAAGTGCACATTACTGTGCAAGGTTACTCCAGGATAATGGGTCCCCAGGTGTCCAATGTTCATAGCTCAAATTCATAATCATAACTTGTGTCACATGCACTGTGAACTATATATACACACGGTCAATTAGAATTATGTCCATGATTGAGGGTCTGTTTCAAAAAACCCGACATCAAAGTTGACCTTCCACGTCAGATTTTGAGAGGTACAAGTAACCCTAAACCAATCACAAGACGATATGTGGCACTTTTGAAAAATAAATGAATTAAGTTATGTCAAAACTAACCATGAAGTTAACCCTTAACTGTCTAAGCATTCATTTTTTGAACAATGTACAGATTTCATCCATGTTTTCTCATCCATCATGCACTTTTTGCATTGTGGATTTTTTACTATAGATTTTATGGGAAGTTAGCTTCATGCATGTGTGATCCGATTAGAAAGGGGATGATTTGTGAAATTTTTATGCCTCATTTCATGACCATAGAATCTAAAATTCATAATGTACAACTTTATTCATACATCAAGTTCAAAACATCCCTCTTAGTTATAATGCATCATTGCAAAACTGCTGAATTTGAAAACTCTAGGCATTTAGGGGTTAATGCTCTTTTAAGAATTATTTATCTAGCCCCTAAAAAGTTGAGGTAGTGGTCCAAAGGAAGACAGTCAGTGACAGGCAGGTATGCATAGTTACCAATTCCTACAACGCGCACTCCGTGAGCTTCCAGCTGCGGAATGATTTTGCTCATTTCCACCGCTCCCCCTCGACACAACTGGCATCCAAATCTTCGCAACACATGAAGAACAACAGGCTGCATATATGCACGCACACATCAATATATCAACAACACAAATTATATCACTGACACTGTTCAATTCAAATCAAATCAAAGCCGGCACTGCTGAATCACTTGAAGTTCAGAAATCAATATCACTGGGAACGTTGTCCAATTCACTGGGAAGTAAAGTTAACATATATTACTGCCAAACTGCTGTTTATTGCAAGTTTTGCAAGTGGTTGTTCAATTTAGCAAGTGATTACCAAGAATTTACCGTCATTCTTACAGTACCCATTACGACCTGATAATACAGTATACTCAGGGATCCTTGTGTATATACACAGGGAACCTTGTCCAATTCACTGGGAAGTAAACATTAATGTCAAATTGCAAGTTTTGCAAGTGGTTGTTCAATTTTGCAAGCGATTACCAAGAATTGACCATCATTCTTGTACCCATTACAGCCTGGTAATATGGTCAGGGTTCCTTGTGTATATAGTCTGGGATGCATGAAACATCCTACATAATTACAGTGCTTGCAATGACGTCGAGCACTTCGATCAAATATATGAGGAGATTCAAGCAGCTAGTATTATAACAAGTCTGACGTTGGTAATTAGATATATAATTATTACCTGCTCAGACCAGAAGGAGCTTAACGGGACAGTAACTGCAACGTCCGACGGAGACCCTGGAACCACCTTCTCCACCTCCAACGCACCGATTGCATCGGCCACCACTCGCGTTCCTTTGGCTGTCGCCATGATCTCTGTACATGCACAACTCTATCAATAGCTAGACTCATACCATTGTTTCATAGAACGTGAACCTCGATCAGAAGGTGATCGTACAGTAGAGATCGAAATCGATCGCCAACTCTCTCGATCAACTTTGAACCAAACAGCAATGGATCGATCAGTCTCAGCTTTATAATGTTAAATAATAAAATAATGTTGTGCAAACTGCTAGCTAGCTAGCAAGGAATGAATGAGTCCCTTCGGCGTCGGTGGCTCACCTTAGTTTGGTTATACAGGAACTGCAACGTACGTCGGCAACACGGTTGTGTCGCAGCTAGCAAAGATGGGACTTTTTGCTCTGAAATGATCGAATCTAGAGGACTCAGCGTGTCCGACTGAAATGGGCAAGTGGCGATTCTCAGGGCAGTTTATTCGCATGGATCTGTGCAGAATCTTTATGCAGGTACCGCCTCCGCTAAGGTCAGATTCGCTAAAACTTAATTTGACTATAAATTATTGGAATTTCCAGAAATTGGTATTATTGAATAGTGTAGAAAATGTTAATGAAAATAAAACACACATTTCATTAAAACTAAACCACATTTGATTAAAACTGAACCACCAGACTAGAAAAGTGATGGGGAGTGTTGCTTTTTCAATAGGTCTTCAATTTTTCTACAGTGCTCTTATGTCACGAATATGAGTACTCTAGAAAAATTGGGATCTATCTCTATTGAGAAGGCTAGCACTTTCCATCACTATTCTAGTCTAATAGTCCACTTTTAACAAAATGTGAACCAGTTTTAACGAAACGTGTGTTATAATCTGAATTTATAAAAATTCAAGATTTCTGCAAACAACCTACCCAAGTACAAATTACAACACTTTCCATCAAAAAAAATCATCACAAATTGCAAAAGGAGGAGAATGAAATCATCTTGTGCAATATCAATGTTCAATTTTTTTAGCAATGAAAAGCTCAATGAGGTGTAACAAACAAAGCTTAGGATCAAAATAACATGGTGAAATATCAGCCATATCACAAGAAATGAAATTTGAAGAAAATATAATTTCATTCAATGAATGAAAACTATACCTAAAAATAATTCACTTCGTATTGGGCCTAATGAATCTAACCTAGGGTACGGTATCGTGTCTGTACGTGAGTGACAGGAGAGGACAGACTAGTAAAAGTAAAATCAGTCAAATCGGACAATCTGTCTGAATGCCCAGCCTTCAGGAGGCTTTCGATTTGAGTTGAAGAATTACATGCTTGGGAACTTACAGTGAAAATACAATACGGTCATGCATTTCTTCTAGATATCGGCATGTCTAGTTTCACTGTTAGTAATGAATATTATACTATGAGATCGTACCAACTTTCATTGATATTTGGAGGGGCCTGCTCCAGTGCCGACATTAAGAGCATTCCCACCCATGCACGCTAGGACTAACTCGCTGAAATTATTCATCTACATTTGAAGGGCCCTTGCACTCACACTCCCCCACCCTTGCATGCTCCTCACATATCAAAAGTGCGCATCAAATAGTCAATGGACCAATCACAAGTAGAATGTGAGGAGATAGTCAACTAAACAGTGATTTGAAGGCCCAATTTCTAACACGCTAGGATTGAGAGTCAAGAGGTATTTTCGAAGGGCCCTTGGCACTTTTCATCTACTTCTTGAGCGTGAGAGACTCTGGGAGGGCATGGGTGGCCATGCTCTAAGTCACTACAATATCTTCTTTTTTATTATATGTTTGGAGCCTTGAGATCTTGTTGACCTTCCCCTCCCGGTTGCCATTACCTCCGCCTTCCTGTAAAACAAGCTAGCTACCGATTTTGCATAGATGATAATGTCGGATATGCTGCACATTCTCCTCAAGGGCAAGGCAGAGCCAGTGAAGGCTACTGAATGTTATGGGTAAGTTCATTTGTGCCCAAAAATATACAAAAAGTTTGTCCATGTTCTCTGTAAGAATAGTGCAACAGAAGATGGCCAAAAAGAATTCACATGTCAATTTCAGTTAGTAGCTGTGTTCCAGTGATGCAAATGTATTCGTGAACGGATTGATGACCCATTGATGCATGTGCTTGCGAGAAAATGAACCTGTAGCACATGGCAGCCAGGAGAATCAGGCGTTGACTTGGTTCAGGCACCGCAAGTGGTCCGAATATCCCCCCCAAGTCCACAGTGACCCAAGTTGCCAGTTGCCACCTTCCGGAACACTAGGAACCATATCATGAAGAGCTTTCCTTATAAAATTCACCGTATCACTAGAGGAGGTCATAACATTCAGTAGCCTTCACTGGCTCTGCCTTGCTCTTGAGGAGAATGTGTAGCATATTCTGCATTATCATCCAAGAATAATCAGTAGCTATCCATGTTTTCTTACAGATGGAGGTTTTGGAAAATTAGAAGAGAAGGTAACCATGCATGGTCTTTGCTGACACATCCTCACATGTCCCTCACTTCCAAGCCGTAAACGACCATGCTCGTCCCTGAGATATTATCACTTCTCGTGATGCTTTCAAGAACGTAGATGTACAGTATATCACAATTGGTGTTCATGCAGAAAACTTCACTGTTGAAGTTCAAAGAAGACTTAGTCGTAAGACTGTATATCAATTTTCAAGACAATTTACGTATGGATTACATAATTATAAGGTTTGATCATGAGTTGTTTTCTGAAAAATTTTGAGCAAAATCAACAAGTCATTCATTGCAAAAAAATTCATAAATTCTAGAACCATCATTAGCGAGGGGTTGGAAATTTCACAGGCATACAAAGATGTATTGTATCTAGGTGCTCACAAAAAATAGTGTTCTAAAACTAAAGACAATAACAATGATTGATTACGAAAGATTGAAGTTCGGGTGTAGTTTTTGGAGATAACCAGACCAATTGGTTACTTATACCAACAACTCGCTCTGAGCATTGGTTTGTCACAACGTCACCAAGTACAAATCACAAGAAGAGACAACAATTATATCCTATTCTCGTGACATCTAAACCCTAAATAAACAACATACATTTCATTAAATAAATCAAACAATTTGTACCACAAATCCTCGTGCCACCTAAAAACGGATTCAAACAACTCTAATTATTGCTATTCACCAATCTAGTTTGTTATCATAGCCTAAACATCCAATATGCACATAATTATACAAAACTCTCTAGCAATATAACAATCAATACTGTTGCATGTAAAAGTGAAATTAAAGGAGTCAATGAAGTGAGTCGGCCAACCAAGGCAATATTCATTAAAATGACACAATTTGCAGTCTCATTTTAATTATGACCCCAAGTGTGGAAGATAATAAGCGTTCATTATATTGAGACAACTCATTAAATTGAGACTTAACTACGTTGGATCACTCATATTCATCTATACAATTAAGAGTAGTCATTTAATATTGTTGAAGTCCAGACATCTATGTTGCATTTCTCTGCTCAACATTGGGACTGCTGACCCAACGATTAAGGCTACAGAACCATCCTCAATGCTGGTACGAAGCTGTACTAAGGCAATTATAATATTCTTGTCCCAACCAACAAAGACTTAATCAAATGGAATGACACTTTCCATTGAGGTCCTAAATCAATTGAGCTATCAATGAAAAAAATGGTCCTACCATTCATACATGCAATGTAATAGCAATACCAATATACAAAATTCGAAATCCATAGTGCATAGGCACCTCGGTAAATTTCAATAAATGTAATAGAATGTTCTACAATAACGACATCGCCATTGTAATACTACAAACCCGTTTACATCTAGATCCACACACTACATGAATCACTACAAATCCCTACTACACATACGCCTAGATACAAATCATTCACGAAGCGGTGATGCCTCACTCACGGAATCTGATACATAGGAGTCTATAGATGCTTTGATGATGTTGATTTGTGTTTGAGGAATTTTAATCCTTGGATCGGAAGTCTCTTTTCTTGTACGCGGCTTCCACGCTGTCATGATACAATCTGTATGGGACCAATTTGGTTGGAAACATCTATCCTCCCGCCAAGAATTCCCCTCTTTTGTATCCCAACCGCAATAAGTGTCCATATCAATGTGTTGCCGTGAAGCAGGTGTCCAATATTGCATCTGAATTAAATTCACATGTCCAGGATCTGGACTGGGATTCGTCAAGACCTTAGCCAGCCAAAATAGTCGGCAGTCATCATCAGCAGGGCGCACTGCAAGGAAATAGCCAGCGTACACATCACGACCAACGCGAAATGAAGGGGCTGGACGGTCACGCCTACGACCAACGAAGGGAGCATCCTCGGCAAACTCCTCACGGATTGTCCCATCGTCCAGAAATTGGTCCTCAATTTCGGGTGCGAATCTCGAAGATGGCCAAAATCCATTCTGCAAAGTCTCCCGCGCCGGAACTAGCGTGGTTAGAGCAGATTTCACCCCGCGCCAGTAGTATTTAAGGGGCTCATTCATCCTCCTGAATTCTCCAGACAAATCTTCATTAGCCATAGTGCCCCATAGAGCGATGAATCCATCGAGGCCTTTGCAAATCTCATCAAGGCATCGCAT
The DNA here is from genome assembly GCA_022496805.1 of Pohlia nutans. Taxonomy (NCBI): domain Eukaryota; kingdom Viridiplantae; phylum Streptophyta; class Bryopsida; order Bryales; family Mniaceae; genus Pohlia; species Pohlia nutans. The sequence continues at coordinate 11,141,594 of CM040092.1, read as the reverse complement.
CTGATTTGGGGCCAGTGGGCGAGGCTCTCCACTCGGCACCATTGGCCGTCCATCTGCAGTCTCCTTCCACAAGCGAATTCCCCCACCCTCCTTTGGCAACCAGTCGCTGTCTGTACAAAGAATTTTGTACTGCATTAAAGGCCACCCGTTGGAATCTTTATAGAACTTGAACTGCTGAGCATTGGTATGACCTTGCAAAGCGTCATTACCCGTGCACAAGTACCCTTCAACGAACCCTTTGAAGTTTGGGACTTCCTCGATAAGGTGCGGAATAACAGGCTGAGATTCAGCATCCATGAAGGACTTCATGAGCTTGGGAATTGTGGGGTAGTCGTTTTCCCTCAATCTACGGCTCCATCTACCAAAGAGGGCATCGATGTCATCATGAGTGTGCCCCACGATGAGAAAATTGATGAATATCTCGCGGAAGACGCCTTTGTGCACAAGGAGGGAGTAAAATGCAAAGACCCATCGATTCTTGTTGTCTCCACACGCGTTATCAAGCTGAAGAGTTAAAGTTGGAGGGAGTGGTTCCGCGATGACCGGATCCCGTGGAGGAGGAGGGAGGGATTCCAAGCAAATCTCCGAACCTTGCAACAAGGCCTTAGAGAGATCAAAAGACCTACCCCCAGTGAACAAATCCCGCGTTGAATACTTCGGCGGCTTCTCGAGATCCCGTAGTAATTGTGCAATTGAACACACGGTATGATTCGAATCACTCGGGTAATTGTCTAGGCCATAATGTGCATATCTAATGTCTCCATGGCCATGCGCAATCATTCCAGTGACCGCAACTGGCAACTTCATGAAGGAATCTACTGCCTTGCTCTTGTGAGAATAATGCGGCGAGGCCGTCTTCGAGTGGTCCATTTTGTCATGGATTACAGTAAGCAGTTTGTCAAGGTATTTCTCGGACTGATCCCTATTACCATAATAGAGCTCTCTGTGAGCCCTTTGTTCACTTATGTGCGCCTTGAGTTTCGTAGTCCATAGAAGGGACGAACGAGATCCTGGCGTGCAAGCAGAACGAAGCTGTTTAATCCTATCGCAAGTCCCACATTGAGAAAAACTATCCCCACGAGGCTTTGGTGCGAATTCAGGAAAAGACTCACTCCGAATTCTACTCAATCCGCTGGATGACACATTCGGCAAATCAAAGCGTGCGTTGACCTCGTTAATCAAAGGCAATGTCTCGTTCCACCGAAAAGACGACGGCAAACACATGGATACGACTTTCTCACCAGACGAAAGTGTTTTGGACTTGTGAGGCATCTGATCTGCAGAATTCTCAAGCAGGGTCCGGAGAGTCGCAGTGGCTTGCAATGTTTGCAAGCGGGGCTTCTTCGTCCCGAGGTTACCATGTGGCTCCGGGCGCACACCTGATTTCGCTCGACCCTTGTACCAATGGAATGTAGCTCGCGACACCGAATGAATGAGACACCATGCTGTAGAGCAAACTTCAATTCCTTCCAAGGTAATCATCTCTTTCCCGCTTGCATCTCGGTGAATTTGACGGTGCATTTCGAGCAACAGATGCTTTCGGAAGTATACGTTACCCGTTATGTATAGTTGTGTGCGAAGGGCTTGGATCTTCGCCCGCGGAAACGGTTGTACGCAATTCAGAGGACAACAGACTTTACTCGACACAGAGTTAATCGACTGGGTAGAAAGTAAAAACTCCTTCCTGGGAGGGGTAGGGGGCTCTCTTCTCTCGCGAGAGGTCTCGTAAGGCCGAACTCCTTTCCGGACGCGCCTCCTGGAGGCATTCAACGCTGCATGGTATATGGCAGTTTGCTCGTGACCGTACAAGCTGGCTCCGTTCAGGTAGACTCTTGAGATATGCCAAGATCGCATGGACCACATCCATACGGATGGAACTTCCTCCTCAACGAGCGATTCTGCAATGTGAATCGCTACGCGATCATTGCCGAGAGGAGAACCGTCTGTGTCAAGCACGAGCTTCGGGTCAATGCTGTGGCAGATACCCTTTGCAACATCGATCCCATCCGCGTTGGTGATCGTAACGCACTTCGTGTTCCACGATGAACGTGGGACACCATCACATGCTGCCACTCCCGGCGGCAGGGTTGGCACCCTTATCTCGAACTCTGGATGAGCGTGCGTCTCCATTCTATCAAAAGACAGATCATGCATCAGACAATAAGCGGTATGGTAAGGGTGTGAAAGGACTGCGATCTAATATCTTCGAGTCGAGGATAATACAGACGTATCTGAATAACGGACGCAATCCCTACAATTTACCACAACTAAGACAATTTAATAATGTGTCAATACGGGTCCAAACACAAGAATTCTCATCTCCACATGGTGGACTACCCCTAAACGTATCCTCGATTCGAGGATAACTGTGCGACAGACTCGACCGGGTCTCATTCCGCGTAGGGTCCGTACAAAGACCACTGAAAAGCTGATAATTTCCCTCTCTTCTCTAAGAGAAATCAGCATCTATGTGTGTCAAAGTAAACATTATCCTCGAAACGAAGATATGGGTTCAGCATACTAATGATACCGTGCCTGATGTGATCGAACTGTTGCTTGAATGCTTAGGAGGACAAGATGTCCCAACCGAGTTTATCCTCGACTCGAGGATAAGTAGTGCTGGAATGTTTCAGATCTTGTCTAATGTGAGATCTCAAAAGCTCTAATTGATCAGACAATGGTGTTGTGAACACATTATCTTCGACTCGAGGATAACAAGATATGTATAGGTCATGTAATGATGGGAACCGGTCGATTTATCCTCGAGTCGAAGATAAGTGGTGCGGACGCTTCGACGTTATTGGTACAGCTCTTCACCTTGTTGGCCAATTGAATTACCATCTGGTTAAGTCAATAAACGTATCTTCGACTCGAAGATAACATTGTCCGACTGACTCAATTCATATGAGTCACCCAAGTGACTTATCCTCGAGTCGAGGATAAATGGGTCAGTCCCATTTGGTATATCAGAGCCTCTGTAGAAGTCGCTGGTATATTTGATCTTTCAGAATGAATTCTTACGAAAATCACTGGATATGTATAAGTCATGTAATATCGGGAACCGCTCTATTTATCCTCGAGTCGAAGATAAGTGGTATGCACACTTCAATGCTATTGGTACAGTTCTTCACCTTGGCGGCCAATTGTATTACCTTCTGCTTATGTCAATGAACCTATCTTCGACTCGAAGATAACAATATGCGCGTGTCTTACTTTAAAATGAGTATCCCAAGTGACTTATCCTCGAGTCGAGGATAAATGGTTCAGTCCCATTTAGGATATCAGAACCTCTGTAGATGTCGCTAGTATATTTGATCTTTCAAAAGGTATATCCACATTTTATCTTCGACCCGAAGATAAATGTTACTGCATGAATCGTGTCGTAGATTCAGTAGAACTTATCTTCGAGTCGAAGATAAAGGGTTCTGAGACTGAGGTGTCACGCTGGCAACCACCGCATTTCTTGTATAGGGTTTCTCATCGTATATCTACATTTTATCTTCGACTCGAAGATAATCCCCTCTGCATCACTCAGATGGTACCAAGGGACGACTGAACTTATCCTCGAGTCGAGGATAACACAACCAACACCGTCATGGCGACGGAAGACATGAACAGTTCAATTCAATAAAATCACGAGTTACAATATTAATGCGCAATCACCTCACTGCATTCGAATTTGCGTTGCCAACGTAAGCTTGGGTTGTAAGCAATGGCGGGCACAATTAAGAAGAACGCAAGAAAGAAATAGCTGCAATTTGCACCCCAACAATTTGCACGCCAGCACCTTAACTATTCAACCACTGAAGGCATAATAACCACTGAACTACAGAATTTACGACTGAACTACAGAATTCACCACTGAACTACAGAATTCACCACTGAACTACACAATAAACCACTGAATGCAGAAAAATTCTGAATGCAGAATTAACCACTGAATGCAGAAAACCACTATACTTCATAACTAACGACTGAACTGCAGAATTAACCACTGAATAGAACTACAGAATTGAACGCAATGCTAGAAAATCTGAAAACATGAACCTGTTGCACTCTACGACCTCTTAAAAACCCACTGCAGCAGAATGCGGCGAAAAAAAGCATCTGAACTTACAATTTCCAACGCTCCAGCCACGCAAAATAGCTCGCCGCACTTCTACCCTAGACAAACAACAACAAGGAGGGGTGTCGCCAAGCACGAGAGACAAGAATGAGGAGGAGGACAATGCGAAATGAAAGGGTTTGAGAGCGCGCGGGAAAGAGAAGAAAGATGCAGCGCCCTCTTGGATGCCTTTCTAAAACAGCATCCTAGTCTACAGTAAACCCTCAACAGCTTTCCGCACTTTAATGCAAATACATCGGCCACTGTGCAACTGTCAAATTCTATATATATATAAAAATTACATGCTATTGACCACTGTGGTCAGACCACCAAGGTGGCCAACAAAATGTTTACAATCCGTACTTTTGAACTTCAAAATTCTAAAACTTTGGAACCTACAAATTCACAATGCCACTATGAAAAACGTAAAATTACTGCCTCCGCAAACAAAAAACCCGCCGCTGCCAATAACAAAAAATCTACCGCCAATAACAACTTCCGAGAGGTGCTGCGTAAGTGAAAACTAAAATTGGCGGTTGCTCCCCACTGATGTGGCATCCGATTCTCCAACTTTCGCCATGAGAGGGTGAGATGTGTCCGATGATATATCAATCACTTGTTTGCTCCCACTACCATTCGATTCTGTGAAAAAACAATCACAAAAGTCAAGTTGCACGCACCCGCAATCCTTTCTTATCACCGCCACGCCGCGAAGTAAATCTGTGGAAGGACGGTTCACAATTCCTGCCACTTCAACATATGAAACGCCAGAATGAGCCTCCAACCGTGACATCTCTTCGTCACAGTGGTAGTTCCAAAAGAAATCATCTGCGCCACTAACAATCCCTTGCAACAATGGATGAGGAGGAAGAGTTTTGTTCCATCGACATTCATCCGAATTGTAAACAAACCACAAGTACCCGGTCAATGAGCCCAAACACATAGGACGAGGAGGGAGAGAAAGAATTCCATGGGTTGGGTGTCTTGAATCCATGGTAAAAGCTCTGCAAAAACTTCAAAGTTATGGAGGAGGAAGGTTATGAAGAAGGGAAAACAAGGAGGAAGTGAATGAGGAAGGGAAAGAAGTGAATGAGGTAGGAGAAGAAGCTCACACATTCAAATATTGAAATGTGGAAGGAGGAGAGTACTTGCACTCTCAATTGAGCCGCCATTCATTCAAAGTACCTAGAATACCCTTGAGAGCACTTGGTACTCTAGGCCATGTACCTTGTCCTCTCACTTGAATGCATGTACATTGATGGGTATTATTTTTCCATGATTCTATTCAATTCCAAATCTAATCTTCGATTTTGGAATGACGATGATACACACACATCCATTTATTTGTACGGAAGTAGGTATACAAAAGTATTAAATTTCTAAATGAATGAAAAAACGCATGATAAAGTATATCTTTCCCATGGACGTACGTACATAGATTACATATTAGTATGATTTTTAAATCAAATGTATGCAAAGAAATTCCTAATATTCATCATATACGATAATATATATAGTACGTCACTAATAATCTTCCATAATTCATATAAAATACAGAATTAATTATTTATGTTTGATTTTGGTAAGACTGGCCATAAGCACAAGGTTAATAAGATGCTAAAATACCCAGTACAATGTGTTTCATTGAACCCCTAACCGCCCAACCATGCATATTTTGCATGATGAACGGATTTGAATTCCGATTTCTCATCCATCGTGCACTTCTTGCAGTGTGAAAATTTTCCGAAACTTTTATGGGGAGTTACTCTCGTGCATGTGTGATCCGATTACAAAGGGGATGACTTGTGAAATCTGAATGCCTCATTTCACGTTGTAGTGTTCCATCCCACATTTCAAATATTTTAGTCTAAAAGTGCTCTTGAAAAAATTAACTACCAAAAATAAGCTACCAAAAAATCTCCAAACATCACTACACTTAGAGTGTTACATTTGAACCCATCCCAACCCCAAAAATTCATTATTGGATTGTCAATATCTTATTAATAGTCGTACTAATAATAATTGTTACAAACGACCGTTACATTTTAAGTTTGAAATTTAATACACAAATATTGGTGATAGCTATAGCAAATCTAACTGTATGGATAGAATCCATAATCCATAATGTAAAATTTTTATTCATTCATCAAGTTCAAAATATCCCTTTTAGTTGCGTTCTGTAATGCATCTTAGAAAAACTGCCAAATTTGAAAAGGGTGAGAACATTCAGGGATTAAACTATTAACAAGTCTATACTAATCATACAAAGTGTCGTTTGAATTGACATGATGACAAACTGTAAACTCTACATCTTCGCATTTTCTATCCAAGTGATGAACATTTTTGGTTTTAAATGAAAACAATTAAATTCAAGAAACTATTATACCAGTTGAACATAGTTTGAGTGGCATGTAACATGTGATAGCATGGTGATGTACGTTGCAATGTGTTCTCAGCTGCTACAGACATATTTCCTCTGAATATAGCTAGTTCAAAGATAGGCTTCACAGACCAAAAAAACGCCTCCTATACACTTGTCTTCTGATTTTTTTCTTGTTAGAATTTGTAAGACAAGAACTTCGAATTGAACAAATCATTTGCATCAAGCAATTTGGGATACATTTTTTTCTCCAAAACATCATCTATACGCTGACACAAAGGAAAAGTAAAAATAGTTACCACCGCACAAACATCATATTATTGAGAATTTTTGCAATCTTTGAGACAACATGCTAGTTATTAAAATAGAAAAAAATAGAAATTATAGAAGTCAACAAAAACAATGCGCACATACTGATTCTATAGTAAGGGAATTTAAAAGTTGCTGTTACGCATGTATAAAACAATATCACTCTAGAGATGAAACGGTTTATCTTTGAGTCAAAGATAAAAACAAGACAACAAAAAGTCTTGGTATAACAAATATGGCCAAAACGAAATAATTTCATAATGGTCATAGGATTACTCATTGGAACCTATGCTCATGGAGTCTCCCATTCAGAATCTAGAAATTTCATCTAGTATATATAAATTCCAGAATATTATTGTATATAGTAGTTGGAATAAATTACTATTTATAGGGTGATTAAAGTATATTTAACCTATAACCTAGGAATATATCTAGAATTCTAGGAAACTGGTTTTAAAAAACCGTACATTATTATTTTACTTATATCAATTTCTAGTTAGAACTTTGTAGGTCTAATGTATAAAAGACACCCTACATTTTTTGGGTGAACATAGTGAACTATTCTGTTGATAATTAATTTCCTCGAAGAAATCAAAATTTAATATGCTTTAATATAAAATTAGAAATTTGAAGGAAAAAGATGTTAATTGTCAAGAGTTGAATGATTGTGCATTTGAATATTCAAGGGTTTGTTGATTAATTTACTTAGGATTCAATAAATTGTCATCGTTGTCTTCAATTTAATTTTTACAAATAAGTATGACACTCCAATGTTTATATTCTAAGAAATTTCCCATAATGCAACATAATATATAAATAGCACTTACCTACATGATGGTGTAATTCAATAGTACTATCCTAGGTACTTAATTGTGTAAAATCATGTACTTTCTTCATCCTTTCATATGTTAAGAGGACAGTCATGACGTACTTAATAAATACTCTATGCATATCTAATGATAGAACTCGATGTACTTATAGGAGGAGGATGCATCATCAATGCGAGGATGAAAATCTTTAATGCTTGAATGAAATTCATCAATGCTTGGAGGAAAAATCATCTAATTTTTTGGCGGGTTGTCACCAAGTTGTTGTCCTCTCTAATGATTGGATTTAGTCATACTTCATTATTCGTTTTGCTAAAAATAAAAATGAGGTCATTGTTTGAAAAAAGGAGGTCATTGTTTTCACTATTTTCACAACTTCTCTCCCTAATCTCATGTTCTTTGTTTCTGTGCCTTGCTCTCAAGACAACAACTTGTTGCATTGGAGGGTACTACGTTTGCACGCTCTTCCCTCCATTACGGGTGATTAATGAAGCGTGCCTCGACTTCATAATACTTAAAAAAAGAATACTTTAAAATCATACAATAGTTTGGGTTTCTTTTATACACTATCGATATTTCGTAACCATCTTGTACCCAATGGTACATTAAAAGTTTTCAAAGTACTTAAAAATCCTCATTTAGTGAATTTAAAAGTATTTACCAATGAATTAAGCTCTTGTATTCGTATTTCCAAATTTTGAAATTGGATAATTATGATTGGTTAAGATTACACAGAACTTCTAGAATTGATAAATGGATAATTTTCATAAAAAAAAAACATCATTCCTTTTTTCAATATAGAAATTATTATGACAGTAGGACTATCTCATATATGTCTATTTTAGAAATTCGATAGTCAGATTCCATTTTTTTGCGAATAACATGCATCGAACAACAGTAGCATGGCCTTTCATTCTCAATTTGATCGAAATATGGACAAAAATAAACAGAACTCAAGATGATGTAATTTTATAACCATCTCTGAAAACCATCGTTCTTAACTGATTCAAACCCTTCTCGTATTTTCGTCAATGATTGGATGAAGGTCATCCAATTTTTTGGACATGATTGACCAAATTATTAAAATCCTATTTAATGTTTAGGGTTTAGGGTCACATGAGTACATAATTATTCTTCTAGAAATACAAATATAGATTGAAGTATGTCAAGTTCTAAACCAAGCCGAAAATTGTATAGATTGAGGTTCAAAAGTGGCATTGCAAAAATGAGGTCATAGATTTAACCCTTTAGTACCCAACTGACCACATTATAGTGGAACTTCAAATTTGAAATTTAGATTACATTACACACCTTTTAGAAAAAAACTTCAATATGGAATTGTACAACTATCAAAATATCTAACAACAGAACGCGAAAATACTAGATAATATTTGAAAATATTGTAAATACTTACAAATGCAACACATGTATGCATTCTGCAGTATTTTTTCTGTTTGGAAGTTTGTTCAAGTCTCCAAGGATTGTGTTCTTTTTTTCATCTTCCATTACTGAGTGTGTGTAATTTCCCCTTAACTAATGTACACACTATTGTCAAATTTTAACGTATACAATTTTAGCTAAATCATATTTGGATAAGTCACTTATACTTAAAATTCACAATAATTATGTGTGAGTCTATTCTTGATATGAAAGATTGCAATAGAGAGGTGTGGACATAGGGCATAGCTGAACTGCCTTTTTTTTCATTTTTTAAAATTTAACCCAAATTCTATTTAACCTTGAAGGCACACACCCCCAAAATCTCATTTTTATGCGTGCATTATATAGGTCATATACATACTATAATCTTTCAATCCCTCCATTGGATGATTCACAAATTTTTATAAAATATACGCTCCCCAGTTGAGAATAGAATTGTACGACAACTTCCTATTTTAACCAGTTTGATATTATTTAGTCTCAAGCACAGCGGAACAATCCACTGAAATCGAGTGCTCTCAGCTACAGTACCCTCAACACTAAAGGATTATTTAATGGGATACCAAGTTTTCACTAAATCACTTAACCCCTAACTGCCTGAGCGTCCATTTTTTGGACTATGTACAGATTTCATCCATAATTTCTCATCCGTTATGCACTTTTTGCAGTGTGGAATTTTTACAGTAGATTGTATGGGAAATTAGCTTCATGCATATTTGATCCGATTAGAAAGGTTGGGGATGATTTGTGAATTTTTTATGCCTCATTTCATGTTGTAGTGATTCATCCAAAATTTTGAAGATTTCAGTGTAAATGTGCTCTAAAAACAGTCAACTCATAAAATTAAGCAACCAAAATATCTCCAAAAATCACTACCCTTAGAGTATTACATTTCAACCAATCACAAAGAATTTAATCCCTAGATTGTCAATATCTTATTTGTAATTGAATTACAAAATAATTTTGAATTTCACCTTTCAAATTTCATACAAAATTATTGGTAATAGCACTCATAGATCTAACCGTATGGATAGAATCTAAAATTCATAATGTCCAACTTTTATTCTTATATCAAGTTCAAAATATCCCTCTAGGTTGCATTTTATATTGCATCTTTGCAAAACTGCCGAATTTGGAGAGGGCTCTAGGCATTTAGGCGTTAAGATTACATCATTTGGAATTCATTCCAACAAATTTATTATAATATTAACTGTAACCAAATTTAGAGTAAATATCTAATTTCATCTTTCAAATTATATTTTAATAAAGCATTCGTGATAGTATTGGTGAATCGAATCGTACGGATTCAATCTAAAATGCGTAATCTATAAATAAAAAATTGGTACACCAATTCTAAAGTATTCTACCCAACAAGTTTGACATAATTGCATTTGGAGGCCCCTCCAATATTATCAACAGCTCTCCATGGCAAGAAATTTATTGCAATTAGTACAAAATTTAATAGGCTTACAAAGGTGACTTGGATGAAAGTGATGCGACGGAGGTTGTATGAGAAGTTACAAGGCTTTGAATTTGTTCGTCATCCAGTTTATGGATGTTGGGACATTTAGGGGTTGAAAATGATAGAATTACATTTAGGGGTATGAAAATGATGGAGTTTCCGTCATTAGTATTGATGAACCCTTTGATGCGCCAGCGTCCATATTGTAGACGTTGTATGAATTCTGACGCGTCCCTTCACTTCATACGGTGATATTTTTCATCTATCCAAAATTCTCTTGCTTCTAGTGCTACTTAAGTACCATTTGTACGGTATGCATCTTCAAAACAAGACATTGTGAATTTTTGAAAAATTACAAAAGTGGTTTCTCAAGTGGTTTCTGTCAAGATTCAATCTGAGTTAAAAAAGTGAGACCTTACACATGATTTTCCATTATAAGTATAGTCAAATAATGGAGACCATACCATCTTGTAGTGCGTGTTATTCTAGTTTCATACAATAATTTTCAATTTTTTGCAAGAAATTTGGGATTTTAAATTAAATTTCAAGCAAAAACCTTGCAAAATTAATTAAAAAATATTAATAATAAATTTGATGAATCCAATTGTACGGATGTTATCATCATGTTGACATTTACAACTTTGCTTTGTACATCAACTCCATTTTCGTTTTCTATGAACCATTTTATATCAAATCTTTGAAAATAGTTTTCAATCGGGACGTTCAAGGATTAAACACACAAATAAAAAAAATTAAAAAAAAAAAAAAAAAAAAAATCTTTTAGCAAAGGGCGGGCAGTCGCTTACCTGCCCGTTGATCTCCTCCCCTCCCCGATGGAGCTAGGGTTTGGAGCTCTCCATTCTGTCTGAGCTCCGTCTGTATTTCTGAGCTCCGTCTGTGCGACCCCTTCCCCATTCTGCGTGTGTGTTTCTGAGCTCCGTGTCTGAGCTCCGTTTGTGCGACCCCTCCCCCATTCTGCGTGTGTGTTTCTTGCTGTCGTCCTGTGTTTCTTGCTCTTGTTGTCGTCGTTTCTTTCTTCCTGGGCTCTCTTCTCTCGCTCTTGTGCGCTAGCCAGATTTTCTGTGGTTTCTCTCTTCCTGTGCTAGTTCTGATTTTCTGTGGTTTCTTGCTCTTGTTGTCGTCTATTCTCTCTTCCTGCGCTAGCCAGATTTTCTGTGGTTTCTTTGTCGTTAGTGTTCTACTGCAGTTTGCCTGTTGTTGTCGTTTATTGTGTAGTCTTGAATCAGTGTATGTGTGGGGTTTTAGCAGCGTCACTTGTTTAGGATTTTAGGGTTTGCTCAGGGTCCAGAGTTTGGTGACAGTGGAGGACGCTGGTGACGCAAGTTCGTGACGTGGAAGGCGCAGCGGTGAAGTGGTGACGGTGGAGGGCTTGAGTGTTACATTGCTTTGAATTGCCTGCTTCATTAATCAGGTAATTCTCAATCCATGTTTTATCTTTTGTCTTTTAAGATAATTGTTAACCCATTGTGGTGGTGCATGGCCGTTCTTAGTTGATGGAGTAATTCTAGTGTGTTTAGTGGCAGTTCAGCTGCAGGCTTACTGGCCATGGCATGAATTTGAATTATATGTCTGAAATTGAAAAGGATCAAGATTGATACGTTCAGAGCTCATTCTGGATTCCATGGGTGGTGGTGCATGGCAGTTTGGAGTTTAGGGTGTGATTTGTCTAGTTAATTCCATTAACGAATGAGACTTCGCCTTGCTTCCTTTGAATTGGAGATTTAGAGTTATGGAATTCAGCATTGGTGATTCAAATTTCTTATAAATTGAGTTATGAACACACTTTTCCTTACTGTATTCCTGTATGAACTGTATTGCTGGAGTGATTTGTCCAGTTAATTTCGTTCACGAACAAGACCTCAACTTTAAATCATCTGCGAAATAAGTGCAAGTACCTCCACATCGCAGATAATTATCTTCGACTCGAGGATAATTATCTTCGAGTCGAGGACAATCATCTTGGACTCGAGGATCGCTATCTGCAAAGAAAGATATAATTACTTCTCGACACAAAGATAACTATCCTCGAGTCGAAGATAACAACCTCGATATTCCTAAAAGTTACTAAAGAGTAACGTAAAAATATCCTAGACTCAACGGCTAAAACCCAAGAACCAAAAATATCAGATAAATTCAAGAAACATTAAGTCGGAAAAACAAAATTTATCCTCGACCCGACGATAAATGTTCAGTGCATACGCAATGAAGATAAAAAAGCCCACTCCTCTGAAGGGATATCCTCGACTTGAAGATACATTCTGAAACAAAACAACAAATCATCAACCCGATAGGCAGCATTATCTTCGAGTCGAAGACAGTCCAAGGACTAAACCGTAGCATGATCCATAAAAAATCCGCAATCAGGGAGAAAGTACCATCTAAATCATAAAGTTATCTTCGAGTCAAGGATAATAGTCAGGAATTGCAGTCCAATAACAATAGGAATAGGCATTTCCACTGAGTAAATCTTTGTAACCAGCAGGAATACCCTTAACCCGAGGATAACTGTCAGACACCAAACTCCAATACAAATAGGAAAATGCATTTCAACTGAGGAATTGTTCGAATCCAGCGAGTATATCCTTGACACGAAGATAAATAAAGGGTCTCAAATTGATAGACATAAGTCTCAATGATAAAGAATACCTCTCTTCAACGACGAAGGGAATCGAATGAACAGAAAAATCTCAATGTCACAAGTAATTCCAACACATTATCTTCGAGTCGAGGATACTTTCACCAGATCCTCGACTTGAAGACATGCATTATTAACTGCAGAGAAGAGATCAGTGAGACACCAAATGTATACCACAACTACTTCGTGAAACCTCCATGCACCAAAATGATAACGCAACATACGTAAGAGTAATGCGCCCTGCCCCTTGCACATCTTCGACACGAAGATGTACCCGGGCCAAAGCAATAGAAGATAGCAAGTCGAATTCATGTGATAATCCAATATATCCTGGACTCGAAGATACCTGAGTATTGCAGACCCTCTAACAGTCAAGCTGCAACGATGTCCTGTGCAGGTCTGTTGAAATGGCTGAATCAGAGAACTACGACTACTCGTCCACAACACCATTCATGGAGCCATTCCAGAATCCACTCGGAGAGACACCGTTCATAGACGATATGCCGTCCAACTACGGATCCCTGTGGCAGTTCAAAGACTGCGTTGCAGCCTGGACATTTGGGTTCAGCCGGTTCAAGAATTATGTGTATCTCAGGCACCGTGAGCACAACAGTCCGAACTTCCTCGTATGGAACAACAACGAGAAGGTCACGTTCATCGAGCAGCACCACAAGGACTACATTGTCATAGCCCTCCAGGTAGTCGACGATATGGGCCGTGCTCAGCAACACACCCATTCCCTAGTCATCAAAGTGCACGACCGGGGAGCAAAATTCGACATGGACTCGCTCATGGATTCTCTGCAAGACTTCTCCACGCCAGAGTTGGCAGACCCGTTCAGGACAAATTACCTCCCATGGCAGTGCGCAACGGTCGAGGCCCTGGTTCGCAAGCTCGGCCACGTCTTTCAGGCACTGGACAGGTACGCACTGCAGAACTGCATCCCGGCCTCCTCGGCAATCCAAACCAGGCGACTCCGCCAGCCAGATGTAGCTGACGCCAATCGTTCGCAGTCGGGAACACCTCGAGCAGACAGTAGAGGAAGCGCCGGCAAGAGAGCCCATTCGAACCCCCAAGTGTCGACTCCCGGCACCGCAGCAGCAGGTGAATCAAGTAGGAAGCGGAGAAAATCAACGCCTGCCGCAAGACCGTCAACTGCCGGGAGCTCAGGATCAGCATTGACGACGGTGCAGGGGAGACACAACCAGAGTGCAGACCCCGTGCCTGAGTACCTAAAGTTCGACGAAATGAGAAAAGATTTCTGGGACAAACACAAGGCCTGCTATGTGTTTGATGAATTATCGTACAAGGTCTCCATCGACCAATGCTTTCTTGCCAATGACGAGTATGTCATCAGAAAGCTAGAGAAGGAAATTGTAGAGGACTGCAAGAAGGAGCTCGTTCAGCTTGCAGACATCAGACAACGACAAACCGTCTGCCTCACTCCTGTTGACGAGAACTTCAAACTGCTGAAGAGTAAACCAAAGAAATGGGAGGATATCGAAAATGGCCGCTTTATGATTATAAACGATCAACACAGCATCACCGCATCAAAAGAACTGCAGCGTGAGGGATGCGGGGAGACTCGACGGAATGAGTTGAGGACGTGGGACGCATATATTGTGTGGACTTTCGACACTGTCCAACTGAACAACATCTCCAAGTTCTACAACTCCACAAACCACCTGAACCACGCACAGCCAACATGGGGTAACCAGATCATCAGCGGTCGCAACATCTGGCTCCACTGCGGGAGGCCCACCAACATTGCTACGGAGGCAACAACGAGACATAACGGTGCGGTGTTATCTCAGTCGAAGTACCACGTAAGTCCCCCTTTTCTGTGCATATATCCTCGACTCGAAGATACGGGCTCTCGCTCAACCCGCGACTTCATCTCAACGACACCATTTACATTTCTGTAGATTAGACACTTAGCTATGCTAATAGCAATGCAAATGTGGAATGTGAAACTAAGTCCTCCCCTTTTGTATAGGTACTGCAGTCAATATCTTCGCCTCGAAGATAATCACGCCAGTTCCCCCGGCAGTTGTCTGTCTCTAACAACTGTTTCGTTATTCGTTTGGTTGCAGACATTCACCACCTTGATCGTCGGCCGGTTCCAGAGTATCAACCCAGACAAAGAAGGAAGTACTGTGAAGGGGGCCGCTGACCTCAAGTATGAGATCAAGGTGATCACGCTCCCTGAAGACCACTACGCCATATGGGAGGAGTTCCTGACCAAATACTCCAACGGGGACCTGATAAATCCCGAGACGCTCCAGTCCTACAGAGAAGCCAAGGGCGTCAAGAAAAGGTTCACGCTGCAGCGTGAATTCTTCAAGCGCATGGGCCATTTAACGGATGAGGACCTAAAGGCCTACGTGCAACATCTCCTCGGGAGGACCCCAAACAGGACGCTGCCATATCCCAAGGTATCAGTAATGAAGACGAGATCATACGTCGTGGGTCACTACAGCGGGACTGACTGGGTGGAGCGCCGCAAGCGCAAGAAGATCATTCTTGAGGAGTTGATGAATATCAACAAGACCCTCAATTTCTTTAAACCCGACGGGTCTGTGGATAAGGCGACCTGGAAGTCCTGGAAGAAGACTTACCGGTTCTCCACAGCGACGTTCGACTTCCTCCTCTCCACTCCGTCGGGAGACTTCTTTAAGAGGCGCCTGACCAACGAGGCTATGAACAAGCGACTGAGCGACATGACAGACAAATTCCAAGAGCTCAATGACATGTTCAAGTCGTTCATGTCGCACAAGTGCCGCTTGCAAGAGCATGCAGGCAGGATTCAGCTTCGGGCCCATGACAGACCGTCCATAGCGTTCATCATGAATTCGAAGTGGAAGTACAACCCTCGCCACGGCATGAGCTTCGGGATTGCGGATCTCCGGGAGGCTCCGAAGCACAAAGCATCCGAGAACCCTACCGCTCCGGCTCCGCTTTTCCCTTTCCTCACGAAGCTCCTTGAGCTCAAGGACCCGCCTATGACACAGCCCAAAGTGTGGCTCTGGATAACGACGTCTACTGTTGATGACGCAACGGCGTCTACGTTCATCAAGATGTACTTCCCCGACTACGAATACGAGTCGTCCGTCTACAAGCCGTGCAAGGCAGAACGGCTCAATGACGTTTCCAATCGGCAAACAGCCTCCGACGTCATGCTGCACTTCATGTTCAAGCGGGGTGTCCCGGACTACATTCTTGGACTTGTCAAGAAAGAGTACTCCGCCAGCCCCATCTCATACTACAATGATCCCTCGAAGAACCACGAGGCGAAGTGGAGATTTTACTCCAGCGAGCTGCGGATGGAGTTCTACTTGGAGGTCCTCCAGAACTTTTCAACTCCGGGGGAGAACTTTTTCGGCATCTATACGGGTGCCAAATGCATGCTGGCTGCAAAGGTATACTTCCCATTCCATTTGCGGCGCAGTGTGTCGAGGACTGTTATCTTCGAATCGAAGATAGTCACTGTCTTCATTTGCTGCTGTCATTCTGTGGCTTCTGGTGTATCCTTGTCATTTTGTATGTGTAGTATTCCCCACTAACCTTGGTGATTTTCACTTCTCCTCTATCTTTGACTCGAGGATAGTTGGCCCAAGCTCACCTAGTTAGGGGTCTCTGCTGCTCTTATTGAATCTTGGACGTCCGCTTGCTGATGCAGATGTACGGGTTGAACTACTACGGGATTGCCAGCAATGTGGGGATGAAGAAGCTCGAGAGGCTGGGGAAGAAGGCAGATAGCCTCGACATGAAGGATTTCCTCTTCGGGATTTCCCCGTACATGGGTAATTACATTAAACCTGTACTCCTGCGCACGAACGGCGCTGAGGCAACTCCCTCTGGAGAGGCACAGAGGGATGTGGAAACCCTTTCGGAGGAGGACGAGGGTGAGGAGGAGGCCCGTAACACGGAGGATCGTGGCGAAGAGGGAGAGGAGTACTTTGACCAGTACGGGTCACAGCTTCCTGAACCCCAAGACATTGGAGCAGATGATTCGTTAAGCTTGTCGAGCGATGATTCGTCGGATGATTCTGACGATTCGGACTATCGTGATCCGGAGACTGCAGCACTTGGCCAATCTGCGCCGCCGGATCCTCGAGTCGAGGATAGCCGTCCCGTCCAGGGTTCACCTCCTCCTCCTCCCCCTCTTGAGGAGATGCAGATATCGGTTGCGCCACTGGATCCTCGAGTCGAGGATAGCCGCCCCGTCCAGGGTTCACCTCCTCCTCTTCCTCCTGAGGAGATGCAGATATCAGTTGCGCCACCGGATCTTCGAGTCGAGGATAGCCGCCCCGTCCAGGGTTCTCCGAATCCGTCCCCTCCCGATGAGTCGCAAAAACCAGTCGCGCCGTCCAGTTCAGACGTTCTTCCTCCTCGACGGGTGCGTGATAAGGGAAAGGGCGTCGCTGCCCTACCTGCTACCGCTGAAATCATCGTTCTCAGCGACACCGAAGACGATCCCGCGACAGTAGCCGCATTTACTCCGGCAACAGAACCCGCAAGTATCACCCCCCCTCCGTCCCTCAAAACTGACGAGGGTGTCGCATTTAAACTCAAGGAGTTGCGTGCGATACGTGACGGTGAGGACGCGTCCTCTTGCGATAAGGGTAATATCCTCAACAAGTGCTGTGTGAACGAGGTCATGTTCTGGGAAAAAAAGGAGCAGAAGAGGAAGCACAAGAAGGAGGTGGAGCACGCACTACTTGCTGAGATTCAGCGGTTGAGAGAATCTCAAGAGAAATCCTTAAGGGACATGGCGGAGATTAGGGCCATGCTGACGGGTTCATCTGCTCCAGTTGCTGAACCTTCCAATGCGGCAGCGGCCATCATGGCCACTTCTGAGGGGTCGGGCCTGCACCTTCCCGGCTACGATGCGCCTCAGGATCCTCGATCCGAGGATATGTCTCACTCCTCCCCTGCTACTGCTGCGGTGGCATGTGATGCGCCCCGTCTTGCTTCTCCTGATACCGCTCCTCCTCGGGACCTTGAAGACCAAGGTCAGGCGGAAGCCCCCCAGTCCTCCTGCCCCAACACCGAGCCGCAAGACGAGCAGCAAGACGAGCAGCAACATCCTCGAGGCGAGGATGATTCTGGGCATCCTCCTCCAATCCCAGAGGAGGCCTGCCCCGCTCCTCCACCTGAGACCGAGGCTCTTTGTGATGTTGTTCACTCAACTCCCCCTCCCGTCCTCGCAGCAGACGAACACTGTCCCCCTGAGACCGAGGACAAAGAGCTGATGGACTACGAAGATGAGCCACTTCAGGAGCAGCACGAACTAGCACCGGACGTTCCCGCGGATGATATCGTCGACAGCGCACCACCTGATCAAGCAGTTCAGGTACACTCTCCTGACCATTCAGACCCTTATGAATATTTATGAGTCGCCAGGATGTCGCTTGATGGAAGTGTTTTGCTGCCTCCATCAATCTGTCGTTTCCTGTACGTAGACTCTTATTTCTATTCATTCTGGTTGAGAGGAGGGGGTGCCTCGCCTGTGATTGTGTGGCGCTGTCGACCCGCCCCGCTGTGACAGCCTCCTGTAGAATAGTGTAGATTCACGGATTTCGGATGTAGTTTTTGGATGCGTGCATAGCTGCCCCCTGGGCGAGATTTTAAACGACCGGATGATTGTATATTATTCACTATATAAATTTAATATATAAGGCACTACATTTTTGCGGATCCTTGCCTAATGTCTTTCCATTGTCCATGTTTTTTTGTCCCAGCCGAAATTGCTTAGAAGTGTGCACCGTCCGCTGCCCCTGAAACCATCACTTGTTGGAGGTGTCCTGCAGTCAGATAGTGGGATGAAATGCTTTACCCCACTCTCTGGCACTCCTGTTTCTGCTTCTGCGTTCGATCAGGTAACTCCACTTGTTCTGTGTTTGCTTTGATCAGGTCGTGTCGCCGTCTAGCGGAGTCGCTCTGCCGCGGACTGTTTCGTCTTTAGGGTCCCAGCCGCGGGGCAAGTGGTTGAATCTCGTGCTCGACTTGAATGGCATTCTCTGCCAGTGCGTCGATAAGTCCCAACTCCCAAAGAATGCATGGGTCAACCCTGTCGACTGGCACGCTTTCTCCTCCTCGATTCCCACCTTGCTTGGACCTAAGCACGTCTACACTCGTCCTCGTCTGGCCGATTTCCTCGCCGTGGTCGCCGAGGTCGCCGATCGTGTCGTCATCTGGAGCTCGATGAGGAGGTCCACCGTCGAACTCATCGCAGGCTTCCTCTTCGAGGGCGTCAAACAGCCCTTCGAGATCATGGGGCAGGAGTTCTGCACCAAGGTTCAAATCTCTCGCGGGAGGTACCTTAAGGATCTGTTTGGCACCAAGGAGATCTTCTTCAAGGACCTCGCCAAACGGGTGTTCTCCAATTCCAGTGGAGCTGCCTCCTTCCACAAGGACAACACCCTTCTCATAGACAATTCCCCCGAGAAGAGTGTGTGCAATGAGACCGGCAACGCCATATTCCTAGAGTCCTGGTCTCGTTCGCAGCGTCATGACGACGTCCTCATGGGCACCCTCGCTCCGTGGCTTCGTCAGCTGCACTCTTCTTGTGCTCCGGGTCAGCTCCGACAGTACGTCGAGAGAAATCGGATCGGGCGTGGTCCCCTGCAGCCGTCCGATCCGCTCTATTCCCATATCGTTCGTGGGCTCGCACTGTCCACCGCCGCCTGCGGCTGTTCTCACGATTTTCCGGGGATTCGTTAGTTCCGGGCCGCCGTAGTTTTTGAAAGTGACGTTGTCCGGGTGTCGAACTGTAATTACATTTTGTATTATTAATTCTGTACTTCCACTTTTTGTACAATTAAATGTGTATATCGGAAGTTGTAAATGCTCCGTGTGTTCTCGGGAGCTAAGCTTGTATGTTGGATTCTCTTGTGGTCATCTCCGCTGCTCTAGATCCTTGCATTGCGGATCGGGTGTGGGACTACCTGTCGTTGTATCGGTTCGTTTCATGCCTTGTTTCTGATCCTGTTTGGTTCTCAGGTTGGCGTTTTCCCGGTGTACTCGCCGCCCGCCGCGCAGCCCCTGACAAGGAGTCTGCTGTCGGGTTCTGACGCCCCCGCCTCGGAGTCTGCTGGAGGTAGCTGCGGTCCCTCCGGGTATTCAAAGCCCTACGTCCTCTGCTCGGCCACGGACGCTGCATCTGCCGCTATCGATTTCTCCAAGGGGAGTGTGGATGATGGCGTCGTCGATAGCCCTCCCAGTCGAGGTTCCGCCAAGACCCCCGTCTGCTCCCCTTCGCCGCTGAAGCGTTCAACCTCCACGCCGGTCCGAGATCGCTCTCTTTCGCCAACTCCGCGTACCGAATCCACCCCGCAGAGGAAATTGTACGGAGATTGTGGCGATGACGCTGTGATTCCTCGCGTCGAGGATTGCGGTGCTTTGCCGGTGCGTTCTTCTGCACCTAGAGAAGCGCATCCGGCCCCATCGGGCGGGGGTCGCAAGCGCCCGGCCCCTTTGCGTTCCCCGAAACCTGCTCAGTTTCCTCGGATCGAAGATAATTTGCTTAGCCCGACTCCGCCTCGGAGGGGCGGCTCTTCCGGCTCAGCGGGTCCGGTCCCCGGTCGTCGAATCGTGCGTGATGATCGTTGGCCCGAGGACTCAAGATCCATGGGCGTCGCGTGCCCGAACCTTCGCTCCACGAACCGAGTGAAGGCTCCTCGGCCTACCAGATCACTCTCAACTTCCGAGATTCCACCGCGCCCTTTCAGGGGCCATTCTGATGTAAACTTGGCTCGTTTGCTGAACTTTCCCGGTGCAAAGCCTTCCCGAAGTGGATCCCCAAAGCCTTCTCGACGCGACGATATCCTTCGAGGCCTGTTAAAGGTGAAAGCGTTGGAGGCTGCGAATAGTCGTCATAGTACAGGCCACGATGGCTAGATAAGTGGGTCATGTGTTCCGCGTAGTAGTAGTAGTGCGTCACTTACTGTTGTGTTACTATAGATATTAGCATTCTTCATAAAATCCCTTAAACATTTGTTATCCTCATAGCGTATAGTTGTTCTTGTGTACTACCCTCTGTTGTTCATGGAAACCTTTACTGCCAAGGGAATATTCGAATATCTCATGTCTATAACTGTATCATGATCTACTACTAGTCATACTTGTATACTCGAGTACACGTTATACTTGTGTACATGAGCACGGTTTTGTACATTCCCACGCTGCCATATATTAAATAATACGTGCGGACTTCTCATTTCCACAAATGTGTTTAATTGTGGCGCCATCTTTGTTTTTATTCGTTCTTGTATTTGAACGCCCACTTCTCTTACCCATCCATGACTAGATTTGATGTGGTTTGATGTGTGAAAGTCTCAAAATATGCAATTTGTCTCAATTTAATGAACATTAAATTTATTTGTTTATCCTTGATTGCAATAAGCTCAAAGTAACTACACCTTCTCTTATTTCATCAATCAATCTCATTCGGCCTTTATTTATCTTTGGCTTCAACAACTATCTTTGGAAATAAGCCCACAATAGAGGGATGGGAGTCTCAAAATGACCATTTTGTGTCATTTTAATGAATATTGCCTTAACCCTTTCTACACTTGTTCAACTCCTTATTATCACAACTTCTTTTGGAACAACAAAGTGTGTACAGAGTGGGTGAGTCCATTCCCTGTATTTAGTGAGAGAACAATGCATGTGATATTATAGAGATTGGTATTAATGAGGTAACCCCAAAACTCAAAAAAATGCACTCACAACTGTCGGATCCGACAGAGTAGCTTTTGGGGTTTTCCATTTGAGGTGGTATTGACAAGGTCTCATCTCCAAAACGATTGAAGCACATTCCAATCCCCTTCACTTCGTCTGCTCCATAAGGTTCTTTCTCACCTCCCAACTTGTGATAGTGAGGACGACATTCCTATTTGAATTTGATACTTCATTTCCACATTGATTTAACGAAAAAGTGTGCTTTCATTGAGAGATCACTTTGGTACTACTAGACTCAAACTCTTTGTAGATAGAAACATTAGACTCCATTTCTTACAAAGTGGGAGCCAGGTTGTAGACCTCTCATGAAGCGAAGGGACAGTAGATAACTCAATTTCCATTCAAAGATCAGTGGCCATAGATATCATGATTACACCCAACCTAGTGTATTTGAAGAGATGAGTTTTTGCTGGTAACATGGGTCATTCAATACTGAATAGAAGAGAGGACGATAATTTTAGTATCCTAATTAAAGTAATTATACTTAATTGCGATATTACCTAAAAATGTACCCTATAAATTCTTACCTAAAATGTACATGAGAAAGCCTCTGATTGATTTTAGTATATAGGTTACTCATACGGTGTCCAAAAACTACATGCTAAAATGTGTGGGAACGGCCTAACTTTCAATTGCACCCTTTGTATAAATTTACTTCAATAGCAGTCCAACAATCAAGGAATACACCAAGATCATTAGGTTGAGCACTAAGCTTGAATTTTGGACCGGCGGAGCAATTGTGCGTTAGCCCTTCACTCTCCCCACCACCTCCACAACACAACCCAAAAGTGATAACAAACTATTTCTCACTCTTAACTGTAAAGAGATTGTTGCATTTATGGACTTTTGCAAATTGGAAGTTGAAGCTCACGTATTTGTGCAATGGAAAAGAGAGAAACAAAATAGTACCCTAGCTTCTTCATAAAAACTCCTAAGGTTCCTCGTATGTCTAGAGCACAAAAACTCCCTTGATGATGCACCACTGATTCGATTGAGGACGGAGAAATTTTGCAAGTTTTGATACCTGAGAGGAAGCACGATTTGAGGCACTTGGGATAGTTGTTGAAATTGCACTTGTCGCAGCAGAAGTCGAGCTCACCCTCGAATTCAAGACACACGTCACAGACGTAGCTCTTGCTGTAGTCTTGGCCGTGGTAAGCATCCACGAGTATTCAGTGGAAGAAAGATTGAAGTGGTTGCAAAAGTTTTCTGAGGTATGGATCCAACAGCGCTGCTGATAGTACATAGGAACTGGGGAGGGCTGGTATCAGGTCATTAACCTCCCTAACTACCATGTCCCAAGTTCACTTGCCCCAAAGTTTTAATTTTTTTCCAGCGGATCGATCAAAGTAATTGCATATCTTGAAGAATTTTTGTGTTCTCGTAACGGATATCTACCATACTCTAATTGACATTGATTCAAAATTATGGGATCAAAATAAGTTACTAAAGTAATAAAATTATTTTTGGACACAATGTGTCCTTGTGGGCGTTTAGGGGTTAAAGAGAGCAACATTATCAGTAATAATACTTTAACCCAAGAATGTTATGGTACATGGCTAATCAATAGAAAACGGACAACCATAATAAAAAAAAATCCTTGAACAGTGCAGGCAGAGTGGCTGAATGCTAGTGAATGTTATGGTCCGTCAACTTGCTACTGTAGAAACAATTACCTACAGTAAGTTTCAATTGGCATGTAACCACAGTGGATAGTCAACGCAGGCTGCTCCGTCTAGACTGTCAAGTTCGTGATGTCGTAACCTCTGTCAGCAGTCAAGTTACACATATTTCAGCTCAAACACTCACTATTGGCTCAAATTTTCACGTTGTAAAACACGTTTAGGGCAACATCATTTCTGAGATGGTCAATCATTTTCATAATCTTAACATCATAGAGCGTGGATTTGACTTCGTTCATTGAAGCAATACTTGAGAAGAAGGTGGATACCGTACCAGGAAGGCAGGGTCGGCAGAAAATAATTCCCCAAAAAAATGCCGAAAAAATAAATAAATTTATCAAGTATTTTGTCGAAATCAACAAAAATGAAGTCAACAAAAATCGTAGACAAAAAACAAAAGAAAACGTTTAGCCGCTAGTAAAATTCAATGTTAGTTATTAATAGCCAAATTTTTAATAATTGTTTTTGAAAGTGCCAACCTCCACTTTTTGAACTTTTATTAATTATTCGACACAAAAGTGCCGACCCTGCCTTCCTGGTACGGTAGTCAACGCTACTCCAGAATGTCAAGTTATTAGTGATGTAGTAACCTCAGCAGTTACACATATTTCAGCTAGCTTGCACACTCACTATTGTACGTAGTGGCTCAAATTTGAAAACGTTGTAAAAAAGGCCATATTCGTTATATTGAGACTTTTCGCAGTCTCATATTTATC
The DNA here is from genome assembly GCA_022496805.1 of Pohlia nutans. Lineage (NCBI taxonomy): Eukaryota > Viridiplantae > Streptophyta > Bryopsida > Bryales > Mniaceae > Pohlia > Pohlia nutans. Next base: position 11,117,272 of record CM040092.1, on the reverse strand, counting down.
TTCGACTCGAAGATAAACTGTTTTATCTCTTTACTAGTATTTTTTTGTAAATAGGTAACAACATCAACTTTTAGAATTTCATTATAGAATCACTATTTGACCATTATATTTTTTTAGTTTCAATTACTAGTTTTTAAATGAATTTTTGAATAACTAGCATTCCGTCTCAAAATCTGCGAAGCATCTCAATATAACGAATATGGCCTTAAAACATGTTTAGGGCACAAGGCAGTTTGCAACATCATTTCTGTCATCTTCATAATCGTATCATCATAGAATGTGAACGAAGTGGATTCGAAGCAAACCTTGAGTTGACCTGGGAGAAGAAATTTGCACCAACAAATTATGGAAAGATTCACAAGGTCTGCAACCATGTGTTGTTGGTCGATTGTCGGTACCCTTTTGGTGGTTGTTGTGGCGTTGATTGCAGGAGCCGTGGTTCCTTCGACCACACTGGACGGGCCTTTCTCTCCCAAAACGGTCCAGTTCGACGTCTCCTTGCGCACCGGTAGCAAAGACTTGGAGCCAAAGCATCCCCGCATTGCCCGAATTGTTACAGGCAATGAGCCGGATCAGATTTCTCTTGCGCTCTCCACTCCCGACGCCATGTGGGTCACCTGGACCACTGGTATGTATACACACATCGCCTTAGGGTTTCAAATTAGGGTTGGGAAAATCAATGCAAGAGGGTTGCAAACAAATGAGGGTTACAAAACGAATTCAAGGATTTGTCAAAGGGTTGCAAACAAATTAGGGTTACAACAATCGATGCAAGGATTCATCAAGGTTTGCAAACAAATTAGGGTTACACATATCAATGTCAAGGGTTGCAAACAAATTAGGGTTACACATATCAATGTCAAGGGTTGCAAACAAATTAGGGTTACAGAAATCAATGCAAAGATTCGTCAAAGGGTTGCAAACAAATTAGGGTTACGAAAATCGATGCACAGATTCATCAAGGGTTGCAAACAAATTAGGGTTACAAAAATTGATGCAAAGATTCGTCAAAGGGTTGCAAACATCCATGCAAACAAACTAAACCCTAAACCCAAACAAATTAAGATTACAAAATGAATTCAAGGATTAGTTGCTTCTGTTACATTCATGAGTGTTTGTTACGTTACTAAGACAACACATTGCCTTAGGGTTTCAAATTAGAGTTAAAAAATCAATGCAAGGACTTGCCAAGGGTATTGGTTGCAAACAATCAAATTTAAGGATGCAAAATCAATTCAAGGATTAGTTGCTACATTCTTGAGCTTGCACACGTAATGTATTATGCCATAAATCACTAAAACGCAAATTTGGCTTGTGTTTAAGATTTTAGGACCAATGTATGGGGAGAACTGGTGGCTAGTTACAAGAGAGCAGATTCATTTCTCAAATAGCCAATTCAAAATGAAATCTTTGGACAAATAGCCAATCAGTAATTTTAAAAAATATTATTTTAAGCTAAAGAACAAGGAATAACCAAAGCATATCATTGAACAACCAATTAACAATAGAGAATTTCAGATATTGACTGATTTAGCTCAATTTCTCCTCAAATGTTCTATAGAACCATGATTACTCATCAACATATTTGTGGAAGTGCATTAATGTAGAGGGATCATTGAATCTTGGATATTAGCCATGATTCTCCCTTTCATAGCAAATGGGTCTTGGATGTGGGGAGCTGAATTCTAGAATCTTATATAAGAGCATGCGCACCCTACCCTTGAATTCTCGAGATTCTCTGAAAAGTAAATGAAATTCAACCTGGATATTCATTCCAGGGTGCATGAGAGAGCCACTGAATATGAGCATGATATAGTGACACCTCAATACGTCCCTCTATAGTATTGTTTAAGGAAGATACTTTATCCTAAATTGATGAACAATAATAATTACCCATGTATAGTGATTGTGATTGGTTCACAAACTTTCATAGAGGGACACATAGCGGTTCAAGCATAACGTTCTTTAGAGGCCCACTGTTGCACCCCCGAATCTCAAGCATTTATCAAGGGATCAAAGGAATCATAGAGAACTTTCTCTAACTTCACATGATCCAAGCAACGAGGATTGGAGAGTTGGGCTATTTTATTAGTAGTTTACACTATAGTAGCACTGTAGAAAAAGGGTGTGGTCCAACAAGGGCTGAAGAATGTTATGAGGGTGTGGTCCAGCAAGGGCTAAAGAACGTTATGAGGATGTGGAGAGAGTAGCTTGTGACACCAAACTTTGGCTGTGATGATAGTGGTCAAAGGGTGAATTGAGGGAGAAGGGTGTGATGCTCTAAGGCCATTACCAGCCATTTTGGTGTCTGCACATCCAAATGAAATTTCAGTTTTTGATAAATGGATACAGTCCTTGCTTGTTTTTCTAAAAAACTAGGTTGTTTTCATATTCTTTACCTATTTCTAAAAGAAAAAATATATCTTTTCACAGGCTGGACCTCATTTGCAGATACACATACTGAAATAGCTAATAATAGAATTAATTGAAAAGAGTGTCTCAAAGTGGAAAGAAACCTTAAACTCACCTTAGACTCGTTTTGAGTTCAAAAAGACTGCAAAACTTATCTATGGTGAGTTGGAGAATAATCTAAAGCAAGGCCCTGCAAAACCATGGGGTGTGGAACTCGTGACCTCCCCAATGCTAAGGAGAATTCCCACACACTCCTCCAAGCCAAGAGCCCCGACTATGGAAACTATTCATGAACAACGATTGTCAAAAAATATAATTATAAGAAGAGAACTCCACTTGAACTCCGCTTGAAAAGCAGTTTTGTTTTCGGATAACTCAAATGCCTTCAGACGGAGCATGGGGGTTGCAATTTATTTATTTTAAAATTAGGGTTGTGATTGCATTGTGGCCAATTGCAGGCAAAGCTCAACTTGCAAAGACGGTGACTCCGCTCGATGCGAAATCTGTTGGCAGGGTTGTGCGCTATGGCACAAAATCTGGCTGGCTCAATTCCGAGTCTTCCATTGGGAAATCACTTGTGTACTCGCAGCTCTATGACTTTCCTGGCCTCCTGAATTACACCTCCGGCATCATCCACCATGTCCACGTTATAGGTTTGTACCAAACATCCCTAACCCTTATTTCTCGTAAACCCTAATAGTGCGGCATTTGGTTGTCCATCTTTCTTGTTGCATCTTTGTTCTATGAGATTAAGTAATGGTTTGGAAATGTAAGAAGTTATCATGTATAATGAGAATGAGACATGTGTTAAAATGCAATAGTAGCATGTTGGAGTTCATCATTCCCAATAATTAGTTTCTTATGTTTAATATAATTGTGACATGTGGTTATAGGACATAACATTCTTAAGCAGCTTTGACTCCCACCCTTTTCCAATTACCCAAATGAATCGGCCTTGATCCTAGAATCAAAGCATGTTAAGCTTAAGCCCCGTAGGATATGGTGGTCACGATGCTAAGATCAAGGTCGATTCTTTTTGGGTGACCCCTCTCTAACATGCTTAAGAATTTTGTAGAATAGTGCCATGGTAAGAATTCTCAAATGTGGTTTTTCAATATATAAGGATAAAACTAAGGAAAAACAAATATGAAAATCATGCTTATTATAACTTCCCTTCCTCTTGCATAACATTCTAACCCCTCTAACACATCACACTCAACAACGAAAGAGTCCCGTTTATTATGTCAAGAGCCCTATTTATTCTTGCTTCTTTCATCCCTAAACCCTAAACTCTCTAATAGACAATTTTTTCTTTTTTCCTGTTTTTTCTTTTTTGTTGTTGTTGTTTTGGAGCATCATTTATTCTTGCTTTTTTGTACGTCACTCTTATTTTAAACAAACTCTGATAAAAAAAATTGTTTTATTTTTCTCTTTTGTTGTTGTGCTTTGAGACACAGGACAAACAATTTTCATGCAGGGGGTCATTGATGACATCCGCTGACATGCACTATAGCAAAGGGTGGAGTCCTACAACCAGTGATCTCAAAACTGGCTAAAATTAGCTGGATTTCTACCCAAAAAATGGGACTGCTAAACATACAAAGAAAAAAAATGATTTTTTTTTAAAATGTAGCAAGAATGCTCATCATGTTATAAATATGTAGCAACTTCATGAGGTGATATCCGTGGATATCATCATGGTATCACCTTAGTATATCAAGAGTATTGCCGGATATTATAGAGGTATCGTGAGTAGTACATTCACAAGGTAGCAAAAGTATCTACCATTTATGTGGGAGGTAGCATCCTGTGCTAAATGTCATAAAGTGGTTCTGAGATCACTGCCTACAACAACTGCTTAAGCAGGGATATGTGTATGGCACAGGTTTGCTTCCAAATACGGTGTATTATTACAAGTGCGGAGACCCAGCAACAGACACGTTCAGCGAAGAAAGGAGCTTCACAACACTGCCATTGCCAGGGCCTGAATCGTACCCTGCGCGTGTGGCCATTGTGGGAGACTTGGGATTGACATACAACTCCAGCACCACGCTGGATCATACCATCCACAATGACCCTCAGTTGCTCATCCTGGCTGGAGACTTGAGCTACGCCAATCAGTACTTGACCACCGGCGAAAGTGCTGCTTGCTATCGCTGCTCGTTTCCCACCTCGCCTATCCGACAGACACATCAACCCACATGGGATCGCTGGAGCAGGTCACCCATCCACAAGTATCTTTTTTCTTCATTGTGAATTCAACATGCTTTCTTGCATAGTTTCGTGTTTGCATGCATACATACATCTTGCATACTTTAGTGTTTTCATTCATTCATATATACATACATACATACATGTGTATGTGTATGTGTATGTGTATGTAGGGGTGTCATATTTGTCAGATTTCTTGCTCTTTGATTTGCAAATATGTTGCCAAATCATAGTTACTAAGGGGGTGAGTGTTGCACAAGAAGTGTAATTTCAATTGAGGTCCCCCTCTTGAGAAACATTCTTAATTGTTCTCCTCTTCCCTTTGTTGAAAATTTACACTATTGCATTCAACAGTGCCTCCCTTCACTATTCAGCCCAATTTCAACCCAACCAAATTTCTCTACAGCCCTAGGTTGGATTGAGTTTGGTTGAAAACACCGTCAATTCAGTTGAAAAACTCAACCCAACTCTCTATACGGTTCCCCTTACGCACGTTCTCAGTTTTGATCTCAACGTTTTCCAAAGGTTTTTCATGTTTCATCTGTATGCTTAGATCTAGCTTTCCATAAGAACGTATATTTGTCAACAAGAGAACGGATAGCAAGAAATTGGAATATATGGAATATTTCACTATTCACCCTAAACTAAGTACCAAATTGGGCACAATGCGATTCTTCTTTCTCTAAACACTTCAGATTTGAACTATATATTTAAAATTGACAAATTCACTTCTTGTGACATTTTAACCTTGAGTTCCAGCTCTGACACATTCCCTCAATGTTTGAGTTTCTGACCTCACCCTTCTTCTTTTTTGTTATTGCAGGTTAATGCAGCCATTGATATCAAAAATACCGATGATGGTGATTGAAGGCAACCATGAGGTGGAAGCCCAAGCAGGTGAGCTGCGATTCAGCGCATACGAATCCCGGTTTGCGGTACCTTCGGCAGAAAGCAAATCTTACAGCAGCTTTTACTACTCATTTGTAGCTGGTGGCATCCACTTCGTCATGCTGGGAGGATACGTTGATTACGCAAGAACAGGTGCAACAACCCTCTTGAATGATTCAATAGGGGAGTCCCCACAAGGGCTGTTTTCAATGAATTCGTTGAAAGTTGTGAAGTGGCATGTGAAGAGTGAAAGTAGTACTCCCTCTGTCCAGGTAGCAGAGCTCCTCCAGGTAGCATATTTCAACAACCTTGTTGAAGCTCCATTCATTCTTCAAAGGAGACCCTAAACCCTAAACCCTAAAACCCTAAGTTCCAATCCTCCAAAGATTCAACCCTAAACCCTAAAAACTTGGTTTCCTTGGAGGATCGAAACCCTAAGCCCTAAACCCTAAAAACTTGGTTTTCTTGGAGGATCGAAATCCTAAACCCTAAACCCTAAAACTTTGGAGGATTGGAACTTGGGTAATGCTTTTACTATAAGAAAAACGTGGTACAAAAAAATTGCATAAGTTTGTCATGTGCAGTTTTTTAGGCCAACAAATGTAAAAGATGTGCAGAATCTTTATTTGCTCACTGCGAGTGCAATTTTTGGAATTAGGAGGCATATGTAATACTGTTGGAAGCGTATTTTGGAGACCTTTCTTATAGTGTTTGTAAGGTAGGCACCTGTTTTTGGCAGGCAATTGAGTTTCATGAAAATTAATCGGGAATTGGATCAGAGCAGGGCCGCAATACAACTGGCTGCTCAAAGACCTGGCAAGCGTGGACCGTCTGGTGACGCCATGGCTGGTGGCTGTTTTTCATCCTCCCTGGTACAACTCCTATCGCTCCCACTACCGCGAAGTTGAATGCATGAGGATGGAAATGGAGGAGCTTCTCTACATGTATGGCGTCGACGTTGTCTTCTCTGGACATGTAAGAGCTTCCACACTCCATTATTTATAGCCCTTCCTTTTCCCAACATGTAAAGGTTGAGGGTACTATATGTCATATTTTAACTTTTCTAGATGACTGATTTTTGAGAGCTGTGCAGAGTACCAGAGCCTAATCTGTTGAGATCAATTTTTCAAAGTGCGATGTTGTACTTTTTTTTAAATAAAATAAAAGAGTGCGATGTTGTAGATCACTATAAGTGACAGTAGACAACCCCATTTCCATTGAAAAAATTGTAGCTATAGAGTGTAGACATTTATCCAAGTCAGGGTTGCATCATGGAACAATTTGTCCTTTCAATTTCACATCTGGGCCTGCAGCTGGGAAGTATTGCTGGGATCGGCAGCCTGAGTGGAGTGCGTTTCGTGATAGCAGTTTTGGCCATGGCATATTGGAGGTAAGCCTAAGACTTTTTTATCTTTTTGTGTGCAAAATGTCATAGCATTCCTTACAGAGGCCCTATGACACTTGGGTAATGGTCTGATATGGGTACCACTTTTACGCATCTCACATAGTGTGACTTATGTTTAACTCATTTTATGTGTGCTAGAAATTCTGTCTTTAACACCATGTACATAGCCGCAGCCATGGTGTCTATAACACCCTCTAAATTTTGTAACGTTGAAGGATGTAAAAAAGAACATGATTGCATATGAGTGGTTGTAGAATCAAGAATCAAGCAAGAACAGTACTTGTCTTAGCATCTGTAAATAGAAAGGGTGCAGTGCTTCAATGGCTAAAGAATGTTATGGTGTAAACACAGGTAAAGAATTCTACTTATGCACTCTGGACATGGCATCGGAATCAAGATGTTTACGGTGACGCGGTTGGTGATCAGATCTACATCGTGCGGCAGCCCGAATTATGTTTGGACATAAACCGGGCCAATCTCATGGTACTGGACATCTTAACCCCTAAAGGTCAAAGGATTTGTGGTTTTAAACTGACAAAATCAATTGTGAAAAATATTATGGAACACAATTTGTTACACTTACTAGATCATAATGCCAAAAATCAGAATGTCATGTCCAAATATCACATTGTCATAACAAAAGACCATATTGTCATGACCAAAGATCTGAGTGCCATAACCAATGACCATAACCTTTAGCAACGTGGTTTTCGGCTTCAGCAACGTGGTCTTTGGTTTCGGCTACATGGTCTCTAGCTTCAGGAATACGGTGCTTTGGTCAAGGCATTTTGGATTTGGTCAGGGCATTCTGTTGTTTAGCTAGGACAACATGGACTTCAGCTATGGCAATGTGGTATTTGTACAAGGCATTATGGTATTGGCATTAAGATCTAATAAATGTAACAAATTGTATTTCATAAAATATAATTTAGATGGGACCAAAGTTAATATCACCAGAATCAATGAAGAACATTGCATATGTTGGTAATAAAAACAAATAAGTTTAAACAAAAGGAAATCCCCATAAGACTTTTTAAAACTGCTTAAAAGAAAAACATGAGGCCCAATTCAAGCTTCTTAGTCCTTTAGGGGTGAACCGTGAAATTTGGTGTTTGCAATTAAAGCTACTCATTCATTTCATTTCTCATTCATTTCCTTGCTTATTGTTTCTGTGATGGCTAAGAGTTGGAAACCAAAATTTGTGCAGCATGGATCAGCGTACCCGGAACCTCCTGCACCATAATCCACTCTATCATGTTGTGCACTTGGATGATGGCCTGATATGGGTACCAGTGAGACGCGTCTCACTATGTGTGATTTATGTCTAACTCATTTTATGTGTGCTAGAAATTTCATTTTTAACACTATGTATATAGCTGTAGCCATGGTGCCTATAACACCATCTAATTTTTGTAATTTTCCAATGTTTTTTTCTTATCAAAAGGATATTTCTCGAAAATCACACTATTTCGGGAGGGGGTACCCATATCAAGCCATCACCCACTTTTGTGATCTTCATGAAAAGGTGATGGAAATGCTTGTATTATGTTTGCACCTAATTAATTAGTATAAATCCTTTCTTGTTGTCTTCAACTTCATTACTACCCTAGTATTTGGTGTTACCCTAATACCGTGAATATGCATAAATTAGGGTTTATACTAATGGGCTGACATTCTGTGATTTTATTGGGCTCAAGGATGGACCAAGTACCCTGCAAATATTGGAGACTGTATAGATGGCTATGTATGGAGTTTGGTGAGGAGGATTCGGTCACAAGATCAATTCAATAATTGCATGATGTGTCCTTGTTTGAAGAATAGAACACCAGAAGATGTTGATGCCATCCAATTTTAAGAGGCAACCATTCTAGAAACTGCTTTTCATGAAGCAGTAGGAGCAACCTTCAAAGCAACCAACTGAATGAAGTACTCTGGTGAGTCCTCTCTCTTTATCTTGGTGTCCATCGTACCCAAAAATGTGCCACTATGGTTGTTGTCTTACTCGACCACTAGAAAGTGTCAAACACAACATCAAAGACATCTAGTAGACCTCCCTATCTGTCAAACAAGCATATTTTAGAATATATATATTCTAAAATATTTTTGGATATTCAGAAATATTTCATCAAAGTTGTCTAATTAGATAGTCGACATTGAACATCCAATAGGACGTCAAGTAGGAAAAAAGTGTCAAACATGACAACTTGTAAGCCACAATGTGGAGATAGATAGAAACTCTAGTCCTCTTTCGAGGCCGGCGTGAATAAAGTGTCTGTTTGTAATAACAATGACACAGTGCCCACCGGACAAAGGGCCATTGGTGCAAAACTACTCTCTCCTAGCCACAATGTCAACATAGAGTGATTCATCCTTGAGAAGAAGATAGATAGATAGATAGAAACTCCGAGCCTCTTGCGAGGCCGGCGTGAATAAAGTGTCTGTTCGTAAACCTTGAGAAGAATATCTTTATTGTGCATACAGATATATCTAATTTTGCCCGCAAAGATATCTTATTGGGTTTATATCAATTCTCCATTCTATCTTGGTCATTTGATTCTTTCACCATCTTCTCCAATCATTCTAATAGTTCCTCGTCTACATGTGAATTCCTCCACAAAGATGTGATCTTCCAACTAGTTCAAGAATGTTGTGTATATCTCCTCTACATTTCAAAAATTCAATTTAAGATAGTTGTACTTGTCTAATGAAATTTATGCCACATAAAGAAAAAAGACACTACTAGAATAGTGGGTGTCAAAATCGGATGGCAGGTTAGGTGAACAAAAGCCAAGGTTTGTTGTCTCCACATGTTTTGAAGGTTGAAGAGAAACATAGCAAAACCTGATTTTTGCTAGTATCATGCTTTCATGGATGGAAGTTGAGAATCACCGGTGTATGAGTAGGTTTGGTTTTCACAATTTCACATTTACAACTTGCTTTCTCACCTTGGTGTGACAAGTGTCATGGTAACCCAGAAGATAACCAAAACACAAAGTTAGACACAAAATGGGTTTCAAAATACACTTTCAGGTATCTCATGTGCTTGTGCCACATAGAGAATCACTACTCTAGTTATCTTTCACCAATTCACCATCCCATGACACTCACTAATGAGTATGCGAGGGAGGGATCACAATAATTGCAATCGCCTGAACGCTCATGCAATCCCTACCCAAGATCATTTTGCACACATTTTCACTATGGCACTTTTGGGTCCACTTACCTTATGCTTGTTTGAGCTGTGGCAGATAAACAATAAGACTACACAGCCCTCATTCAGCAATTGGATATCGACACAAGTGGGAATCATAATGGTCACAAAGAGACTTGTGAAATCCAAGTACTAAAACCAATTCCTGGAGATTGCTAAGAAACAAAGTGTGGAGACAAAACCAGAAACAATTACATGGCACCAACATTGCATTGGGAACGTGTGAATCAATTGGGAACACAAAAAGAACATGGGAACTTTGGGAACGTGAATAGAACTCGGGAACATTAGAAAACATGATGGGAACATTAGGGAACGCCAGTGAACATTAAGGAACGTGAAAGGGACGCTAGGGAGTGTGATGCCAAACTTTGGGGAACATCATGAGAACTGTGGAGAACGATTTGAGAACATGATGAAAAATTGGATGAAAGGCATGCATGTGAAATGTGGATGATATCATGACATGGTATCGTGACGGATACCAAGCAGAGTAATGACATCATGACACTGTGCACTTAACCCCTAAACATCCCATGGGGATAGTAGATACGTGGCCGTATAATTGGTATTTGCTACCAACAAGAAGCTCTAAATTGGGATCTCAATAGCTCACTAGAACCGCATTGATGTGAATTTCAGCTTCTGTGTTGAACTCAAACCTATAAAAGGTCTGGATCCATTCCAAATAATAGAAAAATACACCATATTCTACTGGCCGCAAAGGCACTTTCAGACGTTTAGGGGTTAATATAAGAGATGACAATCAATCAATTCCTGAAGCCACAAAAGTAAATACAAAAAGAAACGTAGTCATTTACCTCCATGTTTGGCGATGATATACAGACTGCTGGAAACACCAAATATTTTCAAACCCTATCAAACCTTCCTGCAGAAAATGAGCTCCAACTACAACCTTGCACTCCATCAAGAGCTCAATCTTTTGTTACAGAATCAACGATATCTGTGGGTTGAACGCATTCAATGATATCTGTGAGTCTTTGCATAAATGCATTCAACCCACTCAAGGTATTCTCGTCTATTGTGTCCCTGTCGTAGAGGACATGCGCGAAATCCACAAGTCTGACTGATACAGTTTGTGGACACGTCGGCTCGCCCTCGTACACCAACAATACGGATGCCGAATAAAAGTGATAACTGGTTTGTACCTCAAGCCTGCAAAATCAGGAATAATTTCTTTTAAAAACACAAACACAGATACCAACTTTAAACCTGAACTCAAATAGGAAGTTCACTTTAAAGAAATAACTCTTTTTGAGATTGGTGTACATTAAGAGTTTGTTTAAGGTCCACAAGACAATGTGAGTATACACTTAATTACCTAAACTTTCTAAAGATATTCTTACCATTCCATATGCTTTATGACAATTCTTTTTAGAGCCTTATAAATAAATACTGACTCTGTTCCGATATAAGCAGCACCTCCAAGAATTTTGTGGTGAATTCTCAGAGGTGCTGCTTATATTGGAACAAAGGGAGTAAATTATTTCAACTCTTATCAATATGAAGCCAACCACTTTAGACAAATTTTTCGGCTACATCACAAACAAACTTCTAGAAATGCAAGGCCGATTTATAGTAAGAAATTAATCATGCACATGGTGAAAAGCTACACTAATGAAATTTAGTATTAGTAAGACTAACAACCCTACTACAGCTTCGACAGTGGGAATGACATGTGGCAAACTGGGAATTACTGACAGCTTTCATAAGTAAGTCGAAACTGGGAATGATAAGTGGCAAACTCCTACGTATTGTAGGGACATTATTTCTCCTCACGTTTTAACAAACTATGGTAAAAGATATCCATTCTTGTTGGACACTAAATCACAATTTTAGTGTAGTATTTGGACAAGAGAGTACCAGGCCTTGAGCTCTTGAAGCTCTGTGAGGGTAGCTCCATAGATGTTGTTGGCGAATGCACCATCCCAGCCATTCTCGGCCGAAGGATTTGAGGAAACGAAACGTTTGAGTGCATCTGGGACGTCCTCCGGCTTCAGATCTTTACACCATTTTCGTGGGGCTTTCCATACTTCAGCATTTTTGGCTTCGTAAACCTTCGAAAAGCAAGTCCTCATAAATTCCATAGTCATTTGACCCCCAAAACTCGTACGTTTTCTATATTCACTATTGCACAGTCTTCGGAGAATTTTGACTTTACATCGTAACAAATGTACTACATGACAAACAATACCTTATTGGCACCATAACATTCTTGAACTAGTTGAAAAATCATCCTCTTGAAAAAAATTCATGAGCAGCTATTTGAATGATGAAGAAGAGTACTGGCAAAGATGGTGAAAGAATTAAATGGATGGAAAACTTATAAGAACCAAAAAGATTTCATGTGCAATAAAGATTTTTCTAGATGATGTAAGGGGTTACGCTCACTTATGAGGGTGCTATGCTTTGTTACTAGTTCAAGAACCGTAGCCCGAGAGCGGGTAACAAAGCAGAGTGCCCGAGTTGTGGTGAGTGTAACTTGACGTAAAGCACTGGCTGCCTGCCAATCGAAAGTGTGCACAAGAGCATTAACTTGTTAACACTGCACTGCACACTTGAACTCGAGTAAGCCCAATAATGCGTTGTTACATGCACACTTTATAACGGACTTAAAAGCAACCAATGCTTTATGAATTGTATTTTGTTCAAGAATGTTATGACAGACTTTGAGTTATGATAAATGAATGGCATTTTGACACATGGATGATGAACTACTTGGAAACTCAGGGACCAAACTCTTGAATATGTAAAAATTGAATTCAGGTAAAGTAACGTTGAGAATAGAGATTTTTTTTACCTGCATTCCGGAGACACGGTAGCCCAGAGCTTCTGTAGTGGTTTCCTTGTCCTTCGCCCTAATGTAGGTCCCCACAAATCACAAGGAAAAGTTAGACAAGAAAATGAAATCTAAATTTCACTACCATCAAAATTTAACCAATTTAAATGGTCTGCACAAAACTTAGGAAACTCTTCCAAAGACAAAATAATAACTAATCAATACAAAATGAAGACTAATTAACATCACATGTCCACATGAACTAAGAAAGTGAGGCAAAGAAATTTACTTGCACTTCTCCACATATTTGGGACCTGCCTCAGTATACCATGTGCGTGCTCCTACCTGAGAATTTTGAAATGCAAATCAATTTTAACGTATGAAATTCACAAATTGATTTGACAAAAATCTATGATGGTTTTTTTCAAATTCAGTTGTACAAATAATTTCAAATCATCATGGTTAAAATCTTCTTCTTAGACATCAACGTCCGAAAAGTTAGAACTGATTTATTATAAGTTTTGTTCAAAACCCTCAAGGGATTAATGGCAAGATAGCAAATAAACATACAAAATTTTAACTAAATATTTATAAGAATTAGAGTGATGGATTTGGATTCTTGAGTGCAAAACAAGACTCATAAAGAGAGAATTAACTCCAATTCTATCTAAAATTGGTGTTCATAAAGAGTTTGATTGATTGATGTCCCATGAACAATAAGAGTGACGTAAAAACTACATATCCCTATTAAAGGTAAACTCTATATTACCTAATATTGTTTAGATTAAAATACATGTAACAATCTAAAATAAAGAGGATTCTACATGACTTGCAAAGTCATAACTTCTAACGTAACCTTACGCAATGAAATGTTTTGAGTAACTTACTTTCACATCCATAATTCCTGGCTTTTGAAATCCATCTGACAAATTCTCCATGATTGCATGCTGTAAGTTCATAGGTTAAGACATCCAAAGCACATACCATTTGCACCAAAAAAAACCAAATCACAAATCCCTCTCCAAAAAAATGAATTAAAGTAAAAAAAATTATATGGTTCTTTTCTAGAATTCATAGTATAATTCCTATTCAATAATCTTAAATTGCTATAATACATATATCACAAATTTATTAGATATAAGAAATTAATTCTAGGGTCCCAACATGCTACTGTTGCTTTTATCATGACTCATTTCATTTGGGTCTATAATTTTTTTCACCTATTTCTATAAACACGTCATAATTGCATTAAACATAAAGAATGCATTCTTTCAATCCCAACATGCCACTATTGATTTTTAACACATGCCTCATTCCACAACTTTTGAACTTTCAAACCATTGCACACCAACGCTTAGCCCCTCCTTATGGGTAGAGACCAATGGTGGGCATGTATGGCATCTTGTGCATGAAATGAACCCAGCCTATACAATGTTCTACAATGTACTATACTTCCATATGAACATTCGTTTATTATTACTCATTTATATTAGATACACGCCCAAATTTGGTAAAGACCAGTGTTGGGCTGGTAGTAAGAAAACAAATAGTGAAGTGTTGACCTTAAATACTCAATTGAGAACCACAAAGTGCCAAAATGAACCACTTCCTTAAATTTTAGTAAGACCCTGTTACTAACACTAGTAGAGACCAACTCAAACTCTAATTCCCCAAATTAAAAAAACAAAGATATAGCAATAATTTTCTACTGAAAAAGGATATTGACTGTAACACCGGTGTTGGTAGAATCAATCTCAAGAGTGCCATAGAACTTGGGGAAGAATTTTTGGATGGCGGGAGGTACAGTGGTGTCGGACCAGAATCTGTTATAGAAAAGGACCTCCTTGTCACCTCTAGCACCATCTTGCAAGGGCTTGTAAAATCGACCTGAGTCATCAACTAGGGAACCAACTCGCCCATCTGTAAATCAAACATTAAAAATCATCATAAATGAATAGAATCATGTACTACTCCAACAAGCACCTATGCTATGAGAGGCTTTTTGTTTCTTAACCAAGGATTCATGGTTTTAAAATGACAAATTTAAACGATCGTATTGTGAAAAACATAATTTAACCCTTAAAGGTCCAGAGAGCCCTTTCCGACCAGTATAATACACCGATACTCCATTGTGTTTGGCATAGTTCCACACCTCCTATGGGTTTAAGATCAAAAGTGAAGTTAAAATTCACGTCAACATGATTTTAATGAGCCATTGGGGTCTCAATTTGAAACTTTCTATTTACAACAAATGTCAAATATACGCCAACATATATACTATCCCCATCAGCCCTTTAAGGGTTAAGTGGGACCAAATTTTGTATCACTGGAATTAGTGAAGAATACTACATATGTTGAATAAAAAAAAAATGAGTTTGAACAAAAGAAAATCTACATAAAATATACTCAAAAATACTGAAAAGAAACATGAGGGGTCCTTATGGTCCTTTAGGGGTTAAACAATAGGGGTGTCACAGGGGGCTTTCTTCCCATTCTCAGTCTTAAAGAAGAATGGGTTGGTGGCACTTTGTCCTTGAATTGTGGAGGATCCATTCTCTGAAGATTGAGAAGCTTCATTCTTCTCCTCTTGAATTGAGGTGAAGAATGGGCGTGATTTTGATTCTCCATGGAGATGTTTTCACCTCGTAGGTTCGCACTGAGGTGACTGTTGCAAGTAAATTCGCTCAATTCGCTATTGTTTTCATTCTTCACACGCATTCAAGGGGTGTCACGGCCTGGTTCGTGGAGAATAGCCAAGATTGGCTCCTGAATTCTCTCTCCAGATTCTCAATCTTTAGAGAATCAACTTCTCGAAAGCGCCCTCACACCCCTAATGCACAGCTACAAAACTACGAGAATTTCTGTAACGTATTTCATACTGTAGTTGCACTGTACATGTAGCTTATTTCATGTTGAAGACTAGGGCTCAGTTTTTGAGAATACTACATAAGAACATGTGTTAACGAAATTGACCTCCAGAGACAATAGAAAACGTTCTAGAAACACTTACCCTCAAATCTATGCCCGGCTACTTGATGATCCGCAACTTTCAGCGCCTGAATGGAATGTGCCAACACAAGCCACTGGTAAGATAAGACAGAAAACTGGAGATACAAAAAAAAATGATAATGAACTTGCCATGAACTTTACACGTAGACCTCTTTAATATCATATTATATCAGATCCTTTGTCATCTCATCAAACCCTAGGAAACAGATATACCCCAGTTTATACTCACACTCTGTTATATCACAAGAAACGGCGATAATTAGAAGCTCAAAACCTCCCTACTTCTTACATGCAACATATATAACGTTACAAAACTGCCACGTGCAATTTGGGCGACATTAAAGAAGTATAAGCATGTTGAGATTAAATAAAATTACAAAAAAGCTTTCATATATCCACCAGCTTCGCAAGGTTTCTGAAAACCCTAGACTTAGTAATAAAACTCCGACAAGATGAGACTACGTTAAACAAACTACAGAGAGCATGAACTCTAACAAACCCTTACGAAGAATTAACCGCAATACGTATGATTCCTCAATAAGGAATAGAGCTCTGATGAAAAAATGAAAAAGCACCAGAGTTTCCAAAGAACGAAACAATTGAAAATGGACACAAAACTGAACGTGACAGAAGCAAACACTCACGGGCATGGCAGAAGGATCCACTGTTCCAAGCGCAGGACCCATAGCTCCAAACGTAACCTTCCGTTACGCAAATCACTCTGAAAGTTTGCAAGTTCTTACACCAAATGCCAAATCCCGTTGACCTAAACAAGAAAAACAACAAATCACATTTGCAACGAACGCGAAGGAGAAATCGACTTTCAGATCTGAGAACAATGATGTCGGAAAGTAGTGACTAAAGAAAAGAAGGGAAGGGACTGATTACCCACGTTTCCGTGAACACGCAAGATTGATGCGAGAACCCTACTTACGCGGTGATTAGAAGCGAATTGGGAAGTGCATTGAGGGATCTGTGAAGAGCTTTGTATCAGTCGGAGACGGAGGACTGAAGGCGGGCCCCGAAAAGCCCAGTTCTGCAACAGAAGAATGTGAAAAAAACTGTAGCGTTTTACTTGTTTTTGTTTAAGAAAAGTGTGGCTTTTTACCATTAAACAATCTGAAGCTTGACTTGCAGAATTCGTGCCTTGACTGATGGAAAGTCAAATAGCACGTGTAAGCTTACGCTTAACCTCACTTGACAGCATTCCCACCAGTCAAGGTCGGCAGCTCATGCTTCATACAGTGTTTTTATCGTCTCTGCACCACCAGGGAAGAGGCTACGGAAACGCTTCGTTGTTAGGAGTTACTAGGAGTCACGCACCTAGACAGTAAAGAGAAGCCGTAAAAATAAATTTGGGGTAAGGTGAGTGGGCCACAAACCAACACTTTAAGCATTGTGACTGTCTATAGTAATCTGAAGTGCAATGTGGTAGTTTGAATGAATTAGCAAACTGATTCTAAATCCACTCCAAGTTGAATCATCATTTTTGAAACTATATTGAATAAGTTCTGAATTTTCGAAGTTCAGAGTCTAGGTTGCCTATTTGTGGCAATAGACTTGGGCTAAAATTGACAGAGAATCTGTCTTGAAGGATCACAAAAAAACATTAGAATACACAAGGTTCCCACAAATGAGGTGAGTTCAGGTAGTCATTCAAAGTCAACAATCACTAAACTATATTGGTGATTGTTGGTTTTTGGCATAGTGAAGTGCCTTTCATGAAATAATTATAGGATTTTGTTTAAAGTCGGCATCGGTTTATGGCCCACTCACCTTAACCCCTAAGTGACTGATTTTGTAGTCGCAGCCCAAACAACAGTGATTGCCTATGGCCAGGAAATGACATTTTTCAAGTTCTGATTTTTTGTTTAAATTGGGGGTCGAGATCATGTTCTAGTGCTTTTTGGTACATTTCATTTGCAACATTGAGGTTCACTAAAGATTTTTTCAAAGACAAAGACTTCAATATTGTCCTAGTGTTATAAAACTTACTATTTCGGGAAACTAATGCTATTCACTCATTTGAAAATTTTGCCTTTTCAAATTTTGGAATAAAATATTTAGTTTTAACCAATCATATCAAATTTCAAATTCTAGAAATAAAATTTGTAATTTTGGTGAATTTTAAATGGTAAATGCTCTTAAATTCATTAAATGAGTATCTAAAACTATTTTTGAAACTTTGACCGCACGGATAATTATTAAACATCATGCTTCTCATTTTCTCTTTTGGACCAAACTTCATCAAAGTTACAGAAGTAACATTTTATAACACATTTAGGTTTTGCCTTAACCCCCTCTGTCATTTAGGGGTTAAATACTAAGGTAGAGACTCATAAACTAGTCGCTTGTTTTTTTCTTTGGCGAAATGATGCAAATATTCTTTAATATTTTGTGGATATTAGAGTTTCCTGCAAAGTCACCTTCAGTTTGAAGAATTTACTATGAATTTTGTTTAACCCTTAAAGGGCAGATGGGAATGGTAGACACGTTGGTATATACTTGACATTTGTTGTAAATAGAAATTTTCAAATTGAGATCCCAATAGCTCATTCAAATCACATCGACGTGAATTTTTAACTTCACTTTTGATCTTAAATCCATGGAAGGTGTGAATCCATGCCAAATACAATGGAATATTGATGTATAATACTGGTCGGAAAGGGCTCTCTAGACCTTTAAGGGTTAATATATTTTCGTTTGTTCATTCCAAATAGTTAAAAGGTATGCAGAAGATCTTGGTGATTTATCATTTTCAGGAGCCCCGTGGGGACACGCTTGATCGTTTTTCTCATCAAACTTTAATTTTCATCTAGTTCATAATTTCAAATGAAAATTGTCCCAATTAAGAAAGTGTGAGGGTAATTCGGTTTAACAATACTTTATATGAGAAAGATGCCAGAAAAATAAAAAAATATATAAAAATGTGAGGAATTGTGTGTATGAGTTTGGTAGTCTTTCAAACTCATGGAAAAAAATTATGCCCTAGAGGTAGGAAACTGACCTATTGCATTGGCAGACTCTATGAGCATGGGGTGAGGTGGCAATTATTTGTTGTATACAAACTTCGAGGCAACCACACTAATACAATTCACACAAATTTTGAAAATCATTCACAACATTCGAAACTTTAAGGATCAGAAGTCGGGTGGGTCTCATTTCGAAAATAATCATGAGAGCTTCATTTTGATAACAACCACAAAGCTGAAGGTTTCCAATTGTGTCAGCAATCACCAAAAAACGATAGGTACCAAGTGAAGAAAGTTAGATCTTCAAATGTTCATAGTACACAAACTGCTTGAAGTTAGAAAATGCGCCTAGGCTCTTTGCAATACTTTTGAGATTTATTATAAAGATAGAATGTTTGTAACACACAATTCGCTATTTACGCACTTGGCCATATAATCATGCATTTGGCCCCTAGGCGCATTAAAAGATTTGTCTCAAAAATTCTCTAAATAACAACAATTTTGTCTTTCTACAACCCTTTACATTGTAACCAAACAATTATTTTATTTATTTTTCATCCTTGTCCTTATCTTTTCTTTTATCTTATTTTCTTCCCTGTCTTCTTTTTTGTCTTCCTCTTGTCATTTTTCTTATCTTCCTTCTTGTCTTTTTTTGTCTTTTTTTTTTTCTTCTATTTTTTCTTCATTCTTTTCTTTCCATTTTTGGCTCTTCTTGTGCAACCGCTGATCCCAAACTTGCACCAAAATTTATTTTTATTTTTTTCTTTCTTCGTTCTTCTCTTTTCTTCTTCTTAGTTAGGTTTAAGCTTGCCATTTGTAGCAGTAAACCTTAAAAAAAATTAAGAATTTTTTTAATTATTATTTATCCTTCTTTGTTAGGGATTAGCTTGCCATTTGTGGCGCAGAATCCTACAAAATAAAATTAAAAAATAATAATAATTAAAAATAAAAATCAGGGTGGATACAACCGCCGGCTGAACCCTAAACAACGTCGGAGAAATAAAAATAAAATAAAAATAATCAAAAATTTGTTTTTTCGACCATGGAGTGCGCGCCCACGCACTCTATGTCACTCTTCTTTTCCCTCCCCTCTCTCCTCTCCTCATATAAGAAAGAAGAAACAAAAGAAGAAGAAGAAAAAAAATATTCAAGGTATAGAAATAGCCGTCGGCTGAACCCTAAACAACAACAAATATATTTTGATGATGATATATATATGAAGTTCATCATAAGTAATTGTGTCTTTTGATGATATATTAACCCCTACAGGACCAAAAAGCCCAAATTAGCCTCATGTTTCTTTCAATGGTTTTAAGTAGGTTTTATTTAGAATTCTTTTTTTTCAAATTTATTTTTTCTTTGACCAATACATATAATGTTCTTCATTGATTTTGGTGATATAAAATTTGGTTTCATCTAATTTGTATTTTTCACAATATGGTCATTTGCATTTGTCATTTTAAAACAATAAATACTTGGGTCTTAGCTGGTTCCAGCACTTGTTTGTTCTGTCGCAAAGCCTTACAATCTTGCAAATTGTGAGTCCTTGTCATCCTTGGGTTATTCCGCCCCTCGTCGAGCCAGATCAGCCCGCCTGTGTTCTCTAACAACAACAATAAACCACCTATGTTC
This sequence comes from Pohlia nutans, assembly GCA_022496805.1. Classification (NCBI taxonomy): domain Eukaryota; kingdom Viridiplantae; phylum Streptophyta; class Bryopsida; order Bryales; family Mniaceae; genus Pohlia; species Pohlia nutans. The sequence goes on along the minus strand of CM040092.1, from coordinate 11,096,732 downwards.
CGTAGATGTACAATGGTCTTCAATAAGTCTTGCAACCCCACTTTCAAACCTCACACTAAAACATTTATCACACTCACTATGACGGTTCGCCGATCACAAAATTTTGCATATGTACCACTGCTTGGACATGAAGCATTTTTTGACCAAATCTTGGTACCTTGAAAATATGTGGTTTATGAAATAATGCCAATTTGCCAACTTTTAAGCCTTTGTTTAAAAAAAACCATATCTGATACCCAATAGCTGGCAAGGATCTAAATTTTTGGTAGAAAGTAGAAGCCGCAATAAGGAACAATATAGTGTTATAAAAGATAATGGTATTCCTAGGTATTTTTGTGTCCACATGCAATTCAAAATTTTAAAAATAAGGCTAAATTTTAGTTTAATTATATAATAAAGTAATTTTTCTACTTTTGTCATTTTTTTTGTAACACCATGTTGTCATAGTAAGGAATAACATGGTGTCACAAAAAAATGAAAAAAAAAGTCAATTACTTTATTATGTTATCAAACAAAAATTTGGCATTATTTTTAAAATTTTGAATTGCATGTGGACACAAAAATACCTAGGAATACAATTATTTTTTATAACACCATATCGTTCCTCATTGCGACTTCTACCTTCTACCCAAAATTTGGATCCTTGGCAACTATTGGGTACCATTTATGATTTTTTTTAACATAGGCCTAAAAGTTAGCAAATTGGCATTATTTCATAAACTGCGCATTGCGCATTTTTAAGGTTTCAAATTTGGCCCAAAAATGCTTCATGTCCAAGCGGTGGTACATGTGCAAAATTTCATGGTCAACAAACCGTCGTAGTGAGTGTGATAAATGTTTTGGTTGTAGGTTTGAAAGTGGGGTTGCAAAACTTAATGGAGGCCATTGTACAGTGACAAAGTGATTGACTCTGTTTGTGGTTGTGGCCACACAATGCCACGTCAGACTATCAGAGCCGCTGGATCACAATGGGCGATCAAAGGGCAAAGGGGCGCCCTGCCAGCAACTCACTCTTGTGCACTCTCTGCACTTGAGGAATGCGACATTACTAGTATAAGTAAGAGGCGTGACAAGGGACTTTGTAGGTGGAAAATAGGATTGACATTAAAAATTTCTAAAAGTAAATGCTGAAAATGTTGAGAATTTTTTTCAAAGTTTTTTTGTATAGTGAAAAAAAATACATTGAAGAACGTTATCGAATATTTGATTTTCAATACTTTATCTTTTTAGGAAAATAAATTATTCGACATAGAAGTAGCGACCTTTCCCCTCCACCTATTGAATAGATTGAATTTGAATGATTATAGAGCATATTTGGGATGTTCATGACCACACTTAAAAGCGATTTTGTATTTTCATGGTAAACCACTTAAAAATTCATAAAAATAATAAAAATAAATTTGAAAAATTTAGAATTTCTCTTGGGTTTGACTCTATTAAGATTTATCTTTCCCTCAAAAATTTATGACAACTTTATATTTTCTCCAAAATGTTCAGATTGTTTTGTCATGTACCTTGAAAGTACAGTTGATACCATGTGAAGCATGGTAGAGTTGATACCCTGAGGGGTAGAGTTGATACCCTAAGGGGCAGAGTTGATATACTGAGGCGTAGAGTTGATATCCTTAGGAATAGTAATGTATTTTATGTGGCAGTGTGTGAACAGAGGATGATGGGAGCAAGCCAACTCCCAGTTGAAGATGGATGGATTGGAGTTAGACAACTCCAAGTTGACAACATGTGCACTGGAGTTAGACAGCTCCACATTTAGTGCACTAGAGTTAAACCACTTCTAATTGAGAACATGGGCATAAGAGTTAGATAACTCTAGATGAGGTGCACTGGAGTAAGACCACTCACTACTAGAAAATTCAGCGTCCAAATCAACAGAGAAGCGTTGATATTTTCTGTTGATTTGGTCGCATTGTTCCGGTCATCCATCAACAAAAATCTGTTGATAGTTTCTGTTGATCAGGTCACCGAAAAAAAAAAAAAAAAAAAAAAAAAAAACTTTTTTACTACCCGGATTTTTCGGGCAGCCAAGCTTTACCACCAAAGTTGTCACTCGGGTTTGAACTCAAGACCTCACGTTTATTACTTAACACTCCAACCAACTCAACATACATAGAATTTGATGAATAAAACATAATTTTTTTCTTACATATACACTTACAATTTGATGTTTTGTAACTCAGCATACTTTGGTGGCCATTTTGACATAGTAAAATAACTTTTTAAAAAAATCTTTGGACTAAGAAAAGCTGAGAAATCAGGTTAAGTTTTATCTCCAAAAATCCGTTTGTGATTTTAAGCCTCCAGTCAAAAGTTATAGACAAAATTCAGAGAGGGTGTTTAAAAATATCAAAGAAAATATTCCTTGCTACACCACTCTGAAATTTGTCTATAACTTTTGACTGGAGGCTTAAAATCACAAAAGGATTTTTGGAGATGAAATTTAACTTGATTTCTCAGCTTTTCTTAGTCCAAAGATTTTTGAAAGAACTTATTCTACTATGATAAAATGGCCACCAAAGTCTGCTGACTTTTTTTTAATTTTTAATTGTGAATGATTAAGTTAAAAAAAAATTTAGAGTACATAGAACTTCAACCATGGTGTTTAAATGTTGCCCAAATAAGGGTGTTTTAAATGTTTTAAGTGTTTTGAAAGTCATAATTGTGCTTTGATGCCTTTCAACTTTGGAGATTATGTTCACAATCTTGTTAAGAGTTTGTATAAAGAATTTAAAACTAATTGGATCTATTTGTCATAGTACCCAAAATTGCCCAAAAGTAAAAGAAATCACCTTTTGAAAAGTCGAGTCTATAAATTGCAAAAGATTCCAAAGATTCCATAATATTCCTATAGATTCCATATTATTTTGATAAATTCCAGAAAATTCCAATATATTTCCAAAAGATTCTAAACAGATTCCAAAAGATTCTAGATTCACTAAAATTTTGTTGATTTGGTCATCGCACTACTCAAATCAACAAAAAGTTGGTAGCAAACTGTTGATTTTTACAAAAAGTTTAAAAATCAGTGAAATCGGTCATTGGAGTGCCCGAAACAACAGAAATCAGTTGATTTTCTGTTGATTTGGTCACGATTTTCTAGTAGTGACTCCAGATTTAAAAGTTAAAGGACTTAACGATCTATGGACTAGATCTCATTTTGAAGATAGAAAGTTAAAAGACTAGAGATAGACTACTAGTTCTTATGGTGAAGGGACTTAGGATATAAGCTCGGGGGTGAGAAGGTAGAGGCTCTCTTTGGTGGAGATCCCTTCTCTTTGGTTGGGTGGTTGATCTTAGACTAAGATTTTGTTGGTCTAAGATTTGAGTTCTTCAACTCAGTAAATAATTTATAATTTACTACATATTGTGAGAGTTGGTGACAAACTTGTTGGGAGGTTTGTTACATGTTTAAATGGATGGTAATAGGTACATCCATCTTAACCCTTTAGCGCGCCAGTGTCCATATATTGAACGACGAACAATTTAAAGTTGTTCGAATCTCATCCAGATTGGACATTTTTCATCTATCAAAATTATCCTTGGTTCTTGATCAAGTTGACTATCCTTTGAATGGTCTGGATCTTCAAAATAGGTTATTATGTGATTTTTAGAAAAACAACACAATCGGTTTATGTTAAGTTTCATTCTTAGTTCAAAAAGTGAGACCTCAAACATGATTTTCCAAAATAAATACAATCAAATAATGGAAACCATACCATCTCGTAGCGCATGTTATTCCAATTTCATTACAAATTTTTGAAATTTTTTTGTGTTAACTTGGGATTTTTAATTGAATTTCAAGAGAAAACCTTCAAAAATTAAAAATAAATAAATAAAAAATAATATGATAAATCCAACCGTACAGATGTGATCTTCACATTGACACTTACGACCTCGCTTTGTACATCAACTCCATTTTTGGTTTTCATCAAACATTTCATAACGCTTCTTTGAAAACAGTGTTGAATCGGGACGTTAAAGGGTTAATCTCCGTCAGATTCCATCCTTCAGCTCCAGCTGGGCCCATTACCGCACGCCACGTTCACCGCGGTAACCGCCCCAACACCACAACTAATCCGGTTCTCGCAGGATCTATTGACACCCGGAGGGTATCGTCGGGTCTCACCAGGGATCTGGGGTTTGGAGCTCTGCGAAGCGTTTGGCTCTTGCCTCTGGCTATGGCGGAAACCTGTTGAAGAAACCCCAGCTTTACGTTCTTCGGCTCGTGTTTTTGGTGTGCTGCGTGCACGGCGGCCCCCATGGCTCCATTCGTGGATAGCGACGGCGACGACAGTGACGGGGAATACGAAGACGACGCCTCTCTCTGCGATTTTCTCGAGTCCGAGGTCTTGGGAGACGAGGAGGCTGATGACGTCGACACTCAAGCTGCCTCAGAGACGGATGGCGAAGACGCTATTGCGGCGACGCAGGTACTTATCGAATTCTGTAATCTTCTTGTGTCAACACTGATAGTATTATCAGTATTTTAGTTATTCTACTATTGCTATGTTTGGCGATGTTGCATCAAATTCAGTGATGCTTTTGGTATTTTTCATCAACATTAGGCCGATTTTAGAATTGAAGTTAGTTGTTACTGTGGATCTTGGTATGCTTAGCATCAATTTAGCATTTGTAATTCATTTGCGTCTACACTGGTATTTTTCATCAACATTTTAGTCAATTATCGATTTCAAAACTGTTGTGATGTTTGACGATTGGTCGATTTTGGAATTGAAGTTAGTTATTACTGTAATATGCATGGATCTTGGTATGCTTAGCATCAATTTAGCATCTTTAATTCATTTGCGTCTACACTGGTATTATTTATTCACATTTTAGTCAATTCCCGATTTGAAAAACTATTGTGATGTTTGGCGATTGGCTGGCTGTGACGTCACTTGTAATATGCACGGATCTTGGCATGTGATGCGTCAGTTTGTTTTGATAAATTTTGGTGTGTCGGTGGATGTATTGAGTTTATTTTTAGTGTTCTTTGGATTACCTTCTTTTTTGATAATTCTTCAGTAGCTTTAGATTGTATTTTGATCAGCGTAGTATCTTGTAGGAATTAATTGACAATTTAGTTACAAGAAGCTTGTAATGGCATCTTGCGATTGATATGTGTATACTCGACATTATATTTTTGATTCGTACCTAAGAATATCTAGTGTATCTTGGCATTCCGTGTATTTCGATCGATGATCATGGTGTAGTTTTTATTTTAGCCATAGTTAAGAATATCTTTGATTGCTTCATTTAATCTTTGAGTACCGGTAGTATTAATATCATGCAAGAATTAATTATATATCTTTTTGTGTACAGTATCGTATATTCTTCCTGCAGGTCATCTTGTCATTTGATGTTGATGATGAAGTCATTGTTTTTGTTATTTCCTATAGATGTTACCTGGATGATTCAATATAGTTGTTTCATTTTCTTCAACCGTATAGTTTTGTTATAGATTGTTCCAATTCAAAGAGGCGATGTCTCTTTATGAGATATTCTCTACAATTATCGAGAGAGAATCCTTTCTTAGGCTATCATTTGCAATCATGTTACTCAGAGTTCCTCTCGAACTTGGAAGGCCACAAGTAATTGTTTTTCACTCGTTTTACATGGATAAAAGAGTTCATGTTTTTTCTACATGAAAAATGCATTGGAACAATGTAAATTAGGCACGTAACACGTGTGATAATCGTTAAGCATTGAGAAGTTTAGCGTTATTGTAATCCTTAAGTGTAATTTATGTCTAATGATTATTTACGTGCCAGATTTACATGGTTCTAATGTGTTTTTCATGTAGAAATATCATGAACCCTTCTATCCATGTAAATTATGTGGGAAACGATTACTTTTTGTGGCCTTCCAAGTTTGAGATGTTGCACTGCATAACATTCATTACAATGGAAGATTATAGGCAGACTTTTGTTTAATTTTATTTAATTAATTCTTTTGATTACCCTTAAAGACGTTAATGTGGACGGCTCCACATAAGCTGTTCTGAAGATAGAAATTTGATGAATCGTTCATGTTCTGTGAGGAGTCCACTAGTTATTGATTCGTATTCAGAGAAGTGCGAACCTTGACCACCATTGATATGGTGCTGGATGCTAGACCTGGCTTCCACACATCGTTCCATCAGCTGACTTCCCTGCCTGCCCCTCAAGCTGGAGCCTGAGCAGTCCGTCAACCAGGTTGATATGGTACTGCTCTTCTGTACCCCTAGTAGAGTGGTGGGTGGTGTTTCTGATTTGAGCAGTTGCCCCTAAGTGGGTGGTATTCTGCAGGTTTTAAACTAGCCAGATTTGTCTGGTTCACCACAAGACATCTTGTCTACACAGTTGGGCTTGTTATACCATCTTCATGGTTTCGAGTGTTTTTGGTTTTCCTCTGGGTAGGTGATTCCTGACGGTGGAGGGTCTAGCATTCAGACCGGGAGCTTCGGAAGGGTTCCACCAGAACTTTTTCAAAATATACTGCGATTTCTTTCATCAGAGGTACCTCACATTTGCACGACTAGCTTTGACTGTTTTGATTTTGTGTGTTCCTTGGTTTTGTATCACTGTATCATGACAGTATACCTCCTTCACAGTTTCGTGTTCCAGTGCGGAGGAGTTCAGGGGGTTTTGAGATCCTCCTAACTTGTATGTCTAATGTTTTACTATTGAACGCCAATTCTATTACAGGATTTGTCAACTTGTACAAGTGTTTGCCGGTTTCTTCGGAGAGCTGCTTCAGACGAGAGTCTCTGGCGTAAACTGTCCGTTCATTATCCACTATTATCTTAATTTGTTGTTCATCTTTAACCAGTGTATCAAATTGTCTTTCCCGAGTAGCAGTGTTGTAAGAGGAGAAATTCTTATGCGTACGATCCCTATTTCTTTTCTTGTCTGTGATGACTTAGGGATTTCATCATTATAAGTGGAGAATTACTAGAAATAAGTACTGTATTGGAGACGGTATGTTTATGAGTGAGACTTGCGTACAGAAACTGACGTGAGCATGAGGTTGACTACGTCCATGAGGCTTACAGAGGTGCTATTACTGAAAAGTGATGCTTACTTATGTGAACCTCTAAAGCTACTAAACTGAGGTGATGCTTAATATTTAAAGTCGTCCACTTGCAGGTACTGTCTGAGATGGGGTCCTCCTGCTAGGCCAAATGGTCGTAAGGAACCCCGAGGAAGTGCGTGGAAGAAATTATACTTTGAGGTGAATGAGAAGTTCCCTTTACTCGCTCTTCAGCATGGATAACTTAATGTATGTCATTTGTCCTAGCGAATAGGGTTGACTGGTATATTTCCTGCATTAGGACCGCTAATGTTGTTCAGTTGTTATCATGTCTTTCTCCCAGAAGCCTACATCATAATCGCTATAATGTATGAGGTCTCTAAATTGTAAGCTCCGAGGAGTTCTGCGTTTAGGCACTAGTAGATGTTGCTCTCTCAAGTATCTTCAAATCCATATGATGTACAAACATCGTCAACCGTTGTTTGGATGTGAGCAGCGCGATCATGCTGATATGGCGGAGTTTGTACGAAATACTCCTGGAGAGTTCCGTGAGTTATTTATTCAGATGCAGGCTGCCAAACGAAGTCAGGCTCCGTTGAAATCTCAGGTGACTTTCTATGTATTAGAAACTTTGCAGCGTTCAATCATGTCTATGCTCATTTGATGTTGGTGAAGTTTAGTGAGTGACATTTCAAGTCTGTTTTGTGCTTGACATTGGATTTAATCTGATTAACAATGTATCAGATGACTGGGTTTCTGAGAAAGTCAGTAAGTTTGAAACATGTCCATGTCCATGCTCGAACCTTTAATCAGGATTTTAGTTTGAGTGACTCTACTTGTGATACGTAGTACTTCAGTTGTGCTGATTGTTGTGTTAAGTATACAAGCTCTAAACCAGCGTTTTAATTAGTATTCAGATTGATATGCAATACATTTCTTGGAAGATGTTTTAATTGTTGTAGTCAGGACTATTTGAAAGTTTTACGCTACTGATACTTTTACGATTCTGTAGGTGTACGACGACCTGGTAGTTGTAGACACATCTATTGCGGACCAGATTACGGCCTGGAGACGAAGTCAAAGTCTGTCGGATGTATATACTGGTGATCACTCGTGTTCAGGCAGGACTTGCTCCTACTATCAAATTGGCGATGTCTTTTTGTGCGAGAGGACTGGCCGGGCACATGGTATTTCTTGTCTCCTGCTCACTTGAAGTACTTAGAGTAAATTCCTTCAGACATCCATGGGCTTAATATTTCTATTTGAATTATCATAGAGATGATTCATCAAGTAAGTTTGTAGATTAGAAAAAATTGTACCTGAAATTATTATTTGTGTTCATCTAATTTGTTACCCTCCTGTTGCAGTTTGTGATGACACGTGTAAAGAAACTGTTCTGGATTCTTCAAATGAGCTTCTTGTGTGCACTGTATCTGGTCGCTGTTTCGATCGGTGGCTCTCGCCTGCTGAGGAAAATGGAGCCGAATTTGTAAGTATTTCAGAAAAATTCTACAACTGATGGAAGAGAGTATGTACATTGAGCTAGAATCTGGTATTGGAATTTTGGGGATGAAAAAACATGCATTTGTGGAAGAAAGTATGTACTCACGTGGGTATGTCCCAGGGGCAGCAACAGGCAGACGCGAATGCAGCAGCTGAAGAGGGGGAGCCTTTCCTGGGATCAGGTCGCCTTGGTAATTCAACTAATCTTTCCAGGCCTTCATGTTAAAGTCGTCAAGATGTTCGGCATGTATTTGACACAATAAAGCAATGTTGGCCTATTCGTGTAATTGGGCTGTCTCTGCTTCTTGTTGATTTGGAAATTTGGCGTTCATCAAGATCGCAGGCATTCAAAATCTTTCTAACGTGATTTCTTGCATTTTGTACAGGACGCGCATACCTGCTGGGATACAATTGTGCAGATGATCGAGAGCTGGATGAGGCTCTGAGGTACGAATTTGTGTTTCAAGAGAAAAACTCTTCTGACATCAGTGTAGGGATTTGGGATTCTTGGTGCAGTAATGTCGGTGGCACGTTGCCTATGGTATTCCAAGATTAACCTCACGCCTATCTCGTTACATAGGAATTAGAAGTTTTGGTCTTCTTGTTAATATGATTATCCTCTAAAAGACCAAAGATTCATGGTTCCAAAACGACCAATTTGATTAAGAATATATAATTCAGATGGGTCCAAATTTTAACATTGTATGTGGTGGTCAATACATAAATATACCGAAAAATAGAATGTCTCCATATAACCTACTCAGAATTGCTAATAAACAACGAGGCCCATATTTGGGCTGCTTGGACTTACAAGCCGAATTTTCATTCTGAGTGTAAAGATGCTAATGAAAGTTCAACTGTTTTGCAGGGAGGTTGTGTATCCGAGCCGCAAAAAGTTGAAGTCGTCCTGCCACAGTAGTTGTTTCACTTGAAACTATTTGTGCAGTTGATAGATTCAAACAAGCCTGCTGCTGATCATAGTATTCGATGGCGGCTTGTCTCATCTCAATTAGTGTATAATTCCACCTTGCTTTCCATTCCCTGTCAGATGATCCAAGTTTCGTTAAACCATTTTTTGCCAGAATCAAGGGAATCAAAGTGTACATACATACTAGCCATCCAATTGTTAGCTCAAGAATGATGCGTGGACAGTTTTCAAGTAGTAGAGGCAATTGGACTTTCTTTCATACTTAGTGAGTGTACATTTTGTTTGTCACTCTTTGAAATGCTCTACTTCCTCCTTGGCTTTAACTCATTCTACAGCGTTGCATGATGTTCTGACCTCGTCATTTCTGGTTGACTGTGGGGTTATTTTACTGTTACGTCAGCTTTGGAATCCTGGGTTTTTTTTGGATACCATTGGAAGTAGGAAATGTAATTTCTCACATGTTGCATGCTTCACTAAAGTAGAGGGACCTTATTTTGTTCCCAACCCCAATTCTGTTCCCTTCAAACGTTCCCCTTCATGTCTTTTTCTAGCTCCCAATCCAAATGTATTGACCAATCAGATTCCCAGAGGTATCAAATTGGGTTTGTTGTTTGAAAGTTAATCATTTCTAATTGCCTATGTTGCCTAAAAGTTTCAAGTTTATTACATCAAAATAAGTAGAGGGTAGTTGCCTAAAAATATTAAATATATTACATCAAAAATCCTTAAGGGATCAATATAGGTAGAGGATAGGGTCGGCATAAAGTATTTCTAAAAATGGATGTCAAATTATTTTTGGTATGGTGAAAAGGCAAATCTTGAAGAGTATTTATAAATATTGCATCTTCTAAACCTTATTTTTGAATAAAAACGAATATTCAACACACATTTGCCAGCCTCTGCTCTTCACCTATGCAATAAGTTTGAGCATACATGTCTAGGATAATATTTAGTGTAATTTTTTTATATCACGCCTTTGACAACCAACTCACCAAAGTTCAACATGTGACATGTGGAGGCTCTCCAATTACGTGTGTTTACAACATGAAATAGGTCATGTAGATATTAGAATGTGATACTAAATATTATCCTAGAGAATCTACACTCTGAACTCCTTTTTATCACATTCTCCATGAATTCTCCTAATTTTGATATTTTGTATCTGAAAACCATGGGCCCTAGGCCCCTACAGTACCTCTCATAACATTCTTGCGCAATTGCCTTTTAAGAAGGACCGACTTCACCAGAAGACGACAAACCACTTACTGCCTCTACAACTAGCGTCAAACTTCTGATCTTTTTTTCTTTTTTTTTTCTTTCCATCTGAGTCAGAGTGGAGAAGACTCAGAGATATTTTACCACATGGTCGAGACAGGCACTCGTGGTTTTCAATTGGAAGTAAATGAACTAACCTTGATCCTAGCTAGGATTGATCGATCTTCTAGCTCAAAACAAAAGTTGGAAAACTCAATGATCGATCGATCCACTCGTTCCTTGGTGTTCTGAATCCGAATTTGGTCCTCAAAACTGTACATCCTAACCGGCGTCGCGCACCTCGAAGGCCGACCTTGTCTTCACCACAATATCATACATGTGAGTCGTGCGGAGGTTGCAAAAAAAGGAAGGCAAGGTAATGAGATCGGGCGAGTCGTTACCGCGGTGGTATTGTCGAATGCGCTCGTTTTGGAAGTATGGACACCAGCCAAGCTCCAGCAGGTTCCGATGGAGCTGCTCATAGCATGTCATGATCATGCCCGTTGATTTGTGCATGAGCACTTTGCATCCCGTCGTTGGCCCAGAATTTTCCGCCAGCTGAATCTCTTCCAAACGGTAGACTCCATCGGAATCAAACACCCACACCCCAGACATGGTGAATAATCTTCTTCTCAGCTGATTTTGGAGGGCATAACATATTGAGGTTAATCAGAGATTAGTATTCAACTAATTGAACTATCATTACAAGTATGTAAGCGCAGAAGAAAATAACAAAAAACCTCATATTTGTTAAAATGGCAAATTTCAGTGACATTAGATGCCTAAAACTAAGATCTATACCAGTCCTAGTTTCTAACACTTTGGACACTAGTTCTGGCACTCTGAAACACGCCATTTTCACAAATACGATCATGAAACAGCTACCTCCAGTTTCTGCGTCTTTGTTTTGTGGTTGAGACCACCAACCAGATCTGAAGCAAGTCAGATTGATCACAAACTGATCACTCCAATAAATGACGACGACATGATCCCGTGTCCAAATGTTTCCATGGCAGTAAAGAAGGGACTACTTGAAGGAAAACACTCATTAATAGTCGTGTTCATACATTCTCCATATGTGTATGCTATTGAAGCATACAAGTTCCCTGGAGACCTACAATTGATGAACACAATACCTAAAGTTCATGCATGATGTGTATGCGCAGAACTCTGTCATTATAGAAAAACAATCTTGCGGAATTAATTTTTGTGAGTCTGTTCCAATATGTGATCCAAACTGAACAACCACTATTAGCAAAGGCGTCGCTTCTCACTCAGGACAGTCAGTAGTGAACAACTGAGGAGGCCAACTCATGCGATTTTCATGCAATGACCAGCCCAAGGATAAAAAGATTAGCGACTGTCTATCAGGCCACTACAAGGAGAAGGCATCAATTTTCACTCGGTAGGTGAGTCAAACGGCGCCACTTCGCACTCACTACCCAGGCGCTTAAGCCTTGATGAGTGCAATTCATCACGTAGGACAAGTGTGTACACTAAACTTTGACACTGTTCTGAGTTAGAAGCGACGCCTTTGCTAGTAGTGTGTAGAAATCAGAAACTTAAGGCAATGGTCTCTGATGGATAATGCACATTTTCTCAAAAGAAATGGGAAATACTACTGTACCAAATGATCTCATTTGCTGAAGAGTGCAATCTTGTTAATCTGCCAAGTATTGCACCTAAAAGCTTACTACACAATGTTCTTTCTTTAATTAGTCTACTTTATAACCAATAGGTAACTCAAAACTAAGAGCCAGATTTAAACAAAACGCTTGCAACGATTCCAAAACGGGCGCAACAATCCTAAAATGCTCGCAACAATCCGCCAAGTTAGTGTATTCTATCTATAACTCGCAGTCACATACCTACAAGTTACAAGCACAAAATTTTTGTGATAGGTTTGCAAACTGGAGGCCAACTCCTGCAATTTTATGCAGCTATCGACTAACTAAGGGAGAAAAAAATCAGCGACCGGCTATGCCAAGAGTCGTAAAGAAATCAGAAAATCAATGCATGCAGTGATCTCTAAAGAAATTGAATCCAGCGGGGAATTACTGCTGTACCAAATCACTTCATCTGATCACCGAATAAATCCTACACAAGACACACAGCGCACCTAGTCATTAATTTGCTGCAGAGTGCAATCTCGCTGATCTCTCAAGTAATCCAACTAAAAAGCTTACTACACAATGCTAACTTACGAACTCAAAACTTACAGCCAAATTTGAACCAAAAAAACGCGCGCAACGATCCTAGAATCCGATTTAAGATAGTTTCTTCTTCCTAAAACTAGCAATCGCATTATTCCAACAAGCTATGAGCAAAATTCGAAACTCACAACGAAGTAGAAATCCAGAGCGCTGTTGCAATTTCCCGCTCCTTTTGGCAAAACGAACAACAGAAAGATGTCTCTAATGTATAATGCACTTTTTCTCAAAAGAAACGGAATCAAGCGGGAAACTCTATCAGGTCATCTCATCACCGCTTACGTCCTGCACATTTGCTGCTGCAGAGTGCAATTTGGCTGATCTCTCAATTGTTGCGGCTGCAAGGCTTATTACACAATATTATCTATCTCTTCATGCAGTTAGGCCATCTCAAGACCAAACTAACAGATGGTGTCTCAGTCCAAATTTAGCAAACAATTAGCATTCAATTCTAATTTAGTTAGTGTCTCCTCGCGGTTGCATCATTTCCTACAAGCTTCGAGCTAATTAAAAAATATCGTGACTCACAGAGAAGCAGAAATCGAGGAAAAGAAACCGAGAGTCGGTGGTGTTGCAATTGGCCGCGCTTTTTGGCAAAACGAATATGGCTGCATATATAAAAACGTCGAGGTAGGATCAGACGATATATTCTCCACCGTAGCGGTCAAAAAATCTAAGTTACAGTAGGGATCAAAAATCTAAGTTATAGTAGGAGCAGCAAGTTGTAAGGCCTTCTTTCCTTTGACGGTATTGTAGAGGAGACAGTTGACGAGGGCGGTGTTGTAGAGGAGCCAGTGAGGGGAAGCGGTTTACATTTGCTATGACTCACCTTTATATATATTTCTGCAGGCCTGGCCATAGAATGACGGAGGCCTTCAAGTTGGTTCATGAGTGGCACACCAACACAGACGACAAGGAAGGAGAGCTGGATTCATTAGCGGCGGGGGTTTGGAGTTTGGATGAGAACGAAGGGTTTTGGATGATAAATAGTTTGGATGATAACTTTTTTGGATGGATTACTGATTCTAAATAAACCCAAGGCGCATTCACACCATCACACTGTTTGTCATTCGAGTAGACCCATTCACATTACTTCACGCCTGGCTAAGAAATACCCTCGTTCACACTTGAAGTGACGATCTCTTGGATCAGACCTTTCCGAGCATGCTCTGTTTCTGAGGTCTCGGAGATGGAGTTGTACAAGAGATTTGAAGCTCCGATTGCAGCGCTCTGAGTAAGTTTTTGTTTAAGGTTTTATTGCATCGATTAGCTTCTCCTCAACCCCCGCCATGGCAGGAGCCATCATCTTCAACATCTTCGTTATCAACAAGTCCGGCGGCCTCATTTTCTACAAGGTTAGTGTTCAGCACTTCTCTCTTTCGATCTCAACTTTTGTGCTGAGCATTCGGCTTTTTTACAGTGTCGGGATCCGTTGCAGGCGATGGGAGTTAGAATATGGAATCGCAAATTTTGGTTGTGTCTTTTCTAGGGTTTTGGTTGAGTAAGAGAATCTGAAGTTGCCGATGATTGTAACACACCGTATAATGTAGCTAGACAGCGATCGATCTAATAACAGTTGTGTCAATTTTGGAAGCTAAGGCGGTTGAGTGCTGCTGCTTATAAGTTTTGGTTGTGTTTTCTAGGGTTTTGGTTGAGTAATACTGTAGAAGATGAATTTTCCTTATTACAAAGATTTTCTGTAACACAGCATTTAGTGTAGCTGGACTGCGATCGAGCTAGTTGATGCAACAATGATGTGCCAATTTTGGAAGCTAATGCGGTTGAGTGCTTGTGCTTATAATTTCTAAACCGTATGACTTTGTTGATTCCTGAACCGTAATATTGAGATGATGCGTGTCGAAGGGGGTTTACTTGATTGTATGTTTTACAGTCCTTGGTTGATTGTCTTCTTGGAACGACAATTTTTTATGGACAGGAAATGCATGCTGAGAGTGTAGGCTTTGAAATTATGCAGGATTATGGAACTCAAGGCCGCCTGGACACGAATGACAGCTTGAGACTGGCGAGTCTCTGGCACTCTATGCATGCGATTTCGAAGGAGCTGTCTCCTGTTGGTGGCTGCACTGGGATCGAGCTTCTAGAGGCCGATACTTTCGATCTGCATTGCTTCCAGGCCCTTACAGGTATGACAAGTACAAATTTCTTGAAACGTGGCAGGCATCAGCAATCACTTTGGTGTTGCCAATCACTTTAATGGGAATTCTTAACTCCACTGTGTATTTTCTGTAGTGTAGGGAAATTGGAACCCCTGCTGCAAATCATCTGTCTGTGTGAAAATGACTTCAGTTTGTCACGATCGACATTGTTGATCTTGTATTATAGAACAAGAGCTTGAAAATGATGTATTGCAATCAGAAAACCAAGGTGAAATGAGAAAATGCCACCGTTGCAAAGTACAGTGATGCAGATGGCCATACTGGGCGTTTTAGACGCTTAGGGATTAACACCTAAGTGTCCAGATGGCCAAAAGTGGCCGCTTCCATATTTAAATCATTTATGAAGCTTCAAGGTAACAAAATGTACCAATAGAAAGAAGAAATCATACTGTACATTTTTGAACGATGGAAATATGATTGAAATGTTATAATGATCGACCACTAAACTCCTAAAGTGGACTTTCTATTTTTATCTGGGCCACTTAAGGTCAATGTGAGAATTTTACATACCGCTGATAGGGACAACAGTGACCCCTCAACTCTGGTAACCTCTTAGATCGAGCTCAGAGCTTGTGTATCTGTTTAGAGGCGATGGTCAGGTGTAACCATTTTTGTTGCAAGAAATTCTCTTTTTGAGATCCTGCTTTGGTTTTCTTTATATCTAGGTTTCTGTCTTCCGCTGTAACGAGTGGTTCATTTGTTTACTGGCGCAGGCACAAAGATTTTCGTGGCCACTGAACCAAGGACACCGGGTATCGATAGCTTGCTGAAATCCATTTATGAGCTTTATACAGATTATGTTTTGAAAAATCCATTCTACGAAGTGGAAATGCCCATCAGGTGCGAGCTATGGGACCTGAATTTGGCTCTTGCAGTTCGGAAGGATAGCAAGGCCGGCGTTGTTGGCCGATAAGGAGCCTAAGACATCCTACCAGGTTTGCTAGATTCTCTCAATTGTACATGGTATAGTCTCATGCCAGACAGAAATAGGGAGGTTCATAATGACGGATACTAATGTGCAGATTATGTCTCTTAAGCCTCTAAGTCTGTCTTTTGGCCTTTTGGACAGATAGGATAGTCCATAATCTAATCCATGAAGTCAATAATGCATGTCAAATGTATTGTGTGTACTCGTTGCGCTGGAAATATCTGTATTGATATCGACTGAAACTTGAAAGAATACTCGATGTGTTTGTACTGTTCAAGCCATTCATTGAAATACAAAGCAGATTACATCTGTGGTCAAAGTCAATTCTTACACAAGGTAAGGTAGTGCACCCTATGTGTGACACCTATCAAGGCACCCATTTTTGTGACTTATTTGCCCTTGCATATACATTGTTCATTGATGTCAGAAATTGTGTGGCACTGTGGCCCTTTTGGGCAGTAAAAATGACACCAAAGTGGTGGATTTGAAGTTGAGAGGTTTTAAGTGAATTGCTAGTATATTTTCTTCACAAAATATGTAGCCATTTTAAATTAAGATTTGTGGCAGTTATGGATGAGGACAAGGAGCACTATGGGCTGCCTTTTTGTTCAACTTAGAAGACCCTAGTGGCACTTTTGGATTTTTTGACAGCATGTGCAATAAACTATACAAATTACGTATGATGTAGGAAAAATATGGTTCTACTTGCTATGAGTTTGTGTTGTAATTTTCCACATTCAACATTTCTTTGGAACTTTCGTTACAATTTCAAGAGGGTGCGGCACAAATAGGGTGCATTCCCGTACATTTAGCCTGCTTTGATGTGTGTTCTCTCTATAAATTACAATTCATCAGCTTGCATTTATTGTTTGTTTTCATGATTGAGAAACCCTACCAGCGTTTCTTTTATTGGCAAAACCGCCAACAAAGGGACCACATATATCCCTTTATATTGGAGGGAATGTTCCACAGTGGTTCTTCTGTAGTTGTTTCGCCAACAAAAGAAATGTTGAATCCTACATTTCTTGTTTGTATAATTCAGCTTGTATGCTCTTTAAAACACAGTAAGAATAAAATCCTATATTAGGACCTCAATAATTATGTCCAAAAAATCAATGGACAAATGATTTTGTTCTCTTTTCACCCCATGTATGCTCTTATGTACTGTGGTACATTTAATGACTCCATCTGACATGGGCCAAGCTAGCACGGAATTAAAAAAACATTAAAATAAAAAATCTAAGTTTTGGTAAAATTAGACTTTTCAATGATTTAAGGACATCAATCATAGGAAGATGTGCAATGAACAAATGGTAATTCAGTAAGTCAACTATGAAGAAACTATTCATTTTTTGAAATTGTTGAAAACTTGTGATTTAATAATTTTAGATAGTGATATAAGCCTTGAATGAATAGATAAGAGTAAGTGATTGTAGGGTCTACCTTTGAATTGCATCATGTTTATCTTGCCTCTCCATATCAATATGCATATTATGTCTAAATGTTTTTTGAAAGTCTAATTCGTATGTTGAATGTTTGCTCACTCCATAAGCTTGTGTACATCCATTGGTTTTTTTGAATTGTTGGAAGTTATGGCGTTCAATCATATAAAAAATTTATATATTCTATAAAATATAAATTCTTTTCTAACAAAGTTAAATGGTTGTATATGATATATGGATACTCTTAAATCAAAATTAAAAGTTAAATGGTTTTATATGATATATGGATACTCTTAAATCAAAATTATAACTTAAATAGATATTTTATATTATTTTTTTCATTTGAACATAATATAGAAAAAGATCTCATTGTCTCATTGCTTTCTAATTGAATTGGTAGCAAAATGCTCTAAAGGTTCAATGAGCGACTATGTCCATTCAATAAAGTTTCTTTCTTTTAGTATTTATATTTCACTTCCTCTTCCTTTTCCTTTGTTCATTCAATTTCTCCAATTATTGACATTGTTTTTAGTCAACACTTTAACATTTTTAAGTTCTTCAATTTTTCTCCTATTATTTTTTTCAAAAATGCAACATAAAAAATCATATTCTTTGTAATATCTCTCGCGAAATATTCTCTAGTTGCAAAAGGTGACACAATTTAAGCAACCGCCACATTTATACAATCTAATGAACACAATGTAACCAAATAAAAAAGAATTGATGTGTAAAATAATATCAATAGTCTTCTTCTCTTTTTCTTTTTAATTAAGTATATGATTTTTTTTTTGTAAACTTGTCTAATTTTTTTTTAACTATTTTCAATTCAAACTAGAGCCATGTCAATTAAAAATTCTTTCGCAACTTTTTTGCATCACCAAATATTAAATTTACTTCCCATGTACCTATCATTGTTTTTTAATTATCACCGCATATTATTTTCTCATAAAAAAGTTAATTAGAAATATCAATTAACAATTTTACGATAATTTCATGAACAATTGGAAAAAAGACACAGACTCCTAATTTAGACTCTAAATTTCGACATCCAATATTGTTGATAATTAGTAATATTATGTTCTCTTGATAATTGATTCATTTACACGCTTCCAATTCTTGGTTATTTCACACACAACAAAAGTTGAAACCACTCTTCTATAGACATAGTTTTTGCATTCTCCACCTTATACATTGCATTCTATAGGATTTTCATTTCCTCTCATATGTATAGTAATATTATAAAGGATGTACCTTATTGGGAGTTCAAGCTTTCAAATTTGGGATCAAATTTTCTTTCTAATTATTAGATTTTGATGAATGCCGATCTACCACATAGGAAAGTGATTCGCAAATCAATGGAATATTCTTGAACTGGCTAAAAATGAAAAGGTTAGTCCATTCAAGACTGTTATGTATGTTGCAAGGAGTGCTGCAACAAGATTAGCATATGTTTAATTAAAAGAACTAAAACAAGCTTTTGTCAAATGGACTCTGAAAGAAGAAGTGCGCGAAAAAATGGGAAAAAACACATACTGAAAAGAGAGGCTACAATGCAAAAGACACCAATGAACAAAGCAACAGCCATGAGCAAGTCATATTTGTAGTGCTGAGAAATGTACAAAGTGATAATAATGGATAGAAGACAAGATAATGCAAGCACATAGAGCATAAGCACTACTGCCTCCTTCAAGCCCATATCCTCTTTCTTTGATTGCAAATGAAGGTAGTTAGCACTTTACAACCATCTAAAATTCAACCATGATAACTACCCACCTTCTACATTTGTGCTTTCAATTGTGTGAAATAAACAACCTCATAAGTAACTTGTGAAACTCACTAATAGTAATCTAAGGTCTTGTTGATGTTCTCCCCACATGTTAAAAGTTCAAAATCATGCTCCGACTTCCAATTTCACTTACCACACTTGGGGTTCTGTATTTTAACCAATATTGAGGTGTCATACTGTCTTGGTCGCTAACATGCTGAATGTACCAGCTCAGGCGATAACCACGTTTGTTGGTCGAGTTCTGCTTTTCATTCACTCTGAGAGTGCAACAAGATGCAGAAACTTATCTCCAAACCTACAACCGCATAGCACACTGAATTTGTTGGAGTCTACCTCAAGTCTGAATGAATTAGAGACAAAGAAATGGAGTGGCACTCCGCTTATGTACTATTCTTTTAAGATACCATTAATACATATGAATGCATTTGTCTCTGAAGACTACAAGAAAAATTTGCATCATGTCTGGCGTGTATTGCATAAAAAAACCAGGTATACACCCATAAGGTTCTCCTCTCAAGCATCTGATGATACAAGCATAGACGAGTGGATTATATCCCATCTTCGTCAAATGCAAAACCTTCTATGAATATGCTGTGGTGAAATGAAGAATTTCTGAACTTCCAATTTCTAAAATAATGTCAAGCTACAGTCTACCCTGCATACGATGAGACTCTGTAATACGACAATACTATTGTTTCAAGCAATTCACATGTGACAAGTCATTTCTGTGACTAAT
This sequence comes from Pohlia nutans, assembly GCA_022496805.1. Classification (NCBI taxonomy): domain Eukaryota; kingdom Viridiplantae; phylum Streptophyta; class Bryopsida; order Bryales; family Mniaceae; genus Pohlia; species Pohlia nutans. Next base: position 11,076,742 of record CM040092.1, on the reverse strand, counting down.
CCATGCCTGGCACCTTGAAGTTAGGGCTTTTCAAACATGTCATAATAAAGAGGGACAACTGTAGTTCAAACTTGTTCATGTTAAACTCAAAACCAGTACCACGCCAGAAAGGTCTTCTGTCCAAGAGGAATAGCTCACCTCTGAAGCTGATTAAGTAGGAACTTCGTCAGCTTTTGTCGTTCCAAAAGGGTCATGATTAGGCAAAACCTCTTCTCCAATATGACGTTGCACAAGACGCTGCAAATCTGACATAACCTTATGCTCCCGCTTGGCTTTCTCCTCGTAATTGAACATGGCAAGAGCCCGCTTATCCTCGGCACTGTACACCTGATTCTCCTTACGAATACGAATGGCATTCATTCTTTGATGCCGACTTCCACTCATAACATACCCCAAGTCCTCGAAATTCGAAATCTCATCTGCCGACAGCCCGACCTCTCCACGCCGTGGAATACGTTTCCCTTGCTGCACATACTGCGCTATAGCATCTCCTTCTCCGGGTCGCAATGCACCACCATAGCTGAGGTTTTTGATCATCGCATAAATATGTTAGTTACTTGTGTGCCAATTTAAAAAATTAACACATGCCCAAGTTGCCATTAGATTTTTGAGCCTCATTACTTTTGAGCTTGTTGCCCTTACTATATATTACAAAGTTTATACAAGCCTGCATTTTTTGGTAACATAACATTCAGTAGCATGCAGTGGCTCTACAGGAGATGGTGCAGTATATTCCACACCCAACAGGACTTCATCAGTAGCTAATTGGACAGGTGGAGTCCCAAGGTGATGAGCAAAGTGCATGAAGGAAAGGCAGAGGGCATGAAGGCTCCTGAATGTTATGAAAATATTCATTCAAAATTGACTTTGTAGTAACTTACCTAATGTGCCCCTCAGCTCTTGGTGCTGGTGCTGGTCCAATCATGGGATCACTCTCCAGATCGATACCCTTCCGTTGCGCCTCCAGGATCTCCTTGAATTTGTACGCCTCTTCATCAAGCTCATTGGCATTTGCAAGCCCTAAAATCATCTTCTCTTGTAATAAATCCGCGTCGTCCGAATCCGAAGCCCCTGAAGAACTCTCCTCTGCTGCTGGTGACGATCCCGGCGCTTCAAGAATTTTTGGCTTCACCTCTTCTTCTTCTTCTTCCTCCTCAGACTCCTCTGAACTCTTCGTTATCTTCTTCTTTCCGGATTCCTTTGCTTTTCTGCTACTGCTCCGCTTTGACCTAAGCTTACGCTCCACTTCAGAGTCTTCCTCGCTGCTTTGATCCGTCCTTTTAGAAGATTTCGACCTTCCTTTTCTGTCGACTTCATGGTCCGACTCACTATCATCCGATGAATCCCTCCGTTTACGAGACCTGCTCTGCTTCCTCGACTTGTGCGATCTCTTCCGATCCTCGTCAGAGTCCTCAGCTTCGCTTTCTTCAACTCTCCTGTCACGCTTCCTCTTCTTGTGTCTCGAGTCGTCTTCACTGTCCTCAACCCTAACCTTTCGGCGGGATTTCTTTCCGTTCCTGTTCTTGTCCAAATCATCTTCGCTGTCCCCAGCTCTTGCTTTCGAGTGTGACTTCTTTCCGCTCCTCCTCTTTCTAGAGTCCCGCTCTTCATCACTCTCGTCAACAACCCTACGTTTCGACCTCTTCTTGTGCTTTTTCTCCAGCTCCTCTTCGGACTCATCCTCACCATCACTCTCAGTGTCCCTACTCTTTCTCTCACGATGCCTGCCTCGATCCTCTCTACTCTCCTTCCTGTGTCGCCTTTCACCGTCCCGCTCGCTCTCCGTCTCGATACCGCGCCTTACCCCATTCTGATTCAAACCCCCGTTCTTGTGTTCTCCGCCAATACGATCCTCCTCCGACTCCGACGACTCGGGTTCCGGGTTGCGGCGAGACTCGTTGGTGTGCCCACGGGAGTGCCGGGGGGGACTGGGAGTGACGTTCCAGATGCAGTGTTTTTGCTGGCGCCGCAGCTTCTCCCGTTTGAGGCGACGATACTCCGCGGGCTCGTGCGTGCGACGCAGCTCCTCATCGCTGTCGGACGCCTGCCGCTCCTGGTGGTAGTCCGAGCGCACGGCCACGGAACGCAAATGGCCACGATGGCCATACCTGCTGTCTCGCTCCATGGCTATGGCGGTCTCCGTCTCTGCAACCCTCGACTTAAACCATGGCCTCGAAAAACAAACCCTAATCTCCAAATCGCCAAGAAAAGAGTGTTCTCTGCGTCGGTGAGAAAAATACCGTAAGCCATGAAATTGTGAAGCATAGCACCTTCATCTTGTTGGATGAAAATTTGTATGGATGATAACGTGACTATCAATTTGGATGAATTCGTGACTCTACTCATTTAATAATATAGATTTAGGTCAGGCCAAATTTTTGCCATGTGGACCGCCACATAGGATGAGTAAAAGTTCGGTTCACGCCCTAATTTAACCCCTAACTACCCATGCGTTAAATTTTTGAACGATGTACAGATTTCATCCAATTTTTCTCATCCGTCATACACTTTTTGTAGTGTGGAATTTTTACTATAGATTTTATGAGAAGTTAGCTTCATGCATGTGTTATTAAGTTAGAAAAGGGATGATTTGTGAAATTTTTATGCCTCATTTCATGTTACATTGATTCACCAAAAATTTCTAAAATCTTAGTTCAAAATAGTTCATTCATTGTCTTAAAAACTCCCAAAAATAAATTTAATTGTCAAAAATAATGCAGAAAGTAAAAAAATTGTAGTTCTTTTTTTTTTCTTTTTTTTTTTGAAGTCATTTTTGAAAACCCATTTTTGCATTAGGAAAGTCAAAATTTGAAGTAGAATATAGTGGCACTTTTTAAACTATAGAAATATACTATATACATACAATATGAGAGTTTTGAAAATATATTCTATTAGAATATAAATAATCAATTAAAAAAACCTTACAAAATAAAGGGATGAAAATAGCAAGTCTTGATGCTCATTGAACTTGTTCAAATTAATTTATTATGCACAGTAGTTATGTTACAACGGTTAGGGATTAACTTTTACATTAAATGTAGTAAGTAGATGTAGTTTAGAATTACAAATAATTATATCCGTTGATAATACTAACACATATAAATAAAAACATGGTATATTACCACAAAAACATTTATCTCCATGTTATCATCGTTGTGGGCATCATTCTATATGCAAATGCATTTGAAATTCAAGATAACTCATGTTGCTCATATGTAGGGCAAATTGATGCTAAGGTTGAATGTTGTAAAACGTCCAATTACACTTATCGTTGTTGTAATGTTTGTGACTCGAGAAACAATCCAACTGGACTCAGCCATGATTGCACGACTTTCAACGTAAATCAACCATATAAAAAAGAAGTTTATTATCCAGTAGGCCAATCTATAAACTTCATAATTTTTGCATATCAACGTGAATGTAGTGGATTATTATGCGCAAGAATATGGCAAGCTTGTAATTTAACATGTGGATGTTGTCGAATGTACATTGGTGAAGATCCTGGATTCAAGGTTGACATTTGGGCACCCAATGATGAAGGCTTAGAGTATTTGCAATACTTAAATTGCACTTTTCCATCATGGGTTCCTAATCCAAATGGAACTTATAATTTTTCATGTATCTTTACGGGTTGGGGCTTGGCCTCGGCACTAAAACCACTTCAATTGCAACTCACATCCCTTGCATGGACCAAACTTTCAAAAAGTCTCTCTCCTATAACTCTTGACATACGATATGTAGCAGGTGATTTATCATAGCTTCTTTGTTGATACTATTTTCAACTAATTTACAAATGCAAAACCATGGTTAAAAAATTGAGTTGTTTTCTATCAAGTTTTCAACATTCTTGCAAAGTCAATAAAATTTCTTGAACATCATAATATTCAACTGATAAAAATCTTGTGTTGAAACAATTTCGGTTTAACATTTTCACTGAGTTGAGCATTGAAAGTTTTAAATATGTAGTCGATACTTCTATTTTCTTTTAAATACCGTACCTAATAGCGAGGGTCAGTAGGTCATGCCGAGTATTATTTTTTTGGAAAATTGTTTTTCAACACATGCTAAATTTTGTAAATATTTTCCAAGATTCTCTTTTTTCACCATACAAAATAGATATTTTTTGAAAATAAAAATAAAAATCTAAAGATTTGGGCTTCTTTTTTTATAATAATTTTTTGTTGGCCCCGACAATCGACTACGGTATGTGTTATTGTTGAAAGAAAACCTTGCTACCTAAGCCATTGAGACATGTTTAGACAAACTACCTCTAAAAAACTCTTTATTCATTTGGCTAATGCTATGATTATTATTAATATTATTATCATTGCTTAAATGAAATGTAGTGGTTCTAGAAACACAAAAGTTCACATGTATGTTGAATTCATCATAGCAGTATAGTAAACATTTTACACCGTTTTGGCTTTGGCAGGAGATGTATCAGTGAAGGATTGCTTATGGCAATGGGAACGAAGTAACTCTTTTTTGTTAAAAGAATATGGCACATTAAAAATAACACTACATGATGCATATGGGAACAAGATTTGGGGTTTGACAGGAGGGCGAGAAATTAAATCGACCGATTTCAACATTACTTTTCAAAGCGTGGATTCTCAAGAAACCCTTACCCGCGAGCAGTCTCCAGTATTTGCTAAATTGTCCTCTCTTTATGCTTTTGGAATTTGTATTGTGAGTATATATTCCACTCAACTTGGATCATTTATGATCACTATTGCTGATGCCCAAGGGAACCAACTTAAAAATATGCCTGCAACATTTTATATTTTGCCAGGTTTGGAATTTTAAATCACTTTAAAAATATTTATTATTAACAATATTATTTCCATTTATGATAAGAATTATAATAGTTGGTGTATAATGTGCCGTGTAAAGAATGTGTTTTTGAAGTGATTTCCACTTATATAATTTTAAATAAAATTTTACATAGCATGATTTATAAATCAATGATTCGTATATATTATCAACATTCTTATAAATGTAAAATCGAAAGAAATAAATTTCTAAAAGTTAACTATCAAAATGTATGATTTCAAGTTTCCACTTTTAAACACACGAATTTATTCAAATGATCTACGATATGTAAACTACTTATTTAAAATTTAAAATTAAATTGATTTTTTTATAAAATTGTAATATAATATTTATATTTGTATTTAATAAGATGTAAAATGTTACAAATACATATGAAAATATTACATAGATAGAGCAAATTGGTTGTTGTTGTTGTTGTTTTTATTTTTATTTTTAATTCCCATTTGTTTGTGTAGCAAAAAAATTCAAATCGTACCATTTATAGAGAAATTTGATAATACTTTTAACAATTTCAAAGTAATCGTGTATTAAATGGATATTCCATTCTTAAAAAATGGATTATATGGAGATGGATTAAATTATTAAAGTATTAATTGAAAAAGCTCTTAGATTGGGTAAAATAAATAAAATCAACCAAGGAGAGGATTAATTTCTATAAGTGGCTTAATTAAAGAAAAAAAATTAATGGATTATTTCATTTTTCCTTTTATTTCAAATTTAGATATATTATTGTACTAGTCATTTTTGTTCATTTTTAATACTTGATCATTCTTGTCATATGTTTTAATTTAGTTTTTGTAAACTAAAAAGTGATTAGTTTATTTATAATTACTCTATTAGTGATTAGACCTATTATTACATGTTGGCATGGTACCTACACGAACTGTTTTTTACCTCTCCAATTCAATTTATTCAATACCTTTTTACTTTTGGTCAATTAATTCAATTTGACTCATTAGTTATTTTAATTGAATGTTAATTTAGAAAGACATTACATAATTCTTATAGATGATTGGTCTCTGTCTTTCAAAAAATCATAATAATGATTGTAATTTTATTTAATAAAATATTAAATAATACTATTTTATATTTTATAATTTTAATTTATAATTACCCTTTTGTTACATTTATGCTACTATTTTGTCACGATATAATATTTACACTCTTTGTGTCAAAATAGTGCTATTTTTAATGCCAAAATATATACTCAAAGAAATGTCTAGAATAAAATTTATAATAAACTTATAAAATTACATTATTTCTTGAAAACTAATCATTAAATATATGTGATTTTTTATAGATTCATCGGCAAATGACTTACAATTTAATAAACAAGAGTTTTTAATAACTACCAAAACATATTTTTCTGGTGATGAATTGGAAAATGATTTTGTACAAGTTTCAAGATCTCTACCAATCAACTTAAAAATAGGAGTAATTTGTTGGTTTCATGTATATATTTTTATTTTTGCATGGATTGGTATTTTTGATAATTTCATATTTAAGACAATTTCTTCTAATTTGATATGTTATGTAATATTTTTTAACTTCAAAATTAAATTTATTGATTAGATGTAGATTGTAGTGTCTTTAGAATTTTAGTATAATCTATTTTAGACTTATTTCAACATGTTCTGTTGACCATAATGAATATTCTTGCTTTGTAGTACTAGATTCTAAGACCATTTTTGAAGTTTATAGATTTCAAAGTTTAGAAAATAAGTAATTCTACAAGGAACAATTTCTTTTTGTATTAATTTAAAAAAATATAGTGTATGTTTCTATACCCAAGATAAACTTTTGAAAACAATTCTTGGTATAGTTCAAGTTATTTTCCAAAATCAAAGCAAACGATCACTTTTATTCCATTCTTAATCATTTTTATATAGATGTTTATACCTAGGATGCACTTTCTACTATTTCTGATCCGATATCCAATATGGATGAAGTCAACTTATGATTAACTATATACTAACATTGGTTTTTTAAGTTTGATTGTTTTTTTTATCCTCGAGACAATTCTACTTGGAATTGTGAAGTCTTTTCTATAGTAACCTTGATAGTAGGATTGGTTGTGATTGCAAGGGCGATTCTGCATGGAATTATTAAGTACCACTTCTATATATGGTTCTACTTAAAGGATCACATGTTTTTTTTTTGGAAGGTTTAGGTATAGAAAAAAAATGTTTGCATAAAAATGATGGACAAATATTGACAAGTCAACAATATATTCACAAGTGCGGGTGTCAAGGAATACCTACTATGTTGAGGAATACCTAATATATTGAGGAATTTACCTTTGATAAATTTGCACCTACAACCTTGTTTCTCTTTTCATGTAGAATAGAGTATGGCCATATGGGTGTAAGAGAGATCATGTGGATATTAGTGGGATGTACACCTCATTTCCTACTAAATTTAGAACCTCATTCACACAAGAAAATTAGTTGATAAAATTTTAAGATAAACCTTTCCTTCTACATATTGTGGTTTCTTAAATAATGTTGTTTCTAAATTTATGAAACCAATGTACAATACACTAATAGAAGGGTGGTCATTGTATACTAAGGAATAGTGCAAGAGCATGGTGTTCAAGGTCCACATTGGTATTGGTTTGGTGCCAATATGGGCCTTAGACACCACGCTCTAACACTATTCATTGGTGTCCAAGTACCTCTTTTTTACTAGTTTGTGAACTATAAGATTTGGTAGGATCATATTTTTTTGAAAAACCGCAACAATTTCTAACCCGCTCTCACAATGCAACATCTTAAATAGTGCAACAATATCTATTTAGTGTACGTGGACAACACTAAATGAAATGAAAAGTGTAACTTTGCACTTGTTATTATCCAAAGAAATGAACGCAAAAAATAATGTCCCAGGGCGTTTGTATGGTACGGTCTACTAGAATTCTTGTCCCTATGCACTCTTTTGAGGATTTTGAGAATTTGAAAAATCCATTTCAAAGAAAGAAATTTATTTTTGTGAAATTTAAAGTGGTAGGATGGATTATACCGATAAAGAAAAAAAAAATTGATAAAAAATTAAAAAATCGGCCTTATATTTTAATAGAGGATGAAACAAAGGATGGTTGAAAGCACGAAAAAGTGTACCACCTCTAACTATTATGACCATTCAACAATGCAGGGTTCAAAAATACATTATAAATTTGAATTTCGTAAAAAAATAAATACCAATAAAATAAAACACCTATTGTTTTATAAAGTCTACCAAAAAAATTTGAGAAAATGATCTTCAATAAGTAGTTATAAATTTTTTATTGACTTAGAAGTGGCCAAAATTGAAAAAGTAGTTATGTACAGTACAGTGGGGTGACACCCAAATTGGCACCTTGTGCAATTCCAGGGATAGTGCCCACACTGCTGCCAACTTTGACACCCTCCCGAGGGCTGGAAAACTGTTATTTTAACATGAAATTTTAGAAACAAAATCACTATTATGTTGAAAACATGTGTACCAAATTTCAAGGCCAGAAGATTGATACAAAAAAAGATATTCAAGATTTACTAACAAGGGATAGCTGTAAGAAATGTTTCACTACTGCCAACTTTGACACCCTCCCAAGGATTGAAGAATTTGTTTTTTTCCCATGGAATTTTTGGAGTAGGAATATCTTTATGTTGATTACACATATGAAAAGATTCAAGTCCAAGAGACCCACAAAAAAAATGATATTCCAAATCTACCAACAGGTGTAGTTGTGAGAAACAAAGAGGAAAATCGTCTCACAACTTTGACAGCCTCCCTAGAGTTGAGTATTTTTTATTTCAACATGAAAGCTTTTGCACGTGTTATCAACTTAAAAGTGATTTTGTGCCAAAAATTCCATTTTAAAATAACAAATTCCCAACCCTAGAGAGGCAGTCAAAGTTGTGAGACAATTTTCCTCTTTGTTTCTCACAACTACACCTGTTGGTAGATTTGGAATATCATTTTTTTTGTGGGTCTTTTGGACTTGAATCTTTTCAGATGTATAATCAACACAAAGATATTCCTACTCCAAAAATTCCATGGGAAAAAAAAATTTCTTCAATCCTTGGGAGGGTGTCAAAGTTGGCAGTTGTGAAACATTTCTTACAGCTACCCCTTGTTAGTAAATCTTGAATATCTTTTTTTGTATCAATCTTCAGGCCTTGAAATTTGGTACACATGTTTTCAACATAATAATAATTTTGTTTCTAAAATTTCATGTTAAAATAACAAATTTTCAGCCCTCGGGAGGGTGTCAAAGTTGGCAGCAGTGTGGGCAATATCCCTGGAATTGCACAAGGTGCCAATTTGGGTGTCACCCCACTGTACAATCAACAAAGTTGATATAAAACAAGAAAAATGTATATCAAAACATAATTTTTTCTACTATCTTTTTGAACAAGGACCTCAATTCTATCATTATCTCAAAGGTCATAAAAATTATATTTATGTTGAGTGTATTTAAGGTCATCAATTTTGCAACTGAGATTGGATTTAGGCATTCATTTTCAAACACTACTTTTTGTAAACTTTTTTGAAGATTTTGTTCTGAAAATTTGGGTTCAAGTACCTATAAGAACTCTTGAGAGCTTCATGAAATTAAAACCAAAATACAGTATATTTTGATATAAATTTTTAGCCTTTGACCAAAACAATTATGATTTTAGTAAAGCATACTAACTTTTTGGTATAGTTTTTCGTGCTTTCACCCGGGTAAACTAGTGCATTGACATAGTGCATAGTATGCCCTCTAAATTTTAAAAGAGAAGGAGAATAGGGGGTTGTAGATGAAATTTTCAGCTGTGAATTTTTCTAGAGTTCAAATATGTGAAGAAAAATATCGTCCAATTTTTTCAATTTTTTGGAATTGATTAAAGTTACAAATTTTAAAATGTGGTATTTTTGGGAGGGATGAATACTTTCTCTATTTTAAATAAACTTTTTTGAAGGATTTATTTTTTAATGTACTTGAGAATGAAATTTTGCAGGTTGGCTTATTTTTAGATGTTTTAATATAGAATCAAAAGTGAGCTATATTTACATTCAAAGTTTGATCATAAATTAGTAAAACTGTTATTAAAATGGGAGTTTTGATATTCAAAATTTTCAACATAAAATCATTTTAACATTCTAAAATTTTATTTTTTGGATAATATGCACATAAATCTAGAAGTTGGTTCATTAATTTTTCATTAAATCATTGCTACACAATTTTCAAATTGGTTTGAAAGTTAGCTTTTTAGAGAAAATGCGCAAAGTGCACAAATGTGCACCAAAATGTAGTTAGTTCACCATAACTGACTACTAGTATATGAGTTTTTGAAATAAAAGCGAGCCATACAATAGGAGAATGAAACAACTGAGTGTCTCTAAAGCATCTTTTATATAATAGAGACCGTGTATGCATAGACAATAAGACGATTCCACCCCTAAAATTGTCGTGTTGAACTTTGGCATGGCCCAACTTAGTTTAAATTTAATACCATTGGGCCATCATAATGCAAACCCTAATCCATCTTGTAGTAGCAACTACAACATCCTAGAACTCATGTAGCCATCTATCACACTAAAGTACTAACTTGTGCGTGCGGGTGCACACATATACAATTAAACAAGGATATTTATACATAAATTTGTGTATTCAAATGAATCAACAAATAATTATGAACACTTTGGGTGGGGTGTATGGGCAGTCGCAACTGGACAAAGGATGTTGGGTAGTCGCAGCATGACATGGGATGGTGGGTAGGGCATGTTGGGTAGTCAAGGCCGGGAAAGATATGTCGAGTAGTCACAAGTAACTATAAGATTATACTAATCATTTATGCTACAATTTAATGTTAGTATTCTAGTTAACTCCTAAAGGACCATAAGGCCCCCACGGGGCTTCTTGAACTAGAAAGTGAGGAAATTCGGGTTCTTGGGCTTTGAATTGTAGGATGAGCAACAAAGAGATCGGCTCCTTTTGAGAGCCAAATCTGTAGGTACTTCTCAATCGGAAATTCATGAAGTGAGTGATTTTTGGTGATTTTTTTGAATTGCACGGTGGGTATCTAGGCGTCACTTCAGACCCTCATATCTTCCTCTTCACAACTCCAAATTACTTGAAATTTTTTGCACATGTTTAAAATGATGATTTCTACTCACAGTAAAAATTTCAGAATTTTTGGAGCACTTTTGAACAATCCGATTTCAGCATGTGTACAAAATACCCCAAACAAGTTACTTCAATCTTCTCAACGGTGGCATTTTCTCAAAAAATGTGCGATTTTGTTGATCTTTTTTTCATAAAAAAACTATGTAAGTCTTCTTTAGTTTCAACGGTGCCGATCGTCAAAATTACCCCACACCAATGAGGAATTGAGCTTGTTACAAGAACTAGTCAAGAAAACAAGAGCTAAGCTCAGCACCCCCCTGGTCCTTTAGGGGTTAATGACATTAAATTTTCAAGACAAAGTATAGGACCTAAATAGTTTGAGGGATTTCACTACTAGAAAATCTAACTAATCTATTGATTCGGTCGCGTTGACCGGGACACTTTTATGTTGATTTGGTCAATTTTTTGTTCAAATCAACAGAAAAGTGTCCCGGTCAACGCGACCGAATCAACAGATTAGTTGGATTTTCTAGTAGTGTTTTGAAGAGGATCTTTGTAGAAAAATGTTCTATGACTTCATTTTCTAATAAAAATTTACAATTGAACCATTCTTTAGGCCCAATATGGATTTTTAGACCACTTTGGGATTAAATACCCACCAACTTATACATGTCACTTGTTCCTTTTTGAAAAGATACTCCTCTTCATTTCTAATATGTTCATTATCAACTTTCAAACAAGCATTAACGACTTTCAAACAACTTTCCAATCAAACAAAAAATGGCTTGAAAAGATAAAAAGAGTGAATTTATCCTTTTAACCCCTAAGCTCCCAATAGACCATTTTTTTTTATCATTGCCATTTTCTCGGGCTACCCAGGCCCAATTTTTAATTATTTTTTTTCGAAATAAAAAATACAATGTCATACATAAACGAGTCTTCATTCCAATGCAATTGGAATTATGTCCATCCAATCAAAACTCCACTTAGGGGATTTTTTCAAAGTGAAATATCTCAATGTTGAATGGCAACTTCAACACTTTGGGTAGGCTTGCCAAAAATCTAAGCCAATGGATTGATTAGGCACTTCAAAAGAATTTAGTCCAGCTCACATGGGTTGCATGCCATGAGTTGTGAGCTCTTTCAATTGGAGGAGAGTTGAAGGGATAATCTAATTTAGCCAAAATCTCTTGCTTCCCTTCATACCCCCATCCATTACAAGGTCTTTGAAAAAATGCTAATGAATTGAACATCTTGTCAAATTGAATCAAACTACCTCATCTTGAGAATGGTAAAAAATGGCACATCATTTCAACTTTTTTTTGGGTTTGAGAGCCCATCAAAGCAAGCCTGCCCGGATTTTTCAGAGCCTGAAATTTCAAAATCTCAACTTCACTTGCTATTATCTTGACATCAGTAAGGTCAAATGTTTTGAAATTTTGAGGGATGGTTTATGAGGCCTAGAAGTACAAGATCCTACAATTGGAATGTGAAAAAAAAGGTTTTGAAAAGCATTCAAAGATCATCAACAAAAATGTCCAAAATGAGGCAGTTTGGGTGAGAGACCCCCCTCAAGCGTTTAGGGGTTAAGTAGGAGCCAAGAGTCAAGTACAATTGAGATTGTAAGACAAATAGAATTTCATGTTTTTATATCAATAAACGCATTACAAAAAATTGCATATGAAAGAGTGAATGGAAATTCCAACCACAATTCATTGTAAGCATACTCAATAAAATCCAATACTCAATGAAATTCACAAAATAAAGAAAAATTCACAAGTGCAGAATTCTTTATACAGAATGTCAAGTAATCCATCACTCTCTTCTGAAAACTAATTTGTCTTCCACCATTGGACTTATCGTGCCGAACTTCGACATGAACCAACCTAGTCTATTACTCCCTCTGTCTAGAAATAACTATCGCTTTTGCCAAAATAGAAAAAACCATCTTCATACTCGAAAAGTGGACACGATGTTGATAGAGTGGCTCTTTGTGGAAAAATGTTATAAAATTCTGGATCCTTATCAATTTCGCAACTAATCTTCTCATAGATCTCCTTGAAAGAAGGTCGTTTCAACGGATCATCATCCCAACAACTAGTGATAATGTTTCTAACGAGAGGACAAAGCTCTGAAGGCAATTCAGGTCTCTCCCCTTCAATAACAAGATCAAAATCTCTGGTGTTTTGGCCCTCGAACGGAAGGCATCCTGTGACAATTTCATAGCAGGTCATGCCATAGCCATACACATCGATTTTGGGAGTGAGTTCTAACCTGGCGCTCTCCACACGGTTCTTCAGTTGCCGAAGAATCTCAGGTGCTCTCCAAAACCCAGTGCCCACCACACCGGCCGAGCATTCAAAGTCCGCCACCGTGGTCACCACCGAGAAATTGGCCACATTCTCAGAGAACAGGAGCACGTTGGACGATTTCACATCTCGGTGCAGAATGCCGTGATCCTCGTGCAAAGTGTGCATGTTTCTCGCAATCCCATTCATGAGGTTTAAAACCTCCTTGTGCTGGAACGGAGGACCATTGTTGTTGTTTCTCACCTGTCAATAGTGAACCACACACAAGTTATGAAAACATTTTAATATATTATTTAACATTATTCCAATGATGACCGTGGGTCAGAGCTGATTTTAAAAAATGGTATTGATAACTATAGGTTCCACTTGTGACTTTGCAACAGTTGTAAGGTTTGTAAGTGAGTTGCCGAGCCGCGAGCCACAATTGAGCCACAATTGACAGTTCTAGGGTAGGGTTTTTTATGATGTAACCGTTCTATGATGTAACCTAGCCTTTCACATCCTTGGATAACAATGGGTGGCCATTCTCCATGAAGAAGGTGTGACTTTCATTGAGACCGTGTGAAAAATGAGAATGGACACAGTTTCTCAATCTTCACGCTCGTTCTTCAACTTTAGAGGAGAAGAATGAAACTTCTCAATCTTCATAGAATGGGTTCCTCCACAATTCAAGGAGAAAGTGCCATGTACGCATTCTCTGAAGATTGAGAATGGGAAGAAAGAAGTGTGACACAGCCTATTGATAAGTGAAAAATTGTCCCTTCCCTGGACACGGGGTTCTAGTTGTTGTTTCTCACCTTGCGCAGGATGATGAGCTTGCGCAGATCGCCCCATTGTCTGCGCATCACGAAGGCGAATCTGTCTTTGAACCTCTCGTCATTCAACAGCGTCGCACCGAGAATGTACTCCAAGGGCCCCGAACGCAGATGATCTTCCTTGCACACCATTCCCGACGGCCACTGAAGCTCCAGAGCTTTCAACGGATACCCTCCCTTGAACACTTTCACCACGCATTTGATCGGCCGCTTCGGCTTCGTGTAATTGTACAGAAGCGCCTCGTAAATCTCGCCTTGCCCTCCCTCGGCTAATCTCTCTCCCACCCACAAAGACGGAAAATCTTCGAATCGGAACCCGCCTCTGTCACGAGTCCGTTGCTTCAGCGTCTCGAAATACTCACGGTCTCTGTCAACGGAGTACTCTTCCTCCTCGTCACATGATGATGCGTCCGAAGCATTTGAATCCACTTGAGACCAGTGAGGCTTGGAGATTTGAATTTCGTAGTCCACTCCACTGGAGAGGCAGAGATTCTCAAGCATAGATTGAATTAGTATTGAGTGGTACACGGTCGACGCGTTGCTTCGAGGTGTGAAATAGTCGGATCGGGTTCCGTAAATGTCCTCCGGGGCCTTCAGGATCTTTTGCAGTGCCTCGCCCTCTTGGGATTCGGCCCCTGTTTCGAGGTTTAGGGTTTCGAACTCTCTTTCAAGGCCTGAGGTTTCGGCGCGGTCTGGGGTTACAGCATCCGTTACGTCCTCCTCCTCTCGAATAGGCTCCAGAAATTTTACTTTATCCGGGTTGTCTTTGCTCCTGGCGAGCGCTTTACTCTGCTTTGCTTTCCCTTTCACTCTCCTCCGCCCCATTGCGTGCTTCTTACCGACAGACTCCGCAATCTGGTAAATTATTCTAAACCACGACCGTTACGTTTCAATTCTACAAGTATGGACTGGTTTGGCAATAAGCCTCCACTAGCGTGGTTCTCAGTACATGCTACTCCTACCGACATGAAAGATAGAGCGGATTCTTCTCTGAGGACCAGCTCAAGTAATTCTACGAGACGCCATTACAAGTTCTTATGCAAATATATGAAACTGGAAAGGATTCAGAAGAACCTGACTAGCGAAACGAGTCAGACATTAATTACCTCAACTGGCAAAAACATGCTAGACTCACACTCAAAGCCTGGATGATTCAGATGCTTACCAGCTGGAAACGAAGCGCTGCTTGAAGATCTGGCTAGCTGTAGGACTTCGAGCTCCTCTCCCTCGCAAACCAGCTATGAACTGACAGCCCGAAAGCAAAGAGCTGGATGGAAAACCTTGGCGATAGATCACTCAATCGAAACTGGAGAGGAATCCTGTATCAACGGAGCAGCCATGACAAAAATCCACGCGCGTTGTGGCGATCTGGTGCCTCTCCCCCCTCCTCATCAATTTGATGATCTCGTCCTTCTCCAAGTTGTCGGTATCAGGGTTTTCGGTGCAATTCGTTGGCAAAAATTCTGTTCGAGCTCAATTGGCAAAATGATTGCATTTTCTTCCTACAGGCTTGGAGCCAGATGCCCCAAGATAAGAAGACAGTGTCAAAATCTGACGGTAAAAACCCACTGGAGGTATGAGTCCCGTGCACTGCCCAAGACTTTGGTAAGCAGGAGCTGATTTTAAGGCTTCAGTGTAACCTTAATTGGATGGACTCCGTCCGTCAGCTTGCTTGCTTCCCAGTAATTTAATGTTCTGTATCAACACGGGTACAGTCGGTATGAATTTGATGTTCGAAGTTACTGCTGGCAGCGCTTGAAAGTTGCTGTTTTTTGCAATTGCTAAGCGGAAGTGGCCGTAATTTCTCGGTTGCTCACCTCTGACATCACTGCAGAACCCTAGTATGATCGTCTGATGACCCATTCACACCAAGAAGCTCCAGCACTTGCGTTGCGTTCCTGGAATGTTACAAGGTAAATTTCAAAAATAATATACAATTTCTTGTTGTGTCAGAGCCTTGTCTCTTCCTGCTTTTGGCCAATGCATGTGCGTTGGTGGAGTGCAAATTTCTTGTGGCATCCAAAATGCGTTAGAGCAGCTTCTTGCATGCGTCAGGTTAAAAAAATATATATTACAGGAGCACACTGTAGCTATCAAAAACTTACTTGACGAATGCAAATTCTTTGCCACTCTCGCGTTGGGTGACTGGTGTGAATGGGCTATGAAGGTAGACGCATGCAGACTTTTGTTTATTGCCAAGAGGTGTCACGGTATAAGTAATTAGAGCATACCAATGAGGCTGCCACACTTTATAGCACAATGGAAGTGTATGATTGATGTTGGGTACAACCTTAATTAAATATAGAAGAGCATTTTCTTCATAATGTGATAAGACTCACTCAAGAAGCTCTTGGTTGTACCAGACCTTAAAAGATGTTATGATGTTTTGATCTAAAGGTTATACAACACTTGTCACATTAGGTGGGAGAAAAACCAATGTGATGTTGTTCAATGATAATCAGTCTCAAAACCATGGGACGAACCGGATTTAGCACAAGAAATGCTATGAGAAGATGCATTATCTAGAAGCAACACCAAGGAGCACCAAAAAGACTTAGACCTTGGTACTCACATGATTTCAGAACCTCCAAACCCTAAACATCTCTTGTTATCTAAGTTCTTTTCAAAATTAGAATTTTCAAAAGGTTTCTATCTATACTTGAATGAATTTTGGTGTAGATCCCACCACTTCTAAGCATTTGTTGTAAACCCCTATGATATGACATTTTGGAGTTTTTCATTGTTGTATTATCGTGTGTCATAGTTGTATTATAGGGGGAGTTTTGAACTAAAAAATTTGGTCGTGCAAAATCTCGTCGCATAATCAAGGTTGTCGTATAATGCTGTAATCAAGTGTCTGGTTAGACTGTATATGGCAAGAAAGGTTCAACTGCTATAGAACCAAACTGAACCTAATGGTTTCTTTAGCAATTTTGAATTTATTTGTTTATTTATCATCACACCCAATGTTCTTCACTGATATAAAATTAGGTCCCATCAGAATTATTATTTTTACAACATGATCAATTGAATTTGTAATTTTATAATAACACTTTACTTTCTATGTACAATAAAGTGTAGCATGTTATATGTTGTTGGAAAGTTAAAGAAAAGAGCTCTATACATTGCTAAGGCTCATAAGGAAAAAAAGATGGACTTAGAAGTTATGACCCAACAAAGAAGGGGAGATCTAGAACACTACCTTTCAGAGGCCTCAATATTTAAGAAGCTATAACTTCCTTAATCCATAAAGGACCAGAGAAACCTAAATTGGGTCTCATGTTTTTTTTAGCAATTTTGAGTAGGTATTATGTGAACTTCTTTTTGTTTTGATTTATTTATTTATTAATCAACACATGCAATGTTCTTCATTAATTCTAGTGATATAAAATTTGGTCCCATTTGAATTGTATATTTCACAATATGATCAATTGAATTTGACATATTAAAACCATGAACCTTTGGTCCATTAAAGGATAATACAATCAAACCTCTTTATAAGTTCATATTGGAGACTATAGTCAAATTTGTCTAATAATTGTTACCTCTATAAAGGTAAAAATATGAATAACGGTTATGTTTTCGATACTCCCAAAGATTTACAAAGGCAAAAGTTAATATGTTAATAGCTACATTTAACCTACTTCCAAACGTTGAAATTAGTATTAATGTTAAATGTGCATGGTTAAAGGTTTTTTTGTTTTTTTGTTTTTTTTTTCCCTATGCCAATTCCAATGTTTGCTAATGATAATGTCCATATTCTATGTTCACCAATGACAATTTACCCATGATGTATGTGCACCAATGATAATTCACAGATGATCAAGACAAATTGAGATCAAACATATGCTAACTTTCATTTGTACTTAAAACAATAGGACTGTAATGCAAACAATTTAATCAACAAGTTACAAGTAGTGGAGAAAGAACTTAGTTTGCACCTTCCACATTCAATTCGGTATAAATTGTTAGTTTTAATGTAATACGAAAATTTGTATTGGTTAAATTTTTGTTCTTCATGTATGGATATTGATTACACCTATATTGGTTAATTAGGTGGAACCAGAACATGGTTATAAGTAAATAGTTAAAACATCATAACGTTTAGTAGCCTTTACGCCCATTGCCTTTTTTTCATGCACTCCGCTCATTACCTTAAGCCTCCACCTGTCCACTTAGCTACTGATGAAGTATTGTTGGGTGTGAGATATTCCACACCATCTATTGTAGAGTCAAGATAGAGATAGTGCATGCTACTGAATGTTATGATGAATAGTACTCCCTCTGTTTCATAATAAGAGTCCAAAACCACATAATTTTTCTTGAATCAATTAAAAATTTTACATTCATTGTGTTGCCTTCCTACATTTTTCATCCCTTTCTATCGAGACATACGGTCCAAAAGTTGCCATTACGTTTCATCCCTTTCTATCGAGACATACGGTCCAAAAGTTGCCATTACGTTTCATCCCTTTCGACATCGGCTCCATTTCCATCTTACATCTCAATTTTTTTGCAAAGTATATAGTTATTTTTCTATTCTCTCCATGCAGAGTATTTCCACGTCAGACTGTAGGGTTGTGAATCCGGCATATGGGAAAGGCCGGTTGGGTCCAAGAGTCATCCCCCATGGAATAGTATATCTTTACTTTGCTGCAGTTTTTGGGTTTATTCAAAGACATACTCATCTCCTCACTCACTCCCCTTCTTATACAAACTCCCCGCCTCTACAGCCACAAACCTTATGGGACAAACCTCACTTTCCCTTTCCCCTTTCACCTTTTTCCTTTCTCAACCCTCGCATCACGCCACCTCGAAAGCCACCACACACTCTACGCACAGAAACATTTGAAACAGATTGTGCACCTGAAACATTTGAGCGCACAGGAACATTCGAAACAGATTGTGCACCTGAAACATTTGAGCGCACAGAAACATTTGAAACAGATTGTGCACCTGAAACATTTGAGCGCACAGAAACATTTGAAACGGATTGTGCAGCTGAAACATTTGAGAGATTGGATCCATGGCGCAGTGTTTGGGGAGCTGCAGTTTACGAACCCACTTTGGAGCCACCACTTCGTCCAGAACCGCGTTCCTTGGGAACTCATTCAAGTTTAAGCTGCAGCGAGTCCCGAGAACGGTGTCTCTGAAAGCTTCCGTTGCTGCGCTTGAGAGCTTGCTACCTCTTGTCGATGGGGTGAGTCCGCCATGTCAATTTTCGGTGGTGAAAATGTTATTATTTTTCTTTTTCTATCTAGCTTGGGCAGGGTTCTCATTTGGTAATTAGGGTTAGCAATTCAACGCGCATCGTAGCCGTTGACATCTTTTATGCGTCGATTATATCTTTTCATCAGATGTAGCTGATGATTCTGAAGCTAGAGGAGGGATTTTAATTTGGATTAGTGCGGGTATTTTTTTTAAACTTTTTTACGCGATTGTTTTGGGCATGTCAATTTTTGGTGGTGAAATTGTTGGTCATTAGACGTCTTTAATCGTTCTATTATTGCTTGAATTTTCTAGCTTGGACAGACAGTGTGCAAGTACATTGGCAGGGTTCAAATTTGGTAATTAGGGTTAGCTATTCAATGATTCTTCCTTGATGTCATAGGCTTGTGCATCGATTCTATGAAGATGATGATTACGAAGCTAGTGGGGAAATTTTTGGTCAGTAGACATCCCCAATCGTTAGTGGTTAAGCTTGGCCACAGTGTCAGTACACTGGCAAGGTGCAAATTTGGTTATTAGGGTTAGCAATTCAGTGATTTTTCCTTGATGTCATAGCCTTGATATCTTTTCTGGAACGATTATATATCTATTCATGATGATGATGAAGCTAGAGGAGGATACCTAACGGGAGTATTGCATTGAGAGTAGGGTTTTAAACTTTTTAACAACAGTTTGCACGAGTCATAAGGTAGGGAACCCATTCTTGTGCCTTTCAGCTGTTATGAGTAGTTTCCATTAATAAAATGGAATTTATTTTTTGTAGATATTTTTCTCATTTTTTAGACGATTCCAACGCGTACTAACATGTATGATTTGGCTGCTGTATGAATAGGTTATGAATTGTTTAAGTTTCAAGTAGCAGGGTCCCAATTAATACCCTTGAACCATGAGTATTGAATTTCATGGCTGTGATAGAACTTAGAAGTATCTCATTTCTTACAAGTCATGTATTTGGACGCACTTGCATTTTAGATGAGTGGGTTTACAACCCACGTGAATGGGTTCCTACGTTACAGCATCATGAATTTTCATTATAGCAAAGCCCTTGAAATAGCTTAGTATGTCCAGTTGTTTCGTTAATCACATGAGATACTACACCAAAATGGCTATTTAGTATGCTCTAAAGTATTTATCACAAGGACATACTTTTCAAGGCGTTATAGCATTTGTGATATGTAATGGTGGCGATGATAGATTGAACATACTAATGAACTTTCCAATTTATCACCGATACTAAATAACCATTTCGGTGTAGTAGTTATTCTAATTGACTAGTTATGATGATGGTGAAGCGCAGGCTGCAATGGAATCGGGGAAGGAATGGCCGCAATTGTTAGCCTTGGTAGCAGATGGTGGTTCAGCAGATTGGCTAGGTAACACTCTCTATTCAGCAGGCCAGAATGCAAACTCTCTGGTTCAAGGCCAACTGCAAGGCTCCTTGACACCTGCCAGGTTTGTTTCACAACCTTTGAAAAGACCAACATTGAGCTAAGAATACTAAAATAACATCTTGTATATGACAATTTGGAATACAATAATCGATGTATTAGGTAGAATCTACATATTTGTAAGATTTTTGCCAGATTGATTTTAAATTTTAAATGCCATACTAAATCTCAAATTTTAATGGTATTATCGTAATCATAATCATAAGAACTTTTATATACCAACACCTGAAACGAGCATCTAATTGATAAAAAATGGATTATTTTTTTGAAATTGTTTGTTAGGGTACAAAGGCTTATACATGAGTGAAACCTCTGCATGTGTTTGCAACTGAAGATGAATTCCATGTGGTATTCACGTAATGCTTTGGTTTACCGTTGAAGTTCTGTGGGGGTGCTTGGCAGTGTGGCAATTATATTTGGTGCAGGACTTGTAACCAGCCTCTCACCATGCACGCTGAGTGTTCTGCCTCTCACGCTTGGATACATTGGTATGACTTTTCCAACATTACCTGGCTCAATGGCCACCTGACTAGATTGAAATCCATATTAGACTGTGATGAACTGTTCCAAATCGGTGCAAGCCTTTTGTTTGCATTACCTTGAACTGTTAAGAGGCCTGATATCCAATCGTTTGTCATACTCCACATAATATATTAGCTTTAGAATTGACATGTGCTGATGACCAGCAAGCCACTGACGGCATTGCGAAAGAGCTCTAGATCTGACCATTGTCATGTGGTGGAGAAGCAGCATCTTACATTACTTTTTGATTGTAAATGCAGGGGCTTCTGGAGGAGGGAAAAATCGCACGCAGGTGAGTATCAAACTTCACCCTGCTTTGGATGATAGTGTGTTTAGAAAGGAATTAATATTCGACCGTTTAGGTTAATTTCATGAATGCTGGTTCAAATAAACAACAGCATGTTATATTGAACATCGTGAGTTGCTTTGTGCTCAATTTAAAATCTCACATATTGTCCCGATGTGTATGCAGTTGTTTGTCGATTCATTGGCATTCTCCTTGGGGTTGGCAACCACACTAGCAGTGCTGGGTATCGGAGCATCCTTAGCAGGAAAGGCTTATGGTCAAATTGGACAGAGGATCCCAATTGCTGTTTCGGTTGTAGCAATGGTTATGGGCATGAATCTTCTGGAGGTGAGAAAATCGAACTTGCCTCCTTTACCGTAGTTCAGTTATCTTATGTCTTCTTGTTCGCTTAGGTTGCTGTCTGAGGATGGATATCTTGGAAGCCACAGCTGATGGCAAATCAAAGTATTTTATGAATAATTTCTCTTTTTTTGTTTACCCTCGAGCTAAATGGAAACAGATGTTTGTTTTGGCAGATTATTGAACTTCAATTTCCGTCCTTTTTCGGAAACTTTGACGCACGGAAAGCTGCAGCCACCCTTCCTCCAAGTACGGTGCTATCTTCTCCTAATGCAGTACTGAGATATTGATAACTGGGTTTATAGCGATGGTTTGTTGGAAGAGAGTTCAGGCAAAGGCCAGGCAGCACTCTTTGTAGAAGTGCCATTCTTGGGGTAGGAAGCTGGAGAAGATTTTTATTATAAAATTCTAATGGAACGTGTGGATTCAGGTGCTCAAGCATACTTGGCAGGTCTTACTTTTGCGTTGGCAGCATCTCCTTGCAGCACACCTGTCCTTGCCTCCCTGCTAGCCTACGTGGCCTCGTCTCAGGTCTGAAAGTCCTCGGCCTGTGTTTCGTTTGGAGGAGTTGCATAGATAGGCCGCTTTACAGTACTGTGTGCATGATGAAAGAAACGGTCAATATTGTTTAGCCCCTAAAGGACCAGGGATTCATGGTTTTAAATGACAAATTCAATTGATTGTATTGTGAAAAATATATTTCAGATGGGACCAAATTTTATATCACCGGAATCAGTGAAGAACATTGCATGTGTTGGTCCAAAAACAAATAAGTTTGAATAAAAGGAAGTCCACATTGGGCCTACTCAAAACTGCTAAAAAAATCATGAGGGCCCAATTCAGGCTTCTTGGTCCTTTAGGGGTTAGTAACGATGACATTGCTTAGAGTGTTTTGCAACTTGCCCCGCTTTGCAATGAATGGTGAGTTCTGTAACTTACTAGTTCATTTATGTAACAGGATCCCTTGGTCGGAGGTAGCCTTCTCTTGGCTTACACAACTGGCTACGTAGCGCCTCTGCTGGTGGCAGCATCATTTGCTGGCGCCCTCCAGGTATGTACAAAAGTTGAACCAATGTTTCTTTCTGTGGAGAGACAAATTGGGCCTCATATTTATTTAGCAGTTTTGAGTACGTCATATGGCAACTTTATTTTGTCGAATTTTTTATTTATTTTAGACCAACACATGCAATGTTCTTCAATGATTCTAGTGAAGTAAAATCTGGCCCCATCTGAATTATATTGTGATGTGAACTTGCACTCACATTTTGATAATGAATTCGTAGTGATCACAAAAACACAAATACAGGTCGTCAAAGTAAAGTTAGAGGTTTAAAATGTATCAGATTTTAGTTGTGCGCATCAAACACACCCCTCATGTCATTGTGCTCAAAGACCTTTGCTCATTACTGGTGCTTGGTGGGAATGCAGCAACTCATGTCCATGCGCAAATATTCTGCATGGATTAATCCAACCAGGTGCTCATCTATATTCTAGCTTCTTTGGCATGAGTGGTCAGCTGTCCTATATTCTTTGTAAATGTGGCCCTACTGTTCCAATCCCTGTTCTGTTCTGCATTTGGTAGCCAGATATATTGCTCGTAGTGAATTGTCAAATATTTTCTAATAAACAATGACTTGGTGGATGCAGCGGAGCGTTGTTGCTAGGAGGAGGATTGTACTCTTTTCTGACCCGCACATTCCCGGAGTCTTCCATGACCATGATGATGTAGACGGATCCTTCCTCGCATGAGATAGTAAGAAGTCCAATTTCTTTCATATTTTGGATCAGGATTCATCTTAGTCGTCTGTTTGGAAGTTGAAAATTCGTTGAAGCATCCATTCTAGATTTCTCAAGGTTCCTTGAGCTAGAAGTCCGAGGAACGGCTTGACTATCAGAATCTGTTATGTAGGAGCTCTTTCATGACAAATATTGTTTAATGTTTTATGAAATGCCTGCTTAGTGTGATTGAAGAAAGGCTTTTTGTTCTGGCTGGCAAGCATTCATCTATCCAACAAAGGATGGCTATGATCAAGCAATATCACAGAGCCCTCTGTGTGATCACATTGAGACCTCAAGATTTATGGGGAAGGTTTTCTTTCTAATGTTGTTTGAATGCTCCTAAATTAGTTTCATGTTATTGAAAACCATGTGTCTTTCGCTTCCTTTAAGAAATTGTTGATTTGGATGTGTGAATTGAAGAAGCCCTTGTCTGTTCAGTATCACACAGAGCCCTTTGTGTGATCAAAGGGAGACCTCATGAAAAGCGGGGAAGATTTTCTTTGTAATGATTTTATGAAAGTTCATGAAATAGTCTAATTTTATTGAAAACCATGTTTCTTTCACTTTTAGAGATTGTTGATTTGGATATGATTTAATTGAAGAAGCCCTTGTTTGTTCTCACCATCAAGCTTAACCCTTTAGTGCCCAGGTAACCGGTAAGTGGTCACTAGATCACTAGAAATTGAAATGCTGTAAAATTTGTGCTCCATCTCAATCTAGTGTCTGAAGTTCAGATGTGAGTTTGGAATCTGACTTTCTTGATATCCAAATACTTATGTACAGTACTAAACACCAAAATATTGCAAAATACCTCAAAATACAGCAAATACTTACAAATACAACACATGTACTATGCGGTATTTCTTGTGTTTGGAAGTTTGTTATCTTGTATTTTTTTTTGGATTGTGTTCTCTTATTCATGTTCCACTAGTGTATGTATTCCGATCTTGATCAATGTATCAATTCCTTTCATATTTTAACGTATAAATTAGTGTCCTAAACCATATATGGATAAGTCACTCTCACTTATAAAATTCTCAATGATTATGTGTGAGTCCATTTTTGACATGAATGATTGCAATGGAGAGGTGTTGACATAGGTCATTGTTGAACATCTTCACTTTCATTTTTGAAATTTAACCCAAATTTTATTTAACTTTGAAGTCATTCACCCTCCAAAAATCTGATTTTTGAGTGTACATTATACGGTTCAAAGACATACTATAATCTTTTAATCCAACTATCTGGTCTTACCAAGATTCAACCGACACTTGTTTCATTAAGCTATGCTTTCATTTATATGGTTGAATTCTATTAATAGTATCCCTAATTTCAATAGAGATTTTTTTTAATTTTAGATATCACCAAAAACATTGTGGTTTCTCCAGAACCACCCTGGGCACTAAAGGTTTGAGATGTCCACTCTATTTGACATGTGGGTCTTTGTTTGTCATTCGTAACATTCTCCAACCCAAAAGAATTGAGGGCCTTACGTGGTGACTATCATGTTATACAATACTATTGTCTGGAAATAATTGTCATGTGCTTTATACTTCAAACATGAGCCTTGTCCACTTTAAACGGGGTGGACCATTTTGCAACATGTTCTCTATGGCAAATGGCAAGGTACTACATACTTTGGAAAGCTTGATGACCAAATATTAGTTACTCCAAGTACTACATGTTCCATGTGGTAGACGGCAAGGTTGAAACCTTCAAATGGATTTTATCGTGATTTTTTTTCATAAAGAGCCACTCCTTTGAGAGGTAACGATATCAACATAAAGGCAACTTTTCGAGTATTGAAATGGCTTATTTTTGGCAAAAATAATGTGAGGTTGATTTATTTTTTGAATAGGAGAGTTATTTTTGGATAAAGAAAGTAATGATTAGCAAGTGAATTAGCCAATGCTTGTTTACTCGAACAAAGTGAAACCAATTGCAACAACAATCAAATCAATATTAATAGTGTTATTACCCAGGTGGGGGAGATAGAAATTAAGTTTAGTATTAAATACTTCAATGTCCACATTCAAATTGCGATGAAAACATCCACGTTCAACATTGGAAGCCTTCTTGTAGAATGCATCTCATTCTACAAAGTTTGAAACTCACTACTTCAGCAAACTCATTGAATTCCAGATTGTATCCTTAATTGAGGAATGGTAAGATTCAATGTTGTACTTTAGACGTTTAGAAGAAACTTGGCCCTTGGTAAGTTGGTCAATTTATGGGCCTATTATTGCATGTTAAATGAAGTACTAGTGGCTTGCTATAAGACATTAATAGTCTTGTACCATTTTGTGTACAAGACTATTGAGGTTTTCTCAACTTTTTTGTTATAATGAGCCAAAACTTCTACTATGGCCAATATAGTAATTGCAAAATTAACTAGTATATAGATGCAAATATTTGAAAATTTTCAACTTACAATGTAGATATTCTTAAAATGGCTTTTTTAATACTACATAGATATTAAGAGTAGGAATCTTTTAGGTTTTTGAAATACCAAGTATATAAATGCAATATTTGATATTGTGAAGAATGGCAATCATCTATTAATTTGAAAATACATCAACGTACACCAATGGCTTTGAGCATATAAAATTTCTATTCTTTTGAATCTAATCTAAATAAACTAAATTCGAATGAACTTTTGAAATCAAAACCTATTATGTCAGAATAATTATAATTGAGATTTTGTATAGTTTGTTGTAAAACATTAATAATTGAGCCTCCATTCCAAGTTGGAATAATAATTTTATCGCCAGAAATCATTGCATCTTGTATGTCGTGAAAGCCATTACTTAAATCAGTACGATACATCAATTTGATTCTTGAATCTTGGTTATCTTGATAAGTTATCAACTCAAGTATAAGTAATGCATTTTGAAGGATTTGAATAAAAAATAATCTATATTGAATGACAAACAGTTTCCATCCCCTTTCAAAATACTTATCAAGGTCATATTTGAACCAAATTTCTTTTCTTATATCAAACATCATGAGCATTGGATTTAGCCCACCTTTACATAAAATATATACAACATTGTCATGAAGTGACCAAGACGTCACATGAACTTCATTGAACATGCTAATGTATGTTTGCCATTTATCAGTGTTAGAATCATAAATATGTAGATAATCAAAAGGATGATTTTCAAATGTTATTATTTGATAAGTATTCGAATACGGATTTACAATCATACCACCTTCAGTTTTCCAATCAATTTGGGTTTTAGGTAAAGAAAGATATTTATAAGTTTTTGTAATAGGATTACATACAAGTATGGAGTCGGCAAAAATTATATAACGTGGCCTACATAGAATTAGAATCAATCCATATTGTGTAGCTAAAAATCTATATTTTGTACTGACTAATACATTGATTTTAAAGAATGAACATTTAATACGATAACGTTGACCACTTGAAAAATCAAGAAATGAAATGGTATGAAGGGAATTATATCCAAAAACAAGCATTTCTATTTTTCCTAAATGGTTTTTAACCTGGGCTTTACAAAAATCAATGCTTTGAATTATGTTTTTCCATTCATGACAAACTAGTTGAAATCTACAAAGACTAACTATTGGTACATAATAAAATATTATACGCCACAAATCCAATGGAAAAAAAATATTCAATTCACCATAAACGATATTCATAATAACAATGTTTTTAAAATATTAAATCCTATATTTAAAAAATGTTATGAAAAATAGGTTTTTCATATTTGTTCTCATATGCTTTTGAAATTCATTACATATAAAGAATAAAATCTTTTGAAGCTGGAATAAATTATAAAAATTATATATATATATATAAATATAAATAATATATTATTGTATATAATATATATTATTATATATAATATATATATTATTATATATAATATATATATTATTATATATATATTTGAAATAAAGAATAAAACGTCAAATAATTTGGAGCAACAAGTTAAACTAGAAACTACCATAAAAAAAATGTACGTCAGCAAAAAGAGAGTTGTATTTTTCATTGTGTAATAATCAAACTACTTGTTACTATAAAACTTGCATGCATCAAACATAATTACATAAATCTTAAATATATAATTATTTAAATAATTATCTACTTACCACGAAACATAATAAAAATGAATTTAATATTAACTAGGATACAAGTTATTTATTGACGGTTTGTTATATTTAGCTATAAGTCCTTTTCTATCAAGTTAGTGTTAATTCAAATTAATATGTACATTTATGTGTGTATATATATATATATATATATATATATATATATATATATATATATATATATATATATATATATATATATATAATTTTATAAAAGAAGATATTTAATAACTTGAAACTTCATAAAAATATATTGTAAAAATATGAATTAAGCAAAAAATACCTTTTTTATTTCAACATATGAATATCATAGAGATTACAACCTCTTGTTTTAGAGTATAACAAAAAGCTTGTATGGAATTTATTATTTCAATTTATTATCATTTGAAAAAAACTAGACAATTAGCTTCAAAAGTATTTATCATATTATTGATTTATTCTATTTTTCAATTTTAACTTGTATAGGTTTTAATTTGAATTTGAATTTGCATGTATTCCATTAAAAATGTGTAGACCTAAAGCTTTTGATAAATTTGTTGGTGGTTGGAATTTGAACATTCAATAGTGTCATTTTATAAATTATTGTAGATTACTTTTAATAGTTTTGTCCCTCTTTGTATGTTTTTCTATGTTACATTGATTCCTAAACAACATGAAGTTCCGGTTCCAACTATGTACTTTTGCATGCAAACAAGTAATTGCTTTTGTTTTTGGTTGCACCACCAAATTTGAACACACCTTTATACTTGTACTTGACTTCATTTCCAAATTGCAGTATTAGTCTTAACCCCTAAATGACAGAGGGGGTAAGGGCAAAACCTAGATGCATTATAAAATGTTACTTCCGCAACTTTGATGAAGTTTGGTCCAAAAGAGAAAATGAGAAGCATGATGTTTAGTAATTATCCGTACGGTCAAAGTTCCAAAAATAGTTTTAGATACTCATTTAATGAATTTAAGAGCATTTACCATTTAAAATTCACCAAAATTACAAACTTTATTTTTAGAATTTGAAATTTGGTATGATTGGTTAAAACTAGATATTCTATTCTAAAATTTTAAAAACCAAAATTTCCAAATGAGTGAACATCATTAGTTTCCCAAAATAGTAAGTTTTATAGCACTAGGACAATATTGAGGTCTTTGTCTTTGAAATATTCCTTAGTGAACCTCAATATTGCAAATGAAATTTATCCAAGAGCACTAGAACATGATCTCGACCCCCAATTTAAACAAAAAATAAAAACTTGAAAAATGTCATTTTTTGCCCACAGGCAGTCACTGCTGTTTGGGCTGCGACCAGAAAATGGTCGATCAGTCATTTAGGGGTTAAGGTCTCACATTTGCAGAGTCACAAAGAGGGGTCAAAAAATTCTTAGTAGAGAAGTAAAATAAATAAATTGACTTCTCGTTGCAGCTTGAAGTTACAAGGGCGGGAAAAGAATTCCAATTCAATAAAAAAAATCAACTATATATGATTAAAGTGTATAGAATTATGATTTTTAAATGTAAAGTTGAACAAGAATTTAATTGTAGCTTAAAAATTACAATGTGAGGCCAAAAGAAAATTGAAAATTTGAATTATTATTATTATTTTTTTTCTAAAAACAATTATATTAATTCAAATGCCCTTTTAAATACCATTTGCACACATGTGGGTCACTTACTTTACACTTAGTACCACACCCAATGAATTTTTTTATGTGGAACTTTTTAACATAAAGCTTCAATTGACTTAAACTATATCAATGATCTTTCTATATATCTTTGTTTTTAAAAGATATAAGTGAAGATTTTACACTTGCTAGTATTAAGAAACTCAAGTTTTACTCAAGTTTTTAAAAAAAAATTCAAAGTAATTTATTGAGTAGAGTTGGCTTTGGATAATTGTTACGTCTTAAATGATCAAAGTGACTTATGTGTTATGAACTCATTAGTATTTCCTTTTAGGGAAGACTACAAATGTTAAATGTTAAAGTTTTAACAAGTTTTTTCATACCGGCACACCCTTCTTTAGTTCTTTATACTTTACTCTTCGTATGTGGTAATTGATATTTATCTTCAAGTTCAAACTATTGAATTTGTGAAAAGCATAAAGATGTGCTCTAATATCAACCTTTGAACAAGTGGCCAATCACAAGTTGACAACATATTGTCATCTTGCTCATATGCAAGCTATGAAAGAAGTTCTTAGCTTCAATTCAATTAAGCATTGAATGATGAATGTGTTGAAAGTAGGCTTCTAGGAATGTGACTAGTCTTAAACTCACTGTAACTTACTAAATTTGAAAGTGTTTTTTTTAATGATTTTTTTATAAGTGTTTATGCATTAATACTTTCTATGTGTTAATTTTTTCTACTTCCAAGTATTAATAGTTGTCCAAAGAACACTTACAATAATAATAAAGAACATAAGAAATTAAAATAATATAAAACACTAGCTCTGATTCAATTTGGAACCAACATACACAAGGAGTATTTTTGTTCAATGTCCCACACCATTGCTAATAGGACATTGGGATGACACAAAAACTACATATTTTTTTTTAAGGATAGGCTTTATATTAACTACTTTCCAAGCTACTAATACAAACAGAAGTCACCATCAATTATCATTGTAATGAAATGTGTGAGTACACAAATTTATGTATAAATATGCATGTTTAATGTATATTTGTGTGCATGTGTACTTGTGTGCACGCGCGCACGAGTTAGAGCTTTGGTGTGGTAGATGACTATGAGTTCTAGAATGTTGTGGTTACTACCACAACATGGATTAGGGTTTGTATTGTGATGATCCCATGGTATTGAGTTTAGACTAAGTTGGCCCATACCAAAATTCGGCGCGACATTCCTAGGGGTGGAACTGTCTTATTGTACGTGCATGCACGGTCTGTATTATATAATGGATGCATTAGGGACACTATGTTGTTTCGCTCTCCCATGATATGGCTTCAGCTTGGAGTTTGTGGTGTAGATGGTAGAGTTTGTACTAAAAACAAATTGACCTAGATTAGGGTTTGCATTTCATAACATTCTTCAGTTTGTAATGCAGTAGACCCTTTTGCTTGTGCACAGAATCAACATCTGAACAGGGAATTGATGAAGTGGAACATGTAGAAACTATTAAAAAAACAAAAGTGTGTTTAATTGTTAAACCATCTTTAGCTAAAGATGGCTTTGATTCTCCAAAAGATTATGATTCATGCAACGATTTTGGCCTACGATGCTGATTCCCAAGGGTGAAAAGTAGTGTTGCTAAAGAATGTTATGTTTGATTACTTCAGTTCACATAATACTCTTGCGTGGGAAAACTCATATAGTCGGTTATCGCTAGGACATTATCTGTTTTGTGTTGGATATTTTTGGATAAGAACAATAGTTGCAGAGTTACACTTTTGTTTTTTTTTAGTGTGGCCTGCCCAAATACTATACATTACAAGAAATTTCAGCCTTCTAAGAGGCCTCGAGTTTTTATTTTTATTTTAAATTTTTGAATTTTTGAATTTTCTTTAATAAATAAAAAATACTAAAAATATGAAATCTGATGTGCCATTAGTTCGACATGTGAGATTGGATATTTAAATATTAAAAGTCTTTTTTAAAATTTCAAATATATTTTTAATATATTTTTAATATTAAAAATTGTTCTAAAAGATCTTTGAAATTTTTTAAAACATTTTTTAACATTTTTAAATAATATTGTATTAACATTTTATTTTTTAAATATTTTTATTTAAAAAAGAATTCCAATAAAAAATTAGATTTTTGCTCGAACATCAGAAAAGCCCCTTGGAAGGTTCATTTCTCTTCTAATGCCTTTCTTCTACTAGTGTGTAAACCATAATATTTGATAGGATCACAATTTTTTTTTTAAACTGCAACAATTTCTAACATGCTCTCACAATGCATCATCTCTAAATAGTGTAACAGTGTCTATTTAAGGGCACCAATGAATAGTGTGACAAAATCAATCTATCCTTTTTATCTTTTAAAGCCATTTTTTCTTTAATTGGAAAGTTGTTTGCTTAAAAGCTTTAATATTGAACGTATTAGGAATAGAGTATCTTTTCAAAAAGGAGCAAATGGCATGAGATGTATAAGTTGGTGGGCATTTACTCCCCAAGTACTCCATGAATCCATATTGGGCCTAAAGAATGGTTCAATTGTAAATTTTTATTAGAAAATGAAGTCATGGAATTTTTTTCTATAGCGACCCTCTTCAAAATCCCTCAAACTATTTAGGTCCTATACTTTGTCTTGAAAATTCAATGTTATTAACCCTTAAACATACCAGGGTGTTCTTGGAATTGACGATTTGAGAAAAACCATCATAAAGTACTCTTTAGAAGAATATTTTGCAATTGATATACAACTGAAAGTTCTAGATCTTAAATTTTAGATTCCATCTCCACGGTTCGATTCACCAATATTGTCAACAATATTTAGTTATAAAAATTGAAAATTAAAATTAAAATTCCTTCTAAATTTGATTAGAAACAAAATATTAATATTTTTTGAGTAAAATTTGTTGGAATGAATTTGAAATGAGATACTCTTAAACGTGGTGATTCTTTGAAATTTTGTGTTCCTTAAATCTATGACCTCATTTTTGCAAGGTCACTTTTGAACTACAGTCAATGCAATTTTGGCTTGGTCAACAACTTGACATACTTCTACATTTGTAATTTTAGAAAAATATGTACTCAAGTATCACTAAATCCAACCATTAGATAGAACAACTTGATGAAGTATCTCCAAAAAATTGGATGACCTTCATCCAAGCATTGATGAAAACATAGAGTGAGTTTGAATCTGCTAATCATCCAGAAACTGGATGTTATGACGTTTAGGGGTTAAAGAATACTAGCATTAAACTGTAACATAAATGATTTCCGTACCCGCATAGTAGGTTCAACACCTTTATGCCAAATATTTAATCATTATTTAAAAATAGAGTTCGTCAATACAAATATTCTTTAAAATTCATTTTTTTCTTTTACAGAAAAAAGATTCCTAAAAGGTTGAAATATATTTTTAGAAATATTTTCCGCCAAAGCTACTATGCAGGTATGGTAGTATAATCTCATACTTAATATAGCATATTCACTTATAATAATTTGTTGATTCATTTGAAAATTTGAGATCTCATAAAGAAACCAATTTCTAAAATTGTGAAACAAACTTCAAAACATTTCTTGAAAACTGAAATTTTTAATAAAATTTTAGCCAAATTTCTTTAATGTTGATTTTAAAACACATCATTACACCAAATGGAGATTGTAATTATATGAATGTTAACCCCAAAAACTTCGAGCATGTAAAAATCTCTTTTTCAAAATTTGGCCAGGGTCTACAAATCAAAGATTTACTAAAAAAATTCTTGATTTTTATTTTAACTATTAGTGGTTTGAAAAAACAAGGTCGCATAATTTTTTGGTTAAAAATTGATATTCTTCAATTTCTATAACATTTCAATCGAATAAAACCTCAAATATTTTAGATAAAAATCAACCAATTCTTTTAAAAAATTGCACGTGTACCTTTTACAACAATGTAAGACTATTCACACACAAAAATCGCAAACATTGTATACAAAGGGGGAAATGCCTTACGAAGTGAATCCAACAGAAAGCTACTAAAAACTAAGGAACAAACTTCATGTGAAGTTAATTCTCTCATATTTGCAAAAAAGGCCTTCTAAGAACAAAATCTCTATTTTAACACTGCACTTTAAAGACTTAGAAGCCTATATTACAAGAACATATGCAACATAAATGACAAGTTTGCCATCTCTTATTATTGTCATTCATAAAATAATGGGATATCATTTGTATATGGTATTTCCAAATTCTCCCATTCAATAAAAATCTTCTTTTTCTCAACATTACGACTATACTAATAATGGCATAAGGTGTATTGTCCAAAAATGTTACATGTATTGAAAAATTATATGTGTCACTATTCAAGAACTTCAATCAAATATCTATGAATGTCTAATTGATAATTAAAGTTATCATTTTACACCTTATAGTGCAATGGACAATTAGTACATGCATAGTAATTAATGTCGCACCAATCTAGTGTAGTGTAATAAACTCCTCAAGTAGATTCATACATTTAACTCAAGGGTCTTTTTTTCTTACATCTTAAATATATCAAAACACTTCTATTACCAATTTTAACAACCTCCGTTCTCTACAAAGTTACTATGCATTCTATACACACTAAACTAAAAGAAAAAATTGCACAAGTAGACATAATATTTTATAACAATAGCGCTCCAAACCCCCTATTGTTTGGATCAAATTTTACACATACAATAGGGTTGATTGTCCTATTACCAACCACTTAAGCAATCTGACCTATATTTGGCAGTGGTAAATCCAGAAAAAAATTATGACCGCGTTCGAAATAGGATTTCATGAGGATTGCAAAAAATTGCAACTTATAATTTGCATTTCTCAATTTTATACAAAATTCCAAAGTGGAAAGTAACCTGTGACCCAAATCCAACCTCTAGGTTTCCCCATGTCCACACCATGTGGTGCTAACTTTCACTCATAATGATACCCAAAACCACCAGTTATTTCTTCGCAATGCTTGGCGTGCCATTGGTCTACTTGAATAGTGAAATTGGTGGTTTTGGGTCTCAACTGTGGTGGCCCCAAAAAAAGTCTACATGTCATAATTGGGGGAGTGGTTGGTAATAGGACAACCAACCCTAAGTTTTCTTGGAACTATGGTGAGAGAGGACATTTGGCATTGTATGAGGGAGTTTAGTAAGAATCAAACAAGGAAAATTTAACATGAAGAAAAGTAACTCCAAGAGTATCCAAGAGCATCAAAGAGAATCTTAGAAACTTTAGTAGGGATAGCAAATCTAAGGCTTAATAATGTAATGAATAATCAAGTCACAAAGGACCATGTATACCGAGTCAAAGCTTTAAAATCTATTTACACTCACCAATGAGTCAAGCCGTGACATATTTAGCTTTAGAAACGCCCTACTCTTTATCTATTTGTAAATATGAATGGCCCTTCAATCTCGCTTGACGTCGCCTCCCGAAGCAGCGGCGGACCTAGGAGGTCTACCTTCAGCCCATCTACCAATGCTAGGACCTTTGTACTCTTCTCTATCCTCTTGAAAGGCACTATAGTCTAGACTCCTTAATAACATGAATAAAATTCCTACAACCAAGATTGCATACGTGGCTGTAAGGCCTAAATTTGCAGTGGCTCGTTCATACAATGAAGGAGCTCGCATTTTGTGTCGTTTGAGAGTGTTGTCTTTGTATCCTTGCAACAGTTTGGCCAGCTCTGACTCCATTGAGTTGCCAACAAATGAATCTGTGTTGTTGCTCTGTTTCATGTGCACACACAATCATCAATTTCATACCAAAAGGGCTTGTCTACTACCAATGTTCTTCACTAATTCCGATGATACAAATTTTGGTCCCATTTGAATTATAATGATTGATTGAATCTATCATTTTAAAATCATGAATCCTTGGTTAATTGGACCCTTGCGCAAATGATCATTAGAGACCAATTCCAACCCTGACTGGAATAGGGCAATTTTCACTAGAGTTACTGTGCAAAGCAAAGTTGGGTAATGTGCAAACTCACCATCACAAATGTGTCGTCATCCCACACAAACACTGTGGGAAGCTTGGTATCTTTCCTGATATAGAAAGGACGCAAAAACTCTGGCCACTCAGGAGCAACCACGTATGTGAACACAAACTTGCGGTACGCAGGGGCAGCCATTTTCAGTTTCTTGATGAAGTGCTTGGCTTCAGGTGTGCTGTCAGACTCCAGAAAAGCTACCACCACTGGACGCCCGTCCTCCTTCACTGGCCTCAGCGTCTCCCTAGTCATTGGAGTAACAAGAGGAAGCAGATTTTGTTCAACAAATTCTGTAACATACTCCGCTGCCACAATGCACACCCATTTTATGCATCAGAGAGAGATTCAGGACCCCAAGTAGTTCCCTCATTACAGCAAGTTCATGTGAAAAAAAATAATGTCAAGCTGTACATTAGAAAAACCTCCACAATTTGTAAACAATAGTAGCCTTATTTTAAGTGTAAAGGTATCACTATTGAAGATAATAATGACACTATTTAGGATATAGTGACACTGTTGAGAAGAAGAAGAAGAATAGTGACAATATTGAAGGGAGTAAAGTGATGGCCAATAACCAACCTTCAAAAGGGCCATAAAACGTTGACCTCTCGCCATATTCGCCGCGCATCACGACAATCGCAGGGCCCTTGTCAAAATCAAAGAACTCCATGACATTGTCAGAGAACATTTCCATCACAGCAAACCATGCCTTGGTTCGGTACTTCTTGGCAAGCTCCTCCAAGTCAGTGACTTTGAGCCCAAACCCCACGAAAAGGGGAATCTCAGGTCCAATAGATTTCACAAACGTTCGTAGGTCGGCTTCAGTGCTCAATTGTTCAATTGAAGGAGCCGATAACCGCCTCAAGTAAGATATCATGCCATCTGCTTTCCGAGGCCCCGCGTAATCTGTAGGGAACCCATTGATGAAAAACTTCAGGGTCGGAAACGCACTGGCAAACACAAGAACGAGTCAAAACAACGCCACCTGGCTCCCATGCAATACCCTTAACCCCTAAAGGACCAAGAAGCCCGAATTGGGCGTCGCGTTTTCTTTAGAGGTTTTGAGTAGGTCCTATGTGGATTTTATTCTATTCATTTATTTATTTATTTTTACCAACACATGCAATGTTCTTCATTGATTTTGGTGGTATAAAATTTGGTCCCATCTGAATTTTTTTTTGTCACAATATAATCAATTGAATTGGTCATTTTAAAACCATGAATCCTTGGTTAACTATTGCCCTCCATAGCTAACCCACTCTTGCAGGGTAAAAATGAACTCCCTCAAGCCATCATTCCCCAACGGAACCACTCTTCAGTCTATGAACAAATATCACACTCGTCAAAGGTCTGACATTGTTATTTACTATCTATAATTAACCCCTAAAGGACCAAGATGCCCAAATTGGGCCTCATGTTTTCTTTAGCAGTTTTGAGTAGGTCATATGTGGTTGTTCAAATTTATTTGTTGTTTGACCAACACATGCAATGTTCTTTACTGATTTCAGAGATGTAAAGTTTAGTCTCATCTGAATTATATTTTTCATAATATGATCAATTGAATTTTTCATTTTAAAACCATGAATCCTTGGTCCTTTAGGGTTGAAGTGGCATATTGCTGACTTGCTGTAAGTTCAAATAGGGCCTGAAAATAAGCATACCTTATTTTGTACTGCGAGGCAACTCTTGAGTGTTTTTCAGCATCAATTTTAGCCAAAACGATCGGCCTTGAATCCTTTGCAAGTACAGGAGCTGCGATGTCTAGCTGCAAAGGAGTAACGATAGAGAACTGATTAGAAACCAAATTTTCATGGGGGGCTACAGTTGATTTGAGCAAATTCATTGAATTCCAAACTTCATCCCTATTCCCTTGGCACAAGAAATAGAGTGCTAGGTGACAA
Source organism: Pohlia nutans (assembly GCA_022496805.1). Taxonomy (NCBI): domain Eukaryota; kingdom Viridiplantae; phylum Streptophyta; class Bryopsida; order Bryales; family Mniaceae; genus Pohlia; species Pohlia nutans. The sequence continues at coordinate 11,039,421 of CM040092.1, read as the reverse complement.
GTTCTAGTGCAAATTTTCATGGTCTCCCGTTCTTTGCCTTAACAAATCGATAAATTGGATTCCAACAAATCCATTGGAAACATTAAGTAGAGGACTTTGAGAGCCACAACCAAACTCACCAATTCAACAAATTTGCTGTGACTCCCCCAATTGAACCATTCAATATTCCTAAACCTAACGAAAACAGAATCACGCATTCCACAGATGCCAAAGCGATTTAGTGGTTCTAACAATCAATCAAAAAGAGAAGGATACCGTTCTAGACTACTGCCCAGAATCATGGATCATGGAGAAGATTCTCTTGTTGTCTAAAAGTTCTTGAGAGAGTTTAGTTCTAAGAAAACCCTAACGAAAATAGAATCACGCATACCACAAATTCTAGTACCTCTCTAACAACAAGAATTCAAAAGAAGGCACCATTCTAGGCTACATATTTGGAATCATAGTTTTTGACAATGTGAGCTGCCTAATGGTCACATGCATGCATGTGATTCCGGTTCTAAAAGCTAAGAAATATAATGAACACTCACAGAGTCCATAGAGAGACCTTCCATGCAATTCTCTTTACGATGTTTGACTAAAAGTTCTTTGAAACAATCTAATTTTACTGAAAATCTGTTATCATCTCCAGAAACTGGAATCTACATGTAAGCTGCATACCGGTACAGATACTGAAAATAAAATAGTTTAGCAAGTGATTCTTCTTCTAAGCAAATCTGCAAAGCTAAAAAGTAAAATCAACACAGATGTATGTACGATCACTGAGAAATTTTAAGAGTCTGATTTAACTGAAAACCCTGTCTCCAGAAACTGAAATATACCTGCGAGCTGGAGACAGATACTTTCATCTCCGAGATCCAATTTTCACCCAAAAAAAACAGCAAATTATAATAAAATTCAGTGCCGGATAATTTTCACAGAGCGCAATTTGCATACGAAGGCGGTTTAGGGTTCAGGGTTTAGGGTACCTGAGGCGAGAGGCGCTTACAGTGGCCACACCAGGGCGCATAGAAGTCCACCAAGATGTGATCGTGCTTGGCAATTGCAGCATCGAAGCTGTCATCCGTGAGCTCCACCACGCGCCCATAGAAACTGCTCGCGGTTACTGTCTCCCCAATCACAGTAGTAGTCTCCTCTTCTTGCGCAATAAGGCCAGTGAAAAGATTCGCAAAAGCCAAACACACACAGAAACACAAAACCCTCGCCATGGCGAACTCAAAAACAACAACAAGAGAACTGAAGCAGGAAACCGAGAGCACAAAGCCGTAGACAACGACAGTTCCACCTAGAATCCATACCATAGAAACAGAATTAGGGCACGACCGTTCCAGTTGAAAATTGCCTCCTGCTCGCCCACCCAAAATAGAACACTGACCGAAAGCAAAGTTTTCAAACTTTCAAACCGCCCATTCAACGTCTCTATTTCTGTTTCTTCAATTTGGCAGCTCAATCGCCACATTATTCTCGCGCCAATAAACTGTCAAAGTGTTAATGAATTGTTCCGAATTCTAGTGGAATTGTTAATGCGGATTTTGAAATTTCTTGAAGATTGGCAAGTTTGCGACCTTCTGAGGTGTTTTCATTTTACGTAATGCGGGTGTATGTATCCATTTTAAACGCTATGAGGTGGTGCTCGGGGTCCAAGATTTGAGCGCCATGGAGAGCGGCAACGGAGAATGTGAGCCGGTGCCTCAAGAAGTCGTGAGTGCGCAGGTACTTTCAGTTTTTTTTAGGATTTTTTTGTTGTGTAGTTGTAACTTGGAGCTTGAACAAGCCGGGAAGCAGGCGCTCGTGTTAGGGTTGGTCGAAGCCATATAATTCTAGTGGTTTTCTCTAGGTCATTTTCGTGTGAGTGAGTGAGCTTCAGACGCTGTTTTATCGATTTCCCCTGTTTAGCTTAAGGTTGATTGACTTGCAATTATGTTGAGCGATGTGAGAGGTCACGCTCGGAGTCATACCTGCTATTCCACTCCGCTGGTCCTTCCGGTATCGAAGGATGAAGAGTGTTGCCGGCAAACGTCAGTAATAATTTGAACGTTTTTTAACGTTTTCTATCTTTGATTTTGTACTTACAGCTTAAGCGTCGAGTCTTTCAAAAAGATTCGCAGTCTAAGGCAATTAAAAACGCAATTGAAAATTGTCATAACGAGAATGTTTCACTTTCTGGTAACACCGGTATAGAATGAGATCGTGCCTATGACATCAAATGTCTAGCTGTAGGAGCCCTTGATTTGCGTCCACGTCTTGAATCGCAGCTGAATTTCTTGCTTCGCAGAAAGGCATGGGGAATTCTTCAAGAGACGTAGCAGCAGGGGATGAGAAACTTCCACTAGTAGAGCAGCAGAAGCCACTTGAGAGATGGCAGCTTGAGAAGGAGCTCTACGAAGTGAGTGGTCATTCTTTTGCATTTGCGCTACTTTCATTTGGTGTTTTTTCACGGTACCCTCGGGCATTATTATCTGGCTACGTTTATCACTCTGAACCCCTAAAGGACCAAGAAGCCCAAATCGGGCTGTATGTTTTTTCTAACAGTTTTTGAGTGGTCTTATTTGGACTTCCACTTTTTCAAATTTATTTGTTCTTTGACCAACACATTCAATGATCTTCACTAATTCTGATGATATAAAATCCGGTCCCATCTGAATTATACTTTACATAATATGATCAATTGAATTTTTCATTTTAAAACTGTGAATCCTTGGTCCTTTAGGGGTTAAGGTGGAGGATGCTATTAGCGTCAATTTAAGCATTATGATATTTGGGAGACCAGTATAGAATCTCTGGAGAGATCACTTTAGTTGTAGAAGTGCCAAATCTTTTGAGATCAAATTTTATCACTATGTACAAATCTCGTGTGCAATTTTAACCCCTAAATGCCCAAGCATCCAAATAGTGGATGGTGGTTGGTCAAATTCAATTTCAACCTTAAGGATGATTATTTTTACTTTCAAGTCCAACTAAGAAAATGGAGCTTATCAAGTCTAGTTTCTACTCCACTTTGTAAATCAGAAAAAATCATAATATTAAGTATTTTATTGCACTTGCAATGTCAAGAGGTCATAATCCAAACTACACTACAAAGCATATGTCATTATCAAATTTCCAAATTTAGAAAATATATTTTAAGTTGAATTTTCTTGTATGGTTCTTCATTGTAACTTGAACCTTTTATTAAAAAAAATTGGTTATTTGGAACAATTTTGTAATTTATATGAATTTCTTTGTGTATTTTACTTCAGAAATCATATTAAATTTATAACACATTAAATTTTTTTGAAAAATTGAGGACCAATAGGAAACATGTGTTCACATTTATTATAAATATTTCAAAAAATATCTCAAAAGCTATTGATGAGCAAACTCCATATGAAAGTGTTGTTTGACTTTTTTATGAATGCCCTGGGCATTTAGGGGTTAAAGTGGGAGGTTGTAGATCACTATAGACAACCTCAATTCCATTCAACCTAGATGAGTGAGTGTAGACATATTGCCAAGTCATGCTTACACCACTTGCTAATAAGTCCAACCAAGTGTATGAATAGATGTATGAATAGGAGATGAGATCAGGTTCCTGACAATTTTATTATCATGCTAGGCTGTTATATCCCTAAATTCTGAGTGGCGAGGTATTCAGTGCTCTCCTACAAAACACTAACGAAGGGAAGAAAAGAAACGCTGTTCATAGTCTGGAAACCCAGAAAGTAACTACACTTGAACTACGATAAACATTGTTCACTCATCCGCTGTATCAGTGTGGCAAGTGATATTTCTTTGTTTGACACGTTCCTGGCGTTTCGCAGTGTACGAGAGCTCACAAAATGAGTTTGATCCAAGGCGCGTATGAAATGTCAAAGCTGCAGGTGTCCTTCGGTCTGATGAAGCGGCAGGAGTCTGTTGCAAAAGAACAACTAGGTGAGTAGAGGTTCTCTCTATTGGTCATTCACTATCATTTATCTGAAAGTGCATGAATTCGGTAAACGTACACTACGTGATGCGCATTTTTTCTGTCACATTATCCCATTCCACCTATACAACGTTCAATATTGTGCTTCTATCATTGTAATTGAAGTTTAATGGATAGACAGCTGTCCTTCTCTTTTGATTATCATTTTTGTGCAAATTTACACTTAATGCACACTTTTCGAAAGTCACGAGCTCTATTATTATTATTTGCTTTTCTTTTAACGCTGATAGAATACTGTAGCAGAATGTGAGGAACCACTGAATCATGGCCCATCGAATTGAGATTTCTACTAGTAGAAACTGCTGTACTGGAATTCTGAAATTCTCATTCTCAACCCCAGTTTTGACAATCGTGCAGAGGATGCACTCGTCGTTATAAAGAAACTACAAAAGGAGGTGGAAAGGCTGAACGGCCAGCTTCGGCACACTGAATCTGAGAACAGAAAACTCAGTACTGCGTTATCTTCCTTACGCTCCGAACTTGACAGAGAAGCTGCGAAGGGCGAAAGTCTTCCTGAAGCAGCCAAGATAACTACCACCAACAAATGTGTCAAGTCTGTGGATGCGGTGCAGATACTGACCGAAGAGACGGCTCCCTTACTTGCCCAACATGAGTTGCAAACGAAACAACTCCAAAAGATAGAGATCAACATGGAAACTGGGGAAGGACTGGTAACAGATCAAAATGTTCTCGAGAAATGGACTGTAGAGAACGAAGCCCTGCACTCGGCGACCATGCAGATAGAGGAATTGAAGCAAAGGTTGGCAGTCAGAGAAGCAGACTTGACCACAAGCAGTGAAGGTTTAGAGAAAGTTACTAAAGAGAAGGAGGAGCTGTTGATGCGGCTCGAGGCAGCCACCAAGGAGCTCCAAGAATGCAAGAAGAGAATAGCAGAGACCGAAATGCATGATGTAGAGCAGGTTAGATACTCAGAGGTGATAGATGGACTGAATTTGGAGAAGATCACATTGGTTGGCCAGCTTGAGCTATTACGAGGGGAGCTCGAGAAGCAAAAGGAGGCCGCTAGAAAAGCTCAAATTGAAGCGAGTAAGGTGAGTGCATCTTTTCTGTACCTAAAACTGTTCCACTTTGGAAGAAGCTTTTTAAGATGAAACTTGGAGCTGGTGCAGGATTGATCAGCCTCAATGTAGTGTCCCAAGCTGTGATACTCTAACCATCTGCGTTTGTCACCCGTTAAAATCTCATAGTGGACGTTGTTGCAGACAATTGAAGCTGAACGAGAATGTTTGAAGGCTTTCAAGCTTGTGGAGGAGAAAGAGGAAGAGATGGAGTATTACATAAAACAACTTGAGAATTTGCGGGAGAAAAATAGCATGTTGCGTACTCAACTTGACATGGAACAACAGTGCAAAGAGGTAGAGGTGGGTAACAGCATTCCTTCACCTTTGGTTAAGAGATCCTAGAAATCTTCATTCAGAGAAGAAACTCCATCAACGTGCAGTATCTAACAAGCTCGTCTACAAGAATTCCATTTTCGGTTAACATGACATGTATTCTATCCCTTTTCAGATGGCTGGGATGCCTAAAATGTACGAACAGGCTATGAACCAACTCAGTCGTAATCTGAATACCTCCATGGAGCTGGTGGCTAGCAACAGTGTCCAGAATCCTCAAAAGATACCTCTTGAACCGACTTCATTACCCGTAAGCAGTAACATGAAATAATCTATTCCACTTTGTTCACAACCTAGCATGAGCTCTAGACATCGTAACCATGTCCTCTCTTCAAATATTTGAGTGATGGATTGTTGGTCTGTATATCCTCCTACGTCGAGTGATTCCAGAGCATTTTGTTGCAGGCGCAAGGAGCAATTTCAACAGCACCAAAAACACACAAATTGTCTAATGAAGACTCCAGGCACAAGGTACCTATTCCGAAATCTCTACATGGATGGACACATTACCTTGATTTGTATGATTCTGGGGGTTTTTAATCGACCATCCTTTAAAAGAGCATCTTTCCTTATGTTTTGAATCTGTAGTTCTACAATCAATTAATAAGTGACGCTTCTTGTGGGAGCATAAGACGTAAACATCTGTATACTACGATTAACTTCCGTTAATTTTTTGAAAATTTTCTGCTGCATTCTGATGCTCGTGAAGTCTAACTCGGGTTTATTCTGCTTAGTCCCTGCAAGATGCATCCCGTGAAGGAAAAGGAAGGCCGGCAACTGAGGGTCCAGATAATATTCCAAACCCAGAGCCAGATGCAATCGAGCAACCTGCAAAGCCGACAGTGAAAAAGAGCTTACGCTTGAGAAATCGAGCAAACGTGCAACAATCGATGGTGAGCCCCAAGATCATACTGAACTTGAATCACAAAACTTGGCAGTTGGTCAAGTTACACCCATCAGCAATGCTTACTGAGTCTCTTCTAGCTATTGTTTTTAACTTATTGGTGGTGCTGTCAAAGTCGTATTCAAAATTCTACAACGTTACTTAACATTCTTCAACAGTTAATGCATGTGTATCCTGTTTCACGATTTCACTAAGCTCAATCTTCTGTGGAATCAAACAGGACTCTGGCTCCGCTACGACAGGTGCGATCAAAAGAATTGACTTGACGGAGGAAGAGAACGATGAGGATGACGGAGTCATTGAGGACGTTACACAATCAAAGAAAAGAAGGATTTCGAGACCGGTAAACTTAACCGCTCTACCGATGAATCCACTTTCTCTGTCCTACAATGCCCGAACCTTTGCTGCTTCCTTTTGTCAAGGTCCATTGGGTTAAAGATTTAAATCTGTTGCCAGACGCCTGCCACTGCTGCATGTTCACTTGCATGAGTTGCTCCACGGTTCACCCGACTCCACTAAAGCAGGAACTCTACAATGGAAATCAAGGACGTGGTTATCGAAATTGTTTACCGAACCACTGGTACTAACATGCATGCTGGTACCCATTAGCTAAACTAACTGTATGATCTTGAAGATCACATTCTGTTCGTCTTACCCTCAAACATTCAGCCATTGATTCTAAGTATGCTAAGAGATCATAACAGTCAAAATTTTAGCACTGCACTTTGACTTAAATCGTAAGTTTGTGCTCTTGAATCTCATTGGTTACATATCTTCTAAATCAGATTTTGTAGTGGGTTGTTAGTGCAACCAAGAAGGGCTAGCTGTTTACCGAACCACTGGTACCAATTAGCCTGGTACTAACGGCATTCAAGATCTTACAGTTAGTATTACTAATGTCTTTTTGGTAAGTAATTAGCAAAACTAACTGTATGATCTTGAAGATCACATTGTGTTTGTCTTACCCTCAAACATTCAGCCATTGATTCTAAGTATGCTAAAAGATCATAAGAGTCAAAATTGTAGGGTTCAAATTTCAGCATTGCACTTTGAAACATCAACTTCAAAATCCTGCATTAGCATATGAAAGGCATAAATTTGTTGGTTTGGAAACGTATGGCTACTGACTTGGATTTGGGGCACTTGCTGCAGAAGAGACCTCCAGTACCGATGCCCAGTGAAGCCGAGACAAGCAAGAAGAAAAAACCAAAGAAGTATTTGAACGCCAGAAGGGGCAACGACACTGAAGCCGAGCTTGGTGTAGCTCATCTTCTTGTGAAGAAAAGTGATCGTCTGCCTTTGCGGTCAAACGTTACACCTAGAAGTGGTTCCAGGCTACCAAGATGACATTGTGCTGTTATTAAGCACACATAGAATGCACCTGATGTACCAATGTCAGTGACTCAGTGACATTCCTTCACCTGCTAGTGAGAATTCCACTCTAGCAGTTCCTTGTCATGTGCTAGAAATTGTACCATAGGGTTACATTACTGTAGCTCCCGCTTGTGACGGAGAATTGAATCAATTTCCAGGAACGCATCTTGTTGGTGATGTTCTTTTCCATCATGTCCATTGTGTACTTTCTTCTATCACTCAATCTGCTTTCTGGCTTGCTACTGTAGTGAGACCTGTGTAACACGATTCTTCTTATTATTCATAGCATGGAATGACGCATCTTGTTACCACAGTGTCAAGTGCATTGTGAACAGGATTTGGGGCTCCTCATGGCACTGCTGCAAGCACTTATTGAAGTCCTCTTGTTGCTAATGACATGGAGTTGTCTGGACCAAATTTGGAAATTAAGTTCTCGAAGTTGAAAAGATGTTTCCCAGATTAGAATCAGGAAGTGCTGTAACGGAAATGCTCTGATATATTACTGTAGGCGAAATGGCGGGTGGCTGTGGTACTGCACTCGTGTTGTATTTCTGGGAACGTTCGATTGGACCGCCAAATCGGACAGTGCCAGGTGGAGGTGTGAACGGATTCCGGGTTTTTAAGTCATTTTATATTAGATATTTTGATTTTCATGCACACCTGGCGTCACTGAACTACTGACGAATTCTTGTTCGGCTTTATTTTTCATAACGTTTGAAACTAAGCTTACAAATTGTTGCAGTGACAAAACAGAAGCATCGATCGATTGTAAGCTTAGTGGGATTCATACAAGTGAACTTCCAGAGTCTTGTTGTGGAGGTTTTAGTAGAGAATTGGATCGACTAAAACTTGCTTATGGCTGAGAGAGGGCACTCCAGCAATGAAAATCTTGTGGCCAAGTAGATGCTTGCAGGCGCCATCGCTGGTGGGATAGCAGATGGTTCCATGTATCCCATGATGACTGTGAAATCCAGACTTATGGTGTGTTCGATAGACCATTTTCTTGATAATTTCTGGACCATTTCTTGAACATTTCTTGACCAGGAATGAGCATTTCTGGTGACTGAGTAGCATTGTGGGTGTGGCTTTCAGGTACAAGGAGGAGGGAGCAAGACTGCGGCCTTGTACATTTACAGTGGACCTATGCAAGCCGTTCAGAGCATCGTCGCCAAGGAAGGATGGAGGACCTTGTACAAGGGCTACGCTACCGCTACGCTAATATTACCTGCACAGGCCTTGTATATGGGTACATACCAAGCAATCAAAAGGTACCTTCCGGGTATGAAACTTTGGAATGCCCTTCTATCGAAATGCCCTCGCTATTGATCTTTCTATGCACATGACCTGGAGCAGGGTTTTTTTTTTTGCACTGTAGCAGTACACCGTGAAGGCAATGGAGGGTGGTCCCTCCAGATTTAGACCGCTGTGATTATGCCATGACACTGCCAGGGGAGAAGAAAAAAAAAACTGGAGAGATTAGGGTTGCAATTGACTGATTGTGAAGGTCGGTTAGTATTCGTGCTGTGTTTCGGCAGTTAGGATAGGCTTCAATTGCTGCAAGAATATCTCTGCAACCGTGTCAAGGACTTGTGGGTGGCCCTGCAGGTGGACATGACAGTCCCGTGGTCCAGTTCGGAGGTGGTGTGCTGGCCTCCTTGGTGCAGTCAACAGTGACAGTGCCCGTGGAAGTCATGAGACAAAGACAGATGGTTCAAACCGCTGGTGAAGGCTCTTACAAGGTAGGCTCTTGGCTTCCAAGTCCCTGATTAGGGTTGGAAGCTCTGAGAGAAAAGTAAAATAAGGAAATTCACTAATTTCATGTGTCTCTGTTCCCTTTGTTCCAGTAGGGGTTGTCAACTTCAGCCGCACGATTCTGTTGTTTGTTTCCAAATCCACCCCGTATGATTCTAAGCCTCAGAATCGCAATAGCCATTTTGTAGAGATTTCAATCGCGTTCCACATCCATTCTCTCAGAGCATGAGTCTTGAACTGACACGTCCTAATATTTGTCTTACTAGGAATTGTATGCAAATTTAAGCACAGGATTTTGTTGTTTGTTTTGAATTCTGAGCTGACCTCATGATAGTACTCGCCTGAAAGTCGTTGAATTCTGACACCCCTAATGATAGTTAGGCGTCTGCTTGAATCATTGACATGATTGCTATTCTCTGTCATCTGACTAGGGAAGAAATTCAGAATCATATACTGTACATTGCAAGATTGAGCCGTTAACCAACATCTGTGAGATGTCCTTTGATAAATGTCAGGAACGGTAATTTTATTTGCTTTTTACTTTGTGCAGGGTTCGTTACACACAGCCAAAAGCATCTATCTCCAGGAAGGGATCGGTGCATTTTACAGAGGGTTTTTGTTGAACCAAATGGTTTGGATCCCGTTCAATGCCGTTTATCTGCCACTGTGGGAATTCAGTAAGCGCGTGTGTGCACGAGTCTCGAGAGTTGATTCGGTTGAGAAGCTAGACGTTCGATATGAACTCGGGAGTGCGTTCTTCTGTTCTGCTTTTGCTGCTTGTCTGACAAATCCCATGGTAAGTGCCTTCATGAACCTATTCCCTAAACCCTAAAAACCGTCAGGACTAGTTTGTATTCCCTCTGCCCGGAAATAATTGTCCTAATTTTTGCCATTTTTTCTTTTTATTTCGCAATGTTTGTCCTATGTTTTATACTTCAAATGTAACTCCTGTCCACTTCAAACGTAACCCATGTCCACTCCAAACGGGGCGGGCAATGATAGTGACACAAAAACTACATACTACTTTTTCAAGTACTGAGACGGCCATTGCCCAAAAAAATGTGGTACGTTAAAACATGTCAAAAAACTAGGACAGTTATTTCTGGAACTAGAGGAGGAACCCAACTCTGTTTTTTTTTGCCTCCAAGCCCGATGCTTTAAAGACCCATTCAGAGAAAACTTATAATCGTAGTTTTAGGGTACTACTTGAAGATCCTTGTAAATCACAAACCTTATGAAACAAAGTAAGTAGAATTTGTGATAAGGTTGGCATGGCTATTAGGTAATGTTAGCCATCTTGTTTGGGGTTTAATAGAAAAAAAGTACAAAAAAAGTTGTCTTAGCAATTGATATTATTGGTCTTTGTAAATACTCAAAACATGTTATGCAAGATCTACAAGTTTTTTTGAAGGCACAAGTTTTGAGAGCCCCCAATCAAAAATTATCTCTATTTTGTGATTGTTGAGGCTCCAACTTTTTTCCAAAAGATCATAGGATGAGAAGGAAAAAAAAATTAAGTAAAATATTGGTCCCCTCCAAACCTATGCCTTCAAAAAACTCGTAGACTCTCAATAACATCCTACTAAATACTCTAGGGCCTTCTATAGGACTTCTTCACCTCCCATATCCTATAGAACACTAGGTCTGCATGGCAGGTCCTCTACATTAACCATGTTCCCACTGTTAGTTTCCGAGAACGGTGGGGGTTTCTTCACATGGCTATCCTATATGCAAAATCAGTTGGAAAACTCTTTTGCATGCTAGTAACAAAAGCTTTTAACCCCTAAAGGACCAAGGACTCATGGTTTGAAAATGACAAGTTTAATCGAACATATTATGAAAAATATAATTCAAATGGGATCAAATTTTATATCAACAAAGAGCAGTGTGTTGGTCAAATTTTAAATAAATTTGAAGTAAAGGAAATCTACATAGGACCTCCAAAATGCTATAAAAAAAAACACATGTGACCTAATTTTGTCTTTTAGGGGTTAAGTATTCATCTTTCACTTGCAGTGAAGGTATTGTAACTTGCTTATTACATGCAGAAATCATCATCTGAAAGAAATGGCGTAATTTGTGTGCAGGATGTAATTAAGACAAGAATACAAGTGCAGGGGAAAAGTAATGTAAACAGCAGAACGCAGTATTCTGGAGGCTGGGATGCAGCCAAAAGTATATACAAGCTTGAAGGATTGCGTGGCTTCACACAAGGCATGACACCACGCATGCTGTGGGTTGCACCTTCAGCAATGGTCATGTTCACAACGTATGACCAGCTCATGAAACGACTCGCTCACGATGTTTGATGTCAATCTATGTGGTCATCACATAGATTGAAACTTCGGTCCTCTTTTGAGGTTGGCGTGAATAAAGTAATGTCAATGACCCAGTGCCCTCCCAACAAAGGGCCATTGGAACACATACTATCACATACTACACTGTGTTGAGGTCTTCATTGCTGGATAACAAGTGTACTTCATTGGGGATTTGGACCCTTGAAAATAGACAAAATACACACAAAGTTGATGTTATAGTGAAGTGCACCCACTTGAGAAAAGCTATAGGAGCTCCTGATTTTAAAGGCTCAGGTAGAATTGTGCAGATAGATAGAAACTCCGGTCCTCTTTCGAGGCTAGCGTGAATAAAGTGTATGTTCGTAATGTCAATGACCCAGTGCCCACCAGACAAAGGGTCATTGGAACAAAATTGCTCTCCCCTATTTAGAATAGACACTTTAGTAGCCAGTAACAAATAATAGTAACAAATAGTAACCTTGGATGGGTGGTTAGGTCTAGATAGAGTATAGATTAGGATTATTTTAGATGGTGATCGCCATGTCATTGTGCATGATATGTACTAGGTGGGATTGGTAGTTCCCCAAAAACTTGGTTGTCCCAAAAACACGAGTGGAAAAAATGTCTATAGATGGATAAAATAAATCTCTCTTTGTTGTTCACAAAATCATGAGACTACAATTGAATATTGCGACCTTTGATTTAATTTTGTGCTGTTGTACATGATGATGCAATTAGTTTTTCAAAATCTAATTGCAATTTGAAAAAATTGTTTTACAAAGTATGGGTAGATGGTACCATTGTTTGCAGTGTAAAATTTGTAACTTTTTTGGACTATTGGCCTATCACATTTCTAAAGAAAGATATGAGTGTTGTTATTTCCTACATGTTCACGCAATTCAATTGAAAATGTGGGACACATTATGTATCGGGAACCTCACCTCGGCAAATATATCCCTTGGTTACATTCTACAGGGAATAATACACAGGACGTTCCCAATACTACACTCTAGCCGAAAATGTTCATCACCAATATTTTTAAATAAGTATTACATAAGGCAATGAAAAATAAAGAAAAAATTCATTATAATTGGAGTTTTGTTTTTTTAAGTGACATTTTACTTGATTGATTGAGATTGCATAAGAATACAATATTGGTTGTGCATCACAAAAATATGCCTTGTGAAGAAACGTATACACATTACTTTTAATGGACATATAGAAAATTTGTAACTTTATTAAATATTTTTTAGACATTATAAATAGTTATGATTTTTTGACTTACTAATTATAAATGTACTTAAAATAAACCTTAGGTTTTGAAATTCAAATGATGTACATTTTAGCCAAGAATCTATAAAGGTTGCTTTTGGGCAAGGTCACAATTATGTGCACTCACTTTATTATATGAACTTTGTTATGGGGTCTCAAGAAGGAAACCTAAATAAGGTAGGATGTCCTAAAACCACCAGCCCCTCCAAATGTGATCTGTAGATCCCTCCCAAAACTACCATTCTGTGTACTCATTTCCGAATTTTTTGGCTCTGAGGTCAAAATTAGGCTGCCAAGTATAGCGGTTTTGTGTACATGGCCTTGCAGTATGGTGGGCGACGAAAATGGTTTTTGAGTGGTACAGATATTGTTTAAAGAACGTGATCGTGGGCAGATATGAGAGAAATTGAATGTGGTTTTGCTATATAAAGCCTCTCAATTTGTGGTGGAGGTGATGTTTGCTATATCGACACTGCCGTCCACTAGTAGAAATTCTGTGTCCGGATCAACAAAAAATCAACAAGAAAGCGTTGGTCCTGACTGTTGTTTCGGTCGCGTTGACCCAGACACGATGTAACACAGTTTTTATTATTTTTTCTGTTGATCTAGACAAAAAAAAAAAAAAAAAAAAAAAAAAAAAAAAAAAAAAAAAAAAAAAAAAAAAAAAAAAACCTTTTTTTTTGCTACCCGGATTTTATTGCGCAAGAAAATATTTTTTTGGGTTACTCGGATTTCTAGGGCAGCCCAACTTTATCACCACGGTTGACAATCGGGTTTGAACTCGAGACCTCACATTTAACACTTAACATTCTAACCAACTCACCATACTTAGAATTTGATGAACAAAGAGAATTTTTTTTTTCTTACATATACACTTCATCAGGAATTTCGGACCCCACTGATTTCGCACGATTTCAGTGCGTTTATCGTTGAACACTGATTCCGCACGTCATACGTGCATTTAGAAGTGTCGTTATGGTACGGAAGTGACATGCATTACTAGGATGTTGATGTAGTGTCTTTTCAATGATTATGAAAAAAGTGTTGTTTTCGCACGAAAGTCGTGCTTGACGGAATCCGTGCGTTAATCGTGTATCTACATTACATGGCTAATAAGACACGGATAACATGCGGTTTTAGTTAATGCAGATTTAGTATCGTATACGTATCATATTAATGCCTTTTATTATATCCGTGCGATTTCAGTATCTATTATAATGCACATTATTGTCGTACGACATCTGTGTAGTTATCGTACAAGTTTTCAATTTGAGAATGAGTGACTTATATTTCTCGACGTCACTCGCGTTCAAGGATGTGTTTTCGCACTACAGTAGCATGTCATACTTCTCGACAAAAAAAGTTTATAGTGTTTTTAAAATATTGATTTATTTTTTTCACGTAGTTTTATTAAAAGTTTTTTTCACATAGTTAAAAACATTCAAAGTCCGCTGAAAAAAAAAGAAACAGCTCACAGCCATGATTTGCCATCACGATTTTGGCCAAAAAAAATCAAAATCAAAATATTCTGAAAAAATTTCAAGATATAGAAAAAGGCCTGCGTATTGTAGTGCAAAAAAAAATTTGAAAAAAAATTAAATATACATGGCAAAAAAATTGCCAATGGTTACATTCCTTTATAATTATAAAAAAAATTCAATTGCTTGCATCAAGAATTCTAGGTGGTTTAGTGGTTTAGAGTATGGTTTGTAATTGGGAGGTCTCAAGTTCGATTCCAGCCACCGGCGGTAGAGTTTGGGAAACCGTGGTGGACCCCACCGTGGGTTCGGGCAGCGCGGGTAGTTGGTTCGAGCAGCCTGAAATAATGTTCGGGTAGAGAAAAAAAATTATTTTTTTATTTTTATTTCTTTAATAAAAATATTTTGACCAAATTTAGATATAGAAAGAAAAAATTCTAGATATAGAAAAGATGATGTCGCACGAAAAACACACTGAATCAGTGTGGCTTTAAACACGATTAAGACACGACATTTAACAACTGTACAGAGTGAAGAATTCACACGTTTTCAATAGATGTATCAATCGTGTCGAATCAGTACTATATCTGCTTGTACGATTATGATGTCATATCAGTGCAGTTGCGATGAATGATGCAACGATGCGGAATCAGTGCGAAAAATACACGCACCCATGAAATATCGGAAATCGCACTGAAATCGTGCGAAATCAGTGGGGTCCGAAATTCCTGATGTTACAATTCGATGTTTTGGAACTCAGCATATTTTGGCGGCCATTTCGACATAGTAATTAACTTTTTTCAAAAAAAAATTTAACTAAAAAAAGTTGGGGAATCAAGTCAAGTTTCTTCTCCAAAAATCCGTTTGTGATTTTAAGCCTCTAATCAAAAGTTATAGACAAAATTCAGAGAGGGTGTTTGAAAATATCAAAGAAAATATTCTTTGCTACCCCACTCTGAATTTTGTCTATAACTTTTGAATGGAGGCTCAAAATCACAAACGGATTTTTGAAGATGGAACTTAACTTGATTTCTCAGCTTTTCTTAGTTCAAAGATTTTTGAAAAAAGTTAATTTACTATGACAAAATGGCCGATAAAGTTTGCGTTGTTTTTTTTTTTTTTTTTTTTTAATGGTGAATGATTAAGTTAACCCTTAAATGACAGAGGGGGTAAGGGAAAAACCTAGATGTGTTATAAGATGTTACTTCTGCAACTTTGATGAACTTTGGTTCAAAAGAGAAAATGAGAAGCATGATGTTTAGTAATTATCTGTATGTCAAATTTCCAAAAAGAGTTTTAAATACTCATTTAATGAATTTAGATGCATTTACCATTTGAAATTCACCAAAATTACTAATTCTACATTTAGAGTATGAAATTTGGTATGATTGGTTAAAACTAAACATTCTATTCTAAAATTTTAAAAGCAAAATTTTCAAAGGAGAGAACATCATTAGTTTCCCGAAGTAGTAAGTTTTATAACACTAAGACAATATTGAGGTCTATGTCGTTGAAAAATTTACTTACTAAACCTCAATATTGCAAATGAAATGTATCAAACAACACTAGAACATGATCTCTCCCCCTAATTTCGACAAGATATTAAAACTTGAAATGTCATTTCCTAATCATGGGCAGTCACTGCTATTTGGGGTGCGACCAGAAAATGGTCGATTGGTCACTTAGGGGCTAATGAGTTCAATTGATTGAATGTTTAAAAAAAACGGATTACTGTTTAGAAACAAAAAGAAGATTCCAAGTTTCCAGCACAGAGATTCAGAGAAGAAAGAAAAAAAAAGGTTCACAGATGATTGATTGTCGTCCCATTCAAGTGGGTTTATTTGTTTGGGCGTCCCTGTGATTGTTTCTAATGGAGCTGAAAGTTAGTCAGCAGCCGAAGTGTGTCAAAATTCACCCTCAACAGCTTTAATTTAGGGAATATCAGCCTGCTTGTCTCTTGTTATTGTTTATCAGGGATGATGAAAGTCGGCAAAATTGCAGTTACATAATCCAATTACATAAAACACCTATTCTAGTACTAAATGATTACAAAACAAACTCATATTATTTTAAGTTATCTATGTGAAAAGAGAATGACTTTGGTATCTTGTCATATGCTAGACTTCAAATTTTGAAATGGCAAGCACTTACACTAGTTGAAAGGTGGCGCCCGTGGGACATGCCCGGGCGAAATCACTGTGCATGCGTGGAATTGAGCATTGCTTACGTGGGCATCTCCCTCGGCAGTGCCACCTTTTCTACTAGTGTTAGAGCATGCCCAACAACATGGGAATGCAACAACCCATTGTTAGGATACTGAAAGTTTGAGGTAAATATGACCCCAATAGTTATGTACCATACGCTACAAAAATGAAAACTTGGAAAATGTCATTTTCTACCCATGGATAGTCACTGTTGTTTGGGCTGCGATCAGAAAATGGTTGAGCAGTCATTTAATTCAGGGGTTAAAAAAAATTCAAAGTACATAGAACTTCAACCATCATGTTTAAATTTTGCCCAAATAAGGGTGTTTTAAATGTTTTAAGTGTTTTGAAAGTCATAATTGTGTGCTTTGATGCCTTTCAACCTTGGAAATTATGTTCACAATATTGTTAAGAGTTTGTATAAAGAATTTAAAACCAATTGGATCTATTTGTCATAGGTGCCAGAAATTGTTCAAAAGTAAAAAAAATCACCTTTTGAAAAATCGAGTCTATAAATTGCAAAAGATTAAAAAGATTCTATAATATTCCAATAGATTCTAGAATATTCCAAAAAGATTCCAAAAAGATTCTACATTTACTAAAATTTTGTTGATTTGGTCATTGTACTATTCAAATCAACAAAAAGTAGGCAGCAAACTGTTGATTTTTACAAAAAGTTTAAAAATCAATGAAATCGGTCATTGCAGTGTCCCAAACAACATAGATTTGTTGATTTTCTGTTGATTTGGTCATGATTTTCTAGTAGTGGTCATTGTTTCACATTCCAATTGTGGCGCCTTCTAGACTCTACAATAACAGAAAATGAGTACGCCAATTGGCAAAAAAAAAAAAAACAAAATATCACAATTTAAAGTGCAGGTAAGCTCAGATACTTCAACCAATCTCAATCTATGAGAGTTTTATTGAGCGAAAACTATCTGTGAGAGAGAGTGTGCGCAAATCAGCATAGCTCTGGAGTACATGGATGGTGGTTCCCTTGCGGACATCGTGCGCATGAAGAAGTGTATACCGGAATTGATTTGAGTGTCATCAGTGGCAAAGTGTTACCGGTAAGTATCATTATACGTACAAAAATATACATTTTGTCTTTCAGTGTTACAAGATGCGTTAGACTAGCATCGATTTGAAAAACAGTTATGCTAACTGATTGAGAAGCAAGATTAAGCAAGTTTGCTATATAGCTTGTTACAGTACAACAAAAGTTGAAAGCAAGACAACTAGGAGTGGAAAATGACAGAAACTGATTGATATGTTCTCTAAGGACTGTATAGCTGAGCAACAATAAGGTTCCTGATGATGTTCCATAACAGTGCATTCTTTTGTGAGGAGTTAAAATTCAAAAGTTATCTTAGGCTCCCATTTAGATTGATCAACAGGTTGGCTGGCTTAATGTCTCAATGTACTAGGTGCCTCACGTTGTGTAGGAACACCAAACCTTGATGGTAGACCAGCACAACCAGAGAGAGCATATTAGTAAACAACATTGCATGAATTCAGTCTAATCAAATGATACAACTTCACGGGCCTGCCTTCCCAAGTCCAATGATACAATAGAACCTACACTAACTTCGATGTCTAGTATGTGCATTGCAGGTGTAAGAACTTTGCAAAATGTCAACTGTGGATCTAGCAAATGATGAAGGATTTGTGTATTCGGAGAAAGAGTACTCTTACCAGAATGGTGACTACGGCAATGGAGTCGGAAAAGACTTCTCCGATGGCCAAAATTGCGGCAGCAGTGACGACGAGGAACTTCATGGCAATGAACTAGTTGATTACGCTCAGTTGGAACTGGCTCAGCGACAGCGTAGCCGGCGTCCCACTGCAACATAAGGGGTTTGGGCTGCAGTCGCAGAGGCGGCTCCCAGTGCCGTGGTAGAGGCGCGAGTCCTCACACAACATCACGGCGCGTGTCCTGGAGGCGTTAGTGTTGCTGCCCGAGTCACTGCGATGCACGACAAGAGAGTGAGCGCACGGGGAGGTCTAAGTAGCGGAGGTGGGAGTGTCGCCTCACATCACGAGTGTGTTGCGCCAAATCTAGAGTGGCGTCCCGATGGCAATGCGGGGGAACCAGTGTGGCGTAGAAGGAGAAGAGTGACCATGGGGGGCATTAATCTCTTCACGAATCCCGTTCCCGGTGGTTGCAGGTTGCAGCCGCATTCTCAATCGGGCTCTGAATTACGCGGCCCTGCGCCCGAAGAGGAAGGAGTTAGGAGAGAGGGCCGGCCACCACGCTCTAGGCGTCTCAGGCTAAGAAAGAATGGCAATTGGTCTGATGACCAATTAAGGCGCGCGTTAGTAGCAGTAGATGAAGGTAAAAGCATAAAAAATACAGCTGGAAAAAACAACATACCGTACACATCGTTCTACGATCACTGTTACGGAACGACACAGAGCAGGTCTCGTGGAGTGAAAGGAGTTATCACACCCAACAAGGAGGCTCAAATTGTTGAGTTTTTGGTCCGCATATGTGACTTGGAATTCGGCTTGTCACCGAGCGCGTTCAAGATGAAAGTATTTGAGATAACGCAGCATCGTTGGACGCCATTTCAAGATGGCATTCGAGGTGATGGGTGGATGCAATGGTATCGTCAATGCCACCCAGAGCTCACCTTTCGAGCATCTCAAGGTCTGGAAAGTGCAAGAGCCCGAGTATTATGTCCTGAAAATGTGCAAAATCTATATGACAACTTAGAACACTTGTACAACTTGAACAATTACTCGCCCGAGCGCATCTGGAACTGTGATGAATCCGGCGCCCAAGCAGGTAATGTACAAGCTGCATGCAATTCTCTCTTCATGTATAGTAAGAATCTTTCAAGACTCAGTTTGTTCTAGGTAATATCCTGACGAATTTTTAAAACTAGCCACTCATCTTACAGCAGTTGTTTACTTTAACAGAGTGCTGAAGTGATTGTTTCGGAAAAAGATGCACAACTCATGATCCTTCAAATTTTTAGCCAAGCTAAAAAAACCTGAAATTTCAAGAATAAGAGAGTGATCAAACTGCAAGACAATTCTGAAGGCTATGCTTTAGAATATTAGGAGTATCACACACAAATTAAGGTTCAAATGGTAGATCGAGCAGGATAACATTTGAATCCTAACCCCTAAAGGACCAAGGAGCCTGAATTGAGCCTCATGTTCTTTTAAGCAGTTCTGAGTAGGTCTTAGCTAAACTTCCTTTTGTTCTAATTTATTTATGTTTTTATCAACAAATGCAATGTTCTTCACCGATTCTACTGCTGCAAAATTTCGTCCCATCTGAATTATATTTTCTTATATTTACCACAATGAATTTGACACTTCAAAACCATGAATGCTTGGTCCTTGAGGGGTTAAAAGATACATTGTTACTTAGGTTTTGTACTGGTCCTGCACATCTAATCAAGTTTATGCCCGACAGTCCGCTATTGCATCTGGACCTAAAAGTCACTTGAGATTGCAAACTATCTCTCTTACCTTGCAAATCACAGAACAAGCTAATTTGAACCATGCTTGGATCTCCTCAGATCTACATGTTCCAAAGACATGTTAGGAGTTTACATGTTTAAAGACTTACCCGCGGAATGTCACGTGATTTGCGTTGTCCTCAAGATTTCGTCTGATTATTTTCCCAAAAAAAAAGCAATTTCATAAGAAAGTATAAAAAGTTGGAATTTTGTGTAAGATGTAATTTTAGGGTTTTGATTGGCAAAGTAACTGAAATTGACTGAAGCTGAAGTACACAAAGTAGATTAGCTGAAGTAGATAAAGTACCTAGCATGACATACTCTAGTTGCATCAATAATTCGCACACTATCAATTGTCTGGGCAACATACACAGAGATTAATTAGTGAAATTCCGAAACATACTCCATCCATCCCATAATAAATAATATTTTTGGAAAAAAACAAAAATTAAGCTAATTCAAATGATTTCATTAGATCTCTAAAGACAATGATTATCTTTTCAGAATAATTGTTTGTATCTCTTGGAAAGTGGAGTTTGAGTAAAATCCTGCCAATTCCAAAGTTAGAAACTTACAGCTTCTTGCATTTTCACACTGATATGAATGATGTGAATAACTTACCAATTTAGGATTGTCGTAGGCAAGAGTGGTGGAGGTATGGTGATTGCAAGGTGTGAAACATCAATTTGGCACTTGGTGTCCACAGTAGTTAATTGTTAGTTTTTTTTTGATTTTTTATGTGTTTATTATTCTAAACTAGAAAATTAGTAGAAATAGTAGAATTTAGGATGGAATAACCAAATAAATATTTTTAAATCTATTTTAAGTTAACTGGTAATAATACCATAATATACGTGATTTTCTATATAAAAATTGTTATTAGTCTTAACAAGGGTCGAAGTTGCAATAAATCCAAGATATATTATTTTAAGGAGAATGCCTCTAATACCACTGTGTAATAGGAGTTAGGATATAGAAGGAAGTAGAGAGTAATGACTACTTTAGTTAGGTAGTGAGTATGTCAGTAAATTATAGGAATAATTATAGTATTAAAAATTCTCAAAAAAATGCACAAAAGTATTTTGAGTCTTAAAAATACTCCCAAAAAATTATAGATGTCTTCACTAATTTGTCAATAGGTATTTTAAATCCTATATGTAGTGATCGGGAATTAAAAAATTGTATAAAATAACTGAAGGACTCTAAAATTATCACAAAAATTGAAAAAGGTCTTTAAAGCACCTTATACCTTGTGATAAAATTTGCAGATTATTGGAGTTAGGGAGCTACTCTAATTCAAAAGGAAAAAAAATTTACCGTCATTCTACCGAACGTTCGAATTTACCAGCATGCCTAAGACGATTTAGGAGCTCAAATCGGGTGTTCTTAAATATTATTCTAACTAATTGAAGCTCAAAAATTCCAATGGTGAGGTCAAGCAAGTGAAAGTTACTTTTTACCGGACGGCGTAAATTCGGCTCGTAACTCCGTCAAAGTAAAAAAGGAAGTTTTACCATTTTAATCAAAAAAGAGTTTTCGTAGGCTAATTTGGGCCTTCTGAAGCCATTGGTGAAGTTAACTTTTCAATTAGAGCTATATTTAGTGAGTTAGTAAGGTTCAACAGTAAATAAGGATAAAAACGAACTTACAGTTGACTCCCTTTAACATTTGACCACCAACCGGTCACATTATTGAGGGAGTTGGTGAAAGGAGCTAAATAAGCTCGACCTTATTAACTAGATACATTCATAAATAAATGAATGGTATTATTAGTCTTTACAACTAGTAAAACAAAAGTTAGTCAAACTAGTTATAGAATAAAACAGTTTTTATTAGTATAAGTTATAAGATAAAACAAAATGATTTATTAAGAGAAGTAGGGTCTCAAATGATGAATGGTATTAATTGTGTTTACAACTAAGAAAAACAAAAAAACATATTAAAAAATATTAGAAGTAGTTGTAGAATAAAACAAATTTTATTAGCAATAGTTGTAAGGTAAAACAAAGAGTTTCATTAGAGTTGGTAGAGAGGAATAGTACCTCCAATTATAGGTTTAATATATAAAGGGAGGCCTTGAGCCTCTCACCACACACATTGTTTTCATTGCTCGTTTATTGTACAAGGAGAACTATAGAAGAACTAGGCAGAGGTTTTTTCATTCAACAATTCACTGTTTTCATCCGTCCATAACTTCCACATAGATTATTCAAATTAGAAGTTTTTTATAGTTCCGAAATGCGCAAATGAAGCTCTAAACCGTAGTATAGTTCATGTTCTTAAAAAAAAGTTTGAAAGTCCAAGAATAAATTTAGCATTAGAGGATATTTGGACTCTCAAGAGGACCCCTAAAGTTTGACACAAATTGAAATTAATTGGAGTAGGCTCACTTAGGAGCGGTACCTAGATAGAAGTCCCCATCTTGTATAAAGTACCCTCCCTTGCTTGTACTCCTTTTGAATGCCCATGTCAACATTTCCACTTGTAGGCTACATTCCCACTTATATTATTAGCCGTCCTCCACCTCGAATACAAGAACTAGCCCCATTACATCACATTCCCCAATAAACAAATATTAACCTGTATCATTCTCTTCTCGGGCGACATGAGTGCCTTCTAACCTGACCAATCACAATCCTCTTCCCCATCATCACATTTTCCAAAATGTAGCCTATTACTCTTGGTACTATATTTTGGAAGTACAAATATTAATGCAAAAGAGGCCCTTCAACCCCCTTCTTTGGAGACCCTCTTGAGAGTCCTCTAATGAATGTTGTTTTTTCAGTTAAAAAATTGTTCAAACTTCAAAAAATCATAACTTCTTTATACATTATCCGTTTTTTTACGTATTTTAGCATTATAGAAACCTTGAAGTATGAAGGTTAACATAGTGTTTTTCTATTTTTTTCTCTCCCTTATTTTCCGGCCCAAATTCCTTGATCTCATGTCGTCTCCAAGCTCCGGTGGTGTCTCAACCTCTCGACCGTTCGTCCACATCCATTGGTCAAAATGGTAAAATTACGTCCACTCTTAGATTTTCTAAGGATTCAATGTTTTCCTTTTAAAATAAATAAATAAATAAATCATCCATCCATAAAGGGGGCTCACTTGTTTATTTTTTATTTTATTTTTTTAATATTTTTTTCCGTTTTTTTGTTTTTCCTTTTAATATGTTGTTAACGTGGTATTAAGAATAGTATGGATTTAATTTATTTTTAAAAAAACTCGTCTGTTACCTAGAATGCGAACAAAATAATATCTCTTCTATTTTCTTTTCTTGTAAACTATTGTTTCCAAAAAATCCTTATTTTCCTTTTCAAATCATCCTTACAATAGTTAGCTACAATCTTTCGAACTTGTTATGAGAACAAAAACCTAAAATTACTCGGAATTTAAAGGCGTTTGGTTTCGGTTCACACAAGGACCGGCGCCAAAAGGGTCCATTCTATTGTGCCAAATCAAAGAGAATGGTTATCAGTGTAGGTTTGTGTCAACGCAGCCAGACAATCAATCCCATCTTTCTACATTTTCAAAGGTAAACGTTTCAGGAAAAATTACATCCAATACTGTGAGGCGGGAGCAACAATGCCAATACAACCATGCGCGTGGATAACGTCTTACTTCTTTAGTGCGTGGATTTCGCATTTTGTATCATCGATTAGACGTCATAGTGTTATCTTCCCAGAACAATGCCACTTATTAATCATGGACGAGCATAATTCACATCTTACATTAGAAGTGGCGCGACTTGTAAAGAATGTTGGTTTGGACTTACTTACCCTCCCCTCCCATACTTCCCACGCCCTACAACCACTAGACGTGGTTGTGTTCAAACCATTTAAACAATTCTTCCATGAGTACAGAGATTATTGGATGTTAAGAAACTTGGACCAATCAACTTCAAAAGAAATTATTGCGCAATGGGTCTCATTGGCATTGAGGAGAGCACTCTCTGTTTCAAACATTCGGGCAGATTTCCAGAGGGTCGGGATTTTGCCCTTTAACAAACATGCAGCAAACAAAAATTTAGCGCCATCAGAGATCTACGGTTCAAGCGAAAGGGGAGGCTCTGTCCAGCTAGAGAGTGTTGACTAGGAGAGGGCCGAGACGGGAGAGGAGCCGGAGCTAGAGGGACCCCATTTAGGTGACCATGGATAGGAGCTTCAGGATGCAGGTTCAAGCGGACAAGGGCAGCAGCCAGAGCGAGTCAATATGCTCTCAAGCCCCGACATCGATATCGTGGCAGAATTCAGCAGAGAGCCCAATGTTGACACTGAGCACTTCTTTGTGGGCTTGAACCCGGCGGACCAAGCACCTGAACAGGAGGACTTGACTCGGAGGTGGCAGTCGCCGAGTCCATCACTCAATTCCTCCAACTCCCATCCTTCACGCCAAGAGCCAGCTCTGTAGGGATCCGATTGTGGAGTACTCGAAATCTGTAATACTAACAAGTCCAGAGTATGAAGACGCAGCTGCTGTGATTGTCAATCCAAGAGAAAATGTTGTAAAAGAGAAGGAGCGACAAAAACAATAACAAGAAGAATTAAATAAAAGAAAAGCTGCTGAGAGAGAAGAAGCAAACACGCGGAAGGCGGCCGAGCGCGAGGAGACCTTACGTCAGAAAAAACAACGCCAACAGGAGAAGGACGTCGCGCAAGCCCAAAAGGCAGTTGACCGCGAGGAAGCGACGAGAATAAAAGCCCAGCACGCCTTTGAACTCGCAAGGCAAGAGCTGAGAAAGCCGCCGAGAAAACCAAGAGGGTTGCAGCAAAGCGCGCATCTCGTGCGTCAAGGGCATCGCAAAACGTCGAGGCACACCAAGATGTGGGAGTCGGCACTCACGGAGGGGAGTCTAGGCACAGGAGGGCCCTTTTGGAGGCGCCCGATTCCAAGCAAGCTCGTCTCAAGTTGCCTCTTTTGGCCCTCATCCTTTCCCACATCCTCCCCACAACCAGTACCAAGCCAGTTCTTCTTCCCTTCACCTAGCAACCTCCCTTCTCTCCCTCATTTTAGCATGCATCCACATTCTACGACCCCCTTTGCACAATTTCCTTTCATGTACCAAGTACCTACGATTCCTCTACAACAAAGCCATTCGTGGTCCACACCGGTTCCAAGAGAGAGACTGGCATCGGAGTTGGAAAGGACGGGAAGCAGGTAAGAACTGTTGCTCAAGCCTAGCTCCACAACCTAAGCCACATCAAGCAGGAAATGGCGGGACAATGGGTTGAACAAGGAGATGCGCTTCTCCAAGTGCTCTCTGTCAGCACAAGACAGTAGGTAGTGGTGGTTTTGGATCCTGAGGTGGCACGATTTTCATCCCAGTGTAACTCAAATTACACGCCAGGGTAGTTTGGGTTTTGGTCATTAAAAAATGTATCAACTGGATCCACAGTAATGTTATCCCTTCTGTATGAGCAGCATTGTGCCATCCATGCTGCAACCAGCCAACGACCATCCCCACGGACACCACATATCAAAATTACAGTGTCAGAAACCCTCCACTCCTTACTCAATAACTCATGACCACCATCATATCCACGCTACTTTATGCCTAAACTGGGGTTCATTTCTCCCATACACACGTTTAAGGATTGCATCATTCCACACAATCGTTTAACCCCTAAATGCCTAGAGCCCTCTCCAAATTCGGCAGTTTTGCAAAGATGCATTATAAAATGCAACCTAGAGGGATATTTTGAACTTGATATATGAATAAAAGTTGTACATTATGAATTTTAGATTCTATCCATACAGTTAGATCTATGATTGCTATTACCAATAATTTTGTATAAAATTTGAAATGTGAAATTCAAAATTATTTTATAACTCAATTACGAATAAGATATTGACAATCTACGGATGAAATTCTTTGTGATTGGTTGAAATGTAACACTCTAAGTGTAGTGATTTTTGGAGATTTTTTGGTTCCTTAATTTTATGAATTGACTTTTTTTAGAGCACTTTTACACTGAAATCTTCAAAATTTTGGGTGAATCACTACAACATGAAATGAGGCATAAAAATTTCACAAATCATCTCCTTTCTAATCGGATCACATATGCGTGAAGCTAACTTCCCATAGAATCTACAGTAAAAATTCCACACTACAAAAAGTGCATGACGGATGAGAAATTATGGATGAAATCTGTACATCGTCCAAAAAATGGACGCTTAGGCAGTTAGGGGTTAAGGATTGCATTATTAAGGATATGTTAAAATGACCAATGGGACTGAATTTATTATCAACAAAGAGCATTGCATGTGTTGGTGAACATATATATAAAATAGGACAAAGGAAAGTCTCCATAAAACTGCTTAATAAACATGAGACCCTATTCAGGCTTCTTGGTGCTTGGAACTTTTAGAAATGAGGAAGAAAAATGTTCGATGCAAATCATGATGGTTTTGGATAGAGGAAGTAACTAACATCTGTTCAATTATAGGAAGCATAATATGGAAAGAGGAAAATGCACATAACTAGGAACTAATAGAAATCTATACTAAAAATGCAGGAACATGTCTTTTTTTTTAATGAAATTTTCAATCGTGAAATGAAACCTACGTGATACAAACTGTCAGTTGACAAAAGAGCAACAGCCGGTCTGCCCACTTTGGCGGCAATCTCCGGGTGCTTGTAAAGGAACTCGGATTCAATGACCAGCCAGAAGTCCTCTTCCTTATTGCACTCTCTGTACATACGAAGCTTCTCTTGCATTGCTCTTTGGAAGTGTTTCTCATCGTCCACCATAAAGTTGGCATTCACAATCAAATAGTAGTAGGTAGTCTTCTGCAGCAGGAAAACAACAACATGCGTGCAACATCAACATCAAATACTCCCGGAACCATACGTACTTTTCACGTTGTTGGATTAGAAAGCAAATGCTCTGTACAGCAATACTGAGGTGACGCAAATTCATTGCATGTGCTCTTGCAACCGATCACTGTGCCTCCTGAAAGCATCTGCACAAATATCCACAATCAAGAAAGTCCCTAGTATTATAGTTCAAAATTGAATCGGTAAATATGAAGTTCAATTTAAATCCCGTCACAAATCAATATAGAATTAAGACAATACTCATAATACTTGATTCAATGCACTGAGGTCAACAGATAATTCAGGCAGTTGTTGAACCGGGTGTGAATGCCCTGAGCCGAAACTGTATGATCAAAACTCAAACGGTATGGTGTTGCCACTATCAATGACCCCTCTTTCGCCAGTAGCTCTATCATTTCACTGCACACCAAACACACAGCAACATCATGTCAATCTAATTCATTAACTCTGCCACCAATTACTTAGATCAATAAAAAAAATTGTACACTTACAGGGACAGCTTCAATAATTCAAACGTACCAAATCAACAATTGCAAAAACAAAGCAATCGATTCAGCCATTGCAAAACAGAGCACTCGATGCAACCAGCTCAACAATTACAAAACAAAGCAATCGATTTGATGAACTCAGAAATTGCAAAACAGAGCAATCGATGCATACCTGTGCGTCCCCAAAATCGACCACCCCACGTGGCCGACGCTGTCACTGTATTGTACGCACCCGCTAGCAATTCAAAGTCGCCATTGACCAGGAGTGGAATGCCGCCATTGGATTGCAATCCCACCCACACCGTGAAGCCACATGCATTGACGGAGTTGCTGAGGGAGAGGGTGTGTGAGGAGCATCGCACATGGGCAACGAGAGCGGCTTTGAGGTGCATGGACTTTAAGGTGCTGGTGGTCACCGGTCTAGAGCTTACATCGTTGCAAACGTGTAAGCTAGAAAAAACCACCATTGCTGCACTTGCACAAACATTGTAGCTCCTTCTCCCCATCTCAAGAGAGAGACTGGCATCGGAGGAAGAGAGGACGGAAGCAGGTGAGAGCCGTTGCGCAAGCCCAGCGCCACAGCCTGAGCCACATTAAACAGGACATGGCGGGACAATGGGTTCGACAGGGTTCCGTCGCACGCAGCCAGCGAAGCAAGGGGATGCGCTTCTCCACGGCCTCTCTGTCCACACAAGGCAACAGGGAGTGTCGGTTTTTGGTTGTGGGATGGCACGACTTTCATCCCAGTGTAACTCACATTACACGCCATGGTAGTTCAAGTTTTGGTCACAAAATTACTCTTGTTTTAAAACTTTAGTTCACAGTTCACTGAGTTGCGCTCACCAGAAAGTAACCCTCCATTGTGTGGACATGGGGAAACCTACAGGTCTGATTTGGGCGACAAAGTTCTTTTCACTTCAAAAATTTGTATCAATTTGAATATTGGGAATAAAATTGCGAAAATTTGTGCATTCCGTGATAAATCTTCTTCCAAATGACCAAAACATATTTCTCATAAATAACCTTGTTAAAATGAGGCCATATTTCTTAAGTTGGTGGTTTTAGGACATCCTACCTTAGATAGAAACTTTGGTCCTCTTTTGAAGTTGGAATGAATAAAATGTTTGTTTGTAATGACAATGAGCCAGTGCCCACTGGACAAAGGGCCATTGTTGCAAAAATAGAGATAATTCTCCTTTGGAAATAGACATACTAGTGACCAATAGCCAATTAACAAAAGTAATCAAAAGCGGAAGTAATCATAATAGAGTGCAAGGGAAGTGTGTAGGGTATAATTCGGAGATTGTCTTGGAAGTCATAGGTTCCATGGTTGGATGGTGAATACCTTTGTATTCCAATTATATGATTCGGGTTTGTGTCCCTTTGATCCCGTTCCAGCAGTAATGTGGTATAACAAGGGTTTTGTTAAAAGTGCAATTCAATATGTAAAACTGCACATGAACAATTTTTGGAAATTTATAAATTTCATTGAAAATATGATCATTTTATAATTATCCTAGTAAGAAAAATAAAGAATATAGATATGGGTACATTTTAGGTTCATTATGCTTGGTTATTGATCAAATTACAATTTTGTGATTTTTATAAAAAAAGTTGAGTTAACAATAATATGAGAAACCTTGCTAGAAATTTCTTATAATTTTAAATTATTTCTTATATTAATAATTCAAATATGGTTATAAATTTAAATATATATTTGAAAATATATATTTTTTATTTACAAGATAAAAGATTGAGGTATGTACATGCACGTCTAATATTGAGAAAACATCATTGCATGTGACAAAGTTTGGATATTTAAATACACACTTAATAGCAAGAAATTTTCAGTCATAAAAAAATCTCATTCACGTGAAACCTTGACAAAATTATATATCAATATCGTGTTGTATAAATTGTCAAGTATAAAGTACAATATAGAGCTAATATGGCAAATCTATTCTAAAAGGTTAAGGTGATATTCAAAATGAAACTTTTCACCATTTGGAATTTTTAACTCTCTCTCGGTTCTAACACCCAAAACAGTAATCAAATTTTGGGTCCCAACGGTATTCTCCCAAGCAGTAAAAATAGAATCAATTGGAACACAACCATGTGGTTCTCGAGAAGGTTCCCAAGCACGGTGTATACAATCCGTGTACCGATTGTGAAACGTCCCTTCTTCATCTTGTAATCCTCTTGGCATTCTTGGTTGATACTATAGAACGTTTGCAATACCGCTCTCACAAGCTTGTTGACTTAGAGAGAGCATTTTTGCTAGAAAAAAAGGAATCCCTAAGTGTTGATCGTCATCATCGGTATTCATTGCTATAACCATTCCCACCTTCACATCTTGAAGTGGATCAAATTCCGGAAACCGATCATGTACCACATCATTAGATGAAGTTAAATTAAATATATTACCTTGGCGATCAGTTCGTCCTCTTCCACGTCCCCCTGGAACTCTTCCTCCTCGTTCACGACCTTGATTTCCTTGGCGTTCAATTGTTTGTTCCCCATGTATTTGTTCATGCACTTGCCTTACATTTCCTTCTCTTCCTCTACCTCGCCCTCGTATATTATTTGTAGAACCACGAATGTGATGTCCTCTTGGCATTTCTGAACGAGGTCCAAAATAAGATGTCTCCATTACAGGAGGAAGAGATTGTAAAACATTCATGACTTGAGCATCTAATGGTTGCACTTCTTGTAGTACTTCACAATGTATAGTTGACAAATTTTCCAAAAGAGGCCAAAATGGCAAAAAAACAGCTGAGATTCTTTGACTTGGGATCTAGGCCATCGAATAAACTTGTGAAGACAATCACTCAAAAATACCAAATTCAACTCATGAACCGGAATTTTCGGAATTATAATTTGTTGTATGAAAACCGCTGCATCATCTGGAGACAGTGGTTTACCATGTAATATATCACCAACAACCATATACTGTAGCAGTCCACCTCCAACTTGTTTGTCATGAATGTCGTGAATAAATACATTCCTTCGGTCCTGGGAATTGAGCGGGTTATTAATTTGCACCTCATAATTTCTATTTGTACGATGCCGAACAAACGAGGGTGATCCATTTTGATCTCCAGCTTCCATTGCTTCAAAGTTTCAATCCATATGATTTGTTTTACAATAAAACAATGTCTGGTCATACAAAAAAACCAAGATGATTGTAAGAACATGTTAAAAAAAAAGTTTTATGTAATTCAACAATAATGAAAATAGATGATGTAACTTTATGCCTTAGTTTCTTAAATGCGAATAAAATTAACTATCGTCATGAGGGATGTGGCATGTGCCTCACCCCTCAAGATTCAAATAAGACAAAATATTGTCATAAGGGGTGTGGCATGTGCCTCACCCCTTAAGATTCAAACTAGGCAAAATATCGTCATGAGGGGTGTGGCATGTGCCTCACCCCTTAAGATTTAAACTAGGCAAAATATTTTTATATGGGGTGTGGCATGTGCCTCACCCCCAAAGATTTAAACTAGGCAAAATGTTGTTATAAGGATTGTGGCACATGTCTCACCCTTTAAGATTCAAATAAGGCAAAATATTGTCATAAGGGGTGTGGCATGTGCCTCACCTCTTAAGATTCTAACTAGGCAAAAGATTTTTATATGGGGTGTGGCACATGTCTCACCCCTTGAATTTCTACCAAGTCAAATTATTGTCTTACGGGGTGTCCCACCTGCCTTATGCCTTCATATTTGAACAAGGTTAATACTGTTATGTGAAGTGTGGCATGTGCCTCGCCTCCTAAAATTCTAAATGACCTTTAAATCTCAAATTATTTAATCATGTATGGAGAAACATGTATAATAATGTGGATTTTAATTTTACAAAATATATACAACAGTAAGTTATATTATGAGGTTGTCTCCATAATTTTTTCCCCTATAAAATGTCATATTTATAGAAATTCTATTTTATTTCTAAAAAAATTCAAGTCAAAATTCTTAAATCTGTGTAAGTTAGAGCTATACAGACTTGGAGATCTCACATAAGATAAATAAATTAAATTTGAAGAACCTAAACGGCCGCTTAAGGTTTAGGTCGTGTTTTCGCTTCTTCCTACCTTTCTCTCTTCTTTACCGCCTTTCCTCTCTGCCGCTCCTTGCTTGTGCGGCGCTTCTCTTCTCCGCCGCTTTGCCGCCTTTCCTTTTCTGCCGCTCCTTGCTTGTGCGGCGCTTCTCTTCTCCGCCGCTTTGCCGCCTTTCCTTTTCTGCCGCTCCTTGGTTGTGCGACGCTTCTCTTCTCCACCGTCTTGCTTCGCTTGCAAAGTGCCGAATCTTGTATAGTGGTGATTTGCAACGTTAACGCCTCCGCCTTGGTACAACCCACGTTCTGATCTACTTGTTTTGCATATCTAGATAACCTTGTTTGTGTGGTACTAAACCTCTACCTTCTTGCTACAGTTTGCATCACTTCAACTCTACTATGCGGTTCACACCTCATCTATGAACAAGTTTTAGCACACTACCAAGAATCTTGTTGATTTATCTCACTTCAGCCCCAACTTCTCGTACTAAGATCTACTTTGAAGCGCTTCTGATTCTTAGTTTCCTTCAGATCTATTGTGTTAAATTGTTTATCACTTCAGTACTTAAATTAGGGTAAGTTTTCGACTTTCAAATTTCATCTAGATTTAGATCTAAATTATTTTTAGGGTTTCCAGCTTCATTTAGTATTCAACCACCAAATTGTTGCTATGTGCACATCACAATCTCAAATCTCAGTTCCAATAACATTTGCTTGTACTTATGAAACTCTGAAATTTGCATCATTGAGAATTTTTGAATCATCCATATGTTAAATTATTTGTATTATAACTCACATTCCTTTGAAGTTCTAAATATTTAGGGTTCTGGACATATATCACTTGATGACACAATCTCAAAATCTAGATTATGAGTTTTGTAATTAAGTTCTCATCTCACTTATTACCAAATCTTAAATTTTAAAATTCAATTTTTTTTATTTTCAATTTGATGAGGATGTTTGGAGTTTCTGTGAACATTTTTTGGAGTGAGGCACATGCCTCACTACTTGAATTGCAATCTGATTTTAAATTTCAAAACTCACCACATACCTCACTCCATGCATCGTAATCGCAATCTCATTCTATGTTCATTATGCAAACATATCTCACTCCATGTGTTTGGTTCTCGTTTTGATTGTATTTATGCATTTCACTCATGTAGAATTTAGAAGGTGAGGCACATGCCTCACCCCCGCTATGTTTGATTTCAATTATGATTGTACTTGATTAATTTTGCTCATGTGACATTTTGGAGGTGAGGTGCAAGCTTCACCCTTTGTGTTTGATTCATGTTTTTGATATCAATGAGATTATAATCTCATATTTTTCTAAAGGTGAGGCACATGCCTCACCCCTTTGTGTTTAAGTGTTTTTTATTTTAATGTCCTTGAGTTTATGCTCTCATATTTTTCTGAGGGTGAGGCACATGGCTCACCCCCTTGTGTTTGATTTTCTGTTTTTTGATGTCATGGAGTTTATGCTCTCATATTTTTGTGAGGGTGAGGCACATGCCTCACCCTTTTGTGTTTGATTTTTGTTTTTGATGTCATTGAGTTTAGGTTCACATATTTTTCTGAGGGTGAGGCACATGCCTCACCGTTTATGTTTTATTTTTTTTGATGTCCTTGAGGTTATGCTCTCATCTTTTTGTGAGGGTGAGGCACATGCCTCACCCCTTTCTGTTTTGATTTTTGTTCTTGATGTCATTGAGTTTAAGCTCTCATATTTTTGTGAGGGTGAGGCACATGGCTCACCCTCTTGTGTTTGATTTTTTTTTATGTTCTTGAGTTTATGTTCTTGTATTTTTGTGAGGGTGAGGCACATGCCTCCCCCGTTGTGTTTGATTTTTGTTTTTGATGTCATTGAGTTTATACTCTCATATTTTTGTGAGATTGTGGCACCCTTTGTGTTTAATTTTTTACTTATAACGTTTTTAGTTGTTATTTTTCATATGGGATTTCGGGGATGAGGCACATGTCTCACTCAATGTGTTTAATTCTTATTCTCGATGTGATTGTATCAATTTTTTGCATTGTTGTTTTTCTTAAATTTAGGGGGTGAAGCACATGCCACACTCTTTCTGTATAATTTTGAATTTAGTTGTACTTAAGTTTCTTTGCTTATGTAGGATTGAGGGGGTGATGCACATGCTTTACTCCTATTGTTGATGTTATATTGAAAGGTGTGGAATTTCTTTGATTTATTGTACAAAGAATGAATCTTTTATAAATTTGAGTGTTTTTGCAATTGGAGTTTTTGGAGGTGTGGCACATGTCGCACTCTTTTAGTAAAGATCACTTATTCTTATTATTCGTATTTTTTCATGCATATTGACTATTTGTTTGTTTGTTGATGTTATTGTCTGATTTTAGGAGGTCTTTTTGAAGGTGGCACTTCATAAAAGAAACAGAAGTGTATTGTAGCAGCAATTCAAGCAAATGAAGATGGATACTTTTGGAACGAAGGTGCTGAATTGTGGACCGATGGGAATATGAAATTTTTTAAGCGTGAGGCAATCCCTTCTGTAGATCCAGAAGAGCCTGTTAGATACAAGTACATTGAGCAAAGTCTTGGACTGAATCATGATGAAGAACTTGAAGTAAATGCTACTGTACATGGAGTTATTGAGTTTAGAGAAAATGCATTGATACATCCAGATGTGCACAAGGATATGTTTTCTCTAGGCTTGGGTTTAGACTCTTTGGATGGCTAGATTTGTTTAGTTGATATTAATAATATATTATAGTATTATAGTGATATGATATAGAGTATAGAATATTTGTTACCATGTAACTTATTACTTGAGTATACTATATATTATTGTGTTTTACTATCATGGTGTATCTTTTTTCAAATTCCTTCAAAGAATTTACTATATAAACACATAATCAACAAATTGAATTTAGTTTGTTTGCTTGGAATTGCCTCAATAAGATTTTTTTATGATTTAAAGTTTATTTTCATAAAAAGTACCACACATTCAATCTCATTATAGTATACATTGTAATATGTAAATTTAAATACAAAATTGGTTTAATTGATTGTATGGATTTATTACACGATTTATTAAGATTACCACTATGGATATGGTTCTCAAAACTTAGTATATATTTTTTAGTTGTTGTTCTAATTATTAAAATTTCAGAACTTCAAATACATAAATAAGACATATGCCTTATTTTTTCAATTGACTTTATTGTTTTTAAGTATTCAAATATAAGGTGACACAAGTACAGTACATTATTCTTTTTTTCTGAATTTATCATTTTGAATGTTTTTGCTTCCATGGTGTGTCTTGCCAATTAGGATTGATTTATTTTTCAATCTTTTAACTAAAAATTAGGGTATAAGTGTTATAGTTTCTATTAAACTTACGAACAATTATTGAAGATGCACAAAATAATGTTTTTTAGCCGTTTAATTGATCTAATATTATAAAAAATTCTTGATTATAAACTTAAAGCACAAAATAAATATGACACACATATATTTTACATAGCTTGCTTTGGATTTATTTTCAATCAATAATATCTGAAAAGACTCTAGCCAAAGTACAATATTATTGCTTATACATACCAAAACTTGTGATTAAAATATTAAAAAATAATCCCAAAAAATAGTGCACATTTCAATAGGCACTTTTAACGAAACCCTTGTTGTATACATAGTTTGATGCTATTAGTGAGTTATCATAAGCAAAAAGTTTGTAGCAACCAACTGGCCCTGACCTACCCACCTAAGAAAGAAACCCATTATAAAGTGGATTCTATACTAAAAAACACGCGAAATCTAATACAAGAATGAAAAGAAGAAAGAACAAAGTGGGGGTGAAGTCTCAAGCAAATCAACTCTTAACCCCCAAATGCCCACAGTTCTCTACAAATTTGAAGAATTGCAAAGTTGCATTGTAAAATGTAATTAAGAGGGATATTTTGAATTTGATATAAGAATAAAAGTTGTTCATTATGAATTTTATATTCTATTTATACGGTTAAATCTATGATTGCTACCACCAATATTTTTGTATAAAATTCAAAAACTTAAAATTCAACATTTTTTGTAATTTGATTATGAATAAGATATTGAAAATTTGTGAATGAAATTTGTTGTGATGGGTTGAAATGTAATTCTTTCAGTGTACACTAAATGGCATATTTACCACAATTCATTCAAAGGTGAGGAGAAATAATGTCCCTCCAAGTATATAGGAGTTTGCCACTTGCCATTTCCACTATCATTGAAAGTGCCATATTCCTTCCAGGAGATGAGAGTG
Organism: Pohlia nutans; assembly: GCA_022496805.1. NCBI lineage: Eukaryota > Viridiplantae > Streptophyta > Bryopsida > Bryales > Mniaceae > Pohlia > Pohlia nutans. The sequence continues at coordinate 11,003,632 of CM040092.1, read as the reverse complement.
ACATAAGGTGGTATGCCATGTTTATTATAACCTTTTCATATATCATTGGAACACTACATCCATTTTTTCTTATAATGACACTATATTACTCCCTAAAACTAAATAGTGTTTGGGTTTAGAAATAGTATCCTGGGACACTAACAACGCCATTCAGTGTAGCACTCTTTTGAGATTTTTTTGAAAACTTAAAATTATGAGTTGATTTTTTGAAAAGTACTTTAGAACTAAGATCTTAAAAAATTTGGTGAATCACTACAACGTGAAACAAGACATAAAATTTTCACAAATCATCATATTTCTAATTGGTTCATACATGCATGAGGCTAACTCCCATAAAATCTATAGTAAGAAAATCCATACTACAAAAAGCACATGACGGATGAGAAAACGGAGTTTGCTTCTGAAATTGGATGCTTGGACAGTTAGGAGTTAATTTATGTTTAGAGTACCCCAAACCTGTACACTACCCATGGGGCTCAACAAACCATGATGAGCGGATGCAACACAACCATCCCCACCATTTAACCCTTAAGCGTCCTAACTACAATTACCTTGTCAATCCTCATCAATTCCTCACATTTTAAAATATATTAGAATTTTCTAGTATTTTTCTCATATAACTTATTGCTAAACCGATTTACCCTGATTTTTTTTTTTTATTATTATTATTTTTAAATTTACAAGAGTTCTCAAAGTTTTATTTCTGTAAAAATCATAGTAATTATAAAAATGCTTTTAAATAGTATGAAATTTTTAGTCAAAATGTAAATAATAGTGATGAACAGCAAGGTATAGGTGGCATGCTTCTTGAACTTACATAAAAAAATCGATAGAAAAACTTTTCTGCAGTGTATATTGGAATTTTAGGGTTTTGAGCTTTGAAGTGTTGTAATATACGCAATTTTAACAATTTTGAAGAATGATAAATTGGATTAGAAACTAAACAATAGCCCTACACTTTCATAGTTGGAATCATTTTCATTTGAAATTAGGAACTAGGTGAAAATTAGCGTTTGAGTGGAAAACGACCAAACATGACCCCACGGAGCTCCTTGCACACTTTAGGGGTTAACAGACCATCTTCACAATGCATTTCTAGAGACCTAGCTTGAAACAATAATAATAATAATAATAATAATAATAATAATAATAATAACAACAACAACAAAAGGTTATTATAGAGGCTAAACCCCATGCTAAAGGTGAGGTGGACTTCGAGGTGTGGATTTGGCACGCGTAGCCTGCAGATACTTTTAACCCTTAAAGGACAATGCAAGTCCCACAAATTTGATAGTATTTTGGGAGAATCTTGCTCATAACTTCTACTATCTTGCATCAAATGAGGTTTTTTAAATGTCAATCCAAACATCTTTGAGGGATCTATTTAGAATAGAGCCAAAGTAAATTAAAAAGAGAATCATGCTTAAAATGGAGTTTAAAAGAGATTTTGGGTGTGGAATCATGAAAGCATATGTCCTTGAAGGGTTAAAGCATGATCACATGTCTTTCAAAATAGATGAGGACGACATTTTTTGGATGAAAAGCAAGGAATTAGTACTTGAACTCACCAAAACATTCTCTTTGCCTTCAACAAATAGCCAATTGTTACCGTGGTTGTGCAACCCCAGCAAATAATACTTTTTCTTTTACAATTAGTAGGATAGACAATAAATGATAAAGACTCTTTTACTTTTGCACGGTAGGAGACTGCAAGTGATTGGTTGGAAGAGAATATAGCAAGTTGCACAAGTGGGGAGAATGGTCTGATATGGGTACTAGTTTTACGCGTCAAGTATAGTGTGATATATGTCTAACTCATTTTAAGTGCGCTAGAATTTTTGTCTTTAACACCATGTATATAGTTGTAGCCATAGTGCTTATAACACCCTCTAATTTTTGTAAATTTTCCATTGTTTTTTTCTTACCAAAAATACATCTCTAAAAAATCACACTATTTTTAAAGGGGGTACCCATATTAAGCCATCACCCTGGGGTAATCAAGTGATTTACCTTCTAAATATGTGACCCACTACATCAATTATGTTATTTAGTCAAACTCAGACTAATAACATATACTCGGGAATTAGAAGAAAGTCCGAGTCATAGTAATTGAGATAACTCGTAGTAACGTAAGTAATGTAGGTATAGTGTGACATTTACTAAAAAAAATTATATCCAAATTACTATGAATTTATCATGCCAAATATGAATAAAATATTGTCACATTACTACTTTTAGTTGTTTGAAAAATAAAATACTATAATCCTAATAATAATAATAATAATAATAAATTATTATATTCTCAGACTAATTTGGATAGTAGATACCATAATTAGTCTGAGGATTAGTAAAAGAACTCAGACTAATTGTAGCTCTTATAGTAAATACTCCCTCCATTCCACAAAAAACCTTATTTTCATTGAAATTCATGAATTAAGCCATTGAAATCCATGGATTAAACTTAATCCCGTGATTATAGAGGAAGTATGTTCATTGTGATGCAAATACATGGATTAAGTGAGTATAGAGGAAATCTTTCGATTGCTAGAAAGTGTATACATGATCAAAATCCATGACAATAATCCATTATCAGCATGATCAAAATCCATGGATTAACCCCTAAAAGACCAGAGCGTTTTTCCTCCAAAAACACTCCAATGTTGCCATTTTTACTCCCTTGTGCAAACATTCCAAAAAAATGTCATTTTTTACCTTCTAACTGTAAGATCTTGTCCTAAACTATTTGAAAAACATACACAACAAATTTCGTTGATTTTGACTGCATGGATTGCAAGATAATTGCGTTTGATGGATAAAATCACCTCAAAAAAACACATGCCCGAAAATTTCAGATGTGTTTGACCGTGGCTACATCAAAAAAACCTCACTATTAAAACCTGTCGCACTTCACTTTCACATTCTATATGATGTTACCTAGTTGTGCACCAATTTTCGTTGTGTTTGGAGATGTTTAGGATGTTGAAAAACACCTTGCACTTGTTGGGGGTTTAAAAGTTTTAAAAAAGACTCTTTGTTTTTGGAATTGCAATATTTCGACTTTTGTTATTTAAAATATGAATTTGAGCAGTGAAACATAAGTACGTTCCACCCTCCATAGAACGGCGAAAAAAAAAATTGTAAAAATAAATAAATCTCCAAGTTTTAGAAGACATATAGCATATTTTTCAAGAATTTTAGGGGTTAGGTGGGGAGAATAAAAGGTAGAGGAAGGGAATCAAAGTGCCACCTCACCCAAACCATTCCAATGTTCACGACCCCACTAAGGTAAGAATACCCTTCACCGCCGGACTCCTAAGACCGCCATCTAGTAAAGCCCCCATGACCGCTGGTATGAAAACCATGTACCGCTGATCCAGAATCATGTAAGCGACAGCGTATCGACTGGGCGGTTTTAAGTTAGTGACAGGGCGAAATTAGGGAGGCTAATTGGTGTTAATGAGAGCTCAAAATAAACCTAATTATTTTATGATTAAAATATGTGATTGTAATGTTGGATAACCAAATTTGGCGCTTCATGGCAACGTCATCAGGAATTTCGGACCCCACTGATTCTGCACTGATTCAGTGCGATTTCCGATATTTCAAGGGTTCGTACGATTTTCGCACTGATTCCGCATCGTTGCGTCATTCATCGCAACTACACTGATATGACACGATGTTCGTACAAGCGGATATAGTATTGATTCGACACGATTGATACATCCATTGAAAACGTATGAATTCAGCACTCTTTATACTCGTCAAATGTCATGTTTTAATAGTCTTTAAAACTACACTGATTCAGTGCGTTTTTCGTGCGACATCATCTTTTCCATATCTAGATTTTATTTTCTTTCTATATCTAAATTTGATCAAATTAATATTATTAAAAAATATATAATAAAATAAAATAATAAAATAATATAAAATAATTATTTTCCTCGCTACCCACTTCAACTACAAGGAAATTGCCCGAACGCACAGTGGGGCCCACCATAGCTTCCCAAGCTCTATCGCCAACAGTGAGATTTGAACTCACGACCTCCCGGTTGCCAATAAAGCTCCAAACCACCAAACCACCTCAAACTCTTCATGCATAGAAAGGAACTCTTTTGGTAATTATAAAAGAATGAAACCATTGGCTATTTTTTGCCATGAGTATATAATTCTTTTTTCAAATTTTTTCGCTGAAAAAAACATAGCTTGATTTTTTTCGCTGGAAACTCTTGATTTTTTCGCTGAAAAATTTTGTAGATGTAGGAAAAGCCCTGCATGGACTTTGAATGTTTTTAGCTATGTGAAAAAAACTTTTTTTCCAATTTTTTTTTTGCATTAGATTATGCAGGACTTTTTCTATATCTAGGGTTTTTTTCATAATATTTTGAATTTTTGAATTTTTTGCCAAAATCGTGATGGCAGTTCATGGCTGTGAGCTGTTTTTTTTCTCTAGCGGACTTTGAATGTTTTTAACTATGTGAAAAAAACTTTTTTTCCAAATTTTTTTTGCACTAGATTATGCAGGACGTTTTCTATATCTATGATTTTTTTCATAATATTTTGAATTTTTTTATTTTTTGCCAAAATCGTGGTGGTTGTGAGCTATTTCTTTTTTGCTCCCATGATGAAAAGTACAATGATAACTAATAATACCAAATTTGAATTCTAAAAATATAAATTGTTATTTCTTTGAAATTTTAATGTGTATTGCTTCTAAACTCTATAAATGTAGATCTAAAAATGTTTTGGGAAATTAAACCGTAAGTATAATTTAAAGAAGATTCTTGGAATATTCCAACATATTCCAAAATAATATAAAATATTTTGAAATATTCCAAAAGATTCCAAAAATATATTAAAATATTGTACACGGATGTCGTACGAAAATAATTTGCATTATAATAGATACTGAAATCGTACGAATATAGTAAATGGCATTAATATGATACGGATACGATACTGAATCCGCATTAACTAAAACCGCATGTTATCCGTGTCTTATTAGCCATGTAATGTAGATACACGATTAACGCACGGATTCCGTCAAGCACGACTTTCGTGCGGAAACAACACTTTTTTGATAATCATTGAAAAGACACTGCATCGACACTCTAGTAATGCATGTCACTTCCGTACCGTAACGACACTTCTAAATGCACGTATGACGTGCGGAATCAGTGTTTAACGATAAACGCATTGAATCAGTACAGAATCAGTGGGGTCGGAAATTCCTGATGGCTATGAGCGCGCAGATGAATCCGACGCCGACGCTGAAGAGTTCGATGACGATGACGAAGAGGATAGGCTGCTGTTGGAGTCTCCAGACAGAGAGGAATGGAAAGAATTCGGAAAGAACGGAGGATTTGCGCATGACTTCATGCAAGCGATAGAGGCGCTGGACACCACAGATGAAGCAAGATTCTGGGAGAATCGATGGAACGACCAATCCACCGAATTGCTTGAAGGAAAAAGCTACCGAAGTGCTGAACGCTGGTATGCTGCAGCTATGCAAGAGGGCGGCGAGTCGATTGACACAGCGCTGCCGACTAAGTGGAGTAGATCAGTGCGCCTCGATGGGAGAGAAAACGCGACAAGCACAAAAGGGCCGGTTACAGCAGCGCATACAAGAACAGGCGCCGGTTTTGAGTGCACAAGGAGCGAGCCAGCATATGGAACGAGGGGCGAGCCAGTGAATGGAGAGGTTGCTGGAACGCCTGGAAGCGATGACAAAGGGCGGCAAGGACTCAATCTCGGCAATTTCAAGCGAGCCAGCGTGTGCAACGACAAGGTTGCTGCTGTCAAGGACGACTGGGAAGCTGGAGCAGACCAAGAACAAGCGCAGCAGAATTCTAGCGGACGTAAGCAGTGCAATCCAAAAAGTACACGGGCGCTTAATCATGGGGAAATGAGTGACCAGAAAATTAGGAATAAGACATTAAGCAGTACAAGAAATGACAGTCCTAAGTTCGAACTTGGGAAATGATATATGGAGAAATGATGGGATATGGGGAATGATGGGATATAGAGGGAACCACGATTGAAGACATTGAAGGGCAAGGTCCCTTAACTCGAAGCCAAGATGGACCCCCCAAAAGGACATGGCCACCACCCCCTAGCAACGAAGCCAACAACCTTGAGAGCCTAAGGAGACCATCTGGAAGACCAATAAGTACAAAAAAGGTGAAATCAAGGGGAAAGTGGTCAAATGAGGACTTAGAAAATGCTTTTGACGCATTAGATGGTGGTGCCAAAATGCAACATGTAAGTGAGTACTATAAGATTCCTAGATTGTCATTGAGAGATCATTACAATGGTAAAACTACAACTAGAAAGTTAGGGCCAAAGGGAGTACTCACAGAAGAAGAGGACGCGGCATTAGCAACATACCTAGAGGAGATGGTGAGATGGGGACATCCTTTGACACCAAATCAACTAAAATTGAAAGTGGCTCAAATTACACAAGAAAGAGTCACCCCATTCACTAATGGGATTCCAGGGGCTAGTTGGTTGAAATGGTGGAAACAAAGGAACCCTCAATTCTCTCTAAGAGTTTCACAAGGCTTGGACATGAGTAGGGCCAAAGGACTTTGTCCTGAAAATGTCGAAAGCTTCTATGAGAACTTGGCATTCCTATACAAGAAGAACAACTATAGTGCACATCAAATATGGAATGTAGATGAGAGTGGAGCTTCTACCTCTAGCGATGGAGGAGGAAAGGTATTAGCAAGAAGGGGCACAAGAAATGTGCATGCACTAATGCCAAATGAAAGAGAATCTCTAACCGTTCTTTCTTCTATAAACGCAGCAGGTGAAAGTATCCCTAACTTTTACATTTTCAAAGGGATTCAAAGAAGAAGAGACTATGTTGTACTTTGTGAAAAATATGCAACGATGACAATGCAACCAAATGCGTGGATGACATCTTTCTTTTTCAACAAATGGATGGATCATTTTATTACAGCGATTCAAAAGAGGGGAGGTATGAGTCCTACACAAAGAAACCTTATGATTTTAGATGGACACAACTCTCATGTTACCCTAGATGTTGTGTTTAAATCAAGAGATGTAGGCTTAGATTTATTGACAATGCCTTCACATACATCACACGCCCTACAACTTTTAGATGTAGCAGTGTTTAAGCCATTCAAAACAGCATTTCGAGCCTATAGAGATATATGGTCAATGGGCAATAAGGGACTTCCTGCTAGAAAAGAGGACTTAGCACAATGGGTGTCATTAAGCCTTAAAAAGGCAATGACACCTAGTAATATAAAGGCTGGCTTTAAAGCTACAGGGATTTGGCCTTTAGATAGCAATGCCATTTCAAACAAGATGTCACCTAGTGAAGGGTTCATTCACAAATCTGTCGAAGTACAAATCCAAAAAATCATGCAAGAGGATGTAGCATCTGCTCCTACAGATTTAGTGCACTATTGTGTGGATGTCGAAGGGGGCGACAGTCAAGATGAAGCTCCCTCAAGCCAAGAATACGCATCTGGTAGCACATCAAGTAGAATTGTTAGTGAGTTCTTACGATTACCACAACAAGTCATATCAACCCCAAGACCAAGGACTCATCCTTTAGTGGACTACTCACATTCTATCATCTTAACATCTGATAACCATGTTGAGACAACTGAAGCCATAGCAAAGAGGAGGGCAGATGCAGCACATGAAGTCGAAAGGCGAAGGGAAGAGGCAACACTTACAAAAGGAAAGAGGGTCTTGGAACGGGAAGCACATGTGAATGCTAAGAAGAAAAGGGCATATGATAGGGAAGCCCTAAAAAGATATAGGGATGCTTGGACACCTGATGCAGTACGAAGGGCAGGAGAAGGATTGCAATGGTTAGTGAAAAGACCTCAAACTTTTCCAAACATGAGGGCACCATTTTGTGGATATCAACATCCTCAATGCAAGTTCAACCAAAGAATTGCCATAGCAAGATTGAAAGCAAAAAGAGAGCACAAGAAACATGGAACAACCATACCTACATTTGAACCACTGAAAGACCACCCTTGGACACATGGTTGGATGAATGTTGCCTTATACTTCAACAACAGTCCGTGCTTCACGTCAATGTCATCATGGCCACCAAGACAAGTACTGCACTCTACCTTTGGACCTCGAGCAAATCCAGCTATAGTGATGGTCGAAGCAGCGGCCTTCCCTGGACAGCAAGACTCGGCAGCACAGGGGCCAGCAGCGGAACACGGGGCAGCAGCGGAACAGGGGGCAACAACGCAACAGGGGGCAACAGCGCAACAGGGGGGCATCAGCTGAACAAAGGCACTGCAGCGACAATGACGAGTTCCAATGCTCTCAAAGGCGGCCCAATAACACTGCTAAAGACACAAAGATTAAACGAACTCGACAACTGTCCAAGGGCCCGAATCAGAAGGCTAAAAAAACAACAAGGCAATCATGAACAATGTTGCAGGACTTGGGGAATGAGGGAGAGGGTAGCACGAACCTGTAAGTTTGTGTGGCAACAGCAGGTACACAGATCGGTTGGGTGCAAACAGGGCCGTGAATCTGAGGATGCGGCTTCACCACTAGATCGCACATCGCTTGGGTCCCGGGACACTGCCGCCAATCCGAGGCACTACATCGAACATCGCCTGGTCACAGAGGTGCTGCGAAGATCGCCTGGTCCGGGACACCAACAGCGGATCACCAACACCGCGGCATCACCAACACCGCGGCCTCAGCAACAGCGCGGCATCAGCAACATCGCGGCATCAGCAACAATGCGGCATCAACAACAATGCGGCATCAGCAACAGCGCGGCATCAACAACAATGCGGCATCAGCAACAGCGCGGCATCAACAACAATGCGGCATCAGCAACAATGCGGCATCACCAACAGCGCGGCATCACCAACAGCGCGGCATCACCAACAGTGCGGCATTACCAACAACGCGGCATCACCAACAACGCGGCATCACCAACAACGCGGCATCACCAACAGGTACGCGAATGAAGAGAAGGCGAGACAAGGCCACATAAGTGAGAAGGCAAGAGAAGTGAGGAGGCCAGAGAAGGAGGGCTGATTTAAGAGGGCTGTAGGCTACTGATTCACAAGCTCCATTCGAATGAGGAAGAGTGCCTTCGACGATTATCATGCAACGGTCGATCGCCCTCATCCAAGCGGCGCTCCAGAGCGCGACACACGGATTTTCAAACCCTAACTGACAGTGCAAGCGAGAAGAGCGGAAGGCGGCATTCAACCCACATCACCAGCCTTTTCTCGTGCTTCTGCCAGGAGTGCCAGCTGAAGCAGGCAGTTTGCCACCTAACCCTCCCTTAGTTAGAACAAGGTCTTCCAAGAAATGACGGTGGCACACTATTACAGGCTCGGTCTTAGGTGAGGGGGGGTTTTTTTTTCCAAAAAGCAGGACTACGTTAGGTGGATGTGCTGGTGGTGGTTTTTTCTAGCCTCGTCACTACTGCCGGCCATAGGATTCCCTGCACTCGTACGTGGCTCTATTTTTTGTTGTTAAGGAGCATTCTCTTGTTCTATTTTAGGGCTGTCAGTTGGTGGGGGAAGGCTCTCGGCTTGGCTATTTTGCATTCCAGACAAGGAGGTCATGGATGGGGCTACGGGCAATCTTGGGGGGATAACATCTTTTGTGGTCATTAATTCATAGTAATTCCATTTTTGACCACAATTATTTTTCTCACTTCCTGCAATTTTGTGTAGGAATTCCCCACCTGAAATAAATATATATATTAAAATTTTCTATTGTCTGAGTAGGGTAACCAGCCAATTCCGGCGGTCACAGGGCCTCACACCTTAACTCAAGGGGACTGTCACTTGGCAGTCTTTCATTGAACGATTTGTTTATTTTTATTTTTATTTTTATAATTTTAAAAATAATAATTTTAATTATAAAAATTGAAATTTTAATTAATAACAATTTTAATTTAAAATAATAAGTTTCAATTTAAAATGATAATTTTGAGTTTAAAAAATAATTTTTAATTTTTAATTTTTTAATGAGTGCGGAAAATGGGGTGGTCTTCTGCCCCCCACAGGCCATCCCATTTTCCACACTCCGCCCAACTTGTGGCCCCCTCCAAAATTCAACTATTTTTGTACTGCCCTGTTGCCTTTTCTCCCGAAAAAATCACATTCCTCCTCATAACTTTCACATACGGTGTTGGAATTCAAAAAAAATGATTCCCCATTTTTGTGGCACATTCAAGAATCCCTATTAAATTTCCTTCAAAAATCAATTTAAAATGTGTTCACCGGAACCTGCCCGGTTCTCTAAATGTCTTAGTTAGGACACTTGGTCCTTTAGGGGTTAAGCTGCCAGCATTGTTTGCAATGCCCTAAAGCACTTGTCAAGCGCTCGCGAAGCTTAATTGCGAGGCAGTGAATGTGTACAATTGAAAAATCATGGTTTAATTTTGGGATAAATTTAACGGTCTTTTATGTGGGACGGAGGGAGTAAGATAATGGGCGGAGCGATGAAGTTTTAATATGATTGGAAATTTCATTCCCGACCGAGCCGAGATGCTCTTGGTCGCTTTCAAAACTTTGCGGGAGAGGGTACAAAAGGCCGGGAGGCAGATTGTTCCTAGATTTGAACAAGCCAGGATGGCATGATTGATGATGAGCAGGTACATTTGCAACACAAGCATGATCCACCATTCCACCTACCTCAGAACGGGACCATTTCTATGGGGGCCGGCGTACAGGTACATTAGCAAACCTTGGAGGACAATTGATGCCTGTCCTGTCCATAAGGTGAAACTGAACGACAGGTGTCAGTTTCACGCAGCATAGGATTTGGGATATACTGTTGACATCCCATAAGCTCAGGCATTACCATACCACCCTAGAAGTAGTACCATAACATGGAAAGTGTTGAAGTTTCACTCATGAGATATTTTTGTTGTCTCTCCTCTTCTTGACTAAGAAAACACTTTGTTTTTCAGGAGTTATATGGTTGGATGGTCAAAACAAGTTGTAAAAGTAAATTGGGGGTAAATACTAAGGCACAGACTATGCAACTAGCTACTTGTTTCATAGAGACTGTAGAATGGTAATTTTTTAAGGTTTTTTCTTCTCAAAATTAAATTTTCTTTCAAAAAAAAAGTGAAAAGTTCTTTCAAACCTATTATTGATACAGTTCCGTTTGTCCCATTACAACACGTGGTTAACCCCTAAATGCCTAGAGCCCTCTCCAAATTCGGCAGTTTTGCAAAGATGCATTATAAAATGCAACCTAGAGGGATATTTTGAACTTGATATATGAATAAAAGTTGTACGTTATGAATTTTAGATTCTATCCACATGGTTAGATCTATGATTGCTATTACCAATAATTTTGTATAAAATTTGAAACGTGAAATTCAAAATTATTTTGTAATTCAATTACGAATAAGATATTGAGAATCTACAGATGAATTTCTTTGTGATTGGTTGAAATGTAATACTCTAAGTGCAGTGATTTTTGGAGATTTTTTGGTTGCTTAATTTTATGAATTGACTTTTTTAGAGCACTTTTACACTGAAATCTTCAAAATTTTCGGTGAATCACTACAACATGAAATGAGGCATAAAAATTTCACAAATCATCTCCTTTCTAATCGGATCACATATGCATGAAGCTAACTTCCTATAGAATCTACAGTAAAAATTCCACACTGCAAAAAGTGCATGACAGATGAGAAATTATGGATGAAATCTGTACATCGTCCAAAAAATGGACGCTCAAGCAGTTAGGGTTAAGTACTCTAGTCCAGAGTAGTTATTTGGGTGTTTTTGTGGGACAGAGGCAATACATAGGTTCACTTATAACCGACAACAATGAGATCAATTCCTGAACATAGAATTGCTCCGTATTGGCGGTTCTTGATTGACTAACACTCTATTGACTTTTGGGTAGCATTGTGTTGGTTTTCTGGTCCATAAATTGCAACTTATAAGTGGTCCACACATTAGTTATGGGGCACTTATTAGCTATATGTACCTCTACCTTATCAAGTCTATTCCATTTAAAGGAGGCACCAAGGGTAGACCTCGCTATGCATGCCCTTGAGGCATAAGGTAGAAATACAATAAACCGAGAAAATATGAAGTTTTGCATATTAGGAATGGGAGTTATGGCAAGGACTTATTTTTCTTAGAGACATGAGAAAAAATGATGAAGAAGCGATTTGATTCCATGTTTTTATTCCCAATAGATAATTTTATACAAGTTCTCAAAATGGAAGTTTGTCAAGCCCAGTAATTGTTTCCTAGACTCTTCAAAAACCAAGTATTCTTATAAAAAAAATTGTGCAAGGAATCATTCAAAACCGACATGTCATTCCACCCATGAATTATGTCTATCCAATTCACTACCAATTCCTAAATTTTTAAATATACCACACTTTGCATTTAGAATTTTCACTGTCGTCAGACATTCACGGAAATGAATGAAAAATGTCTCCGTTCAATAGAAGTCTACAGTTTGGTTTACGAGGTCCCGTCACGATTTGTGTACTTTTACCCGAGGGCCAGTTCACACTATAGCCGTCTAAATCAAGAAATCGTGGGAGTTGATGGCTAAAGGATATTGAGAGTTCAAAGGCTTGGGCTTGAAATATATGATAAAATATAGAAATTGGAGCTTTTGGCTAACAATAGTGTGAAGCCTCTAAAGGCCAAGTCCAAAGTCCAAGCCTTTGGCTATAAACTCCCACGGCCTCTCAACTTAGACAACCATAGTGGGAAGCCTCCAAAGGTCAAGTCCAAAGTCCAAGCTTTCGGCCAAAATAGTGTGAAGCTCCATTTCGGAAGTCCAAAGGCCAAGCCTTCGGCTTCTCAACCATAGTTCGGGTTCTCATTCTTCTCTGACCAACACTATGGTCGTAAGGCCGTCTCCTTGGAGCCAAAATGGTCAAAAAGCATTGCCATGTAGGCATTTTGAAAGGCGACGGCCTTTGGACTTTTGTTTCTAGTGTGAAGGGTCGAGAGGCTAAAGTCAACGACCTTTGAACTTTTTTGAATTCAATACTGGTGGAATTCGATGGCCTCTCGACCTTTGGCCATAGTGTGAACCGACCCTTAGATAGACAAATGACACTAAATAGGGGTCTTAACCCCTAAAGGACCAGGAGGACACATTGTGTCCATGAATAATTTCATTACTTGAATAATTTGTTTGGATTTCATAATTTTGACTCAATGTTAACTAGAGAATTGAAAATGTTCGTTTCAAGAACACAAAAATCCTTCAAGATTTGCAATTACGTTGATTGATTCATTGGGAAAAAACTAAAACGTCAACGTAGGTGAACTTGGGACATAGTAGTTAGGGCGGTCGATGACTTGGAAGGCGTTTTCACACTTGGACGTTACATTCGTTAAAAAAAAAAGTATACAATATGTAAAATATTTGCCATTATTGCATCATTAACACTATATAATAATTACAGAAAATGTTTAAATATATTTAAAATGGAATCTTTTCAAAATAATTGGAATCTTTTCAACATATTTTATATTATTTTGGAATATTTTGGAATATTCCAAATATATATTTGAATTCTTTAAAAAGAAGTTGCAATGTAAAAATTAATAACGATCACAAACACCGGCTCAACGAGTCACCAACAAGTCACCTCACCCAAACATAAATCTTTGAGAATCAATCATTGTTGTTGTATTTAGTTTTAGAACACCATTTTTTGTGGGCACCTAGATATAGTACATCTTTGTATGTTCCTAAACTTTCAAACGCTAATCATGGTTTCTAAATTTATGAGAAAGTTTGCAATGAATGACCTGTTGGTTTTATTCAAAATTTTCAAAAATCAACTTATGATCAAACCTTATAATCATGTAATATATACGGTAGATTGTTCTGAAAATTAATGTACAGTCTCATGACTAGGTCCTTTATGAACTTCAACGGTGAAGTTTTCTACATGAATACCAATCAAGAGATACAATTGCCTTTTTGAAAGCATCACGAGAAAGTGATAAAATTTTAGGAATGAGCATGGTCCTTTAGGGGTTAAGGGGACCTAGACTAATTTATCGACATTTCACACTATATAAATATTTACCATTCCCGTACAAAAACATTTTGATGATTCAAAATTTTAGCACCAAGCAATTTTATAAACTCTTACAAATTTTACACGAAACCTCTATCTGTAATTGGACCTTGAACTAATTGATCCCCTTTGAAATATGTTTATCAAGCTAAAATTTAGATCCGAAATGACCTTAAACTACTTAGGTGACAACTGGAGTTGGGCTCCCCTTAAATGTGCACATAAGCACTAACAAGGGCGACGGTTCGATTCCGATCGGATGCACATCGCGAGGTTTAATACCTCCTTGCTTGATAGGAACCCCATGCGTGACGGAGATTGCTTCGAGACCTCATGTTTACGGTCGGGGCGTCACTCTTAGTTGGAAATGATTAGGAACTTTTGGTCTAGTCCAAATATTGCAAGAAGAAAATTTCAAAATAATCACCCGCAGGAGGAGCACAGGAGGAGTGTGATTTTTGGAATCTGTTGTTATGCAATGGAAATAAAGGATCTCTTTGTTTCAAAAAAAAATTGAAAAAATAATGAAATTTGTAGCACTAAACAAATCACCTTGCTTGTTTGACCTTGAAAATCCACTCACCAAATCTCTTGAAGATCATATCAACATTGTGAATTTTAGTCCATACATATGTGTCATTACCTTACTCAAGTCGAGTTTCATTTTATTTTGGAAAATTATTTTCAACAAATGTCAAATTCTGTGAATATTCTTCAAGATTTTATAGTATAATAGAGTAATGGGAGCTAACACCCTTTTGCAATGGAATCACAATCTAGAAACTAAGTATACGTGGCAATCACACGATAGTCCCAAAATTCATGGAATACAAATGGCATTCCTTCATTACTTAGAAAAGTGCATCTAAGTGAAGATTCTCTTTTCATCCAGGTTTTAAAAAGGGTGCTCCATTGCACTGCTCTATTATGCTATGTCTCTTTTCACCCATACTAAATAGATTATTATTTTTAAAAATAATTTCCTAAAGAGCTGGACTTCTCTTTTTAATTTTTTTTAAAATTTTGACAATTGACTACAGTACTAGCTTCAGGGGAATGGCCTGATGTGGGTATCACTTTTACACGTCTCACATAGTGTGACTTATGTCTAACTCGTTTTATGTGTGCTAGAAATTTCGTCTTTGACACCATGTATATAGTTGCAGCCATGGTGCCTATAACACTCTCTAATTTTTGTAAGTTTCCAATGTTTTTTTCTTAGCAAAGAGAAATTTCTCGAAAATCACACTAATTTTGGAGAGGGTACCCGTATCAAGCCATCACCCTTCACTATTATCTCCAAACATGCATATATCTCGCTATTGCTTTCCTCCAATGGATTCTTTTAAAGGTTAATTCCTAAACATCTCAAGGGCTCTATATTTATACCACCATATATTTGCTTATATAATTCATCTCGTGTCATGATACATAACGTTCTTCATACCTTGTTGGATCACACATAGCGTTGTAGAGAACCTACTAATAAAATAAATCAACTTTCCAACCCTCTTTACTTGACTCGACTGAAGTTTAACCCTTAAAGGTCTAGAGAGCCCTTTCCGACCAGTATTATACACCAATATTCCATTGTATTTGGCATAGTTCCACAACTCCTATGGGTTTAAGATCAAAAGTGAAGTTAAAATTCATGTCGACATGATTTTAATGAGTTATTGGGATCTCAATATCGAACTTTCTATTTACAACAAATGTCAAATATACGCCAACGTATATACTATCCCCATCAGTCCTTTAAGGGTTAAGAAAATTCTTTGCGATTCCTCCAATCCCCTGACAGATGCTTGAGATTCGGAGCTGAACAGTGGGGGGCTGAATAATGTTATGTATACAAAAATGCTTTGTAAACTCATATACAATTATAGGGCTTGTACACCAGTATGCTATCATGATCCAGAATCTAGAGGATGTAAAAATTCATATTTTTTTTCATTTCAATAGGAAAAATCAAGTTTTGGTTCATCTAAAATATTCAAATTGAATCTATAGTTAGTTGTTGATTACTAAAACAATTCAATTTCCACGATGACTTAGCAAGAATTTCCTATATCTTCAACCTACGTTTCACCAAAAAATTCAAAGAATTTAGTTCAAAAGTGATCTTGCAAAATCGAGTTCACAAATTTAAGCAATATCAAATTTTCAAAAAGTACCACATTAAAAGTGTCACATCTAAAATCCATTTTGTAATAAATTACTCCAAAATTTTAGAAATCATACAATGATAAAATGTCACTAAAGAAAGGTGGTCTTCGGGCACCAACGAAGAGTGTTAGAGTGAGGTGCCCAAGGTCCATATTATATTTGACCTTTGACATCATTCATTTGTGCCCAAAGACCACCATTCATATTAGTGTTTTTTAAATTCAATTATATGAATATAATCCAAAAATTCAAAATCCACAAATAAAAAATACACATTGGCTTCACATTATTTTTTTAAATTATTTGTTCTGATGAATTTTTACAAATTGAGAGGTGGATAACGTTTTGTAGGGAATAAATACATTGATATAGTGAAATATGACAACAACTGCATGTTTGTACACAAAAATACATGACTAGAGAGGGCCTTTAGGACGTTTAACCCTCAAACGCCTTAGAAGCCCTCCTAGGGGCGATTGGGTTTCTAAAATGGTATTTGGAGCTCCATAATGATGTTTTTAGCAAAAATTAGAAATTAGCAAAAATTACACATCCTTTAATCCCTAGATGCCCCTAGTCCTCTCCAAATTTGGAGAATTGCAAAGATGCATTATGAAATGCAAGTAGGATGGATATTTTGAACTTGATGTATGAATAAAAGCTGTACAGTGGGGTGACACCCAAATTGGCACCTTGTGCAATTCTAGGGATAGTGCCTACACTGCTGCCAACTTTGACACCCTCCCGAGGGCTGGAAAATAATTTTTTTAACAGGAAATTTAGAAACAAAATCATTATTATGTTGAAAACATGTGTACCAAATTTCAAGGCCAGAAGATTGATAAAAAAAAAGATATTCAAGATTTACCAACAAGGGGTAGCTGTAAGAAATGTTTCACTGCTGCCAACTTTGACACCCTCCCAAGGATTGAAGAATTTTTTTTTTCCATGGAATTTTTGGAGTAGGAATATCTTTATGTTGATTACACATATGGAAAGATTCAAGTCCAAAAGACCCACAAAAAAATTGATATTCCAAATCTACCAACAGGTGTAGTTGTGAGAAACAAAGAGGAAAATCGTCTCATAACTTTAACAACCTCCCTAGAGTTGAGTATCTTTTATTTCAATATGAAATTTTTTGCACGTGTTATCAACTAAAAACTGATTTTGTACCAAAAATTCCATTTTAAAATAACAAATTTCCAACCCTAGAGAGGCAGTCAAAGTTGTGAGAAAAATTTCCTCCTTGTTTCTCACAACTACACTTGTTGGTAGATTTGGAATATCATTTTTTTTGTGGGTCTTTTGGACTTGAATCTTTTCATATGCATAAAAAACATAAAGATATTCCTACTCCAAAAGTTCCATGGGAAAAAAAAATTCTTCAATCCTTGGGAGGGTGTCAAAGTTGGCAGTAGTGAAACATTTCTTACAACTACCCCTTGTTGGTAAATCTTGAATATCTTTTTTTTTATCAATCTTCTGGCCTTGAAATTTGGTACACATGTTTTCAACATAATAATGATTTTGTTTCTAAATTTCATGTTAAAATATCTATTTTCCAACCCTCGGGAGGGTGTCAAAGTTGGCAGCAGTGTAGGCACTATCCCTAGAATTGCACAAGGTGCCAATTTGGGTGTCACCCCACTGTACATTGTGAATTTTAGATTCTACTCATACAATTAGATTTATGATTGCTATCACCAATATTTTGTATAAATTTTGGAACCCATAATTCAAAATTCTTTTGTAATTCGATTACGAATAAGATATTCACAATCTATGGATGAAATTTGTTGTGATTGGTTGAAATGTAATACTCTAAGTGTAGTGAATTGTGGAGATTTTTTGGTTGCTTAGTTTTATGAGTCAAATTTTTCAAAAGCACTTTTGAACTAAGATCTTAGAATTTTTTGCGGATCTTTACAACCCCGGGGAGTGCACTTAAAGTTAGGATTAGGAATACACGTGAGTGCGTTTTAATAGCATACCCCCTACAATACTTGACCTTAAAATAGTTTTTAAATTAAGATTTTTTTAGGTGCTAAATCATTACGTATATATCTATGATTTGGTGTAAATTTCACGACCTAAAGTTTTTAAAATCTAATTAAAAAAATTATAGAAGTTTGAACTAAAAAGTGTTGTTTTTTGCTTCAAAAATCAATTTAAAAGTATTTACAAGTGATTATTTTTTGAAATTTATACAACAAGAACTTTAGATTGTGTTTAACAACTTTATATTTTTTTAACAAATTTTAAATGATTTTTTAGTACATACATAGGGGGGTCGAAAGTACGCACTCACGTGATTCCTAGTCTTAGCTTTAAGTGCACTCCCCGAGTTTACAACATGAAATGAGGCTTAAAAATTTCAAAAATCATCCCCTATCTACTCGGATGACATATGCATGAAGCTAACTTCTTATAAAATATATAGTAAACAATCCACACTACAAAATGCGCAACGGATGAGAAAACGTGGATGAATTCTATACATCGTCCAAAAAATGAACTCCTGGGCAATTAAAAGTTGACTTTGCATATCCTAGGTCAACTCAACTTTGACCATGCATAATTTTATGACGTTTTGTCCAATGATGTTTTTTTCAAAGTGCGTCAAATGAATATTTCTTTTGTTTTTGGTCTTTTAAATTAAATTTTTTAGGTTCATCCTGTCATGCAAATTGAGATAAACCCAAAAAATGGTCTTAGGAGCACTTTTTGATGACCTACTTTAGAGCAATGAAAAAATTGCTAATATTATCAGTTAAGGTATTAAATTACAAATTTTGCTTCATTTTTGTGTACACTATTGATAATGTGAAAATCAAATCTCAAAAAAATGAAATTGAAGTTGTGAAAATGATCCTTCAAATGAGAGAAAGAAAATTGCTTATTGTTTAAGAGTTAACCCTTCACACTTTTGACGCACCTTCTCTTCTCTACATCCCGTACAATTTTTCATCCATCCAAAATTTCCTTGGTTCTTGTGCTATTTGACTACTTTTTGTACAATATGGATTTTCAAAATAAGGTATTGTAATTTTATTTTAAATGAAAAATTTGGTTTATGTCAAGTTTCATTCTTAGTTCAGAAAGTGAGACCTTAACAATGATTCTCCAAAATAAGTAAAATCAAATAATGGAAATTATACCATCTCATAGTGCATATTATTCCATATTTGTTATAATTTTTTTAATAGAAAGTGTTAATTTGGAATTTTAAGTGAATGCCAACATAAAACTTTGCAAAATTAATTTAAAACTATCAATACAAAAATGATAAATCCAACTGTACAAATGTGATCTACACATTGATATTTATAACTTTTGTTTATATCTCAACTCCATTTTTGTGATTCATCAAACATTTTATAACACGTTTTTGAAATCATTGGTGGATTTGGATGTTAAAGGGTTCAACAAATTTCATAGCCCTAGGGGTTGGGTTTTTTCATTTTCAAAACACTTTGACCACAAATATCTAACAATGGAGAAGGGTGTTTACGGATATACTTTTTCAAGCATCATACACAACAAAGACACTATGTGTTCCTATTTTTAAAACGTGTTCTCTATTTAGAGGTGAAAAGTAAAAACGCTCCAAAATTTATAATCTTAAATTTGTTGATAACCCCCAAAGGACCAACCATTCATTTTTTTTTTTATAAATTTGGTCAAAGGTTCAAAAATTCAAATGTTTGAATTTTGTTGGAGTTGGTGTTTTCATTAGCTGTTGAAATTGAGTTATGATACATCTTTTGACCGTTGGGATTGGAGAATAGATTTCATTTGAAGATTTTACACCGTCATTAAATTTGAAATTTGAGTGTTCAAAATACAATGGCTTTCAAGGATGCTCCAATCATGTGTCTCTATATAAAAAAAATCACTTTAATTTTTTAACTACTTGTAAACATAACTTTTATCTACATTTAATATTAATTTTGATATTAAATTTATCAAAAGTCTTGTATTTTTGTTTTTTATCTTCTTTACATAACAAAATTAGTAAATATTTCAAATATCTTCCAATCATGTTGAAATTTTTGTCATACCTCCATAGTGTTGATGACTATCTATGAAAATTTATAAATCATACAATGTGATAATTCAAGTATGCAAATTGTTGGGCTTTGACGTTTAGAGGTTGACCCCAAAAAAAAGTCAATGACGGACGAGAAAACTGTGTTTGATTCTGTACACTGTCCACTTTCTGGACGGTTGGATGTTTAGGGTCAAAGGTTTATGGGCCAGTTCCGGACTTCCGGTATTCAAATGGCAATGGCACTGGTGAGTGACATGGACAGCTGAGTTGGCGGTCGGTCCCACCATTGCACCTGCTGACCTTGGCGGCCACGCTGTCTACACACGCCCGCCCCCATTTATGACTTGCCATGTGGCACCCAAATTGTATCGGAAAACAGGGTGGCACCATGTTCAGTTCCTCTCGGAGTCGGTCCAATTGATTCCGGTATACCCCACAGAACTCTTTTATATCACCCCTTTGATTACCAATGTATTGGAGTTTGGAACTTGGCATGTTTAAACTGTCCAATCACACGTGTGCACAATAGTAGATATTAGGGGTCCCAACTCTAAATTTCCCTTTGACGTTAACCCCTAAAGGGCCTTGAGGATGGAATGTCGCCTTGGTTGGGATTGTACCATGAATTGAGGCACCTTACAATGCATATTACTTGAAACAACCAAAAATCAAAAGAAAGACCCAAAGATGAAGAAAATTATGAAACCTTCGGAAAAAAAATTGGAATCACTATGTGTATTCTATGGAGTCTATTGTGCACATTTATACGTATTTGCAGCATATACAGGCAATGGTAGAGTTGCTCTAAATTACTCCAAAAATTTTGAAAAAAATATATACCATTAATGGTATTGACATTGACGTCTACAAAAGAATTCACCATCACAACATCATTTTCTAGTCTTCAATATATAAGTACAAATGTAAACCTCTGCAGCAACTTCGTATGCATATCCTTTTAGGGGTTAATGCAAGCACTATTTACCCACGGGGTTTCATTTTCTCGAATTTCCATTTTGGGCACCTTCATGGCAATTTCTTTTGCAAATTTGGAATCTGGAAGGACCTTCCCAAGGAATTAAAACCAATAGAAGAGGGGGGCTATTTTTTTTTAAGGGCCCCAATATGTACACAATAAAGGGCAGGTTTTGTTGTCTTGCATTAATGTTGAGGGGGGATTTAGAGTCTTTCATATTAGGGGTGTTAACCCCTAACCGTCCCGATGTCCATATTTTGGACGTTTTTGGGGGTACATTCACCTTCGAAGAGCTGTAACGTTTGCAAAAAGTGACCAAATTTAATGAAATTTGGAAAAACAAACCACATGATGTATGGAAGGTGTGGTAAAATTTTCAGATCAATCTAAGATGACCTGAATTTTTGGTGATCATTTGAAAGTAGGGGTCTTTTTTTTTGGACAGTTTTTGTGCATTTTGATGGCTGCAACTTCGGGGGCTTGTATCTCCTTCATCCCATGTCCATTTTCAATAAAAATTATTGGGTTGGATTCCCCTTGAAGTGTAGTTATCATGGTAAAATTTTCATGTCAATCCATGTTGTTCTGAATGTTTGGTAGTCATTTTAGTGCACGGGTCTAGTTTGGACACTTTTTGCTTTTTGGGTCAAATCGGTCACTTTTTGGGCTACTTTTTGACATTGCAAGGCCATTTTAGGGCACATTACATTTTTTCATGAGTTTTTTTGGGTACCAATGTGTTTATATGATGATTTTGAACTACTTTATAGTTGAAAGTTTTTTCATTTGAGTAATTTTGAAAACGAATTTCACCTCTAACTGTGTTGCTAGGAAACTTTCACCATCCCTTTTTAACACTAAAACACTACAATCTTGCAATCTATATGGCCAAATGACTCCAAATTTGATCTACATCATGTATATTACAAGAATGTACGGTTGAGATTCCCATACCTCACTTACATTTAGACCTACAACACATCATAAGCAATGATGATTTAAAGCCTACAAAAGCTAGGGACGCTTAGGGGTTAATGTGCAAGTGTTTACTCTAGCTTTTGAATAGATGTTTTTAATTATATATATATATATATATATATAATTTTAATACATTTTTCAAAGAGTGCTAAACTGGCAATACAAAATAATATGGTAGAATCACATATTTATACATTCATCCACATTTTGGACATAAAATGCCTTTCATCCAGATTTGACGATTTCATACAATATTTTATTAAATGAATGAAGATATTTTAACGATCTAATATTTTGTTTTTTTTATCATTTTATAGCGAAATTAATTTTTATTGATGCAATCTGGCACTAAAATACCCAAAACAAAAGGGCTGCTTTTGAACAACCTAGATAAGAAAAACCTTTAAAATAGGAGGGTTATTATCTAGGAAGAGAAAAGATAATTATTGAGCAACTATTTTATTACACTAAGTTTCAAAAAGGAAATTATAATCAACTCATATTGTGTTTATTGTTGAATGTTGACAATACATGTGAGTAGGCATCAAAGGGTGGAGCTGTATATGTACAAAGTAGTGATACAAAAAAATTGGGTCCCTGCGACCCAATCTTTGAAGCCATGAGATTGGATTGGTCTTTTGCAACCAATTTTTGCATTAAGTTTTGGCAATGAGTTTTGGATGGAGGACGTGGCTCTTGTTTACTTGAAAGGTGATTGCAAAATCCTGCATTTTCAATTCACATGTAGAATTGTAGAAGGCAATTTTTTTGGTTAGATTCTTGCAAATGTGAATGTAAATTAGGGGATGCCAACATGTAGAAATTGAATCACAAAGTGTATTGCACAAACTTGCACTCTATCAACTCCAATTTTACGCATATACCTTATGTGAAGCTTAGGTTCTACAGCTCGGTGTTGAAATTGAATATCCATGTCAAATTTTGATAGGTTCATGTCACCCTAAACCAATCACAAGATGACACGTGGCACCTTTAAACAAAATTAATTCATTTGTGTCAAAACTGCCCATGACGTAAGGTTTGATTTCAGAATTACAGGCAATGTGATCTTGAGTTCAGAGTGTATTACAGCCTGTAATTCTGAAATTTTACATTTTTCAAATGAGTTTTTAAATATATAATTAGAGTCGATTCATACTGGCAACGCCTTGATGTCAGTTGTTTATTAATACTTTTTTTATAATTGTTTTATTTTATTTTATTTAAAGCAGACTGCTCTTAAATTGCCCATTTAAGTTGTTGGAAAAGAAAACTGACATTCATAAACGAGATTCATAAATTAAATGTTATTAGAATAAAAAAATTGTAATTTATATGGATTTTGAAAGTGAAAAAATAGTCATATCTTATTTTTAGCACAAGAAATATCATGAAATGTATTCTAGAATTTTCAATTGCACTCATCGATAGAAGTCCTCGATTAATTCACAAGTGGGTGGTTTTAGGTTTCTTGAGTGGCAGTCGTGACATTAATGGGTGGGATGGTTATGGAGCATTCCACCTTATAAACACTTGCATACAGTCATTTGTCACAATGCTATTACAACTTTGATGTTCCATAGTGTAGGTTATCAAATAATGATATGCTTAGTTAGAAGATCCAACAATCATTATATTAAAAATTTAAAACAATGTTGGATTTTTAATTAACACAATTTTTTATTTTTCATTTAATGTTGGTAGATTTGTAAATGTGTACTTGAACGCAGTATGCAAGATAATGTGGGTGTTTGAAGCAATCTAAATCATATTAATCTTTTCAATTGAAAACACCCACATTAATTAAGGTGTTTTCAAATAATATAAATCACTTCCAATGTTGTGGCCCACACTATATAGAATTAAAGCTATGCACTTTTTCATTACAATCACCGTGGGCCAAAATCATTCCAAACAAATTACTAATTATCCGCTCATCATCTTCATAGAGTGAAGATTTCTTCAATATCGTATGTAGAAGGCATGCTCAACACTCTAGTGCCAAATAATTTTATTTAAAAAAAAAATAAGGGTTTGAAAAATGGAATATTTGAGAAATGGAAAATTTGTAAATTAAGTTCCCACGAATATTGGCATTTATTATCAAAAATATTATATGTAAACCTAACCTCCACCTATGGTATTTGGAGATATTTTAACCTACAATATAATTGGCGAATGTAAAAACTCCAATCCTCTTTCGAGGCCGGTAGACATTATAGCTATATATGATGACCACTAATTCCTACTCTATCTATACATTAAAAAAGGTTGTCTCTTTGTTTTGTTTTGTTAAGTTGAGATCCCTCCGACCGTGCTTCCAACGGTCATGTTTTTGGTACTGTCAAAAAGCTCTTGAGGAGGAGAGATGCACACAGTTTGTTTCGTTGCGTTTGGACATACAATGCAAAAGTTATAGATTTTCAAACAATTTTTTTCATTATAAATTGAACTAAATTACAAAAAATGGGATATGGAGTATTTGATGTCATTATTGGCATTGTTGGAAAGCTCTTGACAAGTAGGGGTCCACGAAAGTTGTTTTGTAGTTTTTGGACATACGGTGTGAAAGTCATGGATTTTTAATTGAATTTTGTCATCATAATTTAAATTAAATTATAAACTTTTTATTATTCTAGAAAGCAAAAAAATGGGTTTTTCCTTCTTCTTTGAAAATTCAAAGCATATTCTAAACAATGTCAAAAATCAAACTCCTACGTTACCTTGGTAAGAACAAATTTAGTAAATAGACTTGTATTCACTATTAAATCAAGTTTTCAAGCCTCAGGCAAATATCACATAACATCACAAAATTGTTTACATTCTAATCTTATAGGGTAAGCAAAGTATTAAAATACAATCCAATGTCACCTAAAATCACAAAATTGTTCACGTTTTAACTTTAAAGGGTTAACAAAGAATTAAAAAAAAAAATCCAATATCGCATAACATCACTAAAATGTTCACATTCTAAGCTTATAGGTAAGCGAAGAAATAAAACAAGATCCAATACTCTAAGCCAATCGACAAAGGCATCTTTGTAAATACTGCAAACCCTAGCTGCAAGTTGCTACTTGGGAATCAATAAATCAAAAAATATAATTTCCCAAACATATTGTGAAACAACAACTACCCCCTAAATGCTTAGAGTTGTTTTGTAAAAGTCAAAGCACTACAATTTGTATACTTAAAATATTACATTGTATGATTTACATAGATAGTCATCAACATTATGGAGGTATCACAAACATTTCAACATAATTGGAAGATATTTTAAATATTTACAAATTTGATCATGTGAACAAGATAAAAATTCAAAATAAATATATCTTTGTTAATTTTAATATCAAAAAATATATTTAAGGTAGATAAAAGTTTCTTAGATCTTCGTTCAAAAGTGCTCTTGAAAAAATAACTCATGTCTCAAAAATATAAATAAAAAAATAAAAAAACCGACTCATAAAATTAAGCACCCAAAAAAATTTCCAAAAATCACTACACATAGAGTTTTACATTTCAATCCATCACAAAAATTTCATCCACAGATTGTCAATATCTTATTTGTAATCGAACTACAAAAGAATTTTGAATTTTAAGTATCAAAATTTATACAAAAATATTGATTTGGTGATTGCAATCATAGTTCTAACTGTATGGATAGAATCTAAAATTAATAACATTTGTACAACTTCTATTGATGCATCAAGTTCAAAATATCCCTCTTAGTTTCATTTCATAATGCATCTTTGCAATTCTCCAAATTTAGAGAGGGTTGTGGGCATTTAGGAGTTAATGCAAACTTCCTCTCCTAATAAAGTCCATCGAAGATAATTTTTATGGGACCGAGAGAAGAAAAGTTAAGATGTCACGAGTACAAAACGTTCATGCTTGAGTGGCTCAAAAAACTTTAAAATCTTTTTAAATTTTATTTTACATAGAATGGAAATATTTACACTAAATGAAAAGATTTTAATAATTCTACAACGACTTAACTATTTATAAGAATTAAATCATTATGATTATTGAACAATACTTTCTCACACTTATCAATTATTTTTTAAATACTCCAATTTGTGTGTAAACCATGTTTAACATATGAAACCGTGATAGGAAATATAGTTATTTGTAAAGTCCTTGAAACTATCCATCGTGAACCGTAAATTGTGAAAAGAGAGGTTGAGAACCCAATAAAAGCGAAGGTGTCGGGCATTTAAAATAAATTGTGGAAGAGAAGTTTTTGAGCTCCAAGAATAAGAACGGTGCCCAAAAAAAGTTTGGCCCCTCAGTTTGCTCTAACGCATGAGTTGGTACCTATTATAACTCTATTCTTGCTAATACTATACCTTTAACTCTCTCTTGTGCTGACACATGTAGAAGAATGCATCGCTTTGTGCAAAATAATGACTGTTGCGGAGGTAGCTTAATAGGTATTTCTTTTATGACAATTTTGATAGCACGACATTCTTGGCCTGACATCCCCCTACTGCCGTTCATTTTTTTGATGTTGAATTCGCTCCAAGGAGTTTTCGTTTCACATTTATCTACCCAAATTCAACATGAAATTGTAGTTACGGGTGTGGATAACTCTAATATATAAAGTGAGTTTTCAACCAAGTACATTTTTCCATAAGAGTTTATATATGCAATAAGAAACAAGTTGATCTTAACCCCTAATGGACCAGGTGGACACATTGTGTTCAAGAATAATTTCATTACTTTAATAACTTATTTGGATTCTATAATTTTGACTCGATGTTAACTAGAGAATTGTAAATGTCTGTTACGAGAACACAAAAATCCTTCAAAATTTGCAATTGCGTTGATCAATCCACTGGGAAAAAAACTAAAACGTCAACATAGGTGAACTTGGGACATGGTAGTTAGGGAGGTTGATGACCTAGAGGGCGTTTTTCACACTAGGACATCACATTCATCAAAAAGAAAATGTGTACAATATGTAAAACATTTGCCATTACCGCATCATTAACACTATATAATAATTACGGAAAATGTTTAAATATATTTAAATGGAATATTTTGGAATATTCTAAAAATAAATTTGAAATATTCACACATTTTATGTAGTATAAAAATTAATGACAATCATAAACACCGACTCAACGAGTCACCAACAAGTCACTTCACCAAAACATAAATCTTTGAGAATCAATCATTTTTATTGTATTTAGTTTTAGAACACCATTTTTTGTGAGCACCTAAATATAGTACATCTCTGTATGCTCCTAAAATTTCAAATGCTAATCATGGTTCTAGAATTTATGAGTGAATGGTATGTTGATTTTGCTCAAAATTTTCAAAAAACAACTCATGATCAAAATTTATAATCATGTAATATATACGGTAGATTGTTCTGAAAGTTGATATATAGGATCATGACTATTATGATAATAAAAATATCATAAAAATAGAACGATAAAATAATATTATCATTGTCATATTTGAAATGTTGTCATACTAATAATTCTAAATTTATTTAAAATTCATTTAAATATTCTATTAGAATAATACGATTAAAATTATTGAATAATACCTTTTATATTTGTTCAATTTTGTATTATCACATTGTATGTTGACATTAAAGGGTATGTTCAATATTTTCCTCAATAACCTTTCAACGGTGGAGGGAATATTAGCCTCTAAAAGACAAGATGCCCAACGAGACTGCACATTTTTTTAGCAGTTTTAACCTCTAAGTGACCGATCGACCATTTTTTGGTCACAGCCCAAACAACAGTGACTGCCCATGGTCAAGAAATGTCATTTTTTTAGTTTTGAATTTTTGTCAAAATTGGGAGTAGAGCATGTTCAAGTGTTGTTTGATGACTTTCATTTGCAATATTGAGGTTCACTAAGAATTTTTTTAAAGACAAACACCTTGACATTGTTCTAGTGTTATAAAAAATTATATTTCGGGAAAGTGATGATGTTCTCTCCTCTGAAAAATTTGCCTTTTTAAATTTAGAATAGAATGTCTAGTTTTAACCAATCATACCAAATTTCAAATTCTAAAAATAAAATGGTAATGTTTGTGAATATTAAAAGGTAAATGCTTCTAAATTTATTAAATGAGTATCTAAAACTGTTTTTGAAAGTTTAACTGTACATATAATTGCTAAACATCATGCTTCTCATTTTCTCTTTTGGACCAAATTTCATCAAAGTTGTAGAAGTAACATTTTATAACACATCTACGTTTTGCCCTTACCCCCTCTGTTATTAGGGATTAAATAGGTCTTGTGTGGACTTCTTTTTGTTCAAATTTGTTTCTTGTTTGACCAATGCATGTAATGTTCTTCATTGATATGAAACTGAGTCTCATTTGAATTACATTTTTTACAATATGATCAATTGATTTTTTTCATTTTAATCTACAAATCCTTGGTCTTTTAGGACTCCTTTAGGAGTTAAATTTTACATGAATTATTTAGAGCTTCTGTACCATAACAATGGAGAGGCTTTGACACTCGGGCAAAAGGGATGAAAAACATGTATTTTTGAGCTCTTTTGGAGTGCACTTGGAGAGGATACAGACAAAATGAAAAATATAGAGAGCCCTCTCAACTCCATTGGAAAACCAAGTTTAGAAGAATCTTTGTTTGAATAATGATGCCACTCCATCTTTTTAGCTTCCACTCTATGGAATACAATTTGTTACATTTACTAAATCATAATGCCAAAAACCACATTGCCGAAGCCAGAGACCATGTAGCCAAAGCCAAAGACCACGTTGCTGAAGGTTATGTGGTCTTTGGCTTGGCCATTTGATTTTTGGCATTATTGTTTGGTAAATATAAAAGCATCTCTACTTTCAAGCGCAATAGGGGCTCGTGATGTTGCTTGACATACCAGGCTCAAATGTCCCCCCACTGCAAGCTTCCATAGGGCTCTTTTGAAGCAGCCTCATCAAATTCAACACCAACTCGCCATTTTCTAGAGTGATGTGAGTTTCCAAAAATCCGAACATTTTTTGGGCTTGTCTTTATTTGTTTTTTTTTGAGTGAGCTAGTAGATTCTTGTAATTGGTTGTTCAATTGTATGTTTTCAAATTTAGTAGGTGTTGTCTTCACATTTTCACCAACCGATTATGCTCCTATGCATGAAAGTAGGCAACGCTAAAAAATTAATTGTTTCTTCTTTCCCCACTCGATTGATCTTTGCACGGAAGCAAAGTTTTGTACAATTGATCATAAATAATCTTTTCCATGTGGATGAATATTCATGATTGACCTTGGTTACTTGCCACATCTACCTTTCAGGGCAGGTTGGCAAGGAACTAGCGAGGGCAACAGTAGGGTCAAAGGATTTCCAGAGCCTTGCCCATCAGTGAAAGCCCTCTACAACTCTTTTTGGGGAGTCTCATATTTGGAGCAAGGGTGGAGATGCTCTAACAAATTGTATTCCATACCACTTCATATGTGATTATTTGTGAGTGGCTCACCATCTTGTGATGGCCCATTCACATCCACCAACGCTACCGGATGTACGCATAAGTGAGATAACTTTCTGGGAATATGTAGTGAACTAAAATATAAAAAAATTCTAAAAAATTACTCTGCCGCATTACATAAAGCAATGCAACGCGTAAAAAGAGCATGGCTCTACTTGCGGCATTATCATGTAGTTGCACAATGCTTGAACATTAGTTGCAACATGTAAGGACAAGGTTTTAAAACTTTTGTGTTTATTGGTTTTAACGTCCTCTATTTTTGGAACGCAGACGTAGGTGTGGCAGGGTGTCGGTGTAAATAAGCCTCGAGGGATGTGAGGATAATGGTCCATCCACACCAGTTAGGTTACCGCACTTGTGATGCAACAAATAACTTCCCACAAACTTGAGAGTGAAAGAAAATTAGTTTTTTTTAAATACAATCTACATTGATAGGAACGCATGTAAGTTCTTGCCACAGACGCAAGTTAGAGCAACACTGCTGTTTGCATTGGAAGAAGCACTTGCGTTTGCTAAATATGAGAGAAGACAAACTCTGACAAGCGTTGCGAATTCTTTATTGTTTGTGGATGTTACATCTTGCAATTGTGGAATGCAAACGCAAGTGCGTTGGGGTTTTGGTGTGATAGCCCATTCACATATACCAATGCTGCCGCATGCATGCATGCATTAGGTAACTTTGAGGGAATCTGTTGTCAATCAATAAATATAAAATACACAATTAGAAATTACTCCAACGCATGACAGAAAGGAGCGCAATGCAAAAAAAGAAGCATGATTCTACTTGTGGCATTGTAATGCAGTTGCACAATGCTTGAACATTAGCTGCAGTAAGAAGAGACAAGGCTTTGTATATGTTCTCGGTTTTACCTTCCTCCAGATGCAAGTGCGGGAGGGAGTGCAACTTCCAAGGCCTCTTTTTTGCAGGGCCAGTTGCCCATGCCGCGGTGGAGATGCCCTCAAGAAACAGCTATAGTAGCTTACTAATAATAAAGGAATGGATTGTCGTACGTTACAGTAGATCTGGCTGGCGAGCCGGCTAGCGGGCGTCACTCAGGGCGAGCTAGCGCGAGTGAGGCAACGCCTTCCGCCCCGCGACCAGCGCGACCAGCGCGACCATCGCGACCAACGTGTGCGTCGTCCCGTCCTGCGTTGGACCGTCTTTCCCGTCTTGCCTGGCAAGCAAGCAAGCTAGCGGCTGTTTCCCCTCCCACCTCGTTCCTCCCTTCGTCGCCACCCTCACCACGTCCATGTCGACGATCACCCCGGGCGCCTGCCTGCCCACCCGCCATACCCGCCCGCATGCCTCCCAGGCCCAACCCAACCGAACCCACACACCTCAAAAGCTTCTCACAAGCCCCTTGTCACCCCCTTTTTCCAGTTAATTAATCGCCACAAAATGCCACCCGATTCCGGTACCACTCACAAAATAGCCCCGTTAACGTTGAATCTCTCCCCACAACCGACTGACTGACTGACTGACTGACGGACGATTCAACCGGTCAGTTGGTCCCTCCCAACATTCGACATGGATCAGTTGACATACATCGATCGAAACAGCCTGAAAATGCACCCCCTGAATGATGATGATGATGATCAAACTCATCACGAGGTACTTCTACGCCCGGTACTACTGGCCCCGTGGTGAAGACCTGAAGCAGCTGCCACTGCCCACAGAATCTAGCTCCATGCGAGGGAGGGTGCATCTGATTCCCCTCCTCTTCCATCGATACCCACTATGACCACCAATCCTCCAGAATCCTTCTCGCGTTGTCTCTCGCGCCTCGTCGTCGTCGTGATGCGTTGCGGGAGGGTGTTGTTGTTGTTGTTGAGTTTCCAAGCAGAGCTCGTACAGTCCCGATTTTGGGGTAGGGCGCATCTAGAGCAGGCACCAGGTCCCCATTCGTGTCTGGCCAGCTCTACCCCATACGCATCTTCCACGACTACTTACATCGAAAACAGCATTGCTGCTGCAACACGATGTTGCTGAGAGCTGGATTGTTGTGAGCAAGCGGCGCGAGAGAGAAACGCTGGCGTGGGAGTACTACTTGTTGTCGTTGTTGTTGTCGTCGTCGTTGTTAGACTGGAAGAGTTTGAAAGGTTTTGGCGACGGGGGTTATGAAACGGGCCGCTCCGTCGCAGCACGCCGCCGCAGCTGGGTTTCGAGGTGGCGCGCATGGCACGGCTGCCTTAGTCGTGATCCTCGTTCTGCTCTCTCTGCTCCGCTGCGGTACAAAACACAAACACTTTCTCTTCAGGGTTTTTTCACTTCGCCATTCCACAGTTTGAATTCGCCGATCTATCGATCTTCAAACCAGGGCTACTCGTGGGTAGGGTTTAGGCGAATTCAATTCTCGAGCGCATCGGTGCTTTGCCATAGCTACTCGGATGTCGGTTTTGAGTTGAGTGTTGCATTGATGGAGATCATGTGGTTTTTAGGGGTAGAGTAGAATTGTGATGGGATCATTCATGTGGTGTGTCTGTGTGCAGGTTGCGATGCGCAGTTGAGGTCCTTGCAAACCGACGACGAGGGCACGGATGACGTAACTTTGACCGCGTCCAATATTTGTTTGAGGAGCATTGTCAACGAGGAGCAAATCGTGTACTACCCGCTGGACGTTTCCAAGTGCTACGAGGATCCCTCGCTGGGTTTAAGTTACCTGGGGGTCGAAGCTCGCATCTTCCAGCAGTGCGCTGACAATCATACGTGGTCCGTGTCTGTCAATACGCAAGGGCAGAAGGTTAATGACAACGGAGATGCCAACACTTACGTAGATTTCTTAGGTATGAATTCATCTGCAATGTGCCCAGACCTCAAAACTTTCCGATTCCGAGTCTTTTTGTGCATCTGCCAAAATCAAACTTCTGAATGTTGCGGGTTAAATGACTATGAAATCTCGCAGGTCTGGTACCATGTGTCAGAAAGATCAACATTCCGAGTCTTTTTGTGCATTTGTCAGAAAAATCAAACTTCTGCTGCAATAGTGAATGTTCACATTCAAAAAATCAAACTTCTGCTTCAATAGTGTATCTTGGGGGTTGAGACCTTGCAGGTTTGTTACCAAATTGGGCACAACGTGATTAGAGCCTTGGAATGTGTTATCTAAAATGGGGCTAGCTCTGACACCCCAGCACGGACATGTATTCTTTTGCATTGCAGGTGGGGAAAATTACGGGTTATTGGGGCATTTGGACATTCCTCTAGGTCAAAATGGTTCTCAGCCTTGGATGGTTGGATTTTACAGCAGCTGTGGTCCTGTGCAATATACTATAAAGACTTGGTGCTCAGGTACAACCACAACTAGTTCTGTTGAATGAATTCTGGACGAGAGAATTAATAGCTACTATGGAGCAATTGGTGTTATTATTTTTTCTTACTTTGTGGAACTGGATCTTGGTGCAGTGAGTAAAGGTTGCAATTTGAGCTGCAGTGACCCTGATAGTGGACCTTGTGTAAGCCTTGATAAGTGTCGGTGCACTTTGGAGGCCGACGAAGGTTGTGATATAGGTCAGTCATGGCATCCCCTATTACACTGGAGATTTAAATACTGTCACTTGTTTTTGAAAGCTATCTGATCAAGTGTTTTTAAAAAAAATTCGTGAACCTCTGTTGCTGTGTCTCCAGACGTAGAAATTTTGCCAGATGAAGAGGACGTCGTAACAAGATATGCATTTTCTCACATTGGCGACACTGTATCATATGGGACATGGAAGTACTATCGGTTCCAGGTGCGTTATTTCATTCCACTCGCACTTTAACGAGGTCCTGGCACGACAGTTCAGCAGCGGAACTGTCCTTGTCATATAATGGACTAGATAGGAACGTTCCGGCGGCGGAACAGTAATGGGGAGCGTTTGTGCGTTATAGAATAGATTGCTTATAAGAACAAACAAACTTTGATGTTGCGGAATTCTTAACTAATGGTGGCCACGGTGGTTTTTGCTCGTGCAGGCATTCAACAACGAGAGTCGCACGCTTATCGAGCTCGACAGAGCGTACGGGGACTTAGCTTTGTTCGTGAAACCCGACAACCACGAAAACGTCAGTAGCCTGGACGATGATAACACGGATGGGCTGCCAATAGAGCAAGACGCAACCAAGTACGCGGATCTTACGAGTTTTCAGAACCGGCTAAGCCATCACTCGCTGTTCGTCAACGGCTCCGGGTGGTTCTACATCGGGGTGTACAACGCGGACACCTGCTTGCAAGAAGACTCAACATTCAACCTCACCATCACCACCGTCATTCCAAGTGACTCGATCAACTTGTGTCCCTTGAATTGCTCATACCCTCAAGGGCAATGCATGCAAGACGGTGTGTGCAGCTGTGCACCTGGGTATGGAGGCCAGTACTGTGCAGGATGTAAGTAAAATTCCACACCGGAACAGTCTACCCTTCCTCAAATGTATAATAGAGTGCAGGAATGTCTCATTTCGGCTTTGAATGAGACCGTGACTGGGCCAATTGCATCGACACAAGCCACATCTTCAGCGAAGTGAGAAAGTTCGAGTAGGTTCTTATTTGAGGTAGTGAGTGCTGTTTTTTAGGGTTTGGCTGATTTTGTGTGCGGAATATGAATTTGCAGCGCTTTCGCCAGCGGCTCCGCGGCAAACGTACAGTGGCCAATTGCTACCTGGAGGATGGGCTTATATCAACATGACCGCGCAGCAGACGGCGGCGACGGATGATATAGATGTGAGCGTCTCCTTTAGATCCTCCACTGGCCATCCCATTCTTCTGGCGCAGCAAAATGGCTATTTCCCCACGCTCACAAACTTTCATTTGAAATTCTCCAACTCCACCTTGGGCCCTACGCCAAACGACACGTACCGCATTAGTGGCGCCTCTGTCATCCTGGGAGTCTTCAATGTGGATTACATGCACCGGGGTATCTCGGAGTTTGAGCTTGTCATCATCGGTGAGCACCTGCCTTCACTTTCTCACTGCACTGTAGATGTGGCTTGTGTCGATGCAATTGGCCTCCTCCTTCCCAAGGTTACTTTCATACACCCAAATGCTACACAGTTCAAATGAAGGAATGCCAATTTTTTTATTTAAGAGAACAAGAGAATGGCCATTCTACGATTTGTTAACTTACCAGCTGCAAACCCACTAATTCTGTGTCTCATAATTCATTGTTTTTTCATGTGGCTTAGTTAGTAGAACTATCCCTAACAGACTATTCATGTTGATCTTAGAACCAAAGTTAGTTTTTGTTATCTAGGCTTAGCTAGTAGAATTCTCTTCAATCATTGTTCACATCAATCTTAGAACTAAAGTTCTTCATTTGTTTGTGCACAGTATGAACCAGAGTTATCATATCTGTTCTTCCCTTTTTCTAAATGTGTGTGTTCTTTTGTGTTGTATTAGGGACGCCGAAAGAGCTAGCCATATGGGTAATCATCCTGGTGGCAATTGGAAGTTCTGTAATTTTACTCTCAATGCTATTAACCGTCAGGCACATGATACAGAAGAGGGGACAACATCCTACCGGAGAGAGAATGAATATGGATTTTGAGGCCACACCCCAAGACTTGGTATGCCCATCATTACCCATACTATTTCTATATCTATTAAGAGTTTTAAATGAATCATTTAGGGAAAGGTTGTTTAATAAACTAACAATTGTTTCGAATGTAGACCGTGCATGTTCCACCGAACTCCAACCTAGTTTAATTTTGTGATGTGTTTTTTGTAACAGGAAATGGTGCAAAATCGGCATCAAGATACACTTATGATCAGCACATTGCCATTGTTAGCATTCCAAAAAGGATTGCTTCCCAAGGAGGATGCTGGGTAAGCCCTGTTCCTCTCTACCTAATAAGTATATTTTAATCATGAGATGTTGAACACCCACAGTATCCGGAACATGAAAATGCATAATTTATTCAGACAATATTTAAATACTAAATGCGTTGGAATATCCTTTCAATTGCTTACAAGACCAAGTCAACCTTATAAAAAGGAACCATCCTCTCAGTTGCTTTTAGCTGGACTTACCTCATAAAAAGAGCTTTGAACAGCCCTTGTATAAATGGCTCATTGGTAGGTTCTCACTTGATTAGTCCCTTTTCTAGAAAGAAAATCTGATGTACAGGCATCATTCCTCACTATTTTTATAGTAGCACTTTCAAAAAGGGAACCAAGACAAGGAAGCTTAAGTTTATATTACAAGCTCGAGACCCGAAAACTCTTAATATCACATGTGGAAGCTGTCCAATCTACATTTAGGCTCATGTACCAGAATGTGATATTAGAGAGACCAAAACTCTTTTCACATGTGGAAGATGTACAATTCCATGTGTACATCTGGGGACATGTACCAGAATGTGATATTAGAGAGACAAACTCTTATCACATGTGGGAGATGTCCAATTCCATGTGTTCATTTGGGGACATATACCAAAATGTGATATTAGAGAGGCAAAACTGTTATCACATGTGGAAGATGTTAAATCACATGTGTACAACTGGGGGACATGTATCAAGATGTGATATTAGAGAGGAAAAACTCGTCACATGTGGGAGATGTCCAATTCCATGTGTTCATTCGGGGACATATACCAAAATGTGATATTAGAGAAGAAAAACTCTTATCACATGTCGAAGATGGTAAATCACATGTGTAGGACATGTATCAAGATGTGATATTAGAGAGGTGTGGATATTGATGTTGGAATTATGTGGTGGGTTTTCTTACAGGTGCTCGATTTGCTTAAACAGCTACAACATCAGCGAGATTGTGTGTAGGTTGCCGGGCTGTAAGCATGTGTTCCATGTACGGTGTCTGGAGGAATGGTTTCGGAAAGATGGCAGCTGTCCGTTGTGCCGGGTGCCATTGCAAGACCAGGGTATAGAAACCTCGCCTGATCCTCCAGTCCATCCATCTAGCAGCTTATTACCAGCTCCCTCCAGTAGTAGCTAGTATTAAACTTTTTTTTTTTCCATCCTTAGTTAGGTAGGTCTTAGGTAGGTTTTAGCAGCTCCTCCACATTTGGAGGAATTCTGATTCTCCTCTTTTATGAGAGTCACTGCCACCAAGGCAGCTTGTAATTGTATTACCAAAATTCAGCCAAGATCCCCCCCGTTTTTTTTCCCCTGTGTTACATAGATTTTCAATTGATTAATTCCCAGTATGCTTGTAATCTCCAACTGAAGTATTGGTTGAGTATGGCGTTGAAAAGTCAACAACTGGTTATGTACAATAACCTACTCGCTACTATTGTGGCTTTTTGGTTATCTAATATATATCAGTGAGGTCTGTGCATGATCAACATGTGTAGGGAAAAGGACATACAACCCTTTTTGAACGTTTTCCAAGAAATCAGTCAACCTTCTTAGTTATTTTATTTAATTCACAACACAAATGGAAGAAAATTTCATTGCATAAAAACATTCTACAACATTCTCATTGGCGCCTATCCTATTTGTGACACATTTTTGAAGTCCCTTATTTGTGCCACTATGCACTAGTATTGTACAATCACCTATAGAAAGTAAGGTAACTCCACAATCCTCCATTCTCTAAAACACTTACCAAACTCACTACAATGATTTGCCAATCACCAAATTTTTCCCATAATACAGCTTGTGTATGATGCAATTTTGTGCCAAATTTGGTGCAAGGAAGATGACCGGAAGTTGCAATAATGTCAATTTATCAACTTTTTTGTCTAATGTGAAAAAAGTGCATATCAATTATGCAAAAGCATCCAGGGATCCAATTTTTTTTATAGAAGGTAGAAGTCGCAGTAAGGAACAATATGGTGTTATAAAAAAGAATGGTATTCCTAGGTATTTTTAAATTAAATGGTGTGTACATGCAATTCAAAGTTAAAAAATTAAGGCCAAATTTTAGTTTAAATATACAATAAATTAATTAGCCTACTTTTGTCACTTTTTTTGTGAGACCGTATTGTCACAGTCAAGAACAATATAATGTCATTAAAAAAAGTGACAAAAATAGATCAATTACTTTATTACATAATTAAACTAAAATTTGGCCTTACATTTTTAATTTTGAATTGCATGCGGACACCATTTAATTTTTAAATACCTAGGAATACCATTCTTTTTTATAACACCATATTGTTCCTTACTATGACTTCTACCTTTTACAAAAAAGTTGGATCCTTAAAAGCTTTCGTGTAATTGATATGCATTTTTTTTCACATCAGACATAAAAGTTGGAAAATTGACATTAATGCAACTTCCGTTCATCTTCCTTGTACCAAATTTGGTACAAAAGTGTGCCATACACAAGCTGTATTGTGGGAAAATTTTGGTGATCGGCAAACCATTGCAGTGAGTTTGGGAAGCGTTTTAGTGAATGGTGGATTGTGGGGTTACCATACTTTCTAGAGGTGACTGTACATATGTGACTAATACATAGTGACTACGAAGTGGCATAAATAATCACTATTGTCACAGATAGGGTAGTTTAATTTAACCTTTTAAATCCCATGCAACTACATTGTGGTCATTGAGGCATGTTTTTGCAAAGTACTGTAAGATTTAGTCCAAACTAAGCATCAATGTTTGAAGATTTAAATGTGAGGATTCATCTCACACACTTCAAAAAATAAAATTTTGAATTGGAGTTGTAAAGCTATCAAAACATCTCTCTACAAAACACTGCAAATACCTCAATATTGCAAATACCAAAATACTGCAAATACCTCAAAATACAAGTACTTACAAATACAACATTTGTACTATGTGGTATTTCTTTTGTTCGGAAGTTTGTTATCTTCTTTTATTTTTTGGATTGTGTTTCTTGTTCATGTTCCATTAGTGTATGTATTCCGATCTTGATCAATGTACCAACTCCTTTCATATTTTTACATATAAATTTTGTCCTAAACTGTATGTGTGAGTCTGTTCTTGGCATGAAAGATTGCAATGGAGAGGTGTTGACATTGGTCATTGTTGAACCTCTTCACTTTCATTTTTGAAACTTTAATCCAAATTCTGTTCAACTTTGAAATCACACCCTCCAAAATCTTATTTTGGAGTATATATTTAGAATTTAATGACATACTGGAGTAGGAACTTAGGAACACCCAAAGTTGCCACTTTTGCTAGTAAGCATAGTTCTCATCATTAGATTAATCAAGTTTTTTATATGTTGACAAAAGAAAAAAGGATTCCAATTCACCAATGAATGTGTCACCATATATGAAGAATCAAAGTGACATTAATAGATGTTTTAAAATTGCCACTTAACCCCTAAGCTCCCAACAGACCATGTTTTGGTCGCTGTCCGTTTTAACGGACTGCCTAGAACAAAAATTTATTATTTGAAAAATAAAAAATATTTTAAAATACTAAATCAAGTTTACTTTCCAACGCAATTTGAATCATGTCAATCCGAGTTGAACTCCACCCATGAGAATTTTTCAAAGTGGACCACCTCAACATTGTCATAGTGTTATAAAATTTGCTATTTTGAAAAAGTAATGATGTTCCCTCCATCATTTCTTTTGCTTTTTTGAAGTGTACAATAGATAACCCAATTTTAACTAATCATGCTAAATCCTAAATTCTAAAAGTGAAAATTATAATTTATACAATTTTTCAAAGGTAAAATATTTGAAGTTTTTTTGGAAGTTTGACTATATGGATAATTTGTAGAGATGATGCCCTACATTTGTCTATTGAACCAAAATTCATCAAACATATGGAAAGCACATATTATAACACATCTATGTTTTGTCCAATACCCCGGGCTTTTACGAGTTAATCAAATGTAGATACCTTTTAATCAATATGTAATTATTGTGTAAGATTTTGTGACAATAGTTTTAGATCACTTGTAACTTTGGGCGTCCCTATCTATCTTTCAAGGGGAGAGCAATTCTATGTGTACTGTCCTATGTGTGTGTAGGCTCCACACTTGTCTCCTAATTTGCGATTGTGTAGGCCCTTACTACCAATGGAAAACTCATGTACAACAAAGTACACACAAAGTACATACACCAAAGTAATGTAATATATACACCAAAGTACACAGAAAAGTTCATCTCTTTGTGAAATCTGTGGCCCAGTAATCACAGTACAGAACAGAGACCTTGGAAATGCAGAAAATTGAACACAGTTGTGAGAGGGGGCACAGGGTGAATCAGTTTACTACAAATGCGAATTAAGGATTAACAATGAGCAATAAATTGACAATGCATGACAAGCAAGTGGGTGACCTCTAGTGTTTGTAATGTGGTTCAACTACATACCTCAAGAGCAGAATAATGTTGGGAGATTATGGTCAATGACCGAGTCTTCAACATGGAAATGTTGGTGGGTGAAGACTGTCAGGGCTTTCCACAAAAAAAGCTCTAAATTTGTAGAAACCGGTACATAGCCCAGGAGCATCACGCATTAAATGCATTCGGTACCATTTTTTGCGTTACGGCTAAAAATGTGAGCTTTACGTCTCCCTTGTGGCCCCCGAGTTTCTCAAAAAATTCAGTACCTGCTATACGCACACCAAGGTTGTCACATTTAAGGCCAATGATCTCTCCTCAACAGCAGACAGCAATTGTCTCTGATATGGAGATGTTGGCGGGTGAGGGCAAAAGCTCTCAATTTCTACAAAGAAAATCGGTACGTGGCCCAGGAGCATCACGAAATAAATGCATTCGGTACCATGCATGCGTTATGGCAAAGATGTGAACTTTACGTCTATTTGTGGCCCCCGAGTTTCTCGATTCTCTTCAGTACCTGCAACACGCACACCAAGGTTGTCACATTTACAGCAAACCATCTCTCTTCAGCATGAGACAGCAATCGTTTCACACTCAGCATCAGTTTGCAGAGCCAGGAACAAGTCTTCATTACTTGCAACTTGCTCTTTTGAGTACACTCAGAACTCTTTTATATCACCAACGTTCAGAACTTGGCATGTGGAAATCACATGTGTACAGAATGGAACGCGATATTGGAGTGTGATAATAACAAGTTCATAACATTCTTGAACAAATGTAAGGGTCCCTTCTGAAGCAAGAATATAGGGCCCTCCATTGCAAGCCTCTTGACCGACAATGGGTCGGGTACAACAAAGGATATCTGAAATTGAAACGTCTCCAAGATTTACAACAAGGATATCAGAAATCTTGGAGAGGTTTAGATTTCAGGTATGCTTTGCGGTACCTTACCCATCCCTGCTCTCAACCAATAAATCATTGCTAAATCTTGAATCACACGTGTACAGAATGGCAATACTGGAAAGTGGTATTGGAGTGTGATAATAACAAGCTCAGAGTGTATCATAACATTCTTGAACAAATATAAGGGTCCCTTGTGAAGCAAGAATATAGGGCAAGCCTCTTGACCAACGATGGGTCGGGTACAATAATGGATATCTGAAATTAAAGGTCTCCAAGGTTTACAACAAGGATATCAGAAATCTTGGAGAGATCTAGATTTTAGGTATGCTTTGTTGTACATGACCCATCCCTGCTCTCAACCAATCAATCATTGCTAAATCTTGAATTCAAGTATATAGGGAAAACATATCCCTCTGTACGAACCAGTGATGGGTCAGGTATTGCCAAGGGTCGATGAAATCTATGAGTGGTTTAAATTCAAGATACCCTTGCTATTACCCGGCCCATCCCTGGTACAAACTCTTTCTCAAACTCAATTGGGTTACACATGTGGACATCTAGACAAGTATGTGACAATGAGGATTTTATATAATTAGGCTTTACACGCCATTATCTATGCAAATCACATGATTGAGTGTAAATACCTCAAAGGCAACCAACGCTGGGGGAATGACTGAAGCATCTGATAGTCCTAACTTTGCCGACATATCTGAAAACAACAAGGTAGAGAACAAATCATTAGTCTTGCCATTTGGACATGGCCAATTCTCAGATTGTTGAAGAGATATTGGGCACCATGCTTACCTCGAATTGGAACTCTTATTCTTGCCATCCGATAGGCATCTTCCCTTTCGTTGTACAACACGTCCAGCAACTTTTGTGCCTGCCATCAAAGCTCGTTTACGCCATCAATAGTTGCAAGATAATGTGTCAGACATCCATGACCGTGATTTGCAATTCCTTCATTGTCATTTTTCGTTGAAAGGGAAGGCCAGTGTTGTCAAGCAGGTAAACCACCCTATTTGGGCCACAATTTGGAAGTCACCCTATTTGTGTCACTATGTACTAGAAGTGTACATATCACAATTTTAAAGGTAAGACGCTGATACATAGTGATCACAAAGTGGCACAAATAGTCACATGACGCAAACGTTGATGCATGAATTATATTTTTCAAAATGTTGTCAAGCATGAGCAATAAGGTAAACCACCCTATTTGTGCCACAATTTGGAAGTCACCCTTTTTTTCCACTATGTACTAGAAGTGTACATATCACAATTTTAAATGTAAGACGCTGATACATAGTGATCACAAAGTGGCACAAATAGTCACATTTCACAAATGTTGATGCATGCTTCACAATGTTGTCAAGCATGAGCAATAAGGTAAACCACCCTATTTGTGCCACAATTTGGAAGTCACCCAAAGTGGCACAAATAGTCACATCGCACAAATAGGGTGGTTTACCTTATACACAAAGTTGTTGAATAAAAAGCATCAGATGGAATTTTTTTAGAAT
Source organism: Pohlia nutans (assembly GCA_022496805.1). NCBI lineage: Eukaryota > Viridiplantae > Streptophyta > Bryopsida > Bryales > Mniaceae > Pohlia > Pohlia nutans. The sequence continues at coordinate 10,961,310 of CM040092.1, read as the reverse complement.
GCTTCAGAATGCACGCACCTTGATTTCAGTACATCTGGGTGGGAAGAGTGGCCGTGACTGAGTGCCTGCAGCTACAATCCGCTTCGCTAAAATATCTGATGGTACGTCAATATACACAACAATTCCATGCTTGGCGATAATCCTGCATTGAGCCCTCCCAAAACCATTCTGTCAAAAAACAAGCGGCTAATCACAAAGCCTCTACCCCAAATAGTAATGTATAATCTTAATAATCCTATCCGCATAATCCTCTGTTCAATCCTCATTAACCCCTGAAGGACGAAGGATTCATGGTTTTGAAATGACAAATTCAATTGATCATATTGTGAAAAATATAATTCAGATGTGACCAAATTTTATATCACCGGAATCAGTGAAGAACATTGCATGTGTTGGTAAAAAACAATTTTATTTGAACAAAAAGAAGTACCCTCCTCAAGATTGCTAAAACAAGCATGAGGCCCAATTTGGGGCTTCTTGGTCCTTTAGGGGTTAATTGAAAAACTCAAAAACTCTATATGACAATTAGAATACCACTATTCCAATAACCAACCTATTGAACACAAGAAGTTCATTCTTTAGAATGATGGGCCCCACTATATTGGGTACCATAATTTTCTATATTTTCAAACCATTGTTTAGTCTCTCCCCTTGGAGTAGAGACAACAAATTCCAGCAACCATAGCACATGTTCAGATAAGGAGGGAAATAACTGAAGTCAATGTCTCATTTTACCAGTTTTCTGGCTTCACAAGAGCACCACCCCCCAAGGCAACAACTACTGGGCGCCTCAGCTTGGCAATTCCATTACAAAGCCAATGGAGTGCCTGGCTCTGCATACACGTCGACGTTGTCTCAGATTTCTACATGCGCAATTTGATTGTATACAGCAGGTCTAATACGACGAGCATTGGTGACATTGAAAGAGTATCCCTGGCCACTTTAGATTGCACAAGCTTCAGATAACAAGAAATCCTACATCTTGATCGGTGCAAAAATCGTTTTTTAATTGTTTTTGTGTATTATCAACTTTACATTAGTGCAAGTAATACAAATGAGTATGAAGAGTGGTGTTTACATGGCTCTATGTGACATGCTAAAATATTTGAGATAACAAGGTTTCAAGCTACATTGGACACTTGAATCATAAGAATCATAAATGTAATGGATATTTTATCTTAACCCTAGTTGCACATGATATTGCTTCAAATTGAAGCTTATTATTTCAACCTTTTTGCTTCAGCCTAAAGTGGTTGTGATGTTGCATGGAACCCAGTGTTTTCAAAAGTTGAGAATTAAGAAGAATTGGACAAGGTTGAAAGTTTAGGGTGAGAAATCAGCACACCTCAGCGTCTCTGAAACCCTCCTCTCCCATTTCTGCGAAGATGTCTGCCACTGAATCATAACCTGTTACCTTCTCCACCAGCTTGTCGCTGCTCTTCAGTGACAACAAATGCCAGAGGCTTGGTTAATTCACAGCAAAGAAATCCAGTTCCACTTTAAAACAAACTGTCAGCATTTTAGTTCTAGAATTGTACACAAACACGACCAGGAAATCACACTAATTGAGTTCTCCAGCATCTTAAATTGTGTCATACTCCCTCTGTCCGGAAATATTTGTCCTAGTTTTTGGCATTTTTTTTCCTATTTTTTGTCCTATGTTTTATACTTCAAACGTGAGCACTGTTCACTTGACACAAAAACTACAAACTACTACCGTATTAAAGATAGACCATTTTTCGAGCACTGAGACGGCTTTTTTTTGGAAAAAACAAAAAGTTAAGTTGTAAAATGCCAAAAACTAGGACAGTTATTTCTGGACTGAGGGAGTAAAGCCTCTGCAACACTCATACAAAGTCTGTAACAGGGTTATTGATAAAATCAACCTATGAATCATGAGGAAGATTCTCTTGATATTAGAGTTATCCTTTTTAACTCCATAATTCTCAACAAAATTATGATCACTCTGTTGTTCTGTAGAAATTCTTGAAACAATCTAATTTTATGCAAAGCCATGTTCTATGATGTCAAACAATAGACAAGAGGACACATTCATACCTGTCAACGAACCCGTAGTGCAGGTTTTGGGCCAAGATTTCTCCAATGGTGCATTTCCCGGAGCCCATCATCCCTGTAGCAGAACCGGGTCAGAATTAGGGTTTAAGAGTTAGGGTTTATGCCAATCAACAGCAACGAAATGCTAGACGTTCAGATTTACCAGTCAGGAATATGCACTGTCCATCAAGATTCTTCAGAGCTGCTTGAACTACCTTTCGCAAATGTTGCTTATATTGCACATAATACTCATCATCGTCGTCGTCATCATCATCGGTAGGGAAGTAGGTTGATGTCAAAGATGAAGCAGCTACTCTCCAAACCTGAAAACGAGTAAGCCAATTCAGAGTTTAACCCCTAAAGGACCAAGGATTCATGGTTTTAAAGTAGCAAATTCACTCGATCAATTGATTCAGATACAACCAAATTTTATATCACCAGAATCAGTGAAGAACGTTGCATGTGCTGGTCAAAAAAGAAATAAAATTGAACAAAAGAAACTCTACATAAAACCTTCTAAAAATTACTTAAAAAAACATAAGACCCAATTCAGGCTTCTTGGTCCTTTAGTATAAAACGCCCAATATGGTCATCTGCATCATTGAACTTTGCAACGGTGGCATTTTCTCATTTTACCTTGGTATTACATCATTTTAAAGCTATTGTTTTACACTACAAGATCAACAGTGTCAATTGTGTCAAATTGAAGTCATTTTCACACAAACAGATGCTTTCCAAACAGATGCTTTCCAGCAGGGGGTCCAATTTTCCTACACTACAGAAAATACACTTAGGAGTTAAGTGAAAAAAAAAAAAAACAAAGCGCATCACTCACTCAATAGAGTTATTCTTTAAGTAGGTAGGTCTAACCTCTGGATTCATACTTACTATGAATTAAAGAATAACTCTATTTTCACTTCAATGAAATACTATGGAGGCAAGGGGTGTTATTATGTATTAACCCCTAAGCGTCTAAAACGCCCAATATGGCCATGATCTGCATCATTGAACTTTGCAACGATGGCATTTTCTCATTTGACCTCGGTTTTCTGATTGCAATACATCATTTAAAAGCTCTTGTTCTATACTACGAGATCAACCATGTCGATCGTGTCAAATTGAAATCATTTTCACACAGCAGGGGGTCCAATTTTCCTACACTACAGAAAATACGCTTAGGGGTTAATGGAGTTTGAATTCTATAAAAAAACCATAAGCAAGTTACCAACCTGGTTGATTCTTGTGGCAAGGTGATCATGCGACAATGTGGGCGTTGAAATGATCAGGCGAGCCTGGCACGTCAGTCTGCGGCAGTCTGCGGCCCGAGGTGGGTGAGATCCCAGCGGCAGGGTGAGAGAATGGGGGCGAGCTATGGTGAAGGACGCCATGGGAAGAAGGTGGGCATGCAAGGCATTCCTGGAGCAGATTCAAGAGGCTTCAAGGAGAAGGAGAGGGAGAGGGAGGGAGACGGAGGGAGAAGGAGGGAGAAGGAGGGAGAAGGGGAGGTTTGTATGTGCACGAGCACAACCCCTCTCCATTTTTCATCCATGTACAGATTGCATCCACGTTTTCTCATCCGTCATGCACTTTTTGCAAGGAAATGAAATACGACGAAATTTTATGGCAAGATAGTTTCATGCATGTGTGATCCGATTAGAAAGGGGATGATTTGTGAATTTTTTATGCCTCATTTCATGTTGGAGTGATTCACCAAAAAATTGAAAGATTTTAGTCTAAACGTGTTCATGAAAAAATTAACTCATAAAATTAAGCACCCAAAAAATCTCCAATCTAAAATAGGTCCTATCTAAACTTCCTTTTATTCAAATTCCTTTCTCTTTTCATCAACACATGCAATGGTCTTCACTGATTCCAGTGATATAAAATCTGGTACTATCTGAATTATTGATTTTTCACAATACAATCGATTGAATTTGTCATTTTAAAATCATGAATCCTTGGTCCTTTAAGGGCTAATCCCTGAAAACCTACAAGTTTCGAGAAATACCTATAAAATGAGGGTTTTTTTTAAACTTTATTGAGCTTCGGCTTTGAAGAAAATATGTAAGACATCCTTATTAGATGACATTGGTACGGCTAAATTTGAAATAAAAATGCCTAGATATTTTTCACATGAATTTACAAGAAAAAATTTGAATATTTACTAAGATTACAATTTTAATAGTCTCATCTTGTAATTCATTGCGATCGGTTGAATTCATTATGCTTTAATAGTGTTGAAGTTGTTCACATCAATTTTATTATGGTTCAATAGAGGTGTTTTGAGATCTCTTTGTAAGCAATTAAAAGATGATTTTATAGGTTGAAATACTACACATTAGAAAAAAAATTATACTACACTTTAGAAAAATTATGAGTATTTTTGTATTTTTCATATAATTAAAACAATAATCTCTTTTAGAATCAAATTTAAACATATTTTGACACTATCACTTATTCCAACTATATGGATGTCATAAAAAAACAATCATTTACAACTTTCATTTGTATGTCAGCATTAAAGAATGGATTTAGTGGGCAATGGAAAATTCAAAACTTTGGAATGTTTTTTGTCAAAATGGAAGCTCCCACGGAATACAAGGACCTAGTAAATTCAATTTCGATTTTTCCCTAATCTGATTTCATTTCCATGAAGGTAACTACTTGAAAACTTCATGTATGAGAAACCACACTGTAAAAACGTCACCACGGATGAGAAAATGACGAGTGATTTTTAACATCGTTCAAAAAATGGACGCTTGGGCAATTAGGGGTTAAAGGACAACGAGTTTTTCTCATTTATGATGGTCATTTTCACAACTTTTCTTTCACTTATTTGAGAAACGTATTTTTGTACATTATAATGTACACCAAAATGAAGCAAAATATGTAATTTATTACCTTGATTAACAAAAAAATCATTGCTCCAAAGTAGGTCATCAAAAAGTGCTCTTGAGACCATTTTAAAAAAAATTCTTCAATTTGGATGACGGGATGAACCTAAACTTAAAATTTTAAACCACCAAAACAAAAAAAATGTTCAATTGAAAAACTTTGAAAAAATAACATGATTGAACAAGACCTCATGGAATTATGCATCGACAAAGTTTACTTGACTTCTGGATATGCAATTTTTTGATGTGTATATCTCACTTAACCCGTAAATGGTATTTAAAAGTACTCTAAAAATTAAAAATAATTCTGATTATAATTAATAATATTTTGAAAATATTCTCATTTTTATTCTTGTAATCAATTTTGGCCATCCAATATTAATGTAAATCATTTATAAAATTTACCTTCAAAGATTTATTTTGGACTCTAACTTTGTTTGCATGGTGTTACGTAATATTTGGAAGTGACCTCCCAATAAAAATAGCTAAGTGATTTATTGCAACCACTTGAGAGATCCATTGCACAACTCTATTTTTTTGAGTGAGTTGTTGATTTTGTAAAATTATTTGAGGTGTTCATGGATTAGCAACGTCTTCTCATAAAAATGTTTCTAATTTTACCATGTGCAAAATTGACCATACAATGTATTCGATGAGTTTGCAAGCAACCAAATCCTCCAGTCACCATTTAAAAACTTCAGTCTTATTCTAATTAGGGATTCAAAAATTTCAATTCAAATATTGATTCACAACAACAATCTAACTATAGTGATAGCCAATCTTTCAAACATCTACAAGGCCAATGCAAATGCCTTTGCAAAGACTACTATACTCATTGTGCAGAGTATACTATGGCAATTGATACCAACGTCTCTGCACGAAATCAAACTTCATACGACGATCCATCATAGACGAATATCGATTGTGTTTGCACATCCAAGTGCAAACACCGCCTCGTGAACCCATCACTTCATTTACTCTCTCAAACATGTTTATAGAGTACTTGCAAAACTTCCGCATGTCAGCCACTTTCACCACCTCCCTCTTTACGAGCACAATCTCCAAAATACTCGATATAACCCACTGTTTCATGTTTCTTCTTGCAAGTCTAGTATACTCTACCATAAACAACTGATTAAAGCTTACCACTAGCGGTAATTTTTTTTGTGGAATTTTTTTTGTGGATTTTCGGTGTAGACAAGTCCACATGGATTTTGTTCCATGTACCAATCACACGAGTATAACCTAAAACTATAAACAAAATACCATCCAAACAAAGTGTATAAAATGCCATTGACAATGATGCTCGAGTTAATATAATACCCACTTTCAGGTGCTTCACAAAGCTCGAGTCACAAAGGTTCCTCCCTCGATTAGAAGTTTTGGAATCATACAGATAAAGTTGTAATCTTTCATGAAGATAATGGAGACACTCTTTGCAATTGCTTTTGATTATGGTTATGATCTTGTAGGCTTTAGTCACACTATCCATTGATATGACCATAATGTCGTGGTTGTATGAGCAATAGTGTTTAGGTTTTGGAATTTCATACATTAGAGAAAATGTGAGCCCTCAAATGGGCCCCCAAGAGTTGACGTGCGACCCTAAATTAGCCGGGCTAGTGCAAGTAGGCGAAGGACAAATTTTCTATCTTGCAACAGTCGCCATCTTGTGTGAATTTCTGTCAGTAGCATTTATAAGGTAGGAAAACCGTTGAGTAGGATATCAATATAAATTGAGTATGTGACCTTGCGAACACTGAACCCAATGACGCTTCATTGCCACGCATGCCATGATGTCATCCATATTGCGCAGAAATAGGGGATTTGTACCTGCTGGGGTTTCAAAAGGAAAATTTAAATCAATTCCAGGGTCCACTTGTAAGACTTTCTGGAGGTCCATATGAGGTTTCACATTTTCTATAATGGAAGCTCTTGCTCACAGGGTTGCAAACAATGTGAACTCACCTTGAAGATATCGGACACATTGCATCAAAATACATTGTGTAGATGAGCCCTCCATCGGTAGCTAACGTGTATTTGTACCATCTTGACATCCAACCAAAATGGTTATCGCGCAACTTGTAAGACAGATTCTCCACTACATCCAATAAATGTTAAGCTGTATTTGTTGGCTTCTCCATTAATTTAGTTGAGACGAAGATGGAGGATGTTCGCCGAAGGATAAAAGCACAAAGATAAGCAAATCCACGTTGCAAAATGAGATGATTCCATGCCTTGCAAACTACAGGGAGGCAACAAACCACATGCTCAGGAAGAAATGCAAATACAATCTCAAGCAATTCCAGAGGTAAATCTATCCGCAATGACTTCCTCAATTTTCTCGACATGTGGGGCTTTCTCTTATTCTCTTTTGATTGGCTTTAGGTCATCTCTCAATTGCAAAACATGGCATATTCAAAAATTAAATCAAACTACCTACTCACCATTATGTCCATCTTTCACACACAAAACGATCATGCCAATTGTTCTCAATGAAGGTTTGTTGGTTTGAAATGAAGTCTTGTGGCCTCAAAACAAAACTGCAACATACAATGAAACTCACAACACAACCTAATCAACCTCATAATGAATATCAATATATTGTCATGGTCAATTGTGCGCAAGCATACATCATGTAAGTACTTCTGGCTCCCATCGCCATGCACTAGAAAAATCCAAAAACAAATGCCACAAAGAGCAATGATTGAGATGAAACGCTAAAGCTGTAAGTTAACTCTTGACTGTCTGTAAATGCCTCGTAGAGTTGTTGGTGATGTTGATCAAGAGCTTCTTCAGAAAAAGATCAGATTGCATGCATTTGCACCAATGGAAGTTCATTAAATCGTTGCAAAAGGTGAAGAAAATTGGAGCTTGTGAATGTTTACCAATTGTGCCTCATGGCTCATTTACACGAGGGTGTGCGTATGCGGAAGCAAAAACGAAATTACTAATAAAAGTATCCCAAGATATTGGAATGAAAATAGGAGTGAGCGAAGTGTGTGCAAAGTTGCAAACACTTCAAAGTGTGTGCGGTAGCAAGAAGGGTGCGCAACACACTTTTAGGAATGAATTTTAAAGCGCCACATGTCCTTGGGTCCACATGCACCAATGAAATTACCTTTTTGGTTACATATTTGTATGCAAAAAGAGTAGCATAGTGTAAATGAAAATGAGTGAGCGAGGGTGTGCAAGTGTGTGAGGGCTACCAACATGCTAAGCCACTTCCGCATATGCACGACCTTGTGTAAACGAGCCAGACTGGGGCTGTTGCTTCGGTTTTACGATAGATTCTCGAAGAAGGAATCCTCTTAAACCCTCTATAATTGTAATCCAAAACTATAGAACGTGTGAGCGATCAAAATTGCACATGAGATAGTTTCATTGTTGGCTCATGGCTTCGTAAACTGACATAGTTGCTTGGTTGATCATACTGGAGGGTCATTTGAAGGTACATGTAGTCTTTTGGAGTACTTTTTTTGGCTACTATTGAATACGCTCTTTGAATTATGAAAATTATCTTCCTTGCATGGTGTAAGGATCCTCCAACGGTTCAATACTAAAATTAATCACAATACAGTTATAAAACAAAATACAATGGTGACTCTTCCTCCCAACCATAGAAGAGAGCACATGAAAGAGAGTTCTAGCCCTAAGCCTAGTATTTATCTCCAAAATGACTCGTACTTCTTCACTTACTTAGAACTAGAGTCCCAAACTATTTTGAACTAAAAGATTGTCTAATCCTTTCATAGAAATTACTATCAACCAATCAGAAAGAATTCTATTATTTTACTTGGGCTTTTATTTTAGTTCTATAATTCGTAAAACTTACTATCGATCAATCAATCAAAAGGAATTCTATCATTTTACCTCAAATGAGGAGATCATCTTGTCTATATCCAACGCACCCTTCATCCATCCAAAGTTGTCTCACTCCATCACACATCCCATTGCCAATGACATGGTCCTTTCACTCCATATTTGGTTACAAATAATATTTAGTTGGTTTATTATAGTCCAATTTATACAACAATTTGTTTGACTGTGCCTAAACAACAATTTTATTTTTGTACAAAAAAAACTATATACTACTAATACTAGTAAACATAGTCTTACAAGTTGTTTGATATAAATTTTGTGAACTGCCGAACCGGTCCACAAACCACGGTAAAACATTACCATGGTATTTGGTATTCTTTTCTCCTATTTTTACCTTTATTTACAGTATTTTAGCTAATAGGAGTGATTGGCGTATTTTGGCAACTTTCCATGTGGTGGTATTTAGAATTTTGCTTTGTTCTAGAAGTTCTGCTTGAATTTAATAGATTAGTGTTTTTTGACCTTTTAATTGTGGGTTTTGGATGATTTGGGTCACTTGCCCATTATTTTAGAAGGCGTAGTTTTGGATTTCCCTTTGTAGAGTTTTTGCATAGTTCTCTTTGAATGTGGACAAGTGCTAATTTTATTAGTCGCAATTTATCTCCCGGTTAACTTGGAGTAGAGTAGAGGTGTAAGTGTGAGTAGAGTAGAATTTAGTGTGAGTTGGACTTGGATGGATGAAATTTTGAAAGGATGTCGTGGGGGATGGGAAATTCAAAGTCCCTTTCTCTGTAGTATTTAGGGGTGTTTTTTAATTGCCGTTCAGAGAGTTCGTATAGGAGAAGGCGAAGCCCTGCCGATAGAAGGAACTGGAGACTATTTTCTAGTGTGTGCACGGGGAGGTCACTCCATTGTCAAGTTGAACACGTGTGAACAAAGTTTGCTACCCCTATATTATATGCCATAAATAATTTTAAAAATTATGATATTTTTTCTACATATACATAACCATTGATAACATCTTTTGTATATTTTTTTGAAATTTTTAGTCATCTTCATTTTTTTTAGTAATTGTTTTAGTTCATTTCTACGTCATTCTAGTTAGAAACGATATGTTTTATAAAAAAAGAAAGATCATCAAATTTGGTTATCTTTTTTTTACTATGTAATAGATACTGAGTATATCTACTCATGAAAAAAAATTGATAAAATTTTGACCCATTTTGGTGATGCAACTTAGAAAAAGTAGATTTATTTTGTTCGCACGTGGTTTTCAACTTGACAATGGAGTGACCTCCCCGTGAGTGTGTGGTTGTTGCCAAACTAGTAACAAATTAGCAAGTTAGTGTGTGAAGAGGCAACAAGATTGGGCGCGTTCAGGGCGAAGGCGCTGGAGATCAAGTCGTGACGATTGGAGCAGGTTGTGAGGCGGAGATTGGGACCTAGATTCCGGCGCAATGAGTCGTGGGTGGGAGTCGTGGTCGCCGTGATCCAACCTGTAAGGTAACTATAGATATTTGATGGATGAATGAATCTTCTAATCACATGTGGCAATGTCTAACCAGAGGATGAAAGGAGATAAAGATGGATGGCTTGGAGTTAGACAACTCCAAGTCGACAACATGTGCACTGGAGTTAGACAAAGCCATCTTTAGTGCATTGGAGTCAGAACGCTCCAGATTGAGAATATGTGCACAAGAGTTAGACAACTCAAGATGAGGTGCACTTGAGCTAGACCACTCCAGATTGAGAACATGTGTACAAGAGTTAGACAACTCAAGATGAGGTGCACTAGAGTTAAACTATTCTATATGAGGTGCATTGGAATTAACGTATTTAGATGGTAAAGTTATAAGATTACTCTAGATCTGGGAGTAAAGGATAGAAAGATCTATGACTTAGATCTAAGATTGGAATAGAAAGTAAAAAGACTGGAAGTAGACTCTAGTTCCTTTGGGGAAGGAACTATTATGTAAGGCTCGGGGGTGAGAAGGTAGAGTCACTTCTTGTGTGATCTCCTTTCTATGGCTGGGTGGTGAGCCTTTGATCATTTTTATATAGTTTCTTTTATATTTTGTGTGAGTTCGTGGCAAACCGTGAGAGGTTTGTTACACAACCGCAAGGCATCCACGACCGCGGCGCGAGTACGACCAACACGAGAGATCGGAGACCAGTGACGGGGGCCACTAGCCAGCGCGACGCGATGGCAACCACCACCACGAAGTTGCGAACCAGTGACGGGGGTCAATAGTCGGCGCGGCGCGAGTGCGACCAGCACGAGAAATTGGAGTTCAATGACGAGGGCTAGTAGCAGGCGCGGCACTAGGACGACCAGCAAGAGGAGATTCAAGAGCATGACGGGGGCCAGTAATCAGAGCGACGCGAGGGCGACCGCCACGATGAAGTTGTGAACCAGTACGAGGAACCAGCCGACGAGATTTGAGAGCTTAACGGGGAGCCAGCCGGTGCAAGTTGGTTGCAAGGGCAGAAGACGAGGCGATGGGTCCACTGCGAAGGCTGGAGGCAGATCATCACGAGCCCCAGCGGAATCACAAGGCGGGGAACCAGGACTCACGGTGACCCAACCTACGTCCATCGCGACCTCGTCGTGCATCACCCTTGCCTCCTCTGTGTGACAATACGGAGGGTGGACATGGTGATATTAGAGAGGGAGGATTTGAACTCCTCCCTCTATTTGAATTCGGTACAATCCGCAATAACATTCATTTCTCATAGTGTAACTAGGAAGATAGAGACCCTTGGTGATTAAAACTGCGATTCTAATTGCTCTTATTTTTTTTTTGCATTATTCTTGCCCCATTGATGCTCCAAGTTGTTGGCTTGCAATCACACGTTGTCTTGATTTTTTTTATCCTATTTTTCATTCTATAAGTTGTGGCTTTGTAATTGGAATCCAAAAAATCCTGGTGCTTGGCATAGCACTGAAGCGCTACCGAATTTGCACGAGCTTGGATCCACATAATTAGACAAATTGGTGAATCTATAGTCAATTGGGGTGGAACTTCTCATTGTTTGATGAACTCATGACCAATCAACTCCCAATTGAGGTACTTGTAGTGCCTAGAGTGATTGTGTTGAGTTCATGGCATTTTTTGGTAATTTTTAGGCTCAACTAGGGTTAGATATTGTACTGCCATTTCAAATTGAGGTTGCAAATTCACCTCATATGCTAATTTGTCACCCATTTAGGCCCCATTTTGAGTACTTTAAGTACTCATGATCATTTGGTGTGAATTCATAGCAATTGTGGCATTTTTTAGGCTCAATTAGGGTTAAATATTGTGCTGTCATTTCAAATTGAGAATGCAAATCCACTTCATATGCTAAATTTTCACCCATTTAGGCTCCATTTTGTGTACTTTGAGTACCCATGCTCGTTTGGTGTGAATTCATAGCAATTGTGGCATTTTGTGGACTCATTTAGGGTTTTATATTGTATTGTCATTCCCAAGTGAGGTTGCAAACTCACTTCATATGCTCAATTCTTATCAATTTAAACCCCATTCGAGGTTATCTTGAGTACATAGAACAATGTGGTGCGATTTCATGGTATTTTGTACAGTGGGGTCCAACATGGAATGGCGTTTTTGGTTTCGCAGTGAGAAAAATTTCAGTACTGCCAACTTTGAAAGCCTCCCGAGAGCTCAAATATTGGTATTTTACCACGAAAATTTTACCAGAGACTTATCTTTAAGTTAATTATATGTATGCCAAATTTCAAGGCCAAAAGATTCACCCAAAAAAAGTTATTCAGAATCTACCAACATTAGTAGCTGTGGAAATGTTTTCACTACTGCCAACTTTGACAGCCTCCCAAAGATTGAATTAATTTTTTTTTTGCCATAAAATTCTAGGAAAAAAAACTTCTTTATGTTAATAACATATGATAAAAATTTCAAGGCCAAAAGATTAATACAAAAAACGATATTAACAATCTACCAACATGTGCAGTTGTGGGAAACAATGGGGGAAACTAAACACATTGGTAGATTGTAAATAATTTTCTTTGTATAGATTTTTTGACCTTGAAATTTGGCATGAATGATTTTGTCATAAAGAGCATGTTGTACCAAAAATTTCATGGTAAATAGACAATTTCTCAACCGTAGGGAGGGTGTCAAAGTTGGTAGCAAAGTTTCCCCTATTGTTTCCCACAACTACACATGTTGGTAGATTGTCAATATCTTTTTTGTATTAATCTTTTGGCCTTGAAATTTTTATCATATATTATTAACATAAAAAAGTTTTTTTTCCAAGAATTTCATGGCAAAAAAAAATTAATTCAATCTTTGGGAGGTTGTCAAAGTTGGCAGCAGTGAATAACTACCAATGTTGGTAGATTTTGAATAACGTTTTTTTGGTGAATCTTTTGGCCTTGAAATTTGGCATACATATAATTAACTTAAAGATAAGTCTCTGGTAAAATTTTCGTGGTAAAATACCAATATTTGAGCTCTCGGGAGGCTTTCAAAGTTGGCAGTACTGAAATTTTTCTCACTGCGAAACCAAAAACGCCATTCCATGTTGGACCCCACTGTACTTCTTAGGCTCATTCTAGTACTAAGTTGTGTGGTGCCCCTCTTTTATGCAGGTCAATTTGACCAATTTCGCATTGCATTTATTAATTCAATGTCTTGATTAATTAGTGCATTTCATCCCTATACCTATAGACGTCCATTGCTTGGTCTATTCATCACCCCACCCCTTGGCCCAATATTATGTCACGTTGACCGGTCGCACAATCAAAGTGCTCATAAATTTCATCTATTTTGGTATAACTTCATTTGTTAAAAACATTCTTATTTATCAATGTCATTTACAAAATTTTCGATATTGTGTGATATTAGGTTTTTTTTTCTACATTGTAGTAATACACCATGCAGGCAATGGAAGGTTTTTTTAACCACTATAATTGTGCCAAAACACTTGTGTTTGGTTACAAGGAGCCGAAAAAACCTTCTATGATGTGGAAGTTCAAGACACTATATTATATATACTAGTACATGATGGTCTAAAGCTTCTTCAAATATTTTCATTCATTTTCATTCATTTTGATAATTATTTACAATTGCATATATTTTTAAATTATAAAAATAGATACAACAATTTAAATTACCTCTATAGACAAATCAAGCCTTCTTCCACGTTCAACAAGTTTTGTGTCAAAATAAACCTTTATACAAAAGATATATTGTCAAAATAGCACAGCCGTGTAAAGGTCAAAAATCAAAATGTGTTCCTAATAGTTTTTCAGAGCTCATTTGTGCATAGAAGGTCAAGTTTTTTGAAAAACATTTTTACTTAGAAAAGTTTAGAAAGCAAGTAATCTTTCATTTCTAAGAAATTTTATGTCATTTGAAGACTTTATGCAAAAAACTATACATGTTATAAAATGAAGACTAACTAGGTGCTTCACCTTAAAGTTTACATATCCCACATGCATTGTTGATACAACTCCACTCCACTTGTATAATGCACATAGCATTCTAAACTCTCAACTCACATCTTCCTTGTTAACCCTTAACCCCTAACTGCCTAAGCGTCCATTTTTTGGACGATGTACAGATTTCATCCGTAGATTCTCATCCATCAAGCACTTTTTGCAGTGTGGAATTTTTATTGTAGATTCTATGGGAAGTTAGCTTCATGCACATGTGATCCGATTAGAAAGGGGATGATTTGTGAAATTTTTATGCCTCATTTCATGTTGTAGTGATTCACCCGAAATTTTGAAGATTTCAGTGTTAAAATGCTCCAAAAAAAGTCAACTCCTAAAATTAAGCAACCAAAAAATCTCCAAAAATCACTACACTTAGAGTATTACATTTCAACCAATCACAAAGAATTTTAACCGTAGATTGTCAATATCTTATTTGTAATTGAATTACAAAATAATTTTGAATTTCACGTTTCAAATTTCTACAAAATTATTGGTAATAGCAATCATAGATCTAACCGTATGGATAGAATCTAAAATTCATAATGTACAACTTTTATTCATAAGTCAACTTCAAAATATCCCTCTAGGTTGCATTTTATAATGCATCTTTACAAAACTGCCGAATTTGGAGAGGGCTCTAGGCATTTAGGGGTTAAAAGACATACTAAACCCCACGGGCTTACTTTTTTTGGAGGAGAATCTTGCTCATAATTTCTAATCCGTTGAACCAAATGGGGTTTTTTAAATGCCAATATGAACATATTTAAGGCATCTATACTTCTTTAGGATAGAACCAAAGTAAATTAAAAAGAGAATCATGATTAAATGGAGTTTAAATGAGATTTTGGATGTGGGAATTAGGAAAGCCATGTCCTTTAAGGGTTAACCAATGAAATAGAGTTGGACTTGACAATAAGCCAAATTTAAAAAAAATTAAAGAGTAAAATGTTGAAATTATTAATATTCTATTTTTAGATGCCGAACCTACTTTTTGAACTTTAAATAATTATTTGGCAGCAAAGTAAATGAACCTGCTAGTAAACTACAATATTAATAATGTGCATTATACACCATATCTAACCATCATGGTTTGTAGGTCATGCCAAATTATTTTTATTTTTGGAAATTTCTTTTCAACAAATGTGAAATTCTATATATATTCTCCAAGATTCTCTTTCACCATACAAAATAGGTTTTTTTGAAAAAATAATTTCCTGATTTGAACTTTTTTTTTTTGTAATTATTGTTTATCGATCTTAATGACCAACTACGGTGATAGATTACAAAACACCTTAATCCCTAAAGGGCAAAGGATTTATAGTTTTAAAATGAAAAATTTCAAGGGAACATATAGTAAAAAATATAATTCAGATGGGACCAAATTTTATATCACCAAAATCAATAAAGAATACCGTATTGCATGTGTTGATTCAAAAAGAAATTGAACCAAAGGAAGTCCACATAGGACCTATCCAAAATTGCTTAAAATAAAATATGAGACCCAGTCGCTTCAGGCTTCTTTCTGGTCGCTGTCCGAATCTAACGGGCTGCCCGGAACAAAAAAAATAAAAATTGAAAAAATAAAATATATTTTAAAACACTACATCAAGTCTACTTTCCAACCCAATTTGAATTGTAGCAATCCGAGTTAAACTCCACCCGGGAGAATTTTTCAAAGTAGATCACCTCAACATTGTCTTAGTGTTATAAAATTTGCTATTTGGTGAAAGTAATGATGATCCCTTTATCATTTCTTTTGCTTTTTTGAAGTTTACAATAGATAGCCCAACTTTAACCAATCATACTAAATTTTGAACTCTAAAATTGAAAATTATAATTTATACAAATTTTCAAAGGTTAATGCTTTTAAATTCATTAAAAAATGATCTAAAGTTATTTTTGGAAGTTTGACTGTACGGATAATTTGTAGAGATGATACTCTACATTTTGTCTATTGAACCAAACTTCATCAAACATATGGAAGCCACATATTATAACACATCTATGTTTTGTCCAATACCCCTCGGGCTTTTAGGGGTTAATTAAGGGGAGTTGCATACACAAAGCTGTAGGTACTCCTAAAAAAAAATTAAAAAATTAAAAAAAAATCAAAGTCATATAGTGAACGAAATGTCCAAATCAAGGGGTTTTTTTTTTTTTTTTTTTCTTGTTGGGCATAATTTTGCCAGATTGCACTAGAAAAAAAAAAATGGCCAAAAACTATGAAGTTTTTCGCCAAAAAAATTCAAATTAAAAAAAAAAAAAAATCTTGGATGAAATTGTTAGATTGTGAATGAAAATAATACAAAACTATGGATATGTGATATGATCTTCTAATTAATGTGATATTTCCTAACCAATATGTGGATGAATGTTGAAATATGGAGCACCACTATAACATTTTATATCGCCACTTTGGCACTTCATGAAAAATAAAAAAAATGCTTTGGTCCAAATGAGAGCTAGTTTCCATAACGCAATTGGACCCCTCCAATCCTCGAGGCCCGTGAAACTCCAGCTACAAATCTGGAGCTCCTGGACATGAACTAGACCCAAAAATCACAGAAATATTCGTAGTGCCTAAATGTGCAACATTTTATTATATTATTATTTTTGCATGGCAATTTGACTGAATTGACGGCCTTTTGGAGGCCTGAATTTTTTTTTTCCTAATGGTTTTTCTTTTTTCTTCCTGCCCGGGTTGGACACCTCCAGTTCCAGTTTCCAATGGAAATGAGCTCTTCAGAGTAAGTGTTATATATCTGCAATGGATGCATTTGATGCAAGAGGGAGCCAGTCCAGCTGCTGCTCACCTTATCCATACCCAACTCACGAAAACCAATCACACACCGTCGTCATCATCGTCTCCGAGAGCTTGCCACCTTTCCTCTCACCCATCTCCGCATACTTGTATTGTGCTCTCCACACTCCACTCTTCACCCATCTGCAGCACCCACCATCTTAACTTGCCGCCGCGCCCCATCTTCCCTCAATGTAAGTTATACCTTCTTCCCCCCTTAATAGTTAGTGTCACTGGCTATGGCAAATCCGTGAATCTGTGCTCCTAATATATATATATATATATATATATATATATATATGTGTCTGTGTTCGCTGCCTGCAGTTGTCGACATGGCCGCATCCATGGTGTCTATGGCAACTCCCGTCGTGGCCGGCCTCGGTGGCTCCGCCCTCGCCTCCCGCAAGGCCCGCGCCTCGAAGCTCAACCTCACCTCTGGTACAGTACATTGATCCTCACTCACAATGCCGTTTCGTTTCGTTTCCTCCCAATTTCTATTTCCACCGGAGTTTTCAATGTGGTATCGATTGTTTTCTTGCAGCTTTCGTTGGTCAGGCTGTGCAGACCCAGCGCGCCTCCGTCATGTCCCGCACTACCTGGTACGTCTGTTGTTTTCCTGAGCTTTACAGTGGTGAGATTTTGATGAGCTTTTTTAGGGCTATCTTTTTGAGGTTTTCTGTTAATGTGTGTGTGTGTGTGCAGCTTCCAGCGCAACTGGTTGAGGAAGGACTTGTCTGTCATTGGGTTCGGTCTTATTGGCTGGATTGCGCCTTCAAGCTTGCCCCTTATCAATGGCAACAGCTTGACGGGATTGTTCCTCGCCAGCATTGGCCCTGAGCTGGCTCACTTCCCCACTGGCCCTGCCCTCACCTCCCCATTCTGGTACGTGAATCGCCACGTAGGTTCTTCTATGGGTTTCGGCTAGTAACAATGTGACACGTGGCATCGCTGTTGAGCTGATTTCTATTGTGTTGTGGACTGTAGGTTGTGGATGGTCACCTGGCACGTGGGCTTGTTCATTGTGTTGACTTTGGGCCAGATCGGCTTCAAGGGCCGCAGTGATGGATACTGGTAAGATTACTCACACATGGAGATGAATTTGGCTAGTGGTGGTTTTATACATGAATTAGATTTGATTATGTTTTGTTGCAGGGAATGCTGATGATGTGGATTTGTTGTTGTGTTGTGCAGGGGTGAGCAGTAAGTGTACCAGAGGTGTAGGAGCTGGAATGGTGCATAGTGTAATGGATCTTTCATTGACAAGATGTACTCTGTTGTATAAATTATCAATTTTCTTGTGCGAGTCACTTTTTCGTTCCAAATATTACTTCCGTTTTCTTGCACCTTGTTATCCAGTATAGAGGTATTTGAATGTCCTTATCTCATCAATCAAATCAGAAGTATGAATGTACTACTGAGTCTGTCTTCCGTCTTGGTAAATCGGCACTTCTTTAAAGCATGAAACGAGCACCAACTTAGTCATGCGTCATCTGCATGAAGTGAATTCACTGATGGATGTGAACAATTGAACCCCTAATGAACCAAGAAGTCAAATTTAATCTTAAATTGATTTTATTTTTTTTAGAAGTTTTGAGTAGATTGTATGTAACTTACCTTTTTTACTTTCCAACATAAGCAATATTCACTTATTCTGGTGCCATATAATTTGGTCTTATTTGAATTATGTTTTCCACAATATGTGCATTGAATTCGTCATTTTATAACTATGAATCCTTGGTCCTTCAGCAGATAAGACAGCCATCTCACTCAAACTAAGAAATTTTTTGACACCCTGAAGTCATATGTCAATTGTCTGCTTTTTGATTGACGTATTCAATTCACAATCTCTGATTAACAACTATAAGTGCGACCCCTTCTTCTCCACTACCAATTGAGTCTAAACGCTAACTACACTACAATTTGTTTGAATTTGGTAAATCGGGGCCAATGCTTTTATACTAGGGCTTGATTCAAACTTCTATGTGGCAATCTACGTGACTCAAATTCAGTGCCAAAACGTTGAGTCAGCTCAGAGAAATTGGGTTGAGGTTTTTCCTTGAACCTAATTCAATTACTTGGGTCCAAACAATTGAAATACATCCTCACTCTTGGTTTTGATGCATCTTTACTATTTGTACGAGCGTTGGCCCAAATACTTGTCAATTCGGTTTGGGCCAACAATCTGGTTTAACTCTAATGTGAAGTGGGTCTAAGTACACGCTCATGGTGGGTTGGTTATAAAAAATAAGCAATGAAGTGTTGACCTTATGCACATTTTAACCCCTAAATGCCTACAACTCTCTTTAGATTTAGAGAATTGTAAAGATGCATTATAAAATGCAACTAAGAGGGATATTTTGAACTTGATGTATGAATAAAATTTGTACATTATGAATTTTAGATTCTATCCATCCGGTTAAATCTATGATCGCTATCACCAATATTTTTGTATAAATTGGAAATTCAAATTCAAAGTTCTCTTGTACTTCGATTACGAATAAGATTTTGACAATCTGTGGATGAAATTTGTTGTGATTGGTTGAAATGTAATACTCTAGGTGTAGTAATTTTTTGGTTGCTTAATTTTATGAGTTGACTTTTTCAAGAGCACTTTTGATTCGTTTTGAACTAAGATCTTAGATTTTTTTTGGTGAATCACTACAACATGAAATGAGGCATAAAAATTTCACAAATCATCCCCTTTCTAATCGGTTCTTACATGCATGAAGCTTACTTCCCATAAAATTTCTAGTAAAAAACTCACATTGCAAAAAGTGCATGATGGATGAGAAAACATGGATGAACTTTGTACATTGTCCCAAAAATGGACGCCTAGGCGGTTAAGGGTTAAATATCCAGGTGAAGATCACGAAGTGACAATATGAACCAGTTCCTCAAATTTTAGTAACATTTGGTACACACTGGCACAAAGTTTGACTCTAGTTGGGCATCACTTCCATATGTGAAATACTCATTTTGTATATCAGTATATGGGCACTTAGTTTAGTCTGCAACATAGAAGATTGAATAAGGTAGGAGCACCAAAAACCAACAGTGTACCTAATGCCGACAAAATCTAGGTACGATAGTCATTTTAGAATGTAAATCTAAGTAGACCATAGATAGCTTATCATTTGAATCAACATACAATAAAGACTGTATGATGTGCCTAGATTTGTGTTCTAATATAATTGCATGGTCTAAATTCTAAATTATATCAACATTAGATACAATGTTGGTTTTTGGTGCTACTATCTTAACTTTAGTAAACATAATACAAAACTACAGAATGCACCCGGCAATTGATATGAATGCTGGAGACTGATAGCTGCAACTTTTTTTACATAAAATTTCATACAAGAGTTGGCAATCACCCTTCTTTAGATTTTAGAACCTTAAATTGAACATAATTTTAGTGATTTTATCACTTTCTGTCACTTCATGCCATGCCCAATTATCGAGAAGACAAAGGATTCTAGCAATTTGATTAGTGATGAGCATAAATTTGACATCTCCACCTTCAGATTAGAGGCCAATGATCAAAAGTCATTTTCCTCAAAAGTGTTTATTTTTGGCACAAATGTAAAAATATGTTGGAGTGACATATTTTTTCATTTATTCATAATTTTCAAATGCTATTGATCTACCAAATGGTTTTGATTTCCAAAGCTACTTTGAAAATTACTTATCAATGATAAGTTTAATTTCGTTTCATCAAAGGTTTCAAAATGTCACATCCTTTTTAAAAGGATGCTCAAATACAGTGGTGAGAAGGGGACTTTGGATGACGGTCCTGGACCTAGGTGGGGAAAGCAAGAGGTTTCCGGATCGAAGAACACACGACAACTTTTGCTCATGTTGCCTAGGTTGACACACAGTTATGACTCTAAGGCTTGATTAAAAGAACATGGTGACACATGGAACCATGTTTCCTCATAGAAAGGGATGAAAGACATGGTGACTCTTAGAACTACAAGGAATCATGATTGTGTTAAGAGATGGTGAATAAGAAAGAGTGAAGAAATATTATAGAGAGGAGGTTTAGTCAATATAAGTGTAAATAAGAAAGAGAACTTTTAGGCTTTTGCAAGCTTGTGACCTCCAAAGACATACAAGGTATTAAGCAACTAATAGAACAATCAATACTACATAACAATGGTAGACATAGTAACCAAGAGACTCAAGTAACAAAAGCTTAAGCAGGATACCAGGACATTCATTACTTCCATTCTTAATTCATTAGAATGGACAAATTATGTATCTTTTATTGCAAATACACGTAACAAGTAAAATGCCGTGGGAAACACTAGTCCTGTACCATTGATCATTCCATAAAAACCATCTTCAGTGCGATTGCCTAAAAAATCATGATTGTATTCCAGTTGAAGGACATTCAGTAGGTAAGGCTAAGCGAATGTATATTTTTTTCACATAGACCCTGAAGGGGAAACATTCATTACAGAAAGTCGAAACCCTCAAGTAGGTCCCTACCATGTTATCAGCAAAATTAGTGAAGCTAAATACAATAGGCAGCTTTGTGGCAGTTTTCTGACTGACCGAGGTGTCAACTTGTGTGAATTTCAAAATTGTGTGAATTTCAAAAGTTGTTTAATTAAAGGAGCCCACATCCAAGTACATCCAACCTCTATGGGTGAGATAAAGGAAAAATATATATTTCTGACAAAAATTAAATTTGTGAGACCCCTTGTACCCCCTCCTCCGGAGACCTACTTGAGGGTTCAAACTGTAATGTCACCATTCATTTGCACTTCCAAACCAAATTCATGCTTATTGTAGCAAACCTTCCGTATCTACAAGGAAGGTGGAAAAATCATTTGCCATACCCAAAGGAGTTGCAAATACGATTCCAGCCACGTAGACAAACGTAGACAAACGTAGACAAACGTAGAGTCTAACACGCGCAATAACTAGATGAAAAATGTTAAGGGCCCTTCAAAAATGCCTCTTGACTCTCATTCCTAATGTGTTAAGAAATGACCCTTCAAATCTAAGTTTAGTTGACTATATCCTACATTCTCCTTGTGATTGGTGCATTGACTATTTGATATGCACTTTTGGTGCTTGAGAGGGTGGGGGAGTGTAAATTCAAGGGCTCTTAAAATGCAGATGAATAATTTTAGCGAGTCATGGGTGCGGATGCTCTTAGATATTGAACAAAATTCATGATTCTGTGACAAAGAGGCAAACCTCCTGAGTTCAAACCATGAAACTGAAGCTGAAATGGAAAAGGCGATTCACAAAACAAAGGCAAGGCTCCAATCCCTGAGTTGAGAACCCACACCAGTGGGAGGTTCCTCAGTTGTTGCCCCGGTAGAAATTCTTCAGAAGTTACTCCGACTCGCCCTTGAAATCCTCGAAGCCTTGAAGAGAAATTAACCCTTTGACGCGCCTGCGTCCATATATTGGACGATGAACAGATTACAACTGTTCTAATTCCATCCAAATTGTACAGTTTTCATCCACCAAATTTTCTCTTGGTTCTTGTACAAGTTGACTATCCTTTGTATGGTTTGAATCTTCAAAATAGTTTATTATTATATTTAGAATAATAAAACAATTGGTTTATGTCAAGTTTCATTGTTAGTTCAAAAAGTGAGACCTTAAAGATGATTTTTCAATATAAGTAGAATCAAATAATGAAAACCATACAATATCATAGTTCATGTTATTCCAATTTCATTCCAATAATATTAAAAAAAATTGTGTTAATTTGGGATTTATAATTGAATTTCAAGAGAAAACCTTCAAAAATTAATAAAAAATAAAAAATAATTAATATGATAAATCCAACTGTACAAATGTGATCTTCACATTAACAATCACTAGTTTTCTTTGTACATTAACTCCATTTTTGGTTTTCATCAAGCATTTTATAACGCTTATTTGAAAACAGTGATGAAATGGGACGTTAAAGGGTTAATGTGGCTTTGCATTCATGTTCTGAATTCCATGCGCTTTTTTTTTGGCTCCAGATAGAAACTGAACCAGAAATTTGAATCTGAATCCATAGCCTCTGAGTCCGTGTCCTCCGCGTTGTCGGAATCGAGGACTGTTTCAGATGTTCGTAAAAGGAAGTATAGAAATGCAGGTGTGCAGGTGGGAGAGTTCTACCAGGTATTAGTTATTAGTTCTGGTTTGCTAATCCATGTGTATACTTAATATATATACTTTTTATAATAAAGAGTATGATTCATGGCTTTGGATTCATACACTACTAGCAAAGGCATCGCTTCTCACTCAGAATAATGTCAGAGTTCATTGTACACACTTGTCCTACGTGACGAATCGCACTCACCAAGTCTTGAGTGTGTGGGCAGTGAGTGCGAAGTGGCGTTGTTTGACCCACTCTCATTTTGCAGCATGAGTGATAGAGCCACCACAAGTGACCTATACCAATGGGAGTATGAAATCACTCAGGCGGCACATGAAACTGAAGTTATGAATCCAAAGGCATGGATGATGGATCATACACTTTATTATAAAAAGCATAACATATGCAAGATGGACTAGCAAACCAAAGTACTGGACTATGAGACTAATAGAGTTAAATGGAAAGAGTTGTCTAAAGAGGAAACTCCGCTTGAACTAATAATAGACTTGTTTTTTAGTTCAGAATAGCAAAAAATTAGTCTATGCGGTATTCATGCCTAGTCAATGATCTGCAATTGTCTGGAGCCTCAAACCCTGAACCTCCCTGAGCCACGAAAAGATCCCCCAATGCACTGTAACACTCAACTCTCCTCCATTGTTTGTATGCAATCCCCTATGCCTCTGACCCTTGTCAGAATGACTATACTTAGTAAACAAACTAGGGGCATGATAGCATAGAATTTGTGTTCTTTTCGGTTAACTCGAATGACTACTCACTATTCCAACCCTCCCGAGCGGACTCTTCCACTTGCAGCCCCCATTTTAGACTATATTTTCTCATACTGACACTTGAAACTTGAAACGGTTCTCGACTCCAACGACGTGGAGGAGACAAACTTAGAGGCCCACTACAAGGAGAAGGCGTCGCTTTTCACTGTCTCTATGAGTCAAACAGCACCACTTTGCACTCACCAATTTTTTTGTTGGACTTGGTGAGTGCAATTCGTCACGTAGGACAAGCATGTACAATAAAAAATAAAAATAAAAAAGGCAATGAATAGGATCCTCATGAGTGAGAAATGATGTCTCTTCTTGTAGTGGCCGTGGATTCACATGCAAACTTCCAACAAGTTTCTAGTTTAGTTTCTGGAGCCAGCCTCTCAGAACATTAGGGTGTTGCCGCAACCACTTTTGTGTCTCAAACTCGGGCAAATTTGGACACGTTTGGGCACGTCAATACCCATCTTTTCCAAAATGGTCAAAAGTAAGTATGATCGTGCGCTGCAAAAAAAAATAAAGGGCTCCAAACGTACATGCTCGCGTACATGTAATAACACAAGAGACAAGTCTTTGGAAAATCCCTGAAAACATATTAAGAAACAAACCGTTGAGAAGAACCTCCAAAGATGTAATAACACAATAGACAATCTTTTGAAACCAACATCCCAAAAGATGTAATAACCTGAGAGACAGTTCTTTCGGACGAACATCGAAAAAATGTAATTGCATAAGAGACAATCCTTTTAGACACCCAAAAGATGTAAAAACGCAAGAGACAATCTTTTAGAGGAAACATCCAAAAAGATATAATATCACAAGAGATAATGTTTTCGAACAAACATCCAAAAAAATGTAAGCTAATAGTTCTTGCACTTGACCAAAGAAGAGAATACATTCACACAAAGACGATGTGTCCCTCCTCACCCCCAAGCTCTTTTTATATATATATGGGATCTATCAACTAATACCTATTCTTATGAGATATCGTCAATTTACCAAGGGTTTTTTACCTTCACAATTTTTTGAATTGACTAAGTCCAAAGGTACACTTAGGTTGATTAAGTCTCTTATTTTATCCCTTCAACTCTTAGCACAACCATGATTTGTTATTGTTCCAAGAGTCACCATGTCTTTTATCCCTTATAGACCTCTTCCCCACCTTGTCTCTTGTAAAGTCCGTTTAGATCTTCACCGCCTTGGCCCCACTTTGCTCACCACGATGTTCCACCTTGCTCACCACGAACTTTCACCATGTCTCTTACAAGGTTTATTTTTATTCACCGCCGATTTCACCATGTCTGTTGTTGGGTCCCTCTTGTTTACGATGGACTTTCACCATATCTATTGTTAGATCCCTCTTGCTCACCACGGACTTTCACAATTTCTTAGAAGGCCCGTTTTTGCTCACCAAGGACTTTCACAGTGCCTATCTCTTACAAGGTCCATTTTTACTCACCACGGATTTTCACCATGTCTCTTGTGGAGTCCCTCTTGTTCACCACGGAATTTCACCTTGTCTCTTGCAAGGCCCGTTTTTGCTTACCACACACTTTCATCATGTTTCTCGTTAAGTCCTTTTTACTTACCACAGACTGCACTATATGTTTTGTTGAATCCCTCTTGTTCACCACGGACTTTCATCATGTCTCTTGCTAGGTCTATTTTTCCTCATCATATATTTTTATGATGTCTTTTGTTGAGTCTTTCTTATTCATCACGAACTTCTACCATGTCTCTTGCAAAGCTCGTTTTTCTCACCACAGACTTGCACAATATCTCTTATTGGGTCCCTCTTATTCACCACAGACTTCCATAATGTCTCTTGTAGGCTCGTTTTTGCTCATCACAAACTTTTATGTGTCTCTTCCGGGGTCCCTGTTACTCACTACAAACTTCCACTGTCTTTTGCAAGACTCGATTATGCTTACCACATACTTATACCGTATTTCTTCTTGAATTCCTCTTATTCACCACGGACTTCTACCGCGTCTCTTCCAAAAATCAATTATGTTGACTTCCCGACCGTGTCACTCGCAAGGCTCGAACATCCCGATTTGAAAGGACGTGACATCACTATTGATAGTGTCGATTACTCCCTCCAAGCACATGCAAATTCAATTCACACAACATGATTCAATGCAATGGTAACAACAAAAGAACGATGGAATTTGATGGACTAGTATAAGAAGCTCATGCAATTGCAATGTTATAGGTTTGAAGAAAATCACAAGTGAAATTGAAACTTAGAGAAAATATGTGAAGAGTGGGGACGGCCAGAGTTCCTTCCATGAAAGGGAGAAAACAACATTTAGAATAGAAGAAAATGTAAAAAAATATATTGGAGTGTTATGTTTTTCATCCATCTATAATTTTCAATGTAAAAATGGATGAGAACTAAAAAAGTGCAAAATCTCATGAAAATGGATACAATGACACTTAAATCGTTTAAAATAGAAAAATAAAAAATAAAAATAAAAAATAAAAAATAAGCCACTTGTGAGAATTTTTTGAAAAAGATATTTTCAACAAAGAAACGACAGATGAATGATTTTCTATATTAACAATTGTGCATGTAAGGGAGCATTGTCTAAACCCTTGTGGAAAACAAAATATTTACTATTTTACACTAGTAGAATTTTGTCAAATGTGACTTGTTTTTAATGACTAAAGTCTGTTGTGACTTGTTCATAGTGATTGAAAATTATGATTTTGAGTCACTTTATATACAGTCACAACAGAATTTAGTCGTTAAAGATAAGTCACATTTGACAAGATTTCTACTAGTATTAGTTGCCCTTGCATCATAGATATATGACTATATGGAAGATATACCAAAAAAAGGTGAGTGACTTCTACACTATATAGGGGTATTAGGGGGACCCATACTAATTTATTGACATTTCATACTATATAAATATTTACCATTACTATACATAAACACAATTATTTCTTATTTTCTTATAATTTTTTGCCACACTGTAAAAGAATTACCACGAGGTGATTTTACAAAGTAAGTCTCTCTAATGTTTTGGTCCCCCTACATAAGGTTCTTTTAGCTCTTCTATGCAACACTTCAAAATTTGGCCACTATTCCCAAATCATTGTAGCAGATTCTCGAATCACGGCAAGTCCGCATCATCTTTAGCTAAAGAAGTCGGGTGGTCAGACATTGTTGAAGCGTCTACAACTATTGTTGAAAATAGTGAACCTTGTGCTAATACCCCTATTCAGTATAGATTGTTAGTTTTGGATATTCAAACGTTCTAAAAACCATAAAAACTAACAATGTGACAAAGTAGCAAAATTTCATTTTAAATAGTAAATTATTTTTCAAAAATTCAAAAAATATAAACTATAATTAGAAGGTCAACATCCACCTTCAACATAAAATATCGGCTCCATTGGCTCATTATTTCAAAAACTCTGATATAAGACTTGTCATCATAAGGTTCTTTAGCACTTAGTGTAATCCTCCTTTTTGAACAGTAGCATTGTAGACGCTTCAACAATGTCTCACCACCCAACCTTTAGCTAAAGATGAGGTGGACTTGCCCACGATTCTAAATCTACAACAATGATTCCAGAATAGTGGCCCAAATTATAAGGTCTTGCAGAGAAGGGCTAAAGAACCTTATGGTATGTGCAATGTGTGTAGCAAAAACAGTACATGTGTTGCATGCAATCACCTTTAATTTGGTTTTAGCGATGTGGTCAACCTATTTTTGGTTGACAACATGTACCCATAAGCGATTTTTTTAGAAAGAGCTAAATTCGGATGAAAAACACATTCCTTTATCGCCAAAAATATTCATCCATGTTGACAATTTTTTCATCCATTTAAACAAATTTTCATTGAGTACGATGACTTCATTTGAAATCTAAAGGTCATTTTACACTAGGAATCGGGTCCAAACTTATGTGCAAATAGGCTGAAATCTTCGCTTTTCATTAGTCGAAAGCCATTCTTTGGGCCCAACCCCTTTACACTAGGAATCGAGCTTGATGCAACCAAAACATTTCTTACATTAAAATCGACAAGTTCTTACACGGGCCTAACTTAATTCATTGGGTCCACCAAATATGGAATCCCAAACTTTGGCCTTGGGCCTGAGTGCACATTTCATTAAAACTGTAATCTTATCGTATTGCGTGCTCGAGGTCGGGTCTATGGCTAATATAGGCTGATCTTTTGTTGCACTGAGCCCAAGAATGACGGACCCGGCTCCTAAGTGTAAAGCGGCCCTAAATGAAAGTGCTACCATGTCTGTTTCAATGGTGCCACCTGTTCAAAAATGAGAATTTGCAATAAAAAAATCCCTATTTGGCCCTCGACTCTAAATCCCCCCCCCCCTCAACTCGACGTTAATGTAAGAGGACAAAACTTGCCCCCTATTTTGTGCATATTGGAATTCACCTTAAAAAATAATCCCCTCTTGTAAGGGCTTAAAATCTCGAGGGGGTACACCTAGACTAATTTCAAACCGTAGACCCCAAAATTGCAAAAAAAATTGCCAAATACAAACCCTAATGTGCCCAAAATGGAAATTTTAGCAAATGGGACCCATGGGTGAATAGTGCTTACATTAACCCCTAAACGTCCAACCATCCAGAAAGTGAACGATGCACATAATCAAACACAGTTTTCTCATCCGTCATTGACTTTTAGCAGTGTGGATTTTTTACTATATGTTTTATGGGAAGTTAGCTTCATGCATGTGTGATCCGATTAGAAAGGGGATGATTTGTGAGATTTTTATGCCTCATATCATGTTGTAGTGATTCACCCAAAATTTTGAAGATTTCAGTGTAAAAGTGCTCTTAAAAAAGTCAACTCATAAAATTAAGCAACCAAAAATTCTCCAAAAATCACTACACTTGGGGTATTACATATCAAGCAATCACAACAAAATCCATATTCAAATTTTCAATATCTTATTTGTAATCAAATTACAAAAGAATTTTCAATTTCAAGTTTCAAATTTTATACAAAAATATCGTTGATAGCAATCGCAGATCTAACCGTATGGATAGAATCTGAAATTGATAAGGTACAAATTTTATTCATACATCGAGTTCAAAATATCCCTCTACGTTGCATTTTATGATACATCTTTGCAAAAACTGTCGAATTTGGAGAGAGGTAAGAACGTTTAGGGGTTAATGTGGAGGGGGATTTAGAGTCCGGGCTAAATGGCTAATTGGCCTCGGCAAGTTGACCTTTGGCATTATGATCCATATCGTATCTAAATTCTATTCTAGAGGAGATGCTCTGACAAAGGACCCCTCACTGACAATCTGAGCCAATGTCCATCACCCATAACTCACGGGGGGTATCACCTGACTGACTAGTAACTGACAACCAGTGAGGTTTATTGATGTGCTAAGGATTAAAATGTTTTATGGTCATGGAAATGTTTTATTGGTGATCTAACTTCATCAATTATTCCACCAAGGAATTACGTGCCGTGGACTCAAGGCAAAAGCCATTATCAATTTTCAGGCTGCTGTTATTATTATTATTAATGGCCATATATGGATCCCAATAACTCCCCGGCTCTAAATCCCCTTCTCGACGTTAATGCAAGAGGACAAAACCTATCCCTTATTTTGTGCATATTGGGGCCCACCTTAAAAATTTCCCCCTCTTCTAAGGATTTAAAATTCCCAAGAGGGTTTTGCTAAACTAATTTGGGTCTACAGGCCCCAAGTTTGCAAAAACATTTGCCAAAAAATAGACCCTAGGGTGCCTAAATGGAAATTTCAGAAATTGGGGCCCATGGGTGAATAGTGCTTGTAATTACGTCGAAGGGGGATTTAGGGTTGGGGCCCAGTAACTGAAGGAGGATCCTAATGAAAGACCTGCGCCTACTCTGCATAGAGAGAATTAAACTAATTTTACACCATGCATTGGATTAGAGGACGGGTGTTAGTGCGGTTGAACAGCCTTAGCACTTTCTCAAACCAAGGCCACTGTTTTTCACAGGCCCGCTCTCACTTTTATTGTCTCTGCCCCACGAGGGGAGAGACTATGGAAACGCATCGTTTTTGAGGAGTTACATGGTTGAACAGTATAAACAAGCCATAAAAGTAAATCTAGGGTAAATATTGAGGCAGAGACTACACAACTAGCCGCTTGTTAGAGTAGAATCAGAGGAGATTGAACAGGGAACCGGTTGTCTATTTTCTGCAAGAGCGGGCTGGGTACTTCATGGGGAGTGGCTGTGATTGCAGTGGAGTTGGTGAAGCCGTTGAACCGTAATTTCTGAAATTATCAACCTGGCAAATTCTTGAACTCGGCTCATCAATCATTGTTACAGTAGTTCCTGCACATTATTGGTATTTGAGCTTTTTCTTGACACATTTTAATTAAACCTCGCCATGCCGTAGGTGGAGGGCACTCAAGGTCAGCATAATAATAATCATTATTATAATTATTATATTTTTAAATATAATTGTCAAAATTATTGGGAAATTAAGTTTCGATTTCATTTTCATGAGATTTGATTTTACTCCTTGAAACCATGTTATTAGAGCATCTCCACTAGCACTTTGGATACCATTTTGGTTATAGAAAAATGGATGGGACTAGGTTGGTGAACAATTTATTTGGTATATGACACTGGATAATCTATTAAAAACTAGGGCCCTCAAAACCATACAAGCTAGTGTATCTTCTCTTCTTAATTGCACATCATAATTGCACAATCTATGTGTGGTGACTTGTGAGTGACTTACTCACTATATGCAAAGTCTAATTGAGTGCAGGGCTTTTTTTTTGCACTGTAGCAGTGCCCCATGCAAACAATGGAAGGTGGTCCCTCCAAATTTAGACCACTGTGACTGTGCCACGATATTGGAGTCTAGCTCCAAAAAGCCAGAAAAAAAAGCCCTGATTGAGTGATGTTAGTGGAGAACTACATAGTGAGGTTTGACTTTTTGGATGACGTTTAGAGTGCAATCCACGGTGCTAGTGGAGATGCTCTTAGACCTTGTTTCTAGTAAATTAAAACATGTTATCAACTCATTAACATATATGTTTTTGGGAAAATGACCTTAGCTTTTGGTGTAAAAGCCTTTGACCCCCTAACTGCCTAACCAACCGTTTCTTGACTCATTAGAACTGAATTTCTTTTTCTCATCTGTCATGCATTTTTTGCAAGTAAAAAAAAATTACTACAAAATCCTATGGCAAGATAGCTTCATGCATGTATGATCCGGTTAGAAAAGAGATGATTTGTGAAAAAATTATGCTTCATTTTCATGCTACTATTTTCCACCAAAAATTTGTAAGATCTTAGTTCAAAACGAATCGAAAGTGATCTTGAAAAAATCAACTCACAAAATTAAGCAACCAAAAAATCTCCAAATATCACTACGGTTGGAGTATTTACTTTTCAACCCATCATAACACATTTCATCCACAAATTGTCAATATCTTATTCGTAATTGAATTACAAAAGAATTTTGAATTTTTCGTTTCAAAATTTATGCAAAATATTGGTGATTGCAATCATAGATTTAACCGTATTGGACATAATCTAAAATTCATAATGTACAACTACATCATATTCAAAATATCCCTCTTAATTGCATTTCATAATGCATCTTTGCAATTCTTCAAATTTGAAGAGGGTTGAAGGCATTTAGGGGTTAATGGTGTCAACAATTCTTTCATCAATAGAAAAAGTAAATTAAACATAAAATACACAATGTTTAGTCATGCTAAACATTATGTATTGAACATCATCATCCAATGTAGTTCACATAAATTGCACTAAACAGTGAGGTGTAGTTCAAGTAATAAAAATGAGCATGAATAGGTGATGCTCATAATTGTTACTCCAAATGCATCATAAAGTGTTGTAAATGCAATAAAATATTTAAAGCTTGTTCTTCTACTCATACATAATGTGGGCTACATTGAATACATAATATTTTACATCTTGTTGTAACTTTTTATCTATGATAATTTTTCAATGTATTTAAGGAAAACATTCATAACTTTCTATTAACCCCTCTTGTTTTAAATAATTTGAAATTTATATTTTTAATTTTAAAAATAGCAAAAGATAACAAATCTTACTATAATTAAAACATCTACACCCTTGCACGATGAAACTCATCCGTAAAAATTACAAATATAGATTTGAACATCCCTTCAACTTAAAGTTTCCCACCTTCACACACCAAATATTCAATGGACCAATTACAAGTAGAATATGGGATATATTTAACTAAATTTAAGTCCACTTTATACTATGTTCAATTGCTAAGAGGACACAAGATTTCATCAATTTAATAGGTGGAGAGCATAAATTAGACTTCTCACCTTCATACTAGAGGCCAACTGCCAAAGTTTGTTTTGCTCAAAAGTACCCACACTATACTGCTTTGTGGCATTGTTGATGCTAAGGAGTTGTTCACTTAACAAAAAATAGAGTCACAGCCATTGGATTTGTCCTTTATGACTAGCCAAAGGTCATATTAATATCATATCTAAATGGACTTCTACATCGTCCTCTCGCCCAATTTTGAATGGAGTTGTCCCAAAAAGCCACAGTATAAATGAGCTCGCGCGAACTTGGTCCTGGTGGTTCGCAACACTTTCCCAATAGGCTCTTCATTCGCGAAGGGGAGAGTATCTAAATGAGCCCTAAAATTTGAAGAGCCATGGTTTAACACGTTAGTATTGATGCTTGAGAGGCTATTTGGAAAAGCACTTAAGAGTTTGACCGATGTCATGATGTGAGCCGTTTACTAATTAAAGTTAGGCATCTATCTATGTGTGTTAGTTCTAAATATATTGAAGTAAGGATTTTGTTAGTAAATGTTAAACATATGTATGTTAGTTCTAGTAGGAAAGAACAGTGTCGATCGTCTTTTTTTTACTTTAATTAAGGTTGTGTGGTACTTATAAGCTGAAGGCCATCCTTCGTGGCTCTTGTTGTTTTATTTTAATACATATTTTGGTTTTGGAGTTATACTTTTATTTTTGATAGGAGGGTTTACGAAACAACACCATAGACAAGGACCACGTGCCTTTCTGAACTAGCTCACAAACTTCTTAACAAACCTTTCCACTGCATAGATGTAGATGTTTTTACTTTGTCCCAAAGTAAATGCACAAAAAAGTGTAGTGTAAAATCAACATTGTACAAAACAAATTAGAAAAAATGAATTTTGCACCAATCAAGGTGCAGGAATCCTATTGTCATCCCGCTCCAATCTCTGAAAATGACCCTGAGAGATTGACATACATTTATTTATTTATTTTGAAACAAATGGGCAATTTCCAAGATTTCACTGAGTGCAAATTTGAACATTCCCAGTAAAATTCAAAATAATAATAATAGGAATGGTCAGTGGAGGTTGAGTTGCATTATTAGAAGGGCCGTGCCTGGAGAGAGAGAGAGAAAGAGAGAAAGAGAGAGAGAACGCCAATGCCAAAGCACGAAATGAAGGCTCAATCCCCGTTCCCCAATTCAATTCCATCGTCTCTTTGCTCCAAGCCTGTTTTCTGCCTTGCTTTTGCATTTGCATTTGCTCCCTCCCTTCAAGCCCGCTCCTCATTCACTGACTCCATAGCTCCTTCTTCCCTTGCAAAGCTGCCACCTTTTGACCTCCAGACTTGCTTCTCAGGTGCGCACAATTCCTCCCCGGAGCTTGGAGCTTTTTGGTGTTCTCTCTCTTGTGCAAGAATGCAAAAATGTGGATGCAATGAATTTATGGTTTTGAGGTTAATCTTTAGGTTTTGGTTTCTTCGAAGATTCGGTAATGGTAGTGGGTATTGAAAGCACTTTCTAGGTAATTAAAACATTCGAGTACAACACTTGTTTCGGCTTTTCTTTTAAACAATGATGAACAATGGTTGTAGTTAGTGGGATTAAAGAAGAGGTTAAATGGTTTGGTTTAAGGTTTTGGTCTCCTTTTTGCTCTTTGAAGATTCGATGTTTTAATGGAACCAGTGAAAAAGTTTGGTTTATGGTTGTAGTTGGTTTTTGTTCTCTGAAGATTCGGTATTGTAATGTAACCAGTAGTGAGTTTTAGTGCACTTTGATGAAGTGTGGAGTAGCTAATCAAAACGTTCAACCACAATACTTGTTTGGGTTTTTCTTTTAAACATGATGAACAATGGTTGTAGTTTGTGTGAGGTGAAAAAAATTGGTTTATGGTTGTAGTTGGTTTTTGTTCTTTGAAGATTCGGTATGGTAATGGAACCAGTAGTGGGTATTGAAATCAACTGTGGAGTAGCGAATCAAATCATTCAACCACAACCTTTGTTTGCGCTTCTCTTATAAACAGTGATGAACAAGCGTATTCATCAATGTTTGAAAGAAAAGCCCAAACAAGTGTTGAGGTGAAAAGGTTTGGTATGCGGTTGTAGTTAGTTTCTGTTCTTTGGAGATTCGGTGCATGACATTGTAATGGAACCATCAGACCTTATTGAATCTAGCCTCTCAAAACATTCCACAACCCTTGTTTGAGCATCCCAAACTGAACTTTTTATGTTGATTGAAAAAGGGTGCCATTGCCCCTCAGGCCACTTGTGGCTGGGGTGGTTGTATTTTTGGTTCTCTTTGCAATGGAATCCTGTTTCATTTGTTTCAAAAAGGGTGCCATTACATGAATGCAATATCATTACCTACCTCGGGGAAATGGGTAACGTTGAAGACTTCATCTACCATATGTGTACATTCCCATTCATTGTTGAACTGCCTCACAGAGCATTCAACAAAGTCTGGAAACCACTATTGTGAGCATTGCCGTTTTTCTTGCTCGTAGGAATGTAAGGTTTTCAGTCTGGGGTTTTGATCTAGTAGTAGTTTTGATCGAGTTTTGATCTTTTAGGTCGATGTCTCTGCAATGGCTGACTGTGTGGTGTTGCAGGATGCCAGGAAGAAAGGTGGATGCTGTCTTTGAGTGGTAACAACAACAACGACAACAACACCGAGTAGGTTATGTAAGAAATGGCTCTGTGATAGCAAAACCCTAATTCCTGTGGTTTTTACAACATGGCGAAAGGACGAGGGTTTGCAGGTATGCGGTCATGTTCAATGGACAGCAGCTACAACAGGATCAACCCGAGCAAAGACTTGTACAGCATCAACGAGCTTCACGCATCCGAGGTTCCATCTTCCACTTTCGCATACGAGCGAGTCGGCACCAACAACAACAACAATAGCAACAACAATGACAACAAGAAGCCATCGATTTCTCGCAGGTCAAGCTTTTCCTGGAGCAGGAGACCCTCGAAAAAGCACTTTGATCTTGGGGACTCGAAAACAACTCCAACATTCGAACCTCCGAAGAAGACGAAGAAGAAGTCGGGCATGAAGAACTTCTTCAACGGGATCCTGGACTCGTACAAGAGGATCATGCAGTCTGCAGAAGAGGTGGACATGCAGCTCAGTGATTTGTATCCGGGCAATCCCATGGTGGCTCCTGTCACTCCTGCGGCGAGTACTCGCAGCATCAAGTACATCTCACCGTCTCCGGGCGTTGGCCGGAACTCCCTCGTTCGTGTTGCGGAAGAGTCCTCTCGTGAAAGATAGTCACAGAGTGAGTCTTCTTTCAATGCTTCGAAGAAGATATTGGATTCTTACACCAGAAGAAATCCGACAATTGAAAACTTCTTATTTATTAGGGTTTGCGCATCTGCGTTCAACCCGATTCGTTATGTTTAGGGTTAGGGTTTTGGAGAGGTTCTGTGGATTGACAGGACTTGAAGCTGAGGTTTCGGAGAATGCTCAAGTCACAAGTCAAAATGATGCTGGACTGTAGCCACAATCAATTGTTAGTTGTGTGCAGGGATTCATCATTTTTTCATACCGAGGAAATTGATGTTCAAGGGTTGGCTTACATTGATTTTAATGTAGTGTATGTTCTGTTATGCTTAAAATACACTGGCGTAGTTTTCTTGATTGCTTTTATTGATCAGGGTGTGTCTTTGGAGACATCCAGGATTTGTTTTAGTAGTGTGTAAAGTTATGGAACTGCAATGAGAATGATCTTGTGTGCATTGCAAGCAACCGGTGTGGTGGTTGTGTCAATGGCAGCATTTTCTTTATTGAGGGTTGAAATCATTTTGTGTTTGTGAATGTGCCTGTCGTGTCTTGCTTGTCAGTATGTGCATGTGCTGCTGTTGGAAACAAAAGCAAGTGGTTGTGAACAGTAGTGGAATGAGATGATTGCTTTCAATGCAGGAGTACGTGAGCTGCCAAGCCCCTCAAGTCAACTCTCAACAGTAAAAATGTTCATTTCTGTTGCAGTCAGGGACTGATGAATTTTGATTGACAAAAACGATGATTGCCAGTCATAACATTCAGTATTCATTGGCTCTGCCTTGCTCTTGAGGAGAATGTGCAGCATATTCTGCATTAGAGCATTCCCACCCATGCACGCTAGGACTAACTCGCTGAAATTATTCATCTACATTTGAAGGGCCCTTGCACTCACACTCCCCCACCCTTGCACATCCCTCACATATCAAAAGTGCGCATCCAATAGTCAATGGACCAATCACAAGTAGAATGGGAGGATATAGTCAACTAAATAGTGATTTGAAGGCCCAATTTCTAACACGCTAGGATTGAGAGTCAAGAGGTATTTTGAAAGGGCCCTTGGCGCTTTTCATCTACTTCTGGAGTGTGAGAGACTCTCTGAGGGCATGGGTGGCCCTGCTCTCAAGAGGTATTTTTGAAGGGCCCTTGGCACTTTTCATCTACTTCTTTAGTGTGAGACTCTGGGAGGGCATAGGTGGCCATGCTCTTATCATTGAGTAGCTACCGATTTTTTCTTACAGACGGAGGTTTTGGAAAACTAGAAGGGAAGGTAACCATGCAAGGTCTTTGTTGACACATCCCCAAATGTCACTCACTTTTAAAGAGAGCAACATTATAAGTAATAATACTTTAACTCAAGAATGTTATGGTGCATGGCTAACCAATAGAAAATGGGTAATCACAATAAAAAAACTCCTTGAACAGTGCGCCACTTCTTTTGTCCCTCCATTGACAATGGTTTATGACCTTCCTGCTTCCTTCTCCACCCTCCTCACTCTCTCAAAAATGGAAAAATAAAGGGCTACACTTAATGCACTACATGAATGGAAATCAGATGATGCATTACAAATCACTAGATGGATGAAAAGGCAGACTGGCTGAATGCTACTGAATGTTATGAGTCCTTGGAAAGTATCATGATCAGTGTACAGTACAGAGGATATGTTGGTAGCTCTTGCCAACGTTGATTTTCAACAAGTCGAATTTCGCTCACCGAGTCCAGTATATATCACCATGAACAAGCCATTCAAGCTCTTGCTACTAGCTGTGATTCATTTTGGTAAAAGTCAACGTCTAATACTGTATGCTCCTGCAGCAGTTGCTAAATTACATGATTATAATGTGGGGCACAAAGAAACTGGATCAATAGTATGGGGTTGTCACGGCGCTTTTGAGAAGTTGATTCTATGAAGATTAAGAACCTGGGCAGAGAATCCAGGAGCCAATTGTGGCCATTCTCCACGAACTAGGCCACGACACCAATGTGACGAATGAGAACAATAGTGAACTGGAGGAATTTACCTGCAGCAGTTAATCTTGGTCGAACATGCGACAAGCAACTGGGATGAAAATTTCTCCAAGGAGAATCAAAACCGTGCCCATTCTTCACTTCAGGAGGAGAAGAATGAAGCCTCTCATTTCTCAATCTTCAGAGAATGGGTCCTCTACAATTCAAGGAGAAAGTGCCACGTACCCATTCTTTGAAGATTGATAATGGGAAGAAAGCGTTGTGACACCCCCCAATGTAAGGCTGTCACTAGTAGGAAATGTGTTGTTTTTCACTTACTATAAATGAAAAAGGAATGGAACCGCACTAGGCCCATGGGTAGTGTTAGTGTTGGTGAGTGGTTTAGGTCACAAAAAGATAGAAATATAAGCATAATATTAAGCCACTATTCACTGTTCCCACGAAGTGGAGAATGAAAAATGACAGGTGTGCTACTAGTGTGTACACATACAAATGCATCTGCAGGTGCATCACCGAGAGGGGGTAGAATCGTAGAGATAGACTTTTACTCTTTCTGGTGCTTCACATGGTTTAGGGTTTTGGTCCCATTGTCCACTGACATGACAACAAACGTTGTGGTTGTATGAGCAACAAAGTTTTGAGTTTTGGAATTTCATGGAAACTCTTGCTTATAAGTGGTGGGGTTTTTTTTCCCAATATTTTTAGGTAGTGCAAATCTTCAGCAAAATGACGAAGCTACTTACATCTATGATCTAGATGAAACATGTAAATAATGGATGAATTATGATTCATTTATCCAAAACATGTACATTCATCCAAATGTAGTGATATTACCCTTGCATTACACCCTTTTCCAATGAATTTGGCATTATTTTTTGGTTACATTTCAATAGCCTATTTTTGAACAATATATTGTGTATATAAATTTAGCACTAAATTGTCTAAAAAGAAAGGCTCCTCGTACGGTTGCAAACAATGTGAACCGGAGATGCTTCTTGGTCCTTTAGGAGTTAAGGATAGTGTCACTTTCAGGTTTAATTACCTTATTTCACAGTCCTCTTATGGCAACATAGTAACAATCCATTGTCAGTTGTTTTTATTGAAACGAGCTTCACTGATCATGTGTCAACAAAAAAACTTTAGGCTCTAACACTAAATAGAATAAATATAATAAAGAGTGTAACCACTCTCTAGGAATCTTCTTATATTTCATTTTCAACTTAAATTGGAAGTACCTATTACCATTCATTTAACCCTTTAATGTCCCGATTCAACATTGATTTCGAAGATGCGTTATAAAATGTTTGATGAATAATAAAAATGGAGTTGTCGAGTTGATGTATTGTACAAGCTAAGTAGTAAATGTCAATGTGAAGATCACATTTGTACAGTTGGGCTTATCATTTTTATTATTAATAAATTGTAATTAAATTTTCAAGCTTTTCTTTTGCAATTCAATTAAAAATCCCAAATTAACCAAAAAAAAATTAAAATTTATTGTTATGAATTTGGAATAACATGCACTACGAGATGGTATGATTTCCATAATTTGATTTTACTTATTTTGGAAAATCACGTTTTAAAGTCTTTGACTTTTTGAACTAAGAATGAAACTTGACATAAACCAATTCTGTTATTTTTTTTAAATCACAATATCTTATTTTGAAGATCCATACTGTACAAATGATAGTCAACTAGCACAAGAACCGAGAAAAATTTGGATGGATGAAAAATTGTACAAGATGTAGTCAAAAGAAAGGTTGCAACCTGTTTGTTGTTCATTATGTGGACACATGTGCATCAAAGGGTTAACCCCTAAATGCCTAAATGACCATATTCTGGTTGCTGCCGAATCTAACGGGTTGTCTGGAACAAAAAAAAAAAAGCTTTTGAAAAAATATTTTAAAATACTACATCTAGTCTGCTTTTCAACACAATTTGAATTATGTCAATCTGAGTTAAATTCCACCGAGAAGAATTTTTCAAAGTGAAACACCTCAACATTGTCTTAATGCTATAAAATTTGCTATTTGGAGAACGTAATGATGTTCTCTCCATCATTTCTTTTTCTTTTTTGAAGTTTACAATAGATAAACCAATTTTAACCAATCATGCTAGATTTTAAACTCTAAAAGTGAAAATTACAATTTATACAAATTTTTAAAATTTAATGCTTTTAAATTCATTAAAAAAATATCTAAAGTTATTTTTGGAAGTTTGACCGTACGGATAATTTGTAGAGATGATGCCCTACATTTTGTCTATTGAACCAAAATTCATCAATCATATGGAAGGCACATATTATAACACATCTATGTATTGTCCAATATCCCTCAGGCTTTCAGCGGTTAACCCTTAACTGCTTGAGCGTCCATTTTTTGGACGATGTACAAATTTCATCAATAATTTCTCATCCGTCATGCACTTTTTGCAGTGTGGGTTTTTTACTATAGATTTTATGGGAAGTTAGCTTCATGCATGTGTGATCCGATTAGAAAGGGGATAATTTGTGAAATTTTTATGCCTCATTTCATGTTGTAGTAATTCACCCAAAATTTCGAAGATTTTAGTGTAAAAGTGCTCTTAAAAATGTCAACTCATAAAATTAAGAAACAGAAAAATCTCCAAAAATCACTACACTTAGAGTATTACATTTCAACCAATCATGACAAATTTCATGTACAAATTGTCAATATATTATTTGAAATCAACTTACAAAAGAATTTTCAATTTTGATTTTCAAAAATTATACAAAAGTATTGGTGT
This sequence comes from Pohlia nutans, assembly GCA_022496805.1. Classification (NCBI taxonomy): domain Eukaryota; kingdom Viridiplantae; phylum Streptophyta; class Bryopsida; order Bryales; family Mniaceae; genus Pohlia; species Pohlia nutans. Next base: position 10,921,091 of record CM040092.1, on the reverse strand, counting down.
TAGCAATCATAGATCTAACCGTATGGATAGAATCTAAAATTCATAATGTACAACTTTTACTCATACATCAAGTTCAAAGTATCCCTCTTAATTGCATTTTATAATGCATCTTTGCAAAATTGCTGAATTTGGAGAGGGCTATAGCCATTTAGAAGTTAACCCCTAAATGACAGAGGGGGTAAGGGCAAAACCTAGATGTGTTATAAAATGTTACTTCTACAACTTTGATGAATTCTGGTCCAAAAGAGAAAATGAGAAAAATGATGTTTAGTAATTATCTGTACAGTCAAACTTTCAAAAAATGTTTTAGATATTCATTTAATGAATTTAAAAGAATTTACCATTTAATATTCGCCAAAATTATAGATTTTATTTTTAGAATTTGAAATTTGGAATGATTGGTTAAAACTAAACATTCTATTCTAAAAAAATAAAAATAAAAATTCAAAGGAGAGAACATCATTAGTTAGCTTCATGCATGTGTGATCTGATTAGAAAGGACATAATTTGAGAAAATTTTATGAATGTTTTCATGTTGTAGTGATTCACCCAAAATCTTAAAGATTTTAGTGTATAAGTGCTTTTAAAAAAGTCAAGTCATAAAATCAAGCAACCAAAAAATCCCCAAAAATCACTATACTTAGAGTATTACATTTCAACCAATCACAACAAATTTCATGTACAGTGGGGTGACACCCAAATTGGCACCTTGTGCAATTCCAGAGATAGTGCCCACACTGCTGCCAACTTTGACACCCTCCCGAGGGCTGGAAAATTGTTATTTTAACATGAAATTTTAGAAACAGAATCATTATTATGTTGAAAACATGTGTACCAAATTTCAAGGCCAGAAGATTGATACAAAAAAAGATATTCAAGATTTACTAACAAGGGGTAGCTGTAAGAAATGTTTCACAACTGCCAACTTTGACACCCTCCCAAGGATTGAAGAATTTTTTTTTTCCCATGGAATTTTTGGAGTAGGAATATCTTTATGCTGTTTACACATTTGAAAAAATTCAAGTCCAAAAGACCCACAAAAAAAAATGATATTCCAAATCTACCAACAGGTGTAGTTGTGAGAAACAAAGAGGAAAATCGTCTCACAACTTTGACAGCCTCCCTAGAGTTGAGTATTTGTTATTTCAACATGAAAGTTTTTGCACGTGTTATCAACTAAAAATTGATTTTGTGCCAAAAATCCCATTTTAAAATAACAAATTCCCTACCCTAAAGAGGCAGTCAAAGTTGTGAGACGATTTTCCTCTTTGTTTCTCACAACTACACCTGTTGGTAGATTTGGAATATCATTTTTTTTGTGGGTCTTTTGGACTTGAATTTTTTCAAATGTGTAAACAGCATAAAGATATTCCTACCTAAAAATTCCATGGGAAAAAAAAAATTCTTCAATCCTTGGGAGGGTGTCAAAGTTGGCAGTTGTGAAACATTTCTTACAGCTACCCCTTGTTAGTAAATCTTGAATATCTTTTTTTGTATCAATCTTCTGGCCTTGAAATTTGGTACACATGTTTTCAACATAATAATGATTCTGTTTCTAAAATTTCATGTTAAAATAACAATTTTCCAACCCTCGGGAGGGTATCAAAGTTGGCAGCAGTGTGGGCACTATCCCTGGAATTGCACAAGGTGCCAATTTGGGTGTCACCCCACTGTACAAATTGTCAATATCTTATTCGTAATCAAATTACAAAAGAATTTTCAATTTTAAGTTTCAAAATTTATACAAAAACATTGGTGACAGCAAGCATAGATCTAACTATACGAATTGAATCAAAATTCATAATGTACAACTTTATTCATATATCAAGTTCAAAAAATCCCTCTTGGTTACATTTTATAAGGCATCTTTGAAATTCTCCAAATTTGGAGAGGGGTGAGGACGTTTAGGGGTTAACCCCTAAAGGACCGGAGTGTTTTTCCTCCAAAAACACTCCAATGCTGCCATTTTTACTCCCCTATACAAAAAATCCAAAAAAATGTTATTTTTTACTTTCTAACCGTAAGATCTTGTTCTAAAATATTTAAAAAACATATACAACAAATTTCGTTGATTTTGACCGCACGGATTGCAAGATAATTGTGTTTGATGGAAAAAAACACCCCAAAAAAACACATGCCCGAAAATTTCAGATGCGTTTGACCATGGCTACATCAAAAAAACCTCACTACCGAAACCTGTCGCACTTCACTTTCACATTCTATATGATGTTACTTAGTTGTGTACCAATTTTCGTTGCGTTTGGAGATGTTTAGGATGTTGAAGAACACCTTGCATTTGTTGGAGGTTTAAAAGTTCAGAAAAGACTATATGTTTTTGGAATTGCAATATTTTTGACTTTCTTTATTTAAAATACGAATCCGAGCAGCGAAACACAAGTACATTCCACCCTCTATAGAATGGCGAAAAAAAATTAAAAAAAAAAAAAAATCTCCAAGTTTTAGAAGACATGTAGCACATTTTCTAAGAATTTTGGGGGTTAGGGGGGGAAATAAAGGGTGGAGGAAGGGAATTGAAGTGCCAACCCATTCCAATGTTCATGACCCCACTAACTCTCAAGGTGTACTGCCACGTGGCAGTCCCTCATTGGATGATTTTTATTTTTTATTTTTTATTTTTTAAAATGATTTTTATTTTCAATTGTTTAAAATAATATTTTTTAATTATAAAATTTGAACTTTAGTTTAGAATAATATTTTCAAAATTTAAAATAATAATTTTCAGTTAAAAATAATGATTTTTATTTATAAAAAATTAATTTTAAATTCTAAAAAATATTATTTTTTAATTTTTTTAATGAATTTGGAAAATAGGGTGGTCTTCTACCCCCCCCACAGTCCACCCTATTTTCCACACGCCGCCCATCTTGTTGCCCCCCCAAAATTCAACTATTTCTCTGCTGCCCTGCTGCCCTTTCTCCCGAAAAAAACACATTTCCCCTCATAACTTTCACATACGGTGTCGGAAAAGAATCCCCATTTTCGTGGCACATTGGGGAATCTACTATTAAATTTTCTTCAAAATTTGATTAAAAATGTGTTCACCGGAACCTACCCGATTCTCTAAATGTCCTTTAGGGGTTAACAACTTGGAGGACATATCGAGTATGTCGCAGATTTTTGAGGGAACCATAAATCATAGTGGAGTTGAATGCAAGTGAAATCATTTTTTTTCCAATATAATTTGTAACTTTTTCTATGAATTTTTAAAGTGGTCAACCTTGAAAATACAAAACTATTCCTAGGTGGGGGCCATGAGCATCCCAAAAATGCACTACAATCATTCAATATAAGGTAGAAGCACTAGAAACTGTTAGGTACCAATTGTGGTCACCTATGAAAACACTTGTTTCAACTATAAAAGCACTTGTTTCAACTTCAAGAGTTCCCAATCTAGTTATCACAAGCATTAATTATGAATACCAAGTTAGCAATCTGATTGAACTAGAAAGACAATCATTGGTACACCTACTAACATCAATAGTGGTCTATGCATATTAAGTTTGAAAATTTGTAACAAAATCATACATTGTGAAAAAATTAATTAAAAATTGAGATTGGTTATTAAACCCAAAGTTTTATGTACTGCAATTTTTTATCATTGAAAATCAGCTCTCCATGTAGGTTGAAATGCTTAAGGCAACTGTACCCCTTACCTTACCAAAACTGCCATGTTTAGTTCATTTTGATATCTGCAAAGGTGCACATGAAAGCCCAAGTCCATGCTCTTACAACACTCATGACAAAAGTAGACATGGACGAACAAGCACAACTGAATAATACGAAGATGAGGTACAAATACGAACACAAAAACGTCAATTAATTTGGCAGTCCCAGGCAACTTGCAATGCAATTCGGTAAAAGTCTAAGCTGAGATCTCAAATTGCATGTTCAGGAATAAGAAAACAATGAGCGAGTCCACTCAGGAAGATATGAATGAATCCCCCTGCCCACAGCTGTGCTGCTGCTGCAACAAAATCTGACAATAAAAAAATAAGCTAGCTTAATTTATCTTGAAAATATCCATGAATAGAGGCCAATGTGGACATGTTCAAATCTGCAGCCTTCTAAGCAGAACAAGCCTTGGTCGATGCAACTACACTCCTGGTCCTCTCTCTATACACCTACAGTTTCTGCTGCTGCTAATTTAAAAATGGAATGAATAATTAGCAAACAGCGGGAGGACCAAACCTGGTTGGTCAAGCACCCCAAATTAGCACCCAACCTCACCAAGTCTAGACTAAGAGGTTGACCTCCCCCCAAGTCCGGGAACATCATTATCGTGTCCACTTTGAATTGATCAATTAACTACCTTTCGAGAATAATACCCTTGCAGGTACTGTTGATGAAGAGAATTTCCCAAAAACTGGAACCCCCTTGTAAAGACATAATCGGAATCAAGCTGATTTGAGTTTCCTGGCCTGTCGCTCACGCTGATTCATTCTTCTGCCGATGAACTTGAGCCCCTCATCGATCAAAATGACCGGAAGGGATACCACGAGCACCAGGAGCCACTCATTCACGCTTAGAGGCACAATGCCGAAGATTTTCGCCAGGAAGGGAATGTAAAGAATCAAAAAGTGGAGGGAGAAGGAGACGGCCATGGCGAGGAGCAGCCAGGGGTTGACCCATGGTGGCATAGACACTAAGCTCCCGTCTTCTGACAGAGCGTTCAGAGAATTGAACATCTCAATTGCCACCAGGACGGATAAAGAGAGAGTGGTGGCCTTCACTTTCCCGGTTGTAAAGTAATCACACGGGTTGTTGTCGAACGACAGCGTCTGGTTGCCGGCAGTAAATGGTGCCACCTTGAAGTCCTTCCATGTAGAGCACTCACCCCAGTGTCTCAGCTGGTGAAAGCTCACTAGCGTGTGGTTGTCGCCCGCTAGGTTGATCCCAAGGAAAGATGAATGCGTGAACCATAATGCAAATGAACCAACGGTGGCGATTCCCACATACAAGCCAATAACCTGCAAAATCAAGTAAGCCTCTTATAAATATATGCTAAATCAGATGAAATAGGTGCATCTCCATTCAACAGGTACGCATCTAGATGTACAGTGCACTTTCAGCTTTGAAAGGGACCAAAAAGTGGAAGGAAACAGCCAAAACATCAATATCTGTGACAGGAAGAGAAGGGCTTCGCACGTCATGCAGGCACCTTCCTATAAGTAGGCCTAAACATGGTGAGTCAGCACAAATTAAGGCTTTAAGTGCAGGAATGTAAGTACCATGTATCGGAAGAAAACCCAGGCGTTGATTAAGACATCATCACTTTTTCGTGGCGGCTTTTGCATGATATCCAAATCGGGAGGGTTGAAACCAAGAGCCGTGGCTGGAGGACCATCTGTGACGAGATTTACCCACAGCAACTGCACTGGGACTAAGCCTTCCGGCATACCCAATGCTGCTGTAATGAAGATTGACGCCACCTCTCCAATGTTTGACGATATCATGTATCTGTACATTCACAACTTAGGCCTGTTAAGACTTTTATTTCTAGGGAGCCCTTCAAAATGCTCCTGAAACCACAACTGCACAGGTCTGTGAGAAAAGACCATGACAACGTACACCTATGAAGATTAATGTACCTGATGAAGGCCTTCATGTTGTTGTATATAGAACGGCCTTCCGCAACAGCTGTCACGATGGTGCTAAAATTATCATCCGCAAGCACCATATCTGCAGCCTCCTTAGCCACCTACCCAACCACAGTTCACCACTCGTCATGCAAGTTGAATAATGAAATCACTGAAGATACAAACCAGACACAGAACTGCAAGGCTCTAAAGTGCACAGATGTTCAAGCACTTCCATTCGTGCGGTACCTCAGTTCCGGCAATGCCCATTGCCACACCAATATCAGCAAGCTTCAACGCAGGAGCGTCATTAACACCATCACCCGTCATGGCAACAACCTCCCCAGCCTCCTTCAGTAAACGTACGATGTCTTGCTTGTGTTTTGGCTCTGTACGTGAAAAAACAAGACCCCCAGTGCCCCTGAGGATTCTCTTGCGCCGTTCTACAGGAAGCTCCATGAACTCACGGCCCATGAAGCTCTTATCGCGAATATCTTCCCCATCCCTGAAGATCCCAATCTCACGGCAGATAGCTTCTGCAGTGTTCTTGTTGTCTCCGGTTATCACCATCACTCGTATACCAGCCTCGGCGCAGTCTTCAATTGCCCCATGCACCTCTTGACGTGGAGGATCCTGCATGTAGGGGACATTTATATAACTCCAGTCAATTTCAAGAATTTGAGCAAGAAAAATATTACCACGCCAAAAGAAAGGACTGAGGAATATTCGAACCAAATCAAAAGGTAACCTTCCAAAATCCCCTGTTCAGAGTAAACAGAGGTCAACAAGTTTCTACAGCAAACTAGCTTTTGCTTTGAGACATCCAGATATACCAAAAAGTTGAATGACCAAAGTGTAGTAATTACCCTTATTCCAGCCATGCCCACAAAAATTAGGTTGCTTTCAATTGTATCATAGTGAGAGGTGTCCAGAAGTCTCTTATGGCCGGGATGGGTATCTCCATCGTAATCACCAAGATCTTGCAAATCATCCTTATAAGCCAAGCCTAAGCAGCGAAGTGCTTCGGCACTCAACCGATTCAGTTTTGCAAGTAGAGCATCACGAGCTCCTTCTGTCATATCCACCACTGATCCATCCAAGAGTTGCACATGTGTGCAGCGTTCTAAAATATTCTCCACAGCTCCCTGAATTCAACCATCTCTAGTTAATATACAACATCAGGTGAATGAATTTCTACTTTCAGATTAAATGGCAGACTCATTGAGTCTGCATGATGTCCTATGAAAATGGAGACACGAGAATCTCCAAATCATCAAAAAGTCATACTGAGAATCAAGAGTCCAAATATAACTAAATACTTCAGACCTCGAGATAAAATAGCAGTGAAGGACTAGCATATCTGCCAGAGGGCAGTCATCTGTCACACAAATTCCTAGAAGACTGCACATTGAAGAGGAAAACACAGCCTACCTTCACCAGTGCAAATTGTTACACAGGGGAACATAAAACTGGAAAGTCAACACGGGAAAATGTAGAGCAATCAGAGTAAACACAAGCAGGACACTTCTCCCGACAATCACACTCAATGCAATTCTAACAGAATCCACGGATATCGGAAGCTATTAATGGACATCGAGCCATAAATTTGGAATAAGAATAATTGTGACCTTAGACTTTCTTTCACATACCTTCACGAGCAATCTGTTGACACCATCCCCCACTTTGACAAGACAGCTCATTGACTTCCGACTGCGATCAAATTCGAGTATAGCCATTCGAGGCTCCTTTTCATTCCACCAGTTATTGCATCCTATTGACAGAAAAATAAGAAGTAAAACATTTGACCCCAACATTAACTTGTGCATACTACATTTTTGCAAACCCTCCAATAATACAGTAAAGCCGGAATGCAAACTCTTCAAGGCAGCATGTAGTTTCTTTGGACATCGAACCTATAAAAAAATCGCCTCTAATGCAAAGTTACGGCAGCTGCAGACTAACAGAGAAACTCCATTGGATGAGAGATTTAAGATATTTCAAGAAAACACCGTAGACCAAGAGTATCACCAGGCTCGTACAATCCAAAATAAAACCAGTGCAAGCGACTCATGACTTCAGTATGAGGAGAAAGTACTTACCCAGAGGCACATCTCCCCCTTGAATGGACACTTCTCTAACACGCTGTTTGTTGATGACTGCTTGGGCAGCTGCATCTGGAACTCCCATCTTCTCCACCACAACCTAACGAAGTCCACATCATGGGCACAGGCGAATGCAGTTAGCTACGAGTCTCCAAAATGTCTCAAACTAAGTTACATGATTATCCAAGCAACTCGGTTTCCTGACAGAAACCGACCTTATTGACTAACTAAAAGACATGCAGGCTTTCAAGAGCCCACCTTCAAGGCTGCTTCAGTTGGCATCCCAGTAGCTTTGAAACCATTGCCATTATATGCGATCCCCGCATCATTACAAAGCGAAGCAATCTCGGCGAAGGATTGCATGTTCTTGTCCAACTGGCCAACTTGCATGCCGTCGATTTTACCATCCAAGAAACTGTATGTCGTGCCATCGACATGGAAATCACGAGTCACCCCGGCCGCTGGACCATTGAGCACAAGCTCAGTGACAGACATCTGATTTGTTGTCAGTGTGCCCGTCTTGTCAGAGCAGATCACAGTAGTACAACCCAGAGTCTCAACGCTGGGTAGCTTCCGCACAATAGCGTTTTTGGCCGCCATTTTCCTTGTCCCTAAAGCCAAACAAGTGGTAATAACTGCAGGAAGACCTTCGGGGATAGCTGCAACAGCTAAAGCCACCGCAATCTTGAAGTAGTAAGTGCACTTCTCAAATGAGAATTGAAAATTGCAAGGCCACCCATCCTTCATCTCCCAAGACAAAAAATATTTGTAGTTGATGACCCAGACGAGAAGACATATCACACCAATCACTTTCGTTAAGAGCTCTCCAAATTCATCCAATTTCTTTTTCAAAGGTGTATCTGCCTCCTCAAGTGAAGCCTCCTGAATTTGAGATTGGATCTTGCCAATCTCCGTGTTCATGCCGATGTTTATTACCACGGAGAGGAAAGAGCCGTTCACAACAGTGGTGCCCGCAAATACCATGCACTCCTTGCCTTGTAATTCAATATCCTCCTTCACTTGATGATTAGTTTTCACCACTGACATACTTTCACCTGTGAGCGAACTCTGCTCAACCCTCACTGTCGAGGTCTTCATTTTCACTACACGCATGTCTGCGGGAACCTTATCACCTACACGGAGCTCTACAATGTCTCCTGGAACGAGCTCTCTGGCCGGCAACTCGGATATGTACACCCCATCTCTGAAAACTTTAGCATGCTCTGATTGCATCTCCTCAAGTGCCTCCAGCGCCCTCTCGGCATTGCTTTCTTGCCATACTCCAACAATGGCGTTCAATATAAGTATGAAGAGAATGACCAGTGGCTCTACATAGGCGCCAATTCCGCTCACGTCAGTAGAGTGACCATCAACGTAGGCAAGAACGAAACTTATAAGCGCTGCTACCAACAAAATCTTGACCAACATGTCGTCGAACTGCTCCAATACCAATTTCCACATTGGCTTCCCGGGCTCCTTGTCCAGCTCGTTCCACCCATATTGCTTACGCCTTTTATTAACGCTGCTCTGGCTGAGACCCCTTCTAAGATCAACTTTGAAATGCGCTAGAGTCTGCTCCTCAGATCTTGACCATGCAGGGAAACAATCCCCTGCCATATTTGAATAAGTGATTTAACCCCTAAATCTCAAGATCCCGTATGGTCTACACTGTTCACTGTATAATTTTCAATTTAGCGTCGAGTTTCAAATTTTCAAAGCGCCTGCATGAAAAAGACCTTCCGTCAGTATGCAATTTGATTGCGTATCCGTTACACGCATTTTTCAATAAATATGACAACGCTGGTAGTCTACAACTGATTAAACAAAACAAAGAAGGCTGCAGTCACATTCCAAAACAAAGAACCACACGCGAAGAAGCAGATGTACTACAACATACAAATTCCCACACCAACCATCCCGCTCATATTGAAATTTACTTTCGAAGATATCCTCAAAACGGTTACGACAACCAATTCGCAGGCTGCTCAAGTGTGGGCTATTTATAGCTCATAGTGTCAATCAAATCCTACTGACAAACCTATCATCACAGCCATTATGTACAGAAATTATACATTAACAAAACTTCATTACTTTTCCTGCTCTTAAAAAGCATGATCGTCATTCAAATTTTCATTGGCAAAACCATATGATTACTGACCTAAATTGGCACATGAGTAGAGAGAAAGGTCTCCAGACCGAGGAATAAACGCGAGACTCCTCAACCAAAAGAACGAGACCTTTTGAACACGGCGATTAATAGAAAGTCTGGTCACTTCCTAAACACGACACAACTGATCTACACCCTATACCCTAGAATCCATTCGAAACGTTAACTGAACATCAAAGTGACGATTACCGAGTTGATAAATTGCTTACTACGTTATCACGACAATACAACACACTACCGTTATCAAGCGTAGTTCTCCTAGCAAATCAAAATATCATGCTTCAAACACACACAATCTCCAATATCTTTGACTCCAAGTCTCCTGCCACTGCCAAGGCTTACACCGTCACGATCACGCGCAACTAACGATTTCAAACTCAACAATCAAAACAGTCATCTTCCAACAAAAAGCTCAAAAGATTTCAACAAACACAAGAATCCTCTCGAAAAAGCAAGAAAGACTGCCTTGGCTCTTCTAACACAAATCCAGTCTTCTGCCAAAAAAAGCAAACAAAAACTCTAAAAGAACATATACTACACGACAAAGCTAACACTCTCACATGAATCCCGTCCTCGTCGCTTTTTGGCCGGCTGTCGCAACAAAACCAAAGCAATCTGGAACACTCCAAACCCCAACGATTTATCCTCTCTCCTCCAAAAGCCCTAATCGCCACCAATGCGACTGCAACTCTCCGAAGCACCAAATCTCAACAAAAAAATCACCACCAAAGAACTGACCAGCTGTCTTTCTGGAAAGTCCTCAGAAAGTACACGACAGACTGAAGACATCAACTGAATCCGCAGCTCCGCCTCCTAACCAAATCATAACAATAAAACCTAAAATCCCTAATACGAAAAAAATCTCAATCTTACACCAAACGAAAGAGCGGCACATCAACACCATCACCTTACAGAACAAAATCCGTCGTCTCGCCAACCGCAGCATATTCTTGTTCTCCAGTATCAAAAGACAACAAAGCATAACTTACATGTACGCAAAACGTTTCTCAAATACAACCACAGAACCCTAAAACGCTCACCATTGTTCCCGACCGCACATACGCTGCAACAATAGGTTGGTACTTTCCTTACGATCACCAAAGTGAAAAAAAAAAATTAAAAATTAAAAGCGAAAAAACGAATCACCGCATATTCTCAGAACGATGAAACAGTTGACAACAGCGATGAGATTCTTTTTTGCTCCAGAAATACAATACCACAATTAGCGTACCAAATTTGGCGATGGCACCGGAGCGAGAGGACGACGACGACGAAGCGCAAAGTTGATAGGAATGGACTAATGGAGGGCCCAGTGGAAGGGAATCGGGACTAATCGGCCAGCCGCGGCCGGCTGCGGCCAGTTGCGGCCGTCAGCGGCAGGCGTGCGGCGAGTGGGGTGACGTGTACGAGTTTGGCTCGAGTGGGAAGGCTACACGTGGCGCGGTTTTGTCGTCCTAGATCGTTATTGGTTTCGATGCGCTGGTTCATGAAGTTTCGGGGTTCCTTTCAGGCAATTTCGGAGTTTCTTTTAAGCAATTTCTGGAGTTGTTTAAACTTGTTTCCATTTATAACTGAATTCCATACACTATGTGATGACAAAAGGAAGGATCTAGTGGCTCTTCCTACACTCTTCATTTTATTTTTATTTTTATTTTTATTTTTATACATTATAGGATGTAGTTTATTTGTTTTGTATAATACGTTGAGATCTCCCGGATCATGCGCTGGCTGACCGTGTTCATCAAATCGTCGAAAAGCTCTCAATGAGAAGGGGGTGCACCGAAGTCGTTTTTTAACTTTTGGACCTACAGTGTGATTTCTAATAAAATTTTGCCATCATAATTTGCATTAAATTATGGTAGATGGAATATGGGAGTTTTGATGTCATTTTCGCATTGTCGGAAAGCTCTCAATTAGAAGGGGTGCACTAAAGTCGTTTTGTAGTTTTTGGATGTACAATGTGAAAGTTATGGATTTTTAGTCATTTTGTCATGATGAATTCATATTTTGGGGTTTTTGTGGATTCTAAATATAAAACATAAAATATAAAAGCATAGACCACACTAGATATTTAATTTGATATCAAAATAGTATAATATAGAGTATATGATTTTTTTTACTAATAAATTGTGTATATTGGAATGACTATTATGAAATATTTTTAATGGATTGTCATTCAAGCAATAAGTAGTCATTCAATAAAACATCAACACATGATTCAAAACTTAACAAATGGTATTCATCAATGAGTACACTAATTCATGGTATTTTTATTGATGCATAGGAATACAAAATAAAGATGTGTTTCAAATGATGCATTTGTTACAGACCTCAAAATCGTTAAACATTAAAATGAGTCTAAATATTTTAATGTATAAGCAAAGTCCAAAAATAAAACCTTCTTAGAATCTTAAATGTGTTTGCATAGTTTCTTCAATGACTTTTAGAATAACATACGTGGTTATTTGAAACATGCAGGTGCCTTTAAAAAAACAACTTATGTACTTTAAGTATCATTGTGACTTTTAGAATATCTTAGTGTCATAGACATACACTTTACCCAATCTTGGAAGAATTTCCAACGACTATTATAAAACCTTGCTAAATGTTGAGAGCATGTTCCAAAAAATCAAATGCTTTTAGAGTCCTAAATTTACTCATCTAGTATTTCTAAGTGACCTCTAGTTCCTAAAGTTCTTTGATGTATATTTTCCAAAACTATCACAAAACAAGGTATGTACTGCAATTGTAGGATTTAAAATCGAATTGAGATATTTCTTCCTATATTTAAGTGTAAGATATTGCACCTACTTTATACAGTGCCTTCCAAAATTGATTAGATGTTTGCAAAAAAATTATTCAATCAATCATAGGGGAAAAATGAATACATGAACTTGTAGATAGTAATTTTATTGAGATACTATGTGTGAGAACATACATGCTTAAAGAATATTCCTTCCAAAACAATACCTAGATAAGGGAGATTTTTTTTTCAAAGTTTGCCTATGCATTTGATCAGTTTTCTAACTCTAAGGAGAGAACCACTCAATATTTTGTCCACTTTCCTTTTGCTCCTAGCACAACTGCAATTTGGCTTGGCATGCTTTCTATAAGCCTTTCGTAGTCATCTGAAGTAATAGAATAGAAAACTTCTACCACTCGATCCCACAACTCAATCATTCGACTTGGTGGATGTTCATATTGATTTTATCATTGTTTAAGAATTGCCCATAAATATTTTAGGGGATTCAAATTGGGCAATTGAACGGGCCAAGGTAGAAGAGTGAAATGTTGTTGAGAGAACCACTCTGGAAGCATCTTAGTGGTATTATGCGAGCATTATCTTGTTGGAAAATTACCAGAGAACGGTCTAACTTCTAAATTGTCCTATCGACATTTTGCTCTAAAGATTTCTCAATAACGATTTCTGTTGGTTTATGGAGCCCTCTACTTTGCATACCAATCCAAGTCCATGAATGCACATACTTCTCCAAATCATAATTCTCCTACCACCATGTTTCACTGTCTAAGTAACAGTTTGTGATAAAGACTTGTTTAGATCATATGTCCATCACCAAGACATTCTATCTAAAAAAAATCAGTTGATTTTAGACTCATCTGAGAAGATTACGCGATTCCAATCATCTACTGTCCAATTTTGATGGAATCTTGCAAACTCTAAACATGCCTTGACATTTTTGCTAGAAAGATGCGAGTTCTTCTTCTTCACTTGTGTACCTAATCCACCTCTACAAAGTGCACGCCTTGCAGTTTGAACACTCACTTCTACCCCAAAGTCTTTGTGAACTCGTCTTGTTGCATCTAAAACAATATTTAATCTTCCTCTAGTCATTTCTAGAACACATAATTGTTCCATTGCTCTCATCATTAACCGTGGCCTACCTCCACATGCACGATCTGCATTAACCCGTAAAGGAAGTTGCATACCAAAAAGGGTTGCAAGTGTTCTTCCAGATGGTATTTCACCACGAAGACTATGGTATTGATAGAAACTGCAAATATGAATAATGGAGCTTAGAATGGGAACTAAAATATACAATCTTTTTATTTAATAATATGTGACGCGGAAAAAAGATACGGCTACTCAAAGGGCATTTTCTACATATTATGAGTCGTGTACTGGGAAAATACATAATTGTTTTATGATCCCACAACGGATGGAAATGCTCTTGAAAATCACCATATGCACAGTGCATGGATATGCACCTCCTCCAAAAATCTCCCCTCCAAATTCACACTTTTACACCCCTTAGCATCACTTGTATTCTGATACTACCAACGTATAAAATACCCCAACATCCTTTAGGAATTAAGAAGATGTGTCTATCAAAGGTTATGCACACTTCCTACACTAACATACAAAGTTCTCGCAATTTCTCTATGCAGACACCTTCTTTGAAGCATAGAAACTACATTCTCTTGCTTTTGTCTAGTAAGTGCTTTCACCATCTTCTCTACTAGTAAAGAAGGCCTACACAGAGAAGATACTTGTGCGCACAGATGCAAGACAACTGATTGTATAAAGCTTTGAAAGTAGAGGTTGAAGTTCTATACAAACTAGCTCCCATCATATACAAACTCACTCTCCACCGATGCGGTGACAAATTGATCAAATAAGGAGAGATGACTATTATACTACGTCAAACGGGTACTTTTATGACTGGCAGGATGACTGCGTTTATGACTGCGCGCAGTCATAAAAACAGGTTCTGTGACTGCGAGTCATATTTTCTGCTGACCTGGAATGTGATGCGCGGGGTGACAGGGCGGGCTCATTACCGACGAGTCGCTTCGGACACCTAGTCATATGAATAAATACGACCCAAAACGTATAAGGGGGCTCCATGTACGTGCCACGTCAGCACCTCCAGCCGCCAACTTGACCGGCCCTTGTCCTTGACTTTTCGTGGTCTGCCCGGGCAGCCGAGGCCAAAATCCGACGTGGCATATGACTCTGTCGAGTCATATTTTCTGCTGACGTGTCATCCGACGTGGCATGTGACTCTGTGGAGTCATATTTTTCTGCTGACGTGGCATCCGACGTGGCATGTTACTCTGTGGAGTCATATTTTTTGCTGACGTGGAATGTGACTCTGTGGAGTTATATTCTTGTTCACATGGCACCTCCACGTGGAATGTGACTGCCTGTCATACTTTTGGCTAACGTGGAATGTGACTCTGTGCAGTCATATTTTGGCTCATAATGTCGCTGACGTGGAATGTGACTAGTAGTTATGTTTTTTTCTGACGTGGAATATGACTGTGCATAGTCGTACTTGAGCTAACGCTGTGACTGCTGGCAGTCGTGTATTCAAGACCTCCAGTAATGTTCGACAAGAGTGCGACGGTTAGATGACTAGTTTCAGTCACAGTATCGGAGGGAGTGTGCCCATTACATGACTCGCAGTAGTGACAATGTAATTGCCATGCATGTGATCCTATGACTGCGTAGAGTGATGCATTGGCTTACTCAGAGTCACATTTGTACTATATATCAGAATCATAGAATGGAGGACACATACGTGGGATTAGAGAAATGCATCATGTTTCACTTGTATTTAGTAGGGAAACTCTCCATACAAAACCAAAACCCGTTTAATCTTTAACATAGTTTCTATCTAGCTAAACAAGTCTCATTCCTCACCAATATATACATCCATTCGCGAAGTCTTCCCGCTTCCTCTTTGCTGCATGCTCCTCGTGGATCTCTTCGTCATCCTGTGTGCACCACCTCAATCACACTGGGTTACACAACTATTTTGCACAAACCTCATTAATTCACTAGAAGACCCTGTAATACAGATGTTGCGCATTCATGACTATAATTTGTTCTATTCAGTTGGATTGTGACTAGTCCCTGTGACCTTCTCAGGATACATTACTGAACCATGTGACATTCTCACTGAGTACATTACTGATCCCTGTGACATTCTCGCTGCGTACATTACTCAACCATGTGACATTCTGACTGTGTACATTACTTATCCCTGTGACATTCTATACGTATATTACTGATCACTGTGATATTTAGGCAATTCATCAGCATTGCGTGTTACGTGAATAATTGGTAGATGATTTAGAGGTCACCTTTTGTTTCGCGGTCGCGCGGTTTAAACTGCCTTCAGTGCGGCAACGGGCCACAGAATGACGGTGTTGAGAGCGTCACCGAAGCGCTCCACAACCGGATCGTCCATCTGGTTAGGCTCATGCAGGAACACCTTTTCCAATCCCGGTTCAACCGCGGTAATCATGACCGACGCATTGCCCTCCTCGATCGGACGGCAATGCATGCTGCCTCCTGCAAGGCTCACGATGAAGCCGTGAGCTACAACGGTGTCATTGGGATTGAAATCTTCGTCAAAATCGTGTACCTTCACCTTCGAGTTGGGGGCCAATGCTGCAGGTGCAGCCTCTACCACCGGTTCCACTGCTTCAGGTTCCTGCGGCCACGGTTCAAACGTTCATCATGTTAGGAATAGCTAGTAAAACTATGAATAAATGTTAGAGTAAAGCAAAAACCAGATAAAGGACCTACCGGATTCCGTGGTATCGCCGCTAGTTTGACGTCCTTGCCCAAATACTGAGTGCAGTATTCGATGTCCGATTTGTTGCGTGACAATGCTTCAAATGGCTCTATCAGTCGGTTTAGGTAGTCGTCGTTAGGCTCTAACGGGTCCCATCGTAGACAAGTAATGACATTCAAGGGGGGGACTCTTCCGTTGCGGTTGCGTCGCAATCAAACTGAAGGCATCGAGCCTTAGCAGCTAAAGACGGGGGGATTACACTAAAGAGCTCATGCAGGTCTCTCTTGCTACCTCCATTTTCCTTTCCCCACAAAAAACTCCACTTTAAAGAAGGTATCCCGATTGCCAAAAACTTCGCTACTACTTCTAGTAGACTACGGTCTATGGGCGACCATATGCCCACATCGAAGTGACTACATAACGTGCTCAAGAAAGGGCCACAATCGGCCCTTTTCTTGATTTTTACCTTGTGGTCTTGATCATAGTGCACCACTAGATCAAGACCCCACTCGTGCCTATCGTGTAGCGGTCTAATGTCACACAAAACTCCCACAACATTCAAAACAATCACCTTTCTCTTCAAATTATCCGACACCATTACCGCTGGATACTTTCACTACTAGAAAATTCAGCGTCCAAATCAACAGAGAAGTGTTGATTTTTTCTGTTGGTTAGGTCGACTTGATTTGGACATTGATCAACAAAAATCTGTTGATTTTCTCTGTTGATTCGGTCAAAATAATTACAAAAAAGAAAAAAAAAAAAAAAAAAAACTTTTTTTGCTCCCCGGATTCGCTGGGCAGCCAATTTTTTTATGCTGCCCAACGAATCCGGGCAGCCAAAAACTTTGCCGGGCGAATCCGGGCTGCCAATTTTTTTTTACTGCCCAACATATACGGGCAGCCAAGGCTCACACTTCCGGTCACCACCCGGGTTCGAACTCCCAACCTCTTAGTTCTAACACAACACTCTTACCAATCAATCACCTCTTGAATTTGATGACCAAAGAAGTTTTTGTTTGTTAATTATACACTTAGAATACAATGTTGTCGAAATCAGCAGACTTTGGCGGCCATTTTGACATAGTAAAATAACTTTTTTCAAAAAACTTTGAACTAATAAAAGTTGAGTAATCAAGTAAAGCTTCATATCCAAAAACCCGTTTGTGATTTTGAGCCTCCATTTAAAAGTTATAGACAAAAACCAGAGTGGGTGTTTGAAAATATCAAAAAAAATATTCCTTGCTACCGCACTCTGAATTTTGTCTATAACTTTTGAATGGAGGCTCAAAATCACAAACGGATTTTTGTAGATGAAACTTAACTTGATTTCTCAACTTTTCTTAGTTCAAAAGTTTTTGGAAAAAGTTATTTTACTATGACAAAATGGCCAATAAAGTTTGCGGTTTTTAAAAAATAAATTGTGAATGATTAAGTTAACCCTTGAATGACAAAGGGAGTGAGGGAAAAACCTAGATGTGTTATATGATGTTACTTTTGCAATTTTGATGAACTTTGGTTCAAAAGAGGAAATGAGAAGCACGATGTTTAGTAATTCTCTGTATGGTCAAACTTCCAAAAAGTGTTTTAAATACTCATTTAATGAATTTAGATGCATTTACCATTTGAAATTCACCAAAATTACTAATTCTACATTTAGAGCATGAAATTTGGTATGATTGGTTACAACTAAACATTCCATTCTAAAATTTTAAAAGAATTTTTTTCAAAGGAGAAAAGATCATTAGTTTCCTGAAGTAGTAAGTTTTATAACACTAAGACAATATTGGGGTCTATGTCGTTGAATAATTCCTCACTAAACCTCAATATTGCAAATAAAATGTATCAAACAACACTAGAGCATGATTTCTCCCCCTAATTTCGACAAGATATTAAAACTTGAAGATGTCATTTCCTAATCATGGGTAGTCAGTGCTATTTTGGGTGCGACCAAACAATGGTTGATTGGTCATTTAGGGGTTAATGAGTTAAATTGATTGAATGTTTCAAAAAAACGGATTACTGTGTAGGAAAAAAGAAA
Organism: Pohlia nutans; assembly: GCA_022496805.1. Taxonomy (NCBI): domain Eukaryota; kingdom Viridiplantae; phylum Streptophyta; class Bryopsida; order Bryales; family Mniaceae; genus Pohlia; species Pohlia nutans. The sequence continues at coordinate 10,902,640 of CM040092.1, read as the reverse complement.
GATTCCAAATTTCCAGCACAAAGATTCAGAGAAGAAAGAAGAAAAAGGTTCACAGATGACTATCATCCCATTCAAGTGGGTTTATTTGTTTGGGCGTCCTTGTGATTGTTTCTGATGGAGCTGAAAGTCAGTCAGCAACCAAAGTGTGTCAAAATTCACCCTCAATAATAGCTTTAATTAAGAAAATATCAACCTGCTTGTGTCTTGAAATTGTTTGTCAGGGATGATGAAAGTATGCAAAATTGCAGTTATATAATCTAATTACATAAAACATCCATCCTAGTACTAAATGATTACAAACCAAACTCATATTATTTTAAGTTATCTATGTGAAAAGAAATTGACTTTGGTATCTTGTCATATGCTAGACTTCAAATTTTGAAATGGCAAGGATTTAAACTTGTACAAAAGGTGGCACCTCTGGGACATGCCCAAGCAAAATCACTTTGCATGCGTGGATTTGAGCATTGCTTACGTGGGCATCTCCCTCGGCAATGCCACCTTTTCTACTAGTGTTGGAGCATGCCCAACAACATGGGAATGCAACAACCCATTGTTAGGATACTAAAAGTTTGAGGTAAATATGACCCCAATAATAGTTATGTACTATGCGCTAAAAAAAATGAAAACTTGGAAAATGTCATTTTTTGCCCATAGGTAGTCACTGTTGTTTGAGCTGCGATCAGAAAATGGTTGAGCAGTCATTTAATTTAGGGGTTAAAAAAAATCAAAGTACATAGAACTTCAACCATGATGTTTAAATTTTGCCCAAATAAGGGTGTTTTAAATGTTTTAAATGTTTTAAGTGTTTTGAAAGTCATAATTGTGTGCTTTGATGCCTTCCAACCTTCGAGATTATGTTCACAATCTTATTAAGAGTTTGTATAAAGAATTTAAAACCAATTGGATCTATTTGTCGTAGGTGCCATAAATTGTTCAAAAGTAAAAAAAATCATCTTTTGAAAAATCGAGTCCGTAAATTGCAAAAGATTCAAAAGATTCAATAATATTCGAACAGATTCTATAATATTCCCATATATTATAAAAGATTCCACAAGATTCCAAAAAGATTCCAAAAAAGATTCCAAAAAAGATTATTAAAAGATTCCAAAAGATTCCAAAAGATTCCAAAAAGAGTCCACGTTCACTAAAATTTGTTGATTTGGTCATTGTACTACTCAAATCAACAAAAAGTTAGGCATCAAACTGTTGATTTTTACAAAAGTTTAAAAATCAGTGAAATCGGTCATTGCAGTGCGCCGAACAACATAAATCTGTTGATTTTCTGTTGATTTGGTCATGATTTTCTACTAGTGTTTGTCCCGCCCCTCACCTTCTTCTTCTTCGCGGGACTGCTTGCTTTCTCTATCGGATGCTTCCTCTTCGCTGCAGGCTCCTCGTGGTTTACTTTGTCATCCTGTGTGCACCACCTCCATCACTTTGAGTTACACAACTATTTTGCACAAACCACTTTATTTTGCACAAACCTCCTGTAATACTGACTGTTATATTTTGTTGCATGTTTATGACTGCTCCCTGTTATATTCTGTTGCATTGCGACTAGTCCCAGTGACCTTCTCGACATACATTACTCAACCCTGTGACATTAACTGTGTACCTTACTCATCCTTGTGACATTCACTGGGTACATTACTGATCCCTGTGACATTCGCTGCGCACATTACTGATCCCTGTGACATTCTATAGGTACATTACTGATCACTGTCACATTCAGTCAATTCAACAACATCGCGTGCTCCACACAATTAGAGGGAATGCTCGAGGACACCTTCTCCTTCGCAGTTGAGCGGCGATTGGTTTTTAAAATTTTAGGATAGCATGTCTAGTTTAACCAATTAAACTAAATTTCAAATTTTAAAAATGAAATCTGTAATTTTGGTGAATGTTCAAAGGTAAAATACATTAAATGAGTATTTCAAACATTTTCTCAAGCTTTGCCCATACAGATAATTATGTTACCACTTTAGCACTTCTCCAAAACCCCAAAAATATACCATGAACATAGACTAAACATGCAAAATGCCAAGTTGTCATGACTAAATACAAAATGACAATGATCAAGTAATTTACCAATTCATTATGGCCAAAGCCGACATAGTCAAAGCCAAAACTAAGAATGCACTTATTGCACACTTGACATTTCGGTTATTGGTTTGTGCTATTTCGGTTATTACTTTGTCCCGCCCCTCACCTTCTTCTTCTTCGCGGGACTGCTTGCTTTCTCTGTCGGACGCTTCCTCTTCGCTGCAGGCTCCTCGTGGTTATCTTCGTCATCCTATGTGCACCACCTCGATCACTTTGAGTTACACAACTATTTTGCACAAACCTCCTTATTTCATATCAGGACACTGTAATATTGACTGTTATATGCCGTTGCATGTAGATGACTGCTCCCTGTTATATTCTGCTGCATTGCGACTAGTCCCAGTGACCTTCTCGACATACATTACTCAACCCTGTGACATTAACTGTCTACCTTACTCATCCTTGTCACATTCACTGGGTACATATCTGATCCCTGTGACATTCGCTGCGCATATTACTGATCCCTGTGACATTCTATGGGTACATTACTGATCACTGTCACATTCAGTCAATTCAACAACATTGAGTGCTCCACACAGTTAGAGGGAATGCTCAAGAACACCTTCTCCTTCGCAGTCGAGCAGCGAGTACTGCGACCTATCTGATCCTCCAAGAGCTTCTCTGCCTCGCCCTTCCTCTTCTTCGGCAGTTGTTTATCCTTTTTCGACGGCACTTGGGCTGCGATGGCGATGGTTGCCAAGGGGGGGTCCGGTGGGGCACTTTCCCCGGAGTTCTCGGCTGCGATGGCGACTGCTGCAGTTTTATCCGCTGAAACACTATCCCCGGAGTCACCGGACTTCTCCAAGTCAATCAAACCCTGAACCAGACGTTGGAGGAAGTGAGTACAACATATTTGGGCACTAAATGATTCACTGACCACTAACATCTTCTTCCATTGCATAGTCGTGGGTGTTGAAGTCATACCTCTACTACTGCGACAGCTACCTGCTGAATTGTCACGTGGACCTCCTCTTCCGTGTTCGTTGCAGTTTTAACTCTGCCCTACACTGGGTCCTCGGGAACCACAGCTACTGCCGGTGGTTCCGGTGCTGCCGGCTGGGCCTCCTCCAATCCTGTGTTCCCCACTTCCGACGATTCTTGTGGTGTGTTCGGCGGCCGTATCCTCTGGACCTCAAGGAGCAGCCGCTTGAGAGTAATTTTCACGTCCTCCACCTCGCTTGCGAGACCGTCTATGCGTGTATCTATGGTATTCCTTAAAGCCACCAGGTCTCGTGGATTGGACACTCCCCCCTTTGAAGAGGACGACTGCGGGCGGCCTGATTTCCCCAGTGTCCTCAGCTCCGCTTCGATTTCCAACTGCGTTGGGGGGCGATCCAACTCTGCAGCCTGTGAGAGAAGCAACTGTCCATCCATAAAGTTCCAAAACTGAAGATCAACAAGATACAGCCCCACAGTCAAGACATGGAATTCTGCTTGTACACCATATCAAGAGAGAAACTACAGACCACAGAAACTAATATGACTCTGTACAGTCATATGACCAATATGACCAATATGACTCTGTACAGTCATTTTCTCGAGATAAGTGACTGCAGAATATGACACTGTGCAGTCACTGTACTTGGAGAATGTCACTGCCGGCAGTCACTTACGAGAGATCGGCATATGAACATCACTCGTGATATCAGTAGTTCAATCACGGGCACGTTTAGGGTCATTTACAAGAACATGACAACAAACGCAGGTTTAGGGTCACTGACCAGGCGGGATCGCACTTCTCCCTCAGACCGCCCGGAGTGCGAGACATTGTGCACAACCTGACGCACGTTCTTCATCCGTTCAGCCTCCGCCTTCTTGTCCTTCCTCGCTATCAGCTTCTTAAAGTTCTCCACGTGCTCTTTCTTCACGTACCCTGGAAGACGGTCGCCCTTATCGAGCAGCCTCTTCATGTTAGACCTCTTCGTCCGCATTTGTTGCCGGAGTATTTGGAAGAAGACGTCCTCGGGAACGTCGCCTAGTCCACCCCGGTATTCATACTGCGCCGCCATCTTGTCCTTGATCGCCACCAATAGCGCTCGAGGATGCGACTTGAAGTTGTCAATGCTCCAGTCCAAGTCACAGGAATAGCCCCGTAGCTTGGTGAGCCAATCCGGCCTGTGTGCCCCCGTCGGCGTTCCCCCATCGTCGACTTCAACCCACAGGCGACTCTCTCTGTTGTCGCTTTTCTTCACTTGCCGCCTCAAAGTCTTCAACTTGGACTGCCGGCGTGGGGAGGCACCGGCGTTCCGCACCTTCTCGCGCAAGTCACGGGAATCTCCACCCTGCTCAGCCATCCGCTGCAATACTTCAAGTTTCTTCAATTCGATCTCATCGATCAATCTCGTGTCCCGCTCGACCGGTATATCCTCCTCTTCCTCGTCATAGTATTCATCTTCCTCCGCCTCCTCCTCCTCCTCCTTAATCTGGGTTTCTCGCAAGCCCGGTGACAAAAGGTCCTCGTCAAGCGCCTCGCTGGTGCTCCCCCCCCCCCCCCCCCCCCCCCCGTATCAGTGAAGACATTCTGGTCTTCCTTCGAAGAAGGTCCACCGCCCACGACCTAGGCTTATCAGAAGAATCACGCCCCCCTACAAGAAACGAACAATGTGTCAAGGCAGCGATGGAAATCAGCGTGCATATATGGTTCACCATTTTGATCAGTCATGTTGATCAGCCAACTAGTATGACTGAAGCCAGTTATGTTCTGTTATATATGATAGCGACCCGTCATGTTTATGGAAACATGACAGCAAGCAGTCATATTTTGCAACAGTCATATTTTGCAACATAGTTTATGCACATGGTAATGGAGAGAAGTCTTACCTTTCTTCGATTTGTTTGCAACCGCTCCTCCTCTCGTTCGTCCTCACCGTCGTCCTCAACGCCACACTCGGAGTTGGTTAGCAGCGTCCTCTTCGTTGCTCGCGTGCGCGCTGGCTTGACGGTGCGAGGCTCTTGCAAGGGCAGGGTACAGCTGCTCTCAACCACATCCGCAATCTCAATCGACGTCATTTCCAACACCGGCAACGTAATTGCCGGGAAACTAGCAATTGCGCGGAACACTTCAATTTGCTTGCCATCCGGCATATTAGCAACGTCTCTTATCACTTTACCAACAAAGTTATCCATATCCACAGAAATTATGACTACACCGAGTCACAACGGCAGCGAAATGTGACTCCAGGGAGTCACGATGTCTGCAGCGTGAGACCCCACAGACTCACAGTGGGAATCACAGCATGACACAAGGGAGTCACAGCGGCTGTACAACGTCACTCAATGGAGTCACAATGCCCTGCCACTATGACTCTAGAGCGTCATCGCAGCTAGGTCATTTGAAACCATGGTCCACTTCTGCTTAGGGTCTCAAGCTTAGGGTTTCAGGGTTCCATGGTCCACTTCTGCATAGGGTCTCAAGCTTAGGGTTTTTGCCTGGAATACAATAAGCACAATTACATCACGCCTTGTTTTCACTTCAGATTTGGAGCATCAGATCTGCACCTCTCAGCAATCTGTCGCTCTTTCACCTGCTCACCCCGAAATCCATTCTCAAACCTCGGGGTGCCTCCTTTTCAGTGAATTCAAATCTCTCTTGCCATTCAAATCTCTCTTGCCATTCAAATCTCTCTTGCCATTCAAATCTCTCCTGCATCAGAGTTCTTGCTTGTGGCAATTCAGTTGGCCTTTCTTCAGTCAGATCCTATTGTCACATCCTCATCCTCATTTTTAAACCATGGTCCACTTCTGCTTAGGGTCTCAAGCGGCAGAAGGCGCTTAGGGTTTCAGTCACTGAAGGCGCTTAGGGTCTCGCTGAAGGCGCTTAGGGTTTCAGTCAAGCAAGCGAGAAGGATCAGTTTCAGCGAAGGCGCTTAGCAAGGTAAAGCACTCAGAAGGCGCTTAGGGTTTCAAGCTGACTGAAGGCGCTTAGCAAGCAAGCTGCGGTACTCACCAAGCAAGCACGGTACTCACTGAAGGCGCTTAGGGTTTCAACGAAGGTACTCAACAAGCAAGCTGCGGTACTCAGCAAGTCGGCAATCAAGCAAGTCGGCAATCAAGCTGCAGTACTCAGCAAGTCGGCAATCAAGCAAGCGATCGGCAGAGTCAGCAACCCCCGGCAATCAAGCAAGCGATCGGCAGAGTCAAGCAACCCCCGGCAATCAAGCAAGCGATCGGCAGAGTTGGCAAGTCGGCAATCAATCAAGCAAGTAATCGGCAGCAAGGTAGCAAGCAATCGGCAGCAAGGTAAAGCACTCACCTCTTATCTTTTGGCTGTTTGAAGGTCTTCTTTTGCTGCGCAATCCCAGGCAACCCCAAACTCGTCAAGACTTCTGTATTTTTGTCAATCATCTTCTTCCTCAGGCGCTCGTACTCCGGAGGTGAAGGCGCCATCATACTCACACAAGCGCCGAGCTACTGAAGTGGCACATCCGCTGCAGAAGAAGATTGAGTATTCTTGGGTGCCGCGCTCCACGTTGGCCTGGTCAACCCCCGCCACGTGTACTGCGTTGACCACGCCCTTACGTAGTTTGTAACTACGTTCAGTAACATAACGCCCAGTAGTCATCAACATAACGCTCCGTAGTCATCTATATGACTCTGTAGTCATCAACATAACGCCCAGTAGTCATCTATAAGACTCTGTAGTATTGAATGACTCCCTCCTGTAATATTTCCTACGCACAGTGGTATGCCTGAGATTATTGATGGCACCCCCTTTTAGTGTGTATCAAAGCACCATGTCACCCTAACCGTGTGCTCGAGTTTTTTCCATAGGATGGAACAAGGGGAGCACAAACGCTTGAAGCATCTACAATTATGGCAAGAGGAAGAGATTCAAGGGGACTCCATGCGATTAACAAAGTACCCATGCCCATGCATGGAATGTGCAGGAGGGAAAGTCCTCGATCGAGCCACGATTCGGAAGCATCTTTGCACTAGAAGAAGGGACCCGGTTTTCACAGCTTCGATATTGGTAAGTGATTTCAAGCACCCATTCCTCAGTAAGCAAAGCGGCGTGGTCCTACGTACGGTGTCATGGTTTAAAAATCTGCGTTCATGAATTATGTAGGCCCGGTGGAGACCGATAGTAAGAGCCGCATGTTTGACATCACTGACAACGTTTCTAAGTCAAACACAGTCCTCCGAGAACGCCATACCCACAGTGACATCCGCAAGAGTTACTCGATTGTAGAAGTGGCGGTCAGACGTGTATGATGGACAATGGTGCGACGGGCCCATTCCAAAGCTAACACCATTCGTATATTGGAAAAGAGATTGGCAAGTGAAGGTGTCCAAATACCGCTTCATGGGTTGGGGTCTATTTGCAATGCAACCCGCCAAAGAGGGTGAGGAACTGCTTCCTTTTGTAGGAACACAGTACACATCGGCGGAGTACAAAATCTTGAGCAAGGCACAACCCCGAATGAAATCGTATGTGATGCGCGCGGAGTCGGACCTGTACATCAACGGAGATGTAGAGAAAGGGAATGTCGCTGGATTCATTAATAGTTCCATCGAACGCTCTGAAATAGGCAATGTCTTGTGGGAGTTTCGCATGTTGCCTAAACCGTGGAACCCCGAGGAATGGGGATATGTAATTACCATAGCAACAAGGGACATCATGGCCAGAGAAGAACTCTATGCGCATTACCCTCTAAATCCAAGCAGTGTATGTTAAATGACTAAAAGCAATAAAACACTAGCTGCGGCCTAAAAGGCAGGACTACAGTCAATGACTGTCTTTGTAATATGTCTAGTGTCAGTCATATTTTCTCCAAAATGACTACAGACAGTCACTGCTTATCACTGTAATGTGACTACGGACAGTCACGTTTTTTCAAAATGACTACAGTCAGTAACTGCTTATCACTGTAATACAAGTCCAACCAGTCATATGTTGCGTATCATGTGTACGATGTGTCACTCCATGCGTGGACAAGACTAAACGACAAGGACACACTTGGGGCGCAGGTGGATGCAATAACAATGAGAACCCTCAATAGGAAATGCATGAAATAGCGTATCATAAGAAAGTGGAATGTGACATCCAATGTGTTGTCCCTGGAATTGCAGGACGAGTACAGCCCCTTGAACTTGACCCCTAATGCACCAAGCAGTGGGCAAGGTAGTCAGCCTCCGTCTAGTCCCAGTATTGACGGCGGAGAAGCTACGGAAGTAGATGTTTTACGCATGGTGGCAGAGTGCTTCAACAAGTATGACAATGTCAACTTAGGGGGCTACGATACCAACCCTTCCATACATGACGGAGTTGATGTTGAGTTCAATGAAGTGCCGCCGGTCGGGGACGATGGCTTCCCACCTCGTGACAACGAAGGTAGCGATGACGGAATGGAGGACAATAACGACCCTATGGAATCAAGCGGGACAGCGATGAACATCAAAGACCCTAGTGGCATAGTCTTGGATACCCTTTTACACGAAGCAAATACTCCGCTTTATGCAGGGAGCTCCTCCAACCGTCTCACCTCCATACTCATGATACTTGTGTGTTGCACCACTTTTGGCGTATCAAACAACTTTGTGGACGAGTTGTTGAAGTTATTGCAGGAGTCAATATTGCCCAAGGGCAACACGCTTCCGAAAACATTTCACGAAGCGAAGTGTTTGTTGATGAAATTGGGGTTGTCCTACAACTCCATACATGCGTGTAGAGATGGGTGTTGTTTATTTCGGAAAGAATTGGAAGATGCAACGGAGTGCCCAATATGCCACAAATCCGGTACGTAGACAACTCCAAAACAATACCGGTCAAAGTATCGAGACATTTTCCGTTGATCCCTCGTTTGCGAAGAATGTACAGTTGCACACGGCTAGCGGAGCTCATGAAGTGGCACGTGGACGGAAAGAGCAAGGACAAGGTGATGAGATCCGTGGTTGACTCAAAGGCATGGAATCACATGAATAGTACATGGCCGGAGTTTGTGAAAGAAGGACGTAACGTTCGGCTAGGCTTGGCACTAGATGGCGTGAACCCATTCCGGAACCAAAGTCTTAGCCACTCCACGTGGCCCGTGGTCATGCTAAACTACAATCTCCCCCCTTGGCTAGTGACCAAAAACTTCTTTATGATGCTCACGCTACTAATACCCGGAAAAGAAAGTGTGACGGACAAGAATGTGGATGTGTATCTGGCACCATTAATAGAGGAGCTGCAAGAGCTATGGGAAGGGACCGATTGCGTGGATGGATCGCAAAAAAACTCCGGCGACAAAACATTCAAGCTACGAGGTATGCTATTGTGGACAGTGAACGATTTTCCGGCATACGGATTGATTTCTGGCCAAGTCACGAAAGGACACAAGGCGTGTCCCGTGTGTGGCCCCAACGTAGTAACTCGGCGCTCGAAAGCACTGAAGAAGAATGTGTACCTTGGGCATAGACGGCATTTGCCAATGGCGCACCAATGGAGGCGACAAAGGGCCAATTTTGATGGCCAACCCGACATGCGACCTCCACCACGAAGGATGAGCGGTCGAGAGCACTTGGCGTTTGCGAATGCTCGAGAAGAATGGACAAGCAAGATCCATGCGAATGAAGGACCACAAACGCCGGACCCTGTACATGAACACGGAGTGAAGAGAAGGACATGTCTTTTTGACCTTCCCTATTGGAAAGTACGTGTATCTAACGTAGTCTTGTACAGTGACATGACTGTACACAGTGATGTTGTCATGCGTGGACTCTAAATTCTGACTGAATGCAGTGATTTGCCATGGAATATGACTGTGCAAAGTGCTATTCGGATTCCTGGATTCTTGTTTAGGACTGAATGCAGTGATGTGAAGCGGAATGTGACTGCACACAGCGATGTTGTGCGTTCATGGAATCTAATATGTGACTCTGTGGAGTCACTGTACAGGATCTTCTAATCCGACACACGTTGGATGTTATGCACTGTGAAAAAAACATTGCCGAGAATATTATGAAGACCATATTCGGAGAGAAGGACACCCTCGGAGCGCGTCTCGATATGAAGGAAGCGGGAATACGCAAACATCTATGGCCTGTACGCGGAAAGAAACAAGGCAGCGTCATGTTACCTCGGTCATCATACGTTCTTACGAAAGAAGAGCGTAAGGTCTTTGTAGACCAAGTGCGTTCCTTGCGAACCCCCTCTCAGTACGTCGGGCAGCTAAAGAAGCGTGTGAATACGGATGGGCAAATCAAAGGCCTTAAATCACATGACTACCATGTCCTCCTCCAGCAGGTGTTGCCACTGTGTGTGCGCACTACATTGGCGAAGGAAGTTCGGACGGCAATAATCATGTTGAGCCGAGTATTCCGAAGGATATGTGCGAAGACCATCCATCCGAAGGCTATAGAAGATATGAAATGCGAAGCGGTCATCGCATTATGCATGTTGGAGAAGGAGTTCCCACCGTTTATCTTCGACATTATGAGCCACTTGGTGTTGCACCTCGTGGAGGAAGTGGAAATCTGTGGTCCCGTTCATACACGATGGATGTACCCTATTGAGAGGTATTTGAAGACACTCAAAGGCTACGTTCGAAATCGAACTCGACCAGAGGGTTGCATGGCTGAAGGCTATGCTATAGTTGAGGCATTGGGATTTTGCACCGAGTATATGCAAGAGTATACGACTACTACTCCAAGAGTATGGGACGATAAAGAAGACCCTTCAATGTACGACGAGATCCTCGAAGGCAACGAGCGCCCTCGCTATCTGTCACCGAACCTCCGAGGATGGATTCACGAGTTCGTGGTGACCAACGCGGCACCATTGGAAGATTGGAGGAGGTGAGTTCACATCACCAGGGAATATGAATGTTGTTGTGGACAATGTGACTACACTCAGTGATGGCAGTGATATCCGTGACTGCCCCCAATGTCTTCCGCAACGGCCGCTTGTGATATCAGTGACTGCAGCTCGTGATATCAGTGACTGCCCCCAGAGATGTTAGTGACTGCCTCCAGAGATGTTAGTGACTGTCTCCAGTGAGACCACTAGATCTGCACCCAGTGATGCAGTGGTTGCCACGAGCAGCCATGTTATGGGCTATATATATACGTTATAAATCCTGAAGATTCTGTGAAGATGTACGTGACCATATTTAACTCTTCTGTCCTACAGGCGACACGAGGATGACATGGCACGTCGGGAAGCAGAGCGTCACGAGTATAGGCGCAAGAAGCGGAAGGCTAGGGTAGTGTACCCTTCGGAGATGTGCGACGAAGATTTCCACGTCTGGTTTCCAAAGGCTGTGATACGGGCTATAGACGATGGGGACGAGGAGGTCCCCGAAGACGTGAGGGCCTTGATTCTACCTCCATCGGACGTAGCCAAGTCGTATCGATCCATGTATGCATATGGAAACCACCTCCGTGTCCGGAGTGCAGAGACGCAATTGACAACCGCGGACTCGGGGGTAGCCGCAATCTTTTGACAACTTTGTCGCGCGGGTACCAAGGATACAAATCTTCGGGCTGCGGAGTTGGAGTACGTGGGATGGGTGGAGGAAATCCTTTCAGTGGACTATGGACAGTTTGAGGTGGTGGTCCTCTATTGCAATTGGGTGGTTGCAAACATGAGAGGAGATGGCGCCACCATGAAGCACGATGATTACGGTTTCAGTACCGTGAACTTTGAGAGATTAATCCCATACTCTGCACAGTCATTTGCCTTCCCGCTCCACATCGAACAGGTTTTTTTTGCACCGGATGTGGCCAAGCGTGGATGGGAAGTTGTGTTGCGCAATGAACCACGAGGAGTTCGGTTATTCTCCAACCACCAACTCACGGATGAAGTACAATGCATATCATTGGGGAGAGCATGTGATTTTCCCGGACTCGAAGCCACAGACCTAGATTCGGATCTCATACCGAAAACACCTATTTTGAGCGATGCGGTGGAAGTAGCCCCGGAGGTGGTTGCTAAAGCATTAGAACGCCTCAGACAAGACGACACATCGGTACATGATTTAGAGTATTGTGACTCAGAGCAGGATTGATCGAGTCCCCGTTCAATCACATACAGTTGTGAACATTCCATTCGATGGATATATGTATATATATATATATATATATATATATATATATATATATATATATATATATATATATATATATATATATATATATATATATATATATATATATATATATATATATATATATATATATATATATATATATATATATATATATATATATATACATATATTCACACGTACATGTTTAATTAGCACCCTCATGTCTTGGCCACATAACACACATTCATTTCAACCTCTCAAACCGATAATTTGCACACTTCTCACGTCAGTTGCAAACTACTACTACATGGACGGTCAGAATTATAAAACCGGCAATAACTCTTTCCCATATTTCTTCCTAATGTAACCCCCCACCCCCCCTTTCCCCACTTAATCAAGTAAATGAATATTTTATTTGCACAATTATTAAAATAATATACATGGCCAAATCCTAATTACCGTAAGCTAAATGAAAAACTACTCAATTTTGGACACAAATTCTCACTATAAAATACATAACCTAAAACCCTCATACTATACAGTGATTGAGAGGGCCAAAATACATATAAACTGTCTCGGGCAGTGTTTATAATCTTGGGCTGCCCACAATTTTTTTTATATATATGACTGTAGGGAAAATGTGACTGCAAAATATGACTAGGAGAAGAATGTGACTGCCAAATATGACTGAGCGTTCCCCAGGAACGTTCCCATGCGTTCCCTACGAAGATATACGACGCTCCCACCCACTTACATGTAAACTGTCTCGGGCAGTATTTTTAATCTTGGGCTGCCCCAAAAAAAAAAAAAAAAAATGTAGGGAAAATGTGACTGCAAAATATGACTAGGAGAGAAATGTGACTGCCAAATATGCATGGGCGTTCCCCAGGAACGTTCCCATTCGTTCCCTACGAAGATATACGACCGTCCCACCCACTTTATACGGTACAGCTGGCAAATATGACTGCAGAATATGACTGCCAGTCACACTGTCAAATTTGGCCGCCGCCGACAATTTTGCCCTCGCAGAACGCGACTGCCGGCAGTCGCCTGTCACCCCCAGTCACATTCTCCCAGTCATAAAAGTATCGGAATGGCGTAGTGTTAGCTTCCAAATGTACACATGCGTTTATTGTCATGTGAATGACTTACTAGAACTAGTAGGTAACTTCAAATAGAAACTCCAGATAGAAACTCATAAACCTTTAATTGGTGACCTCACGCTTGTCAGTTTACACGTCCAGGTGTTCAAACTGCAGATTCAAAGACATTTTACCACTTTTGGAAGGCATTGTATGACTACTACCTCATCTTGTTTCAAGGTCTAGGTCCTTGTACGCTGTAAGATAATAACGTTTAGCGTTGGCTAATCTTTTTCTCTCCCCTCCAAAAACTAGGGCAACAATGATTTGGAGGGGTAAATATTCAATTTTTTTTATCAAACAACCATGGCACTATAAATATTTCATCTCCTTGCTAGCATTGATTTTAGTTAGCCCATATGTTGTTTGTGATCCAAACATGTGCAAAGTCAAGCTTCACAAATAAATTCACATTTTGTGCACTTAGCTTGTGATTTTGCCTTGTTAGAATTTGTGACACAACAACTTCAAATTAAATAAATGATATGCATCAAGTAATTTGAGACAAATATTTTTCTCAAAAGCATCATCTGTTATCGGACAAAGAGAGTATTAATTAGAAAGAGATATGTTTTGGAAGAAAGTATTAAATCAATTATAAACTTGACATAGAATTGAATGGTGTCACTCACAACAGTTGAAACTCTTTAAAAATAAATCCAAGCCCTATGCAACTTGTTTTTTTTGTATTTTTATTTTTATTAAATAAATAAATAAATAATTTAGTTTATTTTATTTTTAAGTCGAGTTTAAAAACAGACCTTACGTGTTGTTTCATTTACATGTATACAAAGAGGTATCTAATTAGAGTATGAGACCCTATAAGAGCTTAGAGTTGATTTGGGGTACATCTATAAACAACACTTTGAGAATTCATAACATATTCATACAATGTCCAAACACTATAAGAAAACTTGGCAAAAAAAAAAGTACACAAGTTTGTCATGTGCAATTTTTTAACCACCTTGAACTACACATATAAACATGTGCAAAATATTTGTTTGCTCACTACGAGTGCAATTTTGGAATTAGAAGGCATATAACATAGTGTTGGGAAGGTATCAAAAATTCTTTTACAACAATATATTACATGCATCCTAATTCCAAAAATTTCACTCGCAATGAGCAAATGAAGATTCTGCACATGTTTTAATACATCTACAATCCAAGGTGGTTAAAAACACTTCATATGACAAACTTGTGCAATGTTCTTTTACCAAATTTTCTTATAGTGAAATAAAGTGTGTCGGAATCTTCTTTCACTTGCCAATAAGATCTAATGTATGATTTAAATAAACTCAAGTGCTATTAGTGGAACACACACCTTATTCTAAAACAAAACAAGTAAAACCCGCCATGTGTTTTTTTACAAGCTTTTGTTGTTGAACGTCGTTTCTCTGTGTTTGTGTGGCCCGGCCTTCACCTGCCGATGATACGCCCTGTCAGCAACCCCCAACTCTAAATCTCCTTCGTTGTTAATACAACAGGACAAATCATGCCTCCTATTTTGTGCACGTTGGGGCCAACCTTAAAAAAATAACCCCCTCTTCTAAGGGTCTAAAATTTCTGAGAGGGTTACCAAGAATACTTTAGACCTATAGGTTCCAATTAATTTTTTTAAATTGCCAAAAATAGATCCTAAGGTGCCCAAAATGGAAATTTCAGAAAATGTGCCCCATAAGTGAATAGTGCTTGCATTTACGTCGAGAGGGGGGGGGGGGGGGTCTAGAGTCGGGGCTGTGCAGCAACCCAACCTATCTTTTGAATATCGCAGTACCATAGCTGGGTCGCCACCCCACGAACGAATATTTAATATTTTTTGAAAAACAAGGTTTGTTCCTCAAAAAATGAATCTCTCGGTTTTCGTTTTTGAGCAAAAATGATTAAAAATGGTCCACAATGGCCCAAAACAACTTAGAAATATCGTAATATAGCTAAAAATAATTTATTCTATTCTCGTTTTTTTGTCCTCGTAATTTCCGATTTTTTACATTTTACATTTTTTGAATTATGTTTTGGCGACCCAGCTATGGTACTATGGTAACATAATTTTAGTGTGGCCATCATGGACGTGCCATACGATGATTCAAGCCAATGATGGAAAAGCATGTGGCCATAGTGTCTGTGCCTTTATCAAGGCAGACTTCTGTTGAGTTGTTGTAGGTTGAGCATGTGTCATGTGGGACATAAGTTATAAGCAGATCTTTAATTCAATTGGGTTGGGGTGTGGTTTGACCTGTTCTAATTGAATCGGTTGACGCCTTCGTTGAAATACACGCTCTTGCAACTAACTCCAAATTTTCTCGATCAGCATTCAATTCCGTCTCTCGACCAACCTCCAAGTTCCTAGGCTTGTTCCTCTAAAAGTTCAGTCCTATTGCTGAGTCCACGCTCACACCCATTCTGGGAACATCTGGGAACATCTGGGAACACCCATTTATAGTATTGAGTTCCATTGTCTTGAGCTTCCGTAGTTGGGTCCTTTTTCTATAAGGTAAGTGGGCTCATTACCAACATTGTTCCTCTTGTCACCAGAATGTACAGTACTTGGTGTCTTCATCTTAACCCTTTAGTGCCCAAGAGACCACATTGTCGTCACTGATGTGTCAAAAACGCAAATAACAGAAGATCCATGAATAATTAGATTTTTGAATTGTGAATTTCGGAGTTGGAGATTCATAATATACATCTTTTAGAATAATTAAATTTCAGTTTGGGGTTGTGTAACTATCAAAATACCTATGAACAAAATGTGAAAAGACTGCAAATATTTGAAAATACAGTAAAGACTTACAAATATAGCACATGTACTATGCGGTATTTCTTTTGTTTGGAAGTTTGTTATATTGTTTTATTTTTTTGGATTGTATTCTATTGTTCATGTTCCATTAGTGTATGTATTCCAATCTTAATCAATGTACCAACTCCTTTCATATTTTAACGTATAAGTTTTTGTCCTAAACCCTATATGGATAAGTCACTATCACTTATAAAATTCACAATAATTATGTGTGAGTCCGATCTTTACATGAAAGATTGCAACGGAGAGGTGTTGACATAGGTCATTACTAACCTCTTCATTTTCTTTTTAGAAAATTTAACCCAAATTCTATTTAACTTTGAAGTCACACACCCTCCAAAATCTCATTTTTGAGTGTACATTATATGGTTCAAAAACATACTATAATCCAACAGTCCAATCTAATCAAGGATTAACCGGCACTTGTTTGATTAAGTTATGCTTACATTTATACGGTTAAATACTATTAATAGTATCCATAATTAGAACATAGTGAGTTTTAAGGAAAAAATCACCAAAAAAACTCTTGTTTCTCGAGAACCACCCTGGGTACTAAAGGGTCAAAAGAAATATGTAGGTTGATTGTGCATGGCTTAAGTTTTTTTGAAAACCATAATTGTAATTTGGTGCATAGGCCTAGGAATGCATTGAAGTTCTTTCCTGGCTTTTGGACCTACGGTGAGAAATTTTTGGATTTTCAATCCAATTGGGTCACCATAATTTGAATTAAATTATGGATAAATTAATATAAAAGCAAAAACAAAAGTACAGGGAACACAGGGAACACATGAGAACACGGAGAGTACGAAAACGTTTGGGAATACGGGGAACATAGAGGAAATATGGAACATGGGGAACATCTCGGCCAACGGCACATGGCCACAATAGTCTATACATTAACCCCTAAAGGACCAACCGTCCATTTTTTAGACAATGTATAGATTTCATCTACGTTTTCTCATCCGTGATGTTCTTTTTGTAAGGAAAAGATATACAACAAAAATCTATGGCAAGATAGCTTCATGCATGTGTGATCCAATTAGAAAGGGGATGATTTGTGAAATTTTTTTGCCTCATTTCATGTTGGAGTGATTCAACAAAAAATTCAAAGATTCTAGTCTACATGTACTCATGAAAAAATAAACTCATAAAATCAAGCAATCAAAAAAACTCCAAAAATCACTACACTTAGAATATTACATTTCAACCTATCACAAAAATTTCATCCATAGATTGTCAATATCTTCGATTGTGCGCCCATTGGCCATGTTCTTGGTATGATCGGAAAGCACTCAACAAAGAGGGGTGCACGGAAATGGTTTCATTGCATTTGGACGTCTGGTGTAAGAGTTATGGATTTTTAATTGAATTTTTTCAACATTAATTGAATTAAATTATGGAAAATGGAAGCTTTTGATGTCATTATTGGCATCATCGGAAAGCTCTCAGCAAGTAGGGGTGCTCTAAAGTTGTTTCGTAGCTTTTGAACCTATGGTGTGAAAGTTATGGATGTTTAACCCTTAAAGGTCCAGAGAGCCCTTTCCGACCACTATTATACAATAGTATTTCATTGTATTTGGAATGGTTCCACACCTCCTATGGATTTAAGATCAAAAGTGAAGTTAAAATTCACGTCGACATGGTTTTAATGAACTATTGGGGTTTCAATTTGGAACTTTTTACTTACAACAAAATGTCAAATATACGCCAGCGTATCTACTATCCCTATGGGACCTTTAAGGGTTAATCGAATTTGGTCACCTTGAATTGAATTGAATCATTGATAAATTATTCTAAAAAGCAAAATCACGGAGAACACGGGGAATACTGGGAGCACAGGGAATACATGGAACACGGGGAATAATCTGGGCCAACGGCACAAGGTCACACTAGTTATCTTTGATGCATACTTAAACACCCATTCACCCTTCGTAGCATAATAGAGTAGTGCAATATAGCACTCTTTTGAAAATTGGATTGAAAGAGAATCTTCATTGAGATTCGTTTTTTAGTAATGAAAGCATGTCATTTGTATTCCATGAATTTTGGGACTACTGTGTCATTGCCACGTAAACTTAGTTTCTAATTGTAATTAGAATGTGGTCCCATTGCAATAGGCAGGGTGTTGGCTCCCATTGCACTATTATGTTATGTTGTAACTGTACATAGCATAATAGAGCAATGGGAGCCATCACCCTTTTGCAATGACATAATAGTCCCAAAATTCATGGAATACAAATGACATTCCTACATTACTTAGAAAAGTGGATCTAAGTGAAGATTCTCTTTCAATCCGATTTTCAAAAGGGTGCTCCATTGTAGTGCTCTATTATGCTATGTAGCTCTGGGATCCCCTCTAAGTTAAAAATAAATAAAATCTTTAGTTTTAACAAAAGTTATTGTAACCACTAGCTGTTGCATGTACCATTTAACCCTTAACCCCTAAGCGTCTCCAGCTTTTTTGGGCTTAAAAACATCATTGCTTTTGATGTGTTATAGATCTAAATGCAAGTGAGGTATAAAAATCTCAACCGTACAATCTTGTAATATACATGTTGTAGATGATGTGGATAAAATTTGGAGTCATTTGGCCATATAGATTGCAAGATCATAGTGTTTTAGTGTAAAAAAAGGATGCTGAAATTTTCCTAGCAACACAATTAGAGGTAAAATTTGTTTTCAAAATTACTCAAATGAAAAAACTTTCAACTATAAAGTAGTTCAAAATCATCATATAAACACATTGGTACAAAAAAAAACTCATTAAAAAATGTAATGTGCCCTAAAATGGCCTTGCAATGTCAGAAAGTAGCCCAAAAAGTGACCGATTTGACCCAAAAAGCAAAAAGTGTCCAAATGACTACCAAACATTCAGAACAACATGGATTGACATGAAAATTTTACCATGATAACTAGACTTCAAGGGGAATCCAACCCAATAATTGTTTTTATTGAAAACGGACATGGGATGAAGGAGATACAAGCCCCCGAATTTGCAGCCATCAAAATGCACAAAAACTATCCAAAAAAAGACCCCTACTTTCAAATGATCACCAAAAATTCAATACATCTCGGATTGATCTAAAATTTTTACTAGTCATTCTATACACCATGCGGTTTGTTTTTCCAAAATTTCATTGTACTCGGACACTTTTTTGCAAAAGTTACAGCTCTATGAAGGTGAATGTACCCCAAAAAACGTCCAAAATATGAACGTCGAGACAGTTAGGGGTTAAGCGTGCAAGGAGCCCCGTGGGGTCGTTTTTCAGTCTAACGTTGATTTTCATCTAGTTTTTAATTTCAAATGAAAATGGTCCCAACTAAGAAAGTGTGGGGCTATCTTCTACTTTCTACAAAATTGTTAAAATTGCGTCCTTAACAGCACATTAAACCCAGGGTTTTGGTATATAAGACAGCTATAGGGGGTCTTATAGGCGGACTCATTTGAATCCCCCTATCACTGTAAACACCTAAATTCTCAATCAACAGCTTTAATCGTTCATATCTCATTAAATACTGGGAGTTAGCATTTGACCTTGGGCTCATTGGAAAGATCTTGTCGTGTACTACAAGATGCATATATCACAAGCAAGATTTGAGTAAGTTTTGAGCAAGATGTGAACAACATAACATCTGGTTTTAAAAAGCTCATATCTCCCTCAATATCAATCGTATCGTAGTGGTCTTAGGCTTTTTGTAAACGGCTGAACAAGGGCTACAAGATGCATACCTCACTCAAAAGATTCAAGTATAATATGAAGGAGATATAGACTTCTAAGGTTATGACCTTTAGAACCTGATACCTCCTTCAATATTAGTCCTGTGGTGTTGTTCTTTAGCTCTTTGTAAATGGCATGATGAGGGCTATAAGATTGGTACCTTGTTTGCTTGATTTGAGCAAGTTTTAAGTAACTTATGACACTTTTAGTTTTGTCAGTGTTAGAACCAGCAGCAGACTGGTGGTAACCACCAGCGTAGATGGCCTTTTATACCGAAACCCTGAGTTTAAAGGTTAATTTGTACCTTTTCCAGGGACAAGCCGCACTGACTGTCCTGAGAGTTGAAGACTTCCTGTTGAATACGAGGGATATTCCATGATGGATCTCCGTAACTTGGTTGAAGGTTCCCATGGAAAAAGCTTGCCTTGTGTTTTGTTTTGTTCCAGAAGTTCAGCCGTTTTATTGCAACTGAATGGATATGATCATCGGTCACATGCTTTATTTTTTTAAGATATTAAAACAGAAAGAAAGAGCTTGGATTGCTACAAGAGCCATCATGATGATGATGAAGCCGTTCTGTGGGTCTTCCACTGTACCTTTATAAGGTACATAATTGTTGACAAGTTTCTTTCTTGTACCAATTGTGGATGCATACCGTAGCTTCCTAGCAGCTTGGTCAGAAAATAAGTAATTTGAAGAGGGCCTAAATTTTTGGGAAATTACTGACCTAGTTTGCCCAAAAAATAAATTAAAATATTAAAAGGCCAATGGTTTATGTTTATATTTTTAGTATGTTACAGCTTGATTTTGATATATTATTTTTCGTGCTGTCTAATTGATTTTTGCACTTTTAATTAATTATTAGGTAGAAAGTTGCCCAAGCTGCTAGGAAGCTACGGTATTGATTGTATTGGAATACAGTAATTACCATATTTGGCTATCAGGGCCGGCAAAAAATGATTGTATAAAGAGAAGCCCAAATCTTTAGCAAATTATTTTTTTCAAAAAATATATATTTTGTATAGTGAAAAAGAGAATTTGAAAAAATACTCATATAATTTGAAAATTTTGAAATGTAATTTTCCAAAAAATTATTCGCCGAGACCCTAATAGCTAAGTACAATAATTTTTTCTTGAACTTTGAACATTGATTAATTGTTTCTACATGTAGAACTGTTTATACCACATGCTCAAAGCGCAAAAGAAATCTTGTTAATTGACACATGTCTTTAGAACATGGTGTGGAAATTGTTCTACGCACTTGGGATGTACAATAGGGGGACAAAATGTATGGCATTTTTACAGTTGAGTGGAAATAAAAAAGTCTTTGATCTTTGAAAGTGTCACTCAAATTGTCCCCAAGTTCCTAAATTTGAAACAAATGTTCTTTTATGAGTTAATTACATTTGTGCCAAGTTTTTTGGCCTAAACATTTAAGAAAATGGAATTATCGCAAATTTACTAACAAATATACACGTATACATAATGGTGCAATTTTCAAACATGGACAACAAATGGTCACGAAACAAGTGTGCAACTTCATATTGACAGGTGAATGATATTTTTGAGAAGTACTTATGTTAGAGGATTATGTATGATGGAAGATTAGATTTTAGAAGCATGAGGTGTTGTATTTCCGTCAACACGAATTTGATGACCCTAAAATAATTTCAAAAAACAACCCCATTAGTAAATTTGCAATAATTCTATTTTGGTAAATCTTTAAGTCACAAAACTTGACACACATGAAATCAACTCATTCAAAACCCTACATTCTAAATTTGGTAGAGAGGGGACCATTTTTGTGCCTTTGGGACCTTTTCAAAGATGACAATTTTTTTTAATTTTTTTCAAGTTGGAATGTAAAAACGCCAAATTTTTTGTCTCCCTACTGTATAGTGTGCCTCTCTATTAATCCTATAAATTTTGTACTAAAACATAACAACATATCTTCATGATCATTCAAGGTCTCTTGATAGAAATCTTTATAAGTGAAGCTTATCAACTCTAGTTTATATTTTAGTTTTTAAAATTTAGAAATTTTCAAATATTGTGCATTCTATTGCATTTACAAGCTTTGTGGGTCTATATCTATGCAATAATCTACAACACTTTCACTTGCTATATTTTCCCCCAAAAAATATTCTAATGAATTTTTTTACCATGTGAATTCTTACTGTGATCTTTATTTTCTATTTAAATGTTGCATTTGTTTGGAATGTTTTGAATTTAAAATATGGTTGTCTCTGCAAACAAAGCTAAAAATCAACACATTGAACCGAAAATTATCACCTAGAGTCATCATGATTCAATTTAGTGAGTTGATAACTCAAATAAATAAATAATTTACTATCTATGGAATGATTCAATAAGTTAGTATTGATAATTTGCGGTGAAAATCTTCTAAAGTTGTGCCAATGCCTTTTAAATTGGAAGCAATGATCAAGGCAAAGGTTTGACATATGCGCTCGTAGATTGATAGAATTTTGTGGTCATTAGATCATTTCAATGTAAGTGAGAAGCCTTAACAATCAAATAGTTGAAATTTTTTGATTAGTCATATGTAGTAGAAAACACTCCTTAGTTTACTAGATTTATATGTAATTCTACAATTTTTTAAAAAACTTTCTTACTAGAAGGATGTTCATTTCTAAGTTATTTATGCATGTATCCAATAAAATGTTCAAAATCTATCACTGATGATTTTAAAATGATTTTTTAAGATCAAACACTAAAAAACTCTTTAAAAGTTCTCCAAAAATCAACATTCTATTTTTGGAAAGTACAAATCTGTATGATTGATCAAAATGTTTTTTTCTTGAAGTCTCGATTGAAAATTTTAGAAAAAAACTAATTTAGTATCACTTTTATTACATGCAATAGTTGTAAAGCTTTGATTAGTCATATGTAATAAGCGACAAATTTTTTCTCACTAGATTTATACAAAAATGTATAATTTATTGGAACTTTCTTGTCACAGGAAATATGTTTATTTTCAAATTATCTACGAATTTATTCAATTATAGGTTTAAAATCAATCAATGATGATTTTAAAATGAATTTCTAAATTAGAACTCTATAAACTCTTTAAAAAATTACCAAAATTCAACAATCTAATTAAAAAAATTAAAAATTCATATGATTAATCAAAATGTTGTTTACTTAGATATTGATTGAGTATTTTGAAAGAAGTTGATTTCGTATCACTGTACATGCAGTTTTGTGAGTGGTGGTACAAAGGGGTGACAATCTTTTTTTAGGGGCACTATACATTGAAAATGTGATGTTATGGAGTGTGATAGTAATGAAATATGGGTGTTAAGAACATTGAATGCTACACTCCATAGGCTGTTTAGGTTTCCTTTTCTAATTAGGTTGTTTCTTTTTTAACATAATTTTGGTGCGTGAGGAAAAGTTACAATTCAAAATCTATGTCATTGTAAAAAAGTGTGAAATATATTTTTAAAATATACCTAAAAATGCTACCAAAAGGTGAACAATGACTCTAAAATGATCTCTTTGTGGCTTAAAATTTGAAATGGAATCTTACTTTATTTGTTGGAGATCCATGGCATAATTGCAAGAGTAACAAGAACTACACTCTTGAAAGTGACATAACATAAGAAGTTGTTTGGCTTGTCCCTTTTTACAAATTTTGGTAACTAAAAAGATCTTGAATTGAAGGTTTATAGTTTTACAGTGGAGGCATCATTTTTATTGTTGAAGAATGATGTCTCTATAATAGCACTGAGGTAGAAACACCTATTGTCAACATTATTCCCATTGCCACTAGAATGTACTTAAATGATTTCATTCTAAAAGGGCGATGTAGGACAATTGCACAAATTGAGTTATTGTTGCACTCAATCAAGGCAATTGGTTCCCAAGTAATCTCATATCTTGTGCTATTAATACAATACTTTGATTGGTTTTGTGCAATGAAATCCTTTTTCATTTCAAAAATTGTGTTCCCTAAGAGAGAAGGCACAATACCGTACGAGGAAGGCAGGGTCGGCACTTTTGTGTCGAATAATTAATAAAAGTTCAAAAAGTGAAGGTCGGCACTTTCAAAAACAATTATTAAAAATTCGGCTATTAATAACTAACATTGAATTTTACTAGCGGCTAAACGTTTTCTTTTGTTTTTTGTCTACGATTTTTGTTGACTTCATTTTTGTTGATTTCAACAAAATACTTGATAAATTTATTTATTTTTTTGGCATTTTTTTGGGGAATTATTTTCTGCCGACCCTGCCTTCCTGGTACGGTACTATTTCATTGGGTTACCAGAGGTGGAGGGCACGGTTGGGAAAAAATATTTGATCCCAGAGGAGGAAACTCCAGTTTGTTATCTGTATAAGAGATCTTATTGGAAAGCCTTATAGAATCACCTTCAATTAGTCTCAAAGGTTTGCAAAGAAAATACTACCCACCAAATCAAGATAAAGAGCACCCAAGAGCATCGGAGAGAATCTTGGAAACTTTAGTAGGGTAGAAAGTCTAGGACTTAATAATGTAGTGGTTGAAGTCTACATGAGAATTACAACTTGAGCTGAAAACCCGAAATCCGGGGAATTAAAAAGAGGGCAAAGGAACAAACACAGCAACGCAAGCGTCACAGGAAAGGCCCGGACGCACAAAGCATCACCTGAAAGCCAAAGCAAACAAAGTTCCAAAGACTAAGAGGGGAAAAGAAAAACGACCAAGATATGAACGACAAATGAAGGTCCAACCGAAAAGGGAGAGAGAGTCCACAATCAAGCCAAAGAGCAAGACAGCAGAGCACCACTAAGAGTCAAAAACCCTAATCTGGTTCTAAAGGAAAGTTCCTAGGAAAGCTACTGCTACTGTGAGCAGCTAAAGAGTGAGAAACTAAAGCAGAGTGACAAGGCTGGGACATGGCCGCAGCTGGGTGAAGTTGGGACAGCGCGTGCTCCTGAGGAGTAAAAGGAGAAAGGAATTGGCCATTGGATCTCGGCTGTTGGAGATGAAGATCTTCAGGTGTCTGAAGGTGATCAGGAAAGGTTGGAAGGTCCGTTTCCATATTGAGCTACATGGGAAGAAAGAATTTGTGGGAATCCTTATACTACATACATTTTGGGAACAATCTGCACCAGAGATTAAAAAGAATTCTTTCAAAATCCATTACTTAAGGATATGCATGATTCCAAAGACGAGTTCCTTCGCAGAGCCCACAGCATTCAATGGCGATTTCTGCACAGATCAAATCAGGATTGAACCCAAAGACAAAAGCAGGTATCTGTGTACAACTAATGAAGCCAAATAGACAAGTCTCCAAAGGAGGAGCCTCTTGTTTGTGTGTTTCCCAAATGAATATAGACAGAAATGAATTATACTTACAAAGAACGGGCCCAGCCAGCCTCTTTTTTCCAACAAATCATGCAGTGCGTCTTCGTAGGACCACTGCCACGCTCGCACAAAAATACATCGACTCTAAATAGTTGTACAATCAGCTGAAATTTGCTGATGCCTTTGAATGAATGTAAAAATCTGTATTTACACAAGGTCAAGTTAGGAATCAGCACTCAAATAAACTGTCTCCAGCAGATGGTCGAAAACAAGCTTTTGAAGCTGATTTAACTTTCAAAAAGAAGAAGAGCACGCTTGGAAGCTATTGATGACATTTCCTTAAATTTTAGTGAATTTAATGGCATATGCTTCCTTTGCAGAGGCTGATTAGAATAACTCAAAATGCACACAGGTCCATAAAATGCTGATGTTAGTTTAATGCTCGCATATGTCGATGAGATGATTTATTAGGCCAATACCAAAAGGTGGTACTTACCAAAATTAAATTAATAAACCAATTATCATCACCCAGGAGTACCTGTAAAACCTGTTTCCACAAACAAAAACACACTTAGGACATTATAGGTAATCCACAATATGATCAATCAAATCACCAGAATTAGTGAAAAACACTGCAAGTGTTGGTAAAATAAATAGATTAAAATTGAACAAAAGGAAGTCTACATAAGACCTACTCAAAATTGCTAAAAATAAACATGAGGCTTCTTTGGTTAATTCTGCATACCTATTCATTTTTTGGTAATCGGAAGGTCCTCTTCAAAAACTTAGAAGCTGTGTCATCACCTCGATAACAGAGTACTCGCAACAATGTATCAGGATCAGAAGCACTCCAATTGCCCGTGGTAGGTGGAAGAGAGGGTTTAGTTCCAGCTTTCCCTCCTCTTCCATTAGCAGAGGAAAATCTCTGAATGAGCTCATTGGTGGGACAAGAAAACAAAGAAACGATTTCGTTTGCCAAAGCGGATTCGCGGTCCACCTTGTCCGCAGGCAGTCCATCTCCATCAGCAATGAAGAGATCCTTAACCCTCTTGAGATCAGCCTTCAGCACACTTGCATCACTGACAGTGAAAGACCGATTGGGACCAGCTGCCATGAGAACCAGCATAAGTCCTTCGAAACAGGCTCGCATGAGTGCGAAAATGACTCGGTTCCGGAGACGCTCCGCGGAACTCTCCGAAATCACACCAAGTTGAACATCAAGCTCCTCAATCACATCATCAATCCTGGCATTTGCCACTCCTCCCATGTAAAGCCCATCCCACAGGACAGGCTTCAAATCGACGAAAACCACTCGGTAAGCTGCGATCTCCATGAGCTTGTCAATACCTTCCTTCAACATACCCCTAGTTTGGTATAAATTGCTGTCCACCAGTTCTTCACTTGGTTGCATGGACGGATGGTGATTGGACAGATCAGGATCCTTTTGCCACCCGAACCGTATCTTCTTCTCAACGCCGTCTATCTCTGTGTTGAGATGGTGCAGTGTGTTCATGCGCACACAAATGTGTGGCAGGTTGTAGACTTCGTTTGAGTTTGGTCCCTTCCGTTGCACGCCTTTCGCTCTGTTGCTTGTTTTCTCACTCTTCCCCTTTCCACCAAACCAAGATTTCTTTGTCTTGCATCGAGTAAGAGGAGGAATTAGTGGAATCAGCGCATCTTTTGAACCTGGAAATCCAATAGCATACAATGGATTAGTTGTAAGGAAAAAAAAACCAACTTTACCTACCAGAAGTATTATACCTTAGAGAACTCTGTACGAAAGGTTCATCTGCCACACATGGATTTAGCAAAGAAATAGATTCAATCCAACAAAGATGGTTTTTTCAGCAGGAGAATGACAGTTTTTTTAGTGTAGCAACAGGCTCATAGAGGACCCAACCTCAAGAGATACTCTAGGTTTTACACATTAAAATTTGCAGAGTTTTAACACAGCTGGGTTTTCCTTTAACCCCTAAAGGACCAAGAAGCCCAAATTGGGCTCCATGTTTTTTGTAACAGTTTTGAGTAGGTCCTATTTGGACTTCCTCTTTTTCAAATTTATTTGTTTTTTAACCAACACATGCAATGATCTTCACTAGTTCTGGTGATATAAAATTTGGTCCCATCTGAATTATATTTTTCACAATATCATCAATTGGATTTTGTAATTTTAAAACTGTGAATCCTTGGTCCTTTAGGGGTTAAGAATATGGTCAGAACAAGGAAGGCATTCACACTGGACTTACCACAATCACCAATCGCTTGAGTGGCATAATCTTTGAACGCAATGTCGATGCCATTTACTAATTCCTGGAGCAAGTCCGGAAACTGAGATACAGGGAGTGCAAAATATCCATCCAGTGTTTCATCCACAATACGAAGAAGCTCCACCACCGACGGAGCATAACGCTCTTTCAAAGAATCAGGCTCCCACGTCTGACACAAAGCCAAAAGCATAGAAATGAGATGAAAAACTATGGAGCTCAGACAACCAGGTGGAGTGAATACTATTACTATACAGATAGTTTTTAACCCTTAAAGAACTAAGAAGCCTGAATTGGGCCTCATGTTCTTTTCAGCATTATTTTGAGTAGGTCCTATATGGAGTTTCATTTGTTCAAATTTCTTTCCTTTTTGACCAACACATGTAATGTTCTTCATTGATTCCGATGACATAAACTTGGTCCCATCTAAATTATCATTTTTCACAACATGATCGATTGAATGTCATTTTAAACCATGAATCCTTGGTGCTTCAAAAGCTAATGAAGGATTACATTATGGTAACTCTGTAAACATATCCCTATTACAGACCATACTTTCTTTTTTCCAATATATGCTTGATGACCACCTCCTACATGATTTATTTCCAACTTCTGAAGATATGGCAGCGGCCACTTTTGGTCATTTAGGCAATTAAGGGTTAAGGAAGAAAATGGTACCTCCTGTTCGACGTTGCGAATGACCATATCTCCCAGCAATTCCAGCCTTCCGTCGACCCATTTCCGGGCTAACTCACCCACTATTTTGTCAGCTTCAAACGGTGGCATTTCTCTGATCAAGCCCTTCCCTCCATCCTCTGCATCCACTCCCTCTTCTACTGCGATTTGGACTAAAGACTTCTCTAAAAGATCAGCAGCCTCCAAGACTTGCATTGTATCCGGGGTCAACGCTGTCACCGCGGACATATACTGCTTGATTTCCCTACTGTAACACGCATGTAGAGTGGCAGCAGCCACCCCTCCTGCATACGGATGCCATTCCTTCAGTGTAGGGCTGTACGTCTCGATTTCCTTATTTGCAAGTACTGAGGTGTCTTTTGCAAGCTGTGCTAAAGCTGGTATGGGCTCATCCGCTGCCTTTCTTCTCACATCCACGCTCTCCATCATCTGCACACAAAATGATTCCCATGTTTGTACTTAAAAAAACCATAAGGTCAAGTTTAACCACCTCATGATTTTTAGCACTTTGGAGTGCACCATATGAGGACTTTCTTTTGTTCATTTATAATGTATTTTGTGACCAACACATGCAATGTTCTTCACTGATTCTGATGATATAAAATTTAACCCCATCTGAATTATATTTTCCACAAAAAGATTCGCTTCAAAACCATGGAATCTCCGTCCTTTAGGGACCAAGGATTGATGGCTTTAAAATTGATCATATTGCGAAAATACAGTTCAGATGAGAATGAATTTTATATCACTGAAATCAGTGAAGAACAGTACATATGCTGGTCAAAAAATAAATAAATTTGAACAAAAGGAAGTCCACATAGAACCTACTCCAAACTGCTAAAAACCCATGAGGCTCAATTCAGGCTTCTTGGTTCTTTGGGGGTTAACAACCACCACTTCTGTGTGCGTACCTGGGCAAATGAAGTTCGAATGGATGACCGGATGTAGACGTCGACTGTGTTAAGAACAATGTTGGGCGGGCTCTTCATTTTTTTTCTCTTGTCAGTAAAGATATCCTCCCCTATAATCTCCGCGCTTTGCACAGCCAACGACAGAACCTTCCCAAAAGGACCTCCAGCACCCTCAGGAAAGGAATCTTGATACGCCAAGAGACGCTTCTCAGACCAAGACTGGATGGTGGTGAGAATGGCATGCAAGAGGTTCCATTGCTCAGGCCGGCAGCTCTTGTAGTCTTTCACGACCTCGCCCATCTGGCTCTCAGCAGCTCCCAGCAAATCCACCTCAGTTTGCCCGGTGAGAATGTACTGGCGAAATAGAACCCACATGAAGAGCATGTTATGAGTCAGCTGGTCGATTCCGAGCACACCCCACGTCTTCTTGATCATCTCCATCAAGTCGTCGAGCTCCTCCAGCACCGTGCCTTCTTCCACAGTGTCGAAACAGCATCCCAGAAGCGCGGCGTAGAGATTGGCATTCACCGGATACCCGTCCACCCAGTGCAGAATGTCCTCGTCCGTTTCCCCATTGTAGGGCCTCGTGGCACGTGTCATGGCTGCACTTCGTAACGCTTGGATGCTCTCTGTGTTCTTGCCTGTGTCTGAGCCCCGGCTGTACATCTCCTTCAAGCACTGCCGCAGACGAAGCGCGTCCACGCCGTTGGAATCGCCCCGGACCAGCGGGTGCGCCAACAGCCCCGCTTCCAACACCCGCAGCTGCCTCTTCAACCACCGTATGTGCTCCCCCGAGTCCGTGAACGTGGATGCTGGAATGTTTTGTAGAAGCTCCAGAGGAACCAGCATGAGCTCAGTACGCTTGCTCGCCTGCGAAGAATACAGAAAGCTCCTTTCAGCACACAACTTCAAAAAATCTTCCTTAGTTTCTGTTATTACAGAAAGACTTGTTTACATCCCTTCCTAATTACATTCGCACGTACTTTTCCTAGCAAGTACTATGCGGAAAGGGACCCTGGCAAGTAAAGACAAAGTTATTGCTTGCAATGTAGGTTTGGGAGGTATGAGCCATCAATATACAAGCTCTTCTCAACACAACTTTGAAAGGACCTTATTTTTTTGTTTTGTCATTACAAAGACTACCTTTTTCTATCATTGAAGTCATGACTACGTATGCTGGATCAATCTTCCTAATTACATTCTCACATACTTATCCTGGCAAGTGCAGGCACGGGATAGACCCTGGCAAAGTAAAGACGAAGTTATTGGTTGCAACGTAGGTTTGGGAGGTATGAGCCATCGATATAAAAGCTCTTATCAACACAACGTTAAAAAGGCTTTATTTTTTGTTTCGTCGCTACAAAGACCACCTTAAAGATATGATTACATCTGCTGGGTCCTGACACAGGGGACGGCCCCCTCCGAGGGCCTCACCCAGCATAAAGAACATCGTCGGAAAGTTACAAAATGTAAGGTTACCTCCTCACTCGCTAGCTATATTTCCGCGATTTAACCAGCCCTGTTGTTAAATACAAAAATTTCAACGCGGTCTTTATGCAGAGAAAGAAGGTAGCAAAGTGGCGTTCGGGTACCTACCTGACCAGCTGCAGCACGAGAAAGAGCTCGCCGTGTCCGCATGTCCACAGCCTCAGGAATCAACATCTGGTCACGCATGAGCTCAGCCGTGGTGCGAGCTTTGCCGCGGCGAGATGCGCCACCCTTGGCTTTTAGACCCAGCGCTTTCTTCATTCGGCTGGCAGCCACGGATGTCAAGGATTTCTCAGGTTTCGACCGTGCTGATCCCACACTCCTTGCACTCAATGCCGTCGTCCCAATTGCAGCCAGCAGAATCTCATACGCTGATTCTCGGTAGTCATCCTCTGCATCAATCAATCAATCAAATGAATAAGCAAGTCCGAGGTAGAGAATACTAAATCCATTCGAGACCTCATCCTCTCACTGACACCAACTCATCTCTTCCCATAGTTGTAGAGTTAGTGGCAAATCCATGTATCATTTTTATGGATAAGCCAACTTCAAGGCTTGATGCTCGAGCTGCAGCTATTGTAATGGGAACAGTGAGAAAAACAATAAATACAGGGCAAATTGTTGTTTGTACAATCCATCAACCTAATATTGATATTTTTTAAGCATTTGATGAACTAATACTTCTTGAGCGTGGAGGTGGAGTTAGTTATGTTGGCTCATTGCACTTGGTTCGAGTTTTTAGCTGAGGGTAATTTAGCTAAGGGTGATTTGGCTAAATAACTATGGTCATTGATCTTTGAATGGAAAAGGAGTTGTCTAATTTCCCTTCTTCAATAGACTCTGAACTCATTATTATCACACTCTCAAATATCACATTTCAATATCTGTAGAGAATATTTGCTAATATACACATGTGATTGGACACTTTCCACATGCCGTACGTTGGGTACCAAAGGGGTGATATAAAAGAGTTCTAAGTGTAAGTGGTCTACAACCTCCCACTTTGAATGATTGCATAAGAAATCATCATACAGAGTGATCTCAATAGGGTTATCCTGAAAAGGGGATTGCTGAGCCTATCGGCAAAAAGGAAGGGTGAGGGTAATCTCAGAATTCATACCGACACAATCAGTATCAAATTAAATTATAGTGCCAAGGCGAGAAACATGAAAATAAGAATGAGGAAGTGGACAACATATTCATACATATGACAAGATCAATGCAAAGTCTTTGGAGCTACTGTACCTGTTAGGTCGACCTTCACGCGTGGTATTGGATTTCCGATCTCAGGACTGGAGGTCATTCTCTGCCTTGAACCATCCGACTGAGCTGAAGGCGCCATAGCTCAAAAAATATTACAGCAAATAAATAAAATGCTGTCCCAACACCGACCCCTCGAAGTGATTCCTGGAGAATTTTCCATAAAAGACACAAAAGTAAATATGTCGGATAAGCAAAATCTATCGAAATCCATCAAAAAGAAAAATCTATCAAAAAGCAATAGCTGGAAAAACACAAATAACTCATTCAGATCAAATGCGCCATATCTTCAAAAGAATATTCAGAAAGCAATTTCCTCTGCATTACCTTACGCCTTAAAATTAGTGTTCCAATGCTTGCAGGAGAATTTTTCACACAAAGTAAGTTCGTTGGAGAAATCTGTCGAAATCTGTGCCTTGAAAAAATTAACGTTGGAAAACAGGCTCGTTCAGATCAGAGCAAAAGAGAACTTGGAAGCTTTATTCTTCTTCAACACACGCAAAACACCAAATCCAAGTATCGTCCATGGTGAGCTACTTGAAAACCATCCCTTGCAGCCGCATCGGTTGAAGATCCCTACATAAAACGCAGATCCTGTCAATGCCGAACGCGGTGCGGTCCTCAAAGATTACAATGTCCAGATCTAAATCACTCTCCACATTGATTTCTTTCCACTTGCTCGTGCGAGCTACTGACGACCTACAGCACCAGACGCTGCCTGTGAAGACTGGAAAAGGAGGTGGAGAAAAGGCGAGCAAATGCTGGTGAGGGAACGCGGGATCTGACTGACCTTTTGCGCCAGGTTCGAGGCAATGTCGGCGAGGAAAAACACGGGAAAATCCACAGCGACAATAATAATATAAGTTAAGGAGGAGATGAAGAAGAAGGGCACGAAGATGTGAGTAGACGAGCGCGAGCAGAGGGCAAAGGAGGAAAAGAGGGGCAGCAGGAGCGGCAGACGCAACAGCAGGAGTAGAAAGCAACAGCAACGCGCACTGCGACTAACGGACCTCCAAAGGGGTCCTGCTATGGCAGACTACAGTTGTACGCTCTGGTTCTAGGTCATTGCTCTGCCTATCTTTAGGCTCAACCTATGTTCACACTTGGTCTTAGGAGTGGTGGATTTATTTTTTATTTTTTTAAAATTTATTTATTTGGTTTTGATTTTTTGTTTGTATGACACATAAGATACGGGCAATCAGTAAACTTAGGAAGGGTCATCTTAATGTCAAAATGACATATGCCACGGTGGTGTAGGGATTAGTGTCATTTTGATGTCAATTTGATGTAAGCTTCACATCCATGTGATATAGGTCATTCTAATGTAAGGTTAGCATGTATCATTTTCATATTAAGTTTACATCATTTTGACTTGGGGCATATTAAGTTTACATCATTTTGACTTGGGACATGTTAAGTTTGCATCATTTTGACATCAAAATGGCATTAATCCTTACATCACCGTGACATATGTCATTTTGATGTCATTTTGACATCAAGATGATCATTTTTAAGTTTACTAATGTGGTAACATCCAAAAAAGAGCCTTGAAGTTGCACTCTTCCACCTACATACAGCCCTTATAAAATGATGAACCATTCGTACATCGGGAACTTCGAGGCATGTGAACATGGTGCCATGATGGTGCATTGAAATGCAATTAAGATAATTTGGTGCCAACCTCCATACCAACCTGATATGGATAAAATGACACAAAAATGACATGTATGTGGCCTTTGATGTCAAAATGGCACCAAAATAGTCTGGCCCAACTTTTCTAAGGCAAGTAACCACAAGTGGAGTGATAGTTAAAAAGATGGAGTGACATCATTATTCAAACAAAGATTCTTCTACATGTAGTTGAAAGGGGGAGTTGAGAGGGCTCTCTATGTTTTCCATTTTGTCTATATCTTCTTCAAGCACATTTTAAAGGAGGACAAAAATACATATTTCTCATCCCTTTACATGTGTGTCAAAGCTTCATAAGTGTCTTGGTGGAGAAGCTCTAAGGTAGAGGCACCCAATACCGCATACCTTGACATTAGAAGAGAAATGAACCCTCCAAGGGGCTAATTCGATGTTCGGGCAAAAATCTAATTTTTTATTGGAATTCATTTTTAAATAAAAATATTTTAAAAATAAAAATGTTAATAAAATAAAATTAAAAATATTATTTGAAAATGTTAGAAAATGTTTAAAAAATGTTTAAAGATTTTTTGAACAATTTTTAATATTTAAAATATATTAAAAAAATAAAAAACTTTTAATATTTAAATATCCAATCTGAAATGTCGAACTCATGCCACATCAGATTTCATTTTTGTAATATGTTTTAATTAATTAAATATTTTTTAAATTTTCAAAAAGTTAAAATAAAAATAAAAACTCGAGGCCTCTTAGAGGGCTCAAATTTCTTGTAATGGTTTTTGTCTTTTAGATATCCCAACTATTGTCACCTGAAGAATTGCATGAATTCCTAAAGGACCAAAATCGACTTGAATTTGGCTTTGTGTTTTTTGACACTCTTGAGTACTAGGTCCTATGCAAACTTCTTTTTGTTCAAATTTAATTGTTTTTTGATCAACACATGAATGCAATGTTCTTCACTAATTTGAGTGATATAAAATTTAGTCTCGTATAAATTATATTTTTGAAAATATGATTGATTGAATTTGGCATTTAAAACCATGCATCCTTAGTCCTTTGGGGTTAAAATTTGATCACTTGTAACCCCTAGAGAACCTAAAACTGACTACTTGTCACTCAATCAAAAGGCTTCGACAAGTGAGCGGAATTGGGGCATTTAGGATGCAATTTGTGATACTTTTTGTGTTGGAGAAACAACCACCTATATGACACGAGTGGGGTATGACTAATTTTTAGCTTTCAAAATTCATATAAATTACATTTACATTGAGATATTATTTTTATTTTTCATTTTTATTCATGAATCTTATCTTTCTACAAGTAAAAAATAGTCCTAATTCAATTTTCAAAAAACTCCAATCATATCTATGTTAAAAGAAAATGAATGAAATTTATCACAATTACGGGCACCGATGATTTGCAAAAGGCAACATATTTGAATTTCCGGTCTTTGGAAGGAAAAAGAAAGTTGAAGATAAAAATTCTGGTGTGTCTTTTGAACCTACAATGCAAAAATTATGGATTTTTAATAGAATCCAGTCACCATAAATTGAGTTAAATTATGGATAAATTATTCTAAAAATAAAAAATAAAATAAAGTATGGCTAAATCAAGAACACTTGGGTCAACGGCTAGTAGTAGCTTTAATGGACATTTTAGATGCCTCCAACTTACGTTGTGTTTAGCTATTATCGAATTAAAAATATACATAGTATCAACTCGGATTTCAAAATGACATCAACATAAATTCTAGTGCCAAAAATCACTTGAATTGCGGAACTCACCAACTACAAAGTTTTTAGTAAATATAAGTTGGAAGATGATCTCTATTACAAAGAATATAATTGAACTGACAACCTTGTGGGCTTTTACCATAAACCCTACCAGCGGCCTCGGTTAGAAGGGATGAAACGTAATTATGACTTATTAAACTTGTGTCTTGGTGAAGCGTATACAATGTTTATGCCTTGAATCCTTTGATAGGAAGGAATGACACTTTGATGTCTTTGAACTGTCAGCCTTGATTAAAAGGAATGAAACAAAGTTGTGACTATTGAACACTAGCCTTGATCAAAAGTATTTGAAAAATGGTTTGTTTTTAATAATAGTAATGTAGTATTTGTGTCACTCTCATTGTTTGCCCCATTTGAAGTGAACATGCTCACATTGGAAGTATAAAATATAGAACAATTATATCGGGAAAACAATTGCCAATTATTTCCGGATAGGAGTATTTTACATTGTTCAACTATACTCATAGATGTAAATTGCTTCATCGACCAAGGTTCTATGTCTGGTGGGCATTGTACTGTGGACGATAGAACATACTCTTTGTTCATGTTGGCCTCAAAAGAGGATCAAATTTCCTATCTATCTATCTATTTATATTGCTTCATCTTTCTAATACACCAATTATTGCCATTGCTATTAGACACACTAATTATTTACTCAAGGCTATAACTTTTTACAGAAGAAAAATATATTTACCAATGTCAAAGATATTTGGTACTACCAATGTAGTAGAATGTCCATAAACATATTTCGTAAAAAGTGTTCACCTTGCGTAAAAAGATATAGCCATTTTAAAACAATTAGTGTGTCTTACAGTAATGGTTGTAATGGTAATGATCGGTGTGGTGAAGATTTCTTCATACGCAACCTAAAAGAAAAATGAATAAAAAAATCCTAGCGAGATGCTCTTAGAAAAGAGGGCCAACTGTAGAAGACCAAGGTCCGGTTTCAGTAACCGCAACATTCTTCTGGCATGACACGCCTACTTACTACACTGAAATCTCCATACCGGTATACTGTGGGTGGGTGGATGGCGTGGGTACATTCATCTAATTGGACAAAATTTCATCCAATTTGAACATTTTTCATCGAAGTTGGTACGACATTTTGAAAAAATAATTATTAGTAAAGCCTCGTAAATACTTTGGGTCGCAGCATATGGTGATTTCAGTGTCCTTACGTACTTACCACTTACTACTCTGCCCCTTGCCTGGGATTCACTCATGCACATTCTGCACCATTCGCTCCCTCTCTG
Source organism: Pohlia nutans (assembly GCA_022496805.1). Classification (NCBI taxonomy): domain Eukaryota; kingdom Viridiplantae; phylum Streptophyta; class Bryopsida; order Bryales; family Mniaceae; genus Pohlia; species Pohlia nutans. The sequence continues at coordinate 10,866,244 of CM040092.1, read as the reverse complement.
ACGCTGTGCTTTCCAAGCTTCCCCTTCTCATTCCCAGGAAGAATTCATACCACGAGGGTTTTTTTCTGAAATTCATACCATGAGCGTTGTTTCGTGTGCTTGCTAAACAACAATGGAGCGGGGAATTCTTCTTCTTCTTGCGCTCGTCGTTTCCATTTCGGTTTTGGTACAAGGGAATGGATCGCCATCGCGGGCGAGGCTGTCGTCCATCTTGGACGCGGACGGAGAATGGCATGTGCACGCCGCGCCGGAGATTGGTTTGTACGGGAAACAAGAAGAAGAGTCCACTGAGGATGTGAAGATTTGGCCAATGCCGGTGTCCGTGGCGCGCGGCGCCAGCACGCTCCTCCTGCCAACAACGTTCGCCTTCCAGGGCCCCCAAGGATTATCGGAGACGCTGGCCCGCGCGTTCGAGCGCTACCACGATCTCATCTTCTCGCAGCACGCGCATCAATCTGTTGTGCGCTTCGATCACGAAACCCCGTCGCGCCTGCTCTCCAAGCTCGTCGTTACGCTTGGATCACGCAACGAAGAGGTTCAATGCGCACCATCACTCCTTTAGAATTAAAATTTTCCGCTATTTTTGAGTTTAATTTTGTCACAGAACGTGTTCACTGGAGAGTTGTTGGTAAATTTCCACTCATATGCATATAAGTTGCATTTTGGTGAATCAAATCGGGGTGAATTTTCTGATTTTATACTTTTGATTGCAAAACGTAAGTGAGGGTCAGATTCGACAGCTTGGTGTCGAACTTGAGTTTCCACGTCAGATTTTGAGAGGCCGCGCCACCCTGTACCAATCACAAGATGACACGTGGCACTTTCGAACACAAAATTTGATTTATGTCGAAACTGACCGTGACCTAGGGGTAATGACAATTGTGATTGAAGCGTGGAATTCATTATGATATGTGCTTCAGTGACTGAAAATAGGGGTGTATCTAAATGGATACATATGCATAAGTTGCATTGAAATAGGGGTGAGTTTGTCTGATTTTAGAAGCAGATGATCATTTTGATTGCATAATGACAATTGTGATCGAAGCATGGAATTAATTCAGTGTGGAGGGTTACAATATGCGCTTCAGTGAATGAAAATAGGAGTGAAAATAATAGAGCAATATTTCTTACCTTGAAGTTCGTGACCCTCACCTGCACTGATGCTCATAATCTTCTGGATTGTAGCTATGAAACACTATACCTTCTATGTGTGCAAATGCTGAGATACGTTCAGTTCATTTAATCTTAGAGCTTCGAAGTCTCCAATGTGTGTCAATGCTCCGATCGTTTGATCTATGTGTCATGTTAGGGTTCATGTCTGTCCGGAGAGCTTGTATACACTACTTTTTTCCTGAATGATTAACTGACAGCATATGATAATTCAGTGATGAATATGATGAATTCAGTGTGGAATGTTACGATATGCGCTTCAGTGAATGAAAATAGGGGTGTATCAAAATGGCCATTGATTTTTCGGGTTTGGAAGCATATGATAATTTTGATGGTGAAATGGCATCTGTGCCAAGAGTGGAAGGTTACTAACAACTCTACATTGGATTCTGAGTATGCACTTTCGGTGAAGTGTATTGAAATGGCCATTTATTTTGCACTTCACTTTATATGAAGAAAAATTAGGGATGTGGCATTGGAATCTGCTCCAGATCAATGCAGATACTTACTTAGCTCTGCACTTGCTTGCATTGTGTGCAGCTTCAATATGGAGTGGACGAGTCCTACACGCTGGACGTTCCTGATGGCTCACAGAGCAATACTGCTTACCTTGAAGTACGTGACCCTCACCTGCACTGATGCTCAAATGCACGATGCATTTAACCCCTAAAGGACCAAGAAGTCCAAACTTGACCTCATGTTTTTTTATGTTTGAGTAGGTTCTATGTGGACTTCTTTTAGTTCAAATCTATTTGTCTTCTGACCAACACATGCAATGTTCTTCATTGATTCTAGTGATATAAAATTTTGTCCCATCTTAATTATACTTTTCACAATATGATCGATTGATTTTGTCATTTTAAAACCATGAACCCTTGGTCCTTTGGGAGTTAATCTTCTGGATTGTAGCTATGAAACTATACCTCCTATGTGTGCAAATGCTGAGCTATGTTCAGTTCATTTAATCTTAGAGCTTCTTCTTTCATTTGAGGAATTCTCTAATGTCTGTGCTCCAATTGTTTGATCTGTGTGTCACGTTAGGGTTCATGTCTGTCCTACTTTGTTTTCTGAATGATTAGCTGACAACTTGGCAGGCACCGACTGTTTATGGAGCACTTCGTGGTCTTGAGGTTTGTCCTTCACTAACGCTTATATGACGCTTTTACTTGTTGCAACAATCGTGGAGGTTTAGAAAAGTAGTAGTTCCTGCAGCCTGGATGCTGGATACTGGTCTCTATTCATCGTTGACTTAATGTAAGAGTGATCACTACGTGCTTGTGAATTGTGTCACATCAGGGAACGGTCTAACTATGCAACTGCAGGGGTTGATCTATGTGTAGACGTTTAGTCAGCTGACAACGTTCAATTTCAAGGAAAAGTCGGTGCAAATCACGAAAGCGCCTTATACCATCAAAGACTTTCCTCGGTTCGCATATCGTGGGCTAATGATTGGTATTCACTGTTACTCATGCTTTCATATGTATAAAATCAAATCAATCTCGTCATGTTTTTTTGTTTGGTTTGGGTACTCAATACAGTGATCTTGGAACAGACACTTCTCGCCATTACCAACCTGTTTCGTCCATTAAACGAGTTCTCGACTCCATGGCACAGTCCAAGCTTGTAAGTTGAGTTTCGTTGCTGTCTTTGTTACTTAGAAAGAAGAGTTCACGTTGGCTTATTTGAGAATCTTGAACTAGTAATTAGAGAGCCTGATGTCAATGGTATTATGATATGCAGAATGTCCTACATTGGCATATTGTAGACGAGGAATCATTCCCTATGGAAATTCCTTCATATCCGCTGCTTTGGAAAGGTGCTTACTCAAATGCTGAACGGTACACTATGGACGATGCTCGTGAACTCGTGGAGTATGTATCTAACACCTTGATGATTGAACTATCTGTCACTTTTGATGTATGAACCTTTTGAAGATAAAATAGCCCGTTTCTTATTTATTTCACAAAACTTGGTTGAATCTCAAACTTGAAGGTGAAGCATTTGAACTGTGGCTGTGTCACTGACAGTGAGTTTTGCCCAGATATGCGCGTTTGAGAGGCATTAATGTTATGCCGGAGTTGGATGTGCCTGGTCACGCAGCATCTTGGTAAGCTCTTGTCTTCGAGTGTCGATGTTCAATCGTTCCATTAAACAGCAGCAACTTATTTTTGTTGATTGTCAGTTAATTATCTATTTTTATCAGTGTTGGACAATGTTCTTGCAAACTTTTCATCAAGTCCATGACCGTAGTGTAACCCCAAATTCAGCCTCATTTTTTTTTAGCAGTTTTGAGTAGGACTTCCTTTTGTTCAAAATTATTTGTTTTTTGACCAAGATGTGCAATGTTCTTCACTGATTCTGGTGATGTAAAATTTGGTCCCATCGGAATTATATTTTTTCACAATATGATCGATTGAGTTTGTCATTCTAAAAATATGAATCCTTGGTCCTTTAGGCGTTAATCATCTATTTTTTTCTGTTGTTCTTGCAAACTTTTCATGAAAAGGTTTGTAGAGGATATAGTGCCTGTGACATGTACAGTTTCATCTTTATTTTCATTCGAGTTCTCGGTTGTTTGTGGGGGAGTTTTTGTGCATGTTTTGTCATTTGACTCTTGTTACATGTTTGGTAGGGGTGTGGGTTACCCAGATCTCTGGCCCGCATCAGAGTGCATTGAGCCGTTGGACGTAAGCAAGGATTTCACATTCGATGTGATCGACGGCATAATTGGAGGTCTAAACTGCTCCCATGCCCTTTGCCCAAATTCTGCTTGTTTTGTATCGTCACTGTATAGTGCATATGTCGACCACTGAAGGATCAAGAAAAGCCTCTTGGTTTTTTAGTGGAGATTTTCTTTTGTCCAATTTTATTTATGTTGCGACCAAGACGTGCAATGTCTCTGGTGATACAAAATTGTGAATTATACTTTTCACAATATGATCAGTCAAATTGGTCATTTTAAAACCATGAATCCTTGGTCCTTTTGGGATTAACAACCACGTTCTGTAATACCTTACTAGGTGTTGTCAAACGTTATCATGATTCGTGTCGAAAATGAGAACATTCCATCAAATTTCAACAATAATCCTTTAACCCCTGAAGGATGTAGAAGCTTGAATTCGGCATCATTTTTTTAGCAGTTTTGAGTAGGTCCTATTTGGACTTCCTTTTGTTGAAATTATTTGTTTTTTGACCAATATGTGCAATATCCTTAATGCTTAAAGCTCTATGTCTGCACAACCCTACACTTACCTTAATGCTTAATGCTTAATGTCTACACAACTCAAGGCACGCATATACCAAAGTACCTTGGTGGCTTTGACATGGATTATATTGTTTTTAAGATATTGAATTTTTTTTGGCTTAGGATGACGGAGTCTTGCTTTACGCTGGTCTTAATAATTCAAGTTCTTCCTCTCTTTGATTTGCTTGACCTCCTCATGAGCATTTAAACATCTATGAACATAACCCTCCGTTCCCCCATGTTCTCAGAGAGCCGTAGATCTCCAAGATCTGACAGTCCTGATTTAATCTGAAGTAGAGAATTATGCATGATAATTGTCTTGGGCTTCCCTGCCCTCATGTCTTCTTGCTTTCCCATAATAAAAAATATTTATTTCTTTTGTCTTACAAACCTTTCTCTATATCTGCAGATTTCAGATCAGTCTTTTCTTTCAAGTTCGCCCACTTGGGTGGTGACGAAGTTAACACAAGTAAGTCATGGTTCCACATGCGTTCTTTCTATGAGGAATCGAAGTACCCTTCTTGAATTTGTTGCTATTTCTGGAATCATCTACTAAACCCTAAAGGACCAAGAAACCCAAATTCGGCCTCGTTTTTTTTAGCAGTTTTGAGTAGATCATATGTGGACTTCTTTTTGTTCAAATTTATTTATCTTTGACCAACACATACAACGTTCTTCACTGATTCTGGTGATGTAAAATTTGGTTTCATCTAAATCATATTTTTCACAATATGATCAATTGAATTTGACATTTTAAAACCTTGAATCCTTGGTCATTTAGAGGTTAATGCAGCTAGAATACCTCTGGGGCTGGATCCAAGCCTTGAGACCTAGAAGTTTCAGAAGAGTGCATATTTTATGATGCGGTAAATTCTTTAGTTCTACATCTGAACATAGACGTTGCTATCGCCACACCTCAGCAAGTCATAAATTATTGTCAATCTGTTGCGTGGATGTTGGCCAGCGGAATGTTTTGCAGTCACATTGTATCAGAGTTTGTAGATAAGGCTCAAATCAATCACCACCTGACTCAACATTTTTGGACGAATGATTCTACTAGGTTGCTGGGAGCAGACTTCGCACATTCAGACATGGTGTGTACTCTTTTACACATATACCTACATTTTGAATAGACATTTTGAAGAGAGTAACTTAGAATTATGCTTTATTCTACTGTGTATGTATTTTAAACTTATTTTTACTTATTTATTGACTTTAATGTCATCAATTGTGCAATGTAAAGGCCTCACATTTTACCAGTGGAATTCGGATCCAATCCTTTGAAATCCTAGCAGTTTTCATAATCATTTCAAAAGGAACATGTTATCTGGATACATGCTTTCATGTTGGTAAGCCTTCCACTCTATCAGAAACTGAACCTTGTTGACATTCTCTTTCTGTGCAGGTTGGATGTCAGAAATATCACCACCAAAGATGCGTATGCTGCCTTTGTAGTCCGTGCCCAGGAAATTGCAGTCAAGCATGGCTATGTGCCTGTGAACTGGTAATTCTTCTTTTGTGTCCTTCTTTGCAGCTACAAAATATTAGGAAACATGAACCAGCTCGTTTCCTTTGTTTAAAAGTTGTGGCACCTAGGGACACTTTAGATTACACAGGTTGAAGCAAAGATATCAAGAAATCCTACACCTTGATTGGTGCAAAAATCACCTTTTACTTGTTCTGCCTCATTTTGTTCAATGTTGACTTTACACTAGTTCAAGTAACATGAAAAGAGGTGGCATTTATATGGCGTGCTAGAAATAGTTGAGGCAACAAGGTTTCAAGCTACCTCTTTAGAAACTTGTTGCCTCAAAGGTGTTAGCAGTCGTAAATGCAATGGATTATTATCTTAAGCTTGTTTTCTCACTCCTAGTTGCACACGACGTTGGTTCAAATTTTAAGCTTGTTGCTTAATCTAAACGGGTCGTTACATGTGAACATAATCCCATGCTTGGAAGTTGAAGTGCTGGAGAGTCTTTCTTAACCTTAAGTTGGTGGGGGTGGTAACAGGGAGGAAACGTTCCGTACTTTCCCCTCCAAGCTCAAGAATGAGACGGTTGTTCACAATTGGTAAGATCTTTAGATCTTGATCGTGCAAATGACTTTCTTTTGATGTTTTGTAGGTTCTAACCATGGTTTTCAGTAAAATTAGATAATTGCAGGAAGTTTTAGACAACATCATAAATAGAATCTTCTCCATAATTCATATGGTCATAGCATTCATATGGAGGCCTCTCTATGATACATAAAGAGGCCCTGGTTTGAACACTCTGACTATAAGGAGAGTTCTCCATCAAGATTTGTTTTCTGATGTTTAACCCCTAAAGGACCAAGAAGCCCAAATTGGGCTCCATGTTTTTTTAAACAGTTTTGAGTAGGTGCTATTTGGACTTCCTCTTGTCCAATTTTTTATTTATTTTTAAACACCAACACATGCAATGATCTTCACTAGTTCTGGTGATATAAAATTTGGCCCCATCTGAATTACATTTTCACAATATGATCAATTAAATTTGTCATTTTGAAACTGTGAATCCTTGGTCCTGTAGGGATAAAAGTTCCTGAAGAAGCTTAATTTGATTGGAAACCTTGTTATCTGTTGGATAGCTTCTGTTGGCTTTTATGTCCAAATGCTAAGCTGCCCAGTGCAAACCTGGATTCCAGGTTAAATGGTGGGGTTTGTGTAGAAGCTGTGAAGAAGGGCTTCAGGTGCATCCTGAGTGATCAAGCGACCTGGTACCTGGACCACTTGGATGCACCTTGGGACAAATTCTACAACACTGAGCCTCTCACCAACATAACAGATCCATATGAGCAAGCCCTTGTGCTTGGAGGGGAAGTATGCATGTGGGGTGAAACAGTGGATGAATCCAATATCATGCAAACTATATGGCCCCGTGCTGCAGCTGCTGCAGGTACTTCCTGATCTTTGCCTTCAAATCCCTTCCATAACTTCAGGTATTTACACCTAATTGTGACCCTTACCTAAATGCAACCTTGCTCAGAATGTACGTATTCTAAACATGATAGTCTGGAGTTGATTTGGGTACACATATAATCCACACTTTGAAACTTTTTAGTTTATTCACAGGTGTCCAAAAAACACATACTAAGAGCCTAATATTTGTTGGAGCCAACAAGATCCAACCAAAATTAAGATAGTTCAATAAATAGGAACCATGTTTGGATGCTCATTTGGATGCTTTTAGGTGTACATACCTTACGAGTTGTGTTTATAACCTATTGCTTTGGCCTTCAAGACTCTTAGTTCCATGTATTATCAATTGCACAGTCCCTGAAAGATTTTGATTTTGCAAGATGCAATAGAAAATTCTCTTGTTGGAATACATTCTGATAAGTATATGACTTTTTGACACATGGGTGGTCAACTACTTGGGAACTGAATAGAGCTCTCAGGGATTAAATCTGCAAAGTTTTCTTCTCAAAAACAAACCAGAGATTTACCAGTTTCTGGCTCTAGATCATCTTGTCTTGATAGCAGTTTTTTAAGACCTTTTTGTTTACGACATGAGGAGACCTATTAAACGGAAAATGTAAAGCAGGAAAGGGCATAATTCACTCTTGTGGATCTCTTGAACAGAACGTCTCTGGAGCCCGCTTGATTTCACTAGCCAAGGAGCCTCTCCGGCGTTGAAAAGATTCCAATACTTCCGGTGTTTGTTGAATATGCGTGGAATTGCAGCTGCACCTGTATATTATGGTAGCTCCTATGCTTATGGTCGTAGCTCACCTCGTGATCCGGGGTCTTGCTTCGAACAGTGAATTGAAGGAGGCTTGGCGGTTCCAATTTTTTTTATCAATTCCATACAACCAACCAGAGGTTGCAGCAGTATTCAAATCTTGTACTCCCTTTTCTCTTGATGAACTTTTGTCAATGCTGGCGGATATTGTATCATGCGAGTTGTTGATATAGTTGGTATAGTTGATATAGTTGATATATAATGCGAGTAGTTTATACAGTTGGTGGATATTGTATCATGATTTCAAGGTTGATACTAGACAAGCAGAATGTTCTTTTGACCTTCATACGGCAAATCCCAGTTCGAGAAGGTTCTAAATTGTATGTCGAGGTTGCAGCAGTGTTCAATTTTTTTACTCCCTTTTTCTCTTGATGGACTTTTGTCAACGTTGGTGTATGTTGTATCATGTGATTAGTTTATATAACTATGCCAGGTTTGGCGTTTCTGACTTTAGTGTACGATTTCAAGGTTGGTGCTATACAAGCAGAATGTTCTTAGACCTTCATACGGTGAAACTTAGTTCGAGAAGGTTCAAAATGGTATGTCGAGATCGCAGCAGTGTTCAAATTTTTTACTCCCTTTTCTCTTGGACTTTTGTTAACGTTGGTGGATATTGTATCATGTGAGTAGTTTATATAACTATGCCAGATGTGGCGTTTCTGACTTGTGTATGATTTCAAGTTTGATACTAGACAAGCAGAATGTTCCTTGACCTTCATACTGTGAATCCTAGTTCGAGAAGGTTCAAAATAATGTCGAGATTGCCAAAAAATTCATTCCCTTTTCTCTTGATGGACTTTTGTCAATGTTGGTGTATATTGTATCATGTGATTAGTTTATATAACTATGCTAGGTGTGGAGTTTCTGACTTTAGTGTATGATTTCAAGGTTGATACTAGACAAGCAGAATGTTCCTTGACCTTCATACGGTGAATCCTGCTTTGTTCGAGAAGGTTCGAGATCGCAGCAGTGTTCAAGTATTTTACTCTCTTTTCTCTTGATGGACTTTTGTCAACATTGGTGTATATTGTATCATGTGATTACATAACATTCAGTAGCATGCAGTGGCTCTCCCTTGGCTCTACAGTAGATGGTGCAGCATATTCCACACCCAACAGGACTTCATCAGTAGCTAATTGGACAGGTGATGTGCAAAGTGCATGAAGGCTGCTGAATGTTAAGTTAGTTTATATAACTATGCCAGGTGTGGCGTTTCTAACTTCAGTGTATGATTTCAAGGTTGATGCTATACAAGCAGAATGTTCTTTGACCTTCATACGGTGAAACTTCGTTCGAGAAGGTTCAAAACGGTTTGTTGAGATTGCAGCAGTGTTCTTTTTCTTGATGGACTTTTGTAAATATTGTGACTTGTGAGTAGTTTATCGTCATGGAGTTTTTTGGCCTTTTGTTTAGTGTATGTTTTCAAGGTTGATACTAGACGAGTAGTTACACAACAGAATGTTCCTTTGCCTTCGTTCCACTTAGATACGGTGAATCATGAGAGCTTCGAAATGGTATGTTGAGAGTCAATGGAAACAGTGGATGTCTGTCTCAAAAGCTGTGCAACTCAAGGTACGCTGGAGTGGGTTTCAAATCTGATTGGATGGTACGTTGATGTATGTTTTTTTTCAATTGAATTTACATTGTCTGTTTCCAAAAAAAAAAAAATTGAAAAATTGAAAATCTGATTGGATGAAGTGAAGATCAATTCTGGTCAAGAAAGCAATATTGCTGTCCTAGAAAATATTGAGAATGTTGCACCACTCAGTGCTTTGACTTAAGGTAGGATGTCCTAAAACCACCACCTCCCCCAAAAACCACCACCTCCCCCAATTATGACATGTAGAGCTTTCTTGGGGCCACCATAGTTGAGACTCAAAACCACCAATTTCACTATTCAAGTAGACCAATGGCACGCCAAGCATTGCGAAGAAATAGTTGGTGGTTTTGGGTATCATTATGAGTGAAAGTTAGTACCACATGGTGTGGACATAGGGAAACCTAGAGGTTTGATTTGGGTCACATGTTACTTTCCACTTTGGAATTTTGTATAAAATTGACAAATGCGAATTAGATGTTGCAAATTTTTGCAATCCTCATCAAAACCTATTTCAAATGTAGTCATATTTTTTTTTCGAATCTAGCACTGCCAAAAATAGGCCAGATTGCTTAAGTTGGTGGTTTTAGGACAATCAACCTTAGATGTTGAAATATGTATATTTATTGTCTCTGGCCCACCAGGGGAGAGACTACGAAAATGCTTCGTTTTCAAGGAGTTACATCGCTAAACAGTATAAACAAGCCATAAAAGTAAACCTAGGGTAAATACTTAGGTAGACACTACAAGACTAGCTGCTTGTTGAACATGCTTTAGCTAATGTTGAAGTGTTGAACATGCTTGACAAGTAATAATTGGAAATGCTTAATTAATAGATGGTGGGAACTAGGAAACCCATAACATTGAGTAGCCTTCAGTAGCTCTGCCTTGCTCTTGAGGAGAATGTACAACATATTTTGCATTATCATCCAAGAACAATCAATAGCTACCCATGTTTTCTTACAAATGGAGGTTTTGGGAAAACTAGAAGGGAAGGTAACGATGCATGGTCTTTGCTAATACATTCCCACATGCCTCTCACTTTTAAAGAGAGCAACATTATAAGTAATAATATTTTAACCCAAGAATGTTATAGTGCCTAAGTGTCTACTTTTTGAACGATGTACAAATTTCATCCACGTTTTTTCATCTATCATGCACTTTTTAATATTTTACTATAGATTTTATGGGAAGTTAGTTTCATGCATGTGAGAATCGATTAGAAAGGGGATGTTTTGTGAAATTTTTATACCTCAATTTATGTGATTCACCAAAAAATTCTAAGATCTTAGTTCAAAAGTGTTCAAAAGTGCTCTTGAAAAAGTCAACTCATAAAATTAAGCAACCAAAAAATCTTCAAAAATCACTACAATTAGAGTAATACATTTCAATCCATCACAACAAATTTCATACATAGATTGTCAATATCATATTCATAATTGAATTACAAAAGAATTTTGAATTTTAAGTTTCAAATTTTACACAAAAATATTGGTGATTGAAATCATAGATTTAACCATATGGATAGAATCTAAAATTCATAATTTACAACTTATTCGTACATCAAATTCACATTATCCCTCATAATTACATTTGATAATGCATCTTTGCAAAACTGCCCAATTTAGAGAAGGTTGTAGGCATTTAGGGATTGAAGAGGGCCAAGGGTTTATGGTAGCCATGTAGGTCCTCCACGAGGGATGTTGGAGCATGGTTGGCTTGGTTTAACGACTCCTAAAATACCCTGCTTAGTTTGCATACCCCTCCTCCAAAATACCTTACTAGCCCCAAACAACTTCTCCTTTGTCCACCTTCCTCCAACTCATGCATGTGCCTTCATTCCAACCCTAAATTGTTGTTTGCTCATCTTTCCTCCCTTCCTCACACTACTCGTCTCGTTCTAGGCTTTCCCTCGCCCCCTTGTTCCTCCTCCCTCCCGTTGCTTCCTCCACACCCTTTAGAGCTTCACACGTTGTGCAGCAATGTTAAAAAAGTTTGGTTCAAATCTAATGTTTTAATAATTAATAGTAGTAGCCAAATCGATTTGTTTGTGTTGTCAATCGTTCAATCGTGTGAGTGAAATTGCGGATATATCAACATCTTGTAGTTAGATGCTCAAAGTATCCAATTTATCTTTGTTCCTTTATCATGTGCAAGTATTACTATTACGATTGGGTGACGTTGAAGTAGGGAATTTTGTTGTCGATAACAAGTTGTACCCTAGAAACCTTGGAGTATGACCCTAAAGTTGAAATATTCTGTACATATGTGACAATAAATATCTTACCTATACCTAATGTTTATTTTTCATAAATCACATCTACTCATTTTTCATGTTGTATGTAATACCTTACCATGGGCATATTTGAAGACTTGTTTAGTTGGGGGTAAGGTATTTTGTTGTGAATAACAAACTGTCAATTTCCTACCATGGAAACTAAGAGTATGACCTAAACAATAAAGAGATGTGACAATAATCTTGACAATAATATCCTACATGTGACTTGTACAATAATATCCTACATACACGTTTATTTCGTACAAGTCACATGTGTTCATTTTCCCTTTTGTATGTAATATCCTACTCTGGGCATATCTGAACACTTGTTCCAATGCCGCCTTGTTGATTTGTGTATTCCAAATCAATTAGTTTGTTAATTCCCATAAGTATGCAATCTCTACATTATCATCTCTCCATACTTTTTGCATTATCTATTGAAATAAACAAGGAGGGGACAAACGAGGCCTACACATCTCTACCCATTACATTTGTCTCTTTCATTATGACATGTTTGGGAAGCCCTACGTTCAAGGTGGCAAACATGAATTAGTGATAGAAATGACTTGTCACATGTGTATTGCTTGAAACAATAATTATATCATCATATCATGGAGTGTCATTATTATATTTTGTTAGTCCTTTGTATATTTTTTCTAATCTTTCTTTATCGTTGAGTGTTTGGCTAAGTTGTTGTCCAAGACATTTTAGATATGCATTTTTTAATGAGAAGGCCTAGATTCCAAACATTTTGTGTAGTAGTTGAGTGTTTAGGTTTGGTGTGCTTTTAGGTAGTTTAAATATTTGTTTTGTTGTGGCTAACTTGCTGTGATAATTTTGTCTAATTTTTTTATTGTTGGTATATTGAGTATGGGATTGCATGGAAGCTATATTCTACTCCAATTTTTAATACAGTTTTTAGAATTTTATTTTTTTTGTCTCATTATGGCTCGTGATAAAGTTTTTTTGCTTTGTTATTTGAGTTTTTCTATTGTTATATGTTGTTGTGTGTTCCATTTTAACAAGGGCATTACTTGTATGCCTAAGTATTTGTAAAGTTCATTTTGATGTAGAATTGGTAGTTGTTGATTTTAGCCCTTATGTTCCTAAGCCATTTTCAGAGTGTTTTGGATCCTGATTTTTTCAGTTAGAGAGATATCGTACCCAAACTTAGGTAGCTCACTTTTTTACAGCATTTACAACACATTTTTACAACATTAAATTGGGACTAGCGACCGGGCTAAAACTTCTCTATAGAAAATCAAAATCACGTCTATTATTTACCTTGAAAGGAGAAGAATGAAGCTTCTCAATCTTCAAAGAAGGGGTCCTCCACATTCAAGGAGAAAGTTGCCCATGTATCCATTCTTTGAAGATTGAGAATGGAAAGAAAGCGTCGTGACATCCCTTATTATGACCTTCTCTAAGAGCATGCCCACCAATGCACTAGAAGATAATTGGTCGCTTCTCACTGCTATTTCGAGTCATTCCAAAGTTGGTGAGTGCTTTTGGTCATATATGACAAAGTTGGTAGATGCTTTTGGTCACATAGGACAAGGGTTTCTTCCATTGGAGTCAGTAAAAGGCGGTCTGTTTGCTTGTAGTGATGAGGCGGATATCCTTATTTCTGAACTTGATACACCAATCCAAACCTAAATTTTGATAGACAAGAGGAATATGGCTTGTATCCACAGATAATATACCAGCCTTGAATGATCTAGATGGCAAAAAGTCTTCCCATGTCAAATCAAGACCTCGATTTTTAGCAAGATATTTGAGGATACTAGTTACTAATGGGAATGCTCTAACATAACATTTTGCATAGTTGTCATACTCATTACCATTACTCATTACCATTGACTGCAATACACTTTATACATATTCAAACTATTATAGGTGGAAGGCAAAGTTGGCACATATGTGATGTACTCTTTTTTTTTTGAAAATTAAAGTTTGACAAATGAAACGTTCTTTTGACAAAAGTGCAAAATAAAATTTTGTCCTCATATTGCATACAAAGCAATGTGTAGATGATGATTATGTTAGAGATGGTCATGTCTAAGAAGAATATTCTATGCCACCACTTGTGGGTTTTTACCTGACAAGAATAGACAACCTTAATTTGATCATCCACAATTGCCTTCTACAGCTAGTCCGTCTAGCTGGCCTGCTGCAACCATTGTCTAACGATTAAGTGTTGTCTTATCTTACCTTGCCTACACATGTTCTTATTTACAAAGTACATGTGAGTTCTTTATTGTTGGGAGGTTGTGAAGCCCTTATGTAATTGTGAATGTCAATGTGAACTCCCTATCATGCATTTCAATCTCATCGTGAACTCGGTGTGTAAACTTGTCATTACTCTTCAATGTCAATATGACCAGGAGACAAATCATTTGAGAGCATTGTTTTTTGAGCATTTTTTTTCTCATCCCAAGTTTATTTTAAGTCCGCAATCCTGTCCCCAACACGTTTTTGTTTTTGGGGTTCTCACCCTCTTTTTTTGCAAAATGAGGTTCAACATGCCTTGTTTGAAGGACTTTGCAGATAATTCTATTGACTATTGTTTGTCATCCAACCCTATTTTTATGGCACTAAACTTTTGTGCAATTACTCTAGGACAACGTAATCTTAATGAGATTTTTTAATCTTCTATTATAAATTTGATACAAAAGAATCATTTTAATTTATTTAAAATAAAATGGATTAGTATAAAGTTGGCTTTGATTTAATCTTTAATGTATGATCCATTAAAAAAATTGTTAGAAGTAAAAATTTAAAAGAAGATGTAATTTCTAGTCTAGCATATAGTAATTGTACTAAAAGATGTAGATGATGTAAACACAACCCCTCTTCATGTCTTGACATGTTGAAGCATAGAAAGTGAGATACTCCTAATAACTTGTTAGTCCAAGAAAATGATATAGACACACTAGAAAAATGGATCGCCTTACAATGGCATGTACTATAAAAACAAGATGACTCTTAATGTTAGTTCTATATAAAATTACTATATATAACTAGGTCAATTTTACTCTAACTTTAGTATACTCCAATAACAAGTAGGAGATTTATTTTACACCAAATTGATAAACGACATAGGCTCCAATCCAATGTCAAGACAAAAAAAAAGGGATTTATTAGCCAATCCCTATTTTTAGCACTCCATGATGAAAATTAAACCCCTCTTCATCTCTTTCCATGTAGAAGCCTAAAAAGTGTTGTAGTGGTGAAATACTCCTAATAACTTATTAGTTCAAGAAAATAATTAACTTACTCTTAGTAACTTGTTAGTCTAAGAAAACAATACATGCACACTAAAAACAAATTGTACAACAATGACATAATATACTATAAAGAATTAGATCCTCTTAATGTCAAATTCCTATGCTTCTATGACAAGTAGGACACCGACCTTACTATCAAACCTTGATAAAAGAATACATTGATATAAGTTATTTCTCCCTAAAACTTAGCATTTTGTACTCCCTAAAATAATGCAAGGCTGATAGTTAAGTTGTTAATAGTTAAGTTTCAATAATTTGGACCATTGCGAGCCTGAATTTGCAAAGAAATCTCCAATGGGAGTTGTATTTTGACAGATACGGGTGTTAAAATCAACAATATTTTTGAACTTTTGGTGCTACATCTTTTGAAATACAACTTTGATTTTATATATTATTAATTATAGATGCGGACTCACAATGGTCCAATTAGTCAAATGAAAAAAATTCAAACAAATTTCAATAACTTTCTTTTTTTTGGCATTAGTTTTGTTTCCTTATTAGGTGGTTTCACGGTAGGGTGTTCAAAATGTGTAGTGTGACATCGCATAACAAGCAAAATGTGGTAGTAAATTTTTTTTTATTGGTCATTGAAATTAGTTTTTTGGCAAAAAGTTAACCACATTGAAAAGGTATTCTAGGATTGTATGTATATTAATAATTTAAAAATAATATTAAATAGTATTTGGACCAAAATGTAATACTTTGCATTCTGTGACGATGTAGAATAAATACATTATTGCCTTAATTGATACATTTCATTGAAGATATAGTGATGGCAATAATAATTCCTATAACACAAAGGTATTGTATTCAAAAAGATGCCAAAAGATTTTGTGAGGAAGGTGGGTATTGGAGGTTTATAGTGGCAATTTTTGTTCCTTTACATTAAACACCTTTTAAAATGGCAAGCTCCCAAAAATATTCTTGTGAGCTTGGTTGGTTAATTAAAACGAAGCCTATGATGCGGTTGGACTATGCATTTGAGGTGACTTGCAAGCGGATTAAATGACATCACTAGGAATATTCTAAAAGATTATAAAAGATTCCAAATAATATTAAAAAAATCATCAATTCAATTGCTTTACAACATTAGAAACTTCTTTTGTTGAAACTATGACACCCGTAGTGCGAAAAACACCCTATCCAGCACCCATATTGATAGTTGCACACCTTGTTTGCTTATTTTTTATTGCAAGTTTGAATTTGCAGGGGTGAAATTAGTATAGTAGGGTATTGCATATACTACACCGCAATTATTGCCATTACTATGAGTTATAGTAATAAAGTATTCCCACAGTAATTTTGGCACTAGAACAAAGTGTGAATCACAATAATATTGGTAGTATTGGTATATTATGGTGTCATTGGCGTGTACTAATATATTAGTGAAATTAGTGTGAGGATTTGGTGTAAAATCTCGCCCTAATACTGTGACTAGGGTGTTTTCATACTAGGGTGTGGTCAAAAATGTTGTCACAACTGATAGTTTCTTTCAATTATGGGTTTTGAAAACTTTATATAAAAAGAATTGTACCTAACACGGGACTCAAAATTTGCAATGTTTTGTAACATTTGGTCATGCATGTCGATGATTTTTTCGGCACCTAATTTTTTTAAATGGGTGTTGGAATTGGCATTCCCTTAGAAAAGTGGTGTGGTGTTTTTCAAATATGTTGTGATTTTTCATTGCTGAAAACAATGTTTTCTCATTTATTTATCCTCATATCTTTATACCTAAGCCATGATATTTTTGGAGTCAAGTTTCTAAAATGTTATTTTTAATATTTGAAAAATAAAGTAGAAAACTTAAAATCCCTTATCAACTTTTATATATATAAACACGCAATTCACTATTTATGCACTTGGTCAAGTGCGTTCATTTCATGAGCAAATCTTGCTTTTTCAACAAATCACTTACATTGTCAACAAACAATTCTTTTATTTATTTATTTTATTATCTTTATCTTTTCTTTTATCTTTTCTTTATCTTGTTTCTTTCTTGTTTTCATTTTCTTTTCATTCTTGTCTTCTTCTTTTCTTCTTTTTCTTCATTCCTCTTGTGGCAAACCCTACACCTGCACCGAGGAAAAGGAAAACCAAAAAAAAAAACAAAAAAACAAAAAACAATTTTATTTATTTATTTATATATTTTTTTTTGGTTTTCGTCTTCATTTTTATTTAGGACTCATGAACCCTAAAAATAGAAATAAGAAATTTAAAAAATTAGGGTTCAGCCGCCGGTAGCTGTACCCTAAACGGCAATGGAAGAATTTTTTTTTCCTCCTCTGTGGTTTAGGGTTCAGCCGTTGGCGGTTGAACCCTAAATTTACTTTTTTGTAATTTTGATTTTTAGGGTTCATGAGCCCTAAACAAAAAGGAAGACGAAAAAAAAAGTGTTTTTTTTTTTTTTTTTTTTTTTTTTTTTCCGGTTTTCTTTTCCTCGATGTGGATGTAGGGTTTGCGGCTGCCACAGAAGGAATGAAGAAAGAATTGAAGAAATAGAAGAAGACAAGAAGGAAAAGAAAAAGAAGACAAGAAAGAAGACAAGGAAGAAACAAGATAATAGAAACAAGATAAAGAAAAGATAAAAGATAAGATAAAGATATGAATAAAAAATAAATAAAAGAATTGTTTGTTTACAATGAAAGTAATTGTAGAAAAACAAAAAAATGCTATTTTTTAAAGAATTTTTTAGATAAATTTTTTAATGCGTCCGGAGGCCAAGTGCATGATTATACGGCGAAGTGCATAAATAGCAAATTGCGTGTTTATATATATATGTTACTCGAGTTCTAAAATTGGGCTTATTTCATTGAAATGTAAACGAAACTCATTTTTAACCGCATACATTCTTTGTACTGTAATATTGTAATTGATTGTAAAGCTTCAAAGATAAACTTGGTTTTAAACATGTCTTAGTTGTATAAGAAATAAGGTTCAATTGGGGATCCATGTCTAATTAAAGATTTTTGAAAACTCATCTCTACCACATTCATGGTATTGTATGGTTAGTGAATTTCAAGGCCAATGACTATACCCGACCATGAAAATACCCACCAACACTAATGGCAATACCATACCCGAGAGGCAGAGTTGGCAAATAATAATTATATAAAGAGGTGCCCAAATTTTTAGGAAATTATTGTTTCTCAAAAAAATCTATTGTCTATGGTGAAAATATCTTAGAGAATATTCATAGAATGTTAGAGAGTATTCATATCAATTCAAAAAATAAATTAAATATTTTGTAGAAGCTACCTACCCTACCTTCTGGATACGGTAGTTAGTGACTCAGTTTAGTAGTTTGGTAAAGAAAAAATTGTTAGGCTTTTAAAACAATATTTCAAAAATGTATATCCAGCATGGAATGCATCAATCGATTATTATAAACAATAAATGGTATTTCTTTTGGTATTTTAAACCTCAATAAATTTGTAATAATGGTAGTTATGTTTGATTTACTGAATAATTTTTAATTTTTCATGAATTATGTACATATGATCATAACCTTTTTAAAAGTTAATAGTTATACGTGTCTATTAGTTGTGAAAATGGTATTCCCCAAGCATAACATTTAATCTTTTAGTGCCTAGGGTGGTTATGAAGAAACCACAGTTTTTTGGGTGATGTTTTATTAAAACTTTCTCTATTGAAATTAGGGATACTATTAATAGTATTCAACCGTATAAATGATTAATTGTAAGCATAGCTTAATGAAACAAGTGTCGGTTAAATCTTGGTAAGATCGGACCGTTGGATTGGAAGATTATAGTATGTCTTTGAAGCGTATAATGCACACTCAAAAATGAGATTTTGGGGGGTGTGTGACTTCAAGGTTAAATAGAATTTGGGTTAAATTTTCAAAAATGAAAGTGAAGATGTTCAGCAATGACCTGTGCCAACACCTCTCCATTGCAATCTTTCATGTCAAGAACGGACTCATACATAATTATTGTGAATTTTATAAGTGAGAGTGACTTATCTATGTACAGTTTAGGACAAAGTTTATACGTTAAAATAATAAAGGAGTTGGTACATTGATCAAGATCGGACTACATACACTAATGGAACATGAACAAGAGAACAAAATCCCATAAAAAAAAAACAAGATAACAAACTTCCAAACACAAGGAATACCACATAGTACATGTGTTGTATTTGTAAGTATTTGCTATCTTTTGATGTATCTGCAGCATTTTGGTGTTTTGTACATAGCTAAGAAAGCTAAGAAAAGTCAGATTCCAAATTTTCTTTTTGCATCATCTGGAGAATCAAGAGTTACACTTCTGAACTTCAGACATCGGATTGAGATGGTTCACGGATTTTACAGCATTTCATTTTCTAGTGATCTAGTGACCACTTAGTGGTTACCTAGGCACTAAAGGGTTAAAGAGGTTTGACTATAGTATGGTGCATTTTGTCATTTTCTCTGTAGGAAAAAGACTTCAGTCAATTCCACAAAACATCATTAATCCTTAAACTTGTTGTAGCCATATATTGGCAAACGAATGTAACATCTCCAAAGTGAACTGAAGTATCACAAAGTAGATAAAGGAATTTTCATCCAATTCTTTTTGTGAAGCTCTTCATTGATCATGCTACTTCTTCAAGTTAAATTAAGGTCATTCAAACTATTTTTGGATTTTATATGGGGTCCCAACTATAGAAAGAGTTGTAAAAATGGTTCATCATGTAGTGTATTCTGGATTTTTTAATTTTCCCTACTTAAAGTAAATTTAGACCATGAAAATGAGTTCTACTGCATTTGGTCATAACTAACAAAATGAAGCTTACCAAGTCTCGTTTCTACTCCACTTTGAATTTTTTTTGGAAAACTTTGAAAACTGAGTGTTTTATTGGAGTTACAAATTTGGTGAGTATTACCATGGTGCAACCATAATTTATAGCTTTGGTAAAAAAAATGGAATTTTCTAGCATATTTTGTAATTGATATGAATTTTTTTTACAATCACTTCAAAAAATCATAGTGATTTCAAATGTTTACCAAAACTTGTGAAAAAATTGTCGTTTGTAGTAGACACATGGTTTCATCTCCTAAAAATATAAATTTGAATTTTTATCTTATTTATAGTGGCAAAATTGAGTGGGATAGGCATAGCTTGATTCTGTGGTTATGGGCCTGATGTATAAGGATTAATTTGCAAAGTGGGCACATCCAAAACCACCACTTTTTGCTTTTGAACACAATTAATATTATTATATCGTAGTCAATCATTAAGATTTTGGCAAAAAATGATTATAACAAGAGAAGGAAAAATCTTCAGGAAAGTAATTTTTTTAAGAAAAATTTATTTTTCAAGTTAAAAAATAATCTTGAAGAATATTCACTGAATTTGACATTTCTTGACAAGGAATTTTCCAAAAATTAAATATTTGACATGAGATGTCAACCTTGATAGTTGGGTATGGTACTTGTTAATATTTTATATTTTCTTGTTGAGAATTGAAAGAAAATTTGCATGCACGAAAAAATGAGTCATTTGGATACTATATTCAAAAGATACGAAGGTTCAAAGTGTTTTTAGTAAATATTTAAAAAGCCGCAACAAAGATAGATATTAATAAAGGGGATGTACAATACACTAGTTGAAAATGACAAAGATAAATATTGACAAAGGAGATGTATAGGACACTAGGTGAAAATGGTAGAGATAGATATTGATAAAGTGGATGTACAATACATTAAAGAAAATGACAGAGATAGATATTCATAAAAAGGATATACAATACACTAGGCGAAAATGACAAAGATAGATATTGATGTATAATATTTAGTACCTAGTGCTATCTCTGCATTGCCGTTGAGGAGAATGTCAAACATAATCCTCATCATCACCCATGGTTCATCAGTAGCTCCCCATCTTTAGTGACATGTGGAAACGTGGTGACCCACATGTGTGCATTCATCCCTCCTTGTGTATTTCTTTCATGCATAAAGACCCCAATTTGTGAATGGATAGAAAGGTAGACCAGACATTGGTTACTGAACGTTATGGAAAGGAGATGTACAATATACTAGGTGAAAATAACAGAGATAAATATTGATAAAGGAAATGTACAGTACAACACACTTTAAGAATTTATTATAAGTAACAAATTGCATTCATATCTTACCAATTTTTTTGAGAATTTAGTTCAAAATCACCTTGTAAAGATTAATTTATAGATTTAAACATTAAAAAATGTACAAAAAACCATCATTTTAAGAATGTTACAGTTCAAATCCATTCCAACAAATTGTACTAAAAAACATGACAATAGTTTATTTGTAATTAAATTTAGAAGGAATTTTGAATTCTATATACAGTATAGGACATAGAAACCATAAATGTAAATGTACAAATATAATCTAAAACTCAAAATCTACAACGTATTCACAAACTTAAACTTCAAATTATTCCTCCATGTTGTACTTGATAAAGAATCATTGCAAATAAAGAAATGAATAAGATTTTTTAATCCATAAAGGATCACAATTACTATGTTTCTACAAAACCTCAAATTGACAATTCTAGTGTATTGGCCTATATATATAATATTTGAATGAATATGATCTTGTATGAGACTACTTGAAGAGTATGAAGAAAAAAATTGGAGCATTTGACTATTGTACACTAAATAGACGAAAGACGAGGGCTCTAATCAAATGTCAAGACCAAAAAAGGAATCTATTGACTATCTTTTGTCAAATCCTATTAACTAATTAGTTCAGGAAAATAATTACAGACGTCCATATACATCAAAAACTAAAATGTCATAGAACGACATATACTATAATAATTAGATTCCTCTCAATGTTAAACTCCTATGTTCAAATGACAAGTAAAACGCACACTTTTCACTAAATAAACATAAGAAAACGACCCCAATCAAATCAAATTTTCTTCTATTGGAAAAACCGGCAAGAAAAAGGCCACTTATATTTCTTTAAATTGGAAGGAATGCCCGATAATGGTTCTCATGTAGGATTTTTTGCCAATAAAAATAGGTTGAGTGTATTGCTTGAACAATAATATCATCATATTATAGAGTGTTGTTGTATGGAGGGTAGACTGTAGACAAAAAAAGGATCAACATGTGGTTCAACCCTATTTTTTTGACACTAGACAATGACAACTCAACCTTCTTCAATCTTATCACGTGGAAGCTTGAAAAATGTAGTACACCAATCACTTCATGTAGTGTGGACTAGAGTATTTTGAAGATCTACACTAATTGAAAAATTACATCCAATCTATCTGAAACACACAAATGCTTGAAAATGAGCAACCACTTCAAAGTTGACACATGTACTTGACGTAAATTAAAATGGGTTGATCCCCATTAGTTTTGAATCCACACTATGTAAGGTGAATGGTGTAGCAGTGAGATACTCCTAACATAGTAACTTGTTAGTCCAAGAAAACGGTATAGACATAAAAAGGAGTAAAGGACAATCATATAACCATTAAAAAGAATTAACCACAATATAGATCACAGTAATAAAAGACACTATAAACAAATTACTCCTAATAACCTATTGAAATACTCCTAATAGCTTATTAAATCAAGAAAACAATTAAATTACTCCAAGTAACTAATTAGTCTAAGAAAAAAATACATACACACTATAAAAATAATTGTCCAACAACAACATATACTATAAATAACTATATCTTCTTTTAAATGTCAAATTCCTATACTTTTATGACAAGTAGGATACCGACCAGGTTGTCATAAATAGACAAAAGACATGGGCTCCAATCAAATGCGAAGACAAAGGAAAAAATCTATTAACTATCTTTTGTCAAATCCTATTTTTTAGACACTAGACAACAATAGCTCAACCCCTCTACATATATTGCCATGTGGAAGCTAGAAATGTGTATTAGTAGTGAAATGCTACAATAACTTATTAATTCAAGAAACAATTAAAAACTATGTCTTCTATACACATCAAAAATTGGTATATACTATAAAAAATAAATCTGTCTCAATGTCAATCCTATGCTCTAATGAGAAGTAAAACAACCACTTTCTACTAAATAAACAAAAGACAAGGACCTCAATCAAATCAACCTTTCTTTTCTTTAGACTACTTATATTCCTTAGAACTTCTCCACCTATGCAAGCATGATGACCACGTTACAAGAGACAAAATAGTAACACAAAATAGAAATCGCCATCACCATCCCCTTAGAGCAGGCCCAGCAGCATCCTCTTTCCACTCACCAACGCTACTTCTGATTGATAAAGTGCCTCTCGTTGTTTGAAGTTTGATATTTCTACACCAAATATTGTCCATATGGCGGAGGTGGTTTCCACATCAAGCACTTTGTCCTACTCTGTGACAAGACCATGCTCCCACTTTATGAAGTTAACTTTAGTAAACTTATTCTCCATCATTATGATTGTCCCAAGTTGTGACAAAACTAATAGTTTAAAATCGATTGATGACCTCTATTCTAGGCACGCTTGGTGTTTGTTGCTGGAGAAGTTCCTAATTCTCTCACACCATCTTGGATGTGGACTTGATGCACACTAACGAACTGCTGGGCTTGCTCTTATCCCACCGCTATAGGGATGTTGTATGTCACTTCGCCTTCCTAGCACCTTTATGTGGGCCGTCTCTCCAAAGTTTGCAATGGTCCTTTCAAACTAAAGCAGAGAGGCAATGGATAGCAAGAAGACCTAGTCATATGACGTTGGTGCATCCTTGGTGGACTATTTTTGCAAGCTACATTGAGGCTACAATATTGTTACAATTGCAAATCTCTTCGTTATGACTTCCGGTTGAGAAGCTTTTACATTAGAGGGAATGGCCCGTAGTCACCAAAGAAAGGAACATTGAATCAAATGTCAAATTAGAACCAAAAAAGAAAAAAAAAGGATCTAGGTTGTTTCACCAACAAAAGAAACAATGAATCAAATGTCAAATTAGACAAAAATAAAAATCTCTTTGTTCAGTTGTTCCACCCTATTTTTTTGACACTAGATAATGACAACTCAACCCTCGTCATATCTCGCCATGTGGAAAGTGTGAAGCATAGTTTTCTTTTTGGCTATTTATGACCAGTTTGCTACAAAAATCCACTGAGAGAATCACCATGTGGAAACATAATGAGAAAAATGCCACCTCATGTAGCCACCAAGGCAATGGATTGCCCTGGTTGCAAGCCAGGCTGGGACTTTGTGTGCGACACGCAGTAGATGAAAAGGCCAGGATGTTGGATGAAAAAGATAGGTTGTATGAAGGGTTTTGCGAAACGCTAATATATTAGATGAAAAAAGATAGGATGTATAAAAAAACAGAGATCCATCACCAGGTTTTTCAAATAAAAATATAAAAAATAAGGGATCAAAAAGCCACCTCATTCAGTTGCATGCGAGCTTTGTAGCCAAAAGTTAGATGACCCGAAAACAAAAAAAAAAACCTGGTATGCAGAGTGTAGTAGTAGTAAGATACTCTTTACATAGTAACTTACTAGTCCAAGAAATCGGTACAGACATTCTATACAGTGACTGCCAAAACTGAGTACAGAAAAACATAGTTTACCTTTAGTCATTCATATATTATAATGTGATGCATTTAATGTCCAATCAGTTAACGGCTCAAGTATACATGCATGTAAATGATGTGGCTACCAAATTACAAGTCCAGCAATGCAAGATAATTTGAGAAAGATCCAGATCAAAGTAAATTAGCTCCAAAACTCACTTATGCTCACACTTGGATTAAGCAATGAATGCTACAAATCTGACATGTACAAGTGGTCTTTTCTGGGTCTGATTTTTTGGGTGAGCATGTTTTTGGCCTTCACATTTATAAT
This sequence comes from Pohlia nutans, assembly GCA_022496805.1. NCBI lineage: Eukaryota > Viridiplantae > Streptophyta > Bryopsida > Bryales > Mniaceae > Pohlia > Pohlia nutans. The sequence goes on along the minus strand of CM040092.1, from coordinate 10,841,077 downwards.
GTCTCCCCATTCAGTGCACATCATGTATGCAAATTGAGCAAAATGGTTTCATTGAGATCTCTCTCTGTTGCTAGTAGAAAGCAAGTAGAAGAAGCTACTTTAGAGAAGTTGAGGAGGGGTGAGAGTACTAGAAATGTTGCTAGAGAGTTACAGGTATCCCAAAGTTGGGTTGCAAAATTTCGTAAGCAACATTTGAGTGAATTGAGTGATGTCAATCAAAGTTTTGGTGGTAGGCCAAAAATGTACAGTGCAGTTGATCGTAGAGCTTGTGTCAGAGCAATCACTGTGGGTGGCTTAGAAACTGCACACAAAGTTGGAAATTACTTGAGGGAAGAGCTTCATGTTGGTATGAGCGATAGTACTGTGAGGAGAGTGTTACGAAAAGCAGGTTTGAAATGTAAAGTGAAGCAAAAGAAACCAAAACTTACACTTCTTCAAATTAAGCGACGATTAGAATTTGCTAGACGTCATTGCCATTGGACTGATGATGATTGGGATCGTGTAGTATTCTCTGATGAAACAAAAATCAACCGATTTTGCTCTGATGGTCGCAGTTGGTGTTGGTTTCGTGATGAACAGAGTAGAAGTACAGGAATGGTACAACAAACTGTCAAGTTTGGAGGTGGCGGAGTGATGATGTGGGGTTGCATGACTTCAAGTGGCCCTGGTATGATGTGTAGGATTGAGGGAAGAATGGATCAGTACATGTATAGAGAAATTTTAGAGCGAGAGTTGATTCATACGCTCCATGCATACGATTTGGATCCTGCCAATTTGATTTTTCAACATGATAATGACCCGAAACATACATCCAAGAGTGTGCGCCGTTGGCTGAATTTGCAAGAATTTGTTGTTTTGAAGTGGCCGGCGCAATCTCCAGACTTGAATCCAATCGAACACTTGTGGGCAACTTTAAAACGCCGACTAAACCAATATGAGAGACCTCCCAAAGGAATGTTAGAATTGTGGGAGCGTGTCGAGGATTGTTGGGCTTCAATTACTTCCAATGAGTGTCAGAACTTGTATAGGAGCATGCCTAAGCGCATTGCAGCTGTTATAGCTGCTAAGGGTAGGTGGACAAATTTTTAGCTTCATTCCAGCTTGTGTGAGCAAAACTGAGTTTTAGATTGAATTTTACTTTATTTTTGTTTGTACGTGCATACTTGTGTGTAATAGGCCTCAATTCCATGGAAGTATGACTAATTGCAATGGTAATCCTATGCAATTTATGGTTTCATTTTTGATGCATCCAATTTTCTTACATTGTTTGTTGAATTTCAATATGATGTGCCTGTACTCAGTTTTGGCAGTCACTGTAGGACAATCACGTTACCAATATAAAAAAATCTACAGACCACAGTAATAAAAAGACACCAGAAATAAAGGTACAGACCACAGTAATAAAGGAAGCTGCCTACACAAGAGCATTGTCTGTACAGCCGCGTTCACACCGGCAAGCTGGTCATCGTCACCCTGTCTCCGCCTCCCGCGTAATGGCGACGACCTGGAAGATGAAAGGAAACGAAAGGAAATTTTTAAGGGGTTTTTTTTTTAAGGGAAAGAAGTCGGTTGCATTGCTTCCGGCGCGGCAATGGCGACCTTTCGGTCGTCGGCAACAGCCTTTCCGCGTGTCATCAACGCACTGTTTTCGATGGTGTCATTGTTGTTATTGTTGTCTGGCTTCTGTCCGAAGCCGCGCCGTTTCTCTTGCAGACATTTTCAAATATATAAAGACCCTTTGCTCTACCAATGCTCACAAGTCGGTCGGTCGGTCTTCCCTCTCTTGTGCTCTCAGATCTCTCTCGCCTTCGAAGCTTTTACGTCTGTTTTGGGTTCGCCGAATTCTGTATTTTGGTTGTGGAGAGGAAACGTAACATTTGAATCTCCGGTAGCCAGAGAAATCCAAGTCCATAGCACCTTTCTTTCAGATCGTCTTTGGTTTCGATTCATTACATTCGGAGAATTTTACTGTCGCCGAGAGGTTTTTGAATTTGGGGGCTTAGCGGAGGAATCCAAGTCCATAACACCTTCTTTAGTTTCGGTTCACTACATTCGGAGAATTTTATTTTACTGTCGCCGACAGGTTTTTGAATTTGGGGGTGAGCGAAGAATCCAAGGCCATAGCCCAGCTTGAGTGGAATTGTTGCTTAAATCCTCTGTTCTTTTGACTGGCATTCGGGGAATTCTACTGTCCGGAGAAGAGTTTTTTTCGATTTTTTTTTTTCGGTTGAAGCGGATCGGAGATCGTCACCATGTGTTCATTAAACCAGGTACAAGATCTGGCCAATGGTTTGCATCTTTGTTTCTTTCCCCCCTTGCAGAGATCTTTCATTGACAGGGAGAATGAACGAGTTTTGATTTTTCGCTTAGTCACCGTGATTTATGGCAGCTTTCTTCGTCACACAATGTGCTGATCAGGTTCTCTTGGATCATTGCAGACGTTTGGGTTTGATTCGAAAGGATGTTCTAATCCAGGGATGTCGACTTACAGTCCGCAGGAAGCAGGCTTGGATTTGTCATATAAGGTATTAACTCAATCTTTTTGAGTACTGTTTATACTTCAAGGTGGTGGAAGATTGAATATGTTTTGAATAAACTGTACTTCAAGGTCGGTGGTGGAAGATTGAATGTGGTTTTGTTTTCGCTCTGCAGCTTGAGTTGACAGTGTACAGTGCTAAGGTTGAGAACCTGAATTCAAAAGACAAGAAGGATTTGGTTTCCTACATGACCAAAAAACTGGGTACGTTTTCTACACTGCCTTTCTTTCACCAAGACTTGTCAACTTGACCAGATCAATGTAGAGTCAATTTTCAAGCAGCCGTCATTGTCTAATCTGTCAACAATGCATTGACGTCAACAACGCTTCTTCTCAAACAGCTTTTTCCTTCTTTGGATTTCTGTCACTGTAGTCTCCTATGATGTCTCCCCGTGTGAAACATGAGGGATCCAAAATGAGAGTATACAAATACTGTACTGTACAGTGTCTAAATACAGAGTTGGTGCTCAATCTTTGTCATCTCTTTTCTGGTAGTGATGTTTTATGCTCTGCTTTATGAAAAGAATTCGGCTCTTGTTGAGAATGCTCTGTTGTGTTTGGTGTTACTCCAGGTTATGAGACGTGCAACATTGACAATCGGAACAACACCATCTATGTGTATTCTATCAACGCTGTCGACTCTGGCAGGATTTTGAATTACGTGAAGAAAAAAATCGACTCAAATGCGATAGCAACTGGCTAGACCTGAGGTTAGAAAGTCAGGTGAAGTGAGCTCCAAGTCTCTCTGTATTGGGACATTGTACAGTATACAGTCATTTGTACAATAGGATACAAAACTCTCCTTTCGGAATTGGGCAACCTGTGAAGATTTTTTCATTGATGTGGCCACAATTTGATGCTGAGCTGAGGTGGACAGCATTCTGAATAGTCTTTTTATCACTCCCATTTTTTTGTTACTTGAATACTCTGAAATGAAAAATCAACGATTACTTCCCTATTATCACACTCCCGTATCACATTACAGTAAATTGCTAGTGTACACGTGTGTGATTGGACAGTTTCCACATGTCAAGTTGTGAACTCATGTGCATTAGCTACTGAAGGGGTGATATAAAAGAGTTCTTGAGTGTATTGTACTCATTGAAATGACAGTTTACATTGATTTTTATCCCATTTAATGCTCAATCCAAAAGTGGTTGTTTTTAATTCAATGGGGTTTCATCCTTTAGTTTAAAAAATGAAGAAAAAGGAAAGTGGTTGTTTTACTTTTATGGTCCAGTGCTGATTTTCTCACTTGATTTTGGATATGGGTTAATGGAAACTGGAATATTCTTGCTCTTTCCAAATTTCAATTGTGTTGCGCAATGTTTTTTGTAATTTTGTTTTGTCCTTAACCCCTAACCGCCCAACCATGCATATTTTGCATGATGTACGGATTTGAACTCCGATTTCTCATCCATCACTTTTTGCAGTGAATTTTTTACTGAAACTTTTATGGGAAGTTAGCTTCGTGCATGTGTGATCCGATTAGAAAGGGGATGATTTGTGAAATTTTTATGCCTCATTTCATGTTGTAGTGTTCCACCCAAAATTTCAAAGATTTTAGTCTAAAACTGCTCTTGAAAAAGTCAACTACTAAAATTAAGCAACCAAAAAATCTCCAAAAATCACTACATTTAGAGTATTACATTTCAACCCATCCCAAAAAAATTCATTATTAGATTGTCAATATCTTATTCATAATCATATTACAAAAGAGCTCTAAATTTTAAGTTTGAAAATTTATACACAAATATTGGTGATAGCAATTGCAAATCTAATCGTATGGATAGAATCTAAAATTCATAATGTACAACTTTTATTCATTCATCAAGTTGAAAATATCCCTCTTAGTTGCATTTTATAACGCATCTTTGAAAAACTGCCAAATCTGAAAAGGGTGAGAACGTTTAGGGGTTAAATTGTGAGTACATAAGTTTTTAAAATTAATTATAATAGCCTTTTGCCCTCAAGGGACAAGTGACCAACAAAGAGGAAATGATACAAATCATTCAACAAGTATGGACTCAAGTATTTCAAGAACAATTTCAAACGCTCATTTCAAATATGCTTGCTAGAATGAACACTGTAATTGAAGCAAAGGGTGAGAGCACTCAATGAGAGATGGTGTATATAATCTTTGTATCTTGTTGTATGATTTTCACTAATACATGTGTAAATTGTAATGATATTGTAGTGCACTCCAATGTGATTGCAATGCACTTTACGGTTTTCAAATTGGATCATTTTTTAGTACATACGTATTGTTCAAAGTTTTTGAATTTTTTTCCTGCAGAGGGGAATTTGTAAGCAAATTGGACCTAATTGTACTTATTAGTGCCAATATTATACATCTTCGTTTATTATCAAGGTAATTATTATAACAATTTTATGGTTTCTACTTTCTAATGTATCATAATATATCATTTGTCACTGGTAGTGCGAAGAAGAGCGAAGCCCTAGTTTTAAAATATTTAGTGAAAAACACTTTGAACCTTTGTATCTTTTGAAATTTGAATATAGTATCCAAATGACTCACTTTTTGGTGCATGCAAATCCTCTTTCAATTCCCAACAAGGAAATATGATATTTTTTGACAAGTATTGTTCCTGGATGTTAGGGTCGGCATCTCATGCCGAATAGTTTTATTTTCTTCGAGAATTCCTTTTCAACAAATACCAAATTCAATGAATATTCTTCAAGATTCTCTTTTTCACTATACAAAATAGATTTTCTTCAAGAAATAATTTCATAAATATTTCGGCTTTTCTTCTTATAATTATTTTTTGGTAATTTTAACAACAAACTACGGTATAATAACTACGTGACCTTCCCAGGAATTTGTCCCAAATTACGGACCGTGTGTCCCAAATTTGCAACAACAAATTGCCAAAAAAACCAAAAAAACCCCCATGGGGTGCTCAAAATGAAAATTTCAAAAAATGGGGCCCGAGATGACAGAATTGTATTTGCATTAACATCAAAGAGGGGGGGAGGGGGGGGGGGGTGGGGTTTAGAATTGGAATACTGTACTGACAGTATCTCCACTCCTACACGCTAGAGATGACTCGCTGAAATTATTCATTTACATTTGAAGAGCCTTTGCACTTACACTCCCCCACCCCTCATACATCAAAAGTGCACATCAAATAGTCGATGGACCAATCACAGTAGAATGTGGGGATATAGTCAACTAAATAGTGATTTGAAGGGCCATTTCTTAACACGCTAGGATTGAGAGTCAGAGCATTCCTACCCATGCACGCTAGGACTAACTCTCTGAAATTATTCATCAATATTTGAAGGGCCCTTGCACTCACACTCCCCCACCCATGCACGCTAGGACTAACTCTCTGAAATTATTCATCTATATTTGAAGGGCCCTTGCACTCACACTCCCCCACCCATGCACGCTAGGACTAACTCTCTGAAATGATTCATCAATATTTGAAGGGCCCTTGCACTCACACTCCCCCACCCTTGCACGCCCCTCATATATCAAAAGTGCGCATCAAATAGTCAATGGACCAATCACAAGTAGAATGTGAGGATATAGTCAACTAAATAGTGATTTGAAGGCCCAATTTCTAACACGCTAGGATCCAGAGTCAAGAAGCATTTTGGAAGGGCCCTTGGCACTTTTCATCTACTTCTTAAGTGTGAGAGACTCTGGGAGGGCATGGGTGGCCCTGCTCTCAAGAGGCATTTTCGAAGGGCCCTTGGCACTTTTCATCTAGCTCTGGAGTGTGAGAGACTCTGGGAGGGCTGCGGTGGAGCTGCTCTGAACAAAATCAACAAATGATAGAATGGACCATAGTACCCCCTGACTCTAAATCCCCCCCTCGACGTTAATGCAAGAGGACAAATCCTGTCTCCTATTTGATGCATGTTCCCGCTGGTGTCATCCTAGACTAATTTGCAAAAAAAATTACCAATAAAAGACCCTAGGGTGCACAAAATGAAAATTTCAGAAAATGGGGCCATGATGAACAGTACTAGCATTAACGTCGAGGGGGATTTAAAGTCGGGGCATACTACCGGTATGTTGTCAGATTAGATTGCTTAGATATTGGACTCACAGTCTCCAATGCAATCTGCTTGAGAAAATGGAAAAATAATGGGGTTCCACTGTTTTTAATGTTTTTATTTATTTTTTATTTTTCATTTTCTTTCAACATTCCTTTGCTTCAGTTGGAAAAACTGTGAGGTGGGTCAGTCACAAGACAAATGCATGCATGATAAGGATAACTTGCTCATCAAGTGACGGGTCATGGGTGTATAAAACCACACTCGTTGGTCAAACTTCATTTTCTATGCTCAATTAGTCCTCATTATTGAAGAATAAAAAATATTCATAGGTCCGAAATGACCTTAAACTACCTAGGTGATAGCAAGGAGGTGGGTTCTCCTTAGGAGTGCTTATTCGCACCAACGAGGGCGGCGGTTCGATTTCGGTCAGATGCACGTTGTGAGGGCTAATACCTCCTTGCTTGATAGGAACCCCGAGCATGACGGGGATTGCTCCAGGGTCACATGTTCCATGTTACAGTGGGGGCGCCGCACTTAGTTGAAAATGATTAGGAGCATTGGGTCTAGTCCAATTATTGTAGGAAGAAAAAATCCAAAAAAATCACCTGCAGGGGAGCACTGGAAACGTGCTCTCTTCGTTCACAGTGTGATGTTTGTAATCTGTTGTTGTGCAATGGAAATAAAGCATCCATTTGTTAAAAGAAAAAAAAACATTCGTTTAAATATTTGTTTGCAAATGAAGCTATGCAAGGTAGCCCACGTTTTAATTGTGGTCATTTAGTGTAGGGTACCATTTTGGGCATGCACTTGGTAGAACGTCATCGCTCTTGAATAAACTTAACCCCTAAACGTTCAATCATTCATTTTCTGAATGGTTTTTGGTCAAAGGCCCAAAAAATCAAGTGTTTTAGCTTTGTTGAAATTGGTGTTTTCATTAAGTGTTCAAGTTAAGTTATGATACATCTTTTGACAATTGGGATTGGAGAATAGACTTTTATTTGAAGATTTTACACTGTCAAGAAGATTTTACAACATCAAAATATATCATTTATCTACCTTAAATATAATTTTTTTATTTTTGATCTTAAATTTGTAGATGTTTAAGTGAAGTTATGATACATCTTTTGACGGTTGGAATTGGTGAATAGACTTTATTTGAAGATTTTACACTGTCGAAACATAACCTTTATCTACCTTAAATATAATTTTCGATGTTAAAATTTTCAAAAATATTTTTATTTTTGAATTTTTATCTTATTTACAAGATGAAATTTGTAAGTTTTTTGAATATCTTCCAATCATGTTGAAAGCTTTGTTGTACCTTCATAATGTTGATGGCTATCTATAAAAAAAAATTATAAATCATACAATGTGATATTTCAAGTATGCAAATTGTAGGGCTTTGACTTTTACAAAACATGTAAGGACCTTTAGGGGTTAACCTTTAAAAGTCACTTGGCTTTCCTGATTTCTACACTTATAATCTCTTTGAATCCCTAAGCCTCCAAGAGACCATTTTTTGGTCAATGCCTTTTTTAACGGGCTACCTGGAACAAAAAAAAAGTTTTTGAAAAAATAAAAAAATAATTTAAATACTACATCACGTCTACTTTCCAACACAATTTGAATTGTGTCGATCCGAGTTAAACTCCACTAGGGAGAATGTTTCAAAGTGGATTAGGTGCCTCAACATTGTCTTAGTGTTATAAAAGTTGCTATTTGAAGAAAATAATGATGTTCCTTCTATTATTTCTTTTGTTTTTTTGAAGTTTACAATAGATAAATCAATTTTAATTAATCATGCTAAATTTTAAAGTCTAAAAGTGAAAATTATAATTTATACAAATTTTCAAAGGTTAATGCTTTTAAATTCAGTAAAAAAATATCTAAAGTTATTTTGGAAGTTTGACCATATAGATAATTTGTAGGAATGATGATGCCCTACATTTTGTCTATTGAACCAACTTTATCAAACATAAAGAAGGCGCATATTATAACACATCTATGTTTTATTCAATACCCTTCGGGCTTTTAGGGGTTAAATTCCATTTTAAGTATGATTCATTTTTTTAATTTAATTTTGATTCAATTCTAAAGAAGCATAGATGCTTTAAAAATATATTTTTGGCATTTGAGAAACTCCATTTGGTTCAATTGGATATAAGTTATAAATAAGATTCTCTAAAAATGAAAGTAAGTCCACGGAGCTTAATATGTCTTTTAACCCTTAAATGTCAAACCAAGCCGCATGGACTCTTAGTTTCAAGGGAATAAAGCAAAAACTTCAACTTATATTAACTATTTTTAAAATGGAAAATACGTAGCATAGAGAAGCCTACGGAAAATACAGATTCCATTGGGTCTTCCTTGAATGTGAATTGAGTTACTGAGTTGTAAGGAGAGGGATTGACAGGTTTGTGCGAGGGAAAGAAGGAATAATGAGATGTGGAGAGCCCATCTCAATTTTGTTCAAGGGACAAAGGGTGCCTAAGACTTAAAGATTTATATTATTCTTTGGACTATCCTACAACCACTTCTAAGCACTTTTAAGGGCTAAGGATTAAATATAATATTTTTGAAGTGACTTTTTAATCTTGAATTATTCATGGAACCTTTTTTTTGGGTTCATTTTCATCTTTAGGCAACCTTTTTTTTGTGACAAAATTTTATTTGTAATCGATAAATTTTTAATTATGTATATTAACAAAAACATATAAGTGAGCAATGTTATTGTTAAAGTTTTACTATTAGAAAAAAATATTGATGTTTTCATAATCAAAATTTTGACATTTTTTTCCCAATCAATATAAGGAAAAATTGTAGCAAATCATAAAGAAATTCATTTGCTAAAATCATAAATTGAGATTTTTATAAAAAATTCAATTTTTTTTGTAGAACACATATTATACAACATATTTAAGTTTTGTTCAAGATCCCTAGGACTCTTTGAGGTCAATACCTATTAGAATAATTTATGAGAAGAATTCAAATTTCATTTGCACATACTCTTGAACTCATGACATTCCTTGTAAAGTCACATTTGTGTTTATTTAAAATTTTCCTAAACAGTTCCAAGTTTCATGTGATTGAAATATTCTTTTCAATTTTAACTTATAATACTTATAGGAAAAATGCACCTTCAAATGTGCCTCGATTTTTTTTGGTATTTACTAATTATTATTATTATTATTTTATATTTTTTGAAACAATAGGATGCTTTATTCCGTTGAAAGAAAAGAAACATTACAGTGAACCGAGGGCCAGAAGCCCGGCGAGAGAATTATGCTAATAATTTTGCCTTCTTGAAGGCATGAAACATGCTTTCCACTGTATCATTGAAACCAATATGTTACACTTCAAATACATTACTATCACTCTAATATCACATTCTACTATTCCGATTTTTTTCTTGAGTATACATGTGATTGGACACTTCCACATGTATTTTGGTTACCAAAGGTATGATGTAAAAAAGTTTTCAATGTATATAGGGTTTATAGCATGATATATTGTGGATCGTATTTAATTTAAATGCATGATAAATATTGATGCTTTTGCATGATTGCGTAATACAACTCCTATCAAATAATTATGTAAATATTTAACAATGATGTGATAGCTCATTTGATAGCTCTATTTTGAATGATCAATTCATGTAAAAATATTATACAATAATCTATTTAAATTTCAAAGTCATAAAAACAAACCTAATCATTTAATTTTGTTGATAGTAATAATCACACAAATGAGGTTTTCTTGGAAAAATGCAAATTTTCACTTTTTTGTTTGCTTGTTTTTTAAAGGAAGTGTCAATTTACTAAACACTGGGCCAGGTTTTGGTGGATTTCCATCACGAAGTGAAGTAGCATACAATTCTTTGCATTGAGCTACAATCTGCACTTTACATTTAGGTGAAATTTATATTAAATACATGCAAAAGGTATTTTTTGTAATATTTCTCAAGTATTTTTATATTTTTGTACTTTATATCCACATGATGATTTCTAAGACTTTGGAGCTAACGGTGGTGTTTTAAAAAGTTTTTAAGGAAAGGAAATACATAGAAATGGTGTCATAAGATTTGGACTTGTTGGGTTTGAGACAATATTGGATTCTAAAGTTTTTTTTCATTATATATATATATATATATATATATATATATATATATATATATATATATATATATATATATATATATATTTTAAAACTAGGATAAAAAACTAAAATGATGGATTGAACACCGATTGAATAATCGTGATTGTAGCAACAACTCATGCAATAATAGTATCATGCAATAGTATCATGTGAGTTGTGTTGGAATTAAATTTTATAAGAGGAAATCGTAGCGAAAATAACATAAAATGATATACAAGGAAATAATTAAATTTGCGTTAATTCAATTTTTTTTAATATTAGGATCTAATTCAAGTATGGTAAAATATACCTCCCTTGCATCTTTCCATGGAATGCCTACCCGCATAGCGACTAATTTTTCAACAATTTCAGGCTGTAATTCCATTACAAATGTCAATGTCAACTATAAAATATTCTAAATATATGTTTTATAATGATAATATGAAAACTATAGAAATTAGGTAGAACCAAATGATATTCCCAGTTCACATAAAAGCTATACATATTTAGTTATTTTGATTAATTACAATGTTGAATGTTCACTAAATGAGATTTAAACTCACTGGGCAATCAGGATGGTTTTGCAATAGATTAGTATAAGCCAAAGTGTAGGCATCAACACTTTCTGAAGAAGCTAACTCCCATATATCACTTAGTGGTTGCAACCGTTTTTCAACTTTCTATTTTTAAAATTCTCAACCATCAATTACACAAATAAATGTTACTACTATCCAATTACATTAAATGAATTAATATAGCAATAATAATGATGATAATGCTAGAAACAATATTTCCCATTTCTTTCAGCAATATCACAATTATTAAAATGATACAAGTTTAACTAATTAACAATGCTTGAATGGAAAATGATAATTAATGAATTTAAATACATATGTTTGAAATCATCAAGGTCTAATATATTAATGAATCTCACAGAAGAACTGATAATTTCTTTGAGAAATATATTCTCAACATCTCCTTGTCTCGTTTCATCCTTTCTAGAGTCTCTTCCTTCATATAGTTTCTCTAAAGGCATTACGTCATCAAAATTAAACACAAAATGAATTTTATACTTCACACCAAGGATCTCTAATAAAAAATGTCACCAAAAAAAACTTCCATTTTTGTTATGGGAATCAAAAGAGACATATGGAATTTAAATATTTTTTAAAATGCCCAATCACACTTTGGTTTTTAGTGTGACCTGTAGGAGAAGTCGGTCTATGTATATCACAACCGTTTCTTCAATACAAAACTCAACAAATTTGTAGAAGTACATCTCTTCCAAGTATCTACATTTACAATCAACATCAACTCGCTAAGCGGCATCATATAAACACAAGCATGAATAATATTTCTTTTCAAAGAATTTGCACCTACAAGCACATACGTTCATCATGATTTCATTCTAAATCAAATAAAACTTACGATTCAATATCCTCAAAATAATCTTCAAAGGTAGGTATCAGATACTCTGTCACCATGCAATCAAACCAGTCTAGTTTGACACACGATAAAATCCATCCTGCATACATATTCAATTGTAAATTAGAGTATTCATTTCATTGTAACGCACAAGGACGATTGAAGTGAGGTAATAAGTATGTAGAAGATTTTTTTTAAAACAAGTGAAATGAAGTCCTATAATATGAGTTTCCATCATAAAGACAAAATAGTACTAAAGCCCACCTTTTTGGTACAATTTGGCAAGTAGTTCTTTGACACCTGGGTCTTCAAAGATAGCTTTTACACTATTCTGGACTCCACACTGCAATCAACCACAATCTCAATCCTGCCCTTCACTTGCTATTTAGAAATGCTCACATATTGATTTAACAAATGCAAAACTAGTTATCTACCTTAGAAATTGCAAGGAATCCTTGGGAAGCATCGTCAAAATTGACCTAAAATTATCACCACAAAGAGCTTTAGTAGTTAATTGGTTATCAAACTAGGGATAGAACATGCAAATGATCATCTCGATCAAATAATATTGGAAAAAGTGAAAGCTTTTATAACCACTTACTATGATGAAGGTGCCAATCAAATTCTCCAAAATTTGCAAGAAATTTAATGAGTCCAAATAGAGACTCTCCATTCATTTCGTTTTGAACAGGAAGCAAAAAGAAAGTTAACTTGCTAATGTTCACTAAACATTAAATAGCATCATTAGGACACAAACAATTACATTTGAAGCTTGTACCTGTTCTACGTAAGAGAGAGGAAGGTCTTCAAGGATAGATGTGCTCATGTTGTTGGTCATTTCATGACATTTGATGTTGTTATTCACCTACAATCCATTGACCTCAGAACTCAAAGAAAATCATAGTCAATCATTATTGATTCTTGATAATAAGATGTTAAATCTTTGTAAGGATTCAATCTCTTAAAGCATGGGGAATGATTAATAAGGTTACCATGGCACATAACATCTCTAAACCAATGATTAGAGGAGGTTCTGCCAACCGCTCCTTCTCCGCTTTTTGAAAGTCTTGCATTAGCTGCAAATGGCCAGCAACACTCACTTTGAAGGTAAATTCTCAATGTTTTAAGTAATTCAATCACATGCCACTAGAACCTTAATGAATCATGTAATAAAAATTTGAAAAAAGATGCATGAGTAATGGTTGGTGTGCACAAGACACCCAAAGAAGTGAAGAACAAACTTGATTAATGGCAATCACAACATGGACGAGCATAATGTCACTGCTTGTAGCTTGAACAACTTTGACTTGCTCATTGAGAAGGCGGAAGAGGTCCACCCCTGCCGGTGTCCATACTCGTCCACTCTCATTTCTCTTCGGGGGGTTCTTTTTGTCAACATCTAAAATATTTGAACACATTCTCTGCGCTAACATTCAATTCACAATAAACTTATTTGAAAGCTATTTTTAGGTGTCTATCATAGCATCAAAATCTCCTACTAAGCAGATGAATATAAAAATACTAATGGACTACACTCATTGGCTCTCTAAAATACCATAGATCCCTTGGAAAATAGAAATACACTATCAACATCAATCATAAAGCATTCATTGAGGAACTTATATTCAAAACTACAAACCTGGATGCATTCATGGTAATAGGAGCCAACGGTGCCCAAATCTAAGGACTCTTGATAAGTGCTTAGGATATGATATCTTCAATATATGCAGATATTAGAAAAATATTAAGGACATTTTGCAAAATATTAAGGACATTTTAGTCCTTATTAAGGACTGTTTACAACCATAATTTTGTCCTTTTGGAGTACAAATAATTACTCAAACATCGTCAAAATTTGGTATATGTTAGAATGACATATAATATATGTAGGAAATAATTTATATTGCATTATCAATTTAAATGATAAAGTTATTACTTAATAGTTCATAAAAATAAGCACTGGTTACACTTATGTTGGCTCCTATTACCATGAATGCACCCACCTGCATAGTAATCTTCATGCGAGTAATGTAAGTTTGGAAAAGAGGATCCATAGCTCCGCTTTCAGCACACACTGAGGCAAGCATCTCATCTACTCCCAAACTTAACAATTGTTGTTCGTAGTGAACAACCCATTCTGTAATCTGCACTTGCAACAACAATCTCTCAAATGAATGTTGTAGTCATACGTAAATTACTTAGGCATACAAATAGGCAATCAAATTTTGAGAACTGGGCCAATATCTCTACATTTAAGATCTCTTTATTGGACAAGTCACTTGCTCTGTCACTTAATTTACGCAACATCTGCACAAAACGTTCTGTATAGGATTGCACAATCACCTGGAAGATTTCATATCTACAATAAAAAGTTGCAATTGTTTTTATTCTTGTTTGTCCTCTTACAAATATTACGTGATATGAAATACCAAGTCACAATTTATGCGTATATGAAATACCAAGTTACAATTTATGCTTATATGAAATAGAACCTTGGCGGAAAGCATGGAGCTACATAATTGAAGTTGTTGGTCAACTCATTAGCCACCTATCCTTCAAAAACATACAAGTAAAGAGGTTTTTCTCAAAATTCATCAATTTCGTAGAAGAGATTATTGAGAGTTATTTTTCAAGATTTTGAGTCGTCTTTTAGTCTCGGGGAAGTCACTTAGTGTAAATTTTGGTATACATGAGCAAACGAAGGGTATTTAATGAGGGGCTATGAAATAATTGGAATATAATACTATATACAATATATTTAGGGTATATTCTAGGAATATTCATAAAATATTCCCAATTGGTTTTTAAACACCCTATATTACTTTTTAAAAACTATAAATTTTATCTCAAATGAATAAAAGGCACCCTATATTTGTTCTCTCATAGTCTCTAAATTTTTGACAATGACTTCCCTGGGCTTTTAGTTAAAGTTTGCTTCCAAGACTCACCACTGTTGCTTGTTCTAGAGCCGTTTTCAAATCACCTGCAACTAGCTGCATCTCGGAGCAAATTTCATGTGTAAATATGTGGCAATCCACTTGCACAAATCATGATGTCATATACTACAAGGTCTTCAGGAAACTGCTTATGGTCATTCAAAATCGGTAAGTCAAAAATCCAATTTTTTTACTACAAGAGGTCTATATAATATAGGATTATTTTTACCCCAACATGGACCAAGCTCGGTTTTGTTGTAACTGTCTAAATAAAACACAAGTCAACATTATAAGAATTACATACTTCTTCAAGAAGGTTTGTAAACTTCTTCTTAATTGATTTTTGGATCTCTTCATAGCAGCGGTCCTTGTATCCCCTTCTAGTAATGGGACTCTCTGGACTAAATATTCCTGCTCGACGTGCTTGATCTCCTACGACTCGAGCTGGTAATGATATGCTTCTTTTCAAAATTTCTCCCTCGACACTTTTTCGTTCTGTTGGCATACTAGCATAGCCAATCAAGCTTTTCAAACCATTAGAGAGAGCAAATGTGCATTCTGACATTCTTTTGCACAATGCTTTTGAAATCAAATTCTTGTTCTAAATTTCATATTTTAAAGAATCTATTGACCCAAAAAAAGGTCCACAACTATTGAATACTAGGGTGCATTCATGGTAATATGAGCCAACGGTGCCTAAATCTAAGGACTCTTGATGAGTGCTTAAGATATGATATCTTCAATATATGTAGATATTAGAAAAATATTAAGGACATTTTGCAAAATATTAAGGACATTTTAGTTCTTATTAAGGATTGGTTACAGCCATATTTAAGTTCTTTCGGAGTACAAATAATTACTCAAACATCATCAAAATTTGGTATATGTTAGAATGACATATAATATATGTAGGAAATAATTTATATTGCATTATCAATTCAAATGATAAAGTTATTGCTTAATAGTTCATAAAAATAAGCATTGGTTACACTTATGTTGGCTCCTATTACCATGAATGCACCCATTAAAAAATGATTTGTAAAGAATTAGGTATTATTGGTTGCACATGCACTTAATTTAGGTGATTTTTTTTGAAAAATTTGGTATTTTAGAGACTGATCCAAACCATGTATTTTTTGATGAAAAGGGTAACCGAGAACTAAGTTGAAATACCTTGGAACTCGCAACTCTCCTTCCGCAACAATTGGAGATGTGCTAACATCATCGGTAGTGTTCTTTTCAGCTAGCTCTTCTTCTTCTGCTTGTAGTTGGTCAGCAATCTCTTGCATTTCCACCACACTTTCACATCCATACCCACACGCACTCAAGTCAAAGAGATAAAATATTTTAGTCAATGTAAGTGACTTTGATTGATAGTACATAAACAACTTATTAATGACTTTCCATGTGTGCATGATCAAACAACTTTAGAATTAATGTTCGAGTTGAGCATTTGATATAAACTTTCTCGTGAAGTAAGTCGACTCTAGTCAAAGAATTTGTGTGGTATTTTACTGTTATGCATTCAAGTGTAAGAATACATTAAGTGTTTTTTTACCATATGGCTCGAACAAGAGTTTGAGGGCTGCACATATACAATTTTCATAACCCGTTGACATTGTTAGGTTTATACTATGGAGCTGCATACATTGTTTGCTTCAAAAAGACTTTAGTTTTGGACATAATACACTAGGTGATCACTGATATGTTAATAGATATAAAAATACTCTTGTTTACTTACTTTCATTTTGAGGTTGAGTAAGTGACCTTGTCTTGGCAAGTTCAAAAAAGTTGCGAATGTGATTCCATAAAGTTTGCTCAAAGATTGTTCTTGTTTCCCCAACATCTTCAAAGAAGGCACTGACATGACATCATGGCCATTTCAAGATTTAAAGTTAGCACAAACTTACAAGTGAATAAAGAAACATACATCACATGAAAATGAATTAACCCTTAAACGTCAAGGTAAGCCCCATGGGCTTATTTAAAAGAGAATAATTAAGAAAAAAGTAGATTTTTTCAACCAAATCAAGCGTGGATTGGTGCGTTGGAAAGCTACTGAAAAAGCGATCTAGATTGCAAATTTGCGCCTCATTTGAGAGATTGTGGAATCGTTGGTAAGCAATCAAAGTTATGAAATTGAACAAGTTTTTGAGGTTGGGGCAGCTGAGATGCCGCAGTGCTACAGTGCTGGCCAGCAATGTCCCGCAGAGCCGTTTTTTCATTTTTTTCGTTTTTTTTTTTTTTTTTTTTTTTTTCCTCTGAAAATTTAGATGCCTTCCGGGCTGCCCCGCCCAGGCCCTCTTGACGTTTAAGAGTTAAAAAGAAATTCACGTACGTTAATCTGCTAGCTTCCTCCATGCGTGTTGAGACAGTAGCCATAGCAAATTGCCTCTTTTGTTCTAATGCAGTCAATGCCTATTACAACCAAAGAATAATGTTATCATAGAAACACGAAATCATTCATCACCTAAGACATCCAAACTCAAATATGAACGACAAGCCCTTGGTGCATAATTTGATCTTCAAGCCACAACTTGTGTATTTCAAACCAATTTGGTTTATGCGAACCAAAAGAAAATATAGTAGGTAAGGAGTGGGATCTTGGAGTTTCTTTCCAGGAAATGATTCTGAGCACCTCAAATGTTTGCACTAATTGTTTTTCATCCTTTAATGATTCTCTAGCATCAGCAGCAAGGGTAGAAATAGACATCATGCCTTGAACATCCTGTTATGAAGAAACAACAAAAAAAGAGACCAACTGCATTCTTAGGAGATATAGATTCTCTATATAATATGAAACATTAATGAAGGATACTAAAAAGCACAAATAAATATTTACATCAATTTCATATCGGAAGCACAACATACGGTAAATGTTTTATTGAAGTTGTTACGAGCATGGCTAAGGAGATTGATTTGATCATGATGCTCGATCAATGTTCTACATTCATCGCACAATCTGTAAAAATTTAGAGGATATAATGATTAAGTGAGAGATCCAACTTTAACACATCCAATAACTTACTTAATTGCCCCTTACATATCAAACCTGTAGAATATACAATAATAAACATGCACTAATTTGAAAGAATCTACAGGTACTTGATCCTTGAACACGAAAGAATGCACATTGCATGACTTACTTGTCAATGAGAAGAAAATTCTCATGCAATTGATGGACAATGATCTTAGCTTGACTAATGGCCTTCAATCCTACTTTCGTATGTTCTACCTAGCACTCCATCAATAATCATACAAATTCAACTCACAGTAGCATAAGCATTGTTATATATGTATCAATCAACAAGAGGAATTTAGGACCTCACTAATTTTTTAATGATTTCAATGCGAAGTCCGGTATTTCATGGGTTCGTGCATTTTTCGCACAAATTCTGCATGAATTTTGCACTAATTCTGTACTACATCCGCATGGCTTCTACATTCACTCTTTTCGTTATTTAACAAAGTGCAAAATTTGTGCGGAATTAGGGCAAAATCTGTACAAAACCCGTGCGAAATTAAGGCAAAATCCGTGCAAAATCCATGCGAAAAATGTATGAACCCATGAAATATTGGATGTCGCACAGAAATTGTTTAAAATCCGTGGGGTCCTAAATTCTTGATGAATGCCATGGATAATCACTACCGCATCTCAAACCCTAAATTAGGTCCCATCAATCTACTGTTACCGGATAACAAATTATTCTTGTTTAAAAAAATTCAATTGCATTTTTTTCTATTTCAAACGACTTTGTTTTTTTAAGTAGTAAATTCACATACAAAGATTGGGAAATGTTCAAATTGTAACTAAACTAGAAATCAAAGAATGAGAATATTCCATTTTCCTCATCAATGCTTCCAATTACAAAGGATTTAGGTTTTAATCAGATAAAATTTGCAGTAAGTGTACCTGATTCATAACGCTCGCGGTAAGCAAGGCATCATTTCGCTGATTCAAACAATCCATTGCTTGTTACAATCAATCAATAAACATTTATAGACTTCCATGCTATAATTAAAAATGATAAGAGCATCAAATGGATGGACTACCTGGAGGCGCGAGGCGTAATCATGTCGAATTTTTTTGAGGGAAGCGAGTGAGTCCGGCAAAGGCAACAACTTGGCCACTTTTTGCATGGCCGCCTCTTTGGCTTGAATCTCTGGATTTTTTATGTCCTTGACATCCAATTGCATCATCGCCATTGTTAAAATAAAAACTTCAAAGATATGAAATCCTACATTATGCAAGTGAGTCCTTCAATACTCTTTTCTTAGACCTAATGACGTGCAAAAAATACCATGAGAGAATGGGTTAGAGCAATGCAAGCATGCCATCAAGAATTTAGGACCTCACTGATTTTTAACGATTTTTGTGCGATATCCGATATTTCATGGGTGTGTGTATTTTTCACACGGATTTCGTGCTAATTTTGCACTGAATCCACTCGATTCTACATTCACTCTTTTTGTTATTTAACAAAGTGCAGAATCCGTGCGGAATTAGCGCAAATCCGTGCAGAATCCGTACGAAAAATGAACGAACCCATGAAATATCGGATGTCACACGGAAATCATTTAAAATCCGTCGGGTCCTAAATTCTTTATGTGCCATTTAATGATGAAGAAAGTAAAAGGAGGGGTTAATTGTCTCATATGTTTTAGTGAAGATATTAACCCTAAATGTCCTCACTCCTCTTCAGATTTGGAGAATTTCAAAGATGTCTTATAAAATGTAACTAAGAGGGATATTTTGAACTTGATATATAAATAAAAGTTGTACGTTATGAATTTTTGATTCTATCCATATGGTTAGATCTATGATTGTTGTCACCAATATTTTCTATAAAATTTGATACTAAAAATTGAAAATTCTTTTGTAATTTGATTACGAATACGATATTGACAATTTGTACATGAAATTTGTTGGAAATGTAATACTCTAAGTGTAGTGATTTTTGGAGATTTTTTAGTTGCTTGATTTTATGAGTTGACTTTTTCAAAAGCACTTTTACACTAAAATCTTTGAAATTTTGGGTGAATCACTACAACATGAAACGAGGCATAGAAATTTCACAAATCATCCCCTTTTTAATCGGATCACACATGCATGAAACTAACTTTCCATAAAATGTATAGTAAAAAATCCACATTGTAAAAAATCAATGACGAATGAAAAATCTGTGTTTGATTATGTACATCGTGCACTTTCTGAACGGTTGGACGTTAAGGGGTTAAAAAGGCGGGTTGAAGAAGAAGAGGCATACCTATGTCGGCCTTTTGACTAAAATCAAGCGTATGGTAGTATATGTTATAATCAATTTAATATTTGAATATACAGGTCGGCGCAGTCCTCTCCTCTCTTCCAATGAAAAACTAAACCACAAATTTCCATTTGACATTGATGAAGAGGAACGCTTGATTTAGCTTGATTACGAAACTTATTTGTTAGGGAGTTGAGTGCTCAACCCCTAAATGCCTAGAGCCCTCTCCAAATTTGGCAGTTTTGCAAAGATGCATTATAAGATGCAACTAAGAGGGATATTTTGAACTTGATGTATGAATAAAAGTTGTACATAATGAATTTTAGATTCTATCCATACGGTTAGATCTATGATCATCAGGAATTTAGGACTCCACGGATTTTAAACGATTTCCGTGCGACATATGATATTTCATGGGTTTGTACATTTTTTGCACAGATTCTGCACGGATTTCGTACTAATTCCGCACGGATTCTGCACTTTGTTAGATAACGAAAAAAATGAATGTAGAAGCCCTGCAGATTCAGTGCAAAATTAGCACGAAATTCGTGCGAAAAATGCACGAACCCATGAAATATTGAACTTCGTACGGAAATTGTTAACAATCAGTGAGGTCCTAAATTCCTGATGATGCTATCACCAATATTTTTGTATAAAATTTGAAACTCAAAATTCAATTCTTTTTGTAATTCGATTATGAATTAGACATTAACAATCTGTGGATGAATTTTTTTGTGATTGGTTGAAATGTAATACTCTAAGTGTAGTGATTGTTGGAGATTTTTTGGTTGCTTGATTTTATGAATTGACTTTTTTAAGAGCACTTTTACACTAAAATCTTTGGAATTTTGGGTGAATCACTACAACATAAAATGAGGCATAAAAATTTCACAAATCATCCCCTTTCTAATCGGACCACACATGCATGAAGCAAACTTCTCATAAAATATATAGTAAAAAATCCACACTGCAAAAAATCAATGACGGATGTGAAAACATGGATGAAATCTGTACATTGTCCAAAAAATGGACGCTCAAGCTTAAGGGTTAAAGGTTGTGATACTCCTTTGGACTAGTTAATCAAATTCCATTGATAAATCAAGAGATTTTATTTTTTGGGTGGTTTTTCCTAGTAATTGACTTAGAAGGAGAAAACTTTGTATTTACTATTGGGCCTGTTTTTTTTTTTGTTTTCAAAAATTTGAGTGTTTTTTTTTTTTTTGAAATCTTGCAAGTGCAGTCACCATTTTTTGAACGTCTTCTTAATACAAGATGTTTTTGGATATATTAGACACCTCAACTATTTTAAAAAATTGACACACACGTGACTAACATTACTATTTATGCAATGGTAAGAACCTCAAAGTATTATAGTTTCAAAATTTTCACAAGAAATGAATCAAAGTCCAATGATCCATCAGGCAAGCTCTAAAAAAAAGTTTTTCTTTCACTTGACTGCTATGATCTCACGATTCATAAAGGTAAAATGGGCTACAATAAAAATTCAAAAATTTTCATTGTAGTCTGATAATTTTTTTATTATGGTTGGATCTAAAAATTAAAAAAATAATATATTTATTAAATTATTATTATTTTTGCTCAATGCATTGAAAATGACAGTTTTTGATAGTTATTTTGTGAAAATCAAGCTCTACCGGGAGCTCAACCTTTTAACCCTTAAACGTCAAAGCAAGCCCCACGAACTTGTTATAAAGGAATAATTGAGGAAAAAAGTAGATTTTCTCAACCAAATCAAGCGAGGATTGGTGCATTGGAAAGCTACTGAAAAAGCGATCTAGATTGCAAATTTGCGCCTCATTTGGGAGATTGTGGAGTCATTGACAATCAATCAAAGTTATTTAAATGAACAGGAGTTGAGGTTGGGCAGTAGAGGTCGTTTCTTGAAAAGTGCCGCAGTGCTACAGTGCCGCAACACTGCTGGCCAACAGAGCCGTTTTTTCATTTCATTTTATTTATTTATTTATATTTTTTGCCTCCGAAAATTTAGATGCCTTCCGGGCTGCCCCGCCCAGGCCCTCTTGACGTTTAAGGGTTAAGGGTTAATCTTACGATCTAAGGTCCCCCTTTTCACACTATGATATACCATAGATAGAAGGTATGATCAATAAATTTTTATTTTTTTTAAATCTGTATTTTTGAAAAAAACAAATTCAATAAATAATGAAAAAAAAGGGATGGTAGAAAAAATAATCTTGAAAAGTATTGAAGAACATTTTATCTGTCAAACTTTAATTTTCGAAAAAAATTAAACGTACTCAACACATATGTGCCAACTTTGTCTTCGACCTACAATAGTTTGAATATGTAAAAATTCCCAGGGAAGTCACTCTCAAAAATTTAAATAATCATAAGAGAACAAATATGGGGTGTCTCTTATTCATTTGAGGTTAAATATTTAAATTTTCAAAATTAATATAGGGTTTTTAAAACCAATTTGAGAATGTACTATGAATATATACCTTAAATAGACTATAAATAGTAGAATATTCCAATTATTCCATAGTCCCCCCATTAAAGACCCTATATACGCTCATGTATTCCAAAATTCACACTAAGTGACTTCTCTGAGTCAAAAGTGTATTGCAGTCAATGGTAATGGGTATGAAAACTAGGCAAAATGTCATGTTAGAGCATTGATTCCCACTAGTAACTAGTATCCTCAAATATCTTGCTAAAAACGGAGGTCCTGATTTGACCTGGAAGGACTTCTCAACGCTGGTATGTTACATGAAGATACGAGCCACATTCCTTTTGTCTATTAAAGTTTAGATCTCGACTGGTGTATCAAGGTCGGAAATAAAGACATTTGCGTCATCACTGCAAACAAACATGTCGTGTTTCACTCACTAAAGTCGAGGAAATCCTTGTCCGATGTGACCAAAAGCAACCACCAACTATTTTCCATATGACCAAAACTACTCACCAACTATTTTCCATATGACCAAAACTACTCACCAACTATTTTCTATGTGTTCAAAAGCGCTCGCGAACTTTGGAATGGTTCAAACTAGTAGTGGAAAGCGACCAAACTTTATCTTTTAGCGCAGTGGTGGAGATGATCCTTTTAGAAAATGTCACAATAGCAGGGCGTGTCACGACGCTTTCTTCCCATGCTTAGACTTCAGAGAATGGATATGTGGTTGACTTTTCTGCTTGAATCATGGAGTCTGAACCCATTCCATTGAAGATTGAGAAGCTTCTTTCTTCTCCTCCCAAGGTAAACAATAGAAGTGATTTTGATTTTCTATGGAAATTTTTTTACCCCGGTCCCTGATCACGGGTTTGCGTTGAGGTGACGTACCGCAAGAAAATTCCTCTACTTCACTATTACCATTCTCATTCTTCACACGCATTCAAGCCGAGTTCGTGCAAAATGTCCATGATTGGTTCTCTTCCCATGTTCTCAATCTTCTCGAGCACCGTGATGACACCCCTAATTAAGAGATTTGACTCATTTAAACGCAATATGTTAGAAAAGTTACTATAATAGTCACCTATTAGTTTCCAAAGTAAACTTCCTTTCTATTTTTACATAAAACACTTGGCTTCCTTTTGCATTTACGGGGAGTACAAAAGGCTACTGTACTCATCGTCGTCAATGCAAGGTACGTCTCCGGCGGCGCTGAACAATCTGTCACTGTAAGTATAGTACAATCAATCACTCGTCACTTGAGCTCTGCTGTAAATAGGGTGGATATGCTAATCACCGTCCAGTTTTGAGTTTGTCTCATGATTCCAGTGGATGGTCCAGTGTTTGAAACATCAAGTACTGATTGAATGGAAACGGACAGTCCAGTGGACGACCTTTAGGGTATGGATGGTGATTAGCATATGTAGTACTCCCTCCGTCTCATAATAGATGATGCTTTTGAAAAAATCAAAGAAATATGCAAACTAGAATGATTTCTTCAAACCTCTAAATGCAAATAGGTTTCCATTTCGGAGTAGCTATCTGTCTAAGCAGTATCATTAGCACATGGTATGTGTGGCATGTGCTAGCATGGTGATGTTCATTGTAGTGTGTTCTTTGAAGCAACGAACATACGCTAGCATTGATTTTAGCTAGCTCATATGTTGTTTGTGATCCACACATGAGCAAAGACAAGCTTCACAGAAGAAAAACACTTCCTGTGCACTTGTCTTGTGATTTTTCTTTCTTAGAATCAATGGAGAAAACAACTTCAACTTGAAATCAACTTGAAATCAACTTCAACTTCCTGGAGCCATATCGGCGAGCTCAGAAACACATGGCTTGTGATGTAGGAGATACTGTGTCACCATTAAATGATTTGCATCAAGTAATTTGGGACAGTTTTTATTCTCAAAAGCATCATCTATTATGGGATGGAGGGAGTATATCTTTCAAAATATTTGTTACATTTGTCTGAATTAATTTCAAAAGATTAGGCACTAGTGCACCGCGACAAAAGAGTTGGTTGACCCTAGTGTGCATTCACCCAGGTGTTTCCGGTGCTCACGGGGTTGGGAGTCTCAACCGCGCTGCTGGAGTATCTCCCAGGGGGCATCAACACACTACACACGCACCCGCGCGGCACGGAGGTGCTCACGGTGCTCAAGGGGGAGCTGCACGTCGGCCTCGTGGACTCCGGCAACAAGCTGTACACGGCCGTGCTGTGGCAAGGCGATGTGTTTGTGTTTCCCAAAGGCTTGGTGCATTACCAGATTAATCTGAGCAATGAGACTGTGATTGCGTATGCCGCGTTCAGCAGCTCCAATCCTGGCACTATTGCCTTGCCTGGTAATGTCTTTGCTTCTGGCATTGCAGATGTTGTTTTGCAATCTGCGTTCAAGGTTGATGAGACTGTTGTTGATCAGCTGCAAGCTGCGCTTCGGCCGTAGAATTCCCTTGCAGCTTGAATTAGATAGCGGCCTTCATTCCCACTAGTGACTGGTATCCTCAAATTTCTTGCTAGAAATTGAGGTCCCGATTTGATTTGGGAAAGGCTTTTTGTTAACCAGAGCGTTTGAGTCTGGTGGATATCAACCAGACTCCTCTTCTCTGGCAAAATTTTGGTCTGGGCTGGTATATGAGGTTCGGAAATAGGGATACCACGTATTCACCAGAGGCATTAAGAAATGTTCATGGATGACCAAGTGTGTTGATTTGATTAGTTGCTGAGTAGGATTAGGATTGCATTACTGCCAGATTTTTGTGTAATATGGCTGTCATTAAGATGTCTTGCTACAATTACATGGCTCTGGTAACATGTGATTGACTTTAACGAATTAGGAGTTATGAAGTGAATTGGACACAGCGGTACTGTACAGTGAATGAAGGGTTTAGGACTTTTGCAATGGATATGTAAATTTAAATTGACATTGGGATTAGGAGCAACAGTGAGGGAATGACTATCATTTATGTGTAATATGGCTGTCATTAGGATGTTTATAAATTGCATGGCTCTGGTAACATGTGATTGACTTTAACGAATTAGGAGTTATGAAGTGAATTGGACACAGCGTTGTACAGTGAATGAAGGGTTTAGGTCATTTGCAATGGATATGTAAATTGACATTGGGATGAGGAGCAACAGGGAATGACAGTATCATCATGCTCTGAGTCTATTAAAAAGAAAATGAGTTGTGACCAAATTGAGGTCTTCATTTGACAGTTTTCTGGGACATCAAAGTTGAGTGTTGTTTGCGTTTTAATGGAAGTGCATAATACACAACACTACTTCTCCCTTTTGTGTAATTAGGAAGTCAGATTGTTTCCACAACTGGCTGATTCACTTCTAGGTTTTAGTTCATATGTGCACTACAAAGTCTGCAACAGAGCTGAAACCAAGTGAAAATATCAAGCTCTTGAGCAATTTGGTTGCCTTTACTGCATCTAGTGAAATGGAGTGAGTACTTCTGAGTACACGGTGTACTTTTGGTGCATAGTATTCTAGGTAATGAAAATAGTATTAGAGAATTCTAAAAAGTTTAAGAATATTTAAGCACCCCAGTAGTGCATATACACTGTAAATACATACAGGTCATGGCCCTGGAAGAGCAGTTTGTATTTGAGGATGCTTCAAATTACAATGAGCCTGCAGTTTGGTATAGACCAGGGTTATATTGCCACAAGATTCACTACTACTGTAGTTATGCCTTGGGCATTTTGAATTTGGAGACCTGGTTACTCTTCTAAATTACAATGTTTTTTTTCTAGAGTCTATAATGTTAATCTTTTCAAAAGACTAGTACCGTAGGTAACTTTGCTCTACCGGATTAGCTTTACTTAGCAGCAAACTAGTTACAACTATTGCTGAAAATTTGAGCTACTGTACACATCATCTCTTCAAAATTAGATCTTTCTTTTAACCCTTAAACGTCAAAGCAAGCCCCGCGGGCTTGTTATGAAGGAATAATTGAGGAAAAAAGTAGTTTTTCTCAACCAAATCAAGAGAGAATTGGTGCATTGGAAAGCTACTGAAAAAGCAATTTAGATTCTTGATTTGCGCCTCATTTGGGAGCTTGTGGAATTATCCACAAGCAATCGAAGTAGTTGGAGTGAACATGAGTTGAAGTTGGGCAGTACAAGTCGTTTTTGAAAAAGTGCCACAGCAGTGACTGGCTAGCAGAGCCGTTTTTCTGTTTTTTTCGATTTTTTTTTTTTTTTTTTTTCCTCCAAAAATATTTCGATACCTTCCAGGCTGCCCCACCCAGGCCCTTCTGACGTTTAAGGGTTAAGACAAAAACTGAAGATGCTTCCGAATTCAAGAATGTACTCCTTCTAGTGCTTGTACCTGAACAAAGTCGCTCACACAACTTGATTAAGTTACTAAGAATCAATTGACGTCGGACCATCTGTAAGTACTCTGGTTGAAAATTGGAACATGCTAAAGATCCGTTACAGAGCATCTAATTCAAACAAATCCTAAATCTATTTCAAAGCCATGATTCTTTCTAACCACAAGTGAAATCACAAATAGGTCAATATGCAAAGTCACCAATGAAATCGCTATGTTCATACAGATGTTTACACCAAAATTAGACTCAAACCACCCATTCTTAACATTCTTTAACCCCTAAAAGCCCGAGGATTGGACAAAACATAAATGTGTTATAATATGTGCCTTCCATATGTTTGATGAAGTTTGGTTCAATAGACAAAATGTCGGGCATCATCTCTACAAATTATCCATATGGTCAAACTTCCAAAAAAACACTTTAAATATTTTTTTAATGAATTTAAAAGTATTAACCTTTCAAAAAATGTATAAATTATAATTTTCACTTTTAGAGTTTAAAATTTAGCATGATTAGTTCAAATTGAATTATCTATCGCAAACTTCAAATAGCAAAAGAAATGATGGAGGGAACATCATTACTTTCTCCAAATAGCAAACTTTATAATACTAAGACAATGTTGAGGTGTTTCACTTTGAAAAATTCTTCCCGGTGGAGTTTAACTTGGTTTGATATAATTCAAATTGCGTTGGAAAGTACACTTGATGAAGTATTTTAAATTATTTTTTATTTTTTCAAAAACTTTTTTTTGGTTTCGGGCAGCGACCAAAAAATGGTCTCTTGGAAGCTTAGGGGTTAACTGAAGGAATCAGCATCTGTGCCATATACTCAATAATAAATCAATTGTAGCTAACTCATCATGTTAAGACTAGATTCTAAGAGAATGCAAATGAATCACAGACTTGTTACACCACGAAATCTACAAAGCCCTGCAAATCAACTAGTAACAGAGAGCTGCAGTAACTTCGAACTTCACCTCCGCGGGGTGCACTTGGCCCACAATGTTGATTGGAAGGCGTAGACACAGATATTACCATTTATCCACATATTTATGAGCCGCAACAGGGTGTGAAAAGGAACCACGGTAAGAACATGTTTTCCAATTTCACTTTTCCAGGATTGAACGGCGCAGCCCCAACTACTGTATTTGGAAATTAGGGATAGTTCTCGGGATAGTTTCATCCTTTTCCAAATACAGATACAGGAATCACGATGGCGATGCTTTAAGCAGTGATTATTTTGGTCAGGAGACAGTTTAGCATTTTTGCTACTTTTCCATGGCTTGAAGAACAATCCAGGCTCTTTGGATGTTCTTTTTATATTAATATATAAATAATTTTTGGGTAATACACATGTGCTACCTAGGTGCTACTTGGGGAATTCCTGGGTGATACCTAGGTTTAACCCCTAAAGGATCGAGGTTGATTTTCCAAGTTTAGTCAGCTTAGTGTGGAATGAGTATTGATCCTCAAATTTTGAGATTTTTTGTGGTGATTTGTAACAAAGATGGGATGGTAATTTGCGTACGTGGGTGATGTATAGATCAAAAGATACAATCATGCAAAGGTGAAAAACCTAACTGTAGGCAGCTCCTGCAAATTTTCATACAATGAGCTATGCATCTGAATTTTTGTATACAATGAGCTAACACCCTATATACACAACCGCCAAATTCATTTTACCAAATCTGAGACTAAACTTTGCATTTTCGGCATTTTGGGGAAGTTTCAAACTCGAACAACTGACCAAAAAAAAAAGTGCAGCCAACTTTGTAGCTTTTAATCTTACTTTTGAGAAACCCTGAGTGGTTGAAAATTTGTAAGTGCTAATAAATTCAAGTTGGTTGAAATATCCTACGGTTGAATCGGTCAAAAAGGTTTTAGATCAAAAACTATTTGCCTTTTTCTGAAAAGGGGTACTTTTAGGCAGCTTTGGAGTATTTGGAAAGAAACATAGTTGTGGTCCTTTAGGGGTTAAATGGCTCAACACGTGGGACAAAGAGAGAACCAAGAAGGATATGGGACTTATCTGGGCCATATGGCATAAAGGAGTAGCTGTGAACGCATGGCGTGGGCAGAATCAGAATCAACAGTACCAAGTGGACGAGTGTTGCCCGGTATGCATGAATGGAACTAGGGAGACTGTCCTCCATCGGTTTTGGGGGCAAACCAAAGGAGGAGGCCACCACCAGACCCCGGAGAAGCTGATGATTTTGGCGTTGAAAGTGGACAAAGCCACATGAGGCCGGACGCGGGCAGAACGGAGTTGCAGGAGATCAGGCCCAGGACGTTGTCCCTCACGTGGAAGAATGGCATTTTGGCCCATAGAATTCCCCGCAGGTACAAGAAAGTTAGTAGGATCTGGTTGCTTCTCAGGGGCATCATTATGTGGACGCTGTGGAAGGAACGCAATGATGCGGCGTTTGGCGGAATCCACTGGAACGTCGATAAGCTGTGCTGTGATTTAGTTTTCATTCTACAAGTGTTGATGCCCACATGCTGTTTTCGGCAAACCTCGGCGACCAAGCAAGCCCGGTTCTACGTTTTTTTTTACTTCAACATGATCCCAACTTAGCCTAGAACGGCCCTGGACCTCCATCGCACAACGCATATCGAATGCCGACTCCCAAATCAGCCACACAGCATGTCCCCACGGTGTTGGGTCACTGTCCAAGTTTCATCCGCGGCCTTCGGCCTGGCGCTTCAGGGTTAACAACAATGAGAAATCTAACAACCCTACCTCACACCCCAAAAAACTGTGTCATCTATCTTATACTGAATACAAGTGTACCATGGTGCGCAGAAAGGAACTTTGACGCTTGAATTGGATCTGTTTCAAGATATAGATAGTACCTGGCAAAGCTTGAATCGGTACTACCAAACTCAAAATTATCCAAAACTGGAGAAGATATATGACCTTCAGCTCCTCACAACTTGGACCTTGCAGGTGCTTCAATCCTAATCTTATGCCAGGAATTATTAAGGACGCCTCTCAAATTCCAAATGTCATCAACATTTGCAGGCTGGACATTTGCAGCAGTGTCCACCTGCAAAACCACGAAGTGTATCAAGAAAGTGGCACAACACGTACAATTATAAACCTCAAACTTCATGTTCCTTCAAATGCACAATAGAATCAAGGAAGTCTCCGATGGTGAATACTTCATCAGTTAACTAAGATTCAAATTAACATATTTGATAAGGCTAGTCGAAAATTCTTTAGTGATATACAATAGGGGTGTCATGGCGCTATCTTCCCATTCTCAATCTTCAGAGAATGGGTACATGGCACTTTCTCCTTGAATTGTGGAGGACATATTCTCTGAAGATTGAGAAGTTTCATTCTTCTCCTCGTGAGGTGAAGAAATGGGCGTGCAGAATGGGCTTCATTTCTTCTCCTCTGCAGATAAATTCCCCTAGTTTGCTACTGTTCTCATTCTTCACACTCATTGAAAGGGTGTCACGGCATGGTTTGTGGAGAATGGCCACGATTGGCTCCTGAATTCTCTCCCCAGATTCTTAATCTTCAGAGAATCGACTTCTCCAAAGCGCCGTGACACCCCCTAATCCCAAATATTATGCCTTCGCAGGATTCTGGCTTTTAAACGATGAGAAAAGTACCAACATGAAATTAGCAGTAGTAAATTGCTTTACCACTTAAATGGGATGCATTGCAATTATGTCTCTAGATGTGAGGAGTGACATACCGCTTTCACAATCACAGTGCATGGAGTCTCAACTTTGACATTCATAAGTTCCCACAATGTCCATGCCCAGTCGGGACGATGGTAGCCGTCATTAGCATCAACTTGTAGCTTGGGCAGCCGACGTGCCTCCATCCAGGACTTCCCATTATCGACTGAAATATCCACCCGCTCAATTCCACGTCCACCTCCCGCCACGGCATAGCCACAGAGATCCACCTGTGAACAATATTTCCAACTCAATCCTGTACTTGGTGATATGAAAGTGTTTCTGAAAAATAAATTAATCGGACTTGAATCTCGGTAGCTCTCCATTTTAAAAACTGTGTTCTGAAACCCGTTCAAAGAGGTTGCAAGCTAACGAGACCAAGAAACTCATTTCAACTAAGGGCTTGTTCTCAAGGGCTTCAAATTAAGTTAAATACAATACAACAAGCAGCATGGCCACGTCGATGGAGCAGAAAGAGGCATAAAACAGCGTCCCTTAATCAGTTTCCCGTTTACTCTTTTGAGCTTCCCAAACAGCTATCGAATAAATATGCAATGACCTAGGTCGAATTTGTTCGACTCCTAGGTTTTCCTTCATTAATCTTGAGTTAATTTTAATAATATTCTTACATTCCCCTCACAACAGTATTAGTCTTGAGCGTAAGCAGACTATTGAATCACTTCAGTAACAGCAAAACATTTTGACGAAGAAAAGTCACTCACCGTATCTCCACGCTTCACTATAACACCATCTTGTGGCTCACAAATGGCGCTCTGTATGAGTCAAAAGGAAAAACGTACTAAGTTGAGACAATTTGTCACTTTAAAATATGCATTATGTATTGAAGACAACCAAATCTGAAAATGCTACATTTGCATGATTACATGACCCTGAGTTTCTTGAGTAGTGAGATTAGAATGTGTACTTGAACAGGAAAGTCCATCAAAGGACGTCTTGATTGCCAGTCAATATTGTCCCAATCAACTCGCGGTGGGAACATCTTGTAGTCATTCTGCTGGAAGAATCCCTATTACAAAATAAACAGATAAATCAGCAGTCACATTATCAGTAGTAATGTTTGTTGTTAACTGCCCGATGAATAGTTTCAGGCTACCCTTTTATGACCATGCAATGTCCTACTGTCAACAAGAAATTCTTCTATTTTGCCTCACCTGACACTCAAATTCAGAGACAATAATCTTCTCAATCCATTTTACAGAGCGTGCTCCAATAACCCCTGGGACAATAGCCCGCAGTGGATGTCCATGGTCTCGACTGAGCACCTGCAGGCATGCAACAACACACCATATTAATAATAGATATTCTCCAACATGCATAAAATCACAGCTATTTATACTGATGACTACGACAGAACCAGCTGGATAAAGGATTATGAAAAGGAGAGAGCATCTTCTCCTACAGGTACTCTCACATTTCCATTCATCTCATATGCCAATAAAACTTCCGCTTCTGGAGTCGTTGCATGCAGCAAGGGTATTGAAGCCTTGTACGGTCCTCCATTTTCCTCCTGCGCAGCTTAAAAAACATTTGGTGACTCTTAGGCACAGAAAACCAGTATCTACAGACCCTCTATTGTCTACAAATACTCTTAGAATCTGGAGGTTGCAACCACGCACAGTATGAGGTCCTCACATAGCATTGTTGGTCCAACTCGGGACTATCTTGAGTAGAAGAGCAACTGTGGATACGTCTACAAAGAACGCTAGCCTCGCAAGTTATATATGCATCTTGAAATACAGATTTCAGAACCACATTTCTTCAAGCATGCATCCAGTCTGTAGCTGCTTAGTCGTACTTGCCACAGAAAAGCAATAAGGACTGAAAAATCTTTCAAAATAGTAATAAGACCGTCGAAATTGAAATTTCACTGAATACCTTGCAGAAGTCCACGCTAACAAACTCAACATGCCTTCCATTCTGAGCTGTGATGTCTGAGCAGTGATCTACTCCTGCAAGTTTAAGCACATCTGAAAGCTTTGCTCCTCCCCATGAAGCTGGTCACAACAAAGTTCAGAGAATTTATCATGAAGACTGCAATAAAGGATTAAATTGCCCTGGGAATATTCCCAAATAGCCATTTACTGCCCAGACACTTTACAGCAAAAATCTAATCTTTAACTAAACATAAAGATAGTTTGAAGAACATCTTTCATGAGAGTCTACAGCAGCATGCTTCCAAGCAAGTCGATATAACAGAATTGTTCAAACCTCAAGCAATTGTAATAAGGACAATGAAGATACAACCAGCGTATGGTATGCTTTTAACCCTATACTAACTTAAGCACCTTAAACACTAACAAATCAGAGATGAAACATTCGCTAGAAAGACAATCAAGGTAAACAAGTGCAGCTGACAGATACCCGTGCCAATAGCGGCAGCTCCCCAACCAACACCCTTCACCTTCCGCCTCTTACTCATTTCTGTCCTCCGATTCCCTGCACACTGTATATACATCGCAAGATTTCAGTAAAGTATACCTAAACTAAATGTTCTCAAAAAAGACTCTAATTATCGTCCATAACTTACCGAGAACATGGATATAGGTTCTTCGATTAAGCTGTCTATGGAATGCATTTGTAGAAATTCGATTTGAAAAGAAAGCCAATGAAACAAATATGCACACAAGACTTCAAACCTTACTTGCAGTGTTGCCACTATCGTATACTTTGGGAGCGACCTGTAGAAATTCAAACGAATCACTCTGACTGTGTAGTTGCAAACAACTGAAGTAAGGCAGAACAGATAGCAAAAAAGTACTGATAGAGAAACTAGGCTTGCAAATCATTATTTCATGTATTATAATTATGTGATTGAAAATGAAGGTGTGACTAAACATGAAGGCGATCTATACTTACTTCAAAAATTCAAGCGAGAGTGAGAGGGGGTTTGGCACAGATCCCGTTATCATCAAATTGTATCTGCAAGGAAAAACAATTCAATTGCCCTTAATTAGACTTCCAGTACATGCCAGTTCATTTTTCTAAAGAGTTCCAAAGGAAAGATACTACTCATGTCCATACCAAATCACACTACAATGACAAACAGCAAGAGGCTTTTAGTGTATTTACAGTGGTGTGGACCTCAGCTTCATAAACATGCATAGGCCATGATACAATAGATAAGGATCATCTGATATAGAAGGCACGTATAGCTGTGTAATGTAGAACGATATTCAGATTGCAAGAGTAGGAGAGGGGAAGTGGTACGTCGAAGGATCGGGGAGGATGGGAATAGGTCCATGATTTCGCTTATAAAAATTGTCCTCGTCTGTCAAGTAGGAGATACTGAGTAGAGACACAGGAGGCTCGGCATTGAAAGGTTCCTGAACACACACAGAGCCCCAAATGAATAAAACTAGTGGTGGCATAATTAAAATCTCAAGCAAAGAGCTGCAAATATCAATTCTATAGTCTTCAACCTGATTCTAGGTTACCAGTACGTGTCTACTTGTGAAGTGAAACAACACGTAACATTCAAAATTCTCCCGGTCTCAAGAGTCATAAAATTCGTAGGGTTCAATCATAGAAGTTCTAAGATTTTAATTTTTAATTTTCTTATTCTATCAAGAACTTGATCAGCACGCAGGAAAGCAACGTACCAAAAACGGAAGCAACTACAGGCAAAGGCACACTCAGCGCGCAAAGTTTCTTCTAACAAACTGCCGTACTCAGACAACCTACCGTATACAACAAAGCTATGAACGGCAGAATCAGACCTAATAACTCCTTGCCGCACAAAAGGCAAATTGAAGGATGACTTTCATAGATAGAACCAGAAACTCTAACTGGAATCTGACCAATTGTTCAGGCGACTCCCACATCAAATGCAGAAAGTGTCATCCCCCTCAGTGTGGACTTCGAATTCGAAAAAGAATTGCTTAGTATCTCGCACTCGAACTAAAATAAAATTTCTAATAAAACATTATTCCATTCATCACCACAAGAATTACGAAAAAACATCTTGATTCTGCAACTATATTGCGAAAATTCACAGCTAGAATTTCCCATTCAGAATGATCGTACCTCAAACTCCACGTTCATTTCAACCATTCAAACAAGAGCGAATTCATCGCTACTGAGCTAAACAAACTCAACGAAAAAAAAACCTTGAAAAGGAATTGGCTCACTCTAACTAACACACGATTTTGATAAAAACATTGTTCCATTCAACACCACGTGAATTAGAAGTCAACATCTCGATTCTTCCACTCAATTCATACCAAATTCACAAACGCCCGTTCCTCGAACTCCACCATCAATTCCACGTTCATTTCAACCATTCAAACAAGAGCGAGTTCATCGCTACTGAGCTAAACAAACTCAACGAAAAAAAACCTCGAAAAAGAATTGGCTCACTCTAACTAACACACAATTTCTGATAAAACATTGTTCCATTCATCACCACGTGAATTAAAAGCCAACATCTCGATTCTTCCACTCAAATTCAAAACGCCCGTCCCTCGAACTCCACCATCAATTCCACGTTTACGTCAACCATTATTGCGAGTTCATCGCTACTGAGTTAAAAAAGTCAACGAAAATAAATAACCTGAGAACGCACCTGAGAATTGATAACCAATGCCTGGTTGCGACGCGGCTCTTGGTCATAGCCAAGAAGGCCCTGCAATCCAAGCTCCTTGGGAGTAGAATTGGAAGAAAAAGCCATGGCGCTCTCACTCAGAAAGCTCAGCGATGAGATACAGGAGACGAGCAAAACAGAATGCAGAAAGACGGTCAGGAAGATGAGCTCTGTGGCATCGCCATAGCCGTGAGGTCCTCCGCAATAGCCGAATTGTAGGGCTCGAAAAACCTGACGGGCGTGACGGAATGCCAGGTCAGTGTCAGTCTGGTTCTTGCTTTGGCAATTGCTTGCTGATGTGCTCTTAAAACCCGGATTCATGGATGAGGTAACAAACACTACCGGTACCACACTAATTTGGATATTTTAAGAATTGAATATAGTTCCTACTAGCAAAAACTAAAAACTTGTGTTGCAATGCAATACAAACTAAAAAAAAAAAAACATGATCAAGAAACACGGACCCCATTGTAAAGAATGTTGATAAAAAAAAATTAAAAAATTTGTGTACTAATGAAAAGATAGATAGATAAATAGATAGATAGAAACTCCGGTCCTCTTTTAAGGCCGGCGTAAATAAAGTGTATGTTCTTAATGTCAGTGACCCACTGCCTATTGGACAAAGGACCAATGGAACAAAACTATTCTCGCCTATCGGGAATAAACTATTGATGAAAGTAGTTAATTAGATCATTTTTAGAATTGTCCATTGAAAAAAGAAGGTTTCTAAGGAAAACTACACTCTTTAGAAACATTATGATGAAAATATTTTCAATTATGGTTTATAAAAAAGTCTTTTGTTATCTCAATTATAATAAAGTCACTGTATATCATGGGATGGCATCTCCACGATTACTATATAGAGTTTATACATATTTACCAATATCGTTCAAAACATCTGTTTTTGTGTTTTGTATCTACAAGATTCCAATCCACTATACGATTTAAGAACACTTGTGCATAAACCATTGCAGCCAACCAATATGGTATCATACATCTTTTGCGTTTTGCGGCTATTTCATTTTTACATAATGTCTTCCACATGTGAGTCAATTTTGCTTTGTATGCATGATGTTTGCAAAACTGCAGTGGTGCGTAGTATCCTTTCAACAACTTTTCTCGTCGTGTTTTTGGCCAATGTTCAAGTATACAGGGCCATGGTATCCATTTTTTGCAAGTTCTCTCACTCCAAGGTTGTGGAGCATCATTCCAACCAGATAAAGCTATATTACTATCTAAAGGAGGAGAAGAATACTTGCTCTTTTTTGAATTGACATAATTTAAAAGTTCACTCATTTGATATATCACAGCAGGGCCATATAATTCGTGGATGATATTGTGTAACAATCTCTTTTTCATAACTCTTTTAAAGAAATTGTTACAAACCTTCAAACTTTGCAATATAATTCCTAATCTGAAAAGCCAACCAACATCAATTTGGAAAAAGTTGCATTCAACATTTTAATTTCTAAAAAGATTGACACATTCAAAAATGATCTTTGTCGACTTCCAAACTCAATCTTTTATCCCCACAATCAGTTAGACTATTTATATGGGATAATACTTTTACTTTAGAATAAGTCTCGAAAGTAGGATAATCCCTATGTTTTCTTTCCAAGCTCTTAGGATATTAGGATAATATATTTATTCCAAAATAAGTCTTAAAACTAGTCTAATCACAATATCTTGTCTTTAAATTATGTAAAAATCTTGTCACCGTATTTTAATTTAAATATTGTCACAATATCTTGTCCTTAAATACATCCCTACAAGATATTGTGACAACATCTTTTACTTTAAAGTAATTTAAAAATATCTTTAAATCACAATATCTTTTACTTTAAAGAAAAAAATTAAAATTAAATACTACCCTTTTATAGTGGTTGGTTTTGACATATTGGTATATCAATTGAAAATATTGGAGTTAAATGTTTTGAGAAATTATAAGTTATGGTTGTTTGAAAGTCCAAAAATGATCTATTTATCCAAATGAGTAAAAATAAAAATCAAATCAAATCAAATCAAAATAAAATATTCAAATGAAAAGTTTTTGGAACTTTAAAATCCTAATTTGCTATGCCAAAAACCAAGTCCTTTAAAAATAGTCAACTTTCATTAAAAAATGTGTGTTGAAACCAACCATGTACTTCCACTCATCTATTTTCCATTGGCATCCCTTCCTTGCATGGTTGCACCTCTTCAATCCAATTGGATATGCTTGAAACAAAAAGACTTGTTTCCAAAAACTAACAATTTAGCACTTGCCATCACCTATTTTGTAAATTTTGCCATATTTAGTGGTAAATTTTTAGAGCACTTCATTTAAGTAGGGTTAGAGCAAATCAAAATGTGCATCTTAAACTTTAATTATTAATTACACATTATATAAGTATCAAATACATATGGATATGTTTTATATTCTTTCACCATTATTGCCGTATTATCTAAGTTATCTCTGACCAAGTCAATTTCTAATAATATAGGTATTAGTACCTAACTTAGAGTCTATTCTCTAATAGAGGTAAAGTATATAGTTCTACTTTCAACACTTGTTTCGTTAAAAGTGCACATGCCATATAAAAAGTGCACTGAAATTTTCTTCGTTTGAAAAAATATTGTCATATTTTACCTACAAAGTGCCAAAATTGAATGTACATTACATAAAAAAAATGTAATGCAAATTTTAGAGGGGGGTGGGTATGTTCCCACCCCCCCTTCCTTTAAATTTAATAAAAATGTAGTGCAAATTTTAGAGGGGGGTGGGTATGTTCCCATCCCCCTTCTTAAAATTAAAAGAAATGTAGTGCAAATTTTAAAGAGGGGTGGGTATGTTCCCACCCCCCTTCCCCTTTTTAATAAAAGGAAATGCAGTGCACATACCACTAAAAAATAGTGCACATGGCTATGTGCACATTTAACAAAACAAGTGTTTTTCACTCTTGTTGTTCAAGAGGCACAAAATAATGTGGGACTTGAATGAACATATTCTCAATGTACACAGCAGAGGGACCTAATTCTAATTCTTTAAGGATTTTCGCAATGAAAATTGATGTAATAAAAACACTGAATTAGGAATTTTTACACTTGGGGGGTATGACAATGCACTTGTCGCCTGTCGAATAGAAATGGACCTTTTTTGAAGTTGCAAGGGGGTATAATTTTGGTACTCGTGGGTTTTAGGGTCGGGAATTGACGAAGTGTTAAAGTGAAAATTTTGGGGGTTTCAACTTACTCCAATCTTGCAAATTTGGTCACACATGCATTAATTGTTAAACTGGTACTTCATTTACTACAAAACAATGTAGTAAGGGGGTAGTCAAAAATGCAAATATACTCCACAAAATGCGGTTTTGCCTATGCTGGAATTTTGATCTTCGCCTCCGTCAGCTCGCTATGAACTTGCACATTGTTCTCTTGTACAAGCCCACCCCTTGTTCTTATCGGCACGTTTTATGAGAAGTTAGTTTTGTAGTCTCTTCCTACATCTCTTTTTCTTTTTATACCAACTAATGATGAAGATGCCATGATGAAAAAGAATAGAAATAGTAAAAAATGATACTAAAAAACAAGAAAAATATACAGTCCCTTAGAGGTTGAAATATTTAGGCATTTTTTAATTTTAAACTAGGCATTTTATTTTATAAGTTTATAGGCATTCTAAAATAAAAATATCTAAGCATTTTAAAGTAAAAACATCTAGGCATTTTAAAGTAAAAATATCTAGAAACTTTATTTTAAAAAATCTAGGCATTCTATTAAAAAAAAATGTCTAGGAACTTTATTTTAAAAAATATTAAAAAAATGTCTAGGCATTTTAAAGTAAAAATATTTAGGCATTTTACTTTAAAGTAAATATCATGTGTCACTAACGTCACTAACCCCAAAAATAAAAGTTAGTGACAATAGTAACACATGATATTGGAAATATAAAAGAATTCAACCCCAAAATGATCAAATCCCTCTCTATTACATTTTTTACGTCTTTCTTTGAAAAAAAATAAAAATAGTGACTAAAGGGCATAATCCTTTTGACAGAGAAACCATACAAAAAAACGTTTGAATGTTAAATGTAACGCATTTTTCTTTTTCATAACTCAAATTTGAATTCTTTTACACATACATAGCATAATAGAGCAATGGGAGTGAACACCTCTTTGCAATGGAACCAAAAAAAGGTTAAAATAATAAACTTATTATACAGGACATTGACACGGTAGTCCCAAAATTCATGGAATACAAATGGAGTTCCCGCATTATTTAGGAAAAATGATCCAAATGAAGATAATCTTTGGGTCCAATTTTCAAAAGCGTGCTTCACTACATTGTGGTATCATGCTATGTACATTCTAATACTATATTAATTTTCTTGTTGATAAATCTAAAAACTAAAAACATAGGACGCAAAATACATTAGAAAATGGACAAATGTTCTAAGAAAAGGAAGAAAAAAATTTAGAAGAAAAGAGAAGAGATTTTTTAAATTAAAGTATTTATTTGGTAAAAATTGAAATTTCAAAAACCTAGGCCAAACAAAATATTTTGACTTAAAAACAAAAAAACACCAAGAAAAAAAAAGCCTTAAAAGGGAACGAAACAAAAAAAATACTATGAAAACTAAAAACTAAAAAAAAAAAACATATAAACAATTTTTATAAATATAATTTTAAAAAAATAAAAAAATCTTAAGAAAACAAAAAACAAAAAAAAAAATTAAAAAAAAAAATCTGCAGCTGCTCGCTAGCCCGTTTGCTGCCCGGCAAGACAGGGCGGGCCTGACTGGCCCTTGCCAACTCCACGGAGCTTTGTAGGGTTGGCAAGCGCGCCCTTTAGGAGGGCGCATCCAAGTATAAAATGGCTTTTTTAAAAGCCCATTCTATGTGTTCTAATTATTTAAGCCCCACCCCACTTCATAGTCCACATTTCACATTTTTCCTTTAAAAGGTAATGCTCTCTCTACTCTTTTTATTTGCAAATGACACTAGTTAGGGTTTTTAAGCTCACTATATAGGCATTCTAGGACGTACAAGTGATATTCTTTTTGCCAAAAATTTAAAAATGCATATGTACAATGATTTTAACCTTGTTTTCTTGAATTCTTTGTAAGTGTGCTTCAATAGAGCCAACATCATTTGTGACGCATAACAAGTCGAGGTAAGCATTATTTTAAGTAAATCCATTTTTTTCGAAAACATCTCATTCTTATGTTGTTTTCACTTTGAATCATTTGATCTTACTTATAATTACACGTAGTTATGTACAATCGCATTTTGAACATCAAATTTGGATCCAACATATAGACATCAATTGCTAAATTTAGTATATTTAGTCCTAGGAACTCAAATTTCTCATAAATTTCTCTAATTCAAAAGAAAAAATCCACGTTAGGACCCCTCGAGGTTAAAGCCACCCAAATTTCATGTTGGGTTCCGAGATTTATAATCAAAAGCTGCCAAATTTAACAGATTTTGCCATGCATGCTCGAATTTGATGTAGATTTCCAAAATTTGAAAGACAAATAACACGCTAGGGCCCCTAAAGGTTAGGGGCACCGGAATTTCATGTTGGGTTCTAAGATTTATAGTCAAAGGCTACTAAATTTAGTAGATTCTGCCATACATGCTCAAATTTGATGTAGATTTCCACAATTCGATAGACAAACAGCACGCTACGGTCTTTAGAAGTTAGAAGCACTCAAATTTCATTTTGGGTTTCAAAATCTATAATTAGAAGCAGCTAATTTTAACATATTTTGCAATGCACACACAAATTTGGTGCAAATTTCTACGATTTGAAAGCAATACAAAACATTACGATCTCTAGGGATTACTGGCCTTGAAATTCCATCTTAGGCATTTTTAATTATAAAAGTGATTTGGTAAATGTAGTTGTTTAATTAAAGAAGTCCAAATTTTATTTAGATTTGTTCAATGCAAACCTCAAGCCCAAATTTGAGCCTCTTTAGCTTCGAAGCCCCCTATATTTAATATTCGGTGCTATGAATTTAAAGCATGAGTTACTATATTTTATTTTATTTCCTAAAAAAACTTCTATTCAATGTGGATTATTTATGGTTCAATCTTAAACATAGATTATGGGACAATATTGTATATGTCTCAATATTTAACCTCTAAAATGACATAGGGGGGTCATCCCCTCAAAAGTGCTCCAAAACGATCAAAATTTGAAAGTAATAGTTTTTTTATATTTTTTTGGAATTTCAATTTTCAATTGTAGGATCTTACATATTAGTGTCTTACCTTGTTGTAAAAAAAATCGCTTAATTCCACCATACGGATTTTGAATTATTCACATTTGAAGTTGAGATTTGGAAATTTTCTATGCTGAAATTGTCGAGCAGCTTGACTTTGGAGGCTAATAACTTCTTAGAAAAAGGTGGCAAAAAGTGCCTTTCAGTGGAATTAGATCCGCTAATGAAGTAGCTATTGTAATTGAAAAAAATAAATCCAAAAAAAACTTATTATGTGTGCACTCGAGGCCTTGTAAGGTGAGGCGGTACCTCTGAAGACAACAAGTTTTCCAAAAATTCTGCCCCTTCCCATTGCAATTTGTGGTTGCCCAAATGCTTGCCCATCACGAGGAAAGTTCAAAGATAATGGGCCCTTTTTCTTTCTCATAAATAGTCCCGGTCCCACCCTTTGAAAGGTTCCATGCTCCAAAATAACGGCTGTCCTATTTCTGGCAATGGTCACTCCACATGAATAGTGCATGGCTATGAGCTAATCAAATTGCGGAATTTGAGTTGGGCTCTTAAAATTAAAATTAATAAATTTCAACTAATTTTTCCAATATTTTATGAAGTTTGGCAATAACCAAGTGGTATGACGGTTCATTACATTCCATAAATGTGTGATTTGGAAAGGGTAAAGCCTTGTGCTTTATACAAATTTCAGTGCACTAGTGCCAACAAACAATGTGGGATATGTACAACTCACTTCTTGTTATCCCTCTTAATTACAAGTTAAACTCCTTCACAAAAATGCGCATAACTCAAGCATAAAAACTTCAAATCACAGAATTCTTTTTGGAGGTCAGAGGTTACTTGATTTTGCAAGTTTTTGTAGTTGAACAATACTCAAAATAAGTTAGTTTACTATGCACAATTGAGCCTCAAAATTCTGATGACAACACATTTTCTTATCATTCAACTCGTGCACATTCTACACAACCTTACTGAAGTTTCTCCATATCTCATGCATAAAAACTTCAAATCAAAAAATTCTTTTTGGAGCTGGAACATGACTTGAACTTCTAACTTTTTTTAGTTCAATATTTTTCAAAATAAGATCATTTATTATACTCAAATGTGCACCAAACCTACTCAAAAATATTGTATAGTGAGAATTCACATGGGCTTGCAATTTCTTCTAATCCTATATCATTTGGGAGTGACTTGGATTGAATTTGATTAGAGCATCTCCACTTGCATTCTAGATATTGCATTGGCTTTAGAAAATAGATGTGCATAGGTAGATGACCAATTTGTTTGGCTTGTGACACTGAAAAATGTAACTGAGTCCAAGACCCTCAAAGTCATTCAAGCAAGTGTATCTTCTCTTTTGAATTGCACATCATGATTGCACAATCCATGCGTGGTGACTTG
Organism: Pohlia nutans; assembly: GCA_022496805.1. Taxonomy (NCBI): domain Eukaryota; kingdom Viridiplantae; phylum Streptophyta; class Bryopsida; order Bryales; family Mniaceae; genus Pohlia; species Pohlia nutans. The sequence goes on along the minus strand of CM040092.1, from coordinate 10,798,060 downwards.
TGAGTGGCTCACTTACTATTTTCAAGAGCCTAATTGAGTGATGTTGGTGGGGAAGTACATAGTGAGGTCATACATGGTGAGGTCTAACTTTTTGGATGACTTTGAAAGTGGAAATGCAGAGTGCTAGTGGAAATGCTCTTACAAGAGCAACTCTTTCTTCCTCTAAAACTCGCACTTGATTATGCATGTAATATTACAAAATGTAAGAAATGGTAATTTTCTCAACAATTATCCATTTTCAAAAAATAATTTATGTGAAATCTGACTAAAACTACTTGTAATTTCCAAAACAATTCGGCATGTTCTTTTCGAATTATTTTATGCCCAAATTGCTCTTTGGCTACAGTGCTTGAATTCAAAATTGAATATTCAATATTGAATTGAACGTGGGCTCTAAAGTCCATGGATTGAGATCCTCATGATGTAGCGTTACAAAACAACCAACACTCCTTGGATAGAACATGAACGTTATGGAATGTGAAGTTCCTCTCCCTGCATACAAAGGGCTTCTTCGGTACAATTCATTTATTTCTCAATTGACGAAAGAGAAATATAAATAAAAAGACAACTTTATGCAAGCATTGAATACAAAACTTATGAATAAAAGTACAAATAAAAATGTAAATAAACATAAACATAAAAAAAATTAATAAAAAATGAAACATAATGCAAACTATAAATATAAACATAAATTAATAAGCATGTATGTTTGTATTTGTGTATTTCTACATGTCCATATATTTGATCTACATGTACATATAGACCATCTATATATTGGATTACCTAACCCTAATTTCCTATTCAGATCACTAAATAGGAATTCTTGATTTAAAAAGTACCTATTGGATGGTGGATTTTTTGATAACAACCACATGTAAAACACATCCATTGAAATGAATAAAGCACACAAAAACTATTAGTGCGTTTCTTGCAAATAACACAAAGTCTACACAAATGACTTTTCATTGGACAATGGATTCGTGGAACATCATCCACTAAAAGAGAGATGCACAACTTTTGACCCTTCCAATTCATAGTCAATGCGTTGCACATCGACATAATAAATTGGAAATGTGTCAAACTCTCATTGCTCCGCCCTTTTGCTTCCAATATTGTTTTGTGGATAATCCACATATTGACAATTGTAGTGTCAATTAGGAAATGGAACAAATGATGCCACCATTTGTGAGAACGTACTTGCAATGTGTAGTTGCCTCATAATTGACCCGCCACGTCTACTCTCCGCATGTAAATAGTATACTCTTTGTGGATTGGTGATGTTTGAACCATCTTTCGCACCGCTCCAACATGTCATGGCACTTTAGCAATTTCGTAAGGAAAGGCCAACGATAACGCATGAGTAGAAATTAACAAAATAAGTTTTTTATCTTTCCACATCACGGAAGATATTTTTTGACTCTCATGCATCCGCCATTCTAGTGCACCTTGCGGAAGCTTATTGAAACTCTTCGTGTCCTTTATTATAGATGGCAAACCGATGCGGTTTAATCTAATGGTCCCTGTAGCGTAGATTCCTTTTCTCTCCAAACCCCGAAATAATTCTACACTCGAGAAAAAGTTGTCCATGACCACCACATGGCCTCTATTCTCCAATCCACATACTAAGGACTCTACAACTTTTTGCCCTTGCTTTGATTCTCCTTGCTTTGATTTAGGGGCATTTAATGATTGGATGCTAGTGTCACGGACGTGCCATACCGGACTTCATCCACACTTCACAGGTTCCCCGTGAGACCTATAGCAGTATAGTTTAGTCGTTAATAGTTTAGAGTAACTTCTAGAAGGTTCTAGAACCTTGTACTAGCTTCTAGAACCTTCCACAAGCTTCCGTATAGTTCTAGTAGTTTCCGGAAGCTTCCACAAGCTTCCGGAAGGTTCCATACGTATCTAGATGTTTCCGGAAGCTTCCATAAGCTTCCGGAAGGTTCCGCTTGACCTTCTTAGATTCCGGAAGCTTCCATAAGCTTCCGGAAGGTCCCATAGGTGCTTCCCAAGGTCTCTAGGACTTTGCTTCGGAAGTTTCCAATAGCCTAGTATAAGTATAGGCTGTTGCTCCTCACTCTTTTCAACACCAGTTGTACCCCCGTCATCTATTAACTTCCTGTTATCAATACATCTTCTAATTCTCTCACTTTGAGTTGCAGTTTGAGTCACTTGTGAAAAATCCCCTCACTTCTAGTCCAATCTTGTCCTTGTCTGAGCTCGGGGAAGTCACTTAGTGTAAATTTTGGGTACATATAAGCGAACAAAGGGTATTTAATGGGGAGCTATGAAATAATTCGAATATTCTACTATTTATAGTATATTTAGAGTATATTCTATGAATATTCCTAAAATATTCCCAAATTGGTTTTAAAACACCCTATATTACTTCTATAAATTTATAATTTTTATCTCAAATGAATAAAAGACACCCTATATTTGTTCTCTCATAATTATCTAAATTCTTGACAGTGACTTCCCCGGGTGTCTGAGGTTTCCCCTCAATTCTGATCTTGGTTCTGTCCAAGAGTTACCGTCCGCAACAGCTAGCCCCACAATACACATCAAATTTTGAAACATATTTCGTAACCGAGTCGGCCAAACACCAAATTTTTAGGCCTCATTTTTGGGGCTTCTTGGGCATATATTGTCGTGCCGGACAATATGACCCCTTATACCTCACCATCATCTCATCAATGGTGATTAGAGGCCCCACATTCCATTGTGCCATGCATTGTGATCTAATTTGAGTTAGCAACCACCTCACTTTGTTCATCTTGTCATAACCCACTGATGCCCTATCTCCACATATATCTATAGGGTTGGTAATGTGGAAGCACTTACTCAATGCATAGAACCGATTCCGCAAAAATAATTGCGATATAACGGGGCAATATATAAATGGCTCTGATCGGAGCCAATAGAATCGTACATTCGGTAGTTTCTTCAAACCCATATACAAGGACACCGCAATATAGGCCTTCAACTCCGGCACATCAATAGGCTTCCAATCCTTTCCACCGCAGGTATAAAATTCTTCTACTTTTTCACCATTCTCTGCATATTTTATCAATACCTATTGCTCCGTGGCGTAGCGGTTCGTTTCTACACAAATACGACAAAGTGTGTCGCGGTCCCAAAAAGTACCAAAGAGTTGTAACATTGTCGGGATTCGGGCATAAGTTTTCTTTAAATCGGGAGTAGGACCATCAAACTCTTTTGGAGTTGGTTTCAAATTATAATTTTTTTTACCCCACGTTGAATTACCATATGCTTCCCTTATATCATTCTTGTCTAGTGAAGTATGTGACCCTCTCTGCATCTTTCCTTTGCCCTGGTTCTTCCCATTCTTCCCATGCCTTCCATAGCTCTCCTCATGTTGAAGCCCTTTTCCTCGCTATGTCCCTTTCCTACCTGTGATTTTTTATTTCCATTTCATCAAGGGAGTCCCATTGGCGATTTGAAAATTGAAACTTAAAAGATATAGCATTTTTTATGATTTACGATTTTTTTTTTACTACAAATACATTGTTTTCTATAGAATTGTTGGCTATTCCCTAAATGACAGAGGGGATAAGGACAAAACCTAAATGTGTTATAAAATGTTAATTCTTCAACTTTGATGATGTTTGGTAATTATCCGTACAATCAAACTTTCCAAAAATGTTTTAGATACTCATTTCATGAATTTAGAAGCATATACCATTTAATATTCACCAACATTAAAAAAAAAAATTAGAATTTGAAATTTGGTACAATTGGTTAAAACTAAAAATTCTATTCTAAAATTTAAAAAGTAATTTTTTCAAAGGAGAGAACATCATTATTTTCCCCAAATAGTAAATTTTATAACAATAGGACAATATTGACGTCTTTAGAGTTATGTGTAAAGTCCATCAAAGTTTGAAGAAGATACCACGAATTTTGCTTTATTATACTCTAACTTGTTCACTCTAAATAGTTACAAGGTGTGGAAGATCTTGGTAGTCTATCATTATTAGGTGTGGAAGAGGTGTGTAAAAGCTTGGTGGTCTTGAAAAGTTTTTTAGCACTAAGAAAGGAGCTAAAAAACTTTAGAAGACTACCAAGCTTTTACACACTTCTTACTCACCTAATAATGGTAGACCACTAAGATCTTTCACACCTTTTAATTATTTGGAGTGAACAAATAAGAGTATAATAAAGCAAAATTCTTTGTAGACTCTTCAAATTCAAGGTGTCTTTACAGATAACTCTTTTGTCTTTGAAACATTCTCCTCGGTGGATTTTAACTCGAATTGACATGATTCAAATTGTGTTGGAAAGTAGATTTGATTTCCTATTTGAAAATATTCTTAATTTATAATAAAAATATCTTTTTCATCTTGGGCAACCCGTAAAAAAAGGATAGCGACATAAAATGGTCATTCAGTCATTTAGGGGCTCTTCATACCAGTGATCATGGCGATGTACTTAGTTTTTTACCCAATTTTTCTTATAGCAACAAAAGAATTCCATTTTTTAAATAGCAAATTGACGATCTACATAGCCCCAGAGAAAACAAACAGGGTTTCCTACCTAGATTGATGGGGCAAGCCTTTTCAATGGAATCGCGTTGAACCACCATTGACTGGCTCACCCCGTTGCTTCCCCGTTCCATTGGAGAAGCTGACAACCTGCCCCGCTTTGAGGCAACGGCCAGTCCCACCTTCCATCTCGTCGCTGGAGCTTGTTCCTCTCCGTTGTTGCTTCGCTCTGCTTCCCTACATGTCGTTCTTGTTTTTCTCCGATGTCGATCTACTTCGATCCTGTGTTGTTCCGACTCCGATCTACTTCGATCTGCTTTGCTCATGTTTCGCTCTCCATCGCTTCGGAGGAGCTTGTTTTGATCCGCTTCAGCTTCACTCTGTTTCGTTGCCACTCCATTGAGTTCCTCTTCTTGTTCATCTTCTCTGCTATTCAATTCCTCTTGTCGTTGCTCTGTTACCATCGTTGATGTTCCTCTTCTTGTTGTTCCGGCCTTTCTACATATTCCGTCACTGATGATCCTCTTGAGCGCCAACTCCTCTGACAATACAGTCTTCTTTGCTATTCCGGCCCTTGTCGCTGACGTCCGGCCTGTCTCGATGATTCCACAAATCTCTCTGCTTTGTTGTTCCGTCGCTGCTGGTCGGGCGTTGAAGATATCAAAATTGGTGTCCTCTCTTTCTCGTTCGTCCGGCCCTTCTTGGAACCGGACCAATCGACGGCGATGGTGTGAGGGTGCGAGCTGCACACCCTCGTAGTCCCTGCCATCCTCTTCGTCATTCGAGCATCTGTCGGGGGAAGCACTTGCGACACTGGTATCCAAGGTGGAACTTTCGCAAGACGATGGTCGGGCGTCAGTATCGCCATCTTCGTCTGAAGATTCAGAACAAAGATTAGTATCTCCATCTTCTTTTCTCGATATTTTTTGTACCAAGCCAAATTGTAAAGTAAGCACACTTTTATTTTGAAGACATATGTAAAACATTTCTTCCTGCGTGTTTTTGTCGATGTAGGAGTAGGTGACTACTCCCAAATTAAAAAGAGTAGGCTTTCCAGCTTCATCAATGTCTTGGTTTTCAACTGCTATGTACAATGTTGGCACCCTAACATGTATAGGAAACTCAGTTGCGGGTGTGCTTTTGTCTTCGATGAAGGTGTCTTCATCGTCGTCGTCTTCATCGTCCTCTTTATAAGTTGATTCTAGCAAAAGGGCCTCAAGGAGAGTTGACTGTTGTGCTTGTGGTGTTTGGAGCGACAATGGTAGTGTTGTTTATGAGGTCGACGCCGGCAGATGGCATATAGCAGCTGATGCATTCGCCCTGTATGCTACTGCACGTCGAGCGGCGCTTCTCGTCACTGCTCTGGAAGGACGCTCCTGAACGGCGTTTTGCCGTTGTGCCCATGTCCAAAGTACCTACAAACATGAGCGTAATTGTATAAATGAATAAACGTAAATGAATAAGTGCACATTACTGGTATCTCAATACAGGAATAAGTGCTGACAACAATCGTTTCATTAACCTCATATGTTTTAGTTTTGGCTATGTTCATTCAGTACCTTTTCTCTATCAACATAGGAAATGTTTGTGTCTTATCATCATGTGGACAACGACCCAATGGAGAATTGAGAAACATCAAGCAAAAATACCATTAAAAGGTACACACAAATTCACACTACATTGCAAGAAGATAGAAGAATTAAGTTAGTCCAGTGATATTGTTATCGATATCTCAATTTAGGGCTGAAATCTCATTTCAAATTTGCTACTATATGTTGGAATTCCAATTCATGTGGCACCTAACTACTTTAGAAGGTTTGACTGAGTGTGTTAGATATTTAATGGTGGATCCGATTGAAAAGTGCAATTTTTTGCTTCAGATATGAAAGTTGCTGCATCATAGATGACATGAAAGGATGTTTGTTTGACACTATTCTCACAAAGTAAAAGAAAACAAACGACATGTTTACTAACGACATCCTTTGTTGTATAGCTCTTTTTCTCAAAAATCAGCTACTGAGTTAATGCTCTTTTGTAACTATCTTTTTTTCCTTTTATTTTATTAAAGATGGTAATGATACTTTGTGTGATATCATGCAGCTTTGCAAGCGGTTGCCTAGTCTGAATGGTGAATCAATGGTAGATTGCAAGTCTCTAGTTTCTATGATAAAGGTTGCATTTATAATTTTTAGACAGACCTTCGAACTGAACTCTACATGAAGTTAGCATCTAGTATTCCCTTTACATTCCTTTGCATGCATGTCTCCTTATTTGTTGTAATAACTTTTTTTTTCTTATCTGAAACCTTGAAAAAATTATCATCAGTCAATTGGTTAATTAGTGTGAAAACAATATTTGATGATTGAACTGATTACTATACATTTCTATTTTAGGATGTTATTTTTTGATAATCTGAATCTTAATATCAATTCGGACATGGTTGGTGCAATACATTCTGGAAATTGCCATTACTAATGAGTTGTTATCTGTCTTCAGGCTCAGCGATGACATTGACGCAACCATAGTCTCTGAGTATTTGGCAATTGTGAGAGCGCATTGTGGTGAGAACACATCCGCACAATTGTGAGAGCACATTCATACAATTCTGAGAGCACATCAAGATGTAAAGCAGGTTGCATTTGTGTTGCTAACAGGAACGACAAATGGAGGATTTTAATTCATATTTCATCTCTCTACACCCGAGATCACAACACCAGAGGCAATATTCTGTCTGTTCAGGTATGGACATTGTCGGGCTTTGACTTTTACAAAACATATGAGGACCTCTAGATTTAAAAGAAGCAACTAATGAAAAATTTATTTAGTTTACAATCGAATGGACATAAACCAGTATAGAGACACTATATAGAGTATCTAGTGATAATTGAACTACAATTCAATTAAACACATCTTTTCAAAGCTTACACATGTTGAGATTCTTTGATTCTAGTGTAAATAATCATGGTTCACTAATTGAAGTGTCAACAGAGACTTGATACCTAGTTCCTGTACAATAGCCTCACTTTGAAATTTGGATTCGCAAATCTTTTAAAACATATACTATATGAAATGAGTCACAAATATAATTGTGTGAATGAATAAGTCGCGACGGCAATGGGTTAGGATGGAACTAACATGTATTGTCGGTGGGCAAGCATTCTTCTTTGCATTGGCCTCCATTTCTGGTCTTTGGTGACGTTTGTCGCGCTATGGCACCGCTTCCAACTGTTGCCGTGGCTCCTTGATGCTCAAGGATTCGTCTATTCAGTAGAGAACCGCCACTCACATTTGGCCAAACGTGAAGTTGCAACACATCGTACACCTCTTGTGAGAAACCCTTTCCACTCTCCTCATCTCGTCTTTCCGCACCCCAACCTAAAATACTACTTGTGTTGCGATAGAACAATGACCTAAATTTTTTGTTGCTAGGATGTAACAGCAACGCTCTTGCCTTACGTAAACGTGGTAGGGACACTAAATGGGCGTTGCTAAGACATGCTAACAATTGCCTAACCTGATCCTCATTTGCCCCATGACTATGAATCGCCCATTTCTCAATCACTCTTGCTGCGTTCAGGTGACATACTGGAGCTGAAGGCAAGGAGCGTGTAGAAGATTGAGCCTCCATGGTAAATGACAAGGAGTTTATACAGAAATGAGAGATATGTGGATGGATATGTAGAGTTGTTTGGTTATTGCATTGGGGGTGCTCTTTATTGTGGAAGATTGTTGCCCATGTGGAAACACTATTGTTTAGTCTCGAATTGTGGGATTGCTTTAATTTGGAGCACATTATTGTTGAAGTGGAGGCCTAATTTAAAAAATGAATCAGACTGTCAAGATAGTGGAGCTTTGTTTGTAGTTCGTCATCTTTATGTGTGTCCATCCTCTTGGTTGTCCAACTTGCATTCTCTGGGATACCGTAGTTTACTAGCAGGTTCGGCACCTTGTTGCCTAATATTTAATTAAAGTTCAAAAAGTAGGTTCGGCATCTAAAAATAGTATATTAATAATTTCGGCAGTTTTCTCTTTAAATTTTTAAAAATTCGGCTTGTTGTCAAGACCCACTCTCTTTCATTGGTTGACAAGTAAGAGTTGAGTAGAAAGGGTCAAGAATGCTATGTGCTTTATACAAGTGGAGTGGAGTTGTATTCAACAATGCATGTGGGATATGTGAACTTTGAGGTGAAGCACTTAGTTAGTTTTCATTTTTATAACACGCATAGTTTTTGGATAAAGTCTTCAAATGACATAAAACATTTTGGAGATGAAAGATTACTTGATTTCTAAACTTTTCTTAGACCAACAAAATTTCAAAAAGGTTGATCTTGTACGCACAAATGAGCTTCGAAAAACTGTTGGGAACACATTTTGATTTTTTGACCTTTACACGGCTGTGCTATTTTGTCCATATCTTTTACAGAAAGACTTATTTTGACACAAAACTTGTTGGAGGTGGAAGAAGACTTGATTTCTCAACTTTTGTTAGTTAGATGCAATTCTATAAAACTTCATCTTCTATGATCAATTGGACTCCAAAAATCTGTGTAGGACACATTTCAAAAGCCTCACCTAGAGTCTTGCTACTTCTTAACCCATATTCTTTGTGGACTAATGTAAGTGAGTTTGATTACAAGATCAGCACCTTCTCTCCAACGAAATTCACAAATGCCCCCAAACTAAGTGAAAATCTAGTGGAAAGTAACAATTTCTCATTTTTAGGCAATTTTGAATTATAATATATATTATATTCGGCAAAAAATGCCAATAATTTTCCAAAATTTTAGGCATCTACTTTTAGAATTATTTTCTGCCGAACCTGCTATGAAACTACGGTAGTACAGGAATTTTAGCCGCCGTTGTTGAAATTTTGCATTCCATCATGGGTTGGAATTGAAGAGGTATTATAAATTGCTATGGGATGGAGCTCAAACAATTGTGTTAATTTTTTAATTTTATTTGGCCATGTGAAGTTCGTGAGTTTCAAAAGTCATTGCCTGTTTGTTAATAGAGTTCAGCTGAAGGTGGTTGTAACTGCCGTATCAAGGTCTGGTCACTTGTGTGCTATTTATGGTGATAGCGGTTCCTTGGGAAATGAGAAAACTGTTCATTGGAAAGTAGAAAAACTGCAGGATGGTGTGTGATTAGTTGCATCTCACAGTAGAGTTATTGGCTGCGATTTTTAGAGTGGGTCATGAAAATGGACCCAGCCTGACCCTCAACAATATTTTCTCCTTCATGTCCAGCTCTATTGAGTGGGCAGTTTCTTCCAAGGCTTCAGGTGTCACGTTCTTATTGGTCTGCCCATCTTCACAATACATACTCCACTGAGGTTTTTGGTTACTAAAAATTCCTTAGAGACTCTCAATATTGCAAATGAAATGCATCAAACACCACTAGATCATGATCTCTACTCCCAATTATGACAAAAAATCAAAACTTGAAAAGATCACTTTCTGACCGTGGGCAGTCATTACTATTTGGAGTTGGAAAGGGACTATTTGAAAGTATATAGTTGGAAAGGGAATTGACACTACTAGAAAATCCAACTAATCTGTTGATTTGGTCGCGTTAACCGGGACACTTTTCTGTTGATTTGAACAAAAAATTGACCAAATCTACAGAAAAGTGTCCCGATCAACGCGACCAAATCAACATATTAGTTGGATTTTCTAGTAGTGTGAAAGGGACGATTTGAAAGGAATGAACATGAGATGGGGGAATGGAATAAGGTCCTTCTAAATAGGCGTTGAAATCAGTTCTTTCTTGTTTTCCACATCAACCTCTAAAGAACAAAGAAGCTTGTATTGGAACTCATGTTTTTTTAAAGTAGTTTTGCCTAGATCCTCTATAGACTTCTTCTTGTTTAAATTTATTTGTTTTATGATTAACACATGCAATGTTCTTCACTAATTCTAGTCATACAAAATTTGGCTCGTTACAATAATTATGATTAATTGAATTCTCTCATGTTTTCCATATCAGCCCCTAAAGAACAAAGAAGCTTGTATTGAAACTCATGTTTTTTTAAAGTAGTTTTGACTAGATCCTCTACAGACTTCTTCTTGTTTAAATTTATTTGTTTTTTAAATTTAAAACATTCAATGTTCTTCGCTCATTCTAGTGATACAAAATTTGGCTCATTACAATATGATGAATTGAATTTGTCATTTTTAAAACCATGAATCCTTGGTCATTTAGGTGTTGGAAAAAAGTGTTGAAAAGAACTCCTTAGTCAGTTTTGGGAGTGAAGCTTGGCCATGTCGGCCGCAAGCACAAGCTGAGCGTTACATTTGCGAGCATCAAGTGAAATCACAGTATGCTTTTTCCTGCAACACATTCTACGTCACCGATCTCTTGATCATTCATTCATGCGTGCACGGATTGCGCCCCAGGAGATCAATCATATCATCCAGCTAGCTAGCTAGTCCCAATCAAATCTCCCACGTACAAGCTAGCTAACGAAGCATGTGCCACGGAAACAACACGGGCGAAGTCAGAGAGCTTGCAGAGATCGATCGATCAATCGATCAGTCCCAGGCATCGATCAACTGGAGATTGATCGATCAACTGATGACGAAACCTGCCACTCAATCATATGGAGCGTGAGAAGCGCAGGCAGCTAGCTAGCTAGTATAAGATATATAGCTAGCATGTACTGCAGGGAGGAGGGAGGGAGGGAGAGCTAAGTTAGGCGATGGAGGGGAGAAATTTCTATGGAACCACCGACCTCCTGAAACTGCGGCGGACGGAACGATTCAACGATTCATCGATCTCCGCACCTACATAGCTACGTGACTACCCATGCACAGCATGCATTTAAGAAGTGCGCCGAATTGCATGTGCTGACACAAGACAAATCAACCAGCTAGCTCTCAGTTGTAGCAAACCAATGTGCTTGGTTCCTGCAACAGGGGTTGTGCCTGAGCGTCGGTCACCCCCGGGAAATGAGGACGACGGGGCTCTTAGGCCATGAATTCAACAAGATTGTGTTAATTAATGATATTAACAGGTAACCTTGTCCAATTCACTGGGAAGTAAACATTACTGCCAAACTGCTGTTTATAGCAAGTTTTGCAAGTGGTTGTTCAATTTAGCAAGAGATTAGAGCATACCCACCCATGAACGCTAGGACTAACTCGTTGAAATTATTCATCTACATTTGAAGAGCCCTTGCACTTACACTCTCCCCCCCCCCCCTCCCCCTCCCCCCCTGCACGCTCCTCACATATCAAAAGTGCACATCAAATAGTCAATGGACCAATCACAAGTAGAATGTCCCCGTCTCTAAATCCCCCGGTGGTCTTGAATGCGGGCACTATTCATCCACCCCTCCTTTTTCTGGAATTTCCATTTTGGGCACCTTTGGTGCTTTTTTTGGCAAATTGTTTTGGTAATTGGGGACCATAGGCCCCAAATTTCCCTAGGGGAACCTACTTGGGAATAAAAAATCATTGGAGAAGGGGGTTGTTTTTTTAGGTGGGGCCTCAACCGGACAAAAATAGGGGGCACTTTTGTCCCATTCATTCAAGACCACCGAGGGTTCTAGAGAAATCCGTAGAATGTGAGGATATAGTCAACTAAATAGTGATTTGAAGGGCCATTTCTCAACATGTTAGGATTAAGAGTCAAGAGGTATTTTTGAAGGGCCCTTGACACTTTTCATCTACTTCTTGAGTGTGAGACTCTGGGAGGGCATGGGTGGTCATGCTCTTACCATCATTCTTGTACCCATTACAGTCTAGTAATTTGGCCAGTCTTTTATTTTTTGACAAATTTTCGTCACAATCTTACCTCATTATGGGAGTGGCTACTTCTACAATAGAAAAAATGGGTACAAAGTGGATGAAATTGTCAATGTCTTCTCAAAAAAAATACTAAAACCGCCACTATTTAGATGAAAGTGCCTTGTAATAGATAATTTTATGAATGAACATATTTCATTCTATCCAATTTTTTCCTTCTAGGGTGCGTATCGCTCCACCAAAGGAGAAAACAAAATTCATTTGCTAGTTGTGTTTACTGTTTAGAGTTGAGAAATTTAATAATGTTTATGTACAGCATTCCCACAGGAGCCTCAATCTTGATCATTCCAGCCAAGTTGCAAAAACTGGAGCCTTCAAACTTTGCATTTCTGCAGTGGCCACACAAGGCACACATGTTATGATGAACCAGTGAAAACTCAACACATGTGTAATGTAAAAATTAAAAACAACTGCAACATGTAATCTAAAACAAAAATTCACTGGTGAAAACGAGCCACTTGGCACAACGAATACATACAAATAATTGTGATACATAAGCACGAGCAAGAGACAAGCCAAAAGTGAGTGACGGAGGCATCATACCCTGATTATTATAAAAATCATTGAGGGATTGATTACCTTACGGATTTGGCAAGCCTGGAGTGTAAGTCACCGCGTGGTTGGCCGCGTGGTAACGCGCGTGGGACAAATATAGTGCGTCGGCGGGTGCACGGGCTAAAACAGGAAAACCTCCATGGCTTACATGAACCCTGGACGTGGCCCATTGCCTTCATGAAAGTGATGAAACATTAAAACTGATTCCGGGGAGTTGACTGAGCAGGCAAAATTAAGCCGGAGGGAACCCCAGCATCAAGCTCGGAGCTGCTGTGACGAAGTGCATTTTACTTTATTGTTGACAGAAATAGAACGAAAACAAGTGCATCTTTCTTAATTCAGCGGCGCTTTCCCTTAAAGTATCAGTTTAACTCTACAGGAACCCCCTCTTGACCCGGGAATCGATCCATTCATATTTTAACCTGGCGTAATTTAGACATTTGATTTTTTCTGTTTGCAAGTGGCTTTCTCTGTCCACTTAAACTGCATTTTGTTTTTAAATTTGTGGTATACGTTGATTCGTATTTTCGAGTATACCTGGAGGATGTCATGGGTGTTCACTGTACATGGAAAGACTTGAGTATGTTGAAGAGTGATTGATGTATGTGCACCCCAAAAGTGCTCATTGTGTCACATAGATAGATAGAAACTCAGGTCTCTTTGAAGGCCGGCGTGAATAAAGTGTCTGTTCGTAATGACAATGACCCAGTGCTCATTAGACAAAGGGCCATTGGAATTGTGTCACATACTCTCAATGTATAGTTACCGGAAGAAAGTAGGGTAACCCACAATCCACGATTCACTAAGAGCATGGCCAGCTGCGACTCCCGACACGGCAAACTCACGTCCAAGATGGAGTGTGAGAAGCTCTCACTTCCCTAATAACAAGCACCAAATATGACTCAAATAAATTTCATGGACAAATTGCATACCACCACTTGGGCACCAAATTCTAGCCATCAATGTAGAAGAAGAAATCTCTTAACTCTTAGTGATAGCATGGTCTTGTAAGGGAATAGGACAAACCATTTGATGTGCTAGAATCAAGCTCTCCAAAGTGCAAATGTCTGACGAGCTAGAAGCAAGCCCCACACTCTAAACATATCTTTATCATCCAAAAGTAGCGTATAGAGTGTTGAAAGGGGTGCTCCTGGCCATGCTATGAAACGCTTCTCCCACTCATTACAATGGGTTGTCAATTACCAAAAAAATTCTACAATATAGCTTGTGTATGACACATTTTTTGTGCCAAATTTGTTGCAGGGAAGATGATTGGAAGTTGAAATGTCAATTTACCAACTTTGATGTCGAACGTGAAAAAAACGCATATCCAGTACACAAAAGCTTCCAAAGATCCAATTTTTTGGTAGAAGGTAGAAGTCGCAGTAAAGAACAAAGGTTGAAAATGGCAAAACAAGGGTTGGTAAATAGATACATATGGAAATTTTGAGCTCTAATGCAATTAGACTATCATGCAACCCTACCACCATTTTTCATGTTCAACTTTTTTACTTTGTGTTGTGCTTTGCCTTTAACCCCAAAGCTCCCGAGAGAAATTTTTTTGGTTGCTACCCGTTTTTAATGGATTGCCTGGAACAAAAAATTAAGTTTTTGAAGAAATAAAAATTACTTAAAAATACTAGATCAAGTCTACTTTTCAACGCAATTTGAATTATGTCAATCTGATTTAAACTCCACCAAGGAGAATTTTTCAAAGTGAATCACCTCAACATTGTTTTAGTGTTATAAAATTTGCTATTTGGGAACAGTAATGATGTTCCCTCCATCATTTCTTTTGCTTTTTTGAATTTTACAATAGATAAACCAATTTTAACTAATCAAGCTAAATTTTAAACTCTAAAAGTGAAAATTGTAATATATAGAATTTCTCAAAGGTTAATGCTTTAAAATTCATTAGAAAAAGATCTAAAGTTGTTTTTGGAAGTTTGACCGTATAGATAATTTGTATACATGATGCCCTACATTTTTTCTATTGAACAAACTTCATCAAACATATGGAAGGCACATATTATGACTCGTCTATGTTTTGTTCAATACCCCTCGGGCTTTTACAGGTTTACCCCTAAAAATCCTCACCCCTCTCCAAATTCAGCAGTTTTGCAAAGATGCATTATAAAGTGCAACTAAAAGAGATATTTTGAACTTGATGTATGAATGAAAGTTGTACATTATAAATTTTAGATTCTATCTATATAGTTTGATCTACGATTGCTATCACCAATATTTTTGTATAAAATTTGAAACTTGAAGTTAAAAAATATTTTGAAAGTCAATTACGAATAAGATATTGACAATCTGTGGATGAAATTTGTTGTGATAGGTTGAAATGTAACACTGTGAGTGTAGTAATTTTTGGAGATTTTTTGGTCGCTTAATTTTATGAGTTTATTTTTTCAAGAGCACATTTAGACTAAAATCTTTGAAATTTCTGGTAAATCATTGCAACATGAAATGAGGCACAAAAAATTTCACAAATCATCCCCTTTCTAAATGGATCACACATGCATGAAGCTATTTTGTCATAGAATTTGTAGTATTTCTTTTCCTTGCAAAAAGTGTATGACAAATGAGAAAACGTGGATGGAATTTGTACATTGTCCAAAAAATGGAAAATTGATATACAATCTCATGATTAAGTCTCCTTTTAGCTACAATGGTGAAGTTTTCTACATGAACACCCATTGAGAGATACTATTGTGTTCTTGAAAGCATCATGGGAAGTAATAAAATTTTAGGGATGAGCATGGTCCTTTAGGGGTTAAGGAAGGTTGTTCGTTTGTTTTGTTTTGTTTGTTTTGTTATAGTGAGATCTCTCTAACCGTGTCTCCGTTGGCCGTGTTTGTGGTGCCGTTGGAAAACTCTTGATGAGGAAGAGTGCACGGAATTTGTTTCATCGCGTTTGGACCTACAATGTGAAAGTTATGGATTTTTGAGTGAACTTCGTCACTATAAATTGAACTAAATTATGGATAAATTATTCTAAAAAGCAAAAGCAAAAGCACTGGGATCACGGGGAATGCACGGGAACATAGAGGACACGGGAACAACTGGGCCAACGGCACAAGGCCACACTAGTAATAGGTGAAGTGCACATGCCTTGATTTTCTCGGCCATGTACAAGTCCACCAATCCACTGTAATTGCAGAACACCTTCGCCATGCAAAACAAACCAGAAAGAACACCAACAAGGCTCATGGTCCATTCACACCAAGCCCCTGCCGCACTTGCATCTATGTTCCTGAAATGGAGGAAGGTAAAACCGAGAAACAAAAAAATATTCAAAGCCTTGTCTTTCCTTGTTGCAACTACTATCTCATGGCCCATTCACACCAGCCTCGTGCCAGCGTTGCGTTTGCATTCCTGAAAGGATGGGAGGTCAAATGAAGAAACAAAAAAATATTCAAAGCTTTGTCTTTTCCTGCTGCAGCTACTGTTGAGCACTGTGCAACTGCAACACACTGCCGCAAGTATAGTCCCGTTCGTTTTTTGCATTGTGTTGCTTTCTGTCATGCGGTAGTGTAATTCCTCTCTACCTATTTTAGATTTTTTTATTTACCTCATATTCCTTCAAAGTTATCTGACACACGCATGCGTGCAGCAGAAATGGTGTATGTGAACGGGCCTTCAAGCATTGCATTACAGTGCCGCAAGTAGAGCCATACTCCTTTTTTGGGTTGTGTTCCTTTTTGTCATGCATTAGAGTAATTTCTAATTGCATATTTTATATTTCTTGGTTGACAACAAATTCCCTCAAAGTTACCTGACGCATGCATGCAAGCGGCAGCATTGGTGTATGTGAATGGGCAATCACAAATATAGCTGATGCACCAAAGTTACGTTGCAAACTTCATGACGAGACACAGCCAGGGAGGGGCATGCTTCTTGTTTCTATATAAAAAATATGGGGCAAATGCATGTCCAAACAGGGGAGCCCTATAAATGTGGGAATGCGTGCAATAAGTGTGAGAATCCTATAACCGAATTTGTCACATTCCTTTGCGAGTTTCGGTTTGTCCCAAGCATTGGTTGATTTAGTTGTGTCGGTCTCCGTGCTTGCAGGTGCTTCGAGCCAGGTTTAATTTCAATCTGATCTCTGTATTTGTGTCAAAAAAATAAAAATAAAAATCGATCTGCCCATGACTTTTATGTGCAAGTTAGGTGATCAGGATTTTGAACGGGGTAGTGGGGTACACTACCTTGCAAGCTGTAACTTCAGATGCGTCAAGAGGTTCTGGAAGGGCCCACGTTTTAACCCCTAAATGCCTGGGCCTATGACCATGGAATCATGCTTTATATGTCACACTCAATTTTGCTACTATAAATAAGGTAAATATTTAGTTTTATATTTTTAGTAGATGAAGCCATGTGTCTACTACAAATCATGACTTTTTCATAAAATTTTGTGAAATTTTGAAATTACTATGATTTTTTTAAGAGATTTTAAAGAAAATTCATATCAATTACTAAATGTACTAAAAAAATTTGATTTTTTTACCAAAGGTGTGAATTACAATGAAGAACATTACAGTAAATGAAAATCATCCGTGTACCTAAATTTAGATTTTTTGCAACACCATGGTAATACATGTCGAGCTTGTAATTTCAATAAAACACTCAATTTTACGAGTTTTTGAAAAATTCAAAGTGGAGTAGAAACTAGACTTGGTAGGCTTTATTTTGTTAGTTAAGCTCAAATGCAATAGAACTCATTTTCATGAACTAAATTTAGTCTAAGTAGAAAAAAACAAAAAATCCAAAATACACTACATGGTGAGCCGTTTTTACTACTCTTTTTGTACTTGGGACCCCATGTAAAATCCAAAAATAACTTGGGTGAGTTGAATTTAACTTGAAGAGGTGGCATGACCAATGAAAATCCTTCAAAAGAAATTTGGATGAAAGTCATCAGTCATTCTTCATCCACAAATGTCCTGAATTCATCTAAAAGCCACATTTTGGTCTCCCCGGCAGTTAAGGGTTAAACACATAACATGCAGCACTGTAACTACCAAAGAAAAGTTACCAAAGGTTGAGAACCTTTTCTTTGTAAAAATTTCTAAACTTGATTTTACAATCGATTTAAAAGAAGATATGCATTATAGATCAAGTGCGGTGTTCATGTTGGCAAACAGAACCCAGGAGAAAGGGAAAAAAAACAGAAAAAAAGGTCAATTTTAAGGAGCATTTGGTGCCAACAGCTACATAAGTTGAAACGTTTTGGATGTTGAACCTTGCAATAGTACTTTCCCAACTTTTCGAAGGTTAACATTCAGTTGACCTACTGGAGTGCAAATACCATAAGACCAACACCACTCTGGACACCCAAGTGAGAACATACCTAAGAGTTGCAAATCAAAGACTGCTGCCACAATTTGAGGACTTGTGAGAAGTCCCATTTAGCCACAATTACAACGCAGAAGTTTACAAGCAACAAACTAAACAAATCCATGGCTCACGAGAAGCACAAGCTCAAGCAAATAAGAGAACTGCCATATTAGATAGAGGGCCGTCGTCCAACATTTCATTGACAAAACAAGATTCAGAATAGACAATCAAATGGAAAAGAGTGAATCAATCATCGTATTGTGGTTGGTAAAGAAGAGGGAACTACACAAGGATAAACTTAAGCCCACTCAAAAAATTGATATCAAAAGGAGCCACGGGAAAAAGGTATATATGTATATATATCATATGCGCTCAGTCACTAAAGAGAAGTCTGATACATGGAGCTACTAACAGTAGTGCTAGTTTAAAGTCTAAAGCCTGATACATGCTAAAAGTGCCATGAAGACATGGCCATCACTTTGCGGCAAGTTTACCTCGTCTCCTCATTTATACTTGCTGCCGGATTGTTAAGCATGGGGGAAACCAATGAAGCTCAAGGGAAGCACGAAACACCACCCGTGTTGTGCATCCTGGCTTTGAAATATTATACAACCGTCACCTTAACCCACCACCGTTTACCACACCTGATGAATCACAAAAGCCACAACCAACAGAGATTTGCAGGTTGGACAAATGAACAAACACCTTAGCATAACCCGAAGAATGAACATGAACTAAAACAGTGAAAAATGCTTTTGGAATTCTCCACTGCAGGCTCCGAGAACGAAGGATCAGCGTCCTTGGTAGCAACGACAGGCTCTGGAGGTGTTTTCTCAATGGACTTCTTCACCGGGGACTCGGGAGATGGTTCCTTGGGTGACACCTTTCCTGCCTTTAAACTTGAGCCTTTTGTTGTTGCCTTCGGCGAATCCTTTGGTGAATCCTTTGCTGTGGCCTTGGGAGAGTCCTTCCCGGTTTTCGGCGAGCCTTTTCCCCCCTTGGAACCTTTTCTCTCTGCATTGAGAGCTTTCTTCTGCTGCACGGGTTTCGCGTCCGGATCGTGGAGAGTACTGAGAAAAGCAGTGAGCATTCTCACCACCTGCGCGAAGTTCGGTCTCACGTCCGGATCCTCTGCCCAACACGACTGCAAGATGAAGACAAGATCCTCAGGGAGGCTCTTGGAAATCGCAGGTCTGGTGTTCTTGAAGGCGGCCGCGTACGCTGCCTGCAAATTGGACATACCCTCAAACGGCATGCGATTTGTCAGGAGCTCCCACAGCACAATTGCAAAACTGTACACGTCCACTTTGTGATTGTAGTGCTTCTTCTCGCCGTGCCGGAGAGTGACAGTGCTGTAAAGCTCGGGTGCCATCCACCTGTAAGTCCCAGTCTCCGCGGTCATCATCTCCGCGAGGGCTTCTTCCCGTGCAAGACCAAAGTCCACTAACTTCAAGGTTTTCTGATCCGCGGTCAACAACAAATTGTCAGGTTTCAAGTCACGGTGAATGATGCCGTTCCCGTGCAAGCAGTCCATGGCTTGCGCAATATCAAGAGCAAACTTCACGGACAACCGCAAATCCAACAAGTTCGGCCGGTGTGTTAACATATATTTCTTCAAAGATCGTCCCTCCATAAGCTCGGTGACAATAACCATTACCGGCTCCATGCAAGCGCCAACAAACTTCACGAGGTTGCGATGCTGCACGCGCGCAAGCATCGAAACCTCGCGTGCAAACCCCGCTTCCAACTTCGCGTGGTCATCGGGATTCTCTGTCGGTTGCAGTATCTTCACTGCAACTTTCTGATCTAAGTACTTGCCCTCGTAAACCTTCCCGTGTGCACCTTCACCGATTTTCGGCCCCACGAACAGCAGCTTCGGATTGATCAAAAACCGCTCCTCCAAGTAAAACCCCTTATTCACCTTCACACTCTTGATATTACCACCCTGCCCTGTTCGCTCCCCTCCCCACCCCCACTCCGAACCGGGATCCACCCTCGCCCCCGGAAACACCATCCTTCATCACTACCACCGCAAAAAACAAGAAACCCTGTGATCTACTCTGTTGCGATGTCAATTATCTGCAACACGAACAATTTTCTCACCTAAATCAATTAAATGTATCGGTACAGCTGCTTACAATTCGAGGCTCTAAATACACTCGACGAGCATTGTAAGAAAGAAATGAAAACCCCACTCTTCTTATTCTCAGTTGAGACTCTCTATCGAGTCTACAGTGCGAGAAGAATGGGCACGTACCTACACCATGGTTGGTGTTCACGATGATCGTTTTTTTTCAGTGGTGTTTGCGAGGAGGAAGAAGAAGAGGAACCCTTGTTGTTGTTGTTGCTGTGGCGTCGCCATAGCCAGAGCTCAAAATGGCGAGGCGAAATGAAATGAAACCCAGAAAAATGAATGGCGTGAGATTTGTGGGAAGGAAGTGAGTGATCCGGAGGGAGGGAGAGTGGTTGTGTGAGGGACACGGTGAGGGAAAGAAAGAGGAGAGTCCGCGTCCCTGCGAGGTGGTAATGGCAAAATGCAAAAGCTGGAGAGCTGCCTGCACCTCTACTGCTGCTGCGGCTCTCTGCTGCAACCGTGTTTCAGCCCTGGCCGACGGTACACTGTGGAAGAGACGGATGGATGAATGAAACATGAATACATGGATGAATAAATGGCTTGCTCTTCAGTTTACTTCAGTTAGTTATCATGGTGGTAGATGGATGGCAGTGCCACTAGATAGGGGTAGAGTCCTGTTCACCTCAAGTCAGAACCATCTTGACCAGAAGAAATCATTTGTAGATATATTATAACCGATAAAATAAGGTTTTTAGCATGGAAAATGTTGAAGTTTCATTGATGAGATTTTTATTTTATTTTTTTAGAAAAATAGAGGTATTGTAGAATGGAAATATTTTTGAATTTTTTTCTCAAATTTAATTTTTATTTAATTTTATAAAAAATAAAAAATTCTTAGAAACCCATGACTAATATATAGGTTCACCTATAATCAAAAACAATGAGATCAATTCTTGAACATAAAGTTGCACCACGTGATTGTCGAGGTGGTGGCTCTTGGTTTGCCAGCACTACGTTGGTTTTTGGTAGTATTGTGTTGGCTTTTGAGTTCATAAAATGCAACTTCTACGAGGTCTATAGATTAGTTATGGGGTACTTATTGGATATAGGTGCCTCTACCTTAAGGTAAGTTATTTAAGATCATTTAAGGCCTTTTTTACACTTGGGTTGAGAGGCTACAAAAAAAATCTAAAAAAAGGCGATGGCTTGTGCTCCAAAAGTTGAGTGTTGGAGGTCAAGTTCTTTGAATGTGGTGCAAAGCGAGAAGGAGTCATCATATTGATTATTTACATTTTTAATACATTTTCTAAAATGAGGAAGATGGTAAGTTTTTACGTAGGTTTTTTTTAAAGAGGTCCCCAAAATTTAGGTTAGATTAATTTTACTGTTGAATCTCACAAAACTTTTGGGGATTCAAAATTTGTGCACTTTTGTTGCCACAAAGGACAAAAGTCTTCTCCACATCATTTTCTCTTCTCACTCCGTCCTTTGAATTGAAAATGTCAAATGTAAAGGAATATTGCATGGTCTTCTCAATTTTGAAGCTCTCATTGAATGAAAATGTGTTCTCTACACCTAGTGTAAAGAGGATCTAATTAAAAAAATTATTATGGTTTTCATTATTGAATCATCTTAGTGTTTCTTGAATCTTGTTGGCAATTGAAATATGATTTTATATTCTTTAAGTATTAGTTTTTGGACACTTTATGAATAAACTCTAAATCTTCAAAGTGTTGATGATGGATGTACCCAAAATCGACTCTACATTCATATGTTCACAAGCGATAAGGTATAGGTAAAAATTGTAGAGGTCGGTTTTAGATAAAGATGACAATAATGTCACCTACTGGTATTCTAGAGCTTCTCTACCCTCGTCTCTATCCTTATATGCTAAAAACTTACAAAAATTTATATTTGAATAGTCCTCCAACTTGAAGTTCTCCACCTTCACACACCAAATGTGCTTTTACAATAGTCAATGGAACAATCACAAGTAGAATGTAGAATACATTCATTTAAATTTAAATTTGAAAGGCCATTTCTTGACATGGTAGGATTAAAGTCTTCGAGGTTACTTGGATGTGTTGTCAACATTTTCATTTAGTTTAATCACTTATTAGATACTCCAAGTGCAAAGGTGCAAATGTGTTTTTTAATCTAAAATTACTATGGAGAGAACTAATGGTCACACCTCACTTATGAATAGAATCTATCCCAATTCCCTAATTTTGCACTTGGCCAAGTGCACTCATTCCATGAGCAAATTTGGCTTTAAAAAAATTTGTTTGAAAAATTCTTTAAAAAACAACGATTTTTGTCTCTCTACAATCCCTTACGTTGTAAAAAAACAATTTATTTATTTATTTTGTATTCTTATTTTTATCTTTTATCTTTATCTTTATCTTTATCTTTATATATATATTTTTTTTTTCTTTTATCTTGTTTTTTTTTCTTGTCTTCCTTCTTCTTTTTCTTCTAGTCTTCCTCTTTTTCTTCTAGTCTTCTTCTTGTCTTCCTTTCTTTTTTCTTCACCTTGCCATTTCTGGAGTTTAAACGTTAAAAAATAAAAATAAAAATAAAAATCAGGGAGCAACCGATGGTTGAATCCAATACAGGCCAAAAAAAAGTTTTATTAATTTATTAATTTATTATTTTATTTTATTTTATTTTTTGCTTCCGCTTTTTCCAGGCAGAGAGGGTCCGTGTGCGCGGACCCTATTCTAATTTTCAGCCTCCCTCCCTCCCTTTCCTTTTTTTTCCCCTCTATCCTACATAAACCCTCCCTCACTCTCCCTCCCTCACTCTTCCTCCCTCTTCCTCCTATATATTGAGGAGAAGGGAGCCAAAGAAGAGAGGGAGAAGGACAAGAGAGGAAAAGGGGAGGAAGGAGAGTGTGAGGGAGGGAGAGTGAGGGAGGGAGAGTGAAAGAGGGTTTATATAGGGGAGAGGAGGGAGTGAAGGGGGGAGGCTGAATATTAGAGTAGGGTCCGCGCGCGCGGACCCTCTCTGCCCGGAAAAAGCGGAAGCAACCAAAAAATAAAAAATAAAAATAAATAAAAATAAAAATAAAAATAAATTTGGCCTATATTGGATTCAGCCATCGGCTGCTCCCTGATTTTAATTTTTTATTTATTTTTTTAATGTTTAAACTCCAGAAATGGCAAGGTGAAGCAAAAAAAAAAAGGAAGACAAGAGGAAGACTAGAAGAAAAAGAAGAAGGAAGACAAGAGGAAGACAAGAAAGAAGACAAGAAAAAAAACAAGATAAAAGAAAAGATAAGATAAAGATAAAGATAAAAGATAAAAGATAAAAGATAAAGATGAGAATACAAAATAAATTAAAAATTTATTTTTTTACAACGTAAGAGATTGTAGAAAGACAAAAATGGCTGTTTTTAGAGAAATTTTCAAACATTTTTTTTAATGCGCTTGGGGGCCAAGTGCATGATTATATGGCCAAGTGCAAAATTAGCGAATTGGGTCATAGATGTAGTCCTATGTCATGACACCTTTAGTCACTTTTAAAATAGTTCTATTACTTATGAGGCACATGAATCCACTTGTGGGTCGAGTTATGAGTAAAAAACAAAGAAACATTTGTGATATTTGGATAGCCGCCACTGACCATAGAAGCTTATATTTTCCAAAATATTTATGTAAATCTTTTACAATAGAAAAGCTATCCGGCACCAATTTCACTACACTAAATGGGCCATTTAGTTTCATTCTCACTTTTGTTGAGAGTGCGATGTTCCTTTCAGGTGATGAGAGTGACATGAAGTGGCATGCCACGTTTATTATAAAGTTGCTATATGTCATTGGAACATTACATTTATTTTTTTCTTACAAAGACACTATATCTCCCTAAAATCAAATAGTATCCATGGTGAGAAATAGTGTCATGGACACTAAATAGCCCATTTTAGTGTAGTCATTAACTAAAAAAGTTGGTATTCTTAAATAGACATATAGTAAGGCTATCTACCTTCTAAATCTTTATAAGTCATTAACTAAAACGGTTGGTGTTCTTAAATAGCAATGTTATTTAATCCCCAAGTCTTTACTTATCATTTACTAAAATGAATGACATTTTTATGCACCAAGGCTATCCAAATCCTAAGCCTCTATTTGTCATTAACTTAAACAATTTGCATTTAGGTAAATATGAAGAATAAAAAAAAGTAACCAAGATGGACTAAGTATGTTATTTAGAGGTTTGGAATCAAAAGTGCTTATATTCATTACTAAAAAAATTTGAATTTAATTTGTAGACTTTTTTGTCATATCTTTTGGTTCTTAGGGCACTCATGTGTTTATTTTTACAATAAATTACCACATATACCTATATTTTTTTTATTGAAAAATGTTTCATAATGTGCAAATATTAATGGCATATGTTGGTTGATCAATTTTTATTTTTTTCCAAAAATTATTACCCATGTATGGTCTAGTAAGTATATCAAATGTTTAGGTGTTTATTTATTTTTCTATTTATTATAGATGGATTGTTTCAAAAATTACTTGAAAGGTGATATTCAATGTAATTGTGATTTCTCTATTATTAAAATTGTGAAAGTTATATGCTAGTTCTTTATGATCATCTTGAGCTTTGTTTGCAAATGTATTGGACCTTTGTGAGGCAAAGGGTTATATAGTTAGTAGATTGAGTTAGTCTATTTGCAAATTCATAACCAAATACATTGACATGAACACAAACTTTATGTACAAAAATAGGATACATTTTCTTTTAAGCATATTTACTGTAGAAGCAAAGAATGATTTATCCAGATGTTTGTAGTAGGCAATGAGATGTTTATTGGAGTGTTATATTTTGTGTATATATAAAGCAAAGGAAAATAAAATTATCAATGAATATAATCAACAAGTTTATTAACCTCTAAACGTCACAGCGTTAGTTTCTGAATGACTAAAAAATTCAAACCCACTCTATGTTCTCATCAATGTTTGGATGAAAGTTATATTAGTTTTTAAGATACTTTACCAAGTTGTTGTCCTATCAAATGGTTGGTTTTAGTGATACTTGAGTATATATTTTTCTAAAATTACAAATGTAGAAGTATGTCAAGTTGTTGACCAAGCCAGAATTGCATTGACTGTAGTTCAAAAGTGGCCTTGCAAAAAATGAGGTCATAGATTTAATTAGCACAAGTTTTTTTTTTAAATCACCACATTAAGAGTATCTCATGTCAAATCCATTCCAACAAATTTTACTCAAAAAATGTTAATTTTTTATTTGTATTCAAATTTAGAAGGAATTTTTAATTTTAACTTTCAAATTTTATAATAAAATATTGGTGAATAGTATTGGTGAATCAAATCATATGCATGGAATCTAAAATTCAAAATCTAAAACTTTAGTTTATATATTAATTCCAAAATATTCTTCTAAATAGTACTTTATAATGATTTTTCTCAAATCGTTAATTCTAGGGACACCCAAGTACATTTAGAAGAACTTAAAGTCTCGATTAAAGTAGTTGATTTGTAAAAATCCCAATAATCTATCATTTGTTTAAAAAAAAATTAAAACATATTTTGAAAATCACAGAATCTAGCTAATATTTATGTTTTTCTTCTAGATTATAGAAACCAAAATCAACTTTTTATGTTTTTCATTGATTTGAGTTGGATGGATTTTCTTTTGGAGATGAAGGAGCCATCCATATACATAGTAGCTAAAAGCGGTGAGTATATAACTTAAAGGAAATACAACATTAAGAAGAAAACAAAGGACTGGTATTTGAAATGCGTAAGATTGAAAATTTGGCAGTGAAAGAGTAATGTAATAAAAATGTTGCTTGTTTATTTTTAACATTTAAAAGAGTATAGAGAATATTTGAAATATAAGGTTTAGAAATGCCAAATTCAATAACAAACCTTCTTAGATTTGCAATAAGTATATTAGCCCCTAAGCGTCCCCAACTTTTTTGGGCTTAACCCCTAAACGTTCTCATCCTTTTCAGATTTGGCAGTTTTTCAACGATGCATTATAAAATGCAACTAAGAGGGATATTTTCAAGTTGATGAATGAATAAAAGTTGTACATTATGCATTTTAGATTCTATCCATACGGTTAGATTTGCAATTGCTATCACCAATATTTTTTTATTAAATTTCAAACTTAAAATTTAACGCTCTTTTGTAATATGATTACGAATAAGATATTGACAATTTAATAATGAAATTTGTTGTGATGGGTTGAAATGTAATACTCTAAGTGTAGTGATTTTTGGAGATTTTTTGGTTGATTAATTTTAGTAGTTGACTTTTTCAAGAGCACTGTTAGACTAAAATCTGCGAAATTTTGGGTGGAACGCTACAACATGAAATGAGGCATAAAAATTTCACAAATCATCCTCTTTCTAATCGGATCACACATGCACGAAGCTAATTTCCCATAAAAGTTTCAATAAAAAATCCACACTGCAAACAGTGCATAATGGATGAGAAAACGGACTTCAAATCCGTACAGCATGCAAAATATGCATGGTTGGGCGGTTAGGGGTTAGCCCTAAAAGCCCGAGGGGTATTGGACGGAACATAGATGTGTTATAATTTGTGCCTTCCATATGTTTGATGAAGTTTGGTTCAATAGACAAAATGTAGGGCATCATCTCTACAAATTATCCGTACGGTCAAACTTCCAAAAATAACTTTAGATTTTTTTCTAATGAATTTAAAAGCATTAACCTTTGAAATTTTGTATAAATTCTAATTTTCACTTTTAGAGTTTAAAATTTAGCATGATTGGTTAAATTTGGTTTATCTATTGTAAACTTCAGAAAAGCAAAAGAAATGATGGAGGGATCATAATTACTTTCCCCAAATAGCAAATTTTATAACACTAAGACAATGTTGAAGTGATTCACTTTGAAAAATTCTCCCGGGTGGAGTTTAACTCGGATTGACATAATTCAAATCGTGTTGGAAAGTAGACTTGATGTGGTATTTTAAAATATTTTTTATTTTCAAAAAAATATTTTTAAAAATTCCGGGCAGCCCGTTAGATTCGGGCAACGACGAGAAAATGGTCGTTTGGGCGTTTAGGGGTTAAAACCATCATTGCTTTTGATGTGTTATAGGTCAAAATGTAAGTGAGGTATAGCAATCTCAACCGTACAATCTTGTAATATGCATGTTGTAGATGATGTGCATCAAATTTGGAGTCATTTGGCTACATAAATTGCAAGATCATAATGTTTGTGTTGAAAAAGAATGATTAAATTTTCCTAGCAACACATTTATTTAGAGGTGAAATTAGTTTTCAAAACTACTCAGTCACATGAATAAACTTTAAACTATAAAGAGGTTCAAAATCATCATATGAACACATTGGTACCAAAAAAGACTCATGAACAAAATTTATGTGCCCTAAAATGGCCTTGCAATGTCAAAAAGTATCCCGAAAAGTGACTCATTTGACCCAGAAAGCAAAAAGTGTCCAAAATAGACCCGTGCACTAAAATGGCTTCCAAACATTCAAAACAACATGGATTGACATGAAAATTTTACCATGATAACTAGACTTCAAGGGAAATCCAATCCAATAAATGTTATTGAAAACGAACATGGGATGAAGGAGATACAAGCCCCCAAAGTTGCAGCCAACAAAATGCACAAAAGTTGTCCAGAAAAAAGACCCCTACTTTCAAATGATCACCAAACCCTTCAATACATCTTGGATTGATCTGAAATTTTTACTACTCAAATTAAACATCATGCGGGAGGGTTTTCCAAAAATTTAATCGAAATCAAACATTTTTTGCAAAAGTTACAGCTCTTCGAAGGTGAAAGTACTCCAAAAACGTCCAAAATATGGACGCCGGGACGATTAGGGGTTAGTAACAAGATTATTAGTTTGGTTGTGAACACAAAAAAAATTAAATGCATCAGGCTTTTTTTTATCATGTTTTTCAAATGGAAGGTAAAGCGACATTACAAGAAATATAAGGCCTCCAAAGTACTGCGAGAACCTCATGCAATTTTTTTTATTAATTTTAAACAAATAAATTAAAAATCCACTTTATATTGGATTTTGTTTAAATTGATAACTTATATATGTATTTTGCATGAGGAGGTTTTGTAATGATGAAAACTATTTCTATAGTGAATGGGAAGAAATTTGAGTAGGTTTTTATTTGGTAAGCAAAAAAAATTTACAATGTACTTTCTATAGGAATTATTCCTTTTCTATTGATGTATCAAATGTCACCTAAACTAAGTCTAGGAGGAACATAAGTAAAGGAACCGATTTCCCTCCACCCCTTTCTCCAAATCTAATTCAAATTTTTAAACCATTATCCAATAACATAATGGTATAAGGTCAATTTTGGATTCAAATATATAAATCAAGACCTTTATTCAAAAGTAAAAGGGTGTCCAATCAACGCTCTTCAAAAACCAAGACAAAGACCTTTATCCAATGGCAATGTTTAAATGGCCGACATTCATTCTAAATGCTAAACCGTAAAAGGACACTAAAGCATCTATAATAAATGAAGACGTAAACAATAGAGTTACCTGAAAATAGAAGAGGAGTTTTCAAACTTCTATGGTGTGTTCGCATGCCAATATAATCAATTTATGACAACCATTGTTCATAAATAGTTCATTGGTCCCTTCATGAATAGACCCTTAGGCTTGGGGGAACTTGTGGGAACTTTCCTCTAGCATTGGGGAGGTCACGTGTTCCATATCCCACGGTGGTGCAGGGCCTTGCTTTAGATTATTCTCCAACTCACCATATACTAGTTTTGCAATCTTTTTGAACTCAAAACGAGTCTAAGGTGGCTCTTAAGTCTAATTCATAGATTTGATCTTGACCATTCGATAATTTGATTAAATGTCATCTAAATTACACCAGGGAATAACACAAATGTTCAATAAGACTATTTTGGCACGCAAGTAAAACCATAAAATAATACTACGTAGTGAATTGATATACAAACAACATCTTCAGAAATGGTAGGGCTCTAGAATCACATTGTTTGTAATAAAAATTAGATTTGTATTTTAGAATAATGTATTTTTATTCATGCCAAGCCCAAATTATGTCAAAACTTTTTTTTGGTATTGATTAATGTATAAAACTAACTATTATAATGTATGTTTGTAATGTATCGATCATTTTGGTACCATAGAAAATAAGAACTAATGTAAGAGTAGTAAATTTTAATGGATTGATGATTCAAAAATGCTTCAAAATTCAAATACTACTTCTTTTTTGCAAACTGCAAGTAATTTCAATGTTAGTTGTATATAAGTAGGTGAATAAATATATCTCGATTTATTGTTTTGATTTTTAATTTAAAAGAAACTAAAATTATGGCATAAAATTGTAACCTTAGAAGCCTATGGAACCAAGTTTAAAATAAGTTTATAACCGTAGTTTTAAGGTCATAACTCTAATGGTCACTTTGCACAAAGAATCAAAGTTATCAAAACTTGAGGTCATTTTAGACAAAATTGAATCTCAAAGTCAAGAAGAAAAAAAATTAAGATAGTCTCAAAGGAAATAATTAGCCTTCTATTCTTTAAGGGTTCAATTTCCCTTCATGGGTCGTGTCAAATCTTGTTTTTAGTGCATTAACTTTTTTTATCAAGCTATTAAAATTTATTTTCAAATAATGGCCTTGAATCTCAGTGCAAAGGTTTTGAGGCTAGCTTCAACTTCTATACTAAGAAAAAGAGAGGACTCTAGGTCTTTTTGGGTTGAATTCTTTGTGATTCCTTGTGATTCCTTGTGAAAATGGCAATTTTAGTTATATTTTGAATTCAAGAAAGAATATGAGTTGTAACTAATTGTGACAACATTAAATAATTTATATTTCATTGTATGTTAACCCTTAAAAGCCCGAGGGATATTGGACAAAACATAGATGTGTTATAATATGTGCCTTCCATATGTTTGATGAAGTTTGGTTCAATAGACAAAATGTAGAGTATCATCTCTACAAATTATCCATACGGTCAAACTTCCAAAAATAACTTTAGATCATTTTTAATGAATTTAAAAGCATTAACCTTTGAAAATTTGTATAAATTATAATTTTCAATTTTAGAGTTCAAAATTTAGTATGATTGGTTAAATTTGGGCTATCTATTGTAAACTTCAAAAAAGCAAAAGAAATGATGGAGGGATCATCATTACTTTCCCCAAATAGCAAATTTTATAACACTAAGACAATGTTGAGATGATCTACTTTGAAAAATTCTCCCGGGTGGAGTTTAACTCGAATTGCCATAATTCAAATTGGGTTGGAAAGTAGATTTGATGTAGTATTTTAAATTTTATTTTATTTTTTTCAAAAAATTATTTTTTTGTTCCGGGCAGCCCGTTAAATTCGGGCAACGACCAGAAAATGGTCGTTTGAGAGTTTAGGGGTTAAAGACAACTAAAATCATCACTTTTGCTACCAACTATATTTAATATTATTAAACAAGTCAAATTTTAATGTTTTGTTGTTGGTAACTAAAAGAGAATTTGAACTCACCATATAATTTGTAATTTTGATATAAATTTATTGAAAATCATATGCAAAAGTTATGAAGAATCCAATCTTTTCGGGCACATCTTCTAAAATCACATTTCAACCAAAATATATATGTATATACAATGATGATGATGATGAACATGAACATGAACATTTGATCTAGTAGCGCTTTCAGGCACCTCAAAGCTTTAGTACCCGTACCTTAACCCCTAACCGCCCAACCATGCATATTTTGCATGATGTACGGATTTGAGATCCGATTTCTCATCCATCATGCACTTTTTGCAGTGTGGATTTTTTATTGAAACTTTTATGGGAAGTTAGTTTCGTGCATGTGTGATCTGATTAGAAAGAGGATGATTTGTGAAAATTTTATGCCTCATTTCATGTTGTAGTGTTCCACCCAAAATTTCGAAGATTTTAGTCTAAAAGTGCTCTTGAAAAAGTCAACTACTAAAATTAAGCAACCAAAAAATCTCCAAAAATCACTACATTTAGAGTATTACATTTCAATCCATCCCAAAAAATTTCATTATTAGATTGTCAATATCTTATTCGTAATCATATTACAAAAGAGTGTTAAATTTTAAGTTTGAAAATTTATACACAAATATTGGTGATAGCAATCACAAATCTAACCGTATGGATAGAATGTAAAATTCATAATATACAAATTTTATTCATTCATCAAGTTGAAAATATCCCTCTTAGTTGCATTTTATAATGCATCTTTGAAAAAGTGCAAAATCTGAAAAGGGTGAGAACGTTTAGGGGTTAATCCCTAAAGGACCATAAGGCCCCCATAAGGCTTCATGTTTTCTTTAGTAGTTTTAAGTAGGTTTTATGTAGATTTTCTTTTGTTCAATTTTTTAAAAATTTATTCAACATATATAATATAATATTCTTTACTAATTCCACTGATATAAAATTTGGTCCTATTTAAATTATATTTGTCACAATATGATTGTTTAAATTTGTCATTTAAAAACCATGAATCCTTGGTCTTTTAGGGGTTAAGAAAGGATCAACAATCTAATCAGTGATCCCTCTTGAATTAAGAGTTTAATCTTTGTTGAGTACATACTATTGTTGCTTGATAGCTAGTCCGACACAAATTACTTCAAACTAGAAGAAAGTTTGAAAAGTTTTCAGGAAATTAGTTTTTCAAAGAGCATTGTTTTGGTATGGTTAAAAAAAGAATCTTGAAGAATACCCATAGTGCCAAAATGAAAAAAAAATCCAAAAACAATAATGATTTAGCACATTGGTGTTGAATCAACTAATACTATTCCATCAATTCATAGTCTTAAAATGATAAATTCAATCGATCATATGATGAAAATGCAATTCAAATTAGGACCATTTTTATATCACTGTAACCATTGAAGAACAATACACATGTTGGTCAAAAAATAAATAAATTTGAACAAAAGAAGCACATACTCAAAAATCTGGTTGATTAATTTTAAAAATAAAAAAGTAAATAAAATGAGACTTAATTTGGACTTCTTTGACCTATCCTAAAGGTTGAAGAAGCCCAAAGTGGGTCTCATTACTTGTAGGCCACAAGCACTAAACCCAGCCTTTTTGTAGCTAGCAAAATTCAGGTAGAAAGCAGTATTATTTTTTGGAAGAGCAAAATTTGGATCCAAAACTCATTCCTTTATCTCCATAGTATTCATTCATGCTGACATATGTTCATTCATGCTGACATATGTTCATTCATTTGAGAATTTTTTTCATTCAATGATGACAACTTCATTTAAGGGCCGGTTCACACTATGGCGAGAGTCCGTCGTAGTCCAAACCTAATTCATGCCGAGACTCAAAGTCTTGGGCTAAAAATATATAGTAAAATACACAAATAGTAAAAAATCGACATCCACTCAAAGGAGAATTGGGTTTCCATTCTCAGCCGACCTAATTCTCCTTTGAGAGTCCGTCGCATGGTGCCAAAACTCACAATAAGTGTTGCCATGTAGGCACTTTGGAGAGCAACGGCCTTTGAATTGTGGCCTCTAGTGTGAAGCCCACGAGGCCAATTTTTAACTTTTTTGCAATATGATTGGTGGAATTTGACAAACTCTCGACCATCAGCTACAATGTGAACCAACCTCCTAAAATCTAAATGAAAGTGCTACTAAGGCCCGTTTTACATGAAGAATGAAGGCCACTTTTGCGGTCTGACAAGCTTGAACCTTTGTAGCTCATTGGTTGAATCCACAAAATCAACCCCAAGACCTTTTCACTATGGAGTCAAGGCCATTCCCTAAAAATTTATATCCTAATGCTCTAAAGACAAATCTTGACACTACTCCCGCTTCAAAAATTAGGTTGGACTAAATCAAAAACCCAATTCTCCTTCCTCGGGCCGTGTAAAAGCTTTCCTCCTTTTTCACCCCTTACTATATTTGATTCAAGTTGGCTTTCAAATTCTGGTGCCTCCACCCTCATGTAAAGCCAGGCCTAACACTGTTTCTTTCATTGGTGCCAGCCACCTGTTGGAAAAATGAAAAATTGCATGTTACACCGATGCTAATCATGCATTTTTTAAAAAAAATCACAAATCATGCATTGATATTTTTAATCACAAATCATGCATGTGATTGTAGGCGATTGAACGGTGGAGTCAAACTCCCGCCATGCATGTTCCTGAATTATAGTGATGTATCTGCACTTGGGAAGTTGGGATCTTGCAAGGCCGAGACGGACTCTCATTACTCATCAGTGTTGTACCTTCCAGCCAGACTCGTGGAAACAGGGAAACCACAACCCGTGCCTGCTCCCGATTTTCAACGTCTTCCATCATTGAACACCAAATTGTGTGCCCAGTACTACTGGTAGGCACGAGGCCTATTTGTATGCCGTAGAAGAGGATTTATATAAGCTACATGCACCCAGCCAGTCACATGTACTTGACCCATTTTTCAACTACTCCGGTTACCCGCATGCAAGGATTTTTTACTCATTCATTTTGAAGATGGGTACTTTGATTGAAGACTTTGGGAACACCGTGCTACAAAAAAACTTCATAATTCAAATTGGGTGATGGCCTGATATGGGTACTCCATCCAAAATAGTGTGATTTTCGAGAAATATTCTAATGATAAGAAAAAATCATTGAAAAATTACAAAAATTAGATGGTGTTATAGGTGCCATGGCTGCAGCTATATACATGGTGTTAAAAGCGGAATTTCTAGCACACATAAAATGAGTTAACCCCTAAAGGACCGTAAGGCCCCCACGCGGCTTCTGGAACTAGAAAGTGAGGAATTCGGGTTCTTGGGCTTTGAATTGTAGGATGAGCAACAAAGAGACCCTGGCTCTTTTGAGAGCCGAATCTGTAGGTACTTCTTGATCGGAAATTCATCAAGTGAGCGATTTTTGGTGATTTTTTTGAGTTGCAAGGAGGGTATTTAGGCGTCACTTTAGACCCTCATATCTTCCTCCTCACACCTCCAAGTTACTTGAATTTTTTTGCACATGTTTAAAATGATGGTTTCTAATCACAGTAAAAATTTCAGAATTTTTGGAGCACTTTTGAACAATCCGATTTCAGCATGTGTACAAAATACCCCAAACAAGTTCCATCAATCTTCTCAACGGTGGCATTTTCTCAAAAGTTGTGCGATTTTTGTTGATCTTTTTAAAAAAAAAAAAGCTCCGTAAGTCTTCTTTAATTTCAATGGTGCCGATCGTCCAAATTTCCCCATACCAATGAGGAATTGAGCTTGCTACAAGAACTAGTCAAGAAAACAAGAGCTAAATTCAACACCCCCCGGTCCTTTAGGGGTTAAACATAAGCCATACATAACGAGACGTGTCTCACCGGTACCCATTTCGGGCCACTGCCCAATTTTATGCCCTCGGATGATCCCCAATTGTCTCTTGTTAAACAATTTTCATCCCTCTTGAATATCATTTGTTACTATAGCGTGGTAGTACACTAAAATCACCATATACTGTGGTCCACGGTATTTATGAGAGGCTTTACTAATAGTAAAATTTCAAAATAGTGTGGTAAAATTCATCCAGATTGGATGAAAATTTATTCAACTGGATGAATGTACCCACACCATTCACCCACCCACAATATATGGTGATTTTGGTGTAGCTATGGCACACTTGGAGTTCTACGTCAACTTTCTTGCCATCTACACTCTTTTTTCATGAATCACATCCAATGACAAATTGACACATGATACTTTATAAAAAATTGAATTAGTTTGTGGCGGAGGTGCTACCAGGTTTCGGTATATTTCATCCTCCTCTACATCCATGATATACGAATCATCTTTGAATAGCTCATGAATTCTTTTTATTGATAGGATTTATCATCGTTTGTTCTATTCTATTTTCCAACATTGCATACCTAGTTTTTGAGTTGAAAATCCACTAAAAAACATTGTTAGAGATAACATAGAAATGTCAAATTGAATGTGTTATGAATAAACATGATAACATGAAAATTGTGTTTTCATGTTTATCCATAACGCATTAAACGTGACATTTTCGTGTTATTTCTTGTAGGGCTTTCTACTACTGTAGTGATCCTAGTTCTAGTTCGTGCATGTAAGACCTATGAATGTCCAAAGGACCATCTCCTAATCCACCCCATAGCCAATGTTGTAGTTTGGTAGTATTTATGGTGGGAAAATTTAAAAAAATAAAATAAAAAAAATAAAAAAAATAAATGTAGTCAAGTTTAACCCCTAACCGTCTCGACGTTCATATTTTGGACGTTGTTTGAGTTACTTTTACTTCGAAGGGCAGTAACTTTTTCATATAGTGTTCGATTTCAATGAAATTTTGGAAAACCCCCGCCATGATGTCTAATTCAAGTGGTAAACATTCCAAATCAATCTGAGATGTATTGAGTTTTTGGGAGTTATTTGAAAAATGGATCTTTTTTTGGACAGCATTTGTGCATTTTGATGGCTGCAACTTTGGGGGCTTGTATCTCCTTCATTCAATGTCCGCTTTCAATATTCATTGTTGGACTAGATTCCCCTTGAAGTCTAATTATCATGGTAAAATTTTCATGTCAATTCATGTTGTTTTGAATGTTTGGGAGTCATTTTAGTGCACGGGTCTATTTTGGACACTTTTTACTTTTTGGGTCAAATGAGTCACTTTTCAAGCTACTTTTTGACATTGCAAGGCGATTTTAGGACACATAAATTTTTTTATGAGTTTTTTTGGTACCAATGTGTTCATATGATGATTTTGAACCTCTTTATAGTTTGTAGTTTTTTCATGTGAGTAGTTTTGAAAACGAATTTCACCAATAAATAGATGTGTTGCTAGGAAAATTTCAGCATTCTTTTTTAACATTAAAACATTACGATCTTGTAATCTATGTGGACAAATGACTCCAAATTTGATGCACATCATCTACAACATGTATACTACAAGATTGTACAGTTGAGATTTCTATACTTCACTTACATTTAGACCTATAACACATAAAAAGCAATGATGTTTTTAAGCCCAGAAAAGCTAGGGACACTTAGGGGTTAAGGGAAAAATTTGAAGGTTTTTAAAACTTTCAAATAAAACATACATACATACATACATCCATGCACGCATACATACATACATACATATATATTAAATCTTTGAGAACATTTGTTGTTTTTGGCATGTTTCAAATTATTACTTTTACCAACTATTAAAAAATGATTGAGGTATTGAAATTGCTACCAACTTATAGTATGTTAGCTTACAATATGAATAAAATATATTGAATCTAATATATCTTGGTAATATGTATATTATATTGATTTATTGTCAATGTTTTTTTTAATTATGTTGTTTTTTTCTTAAGCTAGAATTTACTTTCAGACGAAGATCAAATATGTTTTTTTATTTTTTTGGATTTAGCTTTCGTTTTTGAAACCTAAGCCTAGAAATCTGTTTTGATGTTCAAACTATATTGCACATGTGACTTTACTTAATAAGTTCAATTTCTGAACTTGATTAAGCTAAAGTGAACTGCCTTGGAATGATTGGGTTCATTTGATGAGCTTAATTACTGAGTACCAACTTTTTATAGAGGAAATTGGGATGTTGAAACCTTATCCTCCCTCCACATTTCAAAATTTGCTTTGAAAGACTTAGTTATGAGATTCACTCTCATAATACTCTCGCATATAGTGTCAAATTGGCGACGCGTCGGGCTCTGTGCTTTGAACGTACCATACATGCATGATGCAACAATGATCAATGCTCAAAGGGTTTTTCTCCAAGTGGCGATATTGTAATCTACAACAATGCAGTCGACACCTTGTGTGAAGTACTTAGACAAACCCTAAGCCCGCAAGTAGTCTCTTTTCTTGGTTGCATGTTTGTAAAGAGTTGTTGGTGCTCCAATTGGGTTGAACGTGGATCGGAAGTTCTGAAACAATGGCACCCGGGTCACAAAGTAGCTGAAAATAGGTCCAACATGCAGCGGTCATTAGATATTGCTTTCCAATTTGCATTTGTTACCTTTGAATTTTTCTCTTGTGAATATACGATAACAGTGGTATGCTGCAGACACCTTGTGCACAACTTAACTGACTAAATGTTTTTTTTTGTTATAGGCACAAGTGAGAGATACCACCTCTTGAGAAATTCTCAAATTTCCAATTCACGCACTTGGAGCTGGAGCTTTATTGCTTATGTTCTTTTCCTGCAATTCACTCACTAGTTTGCTATT
Organism: Pohlia nutans; assembly: GCA_022496805.1. NCBI lineage: Eukaryota > Viridiplantae > Streptophyta > Bryopsida > Bryales > Mniaceae > Pohlia > Pohlia nutans. The sequence goes on along the minus strand of CM040092.1, from coordinate 10,760,558 downwards.
ATAACTTTCTTTTGGGATTGTCAATCTTCTTCAAGCGATTTGGCATTTAAGCAATTGTTGTTTCACAATTTGCTAGGGAATTATATTTTTTGATTTAGTGAATCCCAAGTACCAACTTGCACTTAGGGTTTGCAGTATTTACAGAGATACCTCTGTCAACTAGTTTAAAGTATTGGATTTTGTTTTATTTCTTTACTCACCCTGTAAGCTTAGAATGTGAACAGTTTTGTGATATTGGATTTTCTTTTAGTTCTTTGCTTATGCTGTAAGCTTAAAACGTGAACAATTTTGTGATGTTATGTAATTTTGCTTAAGGTTTGGAACCCTAATTTTGTAGTGGATACAAGTCTATTTACTAAATTTGTTCTTATTAGGTAAGGTGGGAGTTTGATTGTTTAGAATATGCTTGAATTTTCAAAAAAGAAGAAAGACGCCCCTCCCCCCATCCCTTTTATTTTATTTTATTTTTTATTTTATTTTTTCTTGTGAAGGTCATTTGCTAAAATGTGCATGCTGAAATATTTAGTCCGATTTTTATGCCAAACTTTTTTATTTGTTGCAAAAGACGGAAAAATTCATTCCTTTAAGTTTGTATAAAAAAGATGTCAGGCATGATAACTAGTTATAATTTAGGTGATCAAATTTTATAAATGTTTACAGTGTTTTATTAGATCAACGAAGAGGCAATTACCTTTAGAAATCCACTAATAGCATATCTTATATATTTTAAAATAAAATCTATTGTGATTGGATAAAACAACATATCTTATATATTTCAAAATGAAATCTATTGTGATTGGATAGAACCATGTTTTCTATTTTTGGATGAAAATAGGAATACAATTGATGGTGCCGATTTTTATTTATTTGTTTATTTATTTTTCTCAATAGAAATTATTTACACAATTGTTAGGATCAATGGTTTTAGATAAATCTTTGTTCTTCTCTTTATTTATTTTTATTTTTTGAACTTAGTTACTATTATTTAGCACTAGTAGAAAGGATGATCTTTAAACATCAAAGAATAGTTTCATAATATTAGTGCCCAAGGCCCATATTGTCATCAAGCTGGTGCCAATCCCAGGGAGTGCACTTAAAGTGAAGATTAGAAATACACGTGAGTGCGTTTTAATAGCATACCCCCTACAATACTTGGCTTTAAAATAGTTTTTAAATTAAGACTTTTTAGGGGCTAAATCATTACGTATATATCTATCATTTGGTATAAATTTCAAGACCAAATGTTTCTAAAATCCTATAAAAGAAATGATAGAAGTTTGCACTAAAATGTGTTGTTTTTTGCTTCAAAAATCAATTTAAAAATATGTACAAGTGATTATTTTTTGAAATTTATACAACAAGAACTTTAGATTGTGTTTAACAACTGCATATTTTTTTTACAATTTTTAGGTGATTTTTTAGTATGTACATAGGGGGGTCAAAAGTACACACTCACGTGATTCCTAGTCTTAACTTTAAATGCACTCCCCGGGGTGCCAATATGGGCCTTGGACACTAATCTTTAACACTATTCATTGGTGCCCAAGTATGGTTTTTACAATATACCTATAAAAATATAATTCAAAATATTAGTGGATAAAATTTCTAGTGGTTAACAAATTTAGTTTGCAATACATAAGGAGTATAATTTTTTAAAGAATTGTGATGATGTAATATTTATACGTGTAAATCCTAGTGGGTGCACTCTACATTATGTTTGAGAATCATATGCGTTCATGACTCCTTCTAAAAACCCCATCTATACAAGGAATTATATGTCTCAAAGCCTTTGTATACATATCTATTATGTCCTAAATATATATTTAATGTAAGTATTTTAAGCTCTAAATATGTTTATTATATATACGTCATATGACAATGTTCAAATTAATACTATTTTTGTGCACTCAGGTATACTTGTATGGATTTAGTATAGTGCACCCCGGGGTGTAAATGTATATTCCCACTTGGTGTTAGGAACGATCTTAATAAAGTGAATCTTGTCTAAAAGTGTACTTCTAAGACACTCACTAACACCACTTCTAATATCAAGTAAAAATACACCTTTACATTTATCTAAGATAGAACATGAACTCTCGCATGAACTTTATGAGAATTCACACCAAATGAATTAACTTGAGTTATTTCCTAAAATAACTATTGCAAAAATAGACCATATCAAATATATTTGGTAACCTAGATTGTATGGCTTAGAATCTAATTGAAAATTTATACAAAAGAGGTCACCTAGGTAGGTTTTAATCTAATTGACCTTTGGTTTTTATACATGCACTAAGGTGTTGTATACTATCACTATCCCCAATCTTGCATTTTTAATTTTTAGAAAAAAAAAAAAAATTAACCCCTAAACGTTCTCACCCTTTTCAGATTTGGCAGTTTTTCAAAGATGCATTATAAAATGCAACTAAGAGGGATATTTTCAACTTGATGAATGAATAAAAGTTGTGCATTATGAATTTTAGATTCTATCCATACGGTTAGATATGTGATTGCTATCACCAATATTTGTGTATAAATTTTCAAACTTAAAATTTAGAGCTCTTTTGTAATATGATTACGAATAAGATATAGACAATCTAATAATGAATTTTTTTGGGATGGGTTGAATTGTAATACTCTAAGTGTAGTGATTTTTGGAGATTTTTTGGTTGCTTAATTTTAGTAGTTGACTTTTCAAAGAGCACTTTTAGACTAAAATCTTCGAAATTTTGGGTGGAACACTACAACATGAAATGAGGCATAAAAATTTCTTAAATCATCCCCTTTCTAATCGGATCACACATGCACGAAGCTAAATTCCCATAAAAGTTTCAGTAAAAAATCCACACTGCAAAAAGTGCATGATGAATGAGAAATCGGACTTCAAATCCATACATCATGCAAAATATGCATGGTTGGGCGGTTAGGGGTTAATAAGTGTTGCTAAGAGTAGCTTTAGGCTTTCTAAAGATGCTCTGATCATGCGTCTCTTTTAATTTCTTTACTTTCATTTTTCAACTACTTGTAAATATAACTTTTATCTACGTTAAATATAATTTTTGATATTGGATTTTTCAAAAATATATTTATTTTGAATTTTTATCATATTTACATGAAAAAATTTGTAAAAATTTCAAAATATTTTCCAATCATTTTGAAATTTTTGTCATACGTCCATAATGTTGATGAATATCTATGAAAAATTATAAATCATACAATGTGATGTTTCAAGTATTGCAAATTGTAGGGCTTTGACTTTTACAAAACATGTGAGGATTTTTAGGGGTTAACAACTTATTAACATACAACCTGCAAAATACGATCTTGATTCTTTGTGTAAAGGATTGGAGGGTGTTCAAAATTTGTCCACAAATGAAAAGAGTGAATTGAGCATCTTCTTTTATTGCTCCAAAATGGCATGGACACCTAATGTATAGTGACCTTAACCCCCAAAGGACCAAGCATTCATATTCTGGATGATGAATGATAAATATAAGTAAGGTTTCAATAATGAAGCCACTTTTTGCAAGTCAAAAAAATACTACAAAATTCTATGGCAAGATAGCTTTATGCATGAATGAACTTTGTGGAAAGGGGATGATTTGTGAAAATTTTACGCCTCATTTCATATTGAAGTGATTCATCAAAAAAAAATTAAGATCTCGGTTCAAAGTGCTCTTGAAAAATTCAGCCTATAAAAATATTTAAGCAACCAAAAAATCTCCAAAAATCACTACACTTAGAGTGCTACATTTCAACCCATCACGACAAATTTCATTGTCAATATCTTATTACTAATCAAATTACAAAAGAATTTTGAATTTTAGGTTTCAAATTTTATTCAAAATGTTGGTGATAGCAATCATAGATCTAACAATATGAATAGAATCTAAAATTCATAACGCACAACTTTTGTTCATACATCAAGTTCATATTATCCCTCCTAGTTGTATTTTATAATGAATCTTTACATTTCTCCAAATCTAGAGAAGGGTTAGGTCTTTTAGGGGTTAAAGATATATCATGTTACAAGTGCTCGTGTTTTGGATGAGGAATTGACATAAGGTTCTTTAGCCCTTGTGAGCTCTACCTTGGAATAAGAATCGTTGCACAAGAATCACTGTAGCGGATTCTATAGTATTGGACATGCCACGTCATTATTTACCTAAAGAATGATGATGGAGGGTTGGAAGTCCATAGTAGCCCCGCTTCAAGAATCACATGTTTTGAATTCTTTATCTTTCATGTAGAGAGACCAAAACGGTGAACCTTGGCATGGGCTAAAGAACCTCATGGAATTTGCAAAATATAATAGAGTTATCCAAAAACAGAACTAGTTTCCAAGCGGAGTTCAAGTGAAGTTCTCTTCCTGTAATTATAATTTCTGAAAACTATTGTTCATGAATAGTTTCCATAATCGGGGCTCTTGGTTTGGGAGAACATGTGGGAACTCTCTTCTAGCATTGGGGAGGTCATGAGTTTCACACTCCATGGTGGTGCAAGGCCTTGTTTTAGATTATTCTCCAACTCACCATACACTAGTTTTGCAGTCTTTTTAAACTCAAAACGAGTCTAAGGTGAGTTTAAGGTTTCTTTCCACTTTGAGACACTCTTTTTGGTTAACTCTAATATGGCTCAATGTAGGAGTATTGAAGCATCCAAGCCCCTCAATTTGACTTGGGAAGACTTTTTACCAAGTAGAATGTTCAAAGTTGGTATTTACGTGTGGATTTCAGTCAGACTCATCTTATCTTGTCGGGCAAACTTTAGGTATATGAAGTTCGGAAATAGGGATACCAGCCTCACTAGTGGGCTTGCTCTAACCTCACAGTGAATATCGATTATTTGGTGATGAAACTTGTGCAATCTTGCTCCAGACAAACACCAGTGGTACGCAAGCATACCTCATGTGCTAATGGTGGCACCAGAAAAGAAAGAAAGAAAAAAACATAAACAGCATGACCAAAGCTTGCGATCACTGGAATATTAGCTTTGTACAAATGCCTCCTCTCAATCTGTTGCTATGAATTTCCTGTCAGCGTCCTTTAGAAATTGTTCTCAGAACCTCAGAATTGCAGATTTGCATATGCAATCGTTCCGTCCTTGCAAAAGGTGAACATTAGGCCCACTTTACATTTGTCTGCCATAACTAAGCTGGCATGCACAAAGTAATCACCGATTTTTAGTGTGAGTCTAGGTTGTGAGTTCCTTCGAACGTTGATATGACAAAATGCTGAATCACAGTACTAACAATTGAGATAGCTGCAAAGGTCTTTAACTTCCTCCATTTGCATTTGATTCCACCTTTCAACAAACCCAAATGCATTCTACACCAAACTGAACCTCGAGTTTCCATACACGTGTTCTCGATTGCGGAGGATAAAGGCATTACTTTAGTTGACAAAAGACAAGCTTTTACAATCTGTACCTTGAAGTGTCCATGATGTATGAGATGGATGTGAGGCCATTTCTCTTCTATTGTGACAAAGACCCAAACCTACAAAATCGCACCCATGAAATAGTAACACAACCATGAAATAGAATTGGCCTGAAACTTCACTTCTATTGTGAATCAAGCACCAAGTTGTGTCCCTGACAATAATGGAATGGAATTTTTTTGAATGTCGATTTGAGGCCTTGGGTGCATGCATGCAAAATCCGACCTGCATTGAGCTTTTATTAATCTGTTAGTAGTCATGGTTGTCACAGAGTCCGACAGAACGTCTGTTTGTTCGTCCATCTGCGTCCGCCAGATTGTCAAAATATTTGAGTAAATATGTGTTCTTAGAACATTTGAGCATGTTCACAAAATATTTGTGTCGTATTCCTAATTTGTTTAATCTTAACTGGGCAAAAGGACCATCTTGTCTGTCTATCCACGCTCGAAGGTCACGTCTAATGATCCAAATTTGCTCAATGTGACAACCCCATTTGTAGATTAGTACAAACTAGCACAGACTTATTGCACTGCAACAATGAACTCGGATAGCCGGATAAACCGGATAGTTGATCGAAGTCTTATAGGAGCGGATGAAAAACATTCGGGATTACATGATGAAATATTCGTGACCGTTTTTGTGACAACGGGGTTGTGACAGATTGTGTGACAATGTGTATTTAATATAATAGATTGCACTACTAGGATCATACACTGATTACTACGTTTGTTAACAATGTTAGGGAAGTAACTTAACAACATTACAGTTCCTAAATGTAGCTTAACAAGCTGTAATGTTGCTTGCGTTACTCTCCTTCGTTGCTAATATAGCTAGCACACAATATATGATCCTAGTAGTATTGACATTTGATAGTTCCAAGGGATTGCGGCATGAAAACTTCAATTACATAATGTATGAATGTCTGATATAAATAAAGGCTACCAGTTTACAACACAACTCACCTCCACCATACACTCATCAGAATTTTCTCCTAAATCGGTCGACATCTTGTGATAAATTTCATTTGACGTCGGGGGTACTGCACCAAACCTTCGACGCCAAGACCTACAAAAATTAACAAAGTGCAGCTATATTTGCTACAACGGATCAATCACATTCCAAGGAAATTTTAAAACTCAAGAATGGGAATGCAGGCAGCTCAAGAGAAACAGTACCACAATCGCCCTCCTCACTGCGCTCAAATAAGAGCTGCAATCCCAGACAAATACCAAGAAATGGCCGGTCTTATTTGAAGTCAAATATGAGCGGCTACACCATCATGGTTACGCAATATTGCGGAATAATCAAATTACAGAGAAGTATCTATCTACTACTAGCATCTTGATCACTCCTTTTCTAACCCTCAGACAAGTGGCTGAGCACTATCCACATTTTACATAAACATGAACCGCACAGCTTCACCTCGGGAAGTAAACAAACACTCACAGCTAATTAAAGTCATGAACAGCCTGACACTCACCCTTTTGCATCTGACACGCCCATGGCAGATTTAAAGGGGCCAACACCTGGAAAAATCAGCCCCTTTGCCTTGTCAATAGAGTTAACTGAAAAGAAGAGAATACATGTTAGGTGAGGTGAGTCTGACTGGTATCTAAGGCAGCCAAGCAAACTGGCATGGTTTCCAAAGAATCCAAAATAGAAAGGAGGGTGAACTAGTTTTGCCGTCACAAAGGTGGCCAAACTTAGTCTAAGGTGAGTTCACAGAGAGTCAAGGCTTGGAGGCGATGGCCCACATCCAATTTGAGAAAATGGCAAGGCATGTGGCAAACTTCAGATATAATTAGGTGACTAGTTTGATTAGGTGGCAAACTTGAATTGACTTGTGTCTAAAATTGAAGTTGGAGGGTGTTGGGTGCACTATTTGATTTGATTTCGGTTACACTCAAAGAGGACATAAACTCTGGTTTCTTTATATTTTGGGAGTCAAATCACCTCTTCTGATTTCGATTAACTCAAATATCTTGTGGTTCATTAACCTACACAGCCACATTCACACGTTAATATTTGCTAAAACGTAACATATGATCTCAAGAATCACAACTTCGTAAACTCACCACTTGGTTTACGGAACACTTGAAAAACTCTGCCACGATTTTCTGTAGCCAGCTACTCCATGGACGAAGACACTAACCTCACGAATTTTGAAGCCAAGTAGACGGATAGCATACCTAATACGCCGCACATTCCCAGCTCCATAATCCAACAGCCTAACCTCTGCAATTCAGCAAGCACTCGTCCCAGTTATATCTGTTGCATAAGCTCTACAATAAAAGTGAACCTGGATTGTTTCTTAAAATGAATTCCTACACCCTGCTGTGAGCAAAAGTTGCAATAGCACAAGCTCTCCGTAACAAGCAGCTTAAACCCTAAAGATCCACGGGAACACTTCACATCCTCACATTTTGCTGTATTTTCTGTGTACTTCACATGTTTTCTTGTCGTTCATTAACCTCCACAACCACCATTCACACGCTATAATTTGCTAAAAACGCAACATAGGATCTCAAGAATTACGACAGGGCAGCAACAGAATGATCTACATGTTAAAACTTACTTCATAAAAATATATTGCGCTCAGCCAGTTCCACGGGTTTTCCAAGATTTCGGACCTGAACAATTTCCAAAATCAAACATCTGCTTAGACTCAACCCCAGAGTGGAAACTGTGCAAATGTACGAAAGAAACAGCAAGTTAGAATCTCACTACAACACCAATCGGATGCCTACCTCTAGGCTTGTGTTCAGAAATAGAAAGTATCCAATGGAGGCCCAGCCGTTAGACAAGATCCAATGCAGCTCTCCTGAACTACCACGAAATGTTTCTCAACCGATGAAATACCTCAAGATCTGCAGACGAAATTGGCTCTGAGGCGCTCCGACAATGTGATCTTTCATGCGCCCTTGTCACCACTTTCCTCACTTGGGAGAAAGCGAAAATTAGGGCATCAAAAATCTACGGAAACAGAGGCATATTCCGTTACTGTGAAGCACTCCTCTAATTTAGCGCTGCCAAATACAAGCGGATGCTCACATCACCTCAAAGATTTGCGATTGGCCGATACTTGTAGGATGGGTAATTTTAGTAAGAAGTTGGATTTCGCCACAATGATATCTGCGAGTGAATTTGATCATGCAACCCCGTTGACGTCGAATTTGTCAGCAGTGGAGGAGGAGATCGATCGGTCTAAAGCTCATTGGAGCATGTTGGCGGATCATTCAAGTGACACAGATGACGAGGAAGTGGACTTTGAAGTGAGCAATGAGTAAGAGTTCCAGACTCTACAGAGGCATCCCACTTGGGGTAGTTTCTTTTGGAACTTCACTGGTGATGGAAAATCCACGGGCTTTAGTGGTGTTGCTGGTGAGTTGCAAAGGGCGGCCAGTCTGAGCTCTATGAAGCCCAAATCAAGTGGATTAATCCAAGTATTATTGAGAGACACTAGAGTTATGGACGTGAGTTTGTGCTAAAGGTCTTCAAGAAAGGGACTCTTGTAAAAGATGTGAAGTCCCAATTGCCCCAAGGATTGTTGCAACAACAAGCCAAGTTAATAAAAAATGCAAGGTCTCTCACACTTGAGATGTTTGTGGCGTATAATGATGATTGGATACAGTGCGGGATGTTGTTGAAGAGTGGGAGGTTTGCATTTTTTATGATAAAGCAATATTTTGATTTGCATGCTCTCATTGAGTGCAATATGAAATTGAGAAGTGGTGAAGACTGTGGACCATTTTCAAAGGAAGATGCTGAATCCATAATATATAGTGTTGCTTTGGGGTGGATTGGTTGTACAATTGTGACATTGTTCAGAGAGACATGAAGGCATCAAATGTCCTTGTATCTGAGATCGAAGGTGGTTATCTAACATGGTATGTTTATTGTGGCAAACTATAAATGCTCTATTGAAATTGTAGGCACCAATTTCTTTAGGGCGCTTGAGATATTACAAGCGCGCAAAGAGAAGAAAGTGAATGAGAAGCCCGAGGTATTTTCAAGAGTAACATATGTTTATAGCTTTGGAATGACTTGCTATGAAATCTTAAGTAGGAAGCTTCTGTTTGAGGATCATACATTGAAGGATGGTCCCTCTTTATTGATTGATCTTGTGATCTATCAACACCTTCGTCCAAAAGTACCTACATATGTTGAAGATTGGAGTCGTGAACTCTTGGCTAGATGTTGGCAATTTGATCTTATTGCAACACCAACAATTGAAGAAATATTAAATGTGTTTTCAACTAATTCAACACTAGTTAACCCTTAATTGCCCAAGCGTCCAATTTTTGAACGATGTACAAATTTCATCCACGTTTTTTCATCCGTCATACATTTTTTGCAGTGTGGGATTTTACTATAGATTTTATGGGAAGTTAGCTTTATGCATGTGTGAACCGATTAGAATGGAGATGATTTGTGAAATTTTTATTCCTTATTTCATGTTGCAGTGATTCACCAAAAATTTCTAAGGTCTTAGTTTAAAACAATACAAAAGCACTCTTGAAAAAGTCAACTCATGAAATTAAGCAACCAAAAAATCTCCAAAAATCACTACACTTAGAGTATTACATTTCAACCCATCACAACAAATTTCATCCACACATTGTCAATATCTTATTTGTAATCAAATTGCAATAGAATTTTGAATTTCAAGTTTCAAACTTTATAAATTTTTTGGTGATAGCAATCATACATCTAACTGTATAGATTGAATCTAAAATTTATAATGTAAAACTTTTATTCATAAATCAAGTTCAAAATATCCCTCTTAGTTGCATTTTATAATGCATCTTTGCAATTCTTCAAATGTAAAGAGGGTTGTAGGCATTTAGGGGTTTAAAAATACGAATTTTGTTGAAGAAGGAATATGATAAAAAAAAAATTTAAGTTAGTACTACATTGAAGTCTTGAAGTATTGAAATTGTTATTTATTGAAATGTTTGAATGATTGTAGATGTGCGTATCTTACATCTTGAATATATATTAGAGGTTTTTCCTTTGGCAATGAATGCAATACAAACAACTTTGTCTCTTAATGTAAAGTATAGTCTTTTTCATAGTTGGTGTTGCTAAATTTCAAGTAGGTCAAATTCTTTACCTTTGTATTGATTTTAGTGGATTATTTTTCTTGTGTTTGATATTTCTGAACATAGCTTATCATAAAAATTATGATGAATTTGATTGTAATGATTAGTTGTAAAGGTTCTATTAGACATTTAGAATAAGTGCAAAAGGACAAATCTTTTTCTTTTTTTAGAATTTGCATTAGTGAAATGTTATCCAAGAGAAGTGGACATATATCATTTTGCTTCTCGCAATGTACAGTACATTCATTTAAAGAGCACATGTAAGATTGGAATAACAATATGTACGTATTTGTTGATTCTTGGAATTTGTGGTAGATAAGCCTATTTTAAGTTTGTAAGGTATGGGATTGCAATTGTAGTATCTAATCAATTGTAAAACGCTTAACTAACTTTGGAAATCTCACCGGTATTGAACAAGGTACAAAGTTTTAGATTTAGTTGAAATGTTGAAATGTTACTCTTGGATGCAACAAAGCTTTATAGTGCCAAAGAAATAATTTGCTATACAAGCTTGCTATATTTGTTAAAATGCCAATTGTGAATACTATATGATTGAATGACTTACAAAATGAAGAGACTATTAGAGGATATAATACCACAGTGGTCATATCTTTACATTCAGAGGTTGATCAAAAATTAAATTCTATAATTGGAAAAAAAAAAAAAAAAAACTTTAAAAAAAAAACATTGAAGTGAAAGTTGGAACTTCCAATTCATTAGAGTCAATCAATTAAGGTATCCCAATCTAAATCAGATACTCTGAACATTGTGTATACGGTCCTATTCTCAAATCGGTCAAGTTCTTAAAATTCTTGGAACCATTCGAGTTTGTAAAAAGTAAAAATGACAAGTCTCCACTTTCAAATTTGCGATGTCTCATTCAAACGGGACCCTCTCAACTTCTCAAGACTCACTAAGGATGTTACATTGAACAAATTATTCCAAGAAACGTTCAAAGACAAATCGAATGTATATACAAAGTGCTATTGTCACATCCCTTTCAAATAGAATGCTCCAACACCTTTGTGTATGTCCTTGAGCTCAATGCCTTTGAAACTCCTCCATGGAATGAATCTACATCGAGCGCAGGGAAAGAAGGTGAATTCTGCTCTATTGCAAATCAATGCTGCAAATCTGGACTATGAAGTTTGAATGCAGAAATCTCGTCAAATTTGGATATGGAAGCTCTTCTCTAGTTGAGGCTACAAAGATTTCCATGGTTTTCAAGCTTAACCCTTAAAGGTCCAGATTGGCCATTCCGGCCAGTATTATACGGCCATATTTCATTGTATTTGGAATGGTTCTACACCTCCTATGAGTTTCATATCAAAAGTGAAGTTAAAATTCATGTCTACATGGTCTTAAAAGCTATTGGGATCCCAATTTGGAACTTTCTAATTACAACAAATGTTAAATATACTGCAACGTATCTACTATGCCCTAAATCCTTTAAGGGTTAAACCCTGGTGATGCCAGATTAGGATCTTATCAAGCTTTGCAACATTCATGCGAGACAGGTGTGTATGCGCTTGAATTCACCAGTGTTGTACAGGTCTGAAATCTTACAACCTGCTCTTTTACATTCACATAGACAGATGTTCCTTCCTTCTCACGAGTGTTGTATCTTGTCCAATGGCCGGATTCCTTGAAAGAGTTTGTACAAACCACGAAGAACCCTGACCATATTACCAGGCAGTAGTGGGTGCAGTAATGGGTACATGAATGATGGTAAATTCTTGGTAATCACTTGCTAAATTGAACAACCACTGGTAAAACTTGCTATAAACAATAGTTTGGCACTTATGTTTACTAAGGTGGAGGCACCAATACCTGTTAGTTTAAAGATTTCAACCTATTTAGAGCAATGGTTTTTAATAAAATAAAATAAAATTGCAACACATAAAACTTTGAGTTTAATAACCAAGCCCAATTTTTAATTAATTTTGTCACAATGTATGATTTTGTTCTAAATTTTCAAACTTAATCTGCATAGACCACTATTGATGTTAGTAGGGGAACCAATACTTGTTTTTCATTTCTAGTCCAATCAATTTGCTAACTTGGCATTCATAATTGATCACCAAACTGCTACAACTAATGATTGTGATAATTTGATTGGGAACTCAGAAAGTTGTAACTGGTGCTTACATAGGTGACTAGAATTGGTCCCGAACAGGTTCTGATGCTTTTACCTTACTCAGTGAATTGGACAAGGTTCCCTGTGAACAGCGTTTTGAGTTATCTCTTTCTCGAGAACAGGTGGATAGTATATCACACATGGTACTCCGGTGCCCAACATGTTCATTCACCTATTCATGAATTAAGCAGATTAGCATTGTTGGCTTTAGAACAAGTGATGGAGCGATTGTATTGATGGATTGTCACTACACTAAATAGTGTATTTAGTGTGAGATAATTATAAGATTTGAAAATGTTATAAATTTTTACTCTCGACAAAAAAAAATTACCAAAGACATTGATTCCAATACTATTGAAAGATCCCCATCTTGACCAATATAGAGGGTAAAAAAATTGGTCAACAGTAAAAACTTACAACATGTTTATGTAAATTAGTGTATCTCACACTAAATACACTATTTAGAGTAGTAGCAGACTTGTCGTTTTTCATTCCCCACTTTGTGGGAACAGTGAATAGTGGCTAAATATTATACTTATATTTTTGTTTTTTTGTGACCAAAACCACTCACCAGCACTAACACAACCCATGTGCTTGGCGCGGTTTCATTCCTTTTTCATTTATAATAAGTGAAAAACGACACATTTCCTACTAGTGTGTCCATGTACTGTAGTCCTATTATTCAGAGGTTTCCATCAGCAGGGTATTCATGAGCGCCAAGAAGCTTCACCGGAGGTACGAAGCAAGCAGTGGTTTGATGATTTTTGAAACTATGGATCTACCATTTACGAATCAAGGTTTCTAAGTTTCCAGCTAGTATAATCTATTTAGTAATGAGGTCCATCTTCCGTACCAGAGAGTATATACCGGCGCGTTTTGCCATGCAAGCGGCTGCAGAATGCACCGATATATGCGCGTTGTCAAGCGTTAAAAGCAGGCCATTCTACCGAATCGGCACATCAATAAGCATAATCGACACCCTCTGCTGGTTCTTCTATGGTTGCAAATTCTGCAATCTAAGATGAACGTGAAATAGGCAGAAAAAGAATGGCCTGCTTTTAACGTTCTTGATGTTTCTACATTTGTCTTTTACAAAGATGTCTCATCAGTGGCTCTCTTAACTGACAACAGGTAATGAGTAAACTGGTCTGGTCCCGCACTTGTGCAGATTGGAATACTGGCAGCTCTTGTTGCAGGAACTGCAACACCAAGAGGAGCTCGAGATATCATTGATGTTGGAGCTGGTCAGGTTGTAAGACTTGTAAAAGAGTACTATTGTTCAGGGAATGGACTTGTTTAATTTGTGAAAGTATACATGAGTGCACATAAGGGGTATCAATTTGAACATTGCCGTACAAAGTATACAGACAATGGACATATTTAGAGCTAAAAATATTGACGTATACTTACATTCAACATATATTTAGGACAGAATAGATCTGTATACAAAGATTTTGAGACATATAAACCCTCGTATACATGGGGTTTTAGAGGGGGCCTTGAACTCAAATGATTCTCAAACATAATGTAGAGTGCACCCCCGGCCTTGCACTCAACTCAACATTCAATAACTTCGTCAGGCACACAACTTGGTGCACAACTCATGATTCTCAATAAAAGTGAAGTTACCAACCCCAAGACCAGGGAAAATAATTCTAGAAATAGGGAAATTGGGATTTTTTTTCCCCAAAAACAGGGTTTTTGGTACGATGAGAAAAGACCCTTGAAAAATATTCTCAACATGCAAAATCTGCCAAAACAAAATCTTCCCAAAAGAAATTAAATTTTTTGATGGACATATGTGGCTAAATTGCAGAGATGCATTTCTCTTGCTCTCTTTGTGATTTGGCATTGTTGTGATCCTATTTCATGGTTGCAATTTGGTAGAATTGGGTCACATTGTCTACTGACATGACCACCATGTCATTGCTGTATGCGCAAGGAAATTGGGGTACTGGGATTTCATGGAAGCTCTTGCCCACATGATTGCAAACAATGTGCACCGAAGTCCTTGAAGATCCTAGCAAATTATACATGGCGTACATGAGCCCTCCATCGATAGCCAATGTGTATTTGGACCTTGCCTAAAGCGAAATGTCTAACTCTGCAATGCATTGATAATAATCTCTGATAAAATGATTGGATAGCAAGTAGGATCGGTTCCCCACTACATCTAGTACTTCCCAATTATTTTGTGTTGAAGACAACGATGTTCCTTATTGCATAATCCACGCAATCATTTACATGAGATGAGGATGGAGGATGCTTGGCGAGGGACAAGGGCATAAAGAGATGCAAATCTTGGCTTAGAGATGAGATGATTCCATGCCTTGCAAACCCCACGGACGAAGCAAATAACGTGCACCGGAAGAAATGCTAATTATACAATCTCAAGAACTTCGATTCGGGAGGTATTTAAGCCTTCTCCGTTTCAGACCTCGACAGTAATTAGGAGTTTGCTAACAATGATCGCGCAGGGCTGTGTGGGGCTTATTCTCTTGCACCAGTAGAAGACCTGTCGTTTTTCGTTCCTCATTTTGTGGAAACAGTGAACAGTGATTGAATATTATGCTTATATTTCTGTCTTTTTGTGACCAAAACCACTCACCAGCACTGACACAGCCCGTGTGCATGGTGCGTTTCATTCCTTTTTCATTTATAGTAAGTGAAAAAACAAACATTTCCTACTAGTGTTGGCTTTAGGTCATCTCTCACCTTCACAACATATGAGCTTAGTGCAATCAACTCAGTACTCACCATACTTTGAATCTTTGACACGAGTCTTAGAAGAGAAATGGCCCCCATTGCATGACTCCATCTCATGCATCATGGACACTTCATGGCCAACATTTCATAGCAAGTACAGTTCGTAAAAGCTTGTCTTTTGTCAACTACAGTAATGCCTTTATCCTCCGCAATCGAGAACACGTGTATGGAAACTCGAGGTTCAGTTTGGTGTAGAATGCATTTGGGTTTGTTGAAAGGTGGAATCAAATACAAATGGAGCAAGTTAAAGACCTTTGCAGCTATCTCAATTGTTAGTACTGTGATTCAGCATTTCGTCATATCAACGTTTGAAGGAACTCACAACCTAGACTCACACTAAAAATCGGTGATTACTTTGTGCATGCCAGCTTAGTTACGACAGACAAAGCACTGACAAAAACGGAGATTACTTTGTGCATGCAAGCTTAGTTATGACAGACAAAGCACTGACAGGAAGAATATCTATCTAGAGTGTGCACCCATGCAGCCATAAGTACCTTGTAATGGCTTGAAGCATATATGTTGATCAATGGTGGCACCTATCTCTCCAGCACTGGTTTTTAACACCCCACATACATACATATATGTATATATATATATATATATATATATATATATATATATATATATATATATATATATATATATATATATATATATAATTGACATGAAACTGCATCTATCATACATTAGCTGTAAACTTTCATAAAGAGAGTAAAATGTCACTAGTAGGAAATGTGTCGTTTTTCACTTACTATAAATGAAAAAAGAATGAATCCGCGCTTGGCACATGGGTTGTGTCAGTACTAGTGAGTGCTTTTGGTCACAAGAAGACAGAAATATAATCACAATATTCCGCCATTGTTCACTGTTTTCACGAAGCGGGGAATGAAAAACGACAGATCTGCTACTAGTGTGTCTAATATCGACTTCTAATGACGTTGCTTAGGTTCTCACGACAGCCATCTTCCTCACCTCATGAAAAGATGTTCTCTCACAAATCAACAAAAAACTAAGATTCTCACCTGCACACGAATGCGGCAAGAATTGATGACCATTTACTTACAAACCTAGTTTTGAAAGAGAAGAGCGGATGGTGAGTGCTCACTTGGAAGAAATCCAGGGAGTGTGCTTGCCATAGCCATTCATAAAAGAACGTTTCTTAATGCTATGGCAATGGCACTCGCATGCTGCTTGAGGCCAATAACATCTTGTCCTGCTAATAACACCATTCTAGCAAAGATTGATGCTCGTCATGAATGGAATGCGCGCCTACAAAGAAAGACCAACCCATCACACCCACCTTGTGATCTCAACCCCTGGGTGATGGCCTGATATGGGTACCCCCTCCTGAATTAGTGTGATTTTAGAAAAAAATCTTTTTGGTAAGGAAAAAATATTGAAAAATTACAAAAATTAGATGGTGTTGTAGATGACATAGTAGGAGCCGCATACACTATGTTAAAAACGGAATTTTTGGCACGCATAAATTGAGTTACACATAGTCACACATATGGTTACGCGTAACCGGGGTACCCATATCAGACCATTAGCCCCCTACTTGTAACTGATTCAAGCACACACACAATTGTCTCGCATGAATGTTGCAAAAGTTGAATATATTCTAGTTTAGCATCACCAAGGTTTAGGGTTTAAGCTTGAAAACCATGGAAATCTTCGTAGCCTCTACTAGAAAAGAGCTTCCAAATCCAAATTTGACGAGATTTTTGCATTGAAACTTCATAATGTAGATTTGCACCATTGATTTGCGATAGAGCAGACTTCACCTTCATTTCTTCCATCTTATGTAGATTCCATGGAGGAGTTTCAAAGACATTGAGCTCAAGCACCTTCACAAAGAAAAAACTCCCTTTGGTGTCCGCCTTGCTCGCCATGGTGTTGGAGCATTTTATTCCAAATGGACGTGAGAACAACACTTGGGATATAAATTTAATTTGTCTTTCAACGTTTCTTGGAATAATTTGTCCAATGTAACATTCGTGGAGAGTCTTAAAGGGGTCCCGTTTGAATGAGACATAAGAAATTTGAAGACAGAGACCTCCGACTATTACTTTTTACAAGCTTAGAGGGTTTCAAGAATTTTAAGAACTTAATCAATTGCAAAATAGGATCTATGTGCAATGTTTAAAGTGTCTGAATTTGATTTGGATACCTTAATAAATAACGACTCCAATGAATTAGAAGTTTCAATTTTCACTCCAATGTTTTTTTTTTTGAGTTTATTTATTGATTATAGAATTTTATTTTAACCTTTGGATGTAAGGCTATGACCGATGAGATATTATATCCTCTAATAGTCTCTTGATTGTGTAAGTCACTCAATTGTATAACATTCACAATTGCCATTTCAACTAATATAGCAAGCTTGTATAGCGAATTATTTCTAAGTTGGATTGTCTTTGGCATTATAAAGCTTTGTTGCACCAAAGAGTGACATATCAACATTTCAACTAAATTTAATACTTCATATCTTGTTAAATATTAATGATGTTTCCAAAGTCATTTAAGCATTTTTACAATTGATTAGATACTACAATTCCAATCCCATACCTTCTAGTCTTAACATATGGGTTGTTTACCAAAATCACAAAAGTCAACAAATATGTACATATTGTTATTTCAATCTTGCATATACTCTTTAAATGAATGTACAATGCAAGAAGCCAAATTGAAGACCTCATCTTTTATATATCATTTCACTAATGCAAATTTAAAATAAAATAAAAGGATTTGAGTTTTTGCACTCATTCTAAATGTCTAATAGAACCTTTACAACTAACAAGTATAATCAACTCCTTTGTACTTTTTATAATAAGCTATGTTCATAAATATCCAACATAAAAAAAATAACCCAATAAAATTAATGCAAAGATACAAAATTAATCTACTTGAAATTTGGTAACACCAACCATCAAATTGATCATAGTTTACATTAAAAAGCAAAATCATGTGTTGCTTTTATTGCGAAAGGAAAAAACTTTAATATGTATTCAAGATACAAGATATGCAAATCTACAATCATTCAAACATTTCAATACATAACATTTTCAACACTTCAAAACTTCAACATCGTACGGACTTGTAAAATTTTCACCATATTTCTTCTTTAACCCAACTTCTCTTTCTCTAACTATATCTGAATTAGTTGAAAATACGTTCAATACTTCTCTAATTGTAGGTCTTGTTGTAGGATCAAATTGCCAAACATCTATCCAAGAGTTCACGTCTCCAATCTTCAACATATGTAGGTACCTATGGGCGAAGGTGTTGATTGATCACAAGATCAATCAATAAAGAGGGACTCAATGAATGATCTTCAAACGGAAGCTTCCCTATCAAGATTTCATAACAAGTCATTCTAAAGCTATGAACATATGTTGTTCTTGAAAACACCTCAAGCCTCTCGTTTACTTTTTTCTCTTTGCACGCCTGTAATATCTCGGGTGCTTTAAAGAAATTGGTGCCTACAACTCCAATAGAGCATTCAAAGTTTGCCACATAAGTATGCCATTTTGGATACTCACTCCTATACTCATATACAAGGACATTTGATGCCTTCATGTCTGTGTAAACAATGTCACGATTGTGCAGCAAGTCCACACCTAAAGCAACACTATGCATTATGTATTCAGCATCCTCTTTTGAAAAAGGTCCACAGTCTTTACCACTTTTCAATTTCATGTTGCACTCAATGAGAGTACGCAAATCAAAATCTTGCTTTAACATAAGAAATGCAAACCTCCCACTTTTGAACAATACTCCGCAACTTATCCAAGAAACAACTGGCAAAAAAATCTTAGGTGTAGGAGACCTTGCATTTTCAATTAACTTGGCATAATCCTCCAACAATATATCCTAAGGGCAATTCGGACTTTACATCTTTTAGAAGAGTCCCTTTCTTGAAGACCTTTAGCACAAACTTAAGTCCATAACTCCAATCATGCTCAGCAACGGTTGCATTGGGAAGACCCAAAGCTCGAATTTCTCTAATAACACAATGCACAAAGATTGGTTTAAAAAAACAGAGGCACAACTTGTTTTTTCTGCCTTTCAAGCTAAAAAAGCAATTATCCCTTGTCTTTCCTTTTCACGTAAGGTTTTGCTAAACTTTACGGATAACTCAAATACCAGTAGATCATTCTGTGATTAAACTTGTGCAAGCTTGTTGCAAACAAACTTGTACTGACATGTACAAGCATACTTTACCAACAAAAATAGAAAGCGTCAAATAGCAAGACCAAAGCTAAGATAAATGTAAGAAGAAGAAAAAATAACATAACATAACACTCAGTAGCATGTATTGTCCCTGCCTTGACTCTATAGTAGATGATGTGGAATATTCCATATCAATAGCTACTTGAACAATAGCTAAGTGAACACGAGGAGGCTCAAGGTGATAAGCAAAGTACACGAAGGAAAGGCAGTGCACATGAAGGCTACTGAATGTTATGAAATAATTATTTTTTAAAAACTGAGATGAAACAAAAAAAAAGTTGAATTAATTAGCTTTAACTTTTCCAGTGTCTACAAGTGCCCCCTCTTGAGCTCGTGCTTCATGACAACTGTTTTTTTACAAGATCTTAAAAAGTCAGATTGTAAGGTAGGAGGTACTAAAAGCGTCCCTTTACATAACATTCTAAAGTAACCTTTTTGCACACGAGAGTCAACATTGACATGAGCCCCAATTATTTTGTCAAAGTCTTTTTTATTGTTGCCCTTTTCACCATCTTAACCCTTAAAAGATTCTACCTACTTTCTCATTTGAAGATTTGCAAAGATTTACTATAAAATATAACATTGGAAGAATAATTTGAAGTTAACATGTAAATAACTGTTGTAAATTTTGAATTGTAGGTTTTATTCCTACGATTGAATCTATGTTTTTTGTATTCAATAAAAAAATTGATAAGATTTTAACAATTCAAATTTCAATATTCTTTTTAAATTTGATTACAACCAAACTATTGACAATTTTTGGATGCAATTTATTTCAATGGGTTTGAAATGTGACACTTTGAATATTTTGATTTTTAGAATTTTTATGTTGCTTAAATCTATAAATGCATTTTAGAAGATTAATTTTGAACTAAATTCATTACAATTTTTGAACTAAATTCTTTATAAATTTTGAATTAAATTCTTTGTAAATTTTTAATGAGAGATACATTCAATTTATCAATCAAAAGAAATTCTCTGGGAAATTTTTGGAAATGAAAATAGTTCAATTGGTCAACAATTACTTAAAGAATTGTATGAACGTTATAATGAGTGGATGAAAAACTTGTTGCTTTACATCCAAAATTCATTTCCTTATTGTAAGTCATGTAGTTTATTGGGGGTGGATCCTTTGGAAGTTAGTGACACTTCAAAATTATAGATTGAATTAGTTTTCTACATAGAAGTATGATGTGTATACTTTCTATGGTGAATCTAACCATTTTTGTATTTCTTTTCTGACTGCCATCTACAATGAAGTACTAAAGACAAAGGTGAGTTCCTAGAATTGTTTAAGAATGTTATATAAGAGTTAATAAGGTTTCTTTTAATTATCTTTTTATGAAAAAACAGATGAAAATTACATTTAACTCACTTCATAACATTCTATAGAGACTCTATATAGCACTTATGCTTTACAATGACAAGAGCCTTTTTCATTCTTAGAAGAACCCATTTAGTCTTGTTTGTTTTCTATTTAAGAACACTCCAAAGATGTGATCCCTCCATCCCATTATACTTGACTACTTTGGTTTTATTTTATTTTATTCCAAATTAAATTAAATCAATCTTCAAATGTTCATTACATACAAACCCTCTAGAACTAGAAGATGAGCCTAGGCTCTTGAAAATCCTCTCAAGCCTACCGTCATTTCTAAACTTGGTATGAAGGTTAGCTGGAATTTTGGGAAGCCTGCCATGGGTAGTTTTAGATAGTGGTTTTTGTTCTCGCCGGCGGTTCTCCGTCTAGTTTATGTGATGTGAATTGCAATGAAATGTCCGTCATTTGCTTTAAAATAAAATAAAAAACAAATCTTCTCAAGCGAGTTGTACAATAGGATAGAACATAGTTTTGTTTTATTTGGTATATATAATATTGAGGGTCGAATCTTTCTCCGGAAGAGTCATAACTATATCTTGCACAATTTTTCACCAATTGCAACAAACAAATACTCTATCTTGTGTTCCGTAGTACATGTCAAGAAAATTTCAGAAAACATAAACTCATCTTCTAATTCCAAGCAGGGTCTTGAACAAACACACCCTCAAATTAGCTATGCCTGTCATGCTAGATTTTCCTCTTTGTGACACGTACCCCAATTTTGTCGTTTTATAGGGGATCTAAAGATATCAGGAGTGCAAATTTGGGTGGATAGTCAACTACCAAAAAAGGTAGTTGTACATAAAATTGTAACACAAATCAAACACAAATCAATTTCTTATACAAATAGCATGATGACAATATAGTTGTCCATTAACTCGACTTGAGTTTGAATAAGATTCCATGAATTTTGCTTTAATATATTCTTATTTATTCAATCCAAATAGTTAAAAGGTATGGAAGAACTTGGTGGTCCCTCATTATTAAGTGCATAAGAATTTGGTGGTTTATAAATTCAAGGGAAAAAAAAAAGTGCCATCAAAATAGACGTTTTTTGAGTTTTCTTTGAGGTTTTTTTTTTTTTGATACAAATGGAACAAGTTTTATTCCATTGCAGAGAAAAGAACAACATCCAAACGGTTTTCCTTGAGTTTAGAGACCACCAAGCCCTAAGAGCATGGTCACCCATGCCCTCCCAAAGTCTCTCACACTCAAGAACTAAATGAAAAGTGCCAAGGGCCCTTCAGAAATGCCTCGACTCTCAATCCTAACGTATTAAGAGCATGCCCAGCAGCATGTGTTTTTGAGGAACCAACGCCAAGATTTGGTGTAGCTAGCTTCATTTAGTCCAAAGTTTGGTTCAGCAACTACCCACTAACGCCAAAAAATAGTATTTTGGGCCAAAATTTTAGTTTTTCCCGCCATCTACAGAAGCTTTGGTACAAGCAAATTACTCACACCAACCAAACATCTTTGCTCAATCAATAATTAAATAATGAGCTTGAAGACTATTCACCGGCCCATGCTTCAAGGTCATCAAGTTATTTTCATACAATCTTCTTTTAATAAGTTGCCTTGGTGTTTGCACAAAGAGTGTTGCTAGGATACTTCTTGTTTAATATTCCTCTAAGTTAAAAATGGCCCTCAAATTAATGTTTGGTGGACATATTTCATAACATTCAGTAGCCTTCAACAAGGTTGCCTTTAGTTTCATCCACCTTTATATATGGAGTGACCAGTGATTTGTAATTGAATGGGCTATTGAATCAAATAAACAATTACAAAACACTGTTGAATTGTGAATGAGTGAGTGCTTTCGATTACCGTTCACCATGGTTAGTTGTTCTTGTTTAATGCCACCTGCCCCCATAGCTACTGATGTGATGTGGAATATCCCACATCATTTCATTGGGGAGATGAAATGATGTGGGATATTCCACATCATTCTGTTGGGAGAAGGCAACAGTCACAAAGGCTACTGAATGTTATGATGTTGGGCTTGCTCTAAGAAATGGCCCTTCAAATCATTGTTTAGTTGACTAAATCCCACATTCTACTTGTGATTGGTCCATTGACTATTTGATGTGCACTTTTGATGTATGAGGGGCGTGCAAGGGTGGGAGAGTGTAAGCGCAAGGACTCTTCAAATGTAGATGAATAATTTCAACAAGTTTAACTCTAAGGTGCATAGGTGTGAATGCTCTTACACACCTAATAATGAGAGACCACCAAGTTCTTTCATACATTTTAACTATTTGGAGTGAACAAATAAGAGTATATTAAAGCAAAATCCATGGTACCTTATTCAAACTCAAGGTGAGTTAGCGGATAACTCTAATAATCCCACCTTCAATGCCACAACCACAATAATTCCAAATTAAAAATGTATATACCATCAATTTCACAATAGCCTCACAAAAGGACTAGACTTTTTTCTCTACACTGAACAAGCGGATTTCTCTAAATCCCCCGGTGGTCTTCAATGAATGGGGACAAAAGTGCCCCCTATTTTTGTCCTTGTACGGGCCCACCTTAAAAAACAACCCCCTCCTCCAATGGTTTTTTATTCCCAAGTAGGTCCCCCTACGGTAAATTCGGGCCGTAGGCCCCAAATTTGCAAAAACAATTGCCAAAAAAAGCACCGAAGGTGCCCAAAATGGAAATTTCAGAAAAGGGGGGGGGCCATGAACAGTAGCCCCGCATTCAAGACCACCGGGGGATTTAGAGGCGGGGTGAACAAGCAGGCATTCACACCACACAGCAAGTGGACTTTCAGATCAATGCAAGACCAAAAGCACAAAATCCAAGGCTTTCAAACACCATAAGAAGATATGCACAACCTCACTCAATGTGAATGTGAGGGATCCATGTTGAAAATATGCAGCCATGTGCAAAGCACAAAATTAAACTGCTGTGCAAACTCACTCCACGAGTTCGCACTCTCACTACGAGGCTCCAAATAAATCATCAAGCTATTAGCAAACTACGACATGGAGATCGAGCGCCAGTTGCAACAATTGCACCTTAATTTTTCTCCATTAACCCCTAAAAGGATATGCATACGAAGTTGCTGTAGAGGTTTACATTTGTACTTATATATTGAAGACTAGAAAATGATGCTGTGATGGTGAATTCTTTTGTAGACGTCAATGTCAATACCATTAATGGTATATATTTTTTTCAAAATTTTTGGAGTAATTTAGAGCAACTCTACCACTGCCTGTATATGCTGCAAATACGTATAAATGTGCACAATAGACTCCATAGAATACACATAGTGATTCCAATTTTTTTCCGGAAGGTTTCATAATTTTCTTCATCTTTGGGTCTTTCTTTTGCTTTTTGGTTGTTTCAAGTAATATGCATTGCAAGGTGCCTCAATTCATGGTACAATCCCAGCCAAGGCGACATTCCATCCTCAGGGCCCTTTAGGGGTTAAGGCAGACAGCTAAAGCATGTCCTTCAAGTACAAGTGAATGACAGCCATGAACCAGTTTATCAAATATACAGCCGAGGATTCTTCAAGGAGCCAAACCTCAGCCAGAAATTCTCCCTAAAAAAAGAAAGTCCGAGCCTAGTGACTGAAAAAAGTGAGGCCCCAGGAGAATTTTTGAACCATGATTGTGTCACAGCCGATCCCAACACTTAGCTCCAGCAGCTCTAGTGGTAACTAGACACCGCTAGTGAGGGACCTAGAGTCTGTGACTTCCCTTAGACCCAAATTACCACCGTTTAAAAAAAAGTGTAGATAAACAAAAGCACCTAGTGCTACACAGCCAAAATGGAGCCAGAGACACTGTGCAGGCAGGGCTACTCCCTCAAAGGCATCCTTCACGTGGTGCTACGCAATTGCTGATGAGCTGAAGACAATCTCGTGGGGCAGCGCCACAAAATTTTCTAACCCCTCAGATCTCTCAGATTCTTCTTCGGCCAGGACGAGCTCCACGACGGAGCCGCCGCCGCCGCCGATGCTGCTGCGAGCCTCAGCAATGCTCTTGGCAAACACGTCCTCCAGCCACGTGTGGAACGCGGGGCGCCCGCCCGGCATCTTCCACACACTGGAGATCAGATGCTCCAGGAGGCGAAGGTCGATCTCCAAGCTCACCTCGTGCGGAGCGTAATACGACGCGAACGAATTGCCGAGCTTGTTCAAAACCTCCAGTGCAAGCACGTTGAAATCGTACGCTTCAAATCCGACCGCATAATCCGGCAAGGCGCAGAACTTGTCGGACAAAGCATAGCGCGCCTCCGCCAACACTTTCTGCAGTTTGGCCTCCTCCGAGTCGCACTCTTCCTCGTCTCCACCCGTTGCCAAGTTCAGGTCCAGGTTCAGGAACCGACCGTCGCCGGATTTCGTTCGCTTTACGTCGAGCTTCGGACGAAGCTCGCCATTCTCGGGTTTCCTCTTTGGCACCCACGACGGAACTGATAACAAGGAACGATGAGCTGCCTCTTCTCTTTGCAGCTTCTCACCGTTGTCCACCACAACCACCTTGCTCTTTCCAGTTTGGAAAATCACTTTCTCGCTTCTGCAGTCTTTGATTTTCCCGTACATCTTCGCCCTTCCGCCACACGCAACCAGCTTCTTCTCCGAGAATGACAAGCTTCCAGGCTGGGGTTTCAGCTCGCAAATCTCGCTGCCAATGCTGGTGGTCATCACCACTATGGTGTTGCCGAAGCTGACCTCGCGGCCGTTCGAATCCGCAAGCTTGCCGATCTCCATTGCTCGCACGATACTCGACCGTATCATACTGTTCGCTTTGTCAATATCCTCCAGAAGTATCACGGCGGATTTCTTCATTCTCACTGCTTCCACCAGCCTGTCGATGGGAGTCCGACCACGGTAGCGCATCCCGTTGTCGGCAGCTTCCAGCCGAGCGCGCGAGCCGTCTCCAAACCCTAAGTGGAGGAGGCTCCTCTCGCCACCAAAAACGAGCTCGGCGAGGGCTTTCGCGATCACATGCTTGGCAACGGGGTCGGGTCCAAGGAGAAGCAGCCAGGTGTCGGTTTTCGCAGTCACGCCGCGGAAGTTCCCCATTTCAGACCTGCACTTCATCACGGTGGCGGAAATGCCTGCCACCGCCACGCCCTGCCATGGCACGCGTTGCATGAGGCCCTTGTACAGGCCCTTGAGATTCTCGTCCACAGTGAACTCTTTGAACGGAGCAGGAGGGGGAGGACTAGGAGACTTGGATACGCGCGGGGTTTGACTGCGCTTCACCAACAGCGACAACTGCCACGACAACGGGGTTTTCTTCGCAAGCCGTTGCTGCAGAGGCGAAGGCTGCAGAGGCGAAGACTGTAGAAGCCAGATGGGTTTTCCACTGTTCTTCAGGCTCAAAGGACTGACGCCCACCGACGGGAGGGGACCGGGATTCAGTGACTTGGGAGGGGCCTTCAGCTTCGCAGTCAATCCAAGCGCCAGGTTCGTGTGAATAGGACCCAGAGATGCGTCTTGCACTGAAGTACCTGTGGAGCCATTGGGGTCTTCGTGATCCGCTGAGGCCACACTGCTGCCATCTTTGGGTGATCCCGAGTCCGGAGCCTCCAAAGGCTTCGCCACCGAGTTCACACCCGCCTCCGGCACCTGCGCCGGGCTGGCCACTCGGTCTCTAGTGCCAGTGTAAACAGGGATCGGCTGGTCAACCACAGAGGACCCCAGTTGTTGCCCTGACCACCGAGAGGACATGTCCAAACCCAGGCCTGCAGGAAAGAAAAAAAAAACTCATGAATTAGTTTCATTAAACAAGCTTTTAATACAGAGTCCGTATCAAAATTGAGAGCAAGTATCACCATGATATACACTTACAGAAACTCATGAGGTTTGGAGTTTTTCTCACCACAGGGCTTGCTGTGGGATGAAGCTGACAGTCGACTCAAAGGCGACTGCAGCCGCTGTGGGGCCAGCACGGGCATAGGCTCTCCATGCAGCATCTTGCACGGCTTTTGCCATATCTGTTGGAGCTGTGACAGCTGCTGAACCACAGACCGGCTCTTCACCTGAAAAGAAACACAAAAAAAATTGAATTAGGTTACAATTTTAAAAAGAAGAGAAAACGCACGGTGCTTTTCTTGTTGAACCTTATTATAAGTGTCTACCCCAAATAGTTTCTTTCCATATAATCCAACAATCTTCGAATGTCACTATTCCTTTAACCACATGTCACAAATTCATTCTTTGGAATGATGGGCCCTAGTTTTTGACATTTGTTTTTCTCGTGGTTTTTGTCCTATGTTTTATACTTCAAAAATGAGCCTTGTCCACTTCAAACAGGGCGGACAATGAGAGCGACACAAAAACTACATACTACTATTAAAGATAGATCATTATTGGAGTACTGAGACGGCTTTATTTGGGAAAAAAACGATAAGTTGAAAGATGCCAAAAACTAGGACAGTTATTTCCGGACAGAGTATTAGTATAGAAAAACAGAATTTTCTACACTTATGAATTATTGCTTCAAAAAACAAAATACGGGGTATCTCAGTGTGAGTTTGTGAGGAGAGACTCTGCAACGGGGTTGGCATCCGTAATCCACACCCACAGCAGCAAGACTCTCACCAAAATAGTTGCCTTCTACACGCAAAGCAGGAGCGTATCCTCGCACTCTGACACCCCTAATGAAGCAAAGAGGAAGGGAACATAAGGGGGTAAGAGAATTAGCATACCTGGTTCACGGGTCCATTGCCAGGCCCAGAAGTAGCTTCGTCACTCGACAGGGAGAACCACTTGACTGGGGCTAATTGGAGAGAGAGGCTTTCGTTTTCATGAATGACGCGGCGCTCCTCTTCGAACTTGGCAAGACAATCAGCACAACACTGAAACCTCTCGCTGCCCTCTTCCTGCACTGCTGCAGAAATGAGCGACGCAGTCCTCAAAGACATAATAGCACTCATGGCCTGCTGATCACTCCCATTCTGAACGTTGCTTGCAAACCTGAAAAACACAACAAAAAAACACTGCCTCATCAGTTGTGTGCAAGCATCACTGCTCCAATACAACTCCATCAATTTGCCCCAAATTAAGCCACTCCATGGCAACTTAATTTATCAAGAGCCTATATAACTAAACCACTAGAAGGTGAACAATACGCCCTACGTATTCTAAAGTATGTAGAAAGACACATAAGTAGTATATTACTCCCTCTCCAGAAATAACTGTCCTAGTTTTTCGCGTGTTTTAACGATTCTTTTTGGTCATCTCAGTACTCAAAAAATGGTCTATCATTAACAGTAGAATGTAGTTTTTGTGTCACTCTCATTGTCCGCCACGTTTGAATGAACAGGGCTCACATTTGAAGTATAAAACATATTGCAAAAAAAGTGCCAAAAACTAGGACAATTATTTCCGGACAGAGGGAGTAGTAGATACACTGAGTATCTGGGTGGCGAGTTACGCTATTTCATACTTTTGCCAAAATATAGACCCACAGGAAAGACAGATGAGCCACTAACCTTTGTAGGAAGGGGGGCGGTGAAGATGGAAACATGGATGTGATTTGCACAGGCTCGAGGCCCCAGTCGCTAGTCAAGGACGGATACTGAGCTTGCAGTTTGGAAAAGATACTGGGAGTGGCCACTCCCACAAACCAGAGCCGGTGATTCGCGTGCCGGACGAGCAACTGCCGGAGCTCCGTGGCCGTGCGTTGCGCAGGGCAGAAATTCGAAGGGCCCTTCTTCAGTTGCATAGGCTCGGCGAGCCACTGCAAGTCCCCGATGTGCAGAATGGCCCCGGCCGGCATGCACTCCTCCACAATCTTGCTGAGCTCCGCCAGCTTCTGCTCCATCTCCAAGCTGCTGCAGTAGCCGAACGATGACGACGACAACTTGGGGTCCAGGAACTGCAGGCCCTGCAACTGCGCCGGCACGTTGTTCCCGTTCTTGATCCGGACTGCCAAGTCTTCCACCATCGCGTTCGCATTCACGGTCGTGTCGTCGATCAAAATGGCGTTCCTGTTCCTGGGCCTCATGAAGATGTCCAAAACGCTTTGCACGTCTTCGTGCCCACCTGCAGTAGCAGGCACGCCTCGCTTTGCCCGGAACATCACCTCCTGCGATGCTACTTCCGACTGTGGCCAGGAACTCATTGAAGTCGCTGGGTTCATCACCACTTTCGGTGCAAATTTCACAGAGCTTTTCGTCTCGTTCTCCTCGGAAATCACACAACTGTAGAACGAACCAACTGCAAACAAACCCAGAAATAAACTCAAAAAAATGACACCACAACCTGAAGTTCGAGCCAAGTTCCATGGGTGAAGTATCCCACTAAAATACAAGTTTTTGGGGACTTCGGGGACCAAGTTCCACATAATTCCAAGTGGTCTTTTGAAAAAACAAGTGGTGGAGAAGTTGTCATGAAGTAAAGCGGTTCTCAAGCCCAAGACTTCATGGCTGCAACTTCTCCTTAACCGATCAATCAAATTTGCTCATGTTTCACCTCAAGCAAGTCCATAGAACGTGCACAACTTCATGACCGCAAACCCAAGTTCTACTATTTCCCCTCTTCTTGCCTACTTCCATGTTCAACCTCTCAAACCCATCGAACTTGGCTCGAACACTGGAACCCCCGTTTCCTCTTTGGCATCCGTTGCCATCATTCAGGAACTCAAGCCCCGAAACACAACTCACTCAAAAAACGACAACACGAAATGAGTGCACCTCCAATTCCTCCCAACAAGTTTTTGACCCTCAACATTTGCATAGACTTAGAGCCAAGTTCCATGGGTGAAGTATCTCACTAAAACGCACAAGTTCTTAGGGACTTCCAGGGACAAAGTTCCACATTTCAAGTGTGTTTTTGAGAAAAAATGTGGTGGAGAAGTTGTCATGAAGTATGAAGGTTCTCAACCCCAAGACTTCGTGGCTGCAACTTCTCCCTAACCGATCAAATTCGTTCACGTTTCACCTCAACCAAAGTCCATGGAATGTGCACAACTTCATGACCGCAAACCCAAGTTCTACTATTCCCCTCCTCTTGCCTTCTTCCATGGGCAACTTCTTAAACTTGGCTCTTTCAAAAAACAAAAAGCAAGGTGTAGATGTGGAGAGAATTTTACAGAAGAAAAAAATACCTTGAGAGACGACATCGATGTTATGAGGCTCCAGAAGGGACTGTGGGGCGCCAGTTGCGACGGTGACGGTGGAAGAGCCGTCTTCAAGGTTGAACTTGACATTGGTACTTGAGAATCCGGCCTCCTTCATGACGCGGCTGACGCTGGGGTCGTCAAGGATGGAGATGATGAGCTGGTCGATCTCCACTTTCACGGCGAGCAGCGGCGACTGCTGGTGCTCAGGGCAGCCGCGCCGCTGGTGCGCGTGGGCGCGTTTCAGCGCGGCCATCAGCGCGTTCGACAAAATAGGCTGGCACTGCTGCGGCTGCTGCTGCTGCTGCGGGACGGGACTGACCGCGGCCATTGCCATGGCGGACTGCGGCAGGTGGTCGAGCGCGACGTTAAAACAAACCTCCAGCGCGCGGCACTCGGCGCTCTGGGCGTTCTGCGGGTGAGACAACATACACGCCTGACGCAGGCGGCTGCCGGCGTGCGTGAGCAGCATGGACACGACGTGCAGCGGCTGCACCTGCGGGTGGCCGCGCCGTCGCGCCTCCGTGACCGCATGCTTCAGGACGCCGAGTGCCTGCGGGGTTAGCAAGTGCTGCACTGAGTTCGCCCCGCTACGCATGCCCACAAAAATTCCTATCCCAATTCACTTGCGAGTCATGATCCTCCTCACTACTGCCCCTTTTTTCTCTGATCCCGCCTCTAGAACCTGTGAGCCTCCAAACCACCTGCTGTCTGTTGTCCCATGTGAACCATGTGCACAACATCAAACCCACCCGTTGAAGATGACTCTACCACGTCCACCGATGAAGACCATGCCATTACTACCGAGATTCCTGCAATAGCAAACAACAGTCGATTGGAACGTATCCCGTTGCACATATACCGAATTCCGTGGGAGAGATTCAACAACAAGCTAAATTTCTGCACCGTAAAACTCCACTAGAGACCTACAAAACTGGCCACAGAATGCTAGTCCTCTCAATGGCAACCCAGTTTGGATCAAGCTAAAATTTCTACACCGTAAAACTCCACAAGAGACCTACTAAACTGGCTAGTCCTCTCAATGGCAACCCAGTTTGGATCAAGCTAAAATTTCTACACCGTAAAACTCCACAAGAGACCTACTAAACTGGCTAGTCCTCTCAATGGCAACCCAGTTTGGATCAAGCTAAAATTTCTACACCGTAAAACTCCACAAGAGACCTACAAAACTGGCTAGTCCTCTCAATGGCAACCCAGTTTGGATCCACCGGAGCTCAAGCATAAACAGGATTCGAGGATTCAGAAGCTGAATGCTAAAAATGTGTAAGAACGAAAACGTCAGATTGTCAATGTACTTGGCGAGATTACTACCCAGACATTCCCGTGATTCATCAGCTGATTTCAACATAGCGAAAACCTAGTCAACAATTTTACTTTTTGAACCACCGCCCAGGACAGAAAATTCCACCTCCGCCATTTCCAAACACGAGTAGTCAAATGGCGTACCTCACGTCGATTCCTACTCGTGCCGAGATCGACCGAGGCGCCACAAAAACCAAAGAACTGAAACACGACTGGCAACGATCACTCCACAACGTCTGAACCGAATTCTGAGCAGTTTTTGTCGATGTTGGTAGCGGTGGAAAACTCTGAGAGAAAATCTGGGAGATTGGGAATGCAGTGGAAAGCTAAAGTGGACCAGAGAGGGAGAGAGAGAGCAAACGAGCAAGCGAGAGAGACGACAAGCAAGGAGTCCGGAGAAGGCGGGGTACTAGCTAGCCAGCACTTGCCGAACTCACCAGGCTCCGGCCTGGGCGGGCCGCACCTTCCACGCAGGTTCGTCTCCTCCCCCCCTATTAAAATATAACTTTGCCGTGATTTCATGGTGCGTCACCTACTCTATCACTTCCCTGCCCGCCCACGGCCATTCTCCCTTTGCAGACTTATTTACCCCCTGCCCGCCCTCACCCTGCCCGGAGGAAAACGAATTTGGGGAAAGTAGGAACACCGACAATCTAGAAAAGGGGTTCATTTTGTGTTTCATGCATTTGCCCAAGCGACCACTGTTGCCGTGTATTTTGGAAAGTGGTTTCTTGTTTTGGGTAGGATATTTATATGTGGAGCCTACTTACTATTTCGAAACTTCACACTAATTTAAAAAGATGTGTAATTAAAGTCATCATGCGGTCCAAGAGCACACTATTTTGAAGGTCACAATAAATCATATTTTTTTATTTTAGTTATGTCCTTGTCTTATAATTTGTGATAATTGAAATAGGTGTACGAGGTTGGACACCATCCTAAAAGTCATTAGAGGTGTCACGGTCTTGCAAAAGAAGGCGATTTGGAAAGAAGACTGGAATGTCATGGTTGGGACTGCTACTTTTGTATGGGATTGTTGGTTTCAGAATTGTATTATGTATTTTTCTATGTACAATTTTGGACTCTTGTAGGGTAAGATGTACCAAAAAATGCATTAAAAAGACATTTTCTATTTTATGAATGTCATACATACTCTTTACAATAAATGTCAATTTTTAAGGTTTTTTTTTAGTTTCCATTTAAAATGAAAAATGATTAATTCCCACAACTACTAAATAATGTCATCACAATGTCTAGTATTGGACTCATGACCTTCTTTTGGCTCCAAATTTCTTTTAAAGATAAATTGAATTTTACAACCAAAAAATGTTTATTTTAATCTATGTCAAATCAAACTTAGAGGATACAGTAAGATGAAGAAAACAAAAACTAGTACTATGTCTCTTATGCCATATCATCTTTACAGAGTTATTTCAACATCATTAGAAAATAACTTCATGTTAGGTAAGATGTACTACAAGTTACATTAAAAGAAAATCCATTACCTTCATAACGTTGTATACATGTTCTTAGCAATAAATGTCAAACTCTGATAACATTTGTTTTTAGCTTCCATCTACAATGGAAAATGGTAAGTTTTTACAACTAATGAATAACATAATGTCCATGTTTTTAATATTGAACTCATTGCTTCATTTGCCTCAAGATTCTCTGTTACGACAAATGGAATTTTACAAATCAATAACACATATTCTAATACATGTCAAATCGACTCTGGAGGATAAGATGAAGATGACAGAAACAATAGTACTACATCTCTTGTACCATGACATATCGAAGCAAATGCTTCAACATCCTTGAAAGAGCATCCATATCTTTTTCATATACTATCTAACTTTTAAGGGCCATATATGTTCTTTACAGTAAACATAAATTTTTTAACTCCATATTTTTAGTTTCTATCTACAATAAAGAATGGTAAATTCTCACAACTACTAAATAATGTCATGACCATGTACAATATTGTAAAAAATGGCCATAGTAATCCAAATTCACTCTTTTCACCATTAGAATACTCATGTTCAAATTTTACGTTTGATTGTTGCAATTGTCTACAACACAATGTTGCAGCATAAAAGTCAAATGAAGCAAGACATCTTTGATATAAATAATGTTAACAATATGATTCATTTGTTGATTAATTTAATTTAAAATTAGAGGACCCATTTAAAGCCCTAACTGCTTGAACATTCATTTTTTTGAACAATGTACAAAACCATTGTACAATTTTTCATATGTGGTGATGTTTTTGTAGTTCTTTCTTTTTTAAATAAAAAATTTCAGATATTTACCCTCAAGTAAGTGAAGTAAGTAAGTGAAGATTAGGGAAAAAAATTGAAATTGAATTTATTAGGTCCTTCCATTCTATGCGAGCTTTCATTTGGACAAAAATGTAATCTAAGGTTTTGACCTATAAAGTGCGCACTAAATCCAATATTTTTAGGCTGGCATATAAATGAAAGTTGTAGATGATGATTTTTCCATGTCATCCATATGGTTGAATTAAAAAATAGTGTCAAAAAATGTTTAAAATTTATTTAAAAAGAGATTATTGTTTTAATTATATATAAAATACAAAAATACTCGATATCTTGTGAAATTTGAAAGGATCTGCTAGAAGTGCATAATGTACACCATTGAATCATCTTTTGCATAATGTACAATATTTCAACCCATAAATTTTATTTTTTAATTACTTACAAAGAGATCTCAAGACACCTCTATCGAACCATAATAAAGCTTATGCAAACAACTTCATCACTATTAGAGCATAATGATTTCAAGCAATCTCAATGAATTACAAGATGAGATTATTAACCCTTGAAGGTTTAATCAACCCATTTTGGATTGGTGGCATTTTAGTTCTTCCATATCTCCCACTTCGTGCACCTCTTCAGCACAAAACGTTTTTTGAAGGTACTTCATCAAGTTGTTTTACTATCCAACGGTTGGATTTGGTTTAACTAGAGTGCATACTTCTCTAATATTACAACTGCGGAAGTATGTGAAATTTTGACCAAGCCAAAAAAGCTTTGACTTTAATTCAAAAAAGGCCTTGCAAAAATGAGGTCATAGATTTAAGAAACACAAAAATTTCAAAAACATCACCTTGTCAAGAGTATCTCATTTTAAATCCGTTTCAATCAATTTTATCAAAAAAATGTTAATATTTTGTTTGTAATCAAATTTAGAAGGAATTTTTAGTTTTAACTTAATTTTTATAATAAATTATTGGTGATAGCATTGATGAATCCAACTATACAAATGGAATCTAAAACTCAAAATCGACAACCTTTGTTTGTACATCAATTCCAAAATATTCCTCCAAGTAGTACTTTATAATGGTTTTTCTCAAATCGTCAATTTTTGATATACCATGTGACCTTTAAGGGTTAGAATTGTAATTTTAGTGAGTTTTCAAAAATAATTGTGTAAATTCATTTAAGTTTAGGCATTTTACTTCAAATTCAACCGTACGGATGTCTTCTCATAATAATGTCTTACACATGCTCTTTAGAGTTGAAGCTCAAAAAAGTTAAAGAAGCCTCATTTTATAATACATTTAGGTATTGTCCAAAACTTGCAGGTCACTTGGGAGTTCAACATAAACTTCAAATTATAAATTGAAATAATAATAATTGAAAAAATATAATAAAAAATAAAATAGTAATAAAATATATTCAAACAATTGATTAATTTTAAAATTATCAAAATGCTTCATCGAATAGATTCAAATCTTGTTAATACTAATTAACTCTCCTCCACAATGGTTTTGGATAGTTCCCTAAACACTATTGTTTGCCCTATTGTGAAAGTAATCTATGATGTCACTATAAAAAATTATTAAAAAAACCAAAAAAAAAATTAAAGTTTAAATTGTATCATTTATGATTTAACTATTTAAATTCTATTTTATGAGTGGATATACTCTAACTCTTGAAGCATTTCCACTCAAATACTAATATTAAATTATTTTCCTTTTATTGTATCTAAACACCAAAAATTCACTCATTAATTGGTAGAAGTCACCTTGGCATAGGAATCATGAGTGAAAAGGTATTTTGAAGAGACATTTATATAGTATCACATCAATGTACAATATAATTTGTAGAACATACAGTGACGGACAAAACTGAGTATCGATTTGAAACTTTTCCATTCAAACAACCATACCATGAGCATCAATGGGCAAAGTCCAAAAGTGAATATACAAAAGTTGTAGTGTGCGACATATAACACATTACTACAAAAGTTTGAAGAAAAACTTAATTGTGATTTGGAAGAAAATGGATTTCAAAGTTAGCCATGTCTAAAACTCGGTTTTGTGCGATATAATTTGGAACTACTTTAAATTCTGTCAATTTTTTCTTAGAGCTTCAAAAAAACTTTTTGTGCCTTGGCATGTTGGTATACATCATTTAATATTGTTGTACACAAAATTGAAGGAAGTTGATATTTATAGAATTTAAAATATTCACAATTTGACAAACATGCAAATGATGTTGGTTCTCACGATATTTGAATTATTTTTTGGAATTGAGAGCATGGGACTACATTGGCCATTGTATAGAGAGTATAGGTTGCAACATGAACCATTGTTACATCTTAATGCCCTTGCATTTGAAATAGTTGTTGAATAGGGCAATGCATTCAATTTATATATTAGAGTTGTATGATGCAGTTTTTTGGTCTAACTTTTTTGTACAAAGTCTAGAGTTCATGACGCACATACTCAATCAACCAATTGAACAACTTGTTTTTTTCGTGTTCAGTATCATCAAAAAATTGTCAATTTTATGAAAGTCAGTGTAATTTCTGGCAGTTTTGAACTTTTAGATGATATTGAAAATGATTTTTTGATTTTTTTTTATTTGTAGGATTGATTATGTGCGTCATGAACTCTAGTTTTTGAACAAAAAACCTAAACCAAAAAGTGCATCATTTAGCTCTAATATATAAATTGAATGCATTGCCCTATTCAACAACTATTTCAAATGCAAGGGCATTAAGATGTAACAATGGTTCATGTTGCAACCTATACTCTCTATACAATGGCCAATGTAGTCCCATGCTCTCAATTCCAAAAAATAATTCAAATATCGTGAGAACCAACATCATTTGCATGTTTGTCAAATTGTGAATATTTTAAATTCTATAAATATCAACTTCCTTCAATTTTGTGTACAACAATCTTAAATGATGTATACCAACATGCCAAGGCACAAAAAGTTTTTTTGAAGCTCTAAGAAAAAATTGACAGAATTTAAAGTAGTTCCGAATTATATCGCACAAAACCGAGTTTTAGACATGGCTAACTTTGAAATCCATTTTCTTCCAAATCACAATTAAGTTTTTCTTCAAACTTTTGTAGTAATGTGTTATATGTCGCACACTACAACTTTTGTAGTAATGTGTTATATGTCGCACACTACAACTTTTGTATATTCACTTTTGGACTTTGCCCATTGATGCTCATGGTATGGTTGTTTGAATGGAAAAGTTTCAAATCGATACTCAGTTTTGTCCGTCACTGTATTTTACTCATATTCTTTGCATTTATTGTTAAACATTGGTATACAACTTTAATGATTTGGATGGAACCTACCAATCTTATGAATAGATTATGAACATGTTCATTAGGATACAAGCCAAAGAAGAATTGGAATGCTACCATTTTGTTCATTGATTAATTAATCAATTTAACACTATGCATCCAATCACATTCTTTTTTGATATACATATATATATGTAGGATTGTAAGAATATTATGCACCCAAGTCATATACTTGTTGAGAAACAACATAAACTTAGTGCAACATTTCGTATGTTTTAAGTTTTGATCATAAAAGAAAGCAAATAATTAAATTGATTGTATGCTTAGATTGGAATGATCATATTCAAGTCCACCCTTTGAATTAGACGGAATTATGATGAAATTGTCGATAAAAATAATCTTCAACTATAAAGTTTTTTTTAAAAAATACACTTAATATCTTCAATGAAATTACACACTTTAGGCTAATTTTGACATTTAACTTTGTTTTCCTTAATTAATTACTCACATTGATAGAGAAGAAAATTTTAGATATTTATAATGCATTCAATATCTAAATATTAGAATCACACATGAAATCACATCAAATAAATGTATATATTAAAGTAAATTATATGCTTCAAAAACTAACCTAATGAACATGAAGAGGGCATAATATTTCATTTATTCATTCTATATTATAGAGCTAATTCTCATAGAATTCAATTATCAATTTTCAATTTTGTAAATATTATCTATTCCCCACAATAAATTATGACTTTTGTATAGTTTTGTGAAAGCACGGTATTGTGTACCAAAAAGTTGATCCGCCCGGCTGAAATCACAATGTTTTGGTCAAATGCTATAAAAGAATATCAAATTGTCTTTTCTATTGGTTCTAATTTCATGGTGCCCTTGGTTGTTCTTATAAGTATTGGAATACAAAGTTTCAAAGTAAGAATCATTAAAAAAATTACTAAAACTAAAGCTTGAAAATAGATGTCTAAATCCAATTTCAAAAGCAAATTTGATGAACTAAATCATATTTGATATGAATATAATTTTTATATTATTTAATTCCATTGTGCATTTGAGGGCTCCAAAGAGAACACTCTTGAGAAAAGAAAATTAATGCATTTTCATCTTGTTTTATATCAACTTTTCAGTTTGGTTCGAAACTACTTGTTCAATTTTGACTACTTCAACATCACTAAAACATACATAAATAATTATGGAAGATTGAATTTTTCAATTTTCTTTGCGAGACTCTGTTAAACATCATATCTTTTATTTTACTAGCAAATGTGTTTTTACGAAATATAAAATTTTAATGTATTTTGGACCTTGCATTGTTGTTTTTTCATAAGGATCAAATGTTAGTCCACTTTATCATGCTTTCACCCAAAACTTTGTTCCAAGTTACTTTTTTTTTTTTTTTTTCTCATTCTTCAAAGCGTAGACAATTTTTTTGTATATTCTAATAAGATACAATTGTAATACTAATTGTGCTAATTGCCAAATCTGTTATATTTGAGCAATTTCGATTTTTTTTTATTTGACACAATTCATATTGAAATTATCTACAAAATTCTTTAGTTATTGCGTTGATTATAGATAGCATCAAACATTAATATTGTATGGTGTTACTCAAAGAAAGAATTATTATGAACTTTTATAAATTATGAATTATTATGAAAGCATTGTTTTTCATAAAAACTGCATTTCTAGGGGATGATGAAAATTTAAACATAATGTAGACCACATTATCTTTCAGCAATGGAATATAAAGAACCCAGCAACCCAATTTGGGTTACAAACACTTTTTGGACAAAAAAGACTTCTCACAAAATCTTATTCTTCAAATAGATTGCAAATTTGATTCTTATTAAGATTGATACAATCAATCTTTGATTTATTATACATTATTAGCAATAACATAGTTTCACTAATTTTTTGAATTTAATATTGATTTTACAATTTTATCACTAGTAATATATCATAAAACATAACACACGGAGTTAACATTTGTATTTCTATAAAGAGTGTTATTAGTATGTGTTATAGCATACTAGGTTGTCTCGTGTCAAAGCTTGGCACGATTGTTCCAGCGATGGAACCGTTGTAGAGAATGTAAGTGCGTGCGTTCACCATCTTGTATTAAGTAATAAACTAATTGGACCCGTACAGGAGTCATTTTGGTATGACCTTTCCTCGGACAAAACCGTTGTGAGTAGCGTATGTGCGTGTGTACAACACTATGCGTTATATAATAGATTTTATGACTCACAATTTTTAAAACCTACAGTTCTATCAAAAAATCCCAAAGGTCTTTCAATATAAATTTTCTTCCATAAACCACTTGGGGAGTGCACTTAAAGTAAAAATTAGGAATACATGTGAGTGCGTTTTAATAGCATACCCCCTACAATATTTGGCCTTAAAATAGTTTTTAAATTAAGATTTTTTAAGTACTAAATCATTACACATATATCTATCATTTGGTGTAAATTTCAAGACCAAATGTTTTTAAAATCTTATTAAAAATTTGATAGAAGTTTGAACTAAAATGTGTTGTTTTTTGCTTCAAAAATAAATTAAATAATTATTTACAAGTGATTACTTTTTGAAATTTATACAACAAGAACTTTAGATTGTGTTTAACAACTTTATATATATTTTTACAAATTTTAGGTGATTTTTAGTATATACATAGGGAAGGGGGGGGGGGGGGGGGGGTCAAAAGTACGCACTCACGTGATTCCTAGTCTTAGCTTTAAGTGCACTCCTCGAGATAAACCACGTATTTAATGTTAGTAAAAAGAATATGTTAATAACTATTGTAGTCTACAACAATTTCATTCATCCATATTATGTATATACAATAATTTGCTTATGTATGTCATTAGGCAATAACTTCCTCTAAATAGTACTTTTGTTGGGATAAATTAAAAATTGACCCATATCATTTTTGCATTCCAAACCAAAGTGATCCATACTTAAAGTATATATCATACTCAGCTCTCATGGTCGACATCTCATACCAAATGATTATTTTTTTGGAAAATTTCTCTACAACAAATGTCAAATTTTGTAAATATTTTTCAAGATTATTTGTCTCACCATACATAATAGATTTTGTGTTTAAAAAAAAAATTCCTCAAGATTAACTTATAATTATATTTTTACCGATTTTGACGACGGACTACGGTACGATAATGGAGCTAACATAGGAATAAGAAATTCGTAAGGTAATTGACGTGGTTAGTTACTGTTACCGCACCCGAACGTGAGGGTTGACAAATCATGTTGAATTTATTATTTTTGAAAAATTGTCTTCCATCAAATGCCAAATCATGTCAATATTCTCCAATGAAGATTTTCTTTTTCACCACACAAAATAGATTCTTTTTGAAAAAATAATTCCCTAAAGCCATTGAACTTCTCTTTTTAAAAATTTCATTTTTCAGAATCCTGATGACCGGCTACAGTATTCTGGACAGTGTAGTTGAGCTAATTTTCCATGTTTCATTTTTGCACCGGTCAGCTCTGCAAAGGCGGGGTTGAGAGGGTACCAACTACCAAGTGTGCAATAACACAAGTTATTTAATAAGAATAATAAATGTGGAAAGGCAGAGTTCAGAGTCTGGACTGACACCTTGTGTTTCTGCCTACATAAAAAAAGTGCAAATAGTGTGGGTCAGACTAGTGGATGTCCAAGGGACAGGAGAGGAAAAACAAAATATAAAAAAACAGACATGGGGTGATGTGCCCTGGAAAGGTCTTTAACCCTTTAGTGCCTAGGGTACTGTAGCTCAGAGCCCTGGATTTCAGTAGATTTTTTCACTGTGGTTGAGACTACCAAAAATAGAATGGGTTAAATTAGAAAGTTACCGTACAATTCTATTCTCAACTCGAGAGCACACATTTTATCAAAATTTGAGAATCATCCCATGGTGGGATCGGAAGATTATAGTATGTATTTGAACTGTATAATGCACGCTCAAAAACGAGATTTTGGGGGGTGTGTGACTTCAAAGTTAGATATAATTTGAGGTAAATTTTCAAAAATAAAAGCAAAGAAGTTCAGCTATGCCCTATGTCAACACCTCTCCGTTGCAATCTTTCATATCAAAAATAGACTCACACATAATTATTGTGAGATTTATAAGTGAAAGTGACTTGTCCATGTACGGTTTAGGACAAAATTTGATACGTTGAAAATTGACAGGAGTGGGTACATTAGTCAAGATCGGATTACACACACTAATGGAAGATGAAGAAGAGAACACAATCCAAAAAAATAAAACAAGATAACAAACTTCCAAACACAAGAAATACTACACAATACAAATGTTGTATTTGTAAGTATTTACTGTATTTTCAAGTATCTGCAGTATTTTCGCGTTCTGTTGATAGGTATTTTGATAGTTGTACAATTCCAAATTGAAAATTTCTTTTTCTGGAAGGTGCGTAATGTATGTGGGCAAATCTGAACTTCAAAACTGAAGTTCCAATTCTTCACGGATTCTCTGCTATTTGCATTTCGGACGTTGTAGTGACCATAATGTGGTCAGCTAGGCACTAAAGGGTTAATGATACTAAGGTTGACGTACCCATTACGACAATCCCCGCACTCAATTCCGCCCTCATGTACTGACGATGTACATTCTAGAACACGAATGTTCATGTGGCCGGAAAAGTTGAGCCATGTCCTTATCA
This sequence comes from Pohlia nutans, assembly GCA_022496805.1. NCBI lineage: Eukaryota > Viridiplantae > Streptophyta > Bryopsida > Bryales > Mniaceae > Pohlia > Pohlia nutans. The sequence goes on along the minus strand of CM040092.1, from coordinate 10,718,819 downwards.
CCTCCACCAGAAATTTGGACGGATTGCAACCAAGGCCATGTTATGTCCCCCTCCCCTGGGTCACCCCCAAAAATAAAACCAAAGAAGATTTTTTTTTCTCCTGCTCGTCCAATGAATGAGAGGCCACATGGTCTTTTTGGCCACGATGGAATACAACATAACTTGCAATTGGTGGTGGTGAAATGAACACCGTAGAAAATTCAGAAAATTCTATAAACAGAGATAATACTGAAGGTGATTCGCATCTTAAAATTGGAAGTTTGATCAAGGGCTAATTTTTCCTGGACAGAGAGGAAAAAACTATGAAGAGACCAAGTGATTCAATGATTGTCTGATATAAGGTAGAAGCACCCAATTCCGACAATGTACCCAATGCTGATAATTTCTTGACATGGTAGTCATCCTAGAACATAAATCTAGGTAGACCATAGATAGCTTATCATTTTAGTCATCAAACAATAAAGGCTCTATGACGTGCTTAGATTTGCGTTCTGAAATGACTACCTTGTATAGAAATTATCGGCATTGGGTACATTGTCGGAATTGGGTGCTTCTACCTTAATTTCCTCTACAATTTTTCAAAGTGGAAAGTTTGACAAACCCCCATTTGTGCTCTAGATTTGTCTTAAAATGATAATGGGTTGATCCTATACCGATATGTCGGCAACCCTACCACTCTGCCCGAAATGAAGCAAACACAATAAGTCAATTGGTTGACACTAATCTCCCAAAAAAGGGCTTAAGGTGACTCTATGTACAACACAAGGTTAGTGGCAATCTATGATATGGTTCTTGAAAGTGTCTCGATTTATGGTATTTCTACCTTACATCTACTTTTAACTTTCTAATTTTTTTTTTGATATTGCTTTGGTATGACTACTCTAGGTGGAGGGCAAGGTCAATTGAAAATATTTCAAAATGTAAATGTTAAAAATATTGGAAAATTCTTTTGTTTGAATTTTTTTGTTTTGTTTTTTGTAGGTAACACAAAAAATAAAATAAAATAAAATAAAAAATAAAAAAATAAAAAAAATAAACCTTAAAGAATATTCATTGTAATTTCATTTGCAAACCTAAATTTTCAAAATAAAAATAAAAATTAGCACAATTGTGTCGACTCTTCCCTCCATTTACTGTATATATCGCAGTTTACTAGGAGGTTTGGCACCTTTATGTTGAATATGTAATTATTTTCTTAAAATATATTTTGACGAATGAATATTCTCTAAAATCCATTTCTTCCTTACAATTTGTTTTTTGAAAAAAAAATTCCAAATTTTATGGCATCTATTTTTAAACTTGTTAGTAAACTACGATATACATATATAATTAATTGTCAAACATATTAGTAAACTATGGTATACATAAATAATTAATTCCAAATGGTATGATTATCATTTTCAAATAAATAAATTTGATAGGTCACCATTAAGTTGATTCAATTTTTTATCGTGTTTTGTGAATCGCTCAAGAATTTATCAGAATTTGTTTTTTTAAATAATTTTAACATCTCTTAGGGAATGTTAATATTCACCATTTAACACCAATGTTGACGTTGAAAAATAAAACTATCAAAATGTTCATAAATACATAAAATAGGACAAAATATAGAAGATAAATGGAATGGTGTTTGAAGATTTTTGATGGATTGAAGGGCCAAATTAACAACCATAAATAATCCGTAGGATGCAATTTGAGTATATTATTAGGTTCAAAGATGTTGGTCTACATGGGATTGTAAGTAGGAGACTGATATGTGTGGTTTAGTTTCTCTATAGCTCCCTTAGAAGCTACATGAAATTTACAAAGATCACAATAGTAGGCGCCAAGATTGGATTTTGATTTTCAAATTCCGGTTTTCACAAGTGCTGGTTTAAGTGGGAAAGAAACCAAGGTTAGACACTCCGGAAAACTAAATCGTCAATTTAGAAAGGAAAAAGAAAAAGAAAAAAGAAAAAACGTAACGTGGGGGAGGAAAGAAAGGAATGGCACCTAGGGATTTTTCTACAATTTTATATTTTTTGAACATATTTTTTGAACATTGTAGCACTTTCATTTAAAATTCACATTAGTAGAAAAGGTGGCACTGCCGAGAGAGATGCCTATGCAAGTGTGCTCAATTCCACGCATGCCCACATCACTTGTTTGGGCACCTCCCTTGGTAATGCCACCTTTTCTACTAGTGTCACATGGAGTCATCATAATTGAATGAGAAATTGCTGAAGTTGATGAAAATACGTCTACATGGATGTATAATATTCTTAAGCCCTAGACTTTGTACCCCTACTAAAGTTTCCAAGATTTTTTCCAATGCTCTTGGATGCTCTTGGTTTTCACATTTTAAGTTTGTCTTACTTGCTTGACTCCTACTAAATTCCCTCATATGATGACAATTTTTATCTTTCACTCTATGTTCCAAAAAAAGTTATTGTATCAATAAAAAGCCAACCAAACAGTAGGCAGTGCAGTACCCTATTGCTTAAGAATGTTATGGAATATATTGGCGATAAAGAAATGAGTTTTTGGTTCAAATTGAGCTTTTCTCAACAATTTCGCTTTCTAGCTACACATTAGAAGAAATATGGGGCTGTAAAAGGCCCTGAGTCCTTTGGAAAGTTGCAAAAGGACGGGCAACAAAAAAAAACACCCTCGGGACTGTTGTAGCACCAGTCGGCGCTGTTGTTATGTGTTTTTTTTTCTGTCATAAAAAAAATTGTACGAGGCCCCGCCGTTGTGCTGCAGGTGCTACGGCGGGCTTGGTTGGCGGCCCTTTATTTTCTTTTTTTCATGGTATCAATTTCACTGTAGCATTATCTGTGGATTTGGACATGGCAGTTTATAGTTGACCATGCTCATGGGCACCATGAGCAAAAAAGTGGGCATTTTGAGGGCCTCTTATAAGCCCATATTAGAGTTATCTGTAAATTGAGAACGATGTTATATGTCTGCTACAAGGTGTTTTCAATCTTGATATAGAATTTTCTGATACCCATTCACACAAGCCATTGAGCGCTTCCCCTTGTAGATCACTATGCAGATCACTCCCAACACACTCTTCCTCAGTAAACGTAACAACTGGCTTCTCATTATAGGCAAGACTATTTAATTAGTCACTGCAACAGTAGCCCAGTTAGGTCTTTTCCTCTTGAACCAGATTAGGGTTTTTATCTCTTTTAGCCTCAGTCTCAGCTTTTAGCTTAGTTTTTTTTAGTGTGTGACTTTGCTTTGACCCTCTTGGATTTGGTCCGGTGTTGACATTCATTCCTAGACGAGCTTTTCATCCCCTTTTAGTCTTAGTAGCTTTGCTTGTTGTGGTTGTTTGGTGTTGCCTTGTGCGACCTTGCCATGAAGGCTTCTCATTATGATGTTTGTGTCTTGTTTTTGCTTTTTAATTCCCCGGACTTTGGGTTTTCAGCTCCTTCCCTTGGGGGAACATAGGGTTGGTGTGGGGGTACGTAGAGATTCCTTTGTGAGAACTCAAGCTAAGTTTGGAGGAGCTACTCTTGCACTAGAAAGGTTCAAGGTTTGAATCTCTGTGACAACATAGTGCATTGTGATTGGTCGGGAAAGAAGGGACTAAATCTCATTTTTGCCGCCTTTCAAGCCAAAAACCCAACTTTACCTTGTCTTTCCTCTTGTGGAATTTTTTTGCTCGACTTCACGGATGACTCTATTTCCTCTACTGTTTTGTCAACTAAATAATTTTACGAACATACACTTCATTCACGGAGTTTCTATCTATCTTTTGTCAGCTAACAAAAGGTTGTGTACACCTTAGGTGTCACTTGCGCAACTAGGCCTGTGAAAGCATGACACATGTCAGGTTGGTTACAAATCTAGCAAGTAGGTAATATGACCGAATAATGAGGAGGAAACTGGAGTGATAGGCTAGAATGCTGGATGGTGGAAAGGAGGTAGCCATGATGGAGTTCAGTTGGGGCAGCTTTTAGGGGGCAGGAGGAATTGTCAGGCACGGGCAGGCATGGCTGGTGCAGCCCACCAATCCATTACTACGTCCGGTAATAAGTCCAAGCATCAAATCCAACAACACCTTTTCAAAGGGCCTTTGTGGTAGTAAACCCATACCATGGCTGCTGCTGCCTTTCCCGTTTTTTGTTTTTTCCCTGAACTCTGTGGCCTGTGTCTTCTCTCCTGTGATATTAAAATCGCATGGCTTGCATCTGTCACTGGCCATTGCATAAGAGCGCAATGGGAGCCAACACCCTTTTGTAATGGGACCACAAGTAGAAACTACATAACATTCAGTAGCCTTCATGTCCACTGTCTTTCCTTCGTGCACTCTGCTCATCACCTTGAGCCTCCACTTGTCCACTTAGCTACTGATGAAGTACTCTTGGGTGTGGAATATTCCACACCATCTACTGTAAAGCCCGGGCAAAGATAGTGCCTGCTACTAAATGTTATGGAAGTGGTTATGACACAGTAGTCTCAAAATTCATGGAATACAAATGGTATTCCTTCGCTACTTAGAAAAAGTGGATCTCAATGAAGATTCTATTTCGATCCCGTTTACAAAAGGGTGCTCTATTATGCTATGGCTGCTCCACCCGCATGTTTGCAAAATACAACGTGGCATGGATATTGTAGAAGCAATACGTGCCTCGTACGTGAATTAGAGTGCCTCGTTTGGTTTGGCTAAAGTATGGCCCTTGCATACATTACACTGAAATCATCGTATATTCTGGGTGCGTGAATGGAGTGGGTACATTCATCCTTTAAAACAAATTTTCATCCAACTTGAACAAAATTTCATCCAAGTTGGATGGAATTTACCATAATATTTTGAAAAAATAATTATTGGTAAATCCTCTCGTAAATATCGTGGGCCGTAGTATATGGTGATTTCGGCGTAGTAGAAACACCACCCTCGTAAACAAAAAAAGCATGTCCAAAAAGATCCACAACAAGTTCAGTTCATCATGTGGGATCTTTTTGCTAGTCTACACAGGCGGTGTTTTTACTAGTGATAAGCATGTTGCAAAGGTGCGCAACCACTCAACATGTAAAGAGATTGACAAACATGAAGCAGAGTCCATGGGCCTATGTATTTATCTTCCTCTCACTCCATTTGCATCACCTGGTGCTCCTTCCACATGCTCTTCGCAATCGATCAATGCGCTAGAATTTTTTCAGCCATGTGATGATAAGTCCTAGAGAAGATTATCTTTGAGACAGTCGTTCTAAGGAAGTATAAGGTCTTACAAAATCCAACACATCCTCCCATTTGTTTAATTTTTAATTTTTAATTAATTAATGTATTTTTCTTTTAAGAATGGTCACCTAATTGGATTAGTTTGGATATTGTAGTAATCCCATGTCTTTTGAATGGTAGGTGATAAGGTCATAGAGTTGATTCCCAATTTTAACATATATTTCTTTTCAAATCAAATTTGATTATTTTACAAACTTTTTTGTAGATTTATGTATAAGACTTAAAAAATAATCCCAAGTATTTGCGATCAATTTTCTAGTGTTCTTCTTGTATAGAGCATTCTCCCTCAAATACATACAATTGCCTTTGAAAATATGTTATGCAATTCTTCTTTTGTCTTAAATTAAGATGTTCTAATGTCCAAGACGTAATAGTATAGCAAGAACGTTTTGATTCAGATCATAAGATCTTATAAAAGTAAAAGTTTGTAATTTAGAGTAAATTTCTGAAAATTTATCACATTAATAGAGCAGAGCATTAAGGATTTGGTTTAAAGGCATAGGATTGGCTATGACTTAAACCCATATTATTTAAGCATCCATCTTATTTTGAAGTTTTTTCAAATTTAAGACTAATTGAAGGTTCTAAAAGTAAATCTCATTGACTTTTGGATTACTTTAAATTAAAAAAGAATGTTAGGTGGACTAGAATGACACTTAGGGACTTTCCATCATATGAAGATGCATCAAACTGATGCAACATTGGAAAGGTGTTTTAGGGTGATGACTACAACTTCCATCGTCCATGGATGATAATTGCAAGGTGGATAGTCTTACTGCTAGGAAGATGTCCTAAAGTAAGTGTAGAATATACTAAAAAACTATACGCATGATGTGGTTATATTTTGTGCGCTCGAATGGATGGTCTTGACAATAGCAAGACAAATTTTGGTGTGACCTACCATAGTTTTGGCCATTACAAAAACTTTAGAATTGCCATTAAAACCTTGTATACAATAAGGAGGATTTTTATTTAAAGTTAAGTTCAAGTACTATTCATGGAAAGTCTTTAGTTTTTGGTTTTGTTATTTTTCGATTTTTGAGGTCATATTGTCTAGTTAAACCTTAAAGTACATTTCCTAATGTAGAAAGAAAGGATTATTTTTGAGATTCAACCTCAAAATATAGAAGTAATTTACATTTTTTAAATGCATATGTGTCCTATTTTGTCAGGGATGATGCCTTAAAAAATATAATAAAATTTTAAAAATCGTTATTAGCAACTCATAGTCAAAATGGTATCAAAATAGAGAAATTTTTGAGAAAACTAAGTCCGAGGGGCTTGGAATGTCCTTGAGAAGTTAAGACATTTGAAAACAAACTTGGGGTCCATTGCACCAAATGAATTCGGAGGCCTTCATTGGAGAACAACAACTAATTGGATAAAAGATTATCATTTAAACCACAAAATAGAAGACATGTTTTCATGGTCGGGATGCCATTAATACCTAGAAGACTATAATGTCAGGGCATCCCTATCTACATTTTAAGCAATTCTAAGTTTAATGTTTATGCTCTATTTTCAAGTTATTCAAAAAGGTTTGAGCATGTTCTATTTTTCAATAGACTTTCATCTAGTTATTTCCAAAAACACGTTTAAAAATTGAGTGTAAGAAAAACATATTAAAATTTACTACTATTCAAAAATTCACTAATGCATATGCAAACAATATGGAAAAAATAAAATAAAATAAAAAATAAAATAAAAAATAAAAATAAAAATCTTAAAAAACCGCTTTTCTAAAGAATCTAGTGAACATCTTTAAATGACAAAATTGGCATTTAACCCCTAAAAGCCCGAGGGGTATTGGACAAAACGTAGATGTGTTATAATATATGCCTTCCATATGTTTGATGAAGTTTGGTTCAATAGACAAAATGTAGGGCATTACCTCTACAAATGATCCGTACGGTCAAACTTCCAAAAATAACTTTAGATTTTATTTTTGAGGAATTTAAATGCATTCATCTTTGAAAAATTGTATAAATTATAATTTTCACTTTTAGAGTTTAATATTTAGCATGATTGGTTAAAGTTAGTTTATCTATTGTAAACTTCAAAAAAAAATGATTGATGGAACATAATTACTTTCTCCAAATAGCAATTTTTATAACACTAAGACAATGTTGAGGTGATCCACTTTGGAAATTCTCCCAAGTGGAGTTTAACTTGGATTGACATGATTCAAATTGCATTGGAAAGTAGGCTTGATTTAGTATTTCAAGATATTTTTATTTTTTCATAAACGTATTTTTTTGTTCCGAGCAGTCTATTAGATTCGGGTAGCGACCAAAACATGGTCGTTTGAGCATTTAGGGGTTAAAGTTAATCCTTAAACGTCAAAGTAAGCCCCATGGGCTTATTTATGAGAGAATAATGAAGAAAAAAGTGGATTTTCTCAACTAAATCAAGCGAGGATTGGTGCGTTGGAAAGCTATTGAAAAAGCGATCTAGATTCCAAATTTGCGCCTCATTTGGGAGATTGTGGAACCATTGGCAAGCAATAAAAGTTATCAAAATGAACAGAAGTTGAGGTTGGGGCAGCTGAGGTCATTTCTTGAAAAGTGCCACAGTGCTACAATGCTGGCTAGCAGAGCCGTTTTTCCATTTTTTTCGTTTTTTTTTTTTTTCCCCTCTGAAAATTTAGATGCCTTCCGGGTTGCCCCGCCTAGGCCCTCTTGACGTTTAACCCCTAAATGACCAGTCGACCATTTTCTGGTCGCACCCCAAACAGCAGTGATTGCCCATGGGCAGGAAATGACATTTTTCAAGTTTTGATATTTTGTTTGAATTGGGGGTCAAGATCATGTTCTAGTGCTTTTTGATACATTTCATTTGCAATATTGAGGTTCATTAAGGAATTTTTCAAAAACAAAGACCTCAATATTGTCCCAGTGTTATAAAACTTACTATTTCAGGAAACTAATGATGGTCACTCATTTGAAAATTTTGCCTTTTTTAATTTTAGAATAGAATGTTTAGTTTTAACCAATCACACCAAATTTTAAATTTTAAAAATAAAATTTTAAATTTTGGTGAATTTTAAATGGTAAATGCTTTTAAATTCATTAAATGAGTATCTAAAACTATTTTTGGAACTTTGACTGTACGGATAATTACTAAACATCATGCTTCTCATTTTCTCTTTTGGACCAAACTTCATCAAAGTTGCAGAAGTAACATTTTATAACACATCTAGGTTTTGCCCTCACCCCCTCTGTCATTTAGGGGTTAAGGGTTAAAGAGAAAGGTTTCATGAATCACGCAAAGTGAACACACCATACCATGTCTTTTAGCCTTAGTTTTTGCACTACAAATAGACTTTATTGATCACTTTTAACACAAGCCACCTAGCTCCTTGCTTTGAGCGAGCTTGAGGCCGGGTTGGAGGAACAACGAGCTTCCTCTAATTAGGCATCTAAGAGAGGTTTGGAGGGAGCTTCTCTTGCATCATAGAGGTGGTAGGATCAAATCCCTAACATATAAAACTTGTTTTTGTTGCCTTGGAAGGTAACTCTAGTATGGGGAAGGCAAGTATAACTATTCAAATTATATAGATATTTAGCTATTCAAGGTATATAAATATTTTTTTCAAAAATAAATTTGGTAGATAAAATATTCACAAATATACTTCAAGATTTTCTTTTTCACCATCATAATTTTTAATAATAATAATAATAATTTTCCAAAACAACTGGCATTTCTTTTCACAAATATTTTCTTCCAACTTTGCCTTCCACCTATGTTATATCCATGGATTGCCAGTACCATAGTACCATAGTTGGGTCACCACCCCACAAACAAATATTTAATATTTTTTGAAAAATAAGGTTTGTTCATCAATAAATGAATTTCTTCATTTTTGTTTATGAACAAAAAATGATTAAAAATGGTCCAAAATAGCTTAGAAATATCAAAATGTAGCTAAACATAATTTATTCTATTTTTGTATTTTGGTCCTCATAATTTTAATTTTTTAAGTTTTTTTTTGGAGTTTTTTTTTTGGCGATCCAGCAATGATACTACGGTAGTGTGAACGAGGCCGTAGAACATGAGACAAGCCTGCCCGATTGTGAAATCTCCCCGGTATGCAAAGAGATATTTTGTTTTTTATGTGTATATTTTATTGGATTTGTGCAAATTAAATGCCAATAGATATTTGATTGTATCATATACCATCATGCAACCAGCCAGGCTGACCATCATTCGACTGGCTGAGCGTAGCAGCCAGCCATAATTCTGTCAAGCAGACCACCTGGCCCTCTTCTAGGATCGGTCTCAAAAAGGCTACTCACTTTAAACCATTGTTGGTAGATATTGGAGGGGTGGAACATATTTGGTTGTTGCTTAGGGGAGCACTGATGTTGGCACGTAACGCAAACGTATTTGGTGTTGAAACATGGCTGCAATAGACAGGCACCGTGGCAAAGGGGCCAGTCACGAGCGAGTGGCAAAAGCCGAGTGTGCAGGTTGAAAGCTTCTCAGCGATGCACTAGTAGAAAAAGTGGCACTGCCGGGGAGATGCCCAAGCAAGTAGTGCCCAATTCCACGCATGCAGAGTGATTTTGCCTGGTGCATGTCCCTAGGGAGCGCCAAATTTTCTACTAGTGATGTTCAAGCCGAGGCTTTCAAAGGTAGATAGGAGTACTTGAGAAGCAGTGGCGCTTTACTAAGAGCATGCCCAATAGGTGCTCCAAGTTCACATTTAAGATGGTTGTGGGTTTTTTCGGGTCATTTTATTTTAGACTACAAAGTTGGCATGCAAGTGAATGAGGTGGTTTTTTTATCCTTTATTTATTTTATATTTATTTGAGAAACCTGGCGACATATCTCTATTTTTTCTTACATCTTATCTTTTTCATTCAATATAATGGCCTTTCGTGTCTTTTTCATCCAACATCTTGGCCTTTTCATACACTACGTGTGGCTCACAAAGTCCCAATTTGGTGTGCAACCGACACGTGCCACTGCCTTGGTGGCTACTAGAGGTGGCATTTTCCTCATTATGTTCCTATATGGTGATTCTCCTAGTGAATTTTTGTAGCAAAGTAGCTCTAAAAAGCTAGAAAAAATACCATGGTGAGAAGTGAAAACTTCCCTAGCAACAACCATCGAGCGTGCTTGGAATAGAGTGCATTGACTAATCTTTTGGATTTGCATTCAAATTTATGCATTTTATGCACGCAAAATAGTATTGCCAAAAACCTAAATATTTGTTTTAGGACAACATCACAAATGAGCTTCAAATGAATTTTCTACTCGTTCATTTTTCCATGTATGCATGTGCTAATCTGTTTGTGATCACTTCAATATATTTTACAAATTAAAATATTTTTTATGTAGAAAAAATTAGGGTAAGAGTAAACTTGGTCCAGTTTACCATGCTTTCACCTTATAAGAAGACTCAACCACCAAGGGCTTGCCTTAGTGGCTTGAGCCGTGGCATTTCAATGGGGTGACTAGGGTTCAGATTCTAATGCCACCTGGTGGTTATCACCGCGGTCCACCCAACTATGGTGGGGGGTCTCATCATTTCGTTGTATGAATGGATGTTTTTGCACTACAGATGTCATAGTTTTCAACCAAAATAATAATTCTAATGTTGTGAAGCACTTGAATTAATGACGTAATATAATAAATATGGAAAATACCAAATTTTTAATATAGTAAAATGGAATCTTTCAGAATATTTTCAGAATATTTCATATTATTTGGGAATTTTGGAATATTTTATATTATTTTGAAATATTCCTACTGATGTCATTTTATTTGCTTGCAAACCACGGTGAATGCATATTCTAACTACACCACAGGCTTCATTTTAATTAGCCAACCAAGCTTGCAAGGAATTTTTTGGGATCTCGCCATTTTAAGGGGCGTTTAATGTAAAGGAACAAAAATTTCCGCCATAACATCTAATTTCCACCTTGCTTACAAAATATTTTGGAATCTTTTTTGAATATGATACCTTTATGCTATAGGAATTGAGGAAAAATATTGCCATCACTATATTTTCAATGAAACGTATCAATTAAGTCAATAATGTATTTATTCTACAACGTCACCGAATGCAATGTATTACATTTTGGTCCAAATACTATTGGATATTATTTTATAAATTATTGATATACATACAATCCTAGAACTCCTTTTCACTATGGTTAACTTTTTGCCAAAAAACTAATTTCAATGACCAATAGAAAATGTTCACTGCAACATTTCGCTTGTTATGCAATGTCATACTACACATTTTGGACGCCCTACCATGAAAACATGCGGATATCCTAAAAATGTCATGGGGGGAGAGCGTGTCAATTCTTCTGAATGGTACCTAGCGATAAGCTAGGTAGATATAGGGTTCACCTTTGAGAAAAGGCATCAAAGGTAGCATGCACTATGTAGATTTAGGTGGCGTATTTAATATCACTATCCCCAACGAACGCTTGATTCATGCGGGCCTTTAGACCCCGTGTTTTTTTCTCTCTCACAAGGCTCAATGTTAAATTGGAGGCTTAGTAATTTGAAATGATTTTATTTGTGGCCATATATTGCAATGTGATAAATCTAGAAACATTTTGTGAAATATTCTCAAGTTTTTAGCCTTTAAAACCACAAGAAATAATTTCAAAGTAGATTGACACCACCAAATATTGGATGAGTGAAAAATACATATAAATGGATAAACAATGTTTCATCACTCCTAGTGAAGAGTGTAATCTACACTACCTTGGATAAATGAAAATATGAAATTCATCGCACTGCTATGGAGTGGTCTTATTATATCATGTCAGAGTGGTTGTATACTCAATTGACTATTTCAGAAAAACAATTATAAAGTACAATTTGGGGGAATATTTTTTAATTTATGTACAAATGAAAGTTGTAGATTTTATATTTTATATTCCGTATGTATAGTTAGATTCACCAATGCCATCACGAATATTTTAGTATAAAATTTGAGAGTTAAAATTAAAAATTCCTTCTAAACTTGATTACAAACAAAATATTAACATCTTTTTTAGTAAAACTTGTTGACATGGATTTGAAATAAGATACTCTGGAAAGGGTGATTTTTTGAATTCTTTTTTGTTTCTCAAACATATGACCTCCTTTTTGCAAGGCCACATTTGAACTAAAGTCAATGCAATTTTGGCTTGGTCAAAATTTCACATACTTCTACATTTGTAATTTTAAAGAAGTATACATGTACTCTCGTAACACCAAATCCAACTATTGGATAGGACAACAACTTGATGAAGTATCTCCAAAAAATGTTTCGAGGTGAAAATGTTTATAACGAGGAAAACTGGAAGAGTTAAAAATGCCACCAATCCAAAATAGGTCGATTGGACCTTCAGTGGTTCGAAACCAATTCCCAAACATCTTACCAAATGATAGAAAAAGTTTTTTATATAACTCTGACCAACCACTAAAATTTTGATGAATTTTCACAATAATCTTTCCTGATTTCGGGAGTGGCTACTTTTACACTAAAAATAATGGATGAAAAAGTGGATGAAATCACCACTTGATATATTTTTTCAAATACTTGAACCACCAATATATGGATGAAAGCACCTTACAATAAATAATTTTATGGATGAGTATAGGTATGTAGGTATGTACCGGTATGTGTATGTGTATGTGTATGTATATATGTTTGTGTGTGTATGTGTATGTGTATTTATGTGGACGATTCTATCCATTTTTTCCTTACCTGGGTACATTCCAGGGTATGTGTGGCTCTACTAACGGAAAAACAAATTTATTCGCTGACCCTGACCTTGAAAGAGTACGTTACTGTATGATGAAAAAATATATTGTGTACTTGGTGCCGTTGGTGGCAGCAATGTTCCTTCAGCAAAAGGAGGCTCTGGCTGGGTGTCCCAATTTGGAAAGCATGATGTAAAACTTGGATTCAGAGTCCCCCATTCAGTCCATGTGATAGTACGGTACTGTACAGTACAGTAGGCGAAGCCTACTGTAGCCGCTCAAATATGAGCTTGCTTGGGTTTCATTCTCATGCAGCGGTTAAGTTACTACTATACGTTCATAGATATAGTACGTGAACAGCAATCAAATTTATTTTACTGTACAAGAACTCTGGTCCGTCTTCTTTTGAGGGATGAGCCAGTTTCTAACTTGCCCCAGTGGCCAATGTGATGCTTCTTCCGTCCGGAAATAACTGTCCTAGTTTTTGGCATGTTTTAACTTAACGTGTCTTTTTTGCTAAAAATAACTGCCTCAAGACTCAAACTATGGTCTATTTTTAATAATAGTACTTAGTTTTTGTGTGACTCTCATTGTCAGCCCCGTTTGACATAAGGTTCTTTGAATTTGGCCACTATTCTCGAATCATTGTAGTAGATCTCCAAATTGTGGCAAGTCCACATCATCTTTAGCTATAGAAGTTGGGTGGTGAGACACTGTTGAAGCGTCTATAGTGCTACTACTGAAAAGGGTGGATTCCACTAAGTTAACTGCTAAAAAAACCTTATGGAAGTGGACAGGCCTCTGACATGTAGTGATTTTTGTTCATAATGGAATACACCTTGGATAATATGAACATGAGAACTTAGGATTGATTTTGGGTTCACTTATAACCAACACTCTTTAAAATATACAAACCAAGAATATCTAGAATTCTTCTTTGATTGCCAATAAGATTCAACAAACACTAAAACTAATTAATGACGGATACCATGTTCATATGCTTCTTCACGCAATTATAGATCATTTATTTTATCCAATCACTACACCAATTATTGCCATTATTGTGAGTCGCAAATTCGTGTGAGATTTCCCACTAATTCTCAATTAGTGTGAGACTTTACACACAATCCTCAGTACGCACAATGAGAATTCTCAATTATTGTGAGTCACACTTTGTTCTAATACCGCAATTATTGTAAGAATACTAAATTATTGTGACTCACACAGTAATGGCAACAATCCGTACTATAGTAGAAAAGTCATATTTGGGCACCAAGAAATAGTGTTAAGTATCAAAGCTAAGAGCATGGCCACCCATGGGTGCCCTCCCAAAGTCTCTCGCACTCAAGAACTAAATGAAAAGTGCCAAGGGCCCTTCAGAAATGCCTCTTGACTCTCAATCCTAGCGTGTTAAAAAATGGCCCTTCAAATCAATGTTTCGTTGACTATATCCCACATTCTAATTGTGATTGGTCCATTGACTATTCAATGTGCACTTTTGATGTTTGAAGGGCGTGCAAGGGTGGGAGAGTGTAAGTGCAAAAGCTCTTCAAACGTAGATGAATAATTTCATCGAATTAGCTCTAGCGTGAATGCTCTAATGTCAATATTGGCCTTAGCCACCATACACTAACACTATTCCTCGGTGCCCATAAACCACCAATCAATTTCCTCCGTGTGTTATCCTCCAAAGTCTAAGGTGATATAATTGTTTTGCAGGTTATAGAATCGTTGAGATTTGATATCGCTGATGTCCTGGTTTTACAAAGTACTAAAAAAGAAAAGAAATATAGATCCGTGCAAGACATGATGTAGGGCAGAGAGAGCCTTTTCACAAAATTAAGGAGAAAACACTCCATGGAAACCTTTTCCAGCAAATGGGATATGGTTGAAATTTCTGTGGCCCATTCCGTCAAAGGGAGATTGATGCTCAGAACATGTGTGGAGACACAATTCATTGGCACAAGCGCAGAATTGACATGAACCAATCTCCCTTCAGAAGGCATGTGCCTCTATCGTTTCTGCTGTACGTTCTCCTCTGACACCATAACTTTCTAAAGCATGTAAAGCCCTCGCTCGGTTTTGTGGTTTCTTCTTGTCTAAAAGGCTTTTTTTAATATATTTTATAACCTTTTTTTTTTAACAAAAGCCATTCTCCCCATGTGTGCACCATGTGGACTCACAATATGCACCATATGCATATATTGTTTCGTACACCATATGCACATACTTTCTCAATAGCATTCAACAATGCAGCCCCGATGAAATGATGTGGAATATTTCATATCATCTTATAAAAAAAATACAACGGCATTCTCTCTATGTGTGCATCTTGTGGACTCACAATAGTGACTCATGCACCATGTGCACGTATTGTTTTATACACTATATGCATATACGTCATCCATAACTAGAACCATTATTTCCGAACGAAACGAGTATTTTTTTCATACATGTTATGCACATAGCAACAAATAGAGAATGTTATTGTCAGAGTCTAAGTTCTTTGGGGCCTAGGCTTCAAAAGGCTTAATTTTTTGGGTCTTTTCAAATAGTGAGATTGTCATCCAAATTCCATCCAAATTCCATCCAAATCATATCATTTCATGAATTTTCAATCCATGGATTCATACAAATTAACCCCTAAATGCCTCATGCCCTCTCCAAATTCGGCAGTTTTGCAAAGATGCATTATGAAATGCAACTAAGAGGGATATTTTGAACTTAATGTATGAATAAAAGTTGTACATTATGAATTTTTGATTCTGTCCATACGGTTAGATCTATGATTGCTATCACCAATATTTTTGTATAAAATTTGAAACTCAAAATTCAATATTCTTTTGTAATTCGATTACGAATAGGATATTGACAATTTGTAGATGAAATTTGTTGTGATTGGTTGAAATGTAATACTCTAAGTGTAGTGATTTCTGGAGATTTTTTGGTTGCTTAGTTTTATGAGTTGACTTTTTCTAAAGCACTTTTACACTGAAATCTTTGAAATTTTGGGTGACTCACTACAACATGAAATGAGGCATAAAATTTTCACAAATCATCCCCTTTCTAATCGGATCACACATGCATGAAGCTAACTTTCCATAGAATCTAAATTAAAAAATCCACACTGCAAAAATTGCATAACGGATGAGAAAACACAGATGAAATCTGTACATCGTCCAAAAAATGGACGCTCAAGCAGTTAGGGGTTAAACAACATTCATTTACAACTCATTCATATTAATCCAAGAAAGCCTAGTACTATTCAAACTCTTGTACTTCATCGACGGCGTTTTTTAATTTCTAAACAACCGTCATTGTTTTATACAAAAATGGAATTATATTACTCAAGTGCAATTAGTAACGTTGTTTCTCAAAATTCCAGAATGAACAGATTTTTGCAATTGGATTTTATAAAGTATGCTAGTTTTTCTAAAATAAAATTCAAATGTTCCAATTTTTGTCTTCTAAACCTCTTTGAAACATCTAGGCTAAATTATTTTGTTCACATATTGAATTTCTTATATTAACCCCTTATGTTCCCTCCATTCAAAACTTGGATGATATCTAGAATTAACTTTGTTTTTTAATAAGAAGGATTGAGTTTTTCATTTGTTCAAAACTTTGAAAACATAAAACTTTACTTGGTTATTTATTATTTGGATGGTATAATTTTTCAAATGATTTAGTATGAGTTTCATATAATCAACATTTGGAAAGTATATTTCACCAAAAAATTCTAATTCAAAGGAGATTTTGCAAGATTGAATTCATAATTTTAAGCAACATAAATTTTCATAAAAAAATCACCACAATATGAATGTCACATTTCAAATTCATTTTGTAAATTTCACTCAATAATCGTCAATACTTTGTTAGTGATCAAATTTAGAAGAAATTTAGAGTTTTAATTTTAAAAATTATAGAGGACTTGGTAATAGAAATTATAAATCTTACTATATGGATATAATCTTAAATCTGCAACATTTATTTGCATATCAACTTTAAATTATTATTTTAAATCATATTTTATAATGAATATATGTAAATCTTCAAATTGGAAAGTAGATAGAATACTTTTGGGTTTAATATCCAATGACAACAAATGATTTAGTAGGCCTTGTCACAAGTTTACATAGGAGTTGGTTTATATATTTATTGACTCTCTCTGAGTGATATAGACTAACTAACAAATTCCACTTTTTTTAGAGTCCACTTCCTATTGCACTCTTCCACACTACTAACTTAAACCCTAGAGACCCACGAGGACGCATTATGTCCAAGAATAATTACATTGCTTTAGTATCTTATTTGGATTCCATAATGTTGACTCAATGGTATCTAAAGAATTGTAGATATCCGTTACAAGACACAAAAATCTTTCAAGATGTGCAATTACGTTGATCAATTTGTAAGGAAAAAATTATACCGTCAACGCAAGTGAATTTGAGACATGGTAGTTAGGGAGGTTGATGACCTAGAGGGCGTTTTCACTCTAAAGTATTAGATTTGTCAAAAAAAAAGAATACACATGTAAAATATTTGTCATTACTGTGTCAAACAATATATAATATTTATAGATTTTTTAAAAATAAATTTAAAATGGAATATTTTTATAATATTTAGAATCTTTTTTACATATGTTGTATTTATTTTGGAATATTCTGGAATATTCGAAAAATATTTTATTGAAATCCTTACACTTTTTATGCAACATAACAATTATCAATGATCACAAACACCGGCTCACCTGATTATCAACAAGTCACTTCATCCAAATATCAATCTTTGAGAATTGATCATTGTTGTTGTGTTTAGTTGTAGAACATCATTTTTTTGACCAGTTAGATAGAGTATATCTTTGTATGCCCTTGAACTTTCAAACGCTAATCATGGTTATAGAATTTATAAGAATGTATGCAGTGAATGATTTGTTGATTTTGCTTAAAATTTTTGGTTAAAAATTCATGATCAAACCTTATAATCATGTAATCTATACGGTAGATTGTCCTTATAATTGATATACAATCTCACGACTAAGTCCTCTTTTAGCTTCAACACTAAAGTTTTCTACATGAACACCAATTGAGAGATACAGTTGCATTTATGAAAGCGTCAGGAGAAGTGATAAAACTTTAGGAATGAAAATTGTTGTTTAGGGGTTAAGAATGGTGCAAATTATCTATTTTCATACAACACTAAACTAAGTTAGGAAAATGCTTTTGCAAGCAATGCACTAGTAGAAAGGACGGTCTTTGGGCACCAAAGAATAATGCTAGAGCATGGTGCCCAAGGCCCATATTGGCACTATCTTGGTGCCGATGTAGGAACCATGCTCAAAAACTATTCCTTAGCACCTAAGTATTTATTTTCTACTACACTAAAATTTTGACTTAGTCTCTAAAGAGAATTGATGTCTTTTATCATAGTTCGTTCAAAGGTGAGGACGGATAGTCTCCCTACAATACATAGGAGTTTGCGACTTGCCATTCCCACTTCCACTGAGAGTGCCATGTTCCTTCCATGTGATGACAGTGACATGAGCTGGCATGCCATGATTTTTATAAAGTTTTCATTTGTCATTGGAAAACCACATTCAAATTTTTTAGTTGAAGATTTTATCATTTAAAAGATTACAATTTTTTTTAATAGGACCCTATATCTCCCAAAAAGTCAAATAGTGTCCGTGTTGAGAAACAATGTTCCAAACACTCAACCACAATTTTAGTGTAATGATGTCCTATCCTTAAAAAATATATATTATCTTATACTCTTAGAAGTAAGATAAAGAAGATTGACAGAGAACCTCATGGTTATACCGTCTTTATTCCTCATCCCGTCAAAGAGTTGAACATGTTAAAAGGACAAATATTGACCCATACTGATGGTTTAGTTTGTTATGTGGAGTATTCTCGTGGGTCTTTTCTCTACTCCATGCAGTCAAGATTTCTACTAGTGACATCTCTACGTGCGGATTTGGTGAAGGTACAGTTACGTCTCGGGACTCAATCATTCAACTCAACCCAAAGCCCAAAGAGGCTGAGAAATTGCTGAATAAGTTGCTGAATAAGTGTAAAGGGCCTTGAAACAATACAAAGGACTGAAAAGGTTACAGTACTATTGCCACATTTGGTACCCACATTGCAACTTACTACAAGTGGAAAGTGGAAAGAGAGCCTAAATTTCTGGAAAGAACAATAAAACTGCGCAGTGAAGATCTTTCACAAAGTCCATGCCACTAAAATGCCTGGCCAATTGACGAGCATGCATTCAAAGTGAAGATTTGAAAAATCTAAAAGTAGGTTGGACAAACATTTTAGTAGGTTGGACTTTGTGAAAGACTGACGGAGTAAATTTGTCAAGCTGTGATTTCTTCAATGTTAACAATTGAGTCATTAGAGTTATTTGTAAAGGGAACCGGTCTTTTGCCCTCCTTTTTTCATGAAAAAGAAAATCTAAATTGTATTTGAGTGTAGCCACAAAGTAATCCTGTGAAATAAACTCAGGATTTGAGTGTTTTATGGAGGTGTCAGTTGCCACAAATGGTACAAATCTCCCAAAAAAAAAATCTCCACAAATGGCACAAATCTCTGCTTACTACCACTACCTCCCTCATTTAGATCTGAGATCTAACTTCGAAATCCAAGTCCCTACCATCAACCAACGTCCCTGACACCACCACACAAGGAATTTGTGACTTGACTTGGCGTCCAGTAAAAGCAAGGACAATACTGGTGTTTTGGAATTCTTGACGGCGGAATTGAGTCTTTCCTGAGTTCTATTTCTGGTCTACAGTGAACCCTGCCAGTGGCATCGGCGACCCTGTGCTTTTCAATTTAGAGGTTACAAACCTAGGGTTTGGGGTACTTTGCGGATAACTCTATTTTCGGGGGGGAAAAAAAAAAGGTGATTTGCATGTAGTGATGGTCCATCCACATACACCAAAGCTGCCACATGCATGCATGCCGCAGGTAACTGAGGGAACATAATATAAAGTAGCCTTCATGCCCATTGCCTTTCCTTCATGCATTGTGCTCATCACCTTGAGCCTCCACATGTCCTCTTAGCTACTACCGTAGTACCTAGGGTTTATTTTTTGGTTTTCGGGTCATCGAACTTCAGGCTATAAAGCTCCCATGTAAGTGAATCTAGTGGTTTTTTGATCCCATATTTTTTATATTTTTATTTGAAAAACTTGATGACGGATCTCTATTTTTTCAACCTGTATATTGGCCTTTCACAAAACCCTTCATACATCTTATCTTTTTCATTCAACAATCTTGGCCTTTTCATCTACTACGTGATTCTCCCAATGGATTTTTTGTAGCAAACTAGCTATAAAAAGCAAGAAAAAAAACACTAATAGTACTATAGCTGGGTTGCCAAAAAATAATTCCAAAAAAGAAACGTAAAAAGCCGGAAATTATGAGGACCAAAAAACGAAAATGGAATGAATTATTTTTAGCTATATTTTGATATGTCAAAGCTATTTTGGGCCATTTTGGATCATTTTGGACCATTTTTAATAAAATTTTTGCTCGTAAATGAAAATCAAGAAATTCATTTTTTGAGGAACGAACCTTATTATTCAAAAAAGATTAAACATTTGTTTGTGGGGTGGCGACCCAGCTATGGTACTACGATAATGAAGAACTGTTGGGTGTGAAATATTCCACACCATCTACTGTAGAGCCAAGGCAGAGATAGTGCATGCTACTGAATGTTATGATTTGTTGTCAACCAAGAAATATAAAATACGCAATTAGAAGTTACTCTAACGCATGACTGAAAGGAATGCAATGCAAAAAAACAACATCATTCTACTTGCGACATTGTACTACAGTTGAACAGTGCTTGAATAATAGTTGAAGCAAAAAAAGATAAGGCTTTGAATATTTTTTTGTTTCTCAATTTTACCTTCCTCCATTTGGGAACGCAGATGCAAGTGTAGCAGGGGCTTGGTGTGAATGGACCATGAGTAGGGTCACAATCATAACCCACTAATTACACAAACTCATTGTTTGGAGTCGAGTTCATCATTATAAAGCTCATTGAATATGTATTGAAGCAACTATGGAGGTTGTGCACGTGATCTAGTAGGGATTATCAAACTTCTATTGCCAAATAACTTAACTCCTAAATGCCTAGAGCCCTCTCCAAATTCGGCAGTTTTGCAAAGATGCATTATAAAGTGCAACTTAGAGGGATATTTTGAACTTGATATATGAATAAAAGTTGTACATTATGAATTTTAGATTCTATCCATACGGTTAGATCTATGATTGCTATTACCAATAATTTTGTATGAAATTTGAAAAGTGAAATTCAAATTATTTTGTAATTCAATTACGAATAAGATATTGACAATCTACGGATGAATTTTTTTGTGATTGGTTGAAATGTAATACTCTAAGTGTAGTGATTTTTGGAGATTTTTTGGTTGCTTAATTATATGAGTTGACTTTTTTTAGAGCACTTTTACACTAAAATCTTCATTGTTTTGGGTGAATCACTATAGCATGAAATGAGGCATAAAAATTTCACAAATCATCCCCTTTCTAATCAAATCACATATGCATGAAGCTAACTTCCCATAGAATCTACAGTAAAAATTCCACACTGCTAAAAATGCATGGCGGATGAGAAATTATTGATGAAATCTGTACATCGTCCAAAAAATGGACGCTTAGGCAGTTAGGGGTTAATGCAAATGAGAACATGATTTCCCTTCTATAAAATATAGAAAAGTAACAACCCAAAATTACGAATTATTTTGGAAGATTTTTAAGCAAATCACAATTATTATTTTCAAACAAAATCATATTTTTGAGAATGTTTGGCATGTTTATAAATATATATATGAATATAAATATGAATATATTTATATTTTAATATATAACTTTTTATTTTTATCTTTTATCTTTTTTTCTCACTCCAGGACTACTTATGTGGCATCTATGTCCAAGTGACTACCACCATGGAAAGCAATGGTAATTTTTGGTTTTTCTGTTCTGTTTTTTGGTTATTTTCCCTTTATCCCAATGGAATTAAAGTCATGCCCTTAATGTTTGACTGTAAACCAAAAATAATAATTAAAAACAACAAACAGTCAGACACATTGTAGCAATTTTGAAGTGCAAAAAACAATTTAATCCCTTGATTCAGGTCAAAATTGCAAAGATGGGACTTTCACCAATATTTTTAAAAATGAGACTTTGATGATTAATAGATTAGTCCAAATTCAATGATTAATAGATATGTCTAAAAAATTATTGTATAAACTTGACATCAATTTTACCAATATTTGGTCCGATATTGTTTGGGTTTTACTAGAGACTTCATTTTCAAATACAAATACATACAACGGGTGATAATGCTCTAAGAATTACTTCAATCCAACATACAAGATTCATAATTAGGTTTGACTTATTTTATTTCAATAGTTTATTCAAACAATATCCAAATAATATATATTGAAATTAGCAGATAAAACTGTCTCAGTTGCTTTGAGAAGCAAGGTTGAATAAAGTTAAATTGGTCTAACAACACTAAGTTTTATTAACAATGCATGAAGCACTCTTCACTTATTTACTCCAATGAGAGCAACAATAATAACACTGCTACATGTGTCTACCTATAGTGACTCGCTTAAGTAGTTGGACACCATATGAATTGCTCTCATAAATTGAGAAATTGGAATTATGAAGTAAAATTTGGACATGTTGTACAATAGGGATTCTACACTCATGTTCAATTTCACTTAGAACGGAATATATTTGGACCTATTATAATATGAATGATTTTTTAATGACTTTTCTTGGGTGAAAAGTCAAAATGTCTCATTTTATTTTAATAGGAAGAATGTACATCTTGACTAGAATCACATGTTACAAGTTTCATGAATTTTGGATTTTTATTGGTTAAAATCTTATTCATTGAAATTTGACCTCAAAATTTTGACTTTTTCATTTGCAATTTATGAGTGAAAAATAAAAAAGGCAAAATTTTGAGGTCAAATTTCAATTAGTAAGATTTGAACCAAATAAAAATCCAAAATTCATGAAACTTGTAAAATGTTATTCTAGTCAAAATGTACATCATTCCTTTAAAAAAATGAGACATTTTGACTTTTCACAAAAAAGTTTATCCTTACATAAAAATTTCATTCAAAGAATAATAGGTCTAAATATGTTTGGTTCTAAGTGAAATTAAATGTGAGCGTAGAATCCCTTTTGTAAAGTTGTGAGCCACTATACTTATTATAACTACGTCAATAAGCTCTTTATTCACAATTGTCCTTAGACCAACATTTAATTATCCTTCTTCTTCTTGCACTTTAGTTAGATTGTGTTCAAATTGACTTAAGGTAAGAGCATGTTTAACAGTTGCTTAATGTGCACCAAGTCCACATTCAAGATGGTGTGTGAATAGTGAAAACTTCTCTAAAACAACCACCAAATGTGTTCGGAATAGAGTGCATCCACCATTTATATACTACTACTTTTGTCAATACTTGGGACAATCATAATGGTAGAGAATAAATTTACTAAACTTAACTTCATAAAGTCAAGGCATGGTCTTGTCAGAGAATAGGACAAATTGTTTGATGTGAGAACCACTCTTGCTATATTGACAATACTTGATGGGCAAAAATCAAACTCCACACTATAACGCACACTTTATCATCCAAATATAAGTTTGGTGAGTAAAAATGCATGTTGTTGAGCCTGCGCTAAGCAACTCTATTTGTGCCACAATTCGGAAGTCACCCCATGTGTATCACTATGTACCAATAGTGTACATAATAAAAAATTAAATGTAACACGTTGAAACTTAGTGAAATCAAAGGCACGCAAATAGTGCAGGTACGAAATTACTTTGCCCATAGCATTGTAAGATACATGGATCAGATTTCAAACGAAACACTGCAGGTAGATATTTAGTTTTATCTAAAAGGGGAAAACAACTGACACCTCCAACCTAGCATGCTACTGTAGTCCTTTTTCATTATATATATATATATATATATATATATATATATATATATAAACTTTATTTATTTATTTTCACACAAATGGTGTTACTGTGGTCCTTTTCAGGTGATGATTTTATTAGGTCGAATGATGATGGTATTAGGGGATCATTGCACCAATAGAATCCTTTCCTTTAAAAAGAGACTATGATGAGAGATTTTTTTATTTTTTTTTGGGAAACAAATGGATGTTGTATTTCCATTGCACATCTACAGATTACAAACATCACATTGTGAAAGAAGCATAAAGGGTCTCCCGTTGTTTGTGTAAAAAAACATATATATATATATATATAAAATTAAAAAGAAAAGAAAAAAAAGGAGCATATTTCTAGTGCTCTCTGCAGGTGATTTATTTGGATTTTTCTTTCTACAGTATTTGGATTAGACCCAAAGCTCCTAATTATTTCCAACTAAGAGCGATTCCCCCACGGTAACATGAAGCCAAGGAGCAATCCCCGTCATGCTCAGGGTTTCTATCAAGCAAGGAAGTATTAGCCCTCACAATGCACATCCGATCGGAATCAAACCAATGTCCTCTTTGGTGCTAATACGCACTTCTCCACGGAACCCACCTCCTAGCTATCATCTAGGTAGTTTAAAGTCGTTCCGGACCAATGAGGGACTTTTATGATGATCTTAAACTCTTAATCCCTAAAAATCCAATCAACCACTTTGTGGAACCTTCCCTATTTAGACGAGCTACCTATGATTTATAATTTTGATTTTTAAATAAACATAATTTTTTCTAAGATGAAATCAAGTTTGTTTTCTGACTCGATTTAAATCATATCAATTGGGATGAAACTCTAATGGTAAAAATTATTCAAAACACTACTAACACGCAATTCGCTATTTACGCACTTGGCCATATAATCATGCACTTGGTCCCCGGAAGCATTAAAAATATTGTCTAAAACACTGTCTAAAAAACAACCATTTTTGTCGTTCTACAATTACTTTCATTGTAAACAAACAATTATTTAATTTAATTTTTATTCTTATCTTTATCTTTTATCTTTATCTTTTATTTTATTTTTTCTTTTATCTTTTCTTTGTTTTGTTTCATTTATCTTATTTCTTTCTTGTCTTCAATTTCTTTTCCTTCTTGTCTTCCTTCTTGTCTTCTTCTTTTTCTTCTATTTTTTTTCATTCCTCTTGTGGCAGCCGCAAATCCTTCGCCCGCACCAAAGACCAAAAAAAAAAAAAAAAAAGAAAAAAAAACTTTTTTTTTTTTTTTTTTTTTTTTTTTGATTTCGTCTTTTTTTTTTGGGGGGCTCATGAACCCTGAAAATAGAAATTAAAAAAAATAAAAATTTAGGGTTCAGCCGCCGGCGGCTGAACCCTAAACAACGGAGGATGCACCAAAAAAAAAAAAAAAAAAAAAAAGTTTTTTATTTATTTATTTATTTTAATACTATTTTTAGTCTACTGTGGGCTAGTGGGTGCGCACCCACTGCTTCATTTTCTCCTTTCTTCCTCTCTTCTCTCTTCCTCTCCCTCTTCCCTCTTCTTCTCTCTCCCCTCTCCCCTCTCCTCATATACAGTGTCTTGCAAAACTGAGTCAAGTTAAGGAAAACATATCTTTGGTTGACCATTCCTGACAACTCATTGAATAAAATTGCGATTTTCAAGATAGAGGAGATACAACATGGAGTTTATGAGCTGTCATAGAATGCATGTTGACACACACACAGACTATAGTTAGAAAAAAAATCTCAAGTACAAACATATGTCTTGACTCAGTTTCGCATGCCATTGAAGACTCATGAACCAAGACATGTGTTTTGCATGCCAAAAATGCATTGAGGATGCATGAACTCAAATTGGCTTGGGCATGTTAAACTACAATGTTGCAATACTCCATGCACATTGTTAGTAGACTTTTATTACTCAACATGGTGTACCTGAAGGAGCTTTCTGCAAGTGCTCGTACAGACCTTGATAACTCTATTTTGGTGAAGTTGCAAGCTGTAGATCCACAAGGGATGTAGCAAGTGAGTTGCAGGTGTCTCAAAGTCATGTTGCAAGACTTAGAAGGAAGAGATTGTCTGATATTCCTACTAGTAGTGGTGGTAGACCACAAGTATTAACAGATGCACAAGAGAGAGCATGCATTAGAGCTGTCACATCAGGAGGATTTGAAGCTGCGACATATGCTACCCAGCATGTACATGAGGAATGCCAAGTTACTGTAAGTGTTGATACGGTGAGAAGGGTATTACGTGCAGGAGGGCTGAGATCAAAAGTGAAGCAGAAGAAACCGAAATTGAACCAGAGACACATCAAGGATCGACTTGAATTTGCTAGGCGCCATGAACATTGGACCATTCATGATTGGGAGCACGTCATCTTCTCTAATGAGACAAAGGTAAATCGATTTTGCTCCGATGGTCGCAGTTGGTGTTGGATTCGCAATGAATGGTCTTGTGATTTAAAAGAAGTGAAACAAACTGTAAAATTTGGTGGTGGTTCTGTCATGTTGTGGGGTTGTATGACATTTCAAGGCCCAGGCATGTTCTGTAAAATCGATGGAAGAATGGATCAACATCAGTACAAAGAAATTTTGCAAAGAGATTCAATGTACACGGTGATGGCATATGATCTTGATCCTTCGAATTTGATATTTCAGCATGACAATGATCCCAAACATACAGCAAAAAGTGTTCGCCAATGGCTAAAATCACAAAACTTTGATGTTCTTAAGTGGCCTGCACAATCTCCTGACCTAAATCCAATTGAGCATCTTTAGGCAAGGCTGAAACGTCGTCTTAACCAGTATGAAAGTGCTCCAAAAGGAATTTTAGAGTTGTCGGAACGTATTGAAGAGTGTTGGGTTTCTATAAAACCAGAGGAGTGTAGGAGGTTGTACGAAAGCATGCCACGACGAATCCAAGCTGTTTTAGCTGCCAAAGGCAAGTGGACAAAATATTAAGTTGTTTTTTGGTTGATGATGCAAAACTGAGTCAAGAGACACAGTTTCCTTTGAATGTAATTTTCTTGTACATATGAATGTAAGAAGAACTTTCTTTTGCATCAAATTGTAGCCCACTGAAATTGCTATCTTGTACAATCTATGATTTGTGCAAATCTATTGCCAGTTTTCCTACATTGGTAATTGAATTTCGAATTACCAGAACTTGACTCAGTTTTGCTAGACACTATATATAGTGGAGAGAGAAGAAGAGGGAGAGAGGGAGAGAGAGAGAGAGGGAGAGGAAGAAAGGAGAAAATGAGGCAGTGGGTGCGCGGCCGCGCACCCACTAGTCCACAGTAGACTAAAAATAGAAAAAAAAAAAAAACTTTTTTTTTTGGGTGCATCCTCCGCTGTTTAGCGGCTGAACCCTAAATTTTTATTTTTTTTAATTTCTATTTTCAGGGTTCATGAGCCCCAAACAAAAAAGAAGACGAAATCAAAAAAAAAAAAAAAAAAAAAAAAAAAAAAAAAGTGTTTTTTTTTTTTTTTTTTTTTTTTTTTTTTTTTTTCTTTGGTGCGGGCGAAGGATTTGCGGCTGCCACAAGAGGAATGAAAAAAAATAGAAGAAAAAGAAGAAGACAAGAAGGAAGACAAGAAGGAAAAGAAATTGAAGACAAGAAAGAAATAAGATAAATGAAACAAAATAAAGAAAAAATAAAATAAAAAATAAAATAAAAGATAAAGATAAGAATAAAAATTAAATTAAATAATTGTTTGTTTACAATGAAAGTAATTGTAGAACAACAAAATCGTTCTTTTTTAGAGAACTTTTTACACGAGAAAATTTAAGCAAGATTTGCTCATGAAATGAACGCACTTGACCAAGTGCATAAATAGCGAATTGTGTGTTTACTCCCTCTATCCCATTTAAAACCCATGCTTTCTTATGTAATTTACAAAGGAAATCATGGATTTTTGGTGGGATAGAGAAGTATACCTAAACGTTCCTATAGTGTTAGAAAAATAATTATTTTAAAAATGTATCGTACTCCAAGAGTATGGCTAGCAAAAAATAAGACAAAATATAATAAATAAAAAATATGGAAATCCATTGTTTAATTGTTTTAACACAAAATAGAATTTAGAAGAATATTTGCATAATAAAGCATCTATCAAATTTTATTTTAAAATTTTATTAAATGATTCAAGAAACATTTGTTAAACTTGCTACATGAATACAATAATTCCAGTGACGACCGTAGGTTGGAGTTGGTTTAGAAAAATGGTATTGATGACTATAGGTTCCACTTGTGGATTCCCAACGATTATAGGGTCTTATAAGCAAGCCGGCGAGTTGTCAATGGATAATTCTAAAGTAGGGTGTAACCTTTCTATGATGTAACCTATCCTAAAATCACATCCTTGATTGGTCTTCCCATGATTGTTCCATTTCGTCCTTGAAGACCCATTATGTGTAGTAACCTAACCTTTCACGTCTTTTCAATTTCATGGCCTTTCATCTACAAAGAGAAGCGAAGAGTTAACTTATAAAGTGATAATTATGTTTATAATCATAATTTTGATTTCTTTTATTTAATAGTCATTAATACCATATATACAATTGATATTTCGTTAGTGGTAGTGCGGAGAGAAGCAAAGTCCTAGTAAAATTTTCAATTTATAATTTAGCTGCAAAAATTCCAACATCAATACTTCCATGATTTTTAGTCATTAAGAAAATAAAGAAGTATGTTATTTCAAATAAAAATGACGTTTTAAGTTTATATGAACATGCTTGAACTATTGTATATGAGGTTTGAAATGTCATGAGTGTTGAAATGTTGTGCATCAGGAATTTCGGACCCCACTGATTCTGCACTGATTCAGTGCGATTTCCGATATTTCAAGGGTTCTCGCACTGATTCCGCATCGTTGCGTCATTCATTGCAACTACACTGATATGACACGATGTTCGTACAAGCGGATATAGTACTGATTCGACACGATTGATACATCCATTGAAAACGTATGAATTCAGCACTCTTTATACTCGTCAAATGTCGTGTTTTAATCGTCTTTAAAACTACACTGATTCAGTGCGTTTTTCGTGCGACATCATCTTTTCCATATCTAGATTTTCTTATCTTTTTTTGCACTACAACATGCAGGGCTTTTCCTACATCTACAAAAAATTTCAGAATATTTTGAGTTTGTTTTTTTTTTTGCCAAAATTGTGATGGCAGATCATGGCTGTGAGCTGTTTTTTTTTTCTTCAGCGAACTTTGAATGTTTTTAACTATGTGAAAAAAACTTTTTTTCCAATTTTATTTTGCATTAGATTATGCAGGACTTTTTCTATATCTAGGGTTTTTTTCATAATATTTTTAATTTTTGAATTTTTTGCCAAAATCGTGATGGCAGATCATGGCTGTGAGCTGTGTTTTTTTTTTTCAGCGGACTTTGAATGTTTTTAACTATGTGAAAAAAACTTTTTTTCCAAATTTTTTTTTTGCACTAGATTATGCAGGACGTTTTCTATATCTAGGATTTTTTTTCATAATATTTTGAATTTTTTTATTTTTTGCCAAAATCGTGGTGGTTGTGAGCTATTTTTTTTTTGCTCCTATGATGAAAAGTACAATGATAACCAATAATACCAAATTTGAATTCTAAAAATATAAAATGTTATTTCTTTGAAATTTTAATGTGTATTGCTTCTAAACTCTATAAATGTAGATCTAAAAATGTTTTGGGAAATTAAACCGTAAGTATAATTTAAAGAAGATTCTTGGAATATTCCAACATATTCCAAAATAATATAAAATATTTTGAAATATTCCAAAAGATTTAAAAGGATTCCAAAATATTCCAAATATATATTAAAATATTATACACGGATGTCGTACGAAAATAATTTGCATTATAATAGATACTGAAATCGCACGAATATAGTAAATGGCATTAATATGATACGTATACGATACTGAATCCGCATTAACTAAAACCGCATGTTATCCGTGTCTTATTAGCCATGTAATGTAGATACACGATTAACGCACGGATTCCGTCAAGCACGACTTTCGTGCGGAAACAACATTTTTTTGATAATCATTGAAAAGACACTGCATCGACACTCTAGTAATGCATGTCACTTCCGTACCGTAACGACACTTCTAAATGCACGTATGACGTGCGGAATCAGTGTTTAACGATAAACGCACTGAATCAGTGGGGTCGGAAATTCCTTGATGTGGCTATTGTACTCCAACCGGTCCAACTTATACAAGTTCCAACCGGTCCTAACTCCTTATAGAGGTTATGAGCTTTGACCAATCAGCCATCATGCCCATGCGATATTTTAAACAATCTACTCTTGACTTGTGAAATGTTAGCTTGGACTAAGCATTCCAATCAACCGTTGTTTTTTTTTGAAGCTTGACTTTTCAAAAGCCAATGATATGATAGATTGGGTTGTTTGTTCAAAGTAATGATAGCTATGGATTCCAAGATGAATTCAACTCTATGGTCCAATTATTGTTCCAAGATGCATCTGCATCCGTGAAAGTTAATGGGGCCTCAACACCACTTTTTGATATTGAGAGAGGGATGCGTCAAGGTTGCCCCCTTGCCCCATACCTCTTTCTCACTGTGGCTGAAGTGTTAAATGCTATGGGTTTCAAACGAGATGGAGTACGGTAAGGTCCAAGGCATAGACAACAAATAATTGCACACTACGCATACAATACATCCTTTACATTGTTCTACATGCTAAAAACGTTAAGCCTTACTATAGGTCCTGTATTGAATTGGACAAGATCCAATAGATATTAAAAGTGTAACAACTCAATAGGAAGGTCAATATGGATATCAACTAGGCATCACGTGGGCAAAGAATGATAGTGTAAACAAACTCTTAGGAGTCCCATTTGGGCTTTCTCTCACGACATCTAATGTGAACGATTTCTTACATGCCAAACTCGTCAAGAAGCTTACAAATTTGAGCGCAACAAAAAACCAACCTAACAAGCAGAGGAGTGGTGGCCGACAACGTATTACTCTCATCCATGTTCTTTTTCCTCTTGGTATGGGGTGGTACTAAGAAAAGGATAGCACAAATAAAAGCTTCTTTAATGAATTATTTGGTAGCAAGAAAGATTAAGAGATCGCAAGTGGGAAAAACACAATAAGTTTACCACGAAAGTAGGATGCTCAAATTGGAAAATGACACATGCCTACAAAAACACCAATAAGTAAAGTGATCTTTTAATGAGTTTCTATTTTTGCATATTGTAACTACATAACAATTCTCGCACAAAAAATCCTAAAAATAGATGTCGGATTTTAGGAATTAAAAAAAATACAACAAAAACAAAATCTTCTAGAATATATGCTGGTTTTAGAAAATGCCAAAAGAATTTGTGGATTTACTAATTATTTGGCAACCAAGTACTAGAAGTGCTACCTAGTTACAATATACTTATGTTCCTAGTATGCAAAGGCATTGTAGGAATGTCTTTAAGCCCAAGAACCATACAACCTTTAGAATTTTAATGGCATTGAAATGAATCATAGCAAATTATAGATTTCTTTTCCCTCTAAAACGAGAGCAAATTCACGTGATAACGGCTTGGATAATGGTTTGGTTAGTGTTCATTGACCTTCGTAACGATGAGCTGTAGCACAATGTAATGACTCTCCTCAAGTTTTGGTTAAGCAATTTCAAATAAAGATGATTTGAAAGATTGAATCCCTAAATGACAGAAGGGGTGAGGGCAAAACCTAGATGTGATTTAAAATGTTATTCCGCAACTTTGATGAAGTTTGATCTACAAGAGTAGATGAGAATCATGATGTTTAGTAATTATCCGTACGGTAAAAATTTCAAAAAAATGTTTTATATTCTCATTTAATGAATTAAGAAGCATTTATCATTGAATATTCACGAAATTTACAATTTTTATATTTAGAATTTGAAATTTGGTATGATTGGTTAATACTAGACATTCTACTCTAAAATTTTAAGAATATTTTTCTCAAAAGAGAGAACATCATCACTTTTCCAAAATAGTAAGTTTCATCACATTAGGACAATGTTGAGGTGTTTGTCTTTGAAACATTCTCTTTGGTAGAGTTTAACCCTTTAGTGCCTAGGTTTCCACTAAGTGGTCACTAGATCACTAGAAAATCAAATGCTGTAAAATCTGTAAACCATCTCAGTCCGATGTGTGAAGTTCAGAAATGTAACTTTTGATTATGTAGATGATGCAAAAAGAAAATTTGGAATCTGGCTCTCTTAGATATCCAAATACCTATGTAATAATCACCAAAATACTGCAAATACTTGAAAATACAACAAATATATACAAAGACAACACATGTACTATGCGGTATTTCTTGTGTTTGGAAGTTTGATATCTTGTATTTTTTTTTGGATTGTGTTCTCTTGTTCATGTTCCATTAGTGTATGTAGTCTGATCTTGATCAATGTACCAACCCCTTTCTTATTTTAACGTATAAACTTTGTCCTAAACCGTACATGGATAAGTCACTCTCACTTATAAAACTCACAATAATTATGTATGAGTCCGTTCTTAACATAAAAGATTGCAATGGAGAGGTCTTGGCACATGTCATTGCTGAACATCTTCACTTTCAGTTTTGAAAATTTAATCCAAATTCTATTTAACCTTGAAGTCACACACCCTCCAAAATCTCATTTTTGAGTGTCCATTATACAGTTCAAAGACATACTATAATCTTTCAATCCAAAGTAGACTTGATTTCCTATTTGAAAATATTTTTATTTTTTATAAAAATATATTTTTTCATCCTAGAAAATCCGTGATAAAATAGTAGTGACCAAAAATTGGTTGTTCGGTCACTTAGAGGTTAAAACATTGATTTCTCAAACCTCCTTTTGGATACTTTTACTGAATAATTCTAGAAATTCGAATTTTGAAATTTTTATGAACTTAGATTTTAAAGTACATTGCTTAAATAAATCAAGATTTTTGATGGTTTGAATTTTGACATTTATACTAGAATTTCTACTTTAAAAGGTCAAATAGTTTTGAATGACTTTGAGTAGGTTAACCCCTAAAGGCCCGAGGGGTATAGAAAAAAACTAAATTGTATTATAAAATGTGACTTCCATAATATTAATGAAGTTTATGGCAACAAAGAAAATGCAAAACATGATGTTTGAAAATTATTCATACAGTCAAATTTCCAAAAATTGATTTAAATCTTCATTTAATGAATTTAGAAGCAATTAGCATCATAAATCACCAAAATTGCATTTTATATTTTCGAATACAAAATTTGGTATTACTGGATAGAATTGCATTTTTCATTCTAAAAGGAAAAAAACAAAAGATTCGATGAAAGATCAACATTACTTCCCCTAAATAGTAAATTTTGTAACAGTGGACAACATAGAGGTGTTTGTTTTTGAAAAACTCCCCTTGGTGGAGTTCAACTAGATTTGGCATGATTCAAATTGGACTGAAAAGTAGACTTGATTTCCTATTAGAAAATAATTTTAATTTATTCAGAAAATTAATGTTTTGATCTTGGTAAACCTCTAAAAAAGGGCAGCGACCACAAAATGGTAGCTCGGAGCATTAGGGGTTAAACATCACCTTTAGAAACTAATAAAATGAGTTTCAAAAGTAAAAAAATAAAATACCATAAGCTAAAAGAAATCACCCAAAAATGTAGAAATAAACTCACTTTAAAAACACTTTTTCAAGCCAAAAACTGCAATTTGGAATCCACTTTATCGTGCTTGTTCCCAAGTAATGGTTATAGTGTTGTCAACCTAAGGAAAGGGTGGCATTAATTTGATAAACTTAGGAAACGTGGTGGTTGCTCTTATGGCAAAGCGGCTCGTGAAGGCTACGGAACCAAGGAAATATAAACTCCTTTTCTAAAGTTTAAACTAGCACAATACCAACTACTAGTATATAGTGGAGGTCGATGGGTGGATAACTTTAATCATCTCTTGATCCCTAAACACCAAACCAAGAGAAGTTCTATTGTATGGAATCGAGTAATGACGGGAAAGAAAACATTGCTTCCAAACATTGACACGTTTGACAATGTCTGTCCAAGGAACTAGGAAGAATCAATGAATTGAAATTGGCAGTAGTGTCCTCTGGCACAACAATTGGTCTTCAATTTTCAAATGCTGGGACTGTAGCCTTACACAAAGATGGTTTTAGAAAATATGGAGGTGCATAGACAATGGGGAGATCACAAACTTGGCAAGTCATGTTTTTGCAATGTTTATAGTATGTTGTTGAGATGAATAGGGGTGATTACGTTTGACATACATTTTACGTATGTTTATCGTATAAAAGAACGTATGAACGACATATTACAAACATGAAAAAACACATCATGATAAAATTTACACGTTTTTTATATGTCCTTCGTACGTTTTTTTTACGATAAACATACGTAAAACGTATGTCGAACGTAATCACTCATGTTCATCTCAACAACATACTATAAACATTGCAAAAACACAACTTCCTAAACTTGTGATGCATTCCTATCAAGTCGAGAAGCCCGACAAAAATTTGGATTGATGGAGGAAGAAATAGGCGCTTGGGAGGCAACCATATAGTTATTGAGCGCCCTGTGGCACAACATTTTACACCCGCACGGTCAATTGATTTAAGGAGAGGGTGGCGATGTTTGAGAACAACTTGTCCCTACTTCCAATGCTAGTGTGTCAAACAAGTGGAAAATACCACTCATATTTGGGGCTTGGTATCCAACAAATCTCGGTTCATATACCAAATTCTAAGGTAAGAGGTTGATCAACTAGCTTCATTGAAGTATTAATTCCCACAAGACTAAAGACAACAAGATATGACTGGAATAGTGACGATGAGATCATAGAAGTGGTGGAATGCGTGAAAAGAATATGAGCTGTGGAAGTGAAGAGACGCATCCAAAAGATCAATATGCTTCTCTATTAATGGAAAGTTCAAAGAGTTAGAGTAGAATGACATAGGGGCATAGCAACTAATATGTAGCTAGGCCACTTCATCAGACGAGGTTACCACAATTCTACATCCACGCAGTAATGCGTCCTCATTTTGGTGTGGAAACACGACATCATTAGACACAAGATTCCAATAAGGTTCAATAAAGTGAGTGGGATATGGCTTCTTATAAGAAGGTCCATTATTTGGATGCTATCATAAGAAAAGAATGATGCTCTTTATAATGGAGTTCACTCGAACATCCAGAAATTGTGTTGCAAATTTGGCTTCGTCTTATTGATTATAAACGTCTTGTTTGGGAGCAGATGCAAGTGGAGATGAAGGAGAAGCACAACACTAAAAAAAAAAATGGTTGAACATCTAAAAACTCTTTGGTGCTGTAACATTCATTTAACATTATTGTGACACAAATAGAAAGAATTCCATTGCAAAAGAATGAGAAATTAAACTACCCTGGACAAAGGTGTTGTAACAATTTTTTTGCTAAGTGGGATGTATGTATATATATATATATATATATATATATATATATATATATATAACAAACAAACTTTAGTTCAAACCTTGACAGTGGTAGTATTCCAGTCATGTGATCTAATTTTGAACAGGCTCTGACGCCCTCCCCAGTGGTGTACCTTGAGACGGGACGAAAACCAGTCTCATGGTTTCCGGAAATGAAATTCATTTGGTTTATATTTTCAAAACCTGACACTCCCTACTTTTCTTGCCTTGCGGGCCAGAATCTCGGCTTATACAGTACTGGAACCCAAAGATTTCATGACCATACAAATTTCTCTATTTATTCCACTATAAGACCTCTTTTACTTGTGTCAAAACAAAACCAAACAAAAAAATTCAACATTGTCTTTGATGTTTCATATTTAAGTAATTAATTAATACACTTTAAAGTAATTAATTAAATTATTTTGAATGTACATAAGGTTCTGTAATCCTTGCAAGGGTACACCCTTTTGCTTTCACTACATGAAAAATAAAATATTCAAAATATGTGATTCTTGAGGTAGAGCTATTGTGGACTTCCAACTCTCCACCATCATTCTTTAACTAAAGAATTACATGACATGTCCAATATTCTAGAATCCGCTACAGAGTTTCTCATGCAAGGATTCTTATTCCTAAAAACAACTTACAAGGACTAAGAACACCTTTACTTCCACCCTTGGCAGTAAAGGTGACGCCAACGCCATATTTATCATCATACTAAAATATGTACTCCTCCACCCATTCACGCCAAACATGCACTCACCAAAGCTACTTTTAGTTGGTGGGCCACTCACAAGCCACCACATACACACTAATAGACAAACAACCCTATGACTGCATTATTCCTTAAGCGTCCACACTACAATTATCTAGTCAAACCTCATCAATTCTTCACTAAGTTCTTCACATTTTAAAATATATTATACTTTAACGGTATTTTTCTCATATATTGTTAAACCGATTTTACTTGATTTTTTTCATAATTATTTAAATAAAATAAAATTTATGAAAATCTTCAAGATTTTTTCTTGTAAAAATCATAGTAATTACAAAAAATAGAATAGTATGAATTTTAAAGGAAAAATGTACATAATAATGATGAACGACAAAGTGTAGGTGGCATGCTTCTTGAGCTTACATAAAAAGAAATTTGATAGAAAACTTTTTCGGCAATAGAGTTATCCGTAAAGTCCATCAAATTTTGAAGAAGATACCATGAATATTGTTTTATTAAACTCTTATTTGTTCACTCCAAATAGCTAAAAGGTGTGAAAGATCTTGGTGGTCTATCATTATTAGGTGTGTAAGAGGTGTGTAAGAGCTTGGTGGTCTTCAAAAGTTTTTAAAAGTTTTTTAGCTCCTTTCTTGGTGCTAAAAAACTTTTGAAAACTTTTGAAGACCACCAAGCTCTTACACACCTCTTACACACCTAATAACGATAAACCACCAAAATTTTCCACACCTTTTAACTATTTGGAGTGAACAAATAAGAGTATAATAAAACAAAATTCCTTGTAGATTCATCAAATTCAAGGTGACTTTATGGATAACTCAAATGTATCATGGAACTTTAGAATTTCGAGCTTTAAAGTGCTGTAAAAAACGAAATTTTAATTTTTTTTGAAGAATGGAAAATTGGACTAGAAAGTAGAAGATAGCCTCCACACTTTCTTAGTTGGGACCATTTTCATTTGAAATTAAGAACTAAGTGAAAATTAATGTTTGACTAAAAAATGACCAAACATGGCCCCACGGGGCTCCACGGGGTTATTACAAACCAAGATCCAACTATATATACTAATAGCGTCCCCTCTTAATTCCATGTATATGACCATGACTATTCAGGGTGACCGGCCTATTTTACATCCATTTTTGCCATTAGTGTTACCTTTACTGGCAAGGGTGAAGATGCTCTAACCTTGCCCATCATATGTAAAGTGCGAATGATTCAAGATGCAAATCTAATAAATTACATAGTTAGTCCTTTCCTTCCAATTTTTTGGGCTATTTACCAATTTCAGGGATGGACCCAATTGCAGGGAATTTCCTTTTAAAAGGGCTTGGGAAAGGTATTGCATCAAGAATCTTTAAAAAGGCTACAGCGGTACATGACTTATTCTGCAAATAAGGCCAGATCCCTAACACTAACCTCCAAAATGTCTACAGCGCTCTCCAAATTTGGAGAATTGCAAAGATGCATTATAAAATGCCACTAAGAGGGATATTTTGAACTTGATGTATGAATAAAAAGTTGTACATTATGAATTTTAGAATCTATCCATTTGGTTAAATCTATGATTGCTATCACCAATATTTTTGTATAAAATTTGAAACTCAAAATTCAATTTTTTTAAAATTCAATTACAAATAAGATATTAACAATCTATGGATGAAATTTGTTGTGATTGGTTGAAATTGTAATACTCTAAGAGCATGCCCAGCAACATCCTCTTTCCACTCACCAACGCTATTTCTGACTAATAAAGTGCCTCTTATAGTTTGGAGTTTGATATTTCTACACCAAATACTCTCCATATGGCGGAGGTGGTTTCCACATCAAGCACTTTGTCCTACTTTGTGACAAGATCATGCTCCCACTTTATGAAGTTAACTTTAGTAAACTTATTCTCCATCATTATGATTATCTCAAGTTGTGACAAAAGTAATAGTTTAAAATTGATTGATGACCTCTATTCTAAGCACGCTTGGTGTTTGTTACTGGGGAAGTTCCTAATTCTCTCACACCATCTTGGATGTGGACTTGGTGCACACTAACAAACTGCTGGGCTTGCTCTAAGTGTAGTGATTTTGGAGATTTTGTGGTTGCTAAATTTTATGACTTGACTTTTCAAAAGCACTTTTGAACACTTTTGAACTAAGATCTTAGAAATTTTTGGTGAATCATAGCAGCAGGAAATGAAGCATAAAAATTTCACAAATCATCCCATTTCTAATCGGATCGCACATGCATGAAGCTAACTTCTCATAAAATCTATTGTAAAACATCCATACTGCAAAAAGTGCATGATGGACGAGAAAACATAGATGAAATCTATACATCGTTCAAAAAATCTATGCTTAGACAGTTAAGGGTTAAATGCATCCTTGGTCAGTACTACCAAAGGCAAGGACATGTTGAATATTAAAATAACCTAAAAATAGAATGCCAAAATTTTAGGAATTGTTTTTCAAAAGAAAATGTTGCAAAGGAAAAATAAGGATTTCATGGAATATTCAAAGTGCCCAATTCAATTTCCGCACTTTAATTAATTATCACGCATCGATGTGTCGAACCTGCCCTTTGGCTACAATAATGAATGTAGGCTGCTTTTAGACTTGAGGTCTTACCTTTAAGGCATAATTCCATGTGGAACCCAACCTGACATCATCTACAAGTGACTACTATAGAATTAAATTGAGTGCAACCATCATAACACTGTTAAACCTTAGACTTTGTACCCCTATTAAGTTTCCAAGATTCTCTCCGATGCCCTTAGATGCTCTTTGTTTTCACATCTTAAAATTTTCGCATTTGTTTGACTCCTACTAAATTTCCTAACATAATGGTAAGTGTCATCTTTCACTCTAGTTCCAAGGAAAGTTATTGTATGAGTGAAAATTAAACGAAACAGTAGCCGGTGCAAAACCTTAGTGCAATAGAATGTAATGTGTCCACCCTACTCATACATAATTTTTTCAATTAGAAATAGTAACTACATCTTTCTGCTAGTGACAAGTGTGTGCAAAACAAATATTATGCAACCAAGGCTTGTTTGGAAAGCGCATTTAAGTTAAACCACATTTACAATAATACACGGATTTGGTTGAAAATCACCTTTAAGACACATGGCTCAATTTGGCTTCATTTCCAATCAATGTCAGTTCTTCCAAGCTATCTTTTGTTTGAGAGTCATGGCGAAGAATAGTACTGCAACCTACATGATTTATAGTGGGTTGGGTTTTTTAAATTAACATGGAAGCCACCCAACCGGTCGGTCAATGTGGGGTTGGGTTCCACATGGAAACATACCCTTACTTGTAGGCATTGCAATAAGTTAGTACAACATGCAAGTAATAGAAGGTGGTCCTTCTAGATTTAACCCTTAACCCCTAAATGTTCTTACCCTCTTCAAATTTGGCAGTTTTCCAAAGATGCATTATAAAATGCAACTAAGAGGGATATTTTCAACTTGATGAATGAATAAAAGTTGTACATTATGAATTTTAGATTCTATCCATACCGTTAGATTTGTGATTGCTATCACCAATATTTGTGTATAAAAATTCAAACTTAAAATTTAAAGCTCTTTTGTAATATGATTACGAATAAGACATTGACAATCTAATATTGAATATTTTTTGTGATGGGTTGAAATGTAATACTCTAAGTGTAGTGATTTTTGGAGATTTTTTGGTTGCTTAATTTTAGTAGTTGACATTTTCAAGAGCACTTTTAGACTAAAATCTTCGAAATATTGGGTGGAGCACTACAAGATGAAATGAGGCATAAAAATTTCAAAAATCATCCCCTTTCTAATCGGATCACACATGCACAAAGCTAACTTCCCATAAAAGTTTCATTAAAAAATCCACACTGCAAAAAGTGCATGATGGATGAGAAAACGGATTTCAAATCTGTACATCATGCAAAATATGCATGGTTGGGCGGTTAGGGGTTAAATGTCTACACAACAGCTACTCGGTCAAACCTCATTAATTCCTCTCATTTTCAAATATATTATATTATCTGGTATTTTTCTCATATAAGGTATTGTTAAACCGGTTTACCCTAATTATTTCATAATTATGTAAATAAAAATGAATTTTATAAGATTTTTCAAAAAAAATTAATGCAAAGTAATTGCAAAAGTGAATAAAATAGTACGAAATTTTAAGGAAAAATGTAAATAATAGTGATGAACAACAAAGTATAGGTGGCATGCTTCTTGAGCTTATATAAAAAGAAATTTGATAGAAAAACTTTTTTTGCAATGTATATTGGAATTTTAGAGTTTTGAGCTTTAAAGTGTAGTAAAGAACGTAGATTTATCAATTTTGAACTTTAGGGTTTTGAGCTTTAAAGTGCTGTAAAGAAAGTAGATTTATCAATTTTGAAGAATGTTAAATTGGCCTAGTGAATAGAAGATAGCCCCCACACTTTCTTAGTTGGAACCATTTTCATTTGAAATTAGGAACTAAGTGAAAATCAACGTTTGGGTGAGAATGACCAAACATAACCCTACGGGACTCCTTGCACGTTTAGGAATTTAACCACTTTGATTGTGCCAAGACAATGGCGTCTGTTTCGAGAAGTAAAAATAGAAAAGACCTTGCTTGTGAGTATCTCAATTCTGTTAACCCTTTGAAGTTGAGATAACAACAAGAAATTGTTGATTATCTGTTGGTTTGATTATTTGTTGGTCTGATCGGCATTTTCTAATAGTGTCTCAATCTAAATTCTACAACCCCAATAAACTATTTCTTTAAAATTCGACCAAATAAAAAATGCAAACTTGGTCTAACTTCTACCCAAAAAATAAATTATTACCCTAATTTCTACCACCAAATAATTGGGCACTCTAATAATCATTGGAAATAATCACACAACATCTCACATTGTAAAAACCAAATCACAGAATAATATGCAAAAACCACGGTTTACCATCTAAATTCCACCAACTCATACAAATCACACAATAAATCAATCTCACGGTAAAACATATAACCGTATACTAAATATTATATTAAAATATCACCAATAATTCAAATCTAACAAAACACCTAGAATAAATATTAGGAATATAGAAAAATCACTAAATACCACGGTAAATGCTTTATTGTGGTTCATTTGAATGGTTCTCAACTAGGCTCATTTCAAATATGAGCACTTCAACTGTATTTTGCCTTGACTTTACACGTCTTGCCAAACAATTGTTCATCCTTATCTTAACCAACTTTTGACCAAATCTTCCAAATAAAGGAGTAAGAGGTTGGAGACATCCAACTCTGCACCTTTTACATGACGATGGACCAAGATAGTCATTCGTGTAGTTCAATGGCATGGTGACTACGCCATCTCTTTGGACCATAATTATCCACGCCATCCGCTTGTCCGCATGTCCTCTTGGAGGGACGCGGAAAGATGCTTTTAGGAGTTTTAGAAGTGGTTTCAACAAAGTGAATCTAGTCCAAAAGTGTATTTGAATTCATTCTTTGAAACCCTTGCTGATACCAGTTTTAACACCAAGTAAGAACATACCTTAAGTGTTTTGAGCAAAAATTAAACACAGTATGATATTTGACTTTTGCAACTTTTTGAAAGTTGATATTTAGATCAAAGATGCGAGCTAAAATGTTAACTATGATGAATTGAAATTACTTATACAATTCAGTTTTAAAATAAGACAACACTAATCAATGTCAAATCAAATTTAAAAGTATTTAGGTTTAGAAATCCATCATTTAATTTATTTTTAAAATTCTTGTACATCAATTTTGGTATGATAAACTAAAATTGTAAATAGAATCAACTTGGTATATATGTTCAATATATTACATTTTATTATGTATTCTAAATCATAATTTTTTTATATGTACAGTAAAAATTGTAGATATCTATTGTGGTTTCAATTTTCATTACTAGCAAAAGTATGCATTCAAAATTTCAATTGTGTAAATGAAAATCAACTTGATTTGGTTGTAAAAACACCCTGTGTTGTTTCATAGAACCCTCTAATTGGATGAAGATTAACCCCTAACTACCAAACCATCTATTTTTTTCGATGGTTTACATAATGGCAAGCTCTTTTCTCATTTGTCACGTAGTTTTTGCAATGTGATTTTTTTTACATGATTTTTTTTCAGATACCATTGTTATCTTCACATAAATGAAGTCCAATTAGGAAAAAATTGAAATTAAATTTACTAGGTCCTTTCATTCCATGTGAACTTTCATTTTGACAGAAAGGAAATTTAAGGTTTTGAGCTATAAAATGTGCACCAAATCTGTTCTTTGACAGTTTTGTAAACTCATCT
Source organism: Pohlia nutans (assembly GCA_022496805.1). Classification (NCBI taxonomy): domain Eukaryota; kingdom Viridiplantae; phylum Streptophyta; class Bryopsida; order Bryales; family Mniaceae; genus Pohlia; species Pohlia nutans. Next base: position 10,676,370 of record CM040092.1, on the reverse strand, counting down.
GAAAAATACTTAGGCATTTTATTTTAGATTCAATTTTACAAATGTCTTCTAATAAGGATGTCTTGCATATGCTCTTCAGAGTCCAAGCTCAAAAAGGGTTAAAAAAGCCCCATCTTATAATACATTTAGGTATTGTTGAAAACCTCTGGACATTTAGGGGTTAAATTCAAGGAAACTTTGAATTGGGATGAAGTGACATATACGTCATTTCAAGCATTTAGGGTCAACAGTTTAAAAATAGAAAAAAATAATGCAACCATAAGATCTTCTTTTAGAATATTGAAATGAATTTTGAAGATACTTTTTTAATCCCTAAGTGCCTACAACCCTCTCCACATTTGAAGAATTGCCAAAATGCATTATAAAATGCAACTAGGAGGGTTATTTTGAACTTGATGTATGAATAAAAGTTGTATATTATGACTCTTAGATTCTATTCATACGGTTAAATCTATGATTGCTACCACCAATATTTTTGTATAAAATTCAAAACTCAAAATTCAAAATTCTTTTGTAATTCGATTACAAATAAGATATTGACATTTTGCGGATGAGATTTGTTGTGATGGGTTGAAATGTAATATCCTAAGTGGTGATTTTTGGAGATTTTTTGGTTTCTTAAATTTATGAGTTGACTTTTTCAAGAACACTTTTGAATTATTTCGAACTAAGAACTTAGAATTTTTTGGTGAATCATTGCAATATGAAATGAGGCATAAAAATTTCACAATCATCCACATTTTAATTGGTTCACAGATGCATGAAGCTAACTTTTTATAAAATCTATAGTAAAAAATCACATTGCAAAAAGTGCATGACTGATGAGAAAATGTGGATGAAATTTGTACATCATCCAAAAAATGGACGCATGGGCAGTTAAGGGTTAAAGGAATATTGACTCCATAGAATTCAAGATTATAGCATTTGAAGTGAAGGAGAAAAAGGATTTAGTTTGTATACTTCTTGGTTAAGGTTTTTTACACTATAGAAAATAAATGCATTTAAAATTATGTTCGAGGATTGATTATCTGTTAAAAAGGATTCAGAAAATAAATTGATTTCATTCTTTAAAAATTTGTAAAGTAGAAAGAAGTACAAGATGAAAGGAAAAAACCAAAATGTTAGTAGTTATCTTATAGGATTGAAACATCTCATTTTCAATAGTAGAATGTTGTAGCAAGAAATTTAAAATTCAAAAAAGCAAAAGAAATGATGTAGGGAACATCATTACTTTCCCCAAATAGCAAGTTTTACAACACTAAGACAATGTTGAGGTGATCCACTTTGAAAAATTCTCCCGGGTGGAGTTGAACTAGAATTGACATAATTCAAATTGCGTTGGAAAAAAGACTTGATTTAGTATTTTTAAGTATCTTTTATTTTTTCAAAAACATATATTCTTTTGTTTTGGGCAACTCGTTAGATTTGGGCAGCGACCGAAAAATGGTCATATGAGCGTTTAGGGGTTAAAGAATCATCTACCTTACTCAAAAATCTACCATACTTCATGATAAGGGCGGCTTTACATTAGGATTCAAGCTCGTTTGATATCGGGCCCAATTCAACAAAATTTCAACCTATATTAGCTTTAGATCTCGCTTCAAATATTGAATATATAATATGATTAGAATGTAGCCTATTTTTTCCATATACCATATTTTTATTAGTAAAGGTGTTGGGCCCAAGAATTGGGTCCATTGTATAAGTTCCTTAGAAATTTCAACCCATATTCCTCTCCACATTTGTGTCTCTAGTGTGTTTTTAATTTTTTAATTTATGGAATGTGCAAATGGGCCCAAGTCCACAAGTTGGTCTTCCATTTTTTGTGGACCCAATTCTTGGAATTGGACTCGTGTCCGATTTTGTTGTTTTGATGTATAAAATGCTTTGGAAGATTTGGTCTCAAGTCTTGGTGAAAAGGGGTAGGGCCCAATTCTAGGATTTTGATCAATGAGAAGTGAGGGTTTAAGCCCTCTTACACATCACAAGGGGTCCGGCTCTTAGTGTAAAGCAGTCCTAAAATTTAACATAAATTAAATAATGTTTGTTATTTAGTGCCACATATCATCTTGTGATTGGTTTAGGGTGACATGACATCTCAAAATATGACGTGGAAATTCACTTTTGACACTAGATTATTGAATCTTAGCCTTGCATTAGGTACTTCACTTGTGCCTCTCTATTATGACATTTTTTAGAAGCCCTAATTTTATAGTGACAGACATGGATTAGTCACTGAAATGAGTTGTCACATCTGCTTGAAACAATTATAGAGGTATTCGAATATAGAGACGGTATTTTCAACTTCTAACGTGAGTCTCCATCCCAATAATAACGGATTTTGATAAACATTGTTTATAAATAGTTCGTTGGTTCCTTCATGAATAGTCCCTTAGGTATCAGGGAACTTGTGGAGACTCTCTCCTAGCATTGGAGAGGTCACGAGTTCCTGATACTCCACAGCGGTGAAAAGCTTTGCTTGAGATTATTCTCTAATTAACTATAGACTAGTTACGCAAACTTTTTGAATTCAAAACGAGTATAAGCGAGTTCAACAAGAGTTTCCACTTTGAAACACACTTTTTGGTTAACCCCTAAATTTTTGAGCGACCATATTCTGGTCGTTCCACTTTTTGGGCAGCCTCCAGGGACCTCATATTTTTAAAAATTTCAATGAAAATTTCAGTGTAGCTTCCAAAAACTACACTCTACATGTCGCACTTCGTTTCATGTAATTCCGATAAGTATTGCAAAAGTTATAAGCATTTGAAGTTTTTGAAGCGAGATCGGGCAACAAGATTTTTTTTATTTTTTACTCTTTTTCAAAATTTCTTTTTTGATTCATGATTGGTTGATCTTTATCTACAAATGAAGCTTTTAATCTACCCATTTTGAGCAATGGGATAAAATTTATAAGGAGATCTGTTTTTTGGGCAGTTTGGACAAAAAATACTTTGAAGCTCATTTCTAAACTCAATTTTCAATAATTTTTAATGAAATAAAAGGCACTGGGTGAAGATTTCCAAGTAAAACATTCTCACCGTTAAGATTGACATTTTACAATTCCATGTCAAACTTATTAATGATTTTCTTTTTCCTTTCACTTTGTACCCACTTCTAGTAATTGTTTTATGAAAAAATTAATATGAGCTTTTTTCTTACAAGATTTTATATTTGAAGACTTAACTCAATTGTTAACATGGCCTTGCCATTCAATGAATTTCTAACCCATTCAAAAAGAAGATATTAATTTCTAAAGTTCAAATTTGTCACCAGATTGAACCCCAAAAAATCTTCTTTTGCAACTTTGATCGTTATAATCTAAGAATCTAATGGTCATTTGGCTCTCAAATTTTGTGCTCACATGAAAATTCAAGTTGGGTATTAGATCTTACGGTTAAATGATGAAAAAAATAAAAAAAACATATGATATCTTCTGCAACTTCCAAATGCTGCGTTTTTCATGGTTTTTTGTGAGAATACGGTCCTGGTCCTTTAGGGGTTAAGGTGAGTGGGCTAATAACCGATGGCGACCATAAAGAGACTCCTCTAATGACTTCATCAAAAACACTCCATTGTGCCAAAAATCAACAATCACTAAGATAGTCTAGTGATTCTTCATTTTGACGCACTATTTGGACTAACCTCATTTGTGGAAACTATGTATATTCTAAGTTTCATTATGATTCTTCTAAACATATTCATTGTCAATTTCAGCCCAAGTATACAGTCACAAATAGGCAACCTACACCTTGGACTTTAAAAATTCATAACTTATTCAATATAACTCCAAAAATTATGATTCAACTTGGGGTAGATTTAGAATCAATTTGCTAATCTATTCAAATTGTCATATTGCACCTCATATTACTGTAAATAGGCACAATGTTTGAAGTGTTGGTTTATGGTCCATTCACCTTAACCTTTAACTGCCTTAGCGTCCATTTTTTGGATGATGTACAAATTTCATCCACGTTTTCTCAACCATCATGCACATTTTGCAGTGTGAAATTTTACTGTAGATTTTATAGGAAATTAGCTTCATGCATGTGTGAACCAATTAGAAGGGAATAATTTGTGAATTTTTTTATGCGTTATTTCATGTTGTAGTGATTCACCAAAAAATTCTAAGATCTTAGTCCAAATGTGCTCAAATTTGCTCTTTAAAAAGTCAACTCATAAAATTAGGCAACCAAAAAATCTCCAAAAATCACTACACTTAGAGTATTACATTTCAACCCATCACAACAAATTTCATCTATAGATTGTCAATATCATTTTCGTAATTGAATGACAAAAGAATTTTGAATTTGAAGTTTCAAAATTTATATAAAATATTGGTGATTGCAATCATAAATTTAACCGTATGAATAGAATCTAAAATTCATAATGTACAACTTTTATTCGTACATCAAGTTCAAAATATCCCTCTTAATTGCATTTTATAATGCATCTTTGCAAAACTGCCCAATTTGGAGAGGGTTGTAGGCATTTAGGAGTTAATTCTAATATCGTCATATTACGGAGGCTGGACTATTTCGTAATTGTAAATTTGTTGGGAAATTAAGCCGCTTAATTCTTGTTACAAATTAGGTTGTTGTGGTGTAGACGAGATGTCTGCGCCACCTGGGTTGATGAGTAACCGCACTGGAAGCTTATTGGTCAAAGATTTAGTTCTATTAGTGAATCTTATGTGTCACCGGCCTCCCCAAAATTGGCGAGGTTGGTTTGTATTTTATCTCTTCTTGCGATAAAGGGTTTCCCTATATTAGAGTTATCCGAAAACTAAACTTGTTTTCAAGCGAAGTTCAAATGGAGTTCTCTTCCTATAATCATAATTTTTAATAATCATTGTTTATGAATAGTTTCCATGGTCAGGGCTCTTGGCTCGGGGGAACATGTGGGAACTCTTCTTTACCATTGGAGAGGTCACGAGTTCCACATCCCATGATAGTGCAGGGCCTTACTTTAGATTATTCTCCAACTTACCATAGGGTAGTTTTGGAGTCTTTTTAAACTCAAAACAAGTTTAAGGTGAGTTTAAGATTTCTTTCCACTTTGAGACACTCTTTTCGTTTAACTCTATTCGTGTCAATCATTCAAAAAGAATAAATTTATTAAAAATATAAAAAATCTGTTGGGAAATTCTAATCAGTATACTCTTGAGGCATAAAATTTATTCAGGGTGAAGTGGTAAACTGTACCACAAATCCCAGTCACTGCTGAGCCCATTCCCAAAATAGCAAAAAGGTAGAGATCAATTGCAGAAAAAATAAAATAAACACGCTGGCCGGGGTCCAAGAAGAATAATGGGCACAATCTTCTTTATAACAATAAACGAGGAATCAAATCGGATAGTAGAGTAGTAGATTCACCTTTTTCAATTTGTGCCCAACTGAAAAAAGAAGAAGAATAGATTCACCTTTTAGGCCATGACTGACTTTCAAAAGAAAAAGACTGCCACTGTTGCAGGCCAGACTAATTACAATAGCTACGCTATATGATAGAGTAGGGGGGGAGAAGGGAATCAGGCAAAGCCAAAAAGGCTATCGATAATAATAACGAGGGGCGTGGGCTCATGACAGGGTGGGGTATCCGGTCACGTGCAGGATATCAATCTCAGCCCCCTCATTGGCTCTTTCTCTGACACGCCCACATGGCTCCCATGGCTCCCACCTGAACAAAGTTGGAAGTTTAGAAAGGGGCCCTTTTGTACCCTCCCTTCCTTTATTACTGCTTGCATGAGTGAATGACTCGCCACACACTTCTTTACTTCACCCCACTTCAACAATTTATGTAATTTTTTTTAATAAAAATTAAAAATTGGAACCCACCGACCTTGTGGTTTTTTTAATTTTTTTAATATAGTGAATGACGTCACTCACTGAATAGAACTGAGAATTGATTTGAAACTTTTCCATTTAAACAACCATGCTATGAGCATCAATCGGTAAAGTCCTAAAGTAGATATGCGAAAGTTGTAGTATGCGATATATAATACGTTACTGTGAAAGTTCTAGCATGCGACATAGAACACATTACTATGAAAGTTGTAGTATGCGACATATAACACTTCACTGTGGAAGTTTGAAGAGAAACTCAATTGTAATTAGAAAGAAAATGAATTTCAAAGTTCATCATGTCTAAAACTCGGTTTTGTGGGCCATAATTCGGAATTTCTTCAAATTTTGTCAACTTTTTCTTAGAGGTTCCAAAAAACTTATTGTGCCTTGGCATGTTGGTATACATCAATTTAGATCATTGTTAATTTTTTTTGAAGGAAGTTGATATTTACAGAATTAAAAATATTCACAATTTGACAAACATGCAAATGATGTTGATTCTCACTATATTTGAATATTTTGTTGGAGTTGAGAGCATGGGACTGCATTGGCCATTGTAGAGAGAGCATAGGTTGCAATATGAACCATTGTTACATCTTAACCCTTAATTGCATGAACGTTCATTTTTTGGACAATGTATAGAATTTCATCCACGTTTTCTCATCTGTCATGCACTTTTTGTAGTGTGGATGTTTTACTCGAGATTTTACGGGAAGTTCGCTTCATGTATGTGTGAACCAATTAGAATGTGGATGATTTGTGAAAATTTTATGCCTCATTTCATATTGTAGTGATTCACCAAAAATTTCAAAGACCTTAGTTCAAAACGAATCAAAAGTGCTATTGAAAAAGTCTACTCATAAAATCAAGCAACCAAAAAATCTCCAAAAATCACCACATTTAGAATATTACATTTCAACCCATCACAACAAATCTCATCCACAAAATGTCAATATCTTATTCATAATCAAATTACATATGAATTTTGAATTTGAGTTTCAAATTTTATACAAGATATTGGTGATAGCAATCATAGACCTAGCCATATGGATAGAATGTAAAATTTATAATGTACAACTTTTATTCATACATCAAGTTCAAAATAATCCTCTTAGTTGCATTTTATAATGCATCTTTGCAAAATTGCCAAACTTGGAGAGGGCTCTAGGCATTTAGGGGTTAACCCCTAGTGGAGAGATGGTGAATTTGGAGTTTCATGTGAATTCTTGTGGTGAAGAGCCATTTCTACAGTGGAGAGTTTAGGGCATTGTACATGGGTTTGATCGATTTAGCGGCACTTTTCCTTCCCCCTGTCCAATCCATCCTCACAAATGTTAAATGGATGAGCATCTGTGAGGATGGGTTGAAGTGGAAATTCTTGAGCTCAATTTTTGACACATGGCTTCTTTTGATATGTATCCTTCTTTTGAGCTTCTTGTTTGGGGGTTTGAGCTGCCACACATCTCAGGATTTCTCTAAATCCCCCGGTGGTCTTGAATGAATGGGGACAAAAGTGCTCCCTATTTTTGTAAGGTTCAGGGCCCACCTTAAAAAACAACCCCCTCCTCCAATGGTTTTTTATTCCCAAATAGGTACCCCTAGGGTAAATTGAGGCCGTAGGCCTCAAATTTGCAAAAAAAATCCAAAAAAAGCACCGAAGGTGCCCAAAATGGAAATTTCAGAAAAAGGAGGGGTGGATGAATAGTGCCTTGCATTCAAGACCACCGGGGGATTTAGAGACGGGGCACATCTCACACCATGCACCCAAACTTGCGATGTTCGTTTTTTGGGTGTTGAAATGTCTCAGTACTTTGAGAGTGTTTTTATTTTATTTATTTTTAATCTTGAGAATGTTCAACTGCATTTTGAGAGGTTTGTGAATTATTGTGCATTTTGGTGATTTTTTTAAAAATACTTAGCATTTTGCACGTGGATGTGCCCACAATTTGCCACCTGGACCCTGTAGCACCCACCTTGAACTAATTAATTGATTGAAAACCCACATTCATGACAAGTATGTACCCTAAGTGACTATGTACCCATACTATTTGGCAATTGAGTGAGGACTGATCGTGAGTGCATGATCCCATGTGGAGCCTGATATGGAGTAATGCTTCAATATTTTATTTTATTTTGAAACTTAATTCAATTAGGCGCACAGAACTGAATGAGTGACACTCCGATCAATATTGGTATTTATTGCATGGTATACTGGTAACGCAAAGTGATGCTTGTATGCAAGCACGCTCTCAAAGACGGTTCTGTCTACGGAATGGTCGTGCTGGGTGTTGGCATGGGCTTGATACACTAGGGGTGATTAACACTTAAAAGGCCCTTGGGGTCCTTGTCTACAATCCATATTTAGCCTTATACTTGTTCAATTGTGGTTTAATATATGAATTGTGATATATTGTTATATACATAATATCATGATTATTAATTTTACTTTGTACTGAAACGTGTTTGGTCATTGTTATTTTGATGAAACGCCACCGAATATAGAATATATTATACGGCTGCAAAGGGCTTTCGGGCCGTTCAAGGGTTAATCCCTAAACGCCTGAAAGGCCAAAATTTGGTTTATGAATGTAACTCACTATTCAATTCCAACTGCTTCATGGATGATTTCCATCCAATTCTTTTTGTGAAGGATTTTGTTTGGTCATGCCACCCCCTCAAGTTAAATCCAAATCATTCATAGGGTCCCAACTACAAATAGAATTGTAAAAACAATTCACAATGTAGTGTATTTTGGATTTTCTGCTTGTTTTGCTTAAACTAAATTTAGGCCATCAAAATGAGTTCTATTGCATTTGAGCTTCACCAACAAAAAGAAGCTTGCCAAGTCTAATTTCTACTCCACTTCGACTTTTTGAAAAAAATCATAATTGAGTGCTTTATTGCAATTACAAGTACGGTGGGTATTACTATGGTGTAGCAAAAATAAAATAAAATAAGGTACATGGATGGTTTTTATTTACTAATCTTTTCTTCATTTGAATTTACACCTTTGGTAAAATAAATTGGAATTTTTAAGTACATTTTGTAATTTTCTTTACAATCACTTTAAAAAACTACAGTAATTTCAAAATTTCACCAAACTTCATGACTTGTAGTAGACATGTGGCTTCATCTGCTAAAAATATAAAGTTGAATTCTTGTATTATTTATAGTGGCAAATTGAGTGTGACAGGTAAAGCATGATTCCATAGTCATAGGTCCAACCTTTAGGGGTTAGGTTAGTGGCCAGATTCATTGATCAATGAGTCCATCTTACATTCATGTTTCTTTTTTGTCTGCTGGGCAATGGAGTGAGTGCATGATCCCATGTGGAATTTGATCAGGGTTTGACTTGTTCAGGACAACTGAATGGATTTGAAGATACAGACAATACCATAATTTATTAGCTCAGATCAAAGGGGCGGAGGCTGCGCTGCATCCGTCAGTACAGATTTAGATTGAGAAGGTTCTAAGGTAGAGCGTTTGTTGGTGCTCGAAAATCGAGCCTTAGTTCTTAGGATTGCATGGATTTTGAAAAACCTGCCATAACATTCAGTAGCCTTTCCTTCATGCACTGTGCTCATCACCTTGAGCTTCCACTTGTCCACTTAGCTACTGATGAAGTAACTTTTGGGTGTGGAATATTTCACATCATCTACTGTAAAGCCAAGGCAGAGACAATGCATGCTACTGAATGTTATGACATGCATGGGGTCCTTCACTTTGCATTCATCTCCTGCACTATACTTTTAACCTCCCAAAGTACACTGAAATCACCATATACTGTGGGTGCATGAATAGCGTGGGTACCTTCATCCAATTTAACATATTTTCATCAATTTAAAGAAAATGTCATCCAAATAGAACAGAAGATCATTCAATTTGGATGAATTTTGTCACAATAGTTTGAAAAAATAATTATTAGTAAAGCCTCTCGTAAATACCATGGACCACAATATATGGTGATTTCAGTGTACCAAGAAGCCCAAATTCGGCCTCATGTGTATTTTAGCAAATTTGAGTAGGTTTTATGTAAACCAACACATGTAATGTTCTTCAATGATTATGGTGATGCAAAATTTGGTTTTGTCTAAATCATATCTTACACAATATGATTGGTTGTATTTGTCATTTTAAAACCCTTAAATACTTAATCATGTAGGGGTTAAGAACTTAATGGATATCCAATCATACAAACATGAAGTTAACCTTATTGGTATAAGGTGAAGGCATATAAAACCACCCATTTAAGCTATTGTGCTTTGGATTTTTTTGGCTAATAGATAGATAAGATTCATGATTAAAAGTGAAAGCATAAATTCTTTCAATTAAATGTAATTTGTATGAGATTTGAAAGTGAAAAAATAGTCATACTCTGCTTGTACCATGTAGGTGGTGTTTTATTCAACATTAAGTATCATGAATTGCATCCTAGACACCTTGGTTCCACCCACCTATAGAAACTTTTGATTGGATGACAAGTGGTTGGTTTTGGATTCTTTGAGGATCATAAGTGGTCAGATTTAAGTTTCTTGGCATGTGATAGTTGCTAAAGTAGTGGTGGGCGGAACTAGGTGTCTCTACTTTAATGAATTCTAAAAATTAACCTCTAAATGACAAAGGGGGTAAGGGCAAAACCTAGATGTGTTGTAAATGTTACTTTTGCAACGTCGATGAAGTTTGGTCCAAAAGAGAAAATGAGAAGCATGATGTTTAGTAATTATATGTATGGTCAAACTTTCAAAAAATGTTTTAGATACTCATGTAATGAATTTAGAAGCATTTACCATTTAATATTCACCAAAATTACAAAATTTATTTTTAGAATTTGAAATTTGGTATTATTGGTTTAAACTAGACATTCTATTCTAAAATTAAAAAATGCAATTTTTAAAGGAGAGAATGTCATTAGTTTCCCAAAATAGTAATTTTTATAACACTAGGATAATATTGAGGTGTTTGTCCTTGAAAATTCTAATTGGTGGAGTTTAACTCGGATCGACATGATTCAAATTGGTTGGAAAGTAGACTTGATTTCCTATTTTAAAATTATTTTATGTTTTATGAAAATAAAAATTTCATCTTGGGCAGCCCATATAAAAGGGCAACGACCACAAAATGGTCGTTCAGTCATTTAGGGGTTAACATGATTTGCTATATGGTATTTGAGATTAAAAACAACCCATATAACTTATCTATCAAAAACAGAATTACCACCAGAACTTTCAAAACTGTAAATTCGCGGAATGGGTAATTTCACTTCTTTCAAACCCTCTATAATTAATACATTAATGTTTGTACTGAATAACGTTCCATTTTCTTCATTACAACTACATTACGCATGAAATAAAGTAAAGAGATGAAAAACTACTAATTGGATAATAATGAGAGATAGTGAAAGGATGAAAATGATCTAATTTTGGTTGATTAGGGAGGAATGCACATTAGGGTCAATGAACTTCTTTGTTGCGGTGTACTAGTGCCTAATCTTTTGAAATTAATTAAGACAAATGTAACAAATATTTTGAAAGATATTTAAATTTCTAAAACTCTATGCACACCAAAGAATCTTAAAAAAATAAAATTTCTTAACTTCTTTTGTTACAATTGTCTTAATTGGTTTCAAAAAATTAGGCATTGGTGCACCGAGACAAAAAAAGGTGGTAGACCCTAGTGTGCATTCACCCTTAGGCACTTGAAGGTTAATGCTAGACATTGGTAAAAATATATGCCTTCTGTAAAAAGTTATAGCCTTGAGTAAATAGTTAGTGTGTTTCAAAGGAAATGGCAATAATCGGTGTAATGAAAATGCAGTTACATCTAACCATACAGACATGAACGGTGTCCGGACAAAATTACAAAAATATTAAATGGGTTGTAAAAAAGATGACCGGGTTGCTAGAGTGCCAAATTGGCCATATGATAGAGCGGGGCCCTTGGTGGTACCAGCAGATACTTGTATTGCACACAATCGTGGAATGCCAAAATTTGCATGACAATTGGATTCAAAAACCAGAATAGCTGAAAAGGTGTATATATTTTGGATCCATCACGTGGCTGCTCTCATGATATATATCCCCAATGTGTGCAAAAGCAATGTGCTCATAAAGCCTTTTTCTGCATTTTGACCAAGCCTTAACCCCTAACTGCCTAAGCATCCATTTTTTGGACAATGTACAAATTTCATTCAAAATTTCTCATCCGTCATGCACTTTTGCAATGTGCAATTTTTACTGTAGATTCTATGGGAAGTTAGCTTCATGCATATGTGATCCGATTAGAAAGGGGATGATTTGTGAAATTTTTATGCCTCATTTCATGTTGTAGTAATTCACCCAAAATTTTGAAGATTTCAATGTAAAAGAGCTCTAAAAAAAGTCAACTCATAAAATTAAGCAACCAAAAAATCTCCAAAAATCACTACACTTAGAGTATTACATTTCAACCAACCACAATGAATTTCATCCGTAGATTGTCAATATCTTATTTGTAATTGAATTACAAAATAATTTTGAATTTCACGTTTCAAATTTCATACAAAATTATTGGTAATAGCAATCATAGATCTAACCGTATGGATAAAATCTAAAATTCATAATGTACAACTTTTATTCATATATCAAGTTCAAAATATCCCTCTAAGTTGCATTTTATAATGCATATTTGCAAAACTGCCGAATTTGGAGAGGGCTCTAGGCATTTAGGGGTTAAATCAGCATGGCAAAAAGCCTCCATATGATACCTTAGATGGAGGGAAGTGCCAAATAATTATTTAAATAAGGTTTTGACATATGGAACATTTGAAAATCTTATTCTATAATCTCTTTTTCATTGTGCCAAAAGAAAAATTGAAAAAAAGAAAAAAAAAAAATCTCGAAAATTTAGACATGCATTTTTTGGGTTTTTTTTTTTTTTTTTCCATCCCTAAGTTCCACCTATGAAATTTCTTTTTACTAATTTTGTGACACCTCCAGCATATTTGACATCAACAAATTACAATCAAGGGTTTTTTTTTGGTCTATTGAAAACTCATAAAATTCTAGAAGACTAGGACAAAGGCTGACACAAACCACAAAATTCGTCCAACTATGAGACATCGGCTTCTGGTTTGAGCGGGTTGAGTGTTGTATTGATTCTTTGTAAACATAATATTCTTTAGTAGCCCCATTGTTCACCCTTGGGAATCAGCATCGCACGTTAGAATCGTTGCAGGAATTGTAATCTTCTCAAGAATCAAAAGCCATCTTTAGTTAAAGATGACTTGGCAGCTCAACAAACTTCTGTTTTTTTTAATAGTTTCTACATGTTCCACATCATCAATTCCCTCTTTAGATGTTGATTCCCTGCTCAAGCAAAAGGGTGTGCTGCACTCCTAGCTAAAGAATGTTATGAATAATTTCTCTTTCGTTTGTTGAACAAAAATTCGCAAAACCCTCCAATAAATTAACCAACCCTACGGTCACTGCAGGAAGTTACTGTAGACGGAAGCGTTTTTATTTATTTTTATTTTTTAACAAAGAAAGTACCATATGTGAGGGTCAGATTCAGACACCCAGTTGAAATTGAATTCCCACGTCAATTTTTAAAGATGTCCACACCACCCCTAAACCAATCACAAGATGACACGTGGAACTTTGTGGTAGAAAATAATTAATTTATGCCAACATTGACCATGATGTAGGATATGGTGGAAAGCAACCATAATGCTCAAAAGTTGGAACTGCCAAGCACTAAAAAGGAAAAAAATGCCATCCAGGATATATGAGCTTATTTTTAAGAGTAAAGGACTTTTGGTCCTCAATAATTTCCTAGAGATTTGGGCTTTTTGTATATATATATTTATTATTATTATTATTATTTTTTTAACAACTGATCCATTATATTAAATCACTCCAATTTTATAATTATTTTGTGCCAATCTTGACGATCAACACAACATAACAGAGCAATGGGAGCCAACACCCTTTTGCAATGGGACCACAACGAGTTACAATTAGAAACTAAGTATACGTGGCTATGACACGGTTGTCCCAAAATTCATGGAATACAAATGGCATTCCCTCATTACTTAGAAAAGTGGATCTAAGTGAAGATTCTCTTTTGATACAATGTTCAAAAGAGTGCTCTATTGCACTGCTCTATTATGCTATGAACCACAATATGGGATAGTTGTATTAACCCTTGAGCATCCATACTACAATTACCCAGTCAAACCTCATCAATTCTTCAAATTTTAAAATACATTATATTTGATAATCCTTGCATGCTTAACCCTTTAGTGCCCAGGGTGGTCCTGGAGGAACCACAGTTTTTTGGGTGATGTTTTTTTAAACTTTCTCTATTGAAATTTGGGATACTATTAATAGTATTCAACCATATAAATGTAAGCATAGCTTAATGAAACAAGTGTCGGTTAAATCTTGATAAGATCGGACCGTTGGATTGGAAGATTATAGTATGTCTTTGAACCGTATAATGGACACTCAAAAATGAGATTTTGGAGGGTGTGTGACTTCAAGGTTAAATAGAATTTGGATTAAATTTTCAAAATGAAAGTGAAGATGTTCAACAATGACCTGTGCCAACACCTCTCCATTGCAATCTTTCATGTCAAGAACGGACTCATACATCATTATTGTGAATTTTATAAAAGAGAGTGACTTACCCATGTACGGTTTAGGACAAAATTTAAACGTTAAAATAACAAAGGAGTTGGTACATTGATCAAGATCGGAATACATACACTAATGGAACATGAACAAGAGAACACAATCCAACAAAAAATACAAGATAACAAACTTCCAAACACAAGAAATACCACGTGTTGTATTTGTATGTATTTGCTGTATTTTCAAGTATTTGCAGTATTTTGGTGATTTGTATATAGGTATTTGGATATCTAAGAGAGCCAGATTCCAAATTTTCTTTTTGCATCATCTACATAATCAAAAGTTACACTTCTGAACTTCAGACACCAGACTGAGATGGTTTATAGATTTTACAGCATTTCATTTTCTAATGATTTAGTGACCACTTAGTGGTTACCTGAGCACTAAAGGGTTAAGGGTTAACTATGAGATAGTTGGAATGTATGACAAGTGACAGTCAATGATAGTGCGGCAAAGTGTGCAAGATATTGCAGAGTGTCATTTTAAAGGTGGTTAGATAAAGAGGTCTGAATGTATGTTGTGATTGGTCCTAAGCAAGTTTCAGCATACGTTCTTTTTCCAACACCCATGCTTCTAGTGTCTGAATCCCACTGTCTTCTGAAACCCACTGTTTTCTGTGGCACAGAACTCGTCGTACGCATACCGGTTTGTTTTGAAAATCAAAACAGACGACAATAAAAATAAAATTACAAAAACGAAAGATTGCCATGAAACCGTCGATATACTTATTCCTACTTGCACTCCATGGCAGGAGGTATTGGAAACTGGATCATGTACCATATGTACACAAATCTAAATCAACTTTCTAAACTGTAACCGTCAATAGTACCATCTAAAGGTAAAAGTAGTTGACCAAGCACTTAACACATTAACCCCCAAAAGACCAAGGGTTCATGGTTTCAAAATGATAACATCAATCGCTCATATAGAATTTAGATGGGGTCAAATTTTATATCATTGGAATTAGTGAAAAAACATTTTATGTGTTGGTTAAAACACAAATACATTTGAATTAAAGGAAGTTCACATAAGACTTGCTAAAAAATGTTATAAAAGACATGAAACCCAATTCAAGCTTCTTGGTCCTTAACCCTTAAACGTCAAGAGGGCTCGGGCGGGGCAGCCCAGAAGGCATCTAAATTTTCGGAGGAAAAAAAAAAAATTGAAAAAAATTAAAAAACGGCTCTGTTGGCCAGCATTGTTGCGGCACTGTAGCACTGCAGCACTTTTCAAAAAACGACCTCAACTGCTCCAACCTCAACTCCTGTTCATCTTGATAACTTCGACTGCTTGCCAATGATTCCACAATCTCCCAAATGAGGTGCAAAATTTGGAATTTAGATTGCTTTTTGAGTAGTTTTCCAACTTACCAATCCTCGCTTGATTTGGTTGAGAAAATCTCAATTATTCCTTTCTAAAAAGCCCGTGGGGCTTTTTTGACATTTAAGGGTTAAGGGGTTAACCCTTAAACGTTCAATTTACAGTTACCTGGTCAAACCTCATCAGTTCTTCACATTTTAGAATATATTATGTTTTTCTGGTATTTCTTTTAATATAATTTATTGTTTAAAAAAATTTACCTTGATTTTCTCATAATTATTTAAATGAATCTTATAAAAAAATTCAGAGTTTTTTTCTTGTAAAAATCATAATAATCACAAAAATACTTAAAATAGTATGACATTTCTAAGGAACATGTAAATACTAGTGATGAATTACAATATGAAGATCGCATGCTTTTTGAGCTTACATAAAAAGAAATTCGATACAAAATCAACTTCTACAGTGTATACTAGAATTTTAGGATTTTGGGCTATAAAGTGCTGTAAGAAACGCAATTTTAACAATTTTGAAGAATGATAAATTGGACTAGAAAGTTGAAGATAGCCCCTCGCTTTTTTAGTTGGGACCATGTTCATTTGAAATAAAATCAACGTCTGACTAAAAAAACAATCAAATGTAGCCCTTATAAGGCTCCTTGCACGCTTAGGGGTTATCCCTTAAACAACATTTTAGGTCCTCAGTGGGTAGCCCGAGGATCTTTGAAAGAATATGGATCATATATTTAACCCCTAAAATTCTGAGCGACCATATTCTGGTCGTTCCACTTTTTGGGCAGCCTCCAGGGACCTCATATTTTTAAAAATTTCAATGAAAATTTCAGTGTAGCTTCCAAAAACTACACTCTACATGTCGCACTTCGTTTCATGTCATTCCGATAAGTATTGCAAAAGTTATAAGCATTTGAAGTTTTTGAAGCGAGATCGGGCAGCAAGATTTTTTTTATTTTTTACTCTTTTTCAAAATTTCTTTTTTGATTCATGATTGGTTGATCTTTATCTACAAATGAAGCTTTTAATCTACCCATTTTGAGCAATGGGATAAAAGTTATGAGGAGATCTGTTTTTTGGGCAGTTTGGACAAAAAATACTTTGAAGCTCATTCCTAAACTCAATTTTCAATATTTTTTAATGAAATAAAAGGCACTAGGTGAAGATTTCCAAGTACAACATTCTCACCGTTAAGATTGACATTTTACAATTCCATGTCAAACTTATTAATGATTTTCTTTTTCCTTTCACTTTGTACCCACTTCTAATAATTGTTTTATGAAAAAATTAATATGAGCTTTTTTCTTACAAGATTTTATATTTGAAGACTTAACTCAATTGTTAACATGGCCTTGCCATTCAATGAATTTCTAACCCATTCAAAAAAAAAGATATTAATTTCTAAAGTTCAAATTTGTCACCGGATTGAACCCCAAAAAATCTTCTTTTGCAACTTTGATCCTTATAATCTAAGAATCTAATGGTCATTTTGCTCTCAAATTTTGTGCTCACATGAAAATTCAAGTTGGGTATTAGATCTTACGGTTAAATGATGAAAAAACTAAAAAACATATGATTTCTTCTGCAACTTCCAAATGCTGCGTTTTTCATGGTTTTTTGTGAGAATACGGTCAAGGAATTTTAGGGGTTAACCCCTAAGTGGGCCTGGATACAAGAATACAGATATTGTACATGAGTCGGTTTTTGGTAATAATCCATGATTAGAGCGGTAGAAATTGTTGAAAAAATGTGAGATTTTTTGTGGAACCTTGTAGAGGGTCTAGAGATGTGTTTGCAAAATTACGTGATTTTTAGACAAAAAAGGTGGGCTCTTAAAAGATTTGTACACTAGAATGCGTATGGACCTCTAGGGGTCACCATCCCACTTAAGGGTTAAGCTAGACATGGATGCATGACCTATCACAATAAAGAAACAAGTACACAAAGAATCAACTGGGAACTTGGGCAAGAATCAAATGATCCTCCAATACCTTTGATCTCGACATTGCAAACAAGCATGGAAGAATTTGTTGTTGCAACTAAGGTCGAGACACCTAAAACCGATCAAATAAGACATGTACTATACTTGGGATAGATGAATTGATATTTTGATTATTTTCCTCTTTTAGCACTACAAAAGTTAAGAAGTTTTCATATTTAATTAATTTTTTTTTATAATTGTTTGATTAAGTACAAATTTTTTAAGTGCGAAGTTGTAGGTGTACCCAAAACCGATCATATGCTCTAATGTACAAATGAGGTACATCTTCCCTTTCAAAATCTAGAAATTAGGCCTGATCGGTTTTGTGTCCCTGGTCGGGAATGGGTGTCTCAACCTTAAGCACATCAGATGCCTCACCTTGATGTACATTTGGTAAGGAGTTGAATAGTGCTCCAGCTAGAAGCAAGATTCCTTGGAAATCAAACCCATGGGGCTTAAAAAGACGTTAAAGGGTTAATGGCTGCAGCATATTTGGACAATTCTTTCTTAGCTGCCCTCATGAAATACAAGGAAAAAACAAAGAAAAACAAGGTCATGCACAGTTCATAGAGTTAGATAATTCCATACAATCATTGCAGATAAACGACATCAAGAAAAACAGAAGTGCTGAATCCACAGTAAGTTGTTGACAAAGCCAGAGTTTCTACACTCACAGTAAATTGTTCACAAAGCAATCACAGCAAGGTTGACTGTACGAAATATGACACTCCATAATATGACGATATCATTGTTTCAAGCAATACACAAGTGACAAGTCATTTCTGTAACTAATCCATCAGGGCTTCCCAAACATGTCATAATAGAGAGGGACAATTGTACTTCATCTCATGTCAGAAGTGTGACTCACTCTTAAATTTATTCGAGATCGAGCATTTTAACCACATCGAAAATTTTGTAAGCACTACAAGGCTCTCTATTGCGAATAATAATAACAAGCATGAGGATAAGCACAAATGCCTTAAATGCTATACCTGTGTAGCTTCTGAAGGACCCTAAAGCCAGTTGTAAGTCTTTTTTTTTTCTGCACTATTCTCTTTCACGAAGACACCTACAAACCATGTTATCATACATGCTTGGAAAAGGCACCACCCTGCCAAATGGATAGATAGATATATCCAGGGTGGTGACATTTCCAGATATGTCCCCTAAAACCCTAAATCATGCCAGCATACAGTAGCTCTTGCAGGGGTTGCCTTGGGGTTTCATCCAACTTCATCCTTGGAGTTCTCCCTGCCCCTGCCATGTGCTCCCTTAGCTAATGATGGGGCTGACCAGACGATGAGGTATATTCCTCATCATTTCATTTGGGGGGGAGGGCAGTCCCCGAGTTTACTACTGAATGTTATGTGCAGAGAAATGAAAGGCAACAGAGGTAGAAAGCCGCTTCCTTGCAATTGGCTGGAAGGGAGATTGAATAATCAGGATTATTGCATACCTTTGCTTACAATGGTAGACCCCCTCTGTTTATCAAGTAGGCTAGTTTTCACAGCATTTTCTGGTCTTCGCTTGCCTCGTCGGGGACGAACACCAGATCTGTTTCCTCCTTTGGGCTTGGTGGTTTGCGCAACCGGTGGCGGTGGTGGCGATGGTGGAGGGAAAACCCGGTCTGGCCATGGCGTTTCCTTTGCTGGCACAATCATCTCCAGAGGCGAATCCAACGTCCAGCTGAACACACCAAAATTGACACAAATCATTATGACATTTTTCAAAAAGAATCAAAGTTATATTCTCGAGCTCAATAGGTTGTGAACCCCACTTTTATTTCAAGATTTTCAGCCATAAAAGTTTCAATAGTTTTGAGCATGAATAAAAAGAAACTAATCTGAAGTAAGATTTCACCCATGAAAGTTTCAATAGATTTTTTAACATGGATAAAGAAGAAACTAATATTAGTTTACATGACATGACGTATCATGAAAAAATAAAATAAACTAAACATTATTGAAACATACAAGTTAAATTTCAGGCCTAAAGCAGTGTTAACCCTTTTACTCTACCTAAACTATGATTGGTAATAACTACACGATTGCTTATAGAAGTTGGCTAAGCTTTCATTCTTGAATTCAAGATGTGAGGGAATTTGTGCCAAAGAAAGATGTCAATGAATCATAGCATCTTAGATACCCTGATTCTTCGTCGAATTTGCAGTTGGGTCCAAGGTGTTCACAGCTCCTATCAAAGCATTTTATGAAGGACAAAAACCAAAATTGTCAAAATGAGCTGCCCAGAAGGGAGCAGCAGTCGTTAAAAGCCAAATTTCTCCATGATGGAGTGTCCAGGTTTTTTGGTGCACTTAGGAATGTAAGCTTGAAACAAAACCTACAAATTTGAAAGAAAACAGAGCAATAACCTAGGAGATATTGATCTCTCATGTTTAATTTTCTTTTAAGTTTAAGCTCCTTGTTGCAGTAATCAAGCCCTACGATGATGTAGAAATAGATGTGCACTTTCCAAGGACATTCATGTCAACTTCCAAGAACCTTTTAAGATTGCATAAATTTCACTATTTCGGTTTGAAAATGGACAATTTGGTCCGTAGAAGCATTGAGGGGTTAACCCCTGAGTGCCCAAATGGCCAAACATGGCTACTTCTATATCTATAAGAGTTGAAATAAATCATCTAGGAGACATGCTACCTTCCAAAGCCAACTTTTTATTTTAGTTTGGACACTTTGGGATCAAATTATCAATAGAAATTTTTCTTCAGAACTTGCTACTTGTATTTCAAAGTAACTTGAACGCAAGTTTTAGCACTAAAACAAACCCCTACAACCTCCAAAGGTAACCAGTGGGAATTGAAGAGTTATTTAAAGGCAACCAATGGAAGTTCAAGCATTCCATGCGTCAAGGATATTTCATTAAGGGTAGTCTAGTATCAATAGTAGGTTCTCCTAAGATTTCAACTTTAAAAATTTAGAGAATATTATTGCAACGTCAAAAAAAAACCAAATGATTTGCATTGTGATTCTTTTCCATTTGCTAACACACTCTAAATTTTTTAACCATAACCACACTCAGAAAGTGGGATCATAACAAGTGTTGGGTTTAAGTTTGATTACCTTAAGAATAGGAAATGTCAACTTGTGTTCCAAGAATGGAGGCAATTTGGATAATGCAATTTCAAGTTTCTATGACGGGCCTACTACTATGAAACAAGATTACAAGACTTAGAATCACAATAATTTGAAGTCTCTATGAAGGGCCTAGTCCTATGAGACAAGATTATGAGACTCAAAAACGCAAAAATCTGAAATTTCTACGAAGGGCCTAGTATTATGAAACAAGATTATAAGACTTCGGATCGCAAAAATTTAAAGTTTCTATGAAGAGCATAGTCTTATGAGACAAGATCAAATTCGTGAAAATTTGAAGTTTTTATGAAGGACCTAGTCTTCTAAGACAAGAGTAAGACTCAAAATCCCAAAAATTGAAGTTTCTATGAAAGGCTTAGTACTACTGTATAAGACAAGATTATAAGACTTAGAATCGAGAAGGTTTGGAATCAGAAACAAACAAACAACAGAGTCTCATGGCTAAAATCATGAACTGTGACACCCTAAAAAAACACTTCCACACCAAACACATGAGACTACTGATGAGAGTAGGAATGAACTAAAATGCATGTCCAACTGACGAGCATGTACTCAACGTGAAGATTTGAAAAATCTAGAAGTAGGTTGGATAGGCGTTTTAGTAGGTTAGACTTTGTGAAAAATCAACTCTGCATGAGACTAGGAAAGAACTAAAATGCTTGTGCAGCTGATGAGCATGTACTCAACGTGAAGATTTGAAAAATCTAGAAGTAGGTTGGATACTGTAGGTGTGTTAGTAGATTAGACTTTGTGAAAGATCAACTCTGCATGAGACTAGGAAAGAACTAAAATGCCTGTCCAGCTGACGAGCATGTACTCAACGTGAAGATTTGAAAAATCTAGAAGTAGGTTGGATAGGCGTTTTAGTAGGTTAGACTTTGTGAAAGAGCAACTCTGCATGAGACTAGGAAAGAACTGAAATGCATGTCCAGCTGACGAGCATGTACTCAACGTGAAGATTTGAAAAATCTAGAAGTAGGTTGGATAGGCGTTTTAGTAGGTTAGACTTTGTGAAAGAGCAGTAGGAAAGAGGGGGAAGGTGTGCTCTCACCGTGAGGGGAATTTGCTATCAGAGCGAGCTTCCATTCTCGCCCACCAAACAAGCACAGCTTCTTCACGTCCACAAGCTCCAAGAGCCTCCACCTTCGATTCATCCCTCACAAATGATCTCACTTCAATGTACTGACCTTCCTTAGGACTTTGAGCCCACTCCATCCAGTCTTTGATCCATACAGGCCGCTCAGCATCCCAGACTGCTCGCGCATTCAACACAAAGCCAGCCCACTCCAACTTAGTCTCCTCGTCCCTCCCTTTTATCACCACTTCCTCCTCCTCTAAAGGCAATGATCCAAATGCATGCCAACCTTTGATGCTCCCAGAATTATCACAGACCGGTGCCTGCACTTGCAACTCGGACGACGTCCTTAACACTCCAGTTGATTCTTGTTCAAATCCAGCCTGCCCAAGAATACCAACTGGAAGAGCGCCCACCCATTTCACCTTCTGAACTGCATCAAAAAATTGCATACTGTAAACGTTGCTGTCATCAGCAAACACGACCACGCCCTCCAGTTTCTGCTCCCGCACGTACCTGCATTAGAAACATGAATTTTTTTAAGTCTAGGATCGTAAAAAACTGCTGTGTATCTAAAAACACGTTGCTATCACATTATCTGATACAAAGAAGAAGAGATTGTCGTTAGGAATATGTAATTTTTAAGTCTAGGATAGTAATAAACTGTTGTGTGTCAAAATATCTAAAAGACAACGTTGCAAGAAGATAAATATAACATTATTTGATAAAAGGAATTTGAGATTGTCATTAGAAATATGTATTTTAAAGTCTAAAACTGATGTGTGCCAAATTACCTGAAAGACGACGTTGCAAGAAGTTAATATCAAGAAAGGAGCTAAAAGATTTCGAAGACCACCAAGCTTTTACACACCTCTTACACACCTCATAACGATAGACCACCAAGATCTTCCACACTTTTTTACTATTTGGAGTGAACAAATAAGAGTATAATAAAGCCTCATGGGCATTCTAAACATGCGTTTGAGAAACTGACTGCCAGCTTGAAGAATTCAAGCTATTTTCAGTGAAAATCTAGACTTTTTCCATTTACCCATATGCTCGCTCTGCCAATTAGTTTTCCAGCCTTATGTCGCCCTGCCTTCAATTGGGTGGTGAGGCCAACCTTACAATAGTCACGGAGCTCACAGAAAAAACTTTAACCCCTAAAGGACCAAGCAAACCAAATCAGGTCTACTTCATATGTTTTATAGCATTTTTGAGTAGGTCCTATGTGGACTTCTTTTTGTTCAAATTTATTGTAATTCGACCAACACATGTAATGTTCTGCACTAATTTTGGTGACACAAAATATAGTTCCATCTGAAATACATTTTTCACAAGATGATCGATTGAATTTGTCATTTCAAAACCATGAATCCTTGGTCCCTTAGGGGTTAAACCTGATGACCTTAACCTTTTCAGGACCAAGAAGCCATATTTGGCCTCATGTGTTTTTAAGGAGTTCATAGAGGGATTTTAATTATTATTTTTAACCAACACTTGTAATGTGCTTCACTCAGTCTACTGATATAAATTTGGTCCCAATTCAAAGTATACTTTCCTGGTCAATTGAAACCAGGCACCTTACCTTAAACCCTCGATTCGAAGGTGAGACTCCAGGATTGCTCGGTCCTGTAAACTTCGAGGAAAATGCTTAGAAGCTCCCAGGTGCACCAATTGGTGCACCCTCGCCTGCCTTAATAACGCTGCTGTCTCCGCAGAAACACCCTCTGCCTCGATGACTATCCAAGTTACAGGTCCCCGCACAAGTGACAATGTATGAAGCAAGCCTGTATGTCCATCATAAAGTCAATCACGGTCTGTCATTTGACAACCTCCTAGAAAAGAATTTCACACACACGGATAATGAGTTGTGCACAAATCAAATTGTCCATGATTCACGACTCCCAAAGCTGATCAACCGAATAAATATAATTCACAAACCTTACTCACTTCAAAACCTCTTCACCTCTAAGTGCACGCTCAAAAGCTGAAAATATAGAAAGTTCACTTTGGAAGCTAATAGTTATTCACAATAACTTTCAAACTGTTCAAAAATGCAGATATGATTTCTTCTTTTTATTGATACATTTTTATTGAAGTATCTTTAATAATTATTTTTAACTCC
Source organism: Pohlia nutans (assembly GCA_022496805.1). Lineage (NCBI taxonomy): Eukaryota > Viridiplantae > Streptophyta > Bryopsida > Bryales > Mniaceae > Pohlia > Pohlia nutans. The sequence continues at coordinate 10,652,230 of CM040092.1, read as the reverse complement.
AATAATTATGGAACCCAACTCACAACCCTTTCTCACTTCAAAACCTACCTCTTCACCCCTAAGTGCCCTTCCAAAAGCTGAAAATCTAGAAAGTCCACTTTGGAAGCTAATAGTTGTTCACACCATATGTATATTGTTCAAAAATGCAGGATATGATTTCTTCATTTTCCTGATACATTTTAGTAACTTTCTTGAAGTATCCGAAGTAATTTTTTTCAACTGAACTCCAATAGTTATGGAAGCAACCACCACTTGGGCACTGCAGAGTTAATTTGTCATTCCTGGAGTCTAAAATGTTGATGATTTCGTAGGAGTACACTCTTTAATGGTGTGGATGTACAGATAATGTAGTTCAAACTTGTGTCAACTTCTGGGTGGTTTTCTATATTTGAAGCTCTTGTGTGTCATTTTCAATTTTTGGAATTACATTGGTGATCAGTGGGATGAAATAAACCAGTGTTAGACTGGAATGGCATCTCTACCTTGGACAATGGTTCATTCCCATTTGAGGTCCACTACTTCTCATAATAACTCTGATTCATTCATTTCACCGAGAACCATGTAATACCAGTACAACACCGGTGTCAACTCCTGGGTGGTTTTCTATATTTGAAGCTCTTCTTGTGTCATTTTCAATTTTAGGGGAATTACCTTACCGATCAGTGGGATAAAATAAACTAGTGTTGGACTGGAACGGCATCTCATACAGTGAGACCTTGGACAATGGTTCATTCTAAATAACGCGTTTGAGGTCCACTACTTCTCAGAATAACTCTGATTCATTCATTTCACAGAGAATCGTGTAATACCAGTACAACACCGGTGTCAACTCCTGGGTGGTTTTCTATATTTGAAGCTTGTGTGTCACTTGTGTTATTCTAAATAACCTGTTTGAGGTCCACTACTTCTCATAATAACTCTGATTCATTCATTTCACCAAGAACCGAGTAATACCAGTACAGTAGGGTCCAAAAATAATTCGAATTTCTCAATTTTATATGTATTACCATTACAATGAGAAATTTAGGTTTCTATGAGCCAAATATAGACATGTTCTAGTATACAAGATGCACTACACATACATATGAGTTTCAATCCAAAAAAAAATACGTTCATCTATTTTTAATTAAATGAAAAAACCCCATTTTTAACCCATTTTTAACCTTTACTTTAGGCAAAAATGGATACAACTTTTGTAACTTATAATGTATCAAGGAAATATACAAATTGTCTTAAGAATCAAATACAAAAAAAATCACGACTTTTGGGATCTTTGTGACTAAAATATAACTGATTGAAGTTTCAAATCATTTTGCAAACAGAATTTTCATATTGAAAAAATTTATCCAAAAAGAATAAATACTAAAACAAAATTGTTGAAGCTTAAAGCTAGACTCTATTACCTTTCCAATGCACTTTACGGTTTGTGATTTGATGCATGTTTGAGCCCAAAGGAGCTTCTCAAAGATCATGGTTTCTAGCTTGGAGAAAAAATTCGAATTATTTTTGGACCCTACCGTATAACACTGAAAGAAACCCGGTGAAAAGAAGGATGGGATAAAAAAACAAAGGGATCAGTACCTGTTAAGTGCACACTCTGAAACGTGCGAGCATACATGGGGGTGATGGCAATGATAGGCTTCCAAGATTGAAGCCCATACAATTTCTGCTGCTCCAACTGCACCCGGGCAATCATGTTGTACGCTTGAGCCATCTCCACGGGGTTCGGGTGCGGCCAGGGCCTCACCAAAATGGGATGCCGGCCTACATACACCCGGGAGCTTTTGCCCCCTGTCTTGAACTGCTCCAGGGTGCGATTGGAAAACTGAATGAACAGCTTGGAAGCTTCCTCCATGCGGCTGAAATGGTCCCTCACCAGGTCCACCTCATGGGCGACTCGAAAGCCAAGGATTACAGCTGCCAGGCAGAACGTCCATTGCATCAGATTCCTACACACTGGAACACGTAACTTGGGGCTCTGCACTGTGGACTCGGTGCTTGCAGCAGGCTCCGATAGAATGATTGTCTTGCTCCTCACGCGTTGAGTCCCTCCTGGCCTCATGGTTATATGTGTGATTATTATTCCAGCTCAGACTACATGTCTCCATGTAGGCACTGGCACCACCTGCAATGAAACCATTCAGTTCACAACTTTTCTCAGCACGTTTCAATGATACAAGAACAAGCCACTACGCTGGCTAACTGTAGATATAGCTTTTGTCAATGCAAGGCCTCCTCCCCTTTGGTCCGGAGACAATACAGTAACAACTACAGGAATTCAAACTTTAGGAGGAGAGCACAACATGGCTCCATATTCGAAGAGAATTCCCAAGCATACAAAGTGATCACATTTCCAATGAATGAAAAAGCAGCTACATTACATTACAAGAGGCTCTAGCACATTGTAACAATCGCTCGCAGTTTGAGTAGCAACCACTTAAACTTCCTCACATTAGATGTAACTTCTGTCAAAGAAAAGCCTCCTCCAATTGGGTCCAGAGACACTACAGGCTGAGTTCATGAGAATTAGAAGCCAGCAAATGTAGCTCCACATTCAAAGAGGATCCCCAAGCATACAATGTGAGCGCATTTCCAATGAATGAAAAAGCAGCTACACTTGTAACAAGAGGCTCTAGCACATTGTAACACTAGCTCGCATATTGAGTAGCAAAGAACTCAAACTTCCTTCCATTCACTGTCGATATCTAACTTTTGTCAAAGCAAGGATTCCTGCCCTTCAGTCCAGAGTCAATACAGTAACAACTACAGGAATTCAAACTTTAGGAAAGTGAGCACAACATGGCTCCATATTCAACGAGAATCCCCAAGCATACAAAGTGATCACATTTCCAATGAATGAAAAAACAGCTACACTTGTAACAAGAGGCTCTCGCACATTGTAACAATGGCTCGCATTTTGAGTAGCAACCTACTTAAAATTCCTCCCATTAGATGTAACTTTTGTCAAAGCAAGGCTTCCTCCAATTGGATCCAGAACCAATACAGTAACTGTAGCTCCAGGCTGAGTTCATCAGAATTAGAAGCAAGAACAACGTGGCTAGAGGATCCCCAAGCATACAAAGTGAGCGCAATTATTTCCAATGAATGAAAATCAGCTACACTACAAGAGGCTTAGCACATTGTAACAATCACTCGCATTTTGAGTAGCAACGAACTCAAACTTCCTCCCATTCACTGTAGATATAACTCCTTTGTCAAAGCAAGGATTCCTGCCCTTCAGTCAATACAGTAACAACTACAGGCTGAGAATGTTCAAGCTTTAGGATGAGAATTAGAAGCAAGCACAACGTCGTGTCTCCACATTCTAAGAGGATCCCCAAGCTTGCATACTTTCAAAAACGAAGATATTACATTTCTTTCTTTCTTCCCTATCGACCCTAGGGCTTTGTTGGATCCATGTAAGTTGATTAGATACCAGCATCCACTAAAGGGTTCAGAAATGAAATCAACATGCCTCTACTTACAATCTTTTGGAGAGACTTTATGATGCACTGATGGGATTTTGCAACCTTAATACTATTTTGAGTTCATTGTCTCCTGGCTGATGTGGGAGGACCTATTACTCATCTATTCAGTTGGCCTTTGATTAGGAAGTGGTGTAAGCATGACTTGGATAAATGTTTATGGCCACTAATCTTTAAATGGAAATGGGATAGTCTACTATCACTTATAGTGGTCTACAACCTCCTAGTTTGAAATTGCATAAGAAACTTTGATAAAAATTGGATCTCAAGAGAGTGTGGTTCTTGTACCTAAAGTGATCCTCTCCCAAAAATCACACTCCTACATATGTCAGGATGCTTAAAGTGACGCAAAATAGTATCCTCTGCCTTAATTCTACAGAAGAAGAAACTTGTGTATCCCTCGAGAGACCCTATTAGTCAACAATTAAAAAAGGGTACTATGTCACTGATCTAATAAGTTAAATTCAGCTGCAATTATCAACCCAGGATAATAGAACTGCTTACAACGTGTGATAAACCCTGCCACAAGACCTGAAGGAACAAGAAGGCTCTAAAACTCATTAAACCAAAACAGTGCGTATCAAAGCCATGAAACCCTAGCCAACAAAATTAAGCGAATCAGAACATGAACAATGGCTTGTTAGAAGCGCATTGTTCATTGACCTAGAAATGAGCAAACTGTTTGTTGGTTCTTTGTCTAGTTGTTTATTGTAGCTCATTAGAACTGCATTTTCGAAAGCTCATTTCACTCAAAACATTTAGTTGAAAATTGAGAGCTCGCACACAATCTCGGTTTGAAACTTTTAGACATTCATTGAACGTTTTATACCGCCCTTCTGGTTTAACTCCTACACGTCCCATGGGGATAGTAGATACGCTGCCTTATAACTAGCATTTCCTACCAACAAGAAGTTCTAAATTAGGATCTCAATACAGATCGCTACAACCGCATTGATCTAAATTCCAACTTCTCTTTTGACCTCAAACCCATTAAAGGTGTGGATACATTCCAAATACAACCAACATACACCATATTCTACTTGCCATAAAGGCATGTTCTGACGTTAACAATAGAATCACAGCATCCAACAATGCCACACCGAAGAACCAAAACCAAGTGGCAATTAATCTTTCTACTGTACTAGTGAACACACTAAAAAGCACCAATGTGTCTGGATCTCACATCATTCTCATAACATGGTTACCCTAATATGCGCTAAAATAAAGCTCCAGCACGCATAGTCAAACCCTAAACGCCCCAACTCTTCCACAAGGAAACTAAAACCAAACCAAAGCAAGGGGAGCTTATTACACCAACCTGTAAGAAGAGAGACCGAGTGGACACTGTAAGCCTTCTCATCGCCGTCCTCTTGCGTGGCCTGCTACCCTAAATCCACCATCGCCAAGGACTCTCCATCTAGAACTAATCTGTGAGCAAACTCAAAAAGCCTGCGACAATGCTCTGCTGCACCAAATAGAGCCCATCATTCACAGCCACCTGCGCCAGGTTCTGCAACAAAGTGCTTGATCTGTCACAGGCACCCGTCTCTCTGAGTCTGGTTCTTTCTAGTTCTCTCTTGTTCTGTCTGTCCTTGCGGGCTATGATTGGGATGCAAAGCTTGAGATCTAGAGCAGGCTGGGTGTCTGGATTGCTTGCTTGCTTGCATTAGCTAGATGAATTTAGACAATGGTAATGAATCTTCAGTGGGTTTGACACTAGACTACTGTAGTACTGTTCTCCTCAAGAGAGTTTCTGTGCACACGGTCGCTCAAAGCAAACGCGGTCGATGGCGGCCTCAATGAATGACCCGGTCACAGGGGCAGGGTATATTTTTTCCCTTTCAAAAGTAATAATTTTCTTGCCGTACACTACATAACATAATAGAGCAGTTCATGAACTCCCCTTTTTCATACCGTAGTATCATAGCTCAGTCGCCGCCCCATGAACGAATATTTAGTATTTTTTGAAAAATAAGGTTCGTTCCTCACAAAATGAATTTCTTGGTTTTTGTTTTTGAGCAAAAGATGATTTAAAATGCCCCAAAATAGCTTAGAAATAGTAAAATATAGCTTTAAATAATTTATTCTATTGTTGTTTTTTTTTTTTTTTTTTTTTTTTTACGTTTCTTATTTTTTTGAATTATTTTTTGGTGACCGAGCTATGGTACTACGGTAATTGGCATGTTACCTACATCTAAAGTCGCCCATACTTGCGACTTTAAGTCCTCCCATTTTTCTAGTTATCATGGGGAGTTGAGGACCTAAAAGAATGGGAGGAACTGTAGTCGGAGGTATGGCTGACCTTGGTGAACCACCAGTTGTGAGTAGTATAACTTGTTAGACATAGACGGTGGAAATTGGATCTGATTTAAAGATGTTCATTAGATCCAGTTTAAAAAGGGGGGACTTCTTGAACTCGTCTATTATGCTATGTACATGGAGGTTTGATTGTTGAAATAGTTTCTTTGAATAAATTTAGGACGATTTGATCATTGGTGGGCGTGTATGGCATCTTCTGTATGAAATGAACCCAGCCTGAACAATGCTCTATAGTGTATTGTACTTCCAGATGAACATTTGTTTATTGTGAATTATTTATATTAGATACACGCCCAACTCTGATTTTGACTCAACAAGTTTGAGCTTTGTTATGAGTAAGGTTCTCAATGTAGAAATATGTGTTAGTATTGTTTCTTCCAATGTTTTTGGAATTTTGATTCTTCTTTAATCCGTAATTGACATGATTCTCCTAATTTCCACACCCAAAGTCTTATTTAAATCCCAATTCAAAGTCTTTAGGTATAGTAGAAACCTTCTTCCCACCTGGGTTAATGACCAAGCTAACTAGATCTTTAATAGTCCTAGATTTTGAGTCATTAGTTAGCATGCTTCTTAAAACTTCATTTTAAAAGGAAAAACATGCTTAAAACTCCATTTTAAGCATGATTCTTTTTTAATTTACTTTGATTATATTCTAAAGAAGTATATAGATCCTTCAAATATGCTCAGTTTGACATTTTTAAAACCTCACTTGGTTCAACGGAGTAAAATTTATGAGCAAGATTCTTCCAAAATATCAAAAAAAATGTGGGGTTTGGTATGTCCTTTTAAGGATTAACAAACTAGTTGATTTATATTTGAATTTGACTTTTGTGTATGTAGAGTAATCCATAAAAGTTGTTTATACATTTTACACTCAATTCTTTGTAATTGCACATTATTGATGTATTTTAAGAATCTTCCACATTGTTACTCCCTTTGTCCGGAAAAACTATCCTTATTCAACTTAACATTCTTTTTGCCAAAAGTATATCAAGAATTACAAAGTCAACAACTTTTGAAAAAAAATTATAAGCAAAACTTCAAAAATTGATACTTCATTCGTTCAATATCCAAATATTACATATTTTAGTAGGTTGGAATCATGTTCATAATGGGAACAACAATCTACAAACTTATTGGGTTACTAATAAATAATAGAAAACACACTCGGAAGAGATTACCTTATTCTACATGTCAAATCGTAATCACATAGGACAAAAATTCATTTGTCTCATGCAACAATACATTGTGAGAGAATTTAGGGCTCTTTGTCTGGTGGGCACTGATTCATTGACGAGACGATAAACACTTTATGCACGGTGACCTCGAAAGAGGACCGGAGTGTCTACATATGAGATCATTGAGAGTATTTCAAAAAAATGACTTTGGTTCTAAAGCCGACATGAATGAAGAATCCATTGAGAACGTTTCTATTAGATACTATAAACCATATGGACCCAAACGTCCATGGCTCCTTTCAGAGGTAGACTCTATGACTATGACAAGTTATGACCATGACAAGTGATGAACATGAAGTAGATGTTCACTTTTGTTACACTGAAATCATCATATATTGTGGGTGGGTGAATGGCGTGGATACATTCATCCATTTTAACAAGCTTTCGTCCAATTTGGATGAAGTTTACTACAATATTTTGAAAATTTTATCATTAGTAAAGCCTCTCATAAATACCGTAGGCCGCAATATATGGTGATTTCAGTGTAGAGCTGTTTGCCATGGTTGTATCTCCCTTTCATTTGTGTCCCCAAGTAAAAAGAATATTGAGGATTGTGGAAGCTCTAAGGTAGAGGTACCTTAACCCCTAAATGCCTAGAGTCTTCTCCAAATTCGACAGTTTTGCAAAGATGCATTATAAAATGCAACCTAGAGGGATATTTGAACTTGATATATGAATAAAAGTTGTACATTATGAATTTTTGATTCTATCCATACGGTTAGATCTATGATTGCTATTACCAATAATTTTGTATAAAATTTGAAATGTGAAATTCAAAATTATTTTGTAATTCAATTACAAATAAGATATTGACAATCTACAAATGAATTTTTTGTGATTGGTTGAAATGTAATAATCTAAGTGTAGTGATTTTTGGAGATTTTTTGGTTGCTTAATTTTAAGAGTTGACTTTTCTTAGAGCACTTTTACACTGAAATCTTCAAATTTTTGGGTGAATCACTACAACATGAAATGAGGCATAAAAATTTCACAAATCATCCCCTTTCTAATCGGATTACATGTGCATGAAGCTAACTTCCCATAGAATCTACAATAAAAATTCCACACTGCAAAAAGTGCTTGACGAATGCGAAATTATGAATGAAATCTGTAAATCGTCCAAAAAATGGACGCTCGGGCAGTTAGGGGTTAAACCACCACGAACCTAAAACCACCAACTTCTACACCCTTTCTTCATTTTAGGGAGGAAATGTAGATTGTCGGTACATGACTTAACTTTTGAGTGATTAATGCATAAGTCATGTAATGAAAGTCTACATTTCCTCCGTGAAATGAAAGATAGGTGTAGAAGTTGGTGGTTTTAGGTGTTATGGTGGTTTAAGATACCTCTACCTTATTTTCTTTTCTTTTTTCTTTTCTTTTTATCCCTTCAGTTCACATAAGATTCTTTAGCCAAACCTTCCTCAACCAAGATGAAGTTCTTTGACAGAATCCCTTATTCTCGAATATTGCATGTTATTCCCTGACAAAATATGGCCTGATTTGGAGGTGAGCAGTGCATGGGCTAAGAGCAGCTCCACCGCAGCCCTCCCAGAGTCTCTCGCACTCCAGAACTAGATGAAAAGTGCCAAGGGCCCTTCCAAAATGCCTCTTGACTCTAGATCCTAGCGTGTTAAGAAATGACCCTTCAAATCACTATTTAGTTGACTATATCCCCACATTCTACTTATGATTGGTCCATTGACTATTTGTGCACTTTTGATGTGTGAGGGGCCTCCAAGGGTGGGGGAGTGTAAGTGCAAGGACTCTTCAAATGTAAATGAATAATTTCAGCGAGTCATCTCTAGCGTGTAGGAGTGGGGATGCTCTAAAGAACCTTGACTCAGAAAGACTGAGTGAGTTATAACCACCTGCTTCTCCAAGCAAGCTTAATTTAACCCTTAAAAACTACCATTGTATTGATGATTCCGTGATCTAAGTTACACACAGTGATTTCGGCCACAGGAACTGAAGGTACCTGGCTGTCCTTTTGCCTGGCTCTGCACTTGCACTGCACTGCACAGTGAGGCTGCACTGTAGGAGAATTGAACTGTCTGAGTGCTTGAAAAATATACCTCATAAACTAAAATTATTTATTGTGTTTAATAAAAGTGATAAAACTAGTTTCCTTAGCAACATAAGGTTCTTTAGCCCATGCACTGCTCATCTCCGAATTAGGTCATATTTTGTCAAGGAATAGCATTCAATATTTGGGAATAAAGGATTTTGTTAGAGAACTTGACCTTAACATTGGGTGAGCAAGGTTTGGGTAAGCATAGTTATTCCATTTTTACAATATTATAAGGCCGGGTATACACATTAGCAATTGAGGGGAAGGGTGTGATTCCAAACTGGCTAAAGAACCTTATGAACTGAAAGACTGGAAATTAAACAGCCTTCAGTTGTAGCCATGTGGTCAGTAATAATAAGTTTCATGGTACAAGCAGGAGCCTGCAGGTCATAACATTCAATAGCCTTTGTGCCCATTGCCTTTCCTTCATACACTTTGTTCATCACCTCAAGCCTCCACTTGTCCACTTAGCTACTGATGAAGCACTGTTGGGTGTGGAATATTCTACACCATCTATTGTAGAGCCAAGGCAGAAACAATGCATACTGCTGAATGTTATGGTTGGTAAGTCCACGGAGAAGGCTGATTCAATACTTCAACTGGACATTTTTATTACTCCATTGAACAAAAGAAACAAATAATAAGAATATTATTATTATTAATCCAAAGACTAAGTATCATGAATGGAGAGTCCATAGCATAATAGAACAATGGGAGTCAACACCCTTTTACAATGGGACCACAATCTAGTTACAATTAGAAATTAAGTTTATGTGGCGATGACACTGTAGTACCAAAATTCATGGAATACAAATGGCATTCCTTCATTATTTAGAAAACTGAATTTAAGTGAAGACTCTCTTTCGGTCTAGTTTTCAAAAGGATGCGTCATTGCACTACTCTGTTATGCTATGTGTGTCTTGCACTAATGGCCCTTTGTCCGGTGGGCACTGGTTCATTGTCAAGACGAACAGACACTTTATTCACGCCGGCCTCGATTGAGGACCAGAGTTTCTATCTATTTATCTGTTGCAAGTGATTTGTTTACGAAGAATATTGCCCCACCACGTTGCCTTAAATCTCCACGCCATATACAACATGGCGCGTTTATTTGTAGAAAGCCTTGGTAAGGCCAGTTTGCACCCGGGCTTGGTTAGTTGCGCCTCATATCTCACTCACAAAGATGTTAATATCCCATTCCATACTAAGGGCCGCTTTACACCATGGCCGTCCAAGTCGAGAGGCCGTGGGATTGAGAGTCCAAACTTTGTTGAGAGTCCAAAGAAATCTACTGAAAATAGGCATAAAATATAGTTTTCATTTTTTATGAAAAGAAATCGACGGCCTCTCGACCGTAGTGACGGGTCTTGCAAAATGTAGGACCCAAACTTCCTCTCGAGAGGCCGTCACCTTGGTCAAAAAGTGTTGCCATGTAAGCATTTTGAAGGTCTATGGCCTTTGGACTTTGGCCTTTAGTGTGAAGGGTCGAGAGGCCAAAACCATGGTTTCTTGTAATTTGATTGGTGGAAATTGACAGCCTCTCGACCTTTGGCCATAGTGTGAAGCGGCCCTAAAAACGTAAGAACAAGCATAGTCAAGGGGTTAATTTCGGTTAATCGGAGAATTTGAGGCGCTTGGAGGAACGCGGAGCATACTTAATCCCTTTGACCTAGGATTAGAATTTGAAGGGACTAAAGATAAAATTGTCATTGGCGCCAACACAGTGGGGAGCAACGAGGAGCATGGGAGGCGCCACAACCCGTTGGCGTGGCCAAACGGTCATGAAGTAGCGATGCTCTTATGCCTCAGAGGCCTGGGTACATAAAAAAAAACTTCAAGTGAGACCAAGCGAACAGACCCCCTACAATTGGAGTAGAAAATATTGTACATTTTAGAATCTGTACATTTCAACACTTTAAAGTTAGAATTTAAATTATTTTGTAACAATTTTATTTTTCCTATCAATTCTATAGCTTGTTTGACATAAGACCGTTTTTCACCTCCGAGGTCTTGAAACGTGCATCATGCGGTGGTTGAATAGGATTCATGCAAGGCTCCTAGTTTGGTGTCAAAGCGCTCTCGTTGGCTGAATTATATCCAAACTCATGGTGAAACTCCAATGTGCTCGTTTTATGATGATTTTTTTGAGTGTCGCCCTCCCTTCCTCCGATCTTTTTTTTCCCTCTGTGGGCAACTTTCTTTCTTTCTTTCTTTATTGTTTTTTTTTTTTTTTAAAAGTTGGAAACAAAAACTCTTTGGACAACCCTTGACGGATAACTCTAATGCCTTGAACAGATTTCTCAAAATTTTATGAATCTGACTTCCCAGTAGGGTTGGCAGCTTGGGTGCTGTGGTGGATAGGAATTTTTTTTAAACTTTGCACAAAGCTTGTGAGTGACTACTCTGAACAGCAGGAAAAACGAGAAAAATGCATTGAAAGTTTGACTTTTGAAGGGTCAAAGGTGACGACGAAAGATGGGTTTTTTTGTCATCAGAGGTGCTGACAACCTTGCAGTCTGGTAACCGAACCTAAAAGTGACACTTGCTGATCCCTCATTTTCTTTTTCATTTTCTTTTCAATTTTTCCCGACACACACAAAATGTATTTTTGCAACCCGCGGCAAATTTTTCAATCAAGTAGTGAGACGCAGTGATCTCAAAACTGGCTAAAATTAGCTGGATTTCTACCCAAAAAATGGGGCTGCTAAATATACAAAGAAAGAAAATGATTTTTTTTTTAAATGTAGCAAGAATGCTCATCATGTTATAAATATTTAGCAACTTCATGAGGTGATATCTGCGGATATCATCATGGTATCACCTTAATATATCAAGGGTATTGCCGGATATTATAGAGGTATCGTGAGTAGTACATTCACAAGGTAGCAAAAGTATCTACCATTTATGTGGGAGGTAGCACCCTATGCTAAATGTCATAAAATGATTCTGAGATCACTGGTGAGACGATTTCACTGCCGGTTCGTGAATAAGGGTTCTCCCACTTCGTGAATGAGGGTTCTCCCACTTCGTGAATGAGGATTCTCCCACTTCGTGAATGAGGGTTCTCCCACTTCGTGAACGAGGGTTTATCCTTTAACCCCTAAACGTCCCAGGGTCCAGAAACTGCAAATTCAAAGCCTTGCAACTTTCTCATACAACCTCGAATGACTTTCATCTAAGTCACCTTTGTAAGCCTATTAACCCCTAAATGGCTAGAGCGCTCTCCAAATTCGGCAGTTTTGCAAAGATGCATTACAAAATGCAACTAAAAGGGATATTTTGAACTTAATGTATGAATAAAAGTTGTACATTATGAATTTTTGATTCTATCCATACGGTTAGATCTATAATTGCTATCACCAATATTTTTTGTATAAAATTTGAAACTCAAAATTCAAAATTCTTTTGTAATTTGATTACGAATAGGATATTGACAATTTGTAGATGAAATTTGTTGTGATTGGTTGAAATGTAATACTCTAAGTACAGTGATTTTTGGAGATTTTTTGGTTGCTTAATTTTATGAGTTGACTTTTTCAAAAGCACTTTTACACTGAAATCTTTGAAATTTTGGGTGAATCACTACAATATGAAAGGAGGCCTAAAAATTTCACAAATCATCCCCTTTCTAATCGGATCACACATTCATGAAGCTAACTTCCCATAGAATCTAGAGTAAAAAATCCACACTGCAAAAATTGCATGATGGATGAGAAAACATGGATGAAATCTGTACATCGTCCAAAAAATGGACGCTCAGGCAGTTAGGGGTTAAATTCTCTACCAATTGCAACAAATCTCTTGTGATGAGGAGTTGTTGATAATATTGGAGAGGCCTCCAACTACAAGTATGTCAATTTTGTTGAGTAGATTTTATGCTTGCAATGGTCCTTTCATGTACACCTCATGTACATCTGAACCATGCTAATATCTATTTTTGAGGCTAGCATCTACTTCTGTCCAAAGGGATGGTACGTTTAGGGATTAAATCCCTAGACCTATGACTATGGAATCATGCTTTATATATGACACTCTATTTTGCCATTGTAAATAAGATAATTCAACTTTATATTTTTAGTAGATACAACCTTGTGTTTACTACATATCATAAATTTTTCATAACTTTTGGTAAAATTTTGAAATTACTATGATTTCTTGGAGTGATTGTAAGGAAAATTCATATCAATTACAAATATGCTCAAAATTTATGATTTTTCTTACCAAAGGTGTAATTTAAAATGAAGAAAATTACAATAAATGAATATCATCCATGTGTCTAAATTCAGAAAAAATCGCTACGCCATGGTAATATCCACTAAATTTGTAAACCCAATAAACACTCAATTTTCAAAGTTTTCCAAAACTTCAAAATGGAGTAGAGACTAGACTTAGTAAGCTTTTGTTAGTTAAACTCAAATGCAATAGAACTCATTTTCATGATCTAGATTTGGTTTAAGTAGAAAAATCAGAAAAATCCAAAATACACTACATGGTGAACCGTTTTTACGACTCTTTTTGTAGTTGGGAACCCATGTAAAATCTAATAACATCTTGATTGACCTCAATTTAACTTGAAGAGGTGGGATGACCAATGAAATTCTTCACGAAAATAATTGGATGGAAATCATCCATTTAGCAATTGGAACTTAATAGTGAGTTACATTTAAAAGCCAAATTATGGCTTCAACGACAATTATGGATTAAGACTATATATTTTAATTTCAACAACTTTTATAGGACCAATTTAGACTATGGACCAAGATTAGTGACTAAGTGAAATGAAAATAGATAGATAGATAGAAACTCCGGCCTATTTCATCAAGAGAAATGAATTATTCTCAAGGTCACTTTTTCATGGTCAAACTTCGTAAAAATGCAATTTTGAAGGCTCTCAGGTCTCCCACTATGTGAAAACCAAACTTAGACCAGGACGATTGACCATGCACCAAATAAATAGTGAGATTAATTTTTTAATGTATGCCTAACCATGGTAATCAGTAGATTTGGAGAAAATTAATAATGATAAATATTACAAATATTAAACGACATTTTTCTAACATGGTCATCTGGTTTTGTGGCAATTGAGCCTTATTTTTATCAATTGCGGAAAAACAACTTGGATCATGAAACATTATCCACTAGGCCACTTTATAGGACTTTTGGGACCTCGACACCTGTGGTCATTTTCCATTTTCTACTTTTACCAACAATTTAAATTGTTGTGCTTGAATTTTTTTGAAAATTAAATTGCGAATCTTTTTGGCTCCCCAAATTTTTTTTGGCAGACCAATCCAACGACTAGGGCTGCCGTAAACACTACCAAGGGATCCACCACGGTCTTCCCAAGCTCAATCGCTCGGCGACAGCATTCGAACACAAGACCTTCTACCCCCAACCAAACACTAAACTACAATACCACAAAAATATTCATGCAAGTGAACGATTTTTTTGATAATTATAAATGAATGTAACCATTGGCCATTTTTTGCCATGTAAATTTTATTTTATTTTTTCAAATTTTTCTTGCTCTAGATCATGCAAGCTTTATTCAAAAACGAAAATTTTACCATTTTGATCTAGGAAGGGTCACCCTAGGCTAATTTGGGACTTCTGAAGACATTGGCGAAGTTAAATTTCCAATTAGAGCTATATTTAGTACGTTATTAAGGACCAGTAGCAAATAAAGGTAAAAACAGACTTACTGTGGACTCTCTTTGACTTTTGACCATCAACTGGTCGTATTATCGAAGGGGTTGGTGGAAAGAGCTAAATCAGCTTTGCTCTATTAATTAGATACATTCATAAATAGATGAATGAGATTATTAGTCTATACAACTAGTCAAATGGAAATTAGTCAAACTAGTTGTAGTGTAAAACAATTTTTTATTAGTTTAGAATTGAAGATAAAACAAAATGATTTATAAAAGAGGAGTAATGCCTCGCCTGATGGAGGGTATTAATTACCCTACAACTAAGCAAAACAAAAAAACATATAAAAATTAGAAGTAGTTGTAGAATAAAACCAAGTTTGTTAACACTTGTGTAATAAAACAAAAAAAATTATTAGAGTTGGTAGGAGCGAATAGTACCTCCAATTATCGGTTTAGTATATAAGGGGAGGACTTGAGCCTCTCAAGCACACACATTTTCTCATTGCCGTTTATATACGAGGAGTTTATATTGAATTTAAATCCTTATTGTTCTTGCCTCTATTTCTAGTTCACTTGTTTCCCTTTCTACTGCTAGTTGTAAAGTTAGCGACGAATTAGCAAAGTGTGAGAAGGAGGAAACTTATTTTAAGTCGTAGTACTTTATACGAAGAGTTTATATTGAATTTAAATCCTCATTGTTCTTGCCTCTATTTTCTAGTTCACTTGTTTCCCTTTCTACTGCTAGTCGTAAAGTTAGTGGCGAATTAGCAAAGTGCGAGAAAGAGGAAGCTTATTTTAAGTCGTAGTACTCTTGTTCTCCGCAAAAATCACAGTTTCATCCATCGGGGGCTTAGGCAACGTTTTTTTCATCCCATCATAACTTCCTCATAGAGTGTTCAAATTAAAAGTTTTTTTATAGTTTCGGAATATACAAAAGAAGTTCTAAACCGTAATATAGTTTTCTTAAAAAATTGAAATAGAAAAAAAAAAATTGGAAGTCCAGGAATAAATTTAGAACATTGTTTTAGAG
Source organism: Pohlia nutans (assembly GCA_022496805.1). NCBI lineage: Eukaryota > Viridiplantae > Streptophyta > Bryopsida > Bryales > Mniaceae > Pohlia > Pohlia nutans. Next base: position 10,636,433 of record CM040092.1, on the reverse strand, counting down.
TCGAAAAATTGTCAAAACTTCAAAGAAACATAACTTTTTCATATGTTATCCATTTTTTTACGTATTTTAGCATTATAGAGACCTTGGAGTGTGTAGTTTAACGTAGTGTCTTTATTTTAGATTTTATTTTGTTTATTTTTATTTTTTTCCACTTATTCTTGGCCAAATTGCTTATCTCGTTTATCGCCAAGCGTGGGTGGTGTTTTTTTCGACCGTGTATTTACATCTATCGACCAAAATGGTAAGATTCCATTCACGTTTGGATGTTCTTAAGGATTTAATGTTTTTTGTTTTTTTGGTATTTTGTAATATGTTATTAACATAATTTTAATAGTAGTAAGGATTTAATTTAGAAAAGAATAAAACCAAAGGAAAGTCCGTTACTTGGAAGGCAAACGAATTAATATCTTTTTGATTCAATTCATTTTTTATTTTATTTTTTGAATTATTGTTTTTAATTAATAATGTTATTCGTCGTTAGAAATCCTCCCTATAATAGTTAGCCACAATCTTTGAACCTATTATGAAAAAGGAAAAAATTAATAAGTACTTAGAATTGTAAGATAATTGTTTTTTTTGCTCACAGTCCACATGAACGCAACTTACATAACGACTCGATGACAAAGAAATTCACGGAGTCGGTTATGCTTCCCATACTGATTTTGCAAGAATGTTGGGGTTATTATAAACTTCTCACTGGATCTCCTAACGTTGACCTTAGGGTTTAATTTCTCGTGGTTCGTTGCTCTCAACCCCTCAACAAATTCGGATTTAGACTGTTGCCGATTAACAGTCTCCACCATCTTTAGACTTGATATAAGTACCAACTTTCTGTCACTTATTAACTAAATTCTATGAGACCTTAAATCCTACTTAAAGAACTTGACACTTCAATATTAAAAAACAGAACAACTAGTATTAAAAAACGTCAAATAGTACTTCAAAATAGTGTTTAATTTAACGTTCAGTTCAAAGTGTAGGACCTACTCACAAGTTACAAATTAACAGTAACATAAATATGATTTTGAACCCATGAGGTAAAGATTTCAATGAAATTTTCCACCTCAGAGGTCACTTATTCACCAACGAGCACGAAGTCGCAATTGTTGTAAAGCATACCTGACAATGTGCTCAATAATGTGTACAAGCGTGAAAAAACGAGGCATGTGGGCCATCTTATATATCATCTGCCCCCCTTTCGACAGCCTTAGACCGACTGCCCTATACCAACTGCCCGGATCCGACGGCTCAGAGCCGACTTCCGACGGCCGTTATTCGACGGCTGGATCCGACTGCCCGTACTCGACGGCCTAGATGCGACTAACGCAGCCTCACTGCCCTCATCCGAGGGCTAGATATGACTACCCCATCCCGACCGCCGTGACCCGACTGCCAGCATTCAACGGCCCATGATCGACCCACCACGGATTGCCTACACTAGACGGTCCGAAACGACTGCCTCTCCTCGGCGACCTCTATCGACCGGTCCCCCTACGACCGTCATGCCCCGTTTGATCCTAAATCGAGTGCCGTCGACTGCGTCTTTTCATAAACTGTAAAATTTAGAATGCACCAAACTTAAATACAATTTTTTAACTCGTAAACGTCCTTGAAATTAACAATTTTCCAACAAATCGTCATAATATACTATATCGAAGAATATTTCGAAATTGATATGCAAAAGAAAAATTGTGATTGTATCCAAATAAAAAATACATGACACTTGCTGTAATTAGAATAGAGTTACTGACTGCCGTCATTCGACGGCTAGATCCGACAGCCCCATCCGGTGTGATTTCGTTTTTCATATTTCATATAATTTTTTTTCCGTACATCCAAATTATATTAAAGCTAAGATAAGAAATAATAGAGCATGATATATTTGACCTTCAAATAAATTACATGTTGAAATCTAGAAAATAAATTTATGAATGATGTTTTTTATTTTAAAATCATCTGAAACTTTATTAATTTATAACTTTTGAACACTTCTTCCAATTTCAATGTTTTTTTATTTTGTTAATACATCATGAAGTATATTTTTTCATTATTAAAAATATTTAATGATTAAAAAACTTAGAAAATAATATATTATAAAGCTAACATTACAATATACTTCAAATTTTTGCAAATTGAATGAATTTGTATATCATTTTCACTGAGTGATCCGTAGTGTTTTAAAAAATGAATGTTTTGTTTACAGTCCCCGAATTTTATGGGGTCATAATTCATTCAAATCTAGACTTAATAAGGTATTTATTTTGTTCATTTTGAGCGCATTCTATTATAAATATCTTAATATGTTTAACTTTTTGTGAGTTCTTCTTATGTAAATTATGTTTATTTAATAGATTGAGTTCAGTTAAAAGCGATGTAAGGTCGATTAATTTTTTTGATTATGTGTATTTTGAATATTTTTTTAATGAAATTTCTTATTGTATTTCAGATTCGTCAGTATCATTCGAATCAAGTATAAGACGCTCGGTGATATGAGGCTTAAAGTGCCTCGGATTGTCTTTATCAACACAAACTAAAATGGAGATTCGCATTCAATCTTAGTACAAAAGTTTGAAAATTTGAAAATTATTATTTTAAAAATTTTGAGTATAATTTTGAAAATTATTATTTTTCAAGTTTTTTCTAATATTACCTTTTTTTTCTTTCGATTATTTTATGTTCAAACTGTTCATGCACTATGCTATGCAAAATTCACGAAATTAAATTAAAAAACGTAATTAAGAGTTGCGACGGAATTTTATTTTACAGATATTAGTGAAAATGCATTTGGTAGTAATTGATTTGATATATGTTACATGTTCACCGCAGCTTATCTAAGCATTCTATAAAAAATATGTTTATTAATATTTTTACTTTTACGATTCAATCCTGTAATTTACAATTTTTAATCTTGTGACATCACAGTATTTAGTCCTGTAACACATATGTAAGTGACAAATAAAAAATCAAAAGAACATAATCAAATTTTACTTAAATCTATAATATTTCATATATGATATTTATTTTGAACATTAATTGTTGATTGAAGACTTCTCTAATCTCTGTATTACTTAATCCACCAAATCTCCTTACCCAGATTATATCTACGACCTTCGTACTCGAAATACAACGGGTGATACCGTGGTCGGTGTTGGAAAGTTTCGTGCTTTTTTGCGAATTTTCTTACCACTTCATCAGCATCTTCATGACACAACGTACACGCGTTTGTGTACTCGGCAATTCACTTCAAATAATATGAGTGGTGTACATGAATCGGAAGCCGTCGATTGGTAATATCTTGGCAGCCTATCAAAGTCAATGTTTGGTCATCGTCGTGTGTACGTCGGAAAGCTCTCGACTCATGGAAATGACACGGATTCATCCCCAACAACACGTACAATTCGAAGTCGTCCACTTCATCAAAAATCAAGTGCTCTGTGCGATCTTCGACAAACTCGTAGTTGATGTGTTTGTATCGTCGTGTTGAATAATTCGTATCGTACTCCTTCCGATCATTCTAGTGCTACCCTTCAAAGTCTGCTCCTACACATTCATCAAAAAAATAATGCTTAGTATACTCACTAAACGTTAGTATACTCACTAAACGTTAACTCGCGCTTAGTATACTCACAAAACGTTAACTCCGCGGCCTCCGTTTACTTTGCTTCAATGATCACCGGATCATGAAGATTCGGAAACTGCAAATACCGCAGGACTAAATTCTCCCAAAATTCAAAGGAGATGTTCAGCGCACGTGGTCCGACAAGCAATTCCTCCGGAGTCAAAACGTTCGTCGATCTGAGCACTTCTGACAGACTAGGGTAATTAGAGTTTCCACTATTCGAAAGATTCTCCTTTTAAACAAACGATCACACCAAATTAGTCATAAAAAAAATATAAACAAATCAACACATCTGTAAATACATATCTTGATTTTTATATATATTTATATATATGTATATGTATACTATTTCTATACCAACTTATACTTCTCTATAATTCATCCTTTGAACCCCTGCTAACCGTTTCGATCGGCGGGGATGAGCGAGAAAGTGCAATCTAGGATACTTCCTAACTCTCTCCACCGTCCGTTCTTCCTTGCATAGAATGGCTTTCAACGTCCAACCTTGTCGTAATAACCTACCCTCCATTTTGGGAATGACAACCCCAAAAGTCCTTCGTACGTATACAGGACTTGTAGGGTGTAATCCACCGGACTTGTGGGGATGTATTCCGTAGGACTCGAAGGAACATACTCCGGCGAGCTTGAAACCACAAATCTCGTCGAGTTTAGTACATAAACGAGTTTTGAGGAAAACCTCTCAAATCTGAAGTACTCGATACCTCGACCTTCACACTAACTACAACTGAAGAAGGACGAATTTCGTTCCCACATACCACACAAAAATTCCTGGATTCCCAAAAAAGTTTGAACCATCAATTTCAAGGGAGACGCATCATTTATGTGAGCCAGAAAATACAACCGCTTTACGAATTTAAGTATTTTATAGTTGTTTCTTTCTTTTCTCACAACGAATTCAAAGATTGCGGCTAACGAATTATGGACGACTTTTAACGGAGAGTAAGAACTATAAAATGAGATTAAATAAAAAAAAATACTAATTTTTTTACCTTCCAAGCAACGGACTTCCCATGTTTTATTTATTTATTTATTTATTTATTTATTTTACTTTTAAAATTAAATTCTTACTACATGTTAACAACATTTCTCAAAAACCCACAACAACAAAATCATTAAATCCCCAAAATCAATCAAGGGTGACTGAACCTTACTATTTTGTTTGATGGTTGAAGACGAGCGGTAGAATAACCCTTTCCGGCGCTTGGCGACCAACAAAATAAGCATTTTTGCCAAGGGTACGGGAAAAAAATAAGATTTAAAAAAAAACAAAATGAAAATCTAAAAAAAAGACACTATGTTAAACTACACACTCTAAAGTTTCTATAGTACTAAAATACATCAACTACTTCTAGTTTTATATTTTTTTTTTCTTTTGTTTTGCTTAGTTGTAGGGCAATTAATACCCTCCATCAGGCAAGACACTACTCCTTTGTTTTATCTCCAATTTTATACTAATAAAAATTGTTTCATTCTACAACTAATTTAATTAACTTCCATTTGACTAAATAATGTCATTCATCTCTTTATGAATGTATTTAGTTAATAGAGTCAAACTCATTTAGCTCCTTTCACCAACCCCTCCAATAATGTGACCGGTTACTGGTTAAATGTCGAAAATAATTAACGGTAAGTCCGGTTTTACCTTCTTTACTGCTGATCCTTAAATACGCCCTAAATATAGCTCCAAATTGAATTTTGACTTCACCAATGGCTCCAGAAGGCCTCAATTAGTGTAGGGAGACACTTCCCTGATAAAAACGGTAAAACTTCTGTTTTTACTATGATAGAGTTACGGGCCGAATTTACGCCGTCTGATAAAATACACCTTTAACTTATTTGACTTCATCATTGGATTCCTTGGGGTTCAAATAGCTAAAATAGCCTTTCGGAACACCCGATTCAAGCTCCTAAGTCGTCTTTGGCACGCCTGATAAATTCAACCGCTCGATCGAATGATGGTAAGTTCTCTTCTTTTTTAATTTGAGTAGCACCCTAACTCCAATGATCACCAAAATTTACCACAAAGTAAAAGGTGCTTTAGAGACCCTTCTTAATTTTTTTTGGTAATTTTAGAGTCCTTCAATTATTTGTACAATTTTTTAAGTCTTAATCTCTACATATAAGATCTAAAATACTTATTGAAAAATCGTAAAAATAATCTATAATTTTTTTTGGAGCCTTCCTAAGATTCAAGATACTTTTATGGGTTTTTTGAGAATTTTTTTAATACTATAATTATTCTTATCATCTAGTGATCTACTTACAACCAAATTAAGTAGTTCTACTATCTATTTCCCTCCATATTTTAATTCCTATTACATAACGGTCTTAGAGGGCATCATCCCATATAACATATCTTGGTTTTTCCTGCAACTTTGACCCTTTACGATTCTTAATAGTTTTTTACATAGAAAACTACCTATATTATGGCATTTTTACCAATTAACTAAAAAATAGAAGAAAAAAAAAAACATTTATACATTTATACCATCTTAACTTCCACTAATTCTACTAATATTCTATTTTAGATTAATAAACATATAAAAAATCGAAAAAAACCTATCAATTAGCCACTGTGGACACCAAGGGCCAATTTGGTGTCTCACAACGACCCATATGAGGAAGCAACAATGCAAGGTCCAAAAATCCATTAGAAGTTAATTTTTTGTAAATTTTTCATCATCACAGAATAAAAGATACAGTATTTAAGAAAGTTTTATAAAAATCTGCATGATTCATCTTCAATAAATATTTATATGTATTATAGTAAAGTCAAAGTGATTAGAATTTAAAACATTAGTTCCGAGCAAATCAAAACATAGAAATAAAACAAGTTGAAATTGCATTAAATATTTATTGTTTCAAGATTTAATTTTTGGAGCCTTCAAATACACAATAATCTTAAAATGTATATTATTTAAATTCATATTGAACATGATTCAATCCATCAAACTTGTTCTCGGAATTTGATTTAGACATCCATTTTCAAGCTTTACTTTTAGAAACCGTTTTAAATATTTTAATTTGAAACTTTAGATTTATGTACCTCATAGGACAATAGAAGGCGCAACCGAATTAGAACTTATGTATTCCCTCCGTTTTATAATAAGGAGCCACTTCGCAGAAAAAAATGAGATTTAAGATGGAAATAGAATCTATGTTGAAAAGGATGAAACGCAATATTTTTTTTACGACCGTGTGTCTCGATAGAAAGGTATGAAAAATGTTGGAATCTATGTAAGAAATCAACACAATGAAAGAGTATGAGTCAATGTAGAAAAGAAATATAATGAATGTGGAGTGTCAAATTGATGCAAAAGAATATGTGGTTTTGGACTCTTATTATGAAACAAAGGGAGTGTATGACTTCTTAGTGGTAATTTATGGTCTTTGACCAAGAAAATTGTACTTTCAGCATTAGGGCTTAACCCCTAAATGCCTAGAACCCTCTCCAAATTTGGCAGTTTTGCAAAGATGCATTATAAAATGCAACCTAGAGGGATATTTTGAACTTGATATACGAATAAAAGTTGTACATAATGAATTTTAGATCCTATCCATATGGTTAGATCTATGATTGCTATTACCAATAATTTTGTATGAAATTTGAAACGTGAAATTCAAAGTTATTTTGTAATTCAATTACGAATAAGATATTGACAATCTACGGATTAAATTTGTTGTGATTGGTTGAAATGTAATACTCTAAGTGTAGTGATTTTTGGAGATTTTTTGGTTGCTTAATTTTATGAGTTGACTTTTTTTAGAGCACTTTTACACTGAAATCTTCAAAATTTTGGGTGAATTACTACAACATGAAATGAGGCATAAAAATTTCACAAATCATCCCCTTTCTAATCGGATCACATATGCATGAAGCTAACTTCCCATAGAATCTACAGTAAAAATTTCCACACTGCAAAAATTGCATGATGGATGAGAAAATATGGATGAAATCTGTACATCGTCCAAAAAATGGACGCTCAGGCAGTTAGGGGTTAAGGAAGTCACTGTCATAAATTTAGATAACTATGAGAGATCAAATATAGGGTGTCATTTATGGTTGATAACATATATATATTTTTTATATACCGTAGCCTTGTAGAAATGCGAGACAACACATTAAATATAATATACGGTCACTTGTAACACCCAAAATTATGTTTATAGTGTTTCTAAAATAGCATTTTAGTAATTGGTAGGAAAAAATATTTATTTCAGGGTGAGTGTTTTTTAGAGTGTAGTGTGAGAATTTTTTAAGAACTGAATGAAAACTATGTTAGTGTATACATTATGGTTGTTGACTTGTTGTTGGCATGAGTTGTTTTAAAGTTGCGGATTTCTTTGAATGTTTTGGTGAAACAATTAAGTGAGTCAATACTAACGAGTTCAGACATGTAACCAATTATGTAAATAACATGCTTCTTTTTGTATTGACAATATTAGTCTTCTCGTGTAATGTATTTGGTTCCTTACAGTGTAGTGCAGTGCTAAGGCAGTTCAAGGAAAATTAAAAAATATATAAATAATATAGGATCTAAATTTTTAAAGAGATTATAATTTATTATTACACATAGTCTGGCAAAAAGTTGACGAAATTAGAATTATCAAAAAATATAGAGCCTACTAAAATGCAGAAAATGAAGTAAATAGTCTCCTAAAAGACATGGTGTTTACCAAAGTCTCACCAAAAAAATTAAAAAATTCATCATCAATAACTATTTACATATGTCTTAGTGATGTTGAAATAGTCAAAATTGAAAAAGTAGTTTCGAACTTAATTGAAAAGTTGATATAAAACAAGCTGAAAATGCATTAGATATATATTTTTTCAATATTATTTCTTTAGAGCCTTCAAATGCACAATGGATTTAAATAATAATAAAAGAATTCATAATAAATATAATGTAGTTCATCAAACTAGCTCGAAACATTGAATTTAAACATGCATCTATTTACAAGCTCTACTTTTAGTAATTTTTTATGATTCTTATTTTGAAACTTTGGATTCAAGTACTTATCATAACAACAGAGGGCCCCATAAAATTAGAACTAATAGAAAAGACAATTTAATATTCTATTATAGCCATTGACCAAAAACATTATATTTGCAACATAGTAGAATAACTTTTTGGTATACAATACTATGCTTTCACCCGAATGACATACATTTGATTCATATCAGTTTAACCCCTAAGCTCCCAAGCGACCATTTTTTTTATCATATCATGTTTGAAATGGGCTGCTCAAAACAAATAAATATATGTTTTTGAAAAATAAGAAATATTTAAAAATACTACGGGTGAAAGCACGAAAAACTGTACCAGAAAGTTAGTCTGCCATACTAAAATCATAATTGTTTTGGTCAAAGGCTATAAATTTATATAAAATATATTGTATTTTGGTTTTAATTTCATCAAGCCCTCTAGAGTTCTTATAGGTACTTAAATCCAAATTTTCAGAACAAAATCTTCCAAAAAGTTTACAAAAAGTAGTGTTTGAAAATGAATGCCTAAATCCAATCTCGGTTGCAAAATTGATGGCCTTAAATACACTTAACATAAATATAATTTTTATGACCTTTGAGATAATGATAGAATTGAGGTCCTTGTCCAAAAAGAAAGTAGAAAAAAATATGTTTTGATATACTTTTTGCTTGTTTTATATCAACTTTGTTGATAGTACGTAACTACTTTTTCAACTTTGGCCACTTCTACGTCAATAAAAAAATTATAACTACTTATTGAAGATCATTTCCTCAAATTTTTTCGGTAGACTTTATAAAACAATAGGTGTTGTATTTTATTGTTATTTAATTTTTTATGAAATTCAAATTTATAATGTATTTTTGAACCCTGCATTGTTGAATGGTCATAATAGTTAGAGGTGGTACACTTTTTCGTGCTTTCACCCAGACATCAAATCTATTTTCCAACGCAATTTGAATTTTATCAATCCAAGTTAAACTCTATTGTGAAGAGTTTTTCAAAGTGGATCACCTCAACATTCTCATGGTGTTATAGAACTTGCTATTTGAAGAAAGTAATGATGTTCCTTCTATCATTTCTTTTGTTTTTTTGAAGTTTACAATTGATGAATCAATTTTAACTAATCATGCTAAATTTTAAACTCTAAAAGTGAAAATTATGATTTGTAGAAATTTTCAAAGGTTAATGCTTTTAAATTCATTAAAAATATCTAAAGTATCTTTTAGAAGTTTGACCGTATGGATAGTTTGTACATATAATGCCCTACTTTTTTTCTATTGAACCAAACTTCATCAAACATATAGAAGGCACATATTATAACACATTTATGTTTTGTGCAATTTCCCTCGGGCTTTTAGGGTTTAAAAGATAATATCAAAATTCTTTTAAACCCTAAAGGACTATTGGTGTTTCTTGTTTTTGAGCATCATTTTCTTCTCTTTTTTAATCATTTTGTTGTGATTTCTTTTTTTGTTCTTCGTAGCTAATACCAATTTTAACATTACGAAGAAAATTAAAGAATTTTTTGACCAATTTAACAAATTTTCCCATGTCTCTAATGATGGTAAAAAAAAAGTATAAAAAGATTGTCATTTCATCTTTTGAATTCAAACGCTATAAACTTGCAATCTGTACAATCAAATTCTATAGTTTTTTTACTAAACATTGTTTTGGTAGTCTAAAGCAAGATCCTACAATTAAAAATGAAAAAAATATTTCTAAGGTATATTTTAAGTCCTTTTTAGACTGCCCATTCTCCCCCAAAAAACCTCTTTCTTTCTATGGCTTCCACTTACGTTGTCGGAATCAAAAAACATTGAATCCCCATTTTTGTATCAACATACCAAATTCATATTATGTTTTCAAAAATATTTGGATAAAAATTTGACACCCTAGACATCTATTCAAACATTAAAAAGTCCTAGGTAGAACACATTGTTCTTTAGGGGTTAACCCTTTAGTGCCTAGGGTGGTTCTGGAGAAACCACAGTTTTTTGGGTGATATTTTTTTTAAACTTTCTCTCTTGAAATTAGGAATGCTATCAATAGTATTCAACCGTATCAATATAACCATAGCTTAATGAAACAAGTTTTGGTTAAATCTTGGTCAGATCAGACCGTTGGATTGGAAGATTATAGTATGTCTTTGAACCGTATAATGCACACTCCAAAATGAGATTTTGAGGGGTGTGTGACTTCAAAGTTAAATATAATTTTGGTTAAATTTTCAAAAATGAAAGTGAAGCAGTTCAGCAATGACCTATGTCAACACCTCTCCATTGCAATCTTTCATGTCAAGAACTGACTCACACATAATTATTGTGAATTTTATAAGTGAGAGTGACTTATCTATGTACGGTTTAAGACAAAATTTATACGTTAAAATAAGAAAGGATTTGGTACATTGATCAATATTGGAATACATACATTGATGGAACATGAACAAGAGAACACAATCCAAAAATAAATACAAGGTAACAAACTTTCAAATACAAGAAATGCCGCATAGTACATGTGTTGTATTTGTAAGTATTTGCTGTATTATGAGGTATCTGCAGTATTTTGGTGTTTTGAACATAGGTATTTGGATATCTAAAAAAGTCAGATTTCAAAATTTCTTTTTGCAACATTTGCATAATCAAAAGTTACACTTCTGAACTTCAAACACCGAACTAAGATAGTTCACAGATTTTACAGCATTTCATTTTTTAGTGATCTAGGGACCACTTACTGGTTACCTAGGCACTAAAGGGTTAATCTTCTTTGCATATAAACTTAACAATGAAAAGTTTGATAGGTGTGACAAGGATTTTAGACCACCACATATAATTTAAATATCCATAATCATTCATGTTAATCCTTGAAAGCCCGAGGGGTATTGGACAAAACATAAATGTGTTATAATATGTGCCTTCCATATGTTTGATGAAGTTTGGTTCAATAAACAAAATGTAGGACATCATTTCTACAAATTATTCATATGGTCAAACTTCCAAAAAATACTTTAGATATTTTTTCAATGAGTTTAAAAGCATTAAACTTTGAAAATTTGTATAAATTATAATTTTCACTTTTAGAGTTTAAAACTGTCTTAATATTTACCCTAGATTTTCTTTTACAGCATGTTTATACTGTTCAGCCATGTAACTCTTTGAAAACTAAGCGTTTTCGTAGTCTCTTCCCTGGTGGGGCAGAGCCAACAAAGGCGAAATCCATTTAGTTAGGGTTCCAGGAAACATTACGAAGCACGGTAACGGGGGAGGTTCCCAACCCACGGTAATCGAACGCGACCCCATGACCGGCGGGGAAGCCTCGAGAACTACGACGATGAGACGCAATATACCAATGGTCTCCATATGAAAAGGCGCTCCGTCCATCGGTCGGCCGGTGGCAATGCTATCCCGAGTCTCTCGTCCCTACAAAGCCTGCCCACGACGGCAGCTGTCTTGCCAAACGCGCTGCAAGCAAGCCAGCGATCGGTCCGTCTCACACGCGACGTTCCTCGATCCACGCCGCGTCCCATTTCAGCAGATTCCTCAATTGGAGACCTAGCCATTTAATCGTGGAAATCCGCTGCAATTGAGTGAATTGCTGAGGAAGTTCTGGTAGAATTTGGTTGGAGCAAGAGGGAGGACGACGTTGAGTGCATCGGTTGAAGGGCCGGATTATTGTTTGTGCATGTGCTTGGGAAATTGTGTATTGATTTTTTCTCTTTACGCAACCGTCTTTACGCAACCTTGCGTGAAGGTTCACATTAATGGTTAGGGTTCGGGGTTGAGGACTGATTAATGGCGTGGCGAGCTCGGGCGATGCAGGAGCAGCTTGTTTGGAGCTCGCGCTCTTTCGCCCCGCCATTACCCTCGGTATCGTCGACCATTCACTTCTTGGTCTGTTGACGTTTCTGTAATTCCTTCAGCTGGATTGTGTGATTGATAAAATATCTAGGGCCAGACTGAATTAGGTTATTCAGGGCGGACATGTAATTGAGTTTTTGATATTGTGCTATATAGTAAGCTTTCGGATCAAGGATTAACCACCGAAGGAAAGGTGGTTACATAGTATCTTGGGCATGTGTGTTGTATGGTTTTTTTATTTTTATTTTTAAATTTTTATTTTGTTTTGTTTGTTCACGTTTCTGTAATTCCTTGAGCTGGATTGTGTGATTGATATCTAGAGCCAGACTGAAATAGGTTATTGAGGGCGGACATGTAATTGAGATTTTGATATTGTGCTGTCTAGTAAGCTTTCGGATGCAGGGCAATTAAGGATTAACCACCGAAGGAAAAGTGGTTACATAGTTTCTTGGGCATGTGTGTTGTATGGTTTCTTTTTCTTAATTTTAATTGTTTAATTTTGATTGTTTGTTTTGTTTCGGGTACAAATTACTTTATGTCGAGATTGGTGGGGTTCAGTGTCGATTTTCTGACCCTTTACATCGTTTTTTCGTTCTGTTTAGGGCTTTATCACGGAGAGGGACAGACTGAGTGATTAGCTGGAAGGGCCACTCTAGCCGATGGATCATCAGGAGAGCTTACGACGGCCCAAGGTCTGGGAGACCAATTCTTCGTGGAGGCTTCCTTGGACAGTGGTTTGATCGCTTTCAGAAGCATTCTGGATTGGCTATAGTACATACGGGCTCCAGGTCTTCTAGGAAACGCAGGGTGGAGGGCTTAGGAATCTTTGATGTGATGTATATAGTGATTGTACCTATTGTTGCGAGAACATCCATTGTCGCGCATTGAGCTATTGTTGCGCATGTGCATATCTGAGCCGTTCGATCCCCGTGTGCTGATCTCCACTGTTGAAGCTCAGAAGCTCCCTAGGGTTTCTTCCCTGGCTCCGACCTGCGTCGAGGGTTGTGCGGAGCTCGAGAGTTGTGCGGAGCTCGAGAGTTGTGCGTTAGAAGAGAGTTTTTCCGGATTCTGCCGCACTCGAAGAAAGCCTCGCAATTCGGTGTGAGTAAACGAGTTGAGGGACTTGCGTCTAGTTGTGCCGTCTGTGCCGTCTTTACCGCATTAATTTGCAGAGCGAATGTATTGATCATTTGTAAGAGAGAGCTATGCGTTAGGGGAGAGAGCTCTTCCGTCTATGCCGTCTGGATATTGTTACACCTCAATTTAGAGGAACTTGCCTATGGATCACATTACAGCGGCAGGCAATTAGACAATTATCTGTTCTTGGATGTTTGGACAGAAGCAGCATAAGCTTGGTGATGTACAGTCTATGGGAAAGCCTACAATGTGGATCGTTCTAACTGGCTACCTGCAATGCCACAGGAAGTCTCAGTGTGATATCAAACGTGTTTAAATGGGGAGTGGTATGACGTCCTAAGGGATGGATTATCATCAGATGCTAGCTGGTGGAGGACTGCATGCAAGTCAATCAATCTCCTTGATTTTCGGGCATTCTGTACCTTTTTCATCATAAATATCTGAAGGTTTAGGTAAGTCGAGTTGTCGAGCAACAATCACGTCAACTTAGCTGTAGAGATTGAGCTGAAGAAAATATATTGCGTTTTAAATAAATAAAAAATAGGAGCCGAATTCTGAGAACCATGGGGCTGCCTGGGCCATTTAGTGAATCAACAGCTGACATTCGGCCGGGAGATGCCTTTGCTCGAAGTAGTGGTACTACTGTGACTTCCCACTGCAGGAGCGAGGAATCATCTTATGCTGACCGGGAGATTCCAGGAGCCGGTAGTCTCGATTCACCTGTAGCAGCACATGGGAAGACAACCAAAAGTGGAGTGTCAACAGATTACTGGGATTGTACTGAAGGGGGCTCGAATTCGCACTTTGCTGGTGGTAATATTGCTGGTGAAGATGGCACTGTCTGGGAGTTTCCTCTGTCAAACTCAAGTAGTAAAGCAACTGTTAGGTCTGATCTCTTGGAGAGTAACTTGTATCGTCCACAGAAAGGTGCTTCCGTCACCGGAGTTCCTACGTCAATTATCGTCGGTTTTGAATCACAGACGTCGACCTCGTCCCACATCGCAACCTCAAAACATTCAAGTGACAATGCGGATGCTTTACAGGTCAGTACGTATATATGTTTATGCTGATGTATGCATACCACCAACAAGAATCCAATTGACTCGCTCACAAGATCAATAACAAAGCTCTTCTTCAGGTTTTGGATTTGAAGTCTTCGAGAGTTATGGTCATTGTTGTGTTAACCCTTAAAGGACCAAGGATTCACAGTTTTAAAATGACGAATTCAATTCAATTGATCATATTGTGAAAAATATAATTCAAATGAGACCAAATTTTATATCACCAGAACTAGTGAAGATCGTTGCATGTGTTGGTCAAAAAACAAATAAACTTGAGTCCAAAGAGTGTCCAAGGAGGATCTACTCAAAACTGTTAAAAGAAAACATGGAGTCCAGTTTGGGCTTCTTGGTCCTTTAGGGGTTAAATTGTCGATGTCTAGGGACACAACGCATCATACTTACAAATTTCTGCAGTAAACCTGTGGTTCTCTCTTGTGATGTTACCTCCAATGGGTCGTGGCCAAACTGCTCAACGATTGAGTTTTGTTTCATTTTTAACGGATTCTGATTCATGTGTGTGTTTGCAGTATGATTTCGGTGAATTCTCGCTCTCCAGCAGCAGTCGAGAGGCAGGTGCTAATGATGCTGGGCTTAACACCATTCGGAAGAAGGCCTTCTCTCCTCTTACTAGTATGCTGGCTGCTGGTCAGAGTACTGGAGTGGCAGATTATGGCAGCTCAGATGAGCAAGGCTCCAAGGATGTGGAGAATTATGAACTACCATCTGATGTGTATTCTTACAAAGTCGGAAACATCGTTAGTGTCGCCAGCGAGCCGGTTCCTATACCTCGACCTCGAGAAAGGGGGCGACAGCCAGCAGTGCAAACTGACGGGCCTGTCTTACGCAATGAAGGGGCTGACCTAGGCTTGACACCGAAGCAGACAATCTCTGAAGAGCTAACAGGAAGAACACCGAATGTGAATGTCCAGAGAGGCCATGGGTTGTCTCTAAATCCAGAGTATCTTTCCAAGGGTCTTCGAACTGTTCATTCAGGTGTTCCACCTACTCTGTCTTTATCACCCCTAGGGCCCCGCTGGGCCTCCTCGGCAATAGCAGCCACCCCGGATTTGGGCTCTGCAAGGAATAATCGTTATTGGGACCCTGCTGTTGTCAATGAACTGCAAACTCCTACTCAGCGCCATCTAAAGTGGGGTGAGCCTGCAACCGAGGAGGAAGCTGCTGAAACTCGAGTAGACGGCACATTTGATGATTCTAGTCACGTCAATTTATTTCAGAGACACCAAGGTTTATCAAGGTCACCAGGCAGTTGGGGATTTGAACCTTTTTCTGGACCTCCTATTGGACCAAAGAGTCCAGTGGGGTCGATTGGTGTGCTAAACAGGCGATCCTTGGTTGGTTCCTTCGAAGAGTCTCTTCTTTCTGGGCGATTCTTGACTGGTAAAGCCAGCCAGGTAAGTTTTCACTTTCTCATGTCACCCTCTATGTGAAGTGGTTTCTATATGCAGGAAAATGCATCTTGTTTCTGTTTAAATTTATGAGTTTTCCGGATGTTTGACTACAATTGGTTTTTAAATGCTGCAGAAGCTCGACGGGTTTTTGGCCCTGCTGAGTGTCACTGGAGGTAATTGGTCTCCACCTATGAAGAAGCTGCCCTTCTCAGTCTCGTGCGTGAACGGAGATAGTTCGCTCCCTTATTTCGCCTCCATAGATCTGGCTGGGAGTTCTTTTGGTGGTAAACCAAGCAGGAGTCCCAGCAAAGCGCGCTTCAAAGTGCCTGTTAAAGGCCGGGTTCAATTGGTACAGTAGCACACCTCTTAGGACATTAGTTGCTTGGTCTAGGAATGTCATTTGCGTTCAAATTCTCTGTTAGCTAATTTGATTCTTTCTGTGTAGCTGTACACTCAGCATTGTAAATGTTAAACTTCTAGTTAGTGTTTGGCAGTAAGTTAATTGCATCCAAGTTTGTCTGCGTGTAGGTCTTAAGCAATCCAGAAAGGACCCCTGTGCATACCTTCATATGTAGCTACGACCTGACAGATATGCCACCTGGTACAAAGGTATGAATTTTATGATATTCTGGAGGCTCTTCGTGATTGCTATAGAGTGATATTGGAAGGTGTTAAATAGTGCAAGGTGATGGCCTATTTTTTTGGAAATGGTCTCTGTAATGGTAACATTACTGTATATTTGTAAGGTGCAGTGATAATCCCTGATTGCACATGCTTTCTCTCCGTCACTGATGCTTCAGGAATGGTGATTAGCCGAGCAGGGTTGACAGGATGCCTTTAAGATGGGTTTTCTGAGATGGTTGTTTTTTTTCATTGTGTAGACGTTTCTTCGGCATAAGGTCTCATTAGCATCTGATGCGCACAATTCAACTCCGGGAAAAGAATTCGGCAGAACGGATTCTCGCTCAAATAGGCGGTTCTCTGATTCTTCATCGCGGGGTGGCCGTTGTAGCTTTTCCAACTTCAGTAGTTCAATGAGCTCCGAAGGGGCTTCTGTAGATTTGTACAGGTGCAAAGGTAGTGATAGTGGTTCGCAAGTTTGTTCTGGAGCTGATGACCTGGTTATAGACGAAGCGGAGCTGCTAAAAACCAGGAGTAATACTGGTGTGGGTGGCCACAACCGGATGCGAGCTGATACAGTTGGAAAGTGTGGACCTTCTGCAAAAGCTGAATGCCAAGCTCGGGGTGTGCCTCTTGCAAACAGTGGTCTTCTTACTTTCAAAAGTTTAGAATCCAAAGCCGGTGGTACAATCTTTGATCAGGATCTTCCTCAGCAGGGTGGCCAAACAGCAGCTGGGTTGAGGAGCAATATGCAGCCAAATCTTGGTCGGCATGGTCATACCAAGGGAGGTTCTAAAGGTGGTGAAGTCACTCCTGGGGTTTTGAAATATGCCCTTCATCTGAGGTTTATGTGTCCACCTCTTAGGAACCATGGAAAGGACAAGATATCCAGCATACAGTCCAGATCAACATCTCCAAAGTGCTTAGGTTCTGCGGAGGTTGAAGAAGAGAGGCGGTTCTACATATATGGGGACCTACGTGTTGTCTTCCCACAGCGGCACGCAGATGCGGATGAGGGTCAGGTAATTTGTCTTCTCAGTGGGTTTTGGGGGGGGGGGGGGGGGGGCGGGGGTGGGTGTGTTCCTACTAATGTTTCTATTTATTCTTTCCCATATTGATGTAAGTTGCAACTTGGATGGTTCCTGTACTGAGTGAGGGGTGTGTTTGCAGCTACAAGTTGAGTATGATTCACCTGCAAATCCAAAATACTTCGACTACAGCAGCTAGCTTCTGCAACCGAGAGAGTCACCTCTCTTACTGTCTAGCGTCCTATTAGTTGTTATTACTCCTGGTCAGGTTATCTGTGAAGCCTTCAGAAGATTATTAGTAGACCAAGATCCTCCAGGTGGTTAATTCATGTGCCTTCCCATTTTAACTTGTAAATAGACTTGCTACTCAGTCCTGCTGTTCAACAGTAGATCTTTCTGCAATTGTAGGTCCCTTCAGAAGCTGAAGTCTCTGGTATAGTGGCCTGTGTTTGATGTTGCAAGCTTGAAATGAAAGAGTTGTCAACCTCTCCCATGGGGTGTCTACTCCTGGCAAGGGTTTGGTTTGTACTCATTCTTTCGCAATGAAATCTCCTTTCCATCTGCGCCGAAAAAGCAAGAGTTGCTGTGACTTATTTAACCCGAAAAGCAATCCAGTGCTATCTTGCTATCTTACATGGACAAAGTCTCTTGTAATGTAGTTGCTTGGTGTTCTTTGCACTTGTGGATGCCTCAAGTATCAGTAAAAATTCTCCATTTTTTTCATTTTTTTTTGTTATTTCTTACAACAAAGGAGGTCTTGAACATATATGCACCTATATGATGCATTTTAACCCTTTAACGTCCCGATTCAACACTGTTTTCAAAGATTCGTTATAAAATGTTTGATGAAAAAAAAAAAATGGAGTTCATGTACAAAGCAAAGTTGTAAATGTCAATGAAGATCACTTCTGTACGGTTGGATTCATCATATTTTTATATTTTTTAATTAATTTTGCAAGGTTTTCTCTTGAAATTCAATTAAAAATCCCAAATTAACACAATTTTTAAAAAAAAAATTGTAATGAAATTGGGATAACATGCACTACGAGATGGTATGGTTTTCATTATTTGATTCTACTTATTTTTGGAAAATCATGTAGAAGGTCTAACTTTTTGAACTAAAATTGAAACTTTAATATAAACCAATTGTGATGTTTCTCAAAAAAACAAAATATCTAATTTTGAAGATCCACACCAAACAAATGATAGTCAACTAGCACAAGAATCAAGAGTAATTTGGAACTCAAAGGGTTAAAAACCTAAAAAGTTGGAGTTTTCAATATCATATTCAGAACTCTTTAATCCCTAAAAACTTAGCCGTACTCTAAATTTTACATTCTATGAAGACGTGTTATGAATACCATTTGGAGCACTAATTAAATGATGATATTTGAACAAAAATGTAGATTGCATGTGCGGTTGGATCTACCTTTGCATCGTCGGAATCGTCTTGTTGTGCCACGTGCTGACAAGGGCCCATCTAGTATGTTATATAACACACAATGGTTGCCAACATGCCGTCACACTTCCTATGACGGTTCTGTTGCTAGAGCGGTTGTGTCGGGTTCTAGCATAGACTAACCTAGTCTAATATATAGTGCAGAGTGTGCACGCAGGATAGTACATTGTATGGATAGAATCTAAAATTCATAATGAACAACTTCTATTTATAAGATATCCCTCCTAGTTGCATTTTAAAATGCAACTTTGCAGATCGAGAGGGGTGTGGTCTTTTTAGCAGTTAACCCCTAAAGGACTAACCGTCCATTTTTTGGACGATGTAAAGATTTCATCCCATTCTTTTCATCCGTCATGCACTTTTTTGCAAGGAAATGAAATACAAAAAAATTATATTTCAAGATAATTTCATGCATGTCTGATCTGATTAGAAAGGGGATGATTTGTGAAAATTTTATGCCTCTTTTCATGTTGGAGTGATTCACCAAAAATTTCAAAAATTTTAGTCTAAATATGCTCTTGAAAAAATAAACTCATAAAATGAACCAAACAAAAAATCTCCAAAAATCACAACACTTAGAGTATTACATTTCAACCCATCGCAACAAATTTCATCCACAAATTGTCAATATCTTATTTATAATCAAATTACAGAATAATTTGAATTTCAAGTTTCAAATTTATACAAAATATTGGTGATAGCAATTGCAGATCTAACCGTATGGATAGAATCTAAAATTTATAATTGAGTTATTTGTAAAGGCAACACGGGGTAGCTTGTCTGCTACCTTGTGATTTTCATCTTCAAATAGAATCTTTGTCACAAATTGCCACAAGGAGCTAAGCCGCTTGGTTTGGAAGAGCATGACATTGGTGTGGGTGCACCTAGAGATTCCACCATAGGAACGCTAGTGTGGTATAGGAGAGCTTCTCTTGCATTGAAGAGGTTCAAAGTTTGAATCTCTGTGACAACGTAGTGCGTTGTGAATGGTCGAAAGAAAAGGGGCCAAAACTCATTTTCGCTACCTTTCAAGCTAAAAAACCAGTTCTGCCATGTCTTTCCTCTTATAGAATTTTTATGCTCGACTTTATGGATAACTCAAATGCACAACTTTTGTTCATACATCATGTTCAAAATATCTCTCTTGGTTGTATTTTATAATGCATCTTTGCAAAATTGCTGAATTTGAAGAGGGGTGAGAACGTTTAAAGCAGGCCCAGCAACACCCATTTTCCACTCACCAACGCTATGTATAGATGATAAAGTACCTCTTATGGCGTGGAGTTTGACATTTGCCCACCAAATATTGCCCATATGGCGAGAGGTGATTCTTGCATCAAGCAATTTGTCCCATTCTCTAACAAGTCCATGCTCCCACTTTACGAACTTTAGTTTAGTAAATTTATTCTCAGCCATTATGATTGTTCCAAGTAGTGACAAAACTAGGAGTTTAAAATTGATTGATGTGCGCTATTCTACTCACACTTGGTAGTTATTGTTGGTGAAGTTCTCAATTCTCACACACCATCTTGGATGTGGACTTGGCGCACAATGACGAACTACTGGGCTAGCTTTTAGAGCAAGTCCAGCAGCAGGTGCTTTTGAGGGACCAACGCCAAGATTTGGTATAGCCAGCTCTATTTGCTTTGAAATTTGGCCCATCAACTACCCACTAACGCCAAAAAATAGTATTTAGGATCAAAGTTTGAGTTTTTCCCGCCATTTACAGAAGCTTTGGTGCAAGCAAATTACTCACACCAAGCAAGCATCTTTGTTCAATTAACAATTAGATAAGGAGCTTGAAGACTATTCACCGGCTCATGTTTCAAGGCCATCAAGTTCTTTTTATAAAATCTTTTTTTAATAAGTTGCTTTGGTGTTTACACAAGGAATGTTGCTGGAGTACTTCAAGTCTAACATTCCTTTAAATTAAAAACGACCCTCAAATTAATGCTTGGTGGACATATTTGGTCTGGAGTTCAGATGTGTAACTTTTTGATTTTGCAGATGATGCAAAATGAAAATTTGAAATCTGACTTTCTTAGCTATCCAAATACCTATGTACAAAACACCAAAATACTGCAAATACATCAAATACTTACAAATACAACACACGTACTATGTGGTATTTCTTGTGTTTGCAAGTTTGTTATCTTGTATTTTTTTTTGGATTGTGTTCTCTTATTCATGTTCCATTAGTGTATGTAGTCTGATCTTCATCAATGTACCAACTCCTTTCTTATTTTAACGTATAAATTTTGTCCTAAACCGTACATGGGTAAGTCACTCTCACTTATAAAATTCACAATAATTATGTATGAGTCTGTTATTGACATGAAAGATTGCAATGAAGAGGTGTTGACACAGGCCATTGCTGAACATTTTCACTTTTATTTTTGAAAATTTAACCCAAATTCTATTTAACCCTTAAACGACAATTCCTTTCCTGATACCACACCCAAAATCTCCTCTTAAATTCCATTTTAAGCATGATTCTGTGTTTAATTTGCTTTAGCTTTATTCTAAAGAAGTATAGATCTCTCTAAGGTGCTCGGTTTGGAATTTTTAAAACCCCATTTGGTGCAATGGTGTAGAAGTTATGAGCAAGATTCTCCCAAACTAAAACCAAGCCCGTGGGGCTGGCATTGTCGTTTAAGGGTTAACCTTGAAGTCACACACCCTCCAAAATCTCATTTTTGAGTGTGCATTATACGGTTCAAAGACATACTATAATCTTCCAATCTAACGGTCCGATCTTACCAAGATTTAACCAACACTTGTTTCATTAAGCTATGCTTACAGTCATATGGTTGAATACTATTAATAGTATCTCTAATTTCAACAGAGAGAGTTTTAACCCCTAACTGCCTAAGCGTCCATTTTTTGGACGATGTACAAATTTCATCCATAATTTCTCATCTGTCATGCACTTATACTAGTGTGGAATTTTTACTATAGATTCTATGGGAAGTTAGCTTCATGCATATGTGATCCGATTAGAAAGGGGATGATTTGTGAAAATTTTATGCCTCATTTCATGTTGTAGTGATTCACCCAAAATTTTGAAGATTTTAAGATTTTGAAGATTTGAAGTGCTCTAAAAAAAGTCAACTCATAAAATGAAGCAACCAAAAAATCTCCAAAAATCACTACACTTAGAGTATTACATTTCAACCAATCACAATGAATTTCATCCGTAGATTGTCAATATCTTATTCATAATTGAATTACAAAATAATTTTGAATTTCATGTTTCAAATTTCATACAAAATTATTGGTAATAGAAATCATAAATCTAACCGTATGGATAGAATCTAAAATTCATAATGTACAACTTTTATTCATATATCAAGTTCAAAATATCCCTCTAAGTTGCATTTAATAATGCATATTTGCAAAACTACCAAATTTGGAGAGGGCTCTAGGCATTTAGGGGTTAAAGAAACATCACCCAAAAAACTGTGGTTTCTCCAGAACCACCCTGGGCACTAAAGGGTTAGAGTGGTCTGGATGCAATCCCCAATTGAACTTATCCTCAAGATCACACTTACTGTACTGTAGAATAACTATCCACAGTACAGTAAGCATGAGACCATCCAAATCCTGACCCAAAGATACCTAAATACTAACTGAAAAAGAATTTAACGATTCAGATTTACTGACGTGGCACAGCCCCCAGTCCTCAGCCAATCCTCATTCGTCCCACACCGCCACGTCAAGATTCCGTTCGAATGAGACATGCCGGTATGGACAAAAGTGCCCCAAGGTTCCCCGGGTAGCCGCGGCCCCTGTGTGACGACCAATAGCCGACGAATCACCGGGTAGCCGCGGCCCGATATAGTTTTAAAACCGCCGAAGAGCCGATGAAATACCGGGTGACCCTCCCCCAGCGCCACTTGTCGCACCCGTAGCCCGACGAAAGACCGGCCCGCAATTCGCCGGGTCGCGTCGGACCCGCCCTTTCGTCGGGTCCCTTTCAGGGGTTTAGGAGGGCAGGCCGTCTGGGGTTTTGAGGGATTGACAGCGGCCGAGATGCCATTTTGCGTCGCTTGAGGAAATTTTGTGTTTCCCGCAACGACGGAGATCGCCTCATCTCTCCATCACAGATTTTTCGCCGCTTTTTTTAACACTTTTCTTAACATTTTTGGTAGAATGTCGAAGCAGTTACGACGATTTTGGTAGCTCCGTCTGGCCTTGGCTCTTGCTCGCATCATTTTAGAGCTCTTCGTGAAGGCTTTAAGATTTTTATGACGTTTTTGAGATTTTTGTGAAGGTTCTACGAGGTTTGTGAAGGTTTTACGAGGTTTGTTGAAGGTAGGAGGTCGGGAGTGATTTTCAGGGTTTAAGGATGGTAGGAGTTTGCAGACATGGTGTTCTGGCGGCTCAAATGCCGGCGTTGGAGGTCACATCGAGGTCAGCTGGAGCAGCGAAAGGTGTCTCCCGTCAGATGAGAATGGCGTCGCCGTTCTTAGGCAACTCTGTTTTGCCGCTGAAGCATCACCATTCCAAGAGCTCCGCGTGTTCAGTGCCGGTTTCAGTGTCTGCTTCAGCAGCCGCGGGCGGCAGTGGTTCCGGAATCCCCGATCCGGAGGTCTACTTCTACGGCAGCAGTGCTCTAGGGCAGAATGCGGCGGGCGGGAAACGAGTGAAGTGGGAGATTGGAAGTGTGGCTGGAGCTGAGAAGGAAGCAGCCGCCTCAGCAGATGCGCCGGTTGCAACATGGAGCCATTTAGGGTTTAATGGCGGCAAGCGACATGACCTCAAGAAAATCCTCATTTTAGGAGCAGGTCTCTTTTGCTGACCTTTCTCTGTTTCGACTTCTTTTTTTTTTGCATTTCTATTAGTCAAATATCGACAGTGTCGTTAAAGACCAAGGATTCATGGTTTTAAAATGACAATTTTGATTGTGGAAAGGATACCTTACGCTACTGTCAGATTCGACGTAAATTAATTAGAAAATGAGATGTTGAAAATTTTCTGAAATTTTGAACGCTAAATGTTGAATGTTAAGGAAATTCCCAAGACATGGACTACAAAATATCGCCTTAAATTCTGGCTATTTTCAATACAGTCTACTCAAAATCTGAAAAATGTTGAATTCCCAAAGATTTAGAAATTAGGCGACTAAAGCTCCAGGACTCTAAAATTAATTCGATTCGTCTTTTGCTTGCCGAATCTGACCATGCTTACGGTAGTTGAAAGGATAATTTATATGGGGAATGTTTTCATATCACTAGCCTGAGTGAAGAACTTTGCATGTATTGGTTGAAAGCAAATAATATCCCTTTTTGAACTCTATCAGTGATGTCTATAGTGTCTTTCAGTGAATTCAGCTCGTATGTAGAATTCTCCAAATTATGTGCTGCCGGCCTTCCCGCTCCCACTGTTCACAGTAAATAAAAGCCTGACAAACATTGTAGAGTTCATGGGTGAATATGGTTAAAACGTGTAGAGATTGGCAAAGCTTTTTGTCTTGAGCTCAAGATGCTGTGCAATAAGAACCTTTGCAAGGGTGTTGAGCCAGCATTCTTAAGAATGCTATGAATGGCGAAGGGTTTTGCGAAAGCATCAAGTCATAATAGGGTCCTCGTATACGATTACAGTGCGTTGAAAATTTTAGTGTACTGATACGTGGATGTGTTTCAATGACTGCCTCTTATATCTTCAAAGATCCCCGATTGGATTTGGAAAGATATTAGTGGTTAGTTAATGTTAATGTATCAAATCAATATTAATCTAATGTTAAGTAAATGTCTAGTTATCTTAATTGTTGCCAGTATAATATCAGTATTAATGTTAGTGTACTTGCAAGGGCCAAGTACACTAACAATTAAAGGTAACATCATTTGTGTTACATTATCGTTAACTTAATATTAACTTAACATGAGGACTTTATAAAATGTATATTAAAAATTTATTGACTTTTTCGTCCTGTGGTTTATGCTGTGTAATATGACAGGCCCGATTGTTATTGGCCAAGCCTGTGAGTTTGATTACTCTGGAACACAAGCATGCAAGGCATTGAAGGAAGAAGGGTACGAAGTGATCCTTATAAACTCTAACCCGGCAACGATCATGACTGATCCAGAGACTGCTGATCGCACTTACATCACACCCATGACTCCAGAGCTTGTGGAAAAAGTGCTAGAAAAGGAGAGACCGGATGCAATTCTGCCCACTATGGGAGGACAAACCGCTCTTAATCTCGCTTGTGCTTTGGCAGAAAGTGGAGTGCTGGAGAAGTACAACGTAGAATTGATAGGTGCTAAATTAGATGCTATTCAGAAGGCTGAAGACAGAGACCTGTTTAAGCAAGCTATGGCTAAGATTGGAGTGAAGACTCCACCCTCAGGAATTGCACACACGATAGACCAGTGCTTCGAAATTGCTGCAAGGATTGGTGCGTTTCCGCTAATTATCCGGCCGGCTTTTACCCTCGGTGGCACTGGTGGTGGCATTGCCTACAACAAAGAAGAGTTTGAGAATATCTGCAAATCTGGATTGAGCGCAAGTTTAAACTCGCAGGTGAGTTGATGCTGCTAATCTTGTGCTTTCCTTTGATAAAAAGCATCTTAGAGAATTAGATTTTGCGTGTATCTCACTTCCAACTTCTGCTTTCCGTTGCTTATCAGGTATTTTCTTCAAAGCATGGTGAGATGCTTGAGTCAAGTATCTTCATGTTATATATATCATGCTATTTTTTTCATGATTCGTAGCACCTTGCAGATGCTTTTGGGGACGAGATCATTTTGAATATACGCCGTCTATGGTTGTGAAAATCTTAAATAATTGATATCCTTCTTCACAACCCAGCGGATGATGTGAACGATTCGTATCTACCAATTGAAAAGCTGAAACGATGTTATGTACAGGTATTAGTTGAGAAGTCTCTCCTTGGCTGGAAGGAGTACGAGCTAGAAGTGATGCGAGATTTGGCTGACAATGTGGTGATCATCTGTTCCATTGAAAACATTGACGCTATGGGAGTTCACACTGGAGATTCTATAACCGTGGCTCCTGCGCAAACATTGACGGACAAAGAGTACCAACGCTTACGAGTAAGAGCTTCTAACATGCAAGATATTTTTCCTGATGATTCTGTTGTTCGTTTGCCTTCTGCAGCTGTACTATATCATGGAGTCGTATTTGATTTGGAAGTTGAAGGTGCTTTTGAACTCTGACTCTGTGCAGTCTCCATTGGAATGCAGGATCAATCGGTTGCAATCATTCGGGAGATTGGTGTAGAATGTGGAGGTTCAAATGTACAATTTGCTGTGAACCCAAAGGATGGAGAGGTTATGATTATTGAGATGAATCCTCGAGTTTCTCGTTCTTCAGCACTTGCATCAAAAGCTACTGGTTTCCCAATTGCTAAAATGGCAGCAAAGCTGTCAGTGGGATATACACTCGACCAAATTCCAAATGATATCACCAGGAAAACCCCGGCCAGTTTTGAGCCTTCCATTGACTACGTTGTTACCAAGGTGCAGTAGTTAGCCTTACAACTTGTTCCATAATCTGTGTGATTTAAAAAAAGAAATCTCATGCAATTGCCCATTCATTTCAAAGACTGAACTTGTTCACATCTCTTACCAGCATCATGCATGAATTCATGTTAAGATTGACAGGTGAACTTACCCGGTGTTGTGACTCCGAGCAGATTCCACGATTCGCATTTGAGAAGTTTCCTGGTTCAGAGCCAACTCTGACAACGCAAATGAAGTCAGTGGGGGAAGCCATGGCGATGGGACGGACGTTTCAGGAGTCTTTTCAGAAAGCGATGAGGTCTTTAGAGACAGGACACAGCGGCTGGGGCTGTGAGAAGATTAAAGAGCTTGAATGGGATTGGGATAAAATTAAGTACAACCTGCGTGTACCTAACCCTGAGCGCATGTATTCTCTGTATGCTGCCATGAAGCGTGGGATGACACAGGCTGAGATCCACGACTTGACATTTATTGATCCATGGTTCCTCTCTCAGCTGGGCGAACTGTTGGAAACTGAGAACTTTTTGGAAAGTGTTAAATTAGGTGATCTAGGTAAGGAAGATCTCTATGAAGTCAAGAGGCGAGGTTTTAGTGATAAGCAGATTGCATATGCAACAAAGACAACAGAACTAGAAGTTCGTGCACACCGGCTTGCACAAGGTGTGAAACCTGCTTATAAGCGTGTGGACACTTGCGCTGCGGAGTTTGAGGCTAACACCCCCTACTTATATTCTTCATATGATGCGGAGTGCGAGTCAGCTCCTACAAATCGGAAGAAGGTGCTAATTCTTGGAGGTGGACCCAATAGGATTGGACAGGGAATCGAGTTCGACTACTGTTGCTGCCATGCAGCGTTCTCTCTGGCGGTATGTGTATCTCAAAACCTAACCTCATCTGTAATAGAAAATAGAAATTCACTGAATAACCAGAATCTTTTCAAAAGTATAGAGGACAGAATAAAACAAAATAAAAATAAATAGAGCACATTAAAATAAGGCTTCTTTGCCATAATAGATGAATTCGCTTCAGAGTCGAATCAATTGAACAGCCTCTTAGTAAAGTAGCTAAATGAACCTGCGCCTCCTAACTGATACAATCTACTACATTGGTTGCGAATCTGTACAATGCTATAATAGGCAGTTCATATGGGAAACTTTGACTTTGTGCAGGCGGCTGGATTTGAGACAATTATGATGAACTCCAACCCAGAGACTGTCTCTACTGATTACGATACCAGTGACCGGCTTTACTTTGAGCCTTTAACAGCTGAAGATGTGTGCAATGTGATCGACCTGGAAAGACCTGATGGCATCATCGTTCAGTTTGGTGGTCAGACACCACTGAAGCTGGCTGTTCCCATCCAAGAATACCTGGAGAAGTTCCAGCCTGATGCTGCAAGTGGGGAGGGCAAGGTTAAGATTTGGGGGACGACACCAGACTCTATAGATGCTGCTGAAGATAGGAAGAGGTTTGATGCTATTCTCAATGAGCTTGGGATAATGTCACCCTCAGGTGGAATTGCTAAGAGCGAGGACGACGCTCTTGCAATTGCAAAGCGAGTGGGCTACCCTGTTGTGGTCAGGCCTTCGTATGTCCTTGGAGGAAGGGCAATGGAGATTGTCTATAACGATGAGAAATTGAAGACATATCTAGAAACAGCTGTAGAGGTGGACCCCGAGCGGCCTGTTCTTGTGGACAAGTACCTTATAGATGCTACCGAGATCGACGTGGACTCATTGACGGATGCCGAAGGAAACGTGGTAATTGGAGGCATCATGGAGCATATTGAACAGGCTGGTGTGCATTCTGGTGACTCAGCATGTACCTTACCTTCTCAAAACATTGGGTCAGAGGCACTAAATAAAATTCGCGATTGCACAACCAAGCTTGCCCGCCGACTTGGAGTCATTGGTTTGATGAACTGCCAGTATGCAATCATGCCCTCTGGTGATGTTTACATCATTGAGGTGAACCCTCGGGCTTCTCGAACTGTCCCATTTGTTTCAAAGGCAATCGGTCATCCTTTGGCTAAGTATGCCGCTCTGGTGATGTCTGGCATGACACTAGCTGACCTACATTTCATGGAGGAAGTCATTCCTCGTCATGTTTCAGTGAAGGAAGCTGTTTTGCCCTTTGACAAGTTTCAAGGATGCGATGTGCTGTTGGGTCCTGAAATGAGAAGCACAGGAGAGGTGATGGGCATTGACTTCCACTTCGACAAGGCTTTTGCCAAGGCTCAAATTGCTGCCTACCAGAGACTGCCACTCACGGGGACTGTTTTCATTAGCATGAATGATATGATGAAGGACAAGGTGATCCCGATTGCCAAGGGTTTCCAGGACCTTGGTTTCAACATTCTGTGTACTGATGGCACTGCGAATTGTCTAGAGAAAGCTGGTGTGCAGGTTGAGAGAGTGTTGAAGCTTCACGAGGGACGTCCACATGCAGCTGACTCGGTAACAAACGGAGGCATTCAACTTATGATCATTACTAGCTCAGGAGATGCTCTTGATCAAATCGACGGCAGAGAATTACGGCGATTGGCCTTGGCTTACAAGGTACCCATTATCACCACCATTGCAGGAGCTCAAGCTACTCTCCAGGCCGTCTCTGGTTTGAAAGAAAGCCCTGTGGAGATGATGGCTCTGCAGGATTTCTTTGTCAAAGATGTAGTTGCAGCCAGAGCCAATTAATAAGTAGTGTCCGTACCATAATCTGATCTTTTTTAGAGATAATATAATGAAATATCAGCTGAGTCCAATTATTTTTGGAAGAGGAATGTAGTTGTGGAGTAGAGCTCGTTTTCTATCGGAGCTCATGTAGAATAAGTTAACCCAGTGCTAGTTATGCGGGAGCCAATTAGGGTTATGCGGATGGATCCATATACCTGTGACTGCACCATCCTGTTGATGACTGAAGGCTGTCTAATACAGTCCTCTCAGAAATCAGTGGAAGTGTTTTTTGCTAAAGTGCTTTCTTCCTAGGACTCTTTAATCACCAGCTTCTTATAATTCTATGTTCATGGAATTTGCTACTTTTGAAGGCATCTCGTAGTCAGTTTATGATCGTCTCTAGCCAATTATGGTTTTGCTGAAGGTTGGCTTTTGAGATGTAAGTCTCTTTAGTAAAGTTTCTCGTCTCCTGCACGTCTCACACTAACGAACTTAGTTTTTGCAACAAATAGACCCACCTCGTTGTCTTTTCGACATTTTCAACTTGACCGCCTCTTTGGAAGTTCAAAGGAGCCGGCATACAGTATCTGAGTATCTGACTACACTGATTAGGGCTATTATTGTGTGACTCTAATTGAGAGGACACACTAATTTCAATAATTTGGGATTTAGGGGGCTGAACTTTTTACTATGTGATGCTAACTGTGTCTTTAACCCCTAACTGCCCAAGCAGGCGTTTTTGGCCTGATGTACAGATTTTATCCGTATTTTCTCATCCGTCATGCACTTTTTGTGGTGTGATTTTTTTACTGAATTTTTTATGGGAAGTTAACTTCATGTATGTGTGATCCGATCGAAAAGGAAAAAAATTTTGAAAAAATTATGCCTCATTTTGTGTTGTAGTGTTTCACCGAAAATCTTGAAGATTTTGGTCTAAAAGTGTTCATGAAAAAAAAAACTATTAAAATCAAGCATCCAAAAAATTTCCAAAAATCACTACACCTAAAGTATTACATTATAACCCATCACAACAAATTTCATCCACATATTGTCAATATCTTATTTGTAATTGAATTACAAAGTAATTTTTTATTTTATGTTTCAAAATTTATAAAAAAAGATTAGTGATAGTAGTCATAGATCTAACTGTATAGATAGAATCTAAAATTAAAAATGTATAACTTTTATTCATACATCAAGTTCTAAATATTCATATTAATTGCATTTTATAATGCATCTTTGCAAAACTGCCTAAACTGGACATAGGTTAGGACGTTTAGGGGTTAACCCCTCTTTGTATCAAAATTAGTGTGTTTGTTGTCTCTGCCCACCACAGCAGAGACTATGAAAATGCTTTGTTTTCAAGGAGTTACATGGCTGAACAATATAAATGAGCTGTAAAAGTAAATCTAGGGTAATACTAAGGCAGATATTATGTGACTAGCCGCTTGTTAACCCCTAAGCGCTCAAACGACCATTTTTTGGTCGCTGCCCGAATTTAACGGGCTGCCCGGAACAAAAAAATATTTTTTTGAAAAAATACAAAATATTTTAAATATTAAATCAAATCTACTTTCCAACCCAATTTGAATTATGGCAATCCAAGTTAAACTCCACCCAGGAGAATTTTTCAAAGTAGATCATCTCAACATTGTCTTAGTGTTATAAAATTTGCTATTTGGGGAAAGTAATGATGATCCCTCCATCATTTCTTTTGCTTTTTTGAAGTTTACAATAGATAGCCCAACTTTAACCAATCATACTAAATTTTGAACTCTAAAATTGAGAATTATAATTTATACAAATTTTCAAAGGTTAATGCTTTTAAATTCATTAAAAAATGATCAAAAGTTATTTTTGGAAGTTTGACCGTATGGATAATTTGTAGAGATGATACTCTACATTTTGTCTATTGAACCAAACTTCATCAAACATATGGAAGGCACATATTATAACACATCTATGTTTTGTCCAATACCCCTCGGGCTTTTAGGGGTTAAATATGAAAATGGAAGGCTTTCAAATAATTTTGTTCAACCTCTAAAGGACCAAGGCTGATTTTCCAAGTTTGGTCAGCTCAGTGTGGAATGAATACTTGATCTTCAATTTTTGAAATATTTTGTGGTGATTCTACTCTTTGTAACAAAGATGGGATGGTAATTTGCATACGTAGGTGATGTATAGATCAAAAGATACAATCATGCAAAGGTGAAAAATCTAACTGTGGGCAACTCTTGAAAATTTTCATACAATGAGCTAACACCCCCATATACATGAACACCAAATTCATTTGACCAAATTTGAGACTAAACTATGCCTTTTGGGCATTTTCAAAAAGTTTCAAACTCGGGCAGTGGACCAAAAAAAAGTGCAGCCAACTTTGTAGCCTATAATCTTACTTTTGAGGAACCCTGAATGGTTGAAAATTTGTAAGTGACAATGATATGGTATTTAATTGAGCTAAGTACAAAAGAATAAGAGTTGGAACCAACATATCTTACGAGTGCATCAAAGCTTATGTAAATGTATAACAAATGTACATTGTAAAATCACAAGTCACTACACTGAAATCACCATATATTGTGGCCCACGGTATTTTTGAACGACCATACTAATAAATTCTTTTCCAAAATTGTAGTAAATTTCATCCAAATTTGATGAAAATTTGTTCAAATGGATGAAACATTGTTCAAACATATGAGAATTTGTCCAAATGGATGAATGTACCACAACAATTATCCACCCATATTATATGGTGATTTCAGTGTACCAAAAAGACCAAAACATATCTACAAACTACAAAGAATTAAAACCTTCATGGTACAAATTTTGGTACTAACACTCCATCAAAATAGATACGGTGTTCTTGAATAATCTGCTTGAAGATGTTGAGAAAGTTGAGAAATCCCCCAAGTGCTGTTTGTGTCCAATGCCAAACCACATCAAATTATTGCTTTTCGAGTATAAATTAACCTTTGGAAGGCCTTGGGGTCCCTCTCTACAACCCGTATTTAGCCTTGTAATTGTTCAATTGTGGTTTAATATATGAATTTTTATATATTGTTATATACATATTATCATAATTATTAATTTACTTTGTACTAAAAAGTGTTTGGTTATTGTTATTTTGATCAAATACCACCGAATACAAAATATACTATATGGACGCAAAGGGCTTTTGGGCCGTTCAAGGGTTAATCCTTAAACGTGGTTGTAACTTATTCAAAGTGAACTAATGCATCACAAAGTAAATGAAGGATTTTTCATCCAATTCATTTCATGAAGGCTCTCCGCTAGTCATGACACCTCTTCAAGTTATATTAAGGTCATTTAAGCTATTTTTGGATTTTTCATGGAGTCCCAACTACAGAAAGAGTAGTAAAAACGGTTCACTATGTAGTGCATTTTGGATTTTTCCGTTTAAAAAAAAAAAAACTAAATTTAGGCCATGAAAATGAGTTCTATTGCATTTGAGCTGAACTAGTTTCTACTCCATTTTGAATTTTTGGAAAACTCAAAATTTGAGTGTTTTATTGGAGTTACAAGTTCAGTGGGTATTACCATGGAGTAGGAAATTATTTTCTAAATTTAGATACACGGATGATTTTCATTTACTGTACTATTCTTCGTTGTAATTTACACCTTGGGTAAAAATACTAGAAGTTTTGAGTACATTTTGTAATTGATATGAATTTCTTTTACAATCACTTCAACAAAATCATAGTAATTTCAAATTTTCACCAAAATTTATGAAAATTTCATGATTTGTAGTAGACACATGGCTTCATCTACTAAAAATATAAAGTTGAATTCTTTTGTAATTTAATATTCATTTTTGTGCATGAGGTGCTGGTTGCACTCACGGCCCTTTGGAGACCTCAGAATCTTTCTAAGGCCCTATTGACTATCTTAACATCAATTTGTGAAATTGTAGGATATTCAACAGGACTTTTCGAAACAAAATCATCAATCTTCATGTGTTGAAGGAGAACAATTCCAATCCAAAACTTCCATTAGCTTCAGGAGATTAAAAATTTATGTATGTACAGTTAGAACACACATTACATTCAATAGCATGCACTGTCTTTGCCTTGGCTCTACAGTAAATGGTGTGGAATATTCCACACCAAACATTACTTCATCAGTAGCTACGTAGACAGGTGGAGGCTCAAGGTGATGAGCAAAGTGCATGTAGAAAAGGCAATGAGGCATGAAGGGTTATGCAGGCCGTGAGGTGGGGTCACCAGTTGTGTAATTCGGGACACACGTGCGTATATGAATACAGTTTTGAGAAAGAAAAGTTGAAGAGGAAATCGGCCATTGTCAACGTCTGAAACCCACGAGGTAGATTTCTGATATCTGAAATGTTGTTTATCATATCAAGGAGGTTGGCTTTTCTTTCAGCTGACATCGGCATCTTTGGAATGTCACAAAGTCCGCACTTGTACTTCATCTCCATCTCCATCTCCTGTGAGGTGTAAACTTTATGTAGCATCCACTTTGAAAACACATATGCAATGTCGTTCCTCTGAGACTTTGGTTTCAAAGTAACAAAGTACTCAAAACAATTTTTTTTAACCCCTAAAGGATCAAGTGTCCTAACTAGGACATTTAGAGAACCGGGTAGGTTCCAGTGAACACATTTTTAATTGAATTTTGAAGAAAATTTAATAGTGGATTTCCCAATGTGCCACAAAAATGGAGATTTTTTTTTTTTTTTTTTTTGGAATTCCGGCATCGTATGTGGAAGTTATGAGGGGAAATGTGTTTTTTTGGGAGAAAGGGCAGTAGGGCAGTAGAGAAATAATTGAATTTTTTTGGGGGGGGGGCAACAAGATGGGCGAAGTGTGGAAAATAGTGTGGACTGTAGAAGGCAAAAGATCACCCCACTTTCCAAACTCATTAAAAAAAAATTAAAAAATAATATTTTTAAATTTTTATAAATAAAAATTATTATTTTAAACTCAAAACTATTATTTTTAATTTAAAATTATTCATTTTGATTAAAATTTTCAATTTTATAATTAAAAAAAATTATTTAAAAAAATTAAAATTAAATCCATTTTTAAAATAAAAATAAATAAAAAATCATCCAATGAAGGACTGCCACGTGGCAGTCCACCTTGAGAGTTAGTGGGGTCATGAACATTGGAATGGGTTGGGTGAGGTGGCACTTTGATTCCCTTCCTCCACCCTTTATTTCCCCCCTAACCTCCAAAATTCTTAGAAAATATGCTACATGTCTTCTAAAACTTGGAGATTTTTATTTATTTTTTCAAATTTTGTTTCGCCATTCTATAGAAGGTGGAATGTACTTATGTTTCACAGTTTGGATTCATATTTTAAATAAAGAAAGCTGAAAATATTGCAATTCCAAAAACAAAGAGTCTTTTCTAAACTTTTAAACCCCCAACAAGTGCATGGTGTTCTTCAACATCCTAAACATCTCCAAACGCAACGAAAATTGGTACACAACTAAACATCATGTAGAATGTGAAAGTGAAGTGCGACAGGTTTTGGTACTGAGGTTTTTTTGATGTAGCCACAGTCAAACGCATCTGAAATTTTTGGGCATGTGTTTTTGGGGTGTTCTTTTCCATCAAATGCAATTATCTTGCAATCTGTGCGGTCAAAATCAACAAAATTTGTTGTGTATGTTTTTTAAGTAGTTTTAGGACAAGATCTTACTGTTAGAAGGTAAAAATAACATTTTTTTGGAATTTTTACATAGGGGAGTAAATATGGTAGCATTGGAGTGCTTTTGGAGGAAAAACACTCCGGTCTTTTAAGGTTAACTCCTAAACGTCCTCACCCCTCTCCAGATTTGGAGGATTTCAAAGATGTCTTATAAAACATAACTAAGAGGGATATTTTGAACTTGATATATGAATATAAGTTGTACATTATGAATTTTTGATTCTATCCATACAGTTAGATCTATGATTGTTGTCACCAATATTTTTGTATAAAATTTGAAACTTAAAATTGAAAATTCTTTTGTAACTTGATTACGAATAAGATATTGAAAATTTGTACATGATTTTGTTTGTGATTGGTTGAAATGTAATACTCTTAGTGTAGTGATTTTTGAAGATTTTTTGATGGCTTAATTTTATGTGTTGACATTTTGAAGGCACTTTTACCTTGAAATCTTCGAAATTTTGGGTGAATCACTACAACATGAAATGAGGCATAAAATTTTCACAAATTATCTCCTTTCTAATTGGACCACACATGCATGAAGCTAACTTCCCATAAAATATATAGTAAAAAATCCACATTGCAAAAAGTCAACGATGGATGAGAAATTTGTGTTTGATTCTGTGCATCGTCCACTTTCTCGACGGTTGGACGTTTAGGGGTTAAGTTTTAAACCCTTAACCCGTAAAGGACCAACCATTCATTTTTGGACGTTGAAAAAATTTCATCTACGTTTTCTCATCCGTCATGCACTTTTTGTAAGGAAAAGAAATACAACAAAATTATATGGGAAGATAGCTTCATGCATGTGTAACCTGATTAGAAAGGAGATGTTTTGTGAAAATTTTATGCCTCATTTCATGTTGCAGTGATTCACCAAAAATTTGAGGATTTTAGTCTAAATGTGCTCTTGAAAAATTAAACTCATAAAATTAAACATCCAAAAAATCTCCAAAAATCTCTACACTTAGAGTATTACATTTCAACCCATCACAACAAATTTCATCCACAAATTGTCAATATCTTATTTGTAATTGGATTACAAAATATTTTTGGATTTTACGGTTCAAAAATTATACAAAAATATTGGTGATAGCAATCGCAAATCTTACCATATGAATAGAATCTAAAATTTATAATGTACAACTTTTATTGATACATCAAGTTCAAATTATCCCTCTTGGTTGCATTTTATGATGCATCTTTGCAGAACTGCCGAATTTGGAGATCGAGGGTGAAGATGTTTATA
The DNA here is from genome assembly GCA_022496805.1 of Pohlia nutans. NCBI lineage: Eukaryota > Viridiplantae > Streptophyta > Bryopsida > Bryales > Mniaceae > Pohlia > Pohlia nutans. The sequence goes on along the minus strand of CM040092.1, from coordinate 10,600,128 downwards.
GGTTAAAGCCATTCCACAAGAAAAATAGTCCCTCCAAAATTGTAGATCATCCACGCCGTAGTGTTGCACTTTTGCTTGTATTATGAATTTGCAATTTCTGGAAATTAATTACACGGCCTAAATTGTTCTAAATAATCCCTAGAATGCTCGCTCCGCTGTCGTGAATCGGTTGCTGGTCCTGAATCCCAATTGCAACAACCATAGGAGTTGTAAAGCGGCTACCATCAAATGATCAGTAAGATCATATGCCTACTTTGTTGTTAGCAAGGCTCTTGTGAAGATATAATGAGAAAGTCATAAAATTGTTCATCCAAGTTTCATATAGTATAAAAACTTATGCTTTAAAATCCAATGACACTACAAACAAATAAAAATGTTCTATATTTTTAAAGGGTCCTCCATATATGTACTTAACTACAAATCATAATACGCATATAGCATATGTGTACTTTGTACAACAATGTTCAAATTAATACTCCTCTTATGCACTCACATATGCTTTCATGTGTTTACTATCACCAGGGTCTCATATGCGATTCCCTGTGTGATTTCCCTGCGAATCTCACTTTTCCCACTGAGTCTTAAAGCTGCTTATTCACCAGTTTAATGTTGACTCACCTGCTTATAAAATGGAAGTTTAACAAGTGTCAACTCTTGAGGCTCGGTTGGAAAAGTGAGACTGAAAGGAAAACACACACAGGGAAACCATTATGAGCTCCCTGTGTATAGTGCACCCTCGGGATTGACCACTATGATTACTATCTATACATCATGCAATTATATTCTGTCAATTTGAGCAGCTATACAAATGCAACTGGAGTTGTTCACAAAATCCAAGTTTTTCCCAAAAACAATATATAGTAGACAAGCCAATGAGCACACAGTTCCAATGACTACACTCTTTCAATCATAGTGGATATGCCAACGACTGCACAGTTTCACTGCACAACTCCAATGGAAATGTAAGGCACCGCCTAATCATCACACGCCGTGTGGTGAAGGGCTCCAAGTAAATTTCCACTAAAAACCATACCCAATGTGTTTGACGTACAATAAAAGTTATTGTACAAAACATTTTTGAATGTGGTTTTTTCAAGGTGAATCCCAACTTGACATACCACAATCTTTCAAAATTCGAGACAATGTAAGTTTCTATATTGTCGTAGGGAAGACTTTGAGTATTGCATATGCAGGCGTTGGCATGTCTACCTTATATTTTTTCAACAAAAAAACAGGTGGAAATATCAGAGAATCTCTCAAAGTAGATCATATTGGATTGAAATACAATATTCCAATCGGTAGGGTATCATCATTCCACATAATATCCTTAGATAGGTCAATATACTCTTTTAGGTCCATATCAATCTCGGGGAGGTCACTCTTTGTATCTTCTGAGTATCATGTGTGGAAAAAGGGTATTTAAGAGTACTGTAAAAAATAAAAGTAATTCACAGTGTAATTAGTAATATTTCACGAATATTCTTATTTTTATTCTTGTAATCAATTTTGGCCATTCTATATTAATGTAATTCATTTATAAAAATTATCTTCTAAAATTTATTTGGATCCTATCTTTTTTTGCACAATATTACGTAATATTTGGAAGTGACCTCCTTGAGATATCAATCTATTTAACAAGTACAATTGTGAATATATATATATATATATATATATATATATATATATATATATATATATATATATATGCATACATAGAGAATACGAAAGGTGAAAGCATTCATGTACGTTTTGATGGGATGGCCTCATAATTGACAAAAAATGACTACAATGCACCTGAATGAAAAATAATTTTCAACATAAGATAAGAATATGGACCCTATTCTATTCTTGTATCTAGTAGACATGCTCTAAAACTATCCCATAAAGTACTTCTAAATCATCTCCAAACTAGATTGTCATTGATATGAGTGTTTGGATTTTACAAAGATTGGTGGTATTGGAGTGTCGAAAATGCAAATAACAAAAAATCCATGAAAAATCTGATTTTCAATTGTGAAGTTCAGATTTGGAGATTTATAATACACATCTTTTACAAAAAGAAAACTTCAATTTGGAATTGTGCAACTATCAAAATACCTATGTTCAAAATACCAAAATACTGCAAATACTGACAAATACATCACATGTACTATGTTGTAATTTTAATGTTTGGAATTTTGTTATCTCGTTTTTCTTTTGTTTTTGGATTGTGTTCTCTTGTTCGTGTTCCAATAGTGGATGTATTCCGATCTTGATCAATGTACCAACTTGTTTCAATTTTTAATGTATAATTTTGTCCTAAACCATATACAGATAAGCCACTCTCACTTATAAGTTTCACAATAATTATGTGTGAGTCCCTCTTGATATGAAAGATTGCAATGGAGAGGTGTTGACATAGGATATTGCTGAATCGCGTTACTTTCATTTTAGAAAATTTAACCCAAATTCTATTTAACATTGAAGTCACACCCTCCAAAATCTCATTTTTGAGTGTGCATTATATAGTTCAAAAACATACTATAATCTTGCAATTCCACCATTGGATGATTCTCTAATTTCGACAAATTGTCTCCACTCCAATTGAGAATACAATGATACGATTACTTTCCAATTTAATCCATTCTATTTCTGATAGTATCAATCTCGGTGGAAAAAACTACTAAAATCTAGTGCACCCAGCTACAATACCCTAGGCACTAAAGAGTCAAGTGGTCTAAACAACTTCCACTTTAAAAATCCATAGCAGCCACATGACTCATCCATAAAGTCTTTTTTTATTTTCTTGTAAAACCATCACATTCAATTTCAAATGCTGTAAAAATAACCTAGTGACCCCAAGTATGCTAAATTGCTCATTTAGGTGTCTCTACCTTACTATCTGTACAAACCTGAATTCCTCCTGAAGTACGTTCACATCTATTTACGGCCATGATGGTGTCCATGATGTTTTTCTTGCTTATGTAGTTCGCTTGCTTCATGATGCTCATACAAAGCATACCCTCCGAGTCCTAGAGCCGCAGCCTCCGCCACTTGCATTTCGACATGGTGTCTATGTGCATTAGCAGGATCCACTTTCTCTTCATGCTTCTCATACTGTAAGAATGCAACAATTAACAAATAGTCAGATGCTTAGCATCTACTCATGCATCTAGAAACAGTCTAGAAAGTTTGCAACATCAGATGAAACTTGTTTGATGATTTCCAAAGCAAAAACATCAGACTTACAGCAGCAAACGCAAGGGCGCCAACAGCGCCCATCTCAGCGCGGTGCTCGTTTTGCTTGAACCGGTGCTCCTCCGCTTGCAGATTGTACTGAGCAGGATAGCCACCAGACTGATACGGCATCACTTGTTCTTGTCCATAGCTCATAGGAGCACCGTAGTAGCCTGGTTGCTGAAACCCTTGCATGCCATACGGCTCTGGAACCATCTGCTGTTGGCCGTATGCAGCTTGCTGCATCGGATCGAAGTTGTAAGTTGGAGCGCCATAGCCACCGTTGGACGATGCGCCCCCGTGGTGACCGTGACCGTGATGGTGCGACATGATCAAACTTGAATCTAACTGATCCCGGTCCAGAAGCTAGTAGTAATCGATCACTTAAATCGAGCTGAGCCCGGTTCAGAAGTACTAAGAGGTTCTGTCGATCCTGCAGTAAGTCGATCTGATCGTGAGTGCTCAAACTGAATGCAATTGAGAAACCCTGGTGCAAGAGATATATATGAGGGGTTCGTGTGGGCGGCGTGAAGCAGCGTCGGAGGTGAAACAAAAAGGGGCTTGTGAGTGCGATGAGCAACGAAGGCAGGGGCAGGGGAGGCAGGAATTAGATTAGGAGACTTTGATGGAGAGGTGCTTCTGAGAAAGCGTTGCTTGATCGACTGTGGCGTGTGAGTTGCACTAGGGAAGGGAGGATGCTGCCAGGCCCAGCCGCCGTAATTTCCGTTCACGATGGACGCGCAGTTAGCATCGGTGGACGCTGATAAGATAACTGGGGTCAGTTGCTTGGCTGCCGACAATCACGAGATCATTTCTAGGAGCACACGGAAGGTAAAGAGTCCGCGTTACGAATGCAAGAGCGCCCAGACGACGGCATACTGAATCTGGTCCCTTCGATCTCAAGCTCGCATCCAACGGCTGTGGAAATCCTAGCTGGCAGGGTGAAAGGCGGGGCATGCGGGTGTGACAGGCGGGCGGGCAGGATTCAAATTCTGTGAAAATTCCTGATGCGGGGAGTGGTTACACGTGCTGAGATGAAAAGTGCGGACTCGTTAACCCCTAAAGGATGTGGTTTTTCCTGTTTTTAGCTTCATTTTCATGTGAATATTTTTTTTCCTCTTGATAGAAAATACCAAATCAAACATTTAAATAAAATTTAAGAATTTTTTTTAACCAATTTAACAATTTTTCTCATGTCTTCAAAGACAGTCAAAAAATATCCAAAAAGACTACAATTTCATCTTTTCACATCAAACGCTATAATCTTGCAATCTGTATGGTCAAATTCTATGAAAATTTTACCATGCACTCTCTTGGTAATCTATAACAAGATCCTACGGTTAAAGTTGAAAAATAATAATTTTTGAGGTTTATTTTGAGCCCTGCCCGCACTGCCCATTCTCCCCAAAAAACCCCTTTTGCTCCATAACTTCCACTTAAAAAGTCGGAATCAAAAAAAATTAGATCCCCATTTTTTTTATTGATATACCGAATTCACAGGATTTATTTCAAAAAATAAAAATAAAAATTGACACCATGGGAACCTACCCGAACATTGAAATGTCTTAGTTAGGACACTTGGTCCTTTAGGGGTTAATTCCTTAACCCCTAAACGTCTCACCCTTTTCAGATTTGGCAGTTTTCCAAAGATTCATTATAAAATGTAACTAAGAATGATATTTTCAAGTTGATGAATGAATAAAAGTTGTACATTATGCATTTTAGATTCTATCCATACGGTTAGATTTGCGATTGCTATCACCAATATTTGTGTATTCAATTTCAAACTTAAAATTTAACACTCTTTTGTAATATGATTATGAATAAGATATTGAAAATCTAATAATGAAATTTGTTGTGATGGGTTGAAATGTAATACTCTAAGTGTAGTGATTTTTGGAGATTTTTTGGTTGCTTAATTTTAGTAGTTGACTTATTCAAGAGCACTTTTAGACTAAAATCTTCGAAATTTTGGGTGGAACACTACAACATGAAATGAGGCATAAAAATTTCACAAATCATCCCCTTTCTAATCGGATCACACATGCACGGAGCTAACTTCCTATAAAAGTTTCAATAAAAAATCCACACTGCAAAAAGTGCATGATGGATGAGAAAACGGACTTCAAATCGGTACATCATGCAAAATATGTATGGTTGGGCGGTTAGGGGTTAAGGACCAAGGATTCACGATTTAAAATTGACAAATTCAATCTATCATATTGTGAAAAATATAATTTAGATGAGATCAAATTTTATATCACTGGAATTAGCGAAGAATATTGATGTGTTGGTAAAAAACAAATATAATTTGAAACAAAGGAACTCCATATAGGACCTACTCAAAAATGCTAAAAAAAACATGAGACCCAATTGAGCTTCTTGGTCCTTTAGGGGTTAAGTAACCCTTGGATATGCAGTTTTAATTATGTTTTGAGGGTCGTTTTCACAACTTTCATTTTATTCTTTTCAATTTTCAATTTTTTAATTTTTTGTAAATTATAGTGTACACCAAACCAAAGAGAAAAATATAATTTATTACATCATATTAGAATTTGTTTTCATTGATATAGAATAGGTCATCAAAAAGTGCTCTTAATACCATTTTTTGGTTTTTCCTCAATTTGGATGACGGGATGAACCTAAGTTTAGAAATTTAAAAGACCAAGACAAAGAAATATTCATTCGACACACTTTGGACAATAAATAATATGATTAGACAAAACCTAATCATGCATGGTCAAAGTTTAGTTGACTTTAGGATATGCATTTTTTTGATGTGTATATCTCACTTAATATTGACTATTTTAAAAACAAAGAACTCCAAATCTCAAATAGGTAAGATAGGAGAATTTGGAAGGGGGGGTTAGTTCTTACTAAACCATGAAATTGGAGTTCATTTTGTAACCCACAAGCCGTGAGAGGGCTACTATGACCTTTAACCCTTTAGTGCCCAGGGTACTGTAGCAGACAACTCTAGATTTCAGTGGGTTTTTCCACTGTGGTTGAGACTACCAAAAATAGAATGGGTTAAATTAGAAAGTAACCGTACAATTCTATTCTCAACTCGAGAGCACACATTTTGTTAAAATTTGAGAATCATCCGATGGTGGGATCGGAAGATTATAGTATGTATTTGAACTGTATAATGCACGCTCAAAAACAAGATTTTGGGGGGTGTGTGACTTCAAAGTTAAATAGAATTTGAGGTAAATTTTCAAAAATAAAAGCAAAGAAGTTCAGCTATGCCCTATGTCAACACCTCTCCGTTGCAATCTTTCATATCAAAAATAGACTCACACATAATTATTGTGAGATTTATAAGTGAAAGTGACTTGTCCATGTACGGTTTAGGACAAAATTTTATACGTTGAAAATTGACAGGAGTGGGTACATTAGTCAAGATCGGATTACACACACTAATGGAAGATGAAGAAGAGAACACAATCCAAAAAAATAAAACAAGATAACAAACTTCCAAACACAAGAAATACTACACAATACATATGTTGTATTTGTAAGTATTTACTGTATTTTCAAGTATTTGCAGCATTTTTGCGTTCTGTTGATAGGTATTTTGATAGTTGTACAATTCCAAATTGAAAATTTCTTTTTCTAGAAGGTGCGTAATGTATGTGCGCAAATCTGAACTTCAAAACTAAAGTTCCAATTCTTCACGGATTCTCTGCTATTTGCATTTCGGACGTTGTAGTGACCATAATGTGGTTTGCTGGGCACTAAAGGGTTAAGGATTAGGCCTAGTTGCGGTTGGTTTGGAGACTCAACAATCTCTACTTTTCCTTTCATATACATATGATATACTTAACCCTTAAAGGACCAAGGATTCATGGTTTTTAAATGACAAATTCAATTTATCACAGTGTGACAAGTAGAATTGAGATGAAACCAAATTTTTTATCACCGGAATCATTGAATAACATTATAAATGTTGGTGAAGAAGCAATGAATTATGAAAAAGAAGAAAGTCCACAAAAGACCTACCCAAAACTGCTAAAAAACATGTGAAGCCCACTTTCAACTTCTTGGTCATTAAGGGGTTGATATATCATCAAAATATATTTAAAAAATTGTATAAAAAAACATGTCAAGCAAACCAAACATTCTCATTTAGGAATGTTATGCCTTTTAAGACTCTCCCACTACTTTGTAGCTCTACATTGTATGACCATGCATAATTAGGTTTTGTCTAATCATATTATTTATTTTCCAAAGTGTGTCAAATGAATATTTTTGTCTTAGTCTTTTAAATTTCTAAATTTAGGTTCATCCTGTCATTCACAATGAGGAAAAACCAAAAAATGGTATGTGGCAATGGTATGATATGGGTACCCCAAAAAGCCCTTTGAACTCTAAAATCAACCCCTATGGCAATTTTGAATGAGTCCCATTTTAAAACAAAATGAATCGACCGGATGTGGTTTTGATTTCCTACACTCATGCAGTACACAAAAAAATACATTCACGTCAAAATGAGGTTTAAAGAGTTTAAAAGAGACTTTTTGTACAAAAATTAGAATTTGTCCTAGTTGTTTGCCCATCTTTCACCCCCGCCAGCTAGGATTTCCACAGCCGTTGGATGCGAGCTTGAGATCTTTTTTCTGAATCCGTACTCTACTAAGTCCCAATCTGGAAAAACTTTAAGATTCAAACATTTTTTTGGCATGTCGCCCTCCTCATTGCATTAGAGCCACTCCCAATGGAAGACCCGGCCTTACTCTTGCAGAAAATAGACAACCGGTTCACTATTCAATCTCCTCTCATTCTCCTTTAATAAAAGTGAGAGAAGGTCTGTGAAAAACATCGACCTTGGTTTGAGGAAGTGCCAAGCCCGTTCAATCACTCTAACACCCGTGCTCTAATCCAAAGCACGAACTAAAATTAATTTATTCTCTTTGCAAAGAGTGGGGGCAGGTCGCTTATGAGGACCCTCTCTTAGAGTTATCTTTAAAGTCATCCAAGATACCATGAGTTTTGCCCTCTTATTCTCTTTTGTATCATGAGTTTTGCTTCTTTAAACAAGAATTGAAAATAGAAGAGCTTGGTGGTCTCTCCATTAGAGTCATTATCAGTTGTGTAAGAGCTTGGTGGTCCTCAAATTAATGGAAAATTAGTTTGCATCAATAAAACTAGTTTTTGTTGAGTTTAGAGACCACCAAGCTCTTTCATACTTAATCTCTAAATGCCCGAGGGGGTTCTCCCACCCAAAATTGCCTCATTTTGGACATTTTTGTTGATGATATTTGAATGCTTTTTAAAAACCTTTTTCACATTCCAACTATAAGATCTTGTACTCCTAGGCCTTATAAACCATCCTTCAAAATTTCAAAGCATCTGACCGTATGGATGCCAAGATAATAGCAAATGAAGTTGAGATTTTGAAATTTCAGGCCCTGAAAAATCCGGGCAGCTTTGCTTTGATGGGCCCTCAATCCAACAAAAAAATTGAAATGATGTGCCATTTTTGACCATCCTCAAGATGGGGTAGTTAACAAGATGCATAACTCAATTTGACAAGATGTTCAATTCATTAGCATTCTTTCAATGACCTTATAATAGATGGCGGTATGAAGGGAAGCAAGAGATTTTGGCTAAATTAGATTATCCCTTCAATTCTCCTCCAATTGGATGAGCCCACAACTCATGGCATGCAACCCACATGGGCTGAAGTCAACTTCCTTTGAGGTGCCTAATGAATCTCATTGGCTTAAATTTTTTGGCAAGCTTATCCAAAGTATTGAAACTGCCTTTCAACATTGAGGTGTTTCACTTTGAAAAATTCCCCTAAGTGGAGTTTTGATTGGATGTACATAATTCCAATTAGATTGGAAAGAAGACTCGTTTACGTATGACATCATATTATTATTTTTTTGAAAAAAAGTTATTTTTTGGTCTTGGACAACCGGGGAAAATGGGCAATGACCACAAACTGATCTCTTGGGAACTTAGGGGTTAATAAGGGTTCTAATTGAGAGGCCACCAAGCTTTTCCATACCTAATAACTATTTGGAGAGGACAAATAAGAGTTTACTAAATCAAAGTATATTTAAATGGGGTTATCACATAGTTGGAATATTTAAAGTATATTCTAAAATATTTAGAGTATATTCTAATCATATTCTCAAATTATTCTTCATTTTAATTTAAATCATCCTATATTAAATTAATTTTTTATAATTAGGTAGAAATATTGAATAAATGGACCCTATGTTTTAACTCACGTAGTTTTCTAATTTTTCGGCAGAGTCCCCCTAGGTTCCTGCCGGATGCCATGTCCCCCGCCACTTTAGATTTTGGACCTCATAGTTGGAATCCAAGAAGTAGTGTCCTGGGGTAGTTTGAGGGCAATTCAGTCAAAAGAAATCAGAAGTTCAGAACTAAGTTGTATGTTTCAAACTTGTATATGTATGAGACCCCTATGACCCCAAAATTACAACATCACATGCCCTGAGGTCCTCAAGTGAAAAAAATTGAGAAGAAAATTGAAAATCTATGCACATGGGTAAGTGGCCGTACATGGTAAGTGGCGGTGCTCTTGTTCCAAAGGTAGGTGCAGGTGTTCATTTTGTTGAGTTTACTTGATTTCTCTATCATGATAGAGGAGAGTTTTTTTTGATGATGGACGGATGAAATATCGGACATCGCACTAATATCATCCGATATTAGCGCGAAATCCGATATTTCCGTGCAATCAAAAAATCCGCTAATATCGGATGAAATATCGGACATCGCACGAAAATCGTTAAAAATCAGTGAGGTCCTAAATTCATGATGCTTGTTCAGATGATTGAGATTTGTTATCAATGTTGAACACATTCAGTGTTCCAAAGGGTGAGATTTTTTTTTAGCAATTATGAATGGATCATGTTTTGGTGGCATCCTCAGCCTCCTCTAAAGTTGCATCTCTCAATCAGAACTGTACACAATTTGAGTCCACTTTCTTGCAAATTGGTCAAACTTGATGACGTTTTCTTGCACATTGCTTATTGAATGCAGCCTCCTTATTGAACGTGAAGGATGACTGCAGATTTATCAAAGAACATGTAGAGCCCGTTGGCATTGTACCCATGAATGAACTAACTACTGTAGTTGATTAATACCTCATCCTTTAGCCAGTTTCACACTATGACCCCAAAATTGACAACTGTGAGTACTTTCTATACAATATGCAATTACAGTCTGTCAAGAGCAGCTATCCAAATGCAGCTGGAGAGTTCACAAAATCCGAGTTTTTCTGAAAAACAATATTAATATATTAAAAAAAAACAGGTGGAAATATCGGAGAATCTCTCACAGTAGAACATGTTGTAAAACACATTGGTAGGGTATCATCATTCCACATGATATCCTTATAGGTCCATATCAATCTGGTTTAACAGGTACAATTGTGAAGATACTTTTGCATACATGGAGAATACGACATAACATATTCAGTAGCGTGCGATGGCTCTGCCTGGGCCCACAGTAGATAGTGTAGCATGTTCCACACAAAGGACTTCATTAGTAGCTAATTGGACAGGTGGAGTCCCATGGTAATGAGTAGAGTGCATGAAAGAAAGGCAAAGGGAATGAAGGCTACTGAATGTTATGGAAAGGGGATTTCAAGCATCCATGTACGTTTTGTTGGCATGGCCCCATAATTGACAAAAATGACTACAATGCATTTGAATGAAAAAATAATATCTCTTAAGCATGATAAGATAAGAATACAAACCCTATTATGATCCTACACCCATTCTTGCTTTGTACACTTGCTCTAAAACTATCCCATACAATACTTTTAATCTTTTCCAAAATAGGTTGTCATTAATTGAGTTTGAATTTTACAAAGATGATTTTATAACAAGTCTATGGGATGGTTTAAGTGGTCTAAGCAACTTAATTCCACTTTGAAAATTCATAGCGGTTACATGACTCATCCATAAGTTTTTTTTTTTTTTTTTTTTTGGTAAAATCATCCTATATTCAATTTCAAATGCTAGCTATAAAAATATATTCTGGTGCCCAAGTATGCTAAATTGCTCATTTAGGTCTCTACCTTACTATCTGTACAAACCTAAATTCTTTCCGAAGATGCTAGTACGTTCACATCTAATTAACGACGATGATGGCCATGCTTGTGTTTTCCTTGCTTGTGTAGTTTGCTTGCTTCATGATGCTCATACAAAGCATACCCTCCGAGTCCTAGAGCTGCAGCCTCTGCCACTTGCATTTCAACATGGTGTCTATGTGCATGCGCAGGATCCACTTTCTCTTCATGCTTCTCATACTGTAAGAATGCAACAACAAACAGTCAGATGCTTAGCTTCTACTCATGCATCTAGAAACAGTTTAGAAAGTTTGCAACATCAGATGAAACTTGCACAGGGAACCTCGTCCAATTCACTGGGAAGTAAACATATATTACTGCCAAACTGCTGTTTATAGCAAGTTTTGCAAGTGGTTGTTCAATGATTAGCAAATGATTACCAAGAATTTACCATCATTCTTGTACTCATTACTACCTAATAATATAGTCCGGGTTCCTTGTGTTGTTTGATGATTTCCAAAGCAAAAAGTCAGATCAGAGTTGATGACTTACAGCAGCAAACGCCAGGGCGCCAAGAGCGCCCATCTCAGCGCGGTGCTCGTTTTGCTTGTGTCGGTGCTCCTCCGCTTGCAGATTGTACTGACCAGGATAGCCACCAGACTGGTACGGCATCACAGATTGTTGTCCATAGCTCGGAGCGCCGTAGTAGCCTGGTTGCTGCTGTCCGTATCCCCCTTGCATGCCATACGGCGCTGGAACCATCTGTTGACCGTACGGTGCTTGGCCGTATGCAGCTTGCTGCAAAGGATCGTAGTTGTAAGTTGGAGCGCCATAGCCATAGCCACCGTTGGACGATGAGCCCCCGTGGTGACCGTGACGGTGATGGTGCGACATGATCAAACTTGAATCGAACTGAGCCCGGTTCAGAAGCTAGTAGTTAAGAGGTTCTCTCGATATATCCTGCAGTAATCAAGTAGATCTAATCGTGAATGCTCAAACTGTACCCAATTGAGAAACCCTGATGATACGTATATGAGGACTTCGTGTGGACGGCGTGAAGCAGCGTTGGATGTGAAACAAAAAGTGGCTTGTAAATCGAACTGAGCCCGGTCCAGAAGCTAGTACTCTCGACCCTGCAGGAAGTCGATCTGATCGTGAATGCTCAAACTGTATGCAATTGAGAAACCCTGGTGTAAACCAAACCCTGGTACAAGAGATATATATGAGGGCTTCGTGTGGGCGGCGTGAAGAAGCGTTGGAGGTGAAACAAAAAGTGGCTTGTGAGTGCAGTAGGCCGGTTCAGAGATGAGTTTGATCGAACACGGCAACGAAGGTAGGGGGCAAGAGAGGCAGGTAATTAGATTGTTAGGAGACTCTGATGGCGGAGAGGTTCTTCTGAGAAAGCGTTGCTTGATCAACTGTGGTGTGTGAATTGCACTACTGTAGATAGGGAAGGACTGGGAAGGGTGGACGCTGCCAGGGCAAGCCGCCGAAGGTTCCCATTGACGATGGACGCGCAGTTAGCCTAGCGACGACGCAATCTCGACTAATCGCAGCCGTTGATCACCATGGACGGCTACAATGGCCCTGGATCGGATGCCCGCAGGTTTAGGCTGCCCGTGTGATTGTTTGTGCCATGGGCATTTAGAAAAAATTTGAAATGCACACTGGACGTATATACGTCGTATCTATATACGGTATTTGTATAAAAACTCAATAAAATACGGTCATGTAAGACCACACTAATAAAGAGGGAATTTTAGAATTGTTCTAGTGGTGTGCAAAATCTTTCTAGTGATGTGCAGAATCTTTTTACTTAGTGGTATGTGTTACAAGAAAGTTTGGTCCTTTTGGCATTCCGTAGTCCTTCACGTATGCGGATGACTGTGTTGTTTTCCTGTGACTCTCCAGTTTGGATGCCTTTTCACTTTGGATGCTTTTTCTAGTTCTTCAGCTTCTTTAGTGTGATCCATACTACGATACTCATAGGAAATTAATTTGACACCTATGTTTGAGCTAGCACACTTTAACCCTTAGAGGGTCGAGAAGCTTGAATTTGGTGCCATAATTTGTTTTCAACAATTTTGAATAGGTTCAATGTGGAACTCTTTTTTTAAATTAATTTGTTTTTTTACCAACATATTACATTATTAAACCCCTAAACTTTCTATTCCACTAAAGTTTCCAGGATTCTATGCGATGCTCTTATATACTTTTGGATGCTCTTTTCTTCACATCTTAAGTAAGTTTTCCTTGTTTGATTCTTGCTAAATTCCCTCATGCAATGTCAAATGTCCTCTCTCAACATAGTTCCAAGAAAAATTATTGTATTTGTAAAATTCGATCCAAGCAGCACGAAGTTTGGAACCCTACTGTTATAAAATGTTATGACTTGTAATGTATTTTTTTATTGATCACTGAAGTAATATAAAATTTGGTCCCACCATAATCCCTAAAGAACCAAAGGTTCGTGGTTCTAAAATAACAAATTCAATCAATCATATCGTGAAAGAAATAATTTAGATCTAATAAATTCAAACTAAATTTTGCTTCATTGGAATTAATGAAGAACATTGCAAGTAAGTGTTGGTCAAAGGGAGCAACTGCTATATAACTATGCCACGAACAGATAGCTAGGTACTTGATGAAGCGTCAACCATCATTTCACTTCCATTACATTAAATTCATTAAGGATAATAACAATTGTTCTTCTAAACATTTCAAATTCCTTGATAAATTTTATTCAACGACTTGCCAATTATGATCTTTCATTGTTTGATAATTCATTTGGCATCAATCTATTGAATCCCAAACCTTGAAGTTCATTGAAAACAATGAAATGATTATGGGAAGTAACTTCAAATCCGCTGTTGAGAATGATGAAATGTTCAGTGGAGTAACTAAGGCAACGTACTATAGAAAATATCAAAAGCATGATATGGATCCCAATCTGCCTGCACTGAGTTTTTATAAGCTTGAGGTAAACAATTGATGGGGTATCCCTCCATGTAATCAAACTTAAATGTTGTCATAATAGAGTTATTTGTAAAGTCCCCCAAAACCCTTCTTTTTGACCTGTAATTTGGAAAGGACAGGATCAGCATGATCTCACTGTAGACCCAGAATAGAACACTGGATAGATTGAAATTTTTATTCATAAAAATTTGGAGGGAGGGAGAAGAATTGGGTAGTGGGGTGGGACCGTGAGGAGGAGTGGTGTCAGATTGATGACGACCAGCTCTGGTACCAGCTCTGGTCCATGAAAAAAGGAGGACAAAAGACCGGATGCCTTTACAAATAACTCTAATGTCTAGCTTTTATTTGGCTTCATCTTCCTCAGCAGGGCAATTACCAAGTCCTTGGTTGATGGTAAACAATTATTAACCCTTAAGGACATTGGGCTACCTTTGGGGCAGCTCGAGAGAATTTATTCTTTTAGAAAGTGGGCATTCCAATTTTGTGTTGTCCCAGAGGGGAGGGCAATACATTTTTAAAAACGGGCTTTATTGGGGTGGAGATCAGAAAGCCAGCAAATGTAAAGGCAAAGAGCTTGCAATAACCAACACTAGTAGAAAAGGTGGCGCTCCCCAGGGACATGCCCAGGCAAAATCACTGTGCATGCGTGGAATTGGGCACTACTTGCCTGGGCATCTCCCTCGGCAGTGCCACCTTTTCTACTAGTGCAATTGGAACCGTGCAGATGAGCCTGCAAAAATCAAACGCCCTCTTGGACCGTCACATGGCAGCCAGGGTTTTTTTCTTTTTTTTCACTGCAGCAGTGCTCCATGCATACAATGGAGAGTGGTCCCTCCAGATTTAGACCATTGTGACTGTGCCACAACATTGAAGTCTAGCACCATGGTGCCAAAAAAAAAAAAACCCTAATGGCAGCTTGAGATTGCCTCCCCCACCTCCATTGAAGTCTGTGCGGAGCATTCAGAAACCTTGACTTTCGAGCTTTGTGGAATTTTCGCAGCTCTCAACGAAGATTAGAAAACCAGTCCAAAACACTCTCCTCAAGATTCCCACTTTTTCCAATAGCTCCAATAGCAACCACGGCCCACCTTGATCGGCGCTTTCAGAGAATCATGCTTACGCAATTCCACTACTTTTTGAATGGAACAATTTTTACATTTTTTGGTGAACTATTTCTAAAGATTTTTTTCTTTATTTCTTCAAAACTAAGCTCCTCACGCTTACATTGTCCTTTAACCCTTTAGTGCCCAGGGTACTGTAGCAGACAACTCTGGATTTCAGTGGGTTTTTCCACTGTGGTTGAGACTACCAAAAATAGAATGGGTTAAATTAGAAAGTAACCGTACAATTCTATTCTCAACTCGAGAGCACACATTTTATTAAAATTTGAGAATCATCCGATGGTGGGATCGGAAGATTATAGTATGTATTTGAACTGTATAATGCACGCTCAAAAACGAGATTTTGGGGGGTGTGTGACTTCAAAGTTAAATAGAATTTGAGGTAAATTTTCAAAAATAAAAGCAAAGAAGTTCAGCTATGCCCTATGTCAACACCTCTCCGTTGCAATCTTTCATATCAAAAATAGACTCACACATAATTATTGTGAGATTTATAAGTGAAAGTGACTTGTCCATGTACGGTTTAGGACAAAATTTTATACGTTGAAAATTGACAGGAGTGGGTACATTAGTCAAGATCGGATTACACACACTAATGGAAGATGAAGAAGAGAACACAATCCAAAAAAATAAAACAAGATAACAAACTTCCAAACACAAGAAATACTACACAATACATATGTTGTATTTGTAAGTATTTACTGTATTTTCAAGTATTTGCAGTATTTTTGCGTTCTGTTGATAGGTATTTTGATAGCTGTACAATTCCAAATTGAAAATTTCTTTTTCTAGAAGGTGCGTAATGTATGTGCGCAAATCTGAACTTCAAAACTGAAGTTCCAATTCTTCACGGATTCTCTGCTATTTGCATTTCGGACGTTGTAGTGACCATAATGTGGTTTGTTGGGCACTAAAGGGTTAACCCTTTGAGGCGCCTGCGTCCACATAGTGGACGCTAAACATATTCAAATTGTTTGAATTCCATCCAAATTGGACAGTTTTTATTCACCAAAATTTCTCATGGTTCTTGTGCAAGTTGACTATCTTTTGTACAGTTTGGATCTTCAAAATAGGTTATTATGATTTTTGGAAAAACAACACAAGTGGTTTATGTCAAGTTTCATTCTTAGTTCAAAAAGTGAGACCTTAAAGATGATTTTCCAAAATAAGTAGAATCAAATAATGGAAACCATACCATCTCGTAGTGCATGTTATTCCAATTTCATTACAATATTTTTTTTTAAAATTCCATTAATTCATAATTTATAATTGATTTTGAGGAGAAAACTTTGCAAAATTAATTAAAAAATATTAAAGAAATATATGATAAATCCAACCGTATAGATGTGATCTTCACATTGACATTTACAACTTTGCTTTGTACATCAACTCCATTTTTGGTTTTCATCAAACATTTTATAACGAATCTTTGAAAACAATGTTGAATTGGGACGTTAAAGGGTTAAGGATTGATATATGAAAGCATACCGGCAAGAGTATTACAATCATCAAATTGTGTATGAGTTGGAATATGTAAATGTTCTACACAAAAGCAATCTTTTAACCCCCGAGTTAACCCCTAAATGTATTCACCACTCTCCAGATGTCTTATAAAATGTAACTAAGAGGGATATTTTGAACTTGACATATGAATAAATTTTGTACATTATGAATTTTTGATTCTGTCCATACAGTTAGATCTCCAATTGCTATCACCAATATTTTTGTATAAAATTTGAAACTCAAAACTCAAAATTCTTTTGTAATTTGATTACGAATAAGATATTGACAATTTGTACATGAAATTTGTTGTGATTGGTTGAAATGTAATACTTTAAGTGTAGTGTTTTTGGAGATTTCTTGGTTGCTTAATTTTATGAGTTGACTTTTTTTAAGAGCACTTTTACACTAAAATCTTCAAAATTTTGGGTGAATCACTACAACATGAAATGAGGCATAAAAATTTCACAAATCATCCCCTTTCTAATCGGATCACACATGCATGAAGCTAACTTCCCATAAAATATATAGTAAAAAATCATTAGTGCAAAAAGTCAATGATGGATGAGAAAATTGTGTTTGATTCTGCACATCGTCCACTTTCTGGACGGTTGGACGTTTAAGGGTTAAAACATGTGCTAATCGCAAAACCTACACTAGAATCCTTCCAAAACAATTTAGTTTTGGGAGAACTGTAATTGTGTGGCAAATACCCAAAACTTACCAAGAGTTCTCATTTTTTGTGGGTCAAGTTTATAGTCGAGGTTTTCTAGAAGATGATTTGGACAAAGGCAATTCTGATGATGAACCACTTTCTTATTTGGCAATAGTTTCTTTTCTCTCTTTTCCAAGGTCTGCGTGGGGTCAAATCCATATACTTTGGAAAAAGGCACCACGGGCCTTGGCTTGGTGGTTGGGGCTCATGGCCCCCAATGAGGAGGTTGTGGATTCTATTCCCCATGCCGGCGTGGTGTTCACTACCATAGTCCACCCAACTATGGTGGGGGGTCCTTGGACCTTGTTGTATGGGTGCCTCAAAGCCCTTTGGGGGGATACCATGTTAGGTATCTTCAAGGCACTAGTGGCTAGCTAGGTAGTAGCTTAGTGTGTCATAGTGTCTATCCTCGAAAGGGGAGAGTAGTATTGTCCCAATTTCCCCTTGTCCGGTGGGCATCGGATCATTGGCATTACGAACGGACACTTCATTCACGCCGGCCTTGTAGAAGGGTCGGAGTTTCTATCTATCTATCTGTCTACTTTGGAAATTCCAGTAAAAGTTCGTATGTATCAGATCGCCTATTACGATTGAGTGCTTCTGAGCTTGCCTACTGAATGACCTATTATCTGACCACCACTTGCACTGCGTTACCAGGATCATAGACTGGTTGCTACGTTTGTTAGCAATGTTTGTTAACCCCTAAAAGACCGTAAGGTCCCCATGCGGCTTCTGGAACTAGAAAGTGAGGAAATTCGGGTTCTTAGGCTTTGAATTGTAGGATGAGCAACAAAGAGACCCTGTCTCTTTTTGAGAGCCGAATCTGTAAGTACTTCTTGATCGAAAATTCATCAAGTGAGCGATTTTTGGTGATTTTTTTGAGTTGCACGGAGGGTATTTACTATTTAGGCGTCACTTCAGACCCTCATATCTTCCTCCTTACAGGTCCGAATTACTTGAAATTCTTTGCACATGTTCAGAATGATGATTTCTACTCACAGTAAAAATTTCAGAATTTTTGGAGCACTTTTGAACAATCCGATTTCAGCATGTGTACAAAATACCCCAAACAAGTTCCATCAATCTTCTCAACGGTGGCATTTTCTCAAAAATTGTGCGATTTTGTTGATCTTCTTTTCATAAAAAAACTACGTAATTCTTCTTTAATTTCAACAGTGCCGATTGTCAAAATTACCCCACACCAATGAGGAATTGAGCTTGCAGAGCTAGTCAAGAAAACAAGAGCTAAGTTCAACACCTCCCCGATCCTTTAGGGGTTAATCCCTAAACGTGTTTGTTCCTCATTTTCAACATGTGTAAAAAAATTCACGTAATTTGGAGGTGTGAGGAGGAAGATATGAGGGTATGAAGTGACACCTAGATAACCTCTTTACAACTAAAAAAAATCATCAAAAATCGCACACTTCATGAATTTCTGATCACGAAGTACTTACAAATTGAACTCTTAAAAAGAGCCAGGGTCTCTTTGTTGCTCATCCTACAATTCAAAACCCAAGAACTCGAATTTCCTCACTTTCTAGTTCCAGAAGCCGCGTGGGGGCCTTATGGTCCTTTAGGGGTTAACTCCTAAACAACCAGAGGGGGTAAGGGCAAAATATAGATGTGTTATAAAATGTTACTTCTGCAACTTTGATGAAGTTTGGTTCAACAGAGAAAATGAGAAGCATGATTTTAGTAATTATTTGTATAGTCAAACTCTTAAAAAATGTTTTAAACACTCATTTAATGAATTTAGAAGCATTTACCATTTAATATTTACCAAAATTATAAATTTTATTTTTAGAATTACAAATTTTGTATGATTGATTAAATCTAGAAATTCTATTCTGAAATTCAAAAAAGAAATTTTTTCGAAGGAAAGAACATCATTAGTTTCCCAAAATAATAAAATTTATAACACTAGAACAATATTGAGGTCTTTATCTTTGAAAAATTCTCCTTGGTGGAGTTTAACTCGGATTGACATGATTCAAATTGGGTTGAAAGTAGACTTGGTTTCCTATTAGAATTTTTTTTAAAATTTCTTATAATTTTTTTAATTTTTATCATGAGCAGCCTATAAAAAAAGGGCAACTACCATAAAATGGTCGTTAGGTCACTTAGGGGTTAACAATGTTTGTTAGAGGGTGGCCACACCAACCGACCCTGTCCTGTCATGTCAAAGGCTCCATTCTTGCACCCTACGAGGTAGTAGTTGCAGTACAAGCAAACCCTTTGCTTTTCACTGACTGACATCGAGGAAACCCTTATCTTTTGTGACCAAAAGCACTCACCAACTCTGGAATGACTCAAAATAGCAGTGAGAAGCAACCAGTTTCCTTGTAGTGTTGATTCTCAGTTTTGAGAGTGAATGTGCTGTGCGTTCTTGGTTCTGGTCATTTCAAGGTTGCCGAGAATCAATCACACTTAGGGTTTTGTGGATCTCGCAGTGGACGTTTGCATTGGTGAAATTGTGGTTGTCAATACGTAAGCTCGTCAGTGTTGGTGCCGTGCGGCGAGAGTCTCCCGATCAAGAGATGGATGAGCTGTCCTTTCCTTGAGCCGTTATGAAATCGTTTCATCTGTGTCAACCTTTCTTCCCACAGTTGCAATGCGCTGTGATGATCTGCGTCATGAGTTTCGTGGTGTGCGTTTGAATCGAACCAGTTGAGTGAATGAACCATGCAATTGCAGTGATCCGGTGCACACTAAACCCTAATTCTGTCTTGATAAAATTAGTATACAGCCACTGCTAGAGAATTAGAAATCAAGACTTTCATAGCCAGAATTAGTGGACGCTGTTGAGCATGGCGTCTGCCAAGAGAGAGGAGCAACCAACTATGCACACACAACACCGGCAGTGTTACCAAATGCATGCGATTTTGGAGATGTTCCATAACCCATCTCTTTTTTTGCATGTTATTACCTCTTTTGGAAGGTTCTTCAGTGTTTGCAAATTTTTAGTTGAACTCCTTGAAAAAGTGCTGTTATCTCCTAACACCAGATGTTAACTGCCACATAACACCGGCAGTGTGGCCACTTGTTACAAAACGCCCCCAAATAATCCTTAACACAATCCGGTGTGGCGAGGGTCTTAGCAATGTTAGGGAAGTAGCTATAACAACATTATGGTTCCTAAATGGCTGTCCGAACGTTCCTCAAGTTACTCCCCTACGTTCAAAGTTTTCTTTTTAGGGCAATATATTGCACTCAATGATAGATTTGGACCTCTTCACTTACGTATTCTCTATTGTAACGAGGACAGAGAAGGGGTTACTGTTCCAAAAAAACGTTGGCTACCGGTATGTCATTTGAGTTATTCCCCTATGTTGCTAACAAATGTAGCCCACTGTATGATCCTAGTAGTGTTGATGTTTCTCTAATGACAATTTATTTGTATTTCCCTGCAAACAACAATCAGGCTGAACTTGGAACCCTCCACAAAAGCAGATATAAACAGAAGTTCACCACAAGAGGCTTAGAAGATGTGATCTTAAACTCAAGGTTTCCATATAAAAGGTGGAACCCTAAGATGACGTCATTTTTTTTCCATAACCACTGCGCTCTCTCTTCTTTCCTCTCTGGCACAAATTTATGGGGAGCTCTCTTGTGTGATGCCATCTTTGGTGGTTACCACCAAACTGGGCTGCGTTTAAAAACTACTCATGCAACAAGCTTCACAATTTTAGTATTATTTTGCTGACACGACATGTATCATACAATAATGAACTTGGATGCTTTGAATTCTGAAAACCACATCTGAATTAGACCCAACAACAACAACAACCCTGAACTAGAAAAGCAAAAATTTCAACAACGGCCAGCAACGATTCCTCACCTCCGTCTTCGATCAATATATTACTTCGCAAACTGTGGAAGTTGTTTCAGGGCCTGTTCATGGAGAATTCACACCAACAAATGGCCTGCCCACAAATGAGAATGATAGATCTAATCAAGCTAATACGAGTAATATGAGTAATATGAGTAAGTCCAAATACAAAAGTGGAGCCACAAGATGTAGTGGCTTGTTAGACATCAAGAAACCCGAAAATTGCATCATTTGATGTTCAAGGCTCGACTTGCACCAATTTCAATTGCATACATGCAACAACTTACATTTCAGTTTTATCTCTTGCAAGTGATGTTATGCTTGGTAAACATCGCTTCTAAAATACACTTATGCAATTCCCAGGATTCTTTGCATCATTTTTTGTTCCAAACTCAATGTCCAGCTCTTTCCAAACTCTAAGGTATGGTTCAGTATGCAGAACAAGCAGGCATTCACACTACCGAGCAATTCATTGCAGTAGCAACTGTGGACTTTCAGACCAATGCAAGATCAATACTAGCCATGTCTCATGGCACAAAATCCAGGCATTTCAAAGGCTTTTGAACACCATCAGAAGATATGCACAACCTCACTCAATGTGAATGTGAGGGATCCATGTTGAAATATGCAACTTGTGCAAAGCACGAAAGCAAATGCTCCAGATGCAACTCTCCGCACAAGTTCCCACTCTTACTACAAACTCCAGATGAGGCTCCAAATATATCATCGAGCAATATTTCTGCTCCAAAGAAAGCAAAGTAACTTATTGCAACCAACTCATCCATTGCGTAGCTCTACATCAAGAATTTAGGACCTCACTGATTTATAACGATTTTTGTGCGATATCCGATATTTCATGGGTGTGCATTTATCGCACGAATTTCGCGCTAATTCTACACTGAATTCGCACGGATTCTACATTCACTCTTTTTGTTATCGAACAAGATGCAGAATCTGTGCGGAATTAGCGCAAAATCCCTCATAATCCGTGCGAAAAATGTACGAATCCATGAAATATTGAATGTCGCACATAAATTGTTTAAAATCAGTGGGTCTTAAATTCCTGATGTATTGTTTTGAATGAGTTGCTGACATTGTAAAATTTATTTAGGTGCTATTATATTAGCAACATGTGCAAAATTCACTATAGGATGCATTTGATGAATTTGCAAGCAACCAAGCCTTCTAGTCACTATTCAAAAGCTCTATTCTTATTTTAGTTAGGCATACAAATTTTGATTCACAACAACACTCTAGCGACATTGATAGCTAGACTTTAAAAGCCACTGCAAATCCCTTTGCAAACACTACCATATTCAAAGCACGGACTAAAGGGTAGCAACTCATACCAACGTCTCTCCAACAAATCGAACTTCACACGGCAATCCATGACAGAAGAAAAAATGATCGCGTTTGCACATCCAACTGCAACCACCGCCTCGCCCATCACCTCTCCTAATTCTTCAAGCATGCTTTCGGAGTACTTCCAAAACTTCCACATGTCAGCCACCTTTACCACCTCCCTCATCGTTAGGACAATCTCCAAATACTCAACGTAACCCACGGTTGTATCTCCCATCTTCTTCCCGGTCTTCTATCAAGTCTAGTATACTTTACTATGAACAACCGATTCAAGCTCACCACCACTTGTGCTTTAATATATAGAGAAGACGGTCTAGGCAAGTCCACATTGATTTTGCTCCATTCACCGGTCACTAAATCACACGAGTATAACTTAGGGTAATCATAATGTGGAGAACTAAAAAAAGGATACCATCCAAACAAAGTGTAAAAAATGCCATTGACAATGATGCTTGAGTACGCAAAATACCCACTTTTAGGTGCTTCACAAAGCTTCCTCCACGTAGAAGTTGTGGAATCAAAGAGATGAATATGCGATCTTTCTAATAAATCGAAAGGGTGATGACACGACTCCATGGTTCTGGTTATCGTTATAATCTTGTAGGCTTTGGTCACATTGTCCACTGACATGACAACAATGTCGTGGTTGTATGAGCAATAGAATTCAAGTGTTGGAATTTCAAAGAAGCTCTTGCTCACAGGGTTGCAAACAATGTGAACTCGCCTTGTTGGCCTTGAAAATCTCAACCACCATGCATCCGTATACATTGTATAGATGAGCCTTCTATCAGCAGCTAACGTGTATTTGTATTGTCCCAACATCAAAGCATAGTTGTCATTTGGCAACTTGTAAGACCGATTCTCCCCTGCCTCTAGTACATGCCAAGCTGCATTTGCCACCCGCTCCATCAATTTAGGTGAGATGAGGATGGAGGATGCTTGTCGAGGGATAAAAACACGAAGAGAAGCAAATCCAGGTTGCAAGATGAGATGATTCCATGCCTTGCAAACCACTCGGAGGCGACAAACCACATGCTCAGGAAGAAATGCGAATACAATCTCAAGCACTTCCAGAGGTAAATCCTTCCGTAACGACTTCCTCGATTTGCTTAACATTGTGGAGCTTTCTTTTCTTCTATTTCGCTTGACTTTAGGTCGTCACTCGGCTTCAAAACACATCAAGTTCAAACTCATCATTATGTCCATCTTTCACACATAGAACGATCATGCCAATCTTTCTTAATGAAGTCGGTTTGAGGGTTTGAAATGAAGTCGTGTGGACTCAAAACAAAACTGCAACATCCAATGAAACTCACAACACAACCTAATCAACATCACACTGAATGTCATCTTGCGCAGAAAAAGTATGCGCTAACATACCTCATGTGCTCGTGGCAGCACTCGCTCTCTCCAGGTAGCAACAGAACAAGAAGAAAACAAATGAACATAATTCACCACAAACAGCGAGACCAAAGTTGAGATAAAATGGTAAACTGTCATTAAGCTAACTTTGGACTGCCTACAAATGCCTCGTGGAGTTGTTGGTGATGTTTTCAAGAGTTTCTTAGGAAGAAGATCAAATTGTAACTGCTGAAGCGAGCTGCATTGTACATGCAGAAGCTCTGTCACTGCTAAAGGGGAAGAGAACTGGAGCTTGTGATTAGCAACTTGTTAGAGTGGAGTCTGTCTTTTACTCTCCTCCGCTACATATCATGCATTCTATCCAGTGTCAACATGCATGATTTAGACCGGTAGTGTAAAAGGAGGGAGAGATGGTAACCACCTAGAGTTAAGGTAATCCACCAAATGACATGAAACACTTTAATTCCAATCCAAATTTTTAAATGAATAAATTAATTTTCATGTCTTTATGCTTCGTGAGAAAAATTGCCAAAAATTAGCATTTGCAAGCAGTGTAGTACAAAATAAATAATATTTGTAATCGTTCAAATCAGTTATTTCAAATAACACAGATCTAGATGTACTTCATATCAAAACTTGGTACCAAAATGACGTCATTGGATATTTTTAACAATTTTTTTGGATTTTTTTAAGCAGCTAGGACAAATTCTGATTTTTGTACAAAAAGTCTCTTTTAAAATCTTTAAACCTCTTCAATTTTTACGTGAATTTTTGTTTTGTGTACTGCATGAGTGTTGGAAATCAAAACCGCATTTGGTGGATTCATTAATTATTATGTTTTAAAGAGGTACTTATTCAAAATTGCCATAGGGGTTGATTTTAGAATTCAAAGGGCTTTTTGGGGTACCCATATCAGACCATTGCCCTTAGTAGTATAGATAATCACTTCCAATTGCCAAAGTAAGGTTAATAGAAATCCAAATGTGCCCAATTCTAAAGCAATCAATGCAATTAACATCCATTATATTTATAAAAATCCATCATATCATTGACCTATTTGCAATGTATAGATAAGTTCAGTAATGTCCCAATTTTAGTAGGTGTTCATATAACTATAAAAGAAAAATTGATAGTAAAGTTCAATGGTTCTCAAAAGATAAATTGAGTCAAGGAACAACCTTATTTGTTAAGATAAACATTTTTTAAAAATAAATGATTAAAGTTTCCATGCATGATAAATTCTCAAAGTTGGTACTAGTGTAAAGTTAGTCCACTACATGATTAAAATTTATCTTCAACACAAAAATTGTCTCATAGGGGGATTTATGGTGTTGCTTATAATATCTCATACACCCACCTATATGCAATTAGCCAAAACATTTGTAACGGCCTAACTGGGAAATCCTATTAAAAAATCTCAAAACTAAACAAATGAAAGAAACCCAAAACTAATTTTTGAAAGCACTAGCTTATGGTTGGATTGCCAGTTGTGTTTTTCAACAGGAAGTCTGAGAGTACGTTCACCCCATATGATTTTCAACCCTACAACAAAAAGCAAATATAAACAGTCTAAGCTCACCACAAGAGGCTTAGAACGGACGGGTATCTTGAAAACTACTCATATAGCAAGCTTCACATTAGTATTATATTGCTGACACGACAAGTAAGTATCGTACAATTTCCACAAAATTTAACATTTGTTGAAAAGCAATTTTCCAAGAAAAAATTAATTATTTGGCATGACATGCCGACCAGGGTTGTTCGGATGCTGGGACACGGACGTGCCCGTCCCAACGTCCGATGACTTTGAAAAAATGAAGTTTTTTACCCCAGCGGACAGGTTTTACCACATTGGACGGCGGTCGGCGATTTCAAACGGTGGACAGCGCGATCGGACAGGCGGATGGCGCGACCGGACAGGCGGACGGCGCGATCGGACACGCGGACGGCGCGATCGGACACGCGGACGGCGCGATCGGACACGCGGACGGCCCGAGCGGACAGGCGGACGGCGGACGGTATTACGACGACCGCGTCGGGCGGTTTAGGGTCAGACGGCCTTGTCGCACGGACAGGTCGGACGGCCACGTCGCACGGCCAGGTCGGACGTCCACGTCGGACGGCCAAGTCGCACGTAAGTCGACATCTACGATAACGGGTGTCCCATCCTCGTTCCGGTCTGATTTGAATGAACTGAAATCAGCGAAATCTACCAATTTGGTGGTTCTATCTACGGGGTACTAGCACGTTTTCTGGGTCACACTGGTTTAGTGTGAGTCGGACGGGCGAGCGAGTGCCCGATCGGATGGTCCAGTGGTTTAGGGTTGGGTTAGAGTTCTAAATTGTATTGTGATTTCAATAGGACTAATTCAATAAGTTTAACCCTTTAAGGTGCGGATTTAACACTGTTTTCAAAGATTCGTTATAAAATGGTTGATGAAAAACATGAATGGGGTGGATGTACAAAGCAAAGTTGTAAACGTCAATGTGAAGATAACAACTGTATAGTTCGATTCATCGTATTTTTTATTTTTATTTTTAAATTAATTTTGCAAGATTTTCTCTTGAAATCCAATTTAAAATCCAAAATCAACACAAAAATTTTAAATCCGTTGTAGGAACCGGTGATTTCCCACGGTAACCTTGCTTCCTAGAGCTATGTTTTGAAAAAGCTCTTGCAATCCACCTTGCCACAACATCGATGCCAAATGCCAATTTGACGTTGTAAACCGCCAGGCGCTCGATATCACGGAAGGCCTCGCCCTTGGGAGGGCCTCCGCTACCTTGGTTTAGGTACGGTCTATATAATGGGGACGGCCCCTTCCATTTCTCACTCTTGATCTCCTTGCGAACACACCCTGTGGCCTGGGGTCTCCCGGTGGAGCCCCCTTGCATTGGTTGTGGTGGAGATCGGGAGTCCAAATTCATACCGAGGTGCATCATTTTGTTTTCGTGATTTTGCACGAATTGTTGATTTCTGCAGTGCAATTATAAAAACAATTGACCCTGATTTATGAGCATATTTTGCATCACGGACTGTCAAATTCTAGTCATACAAACTTTATGTCAAAAGCTTATCATTTTGTATAAATTTTAAGTCCATTTACTCCATATCTGCATATAGCATATGAGCAAAAAATCAACCAAGTCAACAAAACTCAAGATCATAAGACAATTGTATAATATATTAATATGTACACGATGACATGTGTTAATATGTTTAACCCATACACTCAACACAAGTTCACGTGTCGTATACATTGCTCCGTACCAAAAGTCATAGAAGAATACAGTACTATTACTACTATTCTAAACCAAAAAATCCTATATTTCGCCTAGTACGAAGATCTAAAATGCTCGTATGGTACTGGCCAGTTGTATGTGCCTCTGAAACGCGTCACTATGTGAGATAAACTTCCAGCTCCGTCTCAATCACTAGTGCACAATCGATTCAAGTAGCCCTGGAACACGTCTCCCAGTTCTTGCAGTTGATAAGAATTTTGTCCAGGCTTTTGCAACTTCCAGTAATCCTCCGACATGTTGCGTTTGTTTATGCGCATAGCAATTTTTGCAACAGCATATGCTTCAGATGTCTTCGTCAATTGTGGGATTATGTCCACATCCGCATCACGCTTATGTAAATAAACAACCGTAGGGTCCACCCACCACCGTTGTGCAAGAGTATTGTTCATTTCCGCTGCACTAGTGAACGTGTACAGTGACTTCATTGGCTCATTTGCGAAGGTTAACATGCCCCAATCACATACTCCAATGTATATACGCGACTCGTCCAAAGGAAAATGTAAAAGGATGTTATCGGGAGATATATCATTGTGGAGGTTGTTGGTCATGTGTACCTCAGACATGATAATCACAAATGCCCATGCTAACTCCGTTCTTTTCTTACGGAACCGCTGAAGATAGTCTGTTTTGATCACATCGTCCGGTGCTAAAGGTGCATGCAATGTACAGGCATAGATATCATCTCCATACGCACTGTCCAAATTAAACATTTGTCGCAATGTCCCACCATTCCACCAATAGGAATAACCCTCGTATTTTTGGGGATGAATAGCCGTGTATCGTATAACACCTGGATGTTGAATTCTCACCGCCATTGATTCATTTTGATGCTCCAATTTCGCTAGATCCGGTCTTGTCCATTGCTGATTGGATAGTTTGGCAGCAAACTCCCAATGAGGTTCAAGCCTTGGGGCTCCTTCTATCCGAACCCTCTTGATGGTTGCATATCCACCCTTGAGTGCTCGGCGCTCCAATTCAATGACCGTAGCTGTCTCTAGCAATGCTACCAAGTGTTGCCTCATTAACTTCTCTTCGAATTTTCCGGCACATGAATTCCACCAACCGATGGACTCTTTGCGTTGTTTGCTCTTGGCGAATGGTTTCATCAACCCAACAAATAACTCAGCTTTCAAGATCACTTGCTCAACAAATGTATCGTCGTCAAGTAGTCCGTGATCCTTGCCGTATTTAGTTAATACGTTTTTGGAATTCCACAAAGAATCATGCACCCTTTGGTCCAAAAACTTTGTGAATCCACGGTTCTCGGTCTCTCGAATCCATCTTGGATTATGAAGAGCGTGCAACATATCGTTCGCCATCTTTCGTTGAAATTTTTCGACGCTTGCTTCTTTGTATCGAACGTATTTACTCTCCAACGCAATAATCGTGTTTTCTTCGTAAAATCTCACCATAAACTGCACCAAGAACTTCTTACAGTCCTCTGATGGCGTGTCATTGAGACCAAAAGGAGATTGATCTTGCCCCTTACCTTTCTTGTGTTTATTTCCTTTCGGCATGGTGACGAAACTCTCAGTTTTTTTCTTAAAAAAAAAACCAAGAGATCCCCCCACCCAACGCTGACTTTTAATCTCCCCGAGTGAGGAGCCAGAGGATGGTATTCACCAGCCATAGCTACTCCTAACTACTCTTACACAAATGCAAGTGGGGAGAAAAAAAGTGAGCCGTCCGAACTGGTCGGACGGCTTTATAAGCAGACCTGCTATCCGATTAGGTCGGCCGCCGGATCGGACGGCATCCGCTTTTCGACGCCCGATCGAACGGCCGTCCGCTGTCCGCCCGTCCGCCCGATCGAACGATCGTCCATCACCCGTCCGCTATCCGCCCGTCCGCCCGTCCGCTGTCCACCCGTCCGCCCTTCCGCTGTCCGCCCGTCCCCCCGTCCGAAATGAAACTATAGATTATTTTGAAATAGATTACAAATGAAAGTTATAGATTTTGAATTTCAGATTCTATTCGTACAGTTCGAATCACTAATACTATCACCAATATTTAATTATAAAACTTGAAAGTTACAATTTGAAATTCCTTTTAAGATCGATTACAAACAAAATATTATTATTATTTGAGTAAAGTTTGTTGGAATGAATTTGAAATGAGACACTTTTGTACATGGTGATTTAAAAAAAAAAATTGTGTTTCTTAAATCTATGACCTCATTTTTGCAAGGCCACTCTTGAACTACAGTCAAAGCAATTTTGGCTTGGTCAACGA
The DNA here is from genome assembly GCA_022496805.1 of Pohlia nutans. Classification (NCBI taxonomy): domain Eukaryota; kingdom Viridiplantae; phylum Streptophyta; class Bryopsida; order Bryales; family Mniaceae; genus Pohlia; species Pohlia nutans. Next base: position 10,570,465 of record CM040092.1, on the reverse strand, counting down.
CTTCAACTACTTCTACATTTGTAATTTTAGAAAACTATCTAATCAACTATGACTAAATCCAACCGTTACATAGGACAACAAATTGATGAAGAATCTCCAAAAAATTGGATGACTTTCATCCAATAATTGATGAGAACGTGCGAAGGGTTTGAATCTGTTAGTCGTCCACTTTTTGGACGCTCTGACGTTCAGGGGTTCAACTTGATGTATAGATAAAAGTTGTACGTTGCGAATTTTAGATTCTATCCGTACGGTTCAGGTCTATGATTGCTATTATTGGTGATTTTGTATAAATTTTGAAACGTAAAAATCAGAATTATTTTGTTTTTAAATTACTAATCAGATATTGGCATTCTATGAATGAAATCTTTAGTGATTGGTTGAAATGTAATACTCTAAGTGTAGTGATTTTTGGAGATTTTGTGTCGCTTAATTTTATGACTTCACTTTTTCTAGAGCTCCTTTACATAGAAATCTTCATAGTTCTAGGTGAATCACTACAACATGAAACGAGACCTACAGATTTTGCAAATCATCCCCTTTCATCACATGAATAAAAGTTGTACATCAGGTCCCCTTTCATCACACTCTTTTTGGGTTGAGAGTTTCCGTTATTCACTATTTTGCTTACATTTTTTTTGGAACTTCGCGTTTAAAGCAATACAGTTTCACTTCTTGGACTTATGAAGAATATTAACTTATATCAATTTTTGTTGTTTTTTTCTAAAAATCACAATATCTTAGTATGCATGATTCATACTGTGCAATAACTTCAACTTTACGTTAATAAAAACGGGCTACGATAAAAATTCAAAAATTTGGCAAAAATTGAATAATCCGGCTCGCAAATTCTAAACTTCAATGAGTACATAACCGAGCGTAATTTCCAATATAAATTGTTGCAGTTCGTGCCTCATTAAAAGATATATTGATTTCATCGATGTTCTCTACATTCTTGTAGCAAACATTCTATACATGGTTGACAACGAAACGAGCTTCATCCAAATGCAATTGTGAAGGTTTAGGCTTATTTTAGGACTTGGTTGTGCATAGCACAAAGGCCTTTCCGAGAAGGACTCCCACCGCATTCTCATTTCATACCCTTTTATAACTGCCTTCCACAATGAAAACGTCCATCACGTATAGGATTATTTCTAAAAAAACATTTTGTTTTGCTATAGTAGGAAGTTCAAAAGGACAAATGAACCGCCAAAAGTGCACTTTCTTCAACCTCTCTTTATTTTAGGACCTTACTACATACTCTCTACTTGAATCATGTGGCTTCTCGTATCTACTCTTGGCCGAGCTATTTTTCCAAACCATCTTCATCATCGAGCAACCTCATGAGCTTTTATGCTCAAAGTGCAGTTCGGCAAAACCAGTTCTCACAAAAACACAATCGTAAAGATCGTAACGAATACCTTTGACGTACACACTCACGTAGCTTGAGAACGACCTTGCCACCTAACCAGTAACCACTTTAGTTCCCCCATTGAAAGGCTTGAAAAGGTATTGCTTCTCGTATGCTTCTGGATCTCAGTATAATATATAGGCAAGCTAAATATCAACATCGCATTCCCCCCATCGAAATCAAAGTAATGCCACCAACAACATCGTTTCTAAACTCACTTCAGGATCAAACCGACCATTCATGCTACAAGTGCTGAAGTGTAAGGAATAGAGACATTGCTATGACCTACAACAACTGCACCATCCAAGCTACACTCAAAAAGAATTTTCTCCTTCCAAACACTTTGATTGTAGGTTTAGGACCTACCTAGTCTTTTTGCATCCACCAAACCACATTGCAAAACTCTATAGGTAATGACAATCTCTAAACTCAAAACAAACTTACACAGCAAGAAACTGTTTTGAACTTAAAAAGCAAGCATGCGTCGGCAAAGCAAGGAGCAATACCCAGAAATGCGTTTCAATGGGGGGCTAAGGTTATTAGGTGGCAATGTCCGTCTCAAGCTACGAGAGTATGTACTTCAAAGGCGTTCGTTCCGATTTTCACGATTATGTTTTTCAGAGCTCTGGTGTTGCCGAACTGCACTTTGAGCACACCAGCTCATGAGGTTGTTCAATGATGAAGAGGGTTTGAAGAAAGAGCTCGACCAAGAGTATATACGAGAAGTCACATGGTTCAAGTGGGGAGTATGTGGACTTAAGGTCTTAAAATAAAGAGGGTTTGAGGAAAGTGAGCCTTCGGTGGTTCATTTGCTATTTTGAACTTCCCAATATAGCAAGACAAGAAGTTTTTCATGAATAACTTTATTCGTGAAGAACGTTCTCATTGCGCAAGGTAATTATAAAAGGAGAAGGAAATGACAATGTGATGGGAGTCCTTCTCGGAAAGGCAACTGTGTTGTGCACAACCAAGTTCTAAGATAAGCTTATAGCCTCTCAATTGTATGTGGACTGAACTCATTTCGTTTTCAACCGAGTATGTGAAATCTGCGATAAAAAACTAGGCAACATCGATACAATTGATAGATCTCTCAGCGAGCTAGGAACTCCAACTCTTATTGTTAGAAATAACGATCGATTATGTACTCATTGTAATTTACTCTTTGTGAATGGATAATATATGTATGTATATATATATATATATATACATATATATATATATATATATATGCCGGTAATGTTCACACACAAGAACGTACATGCTTTATAAGCATACAACTAGGAGCCTATAATATATCCAAAGTTTGTAGCATCCAAACAAAATTCAAACTAAGGACATGCCTTCATCTATACAAATCAAAATGGAAGACAGTGAATTCTACTCTGTAAGCTCTGTTTCAAATTCCACTAGAATATGATGAGTCTAGTTAAACCAGCCTAATATGGACGACCTCCTCGAAATGTCCCGCATTCGGAGTCCCACTGTTGGTCAAAAAAATGTTGTTCTATTTGCCGCCTTTCATTATCCTCCTCTTGGCTCCGTCTAATGGCTTCTTGGAGATCTCTTTCATATTCATTGTCCTCATTGTTGTGACTGGATGGCCCAGCAGAAAATGTAACAAGGGGTTCGTCTGCAGCACTATACATATCTCTACCAAAACTGACGGGTGCATTGCTTGATGAGCTATACATATCTCTACCAAAACTGACGGGTGCATTGCTTGATGAGCTTTGACCGGGTCCAGAATAAATGGGAGTATAGCTTGGAACCCTGTGAGTTCCAAAATCACTCTCGGCCGATCGGGGAAAAGAAGCTCGTGGGGTACTATATCTGTCCGGATACGAAGACCGCTCATCATTGTTTGCTGCATATGCATTATCATCGTAGCCATGGCTAGATCTCCCTTGTTCACCCCTGCCTATTGGATTTGGAGTTCCGTGATAAGTTTCATAGCCATAGCTATGAGGAGTTCCAAACGTCACTGGATAGTCCTTAACGTCGCGTTGCCGAGAACTAGTGCGCGGTTGTACTTCCCACTGCGAAGTGTCATCATCAGCAACAGCAACGTTTCCCACATTGGCTCCACGATTGGTCCATTGTGGCACACAATCACTTGGTCCGATCCATGCGGTGGGAATCATGTGATGTGACCGATTCAAATTATTAACGTTGCGCCCGTATACCGTACGCCAATCCACATCCTTGTGCAATACAATCTCTGCCCAAACCATTGCTATTAAGGAATAATTCATCATGGTTGGTTTCGAGTTGGGTAACCCAACTGCATCGTGCACCTCCCAATACCGTCGCAAGAAATGGTTGCTTTGACAATTCGAAGTCGGGCCTTCCCAACGAGGGGCAGATATTTCCATTTGAGATCGTGGCCAAAGTTTTGCCAAGTGCGTCATCTTCACATATTTCTTGCATGTTGTACAAGTCCACGTTCTGTGAGGCTCGGTGTCCCATCCCGGCTCGGCAACACAATCGGGGTCAAGGACTTGATCCCAGTTGAAATCTTGGGGAGTTCCTTGTGAAGATCTCCTGCTCTTGCTTCTTTTTAACATCGTGTTAACAGTGCCACATAAACCACGTGCAAATGCAAAGCGCCACGTGCTGCAAAAGGCCCGGAAATGAGTCAGTACTGCGTATAATCTTACGCAGAAACCCAGTGAGGAGGTGCAAGTGATGTCAAACCGACAGCACTAGCCCACCGCCTCATTTGAGCGGACGAAGAAAGCCGTTCGCTATTTATACTGTCCGCCCAAGGCGGACGAAGCGTACGACGGACGCCAGCCCGATCGGACGGACCAGATCATGCGGACGATCCGATGCTCCAATCGGACGGATCAACACCCTCGATCGGACGGCGCAGTCGGACGACGAAGATCGGACGGCGCTGATCGGACCGGACGAGATTGGACAACGAGATCGGACGGCGTAATCGGACGATGAGATCAGACGGAGCCAGATCGGACAGGCAGATCGAACGGACCTGATGCGATCGTCGGGTCCGACGGCAGATCGGACGGGCAGAGCGGACGGCCGAGCGGACGGCACGATCAAGCGGGCCGCCCGGGGACGGCAGAGCATGGTGTGTGCTCAAAGTATTGAGTTTGTGTTGTATTGCTCACTCTTGCTCTTGCTCCAGTCAATGCCTTGGGGTCAACATCGATTTAGAGAATCTTCACGTACGTCGAGGACCTTTAAGTACGGACAGAGAATGTTCCTAAATTAAATGTGCTCCCCATTAAATTCTTGGAGTGCTTTACTTCTTGGGGAGCGTACCGGCCTACCTCACTCATGATGTCTCTTATTTCTACTCCCTCCGCCTACCTTACCCTTCTCCCTTCCCTCCTTTGTTCATTCTCCCTCTAACTTATGCCCAATTCCATGAATTCACTCCATTGTTTGTACTTACTTACCAATTGATTACATAGGCAAAATAATCAAGGAATGGATTCCAATTTGAATTCCATAAGAGATAGCAATTTTTTATGCATACATTAAAGATTTAAGATAGACGTAGAAAGATTGTAACCTCTACAAATTCATTTTCTATCTATCCAAGTCATGAACAATTCTACTTTTAAGTGATAACAATTTAATTCGACTTAAAATATTGAATAAAGTATTTTCTGTGAATATTCAAACTATTTCTTTCAAAATTAATTTATAAAAAATCCAAATGGTGTTCATGATATTCAACCATGTAGACGAGATTTAGAGATTACACATCACAACTTCCATATTTTATGCAAGTTTTAATGTTGTATCGACAAGATTCGAAGTTTTTGGCATGTTTTGATATTTTATCATATTCATAAGATAATTATATGGTGGTTCACAAAACTAATATTCACCATGGTTCCTTTCAATGATATTTTCTTGGGGTATTTGAACATATTTGGAAATAATTTCTTTCAAACACGTTCATGGTATTCATTTTCTATCTTTCTTGACCCTTTAACGTCCCATTCTTTTTGAGAACACTGAACGGAATCGTGGCCCAAATTTACAAAAGGGAAGACCACTTTAAATTCCTAAAGCAAATTATCATGAAATATATGTTACAATTATTTAAAACCTAAGTTTAGGGGAAAACTTGAAATTAAATTAAAGTTGAAACTATTCAATGCATGCTCAAATGAATAGTATATATACCTACATAGACATATATGTGTGTACGTATATACATGTATTTACATGTATATACATTTATGTATATATATACATATGTATGTAGGTATATATACACGAATTTATACGTATGTATGTATATATACTTATGTTTATGTATATGTATGTATATATAGACTATATGTTTGAATGTACATACGTATACATTTGCATAACTATGCATATGTATGTGTGTATATATTTACATACATATATATAAATGTATATGTATACATATGTGCATGCATGTATATGTATATATATACATACATACATCCACATATTCACATACACATACATGTACAAATACATATATATATATATATGTATATATATATATGTATATATATATATGTATATATGTATGCACATGTATTTCTATGTATATATAAATTTATATGTTTACAATATAAATATATTGTGTACACATGTGTGGATGGATGGATAATGTTCTTTGAACAAAATAGGCTCCTATTTGTTATCAGCAATATTGAACTAGTTTCTAAAAAGGGACAATCTTGGTGGTTTATTATTGTTAAGTGTGTAGAAGCTTGGTAGTTATAGCCCTTATAATATGTTAGGATGTCGTGGCCCTCGGTGTTGTAATACATAGGTTCTAATGTTATGAAGAATTGATAATTGGTTTTATAATATAGGGAGATATTTTTAACATTTTAGAATTATATCATATTCAATAGATCAAAATGTTTCTGTTGACAATACTTTTAAGCACTGGGGTTATATTTTTGGAGTTCCCCCATTGACATTAAAAAATGCTAAATTGTATTAATCTCAAGTATACAATGACACTTTGAAATAATCATAATATTTAAAACATGTAACCACTAAGGGGTTTGAAATACTCTGAACTCAAAGAAATCGTAGAAAAACATCTGTATGGGATAAAGATAGTAATGCAGCTTTCCTTTTATCAGATCTCTTTATATAGTCATGCATGTTATATTGTTGTGTGGCAATATTTTTTAAAATCACTTCATTTACAATATATCATTTCAACCAATCACAATGCATTCCATCCGTAGATCAATGATATCTTATTCCTAATTGAATTACAAAATAATTTTGAATTCCAAGTCATGTAATATTTATACAAAATTATTGGTATTTGGAACCGTTGATCTAAACGTAATAGGCTATAGGCATTTACAAATTACATATGTAATGCAAATGTGAATTTCAATGATGGTTTAGGGAAATCAAACTTTTTAACGTTTCGCAAAATTGGCAATTTCATCAAATCATTATATGGTTAATTAGTCCTTTCGGGGTAAGAAACAATTGAGTTGTTAATGCTTCGGTATCCATTTATTAGTTTTGACCAAAGACATGGATTTCACCATACCAACCACTATTTTTTGTTTAGGGTGCCTTGCTTGTATCCAATTATAGAAAAAAATTAAATCTTTATATAACTAAGCCACGTGAACTCATTGAATACAACATCATATTATAAATCCATACATTATTTAAAACGTAGTAGTCCCAAATGTATAAAGGGTAAATGAAGACTGTAAGATGCAATATAAAAAATTTGAATTGTGATTGTTTTATTAAGTAATATAGATCATCACCTACGAATTAGGGTTTAGGGTTTAGGGTTTAGGGTTTAGGGTTTTATGGGATGTATATTTGGATACATTTTAATAGGATTCTTTGGCTGCGTTAATTACCTTCATCGGATTCTTTGTGGCATTTATTCCATTTTGGGAGGTTGTTGAGTTCGAGAATTTTTTGTGATCTGACGGTGGAGGGTCCGAACGGATATATCGGACGGCTAAATCGGACACCGTGAATCGGACGGCAGATCGGACAGCGTGGATCGGACAGCGTAGATCAGACACCGTGGATCGGACACTGTGAATCGGACGACAGATCGGACACCCAAAATCGGACGGCAGATCGGGGTGAAATAAAACCTTGCTTGGACTCCTTGGAGCAAACCAATTTCCTTCACCAGCTCTTGGACTAGGTACTTTGACCAGGTAAACCTCTAAATGCCTAGAGTGCTCTCTCATGTTGTTTTTAAAATTATCACATAAAACACAATAAATTGTATTTATGGGAGCTCCTGAAATTGGAATGGGTTGTAAATATGTAATGCAAATTGTCAATTATTATGATTTCCTAAAAACAGTAAAAAGTATAAACAGATTAGTGAAGTGTGGAAAATATACTCTACATTGAAGTCAACAATAATGGAAATGACAATAGAATATTATATATTAATATAAAAGCCTAATGGCTGAAAAACAGTCATGCGATATCAATATTCATCGAACGAGTACGTCTACGCTGACTATCATGAGTAATTCTACCGCCTGCCTCAACCTCTGAATCTATTGCGAGCTTCTTTTCAACGTCGTCTTGAGATGGTTCCCAATTGTCATCATGGTCGGCCTTTCGTTTTCCCTTGCGAGAACGATCCATATCCACCTCTTTTGCCTTGAAAACCTCCATGTACTTCTCCACACGACCGACAACAAGAGCTACAACTTCCTCATTTTTTAGAAATGTCGTGGACGTTGATGCGTTATTGTCTAGCATATGACGTCGCCAAGTTTCAATGACGTCATTGATCCTTCTATCAAATGCACCAGCAACATCCGCATAGGAATTTTCCTCATCAACAAACATGTCCTCAATCGTTGTAGCACGAAGCTTAGCCGCCTCCTCCAACTTTGAAAGGACCAGAGCTCTACCAATCAATGTATGGTCATACGTTGAGTATTGTTTTTCTAAGACCGTACTGTTTGCCTCGTACCAAGTGTTATCATCTCTCTTTTTTACTTCCTTCTTTGGGAACCGAAAGAACCTCTTATGTTGCACGCTCCAATGTCCTTCAAAGTTGCAACAAAACACCTCCCGGTCCGCCTCGTTATCAATTGCACGTGCTCGCACTTCGACTTCGTAATCTCGGGTCATCCAAAAAAAAGGATCAACATCCATAACAATGTTATCCTCACTATTTAGTACTTCCATATGGTACAAGCCGTGGCACTTGAAGTCAACATCTCATGCCAATGGTTGACCCCAGTTCTTGTAATTCAGAAATTTCTTTGGTAGTTGATCCAGAGAAAGGTTCCACTGGTTGTACTCATGACCAGATGGCATAACGGCGCGAAGTCCCATCATTTCATAGAATCTGGCATGTATAGGAGATCGGCACTGGGGACAATAGGAGCGCCGTAAGCAATGTTCCGCAATGCACTTAACGTGAAACGTATAGGAACATTGTCCTAGTTGGATTGCTCCTTCTGGACCAAAACCATATTGACACAAGCAACATGTTTCTTTGAGAAAGGTGGGAGCTGGATCACACGTATGAACCACCGTCTTCTCTTTCTCCAATAAATGCGAGGAAAACACGTTATATGGCATCCACCCTTCTTCAATCGCCAAAGCCCAGTCAATGTTGTCGAACATAGAACCCTGGAACCCATGTATCCGTCCCATCATCAAGTCAACATCACCCCACGCAGTGAACTCTGTGAGTGCACGCGCTCCGGGCACCGCGGCTTGTCGCTCAAATAAGTCTTTCACCCTCCTCAATGCCCTCAGGTGAGTATAGAGATCCCCGCTTTTCTCGTTCCCATATTTGAACAGAAAACCCAATTGCCTCTCGACCAATTCATCCACATCCATTAATTGGTGGACATAACTCAACCAACGCAGGCTATGCTCTTTCCGTATCGGTATCTTTATATCACTGGTAGTTTTCCAGAAGTCTAGTTCAGTCACAGCTATATCCCTGTCAATCTCTGCTTGGAGCAATTGTTGTCTCAACGTCTCGATCTTTTGGTTGCTGGCTTTACCCTCTTCGGCTGGTGGTTTGGTCCAGGGTTGACTATCCAGCATTTTTTGTACAACTACTACCTCGGCTACACGTGGACGATGTACCATAGTATCATCCGATTGTTTATGGTTGTCACCGTCCGAAGTCTTCGCATCAAAGGGAAGAGAGAACTGATCCGATGGAGCGAGAGTTTCTTCAACTATTGCTTCGTCCGAAGTCTTGGCATCAAAGGGAAGAAACAACTGATCCGATGGGGCGAGAGTATCTTCAACTATTGCTTCGTCCGAAGTCTCGGCAACAAATGGAAGAGACAACTGGTCCGATGGAGCAAGAGTTTCTTCAAGTACTGCTTCGTCCGAAGTCTTGGCATCAAATGGAAGAGACAACTGCTCCGATGGGGCGGGAGTTTCTTCAAGTATTGCTGTAGTTGGTGATTCTTTGCGTTTCATCAACTCTTCAATCATAGTGGTGAGATGCAACTCCTTGAAATAGTTGAGTACATGGGTTGCACGCAATTCATCTTGGAAATCCCACGCCATCTGCTCAAATTTATTTGCGCGTTCCTCTGCATCTGCTACTTGTTTCTGGTGAGCTCTTGAACACGCTGAACGCCCGTGTAAATGGACATTTGTTTTTCAATCGATGAATAGAGTTTATAAGTTGTGGTGCCAACTTATGAAGGAAATGTGTTACGTCCATGGATCGTACCAAGTTTTGATACAATCCCTTCGAAAGATTTCTCAACGTATTTAGATCACGTGCAAAGTCCGGTGGAACCTGTTCGGCCCGACTCCACTGCTCTTCTTCTGCATTTGGGCCCGGCATTGGAACATTCTTCACGAACGCATCGAATGCATTCTCTATATCGCCTATAGTCTTTGTATTTGTCTTTGACGGCCTGTATGTTCCCCATACACCATCTTCTAGAATTTCTGGATCTGAGTCATCCAATGCGTCTTTCTCATTGGGAGCATGGGGAGGGACTACAGTTGCACTACTTGGACCAACATGGTCCAATGCAACCGTCATGGTCCAATTCGGTCCGATCGAATACTTTTCTTCGCGGACTTCTTCGGAAATGTTATCCGGCTTCAACTTCTGTTCCCTTTTGAACTTGTAGTTGCGTCAATTGGTGTCGATGGATTTTGCGGCAACTGTTCCACCTCCTCCTTACACGGAATCGATGGAATCGTGCTAGTTGTAGTTGACTGAAGAGTTGTAGTTTCGACTTTGTTTTCCTTCGGTTCAACTTTGACTTGGGCTTTGTTTTCCACCCGTTCAGCATGGACTGTGTTTTCCTCCTGTTCAACTTTGACCTTGTTTTCCACCCCTTCATTCAACTTTTCCAAAGCGGCCTTAGGTTGTCTCCGTAATTTGGTGGTCTTTGGTTTTATTTCCACCCGACCTGAGCTGCATGCAGACTTCTTATACGGTTTTTTCAAAGAGACCAACATCTCTCTTGTGCTTGTGCTTGATGGATCATACAAATCAGGAATATCCCGCTGCCCATCTTCTAACTGAAGTGGAAATGTGATAATTGTAGGGTAAGTACTCCAATCCACCTTGCGCTTCAATTTGAGTTCCACGTAGACCATTGCCAGTAAGTTGTAGATGAATACCCCCTTTGATCTGAGACGGGCCCCAAACATTGCCCTCCATACCTCTTCCGCTCGATGAAGGAAATGATTGTCATTGCACAGCCATGGCTTGCACGTAAAGGACCGTGTAATTACCGAGAATTCATTCCTCGGCCAAAATTTAGCAATGTGGTACAATTTGACGTATTGGTTGATTGTCTTGTAAGACCAGTATTCTTCATCGTGTACTTTCCATCCTGGGTCAGCAACAACATCTTGGTCGTCCAGTGCCTCGTAATCGAGCGCATGAGGAGCCCCCTTGCGCTTGTTCTTCCTAAGTTCAGCATCAGTATTCGGAGACTGGGGCTGTTCGGGAACTTCACCTTCACTTGCCATTACTCTGCGATGAGCGAATCAACCGTGTGGAAATATTGTGACGAAATCCCGTGAAAAGGTGAATCAACAGCGTAGAAATTCCGTGACGAAATGCCACGAAAACGTAAATAAACCGTCCGTGTGAAAAAACCGCGAGAATGTGAATCAAATGGTAGTAGATGCTTATTGTGACCAACCAATGATTGGTGACAATAAACATATGACCTCTCACGTCCGAGTAAAATAAGGCCAAGAAGTCCTCAAAAGGAATTACTAGCCGCCTAATTTTGGGGTGAGAAGTGAGAGCAAATGAGCCTAAACGTCCCTTCTATAGTGGCGTCCGCCCCCCCGTCCGCCCGCCCAAATTTGATCGGACGGCCGAACCGGCCCGTCCGCCCGCGACGACCGTCCGATCTGTGATGTCCTCCCGATCTGTGCCGTCCGATCAGGGGCGTCCGATCGGGCTACGGCGGCCGGCCCTAAAATTGTCCGAACCCTAACCCGTCCGCTCCTATCCGGTCTGTCCGATGCAGCCCGTGCGATCCGGCCGTCCGATCCAGCCCGTCTGATCCAGCGCGTACCCTAAACCCGTCCGATCCAACGCGTCCAATCCAACGTGTCCGATGCAGCCCGTCCGATCTAGCGCGACCGATCCAGCCCGTCCGATCCAGCGCGACCGATCCAGCCCGTCCGATCCAGCGCGTCCGATCCAGCCCGTCCGATCCAGCGCATCCGGTATTGTTGTTGAACGGCTAGTTCAACGGCTATTTCACCAAACTGGTAGTATAAATCATGAAGGTTTTCATTTGGTGAATTCATTTAAACTCACCAATTGTCAAGGGCTAGGGCAACATTTTGTATCCCTTGCTTGACCATTAACGAGTTTGAATGCGCGGTTGTCAAATTCTTATTGGAATTTGATAACTCTTGTATTCAGACAAACATTTTTCTGTCACACGACTATGTGGTATTGCATGCTGTCATTTACAACTGCTGGGTAGCTGAACGTCAACCTTCTCAACCTTTCAAGATGCCTAGCGATTGGGAAGATTGGTACGTGGATATAGTCCCTGGAAAAGTGAGTATTTATCATGTGGATCAGTTTTTGCAAAGAAGGCGGCGAGGATGTTGAGTCACCTTGGATATCGGAACGAATCCGGAAATCGTAACACGGGCGTATCTCTATGCAAGAGACTGACATCTCAAATTAGAGGGATTTTTCTGAATTGTAAAGGAAATCCTCCGAAGCGTCCAAATCGAGATCATTCTGATGAATGTCGCACTCCGAGAGCGGGAAATACGGATACCATGGAAGTGATGGAAATTTGCACACCACAATCAACAGATCGAGAATCACGCGAAAGACCACTAGAGATTCCAATTCACAGGTCTGCTTCTAATACAACTGAAACTACTGCGAGCAGACCACCATCAACGGAACGTGACAGTGCAATTGGTAGGGCTGGCCGTCCATTGCGACAAACGGGCATATCAGAGGGTTTTCAGGAAGAGAAACGAAGGGAGTTGGACAAGTTATGGGCAAAGTTTTTTTACGAAGCTAATATACCTTTCTCGATTACACGAAATTCAACTTTCAAGGAGGCGATACGGAGAACTTCTGATTTTCGTGCACCGTACGCACCACCCTCTTACAATGATTTACGGAAGAAACTCTTGGTGCAAGCCAAGAATGAACTCGGGACAGTGTTGGAAGGTAAAATGGCTAATAGCGTTCGCAAGTTTGGAGCCACTTTGACATTTGATGGATGGAGCTCGTGCACAAACCAACCCTTATTCCATGCAATGATAGTGTCACCAGTAGGAGAGCATTTTCTTGGATCAGTAGACACTTCGGGACATACGAAGACTGCAGCGTACCAAGCGTCAATTATAGAAAAGTTCATCGAGGACGTTGGCTCGCAGAACGTGGTGCAAATTGCAACGGACAACGCATCTGTCATGAAGGCACCAGCGGAGATCATAACCAACAAATATGATCACATCTATTTCCAAGGGTGTGTTGTGCATGCAATGAACCTCTTATTGGGGGACATCGCAAAGGCAAAGTGGATAACTGAGGTGTTGAAGAAGGCCCGGACGATCATGACGTTCATAAAGAAGAGACACATGCCTCTTGCAGTATTTCGAAAGCACGAGAAGAAGTACAGCCTAGTATTGGCAGGGAAAACTAGATTTGGATCCAATTTTATGATGGTGGATCGATTACTCAAAATCAGACAAGCCTTAGAGCAGTCTGTGGTGGACAAACAGTGGACGTCTTATGTCACCACTCTCAGAGACGACAAAAAGAAAAAAACGCGCACTATGTCTCGAGACGTGAAAAAAAACATTTTGGACGATCACTTCTGGCAACGGTGTACTAAATTTCAAGAGGTGGTTGCACCGTTGATGTATGTTTTGCGAGACTTTGACATTGGGGAACCTGGTATGGGCAAAATCCGACACATCTTTCGTAATGTGGAGAAACACATTGAAAGGGTGCGAGATGAGTTCTTTACCTTTGACGGTGAAGAAAGCATTGACGTGGAGAAGCACTTCCGCGAGCGATGGGCATTGGTCAGAACGGATTTACACGATGCGGGTGCACTTTTGAATCCTTATTTGTTACACGATAAGGAATTGGCAGATGACTTGGATGCCATTACAGCATGCAAGCGTGTGCTTGGGAAATTATGTTCTCCAGAAACATATCCGGATGTGGTGCTAGAGTTTTTGGCATTTCGTCACAAGGAACCCCCCTTCCACAATATGTTGAATCCGAAACAACAGAAGTGCTTGCCTCATGCATGGTGGGATTTTGAAGGGGCATGTGGAAAGCTCATTGCACCAATAGCACGGAGGATCCTAGCCCAAACCGTGTCATTGTCATCATGCGAACGCAATTGGAGTAGTTATTCTTTCATGCACAACAGGTCTCGGAATCGCCTCCAAAAAAAGAGGGCTGAAGATTTAGTGTACGTGTACACAAATTTGAAGCTCCTCGCGAAGGCAAAGAGAAAGGATGAGAAGAAGTGGTACAACGAAAATGTATCATCAGAAGATTCTGATTCTGCTTCAGAGGGAGAGGATGGAGATGATGGACTCGATTGGATGGTAAATCATGCATCTGACGATGATGGGTGGGCTGATGTGCATATTGGTGATCCGATGGACGATTGGAGTGACCAACTCTCTCCACAAAGGCCTGAACCCTCTCCAATAAGATATGGTAAGTCAAACAACAATGTATACGATTTTGCTGAGGATGGAGAGGAGGGCAATCACGAGCAAGTATTACATGCCAACGATACTGGTGTATATGTTAGAGAGGAGAAGAATTCTACGCCGGAATGCGGTGAAGAAGAAGGGCACAAACGTGGTGAAGATAGTGGTACGAAGATTGACATAGTGCAAGAGGGTATTTCGAAGGACCCCAAAGATTCTGAGTTGGAGCTCTCAAATGGGCGAAAGTCCACAATGGTGAACAATGGTCATCCTAAATGGAAAGCCATAGAGGAACAATTTGGTCGAATTAGTAAGAGTCCATTGAAGTTTGTAGACAGAGATTCTTCTCGTCTTGAAGACCAAATTCAGAGCACCACTCTTGCCTCTAGATCCTTATTTGATAATTCAAAAACACCAACAAACCCTAAACCATTGACCTCTTCAATGGGATTGGTATCCCTTTCCAGAACAGTGCATAGACGTATCAGAGAATCGGACGTAGATTCGGAAAGTGACGGAAATTTGCCTTTAGCAGTGGCAATAGTAAGAAACCATTCAGGTGTGCCCCCAAGGCACAATCACCGCCCAATGGAGAAAAGAACGGACAAAGAGACACTTGGGGGCCAGAAACATCTAGCATCAAGTGTAGAGAAATTTGGCCCAACTGCAAATGGCAACCTTAAATGGAAAAGGCCCATGCAACCATTTGTTGTTTCTCCGCCAAAGCCGGGAGTACGTGCCAAAAACACCCTTGACGCGAGTGGATCCACGCGGAAAATGAAGAGTATCCAACGAGCATCCAAGGAGACCAAGGGAAATGAGTATTACTCTAGTGACGACGAGTCATGTGATCCAGATGACAGTAGCGGAGCAGAGGTGAAAGGAGATTCTGATTACAAAGAAGATTGAGAACTCAATAGCATTTATGTATTTTCTTAGAGTATATTTTATAAGATATTCTGATATTCAGTAATTGTAGTTGAGTGGACAGTAGATGGATTTTATAAATATATATTTATATGGTGAATGAATGGCAATATTCTACTCACGTTTCCTTTTAGGAATGTTTTTGAGTTACGAAATATAAAATATACAAGTGTTCGTTCCAAGTCTTAATGATTGCCATGTGAATGGTATAATACATTTCATTTGTTGTTATGTTTTATGTTATTGGAACAAGTTGGGCTTTATCCCGTTGAACAAGTTCGCTATATTTTTTATACAAAGAGTGCCACAGTGACTTATTGAGAATCTAGTATGTTTTCTCCGCCACTTCAATTTGTTTTTTGTTTGAAACGGCTTGCATAGTTCAGGGTTTAGTGGTTTACCTGCCTGCCCTGCCCTAAAACGGCCTAGCCGTCCTTTAGTTTTCTACGGGCCGTCCGCTCGCGCCGTCCGCCACGCCGTCCGCCAGGCCCATCGCTGGCCGTCCGCCGTCCGGAAGGCCGTCTGCCTCGCCGTCGGCCAGGCGCTGCGCAGCCGTCCGCCCGGCCGTCCGCTACGCCGTCCGCCAGGGTAAAAAACGGCAGCGGTAAAGTAAATCGGGATTTACCCAGCGGACGCTACGTCCGGATGTCCGGACGTCAAATCGGATGCTTTTTGGTCCAAAGACGTCCAAAATGACAACCCTGATGCCGACCATGATGGCCATGTACGGTATATAGTTAAACAAAGTTGCAAACATGTATCAAAAGAATCAGTTCTTGTACACATGCATGCTTCAGAAAATTGATTGATGATGGGCATTTTCCATGTCCAAGAAACAAAGGAGAACAATCTAATTGCACATATAATCTTGTTAAGCAACATAATTTAGGAACCATAATGATATTTTAGGAACTCCGGTACGTTGCTTACAAACGTACAAAGACTCTCAAAACCGAGTGCATGTTATGTAAGTTCCTAATTAAAACAAGACCACAACACCTTCACTGCATTAACCCTTAAAGGACCAAGGATTCATAGTTTTTAAATGACACATTTAATCAATCATATTGTGAAATAATCTAATTTAGACAAGTCTAGATTTTATACCATTAGAATTAGTGAAGAACATTGTTTGTGTTAATCCAAAGACAAAGAAATTTGAATAAAAAGAACTCTACATAGGACCTATTCAAAATTGCTAAAAAAAACACAAGACCCAATTATAAGCACGCTTAGTATTATGATGCACCTTTTACAATCAAGAGGCTAGAGAAGAATATTGAACATAATGTCAAGTTCTTTTATTGAATTAGAAACGTTCTTTCAATGTACTTTTGGTTGATATCAGGGCATCCATTCAAGAGAAGAATAACCCTCTTTTGAGCCACCAATCACAACACTATAGAGCGGCCTCAAAATCACAACTTGGCATTCTAGTTGTTTAGTTACCATGGTAAGTTTAAACATACATTTGAAACATAGTAAAGAATGTATAAACCTAGAGAATTTAAACATTCATTGATGAAAACATAAAAATTACTAAACTCCTTTTTGTTAGGTTTGCAAATCTATTGAAAAGCATAGTTGCAATGAAACTTGTAGGTTCCCATTTCATTTTAGCATATTTGGATCAGAGCTGTGTTGAAGTGAAAGTACAGGTCCAGATTGACAATTTGATACAAACAATCAAAATGCTGGACACAAAAGGACCAAGAATGTTGGACCCAGAATGAAACAGGTATTTTAATTGAATGAAACACACTTCATCGCACCTATGTTTTGAAGTTTTTTTCAGAAGAATTGCGGGATTGCTCGTGCGACTGCTTCATTGCATTGGGTTAACCCCTAAACGTCCAACCGTCCAGAAAGTGAACGATATACAAAATCAAACACAGTTTTTCTCATCCATCATTGACATTTTGCAGTGTGGGATTTTTCCTATATATTTTATAGGACGTTAGCTTCATGCATGTGTTATCCAATTAGAAAGGGGATAATTTGTGAAATTTTTATGCCTCATTTCATGTTGTAGTGATTCACCCAAAATTTCGAAGATTTCAATGTAAAAGTGCTCTTAAAAAAGTCAACTCATAAAATTAAGCGATCGAAAAATCTCCAAAAATCACTACACTTAGAGTATTACATTTCAACCAATCACAACAAATTTCATGTACAAATTGTCAATATCTTATTCGTAATCATATTACAAAAGAATTTTCAATTTTAAGTTTCAATTTTTATACAAATGGAGTTGATGTACAAAGCTAAGTTGTAAATGTCAATGTGAAGATCACATCTGTACAATTGAATTCATCATATATTTTATTAATTTTTTAAATTAATTTTGCAAGGTTTTCTCTTGAAATTTAATTAAAAATCCCGAATTAACACAAAAAAAATTAGAAAATATTGTAATGAAATTGGAATAACATGCACTACAAGATAGTATGGATTCGATTATTTGATTCTACTTATTTTGGAAAATCATGTTTAAGGTCTCACTTTTTAAACTAAGAATGAAACTTGATATAAACCAATTGTGTTGTTTTTAAAAAAATCACAATATCTTATTTTGAAGATCCATACCATACAAATGATAGTCAACTAGCACAAAAACCAAGAGAAATTTGGATGGATGAAAAACTGTACAGGATATAGTGTTGAAAAATGTTGCAATCTGTTCGTCGTTCATTATATGGACGCAGGCGCGTCAAAGGGTTAATGTCTCCATAAAAAATCCTAGTATAAGGTGGACATACCTAAACCAATTCCGCACTCTACCATTGACCCTCAATTCCAGGGTGGGTTTGACTTAATTTCATCTCACTTCAAGTGAATACTAAATGCAACAAGTGATAGGTGGAATTGGGTGTAAACGGAGCCCTTTTCAGGTACTTCAATCATGGACAAAAATGAAATCACAAAGTGATGATTAAGTAATTAAGACAATGAAAAAAGCAATTTAACATGGACAATCGTGTAGATTCGTTGGGTGTAAATGGAAGGAATTGGAAAACGGGCGGTTTGAGGTTACTTCTCTATCAACTATAGATTGATTTCGAATGATTATAACAAAACATATACAATAGGTATTGTACTCTTCTATTCTAATAAGCATCTAAATCATTATGCAACCTCTCGTCATCCATGTCTTCCATCTGTATTGCAATATATTCAAGTATATACGGCTTTGCTTCATCGTGATTTGGCTCTCTATTTGTACTCTATGCATAGTAATAAACTTGAACTTCAAGTGTCCACTTCTCGTTCTTGCTGGCACATCTATCCACAAAAATATAGCAGCTTCTTTGTCCACCCAGCATGTCTCTCACCAGACGGCTCCCGAGATGCTTGAATGCAATTCATATAGTTACCGTTGTGCTTCTGAACCCAGTTCATCCAACACGCCAGCCCTCATAATCAGCCAATACCATATCACTTTCATTGCCCACTTGCGTTGTCCAAATTCTATCACCTTCCCCACAAAGAAAGGTACTCCGGCTCGTATTTTTTTACGCTCTACTGTCAAAACAACAAAGTGTCCAATTTGGAAGTCCCTCTCTGGATTAAACGTCGGAAATGGATCCTCTGTTGTTCCCATAGGAGGTGTTGATGATGTTTGACCTACTGCTATTGCCCTTCTTCTTCTAGGAGCTCCCGTCACTGATGTTTGTGAAGGTCTGCTCCTGCAAGGGCCAAAGTATCCTCGAGGCTTGTGAGCTAAAGGTTGTCCCTTTAGCCACAACAATTCATAAGTGGAGATATCAAGTATTAACTTTCGTGGTGTATCACTACTTTTATGTTTTGATGGTCACTTAATAATATTTTTATGGTAAATTATATCGTAGCCTTCCAAGCAACGGACACTTTTACTAATTATATTATTCTAAGAAACTCTTAATACTATGTTAAACTACGTGCTCTACAGTTTCCAGATTGCTAAAATACGCTAAGAATAGACAAGGTATGCAAAAGTTATCGAATTTTGAAGTTAAGGTGGTTTTTAAACAAAAAAAATAGCATTCTAAAGTTATCCTTGGACTTCCACCTTTCGTTTTTTCTACATAAGTTTTATTAAAATTACAACCACAGTACGATTTAGAGTTTTATTTGCGTATTCCGAAAGTATAAAAAACTTCTAATTTGGACAATCTACGCGAAAGTTACGGACAGATGAAAAATGCAGTTTTGTCGGATGAAAACTCTGCATTGTTCTTTTTTAGATAAAACTGCGAATTCTTAGAGCAAAAGGAAGATGCGAGGTAATTCGACTTCCTCTTTTCTCACATCTCCTTACTAATTTGCAATTTTTTCGTACACAAAAAAAATCTAAATTCTTCTACACAAAATAAAGCACGTACTTTTACATGCTAATTCATGCAACTTTGACGTACTAACTCCACAACAATACACTAACTATTTGATACAACTCACCTAATTTCCACCACTTCACAACTAATGAACATAATGGAGCAAAATAACGAGAGCTTCAAATTCTACACTAATACCACATACAAGGTGTGACCATCACAATGTGGTGTTTTGAGAGGCACAAGGCCTCTTCTTATATACTAAACTAATAAATTGAGATATTATTCCTCCCTACTAACTTTAATAAACCTCTTTGTTTTACCTATCAACTATTGTTAATAAACTTTGTTTTATTCTACAACTACTTCTAATTTTATATGTTTTTTTTTGTTTTGCTTAGTTGTAGGGTAATTAATACCCTCCATCATGTGAGGCCCTACTCCTCTTCAATAAATCCTTTTATTTTATCTTCTATTCTATACTAATAAAAATTGTTTTATTCTACAACTAGTTTGACTAACTTTAATTTGACTAACATTAATGTGACTACTTGTAGAATTTAATAATGCCATTCATTTATTTATGAATGTATCTAGATAATAAAACCAAGTTCATTTAGCTCCTTCCACCAACCCCTTCAATAATGCGACCGGTTAGTAGTCAAATGCCGAAAAGAGTCAACGGTAAGTCCATTTTTACTCATATTTACTGCTGATCTTTAATAACGTACTAAATATAGCTCCAATTGGAAATTTAAATTCACCAATGGCTTCAGAAGGTCCAAATTAGCTTTATAGAGATCCTTCCTTGATCAAAACGGTAAAATTTATAATTTTATCTTTGATGGATTTACGGGCCGAATTTACGCCGTCCGGTAAAAAATACTTTTGACTTACTTGATTTCACCATTGCAATCCCTGGGGTTCAAATAGCTAAAATACCCTTTAAGAACATCCGATTCAAGCTCCTAAATCGTCTTGGGCACGCTTGGCAAATTTCATCGTTCGATCGAATAACGATAAGTTTTTTTTATAATTAGAGTAGCTCCCTAACTCCAATAATCTCCAAATTATAACCACAGGGTATAAGGTGCTCTAGAGACCCTTCCCAATTTTTGTGGTAATTTAAGAGCCCTTCAATTAATTTTTTTACAGTTTTCTAAATCCTAATCACTACATATAGGATCTAAAATACCTATTGACAAATTGTTGAAAACATCTATAATTTTTTTGGAGTCTTCCTAAGACTCAAAATACTTTTGTAATTTTTTCTTTGAGAATTTTTTTAATACTATAATTATTCTTATAATTTACTGACCTACTTACTGCCAACTAAAGTAGTCATTGCTATCTATTTTCTTTTATTTTTTAGTTCCTATTACATAGTAGTATTAGAGGGCATCCCCTCATATAATAACATATCTTGGTTTTTCTGCAACTTCGACCCTTTCAACGATTATTAATAGTTTTTTCACATAGAAAATTACCTATATTATAATATTTTTACCAATTAACTAAAAAATAAAATATTTATTTGGTTATTCCATCCTAAATTCCACTATTTCTACTAATCTTTTATTTTAGAATAATTAACACATAGAAAATCGAAAAAACCTAACAATTAACCACTGTGGACACTAAGGGCCGAACTGGTGTCTCACAAGGCTCTAGGTCAGGCATTGTTGCCATAATCGAGTCGACAATTGCGTTTCTATTACTAAGTATATTTGAATCATCGTTCTCTGTTGTCATCTTCACTCTGACATCGTCTCCTACTGCATGAACATATGCTTCGTTAGACCAGAACGGTAGCCTTGCGTTCTCACTTTTATCTTTCAAGGGGAATTCCTTCAAATACTTCACCAACCATCTTGTTTCCTCGATGGCCTGTAGGTTCTGTTCCACATTATGTACTCTATCTACACACTTCTCTTTGTACGCAATAAATTCCTCCAATGCTTTCAACTCCTTATCGTCCGCACTAAACACCTTTGCAAGATTTGGCTTCTCTTCTCTTGCAAGTAGAAACCGCAGACACAAATGTCCCTCCGCAAGACCCCATACATCCTTGCTGTAATGCTTGTACTACACACGTGGTACACCATTTTCAACATAAGATCTCATTTGGTGCGGAAATGTAATGCCTACTAGTGTATCACCTCCAGCCAATAGATGGGGCATAATGAATGACTTCCAATCCCTCACATTCTCCAATTGCCTTGCGCTCACAAATGACTCTATGTATGACGTCCTTCTCTCTAGGAGTTCCAGCAACTGCTTCAAAGAGTCGATGTTTGATCTTTTCAACGTATTGGATATAATGTTGAACCGTTGATCGATGTCTTCATAAGTATGACTTACCATAAGAAAACATAGTTGTATCTCTTGGGAGTACCATGTTCCAACAAGAGAAGCATAGAGAGCAAACATGTAGATGTTCTTGTTCTCTCGAGTGCAGTTGTCCGCTTGGATTCGCAAGGTAGGAGCCAGTGTACCTTTCCTCCATCTCACTTCATCTATCACATGCATCATTGTCGTAATAACTTGGTTGCTATCATGCTTGTGGTTTGAGTTTATCCAAACAATCCAATTTTGTGTACAAGAACTCCGCAGAGGTGAGTCTTCACAAACCGTGACTCTATGTTCTTCACCGTCTACCTCATCTTCGGAACCATGGTCGTATTTTGATCCATGCCATCAACTATTAGGCACATATAAAGGTCTAGAGAAATTATAGCTGCCCAATTGAGTGCCCAATAATCCTGTCGCTCCTCCGTTTGTTGCCGGATATGTATGAGGAACAAATTCCTGATCTGCACCTTCGCCACTGTGTTGTTCGTTGATTCCATTCCACACTTGTACTCCCAACAATGAAAACATTTTGAAAACCTAGAAAACGGTGGAATCTGCACGTGTGGAAACTCCACCCTCCATAGTTTTCGAAACGAATAAATCGACAATTACTCTCCATCATGTATCCGCTTCACTTCCTCGTTCACATAATTAAACACATCCACCTTGGTTATGTTCATAGGCAACAGCTGTAGTGGCAAAACTGCATTGTCACTCTTTCGTCGCACTTGTCGATGTTGTTGTGTGCACCCCACCTCATTCACAAATGTTGATAAACACTCACGTGCGGCAAACACTTTCGCCCCTTCCCTAAGTTTACAAACATTGCTATGGACAGTAGAGATCCTTCCATATAGTTGTTGGGACTGTTTCAGTTGTTTGAAACGTCTCTGCGAATATCTTAACGTTGTAGCATAATATGCATTGCAGATCGGAACCCATCCAACTTTGTATCAGATTTGTTTCGTCTTTGACCCTCTGTGATCGTGTAAAACGCATTTAGCATCTGTAGAGTCCAAGTTCCTCTTACCTCATACTCTCCCGCCCATACCATGTACCGTTGCTCCAAAATGTATTTCTCGTTCACATCTCTCAGACAATTACGTTTGCACCTACCTCTCTGCTTTGCAGATCTGACACTTGCCAATGTCATTTTCGTGTTTTGTGCCTCGCCCCTCTCACATTGTTCAGATACTCTCCTTCTACGATTCTCCATAGAATATCTCCTGCTAGGTCTTGCTACAGTCAAACCATCCACATCTGAAAGATTCCAAACACTTGATTGAGATCCCTGCATCATAGAAGATGATCCCTCTGGAATGCTCGACTCAACTACTGTCGTAGGGGACATGTCTTCACGAATGGAATTCTTATCATCCTCACAAAAATCATATTGCGCCATCGCTGCTGCTGAGAAAGAAAACTCTTGTCTTCTACCAGATAAACCTCAATTCTTCATGACAGTGAACATCTCGCAACATCATCTTTTGCCAACGTATAACTAAGCCCAAACATTGACCAAGACATTCATCCAAAATCTCTTCAATTCAAAACGTCTCATCTATCACCCTTGAAACATGAACAGCAACTTCAGATGGAAACAATTTCAACTAACACTACTAGAAAATATGTGTCCAGAACAACAAAAAATCAACAGAGAATGGTTGATAGTTGGAGTTGATTTGGACAAGTTGATCTGGACATTTTTCAACAGAGATATGTTGTTTGATTCTTGTTGTTCTGGTCCAAAATATTCAATTACTCAAAAATAATAATTCTACTACCCGAATTAAAAATTTTAGCTTTGCTGAAAACAAAATTTGTGCTGCCCGACCTAAAAATTGCAGCCTCCTAGACAATAATTTTCCGGCTGCCCGGGAAAAAATTCCTGCTGCCCGGACTGTAATTTTCAGCTGACCGGACCATAGTCTCCAACTGCCCAGACCATAGTTTCGGGCTGCCCGGACCACAATAACCCACAACACCTCCACCATCCGGATTTGAACCCGAGACCTCCTACATGGTAACCAAGAGATCTTACCAACTCACCAATGGTAAGTTACTTTGTGCTACTACGGTTTACTTATTGTTACTTATAAATGCCGACATCAAAAATTTGGACTTTTGACAATTTTAGTGAACTTTGAAGGCTTGTTTCTCCTCCATACGAAGTCCGATTTTAATAAAAATTGTTGGAAAAGTTGCGTTCTAAAGTCTAGTATTAGTGGTAAAAATTTCACTTTGATCCAATATGCTGTGAAGCTTCTACATACATTTTAGTAGAAGGGGGTTCAACTAAAAAATAATTTTTATCTTTGATACCCAAAAAAATATGTTTTTAGAAATTCTTGAAATTTTTTATAGATATAGATAAAAACCTGCCTAATCCACTACAAAAAAAATTTTGAAAAAAAAAAAGTTTTTGACATCGTTAAAAATATCCAAAGTGTGCTATGGAAAAAAAAACAGCTCACAACCATTAAAATTTTGTCGAAAAAAAAATATTTTTGGAATTTTTTGAAACTTTTTGTAGGTATAGAAAAAAGCCTGCCTAATCTAATGAAAAAAAAAATTTGAAAAAAAAAAGTTTTTGACTTCGCTAAAAATATGCAAAGTCTGCTGTGGAAAAAAAACTGCCCCCAGCCATCAAAATTTCGTTCAAAAAAAATTATTTTTGGAATTTTTTGAAACTTTTAGTAACTATATAGAAAAGTCTGCCAGATCCACTCCCAAATTTTTTTTTGACAAAAACATTTTTTATTTTTATTTTTTTTGTAATTAAAATTAATTTTTAATTTTTATAAATTTTTAATAAAATAATAATATTAATTATTACAGAAATGTTTTAAAAGTGTTTTTATAATGTTTAAAAAAAAAATTAAATTTTTTTATTTTTTATTTTATTTTTATTTTATATTAAGAATATATTAAAAAATTATTTTAAAAATTATTAAAAAATTATTATCCAGCTTGATGTGGCCGAAATGCTGCCACATATCCACGTGAGATTTCAATTTTTATTTTATATTATATATATATTTTTTAAAATTATTCAAATTTTTTTAATATATATATTTTTATTAATTTATGTGCATGAGAACTCGCAGTTTTGATGAGGCTTCAGATTTCCTTTAATGTTATAGAAAGTTAAAAATTTGTAAAAATGGCACTTATAGTGCACAGACCAACAGAAATCAGTGAAAAAGGCACTTACAGTGCACGGACCAACAGAAATCACGCGACTTCTATTGTTGCATTTACAGAAAGTTAGAAATCAGTGAAAAAGGCACTTACAGTGCACGGACCAACAGAAATGAGTTGATTTTCTGTTGTTTTGGTCGTGATTTTCTAGTAGTGTAATTCAATTCCATCCCACATTTGATGGGACCATCAACTACACCAATACCCACAACGTTCCCTTCCTCATTTAGCAACTCCACCGTGTCATTTCTCTGTTGCTTTCCCATCTGAGTATAGTGTGTTGAAACTTCTGGGAACAATCTTGTACGAACAGCACCCTTAGTTATTCGCAAACTTAAATTGGGTCTTTGGCTTTCCGCCCTTCGGACAGCATGGTGTACTGCAACCAGGCTTCCAAATGCACTAGAATCCATCGTCCTATGTATCTACATCCATCACAATCGCAATCAGTACTCGAGACCATGTCATGCCGTAGAAGTCCCTATTGGGAACCCCGAAAAATCTTCGCCCTACACAACATCCCGTTTGTAAGCCCGAAACACATTTGGGGCCCAAAGCGACCACCGGGAGCCATTTCGTGTTCTAGAGGCCTCTAAATAATTTCGACCCTAAACAAGGCCCTGTTTTGACACCCCAAACGCATTTGGAGCTCAAATGGGACCCACGGTGATGACCCATGGCAATATCATACCCATCGGGTCCTAGCAAAAAACACTAGTAGGATTTTGGTCCTTTATAACTGATCTTTTGTGACTTAAATGGTCCAAAACGACTTCTTTTCTAAAGAATTGAGTCACAAAGGACCATGTAAGTCACAAAGAACTAGTTATAAAGGACCAAAATCCTACTAGTGAAAATCACCTCTAAACGAAGCCCCATTTGGAAGCTCCAACACACTTGGGGTTCAAATGGGGCCCACGGCGATGACCCATGGCAACATCGTACCCTACGGGCCTAGCAAAAAAAATCAGCCCTAAACTAGGCCCCATTTGGAAGCCCCAAACACTCTTGGGACTCAAATGGGGCCTACAACGTTAACGCAGGCCTTAATCCCTAAAGAACTATAGTAACTATCATAACTAGGATATTTCAATGTGCGGGTAGGTTCCCACGGTGTCAATTTTTATTTGTAGAAATGGATTCTGTGAATTCGGTATATCAATAATCGAGATCTAATTTATTTTTTACTCCGACATTTTAGTGGAAGTTATGGAGCAAAAAGGGTTTTTCAAAAGACTGTACAATGCGGGCAGGACTTAAAATAAACATTAGAATTTTTTATTTTTTAACTCTAATAGTACAATTTTGTTTTAGATTATTAGGAGAATGCATGGTAAAATATTCATAGAATTTGACCATACAAATTGCAAGATTATATCGTTTGAAGTAAAATGATAAAATTACTGTACTTTTGGAAATTTTTGGACCATCTTTGAAGACATGGGAAAATTCGTTAATTTGGCCAATTAAATTCTTTAATTTTATTTAAATGTTTAATTTGGTATTTTCTATCAAGAGCAAAAAAACAATTCACAAGAAAATGAAAATGATCAGGTGAAAATGATGCTCAAGATCATGAAAAGCCCGCGGTCCGTTAGGGGTTAACCCTTAAGCGTCCACACTACATTTATCTGGTCAAACCTCATCAATTTCTCACATTTTCAAACATATAATATTTTTTGGATAATTCTCTCATAAAATATGTTCTTAAACCAATTAACATTGATTTTTCCATAATTATTTTAATGAAAATGAGTTTTATAAGATTTTTCAAAGTTTAACTCCTATAATAGCTATAGTGATTTTAAAAATGCCTATAATATTATGAATTTTTTAGCAAAAATTTAAATAATACCGTAGTTTAATAGCAGGTTCGGCACAAAATAATTCTAAAAATAGATGCCTAAAATTTTGGAATGTTATTGGCATTTATTACCAAATATAATATTAATTATTTTTCAAAATTGCCGAAAAGTAAGAAATTTTTACTTCTCACTAGAATTTTACTTACAGTGAAAGCATGTGTGAACTTTAGAGGAGAGAAGGTGGTCCTTTTGTAATCAAGCTCACTTACATTAGCCCACAAAGAATATGGGTTAAGAAGTAGCAAGACTCTAGGTGAGGCTTTTCAAATGTGTTGTACACAGATTTTTGGAGTCCAATTGAGCATAGAAGATGAAGTTTTATAGAATTTTGTCCAACTAACAAAAGTTGAGAAATCAATCCTTCTTCCACCTCCAACAAGTTTTGTGTCAAAATAAGTCTTTATGCAAAAGATATGGACAAAAAATTGCAGCCGTGTAAAGATCAAAAAATTAAAATGCGTTCATAACAGTTTTTCGGAGCTCATTTGTGCATAGAAGATCAACTTTTTTGAAATTTTGTTGGTCTAAGAAACGTTTAGAAATCAAGTAATCTTTCACCTCCAACAAATTTAATGTCATTTGACGACTCCATGCAAAAGTTATACGTGTTATAAAAATGAAGACTAACTAGGTGCTTTACCTCAAAGTTTACATATCCCATATGCATTGTTGGACACAACTCCACTCCACTTGCATAAAGCACAGAGCATTCTCACCTCTTCACTCACATCTCCCTTGTCAAGAGAGTTGTACATGATAAAAACTTAAATAGAAAATTAAAAAAGGATATAAGCCGAATTTTTAAAAATTAAAAGAGAAAATTGCCTAAATTATGAATATACTATTTTCAGGTGCCGAACCTACTTTTTGAACTTTAATTAAATATTAGGCAATAAACTGCCGAACCTGCTAGTAAACTACGGTAGTGATGAAAAAGAAGGTCTAGGTTGCATACTTCTCAAGCTTACATAAATGGAATTCTATTGAAAAACTAGTTCTACAGTGTATATTGGAATTTTAGGATTGTGAGCTTTACAGTGCTGCAAAAAATGCAATTTCAACAATTTTGAAGAACCGTAAATTGGACTAGAAAATAGAAGACAACCCCCACACTTACTTCGTTGGGACCAATTTCATTTGAAATTAGGAATTAGTTAAAAATCAGCTTTTGACCGAAAAATGATCAAACATAGCCCCACAAGGCTCCTTGCACGCTCAAGGGTTAAAAGAATTTTAGATACAAGATTCGAGTCTTGTGTAATTGAAGTTATTTACCAAAAGATTGAATTTGCTTTCGCTATAAAATGCAATCCATCCACTGCTTCTCCACTAGTGCTATGACATCCACATCGTCAAACACCAATCTAAAATTTCACAAGTAAAAATTGTTAGAATCTTATTTGAAAATAAAAGAGAACTTTGGTATTATGCATGCACATTAAGTGCATATGAAGCGCCATTCCAAACATAAAATCTACCCACTAAATTTAACACAAGTAACGTTGTAAAAATGAAAGAAGAAAACAACAAAATCCACAAAAAATTTTAACAAATTTATAAAAAATAATTTTATTTTAAAAACAAAACAAATTTATAAGAACTTAATAAAAAGAAATTTGTAAAAAAAAAATTAAATACATATTTCTATAAAAACAAATTTATAAAAACAAATTTAAATTTTTTTTTAACAAATTTATGAAAACAACAATTAGCTTTAATAGTAAAAAACAAAAATCAACCAAAATAAAAAAAACAAACAAACAAAAAACAATCAAAATTCAAAAAAATTAAACTTTAAAAAGAGACATATACTTTTTGAACAAAAAATATACAATAAAAAATAAAAGATCCACATTTTAAAATTTTAAAAACATAGAAAAAAAAATTAAATAAAAAAAAGACAAATAAACAAAACAAAAAAATTTACAAATTTACAAAATTGAAAAACAATGAAAAAATTAAAAACATGAACAAAAAGGTACTCCTTCTCTAAATAAAACAATTTAAAAAAATGAAATTTCCAAATTTTAAAAATTCATAAACTTTAAATCATAAAAAAATTAAAAAAAATTAAAAAAAAAGAAACATTGAATTTTTTTTTAAAAACAAAGGAACTTAACAAACATAAAATTAAAAATAAAAACAAATAAAACATGTTTGGAGCAAAAAACATAAATTTATTTTTAAATTAAAAAAATATAAAAATTAAAGAAAGAACAAAAAAAATTAATAATTTTTTTTAATTAACAAATTAAAAAATTAAAAAAATTAAAATTTTGAATTCCCCAGCCCGCTGCGACCAGCGGGTCGCGGAGTCCAGCTTGGCTTGGACAACCCAGCCAGTGGCGGCCCACTGGCCATTTTTACTGGGCCAGTGGGCCGCCACATAAATGCCTTAAGGCATTTTTCCCAAGGGCTGGCCAGCCATATATGACTGAGGGTCCGTGCGCGCGGACCCTCTTTTCCCATTCTTCTTGGAGGTATGCTCTTTCAACCCTCTCTCATCTCTCCAAAATCAATTTTTTGTGGCCAAAACTCACGTACCTCGTAAAATGTTGTGGTCCATACAAAATAATGACAGCTCTTTTAGCCTTATATACAAAATGATTGTCAATGCATGCATGTAACCAATTTACTCTTCTTTTTTGAACTAAAATTCTCACAAATTCTACTTGTGCCTTTATAGATTGGTGTTTTATGATTTGGAGGTATAGCACTTGTAGAGAAACGGTGCGCATTTGCGTTACATACAAAAAGCGATTCCAAAATTTTCGGTAAGTACTTTCATTCATGTAAAATTAAATTTTGTATCCTAAATTCAAAATTTCCAAGGTGATCGCCGTGAGCCCCATTTGGGCCTTAACTGTGTTTGGGGCTTCTAAATGGGGCCTAATGGAGAGCTGAATTTTTTTCTTAGGCCCCATAGGGCACGATGTTGTTGTAGGTCATCGCCGTGGGCCCCATTTGGGCCCCAAGTGTGTTTCTAGCTTGCAAATGGGGCCTAATTGAGGGCTGATTTTTCTTTCTAAGACCCCTAGGGTATGATGTTGCTATGGATCATCGCCGTGGGCCCCATTTCGGCTCCAAGTGTGTTTGGGGCTCGAAATAGGGCTTAATTGAGGGCTGATTCTTTTCTAAGACCCGTAGGGCACGATGTTGCTATGGGTCATCGCCGTGGGCCCCAAGTGTGTTTAGGGCTTGCAAATAGGGCTTAATTTAGGGCCGATTTTTTTAGCTAGGCTCGCAATTGAGGTCCCTAAGGCACGAGAGATGGTTCTGGGTAATAGTTGGTAGAGTGTGGTGACTTTGAATTTTTTTTATTTGTTATACATGTTTAGAAAATCTTATGTATTGCAAATGTTTATTTTTCTGTGTTTAATGTCTATGAGCAGGATGTAGGGGGCATTGGAATAGCGCCTAACGTGCAAGTTGAGTTTAAGGAGCATGGTTGGTGAATTATGAGAGAGGACATTGTGAAGCCTAATCTGTGGATTAACGAGTTTCGTGTCTTACCGGGCAAGCACTAGTCAGCTTTTGGGAGATTGGTCGGAGTGCTTCAATCTATTACCTCGTCACCAAATGGTTTTTTCTTCATGCGTGTGGAGGGTGAGGAGCCGACACCGATGAAGTAAAAGTTGCAGAAGCAATTGATCATGGCACCGGTTCCTCTAAGCTTGATAGACTGCATACCTCCGATGAAGATGTTGCGAGCGCTGGAGAGAGAACGGGACGGCTTGCCAGAGCAGTTGAGGACTCTACGACTAGCTTCGGTTACGAAGTGCATACCGTTAGGCCCTGAGGACATCCTTCGTGTGAGGAGACGGTTTTTGGAGCATCAGGTGTATGACGAATTGAGGGAACGTGCACCCCTTGAGGCGGCAACACAAGAGCCACCACATGAACCAAAGGCCACCAACCCTTTGTATCGGGTGTTTGCGGCACCAGTGACTGATGGTTGGGTGCCGGTGGAAGAACGGAGTAGAGGACGTCCTACACAGGGAGGATTGGTAGAGGATCTGGTTCCGGAACCTTGTCCTATTCCGCAACCATCAACGCCGTAGAGGAAAATAAGAAGGTTGCAGCGAGGGCCACGGGCTGCAACTCCACCAGTGCAGGCAGATGTGGAGGGCGAAGGAGATAACATTAATGATCCTTCATCAGAGGAGAAGACTCTTGAGGGTGGAGGTGGGGGTAGTACGCGGAAGAGGAGGTTGGTATTTCTTTTGGAGGATGAGCTTTGGACGGGTTATCTGTTGGGAGCAGAGGTGCTGTTCAATGCCAAAGTGGAGAACATCCGTGCAGTGCAGAACCGTGAGATGAACCACTGTGTGTTGACTGCAAAAGGGTGTCGCAGATGTACCGACGGATGAGAAAGAAGGACAGAGACTTGATCAGTCCATTGACTTTGCGACTCATCAGCTATATTGTGGAGAGAGAGAGAGGAAGAAAGTGGCATTCACGGCTAAAGATGTTGTTCGGGAGTTTAACGCCGCGTTTTACACTACGCGAATGCGGTGCATGAAGATGGATTCCTTGGGACTATGGCAAGTTGGCTTGAGATTAACATCATATGGGAGCCGGTGGATGGCCAACACATTGTTCAGGCTTGCAGAGAGGCCAGACTCGAGTTCGAAGCAGGGTTGCTATCACATGAGGAGTACCGGGACGTTTTTGCAGCATGGAGGGCGAAGTTTCTGGTCTACAATGACTCTCATTTATACATTGATGCTTCTGTAAGGATCGATACGAAGGAGTTTGAGAGGCAGTTCTACACGACGATGGTAGAGGACCTCGAGAAACTCCGGGCTATTTAGATAGCATGTGGGAGACCGGATGCGAATGACTATGACGATGATGAGCGGCGGGGAGGGGCATTGATGATGGCTGCGAGTGCATTGCATATGATTGCAAATCTGAAGAACCACAAGATATCTATGGCGTATCTGGCGAAGCAGATAGTTGATTACACGAGGCATGCATGGCAGAATGAGGATGACTGCTATGAGGCTTTTCTATAGGTGTGTGCAAACTATGAGAGCGGCTTCTTGTGGTTTAGCGAGGATTACGAAAAGAAATGGAGGGATGTTGCATCCAAACACGATTTAGATGTCACAATGGATGTTCGAGCGGGGCGAAAGAGGATGGAGAAGACTTGGCTAAGACCTTTGACTAAGATTCCCCCTCAGCAATATCTCCGGGTGGCTAAGGATTTGGCTGCAAAGCTAGTGGAGGGAGGGACAAGGATGCCCCAGAAGTATTACTTTAATGGCACTTACAATTCTAATTCACCGAAGGGGACTTTGGCGTGGGTAGCGGATCAGATGCAGCGCATAGAAGCGGTACGGAATGTGTTGAGGTGGTTAATGGTGAAGGGACGGGAGTGTAATCCATGCATGATGGATGAGTTCTTCGCGATTTTTGTGGAACGGTATGGAGGGGTTAGTAGAGAGCAGTTGCAGGAGCTTGGGGAGAATATACAGAAGGACATGAAGAAGGTTTGGGCTACTCCTTTGGTTGGGGCCGTGACAACATTGGAAAAATTAGATTCTCGCATTTCTCCAATGATCAGGCAGCACTATGCAGACATTGCAGCCGGTGGCCGTGGATACCGAAGGCATGGGTTGGATGTTGGGGATTTAGGAGCAGCACGATGGGATTGGCAATTTTTCATACCGTTTGCGAGAGGAAAGGATGCTTCGGGGTGGCTTCCAGTACGTCGTAGAGGAGTTTTTTCACAGAGGACCACGTGCAGTTAGGAGAGTCTTACTTATAGATTTTTGATCGTAGGCGGGGAGCATCAGAGGGGGAGGATAAGGCTTTGGGAGATGATGATTATGCACACGTAATGGAGCGGCTGCAGAGGTGGATGACGGATATTCATTTATGGACCGTTATATTTCTATTTCCACCTGGAGTATATTTCGAGGAGCATTTGCGGAACGCTTTGCATCTACCAGAGGAGAGCACGTCGTTTAGGGGGGTGTGGGTGTTTCAGTCAGGTTTGATGAGCGGACACGGGCATGGTTTGAGACACGAGGGGAAAGTGGAGCGAGCAGTACAAGCTATTCGAGATGTGGCTATCGTGTTCGCTCATCCAACCGAAGGTAGGACATCGCAAAATGTTCGGAAGGGGAAGGAGGAACTATCTACAGTGTTCATTGATTGTTGGACAAAGGCCAGAGTTCCTTGTACATCGGATCGATTGAAGAGGTCGTCCACAGAGCTGCAGAGGCTTGTGCACATGTATTTGCCGAAGAACTGGGGTTTCGTGGCTTTAGGTATCACCACCATCATACCAGAGATATTGCAGGGTGATTTTGTGGGTAGCGAAATCATTGTGCTTGACAGCTTGAGCACCCGTACTACATTCATGAGGAATTTTCTAGAAGAGAAGTACGGGTCTGAGTTGGATTGGCCGTAATGTGGTCGTACTGGCCAGGCTATAGCGAACATGCATCATGCTATTGCTAGGGCTACACATATGAGCCCAGGATTGATAGATGGTATGGACAGAAGAGCATATGAGCATTCTAAGGGGGAGCCATCTGCTACACTTCACAGTGCAGATATTGTACGACATGCAGAAATGTCGTTAGGCTCTATGGACACTCCAGAGAGGGAGAGGATCTACGATGACACAGCTCAAAGTGTGAGACATGACGAGAGCATCACACAATTGAGTCCGAGGCATGAAACAACTGCGGCACTGGATCCACTTATTCTTGGTGGGATAGATCGTTCTCCATGTACCGTGTTCTTTTCAGAGGGCGATGGCACCACTAGAGCTTCAGAGGCACAGAGAGAGGCGCCGGAGTTTATGGATGTTGAGGGGACGGCAGACGAGAGAAGGGATATCGAGATGTCGAATTTGAATATCAGTGCTGAAGAAGTTGCTAATATTCTTGCGACTAGCCTAAACCGCGAGGTCACATTCACAGGATCAGCAAATATATTTGTATCCCCCGACCATCCTTCAGGAGCACTTTTAGTACGGGATTCATCAGTATCGGGTAGCTTGGAGGTGTTTCCAACATCCGGAGTAGCACTAGATACTGCTTCCACTTCGCTTACGTTTGGATGGGCCCTATCCGACCGAGATATGACACTTGGCGCAAACGACTTCTACTATGACCATGATGGAGTTAGATACAAGCGTCATGGTGTTGTAGGGCAATATATGTTTGAGCAGGCAACGTCTTTCATGGAGAGAGCATCACCCGTGCACGTTGTGCTTTCTCCCATGGCTGATGCTATGGTGGCTCGAGCGTTAAAGTATGCCGATCTCGACACTCCTTCAAATAGTCGTGCCAGATTGGAGGAGCAACATGTAGCTAGTGATGAGGGTCAGGACGAAGGAACACAGTCATCAGAGAGGATTCCAAAGACCCCCGAGTAGTATTCTTATGTAGAGTATAGTTTAGTGCAAATACTTGCACTTCTCATGTTCTGCTTGGACATTTTATCGTATGTATTGATTTTATTATATATACATGTTTGGATATGGTTTTATGTGGACACTTAGAGTAATTATAGAATTGTATGAGAATGCATGATGGATTGTAACGGACTGTAAGCAAAAAGAATGGAAAAATTACAATTGAATGAATGTAGAATTTTGGTTTTTTACACCATTCACAAAGGATATTTTTTAAAAGAACTTTGCATTTATAAATATAAATGAAATTCTAAATTTTGTTATGAAAAATTTGAAATATATGTGTTTTATTACAAAACACGACATGTTTCAACAAAGACAGAAATCAACATTTCTTCCAATTTTTTTTAGATGATTTTTAATTTTTTCACAATTAGGTCCCGAAATGAATGCACTTGGCTAAGTGCAAAAATAGGGAATTGGGTGTTCTATGGGCTTAGTTTTGATACAATAATGAAGAAAACTTTAGATTTTGTTAACAAAAAAAAGTAAGGATTGGTGCTTTGAAAAGCCGTTGAAAAAGCAACACTAGATTCCCAAGTTGCGCCAAATTTGAACATTTGTGGAAACTTCCACAACTACAAGAAAGAATCAAGGGGGAGGAAGAGTTGTGATCATGCAACTATACCGAAGCTCAAGAAGGCTGACATTGATATGATATGCTATAAATGGTTCAATTTTTGTAAAACAAAAATAAAAAAAGTGGGCCAACACAAGCGCGCCGGGCCGGACGTTTTAGCGCCAACATGGCAGCTTGCAGGCACCTGCGCCTGTGCCACTCTAACATTTATTTTTTATTTTTTTAATTTCGCTCACAAGAGAAAAATTGTATCGTGCCTTCGAGGCCGCCCCTCCAAGCACCCTCTTGACATTTAAGAGTTAACATGTCCACCTCAATTTTGAGCATTTACAATAGAACTGACGAGATATTTAGATTTAGGGTTAGGTATTAGGGCTTAGGGTTTTAGGATTTTGACATGAAGTGCAGATCTGATTGGGTGATCTGCTGGACTGTGACTATTGAACCTAAAAATTCCACTCATCCACTGTCCACCAGCCTGTGCTAAGTTATTGGTACACATTCATTGCTGCACTGGAATTTACATCACTTTTTACACCTTGTTGTAACTTTTTGTTAGTAATGAGAACAATTAATATACCTAGGACTAACGTATTCATGATCAATTTTATTTTATCTTAAATAAGTAAAAATATGTACTTTTAATTCAAATTTATAGCAAAAGGTTAAAGACATTATTAGAGTTACCTTGGACCACAACAATTTCAAGGAAAAGCATAGTCATAGACGTTGACCACTCTTTAAGTCTAGGATGGAAATTTTATGTTTGCTGCAAATTTTGATACCAGAACTACTATGCGGAAATTAAGGATAAGGTAGAAGTACCTATCACCATCCATTTAAGCAATTTGAATATTTTGGAGAAAATATTCCACGTCAAAAAAAATAGAGAAAGATACATGTGGTGAAGTTGAATCAAGTGGAATCATAATTATTCGATAAAATTTGTAATTTTTATAAATTTTCAAAGTGAATTATCATGAAAATACAAATCTTCCCCTAGGTGTAGGCCATGAAATGCTCCCTCAAATATTCTATAATCATTCAAAATCAACCTATAGTAAATAATGAAATAATCCCATTTACTCCTATTTCCATCTATTTACATTTTAAAAAGTCACTTGATTGCCCATGCCAATTTTCTTCTTTAACCCCTAAACACCTGAGGGGGGGGGGGGGTCCCCTACCCAAAACTGCCTCAATATAGTTATTTCTATGATCTCTGGATGCTTTTCAAAACCTCTTTTTCACGTTCCAATTGTAGGATCTTGTACTCCTAGGACTTATAAACCATCCCTAAAATTTTCAAAACATTTGACTATACAAATGTCAAGATAATAGAAAATGAACTTGAAATTTTGAAATTTCAGGCCCTAAAAAACCAGGCAGCCTTGCTTTGATGGGCTCTCAAACCCAAAAGAAAAGTTGAAACGATGTGCCAATTTTGACCATCATCAAGATGAGGTAGTTAACAAAAGAGAAATGCCATATTTTGTAGAGAATTTTGGCGAAATCTAGCCCATAAAAAGCGCTGAGAGTAAGGGTCATTGCTACCGGCGGGTAGTCTCCTTTTTAGTGGTTAAAATTTGTATCAAAAACATAATTAGTTTTTAAAATCAATTAAATGTTAGAAGTAAAAAACACTCACTCAATGGCAATGCCAAGGGCACCAGAGTTCACTATGAGTAATTTGATGGAAGAAGGAGAAGAAGGATTCCTCGAAAGAGGCTAGTGTGAATAGAGTGTGTGTTCGTCCTACCTTTAATTTAGTGTCCATGGGACAAAAAAATTCTAAAAAAATGCTAATGAATTGAACATCTTGTCAAATTGAGTCATGAATCTTGTTAACCCCTAAATGCCTAGAGCCCTCTCCAAATTTGGCAGTTTTGCAAAGATGCATTATAAAATGCAACCTAGAGGGATATTTTGAACTTGATATATGAATAAAATTTGTACCTTATGAATTTTAGATTCTATCCATACGGTTAGATCTATGGTTGCTATTACCAATAATTTTGTATAAAATTTGAAACGTGAAATTCAAAATTATTTTATAATTCAATTACGAATAAGATATTGACAATCTACGGATGAAATTTTTTGTGATTGGTTGAAATGTAATACTCTAAGTGTAGTGATTTTTGGAGATTTTTTGGTTGCTTAATTTTATGAGTTGACTTTTTTTAGAGCACTTTTACATTGAAATCTTCAAAATTTTGGGTGAATCACTACAACATGAAATGAGGCATAAAAATTTCACAAATCATCCCCTTTCTAATTAGATCACATATGCGTGAAGCTAACTTCCCATAGAATCTACTGTAAAAATTCCACACTGCAAAAAGTGCATGACGGATGAGAAATTTTGGATGAAATCTGTACATCGTCCAAAAAATGGACGCTTAGGCAGTTAGGGGTTAAGGAAAAAAATGAGAAAATTTTGAATTTTTTCGCCTGATTTTCTCTATATTTTTGGTGAAGATAGCTAGATTTTGTGAAGAATACTAACAAAATTTGAAAAAAAATCTATCTAAATATGATTGTAAGCTTAAAATTTTGTCAAATATTCTTTCCCAATTTTTTTTACATCGCCAGTTAGGTTTCAAAGGAAAAAAAAACAGAGGAAAAACACTGCTTACTCTTGATGAACGTAATTTAGAAGCACTGGAGGTACAATTGAGTGGCATGGGCGTCATGGACGTCCTTTCTTTTTGTACACAGCCCTTGGGGGGAAACTGAGGGGACTGATGTCCCATAAATAGGTCATGTAAAAATAGTTAAATGAGAAAAACGAAAATGTAATCGGTCATTTTCAAGTGAGTTTCGCCCTTCACAATCAGAATCAGCCCCCCAAAAAAATTGTATTTCCGTTGTAGAGAGACACGCACCGTAGGGGAAAAATGGATAGAATCATCCATATATGTGTTTATCCATAAAAGTATCTATTATAAAACCATCTATTATAAGGCACTTTCATCCAAATACTCGTGATTTAAACCCAGGGTCCTCATATAAAAGGCGAAACCCTAACATGACATCATTCGTTCTTCTTTGGCACGAGTTTATTGGAAGCTCTCCTTTCTAACAGGAGTTGATTGGGAGCTCTCGTTGTGTGACATCACAATTTCTGGTTATCAGAGAACCTTAGGTTTAAAAAAAATTGAGAGGATTTCTGCAATTTCATCCATTTATTTGCCCATTTAACTACTAGAAAATTCAATTTTTTTGTTGTTTTGGTCGCGTCGATATGGTTCAGTTTTTTGTTGATTTGAACAACAATCTATTGATTATCACAAAAATGTGACCAGATCAATAGAAAAGTGAACCAGATCAACGCGACTGAAACAACAAAAAAATTGGATTTTCTAGTAGTGTTTTTTCTACTTAATGTAAGAATAACCACTTCCAAAATGAGGTAAGATTCTGATGAAAATTCACCAGAGAAATTTTGGCTGATCCGTCAGAATTTTTGCAACGAGTTCAAGTGACCATGATGTGTGTTGGATACTTAAAGTGAACATTGATAATAAAATAAAATGATGGTCCTGATTCCTGAGTGCAACCAAACAACACCCATGCTCACTGGCATCATCCAATCATTCTACTCTGAAACCAATATAATGCTCTATAATTGGTACGAACAGATTTGACACCTAACATTCAGTAGCCTTCATGCTCACTGTCTTTCCTTCATGCACTCTGCTCATCACCTTGAGCCTCCACCTGTCCTCTTAGCTACTAATGAAGAATTGTTTGGTGTGGAATATTCCACACCATCTACTGTAGAGCCAAGGCAGGAACAGTGCATGCTATTGAGTGTTATGCAGATGATCGAATAAGGAGACTCAAGCTAAATGGCTACGACCTCCACTTTTTAATCCATTCAAGGTACGGGTATCCCACAATTAACCTCTAATGTTTTTTTTGTTTTGACACGCACCCTGGAAGGTAGCCATATAAGGAAGAATGGATAGAATCATTTACATATGTTCATTTAGAAAATTATCTATTATAAAGCACTTTCATCCAAATAGACTTGGCGATTCTAGAAAATATTTAAAAGACTTTGGCGATTTCATTCATTTTTTTATTTTCTTTTTTAGTGTAAAAGTAGCCGCTCCCAAAATCATGAAAGAATATGGTGACAATTCATTCGAAAAAAAATTGGTTGTTCTAAACAACGTGAAATACCACTACAACCATGTATTTTTGCATACAAACAATTTAGGAGTGTATTTTACTACACCAAATGAATGTACTATATATTTGAGTACACCCTTAAATATTTTTTTATGAATTTTGAAACTTAAAATTCAAAATTATTTTGTAATTCGATTACGAACAACATATTGACAATTTGTAAATGAAATTTGTTGCGATGGGTTAAAATGTAATACTCTAAGTGTTGCGATTTTTGAAGATTTTTGGTTGCTTAATTCTATGAGTTGGCTTTTTCAAGAGCACTTTTGAACTATTTGGAACTAAGATTTTTGAATGTTTTGGTGAATCAATGGAACATGAAATGAGGCATAAAAATTCCACAAATCATCTCCTTTCTAATCAGATGACACATGCATGAAGCTAACTTCCCATAAAATCTATAGTAAAATATCCACACTACAAAAAATGCATGATGGATGAGAAAAATTGAATGAAATTTGTACATCATCCAAAAAGTGGACGCTTAGGCAGTTAGGGGTTATAAAGTTGACAAGGAATCCCAAAAAATTGGCTATTTGGCACCAAAACTCCTCTCTGATGACATTCTCCGATTATACGTTTTGTAAAAATCTTAATCATTTCTCATATATGATTGGACAACTTGTAGATATCAAGCTGTGAACACATGTATTATTAACCCCTAAAGGACCGGGGGGGGGGGGGGGGGTTTTAAGCTTAGCTCATATTTTGAAGACTAGTTCGTGTAACATGCTCATTTCCTCATTTGCGTGGGGTTATTTTGACGATCGGCACCGTTGAAATTGAAGAAGACTTACATAGCTTTTGTACAAAAAAAAGATCAACGAAATCGCACAATTTTTGAGAAAATGCCACCGTTGAGAATATTGATGAATGATGTTCGGTCAAGGGGTATTGTGTACATATGCTGAAATCGGATTGCTCAAAAGTGCTCCAAAGAAGTTGAAATTTTTACCATATGTAAAGGACATCATGATCTTGACGTGGAATTTTTTTCACATAATTCTAAGGTCTAGATTGGAAGATATGAGGGTCTGAAGTGAGTAGCATATGAAATTGGTCAAAGGAGTGCAAAATTTTTGGACTGCCCTCTGTGCAACTCGCTTTGAAGCCTGATCCAAAGCTTGGTCACGCTCCAGCTTCACCCCTTCTCCAAACAGTGACGAAAATGGAAAAAACAAATAAAAAAATAAAAAACCGGCCATCATGCCAGAGCTCGCAGTGGGCCTCACTGCAGAAG
This sequence comes from Pohlia nutans, assembly GCA_022496805.1. Lineage (NCBI taxonomy): Eukaryota > Viridiplantae > Streptophyta > Bryopsida > Bryales > Mniaceae > Pohlia > Pohlia nutans. Next base: position 10,529,777 of record CM040092.1, on the reverse strand, counting down.
AAGGAGCAAGGAGCCCGGCTCCCCAAAAAGCCAGGTCAAAAAGTCAAGGGAGGAATTCAATGTGAGCCAGGGGAAGCTCAAAGCTTCATGTCGTTGGGTCAATGGGTCAATGGCAGCAAGTGAGCGCATTTGGCTTGTAAAAAAAAAAAAAAAAGTGAGTAACTCCCAAACTGAGAGCCCAACAGACCAGGCCATTCTCTCCTCACCCATGTACTGAAGCCCTCAACTTCTTCACTTCTGTGGCTCATCTGGACAAATGAGAGTCCATCTGGCTTGATTGACATTTTGGCCATGTACTCGATTCTTGAGCCGTGTAAAACATAAAATAATTATCTAAAAAAATAGCATAACATAAATATTCAACCTATAGGTAATAAAATATAGAACAAATATATTCATAACTCAAAAAACAAGATAGAACACATAAATTCCAAGAAATGAATAATGAAATTATTGTAACTCATAGTACATAGCGAATAAATCCGTACTCATAAAAAGTCTCAATAAAAAAGTCTCAATAAAAACCGCAAATGTCATGCGAATAGTACATGATCATCCACTATGGCGTATCACAAAGCAATCTCCCATGCAAACGGGAATGTCTCCACAAGTGGGACAATAGAATTGCCCCCTTTTCTTGCACACGACGCACTTCCGACGAATTAGTTTACCGTTGATCTTCTTGGTCCACATCCTGCTGTAATGTAATGCCTCGGGGTTGGGAACACCTGTGTGGCGAGGAATGACGGGCCTGCGTTGCACATTAGATGCACAAAGTTTGGTGCCCACTTCATAGTGAAATTTGAATCTTGACATGGCTCTTTCACCCCTCCTCTGCATAGAAGCACGGTACAAAATATATGCATTGACAAGAGATGTATCTAGCAAATGTAACAAAATCCTATGCCACCATTTGTGATCCCGAGTTTGCACCGAGTAATTGCCCCGCAATTGATCTTGTACATCTACTCCCCTCATGTGGCATTGGTAATGTATCAATGCGGGCGAGCAAGGGATGTCTTTCACAGCATTTCCATGCCATCTATCCACAAACAATTGATTTGATGCATCTATTGGAGATACGGCCGTTGTGAGAATTGTCACTGGCTTGTTATCAAGCCAAGTGATAGCGGCTAATTGATGTGACGCATGCATTCGCCACCACATTGTACCCCGAGGAACTGCTCTAACGGCCTTACCCTTGTCAATGGTCAATGCACTTGGCCAACCTCGCCTATTGGTTCTACAAGTCCCGGTAGCTCTGAAACCAAACTTTAGAAGATCCCAAAATAAAATTGGACTTGTAAACCAATTATCGCAAGTAATCACATGTCCCATGTGCTCAAATCCGCTCAGTAAACTAGTGACAACTTTGTAACCGGCATTTTGATCTTTGCCCTCAACTTCTTCACTTTTACCGCAATAAATGTCCATTTTTTGAACATACTTTGAGACACTATTAGCTAAACACCATATTTTTATGCCATATTGCGTAGGGTTAGCCTTCATATATTGTCTAATCGGTGAATATTTTCCACAATACTTTACCATCATCTCATCAATGGTAAGGTTTTGTTCAGGCTGCCAATATTGAGAATATAATGCATTGTGTTCATTTACTAACCACTCACATTTTGCAATTTTGCTATAATTTGGCTCATCCTTATTTTTAGGAATGCGGTCATTATCAACAAGATGTACACATCTCAAAATGTCTTCAAATCTTTGTCTACTCATTACCGAGCTTATTTCTCTCGAATAAAACATATCATTCGAGGACCAATGCAACCTTTGGTTTGGAATTTTTTTGAGGCCCATCAAAATCAAAATTCCAAACCATGACTTCAACTCGGACACTGTCAAATAGACCCACCTTGTACCACCCATTGTACCATCTTTCCCATTTGATCGATCGGCATACAAATTCGTCATGCGTACAATTTCGCGCATCATGGCTAGCGGCCAAAACAACATCACAAAATTATCTACACTTTGAAATTCGTCAAAATTCTCTTTCAACCCTTCGGACCCACCTCGCCACTCAACATGTGGAATTGACGAAACCGGCGAATTCCACATATGTTCCGCAAACCGTTCTTTCTCCGACAAACTATCAAGGTAATCAAAACCTCCATACCCTAGGCCAATTTCGTGGTCAACCCTATTAGAATCCATGAACCACGTTCTCGTTTTTGGAGTCAATTTAGTCGTGGTTTCTAATGGATCCTCGTCCCCATATTCACTCGGTTGGTATTCGCTATCATCGGCAGAGCAATACTCTGCCGTGAGATCCCACATTTGTTGTGAGGGCACCTCAAGAACATCATCGGATTCATCAACGCATTCTACAACGACATCCGGTACATCATGCAAGCCAAAAATGCCATACAATTGTACACTCAAGAATGTCAAGCCTAGACTGGGTTCATAAAATTCATTTATGACAGTTCCCCAAAGATAGTCTGTCTCTGAGAAATTGGCATCCGCCCACATTACATCGGGGAGTTCTACGCAAGGTACTCTCACAACCCTACCACGGCGGCCAAGATCATACAATGGGGGTATAAGAGACGTCAAATCCGATTTTGACCTCAAATGATGAGACCTATGCAACGAACCGGACAAATCCACACCGTGCGAATGAGAATTAGAGCGATTGAGCTCATTTTCATTATCAGAGGAAAACAAAGATTTCCTACTCGTGGACCCATGCTCTACTTGTCGTGACGTGCCGGGCTCACTATGAACACGGACATTGTGACAATTCACATTTACAACGGGACTTCCGGAGCCAGACACGTTGATCACAACAGGTGGTTGGGGGCTCTTACACCGTTTGCGACGCGGCGCCATCGTCCTTCTCGTTAGTTGGTGGATCCGCCCAAAGCCGCCTCACTGCCGAGTTCACTGCCGCAGGAAAAGAGTCGGCGTCGCCTTCGCTACGTCGAAGCGTCCACCCCAAGCGATGCGCCACCACCCGCCTCCACAAGTACCTCCAATTTACCGCCTTCAGCTTTGTAGGCACTCTTACACCCTTTGGTCGCGGCGCTGCCAACAAAATGTCATTGTCCAACAGAGCCAAAATCTCAACCACAACGTCCTCACTCTTCTGCAAATCTTCCCTTAGCCACTTTGCAACTACTACTCTTGCCCTGGACAAATGAGACATGGTCCCCTCTGAGAAATTGGACGCCAATTTATCTCCCATCTACCTGCCTCTACAACGTCGACACTGGAATCACAGTAAGTTGAGGCCAACGTCCAAGCCAACGTCGCCCTGCCAATCTCTCTCGAACGCTGTGTACCCTCACCGTTGCCCTGTTTCAATTTGTGTGCCCTCAATGTCGCCCTGCCAATCTGCGCCCTCACCGTTGCCCTCTTTCACAGCGATTACTGCAGTCACTGACCCCAACGGATTCTCGCCGTTTTGCCTGCCTCCGTCGCCTCTGGCAGCTGAACTGCGACAGGCGATTTGAACTGCGACAGGCGATTTGAATTCGCGATTTGAACTGCGACAGGCGATTTGCGAACTGCGAACTGCGACAGGCGATTTGCGAACTGCGACTGCGACAGGGATTTCCAATTACGAATTTGTCCAACGTCTCAATTTCCAATTTCAGGTTTCCAATCGCGAATTTCTCCAACGTCAATGTCCAACGTTGCAGGCAAACGGTGCGAATTGATTACCCAACTGCGACATGCAAATTTGTCGTCGCTCCCAAACGATTTTGAATCTCTCCCGAACGGCCCTCGACACGCTGCCCAACGAACCTCACACGCCTCTGGCAGCTCAAGCTCTTTGTTTCCTCTGTCGACTCTGGCGATTGTCTGGAGTTTCAGACTCAGTCTCTCTCGACCTCTGGCCACTCTGGCCGCTCTGACCCAACGATAGGCGATCGCGGGGAACCCTGCATGGTTTCACAGCTCTCTCAAACCGCAGCTGCCCAACCAGCCCTCGACGTTTTTTCCTCCCTGTGCGATGCTCAAAAAATTCACCAAAATTCACACACTGCACCATTTCTTGATCAGATTATACCGCTGGATTCAGCGTTGAAAATCGTCCAGGGTCTCTTTGTCACTCATGGAGTGTTAGCTACGTTCACATTTCGAATTTTGGTGAAATGTAGTTGCAGAAGCCACATGGTGGCCTCGTGGGCCTTTAGGGGTTAAGTATTGATTACACATAGATAATTCATAGTATTGATTACTCAATGCCATAGAGTTTACCTTGGAAAGGAACACACTAGAACTTGCTACTAATGTCCTTGAAGCAAATTAGACAAACTACCCCTAATGAACTCTTTATTTACAATGATCTCATGGCCAATATTATAATCAATACCATTGATTGATGGAGGGCAAGGTTGATTAAAAAGAACAAATTCTAATACCAAATGCCAATATTTTGTTGGAAAACCATTTTTCCAATTTTATTTTTTTATTCATTTTTATTATTTTTTTATTTTTATTTTGTCGATGTTGAAAATATGAGTATTCCATCTACCAAACCCTAGTTCCAAAATATATACATATATAGGATCTCACCTCCACCTAAGGTAATATTAGAGTTATCCAAAAACAAAATTGGTTTTCAAACGGAGTTCAAGTGGAGTTCTCTTCCTATAATTAAAATTTATGACAATTATAGTTCATGAATAGTTTCCATGGTCGAGGCTCTTGGTTTGGGGGAACGTGTGGGAACTCTCCTCTAGCATTGGAGAGTTCACGAGTTCCACACCTCATGATGCTTGCTGTAGATTGTTTTCCAACTTAGCATAGACTTGTTTTGCAGTCTTTTTGAACTCAAAACGAGTCTAAGACGAGTTCAAGGTTTTTTTCCACTTTGAGACACTCTTTTCGGTTAACTCTATTATTCTGAATACATTTAGAAGGCAAATTCTCTCCCGAGGCAAGAGGTTGAGTGAACTTCCAGACTGCAATATTATAAAACCAATGCTGTTGTATTTGACAAAGTCAGATTCTATCCTGTTGTTAGAACAAGTCAGAGAGTGCTCCTGAAGCTTAGGTGCTAACTTGAGGGAGTTTTTTTTCTCCTTAGAAAAAGTTCATAGGGCTTGACTCAAACTTAGATTTGGGCGACATCAATGTATGGAAGATTTTTTTGCCTTATCTGTGGGGAAAGTTGATAGGCCAAATGCATCCATGGTCCAATGCCTGCGTTTTGTGTGGAAGAAGTCCCATCCGTCAGCCGTAAGTGATGGAGTGATCCACGGCAGTTTGATTGAAATGCGTGGGTGCACTTTGTCACACGAAAGTGGCTCGACCGACCGACGGATGGTACATCAGGCCTCCATGCTCTTAGCTGGCTGGCCACGGGATTGCGACCCCGGTGGGATCTCTATGACGAAATCATTGTTGTGGGTACTGCGTCCTCAGCTGCCAGGTCTAGTGTCATACAATTTAAACTTGAAGTGCTCAAGAATCCACTTGAAGGTCAAACATAATTTTGACTTTGAAGATGAGCTTTTTCTTTTGTTATTACATTCAGAACCAATGTGGGGAGAACCGACGTTTCATAAGGTGGAGGCAAGTTTTAACCCTTTAGTGCTCAAGTGACCACATTGTGGTCTGCTGTGTCGAAAACGCGAATAACGGAAAATTCGTGAAGAACTGGATTTTGAATTGTGAAGTTTAGATGATGAGCGGTATAATATACATCTTCTAGAAAAAGAAAATTTCAATTTAGAGTTGTACAACTATCAAAATACCTATGAACAAAACTCAAAAATATTGTAAATACTTGAAAATACAGTAAATACTTACAAATACAACACAAGTACTATGCGGTATTTTTTGTGTTTGGAAGTTAGTTATCTTGTATTTTTTTTTTTGAATTGTGTTCTCTTGTTCATGTTCCATAAGTGTATGTATTCCGATCTTGATCCATGTACTAACTCCTTTCATATTTTAACGTATAAATTTTTGTCCTAAACCGTACATGGATAAGTCACTCTCACTTATAAAATTCACAATAATTATGTGTGAGTCCGTTCTTAACATGAAAGATTGCAACGGAGAGGTGTTGACATAGATCATTATTGAACATCTTTACTTTCATTTTAGAAAATTTAACCCAAATTCTATTTAACTTTGAAGTCACACACCCTTCAAAATCTCATTTTTGAGTGTGCATTATACGGTTCAAAAACATACTATGATCTTCCAATCCCACCATTGGATGATTCTCTAATTTTGGCAAAATGTTTGCATTCCAGTTGAGAATACAATTATACGGTTACCTTCTAATTTAAGTCATTCTATTTATGGCAATGTCAATCATAGTGGAAAAACCGAGTGAAATCCAGTGAGCCCTGCTACAGTACCAAAAGCGTTAAAGGGTTAACCCTTTAGTGCCCAAGGTGGTTTTGGAGAAACCACAGTTTTCTGGGTGATATTTTTAAAAATCTTTCTCTGTTGAAATTAGGGATACTATTAATAGTATTCAATCGTATAAATGTAAGTATAGCTTATGAAACAAGTGTTTGTTAAATCTTGGTAAGATCGGACCGTTGGATTAGAAGATTATAGTATTGTATGTCTTTAAACCGTATAATGCACACTCAAAAATGAGATTTTGGGGGTTGTGTGATTCCAAGGTTAAATAGAATTTGGGTTAAAATTTCAAAAACGAAAGTGAAGATGTTCAGCAATGACCTGTATTTTGAGGTATTTTCAATATTTTGGTGTTTTGTACATAGGTATTTGGATATTTAAGAAAGTCAGATTCCAAATTTTCTTTTTGCATCATTTGCAGAAATAAAAGTTACACATCTGAACTTTAAACACCAAACTGAGATGGTTCACAGATTTTATAGCAATTCATATTTTGGTGATCTAGTGAGCACTTAGTGGTTACCTAGGCACTAAAGGGTTAAGGACTTCAACCCATTTAGAGCGATGGTTTTCAATGATAAAAAATTGCAGCACATAAACTTTGAGTTTAATAACTAAGTCCAATTTTTAATTAATTTTGTCACAATGTATGATTTTGTTTTGAATTTTCAAATTTAATTTGCATAGACCACTATTGATGTTAGTAGGGGAACCGACACTCGTCTTTCATTTAAGTCCAATCAATTTGCTAACTTGGCATTCATAATTGATCGCTAAATTGCTACAACTAATGGTTGTGATAATTTGATTTCCCCCAACCACACAACATACAACAAATGGATGGCACAATGTGAACTCTTTCCACTAAACCTACCAACAGTAATAAACCATAATTTAAACCTACTCACAAAATATTACACAAAATGCCAACATAGATGTTACAGAAATATCATAAACGCCCACTTTACACCTGTACAGACTAGAGACACAAGATATATTCCGCCATCCACAATAACCCCCTTTGTCCAAACATCCATAATAGAATGTAATCCAGAAAAAGACATAAACACAAATAAATGCACCATCCAAATACAAAATGATAAAACCCACATATACAATGATACCGGTAAATATCTCACTACCATTCCAACTACAAGAATAAAATGGCTATGGCATCAATATAACAAAAATAAATACAATGTACACAGCCTACTGCCTCCTACACAACCATTTGAAACAAAAATTGTTTGGTTATATCAAAGATATGAACACAAAATCCACAAGAAAGAACCAATAAAAGCATCACAACATACACTACCAACTAATATATTAGACTCACTCACAACAACATTTAAAATAACACACTCCTATTTCTCCTCACCAATAACATGTTCTACAAAAATTACACAATTCTACTCAACATTCACTAGAGACAAGATCTTTGGCTTACTAGGCAGAGCCTTCCAATACAAATGGAAAGGTATTGGATACGCCCACCCAAACAACGCAGAAACAGCACAACAAGCAATACACTGGGCACGCCTAGCAGCAAAACACGACCCAAAAACTATCACCATCCTGACAATACCAGACACCAATTGGTACCAAAACTTCTCACCATACACTGGACCTTTTCCGGACACACGTCATTACACACTTTGTTGCAGACACCATTACATATGAAGAACCAACAATACCATTGAAACTTAACAAACCTCGAACTGAACCACTTGCAATACACATTTGGTGTATTCACCACCAAAATCACAACATTGGCACAACTAACCAAATAAACACTATAAACACAATAATTGAAAATTTACAAATATCGCAACACTACATACAAATAACCCCGTCTACACCCCCTAATACGACCGTAAACAAAAGCACAAATGGAACAAACTAACATACCCACTATACAATAACACACAAAACATAGACACAATACCACTACCAAATTACGAAATAAACACTACACTAAAATTCCCACCACAACACAGCTACTATACCGATGGATCCTTTGTACCACCAAAAGAAGACAACAACAGATATTGAAAAAAAAAAAGCAGGCTACGAGATCTACAACCCGACAAAAATAGAAGTACAAATATCAAAAAGACTACCAGGACTACAAACAAGATTTAGAGCTGAACTAATGGCTATACACAAAACACTTACAATGATCACCACCAAATACATAAACGAACCTGCACATATCTTCACAGATTGTCTTAACTGTATACATGTACTAAACACACAACTAAAACACCCAACCCAACACAACAATCACGGGGATAAAACCATACTAATAGATATGGTAGAGATGCTAAAAAAACGTACACAACCCACCACAATATACAAGGTAAAAGCACACGCCAAAATCCATGGAAATGAACAAGCAGATCAGCTTGCAAAAGAGGATACTAAGAAAAGAGACTACCAATTTGCTACCAAACCACACGAATTCGCACACACTACACCCTACTACTTCCAAAAAAGACATATGGCCCGGACCTAGCAAAAGACATGACAAAGGACCAGTCAGATGTCTAGACGTATACATAAAGAAATATGACCGTGAAAGTAACCTAGAAAAACTAGCAGAACAATTCCCCAACATCAACAAATGGACAATGAACCCCATCATAGATAACGAAATATCCAACGACTTTTGGAACAACCCAAAAATAACAGACTCACAAAAAACAAGCATACTAAAATTTAGAACCGGCCAATACATGGGAAATGCCAAAAAACAATTAATCTTCGGTATACAAAGATTCCCCTCCAAGACATGTCCCATCTGTAACACACAAGACGCTGACACATGGCTACATGTACTTCTACTTTGCAAACAACACCATATACACGCCTTAAGAACCAAAAGACATAACAAACCAGTATGGGAAATAAGAAAATTAATCTTATCTTCGAATAAATCAAGATGCCACACTCTCATGAATGCGGGCACATTTAACAATAACCCACAAGAAAACACAGTACCTCCATGGCTTTTATCATGCACATGTGGACATCAAAGATGTTACTGTAATGCCAAATTTAAACCAGACATTCTATGCATTAAAGGTCTTCCATACCAAAGTACGCCACCACTAAATCCCGAAGATAACCTAACAGTACAATTTATTGAATTCACATACACCAATGACAGATTCTCACCAGAAACAATTGGCAACAAAATTCTAAAATATCAATCACTAATCAACAATATCATTCAACAAGGATGGAAAGTAGACGCTCTTATAGTCATCACGGCTGGAGCCAGAGGAACCACACACGCTCCCTCAATGAAACAACTTAAAACAAAATTCAATCTCTGTGAAATCTCTATAAAACAGACATTCAAAGCATTAAACACTATCGCTATACAACATGTTGGATTAATCCTCCTACATAAAAGGCAAATAGAAAACAACCAACCAATACCAACAGAATAGAAACATACGCAAAAAATTAATTAATTAATTAATTAATTAATTAAAATTAAAAATTAAAAAAAAAAAATTACTTAATTTATACCGTAAACAATCTCACAATTCTCAGCTCATGGTTACTTTTTGTGTTTCTTGTTACTACAGTGTCCATTCCCGAAAGGGGAGAGTAGTTTTGTTCCAATGACCCTTTGTCTGGTGGACACTAGGGCATTGACATTACGAACGAACACTCTATTCACGCCGGCCTCTTCGGAGGACCGGAGTTTCTATCTATCTCTCATGAAGTTGGAACATGTGCTTGCAAAGGTGATTGGAATTGGTCCCTAACAGATTTTGGTGCTTCTACCTTAACATTTAGTAGCTTGTAGTGGCTCTGCCTTGTCTATAGTAGATGGTGCAGTATATTCCACATCCAACAAGATCAAATCAGTAGCTAAGTGGACAGGTGGAGTCCCAAGATGATGTATGAAGGAAAAAGGTAGAAAGCATGAAGGCTACTGAATATTATGTTAGTTGCAAATTAGCCGGCTGAAATTTAGAAGAAAGAGAGTAACTCACGCCCAAAGGGCCATCGTGAATGAAGAGTTTGTTGAGGGAAGTGCTACCAACTTGGCTACCAGGACCTGAAATTTAAAATTGCCTAATCGAGTTCAAAATCTAAGGGTAAAAACATATCATTTGAGGTGGAAATCATAAAACATTCCCTATTTTCTGACGGCCTAGATGAGAAAATGCTCCTAAAAACCGATTGGTCCCAAAAAACGTAGGATCTTAATTAATTAACCCCTAAGAGCCCAAGGGATCATTTCATGGTCACTGCCCTTTTTTAGACCTTGCATGAGGTCAATTTTTTTTTTTGGAATAAATACAATTTATTTTCTAATAGGTAATCAAGTCTACTTTCCAACCCAATTTGATTGATTATGCCAATCCAAGTTAAACTTGTCCTTGGGGAATGTTTCAAAGACAAACACCTCTACATTGTCTAGTGTTACAAAATTCACTATTTGGGAAAAATAATATTGTTCTTCTCATCAATTCTTTCTCTTTTTTTGCTTCTTGAATGAAAAACACAATTCCAATCAATATTACTAAATTCTAAATTCTAAAAATATAAAATGTAAATTTGGTAAAAAAAATTTAAGTTAATCGCTTCTATATTCATTAAATTAAGATCTAAAAATAATTTTGGAAATTTGACCATACATGTATTTTTTTTAAACATCATGCTTTTCATTTTCTTTGTTGGAATGAACTTCATCAAAGTCATGGCAGTCACATTTTAAAAGTCATCTTAGTTTTGCTCTATACCCCTTGGGCTTGTAGGGGTTCAGCCTGAAATGTCTTCCCGGAGTGTCTTTAGAACTCTTAGAGCATCTCTAGAGGTCGTATGGAAAAAATTCATCACATTCAAACTTCATCACTAGTAGGGTCATTTATTTAGATGGTAGGTCACTTGATTATCCCACAAAGGCAACTCGCTATATTCACTTCCAACCAAGCACTTGTTTCCTAGTGTACAAAAGCAAAAAGGAATCTTCATCATTTATTATCCAACCTACTAAGTGTAGAAGAAAAAGTATTGTATTTTTCCGAGTTGCACAACCACGGATACAATTGGCTATTTGTTAGGGCAAAGAGAATATTTTGGCAAGTCCAGGTATTAAATATTTTCTTTTCATTCAAAAAATGTTGTCCTCATCTATTTTGAAGAACGGGTGGCGATGCTTTTATACCACTCAAATCTCAATAGCAAGATCAAAATATATGTATGTATGTATGCGTCCATTTTTTGGACGATGTACAGATTTCATCCATAATTTCTCATCCGTCATGCACTTATAGTAGTGTGGAATTTTTACTGTAGATTCTATGGGAAGTTAGCTTCATGCATATGTGATCCGATTAGAAAGGGGATGGTTTGTGAAATTTTTATGCCTTATTTCATGTTGTAGTGATTCACCCAAAATTTTGAAGATTTCAGTGTAAAAGTGCTCTAAAAAAAGTCAACTCATAAAATTAAGCAACCAAAAAATCTCCAAAAATCACCACACTTAGAGTATTACATTTCAACCAATCACAATGAATTTCATCCATAGATTGTCAATATCTTATTCGTAATTGAATTACAAAATAATTTTGAATTTCACGTTTCAAATTTCATACAAAATTATTGGTAATAGCAATCATAGATCTAACCGTATGGATAGAATCTAAATTTCATAAGGTACAAATTTTATTCATACATCAAGTTCAAAATATCCCTCTAGGTTGCATTTTATAATGCATCTTTGCAAAACTGCCGAATTTGGAGAGGGCTCAGGCATTTAGGGGTTAAAATGGATTTGCTAGAGACTGTAGGAAAGGATTAGAAGAGTGTACAATAATTGCAATGAGTTGGACTTTCAGTTGGACACGCTTAGAATCCCGCCTTACAATTTCTTACACACTCATTTTAATAATGTCAAATTCTTTAAATATTGGACATTTGATTGCTTTTGCAAGCTCTATGGATCATGGGCCAAATTACACTTTATAGCATATTTTTATATCAAAATTTCCAATATAAAATTTAAACCGTATTTTTCATGTAGAATTCAAAAAGAAATCTAATTAAAAAATTAAAAAAGCATATAGTTTAAACGTGAAAAAAACTTTGAAAAGTTTTAGGAAATTTTTTAATTTTTTTTTAATGATAAATCTTGAAAGCCAAATTGTACATGATAATGTAGTTTGATTTATTTGTACAAGAAGTTTAAGGGGTAAATGGGTTATGCAAGCTTTGTGCTACACTAATTTAAGACCTAAAGAGTGTCAAAGGAAATAAAATAAAATTGAAGAAGCAAATACCCACATACAAACCAATCATCAAACTTAGTAACTACTCTATTTGGTAAGTTACATAAAAATTTGTTAATAATATATCAATGCAAAATACTTGAAGACATTCCTAGCTTTCAATTGATAGAAACGAACTCTATTTGAAGAAATTTGTTGCAAAGATGCCATCGCAAAGCTAGATTCAAACCAGATATTTTATGCGTCAAAGTACTTTCGTAAAATAATGACCCACCATCAAATCCAGAGGACAACCTCACAATACAATTTATTGAATTTACATACTGCAACGACAGACTCTCACAAAAAAAAATAGACAACAAAGTCCAAAAATACCAACCATTAATTAATAGCATTGTGAATCAAGGTTGGAAAGTAGACCCACATTACGGCAGGTGCAAGAGGAACAACACATGCTTCCTCAATGAAACTCCTTGTAAAAAATTTGAACTACCAGAAACCTCTATTAAAAACACATTCAAAGAAATAAATACCATTGCTATACACCATGTTGGATCAAGTATACTACATAAAAGAAGAATAGAAAATAACCAACCATTACCAATAGAATAAACAAGAACAAATTTATAAAAAATAAACAAAATGGGGGATAGTGGTCAAACCATTGTTTATTTATTTTTTGTCTTTTCTTGATTAGCTCAACGCAAATAGTTGTCTCAGGAAGGCGGGACGGGGCCGGTTGGTTGTTACAACTTTCTTGCCTATGATAAACTCACTAGCAGCACCAAGTCATGGATACCACATTACTGCTCAAACAGGCAAAACGGGAATCGAAACCGGACCATATAACTGTAATACAACATCCTTTACCAACTAACCTAGGAGCCATGACTTGGCGACCACCACCAAAACCAACTCCAATTTATACACTAACTAGATCTAACCACCCATTCAAGGTTACTATTTGTTACTAGTATTTATTACTGGCCACTAGAGTGTCTATTCTTGGCAGGAGAGAGTAGTTTTGTCCCAATGGCCCTCTGTCCAGTGGACATTGGATCATTGACATTACGAACAAACACTTTGTTCACGCCGGCCTTGAAAGAGGACCGGAGTTTCTATCTATCTATCGATCTGAAGAAATTTGTCGCAAGTTGCTCAAAGCAAATCATGGCCGAGATTTTTTTTAAATAATAATAATATTGTGATGATGAAAGTCATAGGAATTGGGTGGTTTATCTTGCAATGTATTCTCTACATTTGTGTTCAAGAAATAAAAATATTTAAAAATTGGGAATTAAGCATTTTATGGTACCTGCACTACTATAGCAGAAACACTGTCCACGTAGATTAGAGAAGCATAACCAAAAAGACCCACAACTACTGTCCTATATTCGATTTTTTGTATTATTTTCTGCCGAAACTGAACACGTAGGGGTAGTAGTCTAGTTTGTCATATGGGGTCATCTCTTGGGTCATTTCGCTAGTCTAAGCGGGCAGTGTTTCTACTATTGCTGTTTAGCGACATAAATCACTACTTCTCTCAAAGTTTGTGCTGTGACTGATGCATGGGTAACATATCTCCTTCTTCTATGGCCAGAGCGGCTATTTGACAGAGGGCATACTTGAAAAAACGACAGGACAAACAAATATTGGGATCATTTTTGGTGCGCGAAATGCGGACCGTGCTTCAAGATGCACGCTGTTTCATGGCCCGCATAGGAATGGACCATCGTATTTCTGTCATCCAGTCTGGATTCTGGAAATTTCCTATTCTTTTCCTTCTTTTTTTTTGAGAAAAATTGAATAAAACTTCACTTGTTGATGAATTGTAGTAAATTTAAGTAACAGCCACCTCTTTTTTTAATTAAAAAGGAAGGGAAAATTTCAACAATATTGACCCATGCCAACACTCCAGTGGCAGAACTAATTATGTGATCGAGCATGCACAGTTTCTATTATATAATAGACAGGTTAGGCATGTGATCATTTCGGCATCCTAGAGAGCATGAAAGTATTCATGCTGACCCTGCGTTATATAATAAACTAGGTTGGCCACTGCCCAAATCTGGCATGGTTGTTTCGGCAAAGGATTCATCCTGGAGAGTATGCAAGTGTTCATGCACAGCCTGCGTTATATAACAAGCGGCTAATCGCGTAGTCTCTGCCTTCGTATTTACCTTTCATTTACTTTTACACCTTGTTTGTACTGTTCAGCCATGTAACTCCTTAAAAACGAAGCGTTTCTGTAGTCTCTCCCCTGTTGGGGCAGAGACAATAAACTAGGTTGGCCACTGACCAAATCTGGCACGACTGTTTCGACTTGAAACGGTTGTGAAGAGAGTGCGTGTGTGTCCACCACCCTGTGTTATATGGGTTCTATAATAAATTCTTCATTTTCCTCCTCTCATTTCTTCAACCGTTTTGACAATACTTTTCAAATTAAGACTATTTTTCATTTTGAAATAAAATATATGTAATCATTCAATCAGTGTGAAAATATATACATCTGGACCCTTTGTGAGAGTCGGTGCCAAATAGTCTCAAATGGGCCACTGGATCAAAATACAAGATTGAAGCATTGTGCACTTTCTTGACTTAGGATGTACTTTCTAAGATCTTCATATGTGCTTGAGCTATTTCGTGCCGTTAGAAGGGGAAAATAAAAAATAAAAATATGGAAGGAACTTTCTAGAGGAGAATGATCTTCATTCTTGCATGGATCATTGGAAGGGGGAAACAATTAAAAATAAAAACAAGCCAAGGACCTTTCTAGAGAATGATTTGTTGGAACAAATGCAAAGGAGGCCAAATAGCAATTTCGGAGCATCCTTGTTCTTGGGAGAGGATGTTTGGGGGTTAATATAACATAGAGTTCACTCTTCTCAACAAGGAAATGTATTCTCTCCTCTGTAGAATGGATTTTTTTTTTTAATTTAATACTTTTTAAATCAATCAAGTGGAAATTTTATAAAGAAAAAATCTACACTAAAATTGTGGTTCAATGTTCGGTGAGAATTGATGTTATTTACCACAGTTTGTTCAAAGGTGAGGAGAAACAGTGTTCCTACAGTACGTAGGAGTTTGTCACATGTCATTCTCACTTTTATCAAGAGTGTCATGTTCCTTCCAGGTGATGAGAGTGACATGAGTTGGCATGTTATGTTTATTATGAAATTGTCATTTGTCATTGGAACACTCTTGACATTCTACAGTAATTTTATTTACATGGACACTATATCTCCTAAAAGTCAAATAGTGTCCCAATTGAGAAATAATGTCCTCGACAATAAATCACAATTTTAGTATAGTGAGACCAAGAGATAATATTTCCAATGGATTTTGGTGTGGGGTTTTGAACAATCAAACTCATGATTCATGCTAGCCCATCAAAGGGATGGAGTAATGTATATTTAATATAGAAATTATTTCCAATCAAGGCAATATATTTTCAATAAAGAGATTTATGAGATTTTCTTGAAAAATTGGGTTCATAGTCTATGAAAGAAATTTGATTTCCATTCTTTAAAAAAATCATTTACTACAAATAGGACCGGCCACAATGAAACAAAGAAATCAAATTGTTAAATTTTTAAATATAGAATTGAAAAACGTCACTCCTAATAGTGAGAATAATCTAGCAAGAAATCTAAACCACCTGGACTTGATTTTTGGAAATATTGAAAATTGAATTTAGAAACAGACTTTGAACATTATGATTATTTTTAAAATTCTTTGATTGCACATAAAAGAAGACTCCTTATAATTTTTACATCAATGATCAAAATATAATGAATCAAAGTTTTCCATGTAAGAATGATCCAATTCTACAAAATATATATAGATAAATAAATAAAATCTTAAAATTTCTAATTTGGGCATATGTAAAGCTTCCAAAGTAGTTTGGGTAGCATGACATTTATTCTTGGGCATTGATAAAAAAATTATTATATCTCCACAAAGCTAATGTAGCTTATTAGATTGTCAAGTATAAATTAATTCAAAAATTCCAGTGACGACCTTAGCTCAGAGCTGGTTTAATAAAAATTGCATTGATGACTATGGGTTTCACTTGTGGATTCCCAACGCTTATAGGGTATGTAAGCGAGCCAACAGTTCTAGGATAGGGTATTCTATGATGTAACCTAGCCTTTCACATCCTTGGATGGTCTTCCCATGACTGTTCCATTCCGTTCTCAAAGATCATTATGTGAAGCGACCTAGCTTTCACGTCTTTTTAATTTCATAGCCTTTCACTTCGTCATTGGTGGTGCGAAGAGAAGCAAAGCTCTAGTTAAAATTTGATTTTTTTAAAAATTTGTTTTTTCAAAAGAAGTTATTTTAGTAGGGAAAATAAATGGATCTTAACCCTTAAGTGTCCACACTATAGTTACTTAGTCAAACCTCATCAATTCCTCGCATTTTAAAGTATATTATACGTTTTTGGTATTTTTCTCATATAAGTAATTTTAAACCCATTTACCGTGATTTTTTCATAATCATGTAAATAATAATGAATATTAATTACAAAATGCTTTAAATAGTATGAAGTTTTTAGGAAAAAATAAAACAATAATGATGAACAACAAGGTGTAGGTGGCATGCTTCTTGAGCTTACATAAAAATTAATTCGATAGAAAAACGTTTTCTGCAGTGTACAATGGAATTTCAAGGTTTTGAGCTTTAAAGTGCTGTAAAATACGCAATTTTGAAATTTTTGAAGAATGATAAATTAGACTAGAAAGTAGAAGATAGCCCCCGCACTTTCTTAGTTGAGATCGTCTTCATTTAAAATTAGGAACTAGGTGAGAATAAGCATTTGACTAAAAAAATCAACCAAACATGGTCCTACGGGGCTCTTTGCACGCTTAGGAGTTAAAAGATATTCACATTGCCAGAATTAAAAAATATTATTTTTTGGCACATCGATGTCTATAACATTTATGAACTACCATGGCTTGGTGTCAATATTTGAACTCAAAATTTTTCAAATAAAGTAGGAGGGTGAAAGCACGAAAAAGTCTACCACCTCTGACTCTTATGACCATTCAACAATGCAGGGTTCAAAAATACATTATAAACTTGAATTTCGTAAAAAAAATTCAACAATAAAGTAAAACATCTGTTGTTTTATAAATTCTACTAAATTTTTTGAGAAAATACTCTTCAATAAGTAGTTATAATTTTTTTTATTGACGTAGAAGTGGCCAAAATTGAAAAAGTAGTTACGTACCAATCAACAAAGTTGGTATAAAACAAGCAAAAAGTATATCAAAACATATTTTTTTCTACTTTTTTGGGGGACAAGGACCTCAACTCTATCATTATCTCAAAGGTCATAAAAATCATATTTATGTTGAGTGTATTTAAAGCCATCAATTTTGCAACCCAGATTGGATTTAGGCATTCATTTTCAAATACTTTTTTTTGTAAGTTTTTTGAAGATTTTGTTTTCAAAAATTTGGGTTCGTGTACCTATAAGAACTCTAGAGGGCTTTATGTCAAGTTTCATTCAGTTCAAAATGTGAGATTTGAAAAATGGTTTTTCAAAATAAGTGGGATCAAATAATGGAAATTATACCATCTCATAGTGCATATTATTCCAAATTCATTACAACATATTTTAATTAAAAAACATTAATTTGGGATTTTAAATTGAATTTCAAAAGGAAACTTTGAAAAATTATATAAAATTATATAATAAAGAAATATGATAAATCCAACCATACAGATGTGATCTACACATTGAGATTTACAACTTTTCTTGGTATGTAACACCATTCATGTGATTCATCCACCATTTGATAAGACATCTTTTAAATCGGCGGTGGATTTGGACCTGAAAGGGATAAGTGCTCAAAGTTAACCCCTAAACATCAGAGCGTCCAGAAAGTGGACGACTAACATATTCAAACCCTTCTCACGTTCTCATCAATGCTTGGATGAAAGTCATTCAATTTTTCGGAGATTCTTCACCAAGTTGTTGTCCTATCTAACGGTTGGATTTAGTCATACTTGATTACATATTTTTCTAAAATTACAAATGTAGAAGTATGTCAAGTCGTTGACCAAGCCATAATTGCATTGACTGTAGTTCAAAAGTGGCCTTGCAAAAATGAGGTCATAGATTTAAGAAACACAAAAATTTCAAAGAATCAGCACGTTTAAGAGTATCTCATTTCAAATTCATTCCAACAAATTTTACTCAAAAAATATTAAAATTTTGTTTGTAACCAAATTTAGAAGAAATTTTTAATTTTAACTTTCAAATTTTATAATTAAATATTGGTGATAGTATTAGTGAATCAAACCGTACAGATGGAATCTTAATTTCAAAATCTAGAACTTTCATTTGTATATCAATTCCAAAATATTCTTCTAAATAGTAGTTTATGATGCTTTTTCTCAAATTGTCAACTCCAGGGACACCTTGGTATGTTTAGGGGTTAACGATTAACTTAGGGCCTCTTTACACTAGAGGCGAGAAGTCGTGAAGAGAGAAATTTCAGCCAATGGGAGGTTTAAAAACCGAGAAGACCAAAGAATGTCACTTTACACCCAAAATTTTCAGTCCAAGGGACGAAAGGAGGAGAAAATGACATAGACAACACTTTTGTCCTTCGTGGAAAGAAAAGTGGACATTTTTCAAGGCCTCCGGATTTTGCGTCAAGCCCACCTCAAGGGGTGGGTCTAACGCAAAATCCGGGGGGCCGTTTGGCCAAAATTCTCACAACCAATCATTTTTTATTTTTTAAGAAATATGTAAGAACTTTATTTTAAAAAATCGGCACTTTATTTTGTGGCCCCTTCTCACTTTACACTATATCCAAAGGCCGTCAAGTTCAAAGGTTGGCTTCTCAAGGATGAGCCATGGCCCTTGTGAGGTTTTCTCCACGGCTTCTCGCCTGTAGTGTAAAGAGGGCCTTATGTGGATGCATGATACATTGTGTCTTTTTGTGTGTTACGTTGTGTTACGTTGTGTGTTACGTTGTGTGAAATGAAGGAATCAAGTCCCTATTGAGTTCTGACTTTGAATTGAGGGAATTGAGGGAATTGAGGAAGCTGAATCCTGATGAGGGAATCAGGAAGCAGAAGCAACTCGGTCAACAAGCATTCATTCTGCCAGCATCTCAAAAAAGTGACAGATGTCTGATGTGCAAACATCTGGAAAAGAAAAACTCCCCAATGGCGGTCCAAATTCCACATCATTCTGACCAAGTCCGTCACTCACTGCATCTCATCTTTGCACAGATTAAGGTAGAGGTGCCAGAAACCGTGCGAATTTCAGGTTTGCTTACTTAGGACAGTGGTGGAAAAAGTTTAGAATTTTTTGATGGTATGCAAAGTTAGTGCAAATCCATCCCAAAAAAAACACATTTTTTGAGTAAGTCTATAATTTCTTGTGAATTTCTGAGTGTGGAGTCATAGAGTGGCCATTAACCGTTCATAGGGTCCTGGTTTTCATGAGAGGTTGGATTCTGAAAATAAAGCGCTTCTGCACCAATCAGAAGCCCTCAATTTTTCTAGGCATGGACGGAATTAGAGCACTCTTGTACACTTTCTGAAACTAGGCTGGGTAAGTTTCTGGGACCTAGCCCTCAAGCCCTACTGCTCGGTTTCAGGACCCGCTCGGTTTTCTGCACCTCTACCTTAATATACCCCTGCACACCTGTTTCTCCTTTTCGTGCACTTCCTGTGGACCAAAGTAAAATTGATAAACGTTTTTACTACAACCTTTAAGGGCCTCTTTACATTAGAGGCGAGAAGCCGTGTGGAGAGAAATTTCAGCCAATGGGAGGCCTAGTAAATGCGAAGACCAATTTTTCATTGGCTGAAATTTCTCTCCTCACGGCTTCTCACCTTCAGTGTAAAGAGGCCCTAAGTTAGAATCAAAAGTATCATAACATTCAGTAGCATTCATCCCCTCTGACTTTTCATCCATCTAATGATTTAAAGTGCATCATGGGAATTCCATCCATGTAGTGCATTAAGTGCAACCCTTTATTTTTCATCTTTTAGAGAGTAGGGAGGGTGGTGAAGGAAGCAAGAAGGTCATAAACCATTGTCAATGGAGGGACAAAAGAAGTGGCCCAATGTTCAAAGAATTTTTTGTTCAAGTTGCGCATTTTCTATTGGTTAGCCATGCACCATAACATTCTGGGGTTAAAGTATTATTACTTATAATGTTGCTCTTTTTAAAAGTGAGGGACATGTGGGAATGTGTCAGCAAAGATCATGCATGGTCACCTTCCCTTTTAGTTTTCCAAAACCTCCATCTGTAAGAAAACATGGGTAGCTACTAATTGTTCTTGAATGATAATGCAAAATATGTTGCACATTCTCCTCAAGAGCAAGGCAGAGCCAGTGAATGCTACTGAATGTTATGATCATTGTAAGTTATTCAAAACAAAAATTGGGTTCGTATATAATCATGTATGATTTTGACCTTGAAACATTGAAATTTCTGTTACAAATGAAAAATTACACCGAGATATAAAATATGATATAAATTTTAGTGTAACCCACATTAATTGCAGTGAACAGTATACCATGGTGTAAACTTCATTATTTTCCTCTCAGAGGTGAGATGTTCATTATGTTGGAAAATTGTACTACAAGAATGAGGTAGGGACACCCAAAACGTAATCACATTGTCACCCTTGCTCACTACGGTGTTCCATCTTACTTACCACGGACTTTCACTATGTCTCTTGTTGAATCCCTCTTGCTCACCATGGACCTCCACTGTGTTTTTTGCAAGGCCTGCTTTTGCTCACCACGGACTTTCACAGTGTCTCTCATTAGGTTCTTCTTGTTTCTAGGGGCCGTCACTTCCAAATATTCCATAATGACTTGTGCACAAATAATAGGGTCTAAATAAATCTTTGAAGGTAATTTTTTAATAAATCAAAATTAAGACATGGTGCTTAAAATTTACTACAAGAATAAAAATGAGAATATTGATAATTATAGTAAGAATTATTTTTATTTGTAGGGTACTTTTAAATACCCTATTATCTCACATGGTGCCTAAAAAAATACATAGATTGGCACCTCCGTGTTTTGCTCACCACGGATTTCCACCGTGTTTTTT
Organism: Pohlia nutans; assembly: GCA_022496805.1. NCBI lineage: Eukaryota > Viridiplantae > Streptophyta > Bryopsida > Bryales > Mniaceae > Pohlia > Pohlia nutans. Next base: position 10,508,075 of record CM040092.1, on the reverse strand, counting down.
GCAAGGTCCCTTTTTGCTCACCATGTACTTTCACCGTATCTCTTGCTAGGTCCCTCTTGTTCACCACAAACTTTCATTGTGTGTCTTATGAGGCCTGTTTTTGCTCACCACGGACTTTCACCGTTTCTCTTGTTGGGTCCTTTTTGCTCACCTTGGATTTCCATTGTGTCTCTTACAAGGCCCGATTTTGCTCACAACGGACTTTTACTGTGTCTCTTGTTTGAGTCCCTCTTGCTTATCATAGAATTTCCACCGTGTCTCTTGTAAGGCACGGGTACCCATTTGAAGAGATGAGACAACAATAGCAATGGATGGGTTCACAACTAAAAGTGCATAGAATAATGTTCACCATAAACAAACCCTCAGGAAAACCTCCAAATGATTTCCCTTAAAAATTTTATTGGGTAAAACTCTCTCCAACTACACTCATTGACTGAACTATATATATATATATATATATATATATATTTTACTTATAATTTATTTATTTTTGAGTATTACTTAATTTGTTTTTTTTATTATCACAACTACGAGCCTGATCGTTTTCTAGAAAATAACAAAACTTCACAATATACAAAAATACATCTAGTGAAACTTCGCGGTGTTTAGGGGGCCGGTTCACGCTATGGCCGAAGGTTGACATGCTATCAAAATCCTCCAATCATATTCCACTTTGGGGGCTTCATACTATGGCCATCCTTAGGCTTCAATTTTCTACATTTTATTATATATTTATGAGTATATTTCAAGTCCAAGCCTTTGGACTCTCAACATTCTTTGTTCATGAACTACCACGGCCTCTCGATTTGAACGGCTATAGTGTAAACCGAGCCTTAGTACATGTTTCAAAACATTCAAAATGAGTCAGTGTGCTGACAGGGTTAAGAGCATGGCCACCTTGGCCCTCCAAAATGTCCTAAAAAAATAGCATGCGAGGCTTTCCAACTACAAAATCGACCTCAGTTTTTTTTGACCCACTGGCCTTGAGGTGACGGCCTCCAACCATGAGTCATGCATAATCTTGAATTCTGATGGCCCTCTATGCAGCCAATGCCGGCCGTCTACTCTGAAAATTCTCCGTAATGCAATTAGTACAAATGATCGCCTCCCACAAATAGCCCGCAACTCAAACTCACTAGCGGAAAACAAGACTCCACAACTTGGCAAGCCAAAGCAAACTTCTATAGAGGCCTTGGCAGCGACGCCCCTCGTTGACAAGGATAAAACTCGACGAGCCCTCCAAAATTGCAAAAGGCCAGCGGTCAAGCGCAACGGTGGCCATGCTCTAAAGAAAATTAGGGTTCAAAGAGTGACAGAGAGGGTCATCCATTCCTCATCCATGACAACAACGGGTGTCAGAAGCACTCACGGTTGCAGGAGAAAGCGAAGACAAAGGTGGCACAGAGCTTTTCCCATTGCAGAGGGCGGGACTGGGAATCCGGAAGTCTTTGCAGCAAAAAACTGAGCAAGGCCGTGATGAAAGCCTGCCCGGTTGAGTTGAGTGGCCGTGGGACCAGAGTACCAGTGCAGACCAGACCAGAGTCATCACCAGACCAGTCCGCCTGCCGCAAGGCAAGGACTGGCTCTTCCGCGACTGCTCCCATAGCACCATTATTATTATTGATTATTTTTACGATTCCCGACCCTGAATGCTGCTCCCTGCCCTCGGGTCCAGCGCCATGGCCTTCATTCAATCCCACCAGATGCCGCATCATCAACGGGGAGCTTTCCACGTAACTTAGCCTTGGATTGTTTCTCCGGAACGGGCAAGACCCAGTTTGCTGAAGCGTGTCATTACTTAGACAAGGACTTCGATTGCAACTGGATGCTTTTTCTTTCTTCACTTGCAATGGTATACTAAGTTAGTTGTAGTAGTACTATTCCTGCAATCCCACGAGTTGTACTTCCGGGCTATGGTGTCGGGAGCAGATTGAGGGTGCCTGCCATTTTATTCTAGTTTATTATCTCTGGTTTGTTGATTAATCTCAGACTTTCCGGCACCGAAAGACTGATTTTTGCAACTCATAGGGCATTGGGGCGACCTTGCTGATCGTGCAATCATTGAAGCGGAGAACGAGGAGGAGTCGTACCTTGATCGAATTCTTTCGTCTCTGTTTTCTTTCCGATCTTTGTCGAAGATGAAATAGATCACAAGCGTTCTGATCACGTTTTTATTTCCAGTACCTCGGTAGGGATGAAGCTCTGATCGAAATGCTTGGCGCTTCATCGGTGGTGGAGTTCTAGCCATGGCCATGGCCATAGCCAAGGGCAATATCTGCAGATAGTAAGTATTACTTGTAGGGTATGTAAGAAGGCAACCGGTTCTCCTTGTTGTTTAGGAGACGCAGAAACGGATTGACAGAAGACAACCGGTTCTCCTTGTTGTTGAAGCGGATTGACATTTCTGGGAATGTCAGTGCGTGAAAGCATCCACCAGATGTCAAGGCACTATCTTGTAATGTAATAATCGAAGGAAAGAAAGATTTCATCTGTGGATGGTGCCGGAAGCCACAGACTGCTGGGAGCTGAGGATTCCTGAGCAGCGCAAGATGTGGTTGAGGAGTGAGAATTGAGCCACTCATGCTGGAGCTGCGGGTGGAGAGAAGGAGAGGGAGGATGCACGGAGTGAACAAGAGAGGGCTGGAGCCGGGCTGGACCTCGCAAGGCCTGCGAGTGAAGCGCGCCAGCATCATTGCAGGGCGCAGAGGAGGCCCCAGCACGCCCGTGCCCAGTTGGAAGGTGTTCAACAACCAGCTCTACGACGGCATTGCGGCCGCGGCCGCTGCGCACGCCGCGGCCGGGCGGCCCACCCCTGTGTCGGCTCGCAAGCTCGCGGCCTCGTTGTGGGAGCTGCAAGACCACCCTCTCCCTGCTTGCCTCTGCAGCCAGCATTGGCTCAAAGGCATCTCCGACATGTCCAGCCCTCGCTCCCAAGCCGATTCCTACTTCTCCCCTCGCAGCTGCAAGTTTGCCTACCAGCAATACGTGAAGGTTAGTTTCAGAGCTTTCAGTCCTTTCCCATTGTCCAGAAACAAGTGTTCAAATCTGACCTCATTCAGTAGTTTTGACTAGGTCATATGGGGACTTTCTTTAAGTTTTGACGAACACATGCACTGTTCTTCATTGATATAAAACTTGAATTATGCTTTACACAATATGATCAATGAAATTGGTGCCAAAACTTTTCGAATAACGCTGCGGACACTTGTTTTCTGGACACTCCATTGATCTGCCTGATGTTCAATTTTTCCCATTGCTTACACTCCCTCCGTCCAGAAATCAGTGGTTGTTTTGACTAGGTCAAATGGGGACTCTCTTTCGTCCAATTCTATTTACGTTTTGACGAACAAATGTAATATTCTTCATTGATTCTGGTGGTATAAAATTTAGACCCATCTGAATTATGCATGAGGTCGAACAACACTGCGGGCACCGGAGTACTCCCTTGATCTACCAGAGGTTGATGGAATGATTGGGCTGGGATGGGAACAGACAGGAGCGGAGAATGGGAAACGCAGTGGGAGTTTCGGGAAGCATTTAGCAGCCGCGCATTCTCATGTGCACCACGGGGAGAAGGGCGATGGGCATGACAATTTGGCTTCTGCATCCATTCAGGTGTGAATGACTCTAATTCTACGGCCTTAATGTGAATGGAATTCTTCTTGTGACGTACCGGTATTATTGTCGATTTTTTTTTTGCAGTGAACGAATTTTTTCCTTTGTGCTCTCCCCTTCAGCTTGACGGCCAAAGACATCAGCATCATCAACACTCGCCGGCTTACTCGACCCGCTCCAGCCATAATAAGAAGTGTGACCCCGGGAAGGTGGAAAGCATGACCACGTCCAGTGAGCTTCTGAAAGTGTTGGGCCGCATACGCATTCTGGAAGAGCAGCATAACGCGGGCATAAGCTTGACGGCGGCGTTGCGGGCAGAATTAGAGCAAGCGCGTGCGCGTGTACAGGACCTGGAGCAGACGCAGAAAGCTTCGCGGCGAGAGATGGAGAGCATGATGAAGAAGATGTCAGAGGAGAAAGCAAGCTGGAAAGCCAAGGAGCAGGAGCTCATGGTGGCAAACGTGCAAGCAGTGAGAGATGAATTGGAGGAGGAGCGAAAGGCAAGGAGGAGGCTCGAAATTGTGAACCGCAAAATGACGAAGGACCTCGTGGAGGCAAACATGGCGACCGCGAAAGCGCTCCATGATCTCGAAGCGGAACGCAAGAACCGCCAGCTGATGGAAGATGTGTGCGACGAGCTCGCGCGTGAGATTGGAGACGACAAACAAGAACGAGAAGACCTGAAACGAGAGTCGGAACGAGTTCGAGATGAGCTGGAAGAGGAGCGGCGCATGCTTCAATTGGCAGAGGTCTGGCGGGAGGAGCGTGTACAGATGAAGCTCAGTGAAGCCAAGGTGGCACTTGAGGAGAAGAGCGCCGCGCTTGATGTGATGCGCGCCGAGCTCGAAGCCTTCTTACGAGGAGACAATGCCAATCTGCAGGAAGCAGAGGTCTTGCGGAACGTCATCACGGCGATGCACCCGCGAGGTCTCGTAGCTTCCTTCCCGCCTATCGCGCTCAACCAAGCCGCCTCTCCTGACAACGACCTCTACACCATGGACATGAGCAACGATGAAACAGGGGATACTGGTCAGTACTGGGGAAACCCCCTTGACTCGCAAGACAGATGGGAAGGGGACAGTGACGGTGACATCGTTGAAGATCATCGTGAAGCACATTTAGCAAGAATGCACGCTGCCAAGGAATCACTCGAGAGCGGCTCCGACTTCGTGAGCGAGTCGCACGAATCCGAGGAAGACGATGACCTCCATGACGACTCTCACTGGGAGGATAATGGCCACACTGTCCATGCTCAAGATCCTGAAGACAGCGTCGACGAATACACGCACACTGATGAGGTAGCATAAATCCTAAACCCTACACTAATAATCCTCAGGGTTTCCAAACCACTCGATTCTGTGATTCTCAGGCCAAACGAACACCACGTGACAAGTTAAATTAGTTTCATAACAGCAATACCGCTTTTCTTTGTAGCAAGATAAATAAACATACTTTCTAATCATATCAGTGCAAGTATACTTAAACTAAGATGATCAAGAAGTGCGCAACAGATCATATTTTGAAAGTCCATAGGAAATGTAGCCAACAGTGGGACACAGCAACATCAATGCGTCCACAGACTCCTTGGTGTCTTATACTAGGATGTTGAGTTCCAGAAGCGGAATGTGAATACACTGCAACTCTTACTTGAAGGCTACATTAATCTTATGAAAACTGTTAGTAGAAGACTAAGCCTATTCACAACGAGCGGGTATTAGGACGTTCACGAGGTAGCATAAAATTCTCTCTTCAAAATTTCTTAGGATTTACAAACCACTCCATCCTAAAGCTGTTGTGATTCTCGACAGAACATAGTGGCATTGAGCAGGCCAAACGAACAACACATTCACGAGGTAGCATATATAAATCCACTCTTCAAAAATCCTTAGGGTTTCCAAACCACTCGATTCTAAAGCTGTTGTGATTCTGGACATTGAGCAGGCCAAGATTTAAAAATCTCTAAACATTCTATAAATTCTCTCTTCAAAAACAATTCCTAGGCTTTTACGAACCATTAGCATAACATGACATCTCTCGTAGGGTTTGAGAATTCTAAAGCTGTTGTGGTTTGCGACAGGACATAGTGGCATTGAGCAGGCCAAACGGACACCACGTGGAGAAAGGAGTGTGGAGAGAAGAGGAGGATCAACCACGGCCGTTAACATCGAACGGGCATTCAGTGTCGTCGTCACCGCAACAGCAAAGGTCGTCGCCGGACAAAGGCAACAACACACACATCATCCGCGGCATGAAAGGGCACATGGAATGGCCCAAGAGCAACATCCAAGACGTGGTGATGCGGTCCAAGATGTTCGAGACCAACCTTGAGCGCCAACAGCAACTGATCCGCAACAGATAATAGAAATTCATTTGCTACTTAAATTGTGAGTCCTGTTGTATAATGTGGATGACTACTGACCATTAATCTAGTAAATTAACTAAGTAGCTAATTAATTAAATTAATGAAGGACCGATCATGGAATTAATCAAAGTGTATGTGCTTGCACAAAGTGACAAGCATGGTGCTAGGGTTTCGTTTCATACTTGTTGTAAGCCCCCCCGGGCCATTCAAGTTGTACACAATCAGTGTAAGACGTTCATTGTTTTCGTTGCTCCTTAAGTTACTCCGTATTTTTCTTTTTTCTTTTTTCGCTCTGGATGTTTGCCAATTTTTGCACAGGGATCTATGATGCTTAGACCAAGGGAAGCATGTTTGATTTGGTCATGGGAGAATGAAACGCCGCAATTTCTACAGTAGGGGTTGTCACACCTTCTCCCCATTCTCAATCTTCAGAGGATGAAGAGAGAGGATGAAGAGAGGATGAGAACGTGGCACTCTCTCCTTTAATTGCGGAGGGCCCATTCTCTGAAGTTTCTTTCTTCTCCTCCAAGGGTGAAGAATGGGCATGAAGAATGGTTTTGCGTGCAAAGTTTTCACTGCGGAGTTTCTTTGTTTCACCTTGCTTACCGTTTTCACCTTGACTGATTGTGCTTGACTCACTGGCTGGTCATGTGAACCAGATCTTGAATCGCAAGTAAATCCCATATTCATTCTCCATATGATAGAAAAGGGGAGTCACACCTTCATGGAGAAGGGTCCCTGTTGGCTATTCTTTTCTCTCCAGACCTTCTCAATCTTCAAAGAAGTTTGATTCTTGGAGAAGGTGTGAGCCTTGTTTCTTTGTGTCCAAAAATCCAAAAATTGATTATTTTTCATAGTGCCACATGGCATCTTGTGATTGGTTTAGGATAATGTGGGCCTAACAATATCTGATGTGGAGAATTCTATTTGCAATCGAATCTGATGACCCTCCATTCTTTATGTGGTATGCAGGCTTCTTACTTTAGATTTACACATCCAATTCCGATACTTTAAGCTGAATACATGTACTAATATTAGACTGATTGTTTAAAAAATAAGAATTTATTATCAAGAATTTGAGGTCTACCAGTTGAAGCTCTATCTCTTAAACTCCTCTCACCAAACCTTCACACTATGTCACTCAAGTGCTTCGGGGAATGCCCAAAACTGTTGAAATTTTGCCATATGAGTTGCTTTGCTCGTGCATCTCAAGAACTGCCCTTTGCTGTTTTTCGAATCTCCTAAGAGCCATAGCAAATCACTTGTAGTCTCTCCAAAACACTAATTTTTTTTGTAGAACAAGAAAGCCTCAAAACAACACTTGCATTGAAAAAATTGTAATGTGCACAACTTCTGTGCATATTTAGTTGTACACACCACTTCCAGATCTTTCAATTTGTAGGTCCTCCAAGTGGCTAATTTTGAGGAAATTTTCATTCATTGCATGCCATGTGTTATTCTTAATAAATTTGGTCAAAAAATCATCTAACAACTACATTGTTCAATCACCGCCTTAGCCATTTCAAAATTCACTACACTGTTCGAACACTTCTGCTGACCATTGTAACTGCCCCAGCTCAACACTGCGGGAACCGGTAATGTTCGGTAAACGTTTTGGTTGAGCCGGTTATTGCTTTTGGATGATTTGAAGTTACTTCCCATAATCATTTCATCATTTTCAATGAATTTTAAGGTTTGAGATTCAATGGCTTGATGCCGAATGAATTATCAAACCATGAAAGATCATGAATCAAGTCATGGAATAAAATTTATTAAAGAATATGAAATATTTGGAAGAGCATTTGTGATTATCCTTAATGAATTTAATGCAATGGAAGTGAAATGATGGTAGGCGCTTCTTTAAGTACCTAGATCCCCGTTAGTGGCATAGTTACATAGCAACTCTTATGACCATGAATTAGGTAATGCCATGTAGATGGTTGTATGGTTATGAAAAATAACCTCGTGAAAAGATCTATTGAGTCAATAGGCAAGGTAGGTTACTTCATGGGCTTGAATTTATCACCTAAGAATCATTTGTCATACCACCATGTATCATTAATTTTGAGCGTATTCACTGTATTTTAATTTTGAAGCTATGATAGTCTTTATTCTAATTAGTGTTATTTTTAAAACTAATTTAAAATATAAAATTTGAAGGGGGAAGGGTTGCTCCACAAAACTTCTGGAAGGACTCAAAAACAATTGCTATCCCCCACCGCAATGCATAATTCCAAACAATTTAACAATATTTATTTAGTGTTGACTACACATAATGGAATAAAGAGTTGTAGTATTGAAACAGTAGCAATTCAACCACTTCAAATTTGACCTCGTCAACTTCTTAACCTCTAAATGCCGCTCAGAAGATAATCTGGCTTATGAATGTAACTCACAATTCAATTCTAACTGCTACATGGACAATTTTCATTCAATTCTTTTTGTGAAGGATTTTTGTTGGTCATGCCACCCCTTCAAGTTAAATTCATATCATTCAAGCTATTTTTGGATTTTATATGGGGTCCCAACTACAAAAAGAGTCGTAAAAACTGTTCACTGTGTAGTGTATTTTGGATTTTTATGCTTTTTCTACTTAAACTAAATTTAGGCCATGAAAATGAGTTCTATTGCATTTGAGTTTAACTAAAAAATTAAAGCTTACCAAGTCTAGTTTCTACTCCACATTGAATTTTGGGAAAAATCTGAAAATTGAGTGTTTTATTGGAGTTACAAGTTTGATATGTATTACCATGGCGTAGGAAAAAATTCTAAATTTAGACATACATTTACTATAATGTTCTTCATTGTAATTTACACCTTTGGTAAAAAATTGGAAGTTTTGAGTACATTTTGTAATTGATATGAATTTTCTTTCAAATCACTTCCAAAAATTATAGTACTTTCAAATTTTCACCAATTTTTTTGAAAAATTCATGATTTGTAGTAGATACATAGCTTCATCTACTAAAAACATAGAATTGAATTCTTATCTTATTTATAGTGGCAGAATTGAGTGTGGCAGGTAAAGCATGATTCCATGATCATAAGTCCAGGCATTTAGAGCTTAAAGTATCCCCGACATTGTAGTGGAACTTCATCAACAATATAGAATTTGGTGTTGGGTTTAGAGGGTGGGTCACTTGTTCACCTTACACATGCAACTCACTAAACATACTTCCAATTAAAACCAAACATCCTGACTAGTGACTGCGCAAAAGCAAAAGTAAAAGTAAGATATCATTTATTATAATTACTTGCTAATTGTAACTAAAAACAAAAATAAACAAAAATAACAAATAAAAAGTTGAAGGAAATATTGACCTCACCAAAGTTTTCTTATTTGAAAAGACAACAAGAATTCGGAGATACATCATAACATAAAAGAGTAGTTCAGGAAGTCCCCCTTTTGGAACAAGATCAAATGAACATCTCTTAATGAGATTTAGTTTTCACCTTCTACAATAGGTCGTACCATTGGTAGCTGGTGGTTCTCCCTTCAAGAGCCATGCCTAGAACTTCAATTCTTTACATTTTTGTAGGTCTCCATGGTAATTAACTTGCTGGAAGTTGACACTGCTCGTGCTCACAGCCATGCTCATAAAGACAATGACCATGGATGCAAGTAACTTGCCAATTATGGAAAGGGGGGCCTTCATGAACTGGTATATTATGTTATGATCCTAGAATTTATTGTAAAATTTTCATCCAAAATTTGTAGACCTTTGAGTACTTACCACAGTATTTCAAGAATTTTCTCCCTCCAAATTTATTCCTCTCCATTCTCCAGATTGCTAAATCACCAAAGCTATATTGATTCTCTGTGATTATTAACCTAATGTAGATGTACCTTAAACCACCACAAACCTCAAACCACCAACATCTACAACCATCCATCATTTTAGGGAGGAAATGTAGGTTGTCGGAACATGGCTTAATTTTTGAGCAATTAATGCAGATAAATAGATAGAAACTCCGGCCTTTTTCAAGGCCGGTGTGAATAAAGTGTCTGTTCGTATTGTTAATGACCCAATGCCCACCGGACAAAGGGCCATTGGAACAAAACTACTCTCCTTTGCCGAGAATAGACACTTTAGTGACCAATAACGAATCAACAATTAATGCATAAATCATGTAATGAAAGGCTACATATCCTTCTTGAAATGAAAGAGGGGTGTAGAAGTTGGTGGTTTTAAGTGACGTGCATTTAGGACCACCACATCAAGAATTTAGGACCCCATTGATTTTTAACGAATTTTGTGCGAAGTCCGATATTTCATGGGTTCGTGCATTTTTTGCACGAATTCCCTAGGGATTTCGTGCTTATTCTGCATTGAATCCGCACGGTTTCTACATTCACGCTTTTCGTTATCCAACAAAGTACAGAATTCATGCGGAATGAGCGCGAAATCCGTGCAGAATTCGTGCAAAAAATATACAAACCCATGAAATATCGGATGTCGCACGGAAATTGTTTTAAATCCGTGGGATCCTGAATTCCTATTGTGGTGGTTTAAGGTTCTTCTACCTTAACCAAGACTTGCAAAGAATTGAGTCTGAACAATCCAAGGTGGACAATTACGCGCTTATGGGAACATTCTTTAACTCCTAAATGTCCTCATCCCTCTCCAAATTCGGCAGATTTGCAAAGATGCATTATGAAATGCAACTAAGAGGGATATTTTGAACTTGATATAGAAACAAATGTTGTACATTTTAAATTTTGGATTCTATCTATACAGTTAGATCTGCAATTTCTATCACCAATATTTTTGTATAAAATTTGAAACTCGAAATTCAAAATTATTTTGGAACTCAATTTACGAATAAGATATTGACAATCTATGGATGAAATTTGTTGTGCTGGGTTGAAATGTAATACTCTAAATGTAGTGATTTTTGGAGATTTTTGGTTGCTTAATTTTATGAGTTTATTTTTTCAAGGAATGCATTACAAAAGTTTTGAGGCCTGCAAAGGGCTGTGAGTTTGGCCAAACTTGGCATGCAAAAAAAAACAAAAAACAAAAAACAAAAAACAAAATAAAATAAAAAATAAAATAAAAAATAAAAAATAAAAAATAAAATAAAAAATAAAATAAAAAATAAAAAATAAAATCCTATGTGGCCAAAATTTGGCCACGAAATATCTGGATTTATTATTTTTAATGTTTTTTAATAATATCTTTTAAGAATAATAATTTAATAATGGTTTAATTTTAAATTTTAAACATTTTTAATACTTTTATTGTTAATTAATTAATTAATTATTGCCCGTATTTCTTCTTCTTTTTATATTCATTTCTGTGCATGCGTGTGTTGGTTCAACTCACGGCCCTTTGGAGGCCTCAAAATCTTTCTAATGCATTTAAACGAAAATCTAAGAATTTTTTGGTAAAGCACTACACCATGAAATGAGGCATAAAATTTTCACAAATCATCCCCTTTCTAATCGGATCACACATGCATGAAACCATCTTACTATAAAATTTTGTAGTATATTTTTTCCTTGCAAAAAGTGCAAGACAGATGAGAAAACGTGGATGAAATCTATACATCGTTCAAAAAATAGACAGTTGGGGAGTTAGGGGTTAATTTAAGTATCTCCCATTCTTGCAGCAAAGGTTTTCCACATTTAAAAGGAATATCTCCATCTTCTATGTAGATTGGCACATTTTGCAAAGCAAGTAATTATGGTATGACTGCATGAAGGTGTGAAATAATCAATACTATTGTTATTTTGCCACCATCTTACCAATGTGTTGGACATCTTGGTTCTTGGAATAATAGTAAATTCTAAAAAACAATTAGACCAAAATCATTTCAAGATGTAACAAAATATTTTTGATTGTTTAATAATAGGTGTATGTAAAGGAGAGAGCTTTGTGTATATATATACACATATACACACATATAATAGTAATAGTTTGCACCATAATTTCACCCATAGTTTGAGGCCCTCCCTACATTGGCAATTTTACTTTATGGCTCTACATTTCTTTGCAACACTTAACAATTTACTTTTGTTGTTCTTCTGATTTCACTAGTACAAATGTCGTCTGTTTAACCTGGTTCCATGTGAGTTAAATGGTCACCCGGGACAAATTTTGAATCCGGTTAAAAATCACCAACTTCCTAATAGTGTTTAGACTTTAGCCTTATTTTTCAAAGCAGCACTGCAAAGTAGGTTCTTCCAATGACGTAGCCATTTACGCTAACGCAAGTAGAAAAATTATCTCCAAAAAAGTATTTTAATAACACAATGCGTAATTTCCTGCAAGGTAAGATTATGTAGGGTCAAGAATGTTATCATGTAGGATCAAGGATTATGGAAACGGACTTAACCCTCAAAGTACATATGATTTCTCGATTCCACACCCAAAATCACTTTTAACTCTATTTAAGCATGATTCTCCTTTTAATCTACTTTGGTTCTATTCTAAAAAAATATAGGTTCCTCAAAGGTGCTTTGTTTAATATTAAAAAAACTCCATTTCATGCAATAGTCTAGAAATTACAAGCAAGATTCTGTCTAAATACTATCAAGCCTATGCAGCTTGCAAAGTCGTTTAATCCATTGATGCGCTTGTGTCCATATAATGGACGCTGAACAGATTATAAACCTTCTCTTTACTACATGCAATATTAATAGTTTTTCATCCATCCAAATTTTCCTCTGTTTTTGTGCTAGTTGACTACCATTTGTATGTACAATATGGATTTTCAAAATAAGATACTATGACATTTTTCAAATGAAAAATTGGACTATGTCAAGTTCCATTCTTAGTTCAAAAAGTGAGACCTTAACAATGATTTTCCAAAATAAGTAGAATCAAATAATGAAAATTATACCATCTCATTGTGCATAGCATTCCAAAATAATTATAATTTTTTCTAACAATTATTTTGTTCATTTGGAAATTTTACGTGAGTTTCAAAAGAATACCTTGCATTAAAATTAATAAAAAACTATTCCCAAAATATATGATAAATCCAACTGTACATATGTGATTTACACATGGACACTTACAACTTTTCTTTATATATCAACTCAATTTCGTGATTCAACAAACATTTTATAACACATCTTTCAAATCGGTGAAGAATCTGAACGTTAATCGGTGGTGGATTTGAACGTATTTCCGACAGCCGTGGAGTCGCTGCTCGAACGCGTCAGTGCGGTACCCAGCGGCAGCCAAGCAACTAACCCCTGTTAACACATCCCCGTACACCGACTCCGACTTTACTGCGCGTCCATCGTGAACAGAAGCTGCCGCGGCTGGACCTGGCAGCGTCCACCCTTCCCAGTCCTTCCTCACACGCCACAGTCATTCAACCAACGCTATCTCAGACGAATCTCTCCACCATCGATCAGAGTCTCCCCACAATCTCATTACCTGCCTCTCTTGCCCCCTGCCATCATCGCTGAGAGTGTTCGATCAATCTCTACAGCACTCACAAGCCACTTTCGGTTTCACACCCAACGCTGCTTCACGCCGTCCACACGAAGCCCTCATATATATATCTCTAATACACCAAGGTTTCTCAATTGTACACAGTTTCAGCATTCACTATCAGATCGATTTAATGCAGGATCGAGAGAATTGAACCTCGTACTATCTAATCCTGTATAGAGTGAAAGGGGAAACTCAACTGCAGTGTTCACAATTGGCATTGAGCTTCAGCAGCGGGCACAGATCAGGGTTTCTCAATTGGATACAGTTTGAGCATTCACGATCAGATCGAGTGACTGCAGGATACATATATCGAGAGAATCTAGCTTCTCAGTTCGATTCCAGTTTGATCATGTCGGGCCATCGCCGTCACGGTCACCACGGGGGCGCATCGTTCAACGGTGGCTATGGCGCTCCGACTTACAATTTCGATCCGATGCAGCAAGCTGCATACGGCCAACAACAGATGGTTCCAGAGCCGTATGGCATGCAAGGGTTCCAGCAACCAGGCTACTACGGCGCTCCTATGAGCTATGGACAACAACAAGTGATGCCGTATCCTGGTCAGTACAACAATCTGCAAGCGGAGGAGCACCGGCTGAAGCAAAACGAGCACCGCGCTGAGATGGGCGCTGTTGGCGCCCTTGCGTTTGCCGCTGTAAGTCTGATCTTTTGCTTTGGAAATCATCAAACAAGTTTCATCTGATGTTGCAAACTTCCTAGACTGTTTCTAGATGCATGAGTAGAAGGTAGCATCTGACCATTTGTTGTTGCATGCGTGTTACAGTATGAGAAGCATCAAGAGAAAGTGGATCCTGCTAATGCCCATAGACACCATGTTGAAATGCAAGTGGGGGAGGCTGCAGCTCTAGGACTTGGAGGGTATGGTCTGTATGAGCATCATGAAGCAAGCAAAGTACATAAGCAAGGAAAACATCATGGACACAAGCATGGGCGTAATTAGATGTGATCACAAGTACTAGCATAATTTAGGTTTTTACAGACATATGGATAGTTGGGTAGACACCTAAACTGTCAAATTGAGCAATGTAGCAAACTTGGGGACACAAGAATTTATTTGTATAGCATTTGAAATTGAATATTTATGATGATTCTTGAAGAAAATAAAAATAAAAATTTATGAATGTTTCATGTGACTGAATTATGAATTTTCAAAATGGAAGTTGCTTAGACCACTTATACTGTTGGTTCGCAACCGTTGTACGAGGGGTGGATCTGCATGTTAGTGTTGAACGGCTTCGTGTCTACCACAATGTCGCACCACCGCTTGGATGTACTTGTGGATGCCAAGCGCCACCAGGAAGAAGTCCCCATGCGGGTTCTTGAAGCGCAGTATGCATGCCGGAGGTCCCCATTCCGCCCATGGTCAGCCTCTGCTCGCAATCCACCTCTGTTCAGGTGCCTTCATTTGCAGCGTGCGACACCGTCGTCTCCACCCTCTGATGACCCTCTCGTGGATTGAATAAGACATGGTAACTGCATGAGATTTTCGGAATTGAACTGAAATGAAGCTTCGGTAATAGAAGGCGCAGACGCTGAGATTGAGAGCTGGAAAAGATAGTGTGGATGTTGTCTCGAAACATGTGCTAATCAGCCTCCTCCGAAGCTGCAATGAGGAAGCATTCGGCCCGTGTAAAAGGTTCGGTAACACATTCTGTAACACAATCGGAAACACATACGGACATGTGTTATTTACCCGGTTAATTAGTCATGGTATTGAAGATTATTCTGAATTCTCTGTGCGGCTTATGATGTCAATATCCTGTCGGGAATGCATGGAGGGAGGAGACACTGAGAGACTGGGATGCTGTATAGAGAAGCAAGTGTGGATGCTGTCTGGCTGAAGGGCTTCACTCGGCCTGTGAACAAGATTCTTGTGGGTAGATTTGAATTAACCCCTAATAGACCAATGCAGATTTTCCAAGTTCGGTTAGCTCAGTGTGGAATGAGTATTGATCCTCAATTTTTGAGATTTTTTGGGGTGATTCTACTCTTTGTAATGAAGATGGGATGGTAATTTGCGTACATAGGTGACGTAAAGATCCAAAGAGACAATCATGCAAAGGTGAAAAACCTAACTGTGGGAAGCTTCTGAAAATTTGCATACAATGCGCTATGGATCTGAAAATTTGTAAATAATGAGCTAACACCACATAGACTCAACTGCTAAATTGATTTTACCAAATCAAGACTAAACTTTGCATTTTGGGCATTTTCCAAAAATTTAAACTCAGGTAGGGGGCAAACAAAGAATTGCAGCCAAATTTGTAGCTTATAATCTTACTTTTGAGAAGTCTTGAACGATTGAAAATTTGTAAGTGCTAATAAATACAAGTTGGTTGAAATATTCTATGGTTGAATCAATCAAAAAGGTTTTTAGATCAACATCTATTTGCCTTTTTTTTTTGAGAAGGGGTACTTTTAGGTAGCTTTGGAGTGTTTTGAGAGAAATATAGTTGTGGTCCTTTAGGGGTTAATGACCTAACATGATCCGTGAGACATATGTTAGGGAGAGATTATGGACTACTCTAAATTCCTCATGTGGCTGATGATGTCAATATACTCGCACTGAATGATGTATCAAGGCAGATATGTACAATGATCGGTTATTTACCATATCCTACGTTAAGGTCGGTTTCGTAAATAATTAGATGAAAATTGGAGTATGTCTTAATTATGAAAAATAAGTACAACTATTTTTGAAAATCTTAGAAAATTTTATCTGGACATCTTTAGTACTTTGTGAAATCAAAAATTCTATAATTAGGAAATTTCCCAAAATGTTGAAAATTAAGAATTGGCAGTGTTAATTCTAAAATTAAACTCTTTTGACACATAAGTGTTGAAATTGACCTTAACGTACGGTATGTACAATGAGAATTTGTTTACCATATATCCAAGCTTTAAAGAAGAAATGTTTGTGTGCAAGTATCTTCTTTACCAGCCAAGCCTTTGTTTTCACAGCGTTACATGCATTACAAACAATCGAAGGCCTTGTAAAGGTTGCTAGTTCTCATGCAAGAAAATTTATAATTTAAAACAAAGAAAAAGGGTACATTCACAGTATAACGACCCAAGGAAATTGTAACCAGTGATTAATTTAACAGATTATTAAGCAATAATCTTATCATTTGAATTGATATTGCAATATTAATTAGTAACTACATATATTATATGTCATTCTACAATATATTAAAGTTTGATGATGTTTGAGAAGTTATTGGTACTCCAAAACGACTAAAATATGGTTGTAACCAGTCATTAATAACGACTAAAATGTGCTAAAATGTTCATAAGATGTCGCAAAATGTCCTTGAATTTTTCTAATATCTATATAAATTGAAGATATAAAATTCTAAGCACTCATCAAGTGTCGTTAGATTTGGGCGGGGTTAGCTCGTTATATTATGAATGCACCCAAAAACGTTAAATTGCTTGTGAAGTGGTGTTGGATTTAGAGCATGGGCCACTATCTTGTTCACCCTACATGTGCAATCAACTAAACATTCTTCCAATTAAAATCAAGTCTACCAGTGGTTGTGCAAAAGCAAAAAGTAAGATTTCATTTATTATAATAACTTGTTAATTGTAACCAAATAGTTGAAAAATTGAAAAAATTGGAGGAAGTATTGACCTCACCAAAATTCACTTATTTAAAAAGCCAACGGGAATGAGGAGGTATATAGGACCACAAGGTTTTTAGCCTTCTACTGTTGATCTCAAAATCTTGGCCAGTGTTCTTGAATTACAGTTGCAAATTCGAAATCATAAACAAGTCCACATCATCTTTAGCTAAACATTGGGTGGTGAGACATTGTATTTAATGTGAAAGCTTTTTACAATGCTACTGTTGAAAAGGGTAGACTCCACTAACTGCTAAAGAACCTTATGACTAGCATTTATTGCAATTTTTTCATACAAAATTTGTAGACGTTTGGGTATTTGCTACACTATTTTTGAAGGATTTTCTCCCTCCAATACTACAGAAATATATTCATTTCCATTCTCCAAATTTCCAAGTGACCAAAGTTGTATTGATTCTTTGTGTTTATTAACCCTTCAGTGCCTAGCTCACCACATTCTCGTCAATGATGTGTCAAAAATGCAAACAACAAAAAATCTGTGAGTAATTGGATTTTGAATTGTGAAGTTCAAAGTTGGAGATTTATAATTCACATCCTTTAGAAAAAGAGATTTTCAATTTGGAGTTTTGCAACTATTAAAATACCTATGAACAAAATGCAAAGATATTGCAAATACTTGACAATACCGTAAATACTTACAAAAACAAGACATGTACAGTGGGGTCCAACATGGAATGGCGTTTTTGGTTTTGCAGTGAGAAAAATTTCAGTACTGCCAACTTTGAAAGCCTCCCGAGAGCTCAAATATTGGTATTTTACCACGAAAATTTTACCAGAGACTTATCTTTAAGTTAATTATATGTAGGCCAAATTTCAAGGCCAAAAGATTCACCAAAAAAACGTTATTCAAAATCTACCAACATTGGTAGTTATTCACTGCTGCCAACTTTGACAACCTCCCAAAGATTGAATTAATTTTTTTTTGCCATGAAATTCTTGGAAAAAGAACTTCTTTATGTTAATAACATATGATAAAAATTTCAAGTCCAGAAGATTAATACAAAAAATATATTGACAATCTACCAACATGTGTAGTTGTGGGAAACAATGGGGGAAACTTTGCTACCAACTTTGACACCCTCCCTACGGTTGAGAAATTGTCTATTTACCATGAAATTTTTGGTACAACATGCTCTTTATGACAAAATCATTCATGCCAAATTTCAAGGTCAAAAAATCTATACAAAGAAAATTATTTACAATCTACCAATGTGTGTAGTTTCCCCCATTGTTTCCCACAACTACACATGTTGGTAGATTGTTAATATCGTTTTTTGTATTAATCTTTTGGCCTTGAAATTTTTATCATATGTTATTAACATAAAGAAGTTGTTTTTCCTAGAATTTTATGGCAAAAAAAAAATTAATTCAATCTTTGGGAGGCTGTCAAAGTTGGCAGCAGTGAAAACATTTCCACAGCTACCAATGTTGGTAGATTCTGAATAACTTTTTTTGGGTGAATCTTTTGGCCTTGAAATTTGGCATACATATAATTAACTTAAAGATAAGTCTCTGGTAGAATTTTCGTGGTAAAATACCAATATTTGAGCTCTCGGGAGGCTTTCAAAGTTGGCAGTACTGAAATTTTTCTCACTGCGAAACCAAAAACGCCATTCCATGTTGGACCCCACTGTACTATGCGGAATTTCTTGTGTTTGGAGGTTTGTTATATTGTTTTATTTTCTTGGATTATTTTATACTGTTCATGTTCAATTATTTAGTATATGTATTTCGATCTTGATCAATGTACCAACTCCTTTCGTTATTTAACCTATATAGTTTTGTCCTAAACAGTACATGGATTAGCCACTCTCACGTGTAAAATTCACAATGATTATGTGTGAGTCTATTCTTGATATGAAACATTGCAACGGAGAGGTGTTGACATAGGTCATTGGTGAACCTTTTCCACATCATTTTCGAAAATTTGGCCCAAATTCTATTTAACTTTGAAGTCACACCCTCCAGAATCTCATTTTTGAGTGTGCAATATATAGTTCAAAGACATACTATAATATTGCAATTTTACCATTGGAGGATTCTTTGGTGTTGGAAAATTGTCTGTACTCTAGTTGAGGATACAAATGTAGGATTAATTTCTAATTTAATCCGTGGGCAATGGTCTGATATGGGTACTTCGAAAAGCCCTTTGAACTCTAAAATCAACCAACATGGCAACTTTGAATGAATCCCTCTTTAAAACAAAATAAAAATTGAATCGACCGGGTGTGGTTTTGATTTCCTACACTCATGCAGTACACAAAAAAAATTCACGTAAAAATTGAAGAAGTTTAACCCTTAAAGGTCCAAAGAGTTCTTTTTGACCAGTATTATACACCAGTATTCCATTGTATTTGGCATGGTTCCACATTTTCTATGGGTTTTAGATCAAAAGTGAAGTTAAAATTCACGTCGACATGATTTTAATGAGCTATTGAGATCTCAATTTGCAACTTTTCATTTACAACAAATGTTAAATATACGGCAACGTATCTACTATCCCTATCAGCCTTTTAAGGGTTAAAGATTTTAAAGAGTTGTTTAGTACAAAAATCAAAATTTGTCCTAGTTGCTAAAAAAAACCAAAATATTTGTTTAAAATATCCAATGACGTCATTTTGGTACCAATTTTTGATATGAAGTACATTTAGATATGTGTTATTTGAAATGATTAATTTGAACGCTAAAAAATATTATTTATTTTGTATTACAATGCTTGCAAATGCTAATTTTTGGCTATTTTTCTCACAAAGCAAAAAACATGAAAATTAATTTATTCAGAGAAAATTTTGGACTTGAATTAAAGTATATTATGTCATCCGGGTGCTGGTATTTTTATAATTAATAATAACTTATTTTATTTAATTAAAGTAGACAATTTGTCAAAATTTGGAAATTTGGAAATTTCAAACATATATTTGCTTTTCCGAATTTTGACGAATTTGTCCATTTCAATTGACTAAAATTATAAATAAAAAATTTATAAAAATACCTGCACTTGGATGACATGAAATACTTTAAGTCAAATCCAAAATTTTAATTGAATAAATTACTTTTCATGTTTTTTGTTGTGTGAGAAAAATAGCCAAAAATTAGCATTTGCAGGCATTGTAATACAAAATAAATAATATTTTTTAGCGTTCAAATTAATCATTTCAAATAACACATATCTAAATGTACTTCATATCAAAAATTGGTACCAAAATGACGTCATTGGATATTTTTTTTAAATGTTTTGGTTTCTTTTGAGCACTTAGGATAAATTTTGAATTTTGTACTAAAAAACTCTTTTAAAATCATTAAACTTCTTCAATTTTTACGTGATTTTTTTTTTGTGTACTACATGAGTGTAGGAAATCAAAACCACATCTGGTCGATTCAATTTTTATTTTGTTTTAAAAAGGGACTCATTCAAAGTTGCGATGGGGGTTGATTTTAGAGTTCAAAGGGCTTTCCGGGGAACCCATATCAGACCATTGCCCCCATTCATAATCTGATAATATCTATTATTGTGGAAAAATCCACTGTAATCCAGTGCACCCAACTACAGTATCCTCGACAGTAAAGAAATAACCTTGTCTGGACTTGTATAGAATTGAGATTGCACAATCCAAGGCGAACAATGACACCCTCATTGCAACATTTTATATATAAAGTATCTTCCATTCTTGCATCAAAAAAATTCCACATTTAAAAGGAATATTTCTATCTTCTATGGTTTGACACATTTTGCAAAGCGACTATGGCATGACGGCATGACGGTGTGAAATATTTAATAATATTGCTATTTGCCAGTGTCTTGACTTTACCAATATGTTGGAAATCTTGGTTCTTATCTTTGAATAATAGTAAATTTCAAAATGAATTAGAACCAAAATTATATGTAGATATATCGAAATTATATATATATATATATATATATATATATATATATATATATATATATATATATATATATATAATTATTGATATTGATATTGATATCATTAGTTTGCAGCATTTCACCTATTTTGAGGCCCTCTATACATTGGTAGTTTTATGTTAAGGCTAGAACCCCAGGGTGCACTCTCTTATGTGTGAGAATAATCGCATAAGTGCACAAGAGGGGGATTAATTTGAACACTAAGTACCGTACTATGTATACACTCAAGAAGCATATTTAGGGCTAAAAATAGGGTTTTATATTTGCATTAGATTTATAGACATGAATAAATATAAAAATATTCTAACGTATACAAGGGATATTTGAAAGGGGGTCATGAACCCACACGATGCCAAGGTTTAACCCATAAGCGTGCAAGGAGCCCCGTGGGACTAGGTTTGGTCGTTGTTTAGTCAAATGCTCATTTTCACTCGGTTCCTAATTTCAAATGAAAATGGTCCCAACTGAGAAAGTGTAGAGGTTATTATGTTAGTTGTAGTCCAATTTCCCGTTCTTTGAAATTGTCAAAATTACATTCCTTGTAGCACTTTAAAGCTTATAACACTAAAATTCCAATATACATTGTAGAAAAAGTTTATCTACCAAAGTTCTTTATATGTCTGCTCAAGAAGCATACCACCTAGACCTTGTTGTTCATCACTATTACTTACATTTTCTCTAAAAATTTCATACTATTCTGAGCATATTTGTAATTACTATCAATTTTACAAGAGAAAATTATAGAAAATCTTATAATTTTTTTTTATATTTAAATAATTACAAACAAATGAGGGTAAACCGTTGCAACAATTCTTTATGTGAGAAAAATATCAAAAAATTATAATATGTATTTTGAAATGTGAGGAGTTGATGAAGTTTGACCGGATAATTGTAGTGTGGACGCTTAAGAATTAATGAATAGCACACCTCCCTCGACTTGAACCTTGTTTTTCAAAGCAACACTTCAAAGTAGCATTATCAAATAATGTAACCATTTAGAGCATTCACTTGGAAGAGTCACCTTCAATTTGAATGCTCTAAATGGTGCACTTCAAATAGTCAATGGACCAATCACAAGTAGAGGGTGGGGAAGTAATTAACTAAATAATGAATTGAAGAGCCAATTCTTAACAGGCTAGGAATGAAAGTCAAGATACATTTTTGACGGGCCCTTCACACTATTCATTTACTTCTTGAGTGTGAGAAACTCTGCGAGGGCATGGATGGCCATGCTCTTACACTAACAAAATAGAATCAAATTATAGAAAAGATCATCTCCAACAAAATATCTTCCTACAAGGAAGAGATTCTGAAGGGTCAAAAAGGCTATGCTACATGGCTAACCAAGGGTCCAAATTCGGTGTGAGCAGTGTTGACGTATCTCCTATTCGGCACAAGCGCGGAGTCCCCGCTCAAACGCGTCAGTGCGGCACCCAGCGGCAGCCAAGCAACTATCCTATCCCCGTACACCGACTCCGACTTTACTGCGCGACCGACTCCGACTTTACTGCGGCTAGACCTGGCAGCGTCCACCCTTCCCAGTCCTTCCTCACACGCCACAGTCATTCAACCAACGCTTTCGCAGACGAACCTCACCATCATCAGAGTCTCCCCACAATCTCATTACCTGCCTCTCTTACCCCCTGCCATCATCACTGATTGTGTTCGATCAATGTCTACTGCACTCACAAGCCACTTTCGGTTTCACACCCAACGCTGCTTCACGCCGTCCACACGAAGCCCTCATATATATATCTCTCATCCACCAGGGTTTCTCAATTGTACACAGTTTCAGCATTCACTATCACATCGACTTACTGCAGGATCGAGAGAACCTCTTACAAACTAATCCTGCATAGAGTGCTACGTGGGGACTCAAGTCCAGTGTTCGCAATTGACATCGAGCTTCAGGAGCGGGCTTAGATCAGGGTTTCTCAAGTGGGTACAGCTTGAGCATTCGCGATCAGATCGAGTGACTGCAGGATATATCGAGAGAATCTCTTACTACTAGCTTCTCAGTTCGATTCCAGTTTGATCATGTCGGGCCATCGCCGTCACGGTCACCACGGGGGCGCGTCGTCCAATGGTGGCTATGGCGCTCCGACTTACAACTTCGATCCGATGCAGCAAGCTGCATACGGCCAACAACAGATGGTTCCAGAGCCGTATGGCATGCAAGGGTTCCAGCAACCAGGCTACTACGGCGCTCCTATGAGCTATGGACAACAACAAGTGATGCCGTATCCTGGTCAGTACAACAATCTGCAAGCGGAGGAGCACCGGCTGAAGCAAAACGAGCACCTCGCTGAGATGGGCGCTGTTGGCGCCCTTGCGTTTGCCGCTGTAAGTCTGATCTTTTGCTTTGGAAATCATCAAACAAGTTTCATCTGATGTTGCAAACTTCCTAGAATTTTTCTAGATGCATGAGTAGAAGGTAGCATCTGACCATTTGTTGTTGCATGCGTGTTACAGTATGAGAAGCATCAAGAGAAAGTGGATCCTGCTAATGCCCATAGACACCATGTTGAAATGCAAGTGGGGGAGGCTGCAGCTCTAGGACTTGGAGGGTATGGTCTGTATGAGCATCATGAAGCAAGCAAAGTACATAAGCAAGGAAAACATCATGGACACAAGCATGGGCGTAATTAGATGTGATCACAAGTACTAGCATAATTTAGGTTTTTACAGACATATGGATAGTTGGGTAGACACCTAAACTGTCAAATTGAGCAATGTAGCAAACTTGGGGACACAAGAATTTATTTGTATAGCATTTGAAATTGAATATTTATGAAGATTCTTGAAGAAAATAAAAATAAAAATTTATGAATGATTCATGTGATTGAATTATGAATTTTCAAAGTGGAAGTTGCGTAGACCACTCATACTGTTGGTTTGCAACCGTCGTACGAGGGGTGGATCTGCATGTTAGTGTTGAACGGCTTCGTGTCTACCACAATGTCGCACCGCCGCTTGTACTTGTGGATGCCAAGCATCCATCAAGAAGAAGTCTTGAAGCGCAGAATGCCGGAGGTCCGCTTTTGGCCCATGGTCAGCCTCTGCTCACCATCCACCTCTGTCCAGGTGGCTTCATTTGCAGTGTGCGACACCGTCGTCTCCACGATGCTAAACCAGTAGGCAGGCTTGCTCTGGATGACCCTCTCGTGGATTGAATATGACATGGTGACTGCATGAGTTTTTTGGAATTGAACTGAAATGGAAATTCGGTAATGGAAGGCGCAGACACTGAGATTGATAGCTGGAAAAGACAGTGTGCATGTTGTCTCGAAACATGTGTTAATTAGCCTCCTCCGAAGCTGCAATGCATGAGGAAGCATTCGGCCTGTGTAAAAGGTTCAGATTGAGGGTGGTTCACGCGTTTTTATTAATGACCTGCCATAATCGGTAACAGATACAGACATGTGTTAATTAGTCATGGTATTGAAGATTACTCTGAATTCCCTGTGCGGCTTATGATGTCAATATACTGTCTGTAATGCATGGAGGGAGCAAACACTGAGAGACTGGGATACTGTATAGAGAAGCAAGTGTGGATGCTGTCTGGCTGAAGGGCTTCACTCGGATGTGCACATGATTCTGGAGGGTAGATTTGTTTTTAATGACCTGGCATGATCCGTGAGACATATGTTACTGAGAAATTGCAGACTACTCTGAATTCCTCATGTATGCGGCTGATGTTGTCAATGTATTTGCACTGAATAATGTATGAAGGCAGATATGTACAGTGATCAGATATTTACCATACCCTATGTTAACGTCAGTTTTGTAAATAATTGGACAAAAATTGGAGTATATGTCTTAAATATGAAAAATTTGTACAACTATTTCTGAAAAGCGTTAAATTTTTTTATTTTGAAGTCTTTAGTTCTTTGTGAAATCTAAAATGGTATAATTAGTAAATTTTCCAAAATAGTGAAAATTAGTAAATGGCATTTCCTACACTCTGAGTTTTAAAATTAAACTGTTTCAACACACAATTGTTGAAACTGACCTTAACCCTTAAACGTACCACTCCTTTGTAGGAAAGTCAAACTACACAATTTAGCCTTCAAGATTTATCAAAATATATTTTGTAATATTTTTCATGCATGGAATTGAATGTTTCCTATCAGTCTTGAAATTTTCAGATTTTCATGATTTAATACGGCCTTTTTAACAAATTTTTAAGTCAAATACTTTAAAAAATATTTTTTATTACAAAAAAGCTTTAAAAAATTAATATTTTTTTGGGAGCACGTACAAATTACAATGGAGAATCACATGATATGTTTTCCGTAGAAATTTTTTATTTAAATTTTGAAATTCAAAAGGTGAACATCCTATGTAGTGTAATTCAAACCTTGAGCTACAAAGCTTGCACAATCAATAAAATACTCAATAATTGGAGTTTTTAAGATTTGAAAAGTAGAGTACAAACTAGACTTAATAAACTTCATTTTCTTAGTTGGGTGTATTAGCAACAAAAGTCATCTTTAAGATCAAAATTGGGTTTGACCAACAAACATCCAGTAACTGGATGCGTGGACGTTTAGGGGTTAACATACGATGTGTACAATGAGAATTTGTTTACTATATATCCAAGCTCTAGAGAATAAATGTTTGTGTGCAAGTATCTTCTTTACCGGCCAAACCTTTATTTTCATAGCCTTACATGCATTTCAAGCAATCTGAGGCCTCATAAAGGCTGCGAGTTCCCATGCAAAAAATAATAATTTAAAAAACAATAATGTTAAATTGTTTGTAATGTGGTGTTGGATTTTGAGCATGTGGGCCACTATCTTGTTCACCCTACCCATGCAATTAACTATGCATTCTTTCAATTAAAATCAAGTCTCACAGTGGTTGTGCAAACGCAAAAATTAAGACACCATTTATTATGATAACTTGTTAATTGTCACCAAAAAAATTAAAATTTAAAAATTGGAGGATATATCGACCTCACCAAAATTCACTTAGTATATAAAATGCCAACAGGAATTTGAAGATATATAGGACCACTATTCTCAAATCATTGTAGCAGATTTGGAATCATGAGCAAGTCTACATAATCTTCATTTAAAGATTGGGTGGTGAGGCATTGTATTTAATGTTAAAGCTTCTACAATGTTATTGTTGGAAAGGGTAGACTTCACTAATTGCTATAGAACCTTATAACTAGTATTATTGCAAAATTTTCATCCAATATTTGTAGATGTATGGATATTTGCTACACTATTTCAAGGATTTTCTCCCTCCAATACTACAGAAATATATTCATCTCCATTCTCCAAATTGCCAAGTGACCAAAGTTGTATTGATTCTCTGTTTTCATTAACCCTTGAGTACCTAGCTCAGCACATTTTGGTCGCTGCTGTGTCGGAAATTGAAATAACAAAAAATCCGTGAAGGGTTGGATTTTGAATTGTAAAGTTTAGAGTTGGAATTTTGTAATACACATCTTCTAGAAAAAGAAAATTTCAATTAGGAGTTCTGCAACTATCAAAATACCTATGAGCAAAACGCAAAAATACTGCAAATACTTGAAAATATAGTAAATACTTACAAATACAACACATGTACTATGCGGTAATTCTTGTGTTTGGAAGTTTGTTATATTGTTTTATTTTTTTGGATTATATTCTATTGTTCATATTCCATTATTTAGTGTATGTATTTCAATCTTGATCAATGTACCAACTCCTTTCATTATTTAACGCATAAATATTTGTCCTAAATCATATATGGATTAGCCACTCTCACGTGTAAATTTCACAATAATTATGTGTGAGTCCATTTTTGATATGAAACGTTGCAACAGAGAGGTGTTGACATAGGTCATTGATGAACCTTTTCAATATCATTTTAGAAAATTTAATCCAAATTTTATTTAACTTAGAAATCACACACCCTCCAAAATCTCATTTTTGAGTGTGCAATATATAGTTCAAAGACATACTATAATCTTGCAATTTCACCATTGGATGATTCTCTAATTTTGGCAAAATATCTATACTTTAATTGAAGATACAAATGTACGGTTAATTTCTAATTTAATCCATTTTATTTTTGATAGTATCTATCATGGTGGAAAAATCCACTGAAATCCAGGGCACCAAACTACAGTATCCTAGACACTAAAGGATTAACATTGTTAGAACTTGCATAGAGTTGAGTCTGAACAATCCAAGGTGGACAATTACACCCTCATTGCAACATTTTATATATAAGGTATCTTCCATTCTTGCATCTAAAGAATTAAAAAATTTAAAGGAATATCTCCATCTTCAATATAGTTTTGCAAAGCAAGTATGGCATGACGGCATGAAGGTGGGAAATAATCAATACTATAGTTATTTGCCAGTGTCTTGACTTTACCAATATGTTGGGAATCTTGGTTCTTATCTTGGAATAATAGTAAATCTAAAAAATAATTAGACCAAAATCATATCAAGATGCATTGAAATATTTTCACTTGTTTTATAATAGGAGTATGAAACGGAGAGATTTTTGTATATATATATATATATATATATATATATATATATATATATATATATATATATATATATATATACGGATGATATGTGGATTTTATGTATACGCATGAGAGAATTTATGTATACAAAGATGATTTGTGGTTGATATTTTTAAGGCGAGTTCACATTTTTTGCAACCCTGTGAGCAAGAGCTTCTATTAAATTCGAGCACTCAAACTCTATTGCTTATACAACCTCGACATTGTTTTCATGTCAATGGACATTGTGACCAAAGTCTACAAGATTATAATCATAATCAAAACCATTGAAATATTAGATAGATTGCATGTTTGCCTCTATAATTCCACAACTCCTATGTGAAAGAATTTTTGTGAAGCACTTGAAAGTGGGTATTATGCATCATTGTCAATTGTATTTTGGACAATATTCTATTTTAAGGTGTCCACATTTTTCATACCTAAGGTTATACTTGTGTGATTTTGCAATTACTGAATGGAGCAAATTCAATGTGGACTTGCCGGCACTGTCTTATCCTTATAATATATCACACTTGGTGGGGACCTTGAATCGGTTGTTCATCGAGTCAACTTACCAAGTCTAGTTTCTACTCCACTTTGAATTTTTAGAAAACTCTGAAAATTGAATGTCTTATTGGAGTTACAAGTTCGACATGTATTTCCATGGTGTAGGAAAAAAAATCTAAATTTAGATATGTGGATGATTATCATTTACTATAGTGGTCTTCATTGTAACTCGGGGGTGCACTCTACATTATATTTGAGAATCACGTGCGTTCATGACCCCTTCTAAAAACCCCCTATATACGAGAGGCTATATGTCTAAAATACCTTTGTATACATATTTATTTCGTTTTAAAAATATGTTTAGTGTAAGTATACGTGAATATTTTCAGTTCTAAATGTGTTTATTGTATGTATACGTAATACAGTACTGTTTAAATTAATACCCCTTCTGTGCACTCACGTATACTCGTACATATTTAGTACAGTGCACCCCCCGAGCATTGTAATTTACACCTTTGGTAAAAGAATTGGAATTTTTGAGTACATTTAGCAATTGATATGAATTTTCTTTTCAATCACTTCAAAAAATCATAGTATTTCCAAAATTTCACCAAATTTGATGAAAATTTCATGATTTGTAGTAAGATAATGGTAGAATTGAGTGTGACAGGTAAAGCATGATTCTATGGTCATAGGCCTAGGCATTTAAGGGTTAAAGCATCCCCGGAACTGTAGCAAATCTTCATCAACAATAAAAATTTTGGTGTTGAGTTTAGAGGCTGCATCACTTATACATCTTACAAGTGCAACTAACTAAACATACTTCCAATTAAAACCAAGTATCCTGATTAGAAAGATATCATTTATCATAATAACTTGCTAATTGTAACCAAAAACAAAAATAAACAAAAATAAAAGATAAAAAATTGGAGGAAATATGAGCTCACCAAAATTCGCTTATTTGAAAAGACAGCAAGAATTTGGAGGTACATATAACATAATAGAGTGGTTTAGGAAGTTCCCCGTTTGGAATTGAATCAAATGAGCATCTTTTAATGAGATCTAGTTTTCACCTTCTACAACAGGTCATACCACTAGTAGCTGGTGGTTCTTCCTTCAAGGCCCATGCCTAGAACTTCAGTTCCTTCCATTTTTGTAGATCCCCATGGTGATCAACTTGTTGGAAGTTGACACTACCCATGCTCATGAAGACAGTGACTATGGATGTAGGTAACCTACCAATTATGGAAAAGGGGAACGCCATGAACTGCTCTATTATGTTACGATTCTAGCATTTATTGCAAAATTTTCACCCAAAATTTGTACACGTTTTGCCCTCCAAATTTATTCTTCTCCATTTGCCAAATTGCCAAATCACCAAAACTATATTGATTCTCTGATTATTAACCTTGTCAGGACTTGCAAAGAATTGACTCTGAACAATCCAAGGTGGACAATTACACGCTTCTTGGAACATTAGTTAACTCCTAAACGTCTTCATCCCTCTCCAAATTCGACAGATTTGCAAAGATGCATTATAAAATGCAACTAAGCGGGATATTTTGAACTTGATATATAAATAAAAGTTGTTCATTATAAACTTTAGATTTTGTTCATGCGGCTAGATCTACAGTTGCTATCACCAATATTTTTGTATAAATTTGAAACTTGAAATTCAAAATTATTTTGTAATTCAATCACGAATAAGACATTGACAATTTATGAATGAAATTTGTTGTGATGGGTTGAAATATAATACTCTAAGTGTAGTGGTTTTTGGAGATATTTTGGTTGCTAAAGTTTATGAGTTTATTTTTTCAAGAGCACATTTAACTCCTAAAGGACCACAACTATGTTCCTCTCCAAACACTCCAAAGTACCCCTTCTCATAAAAAGACAAATAGTTTTTTATCTATGACCTTCTTGACCAATCCAATCGTAGGATATTTCAAGCAACTTGAATTTATTATCACCTACAAATTTTCAACCGTTCAAGGTTCTTTAATAATAAGATTATAAGCTTCAAAGTTGGTTACACCGTTTTTTTGGGTTTGCTGCCCATATTTGAAACTTTTTGAAAATGCCGAAAATGCGAAGTTTAGTCTCAAATTTGGTAAAATGAATTTGGTAATTGTATGCATGAGGGTGTTCGCTCATTGTGTGCAAAAATTCAGATGCATAGCTCATCGTATGAAAATTTTCAGGAGCTGCCCGCAATTAGGTTTCTCACCTTTGCATGATTGTATCTTTTGATTTATACATCACCTACGTACGCAAATTACAATCCCATCTTTGCTATAAAGAGTAGAATCACCACAAAAATTCTCAAGAATTGAGGATCAATACTCATTCCACTATGAGCTGACCGAACTTGGAAAATCAGCTTTGGTCCTTGAGGGGTTAAACTAAAATCTTAGAAATTTTTGGTGAATCATTGCAACATGAAATGAGGCATAAAATCTTCACAAATCATCCCCTTTCTAATCAGATCACACGTGCATGAAGCTATCTTGCCATAAAATTTTGTAGTATTTTTTCCCCCTGCAAAAAGTGCATGACGGATAAGAAAACGCAAATGAAATCTGTACATCGTCCAAAAAATGGATCGTAGGACGGTTAGGGGTTAGATAAGGTATCTCCCATTCTTGCATCAAAAGTTTTCCTTATTAAAAAGGAATATTTCCATCTTCGATGTAGATTGACACATTTTGCAAAGCAAATATGGTATGACCGCATGAAAGTGTGAAACAAGTATTGTTATTTTGCCACCATCTTACCAATGTTTTAGAAATCTTGGTTCTTATCTTGGAATAATAGTAAATTGTAAAAATAATTAGACCAAAATCATTTCAAGGCGTAACAAAATATTTTCAATTTTTTAATAATAGGTAAAAGAGAGAGTTTTGTGAATATACATACATACACACATATATACATATATAATAGTAATAGTTTGCACCATTTCACTCATAGTTTGAGGCACGGGCACGTCACTCCATTATCAAGTTGAACACCACGTGTGAACAAAGTTTGCTACCCCTATATTACATGCCATAAATAATTTTAAAATTTATGATATTTTTTCTACATATACATAACCATTGATAGTATCCTTTGTATATTTTTTTGAAATTATTAGTCATCTTCATTTTTTGTACTAATTTTTTTAGTTCAATTTTGCGTCATTCTAGTTAGAAATGGTATGTTTTATAAAAAAAACAAAATCATTAAATTTAGTTACCATTTTTTACTATGTAATAGATAACATGTATACTCATGAAAAAAATTGATAAAATTTTGACCCGTTTTGGTGATGCTTTATGTATAGTTTTTACATTTTTTACATGTAGTTTGTTCGCACGTGGTTGTTCAACTTTACAATGGAGTGACCTCCCCGTGGTTTGGAGCCCTCCCTACATTGGCAGTTTTACTTTATGGTTCTAAATTTCTTTCCAACACTTAACAATTTATTGTTGTTGTTCAATTGTTTTCACTAGTAGAAATGTTGTCTGTTTGAATTGGTCCTTTGTGACTTAAAAGATCACAAGGGAAAATAATTGAGTCTAATTTAAAATTGCCAACTTCCTAATAGTGTTGAGATTTTAGCCTTATTTTTCAAAGCAACACTGCAAAGTATCTTCTTCCAACGACGTAGCATTAACACTAATGAAAGTAGAAAAATCATCTGCAACAAATTATTTTAACAACACATTGCATAATTTTATTATTTTCATGCAAGGTAAGATAATGTAGGGTCAAAAATGATATATTGTAGAATCAAGGATTTTGGGAACATGATTAACCCTCAAAGTACATATGCTTTACCAATTCCACACCCAAAATCGCTTATAACTCCACTTTAAGCATGATTTTCCTTTCAAATTGACTTTGGATCTAGTAAGAAGAAATATAGATCCCTCAAAGGTGCTTTGTTTGACATTTAAAAAACTCCATTTCATTAAACGGTGTAGAAGTTACAAGCAAGATTCTCTCTAAATACTATCAAACCTGTGGAGCTTGCAAAGTCGATTAACCCTTTAACGTCCCGATTCAACACTGTTTTCAAAGACTTGTTATAAAATGGTTGATGAAAAACGAAAATGGAGTTGACGTACAAAACAAAGTTGTAAATGTCAATGTGAAGATAGCATCTGTACGGTTGGATTCATCATATTTATTATTGATATTTTTAAAGTAATTTTGCAAGGTTTTCTCTTGAAATTCAATTAAAAATCTAAAATAAACACAAAAAAATTTAAAAATATTGTAATGAAATTGGAATAACATGCACTACTAGATGGTGTGGTTTCCATTATTTGATTCTACTTATTATGAAAAATCATGTTTAAGGTCTCTCTTTTTGAACTAAGATTGAATCTTGATATAAATCACTTTTGTAATCTTTCAAAAATTCACATTATCTTATTTTGAAGATCCATACCGTTCAAATGATATTCAACTAGCACAAGAATAAACAAAAAACTGGATGGATGAAAACATCACCATACCTACAGAAATAGAGCGACTCAAACTCATCAGGCGTCCAGATTCTGGACGCAGGCGCCTGAAAGGGTTAACCCTTTGACGAGCTTGCATCCATGTAAGGCACGCTGAATAGATTGTAAGCTTTCTCTTCACTACATTCCATACAGTTTTTCAATCATCCAAATTTTCTTTGGTTCTTGTGCTAGTTAATTACCATTTGTACAATATGGATCTTAAAAATAAGATATTGTGATTTTATTCAAATGAAAAAATTGGTATATGTCAAGTTTCATTCTTAGTTCAAACAGTGAGACCTTAACAACAATTTCAAAAAATAAATAGAATCAAATAATGGAAATTACACTATCTCATAGCGCATATTATACCAAATTCATCATACTTTCTTTTGATATTTTTTTTTGTTCATTTGGGATTTTAAAGTGAATTTCAAAAGAATACCTTGCAAAATTAACTAAAACTATTACAAAAAATGTGTGATTCCAACCGTACAAATGTGATCTACACATTGACATCTACAACTATTCTTTATATATCAACTCCATCTTTGAGATTCAACAAACCTTTATTAACACAGTTTTGAAATCCGTGCTGGATCTGGATAACGAATTTCCGACAGCCGTGGACTCGCCGCTCGGACGCGTCAGTGCGGCACCAAGCTGCAGCCAAGCAACTAACCTTTTCCCGGCACACCGACGCCGACTTTACTGCGCGACCATCGTGAACAGAAGCTGCTGCGGCTGGACCTGGCAGCGTCCACCCTTCCCAGTCCTTCAATTCCTCACACGCCACTGTCACTCAACCAAAGCTTTCTCAGACGAACCTCTCCACCATCAGAGTCTCCCCACGATCTAATTACCTGCCTCTCTAGCCCCCTGCCTTCGTCGCTGTGTTCGATCAATCTCTACTGCACTCACAAGCCACTTTCTGTTTCACATTCAACGCTTCTTCACACCGTCCACACGAAGCCCTCATATATATATCTCTCATCCACCAGGGTTTCTCAATTGTACACAGTTTCAGCATTCACTATCACATCGACTTACTGCAGGATCGAGAGAACCTCTTACAAACTAATCCTGCATAGAGTGCTACGTGGGGACTCAAGTCCAGTGTTCGCAATTGACATCGAGCTTCAGGAGCGGGCTTAGATCAGGGTTTCTCAAGTGGGTACAGCTTGAGCATTCGCGATCAGATCGAGTTACTGCAGGATATATCGAGAGAATCTCTTACTACTAGCTTCTCAGTTCGATTCCAGTTTGATCATGTCGGACCATCGCCGTCACGGTCACCACGGTCACCACGGGGGCGCATCGTCCAACGCTAGCTATGGCGCTCCAACTTACAACTTCGATCCGATGCAGCAAGCTGCATACGGCCAACAACTAGTGATGCCGTCTCACCACAATCTGAAGGCGGAGGAGCACCGGCTGAAGCAAAATGAGCACCGCGCTGAGATGGGCGCTGTTGGCGCCCTTGCGTTTGCCGCTGTAAGTCTGATCTTTTGCTTTGGAAATCATCAAACAAGTTTCATTTCATGTTGCAAACTTCCTAGACTGTTTCTAGATGCATGAGTAGAAGCTAGCATCTGACCATTTGTTGTTGCATACTTGTTACAGTATGAGAAGCATCAAGAGAAAGTGGATCCTGCTAATGCACACAGACACCATGTTGAAATGCAAGTGGGGGAGGCTGCAGCTCTAGGACTTGGAGGGTATGGTCTGTATGAGCATCATGAAGCAAGCAAAGTACATAAGCAAGAAAAACATCATGGACACAAGCATGGGCGTAATTAGATGTGATCACAAGTACTAGCATCTTGAGATAGAATTTAGGTTTTTATAGATGGATAGTTAGGTAGACACCTAAACCGTCAAATTGAGCAATCTAGCAAACTTGGGGATACAAGAATTTATTTGTAAAGCATTTGAAATTGAATATTTATGAGGATTCTACAAGAAAATAAAAATGAAAATTTATGTATGATTCATGTGAATTAGGAATTTTCAAAGTGGAAGTTGCGTAGACCACTTATACTGTTGGTTCGCAACCGTGGTAGGAGGGGTGGATCTGCATGTTAGTGTTGAACGGGTTCGTGTCTACCACAATGTCGCACCACCGCTTGGATGTACTTGTGGATGCCAAGCATCCATCAGGAAGAAGTCTTGAAGCGCAGCATGCATGCCGGAGGGCCCCTCAATTTCCGCCCATGGCCAGCCTCTGCTCACCATCCACCTCTGTCGAGGTGCCCCCATTTGCAGCGTGCGACACCGTCGTTTCCGTGATGCTACACCAGTGGGCGGGCTTGCTCTGGATGACCCTCTCGTGGATTGAATAAGACATGGTGACTGCATGAGATTTTCGGAAGTGAACTGAAATGGAAATTCGGTAATGGAAGGCGCAGACACTGAGAGTGAGAGCTGGAAAAGATAGTGTGGATGTTGTCTAGAATCATCTGTTAATTAGCCTCATCCGGAGCTGCAATGAGGAAACATTTGGCCTGTGTAAAAGGTTCGGTAACACATACGGTAACACAATCGGTAAAACATACGGAAATGTGTCAAGTAGTCATGGTATTGAAGATTACTCTGTGCGGCTAAACACTGAGAGACTGGGATATTGTATAGAGAAGCAAGTGTGGATGCTGTCTGGCTGAAGGGCTTCACTTGGCCTGTGCACAAGATTCTTGAGGGTAGATTTGAATTAACCCCTAAGAGCATCCCCAGTCGTCCCCTAAAGGAGCAACGCAAATTTTCCAAGTTCAGTTGGCTCAGTACGGAATGAGTATTGATCCTCAATTTTTGAGATTTTTGTGGCGATTCTACTCTTTGTAATGAAGATGGGATGGTAATTTGCGTACGTAGGTGACATATAGATTAAATGAGACAATCATGCAAAGGTGAAAAACGTGAGTGTGGGAAGCTCCTGAAAATTTGCATACAATGTGCTATGGATCTGAAATTTTGTAAATACTGAGCTAACACCCCATAGACACAACTGCTGAATTCATTTTACCAAATCAAGACTAAACTTTGCGTTTTGGGCATTTTCAGAAAATTTCAAACTGGGGCTGGGGGCAAAAAAAGGAAGTGCAGCCAAATTTGTATCCTATAATCTTACTTTTGAGAAACCTTAACGATTGAAAATTTGTAGGTGCTTATAAATACAAGTTGGTTGAAATATCTTATGGTTGAATCAGTTAGAATAAGGCAATATTCATTAAATTGACACAATGTGCAGTCTCATTATAATTATGACAACACTTATTTCGTTATAATGGGGATATTCAAATTATCAAAAACCCCATGATGTAGGTGGAGTTGAGCTAAATTGTACCCGTAGATTGGGTACTTCACTGAAACTGAACAAAACAATTAATCATCGAAATTTTCGAATGGCCATAACTTACTCAAATTTTGTCCAAATTGAGCATATGAGGTGTTATTTGACATCTACAAAAAACGTAGATGTCAAAAAACACCTCATATGCCCAATTTGAACAAAATTTGAGTAAGTTATGACCATTTGAAAATTTCGACGATTGGTTGTTTTGTTCAGTTTCAGTGAAGTACCCACTCAGTGGGTACAATTTAGGTCGACTCAACCTAAAGTGTAATTTCTCAACATCATGGAATTTTCCCATTATAATGAAATAGCTCATTGACCCCAAGTTTGAAAGATAATAAGTGTTCATTATATTGAGACAATTCGTTATATTAACCCCTAACGCCTAAACGACCATTTTCTGGCCGCTTTCCAAATCTAACGGGTTGTCCGGAATAAAAATTTGAAAATTTTGAAAAATAAAATATATTTTAAAATACTACATCAAGTCTACTTTCCAACGCAATTTGAATTATGTCAATCCGAGTTAAACTCCACCCGGGAGAATTTTTCAAAGTGAATCACTTCAACATTGTTTTAGTGTTATAAAATTAGCTATTTGGGGAAAGTAATGATGTTCCCTCCATCATTTCTTTTGTTTTTTTGAAGTTTACAATAGATTAACCAAATTTAACCAATCATGCTGAATTTTAAACTCTAAAAGTGAAAATTAGAATTTATACAAATTTTCAAAGGTTAATGTTTTTAAATTCATTAAATAAATATCTAAAGTTATTTTTGGAAGTTTGACCGTACACATAATTTGTAGAGATGATGCCCTACATTTTGTCTGTTGAACCAAACTTCATCAAACATATGGAAGGCACATATTATAACACATCTATGTTTTGTCCAATACCCCTCGGGCTTTTAGGGGTTAAGACTTACTATGTTGAATCAATCATATTTATTTGTCAAATTAATATTAGTCATAAGAACCTGTTGAAGTCTAAAGATTCAAGCTGCATTTCTTTGCATAAAGGTTTTAGATCAAAATCAATTTGCCTTTTTTTTGAAAAAGGGTAGTTTTGGAGTGTTTAGAGATAAACATAGTTGTGGTCCTTTAGGAATTAATGACCTGACATGATCCATGAGACATATGCTAGTGAGAGATTATGGACTACTCTAAAATCCTCATGCGGCAGATGATGTCAATTCACTTGTACTGAATGATGTATAAAGGCCGATATGTACAATGATCGGTTGTTTACCATACCCTATGCTAAGGTCAGTTTCGTAAATACTTAGACAAAAATTGGAGTATGTCTTAAATATGAAAAATATGTACAACTATTTATGAAAATCTTAGAAACTTTTATATGGACGTCTTTAGTTCTTTGTGAAATCAAAAATTCTATAATTAGGAAATTTTCCAAAATGTTGAAAATTAAGAATTGGCATTTTGTACAGTGTGAAATTTAAAATTAAACTCTTTTGACACACAAGTGTTGAAACTGACCTTAACATATGGTATGTAAAATTTTATTCGCTTACCATATATCCAAGCTCTAAAGAAGAAATGTTTGTGTGCAAGTATCCTCTTTACCAACTAAGCCTTTGTTTTCACAGCGTTACCTGTATTACAAAAAATGTGAGGCTTCCTAAAGGCTACTAGTTCTCATGCAAGAATATTTATAATTTAAAAAAAATTGTTAAATTGCTTGATGTAATGTGGTGTTGGATTTAGAGCAAGGGCCACTATCTTGTTCACCCTACATGTGCAATTACCTAAACATTCTTCCAATTAAAATCATGTCTCCTAGTGGTTCTGCAAAAGCAAAAAGTAAGATATCATTTATTATAATAACTTGTTAATTGTAACCAAAAAACTGAAAAATTAAAAAAAATTAGAGGAAATATTAACCTCACCAAAACTCACTAATTTAAAAAAGCCAACGAGAATTTGGAGGTTTATAGGACCACAAGGTTTTTAGCCTTCTACTGTTGACCTCAAAATCATAGCCAGTGATCTCGAAGTACTGTTGCAAATTCGAAATCATAAAGAAGTCCACATCATCTTTAGCTAAACATTGGGTGGTGAGACATTGTATTTAATGTTAAAGCTTCTACAACGCTACTGTTGAAAAGGGTAGACTCCACTAACTACTAAAGAACCTTATAACTAGCATTAATTGCAAAATTTTCATCCAAAATTTGTAAACGTTTTCAAAGATTTTCTCCTTCCAATACTTCAGAAATATATTCACCTCCATTCTCCAAATTGCTAAGTGACCAAAGTTGTATCGATTCTCTGTGTTTATAACCCTTCAGTGCCTAGCTCACCTGTCCACATTCTCGTCAAGGCTGTGACAAAATTGCAAATAACAAAAGATCCGTGAGTAATTGGATTTTGAATTGTGAAGTTTAAAGTTAGGGATTTATAATACACATCTTTCAGAGTTTTAGAAAAAGAAAATTTCAATTTGGAGTTCTGCAACTATCAAAATATCTATGAACAAAATGCAAAAATACTGCAAATACTTGAAAATATAGTAAATACTTACAAAAACAAGACATGTACTATGCGGAATTTCTTGTGTTTGGAGGTTTGTTATATTGTTAATTTTTTTGGATTATTTTCTATTGTTCATATTCCATTATTTAGTATATGTATTTCTATCTTGATCAATGTACCAACTCCTTCCGTACTTTAACTTATAAATGTTTGTCCTAAACCATATATCGATAAGCCACTGTCACGTGTAAAATTCACAACAATTATGTGTGAGTCCATTATTGATATGAAACATTGCAACAGAGAGGTGTTGACATAGGTCATTGGTGAACCTTTTCAATTTCATTTTAGAAAATTTAACCCAAATTCTATTTAACTTTGAAATCACACATCCTCCAAAATCTCATTTTTGAGTGTGCAATATATAGTTCAAAGTCATAGTATAATCTTGCAATTTCATCATTAGATGATTCTTTGGTGTTGGAAAAATGTCTATACTCTAGTTGAGGATACAATTGTAGGGTTAATTTACAATTTAATCACTTCTTTATCTGATAATATCAATCATGGTGGAAAAGTCCACTGAGATCAAGTGCACCAAACTACAGTATCCTAGACACTAAAGGGATAACCTTGTCAAGATTTGTATAGAATTGAGTCTGCACAATCCAAGGCGGACAATGACACCCTCATTGCAACATTTTATATACAAGGTATCTTCCATTCTTGCATCAAAAAAATTCCACATTTAAAAGGAGTATTTCCATCTTTTATGGTTTGACACATTTTGCAAAGCAAATATGGCATGACGGCAAGAAGGTGTGAAATATTCAATACTATTGTTATTTGCCACTGTCTTGACATTACCGATTTGTTGGGAATCCTGGTTCTTATCTTTGAATGATAGTAACTTTCAAAAATAATTAGACCAAAATTATATGTATAGGTATCGAAATAACATAAATATATATGTATGTATATATGTATGTATATATGTATGTATATATATATATATATATATATATATATATATATATATATATATATATATATATATATATATATATATATATATATATATGATATTGATAATTTGCAGCATTTCACCTATTTTGAGGCCTTCTATACATTGGTAGTTTTAGTGTTTTACGTTAAGAGTTCAACCCCAGGGTGCACTCTTTTATGTGTAAGAAGAATCCCATGAGTGCACAAGAGGGGGATTAATTTGAACACTAAGTACCGTACTATGTATACACACAAGAAGCATATTTAGGACTAAAAATAGGGTTTTATATTTATATTAGACATATAGACATGAATAAATATAAAAATATTCTAACGTCTACAAGGGATATTTGGAAGGGGGTTGTGAACCCACACGATACCGAGGTCTAATCCATAAGCGTGCAAGGAGCCCCGTAGGGCTAGGTTTGGTCGTTGTTTAGTCAAATGCTTATTTTCAGCCGGTTCCTAATTTCAAATGAAAATGGTCCCAACTAAGAAAGTATGGGGGTTATCATCTTAGTTTTAGTCCAGTTTCCCATTTTTTGAAATTATCAAAATTGCATTCCTTGTAGCATTTTATAGCTCAAAACACTAAAATTCCAATATACATTGTTCAAAAAGTTTATCTACCAAAGTTCTTTACATGTCGACTCAAGAAGCATACCACCTACACCTTGTTGTTCATCACTATTATTTACATTTTCTTTAAAAAGTTCATACTATTCTGAGCATATTTGTAATTACTATGATTTTTACAAGAGAAAATCATAGAAAAATCTTGTAATTTCTTGACAATCATAGAAAAATCTTGTAATCCCCACAAGTAGAGTGTGGGGATATAATGAACTAAAAGGTGATTTGAAGAGCCATTTCATAATAGGCTAGGATCAAGAGTCAAGAGACATTTTTGAAGGGCCCTTCGCACTATTCATTTACTTCTTGAGTGTGAGAGACTATGAGAGGGCATGGATGGCCATGCTCTTTTACTAAGAAAATATAGAAAAGATCATTTCCAACAAAATATCTTCCTATAAGGACGAGATTCTGTTGGTTCCAAAACGTTATGCTACAGAGCTAACCAAGGGTCCAAATTCGGTGTGAACAGTCATCACGTCTCTCCTATTCGGCACAGGCGCGGAGTCCCCGCTCCAACGCGTCAGCGCGGCACCCAGCGGCAGCCAAGCAACTAACCCCTGTTATCCTATCCCCGTACACCGACTCCGACTTTACTGCGCGTCCATAGTGAACAGAAGCTGCCGCAGCTGGACCTGGCAGCGTCCATCCTTCCCAGTCCCTCCTCACACGCCACAGTCATTCAACCAACGCATTCTCAGACGAAACTCTCCACCATCAGAGTCTACCCACAATCTAATTACCTGCCTCTCTAGCCCCCTGCCATCATCGCTGAGAGTGTTCGATCAACCTCTACTGCACTCACAAGCCACTTTCGGTTTCACACCCAACGCTGCTTCACGCCGTCCACACGAAGCACTCATAAATATCTCTAATCCACCAGGGTTTCTCAATTGTACACAGTTTCAGCATTCACTATCAGATCGACTTACTGCAGGATCGAGAGAACCTCGTATCAGCTAATCCTGTATAGAGTGCTACGTGGGGACTCCAGTCCAGTTTTCGCAATTGACATCGAGCTTCAGGAGCGGGCTTAGATCAGGGTTTCTCAATTGGGTACAGTTTGAGCATTCACGATCAGATCGAGTAACTGCAGGATATATCGAGAGAATCTAGCTTCTCAGTTCGATTCCAGTTTGATCATGTCGGGCCATCGCCGTCACGGTCACCACGGGGGCGCATCGTTCAACGCTGGCTATGGCGCTCCGACTTACAATTTCGATCCGATGCAGCAAGCTGCATACGGCCAACAACAGATGGTTCCGGAGCCGTATGGCATGCAAGGGTTTCAGCAACCAGGCTACTACGGCGCTCCTATGAGCTATGGACAACAACAAGTGATGCCGTATCCTGGTCAGTACAACAATCTGCAAGCGGAGGAGCACCGGCTGAAGCAAAATGAGCACCGCGCTGAGATGGGCGCTGTTGGCGCCCTTGCGTTTGCCGCTGTAAGTCTGATCTTTTTGCTTTGGAAATCATCAAACAAGTTTCATTTCATGTTGCAAACTTTCTAGACTGTTTCTAGATGCATGAGTAGGAGGTAGCATCTGACCATTTGTTGTTGCATTCTTGGTACAGTATGAGAAGCATCATGAGAAAGTGGATCCTGCTAATGCACATAGACACCATGTTGAAATGCAAGTGGGGGAGGCTGCAGCTCTAGGACTTGGAGGGTATGGTTTGTATGAGCATCATGAAGCAAGCAAAGTACATAAGCAAGGAAAACATCATGGACACAAGCATGGGCGTAATTAGATGTGATCACAAGTACCAGCATCTTGAGATAGAATTTAGGTTTTTATAGATGGATAGTTAAGATAGACACCTAAACCGTCAAATTGAGCAATTTAGCAAACTTGGGGACACAAGAATTTATTTGTATAGCATTTGAAATTGAACATTTACTGATGATTCTACAAGAAAATGAATATAAAAGTTTATGAATGATTCATGTGACTGAATTATGAATTTTCAAAGTGGTAGTGGCGTAGACGACTTTCTTTGTTGGTTCGCAACCGTCGTACGAGGGGTGGATCTGCATGTTAGTGTTGAACGGCTTCGTGTCTACCACAATGTCGCACCACCGCTTGTACTTGTGGATGCCAAGCGCCACCAGGAAGAAGTCGCCATGCGGGTTCTTGTAGCGCAGCATGCATGCCGGAGGTCCCCATTTCGCTCATGGTTAGCCTCTGGTCACCATCCACCTCTGTCGAGGTGCCCCCATTTGCAGCGTGCGACACCGTCGTTTCCACGATGCTACACCAGTGGGCGGGCTTGCTCTGGATGACCCTCTCGTGGATTGAATAAGACATGGTGACTGCATGAGATTTTCGGAAGTGAACTGAAACGGAAATTCGGTAATGGAAGGCGCAGACACTGAGATTGAGAGCTGGAAAAGATACTCAATGACCGGTTTCATTGTTTTCAGTCAGTTGTCTCTTTTTTTATTTTGAAGGAAAGAAAAGAATTTCTAGCTGAGGTTTGGGACCGTGAAGAATCCTTGGCTGTATTCCTGATCATTTAACAGTTTGCATTTATTATGAGTTGATCTGGCACAATGTTATATGCATAACATTCAGTAGCCTTCCAAGAGGTTGCCTTTAATTTAGTTTCATCCACCTTTATATATGGAGTGACGAGTGATTTATAATTGAATGAACTATTGAATCAAATAAAGAATTACAAAACACTGTTGAATTGTGATTGAGTGAGTGCTTTTGATTACTGTTCACCATGGTTGACTGCTCTTGCTTAATGCCACCTACCCATATAGCTATTGATGTGATGTGGAATATCCCACATCATTTCATTTGGGGGTGAAATGATGTGGGATATATTCCACATCATTATGTTGGGAGAAGGCAATAGTCACAGAGGCTACTGAATGTTATGTGGCTTTGAGTTTGAATCATGAAGCCCTTTGCGGTCATGTATTTTGGCTTTCTATATTTGAACTTTTTGTATTCTGAAAATATATTGTCATCGGTTTAACCCCTAAGCGTCCCTAGCTTTTTTGGGTTTAAAAACATCATCGCTTTTGATGTGTTATAGATCTAAATGTAATTGAGGTATAGAAATCTCAACTGTACAATCTTGTAATATACATATCGTAGATGATGTGGATCAAATTTGGAGTCATTTGGCCATATAGATTGCAAGATCAATGTTTTTGTGTTAAAAAAGGATGCTGAAATTTTCCTAGCAACACAATTAGAGGTGAAATTCGTTTTTAAAATTACTCAAATGAAAAAACTTTCAACTATAAAGTAGTTCAAAATCATCATATTAACACATTGGTACAAAAAAAACTCATGAAAAATTCAATGTGCCCTAAAATGGCCTTGCAATGTCAAAAAGTAGCTCGAAAAGTGACCCATTTGACCCAAAAAGCAAAAAGTGTTCAAACTAGACCCGTGCACTAAAATGACTCCCAAACATTCATAACAACATGGATTGAAATGAAAATTTTACCATGATAACTAGACTTCAAGGAAAATCCAACCCAATAATTGTTATTGAGAACGGACATGGGATGGAGATACAAGCCCCGAAGTTGCAGCCCTCAAAATGCACAAAAACTGTCCAAAAAGAAGGACCCTACTTTCAAATGATCACCAAAAGTTCAACACATCTTGAATTGACCTGAGATTTTACCGCTTATTCCATACATCATGCAGTTTGTTTTTCCAAAATTTCATTGAAATTGGACACTTTTTGCAAAAGTTACAGCTCTTTGAAGGTGAATGTACCCCAAAAATCGTCCAAAATATGGACGTCGGGACGGTTAGGGGTTAAGTACATCATAGTTTATGATGTATTTGAATGCAATATCAAATGTTGGACTTATACAATGTGGATTATTCATAGAACTTCACAAAGCATAGGTGCTTTGTGAAGTGTGTTTCATTCAATGAAAATACCTGTTTCATTGGGTCTTTTTGAGTCCAACTTTTTTATTGTTTTTATCAAGTTGTCGATCCGCACATTTACTTTTACTTCAACTCAGCTCTGATCCAAACAGTGCTTTTTATGCTAAAATGAAACAAGAACCTACACATTTCATTGCTACTATGCTTTGCAATAGATTTGCAAACCTACCAAAAAGGGGTTTAGTAGTTTTTATGTTTTCATTTTTGAATGTTTAAATTCTCTAGGTTTATACATTCTATACTATGTTTCAAACGTCAAGTATGTATGTTTAAAACTACCATGGTTACTAAACAACTAGAATGCCAAGTTGTGATTTTGAGGCAGTTCTGTAGTGTTGTGATATGTGGCAGAATCATTTTTCATATCCCTGCTCTTGAATGGAAGCCTCGAGATCAACCAAAAGTACATAAATTAAGTGAACGTTTTTGATTCAATAGTATCATAATACTAAGCGTGCTTCTGATGGAGACCTAAATTGATAGCAGGCTGCATGCATTTTAGCACTGACAGCTTTGAGGAGAAAGGTCATGCTTCAGTTTTCATGAACAACAAAAAAGGAAACTGTTGTTTTCCATTGTTCCTTTAACATTACTAGATCATACATTGATTGCTATGATTGTACCATTTGTTAGCGACGTAGGAGAGTACCTATAATAACATTATGGAACCTCCCTAAATGTTACTTAACTCTTA
This sequence comes from Pohlia nutans, assembly GCA_022496805.1. Taxonomy (NCBI): domain Eukaryota; kingdom Viridiplantae; phylum Streptophyta; class Bryopsida; order Bryales; family Mniaceae; genus Pohlia; species Pohlia nutans. The sequence continues at coordinate 10,463,439 of CM040092.1, read as the reverse complement.
AAGGACACAATTTTTTATTTTTTCATTTTTTTTTCATTTTTGAGCAACATTTTCACATCTTTACTTGTATATATTTTTTGAATTTCCTTTAAGCACATTATAGTCAACACCAAAATGACGCTAGAGATGTGATTTCAAAGAAAAATCCCAATTGACTACATTAGCAATTTTTTTCAAAGTAGGTCATCAAAAAATGCTTTGAAGATTAAACTTTTAATTTTTCTTAAATTTGAATGACGGGATAAAATTAAAATTAGAAAATATTAGAACCAAAGAATATAAATATTCATTTCACACACCTTGAAAAAATAACAACATGATTGAACAAAATCTCATATATTTATAAATGGTCAAAGTTTTGTTGATTTTAGAACACACAAATATATTTTATGTGTATTTCTCACTTTATATTGATCATTTTTGCGAATGGAAAAATCAAATAGATGACTTGAATTTTTTTGGAAGGGGTTAATTTTTGGAGATTTGCCAAAAAAGTCATCTTACAAATTAGTAATCTTAAGAATTTGCATAGTAGTGTTGATGTTTCTTTAGTGAAGGATTTATCTGTATTTTCCTGCAAACAACAATCACTGAACTCGGAAGCAATTTTCATTTGCCTACTCCGTACGTACATCCCATTTTCTTCTGGACCCTACAACAAAAAGCCACTAGTAGAAAATGTATTGTTTTTCACTTACTATAAATGAAAAAGGAATGAAATCGTGCCAGGCACATGGGCTATGTTAGTGCTGGTGAGTGGTTTTGGTCACAAGAAGACATAAATATAAACATAATATTCAACCACTATTCACTGTTCCCTCAAAAATGGAGAATGAAAAACGACAAGTCTTCTACTAGCGATCAAATATAAACAGTCTAAGTTCACCACAAGAGGCTTAGAAGACTGACTAAGGCCATATTTGTTATATTGAGACTTTTTGCAGTCTCATTTTTATATTCGACTCAAAGATAAACCGTTTTATATCTTTACTAGTATTTTTTTATAAATATTTAACAACACCAAATTTTAGGATTTCATTATAGAATCACTATTTGAGTGTTTTTTTTTTTTTTTTTTTTCAATTATTATTTTTAAAATGAATTTTTGAATAACTAGCATTATGTCTCAAAATCTGTGAAAAGTCTCAATATAACGAATATGGACATAGACGGTGATCTTGAAAACTACACATGCAGCGAGCTTCACAATTATAGTACTCCGTATGATTTTGCTGACTCAACAAGTATCATACAATAATGAACTGGATGCTTTGAATTCTGAAAACCACATCTGAACTACACCCAACAACAACAACCCTGAACTACAACAACAAACATTTCAACAACGGCCAACAACAATTCCTCACCTCCGTCTTCGATCAATATATAACTTTGCAAACTGTGGAAATTGTTTCAAGGCCTGTTCACCGTGCCTGTTCATGGAGAATTCACACCAATTAATGGACTCCCCACAAATGAGAATGACAGACAGGGACACATGTTGTATCGGGAACCTCACCTCGGCAAATGTCCCCTGGCGACATTCTCCAGGGGTGCCCCACGAGAGGTTCCCGATACTACATTCCAACCTGACAGATATATTTGGAGAGACGTAAGGTGGTTACCCCATTCCCAACTGAATAAGAAATACGGATATGAGGCATTGATATTATTTAGTATTATTATTTTTTAGAGGTAGGCAAGAAGAAATAGATTCCAACACAAGTTGAAACATAAATTTTGGATGAAGAATGAATTAGTTATAAAATTTCAAAGTTGAAGTATGACGCATCCCATTCACGTCATATAGGTACACCTCTTTCTGTCTAGAGAAGATTTGTATTGCACACACTAAAGATGCTTAAACCAACAACAACGAATCCATAACCACACTTACATATACTAAAACCAACAAGAGAGAACCCATTACCAACTGTAACTCAAGCTACAACCAACATCATTGCAGCATTGATTGTGGATAATGCCACTAGCTGTTGGTGAAAGGAGCCACTTGGTAATGGGGTAACCACCTTAAGTGGAGAGGTCCAAATCTGTTAAGAGAGTGCAATATATTGCCTCAAGAAAAAACTCTAAATATAGGGGAGTAGAGTAACTCAAACAACGTTTAACCCTTAACTGCCTGGGCGTCCATATTTTGGACGATGTACAGATTTCATCCATGTTTTCTCATCCGTCATGAACTTTTTGCAGTGTGGATTTTTTACTATAGATTTTATGGGAAGTTAGCTTCATGCATGTGTGATCCGTTTAGAAAGGGGATGATTTGTGAAAATTTTATGCCTCATTTCATGTTGTAGTGATTCATCCAAAATTTCAAAGATTTAAGTGTAAAAGTGCTCTTGAAAAAGTCAACTCATAAAATTAAGGAACCAAAAAATCTCCAAAAATCACTACACTTAGAGTATAACATTTCAACCAATCAAAACAAATTTCATCCACATATTGTCATTATCTTATTCGTAATTGAATTACAAAAGAATTTTGAATTTTGAGTTTCACAATTTATACAAAAATATTGGTGATAGCAATCATGGATCTAACTGTATGGATAGAATCTAAAATTCATAATGTACAACTTTTATTCATACATCAAGTTCAAAATATCCCTCTAGATTGCATTTTATAATGTATCTTTATAAAACTGCCAAATTTGGAGAGGGCTCTAGGCATTTAGGGGTTAAATAGTTTGTTAAGCAACATTTAGGAACCATAATATTTTTATAGCTACTTCCCTAACATTGCTAACAAACATTGTTAACAAATATAGCAACCAGTCTATGATCTTGGTAATGTAGTGCAAGTGGTGGTCACTCAGTAGGCACGCTCAGAAGCACCCATAAGAGCATCCGCAACCATGCCTATGCCCTCCTAGAGTCTGATACACGCAATAACTAGATGAAAAATGCTAAGGGCCCTTCAAAAATGCCTCTTGCCTCTCAATCCTAGCGTGTTAAGAAATGATCCTTCAAATCTAAGTTTAATTGACTATATCCTACATTCTACTTGTGATTGGTCCATTGACACTTTTGGTGCTTGAGGGGCATTCAAAGGTGGGGGAGTGTAAGTTCAAGGGCTCTTCAAATATAGATGAATAATTTTAGCGAGTCAACTTTAGCATGTATGGGTGCGGATGCTCTAAGACTACATCCATTAAAATTCTACAAGCACACAAACTTTGCACTTAAAAAAAATGTGGCAAAATTGCAAGATAAGGCCGAGGTTGATGATTGTCAGTTCTCTTCAATTCACAGCATAATTTCAGAAAATGCATGATGAGGGGATCACCAACCCCATGAAAATGTGACCCACAAGTATAACATTTAGTAACCAAATACTCTTTGCCTTTCTTTCATACATCATCTTGGGACTCCACCTGTCCACTTAGCTAGTGATTTGGTCGTGTTGGGTGTGGAATATGCTCAACCATTTACCGTGGGGTAACATAACATTCAATAGCATTCAGCCACTCTGCCTTTTCATCCATCATGTGATTTGTAGTGCATCATGTGATTTCCATCCATGTAGTGGATTAAGTGCAGCCCTTTATTTTTCATTTTTTAGAGAGTGGAGGGTGGGGAAAGAAGCAGGAAGGTCATAGACCACTGTCAATGGAGGGACAAATGAAGTGGCACAATGTTCAAGGAATTTTTTTATTATGGTTGCCCATTTTCTATTGGTTAGCCATGCACTATAACATTCTTGGGTTAAAGTATTATTACTTATAATGTTGCTCTCTTTAAAAGTGAGGTACATGTGGGGATGTGTCAACAAAGACCATGCGTGATTACATTTCCTTTTAGTTTTTCAAAACTTCCATCTATGAGAAAACATGGGTAGTTACTAATTGTTCTTTGATGATAATGCAAAATATGCTGCACATTCTCCTCAAGAGCAAGGCAGAGCCAGTGAAGGCTACTGAATGTTATGTAAGGCAAAGTCACTACAAGCTACTGAATGTTATGAAAAACGAGAACTTTTGGTAACTTTCGGGTATTTGCCAGACAATTACAGTTCTCCCAAAACTGAAGTATTTCAGAAGGATTGTGTAGGTTTCGCAATTAGCACGTGTTTTAAAAGATTGCTTTTGTGTAGAATATGTACATATTCCAACTCATACATAATTTGACGATTGTAATGCTCTCGCTAGTATGCTTTCATGTATTCATAATCGGTTTCCGTAGTGTTTTGCCAACGTGTCAGTTTAACCCTTTTACTGTATTGGTAATTGTAGACAGTGTTTCCAAATACTAGAGCAACACCGGAAGATGGCATAGAAGCAGATCCTAGTACAGAAGAGAGATTCTAAAAACCGACTTGAGCCTGTTGATTTGGTAAAAAAGGAAAACTAGGAACGCTTGGAAACTCACCCATGTGTTTTTGATTTTGAAATGGTGCAACATAATTTCAATGGCTATTGGAATCATTAGCTACAAAAACACGTGAATTCTGAAACGGACCTTGAAAACCACTGTACTAATACACATACGGACAATCATGACGAACCTCAATTCCAAAACAATGACCTCAGTCATACCACCAAAGCTAAACTCAAACACAAACTGCTATTGCTTATGACCAAAAGCTACCTTACACCTAGCACCCTCGTAATTTTCAGCAGATGCAAACAGAGAATCAAAAAATATAGATTGTCATTATAAGGAAAATGAACCGCATCAATTGCATGATTTTCACTAGCAATTCCGCCATTGAATCCTTCCTCATTGCAACTACACAAGAGATTTGCGCACTAAATCAAACTCTGAATTGCCTACTAACCTACCAGGAGAATCAGCAACACTGACTCTCTTTCCTATACGCGCTCGTTTACAAACTCTCGGAAACAAATCCAAAAGACAATCCTCACCATCTAACGGAGATTCATTAGGAGAGAATTCGGGCCTTCAAAAGGCCTCTTCCCTTTGTCAAACTGCTGATCAGCAATAAACCAACAACAACCAAACAAAAATAAAATAAAATAAAAATCACAGTCTGACGTAGCAAACGGTTGGCCGTGTCAGACTACAATTTATTTTTTTAAATTTAAATTTAAAAAAAAATTTAAGAATTTTTGGTTTAAAAAAAAAAAAAAATTTAATCTGACCAGCTGAATTCAGTTGATGTGAAGTGGGGGACTTCTTGAGGCGCCATATCTCTCCTAATGCTTTGTTGAAACCAAAGACTAAATCATAGCTTGGAAACGCATCAATTCCAACAGCAGAATTCAACCCACGGGCATGACAAGAATCCATAATTCGCTCAGTACTCCCGCATGAAAACGCAACAAATTCTAAATTCAAAATGTTACCTAACAAAAAACGCACAAAAAACATCGCAAAACAAAATGATAGCACACAAAAGATACAATCAAATTTGAATTTGCGGCTCTAGAGCACAGACATTGCCATCGCATCACTCGAAATCAAAATAGCACTTAAAAACAAAATTCGAAAATGCACACAGAATTTCAAAATGTATCCACAAAGCCACCACCGCAACCTGCCCCAGTGCCCCCGCCCACCAATCGGCCTCCCAGGTACAATAGCTAGCAGAAATAGGTGTACAAGCCAGGATGATTTACAAAATCAGCTACCAATCCTAGGGAAAAGACCATAATATCGCAAGGAAAAGACCATAAGAGCATATAATTGCAATAAACATATAGCACAACTTTTATAGTTAAAATATACAAAAAATAGCTTAATTCAAATATGCAACAAAGATGTACAAGTTTTTTTGCAAAAACTAATATCATTGTACATTAATTGTAGAAAAAAAGACCACAAGCTACAAATAACTTCACAACTCAAAAACGCGACTTCTAAGCATTCATAATGACTACCGTACTTTAGGGGCAGCTTTGTCGCCCCTCGGTCGAATAACTAATTAATTTCAAAAGCTGGTGTCCGGCAGTAAAAAAAGTAATTTCTTAAAATTCGACTGTTTGAAGAAATAAATAACTATAAGTTCGACTGTCAGGCTACAATCGTTTCCGGGCAGCAGATCGTTGGTCGCAGCACCCAGCGGCCGCGACTATAAACCCCCCCCCCCCCCAAAAAAAAAACCTTCAACCAGCTTCTACCTCCTTCAAGTAGCTTCCGCCTTCCTCAAGTAGCTTTTTGGTTCATGTGTTGGATTTCAGGATATTTCGTCATTCATCTAATTTTAATTCATGGTTTTCTGGCAAATTGGCAACGTAATTTTAAAAAAAATCCGGCATTATTATTTGGAATTATTTTTTGCCGAAGCTGCCCCTAAAGTACAGTACCACCCTGTGTAGTTACCTTTTGCTTTGTAAGCATCAGCAGCTCTTTGAGGCATAGAACATATCAACTTCCTAACAACATCAACCTCAACACTATACTAAATTTTTTGAATCTTATCCCATAAATTGCTTTTGCTAGTGGGTTTCCTCTTAGACCTTCTCATTCAACAATCTACTTCTTTCCAGAGGTGTTCTATAGGATTGAGGTTAGGCGATTGCAATAGGTGCCAAATAACTAATTTTTTTGTGCAAGCAACCAATCTACAACGTAATGTGCAGTGTGTTGGAAAATAACGTAAACTCTCCTCCTCTAAACCATGCATGTATATAGTGTTTATAAGTTCTGTCTCTAGAATGTATTGATACACATATCTATCCATCCTCCCTTCAATCAAATGAAGCTTGCCAATTCCTTCCCAACTCATGCAACCCTGAACCATTATGCTTCATCCAATAAGTAGCCTTAGTTACTCCACTGAAAATTTCATCATTCTCAACAGAGAATTGAAGTTACTTCCCATTATCATTTCATTGTTTTCAATGAATTTTAAGGTTTGAGATTCAATAGCTGGATGCCAAATGAATTATCAAACCATGAATTCAAAGATCATAATTCAAATCATGGAATAAAATTTATTAAGGAATATGAAATATTTGAAAGAGCATTTGTGATTATCCTTAATGAATTTAATGCAATGGAAATGAAATGATGGTAGGCGCTTCTTCAAGTACCTAGCTCCCCTTTAGTGGCATAGTTACATAGCAACTCTTATCACTATGAATTAGGTAATGCCATGTAGATGGTCTTATGGTTATGGAAAATAACCTCATGACAAAATCTATTGAGTTGATAGGCAAGGTAGGTTACTTCATGGAGTTGAATTTATCATCGAAGAATCATTTTTCATACCGTCATCTATCATTAATTTTGAGTGTGTTCACCATATTTTAATTTTGAAGCTATGATAGTCTTCATTCTAATCAGTGTTGTTTTTAAAACTAATTTAAACTCTCAATTTTGAAGGGGAAAAGGTTGCTCCACAAAACTTTTGGAAGGACTCAAAAACAATTGTTGTCTCCCACCACAATGCGGGCCACAATGCATAATTCCAAACAATGTAACAATATTTATTAAGTGATGACTACACGCAATGGAATGAAGAGTTGTAGTGATGAAACACTAGCATTTTAATCACTTCAAATTTGACCTCGTCATCTTTTTAACCCCTAAATGCCGCTTAAACAAAAATCTAACTTATGAATGTAGTTCACTGTTCAATTCTAACTGCTACATGGATGATTTCATCCAATTCTTTTTGTGAAGGATATTTTTTGGTCATGCCACCTCTTCAAGTTAAATTATGATCATTTAAGCTATTTTTGGTATTTATCTGGGGTCCCAACTATAAAAAGAGTCGTAAAAACGGTTCACCGTGTAGTATATTTTGGATTTTTTATGTTTTTTCTACTTAAACTAGATTTAGGCCATGAAAATGAGTTCTATTGCATTTGAATTTGACTAAAGAATTGAACTTAGTCAACTTACCAAGTCTAGTTTCTACTCCACTTTGAATTTTTAGAAAACTCTGAAAATTGAATGTCTTATTGGAGTTACAAGTTCGACATGTATTTCCATGGTGTAGGAATTTTTTTATAAATTCAGATATACGGATGATTTTCATTTACTATAATGTTCTTCATTGTAATTTACACCTTTGGTAAAAGAATTGGAATTTTTGAGTACATTTTGTAATTGATATGAATTTTCTTTTCAATCACTTCAAAAAATCATAGTATTTCCAAAATTTCACCAAATTTGATGAAAATTTCATGATTTGTAGTAGACACATGGCTTCATCTACTAAAAATATAGAATTGAATTCTAATCTTATTTATAGTGGCAGAATTGAGTGTGACTAGTAAAGCATGATTCTATGGTCATAGGCCTAGGCATTTAAGGGTTAAAGCATCCCTGGAACTGTAGCAAATCTTCATCAACAATATAAATTTTGGTGTTGAGTTTAGAGGCTGGATCGCTTGTTCATCTTATGAGTGCAACTAACTAAACATACTTCCAATTAAAACCAAGTATCCTGATTAGTAAGATATCATTTATCATAATAACTTGCTAATTGTAACTAAAAACAAAAATAAACAAAAATAAAAGATAAAAATCGGAAGAAATATGACCTCACCAAAATTTTGCTTATTTGAAAAGACAGCAAGAATTTGGAGGTACATCATAACATAATAGAGTTGTTTAGGAAGTTCCCCTTTTGGTACTGAATCAAATGAGCATCTTTTAATGAGATCTAGTTTTCACCTTCTACAACAGGTCATACCACTGGTAGCTGGTGGTTCTTCCTTCAAGACCCATGCCTAGAACTTCAGTTCCTCCAATTTTGTAGATCTCCATGGTGATCAACTTGTTGGAAGTTGACACTACCCATGTTCATGAAGACAGTGACTATGGATGTAGGTAACCTACCAATTATGGAAAAGGGGGACGTCAAGAACTGCTCTATTTTGTTACAATCCTAGAATTTATTGCAAAATTTTCACTCAAAATTTGTAGACTTTTTGCCCTCCAAATTTATTCTTCTCCATTCTCTAGATTGCCAAGTCACCAAAGCTATATTGATTCTATGCTTATTAACCCTTTAGTGCCCAGGTAACCACTAAGTGGTCACTAGATCACTGGAAAATGAAATTCTGGAAAATCTGTGAACCATCTCAGTACAGTGTCTGAAGTTCAGATGTGTAACTTTTGATTCTGGAGATGATGCAAAAAGAAATTTTGGAATCCGACTTTCCTAGATATCCAAATACCTATGTACAAAACACCAAAATACAGCAAATACTTACAAATACAGCATATGTACTATGTTGTATTTCTAGAGATTGGAAGTTTGTTATCTCGTTTTTCTTTTTGGATTGTGTTCTCTTGTTCATGTTCCATTAGTGTATGTAGTCTGATCTTGATCACTATACTAACTCCTTTCTTATTTGGACGTATAAATTTTGTTCTAAACCGTACATGGATAAGTCACTTTCACTTATAAAATTCACAATAATTATGTATGAGTCTATTCTTGACATGAAAGATTGCAATGAAGAGGTGTTGACACAAGTCATTGCTGAACATCTTCACTTTTATTTTTGAAAATTTAATTCAAATTCTATTTAACCTTGAAGTCACACACCCCCCGAAATCTCATTTTTGAGTGTGCATTGTACGGTTCAAAGATATACTATAATCTTCCAATCCAACGGTCCGATCTTACCAAGATTTAACTGAGACTTGTTTCATTAAGCTATGCTTACATTCGTACGGTTGGATACTATTAATAGTACCCCTAATTTCAACAGAGATAGATTTAAAGAAACATCACCCAGAAAAAGGTGGTTTCTCCAGAACCACCCTGGGCGGTAAAGGGTTAACCTTGACAGGACTTGCAAAAATTGAGTTTGAACAATCCAAGGTGGACAATTACACGCTTCTTGGAACATTATTTAACTCCTAAACGTCTTCATCCCTCTCCAAATTCGGCAGATTTGCAAAGATGCATTATAAAATGCAACTAAACAGGATATTTTGAACTTGATGTATAAATAAAAGTTGTTCATTATAAACTTTAGATTTTGTTCATACGGTTAGATCTACAATTGCTATCACCGATATTTTTGTATAAATTTGAAACTTGAAATTCAAAATTATTTTGTAATTCAATTACCAATAAGATATTGACAATTTGTGAATGAAATTTGTTGTGATGGGTTGAAATGTAATACTCTAAGTGTAGTGGTTTTTGGAGATATTGTGGTTGCTAAATTTTATGAGTATATTTTTTCAAGAGCGCATTTAAACTAAAATCTTAGAAATTTTTGGTGAATCATTGCAACATGAAATGAGGCATAAAATCTTCACAAATCATCCCCTTTCTAATCAGATCACACGTGCATGAAGCTATCTTGCCATAAAATTTTGTAGTATTTTTTTCCCTTGCAAAAAGTGCATGACGGATGAGAAAACGCAGATGAAATCTGTACATCGTCCAAAAAATGGATGGTAGGACGGTTAGGGGTTAGATAAGGTATCTCCCATTCTTGCATCAAAAGTTTTCCTTATTTAAAAGGAATATCTCCATCTTCGATGTAGATTGACACATTTTGCAAAGCAAATATGGTATGGCCGCATGAAAGTGTGAAACAAGTATTGTTATTTTGCCACCATCTTACCAATGTTTTAGAAATCTTGGTTCTTATCTTGGAATAATAGTAAATTGTTAAAATAATTAGACCAAAATCATTTCAAGACGTAACAAAATATTTTCAATTTTTTAATAATAGGTAAAAGAGAGTTTTGTGAATATACATACATACACACATATATACATATATAATAGTAATAGTTTGCACCATTTCACTCATAGTTTGAGGCACGGGCACGTCACTCCATTATCAAGTTGAACACCACGTGTGAACAAAGTTTGCTACCCCTATATTACATGCCATAAATAATTTTCAAATTTATGACATTTTTTCTACATATACATAACCATTGATAGTATCTTTTGTATGTTTTTTTTGAAATTATTAGTCATCTTCATTTTTTGTACTAATTGTTTTAGTTCAATTCTGTGTCATCCTAGTTAGAAATGGTATGTTTTATAAAAAAAAACAAAATCATTAAATTTAGTTACCATTTTTTACTATGTAATAGATACCGTGTACATCTACTCATGAAAAAAAATTGATAAAATTTTGACCCGTTTTGGTGATGCTTTATGTACAGTTTTTACATTTTTTACATGTAGTTTGTTCGCACGTGGTTGTTCAACTTTACAATGGAGTGACCTCCACGTGGTTTGGAGCCCTCCCTACATTGGCAGTTTTACTTTATGGTTCTAAACTTCTTTCCAACACTTAACAATTTATTGTTGTTGTTCAATTGTTTTCACTAGGCTGTAGAAATGTTGTCTGTTTAAATTGGTCCTTTGTGACTTAAATGGTCACGAGGGAAAATAATTGAGTCTAATTTAAAATTGCCAACTTCCTAATAGTGTTGAGATTTTAGCCTTATTTTTCAAAGCAACACTACAAAGTATCTTCTTCCAACGACGTAGCATTAACACTAATGAAAGTAGAAAAATCATCTCCAACAAATTATTTTAACAACACATTGCATAATTTCATCATTTTCATGCAAGGTAAGATTATGTAGGGTCAAAAATGATATATTGTAGGATCAAGGATTATGGGAACATGCTTAACCCTCAAAGTACATATGCTTTACCAATTCCACACCCAAAATCGCTTATAACTCCATTTTAAGCATGATTTTCCTTTCAAATTGACTTTGGATCTAGTAAGAAGAAATATAGATCCCTCAAAGGTGCTTTGTTTGACATTTAAAAAGCTCCATTTCATTAAACGGTGTAGAAGTTACATTCAAGCAAGATTCTCTCTAAATACTATCAAGCTTGTGGAGCTTGCAAAGTCAATTAACCCTTTGACAAGCTTGCATCCATATAAGGAACGCTGAACAGATTGTAAGCCTTCTCTTCACTACATTCCATACAGTTTTTCAATCATCCAAATTATCTTTGGCTCTTGTGCTAGTTAATTACCATTAATTTGTACATATCTTAAAAATAAGATATTGTGATTTTATTCAAATGAAAAGATTGGTTTATGTCAAATTTCATTCCTAGTTCAAATAGTGAGACCTTAACAATAATTTCAAAAAATAAATAGAATCAAATAATGAAAATTACACAATCTCATAGCGCATATTATACCATATTCAGCATACTTTCTTTTGATATTCATTTTGTTCATTTGGGATTTTAAAGTGAATTTCAAAAGACTACCTTGCAAAATTAACTAAAACTATTACAAAAAATGTGTGATTCCAACCGTACATATGTGATCTACACATTGACATTTACAACTATTCTTTATATATCAACTCCATCTTTGTGATTCAACAAACCTTTATTAACACAGTTCTGAAATCCGTGCTGGATCTGGATAACGAATTTCCGACAGCCGTGGACTCGCCGCTCGGACGCGTCAGTGCGGCACCAAGCTGCAGCCAAGCAACTAACCTTTTCCCGGCACACCGACTCCGACTTTACTGCGCGTCCATCGTGAACAGAAGCTGCTGCGGCTGGACCTGGCAGCGTCCACCCTTCCCAGTCCTTCAATTCCTCACACGCCACTGTCACTCAACCAACGCTTTCTCAGACGATACTCTCCACCATCTGAGTCTCCCCACAGTCTCATTACCTGCCTCTTGCCCCCTGCCATCATCGCTGAGAGTGTTCGATCAATCTCTACTGCACTCACAAGCCACTTTCTGTTTCAGATCCAACGCTTCTTCACACCGTCCACACGAAGCCCTCATATATATCTCTCATCCACCAGGGTTTCTCAATTGTACACAGTTTCAGCATTCACTATCAGATCAACTTACTGCAGGATCGAGAGAACACAGGGAGACCGGGAGGGGGATACCCGGGGGGGTAATAAACTTCCCAAAACTACACTAAGGGGGGGTATTCTGGAAAACCCCCCCATGCGGATTTACCCCCCCCCCCCCCCCCGGTATTTTATTATTTTCCCGACACTGGATGAATTTATGTACGATGAATGACATATTTTTGGATGAAAATTGAACGGATGAACTTTTGACAGGATGAATTTCTGTCAGACGAATGACATATTTTTGGATGAAAGTTAAATGGATGAACTTTTGGTGGATGAATGACAACATTGTGGAGGAGTTTATGGATGGATGAAGTTATGTTTTATAGATGAGAAATAGCTAGATGAATGAATACCTAGCTGGATGACTTTGCGATAGAGAACAGATTTTGGGTGTAATATTTTGGATAGATGAAATAACAATGGACGATATAGTAACCAAATTTTCAAACATCAATTTCTACACTACTAAAACCCAGCAAACCACAACAGAATCTTCGAGTCAACACACACGATAAAATTTGAATAACTAGCTTCATTTAATAACACCTTTGCCGTTACACAAAGCGCCTCACACGTTGTAGGATGGACACCAAAATGACGCTACAATGAGGATATATGAGAAGTAGCAAGGCTTCATCCCGGCCTGCTCTAGCCAAGGCTTGTCTCTCCTCTTTCTCTTGTCGCCTGTGTATTCTTGCCTGCAGAATAATCCACGATGTAAAATAGAGTGAGCAACATGCCAAGAAGCAGTTCACAAGTGCTTACGTAATCATACGAAGTTATGTCTGGTTGATAGTCAGAAACTCCAGCCCCTGTGTTGGCCCCACTGTTAAACCCAAAATTGGTTCCTCCATGGACCATCTGCAACCAGAGCACCAAAAACACAGGATAAGTAAAAACATGAACATGACCATGAACAGAGGCTGTAAAGTAGGACAACTTCTCGTTTATACAGAAACTGGTTTAAAGAATGACCGTAAATGTCTCAAATGACCATAAAGGAAAATAAAATCACAAGCAAACTGATGAACTCACATAGAGCACAACAGAGGCATTGAGTCGTAAAACATCATCAAGAGCCTCTGCAGTGCTTTTTGCATCTGTTTGAGCTAGAGTCTCCTCCCAATGAGTCAACCAGCCCGTGTAGAACTCTCTGTCAATCCATCCACGCTAAGAAGTCAGAGAAACAATGACTACGAAGAATACCGACACACTTGAAGATGTTATGCTTTCAAGACATTAAAAGTATTAGATCTTTTTTATTTAAAATAAAAACAAAACTTTGAGTTTAGAGGAATACTAGAGTTATCATCAAAGTGGAGTGCTGAACTTTTTTCAGTGTAGAGGTCATCAAAGTAGAGGTGAACTTCATGAATAGGTGTTGGCAAGCCTCTTTTTTTTTGGGTTGGTTTAATCACGAATCTGATAAAAAAAATTGACTTTAAGGATAACTCTACTTTGTAAGGAAAATGAAGAAAATAGCAGGATGAAAATCAAAACTCAACAACTAAGCAAACCTGTCAAAACTTACGCAGACAATGGTGGTGACATTCCAGTGGGGTTGAATCGCTTCTGTAAAGCAAAAGCAGCAGCTGGGTCTCAGCCTGTTGGGAAGTCTATTGCTGGTGGTGACCAGTACACTGCACAGTCGATCTAACATACATGTGTATTAATTACACCTGGCTAGCTCCAAATTCGTTACCGATTATTAGCTTTCGTGTTGAGCAGGTTTGTTTGATGATTCGACGATGGAATGACGTACTAAGTTAGATGTAAGCTGCAGTAACGGCGGAGCGGCTGCAGTAAAATACATGCAGGTGAGATCCATAAACTTGATACAAAAGCAACTAAATGAAGGGTCTCATAATTTTTATCATTTGATGTCATGCATTAGTACTTCAATCTCTCTAGTATACAATGTTTTAGGGAAACCTACTGGAGCTCTAAACAATTAATATATAAATCTTGTTCTTGTGGAAAACTCACTAATAAATATCCATCTTTAGAAAGTAAGGTAAGCCACCCTATTTGCACCACGATTCGGAAGTCGCCCTATTGTGCCACTATGTACTAATAGTGTACATATCAAGTTTTTAAATGGTAAGACACTGATACATAGTAACCACAAAGTAGCACAAATCCAGATATCATTTCTAGTGTTTTAGTATAACGCAAAAAAGAAACGAAAACAAAAAAAGTATCCTCACATGATTACATCGTCTCCAAGATGTAACCTAGCTTGCTTTTGAAGGAACTGCAAGTATAATTTGTCATTTGCATACGATCCATATTCGTTTTCAATCTGCAATGGAGAAGACACAACTGAGCTTAAAATAGTGTTTATCGACTAACAGATCATCACAAAAGCTTGTCAATGAGGAAAATTCACTTGGACCATAATAATCGAACCGCCTGCTGAGAATAGTTCGGGAGCTACCATTGGAAGCAATTTCTTCCACCAATTGCCAACCTAACCAACCAACAACGAGATTATAAACTCAAATTTTAACTATTTTGCTGAATCTAAACCATCAATCCTCGTCCATTTTTTTCATTGTTGGTCAAAAACCAATTGTCATTTCATAGAGTAACGATTTTTATTGATTCCAAATATTTTTCTAACAACAATTCAGGGTTGAGCAGCTGCCTAACATTTGACCTACATTAATTGTAGACAATGTTTATGTCTAGAACTACTTAAATTTATAACCAATTCAATTGATCATATTGTGAAAAGATGGGGCAAGATTTTATATCACCAGAATAAGTGAAGAACATTGTATGTGTTGGTCCAAAAATAAATAAATAAAATATCCATATGACTTACTCAAAACTGTTGAGAAAAACACGAGGCCCAGTTGGTCTCATTAGGGTTAATGGACAGACCGGAAAATTTACACACCTGGACAAGATACTGTTCCTGGGAGGACCGCAGTCTCACCCGAGGGTCCAATTCAAGCAGCCACGCAGGAAGACCACCAACGTCCCACTCTGCAAATGGTATTGAAATGGAAAATTCAGTCGATCATATTCTGAAAAAATGTAATTCAGATGGCACCAAATTTTATATCATCGGAATCAGTGAAGAACATTGCATGCGAAACAAGAAATAAATTTTGAACTCCATATAAAAACATTCGTTCTTTAGGGGTTAAAAAGAGACCACACTATTCACCTCCACAGATGTAAGGCCCAATGCGAAGCATCACCAATAAATCGAGATCCTGGGCCAGCTTCAAGAATGACACCAGATTTGCAGAGCCGTTGAAATTCAAAATGACGCTACAATGAGGATGACCTTTCACTGTACGATTTCGTCAAAACAACTACCACCAGCAAAAAAATGATCCACTGATTCACTACGAGACTGCAATGTACTCACGAAATCTACCTTATCCCTGCATCGTCATCCACCGCTTCATAAGCTTCTCAATTGAGTACAGAATGAACGTACATTGACTACAAAGCGAATGACATGTACTAATCTGGATCAAAGAGACATAATCAAAGAGGACGACAATGTACGCACGAGTCCAGAAAATCCCACCTGATACAACGCATTTCTCTAAATAAATGGCCAATCATTCCCCCCTCCGCTTCTCTCGGTAGTACTTAGCCAACATGTGCATTCGCACATTGTCTGGTTTTGATGTATATCCGTCGAACCGTCTTTTATTAGGAACGAATTTTCTCAAATGTTTAATCTCACCGAATATTTTGCCTCTCACCGTGTGTACATCTGCGTTCAATTCCGCCATCACTAATTTTTCATCGTCACTTTCTTCCTCTAACCCTGTGGGAACAAGCGCCATGTCCCTCACGTGATTTTCCTCCTCCATTTCTTCGTTTTCCCTCGCTTGACGGTTTTTTCTATTTCTTTTTTTACGTGATTGATCAATCTTCTCAATTAAATGTGTCACAATGTCCTCTACGTGCCAAGTCATACTAACCCCATAAAAAATTAATGGCTCCATCACATCATTTTCTGCTATCTTTAGAGCAAATTCTTCTCAACCAATCTCGCTTCGTTTCACCATCTTGTTGTGGAGATTCTTCCAGGGAATATTCGAGCCATTGATTTGCTTTTTTCATGTTCCTGTTGTATTTAAACCACTCTAATGCATAATGAGCCTGCAGAAACGATCGTCCATACTTCTTTCCCTCGGGCCTGTGAATCAAGGGAGGCGGCTTGAATATTTGATCATATTCAGGAATGATTCTTTCTCCCAGATCACGAGGCACAGCCTGTGGGATACATTGCATCTCCCTAACTTGTGACATCTTGGGAGGCAATCAACTGCATCATCAACAACATGGAGTACATAAATATCATCAACATGGAGTACATAAATAGAAGAAACATTAAATCTAATGGAAGCTCATTCACAATTTCACTTGTGGCAATTTCACCCTAAACAATATATGAAAAAATCAATTGGCAATTGATTTGAAATTGTTTTTTTTCATTCCCAGAATGAGGAATATGACCAGAGTGACAATGCCAGCAACTCTCCCAGTTTGCTTCAATTCTTGTGCCACCCCACCCCTGCGACAGTGTGCTGACATCAGCCTTACTAGTAACAAATGGAGAACGCTATAATTCAGCAATAGTTCCATCTCAGTTCTTTCTTATGAAAACTTGCTATGAACAATTTGAAGTTTGCATCACCCAGTGACCACCTGAAGTCCTGAACCAGTGCCTTTTTTCTTTTCTCTTTTGACCCAAGGCTAACACATGTTTTGAAATTCAACACAAGTTTTTAAAATATAAGCACTGGGAGTTGAAGAGTTTTTATAGAGGCAATCGACGAAAATTAAAAAAAATCCTACTTCAAAGGTCTTTGATTAACCCCTAAAGGACTAAGGATTCATGGCTTTAAAATGGCAAATTCAACTAAATCTAAGCGGTTTTAGGGTTTCAACGACGCTATCAACGACGCTAGAAGGAACGTCCACCGAAGCACTCTTGCAACTATCTCTACATGTTCGACGTTTCACATAAGATGGGGGAAAAACAGAAATCACAAACAGGGAAGGGACAGAGGTACCAACGCGCCGCTTGTCCAAGATCCCCGCCGACGTGCGCTCGGAAATCTAGCCCAGCTTCGTCAACCACCTCTCTGCGTACAATCAACACGAATGCGCAGCGCGCCCAGATCTCCAAGCTGGGAAGGGAGGAAAAGCCCAGGATCTCCAAGCTGGGAAGGGAGGAAAAATTGCGGTGCTGGAACGTGAGTTGGGGCCACGCGGTCAAGTCGGCAGTCGCGGAAGATTGCGGTGGCGAACGTGTGTTCGCAGCCTGGTGTGCACGGGCCATGGACGACGTCTCCGCCCAACACCACCGCTCGCAGCTCCACTAGGTCCATTCTCAATCTTCCACCTGTCAACTCTTTGTTTTTTCCCTCACTCCATTACTCTTCTGTAAAATATTTTTAACTAAGGTAGGACGCTCTAAACCCGTCCCTTTAAGGGTTGTGGCATTCTGAGGACCCAGGTAGAAGTGAGCATGAAAGAGAAATCCACTGGAAGAGAAATCCAAGCAAAGATCAACATACCTTGAATCAAAAAATTTGGATGTTCCTAAAATTAGTTATGAATTTCTGAATTTGAAATAACATGGGTTTTAAAGAGGTGCTCTTCACCATGGGTACATCCAAAATTTCAAAATGTTCGTCCTTGGTAGAGTGCGGGTTTAAAACTGTGGCGGGTTAAGAGCCCTCTATCTTAACCCTTAAAAGTTGGGCCTATGACCATGGAATCATGTGTTATTTGTCACACACCATTTTGCTACTAAAAATAATACAAGAATTCAAATTTATATTTTTAGTAGATTAAGTCACATGTCTACTACAAATCATGAATTTTTCATATATTTTGGTGAAAATTTAAAATTACTATGATTTTATGAAGTGATTGTAAAGAAAATCTATATCAATTATAAAATGTACTAAAAAATTTAGGTTTTTTACCTAAGGTGTAAATTACAATGGAGAAAAGTTTAGTTGATGAAAATCATCCATGTATCTAAATTTAGAATTTTTCTACACCTTGGTGTCGCCTATCGAACTTGTAACTACAATAAAACACTCAATTTTCAATTTTTCCAAAATTCAAAGCGGAGTAGAAATTAAGTTAGACTTTGCAAGCTTCCTTTACTCAGTTAAGCACATATGCAGTGGAATTCATTTTTCATGGCCTAAATTTACATTAAGTAGAACAAGCAAAAAAAATTCAAAATACACTACAAGGTCAACCGTTTTTACAACTCTTTTTGTAGTTGAGACCCATGTAAAATCTAAAAATAGCTTGAATGATTTGAATTTAACTTGAAGGGGTGGCATCATCAAGCAAAGCCTTTCACATAAGGAAATGCATGGAAATTATCCAAACAACACTTGGAATTGAACATCCTCTTCATTCATAAACCATTTTTTAGTCTCGGCGGCGCTTACAGGCTGAAAGCGTTTTTGTTTCAATGGATTGGTTTTTAGTTGCAATCAAACTCTGTGTGTTTTAGTACATAAGCATTCATTGATTTTGTGATAAGGTAGAATGTCTTGAAACAGATTGCTAAACGCTTAGGAGGCCAAAAACTAGATTTTGAATGTTACCCACTATTCAATTCTAAACGCTACATGGACGATTTTCATTCATTTTTTTTCCAAAGGCTTTCTATTGTGTCACCTCTTCAAGTTAAATTGAGATCATTTAAGAAGTTTTTATGTATCCCCAACTACAGAAATTGTAGTGCATTTTGAAATTTTCTAAATTTTTCTACTTAAATTGACTTTAGGCCACATAAAATGTATTCTATTGCATTTGAAATTCACTAACCAAATGAAGCTTGCCAAGTCTATTTTCTACTCCACATTGAATTTTTGAATACACGGATGATTTTCATTTCTTGTAATGTTCTTCATTGTAATTTACACCTTTGGAAAAAAATCGGAAATTTTCATTACATTTCATAATTGATATGAATTTTCTTTACAATCACTTGAAAAAATCATTGTAATTTCAAATCTTAACCAAAATATATGAAAGAATCATAGTAATTCAAAACTTCACCAAAATTTATGGAAAATTTACAATTTATGAGAGATACATGGCTTCATCTACTAAGAGTATAAAATTGAACTCTTGTATTGCTTGTAGTGGAAAATTTTAGTGGATAAAGCATGATTCCGTGGTCATAGATTCAGAATTTAAATGTTAACCCCTAAAGGACCACGAGGCCACCACGCGGCTTCCGGAACTAAAAAGTGAGGAATTTCAAGTTGTTGGACCATGAACTGTATAGTGAGCAATAGAGATACCCTAGTTCTTTTTGAGAGATGAATCCGTGAGTACTTCTTGATCGAGATTTCATGAAGTGTGCAATTTTTGGTGATTTTTTTACGCTTCAAGGAGGTTATTTGGGTGTCATTTGAGATTTTCATATCTTTCTCCTCACACCTTCAAATTAATTGAAATTTTTTTCACATATTCAAAATGATGATCATTATGCATGGTAGAAATTTCAGATTTTTTGGAGCACTTCTGATCAATTCGATTTCAACATGTGTACAAAATACCCTGAACAAGTTCCATCAATCTTCTCAACGGTGGCATTTTCTCAAAAATTGTGCGATTTTGTTGATCCTTTTTTCATACAAAAGCTATGTGAGTCTTCTTTGATTTCAACGGTGCTGATTGTAAAAATTTACCCACACCAATGAGGACTTGAGCTTGTTATAAGAGCTAGTCAAGAAAACAAGAGCTTAGCTACCCCCGTTCCTTTAGGAGTTAATAGGAAGTTCAAACCCAAATAAAATTTTAATACATATTAATTAAAGACAATTTAAGGTCGAACAAAATCTAAGACATAGAAGAAACTATATGTTTCAAATGATAGAAATATGTTTAATTCCTTATCAACATAATTAACAGTTAATTGTTACTTTCATTTCCCACGTTTTTTTGTTAACAATTTTATGAAAAAGACATTAACCCTTCAGCGCGCAAGGAGCTTTGTGGAGCCATGTTTGATCATTTTCTAGTCAAACACCAATGATCACCTAGTTAGTAAACAATTCAATGACCGTTTTAGTAAACAATTTGATGTTGTGTTTCAACTAAATGTAGTATAAAATGAACCAGGTTATATAATTAAACTTCAGTATTCAAATTTTTAGGTGGTTTAATGTGATTACATGTTGTATACGGTAATTACAAAGTTGTTTTATGAAATTAGAATCCTTCCATTCCATGGTATTTATTAAGCTATATTTTAAACTAAAACCGGAACAAATGTGGGAGATCATGAAACTCATATGAATGGTTGTTTTCTTAAAACACATGTACATATGGAGATTTAGTGAAATATGCAATTTTAATTCCAATAATATTGTGGGAAAGGCAAAAACCATGATAATACACTTTTCATTAGTTGATTCTACTTGTTTTGAAAAATCATTTTTCGATCTCACTTTTTGAATCAAGAAAGAAACTTTACGTATTTATTTTATTTTATTTTACAAAAGTTCACAATAACTTATTTTGAAGATCTATATGTCAATTAATGATACCAGTAAATCTCGTGTTGCAATGCAACACAAAACTAAATAAACATGATCAAGAAACATGGACTCCATTGCAAAGAATGTTGATTGAAAGAAATTGAAAAAGGTGATTATAGATGAAAACAGTTTACAAAACAGGCAAATGAATGAAAGTGGATGAAAATGATGTATGATGATATATTGGATGATAATTGATGGATGAAAACATGACCGATTTTGTGACAGGGATCGTGACACTGTGTATTTAATATAATAGATTCAAAATTCAGTTCAAGAACCAAGAAAAAATTGGATGGATGAAAAATGTCACTATATGTAGTTAAACGAAGGCTCACAACTTGTTCGTCGTCCATCATATGTGTGCTAGAGCATCTAAGGATTAAGTCCTTAACGTACCAACCCTTTGAACATAAGTTGATGCTAGCCTCAAAAATAGATATTAGCATAGCCATGTACATGAGGGGACCATTGCATGCATAAAATCTACTTAAGAAACCTGACATACTTGTATTTGGAGACCTCTCTAACGTTATCAAAAAGTCCCCATCACAAGAGATTTATTGTGACTTATAGGGATTTTAATAGACTTTCAAAAGTGACTTGGATAAAAGTCATCCGAGCTTGTATGAAAAAGTTGCAAAGCTTTGAATATGTTTGTGATCCAATTTCTAGACGTTTAGGGGTTAAATTTTTTTTTTTTTTTAAATTGGTATAAAGTAGATCATTAAAAGTGCCTATGAAAGTATTTAAAAAAAAAATGGAAATAACTCTTGAAAGACTTACGATTCCAAAATTTAAATTGATAAATGAAATTCAATCGATCATATGGTGAAAAATATAAGTGTCATATGACAAAATTTCATAACACTCAAATCATCCGCAAATACTTCATGTGTTGATAAAAAAAAATTCAAATTGAAGGAATTACACCTAAATAGAACCCTATGACTGTGTGTTAATTAGATACATAATTGATTAGTATCGCGCTACCCTCTACACAACAAGTGAAGATGTTTCAAAAGTTACATGTGCTTTACTACTGAAAGGTATTTTAGAAAGTATATTATATATCTAGATTCAATTATCAACTTATCCTTTCAAAATAAAAATTTCTCCATTCATCCTTACATAATTTGATATACCAAGATAATAGAAAATAATAGTATTTGTAATTCAAAATTAATTAAAAGACATATGTGCACAAATATGTATTAAAATGTTTCATGCCTTATGTATGGTTCATTAATGAAAGGGAACTAATTGATAGAGTATCATACAATCTATAAAAAAATGCCGATTGCGCCCTACTATTCGTGCAAAGCATATGAAGTGGTGAAAAGGTTATAATTAGCTCTAAAAGACACTGAATTTTCTTATTGTTGAACATCAATTTCACCTCTATTTATTCATTTTCTTGTGAATTGTTTTTCGGCTCTTGATAGCTAATACCAATTTGAACACTTAAAAAAATCAAAGAATTTTTCGGATTAATTTAAAAAAACTCCCCACTTCTTCAAAGACATTCAAGAGAAAGGTCCTAAATGATTGTCATGTCCTCTTTACACGTAAGACGCTCTAAATTTGCAATCATTCAATCTCTATGAAAGTTTTTCCATGCATTCTTTGGGTAGTGTAAAGCAAAATCCTATGATTAGAGATGCAAAATAACCATGTCTAACTTGAACACCGTATTAGCAATTCATGAACTGAAACTTGCATTGTTTGTTTGAATTGAAAAAAATGAAAATTAACACTTATTAAGAATCGGCCCCCAAAAAACTGGATGAACCTTTGTTGCACACACATGTAGCATCGTACTATTACAATTTGTAGAAAACTACTCATTTTTTAAAATTAGATTTCAATTATTTACAAAACCACAACATTGCAAGAAACGAGCTTAATATTATATAACATCTACACAACACTACATAACTTACTATTGTGCTTCCTCAAGAGTGTTAAAAACCAATGTAGGCTCTAACTTCTTTTGTCCTTGCTCTCCGACCATCGCTCATCAAGTTGCGCTTACACTTTTAACGGGGTTTTATCGTTTTTACTATTTCTAGAGTACACAAAGTTGGTTATGAATGCTAGTTTCTAATGAGAAATTCCAAGTCTAAATTTTGTGTCACTACAAGCTAATAGCTAAAAAGCACTCAACTCAATACCATCTAATTTAGGTATGATATTCAATGTGACTCTTCAAGATCACGTTGCTTAATATGTAATATTAAATATATTTCTAGTTCAAATGTTCAAATGTTTGAAAAGTTATTGGAATTTTATATGGTTTTTAAATTAACCCTTAAAAGACCATTGTTTGTTTGAAAAAAAATTGAAAGTTCAAGTAGGTATCTTTGATGTCAAGTTTTTTAAATTAATTTGAAGGTGGGCAAACAATTGAGCTATGTGAATTTATTTTTAAGTATTACTTACTCCGAATCAAACATTAAACTATCCTTACTACTATTTTTGCAACATTATGTATTTATGTAGCCAAAAAAAACATAAAAATCCTATATATTTTTTATTATGTTTTTCCTAGATCATGGTTATATATACATAGCAAAGTTTGCTTCATTTCATTATGATTACTGAATGTGAAAGTTACGAAGAACCTTGATTTGCAGGAAATTAAAACTCACTTTAGCCCTTAAAGGAGCGTAAGGCCCCCAAAGAACTTCTAAAACTAGAAAGTGAGGAAATTTGGATTCTTGGCCTTTGAATTGTAAGATGAGCAACAAAGAGACCTTGGATCCTTTTGGGAGCTGACTGTAGGTACTTCTCGATCGGAATTTCATCAAGTGAGCAATTTTTGGTGATTTTTTTTAGTTGTACGGAGGATATGTGGGCGTCACTTCAGACCCTCATATCTCCGTCCTCCACTACTAGAAAACTGCGACCAAAACGACAGAAATTCAACAGATTTCTGTTGTGGCGGATGGAGATGGTCACTACTTGGCATCTTCCACAGTTTTTTTGTTAAACAATGAGCAGTTCCTACGTAATTTCTGTTGCTTTTAGCTCCATTGTTTACAGCTGCCTATGTTCTCGAATTAGTTAAAGGATATTGGTGACGTGGCAAGGGAAAGTTGTCAGAGCTTTGCGCGGTCAATTATAAATTAAAAAATTTATCCTAAAAAAAATTAAATTGACCCTATTTTTTATCTTCCGTGGTTTTGTAAAATTCTCATAGTCACCTCCTCGAGCCAGAAAGCCCTTTTCATCCAGTATTATACATCAATATTTCATATATTTAACATGGTTGCACACCTCCTACGGGTTTAAGATCAAAAGTGACGTTAAAATTCACATCGACATGATTGTAATTAGATATTGGTCCTCTCAATTTGGAACTTTCTATTTACAACAAATGTCAAATATACGCCAATGTATCTACTATCCCTATCAGCCCTTTAAGGGTTAAAGGGTGTCATGAATGTGTAGATAAAAAGAAAGAAATATTTTTGTCTGCTTCTCTAGATAAATGTAAAAGATAGTCCTTTACTTTACGATTGTTTTTACTTTAAGGGTCCTTTTACTTTAAAAATTGCAAATCCTTTTTCTTAAAAAGTTCTTTTATTTTTAAATTCCTTATAATTTTAAAATTCCTTTTAATTTTAAAAACAAATAGGTTTTAATGGAAAGGTATATAAGATGCTCAAAGTTTAGAAATAACTTTCTTTGAAAGTGGGTTCAAAACAGGTAAAATAATTTAGAAGATATACAAAATACAGTTGAAGATATGGAGATTCCTATTCCAATATCAAAGATATAGTGCGATTGTGAGGTGTGTGTTACTGTTGAAACACCTCATGGAAAAATAATTGATATACGGACAGCTGCTAAACACAACAAAAAAAGAAGGCTTAACATGATTGAAGGTGTTGGGGTTGCGGTGGATCGAAGTGTTGGGGTTGTTGTGGATCAAGGTGTTGGAGCCTCATTGGATGAAGGTGTTAGGGTTGCTTTGGATGAAGGTCTTGCAGATGCATTGGATCATAGTAATGAAGGAGTGGTGGATCAACCTACTCAGGCTCTAGAAGAAGAAATAATAGTTGAAATGTCAGTTGGCAGAGAAGGGGGACATGTACAAGAGGGAGTGGAGAGGGAAGAAGAAGAAGAGGACATTGTTCCAGAGGAAGAAGATGACGAGGGTCCGGTGGAGTATGGAGTGGAAGTTCCAATCGAACAAGAGCAAACAACTATGTTGGAAGAAGATGAGGCAATTTTGGAGGAAGAAGACCATGCAGTTTCGGAAGAGGAAGAGGATGCTATTTTGGTAGAGGAAGGTGGTACGGCTCCAGTTGCTGAAGGGGATACATTAAAAAAAATCATGCAAGCAAAAGTAGTAGAAATTCAAAGATTGTGTGATTCTCATGGATGCTCACAAGCTATGCAAGAGGATCTACTAAAGATGTTGTTTAGTAGATTAGGGCATGATAATGCGAATGCACAACCTTGGGAGCGCACGTTTGGAGATGTGTTCAAAAACATGCCGATTACATGGAAAGGAGAATTGGTTGGGGGGACAATTCCATCATCTTGGAAAAATTTGATGAGTATATACAAAAAAGAAGGCATTATCGAACCGCAGCGTTGGAGACTATGTGTTGGGACCAACGACTATGTTCATGAGCCTTTCATCTTGCCACCTAATGCTGAAGATAGTTGCAGTAGAATGAGTGACAAATTGTGCAACTGTAATCCCCCCAATCGAGTTATAAAAGGTAATTGTCCCCAATGCTCAAAAAAATGTACAATGTGTAGAAACATGTTGAGGAAAGATATGATGGCATTTGACTATTTACCAATGATTGAAATATTTCGTCTTTTGATGAGTGCAAGGCCAATTTGTGAAAAAATGCTTGCTATGTGGCGAAATAATTCAAGTTGGATTGGAAAAAACAAGACAGAAGCGCCCAATCACGTGAAAGAATTTTGGCATGGAGAAAAGTTGAGGATGTACCAAGACTTTTGGAACCCAGCTTGTGAGTGGGAACTACCCATCCTATGTTCGACTCCTGGATGCAAAATTGCATATCCAGCATTTCCTGAGAAGTGTCAAAATTTGATACATGGATGGGATGAAGAACATCAAATATATAAATTCAAGTGTGATTTGTGCAAGCAATGGATAACTGGACGAAAGGTCTTGGTCCGTGGAGATCCTAGAAATATTGCTTTATCTGTCCATTGGGATGGATTTACTATTAGCGAGGGTAATAAGGAGCGAAGCACATGGGCTGTGAATGTTGGAGTACTAAATGCAAGCACGTTGGATCCCATCATGCTTCTACCTGTATTATTTATACCAACAATACCTGGAGCTCAATACACAATAGCAAGTCCAGCATTAGAGAAGATGGTGAAGAAATCAGCAACAATATTTTTGCGGCCTTTCATATAGGAGTTGGAACACATGTTTTGCGATGGATTTAAAGTGCAATACAACTATCCATCCAGTCTTATAAGCCCGCTTCTACCACAACCTCAAGAGGACAGAGATATCATTCGAGCCATGCTCATGCTTGTTACTGGTGATCACCCGGCCAATTGTAAGATTAGCAAACTCAAACAATCAGGAAAGGCAGCATGCCGTCGTTGCAAAATGCATTCTGAATTGGTGGAACGTGAATATACTACACCTGGATCTAGTCACACTCGAAAAAGGTGTGAATACGTGTATGGACAGAATCTTCGACAAATCACAGGGACTCTCCAACAACGGACATCAAAAGAATTATTTGAAAGTTTGTGTAAGTGGTGGGAGAAACCGGAAGGTAATCAACGCCAAGAATTTGGAAAGAACGTAGGCATCTCAGGGGAGTCTCCACTGTGGAGGTTTTATCACCTCTATAGATTCGACATGTCAAAGGACATTATATTTGATGTTATGCACACCCTATGCTTGCAGTTATTTAAGTATTACACCATACGATTGTTCCAAGAGATCACACGAACACAATGTCCAAAAGACGTGGAGGATATTTGTGATGTTGTTGAAAAAGCACGCCCACGAGAATTGAAGTTTGGACGATGGCCTTATAAGCCCGTGGAAACCCATACCCGCTACGTGGCTGAGGATCTGAAGTTGTTTGTAATGTGGGTACTACCATTTGTATTGCGGACATGTGGACCTAGGATTGCACCAGAATTTCTAAAAATTAGACTCCTACTCAATGATATTGCACACCACTTTTTTAATTACACAAGGGACGAGGGTTGGACTAGAGATCAAATGAAAATGGCCCTAAATTTGTTTCATCACTGGCGCATAATCTCGGAGGATGTTTTTGGTCCAAATGCAAGTCCCCTTGAGCATGTAGCAGGGGCTGCTCATCTTCTTGAAGACGTAAAGCGTTTTGGACATTCCGATGTCTATTGGTGTTTTCCCCATGAACGTGAGGTCCAAAAATATTTGAAAATTAGCACAAATCACAAGGGGGTTGAAAAAACATTCATTGTGTTCTATGCACGGAAACTATTCCAAGAAGTTCAAATACACATCGGTCAGGAAGTTGACAATTTCAGCGTCCATCAAAGAACTCTCATTCAAATTCATGACCATCTTTTGTTTCCCCAAGGCCACCCAGGTGTTAACATTGACAACCGTACGACATGCTTTAACGACCATGAACGATGCGTTTTATGCTGCAACTCTATTGAAAAAGCAAATGAGCTCCATCAGTTGTTAAAAAGGGTACCAGAGAGTGCTTGTGCGAAATCATTGGGCGCAAAGGGTATCCTCATAGGTAGATTGGATGTTACAAATCTAAAAGCTGCTGAACATCATGTCGAAAAGTATATGCGGGAATACTTACAATGGAGAGAAGGAGATATTTTTGTAGACACAAGTGCTAAGAGGATAATGTTTAGAGGGAAAGTCTACACGGTTGGTGATGACGTGGTTGTAACTAGGGACGATGATCCCCAGGGCACGCCATGGAAGGCGAAAATCAAAGAATTCATCTATCATCGCACAGATGAACAAGTTAATGTGCATTTTTCTGCTAATTATTACAAGCAACAACAAACTTGGAATAGGACACTACGTCGGTACCAAGATGACATAGATGAATTGACTGGCATGAATTTGGTGGAAACGGATGTCTTCTATCCATTTGACGAGAAAAGCATCAAACCATTGAGGTTAATACAGCACAAGTTTATGAAAATTAAGGTTAGTAGGAACCGCGCTGTAGCATATGAGATGTGTAGGATTAAAAGGAGAAATACATTGACGTTGTTTATGTTTGACAACACATTAGGTTCGAGGATAAGATAGAATCATGTCACAAATTACAAATTACAATAAAGCCCCTTCTTAGTATTTTTTCCTAATACCCCGTCTCTACAAGAATTCATTATCTCATTTTTGTAATTCTAGGGACAATTGTAATGTGATGTACTACAAAATCTTTTTCAATGTGCAAAGTTTTTGATAAGTTGATAAGTGCAATGTTATGTATTGCAAAAGCTTTTTCAATGTACAAGTTAACCATGGAAGTGCCACGAACTTGAAAAATATTTTGTGATTCTAAGAACAATTGCAATATACGTTTGCTACAAAAGCTTTTTCAATATCCACAGTTTTGACTAGCTGATAAATGCAATGTCGTGTATAGTAGGAGCATTTTCTATGTACAATTTAAAGGTCAAAGAGCCACAAGGTTAGAAGATTTATTAAATTCTATAAGAAACATTTAAAATTTTATAACTTATTCATGCCCAATTCAATTAATACAAAGTCTCTCAACAATAAATAGATGAAGTAATGGTTTGAATGTCTTTGTGAGTTTTAAAGTCTATTGAAAGGATATCAATATTGATGTATTTTTGATGCCTCAATTTGAAATGTAATTTGAAAAATATTTAATTACGATTTTATAAACTTCCCCATACAATGCTCTCTCGAATTACTTACTTGACTTAGAATTGTTATTTGAAATTTAGTTTAAACACAATTATAAACACCATACTTTATAATAGTTCCATGTATGCCCCAAGTATTGAGGGGATAATACAACATATACTCATATATTAATAGGCATTAGATTCATGTATTTTTTATATTATATAAATCTAAAATCAAATTTTTATTTCATTCAAATGGCGAAATGAGTAGAAAGATCTTCCCTTATCTCACATACGAGTTCTTAGGTTCGACAAATGACTAATTATGTAAGTAGTATAAGTTTTCATCAATCCTTAAGTTAATTGCTCATTTTAGTTTTTTTGTAGTCCTTCCAAGCAATGAACACTTTTACTATTATAATTTTTTGTTGATTTTTTATAAATAATCTTAAAGTATAGTTTATGGCGGTTCCGAAATGCTAAAATACATTTAATTTGAACAAAGTATACAAAAGTTATGAATTTTTACGTTTTGAGTGTTTTTTAAGCCTAAAACTACAATTTCCAAATTTATCCCTGGACTGTCAATGCGATTTTTTGCAAATTAAAATATTTTGAAAAATAGACTATACCACGCTTTCACATATTATATGCCAATTAGAAAAATATAAAATACATTGAAAACGGATGTACGGATTAGAAGTTACAAATGGATGAAATTTTATCGCTATGTTTTCATCCATTTCGCCTCTAGAAGGACAGCGTTCAATCATTTTCTAAAAAAAAAATTCTTAAAATAACTACACCACGCTCTTCTGTATTTCATGCCACTTATAAAAACATAAAATTCATTGAAAATGAATGTACGGAATAGTAGATACGGATGGATGAAGTTCTGATACGTGTTTTCATCCGTCTATATCGTCAATAATATACATTCATTTTTGATGAATTTTATGTTTTTATAAATGGCATGAAAAATAGAAGAGCGTGATGTGGTTAGTTTTTTAAAATATAATTTGATTTAAAAATTATTTCACGTATACTACCTTTGTATCAATCACAATGGTGATTTTGAAGAGAACAAAGGGTTTTTTGGCAAATTGGTGATTTCGAAGAGAACCTAAATCCCTTATTTGCACTTCCTAAATTTTTTTCCACATTTTTTTTACTATTTTATCCATTTTTTTATATAAACACCCTAATATTTACAAAAACTCTTGAAAAATATACAACTCCAAACACTAAGAGCCGACTCGGCGGCTCACAGGCGTTAATTCAATATTAGCTTTGAATGCATGACATCTGTGTCATCTGAATGAAATTGAGCATCTTAATTTTTATGAAGACTAATTTAAATGAACAGAAACTTAAATTTTATATTGACATAACATTGTGTTCATGTTGAATTAATGTTTCAACGTGTCAACATGAAATCAGTGGTGTCTTTGATAATTGTATCAATCTAATGAGGGATTTTTGCAGATGTACTTTACGGTACGATACAAAATAAATACAAATTCATCTTCAAATTTTTTGGCATTCATAAAACCATATGACTACAACTACATATCGTTACTTATATTCTAAAGTAATTTCATGTTGTTGAACGTGCTCATAGTGTAATTAACTTTTTCTATACACTACAGTTATTAGAGTATTAACCCTTAAACGACAACGCCAGCCCCACGGGCTTGGTTTTATTTTTGAAGAATCTTGCTCATAACTTCTACTCCATTGCACCAAATGGGTTTTTTAAAATGCCAAACTAAGTATTTTAGAGAGATCTATACTTCTTTAGAATAGATTCAAAGCAAATTTAAAATAGAATCACATTTAAAATGGAATTTAAAAGAGATTTTGGGTGCGGTATCAGGTAAGCGTTTGTCGTTTAAGGGTGAAGTGTCCGAGGAGAATTGATGTCTTTTACCACAATTCGTTCAAAAGTGAAGAGAAAATAGTATCCCTTCACACTACTTAGGAGTTGGCTACTTGTTCTCCTCATTTTCATTGAAAGTGCCGTATTCTTTCCAAGGAATGAGAGTCATGAAGTGGCGTGCCATATTTATTATAAAGTTTCCATATCTTATTGGAATACTACATTCATTTTCTTCTGACGAGGACACCATATCTTCCTAAAATGAAATAGTGTTCAAGTTTAGAAATAGTGTCCCGGGACACCAAATACACCATCCTTGTAGTCAAATTACAACTTAGAGATATTCATTTTACAAAATTTGGATTGTTGTTTTCATTTTATACATCAAAACTTTTCATAACATTACGAGACTATTTGGCTATGGACATTGCACATACAGAATGTAAGCACTCACGGCTCTTGTAAACATGTTCAAGCACTTCAATTTCAGGAATTAAGTACCAAAATTTTCAATTAATAATGTAATTCACTTTTAGAAAGGACACAAAAACTTCAATGTATATGGAGTTTTAGTTTTGTAAAAGTGAAATTTTAGTTGATTGATTGACATTGCACAAGAGAACAATATTAATTCTAAAACAATCACTAAGACATGAGAGGTCACTAAAACAACATTGAGTACTTTATATTTCCAATTTGATCCAACCCTAAGACAAATTTTATACATACATATACATATATAAATATATATTATATATATATATATACATATATATATATATATATATATATATATATATATATATATATATATATATATATATATATATATATATATACATAATGAAATTGTTTCCTTGAATATTGATTGAGATGTACTTGCAATTGGCATGGAACGGTTGCTATTTATCAAAAGCCATTAATATTTTGACTTCACATAAATTTATGAGTTTTGTATCCGATCATGTCAAAACAATTCATTTATGAAAAATGAAATTTCTTTCCTTCAGTGATTTTTTTCTAATTTTAGACTCATGCTTAAGTCTCAATTTGAGAAGAATTCATGAAAATAGTAGCAAAGGGTGTGTATTTTATGACGTACTTTGTAGCAATAAAAAGTGTGAGAAATTAGTATGTTGGTATCACAATTTTTAACATCTTTGCGTTCATTTTGATATTACATGTAAAGAGCAGAAATAAGATTCTAGAAAGAGGTGAAAACATGATTACAAAAATGATGCTA
Source organism: Pohlia nutans (assembly GCA_022496805.1). NCBI lineage: Eukaryota > Viridiplantae > Streptophyta > Bryopsida > Bryales > Mniaceae > Pohlia > Pohlia nutans. The sequence goes on along the minus strand of CM040092.1, from coordinate 10,431,121 downwards.
AAAATGAGGAAAAACCTTGTCCAATTCATAAATGATCGTGCATCACAAACAATATGCATTGTCAGTGGAAGCCCAAGAGTTGTTTGTTGTGTAGTAAGTCCACATCCAAGATTATGTGTGAGAAATTAAATTATACCTAGGAACGCGTGCCGGGATTGGATTGCACTCAAAAGAGGGGTCTTACTGTCTTCAATGGTTTCCATGTGTTGATTTTGCTTTGAGTGTCATTTTTCCTTCTGAACTTCAAAACTTGACACATGTTAAAGCTTTCTTTCTACAAGTAGGTCACTAAACTCAACGAGGTGATTTAGTACACATATCGAAACTTGAAATCATAGAGAAAAGTGACGCTTAAGACGTAATCAACATAGAAGAACTATATGAGCTCCATGTGCAATTCAATTATATGGTTGTCTTTGTCACTATGTGGGAAAAACTTAACGGTTGGGAAGAAATTTACTAACTTATTTTCATATTTTTGTATATTTTTGTGCTAATTTAGAATATAAAATTGGATTCCAAGAGAAAGCCTTGCAAAAATAATTAAAAATATTAAACAAATATAGAATAAATCCAAACGCACAAATGTGATCTTCTCATTGACATTTACAACTTTGCTTTGACCATCAATCCCTTTTTGGCGAGCTTTCTGGTTATCATCAAACATTTTGTAATGCATCTTTGAAAAAAATATTGAATCCAGATACTGAAGGGTTAAAGCACACTTTATCATGCAAATATTGGTTTAGTGAATAGGAAATGCTTGCTTTTGAAGGGAAGTAAGGGCCGCTTCACACTGTGACTGAAGTTCGAGAGGTTGTCGAAGAAACCATGGATTCGGCCTCTTGACCCTTCACCCTAGAGGCCAAAGTCCAACAGCCTTCGCTTTCTAGAATGCTTATATAGCAATACTTTTTTACGAAGGCGACGGCCTCTCAAAAGGAAGTTTGGGTCGAATGGGAATGGAAACCCAAACTATGGTCGAAAGGCTGTCAATTTATTTTCATATATAAAAAAAAACAAAACCATATTTTATTGCCCATTTTCATTAGATTTCTTTGGACTATCAACTCTCAATGCCACAGCCTCTCGACTTGCACAGCCATAGTGTGAAGCGGCCTAAAAGTCTTCTTTAAAGGGTCACCTTGATATTTTGTATGTACATAAAAATATCTTTGAAAAGAACTTTAATGAATAGCCAATGGAGTTATCTTAAAGTCCATCAAATTTTGAAGAGAATACTATGAATTTTTCTTTATTATACTCTTATTTCTTCACTCCAAATAGTTAGAAGGTGTGGAAGATCTTGGTGGTTTATCATTAGTAGCAATAGTAGGTGTGTAAGAGGTGTGTAAGAGCTTGGTGGTCTTCAAAAGTTTTTTAACTCCTTTCTTGGTGCTAAAAAACTTTTGAAAACTTTTGAAGATCATCAAGCTCATACACACCTCTTACACACCTAATAAGGTTGAATAACCTAGTACCACCACCTCCACCAATCATGACAGGTAGAGCTTTCTTGGGGCCACCACAATTGAGATTCAAAACCACTAATTTTACTATTCAAGTAAACCAATGGCATGCCAAGCATTGCGAAGAAATAGTTCATGCTTTTGGGTATAATTATGAGTGAAAGTTAGTATCGCATGGTGTGGACATGGGAAAACAGGATAGAGGTTTAATTTGCGTAAAAGGTTACTTTCCACTTTGGAATTTTGTATACAATTGACAAATGCGAAGTAGATGTTGCAAATTTTTGCAACCCTCATCAAAACCTATTTTGAATGCGGTCATATTTATTTTCGAATTTATCATTGCAAAAAATAGGTCAGATTGCTTAAGTTGGTGGTAATAGGTTATCCAACCTTAATGATAGACCACCAAGATCTTCAATCCACACGTTTTATTGTTTGGAGTTAACAAATAAGAGTTTAATAAAGTAAAATTCTTTGCTGATTATTCAAATGCAAGGTGACTTTACGGATAACTCAATTATAATTATTCGTTTAGTGAACAGTTCGAATGGATGATCGGAATTCCTCAGGATCATGTGTGAAAGCAGTGGAATGGTGGGTCTGGTGGCATCTCATCAATTTCTGACTCGATGCCGGTATGGAGCGTGTTTTTGTATTATTAAGAATAAAAAAATATTATAAAATAAAAAAATAGAAATATTTACTTGACACAATTTAAAAGGGAAAAAATGATTGGATAAAACCTCATAAAATTATGCACAGTCAAATTTTAGTTGATTTCAAGATATGCAATGTTTTGTTGTGTATTTCTCACTTACCGTAGTACCAAAGTAGGGTCATCACCCTCCAAAAAAAAAATTAATATTTTTGAAAAATAATTTTTTTCCTCAAAACATGAATATCTTGATTATTTCTTTGAGAAAACATTAAATGAGTATGCATGCCCAGTGCACACCTTTAAAATACATGGAAAATTTCAAAAAATAAGCATCAAAGTGCAAGTAATCACCATCGTGAGAAAATAGTAATTAAGACGAGACATCTTCAATTAAAAAGATGTCATTATGAAGCTCAAGACACATGGGAAACTACTTGTGATTGGGGCCATTGTTGTGCCTAATGGGTAAGGTTTAACATACACTAATGAATGTTATGAGAATGATAAAAAATGGCCAAAATAACCCAAAATGGAATAATGAGTACATTATTCAGAAATTGGACGCTACGACGTTCAAGACTTAAGAACAAAGGTTCCTGAGAGGTTCATGAAGGGCATTCATCACTAAAGAGGTCGGTTTGTGATGGATATTTTAACAACAATTATCAATGAAGACGTTTTTGGCTGAATTCAAACTGAGGAGTTTATTATAAAAAATTTGAATCCAAAAGCTAAACTCTTTGGTTTTCAAGGGTTAATCCCTAACAACCCAACCATGCATATGTTGCATGATGTACGGATTTGAAGTCTGTTTTTGCATCCATTATGCACTTTTTGCAGTGTGGATTATTTATTTAAACTTTTACATAAAGTTAGCTCTGTGCATGTGTGATCCGTTGATAAATAAGAGAATTGTGAAATTTTTATGCCTTGTTTCATGTTGTAGTGTTTTACTCATAATTTCAAAGATTTTAGTCTAAAAGTGCTCTTGAAAAGTCAACTACTAAAATCAAGCAACCAAAAAATTTCCAAAAATCACTACACTTTGAGTATTACATTTCAGGTCCATCACAACAAATTTCATTATTAGATTGTCAATATCTTCTCCGAATCATATTACAGAAGAGTGTTAAATTTTTAGCTTGAAATTTAATATTACACAAATACTGGTGATATCAACCGCTAACATAACGGTATGGATAGAATCTAAAATGCATAATGTACAACTTTTATTTATTCAGCAACTTAAAAATTTCCCGTTTAGTTGCATTTTATAATGCATCTTTGGAGAACTGGCAAGTTTGAAAAGGGTAAAAACGTTTAGGGGTAAAAAGCCTCTTTATACTAAAGGCAAGAAGTCGTGGGGATAGAAATTTCAAGCAATGGAAGGCCTAAAAACCTAGAAAACCAATTTCTCATTGGCTAAAATTTCTCTCCTCATGGCTTCTCGCCTCTAGTGTAAAGAGGCCCTAATTGCTTGCAAATGTTTCATTACATTGTTGAATTTATTCGAAATCTTAAATGAGGCCTTTTAACTTTGCTCCAATACACTATTTCTTTAAAGAAACGTTGCTACAATATATTGAACAAAATCTTGAAAACGGAGTTCAAATTCCAGTATGCAATTCGTAAATAAGGTTGTGGATGGAGTTTTGAGCTATAATTTTTTTTTCAAATGTAATTCAAATATGTGAAACGGGATCTTCCAGTTTTTTCAATTTCTTTTGAATTGATTAAAGTTTTGGAATTTAAGATGTGTTATTTCTGATGGAAATTAATTCTTTCTCCGATTTAAATTGGTTTGATGGCTTTATTTTTTGAATATGCCTGAAGAAGAAATATTGGAGGTCGGATTATGTTTACATTTTACATTATAGAATGAATGAATATGAACTATATTTACATTTAAAGTCTGATCACAAATCGGTGAAATTGTTATTAGAATTGGACTTTTTATACTCAAAATATTTAAGAGAAATCATTTTAACAATCTTATTTCATTTTATTTTGGTTAATATGTACATAAATCTAGAAGGTGGTTTGCTTAAATTTTCATTGAATAATTGCTTAAATTGGTTTGAAACTGAGTTAGCTTTTTAAACAAAATGCACTTTTTGCACACAATGTGCACCAAAACGTTTGCAATGAGTTGGTGGCCCGTACTGTACAATCACCCAATAAAAGAATCAAGACTTTGTCAAATGTGCACATCAAGTGAGATTGAAACCGAATATCACTTCATCTTTCATTGCCCCAACTATAAAAAATTAAAGTGAAACATCATGATCTTTTGGGCTACAGGCCTCTCAATGGACAATGAAATGTCAAAAATATAATGCATATCAGACCAAATTTTATATCAAGGAGACTATTGACGAACTTTGATTGTATTTTGAGGTTGATATGAAGTGAACCTCGATGCAACCTCAGGATAGATACAATGCTCTTCAATGATACCGAGGATGTAAATTTTTGTCCCATATGAATTATATTTTTCATTATATGATCAATTGAATTTGTCTTTTCAAAACTATGAATCCTTGGTCCTTTAGGGATTAAAATATCGTATAAATTAAAATTGTATGCCGGTATCATATGTATGTACTTTGAAAATTGAAAACCAAAAAATGGTCTCACGAGCATTTTTGTTGATCTACTTTGAAGCAAAAAAAATCTCCTAATATGATCAATGAATGTAATAAATTACATATTGTGCTTCATTTTGATGTACACTATAAAGGTAAAATAGAAATTTCTCAAAAAAATTTAAGGAATGATATGTAAAAAAAAAATGAAAAACCAATGCCTGACGTGCATGACGTTCAAAGGTTAAGACATGTGACTTCGACGAGCCTTAGAAACTTCAGGCTCCACTTCAAAGCGCTTGCCGAGCGGTCCCAGAAAAGAAAATGGATGAAGTCTCCCTGCATTTGCACGTGTGCTGGGCCGCTCCTGCCAGCTCGGACGGTGGGGCGGTGGATCTCGAAGGGCAAATGAAGCCTGAGTACCCCCCCGGGTATAAAATGCACACAATCCAGAATACCCCCTGGCCCCACATGCAAGGGGGGGGTAAAAAATCACCAGCACATGCCAGACAGGGGGGGGTGAGGCCCTGCCGGTCTTCCTGTGGAACCTCTTACAAACTAATCCTGCATAGAGTGCTACGTGGGGACTCAAGTCCAGTGTTCGCAACTGACTTCGAGCTTCAGGAGCGGGCTTAGATCAGGGTTTCTCAAGTGGGTACAGCTTGAGCATTCGCGATCAGATCGAGTTACTGCAGGATATATCGAGAGAATCTCTTACTACTAGCTTCTCAGTTCGATTCCAGTTTGATCATGTCGGACCATCGCCGTCACGGTCACCACGGTCACCACGGGGGCGCATCGTCCAACGGTGGCTATGGCGCTCCAACTTACAACTTCGACCCGATGCAGCAAGCTGCATACGGCCAACAACTAGTGATGCCGTCTCACCACAATGTGAAGGCGGAGGAGCACCGGCTGAAGCAAAACGAGCACCGCGCTGAGATGGGCGCTGTTGGCGCCCTTGCGTTTGCCGCTGTAAGTCTGATCTTTTGCTTTGGAAATCATCAAACAAGTTTCATTTGATGTTGCAAACTTCCTAGACTGTTTCTAGATGCATGAGTAGAAGCTAGCATCTGACCATTTGTTGTTGCATGCTTGTTACAGTATGAGAAGCATCAAGAGAAAGTGGATCCTGCTAATGCACACAGACACCATGTTGAAATGCAAGTGGGGGAGGCTGCAGCTCTAGGACTTGGAGGGTATGGTCTGTATGAGCATCATGAAGCAAGCAAAGTACATAAGCAAGGAAAACATCATGGACACAAGCATGGGCGTAATTAGATGTGATCACAAGTACTAGCATCGTCAGCTAGAATTTAGGTTTTTACAGACATATGGATAGTTAGGTAGACACCTAAACCGTCAAATTGAGCAATTTAGCAAACTTGGGGACACAAGAATTTATTTGTATAGCATTTGAACTTGAATATTTATGATGATTTTAGAATTTTACAAGAAAATGAAAACGAAAATTTATGAATGATTCATGTGACTGATTTATGAATTGTCAAAGTGGAAGTTGCGTAGACCACTTATACTGTTGGTTCGCAACCGTCGTACGAGGGGTGGATCTGCATGTTAGTGTGGAATGGCTTCTTGTCTACCACAATGTCGCACCACCGCTTGTACTTGTGGATGCCAAGCGCCACCAGGAAGAAGTCGTCATGCGGGTTCTTGAAGCGCAGCATGCATGCCGGAGGTCCCCATTCCGCCCATGGTCAGCCTCTGCTCACCATCCACCTCTGTCGACGCAGGTGCCTTCATTTGCAGCGTGCGACACCCGTCGTCTCCACGATGCTAGACCAGTCGGCGGGCTTGCTCTGGATGACCCTCTCGTGGATTGAATAAGACATGGTGACTGCATGAGTTTTTCGGAAGTGAACTGAACTGGAACGTCGGTAATGGAAGGCGCAGACACTGAGATTGAGAGCTGGAAAAGATAGTGTGGATGTTGTCTCGAAATATGTGTTAATTAGCCCCCTCCGGAGCTGCAATGTCAAAGCATTTGGCCTGTGTAAAAGGTTCGGTAACACATACGGTAACACAATCGGTAAAACATACGGAAATGTGTCAATTAGTCATGGTATTGAAGATTACTCTGTGCGGCTAAACACTGAGAGACTGGGATATTGTATAGAGAAGCAAGTGTGGATGCTGTCTGGCTGAAGGGCTTCACTTGGCCTGTGCACAAGATTCTTGAGGGTAGATTTGAATTAACCCCTACAGGAGCAACGCAAATTTTCCAAGTTCGGTTGGCTCAGTGTGGAATGAGTATGAGTATTTTTTGTGGCAATTCTACTCTTTGTAATGAAGATGGGATGGTAATTTGCGTACGTAGGTGACATATAGATTAGTGAGACAATCATGCAAAGGCGAAAAACGTGACTGTGGGAAGCTCCTGAAAATTTGCGTACAATGCGCTATGGATCTGAAATTTAGTAAATAATGAGCTAACACCCCATAGACACAACTGCTGAATTCATTTTACCAAATCAAAACTAAACTTTGCATTTTGGGCATTTTCAGAAAATTTCAAACTGGGGCTGGGGGCAAAAAAGGAAGTGCAGCCAAATTTGTAGCTTATAATCTTACTATTGAGAAACCTTGAACAATTGAAAATTTGTAGGTGCTTAGAAATACAAGTTGATTGAAATATCCTACAATTGGATGAGTCAGAAAAAGGCTAAATTGACACAATGTGTAGTCTCATTTTAATTATAACCCCAAGTTTCGAAAATAATAAGTGTTCATTATATTGAGGCAATTCATTATATTAAGACTTTACTATGTTGAATCAATCATATTTATTTGTCAAATTAATATTAGTCATAAGAACCTGTTGATGTCTAAAGATCCAAGCTGCATTTCTTTGTTTAAAGGTTTTAGATCAAAGTCAATTTGCCTTTTTTTTGAAAAGGGGTAGTTTTGGAGTGTTTAAAGAGAAACATAGTTGTGGTCCTTTACGGGTTAATGACATGACATGATCTGTGAGCCATATTCCAGTGAGAGATTATGGACTACTCTAAAATCCTCATGCGGCAGATGATGTCAATTTACTCGCACTGAATGATGTATCAAGGCCGATATGTACAATGATTGGTTATTTACCATACCCTACGTTAAGGTCAGTTTCGTAAATACTTAGACAAAAATTGGAGTATGTCTTAAATAAGAAAAATATGTACAACTATTTATGAAAATCTTAGAAACTTCTATTTGGACATCTTCAGTTCTTTGTGAAATCAAAAATTCTATAATTAGGAAGTTTTCCAAAATGTTGAAAATTAAGAAATAGCATTTCGTACCGTGTGAAATTTAAAATTAAACTCTTTTGACACACAAGTGTTGAAATTGACTTTAACATATGGTATATAGAATTCGTTTACCATATATCCAAGCTCTAAAGAAGAAATGTTTGTGTGCAAGTATCTTCTTTACTAGGCAAGCCTTTCTTTTCAATGCGTTACCTGTATTACAAAAATGTGAGGCCTCCTAAAGGCTGCTAGTTCTCATGCAAGAATATTTATAATTAAAAAAAAAATGTTAAATTCCTTGACGTAATGTGGTGTTGGATTTAGAGCAGGGGCCACTATCTTGTTTAACCTACATGTGCAATTACCTAAACATTCTTCCAATTAAAATCATGTCTCCTAGTGGTTGTGCAAAAGCAAAAAGTAAGATATTATTTATTATAATAACTTGTTAATTGTATCCAAAGAACAGAAAAATTAAAAAAAATTAGAGGAAATATTAACCTCACCAAAACTCACTAATTTAAAAAAGCCAACGAGAATTTGGAAGTTTATAGGACCACAAGGCTTTTAGCCTTCTACAATTGACCTCAAAATCATAGCCAGTGATCTCGAAGTACTGTTGCAAATTCAAAATCATAAAGAAGTCCACATCATCTTTAGCTAAACATTGGGTGGTGAGACATTGTATTTAATGTTAAAGCTTCTACAATGCTACTGTTGAAAAGGGTAGACTCCACTAACTCCTAAAGAACCTTATAACTAGCATTAATTGCAAAATTTTCATCCAAAATTTGTAAACGTTTTCAAAGATTTTCTCCTTCCAATACTTCAGAAATATATTCACCTCCATTCTCCAAATTGCCAAGTGACCAAAGTTGTATCGATTCTCTGTGTTTATTAACCCTTCAATGCCTAGCTCACCTATCCACATTCTCGTCAATGCTGTGACATAAATGCAAATAACAAAAAATCTGTGAGTAGTTGGATTTTGAATTATGAAGTTCAAAATTGGGGATTTATAATAGACAGCTTTTAGAGTTTTTAGTAAAAGAAAGTTTCAATTTGGAGTTCTGCAACTATCAAAATACCTATGAATAAAATGAAAAAATACTGCAAATACTTGAAAATATAGTAAATACTTACAAAAACAAGACATGTACTATGGAGAATTTCTTGTGTTTGGAGGTTTGTTATATTGTTTAATTTTTTTGGATTATTTTCTATTGTTCATGTTCCATTATTTAGTATATGTATTTCGATCTTGATCATTGTCCCAACTCCTTTCGTTATATAACCTATAAATGTTTGTCCTAAACCATATATCGATAAGCCACTGTCATGTGTAAAATTCACAACAATTATGTGTGAGTCCATTTTTGCAACGGAGAGGTGTTGACATAGGTCATTGGTGAACCTTTTCAATATCATTTCAGAAAAATTCACCCAAATTCTATTTAACTTTGAAGTCACACATCCTCTAAAATCTCATTTTTGAGTGTGCAATATATAGTTCAAAGACATACTATACTATTGCAATATTACCATTGGAGGATTCTTTGGTGTTGGGAAAATGTCTATACTCTAGTTGAGGATACAATTGTAGGGTTAATTTATAATTTAATCCATTCTTTATCTGGTAATATCAATCATGGTGGAAAAATCCATTGAGATCAAGTGCACCAAACTACAGTATCCTAGACACTAAAGGGATAACCTTGTCAAGACTTGTATAGAATTCAGTCTACACAATCCAAGGTGAACAATGACACCCTCATTGCAACATTTTATATATAAGGTATCTTCCATTCTTGCATAAAAAAAATCCACATTTAAAAGGAGTATTTCCATCTTCTATAGTTTGACACATTTTGCAAAGCAAGTATGGCATGATGGCAAGAAGGTGTGAAATATTCAATACTATTGTTATTTGCCACTGTCTTGACATTTCTAATTTGTTGGGAATGCTGGTTCTTATCTTTGAATAATAGTAAATTTCAAAAATAATTAAAGCAAAATTATATGTATAGGTATCGAAATAACATATGTATATATATATATATATATATACATACATATATACATATATATATGTAATATTTATTGATAGTTTGCAGCATTTCACCTATTTTGAGGCCTTCTATACATTGGTAGTTTTACGTTAAGAGTTCAACCCCAGAGTGCACTCTTTTATGTGTGGGAAGAATCCCATGAGTACACAAGAGGGGGATTAATTTGAACACTAAGTATTGTACTGTGTATACACACAAGAAGCATATTTAGGACTAAAAATAGGGTTTTATATTTACATTATACATATAGACATGAATAAATATAAAAATATTCTAACGTCTACAAGGGATATTTGGAAGGGGGTTGTGAACCCACACGATACCAAGGTCTAATCCATCAGCATGCAAGGAGCCCCGTGGGGCTAGGTTTGGTCGTTGTTTAGTCAAATGCTCATTTTCACCCGGTTCCTAATTTCAAATGAAAATGGTCCCAACTAAGAAAGTATGGGGGTTACCATCTTAGTTTTGGTCTAGTTTCCCATTCTTTGAAATTATCAAAATTGCATTCCTTGTAGCATTTTATAGCTCAAAACACTAAAATTCCAATATGCATTGTTCAAAAAGTTTATCTACCAAAGTTCTTCATATGTCGACTCAAGAAGCATACCACCTACAACTCGTTGTTCATCACTATTATTTACATTTTTCTCTAAAAAGTTTCATACTATTTTGAGCATATTTGTAATTACTATGATTTTTACAAGAGAAAATCATAGAAAAATCTTGTCATTTCTTTATATTAAAATAATTACGAAAAACCTAGGGTAAATCATTTCAACAATATTTTATGTGAGAAAAATATAAGAAAATTATAATATATATTTTGAAATGTGAGGAGTTGATGAGTTTTGACCAAGTAATTGTAGTAAAGGTTAATGAATAGCACACCTACCCCAACTTGAACCTTGTTCTTCAAAGCAACACTTCAAAAAAGCATCTTCAGTACTATAACCATTTAGAGCATTCACACGGAAGAGTCAGCTTTAGTCAGAAAGCTCTAAATGGTGCACTTCAAATAGTCAATCGCCAATCACAAGTAGAGTATGGGGATATAATGAACTAAGTGGTGATTTGAAGAGCCATTTCATAACAGGCTAGGATCAAGAGTCAAGAGACATTTTTGAAGGGCCCTTCGGCACGATTCATTTACTTCTTGAGTGTGAGAGACTCTAAGAGGGTATGGATGGCCATGCTCTTTTAATAAGAATATATAGAAAAGATCATTTCCAACAAAATATCTTCCTGCAAGGAAGAGGAAGAGATTCTGTAGGTTCCAAAAGGTCATGCTACAGAGCTAACCAAGGGTCCAAATTCAGTGTGAACAGTCATCACGTCTCTCCTATTCGGCACAGGCGCGGAGTCCCAGCTCCAACGCGTCAGCGCGGCACCCAGCGGCAGCCAAGCAACTAACCCCTGTTATCCTATCCCCGTACACCGACTCCGACTTTACTGCGCGTCCATCGTGAACAGAAGCTGCTGCGGCTGGACCTGGCAGCGTCCACCCTTCCCAGTCCTTCCTCACACGCCACAGCCATTCAACCAACGCATTCTCAGACGATACTCTCCACCATCTGAGTCTCCCCACAGTCTCATTACCTGCCTCTTGCCCCCTGCCATCATCGCTGAGAGTGTTCGATCAATCTCTACTGCACTCACAAGCCACTTTCTGTTTCAAATCCAACGCTTCTTCACACCGTCCACACGAAGCCCTCATATATATCTCTCATCCACCAGGGTTTCTCAATTGTACACAGTTTCAGCATTCACTATCAGATCAATTTACTGCAGGATCGAGAGAACCTCTTACAAACTAATCCTGCATAGAGTGCTACGTGGGGACTCAAGTCCAGTGTTCGCAACTGACTTCGAGCTTCAGGAGCGGGCTTAGATCAGGGTTTCTCAAGTGGGTACAGCTTGAGCATTCGCGATCAGATCGAGTTACTGCAGGATATATCGAGAGAATCTCTTACTACTAGCTTCTCAGTTCGATTCCAGTTTGATCATGTCGGACCATCGCCGTCACGGTCACCACGGTCACCACGGGGGCGCATCGTCCAACGGTGGCTATGGCGCTCCAACTTACAACTTCGACCCGATGCAGCAAGCTGCATACGGCCAACAACTAGTGATGCCGTCTCACCACAATGTGAAGGCGGAGGAGCACCGGCTGAAGCAAAACGAGCACCGCGCTGAGATGGGCGCTGTTGGCGCCCTTGCGTTTGCCGCTGTAAGTCTGATCTTTTGCTTTGGAAATCATCAAACAAGTTTCATTTGATGTTGCAAACTTCCTAGACTGTTTCTAGATGCATGAGTAGAAGCTAGCATCTGACCATTTGTTGTTGCATGCTTGTTACAGTATGAGAAGCATCAAGAGAAAGTGGATCCTGCTAATGCACACAGACACCATGTTGAAATGCAAGTGGGGGAGGCTGCAGCTCTAGGACTTGGAGGGTATGGTCTGTATGAGCATCATGAAGCAAGCAAAGTACATAAGCAAGGAAAACATCATGGACACAAGCATGGGCGTAATTAGATGTGATCACAAGTACTAGCATCGTCAGCTAGAATTTAGGTTTTTACAGACATATGGATAGTTAGGTAGACACCTAAACCGTCAAATTGAGCAATTTAGCAAACTTGGGGACACAAGAATTTATTTGTATAGCATTTGAACTTGAATATTTATGATGATTTTAGAATTTTACAAGAAAATGAAAACGAAAATTTATGAATGATTCATGTGACTGATTTATGAATTGTCAAAGTGGAAGTTGCGTAGACCACTTATACTGTTGGTTCGCAACCGTCGTACGAGGGGTGGATCTGCATGTTAGTGTGGAACGGCTTCTTGTCTACCACAATGTCGCACCACCGCTTGTACTTGTGGATGCCAAGCGCCACCAGGAAGAAGTCGTCATGCGGGTTCTTGAAGCGCAGCATGCATGCCGGAGGTCCCCATTCCGCCCATGGTCAGCCTCTGCTCACCATCCACCTCTGTCGACGCAGGTGCCTTCATTTGCAGCGTGCGACACCCGTCGTCTCCACGATGCTAGACCAGTCGGCGGGCTTGCTCTGGATGACCCTCTCGTGGATTGAATAAGACATGGTGACTGCATGAGTTTTTCGGAAGTGAACTGAACTGGAACGTCGGTAATGGAAGGCGCAGACACTGAGATCGATAGCTGGAAAAGATAGTGTGGATGTTGTCTTGAAATATGTGTTAACCCCTAAAGGACCGGGGTGTTGAACTTAGCACTTGTTTTCTTGACTAGCTCTTGTAGCAAGCTCAATTCCTCATTGGTGTGGGGTAATTTTGACGATGGTCTCCGTTGAAATGAAAGAAGACTTACGTAGCTTTTGTATGGAAAAGGGATCGACAATATCTCATAATTTTTGAGAAAATGCCACTGTTGAGAAATTTGATGGAACTTGTTTGGGGCATTTTGTATACATATTGAAATCGGATTGTTCAAAAGTACTCCAAAATTTCTAAATTTTTTGTTGTGCGTAGAGATCATCATTTTAAACATGTGATAAAAATTTCACGTAATTTGGAGGTGTGAGGAGGAAGATATGAGGGTCTAAAGTGACGCATGGATACCCTGCTTGCAACTCAAAAATATCACCAAAAATCACTCACTTCATGAATTTCCGATCAAGAAGTACCTACGAATTCAGCTCTCAAAAAGAGACAGGGTCTCTTTGTTGCTCATCCTACAAAATTTCCAAGCCCAACTGCCCAAGAACCCGAATTTCCGCACTTTCTAGTTCCAGAAGCCGCGTGCCCGGACCTTATTGTCCTTTAGGAGTTAATTAGCCTCCTCCAAAGCTGCAACGAGGAAGCATTCGACCTGTGTAAAAGGGTCGGTAACACATATGGTAACACAATGGGTAACACATACGGGAACACAATCGGTAACACAATCGGTCATACGGACATGTGTGAATTAGTTATTGTATTGAAGATTACTCAGAATTCCATATGCTGCTTATGATGTCAATATATACTGTTGGTAATGCATGGAGGGAGCAAACACTGAGAGACTGGGATACTGTATATAGAAGCAAGTGTGGATGCTGTCTGGCAGGGCTTCACTCGGCCTGTGCACAAGATTCTTGAGGGTAGATTTGCAGTAGTGACATGGCATGATCCGTGACATATGTTCATAACATTCAGAAGTCTCTGTGACTGCTGCCGCCTTCCCCCAACATAATGATGTGGAATATCCCGCATCATTTCATCCTTCAATGAAATGATGTGGGATATTTCACATCACATCAATAGCTATGGGGCAAGTGGCATTAAGTAAGAGCAACTAACCATGGTGAACAGTAATCGAAAGCACTCACTCAGTCACAATTCAATAGTGTCCTATATTTGTTTATTTGATTCAATAGCAAATCAATGGTCACTCAACCCATTTAATTACAAATCACTGGTCACTCCATATAGAAAGGTGGATGAAATTAACAGGCAGCCTTCTTGAAAGCTATTGAATGTTATATTATTGAGAAATTACAGACTACTCTAAATTCCTCATGCAGCTGATGATGTCAATGTACTTGCACTGAATGATGTATCAAGGCAGATATGTACAATGATCAGTTGTTTACCGTACCCTACGTTAAGGTCAGTATCCTAAATAATTGGACAAAAATTAGAGGATGTCTTAAATATGAAAAACAAGTACAACTATTTCTGAAAATCTTAGAAAATTATATTTGGATGTCTTTAGTTCTTTGTGAAATCTAAAATGCTATAATTAGTAAAATTCCACAATATTGAAAATTAAGAAATGGCATTTCATACACTCTGAATTCTAAAATTACATATTTCAATACACAAGTGTTGAAACTGAGTGACCTTAACCCCTACGTGAATAAACGACTATTTTATGGTCGGAGTCCAAATAGTAATGACTGCCCATGATCAGAACATGACATTTTGTGAGTTTTGAATTTTTGTCGAAATTAGGGGTAGAGATCATGTTGTAGTGTTGGTTGATGCATTTCATTCGCAATATTGAGGTTCACTAAGGAATTTTTCAAAGACAAACACCTCAACATTGTCCTAGTGTTATAAAACTTTCTATTTCAGAAAAGTAACAATGTTCTCTCATTTGAAATTTTTTCTTTTTAAAAATTTAGAATATAATGTCTAGTTTTACCAATCATACCATGTTTCAAATTCTAAAAATAAAAATTGTATTTTTTGTAAATATCAAATGATAAATGCTTCTAATTTCATTAAATAAGTGTCTAAACCGTTTTTTGAAAGCTTTGATGGTATAAATAATTACCAAACATCATGCTTCTTATTTTCTCTTTTGAATCAAACTTCATCAAAGTTGCAGAAATAACATTTTATAACACATTTAGGTTTTGTCTTTACCCCCTCTGTCATTTAGGTGTTAACATACGGTATGTACAGTGGGGTGACACCGAAATTGTCACCTTGTGCAATTTCAGGGATAGTGCCCACACTGCTGCCAACTTTGACACCCTCCCGAGCGCTGGAAAATTGTTATTTATACATGACATTTTAGACACAAAATCATTGTTATGTTGACAACATGTGTACCAAATTTCAAAGCTAGAAGATTGATAAAAAAAAAGATATTCAAGATTTACTAACAAGGGGTAGCTGTAAGAAATGTTTCACAGCTGCCAACTTTGACACCCTCCCAAGGATCGAAGAATTTTTTTTTTCACATGGAATTTTTGGAGTAGGAACATCTTTATTTTTTTTACACATGTGAAAAAATTCAAGTCCAAAAGACCCACAAAAAAAATGATATTCCAAATCTACCAACAGGTGTAGTTGTGAGAAACAAAGAGGAAAATCGTCTCACAACTTTGACAGCCTCCCTAGAGTTGAGTATTTGTTATTTCAACATGAAAGTTTCACGTGTTATTAACTAAAAAGTGATTTTCTTCCAAAAATTCCATTTTAAAATAACAAATTCCCAACCCTAGAGAGGTAGTCAAAGTTGTGAGACAATTTTCCTCTTTGTTTCTCATAACTGCACCTGTTGGTAGATTTGGAATATCATTTATTTTGTGGGTCTTTTGGACTTGAAATTTTTCACATGTGTAAACAAAATAAAGATGTTCCTACTCCAAAAATTCCATGTGAAAAAAAAAATTCTTCAATCCTTGGGAGGGTGTCAAAGTTGGCAGCTGTGAAACATTTCTTACAGCTACCCCTTGTTAGTAAATCTTGAATATCTTTTTTTTAATCAATCTTCTAGCTTTGAAATTTGGTACACATGTTGTCAACATAAAAATGATTTTGTGTCTAAAATTTCATGTATAAACAACAATTTTCCAGTGCTCGGGAGGGTGTCAAAGTTGGCAGCAGTGTGGGCACTATCCCTGAAATTGCACAAGGTGACAATTTCGGTGTCACCCCACCGTGCAATGAGAATTTGTTAAATACCATGTATCCAAGCTTTAGAGAAGTAATGCTTGTGTGCAAGTATCTTTTTTACCAGCCAAGCCTTGGTTTTCACAGCCTTCTATGCATTACAAACATTTTGAGGCCTCTTAATGGTTGCGAGTTCTCATGCAAAAAAAATTCTAATTCAAAAAAATTAATAAAATGTTAAATTGCTTGTAATGTGGTGTTGGATTTAGAGCATGGGCTACTATCTTGTTCACCCTACCTGTGCAATTAACTAAACATTCTTCCAATTAAAATTAAGTCTCCCACTAAGGTCTCCCAGTGGTTGTGCAAAAGCAAAAAGTAAGACATCATTTGTTATAATAACTTTATTAATTGTAATCAAAAATATTAAAAAATTAAAAAATTGGTAGAAATAGTGACCTCACCAAAATTCACTTATTTAAAAAGCCAACGAGAATTTGGAGGTATATAGGACCATAAGGTAATTAGCCTTCTATTGTTGACCTCAAACCTTGGCCACTATTCTTGAATTGTTGTAGCAGATTCGGAATCATAAGCAAGTCCACATCATTTTTAGCTAAAGATTGGGTGGTGAGACATTGTATTTAATATAAAGCTTCTACACTGCTACTGTTGAAAAGGGTGGACTTCATTAACTGCTAAAGAATCTTATGACTAGAATTTATTGCAAAATTTTCATCCAAAAATTGTAGACGTTTGGGTATTTGCTACTCTTTCAAGAATTTTCTCCCTCCAATACTACAGAAATATATTCATCTCCATCCTCCAAATTGCCAAGTCACCAAAGTTGTATTAATTCTATGTGTTTATTAATCCTTCAGTGCCTAGTTCACCACATTTTGGTCATTGTTGTGTCGAAAATACAAATAACAAAAAATCCATGAAGAATTCATTGGATTTTGAATTGTGAAGTTCAGAGTTGGAGATTTATAATACACATTTTTTTTTTAAAGAAAATTTTAATTTGGAGTTTTGCAATTATCAAAATACCTATGAACAAAACGCAAAAATATTGCAAATACTTGAAAATATAGTAAATACATACAAATACAACACATGTACTATGCGGTATTTCTTGTGTTTGGAAGTTTGTTGTATTGTTTTATTTTTTGGATTATGTTCTATTGTTCATGTTCCATTATTTAGTGTATGTATTTCAATCTTGATTATGGTACCAACTCCTTTCATATTTTAACATATAAGTTTTTGTCCTAAACCATATATGGATAAGCCACTCTCCCGTGTAAAATTCACAATACTCATGTGTGAGTCCATTTTTAAAATGAAAAGCGTTGCAAGGGAGAGGTGTTGACATAGGTCAGTAGTAAACCTTTTCAATATCATTTTAGAAAATTTAACTCAAATTCTATTTAACTTTAAAGTCACACACCCTCCAAAATCTCATTTTGGAGGGTGCAATATATAGTTCAAAAACATACTATAATCTTGGAATTTCACATTTTCACCATCAGATGATTATCTAATTTTGGAAAAATGTCTATACTCTAATTGAGGATACAATTGTATGGTTAATTTCTAATTTAATCCATTCTCTTTCTGATATTATCAAGTCATGGTGGAAAAATCCACTGAAATCTAGTGAACCAAAATACAATACCCAAAACACTCAAGAGTTAACCTTGTCAAGACTTGTATAAAATTGAGTTTGAACAATTCAAGGTGGACAATTACACCTTCATTGCAACATTTGTTATATATGATATCTTCCATTCTTGCATCGAAAAGAATCCAAATTTAAAAGAAATACTTCCATCTTCAATGTAGTTTGACACATTTTGCAACGTAAGTATGGCATAATGGCATGAAGGTGTGAAATAATGAATACTATTATTATTTTGCCAGTGTCTTGACTTTACAAATACGTTGGGAATTTTGGTTCTTATCTTGGAATAATAGTAAATTTTAAAAATAATTAGACCAAAATCATATCAAGATGTATTGAAATATTTTCAATTGTTTTATAATAGGTGTATCAAAAGGAGAGAAATATATATATATATATATATATATATATATATATATATATATAATATTGATAGTTTGTAGCATTTCAACTATTTTGAGGCCTTCCATACATTGGTAGTGTCACTTTAAGACTTGAACTCCGGGGTGCACTCTTTTATGTGTGTGAGGAATCATATGAGTGCACAAGAGGGGGATTAATCTGAACACTAAATACCGTACTAAATACCGTACTAGGGTCCAAACGAGGTAAAACAATCCACTAAGCATGTCATCACTACTTTTTTTGAAGAATCTTCATCATAACAATTGAAAAATATATATAAAGTACTAAAAAAATTATAGTCCAATGTTCTACACTTATAGATGTAACATATACCAAAAAAGAGAAGATTTGTGAATATTATAAGTTTCAAAAGAACAATTATGTTTTTGTCATCATTCACTCTTTATTAGTTTTTTACTAAAGATTGTTTTGGATGATTTAATGACTATTTTCGATGAATTATCCAATATTTTGAATAGAATATGAAATTAAGGACTCCTCTAACTCTCTAAAGACTCTCTAAGTGTGCATGGTTGGTTCGTTTTACCTCATATTTTCATTAGACATATACTCGGGGAGGTCACTTCCAAATATTACGTAAAAACGTGCGAACAAGTGATTTTCAACCCCTATATACTTTTTAATAAAATTTGATTTAGCTCCAAATTTTTTAGTGTGGTCACATATTCATTATATCTTTCTTTTTTTTACACTCTTATTTCAATTATATTCAAAACGAGCTCCAAAAACACAATCAAAACAAGCTCTAAAAACACAAAAACTAGTTGAATAGTGCATTTATTTACTTCAAAAATTTATAAGTAATTAATTTGAATAAAGAAAATTTCCAAAAATTCACAATATAAACTTTTAACATAAAGAAACATCCCATAATTTTTTCAAGTTGTTTGATTGATTATTTACAATGTAATATAGGGGGTCAAAGATTTATTCGCACGTGATACTCATAAAATACATTGAGTGAATTCCCCGAGGACATATATTCATGAACAAATATAAAAACATTCTAATGTATACAAGGGATATTTTTAAGGCGGTAATGAACCCACATGCTACCAAGGTTTAATAAACAGTGCACCCTTGAACTTGATTTTCAAAACAACACTTCAAAGTAGCTTCTTCCAATTATCTAACCATTTACAATAACGCACCAAGAAAAGATCATCTCCAACAAAATATCCAACAAAATATCTTCCTACAAGATATTGTAGGGTGAGATTCTGTACGGTCAAAAATGTCATGCTCTAGGGTTGACCAAGGGTCCTAACTCTGTGTGAATAGTCCTCACATATCTCCAATTTGGCACAGGCGCGGAACCGCCGCTCGAACGCGTCAGTGCGGCATCCAGCGGCAGCCAAGCAACTAACCCCTGTTAGCACATCCCCGAACACCGACGCTGACTTTACTGCGCGTCCATCGTGAACAGAAGCTGCCGCGGCTGGACCTGGCAGCATCCACCCTTCCCAGTCCTTCCTCACACACCAGTCATTCAACCAACGCTTTCTCAGACGAACCTCTCCACCATCGATTAGAGTCTCCCCACAATCTCATTACCTGCCTCTCTTGTCCCCTGCCATCATCGCTGAGAGTGTTCGATCAATCTCTACTACACTCACACGCCACTTTCGGTTTCACATGCAACGCTTCTTCACGCCGTCCACACGAAGCCCTCATATATATTTCTCTCATACACCTCGGTTTCTCAATTGTTCACAGTTTCAGCATTCACTATCAGATCGACTTACTGCAGGATCGAGAGAACCTCTTACAAACTAATCCTGCATAGAGTGCTACGTGGGGACTCAAGTCCAGTGTTCGCAATTGACATCGAGCTTCAGGAGCGGGCTTAGATCAGCGTATCTCAATTGGGTACAGTTTGAGCATTCACGATCAGATAGATTTACTGCAGGATATATCGAGAGAATCTCTTACTACTAGCTTCTCAGTTCGATCCACGTTTGATCATGTCGGACCATCGCCGTCACGGTCACCACGGGGGCGCGTCGTCCAACGGTGGCTACGGCGCTCCAACTTACAACTTCGATCCGATGCAGCAAGCTGCATACGGCCAACAACAGATGGTTCCAGAGCCGTATGGCATGCAAGGGTTTCAGCAACCAGGCTATGGACAACAACAAGTGATACCGTCTCAGTCTGGCGGCTACCCTGGTCAGTACAACAATCTGCAAGCGGAGGAGCACCGGCTGAAGCAGAACGAGCACCGCGCTGAGATGGGCGCTCTTGGCGCCCTTGCGTTTGCTTCTGTAAGTCTGATTTTTTGCTTTGGAAATCATCAAACAAGTTTCATTGAACATTCGGCTAGAATGTAGTATCGGGAACCTCCCGTGGGGCACCCCCTGGGGAATGTCGCCAGGGGGACATTTGCCGAGGTTCCTGATACTACATGTGTCCCGAACATTCTAGATTATTTCTAGATGCATGAGTAGAAGCTAGCATCTGACCATTTGTTGTTGCATTCTTATTGCAGTATGAGAAGCATGAAGTGAAAGTGGATCCTGCTAATGCGCACAGACACCATGTTGAAATGCAAGTGGGGGAGGCTGCAGCTCTAGGACTTGGAGGGTATGGTTTGTATGAGCATCATGAAGTACGCGAAGTACATAAGCAAGGAAAACATCATGGACACAAGCATGGCCGTAATTAGATTTGATCTTAGTAGCATCTTCAGATAGAATTTAAGTTTTTACAGACATATGGATAGTTAGGTAGACACCTAAACCGTCAAATTGAGCAATTTAGCAAACTTGGGGACACAAGAATATATACTTTTAGAGTATGAAGGATGATTCTACAAGAAAATAGAAATAAAAATTTGTGAATGATTCATGTGAGTAAATTATGAATTTTCAAAGTGGAAGTTGCGTATAGCACTTATACTGTTGGTTCGCAACCGTCGCACGAGGGGTGGATCTGCATGTTAGTGTTGAACGGCTTCGTGTCTACCACAATGTCGCACCACCGCTTGTACTTGTGGATGCCAAGCGCCACCAGGAAGATGTCGCCATGCGGGTTCTTGTAGCGCAGCATGCATGCCGGAGGTCCCTCTTGCCGCCCATGGTCAGCCTCTGATCACCATCCACCTCTGTCCAGGTGCCTTCATTTGCAGCGTGCGACACCGTCGTCTCCACGATGCTAAACCAGTTGGCGGGCTTGCTCTGGATGACCCTCTCGTGGATTGAATAAGACATGGTGACTGCATGAGTTTTTCGGAATTGAACTGACACGGAAATTCGGTAATGGAAGGCGCAGACACTGAGATTGATAGCTGGAAAAGATAGTCTGAGTGTGGATGTTGTCTCGAAACATCTGTTAATAGGCTACCTCCTCCGAAGCTGCAATGCATGAGGAAGCATTCGGCCTGTGTAAAAGGTTCAGATTGAGGGTGGTTCACGCGTTTTTATTAATGACCTGCCATAATCGGTAACACATACGGACATGTGTTAATTAGTCATGGTATTGAAGATTACTCTGAATTCCCTGTGCAGCTTATGATGTCAATCACAGGGAGACAAAAACAAGTTTCCCATATGGGAAACGCAGACAAATTTTCCACAATTGTTACTTTCCGAGATCAAAAGATACACTACAATCACCCCACGAAAGTTACAATTGTGGAAAGTTTGTCCCACTTCCCATATGAAATCCCATGTAGGAATGTCTTTGTCTCTCCCTGTGAATATACTGTCGGTAATGCATGGAGGGAGCAAACACTGAGAGACTGGGATACTGTGTATAGAAGCAAGTGTGGATGCTGTCTGGAAGGGCTTCACTCGGCCTGTGCACAAGATTCTTGAGGGTAGATTTTTACTAATGACCTGGCATGATCTGTGACCTGGCATGATTTTTTCGTATGTTACTGAGAAATTGCAGACTACTCTAAAGTCCTCATGCGGCTGATGATGTCAATGTTCTGGGACTGAATGATGTAACAAGGCAGATATGTACAATGATCAGATATTTACCATACCCTCCGTTATGGTCAGTTTCGTATATAATGAGACAAAATTTGGAGGATGTCTTCAATATGAAAAATTTGTACAACTATTTCTGAAAATCTTAGAAAGTTTTATTTGGATGTCTTTAGTTCTTTGTGAAATCTAAAATGCTGTAATTATTAAATTTTCCAAAATATTGAAAATCAAGAAATGGCATTTTGTACTATCTGAATTCTAAAATTAAACTATTTCCACACACAAATGTTGAAATTGACCTTAACTAATGGGAGGTACAGTACAATGAGAATTCGTTTACTATATATCCAAGCTCTAGAGAAGAAATGCTTGTGTGCATGTTTCTTCCTTACCGGCTAAGCCTTTGTTTCAACAGCCTTACATGCATTACAAACAATATGAGGCCTCCTAAGGGCTGCGAGTTCTCATGCAAAAAAATAACAATTTAAAAAGTAATAATGTTAAATTGTTTGTAATGTGGTGTTGGATTTTGAGCATAGGCCGGTGTCTTGCTCACCCTACACGTGCATTTAATTAAACATTCTTCCAATTAAAATCAAGTCTCCCAATGGTTGTGCAAAAGCAAAAAGTAAGATATCATTTGTTATAATAACTTGTTAATTGTAACCAAAAAAAATTAAAAATTAAAAAAAATTGGAGGAAATATTGACCTCACCAAATTTCACTTATTTAAAAAGCCAACAAGAATTTGGAAGTATATAGGACCACAAGGTAATTAGCCTTCTACTATTGACCTTAAAACCTTCACCACTGTTCTCGAATCATTGTAGCAAATTTAGAATCATAAGCAAGTCTACATCATCTTTAGCTAAGGATTGGGTGGTGATATTGTTGAAAAGGGCAGACTTCACTAACTGCTAAAGAGCCTTATGACTAGAATTTATTGCAAAATTTTCATCTAAATTTTTTAGACGTTTCGGTATTTGCTACACTATTTCAAAGATTTCTTCTTCCAATACTAGAGAAATATATTCATCTTCATTCCCCAAATTGCCAAGTCACCAAAGTTGTAATGATTCTTTGTGTTTGTTAACCCTTCAGTGCCTAGCTCACCACATTTTTATTACTGCTGCGTCGAAAATGAAAATAACATATAAATAACAAATTTATAATATACATCTTTTAGAAAAAGAAAATGTCAATTTGGAGTTGTGCAACTATCAAAATACCTATGAACAAAACGCAAAAATATTGCAAATACTTGAAAATATAGTAAATACTTACAAATACAACACATGTACTATGTGGTATTTCTTGTATTTGGAAGTTTGTTATATTGTTTTATTTTTGTGGATAATGTGTTATTGTTCATGTTCCATTATTTAGTGTATGTATTTTGATCTTGATCAATGTACCTGCTCCTTTCATTATTTAACGTATAAATCATCGTCCTAAACGTATATGGATAAGCCACTCTCACGTGTAAAATTCACAGTAATTATGTGTGAGTCCATTCTTGATATGAAACATTGCAACGGATAGGTGTTGACATAGGTCATTGGTGAACCTTTTCAAGATCATTTTAGAAAATTTAGCCCAACTTCTATTTAATTTTGAAGTCACACACCTTCCAAAATCTCATTTTTGAGTGTGCATTATATAGTTCAAAGACATACTATAATCTTGCAACTCCACCATTGTATGATTCTCTAATTTTGGCAAAATTTCTATACTCTAGTTGAGGATACAATTGTACGGTTAATTTCTAATTTAATCCATTTTATTTCCGATAGTATCTATCATGATGGAAAAATCCACTAAAATCCATTACACCAAACTACAGTACCCTAGACACTAAAGAGCTAACTTTGTCATGACTTGTATAGAATTGAGTTTGAACAATCCAAGGTGAACAATTACACCCTCATTGCAACATTTTATATATAAGGTATCTTCCATTCTTGCATCAAAAAAATTCCACATTTAAAAAGAATATCTTCATCTTGAATGTAGTTTGGCACATTTTGCAAAGGAAGTTTGGCATGACGGCATGAAATAATCAAACCTATTGTTATTTGCCAATGTCTTGACTTTACCCATATGTTGGGAATTTTGGTTTTTATCTTGGGATAATAGTAAATTTAAAAAATAATTAGACCAAAATTCATTTCAAGATGTATCGAAATATTTTCAATTGTTTTAGGTGTACGAAAAGGAGAGAGTTTTGTGTGTGTCTATATATATAATATTGATAGTTTGCAATATTCAACCTATTTTAAAGCCTTCCATACATTGGTAGTTTCACTTTAAGACTTGAACTCCAAGGGGTGCATTCTTCTATGTGTGAGGAATCACATGAATGCACAAGAGGAGAATTAATTTGAATACTAAGTATTGTTCTATGTATACATACAAGAAGCATATTTAGAACTGAAAATAGGGTTGTATATTTACATTAAACATATATACATGAACAAATTTAATAATTTTCTTACATATACAAGGTTTATTTTAAAGAGAGTCATGAATCCACGTGATGCCAAGGTTTAACCCTTAAGCGTGCAAGGAGCCCCGTGGAGTCATGTTTGGTCGTTTTTCAGTCAATCGCTAATTTTCACCTAGTTCCTAATTTCAAATGAAAATGGTCCCAGGGTACATTCACAGTAACACGACCCAAGGAAACTGTAACCAGTGATTAATTTAACGGATTGTTAAGCAATAATCTTATCATATGAATTGATAATGCAATATAAATTAGTAACTACATATAATATATGTCATTATACAATATACTAAAATTTAACAATGTTTGGGAAGTTATTGGTACTCCAAAACGACTAAAATATGGTCGTAACCAGTCGTTAATAACAACTAAAATGTGCTAAAATGTTCAATATATGTCGCAAAATGTCCTTAAATTTTTCTAATATCTACATATATTGAAGATATTATTTTCTAAGCACTCATCAAGAGTCGTTATAACTGGGCGGGGTTGGCTCGTTTTATTGTGAATGCACCCCCCAACTAAGAAAGTGTGGGGGGTTATCTTCTTGTTTCTAGTCAAATTTACCATTCTTCAAAATTGTTAAAATTGCATTTTTACAGCACTTTAA
Source organism: Pohlia nutans (assembly GCA_022496805.1). Taxonomy (NCBI): domain Eukaryota; kingdom Viridiplantae; phylum Streptophyta; class Bryopsida; order Bryales; family Mniaceae; genus Pohlia; species Pohlia nutans. The sequence goes on along the minus strand of CM040092.1, from coordinate 10,405,561 downwards.
AGCTCCAAACACCAAAATTGCAATATACACTATAGAAAAAGTTCTTCTATCGAATTTGTTTTTTATGTAAGCTCAAGAAGCATGCCACCTACACCTTGTTGTCCATCACTATTATTTACATTTTCTCTAAAAAATTCAAACTATTCTGAGCATTTTTGTAATCACTATGATTTTTACAAGAAAAAACATTGAAGAATCTTACAAATTTTGTTTTTATTTAAATAATGACAAAAAAATTAGAGTAAATCGGTTCAACAATACCTTATATGAGAAATATACCAGAAAAATATAATATATATTTTGAAATGTGAGGAATTCATGAGGTTCAACCGGGTGATTGTAGTGTGGACGCTTAAGGATTAATAAATAGTGCACTTGAACTTTGTTTTACAGAAAAACACTTCAAAGTAGCTTCTTCCAATAACGTAACCATTTACACTAATGCATGTAGAAAAGATCGTCTCTAACAAGATATCTTCCTACAAGGATGAGATTCTTTAAAGTCAAAATTGTAATGCTGTAGGGTTGACCAATGGTTCTAACTCGATGTGAACAGGCTTCACATATTTCCTATTCGGCACATGCCGGGAGTCGCCGCTCGAACTCGTCAGTGCGGCACCCAGCGGCAGCCAAGCAACTGACCCCTGTTCTTATCACCGTACACCGACGCTGACTTTACTGCGCTTCCACCCTTCCCAGTCCTTCAATTCATCACACGCCACAGTCACTCAACCAACGCTTTCTCAGACGAATCTCTCCACCGTCAGAGTCTCCCCAACAATCGAATTACCTGCCTCTCTTGCCCCCTGCCTTCGTCGCTGTGTTCGATCAATCTCTACTCCACTCACAAGCCACTTTCGGTTTCACACCCAACGCTACTTCACGCCGTCTACACGAAGCTCTCATATATATATATATATATATATATATATATATATATATATATATATATATATATATATATATATATCTCTCATACACCAGGGTTTCTCAATTGTAAACAGTTTCAGCATTCACTATCGGATCGACTTACTGCAGGATCGAGAGAACCTCTGACTAGCTAATCCTGTGTAGAGTGCTACGTGGGGACTCAAGTCCAGTGTCCGCAATTGACATCGAGCTTAGAAGCGGGTTTAGATCAGGGTTTCTGAATTGGGTACAGTTTGAGCATTCACGATCAGATCAAGTTGCTGCAGGGTATATCGAGAGAATCTCTTACTACTAGCTTCTCAGTTCGATTCAAGTTTGATCATGTCGGACCATCGCTGTCACCGTCACTGTCGCCACGGGGGCGCATCGTCCAACGGTGGCTATGGCGCTCCAACTTACAACTTCGATCCGATGCAACAAGCTGCATACGGCCAACAACAGATGGTTCCAGAGCCGTATGGCATGCAAGGGTTCCAGCAACCAGGCTATGGACAACAACAAGTGATGCCGTATCCTGGTCAGTACAACAATCTGCAAGCGGAGGAGCACCGGCTGAAGCAAAACGAGCACCTCGCTGAGATGGGCGCTCTTGGCGCCGTTGCGTTTGCTTCTGTAAGTCTGATTTTTCGCTTTGGAAATCATCAAACAAGTTTCATTGAACTTTCTAGACTAGTTTTAGATGCATGAGTAGAAGCTAGCATCTGACCATTTGTTGTTGCATTCTTATTGCAGTATGAGAAGCATGAAGTGAAAGTGGATCCTGATAATGCACATAGACACCATGTTGAAATGCAAGTGGGGGAGGCTGCAGCTCTAGGACTTGGAGGGTATGGTTTGTATGAGCATCATGAAGCGAGCGTAGTACATAAGCAAGGGAAACATCATGGACACAAGCATGAGCGTAATTAGATTTGATCATAGTAGCATCTTCAGATAGAATGGAGGTTTTTACAGATGGATAGTTAGGTAGACACCTAAACCGTCAAATTGAGCAATCTAGCAAACTTGGGCCCGGCGCAAGAATATATTTTTATAGCGTTTGCAGTAGAATATGATGATTTTACAAGAAAATGGAAATAAAAGTTTTTGAATGATTGATGTAACTATTATGAATTTTCAAAGTGGAAGTTGTGTAAACCTCTTGTAGTGTTGGTTCCATAGACTTGTTGTAAAACCAATTTGTGTACAATCCAAACTCAATCAATGACAATCTATTTTGGAGACGATTTAAAAGTACTCAACAGAATAGTTTTAGAGCAAGCCTACATAGCATGATTGGGTGCAGGAACAGAATAGTGTCTTTGTTCTTATCTTATATTGAGAATTCTCTTTTCAGTCAATTGAATTGTAGTAATTTTTGTCAAATACGGGACTATGCCAACAAAAGGTACATGAATGCTTTCACCTTTTGTATTCTCCATGTATGCAGAAATATCTTCACAATTGTACCTGTTAAACCAGATTGATATGGACCTAAGATGGTCATATTAGTTTAGTTGGGACTTTCTGCTAACCTAGGACTCACTGTTTTAGTCATTGTTATGAAGAAAAAATGAGTCCCAAATTTACGGAATAGTCCCAACTACACGAATATGACCATTAAGAGCATGCCCAGCAGCATGCAAAAACACCAGTCAAACCTCAAGGTGGCGGAGGTTTGGCATGAACATGGCCCCAACAGCAGTAGAAAATCTCATCTCAATCACCAAGATACCTTGACAGTGGGCTTTATTTGAGTTTTATCCGCCATATACTGAAGCTTTGGAGGAAGAAAATTGCTCACGCCAAGCAAGAATCTTTGCCAATCAAAGGTAAGATAATGGCCTTGAAGCCTATTCACTGGCTCATGCTTCAAGGCCATCAAGTGTTATGAATTACTTTCTCTTTTAATAAACTGCCTTGGAGTTCGCACAAGGATTGTTGCTGGGGTACTTCTATTCCAACATTCCTCTAAGTTTAAAATGGCCTTCAACTTGATGCTTGGTGGACTTATTTGATCTGGAGCTGCTGGGCATGTTCTAAGAGAGAATATGGACCTATAAGGATATCATGTGGAATGATGATACCCTACCCTTTGGAATATTGTGTTTGAATCCAATATGTTCTACTGTGAGAGATTCTCTGATATTTCCACCTGTTTTTTTTTCTTTTTTTTTTTGAAAAAATACATATTAGAGTTATCCGTAAAGTCGAGCAAAAAAATTCCACAAGAGGAAAAACAAGGCATAATTGGTTTTTTAGTTTGAAAGGCAGCAAAAACAAGTTTTGGCTCCTTTTTTTTTTTTACCATGATTCAAAATGCACTACGTTGTCAGGGAGATTCGAATATGGCACCTTCCCAAAGCTAAAAAAGCTCCTCCAATGCACACTCAAGTTCCCACCACGGAATCTACACGTGCTCCCACACCAACCCACATACTTGCCCAAAGCAAGCGTTTGTGATTTCTAATTAGAGCTTGAAAACTCAGTGTTACAAAGGGGCTACCCCTCCTTGACTTTACGAATAACTCTATTGTTTCTGGGAAAACTCGGATTTGTGAACAACTCCAGCTGCATTTGTATAGCTGCTGAAATTGTTAGAATGTAATTGCGTATTGTATAGAAAATACTCATAGTGGTCGTCTTTTGAGTCCTAATGTTTGTATTTTTCAGTTTAAAAAATATATATCCATCTGAATGTATATGGTCAAAACTTTATCATGTATGTGTACACGGCAATTCTAATGTATGTTTATGAGTATTATTTGAATATTCGAATTAGAAATTTATTTTAAAATCATATATTGTGTAGATATAACTTTCTAAAATTAATTTTATTTCTTCTATATGCAATAAAATCTTGTTAATATTAAATATTTGCAAATTTATTGACTGACATTAAATTGAGATCAGCTGCTTAAAGATTTAAATGAAAATAAAACAAAATTGCGTTTTCTTTTTAGGTTTGAAACATTGTTCATATTGAGGATTGTAATTATTTTATGTCTAGGATAGAAACCAAATTTTAAATTTGATATGAAATTGTCTAAATTGGAATTGAATTGAATTTATTGTTTAATTTGAATAATTTTGATATAAATAATCTTAGATGTCAAGTTGTGGATAGAAATATGAAAAGGAAATTTTAATCGTAGTATATGGATTGAAAACCTGTTAATCTTTGAGTTGAAATATATTTCAAATCAAATTCAAAATCAATTTTGAATAAGAATCAATGACTTAAATCAGTTATGTCAAATGATTTTTTGTATAAAGGTTGAAAAGTTGTTGAAATAAAAAAATGTAGATTGTTTGTACACTAGTGAGCCCGGCGTGCTGGCCACCAACGTGCATTTGCATTGATATATAGTTGTTTGAGATTTTACATAAAGTACCTTATACTTATTTATGTTTAAAATGGAGTTGAGCCGGTGCTTGTTGTTCAAAGTGCATATAATTTAAATATTGAAATTCAATATATTTAAAAAATAGAAAACCTCTTTTCAAATCCTTAAACATGTGTCCATTGATGGCTTAGGACTTTAAGTTTTTGTTTTAAAATCATGCATAAAAAAACCCCTCCCCTTTAAAGTTGTCTTCAACTCTAAGCTCTCTTCTAAAAGTTATAAAAACTATCAAACAAAAAACCTCCCATCAAATTCTTGAACATGTGCCAAGACCCTAAGTTTAAAATAAAAAATTTAAAAATTAGAAAACCTCTCTTTTAAAGTTGTTTTCAGCTCTAAATTATAAACTTTCCAAGTTGAAAACTATCAAAAATAAAAATAAACATGAATTCCATGTGGAACCTTGTTTATGTTTGACTTTGAAATATTACATTACTATCAATAAAAAATTACTTAAAAAATAGAATGACCTTTATATTAAAATAAAAGACATAGCTTTTGGACCTACAATGTGAAAGTTATGGATCCCTAGGCCGTCTTCGGTTGGGTGCCTTTATATCAGTCACTCTTGCAGTGAAACAAGTTTCATTTGTATCAAAAAATAAAATGAAATATAGATTTATAATTGAAATTTGTCACTATAAATTGTATTAAATTATAGATAAATTATTCTAAAAAAAAAAAACATGTGTAAATCACCGGGAACACTGGGCCAACGGTACAAGGCCTCACTAGTCTTACTATTAAGGAAGTAGTTTGTTTGTTTTGTTTTATTTTGTATGTAACGTTGAGATCTCATTGACTATGTGCCCGCCAGTCACATTTTAACTTCTAACTGCCCAACCAAACACAATTCACTTGATGTACAGTGGGGTGACACCCAAATTGGCACCTTGTGCAATTCTAGGGATAGTGCCCACACTGCTGCCAACTTTGACACCCTCCCGAGGGCTGAAAAATTGTTATTTTAACATGAGATTTTAGAAAAAAAATCATTATTATGTTGAAAACATATGTACCAAATTTCAAGGCCAGAAGATTGATACAAAAAAAGATATTCAAGATTTACTAACAAGGGGTAGCTGTAAGAAATGTTTCACAACTGCCAACTTTGACACCCTCCCAAGGATTGAAGAAATTTTTTTTCCCATGGAATTTTTGGAGTAGGAACATCTTTATGTTGATTACACATATGAAAAGATTCAAGTCCAAAAGACTCACAAAAAAAATGATATTCCAAATCTACCAACAGGTCCAGTTGTGAGAAACAAAGAGGAAAACCGTCTCACAACTTTGACAGCCTCCCTAGAGTTGAGTATTTGTTATTTCAACATGAAAGTTTTTGCACGTGTTATCAACTAAAAAGTGATTTTGTGCCAAATATTCCATTTTAAAATAACAAATTCCCAACCCTAGAGAGGCAGTCAAAGTTGTGAGACAATTTTCCTCTTTGTTTCTCACAACTACACAAGTACACCTGTTGATAGATTTGGAATATCATTTTTTTGGTGGGTCTTTTGGACTTGAATCTTTTTATATGTGTAATCAACATAAAGATGTTCCTACTCCAAAAATTCCACGGGAAAAAAAGAATTCTTCAATCCTTGGGAGGGTGTCAAAGTTGGCAGTTGTGAAACATTTCTTACAGCTATCCCTTGTTAGTAAATCTTGAATATATTTTTTTGTATCAATCTTCTGGCCTTGAAATTTGGTACACATGTTTTCAACATAATAGTGATTTTGTTTCTAAAATTTCATGTTAAAATAACAATTTTCCAACCCTCGGGAGGGTGTCAAAGTTGGCAGCAGTGTGGGCACTATCCCTGTAATTGCACAAGGTGCCAATTTGGGTGTCACCCCACTATATAGAAGCAAACTCCGTTTTCTCATCCGTTATGCACTTTTCGCGGTGTAGATTTTTACTATATATTTTATGGAAAATTAGCTTCATGCATGTGTGATCCGATTAGAAAGGGGATGATTTGTGAAATTTTTATGCCTCATTTCATGTTGTAGTAATTCACCCAAAATTTCGAAGATTTCATTGTAAAAGTGCTCTTAAAAATGTCAACTCATAAAATTAAGCAACCAAAAAATCTCCAAAAATCAGTACACTTAGAGTATTACAGTTCAACCCATCACAAAAAATGTCATTCACACATTGGAGTTATCCGTAAAGTGAGCCTGTCTTTTATTAAGAAATGGGTGCACTGTTCACCAAAATTTTGAGAAACGCAAAGTCCAGTCCATTTATTCCGAGGCTAACGACACAAGCTCAATCTGTTATTTATGGGCAAAGTCATTATGGGTATGTTATTATGGGCAAGCTCAATCTGTCATTATGGGCATGTTAGCCGGCCCACTCCTGACCTCTTCACACGTGAATTCTATCTGTGAGTGAGTGAGCTGGCTCGGTCCTTTCTATTTGTGACTTCCTTTCTGGCTAGGTCCTTTCTTTGTTTTGATAATTCATGTTTTATTTATTGTAAAAAGCCAAAAATGTCAGGCAAGCAAGCTCATGCAACTGGACATCCGAGGCGCGCAGGTAAAGGCGGGTGAGAAATTTTTTCTCACCATTTTCGATGCTTGGAAACTTTGTTGCCTGTGTTTTTTTTTAGGTTCCGACACTTCTCCCACATTAAGGAGTTGATCCTCTCTTTTGTCAAACCTAGGCCGTAAACCCTCTCTTCACTTGACTTTACGGATAACTCAATTGTCAATATCTTATTCGTAATCAAATTACAAAATAATTTTGAATTTGAAGTTTCAAAATTTATACAAAATATTGGTGATAGCAATCATAAATCTAACTGTATGCATAGAATCTAAAACTCATAATGTACAACTTTTATTCACGCATCAAGTTCAAAATATCCCTCTTAGTTGCATTTTATAATGCATCTTTGCAATTCTTCAAATCTGAAGCTCAAGGTTGAGGACGCTTAGGGGTTAATGTTGAAGCTATGCTTTTACATGCTTATTACATAAATCTCTTAGACTTAAGTTTCACATGTGTGTCAACTATGTTGTGTAAAACTCTCGGTAAAAATGGTTAGCGCTTGAAAGTGCAACCATACAGAAGAAAATTAAATCGGTGTATATTACAAAATTCACATACAAATGAGGAAAGCACAAGCTACAACAATTTGAAACCATTTTAGAAAATCACTTGAGCATGATGCGTAGAGCATCATCTGTAGGGGATCTCATATGGCAGATTTTTTCATTGCAAGATTTTTTACAATAAATTGCACATAGGTGAAAAATCGTGAAAATCAACACATTTCAAGTACATTTCAAGTAGTAAAAAAGAATGAGTAGAGTATAATAGAGTTATCCGTAAAGTCAAGAAGGGAGCTTGGTTTGAGTGCAGTCTGGTTTCTCCGTTAACCGAAAGTTCAAACTAGCATGATGTGAAACTTTAGTACCACCTCTTGAAAAATTCTTAAATTTCCAATTCACGCACTTGGAGTTGGAGCTTTGTTTGTTGCTTTTGTTCCTTTCTTGCAATTCATTCTGGTTTGCTATTATAGCTTTCTTTTGGGATTGTCAATCTTCTTCAAGCGATTTGATGTCTAAGCAATTGTTGTTTCACAATGTGCTAAAGGAATTATATTTTTGATTTAGTGGATCCCAAATAGCAATTTGCACTTAGGGTTTGCAGTATTTACAGAAATAGCAATTTGCAGTATCAACTGGATTAAAGTATTGGATTTTGTTTTATTTCTTTACTTACCATGTAAGCTTAGAACGTGAACAGTTTTGTGATGTTATGTGATTTTGCCTAAGGTTTGGAACCTTAATTTAGTAGTGGACACAAGTCTATTTACTGAATTTGTTCTTATTAGGGTAAGTTGGGAGTTTGGTTTTTGAGATTGTTTAGAATATGCTATGAATTTTCAAAGAAGAAGGAAAAAAAACCCCTTTTTTTTTCTTTTTTCTTTTTTCATTTGTTGGAGGCAGCAGCTCTAGTAGACTTTTGGAGATGCTCTTCGGGCTGACCTCCAAGGACCCTCTTGACGTTTAAGGGTTGAGGGACGGCATTCATCTCAGATGTGGAAACCTGAATTGAAGGGGTCTTCCTCTGACCCTCCATTTTGCTACAGTCTGGTCATCCTTGCAAAATTAGGGTTCAGTTTTCAGTGCCGCAGGGTTCTGATAAGCACTCTGGTAAGAGCACGAAACGGGAAGGGCAGACCTCCGTCCTGCCATTTGATTCATCTTCTGCACATCTTCAGCACCTCATTCTTGAAGGAGCTATAAACACCTCAACTAGGTAATTAAACACCTCCAGTTGGTACTAGAGATATGTATCCAAAATTATACAAGTCTTGATTCTTGAATGTTTTAGGTGTTGAGGTTTAACCCCTAAACGTACCAGGGTGTCCCTGGAATTGACAATTTGAGAAAAAGCATCATAAACTACTATTTAGAAGAATATTTTGGAATTGATATACAAATGAAAGTTCTAGATTTTGGATTTTAGATTCCATCCATACGGTTCAATTCACTAATACTATCACCAATATTTAATTATAAAATTTGAAAGTTAAAATTAAAAATTCCTTCTAAATTCGATTACAAACAAAATTTTAATATTTTTTGAGTAAAATTTGTTGGAATGAATTTGAAATGAGATACTCTTAAACGTGGTGATTCTTTGAAATTTTTGTGTTTCTTAAATCTATGACCTCATTTTGCAAGGCCACTTTTGAACTACAGTCAATGCAATTTTGACTTGGTCAACGACTTGACATACTTCTACATTTGTAATTTTAGAAAAATATGTAATCAAGTATGACTAAATCCAACCGTTAGATAAGACAACAACTTGGTGAAGAATCTCCAAAAAAGGATGACTTTCATCCAAGCATTGATGAGAACGTGAGAAGGGTTTGAATCTGTTAGTCGTCCACTTTCTGGACGCTCTGACGTTTAGGAGTTAAAAAAAACCAGATCCCTAGTTAGCAAGGTCAAATATAAGGTACAAAGCATCGTCATTCCATATACACTGAGGCCTTATACAAGCTAGTGCCACAATTAATATACACCAACGCAAAACCTAGGTCTAAAACCAACATGCTATTGAAGGGCAGCAAAGACGAATGAGATGTAGTTGTGATCCTCTTTAACCCCTAAACGTCAGAGCGTCCAGAAAGTGGACGACTAACATATTCAAACCCTTCTCACGTTCTCATCAATGCTTGGATGAAAGTCATCCATTTTTTTGGAGATTCTTCACCAAGTTGTTGTCTTATCTAACGGTTGGATTTAGTCATACTTGATTACATATTTTTCTAAAATTACAAATGTAGAAGTATGTCAAGTCGTTGACCAAGTCAAAATTGCATTGATTGTAGTTCAAAAGTGGCCTTGCAAAAATGAGGTCATAGATTTAAGAAACACAAAAATTTCAAAGAATCACCACGTTTAAGAGTATCTCATTTCAAATTCATTCCAACAAATTTTACTCAAAAAATATTAAAATTTTGTTTGTAATTGAATTTAGAAGGAATTTTTAATTTTAACTTTCAAATTTTATAATTAAATATTGGTGATAGTATTAGTGAATCGAACTGTACGGATGGAATCTAAAATCCAAAATCTAGAACTTTCATCTGTATATCAATTCCAAAATATTCTTCTAAATAGTAGTTTATGATGATTTTTCTCAAATTGTTAATTCCAGGGACACCCTGGTACGTTTAGGGGTTAAAGACCAAACATTGTTTGCCTTTTGCCTTGATTTCCGGGCACAACCAAGCCATTGAGAGCCGCACACTATAAGCAAACCCGTCGCTTTTCACTAACTGCAATCAAAGAAAACCCTTCTCCTATGTGACCAAAAGCACTAACCAACTCTGGAATGGCTCAAAATAGCAGCGAGAAGCGACCAGTTTCCTTGTAGTGGCACTAGCCCTCATTTTTGCCATCCATTGTGACTACCATGAGGAAATTGCTTCACGTTGGCCTCATTTTGCTTCCATTCCCAGCATCCTCCCGTGCCACACTTGTAATTAATGAAAAGGGTTGTAGATGCTCTAATCAATCATTTTCTTGCTCCACGCACAAGTGGGTAGAGTGATTTAGAATGACACTCGGAACAACATTGAAATGTTGTTCTAACCACATCGTTCTAATACATTGGAAGAACATTTTACTATTGTTCCAACAAGTTCAGATTGACATTGCCATGTCATTCTAGCATGTTATGTAGAAATATCATTCTAGAGTACAGTAGCTGCATGTTATGTAGAAATGTCGTTCTTACAATGTCGTTCGGAGCACCTGCTCCCAGTTGTGGGCATTCTTTTGTAATCTGTTGTTTTGGGGTTTAGATATAAGAACTAAGTTGGTCAGCAGCAGAAGCCACTTGCAGCATTCGATAATTGGAGAGATGTCCTAATTGGTGTATTTGAACTCATAGCAGGTTATTTTGTGCAGTGAGCTTCTAGTGTTAGAGATGTCAGAAATGCCCTTCATAATTATTCAAATTATGTGAACATCGAGGCTTGATTAATACTCCATGAATATTTCGTAATTTTTGTCATATTCGATTGGCAAAAGATTTGGGGCACCTTCTTCAAGCACCCTCATCTTTTACAGTTATTTTTGGGTCATTTTGGGGTGGTTGTTTCACAACATTTATGAGTCATTAGAGTTAACCAAAAAGAGTGTCTCAAAGTAGAAAGAAACCTTAAACTCACCTTACACTTGTTTTGAGTTCAAAAAGATTGCAAAACTAGTCTATGGTGAGTTGGAGAATAATCTAAAGCAAGGCCCTGCACCGCCTTGGGGCATGGAACTCATGACCTCCCCAAAGCTAGAGGAGAGTTCCCACACGTTCCCTCAAGCCAAGAGACCTGACCATGGGGACTATTCATGATCAATGAATGTCAGAAATTATAATTATAGGAAGAGAACTCCACTTGAACTCTACTCATGGAGCAGTTCTGTTTTTGGATAACTCTATTGTGCTCAAGGTTAGTATTTTTCTTATAGTGGATACCAACCCATACTTCTCTTTCCTGACAAAATTTAGGTCTGAGCTAATATACTTGGTTAAAAATAGAGATACCAGCCTCACCGGTGGGCGGGCTTTTAGGATGGTTTACCATAACAGTTAGATGCCCGGGACAATATAGATGCAAACAAGTCGCCGGGGATGAGCATGGGCACAGAATCGACTGCTCTAGTATTTGCTTACATGAAGTGCACCTTCACCACAGTCACGTGAGCTGGTGCAATTGAGACCAGTCCAGATGCACAAACTGGAACACCATGGCTTGTCGATCCCACGACATTCTCAACATTGCACTACAAGGAGGTATGGCTTATCACTCGGTAGGTGAGTCAAACGGCACCACTTTGCACTCATTGCCCAGCCGCCCAGGCACTCAAGACTAGGTAAGTGCAATTCGTCACGTAGGACAAGTGTGTACAGTGAATTTTGACACTATTCTGAGTGAGAAGTGACGCCTTTGCTAGTAATGTTGGTATTTCCCCGTATGCTTCCACAGGGATTTTACTCCAACACACAAAAACTCAACAGGTGCAGTGATTTTATTTTTTTGTCAAGAGAGAATTTATTCCGTAGCATTTTCGCTATTTTTCCATGGATTGAAGAGCAATCCAAGCTCCTTGGATGCTCTTTTCATATTAATATATAGGTAATATCAGGATTATACACATGCGCTACCTAGGTGCTACTTAGGTAATATCTAGGTGATACCTAGGTATAAAGAGTAAAACTTTGACTCCATATAGAAAATCTAACTGTTATTCCTTCTTTTTTCAAAAATCCTTTGTATCAATTAGTCAGCCCAAATTTTACATAGCAATTTGGCTAAAATTAGCAACAAAAAATCATTGGGCAGGTGCGAGCTTCTCGTTACGCTGGGACACATGGACTTGGTTTGGCCGACATCACTCTTGAGAACAAATCCACCGCCTTTTGTCCCTTCCTTGCTTCAAAATCCATTGAACTACATCATAGAAGTTCTTGTAATGGAGTACATGATAGAAACCGTATGGTAACCTTACCACACTTTTACTATGGTAATCTTTGTCATTCCCATATAGATTCAGTATAGAAATAAGAGACCGTATTGAACTTGTACAATACCCATATCACTTTGTCAATACAATATCTATATTGAATTTTGTATAAGTACAGTATCTATACTAAATTCAGTACTTCTAGCTGTAATGTTATTGTAGTAATTCATTTTCTTGTAATCCATACGTACAGTCTTTGTGTGACACTTGTACAATTACGGCATATATAGTGGTCAGCAGAAGTGCTCGGACAGGACGCTTCCACTTCCAATATGAACTAGTTTTCCTACATAACTCACATTCAAGTTGTAAAAATTTAAACATACAATCACATAGTTACAACAAACATGTAACATAACATTCATAATCAAAAATGTCAATCAAGAAATCAATCAAAAATAAAACACATGATGTGGGTGTCCAATTCTTTATGCAAAAAGTGAAGTGGTTATCTATTTACATTGGAAACAAAGCCATGAGCTACAAAATCAAGCTAAAAACTTGAATGTAGAATCATGATGACTACCATCGTGTATAGCCACCTTTTGCTTGATAAACATCTGCAGCTCTCTCAGGCATAGACACGATCAATTTCCTCACGGTATCAATCTCAATGCTATACCAGATTTCTTGCAAATTCTCCCACAAATCCTTTTTGTTAGTGGGTTTCTTCTCCGACATTCTCATACGACGATCTACTTCATTCCAAAGGTGTTCTATAGGATTCAAGTCAGGAGATTGAGCCGGATGCCAAATTAGTTGAAACTCTTGTGCTAACAACCAATCTGTAACATACTTAGAAGTATGTTTGGAATCGTTGTCGTGCCGAAAAATAACATTCTCCTCTCCTAAATCATGCATGTGTATAGTATTCATGAGCTCCATCTCCAAAATTTCATGATACACAAACTTATCCATGTTCCCTTCTATAAGACGAAGGTTGCCAACTCCCTCCCAAGTCATACATCCCCAAACCATAATGTTTCCACTCCCAAATTTGATAGTAGGTTGCACATGTTGATCTAAAAGATGCTCTCCTTTCTTCCTCCAACAATACTGCCTCCCATCTGAGCCAAACAAATTGAATTTTGACTCATCTGAAAAAAACCACATAACTCCAATCCATCCAACTTGCATGCTTACACTTCTTTGCCCATGCATATCGACGTGCTTTGTGCTTCTTTGACAAGAATGGCTTCTTAGTTTTCACTCGTGCTCTCAATCCTTGCCTCTGAAGACATCTTCTAATTGTATCATCACTCAAATCCAATCATTGAGATCGCATTTCTCTACCCACTGCTGCAGATGTACCATTAGATGGTGCATTCAACAACTTTACAACCTCACGATCACCACGTTCATCAAGAATTCGAGGTCTCCCTTGTGAAGGAGCATCTCTCAAATGATCTTTCATTGTAAACCTTCGCACAATAGCATGGCAAGTGCTTCGAGAGATGCCTAGAACCGCTGAAATTTCAGAGTACGAATTCCCTCTCTCATGCATCTAAAGAACTAACTCACGTTCAACAAGAGACCTTCTAGGAGCCATAGCTAATCAAGAGCAATCTTACTGAATCACAATGAATCTTGAAATGCAAGAGGTCTCCATAAATACATGTTGATTCTCAAGATTTTTTTAGATGCACAACTTGTGTGCATAATGAATTGGACACCCATGATTGACACATCATGAACTACTGCCCTTGCAAGTGGCTCAATGTCAATGATGGTACTCTTTCTAGTTTACAAATGGCTCTTTAGTTATAATTAGCTGAAAAAATCAGCACCTACCTACCAAACTTGACAACTGTTACTACTAAACTGAGATTGTCATTACTGTCTGAACACTTTTGCTAACCACTGTAGTTTCAATCAATGTTGCCATATAGATACACCTGAGTTCAACATAAAATTCAGAACCCAGGGTCATGTGACCGTGTATGAGATCGATGAAGAAGCTGGCATGTAGAAACCGCGCATCCCATAATTATGCACTTTGAGACTACTTGGACCAAAATGTTCCCCATGGTTTCGGAATCGGTAGCTATGAGTATGGTAACCGTCGAGTTCCCGGTAGGGGACAAGGCAGGTTACACGACGTAACCCATGAGCTGGTGGATGAAAGATTTCTGTAACAGGTGACCAAATGGATGAGAAGTAGTTGTAGTAGTGTACTTAATGGATGAATAATGTACTTAATGGAGGAAAAGTTGCATGGATGGTGGATGGAGTTTAAGGGCGTCCTTCACGAATGGGTTACGGAATGAGAATCATTGAATGCATGGTGGCATGTACGCTATCATTCCTGGAACGTACTCTCGCTACGACAATGACTCTTGGGGGACACTCTTTGTATCTTTTGAGTATCACGTGCAAAAAAAGGTATTTAAAAGTACCCTAAAAAAAGTAATTCTTACTCTAGTTAGTACATTGAAATCACCATATACTGTGGCCCATGGTATTTACGAGAGGTTTCACCAATAATTATATTTCCAAAATACCGTGTTAAAATTCATCCAAATTTGATGAAAGTTTGTTCAAACAGATGGGAAATTGTCCAAATGGATGAATGCACCCTCAACAATTATCCACCCATAGTATATAATGATTTCAGTGTAATATCAAGAATATTCTCATTTTTATTCATGTAATAAATTTTGAGCATCTTGGATTAATGTAATTCCTTCATAAAATTTACCTTCAAAGATTTATTTGGACCCTATCTTTTTTTGCACGTTGTTACGTAATATTTGTAAGTGTCCCCCGAGCAATGACTATGAACAATGAGATCAAGCGTGCAAATGATATAATAGCTGATCAAAGTTTTGATGACAAATTGCGTCATCAATTCTACGTTTTGCAACTAGAGGGTGTGGGTTTGTGTTGACTTGGCCAGGTGCTCATAGAGAGTCCACGCTCTGAAATGGTGTTGTTTCAGAGACAGAAGTTTGCCTTGGATTGTATGCAGTGGAGCACAAGTTTGTTTGGAGGTCAACCAGATTTTTCCTATAGGCCTAGCTTCAGCATGCGGCTGTAGCCATGGCCACAAAATTTACAGTCAATATGGCCATATTTAATTTAACCCCTAAAGGACCAGAGCGTTTTTCCTCCAAAAACACTCCAATGCTGTCATTTCTACTCCCCCATGCAAATATTCCAAAACAAGTTTTTTTTTTAAATACCTTCTAATCGTAAGATCTTGTTGTAAACTACCCGAAAAAAATTCACAACAAATTTCGTTGAATTTGACCGAACAGATTGCAAGATAATTGCATTTGATGGAAAAAAACACTGCAAAAAAACACCCGCCTAAAAATTTCAGATGCGTTTGACCGTGGCGACATCAAAAAAACTTCACTATCAAAACCAATCACATTTCACTCTCACATTCCATAAGATATTACTGAGTTGTGTACCAATTTTCGTTGCGCTTGGAGATGTTTATGATGTTGTATAACACCCTACACTTGTTGGGGGTTTAACAGTTTAGGAAAGACTCTTTGCTTTTGGAATTGCAATATTTTCAACTTCCATTATTTAAAATACGAATCCGAGTGGTGAGACATAAGTACATTCCACCCTTTATAGAATGGCGGAAAAAAAATTCAAAAAAATCAAATCTCCAAGTTTTAAAAGACATGTAGCATTTTCTAAGAATTTTGGGGACTGGAGGGAATAAAGGGTTGGGTGCCACCTCACCCAACCCATTCCAATGTTCATGACCCCACTAACTTCCAAGAGGGGGTTGAAGACCCTCAAGGTGGAGTGCCACGTGGTAGTCCATCATTGGAAGATTTTTGAATCTTTTAACTTTTTAATTAAAATATTAAAATTAAATGTTTTCTTTTAAGTTTTAATTTTAAAATAAATTTTTATTATAAAATTATAAAATCTTATTTTTTTTAATATTATTTTTTCATTATTTAATGGGGCTGTTTGCTCCACCCCATTTTCTACACTCCACCCTTCTTGTTGCACCCCCCCCCCTCCGAACGAAAAAACAAAAAAAAAACAAAAAACAAAAAACAAAAAAAATACAAAAATACAAAAATACAAAAAAGAATAAAAAAATTTAAAAAATCAATTTTTCTACTACCCCGTTACCCTTTCTCCCAAAAAAAAAAAACACATTCCCCCCATAACTTCCACATATAATATCGGAATTCAAAAAAAAAAAAAAAAAAATCCCCATTTTCGTGGCACATTGGGGAATCTACTATTAAATTTCCTCCAAAACTCGATTAAAAATGTGTTCACCGGAACCTACCCGGTTCTCTAAATGTCCTAGTTAGGACATTTGGTCCTTTAGGGGTTAAGAACTGGGATCATTGAGTTATTTTAGTGGATCAAGATCGAGAGGAAGGCAAGGCATATATCATACGATGAGAAAGACTTAATTGTAATTAGCAGCACCCAAAATAGTAACAATTTTTGGTGTACCTTCTTGAAGCGAATTATACACTTGATATTTTAATGCGTCACAATGTGCCATAAATGCAAATTAATATCTTAATCTTGTTATCTTATCCCTAGTTGCACATGATGTTGGTTCAAATTTTAATTTTGAAAGGACAAACCTACTGTGCTTATCAAGCACAAGTTGGACCTATAACCATTATAGATAGTGAAGTAAAGTCATTCACGGGGTCATTCAATGGCAAATACCAATTCTTGACCTCTACATTCATACAAGGTTTTAAGCATGATTTGTCAAATTTGTTGCTTCAAACTATGCAATCTAAAGTGGCCGTCAATTGTAAAGTGCCTACTGTTGTGAAGTCCTAGCTGCAACAACTTGAACTTAACTTCTAAAGGACCAAGAAGCCCAAATTGGGCTTCATGCTTTTTTTAGCAGTTTAGAGTAGATCCTGTATGAACTTCCTTCTGTTCAAATTTAATTGTTTTTTTAACGAACACATATAATGTTCTTCACTGATTCTAGTGATATAAAATATGGTCCTGTTTGAAATTATATTTTTCACGATATGATTGATTGAATTTTCGTTTTAAAACAATGAATCCTTGGTCCTTAGGGCGGTTCAAACATTGCAGGCAACATGTCCTAAAGTTGCTATTGCAGAACTGAGATTGAACCCATTGGCAAAAGCTGAAAGCTTTTAAAGATGTAGAAATGACTTGTTCCGGCAGCAATCAACACATACAGTAACTTATGTTGTTAACCCCTAAACGTCCCAACGTCCAGAAACTGGATCACGAACAGATTCAGAGCCTTGCAACTTTCTCATACAATTTTGGATGACTTTCATCCACGTCACCTTTGTAAGACTATTAAATTCTCTACCAATTACAATAGTTCTCTTGTGATGAGGAGTTGTTGATAATATTAGAGAGGCCTCCAACTGCAAGTATGTCAAATTTGTTGGGTAGATGTTATGCTTGCAATGGTCCTCTCATGTACACCTCATGTACATCTGAGCCATGCTAATATCCATCTTTGAGGCTAGCATCTACTTGTGTTCAAAGGATCGGTACGTTTAGGGGTTAATTTGTAATTACCACTACCAAAAAAGTAAAGGTGTTCTTTCCAACACTCTTTACAGTGTTCACATTTTTTTTCCACAGTTTTTTTTACACTACAATGTCAAAAACAGTGTCCAAAACAATCCTTTTTTGGAACGTGTATGTGCTGCATGGTGAATCACCCAAGCTACAGTGAGTACTAATTAATTTCAATATTTTCAACTTTGCATGTGCATTGATGTCACACAAAAACCGAAGAAGAATAGAAAGTACCATTCAAGATACATACAAGAAGATATCATTCAGTGATCTTCAATGTTATTAACCCTTTGACGTGCCTGCGTCATATAATGGACGATGAATAGATGGTAAACCTTCTCTTCACTACATCCCATACAGTTTTTCATCCGTCCAAATTTCCTTTGTTCTTGTGCTAGTTGAATACAATTTGTACAATATGATTCTTCAAAATAAGATATTGTGATCTACTTTTTAAATGACAAAATTGGTTTATGTCAAGTTTCATTCTTAGTTCAAAAGTGAGACTTTAACCCCTAAACGTCCAGGCATCCAGTTTCTGGATGTTTGTTGGTCAAACCCAATTTTGATCTTGAAGACGACTTTTGTTGCTAATACACCCAACTAAGAAAATGAAGTTTATTAAGTCTAGTTTGAACTCCACTTTTCAAATCTTAAAAATTCCAATTATTGAGTATTTTATTGCTTGTGCAAGCTTTGTAGCTCAAGGTTTGAATTACACTACATAGGATGTTCACCTTTCGAATTTCAAAATTTAAATAAAAAATTTCTATGGAAAACATATCATGTGATTCTCCATTGTAATTTGTACCTGCTCCCAAAAAAATATTAATTTTTTAAAGCTTATTTGTAATAAAATTTATTTTTTGAAGTATTTGACTTAAAAATTTGTTAAAAAGGCCGTATTAAATTAAAAAAATCTGAAATTTTCAAGACTGATAGGAAACATTCAATTCCATGCATGAAAAATATTACAAAATATATTTTGATAAATCTTGAAGGCTAAATTGTGTAGTTTGACTTTCCTACAAAGGAGTAGTACGTTTAAGGGTTAACAATGATTTTTCAAAATAAGTAGTATCAAATAATGGAAATTATACCATCTTATAGAGCATATTATTCTAAAAAATATATAATTTTTTTAATAAAATTTTATTAATTTGGGATGTTAAAGTGAATTTCAAAAGAAAACGTTGCAAAATTGATTAAAAAATATGATAAATCCAACTGTACAAATGTGATCTTCACATTAAGATTTACAACTTTTCTTTATATATCAACTCCATTTTTTGTGATTCATCAAACATTTTACAACACATCTTTGAAATTGGTGGTAGATTTGGACATTAAAGGGTTAAATCTATGCAATGAGCAACACTATAAATCTAGAAAGCTACATAACATTTCTAGACTGGGGCAAAAGGACCTCCCGTGCACAGGTATAAAAGGGCAAGTTCTCTTAGAACATCTCCACCAGCTACTCTGAATTGCACTTTGAATTGCACTCTACATTGCACTGTGAAAGTCATCCAAAAATTACAGGGCGTACTATGTAGTTCCCAACCAACATTACTCAATTAGACTCTGAAAATTTTAATTAAGCCACTCACACGTCACCACTCATGGATTGTGCAATCATGATGTGCAATTAAGAAGAGAAGATACACTAACTTGAGTTGTTTTGAGAACCATGTACAGGGTCACATTGTTCAGTGTCACACTCCAATAACTTGTTGACCAAGCCATGCACATATTTTTTTCAAACCATAGAAGTATCCAAAATGCTGGTAGAAATGCTATTAAGTTATAATCTTCAAGTCTCTTCAGTTTAGTGAAATTTACTTTGTTCTTGTGTTCTCTAGTCAAGAGACACAATTGATTAGAGAAAGGGCTATAGCTTAGGAACTCACCACCCTCAATTTTTCTTTCATTTTTATAGCCGCTTAATGGAGCTTTTATTGAAAGCTTTGAATTTGAAGAGGGTTTGCTTTGTGGAAAACAAAAAAGAAACCCCCAACATTGGTATTGATTGTTATACATGTGAGATGTGCTAATATTTTGACCAAATCAATACACTATACTTGGTCCTAAAGAAATTTTGGCCAAATCAATTTTCAACAGAAGTATTTTGGAATTTAAAGTGAGCAACCTATAAATGCTATAGTTGTCCAAATAAACATTTGAATATGGTTTTGTTATTTAATTGTCTTAGTGTTTGTGAAATCTTGTTTGCAATTGGAAAAAGAAAATTAAAAATAGACAACTCTTTTAGAATGTATTTTTTGGACATACACTATATAAATAAACTATGAATTTTCAAAGTATTGATTATGAATACATCCAAAATTGGCCCTAGGCTCTTATGTTCATAAGGTGTACATCCTAAGCAAAATATACAAAGCTTTGTTTTGGGTAAGGGTCACGATTAGATCATGTATCTTTGAAGGGAACAGAGTCATTGGAATTTCAATGAACTTGTTCTATCCTTTTTTTTTTTTGCATTTCATTCCTATTTTCAAGGCACACGACAAGAAAAGTTAGGTGGTGAGTCATAATGCATAATTCACACATAACGATCATAACTTGGCTCTAAGACCATTGTGAATAAATAGTCCATTGATGATAGTTTGTCACTTTGTTTAGCCCAAGTAGGGAAGTTTATTCTTAGTATCTCCTATTGAAGGTAGACTCTATTATACGGACATAAACTATCTAAGATTTCTCATGTAAATTTCATCACTTCAACTCTTAATACATGGGATTTCAATGAATGGTGATAAATTTTAAAGGATTATAGCCGGAGAAGCACAGTAGCCTCCTTGAGTTTTACTTTGGTGGACTCATTAAAAGGTTTGTTGCAATACCATAAATTGTCATGTGTCCCTAATTTCACTACGGGATTTTAGAGAAAAAAAAAAATCATCTAAAATGTTGGTTCTTTTAATTTCCTAACCTATTGTAACTATCTTTATTTTCACCACAACTTCTACTATTTCCAAGTCATAAAAGTTTTTTAAATCCTCCAAATTTAATATTACCTATACACTCAGATTCTTTTAAAGTATGATTACCTTAAAAGATCTTTACACTAGCAACCAAGGGCTATGGCTTTGACTTTCTAAATTCTCTCATTGATGAAAACTGCAATCCATTCCAAATTCATTTTTACACTAATTTTTGGAAAGAAGATTGACCAAGATTTAAAATGAGTAAGAACTAAAAAAAAAAGTGACATGGAATACTACATGTCTTACTTTGGGTAATATTTCATGGTCACCTGAATTTGAATTTTGCAGTGAAAGAGCCTCTTGAGGTTCTATAGTCATATTTTAAGCAGACCATATCAGCTCCAAAATAGACATTGGTTGATATAGTTATAATTATAAACAATTTTATAAATTTTTATTATTATTAGGGTGTTTTCTCGCTAGGGCCTATCAAAATATGTACTTACAACTTAGAGATTCTTGAAATTTTGGCATTCATAACATTCTAGCATTTATTTAAAAAATATTTTTACAAAAGGGGCTTCATAATTGTATAAACCAATGCCAGAAAAATTGATGATAATAATTTTTAATTTCTAATAATAGTATTTTCATTTAAATGTGTAATATTTATTGCTTGTTACAAGCCAAAACAAGTGTATAGTATGTAAAAATATTTCAAAAATAATATAAAATATTCTATAAAATTCCAAATATTCTTAAAAGATTTCATTTTTGATGTATATGTTTTCTATAATTATTATATAGTGTAAATGACGCAAGAACGACGCAATAATGACACAATATCGACGCAGTAATGATGCAGTAATGGCCCAAGATTGGCAAATTTTTTACAATAATTTGCTTTTTGTTTTACCAATCAAGACACCCCTATTGTGAAAACACCTATTAGGATATGTTGTTTTCCTTTTGTCTACTATTGTTTTATTGTTTTGAGTGTAGTTCCATTATAAAAATGCAATTTTATTATAGTAAATGGATTTTTATTAAGAAAAAAGCAATTTTATTGAAAATATATATATAATGTTAACAACAATTTGATGTTTTTAATTAGTAAATAAAGTTTTATTATTTTAAATTTTACTTTTAATGTTGGTCTCATCATAAAAACACACTACGAGATATCATGGTCATTTGCGTGGTCCCTTTATACTTTGCATTATTGAATATAATAGTGGCTTTTAAAATTTAGATTTCTCTTGGTTATGGTTTTTGACTAAGACCAGTCACGATCAAGAGAGTTAACCATCTTGAATCTTTGTCACTAGTATAAACTTATTAGTATAGATTTGTTGAGTGGATTCCACATTAAAGGAGGTGTATTTATACTATTATACATTACTTTCATGTGCTAAATATTTACAAATTTAGTCATAAAATTTAATTGAGGTTAATTTTTTTGTAAAACACATAGCGGAATGCTCCTACAATCTATACACTATAGCATTTCAGTTCATGAAAAATACTCTAAATTTACCACTTCAAATATTAAAATCTACGAGAATACAAAATTTCCTTTGAAAGAGATTGATGCTTCCAACCTAGAACTTAGCATGTCTAAATGCTTTGTGTCATGACCACTACCTACAACTAGTTCATATATCATAGGTTGAGGCCTGAAGGTTTTACCAACAATATTTCCAAAAATAAATGTGATGTGATAGAAAGAATTGCCCATCTAGGGAGATGCTTGATGTGACTGATGGGGAGTGCACTCCATTCCTGAAACATATGTCTTACCACACGATCCATAAAGAATCTCAACTGACCAAGTTACCTGGATCAAGACTGCAACCCATCATGAATGGATTGACACCTGATTTTCCTTTATCACAATCCCGCCATTGTCTAGATTTCAAAACCGAATTGAACCCAATAGACTTTTAGTTTAAAACTTGTTATGAGTGTTACATTGTACTTTGCAACCACAATTACACTTTGCAATCATTCTCACTTTCGTATGTGGGAGTTATCGTACATGGCCGTCAGTCTCGGCATCCCATGCCAAATAATTAATTTTCTTGAAGAAATCCTTTTCAACAAAATTTCAAATTTTGTGAATATTTTTCAAGATTCTCTTTTTCACCATACAAAATAATATTTTTAATTTTTAATTTTTAAAATTCTAAAGAATTGGACTTCTCTTCTTATAATTAATTTTTGTCAATCCTAACAACCGACTATGATAGTCAGATTATTGACAGCATGATCCTACTGACAGTATGAGATGCCAATGGGATTGATTTAGACACAAGCAAGAGAAACGTGACTTTGTACAGGCCTTTTTCCAATAATCTTTCTGTAACAGGTTCCATCAGTTTGAGTCACTTTCCTGCATAATCTTCCTACATTCATATATCTATTTATCATTCGTAACATTCAGTAGCCTTCATGCCCACTGCCTTTCCTTCATGCACTTTGCTCAAATACTCTCAATGACTGTGGCTCACACTTTTATTCTAATGCCACAATTATTGTGAGAATATTGAATTACTATGACTCACAGTAACGGCAATAACCGGTGTAGCAATCAGTTTTCTCTTTCAGGCCTGGTAATGCCACACCTTACTGTCTGAACTCTGATGTGATCTGTGACATGGATTGTTGTGATATATCAATGCCATTCATTGTGGGTCAAGAATGATGGCATGAAAGATATTGAGCATACTTTGCAACTACTACTAACACTCAACCCTCTCTATTTGCACTGCCTCTTTCGAGCTTCAAATGTATCATGATGAGGTATCCAAAATCTAAGACTGACACTTGTTCTGATCCCACTCTGTGAATGAAGATATAGTCTAAAATTTATCACAACTTTTTGTGTTAATAGAGTTTTCCGCAAACTTGATGCCACTTACAACCTTAGTTTTATTGAAATTTTGGGAAACGTAAATTGAGTGAGGCTCATTAATTAAAAAAAACAGAGCATACGCCGGATGAGTTGGTGGTGGAGACAGAAGCATTGATTTGGATTTGGCAGAAGCATAAAGCTAATTTGGGGACATCATAGGCAGAGTCAAAGCTTGGGGCTCCCTAAATTAACTAAAATTGGTTGAATCAAGAAAACTGAGGGTTTAAAGTTTTTGGGCACCGTTTTTGGAGCCTTAAAACTTCACACCTCCAGTTTTTAAAAAGCAACTGACATGTCTACTTTTATTGGGTTCTCAATCATAGTTTTCACAAACTTTGGTCGAGTCACCCCTCTTTTACAGACTTTGCGAATAACTCTCATAGTTAAAAACAATTTAGTTTCCAATTACACCAAAACGTGGGTACCACTAATTATGAAGCTTCTTTGAATAACAAGGAATCTACGTATGTAAAAGAAACCCACAAAATCTGCATGAATCTTACATGACTTGAAGAGTTTGCAATTCACAGTATTTGCATAGTTGGGTGATATTAGGGAGTCTGATGTATTGTACAATATGTAGTTATGTCTGAACTTTGCCGTCTATAGAATGCCCATTGGGCTGACATACTAGATTTAAACCAGCTGAGAATCTTGCCGGGATTTGTGTTACAGTAATCTTGTCATCAGATCCGATCAGGCCCATTTCATTACTTGCAGAAGCAGTATGGCATCTATTATATAATACATACCATGCACGTATGCACGCGAGGATGCAAATGTTGAGTCGGACAGACTCCGGCACAGGCTAATTTAGTTCGTTATATAATATAGACCGTGCGCACATGCACAACAAGAAGGTCATGTTGTTAGGACTGTTGTGTCAAACTCTAGCACATGTCAATTTAGTCACAAATGATGTCCTATCTATTGTACCTCTTTCTTTCACTGGAGCATTGTTCTTGGTTTCCTGCAATGATCATGAAGAAACAACCTATAAGGTAGACATATCCATTACCATGCAACACTCAATTTTGTCCTCATGTACTAGTGGTGTACATTCTAGAACACAAATGCATACCTATTATACATGAGAGCGGAATTGTTAAATAGATGGTAATAGATTTGTCTAACTTAGGGTTGATTGTCCTATTACCAACCACTTAAGCAATCTGACCTATATTTGGCAGTGGTAAATCCGGAAAAAAATTATGACCGCATTCGAAATAGGATTCATGAGGGTTGCAAAAAATTACAACTTATAAGAATAAGTATTTGAATAAGTACAAATTTTCAAAGTGAAAGTCATAGGTTTACCTAAAACCGATCACATGCTCTAATGTACAAATGAGGTACATCTTCCCTTTGAAAATCTAGAAATTAGGCAAGAATCTAGGGTGGTTGGTTTTGGATACATGGTTGGTAATAGGACAGTCAACCCTAATTACAAATTGATTGATTCAACTTAGCACTGGAGTGGTTGAATTTGAGAACTTCAAGAAAATAACTAATGTATATTAGGAAAAGTGACACATGTCACATCTTGATTAGTCAAGATCTCTAAAACAACTTTTTGACCAACTTATCAAGAGGCCATGACTTAATGATTTGAAAAAGGAGAACCATGGTTGATTCTTCCCAAATCCTACCCGAATCATGGTTTGGTGTATGCTTTGTTCAGAATGATTCATCTATATGTTTCAAAAATATGTAAAAACAACGTCGTATATTATCTTTCAGGCTTGTCCATTCATATTTTTACTGGTGTAAACAGGCTATAAGAATGGGGTTCTGGTTATACAATCAGAGTTGCAGATGGAGGATGTTATGACGGTGACATTTTACTGGTGTCCTGCATTAGGGCATCCTCAATCTTCACTGTAAAAAGGCCTGCCAACGGCACTTTCCCGAGGTCAGAACGGCTACCTGCCCCAATCCGCCCGTAAGGGCATCCTCAATCTTGCCTCGGCAAAGTGGCCCGCCACCCGCATTTGGAGGGGCTGATTTGGGAGTGGATTTACAAAAAAAAAATTACAGTTGAAGCGGCCCCAACCCGGCCGACACCGTTGCCTCGAAATGTTGTCCATCCTGACAGCCAGTGCTCCTCAAATTATGGCCCGGGCCTCGAACTGCGGTGCACATGCCTTTTGACCAAGGGAAGACCTTGTTGACCTGGCCACAATCCATCAGAATTCCTGTACAGAAAACAAAAGGATGTTCAGTTGAAGCCCATGAGGATCATGTGCTGGAAACCTCTCACTCCCAAATCCAAACAAAACGTAGATAATAGGTTCCAAATCTACACGACAAATTAGATTTCCCCGGAAGCTCCGCCTTCAAATCTACACCTCAGAGTAGATTTGACTGGTGGCCCTGAAGCCTCTTTCATTTCCACCCCATATAATGGACCAGAAAACACTCCAGTGCATCAACTCCTTGGCTTTGTGATTATGCTTTGGGGGCTCTATGCATTCCAGCAAAAGATGTTGAAGTCTGAAAACAGGTCGCATTGTTCCTCTTTTGATTTAGTGGCCAATCATGTCGTACCTTAAACAACCCCTTATTTAGTTTTGATGTATTTTAGCTCCAACTCTTGCTCCAGGATTTGAAGCCAAATTTTTCTCCAACTTTGTTTTCGTGTGTGGTGTGTTTTTGTTGTTGTTGCAATGGATGCGTGGCGCAGGGAACTCGAAGAGTCGTTGCAACGTGAGCTTGAGGGTTCAGATGATGAGGGTTTTGAAGAGGGGTTGCTTGAGATGTTTGTTGCAATAGGGGGAGAGGGTAGTGTCTCACCATAGTCTCCACCTAAATTTGGAGGAAGTAGAATGGGACGAAGATATATTTATCGGGAGAGAGAGAGAGCTCATGAGAGGTTGTTTGAGGACTACTTTTCAGAGAATCCTACCTATGATTCTGTGAAGTTCCGTAGGCGCTTTAGAATGCGGAGGGAGTTGTTCTTACTTATTGTGCAGGAGGTGTGCGCATATGATGATTGGTTTGTGCAAAAGAGGGATGCCATGGGACGATTAGGTCTTTCTTCCTTGCAAAAATGCAGTGCTGCGATTCGCATGTTTGCTTACGGTATTCCCGCCGATGCAACTGATGAGTATTGTCGCATAGGAGAAAGTACAGCTATCGAGGCTATGAAGAGGTTTACAATGGCCGTTCGCGCTTGCTTCGAATCCACTTTCTTGCGACAACCGTCCCTTGCCGATTATCAGAAGCAGATGGAGATCAATGTAGCCCGAGACTTCCCCGGTATGTTCGCTAGTCTAGACTGCATGCATTGGGAGTGGAAGAATTGTCCGGTCGCATGGCAAGGCCAATTCCAAGATAAAGATGGGGTGAGGAGTGTTATTTTGGAGGCCATTGCCGACCAAAGCATGTGGATTTGGCATGCTTTTTTTGGGCTCCCCGGAGGGAACAATGACATTAACGTGTTGGACCGCTCTCCAATCGTGAACAACTTATTGCGGGGTGTAGGTAACAATTTGAGCTTCTCGGTGAATGGCCACACTTACCCAAGGTACTACTTCCTTGCCGATGGAATCTATCCGCAGTGGTCGTGTTTTTTACAGCCTATTCATAAGCCTCAAGGTAAGAAAAGACAACATTTCACTAAGATGCAAGTAGGGGCTAGAAAGGATGTGGAGAGGGCCTTCGGTTGCCTCCAAGTCCGTTGGGAGATTGTGAAGAACCCTTGCAGACAGTGGGAGTTAGAAACCATCAATGACATTATGATGTGTTGCATTATTTTACACAACATGATCATTGATGATGAGCGGGATTTGAATTTGGAACCTATCTTTGATAGGACAATTGGGGGAGGCCAAATGAGGGCTCATTTTACCTTCCGTGAATTACAGGAAGGAACACAAGAGATTGAAGATACAAATAGGCATTTTGCATTGCGGAATGATGTCATGGAGCACTTGTGGCAACTTAGAGGCAACTCCCGCTTTTAAATTTGTATTCCACTTTTCATCTCATGAATTCAAGTACATCTAAAAGTCCAAGTGCAATGTGGTCTGTTCTGAAAAGCTCTTCATATCCAAGTGTAGGGTTTAAATTTTCTAAATTTTGAATGCACATGCACTTGCACATGGTTGAAAACATGGAATTTCCGTTCTAAAATTGTAGGAACTACTACTTGTAGTTTTCAATTATTTTGAAAATAAAGAGAAGGCCTTCCAGGGTAGACTCCTTCTGACATTAGAGACTATTTGGAACTAAATTTTTTAATATGTTTTGTAATTTGATTACAAAAAAATATTAACAATATGTAGATGAAATCTGTTGTGATGGGTTGAAATGTAATACTCTAAGTGTAGTGATTTTTGGAGATTTCTTGGTTTCTTGACTTTATGAATTGACTTTTTCAAGAGCACATTTAGACCAAAATCTTTGAATTTTTTGGTGAAACATTGCAACATGAAATAAGGCATTAAAATTTCACAAATCATCTAATTACTAATCGGATCACATGTATATGAAGATTGACCATCAATGACATTATGATGTGTTGCATTATATTTGACTATAAGAGAATAACAAATAGAGTTGGAAAAATCATAACTCTCCATTTTTTGTACAGATGAGTGCCCAACATCATAAGGAACACCCTCCCATTTTAGTTATATTTTTGAAAAATATCTTTCCATATGTTATTGGAATTTTGCTAAGACTATGTTCAACACTTGTTTCTTTAAAAGTGCACATGCCATATAAAAAGTGCACATGCTGAAATTTTCTACGTTTGAAAAAAGTGTAGACATATTTTACCTATAAAGTGCCAATATTGAATGTACGTTACATCAAAAAATAATGTAATGCGAATTTTAAAGGGAGGATGGGTATGTTCCCACCCCCCCTCCCTTTAAAATTAAAAAAATGTAGTGCAAACTTTAGAGGGGGGTGGGTATGTTCCCACCCCTCTCCTTAAAATTTAAAAAATGTAGCGCGAATTTTAAAGGGGGGTGGGTTTGTTCCCACCCCGCTTCCCCTTTTTAATAAAAAGAAATGCAGTGCACATACCACTAAAAAATAATGCACATAGCTATGTGCACTTTTAACGAAACAAATGTTGTTCTTTGACTTTAGTGGAAAATGCAGCCATGAGTACCGGGACTCCATTTTTGAAATTTTTTTCACAGTTGGGTGCCTAACATCGTTGGGAACATCCTCAAATGTTTTTTATATTTATGAAAAATATATTTCCATGTGTTATTGGGATTTTGCTAACTCTATGCTTTTTGACTAGGATTTGCAATATGTGGAAAATGCAGCCATGAGTCCCGAGACTCAATTTTGGAATTGTTTTGCACAGATGCGTGCCTAACATCATTGGAAACACCTTCAAAAAAAATTATTTATGAAAAATATTTTTTCATATGTTATTGGGATTTTGCCAACTCTATGTTTTTTGGGTCCTTATATTTGGCAAATAAGAGAATTGGTAAATGTCAAGTTTCATTCTTAGTTCAAAAAATGAGACCTTAACCATGATTTTCCAAAACACAAATCATACCATCTCGGAGTGCATGTTATTGCAATTTCATTACAATAATTTTTTTAATTTTATTTGTAATCTGGAAATTTAAATTGAATTTCATAAGAAAAGCTTGAAATTTTAATTACAATTAATTAAAAACATATATGATGAATCCAAACGTACAAATGTAATCTTCACATTGACATATACAACTTAGCGATGGACATCAACTCCACTTTTGATATTTCATCAAACATTTTATAACGCATCTTCGAAATCTGTGTTGAATTGGGATGTTGAAGGGGTTAACCCTTTGGCACGCCTGTGTCTATATAATGGATGATGACTAATCTGTAAGCCTTTGCTTGACTACATCCCATGCAGAATTTTATCCATGTAAATTTTCCTTGGTTCCTATCCTAGTGGACTACCGTTTTGTACAGTACGATCTTCAAAATGATGAAATTGGTTTATGTCAAGTTTCTTCAAAATAAGATATTGTGATTTTTGTTGTAAATGATGAAATTGGTTTATGTCAAGTTTCATTCTTAGTTCAAAAGTGACACCTTAACCCTTAAGCTCGTAAAAGACGGTTTTGTGGTCACTATCCATTTTTGTGCCCTGCCTAAGTCGAAAAAACAAGCTCTTTTCAGAAAAAAAAAAGAATAACATATCATAGGTAAACAAGTCTTCTTTCCAACCCAATTGAAATTATGTTCATCCAATCAAAATTTCACTTAGGGGAATTTTCCAAAGAAGAACACCTCAGTGTTGAAAGGCAATTTCAACACATGAAATAGGCTTGAAATGAGGCATAAAAATTTCACAAATCATCCCCTTTCTAATCGGATCACACATGCACGAAGCTAATTTTATATAAAAGTTTTAGTAAAAATTTCACACTGCAAAAAGTGCATGTTCGATGAGAAATCCGGGTTCAAATCATCCAAAATATGGATGGTTGGGCAGTTAGGGGTTAACCCTTTGACGCGCTAGCGTCCATATTTTGGACGTTGGATGATTTCTGACGCGTCCCTTCACCACATATGGTGATGTTTTTCATCCATCCAACATTTCCTTAATTCTTGTGCTAGTTGACTACCACTTGTACGGTGCGAATCTTCAAAAAAAAAAATGTGAATTTCTGAAAAATAATAGAAGTGGTTTATGTCAATTTTCATTCTTAGTTCAAAAAGTGGGACTTTAAACATGATTTTTCATAATAAGTAGAATCAAATAATGGAAACCATTCTATTTTGTAGTGCATGTTATTCCAGTTTCATTACAATATTTAATAATAAATATGATGAATCCAACCGTACAGATGTTATCTTCACATTGACATTTACAACTTTGTTTTATACATCAACTCCATTTTCATTTTTCATCAAACATTTTATAACGAATCTTTGAAAACAGTGTTGAGTCGGGACCCTAGCTGCACTAACTTGTCCCCCAACTACACTACCTGGGGACCCCAACTACACTAACTCGGGCCCCAGCTGCACTACCTGGGGTCTTTGTTTTTTACTTTCTACTTAATTTAATACACACTTTTACTTTTTAAATTGACATTTTTACATTTAGGGTCACACTTTTAAATACACACTTTTACATTTACTTTTAATACTTTTAAGTTGAAAACTAAAGTAAAAGCTTTTACATTTACATTTAATACTTTTAAATTGAAAACTACAGTAAAAGCTTTTACATTTGCTTTTAATACTTTTAAATTGAAAACTAAAGTAAAAGCTTTTACATTTACTTTTAATACTTTTAAATTGAAAAGTAAAGTAAAAGCTTTTACAAGTAACTATATAATGAGGATTTTTTATTTATTAAAATATATCCAAAGTATTTAATGCCTTACATTCTACTACCTCACATTCTATTAGTCTATAACCATTCATTTTATTGCAGAGATGGCTGAGCTTGAGATACATGAGACAAAAAAGCCTAGAATTGCACAAGTCATTGCTCTTAATTTCATAGAATCTACAAAGATTCCGCCAGATCCCGCCATATCCCTCGTTGACTAGCTGTACTTACAGTGCGAGAATACTGCTTCAACCTTTCGATTTTGGGATTTGGAGTGTAGAACTCATCTTTTCAACCCTCCAAATCATTGATAACATCAGGAATTTCGGACCCCACTGATTCTGCACTGATTCAGTGCGATTTCCGATATTTCAAGGGTTCGTACGATTTTCGCACTGATTCCGCATCGTTGCGTCATTCATCGCAACTACACTGATATGACACGATGTTCGTACAAGCGGATATAGTACTGATTCGACACGATTAATACATCCATTGAAAACGTATGAATTCAGCACTCTTTATAGTCGTCAAATGTCGTGTTTTAATCGTCTTTAAAACTACACTGATTCAGTGCGTTTTTCGTGCGACATCATCTTTTCCATATCTAGATTTTATTTTCTTTTTATATCTAAATTTGATCAAAATAATATTATTAAAAAATATAAAATAAAATAAAATAATATAAAATATAAAATAATTACTTTCCTCGCTACCCACTTCAATTACACGGAAATTGCCCGCACATGCGGTGGGGCCCACCATAGCTTGGGCTTCCCAAGCTCTATATCGCCAACGGTGGGATTTGAACTCTCAACCTTCCGGTTGCCAATCAAGTTCCCAACCACCAAACCACCTCAAACTCTTCATGCATAGAATGGAACTCTTTTGGTAATTATCGAACTTCTTTTTTCAGCGGACTTTGAATGTTTTTAACTATGTGAAAAAAACTTTTTTTCCAAATTTTTTTTTTGCACTAGATTATGCAGGACATTTTCTATATCTAGGATTTTTTTCATAATTTTTTGAATTTTTTAAATTTTTGCCAAAATCGTGATGGCAGATCAGGGATTCAGGGCTGTGAGCTGTTTTTTTTTTTTCAGCGGACTTTGAATGTTTTTAACTATGTGAAAAAAACTTTTTTTCCAATTTTTTTTTTTGCACTAGATTATGCAGGACGTTTTCTATATCTAGGATTTTTTTCATAATATTTTGAATTTATTTATTTTTTGCCAAAATCGTGGTGGTTGTGAGCTATTTTTTTTTGCTCCTATGATGAAAAGTACAATGATAACCAATAATACCAAATTTGAATTCTAAAAATATAAAATGTTATTTCTTTGAAATTTTAATGTGTATTGCTTCTAAACTCTATAAATGTAGATCTAAAAATGTTTTGGGAAATTAAACCGGAAGTATAATTTAAAGAATATTCTTGGAATATTCCAACATATTCCAAAATATTCCAAAATAATATAAAATATTTTGAAATATTCCAAAAGATTCCAAAAGATTCCAAAAAATATATTAAAATATTGTACACGGATGTCGTACGACAATGATTTGCATTATAATAGATACTGAAATCGCACGAATATAACAAAAGGCATTAATATGATACGTATACGATACTGAATTCGCATTAACTAAAATTGCACGTTATCCGTGTCTTATCAGTCATGTGAAGTAGATACACGATTAACGCACGGATTTCGTCAAGCACGACTTCCGTGCGGAAACAATACTTTTTTGATAATCACGGAAAAGACACTGCATCGACATCTTAGTAATGCATGTCACTTCCGTACTGTAACGACACTTCTAAATGCACGTATGACGTGCGGAATCAGTGTTTTACGATAAACGCACTGAATCAGTGCAGAATCAGTGGGGTCGGAAATTCCTGATGAATGGGCGTCATGTACCGTTTACCATTATACGTTTGCGTCCGGCATGTAATTTTAGTTGTAAAAAAAAATCGTTTGAAAATCAAAACTCGAACACTAGCCCAGGGTCTTAGCCATAAGAGCCACCCACCCAAGGCAAATGGATGCTACCAAACGAGTCGACATAAGTTGATACTAACGCAAAGCCAAATGGACACTATCGAACGGGCTCACATCGGCTTACACAAGCGCAAGGCCGAACGGACCGACTATCAAACGGGTCGGCATCGGTTGACACCAAGTTTGAACGGATTGACTGACACCAAGTTTGAACTTTGAACGGGTTTAAATCGGCATTGGTTGACATTGAAGCTGTAAACGAACACTGTCGAACGGTTGACACCAAGTTATGCCGACATCGGTTGACACCAAATTCGAACGGGCCGACATTGACTGACATTGACGACACCAAGTTCCAACGGACCGACATCGACTGGATACCAGTGCAAGGCCGAACAAACACTATCGAATGGATCGACATCGGGTGACACGAAGTTCGAACAGGCCGACATTGATTGACATCAATGCAAGGCCAGACAGACACTGTCGAACAGGTCGACATGGTTGACACCAAGTTTGAATGGGCCGACATCGGTTGACACCAAGTTCGAACGTGCCCATAATAGCTACACCAACGCAAGGCCGAACGGACACTGTAGAATGGGTGGTTGGCACCAAGTTCGAACGTGCCCATAATAGCTACACCAACGCAAGGCCGAACGGACACTGTAGAATGGGTGGTTGGCACCAAGTTCGACCTGACATCAGTTGACACCAAGTTCCAACGGGCCGACATCGACTAATACCAACGCAAGGCCGAACGAACACCGTCGAATGGATCGATATTGGCTGACACAAGTTTGAACGGGCCGACATTGGTGACACCAATGCAATTCCGAACAGACACTGTTGAACGGGTCGACATGGGTTGACACCAAGTTCGAACGGGTCGACATGGGCTGACATCAAGTTCGAACAGGCCGACAATAGTGACACCAAGTTCAAACGGGCGATTGATACCAAGTTTGAACGGGCTGACATTGGTTGACACCAAGTTCCAACGGGGCCGACACCAACGCAAGGCCTAACGGACACTCTCAAGCGAATCAACATTAGTTGACACCAAGTTCGAACGGGTTGACATCGGCTGACACCAACACAAGGCCGAACGGACATTGTAGAACGGGTCGACATCGATGACACTAGTGCAATGCCAAATTCCAGTTGTCAAACATAGGGGCGGGCGGTTTGTCATGCGAGCTCAAAGGTCGATTTCGATTAAACCATCTTGACTTGACGAGGAGGAGAATTAAAAAAACTCAAAATACTTCTTTGTTAAAATTGAAACATCGGTCCCGTCTACTCATAGAATTTGAAGGATTTTGAATAAAAATAACCCTAAAGGACCAAGAACCCCAAATTGGGCATCATGTTCTTTTTCTAGCACTTTTGAATAGGTCTTGTGTGGACTTCTTTTTGTTCAATTTTTTTCTTTGACTAACACATACAATGTTCTTCACTAATTTTGACAATATAAATTTTGGTCTCATCTTAATTACATTTTTCACAATATGATCAATTGAATTTGTTATTTTAAAACTATAAATCTTATGTTCTTTAGAGTTAAAGGGTGTTTGCCTTTAATTTGGGGACTAGCCTTTCATTTTTGAAACGCTTATTTTATACCAACCCTTTAAAGATGAAAGGGGAAAAGGTCTTCATACCAACCCTTGAATATAAAATTTGGTTTCATCTTAATTCTATTTTTCACAATGTGATCAATTGAATTTGTCATTTCAAAACCATAAATCCAAATTCCTTTAGAGGATAAAGGGTGTTTGCCTTATATTGGCTAGCCTCTCATTTATCTTTCAAATCTCATACCAACCCGTCAAAAATGAAAGGTAGAAACTATTTTATAACAACCCATTTGAATTTTTTTGTAAAAGTAGTATACAAAGATCCCTTTGAATGAACATACTCTTAAATCCTAAAGAAAGAAGGATTAATGGTTTTTAAATGAAAAATTCAATTGAATATATTATTAAAAATTTAATTCCAAATTTTATATAACATGAATCAACGAAGAGCATTGCATTGTGTCCGAAAAAATTATTTAAAATTTAAAATTAAGAAAAGGAAGAAAATGGTAATCTACATTGAACTTACTGTTGTACCATAGTTGGGTCACCAAAATATATTTCAAAAAATAAAACCATAAAAAATCAGAAATTATGAGGACCGAAAACAAAAATAGAATAAATTATTTTTAGTTATACTATGCTATTTCTAAGCTATTTTAAGTCATTTTGGGCCATTTTTAATCATTTTTTGCTCAAAAATGAAAACCAAGAAATTCATTTTTTTGAGGAACAAACATTATTTTTCAAAAAATATTAAGTATTCTTTCGAGAGGTGGCAACCCACCTATTGTACAACGGTAATCAAAATTGTGAAAATAAATGCATGAGACCAAATTCAAGCTTCTTGGTCCTTTAAGGGTTAAAGAATGCTAGCACATACAGTACGTCAAGGTCAGTTTCAACACATGTATGTTGAAATAGTTTAATTTTAGAATTCAAATTGTATAAAATGTCACTTTTTAATTATCAAAATTTAGGAAAATTTACTAATTTTGGCATTTTAGATTTCACAAGTACTAAAGACATCCAAATAAAATTTTCTAAGATTTCCATAAATAGTTGTACAAATTTTTCATATTTTAGACATACTCTCATTTTTGTTTAGTTATTTACAAAACCGACCTTAACGTAGTGTACATTAGGATTCATATGATTACGGTTTTAACCACCATTCTATTATGGTTATTGTATTTGCATATATTATTTGTTAACCCCTAAAGGACCAAGTGTCCTAAATGGGACATTTTCAATGTTTGGGTAGATTCCTACTGTGTCAATTTTTAACATGTTTTAGAAATAAATAAAAAATAATATATAAATTCAATATGTTGATACAAAAATGGGGATTATTGGTGATATTTTAGTAGAATATTTAGTATGCGGTTAGATGTTTTACCATGAGAGTGATTTATTGTGTGATTTGTGTGAATTTGTAGAATTTAAATTGGTTAATCATGGCTTTTGCAATTTATTATGCGATTTGAGTTTTTACGGTGTGATGTTATGTGGTTATTCCTAATGATGTTTAGAATGGCCAGTTTTTTGTGGTAGAAATTAGAATAATAGTTTATTTTGTGGGTAGAATTTAGATCTAGCGTGTTTTGATTTGGTTGAAATTAGAAGCAATAGTTTACTTGGTGTGTAGAATTTACAACAAGTAGATGTTGGGTTGTAGAATTGTGAACAAGTGCATCAGAAATTTAGGACCCCATGGATTTTAAACGATTTCCGTGCGACATCCGATATTTCATGGGTTCGTACATTTTTCACATGATTCTGCACGGATTTCGCACTAATTCCACATGGATTCTGCACTATGTAAGATAACAAAAAAGTGAATGTAGAATCCGTGCAAATTCAGTGTAGAATTGGCGCAAAGACCGTGCGAAAATGTACGAACCCATGAAATATCGGATGTTGTACAGAAATCGTTTAAAATCCGTGGGGTCCTAAAATCCTGATGTGGTGTGTGTGAGTAATAATTTAGAGCTATGGTTAGATTTAGAGTTATTTAGGGTTATAGGTACGGTTAAAGGGGAGTTAGACTAGTAGTAGGATTTTGGATGAACTGATGTTTTGGTGGATGAAACTTTTAGACGGATGTAGTTTTAAGACAGAGGATGAAGTCCTCTCTCTCGATCATTCAAAGAGAGCTTCGTAGTTTTGGAAGAAGCAAAGCCCTAATCTTTCTGTGTTAGAAATTAGAGTTAGAAAATTTGCCGATTAGTTTTAGACCTTGAGAATCAGAGAGAGGAATGGATTATTTCTAGTATCTTTGTGTGAGAAGTGGTACACTTTCATTTTTCATGAATTTTGAGATCTAGATGGATTTTTGAGTCTACACGTGGAAGTTTTGGGAGATCGTGGAAGTTTTGGGTGTGACTGGGAATTTCCAGTGTGAGCTTTCGAGCGGTTTGGCGTTGGCTGGACAAGTTCCGTTATTGACTGGCAGCGGAGGTGCGGTAGTCTGGGCGACAAAGACAACTACCAATAATGGCGAAGATCACGACGAGGGTGACTGCAAAGACGACGATCGCGACAAGGGCCACAGCGAGTAGGAAGACGACAATCATAACAAAGGCTACGACGAGCAGGAAGACGACATTCACGACGAGGGGCAGATTGTCACCCTCGTCGAAAGCGGAGTAGCATAAGTAAAAATCTATATCTCTCTCCGTATTATATTACGGAAGGCAGACATGGTGATATAAGAGAGGGAGGGCTTGGCGCCTCCCTCTCCTTGATTTTTGGGCATTTTTTGAGGTGAAAGTCACTTCTCATTATTTTGTGTGACTTGTGAAGGTTTTTTGATATTTAAATGCGATTTTGTTTGTTCTAATTGAGATTTTGTTGATTTTTTCTATCCTATTGCTTGCATTTGTTTGAATGATCCTTGTTGTGAGTTTTGCATTTTTGTTTTGATTGTGGCGTAAATTGTGGTAAAAATCCCATTGCACGGTATATCCTCATAAAATGGCACAATATACATCCATATCTCCCTCTTTTACTTGTATCTTGTGTGTGAGCAATTGTGGTGTTTTTGTGTATTGGTTGGGGGTGGTTGCAAGCTACGGTCACCCAAACTTTTTGTCGCGGCATGCAAATTTGTGCACTTACCCAATCTTTGGAAAATACCACAAGTGTGTACAAAGGTACCATATTTTATTTTTTTGGGTACTACGCTTACTTATTTTTTAATTAATTGTTTGGTGATGTTTTTGTTTTTTAAGATTTTCGTGCAGTTAAAACTTTTTTTTGGATTTTTTTTTTTGGAAATGAAATAATGGTTCAATTTCAGAGGTGGGATATGAAATGCATTTTTCATAAAACCTAGCTAAGGATGTTATGTAAAAAAGGCTCTAATTACCCCTACTCGGTAAAAAACAGAAAAGGCTATTGAGTAATGCCCGAAGACTTGAAATTAACTTAACAATTGCTAAAGTGAAAGTATTATCATAAACCCTATTTGGGATGGTGAAATTTTTGATCTAATTGAAAGTTGAGAGGTGCGCATTACTACGCTAGTGCACGAGCTGCATGGCCTTTAGCTGCACAAGCTGCACTCCCCACTTGGTAGACCGTAGCTTGCAATCATCCCTTTCTATTCCATATGAGCTTCCATTTTGACAAATAAAATTCCAAAGTTTTAAGCTTTTGGCTGACATACAAATGAAAGTTATAGATGATGATTTTTTCATGACATCCATACAGTTGGATTAAGTTATAGTGACAAAATATGTTAAAATTTTATTTTAATAAGATATTTTCATTTTAATTATATTAAAAATACAAAATACTCATTATCTTATCAATTTTGGAATAATTGGCCAAAAGTGCTAAACGTACAACATTCAATCATCTTTTGCATAATGTGCAATATTCCAACCTATAGAATTATCTTTTGATTTCTTACAAAGAGATCTCAAGACACTTCTATTGAACCATAATAACTATTGAAGCATAATGATTTCAACCAATCTTAACGAATTGTAAGATGAGATTATTAAATTGTAATTTTAGTGAATTTTCAAAGTGCTTTTGTGTAAATTCATTTGAAAAATATATAGGCATTTTTATTCAAATTCAATTGTACGAATGTCTTCTAATAAGGATGTCTTATATATGTTCTTTAGAATTGAAGGTCAAAAAAGTTTTAAAAAACCTCATTTTATACCTTGCTCACATACACTTACATATTTCATCTATCCAAATTTCTCTTGATTCTTGTGCAAGTTGTCTACAACTTGAATGATATGGATCTTCATATTAGATCAATGTCATTTTTTAACCCCTAAATGCCTACGGATTTTGGGCACTACCAAAACGTACTATAAATGAGGTTTTTTTTTAACTTTATTTAACTAGCTAAAGAGCATATGTAAGACACTCTTAGTAGAATACATCCGAATGGTTGAATTTGAAATGCCTAGATAATTTTCAAATGAATTTACAAAAAACAAAATTTGAAATATTTCTAAAATTGCAATTTTAATAGTCTTATATTGTAATTCGTTGTGATTGGTTGAAATCGTTATGCTTCAATAGTGGTGAAGTTGTTCATATAAATTCTAGTATGGTTCAATAGAGGTGTCTTGAGATCTCTTTCTAACCAATCAAAAATTAATCTTATGGGTTGAAATATTGTACGTACATGATGTGAAGTTTAATTAGGAAAAAATCAAAATTGAATTTACTAGGTCCTTCCATTCCATGTGAACTTCCATTTCAACAAAAAAAATCAAAGGTTTAAGCTATAAAATGCGCATTAAAACCTTTTTTTAAATTTTGATATTTTACCTAATATGTCTTGACAAACGTGCAATATTTCAACCTATAAAATTATGTTTTGAATTTCAATTTATTTTAATTTTTAACCAATATATGCAATATAATGTTCTTCATTGATTCATATAATATAAAATTTGGACTTAATTTTTCTTAAATATAATCAATTGAATTTGTAATTTAAAAACCATGAATCCCTTTAGGATTTAATGCCTAATTGCATAACCAACCATTTGCTGACTAATGTACAAAATTGAATGCCTTTTACTCATTAGTCATGCATTTTTTGCAAGTAAAAAAAATACTACAAAATTCTATGGGAAGTTAACTTTATGCATGTATGATCCGATTAGAAAGGGGATGCTTTGTGAAAAATTTATGCCTCTTTTCATGCCACATTGCTCCACCAAAAAATTCTAAGATCTTATTTCAAAACAAATCAAAAGTACTCTTGAAAAAATCAACTCATAAAATTAAGCAACCAAAAAATCTTCAAAAATCACTACACTTAGAGTATTACATTTCAACCCATCACTACAAATTTCATTTACAAATTGTCAATACCTTATCCATAATCAAATTACAAAAGAATTTTTAATTTTAAGTTTCAAATTTTATATAAAATATTGGTGATTGCAATCATAGATTTAACCGTACAGATAGAATCTAAAATTCATAATGTGCACCTTTTATTCATACACCAAGTTCAAAATATCCCTTCTAGTTGCATTTTATAATACATCTTTGCAATTCTCCATATCTGGAGTATATTGTAGGCATTTAGGGATTAAAAGTATGTCCATTCAAAGGATTCTTTGAATTTTACTTTAACAAATGTTTTCAAATGGATTGTTATGAAATAGTTTTTACCTTTCATTTTTGAAAGGATGGTATGAGATTTGAAAGATAAATGAGAAGCTAGCCCATATAAGGCAAACAACACGCAATTCGCTATTTACGCTCTTTGCCATATAAGCATGCACTTGGCCCTCAGGCGCATTTTTAAATAAATCTAAAAATATCTTTAACCCTTAAGCGCCCGAGGGGGGTCTTTCACTCAAAATTGCTTCATTTTGGACATTTTCGTTGATGATCTCTGAATGCTTTGTAAATATTTTTTTTTCAAATTCCAACCGTAGGATCTTGTAGCAATATGCCTTATAAACCATCCCTCAAAATTTCAAAACAATTGACCATACGGATGCCAAGATATTAGCAAATGAAGTTGAGGTTTTGAAATTACAGGCCTTGAAAAATCTGGGCAGCCTTGCTTTAATAGGCTCTCAAACCCAAAAAAAAGTTGAAACGATGTGCCATTTTTGATCATCCTCAAGATGGAGTAGTTAACAAGATGCATAACTCAATTTGACAAGATGTTCAATTCATTAGCATTCTTTCAATGACCTTATAATGAGTGGGGGTATGAAGGGAATAAAGAGGTTTTGGCTAAAGTAGATTATCCCTTCAACTCTCCTCCAATTGGATGAGCCCACAACTCATGGCATGCAACCCATGTGGGTTGGAGTCAACTTCTT
Organism: Pohlia nutans; assembly: GCA_022496805.1. Taxonomy (NCBI): domain Eukaryota; kingdom Viridiplantae; phylum Streptophyta; class Bryopsida; order Bryales; family Mniaceae; genus Pohlia; species Pohlia nutans. The sequence goes on along the minus strand of CM040092.1, from coordinate 10,364,587 downwards.
TTGAGGTGCCCGATGAATCTTATTGGCTTAGATTTTTTGCCAAGCCCAACCGAAGCGCTGAAACTACCTTTCAACATTGAAGTGTTTCACTTTGAAAAATTCCCCTAAGTGGAGTTTTGATTGGATGGACATAATTCCAATTGAGTTGGAAAGAAGACTTGTTCACCTATGACATTGTATCTTTTGTTTTGAATAAAAGTTATTTTTTTGGACCTCGCCAACCTAGGAAAATGGACAGTGACCACAAAATGGTCTCTTGGGAGTTTAGGGGGTTTAAAAAACAACGATTTTTGTCTTTCTACAATGCCTTACATTGTAAACAAACAATTCATTTATTTCTTAGGGAGGTCACTATGCAAAAAGTAAAAAACCACAAGGGGTCCTTTTTATTCATTGGAGGAAAAAAATCTACCTAATTATAAAATTTTATATGTAATATTTATATATGTAATATGTAATATTTATATATGTAATATGTAATATTACATATTTTATATGTAATATAGGACATCTTAAATTAAAGTAAGTAATAATTCGAGAATCTATTTTGAAATAAATCTATAATGTTCTAGAATATACTTCAAAAACTCCATTTATATGATAGCCCCCATTAAAATACCCTCTTAACGCACGTGGTTACACTAGATACATGCTAATGATCTCCCCCAAATTTATTTATATTTTATTCTTATCTTTATCTTTTCTTTTATATTTTCTTTTATCTTGGTTTCTTTCTTGTCTTCCTCTTGTCTTCCTTCTTGTCTTTCCTCTTGTCTTTTTCTTTTTTCTTTTTTCTACTTTTTTCTTCATTATTTTCTTTCCATTTTTAGCTCTTTTTGTGCAGCTGCGGATCCCACACCAGCACCAAGGTTTTTTGTTTGTTTGTTTGTTTGTTAGAGTTTACCTTGCCATTCGTGGCGCTAAACCCTACCAAAAAAATTAAGGTAGGTATAGCCGCCGGCTGAACCCTAAACGACGGCAGAATAAATAAATAAAAATATGATGAAATCTTTTTTTTGCTTTTCTTGGGCATGGGGTGTGTGGCCGCGTGGGGTGTGTAGTTGCACACCCTATCCCTTCCCTCTCGGTCCCACTCCCTTCCTCTCCTATATATATATATATATATATATATATATATATATATATATATATATATATATATTTTCCGCCATTGTTTAGGGTTTAGCTGGCAGCTGTATCCACCTTTAATGTTTTTTTTTTTTTTTTTTCTCTTTTGTTTCTTCTTTTTCATATGAAGAGAAGGGAGGGAAAAGGAGAGGGGAGGGAGAAGGAGGAAGAGGAAGAGGGGAGGGACAATGACATAAGGTGCGTAATTATTATTAGATAAAATACCACTAATTGAAAAAACTCTTATGATATTTTGCTGTATAATTTATTTATTTTTTAATATAGAGGTAGACAAAGACATAAAATTGGATGAGTTTTTGAGGGTTTTAGGAATTAATAATAATAATAATAATAATAACATGTTTCTGATGAATAAATAAAACTTCTACATTCATGGAATTTTTACACTACAATTCTATGGAAGATGTTTATTCCTACTAATGAGATTTATAAACCTTGTACCCATGTATATATTTTTTTGCATGGGATCTCTTTCTCAATGAAAAATATGTTTGAATATAGTTTCCTTTAAATTGAAACTTGATTATACGCATAATGTCTATTCCCGGGGGTGCACTCTACATTATGTTTGAGAATCATGTGTGTTCATGACCCCCTCTAAAAACCCCCTTGTATACAAGGGATCATATGTCTTAAAACTTTGTATACAAATTAAATTCGTCCTAAATATATGTTTATTGTAAGTATACATCAATATTTTCACTCTAAATATGTTTATTGTATGTATATGTAATACAACAATGTTCAAATTAATACCCTTTCTGTGCACTCACGTATACTTGTACGTATTTTGTACAGTGCACTCCCCGCAGCCTTTAATTGACTGGCGAAATTTCGCCTAAATCTTACCTGGTTATCAAGCTGGCGAAGTGTCTATAGGAAATACACGGGTGTTTGGCGGGTATCTTCGCTAGAACCGGGACTGCGCGGGTATCTCGAGACCAGCTAAAGTCCCCATCCATCACATCCATCGCCGTAGTGGATGTCAGTTGGCTGAAAATTAGAGTCGCCTCCTCCTTCAGCTTCATTCTCAATCACCTATGTCCCCACGATCTGCATCCATCGCCATCAACCTAATCTCTCAGGGTTTAGGTGTGGGAGCCTGCAAATAGGCAGCGCCACAACTCATTTTTCTGTGCATTCCCTATGTTTAGCCTTGTAGAGGAATTGACGAAGCCAACGGACTGAGCGGAGAATGGGCGCAATGGTTTAAGGTCACGATGTTGCCTGTGGGGCTGTGGACGCTTGCTTTGCCATGGTTTTTGTGCTTTGTTTGGGTGTTTTTGTAGAACGGATGGTGGGCGCTCAGGCGTTCAAGTTTTTTGGAAAAACTTGTAGCCTTTGTGTGTTTTTGGGGTGTGTAGGCGCTCAGATAGTCAGGCGGATCAACGATGGAGGAAAAATTTAATGGAGCATTTATTTGTTGAAGCCTTGGATAAAAGGGCCGCTTCAGGGATCTTTTCTCACTCATATTCACATTTGTGCAAGCGTCATTGATTAAGTTGGATTTAGGGTGCTCTGTGGGTGTTCTATGGTTTGTGGTGGTTTGTGGATGTTCGAGGGTGCTTTGGTTATTGTCTCGGTTATTGTCTATGAAATTATGCTCGGGGTTTAGAGGTTTAGGCGCGGAAGCGCTGTCCATTTTTTTGTTGTAAGTGAGGTTTAGGGTTTGGGTTTAGGGTGGGACTGAAGGTGTATTTCTTGTTGTGTTCATGGCGCCTCCAACATCTTCCAAGATCCATGCACCTTTGCGTAGATTTTTCTACGAGGACCGCTTGAGATCAGCCACGCAAGCGTCTGATTTTGTGCAAAAAAGTGATTTGGCGTTGGCGTTGCGTGATTAGGTCAAGCTTGAGCCGGATAATTGGGTGGCGGAGTAGGGATCATCGTCCATGGAGTCTGATTGTCAAGTAGTTGAAGCGCGGTTCACTCCTATGAAGCCAAGGATCCCTGACTGTATTGTTGTGGGGGAGGTCACGGCCACTGATGTGGCGGAATCAAGAAAACAAAGAAAAAATTATGATCAAAACCGGCATTTTCAAGACTCTTGGATGGCAAAGGTTCCTTGGGCAGAGGCAGTTGTGGGAGTGGACGGGTCGATCACACAAGTTCGATGCAAAGTGTGTTCTGATGTGGAGGGACGTGAAAAGCTATTGGTACCAAAGATTGACTCATTGTACAAGTATGATGGTAGAAGAAGAGCGATGGCTATATGGGAATAGTCTGGCGTGGTGAATACTATTACTTGGGGACTAACCAACACGTCAAGAATGAACGTGTTTTCTTTGTTAAGGGTAGGCAGACTGTAATTACGAAGGTGCTGGCGGGTGTGACCAAAGGAGGAGGAGGAAAGTTGTGCAGATGCGATGTTGCTTACATGTGTTGCAGCAGTGTCGGCCAATGGCAGACTACTCTACTATGCAAGACTTGCTAATCCATCTCATGGTGCGGGAATTGCCCAAGAAGCATTGGGATCAGCCTGCAGGGTGGGAATTTGCGCATGCAATGTCCAAGGTGTGCTATGACCGTTTGAAACGTGGGGTTTTAGAGGCCTCTTTCATCTCTGCAAATGCAGATGAGGTGACGTCAGTCGATAATCAACAATGGCTTTCAGATCATGTGTATTATTCCATGAATTTTGCACGTGAGTCCTATATAATCTGCATTTGTCGTGTTGATGTTGATGCCAATGTTCATAATTTGTGTGAGATGATCACCAGCCAATTGAAATAACATGGAGGCTTAAGTGATGAGGAATTGGCTGAAAAGCTTATCTGCTTCGGGGCAAACGGGGCAGCTGTCTTTCAAGGCTCTTGGTCTGGAGTGATCCAGCGTTTGACTATTGATCACGCTCCCTTTGTGATTGCTGTGCATGACTTTGCACACTGTACCAATTTGGCAGTTGAAGCATTGTCGAGCCTACCTTTTGTGCAAAAGTGCAAAAGTTTGCATGGATATTTTGTAGCCGCTCCAAAGCGCCATTTTGAGTTCACAAAACTTGCTGAAGTTGTGGAGACATAGGGACTCAAGATATTGAGACAAGTGCAGACTAGATGGATCTCTCTCCTTGAACCCTTGAAATGCATTTGCGGTGAATACAAGACATTGATTGTCAAGTTCGCCGAGGACGCACGCAAGGAAAATGCAGCTAAGAAAAAGGGAATGGCTTGATATGGGTACCACTTTTACGTGTCTCATATAGTGTGATTTATGTCTTACTCATTTTATGTGTGCTAGAAATTTCGTCTTTAACACCATGCATATAGTTGCAGCCATGGTGCCTATAACACTCTTTAATTTTTGTAGTTTTTCAATACTTTTTTCTTACCAAAAAAATATTTTTCGAAAATCACACTATTTTTGGAGGGAGTACCCATATCAGGCCATCACCCAAAAACCTTGCCCTTTTCCTTGATGTTACAACTTTGTTTTCCTTGCCTTGCATCTTGCCTTTGTTGGAGTCAATAAACTCATTGATTAAGTTTGCACAAGCAAACAATGTGTTAATCTCTGATTTTATAGCCGCCGTTAAGATATGTCAAGGTGAAATATATGAGATGTATTGTGATTCATCCTCCTCGTTTCAGCCCATGCACTTTCAGTTGTTCCACGATGTGGTTAATGACCACTTGCACACCACCTCACATGAGTGGCTCGGGGAGTGCACTTAAAATTAAGACTAGGAATCACGTGAGTGCGTACTTTTGACCCCCCTATGTATGTACTAAAAAATCATCTAAAAATTGTAAAAAAATTATGAAGTTGTTAAACACAATCTAAAGTTCTTGTTGTGTGAACTTCAAAAAATAATCACTTGTGAATATTTTTAAATTGATTTTTGAAGCATAAAACAGCACATTTTAGTTCAAACTTCTATAATTGTTTTTCATAAGATTTTAAAAACTTTTCGTTTTGAAATTTATACCAAATGATAGATTTATACATAATGATTTGGCACCTAAAAAATCTTATTTAAAAACTATTTTAAGGCCAAGTATTGTAGGGGGTATGCTATTAAAACGCACTCACGTGTATTCCTAATCTCAACTTTAAGTGCACTCCCCGGGATGAGTGGGTGACTGATTTGAATGATAGAGCTGAGAGCCTTGGGATCAATGGGCACACATATCCAGTCCATATGGTGGACAACCTTTCTATGCAGCATGTGTGTGTGTCTTGGAAGGATTTAGTATCTGTTATCTCTGCAGTTAAGGGCTAGTGTGCAGCAGCAGCAGAGATGCAGATCTCGCAACTAGACAAACGGTTTCTCAATTGTGATATCATGGAGGCCTTCGGAGTCGTGTTCCCATAGTACTGGTTACAGGATGATTGTGACGACTTGTTTGTCATACATCTGCAGGTGATCAAAAAGTGGTTCTGCCAAATAAAAACTATAAATCACTACAAGAAAACCAGCCCAATGTGACCGGATGTGACTAAGCGCATATGACTATGTAGTCACCTGAGTCATTGATTTAGTCTAAAATCAGTCCTAAGAGGGTCCAGTCATGTACTAGTCATATATGTAGTCATATTTTTGAGGACCTGGGTGGGAACGTCTACGGGAACGGGACATATGTTCTCCTGCCCGGTTCCCAGAGTCATGCTCTGACTGCTTACTATGTGTAGTCATACTAATGTAGTCGGATTGTATGGGTATATGGTTTATGTATGACTTACTGTAGTAATACAGTTGGTTTGGGTGACTACATGCAGTCATGTAGTAAATAACCTGACTAATAGTAGTCATATATTTCAATCAGATGATTTTGAAGTCCTCTAGTCGTTGGCTCAATGGGTGAGTGCTGTAAAATAGGAGTAGGTCCATGATCTTCACTTACACAATAGCATGTCTATTCAACACTACCATGTCTGTGCGCAAACATTATAGGATGTCATTTTAGGGCACCATTCTAGAAACACTACTAAATACACCTTCAAAAATTAGTAAGTAATTGGGTTGGGCGTCCAAAAATCATGATTCCACTTGCTCTATCTTTCCACTTGCTTTCCAGATGCACGAAATTGCCTTGTATGCTTAACTTTGCTACAAATTTCCCATGCTCACAAAGAAGCCGTTATTGATCACCTTCCCATACTTTTTTGAGATGTCAAAGTGATTGCAAAATAACGTAGTCATGTGGACAGTTTTCTTTACTGGAATTAGTAATGACCGCGAAATAACATAGTCATTGACACAGTTTCCTTTACTTATATTGGTAATGATTGCAAATTTACATAGTCAACTGGACAGTTTTCTTTACTTATATTGGTAATGAACTGCCTTTGTCCATACAACTCGAATTTGTTAACTGTGCAATCTCTGTGACTACTAATTTGCAGTAACAAATATCTACAGATAGTAGTTGGGCTCCTACAGTCCTACTCTGGTGACTCATCATTGTAGTCCGCCTCTGTATCCTCCATTTGCATAGCAAGCTGCACCTTGTTGCTAGAAAGCTCCCTGGAACTTGATAAAACAGGCGGCATTGCTGCGGTATCATCAGTGACATTCTGTGCCATCAATCCCTGAGTTTCAGCATCGTCGCGTAAGCTTAGGCACTGTAGATCTGGTCTTCCCTCAGCCATGGAGGTCACTCTCACACTTCGTGATTGATTGCGTAGAACAACCTTCCACCCAGGATGTGCCACATCGTCAACAAAGAAGACCTATTGAGCATGAAGAGGAAACGCAAACGAATCTGATGAGTACGGAATGGTACGGTCAATGTTCACGAGAGTGAAACCGTACTCATCTCTCTTCATAGTCGCCCGTGGCCCAATCCACGTAGTTTGGACCCAATTACAATACAGTAGGAGTAACTCGAACTTCCCATAGTCAGCACCAATAATCTCTTCGACCCACCCCACGTACTCCACGTTCGCGAGCCTGTGGTTCTTGTCCTTTCTGCTGGCACGGCAAGATTGTGAGAATGTTGCAGCTACTCCGCTGTCGCACGTTGACAAGTGTACCTCTGCTCCGCGCACACGTATATGGTTCCCGTATGCATACATGCTGCGATACGATTTTGCCTCACATGAAGGTGGTAGGACAAAGCCAAGAACATCTTCATCGACCTGTGTGCCTGCTGCCACATCCCGTTGCACTGCAGCAGGAAACCACTCAGAAAACTGCTCATTCCTTGCGATTGGTGGATACTCTGCTCTTCTACCCTGTGATCGACGGCGTATCTCTGCACGCATTCTGTGCCGCGCTTCCATCTCCAAGTAGTGACGTCTGATTAGAAGCCACAGTGGATGGAAAGTTTTTAGATAACAAAAACAGGAAGCATATAGAGGAAACGTCCTCTACAAGACATTCTCTAGTCATGTGTTGCAATATGATGACTAGAATTAGTACGCAATAGACCTTTGGTGACTACACACAGTCACATTGTCCCTTCTAGACAGAGCGCATGACTAAAACAAGTGATGCTTACTCTCTGTATGACTGTAGAGGCTCCGCGTTCGTGAGAACAAACTCGTGAATCCGTGCCTTGAGCTCTGATGTCAAGAGTCGATATTGACCTGTACCCTCCACGACTTCACTCTTGGCCCCTACTTCCTCCTGATCGTCCCATATCCTTCTGCGTGTTAGCTCACAGTCTTGCATGTACTCTGTGCAAAATCCTAACGCCTCCTCTATTATGTACCCCCTCGCCATGGATCCCTTGGGTTTTGCTCGTTGCCTAACATAGCCCTTCAGTCTCTTCAAGTATCGCTCAATAGGATACATCCATCGGGTGTGTACGGGACCACATATATCCAACTGCTGCACCAGGTGAATGGGGAGGTGTGACATGACATCAAAGAATGAAGGAGGAAAAACCTTCTCTAGCATGCATAGTGTCTCAGCTGTGTACTCCAATAACTGTTCCATGGACGAGGGATCTACGGACTTTGCGCACAATCGTACAAACACCCGACTAAGCCGCATTATTGCCACCCGCGTATCCTTGTCCAAGAGAGTGCGCAAACACAAAGGGAGCAACTGTTGCATCAAGACATGGTAGTCATGAGATTTCAGCCCCTTCAAGTCCCCATCCGACGCAATGCACTTTGCAAGTTGGCTAGCGTAGTTTGTAGGAGTCTTCAAATTGCGGAGAATGTCTAGGAATTTCGCCTTCTCCTCTTTCGATAGTACATATGGAGCTGTTGGAAGTATGACATACCCAGGTTTCCTTCCAGGAAGCGGGTGCAGATGTGGTTGAATATTGGCCTCTTTTAAGTCTAGCCTGGCCTTCAAAGTGTCACGGACTCCCCAAATTGTTTTCATCACGTTCTCGCAGATGTTTTTTTCACAGTGCATGAGATCCAAAACATGTCTAATGAGGAGGTCCTGCCAGAAATCCCAGCATAGCATTCCAGCGTCAGATTTGCTCACTATTGACAAAGACTCTTAAGCATTCATTGAGAAGATATAGGTCCATATTCATTTTTCTCCCTACATGCAGTGATGGATTTCAGAAATTGCACTACTTACAGTCAACCTTTTTATCAAGCAGGTTACTAGATTCAGTCAACAATTCTGAAAGTAGTTACTGGAACCAGTGAATGCGCTTAGTACCTGCCAATACGAAAGCAGGTACAGAGCTGAGAGCCGCTTCACTCCGGTCCGGTGAATGGGGTCGCCTTCTCCTCCACCTCTTCTTCCCTGTGACTCCTGCAGGAAGGATACTCTCTCTTGTGCATAGCCCTTGATGTCGCATCCTGTTAGAATTGGAGGGGGCGGCCGGTACTCCTGTTGACCATCGAATGCTTGCTTGAGCCTACGATAGGGATGCCGTCTCCTGAGATATCGGTAGTGACCTACATATACATTCTTTCCTAAAGCCTTTGACCGCCGAGTTGTAACATGTGGCCCACACTCCGTACACGCTCTATACCCTTTTGTGACTTGGCCAGATGTTAGTCCGTACGTAGGGAAGTCGTGCATGCACCAAAGAAGTAGAGCCCGCAGTTCAAAATGCTGTCTAGGGGGCTCTTCAGACACATCTATCGCTGGTACCCCTTTCCAGAGTTCCAAGAGCTCTTCAATCAGTGGAGTAAGGTACACATCGATGTTCTCCGAGGTCACGCTCTCTTTCCCTTGAATCAGCAATGCAAGCATGATAAAAAATGGCTTCATCACTAGCCATGCAGGCAAATTATAGTTGACCAGGAGAACCGGCCATGTCGAGTGACTGAGCGACTGGTTTCCGAACGGATTCACTCCGTCCAGAGCCATCCCCAAGCGTATGTTCCTGTGCTCAGCTGTAAAGTTGGCATCCAATGACTCAATGTGCTTCCAGGCCTTCGAATCGGGGACGCAATCCACGTTACTCCCCTCCTTCTTCCGATTGGCGTGCCATTTGTTAAGTTCCGCCAGTCTTTTACACCGGTACATGCGCTTCAGACGGGGAATCAACGGAAAATGGCGTAGAATTTTAGATGGGATTGGGCTGGACTCTGACTTGTATCTCGGGGCGTTGCACTTTGGACAGGACTTCGCATCCTGCAGCTCCTTCCTGAACAAGCAACATCCATTGCGGCATGCATGTATAATATTATAAGACAGTCCCAACTTCACCACATACTTCCGGGCTTCATAGTGAGAACGGGGTAGGTAATTGTCGCTTGGAAGGAGAATATGCAGCAGTTGAAGTAGTTCGTCAGCAAATGCATTCGATACTCCAAACACCGCAAAACAATTGAGTAGCAGAAGAGTTGAGACCAACCGACTTGTTGTAGCACCTGCAAAAAGAGGAGTTCGGGCATGCTCCACTAACTCCTCCATTACATCTGCCATGCAGTCCTCTTCCTCCCATGGGATTGCGTCATCCTCCTCCACATCGTCTGTTGGAGTACAATCCTCACGGTCTTCGTCCTCGAGGTTATCGTATCTAGAGAGGCACTCCATGATCATTCTTATTGCGTCCATGCCCCCATTGTTGTTGTCAAGCTCAGGAGGGCTTTCCCTGACTTCCTCTTCAACAAGGTCGTTTTCCGCATCCACGAGACCTGCCTGAGCATAGCACACTCTTGGAATTAATCATTGACAGTATTTTAGCACTGGACATGAAATGACTTGCTTATTACAATTTCATATTGAAATTTGACTCCCAGTAGTGAAAGAAACGAGTATACAAGGACTCCATGTAGTCATCACATGATATGGGTGACTATGTGTAGTGAAGCATATTTGACTTTACATAGTCGTATTATCCCAAGTCTATGTGTGACTTAATGCAGTCACCACCACAGTAATATGCGTAGTGATAAATCCGTTCTTGCAGTCACTAATATCTCACTACAATTAGTCATAGCATTCAGAAGCTATTTCAGTATTCGTGACTATGGGGTGTCAAATTATTCATTGAATTAATCATTGAAAGTATTTTAGCACTGGACATCAAATGACTTGCTTATTACATCACGTAGTTTAGACATACCAAAATAGGCACAGTGAATTGAGGGTCTCTTCCAATGGTCCTGAGATGCTTGCGAATGGTTGCCCTACTGATGCAACGACCTCCCATACAATTTCTGCATGGGCAACGGTAACTCGTTAGCTCCAGTCTATCTGCTTCTCTCTCCTCCAATTCCCAGAGGTCGAGGTCGCTTGCCCCGTCGCACCACGGCTAGCCATTTGTCAATGTAAAGCGGTCAATGGCACCTGCTCCTATACAGAAAACCACGCGAAATTGAGCATATGAACTCAGCTTGGTTTCTGTTCATACCGGTAATAAAACTCCTTACTTCTGGTCAAAATTTCAATGTTATAGAGTCAGATTTGAGGCAGACCAACAGAGCAGTTCCATTGGAAAATGAAAAACGACCTCTCTCAATTCTGAAATAAAATTCTAGAGAAAAAGCTCCAACGAAAAGGGGGAAAAATAATTGGGCATAATGTCGCCTTTCGTGACAAGCCAAAATTTCATAACAATAAAGTCACCAACACTCTTATAACCACCTATTCCCGAAAAATGAACAACTACAGTTCCAACGTATCTTTTACTTATTATTGACCAACCCTGGTTTACCAGCTTTCCTTTTGAGTTACCTTACTAAAAAAGAGATTTCAGCTTTTCTCTTACGGTCCTGGGAGCCCAGTGCAGCATCTGTAGCATCAGGATTCAAACCATCAGATGGAACATTGGCTGCCCTAGAGTCGCCACCATCGTCAGATTTCTGTACTCTTCTTCGTTGGGCCTCAGCAAGAATTTTCAGTTGGGCTGCAAGGATTCGAAACTGCGAGGGTTAGTGGGGTCACTAGCAGAGTGTGCCATCAAAGTTTAAACTCCGTCACTGCCGTCAGTCACACGAACCACACTACTGACTACTGAACTCGCTATATGATGAACTTTTGTGACTTCGTAGCGTCACATAAACCAAACTTATGACTGACCTTGGTCAGATCGTATGACTGCCCTTGGTCAGATTTGAGTGTTTGGATAGCAACAAGAGTTTCTTTAAAAGAAAGTGCTTTCAACCTGTAATCAAAAGAAGACCTGCTATAAACCCTCCGAGCTTCAACAATGAAGTTGGTAAAAAGTTCAAGTCAAAAAAATTAAAAAATAGCAACCTACCCTCTTCCCCTCTTGAGGAGGAATCAAAGCAGCAAGAATCCGATAGCTTAATAATTGAGGGTTAAAGAGAACCGCAATTATAAGTCTTTATTAATGTTGTACGATGGTTAAAGAAGAATTATTATTTAATTCTGAAGGGAAAGCCTAGGAAATTTCCCTGGTAAAAGTAAATCTTTAAGGGTTAACCTGGTTGTAGAAAGGTAAAGGAGATTACCTTATTTTGATTGTGAAATGATGATGAATAAACTAAATGACATAGATAAAACTTTGGGTTAAGTAACGGTGAGAAGAATTGAAAAGGGAGTGTCTATTTTCCTCTGACTGAGGATTAGCTACCCGAAAGAGTTGATGATGTAGACGTATGTACAACTCCTCGTCTTCTATTTCCTCTCTCTTAGTTTACTCTTAAGTTGAAGAAATGTCGTTGTAGTGTTGAAGGATTGTTATAAGATACATATATAAGAATACCGTTCTTTAAACCTAGTTTTGGGAATTCTTGAGTTATTCTTTGTTCAGTCTTAAAGCTTTTCACCTTAACATGTGACTCTAGGTGCTTTAACGTTAAACGCTTTAAAACCTTCCTCAAAAAGAACTACCACTAGGGAAAGTTACTTGGGTTAAATAAACCTTTTGAAATTTTCCTCTTTACAAAAACAACCACTGATTGAAGAGAACAAATTCAAAGAGCAGAATCCTCCACAGAATCATACAATTTGAAACGAATCAAATCCTCTCAATTGCAAACTATCACAGGAGAAGGTACGACATGAACCTAGAATCGCATGTAAAGGCACATGTAACAAACTGAAAAAAGCATCAGTTTACAGTCTAACTAGTTTTTCTCAGTGGAGCATTTCGCACACTTCAATCGAACACTTGCATTTGCCACAGATGTTTAAGCTCTATGACTGCCTTCAGTCACATGAACCAAAACACTGACTACAGAACTCGCTATGTGTTTAGGTGTTGTGACTGATTATCGTCATATGAACCAGACGTACGACTAAAAATCAGTTCAAAATCACAGAACAGAGAGGATTGACATATAAAACTCAGTGATTTTTTGGTTGTACACTGCCCAAATCCCTCACCTGGTGTTAGTTGGTGCCCCCAATCATGCAAAGCTCGAATGACTTCTGCAGTTGCTATTGCAACACCGTGACGAAGACTGAGCTCGGGTGAAAGGGTATAGGGCAGAAGTATGCCTAGAACAATCGTCTCAAAATACTCCGGATCATATTTCACAAGCGCTGCGAGAGCCTCTGCTGCTAATTCACATAGTGACCTATCCTACAAAGTCAAAGCCAAAATAATGAATCGAGTCTTTCTAAGTGGCAAAGCCAGAAAAGAGTAAAAATGAAGGAACACGAATTTCATGCTGCAAGAATGGAAGATGTTGCAAAAACGTGCAAATAAACAGAGTATCACTGTAGATCTTCCTCAGCACATTTGAAACGCTGAGACAACATAATCAAATAAAGAACCATGTCTTAAACAATATCAATAGCAGAGAGAAATAATCTTGCAAATAAGGCTCGGGACGGTTTTAAAAAAACTAACCCAGACAGTCTTTGCCTCTTGAAATTTCCACTCACATCTTTGCCTCCCAATATTAATCAGAACCACCAAAATCCAAAAAAATTATAATTAATTAGGTGACTACATTTCAAGCCCAAAACAAAACAAAAATAAAAAAATTGTCAAAAAAACTGTCTTAGAAGTTCTATTCACATCTTTGCGAGTCAAAATCAAATTAAGCGAGTACAGCCAGAGCATACCAAGACACTCTTCAAAAAATCAAAACACTAAAAATAAAAAAATTAGAAAAATTAGGTACTTATACATTTCAAGCTTTAAAGAAGAAAATAGTCAAAACGCCTGTGTTTGAAAATATATTCACATAAACCAAACTTATGACTGACCTTGGTCACATAAACCAACTTATGACTGACCTTCGTCACATAAACCAAACTTATGACTGACTTTGGTCACATAAACCAACTTATGACTGGCCTTCGTCACATAAACCAAACTTATGACTGACCTTGGTCAGATCGTCCTTCACCACGCGTTGCAATCTCCTGGACAACTTGAAGCAACGACTGTAAAGCATGCTTCGACCCTAGCACGCTCGCTACAGATGGATGACTCTCTTCGACCCTAGCACGCTCGCTACAGAGCCCTATCATTTGAATAACTCCTCCATTATAGAAGGCGGCGTTTCAGCGTAGTGGTCCTAACTCTCTCTTGTGCCGCGTATTAAGTTTTGGGAGGTGCGGGTAGCTCATTCGAACCTGAAGAGGACGAGCAAAATGGCGATGGAGACTGCGCTCGATTGCCTCCCACGCCTCACTGCTCCTGCTCCTGCTTGCGATGGAGACGCCCACGAATCTTCCTGAAGCCTTAGTGCCGGAGGAAGAGGACGACACCTGCGAGCTGGTTCGAGCGACACCTGAGGAGCCGGTTCCGGAGTACGAGAGGCTGCGGCAAGAGAATGTGCGGCAGAACGAGCTGAAGCTACAGGAGCTCGGAGTCCCGCTTCTGGCACAGAAGTTGGTGAACCCTAACGGCACGAGGACGACACCTGCGGGGGGGAGGAGAGGGGACACGACGCGCCGGCGCCAGCAGCATCGGAAACCGCACAAATACCTTGAGGTAAACCCTAAACCCTAGCTTGACCCTGCCGAGAGCCTTTCCCTGAATTTTTTATGTGCCTTCACCACTCGGATTTTTTTAGACACGATTGCTCTCTCTTGAACGTCGTTGCTGACTGATTTCGTACTCTTTCGGTTGTCTACAATTAGTCACATAGGTTTTTTCTTTCACTGCAAACCCTTGCGGGACGGAAATTTTCCTTCGATAATTAACCGGCGCTGGTTGGAGCGATCGGAGTTGCATTGTAAGTTTTCAGCGATCAGAGTTGGAGTAGGAGAGTTTCTGGCGTTACGTCCTTGATCACATGCATGCAATTAAGGCGCTGCAGTGATGATGCACGTAGTTATCGATGCATTCTGGTCATTCGAAATGGCAGAAGTGAAGCCGACGTGCATGAGTTCATTGAGCACATTCGACAGATCAACTCTTTGGATGAGAAACTCCGAGTGATTACATTGACAGGCATTCTCAGTTTTAACATTCAGAATCTGCGAGGAACCATCGTAATCGATATAAACGTGCAAGGTCCAATTATCATTCGTAACTGGTTGATATACCCATGGATCATTATTAGGATCTGAACTTGCTTGTAAGTGGCTCCACGACGAGGAATTCAGGCTGTTGATGTCGACTCCGACGTGGAATCCTTCAGCTGGGTCGGCAAACTCGGGGTTGTGCACGAAGTCGAATTCCACTGCAAACCTAGAGCCTACTGATTCATATGGGTTCCTATCACCCATTTTATTACCATTTCTTAGACGAGAACCAGGTTCTCTGTGTTCTGAAGTTTCCCTGCTAGCATGCTTGAAACCGCCAATATCAAGGGAGGTCTTCAACCGTGTTCTTAGTGATGTGATGCTACTGCAAACTGAGAGGGAAAAGGCAGCTGCAACTAAGCAAGGTATTCAAAAGACCAAGAATCAAAGAGTAGCTCTAATCCAGTCTCCTCCACCTGGACACTTGTGGAACATCCTTCCACGAGCCATGGTTGTGCACTTCTTGGCCTGGAATGCAATGAGATCGAGAGACAAAGAATGAGGAATCTTGAGCGAGGTCAAATGGGAGAGGGAATGAGGGAGAATGATAAGAAGGGATTGATGGAGGAGGATTTATAGAATTTAGAAGACCCTGGACTTGACTTGACTTGACTGGACTTGAGAGAGATACCTCCTTTGTATCACGCTGGTATGACAATGGTATCACCTGGGTAATTATCATCAGTCTAAGCGGTGTGGGCTTGAGTTTATAACGTTGTTCCAACTAGCTAGCTGTTGTTTTTCAACGCGGATTGACTTGGCATTGATCTTGGTGTCAAAGACATAGTCTGAGGTGAGTAATTTTCTGTATGTTGGCTTGCGATTCTACAGATCCCTTCTCATGATCGATCAGAAGAATGACCTCAATTTATGTATGTATGTGTGGTAAGTCGATGACGTGTCTGGAGATTGTTGTATTGCAGGTGATGATCTTGCAAAAACTTCTGGAACAGAACCAGGCCCAATGTCGTTTGGACCAAGATGTTTCTGGGAGCACGAACGAACAATAGACATTCAAGCTGCTAATAAGTACTTCTCGAGAGGATCTAAATGTCAAGATCAAGTTCAGAAAATCTCTTTGAACTGCTGGCAAAGTCTATGCACAGACTTTCAAGAAGCCACTCAGGGCTGGCTCAGATGTTTACCGAAGTAGCTCTAATCCAGTCTCCTCCAGAGCTGAATATCAGCAGCATATACTGCTTGAATGAATGGCCTTCAGGATTATGCTCAATCAATTATTATTCTGGGGGAGCTTATTACTTTGATTTGATTGTTGCTCCTGAAAAGACGAGCTCAACTTGCTGACCATGTTGCGCTGACCATGAAATTCAGGGCTTGGTTGCTTGTTATGTTGGGATATTATTTTTCCCTGAATTTTTGATGGGCTCTAAAAGTCTCCTTTGATTTGAGCGATGTGATGATGTCTCCTTTGATGGTGCTACAAAATCCACAAAATTGACTGTCAATTTTGGTGCTTAAAATTCCAATTTTTTTTGTTTTCCATAAAATTGAATTAATTCATGCCAAAAATCTAGAAGAGTCTATGGTATATCATGCTTTATAGATTACTTACTCCTCAATGACAGCAAGGGTTTGTAACTGATGTTGGTTTCTGCAGCGAGGGTTTGAAAGTCGTGCGTCGGAGTAAGCGACTCAACAACCGGCCACGAAAAGCTGCAAGGAACAAGCAGAAGGACGCGCTCTGCAAGGAATCAAAGGAAAGCGTGAGGAGCGTGAAGAGCAGCTCCGAGGAGTGGCACAGCGAAGAGGAGAAAACGGAGAGCGAAACTAACATCGAGAATGATGACGAGCGTAGCCTAGGCGATGATGAGGTCTCGCCAGTAGCAGTGGGAAAGCCACATCCAGGCAAGCAAAATCATCAGGTGAGTGTACTGCCTTGCTTCGATGTTTGCTTGATTTGATGTTTGCTTCGATGTTTGCTTGATTCGGTGTTTGCTTTGCTACCTCGATTCAGTGTTTGCTTTGCTACCTCGATTCAGTGTTTGCTTGCCTTGAAACTGCAGTCTTGTTTCCAAGCTCTGTGACTGCTCATAGTCACATGAACGAGAATTCTGACTTCATTTGCTAAGGTTCTCGTCATAGATACTTTCATGTATCAATTATGAATGTTGACGTCCAGGAACTTGTGTGCATTGCTGCAGTCCATTTCTCCTCGTTTGTAAGAGCTGTGCATTTGCATGCTCCTCCAGTTTCCCATTGCAGTCAATCACGCTAGCTTCTTGATATCACCATGCTTGCATATTGGTTTAGTAACTGTGTGACTGAGTACTAGCTTCGTGAATCTACATTGGATAAAAGCTTTGTGAATACTAGCTTCGTGAATTTGCAATTTCGATACTAACTGTGTGAGCACTAGCTTCGTGAATTTGCACGCCAAATAATAGCTTAGTGAATTCTAGCTTTGTAAATTTGCTATTTGGATACAACCTGTGTGAGTTCTAGCTTCCTGAATTCGCAATCTGGATACTAGCTGTGTGAGTACTAGCTTCCATAAATTCACAATCTGGATACAAGCTGTTTGAGTATTTGCTTGCCTTGAAACTGCAGTCATGTCTCGTTGCTCTGTGACTGCTCATAGTCACATGAACGAGAATTCTGACTACAAAACTAGTATCGAGCCCAACAGATGTATGACTGATGTTGGTCTTTGCTTGTTGGCTCGTTCCATGACTCCTTTCTGTAGCTTTCATTGTTTGCTTGATTTTGTTTCAATTGCATTGGAGTGATTGATTGCTCAAGTCTGCCAGCAATATGTGTTGAAGTTTTGTGATCAAGTTTTGTGTCGAATGCTCATTCCTTTCATCTGTGGTGCCAATTAATAGATTTTCATGCAAACCATTTGTGGTAATCGAATAGTTGATTCCGTAGGCTCGTTGAGTGCTTGGAATCAGTTTGAGAATGAATTTTTTGATTGAGTTCAGTCACATGAACTAAATAGTTGACTATCAGACTCCGTATATGTTTAGGATTTGTGACTGGTCCTAGTCACATGAACTGGGATAATGACTAACCTTGACACTGAGAATGATTAGCGTTGTATGTATTGTGCAGGCCAGCGGACAGACAACCGAGCCATCTGTGTGGGAGGTGCGCAAGCGAGGTCCTGGAGGTTGTGGAATTCCCAAACCTAGGTCAACGAGCCTACGTCCGCAGCAAACAGCCCGACCTCAACAAAGAAAACGTCTCAAGATGTCAGACGATTCACTATCAGGGGAGCCCTTTGATTACTGCAATGACGTTGTATCCGAGGTTCCTCCTAACCAGGGAGGCAGCACACCTCCTTCGCGTAACCGAGCCGTTCCCCGGCATGGGTCCATTAGTAGCTTGGACCTCGAAATTCCAGAAAGACAGCTCCAACTACTGCAATGGAGGCGAGCAATGGAGATGCAGGAGCCTGGGGTGAACTCCTCCACATATTCTCCATCAGAGATGACTGAGAGCTTTGGTCAACCCTCATATTCTAGAGACTAGAAGTCCAGACGAGGGGTCGCTTTGAAGCAACAATAGGCTCAGGAGGTCACTTTTCGAGATGCAGGAGGGCCCAGAAAACACCTTGTGGAGGTCGATTTGAGAGGACATCCACAAGGACAGAATCGATCGCTGTGGCTAACATGTCTTCGAGGTCATGCGCAGGATATAGATTTCAGCGAAGACAACTACAAGAATCTCAACACTTCTATCCTGCTCGCTGTCAAGGAACGAGTGGACAACACTTTTGAGTACCATGGGGGCCTTGGCAAGGTGACAGAGGAGGCTTTCCACAGCATTTTGAAGAACCAGTTGAAGGTGAAGAGATATCAGTTGAAGAAAAGAATGCAAGATGGAAAGGACAAGCCAAAGCACATTCGGCATGACCATTGGGTAAAGTTGTCAAAACTCATCTTGGAGGAGAAAAAACAGCAGGAAGCAGAGAAGCTGCGATACAGCCGAGCGCAAGTGAAGAGGCCGTCTTCAGCGGGGCGCAACGAAGAATATGTTCGAGCTAATTTGGTAAGTTTTCAGTATTTGTTTTCATGCCTTTCATCACAAGCATTGCAAGCTTTCTAGACCGCCAGCAAAGTCAGATGATCACCGGTACTTGGAGAAACTTGCATGTTCTTCTTCTTAGTTTCGTCAGAAGTCCATTACAGCTCCTGATCTCAAAGGCTGTACAACTGTTCCATAGCGCAAACCAGGTCTTGAAGTGACTAGGTGCAGTCATCAAATTAGAGTTTGTGATTGTTCTCAGTCATCACGTTCGAATTCGTGACTTTTTTTTAGTCATAGAGATGTCTGACCCAGGTGAACCCATTCATTTTCGAGGACACTTGACGGCAGCAGCTCATTCCTGTAAGCAATTTCTGTGTACAATCGGTAACATTTTCCAAGTCCAGTCCTTCCTGCACGTACTGCTCGTTGCCTTGCAGAAGCCCGTGAAATTGTGGTGATAACCCGACGACGTAGTAGATTCCAGCGATCGTGAGAGAAGCCTCATCAATTGTCACTAAGCATGCAGCACTAACTAGGGAATCTAACATCTCTGTGCAGGCCATTGAACTGGAGAGAAGCCCAACTAGGATTGAAATTGAAAGGGAGCTTGCAAGGGTCAAAAATGCCCCTCGAAGACTCAATCTGAGAAAAGAAACCTCCCCGAGTAGCCGAGTGTCTGATGCACAGCCAAAGCACGACAGTGATTGGCGGAGATCCATTGAGAAGAACATTGAACGCATCATGCAGCACCTGCAGATTCCCGTTGTCACCCCCATGAAGGCAGCAAGTGCAAAGAGCAGCTCCAACTCAGAGTCCACCGGCACCGACACTTCACGAAAGCCAGATCACATTGAAGAAAGTATCATGGCACTGCAGGTACAAGTATGATCTTGATGTGTGTTGTCCAACTCCTGTTATTACAGCTCCTGCTTGGGCACTTCTTGAAATCTTGTGCCTTAGTTCTAGAAAAATTCACTATGCCAAATTCGTGACTGTTTGTAGTCATTGGTATGGAAAGAGTGTCCAGGCTTGACTAGATGCAGTCATGAAGTTCGAATTCGTGATTGATAATAGTAATGAAGTTAGAATATGTGACTTCTTAGAGTCATCAGTTTAGAATCTATTACTATCCACAGTCATAAAATTTGAATAAGTGACTGGAATGGTCAAGAAGGTGTGGCATTGTTTAACACATTTGTAAACATTGCTCATGATTAAAAGCCATGACTGAGAGGATCCTTATTGACGTGTTGCCTCTGTACTCAACAGGCATTGCAGCAAGCAGGGTAGTGCGAATCGCAGCCTGCAGATCCGGATAAGGCAGAGGACATGCCTGCAGTAGGTGATGTCAAGGACTCACATCCGTCGGGAACTTCGAGCAACCCTGCAGGAGGCACTCCGGATTGTGGTACAGTGACCGTGGCAGAGTCAGGAGGACGTGCCCCAGTTGTGTACTCCACTCGGAATTTGAGGGCTTCCAAGCCTGCAAAAGAGGACACTCGCACCCAGAAGAAAATGCGTTTGACAGAGGTTGAGAAGCTGAAGAAAGACCAGGATGACACAAAGAAGCAAAGGGCACTCCGGGGGAGCAAAGAGAAAGCTGAAAAGAGCAAGGAAGCCAACATTGACAGTCAGCAGAACGCGAAAGGGAAGAGGAAGAGAAACACGAACACACCGGTAAGTGAACATGTAAGTGTCGGCAGCCTTGTATTTTCACAGGTTTTTTTTCTGAAAGCACCAATTCAGTGATTTAGTCTCAACTGATCCCTGTTTTGTGTGTTTTTTTATTTTTATAGGTTGTACAAGAAACCGAGGACCCGGATTTAAAGAAGGGTGACCCTGTGAGACTCAAGAAAAACATGAACGCATCCATAAGTGAACATGTAAGTGCCATGAGCCACTCCCTGGAATGTTGTGCCTTAGTTCTTTAGAAAATTCATTATGCCAAGTTCGTGACTGTTTGTAGTCATTCATATGGAACAAGTGACCAGGCTTGACTAGATTCAGTCTCGAAGTTAGAATACGTGACTGATATTAGTAATGACGTTAGAATATATGACTTCTCACAGTCATAGAGTTTGAATAAGTGCCATGAGCCTTGGAGAAGTACATCTTTGTATCAAAGCAGCAATGTAGTCCCAACTGATCCTTGTTTTGTGTTCTTTTTTATTATTATAGGTTGTACAAGAAGGTGAGGACCCGGAGTTCAAGAAGGGTGACCCTGTGAGACTCAAGGGAATTGAAGAAGGGGAGGAGGATAAAGTTGTGGCACTCGGGAAAGTGCAGAATGTAGCTGGGGCTTCTCTACACGGGAAAACCATAATTGCAGGAACCGTGTCTGTAGAAGTGCAGAAAAGCCTAGATGATGACTACAGTTTGTTTGCACCCGTAGATCTAGATGATCCACCCGTGACCTTGGTAGGAGAAGCAGTAGGGCACTTTGTACTGTGGCCCACAGAGTTCATGGACATTGATCTATCCTTCTCCCAAGCAGTTTAGACTGATCGAGTTCCAGGTGCAGTGCATCCTGTTTCAGCACCAAATTTTATATTTCAATGAAATGTGTGAAAATCATTTGCATGACCTGACGCAGTGCTCACAACCGCACGGTTGACTTGTAATAGTCAACGGATCTCATTATCACCCTAATCTGAAACTGAAATCTATGACTACGCACCGGTAGAATGGCAGATTCGACTGCATAGCATACGTTTGCATTAGACTACGGACAGTCAAGTCCTAGTCAGATGCTTCCGATTTAATATTGAAATTTGACTCCCAGTAGTAATAGAAACGAGTATACAAGGACTCCATGCAGTCATCAAATGATATGGGTGACTATGTGTAGTGAAGCATATTTGACTTTACAGAGTCGTATTATCTCACGTGTGTGTATGATGCAATGCAGTCACAACCACATCACTATAAGTAGTGATCAAACCATTGCTATATTCTCTAATACCTCACTAAAATTAGTCATGTCCATCTCATGATTTGAGCATTGGAGACTATGCATAGTCACCTCGATGTGGCTCTACATAGTTGTATTATCCCAAGTCTATGTGTGACTTAATGCAGTCACCACCACAGTACTATGCGTAGTGATAAAACCGTTGATGCAGTCACTAATATCTCACTACAATTAGTCATAGCATTCCGAAGCTCCTTCAGTATTCGTGACTATGGGTAGTCCAATAGATGTGACTCCAAAGAGTCCTATTCTCCCAACTCAATGCATGACGCATTTCAGTCATCATCTCACTACTATGCGTAGTGATAAATGTATGACTACGTGTAGTCATAATTTCCATATAGATGACTACGTGTAGTCATAAATGTATGACTAAATTGAGTCATATGGTCCCAAGTCCCACTGCAGGTCCCGTTTCGAGGTCACAAAACACTGTGGGAACGCAGCATTGGGAACAAGAAGTGTCCGATATGACCCCCAGTCACATTGTCCGAAGCGACTAAGTCCAAATGACTACAAACAGTGCTAGTCACATTTTGGTTTATGCCCTGTTGTAGTCATAAAACCTAGTCACATTGGGCTGGTTTTCTTGTAGTGAATGGCAGTGACAAGGACCAGCAATCAAAGCACGTTAAAGCTCTTTTGGATTGGCACTTGCTAAACATGCAACAATGTCTATTCAAATTGACCATGCAGTCACATGCTAAAAGGGCCATGGAGGTGCCTCACGATGTGAATCATGTCACAAAGTTGTGGCAGAAATTGGGATGCAACGTGTTGTTGTTGAACAAGCTTTCAAAGTTCATGAAGCTTACTCAAATTACAGTGACAGCAGTTTTGGAGTCTTGTGAGGATGAGAGAACATTCTCTACTATGTCTTTTGTGAAGAACAAGGTTAAAAACCGGCTCCAAGATAATTTGGACACATGCACCAGGATGTTCTTGCAAAGCTGGTACTCACTTGAATCTTTCCTTTACAACGTTGCCTTTGATCATTGGAAGGAAGCTAAGGAGAGGCATGGTGCTCAATTGTGAGCTCCTTTGTCTCCATAACATCCGCAAGTTTGTGCTTGTGGATTTCATGAGTCTTTCTCATGTTTGTTACGTACGATTGAATGATACTAACTAGGTTGGGGTGGGTAGGATTAGACGCTACAATGGGCAGTCTTGGGGTTCAATTCCCCCGTCTAATGCAATTTTTTGTGTGTTTATGTTCAATTTTTTCACTCCTATCTATGTTGATTTTCAAACTTAATGCCATGTTCAGGTATTCTCATGGTTTATAACACGCAATTCGCTATTTACGCACTTGGCCATATAATCATGCACTTGGCCCCCGGCGCACTAAAAATTCAAATCCCAAAAAATTGCAAAAAAAATTAGGCAAATTTTTTTTCCCAGCAATTCCCTTCTAATAAGGATAAATTGCAAATTCATGGAGATTTTCGACGGGGGATTTCCTTTAAAGAATTTGTATTTGCATTTTCTATATGTCAAATTTTTGTCCTATACGCAACAAAATTATCCTGTGATATTCATTCTGCACATACTATGCGATAGGTACGAAAGTGGGAATTCTGAATCCCTTATTTGTGCACGCATCTTATATAACCATACAAGCACATTGTATGCATTTAGATATGGGCTACAAACATACACATAAGATTTAATTATTCTTTGTATTATATAAAAATCGTGTACTCGTTCACGTTTTATAATAATAGTACACACTTTTCCCTTCAATACCTCGACATCTAATACAGAAAACCATATACTGTATAACATATAGAATTCTATTCTAGTAAGCATCTAGCTCGTTCTGCATCCTCTCGTCATCCATGCCTTCCACCTGTAATGCAATATATTCAAATATGTGTGGCTTTGCTTCATTGGGAATAGTTACTTGGTTCTCAGTTCGAACTCCTTGTATAGAAATGAACTTCACCTTTAAATGTCCACTTCTCGTTCTTGCTGGTACATCTCTCCATGAAAATATAGCAGCTTCTTTGTCCACCCAACCATGTCTCTCACCAGATGGCTCCCAAGATGCTTCCATGCAGTTCCTGTATCGTTGTGGCTCAGAACCTACTTCATCCATCACACCTCGCCTCATAATAGGCCAATACCATATCACCTTCACTTTCATTGCCCATTTGCCTTGTCCAAATTCCACCACCTTCCCCACATAGAATGGTACTCTAGCCCTTACTACTTTCCGCTCTACTGTTAAAGCCACGAACTGTCCAATCTCCAAGTCCCTCGCTGGATTGAAAACTGGAAACGGATCATCTGTTGCCTCCAGGGTAGCTGTAGATGATGCTTGGCCCACGACTTCCGTCCCTGTTCTTCTAGGCGTTCTCGTTACCGCTGCAGAGATGGTCTGTCCTTTCGAGGTCCGAAGTACCCTCGAGGCTCTGGGTTCGGCACTCGAATCCATCGTCATCCGTATCTCTGTTCACCACATTTGCAATCCGTACTCAGTATAACAAACATTTATAATAGCTTATCGATAACGCTGCTAAAAACTACGATCTATACATAAAGTACAATTGTTTTGTTATGTTTTGTTATGTTTTGTTTGTTTGAAACGGTGAGAACTCTTAATCCGAGTGTCCCCGAGCTTGACCCCAGGCCCCATGCGGTCTTAGCGATGTCCCTCGGGGCCCAAATGCTAATTCAGTCCACTTGAGGGCCCCAAACAGGGCCCCCAAGTGTTCCAGGAGCCCCCGTGGGGCCCCCGGGGTTGACCCATAGCGACATGCGCTCCTAGCAATGCCCCTCGGGGCCCAAATGGCAATTCAGCCCACTAGGGGGCTCCAAACGGGGTCCCCAAGTGTTCTAGGAGCCCCCGTGGTTGACCCCTAGCCCCATGCGGTCCTACCGGTGCCCCTCGGGGCCCAAATGCAAATTCAGCTCACTTAGGAGCCTCCAACCGGGGCCCCCAAGTGTTCTAGGAGCTCTCGTGGGGCCCCCGGAGTTGACTCCTAGCCCCATGCAGTCCCAGCGGTGCCCGTCGGGGCCCAAATGCAAAATCAGCCCACTTGGGGGCCCCAAACGGGGTCCCCAAGTGTTCTAGGAGCTCCCATGGGGCACCCGGGGTTGTCACCTAGCGCCATGCGGACCTCGTGGTGCCCCTCGGGGCCGAAATGCAAATTCAGCCCACTTGGGGGCCCCAAACGGGGCCCCCAAGTGTTCTAGGAGACCCTATGGGGCCCCCGGGGTTGACACCTAGCGCCATGCCATCCTAGCGGTGCCCCTCGGGGCCCCCAAGTGTTCTAGGAGACCCTGTGGGGCCCCCGGGGTTGATACCTAGCGCCATGCGATCCTAGAGGTGCCCCTCGGGGCCCAAATGCAAAATCAGCCCACAACTTCTACTTAAAAATTTGTTAAATTTGTTAAAATGAATTCATCCATTCCAACAACTTCTACTTAAAAATTTGTTAATATGTTGCTTACAATCAATTTTATAAGGAATTTAGAATTCCCACTTTTAAAGTTTAGAATAAAATATTGGAGATAGCATTGGTTAACCTCACCATACGGATGGAATATTCAATTCAAAATCTAAAACTATCATTCATACATCAATCGTAAAATATTATTCCATATAGTACTTTATGATGACTTTCCTCAAATTGTCAAATCTGGAGACACCTTTGTACGTTTAGGAGTTTAAAATGAGCCCACTAGGGGGCCCCAAATAGAAACCCAACTGTTCCTAGGGCTCGTATGGGGCCCCCGTCGAAGTACACTTGCAATTTGCTAGAGTATAGGCCGCTGTTGATGACAACATGAATTAAATGCTAATGCAATGGTTTAGGTATAAAGTCTTACCGGGAAGTCTTGGATTCGTTGTAGAAAGCTCCTACACCCCGCTGATCAGTACTCCACTAGTGCTGAATAAATCCTCCCATATATATACCTTTCACAAATCAAAAGGAAATGGAATAGACTGTTAATTCAATAACAACAATGATTTTTTCTGTAGATTTTATGAGATAATAGCTTCACGCAAGTTTGAACCGATGAGAAATAGGATGATTTCTGAAATTATTATGCCTCATTTCATGTTCTAGTTATTCATCAAAAACTTCTAAGATCTTAGTTGAAAATGAATCAAAACTGCACTCGAAGAAGTCACCTCATACAATTATGCAACCAAAAGATCTCCACAAATTACTACACTTAGAGATATACATTTCAACCTATCACAACATATTTCATCAATATCCTATTTGTAATGGAACTAAATAGATGCTTGAAATTTATTTTAAAGATTATCATAAAAAAAAAAACAAAAAAAAACAAAAGAACAAACAGAAAGAAAGAAACAAATAATGCAAAGAAAAAAACAAAACAATTAAACCAGAAACGGGAAAAACCAAAAAAAAAAAAAACACAAATTTTTTTTAAAAATATAAGCAAAAAAACAAAAAAACAAAAAAACACCAAAAACAGAAAAAAGCCAAAAAACAAAAGACCAAAAAAAACAAAAAACAAAAAACCAAAAAAAACAAGAACAAAAGAACAAAAAGAAACAAAAAAACAAAGAATGAAAAGAAAAACACAAAAATACAAAAATACAAAAATTCAGAAAAAAAAAAACCAAAAAAACCAAAAAACATAAAAACATAAAAACATAAAAACATCAAAAAAAAAAAAAAACCAAAAAACAAAAAACCACAAAAACAAAAAAACAAAAAAAAAAAAAAAAAAAAACCAAAACCAAAAATACACATAAATACCAAAGACTAAAACAAAAAACAAAAAAACCAAAAAAAAAGAAAAAAAAAAAAAAAAGGAAGAAAACCAAAACCCAAAAAACAAAAAAACTATAATAAACAAAAAAAACCAAAAACAAAAAAAAAACCAAAAGAAGGAAAAACGAAAAAAAAAAAAAAAAAAAAAAAAAACAGATCATTAAAAAAAAAAAAAAAACAGAACAGTAAAAAAAAAAAACAAAACAGTAAAAAAAATAGACCAGTAAAAACAAAAAAACAGAACAGTAAAAAAAAAAAACAAAACAGTACAACAAAAAAAAAAAAAAAAAAACGGCGCCGGCCGGGCCCGCTAGCTGGGCCGACCAGCTGGGGTTGACCAGCTGGGGCCGACCAGCTGGGGTTGACCAGCTGGGGCCGACCAGCTGGGGTTGACCAGCTGGGGCCGACCAGCTGGGGTTGACCAGCTGGGGCCGACCAGCTGGGGTTGACCAGCTGGGGCCGACCAGCTGGGGTTGACCAGCTGGGGCCGACCAGCTGGGGTTGACCAGCTGGGGCCGACCAGCTGGGGTTGACCAGCTGGGGCCGACCAGCTGGGGTTGACCAGCTGGGGCCGACCAGCTGGGGTTGACCAGCTGGGGCCGACCAGCTGGGGTTGACCAGCTGGGGCCGACCAGCTGGGGTTGACCAGCTGGGGCCGACCAGCTGGGGTTGACCAGCTGGGGCCGACCAGCTGGGGTTGACCAGCTGGGGCCGACCAGCTGGGGTTGACCAGCTGGGGCCGACCAGCTGGGGTTGACCAGCTGGGGCCGACCAGCTGGGGTTGACCAGCTGGGGCCGACCAGCTGGGGTTGACCAGCTGGGGCCGACCAGCTGGGGTTGACCAGCTGGGGCCGACCAGCTGGGGTTGACCAGCTGGGGCCGACCAGCTGGGGTTGACCAGCTGGGGCCGACCAGCTGGGGTTGACCAGCTGGGGCCGACCAGCTGGGGTTGACCAGCTGGGGCCGACCAGCTGGGGTTGACCAGCTGGGGCCGACCAGCTGGGGTTGACCAGCTGGGGCCGACCAGCTGGGGTTGACCAGCTGGGGCCGACCAGCTGGGGTTGACCAGCTGGGGCCGACCAGCTGGGGTTGACCAGCTGGGGGCCGACCAGCTGGGGTTGACCAGCTGGGGCCGACCAGCTGGGGTTGACCAGCTGGGGCCGACCAGCTGGGGTTGACCAGCTGGGGCCGACCAGCTGGGGTTGACCAGCTGGGGCCGACCAGCTGGGGTTGACCAGCTGGGGCCGACCAGCTGGGGTTGACCAGCTGGGGCCGACCAGCTGGGGTTGACCAGCTGGGGCCGACCAGCTGGGGTTGACCAGCTGGGGCCGACCAGCTGGGGTTGACCAGCTGGGGCCGACCAGCTGGGGTTGACCAGCTGGGGCCGACCAGCTGGGGTTGACCAGCTGGGGCCGACCAGCTGGGGTTGACCAGCTGGGGCCGACCAGCTGGGGTTGACCAGCTGGGGCCGACCAGCTGGGGTTGACCAGCTGGGGCCGACCAGCTGGGGTTGACCAGCTGGGGCCGACCAGCTGGGGTTGACCAGCTGGGGCCGACCAGCTGGGGTTGACCAGCTGGGGCCGACCAGCTGGGGTTGACCAGCTGGGGCCGACCAGCTGGGGTTGACCAGCTGGGGCCGACCAGCTGGGGTTGACCAGCTGGGGCCGACCAGCTGGGGTTGACCAGCTGGGGCCGACCAGCTGGGGTTGACCAGCTGGGGCCGACCAGCTGGGGTTGACCAGCTGGGGCCGACCAGCTGGGGTTGACCAGCTGGGGCCGACCAGCTGGGGTTGACCAGCTGGGGCCGACCAGCTGGGGTTGACCAGCTGGGGCCGACCAGCTGGGGTTGACCAGCTGGGGCCGACCAGCTGGGGTTGACCAGCTGGGGCCGACCAGCTGGGGTTGACCAGCTGGGGCCGACCAGCTGGGGTTGACCAGCTGGGGCCGACCAGCTGGGGTTGACCAGCTGGGGCCGACCAGCTGGGGTTGACCAGCTGGGGCCGACCAGCTGGGGTTGACCAGCTGGGGCCGACCAGCTGGGGTTGACCAGCTGGGGCCGACCAGCTGGGGTTGACCAGCTGGGGCCGACCAGCTGGGGTTGACCAGCTGGGGCCGACCAGCTGGGGTTGACCAGCTGGGGCCGACCAGCTGGGGTTGACCAGCTGGGGCCGACCAGCTGGGGTTGACCAGCTGGGGCCGACCAGCTGGGGTTGACCAGCTGGGGCCGACCAGCTGGGGTTGACCAGCTGGGGCCGACCAGCTGGGGTTGACCAGCTGGGGCCGACCAGCTGGGGTTGACCAGCTGGGCCGACCAGCTGGGGTTGACCAGCTGGGGCCGACCAGCTGGGGTTGACCAGCTGGGGCCGACCAGCTGGGGTTGACCAGCTGGGGCCGACCAGCTGGGGTTGACCAGCTGGGGCCGACCAGCTGGGGTTGACCAGCTGGGGCCGACCAGCTGGGGTTGACCAGCTGGGGCCGACCAGCTGGGGTTGACCAGCTGGGGCCGACCAGCTGGGGTTGACCAGCTGGGGCCGACCAGCTGGGGTTGACCAGCTGGGGCCGACCAGCTGGGGTTGACCAGCTGGGGCCGACCAGCTGGGGTTGACCAGCTGGGGCCGACCAGCTGGGGTTGACCAGCTGGGGCCGACCAGCTGGGGTTGACCAGCTGGGGCCGACCAGCTGGGGTTGACCAGCTGGGGCCGACCAGCTGGGGTTGACCAGCTGGGGCCGACCAGCTGGGGGGTTGACCAGCTGGGGCCGACCAGCTGGGGTTGACCAGCTGGGGCCGACCAGCTGGGGTTGACCAGCTGGGCCGACCAGCTGGGGTTGACCAGCTGGGGCCGACCAGCTGGGGTTGACCAGCTGGGGCCGACCAGCTGGGGTTGACCAGCTGGGGCCGACCAGCTGGGGTCGACCAGCTGGGGCCGACCAGCTGGGGTTGACCAGCTGGGGCCGACCAGCTGGGGTTGACCAGCTGGGGCCGACCAGCTGGGTTGACCAGCTGGGCCGACCAGCTGGGGTTGACCAGCTGGGGCCGACCAGCTGGGGTTGACCAGCTGGGGCCGACCAGCTGGGGTTGACCAGCTGGGGCCGACCAGCTGGGGTTGACCAGCTGGGGCCGACCAGCTGGGGTTGACCAGCTGGGGCCGACCAGCTGGGTTGACCAGCTGGGGCCGACCAGCTGGGGTTGACCAGCTGGGGCCGACCAGCTGGGTTGACCAGCTGGGGCCGACCAGCTGGGGTTGACCAGCTGGGGGCCGACCAGCTGGGGTTGACCAGCTGGGGCCGACCAGCTGGGGTTGACCAGCTGGGGCCGACCAGCTGGGGTTGACCAGCTGGGGCCGACCAGCTGGGTTGACCAGCTGGGGCCCGACCAGCTGGGGTTGACCAGCTGGGGCCGACCAGCTGGGGTTGACCAGCTGGGGCCGACCAGCTGGGGTTGACCAGCTGGGGCCGACCAGCTGGGGTTGACCAGCTGGGGCCGACCAGCCTGGGGTTGACCAGCTGGGGCCCGACCAGCTGGGGTTGACCAGCTGGGGCCGACCAGCTGGGGTTGACCAGCTGGGGCCGACCAGCTGGGGTTGACCAGCTGGGGCCGACCAGCTGGGGTTACCAGCTGGGGCCGACCAGCTGGGGTTGACCAGCTGGGCCGACCAGCGGGGTTGACCAGCTGGGGCCGACCAGCTGGGGTTGACCAAGCTGGGGCCGACCAGCTGGGGTTGACCAGCTGGGGGCCGACCAGCCTGGGGTTGACCAGCTGGGGCCGACCAGCCTGGGGTTGACCAGTTGGGGCCGACCAGCTGGGGTTGACCAGCTGGGCCCGACCAGCTGGGGTTGACCAGCTGGGCCGACCAGCTGGGGTTGACCAGCTGGGGCCGACCAGCTGGGGTTGACCAGCTGGGGCCGACCAGCTGGGGTTGACCAGCTGGGGGCCCGACCAGCTGGGGTTGACCAGCTGGGGCCGACCAGCTGGGGTTGACCAGCTGGGGCCGACCAGCTGTCGGGTTGGACCAGCTGGGGCCCGACCAGCTGGGGTTGACCAGCTGGGGCCGACCAGCTGGGGTTGACCGCTGGGGCCGACCAGCTGGGGTTGACCAGCTGGGGCCGACCAGCTGGGGTTGACCAGCTGGGGCCCGACCAGCTGGGGTTGACCAGCTGGGGCCGACCAGCTGGGGTTGACCAGCTGGGGCCGACCAACTGGGGTTACCAGCTGGGGCCACCAGCTGGGGTTGACCAGCTTGGGCCGACCAGCTGGGGTTTACCACTGGGGCCGACCAGCTGGGGTTGACCAGCTGGGGCCGACCAGCAGGGGTTGACCAGCTGGGGCCGACCAGCTGGGGTTGACCAGCTGGGGCCGACCAGCTGGGGTTGACCAGCTGGGGCCGACCAGCTGGGGTTGACCAGCTGGGGCCGACCAGCTGGGGTTGACCAGCTGGGACGACCAGCTGGGGTTGACCAGCTGGGGCCGACCAGCTGGGGTTGACCAGCTGGGGCCGACCAGCTGGGGTTGACCAGCTGGGCCGACCAGCTGGGGTTGACCAGCTGGGGCCGACCAGCTGGGGTTGACCAGCTGGGGCCGACCAGCTGGGGTTGACCAGCTGGGGCCGACCAGCTGGGGTTGACCAGCTGGGGGCCGACCAGCTGGGGTTGACCAGCTGGGGCCGACCAGCTGGGGTTGACCAGCTGGGGCCGACCAGCTGGGGTTGACCAGCTGGGGCCGACCAGCTGGGGTTGACCAGCTGGGGCCGACCAGCTGGGGTTGACCATCTGGGGCCGACCAGCTGGGGTTGACCAGCTGGGGCCGACCAGCTGGGGTTGACCAGCTGGGGCCAGACCAGCTGGGGTTGACCAGCTGGGGCCGACCAGCTGGGGTTGACCAGCTGGGGCCCGACCAGCTGGGGTTGACCAGCTGGGGCCGACCAGCTGGGGTTGACCAGCTGGGGCCGACCAGCTGGGGTTGACCAGCTGGGGCCGACCAGCTGGGGTTGACGACCAGCTGGGGTTTGACCAGCTGGGGCCGACCAGCTGGGGTTGACCAGCTGGGGCCCGACCAGCTGGGGTTGACCAGCTGGGGCCGACCAGCTGGGGTTGACCAGCTGGGGCCGACCAGCTGGGGGTTGACCAGCTGGGGGCCGACCAGCTGGGGTTGACCAGCTGGGGCCGACCAGCTGGGGTTGACCAGCTGGGGGCCGACCAGCTGGGGTTGACCAGCTGGGGCCGACCAGCTGGGGTTGACCAGCTGGGGCCGACCAGCTGGGGTTGACCAGCTGGGGCCGACCAGCTGGGGTTGACCAGCTGGGGCCGACCAGCTGGGGTTGACCAGCTGGGGCCGACCAGCTGGGGTTGACCAGCTGGGGGCCGACCAGCTGGGGGTTGACCAGCTGGGGGCCGACCAGCTGGGGTTGACCAGCTGGGGGCCGACCAGCTGGGGTTGACCAGCTGGGGGCCGACCAGCTGGGGTTGACCAGCTGGGGCCGACCAGCTGGGGTTGACCAGCTGGGGCCGACCAGCTGGGGTTGACCAGCTGGGGGCCGACCAGCTGGGGTTGACCAGCTGGGGCCGACCAGCTGGGGTTGACCAGCTGGGGCCGACCAGCTGGGGTTGACCAGCTGGGGCCGACCAGCTGGGGTTGACCAGCTGGGGGCCGACCAGCTGGGGTTGACCAGCTGGGGGCCGACCAGCTGGGGTTGACCAGCTGGGGCCGACCAGCTGGGGTTGACCAGCTGGGGCCGACCAGCTGGGGTTGACCAGCTGGGGCCGACCAGCCTGGGGGTTGACCAGCTGGGGGCCGACCAGCTGGGGTTGACCAGCTGGGGGCCGACCAGCTGGGGTTGACCAGCTGGGGCCGACCAGCTGGGGTTGACCAGCTGGGGCCGACCAGCTGGGGTTGACCAGCTGGGGCCGACCAGCTGGGGTTGACCAGCTGGGGCCGACCAGCTGGGGTTGACCAGCTGGGGCCGACCAGCTGGGGTTGACCAGCTGGGGCCGACCAGCTGGGGTTGACCAGCTGGGGCCGACCAGCTGGGGTTGACCAGCTGGGGCCGACCAGCTGGGGTTGACCAGCTGGGGCCGACCAGCTGGGGTTGACCAGCTGGGGCCGACCAGCTGGGGTTGACCAGCTGGGGCCGACCAGCTGGGGTTGACCAGCTGGGGCCGACCAGCTGGGGTTGACCAGCTGGGGCCGACCAGCTGGGGTTGACCAGCTGGGGCCGACCAGCTGGGGTTGACCAGCTGGGGCCGACCAGCTGGGGTTGACCAGCTGGGGCCGACCAGCTGGGGTTGACCAGCTGGGGCCGACCAGCTGGGGTTGACCAGCTGGGGCCGACCAGCTGGGGTTGACCAGCTGGGGCCGACCAGCTGGGGTTGACCAGCTGGGGCCGACCAGCTGGGGTTGACCAGCTGGGGCCGACCAGCTGGGGTTGACCAGCTGGGGCCGACCAGCTGGGGTTGACCAGCTGGGGCCGACCAGCTGGGGTTGACCAGCTGGGGCCGACCAGCTGGGGTTGACCAGCTGGGGCCGACCAGCTGGGGTTGACCAGCTGGGGCCGACCAGCTGGGGTTGACCAGCTGGGGCCGACCAGCTGGGGTTGACCAGCTGGGGCCGACCAGCTGGGGTTGACCAGCTGGGGCCGACCAGCTGGGGTTGACCAGCTGGGGCCGACCAGCTGGGGTTGACCAGCTGGGGCCGACCAGCTGGGGTTGACCAGCTGGGGCCGACCAGCTGGGGTTGACCAGCTGGGGCCGACCAGCTGGGGTTGACCAGCTGGGGCCGACCAGCTGGGGTTGACCAGCTGGGGCCGACCAGCTGGGGTTGACCAGCTGGGGCCGACCAGCTGGGGTTGACCAGCTGGGGCCGACCAGCTGGGGTTGACCAGCTGGGGCCGACCAGCTGGGGTTGACCAGCTGGGGCCGACCAGCTGGGGTTGACCAGCTGGGGCCGACCAGCTGGGGTTGACCAGCTGGGGCCGACCAGCTGGGGTTGACCAGCTGGGGGCCGACCAGCTGGGGTTGACCAGCTGGGGCCGACCAGCTGGGGTTGACCAGCTGGGGCCGACCAGCTGGGGTTGACCAGCTGGGGCCGACCAGCTGGGGTTGACCAGCTGGGGCCGACCAGCTGGGGTTGACCAGCTGGGGCCGACCAGCTGGGGTTGACCAGCTGGGGCCGACCAGCTGGGGTTGACCAGCTGGGGCCGACCAGCTGGGGTTGACCAGCTGGGGCCGACCAGCTGGGGTTGACCAGCTGGGGCCGACCAGCTGGGGTTGACCAGCTGGGGCCGACCAGCTGGGGTTGACCAGCTGGGGCCGACCAGCTGGGGTTGACCAGCTGGGGCCGACCAGCTGGGGTTGACCAGCTGGGGCCGACCAGCTGGGGTTGACCAGCTGGGGCCGACCAGCTGGGGCTGACCAGCTGGCCGGCCAAAACCGGCCAGCTTGCTGGTCGCTGGTTAAAGCCTGTTGGCCAGCTGGCCTCTCTTGGAGACACACACAAATAGAAGAGGGTGCGCGGCCGCGCACTCTCTTTGCCCATTTTTTGGCTCAGGCAAGTGTCTCTCTCCAGCCCTCCGTCCCTCTTCCACATTCTCCTTTCTCTATAACATCAGATTGCGTTCAATTTTTCTCAAAAAACTTCAAAAAAACCTACTATTTCACTTAAGTTCTCTAACACATACCATGGTCAGCTCTCCATCGTTGTAATGAGAAGAATGAAGGGTTCTTCTTATATATATGAAGAACAACTCACGAAAGCACTTCATTTAAAAAATTCACTCTTTCTCAACTAATTTTCTGTTCATGTTCGTTTCGATTCGTGACAGGAATTTGGAAGGGAGCATTAATTCGTTAGTGGGGGAGTTCCATCTGCAGAGTCTAAGAGCTTCAACCACGAATTCAAGACTTTGAGGTAAACGTTTCTCCCTAAACCATTCTTTTATCGATCAGTTCATGCGCTGAATAGGCATCTAGGCCCGAGGGGCACCGCTAGGATCGCATAGTGCTAGGGGTCAACCCCGGGGGCCCCACGGGAGTTCCTAGAACACTCGTAGGCTCCGTTTGGGGCCCCCAAGTGGGATGATTTTGCATTTGGGCCCCGAGAAGCACCGCTAGGTCTGCATCGGCCTAGGGGTCGACCCCGGGGGCCTCTTGGGGACTCCTAGAACACTTGGGGGCCCCGTTTGGGGCCCCCAAGTGGGCTGATTTTGCATTTGGGCCCCGAGGGGCACCGCTAGGACCGCAAGGGCATTGGGGTCGACCCCGGGGGCCCCACGGGGACTCCTAAAACACTTGGGGGCCCCGTTTGGGGTCCCCAAGTGGGCTGATTTTGCATTTGGGCCCCGAGGGGCACCGCTAGGCCCGCATGGGCCTAGGGGTCGACCCCGGGGGCCCCTTGGGAACTCCTAGAATACTTAGGGGCCTCGTTTGGGGCTCCCAAGTGGGCTGATTTTGCATTTGGGCCCCGAGGGACACCGCTAGGACCGCAAGGGCATTGGGATCGACCCCGCGTGACATGGAGGTGTTGCCACGATCAGGGTTGGATGCGGGTGGATCTGAGGTGTTGCCAACACCAGGAATAGTTGTGGATATTGATTCCACCCCACGTCCGTTTCATTGGGCCCTACCAGACCGAGATATGATACTTGTAGCGGACGGATTCTACTATGACTTTGATGGAGTCAGATACAGGCGTCACGGGATTGGAGGGCAGTATACGTTTGAGCAGGCGGCGTCTATCATGGAGGAAGCGTCGCTTGTGCACCGGGTGTCATCTCCGATGGTCAATGCCATGGTGGCTCAAGCTTTGGAGTATACAGATTCCGAGACCCCTTCAGATGTTCGTGCGAGGTTGGAGGAGCAGCGTGTAGCTAGTGAGGAGGGTCGGGACGACGGAACACAGTCATCTGAGAGGATTCCGGAGACCCAGTTCCCCTTCGAGTAGTAGCTTTTTTAGACAGTGTGGATTAGTGCTATTGGTTGCACTTCAGATGGCCGACTTGTACTTCTTTATCATATGTATTTTTTATTTATATATATATATTTTATTTATTTATTTATT
The DNA here is from genome assembly GCA_022496805.1 of Pohlia nutans. Taxonomy (NCBI): domain Eukaryota; kingdom Viridiplantae; phylum Streptophyta; class Bryopsida; order Bryales; family Mniaceae; genus Pohlia; species Pohlia nutans. The sequence continues at coordinate 10,328,909 of CM040092.1, read as the reverse complement.
TATATATTTATATATATATATTTATATATTTATATATATTTATATGTGGATCCATACTTTATGTAAATACGTGGATATGTGGAGTAATGATGTCGTTGTACGAAAATGTATTGCGGATTGTATGTGATTGTAATACGAGGGGAATGGGGAAAATGCGGTTGAAGATAGTAAAATGTCGGATATTTATTGCACTTTTGAAGGGGTTTTATGAAAGACACTTTGAAAAATTAAAAAAATGTATGAAATTCACATATTTATTATTGAAAATCCGTAATATATTTGATTAATTGCAATGCACTACACTTTTCACCATAGACAAAAATCACACCCTTTTCAAAAAAAAAAATTTGATTTCTGAAATTTTTGGCACAATGGGGCCCCGAAATGACCGCACTTGGCCAAGTGCGTAAATAGCGAATTGCGTGTTTTATGTGTAATGGTTTTCTATGATGGTTTTCTGTATGTCCAAGGTTTTGTGTATGTTTTGTATACGTGTGTATGTATTTATCGATTTCATTGCTCAATTGCTAGTGTAGCCAAAACTGATTCAATGAATGCAAACAAGGAGCTTGAATTGAACACATTAGAGCCCATAACTCGCCATTAGAATTGCAACAAAACAATTCATCACTCGCCACTTTAAATTTAACCAAAAAAACATTGGAGGCCACTTCTTCAGGCTACATTTGACCCTAAAGCCACAAAAACTAGCTTCCATAGTAAAAGTAGTGCTAGAGTGGCTGTACTAGTGGGATTTTGGTCCTTTATAACTGGTCCTTTGTGACTCAATTCTTTAAAATGAAGGTTGTTTATGACCATTTAAGTAACAAAGGACCAGTTGTAAAGGACCAAAATCCTACTGGTGTTGTCTACAGTGGAAAGAAGACATGTTTCGTCCCCCCCCCCCCCTAATTTTAAAACACAAAGGCTGACCCCCCGGGTGTCTATTGTATGCTTTAATGTGCCCAAATCTTCCCATAGTGATTCCAATTTCTCAAATATTTATAGCTTTTCACGTATTCAACAAAAACTTTTTTTATTCCCTACATAGATTCATTGTTGCATCAACAAACCTTTGACTATTTATACTATTAAGTTTATATTCCAAGGCAACTTGTCATTCTCTCATTAATTAATGAGAATTGGATTAGAATTCATAATTTTTCTCCTCTTTCTAAGCCCTTTAAATTCATAATCTGTCTCCTCATTGTAAACCCTTTAACCCCTAAAATTCCTTGACCGTATTCTCACAAAAAACCATGAAAAACGCAGCATTTGGAAGTTGCAGAAGAAATCATATGTTTTTTAGTTTTTTCATCATTTAACCATAAGATCTAATACCCAACTTGAATTTTCATGTGAGCACAAAATTTGAGAGCAAAATGACCATTAGATTCTTAGATTATAAGGATCAAAGTTGCAAAAGAAGATTTTTTGGGGTTCAATCCGATGACAAATTTGAACTTTAGAAATTAATATCTTTTTTTTGAATGGGTTAGAAATTCATTGAATGGCAAGGCCATGTTAACAATTCAGTTAAGTCTTCAAATATAAAATCTTGTAAGAAAAAAGCTCATATTAATTTTTTCATAAAACAATTACTAGAAGTGGGTACAAAGTGAAAGGAAAAAAAAAATCATTTATAAGTTTGACATGGAATTGTAAAATGTCAATCTTAATGGTGAGAATGTTGTACTTGGAAATCTTCACCTAGTGCCTTTTATTTCATTAAAAAATATTGAAAATTGAGTTTAGAAATGAGCTTCAAAGTTTTTTTGTCCAAACTGCCCAAAAAACAGATCTCCTCATAACTTTTATCCCATTGCTCAAAATGGGTAGATTTAAAGCTTCATTTGTAGATAAAGATCAACCAATCATGAATCAAAAAAGAAATTTTGAAAAAGAGTAAAAAATAAAAAGAATCTTGCTGCCCGATCTCGCTTCAAAAACTTCAAATGCTTATAACTTTTGCAATACTTATCGGAATGACATGAAACAAAGTGCGACATGTAGAGTGTAGTTTTTGGAAGCTACACTGAAATTTTCATTGAAATGTTTAAAAATATGAGGTCCCTGGAGGCTGCCCAAAAAGTGGAACGACCAGAATACGGTCGCTCAAAATTTTAGGGGTTAATCAACAAAAAGTACAAATCCAAGTGTTGATAATTATGTAATCCATAATTTTGCATATGTTTTCATTCTTTGGTGCGTAAAAATCCCTTTTCATGGGCAAGCAAGAACAAATAAAAAGTTGACCAATTTAATAATAAGAACTATATTCAAGAAAAAAATGACAATTTTGGATATTCCTACATTATGCCTAGCAATCACAAAGCCCAACCACCACATATCTATTTCATATTTTGTACCTCCTTGAAAAGGATTTTTGGAGGGCCATGGCATGAACAATGAATCTCAGTGTGGCCCATCTGGATTTTGTTGTAAAAAAAGAAATTCTTTTAACCTACAGACTTTGGAGTGGGGTTCAGTTGTCCTTTACAAAGTGAAATGCAGGAGTGATGTCACTAAGAAGTACAAATGATCGTGCATAAGAAATTGTCGGTTGAGGGGGTTGTCATGGTTGTACAAGATGAAAACAAGTGGCTAGTCGCGTAGTTTGTACCTTGGTATTTACCTTAGTACTAGTCTGTACCTTAGTAGATTTACTCTTACACCTTGTTTGAGCTGTTCAACCATGTAACTCCTTAAAAACGAAGCATTTCTGTAGTCTCTCTCCTGGTGGGGCAGAGACAATAAACACTTACAAGTGACAACATTGGCTTGGCTTGAAAGAGAATATTTATGGAAACTGGAATGCATACCATAAGGTATGTGCACCCAAATTCACCACTAATAGCAACTGAGCATATCTAATATTTTTAGATAATTTTGTTTATTTATTTTTTGGATCTTATTGGCAAGTGAAAGAGGATTCCAACACAATTAAACATTCAATATTTGGACATTGTATAAATAACCTATGAACTTTCAATTTATTGTATATAATTAGGTGTATCTAAAAACAACTTTAGTACTACAAAATGGGTGTGCCAAAGATTGTAGGGAGGGATTGGAGGAGCATCCAAGTGATTGCAATAACGAGGCATAAGTTTCTTTAGCCCTTGTAAGTTGTACCTAGGATTAAGAATCGTTGCACGAGAATCGTTGTAGTGGATTCTAGAATATTAGACATGCCACATAATTCTTTAGTTAAAGAATGACAGTGGAGAGTTGGAAGTCGACAGTAGCCCCACCTCAAGAATCACGTGTATTGAATATTTTGTCTTTCATGTAGCGAGAGGAGAAGGGTGAACCCTAAAGAACCTTATGAAGTGATTTCAATAATTCAAGTGATTTCAATCACTTGGACGGTCCTTTGATTTGTCCTCGCAATCTCTTGCACAACCATTCTAGTAGTGTAGGTTGTCGTAGACTTTTACGTTTTGATTGTGTACATCTTGTGTAATCAATATTTAAATTTTAGGATCACACTAGGGTCCAAATGTAAGGGTTGTTTTTGAGATAGAGACGATTGTGGATGTATATACTTTAGTCTTAGGACAAATTTAGTTCTATAAATGTTTGTTAGATAATTATTTTAATTAAAATATTCCATTTCAATGTATAAATATTCCTCTATGTTATAAAGAATTACACAAAAATCATGTTTTGCCTCAAGTTGATTTCCAAAAACTTCAACAATTTCAAGAACAATATTATTTATTTGTGTTTAACATATAAAAGTTAGATTGGAAATTCAAAATAACATATTTGTAAAATATTAATAATCAATCTTCATTTTTATTAAATTTGAAGCGTGAATTTGTATATTATTCCCGGGGTGTCAATTTCATGTTTTAAAAATCAGGATATATTTTCTTTCAAAACATTTTAGAGCAATAACTATGGATGGAAATTGTTTTATTGTGACATTTTCTTGTGGGCAATGGATAGGGGAATTTTAAAACATAATTTCATATTATATTGAGACATGTAACAATATAATTATATATACCTAATACTTTCAAAATTTAAGAATTGAATTACAAGTATCGTATGACAAGCTCCTCTAAAAATTTGTAGCTTTATTAAAACTATAAAAGAAAAATATTTTAGAAATAAATAAAATAAATCTTGTATTTTAAAATATTCATCTATGCATTTTTTTTCTTTTTGAATATTCATTTTAAGTTTTTTATTTTAATAGAAAGAAATCTTTAACATTTGAAATTCTATGTTATTCACTTTTTAAATGTCAAAATTGTATATAAATAAATTTTAATGCTGGAAATCTCTGCCACCCCAAACTTTGTTACTAATTATTTACTTTTTTAATAATAAATTTAACATACAACTTAGCACACTCTACTATCCATTATATTCAATGTAAAAAATTTATTTTACATGGCTTTGAGTTTTGGAAAAAAATAAAAATATATACATCCAATAGATAATGTATCATGCAACATGGTCAAAATGTTTGAATTTATTCATCAAATTCAAGCTTCAAGATTTACAATAATTCATAAATTTTCATTAGTGCATTGAACTTTGTTTGAATACACTAGTGCATTCAAGGATAAAAAAAAACATTAGAGATGTTCAATTTACAATAATGATTTTATTTTTATTATAGAGGCTTATCATAGTTGTAATTAAATGATTATTCTTAAAAATAGCTGAAAACTAACCTCTAAATCTAGAGAATCTCACTCAATTCACAGGCCTACAATATTGAGTATAGTCCGCACGATCAAACTACATATTTAACAAATATTGAATGTCAAATTAATTCCTATCAACATTGACAAAACATAATCTTAAAATCAAATCAATAATCATTCCGTTTCATGGTGGCCCAAAAAACACGAAACTCAAGACTTCTATGGTATTAGATTCAATTATTATTTTTCATTATTTTTAGACTATGCAACTTATGATCTTCAAAGCTACCCACATCCATGATCTCAATGAAACATGCAAAATACCAATGAACTCTGATTTATTCATCCCAAAGCATCTACATTCATTCAAAATGTAGCAATATTATCTTTGCATTACACCCTTTTGATATTAAATTTTTAGTAGCATTTCAATATTGCAGTTGGTCATCAACATTGGCAAAAAATAATTATAAAAAGAGAAGCCCAAATCTTTAGGAAATTTATTTATTCAAAAAAATCTATTTTGTATGGTGTAAAACAAAATCTTGAAAACTATTCACATAATTTAAACATGAATTTTCCAAAAAAAATATATTCGGCATTCGACATGAGATGCCAACCCTGAACTAGTTCGTTGTGCAATCTACCAACAAATCACCCCCAAAAAAACACCGCTCACAATCAACGTTTTTTTTTTTTTCTGGCTATTTTTCATCATATTTCTCTACAAAACATGACATTTCTCTTTTTTTATGGAAAAGAATGAGAAAATTATGAAATTTTTCACGAGATTTCCTCTATTTTTTTTTGGTGAAGATAGCCAAATTTAACCAAAATATGAAGAAATTCTATCAAAATATGATTGTAAGCTTAAGATTTCGCCAAATATTCTTCTCTAATTTTTTTTACGTCGCCAGTTAGGCTTTCAAGAGAAAAAAACACAGGCAAAACACCGCTCACAATTACATACAACTTCTTGTAACATGATTTCAAAGGTTTGGTGAGGATGTGATATGAAAGAAGGTGATATTAAAGAGTAGCAACACTGTACACAAAAACGGACTGATCCCCAAATCATGGGAGACTGGCCAGAGGGGCAATAAAAGGGCAGGCAGGAATGACTTTCACTGTAGCCACAGTACTGGAGCAAAGACAGCCAAAGCTACAAACAAAAGAGAAAAAAAGGGAATAATGCTGCGAACTCCTCCACACCCACTCAGCTGCACAGAAATCACCATATACTGTGGGCCACACCAATACCGGTACTCAGTCATTTTTCAAAACCAGGGATGCAAAACGGATGCAAATGGATGAAAAACCAACTGAAATGAATGCTAAACACTACTGAAATGGATGCAAGTGGAATAAAAAGCTCACTGTTAGTGTAGCCACAATATAGGATGGATTAAACAAAAACACTACTGTAGTGAGGAATTTGCAGGACCACAGCTACACGGAAATCACCCTATTCTGTGGGTCACACCAATAGTCATTTTTTAAAAACAGGGATGCAGAATGGATGAAAAACTACTGAGATGGATGAAAATGGAATGAAAAGCTGTGAGTGTGGCCATAATATAGGGTGGATTTTCAGGGAAGGGGTAAACAGAAACTGCACTAGTGAGGAACGTGGAGGACCAAATTAAGAAAAGAGAAAAGCATGGGGACCAGTGCAAGTGCTGACAAGCCCTGCGCTCTTCTAGTCGTCTCTCCCTCTCTCTCTCCCTCTTGCGGCGCTGGCCCGCAAAAGATATGGGACATCTCTTAACCCTCGTCAATGCAAATGCAAACCCCGTCATCTTCCTCACTCATCTAGCTTTCTAGCTCTTCCCGCACGTGAGTCCATTTGCATCTTCTTCCTCTCTAGATTAATTCCAAGTTAGTTGCAGCTCAGACCTATCGACCTCAATTGCTATGTTAAGCACAACCATTACAGATCGCTGAAATTGCCTCTGTTTCTAGCACACCAACATTATATGTGTTGCATGCCAATCGGTGGAGTCACAAGCTCTTTTTCATCTTGTGTTGCAGGTTTTGGAGCCGTGTTGAATGTTTGGTGCGCCATTGCCAAACCCGTCTGTCTGTAATTGATTGTAGATCAGGGTCGAAAAGAGTGAAGATCAGAATCATGGGGTTCGACGAAGTCATGGGAATTCAAGGAAGAAGCCCCGGCGTAGATAGTATTGAAGGTAGAGAAGATTGCACAAGGCACACACACACAAACACAAGGAATGCGTAGAAAGAGATGATCTTTACTCAAAGGCCTTCCACCTTAAGTAGTGTACACTAGGAGGTCACCATGGACAAACCATATGGGATAACTCATCACAAGGACACTCTAGAGATCAGCCCATGCCTAACCCCTCCTCCCACACACCATTATTTAGCACCCGTACGTCTTTGGCTTCTAGCAATACTACGTTGCATCAATTACCTCAATACTCCCACTTTGCGTAGAGCCAAAGCCTTTAAGTCCAAATGCTATTACTAATCGTTGGTGTCGGTCTCTACAAAGACCCTTTGTGAGCACATCCGCCACCATGTGCTCCGTTGGGCAATACTCCAAATGTATAACTCCCAATTCCAACTTCTCCCGAATGAAGTGGTATTGCACATCAATGTGCTTCGTGCGTGAATGATGTGTAGGGTTCTTTGCAAGTGAAATGCACCCTTGGTTGTCACACATAATCGTTGTAGCCTCACCTTGTGTGCAACCCACATCCACCATTAGTTGCCTCAACCAAATGGCCTCCTTCGTGGCATGGCTCGTAGCCATGTACTCGGCCTCCACCGTTGATGTCGCCGTGGTTTGTTGCCGCTTGCTATTCCACGACACCGCTCCCGATCCGACCTTGAACATGTAGCCCGTTGTCGATCTTCGATCGCTCGTGTCTCCCGCGTAGTCCGCGTCACAATAGCCGCTCAACACAATGTCTTTGCCTCCAAGACACAACTTCACATCGCTTGTGCCCCTCAAATAACGCATGATCCTCTTGACCGTCATCCAATGCATCGAGCCCGGTCTCGCCATGTGTTGACTCACCACGCTAATTGGATACGCAAGGTCGGGCCGTGTCGCAATCATCGCATACATCAACGACCCCACCGCTTGCTTGTATGGCACCTCCGCCATCGATTTAGCCTCCATCGCATACTCCTCCTCCGAAAGCTTGACGAGCTTGGAGTTTGCATCCAATGGTGTTGCCACGGGCTTACAATCCTCCATCCCGAATCTCTTGAGCACGTCCATCACATACTTGCCTTGACTCATGGTGATAGTGCGTGTAGCCCTATCACGCACAAACTCAACACCAAGACAAAAGTGCAATTCTCCAAGATCACTCATCTCGTACTCTCTCTCAAGCATGCCTTTTAATGCATTCATTAAACTCATGAGGCTTGCAAGAATGATCAAATCATCAACATATATGATCACAATCACCACATGTTGCCCCTCTTGCATGAAGTAGAGACTATGATCCGCAATGCTCTTAGTAAACCCGTGTGCAACCAAGAACGTGTCAATCTTTTGGTACCACGCTCTTGGAGATTGTTTCAACCCATACAATGATTTTTGCAACTTACAAACAAGGTGCTCATTACCTTGTTGCACAAACCCCTCAGGTTGCACCATGTAGATGTCCTCCTCCAAATCGCCATTCAAAAATGCGGTCTTCACATCCATTTGATGCATCTCCAAGTCCAAGGCCGCTCCAATGGCAAGAATGCATCGAATGGTGGTGAACTTGGCCACGGGAGCAAATGTCTCGTGAAAGTCCACCCCATGCACTTGCGCGAACCCCTTGGCTACTAATCTTGCCTTGTGACGCACAACAATACCCGAAACATCCCTCTTTGTCCGAAACACCCATTTGCAACCAATGGGGTTGCGATCCTTTGGAATGGGAGTTAATTGCCACGTACCGTTAGCAATTAGAGAGTCGTACTCCTCTTGCATGGCGCGCTCCCACTTGACCGCATCCTCACCTTGCATGGCTTCTCGAATGGTCAATGGACCATCCGATAATGCCACATTCGCATGCTCGTCCTCCACTTGAGGGAAGATGTGGTTCTTCCACCATTCTCCAGGTGGCTTGCGCGATCTCTCGGGGTACCGCCGCTCGCTTGAAGAAACTTGCTCCTCTTGCGTGCCCTTTGCGCCATTCTTGGCCTTTGAGCTCGATGGCGCTTCAACAACCTCCGTGTCGCCAGCTTCGTCATCACCGTCATCATCACCTACATCAACAACACTAGGAGACTTGGAGGGTGTGTCCACCAAAACGTCTCCACTACTCCCACTTGGACCAACCTCCAAAGGAGCCTCCATCGTAGACTCCTCACAAAATGTCACATCACGTGACCGAATGATCTTCCTCGTGTCCACCGACATGAGTCTATACGCCTTGGTACCTTCACAATACCCAAGAAACACACATTTCAAGGCCTTAGCCTCGAGTTTCGTCCTCCGTTCGTCGGGAACCTTCGCATATGCAATGCATCCGAAGATGCGCATGTGTGCAACACATGGTTGCCTCCCACTCCACGCTTGCTCCGGCGTCATGCCTTCAACCGCGCTTGTTGGACACCGATTGCGTGTGTATACCGCATTCACCACCGCTTCCGCCCAAAGGTCCAACTTCAAGTTTTGAGCGTGCAACATGCTCCTCGCCATCTCTACAATGGTGCGATTTGCGCGCTCCGCAACTCCATTTTGTTGAGGCGTGTACGGGGCCAAAGTTTGGCATGCGATGCCTTCATTCTTCAAAAGCTCGTCAAATTTCTTGGACATGTACTCGCCGCCATTGTCCGACCGAAACACCTTGATCTTCAACTCGGATTGGTTCTCCACCAATGTCTTGAACTCCTTGAACTTCTCAAAGCACTCACTCTTGGCTTTGATAGGGTAGAGCCATATCTTCCTTGAAAAATCATCGATGAAGGTTACAAAGTACTTGCAACCTCCCATCGATGTGGTCTTCATGGGGCCACACACATCCGAATGCACGATCTCCAAAACTTTTGTGGCCCGTGTCGCCCCTTCACCCGCAAATGGCAACCGTTGTTGCTTGCCTTCAATGCAACCTTCACACGTGAATGTAGAAGCATCCACTTTCAATTGATGAAGATCCATACCGCTTACCATGCCGCGTAGTGTCTTCACACTCTTGATGTTCAAATGGCCAAGTCGACGATGCCACAACGCCAACTTGTCGTCCTTCAAGTTTGAATGCGCCAACGCCGCCGATTCCTTGGAATGCACCTTGGAGAACTTGATGTGGTACAAGCCCTCGTGTTCTTCAATGATGGCCACCTCATCTCGACTCGGTGACAACACATAACACCCCTTATCACTAAACTCTACTCTCAAGTGCTTTGCCACTAGTTGCCTCACCGATAGTAAATTTGCCGTTAGTTTGGGAACGTGGAGGACATCTTGGATAGTGATTGTCTTCACACGACCCCTCACCTCGGTATCTACAACAATTTGGCCCTTGCCAACGGCCTCAAGCACCGTATCATCTCCAAAAATCACTCTCCTTGGATTAATGAGAGCATACGAATGAAAACAAGTTTTATGTGGTGACATGTGGCTTGTAGCCCCCGAATCAACAATCCAATCACTCGTACTACCATTGCACGATACATTGCTTGCCATGTTTGCATACTCATCACCAACCTCAATCCAATCACTCATGCTTGCATCACCCTCGATACCATCACTCATGCTTGCATCACCCTCGATGCCATCGCTCATGCTTGCCTCATATCTAGCCGTAAATGCGTACTCATCATCGTCACGAGTTTTAGTGTTGTTTGCACTCTCCCCTTTTTCATCCCTCTTGCGTTTGAAGCAAAATTTGGCAATGTGGCCCTTCTTACCACAATAGAAGCACACCTTGTCGCTTGAGCTCCCACCGCCTCCATTCTTGGATTGCTTCGCCACGAGTGCCGCTCCATCTTCTCGAGACTCGTTCTCCTTTCGCCGCGAAAGCTCGTGCAACAACCGTGAGGTCACATAGTCCAATGTGAGCTCCGTAATGGGTCTTGACTCCATCGCCACGATGAGGTACTCGTATGATGATGGAAGGCTCTCCAAAAGTGTCATCACGATGTCACCATCCGTAACCGACACGTCGCAACCGTTGAGTTGATCCGCGAGAGCTTTGACCTTGTTGATGTGCGCCAACATGTCATCTTCTTCGCCCATCTTGATGGTGAAGAACTTGCGCCTCAAAAACAAAATGTTGGCCAATGTTTTCGCTTCGTGAATGTTGCAAAGCTTGGACCATGCTTCCGCGGGTGTCTTGCACGAACGAATGTGCGCAAGTTGCGAATCCGCGAGGTTGAGTGCCAAAATGGCAAATGCCTTCTTCTCCCTCCTCGTGTACGCTTGCATGATCCTAGGATCCGTAGAAGAGAAAGGAGGTTCCTCACTACCCTCGACAATCTCCCACAACTCCTTCTCGGCCATCACCATCTCCATTTTGAACTTCCACAAGTGGAAATTCACCCCATCGAACTTGTCCACGACCTTGGGACCCTCACCCTCAAAAGATGCCATGATCCTCACTTACGTATGCCTCCCCACACAAATGAAACCTCAAACTCAAACACACAACTTTGTTTTTGTGATTTTTTTTTTTTTTGCTTTGATATTGCACCTTTGTGCACCCAATGGGTTTAAAACAACCCCAAACACTAGATCAGCACTTTTGTGTTCCACACACGCCTCCCAACACTCAAATGTGAGAACCCTCACCCAAAAATGCAAAGAGGCTCACCAAAACCCCTCAAATCACTCAATGGAGCTCAAAACAACTCCAAATGCTTCAATACGACGCCTTAGTGTCCCCAAACACTCAATGCACGTCAATGACACCTTTGTGTCCTTCAAGAGCACTCACTCAATGCACATGAACTCACACAAGTCCCTCAAAACCCCAATCGCATTGAAATTGCTCAAAACCGCACCTTTGTGCACAAACTAGCTCCAAATGAAAATTTGAGCACCCCAAGAGCATGAAACACATGCAACACCTCAAAGCAAGTGCCTAATCACTAGGATCAGATGGTAGACCCTCCACGAGAGTCTTCACACCTCACAAATCACTTGCATTTACTCAAATGCTCACAATTGAACCAAACGAAGTTCCACTCGCAACGAAGAGATAGAAGAAAGAAAAGAAGGAGATCAAGGGAAGAAATTGACCAAAGAGAGTGCTCCAACATGTAACTTCAGCCCATGCACACCTCCAAGAAACACCAACGCTTCAACAAGCTCCAAAACCTCCAACAATGCTCCAAAACCGCCCGTTGCGCACCGACCTCAAAATACTTGCACAAATGCAATCTAATACTCATGAAACACACATGAGTGGGCCCATAACCTATTGAAGGTAGAGAAGATTGCACAAGGCACACACACACAAACACAAGGAATGCGTAGAAAGAGATGATCTTTACTCAAAGGCCTTCCACCTTAAGTAGTGTACACTAGGAGGTCACCATGGACAAACCATATGGGATAACTCATCACAAGGACACTCTAGAGATCAGCCCATGCCTAACCCCTCCTCCCACACACCATTATTTAGCACCCGTACGTCTTTGGCTTCTAGCAATACTACGTTGCATCAATTACCTCAATAGATAGGTAGCTGAATAATTTCTGTGAACGGGGTTTGGGGTGTAACCAATCTACAGACTCAGGTAGCCACGCCATCCATCCTCTCGTTAATTTTTAGTGGTAGGAAATATCTCAATTTGCGACTGATAGATCCTTTCCATGGGGGTTTGCAAACCGGAGCTACACTCCTCTTCATTCTATAATTTAGTGTAGCGATTTCAGTATTGTTACGAAAGTTTGGTAACATTTCATTCTATCTAGTGTACCTTTAATCAATCTACTCAGGTAGCTACGCCATCCATTCTCTTTTGCACTGTATTGCAATTCCAGTTTCTTGTGTTAGGAAATCTCAATTTGCGACACAGATCCTTTCCATGGGGGTTTGCAAGCAAACAGTTAGATGCTTGCCACATTCAGGAAAGTCCTACACTCCTCATTCTATAAATTAGTTTAGCGATTTTTGTAGTGTTGCTTCAGTGACGAGAGTTTGATCATGCACACTCTTCATTCTAATATTTAGTGGACCTTTAGGCTGCTGTTGCTAAAAATGGCAACACGTGGATAGCGCCGAAAGCAGTGTCATGGTCGCACTGCCTCAAGTGGCCGAGAAAAGCTCGGTGTGTGAGTAAATGCCATGATCTGCAGAGCATCTGCTCTTTTTAGCGCGTTACTAAATTAAGCTCTGGGAACTTGCAGTGCCGATTCGGTCACTTGAGAATAGGAGAGTTATGAGCGCAATCATCGGTGCCTGCAGGATTGACACAATGCACGAAGTTATTATGGTTGAATAGAATTCATGTACTAACTTAATCATTTGGCTGCTGCAGCATTGGAAGACCCGTAATTCATTGCAGCAAAAGCCGGGAGGTTGCAATTTGGCTATGGAGGGTGTTCATCACCACAGTCACTCAAGCGAGGAGGGCGAAGGGCTGTCTGTACTGCCCCGGCATACCAAAGTGTTGGTCACGGGAAACAATCGCACCAAGTCTGTTCTCGTTGGTCTTCAAGGCGTGGTCACCAAGGCTGTGGGCCTCGGTGGATGGCACTGGCTGGTACATCATTCATTCATTCATTAACTTTCCTTCAGTTCAAATTTATTTGTGTTTTGACCAGCTCATACAACGTTCTTCACTGATTCCGGTGATATAAAATTTGACCCACCTGATTTATATTTTTCACAATACAATGGATTGAATTTGTCATTTTGAAACCATGAACCTTCGTCCTTTCGGGGTTACCTCATTTTCCCTTTCTTGTACTTTACATTCTGGAAAATGGATTCTCTTTCTTTCGAACCATTTTAACCAACATGTGCTTTCATTAGGGGATCACTATGCACATCAAAAGCCAATAGAATTCTCCTTTAACTTGAATGTTATGTATGAAATCTTGAGTTCTAATTGATTCATGCTCAAAACTGTTGGAATGTGATATTTCAAAACTTTTTGAGTGAAACGGATCACTCTATTTCATCTTTTCTGTCAGAAGGTAGAATGTTTCTTTTAGGTAGGATCTCAACGAATGTGGGAATCACATGTAGCAAAATTTGAGAAAAATCATTATTTTTTCTGTTGAAATAGGGAGGCAGGATTATTGAAGGGACAGTAGGCAGCCCCATTTTTTATTTATAGATGAGTGGTTATAGAGATGTAGCCAAGTCATGCTTGTAACACCCAACTTGCTAATTGAAGGCCAACTGGAACTATTTGGAAGAGATGAGTTGCTGTTGGTTGTAAACAGGCAGGGTTTGGATCAATTGATTGAATGAGAGAGGATTTTTTTTTTTTTTTTTTATCGATTGGTGTGTGTTGGGGGTGCAGATGCTTACAAACGGAGATGAAGTCAAGCTCCAGCGCAATGCATTGAGCGTGATTGAGGCGCCCAGTGGTCATGAGGAAACTGTTGCAGATGATGATCATGAGAATGAAGACAATCCATTTTCTAGCGAAACCAGTCTTGGTACAAATTCCTTTTTCTTATTATTACTACAACTACTGCAGGCAACTTTCTGATTAGTTTAGTTCTTCAAGGCTCTTGAAATTGTTTTGTTTATCCCAGTTTGTTGAGCCCCTGTATTATTATATAATAGATTGATGAAACGTTTTTGATTTTGATTTTTAATGGTTGCAGACAAAAACTACCCAAGAAACTCATTTCGAGTGCATTCTCGCAAACCTGCATTACCAACCTCGTCGAATCCTGGCGTAGTTGGCTATCCCAGAGGGGTAGTCAGCTCCTTTCACAAAAAAGAAGAAGGGAGACACTTGTCAAGCAAATGCTTACCGGTAAGATTGCACAAATTAGGTCTTGTGTTTAATGCAATGCCGTATTTCTGTTTGAACAAAAATATTGAAGAGCTCTTTTTGTGTTCTTGCAGTCTGTGAATCTTAGCAAGCTGGAGACGGCGATTCTGAAGAGATACCGAAGTCATTTTCAGCTGGTATTGTTCTAAACCAACAACAAGAGAATGGTCATGCAATTGGTGTTGAGCTTTCACGCTTTGGTTGTGAGTCTGTCACAGTCGTACGTGTAAAAGTGGGATAGTATTTTATATCTGGAATTTAATGGTTTTTTGATGGAACCAAGAATGGGAAAAAAAACACACAAGGCTTGCTCAAATGGTGAATGTTTGGAAGATTGAGTAATAGGAGGGCATTATGTGTCCCATGCGTTCTTTTCTTCGTTGCATGAAGAAAAAGTTTAGTACAATGCACAACTTGGAACTGATTAAAGATTCTCCTTCTCTTTTTGAAGGTTGAAGTTGATCCAAACTCATCAAAAGAGCAGCTTGTGGATGCAGTGGTTAGGCATTTCATGTCACAGGTACCAGTTTCACAACTCTGTTCAAATTCATTCTTCAATTGAGCTATCTTACAATACTGAATGTGAAAACTGGTATTAATAGCTCTTAACACACTTCCATATCTGCAGGAGTTCAAATAAATCATTTGGTAACAAAATACTCCTATCCTTGAAAGAAGTGAATAGAAAGAAGAAACCATACCCTAGATTCTTGAACCACAGAAATTTACACCCTATTTCAAATTGCGACCCAAAATTGGCGACACTCAACCCTAGATATTGATTACACAATCATAACATGAGAGCTTAGGGTCAAATTTGGGTACATCGAAGGCAATATTTTGAAAACTCATACCTGGTGTTCAAATAATGCATGTTAAAGTGTGTTGGAATCTTTCACTTGCCAATAAGATCCAATAAGAATAGTGTATGTTTAACAATAGTAACTATGCTCAGTTGCTATTAGTTATTAGCTTTATTAGCTTCCCAAGTGGACCTTCTAATTTTTTTTAAAGCTAGGGCACTGAATCTTTGATCACCATGTTTTTGATTATCACACGCTTGGATATTCTATACTTTCTACAAAAGAGGTGGTCGGTTTGCTGAGATCATTTTGGTGGTTTGGAAGGAGCTGGACGAGGGACAAGTGATAATGGGCTTCATGCAAGCTGCAAAGCGTCTGAGAGCGTAGCTGAAAACCCTAATACCATTCAGTAGCCCTTGCAGGCCTGCCTTGGGGTTTCATCCAAGCTGAGAGATTGCTGGCACAGAAAGAAGGAAAATCCAAACAAGTGTGGAGAAAAATGCAGGCTTTGATTCTCTTGTACATTAGACTTATGACTGATCTAGCATGGCGGTTTAGGGTTTCAACCATTCTTCTCCTTGACGAGGCTCAATCAGCAGTTGGTTCTTAACCTGTTTCGTTTCTTTCTGCGCAACTTGTACAGAACGTTGGGTAGTAGAAACGTGATATTCCTCCAAGCGCCCTTGTACATAGAATCCATTTTTATTATGATGCTCTGGTGGCATTGTAGGAGTGTGAAATCATTCCTGCACCTCACGCAGTGCGATTGACCTCCAGGGTCTTGACTGTACAATTATAGATATCAAGGCAAACATCCTTTGTCAAACAGTGTGTTGAAGGGCTCAAGTTTTGTCTGCAAATCCAACATTACGGGGTGTCGAGAATGTGAGTACTTGCGTGAGGATGTGGTCCCTATCTCCTTGAAGGGCAATTGCAGAATTTCGCGTGGTTTGAATTTGCGTGTAAGTTCAGGCAATTGTTTTGGTGAGAGTCTCGCGATTGTGGACATGGATTACTAAGGTCGAGCCACCTAAAACCGACCAGGTACCTAATGCCGATAATTTCTACACATGGCTTTCATTTTAGAACGCAAATCTAAATATGTCATAGAGCCTTTATTGTTTGTTGACCAAAACGATAAGCCATCTATGGTCTACCTAGATGTGCGTTCTAAAATGAAAGTCATGTGTAGAAATTATCGGCATTAGGTACCTGGTCGGTTTTAGGTGGCTCGACCTTAGATGCCAACATGTAGGAATTGCATTGCAGAGTCTCCCCTCATGGCCCATTCACACCAGCCTAGTGCCACTGTTGCGTTTGCGTTCCTGAAAGGATGGGAGGTAAAATGAAGAAACAAAAAAATATTCAAGACTTTGTCTTTTCCTGTTGCAACTACTGTTGAGCACTGTGCAATTGCAATACACTACCGCAAGTATAGTCACGTTCGTTTTTTTGCGTTGCGTTGCTTTATGTCATGCGGTAGTGTAATTCTTCTCTTGCCTATTTTAGATTTTTCTATTCACCTCATATTCCTTCAAAGTTATCTAACGCACGCATGCGGCAACAGAAATGGTGTATGTGAACGGGCCTTCAGAAGCTTGTGAGTAGTACTCATCTCTGTTTGTCTTTTTGGAACTAGGGTATTTCTTCATGCAACCACTTTAGTGCTCAAGTAACCACTTTGTGGTCTCTGATGTGTCAAAAACGCAATTAAAAGAGTAAGACATCCTTACGAGAAGACATCCATACAGTTGAATTTGAAATAAAATGCCTAAATATTTTCAAAATGAGTTTACAAGATTTTTTTTTTTAAATCCACTAAAATTACAATTTTAGTACTCTCATCTTGTAATTCATTGCGATTGATTAAATTCATTGTGCTTCAATAGTAGTGAAGTTGTTCACATAAGTTTTATCATGGTTCGATAGAGGTGTCTTGAGATCTCTTTGTAAGCCATCAAAAGATAAATTTATAGGTTGAAATATTGCACATTATGCAAAAGATGATTCAATGTTGTATTGTAAATTATGCACTTTTGGCCAATCATTCCAAAATTCATAAGATAATGAGCATTTATGTAATTTCCATATAATTAAAATAATAATCTCTTTAAAAATAAAATTTAAACATACTTTGACACTATTACTTAATCCAACCATATGAATGTCGTGGAAAAGTCATCTGCAACTTTCATTAGTACACCAACCTCAATGAATGGATTAGGTGCGCATTCAACAACTCAAAACTTTGGGGTTTTTTTTAATCAAAATGGAAGCTCGCATGGAATGAAGGACCTAGAAAATTCAATTTCATTTTTTTCCTAATTTGAATTCACTTACATGAAGGTAGCTACCTGAAAAAATCATGTAAAAAAGAATTACATGAAAAAACACCACCATGGATGAAAAAATGACAAGTGATTTTGTAAATCGTTTAAACAATGGACGCTTAGGCAGTTAGAGTGTTAAAGTTGGGATAGGGTTTAACCCCTAAAGGACAAGCGTCCATATTATGAATGATGAATGATAAATATCATTAAGATTTCATTCATCAAGTCACTTTTTGCAATCCAAAAAAGTACTACATAATTCTATGGCAAGATAGCTTCACGCATGTGTGAACTTTGTGAAAACTTTATGCCTCATTTCATGTTGAAGTGATTCAACAAAAAAAATTAAGATCTTAGTTCAAAAGTGCTCCTGAAAAAATCAATTCATAAAATTAAGCAACCAAAAACCTCCTAAAATCACTAGGGGAAGTCACTTAACCCCTAAAAGCCCGAGGGGTATTGGACAAAACATAGATGTGTTATAATATGTGCCTTCCATATGTTTGATGAAGGTTGGTTCAATAAACAAAATGTAGAGTATCAGCTCTACAAATTATCCGTACGGTCAAACTTCCAAAAATAACTTTAGTTCTTTTTTTAATGAATTTAAAAGCATTAACCTTTGAAAATTTGTATAAATTATAATTTTCAATTTTAGAGTTCAAAATTTAGTATGACTGGTTAAATTTGGGCTATCTACTGTAAACTTCAAAAAAGCAAAAGAAATGATGGAGGGATCATCATTACTTTCCCCAAATAGAAAATTTTATAACACTAAGACAATGTTGAGGTGATCTACTTTGAAAAATTCTCCCGAGTGGAGTTTAACTCGGATTTCCATAATTCAAATTGGGTTGGAAAGTAGACTTGATATAGTATTTTAAATTTTATTTTATTTTTTCAGTTTTTTTTATTTTTGTTCTAGGCAGCCCGTTAGATTCGGGCAGCGACCAGAAAATGGTCGTATGAGCGCTTAGGGGTTAATGTAAATTTTGGGTACATATGAGCGAACAAAGGGTATTTAATAGGGGACTATGAAATAATTGGAATATTATACTATTTATAGTATATTTAGGATATATTCCATATATATTCTAGCAATATGCCTAAATATTCCCAAATTGGTTTTTAAACACCCTATATTACTTCTATAAATTTATAATTTTTATCTCAAATGAATAAAAGACACCCTATATTTGTTCTCTCATAGTTATCTAAATTCTTGACAGTGACTTCCCTGGGTAAAATCACTACACTTAGAACATTACATTTCAATGCATCACAACAAATTTCATCTATAGATTGTCAACAAAAGAATTTTGAATTTTAAGTTTCAAATTTTATACAAAATATGGGTGATAGCAATCATAGATCTAACTGCATGGATAGAATCTAAAATTCATATTGTACAACTTTTATTTGTACATCAAGTTCAAAATATCCTTCCTATTTGCATTTTATAATGCATATTTGCAGTTCTCCAAATCTGGAGAGGGTGCGGTCCTTTAGGGGTGAATATGGTTTTGACAATGGTATTTGATGATAAGAAATAATGTTTGTTATTACAATTTTGGCTTATTATCTAAAATTTTGGCTATTTTTTTCTATGCTTTATGTTTTTTTAAGACAAAAATGCTACAAAATTCCCGGGGAAGTCACTGTTGGAAATCAGTTAGATAACCATAAGAGAACAAATATAGGGTGATATTTATTCATGGTTGATAAAAATTATATATATTTTTGATATACCATAGTCTTGAAGAAATGTGAGGTAGCACATTACATATAATATTGGATCCCTTGTAGTATCCCAATTATGTTTATAGTATTTCTAAAATAGCAATATAGTAATTGATAGGGAAAATTAATTATTTATAGGGTGAGTGAAGTGTGAGCAAATTTTAAGAACGGAATGAAAAATGGTCACAAATCCATTTATAGAATGGATGAACTCATTAGATGAGGGTTTTAAAGTGTATTTATGAGGAACATTCTGGAGACTTTTGTGTAATTCCGTGATTTTTCCTCCCACGCAAAGCAAGAATTGTGTCATCGTGCATTAAATAATACCAAATTTGGCTAATTCCCACCGTTACGTGTGGTTTACGAGGAGGTGGTGCGTCCAAGGAAAATTCAAAAAATTGTAAATAATGTAGGATCTGAAATATTATGGAGATTTTAATTTATAATTACTCATAGGGTAGCAAGACATTAAAGAAAGTAGAATTAATAACAAATATAGGGTCTACTAAAATGCAAAAATGAGATAAATAGCCCTCCAAAAATATGTGTTGTACACTCATGTATCCCAAATAATACGTTAAGTGACTTCTCCGAGACAAAATTATCATTTTTTAACCCTTAAACGTCAAGAGGTTCCCTTGGAGGGCAGCCCGAAGAGCATCTCTAAAAGTCTATAGCAGCTATTGCTAAATAAAATAACAAAAATAAAACGGCCAACATGCCATCGGCTGTGGTTAGTAGGCTCTCATGGCCAACGTTTTTGCTACTTTTTAATAAAAAATGCTTTGTCTCTCTCCACATGTGCTACCCAATCATAGCTCCTCCCTTCTCCCGATTCCTTTATTTGATTGTGGATTGTTCCATAGTTGTTTAACCCCTAAACGTCCCAGCGTCTAGAAATTGAATCACGAATGGATTCAAAGCCTTGTAACTTTCTCATACAATCTTGGATGACTTTCATCCAAGTCACCTTTGCAAGCCTATTAAATTCTCTACCAATTAGAGTAAATCTCTTGTGATGGGGAGATGTTGATAATATTGGAGAGGCCTCCAAATGCAAGTATGTCAAATTTGTTGGGTAGATTTCATGCATGCAATGGTCCTCTCATGTACACCTATTGTACATCTGAGTCATGCTAATATCTATTTTTGAGGCTAGCATCTACTTGTGTTCAAAGGATCGGTACGTTTAAAGGTTAATTTAGGCGCAAGTTGGGAATCTAGCCTTGCTTTTTCATCACCCTTTTAAAGCACCAATCCAATTCAATTTTGGTTGAGAAAATCCATTTTTTCTCAATTATTCTCTTATAAACAAGCTCGTGGGGCTCGCTTTGAAGTTTAAAGGTTAATGAGATAATTTATCATCTCGATTTTTTTTTTAAGTATTTGAATTTTTCATTTAGCATTTTCAATTTTTTTAGAAGTATCTTGGTATGTCAGCTTGTCGGGGTTGGAGTGAGATTTATGGTTTCAGTTTTAGTACTTTTAACATTTCTTGATACCGTAGTAGGAAGGCAGGGTCGGCAGAAAATAATCCTCCAAAAAAATGCCGGAAAAATAAATAAATTTATCAAGTGTTTTGTCGAAATCAACAAAAATAAAGTCAACAAAAATTGTAGACAAAAAACAAAGGAAAATGTTTAGCTGCTAGTAAAATTTAATGTTAGTTATTAATAGCCGAATTTTTAATAATTATTTTTGAAAGTGCCGACCCCTACTTTTTGAACTTTTATTAATTATTCGACACCAAAGTGCCGACCCTGCCTTCCTACTACAGTATTATTTAAATTTTTTACTTTTTTTTGTATTTTTCATTTCTAGATTTCTAGAAAAATGAGGATTTTTTTTTAAAAATTATAATTTTAAAATTTCATTATATTTGAATATTTGCATCTTACCCATTTTTTGTATTCATTTTCTTATTTTAATTTTAGGGTGAAAGCATGGTAAATTGAACCACTGCCTTTGAGGAAGCAACAATGGAAGGTCCAAAACTCCATTAAAAGTTTATTTTTTGTGAAATTTTTTGCTGATAAAATAAAAGATACGATGTTTAACAAAGTCTAACAAAAAAAATTGCAAAAATTCATCTTCAATAAGTATTTATGTATGTTATAGTAAGGCTAAAGTGGTTAAAATTGAAAAAGTAGTTCCGACCAAATTGAAAAGTAGATATAAAACAAGTTGAAATTGCATTAAATATTTTTTTCCAAGATTTTGTTTCTTTGGAGCCCTCAAATGCACAATGAACTTAAAGAATATATAATTTATATTCATATTGAATATGATTCAATTCGTTAGATTTGTTCCCAAAATTTGATTTAGACATCCATTTTCAAGTTTTACTTCAAGTAACATTCTTTTAATATTTTAATTTGAAACTTGGATTCAAACACCTAATAGAGCAATGGAGGGTGCAACTAAATTAGAACTTAATTATATGACTTTTTAGTGGTAATCTATGGCTTTGACCAAGAAAATTATAATTTCAAAATTAAAGATGACTTTATTGGTTCAGTTTACCGTATTTTCAGCCTATTTTTTTCTATTTACCTTTTAAAAGATGATATGTAAAAAAGAAAAAAATCATGTTTGTTTCATATAATACCTCATTACCAATCCACTTGTCTTTTTAAACAAGAAGGAATTTGTACGCTCTTCTTCTTCTCAAACACATTTTAAATGGCAAGTTGATAACACCAAAAAAAATGTAATTTTTTTGAGGTTAAAGGCTCCTGTAAAGGCTATTGTATTTGTTTTAAAAGACTTCAATTTATTAATCAAATTTATGAATTATTCAATATTGTCTTACATAGATGTTCAATATACTATATTATACTATACTAGTATTGAAAGTTGAAGCTCTTTCAAAAAATTTAATTTGTTTTCCAAATATTTGATGTTTATTTACTATCATATATATCTCTAAAATTGTACAAAATGAAAAGAACCGAGATTGCAACCTAGAGATTATATGTGGTCATTGATGAAGTTATATACCCTCAATTCCATCAAAAATATTCAAATATTATTCAAATCAACATTCTTTAGCATGTGTATGTCGAATTTTTACAATTTTGATGATGGTGGTGTACATATCAACATGTAGTAGTGGCTTGAATGACAAACATTATAATTTTTTTTTGAGTAATTTTCAAAATGGCTACAAAACAAAGCAAATTTGAAGTTGAATTTTTTCCACATTGTCCAATATGTCAAATATTACAACTTTTGAATTTTATTGACATGTGAATATGATTTGGCTATTCTAAATTAAAACAATTATCAAACATATTTGGTTTTGTTGGTCGTTGTACAAACCATTGCTAAATCTACGTTGATTTGCCTCAAATTTCTTTTCTATAATTTTTGAATGACAGAAACAAGATGCAAATAAATCTTAGATGTACTATAAGCATGTGTTTTATAATAGTTTTGAAGTATTCATCAAAAAAAAACATTATAATATGCATAAAAAATAAGAATGATTTATACAATCACATTTGGAAAAACATTTAGAGATAATTATTTGGCAAATCAATTTCAAAGCATTTCAATTTGACAATTCATCAAGAAAACAATTTATATTTTTAGCATATAATTATTTTACAATTGTAATTCAATATAGCCATAAATGCGAGAAAAAGGTTAAAGTTTTGATTATAAAATATCATTACTATCTTTTAATAGAACAATTACAATAATATTGTATGTTTTGCGTTCTTTTGTTTTTAAGTGCACTTCTACAACGAGCTTCCAAACAAGAATGTGGCTCCTGTCTCATTGAAGGGCAATTACAAAACCCAAAAATTTCAATTTGCAAATAAAAAGCAATTGTTCCACTATTGTGAATGTGGATTACAAAATGCACCACGTAGAAACTGCATCTCACAAACTCGCACTCTAATAGTCTTTGGGCTAAGTGTTACAATTATTATTTCAAAACCTAAATTCCAAATTCATAGCATAGTAGAGCAGTTCCTTTTGAAAACTGAATCAAAAGAGAATCATCACTTAGATTCAGTTTTTAAGTATTGAAGGTATGCCATTTGTATTCTATCAATTTTAGGACTACCGTGTTATTGCCACGTAAAAATTAGTTTCTAATCGTAAGTAGACTGCAAAAGGGCGTGGGCTCCCATTGCTCTATTATGCTATGTTCCACATTGTGACACACAACCCTTCACCAACCAACTACATCACTCATGACTCGGCGATCTTACACCTCACCAAAATTCAAATTACACTCGCCATCTCACCAATCACTAGTTTGTGGTTACTTTTTATTGGTCATTAAACTATTTATTCTCGCAAGGGGAGAGTAGTTTTGCACCAATAGCCCTTTGTCTAATGGGCACTTGGTCATTGTCTTTACGAACATTCACTTTATCCACACCGGAGTTTCTATCTATCTATCATGTTCCACTCACCTTACAAAGTTTCAGTTTAAATATAAACTTACAAATTGCATTAGAAAGAAAAATTCAAACACACCTCGTAGTCAGTTTGAAAATTCAGACTTTTATATTAAAATAAAAGTCTGTACAGACACCGGCCATGTTGTAAACTTCAGTTACACTCCGACTGAACCGCAAATCCCAAAGCAAAAAAGAAAAGAAAAATCAAAAGAGAAAAATCAAAAGGAGGAAAGATCTAGAATGATGCGGAAAGTACCAGCAGCCTCCGTCACAGTTGTTCGCCCTAATACTAAAAAAACCCCAACGGAACTCATCGGGCAGTTCGCATCCGTCGATCAACTACAACCAACGGCTGAGATCGCCCGCTGACGACTACCCCGTTCACACCGTCTACCGTATTCATGGAAGGCTCTGGAAGGCCATCGGCTTCCACAGTCTTGCGATCGTGGCCGTTCATCGATTCCATCCAACGGCTGTGGTTTCCCCTCTGGAAGCGTCTAGAGGCCTTGAGGGGCCTTCGTTCTGGTATCAAAACCGCCAACCCTTTGCGCCTCCCTTCGTCTTTCGCTCTCTCAAGCACTCGGATCTCAGTTTGTCTTCGTGCGATCGTTTGCTCTAGGGTTCGGCCGATCGATTTCATTCTGTCTCTGTTTCTGCTGCATTAGTTTTGGTTCGATTTTTATCATTTGCGGTTAGGTTTCTGCTTTCATCATGGCTGAGACCGAGGCGCCTGCGGCCGCTGTGGAGACCTTCGCCTTCCAGGCGGAGATCAACCAGTTGTTGAGTTTGATCATCAACACTTTCTACAGCAACAAGGAGATTTTCTTGCGAGAGTTGATCAGTAACGCCTCCGATGTAAGTTTCTGTTTTTCTACCATGTCTTTGTGTCCATATATAGTCTTTGGCAGTTTCTTGTGTGTCCCGATAGACCACCGCAAGTTTTCTGATGTTACAATGTGCTTCGTGAACCCTGGATTTTTTTGAAGGTCAAAGCGTCTTTCATAGACATGTGTACCTAAGTGGCCCGCCGCAAGATTTTTGATGTCACATTGTGTTTCGCTTAGAGCTGTTAACCCTGGAATTTCTAAGTCTTTTATACAGATGCTTGCGCATATTGCTTAAGAGGTCCTGAATGGACCGCCGATTTTTTTGGATGTCACAGTGGCTTACTGTTGTTAAGCCTCGGGTTCTTTTATTGTTTTTGTAAAGATATGTTCTGTTTGGATGTCTTTGTGTACGCGTAAGTGGACCGCTCCTAGGTTTGATGTCGATGCTGAGTTTGGTGGGGCCTGGGGTTCTTACGATTTGTAAAAGAGGTGGTATGTTGTTTATATCATTACATATTTTTTATGATATGTTTCTTATGGTGTTTTTGGATTTGTTTTAGGCCTTGGACAAAATTCGGTTCGAGTCTTTGACCGATAAGAGCAAGCTCGAGGGACAGCCCGAGCTTTTTATTCACATTATTCCGGACAAGGCCAACAACACGTTGAGCATCATTGATAGCGGTATTGGTATGACCAAGGCGGACATGGTGAACAACCTCGGAACCATCGCCAGATCCGGTACGAAGGAGTTTATGGAAGCGCTCACCGCTGGAGCCGATGTTAGCATGATTGGGCAATTCGGTGTCGGTTTCTACTCTGCGTATCTTGTTGCTGAGAAGGTGATTGTGACATCCAAGCACAACGATGATGAGCAGTACATCTGGGAGTCTCAGGCAGGAGGATCGTTCACCATCACCAGGGATACCTCAGGTGAGCAGCTTGGCCGTGGAACACACATCAAGTTGTTCTTGAAGGAGGATCAGCTTGAGTATCTCGAGGAGAGGAGGTTGAAGGACCTCGTGAAGAAGCACTCCGAGTTTATCAGCTATCCGATTTCTTTGTGGTCTGAGAAGACCACGGAGAAGGAGGTGTCTGATGATGAGGACGAAGATGTCAAGGAGGAGAAGAAGGACGAGGAGGAAGGAAAGATCGAGGAAGTCGATGAGGAAGAGAAGAAGGAACCGAAGACTAAGAAGAAGGTCAAGGAAGTCTCCCACGAGTGGGCTTTGATGAACAAGCAGAAGCCTATCTGGTTGCGCAAGCCTGAGGATGTGACCAAGGAGGAATACGCTGCCTTTTACAAGAGTCTTACCAACGACTGGGAGGAGCATATGGCTGTAAAGCACTTCTCCGTTGAGGGACAGCTTGAGTTCAAGTCTGTTCTATTCGTACCTAAGAGAGCTCCTTTCGATCTCTTCGACTCAAGGAAGAAGGCCAACAACATCAAGCTGTATGTCAGGAGGGTGTTCATCATGGACAACTGCGAGGACTTGATTCCCGAGTACTTGGGCTTCGTGAAGGGTGTTGTCGATTCTGAGGATCTGCCCCTGAACATTTCCCGTGAGACCTTGCAGCAGAGCAAGATCCTCAAGGTCATCAGGAAGAACTTGGTGAAGAAGTGCATGGACATGTTCCAGGAGATCTCCGAGAACAAGGAGGACTACCTTAAGTTCTACGAGGCGTTCTCGAAGAACTTGAAGTTGGGTATCCACGAGGACACCCAGAACAGGACCAAGCTTGCTGACTTGTTGAGGTACCACTCGACCAAGAGCGGCGACGAGATGACCAGCCTGAAGGACTACGTGACCAGGATGAAGGATAACCAGAAGGATATCTACTACATCACTGGAGAGAGCAAGAAGGCAGTGGAGAATTCGCCATTCCTCGAGAAGCTGAAGAGGAGGGGTTATGAAGTCATCTTCATGGTTGACGCCATCGATGAATACGCCGTTGGTCAATTGAAGGAGTACGATGGCAAGAAGTTGGTGTCTGCAACCAAGGAAGGTTTGGTGCTGGAGGAGACTGAGGACGAGAAGAAGAAGAAGGAAGAGAAGAAGGCTCTGTTCGAGCCCTTGTGCAAGACCGTGAAGGACATCTTGGGCGACAGGGTTGAGAAGGTTGTTGTCTCCGAAAGAATTGTCGACTCTCCGTGTGTGCTGGTGACTGGCGAGTACGGATGGACTGCCAACATGGAGAGAATCATGAAGGCCCAGGCGTTGCGTGACAGCAGCATGGGAAGCTATATGTCTTCAAAGAAGACCATGGAGATTAACCCCGACAACCAGATCATGGAGGAGCTCAGGAAGAGAGCCGAGGTGGACAAGAATGACAAGAGTGTGAAGGACTTGGTGTTGCTGTTGTTTGAGACTGCATTGTTGACATCTGGATTCAGTTTGGAGGAGCCTAACACCTTCGGCAACAGGATCCACCGCATGTTGAAGCTGGGGTTGAGCATTGACGACGATTCAACTGCTGATGCCGATGCTGACATGCCCGCATTGGAGGCTGATGCTGAGGAGGAAGGTAGCAAGATGGAGGAAGTTGACTAAATTCTCAGTTAACCCACTTTTTTTGCAATTCAACTGTGAGCAGTTTCGAGAATGGTAGACAATTTTGGGGATGATGTTAGGAGTTGGAGCGGGGAGAATATTTTTACCCTGTTTTGTAGGATAGCAAATAGGTGAGTTGTGACAAGTGCATGAGACTTTACCTCATCTGATTTGTACGTCATCCTCTTTTTTAATCAATAGACACAGTAACGACTATGCCGGATCCGGTTTTTGTATTTAATGGTCTTCCTTCCTGTAACAGCTTAACACTTTTTTCATTGGTGTTTACGGCTTGTGTATGATTTGTTGCTGTGACATTGTAGTTTCTATGCTGGTGTACTGAACTTGCAAGGTTGACTTCTCCTAGTTTATCGTAGTGGGGACATTTAGTACAATCGGATACTGCAGTCTACACTATCCGATTTAGGTGTAGTCCGGATTCAGGACATTATTGTACTGTTGCCTTCTAGTCGTCCAGTCCGACTGACTTTATGTCTGCAGAGACTTAGTCGGATGCATGTTACTAGTAGTTTTGACGAAGTTGGCTTATCAAGCGTAGATATTGAGACGGCTTATCAGGAGGTATTGATGTTTGAACCAGTGTTGCACTGGTATGTTGTAAAGTGCATACAGGGGAGGCCTGGTTTTTGAAAATTTCTTCGAAATGTAGAACATCGAGGTACTGATATTACAAAGGTTTTGTATTTTCAAGGTAGGGTATGTGTATGTGGTCTCGTAGGATTCTTGAATTTTAGTGTACGTATTGATGGTGTGATTTTTTTTCATATACCAGGGTGCCCAGTGCAAGGGTCTGGTATGTCATTAAAGGGTTTTTAAGAGAAAAATTAATTAATTAATCTTTTAATTTAAAATTTAAAAAAAAATCCATTTGAAACAGATGAAGCATGAACTTGAGCAAACTGATCAAATTGAATCGTGATTTGAATTTATCAAATTGTCATGCTTGACTAAGTATTGAATCGGATCAACATGGACTACTTTGACCAACATCAGTTCAATCAAACAAAGTTGAATTGATCAAATAAAACAATCAAACAATGCCCTCAAGCTAAATCTCACTCTAGCTCACCTGCTGCAATCAGCTCCTCTTCATGAATTTCTAGCAGCTCTGCCTCATCATTGAAGAACTGAGTGATGTCACTCTGACTAAGTGTATCTGTGCGGGCATCAAAAGGCCAATTCTTTTGAATCATGACAAGGGCATTGAGATTCTCCGTACCAAGTCTACAACGGCGAAGGGATGTGAGAATGCCGGCAATGGAAAATATCCGCTCACACTCAATTTGACTACCTGGTATGCCTAGAAACTGTCGAGCAACAAAAGCAACAGTTGGGAAACGCGATTCGTGTTCCTTCCACCACAATAACGGACAAGGAACATTAGCTGGTTCAACAACAAGACGCCGGAAGAGGCTGAGCTCACCAAGTAGCTGCCCCTTGCTTGCTTCAGCTGTAGAAGCTGGAGCACCGAACAAGGAAGTTTGGGAAACCTGCGGGACAGTTAGAGTGGCTGGTTGTGGAACAACAGTGGGAGAAAAAATTACAGCCACTTTGACCAACATGGGTACCGTAAAGTATCGTAACCAGCCCTTGACATCCACAAGTCGAAAGTTACAGTTACAATGTCACAGTTGTTGATGAGTGGGTACACGTAGCGCTCCATTGTTGTTGCTAACAGCTGGGGAATGTGCTCATTTGAAAGCTGGTTGCGAGTAGGAAACACCACTCGTGCATCACATCGCAGCACCAAACGCCGAAGCCATGAGTTCTCGACCATCGACAATGCAACGCTGCCTTTCGCAATCAACAAAACTAAATCTTCGATGAAACGGATTTGCATGGTGTCACACTTCTTGTATGGCCGAGCGGAAGAAAAAAACTCTGTAATTGACGAGGGTGGCAGAGACTTACGTTTCTTGCCCTTCTGCGGCTCATCACGGGCTGCATCTTCAATATCTTTCGCGTGTTTGGAGTACCGCACAAACTCTTGCTGGTGGTCTCGCTCAACGTGCTTCTTCATTGAAGTGAGTCCATGCTCCGCATTATACTTCAGAATTCCCACACGGTTCCGAGTATTCTTCGACGGAGGCGCTGTCTGACTTGAGCTGCTCGCGGCAGGACTTGGGTGACACACCACGCATCGCAACATCTGCGGCTTACTTGTGTCAAGGTTTTGCACTGTACCGTCTTTGAGCAGGTAAAACACCCACACCGGTGAGTTTCGATGGTGCGGCATCCACAATTTCTGGTTCGTAGCAAGCTTCTCTCGCAAGACTTGCCAAGCAACTTCTTCCTCTGCAGCAACTGCCTCTCCGATGCGAGCATTGGTTTCCACAAAGCGCTGAACAGTTGAACCTGTTGCTTCAGTGTGCGTCTCGGTACCTCCGCAAGAGTGACTCACGTTGCCAATCGCAACTGTCTCTTCATGAGCACAAACACCCTCATCGTCAGACAAAAGTTGAATCGTCGCAACTGACTCCATGGCGACAAATCTCACTCAAACAAACACCCTAAGCAATCTCCTAACCCAAAATCACTAAACTTGTTTAGCAAACACAAACCCTAGTTCTTCATGCAAACAACGTGAACAGTGGACAACAAGTGAACAGCTTATATGAAGTTGGTGCATTAAGCAAATACAAAACAGAATTACCTCTTCTTGAAGGTGCAACAACCTCTCTCCCACATTAATCAACGTTGCTTAACTCCAACAACAAAACGGCAAGAGCTCTAATAAGTTCCACTACCTGTAGTACGTTGTGCACACAACAAACCAGTACATCGCCGGAAGCAGGCATAATGAACAAAGACGTGCATGTTTAAGGGTTTCCAAGATCATCGTTGAGCAAGGTACGGGTTAATGACCAGGTTGAGGACTGGCAAGTACATCCAATGCCCGGGTATGAACCTGGTATTTCTGTAGCACAAACTAGTTCAAGCTGGTATCACAAACCAGTACACATATCCTTTTACAGACCCGTGTGCAGGACAGATACCAGTGCAACACTGGTTTGAACCATATGGATAGGAAGTATTCTGCCTCTCAATTGTAATTCATTTGTAATGCTTTCGAAATATGATTGAATGTGCCTTGAAATTTCATGGGTTTATGGGTGAAGCTCATCTTAGATTGTGGTACCAGGTAGCTTACTGCATCGCAGAATCACCTGAGCACGTACAATTTGTCATTCCGCAAATTGCTCAATGAATGATGCATCAGAAATCTCAATACAGAATCCCTTTGTGCACAATAACTAGAATGATGGGCACAATATATGATGGAAGTTGAGACCAAGTAAATTAGGTCAAATGAATGTCATATAGTGGAATGCCTGGGAACCACTCATTGCCAACCGTCGGTCTAGCCTTTGATCTTTCCAGTGGATACAGCCCGCCAGTCCTCTTGGAAGTCACATCCTGAATGCCCATCAAAATATGCATGTGATAATATGGAGTTCCGTAAGATTGTAACATGTAAAGTGATATTAAAGAAGTACTTGGGGCCACAGAAGGAGGGCTTCTTTTTGGTTTTAGAGATAATGCCCACATGGCTACAATATCTTTAACCCCTAAATGCCTAAAGCCCTCTTCAAATTCGGCAGTTTTGCAAAGATGGATTATAAAATGCAACCTAGAGGGATATTTTGAACTTGATATATGAATAAAAGTTGTACGTTATGAATTTTAGATTCTATCCATATGGTTAGATCTATGATTGCTATTACCAATAATTTTGTATAAAATTTGAAACGTGAAATTCAAAATTATTTTGTAATTCAATTACGAATAAGATATTGACAATCTAATAATGAAATTCTTTGTGATTGGTTGAAATGTAATACTCTAAGTGTAGTGTTTTTTGGAGATTTTTTGGTTGCTTAATTTTATGAGTTGACTTTTTTTGGACCACTTTTACACTAAAATCTTCAAAATTTTGGGTGAATCACTACAACATGAAATGAGGCATAAAAATTTCACAAATCATCTCCTTTCTAATCGGATCACATATGCATGAAGCTAACTTCCCATAGAATCTACAGTAAAAATTCCACACTGCAAAAAATGCATGACGGATGAGAAATTATGGATGAAATCTGTACATCGTCCAAAAAATGGACGCTTAGGCAGTTAGGGGTTAAACATCAGTGCTCTTGTGGCGACTTTGTGATATTTTTGGGTTAAATTCGCTGGTTACATTGGCCTAAGTTTAGTTAGATTCGTGTGACTGTATTTAAATGGCGACAATTGTATTAGTAAGAAGCAATTAAGCAATACATGAACAAATTTGGTTAATAGTTGGAGCTCTAATACAAAAATTACAAGACATTGGACTAGATATATTCCATTAATCCGGCTCTATTGAATATTTATAGAGATGCAAAATGTTATATGGCTCTATTGAATATTTCTAAATTGAATATTTGGCTACAGTCATTGATTTATACACCCAAATTTTGTAAGGACTCGTCACCAAGGAGAAACTTCTGGTACAATTTAATTAGCTTTCAATAACCTCAAAAAATAGGACTGCATATTAATAACCTAAAAAAATAGGATTGTATAGGAGTTAATCCCTAAATGCCTATAGCCCTCTTCAAATTTGGAGAATTGCAAAGATGCATTATAAAATGCAACTAAGAGGGATATTTTGAACTTGATGTATGAATAAAACTTGTACATTATGAATTTTAGATTCTATTCATACAGTTAGATCTATGATTGCAATCACCAATATTTTTGTATAAAATTTGAGACTTAATCCCTAAATGTCCAGGCATCCAGTTTCTGGACGTTTGTTGGTCAAACCCAATTTTGATCTTGAAGACAACTTTTGTTGCTAATACATCCAACTAAGAAAATGAATTTTATTAAGTCTAGTTTGAACTCCACTTTTCAAATCTTAAAAATTCCAATTATTGAGTATTTTATTGCTTGTGCAAGCTTTGTAGCTCAAGGTTTGAATTACACTACATAGGATGTTCACCTTTCGAATTTCAAAATTTAAATAAAAAATTTCTATGGAAAACATATCATGTGATTCTCCATTGTAATTTGTACCTGCTCCCAAAAAAATATTAATTTTTTAAAGCTTATTTGTAATAAAATTTATTTTTTTGAAGTATTTGACTTAAAAATTTGTTAAAAAGGCCGTATTAAATCAAAAAAATCTGAAAATTTTGAGACTGATAGGAAACATTCAATTCCATGCATGAAAAATATTACAAAATATATTTTGATAAATCTTGAAGGCTAAATTGTGTAGTTTGACTTTCCTACAAAGGAGTGGTACGTTTAAGGGTTAAAATTCAAAATTCTATTGACATTTTGTTGCTGAAATTTGTTGTGATGAGTTGAAATATAATACTCAAAGTGTAATGATTTTTGGAGAATTTTTGGTTGCTTAATTTTATGAGTTAACTTTTTAAGAGCACTTTTGAACTATTTTGAACTAAGATCTTAGAAACTTTTGGTGAATCACTGCAACATGAAATAAAGCATAAAATTTTCACAATTCATCCCCTTTCTAACTGGTTCATACATGTATGAAGCTTACTTCCCATAAAAATCTATAGGAAAAAAAATTCACACTTCAAAAAGTGCATGACAGATGAGAAAACGTGAATGGAATTTGTACATCATTCAAAAAATGGATGCCTAGGCACCTGAGGGTTAAGAAGGTGGTGTAGAATAAAGTTAACGGAGTATAGGGAATATTCCTTTGTTATAATTTTTTAACCTTGTACATATGTTATAATTTTTTTATTTTAAATTGTTCTCCACACTTAAGTTCATATGAGCTTAGAGAATGATAATGACTATATCTTAACTAGGTAGCAGTTCCAGCACTTGGCTGATAAATAGTTATTAAAAACCACGGAAAAAATCGGCACAATTCTAAAAATAGTACTCATTATATATGTTACACTATATCAAAATCTCTTTTATTCTTAGTCTTGCTTTGAAATTAAAAAAAAAAAAAAAAAACATACATATATACATATACATACATACACACACACATACATATACATATCTATCTATCTATCTATCTATCTATCTATCTATCTATCTATCTATCTATATAAAATCTTGTATGCTTGGTAAAAGTAACACCACGGACTCACTTATGATGTAGGACTCTTGTGGAGTTCTTGAATACAAGCCTTGAACTTCAAAATATTTTCACATTTGGAGCTTCACATTTGGAGCTTCACTTTTAACACGCAATTCGCTATTTACGCACTTGGCCAAGTGCGGTCATTTCGGGGCCCCATTGTGCCAAAAATTTCAGAAATCAAATTTTTTTTGTTGAAAAGGATGTGATTTTTGTCTATGGTGAAAAGTGCAGTGCATTGCAATTAATCAAATATATTACGGATTTTCAATAATAAATATGTGAATTTCATACATTTTTTTAATTTTTCAAAGTGTCTTTCATAAAACCCCTTCAAAAGTGCAATAAATATCCAACATTTTACTATCTTTCAACCGCATTTTCCCCATTCCCCTCGTATTACAATCACATACAATCCGCAATACATTTTCGTACAACGATATCATTACTCCACATATCCACGTATCCACATAAAGTATGGATCCACATATAAATATGGACAATGTTTGGACGTAGTCATACGTTGGCAGAGGTCACTGTTGCGGGTTGTCCAAAGCAATGAACAGCCTCCACCTTCATCTGGTAGGGGACAAAATTTCTCGTTCTCTATAGCGGCACTGGCCCAGTATGATTTCCATGAGGATGATGGAGATTCCAATCGTACGGATATGTATTCTGCCACGCCAGTTCAGTCGGGCATTCGAGAGGGGTCATCTCCAATGACGCAAGGATCACAATCTAGCGTAGGGAATCTTCCACAAGTAGAAGGTTTAGCTCCAGAGAGACCGAGCAGGACGTACTCTATGGAGAATCGAAAGAGCAGAGTTCCTAAACCACGTGAGAAGGGCGAGCCACGAATGGAGAAAGTGACATTGACAAGCGTTAAATCTGCAAAGCAGAGAGGAGGGTGCAAACGTAATTGTTTGAGGGATGTGAATGAGAAGTACATTTTGGAACAACGGTACATGGCGTGGGCGCAGAAGTATGAAGTGAGAGCGACTTGGATTCTGCAGATGCTAAACGCTTTTTACACAATTACTGAGGGACAGAGGCGAAACAAATATGATACGAAGTTGGATGGCTTGCCGGTTTGTAATGGGTGTTACGCTGCAGCATTGGGTTACTCGCAGAGACGTTTCAAGGAATTGAAACAATCTCAACAAGTGTATGGGAGGATCGCAGCTGTCCATGGAAACGTTTGCAAAATTAGAGAAGGGGCAAAATTGTCTGCGGCCCGTGAATGTTTTTCTACATTTGTAGATGAAGCGGGGTGCACACAACCGCATCGTCAAGTACGACGGAAGAGTGATAACTCGGTATTGGCACTAGTGCTGTTGCCAATGAACACGACGAAAGTAGACGTGTTCAATTATGTGAATGAGGAGGTGAAGCGGATACATGATGGGGAACCGTTGTCGATAAGTTCGTTCCGAAAGCTATGGAGGGTGGAGTTCCCGCACGTGCAAATTCCACCGTTTTCAAGGTTTTCGAAGTGCTTCCATTGTTGGGAGTATAAGTGTAGGATGAAAGCAACGAACAACACGGTGGCGAAGGTGCAGATTAAGAATTTGTTTCTCATCCACATCCGCCACCAAATGGAGGAACGACGTGATTACTGGTTATTCAAAAGGTCAGCTATAATAAACCTTGACCTCTATATGTGCCTAATAGTCGACGGCATGGACCAGAACACCACCATGATTCCAAAAATGAGGCAAACGGTGAAGAACATTGAGTTGCAATTTGTGAAGACTCACTTGTGTGGAGTCCTCGTACATGGAATTGGATTGTACGCAGACGTGTGGATAGACTCGCACCACAAGCATGATAGCAACCAAGTCATTACAACAGTGATGCATGTGATAGATGACGTGAGACGAAGGAAGGGTGCGCTGCCTCCTACGTTGCGAATCCAAGCAGACCACAACCCGAGAGAACAAGAACATCTACATGTTTGCCCTATGTGCTGCCCTTGTTGGAATGAGCTACTTCCAAGAAGTACAGCTATGTTTTCTTATAGTAGGACACACTCACGAGGACATCGATCAGCGGTTCAGCATTATATCTCATACGTTGAAGAGATCAAACATCGATTTTCTGAAGCAACTGTTGCAGTTGGTGGAAAAAGGAACGTCGTATACAGAGTCATTCGTGAGCGCTCGGCATTTGGAGAACGTGAGGGATTGGAAGGCATTCATTACGCCGCATTTGCTGATGGGAGGTGGTACACTGACGGGCATAACATTTCCGCATCAAATGAAATTTTACACGGAGAATGGTGCACCCCGAGTGCAGTTCAAGCATTACAGCAAGGATGTATGGGGTCCTACGGAGGGACACTTGTGTCTGCGGTCTCTACCTACAAGAGAGGAGAAGCCAAATCTTGCAGAGTTGTTTGGTGCGGACGACAGGGAGTTGAAAGCCTTGGGGGAATTCATTGCATACAAGGAGAAGTGTGTGGAAAGAATACAACACGTGGAGGAGAACCTACAGGCAATAGAGGAAGCGCGGTGGCTGATCAAGTATTTGAAGAATTTTCCTCTGCAAGATAGAAGTGAGAATGCAAAGCTACCGTTCTGGCCTTACGAAGTACATGTGAACGCAACAGGAGACGATGCCACGGTGGAAACAACAACAGATGACGTTGACTCCAATACGACAAGTAATACGAATGCGGTTGTGGACTCGATCATGGCAACAATGCCGAACCCAGAGCCTCGAGGGTACTTCGGACCTCGAAAGGACAGACCATCTACTGCAGCGGTAACGAGAACGCCTAGAAGAACAGGGACGGAAGTCGTGGGCCAAGCATCATCTACAGCTACCCTAGAGGCAACAGATGATCCGTTTCCAGTTTTCAATCCAGCGAGGGACTTGGAGATTGGACAGTTCGTGGCTTTAACAGTAGAGCGGAAAGTAGTAAGGGCTAGAGTACCATTCTATGTAGGGAAGGTGGTGGAATTTGGACAAGGCAAATGGGCAATGAAAGTGAAGGTGATATGGTATTGGCCTATTATGAAGCGAGGTGTGATGGATGAAGTAGGTTCTGAGCCACAACGATACATGAACTGCATGGAAGCATCTTGGGAGCCATTTGGTGAGAGACATGGTTGGGTGGACAAAGAAGCTGCTATATTTTCATGGAGAGATGTACCAGCAAGAACGAGAAGTGGACATTTAAAGGTGAAGTTCATTTCTATACAAGGAGTTCGAACTGAGAACCAAGTAACTATTCCCAATGAAGCAAAGCCACACATATTTGAATATATTGCATTACAGGTGGAAGGCATGGATGACGAGAGGATGCAGAACGAGCTAGATGCTTACTAGAATAGAATTCTATATGTTATACAGTATATGGTTTTCTGTATTAGATGTCGAGGTATTGAAGGGAAAAGTGTGTACTATTATTATAAAACGTGAACGAGTACACGATTTTTATATAATACAAAGAATAATTAAATCTTATGTGTATGTTTGTAGCCCATATCTAAATGCATACAATGTGCTTGTATGATTATGTAAGATGCGTGCACAAATAAGGGATTCAGAATTCCCACTTTCGTACCTATCGCATAGTATGTGCAGAATGAATATCACAGGATAATTTTGTTGCGTATAGGACAAAAATTTGACATATAGAAAATGCAAATACAAATTCTTTAAAGGAAATCCCCCGTCAAAAATCTCCATGAATTTGTAACAACTGAAGAAAAAGTAGAAGAAAAAAAAAAAAACAAGAAGGAAGACAAAAAGAAAGACAAGAAGACATGAAAGAAATCAAGATATAAAGAAAAGATAAAATAAAAGATAAAGATAAGAATAAAAAATAATTAAAATAATTGTTTGTTTACAATGTAAGGGATTGAAAAAAGACAATAATCGTCGTTTTTTTTTTAAAAGTTAGACAAAAAAAATTATGCGGTTGGGGACCAAGTGCATGATTATATGGCCAAGTGCGTAAATAGCGAATTGTGTGTTTTTTGGAGTTCAATTTTTTTATTTTTTTATTTTTCTTTTGCCGTTGCCCCAACTTTTGTAGTTGGTTCTCAACTTCAATACAATACAAGGTAAATGCATGGTACGGGCTACTTGATATACATGTCACTACGCACTCTTTTGTGGTTTTTTGCGAATTTTGAGATTATTGAAAATTCATGACATTATGACAATGAAGGGTTGTGAAGTTTTGAGACTTGTTTTGGTTTAGTGGGAGTACAACCTAAGTGACCATCTCAAGAAATTCCCAAAAATATGATGTACCTCTTAATGGGACACAAATCAAAGTAAAACTAGTGCATTGTCGCACTGCCAAATATTCACTACAAATTCTAAAAAAGAAGGAAAAAAGAGGGTTGTAGATGGAATTTTGAGCTATAATTTTTTTCAATGTTCAAATATGTGAAGAAAAATTTCTTCAAATTTCTTCAATTTTTTAAAAAAGTGTTATTTCTTGTAGATTTGAATTGTTTCTCTATTTGATTTTTTTTTATTGATTTTTTTAAAAAATATGCTTGACAATGAAATTTTGGAGTTGGGATTTTTTAATTTTTTAAAATATAGAATCAAACATGAACTACTTTTCCATTCAAAGTTAGATAATAAACTGGTCAAACTAATATTAGAATGGGAGTTTTGATATTGAAAATCTTTAAGATAAAATAACTTTAACAAAACAAAATTTTATTTTTTGGTTGGTACGTACATAAATCTAGAAGTCGGTTCACTTCTTTTTTCATTGAATCATTGCTACATATTTGTTTAATAGACTTGAAAGTTAGCTTTTTGACAAAATGCATAATGTGTACAAATGTGCACCAAAATATTTGCAAAGAGATGGTAGCCCGTACCATGCAAACACCCTACATGCAACAATCTTGAATGGAAAGTTTTTTTAGATACATCATCTATACTTGCACATTTTCTGTGCCAAGAGTGGTGCATCATCACTGATAATCTTGAGTGAAAAACTGCATCAGTTTTGTTGCTTTATGAGCTATACATTGTGCTATGACTGCATAGATGCGTGGCCGCATTATGTTTCTACGTTTCCACTGATGCTCTTGAAAATGAATGTTTAGAGTCAGCCTATCGTAGCTTCCTAGCAGCTTGGTCAAAAGTAAATAATTATAAGGGTGTCTAAATTTTTGGGAAATTACTGATCTAGTTTGTCCAAAAAAAATAAAAAAAATAAAAAGGCAAGCAATTTTATTTTTATATTTTTTATATGTTACTACCCAATTTTACTATATTAGTTTTCGTGTTGCCTAATTGTTTTTAGCACTTTAATTAATTATTAGGCAGAAAGCTGCCCAAGCTGCTAGGAAGCTACGGTATTAATTCGTTTGGCACGTATGACTGAAGGCTACCATTAAGTTTTAGCAATAAGTAATCAATCAGATTGCGCCCTAAAATTTTGATTTCTTCATGAGCTAATAGCACATTTTTTATTCTAGAACACACATTTCATTAAAACTGGACTACTAGACTGGAAAAGCGATGATGAGGAGTGCTCCTCTTCTCAATAGAGATAAATCCCCAATTTCTCTACATTACTCTTCTTCCACGAAAAATTGGAATAAGAGCGCTATAGAAAAATTGGGGATTTATCTCTATTCAGAAGGGCAGCAACCCCCATCATTTTTCCAGTTTGGTAGTTCAGTTTTAATGAAATGTACGGTCTAGACTATTTTCCCAAAGTGCAAGTTTGTGAGGGTTTTTACTTTGCGACATGGTGGCATTCCAAAATCCACTTCCTGACATGTCCAATTGCAAGACTTTCAACAAATATGTTACCTTCTACACACAAATTGAAATTGCCCTTGTCTGTAAGGACTTTGTAACAAGGACGCGATAATTGTGAGGCTCTATCCTAATCTTCTTTATCTTTGCTATATATATTTCGTTGAACAAGTTTTAACATAGATATTTATTCTTGGAGTACCGTAGTACCATAGCAGGGTAGCCATCTTGCTAGCGAATATTTATTATTTTTTGAAAAATTAGGTTGCCCCACAAAAAAATGAATTTCTTGATTTTCGTTTGAGTAAAAAAAATGATTAAAAATGGCCCAAAATGGCTTAGAAATAGAAAAATATAGCTAAAAGTAATTTATTCTAATTTCATTATTTTGTCATCATAATTTATGGCTTTTTTACGTTTTATTTTTATACTTTTTGGTTTAATTGGTTTTTAGCGACTCTGCTATGGCACTATCGTAGTATAAATGTGTACATTTACTTATACATTAGGGAAGGTATTCTTTTGGTGTATGTTTTTATTCATGTGATCACCAAGACGGTTCCAGATGGAATGCATGTTTATTTTTAATCTTTTACTTTAATATAGAAGACATTCTCTTTATAAGAAAAATGTCTTTTAATAGTAATGTAAAATTTAAAAGTAAAACACTAAGATGATTATATAAGTAAACCCTCATCCCCTGTATATTTGGATTCGACAAGACTCAAGTTCTTTAGTTAATAACTTATATTTTTAATAATTGATATTTTTGGAAAGTCTACTAAGAGTTGGAGACCCACGATTTTTCTAATTTTAAAATTTATTTTTAAACTCAAGTTCTTAAGCGCTCAACAACCACATGTTCAAACATTTGAGAAGACTAAGATTCTTTACTAGATATTTTTAAATTTTTGATAATTTACAGTCTTGAAATTCTACTTAGAGTTGGAGACAACTTTAAAGGTGAGGTTTTATAATTTTTGAATTTTATTTTATTTGATACATGTTAAAGAATTTGACAAGAGATTTTTTGCTTGATAGTTTTTATAATATTTAGAGGAGAATTTAGAGTTGAAGACAACTTTGAAGGGAGGGAGTTTTTATTTGTGATTTTTTAAAAACTTAGAATCCCAAGCCTTCTATGGACACATGTTCCAAAATTTGACATTGAATTTACGCTTGTTCTGGACCCTATTCTGGACCTAGTTCTAAGTTGCGAATTAATTAGAAGCTAAAGTTGACTTCTTGAAGAGTCAGTGATGGAACTATCTCATGAGTCTCCATTATAGTTTGTCAAAATGTTGTTTGTGCTGCAAGATTGTCATTTAAAAGTTGGTCTCTTGACTTCAATTGATACAAAATCTCTTCCACTTCCCGATCAACCTTTTTCAAACGCCCACTTGAACCCTCAGTGTATGTTTTTTTTTTTTTTTTTTAAATTCTTTTCCTTATCTTTTGATGTCTCCCCTACATCAATATCATCACCCAAGCCTTCAATATCCACGTCAAATATTGATGATGTGGATATTGAAGGCTCGGGTGATGGTATTGATGTAGGGGAGACATCAAAAGGTAAGGAAAAGAATAAAAAAAAGAAATCACACACTGAGGGTTCAAGTGGGCGTTTGAAAAAAGTTGATCAGGAAGTGGAAGAGACTTTGTATCAATTGAAGTCAGGAGACCAACTTTTAAATGACAATCTTGCAGCACAAACAACATTTCGACAAACTATGATGGAGACCCATGAGATAGTTCCATCAAAAGGAGGCACATGCTCGTTAATGCATGTTGCAGCTAGAACGACAATGTCTGCAGCCTAATCAAGAAAGAAACAATCGACATGGAGTGCAACTAGATAGTGTCCTAGCTGTAGTTAATAACTTAGCACAATCATTGGCTACAATTGCAAATTCAATAAAAGATAAACCTAAAAATGATTAAGACTTTTTTTTAGCTTAATGTGCATTTCTAGGATTGTGCGAGTTGTCATTTAAAATGATTTCTAAATGTCCAAAGATTGTATTTATCTTTGATTTTGAACAAAAATATATTAATTTTTCTCAATTAATTCTAAATACTCCAATCCAATCTAATATATATTGGTATATGTCTCAATAGCCCAATTTATGTCTCAATAATTCAATCTAGTCTCAATAATCCAATCTATATCTCAATAATCTAATTTGTGTTGAAATAATCTAATTTATGTCATAATAATCCAAGTTGTGTCAAAATATTCTAACTTATGTCAATAATCTAGAATATGTCAAAATAGTATAATTTGTGTTAAAATTGTCCAATTTATAAAAGTAATATAATTTATATCTCAATAATCCAATTTGTGTAAAAACGATCCAATTAGTTTCTTGATAATCTAATTTATAAAAAAATAATCCAATTATTTAAAATAATCCAATTTATATCAAAATAATTTAATTTGTATCAAAATATTGTAATTTTTTGAATTAATCTAATTTATTTTAAAACATATAATTATAATTTATTCAATTAAGTACAAATTAAAAAGTTAGATGGTATAGGTTCATACACTAATTAATAATTGCAATTGAATGATTTTTATAAATTAAAGATTTAAAGGTGTATTGATGGATTGTGATTTTTCATCCATCTCTTTATTTTCGATTGAATTTCTTGTACGGCCTACAATTGAAAAAAAATCAAATTGGAGTTGAAAACTTTCAACTGGATTGATTTAACTGAACTACTTGTGCGGCCCAAAATTCAGTTGAAAACTTCCAACTGAGAGTTGAAAATCTCAATTGGCTAAGTTCAATTCAATTGAACTGGGCTCCCTGTGCAACGCCCCCTTTCTATTCGCAGGACAGAAGATTGTAGGAGACTTCACTCAATGGTACGGGGAAGCACCGGTGAGTGAAGTAGTGTAATTTTCAAGTGGGGTGTGGGGGACCATAGTAGAGAAATTCTCTCCCTTGTGGAGACCACATTTGAGTATTTTTCTCCCTAGTTCAACTGAGTCTCCCTGTGAGGCCTCCATTTGAAATCAATCTCAACCGAGAAGCACCTCAAATCTCAACTGAACGGCCCTGTGCGCCCCCCCTCGATTTGAGTTACAATTAGGGAGGGTTCGAGAGGATTTCTTCTTCTAGAAGCTGTCGTGAAAGCGAAGCAACAATCTTCAAGAGGCACTTGTAAACAATCACAAGTTCTAGTTCTCTTCACCTTTTGCAGTGACTGAATGAACTTTTGCATGCATACCAGCCTTAAATGTATATTGCTA
This sequence comes from Pohlia nutans, assembly GCA_022496805.1. Lineage (NCBI taxonomy): Eukaryota > Viridiplantae > Streptophyta > Bryopsida > Bryales > Mniaceae > Pohlia > Pohlia nutans. Next base: position 10,286,508 of record CM040092.1, on the reverse strand, counting down.
GCAAAAAGTCTTTCCAAGTCAAATCATGACCTCGATTTTAGCAAGAAATTTAAGGATTCCATTCACCTGTGGGAATTCTTTAAGGTAGAGGCTCGAGTAGAGGTACCTATAGTCGATAAATATCCCATAACTAATCTGCAGACCTTCTGGAAGCTACATTTCACATGGATCCAAAAGCCAACACAATGTTGGCCAATCAAGAGCTACCACATGGCGTAACTTCATGTTCGGGAATTGATCTCATTGTTGTCGGTTGTAGATGAATGTCATGGGTTTCAAAGAACTTTTTACTTTTTATTTACATTTTATAAATTTAATTTTGAAAAAAAAAAAATCAAAAAATTTACCATTCTACAATATCTTTGTTTTTCTGTGAAAGAAAAATATCTCAAAAGTGAAACATTAACATTCTCCATGCTAAAAACCTTATTTTATAGATTCTTCTACCTTGAGTACAATTACCACTTGAGATGGAAATTGTACAAGGTGAGATAAAAATCAAGAGTCAAAAGTTGCAAAAACAAGTAGCTAGTCGCATAGTGTCTACCTTAAACACCCAATTCCCTATTTTTGCACTTGTCCATATAATCATGCACTTGGCTTCCGGGCGCACTAAAAATTCAAACCGGTAGAAATTGCATGAAAATTTTAGCCAATTTTTTTCTTCTACAGATTTGGTTGCAAAAAGGATAATTTAGAAATTGTCAAATCATTTTTTTCTTGAAAAGTCATTACTTGTGCTTTGAATGTTTTCTAAATGAATTCTATACGCAACAAAACTCTCCTTGAAATTGATCTTAGCACATAGTAATGATAGTATATTAGAAAAATATAGGAGGTTAGAGTTCTTCAACAAGAGGTTAAGTACACATCTTACAAAACCATATAAACATATTGTAAGCAATTAGAAGTAGGCCACAAATAGACGATTATGTTTTAAATATACATTTTAGTATATAAAAACACTTTACTTCTTTACAATTTATAAGAATAGTACAAACTTTTAAATCAGTACCTTCACAACTAAATTAGATAATAACATACTATATAGTAATGTACTCATGTACTCTATAAGCATATAGCAACCTCTTGTCACCTATGCCTTCAATCTGCATTGCAACATATTCAAGTATGTGCGACTTCGCTTCATTTGGAATAGTGATATGCTTCATTTGCACGTAATCATATAGCGCCACTGTTGCATTTGTTGCTTTTTCCCTCCAAATAGCAACTCCACCATGACATTTCTTTACTATGTTATCAAAATAGATTGTTTAACCTCTTCGAACAAACTCGTCAGAACAACGAGCTAAGCAATTTACTCCCCTATACAGAATCCATGAAATTCCACATGAACAACATCGTTGTCAACTCCAACAGGGCTTCCAAATGCACTAAAAAAAGGGAAAAAAGAATGTGCGACCATGCACACTCAACCACCTGCACAAAAAATAAAACCAAAAAAAATCATTAAACATCTATCTATCTATCTATTTTAAAATAAATAAATAAATAAATAATAAATAAATATAAATAAATAAATAAATATAAATATAAATATAAATATAAATATAAATAAAAATAAAAATAAATAAGTAAATAAATATATATATATTCTTTTTGCGGGTCGCTAATGATACATAGCCACCCCTTTGCTTATTTCCTTTCATAAAGAAAACATGCGTATCTTCTTGCATACGTTCTCATAGCCGCCTCAAGAGTATATAAGACGGCCATGGGAGAATGGGAGAACATATAGATGTTCTCTTGAGGAGTCGCTTGACGTGAGGACGAAAGAGGGTCCGCAAGCGCGGACTCTATGTCCCCGAAAACCCGTACAATAAATAAATAAATAAATAAATAAAATTAGGCTTGGTGGAGGGTACGCGGTAGCGCACCTTCTGTCCTCTAGCCCTCATGAGAACAAAAATATGTTCTCTCATACCCTCCCATAGCCGCCTTAAAAGTATATAAGGCGGCCATGGGAGCATGGAAGAACCTATTTGTGTTTTCTTGAAGAGAGAATGGAATGGGGTCCGCACACGCGGATCTTCAGCCCCAAAATCCCAGAAATTTCGGAAATTTTGGAAATCCTGGAAAAAAAATGATTTTATTTTATTTTTATTTTATTTTAAATTTAAATTTATTTTTATTTTTATTTTGGGCGTGGTGGAGGGGCTGAGGGTACGCGGCTGTACATCCTCAGTCCTACAGCCCTCAAGAGAACATAAATATGTTCTCCCATACCCTCTCATAGCCACCTTATGAGTATATAAGGCCACTATGGGAGCAGGGGGGAACATATTTGTGTTCTCTTGAGGAGAAAATAGAATGGGGTCCATGCGTGCGGACCTCCAGCCCTTGAAATCCCGAATTTTTTTTTGAAATCCCGGAAAAAAGGATTTTATTTTTATTTTTATTTTTATTTTTTGAGCATAGCGGAGGGGCTGAGGGTAAGTAGCATTCGAATGTTGTTTTGAAGGATGGAGGAAGGAGCAAAATGCAGCCTTAAGTACTTTTTGGCACACAAAAAAAGAAATAAGAAAATGGAAAATAAGAAAAAATAAAAATAAAAATATCTTCTCCCATACACTCTAGCAACGGTGTTATAATGTCTTAATCTATTCATAATTTGTATTAGTTTTTAAATAGTCAATCTTGCAATCTTAAAAATACAGGAAATTCAAATTTCTGTTATGAAAAATTTGAAATATTAGTCTTTTATTGCAATATACTACAAGTTTCAACAAAGAAAGAAATCGATGTTTTTTTGTCAATTTTTTTTGAGAATTTTTATTTTAGCACAATTAAGTCCAAAAATGATTGCACTTGGCCAAGTGCAAAAATAGGGAATTGGGTGTTCTTAGTATTTACCCTAGATTTTCTTTTACAAATTTTTTATATTGTTCAGCCATGTAACTCCTTGAAAAAAAAAACGTTTTCGTAGTCTCTTCCCTGGTGGGGTAGAGACAATTGATAAAAAGACATCTTTATGATGCATTGAGCAATTTTCTACAATGGGGTGGTTCACACATTTTGCAGGCACACAAATTTAACCTCCACTTACCCTTGCAGGATCTCCAACGCACAACCCTACCGTATAATAAGTCTCCTGCCTGCGAAAGTTGGCCTCCTGCCAAGTTAAACTGGCTATCAAGTTTCTTGCTGCTGCAAGCGCGGAGGGTTCTCCGGGAACCTGTTTCATACTATTCTCGGCACTTTCTGCGTCTGCCAGCAGGAAGTGTGAACCAGCCCAATGAAGGATGGGATTCTCCAGGGTCAAGAAAGTTCCGTGAAGCAGACGATGGAATCTGGGAAAAAGAGTACAGCGCCATTCGCTGCCATGGCTTCTCTCAGAACAAAAGCAAAAAATCAGTTGGCCACCTTCTCTTCATCACCGTTCCTTTTCCCACACCCATGGCACGCAACACACGGCTCCTACTCTCCTTTATAGGCAGCTTCAGAGCCATCAATGAAATCTCTCCTCATTATTCTCATTGAATCGCTCTTGTTGCAAGCTCAAAGTTCCCACATTTTCTACCCAAACTGTTTCCTCTTCGAACTGCTGACCACAATAGTCTTGTAGATCTTTCCTCCTCTTGATCGAGCTCACTCCACTCTGTACATATTCCTTCAGGTTGATAGATAGAAACTCCGGTCCTCTTTCGAGGCCGGTGTTTGTTCCTCCCACCAATGAATCAGTGCCCACCGGAGAAAGAGCCAGTGGCGTAAGACTACTCCCCATTTCGAGAGTAGACACTCTAGTAACCTCATACTCCTTCACAGCTAGCACTGTAGGAATGCCATTATGGTTCGGTGCAATGCATGGCGGAACAGGCCGTGTTTCCAGGTCCTTTTGTTGTCCACCCAGCGCTGCAATGATCAGTGACAATGCAATAACAAACTGCAGAACCAGCGTGCTTCAGAAAAGGAGAGTCGCCTTGCTGCTGCAACATTCTGGGGTTCAATCTGCTCAGGTAACACCCCTTTTTTTTCCTTCCAATTCAGGAATTGGTGATTCGTTTGCTACCAGTGTCATGTTGGTTGCCCTTGCACTGTAGAGATTTTCCTTTACCTCAAAATTAAAGCTTTGAGCCTTGTGTATGAAATCTTAGTTTCTTGTTGATTCATGTTCCGAATTTTTAAATCATATTGGGGTTCAAAGCTTTGTGCGTTAAAGGAGAATTCTAATACATCACTAGTTTGGATGAAAATATGCGGTAGAGGCAATTGTGACATCTATCTGAGACCCCAAAATCTTGCATATGGTGTCAAAATAATGCATTCTCTGGTGCGTTGGAATCCTCTTTGATATGCTATCAAGAATGTTTAAAAACTATGACCATTTGGTACTTGTTGTGTGCTCAAAGTGGTGTAGTTACTCTTGGAAAATGGCTTGAAACAGACATGGAAACAGACATGGAAACAGACATTCCAGCTCTCTGGTGGCCGGTGGTCAAAGTGGAGAGCCATGGCGGAGGAGCAAGAAGAGCCTTGTGATCCTGCAGAGCAACAGGATAGAACAACTATTTCCACAGAGTTTGTCAATGCAGAAGCTCCTGCTGTGGTGGCGACAGGGTCGGTCTTTGGGGCCGTGGCTCTGATCACCGGCTCCAGCGTTGGTGCAGGCATTTTGGCTCTTCCAGCAATCACAGCTCCCGTCGTATGACCCTTGGCACTGAACCCTAATCTCACCATCATCATTTTGTGTACCATCTCGAAACCCTAAATCCTGCTTTTTATCACAGGTTGTCGCAATAATATTGCTTCTCTTTAAAACCTTACAAGCCACAACTGAACAGTAAATTATGGTGTTCAACCAATCTTCAACCCCGCTTTACAATCGTGGAATCAGTGTTACCGGGAAAAAAAAATTCTTATTCTCGCAATTTTTCAATTGCATTTCTGATTGCCTTCACTACTGGAATGGGTGTCCAAGAGAGATCAGAGGAGCATCCAATTGATTGCAATTATTGTGATCACTTGGACGCTTCTCCGATCCCTTTCCACAATCTCTCGCACACCCATTCCAGTCTGTAGTGTTTGTATTTTTTTTCAATTTTTTAAAAAATACTCTGTTCTTAGCTGTAAATACATATACAAAGACTGAAAAACATACACAGATTGAAAAATATACTATAAATAAATGCTATAAATGCATATACAAATACACAAATACTATAAAATACATATACATACACTATAAAAACATGCTATAAGTACACATACAAAGATTGAAAAAAATGAAGAAAAAGGTTAAAATTATTACTCAAAAAGAAACTGGAAAACGAAAAGATTCTGGTTTCCAGTAACACAAGAAAAGGGATGTCAAACCTTCCAGATTAGTTGAGTTATCCGTAAAATTGAGGGTTGACTGGGCCTGTATCATGATAAAATTGCTAGAAACGTAAATTCAACCAGAGTCATTCCCGAGAGAGAAAGATTGGGTGCATGCCTTGATTTAGTGTGAGTCAGAGCCTGTCGCATAGGAGAAAGCTTACTAAACCTAGATGGTCTGCTGTGTCAGGCTAGACTGTTGCCAGAAACTCCAGGGCGCACAAGAAAACTTGGGTCAGAAGTTTTTTAACACCGTTTTTGGTGCTTTCAAACTTTGCACCCAACATTTGTTTTTAGTTCCCGACACAAGCTCTTTTTTGGGGAACAAATCTACTGATCACTCAAAGTCCGGTCCAGTCACCCACTTTTCAATGACTTTGCGGATAACTCTAGTGTTGAATACAATTTTGAAACGAGGTTATATATTTCACTGTAAGCAGAGAAGAAGGTGTGACAACCAGTATGATGATGACATGCAGGGATTCATCCCGTCGGCCACACTTGTGTTGATGAGCTGGGCTTTTCTACTCGTAGAAGCGCTGTTACTAGCAGAAGTGAACGTGGAGTTGATGCGGAGGCGCGACCCCAAGGAGCTGCAGCACTCGCAAGTGCTGTCTCTGCGAACGATGGCAGAGGAGACCCTGGGTGCCGAGGGCGCGTGGCTCACCACCGTCATCTACCTCATGCTGTCCTACACGTTGATGGTGGCGTACATTTCCAAGTCCGGGGAGGTTCTGTCGTTGCTGCTGCACGTGGATCGTGGAGTTGCTGATTTGGTTTTCACTTTTGGCTTCGGCGGGGTGCTGTGTGCTGGCGGAGCCAAGATGGCGGACTCTGTCAACCAAGTGCTCACCGTCATGCTTCTGGGTCAGCGACTCTGCAACTTACCGCTTCCTCTCAACACATAAATCTTTTGTGGTCACTGACATTCTTCACACTCATGAGCTTCGATTGATAATCTTTTAACTTGGTGGTTTTTTTGGTTGTATCAAGACTTCTTGGCGCCTCACTTGGCTTGCCTGAAAACTTAGATTGACATAATGCCAATGTAGGATTTTGAAGATAATGTGGCAAAGATTGAGAGACGGAGTATTAGAGGAAGAGGCCCTACTTAGAGCCCACTAAAAAGTCAATATGGTGAGATTCAAATGCACAAACTTGAATGTCCTTGAGATTTAACTGCAGTGCTGAATTTTGAGATTCAAATGCACAAACTTGAATGTCCTTGAGATTTAAGTGATTTTGAAGCCTAAAACTATGACTATTATGATCCTCTTATGAGATTCAAATACACAAACTTATCCTTGAGATTTAAGTACAGTGCTGAATTTTGAGATTCAAATGCACAAACTTGAATGTCCTTAAGATTTAACTGCAATGCTGAATTTTGAAGCTTAAAACTATGACTATTATGATCCTCTTGTATACTTAGAATCAACGGATGAAAATTTGAAGGTACGACATAAACTGTACGATCTCCAAGATTCTACTTTACAATTTAGGTACCAAAATGAAATTGTAAGTTAAAAATATCATTTGCCTTGAGAATTATGGAGGCCATAGCTGTCAAAAAAAAATTAAAATTAAAGATCATTTGCAAGTCAGTACATTCCTCGCCACTCGATAGGTACTGTTTTCTTGATTGGCATTACTACCTAGGTCCTCTTCCTCACTGATTGTGAAGAGGCTAAGTTTGTGTTCAGCATCCAAATTTTACTTTTCTTTGATGGGCCCCATGAGGGGCAGTCCAAAAAATTGGGGTATGCCGGTTGCTGTATCCAGCGCACGGTATTCTTTAGTAAAAGGCGAAAGAATAGTTCGCTCTGAGCTGGGCACCCGGCGTGTTATTGAAATGCCTGGATGAAGAGGTTGTTATACAGTTGAATTGGGGTTTTTTCTAGCAACACATATGGGGTAAAGATGGGTAGTCACCAGTTTGTCAGGTCCACTGTTTTCGAAGCCAACAACAATTTCAATTGCTCAGGTTTTAGGGTTTAGGGTTTTAGGGTTTAGGCTTAGGGTTTAGGGTTCTTTGTTGGTTCTGTGTTGCTTAGAAAATCCATGTCTGTCTGCCTTGCAGGATTGTTTCTGCTCATTGTGTTTGGGGGAGCAACAATGGCGGATTGGACTGGCCTTGAGCATGTGGATTGGACTCAGGCTCCACAAACGCTGCCTATCATCTTCCTCGCGCTTGTTTACCATGATCTCACTCCAGGTAAAAATTCCAATCAGCAAGGGTTTATGGTTTTTAAATGACAAATTCATTTGATCATGTTGTGTAAAATATGAATTCAGATGGGACCAAATCCCGGACCAAATTTTATATCAATGAAGAACATTGTACGTGTTGGTCAAAAAACAAATAAATTTGAACCAAAGTAAGTTCACACAAGACCTACTCAAAATTGTTAAAAAAGTGGATTTCTTTGTCCTTTTAGGGGTTAATGAGTACCCTAGGTTAATAGTTGGTTTAACACTAATGTGCCGAATAATCATTATTTTCAGTTTTTTGACTTCAAATATTCCTCAAGGTTCCTTACTTCACCATACTAAACCAACAAAAAAATTTAAATGATTTCCAAATCTTTTCAACTTTCATTTCTTGAACTGATTGTGTCGGACCAGCTATTAAGCTACAGTAGTAGTCAGTGCTCGTCTTCTTTAAATTCTGTAGTTTTTAGTAACCTCCCACCTGAGATGGGCTCAGTGTTGAGGCAGCTCCTCAAGAATGTTCTGTTGTGAAGAAATTCTGACTATTAAGAAATTGCAAAAGGAGAACTCAAATGGTGTATTCGTTATGGTTTTGGTCTTTCCACAATAGTCCAAGTGAATACTCCCTATATCCGAAAATAACTGTCCTAGGTTTTTTAGATTCAACTTAACACTAAGGTGAATGGAACATATGGCATAGTCCAAGTGAAAAATGGTCTATCTTTAATAGTAGTATATAGTTTTTGTCACTTGTTTGCCCCATTTGAAGTGGATAGGGCTCACGTTTGAAGTATAAAACATAGGACAATTTGAGTTAACCGAAAAGAAGACTGAAGTCACCTTAGGTGAGGTGAGTCCGGGGGTGAGTCTGACCCGAGTGAAGGACAGTCAAGTGGACTGGCAACATTCCATTAAATCCAAAAATAAAAAAAACAACTTGAACTAGTTTTGCTGTCACGAAGATGGCAAAACAAAGACTGGTGAGTTTGTTGTCAGAGCCCTGCATGAAAGCACCTCAGGAGCCTAGGGTCCACTCACAAGTTGCTTTCAACGTCATCCTCACTCGGGCTTTTTTCCCCGACCCCTAGCCCACTCTGATTCTCTCTTGCAGATCTTCCCCATTTAGGAATGGAAATGGGAGCAGCCTCGAAGGCCAAGGAAAAGCTGTGTTTTGTAGATCCAGTTTTGATTTCGGTTACACTCAATAAGAGCATAGACAACCGCTCCCATGAATATTGGGCCTTGAAACTCGTGTTTTGTTTTGTTTTCGGTTAACTCAATTATGTCGGGAAAAAAATGCCAAAAACTAGGACAATTATTTCCAGACTAAGGAAGTATCTGTTAAATAATGCCATCTGTTCCATTCACCTGCTATTACAGTGGTTTGTGCGCAGTTGGGCGGCGACATTGGTCGAATCCGGATAAGCATAATCTTGGGCAGTTTGGTGCCTCTTGTAATGTTTTTAAGCTGGGATGCTGTAGCCCTGTGCATAACCCCTCATCTTGGAGCCAAAGATCCCATCGATGTGTTCATGAGGTTCGTCATATCTAGTTGCTAACACCTTTTCATTCTTTGCTTACTTTTATTACAACTTGAGACTTCTCATGGACTTTTCATAAATTTTCCATAGGAACCAAAACCCTAGTGTCTTTCGTGAATGTGTACCTAGCAACAAGCGTCATGGTGTTCTTTCTTTAGATTCATATTATCACAAGGTTTTCAGTAAAATTAGATTGTTTCTAGACGTCAAAAAAATCATCTCCATGATTCATAAAGAGGTCTCCTTTATGGTGAGGAACATGGTGCAAGTGTCCCGTTGTGGTTAATGTTGACCCCAGGTACTTGCAAAAAGAAATTGAATTAGTTGGTACTTGCGACATTTACCACTATGGGACAGGTAGTTTTTTCTCTTGTGAATGATTATATAGAGACCTCCTTACGAATCATGGAGAAGATATTTTTCTTATTTTAGAGTTATCCGCAAAGTCATTGAAAAGTGGGTGACTAGACCGGACTTTGACTGAACAGTAGATTTGTTCCCAAAGAGAGCTTGTGTCGGGAATTAAAAACAAATGTTGGGTGCAAAGTTTGAAAGCACCAAAAACGGTGCTAAAAAAACTTATGACCTAAGTTTTCCTGCGCGCCTCGGAGTTTCTAGCAACAATCCAGCCTGACACCACAGACCATCTGGGTTTAGTAAGCTTTCTCCTATGCGACAGGCTCTGACTCACTAAATCAAGGCACTCACCCAACCTTTCTCTCCCAAGAATGACTCTAGGTGAATTTACGTTTCGAGCAATTTTATCATGATACAGGCCCAGTCAGCCCTCAACTTTACAGATAACTCAATTGTCTAGAAGCTCCTGAAACATATTAATATTACTGAAGACTTTTGTTTTCTTCCAGAACATTATTTTTTAAGACCTGCAGGAAGTGTACTAACCGTTTCTTGATGATATGATCCAGAGTAGGTGGTCCAGGGCCTGCATTTGTTGTGGAATCATTTGCTATCTTAGCAGTGGCGACCTCCTTCATTGGAACAGTACTCGGGTTGCAAGAGTTTTTCCTAGAGCAATGGGGCGAGGCACAAGGTTGCACTGCCAATTCATTGTAGTTTTTGGGTTGACCTTGCCAAACTGTATTCCTTCCTTCCTTGACGTGCATCAGGAATTTAGGACCCCATGGATTTTCAACCATTTCTGTGCGGCATCCAATATTTCATGGGTTCGTGCATTTTTCGCACGGATTCTGTACGAATTTCATACTAATTATGCATTGAATCCGCATGGATTCTACATCCACTCTTTTCGTTATCTAACAAAGTGTAGAATCCGTGCGGAAAATGCACGAACCCATGAAATATCGGATGTCGCACGGAAATTGTTGAAAATCCGTGGGGTCCTAAATTCCTGATGGTTGTTATGATTTCAATTTTTATGATATAAAGTAGCGAACTCATGCAATCTGTAATTGAAAATTGGCCAGGTAAGCTGTCAATCCACCACCAAGCACCACCACCACTGTTTGGATGGTGGAACAGGAACGGTCCTCGTGCAATCACGTCGGTGCTTGTGCTTGCACCTCCTCTTGTGGCTTCATCACTTGTCTCCGATGCTTTCTTTTCCGCATCAGACCTTGCGGTAATTCTTCCAAACCCCTCCTACACATACCAATCTTGGCAAAGTCACGTTTTTGCACTAGTAGGAAATGTGTTGTTCTTCACTTACTATAAATGAAAAAGGAATGAAACCGCACTAGGCACATGGGTTGTGTCAGTGCTGGAGAGTGGTTTTGGTCACAAGAAGATAGAAATATAAGCATAATATTCAGCCACTATTTACTGTTCCCACGAAATGGAGAATGAAAAACGACAGCTTGCGATACGCGGGTACACACATACAATAACGATATGTTAAACATACAATAAAAATACATTAATAGTATGTTCAACATATGATAAATGTACATCCTACGTAATCACCTTTGTTTGGGCCTCATGTTTTGAGTAGGTCTTCCTTTTGTTCAAATTTCTTTCTTTTTTGAGCACCACATGCAATGTTCTTCACTAATTCCGACATAAAACTTGGTCCCATTTGAATTACATTATTCACAATATGATCGATTGAATCTGTCATTTTAAAACCATGAATCCTTGGTCCTTTAGGAGTTAGAGAATCCTTGTTGAGTTGGCATGCAAAAGAATCTCCAACACATGAAGAAAAGGAATCTGTCACCTTGGTTTGTAATGTTGAGTTCAATTTGAACAAGCGAGCTCTCTTCACATGTGAGAGTATGTTAGATCTTTAATTTTGACATGACCTTGCTCTAAGTAATTTGTGGTTGGCACAAATCTCAAAAGGTGCCATGCCATTACTACTCAAGAATCTTATGTAGAGCCTTCCTTCAATTGTTATGAACATTCATCACACTTTTCTTTCTTTCTTTTGTCTTTTAAAAGAACGGTGGTATCAAGAAAACAACTCATTCATCACTCAACCCCTAAAGGACCAAGGATTCATGGTTTAAAAAAGGACAAATACAATCAATCATCTTGTGGAAAATATAATTCAGATGCAACCAAATTTTTTATCACCAGAATCACTGAATAACATTCATTTGCATGTGTTGGTCAATAAATAAATAAATTTGAATAGAAGGAAGTGCACATAGTACCTACTCAAAAATGCTAAGAAAGAAAACATGAGTCCCAGTTTGGACTTCTTGGTCTTGTAGGGGTTAATACCAGAGTTGGGCGTGTATCTAATATAAATAAGTAATAATAAACGAATGTTCATTACACTGTAGAACACTGTTCTAGTTGGGTTCATTTCATGCAGAAGATGCCATACACGCCCACTAGTTAATACGCCAACGTCAAATAATTGCCGATTTTGAACCTCATGATTGGTGAACTTGTGAATTTCAGGGGGCTTACGGAATGACGAGTTTGTATGGGGTCATCCCACCCATCATGGCTTGGGGCTTACAAAAGCACAGCCTCGAAGCGAAACCGACCGCAGAGAGGGAAAAAAATGCTGAAAGAAGCATGTCTGTACTGGGTGACAGGATCACACTGGCAACAGTGGGCGCATGCGCAATGGCGGTGATCGTCACCCAAGTGATGATAGATCTGCCTCACTTCTCTTCCTCTGCACCTGAGGTCGTCGCCACGTTCGACCGGGACGATGTCACCCCCGCTAGCAGTGTGATTTCTCAACCCTTTTCTACACTTGCAGCACCTTGAGCCTGTAACTATCCTTTTCAAGTTTGGCCCGTGCTAGAGTCCGGCATGACAGTTCCAGTGGCATAACCAAACCATCCTTGCGTGTGTGCACTAGTAGAAAAGGTGGCACTCCCTAGGAAAAATCATTGTGCATGTGTGGAATTGGGCACCAATTGCCTGGGCATCTCCCTCGGTAGTGCCACCTTTTCTACTAGTGGTGTTTGTGTGCAGCGTCTCTATTCTATAATAGATTGGCCTCTTTTTGTCCATGTGACATAGTAGAACTTGTACCCCAACAAACTTTGCATTCAAATTATCTGTCCATGTGACATAGTTAGTAGAACTATCCCCAATACACTCCTCGTTCACATTGATGTAGAGTTATTTTTTCTCCTTATGTACTGTGAGAAGTACATGTTGCACCCATTAGATATTTACTATTGTTACCCTGTAAATTATCAAGCTAGAAAATTTATTGTTTTGTAGATAGTTGGCAGGTGTTTCAACTTTAATGTATATACATTGAGAGCCTGATTCCCTGTGAGACCCGTCTTTGCCCACATTTCCATTTAAATACCTAAATCAGCCTAGTATGACTTGGGACAAGGCTCACATGTGGGTAGGCCCTTAGCTTTTAGCCATGACTAGACAAACTACTCTAATAGACTCTTTATTCAAGATGGTCTTGGGGCCAGTACTGTAAGTGTATACAGTCCCTATTAGGACGAATATATTGATTTGTTCATGTTCATTTGATTCCACAGATTTGTCTTTTGGTCTTCAATTACAGTGTCTAAAAATATAGCACTGCTTGCTAATTAGCTTTGTTTGTTTGAGCACGAGTAAGGTAGAAATACAGAAAACCGTGAGGACCCACGAACCAGATTGTAGACTTCTACTGGAACGGAGACATTCTTCACTCATTTTTGGGAATGTCTGACAACTGTGACAATTCTAGGTGCAAGTTGTGATATTTTTTGAAAATGAGTGAATTCGGGAATTGGTAGGAAATTTGATAGGCACGGTTTATGAGTAGAATGGCCTATCAGTTTTGGATGATTCCTTGCACGAATTTTTTTATCATAATACTTGGTTATTGAAGAGTCTAGGAAATGGTTTTAGGTTTTGACAAACTTTCACTTTGAAATTTTGTATAAAATTATTTATTGGGAATAAAATAATGGATTTGGATTGCCTCTTCATGATTTTTCCTTCTCTCTTTATGAAAAATAAGTCCTTGTCATAACTCCCATTTCTAATAAGCAAAACTTCTTCTTTTTTTAAACTTGAAAGAGTGAAACGACTATTCATTAAGTGCAAAGAGAAGGGAAAAAAACAATCAATCCGGATCCCAAATGAGGGGCGGCAAGCTAGTGAGAGTGGGAGCAAGCTTCCATTTGGCTAAAAAAATACTACCAATGCAAAAAATCTCATTGATACACCAAATAGAAGTGAAGTCCTTCGCCAAAGCCACTTGCTTTTTATCCCCACACTTGTGAAAATACTTAAGAACTGCGTTCCTACGTGCCATCTCTACATGGACAATGTCTCTCCAAGCTAGGTGGCAAATTTGCACAACGTTGACCGATTCTTGCTGGAAAATAAACCGGTTCCTGGCACACTATAATTGCCAAAAGATAGCAAGGCGCAAAACGTCCCAAGCCAAGTGGCGTGGTCTCCCAGAGAAGGAGTATCCTCTCCCGGCGAGGCGGGTGCCGGGCACAATTCCTGTGAGCATTTCGCGCAGAGACATGTGACTCAACAATTCCAGAGTTGAACGGATGCTAGCTAGGCAAATCTGCACTCAACACTTATTTCGTTATAATGGGGATATTCAAATTATCAAAACCCATATGATAATGACAGTTTAGGTGGAGTTGAGCTAAATTGTACCCGTAGATTGGGTACTTCACTGAAACTGGACAAAACAACTAATCATCGAAATTTTCGAATGGCCATAACTTACTCAAATTTTGTCCAAATTGAGCATATGAGGTGTTATTTGACATCTACAAAAAAAGTAGATGTCAAAAAACACCTCATATGCCCAATTTGGACAAAATTTGAGTAAGTTATGACCATTTGAAAATTTCGACAATTGGTTGTTTTGTCCAGTTTCAGTGAAGTACCCACTCAGTGGGTACAATTTAGGTCGACTCGACCTAAACTGTATTTTCCCAAAATCATGGAATTTTCCCATTATAATGAAATAGCTCATACTCCATAAACATGTGTTCTAGGGATTCATGGAGGCCTGATGCACAGCAAACGCAATAATGGTCCGGTCCAGAATGATCAACCAGATGGCGCCAGAATAATCGACAGAGTTGGTGACGATGGTTATGAGATCGCCAATATGCAAAAACTTCTTATTTTCTCAATTATTGTCACTAGTAGAAAAGGTGGCATTGCCGAGGGAGATGCCCAAGCAAGTAGTGCCCAATTCCACACATGCACACTGATTTTGTCTGGGCAGCGCCACCTTTTCTACTAGTGTGTATTTAGACCTACCTAATAGAATCTATATTCATGCATGGGGCCAGTACTGAAAGTGCATACAGTCCCGTAATGGGAGAAATATATTGATTTGTGCATGTTCATTTGATTCCACAGATTTGTCTTTTGGTCTCCGGTTACATTGTGTAAAAATAGAGCCCTGCTTGCTAATCACTGTAATCAGCTCTGTTTCATTGAGCACGAGTAAGTAATTATATTGTTAAGTTAATGTTGGTAGTGAGTGCCAGAGCAATAACGCCGGACCATGCAATGCCGATTAACTTGCTCTAGCATCTTGCTCCTTTCAATAGCTGCTCATCAAAAACAGCAACCAGATCGCAGCTACCTTACCAAATAAGCTGATCCTACAAGTGAGCCTCGAAGGATCCAGGAAGCTACCTCGGAAACTACGGAGCAAATACTCTTCACTAATCCGGGAGCCTGAAGAAAACAACACACAACACCGAATTAAGAATTTTTGCACTTGGGGTATGACAATGCACTTGTCCCCCGTCGAACAAAAATGAACCTTTTTTGAAGTTGCAAGGGGGTATAATTTTGGTACTTGTGGGTTTTAGGATTAGGAATTGAAGAATTGTTAAAGTGGGAATTTTGGAGGTTTCTAATTACTCCAATCATGCAAAATTTTGGTCACACATGGATTAAATGTAACACTGGTACTTCATTTACAACAAAACAATGTATTAAGGGGGTAGTTGAAAATGGATACAAAGTTATTTGCATTTTCTACCAAAACATCAAGGCATTTAAAGCACCTATGCACATCAAATGAGTACTGCACGTTGTGCTATACATTTTAGCTATTGCTGCTACGTAATACAACTCATAGTACCATGTGTCTCATACAACGTACTAAACCTATTAATATGCATCCAAGTCATTATGCAAGCGTTCGTTGTCTATTTTTTCCAATAGTAGTGCAATATTACACTCCACCAAATGCGGTTTTGCTTCTGTTGAAACTTTGATATTTGCCTCCGTTAGCTCACCCTGCACTCGCACATTGTTCTCTTGTCCAAGCCCACCCCTTGTTCTTACTAGTACGTTTTCCCATGCGAATATAGTTGCGTCTTTGACAACCCATTAGTGTCCCTCACGAGATGGCTTCCACAATGCTTTCATGAAATTTGTACACCTTGCTCACCAAGATCCCCGCTCGTCTTGCCTTCCTCGTCCCCTTGTAGGCCAATCTAACACAACCTTCATCTTCACAATCCATTTGCCTTGTCCAAACTCTAGCACCCTAAATAGAACAAAAAAACTCAATATACGTGGTACTGAGACTACTAACACGGTAGTCCCAAAATTTATGGAATACAAAGGGCATTCCCTCATAACTTAGAAGAAAGGATCCAAATGAAGATAAACTTTGGGTTCAATTTTCAAAAGCGTGCTCCTCTACATAGTAGTATTATGTTATGTACATTCTAATACTATATTTATTTCACTATTGATAAATAAAAAAACTAAAACATTGAATGTCAAATCAATTAGAAAATGAACAATTGTTTGAAGTAAAGGAAGAAAAAAAATTAGAAGAAAAGAGAAGAGAGAAATGTAAATTAAAATGATTCATTTGGTAAAAAATTGAAATTTCAAAAAATCCTAGGAAAAACATATTATTTTACATAAAAACAAAAAATACCAAGAAAATAAACATGGAAAAAAAAACCCCAAAAAATCAACCAAAAAAATTTTAAAAACTAAACACAGTAAAGAATTTTATAAAAACTAAAAACCATTTCAAAAAACCAAATGAAATTAAGTAATGTTAAAAATTTAAAAAATTTAAAATCTTTAAAAACAATAATAAAAAATAACAATTAAAATACTAAAATTAAAAAAAAAAAAAAATTAAAAAAAAAAAAAAAAAATTCAACGAGACCCAGACCCTGGCCTTGGGCCTTGGCCCGATTGGCCAAGGGTCAGGGCCTTGGCCTTCGTTGGCCAAGGGCCACGGCCTTGGCTGGCTCTCTCAACCCCACGAAGCTCCGCGGGGTTGACAGATGCGTTCTTTGGGAGGGCGCGTCCAACTATGAAATGGCTTTTTTAAAAGCCCATTCTAGGTATTCCTAGTATATAATGCCTAAGCCATCACATATTCTACACATTTCACATTTTACCTCTCAAAGGTCATGCTCTCACTATTGTATTTTTTGCAAATGATACTAGTTAGGTTATACAACTCAATATATAGGCGTTCTTAGATGTGTAGATGATAATTTTTTCACCAATTTTTTTTTTAAATGCATATCTACGATGATTTTAACCTTGTTTTCTTTAAATTTTTGTAGGCATGTTTGATTGGAGCAAACATCGTGATGTATAACAAGTTTTGGTAAGTATTATTATCAAAAATTCGTTTATTTTCGAAAACTTCTCATTCATTTCTTGTTTTCACCTCGAATCACTTGATCTTACTTTTAATTACACATATTTATGTATGCTTGCATTTTAAACATTGAATTTGGATTAAAAATATATATATAGGCATCAACTACTAAATTTAGTATATTTAGTCCTACAGGCTCATATTTTTCATAAATTTCTGTAATTCAAAAGACAAATTCCACGTTAAGGCCCCTAAAGGTTAGGGGCACCTAAATTTCATATTAAATGCAAAGATTTCTCTTTGAAATTGCTAAATATAGCATAATATACCACACATGATGAAATTTGGTGTACATTTCTGCAATTCAGAAGACTATCAGTATTTTAGGGCCCCTAGAGGTTAAAGGCATTCAAATTTCATGTTGGGTTCCAATATTTATAGTCAAAATTTTCTAAATTTAGCAAATTCTACCATACATGCTCAAATTTGATGTAGATTTCCACAATTTGGAAGACAGACAATATGTTAGGGCACCTAGAGGTTTGGGGGACCCAAATTTCATATTGGGTTTCGAGATTGTAATGAGAAGCTGCTAAATTTAGCAAATTTTTCTATACTTGCTCAAATTTGATGTAGATTTCCACAATTTGGAAGACAGACAATATGTTAGGGCACCTAGAGGTTAGGGAGACCCAAATTTCATGTTGGGTTTCGAGATTTGTAGTCAGAAGCTGCTAAATTTAGCAATTTTTTCCATACTTGCTCAAATTTGATGTAGATTTTCGCAATTTGAAAGACAAACAACATGTTAGGGCACCTAGAAGTTAGGGGGACATAAATTTCATGTTTGGTTCAGAGATTTGTAGTCAAAAATAGCTAAATTTAGCAAATTTTGCCATATATGCTCGAATTTGATGTAGATTTCCACAATTCAAAAGACAAAATATTTGTTAGGGTCCCAACAGGTTACGGGCACCTAAATTTCATGTTGGGTTCCGAGAGTCACTGTAGAAAGCTGCTAAATTTAGCAAAATTTGCCATAAATGTTCAAATTTGATCTAGATTTTTGCAATTCCTAAACAAAAGATTTGTTAGGGCCCCTAGAGGATAGGGGCTTTCAAATTTTGTGTTGGATTCCAAGATTTATTGTTAAAAGTTGCTAAATTTAGAAGAATTTGCAATAAGTTCTCAAATTTGATGTAGATTTCCATAATTCAAAGGACAAATTCATTAGGGCCCTTAGAGGTTACGGGCACCCAAATTTCATGTTGGGTTTTGAGATTCATAGTAAAAAGCTGCTAAATTTAGTAGATATTGCCATAACTTCTCAAATTTGATGTAGATTTCCGTAATTCAAAAGACAAAAAAAAATTTAGGGCCCCTAAAGGTTAGGGGCATCAAAATTACATGTTGGATTTTGAGCTTTATAGTGAAAAGCTGCTAAATTTAGCACAATTTGCTATAAATGCTCAAATTTGATGTAGATTTCCGCAATTTAAGAGACTAGAAATTCGCTAGGACCTCTAAAGGTTAGGAGCACCCAAATTTCATATTGGGTTTCAAGATTTATAGACAGAATCTACTAAATTTAGTAGATTTTTCGTATATGTTCATATTTGATGTAAATTTCCGCATTTTGAAAGACAAACATCATGTTAGGGTCCTTAGAGGTTAGAGGCGCTCAAATTTCATGTTGGGTTTGAAGATTTTTAAATAAAAGAAACTAAGTTTAGCATATTTCGCAATGTACACAAGAACTTGCTACCAATTTCTGCGATTTGAAAGCAATTCAGAACATTACGGTTTCTAGGAAAAAATGGCCTTGAAATTTCATCTTAGGGTTTTTTAAATTATAAAAGTGACATAGTAATGTAATTCTTTAGTTAAAGTAGTCCAAATTTTACTTATATTTGTTCAATTGACATTGGCAGATCATTCTGTGACGCTTGGAGTCGATGGGTTATACCATGACCTCAAGGGAGTGAAGTATCGTCATTTGGGAGAAGAAGACAATTATACATATGAATAGGTCGTAGTGGAGCAGTAATATAGATCATCTATGTATGCAAGGGAGTAGGATAGTGGCAATGTAGTAGGATAATGCAAATATTATTTACTTTATAGTGTATGCCTTCATTTGTTTATGAAAAGAAGCGTTTTGTTTTGACTTCTATCAAATTGTACTAAAATATTATTGCACATCATGTTTAGTTTTCTTTTAATTCATAGAAAATTCAATATGAATGAATGTGTTGTTGCTATTCAAAAAATGAGTATATATGAAATTTTAGAGGGGCAAAATTTCATAAAAACTGCAAATTTTGTTCCGTCATGGCTGTCGGACAATGCACTTGGCCAAGTGCAAAAATTCCTAATTCAGTGTTTTTCATACATCTTCATCACTGGTGCATAAAGCACTCATAAAGATTTATGTGTAAATATTTGCTCCTCCCATAGTAGAAGCCCCATTGACGAGTGAGGGCATTACGCACCGGTGGATTGCACCATTTTCAAAATATGTCGATTCCACTTGAATGTAATGCACTAATAGAAATTTTCTTATCTTTCCATCCTATTTTTTGTAGCACAGTATCTCTTTTGGACATTTAAGTAAATTTGGCCACAATGAGAGAGAACGATCACAGTTGCTATTTTTGAAATGAATAATTTATTGCAAAATTTGGAAACGGACAGATTGAGGAATCTATACAATTGTTCCTAAGCAGTTGCAATGAAAGCAAACTACCTACACTACCTTGTTGCATAGCATGTTCAATGAAAGTTCAAGTAAACTTTCAAAGTTGAATCTTGGTCGAAAACCGGAAAGAAACCTTTCATGTGTTGTATGCAGGGGAAGGCCTCTTGGGTGGGGAGTTCCTGGATTTTCGGGCACGGCCTTGGGCTACCGCCCTCAACTTTGTGCCCTCAAATCCAGCAACCCCCTCCCCCAGTCCCCCTTGAATCTTTTCCCTATACGTAACATTTTTCATCCTTCAGAATCCCATTCCTGTAGAAAATTATTCAATGTGCCATAATTTTTATAATTTTTATTTAACGTTGTAGACTTTTATTTCAAGTGGTAATTGTATTAGAGAGAAATGTGGAATTTTATTTTATTTTGTATAGGAGACAAATAAGGAATTTTACACCATCTTCTTTGGGTGTTTTTGCACTACGGGTGTCATAGTTTTGAACAAAAAAAAGTGTGTAATGTTGTAAAGCAATTGATTTTATGACGTAATGTAAAAAGTAGGGAAAATACCTGAAATATTTTAATATAGTAAAAGGAAATTTTTTTGAGTATTTTTTAACTTTTCAAATATTTTATATTATTTTGGAATCTTTTGGAATATTCTTATTGATGGCATTTTATCCGCTTGCGAACCATGTCGAATGCATATTCCAACCACACCACAAGCTTCGTTTTAATTAACCAACCAAGCTTACAAGAAATTTTTTGGAAACTCGCCATTTTAAGGAGCGTTTAATGTAAAGGAACGAAAATTGTCGCAATAAACCTCTAAAATCGACCTTGCTCGCAAAATCTTTTTTGAATCTTTTTTGAATACGATACCCTTATGTTATAGGAATTGAGGAAAAACACTACCATCACTATATTTTCAATGAAACGTATCAATTAAGGCAATATTGTATTTATTCTACAGCGCCATCCAACACAACGTATTACATTTTGGTCCAAGTATTATTTTATATTATTATTGAAATCTTAATATACATACAATCCTAGAATTCCTTCACTGTGGTTAAATTTTTGTCAAAAAACCAATTTCAATGACCAATAGAAAATGTTTACAACCAAATTTCGCTTGTTATGCGATGTCACACTACACATTTTGGACAACCGTGAAAACACCCCTTTGTCTTTTTTATCTTTTTTGAATCTTTTGCTTTGTTCTTTTTCTAACCTTTTTTTGCTCCCCGTGTTCTCGTGTGTTCCTCGTGTTTCATGTACTTTTGCTTTTACTTTTCCTTAACTTTCATACTGTAGGTTCAAAAGCTATGAAACGACTTTAGTGCACCCCTACTCGTTGAGAGCTTTTCAACAGTACCGAGAATGACATCAAAAACCTCCATATTCCATTTTTCATAATTCAATTCAAATTATTGTAGCAAAATTCAATTAAAAATTCATAACTTTCACACCGTAGGTCCAAATGCAACGAAACAAACTCTGTGCACCCCTCCTTATCGAGAGCTTTTCAGCAGTACCAAGAATGCAACTGAGGGGCACACAGATGGGGAGATCTCAACATAACAAACAAGCAAACAAACAACCTATCTTAATCCCTAACTGCATGAGCGTCCAATTTTTGGACGATGTATAGATTTCATCCATAATTTCTCATCCATCATGTACTTTTTGCAGTGTGGAATTTTTATTGTAGATTCTATGGGAAGTTAGCTTCATGCACATGTGATCCGATTAGAAAGGGAATGATTTGTGAAATTTTTATGCCTCATTTCATGTTGTAGTGATTCACCCAAAATTTTGAGTTCAGTGTAAAAGTGCTCTAAAAAAAAGTCAACTTGTAAAAGTAAGCAACCAAAAAATCTCCAAAAATCAGTACACTTAGAGTATTACATTTCAACCAATCACAAAAAAATTCATCCGTAGATTGTCAATATCTTATTCGTAATTGAATTACAAAATAATTTTGAATTTCACATTCCAAATTTTATACAAAATTATTGGTAATAGCAATCATAGATCTAATTGTATGGATAAAATCTAAAATTCAAAATGCACAACTTTTATTCATACATCAAGTTCAAAATATCCCTCTAGGTTGCATTTTATAATGCATCTTTGCAAAACTGCCGAATTTGGAAAGGGCTCTAGGCATTTAGGGGTTAACCCTTAACTGCCTCAGCGTCCATTTTTTGGACGATGTACAGATTTCATCCATCTTTTCGCATCCATCGTGCACTTTTTGTAGTGTGGATTTTTTACCATAGATTTTATGGGAAGTTAGCTTTATGAATGTGTGATCCGATTAGAAAGGGGATGATTTGTGAAATTTTTATGCCTCATTTCATGTTGTAGTGATTCACCCAAAATTTTGAAGATTTCAGTGTAAAAGTGCTCTTAAAAAAGTCAACTCATAAAATTAAGCAACCTAAAAATCTCCAAAAATCACTGCACTTAGAGTATTACATTTCAACCAATCACAACAAATTTCATCTACAGATTGTTAATATCTTATTCGTAACCAAATTACAAAAGAATTTTGAATTTTGAGTTTCAAATTTTATACAAAAATATTGGTGATAGCAATTGTAAATCTAACCATATGGATAGAATCTAAAATTCATAATGTACAA
The DNA here is from genome assembly GCA_022496805.1 of Pohlia nutans. Taxonomy (NCBI): domain Eukaryota; kingdom Viridiplantae; phylum Streptophyta; class Bryopsida; order Bryales; family Mniaceae; genus Pohlia; species Pohlia nutans. The sequence continues at coordinate 10,264,044 of CM040092.1, read as the reverse complement.
CTTTTATTCATACATCAAGTTCAAAATATCCCTTTGCATTGCATTTTATGATGCATCTTTGCAAAACTGCTGAATTTGGAGAAGGCTCTAGGCATTTAGGGGTTAATGTAAACTACATGGTGATCCATTTCCACTACATTTTTTGCATTTGAGACTTTGTATCAAATCCAAATACAACTTGAATGTCTCCAAAATTAACTTCAAGAACTAACCACAACTACAATAAACAATTCACAACAAACATCACAAAAATCATCCATTTTATAATGAGAAACCAACAATCAATCATTCATACATTACATTCTTACCCTAAGGTAGGATGTCCTAAAACCACCACCTCCCCCAATTATGACATGTAGGGCTTTTTTGGGGCCACCACAGTCGAGACTCAAAACCATCAATTTCACTATTCAAGTAAACCAATGGCATGCCAAGCATTGCGAAGAAATAGTGGTGGTTTTGGGTTAGCTCATGAGCGGAATCTAGGAACAACAAAGTGTGAACTTAAGAAATTGGTATGTGATGTATGGGTTAGAGGTTACTTTCCACTTTGGAATTTTGTATAAAATTGACAAATGCGAATTAGATGTTGCAAATTTTTGCAATCCTCATCAAAACCTATTTCGAATGCGGTCATATTTTTTTTTCGAATTTAGCACTGCCAAAAATAGGCCAGATTGCTTAAGTTGGTGGTTTTAGGACAATCAACCATAGTATGAAAACCATACTTTTAAAGCTATGTAATATCTAGTAGTTTTTTATATAAAAGGGATTATATTTTATTAAAGAGAAATGTGAAAATTTAGAAAGCAAAGAGACAAAAAAAATTCAAAGAATTTTATTTTATTTTGAATCAAGTGGTGTCCAACTTCATTTGAAATAAACAAATGAAAGAAGATTCAAAGAAATTGATAACAAAAGATTCAAAGACGACAAAAAAAACAGTGTTAAGATTCCTTGGTTTTCTTCCAAACAAAGATTCCTTCCACATTTCTCTTTCACAATTACCAAATGAGACAAATTTATACAAGGTGTCATAAAATTTTGGAATGAAAATGGTATCTTTGTGTGCAAGAAGATTTCTTTGTGGCGACATGGGTGAAATTTTCTAGAAGAATGAACAATTGTAGGTCCATGAATGTTACGTAAGCTACATTTTGACTTCCCTTCTCAGGTTAAGCATATTCATAAGAAGTGTCAATTAGAAGTGCACATAGCTGCACAAGAGCATGGCAACAAGCATTTGAACCAGAAAAGAATGATGGACAAGTAAAGAACGAGGGAGGACAACCTCGTGATACATATAGATATATATGTATGCATATGTGTATATATATTTCCAAAATCTCAATGGAGAAGCCTATGAACAAACTGCACCCCCGGGCTGGTCCTTTCAACTACACAGCTTCAAGCTCAGCAAAATCCTTTTTGTTTGTCTGGCTATCAACAGCGTTTGTTTGTACAAGCGGAGTTTCAGCAAATACTACCCTTGTCATCATCCCCTTTCCTACTCCAATTCCACTCTCAAATCCTCTCATTCCTTGTGACAATCTGGCAGCTGCTGCACATGCACCCATTTCCAACCACACCCTAAGTCAGAAAAGAAAAAAAAAGAAAAACATCCACTGTATGACCCTCAACTTGACGACCAATCTAAGGACCCATATTGTGGAAAATATAATCCAACTTTTGTATCATCTACATCACTGAAGAATATTGCATGCGTTGGTCAAAATGTAACTAGAATTGAATAAAAGAACATTCCCATGTGCTACGGAAAACACAAGTCCCCAATTCGTGGTTTAGGGTTAAGGCCAATGAACGGAGTAAATTGGTAATTTGTCACACATTGACTAATTGAAATTGACACTTGACTAGTTGAATACACAAATCTTAAGGGCAAAAAAAACTGAAGACACATTTTACATCTTGATTGGTTGAGATCCCTTAAATTAACTACCATGACCGGATGATTTCAAAAGAAAAGAATTCATGATTGGTTCCTCCCAAACACTGGCCGAGGCTTCACGGTTTGAAAATGACCAATTTGATTAATCATATTGTCAAAAGTATAATTCAGATGGGGCTAAATTCTGTATCACCGAAGACTGTTGCATGCGTTGGTCAAAAGGTAATTAAAATTGAACAAAAGAAAGTTCCCATGACCCACTCCAAACTGCTAAAAAAACATAGGGGTTAATTTTCAGGGCCAATTTGATGTATGAAAAGTGTAATGGGGCCAGATTTTATATCAGGGAAGAACAGTGTCAGAACAAAAGGAAGTCCCTAGTAGAAAGGAGAGGAGGGTGAGAAAGGAGAGGGTACCTGAAAAAGGGAGGAGATGGAAATGGCGAGGTGCATGAAAGCTGAGGCAATGGAGGATCCTGCAGCCACTAAAATTGTTGTTGTCATGCCTGGACTACTCTACATTACTAAAACGCTAAACCCATGCTTGGCTTGGCTTACAGCATCTTGGAGTTTCCCAAAGTGAGCTCCAGATCATCAGCCGTGACTTTGCGCTTGGCTCCCACCACGACCTCGGGCGCTCGATCGAGCTCCCACAACGCACCCAGTCTCTGCACAGGCCCTTCCAGCTCGAGCTCCGACGGGCACCGCGCCAGCCTCTCGCCCATGAAGCTCCGCATGCGCGAGGACACGGGACTCACCGGCACACTGATGGACTTCTGCATGGGATTCCGCCACTGCTGCGAAAACGTGGTCGATTCCTCCGGCGCCCCGAACGGGCTCGGCAGCGCCATCCCCCTCCCTGGAGGGCCTTTCGGCGGCACCCTCACTCCGTTCGTCCACTTCCCGGAGCTCGGGCTGTACACATTCGCAAACTCAAGCGCTGGTGGAGGTGCCACAGACTCCGAGTACCCCTCCACCGGCGTCCGGGCGCCTTCCGGCGTGTCGCAGTAGCCTGACCAGAGGTGCGGCCCACTAGAAGCTTGTGCGGCTACAGCTGCCGCCGCGAGAAACGAGTGCTGGCTCCACGCGCCGGGAAAGGGATTGGTGGAGGCGAAATCAGGCAGGCCTGCATCCCATTCTGGTTTAACTGGCACCGCTCGCGGTGAGCTCAATGGCGGCGTCACGGGTGCACTTGACGAGCCTGCGCGCTTGACATGTAACGGTGGAAGGCCTGCACTGGAGCTTGTGCTAACGGTGCCATTGTTTCCGTTTCCCGGCCCTGATGACAAGCCCTTCAACCATGGGATGAGTGATTCGCTTGCTCCCGGGTACGAGTTTGTTGGACTTGCATCGGAGTGCGATGCGCTCACTTCCATTTTATCCCCTGCTGGCTTCGATCCCTGACATTGTTTACCATCTCTCATTGGTGATGAGAATAATTCAAGTGCTTACGTCACAGACACATACTGAGAAACTTAGTAACTTTTTTCCACGGTGCTCATTAATGGCCTTGCTTAGAACAATCTGCAATAAAAATCTGAACCTATATATGTGCATTGATCTTTTGAAAGCCTAGATACTAAAACTGTATCCCGTGTTGACCCCTAGCCACTCGTCGCTTCCACTCAACAGCTAAATCTCCATAACCACTGATCTATGGGGCTGTCTACTATCCCTTCGAGAATGGTCTACACGCTGAATGATTGCATAAGAAATCAATGATAAAAAAAATGCTGATGTTGTCTCATGTGTGAACTCTCTCCAGAGCTTTTTATTGACGGATATCCCAATGAAAGCACACTCCTACACATTGATTGAAATGCTTAAATAATAGTATCCTCTACCTGCATTGCTGTTTTTTATTTTTATTTTTGGCACAAATGAACCTGCATTAGTGTTTTGAAACTCGGTGTACTGACAACTAGAGAGTGCACACTCCTACACATTGATTGAAATGCTTAAATAGTATCCGGTACCTTTTTGTACTGACAACTAGAGAGTGCTCAGAGTGCTACATTTGAATATGGTTGTATTGTGGTACTATTCAAGCAATACACTGTAGAGATAGGCCTATTAGGGTGTAAAGACCAGAGCATCATACCTTGCGGTACGTGGTGCCATCTTCTTCCACAGTCCATCCCGCTTCAGCACACAACGCCTTGAGCACCTCGTTGTTGTCGCAGTGCTTCGGCAATTTGTAGTTCCCATACAAACGCAGCCCGGCGAATATCTTGGCAGCTATGGCCCTGCGCCGTCGCTCCCTCCGCTTGTTATTCTCCCTCTCTTTCCATGTCGGCAGACGCGTCCCGGACGTCATTGCCTCCACAACAATCACCTACTCCACTCAACCCCCCTTCACAACAATAATATCCCACCAACTCTAATATCTTCTCATAGAAACAATCACTTCCATCCAGATCGAGCACCAGTCACGAGATCCATTGCTTAACCTCCGCCATGATACTTCACCTGTCCAAAACAAAAAAGCCCTCAGTAAGAAACCAATTCATCACACACATTATTAACTAACTCTGCTTCAAAACCACAACCATGTAAGGTTTGGAGCCCCCAACATTCATCATTAACTCTTCTTCAAAAACCACGGTTCGGAGCCCCAACATTCACCACGTGCACATTATTGACTCTTCTTCAAACGAATCTTCAAAGAGCAGATCTGGACGGGGGTTTCTAAGCAAAAAGGGGGAATCACGGGTGTTGGTAGAAGAAGAGAGTAGTACCAATTGGAACTTGACAGTGAGATCGGAGAGAGCAACTCGCAGGACCATCCAAGAGGCAACTCAGTGATAAACGCCTCTGCTTTCAAATCAGGAGCTTCTGACGCACACAATCTGGTGGAAAGCCACACACTCGACTCATCCCTCACAACAGCAACGCAGGAGTACTACTACAACGACAGAAAAACCCGGAGAAAACGTCGGGCTACCCATAGCCACTCCCACAACTAGATTTTTTTTACCACACATACACACGCATCGCAGCTCAAATCCCCATCATCTCTCACACATACCACCGTAACCCCCTCTTCACACCGTCACTGACAAAACCAAGGGCTGTTGCAGAGAGAAAATTGACAGAGAGACAAAGATACTATGGGCAAGAGCAATGCTTGTGCAGTTTGTGCAAGTGAGGGAGGATTTGAAGTGTGCTGGTTTGTGGTGAGAGATGATGCTCGCTTGCTTGCAATAGAATAGAAGAGACGAGGCTTGGCAGCCCAGCCGCCACTGGGCCGAGCACTCTGGACCGAGCCAGGGACCTTACCTTGCGTTTTATTATTATTATTATTATTATTATTATTATTATTATTATTATTGTTATTGTTATTACTATTATCCTGGCTGGTTTAGTTGGGTTGGGCCCTGCCTGCTCATCATCTGTCCTTCATTGGGCCGCTGCAGTGCCCTTCTTCACACGAGGGCCTTCGTCAGTCAACTTCACTTACTGCTGGACAACCAGTTTCTTTTCTTTTCTGTTTTTACTTTTTGCAGCTCCCTGCTTGCCAGGTGGGTGAGTGAGTGAGGGATGGTGTTGGGCGTGGTCAACTTTGTTAGAACGTAAAAATCAACAGCCTGACCTCTTTAATATCACCTTTTTGACGTCACATTGCTACACTAAATAGGTGTATTAACCCTAGGAGGACATGGTTAATAATTTGTAGATATATTACTTGGCCTAATGTAGTGTAATTTTTTTTACGGTAATCTAAGATATATATTTATATAGTGTGAAATATTGATGAACTAGTATGAGTCTCCTTAACCCTTAAAGGACATGGCTTTCATGATTCCCATACCCAAAATCTCTTTTAAACTTCATTTTAAGCATGATTCTCTTTTTTATTTACTTTGGTTCCATTCTAAAGAAGTATAGATGCCTTAAATATGTTCGTTTTGACATTTGAAGAACCTCGTTTGGTTCAACGGAGTAGAAGTTATGAGTAAGATTCTCCCAAAAATAAAGTAAACCCGTGGGGCTTAGTGTGTTCTTTAAGGGTTAACCCTTAAATGACATACCAAGCCCTACGTGTTTTTTGGTATTTTGGGAGAATCTTCCTTATAACTTCTACTATGTTGAACCAAATGGGGTTTTTAAAATGCCAAACCAAGCATATTTAGATATCTATACTTCTATAGAATAGAACCAAAGTAAATCAAAAGGAGAAGCATACTTAAAATGGAGTTTAAAAGATATTTTGGTTGTGGGAATCACGAAAGCCATGTCCTTTGAGGGTTAAGGAGACTCGTACTAGTATAAATATTTACACACTATATAAATATTTATCCTAGATTACCGTAAAAAAAATATTGTAGAAGTACACTACATTAGGCCAAGTAATCTATCTACAAACTGTTGACTAATCTAATCTATCTACAAGTTTACCATGAGGTGATTTTTACATAGTAAGCCCCCCTAATTTTCCAGTCCCCTTGATACCCTTATTCAGTGTACATTTTAGATTATTTATAGTCGCACTCTCCATAATCATATCCATCATTCATATTTTGAACAACGAAACTATAAAATAATTAGCTTTGTTGTGAAATTTTCTTTCGTAATCATACCGTTGTACACATTTTACCGTCGATCCTACAGTGCACACACTTTATATGACACAACACAAATTTCAATCATTATTACACTTTATTACAAAATCATAATAAATTCAAAAATGGAGTGACAATTATTTATGTTGTACATAATTTATTATTATGTCTTTTGTAGGAATAATTCACGTGGAACCTACAATAATCATCTTCAGGGTTTTGTCCTCCAATTAGCTAAAGCCATTTTGTTATGTTCTTTATTTATTTATTTTATTGATTTTGGAATAAACTCTTCTTAAAAAAAAGCTTAAAAAAATCATATCTATTGTAGAGTCACTAAAATGTATACTATAAAAAAACTATAGTCACACTCTCCACAATCATAGTAACCAAACCCCACATTCTAAATTCTTTATTATTGTCACAATCTCAAAAATCATATCCACTTTATAGTAACCAAACCCTAGGAATACCTAGTTTGCAACTTGTATCATATTGTCGCTATCACACCTCCTATTGTCACATAAAGTTGCATAAAAATATGATAATTTAAAACTCAAACTTGAGTGATTTGATAGAACATTTTGGGAAAAATCAAGAAGATTTGGTTTTGATTTTCCTATGATTTTCTTTGATACAACAATAGTACAAACATCAACACGTTGTGTGTCGAAAAAGCATTGAACCATGATTATTTACAAACTATGCTATATTCATTTTTTTCTCTTTAATAGTATTGTAATTTGTATGTTTGCAAATGGAACCTATGGAAGATTGAGAATGTAGAAACGTTAAATTCAAGGGGGACATTTAACTATAAATGTCCTCTAATGGTTTTGAGCTTTGTTCTTTATTTGACTCAAACATTTGGAATTGCAAGGTTGAAAGTAGTCTAATGGGATATATTTCACTTTCTTTCCTAAACAACTTTGAATGTTAGGAATAAAATAATAAACTCATTATCAATTTTAATTTTTAAATCTTTCATTGTATACCTTCAATGTTTGAATTGAATAATGATTTGAGGTTGTTGGATTCAATGCCATTTTGTGCAAACAATTTCCTTATTAAAAATAGTATCAACTTAAAGAAGGGCATTCAATAAACTAAAAACTATTGCTTATTGAAGTTTGACATTGCTACTTAATGTTATGAAGTCTAAAAAGCTAAGATGTTTATTGATTTATCAAACATATGTATTTTTAAGAAGTATAAGAAAAACACATCGTTACATAAAACAATAATGGATTTGACGAACAAATATTATGTTAGTATTTTTTGGGATTTTATTGTGAATATTAAAAACCAAAAGGAACATTTTATCAAAAGAATCTTATTTCCAACAACAATTTCAAATTATTGGTTGAAGTCTACAATCCATGGGTAATTCTTAAAAACCTTGATTTTTCATAACTTCTTTTAAAACATAAAATCTAATTATCAACATCCATAAGTTTATTTAATTCTTATTGTTATGTTAGTCATACTCCATAATATAATTATTGCATGTTGTTAAATGCTCTAATCTAGTACAAATGCAACTATACTAAAGAATTTTATAACACTATAGGGCAATGGGAAAGTTGACTCCTCCTTACTTTTCACCAATCTACAAAATCATTTCAAAAACATCACAATCATTGTAGGATAAAAAAATAAACAAAAAATATGTATGTTGAAAATTAAAGTTATATACTTTCCACTTTTCTAGTCTATTTATCAAATCCCACAATAAAACACAACTTCTCTCTTTTTATTTTTTTAAGATTAATTTTTATATTATATCTTGTAGTTTATCTTTTTTATTACTCAATTTTTTATGAAATGACGATGGTGTGAAAAAATTAATTTGAAGAGAAAATGCAATTGTTCCAAAATGCTTTGTCTTACCAAGGCTAAATCTAAATTTGAAGAACACAAACCCAATTGAGAAAAGATCGTTAAGTTTTGAGAACATTAATTCTTAGAGGACTAATGATTCATGGTTTGAAATGACAATTTCACTTGATCATATTGTAAAAAATATAATTAAGATGGAACTATATTTTATATCATCTTGATTAGTGAAGAACATTGCATGTATTGGTCCAAAAACAATTAAATTTGAATAGAAGGAAGTTCCCATAGAATTTACTCATAACTACTAAAAAATATATATATATATGACGCCCGATTTGAGTTTCTTGATCCTTTAGGGGTTAAAACCCACACTATTTTCAAGACCACAGTAAATTCATGCCATAGTAATTGTACAGAACCGACGGTGTTTTGGGACGAGCCAGTGTACTTGATAAGGGGGCTGATAGGAGCAGTGAAGGCATTAATGATGGACGACGCTGCATGTGCAAATGGGATAGAAGAGTCCATTCATGATGAAAATTCCAGGGGAAGAGATTTCCTTGCTCAGAATGTGAATCTTTCCCTCAGGCTCTGTTACTAGTAACTTACTACTGTAGTAACACTTTGCCAAAGGTTGGCCATCTGAAATTATTCAAAACATTCAGGGGCATGCACTGTCTCTGCCTTGGCTCTACAGTAGATGGTGTGGAATATTCCACACCCAACAGTACTTCATCAGTAGCTAAGTGGACAGATGAAGGCTCAAGGTGATGAACAAAATGCATGAAGGAAAGGCAGTGAGCATGAAGGCTACTAAATGTTATGTTGTTTTTTTCAAGTGACCTACACATAAGGTTCTTTAGCCCTTGTAAACTGTACCTAGGAATAAGAATTAGTGCACGAGAATCGTTGTAGCGGATTTTGGAATATTGGACATGCCACGTAATTCTTTACCTAAAGAATGATGGTGGAGAGTTGGAAGTCCACAACAACCCTACCTCAAGAATCATGTGTTTTGAATATTTTATCTTTCTATGCAGTGAGAGCAAAAGGGTGAACCCTTGCAACGGCTCAAGAACCTTGTGAAAATTTTACTTTAGGAAAAATGAAAAAGAACCTTATTACCGTACTCGACGTTCAGCGTCGGCAAAAGAGAAGCCCAATTTTTTAGGTAATTGTTTTCACAATAAGATTGTATCTTCTATGGTGAAAAAGAGAATTTTAGAGAATATCCGCGTAATATTAGAAAATATTTGCATGATTTCAACAAAATAATTAAGAAGTGTCGGTCATGCTAGCCGAGTACAGTATGGGTGAGAAAATGACATCGATACTGGTATTTACATAGTTATTAAAATAAAAAATAGTATATATAAAGAATCGAAGGATATTGCATTTGTAAACATATTATTTCCTTGAAGTTGACTTCAAATTATAATGCATTTTGTGTATATCAATTTGAAGTTTATGTTGTAACATCACCAAGTGAATATGTTAGGTTTTCCCGTAGTGAATGGCTCTAAGAACTTTTTTTGCATTCATAAAAATATTCACCTCGATCTTTGAACATTTTCAAGGTCAAATATTCAAAATTTTGGTCTTGAAAATGATCACTTTCGCATTTGAGGCAAATAGACAGAATGAAACTTACAAAGTATAATTTGACCTTTGATTTGAAAATTTGAAAATTTCTTTGAATTGAAAATTTTATTGCAATATTAGATTAAGTGCTACAACCATGGTTTTTTTTTGTTTTTTTAAATATCGAGTGCCATGGCACTCCCCATGGAGATGCCCAAGCAAAATCACTGTGCATGTGTGGAATTTGGCATCACTTGCGTGGGCATCTCCCTCGACAAGTGCCACTTTTTCTACTGGTGCTATGATGTTTTATACTCTCGTTTTCACTATGATATACACATATGGTGATTTTTTTAGATTTATAGAGTGTAGTTTTGTTTCATATGAATCTTCTTCACTTTTTCTTCAAAAATTTAAGACAATTTCATATTCACCAAGAAAATTGAAAAAACAAAATAAGATAATTTCTCTTCAGTTTTATTTGTTAAATGAAACACAAAACAAGAAAGTTATTTGCGTTTCATGACACGATCATAGCCCTAAAGTGAAGGGTTAACAATATTATGGTTATACAATATACAAAATGCATAAAGTGCCATCAATTTTGAATTTACAATAGTTTCTAATATGCAAATTAAAAAAAATTGTACAAATATACTCATTATAGAGGTAATGTTAATCAACAATTTATTTGTTCAAAACTATACACCAAGCTCTACAACATAATGACATGATTTCAAAAACTAAAGTAGAAGCATCAATACTTATGAGGGAGTAGTTAAGTGGGACCATGGTGTACCGATTAACACAAATATTTGGAATAAAAGTGGTACATTATGAATTTTAGATTCTATCCATATGGTTAGATTTGCGATTGCTATCACCAATATTTTTGTATAAAAATTGAAACTTCAAATTCAAAATTCTTTTGTAGTTTGATTACGAATAAGATATTGGCAATTTGTACATGAATTTTTGTGTGATTGGTTGAAATGTAATACTCTAAGTGTAGTGATTTTTGGAGATTTTTGGGTTGCTTAACTTTATGAGTTGACTTTTTTAAGAGCACTTTCACACTGAAATCTTTGAAATTTTGGGGGAATCACTACAATATGAAATGAAGCATAAAAAATTCACAAATCATCCCCTTTCTAATCGGATCACACATGCATGAAGTTAACTTTTCATAAAATATACAGTAAAAAAATCCATACTGCAAAAAATCAATGACGGATGAGAAATCTGTGTTTGATTTTACACATCGTCCACATTCTGGAAGGTTGGACGTTTAGGGGTTAATGTCGAAGGGGGATTTAGAGTCGGGACATGGAAGGAGGCCCTTAGGGTAGCAGCTGTCGTAGGGGTGACATAATTCCCTACTACCGGTAGTAGGGAATGTGGATGAAGCAAGAGGCAGGGGCATGGATGAAGGAAGGAAGGAAGTGAGTGAAGGAAGAGTTTGGCTGAGTGAAGGGGCTCAGTACGTGTGGCCATTAATGAAGGCAGCCAGACAGCCTGAAACACATGCATGGCCGTGACGAAAGGGCCAGCCAGCTGAGCTCACTGACGGAGGAACAAGACACCAAGTTACTACAGTACCGTACTCACATCACTATTCACTACTACTGCCCCACTAGCAGTATCATTTGCACGCTCCTCCAGGGTAAGTTAACCCTTAACCTCTAAACGTACCGATCCTTTGAACACAAGCAGATGCTAGCCTCAAAATAGATATTAGCATGACTCAAGTGTACATGAGGTGTACATAAGAGAACCATTGCATGCATGAAATCTACCCAATTTTTTTGACATACTTGCATTTGGAGGCCTCTCCAATATTATCAACATCTCCCCATCACAAGAGATTTACTCTAATTGGTAGAGAATTTAATAGGCTTGCAAAGGTGACTTGGATGAAAATCATCCGAGACTGTATGAGAAAGTTACAAGGTTTTGAATCCGTTTGTGATCCAGTTTCTGGACGCTGGGACGTTTAGGGGTTAAGTGACAGACGGGGTAAGGGCAAAACCTAGATGTGTTATAAAATGTTACTTCTGCAACTTCGATGAAGTTTGGTCCAAAAGAGAAAATGAAAAGCATGACATTTCGTAATTATCCATACGGTCAAACTTTCAAAAAATGTTTTAGACACTCATTTAACGAATCTAGAAGCATTTACCATTTAATATTCACCAAAATTACACTTTTTATTTTTTGAATTTGAAATTTGGAATGATTGGTTAAAATTGGATATTTGATTTTTAAATGGTTGGTGGAGAAATTTTCAAAGGAGAGAAACATCATTACTTTCCCAAAATAGTAAGCCTTATTACACTAGGACAATGTTGAGGTGTTTGTCTTTGAAAATTTCTTCTTGATGGAGTTTAACTCGGATTGACATGATTCAAATTGGGTTGAAAAGTAAACTTGATTTCTTATTTGAAAATATTTTTTAAATTTATATAATTATTTTTTCATCCTGGGCGGCCTATATAAAAAGAACAACTACTAGAAAATGGTCGATCGGTCACAGGTGTTAAGTGAACCCTTAAACAACATTTTAGGTCCTCAGTGGGCAGATCTCTGAAAGAATATGGATTATATATTTAGGCCAGGCATGGGTGCCCATGACCAATCACAACAAAGAAGCAAGCACACGATGAATCAATTGGGAATTTGGACAATAATCAAATGATCCTCCAATAACTTTGATTTAGACATTGCAAACAAGCATGGAAGAATTTACTGTTGCAACTAATCACATCAGATGCATGACCTTGTTGTGCATCCAATGATTTATGTTTGGTTGGAAAGACTTGAATAGTGCTCCTGCTAGAAGCATGATTCCTTGGAAATCAAGTCCAAGGGGCATGGAAAGATGTTTAAGGGTTAACCCTTAAACGACAAAACAAGCCCCATGGGCTTGTTTATGAGAGAATAATGAACCAAAAAAATGGATTTTCTCAACCAAAATTGAAATGGATTGGTGCTTTGAAAAGGTGATGAAAAAGCGAGGTTAGATTCCCAACTTTCGTCTAAATTAGACAACTAAGGAACAAACCACAATCAAATGAAGGAATCAAGAGAAGTGGGAGCTATGACCAGGCAGCAGCTATGTAGAGAAACAAAACATCTTTTTATTAAAAAAAACAACAAAAATGCTAGCCAACAGCGTCGACAACACTCATGCGGTTTTTTAGCAGCTACTGTAGACTTTTGAAGCTGCCCTCCAAGGACCCTCTTGATGTTCGTTGCCCTTTTTTTTATAGGCTACCCAGGATGAAAAATATATTTTATACAATAGTTAGAGTATTACATTTCAACCAATCACAACAAATTTCATTCACAAATTGCCAATATCTTATTCGTAATCAAATTACAAAAGATTTTCAATTTTAGGTTTCTAATTTTTATACAAAAATATTGGTGACAACAAGCATAGATCAAATGGTATGGATAGAATCAAAAATTCACAATGTACAACTTTTATTCATATATCAAGTTCAAAATATCCCTCTTAGTTACATTTTATAAGACATTTTTGAAATTCTCCAAATGTGGAGAGGAGTGAGGACATTTAAGGGTTAATGGAAGAGGACAAAACATACCCTCTATTTTGTGCATGTTGGGGCCCACCTTAAAAAATAACCCCCTCTTTGAAGGGTTTAAAATTTCCAAAAGGGGCTCCCATGACTAATTTAGGGCCGTAGGTCCTAAATTTGCAAAAAAGAATTCCCAAAAAAAGACCCTAAGGTTTCCAAAATGGAAATTTCAGAAAATGGGCCCCATGGGTGAATAGTGCTTGTATTAACGACAAGGGGGAGGGGGGGATTTAGAGTTGGGGCTTCCACGTATTGGTCATCGGTATTGAAAAGGGGGAACCCTGCTGATTATCCATCGAAATGGGTGGACTAAGGAGTATGTTTTCCATTTTCACTAAAATGGGTGGACAATCAGTGCTTCTTTGGACCTCACTTCTTGTATTCTAGTGTCTTTAACCTGCCCGATGCTCGCATGGAAGTGTGCTAAAAAAGTGGATGATGAACCTTTTCAAATGGTGTATGAATTGAATGAATTTCATCCAACTATGTTGAAAAGTTTGGTTCTGGTTTACTCTTCAACAGTGTGATCAACTTGGACACTTGATACACCGTGATTTTTGTGGAAAGTTTGAATTAGTTCATGTTCTAAAAGTGGTATATGAATTGGATGAATTTCATCAACTATGTTGAAAAAGTGTGGTTTTTGTTTACTCTTCAACTGTGTGACCAACTTAGACACTTGATGCATCATGACTTTTATTTTAAAAAGTAAACATTTTCTATCCCAAAATCTTATCAAATCAAAATTTGTTTTAGAATTCTGAATATAGTCTAAAACTTTTGGTTTGATTTTTGACCTCTTGGTCAATTACGCTTATTATATATTCTAAAGCAATTTAAAATTAAAGATGATAGGAGTCTTTTTGGGTCCAAGCTTCTGACGTAAAAGAGTTCTAAATAGATTTCAATCACATAAACAAAGCGAAAACTAGATGAGTAGATTACATAACATTCTTTAGCTAATATTGCAGCACATCCTTTTGATTGTACAAAGAATCAACATATGAACATGGAATTGATGATGTGGAACATGTAAAAACTATTCAAAAACATAAGTTTGTTGAGTTGCCAAGCCATCTTTAGTTAAAGATAGCTTTGATTCTCTAGAAGATTACGATTCCAGCAATGATTGAGGCTTGCAACACTGATTCTCAAAGATGAACAATGGGTTTGCTAAAGAATGTTATGTACTCCTATTGTAGATGGAGGGTAGCGTTGGCACATCTATGCCAAATATTTATTTATTTTCAAAAAAAAGGTTTGACATGTGGAATATTCACAAATATTTTTGAAAGTTTTATTTTTTACTATAAAAATTACCTTTTTCTGAACAATTTTTTGGCATTTATGTTTAGAAGTAAATTTTGCCAACTGTGCCCTCCACCTGGTGTGAATTTATAGCAATCCAGAGTGATGAAAAGTATATCAGTTGTGCTCGAGCTCAAATCAATAGAGAGATGCTATGAATTAAATTCATATGATGTGTGCAAGAAACAAGGAAGTCTGAACAATGTGGGATCAATCTTTCTACAATTGGGAACAGGACCAACTAACTCGCGTGCGAGTCAGCTTTACATTCTCCATGCTTTTAGCATTTGAATGCCACGATCATTAAAGCTATGCACATGTACAGTACAGTTTAGTTTAGGTTTTTTTTTTTTTTTTTTTTTTTTTTTTCACACAAATGAAGAAATTTCATTGCAAAGAGAAACCAAAAACAATCCCAGCCCCACAGGTGGCATGGGGAGAAACAATAAGGCTAAAACTACAGGACGGACTAGGACTCACACGGGGACGACATTGGGGATCACCCAGTGGGGTCCGGTGCAAGTGCGGCGCGCCCGCGTGCCAGTGTCCAAGGTCACTCATGGGGGTTCGAAGACGAAACCAACGGCTGGGCCGGTGGGTTGCTATTGAGGTTGATCCGCCGGGAAGGTCTCAAAAATGTCATTGTGTCCTCTCCTCTTTCGGAAGCTGGCCTTCAGGGTGGCAAGGGCGTTGGCGCTCGTCTTCTTCCTGAGTCGTATACGGTCCCACTCGACACGGCCGTAGTTCTGCATTCCCACCCAGATGGTGTGATGCATCTTCTCATGGGACCATGTGAAGTTGTTGAAGACCCGGTCGTTGCGTTCTATCCACAGGGACCAGAGGACCACCGTTCTCAACTCCAACCATATCCTTTTGACGTGATTGAACTTCCGGGGGATGTACCCCGAGAAGATCCCTTGCTTCTAGGTGAGAGGTTGCCATGGCCCGTGCGCATCCTTGCCGTGAACAAGGGTGTTCATGATATGCACGGCCCACTGCCAGGCGTGTTGCGTTGAGGCGCATTCCCAAAATTTGTGTAACACGGATTCCTCCGACCTCCTGGGACACACGGGGCAGCGGATGTCAATTGCTCTGTCAGTGCGTCCCCTCCAGTGATTCACAGCGACCGCTCAGTGCCAGATAAGCCATAGCAGGCCAGCTTCCATCATTTACCAAACAATGCGCCACTTAAGGCGGAATTCGTTCGGGAGCATGCCTCTCCATTTGCGTACAACCTGGTTGGGGATGTTCACCTACTTCTTGAGCAGCTCACGCCCAAGTTTGGACGAGTATCTCATGAAGGCTGTGGGTTTGGTGGCGTCCCGCCATTCCAGTCGCACAGGGTCCCACTTGAGTCTATTTGTGCACCCGTAAAAAAGGAGGACCCTGGTCTTCTTTGGGCCACGCTTGATCTCAACGACCCGGATCCTGCGACTGAGCCCGTAGATCGCCCTCGGATGACCGTCTTGGTTAAGGTTCTTCTGAAGGCATCTCGACACCGGGAGGACTGAAAATGAGTCTTGATTAGCTGGAAGCTCCCACGTTTGAGCATTTCCGGCGAGGTCCATGACTTGCCCTTCTTTGGCTTGCAGTGCCAGCGTGGGCTGTGTGGCGTGATCAGAATCGAACTAGCCGATCTACTTCCCAGTGGTTGGCCTAGCGCTGGGGTGGGTAATGAGGGCCCCCCATATTCTTTGCAACGCCCGGGTGATGGCCTCCCACGCCCCTGTTTCGAGTCGAGCAGGTTGAACCTCCGCTGGGCTTCCTCCAGCGTGAGGAAACGGTCATTTGCCAGTGCGTCCCGAATGCACTGCAGGCCCTGACGATGAAGCTGGGCCGCTCGCAGCCTGGAAAATCCGGCCCCTATCAGAGGCAGAAACCTGGACCACCACAAGGACTCGTTTTTGAGTTCATCCAGTTTGCGAGGGAGAATCGGGGAAATCCTGGGGCTGAGAGTCTTCCAGGCCGTTCCGACCCGCGTCCAGGCTTTGGAGCCTTGCTTGGCTTGGTAGTTCGGAAGAGTGAAGTACTCTAAATACTATAACAAAACATGGTTAAAAAAACCGCACTCAAAATTGACTGCGGTTCTTTTTGCCACGTTTTTGTGCACGCCTACTACGAGCGCAACCACTGTTTTTTGCAATTTTCGACTGCAATTTTTGGAACTTTTGGGCCTATAATATACCATTCAAAAGGTATTTTCAATACCTTTCCAACGGTATATTACATGCCCCAAATCTCTAAAAATTGAAGTCAGAAATTGCAAAAGAAGCTGACAACCCACTACGCGCGCATGCACAAAAACGTGGCAAAAAGAACCGCAGTCAATTTTGAGTGCGGTTTTATTTTACCATGTTTTGTTATAGTGAAACTCGCGTCCCATCTCCCTTTAGAATAAGGTTGAAAGTGACTAAGCTGGTATCAGAGGAGCACATGAAGGTTAGAGTCTCCGGGTTCACACGCTTTAATGATCCACTTCACCATGAGAGTATTAAGCGCATCAAGAGGGTTTACCACGTTAGTGCCTCCTTTCTCACGAGGTAAAGAACACTGGGCCCAAGCGACTTTGGTCCTAACTCCGTGAAGGGAGCCAGACTACATAAAATTCTTAATGGAAGAGGTAATTTTCTTTACCCCGCCTGGGTGCCGCCCCAAATGGAGGTGAAGAAGACAAGGGAGGAAAGAAGTACACTGTTCACTATAACCCCTCTCCCGGTAGAATTAATTTTGGATGTGTACCAATACTGTAACTTCTTCATGACCATGTCTTTCAGAAAGGCGTCAACGTCATGGGCTGCCATGGAGAGGCCGAAGGGAGTCCCTAAGAGTTTGCTAATACTGTTGTCGTCCATCCACGTGATGTTGAGCCCATCTGTCTACGTTGGCCTCCCTTGGCCGCGCCCATTCTTCTAGTAACCACACGACTTGTGTCAATTTAGCACAAGCCCGGACGCTAAGCAGAAGGTGTCAAGTATGAGAATCAGTGCTTTCACTGAGCGCTCCTCCCCTCTCAAGGTGAAGGACCACTACTAGAAAACTGTGACCATTTCAACAGAAATTCAACAGATTTCAGTTATTCTGGGTAGTGGCGGTCATTACTTGCTTTCTTCTACACATTTATGTGAAACGGTGAATAATATCTACAGAATTTGTGTTGACTTTGACACTGCTGAAATTTGCGATCTCAGGTCATTACTGCAGTGATTGGGCCTGCTGACATGGCGACGGTTTATGCTCTTTTGTCTGCGTGGGCAAATATAGATATTCGTAATTGCGGTTTTACGTTTACTAAGGTAATTTCCCTGTTTCATTTTTGACAGGCGGTTTAGCTTTCCGGTAACTTGCAAGATCTGTAACCCTTATAAATTGAGGTAATTTCAGGGAAACTTTGGAGAACTTTCCTTGTAGTCTATTCCCTCGTCTGGTGCCCTACGAGTACAAGAAGTTCTGTGTACTCACATTAAGTAAATTTAGTTTTTCACTTTCACGGTAGAGCTGTAACTGTGACATCTTGTCACTAGAATTTTAAACGCTGGTACAGAAGATGTTGGCTTTTTTTTAGTGACTTAATCGGTCATCTCATTCCACTAAATAGACTTAAGGTAATTATATCTAAAAGGGAGCTTTTACCTTAAAGCGTGCGTATCTACTACAGTGTGACATTTCACAGCTAAAATGTCACAGTGTCATAGATACGCACGCTTCAAGGAAAATGCTCCCTTTTAGATATAGTTACCTTAAAGCAATTGTAATTCTCGTTTTCGGTGGTTAACACTGACTGTAAATCACATTTACAGCCCTACATTAATAGTGACCTAGTAGGTCAGCATTAATTGTCTTACTAGTCCATGACATTACAAAGAGTATATTGTTTTATCCATGTGAGTACCATAGAAATTTTTATGAGGACAGTAACGCAAAAAATCATTTCCCGTAAATTTGGAGCAATCTGTGCCTCATTCTCTGAAAATCGAATGCCACATAATTCACAATCTCTGCTTTCACTATTTCAAATTCCCGTTCTTTTCAGGACTTATTGATTTCGTTTCTCTTTTGAAATGCACTGCAGATCTAAGTTACACGACCTGTTTCCGATCACGTTAAGCAATTCAGCATACTTCCGGTGGAGTAACGAATAGGCAAATAATTTTGCAGTGTAGGGAAATAGATTTGAAGAAGGTTACATATTTTTGAACAAATTTTGGGGCAATATTCAATTTACTACAAATTTTCAAAGTGAAAATTCTCTCCAACCCATTCTCGCAATACAGGCTGACCTATTTCCAAGAACTATAAAACTAGATTTCGAGAACACACGATATCATACTAACTCGGCCACAAGTTTCCATTCTTGGCGCCAACCATTCCATATTAAGAAGAAATATGTTTTTGTCACCGTTTACAAATGAATTCAAAAATAATGTAGGCCTATTCACAGAAATAGGTCGACCTATACTGCGTGATTGGAGGCCTGATCGGAAACAGGTCGACTACCTTAGTAAGCCTTACAGCTCTGCTCTGCAATTCCGTCTGTTAATTACACTACGTAGGTGGTTCACTGTTAGATCTCTATAAAGTTTGAAAATACTATACATTTTGAAAATCGACATATAAAATAATTGCCAAAGACATTGTTTTGAATACTACTGACAGATGTATTTCTTGACTACTGTACCCGGAAGGCTGTGTCGGCAAAAAATAATTCCCCAACAAAACGTTGAAAAATAAAATAATTTATCAAGTATTTTGTCGAAATCAACAAAAATGAAGTCAACATAAATACTAGACAATAAACAAAAGAAAACGTTTAGCCGCTACGAAAATTCAATGTTAGTTTTTAATAGTCGAATTTTTAATAATTAATTTAGAAACTGCCGATCCCTACTTTTTCATACTAAGTGTTCATTAACCGACACATTTGTGCTGACCTTGCCTTCCTGGTATGGTAATATAAAGGGAACGAGAATTGGTGAACAGGAAAAACTTATATCATTCTTATGTAAATTAGTGTATCTAACACTACTCTACCTATTTTGTGTAGTTAGGCCGTCACTTCTGTAATGGTTTCAGGGTTACAAACTAACAGTGACAATCTTTACACATCAGTCTTTTACATTTGAACACCATTAGGTTTGTAAGAACGTTCATAAACCATTCCTTATATTCCCCCATGCCTGGTTGGCTAAAAAATGGCTGCTCCTTCCAATATTCATACTGTCCAAAGGTGAAATCAACTAATAAAGCGGTTAATAAAGCGGTTTTGGCAGAGTATAAGGTACACTGCCTCTACTCCCACGAACTCCTGGACATGACTGGTTCAGGATTGCAAACTTAATCCCTCTCAGTTCTATTCCAGGCAGTCTGGATATAACTGACATCATTGTTAAATATATTCTACCTATGCTTACCCTTACATTAAATTATACACTATGTGAACACACTGATCATGTACTGCTGATTTTGACATCGCCAGAAAATGAGCTTCTCCCTCGCTACTTTGCAAACTTTCTACATTTTCATGGCCTCAGTTTCAAATGAAACTACTAGCCAGTGCTGTTATAGAAACGACATGATCATTCCCCCTCTTCGGATGACTCACCCACATCTCTATCGAATAGTACAGCCTGATCTTCCACAATATCACTCAGAATTTCATTAAATCGTAAATTCCTACCTGTTGGGAGAGGCTCTTCATTTGTCTCCGGTATAGTTTCAGGTACCCGTAGCCCTGGAAAATCAACATCTGCCCCCATGGCAAACATGGGTATTTCCTCCTCTTCCTCCAGTTTGCTGTCGATCCTACGTCCCCGCACCTCTGTCCGAAGTACCACTTTCCATCCTGGCTCGTCCTCTTCATCTGAAAAAAAAACTTGGTTGCAGTGGACTGGGAAAGCAAACGATTCGTAACCAAATGGGACCATACTGTTAAAATTCGCTAATGTAAACCCCCATTCATCTTTCCTGACAGTGGCATTCCTTCCCCTGTAATTAGCCTTCACCCAGTCGCACACCAATATCACCGTGCAATGCCGTCCATAATTGAGCTCCACAATCTCCAATATTTGTCCAATGTACTCCAACTTTGCATCCACTAAATTCTCATCTCGCCTCCCTGATCGACATGGCTGAAGGAAAAAAGCTGCAACTCCGGAGTCACACGTTTTAGTGATGCTTTCCTCTGCACTTTTAACCCTGTAGTGGTACCTGTATGCGTACATACTTTTGTACCTTTGAGCTTGCAATGACGGTGGTTTCGACGAATCTTCAACGTCATCTGGAATTTCTTGTCCTTCTTGTTTCATAGTTTCAATCTCCATGCGTAGCCATTGTGCAAATGCCGGTAGCACATCCAATTCCGGGGGATACGGGGTTACTCTCCTCCCTTGTCTCCGAGGATGTGTGGCACGGAATGCTGCCCTAGCATTCGTCCGTTGTTCCCACAGCTCTTCATACCTCCTGTTTCATAGGACATTAGTGTATACTTGTTGAAAATATTATAGCAATAGTGACATGAATTTCAACTTACCTCATACATGTGTATTGCATTATGCAACTGCAGTTGCTTTTAAACTCTTGTAGTCAATGCAACGGTTTATCTATATTCTTAACCCTTTAAGGACAAAGAATTCATGGTTTAAAAATGACAAATTCAATCGTTCATATAATGAAAAATATGATTTAAATAAGACCAAATTTTATATTACCGGATTGAGTAAAGAACATTGCATGTGTTGACCAAAAACGTAAATAAATTTGCAAACCTAAACTTCATATAGCATTCACTCAAAACTGCTAAAAAAACATGAAACCATATCTGGGCTATTTGATCTGTAGCCCTTAAATAACAAACGCTTGCCTTGGTCCGCACCCACAATCTCTTTTAAAATTCATTTTCAGCGTGATTCTATTCTGATTTTGCTTTGGCTCTATTCTCAAAAACTATAGATCTCTCTAAAATACTAAGTTTGGCATATTTCAAACCTCATTTGGTGGAATGGAGTGGAATTTATGACAAGAACCCTTAAACGACAATGCCAGCCCGACGGGCTTGGTTTTATTTTTGAAGAATTTAAGGGTTAAGCCCTAATGGACCATACATTAATGGTTATAAAATCCCAACTTCAAACGATCACATAGAGATAACTGTAAGTCAAATAGGACCTACTCTAGTACTTGCAGTTTTATTAATGAAGAATACACTGTAATTGACACTACTTTTTAATGTGACAGGAACAACCAATAACCTATGTAAAACCCGATCACAGTTACTGGGAATTCTAGGAGCCACATGTTGCCCTTCTCGTCCATTATTGGGATAACATCATATACTAATAACACCTGTGACTTCTACGTTTCATTATCCACCTTCATATTTAAACTTATGACTGCTAGTACACTGAAGTTTTTAATGTAGTTTACTCTGTTCGTCTCTAAATTAATTAAAATAACTTTTTCTAGAATATTATCGGTTTTGTAGTGTACGGTTTAGGGTTTGATTTATTGGCTTGAATAACTTTTCAATTTTATTTAAATGTTTCATTTGGTTCTCTCTTTCCTGAATATTAAAGAATACACAATAAACTAAATTGAAACATGTGAAAACAATGCTCAAATAAAAGAGAACGGTAGTTCACTGATGTGTGCAAAATATTTTGTTTCACCTGACAGAAGCGATCTTTCCATAAAAATTACCAGATATATTATTCCCCGAAATAATATTACATGACCTCTTAGACGTTGGGTCCTTTTGCAGAAAACCGTACTACACTGTCTTGTCATCAGTCCTTTAGTGCTTTTCTTTGGTCATTTTCGATGTGATGATATATGTAAATTGTAATTAGACAGGAAAGTTATATGTATACATTTTCAACTTGTACATTCACCTCTTGAATTATTTGACCGTATTCAAACATAAAACCATGAAAAGCGCAGCATTTGGAAGTTTTTGAAAAAAACATATGTTTTTTTAGTGTAGTCATCATTTAACCTTACAATGTAATATCCGACTTGTATTTTCATGTTGGTACAAAATTCCAAATCAAAATGACTATTACATTCGTAGATCATAAGGACACACTAGTAGAAATCTTGTCTTATGTGACAAGTCTTTAATGACTCAATGTCCGGAAAGACAAGTCCATATTGACACAAAGTGGTTTTTGCGTCATTATGGACTTGTCTTTCCGGACATTTAGTCACTAAAGACTTGTCACATAAGACAAGATTTCTACTAGTGACAGAATTTGCAAACGAAGATTTCTGAGGGTACAATGAGGTTACAAATTTTAGCTTCAGAAATTAATATCCTTTTATTGCATGGGTTAAAAATTCATTGTTTTACAAGGCCATGTCATCACATGAGGTCAGTCGTCATATATTAATTATTGTACTTGCGAGAACACTCATATTAATTTTTGGATTAATAAAATTTCTAGAAGTGGTACAAAGTGAAAGGAAAATTAAAATCATTAATAAGTCCTACTTGGAATTGTGAAATGTCCATCGTAACAGTGATAATGTTGTACTTGGAAATCTGCAACTAATGCCTTTGGTTTCATTTACAAATATTCAAAATTGACATTAGACATGAGATTCGAAGGTTTTCATCTACAAACTCCCCAAACAACCGATCTCCTCTGATATCTTATCCCACTTCCAAAATCAATACATTTAACTCTCCCTTTGTACTTATTGTTCTACCAATGTGGAATCAATTTTTTCTTTTTAAAAAAGAAATAAACTTAAAAAAAAGGTTGCTCATAATTTATCCTTTTTAATCACTTCGTACAAGAGGAGATCAGTTACATAAACAAGATGGCTGTCAAAAGCACTGCATTAGCTATGCAATCAAAGGCTTTCACAACTTTCCACGGAATTTTCTCAATGATAAATAATAATTTTACCACGTAAATGTTGGAATCATATACAGTAAACTAAAAAAAAAAAACCCTGCAAAATTGCTCTTTTCATTAAAATCATGACTTCCTTGTTTGTAGCCACTCTCCTAAAGACTCTTACCCCTTAACGTACCATGGTGTCCCTGGAACTGACAATTTCATAAAAAACATTATAAACTACCATTTCAAAGAATATTCTTGACTTCATATACAAATGACACTTCTAGATCTTCAATTTTAGATTCCATCAATAAGGTTTGATTCACTAATACAATCACCAATATTTCATTATAAAATAATAAGGTTAAAATTTATAATTCCTTGTAGTAGTGAGTATAACCTAAATTTCAATAATTAATGAGTAAAATTCATTGGAATGAGTTTGAAATGGGGTACTCTTAAATGTGGTGATACTTTGGAGTTTTTGTGTTTCTTAAATTTATGACCTCATTTTTCACTATTCCACTTTGAACTAGAGTCAATGCAATATTGGTTTGGTCAACAATTTCACATACTTTTCTATATGTCATTTTATAAAAATATGTACTCTATTATGTCTACATTCAGCCATTACATAGGACAAGAACTTAATGAAGAGTCTCCAAGAAATTGGATGAGTTTCATCCTAGCATTGATGTGAACGTGAAAAAGGCTCTGGATTCTTTCGTGATCCAGATTCTGGGCTCTAGGACGTTTAGGGGTTAAAGGACTATACAAAGCAACCAAAATCAGCCGGGGTTCGTTCGTTTTTCGTACAATGGACCCTATTAGATACTCAATCTGTATTTAGTCCATAAACAGAAGTCTCACAGACTTTGGGGTAGACCCTGGGACATCACAAAATACAGGAACATATTCATGTACGATAATCTTTCACACCAGCTTTCGCTCTCATCTTATACGGCATGTACCGCACATTTGGTCTTACCACATGTATCTATTGAACCATGACGATGTCAGAGGAATTACTAATTGGAAAAACTCGCCACACCAGTGCCAATTTAGTCTTTTCGGTATTAGTCTAAAGCACATCCATCCCCTGCTGCTCTTGTTCCTTATACTTCAGTCGCTAATATTGTATGAAAACGCCCCACTAATTAATAAAATTTCGTAATACTTCATACACCATCCTCTAATTGAAATAAATGAATGATAGTGTTCAACTTACAGACGAGATGGCTCGATGTGTGCGGAGTTGTCCAACACAAAGTCATGCATTGCATTCCTCAATTCTTCAGACAAAATTTTAGGCTTGCCTTTGCCCTCCAACATCTCGTCAACCATTGAGGGCTCCTCCTTGTCGTCCCATACCCTACGCGTCGTGACATTGTACTCTGACATGTATTCAGTGATAAATCCAAGGGCTTGTTCTACTTGGTACCCTTGTGCAATGCTCCCTTCCGGTTTAGCAAGGTTTCGGACGAACCCTTTAACGGTCTTGAAATATCTCTCAAAGGGGTACATCCATCTGGTATGGACAGGTCCGCATAAAAATAGCTCTTGAACTAGATGGTATGGCAAGTGTGACATGATGTCAAAGAAAGCAGGGGGCATTTCCTTTTCAAGCATACACATCGTTTCTGCACAGTCTGCCAGCATTTGCTCTCTCTCTGCCCCGTTAACTGTCTTGGAGCATAACTTTCGAAATACTCTGCTTAACCGAATAATCGCCCCTGCCAGAGCCTTGTTAGCTACTTTCCTGAAACACAATGGCAAAATCTGTTGCATCAAAACGTGGTAGTCATGTGATTTTAGACCACTCAATTTCCCTTTGCTAATTTTAGTGTGCAAAGCTGCAACATAGTTGGTTGGAGTCCTCAAATTCTTCAGCACACGCAAAACTCTGGCCTGATCTGTTGCAGACAACACATATGAGGCATCTGGCATATAAAAGCTATCCCGGTTAGGCCCAGTGGGTTGTAAATGCAGATGTGCTCGGATGCCCCGTGCTTGCATGTCTGCTTGGACGGCTGGACTGTCTTTCTCACCAAAAGCTGTCCTCAAAATGTTCTCTGAAATGTTCTTTTCGCAGTGCATCACATCCAGAACATGACGAATGGGTAGGTTCTGTACAATTCCCATTCATGCACATTGACAATATACATTAGTACACTTCCTCATTTGTCATTCTGGACAGTTGAAATGACTTATGCGCCATGTCACTTATGCGTGCACATATAATTTAAATACTACTAAGGATATAAAGTATTATTTACAAAACTGACTGTGACATAACTCAGAATACAGACTATTATTCTGTATGTACAGAAATGCACTAACAAACCTGTATTCTGACAGACTCACGTAACACACAACGGAAAATCAAAACTTCAGAACTGCCTTTCACACGATTATTTGACTTGTTGGGACTGAATATCTTTTTTCCAAACTAACTATAAAACTAGTAGACAAAAAGTTAATAACTTACTGTGCATGGAGTTCCATCCACCTAACCCAAAAATGTTATAAAATATCAATTCATAATATGCTGTCCAAAAGAATTTATAAAAAGTATTAAGTATGTAATAGAATTTCTATAAATTAATGTTGTACTTTGCGAATGTGCTTCCTACGCTACTTTTGTATTTTTTAAATGGGTTAGTATGATTTTCAAAAGTCACATGACTGATTAACCAATAAACAACAATGCTAGCCCCATGGGCTTAGATTTATTTCGGGAGAATCTGGCTCATAACTTCTACTCTATTGCATCAAATAGGGCTTAGATTTATTTCGGAAGAATGTGGCTCATAACTTCTACTCCATTGCATCAAATGGGGTTTATTTAATGCCAACCCAAGCACATTAGAGAGATTTATACTTATTTACAATAGAGCCAAAACAAATTAAAAATATAATCATGCTTACAAGGTAATTGAAGAAAGATTTTGTGTGTGGTATCACGAAAGCATATGTCGTTTCAAGGTCAATGTCAAGCTTAATTCTATGTCAATGTCAAGCCTACAACATGATTATCCAAATTTTGTAGTTACAAATTTTGGAAAGCAAACCATCTTATCAAGCATTTCATTCCAATGTTCTTACAATTTTTCCTTTTCTTATTTTGTTTTTAGGGTGGGATTTTTAATCTACTATTAAGAGCACACCGTACAAAAAAATTCACATATATTTATTTAAAAATATGACCAATGCAAATGTTGAGATGTTATCTTCACGTTGAGTGCTACAACTTCTCTTTGTACACGAACTATTTGTTGGACATTCATCTAACATTTTACAACGTTTCTTTGAATACAGTTTTGAATTGTGACCTTACAGGGTTAAATTTACATCTTCACCTTGCAACCTAAGTTATAGTAATTAGGCCTACAACTTTATGTATATATCACTGTATCCTCACATTATACACCAGATTGGTCCAATGACTATGTGATGTGCACTATTAATGCGTGATAGACTTGCAAAGGTGGGGGAAGATGTGACTGCACAATCCCATTACTGAAATGGCTATATTAATTTGCATACTTTTCTTGTCCATATTCCAGAGGCTGCATTGAAGGTCCAGTATAAAACTCTTTTCACTCTACAATCTGGCCCTCTAAGTTATGTAACAGTTTGATAGTAACACAACAATGATGTTCAAATTTAGTTACAACTTCTTACTGTGACTTTGAACTGACTGACTGACAAGCTTTCAACAGTAAATGCAATAGTCCGAACCCTGATAGTTAAATTAGTAGTACATTCAATATCTCACAGATTCATGTACAGAAAAATCCATTAAATATATTACTACACTCTTCATGCTCGAGGTAACTTTAAATACATTGGCAACATTCATGTACATGTATATAACATTGTGTAAAAAACAACATAGAATATTGTGGGCAAATATTGTACCTTCCAGTACGGAAGGTCAAAGAAAATACTTCGCCGCTTGACACCGTGCCTTTTTACGGGGTCTCCATTTGAATTCTCTACTCCCCCACCTTCAAGAAAACTTGACCGCGCTGTACCCCATTGTAGAACCTCTTCCCCCGTTGGTCTATCTGGACAAGTTTCCCACTCTTGGTGGTTGTTGAATGCTGCCTTGGCCCTGCGAAACCTGTGATCTGCAGCTAGATTACGTCGCCCCCCGAGGTATATCATTTTGTTTAGGAGCTGCGCATGCTCAGCACATGTTCCAGGGCCACATAACGGACACCCTTTGTAGCTATGGACTTGTTGTCCTGAAAGTAGTCCATAGGCCGGAAAATCGTTGACTGTCCAAATTAACATGGCTCTTAGAGTAAATCGTCTATTTCCTTCAGGCATAGACATATTAATGGCTGGAACACCTTCCCATAATTTTAGCAAATCTCGAATTATAGAAATACATCTATGTTTTCTGCTGTTGGAGATTTTGGCCCAGGAATCAGTAATGCTAAGGATATAAAAAATTTCTTGGTTAGTAACCAAGGCGGGAGATTG
Source organism: Pohlia nutans (assembly GCA_022496805.1). Classification (NCBI taxonomy): domain Eukaryota; kingdom Viridiplantae; phylum Streptophyta; class Bryopsida; order Bryales; family Mniaceae; genus Pohlia; species Pohlia nutans. The sequence continues at coordinate 10,235,916 of CM040092.1, read as the reverse complement.
TAAACTGTTATTAACAGCACCCAAGTAGAGTGCTTTATAGCATTGTTCTTGTATGGTATGATGCCATCTCCCACGAGTCCAAGACGCAAATTTGTTAAAACACTCGCAAATTCAGGCTCATTTTCATCAATAGCCTTCCACTGCTCGCTGTCTGCTACAGACCGCATGACTTGCCCCCGTGACTTATGATTACTGTACCATGTCATATGTTTGGCAACTTCCGGACATTTGAACATTCGCTGAAGATGTCTAATGACATCAAAGTAACGAGCTACCCGTACAGGCACTCTGTTGGATCCAGGGATGTAGCGTACCTGGTGGCATATGGGACATTCCTCAAGTTCTGCATTGACCCCTTGGTAGAGAACATGGCCATCAGGGCAACAGTGTACCTGTTCGTGTTTCAATCCCAGCTTCATGAGCATGGATTTCACCTCATATGATGTCCGTGGAAACTTGTTCGATGTAGGTAGTAGGTCGCCAGCTATCCACGTCAGAAGTGCGTCCAAAAAGGTATGTGGCACTGAGTAAAGTGAGCACAATGAAAACAAAACGATTGCGCATTGCAATCGGTTCTGTGTGCTTCCCTCGTACACTGATTCTGTGGACTCCCGAATCAGGTGCTCTAAATTCGCTTCATCCATTTGTTCTTCAGCATCATTGATCCCTGCATCCATATGCGCATCCTCACCTACATCACTGCTATTGCTGTGTATGGTGTCAACACGTGCAAAAGCATCTCTGGCCATGTTTTCCACGTCCACTGCAGTTCTTCTTGGCCAGGTGAAACCTCCCTCTCCATTACGAGGACCTCGCTGTCTGTACCGCTCTTCATCTCTATCTCGCGGTATGGCGGGTCCTCGCAAGTTTTGTCCATCCACAGTCTGTGCAATTCAGATGCACAACGTATTTTAGTTTACAAGGATGAATCCAGCATATCATATCACCAAGCTTGTCAAGTATTATATATGTTTGAGGGTGAATGTGTAATTTAATTCTACTCTTAAGAATTCAGATATATGTAAATGTCCATGTTTGGAAGTTACATGTGCCCTCTATTACTACCGTATGTGAGAGTCAAATTTGGACATTATTGTGTCGAAATCTAATGTCCACATCATATTTTGAGAGGTCTACGTCACCATAAACCAATCACAAGATGGCATGTGGCGATTTTGGATATAAATTAATTAATAAATGTCGAAACCAACCACGACGTAGTGTGTTCCACGGGAGTGCTACAATTATTACAAAAAATTAGACAATGATAGTAAATTATCATACCAGGACTGGATACTGAAGGTACGGGTCACGACCATATGCACTATGGTGCCGTGCCACAGTTTCCCGTTTCTTAATTCGAGCCCCTCTGCAGCGGTTGCATGCACATGGGTATTCTGATAATCCCAATCGTTGTGCTAATGAGCGCTCAATATGGTACGCCGCACAATTCAATCTTCGACGCATTGTGATCCACTGATCCCCTCCTGCAAGCACTGTCGGAATATGAAGTGTTACACCACTGTAAGAACCTCTACGTATCGTCGGGACTTGTCTAGTACTAAGAACCACGAGCCCAACATCACCCCCCTTGCACTCGTGGACTCATCTTACTGCACGTACCTTGTGACAATCCTAGAAGCTTACTCTATCTTGTCATTAGATTTCAATGCTTCGGATGGCACTTTAATAAGGAGATTTAAATTCATTCTGTAATTCAATGATACAGCACATTCATGTATTTTGAAGCAGCACCACAATGTAAGTATTAGAACATACGAAATTAAATTTATTCCTACAACAGAGGTACGCTACGTACAGTTCCAGGATAGTTCAGGTCCATTATCAACTATGTTCGCATGTCCTCAACCACATCTATGAATGAACACATTTGATAAAAATCTAGTACTCTAATAAACACAAGTGCGGAAGTAGAAAAACGGTACCTGCTCTACGAAATAGTCTACAGGAACCGTGACAGTGGAACACCGCGTACTACCTGGGTCCTCCAACCCTGCTTTATCACCAATGTACACAGATTATTACAAAATTAAACCATGCCAGTCAGATGAAATGGACTATGAGTTATGCATATCGTTTTGGCAGCAGGACTGGTGAAAGAAAATTCTGAAGCACTCTTACAAGCGGAAACCCAGAGAGCGTAACATTCTTAGAGGCACTTCAGACTTTGTGTCCGATGGAGCCGCTGTCATTCCTAGTTATAATCGTACTACTACACCGCTTTTATCGTTGCACATAATTTGACATTCTGTGTAAAGCACATGGCTCGCATCATCCTACTGTGAGTTCCTCCTAAAACCCAACTTCGAACTCAGCTTCATTGTCTTCTACATGTTACTATACAAACAAGACATATGCAAGTACAAGGAAATGGTTATTGAAACACGCATACAAATATGATCCTATGTAGTAAATCGAATAAAACACTTGTATTACTTGAACTCATTCATTCAGGGTCTATTCTTTTCTATGAAAAAATTCTCACCCTACAACAACAGAAACGCTTAGCTCAAAAAGACAGTGGAGAAAACGACAACCAAGTCATCGCATTAGATGAATGACGAATACATTAAAAGTAAAAGTGCATGGCCAAAAAACTACAGAAAGTCTATAGTCAACCACGCACATGTGGCACATTCGCTGTGTAATGGCTACTTTCGCCGTAGATCTCTAAAACAATGGACATTGGTTTCATTGCATTGTTCACTATCATGTTCCACGAAGCTGTCCTCTTCATGTTCAGGAAAATCGCTATCTTCGTCTGAGGAATTCGTATAACTGAATTCCGGATCTGCCAATAAAATTTGACGGTTTCTCTTCTCAGGATGGTCACAAAAGTAGAATTCTCGAGGAATGATTGGTACTAATTTTGGCTTGTGGACACATGCTAGACGTTTCTTTCTAAGTCTGTTGTCCAAGGTCAACCCATGATGGGGTGGAGGAAGCCTACAGGTGCAGCTAGGCGTTCGAACCCAACGAAGTACTACACATCTGATACATTTGCAGTCCTTACAGACATGTCCATGATTTCCAGACATGTACATACGGGTGACGAGTGGGCATGATGTGAACCTGTACAAGCAATAGAGAAGCTGGGGTGTACTATTCGAATCTGTAGTCATTGTGTGGTCTGATGACAATTTGCCAGGACTGGGTCGAGCTTGAACCTGTCAATGGAAGACACTATGAAGTAGAGTACGATGTTGTCCTGTGAAAACAATTGCTGACAGATTTGTCCTCCAGCTAGCACTTCCTAGTGGATAATTACCTGCATGATCATAAGAAAGCGTAGTCAATTTGATTGGAGATCGATGGATTCCAATAATCTGTTTGCAACAGTGCAATGCAATGCTCTAAATAGACGTCTATCGAATGCCACCAATATATTTAAGTAGGTTAATGCATACCGGCGTATTAACCTGTAATTGCACATACCCTCAGTGGTTCATTACCCGACTGTTTATATTAGAAATTACTGAACACTACAACTGAGGTACTATAAACCACACATCAATCAATTGGAGTAGACAACATTGGGTAAGACGTCTATCGAATGAGACCATACCGCGAGAACACATACGCCCTCTTTCCTTTGCCTGCACCCCCCATGCAATGCAAGGATTAAATCAATCTACTTGATAATGTATGGCACAGTACTTCATTTAGATCATGGCTACTTCGCAAAGGCTAACTTCCACTCCTTCGTACTAGCAGCGGTCACCAGCAATAGATTAAACACATGTTCATAGAATTGTAATCGACAACCATATACACATGCCCACGTGGTAGATAGCAGTTCCAGCACATTAGCGATTGCAATGAATTCAATATGATTACTACACACGAGGCAATCCAGTGTCATATAATTGCATATCAAAGTTAGCAAGATGGAACAAGTATATCAGATCCTACTGGCGATTATAATTGAAGAGTGAACTAAGACGTTCACAAATATACAACGTCGGATGTGAAGTGGAACTTACAGTATATGATTTGTGTTGTTAACGCAATACATGCAATAACTCCAAAGCCCGACTGCACTGCGTCCCTGTATTCTGCTATGATTTCTTCCACAATTTCAACACTGTAACATATTGTTAGAATGTGTGAAAAACAGTAAGTGTGAATACATTGCTTGAGAAAAAAGGGTCTGGGATGACAAACTACAATTACACAACAGTAGTAAAGTGCATCCCATTGTCGTAGACCAACCAAATGATGACATAATGTCATCATGAAATGGGAATTGACAAACAAAATTCATCTGATATCTACTACACGATCATGTGGTTAACCTCACACCCTAATGCATACATAACCAAAGTTCCTATGGACATTCTGAGAACCCACCTTAGGCAGTGAATATTAAATGAGTTGCAACTGTAGGAGTGTGAGAATTAGAGTTCTTTCTCGGAGTGATCTCCAATTCCGTGAATTCATACCAATACATCAACATCCCTCGCACATAATAGTATAGAGACAGACCACATCTTTCTTGTGCTTCGGATTGGCACAACTCATAATCGTAAAAAAAGAAAACTCCATATCCAGAAGTCCCTTATCCACGTAAACTAATGCCACCTGATGAATGTAACGATGACCTGAATGATTTGAAAACATTCGTATCTGAAAAATTCAAAACAGGACCACTGCTGACTAATCACCGTGTGTTGTATACTGTGAACAACCACCAAAACCCCTACTTCTCATATATATGGAAGAAGACATTTATTGTTTCATTGAAAATTGTGTGTTAGAAGTATAAATCAGTAATACATGAGTGTATCACCAAAACTATGATTTTCCGATTTACCTTTTTACCTGATTAGACCAAACTTATTACCTAAAACATCACATCACACAATAAAATCTAGAACTCACTATCTCGCTAAGGGGGCGGTGATATAAGACATCTTGCATAATTGCCCTACTACCTACTAATTTATGACCATTGAATGAATCACAACTGTATACAAGTGAAATGTCAAATCACAATTACAAAGGCCGATGTCTCTCCCTTTTGCCACCACGATTGCAAACGAAGTTCTGAAACTACAGATAAATTTTTTTGGTCCATGTTTCATTGAAAATTGTGTGTTAGAAGTATAAATCAGTAATACATGAGTGTATCACCAAAACTATGATTTTCCGATTTACCTTTTTACTTGATTAGACCAAACCCATTTCTTAAAACATCACATCACACAATGAAATCTAGAACTCATTATCTCGCTAAGGGGGCGTTGATATAAGACATCTTGCATAATTGCCCCACTACCTACTGATTTATGACCATTGAATGAATCACAACTGTATACAAGTGAAATGTCAAATCACAATTACAAAGGCTGATGTCTCTCCCTTTTGCCACCACGATTGCAAACGAAGTTCTGAAACTACAGATAAATTTTTCAAGTCCATGTACTCAGAGTGAGAGGCGTACCCAAAACAGTGGAACTGAACGCTAATCTCTGTGGAGTGGCGGAGTTGCTCGCCGGAACAGCCTGAAGCAATCGTTTTACAGGAGCCCACAACTTCAGTATGTAGCACTCCTGTTCCTTGAGCACAGCGTTGCACACAGCTTTTCATCAATTCCAAAAGAGATTACTACGCAGGTTTATACAACACTTACAACATCCGAGCATGCCGATTCCTACCAATTACGAAGTGGTCCGCCTCCGGACCATCGCTGAAAATCACAATCGTATACAGAAAGAGCTTAACCACAAAGACTCGGTGTAAGTTCCTCTTACCCTACCCTCCACGATGTAGAACATGCGCTGGTGGACAGAAGCTGCAATTAAGTGAAGTGGGTCCAGGGCAACGAGGGAATTACGCCGTTGCATTTCAAGCGGTGACATCTCATCCAGTCCGAAATTGCATGCGCTATTGAAGCGCCTTTTGCAGCCGCATTCTCTCTCATGAAGTAGAGAAAGGACAAAAGTGGTTTTTACCTTCGACTGCTGTATATCCTGCTCAGTCAACACGTCGTAGGAGAGTTCTGTGAGTGATTCCAAAAATTGCCTCCACCGCGTCTCATCTTTGCATTGTGATGTGTTCTACCTAACCAGTGTGGCGCACTAACTGACGCATAAGCTTCTAAAAATGGGGTCCGTCGATAGTTGGCTCCTTCCATAAAGTCGTTGGCAGTAATTAGCGTCGAGGCCTGTGCCTTGAAGTAAACCTATTTTTTTAATTTTGGATGAAAGTCGTTGGCATCTCTCTGGACCGGAGGATGGCCATTGCAGACATTGTACCCACTGTTGTATTCTGCTCTGTAGTAGCTTGTTCTTAATGCGCACAATGCAGGTCCATGCACGGAGTGAGTACATTGTGCAGCGCTTGTTACATTCAATTTTAAGTGACGACGATTTAGAAATTGTTGAGGTCGCGGCGGACTTTGCTGTTGTCCCAGGGAAATCAAGCAAAAGTGAGAGTTTAGGATTATGTCGCTCTGAAGCAACGACGTCGGGTAGTGTTCAAGCTCGGACGCGGGAGAAGCCTGACGAACTGCTGCGAGACCCTCATTTAGTTTTGTGTGTCGAGGAAGGGGCGGAGGGGGACGTTGGCGGTGCGGATGAGCAGTTGAAGTCGGTGCATTCTGCATCGAGTAGTGAAGAAACTCTTGAGGGGACAGACTCGGAGTTTTTGCCCACCGACGCGGAGCTTCAGACGGAGGACAATATTACGTTGTGTGAGTCAGAGGAGGTGAGCTTCGAGGATACTGAGAACTCGGAGGAGGAGGGGTCGGACGGCATTGAGGAACAGGTTCAGACCCTCAACTTTTCATCACTCATCTGGCACATACACCAGTGTCCAATTGTTTTTTTTTGGTCCAGATACAAGTTATACTGTAATAGCTTTTTCCCACTTGGTGTACACAGTTGATGTGTGTTCCATGTCCCACATTATGTCGGGGTAAAGCGATTACTACTGTCTCAGCCTGGATTTCTGAGTTTGCAATGTACTACTGTCTCAGCCTTGTTTTCTTAGTTCGTTAGTTTCTGGATTATTATGATTTTGTCCCCTTTGCATGCATGCATAAGGCAGCATGTGTTGCATTCAATATGGACCATATATATTTTCAGTGTAGTAGCCGTGAGGTTGTGTACAGTAGGGGGACAAAAAGTTTGGCGTTTTTGGTTTCGCAGTGGGAAAAAATTCAAGTCTGCCCACTTTGAAAGCCTCTAGAGAGATAAAAAAATTGGTATTTTACATTGAAATCTTTACCATGAACCTGAAATGAAGTTGTTAGTATGGCTACCAAATTTCAAAGCCAAATAATTCATAAAAAAAAAGTTATTCAAAATCTACCAACATAGGTAGCTGTGGAAAAAGTTTCACTCCTACCAACTTTGACAGCCTCCCGAGAATTGAAAAAAAAATTCCTTACTTTGATTTTTTTTTGGTAGAAACCAATATGTGTTAGTAATATATGGTAAAAATCTCAAGTCTGAAAGATTAGTGAAAAAAAAGATATTCCCAATCTATCAACATGTGTAGTTGTGGGAAACAATGGGGGAAACCATTTCATTGCTACCAACTTTGACTACTATGTTGGTAGATTATGTATAACTTTTTTTTGGTGAATCTTTTGGCCTTGAAATTTGGCATAAATATAATTCACTTAAAAATATTTCTTTGGTAAGACTTTTGTGGTAAAATACCAATTTTTGAGCTCTCGGGAGGTTTTCAAAGTTGGCAGCATTCAAAGTTGGTAGGAATGAAATGGTTTCCCCATTGTATCCCACAACTACACATGTTGGTAGATTGTTAATATCTTTTTTTGATTTAATCTTTTGGTCTTGAAATTTTTATCGTATGTTGTTAACATAAAGAGGTTTTTTTTCCGAGAATTTTATGGCAAAAAAAATAAAATTCAATCTTTGGGAGGCTGTCAAAGTTGGCAGCAGTGAATAACTACCAATGTTGGTAGATTTTGAATAACTTTTTTTTGGTGAATTATTTGGCTTTGAAATTTGGAAGGCATACTAAAAACTTGATTTCAAGTTCATGTTCATGGTAAATATTTCAAGGTAAAATACCAATTTTTGATCTCTCTAGAGGCTTTCAAAGTGGGCAGACTTGAATTTTTTCCCACTGCGAAACCAAAAACGCCAAACTTTTTGTCCCCCTACTGTACTGAGAGTAGTAGGTATGGTTAACTGCTTCTCTTGCATGAACTTCATAAGGAGGAGTATTATGTTCGAGAACAGTTCACGTGTGGGAGAGCAGTATGCAGGTCAACTTTGGTCTTTTGAACTACAGTGAAGGGTGAATGTCGAATACATACAATACGTAGAAAATTGTTTAAGTATTGGCAACCGAATGAACCATTAGCCTGAAGTGCCTGAACCTAAAGTGGCCTCAGAAAGCGTAAATGTTGGTATAGCTAAGTCGTGTAGAAAACCTCAGCATTACTGTAGATTGTATTGGTGGCTGATCAGAAAGTTAGAGGTGTACGATGAATTTGGTCAATTCTATGCGAATAAACGTTTGAAGGTCTACCACAACAATAATTTTATAATGTATTAGTCATAGGTATCACTATCGAAGAGGATTGAATTTGCAACAATCGTTGCAGTACTTTCTGTTTTTGATCCAAAGTGACTTGCACTATTCATAGTGCAGCTACTTGATGAACTAAAAAGAATCGGGAGTATTGCTAATTTAGATTCTTCATTCTATTATCAAAGCCGTCATTTCTTCAGTATATGGTGCATACACTCTTTTTGATGTCCGTTTGTCAATGTTGCATGAGACAAAGCCGGCGGATAATGATGTGCTTGTTGAGAGATTGATGAAAGAGGCATTATAGAATGATTGCCGAGGATTGAAGTCCAGCCTTCTCATAATAGAAAATGTTTGTACTGCACTGTGCAGGAATGTGTCAATATTTATGTTCCTCTTACTCATTTGTGTGTGAAATTTCTTTTATCATTCATGTTGTGTAGTCACAATATAACTACTACCACAGCCGCATCTTGTGGACAATGATTGAATAAATAGATTGTCGAAGTGTCTTATGACACTATTAAACTAATGTTGGTTGCTTGCTTCTATCAGATCAGGAAATCCACCATGGTCAACACTCTTAAAGACAAGGATCTTCCACAACCATGGTTCGGGAAAAAAACCAAGGAGCTGCCGGTACCAAAGCAGACCAGGGCGGCATCCAAACTACTGGCTGCGAAGGAAATATTGCACGAAGAATTGCAAGAAGAGCCCAGTACCAGACCTAGACAACGGGAGAAGGGTAAAACAGAGAGACGAACACCAGCGAAGGGGAAGAAGAAGGCCAAATCAATTACCACTGGAACCGCAGACGTTCTATTAGGCCGATCGAAGAATCCAGTGCCAGATCCTGAAGAGCTTCGACGTAAAAGAATCAAAGACGCTGTAGCTTGTGGCCGAGTAGTAAAGACTATTTCAAATCCGGCTAAACGTCAGTCAGGCCCGACTACGCCATCGCCCGAGGCATCTGAAAAGAATATAGACGAAGACTTGGCGACAACGGGAGCCAACATGGATTCACACACTCTCTCCCAAGATGAACTGATTCAAATATCCGGAGGTACATACGTGAAATTTAGGCCTTGACAATCAGTTCACAGTGGTTATAATGTATAAAATAAGTGGAAATGTTAAATTTGGAACTTGACTGTGTGATATGTATGGAATGTTGAGAATGTTATTTCAGTGTAAATGTCATGCTATTCTGTCACTGCACATTTCAAATTACACATCTGTAGGAGTCATGGGGATTGGCATGGAATAAAGCATGGATGACAGCAAGAGTGTACTGGATGCAGATGAGGACGTACTTGCAGGAGCAGAGGAAGGTGGGAAAAAATATTGTAATGACGCCAGAAAATCAAGTTCAATTGTGAGAGCGGCCATAGAGCCAACTGTTGTGTTAACAACACCCGCAATTGAGAACACTATCGGCAAGCAAGGAGGATCCAAGCGAAAAGCTGTAGAAAAACAGGTTGCTCACGCTAGGAGTGTACGACACTCTAATGCAGAAGTAAGCCCTGAACATCAAAAGAATGTATCACGCAGTCCTTCCCCGGTTGGGCATAAGGACAAGGTAAGGTTTCCCACATTGTTGTTGTGAATTTTTCACATACCCTTATGCCTGCATCTTGGAATATCATTTGTCCACCAATTGTATTGAATGAATGCAACAGTAAACTTGGCTCTGTACGTGCAAATATGATAGGTTCAGGATACTATTGACTGTCAAGAGATGTTGTTTACGAAGCAAAGCACATGGCATATATATATATATAGTTTGCAACGAAGATGAAACGAACAAGTCTAATGTATATCTAACCATCATAGTGGATGAAACATGTAATTCAGAAGGCAAAGGGTAAAGAGAGGGAGGTGGAAATGTCCCCAACGTATGGCCGAAGACCCCATCATCGGCACAAGTTTAATTCTAGCGGTAGAAGTCCCACGGAGTTCTACTCCAAGAGCAGTCGATATTATTCACCGAGGAGCCCGCGACGAAGTCGATCCTGGAGCCCATCTTATCATAGAGAAGGCAGGGACGAACATTGGGGTCGGCATGCAACGGAAGAGTACAACCGGCGTTGGTCATCGGATCATGATCGTCGTGGTAATCAAATGAACCTGCTCTCTGTGAAACTCATGACAGAATAGATTGCTCAATGTTTGGAATAAGTAATGTTGAAATGATATGTCAATGGTCTAATCGTCATATATGGCTTCTTTTTGTACTACAGACAGTCGGACAGACCGAAGGCTTTCCGATATGGACAAACGACATAGAACAAGACACAGTGTATCACCCAGTGACAGTGAATCTATGTATTCCAGATTTCTGCATGGCGAACCCAGTGCAGGACGACATCGCCGAAGCCATAGGCGCAGCCCGAATCCATCACCTTGAAGATCACCCATCACTGGGTATAGAAGACACCACGATGAAGACAGAGGGGACCATAGGGGAGGAACTCCAGTGAAATTGGAGAATGTTACAGCACCGTCACCGGCATTTGCAAGGCGACATCGGAGGTATAAACAAGCTGCTCGCGAAGCCCATCAGTCTTTGCGCGAAAAGGACGGGAAGAAACCGTTCTACATTACAGTTGACAGCGAAGGGGTACCCTATGGCTCGGGCAAACCTGCTTGAGTGGGTGAAATAAACAAACTTGCCATTGCCCTCGATCCATCCGTCACACATATAAGGAAACAAACATACGAAGATGTAAGTATATTCAAAGAACGTTTAAGCAGGAGCTTTGAATATTCAGGTGCGCTAAACGAGGATTATCTAAGGGGCTTGATGGGGAGAGCAGTATCCAAGAAACGGAGGGATCTCATGGCACATATAAAGACTGGTGGGAGTCAGCCAAATCATATAGACTCAGAAGTCTGGGAGCGACTGCTGAAATTGCATGCAAGCCAGCAATGGGAAGAGAAGTCAAACCAAGGAAAGTATGCGAATGCTTGCAGGAAATCAGTGAATAGAACCGGGAATAGGGGAGTGAATGGAGTGAGGGAGAGTTTGAGGGAGACTTTGGGCAGATCACCAGACCCAGACGAAGTTTACGCAGAAGCGACCCGTCCAAAAGGATCAACTGTGACAAAGGAGAAGAAGGTAACAGCGACTCTGAAATGTGAGGAAGTCGAAGGGGAGGAGTACTCAGATAATGACGACGACGACGAAGAGCTGTCGACGGAATATACTTTTGGCGTAAGATGCAGTGATGAAGAACTCGGGCGCCGCTCACACATCACCAGTGCACCGCAGGTACTCATGCTACCTCCATGATCGATTATGTGATTGCAATGATCTGTCCCGGAGTGACGTGTAGCCGTATGTGATGTCTACAGAAGTCCGCCGTGGGAGTCTTAACAGACAAAGCATAGTACATGATGAAACGGTCGTTGGAATACAAAGGAACATTCTTATAGTTTGTGTAGAATGAGAGTGTATTAGAGGAAAACACGCACGTTTTAATTAAATATTGCCACCGTAAAGACGTTCGCTTAGCACATGTTCTGGTAGGTTACAAGAGATATACGATTTTCAGGGAAATGTACACATAGTGCGCACAGTGTATGTCATACTATCTTTATTGCATGAAGTCGATGTGTTATCGACGTTTCGGGAGTTTGCAATGAAATCTATGTCCATCATAAGAGACAGACACACTTATTATTTGATTTCATGTAATGAATATGTTTTAGGAAACGGGAATGGCTTCAAGGTCAACGAGGAAGGAGAAGGACAATTGGACACCAACAAGAGGACAGAAGAAGGGGAATTATGCTGTTCACAGGTCAAATAGTGTGTCGACTGACGATAAAATCAATAAACTTGAAGCAGAACTGGACAGACTGAAGGCAAACCAGGGTATTGGGTCGTCCTCTCATAGAAATGTGGAGTCACCGTCACCAGTGTCAAAAAGGAAGAGCGGTCGAAGTGAACTAAAGGTATGTACAGAGGAACCAATAATTATTCAAACAGGGCTGAGATGCAACGAGTAGTTCGTGTGCTTCGTGTTATTGTATAAGGGTAAGGGATGGGAACAACAGTATTTAGAAATCCATAGATGATAATTTGCCGTCATTGCACATTGGTACGCAGGGGCGTGGGAATGAGTCACAAACATAGAATGTGACAGAATGAAGGCGTGGCAAAGATGGAGGAGAATTCCAACAGAGCGTGGGGGCCAGTCCATGAAGAAGTTGAAACTATGTCAGAATAATGTGATCCTCAGTGGTATATAGTGATAATAGTATATGATTTCTTAATTACGGAGTCCTCGTCTGTAGATAGTAATGTTCGTAGTGTTATTATTTGAACTTTACTAGTGAACATGTCAATGACAATGTATCTGAATATGTACAGACTAATGCTAGATTTTCGTATGCATGAGCGAAAAATATCTTCAGTAGTATGTGGTGGGAAATTAAGTAGTTGTGGACATGATGGAAAGGACCCTGAACCAAATAATTTCGTTTTGTTTGCTTTGTACCTTTTTTTGGGACACACATATTTCTATAAATATATGAGTATGCATTTACAATATGTAGGTGAAGTCTAATCTCAAATATGACAAGTGACATTAGAAGCTTGGATTTGACAGGTGGATCGTGCAGTGGTATGTATGCAGGATGTACATACGTATACGGGAGTCGAATGGGTATTGCAACATTTTAAGGACCCTCTAATACATAGCATTAAGACCCTCAATTTATTAATAATGCAACTATGATGCAGAAGTTTGTGTTTATATAATACAAAATGAGTGTACGCAGTAATAGAACGTGATGTAGTTGTTACATTAGTAATATATATAGCACAAATAGCGGACACAATCCAAAATGGATACATGGTCAGTTCAACCGCACGGTACATCGAAACTTAATAGTAATTCCAAGTACGAAGAGTGTTCACTACAATGATTTTGTAAGCCATAGCCATTTCAGTCGTTTCAATAAGGTAAGTTCTTGTGCGCATACAAGACGCGCATGAATAGAAGACAGAATTACAGGAAAGGGAAGATGTAGAGAGCCTTGAAACCCAATGATTACAGTGTTTTTTTACATGGTATGTATGTTGTATTTAAACTGTGCTACGTGGACATTGATTAATGTGGGGGGGATCTGAAGATGGTTGCTCACATGGCAGGCAAGAGACTAGATGAGGAATATAGAAGAATCCTTTGGACCCTAAACCGATTATTACGGAGGTACATACAATCTTCTCAACCCTCTCAGTTGTAATGTGTCAGTCTAATTAATTATAGACATTGTGGTAGGTTCAGACGATTTGGTTGAGTTATAGACAATTGATGTGAAATTAGTAGTTTCAATGTTTGTAGACATAGATGCTGGTATTGGAGGGTTATTAACCGTAAAGGACCAGGAGGGAAACACTGAAGTTTTTATACCAGTGTGGAGCAAGTCGGAGGTGGTTTTCCCGTAGTTCAGATGTATTTTTGTTTTAACCAACACATGGAACGTTCCTCACGAATTCGAATGGTATGAAAGTTGATCCATTTGCAATTATTCGTTTCTTAATTTGATGGATTGCCGTTAGCATTTTTAAACCATGACTCCTTCGACCTCATGGGGTTAAAACAGAGGAATATCTAAGCAGACACCCGAGAATATTGAAGTGCAAGGTCACTGCAGATGGAGTGGTAGTACAAAGGCCGAGCAGAAAGAACAGTAGAGGACAATTTTAAAACATTGGCAAACATGTATTCTTTGACAAGAGACAGGGAAGGAAGACTGAATGTGGAGTTAAGGTAGACATGGGAGAGGTCTTATACTGTAATATTGTAGGGGTGAGCAATACCAGAAATATCCTAGGAGACACGGATGTGACTTATTGTATGTGTAATGGCCTGTGTGGTATGTCCAAGGAAGGGGTGACGGTTGGTGAATAAAAAAGTGGATCTCAATCATTTTCACTATTAATCAGGTATGTGACTGCACAGTCGTCATTCCAAATTGTACCAAATATGATACAATTTTATGAATGTCACTCGTCCAAGGTAAAGTCTTCGAAACAGGGACCCAAATAGTATTAAAGGAAATAAGCTAATAAAGAAGGAACGGTTGTAAAAAGGAGCGAACGAGATGAAACCAATGGCAACACACTGCCAATAATCAGAATGAGGTTGAAATGGGAGTATTAATCAGTACACTGAATGGATAGATTAGTGTTAGATACACTAATTTACATAAACATGTTGTAAGTTTTTACTGTTGACCAATTTTTTTAACCTCTATATTGGTGAAGATGGGGATCTTTCAATAGTATTGAAATCACTGTCTTAGATAAAAAAAAATTGTCTAGAGTAAAAGTCTATAATATTGTCAAATCTTATAATTATCTAACACTAATCTGCCTATTTAGTGTAGTGAATGGACATATTAACTACTAGAGTAATATTTTTGACTTGTAAAAAACGTATATGCTTATTGAATTTTTGATGTAGATCATTTACTACTGCATGGAGAGGGTGATGAGCGTCAGAGTTAGAATGTATTTCTGTTATCGATGATATTGCATGGTGTTCTTCACATCAGCCGTAGTACTTGGAGTAATGGCCAAGTGTCTGACTAGGGGAAGGCGCCACCAGTTTTGAACTAATGTTATGAAGAAGCCTACTAGTATATATATATATATATATATATATATATATATATATATATATATATATATATATATATATATATGTAGAGCAGCGTTGGTTGAAAATAGTGGATGCGGTGTTGAAAGTGAGTGGGAAGTGGAGGAAGTATACGATATTTGACCGAGGACAATGTCATCGCAGGTTGGGAGCATTGGTACCTATGAAATTTTGAACATCTTGCAAGTGCTAATGATTGTGGATTATCAATTCAAGAGGAGGCTTGTAAATCTTATACGTCGGCCCAGAACAAGTAAGCCATACCGAATCTCTTGAACCATTGCGCACATCATAAATCTTCAAATTCGACAGACATGGCAGTGTCTGTGCATTGAAGGAATTGGAACTACAAAACTACATCATGAAACGGAGGATAATACAGCCCAAACAAACAGAGAAGAAACATAGTTTTATATTTTTGCTAGTGCAAATATCATTAGAAAAAGTATTACAAGAATGCAAAATATCATGTACAAGTTTTTGAAGTTATATACCCTGATACCGTAGTGATGTATCTTATGTAGGCGTGGCAATGGGGAATAACGAGAAAGGTGCAATAAGTTGCGCCAAAAAGAAGTCCAACGCCACGAGGTATGTGTGTGTAGTACCCGGTTTTGTATTCGATGTAAACGATTTGTAGACTGAAGAGAGAATGTGAAAAGTAGAAGTGTACGCAAATACCTTGAGCAAATTTGTATATTATAGATACTTGGACTTGTCTGTATCATTCCGAAATTATGTAGGTGACTTTCTAGAGTAGTGTGCGGAAAATGTGGAAAGATAAGAGCAGTGGTGACAGTGTTATAGTGAACACGGAATTATCATTTTCAATGTTGCTAGGACCGCACGGTAAGAATGTCGAGATCTGTAATTGTTGACAAACGGTTTACACAGGTATGGAAATGACCCCCCCCCCCCCAAGCCTGATCTAACAGAAGATGTTTATAATGTCTTCAAAACCGCAGAACCACATGTGGTGTTACTGCGTACCGTGGACTGCAGTGTATATTCTTGGAACATACGGCAGAGCTTATGTCATATATATCGAGCATGGTCGATTACCCAGACGGTGGAAGTGGCTCCCTTGTATATGCAAGTGAATGAGGTAACACATATAACCTGGCACGGTATGAACTCCCTCATTTTGAGTTGATAGATGTTAATGCATACTAGAAACAGATGAACGAAAACGTTATTGAAACAAGTAGATTGGTATGAATTTAACCCACAATTTGTGCGTGGCCTGCCACATTCAGGTACAAATATGGGTCCAAGGATGTCCTAAACAAGCATCGATATAAATGGAAAGATGGAGACAATGGAGAGGACCTTGAATGAGAAACGGGACGTTGTAGTCAATTATAAACATATAAGTCCAATTTACAGGGCGTGTATGTATGGAAGACACAATATTGTGCAGTGAACTATAATTAGGGATATTTAGTGAGATCCTAGCCATATAGCCCATACAGTGATAGACAGCTCAGATGATACCACCGTAATTTAGTAACAGCGATGATTCGCACTGTATGGAATTCCGTCATCTAGTAGAATGTTTCTATTTACACGTGTACAGAAGGTAATGACTTGTACTACCCGAAGCCTCATTGGAAATGCAAAATCACTATTTTTATTGCACCAATCAAAGCGTGCCATGTAAGCTAGGAGTGGCAATTTACACATCATCAGAAATCTGACACATGTCCAACGAAACTTACATCATTCAGTGAGTGTCATCCACAGAGTATCAATTCCGGATTTCAAGGAATAAAATAAAAAAGGTAAATTCAAGAGTAATCCTTCTTGTTTACCATAAACAATGACTATCCGGTAAACAGATGCAGTAAGAAGTCTTTGTAAATTCCTTGTTAGTATTGACCTCCAGTAATTAGCTACAAGACAGCAGGGGTAATCCTACGACATCCAAACCGCTGCCAACTCATATGTTTATCACAATGAAATAGAGTGAGTTGGCATGCCACGCAAGATAACAAGCACTGCAAGAATGACCAGTTCAACAAAATTGGCCCAACAGATCCTTGTTCATAGATGTCCCCCATAACGCGACCAAAATAACAGATAAGCCCAACAGTTTTATGTACCAAAACTGTTGAAATGGTCACAGTTTTTTCTAGTAGTGGACGTGTCATCGGAAAACTGAGCGATGACCTGTTCTCTGCCTTCAGCTGGGAGGTCGATGCCCTTCACAGCCCCCTCCTCTACGCCACGCTTGACCATGGGGTTGAGGACCTCGGCCACAATCAGGAACAAATACAGGGCTAACAGGCACCCCTGGCGCACCCCTCTGTGGATGCCGAAGGCGGGGGATTGGGACCCGTTGACCTTTACAATGGCCGCTACATCTTGGAATAGGAGCTCTGTCATACCAATAAACTCTATGGGAAACCCGAACTCCCTCATGGTACGGAACATGAACGACCACTCCATCATATTGTACGCCTTTGAGAAGTCAAGCTTAAGGAAGATGAGGGGCTGTTTGGTATGTTCAGCCTAGTCTATGGTCTCATGGGTGAGAAGGATGTTGTCAAGGATGAGTCTCATCGGCAGGAACGCGGATTGGTCAAAACTGATCATCTCCATCAGAATCGGCTACACGCGCAGCTGTAGAACTTTGACAAATACCTTGTACACCACATTCAACAATGTGATGGGCCTCGAGTTCGTTAGCCTACTCCGGGTGTCATTCTTGTGGATCAGGGCGATTAGACCCCTAGTGACACCAGGCGGGAGTTTGTTGGCAGAAATGGCGTCGTTGATCATACAAAGGTAATCTGCCTTGATCAGGTCCCGATGAGTTTTAAAGAACTCGGTTATGACCTCGTCAAGGCCCAGAGTTTTTCCGGGGGCCATTTCCTTCACTGCCTGATCAAGTTCCCTCATGGAAATGGGAGCCCTAAGGGTTGCCTCCATACCTTCAGACAACATGTTGCTGATGCAACCAAGGGCACTGGCGGAGGCCTCGGCTTGCGCTGGCGAGGGGCTAGCCGCAGTGTACAGGGCTTCGTAGTACTTGGCGCAAACCCGTTCCAGGCTACCTTAGTCAGTCACGGGCTGGCCCGACTTGTCCTCCAGTATGGTGATGTTGGACGCTTCAGAGTGAGCTCTTAATGCTCTGAAAAATTCGGGAGTGTTCGAGTCGCCCACCCGTTTCCATTTCACCCGGCTTCTGATCCTCTACCCTTCCGCGTGGCGTACCTCAAAGGTTTTAAGCTTGTCGCCCACATTTTCCATTTGGATCTGCAGGTCCTCATTTAAAGGGTCGCTGTGGAGGTTGGTAGTAACGACCTCGTGCTGCTGCCGCAGTAGCGTTTCTTCTTCTTTCAGTGCTTTGGCTTTCCTGGCGCAGAATTCGCGCTAGAATCTACATGCAAATGCCCCCAATACCAACACCCACGTCCCCAGGTGCATTCTCGAAGCCCATAGCGGCCTCAATGCCGAAAAACCAGGTTGAAGGCCAAAAATTGCCCTATAAGGCCTGTAGGCGCGCACCTCTCAAATGGTGTTCTTGGAAGCACAAGACTTCCGTACCCGCAAAAAGAGAACGATAATATTGTCGAACTACATCGACCTTGAGGGGTCGTTAAACCCCTGGACGTTTTGGAAAATAGTTGTCACCTTTATACTGAGTGCATGGGGGTTTGGGGGTCGGATTGCACCTATGCTTGTCGAAGACCGCTAGTCATGAGCTCACGACGCGGCGTACCGCGACTTTGGTGAAGAATTGAGGACCTCTGCCGCCTCGCGGAAGAAGACACTTCTTATCGTCTAGCTACTTAGTTTAGTGTTAAAATCCCTGGTCTAACATGTGGGGGGCTTATGGCTCCGCCTTGTCTCCTTCTAAGCTATTCGAAGAATTTTCCATGTAGTTCTTATGGCATCCTGTCCATCAGGGAGGATGACGATCGGTTGGCTAAAGGCCCGGAGTGGCGGGACCCATGCCGGGTCAAGGTCGGCCTCGATCCCTACGTGATGGCCTGTGAGGCCTCTCCCAGGTTCTGCATTTGGGACGCGGAAAGAGGCGCCATGTTGTTGAGGTCAGGGACATGCCGGCTCGTAAATGCCACGACCTCAGCATTTCTCCATCCACTGTTGTTCCCGTGTGTCCCAGGGGGAGGCATCTAGGAGCTTCCAGCCCTGGGGAGTGGGTCCCTCTCGCCACTCGTGCTGCGAGCCTTCGTGGCAGGCTTATTTCCACCATGGGGTGTCTCCGTGGGCCTTGGCACTGTCTCGCTCACCATTCCTTGACTCAGGCCTCCCACCACTGAGGCTATCACTGGGGTGTCCTTGGGCACTGGCACCATTACTGTGTCTCTGCTGGGAGCGATGATGGCCGTCACCGATCGTTATTGGGGCCCCTCAATTCGATGTCTCCCGTCATGGCCACTGCCACTGCGCGTTGCCTGAGTCGGGGCTCGTCCTCCCTGAGCTGTGGAGCTTGAGGGACCACTAGCAATCCTCTGTGCGTTCCTACCAGTAGTTTGTTCTTGTGTCACCCACTCGACATTCGCCGGTCTGGCGCGCTTGTCTGCACTCGTGCCATGGTTGCTCCTTCTGTCTTTGCCCCCCCCCTCCCGTCCTACTGAGGGATGGGGCTTCGCCACTCGGCCCTACGACTCCTGCATCAGAGGTGTTAGCTTTGCTTCCCTGCTTCTTGCCATACGTCTTAGCCTTCATGGTGACCCCGTCACGATTTGGTCCTCAAATTGGGTGTTTGTGACGGGGAACTTTCTTCCAACTATTCCATTCAAATTCTGGAGTTTCACGTGAGTCTCCATTCGAATAATGGTTTCTAGACCTGCTAGTGGTCTCTTTTGAATTGGTTCCAAACAGCCTTCTTGCTTTATCTGACGCGTTCTCCAGCGACTCGGAGGATTCAACCATAAATATCGGGTTATGGCCTGCCACGGCTGGCGGAGGCGGGATTGCCTGAGCAATTCCCCCTACCGCCCCGGTTTGAGCATTATCCGGCGCAAAGGAGTCCCGATCTTCATAGGGTGTCCCATCCGTCTGATCTCCTGAGCTAGGGGATTTGATGCTAGGGCAATCCTTCACCAAGTGATCTATGGAGTAACAACATCTGCAGCGAATGGGGAGGTTGCAGTAGTTAACTAGAATCACAATCTTCTCGCCTATGTTCTCATTCGTGACGGCGAGTTGCGTTTGCCACCCGAGCCCCGATTGGAGTGCAACACAAAAGCGTTGATCGGTTGTGTGTGCATTGCGCTTGTCGCTGCTAAGGAGTTCTCCTAGACCCCCGGCTATTTCCTTGACCACGCCAAGGAATTCTCTGGGGATACCACGCAGCGTAATCCAGGTAGGTACTTTGAGTCGCGATGGCTTGCTAGAGTCGAAGCTAGTGGTCCAGGTTTGCAGGATACACGTTCTCCATTTCGACCGGTGCGGCGTAAGCATAAGCAATTTCTGAGTGATGTTCGCGTTCCGGGTGAGGACTAAAAAGAACCCCTTGTCTAGGTCGCGCCCCAAGTCGACCCTGTCCCCCATCTGGCTTTGCTGTGCCGCAATCCACTGTGCGAAGACTGTAGGCAGTTGTCTTCTCCCGACAAAATAGGCCACAATAGCATGTTTTTGCAAGTGTTTTGTATCTCTTTAGACAATTTGTTGGTCAACTTTGACTTCAACGATGTTACTGCAAAGAAGGAAACCTGTGCAACTACGGGCAAAACCTTCTGGAAGTTGCTCACCCGGGATTGCAACCGTGGGGTGGAAGCGAGCATGGCGCCCTATGCTCGTCACCGCCGCTACCAGCTCCAGCTCGATGTCCTCCCCTCGCTGTAGGTGGGCGTGATACCACGCTGCCTCCGCCGTCGACAGGGCTACAGGCGCGTGGGCCAACTTCTCCTTCAGTGCTGCCACATAGGATGGGCGTTCCGCCATCGCCAGGGCCCACACGAATGGGATCTGAGAGGCACAGTGTTGTAACCCTAACCCTAATCACTCCGTAATCTGCTCCACACTTCTCCGACCTTTAAACCTCAAGGTTTAAGGGAAGAATCATTCACTTAATTTGAATAATTGCAGAAGGATTGAGCTAAACAAACATTGGGACACGATTGATCTATGATCCGCTCAGAAGAGTCGCCGCGGCACGCCTCCGGAGCTTCATCGCGCACCCGACTCCAGTCACCAACTTCAAATGTGTTTGTGGAGCAATAAAAGCTGCAAAAAAGAGGTCAGGACGGTGCACATGTACAGTTGAATAATATTGGATACATTTGAGCTCCACACACCAAGATATGAAGTTGAATTTTTGCATGCACAACTAACTCATGTCTGTGAGCTGTGAAATCACATCTGGCAGCCCTAATTTTTTAAATTAAATTTTTTTTTGGCAGCCCTAATTTTTAAAATTTAAATTTTTTTTGGCAGCCCCAAATTTTGATAAAGTTGATAACTATAAACTTTGACCGAGAAGCAATGACTCTGGAATGATGCATGCCCAAGGTGAGTGCATTGATTGTTGCACATGTACTTTTTCACACAAATGCAGGCAAAACTTCCTACAGCCCTTCATGTCTTTGCTATATTCATGCAAACTGGAACATATATATTTAGCATGTGAAATCATTCCTGCAAGAGAAAAACAGTAAGTTACATGCTGAAGGATTTTTATTTGTTTGGCTGCCTTTCTGTGGGACAGGGACTAACCGGCCTTGTATTTTTATCTTGCGCAATACAGTGAATGCTCACGGTCTTTGAATCAAGATCTTTATTAATTTTCATTTAAATCTAGTATATAACGCAGGGCTGGTGCAAGGGTGCACGCTCCCCATGACAGTTCCGTCGCAAAAACGGTCCTACCGGGCGCCAACACGGGACAACCTAGTCTATTATACAACTTACAATGGTGAACGCACGAACACATGCACACTCTCCGTGGCGGTTCCATGCTGTGCCGGAGTCACTCCGGCACGAGCCTACCTAGTATATCACATAACAAAGACCGTACATACATGTGAGAATGGATCCAATCTTGGATCTATTGTGTCAAACTCCGGCACAGGTCAACCTAATCTACTATATTAAGCCTGGACGGTTTTGTCGAAAGAACTGTCATACTGAGCTTTGACATGGGTCAATTTAGTCTATTATATAACGTAGGTTGCGCTCGCACATGCACCCGTACTAAGGAAAAATGTGAAGTTCTAACCAAAACTTTTGAAATGTTGTGAAATCCTATGATGCGCGGTAAGATAGCACTTTAAAATACAACATGGCGGTGTGGGGCACGCACTAACGTAGTTAATATTTTATATTCTACACAAATGGCACAACAGCTCATTGCACAACATGGAGGTGTAAGTTACAGACGTGAGTTTGTTGAATTGCTGCCTGCCAGTGAGTTACCAGTGTGTCAACCGACATGGGCAGGCTAGAATCACACATTTCAAGAGAGGCAGTGAAACGAGTTCAGTATTATGATATTTTAAATTTTTTTGGGGTGAAAAAGAAAGTGAGTGGTATCATTGAAGGAGCATCCCGAAAGGGAGGTCCACCATGTTTTGCTATCTTGGTAGAAGTTGCACATGCATCTGACCTCGTTGTTGTTAATTGCACAGGTATAAGTTTAGCAGATTAGGTGTTGGTCAATGGTGGCCCACCCACCTCTTTCCTGTGCATGTGCCAAAAGTTCACTCATGGACTCTGTCATCACCTGTCTGAAGCCCCAAACCAGATCCAATCATATACCAGATTTCCCCTTTGAAAAGGTATAATCCCTGTGGGTTGTACACTCCTGTGCATACCGTACACTTGTAAGTATTCTACGTGTATATCCCAAGGTCAGCTTGAACATATACTTAGAGCATCTCCACCAGCAACTCTGAATTGCACTCTGAAAGCTCATCCAAAAATTACAAAGCATATCGTGTAAGGTAGGAGCACCCAATTCCGACAGTGTACCGAATGCCGATAATTTCTTGACATGGTAGTCATCCTAGAACGTAAATCTAGGTAGACAATAGATAACTTATCATTTTGGTCAACAAACAATAAGAGCTCTATGACGTGCTTAGATTTGCGTTCTGAAATGACTACCTTGTGTAGAAATTATCGGCATTGGGTACACTGTCGGAATTGGGTGCTCCTACCTTAGTTCTCCCACCAACATCACTCAATTAAACTCTGCAAATAGGAAGTAAGCCACTCATAAAGTCACAAGTCACCAAACATGGATTCAGTTGTGCAATTAAGAAGAGAAGTTACATTAGATTGAGTCGTTTTGAAGGTCCTGAACTAGGTTACACTGTTGGTATTAAGTGTCACACTTCAAATAAATTGTTGACCAACTCATGCACATCCATTTGAGCTATCTAGAGTGCTGGTAGAGATGCTCTTAGAGCTTGAACATCACCTGTTAGTACTACCAATGAAAGTGGTGTTTTTGACACTCTTTATCATTTGGATTTAGGACATAGGATTTAGGACATAGGATTTAGGACATAGGACATAAGATTCAGGGTTTGGAGTTTAGAGCCAAAAACAATGTTGAAAAGAGTGTCAACAATAACATCCTATTTCGTTAGTCTAGTTTGATTTGTGTAGGACATAATCCTGAAAGTTCTTGAAACTGGATCCCGAAAGTCATCAAAAATACGTTTTAGACATAAGACCATAGACGCCCAATATGCACTATCCATAACTTTCAGCCATGTAATAATCTCTTTGAATTTTCCAACAACAAAATTTAAAAAATCAAATTATTTTTATGAAATGGTGAAAAGAATTGAAGAAAATAAGAAGGATGGTCCTTGCTACTAATCTTTGAATTTAATCTTGACTTTTCAATTGTAGCATCTAACTTCACCTAAACTATAACAAAGATAAATGAGAGCATTTGAAAAGAACAACAATGACTTTTTTTAATATTATAAAAATTGCATTTTTCCCTCCAAACCTAATTTTTCCTTCCAAACTTTAATCTTTTAAGCACTTTCCAAGTTAGTTTTGATCTACAGATAGATAGATAGATAGAAACTTCGGCCCTCTTTCGAAGGCCGGCGTGAATAAAGTGTCCGTTCGTAATGTCAATGACACAGTGCCCACCGGACAAAGGGCCATTGGAACAAAACTACTCTTCCCTCTCGAGAATTTGATCTACACATGTAGACAAATGCAAGAAGTGCACAAACACAAATGATTTATGAAAAAAAAAAAAGGAAAAAATGAATCTGTAAGTGGAGGCAAAAATCTATATGTAAAGCGAAATAACTTGTAAGCAAATGCACTAAGATGAAAATATATAAATGGAAAATGTATGGAGAAAGAAGAGACATGAGGTTCTTAATACCTTGCTGGACAACACCCTTTGCACTATAGCATCACTTGCTAATAAAATAATTCAACTCTCCAACCCTCTTTGCTTAGACCAGCTGAAGTTAGAGGAAATTCTTTGTGATTCTTCCGATTCCTGACATTTGCTTGAGATTCAGAGGTGAATAGTAGGGGACTCAAGGATCTTATAAAGGAATTTAGAGACAAAGGTGCAAAAAGTAAACGTAGGAAAAAAGAAATTATAATCCAAGACACAAAGAAGCAAAAACACGTAAGCCACAACAAATAGGAACAATAGCAAAGGTAATGAAAACAAAGGCATTCTTGTATAGGAATTAGTTTAGTTCGTGCTAAACCATAGGCTTGAAAATCATTGAAAGTACATCTCTGATATAAAACTATAGAGGTTAGGGATGTACTGATACTTCATGGCTCATGTAATAATATTTTCTAATCTCTAAACAATAAAAATCACTTAAACCATTTTAATGAAAAGTGATTTTTAAAATAAGAAAAACCTTTTTAATCTTATAACTTAATGTAGCCCTCGCCTCCAACCCTTAGACTCAATCTTTGCCAATTAACCATTGAATCAAATGTCACCTAAATTGCATCAAAGAGACATAAATGAAAACAAATGCCTTCTCATATATGATCAAACTCATCATCTTCTAACCTAGTCCAAAATTATACCCAAAGGTATAATGATATAGGGCTATGGTTGTTCTATGAACAAATACCAAATTTTTATTTATATACATAGTAGCTTCTAAGTAAGGCTTGTTTAAAAGAACAGACCCAAACCTTTACCCTATAGCACAAAATTCACTATTTAATTAATCTACAGTCCTTCTAAATGCTAAAAAAGAAGTTTTTTCAACAATCAACACCCTTCAGTTGAATTGTTTGCAAACCTAAACGGCTCTTTTTGGTCTCTTCTTCCCTTCATCCTCCTTTGTCTCTTTGGGCCCAACGCCATTAGACATGGGAGAAATGGGCTGAGTTACAATCTTATTATATTGAGTACTTGAGGCCACACTTAAAGCCTATACAAACTAAAATTTGGTTGAATTGGTCTAAAAAAAAAACGGGTTCGACTTCATACTGGTATATAAAGCAACCCTAAAATTCATCTTTCCTTCAAAAACTTGTGGCACACTTGATATGTCCTCCAAGATGTTCAATGGCTCTTTGTCCAGTGGGCATTGACTCATTGTCAAGACGAACAAACACTATTTACGCCGGCCTCAAAAGGAGACCGGAGTTTCTATCTATCTATTTATCTTCCAATATGTTTCAGATTGCTTAAATGGATGGTAATAGGTATAGTAGACATGCCAATGACCGCACAATTTCACCACACAATTCCAATAGAAATGTAAGGTACCGCCCAATCACCGCATGCCGTGTGGTAAAGGGCTCCAAGTAAATTTCCATTAGAAATCGTACCCAATGTGTTTGACGTGCAATTAAAGTTATTGTACATAACATTTTCGAGTGTGATTTTTTCAAGGTGAATCCCAACTTGAACATACCACAATCTTTCAAAATTTGAGACGGTATAAGTTTCTGCATTGTCGTGGGAAGGGTTTGAATATTGCATGTGCGGTCATTGGCATATCTACCTTACTTCCACCTGAACTCTGTGTGAAAGAGTCATGGTTGAAAATGTCAACCTATCAAAAACGATTGGAGGCTTTTGTGCAAATGAAATGGTTTCCTCACCTCTAATTGATAGATACAGGCATCTTTTTCTTTTTCTTTTTTTTGTTTTGTTTTTGTTTTTGTTTTTGGTTTCTTTTGTTTTTTGTTTTTTGTTTTTGTTTTTTTTGCTATATTTCACCAGATTTCTCTAGAAAATATGGCATTTCTCTTTTGTTAAGGAAAAAAACGAGAAAGTTTTGAATTTTTTTGCCAGATTTTCTCTATATATTTTTTTTTGTGAAGATAGCCAAATTTTGTGAAGAAAACTACCAGAATATGAAGAAATTTGATCAAAGTATGATTACAGTAAACTTAAGATTTCGCCAAATATTCTTTCTCAATTTTTTTACGTCGCCAGTTAGGCTTCAAGAAAAAAACACAGGATACAGGAAAACAAGGTGAGAAAATCAAGGATTTAAAAATGCATTGTCATGATAGTAAGGAGGTCATGGGGATAAATTTGTAACTGTACCTGTTCCACTCCCTGAGCACTCATCTCAGACACATACATATGTATATGTATATGTGTGTGAGGTGTCTTAATCCTTGGCACTCAGAGAGACTGAATATCTTGGCTCTCAAGATTGAGCAGCTTTTTTTTGATGCCAGTCACATGGAATGATGAATGCCAGGTACTGCACTGGCACCGGATGGGATGGGAGCCTCGACGCTGTTGAAGAACTGCATGAATAACTTATTTGATGTTGAGGTCTGTGGTGGTGCACAAGGAGTGAGATTGTTGATAGATTGCCACACCTGCTGTGAAAATCAATGTTCAATGTGGTCATCAATTGTCTCTCTCTTTTTTTTTTTGAAAGTTCCTGTCACGATTCGATGGTACCATCCCTCGCAACAAATCTGACTCAGCATTCCATTCTTCCTTCTCCATTGTAGAAAGGAACACCCCCAAAAAAAACACTCGAAAGTTTGATAGAGAGCATGCGATGTGTAGAAGAAAACCCGAAAAGTCAAAAGTTTGACATTTAGCATAGAGAGCATGCATGGTGTTTTGTGAGTGGTATACCCGGCCATGAGGGTTGACAAAAAAATAACCATATAAAAAGAGAAACCCCAAATTTATAGGAAATTATATTTTCAAAAAAATTCTATTTTTTGTGTTGAAAATGAAAGTTATATAGAATATCCATAGGATCTTGGAGAATATTGCTTAGAAATGTTATGAAAAAGTTTTCTTTTTTTTCTTTTTTTTCTAGCGAGATCTAGCCGAATTCTTGTAAAACTCTGGCAAATAATTGAAAACTTTGCCTAGCCCCACTTATTGAGAATATGACCCTGTTTGGACTTTCACATCAAAAAGTTTTGTGTAGAATAATTAATAATGGAGATTAGGTTTATATTGAAGGTGTGAAACCTCTTTATAGGTAGGAATGTCACCATTGAAAGTGAAAAAGAAAACTACAATTGAATTGCTTTTACAATACTTAATGGTATTTGAGTAGTATAATTTATTTTGAGATGTGTATATAGGAAATAATAAATATTATTAGGACAAATGCTATTGCAAGAGTGGTTGACTGTAAACTTTGGAGTTATTCTTAACCCCTAAACGTTTTATGGAGATTGTAAATACACTGTTGTATAATTGGCATTTGCTACCAACAAGAAGTTTTAAATTGGGATCCTAATAGCTCGCCACAACCACACTGATCTAAATTCCAACTTCAAACATAACCCATTAGAGGTGTGGATCCATTCCAAATACAATAAAAATATACCGTAAATTTTACTTGCGATAAAGGCATGTTTTGACGTTTAGGAGTTAACAAATTCATAAGAGTAAGTGCAAATTCTAGGTATGGCAAGTCAAGTTCATTCTCTAGCAAACTAGCTTTGGTAGTATATACAATTACCACATCCGTTTGTATGATAGTACCCAACCTTGCCTAGAGCTCAAATATTTGGTCAACAACAAAACAAACCTCTAGATGTATATCCAACTCATTAAGATAAACAAATATTTTTTTTAGAGAAAAATACAATAAATCAATGTAAGAATAAAAGGAGTGTTTCAAAAAATGATGGTTTGTAGTGAATATATAAGCTTAAACTGAAAAATTAAGCCTAAAGATAGAAAAAGGCTTAAGTGCCGAGTTCTAAGGGTTGGTTCAGACTATGGCCAAAGATCGAGAGTCCGTTGAATTCCACCAATCAAATTGCAAGAAAGTTGGGAATTGGCCTTTTGGGCTTCCCACTAGAAACCAAAGTTCAAAGGCCATAATTCTCCTTCGAGAGCTCGTTAATTTGTTTATATATATAATACTATATATTTAAGCCCAAGACTTTGAATTTTCGACATGAATTGGGTTTGAACTGCGACGGCCTCTTACCATAGTGTGAACTGCCCAAGAAGAGGTTTAAAGTAGAGAAATCGAGTTTTGTCTTTAAAATTGAGGTCCTTTTCTAGTCACATGCACAACTAGGAACAAGTGGTTAGAATGACATTGTAAGGACATTTCTATAGAATATGCTAGAATGACATTTCAATGTGTTGTTCTAACAACATGATTAAAACGACATCCCAACATTGTTCTGAATGTCTTTGTAGGTTGCTCAACCCACTTGTGAGCCAACTGGACACAGAAGCTGGGTTGGGTGCCCTAATGCCAACAGGCCCTAGTGTAAAAGCAAACAAAATTTGGTTTGGTTTGCACTTTATTGGGAGAATATTGCAAATCTAAAGTTTCCAGACATGAAAACATTGTGTGAAAACTTTAACTCCAGGGATTTCTCTCGGCTTTTCGGCTGTTTGTTCTGTTCAAAAAACATAAAATTATTGTATGAAAACTGTTCTCAATTAGTGCTTCCCCATCCTTAAATTACGCCTCATTGTTATGCAAATCTCTTGCATCACAAGGATGCTGTGTCCTACCCTTACGGAAGGGAAATTTTGGCTTTTTAATTAAATTCAAACATGTAAAACCAAACTTTTGAAGGCCACCTTTCTATTACACTGTTTTGGTGCTGGTTATTTGGTATGACTTTGAGCAGACTCGATGATAATTCATGAATGACCAAAACTTCATAAACATCGTGATCCAGTGACCAGATTGTGTTCTACACTCATTTCATCTGGGTTAATATAGCAATTTGAGTCAGGTGTAGTACACATTATACCTTATATTTTAGTTATACTGGTATATTTCAGAGTGCCAAAATGTGATGAAAATTAGGACTTTTAAATGACATGAACACTTGCTCTTCATTGAAAACTGAGCTCTAAAATTCAGGAAAAAAATAAATCTCAGATGAGTGTCTAAAATTGCGTTGGGCGTCTCAATCGGTGCTCTTGATGCTCGTCTTAAATGTAGTCTGTTTAAACTGGTCCCATGTGACTTAAATGGTCAAGAATTGAGTCATAAGGAACCATTTGAGTCACAAATGACCAATTTAAAATGACAGCATTCCTACTACTAGTGCTTGCTAGGAAATTGATGGTCTTCCTGGTCTTGCTTGGTGATCTTGGTGCTCTCATGCTGGTCATCTTGATGCTCGTGTGCTTTTTGTCTTGGTGATCATTTTGTTTGTTTAAATGGAGTGTTGAATCAGAAGGCCAAAATTTTGCCATTCAATTGCACAAATTCTGGCATAGATTTGAAGTTCCAAATCATGGGTGTTTGAAAAAAAACAGTGGCCTATTTTTTTGAACTTTTGTCATTTTAACAAATGTGGCGATCTTGATGTTACTGCTGTCTTCATCATTGTGCTCTTGGTGCTCCCCATCCTGATTTTTAGCACTGACCAGCCTGCGGATTTCTCACGGAGGCCTCATACCCAACCAAAAAATAAAAAAGAAATAAGAAAATGAAAAAAAGGAATTGAACCTTTGTACACTAAACTGCTCTACTGAAGCCTGAACTGGACCTCATAAACTTACACTGGAATGATGCAATACCCAACTCATTCTTTGTACAAAAAGATGGATGCTTTTGGTTTTAACCCGTAAAAGACAAAGGATTTATGGCTCTAAACTGACAAATTCGATCGATCATATTGTAAAAAATGTAATTCAGATGAGACCAAATTTTATATCACTGGGATCAGTGAAGAACATTGCATGTGTTGGTCAAACAACAAATAAATTTGAACAAAAAGAAGTCCACATAGAACCTACTCAAAACTGCTAAAAAAACATGAGGTCCAATTTGAGTTACTTGGTCCTTTAGGGGTTAACTTCCAGCATGGGTCAGCACTTTGTGCCGAAATATTTAATTTTAAGGATTTGGGTGGTTTTGGCTCCTCATTTACAAAAAAAATTCAACAAGATTGGCTTTCAATTGTCTCTTTGAGCTCCAAAGCAAATTGTGCAAGGATCGACTTGCAATAGTGAGTTCGACTTGCTATCGTTTCTTGTTGGCTACAAAATGACAATTCTTTATAATTAGGCAAAATGATTGTACAATATTCTTGAATTCTCAGACATGATGATAAAAAACGATTTCTCAAAAATTTCAACATTCCAAGTTTTAATTAATTTATATTTGTTTAATTAATTTATACTGTCCTTGGTCAAGTATGTATTTTCAATCCCCCGATTCTAAATCCCCCCTCGACGTTAATGCAAGAGGACAAAATCTTACCCCTATTTTGTGCATGTTGGGGCCCACCTTAAAAAATAACCCTCACTTCCAATTAAATATTTTAGAGCTTAATGCACTTCAATATTACAAATTTGACTTTGAAACACACCAATTTGACTAAAGATTCATCATTTTAAAACAATACATTCAATCGGTCATAATGTAAAATATATAATTAAGATGGAACCAAATTTTATATCACTGGAATCAGTGAAGAACATTCCATGTGTTGGTCAAAAAATAGATAAATTTGAACAAAAGGAAGTCTAAGTAAGACCTACTCAAAACCACTAAAATAAACATGAGACTGAATTCAGGCTTCTTGGCCTCTTTAGGAGTTAACTGCCCTCAACTGCCTAAGCGTCCATTTTTTGAACGATGTACATATTTCATCCACGTTTTCTCATTCGTCATGCACTTTTTAAAGTGTGAATTTTTTATTGTGGATTATATGGGAAGTTAGCTTCATACATATGAGAACCAATTAGAAAGAGGATGATTTGTGAAAATTTTATGCCTCATTTCATGTTGTAGTGATTTACCAAAAATTTTGAAGATCTTAGTTCTAAAGTGTTCAAAAGTGCTCTTGAGAAAGTCAACTCATAAAATTAAGCAACCAAAAAATCTCCAAAAATCACTACACTTAGAGTATTACATTCAACCCATTACAACAAATTCATCCATAGATTGTCAATATCTTAGTCGTAATTGAATTATAAAAGAATTTTGGATTTTAAGTTTCAAATTGTATACAAAAATATCGATGATTGCAATCATGGATCTAATCGTATGGATAGAATGTAAAATTCATAATGTACAAATTTTATTAATATATCAAGTTCAAAATAACCCTCTCAGTTGCATTTTAATGCAGTTTTGCAAAACTGCCCAATTTGGAGAGGGCTGTAGGCATTTAGGGGTTAACTAATTATACGACCATGATCTTTTCGACATGTTAATTCATACCATTCGTAACTTCCTATCCCCACTTCCATAGCAATGAGACGAAGCTTAACCAATTTTTTGGGTTTTTCCATTGGTAGAGCAACACGCACCTTGAAATGTAAGCTAGGTAGGGAGAAAATGGATAGAATCATTCATACAGATGTGTTCATCCATAAAATTATCTATTATAAGGCACTTTCATTCAAATACAGACAATTCTAGTTTTTTTTTGAGAGGGCTCACTACAAGCAAAGGCGTCGTTTCTCACTCTAAAGGATCCTGTTCATTGTCTCTTTTCACTGTACACGCTTGTCCTACGAGACGAATCGCACTCACCAAGTCCAACCAAAAAATTGGTGAATGCAAAGTGGCGCCCTTAGACTCAAAGAAGGAGTGAAAACCGACAACTTCTCCTTATAGTGACTATGACGATTGCATCCATTGTTTTTTTCAGGTGTAAAAGTAGCCACTCCCAAAATCAGGTAAGAGTGTGCCGAAAATTCGCCATAATTTTTTTAGCTGACCAGGCCGGCTGATCGATCTCACAGTCTATAAAAGCATCTAGCGATGCAGAGCCCTCTTCACTCGCTTCCATCGTCATCTCACTTTCAATCGATCTCCTCTTGCGTTGCTCCGCGGAATTGCGAACTCCTGGCCGATCACGAGCATGATCATGGCGATCTCGAAGAAATCGACAGCGCTGTTGTTGTTGGTGGCAGTAGTTTTAGCAGGCACTTGTGCCTACAGGGCCGATGCCACGTTCGACATCAACAATCTCTGCGACAAGACCATCACCATGACCACCGGAACTACCAACGTGAGCATAGGATCGGGGGCCACTCGGAACATCGCGCAACCTCCAGCGTCGTTCTTCTCCGACTTCATGAACATCACCATCGCCGGCACAAGTCCGCTGGTCTCCAGTCCCGTCCCTCAAAACGTCGTGTCGTTTCTCAACTCCCTGGTTGGCCTCACCAGCATTGCCATCTCCTGCGATGGCTCTTGCGTCACGCTCACTGTGTCCTTCACCGTGTTTACTCCCATGACGGTTCCGTTCGGCCCGTTCTGCCTTCATACGCCCCTGTTCAGTGCTTTAGGGTAGCTTCGTAGTTTTTACGTGCATGCTCCCTTTGTAATCTGGGAGCTTCCAGCATGACTATACACAGTATGTATAAATCAGTGAGGAGACAGTTTAGAATTTTTGGTACTTTTCTATGGCTTGAAGATGAATCCAGGCTCTTTGGATGCTCTTTTCATATTTATACATAGGTAATTATGTTAAGGTAAAACACATGTGCTACCTAGGTGCTACTTAGGCAATACCTGGGTGATACATAGGTTTCAAGAGGCTACCTTCATGTAGGAAATCTGGCTATTATTCCTTCTTCTTTTAAAAAAAATCCTTTGTATCAATTACATAGGGAACCCTCACAGTTTGACCCCGGGGCCAAAGTTGGGGTGGGGGGTAAAAATGAGGGATTTTTACCCCGGGGTAGTTTTTTTGGCCCCCATGCCCATCGAAAGCACCATGGTCTTACCCCGGTAAATCATGTTTTACCGTGGTAAAGGTTCCAGAAAGGGAGTCAAAGTTTGACCCCCAACTCCCAATCTGCACTTTTGGACACAGTGCTGAATGGGGTAAAAAATGAGGCCAAACCATCCACTTTTTACCCCGGAAAAAATGTTTGGGACCCCTGTGTTAGCCAGCCCAAATTTTATGTAGCAATGATTTGTCAAAAATTATGAACAAAAAATGATGTTGGACCTGGTCATAATGTTATCACTGAGTAGCTAGTTGTGGAGTTGAGGCCCCAATGAGCCCTTCTTACATTGTATTAGATCAGAGCGGGGTGTGTTATCGTTTTAACATCAAATGCCATGTGGGAGAAGGGACCATTTGGGGCTGTATTGTTGGGCTGGAAAGCTCCCAGTGTCATTACATCAATAATAAAATGGTGGATGAGCCTTGGATGCCAATTCGGTTAACCCCTCAAGGACCAAGAAGCCTAAATTAGGCCTCATGTCTTTTTTAGTATTTCTGAACAAGTCTTATGTGAACTTCTTTTGAACATCCAAATTTATTTGTGTTTTGATCAATACATACAATGTTCTTCACTGATTTTGGTGGTATAAAATTTGACCCCATATGAATTATATTTTCCACAACAAGATCGATTGAATTTGTCGTTTTGAAACCATGAATCCTTGGTCCTTTAGAGGTTAACGAGCTGCTCAACATCTGGATCTTCTGCAACGTTGATCTTTAACGATACAGCTTGTAAAGCAACGTTCAGGAGCAGTAGTCTACTCCCCTATGTGGCTATCAAACATAGCAACAAAGTGTGTGATCTTAGCAGTGTGCTACTGCCAGATAGCTGTGACAGCATGAGGATTTTCATTCCTGAGGGAATGAGAGAAACGAACTCAAATGAACCCTTTGAACCCTATGTCTTATGCTAGTTGAATGATATTTAGATTTTATGAATCTTCAAAACTACTTAAGTTTACTAAAACTTAATGTATGCCGTAGTAGCTTGGAAACAAAAAAACAAAGAAAAATTATATATTTAAATGGTTTGAGGGGAGTTCCGGGGCATGAAGGAGAGCTAGAATTCAGGGTTGGGAGCACCAAGATCGTGACAATGAAGACGATGAGTATGGTCAAGAGAGCAAGACTAGTTACATTCGTTAAAATGACAAAATTTCAAGAAACAGACACTTATTCAGAGTGACGCTATGGGCAGTTGAATGGCACAGTTTTGACGCTTTGAAACATGCCATTGTAACGAATATGACCAGAATGTTGAGCACCAAGACGACCAGCAGGGGAGCATCAAGATCACAATGCAAGCACTGACCACCTGATCGGGTCTCACATCTGAATGCTCAACTCCAGATAAAGAGCTGGCGCTCTGAATTTATATGATAACATACCACTCAGGCATGCATGACAACATCAGCAGAAGAACTACTGCAATTAGCCGGCATAAATGGAGCATCATTTTCTTGCTACATCCCAGCCCCCTAAGGGAGGTATGCAAAAAATATGTCAACAGTGGGGTTTGAACCCACGCCCCCTTTCGAAGACCAGAACTTGAGTCTGGCGCCTTAGACCACTCGGCCATGTTGAATTTCAGATCCTGAAATCCCAGATCCATAGAACGTTGTGACATGTCTACAGACGCTCACCTCCTCAACAGCACCTGCTAAACCGCTCATGTGCCTGTTGAGAAATCCACATTGCTGTTCCTCCACCGTTAAATTAAGCCCCAGGGTACCTTCATTATTAATATGCAGATCTATCTCTTAGAGCATCCCCACCAGCAACTCTGAATTGCACTCTGAAATTCATCCAAAAATTACAAGGCATACCATGTAGTTCCCCACCAACATCAGTCAATTAGACTCTGCATATACTAAGTAAGCCACTCACAAGTCACCATGCATGGATTGTGCAATCACAATGTGCAATTAAAAAGAGAAGATACACTAGTTTGAGTCTTTTTGAGAGCCCTGAAGTGGGTTGTTGTATTCAGTATCTCCCTCCAAATAAATTGTCCCTCCAAATAAATTTTTTCCACAGCCCAGAGATCTAGCTACCCAGAGTGCTAGTGGAGATGCTCTTACATCACATAGAAGCTGCGTCTTACCCTCAAGGAAGGAAAGTTGTTGACTACTTGGATTCTTGTTAAATTCAAACAAACCTTTGAAGGCCACCTTTCCATAATTCCACTGATTTTCTGCGGGATATTTGGTATGATAATTAGTTGGGAGCAGACTCGGTAATAATTCACAAGTTACATTGTAATCCAGCTCAGACGCACCCAACACAAGAATGCCTGGGCAGAAACGTGGTCAGTGTGTTTGTGTGGGTCCATTCTTGTCAACTCTGTGCACTCCAACCAGCGCATGATCATACTATAGTAAGGCCACACTATTTAATTTCACACAAATCTTCATGTCTGGTAACTTCCACTACGGGATATTAACTTATACATTAGAGTTAACCGAAAACAGAACACGAGTTCTGACCCCCAAAAATCCAGGAAGTGAGAGTCTGTGCTGTCTTGTAGTGTAGCCGAAATCAAAGTAAAAGGGGAAGAAGATACCCTCTATCTATAATTTTAGACACGAGCTCCAAGGTGTCAAAGCCAACTAATCAATGGAGTCACCTAATTATATCTCAAGTGGATGTGGGCCATGGCCTCCAGGCCTTGGCTCTCTTTGAACTCACCTTCATCTCAGTTTTGCCTCCTTTGTGACGGCAAAACTAGTTCACACTCCTTTCTATTTTGAATTCTTTGGAAACCATGCCAGTTTGCTTG
The DNA here is from genome assembly GCA_022496805.1 of Pohlia nutans. Classification (NCBI taxonomy): domain Eukaryota; kingdom Viridiplantae; phylum Streptophyta; class Bryopsida; order Bryales; family Mniaceae; genus Pohlia; species Pohlia nutans. The sequence goes on along the minus strand of CM040092.1, from coordinate 10,199,829 downwards.
GCTGCCTTAGATACGGGTCAAACTCACCTCACCTAACATGTATTTTCTCTTCTTTTCGGTTAACTCTATTGCAATCCTTCAAACTCCCCGATATCTCCTCATCACCACCTTCTGGTACTATGACCGCAAAATTACCACTCTACTGTGCCCAGTGGAGCGCGAAATGCGGACCAGAAGAGGGGGTGCGAAAAGAAGAAAAAATAAACTCATGAAAATAACCGTGAGCATCCAGAATAATAGCGTTCTCTTTTCTATTACGATTTTGTATGATTCATGCAAAAATTTGCACATTGAAGGTAGAGGATACTGTTTGTCAAGCTTGTAGGAGTGTGTGCTTTCATTGGGAGATTAGGAGAAAGTTGTGCAGAGACCTTTGTTGAGATTTTAGTTTTTATTTTTTATAACAATGGGATTTGTTGCACTATTTGAAGATTTGCTTTCTCTCATGTTTACAAAAGTTTAGGGTTTGGAGTTGTATAGCAACAAGAACCAACATTTGGTTCACTAGTAGAAAAGGTGGCATTGTCGAGGGAATTGCTCAGGCATGTGGTGCCCAATTTCACACATGCACAGTGATTTTGCCTGGGCATCTCCTTGGGGAGCTCCACCTTTTCTACTAGTGGTTGATCCACAAGTGTCTTTGAAACTCATGGGGTAAAACATGGACGCCCTAAGTGCTGACACTATAGCTCACAGCTCACATGTGTACCCTTTCTGGACTTGACACATGGACTCAATTAATTGATTCAACTATGCAACTAATTAATTAATTGTGAAACTCAATCAGTGTCACTATTAGGAATCTGGTCCTTTGTGACTCGTCTTTTGTAACTCAAATGTTCCCTTCAAATGTTCCCATAGGACTTCGAATTTTTTAAAATTGAGCCAGAAGGGACCATTTCAGTCACAAAAGATCAGTCACAAACACAAACGACACAAATGACCAAGTTTCTACTGGTGTGTTTACGCTTGCAATATTTATTTTCCCAGCAAAATGAACAGAGCGGCAAACCAAACCATGCTTCTGCATTGTCAGGATATCATACGAATGATTCGTAATTTCTTGTCCCGGGAGACCGATCTCACAGTATAAAAGGCATGGCAATGGCAGTGCCCTCTTCACTCGCTTCCATCCTCATCTCACTTTCATGCAATAGATCTCTTGAAAGTCTTTTGCGGAGTCTGGATATATCGATCGATCATGGCGAGCTCGGTGGCAGCGCTGGTCATGGTGGTGGCCGCACTGGTGGTGCGCACTTGTGCCTCCGGCGCCAATGCACAAAAATTCAACATCACCAATCTCTGCAAGGGAACCATCACCATTTCAACCGGATCGGGCAACGCCATAGTTGCATCGAAGGCAGATCTGCAACTTTCCTGCCCTCCTGCAACGTTCTTCGTGGGCACTGTGACTATCACCATACATCGCACTAGAGTTCCGGTCCCTTCAGAGGCTGTGTCTTTTCTCAACTCCCTCTTTGGTCTCAACAGCATTGCGGTCGAGTCATGCCATGACACTTGCGTCACATTTCTCGCGGCGTTCACAGTTCTGACTCCCGTCACGGTTCCGCTGGGCCCGATCTGCGTTCCGAAGCTGCCGCCACCGCCTTCTGTGCTGCCACCCGGCCCCTCTCTTAATTAATTAGCTTCAATCGTAGTTTATTAATTCTTGCAGCTTTGGGGAAAAATATGTATGAATGTTAGACCTGGTCATGTAGAATCTGTGGAGCTGATTCCTCAGCTTTCATCAAACAGTTGTTCTTCGAGAGAGGGGTGATATATTTCCTTTAACACCAAACGTACGCCAGGAGGGAATCGAAGGGACCATTTGGGGCTCGTGTAACGTTGGGCTGGCATGGAAAGCTCCCAGTGAAATATCAATAAATGCTGCATGATCCTTGGATGCCAAGTTTGTTATCTGAGCATATTGATCTTTTGCAGCACTGATACTGCCAGATATATAGCTGTGCCGATCGAATGTATCATATAGATCACCGAACCAACCAATAATCTTGAGTATAAACACCATACGGTTTGCCGTTCTTATTTCAGAAAGGTTTATTTTTACTGTGTAAGCAGAAGACTTACGGAATGGCGATGACATCACCAAGGTGTTACTGAGAGCGGACTTGCTTCTCGTTAATCTGACTTCAGATGTGAACTACTCCTCATGAGCCATTCTTTTGGCAAAATATGTCATTTTCCCTACAAGATGCATTTTAGAAGCTCAAGTTTCATCACACAATGGTCGCCACAGCATCTTCTCCGCCAGTTTTCGAAGCTCCTTCACTCAACCTTCTCTAATTACACATTCTTGCACATTCCCAAAAATGTCGGTTGTGGGACATAATGTCACTTTCAAGTTTCAATCTACGACATGCAAGTTTGAATTCTTTTTGTCGATCAAAGAGGAGAAGATCGAGTTATGGGTTATAACATGACAATATGTACGAAGAACGGCATTCGTGTATGTTCTTGCTTAATTTCAAGGATCCACGTCAATCTCAATGTTTTCCAGTGTTTATCAATTAAATCTAAAAGGTTACACATCAAGAAGACAAGATGTCGATAAAGAATAGTGAAAATTGGAATCTGGAATATTCAGCCATTCTTTGAAATAATGGTCAAAACCTAACCACATGATTTGATGGAAAGCATTTTCATTCTATTTTACATCTAATGACCCAAGTGACTATTTTTTGGTTGATGTCCCTCTTTAAATTTGCTTATTTACAAATTTTGGCTTTCTTTAAAGATAAAATTCATTATTAGTACAAAATAGACTATATATGCTGTTGGTTTGACCATTGGTGTTGGCTTTTAGTTAGTTAAATTCAAAGTCATGTAGAAACAAACTCTTGAAAGCCACCTTTCTATCGCACTGTACGTTTTGGTGCTGGTTGTTGAATAAGATTACTGTCTTGGAGTAGGCTAGACTCATTGAGTAGTAATTCATGAATAACCACAAAATTTTAAAGATTGTAAGCCATTCAAATTATACAAGAAAGGACAGAAACGTGGACAGTGTGTGGGTGAGACTCAGGTGGTCAGTCAGTGTGTGTGTGTGTGGGTCCATTCTTGTACAAAATCGTGCACTGCAACCACCACATGACCATACTATTTTGTAAGGTCATCTTGTTGCACACTATTTTATTTTCACACAAGTTTTCATGTATGGTAATTTCCCCATGTGCAAAGGCAATCTAAACCACCCGAATTGAAATTGCCATATTCTATTGAGATTGCCAGCAATTAAATGCTTGTTAAACGGAGTCATTTTCGTCTGTTTTCGCATCTGAAACCTGAAACAAGCCTACAGATCAACCTGCCTGATGTCCTGAATTTTTAAACAAAAATGTAGGCCTAGAATTTTATACCTTTGGAATATGGCAAACATAATGAAATTTTCAATAACATTTGGTTTGCTTCTACATGAATACATGTTTGCATGAGGACACCTGGACACCCAACCCCGTTGGGTGGTCTAGGTTATTGGTCCATGTATTAGAGTGTATCACTGGAATATGGAAAAAATCTGAATATGGCATTCTACCATTGAAACATAGGAAAAATAACATAATTTCCAAGATCAATTTGTTTATACAGGAGCTTTGTTTGCACGAGGGCTCCTGGCATTGATTGGACCGTCAGGTTACTGATCCGTGTCATAGAGTCTTTCTCGTCCAGACAAGAGGCACGAAAGGTAGCCTTTGCTACTTACGTCCACAAGCCGTGAATAATAGAACTACCTCTACCAGACTCTTTATTCACGCTGGTCTTCTGCGCCAACATTACTCTTCTAAGACCCCGTCTGCATCAAGCAAGTACATAAGAAGAAGTAGCCTACAAATGTTAAGAGCAGTTAGGTAACAATGTTTAGCTAACTCTTGTCTACATCTATTAGTTAAAAGAAATTAGATAATTGATCTAGTAATGAGAGTTAGCAATATTTGTAAAGATTTTAGAGTCAAGTAGTTACTTCTCCTCCATTCATGCAGAAATAGAAACCGGTTAGGAAGAGTTAAGGAAAACCAAATCTTGAGAAATATAAGAAAGTAACATCTAGTTAGCTAAGTCCTTCATCTTACTTTCTTGGTGCGGGCGGGGCCCAAGTGGTCCACATGACAAAAGAAATGAACTCAATTCATGCGATCGACATTGTGGCTTCCTTCCTGTCCCAGATACGGCGAGACAGACCATCTCACTATGTACAGTACATAAAAGCATGGCAATGCAGTGCACTCTTCACTCGCCCCCATCGTCACCTCACTTGCAATCCTGCGTTAGTATCTCATTTATCATGTTCTAGCTGATCGATCGATCAGGGGATCGATCACTAGCATATATCGATATATCATGGCAATCTCGGAGGAATCCGCAGCGCTGCTGTTGGTGGTGGCCGTGCTGGCGGGCACTTGCGCATCGGGAGCCGATGCACAGTTTGATATCACGAATCTCTGCAACAGGACCATCACCGTTTCCACGGGAGCCAGCAACGTGAGTGTGGAATCGGGGACCACAGTGAACATTACTGTACCTCCTGCGTCGTTCTTCAATGGCCTTGTGAATATCTCAATCCCTGCCACCAGTGTGCCGCTCACAATTCCGGTGCCTGCACGGGCCGTCTCGTTTCTCAACTCCCTCTTTGACCTCAAGAACATCGCCATCTCATGCTCTGGCTCTTGCGTCACCCTTGCAGTGACTTTTACCGTGTTGACTGAAATGACAGTTCCGCTGGGCCCGTTCTGCCTTCCTTCGCTGCCCCCACTGCCTTCTGTGCCGGTGCCACCGCTGCCTTAGCTCATCGATGAACTCTATTCCCATTTGATGATTTCCGGGGAGCTTTTAACATAACTAGATGAATAAATGTTGGACCTGATCATGGAGCTGAGGTCCTCGCTTTCATCTTCCACTCTTTTAGAGAGGCCCGAGTCTATGTTATCTTTTATAAACACCTGTTGTGGGGGGAGGGCTGTACTGTAGGGCTCTAAAGTTTCCTGTGTAACATCAGGTTATGAAAGATGAGAGACATAGAAATTCTTGTCACTTTGTCACTCAGTGATGAGATGATTGGTCATGTCGGACATGTATTATATGACCAAATCTTAAATCAAACATGTTGGAAATATTTTTAGGGTTTGACAGCACGAAATTCATCCGTGTTCATCAAGTTAATTGTGTTCATCCTCGTCCATCCGCTCACTTAATTTTTTCCATAGTGTACTTGTGCACCCACTGAGTTTATTTTTTCCGCTTTTTGCACCCCTCTTCCGGTCCGCGTTTTGCGCTGTACTGGGCACAGCTGAGTGATAATTTTGGGGTCATATTACTAGAATGTGGTGATGAAGAGATATTGGGGAGCTTGATGGATTGCAGTATATAATAGAGTTAATCGAAAAGAGTGTCTCAAAGTGGAAACTCACCTCATACTCACCTTCAACTCGTTTTCAGTTCAAAAAAACGGCAATACTAGTCTATGGTGAGTTGAAGAATAATCTAAAGCAAGACCCTGCATCACCCATAGGATTGGAACTCGTGACGTCCCCAATGCCAAAGGAGATTTCTTACAAGTTCGCCCCAGCCTATGGTTATATTCATGAAGGGACCAAGGAACTATTCATGTGTAAGTTGTGTCAAAATTTGCTTATATAAGATTTTAAACTTCGCATAGACTCTGTACAGAGCCCTCCTTATTTTCGGTTAACTCAAATATCCTGTAGTGGATGTTACCAGACGTGATAATTTGTGTGAAATCAAATAGTGTGGCCTTACTATAGTATGATCATGCGCTGGTTGGAGTGCACAGAGTTGACAAGAATGGACCCACACAAACACACTGACCACGTTTCTGCCCAGGCATTCTTGTGTTGGGTGCGTCTGAGCTGGATTACAATGTAACTTGTGAATTATTACCGAGTCTGCTCCCAACTAATTATCATACCAAATATCCCGCAGAAAATCAGTGGAATTATGGAAAGGTGGCCTTCAAAGGTTTGTTTGAATTTAACAAGAATCCAAGTAGTCAACAACTTTCCTTCCTTGAGGGTAAGACGCAGCTTCTATGTGATGTAAGAGCATCTCCACTAGCACTCTGGGTAGCTAGATCTCTGGGCTGTGGAAAAAATTTATTTGGAGGGACAATTTATTTGGAGGGAGATACTGAATACAACAACCCACTTCAGGGCTCTCAAAAAGACTCAAACTAGTGTATCTTCTCTTTTTAATTGCACATTGTGATTGCACAATCCATGCATGGTGACTTGTGAGTGGCTTACTTAGTATTTGCAGAGTCTAATTGACTGATGTTGGTGGGGAACTACATGGTATGCCTTGTAATTTTTGGATGAATTTCATAGTGCAATTCAGAGTTGCTGGTGGGGATGCTCTAAGAGATAGATCTGCATATTAATAATGAAGGTACCCTGGGGCTTAATTTAACGGTGGAGGAACAGCAATGTGGATTTCTCAACAGGCACATTAGCAGTCTAGCACATAGTGTTGAGGTGGTGAGTAATTTTTGTCATGTTACAATATTGTGTTGGTCTTTAGATTCCGACTTGAAGTCGTCACGTAAGTCAACATGGCCGAGTGGTCTAAGGCGCCAGACTCAAGTTCTTCGGCCGTGCCGGCCCTCTGGCTGGTTGTTCTCCGATCCCTGGGGTCGGTTGTTTTGGGACCTCGTGTCCTTGTAACAGGGCTCTCCTGTTTTTCATTTTAACCCGAAGCGGGATTAAGCGCCAGACTCAAGTTCTGTTAGCTGGCCGCTTTGGCTGGCTTGGTACCGACCTCTGTGGCTGGTTTCTGGGACCTCGTGTCCCCTTGTTTTGCAGGTCTTCCCTGCTTTTCTCCTCTTAAACCGAAGCGGGATTATGCGCCAGACTCAAGTTCTGGTCTTCGAAAGGGGGCGTGGGTTCAAACCCCACTGTTGACACTTCTTTTTACATTCCTCCCCTGGAGGGCTTGAATGTAGCAAGAAAATGACGCTCCATTTATGCTGGCTAATTGCCGGAGTTCTTCTTCTGAGGTTGTCATGCATGTCTGAGTGGTATGTTATCATATAAATTCAGAGCGCCAGCTCTTTATCTGGAGTTGAGCATCCAGATGTGAGACCCGATCAGGTGGTCAATGCTTGCATTGTGATCTTGATGCTCTCCTCCTGGTCGTCTTGGTGCTTAACATTCTGGTCATATTCGTTACAATGGCATGAAAATTTCATTGTAGTTTCTTGAAGCTAATATCAATGGACCTTGTGATTGCGTATATACAAAATTTGAAACATATATGCAATAGTGGAGTGCAAAGAGTGTAAAGTTTGATTGTCTGATTGCCATGGTGATTTGTTTGTTTTATTTTATGCCTCTTGTTTAAATGTTTTCCAACGATCCGATACTTGCCAAGGCAAACTTCAAGTCACTTGACAATTGATACATATTACCTGCACATTACCTTCACTAAGATAGGTATAGGAACTCCTAAGATATGATATCACGTTATCACAACTATCTTAGTTCAATATAATCACTTGTCCATACCTGCAAGCCAATTAATACCTCAAAGCCCTTAACAAAATGTTCCTTATCTTTCACCACTGCATAGTACAAAATCTGTACTGCAATACTTCATGCTTTTAGTTGCTACTTTGGTAAATATTGTTAATTTCCTGGACCACTTGCCACACCACTAACTGTTAGTGGTAAATTCTGACAATTTTCTACACCACTGCGGGGTTGTTATATTTGACCATTAGACAAAGTGTCGAAACGCACGATGTCTAGTAAAAGATGTCTAATAAATCTTTCAGACAAGCATATTCTTAAAATAGACACATGTGGAATATTTAGAATATTCTTGAATATTCTTGAAGCACTGAAGCAACGAAGCAACGGTCACATCACAAGGAGAATTTCCTGAAGCACTGAAGCAACGAAGCAAAGGTCACATCACAACGAACGATTAATTAAATCTTATACTTTAATGACTTCAACGATTAATTTCATTGACTATTGCTTCGTTAAACTGGCGAACTTGTAAGAAATTGGCCCGTCTAGGTAGAATCTCAGATCGATCCATAGCAGTCCTAGCTATTACTAAGTTATCACTTGACTGTCACAACTTTGGCGCTCTGAATCAAGTTGCACGCTATATTAACTAATACATGATACTTCCAAACTTCACCTACATCGATCACGCGCAGGATCTGTCAGCTCACAATTATGCAGAATCTACGCAGTTTGTACGAACGAAGAAATGGAGGATCTTAGGTACTCAAAACTCCGACCAGACAGATGTGGGCATATAGATCGAGGACAGAGGACTGAATACAGATGAATAATGAACAATTACTTGGCAGTTGATCTTTTGTTGAAAGCTCAAAAACATTCTCAGTCACAGGACTAAGGATTCGATCTGAGACGAAAGTTTCAGCCTGAGCACTGGAATTAGAGCTTCAGGACATAACTCTCTTAGTTTCCTTTTAAATCGCTACGAAGCTGTGGATCCCTTGCTCCTAGTCCTCCTACGACATTGACAATTTATCGTGACTTAGAAAGGCTTCGCTGTCCTGTGCACTTTGAAGTGGGACCACCCTGAATGAACAGACTCTTCAGGTACCAAGAAAAATTAAAGTTCTTTTTTTCTCATTTTCTTAACCTTGGAAGGACAGGCCTATCCTTGTGCTCATTGATCAAGATCAAGAAGAACCTATGACCATTTGACCATAAAAGTGCACGATTATGCCATTTGATTACAAGGGAAACATCATTCTAAGACTGGGTTTTTTCCTCTTAGTTTTCTTAACCTTGTACTTAGGCTGAATCTTCTCTTTAGTATCCTCAGCAACTTCCAGTTTCCTTGGCATGTTTGAGGCCGAGGTAGGAAACTGTGCATTCATGCGTACCGGCCTAACAGACCGCGAGTTGACATGATTTTTGGCAGGCAGACCGGTATGATTCATGATTCATGTTTATCGACCGCCCTCACCGTCCTTGAGATCTAGAGTTCACTTCTCTTCTGGAAAATTAATTTAGAAGGCTGCTTCTCGACATTCATTGATTCTCCGTAATTAGGACGTCTTAACATTATTAAGCACACAGATTTTCACCCATGAGTTTCTTTTGTCGTTTTTCCAAAATTTGCAGGTGAAATTCAGAGCCACCGTGACAGAACCGACGCGGGGCAGAGAAAGGCGGACCTACGTAACCTGTAGTAAATATTGGGGTAGAATGCAACCCATGTAAATATGTAATGTGACCTTCATGCACCCACGAGTTTTGCACAATTATGTCAGTGCTTTTAGCCTTAAGCGCATGCATGGTGACCTTGCATCATATCTTCAACGAAGGCCGTTTCTCAATAATGGTATGGACATCAACACGTGATTAGAAATTAGAATGAATGGCAAATGATATATCATTCCGGCATCATCAATATTAATATGTCTGCTTGGGTGACATATTAATATTCCTGGATAAGGTCCATCCCAACCCCTGGGTAAGGTCAAGCTAACAGAATGATCGTTACAACAGAAATCCAGCGACGCACACTAGTAGTAAGATCATACTGTATGCATTGACTGCTACGTAATTTTAGTAACATAATTAGTGAAGTAATTATAGCAACATAATTACGGTTCCCAAATGTTGCTTACCAAACTGTATCGTTGCTTCAGTTACTCCCAGCTACGATAGTAACAAACATGTAACGCACTGTAACGTATGATCCTAGATTCCTAGTAGTGGAAGTAGACCATTACTAGTGCAACTGACAAGAATGGATATCTGGAAACTTTTGCCATCGGAATATAACAATTATTCCCAAATTAGTGTTCGACAGACCGTTGGAGCCACGTTACACGATCCCTTCGAGGCTTCGACCTGCACACGTTCAAGTTACTCAGAAAATTTGTACCAGTTGGCCGGTGCCGATCGAGCCCCCGGCCGGACAGGTATCATGAATACGAATCGAAACTTTGTGTCCCAGCTAGCTAGCAGTCGGACTGATCGATAGTGAGTATAAAATCCATGGCAATGCAGTGCACTCTTCACTCGCTCCCATCATCATCTCACATTCTCATCCTGCGCAGCTCCGGCCTACTCTGCATATATCGATTGATAGCTAGCTAGCATCATGGCGATCAGCTCGGGGAAATCTGGCAGCTCCCTGCATGCGGCTCTGCTGCTGGTGGCGGTGGTGTTGGCAGGCACTTGTGCCTCCGGCGCCGACGCACAGTTCAACATCACCAACCTCTGCAACAGGACCATCACCATTACCACCCGAGCTACCAATGTGAGCATTGGATCGGGAGTCACGGTGAACATCACTCAAACTCCGGCGACGTTCTTCGTCGGGGCTGTGTCCGTCACGACTCCTGGCGTCAATGTGCCGGTGACGATAACGATCCCTCCGGCGATCGTGAGAGTTATTGAGACCCTGTTTGACGTGGAGGAGATTGTGTTCTCATGCAACGGCAATTGCGTGACGCTTTCAGTGACTGTCACCGTCCTCGGGGGTCCTCCCAGGACCATTGTGCTGGGCCCGGTCTGCGCGAGCGCGACGCTGCCGCCCCTACCTTCTGTGCCTTAGCTAGCGACCTTACTTCTGACTGCTGCTAGCTTCCTTGCAAATCATTGTTGATTATCCCGGGAGCTATCAGCATGACCAGTTACGGTACCTAATAAGTTTGACAGATGAATAAATGTAGCAGCCCTGCGGGCTGCAGTTTTAACTCATAAGTCTTTTACAGATGTCGTGGGCACCTTTGACTTACTGTAGTTCAGAGGAGACATACATTGATGTGGAGATTCTGGAATCATATGTCATGCACGCAATATCAAATATCCTATCAATGAAGAAGATATATTGAAATTTTGAATCAGGGTTGTCATATACGGGGTCATATATGCATGTCTGACACTTTTTTCCAGGCTTGTAAATTCCCTTGAGCATTCTGCCTTGATAAGGGGGAACTTAGGCTTGCTGGAGGCTACACATCTTGTACATTGGTACCGACACAATTCGTTCAGACTCAAGTCAACCCAGTAGTACAGACAGAGTCCAATGTGAAATCAACATTCAGATCTTTGTGATTGATGCAGCAGTGTATTAACATGATTGATTCTACAATTTAAACCTCTATAGCGCCCACATTCATCTTTCACCGAAGTTCAAAGTCCATGGCCTACAAGCTGATAATCTACATAACAAGACACTATTCCATCCAAGACAGATATTTTGTTAAAACTGGATTATCCGATTGCAAATGTGATGGAGAGTGTTCTTCTCAATAGAGATAGATCCCCAATTTTTCTACATTGCTCTTATTACATCACTTTTTCAGTCCGGTAGTCCAGTTTAATGAAATGTGTGTTGCCAAGTAAAATTCAAATGAGAAGTTAGAAGTAGAGCAAAAAAGGAGGTTAGATGGAGAACTTTTTTGATTAGGTGAAATGTTTAATAATTGGAGGCGAGCACTGTAATAAAGTGTAGCACAATAAAGTGTATCACAAAAGTGAGATGCTCAAATCTGAAATTGGCCTTTGCTTACAAAACCCTTGGGGGGTACACTCTTTTATGTATGTAAGGAATCATGTATTCACGTGAGTGCACAAGAGGTTGGGGGTTAATTTGAACACTACCGTACTATGTATACATACAGAAAGCATATTTAGGGCTGAAAATAGAGTTGTATATTTACATTATACATATATGTTCGTTATATTTGTTATATTGAGACTTTTCGCAGATTTTGAGACAAAATGTTAGTTATTCAAAAATTCATTTTAAAAATAGTAATTGAAATCAAAAAAATAATAATGCTCAAATAGTGATTCTATAATGAAATTCTTAAAGTTGATGTTGTTATCTATTTATAAAAAAATACTAGTAAAGAGATAAACCGGTTTATCTTTGAGTCGAGGATAATATGAGACTGCAAAAAGTCTCAATATAACGAATATGGCCTTACATGAACAAATATAAGAATATTTTAAGTGTACAAGGGATATTTTAAAAGGGGTCATGAACGCACATGATTCCAAGGTTTAATACATAATGCATCCCTGGGACAAAACCACCTAAAAGTATCATGATTTCAAATCACACTCAATTCTTTTGGAGGGTATGTGTTTGTAACATAACAAGGCATCAGGAAAAAGTGATTTGAGATCAAAAATCATGCTTTATATATGGATTTCATGGCATCAAAGTCACATATAGTTAAATGTAGCATTACTTTTCTCTACTTTCTCGAGTCTGGATTCATGACTTTAGGACACTTGGAGGAGGAACTTGTTCATGTAAGGCTTCATCCAGTTCTTGATGCCAAATCCCTTGTAAAAGGACAACACGCTTTTGAGTCAACCGATCGGGCATGGGAAGAACTACAAGTTCATATTACTGTCATCTCAAAAAGGTATGCTGAACGAACTACTTGCAATGTTCAAAAGTGGAAAACCAATCATACTAATCTTTTATGAGGTGGAGCCAAGAGATTTACATTTCCAGGCATTGAGGCCAAATGCTCCCACATGTAAAAAACATGTAAAGAGAGAGGGATATTGAAGTGAATGAATGGACAAATGCTCTTAAAAACTTATCCAAGATCACAGGCTTTTGATTAGTTGCCTTTACACGGTGAGTGTGTATCCATCAAAAATTGTAGATTTTCGTTTAACTCTTTTCAATCTGATAGTCGTGAGGTTTTAAACGTTCCAATTTGTTTAAATACTAGTGAGACCCGTACCGTTGAGCACATTGAGCTTGGGTTGTCTGCTCGACGGATTCTAGCGCGGAACGGTCGAGTGAGACAAACCATGTTGTATTGTATAATAGATATAGACTATTGTTTTTGCAAGGGTGCAGTGAAGTCTAAGAATGAGATTGTGAAAGAGATTCAAAAGCTCTTGCCTACAAAAAAATTACTTAGAATTGAAGAGTATCAAGTGGATTTGGAAAGCACTTCACATGAGTGTGCCAAGGAATTTGAGAATATGGAAGCTGCAACCAAAATATCGAACATCACAGGTATGGGTGGGATTGGAAAATCTACTTTGAATAAGCATGTCTTCAATTGGTCTCGGGGAAGTCACTTAGTGTAAATTTTGGGTACATATAAGCGTACAAAGGGTATTTAATGGGAGGCTATGAAATATTTGGAATATTATTCTATTTATAGTATATTTATGGTATATTCCATATATATTTTAAGAATATTCCTTTAATATTCCCAAATTGGTTTTAAACACACTATATTACTTCTATAAATTTATAATTTTTTATCTCAATTGAATAAAAGACACCCTATATTTGTTCTCTCATAGTTATTTAAATTCTTGTCAGTGACTTCCCTGGGCAATTGGTATGCAACCAACAGAACTTTTCAACGCATGACTTTCCTCAATGACATCTGAAGTGCATTTTAGTGTCCACAAGGAGGATATAATAAGTTGCGAAGTATAGAAACAATTGATGTGGGACTTACTACGAGTGTCAAAAGATGATTACAAACATGATTATTGGTATTGGTTTCAAAGATTGTCAAGGCAAGGTTGAGTGTTCATTGTAATATTGACCATGAAAGCCAATTTGAGCAACTCATTCTTGATTTGAAACTTCTTGCATATGGAAGTCAAATTATTTGAATAGACAGGATATTCAATTTTAGTGACAAAGGATTCAAGCATTGTGAACACAAAATGAATTGTGAGATGCCTATCATAGAGAACATATTGGGAAAAAATCATATGGAGGCAAGTTCACAAAACAAGTTCAGAAAAATCATATGTAGACAAATTTGGAAATCGACTTTGTGTCTTATACTTGCTATATATGATGGACCACATACAATAATACTTTGATATACAAATAATGATGCTAAAGAAATGCATACATTGTATGTTTTATTTTCTCAAAAGGTCATAATTACATCTCTTCCTAATATAGGTAGGTGTAAATATGTCTAATTGGTGTCCCACACACCGTGATACATCATTTGTACAAAAGAATATCAAAAACTATATAATGATTGACAATAGTTCAAAGAAACTTGAATGAATGTTGTTCCCTTTACAGATTTGCAAGAGCTTACAATAACTCAATTTGAATAACTGGGTGCATTCACAATAAAACGAGCCAACCCCGCCCAGTTATAACGACTCTTGATGAGTGCTTAGAAAATAATATCTTCAATTTATGTAGATATTAGAAAAATTTAAGGACATTTTGCGACATATTTTGAACATTTTAGCACATTTTAGTCGTTATTAACGACTGGTTACGACCATATTTTACTCGTTTTGGAGTACCAATAACTTCCCTAACATTGTCAAACTTTAGTATATTGTATAATGACATATATTATATGTAGTTACTAATTTATATTGCATTATCAATTCATATGATAAGATTATTGCTTAACAATCCGTTAAATTAATCACTGGTTACAGTTTCCTTGGGTCGTGTTACTATGAATGTACCCAACTGTTCTCAAACCAAAACGCTCTCTAAATCAATAGGACTATGTTCAGATCTACGAACCCACACCTGTCAAGCATGTTCATCCCGGAGGACAGTTCCAGAACAAATATCAAGTTTCTCTAGACTTGAGGTATTGAATGTTGTTATGTGTGTAAAATTGAAGGCACTACCTGATTCAATTGGGCAACTTAAAGAATTGTACGGGTTGGCTAGACATATTTTTCAAAAGTTAAATGTTTTACCAGATAGCATTGGAAATCCTTCAAAGTAGAATTTTTTTTGGTAGGTCACGGTGCTTTAGACAATTTACAATTACTTCCTGGGTCTTTCTGTCAACTAAGTGTACTAGAATATTTAAATATTGCATATGAAGCAATCAAGAAATTGCCATCATCCTTTTGAGGCCTTGGGTACATTCACAGTAACACGACCCAAGGAAAATTTAACGGATTGTTAAGCAATAATCTTATCATATGAATTGATAATGCAATATAAATTAGTAACTATATATAATACATGTCATTATACAATATACTAAAGTTTGACAATGTTAGGGAAGTTATTGGTACTCCAAAACGACTAAAATATGGTCGTAACCAGTCGTTAATAACGACTAAAATGTGCTAAAATGTTCAAAATATGTCGCAAAATGTCCCTAAATTTTTCTAATATCTACATAAATTGAAGATATCATTTTCTAAGCACTCATCAAGAGTCGTTATAACTGGGCGGGGTTGGCTCGTTTTATTGTGAATGCACCCCCTTACAAACCTGGAGACTCTATGGTGTGAAGACAAATTTTATTTGAAAGAACTCTCTAATTAATTTTGTGACATTGTGGACATGAAGTTTTGTTGTTTGACTGGTTGTGGCTTGCGATGCCTACCAGAAGACTTTGGAAACCTCTCCAATGTGCGCAACTTAGATCTAAACTAGTTGAAAGACTTGCAGAGCCTTCCAACAAGCTTTGGATGTCTACCAAATTTGGAGAGTTTGAAGCTTAGTCAATGTGACAAGCTTGAGGAACTACCACCCTCAAATCTTCACAAACATGAAATCCTGCATTTATCTATAAATCTTGCCTTGAGAAGTCTGCTAGAGGATTTTGGATGCTTGTCAAGCTTGAAGGAATTGGATTTGAATTCCTGCGAAAAGCTTCACCAATTACAAACATCCATTGTTGAGCTACAGAAGTTGGAGACCCTTCTGCTAAGCGAAAACAGATTTAAGTGTCTTCTAGAGAATCTTGAATGCCTTACCAATTTGAAAGTCTTGGACCTGAGTAACTATCCAAATTTATTGGACCACCTCATCAATATTGGCTTTCACAAATCCTAGTGTGACCGTGGTGGTGGCGATGTAGGTGCAATGACATTGTGGATTCAAATTCAATACATTTTCAGGTTCTTCACTTAGTTGTACTAGATGTTTCTTACTTTAATACCAGATTGGTTTGTATTAATTGGTATGGAAGGCTAGAGATAAGGGTTTATTCATTAAATTAAGACAAAATGCTCATTTAAGACTTTCAAGAACATATACGAAGTTCTAGTGAATTAACAGTTGTTGAACCCAACGATATGTAGAGCTCGGACATCGAACACCAATCGAAAGTTGTGTAGAAGTTGCCCCAATGGACTTCAAACATGGCACTCCAGTAGCATTCATACATGAGAAGATGTGAGAAAATGATTCACACATAAGACTTGAAGTACAAGAGTACTTAGTACAAATAAAGGGAGTCTTTATGAAGAGAGTAAGTTTATTTAATAGTGTGTTTGAATACAAATATACTTTGGAAGAATCCTCCGCATTGAATTGAATATGAAGATAAAAGAATTTGTGGAATCTAGGTTGTGTCCTCTTCAACATGAAGCAGTGAGATCCCAAAAGAATTTCTGTATGACTATTTACGATAACTATTTATAGTAAAAACACCCTTAAGCTAAAGACTTCAAAAACATGACTTGCTTTGTAATGATAGCGAAATCACTACTTGTCCAATTTTGTGCGACTGACTCTAGCCGCTTCTTGTGCTTTGAGCTTGGCCACTCCTTTCAAGATATCCTCGCGTCGAGAACGATAGTGGGGCCCACTTTCCCCGTCCACACATCGCATAAGCTTAGGCTCTGAGCTCCGCTTACTTTTTGTTTTGACCTTCGAGTGGTTTCCGGGGCCTCAGAGGCCGAAAGCGACCTAGACCCTCGAGGAGGCGGCCTTGACATCGACGCATTGAAGTTCTTCGTATACGAAAGTAGAGTTGCAGTGGATTTAGGCAGTAGAGAACGGGGAGGTTCTATGAGGATACGTTGCCTAAGAAGACCTTCGGCGGAAGGAGATCGCCTAGCTCCCACAGATTGTGAAGGACAAGGCTGCTCATCCTTGGGCCGAAGCACAGTAACATCAGTAGTTGAACTCGGCAAAATACTCCTTGTATCATCCTCCAACGTTGTCGTCGACTTCAATCCATCAATGACGAACTAGGAAGCGCAGACGGAGTTGGAACAACGTCCTCGAGCCGAGGATGTCCGGGCGCCTCGTCCAAGGGGAGGTTTAGTTTGCGACTCGTTGCCGCGTCCGTCCGCGGTTTAGGCGAGAAGCAATTCCCTCGACTCGACGATGCTCGTTTCAACGGAGACGGAGAGCAGGCGGGAGTCCTGACAAGTCCACGACTCGGGGGACTGTCCACCACGCCGTCCTCAACGTCCCCTTTGGAATAGTCTATGGCTGCGGATGCAGCGTTCGCAGCAGACCGCAGCAGGTATGGTCTTGAATACGGAGATGTGTCGCAACTCCCCCCCTCGGATTCGGATCCGGAGAAGAGACTCTTTGTCAGCTTTTGCCGATTCCGCGGTTCAACAACGCAAAGGCATCCTTCTTGCAGTAAGTAGATATTGTACAAGCCCACGTTACCCACCGTCGAACAAAAGCAAAACGACCTTCAATTGAGATTAGAACATGCATGGATAGTCAACGGAGAGACAGATACGAAGAATTAAGTGTAAACGCGACTCCACATATTATTATTTACAAATGAACATAGCATACACAATAGGAAACTACAAAACGTTAATATCGCCATGGAAAAGCCAATGTCCGCGGGGTCTACTTCCTAACGCGTCCTCGCTCTATGACTATGCCCATGCCAGGAAGTCTGTATCGAGATCCCATGATCTTGGAGGACTCTCTCATGCCGTCAATGATCCTGTCCACATTGTAGTCACCGGCACGCAACGGGTCCAGGTCAATTCGATTGTCCTCGACGTATCTCTGCAGCTGACCTGGTTGGCAGTTCGAGTCTAGACGGCAGAGCCATGGCAGAAGTTCCTCCATGAGGACATCGTCCCCCCGTTCATGGGGACTCCAAGTGCGGAGGAATATGGCATTTCCATTCTCATTGCAGATACTCTTGGGCGGAGAGTCGTCAATGAGAAGAGTATTGTCCGTGGAAAAGGACGTGCCCCCGCTAGGATTGGTGAACAAGGTCTCGGAGAGGACTTTCATACACAGCACGTGTAAACCGACATGAAAGAACTTCCCCGGAGAGAGCTCTATCTTCGTACACTGATCCTGACTCAAGATATCGTACGGTCCCCTACAACCCCTGAAGAGGTGCCCAGCGATGGGTTCGGCGTTTCGCTTCAACATGGAGGTCCACACTAAGACCCTATCCGCGATCGAGGAAACCTGTCGGAGGAATTCACCAAGATTTTTCCGTGCGAATACCGCCTTGGAACCAATGATCGTGGGATTTCTGTGGAAGAGAACATTGTCTTCCAAACTGTACGGTCTGAATTTATCTGCGTATGACTTCAACGCAGAATGACAGAGTATACCATTCAAGTCGAAGACAATGTTCAGCCACTTCCTCCGCGGTGGAGGTAGTACGGGAGGCACGGTCCTCGGCACAATTTCTCTCCCTCCCTCGCATTCTACCTGATCAAAACATGAAAACAAAGAGATGGAGTTACATGTTTAAATGCAGAAATGGGAGAGCCAAAGAGTGGATAGGAGCATTCAGCCGCCCTAATCGACTGCGGTCTCCCATTAGAGAATGTTTCCAATGGTAGTGGACGGTGCACGCAAATATTTTTTGGGAGCTAAGCAACAGAAACATTGACAGGCAATGACAATTAGACAGATGCGAAAATCTTTGAAAATTGGGTACTCTTTATTTACAAAGTCAACATATTACATCCAAATAATTATCATATGTCTGTAGTGGACTCTAAACTACACCGAACACTATGGTACACTAGTGTACAAGGATGGTAGCCACAGACGGGTTCGCCGTCCGCGCCAAGTAATCAAGGACTGGTGTTGACATCCTATCAAGAAGCATGAATACAGATGAGATACGATTACTAGTAGAAGAGTTTCTAACCGTTCCCACCGAACACAGTTATGAGAGACTCCAAGCGACTTGGAATCAATCAAAATCATAAAGATCAGAAGGTTGTACCTGATCCGCATCTTCTAGATCCTGCGGTGGCACTTCTGGCGCAGGGGGAAGTTTGGTGTCATTGAATTCAAGGAGGTCTTCGTATCCCACTTCGTAGTCGACCCTTTCCTCGTCCATTGAGGGCGGCGACTACAACTCCGACGGGTCCTCACCTGAGGACACGCACACCATTGCTTCAGGAGCCTCGGTAGCAGTCGTCGGTCCTGCTTCCTCCACTACATTATCATCGACCCGACGATAATGCTCTGCTGGTGAGGCCTCTGCAAGAGTCTCGGGAACCCTGACTTCGAAGGCCCCGCCCTCGGAAGAGGGAATCCTTGGCAGTTGGGACACTAGAGTGGAAGCGACGCAATCCACATGAGCCAAGGAGATCGCATCGTCCTTATCGTCGAGTTGACGATCAGGGGTCTCGGCAGGCAGATGCTCCACAACCTGCACGACAAGAGCGCTAATGGACGGCAGAGGAGGTTGTGGGGTTGCGAAACATGGAGATGCAAGTGGCCAACTCTACGACGGGAGCCCCGCCTGACTCATGTGCATTTGCATCTGACTCTGGAGCAGGTTTAACTTCTCGACCGATTGCGCCTAAATCTGGGCCACTTTCTCATTGGCAGCCCTGCTACTCGCAAGTGCCTCAGCCACCAGCCTGTCTTTCTCCTCCTGCTCCTTCTGCCTCTTGATCCTCCTCTCCTTGGCTTCCATGTCCAGCTTCCACCAATCCTTCTCGACCTTGATCAACGCGCCTGAGGGTGCGACGACGACTTTCATCTCGACTTGGTCGAGATCCGGAATGTCGTCGTCATCGGACGAGTCACGATGATCCATTTCATCATCATCACTCAAGGCGACGATCTCCTTTGGATCCGACCCAGTCTTCATAACCGCTTCAGTTATGACCAAGTCGTCATCTCTACCCCGTGCATCCTCGTGTTCCTCTGCAGCCTGCTCCATCACTTGCTGCTGTAAATCCGCGTCGTTCTCAACATCCTCATCAGTTTGCTGAGATTAGTCCAGCTGTTGATTCTTGAACTTTGTGTCCGTCTCAACATCGTCATCAGCTTGCTGAGATGGCTCCACCCGTCGATTCTCAAACTCTGTGTCCGTCTCAACATCCTCATCAGGTTGCTGAGATGGCTCCACCCGTCGATTCTCGAACTCGGTGTCACCCTCTACATCCTCATTTCCGCGCTGAGGTTGGACTTCCACTAGATGATTCTCGGATTCCATCCACGTCCGGATCCCGAATGTGTTGGTCCCGAATTGATCGATTCCCTCAACGCCAGGATCAGTGGATACATATGCACCCACAAATTCTGCCTGTCGGTCTGCCACGACAACTCTGTCCGTTGGAAATTCTAGTGTCATCGGTGGCGATGGAGGAGAGTCCGAGTGAACGACAACAAGACCGCGGCACAGAGGACGCTCGTACAGAAGCGAATATGGTGAATTCGAAAACATGAAATCGTTTCGGTCCATCCTCTTCGCAAGTTTCCCAATTCTGAGATCTCCCTTCACATCGTCCCGATCCACGAAGCCATAGTAATAAGCTCCGAACATCTGCAAAGAAAAATTGACAAATTAGTCGCAAATTCTGGAACTCACATAACAAGTCATCAGAGATGTTGGGTTAATGCAAAGATATGACTATAACAGTGCTCTATAGTACAGCCCTATCACATGACTGCTATCGTCGACCCGACAATTAGAGTTTATGAGGACTGCACATAAACTGGGATAGCATAGCTATCGTTGACCCGACGATACGGCTGAGTGGGGGACTCATTGTGCGCATTAAGACCACTGATATTGTCGACCCGACGATAACAGTGCAAGGATTTCAATAATCACCTTCGCGGCCAACAGGAACTTTGCTCCCGCGTATACCCCAAGGACATTCTCATTGGGTGCAGCACACGCGTGCAAGATCTCTAAGTAGAACTCCATGCGGAGTTCAGATGTATGAATCCTCCATTTTGCCTCCGTGTTTTTGGAGGCGTCCGTATAATATAGACAATTTGCTGGTGTCCCATACTTTTCCTGACACACTCCCGAGCAACTGTGGCAAATTCATTCTCTTTCTTGAAAAGAAAGAGCAATGTCACGTCCGGAGCGGTGCCTCTATTTGTGACATTTTTCAGCATCTCCGCTCTGCTAGGGACGTACTTGGAGAGCCGTGAGTCATACTCAGGGAGCTCCTGAGCTGCAAAGATCGTTGCAGCTTTGACGTCCTCCTTCCCGGACAGTAAAAAGAGCCAAATGTTTGGCTCAGTCATCTTGGGTTCCAGATGCTCATGTAGGAAGTCCAGGAAGGGATCGATGGCGCTCCGGCTCTCGGTCACCGGCGATTTTGGGATGATGCGGCCATCTAGCACTGCCAGATTCACTGGACGAGGAGTATAGGTGTAATGGGTGCTGGTGACGAGAGGTTTAGCATTGAAGTCCAGTCCTCTCATTTTCACTCCTCCGGCAGGCTCTGGAAGTCAGTACTTCAACATCATGAACCTCGTGAACATGTGAAGCACCTCTGGGAACTGCTTTGACAGATCCTTCGCACGCTTACGCCATGCGTCGTTGCGGAGCCGCTTCTTGTCAAAGTACTCCGTACCCGGATGTGTGAGAAAGAAATCCCACGTCGCAGATGTGAACCGGTGCCTTGCCTTCTAGGCCCTCCACACTACTAGAAAATCCAACTGTTCTGTTGATTCGGTCACGTTGATGCAAGACACTTTTCTGTTGATTTGGGAAAAAACGCGACCGTATCAACGCAACCGAATCAACAGAACAGTTGGATTTTCTAGTAGTGCCACGCCGAATCAATGACGTCGCCGCCACTGTCGAGGAACTTCAGGGAGGGCTTGATGGCCATGATATCCTGAAGCACAACTTTCTTGCACTTCCGCCGCTCAACCCAATCCGCGCTTGCAAGGTTGTCGGGCACGAGAATTTTAGATCTCGAGGTGGAGACTTTCGGATATAGTGTTCTTCGTCCTAGAGTCTCTCCAAGGAGATGCTGGGCCAGGACTCCGAAATCCTTATCCGTAAACCACCCGAAGCGTTTAAAGAACTCCCGCTTCAGAGACGACGTTCTCGCTTTGAATCCCTTGCTGTCCTTGAACTGCTTCAGGGATATCGGATCCACCAGTTCGCCCTCGGAATGCATAATAAAAAAATTCTTCCAGTACGCCCAGAGATCGTCCAGCAGGGTGATTATTTGGATTTCATTCTTCAGGTCGATCGCGCTCTTGATGGATGCTCCGTCTTTATCTGGATTTATATTAACACCATATTTGTTATTTTGGAAGATTTCCAGTCTCCCGATTTAATGATAGTTTAGGTGGAGTTGACCTAAATTGTACCCGTAGATTGGGTACTTCACTGAAACTGGACAAAACAACCAATCATCGAAATTTTTGAATGGCCATAACTTACTCAAATTTTGTCCAAATTGAGCATATGAGGTGTTATTTGACATCTACAAAAAAAGTAGATGTCAAAAAACACCTCATATGTCCAATTTGGACAAAATTTGAGTAAGTTATGACCATTTGAAAATTTTGACGATTGGTTGTTTTGTCCAGTTTCAGTGAAGTACCCACTCAGTAGGTACAATTTAGGTCGACTCGACCTAAACTGTATTTTCCCAAAATCATGGAATTTTCCCATTATAATGAATATGGTGTTTGTTCTGGAATCTCTCTGTCACAACATCCGTAAAGCTCTGCAAAAGTTTAAACATCCACAGTTAGAACTATGGAGTATGAAGAGGAGCAGTAGTGAAGTATCGTCAACCCGACGATAATGGGATTGGATAAGTATTTACCTTATAGTAGACCAAACTCAGGTTGGCCTTATTGTGCCTCGTCGACGCTTCAGTATTCGACTCTGTCGGACGCTTGCACGCGATCCAGATGTTTCTACAGCTGATTATCTGGTTACT
Organism: Pohlia nutans; assembly: GCA_022496805.1. Taxonomy (NCBI): domain Eukaryota; kingdom Viridiplantae; phylum Streptophyta; class Bryopsida; order Bryales; family Mniaceae; genus Pohlia; species Pohlia nutans. The sequence continues at coordinate 10,176,958 of CM040092.1, read as the reverse complement.
CCATGTTGGTTGTGAATGGTCCAGATGGTTGGTGCAGTTGTAGAACTTCGAGATGTTCCTCAATTTAGTCAGATCCAAGGACCACACAATGAATGCACCCCATGTGCGAAGTTCATTGCGACGACTCTCTCCGTAGCCTCCCCTCTGTAGCTCTTTGGATGCAAAAATGCAGGGTTGTTCATTGTGTCGTGTCAGACAGAAATCCCGGCACAATGTCGTGTCATGCCGGCATTATGCCGGATCGTGTCGAGATCATGCCGGCTCGATTTTTTACTGGGTAATTTTTTTTTTGACTTTTACCCCGCATGTCAACACGTCAGTATCTGACGTGGACTACTTGATGATGTGGAATTCTGGTGAAATTAAGGTCCTTCAGTAAGTTTAGATGGTTTTACCCATCCACCCCACCCCCGACTGCCCCCTCCGTCTGCCCCTCCCCCGTCTGCCCCCCGTCTGCCCCCCGTCTGCCATGGCGGTTGGCATGTGGCAATCGGCTTGAGGCAGTCGGCTTGAGGCAGTTGGGAGTTGAAAAGGGGCATTGGAAGTTGAAAGGGGTAGTTAAGTAAAAACAGTTGGGAGTTGAAAAGGGGCAGTCGGTAAAGGCAGTCGGGTAGGCGCAGTCGGGTAGGCGCAGTCGGACAAAGGCAGAGAGGCAGTCGGACAAAGGCAGAGGCAGTCGGATAGACGCAGTCAGACAAAGGCAGAGAGGCAGTCGGACATAGACAGAGGCAGTCGGATAAAGGCAGAGAGGCAGTCGGACAAAGGCAGAGGCAGTCGGATAGACGCAATCGGACAAAGGCAGTCGGGAATTGAAAGCGGACATTTGAAAGTTGGAAGGGGTAGCCATAGTGAAAGTAGTCGAGAAATAAAAAGAGGCAGTCGGTTGGAGGTTGGAGGTTGGAGGCAGTCGGCTAGAGGCAGCCATTTAGAGGCAATCGGGAGTTGAAAAGGGACATTTGGGAGTTGAAAGGGATAGGCAAGGTTAAAGCATTCGGAGTTAGAAAGGAGTAGTTGGTTAGAGGCAGTCGATTAGAAGCAACGAAAGGTAGTCGAGAGTTGAAAGGGGAATTGGCTAAATCAATTGAGAAGGCAGTTGGGAGTTGTCATAGTATCATTTGGGCTAAAGAATGTTTAGAATTGAAATGGAACAATCGGATTAGAGGCTCAAAAGTTGAAAGGCAAGTCAAAAGTTGAAACGCAAATTAAGAGTTGAAAGTAGGCGATCTAAACACTAAGCATTTGGAAGTCAAAGGGAGACAATCATACTAGAAGCACTTGAAGGAGGTGAGCTAGGAGTTGGGAATTAAAAGGAGCAATGAGGTTGAAGGGAATCTAGAGTTAAATGGGAGAGTAGGGCTAAAGTCAGTTGGAAGTTGAAAGGGGCAATTGGACTGAAAGGAGTCCAAACTTGAAAGGAGGAGTAGGACTAGAAGCAAGTCAGGAGTTGAAAAGTAGTTGGCCAAGAGCTAGGAGTTGAAGGGAAACAGTCATGCTAGAAGTAGCTCACTACTAGAAAATCCAACTGTTCTGTTGATTCGGTCGCGTTGATACGGTCGCGTTTTTGTCCAAATCAACAGATTTCTGTTCAAATCAACAGATTTCTGTCCAAATCAACAGATTTCTGTCCAAATCAACAGAAAAGTGTCCTGCATCAACGCGACCGAATCAACAGAACAGTTGGATTTTCTAGTAGTGGCTCAAGAGTTGAGGAGTTCAAGGGGCATTGAGGTTAGGAGTTGGGACTTGAAAGGGCTAAAGGAGTTAAATGGAAGTATGCATAGTTCCAATTGGGGTACCCCTCTTTTTACATGACAAATAGGTGAATTTTGCTTCTAAACTTCCAAATTTTATTGAATTTTTTCATTTCAATTGACTAAAATTATTATTTTTTAAATCAAAAAATCTTTCACACCTCGATGAAATTAAATACTTCAATTCAAGTTCAACCTTTTAATTGAATACATTACTTTTCATATTTTTATGCTTGTTGGAATATGTTTCCTAAAATGAGCATTTGCAGGCATTGTATCTAAAATTTGTATTTAAAATTTGTACCAAAATGACATCATTTGATATTTTAAATAATTTTTTTGAATGTTTATTGGTAGATAGGACAAACATTGATCTTTAAACATAAAATCTCTTTTAAAATCTTTAAAACTCTTCAATTTTGACATGAATTTTTAATTAAGTACTTCATGAGTGTAGGAAATCAAAACCACATTTGGTTGATTCATTTGCTATTTTTTTATTAAAGAGAACATAATCAAAGTTGCTATAGGGGCTCATTTAAGAGTTAAGACGGTCTTTTGAAGTACCCTAAATGGAACTATGCCCGAGTATGGAAGTTGGGAGTTAAAAGGGGCAATCGGGCTAAAGGAAGTTCATACTTGATAAGGGGAATAGGACTAAAGGCATTGGGAGTTGAAAGGGGGTTGTCGGCTAAAGGCAATCGGGAGTTGAAAGGGGGTAGTCGGGCTAAAGGCAATCGGGAGTTGAAAGGGGGTAGTTGGGTTAGAGGCAGTCGGGAGTTGAAAGGGGCAGTCGGACTAAAGGCAGTCGGGAGTTGAAAGGGAGTAGTCGGGTTAGAGGCAGACGGGAGTTGAAAGGGGCAGTCGGACTAAAGGCAGTCGGGAGTTGAAAGGGGACAGTCGGACTAAAGGTAGTCGGGAGTTGAAAGGAGGCAGTCGGACAGGCAGTTGGGAGTTGAAAAGGGAGTTGAAAAAGGAGTTCAACGATGAAACTATATACCTGGAACTTTTAATGTTTTTGTCAGACTATATTAATGATGGATTGACTTAACTTTTGTTTTTTATCACTTCCAAAAAACGCCCCGTCCGGGGGCACACGAAGGGAAACACTACTCATACAAAGCTGGATTCTTGGTTTTGAGCCCAACAGCTCCCTACCCATTCGACTGCCCATCCGACAACCCCCCGACTACCTCCATCTACCCTTCTCAACTGCCCCATCCGACTGCCCTAGTTCGCCGACTGCCTAGTATCCATACATCACTAATAAGAAAACCAAAAGTCCCTCTTCATACAATATCTATCCATAGAGCATTATGAAAGGCATATTATGTAATCTATTAAGCTATAGATATAATTATATGTTCATCTCTAATATAAAACACATGTGCCATATCATTTGGATGATGATATAACATCGTGGAAGGCATATTCTATAATGCACTAAGCTCTGGATATAATTACATGCCCATTTCTAATTTAACACACATGTGCTATATCATTTGGATGATGATATAACATCGTGGAGGACATATTCTACAATGTACTAAGCTCTGCATATAGTTCTATGCCCATTTCTAATATAAAACACATATCGCATATCATTTGGATGATGGTATAACATCGTGAAAGGCATAATATATAGTTTATTAAACTTTGGATATAATTATATGCCTATTTCTAATATAAAACACATGTAGCATATCATTTAAATGATGGTATAACATCGTGGAAGGCATATTATATAGTTTATTAAACTTTGGATATACTTATATGCCTATTTCTAATATAAAACACATGTAGCATATCATTTGGATGATGGTATAACATCGTGGAAGGCATATTATATAGTTTATTAAACTTTGGATATAGTTATATGCCCATTTCTAATATAAAACACATGTAGCATATCATTTAAATGATGGTATAACATCGTGGAAGGCATATTATATAGTCTATTAAACTTTGGATATACTTATATGTCTATTTCTAATATAAAACACATGTAGCATATCATTTGGATGATGGTATAACATCGTGAAAGGCATATTATATAGTTTATTAAACTTTGGATATAATCATATGCCTATTTCTAATATAAAACACATATCGCATATCATTTGGATGATGATATAACATCGTGAAAGGCATATTATATAGTTTATTAAACTCTGGGTATAGTTTTATGCCCATGTCTAATATAAAATACATGTGGCATATCATTTGGATGATGGTATAACATCGTGGAAGACATATTATATAATGTAGTAAGCTTTGGATATAGTTCTATGCTCATGTCTAATATAAAATACATGTCACATATCATTTGAATGATGGTAGAATATTGTGGAAGACATAATATTTTTTGGATATAATTATAGCTTTGGATATAATTATATGCCCATTTCCAACATAATACACATCTCACATATCCTCGGGGGGTGCACTCTACATTATGTTTGAGAATCACGTGCGTTCATGACCCCTTCTAAAAACCCCCTATATACGAGAGGCTATATGTCTAAAATACCTTTGTATACAGATTTATTTTGTTTTAAAAATATGTTTAGTGTAAGTATACGTGAATATTTTCAGTTCTAAATGTGTTTATTGTATGTATACGTAATACGGTACTGTTTAAATTAATACCCCTTCTGTGCACTCACGTATACTCGTACATATTTAGTACAGTGCACCCCCCGAGCACATATCATTTGAATGATAGTATAACATCGTGGAAGGCATATTATATAATCTATTAAGCTTTGGATATAATTTTATGCCCATGTTTAATATAAAACACATGTGGTACATCATTTGGATGATGATATAACATCGTGGAAGGCATACTATATAATCTATTAAGCCCTGGATATAGTTATATGCCCATTTCTAACCCTAAACCCTCAAACATATCTCAAAAATAAAATGACATGGGTGAAGTGTAGACATCATTCAAATAATGTGATATTTGTGATTCAAATAATAGAAACACATGTACTAATACACAAATACTACAGTAATATATAAAATACCATGGGTTACTCGTGACATGACATCATTTGGATAATATGGCACATATGTTTGATATGATGTAAGAGTATATACTAATATACATAGTCCTTAATTATATATAAAATGTCATAAAAAATATACAAGTATCATCCAAATGATACAACACATGTATTTGATATGATATAAGGGCATATAAAAAGATACTAAGGACATGTTTATTTGTAAATTGCCGAGGATGATGTGTAGACTAGGCACCATTCAAATAATGTGAGATATGTTTTTCATATAATATAAAGGCATACACTAATATAAAAAGCTCATGTTTATATATGAAATTTTGTGGATAATGTGTGGCATCATCCAAATATATAGCACATGTGTTTCTTACGATAGAAAGGTGTATACTAATATACATGTGCCATTTGCATATGTATATGTGTATATATATATATATATGTATGTATGTATGTATGTATGTATGTATGTATATATGTATATATGTATGCATGTATATATATACATACATACATACATATATACATATATAATGCCATATGGCTATTTGGACATTAATCAAATAGTATGACATAGTTGTTTAATATGATATGAAGACATACAATAATATATAAAGCCCGTAGTTGTATATAAAATGATATGAGAAATATATGAGCATCATCCAAACAATATGATAGATGCATTTAATATGATATAAAGGCACATACTATTATACATTGTACATATTATATATAGAGGCCATAGTTATATATAGCATGCCATAGGTGATATATGAGCATCATCCAAATAAAATTGTATGACATATGAGTTTCATTAAATATGAGGCTATATAAGAATAAACAAAGGTTAGAGTGATATACTAAATTCTATAAATAATGTTTGGAACCATTCAAATAATATATCACGTGTTTTTCAAATGATATAAAGGCATACACATATGTAGAGGCCTCAATTATATCTAAAATGCCATAAGAGACATATGGGCACCATTCAAATAATATGACTCGTGTGATCATATCATATAAAGGCATATAATTATATAGAAAGGCTATAGTTATATAAAACTGCCATGAGTGATGTGTGGGCATCATCCAATTAATATGATACATGTGTCTTATATGATGTAAAGGCATGTTGTAATATACAAAAATGCTATAGTTATATTTAAAATGTGATTAATGATATGTGGGCATCATCCCATTAATATGAGATAAATGATTTATGTAATATAAACTCATATATTAAAATATACAATGGCCATAGTTATATGTAAAATGTGATAGCTGATAAGTGGACATCATCCAAATAATATGACATACATATATACATACATATATATACATATATACATATATATATACACATACATATATATACATATATACATATATATATATATATATATATATATATATTTTTTTTTTTTTCATATAATATAAATGCATATACATATATACATAGCCCATAGTAATATATAAAATGCTAATGGAGATGTATAGGCATTATCAAAATAATATGAAACATGTGTTTGATATAATACAATGCCATATAAAAGTACAAAAAGACCATAGTTAACTATTAAACGCCATAGTGATGAGTGAGCATCATCAAAATAATATGACACATGTGTTTTTTATAATATAAAGGCATGTCTTACTATAAAAAGCCCATAGTTATATGTAAAATGCCTATGATGATGTGTGGGCATCATCCAAATTTTATAAAATATGTTTATCATATGATATAAATGCATATCTTAATATACAAAGCCCATAGTCATATATATGAAATGTCGTGGGTGATGTATGAGCATCATTCAAATATAATATGTATGTTTATATGATATGAAAACATATATATACACCATAGGTATATATTAAATGCCAAGGATGATGTATGACGTCATCATTCAAATATGATATGTGTGTTTTATATCATAGGAAAACATAATCATATGCCATAGGTGTATATTAAATGCTAGGGATGATGTAAGACGTCATTCAAATAGTATGACATTTGTGTTTAATATAATATACGGACGCGCGCGCGCGCATACACACACACACACATATATATATATATATATATATATATATATATATATATAGAGAGAGAGAGAGAGAATTATGTATAAGTTTTTGGGACTATTGAGTGGGCAATTATTCAAATAATAGGACACATGTGTTTCATATGATATAAATGCATATTATAAATTTATAATGTGAGAGAGCAATGTTTATATAGAAATTCTAAAGACATGAAGAGCTTTTTTCAAGCGTAGCTTTAATATCCTTTGTGATGTTTAATGCACAACATTGTGAAGGTTATCAAAATTTTGTTGCTAATTTGAAGATTCATTCTTAAAATTTAGCGTAGTTGATTGATACAATTGTTTTTTTAAAAAGGAATAAAAACTAGATTTCCTATATGGAGTGGAGATTTATAAACTTTTGAAACCTAAGTGTCACCCAAGTATTGTATGAGTAGTTCTTATGTAGCAATGTAGTACATGTATATATTCTTGATATTTTTTACATTTTAATATAAAAAGAGCATCCTAGGAATCTGGATTTTGTCTACAAGGCATAGATGAAAGCATGGTAAAGTGAACCAACATTGATCCCTATGAGAAAGCAACAATGCACGGTCGAAAAATTCATTAAAATCTTATTTTTTGTAAAACCTTTTTTTTGCTAATAAAATAAAAGACATGATGTTTAACGAAGCTTCACAAAGAGTATTGAAAATTTCATCTTCAATTAATATTTATGTATATTGTAATGACATTGAAGTAGTCAAAATTGAAAAAGTAATTTTGAACCAAATTGAAAAGTTGATGTAAAAGAAGTTGAAAATGCATTAAATATATATTTTTTCAAGATCTTTATATTTGGAGCCCTCAAATACAGAATGGACTTAAAGAATATAAAATTCACGTTGATATTAAATATGATTTAGTTCATCAAATTTGCTCCCAAAATTGGATTTGGACATCCATTTTGAGCTCTATTTTTAGTAATTTTTTTTTAATGATTCTTACTTTGAAACTTTGGATTCCAATACTTATAAGAACAACACAGGGCGCCATGAAATTAGAACCAATAGATAAGAAAATTTGATACTCTCTTATAGCCGCTTTGACCAAAACATTGTAATTTCAACTTGGTTGATCAACTTTTTTGTACACAATATCATGCTTTCATCCGCATGTTAATCCCTAATTGCGCCAACGTCCATTTTAAATTTTCTTTTGGGATACTTTCACCTTTGGAGAGTTGTAACTTTTGCATATAGTGTCAGGTTTTAATGAAATTTTGGAAAAAACACACAATTCGCTATTTACGCACTTGGTCATATAATCATGCACTTGGTCCCCAAGCGCATAATTTCTTTTTGTTTAACTTTTTTTTTAAGAACACGACGATTATTGTCTTTCTTCAATCCCTTACATTGTAAACAAATAATTATTTTAATTATTTTTTATTCTTATCTTTATCCTATCTTTTATCTTTTCTTTTTTATCTTGATTTCTTTCTTGTCTTCTTTCTTGTCTCCCCTTGTCTTTCTTCTTGTCTTTCTTTTGTCTTCCTTTTTGTCTTCCTTCTCTTTTCTTTCTTCTACTTTTTCTTTAGTTGTGGCTACAGAACCCTAAACAATGGGAGCGACCCCAAAATTATATATATATATATATATAGATATATATATTTGGGGTTAGCCATGGGGTGCTGCTGAACCCTAAATGGCGGCCGCCCAAAAAAAAAAAAAAAAAAAAAAAAAAAAATTGGTTTTTTTTTTTAAATTTCTATTTTTAGCCGCTGGGGTGCGCGACCGCGCACCCTAAGACTCTCCCATCTCCCTCATTTCCATCTTCATCTCCCTCTCCATCTTCATCTCCCTCTCTATGTTCATCTCCTCTCCATCTCCCTCTCTATGTTCATCTCCTCTCCATCTCCCTCTCTATGTTCATCTCCTCTCCATCTCCCTCTCTATGTTCATCTCCTCTCCATCTCCCTCATATATATAGGGGAGAGGAGAGGGTCTTTCCCATTCACTCTCCCACTCCCTCTCCCTCCCCCCTCCTCTCCCTCTCCTCTCCTCTTCCCTATATATATGAGGAGAGGAAAGAGGGAGAAGAGAGATGGGAGGGTCTTGGGTGCGCGACCGCGCACCCAAGGCTAAAAATAGAAATTAAAAAAAAAAAACCGGTTTTTTTTTTTTTTTTTTTTTTTTTTTTGGGCGGCCGCCATTTAGGGTTCAGCAGCACCCCACGACCAACCAAAAGAAGATTTTATTTTTATTTTTATTTTTTTAATTTTTTAATTTTTTTGGCGGCTGCCATTTCGGGTTCAACAGCACCCCATGGTCAACCCAACAAAAAAAAAAAAAAAAAAAAAAAAAAGGGAGGTTAAGCTAGAAATAATTGGGAGTTGAAAGGGGCCAATCGAGAGTTGAAGGGAAAAAATGGGCTAGAAGCAGAGTTGAAAGGGGGCACTTGGAGGCACTTAGCTAAAGGCATTTGGAGTTGAAAAAGGATAGTCGGCTAGAGGCAGTCGGAGTTGAAAAGGGGTAGTCAATAGAGATAGGAGTTCAAAAGAGAGAGTCACATGAAAATGAGTAATTGGCTAAAGGTAGTTGTGGTTGAATGGGCTAGTCGACTAGAGGAGACAAGTTGAAAGGGGCTAGAGGTAGTCGGAGTTCAAAGGGGCTATAGGTAGTCGGAGTTGAAAAGGGCAGTCGGAGTTGAAAAGGGCAGTCGGAGTTGAAAGTCGCATAGAGACAATCAGGAGTTGGAAGTTCAAGGGGCAATTGGGCTAAGAGGAGTCCGGAGTTGAAGAGAGAAATAAGACACGACTTCCAAGTGGTCCTACGTGGACATGCCACATGTGCTGCTTGAGCCACGTATAGCTTGCAAGGTGGCAGAAAGGTAACTGTTTTAACCCTACCTGGTGAAAAGACTAGGTGCAGTCTAGGTTGACCCTATTGTGTCGTGCCGGAGGGGTCCGACACGACATGATCGGCACGACACGACATGACCGGCATGATGAACAACCCTGCAAATATGTTGTGCTGGCCGTTAATGATCATGAACTTTCCATCCATGATCTCTTCCCATTTCTTAGGCTTCCTCTGCAGCAGCTTATTATTTTCGTCAACGGGCGTCAAGCAAACCTTCTGTCTCTGCTTCACGTCGATCATCTAAATGAGCTCTCTCTTGACATCTTCCAGAATGTCCTTCTGCAGAGTTCGAATGACGTACTGGTCATTCGCAAGGATGCACTGATCGATGTGGACTGTTTTCACTTCCATGTCCAGCAAAAAACATTGTTGGTGCTCTTCCCATAAACTTTTCTGAATCAGGGCAAACTTCTCAAATTCTGGAATTTTTTCTGCTAAAGCTTCAGGCCCGGTTGACACTGTTGTCAGAGCTGAACTAAAACTTCCAGCAGCAGGAGTTGCACTGGGAAGGCTTTTCCTTCGCTTACGGCTTGATTCTGCTGCTTCTGTAGCAGGGACATCTCTCTTCCTGCTCTCTGATTTTGCCTGACTCAGCTTTGGTCCTCTGTTGCCCGATCCTCCAGCTGCGGACTTCCGTTCAGGCCGAGGATTTGATGCTGCTCTTTGGGATTGACTGGCGCTTCTCCCAACAGCGGGTGCTTTCTCGATGTTTGCCAAAGCGTAACGATCGAGTGTCTGAAAGATTCTGTTCAGTCGATTGGCGTTAGACTTTGCAGAACCATTCGTCCAGGGAACGTAACCCGATTTCTTAAATTCAGCGTTCAGGGTTGCCATTTCAGACCCCTCGAGGAAAGTTATGAAGTTCTCAAGATCGAACCTCCCATGATGGAATTTATTTGCATAGATGACAATGGAGTGGCTGTGATCCTTCTCGATTCCATTGTCATCAACTCCACGGAGCACGATCACGACGTAGTCCTCCCTGTGACTCTCGATGATTGCTACTTTTTTGTTCAGATTCCAGGGTAAGTATGTCGTCTTTCCTTCAACTCTGTAGCGGAGGTATACGAAATTCTTCCATCGACTCACACCAAAAGTCCAGGTGTGGATGTGATCCTTGAACTCCCAGAGTTCCCCGTAGGTGTCCTGCATTTCTTCGATGAAGGGCTGATCCTTCAGAGGATTTACGAACGGTTGAAGGTGATGCTTGGTGACAGAGTAATCGTATGTGTCTGCATTTGCCATCCTTGACAATCTGTGACACGATTGAGGATCCTATGTTAGCATTTGCTTTGAATGAATTCTTATTCCTCTGTTACAATTAAGGAATTCGTTCTACGTATCGTCGACCCGACGATAGCCGACTCTCTAATCTATAACATTGGTTCTACATTATTACATCAGTGTTCATATCTTATCGTCGACTCGACGGTAAGATCTTCAAATCAAGTTTACATGCCTTAGCTCAAAAATACATTTATGTAAACATCTTTGAAATCTTTTGGGTCTTGTTGTTGTGCTCTGTTGACCTGAGGGTATCGTCAACTCGACAATACTGAATGACGATCACGTATTTATCTATGTTCTCCTGAATTTATCTATGTTTTTTTGATAGATTTATGTCCGAGTATAAAATAAAGGGATTTCTTCACAATGTTGTTGAATTTTTTATATCCATTTCTTTGTTCTCCTTTTACTTATTTGTGTTTTTTTCTGTTTTTAAATATGATAACTCTGAATTTCTTCTATCGTCGACCCGACGATATAGAGTATTTCTTACTGTATTTCCATTATGGTGTGAGGTTTGTCCAGATAGGTGGTAATTTTCTTATCTTGTATTTTGGAACTTGTATTGTTGTATTGTCGACTCAGCGATACGTGGTCTCATGTAGTCCAACCATGTTAGTGATCATTGTTTGAGTTGATACATAACCTACTGGAGATTCTAGGCGATGTTTCTTTCTATGTTTCACCAAGTTAACATCGACTCGATTATATGTTTCATTATAGTTTTTAATTTTAGAAAACTCGAAGGTCAATATTTAGCTGAATAAGGGATTCAATTGTTATCGTCGACCCGACGATAAGGAGCGTTTATTGCTGCATTTCTATTATTGCTGTATTTCTGTTTTATTGCTGTATTTTTATCTTGCTGTATTCCTGTTTTGCTGTGTTTTTGCTAAATTTGGAGCTTCTAATGTTCTATCGTCGGGTCGACGATATATGGACCCATGCACCAGATCCATGGGAACGGTCATCTTCTAAAAATATTCTAGTTATCGTCGACTTGATGATATCTATTTCTTCGTGGTTTTTGAAATATAGAATTTTTTAGAGGTCAGTATCTATCAGCAATGGTGATATTGTATGTGTTTTTGTGATCTTAACGCTAAATTTAGGATATCGTCGAATCGACGATAAGGTGCACTTCTGACTAATCGTCTAATGTGGAGTGACTTTTTATCGTAAATGTGAGATTTTCTTAGTGAACTTCAAGTTGGAGCTTTTACTGCTGTATCGTCGAGTCGACGATACATGCACTCATACACCCAAACTATAAAAACAATAATCTTATGAGAAAAAAGTGCACTCTTTTTGTCCTTGGTCTTGAATTGCAATACAGAAACCCTACCTTTTAAACCAAATAGATTTGAAATAGTTACCTTGTAGTTGAAACTCGGATTACTGTAGTTGCTTCTGAGGATTAGAGAAATGCTGCAAAGGAGTCCAATACAGAGCTGCCATCAATAGAATGCATCGTCAGTGCTTACCCAGGAGAACAACAAACAAAATTGACATGCATGTACGTTACAATTTCACGAATAATTGTACAATCACATACCTCAAGCTTCAAAACAGTAGCTATAACAAGCAAAAACCCTAGCAATGATCAAATTGTAGGACTAACACAAACGAATGAAAAGTAGAACCCTAGCAAGCAAACAGAGCCTTCACCAAACTTAATCAAGCCAAATAGAGACATAACAAGTACACTAGAGTTCACATACAGACTTAGATCTCATTCATGTTCAATTGCCTAGCAAGCAAGCAAAACCCTAGCAAGCAAGCAAGCAAAAACCTCGCAAGCAAGCAAGCAGAAACCTATCAAGCAAGCTGCAGAACCCTAGCAAGCCAACGTAAAACATGCAGAACCCTATAACAAGCACAATTCTCCTGCGCTCCTTGTCTTTCTTAGACTAAACCCTATAACCAAACTTAAACCGTGTATAGAAACAGACAATTCTCTAACACTATTCTCTCCGTGTGTTCTCTACCAGACAAAACCCTAAACCACAATAATCAGAATGAACAAACAAGCAATGCAAGCAAGCAGAAAAAGGAGAGTTAGAATTACATGACTTCAGAAACACGAGCTCCACCTCCAACTATTTTCAAGCACGCACGCACCTCCAAGTATCTTCAAGCTCACACAAAACTACAGAAAACCCTAATCCCAGAAATCGCAAAAGGAGAAGTGGAGAAACTAAAAAACATGAGGTTGGGAGAGAAGGGGGGGGGAAACAGGGAGAGAAGGGGGGGGGAAACAGGGAGAGAAGGGGGGGGGGGGGGGAACAGCAGTACATGGGAGCTTAAGGAGGGAGACGTGGGGAAGGAGAGGAAACACACAGCGTGGGGAAAGGAGACAAACACACAACGTGGGGAAGGAGAGGAAACACACAGCATGGGGAAAGGAGACAAACACACAACGTGGGGAAGGAGAAGAAAAACCCTACAATGGCGGGGCTGAGGAGGGAGGCGACAACACAAAGCGTGGGGAGGGAGACGACCACCCAGACCTATACCGAGCATGTATGCTCGGCTCGGGTAATCGGCTCGGCTCCGAAGCTTGGCTCCTCGGCTTGGGTAGGCCGAGCCTATAAAGATATTTTGATTAATTTTAATCAAAATACATATTATTGATTTATGTCAAATTAATCCCTAAACGTTCCAGGGTGTTACGGAAAATGACGATCTGAGAAAAATCATCATAAAGTACTTTTTAGAAGAATACTATAGAATTGGTATACGAAAAAAAGTTCTAGATTTTGCATTTTAGATTAAATCCGTATGGTTCGATTCACCAATACTATCACGAATGTTTTATTATAAAATTTGAAAGTTAAAATTAGATATTCATTCTAAATTTGATTACAGACAAAATTATAATATTTTTTTAGTAAAATTTGTTGGAATGAATTTCAAATGATATACTCTTAAACATGGTGACTTTTGAAAACTTGGTGTCCCTTAAATCTATGACCTCATTTTTGCAATGCCACTTTTGAACCTCAGTCAATTCAATTTTTGCTTGGTCTAGAACTTGACATACTTCTATATTTATAATTCTAGAAAAATATGTACTCATGTATGACTAAATCCCACCATTAGATAGTAAGGATAACAACTTGGTGAATTATATCCAAAAAATTGGTTCATTTGACTTTCATACAAGCATTGACGAGAATATGAGAAGGGTTTGAATCTGTTAGTCGTCCACTCCCCTCCGACCTCCCCAATTTCTAGATGATTGTGCTCCTTTGCCCCGACCCTGACGTCCGATACAATGCCAAACCTAGACAAAGCCCAAATTGAGCCGCTAATATGAATATGATGTAACGTACTAAAGAATTTCTATAAGTCTTTTTAACTCACAATCGTAACTCTTCCTTTGAACTCGTTAACAACCTGTTGTCCACTATGTGGATGATGAAGTGATGAACAAATACAGATTGTTCTCTTGACAACGAACTAACTAGTAAATAATAGTTTTCATCCATCCAAATTGTTCTTGGTTCTTCTGCTAGTTGACTACCATTTGCGCAGTATAGATTTTCACAATAAGATTTTTTGATTTTACTAAAAAACGGAATTGATTTATGTCAAGTTAACTTTCATTATCATTTAGTTCAAAAAGTGAGATTTTAAACAGGATATTCCAAAATATGTACAATCAAATAATGGAAATCATAACAGTCATCTTGTAGTGCATGTTATTCCAAATCCAACAGAACAATTTTTAATTTCCTAAAGTGAATTTGAGACTTTCAATTGAATTTCAAAAGAATACCTGGCTAGATTATTTAATTAAAAAACATAAATTAACAATAGGATAAATCCAGCCATGGAGATGTATTCTTCACACTAACATTTACAACTTTGAGTTGCACATCAACTTCATTTTTGTTATTCATCTAACATTTTCTAACGCATTTCAGATATTAGTGTTGAATCTAGACGTTAAACACCTAAACGTCAGAGGGTCCAGAAATTGGACAATTAAAAGATTCAATCTGACACTACGTTCTCAGCAATGTTTGGATGAAAGTCATCCAACTTTTTGGAGATGCTGCACCAAGTTCTTGTTCTATCTAACGGTTGGATGTAGTCAAAGTTGAATACATATTTTTCTAAAATTACAGATCTTGAAGTATGTCAAGTTGTTGACCCAACTAGAATTGCATTGACTATAGATCAAAAGTAGCGTTGCAAAATTGAGGTCATAGATTTAAGAAACTCAAAATTTTGAAGAAAATCACCATGTTTAAGAGAATCTCGTTTTAAATTCATTCCAACAAATTTTCCTCAAAACATATTATTAATAATATATTGTTTGAAATCTAATGTAGAAGGAATTTTTAATTTTACCTTTTAAAGATTATAATTAAATATTGGTAGTAGTATAATTGGTGAATTGAATTGTATTGATGGAATCTAAAATTCAAATGTTGAACTTTCATCCAAGCATCAATTCCAAAATATTGTTCTACGTATGACATTATGACAATTCTTCACAACCCGCTAATTTTAGGGACACCTTGGTATGTTTAAAAGTTAACCCCTAAATGTACCAACGTTTAGTTTCTAGACGACTAACAAATACAAATCCACTTTACATTCTCAACAATGCTTGGATGAAAGTCATCCAAATGTTTAAACTTAAGATACATCACCAAGTTCTTGTCCTATCTAATCGTTGGATTTAGTCATACTTCAGTAAATATTTTTCTAAAAATAATTACAAATGTAGACGTATGCCAAGTCGTTGACCAGGCCAAAATTGCATTGACTGTCGGTAGTTCAAAATTGGCCTTGCATGTGTGATCTAATAGCTACGTGCAACATCATTCCGGAATTCTAGGGAAGAGTCCTACCACGTGGCGCTTTTGAATTTCAATCACATTTATTTTTCATGAGTGAGATTTTTAAAGTAAAGCAATTGGTAAATATTAAAATTCATTTCACGTAAAGAATGCTCAAAACACTTGTATAACTTGACCTAATTGATGCAATTCACATTCTAAAAATAATTACAACTTGTTCAATTATTTTTATCATGAAGAATGGTGGCTAATTTTATGAGATTCACAAGTTGGGAACCTTAAAGTACATCATAAATATATTTATGATGTCAACTACCCTAAACTATTAAAAGTTGTCGAGATCTAATTGTAAAATACATCTAATGTTAGACTTGAATGTTAGACTTGAATCACTTGAATACAAATGAATGAAACATTGGTGCGAGCATTCAAGCTATACATCACAGAATAGATTGAGTTTTGGCCTCAACTACCTTTTTGAGTGAACACTTCAATGCCTACCGTATTTTTTAAAGAAACCAAATTTAAGATGGAATACTTTTTGTTCATTAAGAAATATCAACCGAATAAATATATTCTAGTACTAACACTTGATTGGTCATCATTTGGAAAAGAATAGGAAAGATTCCAAACATACCTACTCAACACATTAATAATGTTTTGTGACATATTAAAACAAATTTTCATAGTTATAAACATATTAAAGTTCGCAACAGTAGCACCAAATACATAATCATATATCAATGGTGGTTTTACTATATGCTTGAAGTTGTATTTGGAGGTCTTCCTAAGCTATAATTGTGCTTTGTAGAGTGATACCTTGAAAATCCATCTTTCAAAATATAAACTCAACTTGTTTATCAAAGTTATGTTGTTACACACCTAAAGGAACAAAGAAGTTACCACCTAGGCTTCGTGGAAAAAATTAAAAACTAAAAAAATTTACTGCCCACTTGATATTTTAGTAATGTACTATCACTTTAACCCCTAGTAAAACCTTTAGGGGTATTGGATAAAACATAGATGTGTTATAATATGTGCCTTCAATATGTTTGATGAAGTTAGTTTCGATAGACAAAATGTAGAGTATCATCTTTACAAATTAT
This sequence comes from Pohlia nutans, assembly GCA_022496805.1. NCBI lineage: Eukaryota > Viridiplantae > Streptophyta > Bryopsida > Bryales > Mniaceae > Pohlia > Pohlia nutans. The sequence goes on along the minus strand of CM040092.1, from coordinate 10,160,014 downwards.
ATGTACGGTCATACTTCCTAAAATAACTGTGGATGAATTTGAAATAAATTTAAAAGAGGTAACCTTTGAAAATTTGTATAATTTATAATTTTAATTTTAGACTTCAAAATTTAGTTTCATTGGTTAAATTTGGGCTATCTATTGTAAACTTCAATAACAAAAAGACTACGGTGGAAATACCTTGAGAGTAAGGTAGAAATACCTTGAGACTATGGTGGAAATACCCAAAACTCTATTAAAAATTGAAAATGATGATTTTACAAAAAAGAAAAAAGATTTCTAAATAAATCCTATAGTTTTTTCTAACAACTCTTTCTATTGAAATTCCAGATACTATTATTAGTATTTTACCATATGAATGTAAACATAGTATATTGAAATAAGTGCCGGTTAAACCCTTGATAAGATTGGATCGCTGGATTGGAAGATATGTTTTTGAACTGTATAATGCACACTCAAAAATGAGATTTTAGAGGTTGTATGACTTCAAACTTAAATAGAGTTTGTGTTAAAATTTCAAAAATAAAAGTGTTAAAGTGAAAAGGTTCAACAATGGCCTATGTGAACATTGACTTTTCAAATATGTCGATAGAATGCATGTGTGCTATATTAGATAGTGACATATAATTATATCTCAAGCATAGAAGATTCTTCACACTAGTAGAAAACATGGTCGAAAAGAACCGCAGCCAAAATCGGCTGCGGTTCTTTTGACCACCCTGATCTCCAGTCGCTTAGCAATTGTAGATTTTTCTTTTTTGATTTACGACTGCAATTTTCGGAATTTCAAGGCGTGTAATATACCGTTGGAAAGGTCTTGAAAATACCTTTCCAATGGTATATTACAGGCCCCTAAATGATTAAAATTGCAGTCGCAAATTGAAAAAGAAAAATCTGCAGTCGTTTAGCCACTGCAGATCAGGGTGGTCAAAAGAACCGCAGCCAATTTTGGCTGCGGTTCTTTTCGACCATGTTTTCTACTAGTGTCAATATCTCTACCGCGATGATATACCCTAGCTCTATGTTATACCCTAAATCCTAAATCCTAAACCCTAAACCCTAAAAAAAATTGGACTGTAGACAAATCTCCTAAATAGTAATATCCGTTTCCTCTCTTCAATTTTGACCCCTAAAACCTAACTCGAAGCCCTATGCCCTAGACCCTAAGGAATGGACATTCTAGAGGACAAGGAGATTATAGAATCAAGGCTTTTAATAGTGAAAAAAGTAAGAAGGAATCCCATGCAGAAACCAACCAAATGCGAAATCCTCATAACCAAAAAATGAAAACAGTACAGTTATCATATCTAACTATAACCGGAAGAGGCCTTTTCGATCTACTTTAGTAGATGCGCATCTTTCGATCCAAAATTTGTCAAAAAGCGACACATAAAACGGCACTCCAACGCTGGCAGAGAAAGTGAACAATAATTTAGCGCCGTAGAATTCGAAGCATTTCAATTAAAAATTCCCGCCCCAATTCTTCTGCCGCCCAATCTTCGCGGAAGGGCATGCTTGGTCTCCCTGCACCTTGACGTGGACATTCTCTTCTTCATGCGCAGCCGCGCTGCTAGTTACTTCTCATTTCACTATTGCTCTTCGCAGACTCGCACAGTGCTACCTTGTTCTGATTTCCGCCAATGTTTTGGGTCCTTTTTGTAAACAACACAGGTTTTTCGGAAGGAGCAACTGTAGTCATCAAAATTCCTAGTAGGATTTGGAATTCTTGGGCTTCTTCTCACTATAGGTGCTATTGCCGTTCTTGTAAGTAGTCCCATGTATTTCAATTGATGTTTAAGATTTCAGGTAGAACTCAGCGAATTATCGGACTGGATTGTTTGTTCTATTTAGTCCGAGTTTCCAAATGCGAACAACGAATTAGTCAATTCTCTACTATCCGGTATTCATGCTGGAAATGGCGGAACTTATCCTGGACTTTATGCGTGGTATCGTCAGGTCGACGATAACTTAGAGCTCGTTGTCAATCTGAAGATGTGCTCAAAGTTATCATCGGGTTGACGATAACTTAGTCGTCATCGTCAAGATGACGACACACTCAAAGTTATCGTCGACCCGACGATAACTTTGAGGTCATCGACAATTTGATGATGCGCTACAAGTTATCATCGGGTCGACGATAACTTTGAGCGTGTCGTCATCTTAACGGTGAGGTCTAGGTTATCGTCGACCCAACGATAACTTCTAGCATGTAGTCAAATTTATGACAGGTTCAAAGCTATCGTCGGGTCGACGATAACTTTAAACATGTTATAAAATTGACTACACGCTCAAAGTTATACTCGGGTTGAGGATAACTTAGAGCATATTGTCGATGAGACGATACGATGCATGCTATCATCGACCTGACAATAACATGCCGCTTATCATTGCCTCGACGATATGATCCAAGTTATCGTCGGGTCGACGATACCCTTCCATGTTGTGGATGGCCTGCTACTAATCGGGTTTATATTAATTGGTGAGGTTTGAATGCATGAGTGTTGAAGCGTCAATACTTCAACGATTTTTAGAGTATCGTCGACTCGATGATAGCAGTATGAGTATTCCCAGTGATATGGCAATTTACTCGTGCGGAATTTGAAATTCTTCGTATCAGTAAAGTTTCCGCACTATTTTATAAAATTACACATATTAATTGGTGTTGGTCTTCTTGCAAAATGGATACACATGGACCTGCAGAATTTGCAAAGCCTGTACCTACATTACCTCCTGATGTCGCTGTTTGCGACGGGATTCCTTGCTCAGAATGGAATTTCAAACCAGTCACTCTACGCAACAATGAGGGAGTGAACGTCGCCAATGGAGTGTGCCAAAATGTGGATCCGACTCTTGTTGTAGACAATGACAGGAAGCCTCTTGACGATGATCGAGTTGCTGTTCAAATTGCGGAGTCATTATGCGAGGAAGAAGTCTCGTCCGGATGGATGTGGTCAATTCATTCCTGGGACATCAAATAAGTTTTTCTCGATGGTGTTAGTCTTTATGACCATGACCAGACTCATGTGTACAATTTGGCCATGAAAGCTCTTAATCGTAGAGTTCGAAAAGGCGTACGTTCCTATGAAAGCTTCCGTGGAAGAGTGGAGACTGACGTCCCTCCTAAAAAAGAGGCTCTCCTTGCTACTGAAGCAATCACTGCAGTCTCCACACAAACATGTTGTCAGAGGAATTGCTTGCAGCCCTTTCTACGCGGGCAGATTCAAGCCATTCACACTCAACTTCATGTGAATAATGGAGTATATGCTCGGAAAAAGTGTCTTCTTGAGGTGCATAGGCAGATCCACAAGGATCTCGCTGGCAAGGAGTGGATAATCTTGAAAGGTAGGGAAGTTTGTCCCACTGCCTGGTGGACCATTCACGGGATTTCAAAAGCTACCTTCTATAGGTACAAAGATATGGCCAAAGGTGGGAAACAAGCTGAGGTGCACGGGAATGTAGGGTTGAAAAAACCACGGCAACATACTGTCCAAGCTACTGCAACGCTTCGAACGCTAGTAGTTTCTGATGCTGACAAATGCATCACAAATTGAGAACGCTCGAATCAGGCGAAAAAGTCCCTGCAGTGGTTTTGCCGTCTGCATTTTGTTGGAGTGACCAGTTACCAAAAATCAATGAGACAAATGCAGCGTTCAATTTGCAGCCAATTTCTTCTAGTCGCTTGAGCAACATTCGACGTGCTTCTTTTTCATAATTCGCTCCAAAGGCTCGTCGAGATAGTTTTGTTCGATGTGGCTTGTGTGATAAATACAAGCAATTGAGAAGCGCTTGCACTCCCCTATCATATGCCCAAGACAAGTGGTCCCTTGTATTGGATAACCACCTTATGGGCCAAAGGGCCCATAGGAAACTATACTATTTTAATCGGCGTCTTTTCAAAAAATATCCTGAGAAGATGCTAACCATCATCCATGATAAAATGAATCACTCCAAGACCACGTCCCCACACTTCTCTCACAAGACCAAGGCTACAAATTCTTTCATGAAAATACCCGTTGCAGTTACGGGAATGATTGCTCATGGTCATGGAGATGTTCGATATGCGCAATATGGCCTTGACATTTTCCCAACGAATTCCAATCATACCATTGGGTCCATTGCAAAGCTTCTGCGCGATCTTGAAGAACCACCTAAGAATTCCTTGCGTAAGCTGTTTTCAGAGGAGAAGATGCAATCCACATTAACCAAGGCGGTTCTGCAGGATTCGGATATTTGCTTGGACTCCCTTCTTCCTCTACCAGAGGAATTGGTCCCTGCTCAATCTTCGCCACCTATATTGACTTTGTAGCTGGATAATGCTTCAGGGGACAATAAGAATAGATGGGTCTTTGCCTTTTGTTCACTCCTTGTATACAAAGGCATTGTCCGCAAAGTGTACATCAACTTTCTCATAGTTGGACACACTCATGAAGACATTGATGCTTTGTTTGGTCGATGGAGCTCGAAGTTGAAGACAAATAACTATCCGACAGTTTTAAGACTCATGAAATCCTTCATGGATTGTGAAACACACCCTGTCATTCCTCATTTCATTGAGGAGGTTCCTGATTTCAAGAGATTTGTTGATGGATATTTAGGCTCAGGCGGAGATTTTTTATCAGGTCATTCTAGGTCCCAACAATTCAAGTTTTACATGGATTCCAGTGGGTGGCCTTTGATGGAGTATAAAAATTTGTGTACGGAGAAGAACTGGTTGCCAGAGCACGACAACAGGATTCGCTTGTGGTCTGAGACTGAAGACGGGCGTCCAATAGTTCCAAGCGGTGATCCCCTAGTACCTCTAGTTCCCGAGAAGATGCGTTCTCTTGACACTACTAGAAAATATGTGTCCAAAACAACAAAAAATCAACAGAGAATTGTTGATAATGGGAGTTGATTTGGACAAGTTGATCTGGACATCTTTCAACAGAGATATGTTGTTTGATTTTTGTTGTTTTGGTCAAAAAAATTCAACTACACAAAAATAATAATTCTACTACCCGAAATAAAAATTTCAGCTTCTTATACCATAATTTTCCGATTGCCCGGACGAAAATTTCAACTGCCCGGAAAAAATTCCCGCTGCCGGGGCGGTAGTTTTCAACTGCCCGGGCCCTAATATCCAACTGCCCGAGCCACAATTTCCGGTTGCCAAGACTACCATATCCTAACATCTCCGCCCACCAGGTTTGATCACGAGACCTCCTACATGATGACTACAAGATCTTACCAACACACCATTGGTGAGTTGCTTTGTGCCACAATCGGTTACTTATTGTTACTTATAAATGCCGACATTAAAAATTTGGACTTTTGACAATTTCAGTAAACTTTGAAGGCTTGTTTCTCCTTCATACAGTGTCCGATTTTAATAAAAATTATTGGAAAAGTTGCGTTTTAAAGTCTAGTATTAGTGGTGAAATTTTTACTTTGATCCAATCTGTTGTGAAGTTTTTATAGACATTTTAGTAGAAGGGGGTTCAACAAAAAATAACTTTTGTCTTTAATACCCAAAAAATATATTTTTAGATTTTTTTTTTTTTTATAGATATAGAAAAAAGCCTGCCTAATCCACTTCAAAAAAAATTTGAAAAAAAGAAAGTTTTTGACATCGCTAAAAATATCCAAAGTCTGCTGTGGAAAAAAAAACAGCTCCCAGCCATCAAAATTTCGTTGAAATTTTTTTTTTTTGGAATTTTTGAAACTTTTTGTACATATAGAAAAAAGCCTGCCTGATCCACTACAAAAAGAAAAATTGAAAAAAAAAGAAAATTTGACATCGCTAAAAATATCCAAAGTCTGCTGTGGAAAAAAAAACAGTTCCCAACCATCAAAATTTCGTCGAAAAAAAAATATTTTTGGAATTTTTTGAAACTTTTTGTACATATAGAAAAAAGCCTGCCTGATCCATTACAAAAAGAAAAATTGAAAAAAAATAATTTTTGACATCGCTAAAAATATCCAAAGTCTGCTGTGGAAAAAAAACAGCTCCCAGCCATCAAAATTTAGTCGAAAAAAAAATATTTTTTGAATTTTCCGAAACTTTTTCTAGGTACAGAAAAAAGCCTGCCTGATCCAATGCAAAAAAAAATTTGAAGAAAAAAATGTTTTTGACATCGCTAAAAATATCCAAAGTCTACTGTAGAAAAAAAAACAACTCCCAGCCATCAAAATTTCGTTGAAAAAGAAATATTTCTGGAATTTGTTGAAACTTTTTCTAAGTACAAATAAAAGCCTACCTAATCCACTCCCAAAAAAAATTTGAAAAAACATTTCTTTTTTGTTATTTTTGTAAATAAAATTAATTTTAAAATTTTATAAATTTTTAATAAAATAATAATATTAAGTATTGCAAAAATGTTTAAAAAATGTTTTTATAATGCTCAAAAATTATTTTAAAACTTTTTTTATTTTTTTTTATTTTGTTTTATATTAAGAATATATTAAAAAATATTAAAGAATTATTATCCAACCTGATGTGGCCAATATGCTGCCAGAGATCCACATGAGATTTCATTTTTTATTTTTTATTTTTTATTTTATTTTTAAAATTATTTGATTTATTTATTTTTATTTATTTTTATTAATTTATATGCATGAGAATTCGCGGTTTTGATGAGGCTTTAGATTTCCTCTAATGTTACAGAAAGTTAAAAATTTGTGAAAAAAGCATTTATAGTGCACAAATCAACAGAAATCAGTGAAAAAGGCACTTACAGTGCACGGACCAACAAAAATGAGTTGATTTTCTGTTGATTTGGTCGAGAATTTCTAGTAGTGATGAGATTAAGAGAGGTTTGAACGGTTTTATTGCACACTGGAGAATTCAGGCGGAAGAATGACCTTTTAAAAGAATATTGGAAAGATGTTAGAACTGTTCTCGATGCAGCTCTAGAGCCACGTGAAGGATTACTAGATGGATTTTGGCCGGTTTCGAGGATCATTCATGGCGAGGCAGATCGCAGGCGGAGGGATGGCACACTGCAAGAAGAGGATGCAGAGGATGCACCCTTTTTTGGACGTAAACGTGATCATCCCACTACTAGAATTAAGGGGGTACAGCAACGTTTTCGAGCAACGTTCGGGCAATGGCCCCGCTGGATTGAGCAAACGTTGCTGTCACGGGGGCTGGGGCGGACTTTGACGTTTTCGAGCAACGTCTGTGAGTTCTACTGGACTCCCTGCGTTCCCAGCGTTCCCGCGCTTCAGCGATTTAAGGTAGTGTTGTACAACAGCTCCTAATTTAGGGAGTTACTTTGCTCTTGCTCAGTAGGGCCAGCGGTTTTGACCAGCGTAGTAAATAGGGTTTAGGCCAGTTGTAACGGAACCACATGGTTTACAAATGGTGTGTTGATTTGTAATTTCTTATATTGGCTTTTTGTTTCACAATAAACAAAAAGAGTTTCTTAACTCACGAACGATGCCGAGACCAAACAATGGCTTATGAAGGAAGTTGACTATTCAATTCCACGTGTTGCGTGGATGATTTTCATCCACTTCTTTATGTGAAGCGCTTTGCTTGGGCTTGCCACCCCTTCAAGTTAAATTCAAATCATTCATGAATTTTTGGATTTTACATGTGGTTTCAACTACCAATAGAGTCGTAAAAACGGTAGAGGCGTGTAGTGTAATTTGAATTTTTTTCTTGTTCTATTTAAACTAAATTTAGGCCATGAAAATGAGTCTTGTTGCATATGAGTTTAACTAACAAAATGAATCTTGCCAAGATTAATTTGTACTGCACGTTGAATTTTTGGGAAAATTTGAAATTTTGAGTGTTTTATTGTAGTTACGAGTTCGGTAGGTATCACCAAGGTGTAGCGCAAACTTCTAAATTTAGATACACGGATGATTTTCATTGATAAACTTTTTTTCATTGTAATTTACACCTTTGGTAAAACATCGGAATTTAATAGTACATTTTGTAATTGATATAGATTTTCTTTACAATCACTTCATAAAACCATAGTACTTTCAAATTTTCACCAAATTTTATGAAAATTTCATAATTAGTAGTAGACTTGTGACTTCATCTAATAAATATATAAATTTGAATTTCTGCTTTTAATTTTAGTAGAAAAATTGAGTGTGACAGATAAAACAGAGTTCCATGGTAATAGGCCCAACTTTTAGGGGTTAACACGTACACCTACTTATAATTTTTTTTTGGCACAATTGGGTGCCTAACATCATTGGGAACACCCTCCAATTTTTGGATACATGAATGGTTCATGTGTTGGTAAGTGTGACAGTAGGGTAGTTCTGGTCTTGACACGTAGGAAACCACATTCATCCTGTACTAAATTTGGAGATGCCTTGCGGGTTGACTTGCTATCGAACCACTTTCCCTTCAATAGGGTTACTTGGAAAGAGGTGAAATGAACTTGAACTATATTTTCTATGCGCCCAAAATATTGTGTCGATGTACCTTCGTCACCATTTGCATTATTGTCATGAAAATGTGCACTAATTCCTATAAAAGCCACGAAAGACAATGTTAGTAATAAGTTCTTAAAACCCCACTACATCAGATGCGGTTGTAGGGTTAGTTTTCACTAATGCGTGATACATACTATTATCCCCTAATGGTCCATTTCAACTTTTTAGGGTTTAGTAATGTTCAATAACTTATTTCTACTTACATGTAGATTTTATAAATTAAAGTATTGTATATTATGATTCAATGTTGTACTTTATGCACTATTGGCCAATCATTCCAAAATTCATAAGAAAATGAGCTCAATAATGAATATTTTGTATTTTTCATATAATTAAGACAATAATATCTTTTAAAATCAAATTTAAACATATTTCGACACTATTACTTATTCCAACCATAAGGTTGTCATGGAAAAGTCATCATCTACAACTTTCATTTGTATGTCAACCTCAAAGGGTGAATTTAGTGCGCATTTTATAGATCAAAACTTTATATTACCTTTTTGTCAAAATGAAAGCTCACATGGAATGAAAAAACCTAGTAAATTCAATTTCAATTTTTTTCTAATCTGCCTTCAATTGCGTAAAGGTAACTACTTGAAAAATTAATGTAAAAAAACCAACTGCCAAAACATCACCACGAATGAAAAACTACATAACGATTTTGTACATTGTTCAAAAAATGAACGTTCAAGTACTTAGGGGTTAATTTTTGTCGAAGTTGCCAAGGTACTACAATATTGTAGTATTTTTCACGAGACCTTCTTAAAACATAGCTAGCTAAAATGTCAGCTCACAAGAGTTTGGAAATATTTATTAGCAAATTCAATAAGTTTAGTGAATGAATTTGCAAAATGTTCACCCCAAAATTAAGAAAACATTTGGTTGCATTTTCCAAAATTTAAATAATGAAGGAAATGAAAGTATGTAAATGAATAGTTATTTTTGAAATATGGCTAATCGATACTGATTCAATTGCAACTCTTGCTAATTTTTTATAATCCCAAATACATTTATAATATCATTTTACATGCAACATTATGGGTTAATAACTTAGTGAATATAATATTTCAAATTTTAGTGACCCTTGTAAATGTGAAACAAAGAGCTTAGAAAGAAGAAAATATGATCACATTCTCTGAATCACCAACCAATTTCTTGTTCCAATACTAACTTTTACCGGTGTCAAGCTTTTTAAATTTAAAGAAGAATCATTGTTCTAATGTCTGAATTTTGCAATAAACTATTCTAAGACCTTTATTAATTATGAAACTCCATATTATCACAGGCGATTAGAGTGCGACATTAAAGAGGCCCATGTGTATTATACGGTGTACAGTACACGAACTCATGCCAGTGCTATTATTAGACCCCGGTGTGTTCTCCGTTGGAACGAGCTCCTGTCGCAGTGTTCGCATCCGCTATGGCAATGATGAAGCACGACTGAACCTCGTCGCTAACAACATATCCACTCCTTCCCTGGTTCTCTCCGTCTCCACATTATTGACAAATCTTTGTTGCTGCTGCGGCGGCGTCACGCCTCTGCTTTTCAGGCTCGTTTCTTTGATTAACCCTCGACAGAAGAAGCACGACGACGACGACGACGGGGCAAGATGTCCAACGGGTACCACAATCTCGGCAACGAGATTGTTTCCGGATCTGTGCCGGTATTCACTTTCTCTTTCTCTCAGATTTGGTTGTCAGGTTGCTCGATTTTCTACTTTTCTGCCAATGTTGGCCAGCGCGACAATTTTTTCTGGCACTTTTGAGTTTCGTGAGCGCGAAGGATAGATCGTTGAAGGAATTTGGAGTGAATCTGAAGTCCGTTGTCCAGTGTTGAGATGAAGTGCGTGTTAGGTTAAACTCAAAGAGCGCCAAGGTTTGGATCTGTACGTAGGGTATAACTCTGTCGTTGATTGTCTAGGGTTGTAGACAAGTATCTTTTGAGTTTCTTTTAGTATCTTTTTCCCGTTTCCAGTCTGCAATTCTCTATCAGTAATGCCGTGTAGGATTTTTGCTTTTCTTTTTGGTTGATTTTTTCCTTCTCTGTGAGGGACGAGATTTCGGATTTGTCGTATGATGCTGCTTACAATAAGATTGGTAAATTTATTTGTTTATGTCACGAGAAATTAGAGTTGTTGTAAATTACTTATTTATGTTTAATGGCTGTTTCACAGGTGGCCGCAAGTTCGGATTGAGTGTTGCAGTTTCAAGGTGAAGAAATCTCACGGGATTGCTGTTCGGAATATATTCTCATTGAGAGTGTGAGATAGTTACAAAGTCGGATAGTTACAGCACAAGCGCCTCAGATTCTTCCGAGGGGTCTCACATGGAGTCTGAGGGTTCAGATTCAGATGGGTCTGACTCAGATGGATCTGACTCTGACGACTGTGAGTCAAGTGGTGACGAGTAGGTGGTATGGTCTTGGCTGTGGAGATAATCTGGTGGAGTTTTGATTGAATGATTGTGCATGGGTTATGTCATCTAGTTGTCTTGATGATTTCAGGTTCATAGTTTGCCGGCTTGTTTATATTGTTCATATTACAGATGTTGTACACAGTCCGGAATGTACTATAGGCATGTACAAGTATTATGTTAAATTATAGCTTATTGGTGATAATAACTGCATTTTTAGACATATTGGCAACAAATCTATGCCACCATTGAGACATTGAATATTTCATAGTTTTTGGGAACTGACACTACCATTTACAATGCCTTTTTATGTTATGTTTGGACACACGAACAGATCTTACAATTAATTTTACTATCTTTGAGATTGTAATTGTAAAACTTGAATGATTTGCATTTATATAGCTTGTAGGCTATGCATTTGAAATTTCCTATCTTATATGATATGTACTGTACCAAGTCCAATGAGAAGAATGCGATGATCCAGCTTCACTAAACCTTCACCTACCCTAAACCATTGTCCGGTCATGCCTGGCATTTCATTTGTTGAATCCAAATTACGTTGGATGTATTTTTCCATAATGGATAAAACTCTCCTCTGAAATTGGCTTTTTGAAGGAAACAGCCGTACTACTAAAATTGTGGATGATGCTACCAAGTCGTGGACGCCACGTGTACACCCTAAACCTATACTTAGGTTATTGCTAAGTCTACTACTAGCCAAGTCACAGAACTTGGGCCATTCCATTTGGCTAATTTAAGAAGTACACCATAATCAGCACTTCGAGCATTGAAGTCAATCACCGAATTACATAATAATAAATTTGTAACAACACTTTAGAGATTCAAAATTAGCAAGTTTGCGGTACATTGAAATGACTGTATATTGCCACGTGGCAAGGCAAAAGAAGGTAGAAGTAATTTAAGTTATCTGAGTTTTTTTTTTTCACATTGACATTGCAATGAAAATCCCACATCAGCTTTTCACCACAAATTATGGACGACCCAACTTACCATACAAAATTATCTCCAAAATTTACTATGTGACTGTGAATTCAATGTGTAAAAACCAACGCAATAACCCATTGTGTGATTTTAATCCGTAATTCAGATTGGCCACTGAAAAGAACCATCAAGTGAAAACAGGTCTTTAAATAGTATGGTGGGTCCACCTCACCGGTCAAGGGAACGCTGAAGTGAAGAAGATCCCAATCCCGAGGTGAGCCCTTAGAAACGTTGCAAATTCATGTTCCAAAACGTTGCTCATTTTGAGCAATGTTCTTAACGTTGGTTTAGCAACATTTGTGAAGCCCCCCTAGCAACCCCTGGCCAGTGTATTGAGCAACGTTTACAGTGTTGCAAAGGCACCCTCATTCTAGTAGTGTCCACGCGCTTCATTCCGTGTTAATCGCGATACGTTTGCAGGTTATTTTGTTGTAGTCCGTCCTGCTAACCGTGACCCAAAGCCATTCTAGCTTGCCAGAGCAATAACAAACCCAAGTCCGGATCCAGGTCATATGCATATGATTCAAATTCAATATTGGACGCCTGCTTCAGAACGACACATCAACATGGAAACATATGATGGATGGGACACAAAAAAAGGGAATGTGTGGCGCAAAGATCGAGCAATAAACCCAACGTGGTCTAGCACGGACTGTATCATGACGGCTTGGAAGCCACGAATGCGAGAAGGAACTTGAGATCCGAGGGTGGCAATTCCAAAGCCACAAATTGATATCATCAAGGCATTAGTGGAAGCTTTTACGGTTGATTCCGGAGATGACGAATCTATTGCGGAAGGATGAGTAGTTCATAGATATAGAAGTTGTCTTTGTTGTAGGGTGTGGCGAAGAATGGACTTTGCATTTACTAGTTTTGAGATGGATGAATAGTTTATAAATATAGAAGTTGTCTTTGTTGTAGGGTGTGGCAAAGAATGGACTTTGCATTTCCTTGTTTTGAAATGGATGAATAGTTCATAGATATATAAGTTGTCTTTGTTGTAGGGTGTGGCAAAGAATGGACTTCGCATTTACTTGTTTTGAGATATTCGGAAATATATACTTTATCAATTTTATTAGAAAAGTCTGGCAATGTAATGGTTGTTGATTTCTATTAATAGTATATTTCCATTTTCCTTATTCGTTTTCAATGTTCTTCATTGATTACATTCTTTTGAATTTTTTTTAAGCTAGTTTACATGTTCAAGTTTGGTATCAACATCCTACTATAAAATTCATCTTGTGTCGCATGCAACTCTCAATTCTAAGAAATGTTTGAATTGTTGACATTGCGGTTAATTTTTTTTCTATATTTCTAATGAAATGGAATAATTCAAAAGTTGATTGTGATTTTATTCTACTTTTTAAAGTAGAATAGTAATTTCAAATGTGTTTTGGTATATTAAAATCTCAATTTATTGAAATGTCTCAATTTAATGAACCTTTTTATGATCTAAATATAGAAGGGATTAAAATGAGACCTTAGCTTGTCTCATTTTAACGAATAAAGCCTTACTTGGGAAATACACATGTAGAACTGCTATACATTCATCAAAGAATAAGTCAGTCATCGTTATGGTTTATTGCAATATTGCTATGCATGGTAAGATGAGTTAGACTTTCTGACAATCTTGGCAATTGCCTATGATGATTTTCAACATTCTCTAGGATTATAGATGATGTTATTGTTTATAGAAAAACATAGCAAGTAACCTATAATCAATAACAAAAGGTTTTAGGCATGGAAATTGTTGAAGTTTTAGAGATGAGATTTTATTTTTTCAAAGAAAAACAGAGATATAGTAGAATGGTAATTTTTTGAATTTTATTTTCTCAAAATTAAATTCAAGAAAAAAATTCACGTGAAAACTACTTTGAAACCCATGGCTTATACTCCCTCTGTCCCATAATAGATCACGCTTTTGAAAAAAAAAATTGTCCCAAATTAGTTGATGCAAATTATATACTCAATTTGGAGTTATTGTATTACACATTCTAACAAAGTAAAATCACATTCAAGACAAAGGGCATGACAATGATGTTGAATGATAAATCTTAAAAAGGGACATAGTTTTATGTACGGCTTGGCTTATCTCCTTGAGAAACTTCTACTTGGTGTTCTTGTCATCATTTAATCTAATTATTGTGATTACACGGGTTTGACTTGATAATTGTGACCAACAAAAAATACAAATTATCACCAATAATAAATCCATAGTAGATGTCATGGAAGGTTACGTAAACATCAAAAATATCATAGTCACAAAATTCTTCAAAAATGAAGTGAATAAATTCTTTGCATCCCTCCAACTCATGAAAAATATAGAAGATTGACCAAAATGACCATATTCAAGCTTCAAAATTCTTGCAATATTAAATCTTTTTGTCAACTTTATAAAACCGCATCAAATTCATGAAGGTCCCCTTCAACTAAACCCTCTTTCTTGCTAGTATCTATTTTCATACCACACTTGGAAACTATGTCTTCTAACATTTTCACAACCTCGCACATTGATGGACGACTTGTAGGCATGGTATTAGTGCACAATGTTGCAATTTTCAAAACTTCAATCATCTCACTTTGTGAATCCATCCCACATTTGGAATCTAAGATCTCACACAAATCTTTTGATGTCACCACTCTATTGACTCTATTGTGAACCCATTGCACAAGGGTTGTTCTTTCTAGAGGCTCTAATGGGCCAGCTGCACGTTTTCCAGTCACCAATTCCAAGAGCACAACACCAAAGCTGTAGATATCAATTTTCTCCGTCACTCGAGTTTTAAATGAGTACTCTGTATGGAATTCCCCACCCACAATTCCAACCAAACTAACTCTATGAGACTAATGGAGAAATTAGACAATCGCAATATACAATGATTAAAATTACATCTCATATGAATCCACTATCAATTAGATTCAATGCCATGCATCTACATGAGAGTGGTGATAAAATAGGACTACTACAATTTATACGATCACATTTCAAATGAATATGCCATCAACAACATTCAATGCAATACAAGGATATTTGAAACACTTCACCTGGAGGAATGTAGTCCAAAGAGCCAGCAACTGAGGACAAATCATGCGATGTCGCAGATTCCACCATCTTCGCAATGCCAAAATCAGCTAAGTGCGATTCATACTCCAAGTCCACCAAAATGTTGTTAGATTTAATGTCTCGATGTAAGATTTGGGGTGAGCACTCATGGTGCAAATATCGGAGTCCCTGCCAAGGTACATCAAACCCCAATTTATGCCACATTCTTCAACTACATGAATGATTCTAAGACGCTCTTGTTAACCCCTAAATGCCTAACCATACATTTTCTCAATGATATACAAAATCAGTCTTCATTTTCTCATCCGTCATGTATATTTTGTTGTATGAATTTTTTACTATAGATTTTATGGGAAGTTAGTTTCATCCATGTGTAAACCAATTAGCAAGGGGATGATAAGTGAAACATTTATGCCTCATTTCATACTGTAGTGATTCACCAGAAATTTCCGAGATCACACTTCAAAACTGTTCTTGACAAAATCAACTCAAAAAATTGAGCAACCAAAAAATCTCCAAAATTCACTACACTTAGAGTATTACATTTCAACCCATCATATCAAATTTCATCCACAAATAGTTAATATCTTATTCGTAATTGAATTGCCAAAAAAATTGAATTACAGAAAAAAATGAATTTTAAATTTCAAATTTAATACAAAAAAAAAGTGACTGTAATCATAGATCTAATTGTATGGACTGATCCTAAAATTGATAATGTAAACCTTTTATTCATATATCAAGTTCAAAATATCCGTCTTAGTTGCATTTCATAATGCATCCGTGCAATTCTCCAAATCTAGAGACAATTGTGGGTATTTAGAAATTAAATGGAAAACCAAACATTGGAAATCGCTTATTCTAGACATAAGGAATAGGCCAGTAAATGAACCTTCGCAGCTCCAACGGCAATCTTGTAGCGAATTTCCCACGAAAGTGTACTTGATTTGGGACCATGCAAGAGATCTCCCAAACTACCATTGTGCATGTATTCGTATACTAACAAGTTGCTATCGCGCTTAGTACAACTACACAAAAGCTTTATGATGTGTCGGTGACGGATGTTTGCAAGTGTCTTCAACTGCAAGAAAGTTGAAACAAACAACCCGATTCAACTTGTGACACAATTCACATTTGTGATTTCAAGTAAAAAATATATCTGGTTACCAATTCAACTTTGCAACTGATGCTAACAAAACTCGAGTTAGAAGTTTCAAACCTCGGCTTCAAAGCCACAGTCACGGCTTCCCTCATCTTTCTTCACATTCCACAATTTCTTAATAGCTACAATCTCACCGTCACTCAATGTGACCTTATACACTCTGCCTGCACCGCCAGCTCCAATCAAACTATCTTCATCCAAGGCACTCACTTCATCTTCGTAGTAGACTTTATTGTGAAATGGGGTCAATGTCCATGAACTTTCGTCTTCACTCAAGTGTAGAATTTCATGAGAGTCACATCTTTTGAATGTGAGAACCAACACTACAAACAACACAAGTGCCACAACTCCAATGACCGCTACAATTATTATCCATGCTTGTATATTGTTCAATTTAGACTTCAAGTTTACGGCAGATGAATTGGTGCCACATGAGCCTTTCACACACAAGTAAGGATTTCCGGTGAAGTTTACAGTCACAAATGTTGGGCCATTTCCCTGATTTGGGATGACCCCCGAGAGGTTGTTGAATGCCACATTTAGCATTTCTAGTGACATCATGTTGAAAAAACCTTGGGGAATGGTTCCTGTGAGGTCATTTTCTGAGAGATCGAGGGTACTTAGTCTGTAGAGGTCGACCAATTTGTCAGGAATGGCATTTGTTAGACGGTTTTTAGAAAGGTCCAATTGCACAAGTTCAATGCAATTGCTGAGGTTCGAAGGTATGGGACCACTCAAGGAATTAGTACCTAATGTAAGCTGCGTCAATGTTGATAAGTTTCCCAACAAGGGAGTGAGGGTGCCATTGAGCTTGTTGGAATTGGCTATAAATTTGACCAAGCTGGTTTGTCCAATCTCCGGAGGAATGGAGCCCGAGAAGATATTATTTTCCAAATGCAAGATAGAAAGAGATATTGCCTTCCCAATGTTGGCATGAATACTTCCGCTAAGATTGTTCCCATCCAATCTTATTTCCACTAGATTTTCACTTCCCCACAAACCTGCGGGCACTATCCCTTCAAGTTGATTGTTGTCTAATCGGACTTTCCACAAGCTTGAACAATTGCCATATGATTCCGGTATTGTACCTGTCAACCTATTTGCATAGAATCCAAGATATTTCACATTGTTACCCGAACAAAGGTATGGAGGTAAATGCCCTTGAAGATTGTTTATACCCAAGTCCACATATTGAAGACTCAAAGATTTCCTTCCAAGATCATATGGGATTTCACTAGTGAGTTGATTGCCGTAAAGTTCAAGATAAACCAATCCTTCTAAGTTAGCCAATCCACTGGGAATTTGTCCACTCAAATTACTATTAGTAAGGTAGAGTGTTGTTAGAAGCAAAAGGTTCCCAAAACTAGTTGGAATTCCTCCACTTAAAGTATTGTTCGAAAGATTAAGATAAGTGAGTTGAGTTTGATTACCCAAACTAGTTGGAATTCCTCCAGTTAAAGTATTGTTGGAAAGATTAACATAGTGAGTTGCGTTAGATTACCCAAACTAGTTGGAATTCCTCCAGTTAAAGTATTGTTAGAAAGATCAAGAAAAGTGAGTTGCGTTTGATTTCCCAAACTGGTTGGAATCTCTCCAGTGAATTTATTGCTTGCCATAGACAGCCAAGTCAAATTACCCTTAAAGTTCCCAAGTCCTTCTAAATCCCCGTTTAAACCGTTAATGAATATATCAATTACTGTAAGCCTTTTGCACTACCACAAAGAGTGTGGAAGAGGCCCTGTCAATTGGTTAAGATACAATTCTAAACTTGTCAGATTAGGCATGCTTCCAAATATGTCTGGAATATGGCCTGTCAAAGTGTTGTTTCCTAAATTAAGGACCTCCAAATGCGTCAAATTTTGAAGCTCGGATGGAATGGAGCCCATGATGTTGCACCTGTCAAGATAGAGTGTCTTTAATTGGGTCATCTTCGAAACCCCTGTTGGAAATAATTCTCGAAGAAAATTGACTCCACTTAATCGAAGATCTTCCATGTTCTTCCATGAACTAAAATTGGGCCATGGCACCTCATTTAGGAGGTCCAAGTTTGAACCCAACCATAAAACTTTAAGGTTTGGAATTGTGAAGAAGCCCAACGAAAGTGTACCATTCCAATTGTTATCCGACAAAGTCAATTCTTCAAGCTTCTTCATTGAAAGAATGGATTGTGGCATTTGGCCCACAAACTGGTTCCCCCAAAGGCGCAAGACTCGCAGCTCCAAAATTTTATCAAATCTAGTTACGACCGTGCCTTCCATCATTGCATATGTCAGGTCCAATACCTGCAGACGTTGGAGGTTTGAAATATCTTTTGGTATTTCCCCAGTAATATAGGTGTAACTACAGTTGAGGTACACAAGCTTTGAACAATTCACAATGTCGGCAGGGAAACTTCCGTTCATATTCGTGAATCCCACATTCAAAGTTGTGAGATTCACAAACTTTGCTGCATGACAACACACACCATTGATGTCAACAAAGATAATGGAAGTACATCTAAGTCTCACAACACTACACAATGTGCTTGTACTATCATCACAGCCACTTGAATGACACATAAAAATCTGGGCAAGCCTCTTATGCGATTTTAGAGGCTATTACCATGACAAAATTTAGTCTATTGTTCCTAAGACTGCTTTTGTTGACTGTCCATGAGTTTTTTGTTAGGGAGTATTAGGGAGCAGGTGCATCAGGGCCGAGTATGTCCTGGTGCGCACCTCCCTAGGCTCACCCAGACGCGCTTGGCAGGACATGATTGGCAATAATGCGCCTGTTCTCTAGTACAAAGTGGTGCATTAACACCAGAAGGAGGATTCAACCGTGGACGCACTAACCAAAAGTGAGAGTGTCGATTGGGCCTCCAAGGTTCCAGAAAGGAGAGAAATCCACTACGGATACGGAACCCTGAGTGCAATTCACACCATTCCAGAAACACGGAGTGGCATCCGAGGCATTCCAGTTGCTCAAGTTATTGTCTGGATCCTCCAGAGAACCTTGCTTCCAATTGATCAGCAACTGGCCTTCTTCGTTGAGACCCAACACGCATCCTGAAAACACCGTTACTATGCATGCGGTCACGGCATGCAGAAGGTGAACCCTCCATAGCCGCATCACGTCAGAATTCCCCTTCTCCATACTGACTCTCTGCTCTTAGAATCCCTCCAACGCCCAACACTCCCACCAAGTAGACTGTCGGGTTTTCAAATATGTTCAAAGCACCCGGCGACCTTTGACAACCAAAACGTCCCGTTCTGTGACGGCCCTTACGAGTGGGGAAAATAATCAGATTCTCGGTTGCTCATAACCGCTCAAAGCATGCCCTTCGGCTACCTGCATACAGCACTGCCACACACAAGTGCAATAATTAACCCCATTACCCCCATGATACCACACTTTACCCTTTCACTCACAAACTGACCATCTATGAAGAAAGGCCAAGAGAGAGCGTTACCAATCCGTATTGATATATATTCTCCATTCCCGTGCCGATGCAATCTGTGCCGTCAATTCTCTGCTTGTCTCTGCGCAACACAAGCTCCCAACCCACCGATAATGATTCAATGTCAAGAGCAGCCGTTTCCACAGCTTACACCGAGACAGTGCGTCAACAACATGTGAAATATATACATCCAGGCAATCATCTGACCTCCCTAAGCCACTGCGCGTTGGCTAACATTACTAGCCAGTTCATCTTCAACGTAGCCCACTACAGAGTGCATGAATCACCCGCCGTGGACATGAGACGGTTCCTGAAGCTTCTCCAATGTTGATGGGCAGTGCAACAATCGATAGTCCGACATAATAGACTCCGAACTACGGGCCGGACTACGGGCCCTTCTAGAAACAACAGACCCCTGCTGAACCGTCCGGACAGCGTGACAAAATAGAGGGGTCACTGGAAACTGGTGAGAAAACTACAGCAGCTAGCCACAAGGCCGGTTCGCGAAGCAAACATTATGGTCAGCAACTGGAGTCACAATGGCCGGCTCGCGAAGCGAACATCAATCCTGCGGGGGATAGGGGGATAACTTAACTTAGCGAAACTTATTAATTTCATTCAAGCTCCGTCGGTGCCATGCATGGCCAGTGCTCCAAATAGCAATCCAAGAGCGGGTGTGGGGAGCATATTCGGGAAGCACCGCCATTGCAGTGACCGTGCTAGCTGTGCCATTCGGTTCAGGAAGATTCGGGAACCAACGCCATTGCGCCAGTGTACGCGATGAGCATCGAACGGCTAGACATAGGAGCCGAGCCCTGGCAGCCGTGGCAGCCGTGACGAGAATATTCTGGAACCATCGCCATTGGGCCAGATGCTGTTCATCTTCTTCTCTCCGCTCGTGACGTCGCAGGCAGAATTTCGGGTTTTGAGGGATTGAGGGTGCGGTTCGAGGGTGTCGTTGCTACAGTGCTTGGGGTTCTTTCTCCGAGTAGCCAACACACCAGGTAACCCAAAGTCCTATCCTGCGATTCCCATCCACTTCGGCATCTTACAACAGACTTGCCCATAGACGGAAAACAAACACACACACCCGGTAGAGTTTCTTCAAAACTGTAAAAGAAGCAAGCAACTGTGCATAATCTTCTTCTTCACTTTCTAACGAAGCTGCTTTGATTTCAGGTTGTCGAACTGGAGATCTTCAGAAACTCTTCCTGAATGTTTATAGAGGAGAAATGTAATGGGCATTTGTGAGTTTCTCGATGCCCGTCATTTGCAACTTCTTGTGCATGGTAATTTCTTTGTGCATGATAATTTCTTATTGCATGAGATTTTCAACCTTAAATTTAGCAAATGTGGTTCATTCACCTTAGGAATCTTTGTTTAACCCCTAAAGGCGCAAGGGTTCATGATTTCAAAATGACAAATTCAATTGATCACATGGTGAGATGGAACCAAATTTTATATTAATTTCATTCTGGTGAATCCAGTGCAGATAACATATTTGCAACAAGAGAGCCGTGGATTCCTGGCAGACTCATCCAGCATTTACTGACATTACACAGCGTTCTCATAGATGAAAAGCAAACGAATGGAAGGACTTCATGGCCATCACTGACGTCACATAGAGCTCTAGTCCGTCACTTATTGTCTTAAGTACTCAGAATATTGGAGATCTTCCTAAAATACTTCATAATATGCATGGAAAATAATTAAAAATATATCCGACATGTTTGATTTAAGATTTGGTCATATAATACATGTCCGACATGACCAATCATCTCATCACTGAGTGACAAAGTGACAAGAATTTCCATGTCGCTCATCTTTCATAACCTGATGTTACACAGGAAGCTTTCAAGCCCCACAGTACGTAAAGCCCTCCCCCCCACGTACAACAGGTGTTTATAAAAGATAACATAGACTCGGGCCTCTCTAAAAAAGTGAAAGATGAAAGCGAGGACCTCAGCTCCATGATCAGGTCCAACATTTATTCATCTAGTTATGTTAAAAGCTCCCCGGAAATCATCAAATGGGAGTAGAGTTCATCGATGAGCTAAGGCAGCGGTGGCACCGGCACAGAAGGCAGTGGGGGCAGCGAAGGAAGGCAAAACGGGCCCAGCGGAACCGTCATTTCAGTCAACACGGTAAAAGTCACTGCAAGGGTGACGCAAGAGCCAGAGCATGAGATGGCGATGTTCTTGAGGTCAAAGAGGGAGTTGAGAAACGAGACGGCCCGTGCAGGCACCGGAATTGTGAGCGGCACACTGGTGGCAGGGATTGAGATATTCACAAGGCCATTGAAGAACGACGCAGGAGGTACAGTAATGTTCACTGTGGTCCCCGATTCCACACTCACGTTGCTGGCTCCCGTGGAAACGGTGATGGTCCTGTTACAGAGACTCGTGATATCAAACTGTGCATCGGCTCCCGATGCGCAAGTGCCCGCCAACACGGCCACCAACAGCAGCGCTGCGGATTCCTCCGAGATTGCCATGATATATCGATATAATATGCTAGTGATCGACCCCCTAATCGATCGATCAGCTAGAACATGATAAATGAGATACTAACGCAGGATTGCAAGTGAGGTGACGATGGGATCGAGTGAAGAGTACACTGCATTGCCATGCTTTTATATACTGTACATAGTGAGATGGTCTGTCTCGCCGTATCTGGGACAGGAAGGAAGCCACAATGTCGATCGCATGAATTGAGTTCATTTCTTTTGTCATGTGGACCACTTGGGCCCCGCCCGCACCAAGAAAGTAAGAAGGACTTAGCTAAGCAGATGTTACTTTCTTATATTTCTCAAGATTTGACTCTTCCTAATCGGTTTCTATTTCTCCATTCGGGAGAAGTAACTACTTGACTCCAAAATCTTCACACATATTGAAGACATTCTAGCTAACTGTCATTACTCGATCAATTATCCAATTATTTTCTCTTAATTAATAGATGTAGGCGAGAGTTACCTAAACATTGTTACCTAACTGCTCTTAACATCTCTTAACATTTGTAAGCTACTTCTTCTTACGTACTTACTTGATGCAGACGGGGTCTTAGAAGACTAGTGTTGGCGCAGAAGACCAGCGTGAATAAAGAGTCTGATAGAGGTAGTTCAATTATTCACGTCTTGTGGTCGTAAGTAGCATAGGTTACCTTTGGTGACTCTTGTCTGGACGAGGAAGACTATAACACGGATCAGTAACCTGACCGTCCAATCAATGCCAGGAGCCCTCGTGCAAACAAAGCTCCTGTATAAGCAAACTGATCTTGGAAATTTTGTTATTTTTCCTATGTTTCAATGGTAGAATGCCATATTCAGATCTTCTCCATATTCCAGTGGTACACTCTAATACATGGACCAATAACCTAGACCACCCAACGGGGTTGGGTGTCCTCATGCAAACAGGTATTCATGTAGACGCAAACCAAATGTTATTGAAAATTTCATTATGTTTGCCATATTCCAAAGGTATAAAATTCTAGGCCTACATTTTTGTTTAAAAATGCAGGACATCAGGCAGGTTGATCTGTTGGCTTGTTTCGGGTTTCAGAAGAAAATCAGACGAAATTAATGACTCCGTTTAACAAGCATTTAATTGCTGGCAATCTCAATAGAATAAGGGAATATCAATTTGAGTGATTTAGGTTGCCTTTATACATGGGGAAATTATCATACATGAAAACTTGTGTGAAAATAAAATAGTGTGCAACAAGATAACCTTACAAAATAGTATGGTCATGTGGTGGTTGCAGTGCACGATTTTACAGTACAAGAATGGACCCACACACGCACACTGACTGACCACCTGAGTCTCACCCACACACTGTCCACGTTTCTGCCCTTTCTTGTATTTGGCTGGATTACAATCTTTAAAATTTTGTGGTCATTCATGAATTACTACTCAATGAGTCTAGCCTACTCCAAGTAACCTTACCCAACAACCAGCACCAAAACTTACAGTGCGATAGAAAGGTGGCTTTCAAGAGTTTGTTTCTACATGACTTTGAATTTAACTAACTAAAAGCCAACAATTTCTATTTCTTCAGGGTACTTAGACGTGTGCCAGCATCCCTGTGATAAAAGAGATCTGCATTGACGATATCACAATTGCAATCCATCGATAGTGGTCACAAAAACAAGAAATTCTTTTAAGGAAATTCTAAGAATGGGCACGCTTGTTCCCTTCTTAAACTCTATCCCCTTTTTGAGATGACAACAATTCGTTTAGTTGGTTGACTTTTGAAATCCATACCTAAATCGAAAAAAACAGCAACTGGAAAGTAATGTAGGGATTTTCAATTTCAAAATTGATGCACGACTGCACGAGGAGTCTAATTTGGAATTTGGTAAAACCAACACCAATGGTCAAACCAACAGCATATATAGTCTATTTTGTACTAATAATGAATTTTATCTTTAAAGAAAGCCAAAATTTGTAAATAAGCAAATTTAAAGAGGGACATCAACCAAAAAATAGTCACTTGGGTCATTAGATGTAAAATAGAATGAAAATGCTTTCCATCAAATCATGTGGTTAGGTTTTGACCATTATTTCAAAGAATGGCTGAATATTCCAGATTCCAATTTTCACTATTCTTTATCGACATCTTGTGTTCTTGAAGTGTAACCTTTTAGATTTAATTGATAAATACTGGAAAACATTGAGATTGACGTGGATCCTTGAAATTAAGCAAGAACATACACGAATGCTGTTCTTCGTACATATTGTCATGTTATAACCCATAACTCGATCTTCTCCTCTTTGATCGACAAAAAGAATTCAAACTTGCATGTCGTAGATTGAAACTTGAACGTGACATTATGTCCCACAACCGACATTTTTGGGAATGTGCAAGAATGTGTAATTAGAGAAGGTTGAGTGAAGGGGAGCCCTTCGAAAACTGGCGGTGAAGATGCTGTGGCGACCATTGTGTGATGAAACTTGAGCTTCTAAAATGCATCTTGTAGGGAAAATGACATATTTTGCCAAAAGAATAGCTCATGAGGAGTAGTTCACATCTGAAGTCAGATTAACGAGAAGCAAGTCTGCTCTCAGTAACACCTTGGTGATGTCATCGCCATTCCGTAAGTCTCCGGCTTACACAGTAAATATAAACCTTTCTGAAATAAGAACGGCAAACCGTATGGTGTTTATACTCAAGATTATTGGTTGGTTCGGTGATCTATATGATACATTCGATCGGCACAGCTATATATCTGGCAGTATCAGTGCTGCAAAAGATCATTATGCTCAGATAACAAACTTGGCATTCAAGGATCATGCAGCATTTATTGATATTTCACTGGGAGCTTTCCATGCCAGCCCAACGTAACACGAGCCCCAAATGGTCCCTTCGATTCCCTCCTGGCGTACGTTTGGTGTTAAAGGAAATATATCACCCCTCTCTCGAAGAACAACTGTTTGATGAAAGCTGAGGAATCAGCTCCACTGATTCTACATGACCAGGTCTAACATTCATACATATTTTTCCCCAAAGCTGCAGTAATTAATAAACTACGATTGAAGCTAATTAATTAAGAGAGGGGCCGGGTGGCAGCACAGAAGGCGGTGGCGGCAGCTTCGGAACGCAGATCGGGCCCAGCGGAACCGTGACGGGAGTCAGAACTGTGAACGCCGCGAGAAATGTGACGCAAGTGTCATGCGCAATGCCTAGTATCCTTATCTTTTTAGTCAACCCTACTTGCATTACAAATCTCATTTGGTGAACAAGTGTATTTTCTCAGTTTTGTTCAGTCTACTACTATTACGTCTCTAAATAATTGCTAAAATTGTAATGCAAGATAACTAATAAACTTGTTGCACTCTTGCTAAGGTCTTAAGTGTCCAATTGTGCCTATGGTAAGGGTGCAACCTTCTTCCTTTGGAACAAATATTGAGTTCAAAATAAGTGTCATTCCACACCCATGGGCAAACAAGAGTGGCCATTATTGTGCACTCAGTTGATAAAATAACTACCAAAGCCATAATGAATCTAAGTGCTGCATTTTGCCGCCAGTTTGAGAGTCTTAAGAATCTAGGAAGGAAGCATTAAACAATAATTATTGAATCCTATCTAGTATAAGTAAATGCATCATTTTGGCCTCATTCTTCCAAGAATCCATTGCCAACTATTATAAGTAAGCAACACATGATTGCAAGGACTTGCAAATCTATCTTTGGAATGCAAATCCCATCTATCTTCAATTATAGTCCATAATGAATTGGTTATTGAAATATCATCAAACTCTTAGATTTTTGATAGGTAATTGGTCCATTTGTTATGCGCGCGTGGTATCAACTAAATTATCTCTAATAATTTTGAAGATTCTATACAAAAGGAAATTTTCAAAGCAAAGCATGGTGGCGAGACCCTCCTGAAGAATGATTGAATATGGAAAGCATGGAGTGAATTTCTTGAAGCAACGAAGCAAAGGTCACATCACAATGAACAATTAATCAAATCATTCACTTTAATGACTTCAACGGTTAACTTCATTGACTGATGCTTCGTTACATTGGCGAACAAGTTGTAAGAAATTGGCCCGTCTACGTAGAACCTCAGATAGATCCGTAGCAGTCAACTCCTCAACATCATTTGAATTTGTTTCAATATCAGGTAATCTATCAATATCATTTTAAACATTTGTAACTTTTCAATGTAGTCTATGTACCACTATGTTTCCAAGAATTACATATCCACGATTTTATGAAAAATATCTAGACATAATAAAATTGTTCATGAAATCTCCAAATATCTAGCCAATTCTAAGTCTAGATGGTGGACCACAAGAAAAATGGACAATATTCTAATATGGATACCCCGAAAAGCCCTTTGAACTCTAAAATCAGTCCGAATGGCAAATTTGAATGAGTCCCTCTTTAAAACAAAATAAGAAATGTATCCACTAGATGTGGTTTTCATTTCCTACACTCATGCAGTACACAAGAAAAAATTCACGTAAAAATTGAAAATGTTTAAAGATTATAAAAGTGACTTTTTATGTACAAAAATCAAAATTTGTCCTAGCTACTTTACATGCTTAAAGAAATCCAAAAAAATTGTTAAAAATATCCAAAGACATCATTTTAATACCAACATTTGATATGAAATACTTCTAGATTTGTGTTATTTGAAATGATTAATTTGAACAAATAAAAAAATTATTTAATTTGTACTACAATACCTGCAAATGCTAATTTTTGGCAATTTTCTTATAAAGCATAAAAACATGAAAATTAATTAATTTAATTGAAAATTTGGACTTGAATTAAAATATTTCATGTCATCTAGGTGTGGATATTTATTTAATAAAAAAAAATATTATTTATTTAAAGGAAATGGATAAATTTGTCAAAATTTCAAACATACAGTTGTTTTCCCAAATTTCAACGAATTTGTTCATTTCATTTGACTGAAATTAAAAATAAGAATATTCACACCTAGAAGACATGACACACTTTAATTCAAGTTCACATTTTTAAATGAATAAATTAATTTCCGTGTATTTATCCTTTTGAGAAAATTTCCAAAAATTAGAATTTGCAGGCACTACAGTACAAAATAAATAATATTTTTAATCATTCAAATCAATCGTTTCAAATAAGACATATCTAGATGTACTTCATATCAAAAATTGGTACTAAAATGACGTCATTGGATATTTTAAACAAATGTTTTCAACTTTTGTAAGCAACTAAGACAAATTCTACTTATTTTTAAAAAAAAATCTTTAAAATCCTTAAACCTATTTAATTTTCACATGTATTCATTTTTGTGTACTGCATGAGTGTAGAAAATCAAAATCACATCCGATCGATTCAACTATTATTTTGTTTTAAAAAAGGACTCATTCAAAGTTGCCATAGGGGTTGATTTCAAAGGTCAGAGGACTTTTTCCGGGTACACATATCAGACCATTGCTAAAAAGAACTTACAAACCTCGAAAAATTAAAGTGTCAGACATGCATATAATCATGACCCCGTATATGACAACCCTGATTCAAAATTTCAAAATATCTTCATTGATAGGATATTTGATATTGTGTACAGGACATATGATTCCAGAATCTCCACATCAATGTATGTCTCTTCTGAACTACAGTAAGTCAAAGGTGCCCACGACATCTGTCAAAGACTTATGAGTTAAAACTGCAGCCCGCAGGGCTGCTACATTTATTCATCTATAAAACTTATTAGGTACCGTAACTGGTCATGCTGATAGCTCCCGGGATAATCAACAATGATTTGCAAGGAAGCTAGCAGCAGTCAGAAGTAAGGTCGCTAGCTAAGGCACAGAAGGTAGGGGCGGCAGCGTCGCGCTCGCGCAGACCGGGCCCAGCACAATGGTCCTGGGAGGACCCCCGAGGACGGTGACAGTCACTGAAAGCGTCACGCAATTGCCGTTGCATGAGAACACAATCTCCTCCACGTCAAACAGGGTCTCAATAACTCTCACGATCGCCGGAGGGATCGTTATCGTCACCGGCACATTGACGCCAGGAGTCGTGACGGACACAGCCCCGACGAAGAACGTCGCCGGAGTTTGAGTGATGTTCACCGTGACTCCCGATCCAATGCTCACATTGGTAGCTCGGGTGGTAATGGTGATGGTCCTGTTGCAGAGGTTGGTGATGTTGAACTGTGCGTCGGCACCGGAGGCACAAGTGCCTGCCAACACCACCGCCACCAGCAGCAGAGCCGCATGCAGGGAGCTGCCAGATTTCCCCGAGCTGATCGCCATGATGCTAGCTAGCTATCAATCGATATATGCAGAGTAGGCCGGAGCTGCGCAGGATGAGAATGTGAGATGATGATGGGAGCGAGCGAAGAGTGCACTGCATTGCCATGGATTTTATACTCACTATCGATCAGTCCGACTGCTAGCTAGCTGGGACACAAAGTTTCGATTCGTATTCATGATTCCTGTCCGGTCGGGGGCTCGATCGGCACCGGCCAACTGGTACAAGATTTCCAGATGACTAACTTGAACGTGTGCAGGTCGAAGCCTCGAAGGGATCGTGTAACGTGGCTCCAACGGTCTGTCGAACGCTAATTTGGAAATAATAGTTATATTCCGTTAGCAAAGACAGCTTACACTAGTAGAGATCTCGTCTAATGTGATGTCCAGGTCTTGAATGACTAAATGACTGGAACCACGGGTCCATAACGACTCAAAGTGGTCATTATAGACCCGTTGTTTCGGACATTTAGTCTTTAAAGACTTGTCACATTAGACAAGATTTTCTACTGTCTAGTGTTATTCAAATGGGAAACTAGGGCATGCCGGCAGGCGTCCTAATTATATTTTCAGATTATTTTGGGTCATTTTTGAAGTTTTTATGGTTAATTTTGGGATCACCTTCAATGCTTATTTCGGCTTGTTTTGCTCAGGCTGGACTCTAGGAATGAGGGCGTGCCCTTTGATTTTTTTATGAAACGCTAGACTGATAACTGATGGCAAAAGTTTCCAGATATCCTTTCTTGTCAATTGCACTAGTAATGGTCTACTTCCACTACTAGGAATCTAGGATCATACGTTACAGTGCGTTACATGTTTGTTACTATTGTAGCTGGGAGTAACTGAAGCAAAGATACAGTTTGGTAAGCAACATTTAGGAACCGTAATTATGTTGTTATAGTTACTTCACTATTTATGTTACTAAAATTACGTAGCAGTCAATGCATACAGTATGATCCTACTAGTAGTGTGCGTCGCTGGATTTCTGTTGTAACGATCATTCTGTTAGCTTGACCTTACCCAGGGGTTGGGATGGACCTTATCCAGGAATATTAATATGTCACCCAAGCAGACATATTAATATTGATGATGCCGGAATGATATATCATTTGCCATTCATTCTAATTTCTAATCACGTGTTGATGTCCATACCATTATTGAGAAACGGCCTTCGTTGAAGATATGATGCAAGGTCACCATGCATGCGCTTAAGGTCAGGCACTGACATAATTGTGCAAAACTCGTGGGTGCATGAAGGTCACATTACATATTTACATGGGTTGCATTCTACCCCAATATTTACTACAGGTTACGTAGGTCAGCCTTTCTCTGCCCCGCGTCGGTTCTGTCACGGTGGCTCTGAATTTCACCTGCAAATTTTGGAAAAAAAACAAAAGAAACTCATGGGTGAAAATCTGTGTGCTTAATAATGTTAAGACGTCCTAATTACGGAGAATCAATGAATGTCGAGAAGCAGCCTTCTAAATTAATTTTCCAGAAGAGAAGTGAACTCTAGATCTCAAGGACGGTGAGGGCGGTCGATAAACATGAATCATGAATCATACCGGTCTGCCTGCCAAAAATCATGTCAACTCGCAGTCTGTTAGGCCGGTACGCATGAATGCACAGTTTCCTACCTCGGCCTCAAACATGCCAAGGAAACTGGAAGTTGCTGAGGATACTAAACAGCAGATTCATCCGAAGTACAAGGTTAAGAAAACTTAGAGGGAAAAACCCAGTCTTAGAATGATGTTTCCCTTGTAATCAAATGGCAAGATCGTGCACTATTATGGTCAAATGGTTATAGGTTCTTCTTGATCTTGATCAATGAGCACAAGGATAGGCCTGTCCTTCCAAGGTTAAGAAAATGAGAAAAAGAACTTTAATTTTTCTTGGTACCTGAAGAGTCTGTTCATTCAAGGTGGTCCCACTTCAAAGTGCACAGGACAGCGAAGCCTTTCTAAGTCAAGATATATTGTCAACGTCGTGGGAGCAAGGGAACCACAGCTTCCAAGCGATTTAAAAGGATACTGAGAGAGTTATGTCAGCTCCAATTCCAGTGCTCAGGCTGAAACTTTCGTCTCAGAATCCTCAGGCCTGTGACTGAGTATGAGTTTGAGCCGACGTTCGAGCTTTCAACAGAAGATCAATTGCAAGCCAAGTAATTGTTCATTATTCATCTGTATTCAGTCCTCTGTCCTCGATCTATATGCCCACATCTGTCTGGTCGGAGTTTTGAGTACCAAAGATCCTCCATTTCTTCGTTCGTACAAACTGTGTAGATTCTGCATAATTGATCGATGTAGGTAAAGTAAGTGCATCTAGGTAAGCTGGTATATCATTTGCACGTTTTGAATCGGCCTTTTTGGAAGTATCATGAATTGGTTAATATGGCGTGCAACGTGATTCAGAGCGCCGAAGTTGTGACAGTCATGTGATAACAACTTAGTAATAACTGCGACTGCTATGGATCGATCTGAGGTTCTACTTAGACGGCCCAATTTCTTACAAGTTCGCCAGTTTAACGAAGCAATAGTCAATGAAATTAATCGTTGAAGTCATTAAAGTGAATGATTTAATTAATCGTTCATTGTGATGTGACCTTTGCCTCGTTGCTTCAGTGCTTGAGGAAATTCACTCGATATATGCTTTCCATATTCTTTCTTCAGGAGGGTCTCGCCACCATGCTTTGCTCTGACAATTTCTTTTGTAGATAATCTTCAAAATTATTAGAGGTAATTTAGTGGATACCACGCCTGCAAAACGAATGGACCGATTACCTATCAAAAATTTGGGAGTTTGATGATTATTCTATAACCAATTCATTATGGACTATAATTGAAGATAGATGGGGTTTGCATTCCAAAGATAGATTTTCAAGTCCTTGCAATCATGTGTTGCCTACTTATAATAGTTGGCATGGATTCTTGGAGGAATGAGGCCAGATGCATTTACTTAAGCCTAGATAGGATTCAATAATTATTGTTTAATGCTTCCTTCCTAGATTCCCAAGACTCTTAAGCTGGCGGCAAAATGGAATGCTTAGATTCATTATGGTTTTGGTAGTTTTTATCACTCGAGTGCACCATAATGGCCACTCTTGTTTGCCCATGGGCATGGAATGCTGTTTATTTTGAAGTCTATTTTTGTTCCAAAGGAAGAAGGTTGCACCCTTACCATAGGTACAGTTGGGCAATTATGACCCAGGCTTATCACCTGAGCAAGAGTGCAACAAGTTTATTAGTGATCTTGCATTACAATTTTAGCAATTTTTTAGAGACGTAATAGTAGCAAAGTGAACAAAACTGACAAAATGTACTTGTTCACCAAATGAGATTTCTAATGCAAGTAGGGTTGACTAATCAGATATGGATATTAGGCATTGTAGGTCTCATTTTGCAGGCACAAGCAGCACCCAAATAAAGAGCTTTGTCAAGAGAAAAGCACTTGAGTTCTAAGTTCTAATATCAATGCTTTTATTAATCTTATAATGCCTACCAGTTTATTGTTATCAATGAAACCGCATGACAAAATAAAAAAAATTGTAACAACTGTTTCATATATTTGGCTAGAAATTTAATGGATCACTTGAGTTCAATCTCATTCCCTGTTGCAATTGTGAACTCTATGTTTGCTCAAGGTGAGAGTTCTCTTCTGTACTGTCTAGTAGTAGACAGAAACCACTCAGAAGATTTACTATGACTGGTGTGAAGAACGTTAAAAAAAAGTTACCAATTAATGGCATCAAAAGTGGTACAAAGTTTTACTATGAGTGCTATGGAGAACGGTTAAAATAAAAAATTACTACTTGTAGAATGTTGTTACTTCAACACCAAGTTGGAAAATACACTATCATGTCTAACACTTTTTTCCATCTTCATGTCATATTAGACATTTCACATCATTTGTCAAATTAAACTAGTGTTAAGTACGTTAAACAATTTTGATGAAATATTCAAGAACATTCAAGAATATTTTGAATATTCCACATGCGTATATTTTAAGAATATGCTTGTCTGAAAGACAGGGAGATTTATTAGACATCTTTTACTAGACATCTAAGACATGTGTTCCACACTTTGTCTAGTAATAAAATAATACAACCCCGCAGTGGTGTAAAAAAATGTTCAAGAACTTAGCACTAACAGTTAGTGGTGTGGCCTGTGGTCTAGGAAATTAACAATATTTACCAAAGTAGCAACTAAAAGCAGGAAGTATTGCAATACAGATTTTGTAGTATGGAGTGGTGAAAGATAAGGACAATTTGTAAGGGCTTTGACGTATTAACTGGTTTGCAGGTATGGACAACTGATTATACTGAACTAAGGTACGTATAGGAACTCATAAGATATGATATCATGATATTCCGATAACATGATATTGTATTTTAGGAGTTCCTATACCTATCTTCGTGAAGGTAATGTGCAGGTAATATGTATCAACTGTCAAGTGACTTGAAGTTTGCCTTGGCAAGGATCGAATCGTTGGAAAACATTTAAACAAGAGGCATAAAACAAAACAAACAAATCACCATATCAATCAGACAATCAGACTTTATACTCTTTGCACTCCACCATTGCATATGTTTCAAATTTTGTATATATGCAATCACAAGGTCCATTGATATTAGCTTCAAGAAACTACAGTGAAATTTTCATCTTCGATCAGAAGCTTGCATTTGAATATGATGAACACATATCTTTACAACTTGATCAAATTTTCTCTGGAATGCAAAACTTATGAGTTCGTTCTTAACCTTTCCGGATCGGTTAAAACATGGTGCTCTCTTTCTAATAAACTCCCGTATTATCGTCAATCATCATGTCCATGAATATATATACACAAGGGCTCACAATATGAAAAAATAAATGACTCTGTATAGACATATACAAAAGAGTATTAAAAACAGGACTTCGAAATGAGGTGTAAACTGTAAACAAGGGTATTGGTCACATTATCTTCAATGCATTCAGAGAAATTACATAACGTGAAGCCCCGGCCTCCTCTCTGTAAGAACAGCTGAAACCTCAGCTCCGGCACTAGCTAGGGAGCGACATCAGAGAATTCAGGATCACTTGGCATACGAAAAACTCCCAAAGACAAAAATGGGAGCACATGCACCAGCTACTAGTGACCACGTACATAATTAGTCTCTAAGGCTTGGGCGAGGGTGCCATAGATGGCGGGGGCGTCACGGAAGGCAGGGGCGGCAGGGGCGACAGTGGAGGAAGGCAGATCGGCCCCACGGGAAGCGTGACAGGAAGCAGGAGGATAAAGAACGTCACATTGAGTGTGATGCAGGGGCCATTGCAGGTGATGGCAATCTTCTTGAGGCTCAACAGGGATTGCAGGAACGTCAGGATCTCTGTAGTAACGGGGATGGAACCCGTGCCAGGGATGGTGATATTCAGAAGGTCGGAGAAGAAGGTTTTAGGAAGGCTAGTGATGGTCTGAGCGATCCCTGGAATCAGAGTCATGCTATTGCCCGCTCCCGTAGACAGCATGATGGTCTTGTTGCAGAGATTGGTGATGCTGAATGCCGAATCCGCCTGTGCATCGGCGCCGAAGGTACAAGTGCCCACCAACACGGCCACCACCATCAGCAGCGCTGCCACCGAGCTCGATTTCCCCGAGATCGCCATTGATCCGGACTTGGCAACGGAGATAGCTAGCTACGCTGGAAAGAACGAGATCAATCGAATGCGAGATGACCGGATGGGAATGAGTGAAGAGTGTAGAGCATTGCCATGCTTTTATACTGTTTGTCAAGTGGCCTGGTGTCCCTGCTATGAAGCTACGAATGGTCATCTGATCGATATGCATGGAGTTACTATATATGCATGAAGGTCACGATGCGCACGAATTGACTCGATGCATGACGTAGGTCGATCCTGGCTCCACTCAGATAGTCCAGGGCTCACGTACAATTTTATATTTATTTTTCTTTTGAACAACTGGACAACGTGTCAACGTCCATTGCAAGAGGGTAGTACAGCAGCCAAGGCGCCTGAGAGGGGCGACTGGTCAAAAGTGAGTTCAGTTTTTAATGTTTAGTACGTACAATTTTTCTGGCAGTTTGTGCAACCAAGGGCCAAAAATTGCAAAAGGCAGCGTCCTGTTTCTTC
Organism: Pohlia nutans; assembly: GCA_022496805.1. Classification (NCBI taxonomy): domain Eukaryota; kingdom Viridiplantae; phylum Streptophyta; class Bryopsida; order Bryales; family Mniaceae; genus Pohlia; species Pohlia nutans. Next base: position 10,125,625 of record CM040092.1, on the reverse strand, counting down.
AAAGGATCGTGTAACGCAGTTCTGTGCAAAGTGTCGTCAGTCGCTCTGACTCGTGATCTACTTCCGAATGTTGGACTTTCTAGTACCATCCAGTGGGAGGGACCTAATCCATGGATTCTTATGGTTGACCAACTTCATTAAATTGGCGATTCAGAGTGCAATATTGTGTTAGTCAATAGCTCTTACTAAGAGCATCCTCAGTGGGGTCGTTACTGGGGCAAGCTTAGGATCGGTTAGTATTCTTGGGGTGGGATCTGCAAAAGTACGTCAACCCAATGCTGAATTGTCACCTTTGCTGGTTCGTCAGTACTCAATACGGCTACAGGTCAGATTTTGAGTGTATATCCCAGCTCTTGTGTGGTTGCGCTTTTGGAATGAGCTTTTGGAACGAGTTTTCTCAAGCGAGGACGTGGTCCTTGTCTCCTGGAAGGGTGGTGGTAGAATCCCGCGATTTCAATTCGTAATAGGAAGTCACCTATTTTGGTGAGATTTGGACTTCCATTATGTAAAATCCTAGGAATCACGTTCTTATAGCAGCTTCCTGAATATCCTTTTTGATTTTTACAAAAACGAATTCTTATTCATCAGTCCTCTATATGCCCACGTCTGTTTTCTCGGAGACTTGAGTACCGAAGATCCTCCATTTCGTTCGCGCGTTCAAATGTAGATTCTGCAGTGGAAGGATACAGATTGTACGCGGTGAAGTAAGTGCATTATCGCAATATTCGTTTAGTTGGGACTATTCCACCATATTGGGACTTTTTGAAATCTACAACTGGCATAGATCCATGGAACTGGATCTATGCCAGTTGTAGATTTCAAAAAAGTCCCAATATGGTGGAATAGTCCCAACTAAACGAATATTGCGATGCATCTAGTTAATCATTTGCACGTTTAGGCCTTTGGGGAGTATCATAATGGTTAATATGGCGTGATTCAGAGCGCCAAAGATTTGGGTTACCTCTACCGCTTCAAGAGATTCACTCAGTGCTTTCCATATTCTATTTTCAGTCATGATCGAGGGTCTCACCACCTCCATCTCCACATTCTTTGCTTTCACATTTTCTTACTTTGTATCTAGATTCTTCAAGTTTATCAGAGATTTAGTGGATTCCTCGAGTGCAAATCGAATGGGCTAATTAAATATCAAAAATTTGGGAGTTTCATGATTATTCTATAACCAATTCATTATGGACTATAATTGGGGTAGATTGTTGTATCGGGAACCCACTTGCCTCCACCCGGCGAAATGGGGGTTGGGGCAGGAGAACCCGGCATCCGAAGGAACGGGCAGGGGCTGGGCCCGTGAGTACATCCTCCCTGGCTCGTCATCTACAGTGCACCGCGATGTCATCCTTCCACTGTCCCATCCTTCCTTAGTTCCTTCTCCCTCGGTCCCTCCCTCGGTCCCTCCACCGTCCCTCTCTCCAACGTCCCTCTCTCTAGCTCCCCGCCCCCTCCCCACATTATTCATTTGGGAATGAATTTCAAGAATGAACTTAATTTGGAAATAAATTTGGTAATAATTTGGAGAATAATTTGAGAATGAATTTAATTTGGGAATAAATTTGGGAATAAATTTTGAGATAAATTTGAGAATAATTTGGGAATGAATTTAATTTGGAGAATGAATCTGGAGAATGAAATTAATTTGGGAATAAATTTGGGGATAAATTTGAGAATAATTTGGGAATGAATTTGGAAAATTTAGATTGAATTGAATTGAATTAAATTAGAATTAAATTGAACTAAATTGAATTACATTAGTTACATTAGTATGTTGTGACTAATGTGACTAATATCCTAACAAGGCATTAGTCACATTAGTCACAACACGTTAACCCCTAAATGTCCTCAGTCGTCACCCTTGTCCAGTTTGGACAGTTTTGAAAAGATGAATCATTACATGCTACTAAGATGGATATTTTGAACTTGATGTATGAAACTATGAATAAAATTTGTACACTATGAATTTTAGATTCTATCCATATGGTTAGATTTGCGATTGCTTCCACCAATATTTTTCTACAAATTTTGAAAGATAAAGTTCATATTTATTTTGTAATTTGATTACAAATAAGATATTGACAATTTGTGAATGAAATTTGTTGTAATGGATTAAAATGTAATACTCTAAGTGTAGTGATTTTTGGAGATTTTTTGATTACTTAATTTTATGATTTTCTTTTTTCAAGAGCACTTTTAAACTAAAATCTTTGAAATTTTTGATGAAACACTACAACATAAAATGAGGCATAAAGTTTCACAAATCATCCCCTTTCTAATTGGATCACACATGCACGAAGCTAACTTCCCATAAAAGTTGCAGTAAAAAATCCACACTGCAAAAAGTGCATGATGGATGAGAAAATGGATTTCAAATGATTTGAAAAGATTTGTGAAATTTTTATACCTAAAATTTCGAAGGTTTTAGTCTAAAAGTGCTCTTGAAAAAGTCAACTACTAAAATTAAGCAACCAAAAAACCTCCAAAAATCACTACACTTAGAGTATTACATTTCAACCTATCACAACATATTTCATTATTAGATTGTCAATATCTTATTTGTAATCATATTACAAAAGAGTTTTAAATTTTAAGTTTGAAATTTTATACAAAAATATTGGTGATAGCAATCGCAAATCTAACCGCATGGATAGACTCTAATAATCATAGTGTACAACTTTTATTCATTCATCAAGTTGAAAATATTCCTCTTAGTTGCATTTTATAATGCATCTTTGGAAAACTGCCAAATTTGAAAAGGGTGAGAACATTTAGGGGTTAAAAGTTAATGTTCTAATATCTTAGCTGGGTATTAGTTACAGTAGTGCGTTGTGACAAATGTGACTAATATCCTAACAAGACATTAGTCACATTAATCACAACATACTAAATCATCCCTAAATCAAGTATTTGTGGATTTTGACTTTAATTTGTGTATAACTTTAATTTTTATATATATATATATATATTACTTTAGTCACATTGGACTAATGTAATTATTGCGCATCCTACCATAATAATCTTTTTAGTATTTAAACAAAGTCTAAACTTGAATTTTTGTTTTAATTTTGGCCTATAATAAATAAGTTAGTTGTAGAATAAAATATATGTAATAAAGAAGATAATATACAAAATACACGAATATAGACTATATGAATATATAAAATATACTATAAAATATTACATATGAAATGTATTAAATTTCATATATCATATAAACTATGGTATACAATATTCTAAATAAATATACTAAATATATTAAACAATATATAAATATACAACATGTACTAAATATGAAAATACAAATATACTACATTTAACCATAGAAGATATATTAAATATATGTGTAGACTAGACTGCGTAAATATAATAATTCTAATAAATATATTAAACACAATAAGTATATTAAACATAATAAATATAGTAAATATAGTAAATATAGTAAATATAGGGGATATAGTAAATATACTAAATATACTAAAAAACTAAATATAAGAATACTATTTACTATATAAAAATATACTAAATATATAAAATATATAAAATAGAAAATACTATATCAAACAACTCCATCAATTTCTTGATGAAAATGTAATACATGTTCTACAAAAATGAATTTAGCAAAGTAGTCATCATAATGACTTTTTATCGTACCATACCGGGGCAAAAACCTCTTCACCGCACTCCAAGTCCCCTCAATAGTCAATACTCAATAGTGTTTATGTGAACCTCGTCTCCGCATCTCGAAAATGCAAAATATGATTCAAAGTCTGATAAAAACAATTAAATATCCAAGACCTTGAAGGCGCTCCATGTCATACACCCGCCAACCGTCACTCATGATAGTCATCCCTGGCTCCACGTACCAAACATATTTCCTGACAATAATTGTACCAATTAACTGAAGTATGACCGGAAACAACTCTAGCGTTGATTTGCGTGTCTTTGTTGCTCCAACAATACATCAAAACCAATCCCTACTGTAAAGTCAACTTTGACGTACTTCTCGAACCACATGCCGGCCCGGAAAGATACGCACCGTCTACAACCCCGACACCCACATCGCCATCAAAAACCATCAAGACGTTTCCGGTCCAACACACATCCCATGGGATTTCCACAACTGTCACTCTCGGGCATAGGGGATTAATCCAAGGCCCATAGCAAAAACTAACAAGCATTCATGGTGGAAGTCAAAGATACAAAATCATACATAGTCAAATTTTTTACTTCCATTGTCCTGAACGAACCCCCTAACCCTAAACTTTTTTACCACATATACACACATCCTTCCAAATACATTACAACACACCTCGCGAAACCCACCCTAGTAATACACGTCGGATATCTTGTCCCAAACCTACTTTTTCTTCTTACCTGCGGGGACATAGAAACTAACCCTGGTCCAATGCCTAACATCCTCCAAACTCACCCCACATCCCATAGAAAAAGAAATAAACTATATTTCCTCCCCTGTACAATTAAACTACAACCAGAATACCAACACCTAGCCAAAATATTCTCACCTGTCATAAATATAACACATCCAAACCACCCAAACACCACTAACGACTTCCCACACCTCTCCAACTACATACATCAACATCCTCAATATCCACCCTCACACATGCTTTTCGCACTAATCACCACGATAAGCCCCAAACTCGAAACTTGTGATCACCAACTCACACAAATCCCACATCTCGACTGGACATCTATCCTATTACAACGCCTCCTGTCACTCCCAAATCCACCCGAAAGACATATAACTACACCCCATCCATTCACAAACTATATCAACACACATCAAACCTCATAAACCTCCCAAACACCATACACAAAGAACTATACGACTTTATTACCCAAACCAATGACACCCCAGACTTACAAACATTATTAACCAAATTCCCCTTCCTCCCACACACCTTATTTCTCGAAGCCTTAAAATGTAAAGAACCCCTAACTGCCTACTCTCACCCCCCACCGCTACCAAACACCCCACCTCCTCACCCCCAACCATCCATATACACACGCCACATCACACACCTAATTACATGGAACGCCTCATCTCTAAACACAGCCCTACCAAGCCTCCACCAACTCATATCAGCCACCACCAGCAAACCCGCGATCATCACAATACAAGAAACCAAACTAACAGCAACAAAATCTACCAAATACATACAAAATTTATTCCCACAATACAAACTTATATTTAATAATACGCACGCTCTCACTAGATGCATGCAACAAAGGATGCCGTACACACCTACCCGCGGTGGACTCCTTACACTCATTAACCAAGAATATGCGTTCTCCGGCAACATCACAAAAATCCCCACCCCCGTCGAAATCTCACCATACCTCCAAATAATACAAATCAAGAACACACCCCTCACACCATGGCTAATCTTACACATGTATATGCCATCACACGTAGAGGACCTGCGTTATATCCCAATAATTCAACAAAACATCACACAACAAATCGCCTCCCACCCAAACCATATACATATACTATATGGTGACTTCAACCGTGACATAGCCCTTATTGGCCGACAAAATGACAACAATACCACACCCCCACAAGAAGAAGACCTAGCATGGCACACATTCACAACATCTCTACAACTCGCATACGTACCCACAAATAGCCCCTTCTTCCGACAAGGAGGCCCAAACTATAGTCAAACTAGCTTAATTGATGGGTACTACATCCACTCACCCAATAACACTCTATATACATCCACCACAAACCATGACCACAATCTGAACTCAGACCACTCACCAGTAACACTACATATTCCACCTAACACACTACTTGCACAGCCTCCCCCAAAACCCACAGCAAAACCACCAAGAATATTAAACCCTATCCCACATACCAATATAGAGCAATTCAAAACTGAATTTTTTGAAGAAAATTCCATCCAGATAAATGAACTCATCACCACCCTCATGAACGACCACCTCACAGAAAATGAATGGCATACAGCATGTACATCCCTAGACCACCTTATACTCCAAATATCCAACAAAATTCAAACAACCTGCAGTGCACCACCCCTCCCACACTTAACGAACCGTACATCACAACAAGGCGGTTTCTTACCCCGCAAACTCCAAAAACAATGGAAAGTTCACCTCTCTACATATCACTTACTCAGAAAAACAATCTACATAACTAAAAGCACACCAAACTGGCAAACACACCCAATACTCGACCAATTACACAACCATCCTCATGTAAACATACCCCCACCCCCAACTCACGAACACAACACACATGATTGGATAAACACACTAGCTGACTTAGCCAAAACCGCAAATACACAAGCCCGCAAAATCACCTCGAAATACACTCAAACTTGCATTAAAAAGGCCATATCCAAATATCGTCAATTATACGAAATAAGTCCGAAAAAAATCCACAAAAGAATCTTCAAAAATCAAGACACACCCCCCATGGACTGCATCACTGATAGACACAATAATATACTCACAAACCCAAATGACATAGCTAATGAAATCCACATCCAACAATCAATCAGCAACAGACCCACTGTACCCACCTGCTACTACCAACCCGACCACCCACAACAATGCACATGTGGTGTAAGACAATACCCATGGCATGACCTAGATGGATTCGTTCTTGATAAACGTGGAGACTTCCAAACACCACTACATCAATACCTGGACCAAGAAACATATGATCTATGCCTCAAACACCTAGCTAACAATAAAACCCCTGGCCCAGATAGAATCCCCAATACAATACTAAAAAATATGCCAGAAATCTTCCATAAACTCTTATTTTTGTTCTTTACACATTGTTACAAACAAAACAAATACCAGCATCATAGAAAACAAGCTTAACTATACTACTATACAAAAAAGGATATCCGTCCCATCTACCAAACCACCGTCCTATTGCGCTGGCAAACACAATATACAAATTCTTTACTAGTACTCTCACCCTAATACTTTCAGCCTATGGCGAAAAAAACCAAATTTTACACGACAGTCAGGAAGGCTTTCGTGCAGAAAGAAGTACGTCCAGACAACTCCAACTCCTTATAGCAGCCCTAGAAGACACCAGATTCACAAACCAAGACATATACCTTCTATATATTGACTTTAAAAACGCCTTCGGCTCTCTAGACCACGCACATTTACTCTCTATAATGGCTGACCTAGGATATCCCACGGACGCCACTACATTAGTCGGTAACATCTACTCACACTCAAATACCATATTTACTGGCGATCATTTTGGCCAAACCAAACCTATACCTATACAAAGAGGCACCATCCAAGGAGATACACTAAGCCCCTACTTGTTTCTCATCTTTTTAGAGCCTTTACTAAGATGGCTTCAGTGTGGCAAAAATGGCTACACATTTGGTACATCTCAAATAAACATTAGCTCCGCAGCATATGCAGATGACCTCGCAGCCATCGCCAACAGTCTTTCTTCACTCCAAACCCAATTAGACAAACTAGATAAATTCTGCCAATGGGCTGGAATGGACCTAGGCGTGCCCAAATGTACAATCACCGGATGCCCCAACAAATCTAAGACTAAACCTGAAAAGTTTAAAAATCACATCCAAATTCACAACATTAACTACAGGAACCAACCAATCCCAATCTTACACCAAAACGAACCATACGTATATTTAGGCATACAATTAGTACCCTCCCTCAAATGGAAACTCCAAACACATGTCACCCTCGCTAAAGTAACGGACCAATGCAAACAACTTACTAACTGCCCCGCAACAATCAAACAACGAATTAAAATGGTTGACACTGTCATCCGAGCAGGCATCGCTTACAGTTTCTATGCCGTTCCTTTCTCTTTACCAACAATCAAAAAGTTGGATAAAAAGATCATAGGAAACCAGAAAACAATATGTGGGCTACCAAGATGTACCGCCAACGTCATCGCCCAACTACCCCACGAACTGTTTGGACTTGACGCCTTCTCATTAAAAAACGCCTATTTACGATGTATAGGCGAACAACTTCGAAATGCACTCAATGACCCTGGCCGGCTAGGCACAATCTACAAACGACTCACACAGCACATCCTAGCCAAACATGGGGGAGCAGAAAACATCCCTAGGATTAAATACCACGACTGCGTTCGCTCCCCTACCACACGTGCACTATTTTTGCTCAAAAAATCTGGAGGTACTCACTTCAAAAGCACCAACACCAACTTCCAACTCCATGCCACAGAACTAGAAACACAATGGATGTCCCAAGCCACCACTGAACTACCACACCTCAACACCACACTATCCCTAAAACTCCTCCACAAATTACTCCTCCACAATATACACAAAATCAAACACATCACCTTGCCAAACGGTACGAACCTAATGACACCAACAGATTTTCAAAAATACTATAAAACTCCTACTAAATTAGAAAAAAATGCATTAAATATTGTTGCACAACTTTTCTGCTACCCCACTTGCTCGCACACCTGCCCCAATCCATGCCTAATACACCCACCACCTGGAACACTAAAAGCACAATACATCTCAAACAACCAAATACTCACACCCAGATTCCCAACTCCCCCCCTCCCTACACCTATGCCACACCAAACTCAACACCCTCCTCCACCGCCACATATAATAAACAATCCACTCCAATACCCCATCCATAGCATACTCAATCACAAAATCATAGCAACTACCGACACATATAAAATCACAAAAAAATACCTCACATATCTATGCTTATGGCAACCTCAACACCACCCAACATACACCAAATGGATATCACAAAGAGATCTATTCCCACTTAACCAACCACTAGTCGTCACAAACACCATTAACCTCCTCACAACATACTACACTAACTTCCAACATCAACACTACAAAAACATCATTAACACCCACTTTACTTCCATACAACCTAGAGATACAAGATTCATTCCCTCACCCACCACCGTACCACTCATGCACATCTCCACCACAGACTGTAACCCCGACAAAGATATTATCACTAACAAAGCAACTATACAAATCTACAACCCACTCTCTTATCACCTATATGAAGCCACTGGAAGATACTTGACCGCCATCTCCACCAGTAGACTCCAATGGCTCTGGAAACAATACAATAATGCAATATACAGCACGCATGGGCTAGTACCACCCCCACAATCATTTGAAACGGAAGTTACATGGCTTTATCAAAGATATAAACACAAAACCTCCAAAAAAGACCCGTCCACAACCTCACATTACACCATTCCAACCAACATTCTGGAATCCCTTATAACCTCCTTTAACATCTCTCACTCCTACTTCTCCTCACCTATCACATGCTCCACTCAACTTACACAATTTTATTCCCCTTTAGCTAGAGATCAAATATTCGGCTCAATCGGCACAGCATTCCAGTACAAATGGCAAGGCATCGGGTATGCCCACCCACACACTGCAGAATTAGCCCAACAAGCCATACACTGGGCTCGTTTAGCAGCCCAAAAAGACCCAAACAACATAACCATCCTAGCCATACCTGACACCAATTCGTACTAGAACTTCTTCCCATATAATGGCCCCTTTCCAGACACTCATGTCCTTGCTCACTTTGCCGCTGGCACTATCACATACGAAGAACCAACAATCCCCCAAGAATTAATCAAACCAAAAACAGAACCGCTAGCCATACGCATTCTATGCATCCACCACTAAAACAATAACATTAACCCCCTTAACCACATAGCCACCCTTAACACAATAATTGATAACTTACAAATCACACAATACCATCTACAAAATATCCCCACTACACCACCTCACACAAAAGTCAACAAACACACTCAATGGAACAAACTTCCCTACCCACCAAATTACGCACTACAGCAAAGAACTACCCCTCCTTTACCAAACTACACGACAAAATTTCCTTTAAAATTCCCTACCCAATATAGTTATTTTACTGATGGATCCTTTATACCACCTAAATTACACGAAGACGGATACTGGATACGAGAAAAAGCCGGGTACGGTATCTACAACCCCACAAAACCCAATATAACTATATCCAAAAGATTACCTGGCTTACAAACCAGCTTTAGAGCAGAACTAATGGCCATCCACAAAACCCTCCGCATTCTCACCAATAAATACCCCAACGAACCAGCCCACATATTCACAGACTGTCTCAATTGTTTATATGCACTCAACACACAACTCAAGCACCCAATACTTCACCGCAACCACGCTGATAAAATAATACTAGAATCCATGGTTGAAATGCTACAACAACGTACACAACCCACCACACTCTACAAAGTCCGCGCCCACGCCAATATCTACGGCAATGAACAAGTCGACAAACTAGCAAAACTTGGGACTACACTTGAATATAAATTTGCCACAAAACCATACGAATTTGCCCATACTACCCCATACTATTACCAAAAAGATGAATGGCCAGGACCAAACCAGAGACCCGATAAAGGTCCCGTCTGCTGCCTTGCCGAGTATATCAGAAAACATGACCGTAAACAAAACTTAGAATTAATGGCACAACGATTCCCCAATATCAGTAAATGGACCATGAACCCTGACATCAACAACGAAATCTCTAATGAATTCTGGACCAACCCTAACATTACAGACGCACAAAAAACCAGCCTCCTAAAATTCCGCACCGGACAATACATGGGCAATGCTAGAAAACAACTATTTTTTGGACGAGAAAGATTTCCATCAATCACATGCCCCATCTGTAACTCTTTAGAAACAGACACTTGGCTACATGTTCTCCTCAAATGCAACCAACACCACATACACGCTCTACGAGTCAAAAGACATAATAAAGCAGTATGGGAACTCAGGCAATTAATACTATCCACACAAAAATCTAGATACTACATTCTAATGAACGCAAGTACCTTTAACAACAACCCCAGAGAACACAGTACCCACATGGCTACTCCCATGCAATTGTGTAACACAAAGATGTCACTGCAATGCCAGACTTAAACCAGACATATTATATGTCAAGGGACTCCCGTACCAAAGTCCCCCGCCAACACAATCTGACCACAACCTGACCATTCAATTTGTAGAATTCACCTATAGCAATGACAGATTCTCCCACGAAACAATAAATAACAAAATCCAAAAATACCAACCATTAATCGACAATATCTCCACCCGTGGCTGGAACATCGAACCCCTTCTAGTCCTCACCGCAGGTGCTCGAGGCACAATACACACCCCCTCCATGAAACACATAGAAGATAAACTACAATTACCCGTAACATCCATCCACAACACATTCAAAAAAATAAACACCATAGCCATCCAATATGCCTCCTCCATCATCTTACACAAACGAAAAATAGAAAATAACCAACCCCTGCCGCAAAACTTTGACCCACCTTGACCACCACACATAAAAAGCAAGCCAAAGTGCTCAGAACCACTCGCTCAAGTTGCGCACATGACTAAGACCTAACAGAGCAGACTGGTCAATACAATATATATATATATATATATATTCATAATAAATAATAAAAATATTAATAAAAATAAAAATAAGATCAACACAAAATAAAAACTCCTTTTCAAATTTGCTTGCCACTCACATTACAAACCCTGCCCAAATGGACTCATACAGATTGGAACCTAGACCACACCTCTGCCATACACCATCCTCCACCAACCAGCCAAGGAACTCAAATCTTGGAAATTCCTAAACACCAACACACTCTGTATTGTACCAATCCTGCCAGTGCTACTAAGCTCAGAGTTCCTTGTCCTCCTTTAATGTCTTCTATAGTGTCTATCCCTGAGAAGGGAGAGTAGTTTTGCATCAATGGCCCTTTGCCCGGTTGGGTACTGGCTCATTGCCCTAACGAACAGACACTTTATTCACGCCGGCCTCAGTTGAGGTTTGGAGTTTCTATATATATACTACAAATTCTATGTTTAATCCTTTAACATAGTGATAGATTTGACACTATTTTTAAAGAATCGTCATAAAATGTTTGATGAATAACAAAAATGGAGTTTATGTACAACAAATATTTGTAAATGACAATGTTAATATCAAAACATGTTTATGATATTAAACAATGTAAATGACAATGTTTATTATATCTGTTATTAATAATTTTAAATTAATTTTGCAAGGTTTTATTTTGAAATTCAATTAAAACTCCCAAGTTAACATAAATAAATAATTAAATATTGTAATGAAATTTGAATAACATGTTCTACGAGATAGTATGGTTTCTATTATTTGATTATAATATTTTGGAAAATTATGTCTAAGGTCTCTTTTTTTGAACTAAGAATAAAACTTGATATATATGAATTGTGTTGTTTTTCAAAAAATCATAATATCTTATTTTAAATATCTACACTGTACAAATGATTTTGAATTAAGAATGAAACTTGACATAAACCAATTGTGTTGTTTGTCAAAAATCATAATATCTTATTTTGAATATCCACATTATAGTACTACACAAATGATAGTCAACTAGAACAAGAACCAAGAGAAATTGGATGGATGAAAACTGTCCTTGAATGCAGGCAAGAGAATAGTTTGAATCTGCTCATTGTCCATTGTGTGCTAACGTCAATGTGCTCAACGGCACGGCTCCCACTAGTTTTTTTAGAAAACAACTCATGATCAAACCTTATAATTATGTAATATATATGGTAGATTGTTCTGAAAATTGATATACAGTGTCACGACTAACTCTTCTTTGAGCTTCAACAGTGAAGTTTTCTACATGAACACCAATTAAGAGATACAACTCTTCTTGAAAGCATCACGAGAAAAAAAAAAATTAAATATGAGCATGGTCGTTTAGGGATTAAGGCATGTCATTTTCTTTTGTTTTTCAAAAAGATATCATAATCTATATTTCAAGTATTGTCAATGATATAAGTACTGAAGCAATTGAATGGTATACTTTGTTGTAATTTATACTCTTAACTACTCTAAATAGTGTATTTAGTGTGAGATACACTAATTTACATAAACATGTTGTAAGTTTTTACTGTTGACCAATTTCTTTACCCTCTATATTGGTCAAGATGGGGATCTTTCAATAGTATTGGAATCAATGTCTTTGGTAAATTTTTTTGTCGAGAGTAAAAATCTATAACATTTTCAAATCTTATGATACATTTGAAAATCTTATAAAGTCAAAAAACAAATATAAACAAGTAGTTGGATTGAGATTCTAATATCTTTGAGACAAACACTTTGTATGATTTCATGCTTCTTTAAGGTTTTTATAATGTTTATTTGCAATTAGGAATTTGTGTTTGCAATTCCAAGGACTTTCTTGAAAGAGTTTACCAAAAATTATAATAAAGAACAAAATGAAATAAGATAAAATAATAAAAGGTAAAATAATTGGTACTCCAAACCATATAATGTTTTTGATAAAAATTAATAATCTAAATCCATACAAAACTTTAACAAAGATTTAAGAATTAAGTTGATTATCTTGAGGCCAAAATTGCATCAAACCTTAAAGATTTTAAAAATTTGTCCCAAAAATATTAATTCATTCTACACCTTAAATATATTTTTTAAATATGATTAGATTATAAAATAAATATTTGTTTATATGTAATATGCATCATTTATCTAGTTCTGGAAAAACGGCTCAAATATGGACTGTCTAATTATGGACTAAAAAAAAATTAAGACGGGCGACTCTGGCTGAATTTTTGACCACGGGGGGATTCCAGTGAGATCCTATCGGAGGATCCCTTGATAGAACAGGAGAACTTGGATGATTTCTAACTTTGGGAGATTTGGGACTTTGTAAGTTGAAATCAACAGGGGATCCCCCGATAGAAAGCCATCTACCAGTGGCATCCTCCCACAAGATTGGACCCTTTGCTGTGAATGATGTTACAGGCTAAGCCAACTAACCAAATCATCAAGTACAATCAGTACAACTAAGTGATGAGGCCTCCAATTGAATCCACAATCTATTATGTGCAATTTCCTCAAGGAATGACTCTACTCAACTATATCTAAACTGAGGAAGAATTCAATTGAAACTTACAGACACCATCTTATCGAGGGATCCTCCGATGAGTCCAGCCCGGAGGGCCGGAGGTAGATAAAATATATGGAACAATCTTTTATTACACAAAATGAATCATACAATGTACAATGTTGCACTAAAGACTGCGTCAACCATTCTTTACATCATGTCTAGGGAGTCCAACTAAATGATCAGATCTAATGAAAACACGCTCAATGTGCCACAACTTTAAGAACTTCAACTTGAATTTTCCATCCATCTCGTTCTCTTCAAGAAATCTTTTCACTACGCTATATCTTCGAAGACCAATGGGTTTGGGCTAATGTGTTGTCCATCTCCATCGAACGCTGACAAGGGATCCTCCAATAGGAACCGATGACCAATATCACATCCAACAACAAATCAATACCAAAGCTAGAAACAATCAAATGTGTCATGAATAGTTAACTTTCTTGGAAGGGAGTATCCCGGAACTCAAGAAAGTCTATGACCAATGATTGAAATGTTTGTCCAACCTAAGATGCTATTCCATTGACGATGTGATCGGAATAATGTGTTGTCTTCCCCCATGGCACTCTAATGGGGATCCTTCGATAGGAACCAATGACCCATATCACATCCAACAACAAATCAATTCCAAGGCTAGAAACAATCAAATGTGTCATTAATAGTTAACTTTCCTTGAAAGGAGTATCTAGGAAGGAAATCTATCGGCATTAATTGTACTTGTTTCTCCAATCTAAGATACACCTCATTCACAGAATGTGATTGGAGTAATGTGTTGTCCTCCCCCATGGGACTCTAACGGGGGATCCTCCGATAGGAACCAATGAACCATATCACATCAAACAACACATAAATTCTAAGGCTAGAAACAAACAAATGTGTCATGAAAAGTAAAATTAATCTTCTTGAAGAGAGTATCTCGAAACGAAGTCTATGCACAGTTATTGTGATGTTGAGTAAAATTTATACTAATCTAAGATGCTATCCCTTTGAGGATGTGTTGGGCTAATGTATTGTCCTTTCCCATGGGACTCTTACCGCTTGGCAAGGGGTTGGCTTTTACATAGGTTGGCACCGCCTGGGCAAACAAAAAGAGGCCTTGGAACCAAGGTTTTAGGACGGCACTAAGGAACTTGTTCTTAACGTCTCCAGACCACGTGGATGGGTGAATGGCTTGAAATTCAAAATTCAAAAGATTTTTCTTTGGGCTGTCATCAATAAGTAGGATATAATTGGTGCTCTCTAGTCCAACTTGCCTTGCAACCTCCTTAACATCCTTCAAGAAGTATTTTTTTATCTGGATTGCTCTTACGAATCGCCAATGACTGTGTAGAGGCCTCTTGATTCATTACATGAATGTTATCCTTAACTAATTTACTATCCCAGATAAGATCTTTTATCATGGCTTCAACATTCTTCATTTGTGCCGCACTCCAAATTGTGATGGAGTGAACACTCCTATGCAGCCATTCTAAGAAGTCTACAAAGCCAAGCCTACATTGGGTTTTCTCTTTCCAAACCCTGTGAACTAAAAGGCCATTCAAATCAAGCACAACCGAGTACTTAGGATGTACCTTTTGACTTCGCAATTTCCGAATATTAGGAACAACCGTCTTCGCCGTCTCTGCGAACAATCAGTGCACATGAGTTAAGAATACACCATGTTATTATAGGACCCATTCCAAAAAACTATGTGGATGGGTTGTAGAGTATAAATTTTGTATCGGGGGATCCCCCGATAAAGTATTGTACAATGGGCGTTCCGCGTATTCATGGACTAGAAGGACTCACATACGATGAGACGTTCCGTCACTTTCGTGTTAGTCATAAAGAAAGAGAAATGACTACGTCTGATGAATTTCTTAAAAACATATGAACTGTCCATGGTGTCTTCAGACCACATCAACAGTTTAGGTATAGATTGGCTCAATACCCACTAGAACAATATTGACTAGTACCTTTTCTTGGACTTAATGAACCAAGATCAGTAGCCGCATCCTCAAGAATGGCCTCCATTTCTTCACCAAAGTTTGGGACATCAACTTGCACGGCCTGTCTTGGTGAAACTTGTGTCGATAAGTGATCCTCTGGAGTGGGGATCACATCTGGCGTACACAACTAAGTGGTACCTGCCAATGCTGTGATTGCCTCGCTCATTAGGAAACTCAAATCCACTAGAGAGACTGACGCACTTGGGTGGTTCTTTTGGTCGGGGTGTTGTACTGCCCACCAATCGCGCAGTCCTCATAACCCTGTTGCCACCCTTGGTTCAGAAGACTCCAGTCACCACATTTCTACCACCTTGGAGAATAGTAGGGGACAACAGAAGGCCTAGCCTCAAAGACTGGGGATGCACATGCGTAGCGGAAGTGAAGAAGTGATGGGCGCGCCTTCCTTACAATGGCTAATATGCTCGCTGCTTTCCTAAGATCATCGGAGGCCTCATTCAAAAACTTGGGCTGCTACTCCATAAACCGCGATCCCGACAGCTGCGAGTAAGGACATTCATCAGTCAATTGAGGAGTCCACCTTGGATTTATATATGGGCATGTGTTAGAGCTCTTCGACACCAGGAAATACTCCACTGATCGAAGGAACCGCGGATCGTTGAAGACGTACTGGTTGTTAGATACTTGTATACTCTGAAATAACCACAGACTAGAGAATTCAAAATATCTTCAAAAGCATTGGGCATGGCATCTTATCGGGGGATCCTCCGATAGAGTTCATCAATTGCAACATAGTGTATGGGATGGTCACTGCAGTATTAAGCGTTTACTTAGAGAAGACAATGAATTATTAAAATTCTCTTACTTTGTTCGCAAGTAAACTAACTTACATACACTGCACTGTAGAGTTCAAAGGACTCATTTACTATACATGCTATGCACAAATCAGTATTGGACTTTTGAGGTCGGATTCAACGCCTGCATGATGGAAAAAACATGCATGTGAATCTTACAAATATCACACAACAGACTTGTCCATCCACAATTTACAAGTCATGCCTAGACGTCTCGAGTAACCGCTAGTTATGACTTACCTTGCCCTCATTATCATCCTTGACATCACCAAGACCCGTGTAATCGTCGTCCTCCCTTGTGTTCATGCCACCATCGGGGGATCCTCCGATAGAGCTCACGCCACACTCAGCTCGGCTTTGCACCACCCCAACCTCGCTATGTTGAACTGGACTTAAGCTAGAGACATCTTGGCTCTTGAACACGTCAATTCCGGAAGACTCCTTCTCGTTATGTCGTGTGCCCATCGGATCCTGACATTCAGTTTGCCTTAGGCTTGGGTTTGCCTCGAGGTCCTCCTTGTCGTCTCCAAAGTCCCGGGTGTCACCTCCTAAGTCACGCTCACCAGCAAGTGTGTCAACATCATTGTGATCACCCTCATCATGCCCACCCTCATTGTTGTCTCTAGAGTTTGGGGTGTCACCTCCTAAGCCACGCTTATCATCATGCCCACCCTCATCATGCCCATCCCTATTGTCACCCTCCTTGGCCTCAATCCCAAGGAGCCTATCAAATTCGGCCAACTTATCTCCTGAGTTACGCTCGCTAGCTCCTATGTCAACTCCTTCGTCATCGCCCTCATCCTCATCTTGCCCACCCCTGTTGTCACCTTCCTTGGCCTCAATCCCAAGGAGCCTATCCAATTTGGCCAACTTTTTATGTTTGACTCCTCCAACATATCTTCTGAGTTAAACTTGCCAGCTCTTGTGTCAATTCTTTTGTCATCACCCTCATCCTGCCCACCCCTACTGTCACCTCCATCATAATGCCCACCCGTGTTGTGTTGATCTTCATCCGCCAAGTCCAGTCCACCGGCTACGTCGCCTTCTTCCTGCTCTTCCTCAATGAGACCCTCCAACTCTGGTGGAGGCGCTAATACGATCCTCTTCGCCTTCTTCTCATTTTTTCCAGCTTCATTGCCTACAGACTTGAAGATCCAAATTGGACGGATGAGAGGGGAATCGAACGTACCAACCCAAGATGTGTGAATGTGGGTCCTCTACCGATGTTTACGAAGACTGTTGTATCATTGAAGACACCTCCCAAACCGTGCGCTATGGCATCTATATTTGGATCGACCTTATCTAGGTCAAGGAACTGACGGCTTGAATCCAAGAAGTCTACGGCATTAATTACATTCATCAAGGGAATTGGAACTTGATTCTCCGATAGAGCACGCCTAAATTGCAATGCACTAATTCTATCGGAGGATCCTCCGATAGAACGCCTTGCAATACAAGATACAAGCTCTATCGAAAGATCTCTCGATAGAGCGCGCCTAAATTGCAATGCACTGCTTCTATCGGGGGATCCTCCGATAGAGCACCCCTGAAATGCAATGCACTAGTTCTATCGGAGGATCCTCCGATAGAACGCCCTGCAACGCAAGACACGAGCTCTATCGGAGGATCCTCCTATAGAGCGCGCCTAAAATGCAATGCACTACTTCTATCGGAGGATCCTCTGATAGAAAGCCCTGTAATGCAAAACACAAGCTCTATCGAAGGATCCTCCGATAGAGCGCGCCTAAAATACAATGCACTAGTTCTATCGGAGGATCCTCCGATAAAAAGCCCTGCAATGCAAAACACGAGCTCTATCGGAGGATCCTCCGATAGAGCGCGCCTAAAATGCAATGCACTAGTTCTATCGGAGGATCCTCCGATAGAAAGCCCTGCAATGCAAAACACAAGCTCTATCGGAGGATCCTCCGATAGAGCGCGCCTAAAAATCAATGCACTAGTTCTATCGGAGGATCCTCCGATAGAAAACCTTGCAATGCAAAAGACAAGCTCTATCGGAGGATCCTCCGATAGAGCGCGCCTAAAATGCAATGCACTACTTCTATCGGAGGATCCTCCGATAGAACGCCCTGCAATGCAAGACACGAGTTTTATCGGAGGATCCTCCGATAGAGGGCCCCCCAATACAAGACACTTGTCCTATCGGAGGATCTTCCGATAGAAGACATTCATGCTAATTTATAATTACAAATAATTAGCTTTAATAAACTTTAATTACTTGTAATAATTTTATCTAATTGCAATTAACTTTAATGACTCGTAATTAACTCTAATTAACACTAATTAATCCTAAATAATTCCAATCAACATTATTTAATTCTACTTAATTGTAATTACCTCATATTAACTTTAATCAACACTTATTACGTCATATCAACTCTAATTAACACTAATTACCTCATAATAATACTAATTACGTCATAATAACAGTGATTACGTCATATTAACACTAATTACCTCATATTCATCCTAATTAATTGAACTGAAGGCAACTTAACACAATGTAGGGATAAAACACTTACATGAAATTGCTCTCTTCCAGTGCTCTCCTCCAATGCTCCAAGAACCCTCAGTCTCCTCCAAGAACCACAGAAATAAAAGAAAAAGGGTTTAGGGAGGATGGAGCATATTGGGCATGTAAGGAAGAGGGGGAATTTTTTTGAATGAACGATGGAGACATTTGGGAGGGAAAATGAAGGCCGGGTTCCAAGAATGGGAGAGACGGGATCAAGTGAAGGACAAAGGACGTCATTATGATAACATTGGGTGCCTCAGTTCATGGAGTGATGAGTGTTTATTTTTTAGTGGTAGGAGTACAGGGTACTTGGAGTGGTGAGTGGTACTTGAGGATTGAAGTACCAAAGTGTTAGTACCACGGTTTGAAGAGAACATTTAGTGTTTAAAAAGAATATTGAGGGTTTGGAGGGAGTATTGAGGGTTTGGAGGGAGTATTGAGGGTTTGGAGGGAGCATCTAGGGTTAGAATAGAATCTTTAGGGTTTGGAAGGAATATTCAGGGTTTGAAGAGAATATTTAAGGTTTGGAAGAAAAATCCAGGGTTTGAAGAGAATCTTTAGGGTTTGGAGGGAATATCCAAGGTTTAGGATTTAGGTATATATATATATATATATATATATAAGCACTTATTAAATGTCTACTAAAAGTTCGTATATTTTTATAGTTAGAAACAACTCCTATGTTTAATTGTAGTAAGTTATATAATCGTAAATCCACTATATAATCATATATATAGTTCAAATTGATGTATTGATTGTGTTTGTATATAATTGTAGATATCTATAAATACCTATATATATATATATATATATATATATATATATATATACATCTCTTTATGTCCTCGGGGAGTGCACTTAAAGTTAAGACTAGGAATCACGTGAGTGCGTACTTTTGACCCCCCTATGTATGTACTAAAAAATCATCTGAAAATTGTAAAACAAATATGAAGATGTTGAATACAATCTAAAGATTTTGTTGTATAAATCTCAAAAAATAATCACTTGTAAATATTTATATATATATTTTTGAAGCAAAAAACAACACATTTTAGTGTAGACTTCTATCATTTTTTTTATAGGATTTAAAAACTTTTGATTCTGAAATTTATACCAAATAATAGATATATACGTAATGATTTAGCACCTAAAAATCGTGATTTAAAAACTATTTTAAGGCTAAGTATTGTAGGGGGTATGCTATTAAAACGCACTCACGTGTATTCCTAATCATAACTTTAAGTGCACTCCCCGAGTTTATTTCTTTATTTGTAAATATAAATGAATAAAATATAATTACAATTGTGTGTTAATTGTAACACAATAATTGTATAATTGTTTAAATATATATATTTCATATGTTTTTGTTGTGTAAATGTATTGTATTTGAATTGAACTATACTAGAACTGTGTATATGAATTGTTTTATTTTATAAATAATTATATATATATATATATACATATATTATCTTCATATGCATTAACCATATACATGAACTGCATTTTATATTTAGTTCACATGTAATAATTGTATATGATAATTGTATAACATATATACTTCACGTGTATATACACTTGTGAATTAATAATAGTTCATATACAAAATATATATAATATACATGTATTAATTGTATGTATTAACTATATAATATATAAGATTGACTACATACAATACAATAACTGTATTTCATATATATAAATATATATTTATGCATATGTACTATATATGTATGTATATGAATATATATGTAACTGCATAATAACTTTATAATATAAATACTTCTTATATATAAATACTGAAAAATAGATGTCTAAACCGTAAACCCTAAACCCTAAAGCACTGATAGATAATATTTGCAGAACTGCGAACCTTGCCTTCTGAATACAATACTTTAATTTTTGAATGATATTTTTATTTTAATTATTCATACTAATATATTAGAATATATAAGTTCATACTAGTGTATCCATGAGCCATTGGTCAAACGCAACAAAATAAACTACACGCACCCCTTCTTGTTCAGATCTTCCCGACGGTACAAGAAACACTACCGGGATGCATATCCATTAAAACTTTATTAGTTAGTTTACTATTATTAGTTCTTTCATGTAATGAATGGTTAACTCCCAAGTATAGGGCCTCACCTAAATTCCTAAATTGGAGTATTGCTAAGCTTCATTATAAAATGCAGTCAGAAAGATATTTTTAACTTGATGTGTGAATACAAAGTGTACATGATGATTTTTAGATTCTATCCATATGGTCAAATCTATAGTTGATTGTTATCACCAATATTTTGTATAAAATTTGAAACTTAAAATTCAAAATTTCACAACAATATGATTACAAATAAACTAATTATTGACACTTCTTGTGATGGATCAAAATGTAATACACCATTAAGTGTAGGAATTATTGGAGATTGTTTTGTTGCTAAATTTTATGACTTGAAATGATCTTTTCAACTTTCAAGAACACTTTTGAACGTCCAATCTTAGAAATTTTGTGTGAATCATGGCAATATGAAATGTGCCACAAAAAATTCGGATACCCTCGGCATATGGTAATAAAATATATATAATTTTATTAATAAATCATATATAATTGTATCATTTATACTTCTACAGTGTACAGTTATACAATTATAACATATTTATGTACATCATACGGTAAATATATATTAGTTACATGAACTACTACTAATTCAAATGTATTAAAATATATATAAACATAACTAAATATAATTATTCTTAGAAATATATATATATATATATATATATATATATATATATACAAGTATATACAACACCGTATGTTTTAGTACTATTTATTACAAGTGCACAAGTTAATACAAATGTGAACTAATTATAGGTATATGAACCACTTAAATATTAGTATATAAGTGTTTATACATAAGAACTATATATATTATAAAGTTGTTATGCATATATATATATATATATACATTCATTCATATACATATACATATATACATACATACATACATACATATATATATATGTAATACGCTCATTGTACTAAATATGCAATCATATATATTTTATTACAAGAGTAACATAGTAATCGTATAATTGTATAAATATATATACGGTTAATGCATATGAAGTGAATAAATGTATATATTTATATATATATATATACATGTATATATGTGTGTCTGTTTTTATTTATAAATATATACATTTATTCACTTCATATGCATTAACCGTATACATGAACTGCATTTTATACATATTTTATATGTGATAATTGTATATAATAATTGTGTAACATATATACTTGACGTATATATACACTTGTGCTTTAACAATGGTTAATATACAAAATATATATAATTTATTTGTATTAATTGTATATATTAACTATATAACATATAGGATTGCATAGATACAATACAATAATTGTATTTCATATATATATTTATGCATATGTATATGGATGTATATTTTTATATATATATATATATATATATATATATATATACATATATATACATATATATGTATATATGTAGGTGCAAAATAACTTTATAATAACTTTATATATATATGTGTACGTTTATATATATATATATATATATATATATATATATACATATTTATAAAATAAAACAATTCATATATACAGTTCTAGTATAGTTCAATTCAAATACATTACATTTACACAACAAAAACATATGAAATATATATATTTATACAATTATACAATTATTGTGTTACAATTAACACACAAGCGTAATTATATTTTATTCATTTATATTTACAGATGTTACCGGACCAAGACACACGGCCGCCACGGAGGACAAGGGATAGGAGGGCGGTGGCAATGGCAGTGATTAGCTAAGTTAGCGGATCCAGGCTTAGTATAAGAGTAGAAGTAATACAGGAAAGACTCACTTCTTGGTTTTGGAGACTTAGAGTATTTTGCTATTATGCTCGAAGTCTACACCAGCAGGTCGCTCCTTGTACACTTCCTTGTTAAACATGGACTCCATGGTTGTGCCTTTATGTAATACATGGGTTCAAATCCTTTGTTTAACACAGATTCCTCGGACTTATACTCTCTACTTACAACTCCACTATTACATCCTTTGGAATAAATGTATGTTTCCTTAAGATCTTAGCGTCCACTGTTCTGTCTATTTTGTTGGTGTAGTACTCTGTTGTAATCTAGCTTGGGAGACTGGGATACTGGTCAGGTCTTCCTTCCTCCTTTCAGGCACAAGTGTTAACTACCTAGGACATGTCTTTCTGTCCTCTAACTACTCCTTATGTCAAACCGTCCTCGCTCCATCCTCTTCCTCCATGCGCATAGTTAAACATATTTAGCACCTGTCTTTCTTTCTTCAAAACACTCTCTGTCGAAGGACACCAAGGGCATCTATGAACTGGAATCTTACCAGATCCAGTGCACATAATTAGCAAATAAACTACCTCAAAAATAGCGTACTCATCTCTCGCCTTGTCTAACCTCCAAGGCATCCAAGTACGCCAAGATAACCCAAGACCGTATGTTAAAGTTACTCACGCATATATATATATATATATATATATATATAGATAAACCTTGGGAATCAAGGCACGTCTTGGGGGCTGGATTACTCACCTAATCAAGTCTATACCCTGACAAGCTATTCCATGACCTTATGACTACTTATTTACCTTGTCTTTCCTGATCAGGCAGCCTTGCTGCCCTGTTTTTGGTCTCAGTTATCTCCATACATTTACCTAGACTAACAACAAATAAAGAAATAAACTCGGGGAGTGCACTTAAAGTTATGATTAGGAATACACGTGAGTGCGTTTTAATAGCATATCCCCTACAATACTTAGCCTTAAAATAGTTTTTAAATCACGATTTTTTAGGTGCTAAATCATTACGTATATATCTATTATTTGGTATAAATTTCAGAATCAAAAGTTTTTTAAATCTTATAAAAAAAATGATAGAAGTCTACACTAAAATGTGTTGTTTTTTGCTTCAAAAATATATATATAAATATTTACAAGTGATTATTTTTTGAGATTTATACAACAAAATCTTTAGATTGTATTCAACATCTTCATATTTGTTTTACAATTTTCAGATGATTTTTTAGTACATACATAGGGGGGTCAAAAGTACGCACTCACGTGATTCCTAGTCTTAACTTTAAGTGCACTCCCCGAGGACATAAAGAGATGTATATATATATATATATATATATATATATATATATATATATATATATATATATATAGGTATTTATAGATATCTACAATTATATACAAACACAATCAATACATCAATTTGAACTATATATATGATTATATAGTGGATTTACGATTATATAACTTACTACAATTAAACATAGGAGTTGTTTCTAACTATAAAAATATACGAACTTTTAGTAGACATTTAATAAGTGCTTATATATATATATATATATATATATATATATACCTAAATCCTAAACCTTGGATATTCCCTCCAAACCCTAAAGATTCTCTTCAAACCCTGGATTTTTCTTCCAAACCTTAAATATTCTCTTCAAACCCTGAATATTCCTTCCAAACCCTAAAGATTCTATTCTAACCCTAGATGCTCCCTCCAAACCCTCAATACTCCCTCCAAACCCTCAATACTCCCTCCAAACCCTCAATATTCTTTTTAAACACTAAATGTTCTCTTCAAACCGTGGTACTAACACTTTGGTACTTCAATCCTCAAGTACCACTCACCACTCCAAGTACCCTGTACTCCTACCACTAAAAAATAAACACTCATCACTCCATGAACTGAGGCACCCAATGTTATCATAATGACGTCCTTTGTCCTTCACTTGATCCCGTCTCTCCCATTCTTGGAACCCGGCCTTCATTTTCCCTCCCAAATGTCTCCATCGTTCATTCAAAAAAATTCCCCCTCTTCCTTACATGCCCAATATGCTCCATCCTCCCTAAACCCTTTTTCTTTTATTTCTGTGGTTCTTGGAGGAGACTGAGGGTTCTTGGAGCATTGGAGGAGAGCACTGGAAGAGAGCAATTTCATGTAAGTGTTTTATCCCTACATTGTGTTAAGTTGCCTTCAGTTCAATTAATTAGGATGAATATGAGGTAATTAGTGTTAATATGACGTAATCACTGTTATTATGACGTAATTAGTATTATTATGAGGTAATTAGTGTTAATTAGAGTTGATATGACGTAATAAGTGTTGATTAAAGTTAATATGAGGTAATTACAATTAAGTAGAATTAAATAATGTTGATTGGAATTATTTAGGATTAATTAGTGTTAATTAGAGTTAATTACGAGTCATTAAAGTTAATTGCAATTAGATAAAATTATTACAAGTAATTAAAGTTTATTAAAGCTAATTATTTGTAATTATAAATTAGCATGAATGTCTTCTATCGGAAGATCCTCCGATAGGACAAGTGTCTTGTATTGGGGGGCCCTCTATCGGAGGATCCTCCGATAAAACTCGTGTCTTGCATTGCAGGGCGTTCTATCGGAGGATCCTCCGATAGAAGTAGTGCATTGCATTTTAGGCGCGCTCTATCGGAGGATCCTCCGATAGAGCTTGTCTTTTGCATTGCAAGGTTTTCTATCGGAGGATCCTCCGATAGAACTAGTGCATTGATTTTTAGGCGCGCTCTATCGGAGGATCCTCCGATAGAGCTTGTATTTTGCATTGCAGGGCTTTCTATCGGAGGATCCTCCGATAGAACTAGTGCATTGCATTTTAGGCGCGCTCTATCGGAGGATCCTCCGATAGAGCTCGTGTTTTGCATTGCAGGGCTTTTTATCGGAGGATCCTCCGATAGAACTAGTGCATTGTATTTTAGGCGCGCTCTATCGGAGGATCCTTCGATAGAGCTTGTGTTTTGCATTACAGGGCTTTCTATCAGAGGATCCTCCGATAGAAGTAGTGCATTGCATTTTAGGCGCGCTCTATAGGAGGATCCTCCGATAGAGCTCGTGTCTTGCGTTGCAGGGCGTTCTATCGGAGGATCCTCCGATAGAACTAGTGCATTGCATTTCAGGGGTGCTCTATCGGAGGATCCCCCGATAGAAGCAGTGCATTGCAATTTAGGCGCGCTCTATCGAGAGATCTTTCGATAGAGCTTGTATCTTGTATTGCAAGGCGTTCTATCGGAGGATCCTCCGATAGAACTAGTGCATTGCAATTTAGGCGTGCTCTATCGGAGAATCAAGTTCCAATTCCCTTGATGAATGTAATTAATGCCGTAGACTTCTTGGATTCAAGCCGTCAGTTCCTTGACCTAGATAAGGTCGATCCAAATATAGATGCCATAGCGCACGGTTTGGGAGGTGTCTTCAATGATACAACAGTCTTCGTAAACATCGGTAGAGGACCCACATTCACACATCTTGGGTTGGTACGTTCGATTCCCCTCTCATCCGTCCAATTTGGATCTTCAAGTCTGTAGGCAATGAAGCTGGAAAAAATGAGAAGAAGGCGAAGAGGATCGTATTAGCGCCTCCACCAGAGTTGGAGGGTCTCATTGAGGAAGAGCAGGAAGAAGGCGACGTAGCCGGTGGACTGGACTTGGCGGATGAAGATCAACACAACACGGGTGGGCATTATGATGGAGGTGACAGTAGGGGTGGGCAGGATGAGGGTGATGACAAAAGAATTGACACAAGAGCTGGCAAGTTTAACTCAGAAGATATGTTGGAGGAGTCAAACATAAAAAGTTGGCCAAATTGGATAGGCTCCTTGGGATTGAGGCCAAGGAAGGTGACAACAGGGGTGGGCAAGATGAGGATGAGGGCGATGACGAAGGAGTTGACATAGGAGCTAGCGAGCGTAACTCAGGAGATAAGTTGGCCGAATTTGATAGGCTCCTTGGGATTGAGGCCAAGGAGGGTGACAATAGGGATGGGCATGATGAGGGTGGGCATGATGATAAGCGTGGCTTAGGAGGTGACACCCCAAACTCTAGAGACAACAATGAGGGTGGGCATGATGAGGGTGATCACAATGATGTTGACACACTTGCTGGTGAGCGTGACTTAGGAGGTGACACCCGGGACTTTGGAGACGACAAGGAGGACCTCGAGGCAAACCCAAGCCTAAGGCAAACTGAATGTCAGGATCCGATGGGCACACGACATAACGAGAAGGAGTCTTCCGGAATTGACGTGTTCAAGAGCCAAGATGTCTCTAGCTTAAGTCCAGTTCAACATAGCGAGGTTGGGGTGGTGCAAAGCCGAGCTGAGTGTGGCGTGAGCTCTATCGGAGGATCCCCCGATGGTGGCATGAACACAAGGGAGGACGACGATTACACGGGTCTTGGTGATGTCAAGGATGATAATGAGGGCAAGGTAAGTCATAACTAGCGGTTACTCGAGACGTCTAGGCATGACTTGTAAATTGTGGATGGACAAGTCTGTTGTGTGATATTTGTAAGATTCACATGCATGTTTTTTCCATCATGCAGGCGTTGAATCCGACCTCAAAAGTCCAATACTGATTTGTGCATAGCATGTATAGTAAATGAGTCCTTTGAACTCTACAGTGCAGTGTATGTAAGTTAGTTTACTTGCGAACAAAGTAAGAGAATTTTAATAATTCATTGTCTTCTCTAAGTAAACGCTTAATACTGCAGTGACCATCCCATACACTATGTTGCAATTGATGAACTCTATCGGAGGATCCCCCGATAAGATGCCATGCCCAATGCTTTTGAAGATATTTTGAATTCTCTAGTCTGTGGTTATTTCAGAGTATACAAGTATCTAACAACCAGTACGTCTTCAACGATCCGCGGTTCCTTCGATCAGTGGAGTATTTCCTGGTGTCGAAGAGCTCTAACACATGCCCATATATAAATCCAAGGTGGACTCCTCAATTGACTGATGAATGTCCTTACTCGCAGCTGTCGGGATCGCGGTTTATGGAGTAGCAGCCCAAGTTTTTGAATGAGGCCTCCGATGATCTTAGGAAAGCAGCGAGCATATTAGCCATTGTAAGGAAGGCGCGCCCATCACTTCTTCACTTCCGCTACGCATGTGCATCCCCAGTCTTTGAGGCTAGGCCTTCTGTTGTCCCCTACTATTCTCCAAGGTGGTAGAAATGTGGTGACTGGAGTCTTCTGAACCAAGGGTGGCAACAGGGTTATGAGGACTGCGCGATTGGTGGGCAGTACAACACCCCGACCAAAAGAACCACCCAAGTGCGTCAGTCTCTCTAGTGGATTTGAGTTTCCTAATGAGCGAGGCAATCACAGCATTGGCAGGTACCACTTAGTTGTGTACGCCAGATGTGATCCCCACTCCAGAGGATCACTTATCGACACAAGTTTCACCAAGACAGGCCGTGCAAGTTGATGTCCCAAACTTTGGTGAAGAAATGGAGGCCATTCTTGAGGATGCGGCTACTGATCTTGGTTCATTAAGTCCAAGAAAAGGTACTAGTCAATATTGTTCTAGTGGGTATTGAGCCAATCTATACCTAAACTGTTGATGTGGTCTGAAGACACCATGGACAGTTCATATGTTTTTAAGAAATTCATCAGACGTAGTCATTTCTCTTTCTTTATGACTAACACGAAAGTGACGGAACGTCTCATCGTATGTGAGTCCTTCTAGTCCATGAATACGCGGAACGCCCATTGTACAATACTTTATCGGGGGATCCCCCGATACAAAATTTATACTCTACAACCCATCCACATAGTTTTTTGGAATGGGTCCTATAATAACATGGTGTATTCTTAACTCATGTGCACTGATTGTTCGCAGAGACGGCGAAGACGGTTGTTCCTAATATTCGGAAATTGCGAAGTCAAAAGGTACATCCTAAGTACTCGGTTGTGCTTGATTTGAATGGCCTTTTAGTTCACAGGGTTTGGAAAGAGAAAACCCAATGTAGGCTTGGCTTTGTAGACTTCTTAGAATGGCTGCATAGGAGTGTTCACTCCATCACAATTTGGAGTGCGGCACAAATGAAGAATGTTGAAGCCATGATAAAAGATCTTATCTGGGATAGTAAATTAGTTAAGGATAACATTCATGTAATGAATCAAGAGGCCTCTACACAGTCATTGGCGATTCGTAAGAGCAATCCAGATAAAAAAATACTTCTTGAAGGATGTTAAGGAGGTTGCAAGGCAAGTTGGACTAGAGAGCACCAATTATATCCTACTTATTGATGACAGCCCAAAGAAAAATCTTTTGAATTTTGAATTTCAAGCCATTCACCCATCCACGTGGTCTGGAGACGTTAAGAACAAGTTCCTTAGTGCCGTCCTAAAACCTTGGTTCCAAGGCCTCTTTTTGTTTGCCCAGGCGGTGCCAACCTATGTAAAAGCCAACCCCTTGCCAAGCGGTAAGAGTCCCATGGGAAAGGACAATACATTAGCCCAACACATCCTCAAAGGGATAGCATCTTAGATTAGTATAAATTTTACTCAACATCACAATAACTGTGCATAGACTTCGTTTCGAGATACTCTCTTCAAGAAGATTAATTTTACTTTTCATGACACATTTGTTTGTTTCTAGCCTTAGAATTTATGTGTTGTTTGATGTGATATGGTTCATTGGTTCCTATCGGAGGATCCCCCGTTAGAGTCCCATGGGGGAGGACAACACATTACTCCAATCACATTCTGTGAATGAGGGCAATGACTTTTGCGTGCAAAGTTGTTGCAGATATCAATATCAAGAAATTTTTACCACAATTTTTGGAACCGATGAAGTGTGTGCTAATCCGTGCTGCAAAGTATAGGGATTGTTTGTCTGCGACGTGGGTCTCTGAACAAATTGCTCTACATTGGGAGCGTTATAGCAGTGTACTATTTGCATCGTGGTTAAAATTGAAGAGTCCTTGAACTTGCAAAATTTCAAGGGCATATAGAACAACAGCTTTAGCTTATCTTGTTGAAGCCAAGAAGCAGGACCCCTAATATTGAACCACCCTAAGAGATGCGCTATGGTTTCTTCATTGAACGTTTAGTAATGAGGAGCGAGCACGTTATACTCTATCGAAGGATTCTTCGTCGGACATTTTTGGGTGTTACTATTTAGAAGTCTCGTGAAGTAGTGGATCTAGCATTATTAGTGCAAAAGAGGCCTTAGAGGAATTAACACTTTATGTGTCATCAAAGGATCCTCCGATAACAATATGTTAGGTCCTTAGTTAGTATTGAACCTTGCGCATATGTGAACTCCTTAGTGATTATAGTCAGCGATGAAGAGTCAACACGTCATACATCATCGGAGGATCTCCCGTCAATATACCGACTACTTATGAAGTTACTATTTAGAAGTGTAGTGAAATAATGGATTTAGCATGATACGTGCAAATAGAGGCCTTGGAGCAACTAGCACTTCATGTGTCATCGGGGATCTCCCGACACAATGTTAGGTCCTCAGTATTCTGCTTTGTGCATATGAGAAGTCCTTACTGTTTTTCTACCATGTTGGAAGTCGCTAAGTAAAGAGGTACTTTTTTTTTGGACTAATAAAAAAGTTTACTTACTATGCAAAGAGCATTGTATGTGTTGAACACTGTATATGGAACATAATGGAACACATTGAAGGATCCTCCGTAGGCAGAAAGTATGAGGCAATCTATCGGAGGATCCTCCGTTGGCCAAAATCCTTCTATATCCTCCGTTGGAAATTTTCGGTGACTTCTAGAGTTTGTGAATTCTGTAGTAGGGTCATTCCAGAAATAGATAAATCATGCATTAATGCATTTATAATATATTAATAATTACATTTACATTTATTCTGATATTTAATCAATAGTTTATGATAAGATTTTTGAAATGTGATTTTTGAAATGTGATCGGATCATAATGTTTTGTAGAATAAAAATTACCAGAAAAATAATTTTAGAAGTTTATAGTATGGTAAGTACTTTTTTTTATTTTAGTAAAAAAATTGCTCAGCCTATTATATTGGATATAAAATATTTTTATTGAAATCCTTTAAGCTATAAAATAACTTGACAAACTATTACCTCAAACATTTAAACCTATAAATGATGTATTTATGACCACTGAACATTAATCTATTATGTATCATAAAGTTTTGATACTTTTCACTTTCTATGAGAATTGTATTTTCTATCCTTTTGAGAATCTTGCAATTGATTTTCCAAACTTTTTATTCTTTCATGAAACCATTGATTACATTCCCTTGTTTTTTGAAGTTCACATTCTAAGGTTGCTATAATATTATTATGTTCTGAAATTTTTAAATTTTTTTGTTCTAGCTGATTGATTTTAGCATTGAGTTTATTTATTGGATTACGTTTAATTTCAAGGAGGGTCACATAATCTGCAAGCCTTTTCTTTTCACTTTGTTCAGCTTTGAGTTGGAGTGATTGTTTTTGTAATTTTCTATAGTCTCCTAACTGGTTTTCTAAATGTTTTATTTTAATTTGAAAGCGATTGCAATCAATACAATCACTATCATGATTGATCAAATTTTTTTCATGTGTTTTGGAATTTAGAGGTTTTAAACGTTCAGTCATTAAGCCTCTTAAATTATATTTTGCAAGGGGATCATCTTCCATAAAATTATAAGTTGAATATTTTAATGGCATCTTAGAAGTTGGTAGGGACATTAACAACATATTTGTTTGGCCATTTTCAAATTTCACATTTTTAGCTCGTTCAAGAAAATTTTCTTGTTGCTTTTTGTAATATGTTTCTCTATATGATGATGTCATTTCTCTGCTTTCATTTCTATACCATTCTTTGATAGTTTCATTAGTGCTTTGATTAAATATTGATGCAAGAAGACTTCTTGATTTATGAGTTATTTTTGCAGGATGGTCTTTATGGAAACAAATATGTTTTTTATTATCTGATTGAAATTGTTCGTCACTATTGAATTCATTACTCTCTTCAAGGTGATTTTGACCATTTTCTACTTTTTCATCATTAAGTTGTGGTATTACATTGATTTCATCTACAAATTTCTTAATATTCGGATCATTTTCAATATTAGTGATTCGTTCTATATTATTGTAATCTGAAGTTTTATCTTTTTCTAAAATTTCCATTCTATCTTCAAAAGATTATGATTATCTTTAACATTCAAATTATTATTTTTATTCTGCCTATGAGAATAAGGGTTTCCATGGAAATTGCTTACAATTGAAAAACTACGGCCACCTTTTGATGGTTGCATCATCATTCAATACAATAATAATTGCTTTTGAAATAGGTGTTTTACAAGTAATTTGTAATATAACATTGAAAAATTAAATAATCAACTAATTATAATAAAAACTATAATTTTAGTTTTAAACACTATGATGGTAGTTTAATTTTCTACACATTATCATATTCTTTACTCACAAGCTAGATTTAAATAAGTTATATTTTTATGCCATACATAATAGAGCAATAGTTTTTGAATGAAAAAATTTTAAAACTAAAATTCCAATTAAACCTTTAATTTTTCACATAGTTACATCCATATTTTAAAAAGAAACATTCAAATTGAGGAAAATAAAATAAAATATGGAAGATAAATTATGAATATTTACAATTTAGCTATCATAATGTAAACATGGCATAAGTAAGTTAAATTGTATATTCAATATTAGGATTGATATTTAAAAATAAATAAAACCATAATTAAATATACAAGTATAATTGATCTTATCCTATATTTAATTTTTTAAAAATTATACAATTATGAATGCTAGAATACAACTATAGTTACGATTATAAATGTTATTTTTATTTACTCTTTACAAACATGCTATTGTAACTTGGTAATAAAAAACCATCTTGATTTTTTATAATTCTAGAAATTTCAACACTTTTCAATGTTTATACATTTTTAAATTATTCAATTGTTTTCATGTTTTAATATTTTCAATGAATTAATTTCAAAAAATAAAATGAAATGATTTTGATTTCAACGTTGTAAAGAAAATAAAAATTCATTAAGATCAAAATGATTAACAAGGAGTTTCCTTCTCTAAACATTATTAATAATCTTAAAATTCTTTAGTAAAATAATCATATTATTATTATTTAATATAAAAAAACTTCATAGCTAGTTTCATAAATCAATCATGACCTTATGGTTCAAAATCAATGATACAATTTCAATTCTAAAATCACCCAAAAAAATCATGATGTATTTGTAAATTCAAAAATAATTTTTTTAATGTCGTAAATAAATACAATGATTTTATAATAAGACATGCATAAAATATGTAAAATCTTTGAATTCGCCTCGTTGGTTAAAAATACAATAATTTATATTCAAATATATCAATTATCCAAATTATTACCAATACTACCAAATCCAATAAGGTAGACATTTTGGCTTTTCACAAAAAATTATTCAAATAATAATAGGTCTAAATATAGTCCATTCTAAGTGAAATTTAACATTAGCATAGAATCCCTTTTGTGCAACAACATGACCAAAATTACTTTATGCTTCTCTTTTCTCAATTTATGAGAGAAATTCATAAGGTGGCCCACTACTTTTGTGAGTCACTATAGATGAAATGTAGAGATTACTCGTGACAACTTTCACATTTTACAAACTTCAAGAAAATTGTATAAAACACATATTATAACACATTTAGTTTGTAGCAAAAACCCTGTGCACTTAAAGGTTAAGAAATAATCCATTTACAATGAAAATCATGTTCGGTACTTATGTATCAACATTCAAAGTAAATGAACGAGTATAGCATAATCAAAATCAACTTTCAATGAAAGGAGTTGCAAAAAATGTTGAATCACTTGCACTTTGATGCGATTTTTTGTGAATTTTACTTTTCATAACATACTGATCTAAAAAACAACACAAAGATTGCAGCTTGCTCTTGAAGTAGGGAAAAAAAATTAACAAAAAGATTTCTAATTTCTATAGAAAGTCTAAAGCTACAAAATGAACAGTATATGTCCTTTCTCCTCCTAAAAGATGCCCTAGTTGCTACAAACTAAACATCTTTATCTCTTTCATCCCATCAAAGAAGTGGAAACGAATAAAAGCTTTCCATGTAATAATAAATCTAAGCAACCATAACCTTAGATATTTTTTTAAAGCAACTTTTTTAGTTGGCTTAAGGCGTACTTTCACAAAAAGCCTTATAACTTTAACTTTCAACCCATAAGACAAATTGGTTGAAAGTTGACTACGCATTAGATATTGGTTCTTAAGACCTATCTAACAAAATTCAAAATATAATACCAGTTTTTTTAACTACAACAACCTGCCAAAAGTCCTACACTATTTCAAGACTTTGGTCCTTTAGGAATTCAAGGTCTCAAAGGCCTTTTCCTTGCCTACTTGGCTTCATATTTCCGCTTGTATTTTTGTGTGTTGTTTTCTTATGCTTCTATACTTCACTACATTGTATTTAACTATACCACATAATCCAAAATGCTTTTAGTCTATTTGGAATATACTCTTAGTGGCATATCATAATAGATTTTGGGAATGAAAAAAATAACACAATGGAAAAATTCAATCATAAACCAAAGATTGGGAGGTCCTTGAAAATACAACAAAATTTTGTTTAGCCCTAAATTGCAAAAAGGTAGTTCATCTAATCATAATTGAAAATCAATGAAATAAAAATGCAACCAAAACAAAATTTTAAAATAAAAAGACTTCTAGCTACTACCTAGACTTAAAAAAAGACATATTTTAGAGCTTTTATACCAAAGGTACAAATTTTGTAAAAAATAGTACACCTTAACCCCTAAGTGTCCTTTGTTTTTTTGGGTTTAAGAACATCATTACTTTTGAAGTGTTATAGGTCTAAATATAAGTGAGGTATAGAAATATTATTGTACAATCTTGTATTGTACATGTTGTAGATGATGTGAAACAAATTTAGAGTCATTTGGCCACATAGATTGCAAGATCATAATGTTTTAGTGTTGAAAATGGATGCTGAAATTTTCCTAGCAACACATTTGAGTTCAAATTTTATGTTTAAACCTACTCAAATGAAAAGCTCTAAAATATTAAGTAGTTCAAAATCAACATGTAAAAAAACTGGTTCAGAAAACTAATGAATATCTTTGATGTATCCAAAAATGGCTTTGAAATGTCAAAAAGTAGCTCAAAAAGCATCCTTTTAGATCCAAAAAGAAAGAAGTGTCCAAAATTGACCTCTACTCTAGAATGGTTCCCAAACATTAACCCTTAAACGTGCAAAGAGCCCCGTGGGGCCATGTATGGTCGTTTTTCAATCAAATGTTGATTTTAACCTAGTTCCTTATCACAAATGAAAATGGTCCCAAATAAGAAAGTGTGGGAGTTATCTTCTACTTTTTGGTCCAATTTACCGTTCTTCAAAATTGTTAAAATTTTGTTATTTACAACACTTTAAAGCTCAAAACCCTAAAATTTCAATATACACTGCAGAAAAAGTTTTTCTGTCAAATGTCTTTTTATATATGCTCAAGATGGATGCCACTTACATGTTGATGTTCATCACTATTATTTACATTTTCCGTGAAAAAATCATACTATTCTAAGCTTTTTTGTAATTACTATGATTTTTACAAGAATTGTTTTTTGAAAAATCTTATAATTTTCTTTATATTTATATAATTATCAAAAAAATCAGGGAACATCGGTTTAACAATACCTTATACGAGAAAAATACCAGAAAATATAATATATATTTGAAAATGTGAGGAATTGATGAGGTTTGACAGGGTAATTGTAGTGTGGACGCTTCAGAGTTAAGAACAACTTGAACTGACATGAAAAATTTACTATAACAACTAGACTTAAAGGGAAATCCAACCCAAAAATGTTTATTAAAAACAGACAATGGATGAAAAAGAAACCAGCCCCCAAAGTTGCAGCCATCCAAAAGTGCAAAAATGCACTTTAGTAAACTCAATTTGAACCCCCGCGTACTAAAATGATTCCCAAAAAATCATAACAACTTGAATTTATCTGAAAATTTTACCAGAAAAAGTAGAGTAGTAAAGGCATCGTTTCTAATAAGCTGTATTGAAATCAGACACTGGATGCAAAAGACACAAGTCTTCAAAGTTGAAAGTAGCCCAAAAACGTTTAAAATATGGTGGTTGGACCCATTAGGGGTTAAACTAGTACTAAACCACATGTTAGTTTTTCTTTTTTAAGATCCCACAAGTATTGCATTTTTAATGGTTTTCCCAAACTTCAAAGAATGACTTGCAATTGTGTTTTTTTCTTTACGCGGATTCATTAATTTATTTTAGAGCTCATTTATATGATCACGTCTTTGTTGATCATTGTTGTGTGGTTTTTTGGAATCGTTAGTCAGTCTATAAAAATAGCATATGAACCATAAAAACATGGTTCTTCAACTTCAAAATTCTATATAAAATTAAAGACAAATATAAAAACTATGCAAAAATCGTATATGAAGAGCATCAATAGTCTAGTTTGATGTCCTCATATGCTTTGATTAAAAATGTGTACAAGTCTAAGTTGTAGGATAGAGTTTGAACATGTAGCCGTTCAACAACTATAAGTAGAAATTCTCAATATATGCCTTACAATACACAACATCTATAACAATGTCTACCGTTAGATTTCGATCTTCTACCGGAAGGATATGTTTCATCGAGCATACTTGCTATTTATATGATTTTAATCTAATTATAGTAATCCAATTGTCCAAAAAACAGTATGCACGTACAAATAAGTCTTGAAAACTTTATTTCTTGAGTCTCTTAAGGATTTACAACATTCTACAGTAGTTGTAAGAGTTCATAGATTTCCACTAAAGATAGTAATTTAAAATGCTTAAAAGCTTGCATTTGCTATAGAGAGCATGCACACTGCACTTTATGCAGAAACTAATTTCATTGAAATTTCGGAGAAGAAAAACAACAAATTATTGTTTGGAATTAAAGGGCTTGTGTAAGAATAAAAGGGTTCTCGACACTTGTAACTAGTGCTATATTGTATGTCTATCCTCGAAAGAGGAGAGTAGTCTTGTAATAATGTCCCTTTGTCCGGTGGGCATCGGCTCATTATCAAGACGAACAGACACTTTATTCACGCCGGCCTCGAAAGAAGACCGGAGTTTCTATCTATCTATCTATCTGCTATACTGTACGTTGTAATCGGATTCAAATTGTTGTCAAAATTGAACTTCCACATCAAATGTTGAGAGGTCCAAGTCATCCTAAACCAATCACAAGATGACATGTGGCACTTTTAACCCTATAAAAAACTAAATAAATCGGTATATAAAACCAACCACTAAACTGTTATGTTACCTCCTAAGCGTTCAAAGAGCTACATGGGGCCATGTTTGGTAGTATCACAGTCAAACGCTGATTTTTACCTAGTACCTAATTTCAAATGAAAATGGTCTCAACTAAGAAAGTGTGGGGGCAATATTCTTCTTTCTAGTCCAGTTTACAATTCTTCAATATTGTTAAAATTGATTTTTTTACAGCACATTAAACCTCAAAACCCTAAAAATTCCAATTTACACTGTATAAAAAGTTTTTCTATCTGATTTCTTTTTATGAAAGCTCAGGAAGCATGCCACTTACACCTTGTTGTTCATCACTATTATTTCTTTTCCTTAAAAGATTCATACTATTTTAAGCATTTTAAAATTACTATGATTTTTACAAGAAATAACCTTTGAAAAATCTTACAAAATTCATTTTTATTAACATAATTATGAAAGAATTAGGGTAAATCGGTTTAATAACAACTTATATGAAAAAAACACCACAAAAAATTAATATATTTTAAAATGTGAGGAATCGATGAGATTTGACCGGGGAATTATAGTGTGGACGCTTAAGGGTTAACCCTTTAACCCCTAAATGCCCTCACCCCTCTCCAAATTCAGCAGTTTTACAAAGATGCATAATAAAATGCAACCAAGAAGGATATTTTGAATTTGATGTATGAATAAAAGTTGTACATTATAAATTTTAGATTCTATCCATACAATTAGATCTGCGACTGCTATCACCAATATTTTTGTATAAAATTTGAAATATGAAATTCAAAAGAAAAGTTTTAATTGGATTACGAATAAGATATTGACAATTTGTGGATGAAATTTGTTGTGATGGGTTGAAATGCAATACTCTAAGTGTAGTGATTTTTTGAGATTTTTTGGTTGATTAATTTTGCGAGTTTATTTTCTCATCGGCACATTTAGACTAAAATCTTTGAAATTTTTGGTGAATCACTGCAACTTAAAATGAGGCATAAAAATTTCACAAATCATCCCCTTTCTAATTGGATCAAACATGCATGAAGCTATCTTGCCATAGAATTTTGTTGTATTTCTTTTCTTTGCAAAAAGTGCATGATGGATGAAAAAACGTGGATGAAATCTATACATCGTCCAAATAATGGACCGTTGGTCCTTTAGGGGTTAAAGGACCAAGAAGCCCAAATTGGGTAACATGGTTTCTTTTAGCAATATAAGTTGATCTTTTCTGGACTTCCTTTTGTTCAAATTTATTTCTTTCACGACCAACACATATCATGTTCATCAATGATTCCGGTAATGTAAAATTTGGTTCAATCTAAATTCTATTTTTCACAATATGATCAATTAAATCTGTCATTTTAAAATCATGAGTCCTTGGCCCTTAACCCTTTAGTGCCCAGATGACTACATTGTAGTCACTAATGTGTTGAAAACGCAAATAACAAAAAATCCGGGAACAATTGGATTTTGAATTGTGATGTTCAGAGTTGGAGATTTATAATACACATCTTCTAGAAAAAGAAATTTTCAATTTGGAGTTGTGCAACTATCAAAATACCTATGACCAAAACGCAAAATACTGAAAATACTTGTAAATACAACAAATACTTACAAATACAACATATGTACGATGCGGTATTTATTGTGTTTGGAAGTTTGTTATCTTGTTTTATTTTTTTGGATATTTTTCTCTTGTTCACCTTCCATTAGTGTATGTATTCCGATCTTGATCAATGTACCAATTCCTTTCATATTTTAGCGTATAATGTTTTGTCCTAAACCATACGTGGACAAATCGCTATCACTTATAAAATTCACAATAATTATGTGTGAGTCCTTTCTTGACTTGCAAGATTGCAACGAAGAGATGATGACATAGGTCATAGCTTAACCTCTTCACTTTCATTTTTGAAAATTTAATCCAAATTATGTTTAACTTTGAAATCACACACCCTCCAAAATCTCATTTTTGAGTGTGCAT
Source organism: Pohlia nutans (assembly GCA_022496805.1). Classification (NCBI taxonomy): domain Eukaryota; kingdom Viridiplantae; phylum Streptophyta; class Bryopsida; order Bryales; family Mniaceae; genus Pohlia; species Pohlia nutans. Next base: position 10,086,005 of record CM040092.1, on the reverse strand, counting down.
TATACGGTACAAAAACATACTATAATCTTCCAATCCAACATCTTACCAAGGTTTAACCGGCACTTGTTTGATTAACCCCTAAATGTCTCAGCGTCCAGAAAATAGACGACTAACGGATTCAAACCTGCCCTACGTTCTCATCAATGCTTGGATGAAAGTCATCCAATTTTTCGGAGATTCTTCACTAAGTTGTTTTCCTATCTAACGGTTGGATTTAGTCATACTTGATTACATATTTTTCTAAAATTACAAATGTAGAAGTATGTCAAGTTGTCGACCAAGCCAAAATTGCATTGACTGTAGTTCAAAAGTGGCCTTGCAAAAATGAGGTCGTAGATTTAAGAAACACAAAAATTTCAAAGAATCACCACATTTAAAAGTATCTCATTTCAAATTCATTCCAACAAATTTTACTCAAAAAATATTAAAATTTTGTTTGTAATCGAATTTAGAAGGAATTTTTAATTTTAACTTTCAAATTTTATAATTAAATATTGGTGATAGTATTAGTGAATCGAACCGTACAGATGGAATCTAAAATTCAAAAGCTAGAACTTTCATGTGCATATCAATTCCAAAATATTCTTCTAAATAGTACTTTATGATGATTTTTCTCAAATTGTCAATTCTAGGGATACCCTGGTACGTTTAGGGGTTAAGCTATGCTTACATTTATACGGTTAAATACTATTAATAGTATCCCTACTTTGAATAGATAGAATTTTAACCCCTAAGCGCTCAAACAACCATTTTCTGGTCGCTGCCCGGAACAAAAAAACATTTTTTTGAAAAAATAAAAAATATTTTAAAATACTACATCAAGTCTACTTTCCAACCCAATTTGAATTATGGCAATCCAAATTAAACTCCACCCGGGAGAATTTTTCAAAGTAGATCACCTCAACATTGTCTTAGTGTTATAAAATTTGCTATTTGGGGAAAGTAATGATGATCCCTCCATCATTTCTTTTGCTTTTTTGAAGTTTACAATAGATAGCCCAACTTTAACCAATCATATTAAATTTTGAACTCTAAAATTGAAAATTATAATTTATACAATTTTCAAAGGTTAATGCTTTTAAATTCATTACAAAATGATCTAAAGTTATCTTTGGAAGTTTGACTGTACGAATAATTTGTAGAGATGATACTCTACATTTTGCATTATGGAACGTCAACACAAAGGACAGAACACTGCAAAACCGATAAAAATCCAGTTTAGAGATGGGCAGATTTTTTTCTTTACCACCACTGCTTTTTAGACAGGTTGAGATGTTCGATACCCATTTCAATTGGAGCTTCTCACAGGGCACGGATAAAAAAACATTTCGAAAAAAATACCCCTGCCCGGCCAGTGACGTGCAAAACAGTGGAAGGTATCCAACCGACATGCTTTAACCCTTTACCCGGTCAAACCTCATCAATTTCACACATTTAAAATAAAATTATATATATAAAAAATTGTTCAACCGATTTACAATGATTCTTCTCATAATTATTTAAATTATAATAAATTTTATAAGATTTTTGAAAGCTTTTCTCTTGTAAAAATCATAGAAATTACAAAAATGTCTAAAATAGTATGATATTTTTAGGGAAAATGTAAATAATAATGAGGAACAACAAGGTGTAGGTGGCATGCTTCTCGAGCTTACATAATAAGAAATTCGATTGAAAAACCTTTTTATGCAGTGTATATTGGAATTTTAGGGTTTTGAGCTTTTAAATGTTGTACAAAAAGTAATTTTACCAATTTTGAAGAATAGTAAATTGGACTAGAAAGTAGAAGATAGCTCCTACACTTTCTAAGTTAGGACCATTTTTATTTGCAATTGAGAGCTAAGTGAAAATCAATGTTTGACTAGAAAACGATCAAGCATGGCTCTACGGGGCTCTTTGCACGCTTAAGGGTTAACCCACAGAAACCTCATATTTTATTTTGCAATTTTGAGTTTGTCCTAAGTGGACTTCGTTTTGTTCATATATATATATATATATATATATATATATATATATATATATATATATATATATATATATATATATATATATATATATATATATAATATAATATCGCAACAAGTCTAATGTTCTTCATTGATTCCATTGATATAAAATTTGGTTTTAATCTAAATGGTATTTTTCACAATTTGGTCGATTAAAGTTGTCATTTTGAAACTATGAATCATTGGTCCTTTAGGGGTTAAGGTAGGGATAGAGGACTCCAAAACCAACCCTCTTATTCCTATTGAGCACAATTACAATAATTTCACTCGTTAAATTTGTGTGTTTTTTTGTTGGTAACTGAAAGAGGATTTCAACACACCAACAAATGCATCATTTGGACACTATGCAAAAATTACAAAAAAGAAAAATGTTCCAAAACCGTTTTTTCAGCAAAGCAGTGGTAGATATTGATGAAGAGAATGTGAAGATGGTGCGATCCAGCTTTTGGGCCCAAGGACTGCAAAAACCTTAAAGCATCTCGAATGGGGCACTTCAAGCATGGACAACTAGCCAAATTAGAATGAAAAGGCCATTTTAACTCGTAAAGGACCGGAGCGTTTTTCCCCCAAAAACACTCTAATGCTGCCATTTTTACTCTCCCATGCAAATATTCCAAAAAACTGTCATTTTTTACCTTTTATCTATAAGATCTTGTCCTAAACTATTTGTAAAACATACACAACAAATTTCGTTGATTTTGACCGCACGGATTGCAAGATAATTGCGTTTGATAAAAAAAATCACCCCAAAAAACACATGCCCGAAAATTTCAAATGCATTTGACTGTGGCTACATCAAAAAAACCTCACTACCAAAACCTGCCGCACTTTACTTTCACATTTTATATGATGTTACTTAGTTGTGTACCAAATTTCGTTGCATTTGGAGATGTTTAGGATGTTGAAGAACACCCTGCATTGTTGGGGGTTTAAAAGTTTAGAAAAGACTTTTTGTTTTTGGAATTGCAATATTTTCAAATTTTGTTGTTTAAAATATGAATCCGAGTGATGAACATAAGTACATTCCACCCTCAATAGAATGGCAAAAAAAATTTGAAAAAAATGCAATCTCAAAGTTTTAGAAGACATAGCATAGTTTCTAAGAATTTTGGGGGATAGGGGGAAATAAAGGGTAGAGGAAGGGAATTGAAGTACCACCTCACCCAAGCCATTCCAATGTTCATGACCCCACTAACTCTCAAGGTGGACTACTACGTGGCAATCTTTCATTGGACGATTTGTTTATTTATTTTAAATTTGTTTTTAAGATATTAAGATTTTAAAAATAATAAATTATAATTATAATAATTGAAATTTTAATTAATAATTATCTCATTTCAAATTCATTTCATTTCAAATTCATTCCAACAAATTTTACTCAAAAAATATTAATTTTTTTTTTGTAATCGAATTTAGAAGGAATTTTTAATTTTAACTTTCAAATTTTATAATTAAATATTGGTGATAGTATTAGTGAATCGAACCGTATGGATGGAATCTAAAATTCAAAAGCTAGAACTTTCTTGTGTATATCAATTCCAAAATATTCTTCTGAATAGTACTTTATGATGATTTTTCTCAAATTGTCAATTCTAGGGATACCCTGGTACGTTTAGGGGTTAAGCTATGCTTACATTTATACGGTTAAATACTATTAATAGTATCCCTACTTTGAACAGATAGAATTTTAACCCATAAGCGCTCAAACGCATTTTTTGGTCATTGCCCGAATCTAACGGGCTATCCGGAACAAAAAAATAGTTTTTTGAAAAAATAAAAAATAATTTAAAATACTAAATCAAGTCTACTTTCCAACCCAATTTGAATTATGGCAATCCAAGTTAAACTCCACCCGGGAGAATTTTTCAAAGTAGATCACCTCAACATTGTCTTAGTGTTATAAAATTTGCTATTTGGAGAAAGTAATGATGATCCCTCCATCATTTCTTTTGCTTTTTTGAAGTTTACAATAGATAGCCCAACTTTAACCAATCATATTAAATTTTGAACTCTAAAATTGAAAATTATAATTTATACAATTTTCAAAGGTTAATGCTTTTAAGTTCATTAAAAAATGATCTAAAGTTATCTTTGGAAGTTTGACTGTATGGATAATTTGTAGAGATGATACTCTACATTTTGTTTATTGAACCAAACTTCATCATACATATGGAAGGCACATATTATAACACATCTATGTTTTGTCCAATACCCGGGCTTTTAGGGGTTAAGAAAAAAATCACCAAAAAATCGTGACTTCTCTAGAACCACCGTGGGCACTAAGGGCAGGCTTCCATGTGGGGATCGGTGTGGGTGGCCGGTCCTCAAAAGGAGGAAGCTCTACCGAAATCGGTGAAAACAGGAGAAGACAAGAGTATATATTTCATTTGTACCGAAATGGGTGGAGCATGGGTGGTTCTTGAGACCTCACTTCTTGTCTTCTAGTGCCTTCCACCCAACCGATCCCCACATTGAAGGAGGCCTAAAGGGTTAAGCCCTGGACAATTTCCCTGGAATTCTGGATTTCTGGAGCTACTCTAAGATTGTCCTTTTTTCGTATTTTTTTAAAGCCAGTTTTTTTTTTTCCCTTAGTTTTTTCTTTATTTTTAAACAACTGGCAAAGCCTTTGCATTATGGAACGTCAACACAAAGGACAGAACACTGCAAAACCGATAAAAAATCCAGTTTAGAGATAGTAGTCATAGATCTAACTGTATAGATAGAATCTAAAATTAAAAATGTATAACTTTTATTCATACATCAAGTTCTAAATATTCATATTAATTGCATTTTATAATGCATCTTTGCAAAACTGCCTAAACTGGACATAGGTGAGGACGTTTAGGGGTTAACCCTTTACCCGGTCAAACTTCATCAATTTCTCACATTTAACAAAATTATATATATTCTCATATAAACCGATTTACAATGATTCTTTTCATAATTATTTAAATTATAATAAATTTTATAAGATTTTTCAAAGCTTTTCTCTTGTAAAAATCATAGTAATTACAAAAATGTCTAAAATAGTATGAGATTTTTAGGGAAAATGTAAATAATAGTGATGAACAACAAGCTGTAGGTAGCATGCTTCTCAAGCTTACATAATAAGAAATTCGATTGAAAAACCTTTTTATACAATGTATATTGGAATTTTAGGGTTTTGAGCTTTAAAATGTTGTACAAAACATAATTTTACCAATTTTGAAGAATAGTAAATTGGACTAGAAAGCAGAAGATAGCTCCCACACTTTCTAAGTTAAGACCATTTTCATTTGCAATTGAGAGCTAAGTGAAAATCAATGTTTGACTGAAAAACGATCAAACATGGCTCTATGGGGCTCTTTGCACGCAGAAACCCACGGGTTAACCCTTTAAACTCTAATGCTGCCATTTTTACTCTCCCATGCAAATATTCCAAAAAACTGTCATCTTTTACCTTTTAACTATAAGATCTTGTTCTAAACTATTTGTAAAACATACACAACAAATTTCGTTGATTTTGACTGTACGGATTGGAAGATAATTGCATTTGATGAAAAAATCACCCCAAAAAACACATGCCCGAAAATTTTAGATGCGTTTGACTGTGGCTACATCAAGAAAACCTCACTACCAAAACCTGTTGCACTTCACTTTCACATTCTATATGATGTTACTAAGTTGTGTACCAATTTTCGTTGCATTTGGAGATGTTTAGGATGTTGAAGAACACCCTGCATTGTTGGGGGTTTAAAAGTTTAAAAAAGACTTTTTGTTTTTGGAATTGCAATATTTTCAAAAAAAATTATTTAAAATATGAATTTGAGCGATGAACATAAGTACATTCCACCCTCTATAGAATGGCAAAAAAAAATTAAAAAAAAAATCTCCAAGTTTTAAAAGACATATAGCATATTTTCTAAGAATTTTGGGGGTTAGGGGGAGATAAAGGGTAGAGGAAGGGAATTGAAGTACCACCTCACCCAAAATGTTCAGTTTAAAATAATAATTTTTAATTATATTTTTTAAAATTTTAATTAAAAAAAATTATTTTTAAATTATTTATTGAGTGTGGAAAACGGGTGGTCTTCTGCCCCCCACAGGCCACCCCATTTTCCACACTCCGCCCAACTTGTTGGCCCCCTCCCCCCAAAAATTCAACTATTTCTCTACTGCCCTGCTGCCCTTTCTCCCGAAAAAATCACATTTCCCCTCATAACTTCTACATATTGTGTCAGAATTCAAAAAAGAAAATCCCCATTTTTGTGGCACATTGGGGAATCCACTATTAAATTTCCTTCAAAATTCAATTAAAAATGTGTTCACCGGAACATACTCGGTTCTCTAAATGTCCTACTTAGGACACTTTCTCCTTTAGGGGTTGAAGATCAAGTCAACACTCTCAAAATTTTCAATATAGCATAGAAATTTGCAAAGTAAAGAGGATGACCTCCTTTCTTCACCCACCTTAAGTTTTTCTGCATTATATTAGTTGTCCAATTCTATCTGAGTTCTCAAAGAGCACATGGCTTGGTTGGGTGAACTGCTCATGGGTGTGGGAGAATATGTGGTCAACAAATGGGATCGTGGACTTGGATTGGGAGAACGTGCCCTTGCATTGAGTAGGTCGCAAGTTCAAATCCTACCACCTTCACTTCTCCTTCTCATTGGTGCCAAAAAAGATTGCAAATTCTTTCTTCTTTGAGAGGACTTTGCGGATATCTCTAGTGAGTCCCTTCTAAATTATACTTATTGTTATGAAAAAAGCTTTTGTTCAATCACTTTGCATGTAGTGGCTCGTGATTGGTTCTTTAACTGATTATGGCTTGAAGTGCCTTGAATGGGGCACTTTTATTTGAGGCTCTCTATATTTTGAAATCTTTTGAAGGATAATCCAAGTTTAGCGAGACACCATTGGAGATGCTCTTAGAGCATGCCCAGCAGCTCCAGACCAAATATGTCCGCCAAGCATTAAATTGAGGGCCATTTTTAACTTAGAGGAATGTTAAGCAAGAAGTAGCCCAGCAACGCTCCCCGTGCGAACACCAAGGCAACTTATAAAAAAAAGATTTTATGAAAGTAACTTGATGATCTTGAAGCACGGGCCGGTGAATAGTCTTCAAGCTCGTTATTTAATTGTTGATTGAGCATCTTTGCTTGCTTGGTGTGAGATATTTTCTTGCGCCAAAGCTTCTGTAGATGGCAGGGAAACCTCAAAATTTGAGTCCAAAAACTATTTTTTAGCGTTAGTGGGTAGTTGCTGGGCCAAACTTCGAAGCAAGTGGAGATGACTACACCAAATCTTGGCGTTGGTCCCTACAAAACACCTGCTGCTGGGCATGCTCTTAGAGCATGCCCAGCAATGAGAGGGAAAACCCTCACCCCAACGTCATCTGATTTGGGAATCAATGAGTATTGGAGGGGGCGGCCTGCATGCTACCCCAACAGCAAGCTTATTTTCTCAAACCAAAGATATTGGCAAATATTGGAAAACCCCAAAAAAAGAGCGCATGTGTAAGATCCAGTGTAAGATCATGTATAAGATCATGTGTAAGATCATGTGTAAGATCATGTGTAAGATCAAGTGTAAGATCCAGTGCATGAGGGAGTATAATAACAAGTTATTGTAGTTAGCTAATTATTGCAACACCATGTGTCACATGCTCATTCCATGCTAGTCCCTCCCCATGCTGTGATTGTCCCCTTGCTTCGTTGGTTCCCATGCTTAGCGTCAGAAAATCAAAGCTGCCAAGAGAGATGTATATGGCGTCTTGAACTCAAATAAAAGCCACCACCAAGCTATCTTATTGTTTGGCGGATGCTTTTCTACTGCTGCCGGGGTCATGTTTACCCCAATCCTCTATTAAATTGACGTTTGACTGGTACGTTTGACTGCTGGGCATGCTCTTACCCGAGTATTAATGAGCCGTCCTCCCACGAGCTCCATACTTGAGATTGAATGTCCCGGAATTTGGACTCATCTTAAGCATGTTTCTTGTTCTCTGGATTCCATGCCAATAAACCGACTTTGCTATAAACAGAACCTCGAAAGGAACTCCGAAGGACAGATTTATGGCATGATCCTGGCCCCACGATTTCTGATCAATCCATGAAATTCACTGTTAGAGAGTAGTTAGATACTTATTCCCATTGAGTTTTTGTAGACAAGTTCCAGAATTTCACCTTTTTACAGTAATCTTACTGCCAAGTTTCTTGCAAGTACACATTGAAGACTTTTCATTTTGTTTCACCGACAAAAAAGAGCCACAGACTATCCTGGTACGCAAATCAATCCCAACAGCATCTCTCTTTCACAAATTAAATGGGGCTGGATCGACATTTAACCATGTCGATTTAGTGCATTTGTTGTTTTAACCACGTCATTCGATCGCGTAAGAAGGTACTTGCAATGAATCAAAACAACATTGTAATGTCGTTCTACTGCATTCCAGAATAATGACGTTTTAACCACCTGGTGCTACTTAATTGTAAATGCTACCAAGTTCAACATTCATTGACATATTTACTAACATGTTTACCCTTGCCAATCAAGTGCCTAATGTAGAAAGGATAATTGGATCTTTTCGGATTCTTCCGTTCTAAGTACTTGGAAATCAACATATCCTCATTCTCAACATGTTCCAACAGCGTGCCTCATGCAGTTGTCACCGAATCCGAAACTGGCTCGCTTACAGTAAGATTCCAAAATCCAAGCCCACCTTGTTCAAAATTCACTGATATGTTTGCCATTGCAACTCTCAATCCGTGTCTCCAAAGTACCCACTGTACAAAGAGCAATTCACTCTTTTCGGATTCTTCGATTTTAGTTACTTAGAGAGCAACATATCCTCAATCTCAAAAAGTTCCAATAGCGTGCCACACGCAGTTGTCACTGAATCCGAAACTGGAGAATATTTCTCCGTTTTCCAGTAACCAAGGCTTTCAGTAACATTCCAAATGCTTACCTCGTCACTAGAGGAAAAGAATGCAGGCCAAATTTAAGCCCTCATCAACGCAATGTATACCCGGAAGATTCTCTTTTTTCCTGAAAGGCAACATCCGCAAAGAAAACGGGTAGCGTGATGGAATTGATCAGATCGATCGATCGACCCTGCAGGCCCGAAAGTACATAAGCCCATCCTCAGTGACAGAAGGACTCATTCTGTTCTCCTTTCAACTGACCGATCGAACCAGGACGTTTTGATCAGACATCGAGCGAGCGAGATGGGGCGAGTTGTGATGGCGGTGGCCATGATGCTGGCGTGCCTGCTGGTGTCCGTGGAATCATCGGGGAGTAATCGCGAGTACCTGGCGTCGTTGCCGTTGCAGGGCACTCTGACGTTTGACAACACCACGGCTTGCAGCGCCGATTCTCGCAACCTTCGTCCTGCTGCTGTCGTGTACCCAACCTCCGTGGACGACATCGTCACCATCGTCTCGGCAGTTGCAAGCTCCGACTCTGACCTCACGGTGGCAGCTCGCGGCCTCGGCCACAACATCCGCATCCGATCTCAGGTACCCGCAATTAATGCATTTTGAACTTGGAATACTCTCAGCTCTTGATCGAGAGAGACGACTAAGTGCATAGCTCGAGAGATCGAGACGTACTTGCATGTTTCGTAGTGCCAGAAATGTAGACGTTTGAAAACTAGGACTGGTATAGTTCGGCTACTGAAACTCTGCCAATTTGCTATTTTAACGGATATGAGGTTTACTGTATGAAAATAGGGAATTAGTTCACGAATTGGACTGATGTCTCTCTCTTTGGGTTGTTGCAAACCGGAGGATCGTGATGTGATGGGACTTCATTGTTGGCTTGTTAGGATCACGGTGCCGTGGAAGTCTAGAAAGAGACTTGCACAGTGATTATATCTTCATTCTAATTAAGGTAGAGGGGCGCTCATGTCGCATGGTGTTGACGTGGTGTGATCAATGGCAGGCGCACAATGGGATAATTGTGGAGATGACGAGCCTGAAGGGGATCACGGTCTTCCCATCCGGCGACGCCGCATCAAACGGAGCGCCATTCGTGGAAGCAATGGGAGGGGAGATGTGGGTGGACGTTTTGAAAGCCTCTCTGGAGTACGGACTGGCCCCTCGCTCCTGGACGGACTACCTCTACCTCTCAGTTGGCGGCACTTTGTCGAACGCCGGCGTCAGCGGCCAGTCGTTCCGTCACGGCCCCGAAGTCAGCAACGTCTTGTCTCTCCAAGTCGTCACCGGCACAGGCGACGTCGTCACCTGCTCCCCCACTGAGAATTCAAATCTTTTCTTCGCCGTCCTGGGTGGACTCGGCCAGTTCGGCATCATCACGAAAGCCAGAATCGTGCTTGAGCAAGCGCCCCAACGCGTCCGCTGGTTGCGCGCTCTCTACACCGACTTCGCTACTTTCAAAGCCGACCAGGAGTTTCTCATCAGTACCTCCAGGTACGTCAGTCGATCGATTTCACACGAAAACTCAGATGTCAGAGCCAAATTCCATGGGTGAAGTATTTCACTGAAAGACAAGTTTAGATGGTATATATTTACCTGCATATATAAACCATTTTGTTTCGTTTTCATGCACTGATTGTTGCTTCCTGTCCAGGTCCTTCGACTACGTGGAAGGGTTTGTGGTGAAGAACGATGCGAATCCGGTAAACGGATGGGCTGCAGTTCCGTTTGTAGGAACTGAGATTCACGAATCAATGATTCCATCTGAAGCGCAGTCGATTCTCTATTGCTTGGAAGTGACCAAGGCGTACTCGGTGGACGAGTCGATTGATGAGCTCGTGGAGAGCATGTTGGCTCCGTTGCGGTTCCACCGGGAGCTTCTGTTCAAGACGGACACGACGTACTTCAAGTTCCTGGACCGCGTGTATGAAGCGGAGGCGGCCAAGAACTTGCCGACGCCGTCGTGTGAATGCGTCACCATTCCGCACGCGTGCGAGTGGAATGCGCCGTGGCCGTTGCTGAGCTTGTTTATCCCCGCCTCTGCCGTTGAGCAGTTCGACTTGCTCGTGTTGAAGCGCCTCGTGGATTCTGAGTTCAATGGTCCCATCGTCGTTTACCCCATGAACAAGTCCAAGTAAGAAATCTTTCCACTGGCCCTCACTTCATCTTGCACGTTAATTATCACTGAAAATGAACATTCCAACAAGTATCAAACAATGAACTAGAGCATCACACTTTCATGGTGCACGTTCTTACTGAAAATGGTTAAATCTGTAAACATTCCAACAAGTATCAAACAATGAAATAGCTTCCATACTTTCATTTTTTTTATTTCTTTTTGACACAAACAAAGGGAGACCCTTTATTGCGAGGAAAAAATGAAAAAACAAACCATGATACTTTCATTTTCTTACATCTGGATAAAAAACGACATAGTCAAAACGCTTCAGCCACACTATAGTCTTTATTCCAGCCAATGAAAAGTCCACATAAGCACATCATGTTAAGTGTCACTGACTTTAGTTTTGACTTTCTGTTTTATTCCTCTTGTGTGTTTTAACTGAAAATGGTTGCTTTAAGAGTATCAAAGAGCTTTCATTTGTCCAATTTCTTGGGTGGATAAAAAATGATACCTCCAGTGAAAGCTTATCCGCCAAAAGGAGAAGTTTGGGCCAGACCAAAAAGTCGGTCTTTTTACACTATCATTCAGATTCCGACAGCCGGGTGTCGAAATAGAATTTCCACGTCGGATGTTGAGAGATTTCCACGGCACTATAAGCCAATCACAAGATGACACGTGGTTATTCTTTTGGGTATTTGATGATTAAACTGAGAGGTGGCATGTTTGGCGGTGACTGTAGGTGGGACAAGAGGCTGTCGGTGGCGGTGCCGGAGGGCTCCGAGGAAGTGTTCTACATGGTTTCGTTTCTGAGCAACAAGTTACCGGAGAAAGCCTCCCTGGCGAAGATGATGAAGCAGGATGAGAGCATTCTGCGCATCAGTGAGAAGCTGGGAGGCAAGCAGTACTTGCCCCGCCACAAGTGCGTCAAGGAGTGGAGGCGTCACTTTGGCTCCAAGTGGGCCAGCTTTGTGCACAACAAGGAGACCTTCGACCCGCGTGCCATTCTGGCCCCCGGCCAGAACCTCTTCTCCACCAAGCGCCCTGCTCAGTACATTCGTATGTCCAGGGACTGAGTTTCGTTTGCAGTCTTTGATCGAGACGGAAGGATTTCCGGTGTTACTGTAACTGATCTCTTGTGAAAGAGCCATGTACGAATAGTAGCAATGTCTGTGTGCTTCAGTGACTGTGAACTATCGTGGCTGTGTAATTGTACTTGTAAAAAAAGTAGCCACTCATCTGTAGGGCAGTTGTAATCTGCGAGAACTGTCTGCAAGGACATTGTGAAATAAACATCATTTCCTTCACCAAATTGCCAATTCAATTGAATGTATCTTTGAGATGAGCGGATCCAAGTATGGCAATGTCTGTGTGCCATAGCACCTATGAAATTGTGCTGTAAAAAAGGGGAACTGAAGTCAGGCTTTTGTTCCAACAGAGAAAATGTAAAAACTCGCTCATCCAACTCAAGATCCAAACCATGAAGATGAGTCTCTAATCATGAAGCATGAAAATGAGTCTTCCATCACAACGCATGAAAATGAGTCCCATCACAAAGCATGAAATGAAACATAAAGATGACTTTTCATTGTTGAAAACCGGCGTTACCCTCCTCCACGTCAGTGGCACCTTTCAAAGTTGTTGGAGAATGAGAGTGAGCAACATCGCAAGTTGTGTCCAACAATAACCTCGAACAATGCAAGTAGCTACTCAGGAGCCGACTGTTACTTTCAATGAACTGAAAGCGAAAAATATCATGCCGAAGGAAATTTTGAAACAATGTCATACCAAGGTCTCCGAATACTGGAGGCAGTGGAGGGTGAACTCTGAAAACTTCTTTTTGTATCTAAATGGAAGAGAACTTAATGCATTTTGTACAGCAACTCAGCCAATTGTCAAAAGAAATTTGGCAATAATTCATGTCACAGACGAGAACGTATTATCCTTAAATTTGGTGGGCACGGAAGCTAATGAACCTGAAATAGTAAGACTCACTTTCTAAAACGGGCTTTCGAATCAAAAACTTAATTACCTAACACGAGAGGGAGTTGTAATATAACGACCCTTCTCTAAGTCATAAATCGTGGTCACTTTCGACCTTCGCCACCTTGCGACGGACCAGATTGCCACCATTCCTACGCTCAACACTACTAATAGTAACAAAACCTTGATGTAGCCCGCACTGAACAACCCCACATGCGGGAGTTGCTCCTCGTCTTCACTGAGTTTCACAATCAGGGCTCCAAGTGCCCAGTCCAGTGGCACGTCATGCACCTTGTTGGTAAATTTTATCCTGCACAGTAATAAGCAGACCAGATCAGTAAACCACCAGCATGTCTAAGCCTTTGTACCGACAGTCTCAAAAAAATGAAAAGTGCAAATGCTTAACAACAGAGCACTGAAATGTCTTTTTCATGTGCCTTGCAAACTACTCCAGTGTCAAAATCAAAATAAAACCATTCACAAAAGCCAGCAAGATATTTTCCGTTTTCCAAAGCCGTACCCTGAATATGTAACCTAAGTGTGTAGTAAAACGAAGGATGTGATTTACATATTATTAATTGAAAGAAACAACAATCATTAATGCGCACTCTAAATCCCAAACATCACACTTGCCTTTGCCACTTGGCCATAGCTCATCATTGACAGCTACTCTACAGCTACTCGATTCATGCATGTTATTTGATATCATAAATTGTGTGCAGTTTCAAAAAATGTCCAATATGATTAGTATAGTTACACTAAATAACATGCTCCCTGTCTGGAAATAACTGTCCTATTTTTTGGCGTGTTTAGGCAGTCTCAGTACTCGAAAAATGGTCGATCTTTAATAATAATTGTGTCAATCTCATTCTCCAACCCGTTTGCAGTTGGCTCACGTTTGAAGTATAAAACATAGGAAGAATATTGCAAGAAAGCCGTCAATAGAGCCAAGAGGGTGACAGTTTTTAGAGTATGGGATACAACAAAGAAAATTTGAACAGCAAAAGAGGAAAAAGGGACATTCAACATACCGGTCATCATGCATACCAATGCCGAGACTGTCATGCATCAGTGCAACAATATATGCTGTCGAAAAACAGTACTTAAGAAGATCCTTCTCCCCAAGACCCGGGTGCTTCTCCTGAAGCTTTGTCCAATCCTCTCCACAATAGTGTTCACCGGCATCAGAAAGATCAGCCAGTGTTGTTGAGGCCGGCAACTTGAAAAACTGGCACACGAAGAACCCAACATGGTCTTACACATTGATCTAAAGCTTTTACACATGAATTCTCCCATTTCTTAAAAGATCAGCAATTGATAGAGTACACTGAAATAAACACAAAGCTCAACTGTTATAAAATAATTCAATCCCCTGATTTGGATCACTAACACATACCTCAGAAGTGTAGAAGAAGTTTTCTGTTGCAAAAAATCTCCCCTGAAGCTCTGGTATGTAGGCATTTCCAATTGCGCACTTAGGGTACAAACATGCATCTGTAACCAACCTCGTTAGTGGTTTCGAAAGATAGACTACATGGACTCAACCCGTCAGTGCCCAAAAGTGGTCGTTCCCATATCTATAGGAGTTGGAATAAATCATTTAGGAAACGTGACAAAATGTATAAATAGAAAGAAGAAATAATACCCTACATTTTCTAACAATAGAAATATGTTTTTGAAAGTTACTACAATCGACTATTAGCTTCAAAGTGGACGTTCAGCTTGAGCACTTCAGGGTTAAAGTGCAGATTGAAGGGAAAAAATGAGCATTCATTACCATGTCCATGCTGAAGAAGGGAGTAGGCAGCTTCCCGACACTCTGAAAAGTTTCCTCGAGAAACGATTGTAGAGACTGGTGAATGAGTTGCGGTCGATACAGTTTTAGAGTGGCGAGCATTCTCCTCTGCACTTCTCTTGTAATTGCGTGGAGTACAAGGATCTATCGTAACTCCCTGTGCCAATCCTGGTCTAGGAGCTGTCACAGACAACATTTAGCAAAGAGGGCATTAGCTAGAGGGAAACTGAAAGCAAAATAATCCACAGAAAATTCGCGAAATATTCAAATTCCAAAAGATGATAAGTTCAGCCCAGTGGATAATTCGAGGAACACTCGCCCGTTATAACCCATAAAGGGCCAACAAACCTGAATTGGGCCTCATTTTCTATTGAACAATTTTGAGTAGGTCCTATATAGACTTCCTTTTGTTCAAATTTCTTTCTTTTTTGACCAACACATGCAATGATCTTCACCAATTCCGGTGATGTAGAATTTGGTCCCATCGGAATTACAATTTTCACAATATGATTAATTGAATTTGTCATTTTAAAACCGGGAATCCTTGGTCCTTAAAGGAATAAATAACATGTTGTCAAGAAACTTACTTGCAAGAGCACCTCCAGCTGTGATCAACTCTAGTAGGCTGTCCCAAGCTGCCTCCTGCACAATATCAACAATACTTTTATCAATATATATGATATTAACTAAATAAAGAGTGACAGTCACGATGCACAGAAGCTTGACGATGAGTAACTCCGTGAGAAAAGGTAACGAACTGGTCTCCGAAAGTGCAATCCTCTCTTGACTGGCTAGAGAAGCAAAGGTAACGACCACTTGCAATGCTGTAGGCATACGCATGTAATCTAAACCATTTAATTAAAATGATGAAAATCAAACCTGGCCAAAATTGAGGAAACTGTAAGTGTAGAGCATATAAGTTTTGCCCCCAAGCTCCAAGGTATGCCTGTAAGTTGGCGGTGGGGGCTCCTTGGAGTGGCTGGACATAAGAATGTAAACTAATATTAATTTACACAAGAATGTGAAATAGTAGTAATTTGCACTTGTGAAGTGATAGGGAGTTTTAGAAGAACAAGGATTAGGTTTAAAATTCCAAAACTCTCTAATTTTTGAAAACCTTATGGGTTTGAGTGATGGATCATGATAATGATTATTGAAATTTTCAATTTAGAGGGGGACGGTGGAGAAGGGGGGCGTTGGAGAGAGGGGCGCTAGAGAGAGGGGCTCTAGAGGGAGGAGGCTGGAGAGAGGGACACTAGTAAGAGGGAGGGGGCTGAAAAGAGGGGCGCTAGAGGAAGGGGTCATGAATGAAGTTGCGGATGGGAGGGGCGCAGGAGGATGAAGTCGCAGACTTAATGGACGGCGGGGCACTGCAGATGAAGTCGCGGATCCAGGCCTTGCCTGTCACTTTCTATGCCGAGTTCCCCTGTCCCGACCCACTATGCCCAGGTCGAGGCGACGGGGTTCCCTTTGCAGCATGTGTCCCCTATAATTGAAGATAGATGGGTCTACATTCCATAGATAGATTTGCAAGTCCTTGCAATATTGTGTAGCATGAAACTAATCTCTCTACAGCTATTTATGATCAGTGACCAAGTCTAGCTAGGATTTCTAACGCGGTCTGAGAGTAAAATCGATTGCAGATTTGGTGTGCTCAAGATTGCAAGGTTGTGTGCAAGAAAGAACCACAACTGGGATGCGCAGTTCATCAATCAATTATTTTGATACTGTGATAGAATGTTAGTTGGTCCTCTTTTATGTACAGTAATTGGAAGTGATTTTAGTAATATTAGGGTAAACTAGTCAAGTGCCATAAGGTCATCATGGCAATCCACACCACGCATTCTTGATGTTCTGTTTTGATGAGCACTCTACACAAAGATTAGGATATGTGATTATACATACACATAAGGAAGTATGGAAATGATAGTTAACAAATTATATGATAACTTACAGTAAATATCACAAACATGAAATGCTTAATGACTAACTGTTAGAAGCTTTAAACAAATCACCGTCGCAATAAGACAATCAAACTTTATAAAATATCTTTGCACTCCACCAAAGCATATATTTAAAATTTTGTATATGTAATCACTACCATTGATATTAGCTTCAAAAAATGGTGAAACTTTCATCTTCAGAAGCCTGCATATGAATACAATCAATACATATCTTTACAACTTGATCTCATTACTGTAGAATGCAAAACTTTTGAGTGAGTTCTTGAACTTTAAAGATGAAACTCGAGCTTTCTAAGTGACCGCTTAATATCATCAATCATCATGTCCATGAAAATATATATGTGCAACGGTTCAGAATATGAAAATATGAATGTATGCTCAATTATGTCACAGATATGAAAGAGTATTAAAAACAGGAAAACGATGTGTAAACAAAAGTATTAAATTTCCTTTTATGCATGCTCAGAAATTACATTAGGTGAAGCCCCGGGCTCCCTCTCTGTAACAACAGCAGCGACCTGCGATCCAGCACTAGCTAGGTAACAACAACAGAAAATTAAGGGTCCAACAGTTATTCATATATGTAGTGGCATACGGAAAGCTCCCAAAGACCAAAATGGAAGCACATGCATCAGCTACTAGTGACCACATAATTAGTCTCTAAGGCTTCTCTAAGGCGAGGGCGGGGGTGGCGGGGGTGTCACGGAAGGCGGGGGTGCCGGGGGTGTCACGGAAGGCAGGGGAGGCAGGGGCGGCAGCGTGGGAAGGCAGATCGGCCCCACGGGAAGCGTGATAGGAAGCAGGAGGATAGAGAACGTCACATTGAGTGTGATGCAGGGGCCATTGCAGGTGATGGCAATCTTCTTGAGGCTCAACAGGGATTGCAGGAACGTCAGGATCTCTGTAGTAACGGGGATGGTACCCGTGCCAGGGATGGTGATATTCAGAAGGTCGGAGAAGAAGGTTTTAGGAAGGCTAGTGATGGTCTGAACGATCCCTGGAATCAGAGTGATGTTATTGCCCGCTCCCATGGACAGCACGATGGTCTTGTCGCAGAGATTGGTGATGCTCAACGCCGTAGGCCCCTGCGCATCGGCGCCGGAAGCACAAGTGCTCACCAACACGGCCACCACCATCAGCAGCGCTACCACCGAGCTCGATTTCCCCGAGATCGCCATGTTGCTAGCCCTTGGTCGATTCGGACTTGACAATGGAGCTAGAATGAATGAGATCGATCGAATGCAAGATGACCGGATGGGAATGAGTGAAGAGTGTAGAGCATTGCCATGCTTTTATACTGTTTGTCAACTGGCCTGGTGCCCCTGCTATGAAGCTACAAATGGTCTTCAGATATGCATGAAGGTCTCGATGGGCATGAATTGAGTCGATGCACGATGTACGTCGATCCTGGCTCCAGTTAGTCCAGTTACTGACAGTTTGTGCAAGCAAGGGCCTTAAAGTGCAAAACGGCAAAAGGGCAAAAGGCAGCGTCGTGTTTCATCGGAGGATCGTGTAACGTGGTTCCATGCAACATGTCGCTGAGTTGCTGACTCGCGATCTTCTTCCGAATGTTGAGTTTTCTGGTACCATCGGTTGGGAGGGACCTTATCCATGGATATTTTGTAGATGCTCAAATAGCGATTTACACACGAGGTAATCCAGGAGATAATTGAATCGAAGTAAGGGTGGCATATATATACACTAGTGATACACCTACCTAACTAATTTCTTATCTACCTTGTAACTGCTCCTTGTCATTTACAGTATTCACCAACCTATCAATCCTGGCAATCGGATCCTAATACGATCCTCCCTGATCCAGCTCTGTTGATCCTTGTTCCTTCCGCGTACTAGATGAACGCTGCTCATGCGTCCAGAGTATCAACATATTTATGGTCAACTTCGTTAAATTGGCGATTCAGAGTGCAAAATTGTACGTGTTAGTCAACTGCTCTAAGAGCATCCTCAGTCGGATCGTTACTGGGGCTTAGAACAGGCCCAGCAGCACCCATTTTTCACTCACAAATGCTATTTATGGATGATAAAGTATCTCTTATGGTGTGGAGATTGATATTTGCCCACCAAACATTGCCCATATGGCGAGAGGTGATTCTTGCATCAAGTAATTTGTCCCATTCTCTCACAAGTCCATGCTCCCACTTTATGAACTTTATTTTAGTAAATTTATCCTCCGCCATTATGATTGTCCCAAGTAGTGACAAAACTAGGAGTTTAAAATTGATTGATGTGCTTTATTCTAAGCACACTTCGTGGTTGTTGCTAGGGAAGTTCTCAATTCTCACACACCATCTTGGATGTGGACTTGGTGCACAATGACAAAATGTTGGGCTTGCTCTTAGGAATGGTATCCTTGGGGTGGGAAAGAATTCCCTACATCTTATGTAGCTCATTAAGGCGTTTCTATTTTCAGCATGAGTCTGACAGTGGGCTCGTCGACATGTTTTTGTCTTTTCCACTCCGTGCTGGCGATGGTGATTTACAGTAAAAAGATACAGTTGTCGTATAGCACTGTAATTTAGTGTTTCACAAAAATTCAGATTTAGATTCGTAGTGAAGGCTAGCTAGATGTGGGGCTCGCCCCAGTTTCATCCTCTACCGAGATCTACTTCACACTGTAGTAAATCCACAACCCCTCCGCATGAAACACTGGCTGGTAGTGTTTCATTTCGAAACACTATCGTGCATGTCAATGTTGTGCATGCCAATGTCACATGACAAAAATAAGGTTGAGTGGAGTTATCCTATAAGGTTTGTGCCATTCACATTCATAGCGAGGGTATATAGCATTGTGGGTTTGAAGGGTCCAGAAGGACACCTTTTTTGGCCTAAGATCAAGTGTAAATATAATTTTCATATTGGAGTATAAAAGTTGAAGATTGTTTTCGTAGAAAAGTTTGTACTTCATAATATAATGCAAATTAGGTGAACCTTGAAGACAATTGAAAGGTTGCGGGTCCATTCTCCAAAACACGTACCACCTAAGTTGTCATCAGTGCTTTTTCAGTGCTTTTTTCAAGGCATTTTCAATGTGATGTTTGATTTAAATTGTAATTAGAGAGGAAAGTGATATGTCAATGTTTCCAACATGTATATAAAACACATAGTACAAGATGAAAGCAATATTGTAAACAATTAGCTCTCAAAAGCACTAGAATAGCTCTGTCATCAGTGGTTTTAATGACTCACCAAGGACTTTTCTAAATGATAAATAACACTTTTTTGGTATAAATTTTGGGATAATTGAATGAGAATGATGATCATGTGAATGAAAATTGAAAAAAATACACTACAAAATTGTTCTTTGAATGAAAATCATGACTTTCTTGTCTCTAGCTACTCTCCAAAGGACTCTCCAAAGCAACCAAAAGCAGGAGGGTTTGGTACGTGTTTCGAAGAATGGACCCTTGCACATTATATTTACACTGGATCTTAGCCAAAAGGTCAAAAAAGGTGTCCTCCCTTCAAACCTACAACACTATATATCCTCGCTATGACTGTGAATGACACAAACTTTATGGGATAACTTCACTCAGCCTTATTCTTGGCAAGTGACATTGCCATGCACAACAGTGTTTTAAAATGAAACACTACTAGCCAGTGTTTCGTGCGGAGGGGTTGTGGTTTATTATAGCGAGAAGTAAATCTAGGCAAAGGATGAAATCGAGGTGGGCCCCGTGTCCAGCTGGCCTTCACTACAGATCTAGATCTGAATTTTGTGAAACACTGAATTATATCAATGTTATACGACAACTGTATATTTTTACTGTAAATCTCCAGCATGGGATGAAAAAGGCATAAACATGTCGACGGGTCCAGTGTCAGACTCACACTGGAGATAGAAACACATTAATTAGCTACATAAGATGTAGTCACACCAGGGTGGGATTGTGGCAATTAAAATCTTGGTCAACTTAATACTGACTTATAAGTTGTTTTTGTTGGCTCGTCATTGTGGGTGTCAGAGTGTGAGTATTTGACCCAGTTTTTGCAATGAGCTATTGTTATGAGCTTTCAAGCAAGGACCTTGTCCTGTCTCCTGGGCGGTAGCAGGATCAGGCCGTGATTTCAAAATAGACAAGAGAAAGGCAACTATTTTAGTGAGAGTCTTGCGATTTTGAGCTTGGATTGCGGGAGGCAATACATAGGAAGCGCATAGGAGAGTCTGGCTTCCTAAGCTTGCACACTGACACACCTCAATTTTTTTCTCAAATTTGCAGCCCAAAATGTTGAAATGACCCAATATGATCCAAGCAAAAAGAAAGCAACTACCCAAGGGGTACCAAAGTTGCTTTGAGAAAGGAAGATTGAACAAGAATAACATCTGAACGACAAGGAATTGAAGCATTTGTTTGGATCAGATATATCGCAAGCACCCCTAACAAGGATGCCACAATCTAGTGTTGATTATTGAGCCTCAATGTCGTGTGCTGATTGAGGATGCTCTAAGATTAGGTTAGGCAGTCCAAGCATGAAGGGTGCATGAAGTCTATTACTCGTTATATATGTTCATGCGTAAAACCATCTCTAACAAACTCTTGAATATTCATATGAATATAAAATGCTTACACAATTGTCTAGACCTCTCTTTCAAAACTCAAATTGCATTAGTAAAAAAGGTGGCGCTCTCCAATTCCATGCATGCACAATACTTTTGCCTTAGACATCTCCTTGGAGAGCTCCACCTTTTATTCTAATGTTGGCGTGAATCTAGAGTTCCATATAAACATCTACATCTCACATTCTCCTCCAAACTTCAACATTTTCCACCTATTCAACTTTCTTTATAAGTAGGTTGATTTCGCCAGACATTTGTATTATTTTAAACACTGATGAGAAAAGTGAGTCTAGTAGAACTCTAGAAGGGAACACACAAGGAATCGCATTTGAGATCCATGTGTTCAATTTTGGATGTGCCAACTTGGTTGTTTGGATGGGGACAATGTCTGGGACATTACAAAAAGTCTGAACCCTCATGTAGGCCCCTTACATGTTACCAAAAAAAAACAGCGAAGCTAAATATGAGAAGCTACTTTCTGACTAATTGGGGTGTCAGCTTGTGTAAATTTCCAGAATTTTGATAGGAGCTAATCAATTACAGGAGCTAATCAAGTAGAGGAGCTAATCAATTACATGTCGGAGTGCATAGAAAAAAAGCAATTTGAGTCCCAGCATGTAATTGAGTCCCAGCATGTAATTACAGCATAGTGTAATTCCAGCATAGTGTAATTCCAGCATAGTAATTCCAGCATAGTAATTCCAGCATAGTAATTCCAGCATAGTAATTACAGCATAGTAATTACAGCATAGTAATTCCAGCATGGTAATTTCAGCATAGTGTAATTCCAGTAGTTTGAGTCCCAGCATGTAATTACAGCATAGTGTAATTCACTCAATTACCCAGCATGTAACATGATAGGAGCTAATCAATGTATATCCAGCATGTGACCCAGCTAAAGCCATCATGATCACATCCCTACAGTAGTGAGCAAGAATAGGGGATATTTGGACATTCGAGACAAAACAAATGTAATCTTCGGGTCCTCTTGAGCACATCCTAGAGGCCCCCCTGTGGGCTGACATTTTCTCTAATGCTGGTGCAAGTTTAGGTCACCTATTAGGACCTGGATCTATACCTGTCGTAGATTTTCAATCTCAGCCGGGTATCAAATAGGCACTTGAAGACCACTTTTGCCAAAAGAACGAATTCATCTGATCCTACTTTTTGCAGCTCCCAATCAAATCTGAAAGACGGTGACCCCTGCACATGCATTACAAGAGAGTAGCCATCTTGGCTTGGAAGCAGTGATAACATATACATGTATGTGACAGGTCCCATGCCCATCAAAAATCAACAGACTGCTTCAAGGACGGACAATGCAGGAAATTAATGACGGCACGTACTGAATTGTAGATTTGAGGCTCCAGATGAGCATCTGGAAAAAGTGCCAAGTGTTTCTCGAATTAATTGATGACGACGAAGCGATTCAGAGAGTTGACATATTCGACTCTGGCCATGATTCATGATTCCTGCATGATCGGGTGCATGATTCATGTTTATGGATTGCACTGGCGTGGAGATGACTCCTGATGCCGACATCCATTGATTCTCCTCATAACCTCAACCGGATCAGGAATCAGTCAAGATTACACATTGATCAATCTGGCCCATAATCGATATTGCTTTATTAATATGGCAGCCTGGATAATGTATGCAATTAAATAATGTCATGTCTTAGAGCGCCAAAACTGTGACATTCAAGCTCGTCAATAAAAACTATGAACGGTATAGATCTGAGGTCCCAGACGGGCATCTGAAAATGTGCCAATCTTCTAGAAAATTCGCCACTTCAACGCATATTCATACTATTCGTCCCAGAGAGCAGGTTGACAAACAGTATAAAAGCATGGCAATGCTCTACACTCTTCACTCATTCCCTTCGTCATCTCGCATTCGATTGATCTCATTCATTCCAGCTCCGTTTCCAAGTCCGGATCCATCAAGAGCTAGCAACATGGCGATCTCGGGGAAGTCGAGCTCGGTGGCAGCGCTGCTGATGGTGGTCGCCGTGATGGCGGGCATTTGTGCTTCCGGCGCCGATGCGCAGGGGGGGTCGGTGTTCAGCATCACCAATCTCTGCAACGAGACCATCGTGCTGTCCACGGGAGCGGGCAATAACATGACTCTGATTCCAGAGATCGTTCAGACCATCACTAGCCTTCCTAAAACCTTCTTCTCCGACCTTCTGGATATCACCATTCCTGGCACGGGTTCCATCCCCATTCCTACAGAGATCCTGACGTTCCTGCAATCCCTGTTGAGCCTCAAGAAGATTGCCATCACCTGCAATGGCCCCTGCATCACACTCACTGTCACGTTCTCAATCCTCCTGCTTCCTGTCACGCTTCCCGTGGGGCCGATCTGCCTTCCCACGCTGCCGCCCCTGCCGCCCCTGCCTTCCGTGACGCCCCCGCCTTCCGTGGCGCCCTCGCCCAAGTCTTAGAGACTAATTATGTGGTCACTAGTAGCTGATGCATGTGCTCCCATTTTTGTCTTTGGGAGCTTTCCGTATGCCACTACATATATGAATAACTGTTGGACCCTTAATTCTCTATTGTCGCTCCTTAGCTAGTACTGGAGCGCAGGTCGCAGCTGTTCTTACAGAGAGGGAGCCCGGGGCTTCACCTTATGTAATTTCTCCGCATGCATCAAAGTGAATGTGATACCTTTATTTACAGTTTTACACCTCATTTCTAATTCTTTTTTTTACATAATAGTTACTCTTTTATATATGTGTATATACAGAGTCATATTTTCATCTTCTGAACCCCTGTGTATATATTTTCATGGACATGTGATGATTGACTTAGAAAGTGGAGCCACAGGGAGAGGGAGTGTCATCGTTTAACCGATTTGGAAAGGTCAAGATCGAACTCATAAGTTTTGCATTCCAGAGAAATGAGATCGATTTGTAAAGATGAGGTAGAGATTATGCTCTTTAATTATGAGAAGTTCTTTTGAGTGTAAACCACGTACATTCAAATGAATTTATTCTACACAAAAGAATGCTATACAGTATAACTGTCCAACAGTTTGTAAACAAAGTTTTTAAATGATGTGCATACTACATTCTTTGAACATGAATATCATATTTCATAATGACCACCCACGACTCGACCCGGTCCACCCAATAGCCATTATCTCATACACAGCGGAATTAATATTTGTAATCACGTACTTTAATTTTATCAATAGATTTTGTCCCATCCGGCTAGATAAACCACAGAATGGCAGTCATCCAGGCAGACTTGTTAACAAGACAATGTTGATTATGCCAGATTGATCAATGTGAAATACTGATTCCTGATCCGGTTGAGGTTATGGTAGTGAGGAGAATCAATGGATGTCGGTAATATAATATTAACCAGGCTTCAGCTGGACTGGAAGAGCAGTCATATCTCCATGCCAGGAGGATCCATAAACATGGATCATGCAGGAATCGTGAATCATGGCAGGAGTCATGTCAACTCTCTGAATCGCCACAATCGCATCGTCATCAAATTGATCAAGTGGCAGAAACACTTGGCACTTTTTGCAGATGCCCATCTGGAGCCTCAAATCTACAATTCAGCGCGCCGTCATTAATTTCCTGATCCACTTGGTCAAACACCTGGCACATCCAAAATTGAACACAAGGATCTCATCTAGTGTATTCCCTTCTAGTTTCACTTTCCTCGTCAATGTTCAAAATGAAACATCTTGTGTATTCCCTTCTAGTCTCAATTTTCTCATCAATGACATTCAAATAAAACATCAGTCCGGGCAGGTCAACGTACTAAACAGAAGGTTGAATAGGTGGAAAATGTTGAGGTTTGTAGGAAACTGTGAGATTAGAAGTGAAACTCTCGACATTCTAAATTTGAGTTAGTGAAAGAGAGCATAAAGAGCACTTGAGCTCTTATATTAAGTATATTTAATCTCGCTTTGAATCAGAACTTGAAGTTGATGGTATCTAAATTACTTTAAAATGTTTTTAAAGCAAAAATAAAAGCTGAGGTTCTAGGAGTTGATCGTTGATTAATTTTTTTCTGCTTACAGTACTTTTTACAAAAGAACGATTTGAAAGCATTAGAAATTTCATATTTAGACATATAAACATCAAAAAAAAAATATTGGCAGAAAAACACATAATTGGCATTTATTTCTAGATGTTTACGTCGAGTTTTAGATTTACACCATGTCACCAGTTTGAGTTTTGGAAGAGAGATACAATTGCGTACACATTTTATATCCATATGATTAAAGAGTTTGTTGGAGATGGTTGTACTACCTATGCCCCATGAACATAAATAACGAGTACTACCCTTCATGCTCCGGACCAGTTGCCTATCCTAGGCTATAAAGGCTCAATATACTTTTGCCCATCCTTGTTACGGGTGCTTGCAATATATCTGATCCGAACAAATCCTTCAATTCCTTTCGCTTGGATATTGCCATATTGGGCCGTTTCATCTTACAAGGGTTGCAAATTTGAGAAAGAAACTACGAGGTGTCGGAGTGCTAGCTACTCACACGAGAGTCTCCTAGCTGTGCGGTTCTTACGTATTGCCTCCTGCAATCCACGCTGGGAATCGAAAGATTCTCACTAAAACAGTTGCCATTCCCTGGCGGATTGAAATCGCTAGATTTTTCCACCACCCTTCCAGGAGACAAGAGCCACGTCCTCACTTAAAAGCTCATAGCAAAAGTTCCATCCAGAAGCACACACAAAAGCTGGGACAAATACTCACACTCTGGCCTGTAGCCATAATGAGTAATGACGAGCCAGCAAAAGTAACAAGTCATCATTGGGTTGACTTTTCCAGTTCCCTCCCCAAGGATACCGTTCCTAAGCCACAGTAACGATCCGACTGAGGATGCTCTTCGAGCAGTTGACTAACACGTACAATTTTGCACTCAGAATCGCCAATTTAACGAAGTTGACCATAAATATCCATGGATAAGGCTCCTCCCGACCGATGGTACCAGAAAATCCAACATTCGGAATTAGATCATGAGTCAGAGCTACTGACGACATGTTGCATGGAACCACGTTACACGATCCTCTGAAGAAACACCACGCTGCCTTTTGCCCTTTTGCACTTTAAGGCCCTACCTTATACAAACTGTCAGTAACTGGACTAACTGGAGCGAGGATCGATCGACGTACATCGTGCATCGAGCATCGAGTCAATTCGTGTCCATCGTGACCTTCATGCACATCTAGTAGCTCCATGCATATCAGAAGACCATTCGTACCTTCATAACAGACCAGTTCACAAACAGTATAAAAGCATGGCAATGCTCTACACTCTTCACTCATTCCCATCCGGTCAACTCGCATTCGATCGATCTCATTCACTCTTGCTCCATTTTCAAGTCCGAATCGACCAAGAGCTAGCAACATGGCGATCTCCGGGAAATCGAGCTCGGTGGCAGCGCTGCTGATGGTGGTGGCCGTGTTGGCGGGCACTTGTGCCTCCGGCGCCGATGCGCAGGGGCCTACGGCGTTCAGCATCACCAATCTCTGCAACAAGACCATCGTGCTGTCCACGGGAGCCCGCAATAACATAACTCTGATTCCAGGGATCGTTCAGACCATCACTAGCCTTCCTAACGTCTTCTTCTCTGATCTTCTGAATATCACCATTCCTGGCACGGGTTCCATCTCCGTGACTACAGAGATCCTGACGTTCCTGCAATCCCTGTTGAGCCTCAAGAAGATTGCCATCACCTGCAATGGCCCTTGCATCACACTCAATGTGACGTTCTCTCTCCTCCTGCTTCCTATCACGCTTCCCGTGGGGCCGATCTGCCTTCCCACGCTGCCGCCCCTGCCGCCCCTGCCTTCCGTGACGCCCCCGCCTTCCGTGGCGCCCTCGCCCAAGTCTTAGAGACTAATTATGTGGTCACTAGTAGCTGATGCATGTGCTCCCATTTTTGTCTTTGGGAGCTTTCAGTATGCCACTATATATGAATAACTGTAGGACCCTTAATTCTCTGTTGTCGCTCCTTAGCTAGTACTGGAGCGCAGGTCGCAGCTGTTCTTACAGAGAGGGAGCCCGGGGCTTCACCTTATGTAATTTCTCCGCGTGCATCGAAGTATTCGTGATCTACCATTGTTTACAGTGTCCACCTCATTTTGAGTTCCTGTTTTAAATACTCGTTTATATATGTGTATACAGAGTTATGTTTTCGTATTCTGAACCCTTGTATACGTATTTTCATGGACGTGATAATTGATAATAATAGAAAGTGGAGCCACTGGGAGAGGGGGTGACATCTTTTAACCCTTAAACGACAATTCCTTTCCTGATACCACACCCAAAATCTCCTCTTAAATTCCATTTTAAGCATGATTCTGTGTTTAATTTGCTTTAGCTTTATTCTAAAGAAGTATAGATCCCTCTAAGGTGCTCGGTTTGGAATTTTAAAAACCCCATTTGGTGCAATGGTGTAGAAGTTATGAGCAAGATTCTCCCAAACTAAAACCAAGCCCGTGGGGCTGGGGTTGTCGTTTAAGGGTTAACCGATCCAGTAAGGTCAAGAACGAACACAGGAAGAACGGGAGGGTGATACCGGGGGTAGCCTGGAGGCCAATGTAGATTTACCCCCCCTCGACCTACTTGTTTAGAAAGTTTGGGGGTAAATCTGCATTGCCCTCCAGGCTACCCCGGTATGACCCTCCCGTTCTTCCTGTGGAAGGACTTCATAAGTTTTGCATTCCACATAAATGAGATTGAGTTGTAAAGATATGTTCAAATGCAAGCTTCTGAAGATGAAGATTTCACCGGAGTGTTTGGAAGTGCATATCTTGTGACCGTTGTGAAAAGATATGCAATGGAGTGCAAAGAGTATAAAGTTTGAGTGTAGACCTGTGCTTTGTTTAAAGCTTCTTACTTGCTTTGATTTTTATGATATTGACAAATTCTCTCAATCGTTTGAAATTTAACAATGCAGTAAGGGTATAATTGCATATCCCACAATCCGAATGCAAAACTTATGTTGGAATGTTGTGTGGTCCTAAAACCCTAATGATGTTGTTGCTGATTCAAACCATTGACATAAATTGTTGTGTGATGATAAATGAGCTGGCTAAAGATATCTTTTTTGTTTCAGTAATTCAAATTCTTTTCAACGTGGGCATTATTTACGTTCATCCATTTATACTAAAACTTCCTTCAAGTCCATAACATTATTTAGCAACCCTATTGTTCGCCGTTTGGAATCAGCATCCCAGGCCGTTATAGTTGCACAAATTGTTATCTTCTGGAGAATCAAAGCCATCTTTAACTAAAGATGGTTTGGCAGCTCAACAAATTTCTGTTTTTTTATAATTTCTCCATGTTCCACATTATCAATTCCGTGTTTAGATGTTGATTCTCTGTACAAGCAAAAGGGTATGTTGCAGTACTAGCTAAAGAATGTTATGTCATATGAAAGCGGAACAATGGTTGTTTTTTCTAGCTCAAATCGCTTAGTCTTTTCAAAATAGACTGAGGCCTAAATTCTTTATAATAGGATCATTTTATGAAGTGGTATACCGGTAACCACTTATCAACAAGTTGCCAACTCAAGTGAGTGAGAACTAAATATGCTCATCACTAAGTTGTTAATTTAAAAAAAACTCTTCTTTGTTAGAAGATTTAATGTTTTCTATTAACTCCTAATGTTTCAAGTCCAATTTGAAGTGGATGCCAACTATTTACAATGTCAATGAGGATGGATTTTGATTGATGTATAACAATGTCAAGATCCAGCATAAATTTTGTGACTTCCTAAAGAAAATGCAGAATTTTTTCCAGTACTCCACTAGAGAGCGATCAAAACGAAGTATTATGGGTATACAACAACTTTCATAATTGGACTTTTACATGCTGTTTTAAAGTACGGCTTTCTGCAAATGTCGCGAATGAGTGCTCAGTTTTGGGAGTCACCGTCTGTCCTGAGAAGGATAATGGGAATTGAAGCACCCGTATCTTGGCTGCTTAGAGCGACCTAACAAATTTGAAACCCTCCATCACCATAGAGATATTCAAAGTAAAAAAGAACCTTCAACTTCCTTAAAGCGTCTTCAAAAAACGAAGTGATGAGAATGGGTCGCTCAATCAAGCCACACCGATTAAACGCAGCGTGACTTTAAAGAATCCTAGTTTCGCTCAGATGTCCACCAGGAACTAAACAAGGGGAAAGATGATATATTTCTTTGTAAAACCCACCTGTGGGCAACTAAATGAACAGGTCACCTTGAATAACTTGCTCATAATCAGCTAAAAGTAGTAAGGCACGTGCAAAGCCTTTGTCAAGATGAAAACATAACCCAAAAACTCTCCACTTCCACTGGAAAGAGAGCACCAACCATGTTGGGTACAAAATCTTTTAATTGAGCGACAACCATGTAATTTTATTCGCAACGTAACAAGATGTAAAATGCAATTAGCGGTATAAACTCTCGGAACGAAGGTTCTCCGCTATTTCTGTTTCCCACCTGTCACCATTCTCCAGAAGCTTCTCCTTGTCATAAAGTAATTCCTGTTTCCAGTAAAAAAACACACGTTCGTGAGGAAGAAATATTAAAACTAACGCCAAGCAATATGCAGATCTTCGGTATACGATTACAATTGCCACAAGGATCATAGCCAACCTAGACTATTATATCCTCACTGGACAGTATATGCTTTTCACCAAAATAATCTGGTACTTCAAACTCAAAAAACTCAAATAGCTCAAAAAGCTTCCGTTAAAAATGCATGTGCAATGTGCACTTGAAAAGAGAAACTGCAAAATTGCACAATATGAAAGTTGATGATTGCCAATTCACAGCACAAACTTCAAAAACTGAATGATAAGAGGGCTGCCAATCACCAACCCCATGAAGTTCACAATCCAAATTCATAACCATAATTTTGTCACGTGCACTTTTCACCTCGCATGTGCAATTTTGTTAAAGCACTGTTAAATTAGGATTTAGAAGAGCATAGGCAATGACGACTGCAATTAAAGCTCAATGAAGAAGGATATTCACCTCATGAGTCTCTGTGGTGAATTCAAAGTTGGGACCTTCCACAATGGCGTCCACAGGGCATGCTTCTTGGCAAAAGCCACAGTAAATACATTTTGTCATGTCAATATCATATCTGTAACCAAAAAACACAAAAAGACATCATTTAGAGCTCTCCAGAATCCCTGAGACAGGGAATGGGCAGGTACTGCAGTTGGTGAAGCGAGTCAGAAAACGAAATGTAAATTTCACACTTTAAACTTCACAAGATAGTGTCG
Organism: Pohlia nutans; assembly: GCA_022496805.1. Taxonomy (NCBI): domain Eukaryota; kingdom Viridiplantae; phylum Streptophyta; class Bryopsida; order Bryales; family Mniaceae; genus Pohlia; species Pohlia nutans. Next base: position 10,055,386 of record CM040092.1, on the reverse strand, counting down.
GAGAGGAGGGATCAAGAATGGGATAAGCAAAAAATTATAAGAGCATCCACACCCATGCCCTCAAAGAGTCTAACACACTCAATAACTAGATGAAAAATGCTAAGGGCCCTTCAAAAATGCCTCTTGACCCTCAATCATAGCGTGTTAAGAAATGGCCCTTCAAATCTAAGTTTAGTTGACTATATCTCACATTCTACTTGTGATTGGTCCATTGACTATTTGATGTGCACTTTTGGTGTTTGAGGGGCATTTGAGGGTGGGTGTAAGTTCAAGAGCTCTTCAAATGTAGATGAATAATTTTAGCGAGTCAGCGTTAGCGTGCATGGGTGCGGATGCTCTAAGCCCACATAAAGCAACTTACCCCAAATAGAAATATATCTTTTTCCATATAATCTTTAAGACAATCCTCAGTAATAGACAATCTTAGAATGTCACTATTCCTATAATCACATGCTTCTTTTGAATAACAGGCCCCAACATGCTACACACGTCTTATTTTCATTGAGCAACAAAAATTTCCTCAGTTCTGACCCATTGCTTAGTCACTCCCTTCAGGATAGAGACGATATAAAGCCTCCTGAGTTAATGAAAATGAATTGTTTCAATATAAAAGGTTGTGGGGATCTCCACCTGGAAGTGCGACGACTGCCATCTTCACGTTCCTCTGCCTCAATGGTGATGGCCTGAGCAGGACACACCTGTGGAAGACAGATGCATACCAAGAAAAATGAGAGAAGTATTGCGGAATTAGGGTTGAAAATTTTCTCTGAAATGCCACAAAGATATTTGTTCCAACACTGGAATCGCCTTGCACAAAAGCAATAAGATAACAGTTGCAGCTGGTAAAGGAAAAGATGACTGACCGCCTCACAAAGCTTGCAAGCAATACACCGCTCTTCACCAGTAGGATACCGACGTAGGGCATGCTCTCCTCGGAACCGAGGACTCAAAGGACCCTTCTCGAAGGGATAATTGATCTACACACACACAGTCAAAGCATCCCATCATATACTATTGCATTGTATTGTACTACCAATTAGGGCTAACAAAGAATTCAACCCGCTTCCATATCTATAAGGATTCAACCATTTGCAAACCTTCAAGCAAGGTAACAAAATGTACCAATACAAAGAAGAAATCATACACTACATTTTTGAATAATAGAAACCAATGTGTTAAAAATTCCTATAATCGACTTCCAAGGTGAACGTTAAATGCACAATTGATATCGCCTACTAACATAGAACTGAATTACCCTAAAAAGGGACCACAATACATACTGTCATTTCAAAAAGTGTGGATTGCAAGGTAGAATGGACATACTGTAACTTTCTTCTCGAAGAAATACTTGAGAGCCATACCCATGCCTCTCGCCATCTCAGACAAAAAGAGCGTATTGACACTATGGTCCAGCACTGGAATCAGCCAACCTCATTGCATCAGCTAACTCAACAGGGGCAATCGAACCCTAAATATCTTCTTTGTTTCTTGTACTACTATTTGTCAATGGAATAAAGAGTCCATTTGCATCAAAAAAACCTAAATATCACAAAGATTCTGAGAACAGCAAAATGAACTCGTACCTGCACTCCAGTCTTTGGAATCCTTAGTCTCCGCAATTTCTTCCGGGGTTTCGCCAGAAGCTGTACAATCACAAACAGAAACGGATCTCATAAGAAATCGAAACCCTAACACAGATTTCTAGATCAGCAATCAATCTCAAGAATCAGCGAATGCACTGTGGTAGGGTTTAGGGCAAAGCGGCGTTACGGATGAACTGGTGGGGAGGCTGTTGGGGTGGCTGTTGCGGGGGTTGCTCCGGGGCAACGGCAGAGAATGGTCTCCATGGCTGCGCGGCAACTGAGCGGCGCAGGAGATGCCCGGCCAACCTTGTGCTCACCGCCATCGTTGCCAAAATCAACAGAAACAAATGGCGTGAAACAACAGAATCGGAAAACGAGAAGGAATTGAAGGGGGGAGGACGCAAGGGCGGAATTGCGGTGCTCGAGGGACGGCATTGTGCCCTCCACGCGCTCTGGTCCACGGTTGTAGATGGAGTAGTGCGGTCATAGGGTGTGGCTGTGGGACCGTGCTTTGAGGGAAGCCCGGTTCAGACGTTTAGACGATTGGAAATCCAAAGAAATAGGTGCATTGATAGGGGAGAGTACTCTTGTACTAATGGCTCCTTTTCCGGTGGGCACTGACTCATTGGCATAACAAACACACACTTTACTCACTTAGAAAGACATCCGGAGTTTCTGTTTATCTATCTCATTGATTGATATTGAGTTTCAATCAAGAAGACATTTTTTGGGCCAAGAAAAATGAGTCATTGTACCTTTTGAGGTTCAGTAAGGTAGATTGTCCTTAACCCTAACCGTCCCAACGTTCATATTATGAACGATTTTTGGGGTACATTCACCTTCGAAGAGCTGTAACTTTTGCAAAAAGTGTCTGATTTCAATGAAATTTTGGAAAAACAAACCGCATGATGTATGGAATAAGTGGTAAAACTTTCAGGTCAATCCAAGATGAATTGAATTTTTGATGATCATTTGAAAGTAGGGGTCCTTTTTTTTGGACAGTTTTTGTGCATTTTGAGGGCTGCAACTTCGGGGGCTTGTATCTCCTTCATATCATGTCCGTTTTCAATAACAATTATTGGGTTGGATTCTCCTTGAAGTCTAGTTATCATGGTAAATTTTTCATGTCAATCCATGTTGTTCTGAATGTTTGGGAGTCATTTTAGTGCACGAGTCTCTTTTGAACACTTTTTGCCTTTTGGGTCAAATGGGTCACTTTTTGGGCTACTTTTTGACATTGCAAGGCCATTTTAGGGCACATTAAAAAACTTCATGAGTTTTTCTTTTGTACCAATGTGTTTATATGATGATTTTGAACTACTTTATAGTTGAAAGTTTTTTCATTTGAGTAATTTTGAAAACGAATTTCACCTCTAACTGTGTTGCTAGGAAAATTTCAGCATCCTTTTTTTACACTAAAACACTATGATCTTGCAATCTATATGGCCAATTGACTCCAAATTTGATCCACATCATCTACAATGTGTATATTACAAGATTATGCGGTTGAGATTTTTATACCTCACTTACATTTAGACCTATTACACATCAAAAGCGATGATGTTTTTAAGCCCAAAAAAGCTGGGGATGCTTAGGGGTTAAACCACCAACTTAAGAAATTTGGCCTATTTCCATCAATTCCATCTTTGGAATGAAATTTTTTCCCTTGTAGGAAAATAAGGTTCATAAGTTATGTACATATTTCCATGATTTTATTTCCAATATTCAAATTAATGTAATTTTTCAAAATGAAAAGTACTTCGCGACCCATAATCAATATAGAGGTTCCTCCACATCCACACTATGTGACATTATTAATTTCCACTATTGATGATACACTAACCACCAACTAATTCCTCCAAAAGCTTGGCATGCCATTGGTTGGCTTGTGGTAGATTTGGGTTTAATGAACGATGGCTCCAAAGAAATTCTACACCATGGTTCTAAAGGTGACGGAAGTTAACAAACATTCTACCTCAGTTGTATGCCATTGATTTTTGGTTCGTTTTGAGTTTCAAACAAGTGGAAAATTCTTAGGCAAAAAAAACGAGTCATACCACATTTTGAAGTACAGTATAATTGTTTCGGAAAGTTATTCCTCTCTATTATGACATGTTTGGGAAGCCATACCTTTAAAGTGGCAAATGTGGATTAGTTATAGAAATGACTTGTCACATATATATTGCTTGAAAAAATATTGTATTATCATCATATTTTGGAATGTTGTTGTATGAAGGGAAGAGTATAATGGCATAACAGAAGGAAAATTAATTTAAAAGCTTCTAGATAACGCAAAATTTTCAAAGGATTTTGCGTGCAAGTCTAATTGCAGAGCTTCTCACTTTTTGAGTTCTGGAATCTAAACATTCAAAGAGGTAGTTTGAGTTTGATTGTTTGTTTGTATGTAACATTGAGATCTCCCCGGCCATACGCCCCACTAGCCATGTTCTTGAAACCGTCGGAAAGCTCTCGACGAGGAGGGATACACTAAACTCGTTTTGTCCCTTTAGGGCGTACAATGTGAGAGTTATGAACTTTTCAGTGATTTTGGTCATCATAAATTGAATTAAATTATGGAAAATGGAATATGGAAGTTTTTTGATGACATTCTTGGCATCATCGGAAAGCTCTTAACGAGTAAGGGTGCACCAAAGTCGGTTCGTGAATTTTGAACCTACGGTGTGAAAATTCTGGATTTCTAATCAAATTTCGTCACCATAAAATGAATTAAATTATATTCTAAAAAACAAAAACAAAAGCAAAAGAACAGGGAACACGTGGGAACTGGGAATATGTGGAACAGGGGAAACATGTAAGCCAAGGACACAAGGCCACACTAGCTAGAGATGCCTTGGTAAAATTTTGAATTTCATACAAAGAATATGAACCCATCCAAAGTGGATCGAAGTTGGGGGTGATGGCTTGATATGGGGAACCCCTCTAAAAATAGTGTGATTCTCGATAAATATCTTTTTGGTAAGAAAATAACATTGAAAAATTACAAAAATTAGAGGGTGTTATAGACACCATGGCTTCAACTATATACATGGTGTTAAAGACGGAATTTCTAGCACACATAAAATGACTTAGACATAAGTCACACTATGTGAGAGGCGTAAAAATGGTACCCATATCAGGCCATTTCCCTTGGATGACAAAGCTTACCAATCTTGGGTGTCAAAATCTTCAGACTCTTCGGCAGAGTATGTATCTTGTTCAGAAGCAATAGTGGATTCAGACCAAAAGGGACTAATGGGTTCAACATCGGAGTCATACGTGGCCACTGTTCCCATTGGGAAATGCAGTTTTTTCCACGTCTTCTTCCTCATGTTGAACAGCACAATTGCCTCTGCCCAGGCACTGTTGGATTGCCAGCACCAAACCGACAAGAAACTCAACTCAACGAGCGGAGTCTGCATGGTAGCATACCTCACAATCATGTTCATATAGCCATGAGTATTGCCTCGTCGACGTGCGAGCGTACTCCACCCACTTGCCTTGTTTGGGATCCACAAGCTCCCACACAGTCACTCCTCTCTCATCATCCATGGCAGTGAAAATCCAGTCTTCCCAAACTCCCAGAGTATTCTGCAATCCAACGTAAAACGCCACAGGATATTCCCTGGAATTGACTGATTTCTCCCATGATCTCGCGGGAAAGTCTAATGTAGTCCATGTGTCTTCTTCCATGGAGTACTTTAAGATCATTGTTGCATTTAAAGATATGTATATCTCCCCATTGTGACATATACAACTATAAGAAATATTATAGTTCAACCGAGACGCAACTGCTTCTGACAATATCCGGGAGGATGTTGTGCTCCATGAACGGCTCTTGGAATCATAGATTTGCGTCTCGGTATCAACGTTGCCTTGAATAAGTTTGAAAGGATAGGGCTTTAAGGTTGTGTCCACCATCATACCACAAGCTGAATAGAACTTTCTCTTTGGAGCCGGAGGAATGGCATGCCACGTTTGGTTGTGGGCGTTGAAAACACCCCACTCCGGGTTGTGGCAAAGAATGAGCCCTTCCACTTCAAATAGTGGCGCGTGAAAGGCGGCTAGAAGAGGGAGACGAAAGCGTTGATGTTGGAACTTGCATCGGCCAGATGCAACATCGTAGGTGACGAACCCATTCAGATGAATGACATCATCTTTACAATGGAAACCGGAAGTGAAGGTCACAAAGTAGGGTTTCGGCAACAATCCCTGCATTGCAACATCATTCCAATCTTTGCAGACAACACGCAGTCGGGAGCGGTCTTGATGTGGAAGCTTTTCGTATATGAGGTGAAGAGGGATATGCTCTTGCAATTCTCCCCATAACTCTGCATCCAATGCATCCTCCTCCTTCTCCTTTGTCAATCTTGGAACTTTCCTCGAACGAATCTCCCCCTCCATGGTTGTTACAACTTTAACGCACTAACACCACGAAGCAGGTCCCAATCTCTGTAACCTACATTTGCTCTAGAAAGTTCAGTCTTAACTAAGACAAAACAAAAACCTCCTATGCTTTGATTCACATCCATACAAGAACTACGCACAAGGTCATCAACATCCAAGCTTCTACCCTCCTCCTAGAATTTGTACATCACTGGTCTACGTTGTACTAATCCTTCGAAAAAGCAAGTGGACACTCAATCACAGAACGTTGGAGAAATGAAAACGGGGCCTAAAACTTGCAAATGAAACTCGTTGAGAAAGCTTACTCGGAGTGAGGAATTGGATTACCGATCTGCGTCTAAAAGCTCGCTCCGAATCACCAGAGGAAAAGTAACTTAAAGAAGAACGCTTGCCAGGCATCGAAATGGAGGAAACAGAAATGCGCACTGCGAAATCCTAAAACCTTCACTACGCCTCAGGCTTTTCAATTCGAGCTACAGTAATGGTATGTAGCTTCGCGAATTAACCCCTAAATGCCGCCCATACCAAAAAGTGGCTTATGAATGAAACTGACTATTGAATTCCAACTACTATGTGGATGATTTTCATCCAATTCTTTTTGTGAAGGACTTCGCTTGGTCATGCCACCCCTTCAAGTTAAATTCATATCATTCAAGCTATTTTTAGATTTTACATGGGTCCCAACTACAAAAAGAGTTGTAAAAATGGTTCACCGTGTAGTGTTTTTTGAATTTTTTTGCTTGTTTTGTTTAAACTAAGTTTAGGCCATGAAAATGAGTTCCATTGCATTTGAGCTTAACTAACAAAATGAAGCTTGCCAAGTCTAGTTTTTAATCCACTTTGAATTTTTGGAAAATTTTGAAAATTGAGTGTTTTATTGCAATTACAAGTTCGGTAGGTTTTACCATGGTGTATCAAAAAATTCTAAATTTAGATACATGGATGATTTTCATTTACTAAACTTTTCTTCATTGTAATTTATACCTTTGGTAAAAAAAATCGGATTTTTCTATTACATTTTGTAATTGATATGAATTTTCTTTATAATAGCTTTTAAAATTCATAGTAATTTCAAATTTTCACCAAAATTTATGAAAAATTCATGATTTGTAGTAGACACGTGGTTTCATCTACTAAAAATATAAAGTTGAATTCTTATATTATTTTTAGTCACAAAAAGTTTTATTAAAGTTTTTGACCTGATCCTCCAGTTATATTGTACATCGCTGAGTAATCTCTCTCTCTCTTCTGTATGTCATTTTTTTGTAGAGTAATTTATCAACCGATTTCTCCTCGTTGATAGCATAGAAATACCAAAAACCGTGAAAATAAGGAGATTTGGATATTAGAAATAAAATTGTATCTTAGGACTCAATTTTTCTATATAGAAGAGAAGAAATCTTAAAGAGGCAAAGTGATTTCATATTTTAATCCCATATAGATATTTTTTTACAATTTTTCTAAGTGGGAAGTATTTCAAACCCCTTAGTGGTTACATAGGCTCATCTTAAACCGATACTAGGACTAATCCAAAGTCAATATATAGGCTGACCCATCATTCTACCCAAAATAAAGAAAACACAAGAAGCCGATTGGTCAACACTAATCTCCTAAAAAACGGTTTATGGTCACAGTCTTAATTGTTTCAATGTCAATCTACTGCACTATTTTTAAGCCTTCACGGTTTATGGTATTCCTACGTTAACACTTTGTAGAGATGAAATTGCTATTTTAAACCAAAGAATCAGCTAACCCACGATTTATTCCAAAGTCCTATTTGAGTTCGCAATGGCAACTGGAGAATAGTTGGAAATTAAAATATAGGGCTAGTGCTTTAGTGAAAGCAACAAATTAACCCTTTTACGATTCAACACTAATTTCGAAGATGCGTTGTAAATTTTTTGATGAATAACAAAAATGGAGTTGATGATCAAAGCTAAGTTGTAAATGTCAATGTGAAGATCACATCTGTACAGTTGGATTTATCATACTTTTTATTAATAAATTGTAAATAAATTGAATGAATGAAATTGTTGTATATCCAAATCATGTATATGGATCATGGATTCCTCTACATAGTTATAACAATTAGACGAATAAAACTCTACAGAAGAAGAACAAGGTACAGTATCGGTAGATACAAAGGGCCCTAGTAGTTTTTTTTTTTTTTTTTTTCTCACAATTTTTTTTCTCCAAACTCAAAAAAAAAATCCAATAATAGTTTTAAAATGGGATGTCAAAATTATTTTAAAACTAGTTTTAAATTATTCAAATAATAAGGTGTCAAAAATACTTTTGAACTATTCCAAAATATCCCAAACCATAACATAATAGTGTAAAAAGGGTTATATGAATAGAAGGTATCGTTTTTTTGAACACAATGGTCTAAAAGATACGGCCCAAAAAAGAGAATTCAACAAATTGTACCAAAACCGTGGTTAATTCTATCACATCGAGTTGAAAAGATGGAAAATTAATTGCATTTCACTTGGCATTATAACTAGGAAAAACTCTAACATATTTTGCTATCAATTGGATACTAGCCAAGAGGACAAATTTGAGGTTGAGGCTAGTATATGATGTCTCGATTGAAAACAAATACAGATCTCAACCTCTACGGGTGGAAATGCTTTTACAAAGCAATTAGGGGTGTCAAAGTGCAAGTATTTGCCCCAACTTTTATGCACGCTTCTGCAACGAGCTTTTGCGGGTGTAGTCCTTGTCTCTTCGAAGGACAGTGGTAGAACCCTACGATTTCAATTTGCAAGAGAAAGGCAATTGTTTGGGTTATAGTCTCGCAATTCTAAATGTGAATTGTGAATTGCACCATGTACGAACTGCATATGAGAGTCTCGCCTAATAAACTCGCACTCTCACACCCGCTCTCACACCCTTCAAGTCCAACTTCTATAGGCAAAGTTTCTCACTATAAGACAAGTTTTTAGAGACTTCAAAGGACCAAGTTCAACATTCATCAAGTGAGCTTCTAAGAAAAAAATGGAGAAGTTGTCATAAACTATAGAGGGTTCTCAAACCCTCGACTTCATGGCAACTAAGTCTCACTAACCAATAAAACTTGTTCATATTTCAACTTATGCAAGTCCGTGGAAGTATGCACCACTTCATGGCTGGGTATGAGACAAACCCAAGTTCCACTTTTCCCCTCCTCTTGCCTACTTCCATAGACAACTTCTCAAATCTATGGGAGTTGGACCTAATGGCCCTTCCAACCCTTTTTTTCATTTTTCAAAGAGGCGACACAAAATAATATGGTTGAATCACATATTTATACATTTTGATAGAAAACACTTTTCATCCACATTTTAATGTTATTTTCATCCAAATGTGACGATTTCATTCAATATTTTATTTTTTTAAATGAAGATATTTTGGCAATATAATATTTAGTTTTTGGTGATTTGGAAGCCAGATTATTTATTATTGGTGCAATCTGGCACTGAAAAGCCCAAAAGAAGAAGAAGAGGGGCTGTCCCTTCCCTTGCGGCTCGTTCCACGGTCATGGGTGCTGTTCCACGGTCATAAGCACGGTAACATGGACCCGTGGGCACCTCCATGATACATCTGACAAAGCCCCAGCACCAAACCAAAGCTCCTCGCTCGCACAGTGGCGTTCCTCCTCCAATTTCTTACTTCCGCCATCGCCATCTCCAAGCTACAGATTACACTCATCTACCTATCTTCTTCTCAACTTACATGCAGATCATCGTTTTTCCAATTCCTACATTGACCATTTCCATCTCCATCTCTCTTCTCCTTCCCTCTCTTCCCAAGACTCCGGAATTTCATAACGTGTGGGGTCCCCCCCGGCCCGCGCTCCCTTTTCCTTCTCCGACACCATCCCTGTCTTTTCCTTGCCACAACAATAATGTAGCAGCACTTCATTAGGCCACTCAAACCGAAGAAACCACCCCTGCTGGGGTTTCAATGTAGTGGGTTAAGATTTTTGATCCTGGATCTGGCGAGTTTAGTTCGTTAGGGCGGGTTTAGGGTTTGAAGCTCGTACCAATTATTGCTCTAGAATTTGGAGCTGGAGGGCTTAGGGTTTGGAGTTTGTGACAGATCCCGCAGAATGTGAGAGAATGGTCGGGACTGGAGGGGGAATAGGGGGATTCATGCGAAGGTCCACGACGAACTCGGGAAGCAATCTGTCGACTATGGATATGCCGAAGCTGCAAACGAGGCCCAACTCCACGTTTCCCCCTCCGCACAAGACGCAGCTGCCCATGCGCTACCAGACGCAGCAGTACCAAAATCATGCTTACGGCAGCAACCGATCGTCTGCCCTAATCTGCAAGCGGAGTGTCTGGGTCATCGTTATGCTCCTCTTGTCTTTCTTCTTCGTCTCCCTGTACCTCATCTCTCTTGCGCGAGGGGTCCAATTCTCAGGTCAACTGTCGAGTAACAGAAAAAAGATCAACTACGGTGTTGTCATCGATGCCGGGAGCTCGGGATCCCGAATTCACGTCTTTCAGTACAAGAGCGGCTTGATTCCTGTGGTGGATCTCGTCGGCTTGGATTCTTTGTCGCTCAAACGAACGCCCGGGCTATCGTCTTTTGCAGGTTGGTTTGCAATCTCCACCAGTGATTTTTTTTTGTCAGGAGACAGTTTAGCATTTTTGCTGCTTTTCCATGGCTCGAAGAGCAATCCAGTCTCCTTGGATGCTCTTTTTATATTAATATATAGGTCATATCAGGGAATACACATGTGCTACATTGGTGCTACTTAGGCAATACCTGGGTGATACCTAGGTTTAAAGAGGCTACACATCGTTGAAAAGCTGGCTATTATTCCTTCGTTTTTTTCTAAAATCCTTTTTATCAATTCGCCAACCCAAAATTTATGTAGCAATTTGGCTAAAATTAGCAACAAAACAAATCACTGGTTGTTTGTGGAAGTATTAAACCGTATCGTGAATGTAGGTATATTCTTGTGTATATCTCTGGGTTTTTAGTTCTATTCCTGTTCTCCACTGTCATTGCAGTAATTGGAAAAACGATTTAATTAGGTCTATAAGATGTTTGTGGAAGTGCAAAAGCTCATGGTTAGAGTTCCTGTTTCTTTGCATGCATATGATAGTATGTCTATAGGTTTGTACTTCTGATGGGTAAAGAGAAAGAGGATACTCTGTCCGTCACTTTAAGCATTTTAACCAATATGTAGACCAGTCAATAAAAGCTCGGGAGAGACCTTACTTTGTTACTACAAGAGGCAAACTTTTTTGAGATTAGGTGTTTTCTTATGCATTGAAAGTGGGAGGTTGTAGACCACTATTGAAGGGACAGTAGAAAATCCCATTTTATTTAAAGAGTAGTGGTTGTAGAGATCATGAAATTTGCTAATTGGAGGCCAATGGAAGAGATGAGTTGCTGTTGGTAACAGGGGTCAGTCAATAGGAGACAGATATCAGGTTTAGTATCCTGATGATTTGGAGATGGCCGTTTATCCGGATCTGGATTGTAAAGACTATAAGGCTGATAAAAATTCACGTTTTTCTTCTCAATCACAGAGACTCCAAGTTTAGCGGGGGATTCTTTGAGAGAGCAGCTTGAATTTGCGAAGACGAAAGTGCCTGAGAAGGAGAGGTCTCGGACAAGGGTTTATCTCATGGCCACAGCCGGCTTGAGGAGGCTGGACAAGAAGATACAAGAGGCGGTACTCGATTCATGCAGAACAGCGTTGCGTGCTTCGAGTTTTCTGTTTCAGGACGAGTGGGCATCGGTCATCACTGGTGAGCTGGGAAAAACACTTGTAAATAAATTTTCATGTTGATGACATATTGGAACACTTTCATCTCCATCAGAAATCCACAGACATGTAAATTCATTAAAGCCTCTCATTAACATGCATGCTTCTAACATAACATTCTTGAGGATCTGCCCGAACTCCCCTAAGCCAAGAAAAGGAATCATTTTCTGGATTCATCATAACATAACATAACATGAATGTGTTAACATAACATAAGAATCTGGATTTCATGTTATGTTTGCAAAGGCAGGTGTGGCTCACGTTAGAATTATTTATATCCTTTTCATCCAGTCCTTGGTCGGCATGTTTGCATGTGGGCTCATGTGACAATGGAATAGGTTGCTTTACAAGTGAACTTGTTCTCCAATATTTTAGTTCTCTAGATTCTTTTTGTGCTACAGTGGAAAGGGTGCATGTATACTATAAAATGTTGTGAGGGGTACTGAGGAATAATTTCATTTGACAATGTCTTATATTGAATTGTTATGAATGCTTGCTGTGAGCAGGTTTAGAGGAGGGGGTGTATGCCTGGGTCTCAGCGAACTACGCGCTGGGCACTCTCCAAGGAGATCCGCTTCAGACAACCGGAATCGTAGAGCTCGGTGGTGCCTCTGCTCAGGTACGAGGGTTCATAATTAGAGAAAAGCAACTCTCAGAAGTACCATCAATGAAGTGAATTTGCGACATCAAGCCTGGTTGAGTTATTGTGGTCTTGCTTCTGTCTAGTTGACTGATGTTTCGATGAGTCGTTTACAATTGCGCATGTAGTAGTGTCACTTCTACATGCAACACTATGTTGTCACAATGTTACAGGACTCCATGTAATCATGTGCATTTTGGGATCCTCTCTTAATTGAATGTGAACCTTATTCTGTACTTGGCTTGGATGGAGCAGGTGACTTTTGTTCCCAAGGAGCCCCCACCGCCAACTTACAGGCATACCTTGGAGCTTGGGGGCAAAACTTATATGCTCTACACTTACAGTTTCCTCAATTTTGGCCAGGTTTGATTTTCATCATTTTAATTAAATGGTTTAGATTACATGCGTATGCCTACAGCATTGCAAGTGGTCGTTACCTTTGCTTCTCTAGCCAGTCAAGAGAGGATTGCACTTTCGGAGACCAGTTCGTTACCTTTTCTCACGGAGTTACTCATCGTCAAGCTTCTGTGCATCGTGACTGTCACTCTTTATTTAGTTAATATCATATATATTGATAAAAGTATTGTTGATATTGTGCAGGAGGCAGCTTGGGACAGCCTACTAGAGTTGATCACAGCTGGAGGTGCTCTTGCAAGTAAGTTTCTTGACAACATGTTATTTATTCCTTTAAGGACCAAGGATTCCCGGTTTTAAAATGACAAATTCAATTAATCATATTGTGAAAATTGTAATTCCGATGGGACCAAATTCTACATCACCGGAATTGGTGAAGATCATTGCATGTGTTGGTCAAAAAAGAAAGAAATTTGAACAAAAGGAAGTCTATATAGGACCTACTCAAAATTGTTCAATAGAAAATGAGGCCCAATTCAGGTTTGTTGGCCCTTTATGGGTTATAACGGGCGAGTGTTCCTCGAATTATCCACTGGGCTGAACTTATCATCTTTTGGAATTTGAATATTTCGCGAATTTTCTGTGGATTATTTTGCTTTCAGTTTCCCTCTAGCTAATGCCCTCTTTGCTAAATGTTGTCTGTGACAGCTCCTAGACCAGGATTGGCACAGGGAGTTACGATAGATCCTTGTACTCCACGCAATTACAAGAGAAGTGCAGAGGAGAATGCTCGCCACTCTAAAACTGTATCGACCGCAACTCATTCACCAGTCTCTACAATCGTTTCTCGAGGAAACTTTTCAGAGTGTCGGGAAGCTGCCTACTCCCTTCTTCAGCATGGACATGGTAATGAATGCTCATTTTTTCCCTTCAATCTGCACTTTAACCCTGAAGTGCTCAAGCTGAACGTCCACTTTGAAGCTAATAGTCGATTGTAGTAACTTTCAAAAACATATTTCTATTGTTAGAAAATGTAGGGTATTATTTCTTCTTTCTATTTATACATTTTGTCACGTTTCCTAAATGATTTATTCCAACTCCTATAGATATGGGAACGACCACTTTTGGGCACTGACGGGTTGAGTCCATGTAGTCTATCTTTCGAAACCACTAACGAGGTTGGTTACAGATGCATGTTTGTACCCTAAGTGCGCAATTGGAAATGCCTACATACCAGAGCTTCAGGGGAGATTTTTTGCAACAGAAAACTTCTTCTACACTTCTGAGGTATGTGTTAGTGATCCAAATCAGGGGATTGAATTATTTTATAACAGTTGAGCTTTGTGTTTATTTCAGTGTACTCTATCAATTGCTGATCTTTTAAGAAATGGGAGAATTCATGTGTAAAAGCTTTAGATCAATGTGTAAGACCATGTTGGGTTCTTCGTGTGCCAGTTTTTCAAGTTGCCGGCCTCAACAACACTGGCTGATCTTTCTGATGCCGGTGAACACTATTGTGGAGAGGATTGGACAAAGCTTCAGGAGAAGCACCCGGGTCTTGGGGAGAAGGATCTTCTTAAGTACTGTTTTTCGACAGCATATATTGTTGCACTGATGCATGACAGTCTCGGCATTGGTATGCATGATGACCGGTATGTTGAATGTCCCTTTTTCCTCTTTTGCTGTTCAAATTTTCTTTGTTGTATCCCATACTCTAAAAACTGTCACCCTCTTGGCTCTATTGACGGCTTTCTTGCAATATTCTTCCTATGTTTTATACTTCAAACGTGAGCCAACTGCAAACGGGTTGGAGAATGAGATTGACACAATTATTATTAAAGATCGACCATTTTTCGAGTACTGAGACTGCCTAAACACGCCAAAAAATAGGACAGTTATTTCCAGACAGGGAGCATGTTATTTAGTGTAACTATACTAATCATATTGGACATTTTTTGAAACTGCACACAATTTATGATATCAAATAACATGCATGAATCGAGTAGCTGTAGAGTAGCTGTCAATGATGAGCTATGGCCAAGTGGCAAAGGCAAGTGTGATGTTTGGGATTTAGAGTGCGCATTAATGATTGTTGTTTCTTTCAATTAATAATATGTAAATCACATCCTTCGTTTTACTACACACTTAGGTTACATATTCAGGGTACGGCTTTGGAAAACGGAAAATATCTTGCTGGCTTTTGTGAATGGTTTTATTTTGATTTTGACACTGGAGTAGTTTGCAAGGCACATGAAAAAGACATTTCAGTGCTCTGTTGTTAAGCATTTGCACTTTTCATTTTTTTGAGACTGTCGGTACAAAGGCTTAGACATGCTGGTGGTTTACTGATCTGGTCTGCTTATTACTGTGCAGGATAAAATTTACCAACAAGGTGCATGACGTGCCACTGGACTGGGCACTTGGAGCCCTGATTGTGAAACTCAGTGAAGACGAGGAGCAACTCCCGCATGTGGGGTTGTTCAGTGCGGGCTACATCAAGGTTTTGTTACTATTAGTAGTGTTGAGCGTAGGAATGGTGGCAATCTGGTCCGTCGCAAGGTGGCGAAGGTCGAAAGTGACCACGATTTATGACTTAGAGAAGGGTCGTTATATTACAACTCCCTCTCGTGTTAGGTAATTAAGTTTTTGATTCGAAAGCCCGTTTTAGAAAGTGAGTCTTACTATTTCAGGTTCATTAGCTTCCGTGCCCACCAAATTTAAGGATAATACGTTCTCGTCTGTGACATGAATTATTGCCAAATTTCTTTTGACAATTGGCTGAGTTGCTGTACAAAATGCATTAAGTTCTCTTCCATTTAGATACAAAAAGAAGTTTTCAGAGTTCACCCTCCACTGCCTCCAGTATTCGGAGACCTTGGTATGACATTGTTTCAAAATTTCCTTCGGCATGATATTTTTCGCTTTCAGTTCATTGAAAGTAACAGTCGGCTCCTGAGTAGCTACTTGCATTGTTCGAGGTTATTGTTGGACACAACTTGCGATGTTGCTCACTCTCATTCTCCAACAACTTTGAAAGGTGCCACTGACGTGGAGGAGGGTAACGCCGGTTTTCAACAATGAAAAGTCATCTTTATGTTTCATTTCATGCTTTGTGATGGGACTCATTTTCATGCGTTGTGATGGAAGACTCATTTTCATGCTTCATGATTAGAGACTCATCTTCATGGTTTGGATCTTGAGTTGGATGAGCGAGTTTTTACATTTTCTCTGTTGGAACAAAAGCCTGACTTCAGTTCCCCTTTTTTACAGCACAATTTCATAGGTGCTATGGCACACAGACATTGCCATACTTGGATCCGCTCATCTCAAAGATACATTCAATTGAATTGGCAATTTGGTGAAGGAAATGATGTTTATTTCACAATGTCCTTGCAGACAGTTCTCGCAGATTACAACTGCCCTACAGATGAGTGGCTACTTTTTTTACAAGTACAATTACACAGCCACGATAGTTCACAGTCACTGAAGCACACAGACATTGCTACTATTCGTACATGGCTCTTTCACAAGAGATCAGTTACAGTAACACCGGAAATCCTTCCGTCTCGATCAAAGACTGCAAACGAAACTCAGTCCCTGGACATACGAATGTACTGAGCAGGGCGCTTGGTGGAGAAGAGGTTCTGGCCGGGGGCCAGAATGGCACGCGGGTCGAAGGTCTCCTTGTTGTGCACAAAGCTGGCCCACTTGGAGCCAAAGTGACGCCTCCACTCCTTGACGCACTTGTGGCGGGGCAAGTACTGCTTGCCTCCCAGCTTCTCACTGATGCGCAGAATGCTCTCATCCTGCTTCATCATCTTCGCCAGGGAGGCTTTCTCCGGTAACTTGTTGCTCAGAAACGAAACCATGTAGAACACTTCCTCGGAGCCCTCCGGCACCGCCACCGACAGCCTCTTGTCCCACCTACAGTCACCGCCAAACATGCCACCTCTCAGTTTAATCATCAAATACCCAAAAGAATAACCACGTGTCATCTTGTGATTGGCTTATAGTGCCGTGGAAATCTCTCAACATCCGACGTGGAAATTCTATTTCGACACCCGGCTGTCGGAATCTGAATGATAGTGTAAAAAGACCGACTTTTTGGTCTGGCCCAAACTTCTCCTTTTGGCGGATAAGCTTTCACTGGAGGTATCATTTTTTATCCACCCAAGAAATTGGACAAATGAAAGCTCTTTGATACTCTTAAAGCAACCATTTTCAGTTAAAACACACAAGAGGAATAAAACAGAAAGTCAAAACTAAAGTCAGTGACACTTAACATGATGTGCTTATGTGGACTTTTCATTGGCTGGAATAAAGACTATAGTGTGGCTGAAGCGTTTTGACTATGTCGTTTTTTATCCAGATGTAAGAAAATGAAAGTATCATGGTTTGTTTTTTCATTTTTTCCTCGCAATAAAGGGTCTCCCTTTGTTTGTGTCAAAAAGAAATAAAAAAAATGAAAGTATGGAAGCTATTTCATTGTTTGATACTTGTTGGAATGTTTACAGATTTAACCATTTTCAGTAAGAACGTGCACCATGAAAGTGTGATGCTCTAGTTCATTGTTTGATACTTGTTGGAATGTTCATTTTCAGTGATAATTAACGTGCAAGATGAAGTGAGGGCCAGTGGAAAGATTTCTTACTTGGACTTGTTCATGGGGTAAACGACGATGGGACCATTGAACTCAGAATCCACGAGGCGCTTCAACACGAGCAAGTCGAACTGCTCAACGGCAGAGGCGGGGATAAACAAGCTCAGCAACGGCCACGGCGCATTCCACTCGCACGCGTGCGGAATGGTGACGCATTCACACGACGGCGTCGGCAAGTTCTTGGCCGCCTCCGCTTCATACACGCGGTCCAGGAACTTGAAGTACGTCGTGTCCGTCTTGAACAGAAGCTCCCGGTGGAACCGCAACGGAGCCAACATGCTCTCCACGAGCTCATCAATCGACTCGTCCACCGAGTACGCCTTGGTCACTTCCAAGCAATAGAGAATCGACTGCGCTTCAGATGGAATCATTGATTCGTGAATCTCAGTTCCTACAAACGGAACTGCAGCCCATCCGTTTACCGGATTCGCATCGTTCTTCACCACAAACCCTTCCACGTAGTCGAAGGACCTGGACAGGAAGCAACAATCAGTGCATGAAAACGAAACAAAATGGTTTATATATGCAGGTAAATATATACCATCTAAACTTGTCTTTCAGTGAAATACTTCACCCATGGAATTTGGCTCTGACATCTGAGTTTTCGTGTGAAATCGATCGACTGACGTACCTGGAGGTACTGATGAGAAACTCCTGGTCGGCTTTGAAAGTAGCGAAGTCGGTGTAGAGAGCGCGCAACCAGCGGACGCGTTGGGGCGCTTGCTCAAGCACGATTCTGGCTTTCGTGATGATGCCGAACTGGCCGAGTCCACCCAGGACGGCGAAGAAAAGATTTGAATTCTCAGTGGGGGAGCAGGTGACGACGTCGCCTGTGCCGGTGACGACTTGGAGAGACAAGACGTTGCTGACTTCGGGGCCGTGACGGAACGACTGGCCGCTGACGCCGGCGTTCGACAAAGTGCCGCCAACTGAGAGGTAGAGGTAGTCCGTCCAGGAGCGAGGGGCCAGTCCGTACTCCAGAGAGGCTTTCAAAACGTCCACCCACATCTCCCCTCCCATTGCTTCCACGAATGGCGCTCCGTTTGATGCGGCGTCGCCGGATGGGAAGACCGTGATCCCCTTCAGGCTCGTCATCTCCACAATTATCCCATTGTGCGCCTGCCATTGATCACACCACGTCAACACCATGCGACATGAGCGCCCCTCTACCTTAATTAGAATGAAGATATAATCACTGTGCAAGTCTCTTTCTAGACTTCCACGGCACCGTGATCCTAACAAGCCAACAATGAAGTCCCATCACATCACGATCCTCCGGTTTGCAACAACCCAAAGAGAGAGACATCAGTCCAATTCGTGAACTAATTCCCTATTTTCATACAGTAAACCTCATATCCGTTAAAATAGCAAATTGGCAGAGTTTCAGTAGCCGAACTATACCAGTCCTAGTTTTCAAACGTCTACATTTCTGGCACTACGAAACATGCAAGTACGTCTCGATCTCTCGAGCTATGCACTTAGTCGTCTCTCTCGATCAAGAGCTGAGAGTATTCCAAGTTCAAAATGCATTAATTGCGGGTACCTGAGATCGGATGCGGATGTTGTGGCCGAGGCCGCGAGCTGCCACCGTGAGGTCAGAGTCGGAGCTTGCAACTGCCGAGACGATGGTGACGATGTCGTCCACGGAGGTTGGGTACACGACAGCAGCAGGACGAAGGTTGCGAGAATCGGCGCTGCAAGCCGTGGTGTTGTCAAACGTCAGAGTGCCCTGCAACGGCAACGACGCCAGGTACTCGCGATTACTCCCCGATGATTCCACGGACACCAGCAGGCACGCCAGCATCATGGCCACCGCCATCACAACTCGCCCCATCTCGCTCGCTCGATGTCTGATCAAAACGTCCTGGTTCGATCGGTCAGTTGAAAGGAGAACAGAATGAGTCCTTCTGTCACTGAGGATGGGCTTATGTACTTTCGGGCCTGCAGGGTCGATCGATCGATCTGATCAATTCCATCACGCTACCCGTTTTCTTTGCGGATGTTGCCTTTCAGGAAAAAAGAGAATCTTCCGGGTATACATTGCGTTGATGAGGGCTTAAATTTGGCCTGCATTCTTTTCCTCTAGTGACGAGGTAAGCATTTGGAATGTTACTGAAAGCCTTGGTTACTGGAAAACGGAGAAATATTCTCCAGTTTCGGATTCAGTGACAACTGCGTGTGGCACGCTATTGGAACTTTTTGAGATTGAGGATATGTTGCTCTCTAAGTAACTAAAATCGAAGAATCCGAAAAGAGTGAATTGCTCTTTGTACAGTGGGTACTTTGGAGACACGGATTGAGAGTTGCAATGGCAAACATATCAGTGAATTTTGAACAAGGTGGGCTTGGATTTTGGAATCTTACTGTAAGCGAGCCAGTTTCGGATTCGGTGACAACTGCATGAGGCACGCTGTTGGAACATGTTGAGAATGAGGATATGTTGATTTCCAAGTACTTAGAACGGAAGAATCCGAAAAGATCCAATTATCCTTTCTACATTAGGCACTTGATTGGCAAGGGTAAACATGTTAGTAAATATGTCAATGAATGTTGAACTTGGTAGCATTTACAATTAAGTAGCACCAGGTGGTTAAAACGTCATTATTCTGGAATGCAGTAGAACGACATTACAATGTTGTTTTGATTCATTGCAAGTACCTTCTTACGCGATCGAATGACGTGGTTAAAACAACAAATGCACTAAATCGACATGGTTAAATGTCGATCCAGCCCCATTTAATTTGTGAAAGAGAGATGCTGTTGGGATTGATTTGCGTACCAGGATAGTCTGTGGCTCTTTTTTGTCGGTGAAACAAAATGAAAAGTCTTCAATGTGTACTTGCAAGAAACTTGGCAGTAAGATTACTGTAAAAAGGTGAAATTCTGGAACTTGTCTACAAAAACTCAATGGGAATAAGTATCTAACTACTCTCTAACAGTGAATTTCATGGATTGATCAGAAATCGTGGGGCCAGGATCATGCCATAAATCTGTCCTTCGGAGTTCCTTTCGAGGTTCTGTTTATAGCAAAGTCGGTTTATTGGCATGGAATCCAGAGAACAAGAAACATGCTTAAGATGAGTCCAAATTCCGGGACATTCAATCTCAAGTATGGAGCTCGTGGGAGGACGGCTCATTAATACTCGGGTAAGAGCATGCCCAGCAGTCAAACGTACCAGTCAAACGTCAATTTAATAGAGGATTGGGGTAAACATGACCCCGGCAGCAGTAGAAAAGCATCCGCCAAACAATAAGATAGCTTGGTGGTGGCTTTTATTTGAGTTCAAGACGCCATATACATCTCTCTTGGCAGCTTTGATTTTCTGACGCTAAGCATGGGAACCAACGAAGCAAGGGGACAATCACAGCATGGGGAGGGACTAGCATGGAATGAGCATGTGACACATGGTGTTGCAATAATTAGCTAACTACAATAACTTGTTATTATACTCCCTCATGCACTGGATCTTACACTTGATCTTACACATGATCTTACACATGATCTTACACATGATCTTATACATGATCTTACACTGGATCTTACACATGCGCTCTTTTTTTGGGGTTTTCCAATATTTGCCAATATCTTTGGTTTGAGAAAATAAGCTTGCTGTTGGGGTAGCATGCAGGCCGCCCCCTCCAATACTCATTGATTCCCAAATCAGATGACGTTGGGGTGAGGGTTTTCCCTCTCATTGCTGGGCATGCTCTAAGAGCATGCCCAGCAGCAGGTGTTTTGTAGGGACCAACGCCAAGATTTGGTGTAGTCATCTCCACTTGCTTCGAAGTTTGGCCCAGCAACTACCCACTAACGCTAAAAAATAGTTTTTGGACTCAAATTTTGAGGTTTCCCTGCCATCTACAGAAGCTTTGGCGCAAGAAAATATCTCACACCAAGCAAGCAAAGATGCTCAATCAACAATTAAATAACGAGCTTGAAGACTATTCACCGGCCCGTGCTTCAAGATCATCAAGTTACTTTCATAAAATCTTTTTTTTATAAGTTGCCTTGGTGTTCGCACGGGGAGCGTTGCTGGGCTACTTCTTGCTTAACATTCCTCTAAGTTAAAAATGGCCCTCAATTTAATGCTTGGCGGACATATTTGGTCTGGAGCTGCTGGGCATGCTCTAAGAGCATCTCCAATGGTGTCTCGCTAAACTTGGATTATCCTTCAAAAGATTTCAAAATATAGAGAGCCTCAAATAAAAGTGCCCCATTCAAGGCACTTCAAGCCATAATCAGTTAAAGAACCAATCACGAGCCACTACATGCAAAGTGATTGAACAAAAGCTTTTTTCATAACAATAAGTATAATTTAGAAGGGACTCACTAGAGATATCCGCAAAGTCCTCTCAAAGAAGAAAGAATTTGCAATCTTTTTTGGCACCAATGAGAAGGAGAAGTGAAGGTGGTAGGATTTGAACTTGCGACCTACTCAATGCAAGGGCACGTTCTCCCAATCCAAGTCCACGATCCCATTTGTTGACCACATATTCTCCCACACCCATGAGCAGTTCACCCAACCAAGCCATGTGCTCTTTGAGAACTCAGATAGAATTGGACAACTAATATAATGCAGAAAAACTTAAGGTGGGTGAAGAAAGGAGGTCATCCTCTTTACTTTGCAAATTTCTATGCTATATTGAAAATTTTGAGAGTGTTGACTTGATCTTCAACCCCTAAAGGAGAAAGTGTCCTAAGTAGGACATTTAGAGAACCGAGTATGTTCCGGTGAACACATTTTTAATTGAATTTTGAAGGAAATTTAATAGTGGATTCCCCAATGTGCCACAAAAATGGGGATTTTCTTTTTTGAATTCTGACACAATATGTAGAAGTTATGAGGGGAAATGTGATTTTTTCGGGAGAAAGGGCAGCAGGGCAGTAGAGAAATAGTTGAATTTTTGGGGGGAGGGGGCCAACAAGTTGGGCGGAGTGTGGAAAATGGGGTGGCCTGTGGGGGGCAGAAGACCACCCGTTTTCCACACTCAATAAATAATTTAAAAATAATTTTTTTTAATTAAAATTTTAAAAAATATAATTAAAAATTATTATTTTAAACTGAACATTTTGGGTGAGGTGGTACTTCAATTCCCTTCCTCTACCCTTTATCTCCCCCTAACCCCCAAAATTCTTAGAAAATATGCTATATGTCTTTTAAAACTTGGAGATTTTTTTTTTAATTTTTTTTTGCCATTCTATAGAGGGTGGAATGTACTTATGTTCATCGCTCAAATTCATATTTTAAATAATTTTTTTTGAAAATATTGCAATTCCAAAAACAAAAAGTCTTTTTTAAACTTTTAAACCCCCAACAATGCAGGGTGTTCTTCAACATCCTAAACATCTCCAAATGCAACGAAAATTGGTACACAACTTAGTAACATCATATAGAATGTGAAAGTGAAGTGCAACAGGTTTTGGTAGTGAGGTTTTCTTGATGTAGCCACAGTCAAACGCATCTAAAATTTTCGGGCATGTGTTTTTTGGGGTGATTTTTTCATCAAATGCAATTATCTTCCAATCCGTACAGTCAAAATCAACGAAATTTGTTGTGTATGTTTTACAAATAGTTTAGAACAAGATCTTATAGTTAAAAGGTAAAAGATGACAGTTTTTTGGAATATTTGCATGGGAGAGTAAAAATGGCAGCATTAGAGTTTAAAGGGTTAACCCGTGGGTTTCTGCGTGCAAAGAGCCCCATAGAGCCATGTTTGATCATTTTTCAGTCAAACATTGATTTTCACTTAGCTCTCAATTGCAAATGAAAATGGTCTTAACTTAGAAAGTGTGGGAGCTATCTTCTGCTTTCTAGTCCAATTTACTATTCTTCAAAATTGGTAAAATTATGTTTTGTACAACATTTTAAAGCTCAAAACCCTAAAATTCCAATATACATTGTATAAAAAGGTTTTTCAATCGAATTTCTTATTATGTAAGCTTGAGAAGCATGCTACCTACAGCTTGTTGTTCATCACTATTATTTACATTTTCCCTAAAAATCTCATACTATTTTAGACATTTTTGTAATTACTATGATTTTTACAAGAGAAAAGCTTTGAAAAATCTTATAAAATTTATTATAATTTAAATAATTATGAAAAGAATCATTGTAAATCGGTTTATATGAGAATATATATAATTTTGTTAAATGTGAGAAATTGATGAAGTTTGACCGGGTAAAGGGTTAACCCCTAAACGTCCTCACCTATGTCCAGTTTAGGCAGTTTTGCAAAGATGCATTATAAAATGCAATTAATATGAATATTTAGAACTTGATGTATGAATAAAAGTTATACATTTTTAATTTTAGATTCTATCTATACAGTTAGATCTATGACTACTATCTCTAAACTGGATTTTTTATCGGTTTTGCAGTGTTCTGTCCTTTGTGTTGACGTTCCATAATGCAAAGGCTTTGCCAGTTGTTTAAAAATAAAGAAAAAACTAAGGGAAAAAAAAAAACTGGCTTTAAAAAAATACGAAAAAAGGACAATCTTAGAGTAGCTCCAGAAATCCAGAATTCCAGGGAAATTGTCCAGGGCTTAACCCTTTAGGCCTCCTTCAATGTGGGGATCGGTTGGGTGGAAGGCACTAGAAGACAAGAAGTGAGGTCTCAAGAACCACCCATGCTCCACCCATTTCGGTACAAATGAAATATATACTCTTGTCTTCTCCTGTTTTCACCGATTTCGGTAGAGCTTCCTCCTTTTGAGGACCGGCCACCCACACCGATCCCCACATGGAAGCCTGCCCTTAGTGCCCACGGTGGTTCTAGAGAAGTCACGATTTTTTGGTGATTTTTTTCTTAACCCCTAAAAGCCCGGGTATTGGACAAAACATAGATGTGTTATAATATGTGCCTTCCATATGTATGATGAAGTTTGGTTCAATAAACAAAATGTAGAGTATCATCTCTACAAATTATCCATACAGTCAAACTTCCAAAGATAACTTTAGATCATTTTTTAATGAACTTAAAAGCATTAACCTTTGAAAATTGTATAAATTATAATTTTCAATTTTAGAGTTCAAAATTTAATATGATTGGTTAAAGTTGGGCTATCTATTGTAAACTTCAAAAAAGCAAAAGAAATGATGGAGGGATCATCATTACTTTCTCCAAATAGCAAATTTTATAACACTAAGACAATGTTGAGGTGATCTACTTTGAAAAATTCTCCCGGGTGGAGTTTAACTTGGATTGCCATAATTCAAATTGGGTTGGAAAGTAGACTTGATTTAGTATTTTAAATTATTTTTTATTTTTTCAAAAAACTATTTTTTTGTTCCGGATAGCCCGTTAGATTCGGGCAATGACCAAAAAATGCGTTTGAGCGCTTATGGGTTAAAATTCTATCTGTTCAAAGTAGGGATACTATTAATAGTATTTAACCGTATAAATGTAAGCATAGCTTAACCCCTAAACGTACCAGGGTATCCCTAGAATTGACAATTTGAGAAAAATCATCATAAAGTACTATTCAGAAGAATATTTTGGAATTGATATACACAAGAAAGTTCTAGCTTTTGAATTTTAGATTCCATCCATACGGTTCGATTCACTAATACTATCACCAATATTTAATTATAAAATTTGAAAGTTAAAATTAAAAATTCCTTCTAAATTCGATTACAAAAAAAAAAAATATATTTTTTGAGTAAAATTTGTTGGAATGAATTTGAAATGAGATACTTTTAAATGTGGTGATTCTTTGAAATTTTTGTGTTTCTTAAATCTACGACCTCATTTTTGCAAGGCCACTTTTGAACTACAGTCAATGCAATTTTGGCTTGGTCAACGACTTGACATACTTCTACATTTGTAATTTTAGAAAAATATGTAATCAAGTATGCCTAAATCCAACCGTTAGATAGGAAAACAACTTAGTGATGAATCTCCAAAAAATTGGATGACTTTCATCCAAGCATTGATGAGAACGTAGGGCAGGTTTGAATCTGTTAGTCGTCTAGTTTCTGGACGCTGTGACGTTTAGGGGTTAATCAAACAAGTGCCGGTTAAACCTTGGCAAGATGTTGGATTGGAAGATTATAGTATGTCTTTGTACCGTATAATGCACACTCAAAAATGAGATTTTAGAGGGTGTGTGATTTCAAAGTTAAACATAATTTGGATTAAATTTTCAAAAATGAAAGTGAAGAGGTTAAGCTATGACCTATGTCATCATCTCTTCGTTGCAATCTTGCAAGTCAAGAAAGGACTCACACATAATTATTGTGAATTTTATAAGTGATAGCGATTTGTCCACGTATGGTTTAGGACAAAACATTATACGCTAAAATATGAAAGGAATTGGTACATTGATCAAGATCGGAATACATACACTAATGGAACGTGAACAAGAGAAAAATATCCAAAAAAATAAAACAAGATAACAAACTTCCAAACACAAGAAATACCGCATAGTACATATGTTGTATTTGTAAGTATTTGTTGTATTTACAAGTATTTGCAATATTTAGCGTTTTGGTCATAGGTATTTTGATAGTTGCACAACTCCAAATTGAAAATTTCTTTTTCTAGAAGATGTGTATTATAAATCTCCAACTCTGAACATCACAATTCAAAATCCAATTGTTCCCGGATTTTCTGTTATTTGCGTTTTCAACACATTAGTGACTACAATGTAGTCATCTGGGCACTAAAGGGTTAAGGGCCAAGGACTCATGATTTTAAAATGACAGATTTAATTGATCATATTGTGAAAAATAGAATTTAGATTGAACCAAATTTTACATTACCGGAATCATTGATGAACATGATATGTGTTGTTCGTGAAAGAAATAAATTTGAACAAAAGGAAGTCCGGAAAAGATCAACTTATATAATTGCTAAAAGAAACCATGTTACCCAATTTGGGCTTCTTGGTCCTTTAACCCCTAAAGGACCAACGGTGCATTATTTGGACGATGTATAGATTTCATCCACGTTTTCTCATCCGTCATGCACTTATTGCAAAGAAAAAGAAATACAACAAAATTCTATGGCAAAATAGCTTCAGGCATGTCTGATCCAATTAGAAAGGGGATGATTTCTGAAATTTTTATGCCTCATTTTATGTTGCAGTGATTCACCAAAAATTTCAAAGATTTTAGTCTAAATGTGCTCTTAAGAAAATAAACTCGCAAAATTAATCAACCAAAAAATCTCAAAAAGTCACTACACTTAGAGTATTGCATTTCAACCCATCACAACAAATTTCATCCACAAATTGTCAATATCTTATTCGTAATCCAATTACAATTTTTTTTTGAATTTCATGTTTCAAATTTTATACAAAAATATTGGTGATAGCAATTGCAGATCTAATTGTATGGATAGAATCTAAAATTTATAATGTACAACTTTTATTCATACATCAAATTCAAAATATCCCTCTTGGTTGCATTTTATTATGCATCTTTGTAAAACTGCTGAATTTGGAGAGGGGTGAGGGCATTTAGGGGTTAAAGGGTTAACCCTTAAGCGTCCACACTATAATTTCCCGGTCAAATCTCATCGATTCCTCACATTTTAAATTATATTAATTTTTTCTGGTGTTTCTTTCATATAAGTTGTTGTTAAACCGATTTACCCTAATTCTTTCATAATTATGTTAATAAAAATGAATTTTGTAAGATTTTTCAAAGGTTATTTCTTGTAAAAATCATAGTAATTTTAAAATGCTTAAAATAGTATGAATCTTTTAAGGAAAAGAAATAATAGTGATGAACAACAAGGTGTAAGTGGCATGCTTCCTGAGCTTTCATAAAAAGAAATCAGATAGAAAAACTTTTTATACAATGTATATTGGAATTTTAGGGTTTTGAGGTTTAATGTGCCGTAAAAAAAACAATTTTAACAATATTGAAGAATTGTAAACTGGACTAGAAAGAAGAATATTGCCCCCACACTTTCTTAGTTGAGACCATTTTCATTTGAAATTAGGTACTAGGTAAAAATCAGCGTTTGACTGTGATACTACCAAACATGGCCCCATGTAGCTCTTTGAACGCTTAGGAGGTAACATAACAGTTTAGTGGTTGGTTTTATATACCGATTTATTTAGTTTTTTATAGGGTTAAAAGTGCCACATGTCATCTTGTGATTGGTTTAGGATGACTTGGACCTCTCAACATTTGATGTGGAAGTTCAATTTTGACAACAATTTGAATCCGATTACAACGTACAGTATAGCACTAGTTACAAGTGTCGAGAACCCTTTTATTCTTACACGAGCCCTTTAATTCCAAACAATAATTTGTTGTTTTTCTTCTCCGAAATTTCAATGAAATTAGTTTCTACATAAAGTGCAGTGTGCATGCTCTCTATAGCAAATGCAAGCTTTTAAGCATTTTAAATTACTATCTTTAGTGGAAATCTATGAACTCTTACAACTACTGTAGAATGTTGTAAATCCTTAACCCCTAAATGCCTAGAGCCCTCTCCAAATTCGGCAGTTTTGCAAAGATGCATTATAAAATGCAACTTAGAGGGATATTTTGAACTTGATATATGAAAAAAAGATTGTACATTATGAATTTTAGATTCTATCCATACGGTTAGATCTATGATTGCTATTACCAATAATTTTGTATAAAATTTGAAACGTGAAATTCAAAATTATTTTGTAATTCAATTACGAATAAGATATTGACAATCTACGGATGAATTTTTTTGTGATTGGTTGAAATGTAATACTCTAAGTGTAGTGATTTTTGGAGATTTTTTGGTTGCTTAATTTTATGAGTTGACTTTTTTTAGAGCACTTTTACACTGAAATCTTCATTATTTTGGGTGAATCACTACAACATGAAATGAGGCATAAAATTTCACAAATCATCCCCTTTCTAATCAGATCACATATGCATGCAGCTAACATATCTACTGTAAAAATTCCACACTGCTAAAAGTGCATGGCGGATGAGAAATTATGGATGAAATCTGTACATCGTCCAAAAAATGGACGCTTAGGCAGGTAGGGGTTAAGAGACTCAAGAAATAAAGTTTTCAAGACTTATTTGTACGTGGATACTGTTTTTTGGACAATTGGTGTACTATAATTAGATTAAATCATATAAATAGCAAGTATGCTCAATGAAGCATATCCTTCTGTAGAAGATCAAAATCTAACGGTAGACATTGTTATAGATGTTGTGTATTGTAAGGCATATATTGAGAGTTTCTACTTATAGTTGTTGAACGGCTACATGTTCAAACTCTATCCCACAACTTAGACTTGTACACATTTTTAATCGAAGCATATGAGGACATCAAACTAGACTATTGATGCTCTTCATATACGATTTTTGCATAGTTTTTAGATTTGTCTTTAATTTTATATAGAATTTTGAAGTTGAAGAACCATGTTTTTATGGTTCATATGCTATTTTTATAGACTGACTAACGATTCCAAAAAACCACACAATAATGATCAATAGAGACGTGATCATATAAATGAGCTCTAAAATAAATTAATGAATCCGCGTAAAGAAAAAAACACAATTGCAAGTCATTCTTTGAAGTTTGGGAAAACCATTAAAAATGCAATACTTGTGGGATCTTAAAAAAAAATCTTACATGTGGTTTAGTACTAGTTTAACCCCTAATGGGTCCAACCACCATATTTTAAACGTTTTTGGGCTACTTTCAACTTTGAAGACTTGTGTCTTTTGCATCCAGTGTCTGATTTCAATACAGCTTATTAGAAACGATGCCTTTACTACTCTACTTTTTCTGGTAAAATTTTCAGATAAATTCAAGTTGTTATGATTTTTTGGGAATCATTTTAGTACGCGGGGGTTCAAATTGAGTTTACTAAAGTGCATTTTTGCACTTTTGGATGGCTGCAACTCTAGGGGCTGGTTTCTTTTTCATCCATTGTCTGTTTTTAATAAACATTTTTGGGTTAGATTTCCCTAGAAGTCTAGTTGTTATAGTAAATTTTTCATGTCAGTTCAAGTTGTTCTTAACCCTGAAGCGTCCACACTACAATTACCCTGTCAAACCTCATCAATTCCTCACATTTTCAAATATATATTATATTTTCTGGTATTTTTCTCGTATAAGGTATTGTTAAACCGATGTTCCCTGATTTTTTTGATAATTATATAAATATAAAGAAAATTATAAGATTTTTCAAAAAACAATTCTTGTAAAAATCATAGTAATTACAAAAAAGCTTAGAATAGTATGATTTTTTCACGGAAAATGTAAATAATAGTGATGAACATCAACATGACAGTGGCATCCATCTTGAGCTTATATATAAAGACATTCGACAGAAAAACTTTTTCTGCAGTGTATATTGGAATTTTAGGGTTTTGAGCTTTAAAGAGTTGCAAATAACAAAATTTTAACAATTTTGAAGAACGGTAAATTGGACCAAAAAGTAGAAGATAACTCCCACACTTTCTTATTTGGGACCATTTTCATTTGTGATAAGGAACTAGGTTAAAATCAACATTTGATTGAAAAACGACCATACATGGCCCCACGGGGCTCTTTGCACGTTTAAGGGTTAATGTTTGGGAACCATTCTAGAGTACGGGTCAATTTTGGCCACTTCTTTCTTTTTGGATCTAAAAGGATGCTTTTTGAGCTACTTTTTGACATTTCAAAGCCATTTTTGGATACATCAAAGATATTCATTAGTTTTCTGAACCAGTTTTTTTACATGTTGATTTTGAACTACTTAATATTTTAGAGCTTTTCATTTGAGTAGGTTTAAACATAAAATTTGAACTCAAATGTGTTGCTAGGAAAATTTCAGCATCCATTTTCAACACTAAAACATTATGATCTTGCAATCTATGTGGCCAAATGACTCTAAATTTGTTTCACATCATCTACTACATGTACAGTACAAGATTGTACAATTGATATTTCTATACCTCACTTATATTTAGACCTATAACACTTCAAAAGTAATGGTGTTTTTAAACCCAAAAAAACAAAGGACGCTTAGGGGTTAAGGTGTACTATTTTTTACAAAATTTGTACCTTTGGTATAGAAGCTCTAAAATATGTCTTTTTTAAAGTCTAGGTAGTAGCTAGAAGTCTTTTTATTTTAAAATTTTGTTTTGGTTGCATTTTTATTTCATTGATTTTCAATTATGATTAGATGAACTACCTTTTTGCAATTTAGGGCTAAACAAAATTTTGTTGTATTTTCAAGGACCTCCCAATCTTTGGTTTATGATTGAATTTTTCCATTGTGTTCTTTTTTTCATTCCCAAAATCTATTATGATATGCCACTAAGAGTATATCCCAAATAGACTAAAAGCATTTTGGATTATGCGGTATAGTTAAATACAATGTAGTGAAGTATAGAAGCATAACAAAACAACACACAAAAATACAAGCGAAAATATGAAGCCAAGTAGGCAAGGAAATGGCCTTTGAGACCTTGAATTCCTAAAGGACCAAAGTCTTGAAATAGTGTAGGACTTTTGGCAGGTTGTTGTAGTTAAAAAAACTGGTATTATATTTTGGATTTTGTTAGATAGGTCTTAACCCCTAAACGTTCTCACCCTTTTCGGATTTGGCAATTTTTCAAAGATGCATTATAAAATGCAACTACGAGGGATATTTTCAAGTCGATGAATGAATAAAAGTGGTACATTGTGAATTTTAGATTCTATCCATACGGCTAGATTTGCAAATGCTATCACCAATATTTGTGTACTAATTTTCAAACTTAAAATTTAGAGCTCTTTTATAATATGATTACGAATAAGATATTGACAATCTAATAATGAAATTTTTTGTGATGGGTTGAAATGTAATACTCTAAGTGTAGTGATTTTTGGAGATTTTTTGGTTGCTTAATTTTAGTAGTTGACTTTTTCAAGAGCACTTTTAGACTAAAATCTTCCAAATTTTGGGTGGAACACTACAACATGAAATGAGGCATAAAAATTTCACAAATCATCCCCTTTCTAATCGGATCACACATGCACGGAGCTAACTTCCCATAAAAGTTTCAATAAAAAATCCACACTGCAAAAAGTGCATGATGGATGAGAAATCGGAGTTCAAATCCGTACATCATGCAAAATATGCATGGTTGGGCGGTTAGGGGTTAAGAACCAATATCTAATGCGTGGTCAACTTTCAACCAATTTGTCTTATGGGTTGAAAGTTAAAGTTATAAGGCTTTTTGTGAAAGTACTCCTTAAGCCAACTAAAAAAATTGCTTTAAAAAAAAATCTAAGATTATGGTTGCTTAGATTTATTATTACATGGAAAGCTTTTATTCGTTTCCACTTCATTGATGGGATGAAAAAGATAAAGATGTTTAGTTTGTAGCAACTAGGGCATCTTTTAGGAGGAGAAAGGACGTATATTGTTCATTTTGTAGCTTTAGACTTTCTATAGAAATTAGAAATCTTTTTGTTAATTTTTTTTCCCTACTTCAAGAGCAAGCTACAATCTTTGTGTTGTTTTTTAGATCAAAATGTTATGAAAAGTAAAATTCACAAAAAATCGCATCAAAGTGCAAGTGATTCAACATTTTTTGCAACTCCTTTCATTGAAAATTGATTTTGATTATGCTATACTCGTTCATTTACTTTGAATGTTGATACATAAGTACCGAACATGATTTTCATTGTAAATGAATTATTTCTTAACCTTTAAGTGCACAGGGTTTTTGCTACAAACTAAATGTGTTATAATATGTGTTTTATACAATTTTCTTGAAGTTTGTAAAATGTGAAAGTTGTCACGTGTAATCTCTACATTTCATCTACATTTCATCTCTACATTACATATTTTATGCATGTCTTATTATAAAATCATTGTATTTATTTACGACATTAAGAAAATTATTTTTGAATTTACAAATACATCATGATTTTTTTGGGTGATTTTAGAATTGAAATTGTATCATTGATTTTGAACCATAAGGTCATGATTGATTTATGAAACTAGCTATGAAGTTTTTTTATATTAAATAATAATAATATATTTATTTTACTAAAGAATTTTAAGATTATTAATAATGTTGAGAGAAGAAAACTCCTTGTTAATCATTTTGATCTTAATGAATTTTATTTTCTTTACAACATTGAAATCAAAATCATTTCATTTTCTTTTTTGAAATTAATACATTGAAAATATTAAAACATTAAAACAATTAAATAATTTAAAAAATGTATAAACATTGAAAAGGGTTGAAATTTCTAGAATTACAAAAAGTCAAGATGGTTTTTATCACCAAGTTACAATAGCATGTTTGTACAGAGTAAATAAAAATAACATTTATAATCGTAACTAAAGTTGTATTCTAGCATTCATAACTGTATAATTTTAAAAAAATTAAATATCGGATAAGATCAATTATACTTGTATATTTAATTATGGTTTTAATTTTAAAAAAAGTATCAATCCTAATATTGAATATACAATATAACTTACTTATGCCATGTTTACATTATGATAGCTAAATTGTAAATATTCATAATTTATCTTCCATATTTTATTTTATTTTCCTCAATTTGTAGGTTTCTTTTTAAAATATGGATGTCACTATGTGAAAAATTAAAGGTTTAATTGGAATTTTAGTTTTAAAAATTTTTCATTCAAAAACTATTGCTCTATTATGTATGGCATAAAAATAGAACTTACTTAAATCTAGCTTGTGAGTAAAGAATATGATCCTTTGTAGAAAATTAAACTACCATCATAGTATTTAAAACTAAAATTATAGTTTTTATTATAATTAGTTGATTATTTAATTTTTCAATGTTATATTACAAATTACTTGTAAAACACCTATTTCAAAAGAAATTATTATTGTATTGAATGATGATGCAACTATCAAAAGGTGGCCGTAGTTTTTCAACTGTAAGCAATTTCCATGGAAACCCTTATTCTCATAGGCAGAATAAAAATAATAATTTGAATGTTAAAGATAATCATAATCTTTTGAAGATAGAATGGAAATTTTAGAAAAAGATAAAACTTCAAACTACAATAATATAGAACGGATGACTAATATTGAAAATGATCCGAATATTATGAAATTTGTAGATGAAAACAATGTAATACCACAAGTTAATGATGAAAAAGTAGAAAATGGTCAAAATCACCTTGAAGAGAGTAATGAATTCAATAGTGAAGAACAATTTCAATCAGATAATAAAAAACATATTTGTTTCCATAAAGACCATCCTGCAAAAATAACCCATAAATCAAAAATTCTTCTTGCATCAATATTTAATAAAAGCACTAATGAAACTATCAAAGAATGGTATAGAAATAAAAGTAGAGAAATGACATCATCATATAGAGAAACATATTACAAAAAGCAACAAGAAAATTTTCTTGAACGAGCTAAAAATGTGAAATTTGAAGATGGCCAAACAAATATGTTGTTAATGTCCCTACCAACTCCTAAGATGCCATTAAAATATTCAGCATATAATTTCATGGAAGATGATCCCCTTGCAAAATATAATTTAAGAGGCTTAATGACTGAACGTTTAAAACCTCCAAATTCCAAAACACATGAAAAAAATTTGATCAATCATGATAGTGATTGTATTGATTGCAATCGCTTTCAAATTAAAATAAAACATTTAGAAAACCAGTTAGGAGACTATAGAAAATTACAAAAACAATCACTCCAACTCAAAGCTGAACAAAGTGAAAAGAAAAGGCTTGCAGATTATGTGACCCTCCTTGAAATTAAACGTAATCCAATAAATAAACTCAATGCTAAAATCAATCAGCTAGAACAAAAAAATTTAAAAATTTCAGAACATAATAATATTATAGCAACCTTAGAATGTGAACTTCAAAAAACAAAGGAATGTAATCAATGGTTTCATGAAAGAATAAAAAGTTTGGAAAATCAATTCCAAGATTCTCAATAGGATGGAAAATACAATTCTCATAGAAAGTGGAAAGTATCAAAACTTTATGATACATAATAGATTAATGTTCAGTGGTCATAAATACATCATTTATAGGTTTAAATGTTTGAGGTAATAGTTTGTCAAGTTATTTTATAGCTTAAAGGATTTCAATAAAAATATTTTATATACAATATAATAGGCTGAGCAATTTTTTTACTATAATAAAAAAACGAACTTACCATACTATAAACTTCTAAAATTATTTTTTTGGTAATTTTTATTATACAAAACATTATGATCCGATCACATTTCAAAAATCACATTTCAAAAATCTTATCATAAACTATTGATTAAATATCAGAATAAATGTAAATGTATTTAAAATTTAATTATAAATGCATTATATATAAACGAATATTTATTTTATAATCTAATCATATTTTTAAAATGTATTTTAGGTGTAGAATGAATTAATATTTTTGGGACAAATTTTTAAAATCTTTAAGGTTTGATGCAATTTTCGCCTCAAGATAATCAATTTAATTCTTAAATCTTTGTTAAAGTTTTGTATGGATTTAGATTATTAATTTTTATCAAAAACATTATATGGTTTGGAGTACCAATTATTTTACCTTTTATTATTTTATTTTATTTCATTTTGTTCCTTTATTATAATTTTTGGTAAACTCTTTCAAAAAAGTCCTTGGGATTGCAAACACAAATTCCTAATTGCAAATAAAAATTATAAAAACCTTAAAGAAGCATGAAATCATACAAAGTGTTTGTCTCAAAGATATTAGAATCTCAATCCAACTACTTGTTTATATTTGTTTTTTTGACTTTATAAGATTTTCAAATGTATTCATATGGATAAATTCACTTGTATCGAAACTAGTTAAGAGTATAAATCACAACAAAGTATACCATTCAATTGCTTCAGTACCTATATCATTGACAATACTTGAAATATAGATTATGATATCTTTTTGAAAAACAAAAGAAAATGACATGCCTTAACCTCTAAAGGACCATGCTCATACTTAAAAAATTATTTGTTTCTCGTGATGCTTTCAAGAAGAGTTGTATCTCTTAACCCCTAAACGTTCTCACCCTTTTCAGATTTGGCAATTTTCCAAAGATGCATTATAAAATGCAACTAAGAGGGATATTTTCAACTTGATGAATGAATAAAAGTTGTGCATTATGAATTTTAGATTCTATCCATATGGTTAGATTTGCGATTGCTATCACCAATATTTGTGTACTAATTTTCAAACTTAAAATTTAGAGCTCTTTTGTAATATGATTACGAATAAGGTATTGACAATCTAATAATGAAATTTGTTGGGATGGATTGAAATGTAATACTCTAAGTGTATTGATTTTTGGAGTTTTTTTGGTTGCTTAATTTTAGTAGTTGACTTTTTCAAGAGCACTTTTAGACTAAAATCTTCGAAATTTTGGGTGGAACACTACAACATGAAACGAGGCATAAAAATTTCACAAATCATCCCCTTTCTAATCGGATCACACATGCACGAAGCTAACTTCCCATAAAAGTTTCAGTAAAAAATCTACACTGCAAAATGTGCATGACGGATGAGAAAACGGAGTTCAAATCCGTACATCATGCAAAATATGCATGGTTGGGCGGTTAGGGGTTATTTGGTGTTCATGTAGAAAACTTCACTGTTGAAGCTCAAAGGAGACTTAGTTGTGACACTGTATATCAATTTCAGAACAATCTACCGTATATATTACATAATTATAAGGTTTAATCATGAGTTGTTTTCTAAAAAAATTGAGCAAAATTCTCATAAATAATGACTAACATTCTCATAAATTCTAGAACCATAATTAGGGTTTGAAATTTCAAGAGCATACAAAGATGTATTGTATCTAGGTGCTCACAAAAAATAGAGTTCTAAAACTAAATACAACAACAATGATTGATTCTAAAATATTTATGTTTGGGTGAAGTGACTTGTTGGCGACTTGTTGAGCCGATGTATGTGATTGTTATTAATTGTTGCATTGCATAAAATGTGTAAAGATTTCAAATTTATTTTTGAAATATTCCAAAATATTCCAAAATAATATAAAATATGTAAAAAGATTCCAAAGATTATGAAAATATTCCTTTTAGAATATATTTAAACATATTCCGTAATTATTATAAAGTGTTAATGATGCAATAATGGCACATGTTTTACATTTTTTTTGACAAATGTGACTTCCTAGTGTGAAAACGCCCTCCAGGTCATCAACATCTCTAACTACCATGTCCCAAGTTCACGTGCGTTGATATTTTAGTTTTTTCCTGGTGGATCGATCAACGTAATTGTAAATCTTGAAGGATTTTTATGTTCTCGTAACGGACATTTACAATTCTTTAGTTAAATGGTAATCCAAATAAGTTATTAAAGTAGTGAAATTATTTTTGGACACAATGCGTACACCTGGTCCTTTAGGGGTTAGATCCCATTCTAGACCTTTAAAGAGTTAGAACAGATTCAGTTATTTTATAAATAAAAATATCATTTTGTATAACCAATTTTTTTGGATAATTTTCAAAGAAGGATACAGTCATAAAAATGATTGAATTATTTTTTACAACATGTTCAAAAATCAGTTATAGTAGCTTCTCCAATACACTCATTTTAACCCTTTTAGTAATGTGGATGGTATGATTTTCTAAAATATTCCATTTTAAAATATGAATTATGTGAATGAATTTGCTATTGGATGATTTTTACTTCAAATTTGGATGAAATCATTAATCAAGTTCAAAATATCCCTCTTAATTGCATTTTATCATGCATCATTGCAAAACTGCCCATTAAGGCATTTAGGGGTTAAATTATGTAGGCATTTAGGGGTTAAATTATGTGCAAGCATCTCAATTGTACATGTTTATCCCCAAGATAAGCTCAATAAATCAACATATAATTTAGTTGCTTGCTACCTTTGGATAGTGTATCTTTGAGGTCCCTGTGCATTAACACCTAAGGACGTAGGATTCATGGTTTTAGAATGACAAATTTTAATTGATCAAACTGTGAAAAATAGAATTCATATGAGAACAAAGTTATATCACCAAAACTAGTAAAAACATTGATTGTGTTAGCATAATTTTGAACGAAAGGTTGTCCACATAGGACCTACTGACTTGGGGAAGTCACTTAGTGTAAATTTTGGTATATACATGAGCGAACAAAGGGTATTTAATGGGGGCTCTGAAATAATTGGAATGTTATACTATTTATAGTATATTTAGAATATATTAATGGTATATTCTAGGATCATTCTCAAATTAGTTAAAAAAAACACCCTATATTACTTCTAAAAATTTACAAAATTTATCTCAAAAAAATAAAAGACACCCTATATTTGGTTTCTCATAGTTATCTAAATTTTTGACAGTGACTTCCCCGGGCCTACTGAAAACTACTAGAAAAACAAGACACCCAATTTGGGCTTCTTGGTCCTTTAGGGATTAATCCAAATGGAAGTCTTGGAACAACATTTCATAATAATGTTGTTGAAACCACATTGTTGTAAGCACCTCCTCCCACGGGTGATTTTGGATGGTTGATGTACTTAGTGCAGTCTTCTCCTTCATGCTCTAAGGTAACTATACTTTAAAGCGTCTCCCTTACCAACTGAGCCTATTTACACATATAAAACATAAAGTATTTTTGGTGCATCTTAATAGCAAGTTCAAGAGGATTCCAATGCACTTTAGCACGCATTATTTGGACACCGTATGAATAGGTTATGAATTTCCAAAGTGCTGACTATATGTTGACTATAAAGCAACCCTAAATTGTGATGTTTAGGTTGTGCACACTCTCATCAACAATAGGGAGTCAAAATCTACTCATTATGGAAGATTGAGCTAGGGACGATTTAACGAAAAGGTTGCTTTTAGATATAGTTACCTTAGGTTTTCCACTGTGAATTCTTAGAGTTGGAATTAAACCAAAGTTTTGTTTCCTTCGTTAAGCCATGTAATCAAGTTTGAACCCATGGTTACCAATAGGAATTGAACTACTAACCTAATAAGCCTAAGCAAATCAATCAAACTCAACCTATTATTTTAGGGTGGGTGAAGAAGGTTTAATTTTTTAAAACTCATTTAGGCATGGACTTTTGATGAAGTTAAAACATAATGAACTTTGTGACTTGTAAATAGACTTGTTGTGGGCATTTGTATGGTAGGGTCAACCAATTTTTTTGTCCTGGCGCATGAAAAGTGAATTTTCAAAACATCATAAACAAAAATAGCGGATCAATCTTAGTGTAAAATTATTTTTAGATGGTCTAGGAATGTTAATCTTGTGTTATTATTACTAAAAAATTTATAAAAAAAATGGTAATGATATTCTCATTAATACATTGGATTCTTTAAAACACTACAGGTCCCAATGCACAAGTGCATCCTAATTTCATTCAAATTTCATGAAAGAGAAGGCATTTCATGTAATCTTGAGATATAATTTTTTTATATTCAAACATGTAAAAATAAACATACGTAAATTTTTCGAATTTTTCTCGAGGACTTTTTTAAAAATTTAAGTATTTCAACTGAATTATTTTGAATTTTAGCTAATTCATTCATTATAAAAAAATGAAAGTTTTTATTTTTTGGATGTTCTTTAAAATAATGTTTTTCAAATGGAGTTTCAATTAATTTTGAAATATGGAATCAAACATGGACAATTTTTAAAATAAAATTTTGGATAGAAACCCGGATAGACATTGGTCAAACTGGTATTAAAATGGTAGTTTCGAAATTAATTTTTCTAAGATAGATCAGTTTTGACAAACTAAATATTGATTATATGGTTAGTATAATGTTGATGCGTACTCATTGTGCATTTTATTTTTCATTGTGCCAATGCTATACATTTTCAAAATTAGTTTAAAAACTTGGAGGGGTAACCATGTGAAAAATAGAAAACCACGTGAGTTAAACTATAGGGTCATTTTTATACATGGGAAGAAAAGTTTCTACCTAATTTTAAATTTTTATGTGTAACATAGGATGCTTTAAATTCAAATAAGGAATAATTTGAGAATCTACTTAGAATATACCTATAATATTCTAGAATATGCCCCAAATAATCTAAGTATGTGATAGTCTCCATTCAAATACCCTCTTGACGCACGTGGTTACACTAAATACATGTTAGTGACCCCGATATGTGGTTAGTAGATTCATTCAACAATTACTCATCCAAGAGGCATAGAGGTACATTACAATATCCCCCTTAAGAATTGACATTGTCCTCAATGACAAAATTAGGATACCCTTGCCTAAAATCCACCTCTCTTTTCCAAGAAGCTTCCTCAATAGAGTAATCCTTCCACTTCATCAACAGTCTTCGGAATGACCGATTCCTTAGATGTTAGATATCTACTTTCAAGATCCTTTTAGATTCAGCCAATAGTTCTCCCTCACGAGCAACTTTAGGAAACTCAAGCAACACATGCTTAAGATCTGAGACATACTTCCTAAGCAAGCTTACATGAAATACATTATGGATATTCCAACCATTCGGCAATTTTAATTCATAAGCTATTGGTCCAATCCTTTTCAAAATTGGAAATGGACAACAAAATCTAGGTGACAACATTCTAGACTTACAAAGCGTTAATCGAGATCTCTGAGGTGTTACTTTCAAAAACAATGAACAATGAGTTATAGACCTTAGATTTCATTTTTACATCCTTCTCATAGGAGGTCCATAACAATTTGTCCTAATCTCCAAAATTGTGAAGATGTGTTGTAAAGATTAACATAAGAGAATAATTTGAGTAGATTAAAATGAAAATTGTACAACATGTTCCATATATCATATTCTAACAATTAAATCTATTTGCACTAACCAATATTTATTAATAAACTCATAAATAAGAAAATGAAAATTTCATTTAAATTTGATCATAAATTGAATATTAAAGATTTTCACACAAAAGTTGTTGCAATTTTTTGAAATACAAAGTTCAAAATATAACACCTTTTCAAAATTTTAAATTACCGTACGTAATATTGAAACTATTTTTTTTAACTAAAAATAATAATTATCAAAGTGAAACATGCTTTTGTTCTTTCAATTCTAGAATTGTTGACGTTTGCACAATATAGATCACTTAATCATGACATGTTTATTGTTTTTTTTTTTTTTTTTTGGTGAAACTCATCTAGATTCTCTCTAGGATCTTTCCTAAAAAACACTCCGTATTATTGGTGAGGAGCTGGGAGCTCAACTTTCTTCCAAAAACAAACATTGTATATATTACATTGCAGTATGTTTATGCACACTATGTGTTTATGTGAAATCATGCATTATAAACCAATTTCAAAAATATGTCAAAATATGTCAATAACAAAATGAAAAATGAAATAAAGAAACATGTAAACTCATGTACATGTCAACTATGGAATGGAACTTTAGATTGTCAAAATTGATTTATCGTGAAAAATTTGAATTTCAAAACTTCCATTTCAATAACATTTTTTTCAATTTGTGACCAAATTTTAAATGTGAGAAAACGCCATCAAAATCTGCAATCTAATCTTATTTTAGATTATTTAGATTATATTTTATATTATTATTATCAAATATTATGTAATATTTATTTACTTAGTTGTATTTATGTATATGTGTCCATAGTATAGCAAAGTATCCCAAAATTATGACATTTTCAAATTGAACTTCTGCATACTTTTTTATGAATTGGAGTGCACATTTGGTAGCATGATATGCTAGTAATTTAGATTCTTTTATTCAACCATATTAGGGTGTTTTCATGGGAGGGCGTTCAAAATGTGTAGCGTGACATCGCATAACAAGCGATATGTGGCGCTAAACATTTGTTGTTAGTCATTGAAATTAGTTTTTTGGCAAAAAGCTAACCTCAGTGAAATGGTATTTTAGGATTCTATGTATATTAATAATTTTAAAAATAATATAGGACCAAAATGGAATACATGGCATTCAGTGTCGTTGTAGAATAAATACGTTATTGCCTTAATTGATACGTTTCATTGAAAATATAGTGATGGCAATAATTTCCTCAATTCCTATAACATAAAGGTATCATATTCAAAAAAGATTCCAAAAGATTCTGTGAGCAAAGTGGATATTAGAGGTTTATGGTGGCAATTTTTGTTTCTTTACATTAAATGCCCCTTAAAATGGCGAGTTCCTCAAAAAATTCTTGCGAGCTTGATAGGATAATTAAACGGAGGATGTGGTGTGGCTGGAATATGTATTTGATGTCGTTTGCAAGTGGATTAAATGACATCAACATGAATATTCCAAAAGTTTATGAAAAGATTCCCAAACAATATAAAATATTTTAAAAGATATTAAAAATTTCCAATTTTACTACATTAAAATGTGTTTGGTAATTTCCCTATTTATTATATTATGTTATTAATGCAACTGCTTTACAACATTAGAAACTTTTTTTGTTGAAAACTATGACACCCTTGTGCGAAAACACCCATCAAGAATGATATTATGTGTTTTGAATTCTTTTGGTGGACTCATAATATCATTCTTAGTGTATCTTTCTAAATCCCCATAACTTAAAAAGTTTTGAAATACATTACCATTGTCAAGATCTAATTTTTCAAAAAATCAAAAATTATAAAACAAGTGCATTGAGAAGGTTATTTGAATGAACAATACCATACAAATGTCCTTGTTTACCAAAAAATATTAGAAATTTACACATTACAATCAACAAATATCTATGAGAATACTGAGGAAGATTTAGATAGATGAAAAAATATCCGAAGGATAAATCCGTAAATCTTGTTATCTTTGTCCAAAACTCATTTAGGAGGTCATACATACCTCCTTGGAATATGGGAGTTTATTAAAAATGTACTATAGATGGGAAAACCTTGGTGCATGGATACCAAATTTCAAAATTTATATACAAAAATAAAACCTTCTAAAACTTTTCGATTCTTCATCACGGTTTGTAAATTTCCAGTTTATCAATCAATGCAAATGTTAGATTTATTCGATGAAATGAGTGATTTATCAAAGTTGTAGCTTATTAATTGATTTTAAAAATAAAGCATCATATTTACTACTAAAATGGGACAATTTTAATGGGACATTTTAAATCCATTACAACACAACCAAAATTTTAGAGAAGATTGCAAAGTGTTCACTGACATCATTCTAGTAATTAGAAACATACATCTTTAAAAAGCTTGGATGAGATTAACATTGATATCCATATTTGTTTTTACAAAATGTAAAAAAAAAAATTAGCGCTTTGCTTTTACCGCACAACTAGTGACGACACAAAAGACCATGAAATCGAAAAAACGTGAAAGTATAGGTTATTTCACACAATGGTTGTCGAGGAAAGAATGGAACAATCATGAAAAGAACTCGAGGAAGGTCATTCAAAGATGTGAAAGGCTAGGTTACATCATAAAAAGTCCTACCCTAAAACTGTCGACTGACGTTTTGTTGCCTCGTTTACAGACCTTATAAGCGTTGGGAACCCACAAGTGAAACCTATAGTCACCAAGACCCAACTAAACCAACTCCGGTCTAAGGTCGTCACTGGAATTTTAACAAATAGTGTCAAATTTTTACTTTTAAAAGGTGGAAATTATTATCTTTTATGATTATTCAAAGTTTAAAAATTCTAAGTTGATTTGCCAAAATATTAGAAAAAAATTGCACTTTGACTACATGGACTTTGACTCAGTATATTTGATTCTTATTTTTAAATGCAAAGCTCGTCAAAGATTATGAATGTCACACAGTCAATTGATATTATAATACATTTAAGGTTATAAATTATATTATAACATTTTTTTGCAACCCAAGGTCCTTTAGAACTTCAATATAGTGTCATAGTTTGAAACCTTTTTAACAACGACGCTACCGTGCGAGCGTAGAACGGAGAGCGTAAGAGCGGAGATTGGTGATTTGGAGAGCGGAGAGCATACAATCTTGCTAAATCAAAATTTTGGCTTTATTTTTAGAAAAAATATTTCTAAAATTAGCGTTTTACTATTTATAGTAATTTAAAGGGGCCTATGACCGCTGGACCTAAGACCGTGTGTTTGTAGTGCAGGATGTAAAATTTTGCAGTAAATCTGCAAAAAATTGGGAAAAAAAGTAGAAAGGGAGATAATTGGACTAACATATAGTATTATATTTTAAAGTTTTTTTGTGAATACATGATCATTGAAGTCACACTTAGTGAGCAAGTACTCCAACCAACTACAAGTGATAGTGTTGTAATTCGTAATAGAAATCTATGATTCTACTCTCCCCCTAAACCGCAAAACAACATCAGCAGTCTATTTACCAATCTTCGGTTTAGGGTTTCTAGACCACAACAAAACACGGCATCTAAAACTAAGGAATCTTGATAATCCCTGCAGCTACCAGAATCTGCTGGACTTCGTCCATGCTTAGAGTGGGGGCATGGATGAAAGTGTCCACTTTGTAGTCTAGCTTGCAAAGGAAGCGAAAGACATAGTAAAGGTGCTTGCAGTTGACGTACATGCCACGCCTTCCAATTGCAGAAGAAGTCATACTGTGGTAATGCGGGCACGTACAAGCCGGAAAATTGCAGAGAGTGATGTTGTAAATGTTCGCGTTAGGCTCCACTCCAGATTGTAGGACAACGATCGCTCCTAGACCCGGATATGGAAGGAGGTTCACTTGGACAATCGTTGCCTTCACGTTGCGAGCGCTCTCCCATTGGTTTCTGTGAGCTTCTGCGGGCGCTTTGGTGTTGCGGCGCACGCTCTTGCCGCTCCGGATGGTGG
The DNA here is from genome assembly GCA_022496805.1 of Pohlia nutans. Lineage (NCBI taxonomy): Eukaryota > Viridiplantae > Streptophyta > Bryopsida > Bryales > Mniaceae > Pohlia > Pohlia nutans. The sequence goes on along the minus strand of CM040092.1, from coordinate 10,011,290 downwards.
GGACTCGATCAAAATTCGGAGGTTTCGGGTGAGTCCACAACACCGTCTCAAAGACCTTGGACCCTGCGAAGAGGCGCCGTGGCCAGAGCGGAGTCGTAGATTGAAGGTGGAAACCAGCCTCTTGGAGCTCCAAGATCTCGTGACGGGAGAGATCGGTCCCAGTCAGGACTAGCCAAACATCAGGGATCTCCGGACGCGTTATAACAAACCCACGTTTAGGACCCATTACGCACCTAGCAATTTGATCTGGACAGAACCAGAAATCTTCAGTGTCGCTTCCCTCAGCCCGAAACTTTTGTTTCAAGCCTCTGTAGGTAGGAGCTGCAGTTGCTTTGCCTCGTCTGATGATGAGCATCTGGCACTTGGAATTGTTATTTGCTTGTACAGTACAGCGTGACATCATTTTTTGGACATTTGCGTTATCCGCGCAATGTGCCATTTGGTCATGTCGCAGTCTGTTTCCAGAACGCGTGACGTGAAGGGCACAAAAGCTTCAGGAGTACGTGTCTCCTATGCAGACTGACGAGCAACAACTGACCTTGTCTGGACACGCGGGTGCGAGAAGTTTACCTTGTCTGGACGATGGGAGTCACCTTTTGAACCAATAGGCATGTCTAACTTCCTCTTCGTAGAACCAAAAACCTCCTCGCCCTCTAGATGCGGAACACGGTTGCAGAAATCTTCACCACCGGGCATTTCAACAAGGGCATCTGCACTCTTCTTTCCGTCTTATGATTGCAAGGCTCGCTTCAGTTTCAAGTCGTGTTTCGAAGGGCCTTTACCAGACGTTCCGCCACACAAGTACAAACGGTAGTTGGTCATTTGCATGAAGGCCCTGGCCCAGTCGTCGGTGGTTGCTACAAAGAGGTTGGATCCGCGATTGCCTGAAGACTGCAGCCATCTGTTGTGAACAGTCTCTGCCAGATTGCAGGTCGGGATGTCTGCGAGTTCTTCCGGAGTATGGTTCTGGATAGACAAGAGGAAGATAGACATCAGAGGTAATTAACACAATTACAATCCTAAGCCAAGGTCACACGCTTCTCAGAAAGTCGTAGCCTATGAAGAAACAGAATGTCAAAGTTGAAGGGAGTATAAGGGACACACCGTTTCCATAAAGTATTATTATAGTTTTGAAGCGAAACCGAAGGAAGGAAACTCAAAGATGACATCTTCGTTGTAATGCAGCGGAAGGAACTGGACTTGCTTAATATCTATTGAGTTGTAATTAATCTATTTGAACACATTCCTAGAGCCCTTTCTAGCCCCAAGCAATCTCAGGCATTTGACAACACTATGATTGTTAGATGGAGAATGAGTTGGCAGCTTATTAGTTGAAGGACAACTACCTGCAGAAGATTGGGGATTAGGGTGAGAGGAGTGAAGAAGAATTGGATTGTGATCTAGATCCTCTGGGACTTCATCGTCACTTAGTTCAAAAATTGTCTCTAACTCTGGCTCAACTTTCACGCAAACGGGAAGAGTCGTTTGCATTGTGCAAGTAGATTACTCTTTAGGCATTAGGAGTTCAGTGGATGCGCCCATCAATGAATCGGTGAGACCGTACACTCTATATCTACCCGGCCTAAGCAACCAGACTTTCCCATCCTCATTAACAGTTGAGAACTGCCCAACGGTGTGCGTAAGCTGCCCAGATTGAGTATCGAATATTTCCTCATCAACGTGCACTGTTGCTGCAAGAAACTGAAATGTGAGACTCAGACTGAACGCAGAAACAACTGCAAAACCATTGTCACCTAGCGGAAAGGATGTAGGGACACCTGCACCTTCGATTCGAATGAGTGCTATAACCCGGGACTCGAACAACAACAAGGGACTAATAAGATGCACTCGCAAATGAGACTTGAGTACTAGTGGAAATTGGTTTAAGTACGCATTGAGAGGTGGAGAAAATTGAACATGAATTCAGAGAACGCCGTTTACATCGAAAATCGTGATTGTACATTACACGACATAAGTCTAATCTGGGGAAGTATGAATTTCTGATTTAGTAATGAATAAAGGTAAGGTTCAAAATTTGGCGCACACATTTTGGATAAATGAAAATTGTAATCAGCCGTCAACATTCTGACATATGCCTAAAATAAATTGTCATGTATTGCACACAAGGAGCATCATGGGTAAAAAATAGTAATTCTAGCAGGCAAGGCTATTATGGAGCAGTGCCCCTAGGTAAGGTAGGAATTGTATTGATATTTAGAGATCAAAATTGATTCTCCGCCACCAAGTTCACAATGCGCCAAGATAGGTAAGATTCTCTAGAAAATCATAATGTGACACTACGAATTTTGGAATTTTTCTTTTTCTCACATTATTAAAAACATTCAAAATGTGCTGGAAAAAAAAAAAAAAAAAACAGCTCATAGCCATCTGCCATTACGATTTTGGCCAACAAAAAAAATCAAAACATTTTGAGTTTTTTATTAAATAAAACATAAAGCTTGCGTGATGTAGTGCAAAAAAGAAATTTGAAAAACGAATTAAATATAAAAAGCAAAAAACCGCAAATGGAAACATTCATTTATAATTATCAAAAACGTTCAATTGACTGCATCAAGACCTCTAGGTGGTTTAGTGGTTTAGAGCATGGTTTGTAGTTGGGAGGTCTGAGTTCAATTCCAACAAGTGGCGCGTGAGCAGCGAAAAGTTAAAATTTTTATCCCCCCCAAGGGAGCTATCACACCGACGCCCCCCATGGGGAGAAGGTTAAATTTCTTAGATTTTTCTGGATAACAAAATTTATCTTTTCCATCAACTGCTCGCAGAACTGTTTTTCAGTTTGCGAACTCAATATTTATCCGTTTTGGGCATGTAATATACCGTTAGAAAGGTCTAGATAGCACCTTTTCAATGATACATTTATCCCCCTTGGGGGGGGGGGGGGGGGGGGGGGTAAATCTTTTGTTTTTTTTGCTGCTCGCAGGATTGCTTTTTAGTTTGCGAACTCAATATTTATCTGTTTTGGGTGTGTAATATACCGTTGGAAAGGTCTTGATAGCACCTTTTCAATGATACATTAACCCCCTTAGGGCAGTGGCGGTGCTATATAAAAAAGGACAAACATTTACCCCCCCCGTAAGGGAGTAAATTTTTCCAATTTTTTAGCAGCTCGCTCGCCACTCGCGTGTCGTGCGAGCAGCAAAAATCTGGACTAATTTACCCCCCCCCCTCCTCCCCTAGGGGGGGTGGCGGTGCTGCCACCCCCCTTGGGAGGGGGAAACTCAACATTTTTTTTTGCTCTAAAAGTTGACCTCTTTAAAGCTTTTGAACGTTTAGCTGCTAAATGTCAGTTTCAAATACCTTAGCTGCTTAATACTTCATGATTTTTTATTCCATGCATTTGTAAATACCCGGTAATCGGATTATTTATAAAGCATTTATCGTGCAGCGTTCTGTTGATATTGTTCACGATACTTAGCCAAATGTGCATCACCAAGATATGGAGGAATCCCAGGATGAGAACGCTGCTCAGCCTCCTCTTCTGCCTGAGGTATTATTTTTATTCCAAGACAATCTGGGTACATCATTCATGTCATTTCATTCGTTTGTCTGCATCATTCTCATTCACTCTAGATTTTTGTCATAGGTTTCGATTGCGGATAATGCAGCTCACTTGGTCGAGGTTATCAACCTTAGTGACTTCAGCAGTGACGTTAATTATTTTTGTACCTGCCCTCGTGAGTTCGAGGAGGTGGCTAGCGTAGATCCTCACTGCTTTTTCTCAACTGCTTCTGGTTTGCCCAATAGTGTCTCGCATCCTACTATGTACCGTGATGAGTTCAGTCCTAGTTGCAGTCCACCGTATTCTCCAGTTTCTAGAGAGTATGTGCCCACTTCGCCAGTAGTGTCTGTACTATGTTTCCCTCTAGGTTCTCATCCCCTTCTCCTCCAGGGGTTTTTTCCTACCTCCTCCCGGATGTCTGCTCCAGATTCAGATATAGGATTTGTTCCTACTTCTCGTCCGGATTCTGTTGTTGCTTATCCTCGGGGATTTGTTCCTACTTCTCCTCTTGAGTTTCTATCTCGTTCTCTCCAGTTTCTCCATACGTCTCCTATGATGGATTTGCCTAGGTTACCTCCTTTGTTAGCAGAGTCTGTTGAGATTGGATTCTTGACTTCACCAATTCCCCTACTAGGCGTTAGCTTCGCAGACTTCCGTGGGTTAGGTAGACGATCAACTACACGAGGTAGGAGAGTTTGCAGTCGATTGGCCTAGCTCTGTATTGTTGCATTTTTGCCTCGCGCAGTTTATATCATGATTCTCTACTTGGTTTATAATTGTCTCATGATGTTTCAGAATCGAGTCAGACGGGTTATTGTCGATGATGGAGCTCATTCCGATGATGAAGACCCTCAGCCGGCTCTTGGAGAATCCGATGGAGAATCTAGTAACGTTGAGGAATTGGATGCGGCGGACCTTTCCACTGATCAGCTTCGAGCGATGAACAAGCTTAACTCAGTCGCAACGATTGAGCAGCTCCGTATTGCTCCAACCCAGGACTCTCGCATGCCAATACCTTTATGCCGAATGGTGACAATGCCCATCGTTCGGCCAACTTTGTCTTGTGATCTTACTATGCTTGAAGCTGACTTTGTTCACGGATATCGGGAGGGAGCCGCAGTGTTCTACGTTTCTACAACGGACGAGCAAGGTGTTGTTCACAATGTCTTCGATGATGATCGTCAATCTTGGAGTGAGCATTGGCGTGCTGCTGATTCGCAATTCGAGGAGTTCCTGCTCAGCACACCTTCTCTGCACCATTTGAAGAATGTTAAGTTCTTTGTATGCGATGGTAATCACCGATTGCAAGCGTGGATGAAGGTAATTTCCCGTGATCACTCAGAGGAAAGGAAGTGGCATTACTCAGTTGACTCCATCGTGCTCGACACCAAGGGTCGCATCGGTGCCGTAATGCAGGCTATGCACGACGTAAACAAGTAAGCTCCATTTGAATACAATTTACAGAATTATGGTCTGAAATTTTATTCATTACGTCGTTCAACCATTTTCAAAACTTTGTCTTCGCAGATCTATGGAAATTCGCACGTGAAGACAAACCTGGTGCATGATTTGCACCAAGTTCGCAAATTTGGTTTAATGCCGGTGGAGCAATTCAAGGGCATCATCAGCCCCTTGGACTTTGAACGGGTCAAGAGCTACCATCAGCAATCGTGGTTTACTCTTCCAGCGGACGTCTTCACCACTCTGATTTTCAGTCCATTCCGCAGATCGCATGTCATCACTTCCCTTACATTTAATTTCGATATCTAATTTTTTCCTCATGTTTTTGTTTACAACAAGATATAGCTCTGGCAAGAGATGAAGAAGTGAAGAAGTACTGTGAGGTCACGCTGGAAGCAGATTTAACAAGGGACAACATAAAGCAGGCTTTCGAGAAGGGCATGAAGGACAAGACCGCTGCTTTGAGAACTAAATTGTGGAAGATGACTTCCGTTGCAAATCCGATCTACGGTGATCGGATATTGCAAGAGGTATATACCCTAAACCTCTCCAAAAGACCTGCTCAGTGAACAAAGCTCAAATCTAATTCATTTGTGTTGTGCAGGTTGAGAAACACTACGCCCGCAACTCACTCAAACCAGAGATGCAACTAGAGAAGCTGCAACTCATCACATCATGTAAGGCGAGCCCGGAAAGGAAGATTATGTGGGTATGTTGGTGGAACAGTTGTCCACAAACTCAGACCGCACGAAAGTTTCCCACGAAGGCCAACGACGAAGTTCTCAGTCTATGGCTTGACAAGGCGGTTTGGTATGCGGGGGTGAGTAAATCTGTATCGTCTATACGTTTGCTTTCATTGTGCTGCTTTTTTATTTGGCTCTTTATTCCTAATCTCTAAATTGATTTGTTTCGGTTTATGGATGCCGCCATTGAGTTGTTTAACTCAATCGCAGAGAAGGATGGCTTCCACATTGATTATTCACTTGCTGATTCTATCGCATCTTATCTCAAGAAGTGGAGGATGAAGTTATGGGACGTTGGCTTCACAGACATGTTCAAAAAATCTGGCTTCAAGAAGAAGGATGAATTCGCCAAACACGCTAATGCATCGTTGTTGGTCAATCGTGTTATTTATCGGTTCGTATTCAAAATTTGCAAATTCTCTTTCTTCTAAATTATTTCTAATTCTTCTTGATGATTCATGTTTTGATAATGTTTATTCTACGCATATACTTCATGTTGGAGTTGATTCCAAAGAAGGCTATTAGCAAGGATGATCTGCCTCCTTTCTCATTCTCATGGAGTGATTTGTTCAACCCGACTTGCATGTTCAATCCGTATCAGCTGAAGACGTGGACGTTTGCTCATCTTTGCAACGCTGGCTAGTACCTCGAGTGTGATCCTAAACACATACCAGAGGCTGAGAGGGCCCTTTACACAGCAGCAGAGAATTCCAAGGACGTCATTCTCCTCGAAGAAAACGACGGGTCTATGGACCAGGCTGCGAGAGCTAAAGCAATTGCAAAGATTCATGCCCAAGACCTCAAGAAGAAAGAGAACATGAAGGTGTAGTGTAAAGTGAACCTCAATTATAGTGAAGTGTAGTTTGCATTTCTATGTCATTTTATGATTGGTAGTGAGACTAAAAGGGCCACTACAGTCATGTTTTTATACGAGCATTATTTTTCACGTCATTGTCTTTTGTGATCTTTGATGCCTTCATGAATTGCTGCATTTTCCACAACCCTAAACCCTAAAGCACGGTCAATCTCACCCTAAACCCTACATCCTAACCGGAAATATAAAATTTATTCTACATGAATCCAATATCTAAAACCCTAATTCAGTAATCCATCATCCTTAAAAGTCCTTGAATCCTACAGCCTAGTCCCATGGTCATAGGTATCTTTCAAAAAAAAAAAAAAAAAACTCAAAATTTCCTATGCTCTCAAGCTCTCCTGCTCGTCTGCTCTCCGCTCTTGGGCTCACATACTAGCACCCCCGGAAAAGGATGCATCCTCCAGACAACCATATCTGAAACTCCCATTAAGCATATTATATCTCATAAGGCAATTGTATGTGATTTCTTTAAAACATTTCCACTTGAATTGTAAGTAATGATTGTAGTGATGAATTGGAATTTGCAATTTATATAGTTGGATTTTGAAAAAATAAATAAAAAATCTATCAAAAACAATTAAAATTGTTAAAAATCCATTTAGAATTTTGATTTTTGTATGATGAGCTAAAAATATGAGATTTGTATCATATTCTAATTTCACACATATATATATATATATATATATATATATATATATATTTTTTAATATGAAGATGTCTAAATTTTTATTTTACAATATTAAGTCAAGATCTTGAAGGCTCTACATGATGTTTATATTAATTTTTTGAGAAATAATGTAAAATCTATTGATATTTACCAACTATTGTAAAATTTATGCCTAATTGTTTTAAAAGTTTATAGTAAAAAAATGGAAGTATATGTGCTTGTTTATTGAAACATTTGTATTTTGTAAAAGGAAAATATGAATTCAAACATATACTTAGATGTAGTTTAGGACTTTAACCCCTAAACGTCCCAGCGTCTAGAAACTGGATCACGAACGGATTCAAAGCCTTGTAATTTTCTCATACAATCTCGGATGACTTTCATCCAAGTCACCTTTGCAAGCCTATTAAATTCTCTACCAATTAGAGTAAATATCTTGTGATGAGGAGATGTTGATAATATTGGAGAGGCCTCCAAATGCAATTATGTCAAATTTGTTGGGTAGATTTCATGCATACAATGGTCCTCTCATGTACACCTATTGTACATCTGAGTCATGCTAATGTCTATTTTTGAGGCTAGCATCTACTTGTATTCAAAGGATCGGTACGTTTAGGGGTTAAAACTACAATTTATTATTTCCCAAAAAGCTCAGTTTTCCATTTGATTACAACACATTTAACAAATTAAGAAAATCAAGGTTCATGAAAGACATCTAGAACTCTAGAAATTCTTTTGTTCATATCAAATGATAGATTTAAATCGGTCAATTGGAGATAAAAAAAGGGTTAAATCTTACAATGATGAACCCAAAAGTATATTTAATGAATCGTATTCACTTTTCAAAATTTGTCTTTTGATCCCTAAAGGACCGACTCCATAGCCACATGGTCAAACGACAACTTAAAATTCAATTCGGCCTTTACAATTGCATATGATTTTATATTTTATACTCTTGTGTTTTTTATGACTCTGAAAATTTTCATATCTTTTTGTAAAAAATGTAATTGTTACAATTTTATAGTTAAAAAATGACAAACAAAACAAAATAAACCCAATCAGTCAAAAAAAATTCTTACTAATGCAAGTAAAAAAAATGCAAGTAAAAATTAAAAAATCAAGCAATAATTTTTTATTCACACCCTAAAACACCCTTGAGTATGATCTTCAATTAGTTTACCATTATCAAACTTGATTTGTTCTTTATATTATCAAATAAATAAATTTTGGAAACTTTTGATATTTAATAAAAGATAATATGAATGTTAATATTTTTTTACCTATCGGAAAAAGAATATAATTAGTGGGTGTTTTTAAAATTGTAATGTGTAAAGAAAATTACAGCAATCACCCAAAAAAAATTAAAAAATTGAAAACTTTACCAAAATCGTAGATTAGAATGAGATTTTCTTTTGGTGTGATTAACATTATTAATCTATTCTTCAAAAAACGATTGAAAGAAAAACCAATAACGTTGCAAAATTTGGGTTTGACACATAGAATTTGTAATCACAATAATTCATTGCATTTTTGGAATTTCAAAAGTTTGTAAGATGAATCAAAAGGTAAACTTAATAAATTTCATTTAGTTGATTAAAAATTTTAAAAAAGGTAGAATATAGTGAGAACTAAAGTTGAGTTTGACCAAGGCACATTCACTTTTTGCATGCAATGACATTTCGATGACCCAACCAAAATGTGATTGAGTAGGCACTCAAATGTTAATTCAAATCATTAGAGTTGTATAAACATTGTAACAATCATGCCTATGATTCCAATTTTTGGAGTAGATTTTGAGTTCTAAAAGGTTCCGTGAATCTCAATGCACATTGCCTTTATTTTAATAAACCATGTTTTAAAATAAATAAATATACTAACATGTTTATCGCTAAGATTACTTTTTTTTAAAAAGACAATTTTGAGGAAAATATGTCTTAACCCCTGAACATCCCGACCCATTTCCAGGTGTGAAATCGTCCAGAAAAGTCAATCAACGAAAATGAATATTTTTGTGACGGTAATTACTATTTTTGAATATTTAGCCGTAAGATCTTGAGTTGGCATACTATTTCTGGACCTTCTGAGAATTTGGTCTTTATTGGACTTGTGAGATGTAAAATCATAATGTTTGACCAACTGCAATATTGAGTTGACTTGAGCAGGTAGAGGTGCTTTTGTGGGTTTGAGACTTCATGGACAATTCGATATTGATAGGAAAATTTTGAAACAAATCACATACTAAAGGAAATTGAGTGAGCTTTTTATAAGATTTTTATCGTGAACTACTTCAATCAATAGGAAAAAACTGGAGGCCTTGAGTTAGGAGACACTGAAATCATGGTGAAAGTATCTCTGAAACCCCCAAAAAAATGAAAACGCCTTCACATATAAATACAAAACTTCAATCAAAAATCGGCCACGGTAGTTGGATCTGAGATGTTTCAAGTAGTGAAAATGTTTCAAAGTTCAAAATACGCAACATGACCACAACAACTATGAGGACTGGATACTGGTTCTGAGTGTGCTGGATCCGAGCAGCAGCCCAACTAGGACCCAATCTTCAAAAAAGAAACGGTCAGAGATTGCAATCTCTCAAGAATCTGGACCGGCACAATTGCCCGATCAAAAAATGACTTCCGATTTTTGCCGGGAAAGACTGCCCGCCTCACTTACACAACAACATGACAAAGTCCTCCGTCGTGCTCCAACTACCCTCAGGAACTTCCGCTACAGTCCTCGCTAGCACGCTAGTGTTGTACGAAACTACCTGCACAAAAAATAGACCAATTCCAAAGGAACTAACTGCATCGCTCAAGGTCTGATTCTGCATCGCTCAAGCCTCAAGGTCTAATTCTGCCACTTTCAGTAAACTCCCTATATGACTACAAAGCTTCACATCTAACACCATTGACGATTGTTTTCTAACACATAAGCGATCTACGGCAAATGCTCTAGAACTGAAGCAGACGACATTGAATCCCACTACCACCACCGCCTTTAAGTGGCACTCCCCACGGTTGCACAAAAACTGCCCTGAAACAAGAGAGCTAAATTTATGGTGAACAGTGAACTTGAAGAAGCATGACCTCATACCTGGAAGAAGTCAACCCTTCTGTGTGACGAGTTGTATCTTTCACCAACCACCTGGTCATAAAGAGAAAGAGGCCATGACCTCGCAGCACGTTCTCCCAATCCGGAGCACATCATTGCATGCTGTCAGAACTATATACAGTTCCCGATACAGTTCTAACCAAGTTGTTCTTCATGAGTGGACCATACACTACTATCAATGCACCATCACAACTAAAAGTAGAATAGAAAACAATTATTTTCGAAGAGGATAATGTGTCTTATTATAACAATAGCCAAGATGAATAGTAACCCCCCCCCCCCCCCCCCCCGCATGCCGCACATTGAAACCGTGACCTTCGTAGTTCTCCACGGTTTTTACACAACCTCCTTAGGTCTGTTTTCACTGGTGTATGAATAGCCGGCCTTTCCATGTTCCACCGAGATATACAACCTCGCTTCTTCCACTATGCATCACATAGATGCTTTGCCAACGACTCCTGGAACTCCATGTGAGTAATTGTTTGTTTTTCCAATTTGAAACAAATATCCTTGTAAATGACATGACAATTTCCCACAGTTGTATCTAGCAGGAAAAATAGTAATCTGTGCTACCATTTGTGGCTTCTAACTTGAGATGAATAGTAATTGCGAATCTGGTCTGCTACATCGACCCCCCTCATCCACGTAGTATATTCTTTGTGGATGGGGGACGTCGGAACATCCACTCTTATACCATTTGACCTTCTAGAGACTGTCAAAGGAGCTCTTCATTAGGGGAAATGTGGAGTCTCTAAAAGGCCCTCTAATGCAGCCCGGGTTAGGTGAACAACCTGCCCAAACACCCCTCCCATTGGTGAAGGTCGTTGCCCACTGACAGTGTCGGAAGCCACACTGTTGGCAGTGCTGGCAGCGTCGATTGGTTCGACCCACGGAACTACACTGCTGGCAGCGTCGATTGGTTCGACCCACGGAACTGCACTGCTGGCAACGTCGTGGCACCATTGGTGCCAACGGGAAAAACGTGCGGGCACCACTAAAATTTTGCCGCACGTGAGAAAACCAAAGGCCTTTTGGAGACCGGGAATGCTAGCATGTGAGCCTAGGAGTGCGAGCCCAAGAGCCTAAGAGCCTGAGAGCCTAGAAATTTTTTAATTTTTTTTTAATTTTTTTTTAAAAGACCTATAACCGTCGGATCAATATTTATGGAATTTTTAGTGTATTTGGACTGTAATGTAAAATGTAATTATTTCACATACTACATCTGTCCAAATGTATCATTAAAACTTAATGGTTTTGGAATCAAGGGTTTAGGGATTGAACATGGAAAAATAAAACTTGAACAATAGAGTTAACAAATCAATGAGGTTTGAGAATAAAAGGTTTAACGGTGTGAAGTATAACACGGATGTCAAAAATCATGAGTAGTGGCCCTTTTAGTCTTACTACAAATATCATAACGAAAGTAGTACAAAGATGTGGAGAGAACATCAAAGTTCCTCTAAGTCATCACTAGAATTACCGGTACTAGTAGACCCTAAGCAAGACTTAGATGTAGAGCGTAGTCGTGAACTAAAACCCTCACATTCAGACTCCTCGGCCTCAACATCAAAGTATACTAGTGCGTCCGAGTTCAACACCTTTGGCCTTGGAACGTGATCTCTAATACCTTGACCTGCAAGAGCCTGTGCAACAGGCTCAATGTAGATTGGCAACTGAAATGGTTTAGAAGGGCTCTTCAAAAACTCTGGCCTCGTAAAAAATGGCCTCTGTACGGTAGAATTCGTGGGCTTCATTTTTCTGCACAAAAAGAAGCAAATAGACATGAGAACAAGGTGATCAAGAATCCATCAAACAAAGTAGAAATTGTCTTGATTGAATTCAAACCTTCTTACTGAATTGAGATTTCTTCAACACTCGAACGACCGCTGACGGAACTGCGTCTGAATCCTCTGATGCAGATGATGATGCAACGACTGGCTCGGGTTTGGGTTTGCGGGCACGTCGCATAGACAAGAGGAGTCCATCAAATAGCGTTTGGTCCTCTTCGAGTGCCACAATGTGGCGTTGCACACGGCAACATGCCAACAACGAAGCACCTGGAAGAATGCAAACAACAAAAAAATTTGGACATTTGGAACGAGAAAGTGAATGAGAAATTACAAAAACTAGATAGAATAGAAATAAATAGAAGAACTGAAATCCAAGAAATATAGAGAGAATGGATGTTAGTAATATACACCTGTCATGGCGGTGCAGTCCAAGACAACATCGTTGGGCCGAGAAGAGGCCTCAATCAACATTTGAATGAACTGACTATCATTCTCACGAGGGCCTCGCCAACGCTTACTTCCATTCATGCGTTGAGAGGCCTTCGTGGTGAAATTTTGTAACATATCATCACAACCCACATCTAATCCAAGAGCCTTAAGAGCTGGGATAGATTGAAAGGAAAACCGGCCCCCACGGCCCACCAAGCTCTCGCAGAAACCACCTCCCAAATGAAAAACCACAACTTGTGACGTCCACAGGGGCCAGCACCTCACCTCCCAAATTCGCGTCATAGCCCAACACTATCACAAAATACAACGAGCATCACGAGCCCAGGCCCACTACGCGCAAGCAAAAATTCCACACCTCATGCTGACCTTGTAAGAAAACCCTGGGCCCTCTAAAGGTGCCCTTGTCCCCGATGACCCACCCAGCCTTTGCACAACCACAACTGGTGACGCCCAAAAGGGCCAGCCCCTCACTTCTGAAGTGCGTGTTCTAGCCCATATTCACACACAATACAACGAGCAATACGAACCTAACTCAGCCCATTACGAATCCAGCCCCAACATAAACACTCACACACTGAACATCAAACATCACCAACCCAGGCTTGGACCCATTACAAATCGAGCCCAACACATACACTCACACAAATTCCACAACTCGCGCGATGTGCTTGCAAGCAAGCCCTGGACCTACAATATTAGGCCTTGGCCCTTACGACGCACCAGCACTCGCAAAACCACAATTCATGACTCCAACACACCAAGAACCTGCCTTCCCATATGGGCGTCATGGCCCAACACTCACACAATACAACGCGCATCACGACCCTAGGTCCAGCCCATTACGAATATATCCCAACACATTCACGCTATGTGACGCCCAGTAGGGCGAGCCTTCACATCCCAATGCGCGTCATAGCCCAACATTCACACACAATTCAACGCACATGACGACCCTAGGCCCAGCCCATTACAAATCCAGCCCAATACATTCACGCATCAAACACGTCATGCCTAAGGAATCGTCACACCAAACATAAACTCCACAACACCCGTGACGACCACACAAACAAACTTGGGCCCTCCCACATAGCCCTCGGCCCCGACGACCCAACCATCATTCCCCAAACCAAAACTCGTGACGCCCAGGAGGGCGAGCCCTCACATCTCAAATGCACGCCATTGCCCAACATTCACACACAATTTAACGCGCATGACGACCCTAGGCCCAGCCCATTACAAACCCTACCCATCACATTCACGCTACAAACTCTTGACGCCCAAAGGACTCGTGACGCCCAAGCACAAATTCCACACCACGCGTGGCGACCACTCAAACAAATCCTGGGCCCTCAATGGAAGCCCTCGGTCCCGACGGCCCACCCAGCACTCGCAAACCACAACTCGTGTCGCCCATAGAGGCCAGCACCTCACCACTTAAATGCGCGTCATGATCCAACATTCACACACAATAACACGCGCTTCACGACCCTAGGCCCGGCCCACTACGATTCTAGCCCCTACACAATCACGCAGAGAACTCGTGACGCCAATGGTCTCGGGCTGCCCACCACCAATTCCACACCACGGCACTGACATTGCAAGCAAACCCTGGGCCCTCCCACATAGCCGTCGGCCCCGACGGTTCACCCATCACTCGCCAATCCAGGACTCGTGACGCCCAAAATAGCACTCGAAAACCTTTTTCAGACTTTTTTTTGGAAGTATGTCTTGTCATATGTTTTTGGAAAGCTCTTGTCAAGGGCTTTTCAACGGTGTATAGCACATTCAATTTGGACACATACTTCAAAAGTTATGCTCAGTTGAAATAGTCAGGCTGATGTACTAGGCTGTGAAGCTTTCAATTGACCATAACTTATGGAGTTTTTGTTCAAACTCAATGAGTCTTATACCATTCAAACGCCCTTTGCAAGAGCTTTCCAAAAACATATCACAAGGCATGCTTCCAAAAAAAAAGTCCGAAGAAGGTTCTCGAGTGCTATTTTGGGCGTCACGAGTCCTGGTTTGGCGAGTGATGGGTGAACCGTCGGGGCCGACGGCTATGTGGGAGGGCCCTGGGTTTGCATGCAAGGGCCCTACACAATCACGTAGAGAGCTCGTGACGCCAATGGTCTCGAGCTGCCCACCACAAATTCCACACCTCGGCATTCACATTGTAAGCAAACCCTGGGCCCTCCAACATAGCCGTCGGGGCCGACGGCTATGTGGGACGGCCCAAGGTTTGCATGCAAGGGCCCTACACAATCACGCGGAGAACTAGTGACGCCAATGGTCTCGGGCTGCCCACCACAAATTCCACACCACGGCAGTGACATTGCAAGCAAACCCTGGGCCCTCGTACATAGCCGTCGGGGCCGACGGCTATGTAGGAGGGTCCAGGGTTTGCATGCAAGGGCCCTACACAATCACGCAGAGAACTCGTGACGCCAATGGTGTCGGGCTGCCCACCAGAAATTCTACTCCACGTCACTGACATTGCAAGCAAACCCTGGGCCCTCCTACATAGCCGTCGGCCCCGACGGCTATGTGGGAGGGCCCTACACAATCACGCAGAGAACTCGTGACGCCAATGGTCTCGGGCTGCCCTCCACAAATTCCACACCATGGCAGTGACATTGCAAGCAAACCCTGGGCCCTCCTACATAGCCGTCGGCCCCGACGATTCACTCATCACTCGCCAAACCAAAACTCGTGACGCCCAAAATAGCACTCGAGAACCTTCTTCGGACTTCTTTTTGGAAGCATGCCTTGTCATATGCTTTTGGAAAGCGCTTGCAAAGGACGTTTCCGTGGTATAAGACTCATTGAGTTGGGATAAAAACTCCATAAGTTATGGTCAATTGACAGCTTCACAGCCTAGTATATCAGCCTGACTATTTCAACTGAGCATAACTTTTGAAGTACATGTCCAAATTGAATGTGCTATACAGCGTTGAAAAGCCCTTGACAGGAGCTTTCCAAAAACATATGATGAGACATACTTCCAAAAAAAAGTCTGAAAAAGGTTCTCGAGTGCAATTTTGACGTCACGAGTTCTGGTTTGGCGAATGATGGGTGAGCCGTCGGGGCCGACGGCTATGTGGGAGGGCCTAGGGTTTGCTTACAAGGGCAGCGCGCGAGTTGTGCAATTTGTGCTTTCGCGTCACGTTCCAACTAAATGATGTATCCATAATTCTGTAAATGACCAACCCTCAGAAGCACTTTGGGCTACCCCATGTACCTACAACATGCCATCGGGGCCGAGGGCACATTTGAGCCCTCACATTGAAGCCAAAAGTTTCAACTAAAACCTTGATTTGACGGCAATTTTGGATGCGAGTACGCGGAGCAATGGCGATCTCACGAGCGCATGATACAAACCCTCACAAGCACTTTGGGCAACCCCATGTACCTCCAACATGCCGTCGGGGCCGAGGGCACATTTGAGCCCTCACACTGAAGCCAAAAGTTTCAACTAAAACCTTGATTTGAAGGCATTTTTGGATGCGAGTGCGCGGAGCAATGGCGACCTCACGAGCGCATGATACAAACCCTCACAAGCACTTTGGGCAACCCCATGTACCTCCAACATGCCGTCGGGGCCGAGGGCACATTTGAGCCCTCACACTGAAGCCAAAAGTTTGCAAGAAGCTCCCATTATGCCAAGAATTTTGCTCAGCGCCGGAGTATTTCGTGCTCAACATTGGCAACATGTCTCGTGCTTGTATCCACTTGGGTTATTATCGACACCCAGTTGCAAAAGGAAAATGCAGGGAATCTTAAGAGACCATCACTGGATTGATTGCAATTGAAGTAGCTAATACACCCACTGCCAAGAACTTGGACATTGCGATGGCGGCGAGCAAGGAATTCCTTGATACGTTTTTTGTCCACAATGAATTTTGCTCTTCTCTCGGGCCCAATGCTTGTGGTTTGACTTGCCATTGAAGGGCTGATCTTTCTGAAAATCGACGGGAAGATACAACCCTCATGGCCGAGGGTTGATTGATGACCCCACATACTGGGCTCAGTTTTGTGAAATTGCTTTAGTCCTAAATCAGCCCTCGGGGCCGACGGTTGTTTGTTGACTTTGATGTGTATGCCTGATATGTTTGAAATTGTGGTAGAGAAGAACAACTCTCGGCCCAAAGGGTTGTTTCACGAGTTCCAATAGTTGAACTGATTTTCAAAACATCAGCATATGGGAGAAACTACCCTTGTGACCCTAAACAGTTTGATGACTTGAAACTATTTCACTGATCACTAGTAGGATTTTGGCTCTTTACAACTGGTCTTTTGTGACTTCAATGGTCCAAAACCACTACTTTTCTGAAGAATTGAGTCACAATGGACGATGTAAGTCACAAAGGACTAGTTATAAAGGACCAAAATCCTACTAGTGGATGTGAAAAAAAAATCTGTAGTATCATTTGTTATCTTTTCACAAAGTAATTTCTTTAAGATTCCTTGGTACTGTCAAATTCCACATCTCTATATATGTGTAATTATTTGTGTTGCACAATATCAGCAGAGTCTTACTTCGGATGAACTGGCGAATATCCCTACTTGCAACTTAGCAGGGACAGTTCACACTCGAGGGGTGCACTCTACATTATGTTTGAGAATCACGTGCGTTCATGACCCCTTCTAAAAACCCCCTTGTATACGAGAGGTTATATGTTTAAATACCTTGGAATACAAATGTATTCCGTTTTAAATATATGCTTAGTGTAAGTATACATAAATAGTTTCAGTTCCATTGGGTAACAAGTATGCACAAGCACATAGAGAAGCTGATCGCCAAGAACTTCCACGATCAACACATCAGATTTTGCAGGCAATATAAAGACGCTCAAACGATGGACGAAGCCAACAGGATGTACCTTGAGCTGAGAGCGTGGTGGTACTCTTCTGGTGCTGCATCTGAAGATGCGATTCGAGAGCTTGAGGATTGGTTGGCCTTTTGGCACTTTCGCTACCGTCAATGGGGCGTTTCATGGAAACGGTAAAAACCTAAATCTCACTTTTACTTCACGTGGATATTCAGAATATGCTGTGGTCCCTCGGTGTCGATGGTCATCGCATGAAAACTAAATTTTCTTTTATAATTACTGCAGAATCTTACTGCCGATGAACTCGCGGACATCCCAACTTGCAATCTGGCAAAGACTGTTCACAACAAGTGGATGCAAGCCTCCGGGAAGCGAGGCTCGGACCTCTTCGTCGCCACCACTGATGATTGGGCCCGTGCCTTCATGCAAATGACAAACTACAAAACATTCTTATGTGGCGGTCCATCTGGAACTGGTCCGTCCGAACACAATCTAAAACTGAAAAGGGCTAAGGCATCCCATGACAGAAAGAAGATCGCCGAAGCAATAAAGAACATACCGGGACTGCGGAGATTTCTACACGAGTTCCACATTTGGAAGGAAAAGAGGTATTTGGGTCGGTCAAGAGAAAGCTTGACATGCCTATTGGTTGCAAGGGAGATTCTCATCGCCCCAACAAGGTGAACCTCTCGCATCCCCGTGTACAAACACAATCTGCCGCTACTCGAATGAACTTGGAGCAATCACCAAGATCTACTTCTCCGGTACCATTCACGACTAGGGTGTTGGAGACTAACTGTGACACCTCGAAATGGCACATTGCAAGGATTTCGCACATGTCCAGAAAGCAGTGTCACGCAGTACAAGCGGGGAATGGCAACAAATGCAAGATGTTGATTGCGAAGGGGCGGTAAGGCCACAGCTGTCCCAACCTACCGAGACACTAGGACGGAGTACAAAGGGACTAAACCTCAAACAGTTGATTTCTGGTTCTATCCTGACCAAATCGCACGATGTGTCATGGGACCGAAGCGCTTCTTCGTCATAGACCGCCCGGAAATCCCAGACGTTTGGCCCGTCCTCTCGGGTATGGACCTCACGCGTTCGGAGATCCTAGAACTCCAGGAGGCCGGGTTTCGTCTTGAGTCCACTATAGCCCTTTCGCCTCGACGTCTGGCCTTGGTGCCATCATCATGCTCCAGTCAGGTGTGGAGCCCGACAAAAATTTATACAATATCACATTGTGCAATTTTCCATCATGTATGTGCCCACATTACGCTAGCATGAACTCCGCAGCTGTTGGGAGGCGTGGCCAGTACGTCAACTGCAAACACCTTTACTATATCTTTCGTTTCTTTTGCAAGCTGGACTATAAAGTTGACACGTACATCTATGCTCCTACTCTCAGCTTGGATGAGGTTAAAAATTTCTTGTGGCGGCCGGGATCATTAAGACCGAGGATTGAAGAATGAGTCACAATTGGTGTTTAGACGGGGAGACTAGAACTAGAAGCAATAGCTTCCTATTTTGAATAGCTAAAGCCCTATTTCAAATTGGTTGAAGTACTAGCTTGCTCGATAAGTTTGACTACTATAACTATGTATTAGACAAAAAGCAAAAAAATAAAACCCTACATATAGGTACACATATACCCTAAACCATTCTTTGTCTCTTTTCAAGATCCTCTTTTGATGGGGTTCAATTTCACTCCATGTACCCTAAAATTATCCAATTTCTTCAGGCTGACTATAAACATTGTACTCCACTAAGTACTAACCCACGGTTATAGGTCCAGCGGTCATAGGGTACCAAAATTTACTATGAATAGTAAATAATCTAAATATAGAATTTTATATTCTAAAATTAGTGTCATTTTCAAAATTCAGATGAATCCTAGGCTCTAGGCTCTCCAAATCCCCGCTCTCCGCTCTTGGGCTCTCCTCTCTAGGCTCGCACGCTAGCGTCGTTGTTTTGGAGACCCCACCTTTCTCCTAATGGTAGATGGTGCTAATGGTGCCACATGAGTTGACAAAAGGAGGACAGGTTTCTTGTCGCACCATACAACACAACTGATTTTTTGACTAGAGTGCATTCTCCAACCGATTGTCCCTTGGGCTTCTTTACTCCAGAGCTTGGTATTTGATAAGGCTGAAGGAAGGCCTATCCTATTTGATCGAACTGTACCAGTCTCAAAAGTTCCTCTGTTGGCAAGGTCGATAAGTAGCTTAACACAAGTGAAAAAATTGTCAATTAGTACAACGTGACCTCTTCCATGAAGATTCTCCAATAACTTCATGACCACGTCAAATCTTGTCTTAGCTTCGCCTGGACTGCTGCTGCGCACAACTCTTTTCAAATCTACTCCGGTGTAAACATCCCATGTATAAACGTACTTAGTGGTAGCATCAGCTAGACACCATATTTTCACCCCCCACTTGGTAGGCTTATTTGGGAGGTATTGTCGGATGGAACAATACTTCCCCTTATAGCCTACCATTAACTCGTCTACAGTAATCATCTGATGCAGGTTCCAGTTTCACTACTAGAAAACAGTGACCGGAACAACAGAAGTTTAACAAATTTTTGTTGGTATTTGCAATGCCGGTCATGACTTGGTTTGTTCCACAGATTTCTGTTGAGTAGTGAGTAGAAGCAACGAAATTTCTGTTGGGGTTGGTACACCTTTCGTGCACTGCCAATGGTTTAGAGGTTACTGACTCAGCATGTTGACTTGGCAAGGGAAATTTCTGAACCGTGAGTGGGAAGTTTCTTGGTTCTACAATTACGCGTCTATTTACTATGGAGTTAGAATTCTATCTTCTATTATAGGCTGAACTTCCGAGTTAGTAAATTATTATTCACTTCAGTGAGTTGTATGGATGCAAACTATATTTAATCCCAGTTACACTTTTCCGGAATTCCTTGAAGTGTTTGTCAGAGTTACTCGCCTTGTAGTTATCATAAATTCACTTCCGTTATTTATTTAGTTTCATTACTCTAAAATTACCCTTGGTTGTTGTCCAATCACGGAAGAACAATTTCTGTATTGGAATGACTTATTTACTGTACTTTATATAACTTCACTTTTACCAACACTGTAAACAAGTCAGTCTACAAATAACGCACATTCACCATTTGCAATTTATGTATTCTCTTCATGAGTAATATAATGGTGGTGTGAATGACGGTACTCTACCTCTTTACACTTGCTGGGTAGTAGATTTAGATATATCTACCGTGACACGACATTCAACGTCACAGTTAAAAATTTGAACTTAGATAAATGTGCAAATCAATTATTCTTTCATACAGTACCCAAGCACCTAATTACAAAGTGCACAACAGTAGAGCACATGGTTCTAAGGACTTAATTCATCCACTGTTTAAGGTTACCGTAATATGATAGCAGGTTTGCCACCTGGCGAACAAATATTTATTTTTTAAGAATATTTTTGTATCGCCTCTCAAAAATTATAATATGCTCAGTTAATGGTTTTTAGTAGAAAAATAGTAACAAAGAACTTAAATAGCTAAAAAATAACAAAATATTGCAAACAATAATATATTCTATTTTCGTTTACAGTATCTTCAAAATTCTCTAATCTTTACGTTTTTTATTTTTAAGTTATTTTTGGACAATCCTGCTATGGTACTATGGTACCATTTATACCTGTGATTCAAAAATATGCTTTTGTACAGTTCCTCTCCCCATTCTGGTCTAAGGGTTTAGGTATATCACATTATAATGTCCATACGTAATCCTACATGTCAGTATACTTTCTCTCATTCAGACATCATTTACCCTAAACTAAGAAAGTTTTACAACATAAACAAAAAAACAAACCAACATATGTATGAAGTCATCCTAAATATAAAAACAAAGCCAATTAGAAAGTGAATGTTTGCAAAAGTAGGGACCACGGTTTATGTTCTTAAACTCGTTTGAAATAGATATAGGGTACGTAGAGTAATAAATTGTACAGGCTGACATTTACTAATTTCATTCATAGTATGTACAAGCTGGCATTTACTACTGTGTAATTCAGGGCACATTTCCTCATCCTGCACTCCGAGTATTATCTGTAACCCAAGTTCACTCCTGTATATGATCCAACGAGATTTAGTTACATACTAACATTCATCCCCGTATTAAGCACCACATCATCCTGCTTCACTTAATGATATCACATCTTTATGCATACGCTATACAGTGTGTACTCTCTGAGAGCATCAATAAAACATGTCTTTAGTAGTGAATCTGTAATAAAAAAATTGATATTCATTCAGAGTCCTCCGAACTTTCACCTACATCCCTATCAAATAACATGCCCTATCCTTCAACTACCTCGTTAATTATTTGATTTAGTTGAATGTTCCTACCTGTGGGTAGAGGGTCAGGATTACCCTCCGGTATTATTTCTGGAGCCCTCAGTCCGGAAAAATCAGCATCTGCCCCCATGGAAAACATTTCAACCTCCTCCTCTTCCTCCATCTCGTTGTCAATCCTACGTCCTCGAACCTCTGTTCGTAATACTACTTTCCACCCTGGGTCATCCTCCTCATCTGAAAAAAAAACCTGATCGCAATGAACTGGGAAGGCAAATGATTCGTACCCGTATGGTACTAATGTGTTGAAATTTGCTATAGTAAATCCCCAGTCATCCTTTTTCACTGTGGCTGTCCTTCCCCTGTAGTTAGCCTTCACCCACTCACAAACTAGGACAACATAGCAATGACGTCCATAGTTTAGTTCAACAATTTCCAATATCTGCCCAATGTACTCCAAGTTCGCATCCACCATGTTCTCATCTCGCCTCCCTACACGACATGGTCTACGGAAAACTGCTGCAACACCTGAGTCGCATGTTTTCGTTATGCTTTCTTCAGCACTTTTGACACGGTAGTGGTAGCTGTATGAATACATACTCTTGAATCTCTGTGCTTGTAGAGATGGCGGTTTCGATGAATCTTCCACGTCCTCCGGAATTTCCAGGCCTTCATCTTTTCTTGCTTCAATCTCCATTCTAAACCACTGAGCAAATGGTGGCATTTCCGCCAACTCTTCCGGAAATGCTGCCCCTTTCCTTCCATTCCTCCTGGGATGCTGCCTTCGGAAATCAGCTCTTGCAGTAGCTCGTTCTTGCCATAATTCCTCATATCTCCTGGATCACAATACCGATTTAACCCTTTACATTTCCATTCCTCTGGAGAACGATCTATTAGGATGTTTTTGCACATATTTGCTTTCAAGATTTGATAAATTAAATATCAGAACAGTTTTCAAACATGATCATTGTACGTTTTCTATTACTCCTAACATTTTCTAATTTTCCCAACAGAAAATGAAATTTATAGAGATACCCTTGTAAAATACTTCAAGCATTTCGTACTAATTACAAACATTCTTAAAAAGGACATATTTACTTAGAGCATGTGTAAATGACAATAGACAATCACATCATGCATTTGGGTAGAATTTTAAAATTCAAATTTTAAAACTAAATACTTGAACATCTTCTCTAGTGTAATTCATACCTTCAGCTACCTGGCATGCATCAGAAATGAAATATTCGATATTTTACATCTGTAAGGTCTGAACAGTGAAGTGCAAACCAGACTGAATAAACTTCCTTTTTACAATTGAAAGTAATAGTCAAAAACTGTATCTTAAAAGTTAGATTCTGACGTGACCAACAAACATCCACTACTTGTAATTGCACTTCTTAAAGGGTTAACAATGGCTAACTTTTCTTCTAAGATTACTGTCACATCATTCGATATGATTTAGGGGATATTTGTGTTTCCCTACTCTGTACATCATTTTTGGAATAACCATACGTACATGAGTATATTATATATTCCATACCTGCACCGTGCCCATTTCCAGTGGTAGTCAGCAATGACATATCCATACATTGCTTGACAATTTAGAATTATGTATTCTGATTGACGCCTGTTGTGTCAACTTAATTTAGTTTCCCATTACAAACTGCATTAGGAAGTGTACCCACACAAAAATAATTTACCACTGTGTCCTCTACCTCTCTCCGCAACACTGCCTTCAGGCGCATGCCCTTGCAATTGTCGCATACTGATCATACCATTCATAGTCAAATATTTCTTCTCAAAAGTAATATTTATTGACACATGAAGGACAGTACCTTCCGGACAGTATATTAGTACATTACAAATATTTTACAGGCATGCATGGACAGGATCGTGGTTCATTTTAATTTGTGAATTACTGAGATCCTGTCCCCTTAGTCACTGACTACAGTTACCCCTTTCATGCCCATTACTTTGTAGGATTAGTGAAGCTACACTTCTGTGTATGGTTTAGCATCTTAGTTTGATGTCATTTATTTATTAATATTGATCGTGCCTGTGTTTGTATACTTCCTATCGGTCCTAAAAATTTTAATTTCTTTTTCATACACAATTAACTTATTACAAATTCTTCTATCACATACTACGATATCTCAATATTACTTACAATTTTTTTTCTAAACATACATTCACATATATGAAATGTAAACGACAAAGGAGAATCTCTGATATATTTTATTAATATTCTCTGTACTTTAAATTGAATTATCAAAAAGTGAACATCCTATGCAATGTATTTCACACCTTCAGATCCAGATCCTAAAAGGACAATGCTGCTTGCCACTGTTATCCATGCTGTTTTGTTCAATTACTTCTGTTGTTCCATTTCCCCTCCTGTACACGTTTACCAAAACCAAAAACGAGGAAATTCACAAGAACTGCTGACAGTGTATTGCAATCAAATCACACAATTGTACGATTAATAACCCTACTGTAAGCCATATTGATTTGCTACCATCTATAACTTGTTCACAACATTTCTGTTCTCTATTACAAGAACACCTGCGAATTTAAGTTTCTTTAAATATTTACACATATGGGAATTGTGAAATTCAAATGTCTTTCTCACATAGAAATTAACCTACTGCGGAGCATTCTCGTTTTCACAAGGTTTTACACATATGATTTTAATTTGAATTTCAGCGCTCATCGATACATTATCTGCAGAGTTGATGCTCTGAAACCATCATGCTATACTCATACGCTGTAATTTTTCCGGCAGCTTACATGTAGCATATCACTTCAACGGTGGCAATGGACTTAAGGGACATTTCTGAAAATTAAAATAAGAGATAAGGACGAAACTTACTGTCTATACGGTTCTACGTGCGCTGAATTGTCCAATACAAACTCGTGCATCGTACTCCTCAGTTCCTCCGAAAGAACCTTTGGTTTTCCCTTGCCCTCCAGGATTTCGTCGACCATCGCAGGCTCTTCCTTGTCGTCCCACACCCTCCGCATTGTTATGTTGTAGTCCGACATATACTCTGTAATGAATCCCAGGGCTTGTTCCACCTAATACCTTTGTGCTATGCTTCCTTCTGGTTTCGCAAGATTCCTTACGAATCCTTTCACTGTTTTAAAATATCTCTCGTAGGGATACATCCACCTTGTATGGACTGGGCCACACAGAAACACTTCTTGAACTAAATGGTATGGCAAATGTGACATGATATCAAAAAATGCCGGCGGCATCTCTTTTTCAAGCATACACATAGTTTCTGCACAATCATCTAGCATTTGGTCTTTCTCTGCCGCGTTAATAGTTTTCGCACAGACTTTCCGGAAAACCCTACTCAATCGAATGACTGCCCCAGTAAGTGCCTTATTGGACACCTTCCTGAAACATAACGGCAAAATCTATTGCATCAAAACATGGTAGTCGTGTGACTTTAGACCACATAGCTTCCCTTTGCTGATTTTTGTGTGGAGGGCAGCAACATAATTTGTTGGAGTTCTCAAATTCTTTAGCACCCGCAAGACTCTTCCTTTATCCTCTGCGCTAAGTACGTATGACGCATCAGGCATGTAGAACCGATCGCGGTTGGGACCTACTGCTTGTAAGTGCAGATGTGGTCGGATCCCTCTTGCTTGCATGTCTGCCCGCACCGCTAGGCTGTCCTTTTCACCAAATGCCGTTTTCAGAATGTTCTCCGATAAGTTTTTTTCGCAATGCATCACGTCGAGGACATGACGAACTGGTAGATCCTGCATAGTTCACATGTTTGTTAATTGCCTGTCAGATATATCAGTTTCCATGGACCAACAGAATTTGGGATTGCAATAAAACATCGCTCCACTAACTTCGCAACCGTACACAGCACA
The DNA here is from genome assembly GCA_022496805.1 of Pohlia nutans. Classification (NCBI taxonomy): domain Eukaryota; kingdom Viridiplantae; phylum Streptophyta; class Bryopsida; order Bryales; family Mniaceae; genus Pohlia; species Pohlia nutans. The sequence continues at coordinate 9,985,631 of CM040092.1, read as the reverse complement.
GATTACGGTGAATCTGTTAATCGTGCATAACTCCTTCTGAATATTAGATCGGAATTATTAATTTTAACTCCCCAGTTAATGGCTTAACACAGAATCCCAACAGTAATGAAGCTCTTATATGCACCATGATCTCGCACTCTGTCTGTGATCATGAAGTTGCATGATATTATTATTTTCAATACTTTGTAATATTACGTTACTTGAACTAAATGGAATTAAACAAATGAGAAGCACTTGTATGTACTGGGGAGTTTCTACTACTGTGTGCTACTGTACATACCTATCACACGTCACTTGACATCTGATCATCCATACTTTTTTCCTATCATTTATTTTCCCATTATTACCCCTACTAACATGTACCATGCGTTCCTGAGTCCGGTTGCATACAGCTTGCAATTTGCAAAATCTTTCCATTCTACATAAAGATGTTATATCCTCAAATGCACAGGTTTCTGTCTAAATTCATAAACAATAGAGTTCAATGTTCTTTGTACCTTCCAGTATGGTAGGTTGAATAGGATACTCCGTCTTTTCACACCATGCAATTTCACAGGGTCCTCTCCAGAATTCTCAATGCCCCCCTCTGCAATGAAATTCGCCCTTTCCGTTCCCCATTGCAGAACCTCTTCTCCTGTAGGTCTGTCAGGTGCCACTTGCCATTCTTGGTGATTATTGAATGCAGCTTTTGCACGTCGGAACCTGTGATCTGGAACTAGGTATCGTCGACCACCTAGATATATCATTTTGCTCAAAAGTTGCGCATGTTCGGCTCAAGTTTCGGGACCTCAAAGAGGACATCCTTTGTATCCATGGACTTGTTGTCCTGACAGCAACCCATAGGCGGGAAAGTCGTTCACAGTCCAAATTAACATGCCCCTAAGTGTGAAACGTCTACTTCCCTCTGGCATCGACATATTTATAGCTGGGACACCGTGCCATAGTCTGAGCAAGTCATGTACTATAGGAGCTAAAAAGACATCTATATTCTCTGCTGTAGGGGATTTTGGACCAGGAATCAGTAAAGCTAGTGATATGAAGAATTTTTTTGTTAATAGCCACGGTGGTAGATTGTAAATGGTTATCAACAACACCCAAGTTGAGTGCTTGATTGCATTGTTTTTATAAGGAATAATGCCATCTCCCACTAGTCAAAGACGGAGATTTGTCAAAACACTAGCAAACTCAGGTTCGTTTTGATCTATGGCTTTCCATTGATCACTGTCAGCTACAGACCTCATGAACTGCCCATTGAATTTATGAGAGTTGTACCATGTCATGTGTTTAGCCACCTCTGGACACTTAAACATTCGTTGCAGGTGTTTGATCACATCAAAATACCTAGCTACCTTTTGAGGAACTCCGTTTGATCCAGAAATGTATCGTTCTTGATGGCACTTTGGACATTCTTCGAGGTCCTCGTTCTCCCCTTGGTACAAAACATGGCCGTGAGGGCAGCAATGCACTTGTTCATGTTTCAAGCCTAACTTCATCAGCAATGATTTTACCTCGTACGCAGATCTTGGGAATTTGTTGGAGGTCGGCAACAGGTCCCCGGCTATCCACGTTAACAACGCATCCAGGAACGTGTGTGGCACTGAGTAAAGGGTACAAAGAGAGAATAATACGATGGCGCATTGCAACCTGTTCTGGGAGCTTCCTTCATATACTGTTTGTGTGGACTCCCGTATCATATGTTCAAGATTCGCTTCATCAAATTGACCCTCAACTTCACCGAAGGCAGCGTCCATACCTGCCTCGTCGCTGGCGTTACTGCTGTTGTCGTGGATCTCATCGATTCTAGCAAAGGCATCTCTGGCCATGTTTTCCACGTCCACTGCCGTTCTCGCTGGCCATGTGAAATCTTCTCGTCGACGATGTCTTTGTCGCCTGTATCGCTCTCCATCTCCATGTCGCACAACAGCTGGACCTCGAACATTTTGACCATCCACTGTCTGTCATACAGAAGTACAAGCCGATTTTTTTTTTTTAAAGTATGTTACACTCAATTACCATATTAGCAAGCACAATTATAATTGCTGTGTTATTCTTGCAAATGTATCACAACATATGGAAATACTCACAATATCATGTTGTATCTGAACATTAAAACTTTAGGAATTTAATGTACTCTCAATACCATTTTAATAACGTTACTAAATAAAAGTCTAATGCATTGTATTTACATACCATGACTGGGTAAATCAGGTAAGGATCCCGTCCATAGACACTGTGGTGCCTTGCCACAATCTCCACTCTCTTAATGAGCCCTCCTCTGCAAGGGTTGCATGCACATGGGTACTCCGGCAATCCATTTCGACGTGCTATAGAACGCTCAATGTGGTACGCCACACACAGTCTTTGTCGCATTTTGCTCCTCCTAAAATCACTTGGTACTTAATAAATCTGATGAATTGTGAACATTAGGACACACTTCTATAGTTCTGCCCCAATTCTACAGTGATGAGGTTCGGCACTCGTGAAATCTCTACCTGCAATTTTTTAGCATGCATGAGTTTATCATGACGGTTATGACTGGTTTACGATCAACAAACTTGCAGTCCATTCTAACACGAGGAATACAGGAATTCGAGATCTACGTAATCTGTATATGAAGTTGAAAGTCAGCCACTTTTTTACGTAAGGGCCACAACATGAGATACATACTTCGTTACAATACCTATTGTGTATCTTCTCATTATCATTGTATTTTATATATGAAACAAGCATAAATTTTTGTTTTCACTACGACGAAAAAACTTAAGCCACTGTAATACTGTGTCTTCCCATATGCCACTACAAAAAACTTCATATATACCATTTCCCGGGTCTTTGCATTGAATAATCATATTACAACCACATACTAGTATTATAAAGTTTTCCCTCCCCCCTGTCCCATGTGAAAAACCAAAGCAGTGAAGGTCTGTGAATACTTATTTCTTCAAACAGCAAAATATATGCAAATTCAGTAGAATTTTTGCACGTTTGGTCCAGAGTATAGTATTCTCCTAAATTAAACCAAATATGATGCATTTCATATGGCACTGAGTGTACCAACAGAAATGTTCCACTGAATTGTACACTACATCTACACTGAATGTTGCACACAAATTAAGTTCAAGTTTTCACATTTATTTGATTTCTAAAAACAAGGCGTATACAGCCATTCTGACTATCACTTCCATTGTATCCTACCAGAATCGTATGAAGGCGTACAATAACACATACAGAATGACAACAAGTATTGCATGTTCACATAACTGGCTGTCAAATATGTGCGCTTACAGAGTGTAAATATTACTACAATTCATACTAATTCACAAACTTCATACATTACTAACTATACATTACATAGTAGTTTAGCGACTTGAACACATCCATGACGCATGTATGCATACCCAGAAAGATGAGTTCAGCAAAATAGATTGATGTGGATGTTGCTCAAAGAAATGCATAGGCTTATACAAACGTACCAATTCGTTCACAGTGATTGGTGTTGATAGAACAAAAATACCGTTTGATGTCAGCACAGCACAAGACAATATACTCTTCCTGTGATCCTCAATTATCTACACATGAATGAGAAAGTACTGTTAATTAACACTTCCACAAATAGGGAATTTATACAGCAGTACAAGTATAGAATTTGTTAGAGAATTTAATTTAACTTTATAAGGACATCACCATAAACACATTCACTGTACACTCCTTCGAGGAACTCAACAGTCACACAGAAAAGGCTTCTCATATTGAAGTGAGTATTACATAGTTTTTGGAGGTCTGAACTGTTCTATCCAAGGCCGTCTGCTACGTCATTATCATCTTCTTGCATTAGATTTTTTGACATCTGATGCAGGGCATTTGCTTTCTGAAGAATAATGCTCCAATCACGCAGGAGGTGGAGCATTTTCTGTTTTTGGTTGAGCCTTAACATTTTTCTCCTTCTCGACAAAAGTGTACTCTGTAGAATCATATTATTCTCTACTGCGTGTAGTTTGTGGCAGTCATTGCATGAGTGATATGTTCCCATGGAAACATGATCACCACCCTGGAATGACACCGACTCTACAGGACTTCTCTGAACAAGTGTGGTTCCCAAACGTAGGTCCTCCTGTGAGTTTCGCACGTTCTCCATCTTAAAATGCTCCTTCACTTCTACAAAATGTTTTTGTCAGAATGTTGGACACCATCTACCTAACTACCTTACCAACCCCTTACATAATGCCAAACTTAAGCATGAACAATGCAAGACCGGATAAAAAATACATATTGAAATGTGAACTCACAGTATGCGTTGGTGGTGTTGGTGGTGTTGCTGCAATGCATGAACCAACTCAACGGGCAGCGTTTACTGTGGTCAAAATATGAGCAACATTTATGACCACCAATATGAGCTTCACCATTAACAAAGTCTCAAGGGTTAGTATTCATGAACAACAAGTGCAGTAGCAGAGCGATCTAGTACTCGTATTCCAGACAACATAATTCACAGAATTTAAAGCTCACTCAAAGACGTTCATTGCAAACAAAGAGTGCATGACGGATTGCATGTGAGGCCAGACTAAGTACTTCAAGTATGGCATTTCAGTTTTTCTGACTGTTATTTTAGTGGGATATAGAATGTTCGCTGCAGTATTACAAAATCATAAAGAATGCGTTCATGTGTATACAACTAGCATTATCCAGGATCTTTTTCACTTGAGATGTATCCCTACAACATCTCCTTGATCGAGAGAATTTTTGCCAATTAAGAACGCAAATCCTCATCATTTGGTTTAAAATAGAGATAGTGATTTTTGTGAACTAACCTTGTGGAGAAGATTACCGCAGTGCAATTGAAGCAGTTTGTTACAAATGAGGAAGCCGGGACACTTCTCTGAACATGGTGCGAGGCAAATGTAAGTGCTGTAATTCTAATTGAGACACTATCGTGGCTAACAAATTTTCCATCAGAGAGAAAGACAAGGCCCGGTGAATCTGAATACTTTTTTACTGTGGCTAAATTACATGTACATGTAATTTACTCTAATCTTATGCAGGCACTAGCGGTTCAGTATGTTTGCAGGATATAAAGTGTATTCAATAGTGTAACTTGGTAAATTCCGAATGGAAACAGCTTCTTCAATTACTCTATTGACAGTTCTAGACAAATTAGAGTAAGAAGGCGCTACAAAGGTATAGGCTCCAAGTTCACTATGACGTAGACAGAATTCCTGATGTTAGTAGACAATTAACACATGTTGGCACATCACATCGGTCATTCAAAACAATCACTCTTAAAACTGATTGGGTCGGTTGTAACATGACTGGTTGCCTACAATTCTGCATGATGTCTCATTACATGCATTGAATACAGGGACCGTATACTACACCGTCTCAGACACGCACTACAATGGTTCACTGCGTCAGGAGGTTCAGACGATAAAATGTGACCATGGTGACAGCAGGTGCCGGATGAGCCCATTTGAAATTGTAGCAAAGTAACCAAGTTACATACCTTTGCACTCGTGCTGATGCTATACACATAGAATTTCTGGCGGCAACAGTGTTGTTGTCGTGCTTCACAGAACCTGCAATCTTCGGTAGGCAGCGGCGTCGCAATTAGCAGATACTTCCGAGCTTTGTGAGTCGTGGTCCACAGGAACGTGCTATCGAGGTGCCGCAATGCCAATTCCAAATGCGTATGAAGTGTTTTGGATGGAGAACATAGCCAGAAACCACAACCGGATTCAGGACGCACTACATCAGAAAGACTGTGTGTGAGTATCTCTAACCAAGGTCTCTCCATTGTGTGAACAAAATGCATGTGGACAGGAGTTGCGACTTCTGTGGGACCGCCTGAAGGTAGAAACATTTACGCTCCATGTGGAACGGGGAAAGCAGATCCATGCCGATTTTGCATGCGCAATTGTTGTGTCCTTTGCATAGGCATTCTCTAGTCACAAGGTGATTTAACTAAAGGAGACAATTTATGGTAAATGCCATTTTCTGCAAGGGTGTCGTGTAGTACTTCTGTGGATTGTACTCTCCCTCTAACAAATCTACATATGATACGGAGTGATGTTGCCTAACTTGGTGCTGTGGTTAAATTCTGCCGCAACTAAGTCCAACAAGTGGCTCAGTGCTGGCAGAGACCGAACTCCCCATGCAGCAGGGTAAGTAACATTGAAATCCGTGCCTTTAGGGGAAACCTAAATTTTGACTATGGATGAATGTCATCGTCTTACAACAAGGTGGATGAGGTTTTTTCTTGTAGACAGTGTTGTTGCCGGCTGTTCCTTCCTCATTTTTTTCCCTACATGCCGGCTGCTGCAGGTCCACGCACTGCACGATAGTAGAAGCATTGGCCTGCACATCGTCTTGCACAATGTCCCATTCTAACTAGGTGCGCAATTGTCCCTGTAGATACAAGGCCTTGAACAAGAAGGCTCTAGAGGATGCGGAGTTGTTCAAGAGAACAGGTCGTATCAAAACTCCTTCTCCCCCACCTGTGAGCGACGAGGAGTTGGAAATTGTAGATCTTCTGAGTGACTCTCCCGAGGATGTAGAAAGAACACAGAAAAGCAAGTCCATTGCCAGTTGTCGCTGCGACAAAACCAACAAGGGAACTGCAGAGTCTGCGCAGGTGAAAACAAAACCGGAACCGTTGGGGGAGCCGCATTCAGTTGTTGGTCTGGGAGAAGCGGCGGAGATCGAGAGCGGCACCGTGCGAAGACAGAAGAAAGCCGCGCCAACGCCATCAGAGTCTTCTGAGAGTATCCACGAGACGGATTCTGATTTTGTACCATCCGAAGTGGAACAGGAAACGGACACCGATACTTCATCGACATCTTCCGAGCAAGAGCCTACGGAGACAGACGCATCGGAAGGCGAGTCATCGGAGGAAGGCGTGTCTGCGGAGGTACAAAAATGCGCGGAGGAGGTACTCACTTCTGTGATGTCGACAACAGAACCAACTAAATCCTACCATAAGCAATATTCTTTTCAAATGCATGCATCTGTGTAGGACATGTGCAGTATGTGAATTGGATCCGTAATGATGAAGACATATGGGTGTCACCATGTCTTGCACTCGTTTGTAGTCCAACTATTGCACCAATCAAAGTCCACTGATTGTAACGTAATCTACACTGAAAACTGTGCATGAAATGATACAAAAAATGATCTTCCTTCATGTGCCAGAGTAAGACGGTAGAGGCCTCGGGAGAAACGAGGAGACCAACTCGATCCTCTAGTGTGCCAAAGGTACTATTTCTAGCTCAGTGGTTTTGTGGAAATTCGGTACGAGTCTACTCATCTATTGTTGAGTATAACAGTATTTTTTGTCACAATTGTGTGATCAGGGTGCGCAAAACAAGATGGTGAAAACTTTGAAAGACAAGGACATTCCCAAGCCGTGGTTTGGAAAAAAGACCAAGGCTGTGACTGCACCGAAGCAAACAAGGGCGGCCTCGAAACTGATTGCGGAGCAGCAGGTTCTTGAAGATGGCAAATTACAAGGAGAGCCCAGTAAGAAGGGAAAGGGACGGGAGAAGGCTAAGGTTCAGGAAGTACCTGCTGGGAAGGGCAAAAAAAAAGCTAAAGCTGTGCGCACTGGAACAGCAGATGTGGTTTTAGGAAAATCAAAAATTGTCATACCAGATCCCGAGGAACTGCGCCGCAAGAGGATAGAAGATGTTGTGGCTTGTGGAAGGAAGGTGCGAACTTTGTCAACTCCCGGTATACGCCAGAATTGTCCAACTACGGTTTTGGGCGAGTCATCAGAAGAGGATATTCAAGCAGAGCTGGAGAAAGGAGGGCTCAACATGGATTCACAACCTCCCACTCCAGTCGAAGAAAACCCAGCGCCATCTGCAGGTAAGATATGTACAATTGCTTATTTCAAATGAAGAAGACATTTGTTTTTCTAGATTTACAGTACTTCATAGGTTCAAACTACATGAGTATATAGAGGGTACACAAACTGAGGTATATCGTTGGCACTGTCGCGCAGTTGAGAGATACTATAACCGTGGGTATGTAATTGACTTTGTTTTTGGTCTACGCCACTCGGAGAATTTCACAACTTCCTGTTCTGACGTTTCTGTATGTATATGTCGACTTGTATTGATTTATTGCAGATTACGACATCGACGGAGAAGGTGAGGATTGTGATGACATAATTGCAAAGGATGCAATAGTAACGCCATCAGATATTCGGAGCTCTGGAAAGGAAAAATGTAATGAAGTTACAGAGCGTGGAAGACATCATGCGGATGGAAACCAACAGAAGGGGAAGAGAAAAGCTGATCAAGAACCATTCGTGACTGCACTCAGTTCTGATCGATCGGATCCTGAGGACAGTGTAGAGAAGTACAAACGAATGCAGAACAGTTCTTCTCCATAGAAAAAGAAAGATCAGGTAAAATTGGTACAATGTTGATCTGGTGCTTCTATTGCTTGATTATCTATGGTTTGTGTGAAAGGAACGTGACACAATTGTTTTTTGCGTGTAGCCAAAATATCCCTGTGAAGTGATGTTGTATCGGTGAAATGTTTTTTCTAACCATTGAATGGCTAATTCTCTAATTGTTTGCAGAGGACCAGAGGAAGTGATAGGGAACATGGCGCATCACCTACCTATGGACGAAGATCTCATCATAATCGCGACATGGACTGGCGTAGTAGAAGTCCTCCAGCGTATTACACGAAGCACTCGAGATATCAAACCTCAAGGAGCCCTGTGCGTTATAGATCCAGGAGCCCAACACTGCGAAAAGAGTATGGGCACAAACATAGTGGTAAGACTGAGCTGCTGATAGATGTAGAGTGGATGACTGTGAAATTGGTGAGGATATGTTGTGATATGTTATATTTTCGTTCGATGTTTAACAATGATTCACATTTTGCTTGTTACTTCAGATGATCGCACGTACAGACGACCTTCATCAACATCAGGAATTTCCGACCCCACTGATTCTGCACTGATTCAGTGCGTTTATCGTAAAACACTGATTCCGCACGTCATACGTGCATTTAGAAGTGTCGTTACAGTACGGAAGTGACATGCATTACTAAGATGTCGATGCAATGTCTTTTCCGTGATTATCAAAAAAGTATTGTTTCCGCACATAAGTCGTGCTTGACGGAATCCGTGCGTTAATCGTGTATCTACTTCACATGACTGATAAGACACGGATAACGTGCAATTTTAGTTAATGCGAATTCAGTATCGTATACGTATCATATTAACGCCTTTTATTATATTCGTGCGATTTCAGTATCTATTATAATGTAAATCATTGTCGTACGACATCCGTGTACAATATTTTAATATTATTTTTGGAATCTTTTGGAATCTTTTGGAATATTTCAAAATATTTTATATTATTTTGGAATATTTTGGAATATGTTGGAATATTCCAAGAATATTCTTTAAATTATACTTCCGGTTTAATTTCCCAAAACATTTTTAGATCTACATTTATAGAGTTTAGAAGCAATACACATTAAAATTTCAAAGAAATAACATTTTATATTTTTAGAATTCAAATTTGGTATTATTGGTTATCATTGTACTTTTCATCATAGGAGCAAAAAAAAATAGCTCACAACCACCACGATTTTGGCAAAAAATAAATAAATTCAAAATATTATGAAAAAAATCCTAGATATAGAAAACGTACAGCATAATCTAGTGCAAAAAAAAATTGGAAAAAAAGTTTTTTTCACATAGTTAAAAACATTCAAAGTCCGCTGAAAAAAAAAAACAGCTCACAGCCCTGAATCCCTGATCTGCCATCATGATTTTGGCAAAATTTTAAAAAATTCAAAAAATTATGAAAAAAATCCTAGATATAGAAAACGTCCTGCATAATCTAGTGCAAAAATAAATTTGGAAAAAAAGTTTTTTTCACATAGTTAAAAACATTCAAAGTCCGCTGAAAAAAGAAGTTCGATAATTACCAAAAGAGTTCCATTCTATGCATGAAGAGTTTGAGGTGGTTTGGTGGTTGGGAACTTGATTGGCAACCGGAAGGTTGAGAGTTCAAATCCCACCGTTGGCGATGTAGAGCTTGGGAAGCCCAAGCTATGGTGGGCCCCACCGCATGTGCAGGCAATTTCCGTGTAATTGAAGTGGGTAGCGAGGAAAGTAATTATTTTATATTTTCTATTATTTTATTTTATTATATATTTTTTAATAATATTATTTTGATCAAATTTAGATATAAAAAGAAAAGAAAATCTAGATATGGAAAAGATGATGTCGCACGAAAAACGCACTGAATCAGTGTAGTTTTAAAGACGATTAAAACACGACATTTGACGACTATAAACAGTGCTGAATTCATACGTTTTCAATGGATGTATCAATCGTGTCGAATCAGTACTATATCCGCTTGTACGAACATCGTGTCATATCAGTGTAGTTACGATGAATGACGCAACGATGCGGAATCAGTGCGAAAATCGTACGAACCCTTGAAATATCGGAAAGCGCACTGAATCAGTGCAGAATCAGTGGGGTCCAAAATTCCTGATGAAAGGGAAGTCGACATCGGAGAAGGCACAGTGTATCCTCTACAGACATTAGTTCGTCCGACCACAGACCTGCTGGTCACAGTCAAAGGCATCATCGGGGGAGTCACAAGCGGAGCCCAAGGACATCGCATTCTAGATCACCGGTGAGAAGGTATGGTCGAACGCATGCGGATGAGAAAAGAGAGCGTGTTCGGGGAGCCATTGTGAAACAGGAGGATATTGGAGTGGAGTCTCCGGCTTTTGAGAGGAGGCAACGACGCTATAAGCAAGCCGCTCGAGAAGCGAAATCTGCAGTGCGGGAGAAGGGTGGAAAGAAGCCCTTCTACATTACATTGGACAGTGACGGGGTACCTTACGGCAGTGGGAAACCTGCGTGGAACTTAGAAATAAACAAGTTGGCAGTGGGGCTTGATCCTTCTTGCACAAATATCAAGAAGCAGACATACGAAGATGTTAGCATCTTCAAGGAGAGACTGAGCCAAAGTTTTGAGTATTCTGGGGAAAAAAATGAGAATTACTTGCGGAGTTTGATGGGAAAGGCTGTAACTAGGAAACGGACAGACCTCATGCATGTGATTAGAGATGGTGAACCCCAGCCCATACACATTGATTCTGCAGTATGGGAGCGTCTGAAGAAATTATATGCAAGCAAGCAGTGGGAAGAGAAGTCGCAACAGGGTCGGTATGTCAATGCTTGCAGGAAAACCGTCAACATAACCGGAAATCGAGGAGTGAATGGAGTCAGGGAAAACCTTCGAGAAATCCTTGGGAGGTCACCAGACCCTGACGAGGTCCAAACGGAAGCACAACGTCCCAAAGGGTCTAGAGGGAAGAAGGTGAAAAAGGAATCACACTCCGAAACGTGGGAAGACATTGAAGCGGAGGATACATCAGAAGAGGATGGGCGCGAAGAATTGGAGGACAAGTCTGTGGACAGAGGAGTCAGCGATGATGGAGTTGTTCACAAATCACAAGTGACAGTTGTTCCTCAGGGTGATCAGGTTAGTTTTTTAATCCAATTCCAGTATTGATGTATATGTCATGCAGGAAGCATCTACCATTGTGTGGAAGTGTGTTTTGAAGCTAGATTCAAGATTGTGTTTATATGTTAAAATGTATGTACAGTGGGGTGCATATTGTAGCATGGAAACATGAAGTCGGGTGTGGGAGCATTAATAACATGGTTATTGAACATGCAAAGTACAAATAATTGTATAGGTAGTTCGTAGGTAGTGTTTGTGGAGAATATGTGCTAAACCCTGATAGTCCAGTAATATAGAAGTCAGTCTCCAAAATGAAATGTTAGGTTGTTTTGAATTACAATAACTGACAAGACTGACAGTGATATAGAGATACGAGAAAGTGGCAGGTGAAACTGTATTTTTTTGTTACAATATTAATGTTATTTACTAGTACATACATGGACTTATAGTGATATCAGAGTTAAATTTATTACTAAAATATTGGTAATTTTATTAAACCCATATTGTATTGAATATTAGCGCACTGGAAGGTCTACACGAACAGCTCGGAAGGATATGGACATTGATACCATCGGAGAGGGAGTGCGTAATGTGAATGAAAACGAAGACGGAGCAGAGGATATTTCTAAAGACGACATGATAAAAAAGCTGCAAGCGGAACTGGACCAACTGAAGGGAGCACAGGGAATGAGATCTTCCACACAGAAATTCAGGCGTTCTCAATCACCCGTATCAAAACGGAAAAATGCTTCACAGGGGCAGTAAGTATGTCCTGACAATTCAATTGTATGGAAGTGACGGATGTTGAATTACACATGGGTATTGTACATATATATGCCGTTTTATTTTTTAGCTTGAATGTAAATAGGAGATAATGGGAGATGTTAAGTAGTGGGTTATGCTTGCAGGGTATGACGTGGGGGTCTAGGCAGTGAAAGATATACCTGCAACGGTAAGAAATGAAGGAGCTAGGCCGATACAGCGGACAGTGCGGCAACATTGAAGAGTACTACACCAAGTGTGCAGACCTGGAAATGCTCGTATAGTTTGGTTAATATGGGCAGTTTTTTGTACGTCATTACATATTGTAATCAAGGATTTATAGATTTTAACTTACGTATGACTCTGTTTTTATGATACACTTACAGAGAATTGAACCACAGTGAAATGTACAAAAGTCAGGCATGTGGACAAAGCATGGTGTTTTTTTTGGTCAAGGGATATGACAGGGACATGTAGTACTAAAGGAAGACAAGTACTGTGGAACTCACAATTTGATGACATTGGGGGGGTGTTTTTCATATGATCACTTCAAGCGGTACTATTGCTTTGGAATACATGGATGACCTCAATGATATGTTCAAATATTAACAGTGGTATGTATCAATATGCTACAAGGGTTGAAAAGTCCTAGGTATCCGTGTAGTCTATAGAGTTTACTTTCACATAATACTAGTGGCACAGTGATGGGATGCACACCTTCTATTAACATATATGACGTGTGGTATATCTATAATATATAATTGAAATACGTGTCTGAGTTGAAAGCACATAACATATTGTGTAACAGTCCCTTATGGGTGCTTACAAATGTCGGCATTCGGAGGACTTTGGGAGAAGCCAACTCATTGGCTGCATTGTGACCATGGACATGCGGATCAGAACTGACATTCAGGGATTTCCATGGTGAAACAAAGGGTGCTGGCTATGCTGGAAGTGGAAATAGGGGAATTGGCAACCAGTGGACCATATGCAAGAAAAATAACTGTGGTTTTTGCAGAACAGGTAATATAGAGAAATGGCAGAAGTGTACGCAAGTTATGGTGTATGCAGGGCTTAATTTTGGAGTGAGCATAGCGATTACAATATGATCGCTGGGAATGGGCATGGGACAACGGGACAAAGAATGGGAAAAAGTTGTTGGCGCTGCACATTCATGCTCATAGCCGGTACGTACAGAAAAATTTTAAGTTCACTACAGTCCAGTACAACAGGTCTCGTGATGTGCATGTGAATATTTTCATGTTCAATGTAGAAATACCAGAGGACAGTAGAGGGTGTGGTATGGATTGTTGAAAGAAATCATTGTATTAGGGGGTGATAGTGGAGGAGATTTTGTGCACTTTATATGAAGTATGCAGAACAGCATTGTTAGGAAACATGGTATTGGTGAGTTACACTGGTTTCTTGAACACCATAGTGTTGCAAGTGGCAAGGCCGCGGTGAATATGATGAATCTGTCGGTCTTGCTGACGGTTTAGCTGTGAGACAGGGGTTGAAACCATAGAGCATGAAATATAGTAAAAACCTTTGAGTTGTGGCCTTGTGCGAGAAAAAAAATTAACAAAAAAATGCAGAGATGTTGAAATGAAAGGTGTAAGTATTTTCTCAACAATATCTCATACATACTCTTGAAGTGTTACGAGGATGTGTACCGCATAGAAGTACCCTATGATATGGTTCATGAATAGCCTTCAGCATTTAAGTAATCTGTGAATGTGTGTAATGCTGAAGGGTCCCATGGAATATGATGATTACAGGGAGACGAGAGTAGAAGGAATACACATATTGGAGTCACCCTCAAGTGGCTGTTGTAGCATGTTCAGTACAACATAGTTCCTCTGTATGCATATAAATAGTTACTACAAGTTCAGACCTGAACTGATGAAGTTTATATGATACATGCAGGTTACAATGTAAAGTGCATTCGCGAGAGGGATGTTTATGAAGGGGAAATGAATGACAGCATACAAGAGGTAAGATTTTTATAAATGCACCGTACATTCTTACAACACACGACACACCCTAAATCACTCATAGAATTTAATTGAATCATCTGTACCTTGATGTTAAAGCACTTCTCCTTATGTGCGAAATATGGATTCCCTAACCCACCTAATTACAGGTTCCATAGATATGTGTGTCCGGAACCCTTATAAAACTTAAAGGTTCTGCACGGTTGAGAAGTCACAGAATATAGAAAACATTGGGATTTTTCTGTCCTAGGTAACATCAAAAATGAATGTGGCGCAGTGAATGCAGGTTGTGGAAGGAGCATGACTTTTTGATTTTGGAGATTTAATGAAGTCCTTATGTTTGAATAGAATAGAGAACGAGAATATGTATTCATCTGTGTCTACAATTTTATGATTTCCGCCAACATTCACCAGGGAATGCAAATCATGCATGTCATGGAAGTATAAAACGCTGGGAATGCAGTACTGAAATAAAATTTAGTGCTACAATGACTAAATTACAATTAGGATTGAAAACAGTATGTGGCAAGGAGTCTTTACTCTACACGAGGTTGAAATTTGGCCAGTATATCAGTACGACCGGGATTACATATGATGGAGCACAGCGGATCAGAGTTGGTGGTGAAGATATCGAAGAAGTAGTGGGGCTGCAGAAAGCATGCAAGGCAGTAGGGTAGGGTAGCATACAGTTGTAGAAGGCAATTGATATAGATGATAGTATAAGTGAAGATATTGTGAAATCATAAAATTAAACAATAGGGAAACTGTGAAAATCAACAGAGTGAAGTGTATGAAGAGAAGGGCCTGGATATTGAGTCCTACAGACGGCTCTGATGAAGCCCTCACGCTGGATGCGATTAGCATTGAAAATTTCTCAGAGCCGCTGGATTAGTTTGAAGTAGACGGCAGTGATATTGTAGAGCCTTCTCCAATTAATACACATTCGACGTGTAAAAAATGGAGCCTTTTAGCAGACCAATGAAAACAGGACATGCAACCTTTCTATTTGCAAAAGATGGATGTAAAATTTTCCGCACTTCCAAATTAGGACCAATCAGAGGCGAAGTGGACACTCTACCAACCCTACGGCGAGAAAAACGCAAGTGTAGGGTCTGACATATATAGATTTTACGACAATGTAGGAGAATGTAAATGGTGAAGCGGCTGGGGTAAACAGAAGGGGTAAGAAACGAGGTAAATGGCAGGAATGTAACAATTTGGGCAAGAGTATAGTAATAAAAAAGAAGTAGACGTGGCAGACGGTGCCAACTAGATTTCATCTGACGGGACAATAGTCCGAGTTGGCATGCCACGCAAGAATTAAGGGGCTGCAGCAATGACCGCTTCAACAGACTGTACACAACAGATTCGTGTTGCAGAATGACCCCCACAATGCGACCGGGGCCACTGAAGTCCTCAATTGATTTCTGTTACATTTCTGTTGCGGCGGTCACAGTTTCCCTAGTAGTGTTTGCTACACACTGTTTTCGAATCTCAGACATTAGCCATCAGATTTTGCCAAGCTTATCTGGACTTTGGCCAATGGCACTTCTTCTCTGATCTTCCTCTTTATCTGCAGGTAGGTGAATACACCGTGTAAGATCTTCATATCTGCGTCGGCTCATGACTGAAGCAACGTATGGACAATACATGGCGGGATCTGTTTTTTTCCAGTACAACTTGTGATTTGGCCTCCTTGTTATGCCCATCAGCAAATTCACACCGAAGAACGCCTTTAGCTCTGCAATTTCTAACCTCCACCAGTTACTACCTCCTCGGGTACAAATCAGATCAAGAGGTGTAGGTTGTACAAGAATCGAAGCTGAACTTGGTGTCTGAACTTCAGATGTGAAGGTAGCCGAGTGTAATACTGTTGCAACCGATGTATCATGAGTTGTTGCATGTATTGATGATTCATTGCCTTTTGTGAGTTATCACATGATAACACTATATTGGGATGTCCTTCAATCGGTACTTCAATTGCATTCTCTCTTTCCTTTGCTAGTCTTTCAGTAGCTTCAATTGCAGCAATTTTTTTTTACTCCAGTATTTTCTTTTCTGTCCCTCATCCAACTGCGAGGCATATCAATTTTTTTCATCACAAATAATCCTCAAAGTTTTTGGAGTCCAGAATCTTTCAAACAAATTTACAGAGGAAAGCATCTTTCAGTTGCTGATTCGACATCCACCATCAGGTCCAGTGAATCGCATGTTGGTATGTGAATAAGAGATATTCCTTTGAGTCTAGTTTGCATTTGAATAGACTTCTTCAAATTGCAAATTCTCTGCACGCGCTGAATTTCCAACTATTCCTCTTCCTCTCCCAACACCTCTGCCTTGGCCACCATCCCTGCATCTTCTAATAGTACCTCCCATTATAACATCACAAGATCCTTTTGCACGACCTCGACTTCTACCTCTCCCACTGACAGTGTCAACTGGGACAGCAATTCCACTTCTATTATCGGAACCTCTTCCACGTGACAGTCGTTGGGTAGACGTTGATGCTTTCTGTCCAAGTGCAGCTAATCTGGCTCTGTCCCTACCATGTGAAGTTCTTCTGCCAGACTGTGAAAGTTGTTGACAGCCTACCAAGATCCCCTTTCCACGGCCACGTGAACTTCGAGGGATAGATGTTGATATCACATCAAATACAGCAGGACTCCTTCTGTCTCTGTCGATGACTCCTAAGTTGGTAGGCTGGCTATCCTCAGTATCACCTCGTCCTACATCCAATGGTGTATTGTCTCTGCTAGTTTGCAAATGCGAGTGGTTGTCATTGAAGTTTACATGTTCTCCCATGTCACTGAATGTATGTGTCATCACAGAGTCAAGTATTGGCTCCACATTAAAGTTCGATGAAGAATAAGTCTGCATACAATTCAAAGGGATGTCGATATGGGAATTAGACCTATAATGCAGCTCTGGGGCACTCCAGAGATCATTGTCGTCGGCTGCATTCTCCATCTGCGACGGTAACTGCTGGATTGTAATGTCATTGAAGATGGCTTGATTTGATGTGAGGTAATCCTCGTGTGAAGTCCTTCTTCAGCTAGTAAGTCATTCAAATTATCATAATCATTGTCTCAGCTAAGAGCTGCTGAGGAGGCATTCCCATCTTCTTGAATCTCACCTAACCCATCCTCTTCTATTGTCATAGGTGCCTCTCTCTCGGCGATGCAACTTTCAAGTGCACCAGCGGGTATATGCAACACATACCCTTGTCCAAAATCCACCACGTATGTGAGAGATATTGACATAGGATGGATGTAGCTCCGAATTGCCTGACCTATTACCCATTCAGCGTTTGAGGATATTGGGGCATCGGGAGGTAATACAAACACATGCACACATAAAAATACTGGTTGATGTATTGAGCGAGGAAGAGGCTGAAAATCATATGTACCGACGTCAAAATTTGAGGAAGGGTGAACATTGACTGCTTCCATCTCTTCTCCAAGAGAGGCTCCGACATGCACATCATTAAAGTTGGAAGTGCTTTCTCGAACAGTCGTTTTCTTGTTCAGTATGCTCTGATTTTCCAATTGGTGTCGCCGGGATGTCTTCGACTGCACCTTTCTCTTCCGAGATGGACCTGGATTCAACGACGATGCTCCTGCCGATTTCGTTCTTTGCATGGGAGCCCTGACTGGCGTCGTCATCGAGGGCTTTTTTGGACGACCCCTTTGAGCTAGTACGCTTTCATTTTGATGTGTCCGTTGCATTGCGTCCCTCCTCTGAATTGATGACGGTGGTTCTACTACTTCTGGAACCTCCATCCCTGCAATTGACTCCTACCTCTAATGCTAATGGCAAGTCAGGCCAAAGTTTCCAAATTACCTCGTAGACTGATGTTGAAAATCCCTTTGGATTCCCCTCCTGCCGACATTCCTTCCACTTGAGAGTTAGAGCAGCGTGATGGTAGAAAAGCCAACGCTTTCTTTTCGGATTGTTTTGCTTTTTGTAACAACTCTTTAGCGGCACACTAAAAAGATATTCTTCGTTCAGAAGCTGTAGAATTTTCTCTGTTTGGTGATTTGTGTACTTTGGCTCAGCTCGTGCCCATTCTTCTATAACTATCCGCACTTCGTCAACAACGACGTCAATATGAGCCATTGTAAGCGCCGCCTCTAGTTGTAAAAAGCTCTACTACAGTTGCATGTTTTGCGTTGTTATTTTCCAGAGAACCCTAGCAAATCTTGCCAAAAAATCTTCTAGTTCGATTGCTATCGTGTCGTTGTTTCAATCTATCAGCTGCATGGCATTCTTACCAGTAGTGAAGAGTCTGTTCTCTTCAAGAGCACTTCACTATGTGTGGAAGAAGATTCAAATACACTTGCCACATCTAAGTTTCTAGAATCAATTCATCTTCATACACGTGGATTATCCTCATCCAGTAAACCGCATTTCGATTGGCTGAACCTATGTGGTAGAATCTGATGTGGAACGTTAGAAGCAAACTTTCCAGTCTGGTCAAGTGGGTTCAATCGAGGGCAAAGCAAAAATTTCTCACTCTTTCTACACGAAGCACTCTGCCCAAGCATCATATGAACACACAAATAAATCATCTATTGCATATGCTTGCACCCAAAAAATTTCAAAACTTTGACATGCTTGCATTGCAGCCTCTACTGTAAATTCTGATAGATCCTCAAAATTTCGATGTGCACACCACAGAAAAACTAACTGCCACCTCTTTTGGAGGTGGTTTGGATGAATGTCGTCCAACCTTCGACGCGAAATATACAACGGGTTCTTTCTATACGTCGTCCAGAAACTGGACGCCAGGACGTTCAGGGGTTAAAGTGAATACACCTCTAAAAAAAAAATCCAAAATACGGAGTATATAATTATGCAGTAATATCAATGGAATTAATTTTTAAATCTATCAATGCAAATTTTAATTTAAAAAGTTAATTAAAGGCACCTTTAATTACAAGTGAATCTTATTCGATGGTCATCCTACATTAAAAATAATTTGTTAACGTTCCATAAGTGTATTCATTTTTTGCACTTGAAAAGAAAAAATTGAAGTACAACGAAAAATGAACCTCCATTTCACTACAACAAAGTAAGAAGAAAATCTCCTAAAGTACTAACATTACCAAAAAAAATACGAGGATAGAAAGGGGTTATCAATTGAAATAAAAAATTTACCAATATTATAATTATAGAGACAATAAGAAAATATCATCAACATGAATGGTGTTGAAATAGAAAGCAAATAATGAGTCCCGAAGAGTGCAAATGAATAATAGTTGTTGCAAGCATCTATGTGGCCAAGACCCCACGACATGGACGAGGACATAAAAAACCATTTCCATATTCACAAATTTTATTTTCACTTTAATTTTATTACAACCCTTTACCACAATAAAAAAAATTGTAATGGTTTAGATGCCAAGCCCAATGTCGAGGAACTTTTCTTCGATTTTTTTCTTTCTTTCAACCTCCTCATTTGAGTTTCCAAATCTTTCATTTTTGTCTTGCAAGGGTCTTCAAGCAACTTTGGCATGCTTGGGCCTCAACATTTTTTCAACTTATCTTGCTTCAAAATGGTTCAGACTTTTCTTTTCCCCTTCTGCTTTAATTTTGGTTTTTCTTTCAACTTCCTTAATTTACTTTCCAATTCTTTAGTTTTCATTCTTTCATTGGCATCAAAAAATTCTGAGCCTAAATTTTTTTCCAAACTCAACTTGTATTTTTCTTTTAGCGCCGTGAATCTCATTTCATAATCTCTCATTTTCAACATGTCATAGACTTCCAATAACTCCACCATGGTTGGGCCCCTTCCAACTTTTGATTTTTCTTTCAACTTCCTCATTCGATTTTCTAAATCTGTCATCTTCATTTTCTCATGCGCTTCTCGTGACATGGTTGGGCCCCAACTAGGAATGGAAGAAACCATATGCGATTTATTGTTCTTCTCATTCTTCCTCGCCCGTGTTGGAGCTGGTTCCAACACATAGTATTTTTCAAATGGAATTGTTGTAGGGAACATGCGTGGGCTAGTCTCCGTTTTATAGAGAGGTTCATTTGAATGCATTTTGATCGATTGACCAACTTCCATGCTACTCTTTGTAGTAAATAATTGGAGGTTGCGCTTTCTCCACAAATTTTGAAATGTAGGTAGAGTAGCAATCATCATGTTGTCTACATGACAACAAAGTAAGTTTTTTCTTCAAATATCTAGCAATGTTAGAAAATAGTGGGTAACCAAAGGAGTAAAGAATTGTTGTTGGGAGGTCTTCCACTATGAAATGCCTCGATTGGCATCAAATTATGTTGCATAATTATAAACTTAATGATTGAGAAACTAAGTTTAAAAATTAGGGAGCCTAGTATGCAAAATGGTGAAAGAGAGAATGAGAATGGTTCTATTTCTAGTATTCCTTCTTTTACTTTAGTTTAACTGAAGTTCATTTTACAATTTTTTCTTTTACTTTCGTTTGTTTTACATTTGTTCTTTTGCTCTCTTTTTTTCTTTTTTTCTTTTATCTTTTTCTTCTTGTACTTTGAATCATTTAATTTTTACTTTTTACTTTTTACTTTTATACTTTCTTCTTTCTTCTTGTACTTTTACTTTTAATCTTGATTGTTATGTTTGTCTGTAATAATTTGTAACGGTGTTCCTCTGTTTATTCAATTACAGAATAACTTGTAATGATAAATTACGATGTAATTATATTTTGTACACAAATTGAAGATATTGAACTGTAATTATGGTTGAACATATAAACAAATAACTTCCTGTATCGTGAGAGTTTGAATAACTTACAAACTTGAATGAACTTGGGATGAATGTGGTCTTACTAGTGTGAGTTGTGGATGAAAATTGGATTAGAATTGAATGACAATCAGGCTATTTGAATCATTATGAAGATAGCGTAAATTACATTATTCTAATGACGACCATAGGTCAAAGCTGGTTTAGAAAAATGTTATTGGCGACTATAGGTCCCCACTTGTGGATTTTCAAGGGTTGTAAAGTTTGTAAGGGAGCCGCCTAGCTGCTAGCCGGGCAATGGTGGACAATTCTAAGGTAGGGCGTAACCTTTCTATGATGTAATTTAGCCTTTCATATCTTTAAATGGTCTTCTCATGATTGCTCCATTTCGTTCTTGAAGACTCATTATATGAAGTAACTTAACATTTCACGACTTTTCAGTTTCATGACCTTTCATGTGCGGAGAGAAGCAAAGCGCTAATTTAAAAAGTGGTAATTCATGTTTATAATTTTAATTTTTTAATTTTTAATATTCATTAACACCATGAATACAATTGATATTTTGTCACTCGTAGTGCGGAGTGAAGCAGAGCCCTAATATTGATTTTATTTTAAATAGTTTGAAAATTCACACCAATGTGCCTTATACATTCAGGGAATTTCATGATTAGTGCAAGCCATCAGTATTATTAGTGTAGGGTGTAGAAGTTTAATGAATTTGTCTTCCATATGTAGGATAAAGAAATACATTTGAACATGAAATGTATTAATCTCAAATTTTGTATATTTAATTACGATGGTAAGTTGTACTTTGTCATCGTTGATGAATCTATATAGATTGTATATATTAATAAATAAATTGAATATCTTAAAAGTCATTTATAATTTTAAAGTTTTTTATATTTTTTGGAATTTCTTTGAAAATTATGTATTAGTATTTTAAAATTTTAAAATTTTATATTAGCATTTTTATGGAAATCATTTTAAATTTATCCAAATATTCTATTATCTTCTAAATTCTTTTTAACCTCTAAAGGACCAAGAAGCATGCCTCATGTTTTTTTTTAATAATTTTGAATATAGTTAATGTTATTTTTTTATTTTTTTTTATTTTTTTTGAAATCATGTTTGACCAACACATGCAATGTTCTTCATTGATTCACGTGATATATAATTCATTGATTGAATTTGTCATTTAAAACCATTAATCCTTGGTCCTTTAGATGTTAAATGGCATTTGAAGAGTTTTGATGAAATTAAAGGCATAGGGCCTCCCTAAAATTATAAATATTCTATGGGGTGTAATTTAAGTAGTTATTACATATGTTTTTCTATTTTTTTATAGAATTTATCAAATGCAATAATTATACAAAAAATGATTATATACTAGGGCTCCGCTTCTCTCAGCACCACCAATGACAAAGTGAAAGGCCATGAAATTAAATAAGACATGAAAGGCTAGCTTACTTCACATAATGGTCTTTGAAGGTGGAATGGAACAATCATGATGGGAAGACCATTCAAGAATGTGAAAGACTATGTTACATCATAGAAAGGTTATATTATAAAAAACCCTGGCCTAAACTGGCGATTGCCGGCTCGTCGGCTCACTAACAAACCTACAACCGTTGAAAAGCCACGAGTGGAACCTACAGTCCTCAATACCATTTCTCTAAATCAACTCCGAGCTACGAATGTCACTGGAATTAAGGAACCACATAAACAAATTACTTCAAATTTTTAAATCAAAAAATAATAATTTATATGTGTTTCAGTATATAATGATCAATTGAACTATATGGGAATCAATTTTCACTACAACATACACAAATTTTATTCAATTTACGGCATTTTTTTAATGAAATTGGATCTTAAATGATGCATATAAATATTTCAAAAAATATTGAAGTGGTTTAGGCTCGCAGAAGAAAATACCAATCGATTGATAAAAATTTCAACAAGTTTGAAAACAAGGAGAAAAGAAAATTAACGGAATGGCCTACTTTGAAATTCATTTATTTACAGCTAAAGCGTCCAGTTGTTTCAAAAAAAAGTTTTAAGAAATCATTTACTTACACAACAAAGTTCAAATTGATTTGATTTCTTTCCAAATTATACCATACATTGTACTGTACAATAAAAAATTTGTATTCACTCTTTTTTATTTCATTCACATGTGCTATCTGCATAGATCTCTCAATGAAAACGATCCCTATATTCACTAAGTTTTTTCAGAGCATTCATGGCTCCCCCTAAAGTACCCCTTTATATAAAAAAGAATAATTATGTGATGTACGTGTAATGTGCATTTTTGTGAACTTTAATATGTCTAATGTACATGTGTACTTAGAAATATATAACAAATGTATTTATGATATATATATATATATATATATATATATATATATATATATATATATATATATATATATATATATATATATATATATATATATATATATATATATATATATATATATATATATATATATATATATATATGTATATGAATTTTTAGTGAAGTTCTTATTATTGTACCCTTTTGTGCATTTATGTGTTATTCGGTTATACAGGGAATGCACTCTAGAGAATGTTTTATCATTAACATATTCTTCTAGAATTTTTTGTAATCAATCACTTGCTCTTTACCATAAGGAGTTTTTTTAACTTTAATAACGTAAAGTAACACAAGTAGATTTTTTTTGTTTTGACTTGTCCAAAACACAATTAGGAATTGCCACATGGCATGAGGAACAATCATAGAGCTTTGATGAAAAAAGGAGATGAAGTTTGGAAGTTCTTTTTCATCTCTTTTCAAATAGGTTCAGCTCACATTAACCCCTAAAGGATCAAGAAGCTTGAAATTGGGCCTCATGTTTTTTTAGGAGTTTTGAGTAGGTCCTATTTGAACGTCCTCTTCAAATTTCTTTGTTTTTTAATCAAAAAATGCAACTTTTTTTATTGATATAAAATTTGGTTCCATCTAAATTATATTTTCTACAATATGATCAATCAAATTTTTCATTTTAAAACTATAAATCCTTGGTTCTTTTAAGGGTTAAAAGTACAATATCTCTTTTTGTATTGCTCAACTTGCTTTGAAATTTTTTGAGATTGATCTAAACTTACATTCTGAACTGCACATAAAAATTCACATGTCAATGTACTCCATCATAGTTAACCCCTAAAGGACCACGAAGCCACCAGGTGGCTTCTGCAACTACATTTCACCAAAATTCGAAATGTGGACGTACCTAACACTGCATGAGTGACAAAGAGACCCTAGAGGATTTTCAACGCTGAATCCAGCGGTATAATCTGATCAAGAAATGATGCACTGTGCAAATTTTGGTGAATTTCTTCAGCATCGCAAAGGCTCTGTCAACCGTCGAGGGCTGGCTGAGCAGCTGCTTGAGCTGCATTCTGTGCAACTACGCTGAGTTCTGTGATCAACCGCGCGATCGCCTGTCAACACGACAGAGCGGCCAGAATGCGCAGTGTATCGGAGGTCAGGGGACTGAGCATGCACAGAGGGAGCGAGCAGCTGCGTGCGACGCAGGCATGTTGGGCAAAGTGTTGAGAGGCGCTGTGCGAGGCAGGAGAGCGCAATCCCAGATTCTGCGATACTGGATTGCTACCGTCGTGTTTGACCACGAATTGGCAGAGCGACGTTGGAGAAATTGGAGGGATTTCGAAAATTGGGCTTGAATTGGGCTTGAATGAATCGGCGGTTTAGACCTTGGGCGATTGGGATCCTTTCCAGCGTGACAGAGCCATAGAAGTCGGATTCGGCAGAGAGAGCGACGCCGACAGGTACTGGATTGCTACCATTGGGGTACAATTCCGTTTGCGACGGAAATTGGCTTGATTTCGGAAATTGGGCTTGAATGAATCGGCGGTTTAGACTTGGGCGATCGAGATCCTTTCCAGCGTGACAGAGCCACAGAAGTTGGATTCGACAGAGAGAGCTAGTGGTCGGATTCAGCAGAGAGAGCGACGGAGGGAGGTTCAGGAATTCAATCCTTTGGGGTTCAATTCCGTTTGCTCAGTAGCGGCCACAAATTTGGCGATTTACAGAATCGTTGCAAAATCGCAATAAAGGCTGTGAGGCAGGGCAACGTTGAGGGCTCCGTTCAATTGGGCTTCAATTCTGAGAGTGTTTAGGGGAGAGATTGGCAGGGTGACGTTGGCCTGAACGTTTTGTTCTGCAATTGCTACATTGTACTGGCAGGCAGATGGGAGATAAAATGGCCTCCAGTTTCGATGCCTCCACAGTTGTTGCCAACGCAAGAGTAGTAGTTGCAAAGTGGCTGCGGGAAGATTTGCACAAAAGTGAGGACGTTGTGGTTGAGATCTTGGCTCTATTGGACAACGACATTTTGTTGGCAGCGCCGCGACCGAAGGGTGTAAGAGTGCCTGCGAAGCTGAAGGCGGTAAATTGGCGGTACTTGTGGAGGCGGGTGGTGGCGCATCGTTTGGGGTGGAGGCTTCGACGGAGCGAAGGCGACGCCGACTCCTTTCCAGCGACAGTCAACTTGGCAGTGAGGCGGCTTTGGGCGGATCCACAGACGAGCGGCAAGGACGATGGCGCCGCGTCGCAAACAGTGTAAGAGCCCCCAACCACCTGTTGTGATCAACGTGTCTGGCTCCGGAAGTCCCGTCATAAATGTGAATTGTCGAAATGTCGTTGTTCGTGGTGAGCCCGGCACGTCACAACAAGGAGAGCATGGGTCCATGAGTAGGAAATCTTTGTTTTCCTCTGATAATGAAAATGAGCTCAATCGCTCTAATTCTCATTCGCACGGTGTGGATTTGTCCAGTTCGTTGCATGGGTCTCATCATTTGAGGTCAAAATCGGATTTGAGGTCTCTTATACCCCCATTGTATGAGCTTGGCCGCCGTGGTAGGGTTGTGAGAGTACCTTGCGTGGAACTCCCCGATGTAATGTGGGCGGGTGCCAATTTCTCAGAGACAGACTGTCTTTGGAGAACTGTCATAAATGAATTTTATGAACCCAGTCTAGGCTTGACATTCTTGAATGTACAATTGTATGACATTTTTGGCTTGCATGATGTACCGGATGTCGTTGTAGAATGGGTTGATGAATCCGATGATGTTGTTGAGGTGCCCTCACAACAAATGTGGGATCTCACGGGAGAGTATTGCTCTGCCGATGATAGCAAATACCAACCGAGTAAATATGGGGACGAGGATCCATTAGAAATCGCGACTAAATTGACTCCAAAAACAAGAACGTGGTTCATGGACTCTAATAGGGTTGACCACGAAATCGGCCTAGGGTATGGAGGTTTTGATTACCTTGATAGCTTGTCAGAGAAAGAACGGTTTGCGGAGCATATGTGGAATTTGCCGGTTTCGTCGATTCCACATGTTGAGTGGCGAGGTGGGTCCGAAGGGTTGAAAGAGAATTTTGACGAATTTCAAAGTGCAGATAATTTTGTGATGTTGTTTTGGCCGCTAGCCATGATGTGAGAAATTGTACGCATGACGAATTTGTATGCCGGTCGATCAAATGGGAAAGATGGTACAATGGGTGGTACAAGGTGGGTCTATTTGACAGTGTCCGAGTTGAAGTCTTGGTTTGGAATTTTGATTTTGATGGGCTTCAAAAAAATTCCAAACCAAAGGTTGCATTGGTCCTCGACTGATATGTTTTATTTGAGAGAAATTAGCTCGGTAATGAGTAGACGAAGATTTGAAGACATTTTGAGATGTGTACATCTTGTTGATAATGACCGCATTGCTAAAAATAAGGATGAGCCAAATTATAGCAAAATTGCAAAATGTAAGTGGTTAGTAAATGAACACAATGCATTATATTCTCAATATTGGCAGCCAGAACAAAACCTTACCATTGATGAGATGATGGTAAAGTATTGTGGAAAATATTCACCTATTAGACAATATATGAAGGCTAAGCCTACGCAATATGGCATAAAAATATGGTGTTTAGCTAATAGTCTCTCAAAGTATGTTCAAAAAATGGAAATTTATTGCGGTAAAAATGAAGAAGTTGAGGGCGAAGATCAAAATGCCGGTTACAAAGTTGTCACTAGTTTACTGAGTAGATTTGAACACATGGGACATGTGATTACTTGCGATAATTAGTTTACAAGTCCAATTTTATTTTGGGATCTTCTAAAACTTGGTTTTAGAGCTACCGGGACTTGTAGAACCAATAGGCGAGGTTGGCCAAGTGCATTGACCATTGACAAGGGTAAGGCCGTTAGAGCAGTTCCTCGGGGTACAATGTGGTGGCGAATGCATGCGTCACATCAATTAGCCGCTATCACTTGGCTTGATAACAAGCCAGTGACAATTCTCACTACGGCCGTATCTCCTGTAGATGCATCAAATCAATTGTTTGTGGATAGATGGCATGAAAATGCTGTGAAAGACATCCCTTGCTCGCCCGCATTGATACATTACCAATGTCACATGAGGGGAGTAGATGTACAGGATCAATTACGGGGCAATTATTCGGTGCAAACTCGGGATCACAAATGGTGGCACAGGATTTTGTTACATTTGCTAGATACATCTCTTGTCAATGCATATATTTTGTACCGTGCTTCTATGCAGAGGAGGGGTGAAAGAGCCATGTCAAGATTCAAATTTCACTATGAAGTGGGCACCAAACTTTGTGCATCTAATGTGCAACGCAGGCCCGTCATTCCTCGCCGCACAGGTGTTCCCAACCCCGAGGCATTGCATTACACCAGGATGTGGACCAAGAAGATCAACGGTAAACTAATTCGTCGGAAGTGCGTCGTGTGCAAAAAAAGGGGGCAATTCTATTGTCCCACTTGTGGAGACATTCCCGTTTGCATGGGAGATTGCTTTGTGACACGCCATAGTGGATGATCATGTACTATTCGCATGTCATTGCGGTTTTTATTGAGACTTTTTTTTCATGTCCATATGTGTCATGCTTTATTTGCACTCTATTATGAGTACGGATTTATTGGCTATGTATTATGAGTTACGATAATTTCATTCCTTATTTGATGAAATTTATGTGTTCTATGTTGTTTTATGAGTTATGAATATATTTGTTATATATTTTATAAGCTATAGGTTGAACATTTTTGTTAAATATTTTATTAGATAATTATTATATATTTTACATTGCTAAAAAATTTGAGTACATGATCAACCCAAATGGGCTTGAGCATGAACAGATGGGCTTGGAACAAATGGGCTTGATCAGGAGCTTGAACATGGCCTGTGACTTTGCTCTCACAGGAGCTCTCAATGGGTTGTTACACATCACTCTCAATGGGAGTGATTCTTTTTTATTTTTTGATTACTTGTTATCTCCCACCTTTCTGAGGCAATCAAGGCCCAGCATTGGGAGAAGAGCCTTGGGAGAAGAGCCTTCAGAGAAGAGCCTGAGTGATTGGCAGTGGGGACAGGGGCTTCAATCCTTGAGGTGGCTCAACTGAGTTTAGAGGAGTGTGTCATGAGCTCCATCCCATGCTGCATACCATGCTCCAAACTGGGCTGGACATGGGGCAGTAAAAAAAAATTCAGTTTTTGGGCCCAATCTCATTGCTTGGAGACTTCAAAGTCTCATATCTTTTTTTCTACACCTCAGAATTTGACGAAAAAAATTCCACATGAGGGTCATGATGTTCTTTACATGTGGTAAAAATTTCAGATGTTTTGGAGCACTTTTAAGCAATCCGATTTCAGCATAAGTACAAAGTACCCCCTGCCCGAACAATTTTCATCAATCTTCTCAACGGTGGCATTTTCTCAAAAAATTTGCGATCTTGTTGATCTTTTTTTCATAAACAAGCTACGTAAGTCTTCTTTAGTTTCAACGGTGCCGATTGTGAAAATTACCCCACACTAATAAGAAATTGAGCTTGCTACAAGAGCTAGTCAAGAAAACATGAGCTAAGCTAAAACACCCCCGGTCCTTTAGGGGTTAAGATAATTTCAATCTAAACACTTTTACTCCCTTTTGGATAACTCTTTTGGACAATTTTGGTTAAATTATATCCTTATAACCTTGGATTTGGCTATTGGATCTTGAACATTTGAATTCAGAATCCTAAGGTTCAATCGAACAAATGTGTTTTCAATTTGATTTTTTAAAGTAAATTTGTGTACATTGGTCAAGTTTGGAGAGTGAGAGGTCTTGAGGCACACAAAGGTTGCAAAGAACCCTTCAATGCCCAGGTAACCAGTAAGGTAGAAGCATCAGAACCTGTTAGCGACCAATTCCAGTCACAACCATTAGTTGTAGCAATTTGGTGATCAATTATGAATGCTAAGTTAGCAAATTGATTGGACTAGAAATGAAAGACAAGTATTGGTTCCCCCACTAACAGCAATAGTGGTTTATGCAAATTAAGTTTGAAAATTTAGAACAAAATCATACATTGTGACAAAATTAATTAAAAATTGGGATTGGTTATTAAACCCAAAGTTTTATGTGCTGCAATTTTTTATCATTGAAAACCAACGCTCTAAATAGGTCGAAATCCTTAAACTGACAAGTATTGGTGCCTCCACCTTACTAAGTGGTCACTGGGTCACCCATAAATGGGATGTTGTAAAATCTGTAAATCATCTCAGTCTAGTGTCCGAAGTTCATATGTGTAACTCTTGATTCTGCAGATGAAGCAAAAAAGAAAAAATAAATAAAATTGGAATTTAACTTTTTTAAATATCCAAATACCTATGTACAAAACACCAAATATTGTAAATACCTCAAAATACCACAAATACTTATAAATACAACATATGTACTATGTTGTATTTTTGTGTTTGGAAGTTTGTTATCTTGTATTTATTTCTTGGACTGTGTTCTCTTGTTCATGTTCCATTAGCATATGTATTCTGATCTTGATCAATGTGCCTACTCCTTTCATATTTTAACACATAAATTATTGTCTTAAACTGTATATGCATCAATCACTTACACTTATAAAATCCACAATGATTGCGATGGAGAGGTGTTGACACAAGTCATTGCTGAACATCTTCACTTTCATTTTTGAAAATTTAACCCAAATTCTATTTAACTTTGAAATCATACATCCTTGGCACTAAAGAGTTAACAAACGAGCTTTCTTTCAAAACATGCACCCTAGACAAACTTACCAACAATTGAGGTGGAATAGATAAATAGATAGAGACTCCGGTCCTCTTTCGAGGTCGGCGTGATAAAAGTGTTTGTTTGTAATGACAATGAGACTAGTGCCCACTGGACAAAAGGCCATTGCTGCAAAACTACTCTACCCTTACAGGAATAGACACTTTAGTGACCAGTGACCAGTGACTAATGATCAAAGTAACCAAAAAACAAAATTTAGATGGAATACATTAGGTGCTTACAATAACACAGTTTCAACGAGAAAGAATTACCTCCAATTCTACCTAAAAATTGATGTATATTACTCCCTCCGTCCCACAAAAAGACCTTGTTTTCATTGAAATTCATGAATTAAGCTTAATTCCATGATTATAGAGGGAATGTGTCGATTGTGATGCAAATCCATGAATTAAGTGTCTCGAAGTGTGTACAAAGGGAGTATTTTTGATTGCCATAAAGTGTATGCATGACCAAAATTCATGACAAATATCCATGATCAACATGATCAAAATCCAACAATTTAAGTACCAGATTGTCCGCAATGCCCTGAAGTAGTTGTCAAGCGCACATGAAGCTTAATTGCCGGCGGTGAATGAGTATAGTTGGAAATCATGGTTTTATTTTGGGACAAACTTTAAGTCAATATCATGGTCTTTTTGCAGGACAGAGGGAGAAAGAGTTTGTTTGTTTAAGGTCCTACAACATTGACTATGCGACAACAAGAGTTACACAAAAACGACATATCCCTATTGAAAATAAACTCTATACTACCTAGAGATTTCAATGACGTTATTATTGATTGCCATTTCAACGCATTCATTTGGTTTAACCCTTGACTGCCCAACCATCCATTTTTTGGACGATGTAGAGATTTTATCCACGTTTCCTCATCCATCATGAACTTTTTGCAAGGAAAAAAATACTAAAAAATTCTATGGCAAGATAGCTTCATGTATGTGTGATCCAATTAGAAAGGGGATGATTTGTGAAATTTTTATGCCTCATTTCATGTTGCAGTGATTCACCAAAAATTTCGAAGATTTAGTCTAAATGTTCTCTTGAAAAAAAAATCCATAGAATTAAGCAACCAAAAAATCTCCAAAAACCACTACACTTAGAGTATTACATTTCAACCCTTCGCAACAAATTTCATTTATAGATTGTCAATATCTTTTTTGTAATTGAGTTTAAAAATATTTTTGAATTTCAAGTTTCAAATTTTATACAAAATATTGGTGATAGGATTTGCAAATCTAACCATATGGGTAGAATCTAAAATTTATAATGTACAACTTTTATTCATACATAACACGCAATTCCCAATTTATGCACTTGGCCATATAATCATGCACTTGGCGCCCGGGCGCAATAAAAAAATTTGTCTAAAAAATTCTTTAAAAAATAGCGATTTTTGTGTTTCTACAATCAATTACATTGTAAACAAACAATTTATTTTTATATTTTTTATCCTTATCTTTATCTTTTCTTTTATCTTTTCTTTTATCTTTTCTTTCTTGTCTTTCTTGTCTTTTGGCGGCGGAAGGGGAATTTTCTTTTTTTCTTTTTTTTGCTGGTTTTCTTCTTCTGTTCAGGGTTCAGGGTGACTGAAATCCTAACGGCGGCGGGGAAAAAAAAAAAAAAAAAAAAAAAAAAAAAAACTTTTTTTTTTTTTTTTTTTTTTTTTTGGTTTTTTGCTGGTTTTCTTCTTTTGTTCAGGGTTCAGGGTGGCTGAAACCCTGACGGCGGCGGAAGGAAGGAAGAAAAAAAAAAAAAAAAAAAAAAAAAGTTTTTTTTTTTTTTTGTTTGCTGGTTTTCTTCTTCTGTTCAGGGTTCAGGGTTCAGGGTGGCTGAAACCCTAATGGCGGCGGAAGAAAAAAAATTGAAAAAAAAATTGAAAAAAATAAAAATAAAAATAAAAATAAAAAATAAAAAATTTGCTGGTTTTCTTCTTCTGTTCAGGGTTCAAGGTGGCTGAAACCCTAACGGCGGCGGAAGATTTTTTTTATTTTTTATTTTTTTTATTTTTTTTTTCCGGATTTTCCGGCTGAAGGGTCCGCGCGCGCGGACCTTATGTGACTCTCCCCTCCCTCTCTTTCTCCTCTCACTCTCACTCTCACTCTCCCTCTCACTCTCCCTCTCTCCCTCCCCCTCCCTCTCCCCCTCCCCCTCCCTCTCCCCCTCCCTCTCCCTCCCCCTATATATATGAGTGGGAGAGGAAGAGTGAGAAGGAGAGTGAGAGGAAAAAGAGAGGGAGGGGAGAGTCACATAAGGTCCGCGCACGCGGACCCTTCAGCCGGAAAAGCCGGAAAATCCGGAAAAAATAAATAAATAAATAAATAAAATCTTCCGCCGCCGTTAGGGTTTCAGCCACCTTGAACCCTGAACAGAAGAAGAAAACCAGCAAAAAAAAAAAAAAAAAACTTTTTTTTTTTTTTTTTTCTCTTCCGCCGCCGTTAGGGTTTCAGCCACCCTGAACCCTGAACAGAAGAAGAAAACCAGCAAAAAAAAAACAAAAAAAACAAAAAAAAAACAAAACAAAAAAAAAAGTCCCCTTCCGCCGCCAAAAGACAAGAAAGACAAGAAAGAAAAGATAAAGATAAGGATAAAAAAAATTAAATAAATTGTTTGTTTACAATGTAAGTGATTGTAAAATAACAAAAGTCGTTTTTTAAAGAACTTTTTAGACAAATTTTTTTTGACCCAAATTTGCTCATGAATGATTGCACTTGGCCAAGTGCAAAAATAGGGAATTGGGTGTTACATCAAGTT
Organism: Pohlia nutans; assembly: GCA_022496805.1. Taxonomy (NCBI): domain Eukaryota; kingdom Viridiplantae; phylum Streptophyta; class Bryopsida; order Bryales; family Mniaceae; genus Pohlia; species Pohlia nutans. Next base: position 9,952,748 of record CM040092.1, on the reverse strand, counting down.
CAAAATATCTCTATTAGTTGCATTTTATAATGCATCTTTGCAATTCTCCAAATTTGAAGAGGTGATATTAGTGGGTGATTCCCATTCACAAAAGAAAAACTGACTCCCGACCAAGGCGATGGCATTCACTCGAAAAGTTGAAAAGATTTGGTGTCCATACCTTTAGGATTGCATTCCAACCATAGACGAATCATTCTCCAAAGCTAAATTCTCATTTTTGGTACCCACCATTGAAGGACAAATAAAGATTTCTTGTACACTTTCAAAACTGCCGAATTTGGAGAGAGGTGAGGACGTTTAGGGGTTAATGTCCTAGTGCTTACAATGACCCCAAAATTGCATAAAGATGGTCTCTGATGCATCAAAGCAAATCCAAAAGGACTCTGATATTGTAGGCTCCAGACTGCCATTTTAGAGAGTTGGGCTTCTCTGGCCTCTTCAAATTTACAAAAAAATTAAGCCCTCAACGTGCCACTTGGAGCTCATTCTTGTATTTTGGCCCTGACTCTAAATCCCTCTTTTGAGGTTTATGCACGCACTATTCACCCATGGGTTCCATTTTTTGAATTTTCTATTTTGGGCAACCTAGGGAGTTTTTTGACAATTTTTTTTTGCAAACTTGGTACCTACGGCCCCAAATTTATATAGGAGGACTCTCTTAGGGATTTTAAACCATTGGAAGAGGGGGTTATTTTTTAAGGTGGGCCCCAATATGTACGAAATAGGGGGTAGGTTTTGTCCTCTTGCATTAACATCAAGGGGGGATTTAGAGTCTTTCATACTATGATAGTACAGTTTTTAACCCCTAAAGGATCAAAGATTCATGGTTTTAAAATGACAAATTTAAGCAATCATATTGTGAAAAATATAATTAAGATGAGACCAAATTTTATGTCATCATAACTACTGAAGATCATTGAATGTGTTGATAAAAACAAAATAAAAATTGAACAAGAGGAAGTTCAATAGGACATACTCAAAACAGTCAAAAAAATATATATAAAGCTCAAATTGGGCTTCTTGGTTCTTTAGGGATTAAAGTTTTAAACCTCTATATTAATTGATCTGCTGTAGGGTTCTAATCGGTGCAAACCTCAATGTTCCTGTTTAGGGTTCAGGGTCTCACTCTGATTCTTCCTCTTCAATCTCTCACTCCGATCCTTCTTCCCCTTCAATCTATGTTTTTTGTGATGTGGAGTTGAGTGGAAATCGAAGCTCAAGAGGGTGGTTGGAATTTTGATGCTTTTAAGTGTTTGGATTGTTTAGTTTTTTTATTTGGGAGATTCAACTTCCCCGAGTAGGCAATCAAAGGAAATTTGGAAGCACAAAGTTAATGAAGCTCCATAACTTTTGAACTTCTAGGCAAAATTCCTTAAAAAAAAATTGTACTCTCTTCAAGCTCCCTAAATTAGTTGTCATTTTGTCACGTCATCATATCATAGCAATACCAAACCTAGAAATTGGAGCTCATCATTCTTGTTACAAGCAACTTTCACTCATCTGAAACCCAATTTTCACTCATCTGAAACCCAATTTTCCTAAAGAGCCAATGGAATCCAGCTACATCTTAACCCTTAAAGGACAAATTAAGCTCCATGGGCTTAGTTTTGAGAGAATAGTGAGGAAAATTTTAGATTTTGTGAACCAAAACACACCTGCCAACTAGTGGTCCAAATGGTCCAAATGGTCCAAATAAAATTAAAATGAACAAATTAAAGACAGCCGGACGATCCAAAGACAACCAGTGGGTGAGATTTGGCCAGGGGAGATTTGGCTTACATGTCAAAATAGAATTAAAGTGGGCACGTTAAAGAGCTTGCATGACATACATGTAAGGGGCAGACATCCCCGACTCTAAAGCCCCCCCCCCCCCCCCCCCCCCCGCCCCCCCGCGGACGTTAATGCAAGCACTGTTCACCCATGGGTCCATTTTCTGAAATTTCCATTTTGGGCACCCTAGGGTCTTTTTTTGGCAATTGTTTTTGCAAATTTGAGGCCGACGGCCCAACTTTGGTTTAGGGGGACCCTCTCGGAAATTTTAAACCCTTGGAACAGGGGGTTATTTTTTAAGGTGGGCCCCTACATGTTCAAAATAGGGGGCAGTTTTTGTCCTCTTGCATGAACATCTGGGGGGATTTAGAGAAATTCGCAGACATCCAACATGCGGGACAACTTCCAAATTTTTTATCCATGGATGACATGTGGGAAAAGATCCAAATTTTTATTTCAACTCCTTTGGGCTGCCCCTCCATTCATATGAACCAGGCCTAAGTTGCTCTCTCTGATACGTGGAACGATATTGAGACGTTCATAAAACCGTGTTGTTGTAAGCACCTGCTCCCACTTGTGATCAACATGTTACTGAATGACCAGCCTGATGGAAAACACTTCACAACGAGACTAGCGCAAGCTGAATGCCATTCAATTCAATAACTTGCATGTGTAAACGCATCTCTACCCATTCCAAGCACTTTCAGTCATCAAATTCATCAACTTGACGTTTTTCAGAGCGCCAAAATTGTGATGCTCAAGTACTTAGAGTTCTAAAGAGTAGAACCAGTAAGGTAGGAGCACCCAAAACAGAACATTTCTAGACACGGTAGAACATAAATCTAAGCACATCATAGAGCCCTTATTGTTTGTTGACGAAAATGATAAGCTATTTATGATTTACCTATATTTACGTTCTAGAATTACTACCGTGTCTAGAAATTATTGGAATTGGGTGCACTGTTGGTTTTGGGTGCTCCTACCTTATAGATACCAAGTTCCAGATGGGCTCTTGAAAAATTTGCTAAACTCTTGAAATTTTGCCATTTTAACGAATTTGATCTTCCTTAGTGCAGCACAACTGTCGCTCAATCTCCAAAACCTGCCATTTTCATATCATTGTTGTGTACAATAGGGGAGTCACTACAAGGGTTGCTTTTAGTGAACTTGTTGAAAGAACTCATGAAGTGACACGTGAAGAATGAAACTCAATGTTACTACTTTCACTCTTCACATGGCACCTCACAACTTTCAATAAGTGCACTAAAAGTCGTCGGGCCTGTAGTCGTTCTCCCTAATATTTGCCCTCCATTATCTACTAATTGGCACTAAGTAGGATATAATAATGATGTGAAAACCTGCAAGCCCAAAACCGCATCCACCGCTAACCCCTAAATGCCTAGAGCCCTCTCCAAATTCGGCAGTTTTGCAAAGATGCATTATAAAATGCAACTAAAAAGGATATTTTGAACTTGGTGTATGAATAAGAGTAGTACATTATGAATTTAGATTCTATCCATATGGTTAGATCTATGATTGCTGTCACCAATATTTTTGTATAAATTTTGAAACTCAAAATTCAAAATTCTTTTGTAATTCAATTACGAATAAGATATTGACAATCTGTGGATGGAATTTGTTGTGATCGGTTAAAATGTAATACTCTAAGTGTAGTGATTTTTGGAGATTTTTTGGTTGCTTAATTTTATGAGTTGACTTTTTCAAGAACACTTTTACATTGAAATCTTAGAAATTTTGAATGAATCATTGCAACATGAAATGAGGCATAAAAATTTCAGAAATCATCCCCTTTCTAATCGGATCACACATGCAAGAAGCTAACTTCCCATAAAATCTATAGTAAATCCACATGCCAAAAGTGCATGACGGATGAAAAAACATGGATGAAATATGTACATCGTTCAAAAATTGGACGCCCAGGCAGTTAAGGGTTAATCCTAAACGTCCTCTCCAAATTCGGCAGTTTTGCAAAGATGCATTATAAATGCAACTAAGAGGGATATTTTGAACTCGATGTATAAATAAATTTGTACATTATGAATTTTAGATTCTATCCATGCAGTTAGATCTGCGATTGCTATCACCAAAAAAATTGTATAAAATTTGAAACTTGAAATTCAAAAGTATTTTGTAATTCAATTACAAATAAGAGATTGACAATTTGTGGAGGAAATTTGTTGTGATGGGTTGAAATGTAATACTCAAAGTGTAGTGATTTTTGGAGATTTTTACGTTGCTTAACTTTATGAGTTTATTTTTTCAAGAGCACATTTAGACTAAATTTTTTGAAAATTTTGGTGAATCATTGCGACATGAAATAAGGCACAAAAATTTCACAAATCATCCCCTTTCTAATCGGATCACACATGCATGAAGCTATCTTGCCATAGAATTTTGTTGGCTCTGACCATAGGGAAGAGGCATTGCAGGGATAATCATTTTTTTGGGCTAAATACCATTGTAGCAAATATATTCCGTTCATGATTCCACTAAAATGCATTCTCATCCTTCACCTGTTCTATTCCGGTCAGAGCTTCTCATAGCATAGCTGCTTGTTATATTTCTTTTCCTTGCAAAAAGTGCATGACGAATGAGAAAATGTGGATGAAATATGTACATTGTCCAAAAAATGAACGATTGATCCTTTTGAGGTTAACATTGGCAGCCTTGCATACGCAGTAAGTTAATTCCTCTTGTCAGATTACTTTTTGGTTTACTTGAATGCGTAGTGCTCAAATGTTATTAACCCTTTAGCGCGCCAGCGTCCATATATTGGACGACAAACAGATTGAAGCTGTTCGGATCTCATCCAGATTGGACAATTTTCATCCACCAAAATTACTCTTGGTTCTTGTGCAAGTTGACTATTCTTTGAACGGTTTGGATCTTCAAAATAGGTTATTATGATTTTTAGAAAAGTAACACAATCGGTTTATGTCAAGTTTCATTCTTAGTTCAAAAAGTGAGACCTCAAACATGATTTTCCAAAATAGGTAGAATCAAATAATGGAAACTATACCATCTCGTAGGGCATGTTATTCCAATTTCATTACAATTTTTTCAAATTTTTTTGTATTGATTTGGGATTTATAATTGAATTTCAAGAGAAAACCTTTCAAAATTTAATAAAAAATATTAATAAAAAACATGATGCATCCAACCGTACAGATGTGATCATTACATTGACATTTACAAGTTTTCTTTGTACTCCATTTTAGGGTTTCATCAAACATTTTATAGCGCATCTTTGAAAACAGTGTTGAATTGGGACGTTAAAGGGTTAACTTGTTTTTCCGAAGTTGATTTAAAGAATTAAATTGAACAATTGCATTTTTTGCAATGGACAGACAACTCAACAACTCCACACTCTTTTCAAGTACAATTGAGTGACATCCCTCTTCTTAACCCTTTCAGGCGCCTGCGTCCACATAGTGGACACTGAACAGATTCAAACTGTTCGAATTCAATCCAAATTGGACAGTTTTCATCCATCAAAATTTCTCATGGTTCTTATGCAAGTTGACTATCCTTTGTACGGTTTGGATCTTCAAAATAGGTTATTATGATTTTTGGAAAAACAACACAAGTGGTTTATGTCAAGTTTCATTCTTAGTTCAAAAAGTGAGACCTTAAAGATGATTTTCCAAAATAAGTAGAATCAAATAATAGAAACCATACCATCTCGTAGTGCATGTTATTCCAATTTCATTACAATTTTTTTTTTTAAATTCCGTTAATTCATGATTTTTAATTGATTTTCAAGAGAAAACCTTGCAAAATTAATAAAAATATATTAAAGAAATATGTGATAAATCCAACCGTATAGATGTGATCTTCACATTGACATTTACAACTTTGCTTTGTACATCAACTCCATTTTTGGTTTTCATCAAACATTTTATAACAAATCTTTGAAAATAGTGTTGAACTGGGACGTTAAAGTGTTGAACTGGGACGTTAAAGGGTTAAGGTCAAGCCACATAGGGCAAAAATGACATAACATTCTTGAGCCTCCTTACTGTTCACCTCCGAATCTCAAGCATTTGTTAGAGGATCGGAGGAATCACAGAGAATAATCTCTAACTTCAACTAGTCCAAGCAAGAGGGTTGGAGAGATGGATTATTTTAGTAGCAGATTCTCTACAATGTTGGTACAATGCAAAGGGTGTGATCTAGCAAGGTATTAAAAACCTTACGAACTTTCATCAATAGAAGCTTCATAACATTTAGTAGCATTCATCCACTCTACCTTTTCATCCATCTAGTTATTTGTAATGCATCATGTGATTCCATTCATGTAGTGCATTAAGTGTAGCCCTTTATTTTTCATTTTCAGAGAGTGGGGAGGGTGGGGAAGGAAGCAAGAAGGTCATAAACCAGTGTCAATGGAGGGACAAAAGAAGTGGCGCACTTTCAAGATTTTTTTTTTTGGTTGCCCATTTTCTATTGGTCAGCCATGCACTATAACATTCTTGGATTAAAGTATTATTACTTATAATGTTGCTCTCTTTAAAAGTGAGGGACATGTGGGGATGTGTCATCAAAGACCATGCATGGTTACCTTCCCTTCTAATTTTCCAAAACCTTCATCTGTAAGAAAACTTGGATAGCTACTGATTGTTCGTGGATGATAATGCAGAATATGCTGCACATTCTCCTCAAGAGCAAGGTAGAGTGAGTGAAGGCTACTGAATCTTATGTTGTACAAAACAAGTGACAATTTTTACTTGTTTTATTAAGAACAGTGACATTGCACTTGTACAATTAAACGTCCGTTCCATTTCAAATTGGAGGATGTTGGTGTTTATTCATCCATTTCTGAGAGTTGCTTCATGACCTGTGTGGCTCTGGCATGAAGGGCGTTGGGACTTGGGATACAGCCTTTTATACTTGAAGTCCCCAACTGAAGTGTGCAAGTCATTTGCATCATCTTCAGTTGAGTGATGACTTGAACGATTTTCGAAACATTTTGAGGGATGTAGAATCCCCTTAGAGCATCCCCTTGTGGCTCAAGAACTTTAAAACGCTCAATTTCCGTTTTTTATTTGAAAAAGCCTTCTAAATGAAAGTGGGCTACCACGACACACCACATGTATTTCACAAATACTTGATTGATTAATCACAAGTACAATGTAGAATGAAGGTGAGTGAACTTAGGTTGACCATGGCTCTTGTTTGATACAAAAAAGTTATGCTCTCAAGAGTTATTTGAAAGAGCCCACAACACTTGACATTCACTTTGGCTTTGTGTTAGAGTTGGCCACATGCACCTTTAAATAAGAATATTGATGAACGCATTCATTTGTTGGAAACACAATTTATATAAGGTAGGTATCTCTATCCATGTGACTTCAACTGTTGAATATATTTACTATAACTAGACAGACAAAGAAATTTTGGATTTTGTTCTCATTTTCAAAAAGATTCCAATGCACCAAAATATTAATTATTTTATAAGATATGAATTTTTGAAGGTTTTTTTATCGGTACCCCAAAAAGATGAGTAGGTTTTGACTCTTCAATTGCTTTGCATTCACTCAACTTTAAATTTGCTTTTTTCAACTTCAGTTCTATTTTTTGCAAATCACACTTTTGAGATAGTTGCACTTTTGGAGAAACTATCTTATGTCATTGGATGATTGATGGTTGAGGAAGTATTGCTAGCTCAAATTTGCCTTATTGGCATTATTAATCCAGTTACTTATTGTTGCGCCTTAGTTGTGACAACTAGCCGTATGTGACCCAAAAAAGCATAAAAAATTGTCTTGTTCACAATCTTTTCAGCCAATGTAGGCAACATAACATTCAGTAGTCAGTGTATGTGATCTCCTGCTTTCCATACATCCATCCGCGAGTTGGGGTCTTCATGCATGAAAGTGATGCAAAAATAACACATGGGTTCTCCACCTCCCTCCTTATTGCTATCATGCACACATGACAGTCACCTTAGTTTACACATGTCTGGGAAAAATGGATAGTTACGGATAGGCCATGGATGATGACGAGGAATATGCCTCTCATTCTCCTTGGAGGCAAGGCAACTCGGTAGCACTAGCTACTGAATTTTATCGGAAGTTGCAAGTATTGTGGAGATTGACGAGTTAGAGCATCTCCACCCATGACCTGCAACCCAACTCATCAAACAACAGTTCATTGAGTCCCTTCATGAAAAGATGGAAGTGAACCAGTTGTTCACTCCACCCAGGTCTCACCATCCACCTCAACATCCCCCATCACCACAGGGAGAAATAATGAAATTTCCACATGGGATTTCATATGGGAAGAGGGACGAAATTCTCACAATTGTAACTTTCGTGGGATGATTCTAGTGTATTTTCGATCTGGGAAAGTTACAATTGTGGGAAATTTGCCCGCATTTCCCATATGAGAATCTTGTATTTATCTCCCTGTGCACGCGCTGGAGCCTCCATCCTGTCTAAATGCCACCTTCCTCGTATGCAATCCTCCTCCCTCCAGAGCATGTGCCACGGTCAACGGATCCCTAGTCAATGCAAAATCCAATGTGTATGGAGAGTTGTGCTCGCCCCGTCATTCTACCGTCCCCGCACTCATATTTGAACACTAAGGTCGAGGCACCTAAAACCGATCAGTTAAGACATTCGCTATATATGGGATAGATGAATTGATATTTAAGTATTTTCTCTTTTAGCAATAAGAAATTAAGAAGTTTTCATATTTAATTTAATTTTTTTGATAATTATTTGAATAAGTACAAATTTTCAAAGTGAAAGTCATAGGTTTACCTAAAACCGATCACATGCTCTAATGTACAAATGAGGTACATCTTCCCTTTGAAAATCTAGAAATTAGGCAAGAATGTGGGGTGGTTGGTTTTGGGTAAGTGGTTGGTAATAGGACAATCAACCTTAGTAGAAGGCCTGTCGTTTTTTCATTCCCTATTTCGTGGGAACGGTGAACAGTGATTGAATATTTTGCTTATGTTTTTGTCTTCTTGTGACCAAAACCACTCACCAGCACTGACATTGGCACGGTTTCATACCATTTTCATTTATAGTAAGTGAAAAACAACACATTTCCTACTAGTGGAAGGGCATCATGCCGTCGGCGTGGCAACGCGAGGGCCGCAAACTTGCCAAGCTCATTGCGCATGGCCTTTGCTGGTATAGGTGGCGATGATCTTACAAGCAAACAATCAGCCCAGCAGGTGACAGTCAATAATTTAAACTTACCTCTCAAGGCAATCCAGCTGCAGATGCTCACATTATTGCTTAATTCACTACACAGCTTGTGCTGGATGATCAGGAGTTCTCAAAAAGGTTGCAGCTGGAAAAAGAGAATTTTCTATGACAAAACAATGTTTCCTCCAAGACGGAAATTCTAGAGCTCCCGCTAGAGCCAACTTTAATGTCGTGGCACAATCACAATGGTATAAATATGGAGGGACCACCCTCCACTACATGCATGGAGCACTGCTACAATGTAAAAAAATAAAAATAAAGTAAATAAATAATAAATAAATAAAATTTGTTTCCCATAGGAGACCCGGCCCCGCTCTTGTAGAAAATAGACAACCGGTTCGCTGTTAAATCTCCCCTCATTCTCCTTTAATACAAGGGAGAGTAGGTCACTGAAAGACAACGGCCTTAGTTTGAAGAAGTGCCAAGCCCATCCTATCACTCTAGCACTTGTCCTATAATCCAAAGCATGAACTAAAATTAGTTTATTGTCTTTGCCCCACCCAGGGAGAGAAGGTCACTGAAAGACAACGGCCTTAGTTTGAAGAAGTGCCAAGCCCATCCTATCACTCTAGCACTTGTCCTATAATCCAAAGCATGAACTAAAATTAGTTTATTGTCTTTGCCCCACCCAGGGAGAGACTACAAAAACGCTTTGTTTTCAAGAGTTACATGGTTGAACAGTATAAACAAGCCGTAAGAGTTAATTAATTTCCTATAAATAGATTTGACACTTGTACTTTTTGAAAAAAAAATTCTTTAAATTTGCTAAAACAATACCCAAAAAAATCCTAAAATTTTGGCCCTTGTTAAAATAATATAATTAGTGCCGAAGCCGTCCATGTAAAATGATTTTATATATATTTTCTTCATCATAAAAAATGTATTAATTAATATTTTAAGTAATTTTTTAAAATCATAATAATTACAAAAATGTTTAAAATTGCAAAGATGGAGATAATTGTGATAAACATTATAGTATTGTTAGTGTATTTCTTAAGCTTATATTAAGATAAATTCATTCTTTATTAAAATATTGAAATCAAAAGTACAAAAGAAAAACAATTACATTGTATATTGAGATTTCAAGATGATCTTCCAATTCCCTATTTTTGCACTTGGCCATATAATCATGCACTTGGCTTCCGGCCCGGGCTTCCGGGCGCACTAAAAATCCAGACCGGAAGAAATTGCATGAATTATTTGGCCAAATTTTTTCTCCGACAGATTTGGTTGCAAAAAGGATAAATTGCAAATTCTTGGAAATTGTCGAGTCTTGTTTTTTGAAAAAGCCATTACTTGTGCTTTGAATATTTTCGAATTGGATTCTATACGCAACAAAACTCTCTTTTGAAATTGATCTTGACACATAGTATGTTAGAAAAATACAGGAGGTTGGAGTTCTCAAACAACAGGTTAAGTGCACATCTTACAAAATCATATAAACATATTGTAAGAAATTGGAAGTAGGCCACAAATAGACGAATGTGTTTTAAATATGCTTTTTAGTACACGATAAACACTTTACACGTTTACAATTTATAAAAATAGTAAAAACTTTTAAATCAATACCTTGACAACTAAACTAGAAAACCACTTACTATAATATAGTAATGTATAGTACCCACCAACAAGTTTATGTCCATTCAACTTTTCAGAGAATTGCCAATAAAAATTACAAAAAATAGAAGCTTTGAGCCTAATTTGAACAAGTTGTAGTGCACAAGATGAACTTGACATATAAAATTGAGTTTTGATAATAAAAGATTTTTTTTTAATCTATTTTTATTTGAAATTCAAACCTTCATTTTTTCCCTTAATTCAAACAACTATAAATACAATTTTTGTTACTTATGGTTTATAAAACTTTCAATGGAAAGAATGCAAATCTTTGGTAGAATCGTGTGAAAAATAATCATGAGTTTTGGGGTCATATTTACTAAAATATCAATGTTTGAAGTTTTCAGTTCAGAAATGTTCAATTTGATTATAAATTTCTTATATTTTTATATTTGATCCAAAAGTTGTCCAAAGACGTAATTTTTCACACTTCAAATGGTTTACTATATTTTAATTGAATATTAATATCTTATTAATTTAATTATTTGATTCAATTCTTTGAAAAGCTGAATGAACGTAAACTTATTAGTGGGTACTGTACTCATCTACTCTAGTTATCATCTAGTTCATTCTGCAACCTCTTCTCACCCATGCCTTCAATCTGCATTGCAACATATTCAAGTATGTGCGACTTTGCTTTATTTGGAATAATGATTTGCTTCATCCACACGTAATCATATAGCGCCATTGTTGCAGTTGTTGCTTCCTCCCAACTCCACCATGACATTTCATTACTATGATATCAAAATAGATTGTCCAACCTCTTGAAACAAACTCGTGAGAACAACGAGCCAAGCGATTCATTCTCCTATAGTACATAGTCCATGGAATTTCACATGAACAACATCGTTGTCAAATCCAATGGGGCTTTCAAATGCTCGTTCAAATGCACTAAAGGAGAATATATAATTTTTGTTTTTGGGCGTGGCGGAGGATTTGAGGGTACGCGACAGCGCACCCTCCGTCCTCCAGCCCTCAAGAGAACATACATATGTTCTTCCATATCCTCTCATAGCCGCTTCATTAGTATATAAGGCGATTATGGAGCATAGGAGAACATATTTATGTTCTCTTGAGGAGAGGACGAAAGAGGGTCCGCGCGCGGACCCTCAGCTTCGAAAAACCCGGAAAAACAAAACCTTTTTTTTTCTTTTTTGCGTGGCGGAGAGGTCGAGGGTACGCGGCATTTGAATGTTGTTTTGAAGGATGGAGGAAGGAGCCACGCATCCTTATATACTTTTTGGCACAAAAAAGAAAAAAAGAAAAAAAGAAAAAGATAAAGGAAAATAAAATAAATAAATCATGTCTTCTCCCATACACTCTGGCAACGGTGTTATAGTGTCTTAATCTATTCATAATTTGTAATAGTTTTTAAATTGTCAATCTTGCAATTTTAGAAATAAATGAAATTCAAATTTTGTTATGAAAAATTTCAAATATTATGATTTATTACAATATACTACAAGTTTCAACAAAGAAAGAAATCGATGATTTGTTGTCAAATTTTTTTATAAGTTTTTTTTAGCACAATTAGGTCCCAAAATGATTGCACTTGGCCAAGTGAAAAAATAGGGAATTTCCTATTGATCATGTTATCTTCAAACAATCACAAGAATTACAATTTGACCATTCTTGAGAGACTCAAAATGGGATTTTAAAAAAGATTATTGAAGCTACATTTTTTAGATGAGCTTAATTGCATTTTAAATGAAAAACTAAGTGAAATTCAATGTTTGACTTTGAAAATGCCCCTCGTGCTCATAACGTCCTTTAAGGGTTAATTAAAAAGTTCCCCGGGTAGTCAACTATGACTCTTTTTTTATGAAACAATTGTACTTTGAACTCTTTATAATCACACTTTGTAACATCACACCCTCTCTAGAAAAAAATTAAAATGACATTTATTTCTAGAGATACTTTTTGCTGACCTTTCCCTCAAATCCTCAACCTATGGTACATTTGTTTGGAATAAAAGTTTGATGATTTTATTTTCAATTTTTGCATGTCTTGAATTTTCACATACGCTAAAGCCGAATACATGATTACAATCCCAAGTATAACGGGAAGTATAAGATTTATGATTTAGATATCTAAATATAATAATAATATAAAAATCAAATAGATATAATATTTTTAAAAATTAAATAATAATATTTAACATCGTAGTATATATCCCAATATTGAAATAATAGTAATAATTTAACGTTACTTAAATTTTTTGTGATACAATTAATAAATTAGATATTTAATTATTATCATTACTTTATTCCAATGACTACGTTTAGTCGAAACTTGTTCTCCAAGACCATTTCATTTTGTTGTCGTCAAAGTCGTTCTTTATGTGAGATAACCTAGCCTTTCATATCTTTTCGCTTTCGTGGCCTTTGATGTCCTTTCACGTTGTCACTTGTCGTGCGGAGAGAAGCACGACACTAACAATTATTCATAATGAAATAATTATATTTTTAACATTTAGGGTTTGCAAAGTCTATCCTTACACTCTTGTACTAAACTATATTGTTCCATTCTTATGTTAATACTTCAAAACTCTTTAAAATCACGGACTCATTGGTTATCTAAGCATACATTTAAAAGTCACAATTGTGTTTCATCCCTTTCAATCAAAGTTAAGTCCAAAAGTCAACATAGTGCTTCATGCCTTCGAATCAAAGTATCTATATAATAAAGGAGAATGGTGTTTTTGTGTGTCTCTAGAGCCACGACGATTTATACATGGCATAAGTAATTATTTGATAAAATTTTGAATTGGAACTGCGAGGAAGATCTCAAAGTTATGTATATATTTTTATATGAATGATTATGAAAGATTATGCATATACTTTTATATGAATGGTTATAAAGGTTATGCATATGTTTTTGAACTAATTTCTAATTAATATTTTTCTTTCATTATCTTGTTGTATAGTAGTGTACATTTATAGTTTATGTTATTTGTTAAAATTTTAATTAAAATTTTATTTATTTTAGAAATTTTAAAAGATCATATTCTCTAAATTTATCTTGAGTATTGTTATAAAAGAATTCTCTCCATGTATGTATGCATGTATGTCTATATGCAATGGATGAACTGGCTAGTTCTATCTATAATTAATCATTACCTCTTCACCACCTCATGTGTCACCATGATTGAATGGTTTTAATGATTACCTTTTCATCACATTTTTATTATATATTGTTATATATTTTTATACTAATTTCTAACTAATATAACTTTCAAAAATTGACAATTGGTAAGTTTTAGTTATTTATTAGGGCTCTGCTTCTCCTTGCACCACCACTGACAAAGTGAAAGGCCATGAAATTGAATAAGACGTAAAAGGCTAGGTTACTTCATATAACGGACTTTGAGGGCAGAGTAGAACAGTCATGGGAAGACCATTGAAGGATGTGTGTTGTGATAGTACCACAGACTCTTGCATAAGAAGGACAAACAAAGACGATACAAAACAATTGCAATTCACAACTGTGTGCAACTTCGGGAGAGAGTTGCCTTTTATAGGTTTTTGTAGTGGGTGGAGATTACAATGCCCCCGTCTCGGTAGGTGACTTCAGATCGTACTAAGTTAACTGCTAGTTCACTACTAGTACCCGGGTGTAATCACCCAGTTAGCTTCCACTTCAATAATGTGAAAGGCTAGGTTGTATCATAGAAAGGTCACATCATAGAAAACCCTACCCTAAAACTGTCGACTACCGGTTGGTGGCTCGTCGGTTCACTTATAAACCCTAAATGTTGTAAACCCACAAATATAACTTATAGTATTCAATATCATTTTTCTAAACCAACTCCGATCTACGGTCATCACTGGAATTTGGAAATTTTAATTTTGAATGATATTTTAGGTTATAAAAACCATTTTTATTTTTATTTTTACAAATTGACAATTGGTATGTTTTGTTTATTTATTTGTAATTTTATTTTGGTATTTTTGTTGTTTATTTTTAAAAGTTTAGATAAATCTAGAGCTCTCTTCCCTAGCCACGGGGTTCTAGTATAAAGTGTTGGGTGAAAAGCATCCTTTCTATCTATGTCTATATGTCTATATACCATGGGTGGACCTCCCAATTTCATTTAGAATTAATTATTACTTCTACGTCACCTTATGTGCCACTATGATTGAATGGTTTTAATGATTACCTTTTCACCGCATTTTTATTATATATTTTATATGAAAGGTTATGAAAGGTTCTTCATATACTTTAATACTAATTTTTAACTAATATTACTTTTAGAAATTGACAATTGGTAGGTTAGTTCCATCTAGAATTAACCATCACCTTTTCACCACCTAATGTGCCATCATGACTGATTTTAATCATTACCTTTTTATCACATTTTAGAGCTTGAAATTTTCAAAGTTATCTTTTTCAAGAGATTTTTGTAATGATCTTTATTCATACAAATTGAAGATTGGTAAGTTAAATTTGATTATGAAAACCATTTTTTTTTAATTTGTAAATTATTTTTGGTGATATTTTAGATTATGAAAACCAATTTAAGTTTATTTTATTTATGCAAATTGAGAATTGGTAAGATTTTATTTTTATTTTTATTTTTTTAATTATTTTTTGTAAACTTTTTTCTTATTGATATTTTAAATTATGAGATGGGTTTTTATTTTTATGTTATTATACTAGGGCTCCACTTCTCTTCGCACAACTAGTGACGAAGTGAAAAGCTAGAAAATTAAATAAGACGTGAAAGGCTAAGTTATTTCACATAATGGTTTTTGAGGGGTGAATGGAATAGTCATGGGAAGACCATTCAAGAATGTGAAAGGTTAAGTTACATCATAGAAAGGTTACATCACATAAAACCTCGCCCTAAAACCATCCATTGCCGGCTCACTAGCTCACTTACAAACCCTACAACAGTTGGAAAACCACAAGCAGAACTTTTAATTGTCAATACCATTTTTTTGAATAAGCTCTGACCTATGGCCGTCACTAGAATTTTTATTTTTATTTTTACCAATTTAGAAGTTGTAAGGTTTTAAAATTAATTTAAAAACTATTTTTGTTTTGGGTTATGAACAACATTTTTATTTTTATTTTTATTTCCTTAATTGGTAAGTTTTGTGTATGTTTTTTGTAAAAAAATATTGAGATGTTTTAGTATTTTTATTTTTACAAATTTAGAAGTGGTAAGTTTTTTAAAAAGGAAGAAAATGATTTTAACTAGTTTAACCCCTAACCGCCCAACCATGCATATTTTGCATGATGTACGGATTCGAACTCCGATTTCTCATCCATCATGCACTTTTTGCAGTGTGGATTTTTTACTGAAACTTTTATGGAAAGTTAGCTTCGTGCATGTGTGATCCGATTAGAAAGGGGATGATTTGTGAAATTTTTATGCCTCATTTCATGTTGTAGTGTTCCACCCAAAATTTCAAAGATTTTAGTCTAAAAGTGCTCTTGAAAAAGTCAACTACTAAAATTAAGCAACCAAAAAATCTCCAAAAATCACTACACTTAGAGTATTACATTTCAACCCATCCCAAAAAATTTCATTATTAGATTGTCAATATCTTATTCGTAATCATATTACAAAAGAGCTCTAAATTTAAGTTTGAAAATTTATACACAAATATTGGTGATAGCAATCGCAAATCTAGCCGTATGGATAGAATCTAAAATTCATAATGTACAACTTTTATTCATTCATCAAGTTGAAAATATCCCTCTTAGTTGCATTTTATAATGCATCTTTGAAAAACTGCCTAATCTGAAAAGGGTGAGAACGTTTAGGGGTTAATGAAGACTTGTATGGACTATGACATTTCGCTTTCAGCATGAAAATTGGTTTCTTGTTCGGCACTGAACTTTTCAAATGAAAGTGGGCACTGTGACATACCAATCATGACCTTTCCAAGAGCATAACCTTCCGGTGTCGAGCAAGAGGCTCAATCACACTGAGGCCCTCTTTACACTAGAGGCGAGAAGCTGTGGAGAAAACTTCACAAGGGCCATGGCTCATCCTTGAGAAGCCAAATAAAGTAAAGTGAGAAAGGGCCACAAAATAAAGTGTTGATTTTTAAAAATAAAGTTCTTAAATATTCTTAAAAAATAAAAAATGATTGGTTGTGAGAATTTTGACCAAACGGCCTCCCGGATTTTGCGTCAAACCCACCTCTTGAGGTGGGCTTGATGCAAAATTCGGAGGCCTTGAAAAATGTGCACTTTTGTTGCCACGAAGGACAAAAGTGTTGTCCATGTCATTTTCTCCTCCTTCCGTCCCTTGGGCTGAAAATTTCAGGTGTAAAATGACATTCTTTGGTCTTCTCGGTTTCTAGGCCTCCTATTGGCTGAAATTACTCCCCTCACGGCTTCTCGTCTCTAGTGTAAAGAGGCCCTAAGTTCAATCAATTTTATTCTACATTCCACTTGTGATTGGTTAATTTAACTATCTGGGACTTCCTGAACTGCTCTATTATGTTATGTATATTACTCTACAAATTTTTAATTTAAAAGAAAACTTACTTAAATATTTACAACAAATGTAAAGAAAATTTGGACAGAGGCTCTCTGTCTGGGCCTTGTTTCATTGGTTCCGTCTGCTAGAAAAATGAAAAAGGGACAACTCCAATTATGTGACATATCATAATAGTAATGAACAGCTTGGGTTCAACTGAATGATGAAGTTTGATTGAACTTCATGTGCATGGGTCAATGAGTTTTGGGTTTTGTATGGCCCACATTGCCAATCAATCATAGTATAAGTGATTACCCATCTGGCTGGCCTCCCCTCATTGTTTTTTTATGGCCCGTTCACATACACCAATGCTGCAGCATGCATGCGTCAGGTAACTTTGAGTGAATCTGTTGTCAACCAAAAAATATAAAATATGCAATTAGCAATTACTCTAACACATCACAGAGAGGAACACAACGCAAAAAAAGGGAGCATGGTTCTACTTGCCGCACTGTAATGCAGTTGCAAAATGCTTGAACAGTAGTTGCAGCAAGAAAAAACAAGGCTTTGAATATTTGTTTGTTTCTCGGTTTTACCTTCATTTCCGGAACGCAAATGTAAATGCAGTAGGGGCTTGGTGTGAATGGGCGATGAGTGATGCATTCAGTTACCAAAAAGTGATCTTTATGGTCCGGAATGACCTTAACCCTTTACCGCCCAGGGCTCTTTTCTGAGGCAGCAGGTTTTTCCGTCATGTTTAGAATCGGATGGCACCTGAACGATTAGGACACAGAAATGAGAGGATCCAACCGTATGAACTTGCTGAGCACTCGACTGTGAATGAGTCTAGACATTCTTGAAATCATCGGACCGATAGTTCCGGAGATTATAGTGTGTGATCGGACCGTATACGCAGCTGCGCCACACCTCCGTTTCAGGGGTGCTCGTGTTTCATCATCCTTGGACGATTGTGCAGATTTTTCAGAATTATTTGCACTCAGTTCAGCTACACCTGAACGTCTGTGCTTCAAATCTAGCAATTGAACGTCTCATTTGTGTTACCGTAGATTTCTCAGTGAATTTTTGACCCCAACACAAGCTTCGGTATACGGTTGAAGACACAATTTTGTACCCCTGATTCCGGTCGTATAATCAATCTTTCTATGGATCGGAGTACAGGAATGGAAGCATGAAAGAAATATCTGCATGTACATGTGACTATTTGCGCCCGGGTGAGATCGAATCATGCTGGAATGCTCGAAATACACGAATATGCGACAGTGCTGTATGGCATACCTGTATGATCTTTCCGAAACTGTCTTTATGCGTCCGCTGTTGACACCTGTCATTTCTTTCTTCTGCACATCCAAACCCCGGCACATACTATTCACGATGGTGGAACCAAGAAGTAGCTGTAAGGCCTGCCTTCATCCATGAACTCTGTGCACTGGTATTGAGAACATTTGTAGAAGCTCCTCTCGAACGTGGCCCAGCATCCACTCGCGATGTGGGACTACAGAGTTCTCTTCTACATTTCTGTACACTCATCCATCCACCCGGAGCCTTCTTTATACGCCATCAAGATTTCTTTGTGCACGTTCTATACGTATTGAGCGTATATTTGAGTTTGTACATGCGTTTCTGTGTACTTCCAGACCTTGGAATCAAAATTTTATTTTCACAGAAGCTGTATACAAGAATCTTACACATCTGAACTTCAGGGAATGACATCAAATTCTCCTCAGATCTTACTCCACAGCATTTTTAGAGGCCCCAGTGACCACCTTCTGGTTAGCTGGGCGGTAAAGGGTTAAACTACCTAGGTGATAGCCAGGAGGAGTGCTTATTAGCACCCAAGAGGGCTGCAGTTCGATTCCAGTCGGATGCACGTCGTGAGGGCTCTTACTTCCCTGTTTGATAGGAACCCCGAATATGATAGGAATTGCTCTTGGGCCTCATGTTACGGTGGGGGTGTCGCTCTTAGTAGGAAATGATTAGGAACTTTGGGTCTAATCCAGATATTGTAGGAAGAAAAAATCCAAAAAATCACCTGCGGGGGAGTATTGGAAACGTGCTCTCTTTGTTCACAGTGTGATGTTTGTAATCTGTTGTAGTGCAATGGAAATAAAGCATCCATTTGTTTCAAAAAAAGAAGAAGTGATCTTTAACCCCTAAATGCCTACAACTCTTTTCAAATTGGACATTCTTGCAAGATGCATCATAAAATGCAATTAAGAGGGATATTTTGAACTTGATGTATAAATAAAAGTTGTGCATTATGAATTTTAGATCTATCCATACGGTTAAACCTATGATTGCAATCACCAATATTTTGTATAAAATATGAATCTTGAAATTCAAAATTCTTTTGTAATTTAATTACACATAATATATTGACAATTTGTGGATGAAATTTGTTGTGATGGGTTGAAATGTAATACTCTAAGTGTGGTGATTTTTGGAGATTTATTTGTAGCTTAATTTTATGAGTTGATTTTTTCAAAAGCACTTTTGAACACTTTTGAACTAAGATCTTAGAATTTTTTGGTGAATTACTGCAACATGAAATGATGCATAAAAAATTCACAAATCATCCCCTTTGTAATCGGTTCTCACATGCATGAAGCTAACTTCCCATAAAATCTACAGTAAGAAAATCACATTGCAAAAAGTACATAATAAATGAGAAAATGTGGATGAAATTTGTACATTGTCCAAAAGATGGACACTAAGGCAATTAAGGCATTACAAGGATTTGAGGCCTCCATAGGCCTAAACTGCTATGCAAAAAAGAAAAGGAAAATTTAGAAAAAATTAAAATCAAATTTGACGTGGCCAAAATTTGGCCACATCAGATTGGATTTTTAAAATTAAAAATAATATTTTCAAAAAACAATTTAATAAAAATAGTTTAATACTAATTATATATATATATATATATATATATTTTATTTTTATTTTTATTTTTTATTTTTTATTTTTTTGCCCGGAACATGAGGGTGTTGGCTGAACTCGCAGCCTTTTGGAGGCCTTTAAATTTTTGAAATGGTTAAAATGGAAAATAGAATATTTTTGGCAGAGAATTCCTCTTTTTCAAGTGGATGAAGTAGTAAAAAAAAATCTCAAATTTTAAAACATTAGAGCTAACCGAAAATAACGTCTCAAAGTAGAAATTGTTGTTGAACTCACATTAGACTCGTTTTGAGTTAATAGAAACTAGTCTATGGTGAGTTGGTGTATAACCTAAAGCAAGGCCTTAAGGAGGATCCCCATGAGAGATCCACGCCCACTTTGCAGAGCAAGAATAAACTAATTTTACACCATATTGTGGATTAGAGGATGGGTGCTAGAGCAATATGACGGGCTTGGCACTTCCTTAAACCAAGGTTGTTGTCTTTCACGGACCCGCTCTCACTTTTATTAGAGAAGAATCATAGGAGATTGAACAATGAATCAGTTGTCTATTATATGCAAGAGTGAAGCCATGTGCTTCATGGAGAGCGGCTCTTACACCTCCGAAGAGTATGGAACTTGTGACCGCACCAATGCTAGAAGAGAGTTCCCACGCATTCTCCCAAGCTTAAAAGACTATTTAAGCCCCCAACCAAGAGATTATTAATGAACAAGTTGTGTCAGAAATTGTAATTATAGGGAGAAAACTCCACTTGAACTCCACTCATATACCACTTCTGTTTTCGGATAACTCTAATATTGTTAAAATTTGAATAATTGAAACCATCGAACGCACATTCATTTACTGTAACCTAGCTAGTAGCAACTCCAGCACAAGTTAATTCAATTCTTTTTTGAAAGTGTAATGTATTGCTTTCTTATTGACTGTGACTCATGAAAAAAATGACATGGATGGTGGAAAAGCTGATGTGGAATTCCAGAAATACCATTCCCACTAGCATGTTATGATAGATGAATAAATGATGTTTTATTTTGATGTTACAAATGGTGTACGTTCCAAACAAAAAAGTCTATTGTCGATCCATTAGGGTAAAATTGGAAACATGGTGATAATAGGTTACCCCAAAGGGCTCTTTCATCACCAATTTTATGATTATTATTTTAATAGTAGGAAAAATATTTGATAAAATTTGTCCACAATGACTTAAATAATGAATTGGATTTCTTACCTATACATGTAATATTCACAAGAAATACCATCAATACTTAAAATATATCGGTGTACAATTTGAATGTTTTAAATTGTACAAGAAATAATTACAAAATATTAAATCATGGTAAAATTATCTTTTACTTGTCTACTTACCTTAGGTGGAGAGTAAGGTTCGCACCTCAAGGGGATCACTAATATATATCTAGTGTAACCACGTGCGTTAAGAGGGTATTTAAATGGGACTATTACATAATTGGAATATTTGAGATATATTATGGAACATTCTAGAGATATTCCAAGTAGATTCTCAAAATTATTCCTTACTTGAACTTAAAGCATCCGATATTATAATAAAGAATGTATAATTAGGTAGAAATTTTATCTCCCAACGAATAAGATGGACCCTAAATAGATAGAAACTCCGGTCCCCTTTCGAGGCCGGCGTGAATAAAGTGTCTGTTCGTAATGACAATACCCCAGTGCCCACTAGACAAAGGGCCGTTGGAAAAAAAGTACTCTTCCCTACGGACCCTATATATTTATCTCACGCGATTTCCTAAATTTTGGGCAGTGATCCCCCAGGTTGGCACACTTGTGTCAAAATTTTAAGTTAAAAAAAAAAAAGTTTGGCATACAGATTATTCAAGAATATTTTTTCTACCATAAAAAAATAAAAAATTGAAAGAAATAATTTCCCAAAAGATTTGGCATTTATTTTATGATTAATTTTTTTCCCCATACCTGCTCTCCGCCTATGGTACTGTTCTCAAATACAGGTATGTCCTAATCATTGGTGACTCTGCATGCAAATAATGGACATGCATTAGACACAGTAAAAAAAGGATTCCCTTGACATAAATCAATTCCACCGCAGGAATCAATCAAATCTAGAAATTCTTCCTATTGTTCAAAAGAAATTGCCAAAAATCACTCCAATTTTTTTTCAAAGTAAGATGAAATCACCGAGTTATGGATGAATGTAAATACACTCAGATGAATAAATATTATTTCATCCATACATTGATGAATGTACGACGATTCAAACTTGGAGATAACGAATAATTCTATTTCTTATTACTCAATATTTGAGTTATCCGTAAAGTAAACCCAAGACAACATGTCTGTTGCATGGTGTTTTCTTGCTATAAATAACCTTGATCTCCTATAGGCAGACATCAAGCGCCAAACATTGGGGTTGGGGGAGCATTAGACCAGTGTGGGGGTATGCTAAGATTCTGCCATGGGAACTCATGTGTACATTGGGGGACTTTCTCTTGTATTGGGAAGGTGATGCTGGTGTTTGAATCTTTCTAACAACGCAGAGCGTGGTGATTTATTCAAAAAATAGAGACAAAACTTGATTTTTCTATTTTTCAAACTAAAAACCCAATTTTACCTTGTCTTTCCTCTTCTAGTACTATTTGGTAGACTTTACGGATAACTCTATTGTATGAAAATCTCACTCATAACAAAGTCCTAACTGGCTATTTCAAATAATTGAAAAAAAAAAATCTATTATCAAATGCTTATTTTACTTAAATAAAGAAAGAAGCCTAGAGGAAAGTGGAAGTCACCACAAACTCGCTTTGAGTTTCCGAAAATGTGTTTATTTCATGATCCACCCTAGTACAACCTTTGGGATTTGCCTTGGGGATTACTCCCGTTGTGTGCCCAAAAAATATAAAAAAAAATATAAAAATGGAGTTACGCTAGGAAGAGCTATGACCGGAATAGATAAGGTGAAGGACGAGAATACATTTCAGTGGAATCATGGACGGAATATATTTGCCACAATAGTATTTAGCCCAAAAAATGAGTGTCCCCGCAATGCCTTTTCCCTATGGTCAGAACCAATAAAAAAATGTTTATTTATTTATTATTGAAGTCAGTTTCAAAAAGTTTCTGACACCGTGTCACTACAAAAGCCCAAAAGGAAAGAATCAACAAACCATCCTGCCCTGTGTGAACGGGGGCTATTTCCGAAGCAATAAAAGATCTGCCCCGGTGTGAACGGGGGCTATTTCCGAGCCCCTTGAAGCTTTCCTCTTCCACTGGCTATGGCGTTGTCGTTGTGAACAAACCCTGGGCCTGCTCTTTTGTTCTTCGTCTCTTTTTTTCTTTCTTGCTTCCGGGAATGGGATCTGTGCTCTCGGCGTGTTTCGCAAACCTTGGATCGGAGCTGGGTTAACTTCGATCTGCACTCATAGAACCGCAGCAATGGCGTTTTTTCAACTCGCGGCGCTCGCGCTGTGCCTGCTGCCATCGCTTGTCTCGGCGTTTTACTTGCCCGGCGTCGCGCCCCTAGATCTCGCCCAGGTGCGTTTCCACAATGCCTGGAGTGCCCCAATGCTTTTGCCTTTTCAGGGTTTCTGTACCGCCTCCTTTTCTTGGTTGAGCATATTTGTTTTTTTGGTCTTGTTAGAGGATACTCATTTAAGCATTTCATCAGCTCTGGAGAGATTTACTACAAGAGCCACACTCTTTTGAGATTAATTTCTTTCTTATGCCATCATTCAAACGCTGGGAGGTTGTAGATAAATAGTAGAGAACCCTATTTTCAGTGGTTATGGAGACTATTAGCCTGTCAATCGAAGGCCAACTGAGTGTATTGGAAGAAATGAGTTGCTGTTGGTAGACCTTAACGGTTTTAGTGTTAGTGCGTGATAGTTGTTTGGGTTTCTATCTTTATGTTGTCATAGCCCTGTGTTTTTGGTTTTGGCTGATAGATCCATAGATCTGTGTATTTTGTGTTATGTGGCGTTGTGGCGTTGGCGTTGTCATATGGAAAGAGAAAAAAATTCCAACCATTTTTATTTATTCTAAGGCATTAGCTTCTTCTGTAGATCTTATATGAAAGCACATTACAAAGCTCAAGAAAAATTTCGGCCTTTTTATTTATTGTAAGGCATTAGCTTCTTCTGTAGATCTTACATGAAAGCACATTACATAGCTCAAGATAATTTTCGGCATTTTATTCTCTTTAAGAAAGTACAGGAACCATCTGTTCCAAGTGCCGGTCGTAGTAACTTTTTCTAGGTAAAGAATCAGAGTGCTGCTCAGGGCCCTGAAATGTGCACCTCTGGTACATTCTCTTCATAGAATCTACATTGAGTGTCTCTAAGCAGCAGAACGAATTCGTTGAACTCGGGGATATGACTACCCCCTGAAATGTATACCTCGGATACATTTCCTCCATAGAACATACACGGTGTCTCACAAACCTTACGATTGTGAGACAAGTGTATGAAATCAGTTCATCGAAAGAAATCAATAGTTTGTAAAGCAAAAGCTTTTCCAATGTTGAGGGTACTAGAGATGGTTTTTTGCGGGCTTGAAGAATCCTGAATGGAGAGAACAATTTTATGTAATATTGGATGTGTCTGGAAACAGGGTGCTCCGATTCAAGTGAAGGTGAACAAAATCACTTCGACCAAGACACAACTACCATATGAATTCTACTCGCTTGACTATTGCAAGCCAGAGAAGATTGAGAACATGGCTGAGAATCTGGGTGAGGTTCTTCGCGGCGACCGCATTGAAAATTCTCCCTACACTGTGAGTAGCAAATCCATTCATTTTTTGTTTGAAAACAGTCCTTTTTAATGTATCGTCATGCTTTGAAAACTGTCCTTCCATCTGCAATGGGCTACCAATTACTGTGCACATACAAAGAAACAATAGTTAGTGCATTATTTCTGTTTTTCTGAGTGCAAGTGAGTACGAAAGTACCCTACTTATTAATGAGCTGATGATCTAATTTCTTTATTCCGTTCGCAGTTCAAAATGAAAGACGACAAACAATGTAAAATTGTTTGCCGAAAGGAGAAGCTCGGGGAGAAGTCTGCCAAACTCTTCAAGGACCGAATCGAGAATGACTACCGTGTGAACATGTAACTAAACTGTTGCACTTTGATTCGTATTCTTAAATGTTTCGTATGTGTTTTGAGACTCTTGAGATGCTGTTTGTTCATCCCTGGACCCGTTTTTCATTTTATTGCTGCTGCAGGATTCTTGATAATCTGCCAGTGGCGATGGTCAGAAAGAGCGAGCGAAGTCCTTTCAAGACTTATGATCGAGGATTTCCAGTTGGTTTTAAGGCCCTTTTGGATACAGTGAGTTTTCTTTACCTTTTTTTTTGTTGCTATTTTCTTAGCTTCAATTTGTGTGAATTGTGTCCTTACAATGACGCTGTTTGACAGAACAAGGAGGAGAAGTACTTCATCTTTAATCACCTCAGCTTCACGGTGGCATATCACCAAGACCCTGAATCTACAGTTTATCGAATTGTTGGGTTCGAGGTTGCTCCTTTTAGGTTTGCACCCAAAGACCTTTCTATTGTTAAAAAAGTCCCAGCCAATATGGATTTGAATTTGAATTTGGACCGTCATGGTATAAAGGGTCTCCTTCAGTTCTTTTAAGCTAGGGTGCATCTTTTACTTTAAACTTCAGGTAAGTATTGCTTGATAGATGTGATACAACCTTAAGGTGTATCCAATTCTTCCTGCTGACTTGAATGGTGTGGTGGATGATTTAGTGTGAAACATGAGTATGAAGGGTCATGGGAGAAAGCTCAGACTAAGTTGAAGACCTGCAATGCCGCTGCCAAGGTGTTCGTTTCACATCAAGCTCCTCAGGAGGTCGTGGCTGGTGGGGAGATCATCTTTACCTATGATGTGAAATATGAGGTAAGCCCTTTCGATCTTTAATCCTGTATCGTTCAAGTGGATGTTAATGAGCTTGACCTCAGCATATATATTCCCCCCCGCCTGTATCATACTCCCTCTGTCTGGAAATAACTGTCTTAGTTATTTTTGGCAATTTCTGCCAAAAAAACTGTCTTAGTACTTGAAAAATGGTCTATCTTTAGTAGTAGTATGTAGTTTTTGTGTCACTCTCATTGTCCGCCTCGTTTGAAGTGGACAGGTCTCACGTTTGAAGTATAAAACATAGGACAAAAACTAGGGGAATTTTTTTTCTAAAACCGATGACAATTATTTCCGGACAGAGGGAGTATTTGTTTTCGATTGGGTATGTGACTATGAAGTATATGACAGTCCTGGAGTGTTTTCAAAGGTACTGTTCTGATTTGGAGCTTGAGGTGAACTTCAGTTGTTGGTTGCCTCTGTTGCCACTTCTATATCTGTAGGAGTTGAAACAAGCGGCTAGTCGCGTATTCTCTGCCTTAGTATTTACCCTAGATTTACTTTTATGGCTTGTTTATACTGTTCAGCCATGTAACTCCTTGAAAATGATGCGTTTCCTTAGTCTCTCCCCTGGTGGGGCAGAGACAATAAATCGTTTAGAAAGGTACGAATAAAAAGAAGAAATCACACCCTACATTTTTTAACGACTGAATCAATGTTGTGAATAGAATTGTCTGTGAGCTTCTATTTTTTAGTTTGGATTAAGTTCCTGACACAGTGGATGTTGTCATGTGCAGTCTAGCGAAGTGAAGTGGGCATCAAGGTGGGACACGTATTTGATGATGCAAGATGACCAAATCCACTGGTTCTCCATCATCAACTCGTTGATGATTGTGCTCTTCCTGTCTGGCATGGTAGCCATGATCATGATGCGCACGCTGCATCGCGATATCTCCCAGTACAATCAATTGGAGTCGATAGAAGAAGCCCAAGAAGAAACGGGATGGAAACTGGTGCATGGAGATGTATTCAGGCCACCGACTAGGGCAGGATTACTGTGTGCATATGTGGGCACAGGAGTGCAGTTTTTAGGGATGACAGTCGTGACAATGATCTTTGCGCTGTTCGGATTCCTCTCGCCCGCCAACAGGGGTGGACTCATGACAGCCATGCTTCTCCTGTGGGTCTTCATGGGGCTGTTTGCAGGATACTCCTCGGCCCGTCTGTACAAAGCATTCAAGGGCACTGAGTGGAAACTCAACACTCTCAAGACGGCCTTCATGTTCCCGGGAGCCGTCTTCATCGTCTTCTTCATACTGAATGCGCTTATCTGGGGTCAGAAATCGTCGGGAGCTGTGCCATTCACCACGATGTTTGCGCTCGTCCTCCTGTGGTTTGGAATCTCGGTACCGTTGGTATTTGTTGGCAGTTATCTTGGATTCAAGAAACCGGTGGCCGATGACCCGGTGCGAACGAACAAGATCCCCCGACAGGTGCCAGAGCAGGCGTGGTATATGCGCCCGGTGTTTTCGATCCTGATCGGAGGAATCTTGCCGTTCGGCGCTGTGTTCATCGAGCTCTTCTTCATCTTGACCTCCATATGGCTGAACCAGTTCTACTATATCTTCGGGTTCCTGTTCCTGGTGTTCCTGATCCTCATGGTGACGTGCGCGGAAATCACCATCGTGCTTTGTTACTTCCAGTTGTGCAGTGAGGATTACCACTGGTGGTGGAGGGCGTATCTGACCGCGGGATCCTCGGCTCTGTATCTCTTCCTCTACGCAGCTTTTTACTTCTTCACAAAGCTGGACATCACCAAGGTTGTTTCCGGGTGCTTGTACTTTGGCTACATGCTCATCATCTCGTATTCCTTCTTTGTGCTCACCGGGACCATGGGGTTCTACGCCTGCTATTGGTTTGTGCGCGTGATCTACGGGGCCGTGAAGATTGACTGAAATCAGTAGAGGACATGTACATTCTTGGACTGCAGTGCAGTGGTGAACATTTTTTGAGGTGGAGGATGTGAGCCATAGCTGGTAGGGGAGGTCCAGAGCAGAGTTTGCACCAATTTCAAGTTCATTGTAGATTCTTTTGTGACAACTCTGAGAATGATCATCAAGGGGGTGGACAACCAACCATTGCTGCTAATGTAGCTCTGAAGATGATTCCTGGGAATCTCAGTTAGCACCCAGGATATTGCAGTTTTTCTCAGGGCTTGTAGGCCATAGTAGGGAACTCTGACTCATGCAGACACAGGTCACCCCGAGTGTAAAGTAAAAGTCAGAAACTTTTGAAGCGACAACACCCATGAGTCCTGTTTTATTGATGTTCTCCTGAATCTATTATTTATGCCACGTGGTTTACAGGATGATGATGTTCTGCGTTGCAAGCACTCTTATTATTCCTTTGAATTCTTATTTCCCACCCTAGGTTGTCTTTGAACTTCCTACAGACCTTTTAATTGCAATGTGTTTTGAGTCTTAAAACCCAAGACTGCATAATTGATCGTTGTCTGGTATGTGACAGTGCCTTAATTTTAATTTTATTTTTAGGGTAGTTGAGCTTCCAGCTCTTCATACCCTAAAATGTACCAGTGATACGGTACTGTGAACTACCAATGTACCAGTGATACGGTACTGTGAACTACCTTATTTGTGCCTCTCTGTGCTCATTATGTTTCATTATCCTACATTTAAAAATTTGATACATTGTGGCACAAATAGGGTGATTTACAACAAAAACAAGTCCCGACTCTCCTTACTAGCCTCGGCCTGGTCTTTGTATTCATTTTGCAGTGATTTAATAAAGTGGATCGCTTGTGTCAAAATAAAATAAAATAGGGTGATTTACCTTATTGGTCATAGATTCTTGGAATGTACTCTCCTATTAGAGTTAACCAAAAAGAGTGTCTCAAAGTGGAAACTCACCTTGTACTCACCTTAGACTCGTTTGAGTTCAAAAAGACTGCAAACTAGTCTATGGTGAGTTGGGAGAATAATCTAATGCAAGGCCTTCTGCCATTGTGGGGCATGGAACTCTTGACTTCTCAGGAGAGCTCCCGCAAGTTCCCCCAAGCCCAAGGGACTGTTCATCAAGGGACCAAAGGATTATTCATGAACGATGCTTGTTGGAAATTGATTATATTGCCCCTCTTCTGTTTTCTATTCTAATCCAAGGGATAAGGTATTTAAAATCTATGAGTGGATTAGATTTTAGCTACCTTCGGCAATTATGTTATTAGTGTACTTAGATGTATACCTCTTTAATATGATACAATTGTTTAAGGTTACTGTTTGTTACTAGTACTTGCTACTGATCACTAAAGTGTTTATTCTTGGAAGGGGAGAGTAGTATTGCACCAATGGCCCTTTGTCTGGTGGGCACTGGTTCATTGTTAAGACGAAGAGACACTTTATTCATGCTGGCTTCAAAAGAGGTCCAGAGTTTTTATCTACCGGTATCTGATACAATTGGCAAACTCTAATGTAAAGGTGTTATATAATAAAATTGAGTTGTGTACTCACTACATCCTAAACTACATCTATTTCAGAGGTCTTTATATAGACACCACGAGAAATCTTTAACCATTAGTATATATTGAGTCTAAGAATATACTCAACCTTTACATCAGAATTGATATCCATTATAGGTCACCTATCCAAAACAAATTGAACCTTCATAACTTTTGCATACGGAGTCTAAACATGGTATGTTGAGTTCAAGTGTTAATTTGTCATTGTAATTGTAATTTAAAAAGTGTCAAGTTTAAGGAGCTATATTCAATTCTTAAAGTGTCCAAATTGATTGTAATTATCTTATATCTGATATGACCAAATTGAATTGTCTAGTATACAATGGTATCATATAATCAAATTGAGTTGTCAAATAAGGTAAACCACCCTAGGGCGATTGCAATCTACGGTCTACCAAGTGGGGGTTGCAGCTAGTGCAACTAAAACCTGTGCAACTCATGCACTAGTGGTGTAGTGTGCACCTCTCAACTTTCAATTAAATTAAAAATTTCATCATCCAAAATAGGGTTCATGCTAATACTTCCTCTTTAGCGATTGTTAAGTTTATTTTGAGACCTTGGGCTTTAC
The DNA here is from genome assembly GCA_022496805.1 of Pohlia nutans. Taxonomy (NCBI): domain Eukaryota; kingdom Viridiplantae; phylum Streptophyta; class Bryopsida; order Bryales; family Mniaceae; genus Pohlia; species Pohlia nutans. The sequence goes on along the minus strand of CM040092.1, from coordinate 9,922,815 downwards.
TCAACAACCTTTTTTGTTTTTTTACCCACTAGATGTAATTAGAGCCTTTTTTACATAACCTCCACAGCTAGGTTTTATGAAAAATGTATTTCATATCCCACCTCTGAAATTGGACCATTATTTCATATCCAAAATTTAAAAAAAAAGTTTTAACTGCACAAAAATGTTAAAAAACAAAAACATCATGAAACAATTAATTAAAAAAATAAGTAAGCGTAATACCCCCCAAAAAATATGGTAGTGTTGAACGCACTTGTGGTATGTTGCTATAAATTTTTGAAGTTCGAATTTGACCTCCTTCTAGCATTTCCCATATTACAGGTGCATATAGGTGCACTTTTGACAAGCGACACGCTACCAAATCCAAGTAGAAATGATTGATTTGGATAAAAAGATTGAAAGTTTGCAAACTTTATTGTGGTGGACATTTTAACTTTGGAATTCTAGAAACAATGCAATTTTTTTGTCACAAAATTTCATTCCAATATTTATTGGTGATTTTCCAAAGATTGGAAAAGTGCAGCAATTCCTCCATTGCGACAAAAATGTTGGGTAACCATAGCTTGCAATCACCCCCTATCCGTACCATGTAAAATATTTGTGCCACTTTGTCTTACATTTAAAATATGATATGTACACTACTAAAGTAAATGGATGATAATCCCTGCGCAAGGAGTGAACCAATTCAATTAATGAGCCCCGAGGGGCAGGAAAACAATTCAGCCCGAGGGCGAGAGGGACACTAGTAAAGTAAACCTTAAGGACACTACTAAAATAACCACCATATAAATAGGCAGACTTCCAAACAACCATATTTTTCTTGGCAAATTTTAGCCAGAATCTTACTTGATTTTGGAAGTGCCTACTTTTACATAAGAAAATACGGGCAAAAAAGTGGATGAAATCACCAAAGCCCTCTCAATTTTTTCTAAAATCGCTAGTATTTGGATGAAAGTGCCTTATAATGTATTCTATTCATTTATTTTTTTTCCCTTACCTGGCTACATTCCAGGGTGTGTGTCGCTCTACCAACGGAAATACAATTTTATTTTTTTCATGTTTACGAATCGTGATACAAATTATGATCCTACTGTGCTGTATGAATATTTGGGCCACTTTGTATTAGTGTCTTCTATTTAAATTTGATATGTACACTACTAAGGTAAACCACCCTATTTGTGCCATGTGGTTGCTACTTTATGGTCACTATATATACATTTTGAATTTTAATATGTACACTACAAGTACATAGTGGTACAAATAGGGTGACTTCCAAGTCGTGGCTCAAACAGGGTAGTTTATGTTAGTACATTATAGTGGCACAAATATGATGACTTCCAAACAACCAAGTTTTTTCTGACAAATTTTCGTCAGAATCTTAGTGGCTGCTTTTACATTAGAAAAAATGGGCAAAAAAGTGGATGAAATCACCATAGTCCTCTCAATTTTTTTCTAAAATCGCCAATATTTGGATGAAAGTACGTTATAATAGATAATTTTATGGATGAACATGATGATTCTATCCAGTTTTTTTAGCTACATTCCAGGGTGTGTATTGCTCTACTAATGGAAAAATAAAACAAAATTGGCTACAATGTTTTCATTTGTGGCTATTTATCGCCAACTTGCTATTTGAAAAATGGGCTTGCTATATTGCTATAAGAAAAATTGGGTAAAAAAATAGAGTATACCACCATAATCTTCCGTTATCATTGGTACATATAGCCAACAATTCTATAAAATGCGATATTTTTGTAAATCACAAAAAAAAACAAAAAAAAAAAGTGCTATCCATTTTTCAAGTTTCAATTTTCAAATCACCAATGGAACTCCCTTGAAAAAATGAAATAAAATAAAATAAAACACTAATTGGTTGCTTCCAAATCGTGGCACAAACAGGGTAGTTTACCTTAGTACATGATGGCATAAATAGGGTAACTTCCAAATCGTGACACAAAGACTACCGGTAGTTTGCCTTCCTACATGGTAGCATAAATAGGGTGACTTCCAAATCGTGACACAAATACTACAGATAGTTTACCTTCCTACACGGTGGCATAAATAGGGTGACTTATAGGGTAGCTTAATTAATTACCTGATGCAGTGGAAGAAACAGAACATCTGAGTGTCAGCCTGATCAATGGTGACATGGCCCTCGTCCTAATCAATGACAGGGACCGTAACGGTAAAAATTCTATAACGATGATCACCTGCACTCCGTCACATATCTTCACTTCTTGTTTTCTGTTACCAAAATCATCAGGTACACTGTCTACTGAGTTTCCCAGTGCAGCTTGGATTTTCTCATCATCATCATCGATCATTCTTGTGCACTGTCTTGTTCAAGAATCCCGGCCCTCACTGTATGTATGTTTTGCAGAAGCTCCGAGTAAGTCTGTGTTTCCTTCCAGTACTCTTACAGTGCAGGTGATCTCATGCACAGCTTTTGCATTGATCTTTGTTGACTCTTTCATTGATATTAATACTGTTTTTCTTTGTTTCGAATGACATTGCTCGTTGGGAGGTCAGGAGGCCCTCCAATTTGGGCAACATCTTTGCATGTAATATTAACTCAAGGTATGACCCGCCATCTCTTTTCTTTTCTTCTCGTGCACCCAACGTCACCACTTTTAGCTCTTATTATTAGCCACTGATCAAATCTTTTATTATTGCGCAACCGAAACAGTGTGCACAAGCTATGAAGGTTCAAAGTTGTGTAGTTTCGGTGACAGATAAACCAAGATATGATCCCATCCTAACGATTCATAATGGACCTCCAGTTTGAAAACATGTCAATTGCATGTAAAAAACTGGAACTCGTATAGGCACTTGCCAAGAAGTTGGAATGTTTCAATTTTCATTTGGGTTTCATAGCTTGGCAAGATTGGTCAGTTTTTACTTGAAAGATCAAGGTGGTACTTTTTTTTTAGTGTTTTTTTTTTTTTTTCTCCTTTTGAAAGATCTAGGTGGTCGGTTTTTTCGTTGCAATTTTTTTGATGGAGGACTACTCTGGACAGTAATTTTGCTGCCACTGGAGTAGAAGTTGGAGTGTTTCAATTTTCATTTGGGTTCCATAGTAGCTGGCAAGATCAAGGTGGTCAGTTTAATTTTTAATTTTTTTAATTTTTATCGTTTGAAAGATCAAGGTGGTAATTGCTGTTTAGGTTTTTTTTCTTCTTCTTTTGAAAGATCAAGGTGGTTGGTTTTTTTCGTTGCAATTTTTATTTTATTTTGCAGGGATGGAGGAGGACTACTCTGAACAGTGATTTTTGCTGCCACTGCTGCTCCATGATTTGGTGACGTAGCCCTAAATTTGGCAGATTTTGGAGCCTGAGACGAAGGTGACAAGAAGACTCCCATGATGGACCTGCAGAGAGTGTCGATGTGGGATCACGAAACCCCACCGCATGTGCGAGACTACGTGATGGCCATTTTCTTTGCCTCCGTGTTCCCAGTTGCACGCCTCCTCCTGGACTGCTTCATCTTTGAGGTAAACTTTTAACCACTTTTTATTAAGCATGGGTTCTATTAATATTATTATTATTATTATTATGTTTTAACATTCTTGTGAGGATTCTAATGCACCCAAGAATGTGTTATTTGGATACCATATGCAAAAGTTGTAAAGGATTTAAAGTTTTATTGGTAAATGATCTAAGAAGACACATGTTTTGGTGTTAGGGTGGTATACATTTTTAAAATCATTGTGCAAGATTGTATTTAAGTTGATGTCACAATTAGGTGTGGGAACTCAATTCCCACAGTGTCTTAAAAACCTTGAATAGTGAATATTTATAAGAGTAGGAACACCCAAAAGTGACTCATTTTGGGTGTCCCTATATTACAATCTTATAATCAATATGTACTTATTGTTTAACCCCTAAAGGACCAAGTATTCATGGTTTCTAGTGACGAATTCAATCAATCATATTGTGGAAAATATAATTTGGATGGGACAAATTTTATATCACTAGAATCAGTGAAGAACATTGCATGTGTTGGTCAACTAAAAAATAAATTCGAACAAGAAAAAGTGCACATAGGACCTACTCAAAACTACTTAAAAAAACATGAGGTCCAATTTGGGCTTCTTGGTCCTTTAAGGGGTTAAAAACCTAAGGTGGTGATTTTCGGTCACAAATATCTCTACCTTACATCACTTAAAAATATTAGATCATCTTCTCTTTTCTTTTTTGTTTCAAAGACCGTGAGCATTCATTGTATGACGCAAAGATAAAAATACAAGGAGGTTTAGCCCCCATCCCACAGAAAGGTAGGCAAACAAGTCACCAAACCAGGAGAGAAGATACCTCCAAACTACCAAAACGAAAAACATAATTCACGCACCAAATATCCTTAAACTCATTAGCCATCTTGGCTAATATTAGATCATCTTGTGTTGATTTTAGGTCATCTGCCAAAAAAAAATTGATCCCTCGTCACTTTTGTATATGGTATTCAAATGATGGATCACCTAGGTGCATTAGAATATCCTTTTTAGAATCAAAACATAAATTTGATTTGTGATCAATACAAACAATGTGTCGGTTTATTTTTAGTTCTCCTACCTCAGAAGATGGAAGAGAATTTAGGTTCCGGAGCTAAATCAAATCACCCCAATTCTTGTGCCAATGCCTTTCACGAGCAATCAGTGCAGCATTGATCTCAATGTTGTACAATTTGTTCTCTTGCAGCCAAGGATAGACTTACATAACCATGATACATTCTTGACCCTCACAGAATCCCACTTTTATATAAAATTATCCAATGCCGCATAAATATACCTTTTTGTGCAACTTCGATTCAACAATTGATAATTGTATTAAAGAGAAATGTGGAAGAAATTTCCGTGTAAAGGAAATGTAGAAGAAATCTTTGTGCAAGAGAAACAATGAATTTTACATCACTTTCTTCGTCTCTTCTTGTCTCCTTTGAATCCTTTTACTGTCAACTTTTTTGAATTGACTTCTATGTTTCCTTCTTTGTGTCTAATCTTTCACGCATCTCTCTAATAAAATAACACTATTAGACAAGAAACTACTCAGTATTAACCCTCAAAGGTCCTTGGGGATAGTAGATACGTTGGTGTATATTTGGCATTTGCTATTAGTAGAATGGTCCAAATTGAGACCCCAATAGCTCATTAAAACCATAATCTTAACTCCACGTTTGATCTTAAATTTGTAGGAGGTGTAGAACCATATCAAATACACTGAAATACTACTGTATAATATTGGTTGGAACGGGCTCTTTGGACCTTTAAGGGTTCAGTAGGCTCTTGAAGAACGATTCTCACAGTAGCGCAAGAATGTTGTGTAGGGCCGTGTTGTGAACATTATTACACTACAAGCAAACCCGTCGCTCTTCACTGACTGAAATCAAAGAAACCCTTGTCCTATGTGACCAAAAGCACTCACCAACTCTGGAATGGCTCAAAATAGCAGTGAGAAGCTACCAGTTTCCTTGTAGTGTTATTATGTTCACTTGCAGTGGAATAAATTGTCCATTTGATTCAAAAAGAAGAGAATCTGTTCAGTTTATGAGGCAATGATCAATGTTGGGTTCCCACAGAGATCAGCGAGGCGAGCCATATTTCCAAATGGGCAGAAATTCATGAAGAGAAGAGTGCAGGAGGCCGGTGAGAAGAAAGTGTCCAAGTTCACGGAGTCTGCATGGAAGCTGACATACTACCTTTGCTCTTTGACCTTCCTTTTCTACTCGGCCTCCGATGAGCCCTGGTTTGGCCACACCGCGCATTTCTGGATTGGATGGCCCAATCATACCGTCAAGTAATAACATCATACTTATTCAACCCCTTGCTTTCCATCTTCATTCCTCTATTTCAATATACAATCCACCTCATGGAACACACCCCTTTGGAGAGAAAGGAGAGACTAAGCAATTGGTTGAACGTTCAAATATCTTGAAGATGAGACATGTGTCAAAAAGCAATCGTGCGTAATTTGGTTGAACGTTCAAATATCTTGAAGATGAGATATGTGTTAAAAGTAATACACCACTCACCCTATTTAGTCCGTGATGCACTAATGACTATATTTTCTTAAAGTAGAATGAATAATTTTACCAAGTATGTTTATGGATATTCTCCTACATGAGTACTACCAAAATTTTCAATCTCGGTAAGAAAAATCCTTGCGTAAAAATTTATAGCCTTACTCAACAGTTAGTGTGGTTTGGATTAAAGAGGATAATGGATGCAGTAGCTGCTAGGACTCATCATTCAAAAGAATGTGCTTCTTGTGTGACATATACTTATAGAAATAGTGACTTGAAATGAAAAAATATATATTAGACAAAAAAATCTATAATAGCATGTTGGAGTCCCATCATTTTAAAGAATGAGTTTCTTATGTTTAATAGAATTATGACTTGTGGATTATGCTTATTTGTGCATGAGGTTTGCATTCTTACTTTTGTGATTTTTTGTTTTGTTGAATTGCCCCTCTAGAACCAAATTAATTATGTATTCTCCTCTCTCTTTGTTTTTTTAATGACACCATCTCTTTTCATAGTTAATTTTTTTTTTTTAATAGAGATGGTGGGCATTTGATTCAAGATGTATCTAATATTGTTTTACATAGGAACAAGCAACTACACCAGTTCTTGAGCAGTCTTGATATAGTTCCTTTACTTCAGGGGTATTGTAGAGACATCATTCTTCAACAATTGAAATGATGCCTCTACAGTTCAATTGTAAATTTTCAATTCAAGATTTTTCTTGTATACAAGGGATTGTGTTTAAAAATGTCATGTATAACACTAGTAGAAAAGGTGGCACTGCAAAGGGAAGTGCCCAGGCAAGTGATATGGACATGCATAGAGTTCTCACTAGGCACCTCCTTGCTTGGGCACCTCCCTAGGCAGTGCCACCTTTTCTCACTAGTAGAAAAAGTGGCGCTCCCTAGGGACATGCCCAAGCAAAATCACTATGCATGCGTGGAATTGGGCACTACTTGCCTAGACAACTCCCTTGGCAGTGCCACCTTTTCTACTAGTGTCTACTAGCACAGGATACTCAAACTTCCTCACATTCACTAAAAATGCAGCTTTTGTCAATGCAAAAAACCCTCCTCCCCAGCCAATAAAATTCTCTTTTGTGTGAAAAAACCTTTAAAAATAAAACTTGTGTAAATGACTGAAATGGACGCAGGTTCAAGCTGAAGGTGCTGTACGCGCTGCAATGCGGCTTCTATCTCTACAGCATCGCCGCGTTGGCGGTGTGGGACACTCGGAGAAAAGATTTTGGAGTCATGATGACCCACCACATCATCACCATTGGCCTGATGGCGTTTTCTTACATAGACGGGTACTCAAATTATTGGCTCTGACCGTAGGGAAGAGGCATTGCCGAGACATTCATTTTTTTGGGCTACATACCATTGTAGCAAATATATTCCGTCCATGATTCCACTGAAATGCATTCTCGTCCTTCACTTGTTCTATTCCGGTCAGAGCTCCTCGTAGCGTAGCTGCTTGTTAATTAAAAAGAAAATGAAAAAGAAAAAGAAAAAACTACCGACATTCATTCATTGTATGAATTTGGCAATGGGTGTAAGTACGTCATAATGAGCCAGAAGCAGCTAAAGGAATGCCTCTTAAGGAGCTTACGAATGGGTTTCCGTCTGGGATTAAATTATGGGATCAAATTGATTGGCTCGCTTTTGGCGCTGTTGTTGTTTTATGATTTTATTGTGGTTTTGTTTTATTGAATTGATAGTTTGGGTTGATGACGTGGCTTGCAGGTCTTACAGGGCCGGGGTAAGCACCCTGCTAGTCCATGACGTGAGCGACGTTTTCTTGGAGAGTGCCAAGCTGTGCAAATACTCCAAGTGGGAGGTGGGCGCCAGCGTGTTGTTTGGCTTTTTCGTGCTCTCGTGGTTCATCCTTCGTCTCGTCGTCTTCCCCTTCTGGATCATCTGGAGCATCAGGTTAGTCACTCCATCATTTCCACTACTAGCAAAGGCGTCGCTTCTCACTCAAAACAGTGTCAAAGTTCACTGTAAACACTTGTCTTATGTGACGAATCGCACTCACCAAGTTTTGATCTCCTGGGCAGTGAGTGCGAAATGGCACCGTTTGACTCACCTACCGAGTGAAAAGCGACGCCTTCTCTTTGTAGTATTCTCTCTCTCACACACATTACAATCCTAGAAACCTCGTCACATTTCACCCGCGCAATGGAGAAAAGACGGGGAACTTTTATCCTGTTGTATCCAACATCCCATTGACAGTCTTGTTTTAGCTGATTGTGGTGTCATTCCTTTGTTCTCTAAGTGGTGAAAAACAACACCATGTTCTACTACACCCATTATCATCTTTAGTCCAACTTGGACTACTAATGAAAACTCAGACTAATTGTGGAGTTAGAAGAAAGTCCGAGTTGGAGTAATTGAGATACTTCATAGTAATTGTGGTAATGTAGGTATAATGAGGCCTATTCTAAAAAAATATCCAAATTACTATGAATTTACCATACTAAATATTAATAAAATATTCTGAAATTATTGTCTATAGTTGTTTGAAAAATAAAATATTATAATCTACATATTATAATGATATTTTATTATTATATCTTCGGAATAATTTGGATAGTACATACCAGAATTAGTCCGAGGATTTGTAAAAAAATTATTTTCTTCTCTTCTGGTGGTAAATTCCATGGCTAGGTGTGTTTGTTTGATATTGTTCTCATTCTTCACACTCATTCAAGGGGTGTCAGGGCATGGATCGTGGAAAATAGCCATGAAGGTTCTCAATCTTGAGAGAATCAGATTCTCGAAAGCACCGTGACACCCCCTATGGCCAAAGAAATGGGCTGAAAATAGGCAATAAAATATAGTTTTGATTTTTATGAAAAAAATCGACGGCCTCTCGACCATAATTTGGGTTTCCATTCCTATCCGACCCAAACTTCCTTCAAGAGTCCGTCGCCTTGGTCAAAAAGTGTTGCCATGTAGGTCATTTGGAGGGCGACGACCTTTGAACTTTGACCTATAGTATGAAGGGTCGAGAGACCGAATTCTTGATTTCTTGCAATCTGATTGGTGGAATTGACGGCCTCTCGACCTTCGGCCATAGTGTGAAGCAGCCCTTACTTCCCTTTCGCCTCTTACATTATAAATTTCTTTCTACTCACATAAGATAAGTGATCAGGAGGCCTGCTGCTGCTTATCTTGCCTGCCAAGCCTTCATCTGCATCCTCACATGATAAGCAACAGCAAGCCGGTAATTACTGTGGGCAGTTCATGGTCACGGGTAACCAGTACATAGAGGCCCTTCAACCCTCTTTAATGACAAAGTCTCTTTAACATGTGGATCACATGTGTACATAATATAACAGATTCTCAGAATGTGGTCAATTATGGAAAAACAATTGAATTGAGAAATTCAGTTGAGCTTGTAAATTCAACGTCATCTGTGTATGGGGACAATTGAATTGAGTTTTCTACATCTTGTGGTTGAAACTCATCTGATAAGAGAATGAAACATAATTGGCCTTGAAATGAGCATTCCATTTTACGGTTTGCTTCATTGTATGTGGTCTCCACAAGTGGCATTCAAAATGAACTTGTGGTAGGGCCTACAATGAAGGCATGGGACCTCAAGTAAACCGGATTAAATAATAGTTGAGTTTCGTTTTCAACTCAACTATTAGTATGGGCACTACTTCAAATCCTGGTAGATTCATCTACGCTGAATGGTGTATTTAGAATTTGGGACACTATTTCTCAAATCCAAACACTATTTAATTTTAGGGAGATATAGTGCCCTCGTAAGAAAAAAAATGAATGTAGTGTTCTAGTGACATGACAACTTTATAATAAAGATGGCATGCCACCTCACGTCACTCTCATTACTTGGAAAGAACATGGTACTCTCAATGAAAGTGAGAATGACAAGTGGCAAACTCCCATGTAGTGTCAGAAGGACACTATTTCTCTTTACCTTTGAACGAATTGTGATAAAAGACATCAATTTTCCTTGAACACTAAATACGCCATTGAGTGTAGTGTCATTAGAGAGAGAGTTGAGTATAGGTGCTTTTATGAATTGGTCAGGTTTTGAACTCCATGATATTCCACTGGAGAGATCATTGTTCTATCATAACATTCAGTAGCCTTCATGCTCAATGCTTTTCCTTCATACACTTTACTCATCACCTTGAGCCTCCATCTGTCCACTTAGCTACTGATCAAGTACTATTGGGTGTGGAATATTCCACACTATCTACTGTAGAGCCAAGGCAGGGACAGTGCATACTACTGAATGTTATGATTGTGATGTCTTTGCAAATAAATGATGGTTTTAATTATTTTTTGATGTGAAGAGATCTGAGTGGCTATGTATGTATGTATGTATGCATGTATGGCAGCATTGAGGTGGCGCAATACCTTGACCTTGGAGGGCGAAAAGAGAGGGACCAGTATTACTTCCAGAACACGCTCCTCATCATGCTGTTCATTCTCCACATCTATTGGTGGATTCTTATCTGCCGGATGCTCGTGAAGCTGTTTCAAAACTCCGGCAAAGTCAGCGATGACGTCCGATCAGGTCTGTCCCTCTTTCCTTTCCCACATATATCACAAGTCCATCCAGACATGCATCCAAAAGTCAAATTTACTTGGTAGTTTTATGTCGCATGAAACAAATTTTAGATAGTCGAGCTAGGTAGGGGCGTTGTCCTACCTTCACTATCTAAAATGCATTTCATGTGTTACTTTGAAATTGCAAAGTCAATTCTGCTATCAAGAATCCTATGGCATCACGTGCTCAATGACTGAAATAGTACGTTACTGCTCTTTGTACTTCCTTCATGATATTGAATGCACCATGCTCTTGAGCATTGTCTAGTCCATAGTGGTCACCAAGGGTAGACCTCGAGCGCTACTCATGCCCTTGAGGCATAGATAGATGAGCTATCTCAACAAACTCTTTATTCACGATGGTCTTTAAGGCCAACGGTGTTATATTATTATTATTATTATTATTATTATTATTAGTGCATAGTGCAAACTTGTGGCTTTGACACATTCATTGTACTAATGCAATGGAAAACCTTAAGAAACTTGTCACAAGCTAATCAATAAATTTTTAAAGCATGCCACTGAGCACCGATCACAAGGTGTTCATTTTTGTATCTGCTAGTCCCTTGGGCCACGAGTCTCTTAGTGGACGTTAACAAGAACGCCAACTTGGGAGAAGAGTGAGAGTTCAAAGCCCAGTTTCGCAAGTCTAAGATGGGTTCCATGCTAGATGGAAATTAGCTCCCACTCTTGCTAGTTTGCCGCCCCTCCCTTGGGACTCAGATTGATTGTGTTCTCTCATTTTTTCTTTTTCTTTTTTTTACAAATTGAGCAGCGTCAATTGAGTTCTCTCGTTTAAGCTCTTAATGCATTTGCCTCCCTCTTTCAAGTGAAAAAAAAAAAGAAGTCTGAGATGAGTTATTTTGGTATGTAACAGATTCAGAGGACGATGATTGAAGTTGGAACGGCTGGCACTGTGTTTTTATTCAGCAAGTGTAACCAGATCTCCTCTGTATAATTTTCTCGATTACTGAGACCGCTGGCAGGAAGTCAGAGTGTCATGTTATCACATGTCAAGATTCCATTCCTCATTTAAAAAAAGGGGTTAAATTGCCATCTCTGAAAGTCAAGTTTCGGCAGCTACAGAGACCCAAAACTGTCAAACTCCCAGTGACTTTACGACTCCGCAAATTAGTAATTCTTTCAACATCAAGGTCAAACGTAACTGTCAACTCGATTAATAATTGTCAACGATATTAATCAACATCGTAGTTGCTGTCGGTAGAATAATGCCGAAAGAAAGAAAACTCAGTGTGCATAATTTTGTCAAATCCCCAGAAATCCATGACTTGGTAAATGTACTGTTTTTTTTTACTTTAAAAGGGTAAATGGACTGCTGAAAACGGGCAATCCGGAGTAGGTAGCATGCATGCACAATGTCAACTTCTGCATCTACCTTAAAATAGTATTTTTGCCAAAAGTCAGCACAGTACCACTCAATATAAATCCTTCACAGCGTATTGAGATATGCATGCAACGGTCCTGGAATTGATCAGCAAAATGCGTTGCCGATTTTTTCCTTTGAAAGATGAGAGCCTTGAAATTAAAGTGCAAGAAAGAACAATCAACCCAAGTCCGAAGGGCAGAAGAGTACACTAAATAGTGTATTTAGTGTGAGATAATTGTAAGATTTGAAAATGTTATAGATTTTTACTCTCGACAAATTTTTTTACCAAAGACATTGATTCCAATACTATTGAAAGATCCCCATCTTGACCAATATAGAGGATAAAAAAATTGGTCAACAGTAAAAACTTACAACATGTTTATGTAAATTAGTGTATCTCACACTAAATACACTATTTAGAGTAGTGAGAGTAAGAGCTAAGTTTCACTAGTACAAAAGGTGGCACTGCAGAGGGAGATGCCCGGGCAAGTAGTGCCCAATTTCACGCATGAATAGTGATTTTGACTGAGGAGCGCCACCTTTTCTGCTAGTGTTCATTTAGCACGGTGGATGCTACCAATGCAAAAAATCTGGTTCACGCACCAAGTGAAGAGAAACTCTTTAGCTAGAGTGGCTTGCTTCTTCTCGCTACACTTGCTAATATACTTGAGGATCGCATTCCTACGAGCCATGCCAAGTGACAAATTTGGAAGACGTTGACCAACTCATGCTGGAAGATAAAATGCGTTGCCTTTTATTTATTTATATATATATATATATATATATATATATATATATATATATATATATATATATATATATTCTTCTTTGAAAATATATGCATTGCATATTGATCCTTTCATTTTCATTCTCTTGTATTTTTTATTTTTTTATTTTTTTATAAAAAAAACAAGAAAGCATTACATTCTCTTGTAGTAAATCCAAGGCTACACTATTCTGCAGATGTCAACGAAAAAGCACAATTCAGTTTTTATTTTAATTTTTACTTTTTGAACGAGGAGAGTTTTGGGTGATCAGAGTCAATGGAATTGAATGTGGAGAAGATGTTCCATAGTATTCTCTAGTAGCATAATCCAGTAGTAGTTACAATTGTTCCTTGGTATAGGCCACAACTGTAATTTTATAATTAAAAGTATTCTCATGTGTAGGATTAAAAGTACTTTGGTAGCAAGTGTATCCCATGCATAGCTTAGAGCATCGCCAACACCAGTCGTTTTTCACTCACCAACTCTATTTCTGAATGATAAAGTACCTCTTAGGGCAGGCTTCCATGTGAGCATCGGTCCGGTGGATACAGCTAAAGGACAAAAAATGAGGTCTCAACTTCCACCCATGCTCTGTGAGCGTTGAAAGCGGCTTGCAAAGTCACCCACTTCACCATGCCATCGGTGGGCTACGTGATTGGTTGCTTTATGGAGAATCTCTATTTTTATCTATTGGATTGCTCTACGGAGGGTGCATGGAAGTGGTCTGTGCTATTTTAATCGGTGGAGAGCTAAATTTTAGGACCGGCCCGACTCTGCATGGAATGAGGTCCTCATGGTGTCATAATATTCAATAGTCTTTGAGGCTATTGCCCTCCTCTAGATGGAATGATGTGGAATATCCCACATCATTTCATCCCCTCAATGAAATGATGTGGGATATTCCACATCCCATCAGTAGCTACGGGGGTAGGTGGCGAAGAGAGGGAGAAGCTCGTGTGACCTCTACCCAGGGACTCTGACAGTACTTACATGGAGTAATAGTTTAATTTAGTCATGATCTATTTTATCTAATTGAATCAGTATCTATTCAATTTCATTGAGAGTACATCTTTGGATGCATAATAACATCTTACTAGTATCTTACATAACATCTTACTAAGATGTTGTGTACTGTATAGTCATATTTCTGTCAGAGGTTAATTTCTTCAAGTCCTACCACCCTGGCTTCTACTTCGTTACCCTAGATGCCATAGATGAACTCAGCTGGATGAAGTAAGGAGAGATCAAACGGCAGCCCCCACGAGGGCTACTGAATGTTATGGTGGAGTTTGATATTTGTACACCAAATATTGTCAATATAGCGAGGGGTGGTTCTCACATCAAGCACTTTGTTCTATTCTCTTACAAGACCATGCTCACACTTTATGAAGTTGATTCTAGTAAATTTATTCTCTGCCATTATGATTGTCCTATGTAGTGACAAACGTAGTAGTATGTAATTCGTTGATGCACTCTATTCCAAGCACACTTGGTGGTTGTTGCTGGAGAAGTTTTCATTTCTCACACACCATCTTGCATGTGAACTTGGTGCACAATGAGCAACTGCTGGCCGTGCTCTTAGAAAGCACTTTTGTAGTTAAAAGTTTTATCATGCATTGTTTTAAAAGTACTTTCATTGTTAAAGGTTCAAACAACTTCCACTTATCTAAAAACTCAAAATCAACAAGGAACCAATAGAATGCAACTATTACATAACATTCGGTAGTAAACTGAGGGATTATCCTCCTCCAATGAAATGATGAGGAACATACTTCATCATCTTCTTAGCCCCATCATTAACTAAGGGGGCACACAATAGGGGCAAAGAGAACTCCAATGATGAAGTTGGATGAAACACCAAGGCAACCCTTACAAGCCAGGTATTGAATGCTATGTAGTTTGGATTTCCATTGAAGTGAACCTAGCCTAAAAATGACCAAAAGCAAGAATAAAAGATGTTGCGACCGATTTTTTTTTAATGGAACTCTTGTCATTGTTGTTGATTTTGGTATGTAAGGGCCACTTTACAATAATATCTGGTTCCAATTCTCATAGGGTTCAATAAACCCATTTATTGGACTTGAAAAATCTCACCTTTGAACTCGAAGTTGGACTTGCAATTGAACCCAAGGGGAGGAATTGGTTTCCCAAAACCAATACTTTCTTTTGGAGCATTGGGGTCGATACATGGGTTCCAAACTTTCCCTCCAAAAATACGCCACTTAGGCACCACATCATTTTGAGACCTGGATGAGTTTCTTATTTTTGACCCTTAGCACTAGAGGAAAAAGTAGCACTGCCAAGGGAGATGCCTAAGCAAGTGGTGCCCAACATAGTCATGCACAATGATTTTTCATGGGCATATCTTTAGGGAGCGCCACCTTTTTCTACTAGTGTAGTGTAAAGTCCTTGAGTCCAATTTTCAGCTCTTGACCAATAGAATCACTTGATTTTGAGGTTTTCTTGAACCCGGACCCTAGTGTAAAGCCCTTGTGTCCAATTTTCAGCCCTTGACCAATAGGATTGCTCGAAATTGAGGTTTTCTTGACCTGGAACCGGACCCTAGTGTAAAATGGCCCTAAGATTGACAGGGAAGGGTTTCTCCGGAGTGTGAAAGGGGGTATGCTATGGTCGTGGCACCCACTGCCAGAAATATAAAAAGGTATACAGGTATACATGATTGTATACATGCAGTGAGAGTATTCATTGCCGGAATTCATCAGTGAGTCCGTTGCCTCATATGATCAGGGGAGTATGACAGACGACCTACCACAGGCAGAATGAGAGAGAGAGAGGGCACAGGCAGAATGAGAGAGAGAGGGCACAGGCAAAATGCTTCCTTGCATTGATTTTGTGGCCAAGTCAACATGCAGTGGGAATCCAGAGATTTGAAGCCCCTCTGGAGCTGGCTTCAAGCCCCTTTCAAAGCCCTTCTTCACTCCCATTCCCAGCCCAGCATGACGCGTGTGCCCCCACCCCACTTGCAGGCCTGCTCCTCTGCAACCTTATGCTTGAAGAATAGAGAGAACAAAAGAAAAACGAATCCTCGTGATCAGTGAGTGGTGATTTTCACTCACAAGTACTCACTTCCTCCGTCCCTCAAAAGGACCTTGCTTTCACTGAAATTCATGGATTAACCCCTCAAGGACCAAGGCTGATTTTCCAAGTTCGGTCAGCTCACTGTGGAATGAGTATTGATCCTCAATTCTTGAGATTTTTTGTGGTGATTCTACTCTTTGTAACGAAGATGGGATGGTAATTTGCGTATGTAGGTGATGTATAAATCAAAAGATACAATTATGCAAAGGTGAAAAACCTAACTGCGGGCAGCTCCTGAAAAATTTCATACAATGAGCTATGTATCTGAATTTTTGCACACAATGAGCTAACACCCTCATGCACACAATTGCCAAATTCATTTTACCAAATTTGAGACTAAACTTTGCATTTTCGGCATTTTCAGAAAGTTTCAAATATGGGCAGCATGCCAAAAAAAAAGGTACAACCAACTTTGAAGCTTATAATCTTACTATTGAAGAACCCTGAACGGTTGAAAATTTGTAGGTTGTAATAAATTCAAGTTGCTTGAAATATCATACGGTTGGATTGGTCAAAAAGGTCATAGGTCAAAAAATATTTGTCTTTTTATGAGAAGGGGTACTTTGGAGTGTTTGGAGAGGAACATAGTTGTGGTCCTTTAGGGGTTAACCCTAAAAACGTCAATGCAAGCCCTATGGGCTTATTTATGAGAGAATAATGGGAGAAAGAGAGGATTTTCTCAACCTAATTTGAAACAGATTGGTGCTTCGGAAAGGTGATGAAAAAGTGAGGCTAAATTCTAAACTTACGCTGGAAATAGACAAGTGTGGAACAATCCACAACCAAATGAAGATATTGGGGGGAGGAGAGGAACTGCGATCGGGTAGCAGATGTTTGACTTCCATCGCACTTTGGCAAAAAATTTAAAAATAAATGAGTGCAGTAGTGAAATTTTAAAAATAAATTAGGGCAACTATGTTGGCAGCCATGTAGCGGGCCCTGGCAGCCTATGGTGGAGTTCACTACCGCAGCAGCGGCAAAAATTGATTTTAATTTTAATTTTTTTGGGGAGGAATGACATCTTGAGGGAGGGCTCAAAATTTTATATATTCCTTCGGGTTGTCCTTTTGAACCCTCTTGAAATTTAAGGGTTAACCGTAAACCCATGATTACAGAGGGAGTATGTTGATTGTGATGCAAATTCATGGATTAAATGAGTACATAGGGAATATTTTGACTGCCAACTAGTGTATACATGACCAAAATCCATGACAATAATCGATAATCAATATGATCAAAATCCTTGACCAATATCATCAAAATTCATGGAAAAGGTGTCAGATTGGGTGCAATGCCTTGAAGCAGTTGTCAAGCGGGCGCGAAGCTTAATTGTCGGCGGTGAATGAGTACAATTGGAAATCATGGTTTCATTTTGGAACAAAATTTAAGTCGATATCATGGTCATTTTGTGGGATGGACTATACATCGCACCAAATGATGCAAACTAAACTTGACAAAAGCATTTTGAAGTAGAAAATCACTAATATGCAAGGGGAGATTTTTATTCTATTTTTCCAAATTTGAGCACTTAAATCTTAAAGATCGTAGTGATGAATTTGAATATAGTTGTTTTTTTATATATTATATGAAGGCAAAAGAAAAAAATCTGTGGTTATAATTTTACTTTCTACATATTTGGACCCAATTATCTCAACTCCAATGTAACCATTATCTTCAACTGTTTGACAAAATTTAACCCCTAAACGTCCTCACTCCTGTCCAAATTGAGCAATTTTGCAAAGATGCATTATAAAATGCAACTAAGAGGGATATTTTGAACTTGATATATGAATAAAAGTTGTACATTATGAATTTTAGATTCTATCCATACAGTTAGATCTGCAATTGCTATCACCAATATTTATGTATTAATTTTAAACTTAAAATTCAAAATTATTTTGTAATTTTATTACAAATAAGATATTGACAATTTGCGGATGAAATTTGTTGTGATGGGTTGAATTGCAATACTCTAAGTGTAGTAATTTTTGGGAATTTTTTTGGTTGCTTAATTTTATGAGTTGACTTTTTCAAGAGCACTTTTAGACTAAAATCTTCAAATTTTTTGGTGAAACACTCCAACATGAAATGAGACATAAAGTCTCACAAATCATCAACTTTCTAATCGGATCACACATGCATGAAGCTAACTTCCCATAGAAAATTTAGTAAAAATTTCACACTGCAAAAAGTGCGTGATGGATGAGAAAACAAAGTTCACTTCTGTACATCAAGCAAAATATGCATGGTTGGGCAGTTAAGGGTTAATGCAAGTGAACTTTAAGGGTTCAAGTTTCTATGAAAAAATTAATAAAAAATTTGAAAAGAATGTAAAGTATTTAATACTATTTCAATATTAAAAATTTATAATAGATGAAAGTGTTGATGTTATCTACCATATTTTTATTTTCCACTAAAAAAAAGTGTAATACATACAAGAATACAATATTTTAACCAATGTAACAAATTTTGAGTTTCAATAGTAACATTTTTATTTTTTGGTGAAAGTTCAAAATTGAAATATTTCTAAATTCTTTTTGATGAAAGTCTACAAATGTCCATTTGAGTTTTAACCATATAGATGTTCATTTGAGTTCTAACCATTTGATTTTTAACCATATGTTCATATATTTTAACCATTTGAGTTTTTTTGAAGAAGTCATATTTTATAATACATCCAATAGTTACCAAGTGATTAGAAATAATGAAATTCAATTGAAGGTCGGTTGGATACTTCTAGTGAGTGCACGTGTTTGGCAATTGTTAAACATACACAGTTTGACAATATGGTTTTTGGATTGTAAGTTTTTTATAAATAATGCCATGATCTATGGCAACCATTTTATTTTAATGATCTTTGTACCATAGAATACCAACATATTCAATCATTTTGCACTTTACAAATGTTGTATTTACTTATGGGATACAAATAAGAGTAGTTCTATTACAAGGGTTCGAACCAACGTTTTTTTTCCTGGCTATATTTCGCCAGATTTCTCTACAAAATATGGCATTTCACTTTTGTTGAGGAAAAAAAATGAGAAAATTTTGAGTATTTTCTGCCAGTTTTTCTCTATATTTTTTTGTGGAGACAACCAGATTTTGTGAAGAAAACTACCAAAATATGAAGAAATTCTATCAAATTATGATTGTAAGCTCAAGGGCCACTTCACACTATGGCCGAAGGTCAAGAGGCTGTCAATGTCCATCAATCAGATTGCAAGAAACCAAGAATTCGACCTCTTAACCCTTTACACTAGAGGGCAAAGTCCAAAGGCTGTCGCCTTCCCAAATGCCTACATGGCACTTTTTGACCAAGGCGATGGACTCTCAAAGAAAGTTTGGATCGAACAAGAATGAAAACCCAAACTATGATCGAGAGGCCGTTGATTTTTTTCATAAAAAATCAAAACTATATTTTATTGCCTATTTTCAACTCATTTGTTTGGACTCTCAACAAAGTTTGCCACTCAATCTCACGACCTCTCGACTTAGACGGGCATAGTGTGAAACGGCCCTAAGATTTCACCAAATCTTCTTTCCAATTTTTCTTACGTCGCCAGTTAGTCTTCAAGGAAAAAAATCACTGGAAAAACACACCACCCGAACGAGTCACAACATGGAATGGTCAATGAGTAAAGTCAAACTATTATTGCACTTTTATTTTTATTCATTCGAGGTTGATATGAAATTTTGCTAATACAAACATGATTCCAAAGTATAAAAGAATATTGAATTTCATGTCCTTTTCAGACTTCATACCTTTTCAGAAAAAAAATTCAAATAAATTGACTGATCCCTTGAATCTCTTCAATTTCTCCTGCACTTTGTCCAATTAAAACATTGTCTAAACGACTATCCATTTTCGTGTGCTTGCACAGAACCGTTCTAGGAAAAGAATACATTAAAAATCAATATCCTTAAAAAACATAAATAAAGCTGCATGATCTCTGCACTCGCAGCACCTATTTATGGTAGATCATGATTTTAAAAATCAATTGATTATTAAGCACACGTGGAACGCAGGGGAACAGCCCCTGTAACCACGTGGAAAAATGGTCAAAGATTGCAGTGGTTAATAAAGTAATCACTTGTGTCAAAAAAAAATTGGTCTAAGAGAACATACTCTTCACATATCCCTTACTTTTTAAATTTTTTACTTTTTAAAAATTTCCTCTTTGAGAAAGTTATTCTCTTCTATTCCTTTGTAAGGTGTATCCAAGAATAAGAATCGTTGCTGTAGCGGATTCTAGAATATTGAACATGTCACTTAATTCTTTACCTAAAGAATGATGATGGAGACTGGAGAGTTGGAAGTCCATAGCAGCCCCGCCTCAAGAATCACATGTTTTGAATTTTTTATCTTTCATGGAGTGAGAGCAAAAGGGTGAACCCTGGGAAGGGCTAAAGGACCTTAGGGCCTGTTTACACCAAAAAACTTGGGCTCCAACCCATGAACACAAGTGGTACTTTGTTCAAGGGATGAGACCATTGTAAGTGGGGTACCATGCTTGAAACAAGGGACTTATAAGTAGGTAGTGGCCCAAACATTTGGTGTAAACCAAGAGAGTTGAGTCATGGCCCATTGTGCACTTGGGCTGAATTTTTAAAGTAGAGTTATCCATAGAAGTTTTTTTTAATTTACCCCATACTCATAGAATCTTTTGTAGTCAATGCTGCCCTACATCTTTGAGTGCTGTTTTGTTCAATCTCTCTCAAATTTTGGCCGTTTATGATGATTTTTCGCATCATGGAAAGAAGAGAACGAGCTCTAGTGGTACTAGCTATGTATTGGTGCTTTTATATGTTGATTCAACATGTTTTGAGCATGCAAGCCCTCATTTTGGGCTTTGAATTGCAAAATTCAGCTTTGGTTGTGACTTTGTGTGGCTTGTGGAATAGAAAAGAGAGAGGTGTGTGGAGCATTGATAGGCAAGAGGGATTTTGTGACAGACATTTGATGGGCTCTTACACGGAGTTAATGTTTCGGGAAAGAACTAGAGTTTCACATGCTACCTTTCAATATCTTTGTGAGGAATTGGGTCCTTTTTTGAGGAAACAAGATACAAATTATAGAAATTCTATTACAGTAGAGAGAAGAGTGGCAATGTCATTGGTGAGGCTTGGAAGTGGAAATGGATTGCAAATTGTTGGTGATTTATTTGGAGTAGCCAAAAGCACTGTTTCAAAGATAGTAAGGGACTTTTGTAGAATGGTGAGATTACATCTTCAAAAGAAATTTGTGACGTTTCCAAGTGAATATAAATTTCGGGAATTAGCAAAGGACTTTGAAGCATTACATGGCATTCCATATGTAATGGGAGCTATAGATGGATCTCATATACCAATTATAGCACCAGTAAATGGGGGTGAAGATTATTATTGTCGGAAATCTTTTCACTCTGCATTGTTGCAAGGCATAGTTGATACAAATTGCATTTTTTGGGACTATGAGTTTGGATGGGCCGGGAGCATGCATGATTGTACAGTTTTTAAACTTACAAAAGTGGGTAGAAAATGCATTGAGGGAAAATTACTACCTTACAAGCTGATTGGAGATGCCGCTTATCCTGTAAGGCCATGGATTTATTGTCCTTTCAAAGGAGGAGTGGATGTTTCTCTTCCGGCATATAAAGCGCATTGGAACTTCATTCAAAGTTCTACTCGTATGTGCGTGGAGCGAGCTTTTGGAATTTTGAAGTGTAGGTGGAGGATCATTATGAAGCGTATGGAATGTCCATTGAAATATGTGCCGGACGTGGTTGCTAGTTGTATTATTTTACACAATATTTGCATTATCTCGGCAGATGTGTTTGATCGGGAATGGATCAAAGTTGCTGAAGAAGATTTGGAAAGAAGAGAAATTGAAGGACAAATAGCAGCTGGACAAGAATTGAGGGGAGAGAGGACTGCAATTGCTGAAGTGAGAAGAAGGATAGGAATTGGAAGAAAAGAACCAATTACAATTGCGGAAGAGGATTATGGAGAGGCTGAAAACCTTTTTTTGATCAAAGAAGATGAAGAAGAATCCATTTTACTTCAAGAAGCAACTGATTCACATGTGTCCATAGCCAAAGCCCTATGGAAATATCACTTGCAAAAAAATTCTACAATTGTTTTTGATGATACGGATAGTGATATGAGTATGTAATAGTCTTAGAATTTATTTACTAAAGCTGCCATGTGAGCTTCCATCATACTAAGCAATGTAGAAGTAGATTTGAAGCTCTCAATCATGTCTGTGCTATTTTTCACTACGGATTCTAGAAATCCTTCTAGTCTATCTGCCTTGGTTTTTTTTTCACCTATTTGAACAGATTTCTCAGGTGTAGGTGACTCTTGAATACTCTCTTGAGCACTTGCTGGAATTTGGTTACTTACGCTTGCTCTTGTTCCATTCCACAAATCCATTTGTTCAAACCATTTAGAATGCTCATGGCGGTCATTGCCTGAAACCTCATCATGCCGCTTATCATTCCTGTATTGGGTGAGAATACCTCCGTATTTCTTCTTGCAAGCTATAGCGGTTCGAGAACATCCTCGAATTGATGCTGCCATACGAGCTTCAACCTTCAACCATGCATTTTGACCTTCAAAATTTACATTCACCACATGTTTAGAATGCTTATTGAATAACACACATACTTCATAAACATTTGAAAGATGAAAAAACAAGAAAAGAACACTCTAAAGGCCTCTAAGTGGCAATGAAATTTACATTCCAGCACATACAACCTCACTGAAAAATCAAATAAGAATAGAATTATGCATTGATTGTACATTGGGATGTGAGAAGAGTATTGAGTTAGGTGGATGAACCTTGGGTGCCCACTTGGAGGCAAGAGGTCCCCGGTTCAAACCCGGACGGTGGCTTGCTTTTGCCCAAGCCGCGACTAGTCTAAAGATTTAATGGGGGGGAAAGGGGGGGCCTCATACGGGGCCCAATTGGCCCTTTTCAGCCCGTCAGGCGAAGGCAAAGGCACCAAAAGGCACCTCGGTTTTGGACAAACATTTTGCACTAAGTAAAAAAATCATCAATATTTCTAAATATTGAAGCTGTAATCTATAAATTGAGCACATACCTTGTTTTTTGGCTGCTTTCGAAAATTCTTGGGCCAATTCTCCACGCACAGCAATCAATGTCTCTACTTCTTCATCTTTCCAGTGTAAGCTCTCATCATTGTCATCCTTCTCACCTTCTTCAAAACATGCCTTCTCTTCAAATTTCTTGCTCTTCTTTGCTTCCTTCTCCCCTCCTTTGGACTTTGTTGGACCTCTACCTCGCTTCTTAGGAACAACCTTCGATTCTCCTTCCTTCTTCACTTCTAGCAATACACTCTTGCCAACATCCCTAAAAACCTTGGGCTGTGAGAAAAATGGTGGCTGCAAAAAATTGGAAGACTGTAAAAATTGTTGATTGTGTGAAGAAATTTGAGATGGAGGTTGATATCCAACTTCTTGCACCTCATTGTCACTATACGGCAATCTAACATACGGAGATTGAGAGAAACTATTGCCCACATTTTGAAATGCACTTGGAACTTTCAATGATGGACCGTGGGTCTGAAATTGAGGAATAGAAGAGGAGCTCATCATCCAAGCTGAATTCTGACTATAAATTTGAGGCTCACTTGACTCAACAACTTGAGCATACCCCCCTTCCATTGCACAACTAATTAGAAAAAAAAATGAGAAAAACACAACAACCACAATACACAAGCAATCTAAAGAGGTGAAGAAGTGAGCAAATGCCTTCTCCTTTTCAATCAACAATTACAAACTCCAAAAAAAAAATTGTATTTTAAGCTCCAAAAGAATGAGACGTTGCACTTCCTACGGTAATTTCTACCTATGGTAGTAAACGGTAACTTCCACCTAACGGTAATAGTGCAAACAAAAAAAATCCTCAAAAAAAAATCAGGCCAAAAACATCCTAGAAACAATCAATAAACAAATATATATGAATGACCGAAAAAAAATTCCCTGAATTTCCTCCTGGAATTCGGGGTTGGGTACCTCCGAGACCTTCCCAACAAAAACTACCCGTAGGTCCAGGAAATCACTATTCATTTCGGTCAACTAGGATTCCAGCAAGGATTTTCATCCACTGAAAAAAATTTGAGCTACAACCCAACTTTGATTTGGTGTAAACCCAAAAGCGAGGTACCATGCCTACCTTCCAATCAAAGCCCTCCACCTCTTTGGGCTCCAACCCAAACTTCCTTGGTGTAAACAAGCCCTTATGCATGTGTTGAGCTTGACCTGTCCTGCTTTATGGCGAGCTTTAGTCAATTAGTGAGTGATTATTGTTGATGATCTACAGCCACTTTTTTAAAATGCTGTACAATGGGGTTAAAATTATATTCCCCAGGGCCTTTCTGTTTGGCGGGAGATTGACAGGATCCGTCATGCCGAATGGATATCTCTTTGAATACTGTTCAATTTGTGTTAAAAGAGGATTAAAAAATGTATAAATCTCCTTTGGCAATGCACCTTGCCCAGGGCTTGAGAAGAAGTGATCATTCATTGTGGTGTCAGAGCATTCCCACCCATGCACGCTAGGACTAACCCTCTCAAATTATTCATCTACATGTGAAGGGCCCTTGCACTCACACTCCCCCACCCTTGCACGCCCTTCACGTATCAAAAGAGCGCATCAAATAGTGAATGGACCAATCACAAGTAGAATGAGAGAAATAATCATCAAATAGTCAACTCAATAGTGATTTCAAGGCCCAATTTCTAACACGCTAGAATCCAGAGTCAATAAGCATTTTGAAAGGCCCCTTGAAACTTTTCATCCACTTCTTGAGGTCAGAGACCCTCTGAGGCCATGGGTGGCCATGCTCTCAGAGAAATACTATTATTCGTCTAATGTTGCTTTTTCACAGCAGTGACAGATTCTACTGTTGAATTCAAAGATTCCACATTGGTTTAGAGCATCTCAATTTAGATCTGTCCAATTTCGAGGGGATATCCACTTGTTTAGTTTCCCCACGGGTACAACTTGATAAGATATCAACTTCGAACTAATTACAAGTCACATAACTTGCAAAAGCAAAAAAGTTAGCGATCATTTATTATGACAACTTCCTAATCCTAAAAGAAAATATAATGGCTGGAGGAGTACATTGTTGGTCCCTCTAAATTTTGCTTATTTGGCAGGGCAAAGAGAATTAAGAGAGCAGGAAGCTCAACATTATTGCAATCTACTATTTGGCCTGTCCAACCTACTAAAATGCATGTTTAACCCTTTAGTGCCTAGCAAACCACATTATGGTCACTACAACGTCCGAAATGCAAATAGCAGAGAATCCGTGAAGAATTGGAACTTCAGTTTTGAAGTTCAGATTTGCGCACATACATTACGCACCTTCCAGAAAAAGAAATTTTCAATTTGGAATTGTACAACTATCAAAATACCTATCAACAGAACGCAAAAATATTGCAAATACTTGAAAATACAGTAAATACTTACAAATACAACATATGTATTGTGTAGTATTTCTTGTGTTTGGAAGTTTGTTATCTTGTTTTATTTTTTTGGATTGTGTTCTCTTCTTCATCTTCCATTAGTGTGTGTAATCCGATCTTGACTAATGTACCCACTCCTGTCAATTTTCAACGTATAAAATTTTGTCCTAAACCGTATATGGACAAGTCACTTTCACTTATAAATCTCACAATAATTATGTGTAAGTCTATTTTTGATATGAAAGATTACAACGGAGAGGTGTTGACATAGGGCATAGCTGAACTTCTTTGCTTTTATTTTTGAAAATTTACCTCAAATTCTATTTAACTTTGAAGTCACACACCCCCCAAAATTTCGTTTTTGAGCGTGCATTATACAGTTCAAATACATACTATAATCTTCCGATCCCACCATCGGATGATTCTCAAATTTTAATAAAATGTGTGCTCTCGAGTTGAGAATAGAATTGTACGGTTACTTTCTAATTTAACCCATTCTATTTTTGGTAGTCTCAACCATAGTGGAAAAACCCATTGAAATCCAGAGCTGTCTGCTACAGTACCCTAGGCACTAAAGGGTTAACCCTTAAAAGTCAAAGCAAGCCTCACATGCTTGTTTTGAGAGAATAATGAAGATGAAAAAGCAAGGCTAAATTTAGCAAATACGCATGTTTTAGTAAATTGTACATTCCAAGAAAATTGGAAAGAGAATCGGTGGGGAGGGAGGGGAGTTAGTTGGGCAGCTTGAGACCTTAATGCATACCAGAGCTGGCAGCGCGTGCGTTGTTCAATTTGTTGGATACAATGTCCACTCCATTCATTGTTCATAGAGGATTTGAGAAATTCTCATTGGTTGTTCACGTTATTGAATGGACAACTATTGGGTGCAGTTCTCTAAAAAATTTATTCCTTTGGGCTGCCCGTCCAGGACCCTCTTGACGTTTAAGGACTAACTGACGAGCACGTACTCATCATGTAGATTTGAAAAATCCAAAAGTAGGATGGACAGACATTTTAGTGGACTGCACTTTGTGAAGGATCATCCCTGCGTGTGACCTTCATGGGTGGCGATGCACTAAGCAATTGCATTTCTTTAGTCACTTATCCTTTGGACTCTACAGTAATGGATACTCAATACGACATGTTCTGATTAGTGGGGCTCCGAGATTGTACGTGGCAGCGTTCCAAGCTTGTCCTTGTGATGTGCATCTGATTCTAGTAGTCCCTTAGTCTGAGCCTTTTGAGTACGTACACTCCTGTATCAATGATACAGACAAATACAATCACACATCAGCAGACTTTCATATGATTCATGAATGAGGATTATTATCTATTATATAACGCTCCCCATGACGGTTCCAGCACTGGTTCCGCCTCCAGAATTGTCGTGCGGGGGTTTGGCATGGGCCAACCTAGTTTATTATTTAACACATAATGGTGCATCGCATGCTCTCCCCATAACGGTTGTTTCGGGTTTAACTAGTCAATTGTATGATGCAGACACGTGAAGATAGTTTCGCCACCAGAATTGTTGTGATGGACTCCAATATGAGCCATCCTAGTCTATCATGTAAGGCATGCCGTGCAAGCACGACGGTTCTGCCATTGAAATTGTCCTGTCGCACTTCAACACATGCAAACTTATCTATTATGTAATACAGACCGTGCATGCACACGAGGACGATTTTGCTGCTAGAATTGTCGTGTTGAACTTCTACATGGGCCAATGTAGTCGATTATATAATACAAAATTACAAATTGTGCAAGCAGTCACGCAAGGACAGTTCCGCCACTTGAATTTGTGGTGCTGGATTCAACACTAAAAGTCCCCAGAAATCTACACTGATCTCACAAAAACCAGGCAAAAACCTACATAAGGTAGAGGGCTGCAAAACCAATAGGGTTCTAATTCCAAGAGAATTTAGGCACAATAATCATCCTAGAACCTAAATCTAGGTAGACCATATATAAATAGCTTATCAGTTTGGTCAACATCCAATAAGAGCTCTATGATGTGCCTAGATTTGTGTTCTGAAATAAATACATGGTCTAGATTCTCTTGGAATTAAAACCCTGTTGGTTTTGGAGCCCTCTACCTTGTTGGTTAAATTACTTAAATACCTTATCAGAAAATCAAGTGACATTTCCAGTTGGGTTCGAAATTACAAGCAGAGGTGTGAGCTGGGGGAGATGGATCCAACAATAATGGATTCATAGTCATGCACGCTTTATTCCCGCCGGCCTCAAAAGATCGGAGTTCTTACTACCACTTCATGCATTTAGTGCATTTCCAACGGGACATGCTTTCACTACAATGATCCGTGAAGCTTGTCAAGGGAATCATCAGATGTACGTCCTAGAATATTCTGGGAGCAGATCCAGAGGGATATCCAGGGGACTGCAGTATATTCCGTTTTCCGAGCACTATTTGAATGAGAAACTGGAACGTTGAGGTCCTTTACATTCCAAGAGTATCTGACTGTTCGAAAGGAGAAACAAACAATGCAAGCAGCTTGTCAGAAAACAAGTGAACAATTAAAATGTTGATGGGGAACACTGAGTGAACACTGGAGCCCAATCATGGCCGCACAGACGGTAGCGAAGGATATTCCAGAATATTCACAGCGAGGCAGAACGTACTATGGTTTCTGACCTTGGATATACCTGCATATTCCGTGGCCGGGGCTGCCCTATGACCGTGATGTGCAGGGGAAAACGAGGTTACCCGGACGCTGCCTGCCTGAATACCAGGCCCAGTACATCTAAGGGCGGGGTCATCGTGCTCCTTTGCTTCCGGTATTCGATTCCAGTCTTGAGATTCGTTTCAGTCCCCTTCTAGATCTAGTCAAGAACTCGTCACGGCGTCGTCCCGGGAGGGTAGCACCTCTGTGATCAGTTTCTTATAGTCATGAGTTTTGAAGTTCACGGTTGATGACAACAACCGAATTCTTATGCAGGTGAAGCTAGTGGAGTTTCATTCCTTCGTCTTTTGCAGCGAGAAACAGACGGTGACCACCTTCTGTGGACTTGTTGGGGTTTGGAGGATATCATAACACAGAGCTTGTTCTCCGGATTTGTGATTGTTTGGCAATCAAACAGATTGAACATCAAGCTTTTTTGTTGTTATTACAAGCGAGCGCATTGAGTTCAGATTGGCGAACATACAGGTATTGATCGACTGGGGTTTGGAACTTGCGGTGAGGCAGTGTTGACTATGGACGGTGTTACTTAGGGACGGTATATTATGTTTTTTGTACCATCAGGTTCACCTGGGAGGAACAGGAGCATGCTAGGGAAGTCGACCGGCAACCTCGTTTAGTACGCCGCTCCGTCTTCTTCCTATGGAAACCAAGGATCCACAAAGACGACGTTTGAAATAAAATTTTCAACTATGGAGAAATTCTGCTGTTTATTTGCAGTTTTCTTCCCTTCATCAACGGTGCAACTGAAACGGGATATGGAAACCTTCGATCAGCTAGCACCGGTGCAAACGATGTCGGTTACTGAAAGGGTGAAAGCAGTTAGAGAGGCCCTGCTGTACGCTCGATATAACTTCGCTAGTGGCGCCCGCGCTTGGTGCGCTATGTCATCACGTTGCCAGGTGGTTTAGGCGAGACAGACTGCAAAAAGTTGTTAATAACTTCGGCTAACACCATGCCTGACAGAACTGCCGGCCACCTTTTTTCAATTCTAGTCTGTGGGCCATCTAAGAAATGATCAAATCTGTGCACCGCATTCCTCCTCTCTCTCCGTCGGTGTGAGCGCTTGCTTAACGTTGCAGCCTATATCAGTCAGTACTACCGAAACTCGTTGAAACTTTTGCAGTAAAACCGATCTAGCTAGCGATTCATCACTTCGTTAAGTGCCATCAAGTGATCGACTAGCCTTTCGAATCCACGCCTGTACCTGTTTCCCAACGTACGAAGCCAAGTACAGAACCTGATCAGACTTGTCTGTAGTTTAGTCGTTTAGTGGAGGCCGGCAACAGGAAATCGATCAAAACGCAACGAGAGTTTCTTAGTCGTCATGGTATGGCTATGGCTGTCTCCCGGAGTTTGTGTAAGCATATTGTAAGTACTCCCGAAGAATTATCTAGACACCAGATCCGGGAGTACTGACTCGCGTTGTGAATTGCGTACTTGTGCAGAAGAACTCTTTGTACATGATTTAAGCATGGGTTCTCCAGTCGACCTTACCTTAGGCTGCAGCACGCAAGCCGCAACTAGTAATGGCTGTCTCAACACGTCCCTGTATCCCGGGGACTGTATCTATCTGGAGTCGTTACGGAAAGCGGAGGAGTTTTTGCAGTCCTTGGAAGATGAGCGCCGCAAAGTCGAAGGCTTCAAACGAGAACTTCCTCTCTGCATACAGCTCCTTGAAGATGGTAAGCCACCTTGAATCTCTCTACAAACAAAACACAGTTGTGTGCTTGGGCGAAGGGACTGATTGTTTGCCTGCAGCGATTCGGACACAAACAAAACACAGTTGTGTGCTTGGGTGAAGGGACTGATTGTTTGCTTGTTTGGTTTGGACTGCAGCGATTCAGACATCGAAAGAGAAAGTGGCCAGTGGGAAGAAGGAGCTGCAGGTGACTAGAAGCTCCATGGACTGTGAGAATGGCAACATCCGGGAAGTTGAGTTCATGCCCTTGAATACGAACATGCCTTTGAAGCGAAGATGGGGCGCACAAAGCGAAGGTACCAGCGATGGCGAGACCGAAGGGACCTCGGACCAACGAGGGTCCAAGCGACCGGCCTGGATGGCTGAAGCCCAGCTGTGGACCCAGAACTCCGTGTCCTCTGATCACACGGTACCGATCTTTCTCATAACAACTTGACCCCTTCTCTGTCAGTAACTTGTCTATCTTAGTACAGTGGACTCTTACATCATCTGCTTGTAGTCATGTGATCAGTGGGCCATGGATTGATAGATAACGTGTTGTGACTGATTGCTCTAAGTCGCTGTTTAGTAAGTTTGCTCATCATAACCCTCTTCTGTTGTTTTCATTGCCAAATGGTACATTGCAGTCGATTCATAACCGAGTTGTGATTCCTAAAGTTTTGAGGTCCGTTATAAATGAGATCGGTGTAAAATCCCATTATCAGGGTAACATTACAAATACTGTCACTGTAATGTAATGTAAGGGAATTTATTGGGTTCAGCTAGTACCTGACAACTTACATGTGGTTGTATCCAACTTATTAGATACAAACAATGCATTCACTTTATCAAATCCTTTTCTCCTACTTCGCACATTTACCCAATTGAAACAAACCCTGAAATTTCATGTTTCGTTGCAACTAAGATCTGACAGTCCTAACTTAGTCTAGAGAACAGCGGTACATGTCTAATAACTGTCTCATGCTTGGTTACTTAACTAATACATAAAATCCAATGCACGCGTGATACTTTTTAGAAGGATCTTAGGGAGAATCTAGCTAATGTTTGCGAGAAAAAAAAATACACTAATACAGTGCCAATTAAGTGTAGAGGAGAGCGTAATATCTCAGATCTCAACTAGTTAAATCTAGGACATGATTATTAAACAGTCTCATGCTCTCCTTCCTGGTTGCGGTGGGATTTTGTTCCGTTAAGTTTTGCGATTGGAATAAAAGTTCTCATTTGTGTCAAAACCAATAAATAAAGAAATGATTTGACATGAGATCATTGGTTTCACAGAAGGAGGAGACGGAGCAATTGGAGCAAGAACAGAGCTCGGTGACAAGCTCCCAGCAGCAGCAGCAGCAGCAGCTTCTGTTGATGTCCAAGGAGCGGCCTGCAGGAGCGTTTCTGCCGTTCCTGCGGGAGCAGCCTGGAACGCCTCCTGTGACCGTGTCGCGGCCTATTCCCAGGACGGGCAGTGGGGCAGGCTTGAGCCTGTCGTTCGGGGAGCCGGCTCAAGCCTGCAGCCCCTCAGGCCATACCGGCTTGAAAACTGCAGACTCCGAGGTGGGCAGCATCGAAGCGCTCCAGCACTGTACGCCAGATGCCAACAATCACAACAACAACAATCAGCACATTCCGTCTGTGGAGACCGCCGTGGCCGCAGCATGCGCAGGTGCTTATCCTACACTCATTTTTTCCATCTCCATCCGGTTCTTTAACATTAGGACGGTTCTCTTCCCATTCTCAATCTTCAGAGAATGTGTATGTGGCACTTTCTTCTTGAATTCTGGAGGATCCATTCTCTGAAGATTGAGAAGCTTCATTCTTCTCCTCTAGAGGTGAAGATTGAGAAGCTGTGGCCATTCTCATTCTTCCCATTGCCGCAAGGGTAGTCATGAAGAATGGCCAGGATTGGCTCCACGGTTCTCTCTCCAGGTTCTCAATTTTTAGAGAATCAGACTTCTCGGAAGTGGTGTGACACCCCTATTATTGAGTAGGAGCATTAGGGGTGTCATGGTGCATTCTTCCCATTCTCAATCTTTAAAGAATGGGTATGTAGCACTTTCTCCTTGAATTGTGGAGGACCCATTATGTGAAGATTGAGAAGCTTCATTCTTCTCCTCTTGAGGTGAAGAATGGGTGTGAATTGAGAAGCTTCATGTCTTCTCCTTCGCAGGTAAATTCCCCTAGTTCACTATTGTGTTCATTCAAGGGGTGTCGCCGCCTGGTTCGTGGAGAAGGGCCACGATTGCCTCCTAAATTCTCTCCCCATGTTAAAGAATCAATGTCATGAAAGCGCCATGACACCCCTATTATGACCCTTTTGACTTGTGTGGAACATCATGCACCATCTTCATCTTGGATCTTATGGCAATGATTGTTTTATTGGCAAAACAACCTACATGAGATCCATTGTGGGGCATTCCCTCCAATATAAAGGGATATAAGTGATGCTTTTCTTGGTAAATTCACCAATAGAAGAAACGTTGTTGATAGATGATCCTTCCCTTGCTATTGAATGACTTCAATTCCACAAAGACAATCGATAAATTTGGCCCCACAGTTAAAAATCGCGTGCTAAGAGGGATTGATGTGTACAAAAGGGGGCTAATGAAGAAAGTTTTTACTCTACTATTTAGGATGCTAATTGCCATGATCTTCGTAGTGTTCCCTATCTTGAATGGTCATAGATCTTATCGGTGCTTGATAATAAACCCGTTTTTTTAGAGTTAAGCAAATGAAGATTCATTGTATAGACCAATGTTGTATTGGTGTTACATAATTTTCAGTGAAATAGAATCGTTATTAGAAATAGTGAACCTCAAACATGCCACTGTCCAAGTTTTCACTGTAGAAAGATGCCATACCAATCCAACATTAGTAGAGACTGAATTCAAAAATGCTTTCAGAGCGTTTCTTCCAAACGACACCCCAAGACTATTGCTTAATACTGTTAAGACGATGATACTTTGGTTATG
This sequence comes from Pohlia nutans, assembly GCA_022496805.1. Classification (NCBI taxonomy): domain Eukaryota; kingdom Viridiplantae; phylum Streptophyta; class Bryopsida; order Bryales; family Mniaceae; genus Pohlia; species Pohlia nutans. The sequence continues at coordinate 9,890,120 of CM040092.1, read as the reverse complement.
GCCTCTATTTTGGTAAATTTGATCGGTTGTTGTTTTTATCCTGTGGTTTCAAAAACCAATCTGCAAGTTTCAATTTCATCGGTTCACGATATACGTACTAACCGTGAGTTCGCCCGGAACCCTGTAAAATTTCAGGGGCCGGAAGCTCCAGTGGCGGGCAGTCTCAGCGCAAAGCGCGCAGGTGTTGGTCTCCGGAACTGCACCGTCGCTTCGTCAGTGCTCTGCACCAACTTGGTGGCTGCCAAAGTACGTTTGCATCAATATTCTACCCTATCCTCATTTCCTCCTCTAAAATTAATTCCCATTTGAACGAATCTCTTCGTCTGTCCAATCAGAACCTCCAGGGGCCACTGTACCAGATATTTTCTGCTGCCAGCTGTGATTGTTAATTAGTTTGGTGGAGGATCCACATTCATTTGAATCTGCTTTATTTGGACACTCATAAGAATCTCTGGTAGGTTTTTAAAATTCATCATTAGTTTAGTGATTCACCGACTAGTAAGTAAGCAAGCATGCAGATGAACTTTTCTCCATTGGGAGTTCGGGACCTACACAACCACAAAACAGTAATAATAAGAGAAATTTACTCTCCAGAGCCTATGCACACAGAAAATACTCGTACAATTCTTGTACTCTAGAACCGGCGTTCAAATCTTGAAATACACCAACGAATGTACGAAATGTTCAACGTTTCTAGATTTTGGAGGTCCTAAGTTGGATTGATGGTTTTCAGGTTCTTAATTACGTAAATGCAGCTGAGATTCTCACTGACGGAACGTTGAATGAACTTGCAGTTGCCACGCCGAAGCAAATACGGGAGCTCATGAAGGTAGATGGGCTGACGAATGATGAAGTCAAGAGCCACCTCCAGGTAAGTAACACAAAAAACTGATCATTATGATTTCAAGCAAGCCAGGACGGATGTACATGGAGACCAGGATTCGAATGTATCTGGCTACAGTAGTACCTCGTAAAATTAGCAAAGAATATTCTAGAGGATCCATTAGTGGGTTGACATTGATATTAATGGAAAGATTCTGCACCTGCAGAAATATCGGCTGCACACGCGCAGGCCCAGTCCGTCCCCTGGTCAATCGGGTGCGGGTGGAGCACAACAACAACAAGGTCCTCCTGGACCGCAGCTGGTGGTGCTGGGAGGCATTTGGGTGCCACCGAAATATACGGGGTCCGGTACCCAGTCGTTTGATCATCACCCTCAACAGTTTCAGTGCCCGCAAGACGGCGCCTACTTCGCTTGCATTAGCAACGGCGCTCCCGGCGCTCCCGGCACCGTGCAGATGCATCACCGACAACCCCTCTTTGAGCCCTCCCAATCTCAATGTTCACCCCAGGTACATATCTATCTATTTTCCCTTCCACCCTATCATCGACTATATGTGTAGTTACCGTAAGAGCCAAGTTGCATGGGTTTGTTTCAGAAGTTGCCCATGCAAGTAGGCAAGAGGAGGGGAAAAGTGGAACTTAGGATTGTCTCATACTTAACCATGAAGTTGTGCACGTTCCATAGGTGAAACAAGAATAAATTTGATTGGGTGAGGTGAAACATGAACAAATTTGATTGGTTAGGGAGATTTTGCCATGAAGTCTTGGGCTTCAGAACCTCCATACTTCATGACAATTTTTCCACTACCTTTTTTTCTCAAAAGTTCACTTGAAATGTAGAACCTGGTCCCCCAGAGTCCCTAAAAACTTGTCTTTTAGTGAGAGACTTCACCCATGGAACTTGGCCCTAAGTGAGGGTCAGATTTGATAGCGTGGTGGTGTAGAACTTCAATTTCCACATCAGATTTTGAAAGATCCACGTCACTCTAAACCCATCACAAGTTGACATGTGGCACTTTCGAACAAAAAATAATTGATTTCTGTCGACACTCACAGTAGGGTATCTGAAAGCTGAGCCTCGCTATAAGAAATTACTTGGAGGCTGTTTCTATACTGTACTGAGGTTGTACTTTTGCGTTACTGGATGTAAGGTAGTTGCACCTTCAACAGACAGGGAACCTAATTCAGCTAGAATGTTCCCATTCTGTACATGTGTTTAACAGAGAAGTAACACATGTACTGCAAGGATTCATTCTCGTCGTATTATGTACACCTTGGGTACATTCTGGTTGAATTGGGTAGATTGCCGAAAATGGACACCGAAATAAAAGTGATTGTGAGATCAATAACCAATCATGCATATCCAATGCTTGGTTGCAAGCCCCTTTACGTACAGAGATTCACACGCAGGCAGTAGTAGTTCTAGACATGGGCTTGATCATGCAGTAAGTTTCAAAGAACTGTGAGTCGGTGTTTCTTTTTTCTAAATCTCTCCGTGATGTGCATGCTTTCCAGGGACCTCTGCAAGTGACCAGCCAATTATCCGGCGCAACGCAAGGGCCCAGCAGCAGTGAAGTGTACCACGACGAGAGCGGCGAAGAAGAACAAGAACAAGAAGATAAATCCGAGAGCACAAGCTGGAAAACGCAACGCCGCTCATCTGCGGAGCGTGACAACAAAGCGAGCCCCAAGGACTCCGAGTTGAACCTGCAAGTTGCTTGCCGTGCTGTACAGTCGACAAAGAATACTGCAGCAGCAGCTTCAGAGGAAGAGGTGAATCAAGCTCAGTGAATGATTCATTCATGAGTCCACCGGTGCACGATTGATTGTAGAGAGGATGACCATGAAAGCTGTGAAAGGTGTAGAGGTAGACAGGAGGATTATTTCATTGATGATTCTTCTTTGCGGCTAATTTGTGGCAGTAATTTGAAGCTGCCGACGGAGGATGTAACACTACAGTGTATATATTGCAATTTTGTTGTTAGATGAATTCATCATCTTGGTGAGGCACTGCAAAAGCTGGGGTATGTATTATTCATTACTGAATGATTTTGCAGACGACTGATGGCCTGCATTTGTAAGTATTACTCATTTGAATGACGTAATAATGTAAAGTGATTCTTTTCTTTCCACGTGGATAAGCGTTTTGGTAAGAGAGTTTCATGGGTTATGAAATTATCAGGCTGTTGTGTTTCAAAACGCCTTCTGCGGTTTGGCTATAAGGTTGATTGCCCTAAAACCACCAACTTAAGCAGTCTGTGTATTTTTAGCAATGATATGTTTGGTGAAATATTTTTCTTTCATTCTACAGAAAGTTTAACAAGGAATGCATATTTTTCCACAATTTTATTCTTAATATTGAAATTGATACAAATTTTAAAAGAGGAAAGATCAACATATAGGTTTCCCCATGACCAACACCATGTGGTACTAATTTTCACTCATAATGATACCCAAAATCATCAACTACTTCGCAATGCTTGGCATGCTATTGGTTTACATGAACAAGTGAAATTGGTGGTTTTGGGTCTCAATTATAGTGGCCTCAGGAAAACTCTACATGTCATAATTGGAGGAGGTGGTGGTTTTAACTCTTAAACGCCGCCGAGACCAAAAACGGCTTGTGAATGAAGTCGACTGGTCAATTCCAACTGTTGCGTGGATGATTTCCATCCAATTCTTTATATGAAGGGCTTTGCTTGGTGATGCCACCCCTTCAAGTTAAATTCAAATCATTCAAGCTATTTTTAGATTCTACTTGGGGTCCCAACTACAAAAATAGTCGTAAAAACAGTTCACCATGTAGTGTATTTTGAATTTTTTTGCTTGTTCTACTTAAACTAAATTTAGGCCATGAAAATGAGTTCCATTACATTCGAGCTTAACTAACAAAATGAAGCTTGCCAAGTTTGGTTTCTACTCCACTTTGAATTTTTGGAAAAATTTGAAAATTGAGTGTTTTATTGTAATTACAAGTTCGGTAGGTATCACCAAGGTGTAGAAAAAAAATTCTAAATTTAGATACACGGATGATTTTCATTAACTAAACTTTTCTTCATTGTAATGTACACCTTAGGTAAAAAAATCGGAATTTTCTAGTACATTTTGTAATTGATATAGATTTTCTTTACAATCACTTCATAAAACCATAGTAATTTCAAATTTTCACCAAAATTTATGAAAAATTCATGATTTGTAGTAGACATGTGACTTCATCTACTAAAAATATAAATTTGAATTCTGGTATTATTTTTAGTAGCAAAATTGAGTGTGACAGATAAAACATGATTTCATGGTCATAGGCCCAACCTTTAGGGGTTAAAGCATCCAACCTTATATGGCCCCTGGACAAGTAGGTTGCAGGCACTCCCACTCAACTTGTGGAGGGCTTGGTTGATAGGAGGCAAATTTCATTGGCCTTTGCATTTTGTCCCTGCAGGTTGCTCCCCTAACACCCCATCTACGTCACGTGGCGTTCCTCCAACATGCAGTGAACTGGACACCTTAAAAGTGTGTTGTATGTGGAGGTGCCCATTTTGTGACGACCCTATTTGATCGTTTCCCTCGTGCAGTGACTATTTGGCATTGATAATGATAGGTAGTGATTAAAATAAATAAATAAAAATCTCACAAATATGTGAAGATCTCACCATATCTCTAAACTAATCTCCTAAAAATCACACTCCTATCAACATATATTGAAATGATGACTATTGGATTTTTGCTATTTAGTACCTTACTATAAACTAATGTCAACTCAGTTTCAATCACGGTAGAGGTAAAGCTCTTCTTTATTTCTAAACAACATACATCAATTACATGGTCATCATGCTAAGCATCTGTCCGAGTATCCTCAGAGACAGGAGCAACCGAGCTTCCCTCTCTTACACTAATATGCACTTACACAGAAGACAGTCCCAGACGAGAGCATTTGTCAGGAGAAGAAGATGGGATGAAACCCTATGACAACTATTCATCCATTCATAAACAGAGACGTTCATCAGTCGGATGAAACTGCTGAAAGCAAACCTCAACACTCCCACTCGTTCATAGTTTCAGCAGACGAAAAAACAAAGTAAAAGAACAGAACGAAAGCAATTAGATGGACTAGTTGTTCATGTGAACGTAAATTTATATCTCCCACTCGTTCTAATGAATAGATGTCATGCCGAGAAGAGCCTGTAGTTTTTGAAACAGATCCTTCGGAAGAGCCTTGGTAAACAAATACCGTACATGGAAGGCAGGGTCGGCACTTTCATGTCGAATAATTAATAAAAGTTGAAACAATGGAGGTCTGCACTTTCAAAAGTAATTATTAAGAAATCGGCTATTAACAGCTAACATTAAAAAAAAATCCGGCGGCTAAACGTTTTATTTAATTTTTTGTCTACGATTTTCATTGAGTGTTATGTTTTTATTCTATTTTTTTCGGCTTTTTGTTGACTTTATTTTTGTTGATTTCGACAAAATACTTAATAAATTTATTTATTTTTTCGGCATTTTTTTGGGGAATTATTTTCTGCCGATCCTGCCTTCCATGTAAGGTATGCAACTTGGTCATTGGTATTAACCCCTAAACTTCCCAGCGTCCAGTTTCTGGACGACGAACGAATTCCAGATCACACTACACTCACATTACTTCATGGATGAAATTCATTCAATTTTTAAAAAACACTTTATGAAGTTGTTGTCCTATCTAATGGTTGGATTTGGTGTTACTAGGGTACATATTTTTTTTAAATTACAAATGTGGAAGTATGTCAAGCAGTTGACGAAGCCAAAATTGCATTGACTTTAGTTCAAAAGTGGGCTTGCTAAAATGAGGCCATAAATTGAAGTAACACAAAATTTTCAAAAAATCACCATTTCAAGAGTATCTCATTTTAAATCCATTCCAACAAATTTTACTCCAAAAATATCAATATTTTGTTTGTAATCAAATTTAGGAGGAATTTTTAATTATAACTTTGAAATTTCATAATAAAATATCAGTGATGACATTGGTGACTCTAACCGTACGGATGGAATCTAAAATTCAATATCTACAACTTTCATTTGTATAACAATTCTGAAATATTCTTCTAAATAGTAATTTATAATGATTTTTCTCAAACTGTCAATTTTGGGGACACCCTGGGACGTTTAGGGGTTAACGTAAAAAGCATCAACATGGCCGAGTTGATATTTTTCACGAGTAATATAAAACTTGCGATCAATATGTTTTGTCCTCTTATGAAACTCCGGATTCTTCACCAGACGAATAGCAGATTGATTGTCACAGTAAATGGGTGTAAGCTTAGGCTGAGGTAGGCCGATGCTGAAAAATAAGCGCCGATAACTATATAGCTTCTTTGCAAGCTTTAGCAAGAGCAATGAACTCCGCTTCAACTGTGGAGTCCGTAGTAATTCCCTGTCGATGGGAGCACCAGGAAATCGGCCCATGTGCTAATCGATAGACGTAACCAGTCTGGGATTTACGGTCATCCAAATCACTACTACAATCTGCATCAACAAAGCCCTGAAGAAAAAGAATAAATATTGCTATAATACTGAAGTCCAAAATCAAGGGTACTACGAAGTTCAGTGTGTGCCCGTAGTATTGTGACATTAAAGAAGGAAAAGTAAGAAACCTTGTCAAGAACAATTACAGTAGTCGCCTATGATCATCACCATCTGCCAGTGTTTTTTATGGGGCAATTTGTAGCTACATCGCTATACATAGCATATTCTCCAAAAATGGACTATTGAAATGTAACAAGGAAATAATGCCAAGATCGTTGAGAAAGGGAGCCATGTGTTGCCATCCCGTGAGGTGCGTTTCTGGGACACTCTCGGACTCAATTTTCCTTCATAGATTAGTGCACAAGAGAAGAGAGGATTGGTAAAGGTGCATGACTAAGGAAGTCTTTAGCGAGCATCATCAGATTACAGGACTATCGGTTGCAATAGGGTATCCTCAATGCAGCCTTGCAAACCATTTGACACGCTCTAGACACTTCAAATTTGGAGAAACTACTCGTTCCATCACGGAAACTGACCAAGGTACCATAACTCAGCTGAGTATGTTTCTGTAACATCAGACTCAAAAGCACATTCTCCGTCAGGTAATAAAGTGAGGCCTTCGTTGGAGATACTCTCATTGAGGTGCCTCCTGAATCAAACACGCATCATTATATGAAAATAGTCTGTCGTCATGCATTCAAAGAACACAAAACGATGGTTGCTGCAAACCATAGGGACGAAACAAGTCACGGCATGCACTGTAGAGTCGAACCTTTGTTCTCATCTCCAACTGTGAGAAGATACTGAAAAGACTTGAATTCTTCACAAGATATCATTAAAGATGAGGACCGAAAATTCTACATTTAGGTTCCGTAGCATTGTAGGTTCTCAGAACCGAAGCTTGGAGAAGAACCACCTGTTCTTGCCAGTCTTGAACCTCTCTTCCAACACTGCTTTTGCCCCCTGTCATCATCAACCACAAACCATTCTTAAATCAATATTAACCAATCTTATAGCGAACGGACCACTGGAAGAGCCCAATAACTACTGCTCCCGAGCAATGCTCACAAACCTACAATCATGGCCCCATGTGACTACAGATTATAGGCCATTGCTTAGCAGTATCATCAATTCACTTCTATGGAATCCAATTACCAACATGTGCTTACCTTTCTGGCTTCTACACGGCTGGCGGTAGACTCCAATTTATCGGCAGTAACAGTGGACTTCAAATCAACGTCCAAAGTGTACCTGAGATATGCAAAATGTACCAAATGAGGAACAGCCAATTCACAGCCAAGTGCGCAAGTCATTAACAAGGATAGACTTTATCAGACGGGAGTACACCAACAATCCAAACAAAAGTACTCTTCAGTCTAAAGTCTAAAGGGGACACGTGTAGTATCGGGAACCTCACCTCGGCAGTTGTCCCCCCTGGCGACATTCTCCAGGGGGGTGCCCCACGGGAGGTTCCCGATACTACATTCTAGCCCGACAGTTGACTTAGGAAAATCATTATTTCAATCATTGGCTGTGTATACAGTATCAATTCATCAATTTCAACTCTCAATGAGGTATCAGATACCATCTAATTTCGCACAAAACAAGCGCTTCAAGGGATCCATAAAAATTTCAGATACATCTGTATGTGAAGCGAGTCGTTAGCAAGTACCTGGTAGGCATAATGTGGTTGTAGTTCACAACTTTCGTGAACGCTTTCAGTCTGGAGCGCTTGGCAATAGTCTTCTGGGACGCCTTCTTAATCACCTGGAAACAGAACCTCAGAAAGTGAGTCCTAAAATTCCATCGCCATACCAAGAAATCCGTAAATGCATCATTCTAACCTACACTAACGCCGGAAGTAACTAAAACATGTCTGAGAAGCTACTATCAGATTGCACCCAGTAATAGGGGTGTTGTCAGGGAAACTTTCAGTAGGTTACTGTTGGCCTCCCATGAATCAGACAAACATTAAGCCACGTAAGGCTGGGATTAAGAAGAGGCCACACAACCATAATCATCGATACTCAAACCCTACTAAGGTCGTCTCCAGACACGCACCATACTTCAAACGTGAGCCCTGTCTACTTCAAACAGGGCGGACAATGAGAGTGACACAAAAACTACATTCTACTATTAGTGATAGACCATCGCCAAAAAAAATTCGTTAACTTGAAAAATGCCAAAAAATAGGATAGTTATATCCGGACAGAGGGAGTGTTGGAAAGTGTGATAATAACGAGTTTGTTAGATACACGAGAAAAGAAAGCAAAATTATTGAACATAATTACCTCTCTTCTTCAAAAAAGATCACTCTACTAAAACTATTTTAATCTCAACTTTACCAAACGTGCCAGGCCAAACCCTAAAGTAGCAGAATCTAAGCCATATCGTCAAGTCAAACAGGAGTCACTCGCGTGCATTGTTAGTTTATTGATACTTATATCTCTGCAAAAAAGAAGACGAAATAATCCAAGTTTTCACGCATTTTAGCAGAAAGTGAAATAGCATTTTCTCGATCTTCCATAACATGCGTGAAAATTTTCTGCTAAAACCCTCACGTGACGAAAACGAAATTAGAGGAATTAGAAGAGAAAGTGGAATACGGACCTTGCGGGGATACTTGGCGATGCCGCAGACGATGGCATGGCCGTAAGGGCGCTCCTTGGTGCCATCGTCGAAGTTCTTCACGATGACCGCCTTGCGACCGGCATAGCGGCCCTGCAATAGCACCACCACCTTGTTGGCCTTGAGGAACTTCACCATGGTGCCGCAATTGGGGACGGTGACAAACGATGGCGAGAGAGAGATGGCGAAAGAGGGCTAGCAGAGTGTCACTGCAGAGACCAAGAAGCCCCAGCGGCTAACCCTAACCCTAACGCTCTCGACGTCCGTCGTAACTTCGTTCGTCGGCTCTCTGTCCGTCGTCGTTCCGTCCCAAGTGCGGAAGGTTGGGTGGAAAGTAATTCTTAACCCCTACAGGACCAAAAAGCCCAAATTGGGCCTCATGTTTTTTGAGTAAGTCTTATGTGGAGTTTAGGGTTTTTTTTTTTGGCTATTGAGAACCATTTTGATTCAAAAGTTTGCTAGGAGAATCATCATATCGGAACATAATGAGAAAAATTCCATCTCGTGTAGCTATCAAGGCAGTGGCACGCATCAGTTGCAGCCAAGTTGGGACTTCATGAGCAACATGTAGAAGATGAAAAGGCCAAATTGTTAAATGGAAAGACACAGTGCATGAAGGGTTTCACAAAAGGTCAATATGTAGGATGAAAAAGATAGGATGTATAAAAAAACCGAGAGTTGTTGCTAGGTTTTTCAAATCAAAAAATAAAAAATAAGGGTAAAAAAGCCACCTCAATCACTTGCATGGATAGCTTATATAGTTACCTCATGAGACAATATATTTGGATAAACCATTCAATATTAAACATCATAATATTGATCATTGTACATTATTTTTATATTTCATAAGCTTTTTGAAAACATTAAGATTAGTTTGTATAATAGTTTTTCAATGGTCAAAACTTGTTCTAGTCTAAAGAAATATTTAAAGATAAAATATAGTTATCACTTATATGGTTATATTCTGCATTTAATACTAGTGTGGCCTTGTATCGTTGGCTGAAATGTTCTCCGTGCTCCTCGTGTTTCCCGTGTTCCCCGTACTCCCCGTGATCCCCATATTCCATGTGTTCCCCATATTTTCCATATCCCGCATCTATCCCTACCTTCTCGTGTTCTTTGTGCTCATTTTTTTTGCTTTTGCTTTTAGAATAATTTATCCATAATTTAATTCAATTTATGGTTATGATATTTGATTGAAAATCCATAACTTTTACACTGTAGGTCTAAAAGCCACGAAACAACTTTAGTGCACCCCTACGCATCGAGAGCTCTCCAAAGATGCTAAGCATAACATCAAAACTCTCATATTCCATTTTTCATAATTTATTTCAATTTATAAAGACGAAATTTGATTTTAAATCCATAACTTTCACACCTTATGTCAAAGCGCAACAAAATAAATTTCGTGAATCCCTCCTCATCGAGAGCTTTCCGATGGTACCAAGAACGTGGCCACGGGTGCGCAAAGTTGGGGAGATCTCAATATAACAAAACAAAACAAAACAACATCGGATTTTAACCCTTTGAGGACAATCATCTATATAGTGAATGTTGGCTAGTAAACTCAATTTCAACCTTGAAGATAAGATTTTTTTGCATTTAAGACCACTAAGAAAATGAAACTTATCAAGTCTAGTTTCTATGTTACTTTTTAATTTTGAATATTTTAAAATATTGAACATTTTAACGCATTTGCAAACTCTATAGGTTAAGGTCCTCATTACACTGCTGTACATTGCATATCCATGAATCAAATCATCAAATTTTAAATAGTTTTTTTAGTTTTGAATACACTACATAGTTTTTGTATACGTCTAAAATGCCCAAACAAGAATTGAGATCATTGGAGTATTATGTTTATCTAATTATTATGATTTTTTTTTGCATTATAGATCTCAAAAGTCATATTAAATTCATAATAGTTGCAAAATTTCTGAAAAAAAAAAGGATGAAAAGAAGACATATAGTCTCATGTATTAGAAATATTTCAAGAATGAATTTACAAAATTTTAATTGAAAAATTGCTCATAATATGGAAGTTTGACCATTATGCAAAGGATCTCGTCCTCAAAGGGTTGATGTATAGATCAGACACGATGTATTTAAAATCAAATTTGAAGTACTTTGGTTCAAAAATTAATAAAAGAATAAATCATTATTCTTAACATGGTATGAAACTTGTTTCATAAATTTTCAAATTGGTTTCAACATCTCAAAATTTCAACTATAATGAATAGCGTATTTAGTGTCCAAGGAGAATTGATGTCTTTTACCACAATTCGTTCAAAGGTGAAGAGAAATAGTGTCCTTTGACACTATATAGGAATTTGCCACTTGTCATTCTCACTTTCATTGAGAGTGCCATGTTCTTTCCAAGTAATGAGAGTAACATGAGGTGGTATGCCATATTTATTATAAAGTTGCCATATGTCATTGGAACACTATATTAATTCTCGTCTTACAAGGACACTATATCTCCCTAAAATTAAATAGTGCCCGGGTTTAGAAATGTGTCCCGGGACACTAAATACGCCATTCATTGTACACGAACAATTTTTTACAAATATCAAAACAAATATTTGGATAGTGAATTAAGAGAAATCATTACATTTTTTTCAAAAAAACATACTTATACATTATAATTATACATTAGCATGGGTTCAACTATTTTAAACAAAAATATGTATAAGATACTCTATATAAAATCTCAAACAATTATATATCAATTCAAATGCACGCCAGTAGCCGACATGTAGGGCCTACTAATTTTGGTACAATTTTAAATGTATAGTTTTCTACTAATTTATTTTGATTAATTTTGATATTTCAGAATTCAACCAATGGTCGTTTTAAAACAAAATAAAAATATCGTAGTCACAAAAAGTAATCACCTATTTCTTTTAAACATATTTATAAACATTAAGGAAGGTAGTTTGTTTGTTCTATTTGTTTTGTTTATATATTACTTTGAGATCTTCCAAATTGTGGGGTTGCAGCTTGTGAGATCTTCCAAATTGGTACCGTTGAAAAGCTCTTGATGAGAAGGGGTGACTGCACCAAAGTTGTTTCATAGCTATCGAACCTATTGTATGGAAGTTATGAATAAATTGATATAGATAATTAAATTAATTGGATTATTATGTTTGTTAATTATTTTAAATTCAATTACAGATAAAATGTTCTAAAAAAAAAATAAAAAAAAAAGCAACATGGAACATTGGGCCAATGGCACAGGGCCACACTAGTTAACTCTTAAACGTCAAAAAAGCCCCACGGGCTTATTTTGAGAGAATAATCAAGAATAAAGTGGATTTTCTCAATCAAAATTGAAGTTTTGGAAAGGTGATGAAAACGTGAGGCTAAATTTAGAAAATATGCTTGTTTTAGTAAATTGTACATTCCAAGGAAATTGGAAAGAGAATTGGTGGAGACGGAGGGAGGGGAGGAAGTCGAGCAACTAGAAATCTTGATGAATACTAAAGTTGCCAGCATTGGCGAATGTTGTTTAACTCCTAAGCGTTCCTAGCTTTTTTGGGCTTAAAAACATCATTGCTTTTGATGTGTTATAGGTCTAAATGTAAGTGAGGTATAGGAATCTCAACCGTACAATCTTGTAATACCGTACGTGGAAGGCAGGGTCGGCAGAAAATAGTTCCCCCAAAAAATGCCGAAAAAATAAATAAATTTATTAAGTATTTTGTCAAAATCAACAAAAATAAAGTCAACAAAAAGCCGAAAAAAAAGAGTATAAAAACATAACACTCAACGAAAATCGTAGACAAAAAATAAAATAAAACGTTTAGCTGCCGGATTTTTTTTATGTTATCTATTAATAGCTGATTTCTTAATAATTACTTTTGAAAGTGCCGACCTCCAATGTTTCAACTTTTATTAATTATTCGACATGAAAGTGCCGACCCTGCCTTCCACATACAGTATACATGTTGTAGATCACGTGGATCAAAGTTGGGGTCATTTGACCATATAGATTGCAAGATCATAATGTTTTATTGTTAAAAAAGGATGCTGAAATTTTCCTAGCAACACAGTTAAAGGTGATATTCATTTTCAAAATTACTCAAATGAAAAAACTTTCAACTATAAAGTAATTCAAAATCATCATATAAACACATTGGTACCAAAAAACTCATGAAACAAATCAATGTGCCCTAAAATGGCCTTGCAATGTCAAAAAGTAGCCCGAAAAGTGACTGATTTGACCCAAAAAGCAAAAAGTGTCCAAACTAGACCCACGCACTAAAATGACTCCCAATACATTCAGAACAACATGGATTGACATGAAAATTTTACCATGATAACTAGATTTCAAGGGGAATCCAACCCAATAATTTTTTTTTATTGAAAACGGACATGGGATGAAGGAGATACAAGCCCCCGAAGTTGCAGCCATCAAAATGCACAAAAACTGTTAAAAAACAGACCCCTACTTTCAAATGATCACCAAAACTTCAATACATCTCGGATTGATCTGAAAATTTTACTACTTATTCCATACATTATGCGGTTTGTTTTTCCAAAATTTCATTAAAATCGAACACTTTTTGCAAAAGTAATAGCTCTTCGAAGGTGTATGTACCCCAAAAAACGTCCAAAATATGGACGTGAGGATAGTTAGGAGTTAACAATGTTTTTTTCTCTTAAATAAGTAAATTTTAAATCCAGAATTGTAGAGCTCACTACAGAGTTGGAATCTCATTGTATTTTCTAAATTTGTTTTTGGAGTGACACTATTCACTCCATTCACTATTCATAGAAGATTTGAGGAATTCTCATTGGTTGTTCACGTTACTTAAGGGGCTATTGTTGGGGGCAACTCTCTTAAAAAAAAATATTCCTTTGGACGGCCCATCTAGGACCCTCTTGAAGTTTAAGGGTTAATTATTAATTGTCCAAATGGCAAGAGAGACCAAAACCACAATTAAAAACCAAAGTAAGTGATAGCTTACATGATTCTATATTGGTGTAGGTGTTCAACGGATTCTCCACCATGATTTGCATCGGTTATCAGTTTGCTAAATAATTTTCCGCATTTTTGCAACTTCACAGATTGTGCTGTAAAAACACCTCCCATTGTATACCCTACCCGGAAGGCAGGGTTGGCAGCTCCTGCCAAATATTTAATTTTATTTCCGAATGAATTCAAATATTATCAAATATTTTGTGAATAGTCTCTAAGATTTTCTTTTTCACCATAGATTTATTTATTTTTTTAAATTTTGAAAAAAAAAATCTTAAACATTTGGGCATCTCTTTTTCTAATTATTTTTTGCCGACCCTGCCTTCCGGGTACAGTATATGAAAAACACCAAAGTCATAGTTTAGGCAGTGAACAGTTACCAGAAAAATTGGGCAATTTTTGTGGAAGGTATTCAGTAGCATTTAAATTCCATCACAAACAATCAATACCAAACCGATTTCAATTGTAAACTGAGATAGATAGATGAGAACTCCGGTCCTCTTTTGAGGCCGACGTGAATAAAGTGTATGAATCTTGACAATGAATCGATGAATCAGTGTCCACCGGACAAAAGAGTCATTGGTGCAAGACTACTCCCCCTTGTGAACTCACCTGTTACCACCGAATGCATGTATGCCAGTGCGGTACATAAGGTAGAAAACACTATTTGCGCCACTTTTAACATTTTAACATATTATGAGTTGAGATCTAGACAGTAAAATCTTGATACTTGACACCTCTTGCGATGGTAATACTTAAGTCCGTAAGGCGAAAGATACCAAGCTCTGAAGGACATTTACTAGAGTGATATCAGATAACTAATAACTAAACAACGCTTATACAACGATTAGTACCTTCTTGGCTCACGAACTACACAACACCCATACACCGTAAGCTTCAGCCTCTCTGTATCCATATGGAGCTTCATAAGAGTAAAACCTCCAGGATGCAGAAATTCCAATTTTCAGCACTACAAGGTGCTTGAATAAAGCGTTGATAATATAGAATTTGCACATCCTGAATTTCAAGAAAACCCTAAACTTACAAAGAGTTGGCGACCTTCACAGCGAATTGACAAAAGACGACACTTATTTTATACTTAAGCAATATACTAGTAGATTCAAAGAATTCATACACGATCGTTCTATCAAGGTAAGAAGAGCAACTACAGCGCGGCCCTACTTAATTCCTTACTGTAATCACATACTTCATCAACAGGGCGGTCACCTCTGGGGCGACTTTGGCAGCTTCAGCGCTGAGGCGCTTGATCTTCTCGTCAGTCTCACCTTCCAGACGTTTCACATTTGCACCAGAGTCACCGCTGGTGTCCTGGAGCTTCTTCTTAAACTCAGTCTCCCGCTGAGCCCTGTATTGGGCTACTTCTCGCTCAGCTTCTTCCTTGGCTTGCCTAAGCCTGACAACACAAAAAAGTATTATGTTAGCCGAGCCAAAGGGTAACCAATCTACGCGCAAATGCAAAGTCATGGAATGCAAATTACATCAATACAAGTACAACCTTCCAATAACAATTAACATAAATGACACCAGGGTCACTGGAAAACAGAATCTTTCACTTTGTTCCAGCTTTTAATTGCCTTCAACAGTGAATTTTTGTTGCTAATTTTAGCCGAATTGCTACATAAAATGTGGGCTGGATAATTGATACAAAGGATTTTTGAAAAAGAAAGGGAATAATAGCCAGACTTCCTACATGGAGTCAAGATGTATAGCCTCTTTAAACATAGGTATCACCCAGGTATTGCCTAAGTAGCACCCAGGTAGCACATGTGTATTACCCTGATATTACCTATATATTAATATGAAAAGAGCATCCAAGGAGCCTGGATTGCTCTTCAAGCCATGGAAAAATAGCAAAAATGCTAAACCGTCTCCTGACAAAAAAAACTCACTGCCTTAAACTGCATTTCTTTCGATTCTTGTATTCAAACTCTGTTCTCAAGCTAGAAGTACACATGCAAAGATTCAAAAACGTTAAAATTCGTTAAAATTATTACTCGAATAGAAATCAAAAACGAATTAAAAGGGATTTGTTCCGTAACCTTGAGAGACAGATCGTTTTACCGAGAAGCCGCGTACTATAGTCCTATTCACTAACGAGTTTATGTGTCATTTGCGCTGTATATATTAGGTCAAAGATTAAGACAGTGTAGCATAACACCATGCCGCAGATGTTCTCGCAAGAAGCTCAGACGCACGATCATTACATTACACATAAAAATTCGAAACAAACCGATCCGATAAATTAGGAATCCAGCAATAAAAACGAGCGGATCTCAGCTACAAACAAAAAATACCTTGCAGTCTTGGCACTTCGGGCATTGGTAACAATACGCTGCGCATCCTGCTCCGCGGCAAGGAGGGCCTGAATGCCTCCCCTGTCTGATGAACTCATACTGCCACTTCTACAATTTGCACCTCAAAATGATAAGAAAAACCAGAAAAGAAAAACAAAAGACTCCTCTGATATCCACACTAGAATTACAACAGAACTACATACGCTCTCTATCGAACCCTGAAAACTTCAAAACCTCAAACCTCGATAAAAAAGCCATAGCAAAAGCATACCTGAACAACAAACAAACGCAGATCCAGGCGGTCTTAGAGCTCTACACTAAAATCAAAACCTGAAATCGGTAGCGCAAATGGCTTCTTCTGAAGATCGTCGCTCTGTCTAGGGCTTGGCATCTGTGTGTTCACGCGTTCACACTACGCTTCCACTACGGGATATTTAAATTGATAACCTGCTCTGGTGTAGGCTGGTCCCGGGTATACATCAAGAAAGTTCTTGTGCACTTTCTGCTATATACGTTTAAGACGTGGATGATTTTCATAAGAAATTCCTAACATATCGTAAGATTCTCGTTCTTGAAAATCCGCACTTTTCCAAATCCAAAAAGAAAAATGGTATTTTAGATCTAAACTCAATATAGAAATATGAGATCGTATTGAACTTGTACTATACCCATATCACTTTGTCAATACAATATCTATATTGAATTTTATATAAATATCGTATCTATACTAAATTTAATATTTTTAGCTGTAATTATGGATAATGCAAAAGCAAAAGTACACAAGAGCACATGGAAAAAAAGAGAATGTACGGAAATATGATAAACACATGGAACATCTGGGCCAACGACATAGGGTCATACGAAACTAGTAATAGATGATTTTGGTAGTTTTGTAACATTGGCTCTTTGTCTGGTGGACACTGTGTCATTGTCATCACGAACAGACGCTCTACTCACGCCGGCCCAAATCGGGTCCGGTGTTTCTATCTATCTATCTAGATGATTTTGTTCTGACTCAAAGTTGAAACTACTCACTTTTACTTTCCTGATGATAGTAACAATATCTCAAATGTAGACCACTACAAGATTTAAGATATTTCAGGCTAAGATACGGATTATTAAAATCTTAAACGAGTGTAGATTAGAGATACCCTCATCCGACACCCGCTCGATGTAAGGTAGAGGAACCAGTTCCCGACCGGGTCCGAATGGCGACCCCTAAGGTTGGGGGCTGGGTGTGTTAAACTGCGCACAGTATTTGATGAAAGTGCCCGCATTATTGCGATATTACATTTTGGACGGATTTAGGGCAGATTTTGGACAGATTGAGGGCTGAAGTTCATTAGATTAAGGGTTTACAGTGGATGAAAAACTGAATTTTGATGTATGGCAGTAGGTTGCAATGAGAACGCAATTGCTTTTTTGTTTGTTCAAGAAATAGCCCCCATTAGGGGCTGATTTTGCAATTAATGTGTATTATTTGGCGCTCCATTGTGGGCGGTTAGTGGTGGCAGCATGGACTTAATTACAACATTGAAAGCTCTCTTTTGCACATAAAATTGCTTCTTCTTGTGAGCAACCCTGGCCATTTCAACCATGGCCATTTCATTCCCAAGAATCCCAAATTTGAACTTGGGGTTCCAACTTGGGATTCCTGGGAACCCCAAGTTGGGACTTGGGCTACTTAGGAATCCCAAGTTTGAACTTGGGGTTCTCAGGAATCCGAAGTTCGAACTTTGGGTTCCCAAGTAGCCCAAGTCCCAACTTGGGATTCCCAGGAATTCCAAGTTAGAACTTGGGGTTCCCAAGTAGCCCAAGTAGCCCAAGTTAACCCTAAAAGTTGAAAAGCGTCAGATTTTTATCATATTGTAATAAAAAAATAAAACCAACTTATATAAAAATAAAACCAACTTATAATAAAAATAACCAACTTATATAAAAATATAATCAAGTTATATAAAAATAAAACCAACTTATAATAAAAAATAAAACCAACTCAAATACTACGAAAAGTTACAACTTATAAGATCTCAAATACTATGAATATATAAAAGTAAAATATTAAAATAAAAGCAAAAGATTAACCCCTAAATGCCCAAGCATCCAAATAGTGGATGGTAGTTGGTCAAATTCGATTTCAACCTTAAAGATGATTATTTTTGCTTTCAAGTCCAACTAAGAAAATGGAGCTTATCAAGTCTAGTTTCTACTTCACTTTGTAAATCTGAAAAAATCATAATATTAAGTATTTTATTGCACTTGCAATGTCAAGAGGTCATAATCCAAACTACACTACAAAGCATATGTCATTATCAAATTTCCAAATTTAGAAAATATATTTTAAATTGAATTTTCCCCTATGGTTCTTCATTGTAACTTGAACCCTTTAATATAAAAAATTGGTTATTATGAACAATTTTGTAATTTATATGAATTTCTTTGTGTATTTTACTTCAAAAATCATATTAAATTTATAACGCATTAAGAAAAATTGAAAAATTGAGGATCAATAGGAAACATATGTTTACATTTATTAAAAATATTTCAAAAAATATATCAAAGGCTATTGATGAGTAAATTCTATATGAAAGTGTTGTTTGACTTTTTGTAAATGCCCTGGGCATTTAGGGGTTAAATTAAAAGTAGAAGATTGAAGTAAAAGTAAAAGTTACAATTTTATATAATAGTCGATGAGCTATATATTTGTATATATTGTGTTTGAAGATTTTTTAGACTTCGCTTGTGTATATTTTTGGATTGTATATTCGATATTATTATTTATTGTTAAAATGGGTGATAACATCATGATGTCACATACAAAAAAACGTAAGTATCAAGAAGTGATAAACGTAAAATTTATTGATGATTGGAACGTTTTAGAGTTAGCCTACGATTCTTTAGTGAAGGGTTGTAAAAGCAATGACCATATCCAAAAACGATGTGATAAGTTGTATGTAGTACCTTGTAGGAAAACCTTACAGCATGCATACTTTCGGAATATTTTTACCAACCCATCACAAAGATCAGAACTTAGCATTTTAGAAAAACAACAAGTGTATGTAAATTCGTGTCATAGAGTTTGTAAAGTGTGTTTAGACAAACTGGTAATAGAGAATCCCAACCGCATATGTTGTCCCATATGCACGAGAAAAAAAGATGTTGATTTTAGCAACCATACCAAATATGTATTTGATATGTCAATATCGCAAGGTTTTGAGATAGATTCCCTGATGGAATTTCATGACCTCTTTGACAATTTTACCAGCTTTTTTAAACAAAGCTCTAAATCCAAAAAGAAAAATTTGGTAACTCCGTATGTTGTTTTCTAGAGTACCTTCGTTGAAAAAGGATATTTTGAACTTTTAGTGTTACAAAAGTTTAAGATCCAAGAGTAGATATGCGCATTGTCATAGGATATTCAAGTGTCCCGAATAGCCAAAAAAAAACAGGCAATCAAGTGCCTTTCTGGCAAAATGATAACTACAAAGAAACTTGGGAAGATATATATAAAAACGAATGTATATTTCCTAAAACAACATCACCTATGTTGTTATTAGATGGTAATTATATCTTAGAACACAACATCATAAGCTTAGATGATATATCTTTTAAAAATATCTTATTGATTTATATACCGAATATCTAGAAAGATTCTCCTTTTGATTCCGCCAGAACGGTAGCAGCAGTCAATATGTACTACGAAAGCTCCTCTTTCTAACGAAGAAATTATATAAATAGGGGGCGCGGTATTCTAAATCTGACTAGTTTAGGCTGTGACAAAGAACAAAATTTGGTCTGAACTTACGCATGGTGGTGGGCAAGCTGGAACGCTGCAGGTCGCAACTGTGGCTAGAAGGGATGGAATCTAAGTTCACATTGGTATTTTTAAGTGCGCCGTCTGGAACGTAAAAGCGCCCACATCTATTTATATAATTTCTTCGTTAGAAACGGGAGCTTTCATAGTACATATTGACTGCTGCTACCGTTCTGGCGGATTCAAAAGGAGAATCTTTCTAGATATTCGGTATATAAATCAATAAGATATTTTTAAAAGATATATCATCTAAGCTTATGATGTTGTGTTCTAAGATATAATTACCATCTAATAACAACATAGGTGATGTTGTTTTAGGAAATATACATTCGTTTTTATATATATCTTCCCAAGTTTCTTTGTAGTTATCATTTTGCCAGAAAGGCACTTGATTGCCTGTTTTTTTTTGGCTATTCGGGACACTTGAATATCCTATGACAATGCGCATATCTACTCTTGGATCTTAAACTTTTGTAACACTAAAAGTTCAAAATATCCTTTTTCAACGAAGGTACTCTAGAAAACAACATACGGAGTTACCAAATTTTTCTTTTTGGATTTAGAGCTTTGTTTAAAAAAGCTGGTAAAATTGTCAAAGAGGTCATGAAATTCCATCAGGGAATCTATCTCAAAACCTTGCGATATTGACATATCAAATACATATTTGGTATGGTTGCTAAAATCAACATCTTTTTTTCTCGTGCATATGGGACAACATATGCGGTTGGGATTCTCTATTACCAGTTTGTCTAAACACACTTTACAAACTCTATGACACGAATTTACATACACTTGTTGTTTTTCTAAAATGCTAAGTTCTGATCTTTGTGATGGGTTGGTAAAAATATTCCGAAAGTATGCATGCTGTAAGGTTTTCCTACAAGGTACTACATACAACTTATCACATCGTTTTTGGATATGGTCATTGCTTTTACAACCCTTCACTAAAGAATCGTAGGCTAACTCTAAAACGTTCCAATCATCAATAAATTTTACGTTTATCACTTCTTGATACTTACGTTTTTTTGTATGTGACATCATGATGTTATCACCCATTTTAACAATAAATAATAATATCGAATATACAATCCAAAAATATACACAAGCGAAGTCTAAAAAATCTTCAAACACAATATATACAAATATATAGCTCATCGACTATTATATAAAATTGTAACTTTTACTTTTACTTCAATCTTCTACTTTTAATTTAATCTTTTGCTTTTACTTTAATATTTTACTTTTATATATTCATAGTATTTGAGATCTTATAAGTTGTAACTTTTCGTAGTATTTGAGTTGGTTTTATTTTTTATTATAAGTTGGTTTTATTTTTATATAACTTGATTATATTTTTATATAAGTTGGTTATTTTTTTTATAAGTTGGTTTTATTTTTTTATTACAATATGATAAAAATCTGACGCTTTTCAACTTTTAGGGTTAACTTGGGCTACTTGGGCTACTTGGGAACCCCAAGTTCGAACTTGGGATTCCTGGGAATCCCAAGTTGGGACTTGGGCTACTTGGGAACCCAAAGTTCGAACTTTGGATTCCTGGGAACCCCAAGTTCAAACTTGGGATTCCTAAGTAGCCCAAGTCCCAACTTGGGGTTCCCAGGAATCCCAAGTCCCAACTTGGGGTTCCCAGAAATCCCAAGTTGGAACCCCAAGTTCAAATTTGGGATTCTTGGGAATGAAATGGCCATGGTTGAAATGGCCAGGGTTGCTCACAAGAAGAAGCAATTTTATGTGCAAAAGAGAGCTTTCAATGTTGTAATTAAGTCCATGCTGCCACCACTAACCGCCCACAATGGAGCGCCAAATAATACACATTAATTGCAAAATCAGCCTCTAATGGGGGCTATTTCTTGAACAAACAAAAAAGCAATTGCGTTCTCATTGCAACCTACTGCCATACATCAAAATTCAGTTTTTCATCCACTGTAAACCCTTAATCTAATGAACTTCAGCCCTCAATCTGTCCAAAATCTGCCCTAAATCCGTCCAAAATGTAATATCGCAATAATGCGGGCACTTTCATCAAATACTGTGCGCAGTTTAACACACCCAGCCCCCAACCCTAGGGGTCGCCATTCGGACCCGGTCGGGAACTGGGTTCTCTACCTTACTCTATGCTCCACTCTTGGTCACTCTACAATGTTTCCTTTAAAAATTTACAGGAAATTCTAGACATGCACAAAAAATATGTTCTTTTGGGGGATCCCTTTGCACCAGCCTTGCAAACCACTCCAAATTTATAAAAGTTTCCTTTTATACCCGGAACTACCCAAATCTGAAATTCAGTCGGGAACTGGGTCCTCTACCTTATCAATCACGAACCTTCCCCTGCACTTTATTCTTCATAGGTGTCGTCGTCATTGCGGCAGATTTATGAAGGCTTGTCGATTTCTCTTCGGAGGATTTTAGGACCGGAAATGTATCAACATAATACGTGGTTTTGATTGAAGGATTCCATCGATTTATGAAGGCTTTTGCAATCCCGTTCAATTGCGAATAGATATTGCGTGGTATTTGGATTGAATTTGTTTTTTTTTTTTTTTTTTCGGAATTAATTTTTTTCTTTTCTGTTCGGTGTTTTTGTGAGCTTCTTTAAGTTGCAGTGGACGCGAAAGAGAGGTTTTGCTTTTAAGATCTTGGATGAGAGTGACAATTCGTGATTTTAGTAGTGAGCGAATTGTAGAACCTGTAAGTTTACAAATCCGAGTTGCGAGGAGGTGTGGTTCAGTGATTTTACAAATTGGCGTTGCGATTCAGTAGTGATTGGAGGTGAGATTCAGTAATTTGGAAGATTGAATTTGTTTTTTTTTTGAATTAATTTTTTTCTTTTCTGTTCGGTGTTTTTATGAGCTTCTTTAAGTTACAGTGGACGCGAAAGGGAGGTTTGGCTTTTAAGATTGTGTGAACGAATTGTACAACCTATAAGTTAACAAATCGGAGTTGCGAGGAGGTGTGGTTCAGTGATTTAGGGTTTTGACGATGATTTGTTGAATTTTTTTGGAGTTTCGATGCAGTGATTGTAGGTGTGATTCAGTGAGTTAGGGTTTTGACAATGATTCATTGAAACCTGTAAGTTTACAAATTGGCGTTGCAGATTCAGTAGTGATTGGAGGTGAGATTCAGTAATTTAGGGTTTTGCACTGAAGAATTATGTGGAGGGGAAGAGCACGAGTCCAAGGAAATGGCATGTTATACATGTTGGCGGTCCAGGCCGCGACGAAGTTCGTGCAATTGCCCAGAAAGCCTCCGGTGACGACGACGCTCATAGCTGTGCAGACGTTCATTTACTTACGGCCTGGGAAGTTCGATGCCATACTTCCCACCTTATCCGAAGTCTGCCTAAATCCACATTTCGTTAGTAAGGTGCGTTATTAAGGTCTTTTATCCTCAATCCATTGATTTTTGTGTACAGAAGACTCACTACGGTAGAGCATACTGTTTAAGCATTTGAACGAATATGTAGGACTGTGACTTTTGGGAGATCAATATAGAGCTGTGGAGAGATGTAGAAGAGCCAAACCTGTTGAGATCGTGTTTTTTTTAATCACTATGTATGAATTTCTTATGCAATCATTCATTTTAGACCACTATAGAAGGCAAAGTATGTAACCCCATTTCCATTGTAAGATCATGCACAAACCACTTGGCTAATTGAAGGCCAACCAAGTTTATTGTGAGAGATGAGTTGCTGTCGGTAACAGGGGTCAGTCAATTCCCTGACGATTAGAAGCTAACCTCTGTCTGCCTTTATTTCCTGGTATGGAACACAATTTGTTACGTTTATTAGATCATAATGCTAATACCAAAATGCCTTGTGCAATTCCACATTGCCATAGCCGAAGTCCATGTTGCCCTAGCCAAACAGCAGACCAAATCCAAAATGCCTTGACCAAAGAACCATATTGCCAAAGCCAGAGACCATGTTGCCAAAGCCAAAGACCACCTTGTCAAAGGTTATGATCATTGGTTATGGCAATGCGATTTTTGGTCATTGCAATGTGGTCTTTGGTCATGGAAATGTGATCTTTGGTCAAGGCAATGTGGTCTTTTGTTATGGCAATGTGATCTTTGGACATGACATTCTAGTTTTTGGCATTATGATCTAGTGAATGTAACAAATTGTATTCCATATCCATGTCCAATGTGAGATTCTGATGTTTTGTATGTGGAGGACCACTTGATTGTGGTGCTTAGCAGTTAAGCTGTGCAACCAGTGCCGTTGAAACCATAAGTCTGAGTGTGTAGAACCCTTTGATCATATTTTGAATTATGCTTTGAATGTGCAGGACTGGGACTTGAAGCGGCTCTGGTTATCAGCATTTTACCATGTAGACGAAACGCATCTCATCTACAACATGATGTCATTAATGTGGAAAGGCGTGCAATTGGAGGAAACGATGGGAAGCCAGAAATTCGCAACGATGGTAGCTGTACTACTGGGTCTCTCGCACAGCCTTGTAGTGGCATCGTCCTCACTCCTCGCCCATTTTGCAGATTCTCCAGCCTCGTATTACTCGGAATGTTCTGTGGGATTCTCAGGGGTTTTGTTTGCATTGAAGGTGGTGCTGAACTACAACTCTCCCAGCCACACAAACGTGTATGGAATTCTCGTGCCCTCACGCTACGCTGCTTGGGTGGAGCTTCTGGTCATTCAGATGTTCGTCCCTGGCACCTCCTTCCTTGGTCACCTGTGTGGCATTTTGGCAGGGGTGATCTACATGAATGCTCCAGGCAGCAGCTCGAGGATTTTGGGAGTGTTGTCGTGGCCTGTCAGGCGCCTTTGGTGGTTCCTGAAGGGACCTAGGCCTCGTTCATTCGGCCGTGGAACTGCTGGATCTAGACGAGATACTCGTTCTACAAGCAATGTGTGGAGTTGCAGGAGTTGTACTTATGATAATGGCCCGTCTGTGGACGCTTGCGAGATGTGTGGCACTCTTCGAGGTCAAAGGCCTGATGCAGACGATTCAGCCCCGTCAGCCCCACCAATGCCAAGTAGGAGAGGCAGATCTTTATCTCCAATCTCCAGAGAAGAGCTGAGACAGGCTCGCCTGTCCCGCTTTAATAGATAGCACTAGATAAATGCAGGTAAGCTCAATCACGAGTTTCAGCATTGTGTGTTTATAGTAGTGATTTTTTTTGTTGGTAATTTTTGCCAATTTGCTACATAAAATTTGGGATGGCTAATTGAAACAAAGGATTTTGGAGAAAAATATAATAGCCAGATTTCCTACATGGAGTCAAGATGTATAGCCTCTTTAAACCTAGGTATCACCCAGGTATTGCCTAAGTAGCACCTAGGTAGCACATGTGTATTACCCTGATATTACCTATATATATTAATATGAGAAGAGCATCCAAGGAACCTGGATTACTCTTCAGGCCATGGAAAAGTAGCAAAAATGCTAAACTGTCTGCTGACAAAAATGGATTCTCTTGGCTTTTGTATATTGTGAATCTGATGCACAGAATTGGATATAGGTCTTTCTTTCAGTGAACATTACTCTTGACAAGATTGAGCTGCTTTTTGTACTCATACGTTTGTGTGACTGGAGGGGTGTTAGATCTCGGGGTTATGCAGGTTTGTTGGTACGTAGATTTAGATAAAATGAATGCCATGTCTAGAAATTATGGGCGTTGGGTACACTGTTGGAATCGGATGCTCCTACCTTATAGTGAATGTAAGGAAATTTGAGTAAGGAAATTTGAGTAGGTCCTTACTCAAAAAATGAGCCCATCTTAGTGTTATTCATGCCATGTGGATTGGGCCCAATGAAAGTGGTGTTGCATTCCTCTACTGACGGAGGTATCATGAGCTTCATTGGCTATTGGAATTGCAGACAGTTTTTAAATTTATTTATTTCTAGCAAATGAAACCAATTGCAGACAGTAACCATTGGCTTGAGTGTCAATGGTGGTGGGCATTGCATAGCTTGTATGTACCGTTTGTCTGGATTCCATAAAGAATACTTTCTCTGTTCGGAAATAACTGTCGTAGTTTTTGGCATGTTTTGAATTTAATTTAATTCTATTTTTTATTTTTTTTCCAGATAGGTCGTTTTAGTTCTCAAAAACTGGTAAAAACTAGTAGTATGTAGTTTATCTTTAATGGTTCATCTTTAATAGTAGTATGCAGTTTTTGTGACACTCTCATTGTCCGCCCCGTTTAAAGTAAACAAAGCTCACATTTGAAGTACAAAACATAGAACAAATATTAGAGTTATCCTTAAAGTCACCTTGTGTTTGAATAATATATCGTAAATTTTGCATTAATGTACTCTTATTTGTTCACCCCAAATAGTTAAAAGGTAGGGAAGAGCTTAGTGGTCTCTCATTATTAGGTGTGTAAGAGCTTGGTGGTCTTCAAACTCATGGAAAACTAGTTTAGCCGTCTTTCTTGACGGCTAAACTAGTTTCCTTGAGTTTAGAGACCACCAAGCTCTTACACACTTAACAATGATAGACCACCAAGCTTTTCCATACTTTTTAACTATTCGGGGTGAACAAATAAGAGTACATTAAAGCAAAATTCACGGCATCTTATTCAAACACAAGGTGACTTTAAGGATAACTCTATTGCCAAAAAAAATGTCAAAAACTAGGACAATTATTTCTGGATAGAGTACTTAATCCCTAACTGCCTAAGTCCTTGTTTTTTGCTTGATTACATAATTGAATTTAGTTTTATCATCAGT
Source organism: Pohlia nutans (assembly GCA_022496805.1). Classification (NCBI taxonomy): domain Eukaryota; kingdom Viridiplantae; phylum Streptophyta; class Bryopsida; order Bryales; family Mniaceae; genus Pohlia; species Pohlia nutans. The sequence goes on along the minus strand of CM040092.1, from coordinate 9,863,326 downwards.
CATGCACTATTTGCAAGTAAAAAAATACTACAAAATTCTATGGGAAGTTAGAACACACATTTCGCTAATGTTGAACCACATTTCGATAAAACTAGACTACCAGACTAAAAAAGTGATAGGGAGTGTTGCCCTTCTCAATAGAGATAGGTCCCTAATTTTTCTATAGTGCTTTTATTCCACGAATGAGAGCATTGTAGAAAAATTGGGGACTTATCTCTATTGAGAAGGGCAACACTATCACTTATCCAGTCTGGTAGTCCAGTTTTATCAAAATGTGGTTCAATTTTAAAGAAATATGTGTTTTAGCCTCATGCATGGGTGAATTGATTAGAAAGGGAATGATTTTGTGAAATTTTTATGCTTCATTTCATGTTTGAATGATTCACCAAAAAATTCTACGATCTTAGTTCAAAACGAATCAAAAGTGCTCTTGAAAAAATAAACTCATAAAATTAAGCAACCAAAAAATCTCCAAAATCCACTACACTTAGAGTATTACATTTCAACCCATCACAACAAATTTCATCTATAGATTGTCAATATCTTATTTGTAATCGAATTTCAAAAGAATTTTGAATTTTAAGTTTCACATTTGCATCTTTGCACTTCTCAAAACATGGAGAGGATTGCATGCATTGAATCTGACTAGCCCCATGATACATCACACATCCGTGCAAGTTGTAAATTTAAAAATCTTCTATCACTAATGTGGAAGCACCTAATACCGCCCATTTAACCCCTAAATGACAAAGGGGATAAGGGCAAAACCTAGATGTGTTATAAAATATTACTTCTGCAACTTTGATGAAGTTTAGTCCAAAAAGAAAATGAGAAGCATGATGTTCAGTAATTATCCGTACATTCAAACCTCTAAAAATAGTTTTAGATACTCATTTAATGAATTTAAGACCATTTACCATTTAAAATTTATCAAAATTACAAATTTTATTTTTAGAATTTGAAATTTGGAATGATTGGTTAAAACTAGTCATTCTATTCTAAAATTCAAAAAGGCAAAATTTTCAAATGTGTGAACATCATTAGTTTCCCAAAATAGTAAGTTTTATAACACTAGGACGATATTGAGGTCTTTGTCTTTGAAAAATTCCTTAGTGAACCTCAATGTTGCAAATGAAATTTATCAAAAGCACTAGAACATGATCTCGACCTCCAATTAAACAAAAAATCAAAACTTGAAAAATGTCATTTCCTGCACATGGGCAATCACTGCTATTTAGGCTGCGACCAAAACATGGTCAATTGGTCATTTAGGGGTTAAGCTACTATGTTGGAATTAAAAAAAATTAAATTGAGACTATTTTTGGTTGATAGACAAATAAGATTCATGAATAAATGTATCTCTCTCAATCAAAATGTAATTTATATAAATTTTGAAAGTGAATAGGTAGTCATACCCCACTTGCATTGTGACATATAGGTGATGTTTTTTCCAACACCAAAATATCATGAATTGTGTCTTAAATGTCCCAATTCAACCTATTTGTAAAAGCGTATGATTAAATGACAAGTGGTTGGATTTGGAATCCTTGGGTGCTAATTGTTGAGAGACTAGAATTGGAGGCGGACAAAGCTAGTTTTTTTTTTAGTTTTTTTTTTGGTAGAGTGACACACACCCTAGAATTTAGTCGTTAAGGAAATAATGGATAGAATCATCAAAAAAAAATAAAAAAATAAAAAATAAAATAAAAAATAAAAAATAAAAAATATACAAATATATATATGCTCATTCATAAAATTATTACTATAAGGCACTTTCATCCAAACAATGGCAAACATGTTGTGCTCTGGAATCTATGACTTGAATATATGTCGCATTTTAGCACACGGTCATTCTTGCTCCGTTCCCCTTGGTCACATATTCTTAGGTACCATCAGCGTCTACCCGTGCAACACCTCAAATCAACCCGTAAGCGGCGCGGGAGTATCGTAGCCAGTGCACAGGCCCACAACGCCATGCAAATGTCTAAACTGATAAAGCCATCAAAAATTCTTTAACATGTCATAGGAAAAACCATCTTCCCCTGATAATTTCTTTGGAGAACTGGGAGAAAGGTGAACCTAATGACAACGTCTTGGCCTCAGCCACACCAGTGGCGGTCAACACACATGTCAATTGTGGCTCACAATGTTACTTTTTAAGCCTACGTATAAATTGGCTTCTTCTTGCCATTGAAAAAGGACCAGTTCTACTATAGTGTCATGGTCCACCCATAGGCATTTTGCTATGTATGCAAAACTGATTTGTTCATAAGTTACCAACTGTGAGTGTATGATATTTATGAGCTGCAACGCATAACTTTTTTGATGCGGATCATAAAGATCGTGCTAATACCGATACAGATTTCGGATTGATAATATGGTTTGAGAAAGAAGATGTTGGAGATCAAGAGGGATCTCTTTTCCAGCTTCGAGCCCTTACAAGGGAATATTCACATCATTTGGGCTAAAAATAATAATATTCATCATGAGCTGCCGATCCAATAACCATAACTAGATCAAGTATCAACTAGTGTTGGTCTGGTATGGCATCAAGTTACAACGAACTCCTAGATAGAACCACATTCTAGATATCCGTTTGAGGTCCTTGAGATGATCAAATGTACTCAGAGCGTGGATTTTTAAAGACCCTTTTGATACGAGACCAACACTAGTATCAACCAAAAACTACAACAATTCAATTTTCAAAAAATTCCAACACATCAGCTTAATCCTTAAGCGTGCAAGGAGCCTTCTGGAACCATGCTTGATTGTTTGGCTTCAGTCAAACGCTGATTTTCACCTATTTTCCAATTTCAAATTTCAAATGGTCACAACTAAGAAAGTGTGGGGAGCTACCTTCTACTTTCTGGTCCAATACACTATTCTTCAAAATTGTTTAAACTGCGTTATTTACAGCACTTTGAAGCTCAAAACCCTAAAATTCCAATAGACACTGCAAAAGATGTTTTTTTCTATCGAATTTCTTTTTATGTAAGCTCAAGAAGCCTGCCACCTACACCTTGTTGTTCATCACTATTATTTACATTTCCCCTAAAAGAAAATTCAAACTATTCTAAGCTTTTTTGTAAATAGCTTAATTTTTACAAGAAAAAAGCTTTGAAAAATCTAATAATAATTTATTTATTTAAATAATGACAAAAAAAATCAGAGTAAATCAGTTCAACAATACATTGTGTGAGAAAAATACCAAAATAATATAATATATTTTAAAATGCGAGGAATTGATGAGGTTTGACCGGGTAATTGCCGTGTGGACGCTTAACCCTTGAACGGCCCGAAAGCCCTTTCTGGCCGTATAGTATATTCTATATTCGGTGGTATTTCATCAAATAACAATGACCAAATACTTTTCAGTACAAAGTAAAATCAATAATCATGATGCTATGTGTATAATAATATATCACAATTCATGTATTAAACTACAATTGAACAATTATAAGGTTAAATACGGGTTGTAGAGAGGGACCCCCAAGGGCCTTTTTAAGGGTTAACCCCTAAATGCCTAGAGCCCTCTCCAAATTTGGCAGTTTTGCAAAGATGCATTATAAATGCAACCTAGAGAGATATTTTGAACTTGATATATGAATAAAAGTTGTACATTATGAATTTTAGATTCTATCCATACGGTTAGATCTATGATTGCTATTACCAATAATTTTATATAAAATTTGAAACGTGAAATTCAAAATTATTTTGTAATTCAATTACGAATAAGATATTGACAATCTACGGATGAATTTTTTCGTGATTGGTTGAAATGTAATACTCTAAGTGTAGTGACTTTTGGAGATTTTTTGGTTGCTTAATTTTATGAGTTGACTTTTTTTACACTGAAATCTTCAAAATTTTGGGTGAATCACTACAACATGAAATGAGGCATAAAAATTTCACAAATCATCCCCTTTCTAATCGGATCACATATGCATGAAGCTAACTTCCCATAGAATCTACAGTAAAAATTCCACACTGCTATAAGTGCATGACGAATGAGAAATTATGGATGAAATCTGTACATCGTCCAAAAAATGGACGCTTAAGGGACGTCCGCACCTGGCGTTATGGCCGCGGTCTTTGAGCTGAAATAGCGCTAACATTTACTCAGCGTTCACACTCGGGTTCGTTGCTATCTACCGAGCCTACGTGTGTGCCTACATGGTACCCCAGTAAGAGCGGTGGTAGGGAAAATAAGGGCCGTTACTTTTGCATGCACTACAGGATAACTGCCAGTTTAGTAGGAGAGTAGAATCTTGCGAATTTGTACATGTGCGGTTTACGGGGGCGGTCTTATCTACTGGAGCCCGGAGTGGCAAATTACAAAAGAGCGTTGGTTGGATTTAGCGCGGTTGAGTCGGCAATTGGACACTACCCGGCGGCTCTACGGCGACCTTCGAGAGCAGGTGCGGCTGCTATAAAACGCAATGTGTTTGGGAAGACCTACCAGAAATTGGAGATCTCGATCGCAGGTACGCTGTCGCTCCGTGTTGTCGCACTTCCCTGCATTGATTTCCTGTACCGTTTCTGATTTCCTGCAAAGTTTTCATGACATTTCTGCGCTCATCTGTGTTTTTGGCCTCCCTGTCTTTCGTAGTCCCGATTGTTAGTGGCACTCATGGATACGGTTGCCCAGCCACTGCTAGGATCCTTGTTTGGGGCCTTTGCATGAAAATTATACTTGCACTGTGATCATCTCTACTGAGTCCCAGTTTTCAAAAGCATCACTCAGTGCGAGTACTCACAGGTAGCTAGTTTTCGCTGAAGCATAGTATTCACAGGTTGGTACTTAGCGTTGAAGGGTACTCATTACTGACGCTCTGTTCATTGCACACCCGTACTCATGCATGCTGAGTCTTCAATGTCCACTTTCACTTAGTCACGGCAGTGATGAATTGGATAGTAACTGGAGTCCCAAAAATTTCGAGATTCCTCACTGGTTTGAGTAGAAATGCAGCTTTGGCCTTTTTATTGTCATTTATTTGCTCTGAAGTTTAGACTTCACTCACCTGTGAACACTACATTGCAGGATTCTTGAACTTCAGAATGGACAATCGCATGGACTCGCAACTGTGCAACGCCCCTACTCGTCCCACCGCCCCTATTCGTCCCACCTCAATGCCAGTCGATGGTATGTTTCATATCTCATCATGAATTCATGTGCATTTTAATTTGCTCTTTAAATTATACATAAAAATTGTCATGTTAATACTATTGAATTGTAGGATACATGTTATGTACGTTAGAATTCCATGCTTCTTCCGAGACTAGACCTGCAAAACACACACACACACTCCGATGCTTCAATGAGTACTTGCTAGAGAAAAAAAAACACGCAAACACGGTGCTAACGACCTAAATGTGTTCGTTTTACAGGTTCTATTTTGATGCCAACCTTCGGACCCCCCAGACCAATGGGCCATGCTACGCCCATTGTGGGAGTAGCACGGGCTGCAGCGGTGGCTTCTTCCACGCCAAGTTCTAGCCAGTCCAAGCGGGCTCGTAAGGACAGAGGGCCGAATTGGCTGCCATCGGAAATCTTTGCCTTCATATCGGCCAAATGTGAGATGTTCCTAGAGGAGTTGGATACGATCGACGGACGCGACCTAATGACCCCAGAGACAAGTAAGTGGCTTCGAGTTTCACAGTATGTTATGCAATCTGGATTCTCACCGTGTTTGCGTGATGGAGCTGCATGCAAGACCAAGTGGAATCAATTGATTCCGGACTACAAAAAAAATTCTGACTATTTAAGCCGCACGGGGAGGAACGCACCTGATTATTGGGACATGAACTCGGCGGAACGCAAAGCAGAGGGCCTACCACGACTATTTGGTCAAGATGTTTTCGATGCCATACACGAGTGGTATGGGAACCGCCCCCAAATCCAGCCACCACACATCAGGGACTTGCTGTCACCGAACGACGGGAATTATAGGCAACCTCAATACGACAGACAACAAGAGGAGGAGGTTCAGAGTGAACCCGAGACGGATGACCCCATGGACATGCCGCAACCAGATCCACTGGAGACAACAGAAGAGTCTTCACTGCCGCGGTCGCCTCGGAGGAGCACTTCCACGCCGACTCGGCCTGCAGTTCAACCAGATGCGACGCCGAGCCCGGTCTTCCGTCCATTCGCCGGCCTGCTAGCCGGAATTCACCCGCAGGTAATTAGCTCGTCCGACACATCCCAATACGCAGTGCACAAGAGACCGAGCAATACAGCAGTGAGGAGAAAGAGTGTTTCGGGCCATACCGTGATTGCAGAAGCAACGAAGGCCACGGGTACAATCATGGCGGCTCAAATGCAAGAAATTGCTGACGCGAGTCGCGACCTCGAGCGTTCTAAAATTGAGGTGCAACTCAAGCTTTTCACGGAGCAAATGGCATATCAAAGGGAGAAAGATAGGCGTATGTATGAGAACGCGACAATCGCAAACGAAAATGCAAGACTCGCCATCATGAAGCAAGGTGAGATGGTCAACTGTTTGTCACAGCTCTCCAATGTTTTAAGTAATGGATTGACCATGTCAAACCGATCAGCACATTCAACCATGGCACCTGGTGCCCATCCCCTCTTTGGGACAACACCTCCCTTTCTGTATACGCCGAGCCAGAGCGACTCTACTGCCCACCAACATGGAACTGGGCAACCAAACAGCGGTGGCCAAATCAATGCTGCGGGACACACTAACTACAGTGCCGGCCCTGCCACTACTGTGACTGCCTTCCCTGTGGACCCGGGTACTACTGTGACTGCGGCAGACATGGCGAATGGACCGGGCTCTACTGCAGCAACAACTGCTGCAAACACTGCAACTGAACCTACAACACTGACACCGACACCAACGCCCTTCAGCACTGTTGACGACCATGCTAGCCCCATTTGATGCCCACGCCGCCTTAACCCCCTCCCCCGCCGAAAGTACTACAAGCGGTGAACCTGCAGTCATGGAGAAGAGGAGAGTTAGAAAAATCATATGGATAGTACGTGCATCTCAGTTACCATATGTATGCTTACCTTTTTTGCAATGAAACAATCGTGCATTTGCAATTCCTTTGTCCAATTTCATGTTACAGAATGCAAACAACTTCGAAATGCATACAGAAGTATATGAAATTCAATGTTGCTTTACTTTAGGAATTGCTTACAATGCATGTCCATGTGCATCATGATTGACGAGAAGGAACTGGATTACCTGTGAGTTCACGGTTGCTGTCGTCGTTGCGTGCTAAGGAATACTCCCAACTGCGCACGCTTCACACTCCCTGCAGCAGCAGCAGCAGTGTCTCTTAGAGCATCGGCGGCATCTACTGCATCACCATCTTCGTCTACCACAGCTCCATCCAAGCCCTCGTTGCGAAGTACTTCGAGAAGCTCCTCAACCTCTTCGTGTGACTGCGCCAAAAGAATGTTGTGCAGAATTGCGCAAGACAGGATTACATCCGACAAAAACGTGACTTGCAGGTCGGACTTCACCAACAATTCTCTGAATGATTGCTTTAGAATGCCGAAGGCATTCTCAACGACGCAACGGCCCCGCCTCAACCTCCTATTGAACAATCTCTCAGAGAGAGACAACTGACCTTGACTCTTATGGGGCACCATGAGCCACGGAAGCAGAGGGTAACCGAGATCCCCAATAATATAAGGAGAGAAGCCATAGACTGTGTGGTTCCCAGTCATCAAAGTGTTGTGCATCTCTAAATTGTAGAGTGATGACCGACGTAGCATTCGGGAATCGTTCGTAGAACCTGGCATTCCCAAGTATAAATCTAGGAATCGTTTATCACTATCCACAACTGCTTGGCAATTGAGTGTGTAACCGCCACTCTTGAAATAATAGTAATCTGCGGGTCCTAATGGAGGCTTTGAAATCGCCACGTGCATTCCGTCTATAGCTCCCACAACACCAGGTAAACCACAGAGTTGGGAGAACTTGGCCTCGGTATCTCGCAACCTCTGTCCAGGTGGCCACACAATTTGGTGTCTCAACGTGTCATTTATAGCATTCACTACCTCTCTGAGCACCATCGATACGGTACTTCTACCGATAGCAAACATCTCACTACACACAGTCATATTGGCCCCATGTGAGAGTTTGAACAACGTACAAGCTACCCATATCAATACTGGTATTGCAAGCCTGTACCGTGTGTTCTATTTTTGAACATGAGGCCTCAAGACATCTGCCAATGCTATAACTGCTGGTTTGGTCATGCAGAACATTTGCACCCATCTAGCATTATCGTACTGTTCCAGGAGGAACTGACTGAACCATGTGGTAGATCTGGGCTTTACCCAGTACCCAATATCGTCATCCAAGAAATTGAAGGATAGGAATAACCTGAAATGGTTTAGAGTTGCGCGCATTTCATTGTGTGCATCTTGGAATTGACCTTGCAGATTCTCTGCTATGCCCAACATCGGATCCTCCTCACTGTCATCGGCTTCCATCAGAGCTGGCATAACGGGAGCGTCATTGCTATTCAACAGCAATAGCAACACCCACACACTGAAAGCAATTGCATTTGAGGGGTCGGCCAAGGGATTCATTGCAAAACCTTCTAGAATTCTGTATCATAAATCCGACCCTATAGAAGTTAAAAACCGGGATTCAGTTTGGCATTGACAGTGACATTGACCTAAAAAACGCTGGCCTCCTTTACAATCTGTTGCACTAATCAAACAGACCAGCAAACCCTTTCAAATAGACCAGCAAACCCTAATCCCTAATGTACATGTCATTCTAACAGCACATTGAACAATGAAACAAGAACAGAAACATACTACTGCAATTACAATTGTGGACAGTCATAGACCCACACATGTAGATCATACAGAATCCAAAAAAACTTGCACTGTACGTATCCAACAAAATATCATGTATGACAGTATGCATGACTGTAACCTCAAACCTAAATTATTGTAGATGCTGTGCAATGAATCCAAATGTTTGCGTACCTCAGTTTTGGTTCCTCCACATCTGCCGCACCAGAAATTCCAGGTGCACGGTGTAAGGGAACTCTCAAAGCCCTGCAAACATGAACGTAATCACACCCCAATGAGGAAAGGATCGGCAAAGACACAGTGGGCTTCCAAATCTGTAAGCAATGGGAATGCTGATTTATGCGGGAAAAAATAAAATTTGTAGACAGAAGAATACGTACCTCTGCTGAATATGCAAGCACACAGCAATCGCCACGGTCTGAGTACGAAGGTGACCGAAACCCTAATTACAACAGTCACGAGAAAAGATATGTCATGAAAACGTTGCCACAGGACAACAGCCTCATTGTATGTTAAATCCGGAACACCAACGTCAAAGCAGGAAATGCATGACAACAGCAGCAAGCCCTGCGGATATTAAACAGCAGATAAGGAAAAAAAAAATCGCGTTTTCAGAGAGAGAATTATCTGTACTGCGCGAGCGCCGAACACGACTGCGAGGTTGCCCTCAACGACCCACAATCACTGCAACGTGAAACAACAAAACACAGCGAACGCTCCACCACCACGCCAGAAAATGCGGGCAAACACTCAAACCGCACCGCAAAACAGAATGCGCCACAAAATTCAGCACTTCGAGCGTCAATCCACCTGCAGAAACAGTCACAGCGCGCAAGAAAATGGCGCACAGGAACAGCGACTCCGCACAAAGAATCACGGTCGTCAAGCGCACTCAACTGCCGCTAGCACTTACACAGAATCGCCCAAACACAGAAGAAATAGCAGGAGAGCAAGCGGGGGAGACGAGTTGATGTGTTCCAAGGAAGTCACAACACTGTGACAGAAACAACCCACTCTGCATCGCCATCAGCTGAAAACAACAAGCACCCCCTGAACAGGTGTGACACGTTGGTAAAAAACTAGATAGGACTTGCTTACATCATCATTCCCCGTCTATAATACCCCGTATGTGTGAACCCTTAATACGTACTTTTCCCCGTATAGTACGGAAACCACAACCCTCAACCAACTCCGTGTGAATACGGACAGGGCTATTTTAAATCTGCGTCTTACAGGAAAGTAGGGCCCATTAGTTAAGGCCAGGTGTGAAGGGCCCTTTAGGCAGTTAGGGGTTAAGGGTCAAATGGGCGGTATAAGGGCAATCTATAGACTGGTATCCTAGACTCACTGGTATCCTAGACTTACTGCAGCAGCAGCAGGGTTGCGAAGGCAGAAGAGAAGGGCTGTGCAGGAATGTCGGAGCTCCGCCCCTTTTGATTCCACGCTAGTACCGTCTGTCTCTTCAGCTGCGTCCGGTCTTTGTTTTGTTTGCTGAATCGGTCGATCTTGTGCGACAACAGCTTCGACTTGGTGCGGACTGCCAGGGTTTCTCTCTTCATTCACGTAGCCACAGAATCTCTATCAAGCTTGCTTGACAGCCTCGTAGCTAGCTGGAATTAATGTTTTCAGTTCGACGTCGCCACTTCCAACTTTCTTTCTAACCGAGGTATTCCATGATCTGCATATATTGTTTAGCATGTGACTTGTTGAGCAACTTCAACGTCGTTAGGTTGTTTTTGAAGAGAATCGGATCTTGTTGTACAGGTATTCCATCTTTGTGATAATTGTAACATCTGTGGCAGGAACTGGGGTAACTTGTTAAGCATGTGTGGTTGACTTGTTGTTTTGCTGACAATGGAGCTCTGGTTTTGGATTTAGCCTGCGGAGGAAGTGCTGTCACATAACACTAAATTATGAGCGTATACGATACTTGTGAAGTGGAAGGAGATCAGAAGACTAAGCACCTACTGGTAAGTACTGGATCTTGAAAAAGCGAGTTTACAATAGACCTTAAAGAACATTTGACTAAATCAATTTTTTTCTGTATTTGGATTGCAAGTTTTTCTTGTCATGTGTGAGGATATTCTAGTGTGGAATACTGCAGCCGTTCCGTTTAAGAACCAGGGTATGATATTGAAACTTGTTTCGGGCCTCTGATATCAGAAATCTTGTGTTTACTTCTTTTAAGAAGGACTTCTACATTTATTTTTACGTCTTTTCGATGTTGGGGTTTAATTTTGCACAAACCTGATTTTCCAGGTCCAGGTCTGTGTCCTCCATGATTGGAGGCCTACACCGGTGCGATAGAAAAGGAGCTTCGCTGCAATGGGTGAGTACATCTAGTTTGTATACCTCAGTGTCGTAGGAATTTGCAGTGGGGTTCATTGTCAGATTAATGAGAATGTTCATATGCATCTCTCGTTTGCTGGGGGAAGTCACTGTATGTACTTTTTAGGTACCACTTGCAACAACAAAGTATTTAAAGGTACCCTAAAAAAAATAAAAGCAATTCTTACTATAATTAATATTATTTAAGAATATTCTCATTTTAATTCTTGTAATCAATTTTGAGCATCCTATATTAGTGTATAAAGATTACCTTCAAAGATTTTTTTGCACCCTATATTTTTTTGCACGCCAATTATAATTTTTTGGAAGTGACTCCCCCGAGCTCGTTTGTTGTCTGTGGAGGTTTTTAGAGGAAAGGTTTACAGCTTGGGGTTTGGGGCTGCGTTTAGGATCATGCTAATCAAGATTGTGGTCAGCACTTGAGTGAAAGAGAATATCTCTTTGCACTAATTTCCCCATTATAGTTGACGAAATTTTGAGTTCATGTAGAAACACACCTAAAACTGCACTTTTGAGCAATTCAGCATAGTTCGGGCACAGAATATTTTTGTAGTATAGCAATTGAAAATGATGATTTTACAAGAAAAAAAAAAGAATTTGTGGATAAGCCATGTAATTGCTATGGAAGTTGCCTAGGCCTCTTAAACCGTCCCATAGAATTGTCCAAAAAAACCAGTCCCTATAAAATCCAAATTTAATCAATGAAAGTTAACCTCTAAAGGACCAAAAGCCCTCGTGTTTCTTTTAGGAGTTTTGAGTAGGTTCTATGTAGATTTCCTTTTGTTCAAATTTATTTTTCTTTGACCAACACATACAATGTTCTTCACTGATTCTGGTGATATAAAATTTGGTTCCATCTAGAATGTTTTTTTCACAATGTGATCGATTGAATTTGTCATTTTAAAACCATGAAACCTTGGTCCTTTAAGGGTTAAATACGGAGATTGTTCAAAAAGCACTTTATGGGATGGTTTCAGGGACAGAATTTGGTGTTTCAATCTTATGTCACAATAATAATTCTGATGTTGTTGGAACTCTCAGATTGGGAAGGCCAGATGTGGAAGGAACGCTGTTTGAAGGAGTTTCCAGAGTTGGAAGTGTTTGAAGAGGTCAGGGAAGCGGACTTAACGAGGGCTAGTGGCTCAACTTTGAAACCAAGCTTGGAGAGGGAAGAATGTATATACCGACATCTCTTTCAAGAACTGAAGGAGGAGCCCCTGATTGATCAAAGCTGCATTCATGAGGCTGTTAGTGCTTCCAGTACCGACAGTGCTCCTGCCACCGACAGTGCTCCTGCCACCGACAGTGCTCCTGCAAAGAGTATAGTTCACACCTTATATCCCACGCCTCCTGAGCAAAATCCATCTTATTACTGGTCAAGTACTGATCAGGAAGATGTTAATTGCCCTGAGGCTCTCACGTACCAGCTGGTGTCGCCCCTGTGCATGGTCCATGAAGTTTGCATTCAGCCCTTTCAAGGTACTACTTCAAAACTCCCCTCCTTGTATCTTGTTTTACTGAAGAGCTTATTGTGTGTGTTTTTGTTAAACTCTTCCATGTTTTGAAGTGCAGTTATTGTAGATATGCTAATAACTGTACACTGCCAATCACCGTGCATTTCAATGCAAATAAAACGATCAACAAGGTGCATGGTACTGTGCCAAAGGTGCACGGTGATTGGCATGATGACCATATGTTTTTTTAAAGAAGCTCCTATGAAGAAATCAGGGTGCTTTAATTCTTTCTTTGACACACATCTTATCTCTTGAGTCTGATTTTTTGGAAGAAGGCAGCCCTTACATCAATAATTTTCATACCTCTTTGACAGTACAATTTACCCTCCATAATATGACAGTCCATAATATGATGATATTAGTGTTTCAAGCAATACACATGTGACAAGTCATTTCTGTGACTGCCACCTTGAAGTTAGGGCTTCCCAAACATGTCATAATAGAGAGGGACAACTGTAGTTTTTAAGATTGCAACTTGTGAGTAAGCAATGTTGTTGTACGGCATATTGATTGAATCCAAATTATATACTGGGTTTTTAATATGTTATCAGATGAATAGTAAGATCTATGGATGCACTCATAAAACAACGTAAGAATGTTATGTTGCACTCATAGAACAACTTTAAAGAGTGTTATGTTGTAGTTGCATCAATTGATTTTCTACTTAATTAAAAAAATATGTTTGTATTAACGGGCATCCATTCTATCTCTGTTGCAGCTATTCTCCAACAAGGGCAGCCCATATACTCAGCTCGGCATGTGCAAATTCGTCTCGGTCATGCAAGAACTGATTGTGATTCCGCAAATGGAAAAGACTACGTGTGGACATACGAATCAGAGAAATTCCCCATGGAACAGGTTCCTCTCATTTGTGCATCTGACAATAGAGATTGGTGTTTTGAGGCTAATGACATTTTCAGGGATTTTTTATTATTTTTAGCTTTCTCTAGTCCATGCAGGTAGGATTTAGAGTAATTTGAGGTCAATTTGGTTGTCTTTGTGATGGTGTGAAGGTGGACTCCATGCAAGTGTTCAAGTTGCCACGACCTATTCTGTGTATTGGAGGTGTTCTTCAAGTGGAATTTCTGGGTCGCGTGCAGACTCAGCAACTGGATCAACTTTACTATGTCTGGTATTTGCACATACACTATAAACCAATTATAGTGGTTTCTCTAGTGTCTTTTGCGCCTCTTTTTTTGTATGTTTGTGTGGTGCATACCGGTATATGTTTTATTAGATAATGCCTTTGAGCACCTTACACACCAACCCCTGAAGGGCCAAGGTGAATAGTGAGATCTATAGATTTAGCTGTTTGAGTAGGTCCTATGTAGACTTCCTCTTGTTCAAATTAATTTGTTTTTGACCAACGTACGCAATGTTCATTACTGATTTCGGTGATATAAAAGTTGGTCCCATCTGAATTATATTTTTCACAATGTAATTGATTGAATTTGTCATTTTAAAACCATGAATCCTTGTTCCTTTAGGGGTTAACTTCATCTTGGGCTATTATACTAGCACCTTGTTACTTTGCTATGCATGCATGAACGTAGACTGGGATAATTTCAAAATTAATGACTCAATTTTTTTTTAGCCTTTAGGTGCTCACAACATTGTGGCGTCTTCTTACAGCATTCGTCACGTGAGTGTGGTGGGACGGCCACTCTTTGATTTCAAAGCTCATCTACCTGGAGATCAGAGTAAATTTTGGCTCGAGTATATAGAAATGGACAAGGAGAATGAGACTGGTGGTGACGGAGCCCATAAAAGTGGGGTTACCGACAATAAAGGTACCGACAACGAGGCTTTTGGGAAAGTGGAGGACATGGTGGTGGAAGATTCTCATATTGAAAAGGTGGAAGAGGATGAGAAGAGCGAAGAAAGGGAGGTAATTCGAGCCAAAAAAAGCGGGGTTTTGGATGATACCGACAATCAGGTTTTTGGTAAATTGGAAGACGTGGTGGTGGAAGATCCTCATATTGAAAAGGTGGAAGAGGATGAGAAGAGCGAAGAAAGGGAGGTGATTCAAGCCAACAGAAGAGGGGTTTTGGATGCTACAGACCACGAGGCTTTGGAGAAATTGGAAGACATGGTGGTGGAAGATTCTCATATTGAAACAATGGAAGAGGATGAGAAGAATGAAGAAAGGGAGGTGATTCGACCTAAAAAAATCAGGTTTTTGGATGATACCGACAACCAGGTTTTTGGTAAATTGGAAGACGTGGTGGTGGAAGATTCTCATATCGAAAAGGTGGAAGAGGATGAAAAGAATGAAGAAAGGGAGGTGATTCGACCTAAAAAAATCAGGTTTTTGGATCCTTGCAAGGTTACCGACAACGAGGCTTTGGAGGACATGGTGGTGGAAGATTCTCATATTGAAAAAGTGGAAGAGGATGAGAACAGTGAAGGAAGGGAGGTGATTCGAGCACCAAGTGAGTTCATGAAGATGGATATGAAGTTGGAAGCAATTCCGGAGGAAAATTCACGGACCAGTGATTACTCTCAGGATACCGAAATCACTGAGGATAGCACAAATTCTGGCTCAGGAGACTGCACACCACAAGTTGGTTCAAGCTCTCAATCGATGAGTGTCAGATCTCATGAAACTGGTATGAGGACTAATGAGAATCCTGTGGACAGTGCAACTCTTCATTTCATTGAATCGCTTGTGGAGAATGTGGATTCAAGGTTTCCCAACATTGAGAAGATGGAGAATGCAAAGGAGGATCGAAAGCGAGAATTCCATCGAGCCAAAGAGAATTTCATGAAGGACTTGGAAGAAGAAAGAGAGAAACGGGTATCGTTGAGGGATCACTTGTTGAATTCAGAGTCCAAGATCAAGTTCAATCATCATCAATGTAAGCATTTGATTGAGAGCTACTTGCAGTGTGAAGTTCTGTTTGCGGATCCTGAAACTTATGCAGATATCCCTGTGAACGGACCTCTTTATGAGAAGAATTTGCAACAATTGAAGCCAGCGTTTGTGGAGTTGCGAAGAGTTATGGAACATGGAGTCTATCTTGTTGAGGAATGTACAAAAGAGCAGTGGATTCAGAGCCTTGCAATGTCAATGACGACGTCACAGAGAGTTAATAACAAGCACCCTCAATGGGAAGTGGTAACATCTTTCTCCCTAAACCTCCAAGAGTTTCAATGGATCCTTGGTGTAGTTCGCAACATGATCGCCAATCTTTGGAGTCTAACAAAACGAATCTCTGATGATAAACAACTGGCTGAGTATTTCCAGTTTCAAAGATTCAACTTGAAACAATTGGAAGGCTCACAGAGGGAGATGGAAGCAATGGATCAAGAGTCCCTGACGAAAACTCTTGTTGAATATATTGAGTCTCGCGAGGAGAATCATGACTTGGCGAGTTTCATTTTGAGGAAATTGCAAGGGCAAGATCAAATTGAGAGCATTGACATAGGCCCTGCGAAAGAAGAGGATAAAATAGGAAAAGGTCAATTTGGCTCGGTTTATAGATGGAAGTGGAAGGGGTTAGAAGTAGCGCTCAAAGCATTCACGATAGAAGAAGAAATTAAAGGCCAAGCAGAAGGTGAATTTTCAAAACTACAGCATCCGCATATTGTACGAGTGTTGGGTCATGGAAGTGGCACGAGATCATACAATATTCTCATGGAGCTCATGGAAAAGAATTTATTTTCTCTTGTGCGGGATTTAGAAACAGACCTACAAGGTAATACCATCAATCTCATTTTACAAATTGCAAAAGCCATGAAACACATGAACGATTGCTTTGTGATGCACCGGGACTTGAAGAGTATGAACGTTCTAGTGAATAAATGCCAATGCAAAGGCCATGAGGATTGCTTCTTACTGAAGCTTGCAGATTTCGGTGAATCCAAGTACAAAGCTAAACACACCCAATACACGACTCAAAACAAGGGGACGACGGTTTATATGGCTCCAGAAATGATTAAAGTAAGTGGGGATCCGAAGAAATACACAATAGCTGCTGATATTTTCAGCTTTGCAATCACTTGTGCTGAGGTTTTAATCAGGGGAGCACCATATCCCGGCGAAATGTCGGATGTTCCAAGTAGGTTTAAAAAGCGAGTTAGAGAAGGACTGAGACCTGAACTCCCTACTACTTGCCCTCCTTTGTTATCCAAATACCTGGAGCGATGTTGGGATAAAACTTCAGAGAAACGACCTCAGCGATTTGCAGAGATCTGTGAGTTCTTATACTACTTGAAGGAGATTCAGTTCTGGGATGGAGCAAAAGTGAATTTGTCAAGCATCCTTGAGTATTCTGCACGAATGAGGGTAATTCATCTTGGCCTTGAGTATTGCCTTGAGAAAAACACATCTGGACGTTGGAGTAACATTACTGATGAGATGTATGAGCATGTGGTTATGCAAGCTACTGATTTGAACAAGTGGGGAGATCTTTCGAGTTCTAAAAGAAAAAAACAAATGATCCAAGCAGCAAATTACTTTGGAGATTGGACAACAAGCTTTGGACGTGACTATAAGAAAGCGGTTCGAATATTGCGAAGCTCTGATTGTGCAGAGGCAGCTTGGCGGTTGGGTTATTGTTTTGAGTTGGGTTTAGGTGTTGAACAAGATTTGGATACCGCTTTCATTTTCTATACGAAAGCCATTGAACTTGATTCTGATTTTGGGAGGGCACATGTGGAGCTTGGTCGTTGGTATGCAATGAAGAAAGATAATGAAAATGCTGCCAAGTATTGGAACACTGCTTTCGAGTTAAGATCTAAGGAAGGAGAGAAAAGCCCATTCATGTCCATTGAGGAGCAAATCACAAGGTTAACGAAAATGTCGAAAGGTCAACGCAAGGAAGTTGCACTGAGGATTCAAGCAATGACAATATTAGATGAGGGTGTAAGGATTCTCCAGGCAGCCAACAATCGTTCTCTCATCGAGAAGCTGCTCCTTGAGGAGCAATTGAATCCAGCTTTAGGGTTAGGGTTTTCTGGTGCCACCCACCATTCACCTACCGATAAGCTCAACTACATCAATCCGCCATATCCAAAGACTCCCGAGATGATCTCTGCGTTACCTTTGTCCGAGCCGATTCCTCCATCTCAAGCCGATCTTGATCAGGCAAATTCGAAAGAAGATGAGGCTAGGAAACTGCAGAAGGAAGAAGATGATATCATTCGAAGGATTTGCAAAGCCATGGATCGGTCCATCAGTTCGTTGCCTGCAACGAAATTTGTTCCACCTCAGCAACTTACAAGGCCTCATGATGAATATTTATCCCAATGCCTTATGGCGTTATCGCTTGTGGCGTTAGTGAGTTGTTCCCGTGACGGGCAATCGGGGTATTTCTTCACTTGCTCACGACTCTTGATTCTTTGCTTGCTCATCTCTCCTTGGGGCCTCTCCTCCGTATTGTCCCTCTTGCCTGCCCTTCCCTTGTTGACTGGATTCAAAAATTTTCTCCTTTGTGGTTTCTTGGTCATTACCGTTCTCTTAGTTACAGTCTTTGACATCAATGAGTTTCTGAGAGAACTGAAGATGAGGAAAGAGGAGGGAAAAAAAGAGAAAAAGAGAGAAAAAGGAGAAACGAGAAGAAAAACCGAATGACAACTCTTCTCCAAAGTAGAAATGTCCATCTGTTTGAGTA
Source organism: Pohlia nutans (assembly GCA_022496805.1). Taxonomy (NCBI): domain Eukaryota; kingdom Viridiplantae; phylum Streptophyta; class Bryopsida; order Bryales; family Mniaceae; genus Pohlia; species Pohlia nutans. The sequence goes on along the minus strand of CM040092.1, from coordinate 9,845,042 downwards.
AGGGTTTTATTCATTTGTATCTGAGTTCTTGGAAGTTGGGCACTTCCTTAAACCCTAAACCCTAAACCCTAAAATTCATAGTCTTCTAGGGTCACAGAGCAAGTATAAGACTTTCTTGATGCAAGGTAGCAAGATTGAGTCTCAAAATGGATCATATTCTCAAAGGAGGTCGGAGGAGATAGGGCTTCTTCTCAGTGCTTCATTCAAAACAGGTTCGAAGTTTTACACCCTCAATCTCATTTTCCACTTAACCCTAAAGGACCAAGGATTCATGGTTTTGAAATGACAAATGCAATCAATCATGTTGTGGAAAATATAATTCAGGTGGAATCTAATTGTATATCACAGGAATTAGTGAAAACATTGCATGTGTTGATAAATAGATTTGAACAAAAAGTAGTCTACATAAGACCTATTCAAAATTGTTAAGGAAAAAAAAAAAAAAAAAAACATGAGGCTGAATTCAAGTTTCTTAGTCCCTTAGGGGTTAACAATAAATTTACTTCAGTAGTTTGCTATGAAGACCATATATGGATCCAGTTGCCTTCGTATTCCTTTTTTTCTTCCAATTAAACTAGCCTATGAAAATTATGTAAGAGTGTCAGTCTTTCAACTCCTGAGGTGATTGTTTCATGGTCAACCAACAAGCCATTTTCTGAAGCTTTCACGTATTGCAGGTGGCTCAAATAATTTTCTTTCCAGCATCAAGAGGAGTCGCTTAATGCCAGTCATGCACACCTGGTCTCTGAAGACATTTTGATACTAGTCACACTTTTGATGCTGACCGAAATGTCCTTCAAATATCCTAGATGATAATGTTGTTAGTATTATCTGTTGAACTCATTCTACAACCATGAGCTTGATGGTTCAACTTCTAATGATATTAAGTATTTGTGACCACTTGACTTGACAGGAAAACACCACTCCCACTACTGTAGTGATTGGGAGTTGTCTTTGGCGAGAATATCAGTGTGTTTTTCTTACCCGTGGCTTCAAGTCTCAAGTTTACAGTAGGGGGTGTCACAGCGCTTTCGAGAAGTTGATTCTGTGAAGATTGAGAACCTGGGGAGAGAAATCAGGAGCCAATCGTGGCCATTCTCCACGAACCAAGCCATGACACCCCTTGAATGCGTGTGAAGAATGAGAACAGTAGTGAACTCGGGGAATTTACATGTGGAGAAGAATGAAGCTTCTCAATCTTCACATCCATTCTTCATGGAGAAAATGCCACGTACCCATTCTCAAGAATGGGAAGAAATCGCTGTGACACCCCTAGTGTGTTGCACTTGCTACGACTCCCGTTTGTCTCCACCACCGACTTTTGGTCTCTTCCACGTCTTCCAGGTCAGATTCTTTGTATTGTACCAGTATTTTTAAGATTTGTAAAGAATATATACAAAGGGTTTAAGAGTTCGCACAGATTAATGTAAATCATGCAAATATTCTTGTTGTGAAACTTTGTCTCATTGTGAATGTTGTAAGCTTAGGCAAGTCAGAGGCTCAGTACTCTTCATTCTATTTGTTGCATGATACACTATTTTGTAGCTTTAAAGCTAATTCAAACGTCATGAATTAGTGTAGCTATTGATGAACACCATTTACTTCCTTTGGATTTCATACACGAATGTGACGTTAGATTGACACTCTAAACAGAATGAAGAGTGCTTAAAATCACAGTTTTTAAAATTGGTGAGAATTTTAGAATTTTGGCACTCTATTGGTAGAGAATATGTGCTTGTGCATGAGCAGGGCTGGTGAATTCTTTGCAATTGTACAATAGCATGATTTTAGCATGCAAATTCAAGTTACAACTTCTAAATGTAGAATTCCCCTATGACCGGGGGTTGGAATAGTAGAGTTATTTTATTTCTCTCAGGGTTAAGATATTATTCTTGGTGTGAATATACCTCAGTCATGTTCATTAAAATAGAGTGTTTCAAAGCACCATAATTGTGATATTCAATTATATGAAGCTCTGAAAATTAGAGCTGGTATAGATTTGAGGTTCTAGACATGCTTATGAAATAGTGCCAATTTCTTGAAAAGTAGCCATTTACATAAAATTGAGCAGAGGTATTCATTCTCCTTCAAGTTGCAGAAGGTATTATACATGACTTTGCTAAGTAAAGACTGTTCTACTTGATACCAGATCTTGATTCTTGGGTTGCAATATGGGTGATTGTAATAATGACTTGTTTTATTTTTTTGTCACAAGTTTTGTACTGGACTTGTTTGCATGTGCTAAAGGCCAATTCCAATTAAAATGCTTAGACCTACAGCCATTCAAACTCAATATTTTTCACACTACATGCTCCATTTTGTCACCCTATATGAATGAAAATTATTTTACTCTAATACTCACAAATCAAAACTACATTTATATCTGCAATAGGTCATAAATTTTCAGGTGAACATTACATTCTGATAAGGGCCAGTTTAGACTATGGACCAAGTCGTCATCCCATGCCCACTAAAATATGTGATGGGTTTTGTTTCAAAAAATGCAATGGGCCTATGAACTTTTCCCGGGACGGCTTGGGTTTACATTGTAGGAATTTATTTATTTTAAATGACGATAGGCTTCAAGGACCCCAAAAGGCCTATAATGTGGCCAAGTCAAAATTGCATTGACTTTAATTCAAAAGTGGCTTTACAAAAATGAGGTCGTAGACTAAACCCTGAAAGGTTCCTTGGGGATAGTAGATACGTTCACGTATATTTGGCATTTGTTGTAAGAAGTTCCAAATTGGGACCCCAATAGTTCATTAAAACCATGTAGACATGAAGTTTAACTTCACTTTTTATCCCAAATGAGATGTAAAACCATGTCAAATACAATGGAATATTGTTGTATAATATTGGTCAGAAAAGCCTTAGAGGAAATTTGAGGCTTCAACAAGGCTGCGTGTTACTATTCCCAAATATATATATATATATATATATATATATATATATATATATATATATATATATATATATATAAAATTAAAATCTGACATGGACTTTTTAAATACTTTTAAATAATATTTTATTTTAAAATTGTGTTTTTAAATAAATTTAAATTTAAATTTTATTATAAAAAAACTCCAATATAAAATTAGTTTTTGGCACAAGTTTTGAAATGGTTCTCTAGAGGCTTCAGATCTCTTCTAAAGTGGTTACCCCATTCCCAACTGAATAAGCTGATCTTGCATGGGAAATTAGCAAAACCCAGAGGACCAAATTTACACAAATGTGCCAAGTACATAAAAAACCAATGCAAGTGGTTTGAGAATTTTAGGAGTCATTCCAAATTAGTTATGAATTTCTGAATGAACAAAGGTGGCCTTTCCAATTCCAACACCTAGACTCCTCTATTTCCGCCCCATACTCCACCATACATTGCCTATTTCCACTTGGGTATTCCCCAATCCCATCTTCAAATTAGAATCAACCGTTTACCCCCATGGAGTCAACCATGTCCACTAAGCCACGGTCCCACTGCTTGTGACACTCATTTCCAACACCCCGATAAACCCTAAACCACCATCTGCCACTAACCCACTCCTCCCACTCCCATGAATGTTGCTCAACTTTATACTAACACATCTTAATCCCAGTCTTCTCCGCCCCCTAAACCATTACTCCCACTACTATTTCTGTCCAAAACTCAACCCATTTCCAACTGTCCATGAAGTGACATTGGATTTTGAGTTTCCCACTGTGGGATTTGGAGCCAAACTATAGGCGTTGGAATAAGGAGCCAGTTGGGAATGGGGTAACCACCTTAATGGCTTTCTAAACCTTTAACTCCTAAATGCTCGACTTTTGAATTTTAAGTTTCAAATTTATAAAAAAAATATTGGTGATTGCAATCATTGATTTAACCATATGGATAGAATCTAAAATTCACAATGCACAATTTTTATTCATGCATCAAGTTCAAATATTCCTCTTAATTGCATTTTATAATGCATCTTTGTAAAACTGCCCAATTTAGAGAGTGCTATAGGCATTTAGGGGTTAACCCCTAAGTGACTGATAGACCATTTTCAGGTCGCCGCCCAAACAGCAGTGATTGCCCATGGTCAGGAAATGAAAATTTTCAATTTTGATTTTTTGTCTAAATTGGGGGTCAAGATCATGTTTTAGTACTGTTTGATACATTTCATTTGCAATATTGAGGCTCACGAAGGAATTTTTCAAAGACAAAGACCTCAATATTGTCCTAGTGTTATAAAACTTACTATTTCACGAAACTAATGATGTTCACTCATTTGAAAATTTTGCCTTTTTAAAATTCTATAGAATGTCTAGTTTTAACCAATCATACCAAATTTCAAATTCTAAAAATAAAATTTGTAATTTTGGTGGATTTGAAATGGTATACGCTTCTAAATTCATTAAATGAGTATCTAAAACTAATTCTGAAAGTTGGACCCTACGGATAATTTCTAAACATCATGCTTTTCATTTTCTCTTTTGGACCAAACTTCATCAAATTAAAGTTGCAGAAATAAAATTTTATAACACATCTAAGTTTTGCCCTTACCCCCTCTGTCATTTAGGGGTTAACAAGATGCATGACTAAATTTGAAAAGAGGTTCAATTCATTAGCATTTTTTAAGAGACCTTGTAATGGATGGAGGTATGAACGGAAGCAAGAGATTTTGGCTAAATTGAATTATCCCTACAACTCTCCTCCAATTGGAAGAGCCTACAATTCATGGCATGCAACCTATGTGAGCTGAACAAAAGTTCTTTTGAGGTGCCCAATGAATCTCATTGACTTAGATTTTTTGGCAAGTCTAATCAAAGTATTGAAGCTGCCTTTCAACATTGAGGAGTTTCACTTTTAAACATTCCCCTAAGTGGAGTTTTGATCGGATGGACAAAATTCCTATTGCATTGGAAAGAAGACTCGTTTACCTATGACATCATATTTTTTATTTTGAAAAAAAGTTAATTTTTGGACCTGGGCAGCCAGAGAAAATGGGCAGCGATCAAAAAATGGTCTCTTGGAAGCTTAGGGGTTAAAGGTTACGGAACACAAAAGTTTCAAAAAATCACTTTGTCAAAAGTATCTCATTTCAAATCCATTCCAATAAATTTTACTCAAAAAATGTTAATATTTCGTTTGTAATCAAATTTAGAAGGAATTTTTATTTTTAACTTTCAAATTGTAATAATAAAATATTGATGATAACATTGGTGAACCTTACTGTACATATGGAATCTAAAATTCAAAATCTACAACTTCTTCTTTGTACATCAATTACAAAATATTCCTCTACTAGCTTGACCCGTGCCGGCCACCGGCACATAAAAAATTTCAAAATAAATATCAAAAGCTCTAAGTAGGCTTGGTAGTGAGATGGGATCACACAACCATCGTGACAACCATTTGTTGTTATTTTTTTAAATTTTAACAATGTAAAATTGACATCATAGAATTCTTTCTTGTTGAGTGTCTACAATTCTATATAATAAATGAAATTTATTCTTAAAGATAGTGTTTTTTTTTAATAGTCCAGAAATATATTTGAAGTGAAACTATGCGGTGACAACCCAAGACTCTGTCGTTGCCCTAAAACACTTCAAACAACCGAGTTGTGCATCACAGGCACCTTCTGTTCCAGATTTCTTCTGTTTCGGTCTGCCATCAAGATGTTTAGGCTTTTTTACGTCCTTACTCACGTCTTTTATCTTCTTGGGGTCAATTGCACTCTCCAAAATATCCTTCTTCGGCGGAGCAGGCCTCTGCACAGAGAGCTGCACATTTTGCTGAAGAGCTGTGTGTATACGAACCTCGGAAGGATCTCTCTTAGAAGGGGGCTTGTACACGGGACCCTCTTGCCTCTGCACCGGCATGATGATATATATCCTTCTACAGCTTGAGGAACCTGTTTTCCAAAACATCATAAATCATTACGACAATCTCCATCTGTTAATAACCAAAACAGACGAATGAAAGGAGCACCACAGATCACTATCACTAACCTCATACGTTCCACGATTATTTTTTCACACATCACTCTGGTTTCTTGTAATTGAAACCCACTCACGTGCTCGGTCGTGTGCCTCACCATGAACAATTGCCCCTAAGCATCAGCGTGCTGAACGTTAAGTGGAGGTGATCAGCATTAATTCTTTGGTCCCCGCTTGAGTGATCAACCACAGCACGGCTGAAGTTACTTCAAAGTTATTAATAAAAGCTGCGCAACAATTTCAAGAACACTCGCAGAATGCCAAGAACGCTCCAAGCAGGTTCCACTCCGGAACTTAGTCAAATAACCACTTATTCCATGTGTAAAATGTCATGCGTGGACAGACACACAAAAAACACCCTTCTTCCTTATTATATAGATAGCCTACTCCAAGAATTTTTGAGCTGATGCGGCACTATCTCATCGGTTCTAAAGAATATAATTTATGACTGAAGTTTACTTAATCTTACAGGGAATGATATCTCTGTAATGTACCACCTACTCCAAAACAAATCTTTGTAATGTGCTTTGAAATCATTCACTAACTCACAACCAGTGCTACAACCAATCTTACTATGAGTCACAACTTTAGTTTAACAATTCTAAGGCCCACTTTATACTTGGGGCCGGATTGAAGGCTAGCCCGAACTCTTTAAATTTCAACCAATTTCAACCAATAGGATCGCTCGATTCTTTCAAATCCAGCCCAAGGGCTTTATACTAGGGCCGGGTCGGAAGGAGCAGTTTTTCCTATGTGGCATGATTTTGGCGCCAAATCTTTGGGCCGGTTTGATGAAATCGGGACAAGGTTTGCCATGGCCTGAACTCCAAACTTGGGCCGGATTGAAGCGGGCCGGCCTTCCATCCAGCCCCAGCCTGTGTATATAGTTGGCCTAAAGAGACAACTGTCGTAGGCTATGTCACGTAGCTTCCTGGACTGAGTAAACTACGGGCTGTAGTGGGATCTCATATCTACCTACCGCGATGTGTATAAGTGATCACAAAAGAACTCCTAGTTTACTCAACCCAGGAAGTTACCTTGACCAAATAGTACTTTATAATGATTTTTCACAAATCCTTAATTTGAGGGATACCATAACCGGTTGTTGACTATTCAAACCCTAACGTGGCTCCATCCCATTGGCAACCTGTCACCATTGCCATCACAAGTTGCAACTCATAACCTTCTCTCCTCGCAACTTGCATCATGAAGATCAAGAGTTGTGATTGATAAGTGAACAACCGGTTATGTATGATAACCTACTCGATAACCCACCGTTGAGTGAAGTCTCCTACGACAAAAAATTCAGAAATTCTCTTCAACACAAAAATTAGCTGACAAAAATTCTCTTCAACACAGGAGAATTAATAAACTAGCGATTCTTTCTAACTTAGGTAATTTTTTTTTGAATTCCTTCTGTTTGTAATTTTTTTTTTGGAATTAATCTAATTTATTTAGAAACATATTATTATGTTCCAAAATAGTATATTATATGCCAAATTATAAAAATACATTTTTATTTATTTGAAAATGACTTTCAAATAATTTATTCAATTAAGTACAAATTAAATTGGTTGAGCGGAAGCTGTAAATTTGTGCAAAGAAGCTTATCCACTCAGGTTGCCCTGTGGATGGTTTTCTATGGAACTCATTCTCACTGGCCTTGTTTCTGGCCCTCTTCCTCAAGCAGACTCTGTTTCCACAGCTCTGTTGCTCAAGGAAGGCTAGCTATGGCGGTCACTCTTCCCGTTCTGGGCCTCAGCTCGCCTCTTCTCAAGCCCCTTCGCGCCTCCCCCTCTACATCTTCAGTGTCAAATTCATCTGCACTTCCTCTGACATGCCGCATTAGAGCCTCTTCCCGGCGCAATCCAACTGCTTCGAATTCAACTGACCCTGAGCTTCTTGAGCGTTGTTCGGGGTCTGGGAGGAGCACAGAGGTGGGGAGAGCGTCTGCATTGGCCGTTGCGGCTTCATCGCTGTTGAGTGCCGGAGCTTCCTTAGCGGACGAGGTTGTCGATGCTGCAATTGACGGGTCGTCCGATGTGGGAATTAGCACAACCGTCTCCGTTCTTTTTGTTGCCGCCACCGTAGGGCTGGTAGTGCTTACCGGGGGTGTGATTTACCTCGGCTTGACGGAATTCCTGGAGAAGCGAGCTCTTCAAGAAGAGCAGAAAAAGGTCGCGGAGGCAAAACCTAAGAAACCCACCAAGCAAGCTGTCAAAGCGGCAGCACGCGCAGGAGGACCTAAAGGATTTGGCAGCAGCAAGCGTAACGCGGAGGATATTGGCGGTAGCGATTGAGCAACACCAGGTTATTACCTTCTTGACGTGAATGGACCATGGCAGTTTTTAACCCTTAAAGTACCAAGAAGCCCAAATTGGGCCTTATGACATTTTTAGCAATTTTGATTAGGTCTTATGTGGAGTTCCTTGTGTTCAAATTTATTTATTTTTTATCAACACATGCAATGTTCTTCATTGATTCCGGAGATATCAAATTTGTTCTCATCTGAATTATATATTTCACAATATGATTGATTGAACTTGTCATTTAAAACCATGAATCCTTGGTTCTTTAGGGCTTAGAAGTTGCTGGATCATTCAATTTGCAATGTTACCATAGGATATTGCGTCATTAATGCAATCTCATTGATGATGTTGAGTAACAATGAGACTGTGGTGTCTGTAATGGGAAGCAGGCTTAAATTCAAACTTAGGCAAAATTGCACTGCATCAGCTTAACCCCTAAAAGACCAAGAAGCCCAAATTGGGCCATGTTGTTTTTGGCATTTTTGAGTAGATTCTAAGTAGAGTTCCTTTTGTTCAAAGTTATTCATGTTTTGATCAATGCAGGCAATGTTCTTCACTGGTTCCGGTGATATGAAATTTGGTCTCGTTTGAATTATATTTTTCACAATATTATCAATTGAATTTGACATTTTAAAACCATGACTCCTTGGTCATGTAGTGTATGCTTAGTGGAGTCTTCCTCCTCAATGTGTAGATCACCTTCCTTTTTTAGCAGGAAGAAGCATCTCGTCGCTGGCCTGAGAATTACAGATCGTGGTGCATGGAGATTCGAGAACAGAGTGCCGCCTTCTTTTTGGAGTGAGTTCCTTGCCACAAACCCTAGGAATAATTAGGTCTCTAGAGCTTCGTCATTGCCGGGAAAAGAATAGCACGTTTGACTGAACCCTAATCTAGACTTTACTCTCTCAGTTCCTTTTCTTTCTTGAATGCTATGCATAGTCGAAATGCTTTGGAGAGGCACTCAAATGCTTCATGGTTCTTAGTTGTCAAATGTGTGGCAATTTTCGGTTGGGTTTGATAATTGCAGGGACGTCGTAGAGTGATGAAGGTAGACAGGGTTTGAGGAGCTTAGTTATGTCCTCAAGGCGCTTGGGAGAAATTTGTAACATTTTTTTTTGGAATCAATGTACTGTACAGTGGGGTCCAACATGGAATGGCGTTTTTGGTTTCGCAGTGAGAAAAATTTCAGTACTGCCAACTTTGAAAGCCTCCCGAGAGCTCAAATATTGGTATTTTACCACGAAAATTTTACCAGAGACTTATCTTTAAGTTAATTATATGTATGCCAAATTTCAAGGCCAAAAGATTCACCAAAAAAACGTTATTCAAAATCTACCAACATTGGTAGTTATTCACTGCTGCCAACTTTGACAACCTCCCAAAGATTGAATTAATTTTTTTTTGCCATGAAATTCTTGGAAAAAGAACTTCTTTATGTTAATAACATATGATAAAAATTTCAAGGCCAGAAGATTAATACAAAAAAGATATTGACAATCTACCAACATGTGTAGTTGTGGGAAACAATGGGGGAAACTTTGCTACCAACTTTGACACCCTCCCTACGGTTGAGAAATTGTCTATTTACCATGAAATTTTTGGTACAACATGCTCTTTATGACAAAATCATTCATGCCAAATTTCAAGGTCAAAAAATCTATACAAAGAAAATTATTTACAATCTACCAATGTGTGTAGTTTCCCCCATTGTTTCCCACAACTACACATGTTGGTAGATTGTTAATATCGTTTTTTGTATTAATCTTTTGGCCTTGAAATTTTTATCATATGTTATTAACATAAAGAAGTTTTTTTTCCTAGAATTTTATGGCAAAAAAAAAATTAATTCAATCTTTGGGAGGCTGTCAAAGTTGGCAGCAGTGAAAACATTTCCACAGCTACCAATGTTGGTAGATTCTGAATAACTTTTTTTGGGTGAATCTTTTGGCCTTGAAATTTGGCATACATATAATTAACTTAAAGATAAGTCTCTGGTAAAATTTTCGTGGTAAAATACCAATATTTGAGCTCTCGGGAGGCTTTCAAAGTTGGCAGTACTGAAATTTTTCTCACTGCGAAACCAAAAACGCCATTCCATGTTGGACCCCACTGTACAATGGTTTTTGGGCTTCCTCAGATATCATTCTAAGTTGCATACTCACAAATGACTGGGAGTCAATGTGTGAATTCATTGTGGAGTGTAGCTGAGCTACACGGCAACAAATCTGTATCATCTACTGTAGCCATTTGTACTCCAGAACTTTTGAGGATCCTCGGTGCAGGTATCGATTGCAATTACCGTCAACTTTTCTTCCGGTGACAAATGCTTTCTTTCGACTTCTTAGAGCCTGTTTCTATGATTGTTTGCCTAAGCAGATGAGCAGCAAATATTTTCTAAAACAGCTGTAGATCATGCTGGAGGGTGGGGAAGGGGCCTGCCAGTATGTCACGGCTGTGGGTAGCTTGTTTGTAGGACATCATGGAAACTGGCTCTTAACCCCTAAAAGCCCGAGGGGTATTGAACAAAACATAGATGTATTATAATATGTGCCTTCCATATGTTTGATGAAGTTTGGTTCAGTAGAAAAAATGTAGGGCATCATCTCTACAAATTATCCGTACAGCCAAACTTCCAAAAATAACTTTAGATATTTTTTTGAGGTGATCTAGTTTGAAAATTTCTCTTGGATGGAGTTTAACTCGGATTGACATAATTCAAATTGCATTGGAAAGTAGACTTGATGTAGTATTTTTAAGTTTTTTTATTTTTTTCAAAAGCATACTTTTTTTTGTTTTGAGTAGCCTGTTAGATTTGGGCAGCGACCAGAAAATGGTTGTTTGAGCATTTAGGGGTTAACCCCTGAACGCCTGGGAGGCCAAAATCCGGCTTATGAATGTAACTCACTACCATAGTACCATAGTTGGGTTGCCAAGAATAATTCTAAAAAACAAAACGTAAAAAATCAAAAATTATGAGGACCAAAAAACAAAAATAGAATAAATTATTTTTAGCTATATTTTGATATTTCTAAGCTATTTTGGGCCATTTTGGGCCATTTTGAATCATCTTTTGCTCAAAAACGAAAACCAAGATTTTTTTAATTTTAGAAATGAACCTTATTTTTCAAAAAATATTAAATATTCATTTGTGGGGTGGCGACCCAGCTATGGTACTACAATATTGAATTCCAATTGTTACATGGATGATTTTCATCCAATTCTTTTCGTAAAGGATTTTTGTTGGTCATCCCATCTCTTCAAGTTAAATTCAAATCATTCAAGCTATTTTTGAATTTTACATGGGGTCTCAACTCCAAAAAGAGTCGTAAAAACAGTTCACAATGTAGTGTATTTTGGATTTTTTTTGTTTTTTCTACTTAAACTAAATTTAGGCCATGAAAAAGAGTCCTATTGAATTTGAGCTTAACGAATAAAATGAAGTTTACCAAGTCTAGTTTCTACTCCGCTTTGATTTTTTAGGAAACTCTAAAAACTGAGTGTTTTATTGGAGTTACAAGTTCCACATGTATTTCCATGGTATAGCAAAAAAATCTAAATTTAGGCACACGGATGGTTTTCATGTACTATAATGTTCTTCATTGTAATTTACACCTTTGGTAAAAAAATCGGAATTTTTTAGTACATTTTGTAATTGATATGAATTTTCTTTACAATCTCTTCAAAAAATCATAGTAATTTCAAATTTTCACCAAAATTTATGAAAAATTCATTATTTGTAGAAGATATATGGCTTCATCTACTAAAAATATTAAATCAAATACTTATCTTGTTTATAGTGGCAAAATTGAGTGTGACATATAAAGCATGATTCCATGGTCATAGGCCCAAGCATTTAGGGGTTAAGAAATTGATAGGCATTAGAACTACATATGCAAGATGATCATCTCTATTTTTAGTAAATTTAATTGTGAGAAAAAGAATTCAAATTTTTTTTCCATTCTATAGTATCTTTGTTTCTCTATGTAAAAAATTCTCATTAGTGAAACTTCAACATTTCCATGTTAAAAATGTTATTATATTGGTTATAGATACTTCTACCATAGTGAGTGTGAGAAGTGTTGTAAGAGAAATTTGGTGAATGACAAACCATTGTAGTGAGTGTGAGAAGTGTTGTAAGAGAAATTTGGTGAATGACAAACCATTGTAGTGAGTGTGAGAAGCGTTTTAGTGAATGGTGGATTGTAGGATTACCTAACTTTATTGGACCCTATTGTATACTAGGGGGTAGTAAAGATAAGTCTACCCTGCTGCTGAGTCCCAAAAATATGTAGGAGCAACTCGGAGAGGTCACTTCCAAATATTACGTAACGTGTGAACAAAGATAGGGTCCAAATAAATCTTTGAAAGTAAATTTTATAAATGATTTACATTATTATAGGATGCTCACAATTGATTACAAGAATTAAAATGTGAATATTCTCAAAATATTACTAATTATAGTAATATCTAATTTTAATTTTAGAGTACTTTTAAATACCCTTTGTTCACGCATGATACTCAAAAGATACAAAGAGTGACGTCCCCGAGAGGTGCAACAATTTTGAAATGCCATATTTTCTTAAAAAATAATTCAAATCAAGAATCGTAAAGCACGGTAGATATGTCATTGAATCAACTTTAAAAAATATCAAACAACTCATACAATGTTTTTGAATTTACAACTCGTCTTGTTTTTGCTATTGCAATGCCAATGGCCCCATGTACAGATATTTGTTCTCACTAAATTCATGAGGTTGGTACGATCTTAAAGTGGATTTATATGTAATTACAACCCTCAACCTTTATTAAAATCCTCCAACTTGTTACTTGAACCATGAGACATTGCCACTTGTCCATAACTCGTAGAAAATATCCCATGAGTGTTTTCGACGATATGAAAGGTGTAGCTACCGTCATATCGGCATTTGTCAAGGCATGATACGTGCCTTTCGGTTGAGGATACATTAGGAGAAAGGTGGGGTCTCCAAAAGGCCTTTGGTTTTCTCACGTGCAATGAAATTTCAGTGGTGCCCGCGCGTTTTCCCCGCTGGCACCAATGGTGCCACGACGCTGCCAGCAGTGCAGTTCCGTGGGTCGAACCAATCGACGGTGCCAGCACTGCCGACGCTGCCAGCACTGCCCACACTGCCGGCACTGCGGCTTTTGATACTGTCAGTGGGCAGCGACCTTCACCAATGGGAGGGGTGTTTGGGCAGCTTGTTCACATAACCCGGGCTGCCTTAGAGGGCCTTTTAGGGACCCCACATTTCCCCTAATGCTACAAAAAAAATCACACATTTCCTCTCTCACCATTATGAAGTTAGGTGTGGGGTGAAGCTACCAATTTTTCAAAAAATTGCAGTGAAGGGAAGGAAATCTGCTATTAATCCCGGGGAAGTCACTGTCAAGAATTTAAATAACTATAGGGTGTCTTTTATTCATTTGAGATAAAAATTATAAATTTATAGAAGTAATATAGGATGTTTTAAAACCAAATTGGGAATGTTTTAGGAATATTATTAGAATATATATGGAATATATCCTAAATATACTATAAATAGTAAAATATTCCAATTATTTCATAGCTCCCCATTAAATACCCTTTGTACGCTCATATGTACCCAAAATTTACACTAAGTAACTTCCCCGAGCTACTAATGCATTGGAGTATTGGAAAAGATGTTGTTCAAAAAGAATCTAGGCAAAGAAACAAGGAAAAATTAATCAAGTCATTGAAAGAGTGTGGAATGATGTGTTCAAGAAGATTCTTTACACCGTCATAGCGAGCATGTCCAACCGCATAATATTGGCGTGGTAGTTTATCTTGTAGGCCATTTGATTGATATATAGAAGATTTTATTATGTTATTTCTTCTTGTTGTCCTTGTTATATTGTGGTTGGAGTGCGTAATGTACAAAAACATGCACATTTTTTATTTAGTCAATTATACTATACAGATTATGACATCTATATATTTTGGTCCAGTGCACTGTGACTTCTGCCTTCGAGAGTCGTATAAGGTAGACGTACCTTAAACCACCACGACACCTAAAACAACCAACTTCTACATCCCTCTTTCATTTCAGGAAAGAAATGTAGGCTTTCATTACATGACTTATGCATCAATTGCTCAAAAGTTAACCCTTAAACGTACCACTCCTTTGTAGGAAAGTCAAACTACACAATTTAGCCTTCAAGATTTATCAAAATATATTTTGTAATATTTTTCATGCATGGAATTGAATGTTTCCTATCAGTCTTGAAATTTTCAGATTTTTTTAATTTAATACGGCCTTTTTAACAAATTTTTAAGTCAAATACTTCAAAAAATAATTTTTATTACAAAAAAGCTTTAAAAATTTAATATTTTTTTGGGAGCAGGTACAACTTACAATGGAGAATCACATGATATGTTTTCCATAGAAATTTTTTATTTAAATTTTGAAATTCGAAAGGTGAACATCCTATGTAGTGTAATTCAAACCTTGAGCTACAAAGCTTGCACAAGCAATAAAATACTCAATAATTGGAATTTTTAAGATTTGAAAAGTGGAGTACAAACTAGACTTAATAAACTTCATTTTCTTAGTTGGGTGTATTAGCAACAAAAGTCATCTTCAAGATCAAAATTGGGTTTGACCAACAAACGTTCAGAAACTGGACGCTGGGACGTTTAGGGGTTAAGTCATGTACCGACAACTTACATTTCCTCCCTAAAATGAAGAAAGGGTGTAGAAGTTGGTGGTTTAGGTGTTGTGGTGGTTTAAGGTACGTCTACCTTACTTGCTTTCGGTACAATATGATCTTTCAGCCATAATTTTGGATTGACAGGTTTCTTATTGGTTTTCTAAAAACTTGTAGCTTTTGCTCAATTTGGTTGAGACCTTGACTGTACTATTCAGTATTTATTAAATTGTGGAGCAATATCAAATCTCAAAAGGTGAGATGATTCATTTCTCTTAGCATAAGCAGCTTCCACAATTCCTCTGAGTTGAAACTCAAAATTAGTAAAGAATCTATGAAATGCATTTCATTCTTTAAATTCATGGTTGTGTGAAGCGAACCTAAGTTATGTAACAACGTACACTCTTCATTCTATGTGGTGTTGCTTTCTAAATAATGTTGCTTCTAGAATGATGAAACCAATGTAACTTAGTGAATTTGGAGTGATTCAAACAATTGCTAACCCACCACCACAATAATAACAGCAGAGTAGTTTTCATGGTCTTATATAGGACTGAGGAAGTAAATTTTATATATAGAATGCACTACACTACGTAGAATGATGAATGTGGTTGTGAATATACATGATATAAGTTAGAAAAAGATCTTTTGGAGCACTTGAAATATGAGGTTTTACAATATCAATTCTAACCCCTAAATGTCCTCAGCCCTCTCCACATTTGGAGAATTGCAAAGATGTATTATAAAATGCAACTAGGAGGGGTATTTTGAACTTGATGTATAAATAAAAGTTGTACATTGTGAATTTTAGATTCTATCCATATAGTTAGATTTATGATTCATTGCTATCACCAATAATTTTGTATAAAATTTGAAACTTGAAATTCAAAATCCTTTTGTAATTCGATTGAGAATAAAATATTGAAAATTTGTGGATGAAATTTGTTGTGATGGGTTGAAATGTATACTTTAAATGTAGTGACTTTTGGAGATTTTTTAGTTGCTTAATTTTATGAGTTGATTTTTTCAAGAGCACTTTTGAACTAAAATCTTAGAATGTTTGGTGAATCACCGCAACTTGAAGTGAGGCATAAAATTTCCACAAATAATTCCCTTTCTAATTGGTTCACACATGCGTAAAGCTAACTTCCCATAAAATTTATAGTAAAAAATCCACACTACAAAAAGTGCATAACGGATGAGAAAACGGAGTTTGATTTTGTACATTATCCAAAAATTGGACGTTTGGACAGTTAGGGGCTAAAGTATATACACCTCATAAGTGATTTCAAATTCCTAAATATTTCTAAAAATAAATGCCAAAATTTGTAGGAATTTTTTTTCTCAGATTATTTTAATATGGCAAACATAGAATCTTGAAAAATATTCACAATATTCCATTTCCCGAGCCTATTTTTTCAAAAGTATCAATTATTTGACCCCGTCCTCCACGACTCCACCTATGGTAAAGAAAGATATGTGTTTCTCAGGAGCTACACTGTACTAAACATGTACGAGTATACGTGAGTGCACAGAAGGGGTATTAATTTGAACACTGCCGTATTACGTATACATACAATAAACACATTTAGAGCTGAAAATATTCACGTATATTTACATTAAACATATATTTAAAACGGAATATATCTGTATACAAAGGTATTTAGACATATAACGTTTTGTATACAAGGGGATTTTTAGAAGGGGTCATGAATGCACGTGATTCTCAAACATAATGTAGAGTGCACCCCGGATGTGTTTATGAATGACACTCACTCATCTTTTTCACAATGGATGCAATCAAAGTAATTCTTTTCATTTACTACATGTAAATGGCCGCTAGGGCATTTAAGGATTATCAATTACTGATGTAGTAACTTTTGATTTTTATTGTCAGTATGATTTGATGCAGAAAATGATAGCTCGTTGGGGTAACTTATTACTTCACGTTTCTTGTGGTTCTTGATTCACACAGAAAATGACAGAATGGGGAGTTGAATGAACCATTCAAGTACAAGTACAATCTTTGGTCAGGCAAAACCGGGCAGGTCCACATGAGTCCAATTGAAGTCAAGTTTCTGAAGATAATAAGAGTTGCTTCCGTCGCAATAAAAGATCCAATAAAAGACAGAACTTATTACCTGTACGTAGTCATATGATACATGCAGAGGATGCTTCTTCATTGGCGCTAATTTGAAATTACACGAACCACATCGAATCTAGTGCTTGGCGGCCTCTACGTTTTTAGTCACATTTCATCATTTTAGTCAGACTGCGCTGCAAACAATCATAACAAATCGAGGGATATAGTACGGTACCGTAGTATGACAAATGCTTCATTCCATAGGTGAAATGCCAATGTAACCCATTCGCGACAAACATTGTTCATCCATCATTCATGCAACTTATCCTCCATCAAGTACACTATTCATCCATCAAGTACACTGCTATAATTACTTCTCATCCATTTGGTCACCTGCTACAAAAACGTGTAACTTGCCTCATCTCTTACCGGGGACTTGGCGGTTTCCATACTCGTAGCTTACATTGAGGCCATATTTCACAAACAGATATTGCAGCCAAAGCCTTAGTACTCTATTCAGCTGTCTGGGTTGGTAGGTCATGTCGAATAATTAATTTTTTTGTTCAAATGTTGTGGATATTTTTTAAGATTCTCTTTTTCACCATAGAAAATGTAATTTTCTTGAAAGAATATTTCCTAGAGGTTTGGGTTTCTCTTTTTACAATCACTTTTCGTCGACCCTTATAATTGAGTACAATAGTTGGTATCAATGTTCATTAAATGGTTTTTGTCCTAAGCTGTAATGGCAAAATGGGCCTCCAGTGAATTGTTGGACTTGCAAGGATGGTTGAAAGCATTTATTTGAAATTGCTGAAATTTTAGTTGAAATTGCTGAAATGGTGAAAGCTTTTGATTGATTATGACAGTGTTTTTTTACTACAATCTACAAAAATTCAACAGAATATTCACAATGATCTATGAAAATTTTAAAATTTACAAGAATTCTACATCTTTGTGCAGGATGTCATGTACTGCTTGGTAAATCTACATGTGAAAAATTAGGCTAAAATCACTTCAAAAATTGCTCAAAGTTCACTTTGTTTTGCAGTTGGACAACAATTTGGTAGAAGAAAGCTAATTTTAGTTATTTTTATAAACACCAGATGGTACATTGAGAACAAATGACACAGAGTGACCTACCCTATGCAAAGGTCATATTCAAACAAAAATTGAGTATTTTTGGAATTGTGTGAATTCATTAAAAAAAATTAAAAAATAAGTTTAAAAGAAAATCATTGCCATATGTTTTTGCTCAATATTCTATAAGGAACCTCATTGATAACAAAACTCTAATATGTTGTGTTAGAATATTCAAATGTTAGTTTTAAATTGTCAAAATACTCTTTGTTGTGAAAAAGAAAAAGAAAACAAATTTGACACCAAGGTGTTGAATAAAACCTTCAAAGAAATTAACTCTTGTTCCTAGGTGGATCCCATGAATATTAAGAGTGATTTGTTCATTCAACGTCCTGCATCAAAGGTCACTTGACATTTAGATTGATACAAGAACTATATCTCTCTTCTAGGAAGTAAATTCAATATTACCTAATAAGCGACCTAACATGCTTGTTAACCCCTAAATGCCTAGAGCCCTCTCCAAATTTGGCAGTTTTGCAAAGATGCATTATAAAATGCAATCTAGAGGGATATTTTGAACTTGATATATGAATAAAAGTTGTACATTATGAATTTTAGATTCTATCCATACGGTTAGATCTATGATTGCTATTACCAATAATTTTGTATAAAATTTGAAACGTGAAATTCAAAATTATTTTATAATTCAATTACAAATAAGATATTGACAATCTATGGATGAATTTTTTTGTGATTGGTTGAAATGTAATACTCTAAGTGTAGTGATTTTTGGAGATTTTTTGGTTGCTTAATTTTATGAGTTGACGTTTTTTAGAGCACTTTTACATTGAAATCTTCAAAATTTTGGGTGAATCACTACAACATGAAATGAGGCATAAAATATTCACAAATTATACCCTTTCTAATCGGATCACATATGCGTGAAACTAACTTCCCATAGAATCTACTGTAAAAATTCCACACTGCAAAAAGTGCATGACGGATGAGAAATTTTGGATGAAATCTGTACATCGTCCAAAAAATGGACGCTTAGGCAGTTAGGGGTTAAGGATTCTAATAAGTGACCTAATAAGCGACCTAACATGCTTGTTAATGGAATGGGGTTTGTTCCAAAAAAAAAAACAATAATAAAAATTATCCCAAAAACACCCTTGGTCTTTTGTTTTAACCCTTTAACGTCCCAATTCAACACTAATTTCGAAGATGCGTTATAAAATATTTGATGAATAACAAAAATGAAGTTGATCTACAAAGCTAAGTTGTAAATGTCAATGTGAAGATCACATCTATATGGTTGGATTTATTATATATATATATATATATATATATATATATATTAATAAAATGTAATTAAATTTTCAAGCTTTTCTTTTTAAATTCAATTATAAATCCCAGATTAACAAAAAATAAAAATAATAATTGTTGTAATAAATTTGGAATAACATGCACTATGAGATGGGTATGATTTTCATTATTTGATTCTAATTATTTTGGAAAATCATGTTTAAGGTCTCACTTTTTGAATTAAAAATGAAACTTGACTTAAACCAATTCTTTTATTTTAAAAGGATCACAATATCTTATTTTGACAATCCATAGTGTACAAATGATAGTCAACTAACACAAGAACCGAGAGAAATTTGGATGGATAAAAAATTGTACAGGATGTAGTCAAGAAAAAGGTTACAATCTATTCATCGTCCATATAATGGACACATACGCATCAAAGGGTTACCCCTAAACGTCCCAACGTCCAGAAACGGGATCACGAACATATTCAAAGCCTTGCAACTTTCTCATACAAACTTGAATGACTTTCATCCAAATCACTTTTGTAAGCCTATTAAATTCTTTACCAATTACAATAAATCTCTTGTGATGAGGAGTTGTTGATAATATTGGATAGGCCTCTAATTGCAAGTATGTCAAATTTGTTGGGTAAATTTAATGCTTGCAATGGTCTTTTCATGTACACCTCATGTACATCTAATCCATGCTAATATCTATTTTTGAAGCTAGCATCTACTTGTGTTCAAAGGGTTGGTACGTTTAGGAGTTAAAGTGCTAAAATGTCATGGTCATCATTGAAATAAAACCTCTTCAATCTTCATTTGCGTAAGAGAAAAACATTATTAACATAATATCTGGAGAACAGGACCGTTCCAGGTGGAAAGTACCTCCTCACTGTCCCCTGCTTCCCTCCCCGCGCAACCGCCCCGCCGTCTGGCCCATTTCGGGCATTTTGAATTTCTCGTTTACACTTTCAAACTCTCCGGACACTCAGGCTAAGCTTAGTCGCAGGTGCTCCTCGAACTCAGCTTAAGCTTTTTGTACATCGGCAGCAATCGCTCCTGTTTCATTTCTCTCTGTCTCTTCTTTAAAAAAAATATTCTCGCACTCATTTTGCTGTTGCTTTGCGCAGTCGGTGAAATTTTCTTGCGTAATGTGCAGTTTGGTATAAAGATCGTGGAGAGTGATCGAGTGGTTTATTTCGTCATTGTTAAAAAGTTAGCTGTGAGTTCGAGAGTTTCCGCCAAATTTTAGAAGCCGATACTCATTCAAATGCTGTCTTCTGGAGTTAGCAATGCGGTCGGTGAGACTTCTCACATTCTTGAATGTTTCTATTGTGTTTTTGTTCATGGCTCGACTTCGAAAAAAATTCGTGTCTGAATTATTACACGACAAGGAGTTTTAAGAATGAGAATGGTGAAATTTTGATGTGTTCCGGGGAGCTAACATGCAGTTTTGGTGTCGAACAGTGACGTGTCTTTGGAGTAGATATGGTGGAGAGTGATCGAGTGGTTTTGACATTTTAAAGTTAGTTGCGAGTTGGAGAGTTTCCGCCAAATTTTAGAAGCCGATACTCATTCAAATGCTGTCTTCTGGAGTTAGCGATGTGGTCGGTAAGTTGTTATTGACTTGGTTATTGAAGACTTCTCACGTTGTTGAATATTTCTATTGTGTTTTTGTTCATGGAATTTCCGGCTCTGAATTAATACACGACAGGGAATTTTAAGAATGAGAATGGTGAAGTTTTGTTGCGTTCCGGGAAGTTAATATGCAGTTTCGGTGTCGAACTGTGACGTGTCTTTGGAGTAGACATGGCCGAGAGTGATCGAGTGTTTTTGTCATTTTTAAAGTTAGTTTCGAGTTGGAGAGTTCAGTCAAATTTTAGGAGCCAATACTTACTCAAATTCTGTTAGCGATGCGCTCTTTCGGGTGTTATTAAAGACTGTTCTGATTCTTGAATATTTCCATCGTCATGGCTGTTCTTCGACAAACTTCCGTCTCTGAATTTATTAGCTTATTAGCTTCGTTTAATGCACGCTGAGAGTTTTATTGGAAGGAAGTTTGCGTTCACTGTTCGATAGGAAATTTTGTGATTGAGAATATGAGTTAGAAGAAACGGATTAAGTTGATTAGTGACGTATCTTCGGGATAGACATGGTTGAGAGTGATTGAGTGGCTTATTTCCGGTTTAGTAATTTCTGGTAAAAATACCTCTAGATATTGCAGGATGACTCGGATTACAACAGCCTCAACACGCTTTCAATAAACTAGCTGCATTCCTACAATCCAAGCAACATGAGGCTCATCAGACGAAAACCTCGAAAGCCGGATGGTTGTGGCAAGGTTTGGATTTTTACCACTTAAAAATGATTTGCGGTATTTGTGCAATCACAAAAGTGCATGTTCCATTCTTGTCGAGATAGAAGATTCTCATTCCTATTGAGTTGACCATTTTTTAAACTTTATGTTTTTATTTCGGTTTCTAAAAGATATGTCAGAGTTTGGTATCCCTTCAGAGCTGATTGAGACTGGATGCTTCAAAATGAGTGATACTTCGTGTAATGAAATCTCTGCAGCTTGAACTAGAAAGAGTAATTGGCCTGACGACATCAACTCCAAGTGGATTAACATGCAACGGTGTCAACGAAGAATTGGCATACCTTGCTGGTTGTGTGGTCGTGATATACAATGTGAGGACGAACTCTCAGACGCATTTTCTGATGGCGCGTGGAAGCCCCAAACCCTTTTCATGTGTCGCATTCTCAAGTCAAGGAGGAAAATTCATTGCTGCTGGAGAGGTACTGTCCTCAAAGTTCTCAAGTGATTTATTGAATAGCATCTTGGCCTGTATGTCACTAAACAGACTTGTTACTTCTCAAATCTTGGAAACCAGTAGGCATGCTCCATGCTTCTCAATCAAACACCTAGCTCAGGAGTCGACATGACGACGACTTAGTGTCCTTACATATTTTATCTTATCTTACTGCAGTCAGGGCACCAACCAGCAGTTGTAGTTTGGGAGGTTGCCACGCACACGTGCATTGCCGAAATGAAGACACACAAGTACGGAGTGTCAAGTGTTCAATTCTCCCCCAATGGTGAGCAATAAAGAATTCAAAATTCACATAATTGGACTGATCACGAATAAATTGCCTGCTAGCGAAATTTCCAGTGACTGTTATGGAAGGTGGAAATAATCCGGTTAACCGCCGTCCTTTGCTAGACTACCTTCACTCTAATGCTGAGATCATGTTCAGAATAATTACCTCTTCTCAAAGTTTGAAGCTCTTACCCCTGACGCTCATTTATTATTAAATTGCACGTTGTAGGTAAGCACTTGGTTTCACTTGGTCTGCCTCATGATGGATATATGTGCCTTTGGGATTGGAGAAGTGGAGCCTTGCTTATGAAAACTCGAGCAGCGGCGGGTACTTTAGTTGCGTCCACTTTGTATTTCGCTACAGACGGTAGCTTTTTTGTGTCTGGTGGTGTCAAACATCTCAAGCAATGGATGATTGGAGGCCCTCGCGCAAGATCGTCTGGGATGACCACTAATCCGGGCATGGATGGAAGACCTGTTAAATTGGGCAGTCAGAAGGAGAGCACGTTTGTCTCTGTCTCATCTGCAGCTGCCTCAAGAGAGCAGACTGCTGGAGCTCCAGCATATCAGCCCATTTATGCTTTGACAGCTTCTGGTGATGAACACCTATCTGGCGTGTTTAATTTTCTCTCTCAGCTTTTGTAATGGAACGCTGCACTGGTTATAGAGGTTCTTGTGATTGGTGACCTTGGACCATTTGAGAGTTGTCCTTCAGTATGTACATCTGCTTGTGTGGATAAAATCTGTAGGTAGATTGAAGAGTTTGAAGAATGCGTGCCTAACATCGAAGACCTCATTTTTCACTTCTGCAGGTGTTCTTTGTCTTCTCCATCGTGGTGTGGCTATCGAAAAATGGGTTGACTTACAGGTAGATCTGGTCGTGTTGCTTCCGTGAATATCTGGATTTTACCTGAACTATGATTAGAGTATTCTTCTACACACTATACAATTAAATACCGCTAAACATTGGTTTTTGACGGGAATTTTAAGGTTTGACTAGTATGGTGCCTGCTAGATGTGCTGATGGCATATTAGTTATTAACTCATGGAATCAATTCCACACTGCGCGCAGCATGAACTCTTTGAATGACAACTGAACTTGGGTGAGCAGGTTCGAAAAGCATATGCGTTGGCCACCACAGAGGGCTATGTAGCTTGTGCATGTAGCGACGGGATAGTACGGATTTTTGTGGAAGGTAGTCTTGAATACTCTGCCACGCTTCCTCGACCTGCTCCATATGGATATCATGGCCTTACAGATGCCAATGTTGGTGCCTACTTGGCCTTGGGTCATCGTGTAACAGCTGGAATGAAGTTTCCGGATGCTGTTGCATGTACTTATCTCCAACAAGGTCAAAAGATTGGTAAGAATTCAACCCTCAACACAGAAAAAACAGTTTGCATCCATTATCTTTCAACATTCACGCTCAACAAATATGGCGTGTATAGACTGAGTAGAATATTGCTTGATGTCATCACAAAACACAAGCTCATTCTTCCAGTTACATGTGCTGGGTTCTAATCCTACAGGGAACGTTTTTGGCTTGCAGCTGTTATTTATAATGATCATAGCTTGTACGTGTGGGATGTCCAGAGCTATGCGAAGGTCTCTTCTTAGCCGAAATCATACCGCTTCTGCTCATTTGAGTATTGGTCCTCTGCATTCTATTGATGTAATATATGGATTGTAAATGGAGGAGGGTCGCAAATTGATTAGATTATGTCCTGATGCCCTGTCACAGATCGGAAGATACCGTACATTTCTTTCTCACAGTTCCTGCATTTGGGATGTAGTGAGCTTACCTGACTCGTTTCACTCAACAAATGTTCTTAGCATATTCGGAGGGGAAGGCTTCGCAACCTGTTCAGCTGATGGAACCATTCGATTGTGGCACCTTGATCTCGGTCAAGACGACACTTCTAAAGCTTCGCCAGTGTACTCTTCAATTGACAACGCACATGCACACAATGTGTACAGCAAAGATATTTTGGGGGTGCTCTACATAGGTTTAACCCCACCACTGTTGTCTTTACTTAAAATTGTAGATGACGTGGTTGCCAATTTAAGTTCCTGTCAGCAAAAATAACAACCACTGATGTGGGATTGTACTTGTGGTTTGATTTTTACTTCTATCAATCCTAGCTCTTCAGTCAGTTTCCTTTTATATTGATGACTTGTGAGGCTGCTGCTGAAGTTGACTTTCTTCGGTTCATGGCCAAGTGATTTGCACTTAAAAAAGGAATATTTTATATAAGTTCCTACAAAATTGTAATACAATACATCGTTTGTACATAATGGCATATGACCTGTCCCAATTTCATCTGACTGCAGATACCCTAGGAGATCAGAAAGGAAAGCTATCCTCTACAGATGCAATTGAAGAACCAGTTGATGCAACTATTGGATTTCGATCCATTACTGTCAGTCCTGATGGGAATCACCTCGCAGCTGGTGACAGCAGTGGAAACCTTCGCATATATGACCTGAACAGTCTACTCCTACACAGCTTTCAGGTACTAAGCGCTACCGTTAGTAATCTTTGAAAATCTGTGAGAAAACGAAGCTAGTATTGCTGTATAGGATTTTGAGATAGATTGCAAATCTTTAACATCCGTCAATAGAGCAATTGTGGTATATGAGAATAGGATTGATGTAATTTATTTTCACATGTCATTTCTTCTGTTTACTCTGGTCACGAATTCTCAATATACGTGAGATGTGTTTGTTCAGTGATTTATGTTATTCAGCGAAACGTTCATGTTCTGATCAGGAGTCTATAGCCTTTATACGAGCTCTCGTTTCGATGCTTTCTGCAGGAAGCGCATGATGCAGAAATTCTATCTTTGGACTACACCACGGTCGTCAATGAGAATCATTCTTGCAACACAGATCCCTTAACAAATTCTCTACTTGCTTCTGGAGGGCGTGACCGGCTGATTCATATCTATGACGTGAACAGGTGACTTTCTATTCTATTAGGACATATAATTGCTGAACTAACGATCTGGTGAAGAACTCGTGAATTCAAAGTGATTTATAAATTTTAGATGAGGATAAGGCCATACGATCATTTGATGCCAATTTGATAGTTTTTAATGGTATCCGACTATCCGTCGACTTATCTAGCTTCTAAAAATATATATTTGTGTAGTAGGAGTTTTTGCCTGATGCGTTTCCTCTCATGGGCGTTTGTAGAGGTTATGATGTGGTTGAAACCTTGGATGATCACACGGCATCGATCACAACAGTCAGGTTCGCTTGCAATGGTTCGAAACTGCTAAGCTGCAGTGCCGACAAGTAAGTCAACAACAACCGTGTATGTCCAGACTTTCGGTACAACTTCACTGCATAACTGCTTTGAAAATATAATGCCTTTGTTGATCTCGTTAGTGGACGAGCAGTTGGTCTCTAAGGAGCCGAATTTCTGAAAAGATTAAATGAGTATGATTTCATGATTTAATGAAAAGGTACATTCAAATCTCTCTGACCAAAACCTTAATCTACCCAAACTGTCCGTGTATTGTCGACTGCGTGCCTTCAGAATAAATCTGGACAGTTGAGATCTCTTGCATATTCATGCTAATTATTTGAATGTCTGTTTTTGCCAGATCAGTTGTGTTTCGAAATGTTGAAGTGACTTTGTCCGGATGCAAGGCCTCGCGTTATCATCAAGAAATAGCTATGCGAGGCACTCTCTATGACATGGATATTGATGCTTCTGACAAGCTCGTTGTCACTGCTGGCCAGGTTTTTTCCTTTGCTATTTGTCGGTCGGAGCAATTTTGATTGTCCACTAAAAGTTCGACTGTAACAAGTAATTTGTTTTTATCCTTTAAGTTGCGGTAAATCAAGAACACTGAAAACTAGAGAGATGTCGACCAAAAATGCTTTTATATGTAGGTAATCTTGTAAACTTGACGTCCTGTTTTCTTTTGTAATGAGAGCGCTCTAGCACAGAGCTCTCATTGTTGCCTGCTACGGATGCAGGAAAAAAAACTAAACATCCTGAGCTTAGCGTCGGGTAAGCCCGTCCGATGTTTCAAACCTGAGGGTGATATTGGAGAACCTATCAAGGTACACTACAACTCATGGGTAACAAGTCTCATAAAGACCTACTTTGGGCTAACGAGCAGTAGTTAAACTAAACCACCATAATTGTTTATATTTTGAATACGCGATGTTGAGTGCGTCTACAGAGAAATTCATACTGTAACGATTTTTTCGTGAAATGTAGGTAAGGATGGATCCAAGTGGTGCGTATGTGGTGTGTTCGCACTCGGACAGATGTTTGCGTATTTACAACTTTATAACTGGGGAGCCTTTAGCCGAGGCACTAGGCCATGCCGAAGTGATAACTGGACTGACGTTCCTTCCCGATTGTCGGCGTCTCGTCTCTGTGAGTTTTCTATCAGACTTTCTGGAGCGATTGCGAAAGTGGTAATGAGCAACTGCAGTTATCAATTGCATGATACTGTAGGTATTCGCATTCGACTCTCCAGTGATATGTCGAGCTCACAATTAAATTGCAGATTAGGTTGTGCATCTTCGTAACAAGCTCTGTCAATCTGTCCAATTTGTTCAATGGTCCTCAATTTTTGATGAATTGCGATGTCACAGGTAAGTGGCGATAGCTGCATTTTCGTGTGGCGGCTTCCTATTAATCTTTCGCGGGCCATGCGTAAACGTTGCAGCGTATTTGCTGACTCCCGACCGCCTCTCAAAGCGCTGAAATCATCATTGCCTCGGTCAAACATCAAAGAAGTCCCCAGAGCTGCAAAGATACCCCGCGTTGACCAATTGAAAGGAGAAGTTATGGATTGCAGGTCCGATCATTTAGACTCCGTTGAGGCTAATGAGAATGTCTGTCCTACTGAACACGGAGAAAATGCAGCCAAACCAATTGAAAGGGAATGCCAGAAATCGGATACTCCATGTAATGAGACGGACGGAGCAGTGGTATGAGCTGCTCAACTTGCCCAATTTGGTTTGACATGCACAGATTGGATAGATCGCAATACTAGTGCATTTGGAAAGACGCGCAGCTGTTTTCTGATTTTCCACAATATTTCGAAGACTCGAAAATAGAGATTATGTTAACGTTAATGTATCACCTTCTGACGCTCTTTATTTGGGGCTTAGGTTGAAGAATTAACTCCTGCAGCTTTCAAGTTCAGTATATCAAGGTTGCCCCCATGGGCCCAGGCGAAAATTGCACTTGATGTCGAAGCCCCCGCTTCCGGATGTAATGAGGAGTCTAATGCGACAGGAGACGTAAAGAAGTCATTTCACTCTCGATGGGCAGAGGTACGAAGGAACCTATGTTTGTGATATCTATATTTGTTTTTGGAGAGTCCACGCCAGATCCTTCAAATTGTGCGAAACTTGATGTTTCGATTGAAGTCCCTGGGTGGCCAAGTTCTCACTGAACGCGTGATCGTTTTATTCTGCAGCGCTTAGGTCATGAAGGATATAAGTTGTTCTCTGAATTCATGGAAGAAGTCACGCCGCCAACAACAATACGTGCAAGTGGTTTTGGAGCGAAGAGACGATTCTCCGTTGAGGGGGGAGGTGCAGCAGATTCAGACAGTTCTCCTGAAAGTGCAACCTCTCAGAGTCAGAGTAGTCCCTCGTCCAGTCCAAGATTGATCCCCAGGTTTGTAACATATTTTCCAAAATACTAAACAACACCACCATACTTTGTTAGGCTTTATGCTTGCCTGGTTTTTGCACGCATCCTCATTCTTTTATGTATACAAATTCATTATTAAAATGCTGGGCAGGGGAGAAGGTGAACTTGCAGAACAGAAGATGTTTCATATCATCTTAATTACTAAGGCATTCGCAAATGTCGATTTTCCCCTACCTCCATTACCGATGGAAAGACGACTCCACTCGAGTGGTTCTCGACTAGAATTCTTTATTTATGCGAGGTTCTCGACAAGGTCCTGATAAGGGCAAACTTCATTGTTTTGTCAATGCAGGAAGGAGACTCATTGGACTACAGTTCATACTGTATTTTTGGATGATTCAGATTTTGATGACATTAGTCCCAAAGCAGTTCGGCTGCCTAATGGCATCCAGACGCGGTACACCCAAGCAGAGAACACACAAGCTAAAACTCCTCTAGGTGTTGAACAAGGGCAGCATGGGGATGAGGACACGGATGATGTCCAGGGAGGACCCCTAGATGAGGAAGGAGAGCCTGTAGCCATCAAAGCTGCTATGGAGGGCGACCAATCGTCTGTGGAAAGCGAAGAAGATGAGACTGCTGAGAATGACGAGTTTGGTCCTTGCCGAGATCTTTTCAGTGCCCATTTTGACAAGCTGGCATCAGATCCAAAGGTCAAATAACCCGACCTTTCTGTTTTGTGGACTATAGTACGCTCTGAGATTTTTTCATCATTATTAAGCAATGTCACTCGGTAGCACTGTGCATAATAATGATGTCACATTAATATCAGATCTACTAAATCCATATTGACTGAGGGTGCCCAATGATTAGAAGCACTTTTAGTTGAATGTACACGCTTCAACACAAGGGTATGAATTAATAATGTAGGAATTTGAACTTGAATTTGAATTTAAGGAATGTATGCGCGACAGCTTGTGCCGATGTTCTGAACGAAATTTAGCAATATCAACAGGTGTTCCGGAGTGTATGGTTTTAGCAGGTTCATTTTCTTGTAATGCCATAGATCGGTTTCTTGTGGGATTCAATTAGCATCTCTTAGGAAAGACTGATCTTTGTCTGTAAATCTTCTCTTTCTCGAGAATCTCCTGAAATGATACGTATCCCTTGAGCAGGTCGGAGAGTCCGCTAGAAAAAGCTATTCAGCCCGATTCTTTGCTCAGTCGAACCTGAAGCTGCCTGGACCGTCTTTTGTGGGAAATAAAACGATAAGTCGAAGTGATAATCAAGCGTTTCTAGAAGACATTGATGTCTCTGAATTAACCTCAGTGAAGGGAGCTGCAGAGACAAGTGCACAAGATTTGCAATTGGAAGGGTCGCCACAGCTGCCAGATCTGGTGCCTTCTAGAAGCCCTCAACTTAAACAGGAAAGAAAAGGTAGCCTCCCTCCAAAACACAAAACTGGAACTCCAGTACCATCTTCAACTCCAGCGAATAAGGACACTCTGCCTGTCTGTTCCACAAAGCTGCAAAAGGAAGCCATTGAAGGAAAAACTTTTGGCTGCAGTGAGCAGTTGATTCCTATTGCCAAACACGAAGCAGAACAGAGTATGACAAGAGATGAATCAAGCTCTGGCATTGCCGAAAGGGGAACCTCATCTGACGACTTTCCTCACGTAGCAAAACATGAAGTTTTAGCTACGCCAACTATGGCCGAACGACAAAACTCTCGCGACACAGTACTATTACCAGGTTTAGATGGTATTCTTAATCGATGCGCCCTTTCGTTTGTTGGAAGGACCAGCGAGCATGAGGTTCAGTCTGAGATGAACAAAGAAGGCCATGAGGAAAATGCTCACGCTTCAAGAACAGGTACAGCAAGGTCACACGATGATTTTTCGCATAACCTATTTTTGTGAGGTTATACTCAGAGTCTAGCCAAGTGTGTGTAACTCGGATAATCTTAACTCCGGTCCTTTTTGGCATTCAGTTCGAGTTGTTCTTGACTATGATATTGAAGTATCACTACGTTTTGTGGATCAGGTGTGTCTGCAATGGGCAGTGACATGGAGGATCCTTTTCACTCATCAAATTGGGAAACTTTTAGTACAAGTTCCACAATAAAAGGATTACCGCGTCCTGTGGAGGACTACCAAACAGCTCTGAAGGAGCTGACGGATGCAGCAAGCAAGGCTTCCATGCTTTTTGATGAAATTTATTCTTTCTGCTACAAAAGTAACCCTACTGAGGCTAACCCTGATTCTGTTAAAAATTTGAAGTCAAGTTTGCCACCGGATGTAGTGCATTCTGGCCAAGCTTATCAAAAGTTACTACCAGAGAGTTTTCAAGTGATCCATAAGCTTGCAGACAAAGTGTCGGCCTGTTCTTTCTCTCAAGATCCTTCAGATCCTACAAAGTCATCAGACACTGCGACCTTGGGTTTCCACAAAACTACTGACTATGGTAAGTTTCATCTTCACAACTCCTTAAAAAACAAGGATAGCAGTAAGTTAAGAAGAAACTTACTGATGTTCTAACTCATGAGAGCTCAGTGTTTCACAAGAATTGGAAACATAGGTTGGTTGGAGCTCTTCACAGGTGGCCTTTCAAAACTATTCATCAATGAGACTTTTATGCTAATGCTTGCTATCGTCTGGTGGCAGGGAGAAATGCCAGTCAATCATGGCCAAGGGCCAGTGGAGTATCCTTGGATTCAGTGCTTTCTTCGGTGGAACTGGAAAGCTTCATTTCTCGTTACTCCGAGACTCTGGCAAGCCAGGTACTTGCATTGGTGCAAAAATCTCTACCGCCTACCGCACCTTCATGAACGTAATAGAACCTCTGAAACACCCCCACGTTCTCATTCTTATCCAGATACAGAAGTGAGTAGACTTCCATTCAAGAGCCCAGAAACTTGTACATTTCATTTGGGGTAGGCACGTGTATCAAAATGCTCTCATCTTTTTGCAGTTTCTAGCTGCAGATTCTTTATTAACGCTAGAGCTGGAGTCTCAGCGAAGATTACTAGAAGGTAATCCCTTTCCATGTGGATTCTAGTTCTGAAGCTGAATGTATTGTAGTCACAAATTGTAGGATTGTTGCTGATGGTTCTAGAATGTAAAAGGTTTTTTTTCCCGTAGTCATGGAGCTCAAGAACTTGCTGATAATTGACTCTTGTGAATGACGACTACAATAGTCCGTATGCAACAACAAGAAGCAGCTAAGCTACGAGAGGCTCTGAACTTTTGCAAAAAAATTGTGGGTTTTAAAAGATAAACAAAAAATATTAGAATTTTTGTTGTTCTTAGGGGTTCACGACATTGAAGTGTTTGTTTATTTGTTTTGTTTATTTGTTCATTATTGATGACTTTAAGTTTTCAACTTGGATTGATGGAGGCATATGCGAGTAGATGGTATGAAGAATTTATTCTTAGGTCTTTGTTTGCATGTAAAAAAACTTGTTCAACTAAACCGATAGGTTAATTTGTGTCAATTACAATAAACAATGTATGTTGTTAATTAGAGTTTCTAATGGGATTCACTTTTCCAATACCGCTCGCCGAGTGTAAAAAATCTGCTCGCAGTTCAAATGTGCAATACCCCTCACCAAGGGTATTTGAAAATGAAAATTTCTCTATGATCTTCAAATGACTCTCATGTGAGGGTATTGCACATTTGAAGGGCGAGCATTTTCCTACACGCTTGGCGAGGGGTATAGTAGTATCATACAATACCCCTTGAACGAATGAAACTTGTAACAAATTTTTGGACTGATTCAAATTTTTGGACGGAATATATTTGCTAAAGTGGTATTTAGTTCAAAAAATAAGTCTTCACTAAAGGTGAGACCAATGACTCTTCACTAAAGGTGAGAGCCAACAAAGAACTATTGGATGAAGTCATGGGACTACTGGTAAATGGCTCAAGCCAAGAATATTAACCTGAAAGCAAACTAGCATATAGAAATAATTGTTAAACATTACTAATTGAGAATGAATAATTCCAATTGAGTAGTACCAATTTTCAAGTTCTACTCATTTGGTTTGAGAGGATATCCTAACGTTTTGAAAGGCCTAGAAATCAAAAAACTTGACAACATTTAAGATCATGATTAGAAGAATTGAAATATTATGACAATTTTAATTTCTAAAGATTGTTGCCAAATAAAAGCAGCATCATACCCCAAGAGTAGGTTTAACATGTGTTTATTGAATAGTAATCAAGTTATTTTCCTAAATCACAAAAATGTTTATAAATTTGAGATTGCCTTGCCATATTTTGAGTAAGCCCTTTACATCTATAAGAAGTAAATTTCTTTTTAAAATTCTTCCAAATTACCTTTAATTTGCCTCAAATGCATTTTAAAAGTATTTACTCTTGATCAAATGAGATTTGAAATTTCTAAAATGGAATTGAGGACATAAGACCTTATTGACCATTGTGAACAATTTATAAGTTACAATAAAAGCCATTGTTGCATATATGTTACATTTTTTTGAAGTCATTGCAAACTCCTTTAGAAATCAAAATTGCACTTAAAACAGAATAAAGTAACTATACTTTAAAATGTCCCCCTTATCAACTGAGCCTATTTACACACATAAAACATAAAATATTCTTGGTGGGTCTTAATAGCAAGTTTAAGAGGATTCCAACGCACTTTAGCATGCATTATTTGGACACCAGAGTTATCCGCAAAGTCCTTCAAACTTTGAAAGAGATACCTAGAATTTTGTTTTGATATAGTCTTATTTGGTCTGTCCAAATAGTTAAAAGGTATGGAAGAGCTTGGTGGTCTACAATTATTAGATGTGTAAGAGCTTGATGGTCTTCAAAGTCATATGAAACTTTTTTGATCTCCTCTTTTGGTGCCCATAAAAGTTTCACATGACTTTGAAGACCACCAAGCTCTTACACACCTAATAATTATAGACCACCAAGCTCTTTCATACCTTTTAACTATTTGGAGTAACCAAATAAAATTATATAATAGCAAAATTCTAGGTATCTTCTTCAAACTTTGAAGGACTTGGCGGATAACTCTACTTTATGAATAAGTTATGAATTTCCAAGGTGTTGACTATATGTTGACCATAAAAGGACCCTAAACTATGATGTTCAGATTGTGCACATTCTCATCAATAGTAGGGTGTCAGAATCTACTTACTATGGAAGATTAAGTTAGGGAAGATTTAACCCTTTAACGCGCCAGCGTCCACTATGTAGACAACGCATAGATTGAAATTGCTAGATTCTCATCCAAATTGAACATTTTTCATCCACCAAAAATTCTCTTGGTTCTAGAACAAGTTGACTATCCTTTGTACAGTTTGGATCTTCAAAATAGGTTAATATGATTTTTAGAAAAACAACATAATTGGTTTATGTCAAGTTTCATTCTTAGTTCAAAATGTGGGACTTTAAATATGATTTTCCTAAATAAGTAGAATCAAATAATGGAAACTATACCATCTCGTAGTGCATGTTATTCCAATTTCATTACCATATATATTTTTTAAATTATGCTAATTTGGGATTTTAAATTGAATTTCAAGAGAAAACCTTGCAAAATTAATTTTAAAATAGTAAATAAAATAGAATAAATCCAACCGCACAGATGTGATCTTCACATTGACATTTACAACTTTGCTTTGACCCTCAACCCCATTTTCAGTTTTCATCAAACATTTTATAACGCTTCTTTGAAAACAGTGTTGAATCGGGACATTAAAGGGTTAAGGAAAAGGTCGCTTTTAGATATAGTTGCCTTAGTACATACTAATTCTCACAAAGTTTATATGAACAAAATAAAGCTTTGATTGATAGAACACACAAAATATGATTCTATATAAAACTAATGGTCACTAGCCAACAAATGACATGTCCTTACTATATGATACGCCACCTTACACTAAATGAAAAACTTTGAATGTTTAACCTCATCATGGATTAGGATACAAGTTGTTTTAAAATTCATCACCTTAAATGTCAAGATAACCCAATCTATTATAGCTTGTGAACACATGTTGATTCCTCAATAGGTAAAGAAACAAATAATGGACATGGAATCGTTAAAATTTGATACAATATAAAATTCATACAGATTTGTAAAGGATGTTGAAACATATTGAACATCAAAGTCATTAGGTTGGATCAAAAGCACCTAAAATGAAACCCTACATAGTACTAAATTCAACCTACAAATGGCCCCAAAATGATTTCAAAATTTACAAAAGCTCAAAATGGCCACCCAAAAACAAAGGTCTATCCTCACTAATATCTATCCTCAAAGGTTTCCCACTAATTCCATATTTGATTCCCACAAACAAAATCAGCCCATGATCTACCCTAAACACACCACTCGTTCACAAAACACCACTTAAATTTCTATCATCACCACAATGTCATAGTGGCACATTAATCACACATGATTTTTTCAACAAATGGCTCTAATAGGATCAAATGATGGCCAAAATGGGTGAAAAAGTAGTCTAAAGTTGGATGCTCTAAAACCACCACCTCCTCCAATTATGACATGTAGACTTTTCCTGGGGCCACCACAGTTGAGACTCAAAACCACCAATTTCACTATTCAAGTAAACCAATGGCATGCCAAGCATTGCGAAGAAGTAGTTGGTGGTTTTGGGTATCATTATGAGTGAAAATTAGTACCACATGGTGTGGTCATGAGGGAACCTATATGTTGATATTGAGTGCCAGTGTTCTTTCCTCTTTTAAAATTTGTATCAATTTCAATATTGAGAATAAAATTGTGGAAAAATATGCATTCCTTGCTAAACCTTCTGTAGAATGAAAGAAAAATATTTCACCAAACATATCATTGCTAAAAATACACAGATTGCTTAAGTTGGTGGTTTTAGGGCAATCAACCTTATATCGTAGAACTTAAGTTCCATACACCTGTGATCCCACAATAGAACCCAATGCGGCTGGCAACTTTGGGCTTGGTATTGTTTCACTCCACTCTCCAGTCACAGAGCTGTAAACCTTTGCTACCACGTCTCGTTCCTTTCCACCCACAACTACCACCTTGTAGCCTTTTGAGTCCATATGAGGCTGAATTGAGCTCAAGGAAGATGACGGAAGTTGTCTCCATTGTCTTGTTAATGGATTAAACACCGTGATGACCAACGGAAATTGCTACTTGTCTCTGTCAATGGAAACAATGCACACTAACCCTCCATCACCAGCACACATTGTCTCACAAGTTTCTTCTACCACAGTCTGATGTCGAAAATGGTGCCATCTTTTTGCCTTGGTGTCATATATCCTGGTTCCCACAAGCCCACGATTACCAGGATTTCGGTTCTCTTGAGAAACCAGAGCAAATGGTTTGGGACTTACTTGTGCACATGCCTTGGTGAATCCAGGGGTCACTCCTGTCACATACCGATCCCAGGTCTTGGAAAGTATTCGAAGCCGAATAATCTCAGGCAATGGTAGCCGAGAGAAAATGAGCTCCACTGACAACATGCTCCATAAAGCAGGGTTCAACGGGTTCCCATAAAAGAGGGTTCCTTATTTCTTTCTTGAAAGTGTCAATGTCTTGCTTCAGAAGAGCCTTCTGTCGCATGAGCTGTGCAGACCTTTCTTCCAACAGACGATGAGTCTCCAAAACTTGGGCCTTCCTTTCTGCGCTCATACTGACAAGTGCAATGGCATCCTCTGCCGTGAACTCCATTGTTAAGCTAGGATCCAGCCTTTTGTCGATGAAGCCAAATATGAAACCAAATGTTATGGAGACAACAGATCGATAGAACTCTGCTTGACAGAAGAAAAATGTCAATTATAAGAGAATGTGTACTACAGTCAACCAAAAATTGAAAACTGAACAATACTTACTTCGCTACAATTGAATGCAGGGCGATGGCCGTCTACAACCCAACACCGCTATGGACTCAAACAGCGACAATCACCCAACATGCGAAAGACCTTGACAAGCATAATGCAATGTACGTGAGAAACTAGCAAATGCAATTCTTCAACAAGCAATTAAACGAACACAGTTAAAGTCAAGAGATGGTTAATTGCAACATACCAAGCCGTCCCTGCTGTTGTCACCTCTATCGCCGGAGGTCTCAATCTGCAACAGAAAGGACGACGCGTTCATGAAATTTGCATCAACCTTGTGTACTGCACGTCCACACAATAGGTGTTTCTGGAAGCAAATAAGGCGTTGGCTGCATCAAGAGACAACGGAACGTGAAGAAGAGGGAAAAGTTTCATCATGCAAGAAAAAGATGAGAGGTAAGTTTCACCATGCAAGAAAAAGAATGCCGCCACCTCGGCCCCCGCCAAAAGTGGCAGAGGGCAGACTACAGTTCTACATTAGGAAGGTCTTTGACCCATTAGGGTTTCGTGGGGTACGACCACAGAAAGGAAAAAGGAAAGGTGAAGGGACAATACCACTCCTTCAAGCTTTAGTATTCTGAGCGACTGCAAAATATAGGTGTCCTTTTCCTTAGTGTTAACCAGTCTGTATGATACGCAAAAACGAAGTTGAGTCCATTTTTCTTACGACACCACTGCTACATTGAAACATCGCAGCACCAATGCAGATCGTAAATAACTCTAACTCCACCAGTACAACGAGGACACACTGGCAAATTGACTACCGGTACTCGCCTGCAGAATGGCTGAATTTGCTACTCTGCTGCAGCAAACCTCCTACCTCGATTTCGAGTGCTCAGAGTGCTACTTTGGGGATCACGAATACTATGCATCAAAAGCATTCTCAACTACTTGGGTGATTGAGCTGGTGATGAAGATACTCGGGGAGATACTTTGTCCAGTTCAGGGTCCCTCAAACGCAGATAAAACGAAACACACGCCAAGAGCACTATCATAAAACAAAGAACTGACGCCCACCACTTAATGCTAAGAAATGGAAACGGGCAGAAAAACCGCCGTGTCCGCAAGATACAACGACGCCACGTATCACACACCATCTAACTGCGTACATCGTTGAACACATCTTACCTTGTGTTACGTGTGCACAAACAGGGATGAACAGAGCACTCAGCCAATGCGATTTCAAAACGAAGAAGACTCAAAATTCCTGCATCTTGCATGACTATTGTGGTCCTAAAGAGCACTAAGAAATGTTGAAAACCAGCCTGGACATCATGAAAGATGGTCACAGCAGACAAAAACACGCTTCGACACCATTCACAACATTCCAACTTAGACTCAGTTAACCAAAGCATGACCTAATATAATTCCTCTTAGAACATAAAACTCATCCGGCAGAGGCGATCACGGAGAAACGATCTCAACCAATTCAAACAATCTTTTATACTCCCTCCGTCTCATAATAGATGATGCTTTTGAAAAAAATCAAAAAATTAAGCAAGCTAGAATGATTTCATCAAATCTTTTAATACAATAAGTGTCATTTCAGAGTAGCTGTCTGTCAAGCAGTATCATACTGCACATGGTATGTGTGGAATGTGGCAGCATGGTGATCGATGTTCGTTGCACTGTTTTCTTGAGTTTATTGCA
This sequence comes from Pohlia nutans, assembly GCA_022496805.1. Taxonomy (NCBI): domain Eukaryota; kingdom Viridiplantae; phylum Streptophyta; class Bryopsida; order Bryales; family Mniaceae; genus Pohlia; species Pohlia nutans. The sequence goes on along the minus strand of CM040092.1, from coordinate 9,807,359 downwards.
TTGCATGGTAGAAACTATGAAAGTAGGTGGTTGCAATAGATATAGGGTTCCACACATGGGCAAAGACAAGCTTCACAGACAAAAATCACTTCTTGTGTACCTATCTTGTGAATTTTTTTGGTTAGAATTTGCAAAACAACAACTTCAAACTGCAGAAATGATTTGCATCAAGTAATTTGGGACAATTTTTTTCTCAATAGATGGAACGAAGGGAGTATATATTTCGGTCCAGAATAAACAGCACAAATCACAGCCAGAATTGCATGAGGAATTGCACGGGACCAATTTACAAAATATCGCCGATCTCTACAATCCTGAAACTCGTGTACCAATATTCTGACTACGTCCTCAAAGTACTACAAATACACACAAAGAAGCGCAAAACATGACCTAATACGATGGACATAAAAACTCATCCCCGCAGAGGCGAAGACGGAGAAACGATCTCAACCAATTCGGGCAATCTCTTTATACATTACTGTCCGAAATAAATAGCATAAAAGCACACAGCCAGAATCGCCTTGGAATAATTAATGAAACTTGCGACTGACGTCAATCTCTATTATCCTGAAACTCGAGCACTTAAGGTACTAAAATTCTGAAAACGTCCTCAAGGTACTGCAATTGTACGCAAATACTCCAACAACGCATTCGTGCACTTCAAGCTAGCTTCGATAACAGACTCAGAACACGAAGTTTTGGAAGTCTGGACTTCTACATGAAACTCCTGGATTCTCCTGTCAAGAATCATCGCAAATGTTTCACAATTTCAAAGTCAAAGAAAAGCATCACACAACCGCCGAGCCAGCATTTCCACGAACAATTCAATTACAACACTGCAACTCCACCATACGTTGATTCCTCTGTCGATCGTTTCCATCTCTTCAATACACGAAATATTTCAATGTGCATACTGTTCGAAAGCTCTACAAAGCGCGCTTCCGTCGGTGCACTCGTCGATGGCGTTGGCCTGATCTGTCCTCCTGTTGAGGCGGAAACATGCGGCTCCAATTGCCATTCCTCTAGTTTCCGACGCCACAGCCAGAAGTAACTCGTCTTCTTCCCTTCGCAAGCTTCGCGCGGAGACCGATCCCCGTCCCCCTTGAGGGGAACCACGGTCATCAGAAACCGTGGCGGAGTCAGTTCAAACTGTAAGGGCGAGTTTTCAGCTGACTCGTAAAGCACTCTCACAAAATTTAGAATACGTTTCACGTGGCCTTAACCCCAAAAAAGGGTGTTGGGGTATTTTATACGCTGGTAGTATCAGCGTACAGGTCATGCTAAGGGGTGTAAAAGTGTGAATTTGGAGGCGAGATTTCTTGAGGAGGTGCATATCTATGCATTGTGCATATGGTGATTTTCAAGAGCATTTCCATCCATGGTGGGATCATAAAACAATTATGTATTTACACGACTCAAAATACGTAGAAAACGCCCTTTGAGTAGCCATATCTTTTTTTCCGCGTCACATATTATTAAATAAAAAAATTGTATATTTAGTTCCCATTCTAAACTCCATTTTTCATATTTGCAGTTTTATCAATACCTTAACCTTCATGGTGAAATACCATTTAAAAGAACACTTGCAACCCTTTTTGGCATGCAACCTCCTTTAGGGGTTAAGATAGAGGCACCAATACATGTCAGTTTAACCCCTAAATGCCCACAGCCCTCTCCAGAATGGGCAGTTTTGCAAAGATGTATTATAAAATACAACCAAACAGGATATTTTGAACTTGATGTATGAATAAAAGTTGTACATCATGAATTTAGATTCTATCTATGCAGTTAGATCTATGATTGCTATCACCAATATTTGGTATAAATTTTGAAACCTGAAATTCAAAATTATTCTGTAATTTGATTATGAACAAGATATTGACAATTTGTAGATGAAATTTGTTATGGTGGGTTGAAATGTAATATTCTAAGTGTTTTGATTTTTGGAGATTTTTTTGGTTGCTTAATTCTATGAGTTGACTTTTTCAAGAGCACTTTTGAACTATTTTGAACTAAAATTTTAGAATTTTTTGGTGAATCAATGCAACATGAAATAAGGCATGAAAATTTCACAAATCATTCCCTTTCTAATCGGATAACACGTGCATGAAGCTATCTTCCCATAAAATCTATAGTAAAAAAACCACACTACAAAAAGTGCATGATGAATGAGAAAAATTGGATGAAAAAAATGAACGCCTGGGCAGTTAGGGGTTAAGGATTTCAACCTATTTAAAGTGATGGTTTTCAATGATGAAAATTGCAACACATAAAACTTTGGGTTTAATAACCAAGCCCAATTTTTAATTAATTTTGTCACAATGTATGATTCTGTTCTAAATTTTCAAACTTAACCCCTAAACGTCCCAGCGTCTAGAAACTAAATCACAAATAGATTCAAAGCCTTGCAACTTTCTCATACAACCTCAAATGATTTTCATCCAAGTTATCTTTGTAAGCCTATTAGATTCTTTACCAATTACAATAAATCTCTTGTGATGGGAAGTTGTTGATAATATTGGAGAGGCCTCCAACTGCAAGTATGTTGAATTTGTTGAGTAGATTTTATGCTTGCAATGGTCCTCTCATGTACATCTGAGCCATGCTAATATCTATTTTTGAGGCTAGCATCTACTTGTGTTCAAAGGGTCCGTACATTTAGGGGTTAAACTGTATAGATCACTATTGATGTTAGTAGGGGAACCAATACTTGTTTTTCATTTCTAATCCAATTAGTTTGCTAACTTGGCATTCATAATTGATCACCGAACTGCTACAACTAATAGTTGTAATAATTTGATTGGAATCCACAAAGTTGAAACAGGTGATTGCATAGGTGACTGGAATTGTTACGTAACAATTACTAGTGCTTCTACTTTATAACGCATTATTAGGGTTCGGGTTTTCTTAAGGGATTTTTTTAATAATAGAATCTCAGGGATTTCTTTGCACATAATCCTGATTTTTTAACGCATTATTAGAATTCAGAAATTTTCATGCACGATCCAACCTCAAAAAAATAAAATTGAGAGTGTTTTATGCATGTCAATCCATTTCAGCCTCGGGCAAGGCCTTGGGCTTTGCTCTCACCCTTTACACTCAGAAATTCCTCGTTGAAATGGATTGCCCTATATTTACTTTTCTGAGAGTATACACCTAACTCTCTCGAGTGACACACTCTATAATTGCACATTCCTTGTATATCCTCATAATCTTTATTATACAAGGGGTGTTAGAATGCAAGCAAGATTGTGAAGCGAGACTTTGCAACACACTTCCTACGTTGTTCCTCTTGTAATCTATGCACACAATCATGATACTCTAACCAAAACAATTGTTCTCCTCTTATGAATTGAATTTGTGCAATTTTACCATTGCCTTTCAAGGAGGCAAGGCCATGTCCTTGCTCAAAAGGTTGTTGCACAAGCACGTGCAAAAGCTGCAACACTCACACTTGACACTTCCTAGTGTATACGACTTATTGGAAAATGTCCACCGGTGTTTTTAACAACTTTAAAAATATGGAAAGTTATTGTAATGTAATAGGTTGATTTGAGTTAACTGAAAACAGAAGGGTAGTTGAAGAGGAGTTGGAGAGGAGTCTCCTCTTTATAAATGAATTTTCTGACAACCATCGTTCATGAATAGTCCCCATGGTCATGGCACTTGGCTTGGGGGAGCGGATGGGAACTCTCCTCTAGCATTGGTGAGGGCACGAGTTCCACGCCCCATGGTGGCTTAGGGTCTTACTTTAGATTATTCTCTAGCTCACCATAGACTAGTTTTGCCGTTTTTTGAACTGAAAATGAGTTGAAGGTGAGTATGAGGTGAGTTTCCACTTTGAGACACTCTTTTCGGTTAACCCCTAAATGCCTAGAGCCCTCTCCAAATTTGGCAGTTTTGCAAAGATGTATTATAAAATTCAACTTAGAGGGATATTTTGAACTTGATATATGAATAAAAGTTGTACATTATGAATTTTAGATTCTATCCATACGGTTAGATCTATAATTGCTATTACCAATAATTTTGTATAAAATTTGAAACGTGAAATTCAAAATTATTTTGTAATTCAATTACGAATAAGATATTGACAATCTACGGATGAAATTTGTTGTGATTGGTTGAAATGTAATACTCTAAGTGTAGTGATTTTTGGAGATTTTTTGGTTGCTTAATTTTATGAGTTGACTTTTTTTAGAGCACTTTTACACTGAAGTCTTCAAAATTTTGGGTGAATCACTACAACATGAAATGAGGCATAAAAATTTCACAAATCATCCCCTTTCTAATCGGATCGCATATGCATGAAGCTAACTTCCCATAGAATCTATAGTAAAAATTCCACACTGCTAAAAGTGCATGACGGATGAGAAAATTTGGATGAAATCTGTACATTGTTCAAAAAATGGACGCTTAGGCAGTTAGGGGTTAACTCTATTGTTTCAAAAAATTGTCTTGAAGAATCAAAAGCAATGCGTAAAGGTCTGAGGTGGCGTATTCTGTTAAAATACATGCAATCTACATTACGGAATCTGCCAGGAAGGAAGATTATGCAACGTTGATATTTCAATATGCCAGGACGGCAGATTATGCAACCTCGATTTTTCATCCACCATCATTTTACCTTCATTCCTTTTTCATCCATCTGATTATGCATGAATGGGAGAAGTATTGTTGATTTTTTTATAACTTTGTTGATACTACTGATGCAAATACTTAGAGGTTATGGCGATGAAATTACTAGCAACTCAATGATGATTGTGACAAACACAATAAGGTTTGGAGGCCAATTTGAAATGGAGTTGACAATCTTACAAGCATAGAAAGGTGGCAGTACATATGTTTCTCAACTATATGAGATCTGCACCAAAAAACCTCAAGTATCTAAATCCATGTTTGGAGCATCGACAAAAACATCACTACAATATTCTCGTGAGTTAAACTATAGGGTCCTTTTATTCATTGAAGGAAAAATTCTACCTAATTATAAAATTTATATGTAATATAGGACACTTTAAATTCAAGTAAGGAATAATTTGAGAATATATTTGGAATATCCTTAGAATATTTTCAAACATACCTCAAATATTTCATTTATGCGATAGCCCCCATTAAAATACCCTCTAAACGCATGTGGTTACACTAGATACATACTAGTGACCTCTCCAAGACAATATTCAAGGAGTGCATCAAAAATCTGCATCGGGAGATCAAAGGTATTGGCAACAAGTGAATGCACATTTGAAGTGAAGGCTCCTATCTCCTCATGATCTAGCTACGGAATTGGAGAAGACGTCAATGATGAAGAAGCACCACCCTTGGACAGATGATGTATTGAAGGAATTAGAGTGGAAATAGTTTGTTCACGCCCTAGATTGTAGTAGCGTAGCACCTCCGGGCTCAATGTTGGTATTGCCACTTTAGACGTAGGAGTCACTTCAGACATAGAATGGCTTGAATGTACTCTGAAAGATCGCTTGCTCATACATGATCACTCATCATTCGTGTTTTTTTTTTCTAATTCATCCGTAATTTGTCCGATGGAAAGTTATGAATGCTTCCTATCTCTTTTAAAATCCACCGCTCATTCAGCTCTACTACAATTGCTAAACAATCAAAATCGCTTTGAATACTAAACTCAAAACAAAACAATGCTTTAGAAACTGCAAAAAAAGAGCATGCACATTGCTTGTGCCTGTGATTGTCAGGGGCTACAAAGAAAGAAGACGACATATACCATACTCAAATATTGTATATGTATCATGTATAAAAGGCAGAATACACCACCTTAGACCTTTATGCCAATGAGTGGGCCAGGGGGCTCACTCCAAGCTAGAATGAGTCCCCTGACCCACTCTCTATATGGTATGTGTTTACTATTGTTAGTCAAACCACAAACATTATGAATCTTCTTCCCATTTTCAAAAAAATTCAACGCATTAAAATATGTATTATTTGGATATTATATCAATAAAATATGAGTTCTTGAAATTGTGCTTATCACTTCACCAAAAGCCTGAGTAAATTATGACTCTACAACTCCTGTACATTTAGTTAACTACAAATTTATTTTTCAATTTTTAAATCCACACTTGGGACAACCATTCATGTGGGAAGCTTCAATAAAAGTGGCACAATGAAATTATGCCCAACATTTTTTTAACAACAAAAAGGTTAAAATGGGGTGTTGGACCTTGCGTTTGAGTTTCTAAAGTGGACTTTTTGATTTAGTGTTTTAGTTCAAATACTAAAGGGTTAAAAGGCGGCATCCAATCTTGCAATTCATACTCCATAATTTGCAGCGTAGCAACCAAATTGGACACACAACGCAATTCTCCTTTCCCCAAAGTACCAGCATCCTCATAGAGTTCTGAAATGCGATTCTGAAATCGTCTTGTTCTGCAGGCCAGCTCTGACACCCCCTAATTGGTTGCTAATATTGGTCAAACCAAACACTTGAATCAACAATGATTTTCCATGTGGCAAAAGAACTTCTGTGACTGTATCTCTCATGTGCATGTTGTATAAAATTTGAAACATTTATCTACATCCACGTCCCTTCAGTGGCTGGAGACCTATGTGATGGTTCTAACAGAACAAGCTGTGAAAAGAAAGGAAATTAAAAATAAATAAAAATCAATGGCTGTCAAGCTGGCCTTCTAACTCCGCCCTCCGTCTGTGCAGTTCCTGAGAAAATTCCAACAGGACAAATATGAGGACAATGATACTGTCATGTCTTGCATGTTTTAGAGTTGAAAACAACTGAAAGCTTGAGTAGTTGATACCTGAACTTACTGAACCTTGTTACCAACAGCAACTCATACACTCGGTTGGCCTTCAAATTAGCAAGTTGTGTAAACATGACGTGGCTAAATGTCTGATCTTTGAATGGAAATGAGGTTGTCTACTGTCACTTAGAGAGGTCTACAACCTCCCACTTTGGAAAAAAATTCATACACCGTAATAAAAATATGATTTAATTCTTGTACCCAAAGATATCTTCACAGCTCTATAAATCTCCCCAAAATCACACTCCTACATATGTTAAAATGTTTAAAGTGGCATCAATACGGTACTTTTCGCCAAGACAAAAAGTTGGCTTTACCTCAAGGTCTCTCTGGGCTTGGAGACGCCAGTCCTGCTTCTTCATGTGCGTACGTTTTATGCGGCCTAAACACAACAAACCCTGCAATGACCATAACTTTCAGCTCTCCAATTCAATAGTGCAGGATGTTCTGGTAACACAACATAACATGGCCTTATCTACTACGTAATGCCACTGCATTTTCCAGTTGATCACAACTTTTGCAGCTGATGTGAACGATGTCCAGTAGGGTCCAAAAATAATTCAAATTTCTCAATTTTATATGTATTACCATTACAATGAGAAATTTAGGTTTCTGTGAGCCAAATTTAGACATGTTCTAGTATACAAGATCCACTACACATACATATGAGTTTCAATCCAAAAAAGAATACGTTCATCTATATTTAATTAAATGAAAAAACCCCATTTTAAACCCCTTTTAAACCCATTTTTAACCTTACTTTAGGCAAAAATGGATACAACTTTTGTTACTTATAATGTATCAAGAAAATATACAAATTGTCTTAAGAATCAAATACAAAAAAGAATCACGACTTTTGGGATTTTTTTGACTAAAATATAACTAATTGAAGTTTCAAATCATTTTGCAAACAGAATTTTCATATCGAAAAAATTTATCCAAAAAGATTAAATACTAAAACAAAATTGTTGAAGCTTAAAACTAGACTCTATTACCTTTCCAATGCACTTTACGGTTTGTGATTTGATGCATTTTGGAGCCCAAAGGAGCTTCTCAAAGATCATGGTTTCTAGCTTGGAGGAAAAATTCGAATTATTTTGGACCCTACTGTACATTTCAAACACAAGGAAAGAAATCAACAATTGATATGATCTGGAATGGGTAACCAGTTCATCAAGTAACTTCATATGGGAGTCTGAAGACACATAATGGAACTGCAAAGGGACTCACAGCTACAGTATACACAATCCCACAGCCAAAAAGCCACCAGCTGGCTATTTCGTGAAGCAAGCTCTCAGCTGCTGTCTCTCCACTCGCTCTTCTCAATACCCTGGTTTGGACTGCAACGCTGAAACCCAGATGTCATGTTAGAAAAAGCTGGTTAAATCATGTCTCTGTGACAAGATGAAGCACAAGCACTAGTAAACCCCCCAAGAGGTATTCTAGAAAACCTAGCTGCGTTAAACCCTCCCAATTGTAACACCCAATTACGGCAGTTTTAACGTAAACCCTACCAATTGTTTCGTAGTTGAGTTTTCTAGAACACCTCTCTCTGTGTGGTGGTTTTCTAGAATACCTTTAGTGAAAGTAGAAAACATATCAACGTCAATGTAGAAATACATATCTGCCCCAATCACAAACAAACAATATTGCAGAATAGTTGAAGTTGTGAAGGCGAACAGTTTAAACACTTACAGAATCTGGAAGAGACCACGGCAAACCCAAAACTCCAGTATCTGTTGATAAATAAAGAAAAGAAACAAAATCTGTGCATGAGAATTCCAATTTTCTTTTCGAGAAGGCGCATAAAAATCTCTGAGCAGTATGACCTCGACAATTTCTGTTTATACTCTAAAAATTAACAAAAGAAACCAAGATTCACGGAAATTTTTGTCAGAGCAAGATAAAAAGAGCAAGACACTCACCCTCCAGAACCTGAAGAGAACTTCCCACTCCGTCTCGGCCAGAATCACTAAAACTGCAGTGGCTATTGTGTAGCAGCGTAAGATGCCCACGAAAACCTGCACCACGACATAAGTGGCCATTAAGGAATTGCAAACCTCAGTAATTGAAACAAAAGCAGGAAACAGACAATCATAAGATTCTAGAGCAAAAATATTTGCAATCAAATTTATAATTGAATTTGATGCAACGATGATTTTATTTACAACAAATTTAGTTTTGCATAAATGCAAGCACAAATTCCAAACACAAACGAGGCCACCGTTCTCACTGTAGCTGCATTGTGGTTGCCAGTAACTACACCTGTCTACAATACTTAGCTGAATACCAACATTTCATTCTTAAACTCAAGATGTGAGAAGATCTATGCCAAAGAAAGATGTCAGAGGATCAGGAATCTTGGATGCCCCAATTCTTCCTTGTATTGACAGATAGGCCCAATGATTTTTTGTTGCTACTTTTAGCCAAATTGCTACATAAAATTTGCTGGCTAATTGATACAAAGGATTTTTTTTTTAAGGAGAAGAGAACAACAGCCAGATTTCCTACATGGATCAAGATGTGTAGCCTCTTTAAACCCAGGTATCACATAGGTATTGCCTAAGTAGCACCGAGGTAGCACATGTGTATTACACTAATATTACCTAAATATTAATATGAAAGAGCCTGGATTGCTCTTCAAGCCATGGAAAAGTAGCAAAAATGCTAAACTGTCTCCTGACAAAAAAAAATCCCTAGATGTTAGCAGCTCCTTTTAAGAATGGATTGGAAGCTGCTTTTGATCCGTGTTCAGTTCTAGGAATCAATAAACTTCAGGAAAAAATAATATACAGGCACCTCAAGATGATACATAATTCCTACGCAACCCTGGATCGATTTTGATCCCCTGCAAAAGTGAAAGGTTAGAGCCAACACCATGACCACAAAAGCTGGAAAAGAAGAGACATACACTGACGCGGTAATCGAAGCCACGGTAGTCGAAAGATCGAAGAAGCGAAATGGCATTCACAACGAGGCACAACAAAGCGCCCACGGAGGTCACAATGCTGAGCACTCGACACACATAAAGCAACGGGTCGCTCTCCTGAGGCCCCGCGGCCAGCAACACTGAAGGCGGCAATTGCTGCTGAATGTCTTGTTGTTGGTTCTGCAACAACGGCGCTTCCAAATCGTCATGTGCAGCAGGGGGAGCGGAAGGAGCCGCGGGCTCCGCAGGCCCGGCCGGCTCCGTCGCACTACTCGAATTCTCCGCTTTCTCATCTCCCCGGTTCCTCAAATCCTCAAACAAGTCCGTCGCTTCTCCCATGTCAATCAAATGCAAGTGCTTCAATCACAGAAACCCTAATCCAACCTCTCGAGGTTTTCTCTCGCAAATCTCAGTGCAAGCATAAACCCTGATTCAAACTTCGAGAAATTTCACAAACCCTGATTCAAACTCGAGGTTCTCTCACAAATCACAGTGCAAGCACAGGCCCTAATTCAAACTTGAGCTCCTCTCGCAAATTTCAGTGCAAGCACAAACCCTGATTCGAACTTGAGTTTCTCTCGCAAATTTCAGTCCAAGCAGAAACCCTGACTTAAACTCAAGCTTCCAAACAAATAGTAAAATCTGTTCTCGCGAATTGTTGAAACCTCTTTTCTTATGAACTTCTCTAAAATGACATTCACACTGAGCACAGTTCTCACTCATTCAAATTCGAGCTTCTCTCGCAAATCTCAGTGCAAGCAGAAACCCTAATTCAAACTCAAGCTTCCCACAGCACCCAAACAAACAGTAAAATCTGTTTCTCCCGAATCGCAGTGCACACTGAAACCCCTTTTCTTATGAACTTCTCGAAAATGACATTCACACTGAGCACAGTTCTCACACATTCAAACAGGGAATGAGCTGGGACCCAAATGAGCTCGCCGACTTGAAAAATGGGTGAAAATCGATCCAGGCGGTGCGAGATGGATTGATAATCCGGGCCAGCAGAATGGGGAATGCCAGTCGTGTGAATGGGATTGCGGCATTTCGACAACAAAGCAAGCTCGGCGGAAAGAATGGTAACTTACTAGTATCGGGATCTGAGTACGGATAATCCTTTGGGCTTTGGGCTTTGCTTAGCTGCCACTTAGCAGTTTCTAAGGAGCTTCGTCCGACCGGCAGGGACGGTTTCGTTTTCGACACTGCCACGTCGATCGCCATCTGCCACGTCAGATGTACCCGTTTACCACTTTAATTTGTGCCCGAACTTCAGTTTTTTGTTTTTTATTTAAGGCACACAAGTTGTTTTGCAACCCGTGGCAAAGCTGACGAGTTGCTTTTGGCAACCATTGTTGGAGAGTTTTCATCCGGTAGAGTGGTGATTTTACGGCCAGAATCAAACTGCCAACCCCTAGAGTATCCCGACAACACCTTATGGGTACCCCTCTCTATCATATGGTAGTTTAAGGTCATTCCGGACCACCAAACTTTAGTTAGATTCTAGCCCCACCTGTAATTATCAGGGTACAAAATGATCATTAACCCTTTAACGTCCGTGGTCGATTTTAGGAGGTGGAGACAGTTTTCTATTTTTAGATTCGTCCCGGAAGTTGAGGTCGAGAATGCAGCAGATATGTCAATTTTGGCCGTTCCGATGTAAAGTATGCAGTAATGAGCACCGCCTGTAAAAAATTTGAATTGTTTGACCGTCCCGATTTTCCATTTATAACAATTGTGTTTGAGCATGTGTTGTGGTACACAGTAAAAGTGTGTGGAACTGTTTTGCCGACTATGTGTTTGGATTGTCACATATTGCATTCTGACTAGTGTGCATAGGACGGTAACAAGTGAGGCGATTCATAAGCAAAAAAAATTCTCAAATCCAACAAGTTGCCAGACCACAGGGGGTCGCAAAATGCAAGAATTCCGAGCTTTTTGTTGAACTTGGGCAAGTGGTATACGGTGTACTTCCAAATGATTGGGCCTGTGGAAGGCAGATCGAAGCGGTTGTTTGCAAGCTATTAGGCGGTTTTTACGGTGTGTGACTTTTGCACTTCAGATCGCACTCACCAAATTTCGTCGGAACTGCAAACATACGGTCTAGCCATCAGAATGTACATGAATCACTTGTATTTCTTTTGGAGACCTTCTTTCGCATTTGCTGCTATACACGTCTGCCATCTTTCAGGGCAATGATGGCGTGTGGGCGCGTACAACAACATTCACCGGCGGAGAACGCACGCCACGGTGGAGTTCCTTATGGCCCGGGAACGTCATCCACGCAAGGCTGTGGCTTCAGCTGAACCGTGGCAATTGGGACAGGATGCACAACGACGCAGAAGAGCCAAGGCACCAAGGATACAAAGGCATTCATTAGGCACATAGCTTAGGGTCGGAAAGCAACATAAGTCGATGAAGTTTGAGGTATAGGGCAATTGAGGCGTCCAAGTTTCACATCAAGCGTTCAAAACTAGCTATTTGAGAGGTTCAAAAATATAGAAGGCCATATTCGTTATATTGAGACTTTTCGCAGTTTCATTTTTATCTTTGATTCGAAGATGAACCGTTTTATCTCTTTACTACTATTTTTTTATAAATAGATAAAAACATCAACTTTTAGAATTTCATCATAGAATCACTATTTGAGCATTAGATGAACTGTTTTATCTCTTTACTACTATTTTTTATAAATAGGTAAGAACATCAACTTTTAGAATTTCATTATAGAATCACTATTTGAGCATTATATTTTTTTGGTTTCAATTACTAGCTTTTAAATGAATTTTTGAATAACTAACATTCTATCTCAAAAGTTTCAAAACGTCTCAATATAACGAATATGACCTATTAGCCACTCACTCCGGCCGCTCATACCTGACAATGTTTGTATCTGCCTAGTTGCGGATGAAAAAATCAAATTAGGGTTTAGGGTCGGAGAATACAATACGGACACGTCCTCCGACAATAGAGTTCAAAGTCTCCTACCATACAGCCAAAAACAAAGAAGTGTCTACATCTTCAACGATGTGCTAATGATTGAATTGAATGCCGAAGTCGTGTCTGCATCAAATGAAGCCTACTGCCGCAACCACGATGTCAGTAGGTTCGTTTCTTGCACACGCAACATACACAGCGTAGTATAGTCTTGCATGGGACATGAACAGTGCATGCTGCAATTTGGGCGGGAAGTGGCCTCCGCAGCACAAGCGCCGGGACGACTTCGACATGATGAGGCCGCACCATGAGAGCTTACGCCAGATGCATCTGAAAATCCTTGTGTGTTAGAGCCTTGAATCCAAGCCGTGCACAAGTGCCCTTATGCATGGTGTACGCATTGGTAACGCATGTGTCCAGACAAAAGAAGTAAACCCGGTGCCACCATTTCTTGGTGGCAATCTGGGTTAAGTAGTAACAATGTAGCTGATTGCCAACGTCCACGCCGCCCATGTATCGAGAATACAAAATCTGAATTAGTGACGTGTTTATCTCAACTCGTGCATGACCAGAGATCCGGTGTGTCACAACTCCTCCTTTTGTCATCGGGTCAGCAGCAGTTGACAAAAAATGAACCCCTTTTGTATCCTGCCAATGTATCGCCGCCATCTGCCTTGATTTGTGAACACGGATTTCCAGCGTACCCCGTGGTAGCTCTTGCGTGATTCTGAGACTTGTTGGATATCCCTTCCGTTGCTGTTGTATAGTGCCAACCGCATAAATGCCTCGACTCAGCAGATAATCAAACAAGAAGGGCGAGGTAAAGTAGTTGTCACACGTAAGAGTGTACCAATGACCGGCTAGGCTCTCGGTTAGTCTTGATACGACTTTGCCAGCTAAACCAATCGTTGTTGTGTTGTTGGTTGTAGGCTCGTTCTTCACTCCAACGTATATCTCCAGCTTGTAAACGAAGCTTGTAACAGAACACGCCAATGCCCATATCTTGATACCATAGATGATAGGTTTAGCAGGAAGATATTGTTTGAAAGAACAAAATCGGCCGTTGTATGCGACCATACACTCATCGACCGTGATGTATGGAGACATGTTCCAATGCGCTTGAAATTGCTCTTGAACATGCTCCAATATCCATCTGCATTTCTGATTGGATCATAGTTGGCGCTCTTCTTGTCAGTGACAAATGCAGCCTTGTTCGTCATGTGTAAGCATCTTAGAATGTATTCGAAGCGCGAACGTGACATAGTTTTGGATGTCCTCACATGCCAATGCGTCCTTTCCTCTTCGCCAGTAGTCCCGAATTGAGGGTTGCTTCCTCACACCCATAAGACAGCAGCATAAGACAATAGATGCCTGTAAATTGTCTGAACTCTTCCAACGTTATCGGTTTAGCCACCACTTCACCCCCTTTTCGCTTCCCAGGACTCAGATCAACGTAATTGGCATAGTCATTGCTTTCCCGAACCATCTTTCGCTGAAGTGTTTCGTTCCAAAATCAGGTGAAGTACTCAATGGACTCCAGTAACTCCTGACCCAACAACGTAGTTGGACCAAGGGTCTTCCCGGTGAACGGTTGCCTTGGAAGTAAAGACCATGTTTTTGCATGCCAATTACATTCGGCATATTTGACACCAAGGTCGGTCTCATCTTACTCTGGTCTATCAGGATATTGGCCAATTTCGCCCAGGAGCCAGACAGATCGTCTTCATGATGGTCCAAGTCGCTTCGTCCCATCGAAAGGCCTCCGATGTCAATCCGGTAGTCTGACAAGGCCGGATCCCAGTCATGATTCGAATCTGAGTCACTCAGCTCCCATCCAAGAGGCGTCTTGTACCCTCGACTAGACTGTGGACCCATCTGTATGGTCTCGTCCAAGGAAGTGGAATCAATTGAGGCGTCCAAATTTTCACCAACACTTCTGGTTGGCGGCTGTGAGTATGGCACATACTCGCTAACGACGCTACTGCGCGAGTGTAGGATTGAGAGCCCGAGAGCGGAGAGTGGGGATTTGGAGAGCGCAGAGCCTAGAGTCTTGCTAAATTTTAAAAAGGGCCTTTTTTTGGAAAAATCTAATATTAGATTTATTACTATTTATAGTAATTTTAAGGACCTATGACCGCTGGACCTAAAACAGTGGGTGTGCTGTCTAGGGTGTATAATGTTTGTTGTCCATCTGGAATTATTTTGGAGAGAAAGAAGAAAGGGAGATAATTGGACCAATATATAGGATTATATTTTTAAAATTTTCTTAAATACATGGTCATAGTAACCAAACTTAGCGAGCAAGTACTTCAACCAAATAAAAGTGTTGGTGTTGTAGCAATTCATAATAGTAAGCTAAGATTCTACTTCTAGTCTCCCCCACTACTTCTGGCCAAATATGTGGGAGCTCCGGATGAGTTAAAACAAAGCCATGTTTAGGACCCATTACGCACCTGGCAATTTGATCTGGACAGAACCAAAAATCTACAGTATCAGTTCCCTCTGCCCGCCACTTTTGTTTGACGCCTCTGTAGGTAGGAGCTGCAGTTGCTTTGCCTCCTCTGACAATGAGCATCTGGCACTTGGAATTGTTATATGCTTGTACAGCATGGCATCGTTTCTTGGATTTCTGGTTTATCCGCGCGATGTGCTATTTGGTCACGTCACAGTCTGTTTCCAATATGCTTGAAGTGAAGGGCATAAGAGCTTCAGGAGTACGTGTGTCATGAGCATTTAATCGAGTAGCAGCGGACCTTGTCTGGACACGAGGGTGGGAGAAGTTGACCTTGTCTGGACGATGGGAGTCACCTTCTGAACCAATGGGCATGTCTAACTTCCTCTTGGTCGATCCGAAAACCTCCTCGCCCTCTAGATGCGGTACACGGGTGCAGAAATCTTGACCCCCAGGCATTTCAGCAAGAGCATCAACAATCTTTTTCCCGTCTTGTGATTGCAAGGCTCTCTTTAGTTTCAAGTAGTGTTTTGAAGGGCCTGTTCCCGATGTTCCGCCACACAAGTATGAACGGTAGTTGGTCATTTGCATGAAGGCCCGGGCCCAGTCATCGGTAGTTGCAACAAAGAGGTCTAATCCGCGATTGCCTGAAGATTGCAACCATTTGTTGTGAACTGTCTCTGCAAGATTGCAAGTTGGGATGTCTGCGAGTTCTTCCGGAGTAAGGTTCTGAACAGAGAAGAAGAAGAAGACTGACATTAGATGAAATAAACATGTCTAGCTCACACGCTCTTCAAATAGTCGTAGCATGCGCAACCACACGAAGGAAGTTTTAGGGCATAGAAAGGACTGATTGTTTCCATGAAACCTCCCCACTGGCGGTAGCGGAAGTGCCAAAAAGCCAACCAGTCTTCTAGTTCCCTGATTGCATCTTCAGTTGCTGCTCCTGAGGAATACCACCACACTCGAAGCTCTTGATACATCAAATCCGCTTCAGCCATCGATTTTGCATCCTTGTATTCCCTGCAGAGCTTGATGTGTTGGTTTCAGAAGCTTTTTGCAGTGAGCTTCTCTGTATGCTTGTGCATGCTAGTGGACCAATGAAACAAACAAGTCCTCTCCCGGTCAACCATCACCACGGATGGGTCTCCAGATCCATAAACAATACATACCGCATTGAAGTTAGCTTGTGCACTATCGCACATGAAGCCTTTGAAGTTAGGGTCAGGAACACCGTTTCTAGCCATCACCTTGTTGAGGCACTTCCAGAAAATGACTTGACCATCTATACCTTCTGACTGCATATCACATACTGTAATGGTCATGACCTTGCAATACGTGGAATCGTAGACGTGACAGGCTAGGGTTGTCCAAGGTTTTACCCGCTTCACGTGGTCGAACATGACAAAGCAGTTTTGAAGGTCGTTTCCAGGCTGCATCCGCCGGACGAAGTCAACGCCACTACCAGGACCGTCCACGAGCATCTTGAACAGGTACACTTTGTCTTGCCCTTGTCCAGGAAAGATGTTGTCGTGGATGTACTCCATCTTTGCCACCTTCTTCATCTGTAGAATCCGGTCAATTTCCCCTTTACCTTTTGCGGACGCACGGAATGATGAGATGATATTTCGGACATTCGGAGAACTAAGCATCCGGAACTTTTCCGTGACCTCATCCAATTCTGCCTCGTAAAGCATCTCCTTTAGACCTGGCCCGATGTGGACTAAGAAGGTGTCCATGAACTCTTTGCTAGCTGCGGAGCTGCCAATGCAATCGCAGAGTTCTTTGCCGTTGGTGTCTTCTCAACCTCTGATGCAATCAAGCTGGTGATGGTTTCCACAGATTCCCGGCATTGGCCAGTAGGAACAGGGTGACGATGGTAACCTAAGTGAATGCATGCTCTGGACCCATCTACCACATTGAGCACATAATATACACGTGCTGTACAAATTGCATGACAAGAAGAAATTGATTTGCAGACTTTGCAAACCAAAGAAGACTTTAACTGCGGGCCCAATCCTACATAGAATGGACTCAAGTTGGTACTCGTCTATTCCGTCTCGTTCTTTTTGGAAGAGCGTTTTAGGTAATCACAGTCAACATTTTCACAACTGAGGTGGCCCACACACGCTGACCTTCTAAACTTGAGCCCTATGTTATTGTTGATGTTAGACGTGAGGGTACGCGTCCACGTGTGACCGTCAAACCGTTTATCCATTCCTTCCATGCTTTTGGCACTAGAGGAATGAACAATCCCTCGACATGGTGGCATTTCGAACACAACATCCCCATCAAAGGATGGAGGCAAGAACTGCACCTTTTGATATTCGATGGCATCAAAGTTAATTTGGGCAAGTTCGTTCTGACATCCCGGAATGCTAGATAGCATTTTTAGACGTTGCATAATACTCAGACTTTCTAAAGAGGTAGGATAGAGGGGAGGTCAAGACAATGATGAGGAGGATGGACTATTACTTGGTGTGCGAAAATCGGGCTGGTGAGGAAGAGGACATGGAATCAGGGACTTTCTCTCACTAGATCTATACTTTGCAGGTGTTTCTCCTTCCAATTCACTAGATAGTTCTATGATCAGAGGGAGGTACTCCTGTTTTACCTTGCAAAGATTTAAGATAATCTCAGCCGTAGACCAAGTGGATGGGGGGGTATGGAAACGCTGCGTGGCATGAATTGGAGCATCTACAATAGGGGTATCGGAGTGGTTAACCAGAATCTCCGTGGAAGCTGCTAACTGCAAAGGTGTCATACCATACGCCCTATACTGACCACGGTGGAGGAGCCAGTAGAAGCCATCTTGATCTTCACATCTTGCATGCATGACAGCCTCTTTGACTATCCCATAATTCTCTAGAACTTCTTCTGTTAACATGCTAGACGTTTCTACAATTCCAAAACATATGGAGAGGAGATTAACAGGGACCTTCACGTGACCCTCATCTCCTACAGGAACAACTAGAGGAACCTCATCGCCTTCAAAACAAATTGATGTCATTCTAAACATGGCAAGATGTTTGCAACTTCACGAGAGCATGTGCAATATGGAGAGAGGGTGTCCGAACTTATTGTGTGATCAGAGAGAACTGTCGTGAACGCAACGGTTATTGATTCTTGACATATTACAGTGTAATTTGAATTGTATGGCAGAAACAAAACTACGTGGATGCTATATAAAAAGAACAACGAGGTCAGCGGGCATCACATATAAAAAACATCCGTATTAGCTAAAGTGATGCTAATCTAGGCAACTAGAATCTGTTAATGATCCCAGTTTATGTAAAAGATGGCTACATTCATATCTTGACGACAAACTTCTGACAGGAGAGCATCGTCACAGATGAATGCTAATCCGGATATGCTGAGAATGTAGATATCTTAAAATGATTAAAAAATGGATCAAGAATTAAGGTTCAAAATTCAATGCAGTTGCCGTTCATTAAAGTGTGGCTCGGATTAGAACATTGAATCTGTGGTCTGAGTTCATATATATGGTAATGACAAAATTACAACACATTTTGACTGTGCAGCAACGTGAAGGCCAAGTCCATGTGCAGGGTACGCAGTGCTTATATTGGAAGATAAATTATAGTGTTATGGAATTCATAGCATACTTGGAAAAGCATATGGTAATTAGTATCATATGTACTATTGATACTGACATTGCAATTTGTATTTAATGTATGGCTTTTACACACACATAGGTCTACGGTACGTCTTTCACGGAGGAACTGAAAGGACTTCACGTCTATCGGATGATTAAATGTCCACAATGTTTGGAATCGAGTCCCATAATGGAGGTTTGGGTTCGTCGTCAAAGTGCTCCTCGACAGCATCAATGATTTTTTTGGGCACGATTCGAACATCCTCACACTCGACGTTGCACGGATCAAGGAGTCCCAGCAGTTGGCACACATAATGACACTAGATCAACCTCCACACAACAGGAGGCCGAGGATCCATATCCCAAATTCCACACGGGACATCGTGAAGACCAAGAATGCCTTTCTCCAAGCGCATGATGGAAATGTCGATGTAGTAGTCTTTGCAGCCGTGGACTTCGCTCATCCACAACTCAACTGCCCCTTGCAAACTGTCAACACGATACGTCATCTGGACCAGTTTTCCATTCCTCCGCAACATTGGGTAGTCTTTGGTGCTTCGGGATCCCAATCTCCAAAATAATTTTTTAAACATGCGAATCTGAGAAGCCTCCATCACGAGTGTTGAGATATAATGGAAAGAGTATGTAGTGAGCAAATGAAAAGGGAGATGGAAATGAAATGAGAGTAGAGGTGAAGGTGTTAAAATCAATTCATCTAGTTATACTGACTCCAAGGGCCATCCGTTTGAACAAATAACATTATATTAAATGATTAGGAGTGACATTTGCATACGGTGCAATATTAAATATAGTTCAAAGACGACGGAGTCAGAGAATATTGAAAGCGAACAATTGTGTGGACATAATGTGTGTTAGGTCATTATTGAAAACAAGGCTAGGTAGCAGCGCGCTTAATATAAAAAATTAGATCTATGACAGAATACATTGGTTGAAGAATGGATGAGGAAAGAATGTACAATGGTTGAAGAAGTTATGTATCCTATATAAGACAATGTTCGGGGCTGAACATTTCATCTGAGAACTGGTCTTGAGAGTACTCGACTTGTAGAGACTTTTGAGCAATTTGATGGTAACTTCTGTCATGAAGATGGTTAGAGAGGTTTGGCGTGATTGCGAATGAAGATATGGATGTGTACGCGAGGTGCTGATTGCATTACGTGAAGAGAGAACCGTTCTATCTTATCGCGTCGTATTAAAGTGAATTTTAACTATATAACTCCATTTGATAAGGATTCATAGTTGTAGATAGGTCTGATACTGTTGTACTTGAACATCTTTTTCATGGAGAGGTGTAGATGCATTGTTTTAATCCAAGATGTTTTGTAGTAAACAAAAACTACTAATCGGGTCAATCAAATTGATATTTGATCTGATAAATAATGATGATAAGTATGAGACTAGGACTTGTGTTGATAAACTTACAGACTGAACAGATGCTACGTGAAGATCGTAGAGCTGAGGGACAGAGTCAAGAGGAGAAGAACAACACTAAGATATGGAGTCCAACAGTGCATGGAAAAGGAAGGAAGAAGCCCAAGATTAGATTTTCTACTAGGAAGGAAATAGAGCGCAGTAGAATGAGGCAAACAAAAACAAAGTCTAGAGTAACAGAAGCTGACGACGATATCCCCAAGGCAATAAATTTTGAAGGACTCCACTACTAGAAAATTCAGCGTCCAAATCAACAGAGAAGAGTTGATAGTTTCTGTTGATTCGGTCGCGTTGTTGCGGTCATCCATCAACAGAAATCTGTTGATTTTTTTGTTGATTTGGTCAAATAAAAAATGGAAAAATAAAATAAAATAAAAAATAAAATAAAAAATTTCGCTGCCCGGATTTTTCGGGCAATTTTTTTTTTTTTGGCTGCCCGAAACTTCCGGTCAGCCAAGCTGTATACACACGGTCGCCACTCGGGTTTGAACTCGAGACTTCATACTTATGACTCTACTCACTAACCAATTCACCACCACTAGAACTTGATGAACAATGCATGATTTTTTTCTTACATATATACTTACTATTCCGTGTTTTCAAACTCAGCAGACTTTGGCAGCCGTTTTGACATAGTAGAATAACTTTTCAAAAAAATCTTTGGACTAAGAAAAGCTGGTAAATCAAGTTAAGTTTCATGTCCAAAAATCCGTTTGTGATTTTAAGCCTCCATTCAAAAGTTATAGACAAAATTCAGAGAGGGTGTTTGAAAATATCAAAGAAAATTTTCCTTGCTACCCCACTCTGAATTTTGTCTGTAACTTTTGAATGGAGGCTCAAAATCACAAACGGATTTTTGGAGATGTAACTTAACTTGATTTACCAGCTTTTCTTAGTCCAAAGATTTAAAAAAAAAGTTATTCTACTATGACAAAATGGCCGCCAAAGTGTGCTGAGTTTTTTTTTTCTACCCCTAAAGGATCGTAAGGCCCCCATGCGGCTTTTAGAACTAGAAAGTGAGAAAATTCCGGTTCTTGAGCTTTGAATTGTAGGATGAGCAACAAAGAGATCCTAGCTCTTTTTGAGAGCCAAATTTGTAGGTACTTCTTGATCGGGAATTCATCAAGTGAGCGATTTTTGGTGATTTTTTTGAGTTGCACGGTGGGTATCTAGGCGTCACTTCAAACCCTCATATCTTTCTCTTTACACCTCCAAATTCCTTGAATTTTTTTTCACATGTTTTAAATGATGATTTCTACTCACAATAAAACTTTCAGAATTTTTGGAGCACTTTTGAACAATCCGATTTCAGCATGTGTACAAAATACCCCAAACAAGTTCCATCAATCTTTTCAACGGTGGCATTTTTCAAAAATTGTGCGATTTTGTTGATCTTTTTTTCATAAAAAAACTACGTAAATCTTCTTTAGTTTCAAGGGTGCCGATCGTCAGAATTACCCCACACTAATAAGGCATTGAGCTTGCTACAAGAGCTAGTCAAGAAAACGAGAGCTAAGTTCAACACCCCCCGGTCCTTTAGAGGTTAAATTGTGAATGATTAAGTTAAAAAAACTTTCAAATTACATAGAACTTCAACCATGGAGTTTTAAATGTTGCCCAAATGAGGGTGTTTTAAATGTTTTAAGTGTTTTGAGAGTCATAATTTTGTGCTTTGATGTTTTTCAACTTTGGGGATTATGTTCACAATCTTGTTTAGAGTTTGTATAAAGAATTTAAAACCAATTGGATCTATTTGTCATGGGTGCCCGAAATTACCCAAAACTCAAAAAAAATCACCTTTTGAAAAATAACTTTTTAATTGCAACATGAATTGATCAAAAAAATTCTAGGCATTAACTTAATAGTGAAACACCAGTTTATTAAAAAATTCACATCTTCTACAATAATTGTATTCAACAAATATTGTATCAAAAAGGACTTACTCAAAAGTAGAAAATGGTTTGAAATCATGACTCATGGTTTCGAGAGTTAATTAATTATTTGGCATCAATATACCAACCTTGCCCTGCTGCTATAGTATAATAACATTCCAAAATCTTATAAACATACGAAGTCGAGTCCATAAATTGCAAAAGATTCCAAATATTCTTGAAATATTCCAATGGATTCCAAAAGATTCCTAAAGATTCCTAAAAGATTCTAGATTCACTAAAATTCTGTTGATTTGGTCATCGCACTATTCAAATCAACAGAAAGTAGGTAGCAAACTGTTGATTTTTACAAAAAGTTTAAAAATTAGTGAAGTCGGTCATTGGAGTGCCCGAAACAACAGAAATCAGTTGATTTTCTATTGATTTGGTCACGATTTTCTAGTAGTGCTCGGATTTGAGGAACTCACATGTGACATCGGAGCAGAAGTTATTACTGCACTCAACGAAGGACGTGGAATATCACAAGACCCATCTGCTCATTCACGAGCCATAGGAGGGGTAAGTTTCTACGCACAAATTTTTTTCCCAAATTATTTCCTTTTAAGCATTTGCTACCAAATTTTATGCTTGATCATGCGCTTCTTAGAAGCGGTCATTGCTGCCACATTTCAAGCTCAATCACAGGCTTGTTATTCTAGCTATGCTGATTCATCTCATGCTCCTTCACCACTTATCATGCTCGATCATCTGTTGGAGAATTTCAAGCTCGATCACAAGTTTTTCACGTTTATTCATCTCCTGAATCATTTCAAGCTTGAGTACCTCTTGTTGGTTCAAACGATCCAATTTCAAACTCAATTGAACCACTGAGTATGCCACGAATTTGAAAATTCCGCATTTCATGGTTGACCAAACATTGTTCAAGCTTCTTCACCCACTGTCCTTTCTTGATCGTGTTTGCCGCACCGTCCTTGGTCAATCACGCACCTATCCACAACTCGATCACCCACCGACCTCGCTCGATCACACACGGTCCACAGAGAATTTCTAGAAGCAAAGGAGTTGCAATTCAAGTTAGACCACACCGAATTTGTAGCGGGTGAACGTGTCTTGATTTTGACTTGAGAGATCCGTAGCCACTCCAAGGTAATCGGAGCTATAATCTCTCAAAGTCCACCGCGCAATTTGATTGGATGACGTCGACGACGAGGTCTCCAAACCCGCACCGTAAGTACAGTAAGTAGGATGCACAGTGAGAGAGAGCGTTGTGTACCCGAAGTGCGAGGCCAGCCATAGAATTTTAGCTCCTCTGTGATTCGACCATAAAAGAGTGGACATGAATCCAAGCTCATCTGGAAATGGGACAGTGGCGGATGAGTTCACGCTGGCCTATGCACAACCAGCACTCATAAATATTGGCCACCTTGGTTTCATTGCTCATTTGAATGGGCACCAGTGCGCCATGGTTCTGAGCTCCGTGACTCGTCATTGCATTGCGTGACCAACAGTGCGTGTAGACTCCATTGTTTAGCCGTGTACACTCCATTGTTTATCCGTGTAGACTCCATCGTTTAGCCAGCTCTTGTGAACTCCATTTTGAGTCCAAAGCTCACATCAACGCCACCGAGCACCACTGCGCGCGTGACCTGCAACTTTGTGAGTGTTCTGCTTGACCATGCTACGCGTGCCATAGCGGGTAGATTGCGTGTGGGTTGCAATGCGTTGAGGCGTACGTTGAATTCAATACTTGAGGAAGGTGTAGGACTTGTTTAGAAATCATGCACGAACTGGGTGACCTAACTGTGGCGAGTCCAGTGGCAAGATTATAATCGAATTCCAGTGGCGAGTGTGTTGTGCGTGGCGAGACGTGATTGTGCGTACCGACTTGTGGGTTGTGAGTTGTGAGTGGCGAGTTGTCTGTGCAGTATGTGGCGAGTTGTGCATGACGAGTTGCGCGTGGCAAGTTGTGAGTTGCACGAATTGTGCATGGTGAGTCCAGCAACTATGGCAAGTCCTGTGTTTAGTGATTGTGGTCTCTTGATTGCTGTAGCGAGTCCAGTGGTGAGTGTAGCAAGTCCAGTGACGAGTTGCAGGACGAGTTGTCATATCGAGTTGCGTGGCGACTTGCACGTGGCGACTCATCAGTTGTTAGTTGTGCGTGGTGAGTTGTCTTTTGTGTGCGTGGCAAGTTGTATGTGACGAGTTGCACGTGGCGACCTATAAATCCGAGTTTCTGCGTGACGGGTTGTCCACGATGAGTTGTACGTGAGTGCTAGAATGGCGCATCTATCTCAGTCAACTGTCTCTATTGATTGTGTAGGTTGAAAAAATTGTAGTTTCATGTGCGATGGCCACTAGCGCGGGGCTTCTAGTACCTTGCATTTCAGAAGAAGCACCACCACAAACTCCTCGCCACCAAATAGCACAGAACCCTATCGTAAGTCCTCCCACAATCATTATAGTTCTTGAAGTTCATGAAGGCAAAAAAAAGGTAAAACAAACCCCACCCCCCCCATTGGGGGGGGGAGGGGGGATAAAATTTTGAAAGTTTATAGCTTCTCTTTCTTTCGCCACGAGCCATGGCGTGGTGCCAGCCCGTGGCGTCACGGCGTGCGGCGTGGCGTCACGGCGTGCGGCGTGGCGTCAATTTTGATGACAATTTTACCAACTCCTACGGAGGGTGGCGACACCGCCGCCCCCCATGGGGGGGTAAGTTTTTGAAATTTGTAGCTGCTCACACGCCACGCGCGTAGCGTGTAAACAGCTAAAAAACAAATTTCTTTACCTTCCCATGGAGGACGGCGGTGTTGCCACCCTCCACAGGGGGGGTTAAATTTTGAAAGTTTATAGCTTCTCTTTCTTTCACCATGAGCCATGGCGGGGCGCCAGCGCGTGGCGTCACGACGCGCCGCGCCACGGCCCATGGCATGGCGTCAATTGTGATGACAAATTTACCCCCTCCATAAGGGGTGGCGGCACCGCCGCTCCCCATGGGGGGGTAAATTTTTGAAGTTTTTTGCTGCTCCCACGCCACGCGCACGAGACGGGGGGTAAATTTTTGAATTTTTTTGCTGCTCCCATGCCACGCGCACGAGACGGGGGGTAAATTTTTTAAAGTCCATAGCTGCTCTTCTTTCCGCCACGAGCCGTGGCGTGGCGACAATTTTGATGACAAATTTACCCCCTCCATGGGAGGTAGCGGCACCTCCGTCCCCCATAGGGCGGTAAATTTTTTAAATTTTTAGCTGCTCACATTCCACGTGCGTGGCATGTGAGTAGCTAAAAATCAAATTCTTTTATTCTTCCATAGGGGGCGGCGGTGCCGCCACCTTTCATAAGGGGGGTTAAATTTTGAAAGTTTATAGCTTCTCTTTGTTTCGACACGAGCCATGGCGTGGCGCCAGACTGTGGCGTGGCATCAATTGTGATGAAAAATTTACCCCCTCCATAGGGGGGTAAATTTTTGAAAATTTTAGCTACTCCTACGCCACGCGCGTGGCGCGTGAGCAGCTAAAAATCAAATTTTTTACCCCCCCTTGGGAGACGGCGGTTCCGCCACCCTCCATGAAGGGGGTAAATTTTTTAAAACTTATAGCTATTCTTTCTTTCGCCACGAGACGTGGCGTGGCGCCAGCCCATTTCGTCAGGGCTCGCCACGCCACACCCGTAGCGTGGCGTCAAAATATTTTAAAAATTTACACCCCCCCCCCCCCAATAGGGCGCGGCGGTGTCGACGCCCCTCGTGGGAGTGTTTTTATTTTTATCTTTTAGCTACTCACATGCCACGCTACGGCTCGTGGCGTGGAAATAGCAGCTTAGAACAATAAGAAAACTCCCTCCATGGTGGGCGTTGGTACGGATGTTCCCCCTGGGGGAGTTTAAATTTTGTTTTTTAGTTGCTCACACGTTACAAGCTAAAAAATTGAAAAATCTCCCGATGTGGGGTTCAAGATTCTCGCCACGTGCCATCTTTTTTTTTGTTTGAGCATTTTCATTGGGGTTTCTTTTATATTTCATTGTCATTTATTGTTTCTCTATGCAGGGTTCTGTTGATGTCATCGAGGAAACTCAGACAAATTCGCATCACCAAGTTATGGTGGATTCCGGGGACGAGACTTCAACTCAACCTCCTCCCGTTCTAGAGGTATATTTATTTTCCATTGTAATTGTGGTTCTTGAATTCTGTCATTTGATTCTAGTGTTTAGAATTTATTCATTGGTTTTGGATTCTTGTTCTAGGTTTCCGTTGCGGACAATGCAGCTCACTTGGACGAGATTATCAATCTCAGTGATTTGGACAGTGATGTTAATTACTTTTGTACCTGCACGGATGAGTTTGAAGAGGTGGCTAGTGTAGATCCCTACCGTTTAGGTTCTGATGCACGTGGTTTGCTTTCTAGAGTTCCGTTTGCTCCTAGCCCTTGTGATGAGTTCAGCCCCGTGTACAGGTCACCCTGTTCTCCGTCTTCTAGAGAGTATATTCCTACTTTGCCAGCAGAGTATGTTCCCACTTCCCCTCCGGAGTCTGTTCCCGCTTCTCCTCTAGGGTTTGTATCTACTTCTCCTCCAGAGTTTCTTTCTTCCCCTCTTCAGTATCTCCCCACATCACCAGCGATGACCTGGTCTAGATCGCCTCCATTGTTAGTGGAGACCGTTGAAATAGGATTCTCATATTCATCAGGAATTTCGGACCCCATTGATTTCGCACGATTTCAGTGCGTTTATCGTTGAACACTGATTCCGCACGTCATACGTGCATTTAGAAGTGTCGTTATGGTACGGAAATGACATGCATTACTAGGATGTTGATGCAGTGTCATTACAATGATTATGAAAAAATGTTGTTTCCGCACGAAAGTCGTGCTTGACGGAATCCGTGCGTTAATCGTGTATTTACATTACATGGCTAATAAGACACGAATAACATGCGATTGCCTTTAATGCGGATCTAGTATCGTTTACGTATCATATCAACACCTTTTATTATATCCGTGCGATTTCAGCATCTATCATAATGCAAATTATTGTCGTACGACATCTGTACAAAATCAGCTGAGAATTATTTCAAGTTTTTAATTTGAGAATGAGTGACTTATATTTCTCCACGTCACTCGCATTCAAGGGTGTTTTCGCACTACAGTAGGATGTCATACTTATCAACATAAAAAGTTTGTAATGTTCTAAAACTATTGATTTATTGATGGAATATAATAAATAGAGAAAATACCAAAAAAAAATTAATATTTTATTTTAGAATCTTTTGGAATCTGTTGGAATCTTTGCAAAAAAGTTTATATTATTTTGGAATATTTTAGAATATTCCTAGAATCTTCTCAAAATATCCTTACAGTCTAACTTCCCAAAATATTTTTTATCTTTATTTATAGAATTTAGAAGCAATTAACATTAAAAATTCAATGAAATTACATTTTATATTTTTAGAATTCAAAATTTGGTTTCATTGGTTATAATTGTACTTTCAACATAGGAGCAAAAATAAAAAGATGTATAGAAAAGAACAACATTACTTTTCCGAAATAGTAAAATTTGTAACACGAGACAATGTAGAAGTGTTGGTTTTTTTAAAGTTCCCCTAGGTGGAGTTTAACTTGGATTGGCATGATTGAAATTGGATTCGAAAGCATACTTGATTTCCTATTAGAAAACAATTATAATTTAAACAATTTTTTAATATTTTAGTCTCCGGCAGCTCGTAAAAGGGGGCATCGACCAAAACATGATCTCTCGAAGCATTGCGAGTTAAATTGAGTTTAAAATCAGACTTTCTTTGAACTCAATTTGAGCAACTTTGCAAAAAATAAAATTGCAAAAGCTTTTAAGTGCTTGCTACAATATTCTGACCATTGAATTTTTTTTCATCAATCCCAAAGTTATGCACGTTACAATTTAGTTTTTTACTTTCATTCTATATACCTCTCTGTCATTACTTCATTTCAAGGTGAATATCCTAGGATTTACTTTTTTTTTTTTATTAGACCCACAACTCATTTCCCTAAAATACGATCAAAAAATTTAAATTGAAACAAAAAGGCATATATGTTGAAATGTCATAAAGAGGTAAAAAAGGTGCAAAGACATACAAAAACTTACAATGAAAAGAATGATTTTTAGTTGATCCAAACATAAAATTAAAAAAAAAATGGGAAAAAATGTTTCTCCAACATAAAATAAGAAAAAACTACAAAGAAATGTTTTTAACATTGCTAAAAATATGCAATTTGAAAAAAAAAAAAAAACTCTCAAACATCATGATTTCATCAAAAAACAAATTCAAATTTTTTTGAAGATTTTATTTAGGTATAGAAAAAAGCCTGTATAATGCAGTGAAAAAAAAATTTGGTAAAAAAAGATTTCTTTACATTGCTAAAAACATCTAAAATCCACTGAATGAAAAAAGAAAAAAAAAAAAGAAAAAAAAAAACACAGCTCACAACCTTTAAGATTTTGGCAAAAAAAAAAATTCAAAAAAATTTGAAATTTTTTCAAGATATAGAAAAATGCTTGCATGATCTTGTGCAAATTTTTTTTTGGAAAAATAGGTTGTTTTACATCGCAAAAAAACATCCAAAGTTTGCTGAAAAAAAAAAACAACTTATAGAGTTACAGCCACCACGAGTTTGGCCAAAAATAATAAATTCATAATATTCTGAAAAAAAATCCTACATATAGAAAAAATCCTGCATGATCTAGAGCAAAAAAAAATTTGGAAAAAATGTATTTTTTACACCGCTAAAAACATTCGAAATCCGCTGAAAAAAAAAAAACAGCTCACAGCCATCACTATTTTGGCAAAAAAATAACAAATTCAAAAAATTCTGAAAAAAATTCTAGATATAGAAAAGGCCTGTGTGA
Organism: Pohlia nutans; assembly: GCA_022496805.1. Taxonomy (NCBI): domain Eukaryota; kingdom Viridiplantae; phylum Streptophyta; class Bryopsida; order Bryales; family Mniaceae; genus Pohlia; species Pohlia nutans. The sequence goes on along the minus strand of CM040092.1, from coordinate 9,778,420 downwards.
TGTAGTGCAAAAAAAAATTTGAAAAAAGAATTAAATATACATGGCAAAAAAATTGCCAATGGTTACATTCCTTTATAATTATCAAAAAAATTCAATTGCTTGCATCAAGAGTTCTAGGTGGTTTAGTGGTGTAAAGTGTGCTCCGTAGATGGGAGGTCTCGAGTTCGATTCCGGCCACCGGCTATAGAGCCTAGGGTAAGTCGTGGTGGGCCCCACTTTGGTCCGGGCAGCCCGAGTAGTTTGATCGGGCAGCCCAAAATAAAATTCGGACAGGGCAGAAAAAAATTATATTTTAATTTTTTTAATAAAATTATTTTGACCAAATCTGTATATAGGAAGAAAAAAATTCAAGATATAGAAAAGATGATGTCGCACGAAAAACACACTGAATCAGTGTGGGTTTAAAGACGATTAAGACACAACATTTGACAACTGTACAGAGTGAAGATTTCGCACGTTTTCAATAGATGTATCAATCGTGTCGAATCAGTACTATATCCGCTTGTACGATCATGATGTCATATCAGTGCATTTGCGATGAATGACGCAACGATGCGGTATCAGTGCGAAAAATACACGCACCCATGAAATATCGGAAATCGCACTGAAATCGTGCGAAATTAGTGGGGTCTGAAATTCCTCATGTTCTCCAATTCCCTTATTAGGTGTTAGCATCCCAGACTTTCGTTGGTTAGGTAGGCGGTCATCATCACGGGGAATGAGAGTTTGCAGACGGTTGGCCTAGCTTTGTATGTTCACATTTCTGCCTCAAGCAATTTATATCTTGATTCTATGCTTGATTTACCATTTGACCACGATGTTTCAGAATCCAGTGAATGCCAATGTTGCTGCTCATTCCGATGACGAAGATTCTCAACCTGCTCTTGGAGAGTCTGATGACGAACTAGCGACGTCGATGATTTGGATGCAACCGACCTTTCCACTGATCAGCTTCATGAGATGCATCAGGAATTTCGGACCCCACTGATTCTGCACTGATTCAGTGCGATTTCCGATATTTCAAGGGTTCGTACGATTTTCGCACTGATTCCGCATCGTTGCGTCATTCATCGCAACTACACTGATATGACACGATGTTCGTACAAGCGGATATAGTACTGATTCGACACGATTGATACATCCATTGAAAACGTATGAATTCAGCACTCTTTATACTCGTCAAATGTCGTGTTTTAATCGTCTTTAAAACTACACTGATTCAGTGCGTTTTTCGTGCGACATCATCTTTTCCATATCTAGATTTTATTTTCTTTCTATATCTAAATTTGATCAAATTAATATTATTAAAAAATATATAATAAAATAAAATAATAAAATAATACAAAATAATTATTTTCCTCGCTACCCACTTCAACTACACGGAAATTGCCCGAACGCACGGTGGGGCCCACCACAGCTTCCCAAGCTCTATCGCCAACGGTGGGATTTGAACTCACGACCTCCCGGTTGCCGATCAAGCTCCAAACCACCAAACCACCTCAAACTCTTCATGCATAGTAAAGAACTCTTTTGGTAATTATAAACGAATGAAACAATTGGCTATTTTTTGCCATGTGTATATAATTCTTTTTTCAAATTTTTTTTTGCACTACAACATGCAGGGCTTTTCCTACATCTACAAAAATTTTCAGAATATTTTGAGTTTGTTTTTTTTTTTGCCAAAATTGTGATGGCAGATCATGGCTGTGAGCTGTTTTTTTTTTTTTTTAGCGGACTTTGAATGTTTTTAACTATGTGAAAAAAACTTTTTTGCCAATTTTTTTTTTGCACTAGATTATGCAGGACTTTTTCTATATGTAGGGTTTTTTTCATAATTTTTTGAATTTTTTGAATTTTTTGAATTTTTTGCCAAAATCGTGATGGCAGATCATGGCTGTGAGCTGTTTTTTTTTTTCAGCGGACTTTGAATGTTTTTAACTATGTGAAAAAAACTTTTTTTTCCAAAATTCTTTTTTGCACTAGATTATGCAGGACGTTTTCTATATCTAGGATTTTTTTCATAATATTTTGAATTTATTTATTTTTTGCCAAAATCGTGGTGGTTGTGAGCTATTTTTTTTTTGCTCCTATGATGAAAAGTACAATGATAACCAATAATACCAAATTTGAATTCTAAAAATATAAAATGTTATTTCTTTGAAATTTTAATGTGTATTGCTTCTAAACTCTATAAATGTAGATCTAAAAATGTTTTGGGAAATTAAACCGTAAGTATAATTTAAAGAAGATTCTTGGAATATTCCAACATATTCCAAAATAATATAAAGTATTTTGAAATATTCCAAAAGATTCCAAAAGATTCCAAAAGATTCCAAAAAATATATTAAAATATTGTACACGGATGTCGTACGAAAATAATTTGCATTATAATAGATACTGAAATTGCACGAATATAGTAAATGGCATTAATATGATACGTATACGATACTGAATCCGCATTAACTAAAACCGCATGTTATCCGTGTCTTATTAGCCATGTAATGTAGATACACGATTAACGCACGGATTCCGTCAAGCACGACTTTCGTGCGGAAACAACATTTTTTTGATAATCATTGAAAAGACACTGCATCGACACTCTAGTAATGCATGTCACTTCCGTACCGTAACGACACTTCTAAATGCACGTATGACGTGCGGAATCAGTGTTTAACGATAAACGCACTGAATCAGTGCAGAATCAGTGGGGTTGGAAATTCCTGATGTGAACAAGCTCAATTCTGTCTCGACGATTGAGCAACTCCGTATCGTGTGACAATGCCCATCGTTCGGCCCACGTTGTCTTGTGATCTTACTATGCTCGAAGCTCATTTCGTTCACGGATATCGCGAGGGAGCCGCAGTGTTCTACGTTTCTACAACGGATGAGCAAGATGTTGTTCACAAGGTCTCTGATGCTGATCGCCAAGCTTGGAATGTACAATGGCGAGCTGCGGATTCACGATTCGAGGAGTTCCTGCTCAACAAACCTTCGCTGCACCATTTGAGGAATGTCAAGTTCTTCGTTTGCGATAGTAACCACCGATTACAAGCTTGGTCGAATGTGATCTCCCGAGATCACTCCGGAGAGATGAAGTGGCATTACTCCGTTGACTCCATCGTCCTTGATACCAAGGGTCGTATTGACGCCGTGACGCAGGCTATGCATGACATTAATAAGTAAGCCGTGCTCAAATCTATTTTTTTTGAATATTGTTCAGACATTTTCTTTATATCGTCAGTGTATCATTCGTTGAAATTGGTCGGTGCAGATCTACCAAGAATTTGCACGTCAAGACAAACTTGGTTTATGATTTGCACCAAGTTCACAAGTTCGGCTTGATGACGGTCGAGCAGATGAAAGGCATCATTAGTGCTTCGGATTTTGAACGTGCTAAAATCTATGCTCGTTAATCGTGGTTTAGTCTCCCTGCGGACATCTTCACCACACCGATATTTCGTGTAAGTCTATCCATCTGCTCTCGTGCTGTCACTTCTCTTACATCCTATTACAGTATCTAATTTTTTTTCTTGTACTTATGTTTACGGCAAGACATAGCAAAGGTAGGAGATGAAGAGGTGAAGAAGTATTGTGAGCAAACGCCAGAAGAAGATATAACCAGTGACGGCATAAAGACGGCTTTCTTGAAGGGCATGAAGGACAAGACCTCATAGTTGAGGACGAACTTGCGGAAGATGACTTCTGTTGCGAATCCGATCTATGGTGACCGGATATTGCAAGAGGTCTATACTAGCGACCTCTTCAACTGTCATGCTTTGTGTACAAAGTTCAAATCTAATTAATCCGTATTGTGCAGGTCGAGAAACACTACGCCCGCAACTCACTAAAACCGGTCATGCAACTAGACAAGCTGCAACTCATCACAACGTCTAAGGCGAGCCCGGAAAGGAAGATTTCATGGGTGGTTTGGTGGAACAGTTCTCCTCAAACTCAAGCCGCACGAAAGTTCCCTTCTAAGAGCAGCGAGGATGTTCTAAGTCTATGGTTGGACAAGGCGGTTTGGTATACGGGGGTGAGTATTTGTGAATTGTATATATTTCAGCTTGCATTGTGCTCGTTTATTTTTTGGCACATATACTACTATTTCTAAATCTGTTTGTTTTAGTACATAGATGCCGCCATTGAGACCTTCAACTCCATCGCAGAAAAGGACAAATTCGTCATTGATTACACTGTTGCTAATACCATCTCCGTTTATATCAAGAAGTGGAGAATGAAGCTATGGAACATTGGCTTCACGGACCTGTTCAGGAGATCCGGCTTTAAGAAGGGTGACATTTTCGCTAAACACGCTGATGCGCCGCTCTTGGTCAATTGTGTCATTTATCGGTACGTATCCAAAATTCACAAATTTGCTTTCTTTATAAGTATTTATAACTGTTGATGACGTTACATGTATTCCAAATGTTGATTTCACGCAGGTACTTTATGTTGGAGCTGATTCTGAAGAAGGCTATCAGCAAGGATGATTTACCCCCCTTCTAATACTTGTGGAGTGATCTGTTCAGTCCGACTTGCATGTTCAATTCATATCAGATGAAGACATGGACCTCTGCTCATCTTCGTGGCGCTGGCTGGTACCTGGAGTATGGTCTAAAACACGTACCCGAGGCTGAGCAGAATTTTTATGACTCAGCAGAGAATGCTAAGGACGTCATCCTCCTCGACGAAAACGACAGCTCCATGGACGAGGCTGCGAGAGCTAAAGCTATTGCAAAGATTCATGCTCAAGATCTCAAGAAGAAGGAGAACTTAAAGGCCCTTTTCGAAAAGGAGCTTGCAAAGGAGGAAGCGCGAAAGGAAAAAGAGGCCAAAAAGAATCAGTTGAAGGCCGAGAAAGGCAAAAGGAAGAAGGCCAAAGCGGATGTTGTTGCTAACACAAACGACTCCGCGGTGCTCGACGAGGCCCAAAGCAACCGTGCGTCCAAGGAGGTGGGCAAGAAGCGAGGACCTCCTCTCATCTCTTTCACACAAGAGCAACTGACTCAAGGTCCTGTCATCGTGGAGGTCGCGAATGACGCTGACTTGGCAAATGATGAACTCTTCTTGAATTTGTCGTTTGGATCACTCTTGCCAGAGGATAAACCTGCAATTCCCGCCTTCCAGGAAATCTTGACATTCCTCGATAAGGTATTGCTCATATACATCGTTCATACTATTTTATCCACACTTTCGATTTCTAATTTCTTTTAAGCGCTTCTTAGTGTTTTGCATTGCATTAAACTTCTTGTTTATGTATGTTATGCAGCATCGAGGAGATCGGGATCGCATGTTCAATGGTCGCCGCAATGCGAAGGGCACTGTTGACCTCATATTGGTGGACTACCAAGAGGATTTGTGCATCCCGACTGTATCTGACCCTTCCAACGAGGTCCCACGTTGGAACAGGTTTTTACCAGCCAATTTCGCAGCCATTTTTGCATTCGCAGATAACCACCTTCAGGACGATGGAGCCATCGTCGTCATACACCCTTACGATGTGGTGGTGAAATCAGCCGTTCTTGGATATGCAGGGACTTATGGATTTGTGGAACGAAAGAATTGGGTGTGCATGAATCGTTTGCATTTGTGTTATCCGGCTAATGAGCAGTTGATGGTACTTTTTTGCTTGGTTCTTTACCAAATCCTATCAATTCTCATTTATATTGTTTCAATATCATTGACTTCATTCATATGTTCTTTTCCTTGTCTTGTAATGTTTCAGACGTAGAGATTTGGAGCCTACCTTTTGGTGAGGAAGAAGGGCTCCAACTTCAGATTCAATCCAGTTTCGTCCATAAACGAGGTCGGAGTGGACATTGGATCAGACGAGTGGCTGCAGAACTACACCACCAAATTTGACCAGGCAATGAACGGAAGTAGGCCCTGGTGTGGACCGCGCGAAAAGAGCAAAGGCTTTTGACAAGTTCTCATTGAGGTTTGCTCTAAACCGGGAGACATTGTTGTTGACTGCAACGCTATGATTGGTAATTTGTAGTCCTTCCGTTTGTTTGATTTCATTGCATTTTGTTGACGTGATTCTTTATGTACATAGACATTCTTCTTATAATGTTCGTGTGTGTGTTCCATGCGCTTCTATTCATGCATGCAGGAATGTCAACCGCCACATTATGGCTTTGGAGGAGGACAAAGCTATCTATAATGCACTCATCACTCCTCTAGCAACGACGCTAGCGTGCGAGCCTAGGGAGGAGAGCCCAAGAGCGGAGAGCGGGGATTTAGGGAGCCTAGAGCCTAGGGTCCATCTGAATTTAGAAAATGACTCTAATTTTAGAAAATAAAATACTATTTTAGATTTATTACTATTAATAGTAAATTTTGGCACCCTATGACCGTTGGACCTATAACCGTGGGTTAGTACTTAGTGTAGTTTAATGTTAAAGGTTTAGAGTAAATAAATTGAAAATTATAGGGTACATGGGTGAAATTCAACCCCATCCGGTGAACTTCTTGAAAAGAGACAAAGAATGGAAAGAGAACATGTGGATCTATATGTAGTATTTTATTTTTTGCTTTTTTTCTAATACATAGTTCTATTGGTCAAACTAATCATGCAATTACTTCAACCAATTCGAAATAGGGCATCAGCTAGTCAAAGTAGTAAGCTATTGATTCCAGTTCTAGTCTCCCCGTCTCAACACCGATTGGTCCTCATTCTTCAATCCTCAGTCTTGATGATCCCAGCAGCCAAAAGAATATTTTTAACCTCATCCAAGCTGAGAGTAGGAGCATGGATGTACGTGTCAACTTTATAGTCCAGCTTGCAAAAGTATCGAAAGATATAGTACAGGTGTTTGCAGTTGACGTACTGGCCACTCCTCCCAACAGCTGCAGAGTTCATGCTCGCGTAATGTGGGCACGTACATGACGGAAAATTGCACAATGTGATATTGTACAACTTATCATCGGGCTCCACTCCGGACTGGAGCACGATGATGGCACCAAGCCCGGGATAGGGGAGTAGCTTGACGCGGAGAATATTCGCCTTAACGTTTCGGGCGCTCTCCCATTGATTACGGTGAGCTTCCGTGGGAGCTTTTGTGTTTTGTCGCACGTTTTTGCCGTTTCGAGATGATGGGACTCTGTCAGCATGCAATGGCCTTGGGTGAGTCCACAGCACCGGCTCAAACACCTTAGACGTCGTAAAGAGGCGTCGAGGCGAAAGGGATGTACTGGACTGAAGACGAAAGCCGGCCTCCTGGAGCTCTAGGATCTCCGAACGCGTGAGGTTTGTACCAGAGAGGACGGGCCACACTTCTGGGATTTCGGGGCGGTCAATGACGAAGAAGCGCTTCGGTCCCATGACACATCGTGCGATTTGGTCAGGACAAAACCAGAAATCATCCGTCTGAGGTTGAGTCCCTTTGTACTCCGTCCTAGTGCCTCGGTAGGTTGGAGCAGCTGTGGCCTTGCCGCCCTTCGCAATCAACATCTTACACTTGTTGCCATTCCCCGCTTGCACTGCGTGACAATGTTTTCTGGACTTGTGTGATATCCTTGCAATGTGCCATTTCGAGGTGTCACAGTCAGTCTCCAACACCCTAGTTGTGAATGGAACCGGAGAAGTCGACCTTGGTGATTGCTCAGAGTTCATTCGAGCAGCGGCTGATCGTGTTTGGACGCGTGGATGCGAGAAGTTCACCTTGTCAGAGCGATGAGAGTCTCCCTCGCAACCCACTGGCATGTCAAGCTTTCTCTTGATCGAGCTAAACACCTCTTCTCCTTCCAAGTGGGGAACTCGTGTTGAAACCTTCGCAACCCCAGGCATGTTGTTAATTGCATCGGCGATCTTCTTTCCGTCATGGGATGCCATAGCCCTCTTCAATTTTAGATCGTGCTTCGACGGACCTGTTCCAGACGGACCTCCACATAAAAATGTTCTATAGTTGGTCATCTGCATGAAAGCTCGGGCCCAATCATCGGTGGTGGCGACGAAGAGGTCCGAGCCTCGCTTCCCGGAGGCTTGCATCCACTTGTTGTGAACGGTCTCTGCAAGGTTGCAGGTTGGGAAGTCTGCGAGTTCATCTGCGGTAAGATTCTGCAGAAATTGCATCACACAATATATATTATTACACACGATAACATGGACTTCACGAGTACCTAAATATCTAGTACTAATTACGTTGGAATGATAGATATAATAATCACGTTGGAGTGAAAATATAAAAATAAATTCAAATTTCAGTTTTTATTTATATACTTTCAGAAAACCTAGATCAACTGTTTTTATGGAAAGAGAATCGTCGGGGCCGACGGCTACTTTCTACGTACTTCTTGTTGATCAGAATTTTTTTGTTGATCAGAATTTACGTACTCCTTTCTACGTACTCCTTGTTTATAGATTTCACCAGTACCTAAACATGTCATAATAATTACGTTGGGGTGATAGAAATAATAATCACGTTGGAGTAAAAAAAAAAAATTCAAATTTTTGTTTCTTTTACTGCAATATCAAAAAAATTAGATCAACTGTTTTCATGGAATAAGAACCGTCGGGGCCGACGGCTATTTTGCATGTATTCTTTGTTGATCAAAATTTATGTGTACTGGGAGATATCCAAGCAAATGTCGGGCCCGAGGGTTCAGCACTTGACCTCGTCAAAATACAAACAACCTCGGCGAGAGGACCATGGACTCTGAGGGACCACAAACTATTCCAAACATGCACGTGAAGCGAAATGGTGCTTTTGATACTTTACCGTTTCCATGAAACTGCCCCATTGACGATAACGAAAATGCCAAAACGCCAGCCAGTCCTCCAGCTCCCGAATCGCATCCTCTGAAGCAGCACCAGAAGAATACCACCATGCTCTCAGCTCCAGGTACATCCTATCAGCTTCGTCCATTGTTCGAGCGTCTTTATATTGCTTGCAAAGCCTGATGTGTTGATTTTGAAAGTTCTTGGCGATCAACTTCTCAGTGTGCTTGTGCATACTTGTTGCCTAGTGGAACAGACAAGTTCTTTCACGGTCTACCATAGGTACGGATGGACTGCCTGAACCGTAGACAATGCGAACTGCATTGAAGTTTGCTTGGGCGCTGTCGCACATGAATCCTTTGAAGTTTGGGTTTGGAACGCCGTTATTGTCCATCACTTTGTTTATGCAACGCCAAAATATAAGTTGTCCCTCAGTGCCTTCAGTTTGCATGTCGCACACAGCAATGGTCATCACCTTGCAGTAGGTGGAGTCGTAAACATGGCAAGCAATGGTGGTCCATGGCTTCACTCTCTTGACGTGATCGAACATGACGAAGCAATTTTGAAGGTCTCCCCCGGGTTGCATTCTTCTGATGAGGTCGACGCCACTCCCAAGGCCATGAACGAGCATCTTGAAGAGATATACCTTTTCCTGCCCTTGGCCCGGGAATACACTGTCGTGTATGAACTCAATCTTCGCATGTCGCTTCATCTCCAGAATTTGATCGATCTCGCCTTTGCCTTTGCCCTGTGCGCGAAAGGTGGCGATCATGTTCCTAACGCTCGGAGAACTGAGCATGCAAAACTTGTTCATCACCTTGTCCAATTCTTGTCCTTGCAGTATCTGTTTTGGGCCAGGCCCACTATGGACAAGAAACGTCTCAAGGAACTCCTTGCTAGCCGTAAGAGCGATGGCCGAGTTCTTGGCGGTGGGAGTCTTCGCCACCTCCGATGCGATCAAGCCGGTGATGGTCTCCATCGACTCTATGCATTGTCCTTCGGCGACCGGATGACAATGAGAGCCCAAATGGATACATGCACGGGACTTGTCGTTGACATTGAGCACATAATACACTCGCGCTGTGCAAGAGTCGGGACAAGATGGGGCTTTCTTGCAGACTTTACATACAATAGAAGAATCTGGAGGAGGGGTTTTAGGAATACTGAATGGGAAGTTAGTTGTACCCGTCCACTCTGTCTCATTCTTCTTAGACGTTCTAGCAAGATAGTCACAGTCTTCGTTGTCACAACGCAAGTGGCCAACACAAGTTGACCTCCTGAACTTCAAACCAAAGCTGTTGTGGATGTTAGACGTCGTGGTGCGGCACCATGTGTGGCCATCATAACGCTTGTCTATTCCCTCCATGCTCCGGGCTCTGGAAGAAGGCACACGTCCACAAATCGGAGGCAACTCAAAGACTACATCACCGTCAAACTGCGAGGGAAGGAACTGCACCTTATGATATTCGATGCGATCAAAATCTATTTGAGCAAGTTCTGTACGAGAGCCAGGAACACTAGACAGCTTCCGCAGACATTGCATAACACTAGGACATTCCTGTGAACTACTAGGATAAAGAGGAGGGAAGGAGAATGAGGAGGAAGATGGACTATTAGCGGGGGTGCGGACAGCAGGCTGAGTCGCAACAAAAGGAGCTGGTTCATTCAAGTTTGGGAGTTGCGAGGGTCGTGATGGTGTTTCCCCCTCAGATTCACTGGACAACTCAATGATAGGGTCTAAAGTCTCACGTTTCACATTACGAAGATTGACCATAATATCTGCAACGGATGGAGTTGGATCTACAAATTGCCTCCAATCACGACTTGCGTGAGGCAACTCCACAGTGGAAGTATCTGAGGCAGGGGCTATAATTTCAGTAGATGCAGCCAGTTACTGCGGGGTAAGACCGTATGCTTTGTACTGATCCGGATGGAGGAGCCAGTAGAAACCCTCGTCGTCTTGACATCTAGACTGTAAAATGCCCTCTTTGACTATTCCATACTTCTCAAGGACCTCTTCTTCGACCATGATGGAACTTTCTGCTAGACCGAACCGAATGTAGAGAAGGTTCGAGGTGACTTTGACAAAGCCAGTCTCACCTATAGGTAGAACTAGCGGGACCTCGTCACCTCTTACGGAAATGCTGGCCATGGAAGAGATCTGGGTACAAAGATACTGATGGTTTAAGCACGAGAAACAAATCTACAATGAAGACACGGAAAAATGAATTGTGAGGTGCGTTGAATTTGATTCAGTATATAACATGATGTCGTTTGCTATGGAGTGAGTATATTCATAGTAACAGTAGAAATTAAAAAGAAGACTGCAAGATAGGTCTTAGATTGGAGCCGCCCTGCAACTAGCATCAAATTCAGTATATGTGACTGACTAATCTAAACAATGTCAGAGTTCTATACGGCGCTTGCGTGTTAGATTAGAAAAAGCTGCAGTCTGCCACATGCATCAGCTCGCAGTTCAAAGTTCATGAGTGGATGTAAAGAGACTGGGAGGAATCTAGATCGGAGTTGGCTGAGTCATACCACATAAACTCATCCAATACTCAAGTGAAGAATTTGTCGTTTAGTTTTATTTTTATTGTTACCAAAACCCAATACTCATTATGAAAGTGCAGCTTTGCTTAGGACTAATATATATGTAGCATAGACAAAGCTTCTATGTATTGAGGTAATTGATGCAACGTAGTATTGCTAGAAGCCAAAGACGTACGGGTGCTAAATAATGGTGTGTGGGAGGAGGGGTTAGGCATGGGCTGATCTCTAGAGTGTCCTTGTGATGAGTTATCCCATATGGTTTGTCCATGGTGACCTCCTAGTGTACACTACTTAAGGTGGAAGGCCTTTGAGTAAAGATCATCTCTTTCTACGCATTCCTTGTGTTTGTGTGTGTGCCTTGTGCAATCTTCTCTACCTTCAATAGGTTATGGGCCCACTCATGTGTGTTTCATGAGTATTAGATTGCATTTGTGCAAGTATTTTGAGGTCGGTGCGCAACGGGCGGTTTTGGAGCATTGTTGGAGGTTTTGGAGCTTGTTGAAGCGTTGGTGTTTCTTGGAGGTGTGCATGGGCTGAAGTTACATGTTGGAGCACTCTCTTTGGTCAATTTCTTCCCTTGATCTCCTTCTTTTCTTTCTTCTATCTCTTCGTTGCGAGTGGAACTTCGTTTGGTTCAATTGTGAGCATTTGAGTAAATGCAAGTGATTTGTGAGGTGTGAAGACTCTCGTGGAGGGTCTACCATCTGATCCTAGTGATTAGGCACTTGCTTTGAGGTGTTGCATGTGTTTCATGCTCTTGGGGTGCTCAAATTTTCATTTGGAGCTAGTTTGTGCACAAAGGTGCGGTTTTTGAGCAATTTCAATGCGATTGGGGTTTTGAGGGACTTGTGTGAGTTCATGTGCATTGAGTGAGTGCTCTTGAAGGACACAAAGGTGTCATTGACGTGCATTGAGTGTTTGGGGACACTAAGGCGTCGTATTGAAGCATTTGGAGTTGTTTTGAGCTCCATTGAGTGATTTGAGGGGTTTTGGTGAGCCTCTTTGCATTTTTGGGTGAGGGTTCTCACATTTGAGTGTTGGGAGGCGTGTGTGGAGCACAAAAGTGCTGATCTAGTGTTTGGGGTTGTTTTAAACCCATTGGGTGCACAAAGGTGCAATATCAAAGCAAAAAAAAAAAAAAAATCACAAAAACAAAGTTGTGTGTTTGAGTTTGAGGTTTCATTTGTGTGGGGAGGCATACGTAAGTGAGGATCATGGCATCTTTTGAGGGTGAGGGTCCCAAGGTCGTGGACAAGTTCGATGGGGTGAATTTCCACTTGTGGAAGTTCAAAATGGAGATGGTGATGGCCGAGAAGGAGTTGTGGGAGATTGTCGAGGGTAGTGAGGAACCTCCTTTCTCTTCTACGGATCCTAGGATCATGCAAGCGTACACGAGGAGGGAGAAGAAGGCATTTGCCATTTTGGCACTCAACCTCGCGGATTCGCAACTTGCGCACATTCGTTCGTGCAAGACACCCGCGGAAGCATGGTCCAAGCTTTGCAACATTCACGAAGCGAAAACATTGGCCAACATTTTGTTTTTGAGGCGCAAGTTCTTCACCATCAAGATGAGCGAAGAAGATGACATGTTGGCGCACATCAACAAGGTCAAAGCTCTCGCGGATCAACTCAACGGTTGCGACGTGTCGGTTACGGATGGTGACATCGTGATGACACTTTTGGAGAGCCTTCCATCATCATACGAGTACCTCATCGTGGCGATGGAGTCAAGACCCATTACGGAGCTCACATTGGACTATGTGACCTCACGGTTGTTGCACGAGCTTTCGCGGCGAAAGGAGAATGAGTCTCGAGAAGATGGAGCGGCACTCGTGGCGAAGCAATCCAAGAATGGAGGCGGTGGGAGCTCAAGCGACAAGGTGTGTTTCTATTGTGGTAAGAAGGGCCACATTGCCAAATTTTGCTTCAAACGCAAGAGGGATGAGAAAGGGGAGAGTGCAAACAACACTAAAACTCGTGACGATGATGAGTACGCATTTACGGCTAGATATGAGGCAAGCATGAGCGATGGCATCGAGGGTGATGCAAGCATGAGTGATGGTATCGAGGGTGATGCAAGCATGAGTGATTGGATTGAGGTTGGTGATGAGTATGCAAACATGGCAAGCAATGTATCGTGCAATGGTAGTACGAGTGATTGGATTGTTGATTCGGGGGCTACAAGCCACATGTCACCACATAAAACTTGTTTTCATTCGTATGCTCTCATTAATCCAAGGAGAGTGATTTTGGGAGATGATACGGTGCTTGAGGCCGTTGGCAAGGGCCAAATTGTTGTAGACACCGAGGTGAGGGGTCGTGTGAAGACAATCACTATCCAAGATGTCCTCCACGTTCCCAAACTAACGGCAAATTTACTATCGGTGAGGCAATTAGTGGCAAAGCACTTGAGGGTTGAGTTTAGTGATAAGGGGTGTTATGTGTTGTCACCGAGTCGAGATGAGGTGGCCATCATTGAAGAACACGAGGGCTTGTACCACATCAAGTTCTCCAAGGTGCATTCGAAGGAATCGGCGGCGTTGGCGCATTCAAACTTGAAGGACGACAAGTTGGCGTTGTGGCATCGTCGACTTGGCCATTTGAACATCAAGAGTGTGAAGACACTACGCGGCATGGTAAGCGGTATGGACCTTCATCAATTGAAAGTGGATGCTTCTACATTCACGTGTGAAGGTTGCATTGAAGGCAAGCAACAACGGTTGCCATTTGCGGGTGAAGGGGCGACACGGGCCACAAAAGTTTTGGAGATCGTGCATTCGGATGTGTGTGGCCCCATGAAGACCACATCGATGGGAGGTTGCAAGTACTTTGTGACCTTCATCGATGATTTTTCAAGAAAGATATGGCTCTACCCTATCAAAGCCAAGAGTGAGTGCTTTGAGAAGTTCAAGGAGTTTAAGACATTGGTGGAGAACCAATCCGAGTTGAAGATCAAGGTGTTTCGGTCGGACAATGGCGGCGAGTACATGTCCAAGAAATTTGACGAGCTTTTGAAGAATGAAGGCATCGCACGCCAAACTTCGGCCCCGTACACGCCTCAACAAAATGGAGTTGCGGAGCGCGCAAATCGCACCATTGTAGAGATGGCGAGGAGCATGTTGCACGCTCAAAACTTGAAGTTGGACCTTTGGGCGGAAGCGGTGGTGAATGCGGTATACACACGCAATCGGTGTCCAACAAGCGCGGTTGAAGGCATGACGCCGGAGCAAGCGTGGAGTGGGAGGCAACCATGTGTTGCACACATGCGCATCTTCGGATGCATTGCATATGCGAAGGTTCCCGACGAACGGAGGACGAAACTCGAGGCTAAGGCCTTGAAATGTGTGTTTCTTGGGTATTGTGAAGGTACCAAGGCGTATAGACTCATGTCGGTGGACACGAGGAAGATCATTCGGTCACGTGATGTGACATTTTGTGAGGAGTCTACGATGGAGGCTCCTTTGGAGGTTGGTCCAAGTGGGAGTAGTGGAGACGTTTTGGTGGACACACCCTCCAAGTCTCCTAGTGTTGTTGATGTAGGTGATGATGACGGTGATGACGAAGCTGGCGACACGGAGGTTGTTGAAGCGCCATCGAGCTCAAAGGCCAAGAATGGCGCAAAGGGCATGCAAGAGGAGCAAGTTTCTTCAAGCAAGCGGCGGTACCCCGAGAGATCGCGCAAGCCACCTGGAGAATGGTGGAAGAACCACATCTTCCCTCAAGTGGAGGACGAGCATGCGAATGTGGCATTATCGGATGGTCCATTGACCATTCGAGAAGCCATGCAAGGTGAGGATGCGGTCAAGTGGAAGCGCGCCATGCAAGAGGAGTACGACTCTCTAATTGCTAACGGTACGTGGCAATTAACTCCCATTCCAAAGGATCGCAACCCCATTGGTTGCAAATGGGTGTTTCGGACAAAGAGGGATGTTTCGGGTATTGTTGTGCGTCACAAGGCAAGATTAGTAGCCAAGGGGTTCGCGCAAGTGCATGGGGTGGACTTTCACGAGACATTTGCTCCCGTGGCCAAGTTCACCACCATTCGATGCATTCTTGCCATTGGAGCGGCCTTGGACTTGGAGATGCATCAAATGGATGTGAAGACCGCATTTTTGAATGGCGATTTGGAGGAGGACATCTACATGGTGCAACCTGAGGGGTTTGTGCAACAAGGTAAAGAGCACCTTGTTTGTAAGTTGCAAAAATCATTGTATGGGTTGAAACAATCTCCAAGAGCGTGGTACCAAAAGATTGACACGTTCTTGGTTGCACACGGGTTTACTAGGAGCATTGCGGATCATAGTCTCTACTTCATGCAAGAGGGGCAACATGTGGTGATTGTGATCATATATGTTGATGATTTGATCATTCTTGCAAGCCTCATGAGTTTAATGAATGCATTAAAAGGCATGCTTGAGAGAGAGTACGAGATGAGTGATCTTGGAGAATTGCACTTTTGTCTTGGTGTTGAGTTTGTGCGAGACAGGGCTACACGCACTATCACCATGAGTCAAGGCAAGTATGTGATGGACGTGCTCAAGAGATTCGGGATGGAGGATTGTAAGCCCGTGGCAACACCATTGGATGCAAACTCCAAGCTCGTCAAGCTTTCGGAGGAGGAGTATGCGATGGAGGCTAAATCGATGGCGGAGGTGCCATACAAGCAAGCGGTGGGGTCGTTGATGTATGCGATGATTGCGACACGGCCCGACCTTGCGTATCCAATTAGCGTGGTGAGTCAACACATGGCGAGACCGGGCTCGATGCATTGGATGACGGTCAAGAGGATCATGCGTTATTTGAGGGGCACAAGCGATGTGAAGTTGTGTCTTGGAGGCAAAGACATTGTGTTGAGCGGCTATTGTGACGCGGACTACGCGGGAGACACGAGCGATCGAAGATCGACAACGGGCTACATGTTCAAGGTCGGATCGGGAGCGGTGTCGTGGAATAGCAAGCGGCAACAAACCACGGCGACATCAACGGTGGAGGCCGAGTACATGGCTACGAGCCATGCTACGAAGGAGGCCATTTGGTTGAGGCAACTAATGGTGGATGTGGGTTGCACACAAGGTGAGGCTACAACGATTATGTGTGACAACCAAGGGTGCATTTCACTTGCAAAGAACCCTACACATCATTCACGCACGAAGCACATTGATGTGCAATACCACTTCATTCGGGAGAAGTTGGAATTGGGAGTTATACATTTGGAGTATTGCCCAACGGAGCACATGGTGGCGGATGTGCTCACAAAGGGTCTTTGTAGAGACCGACACCAACGATTAGTAATAGCATTTGGACTTAGAGGCTTTGGCTCTACGCAAAGTGGGAGTATTGAGGTAATTGATGCAACGTAGTATTGCTAGAAGCCAAAGACGTACGGGTGCTAAATAATGGTGTGTGGGAGGAGGGGTTAGGCATGGGCTGATCTCTAGAGTGTCCTTGTGATGAGTTATCCCATATGGTTTGTCCATGGTGACCTCCTAGTGTACACTACTTAAGGTGGAAGGCCTTTGAGTAAAGATCATCTCTTTCTACGCATTCCTTGTGTTTGTGTGTGTGCCTTGTGCAATCTTCTCTACCTTCAATACTATGGCACCCGTGTAATAATATCATAGTGATAAAACATATAATAGTCCTGGATACGGCTAATTAATTTATATTCTAAATCCTTATGTTCAGTACAAGGGTAATTTGATTCTAATCATAAAAAATTAAGCTACAGCTTCTAGAAACGTAGCTCGGAAGTCATTTCGATGGCGCAGGGATTAGATGGGCATTGTGTTTGAAACGGAACCCTAAAACGGAGGCTTCGCTTCATCGTCGAAGAAGTCTTGGACGGCATTTGCAATTTCCTCTGGCACAATCTGAACACCCTCGCTTTCGAGGTTGCAAGGATCGGGAAGTCCCAACAATTGGCAAACATAATGAGACCACATCAGCCTCCAAACAAGAGGATGTTGAGGATAGGAGTCCCAAATTCCACACGGGACGCGGTAGCACCGAAGAACAACTTTGTCTAGCAGGATGATTGCGAGGTCAATGTTGAAGTCTTGACAGTTTGGGAAATCGCCCATCCATAATTCCACTGCCCCCTCCAAGCTGTTGTTGGGATTTGACATCTGCACCAATCGTCCATTCCTCGACACTACGGGGTAGTCTTCTTCCTTTCGCGTCCCTTGTCTCCCAAATTTATCTAACTTGATCACTTCTCGTGCGCAACTTACATCTGAAGTATCCATAACTGTTGCTAGAGTATTTGTGCCAAGGTATTATCGAGAATGAACAGAAATACTAACGAGTGTAGAAGATGAGTTCATGGAATTAGACCGTGCAGATATACTAGCGTAGTTGGGTTCTTCAATATTGATGCACGCGTTGCATTCAAAGTATATTACTGACATCTGACAGGACTTCCACGGTTTTGGCTACATGGCATAAACATAGACTACGTTATATAGTACGATCAAAGACGGCGGAGTCAGAACTTTAAGAACGTGAATCGCATGCTATAGTCACCAATTCCGTAGTCAGTAATGGCACACATCATCGCCAAGTCAGTGACAGCTGACATCGAGGTTGTGGGTTGTTACGAAAACGCGTTGAACTGAAAATATAGAAAGCTGTACTAGTTATACAATATATAGAGTTTGATGGGCTACTGGGAGTAGAACATAAATAGCATAGTGCGAGGTTTTTGTTGTCATCAAACTATTGAGTTGGACTATAGGCTATGCAGATCCTGATCTAATGTCCCTGAGAGTGCTACTGGACAGAAGAGGAGGAAGGGAAGAGGGAGGCTGCTATATTCTAGCAGACAGAAACGTGAGCGTTCGAGGATGAGATGGTCTAAACATAAGTCACGTTGTTAGTAATATTTGGTGTTATACATATTTGCACTTATTGTAGTATAAACTTAGGCGCTTTATTATATTGGTAATTCTAATAGATAAATGCTTGAAAGAAACAGTCATCTTCAGTTTGAGGGACCTAGTGCACAGAAGAAAAAAAAGAAAAGAGGTCGTTTAATGTTCTCAAGCAAGCGTGCGCTGGAGCGGTCAAAGATGAGACCTCCTAAACTCAAGTCACGAGTGAAGGATGCTCATGAATGCACGCCCATGACTTTAGACTTTGGTGACAACGATGTAGCAGACTTGGAGTCTTCTCAAGATATGTTGATGTATCGCAACATGAAAGACCAAGGAGACTCACAACAAGACATTATCAGCGAGGACGAACAGGAATGGCAACATGTAAGTGGTATTCAATATTGCAATATCTGCTCATTACACTACGCCTTCATGAGTCTTGTAGAGGTTTAGGATTTGACGGGCATAGGGATTCTCAAGTAGTCATAAGTGTAGGTGCTATAAAATGATGAGGTAAATGGGCACTGTGAGTGTTGAGAGTCGAGACTATTTGAATCTATTACCAACAAATATTCCGTTGTCACTACTACAATTAATAGTTAGATTAGTTTTAGATATACAAATTTAACTGAACACGTACGTATTTTCTTTGGTCTTATTTATTTACCTTCTATATTAGTCAAGATGGAGACATATTAATAGTGCTGGGATCATTGGTTTTTGTCAAGTGGAAGAACCAATAATATTCTCTAACCTGATAATTATCTATCACTACTCTCTTTATTACGTGTATTATCGCGTAATTATTGCGTGATTAAATTTCAATGTTTTAATGTGACACCTAGACTAGTACCTAGATTTCACGAGCACTTGGAATTGACGAAGCCCCCCGATGGTGATGAGTATGTAGATGGTCAAGTGTCGCTCGTTCGAATCTAGGGTTTAGTCAACTGAGTACTAGGAGGGCGACTCACAAAAACCACAGCCCATTTCGTCGATTGGTTTGCACGGTGAGTGCCTGGGCGTTACTCCGCTCCCGCTGTGGATTCCCTTTAGCACGCTCCGCCGCCTCTGCTCCCTGCTCGTCTTGTGCACTAGCATTCTCGTGCTCTTCATGCTTGTACCAACTAATTCTCATGATGCACCTAGTCTTTCCATTGCTCAATATTCCGCGGCTAATTCAAAGTGAGCTCTTTGGATTCCTCGCAGTTTCACCCCAGCCTGGAGATCGCGCAACTAGTCGAGAGGGTGGAGATCGCGCAACTGGACGAAGAGATGCCTCGGACAAGGAGCGCAACGCAGCAGCCTGGCGAGGGGAGCGATGCTGAAACGCGCGCCACACCATCGAGGGCTCTTACTCGCGAGGTAGGCAATCCGTGAGGGTTCGAATGGGAAGAGGTTCTGTGATTGGCATCTTGACATTTGCTCGTCACGCTCTCGTCGCGCTCTAGCCGTCATGCTCTCGTCATGCTCTCGTCGCGCTCTCGTCATGCGCTAGTCATGCTCTCGTTGCGCTCCCGTATCGTCTCGTGTCGTCGCGCTCTAGCCAGATCCCGTCCCCAACTGATCAAGCCAGTCCACCGACATTGCACCCTCGGTACCGATTGTGGATTCTTCACCACCTGCCTTGATCAAGTTCATGTGGCCGTGATGGTGGCTGCCGTCGCCATCCTATGGTGGCCACCATCAATGTTTGGCATCTTGACTTTTGCTCGTCACGCTTGTCCTTCATCTCGCCACGAATGCGTTAGAACTTGCGTATCGTCATGCTCTCGTCGCGCTCCCGTATCGTCTCGTGTCGTCGCGCTCTAGCCGAATCTCGTCCCCATTAGATCAAGCCAGTCCACCGACATTAGACCCTCGGTACCGATTGTGGATTTGGCACCGCCTGCCTTGATCAAGGTCAGGTGGCCGTGATGGTTTCTGCCGTCGAGAGGCTGTGATGGCCACCATCAACTTTTCGCATCTTGACATTTGCTCGTCACGCTTGTCCTTCATCTCGCCACGTTTGCGTTAGAACTCGCTCATCTGGATTTATGTCACGCCAGTATTGGTGCCAGGCCTGGAGGGGCATAGTACAGCGCTCGTCACGCTCGTTTAGTGCTCGTCACGCTCATAATGCCCAGGACCGTGGGTTTTGGCTCGCGGCAAATGGATTTTTTTTATAATTTTACTTTGATCAATACCATAGTTTAATAGCAGGTTCGGCACAAAATAATTCTAAAAATAGATGCCTAAAATTTTGGAATGTTATTGGCATTTCTTGCCGAATATAATATTAATTATTTTTCAAAATTGCCGAAAAGTAAGAATTCTTTACTTCTTACTAGAATTTTACTTACAGTGAAAGCATGTGTGAACTTTAGAGGAGAGAAGGTGCTCCTTTTGTAATCAAGCTCACTTACATTAGCCCACAAAAAATATGGGTTAAGAAGTAGCAAGACTCTAGGTGAGGCTTTTCAAATGTGTTGTACACAGATTTTTGGAGTCCAATTGAGCATAGAAGATGAAGTTTTATAGAATTTTGTCCAACTAACAAAAGTTGAGAAATCAATCCTTCTTCCACCTCCAACAAGTTTTGTGTCAAAATAAGTCTTTATGCAAAAGATATGGACAAAAAATTGCAGTCGTGTAAAGATCAAAAAATTAAAATGCGTTCATAACAGTTTTTCGGAGCTCATTTGTGCATAGAAGATCAACTTTTTTGAAATTTTGTTAGTCTAAGAAACGTTTATAAATCAAGTAATCTTTCACCTCCAACAAATTTTATGTCATTTGAAGACTCCATGCAAAAGTTATGCGTGTTATAAAAATGAAGACTAACTAGGTGCTTTACCTCAAAGTTTACATATCCCATATGCATTGTTGGACACAACTCCACTCCACTTGCATAAAGCACAGAGCATTCTCACCTCTTCACTCACATCTCCCTTGTCATCCAATGCAAGAGAGTTGTACATGATACAAACTTAAATAGAAAATTAAAAAAGGATATAAGCCGAATATTTAAAAATTAAAAGAGAAAATTACCTAAAATATGAATATACTATGTTTAGGTGCCAAACCTACTTTTTGAACTTTAATTAAATATTAGGCAATAAGTTGCCGAACCTGCTAGTAAACTACGGTATACTCCCGTATCGTCTCGTCTCGTCGCGCTCTTGCCATATCTCAACCTCGACAGATCAAGCCAGTCCATCGACTTTAGACCCTCGGTACCGATGGTGGTTTAGACACCGCCTGCCTTGATCAAGGTCAAGTGGCCGTGATGGTAGCCGTCGTCGCCATCCTGTGGTGGCCGTGGTCGCCATGATGCTCGTAATGCATGTCAAGAATCTCGTCGCGCTCTCGTCAAGCTCGTGTAGCGCTCTCGTCAAGTTCTTGTAACGTCATGCTCTCGTCGCGCTGGTGGCCATGGTGGTGGCCGTGGTCGCCATGGTGTGATGGCCGTGGTCGCCATGGTGTGGTGGCCGTGGTCGCCATGGTGTGGTGGCCGTGGTCGCCATGGTGTGGTGGCCGTGGTCGCCATGTTGTGGTGGCCGTGGTCGCCATGGTGTGGTGGCCGTGGTTGCCATGCTATGGTGGCCGTGGTCGCCATGGTGTCGTGGCCGTGGTCGCCATGGTGTCGTGGCCGTGGTCGCCATCGCGAGGTGGCCGTGGTCGCCATGCTCACGGCGTCGTGTCCGCGCTCGTCACGGCGTCGTGGCCGCGCTCATCACGGCGTCGTGGCCGCGCTCGTCACGGCGTTGTGGCGGTGCTCGTAACAGCATCGTGGCAGTACGCGTCACGGCGTCGTGGCGGTGACTGTCACGGAGTTTTGGCGGTAGTCATGGCATCTCTGATCAACAGCTTGCACCGACGGTAGCCCCTCGGTGCCGATTGTATAAACTCGTACCAGACCTTTGATCTAGCCGAGCTTATGAAGTGGAGTTTGCCATAGGTTTTGTGATGTGCTCGCCATAGCCAACAGAATGGATTTGCCCTCGTGGTCATACTCGTGTCAAGTCTCCAGAAGTGTAATCTTTTGCCTTGGTAGTGCTCACGTGGTGGTGCGTTCGTGGAGTGGGACAGTAGAACGAGTCCCATATCACTTGTCCCACGCCTAAACCGATTTTCAGAGCCCATGGCGACTCGGGACTGTCCCATGGCGAGAGTTTTCTATGTGACGAGTGATGGTTAGGTGTGGAGGGGTGAGAGTGTGTAATCATCAGACCCAGGAGTGGTGCGTGACGAGTGGCATTGGAGTGATGCGTGTCCGAGTCCGAGTGTTGTACTGCTTGTGCCCCTAGTGCAGCGGTGCTGGTCATGGTGTTGTGGTTGTGTGCGTCACGACGTCGTGATGGCATTGGTAATCAGGGACTTCTAGTGCAAGTTTAGTGGTCCCATTTCTGCATGCTCGTACCCGCTGGTTGTTGTGTGCTGGTCTCGTGATCTCGTGGTGTTCCTGCACTTCACGCGAGTAAGCCTGGTGCTCATCGTGACCGTTCGTTTTGGTACTATAATGCTCTTCGTGCCCTATTTATTGTGTCTGGCCCTCAATGATTGTGCACGTGACGTTATTGTCACTTGTATTGCTTGTAATCCGAGTTGTACGTGCGTGGGATGATTTTGATGGTGCACGTCACGGTTGTGTTAGTGCGTAGCGTGTCAGTGTTAATGCTAGGGTTGGTACCCGTGTTAGTGCTAGTTTTGTTGATTTGAGATGTTCGTTGTTGATGTTATTAATTGTGCAATTGTTTTCGTGTAAAGGATGTTATCTCACAAACTCCTGAGCAGTTCGCGGAGGAGGATAGCTCCAAACCTCAACCCTCTTTAGGTGGCGGAGATGAAGAGGCCGCGGATCATAATGCTGAGTTGGTTGATGACGATGAAGCAGCGTTGGGGGCAAGCGAAGATGTTATACGGAGCCGCCAGAAGTTGAATGCTGTGGCTACTATTGCTAACCTCCGACTCCAACCGGTGCATATTTCCCGGCATCACATCCCAATGTGTAGAATGGTTGTGATGCCGAAAGTGAGACCTACTCTCTCATGTGATTTGACAAAACTCGAGGAAGAGTTTGTGCATGGTGGTAGCTCCTCTTGGTAAAACACCTATTCGGTAATCAGTACCTGAGAGTTTAATAACTACCGAGAAGAAGGAAACTAACAGACTGGACACTCGAACACTAAAGACTAAGTCGATTATCTCGGAACTAAGGTACAATAAGTTAACCAGACCATATCAAAAATACCTAAAGAGACTACTCGGTAAAGAAGAATCAATATCACAAGAAATCAATCGTATAGGAAAATGAGGCGTGCCAATGGGGTTGGCTCTATTGCTTTTATACCATAGTACAACCAGATCTGACAGTTAGGTCAGATCGGTAACAGTGTCTGCTAGATCTACCTACTGGGGTAACTTGGAAAATTACCCAGGTAAGACTCAGATCGGTAGTTCTACCGATAACTCCTAAATTACGGTTAACACTATCCCCCCTCTAAACCAAGTTCACACCTGGAACTTGTCTAACTGATATACACTGGAGGGGTTTTTACACTGAAGGGTCGGTTTGCCTAGTAATGGTGCGAGACACCCGAAACCCTTCGTTCTCTGATCCGGTAGGCTCCTCGATATTCGGTGTGTTGTGCCAAGGATGGCTGGGCGTCCTGGTGTCTGGTGCACTGATATTTCCTTGCGTGAGGGGGCTGAGTAATTCACGGCCATCAAATGATAGCCCTCCGTCGGTAGTGGGGGAGCTTGGATGGGGTCGTGTTCTGTTGTGACGGGGTTGACAATGTTGGTGTTGGTAGAGTCCGGTGATGGTGGTTGTGGAACAAAATCCGGATGCGCCTGTCGGTACTGGTTAAGCATTCGGTAGGTGTTGTGCAGTGCCGTCTCGATGTCTTGTGCTTGGTTGTGCAGCGAGCTGTATTCGGTAACTAGATGCTCCAGTTCGGTGGTGGCGGTGGTGCGGTGGGTCGTTTCGGTCTGTAAAGCCTGTCGGAGAGATTGGATGGTGACTCTGTGTTCCGTTGTGTCGGCTCTGAGCTGCTCGCTTTCGGTTTGGGCGGCGGTTAAGAGAGTTCTCTGAGCTTGTAATTGCTGAGTCAGGTTGGCAACTTTAGTTCGTGCATGGTCACGGTCTTCGCGAATCCTCGCGATGTCGGTAGCATGTTGTCGGATTTCGTTTTTGGAGGTATCGAGTTGTCCCTCCAGCTGGGTAATCCGCTTTTGGGTGGTCTCAAGTTGGCGCTGATGTGCTGCCGGGTCGGAGATGGTGAGTCGGTGAACTTGTGTTTGGACCTCGGTAAGTACCTCTGTCAGCGTGTCCGTTGTGCGTTGAAGAAAACAGACATTCTGAAACAAGGTCCGCGGGCCATGGAGCCGAGTATTCGGAGGTTCGGTATGCTCTGTTGCGTGAGGAACCGAAGTCCGGGGTGGTGGCATCTGTTCAGAAGCTTGGAAATCGGTAGGTGGAGTGGTCTCGGTAAGTTTGCAATGGTTGGTTCCGTGGCGGTGGTGGTGGATTCTCGCCAATGATCCGTGGTAGTGACGAGGATGAGCGATTTGGTGACTGATTCGGTCCCGAGGACGGAGTGTGCTGAGAGGATCGGTGTGTAGAGGAGGAGTCGCCGCCACGGTCGGTTCGGGGTCGGGGATTCCTGCCAAATTCGTTGAGGGCATCGGTAAGGTCGAGTCGGTGCTTACGTTTGGAAGTCGTGGGTGTCGGTGTGATGTGACTGCGGAGTCGAGACGCGATGCCTAAGTCGGGAAACGTAGAAAAGAGGGGTAGGGACGTCGGCTGCTTCGGTAGTTCGTATCGATGTACACGTCCTGGTGTTGGAGAAGGTGGAGTGCGGTTGGCGGTGCTTGTTACTGGTCTTGGTGCTGCTGTTGTGGTTAGTGTTGGAGAAGGTGGAATGCGGTTGGCGGTGCTTGTTACTGGTCTTGGTGCTGCTGTTGTGGTTGGTGTCGGGATTGTTACCGGGGCTGCTGGGTCGGTTGTGGTGTCGGCGGCTTCTTGTGCTCGGAGGAGCATGTCCCAGACTTCTGCTGATAGACATAGTGGAGAATGCCGCTCTGGATGGTGGCGAGGTCCTTCTGAAGTTGTCCGAGCATAAAGAGAGCCGAGTTCCAAGATGCTTCGGTAGTCGTAAGAGAGAGTTCATCGGCCGTGAGTATCTCACGTAAGCACTGCTTGGATGTATAGGACTGCTTCCTCTTGAAGTAGATTGATTGGAGTAAAGCGTACTTCCGAGGTCCTAACTCCGCCGGTCCCAATGAAACACTATAACCGTCAGTGTCGGGTCGGTGAAGAGCTTCGTGCCCGTCGAGACCGATGCTCCAGTATTTGAACTTCTCCGGATCCGGGTTGGAGTTCACTTCGGTAGTCGTGCCAATCGGTAATCGGAGAACCTTGGTGATGTCTTCCAGGGTGATAATGTAGACTCTCCCGATCGCTTCGCCAATGATTGACTGCTCTTTGATGCTGTGCGCGGTGTTTATGAAATTCTCCACGACATCCTTGCGGATTGGTTGTCCCCACGGTAAGCTGACAAAATCTTCAAGGCCGACTCGGTGAATCCACTCGCGTTCTTCTGGATGGGTGGTGGCGAATGCTTGCCAAGCAACCATGTGTTTGAGCGGTAGGCATGTGAACTCCTTCCAGTCTGGTCCGATTGGGTTACCGCGGGATGAGCTGCCACGGCGACTTTCGACTGGAGTTTTCTTCAGACCGGTCATCCTGCAAAAACGCACACGAGGAGTTCCTCGCCTTTTCGCTCGGAAGGTGGAAGAAAGAGGTGCTATCGAGCAAGAGGGAGGACGAACACTAATCCACGCTATTCGCCTCGGTCGATTATGTCAGTGGCGGTGAACAGTAGCTACCGGTCGTGGTTGCCGAAGAAGAGAGGGAGACGGAGAGGGAGGGCGGAGGCTGAGAGCTAACCGAGAAGGGGAGAGAACCGTGGAGGCAAGCATGTTGAGGGGAGAATAAATAGAGGAAAAAGTGTACAAGGAAATGAGTGAATAGATTGGGGGAGTAAAAGGAAGTGAAATAGAGGAGTACGAACTAGGCTGGAAGGGTGGCGGCGCGTTAGGTTTGTATACTGCCGAACCTGGAGCTCGGTACGGTTTCTGCCTCGGTGATGCTGGGTCGGTCGGTTCGGTATGACGGAGTGATCGTTTCGGTGGTGCTTGTGCTGTTGTGGTGTTGGTTGTGGTGTCGTTTTCGATAAATAAGGTCGGTTGTCGTAGTGGGGTAGTAGATCGAGGTGAAGATGATATCGGTTTGGTAGCTGGGTACGACTTGGTTTCCTGAATTCGTATAGTAGGAACTAGTATGTTGTCTTCCGTATGGGTTATGGTTGTAGTGTTACCCTGGTACCAGTCGTCAATGACCAATGTGCCGATCGGAAGGAGAAACTTATCTACCTGGGGTAGAATGAGGTTGTCGGTAGAGTTTTCCACGTAGTTGTAGCAGACGAGAGCATCGAGAGTTATGGTTTCAAAACCTAGCGCCCGGTTAATCCGTACTGTTCGTGTGGTACCATTACCCATAATCTGTATGTTGTCGTGAGCCCAGTCGTGAATGACTCGGGCGTCCCTGAGCCATGGTCTACCAAGCAATAATGTATACGCCGAATTGACATCTTTGCAAGAAATAACGGTGAGAATAATGATATAGGGAATACCGTGGATGAAGATCGTGATGTCCCTGAGTAAGCCCAGGGGTTGGACGAGGGAACTATCGGCCATCCGTAATTTAAAAGGTGCCGGTGTTGGGTTCGGTAGTCCAAGTCTTCTTCGCTCGGTTTCCGTGATAACATTTACTCCCGATCCTCTATCCAACAGGACATCATGTAATTGATGACTCCCGATTTTTGCTGAGATGATGGGTATGTGCCGGTCTATCGCTACTACCGAATGAACTCCCACTGTTGGTTCTTCGGTAGCTAGGATATTTGTCGGATTTATCTGTTCGAGATGGCGGTGGAGGTGGTCGGTAATCTTAGGTGCTATAGTGAGAAGGTTTTGTAGACTGACCTGGATGGTTTGTGATAGGATTTGTTGAAGGAGGGTTTTGTATATATCCATGTTGCTAGTCGGAGGGGTTAGAGTATCGCAGTGTGATGGTGACGCCAATGCCGAGAGGTCTTGTAGTTCGCGGACCGTCCGGATCATTTCTTCACGCAGTTGTTCTTCATTCCGCCAATCCAGTGCCTTGGTTGGTCGAGGAGCTTCGGTAGGACTGTTTGTAATTACCGAGTCTGAAGGCTGTGTCTGGCTCCGAGTGCGAGGGCCCATGTGAGGGACATCTATAGTATGGACATCGGTGATAACTACCGAGGATCCTGATTGGCTAGGTAGTTTGCTTGCTATAGCTCTTTTTACATCCTCATCTAATAAAAGTGGACAACGATGTCCCTGATGTTCAAGGGATCCACATATATTGCATGGATATCGCTATACCGGGGATATACTACGAGAAGTGTGTCGGTTCTCGGTACTTACCGGAGATGGTGCTGGCTGTTGTTGAATCTGATGGATGGAAGCCATACCGGTTTTCTTCCCATATTCGCTGGTCGGGTTGCAGTAACAAGTCCTCCATTCATGTCCCATACGACAGCAGTCGGTACACTTCAGGTTTTGTCGGTGGTTTTCTCCGGTATTAGTCGGTGGTGTTCGTGGTTGGGGTAGACCCTCTTCTGCTGTGCGTGCCGAGTCCATTGCTTCGGAAAATGTGTCTCGTTAGAGACCGACGGTGGCTACCTGCAGATATTCTAATAAGCCGGCGCGAAAATTGCTTAACATGAACATATCGTCCGGAGGTACTGTTAGATTGTCTGCTAGCTGCTGGAGACGTTTGGCGTAATCATCGACAGATTCCTTCAGTTGCTGGTTGATCGTTCGAAATTGGATATAGGTTTGGTCATCGGTTTTGATGGTTTGGTAGCGCTTTTTTAATGCGGTAAGGACCTCCTGCATTGTACTAGTAGGATGTACTCGTCTATGGTATGTGAACCAATTCAACTCTTTCTCGGTGAGAGAATTACCGAATAATTCTAATTGGACCATGTTTTCCGTTTCGCCATTTAATCTAATAGCAGCTTCAAACTTACGGCAATGTGTCTCGGGGCACTTAACGGTTTTATACTCAGGATACGGTACTGCTTTCCGAGCGATCGAGGTAGGGCGTCGGCGTGCGGGTTGAACACTTGGGTCGCTGGCAGGTCGGTAGGTTGAGGTCGGTACTCCGGTTCCCATAATGTGGTGTGGTGAAGGAAAATTATAGGGACAGGAAACAGAAGGATGATTGGTATGTCCACAGATCGTGCAAAACTAACTAGGAGGTCTAGGACGAACCTGATGGTAAGGTGGTGAAGGAGGGTATCTCAAAGATAGCTGTTGTACCGGGTATGGTTGTCCTGGTATCTGTTGTGGATGTGCCGCTTGATGTATGACCAGTTTACGTCCATGCTCTTGGTGATAATGGGGTAGGTGTAATCTTGACGAAGCTAAGTCGAGATCCAATGGAGGAGTTGGTTCGAGGGCGGCTAGACGGTCGTGATCCGTGGCATCTTCTGGGGGAAATTGTTGAAGTCGCTCTTGAATGGCTGAGGATTGGAGAAATGACTGGGCACGAAACTGTTCGCGTTCTGCTTTGGCAAGTTGCAAGGTCTCTCCGGTAGCTGCTGGGCAGTGAAGTATCGGATCGGAAGATGATCTCGGCCAAGTGGATGAGTAGGGATGCCTTGCTGTTTGGAGTTCTCGCGGTATCGGTAATTCGTCTTGTGTGAGTAAAGGTGGAGGCCGTCTTGTCGGATGAGTCGCTGTGGAGGAAGCGCGGAACATCGGTGACGGTAACAAATCTTGGATGCTCCGGTGCCTGCGAGTGTTGGAAGTCGTGATGGCCTCGAGGTCGATCTCGGGCGGTGGTCCTGCGGATCTAGTGTGACGCCGGGCCATTGGAAAGTCTGGTGTATTAGAGTTTTTTGGACAACCGGACTGGACAATGTTGATAAGAAAAAAAAAAGGCGTGGTGTCACACAGATGCTAGTTGCTAATAGAGTCTGGGGATCGGTAACTGCTCGGTTGTGAAGTATTGGAGTTCTAGAATTCGAACACTAGATGGTCGCCAAATGGTAGCTCCTCTTGGTAAAACACCTATTCGGTAATCAGTACCTGAGAGTTTAATAACTACCGAGAAGAAGGAAACTAACAGACTGGACACTCGAACACTAAAGACTAAGTCGATTATCTCGGAACTAAGGTACAATAAGTTAACCAGACCATATCAAAAATACCTAAAGAGACTACTCGGTAAAGAAGAATCAATATCACAAGAAATCAATCGTATAGGAAAATGAGGCGTGCCAATGGGGTTGGCTCTATTGCTTTATTACCATAGTACAACCAGATCTGACAGTTAGGTCAGATCGGTAAACAGTGTCTGTTAGATCTACCTACTGGGGTAACTTGGAAAATTACCCAGGTAAGACTCAGATCGGTAGTTCTACCGATAACTCCTAAATTACGGTTAACACATGGCTATCGAGATGGTGCAGCTGTTTTCTATGTCTCTCTTACCAATGAACAAGGTGATATTCAAGAGGTCACTGAAGAGGACAAGATGAAATGGGGGCCATTGTGGGATGATGAGAATGAGAAGTTCAACAAATTCCTTCGTGGTATTCCTGGGATGCAATAGTATGTTAATCGGATGTTCTTCGTGTGTGATGGGAACCACCGTAGAATAGCTTGGATGAACCACATTGAGAGGCTGCATAAGAATGAGCCCTCATGGCACTACTTCGTTGATGCCATCATTCTTGACACTAAAGGGCGGATTGGTCTTGTCATGCAAGTTATGCATGACATCAATAAGTGAGTCTTCTCTCACACAACAATCATTTTGTTCATGTTTTTTATATATTGTTATGAGCTTTGTGTTTATATTGTATCAAAGGTTTCATTGTATTCATTATCTCTTTTATTGTAATCATATTCTCTTTCATTGTATTCATTTTCTCCTTCATTGTATTGATTTAGACACACAGAGGATTCACACGTGAAGACCAGTCTGGTTCACACGTTATTCAGGGTTAAGAAGTATGGTGTAATGCCATTGGAGATGTTCAATGAACTCCTCTCTCCCGTAGAGATATTGAAATGTCAATTGAACAATTCCAAGCGTTCATGGTACCATTTATCGGTTGAGGTGTTCACGGCCTTCATATTTCGGGTACATGCTTTACTCTTGTTATCAATTTTGTCTTTAACATTTTTAGAAACGTGTATGAAATGAATATTACTAATTGTGTTGAAATTAATTGTGCATGTTTAGCATGAGATCGTTGTTGGTGCTGATCTTGCTGCTCGACTGCATCGTGAACAAACCCATCCTGACGATACATCTGCTGGGAGTATTGCTGCTGCTATGCGTGCAGCAATTAAAGAGAAGACGGCCAAGCTGAGCATCAAGCTGGGGAAATTGGCTGCCGTTGCAAACCCTGCAATTGGGGATGACTTTCTCAAGGAGGTATGAATCAATTTAATTTTCTTTTGTTTAAATGATATGGAAATTCAAGCACGATGCTAATTGTCATGATAAAACGTTGCAGATTGAGAGACATTGGACGTTGAACTCCACCCCCGAGTTAACATTGGAGAAACTTCAACTCATTGCTACGTCTAATGTAGTTCCCGTTCATAAGGTTAAATGGATTAAACTGTTCAACTCATCCGTGGCAACCCGTGAAGCATCTCGTTTCCCTCCCAAGCCTTTGAATGAAGAGAAGTTGGGAATATTTCTTGTCAAGGCTTGTTGGTGGGTTGGGGTATGATATTCATACACCATTTAATCTACTTGAGTCCATGTGCTCTAATTTTTGCTCATGATTTATATTTGAGTTCTAGTTGGATTTGTGATCAACGGTTTACAAGGTCACTAAATAATGTTGATGAATATACTTCACGAAATTGCAGATTGAAGAGAAGGCAGTAGAGTACTTTGATGATATTGTTCGTGCTGATAACATTACCATCTCCATGGACTCTCCTCTTGAGCCTCTATCGTTGAGCGCTTTCATAGAGGAGTGGCGGATTCGACTCTGGGACCATGCCTTTCTAACTTACTTCAAGGGGCATGATCATTTCAAAAAATCTGAGGATTTCTCTTCATTCAAGGGGTCTGACCTTGCTGTGAAACGTGCAATCTTCAGGTGTGCTTGAAACAGTTACTAAATTCTTTTCTTATGTTTCTAATTTATGAAGTGAACTTTAAAACTTATCATTGAGTTGTCTATTGAGTATGAATATGAATTTGTTTTCAAATTGAATGAGTGTTATCAATTGACACGGATTTGTTTATTGCAATCTGAATTGTATGTCATTATTCTCATATCAAGTCAATGTATGATTGTTCATTTTATATTTAACTGACATTGAAATGTTGTAGATATTTCAAGTATGAGCTTCTTCCCAAGAAGGCCATCACCAAAGAACATCTCCCTGTCTTCCTCAACACTTGGTTGGACCGTTCTTCAGACGCTTGTATGTTATCGCCGGCTCAGCTGCGTACGTGGACTACTGCTCATTTGAACTCTGGCGCTTGGTACCTGGATTGCAGCACATCTTTCACGCCAATCCATGAGATGGAGCTGAAGCGGAATCGGGAGGCAGCGGCAATTGCAGCTGAAGACATCATTGAGCTTGCAGATGTGGAGGATGACGAAGCCAAAGAGAAGGCGGTGAAAAAATGGGAGGAGTCCGATCGTAAGAAGGCTCAGAAGGTGAAGGACGTTGCTGAGAAGGCCGCCTTAAGGGAGAAGGAAAGGATTCAGAAGGCTGCAGAGAAGGCAGCAGAGAAGGCAGCAGAGAAGGAGAAGGGGAAGAAGAAGACCGTTGAACCTGCGAAGAACGAGAAGGAAGCTGCAGGCGCCTCTTCTACGGTGGACGGTGGTTCTCAGTTACTATGGACTCCTAATCGAGGTACTAAGCGTGATTCTCCCTATGATCTTCTCTCCCAAGGCCCAGTGGCGGTTGACCTTGGACGAGTGGAGGACTTCACCAATGATGAGTTCATAGTGAATACATCATTGGGCCAGATTCTTGGAGCTGGAACTGGTCCATTGCCCCCGGTTTATAACGACTTGAAGGCATTTATGAAGAAAGTAAGTGTATTTGTATTTAATTTGTGCAATTGTGATTTCAAATGTTTTCTACAATGAATGTAATTAATAATATGAGCTCTAGGAACTAAATTCATTGATTACTATGTTTGTGTATAATTTGTCCCAGTTTGATTTGTAATGTGTTCATGTATAAATCAATCAAATTGTATAAATCCTAAACTGTGCTTTTGAAACTACGATTGATGAGTGATATGTTTGTATTTCAATTGTTCAAGTTTTGTTTGGTACGTGTTCATGTATAAATCAATCAATTTGTTTAAACCCTAAACTGTGCTTTTGAAACTAACTTCATTGATTGTCTTCTTTGTCTTCTAGCACAAGAATGACAAGTCCCGGGCGCATAAAGGTGACTTGAATTCCAGGGGATTAGTGGACCTCATGATCGTAGATATGCCTGAGGGTCTGGCAGTCCCAGGCGTATCCAATCCTGCCTCTACCGTTCCCAAGTGGAACCAGGAACCTCGAGAATTCTTGCAACCAGTTTTCGATTTTGCAGATCAACACCTGCAGGATGATGGTGCTCTTATTATTATTTACCCTTTTCGATCAGCTACAAAATCGAAGATTTTGGGTTACTGCAAGAGCTATGGATTCGAAGTGAAGAAGGACTGGTGGGGAATGAACCGTCTTCACCTGACATCCCCTACCAATCCGTTGTTGACGGTGAGTTTGTTTATGAAGCTAATGTTGACATTGATTTACTTTGAAGTACTTTGTATATGTTTTCCTAAACTTATGTAATTGTTTTTCTTTTGCAGACCAATCGCTTTGGCATTTGTTTGGCGATCAGGGTTAATGGTAATTGGGATCCATCCTCTTTTGCATTCCAGCCAGTCCGTGCGCTTCTTCGTAACGGAGTAGATGTTGCACGTGACGACATCCTCCAGAACTACATGGGTAAAGATGACCAGTTGATGAACGAGGAGGTGCCATGGCGAGGACCGTGAGAGAAATCTACCTTGTTCATGCAGATGTTGATTGAGACATGTTCTTTTCCAGGCGACGTGGTGTTGGATTGCACTACCGCGACCGGTTAGTAATTCAATCTCATTCTAAATGATATGATTCACTTTTTGTCATTGTACATTGTTTACAATTGTTTACTATCCCTCATGTATTTTTGTCTGCATTTGTCTACTATCTTTCAATTTTTGTCTTAATAGTTTTTTTACATTTGTCTACTTTGTGATTGTTTTTGTAGGCGCCTCTATCCACGCTTGCCGCAATGTGGACCGCCACATCGCAGCGCTAGAGGAGGACAAGGCTATATTTGATGCGGTCCTTGTTCCTCTCATTCGACCCGGTGTGACACGTAGGCCTCGCCAACCGAGGGTTGTTATTGGCTTGGATGATATGGACGATGAGGACATTGAAGTAGAGCCGATTGTGAAGAAATCCCGATTCAGTAAGTAAGTCGGTTTATATAATTGCTTTGCATTATGATTTGTAGATCTTTGCTCGTGGTTTATTTTTCAGTCTTTCTAATATTATGTTTTTTATTTGCTTTTAGATGCGGAGGACTAAGTGCTCGAGTTCACCAACCTTTCTTCTCTAATCCCGAGTTTTTTCCTAGTCCTCCTAAACCCTTCACACTGCCGTCTTATGCAGAAGGAATTGCTAGACAGTTTGCAGAGCAGTGTGTTTCTGATCGTAGTCCTCGCCCCGTGTTTGTTTCTGCTCGTGTTTTAGAGTTTGTTGATCAGGAGGCACTTGAGTCTGATGGTGAGGCATCCGTTAGTGATTGTAGTGACATAGAGGAGTCTATGTCCGCATCATCTAGTCCCACGGTTTCATTTGAGTCTTCACCATAGAACTACACTCTTGAGTATTGTGACTATTATGTGTTACTTGACACAGATGTATTTATTGGATTGTAGTGAGACTAAAAGGGCCACTACCACTTTTATGCATTCATTGTCTATCTTCATTTTTGAATGATATCACTTTTATTCAATTGCTCTAATTCAATTCTAAGTGAATAAAACTAATCACTCTAATTCAATTCTATGTGCATTCAATGTAGTTTCAAAATTTCTTATACATTGTATTCTTTGATACTAGATTTGAAATTTGGAAAACATAATCTAAAACTCTTCACATGTTGGTTTCTAAACCCTATACCCCTAAACCCTAAATTCCCTAACACCAAATCAATTGAAAGTTTTTCCTAAACTCGAAACCTCTAACACATTGCATTGCTTTATAAAATTCTTGACTTAACATTAGAATGTTACATGCATTTCTATTATCACTAAATCTCACACATTTAACAATTTTACCCAACTAATTTCTCCCACATTCAATTTGTAAAAATCGCTCTAATTTCTTTTATATTGCCCCCTAAACTAATAGCAAATAATACCCAAAGGACCTAACCCACGGTCATAGGTCCAGTCCAAAAAACTGAAAAAAAAACTGTTAAAATTTGTGGGCTCTCAGGCTCTCAGGCTCTCGGGCTCTCCTTTCTAGGCTCACACGGTAGCATTCCCGCTCCTCTAGTGCGTGCAAAGGCTACCTCCTCTTCACCACGGCCTTCCGCATCAAAGCGCTCTCAGGATCCGAACACCATAGAGATCGTACCGACGCAGATCAAGAGAAGACGTCACAGTAAGTAAGTTTGTTTGGATTCAAATTTGCTCGCTACATGATGATATCAATGACATGCAGCTTAGAGTACTAATGTATTTCCTATGTTTTATAGACCTTCAATCGGAATGAGCCCTCCTCGACACAAGCCTTTATTTACTGCCCGCAATTTCTTCCCAAGTCCACCGAAACCGTTTGAGCTCTCCGTGTACGTGGAGCCCCTCGCTAGGGCATTTGCAGTGCATAGTCTTGATGACGTGGAGATGATAGAGGGAGCTGCTGATACCGGCATTTAACGGTTCATGGATGTAGAAGCTACGGAGTCTTCTCGCACCCATAGTTCTTGCTCTTTGTCTAGGACATCATCTTCACATGAGGACTCATATGATGATTCTTCATAGTGGATTTTATTTTGTATTTCTTTACCTTTTTTTGGACAGGTAGTGAGACTAAAAGGGCCACTACACTTATATTTTTCTATCCGCGTTAGTCTTCTCATCATTGTCTATCGTACTCTTTGATCTCTTCAAATTGTTATGTTCACTATTGTTTTTTTATTACCCATGCTCAATCTCTATAGAATTTGTTAACTCTATACCGAATTTCAAATTTATACTTGATGGATCCAATATCTAGAACAATAAATTCCTAAACCCTATACTCAAATACTCCCTAAACTCTTGATCTTAGTCCCACGATCATAGGTATTTTTCAAATTAAAAATTAAAAATTAAAAAAATTAAAAAAAAACCTAGGCTCTCAAGCTCTTGGGCTTTCCAGCTCCCGCTCCTAGGCTCACATACTAGCATTCCCACATACTCGCAGCTTGTTTCAGCCATCGTTTGCACACCGAGGTACGCACCAAAGTTGCAAATCACGTGAGGGGACCCGTCTACTCCCACAATACCCCGCAAGACTGTACCCAATGCAAATCCACATGGGACTAAAATAGTTTCTCCACCCCATTCAAGATTCAAAAGCAAAACACGGACTCGAAGTAGGCGATTCAAACCTGACTCGTGCATGGACCCTAAACCAACTTGATTATGATAACGGTATGTCTCGCCGGCACATACAATGTCTTCGCTTCGAGTCGGATGTTGATCTCGAACTTCCTCTAATCCTCCGCTCACGTCAGGTGCTTTATTAACGTTGCTAGCTCGGTGACGAGAGCTCTCCAAAGACTCTATCAGGCCTCTTAAACTCTAATTTGGGCTCGCAATTGAGGACCTCACATTTGGATGAGGCGTTCCAAACAATCGCACCCTCACTCATAATCTAGGTGAGTATGCATGCTCCCACACCACAATATTGTGTTTGGCGGGGTAAAAAGAGTCGGATCCAACGCGACCGGCTCAGGCGATGGGAGGGGGGGGGGGGGGGCAACGATGGCACTGTGCACTGGCAAACGACCCATCCTACGTCCCCCACAGCTCCTTCCACGCAAACCTCCTTGCGCCGTACGCCTACAGCCTCGTCCTGCAGCACAAGTTTGTTGTTCTTCAACGTGTGGCTCCTCAGATCTTTCACTAGAGGCCGTTGACTCTTTACCTTTTCGTGTATACTTTCTTCGCAAAGGCATTGCTAATGATATTGGCTGTAAAGTGTCCCTAGCAACTATGTTGGAATTGACTGTTCGCCACATGATCTTTGATCTTGCGGGTATATTTTCGTTTTGGTGCTTTGGAACTAACGTCTTGCGTTTCGGCAACCTTCCTTGTGTACTTGCGCTTTGGCCTCACCACTTGAAACTCTTCCTCTGGCACTCCGTTAGAACCACTTCCAACAACATCATTGTCTAGACCTCCTCTGTTCAAACTGTTGGGATCCAAATCCGATAGATCACTAAACACTCCCCCGACTCGTTCCGGTCCTGAACTTTGCCATGAGCCCGTTCCAGCTCCAATATTCCCGCCCGCCCGTATCACCTTTAGCACATCACGGAAAGACCGATTGCCGCAAGTCGACATGGAGACTGGTTGGGAATCCATCACTACTTCCTTCCACTCGGCGGGAACCCCACCCAAGCACGCTCACTGAATGTCTATAAAAAAGATATCGCAATTGTTTCTGACAAGCAATGCAAACTCTCGTACCTCTTTGCTCCCGCTGGAATTGGGTGTGATATGAGGTAATCCCGATCAAGCAAACCCAGTATGATACGCAATTTCTTTGCTGAGATCTTCCTTTCTGCTGCCCATGCCATAATATTGGCGGTTGCTTGCTCATGTTGGAGAGGCGCTGGCGGCGGTGGTGGCCAAACATACCCATCACGACACCTGATTGAATGCCTCCTAGTACTCGACATTCTCCAGTACACATGCAAACGACTATTCTAAGCGTACAACACTCCAACACTGAATAATGATGATCTCAAATCAATGGCGCTAAAGTTCGACACACAACATGATGAGAGAGGATGGATTCAAAGTAGCGTGCTCCGTAGTTGATTGTCAATGTGGCTCTAAACTATTGAGCGATGCCACACTAAAGTCGACGGAATCGCCTCCACTTCCAACCATCATCGCTGAAGCAGCTCCACGGTGACCTTTCATAGCACGGTGTCCTCATCTCTCCACTCCCCGCAGACATTCTCACACAAGTTCCTAATCCGTGCAGCACGTCGATGGTCATCGCAAATGGTAGTGGTGTACTCGATGCTCGCATTGGATCCACATCCTCGCAAACTTTCACGCTTACCGCTTCAGCAGGCTTCACCTTTACGCTCCAAGCGCCTTGGATCCACACCCTCCCGTTCCGCCAAGTAGCCGTTGAGTACAACGAGTGTAGCTGACGGTGCATCCAGCTGGACAACGGTTATTTGGGTGGCTAAATTGTTCCCGGCTCCCAAGAAAGCGTTCCCTGGACCTTCTGTAGAGTTGGCATGGCGTACATCTGTACGCTCTTTCTGGCTTTATTTCGTTTATGTTGAGATAGGATGAATCCCATCCATCCAATTCCCGAGTCACTCTTTCTTTACTTCTAGTTTGACAACCAGTTCTACTTAGTATCACAACCAGTTAACTACTACTCCTACTGCAGTTAAGTCTAAGTGTTCAACCACCTAATAGATGATCTCCATCCGGGAGTACTTAAGGGGGATTAGGGAGCTTCTCTCTCTCTCTTTTCACCATTCTCTTCGGGCGTCCTTTGTTTTTCTTGCTCT
The DNA here is from genome assembly GCA_022496805.1 of Pohlia nutans. Classification (NCBI taxonomy): domain Eukaryota; kingdom Viridiplantae; phylum Streptophyta; class Bryopsida; order Bryales; family Mniaceae; genus Pohlia; species Pohlia nutans. Next base: position 9,740,344 of record CM040092.1, on the reverse strand, counting down.
GTCTTGCTTTCCGTCTTAACACGTTATCAGCACTTTCGCTCATACTTTTGGTGCTAGGGTTTAGGGTTTGGTGTTTTTGGTGCTCTCCAATTGTTGCTTCTCTCCTTCTTCTTTATTCTCTACTTGACTTCTCCAACTCGCATTAGAGCCGTAGCAAGTAGAATGCACAGGGACAGATAGAGAACCAAGATTATCAGTTTTATGTTTTTCATGCTTTTCGCTCATGCTTTTTGGTTTAGGTTTTAGTCTCTCCGTTTGCATTCACAAAGGCAACACCTCGCATCGTTATGGCGACACAGTAGAAACCGAGGGAGACTCGAACCGCTTACTTTTTCTTCGATTCTTTTGAACAAGATGGCTTGAATTATCTCGATTGGCTAATTAACATGCGTATTTATTTGACTTTAGAGAAATTGGATCGTTGCGCAAGAAGACCATGCGTCTGCTGCAAGCACGCAACGACTGACTCAACCTTCGAGTGTTGAATTTCCCCAACTTCCATAGCTACGACTCAAAGCTTCATCACATCGTTGCACAACTCCAAATTTGTGGCACCACGCTGACCGAGAGCGACCTGATTGATAAGACTCTCACCACTTTTCTTCCAGCTTGTGCTTGTGCTATAAATTGTTTTGCTTGATAGTGCATCTACTGATACCATTCTCCAAGACGAGGCATCGAAGCAGACCAAGACCGGCTCGAATCCAACCCCTGCATTGACTTCTAAACTTGGAGGTACTAACCGCGAATCCCATGTTTCAGATGCACCGAAACGCACCCCCCGAGGGAGTTGGAAGCAGAACAGATCCAACAAACATCGGCGGTATGGTAATAGATCCTCCCAATCATAGTCCCAGTTTTGGTCACAATCACAGTCTCAGTCACCACAGTCTCCGGAGAGAACCGTCAAGGGTAATTGTCGTAAGTGTGGTCGAAAGGGTCACTACACGCGTGACTGTCGCTCTTCCCAGTACATTTGTGACATGTACAAGGAACTTCAGTCCCTGAGAGGAGCGCGTCGGGAAAGTCATACTTTAGATGCACTGTCTATTACGTTAACAGAGTTAGATCCCGAAAACTACATGATAGCGCGTGAGAGCACTGGTCAGCAGGCACGAGTTGCCTTACTTGACTATGCGTCCACCCACTCGATTTTCCAAGACCAGGCTTATTTCGAGTTCAAAACTCAAAACGAGCAGTGGCAATCATGTGACACAGTCACAATCGCAAGAAAACGGAATTTCATGCTCCGTGAGGGCCGGGCAAACATAGTCTTGCCCGGGGGAGCCCCCCTCACCTGCGAACGGGCCATGTACGCCCCTGGTGCCCCCCGGAGTCTGATCAGCTCTTGGGACCTACGGGCCAACCATATCCACGTCTTCACTGCGGTGCAGATTGATGAAGAGGTCTTGCAACTCATGCGCGGGACGTCGATCCCCGCCACCGCCAAGGCGGGAGTAACAAGCCTATACAAGATTCCAATCTCGGGAGTTAGCCCCACCCATGCGGGTGCGGCAGAGGCAACTAGCCTATACGCTGCCTATATCGGGAGCAAGCCCTACCCACCCGGGTAAGGAAGAGGCCAACGCTCGCGCCACGCGAACGCGCCTACCCTGTAAGGGTGCCCACACTGCTCTTATGACGGCAAACGCCAGAGCTGATTTGTGGCATAGCCGCTCAGGGCACCCAAGAACCACGATGATGAGGAGGATGATACCACTCCTGACCGGCCACGAGATGTTTACCAGCGACGCAGAGCATGTTCGGGAATGCCCAGCAAGCATCCAGGGGAAGCTAATCAAGTAACCCTCGCGCTGGAAGCTGCCGGAGGAGATGCCCATGCCACTGCAACGCCTCCAAGGTGATTGGTGCGGCCCGATCACTCCTGAATCAGGTCCTATCCTTCCTTGCATCCTCGTTTTGAAAGAAGATAAACAATTTGTGATTCTTGTTGTTTACGTCGATGATTTGAACTCCATCGGGACACCAGCCTTGAGCAAGCGTGTCGAACTCATACTAACTAAACAGTTTGAGATGAAACTGTTAGGGAAAACATCATATTGCTTTGGACTCCACATCAAACACCTTGTAGATGGAAGTATGCTCATTCATCAGCAAACTTATGCGCGCAAGCTTCTCAAGACGTTCAACATGGAGAACGCGAACGCTCTTTCAGCACCAACGATCGAGAAGAGCAAGACCAACGATGACCCATATCGTCCCGCTGAGCCCGAGGAGGAGGAGTTGGACAAACCCAAGTATCTGGCAGCACTTGGCGCACTCCTCTATTTGGCGACGAATACTCAACCGGACATCAGCTTCGCCGTCATCGTCCTCGCGCGGCACAACCAACGCTCCACAGCGCGGCACTGGCAAGGTGTCAAGCACCTCCTTACGTACATTCGAGGAACAGAAGATCTTGGTCTTCATTTTCGTCGCAGATAGGGCGACATCACAGGCTACGCCAACTCCGGCTTCAAGACGGATCCAGCAACCGCTCGCGAGGCCGTGTGGCTTTGCACCATGCAAACCGCCATATCTCAAATGGCTGGATTTCCACTCAAGGAGAAGCCGACCGCGATTTCTGAGGATAACGCAACTTTTATTGAGCAAGTATCTTCTGACTTCATCAAGGCCGACCATGTCAAGCATATCAGCCCGCACTTGTTTAGCTACACACAAGACTGCACGGAGACGAACCAGATTGCAGTTTGCAAGATAGCTTCAGCGGAGAACATCGCAGATGTTCTTACGAAGGCGTTACCAGCTCTACAGCATCGTAACATCAGGAATTTCGGACCCCACTGATTTCGCACGATTTCAGTGCGTTTATCGTTGAACACTGATTCCGCACGTCATACGTGCATTTAGAAGTATCGTTATGGTACGGAAGTGACATGCATTACTAGGATGTCGATGTAGTGTCTTTTCAATGATTATGAAAAAATTGTTGTTTTCGCACGAAAGTCGTGCTTGACAGAATTCGTGCGTTAATCGTGTATCTACATTACATGGCTAATAAGACACGGATAACATGCGGTTTAGTTAATGCGGATTTAGTATCATATACGTGTTAACCGTAAATTAGGAGCTACCGGTAGGTCTACCGGTCTGAGTTTTTACCCCGGTAATTTCCCAAGTTACCCTAGCAGGTAGATCTAGGAAATACTTTTTTACCGATCTGACCTAATTGTCAGATATGGTTGTACTGATATAAAAGCAATAGAGCCAAATCCATTGGCACGACTCATTTTCCATGATACCTATCTGCCTTGTCAAAATTCCTTCCTCCTTCACGTCTACCGATCAGTTGTTTGTTTATGTTCTTTACCACCTGATTCGTTCATAGATTTCCTGACCTGTGATTTCTAAGTTACCATCAGTGGTGTTATCCTAGATTGTATTCTACTTCTTTCTCTCGGTAGCTGATATACCTTCCGGTAGTGATTACCGAGTAGTTCTTCATAAGGGAGAGCTACCATTTGGCAACCATCTAGTGTTCGAATTCTAGAAACTTTTTCCTTGATCCATGCAGTAGCCCCTTCCGGTACTCTATGGTTGTTGTAGTCGTCGTGTAACACTGCGCCACTCAAAAACATCCTACTACCGAACCACTTATATAGTCGGTTTAGTAAAAACAAAAACCTCTTTAGACACCAGATCTATACTATGACCCGGCGCCACACTCGCTCTGCAGGACCACCTCCCGAGTTTGATCTTGATGCCTTCACAGCTGCCAATACACGCATTCACCGCAGCATACAAGAACTTCTACCTTCACCGATGCAGCGTCACATCCGAGCCCCGTCAACGGCTACTCACCAAATGCGACGCCCGCAACCTCTTCTCACAGCAGACGAATTACCGACTCCTCGGGAGCATCATATCGCACGACATCCACACTCTTCCACCTAGCAGCGTCCTTTGTCCGACTCACTACTGAACAATCCGCCAACTCCCAGGGAAGATGTACTGTTGACGGGCAAAGAACGCGAACGGTTTCGTACCGAGGCATTCCTTCAATCCTCGGCGATTCAGGAACGACTCCAACAACTACCACCCGAGGGCGCAACCGATGAAGAGCTCCTTTCTGCCCTCGAATCACCACCTACACTCGACTTTGAGTTAGTCACGTCTCGGCTACACCTCCCACATCTACGCTTAGGTCAGCTCCGACAGGATCACGAACATGCGGCGTCCATCCATCATACGGTTCAACCACAACCAACCGCAGGACATCAACACCCGGTTCAACAACAATTTGTTGGATTTCATCATCCACACCTACACCATCCGGTACGTCCCAGACCACCTATTCGATTTTGCACATTCTGCGGACATACCGATCACCCGTCCATTGCTTGTCTATACAACTACCCACTACCTTGACGTATTCCGGCTACAGTAGTACCGACTCCAACTTACCGACCTCTCGGCGAAGCCAGCGCGCCTCATCCGCCACCTGGCCGCCGTACTGCTCCTACCGCTCGAAAAGCAGTACCTTATCCCGAATACAAAACCGGTAAGTGTCCCGAAACGCATTGCCGTAAATTTGAATCTGCTATCAGACTAAATGGCGAAACTGAAACCATGGTCCAACTCGAATTGTTTGGAAATACACTTACAGAAAAAGAGTCGAATTGGTTTGCCTATCATAGAAAGATACATCCTACTAATACTTTACAGGAGGTTTTTTCTGCATTCAAACGGCGCTACTGCACCATAAAACCGGACGACCAAACGTACATCCAATTTCGCACCATCAACCAACTACCGAACAAGTCTGTTGATGACTATGTTGAACGCTTTCAGCAACTGGCAGAAAATCTAACCATGCCACCAGATGATATGTTCATGCTGAGCAATTTCCGAGCCGGCCTATTAGAATACTTGCAGGTAGCCACGGTAGGGCTTCAACGCCAGACATTTTCCGAAGCCGTAGACTCGGCACGCACTGCGGAAGAAGGTTTACCCAAACCTCGACAACCAATTCCTTCCTCCACCAGTACCGGCGATAATCCACGACGTAACCTCAAATGTACCGGATGCGGACGAATGGGGCACGAATGGACGACATGTTACCGGAATCCGGCAAGCAAATACGGGAAGAAAGCTGAAACCGCCTCGGTACATCAGATCCAGACCCAACCAACATCGACACCGGTAAGTACCGACAACCGTCGTAATTCTCATATTGGCACCCCAGTACAACGGTACCCATGTAATGCATGCGGCTCACTAGAGCACCCGGGACATCGATGCCCACTTTTGCTCGATGATGATGTCAAAAATGCCATACAAAAGAAACTCCCTCAAAGCTTTGGATCCTCGGTAGTCATCACCGACGTCCATGCAGTTGAAGTTGCTCACGTCCAACCTCGTACCCAGAGTCAAACCCACTGTCAAGCCCCAACCGAACCGGACGGCACCACCAGTACTACCAAAGTACCTCACACCAACGACACCTTCGATTGGCAAGCGGAAGAGAAACTACGGGAAGAAATGATGCAAACTGTACGGGATCTGCAAGACCTCTCTCCGTTAGAACCAGCCACACCCCGCATCCCTCCAACACTTTCCGGTACCGACATGGATATTTGCGACAACATCCTTTCACAGATCGAATCACAAACAATCCAGGTTAGTCTCAAAAATCTCATGGCTATTGCTCCCAGTATATCAAACATATTCATCAACGCCTCGGACAGAAAGCGACTTCCTTCATTCCGGTACCAGAAACGACCACAGTAGCGGTCCATTTGGTTGTAGCTGTTGACCGACACATGCCCATAATTTCCGCGAAAATTGGTAACCATCAGTTGCATGACGTTTTGCTGGATGGCGGATCCGGAGTAAATGTCATCACCAAATCCGAACGCTGCCGACTCGGATTACCGAACCCAACACCGGCACCTTTTAAATTAAGGATGGCCGACAGTTCCCTGATGCAACCGCTCGGACTACTCCGAGATATCAAGATCTTCATTCACGGTATTCCTTACATCGTTATCCTCACCGTCATTTCTTGTAAAGATGTCAATTCAGCATATACGCTATTACTTGGTAGACCATGGCTCCGGGATGCTAAGGTAGTCCACGATTTGGCTAACGATCAAATCCAAATCATGGTTAATGGTACCATCCGCACAGTTCGGATCAACCGTGAATTAGGCTTTGAAGCCACGACTCCTGACGCATTAGTATGCTACAATTACGTGGAGGGACTCACCGATGAAGAAGAAGTCATCCTGTTCAAAGCAGAGGAGTTCCTCCATCCCATTGGAACATTGGCCATTAACGACATTTGCTAGGTAAGCACTACCGATCTCACCTTCCCTGCCATAACTCATACGGAAGGTAGTATGCCGGTCGATGAAATACCGATTTGGGAAAAGGTAAAAACCCTTTCCGTAGCAAAATGGTCTCAAACAGAAGAAAAACAGCTCCGCGACCTCAACCTCGGTACTGCTACCGAACCCAACATCATTCGCATCGGAACGAACGTACCAGATTCCCTCCTTCCCGAGGCCGAAGCGTTATTTCACACATTCAAAGATGTCTTTGCGTGGTCGTACCAGGATTTGCGTGGCATTCCAGAGCATATCGTATTGAGGTAATTGATGCAACGTAGTATTGCTAGAAGCCAAAGACGTACGGGTGCTAAATAATGGTGTGTGGGAGGAGGGGTTAGGCATGGGCTGATCTCTAGAGTGTCCTTGTGATGAGTTATCCCATATGGTTTGTCCATGGTGACCTCCTAGTGTACACTACTTAAGGTGGAAGGCCTTTGAGTAAAGATCATCTCTTTCTACGCATTCCTTGTGTTTGTGTGTGTGCCTTGTGCAATCTTTTCTACCTTCAATAGGTTATGGGCCCACTCATGTGTGTTTCATGAGTATTAGATTGCATTTGTGCAAGTATTTTGAGGTCGGTGCGCAACGGGCGGTTTTGGAGCATTGTTGGAGGTTTTGGAGCTTGTTGAAGCGTTGGTGTTTCTTGGAGGTGTGCATGGGCTGAAGTTACATGTTGGAGCACTCTCTTTGGTCAATTTCTTCCCTTGATCTCCTTCTTTTCTTTCTTCTATCTCTTCGTTGCGAGTGGAACTTCGTTTGGTTCAATTGTGAGCATTTGAGTAAATGCAAGTGATTTGTGAGGTGTGAAGACTCTCGTGGAGGGTCTACCATCTGATCCTAGTGATTAGGCACTTGCTTTGAGGTGTTGCATGTGTTTCATGCTCTTGGGGTGCTCAAATTTTCATTTGGAGCTAGTTTGTGCACAAAGGTGCGGTTTTGAGCAATTTCAATGCGATTGGGGTTTTGAGGGACTTGTGTGAGTTCATGTGCATTGAGTGAGTGCTCTTGAAGGACACAAAGGTGTCATTGACGTGCATTGAGTGTTTGGGGACACTAAGGCGTCGTATTGAAGCATTTGGAGTTGTTTTGAGCTCCATTGAGTGATTTGAGGGGTTTTGGTGAGCCTCTTTGCATTTTTGGGTGAGGGTTCTCACATTTGAGTGTTGGGAGGCGTGTGTGGAGCACAAAAGTGCTGATCTAGTGTTTGGGGTTGTTTTAAACCCATTGGGTGCACAAAGGTGCAACATCAAAGCAAAAAATCACAAAAACAAAGTTGTGTGTTTGAGTTTGAGGTTTCATTTGTGTGGGGAGGCATACGTAAGTGAGGATCATGGCATCTTTTGAGGGTGAGGGTCCCAAGGTCGTGGACAAGTTCGATGGGGTGAATTTCCACTTGTGGAAGTTCAAAATGGAGATGGTGATGGCCGAGAAGGAGTTGTGGGAGATTGTCGAGGGTAGTGAGGAACCTCCTTTCTCTTCTACGGATCCTAGGATCATGCAAGCGTACACGAGGAGGGAGAAGAAGGCATTTGCCATTTTGGCACTCAACCTCGCGGATTCGCAACTTGCGCACATTCGTTCGTGCAAGACACCCGCGGAAGCATGGTCCAAGCTTTGCAACATTCACGAAGCGAAAACATTGGCCAACATTTTGTTTTTGAGGCGCAAGTTCTTCACCATCAAGATGGGCGAAGAAGATGACATGTTGGCGCACATCAACAAGGTCAAAGCTCTCGCGGATCAACTCAACGGTTGCGACGTGTCGGTTACGGATGGTGACATCGTGATGACACTTTTGGAGAGCCTTCCATCATCATACGAGTACCTCATCGTGGCGATGGAGTCAAGACCCATTACGGAGCTCACATTGGACTATGTGACCTCACGGTTGTTGCACGAGCTTTCGCGGCGAAAGGAGAACGAGTCTCGAGAAGATGGAGCGGCACTCGTGGCGAAGCAATCCAAGAATGGAGGCGGTGGGAGCTCAAGCGACAAGGTGTGCTTCTATTGTGGTAAGAAGGGCCACATTGCCAAATTTTGCTTCAAACGCAAGAGGGATGAGAAAGGGGAGAGTGCAAACAACACTAAAACTCGTGACGATGATGAGTACGCATTTACGGCTAGATATGAGGCAAGCATGAGCGATGGCATCGAGGGTGATGCAAGCATGAGTGATGGTATCGAGGGTGATGCAAGCATGAGTGATTGGATTGAGGTTGGTGATGAGTATGCAAACATGGCAAGCAATGTATCGTGCAATGGTAGTACGAGTGATTGGATTGTTGATTCGGGGGCTACAAGCCACATGTCACCACATAAAACTTGTTTTCATTCGTATGCTCTCATTAATCCAAGGAGAGTGATTTTGGGAGATGATACGGTGCTTGAGGCCGTTGGCAAGGGCCAAATTGTTGTAGACACCGAGGTGAGGGGTCGTGTGAAGACAATCACTATCCAAGATGTCCTCCACGTTCCCAAATTAACGGCAAATTTACTATCGGTGAGGCAATTAGTGGCAAAGCACTTGAGGGTTGAGTTTAGTGATAAGGGGTGTTATGTGTTGTCACCGAGTCGAGATGAGGTGGCCATCATTGAAGAACACGAGGGCTTGTACCACATCAAGTTCTCCAAGGTGCATTCGAAGGAATCGGCGGCGTTGGCGCATTCAAACTTGAAGGACGACAAGTTGGCGTTGTGGCATCGTCGACTTGGCCATTTGAACATCAAGAGTGTGAAGACACTACGCGGCATGGTAAGCGGTATGGACCTTCATCAATTGAAAGTGGATGCTTCTACATTCACGTGTGAAGGTTGCATTGAAGGCAAGCAACAACGGTTGCCATTTGCGGGTGAAGGGGCGACACGGGCCACAAAAGTTTTGGAGATCGTGCATTCGGATGTGTGTGGCCCCATGAAGACCACATCGATGGGAGGTTGCAAGTACTTTGTGACCTTCATCGATGATTTTTCAAGGAAGATATGGCTCTACCCTATCAAAGCCAAGAGTGAGTGCTTTGAGAAGTTCAAGGAGTTCAAGACATTGGTGGAGAACCAATCCGAGTTGAAGATCAAGGTGTTTCGGTCGGACAATGGCGGCGAGTACATGTCCAAGAAATTTGACGAGCTTTTGAAGAATGAAGGCATCGCACGCCAAACTTCGGCCCCGTACACGCCTCAACAAAATGGAGTTGCGGAGCGCGCAAATCGCACCATTGTAGAGATGGCGAGGAGCATGTTGCACGCTCAAAACTTGAAGTTGGACCTTTGGGCGGAAGCGGTGGTGAATGCGGTATACACACGCAATCGGTGTCCAACAAGCGCGGTTGAAGGCATGACGCCGGAGCAAGCGTGGAGTGGGAGGCAACCATGTGTTGCACACATGCGCATCTTCGGATGCATTGCATATGCGAAGGTTCCCGACGAACGGAGGACGAAACTCGAGGCTAAGGCCTTGAAATGTGTGTTTCTTGGGTATTGTGAAGGTACCAAGGCGTATAGACTCATGTCGGTGGACACGAAGAAGATCATTCGGTCACGTGATGTGACATTTTGTGAGGAGTCTACGATGGAGGCTCCTTTGGAGGTTGGTCCAAGTGGGAGTAGTGGAGACGTTTTGGTGGACACACCCTCCAAGTCTCCTAGTGTTGTTGATGTAGGTGATGATGACGGTGATGACGAAGCTGGCGACACGGAGGTTGTTGAAGCGCCATCGAGCTCAAAGGCCAAGAATGGCGCAAAGGGCACGCAAGAGGAGCAAGTTTCTTCAAGCGAGCGGCGGTACCCCGAGAGATCGCGCAAGCCACCTGGAGAATGGTGGAAGAACCACATCTTCCCTCAAGTGGAGGACGAGCATGCGAATGTGGCATTATCGGATGGTCCATTGACCATTCGAGAAGCCATGCAAGGTGAGGATGCGGTCAAGTGGGAGCGCGCCATGCAAGAGGAGTACGACTCTCTAATTGCTAACGGTACGTGGCAATTAACTCCCATTCCAAAGGATCGCAACCCCATTGGTTGCAAATGGGTGTTTCGGACAAAGAGGGATGTTTCGGGTATTGTTGTGCGTCACAAGGCAAGATTAGTAGCCAAGGGGTTCGCGCAAGTGCATGGGGTGGACTTTCACGAGACATTTGCTCCCGTGGCCAAGTTCACCACCATTCGATGCATTCTTGCCATTGGAGCGGCCTTGGACTTGGAGATGCATCAAATGGATGTGAAGACCGCATTTTTGAATGGCGATTTGGAGGAGGACATCTACATGGTGCAACCTGAGGGGTTTGTGCAACAAGGTAAAGAGCACCTTGTTTGTAAGTTGCAAAAATCATTGTATGGGTTGAAACAATCTCCAAGAGCGTGGTACCAAAAGATTGACACGTTCTTGGTTGCACACGGGTTTACTAGGAGCATTGCGGATCATAGTCTCTACTTCATGCAAGAGGGGCAACATGTGGTGATTGTGATCATATATGTTGATGATTTGATCATTCTTGCAAGCCTCATGAGTTTAATGAATGCATTAAAAGGCATGCTTGAGAGAGAGTACGAGATGAGTGATCTTGGAGAATTGCACTTTTGTCTTGGTGTTGAGTTTGTGCGAGACAGGGCTACACGCACTATCACCATGAGTCAAGGCAAGTATGTGATGGACGTGCTCAAGAGATTCGGGATGGAGGATTGTAAGCCCGTGGCAACACCATTGGATGCAAACTCCAAGCTCGTCAAGCTTTCGGAGGAGGAGTATGCGATGGAGGCTAAATCGATGGCGGAGGTGCCATACAAGCAAGCGGTGGGGTCGTTGATGTATGCGATGATTGCGACACGGCCCGACCTTGCGTATCCAATTAGCGTGGTGAGTCAACACATGGCGAGACCGGGCTCGATGCATTGGATGACGGTCAAGAGGATCATGCGTTATTTGAGGGGCACAAGCGATGTGAAGTTGTGTCTTGGAGGCAAAGACATTGTGTTGAGCGGCTATTGTGACGCGGACTACGCGGGAGACACGAGCGATCGAAGATCGACAACGGGCTACATGTTCAAGGTCGGATCGGGAGCGGTGTCGTGGAATAGCAAGCGGCAACAAACCACGGCGACATCAACGGTGGAGGCCGAGTACATGGCTACGAGCCATGCTACGAAGGAGGCCATTTGGTTGAGGCAACTAATGGTGGATGTGGGTTGCACACAAGGTGAGGCTACAACGATTATGTGTGACAACCAAGGGTGCATTTCACTTGCAAAGAACCCTACACATCATTCACGCACGAAGCACATTGATGTGCAATACCACTTCATTCGGGAGAAGTTGGAATTGGGAGTTATACATTTGGAGTATTGCCCAACGGAGCACATGGTGGCGGATGTGCTCACAAAGGGTCTTTGTAGAGACCGACACCAACGATTAGTAATAGCATTTGGACTTAGAGGCTTTGGCTCTACGCAAAGTGGGAGTATTGAGGTAATTGATGCAACGTAGTATTGCTAGAAGCCAAAGACGTACGGGTGCTAAATAATGGTGTGTGGGAGGAGGGGTTAGGCATGGGCTGATCTCTAGAGTGTCCTTGTGATGAGTTATCCCATATGGTTTGTCCATGGTGACCTCCTAGTGTACACTACTTAAGGTGGAAGGCCTTTGAGTAAAGATCATCTCTTTCTACGCATTCCTTGTGTTTGTGTGTGTGCCTTGTGCAATCTTTTCTACCTTCAATATATCGCGCAACACAAGATCGAATTGGACACGAGCATCCCTCCGATCCATCAGGTACGTTACCGAATGAATCCCAACTACGCAGCAACTGTCAAAAATGACCTTGACAAACTTTTACAGGCCAGTTTTATCAAACCAGTCGACCATGCTACCTGGTTGTCACCAATTGTGGTAGTACCGAAGAAAAACGGAAAACTTCGAATTTGCGTGGACTTCAGGCGTCTCAACAAAGCAACCAAGAAGGATCCGTACCCGTTACCGTTTACCGATGAGGTACTGGAATCAGTTGCCGGACACGAAATGTACTCCTTCCTCGATGGATTCTCTGGTTATCACCAGATCAAAATTGCACCGGAAGACCGGCACAAGACGGCGTTTATTACCGACTGGGGTGCTTTTGTCTGGGTCGTAATGCCCTTTGGTTTGAAGAACGCCCCTCCGACATACCAGCGCGCCGTCAACCAAGCATTCAAAGATTATCTCGGGGACTTCATGAAACTATTCCTCGACGATTTTAGCGTCTATAGTACTACTGCGATACACCTTGACAAACTCCGCAAGTGTTTCACGAAATGTCGGGAGTTCGGTATTAGCCTTAACCCCGAAAAATGTTGTTTCTTAGTTCGATCAGGGACCATTCTTGGCTATGTAGTCTCGTCCGAAGGCAAGTTTCCCGACCCCAGGAAGATTGAGGCTCTAGTGAGAATGCCCCGCCCCCGCAACATCAAAGACATTCAAGTCTTCAACGGATTGGCGCAATTCAACAAATGTTTCATCCGCGACTACGCAAGAATCATGGCACCGATCACTACACTTACTCGAAAAGATGAAGCATTTACCTGGACTACCGACTGCGACCTGGCCTTTACCGAGATCAAAAAGCGTTACGTCAACGGTCCCATCCTCATCGCCGTCAATTGGAAGCTGGAATTTCACATCCATACGGACACTTCCGATATTGCGGTTGGAACTATGCTTGCTCAGAACTCTACCGGTAAAATCGACCAACCCATCGTCTACGCATCACGACTACTGAGCCGAGCCGAAAAGAATTATACGACTACCGAGCGCGAAGCCTTGGCAATGGTATATGCCATCAACAAATTTCGGCACTACCTCCTCGGTCACAGGTTCGTTTATTACGTAGACCACATGGCCTTAATATATTTGGTCAACAAGACACAGGTTTCAGGACACATTGCTCGATGGCTCCTATTATTTTTGGAGTTTGATTTTACAATCGTTTACAAACCGGGCAAGACACACGACATTGCCGACGCACTCTCTCGCACCACGGTAGCCGAACCGGCTACCGGAATTACCGATGCACCTGCCGACGCCCAGCTATTCAGCGTACACCCGGAGTGGCTCACTACCGTCCACGACTACCTTAAGACCAGAACCTTTCCTTCCGACTGGAGTACCGAGCGCAAGAAAAGGTTAGCATACCGGGCCCTTCCATTCCAGTTAGTCAATGACACCTTGTATCGCCAAAGCAAAGATTTTTCCTTGCAAAAAGTCATCTCCGGCGATCAGATTCCATTGATTATTCGCGAGCTCCATCACGGCAATCCAGGAGGACATTTTTCTACCGAGATTACCACTCGGAAGATTCTCAACGCTGGATACAGGTGGTCGTCTCTACACAAAGACGTTTTCGAATACTGTCGCAGTTGCGATGAGTGTCAACGCGTCGGCGGTATCAAGAAAGCCGTCACCGGTAAATTACTTACCACTCTACCGACGGAACCTATTATGAAATGGGGACTTGATTTTGTAGGCCCTCTCAAACGCACACTCACAGGGAATCGGTACATCTTGGTGGCCACCGACTACGCCACCAAATGGGTCGAGGCGATAGCACTCCGCGACAACACCGCCAAAGACACAGCAAAATTCTTGTATGATAATATCCTCACCCGTTTCGGCTGTCCTCTCCTTTTCATCAGCGACCAAGGCGTACATTTCAACAACAAAGTCATCTACGCCTTGATGGAGCATTTCCTGCTACGCCACACGACCTCCACCACGTACTATCATCAAAGGAATGGACAAGCCGAATCCACCAACAAAGTGATCGTGCAACTCCTTCAGATATTGGTTAATCACAACAGGACGGACTGGGATCGACAGCTACCGACGGTCTTATTCGCCTACCGCACCGCCTTCAAGATTAGTACCGGCAATACGCCGTTCCAACTTTTATGCGGCATCATCCCTTTAATGCCTACCGAGTACCTGGTACCAACCAAGAACACACCAACCGACACTACACCTCATCGCGTCCTCGCAGCCCGTACCGCCGATCTGGAGCGTTTGGATGAATCACGATACCGCGCTCATCTATCCCAGTAAGCTAAGAAACAAGTGGTTTGGCCCTTACCGAGTCCAATATCCATTGCCCAACAATACGGTACTACTCGTCGCCGTTGATAAATTCGATCCAGATCCAATCATCGTCAACATCAACAAGCTCAAACCTTACCGATTTCTCAATGACGAGCAACTCCTTCAAGCAGCCCGGACAGCTCCCGACAAAGGTGCAATTCTTCTCCAACCAGACACTCAAGATGACGACAAAGTTGAGGAGGAGATCGAAGAAATTCCCGCCAGCACCAACTTCATTGCAGTGGAAATTCCCTCTGCATCAACAGTTTCAACTCCGGTTACTCCAGCTACCGAACCAAAGTTATCATCAAACCGGAATGCAACACCGACCCAGGTACCAACATTAGGAGAAAAATGGGGTCCCAAAGGGGCCGTCTAAGCTTGCCCGTGTTAGGTGAACCGGCTGCCCAAGCACCATTTTCTATGTAAACCCATTGGTGCAGTCGCTGCCTGCTGACAGCGTCGGAAGCCGCAGTGCTGGCAGTGTTGGCAATGTTGGCAGTGTTGGCAGTGCTTGCAGTGTCGGCAGTGCTGGCAGTGTCGGCAGTGCTGGCAGTGTCGGCAGTGCTGGCAGCGTCGAATGGCGCGACCCACGGAATTGCGTTGCTGGCAGCCACGGTGGCACCATTGGTGACCTCTTGTAAAGTGCACGGTTTGGCCTAAATTTTTCAGCAGGTGCCAAAGGCCAAGGCCCCTTTGTGACTACAGATTTCTCCTAATGCTCCAACTTCTGTCCTCAACCGCACGGCGCAATTCCTGCCAACTAGTCAGCAACGCCTCAACGTTCAGACCCTATCGGTACATCCTCAGCGCACACCACACCTCCGCCAAACAGGTTCGGCAAATCCCAACCCTACCGCGCCGCCACCCTATCTTCCCTTCCAACCTAGAACAAGCGCCACCACTACTTCTCCCTTCAATTCCCCGCCACCCTCATTCATTTCATTCCTCTCTTCTTCCACTATTTATCCTCTCTCCACAATGCCATCTCCCGCCGCCACGATTCTCTCCCCGTCCCGATTAGCTCTACGACTCCGTCCTCCTTCTCCATCTCCCTTAGCTTTGTCCCGACCTTTACGACCGGTAGCTACCGTTCATTCCCGTCACCGACACTTGCGACCGAGGCGAATAGCGCGGATTAGAATTCGTCCCTCCTCTAGCATGTTAGCCATTCCTCCTCCTTCTTTTCGTAAGAGACAGCGAGGACATCTCCGTGTGCGTTTTTGCAGAATGGCAGGTCAGAAGAAGACCCCGACAAACAGCCAACGCCAGGCCGCCACCGCCTCTCGAAGCAGTCCGGTAGGCGAGACCTGGAGGGAAATCACCTACCATCCATTGAACCACATGGTTGCCTGGAGAGACTATGCCACAGCATACCAAGCCGAATGAGAGTGGATTCATCGCGTCGGCCTCGAAGCATTCGTCAATCTACCGTGGGGTAGCACGCCCATCCGAAAAGATGTCATCGAGAACTTCCTCAACACCGCTAACAGTGTTCCACACTCCTCGATCTTCGGCCACGCTTACGGCAAGCCCTACATCATCACCATGGCAGACATTACCGCCATACTCCACCTACCGACCGGGACGACGACAACCATCAACGACAACCCCAACCAAGCCACGTACGACTACTGGGCTAACGGTGCCTGATCACTCCTCACACACAGAATCGAGACCGACGGATGGAGCATATCACAAGGACCGGCGGAATTACGACCTCGAAAGTACGGGATTTTGCAAGGGATATACTTCAAACAAAAGCAGACGTATACATCCCACCAATGCCTCCTCCAGCTCCTCACGGTAGACGAACTCAGCAACAACGGTACCGAGACCTGGAATTGGGCCAGCTTTATGCTCGAACAGCTTCAAAAAGAGGTCCAGACGATACGCTCAAGACCCTCTTCGCACTGTTTCACGGCCGAAGTATGGGACATGCTCCTCCGAGCCAAAGAACCACACACTTCCGCCGACCCTACCACAACAGCTCCCCTACCGGACACAACTCCACCTCCTTCGACACGACCGCCAGGACTAGTACATCGGTTCTCGCCCAGCAAACGACAGTCTTCAATGCCCCTACCGACCCCTAACGAACGCACCACCAACCCGGGGATAGCATCCCGACTCCGCAGCAGCCAGTAGCAGGCCTCCTCTTCCTTAAAACGGAAGGGACGCCTGCAGAGTCTCGAAGACGCGTTACACGAGTTCGGTAGAAGCGCACCTCGACCACGACGCACGAAGCTCGGCGAGCAAGGCGGGGATTCCTCCTTCCCCCGTTCCCCATCTCGACATAACCCGACACCACCAATTCCGTCCCCACCACCACCAGGACAACCCGAGGAGAGCTCTGAGTGCCAATTCGTTGGCGAAACACTCCCAAGCTCCGCACCGGCTTGACCATTGCCACTACCGAGGATACAGCCACTGTTTCCACCCATACCACCCCAACGCACGAGTCCTACCGGATTACCTCGCACTACAGGAATACTGGTTCTTCCGCAGTTTGCACCACCACGACCGTCCTCCACTCCTCCGACGACTCGACTCCTGGACACAACACTACCGGCGAATCTGCCCGACCCAACTCAAACCTTGTTAACCGAATATTCGTTGGATATTCCCTTAGGCTAAGAATAGGCTAGTCTATACCCGGCAAGTATAGACCCGGCAGGCGATATCCGGTAGTACAGACTGGCACAGACTGGTCGACCCGACTTTTTCGGTCGACCAGTCTGACACACTGTCAGACTAGTCTCCTATATGTACTGCCACTCTCGTTGAGAGGATTGTTGCTATACATTTTGTACATCTTCTTGGCAGCCTCAGTTGTACTTCATTCTTGTCTTAACTCTTCTTGTGTGCACTAGTATGTTAGACTACTGCTGTTAGACTACTGCTGTTTCTTGCTCTTGTATCGCTCTTTGTGGTTGTATCTTGATTAGTTGCAGTAGTCTGTGGGTATGCAGGAGTTGACTCTCTAGCATACTGGTGCTTTTTCCTAGTCGACAGTACGTTCTCCTTTGTAGAAACCTCTTACTACTCCCCTCAATCTCTAGCGACTAGTCTAGCGTAGAGTAGTCTTGTGAGGAGTAGTCTCATTCGTTTAAGGTCGGTTCCTAGAAAAACCCCCTTAACATTTGGCAACCATGCAAAGTTCAGTTCAGACACCAGTCTTTCGGTTGGGCTAGTCAGATCCAGATCTAGATCCAGATCCAGACCCTAGTCGATCCAGATCCAGATCTAGATCCTAGTCGATCCTGTCGACTATCGCTAGGCGCTATACGTGTTTGGGAACCGGCAGCCATCTGCTTCCTACACGAACATCATATGTCTTGAGAAAAATCCAGAGCCCGAGTAGCCGTAAAGAGCCTCGGAGATCATTGTGTGTGACAGTCGACCAGGGTAGTCAACAGTCGATAATGCTACTGACCAGGAATCTGTAAGAGCAGTCTGTGAACAAGGCTTACGGTGCCAAAGAGCAACCGACTAGGCCAGCACAAAAGACTAGCCAAACAGATCTCAGAGCCCGACCTATCTAGCAGATCCAGATCTAGATCGGATAACTGCCGCGTCACCAGTATGGAACGACCGCGTACACGAGCTACCGGTTCTCCCTTACCACTAGAAGTAACTACCGACCAGCTCTCTAATCCCCGTTTTCACAGAGAGTGGCGAAACTTACAGTCGGAGACCATCCCACCGACAGTAGTACACGATACTACCACGGGAATGGATCTCCGACCGACATACGAGATTCGGCGGCAAGTCGCAGCATCGACCTCTACCGACCCGTCCTTACAACACTACATGGAGTTCACACAAGGAATGATGGATACCCCGGAAGGTACCATTTTTCACGAAACTTCTGTATCGATGGGACGAGGCATCCCAACTTTCTCGACCCGACCCCTGGCAATACTACCGACCACGTATACCACGGCTCATCAGTTTACCCGCCCGACTGTGGCGTTCCAGACGATGTCCAACCCGTCTTCTCCACGAAGGGTCCCCGATGACCCACTCGACTTACCGGAACGACCTTCCAGTGCGTATCAACGACTAGTAAGGTACACTACCGACCTTCCCATCATTTCGCATCAACGACAGTTAGAGATAAATCAACTACGTCGTAGTAGGGACGAATTAGACTCCCGCCTTGCCGGTCTCTTATCAAGCCAAAACCCGACGTCTGAGCAACTATACTCGGAATCTCACCAGGTCGACTAGACCAGTCGACTACATTTCACCAGGAACCCAGTTCTCCTGGTCAAATGAATAGTCGACCCGGGACACCTAGAACCGCCAACCAGTATCCGACTGGCCCAGACGACTTTGAGACTGACCTAGTCGATAGGATCAGACAGATCTATCAATCTAACCAACGAGTCGACCAGGTTGTAACTCGACCCACTCTCCCGAATATTCGCACTCATACTCATGAGCCGAATATTCTATTCCTAGATCAGTCGAGGGTAGCTCAAACCACCACTCCCAGAGTGTCGACCCCTCGGACTAGCCTACCACCTAGTTACCAAAACCAGCCCGCAATAGGCATTCCTATCATTCAGCCTATCAACCAACCATCGTTTTCACAGGCATATACCAGGCCTCTACCACAGAACCCTTATAGTCGACCGATAGCTTCCCAGCCATCAGTCCTACCGACTGTCAACCAGTACCAACCCACCATACCTATGTGTGCATCTTGTGGTTCCTATGGTCACCTTCTCGAACATTGTGTACTATACAACCCTCGGTCGATAGACTATTCGGTACCTGCAGCCCAGATTCAGCAGCAGCCTTCCTACCCAGCAGCTACACTCCCGACTCGGACGACTGCTAGAAAACCGGTAGCAATGCCCACCTACAAGGAAGGTAAGTGTGCCATTACTCATGTCCATCGATTTCTCAATGCCCTCACTTTGAATGGTGAAACTGATACGGCTATTACTATAGCCTTATTTGGAAATTCGCTAGTCGACGCGGCTAACTATAATTGGTTCTCGACTCAACAAACGTCCTACCCACACCAAGACTTACACGGCATTCTCGATGCCTTCAAACACCGCTACCAGGATATCGACAATGACGACCAGGCTTACCTACGTTTCCGCAGTATGAAACAAGATGCCAAAGAGTCGGTTGACGATTACTATGAACGGATGATGAAACTAGCCAGCCAGTTTGAGGTCCTTCCGGCTGATAATTTCCTACTAAGCAATTTCCGAGCTGGTCTGTTGAAGTATCTGCAGGTAGCCACAGTCGGACTACCGAGATCGATACTAGCCCAGGCCAAGAAATCGGCTAAGCTAGCAGAAAGCGGACTACCTAAGGAACCCGACCCGACCTCTACCGAGCGGGCCGAGACTACCAAACGAGCATTTTGCAACCGATGCAAAAAGTCAGGCCATCTCGAATGCGATTGCTGGCTCAATCCAAAGAGCGAGATTGGAAAAAGGCGTGCAGCGGCTAATACGACAGTCCCGGTAGTAGCAGCCACACCAGTATCAACTACCTTCGAATCAAGGGGTCGACCGCCCCGGGATAGCACACCACGACGGATATTCCCTTGTTCTCTTTGCAAGACCTTGGACCATCCGACACACATGTGTCCCCTGCTGAAGGATCCGAAGGTCGTCAAATTCCTTAATCAGCAGATCGAAAACAAGCCTAACACATCGTCAGTAGTCATTGAAGAACTACCGAACACTACAGTTGGTGTCTTGACGGTCGCAGCGATTACCAGAAGCCAGTCGACCCCCGAGCAGTCAACTCCTGACGAGACCACGGAGACGACCGACTGGATTGCCCAAGAACTACTACGTGATCAAATGATGCAGGAAGTTCGTCAACTCCAAGCCGAGTTGGAAACAACGACTTCCACTAAAGACCCAAAGTCGACTGAGGACTCGCCCTCACTCGACTGGGACGCGGATGCATTACCGCAACAAACGATCACCCCTCAAGATGACCCAGACCAACCAACTTGGGCCACAGTCGACCAGGGCAGCGTTGCATTTGGCGCCGTCCAGCAGCAGATCCTCGATCAACTGCAAGACTGCAAATTGCAGGTGTCCATCCGCGACTTACTACAGTTATCACCGACCCTCACCACACTTGTTCAGGATCGACTGACTCATCCTGACCCATGGTCGACTCCAGAGTCACCCGACTCGACTACAGCGGAGGTGATGATCGCCGCTGCAGCAGTCATCGACAAACACATGCCAGTCATCACAGTCTCAGTCGGCAAAAACATGGTAGACGACGTTCTGATTGATAGTGGATCCGGCATCAATGTAATCACCGAAGACGAACGCCGACGCCTGGGACTATCCAAGCCCTCACCCGCACCATTCAACCTCAAGATGGCAAATGGCACCATAGCATGGCCGAAAGGATTGATAAGGGATGTCAAAATTCATATTCATGGCATCCCCTACATAGTCACTCTTATAGTCATCGACTGCTCAACAGTCAAGTCAGACTACCGGTTGTTAAATGGTCGACCCTGGCTTCGACACGCCAAAGTCATACACGACTGGGGCAACAACAAGGTGCAGATCATGGGCAACGGCACGGTCAAGACCGTCAAAACAAATTGACAGTTAGGATACGAGGCGGTTACACCACATGCGCTAGTATGTTATAACTTCGCGGAAGGCATCACCGATGAGGAGGAGGAAATCTTGATGGCCTCCGACCCGACCCTCCACACAGTGGGCACAATCGACTGGAACCTCCTAGCTACCGAGTCGAAAGTCGACCAGACTAGGACAGAGTCGACAATCGACCAGACTAGGACAGAGTCGTCAGTCGACCAGACTAGGACAGAGTCGACAGTCGACCAGACTAGGACAGAGTCTACAGTTGACCAGACTAGGATAGAATCGACTACGACGGCCAGTACCACTAGACACCAGGGTATTCAGCATACACCAGGAACAATGTTGGTGGACGAGACACCAATACAAGACAAGCTGAGATTCATGGACATTGCCCATTGGAATCACAATGAGAAGGATCGACTCGACCATATCAACGTCGGTACCTCTACCGATCCCAAGATGTTGAAGCTGAACGCGAATCTGAGCCCTAGTCTCAGAGCCAGTGTTGAATCCCTGTTCAAGGAGTTCATAGACATCTTTGCCTTCTCTTACGAAGATCTGCGAGGCATACCGGAACACATAGCGACTCATCGGATCGAGCTCGACCCGACCATCTCGCCTAGTCACCAGGCACGCTACCGCATGAACCCGAACTATGCACAAGCCGTGAAAGACGACTTGGAGCGGCTTCTAAAGGCAGGGTTCATTGCGCCAGTCGACCAGGCTACATAGCTATCCCCAATAGTCATGGTTCCCAAAAAGAATGGGAAACTACGGATATGCGTGGATTTCTATCGACTTAATGCGGTAACCAAGAAAGACCCGTACCCCCTCCCGTTCACGGACGAGGTACTCGATGCAGTCATAGGCTATGAAGCCTACTCCTTCATCGACTGCTTCTCAGGCTACCACCAGGTACTGATCGACCCGACCGACCGCCCAAAAACAGCTTTCATCACCGAGTGGGGCGCGTACGTGTGGGTCGTGATGCCGTTCGGATTGAAGAACGCCCCGCCTACCTACCAGCGCATCATCAACCAGATCTTCAAAGAGTACCTGGGTGACTTCATGAAGCTATTCCTAGACGATTTCAGTGTCTACAACGACATCGACTCCCACCTACCAAAGCTCAGACTAGTCTTCGACCGATGTCGACAGTACGGGGTAAGTGTATCTTCTATGTCCCTTCTGGTGTAATTTTGGGTTACATTGTAGGGCGGGAAGGCAAGTTTCCGGATCCAAAGAAGATCCAGGCCCTAGTCAACATGCCACCACCGAAGGACGTCAAAGCCATTCAGACGTTCAACGGACTAGCCCAGTTCAACCGATGCTTCATCAAAAATTATGTTGCCATCATGGAGCCCATCAACAAGCTGACAAGGAAAGGCGAACCGTTCGACTGAACGCCGGCTTGTGCGACAGCATACCAGACCATCAAGGATCAATACCAGACTGCACCAATCCTGATCGGAGTCGACTGGTCCCTCGACTTCCACATACACACAGACGCATCCGACATAGCAGTCGGGGCGATGCTAGCACAAAACCCGACCGGCAACATCAACCAACCGATCGCCTACGCTTCCCGACTACTCAACAAAGCAGAGAAGAACTATACAACAACCGAGAAGGAAGCCCTCGCAATGGTGTACGCCATCAACAAATTCCGTCATTACCTCCTCGATAATAAATTTGTCTTCTATGTCGACCACCTAGCGCTCCAGTACTTGATCAACAAACCCCAGATATCGGGTCGACTGGCACGCTGGCTACTACTTTTTCTTGAATTCGACTTCACTGTGGTTTATAAACCAGGAAAAACGCATGGAGTAGCCGATGCACTATCAAGAAATGAAGGGGCCAAGCCAGCCATAGGCATACCCGACCAGGCAGTCGACGCGCAGCTCTTTTCCACCGAACCCGACAGGCTACACCCGATAGTCGACTACTTGACTACCGGGACCTTTCCAGCCCACATGACGAAGGAAGCTCACAAGCGAATAGCTCACAAAGCCATCCCGTACCAAGTACTTGACGGTCGACTGTACCGACTCGGTAAGGACCACGAGCTCCGACAAGTCCTAACCGGCAGTCAGCCTACAACAATCCTCCAAGAATTACACAAAGGCAACGCTGGAGGACATTTTTCTCATGACATCACTATACCAAAAATACTAGATGCAGGCTACTGGTGGCCGACTCTACACCAAGACGCTGTGCGGTACTGCCAGTCGTGTCATGAATGCCAGATGACAGGCGGCTTACCCAAGACCGTCTCCTCCAAGCTCGTCACCCAACTATCGGCGGAACCCTTCATGAAATGGGGACTCGACTTCATCGGCCCCGTCAAGAAGACCGGACATACAGCCTGTCGATACATTCTGGTGGCTACCGACTATGCCACCAAATGGGTCGAGGCTCGAGCTCTCCGAGGAAACACCGCCAGGGAAACCGCACAGTTCCTGTACGAGGCAATCCTTACCCGGTTTGGTTGTCCACTTCACTTAGTAAGCGACCAAGGTGCCCATTTTATCAATAGCACGGTCCACACCCTCACCGAACATTTTTTACTTCGACATACGACCTCCACAACCTACTATCCACAAGGTAACGGCCAGGCAGAGTTGACCAACAAGATCATAGTCCGGATGGTGCAGAAGCTAGTCAACGAGAATCG
This sequence comes from Pohlia nutans, assembly GCA_022496805.1. Taxonomy (NCBI): domain Eukaryota; kingdom Viridiplantae; phylum Streptophyta; class Bryopsida; order Bryales; family Mniaceae; genus Pohlia; species Pohlia nutans. The sequence goes on along the minus strand of CM040092.1, from coordinate 9,716,605 downwards.
AACCGACTGGGACTTACAGCTACATACAGTCCTCTTTGCGTACCGGACAGCATACAAGGTCATCACTGGTCACACCCCATTCCAATTGGTCTATGGTCTGACACCATTGATGCCTACCGAGTACATCATCCCGACTCAACGGTCGAGAGCGACTACCGACTTCACACCCAGGCGAGTACTAGCAGCCCGCGTATCCGACCTGGAAAAATTGGATGAAAGTCGACTAGCAGCTGCCATCCAGCATGGCGAAAAGCAGTGGAACCAAGCTCAGTGGGTCCAGACCCAGGGCCAGTTGACTCTGTACAACGTAGGCGACTACGTCCTATGGCACCCGAAAGGTACAAATGTCCATACCGGTAAACTCCGTAGCAAATGGTTCGACCCGTATCGAGTACAGTACGCCCTCCCCAACAACACTGTCCTCCTAGTCAATCTCCAACACTTCGACCCCGACCCGGTAGTAGTCAATGTCAACAAACTAAAACCCTACCGAGTCCTACATGATAGCTTCCCCACGGATTTGTCAAGCCCACCCACTAGTAAATCTGACATCCAGTCAATGCTAGTACAGAATGAAGATGAGCCCAGCCGACACAAGCCGACTGCTGTAGCCATAGCCACTGTCGGTCGACGCGTCTGGTCCACCCGACTGGTCAAACCCTAGACCAGCCGCCATATTTAAGGACACCGACATCTGTAGCCGTAGCCACAGTTGCTCGACTCGACTGGTCGTCTCCATTAGTCAACCCGACTGGTCAAACCCTAGACCAGCCGCCATATTTATGGGCGCCGCCCTCTGTAGCCGTAGCCCTAGTCGGTCGACTCGACTGGTCGACTCAACTGGTCAACCTGACTGGTCAAACCCTAGACCAGCCGCCATACTTATGGGCGCCGCCCTCTGTAGCCGTAGCCCTAGTCGATCGACTCGACTGGTCGACTCAACTGGTCAACCTGACTGGTCAAACCCTAGACCAGCCGCCACATTTATGGGTGCCGACCTCACCTATCACATCAGTTTTGAATGCGAGGCCAATAGGGCAAGTATTTAGCACTATGGCCGCGCCCCTTCTTCCCCCTCTTGCTTCACCGCCATTTCCCTTAGTTTCTCCTCCCCTCGACCAACTACAGCTCGACCACCCCGACTTGGAGATTCCACCAGTCGACGAAGAAGAAGACGAAGATAAGAGCCACCACGAACCCGACCATTCACTCTGGGAGAACCAGTCGACTGACGACGACGAGGTAGTGACTACCGATGTCAAGTTGAGTGAAGACGAGGACGCGGACGATAGTGAGTCGACCAACGAAGACGAGGACAGACCAGCAGCAGGAGGAACAACAGGCACCACCAGCCGACCCACAAGAAGCGGAGCAGCAACAACCACCAGCACAGCAGCAGCCAACCACCGAAGAGGAGCGACAGCCTCCACCACAGCAGCAGCAGGGCGAGCAGCCCCCAGCACCCAACCAGACAACGGCAGCAAGCACACCAACAGCAGTCGACACTCGAGTCGACTCACCCACCACATTCTCTTCAGCAGTCCCCCGGCTTCGACTTTTCAGGGATGCCTGCAGGAATCACCTCCCCCATCATAACCCAGGACTCCAACGACATCAACCAGTGACGAGTCGACAATAGTACGGGTCGACTACTCGCAGACGTCTCAACCACGGGTAATTTTGTCACTCCTCGTGACCATTTTCCCTAGTCGCCTACCGGGGTAGACTAAAGTCCACAGGAGTGTACTTAGCTCAGAGGGAGGGCAATGTTAACCGAATATTCGTTGGATATTCCCTTAGGCTAAGAATAGGCTAGTCTATACCCGGCAAGTATAGACCCGGCAGGCGATACCCGGTAGTACAGACTGGCACAGACTGGTCGACCCGACTTTTTCGGTCGACCAGTCTGACACACTGTCAGACTAGTCTCCTATATGTACTGCCCCTCTCGTTGAGAGGGTTGTTGCTATACATTTTGTACATCTTCTTGGCAGCCTCAGTTGTACTTCATTCTTGTCTTAACTCTTCTTGTGTGCACTAGTATGTTAGACTACTGCTCTTAGACTACTGCTATTTCTTGCTCTTGTATCGCTCTTTGTGGTTGTATCTTGATTAGTTGCAGTAGTCTGTGGGTATGCAGGAGTCGACTCTCTAGCATACTGGTGCTTTTTCCTAGTCGACAGTACGTTCTCCTTTGTAGAAACCTCTTACTACTCCCCTCAATCTCTAGCGACTAGTCTAGCGTAGAGTAGTCTTGTGAGGAGTAGTCTCATTCGTTTAAGGTCGGTTCCTAGAAAAACCCCCTTAACACACCCTTGAACAGAATGTAAGTTATCTACGCCGCACAGCAGGTAACTTCTCACAGGTCTTGACCGAGGTGGAGACTCAAGTTCACGACCTCACCATCAGATCAGACCCGGCGCCCCACCTACGACAACTCGACCACGCACAGCCTCGAATTACCGAGTTACAGGAACAACTTGCTAATGCTACAGCGGCAGTTCGTCAGCACACTACCGACCTCACCCGGATTCGGAGCGACCGCGACCGATTCCGCACCGACTTGGAAACTGCTACCTCCCGGCTTCACGACCAACAAAACACATTGACGGCAGTCACTGAGGAACGCGACCAACTCAGTACCGACAAGGCTCCGGACAAGAGTACAATCGATTCCCTCCGACAATCACTCCAGACCGAAACGGACAGTGTCGCTAACCTTTCTGTCGCACTCCAGACCATGCATACCGAGCTCGAGTCGACCAGGGACAACGCACAGAACTATGCGCTAGCACTCGACAAAACCTACAAGATGCTTCAACGCCACCGCGAGGCCCATCCGAATTTTGATGAAGGCGTTTTATCCCCGACCCAATCAAGCGACACCAACATCATCGAACCTCCGGTACTAACACCTTCCGGACCCATCCAGGCACCTCCCTTACCAACTGAAGGTTTAGAGTTCTTGCTTGAACGCTCATACGACGGTCCACTCCTCAGCCCCCCGGCCGACCAACAAGGTAAAATTATTCCACCACCCACAGACACACCAAGCGGACCACGTCAACATACTCCTCTTACCAGACAACCTACCGAGTCCGAAGAGGATACTCCGTTAATACACTGCTCCACGCAACGTCTTCGGTTTGCTACCGCGGACTAGGATTATTCATATTTCTACAAGTTCCAGGTGTGAACTTGGCTTAGAGGGGGGATAGCGTTAACCGTAAATTTGGAGCTACCGGTAGGTCTACCGGTCTGAGTTTTTACCCCGGTAATTTCCCAAGTTACCCCAGCAGGTAGATCTAGGAAATACTTTTTTACCGATCTGACCTAACTGTCAGATCTGGTTGTACTAAACCCATTGGCACGACTCATTTTCCATGATACCTATCTGCCTTGTCAAAATTCCTTCCTCCTTCACGTCTACCGATCAGTTGTTTGTTTATGTTCTTTACCACCTGATTCGTTCATAGATTTCCTAACCTGTGATTTCTAAGTTACCATCAGTGGTGTTATCCTAGATTGTATTCTACTTCCTTCTCTCGGTAGCTGATATACCTTCCGGTAGTGATTACCGAGTAGTTCTTCATAAGGGAGAGCTACCAATACGTATCATATTAACGCCTTTTATTATATCCGTGCGATTTCAATATCTATTATAATGCACATTATTGTCGTACGACATCCGTGTAGTTATCGTACAGGTTTTCAATTTGAGAATGAGTGACTTATATTTCTCGACGTCACTCACGTTTAAGGATGTGTTTTCGCACTACAGTAGCATATCATACTTCTCGACAAAAAAAAGTTTATAGTGTTTTAGAACTATTGATTTATTGATGAAATATAATAAATAGAGAAAATACCAAAAATATTTTAATATTCTCTTTTGGAATCTTTTGGAATCTTTCAAAATATTTTATATTACTTTGGAATATTCCAAGAATCTTTTTAAATTATCCTTACAGTCTAATTTCCCAAAACATTTTTAGATCTTCATTTATAGAATTTAGAAGCAATGAACATTAAAATTTCAATGAAATTACATTTTATATTTTTAGAATTCAAATTTGGTATTAGTGGTTATCATTGTACTTTTCATCATGGGAGAAAAAAAATCGTACAGAAAAGGACAACATTACTTTTTCAAAATAGTAAAATTTGTAACACGAGACAATGTAGAGGTGTTGTTTTTTTGAAAAATTCCCTAGGCGGAGTTTAACTTGGATTGGCACGATTCAAATTGGGTTTGAAAGCATACTTGGTTTCCTATTAGAAAATAATTATAATTTGATTTAATTTTTAATTTTTTTAGTCTCGGGCAACTAATAAGGGGGCATCGACCAAAACATGATCTCTCGAAACATTGCAAGTTAAATTGAGTTTAAAATCAGACTTTCTTTGAACTCAATTTGAGCAACTTTTCAAAAAATAAAATTGCAAGAGCATTTAATTGCTTGCTACAACATTCAAACCATTGAATTTTTTTTCTAGGTATAGAAAAAAGCTTGTATAATGGAGTGCAAAAAAAAATTGGAATAGAAAGAGTTTTTTACATTGCTAAAAACATTTAAAGTCTACTGAAAATTAAAAAACAGCTAACAGCCTTTAAGATTTTGGCAAAACAAAAAAACAATTCAAAAAAATTTGAAATTTTTTTTAGATATAGAAAAATGCTTGCATGATCTACTAAAAAAAAAATTGGAATTTTTTTTTACATCGCAAAAAAGCATCCAAAGTCTGCATAAAAAAAAATAGCTCACAGCCACCACGATTTTGGCAAAAAATAAATAAATTCATAATAATCTGAAAAAAAATCCTAGATATAGAAAAAGTGCTGCATAATCTAGTGCAAAAAAAATTTGGAAAAAAAGTTTTTTCACATTGTTAAAAACATTCAAAGTCCGCTGAAAAAAAAAACAGCTCACAGCCATGATCTGCCATCACGATTTTGGCCAAAAGAAAAAAAAAACAAAATATTCTGGAAAAATTTCAAGATATAGAAAAAGGCCTGCGTGTTGTAGTGCAAAAAAAAATTGAAAAAAGAATTAAATATACATATCAAAAAAATTTGCCATGGTTACATTCCTTTATAATTATAAAAAAAATTCAATTGCTTACATCAAGACTTCTAGGTGGTTTAGTGGTTTAGAGTATGGTTTGTAATTGGGAGGTCTCGAGTTCGATTCCGGCCACCGGCGGTAGAGCTTGGGAAACCGTGGTGGGCCCCACCGCGGGTTCGGGCAGCGCGGGTAGTTGGTTCAGGCAGCCCGAAATAATGTTCGGGTGGAGAAAAAAAAATTATTATTTAATTTTTTCAATAAAATGATTTTGACCAAATTTAGATATAGAAAGAAAAAAAATCTAGATATAGAAAAGATGATGTCGCACGAAAAACACACTGAATCAGTGTGGCTTTAAACACGATTAAGATACGACATTTGACAACTGTAAAGAGTGAAGAATTCGCACGTTTTCAATGATGTATCAATCGTGTCGAATCAGTACTATATCCGCTTATACGATCGTGATGTCATATCAGTGCAGTTGCGATGAATGACGCAACGATGCGGAATCAGTGCGAAAAATACACGCACCCATGAAATATCGGAAATCGCACTGAAACGTGCGAAATCAGTGGGGTCCGAAATTCCTAATGAAGCTCATAGCCGCAGCAGGGATGCAGACTTTAACAGAGCTTGTAGACGGGAGTTGAATTAGGAAGCGAACGATGACTTCACTCGTTTTCTTCAATCCCCTTGAAGTTTTTTAACGAGGAAGTACATCGTTCGAGGAGGAGTGTTGAGATAGGATGAATCCCATCCATCCAACTCCCGAGTCACTCTTTCTTTACTTCTAGTTTGACAGCCAGTTCTACTTAGTATCACAACCAGTTAACTACTACTCCTACTGCAGTTAAGTCTAAGTGTTCAACCACCTAATAGATGATCTCCATCCGGGAGTACTTAAGGGAATTAGGGAGCTTCTCTCTCTCTCTTTTCACCATTCTCTTCGGGCGTCCTTTGTTTTTCTTGCTTTGTCTTGCTTTCCGTCTTAACAGTTTCTTTTAGTCTACAATACAGCATTTAGCACCCATTCCAAGGTATAAATGGACCTAGACTTCGCATGCCACCTCTGATTGCATCCATTTTTGTCCCACCAGAAGCTTCCCATAATTCCCCGCATTCGTTCTTTGGGCATTCAGACCCGATATGTCCCCCATTCATCCACATGAATGAAAATACCCCCAATTCGACCAGGAAATGGTCGACCAGACGTTATAGGGTTAACCCCTAAATGCCTAGAGCCCTCTCCAAATTCAACAGTTTTGCAAAGATGCATCATAAAATGCAACTAAGAGGGATATTTTGAACTTAATGTAAGTTTTATATTATGAAATTTATAAAGTTTTACATTATGAATTTTAGATTTTATCCGTACAATTAGATCTATAATTGCTATCACCAATATTTTTGTATAAATTTTGAAACTCAAAATTCAAAATTCTTTTGTAATTCAATTACGAATAAGATATTGACAATCTGTGGATGAAAATTGTTGTGATTGGTTGAAACGTAATACTCTAAGTGTAGTGATTTTTGGAGATTCTTTTGTTGCCTAATTTTATGAGTTGACTTTTTCAAGAGCACTTTTGATTCGTTTTGAACTAAGATCTTTGAAATTTTTGGTGAATCACTGCAACTTGAAATGAGGCATAAAAATTTCACAAATCATCCCCTTTCTAATTGGTTCACACATGCATTAAGCTAAGTTCCCATAAAATCTATAGTAAAAAATCCATATTGCAAAAAGTGCATGACAGATGAGAAAAAAAATGGATGAAATTTGTACATCGTCCAAAGAAATGGACGCTCATGCAGTTAAGGGTTAACCCTTAAAGGACAATTTGGGTCCTGGGTGGGCAGCCCGGAAAGAATCTAAATTTTTTTGAAATTATTATTTTTTATTTTTTATTTTTTTTATTTAATTTAATTTAATTTTTTCAAAAACGGCTCTGCAGTGCACTGCTAGCTAGCACTGTAGCACTGTAGCACTGTGGCACTGCTGAACTTCAGCTGCCCCAACCTCAAAACTTGTTCAATTTGATAACTTTGATTACTTACCAACGATTCCACAATCTCTCAAATGAGGCAAAAATTTGGAATCTAGATCGCTTTTTCAGTAGCTTTCCAACGCAACAAGTCTCGCTTGATTTGGTTGAGAAATGAAACTTCTGTCTCCAATATTCCTTTAAACCAAGCCCGTGGGGCTGGGGTTGTCCTTTAAGGGTTAAAGAAAGTGGGTGCCCCAACCTGAATGGCCTCTTAGCGAAAATGCTGATGTGGACAGGAAGATGGCAGGAAAAACCGTCTCGACTATCCCCCTAATATTGCCTAATGGGCTCAGCCAATAGATGTGATGATTGTCAGGAAGATTTTCAAAAATTTATAGATTTCAGAGGGAAAATATTCTTTTATGTATATCGCCAGAAAACGAATAAATACAAAATAGGATGTTGGCGCACTCCTTGCATCTATGGCCATGTTTCTGATTCATGTTCTGATAGCATGGTCTCCAGTGCATGACGGAGCACATAAGGTAAGGGGTACAGTTGCCGTCAGTTTAACCCTCAAATGTCAAGAGGGCCGGGGCGGGGCAACCCGTAAGGCATCTAAATTTTTGGAGGAAAAAAAAAAAAAAAAAAAAACAAAAAACAAAAAAAAAAAAAAAAAAACGGCTCTGCTAGGCACTGCTGGCCAACACTGTAGCACTGCTGAATCTCAGCTGCCCCAACCTCAAAACCTGTTCAATTTGATAACTTTGATTGCTTACTAACAATTCCACAATCTTTCAAATGAGGCGAAAATTTGGAATCTAGATCGCTTTTTCAGTAGCTTTCCAACGCACCAATCCTCACTTGATTTGGTTGAGAAATTCCACTTTTTTCTTCATTATTCTCTTTTTACTAAGCCCATGGGGCTTACCTTGACGTTTAAGGGTTAAGCAATTCAATCTACATGGAGTATTGATTTCAATGATAAAAAATTGCAGCACATAAAACTTTGGGTTTAATAACCAAGCTCAATTTTTAATTAATTTTTTCACAATGTATGATTTTGTTACAAATCTTCAATCTTAATATGCATAAACCACTATTGATGTTAGTAGGTGTACCAATAACTGTCTTTCATTTTTAGTCCAATTAGATTGCTAATTTGGTATTCATGATTAATGCTTGTGATAACTAGATTGGGAACTCTTGAAGTTGAAACAAGTGCTTTTATAGGTGACCACAATTAGTACCTAACAGTTTATGGTGCTTCTACTTTACACCTTGTGAAGATCACATGGGATGACATCTGCGAGGGATGGGAGCACACAAAATTTCTTTCAACGTTCAACAAGGAAATATGCAAAATTGCCTTCTATTCCAATGCACAAAGAAGCTACAAATTTCATGCTCATGATGCACTTCGCCTCTTTCAACCCTGGAAATCTTAGTTGCTCACACTGCTATTTACAATGGCATCTCGTGGAAAAACCATTCCTTTCAACATCCGCCATAGTCTTCATTGCATAGCTCCAGCTACTCACATGATCAACTTGGAGAGTTCTAAAGACTCGGAGTTAGAGCAACACGGTACAAACACCATGTGCCCCGGAAAGCATGCTCCATGTTGACCATTCGGACTAGCTCGTAAGTATATTCACACATCTCATTCCCTACACAACATGAAATTTTATTTCCAGTTAAACAATTTGTTGACATATACATGCTTGCATTAATATTGTGGAGTGATGTTGAAACAGATGTTTTGAGGTTGCTTTGAGGTGAAGCTCAAGCAACCTCAATACATCTCTTAGTGCCAAAAGGTGTGATTGAGGTTGTTTTGAGCTTCACCTAAAAGCAACCTCAAAACATGTCTATCTTTCTATTTGTCAAACCATCTATGCATATATTATAAAGAATTATCTTTATTTTTATTTATTTTCATTGCTTTATGATCTAAATCCAATCCACACTAGATTTCGAATTTCTCATTGTTCAATAATTTATTCACAATGAACCAAAAATACAAAAAATAATATTGGTTGCAATATAGCATTCCACATGATTATATATTGATGTTTGTCACTCCTATGGTGTATTGTAGCTCTCATTGTTCTTTCCTCTGATGAATCATGAACTAAAGGAAAAGACAATGCCTCCTTGTCAAAACTAAGCAAGCGGAAGGCTTGTACAATAAGTATTGCAGTAGAGTCATCCAAGGGAGGACGGAAGCCAAGGAAGAATGAAGTCCAAACTAGGAGATGGCAAAAGTGACAGCTCTTATCAAGGCGAAGAGGAAGGAGTTTGATAATTACGATGCAGTTCTAGACAAGCGCGACCACCTGGAGAGTGCTAAGATCAAATGGAGTGCCAAATCCAATGTTGTGATGGAGGACGATCCAAGCGGCAACTATCGTGACAAGGATGCACGTCGCAATAAATGGCAACAATTGCATTGTGACTACAAGAAGATTTGTGACTATTTGGACAACATTGGTGTTTGAGAAGAGTACAAGGACATGCCAGCAGAAAATAGACATGCTCAGGGTTTGAACTCTTTAATCGGCTAGCGGCCAATGCGCCACAAGAATGGGCCGGAAGTAGTTGGAATGGACTCTAAGACGCCTCCAAGTATGGACTCTGTAACTAACCACAAATTACTATATTTAGACCTTGTTTTTATAGACCACCTACAAACAATGCATTGCAATTGCGATACTCAATTGTAAAGCACCATTCTATATCAACAATTCAAGTGTTAAAAAACACTAATACAAACTTCTAAGAACCCTATCACTGTGGTTAACACCACACAATTAAGACAAATGGATACATTTTTATATCATCATTCCAACTAACACAAACACAACCGGGCGACCTACCGGCACCATTAACCAAACATACAAGCTCCAAAGGTAACTACTTCTATTCCTACTTAGTACTATGACAATAACACTACAATTTGATGATCAAGAAAAAAAATGAGATAATTACAAACCACCAAAGTTAACCTCCAAAGTTGACCTTGGCAATCTGTCCTAAAAGTTGAGGGCAACTGACCTCTTGATGCTCAAATGACCGCCACTACCTCGTCATGAATCCTTTTGAGGATATTTTAGGTTCGTTGAAAGCCTAGCTTGATGATTCACTAGCCTTCCAAAAATCAGCTTCTAATTCTTCACGGTCCGTCCAATATCTTCCTCCAAAATTGACCTTGAATGCTGCACTAAAAGTTGAAGGCAGTTGACCTCCCCTCATTCACTCGTACACCATGGCTTCAGTTTCACTTCAATTAGAGCGAGTCGTAGCTTTTTGGAAAGCTTACAACACGATCTACAAGCCTCGGAGAAGTCACTTAGTATGAATTTTGGGATACATGAGTGAACATAGGGTATTTAATGGAGGGCTATGGAAAAATTATAATAGGATATATTTATGGTATATTCCAAGAATATTCATAAAATATACTCAAATTAGTTTTAAAACACCCTATAATACTTTTAAAATTTTATAAATTCTATCTCAAACGAATAAAAGAAACCTTTTTTCTCTCATGGTTATCCCAATTTTTGATAGTGCCTTCCCCGGGCTACAAGCCCTCTAATTTTCAGCACCTACCTAATTACGTACTAGAATTTACACCAAAGGGAAATCTGCCCACAACTATGTGAATGGACTAGAAAGAAGAGTTCACACACCCACACACCAAGAGAGAGAAGCCTTCCCAAACACTAACCTTAACCCCTAAACGTCCTCACCCTTGTCCACTTTGGGCAATTTTGAAAAGATGAATCATAAAATGCAACTAAGATGGATATTTTGAACTTGATGTCTAAATAAAAGTTGTACACTATGGATTTTAGATTCTATCCATATGGTTAGATTTGCGATTGCTTTCACCAATATTTTTCTATAAATTTTGGAATATAAAATTCAAAATTATTTTGTAATTTGATTACAAATAAGATATTGAAAATTTGTGGGTGAACTTTGTTGTGAAGGATTAAAATGTAATACTCTAAGTGTAGTAATTTTTGGAGATTTTTTGGTTCCTTAATTTTATGAGTTTTTCTTTTCAAGAGCACTTTTAGACTAAAATCTTTGAAATTTTTGGTGAAACAATACAACATAAAATGAGGCATGAAGTTTCACAAATCATCCCCTTTCTAATCGGATCACACGTGCACAAAGCTAACTTCCCATAAAAAAATTCACTAAAAAAATTTTAATGCAAAAAGTGCATGATGAATGAGAAATTGGAGTAGGATTCTGTACATCATGCATATTATGCATGGTTGGGCAGTTAAGGGTTAATGGTTTGAACAAACTACTTGGAACCTCTTTCACCAGTTTCATTCAACATCCTACTCTTAACCCCTAAAGGACTGTAAGGCCCCCACGCGTCTTCTGGAACTAGAAAGTGAGGAAATTCGGGTTCTTGGGCTTGAAATTGTAGGATGAGCAACAAAGAGACCCTGGCTCTTTTTGAGAGCCAAATCTGTAGGTACTTCTTGATCGGAAATTCATCAAGTGAGCGATTTTTGGTGATTTTTTTGAGTTGCACAGTGGGTATCTAGGCATCACTTCAGACCCTCATATCTTTCTCCTCACACCTCCAAATTACTTGAATTTTTTTGCACGTGTTTAAAATGATGATTTCAACTCACAATAAAAATTTCAGAATTTTTGGAGCACTTTTGAACACTCCGATTCCAGCATGTGTACAAAATACCCCAAACAAGTTCCATCAATCTTCTCAACGGTGGCATTTTCTCAAAAATTGTGCGATTTTGTTCATCTTTTTTTCATAAAAAAGCTACGTAAGTCTTCTTTAGTTTCAACGGTGCGAATTGTCAAAATTACCCAACACCAATGAGGAATTGTGCTTGCTACAAGAGCTAGTCAAGAAAACAAGACCTAAGTTCAACACCCCCCGGTCCTTTAGAAGTTAAACTAACTTCCTATTAATCCTAACTCTAATTCTGGATAATTCTAGGTCTATTCTAAATCTACTCAAATAACACCTATTACTCTAATTTCTACCATCAATCAATTGGTCATTCTAATCATCATCGGGAATAACCACATAACATTTACCCAAATCTCAATATAATATGCAAAAGCCACAACTAATCCATCTAATTTCCACCAACACACACAATTCACGCAAAGAATCAATCTCACGGTAAAACATCAAACCGCCTACTAAATCATCTACTAAAATATCACCAATCAATCAAATCTAACAAAACACCTAGACTAAATATTAGGAATATAGAAAAAATCACTAAATACCATGGTAAATGCCTTACCGTGGTTCGTGAACCGTTTGGACGGGACACAACACTACATTGTTGAAATGGTTGAGACTCAAACTATAGTGTGTTTTGTCTAATTGTAACTCCTATAATTGTAATGTATAAATGTAATACCTCCATAAATGTAATAATTTTCTACTCTTAGCTTGGAGATAGAGAAAAAAATATAATTTGTTATTTGTAAAAGTCTCATACTCCTCCCTTTGCAAGCTTCTCTCTTTAAATGAATTATTTGGATAAACTTAAGTCAATAATTTGTATATTCATCCAAGATATGATACTATTAATTCCTACATGAGAATGTATACTAACTAAGACATTTCAATGTTCAAGTAGGTTTCCACAGTGTCAATTTTTATCCTAATTTTTTGAAAAAATTATGTTAATTCGATATGTCAATACAAAAATGGGGATCTAATTTATTTATTTTTGATTCCGACTTCATAAGTTAAAGTTATAGAGAAAAAGAGGTTTTTTTAGGGGAGAATTGGCAATTGAGGTAGGGCTTAAACCAAACCTTAGAAATAATTTTTTGCATCTTTAACTATAGGATTTTGCTGACAACCAAAAGAATACATGGTAAAATTTTCATAGAATTTGACTGTACAGATTACAATTTTATATCGTTTGAAGTGAAATGATGAAATGACAATATTTTTTGACCTTTTCTGACCGTCTTTGGAGATATGGGAAAATTTATTAAATTGGTCAAAAAGAATTCTTTAATTTTTTTGGTAAGGTTCAAACTGTTATTAGCTATCAAGATCAAAAAAGTAGCACAAGAAAATGAATAAGAAAAGGAGAAAATGATGCTAAAAAACAAGAGAAAACCATGGTCCTTTAGGGGCAACACTCTAATGATGTTGTACTTGGAGCAACACTCTAATGATGTTGTATTTGAGCAACACTCTAATAATGTACATGACTTGATTCTCAAAGTAATGGCATTAGAAAAGAAGTGTTTAGAATTTAGAATGAGGAATGCAAGGCAAATTGACATTACTTCTCTTTTTCAATTGTATTGAAATTATAAATAGAATTGCAAGTTTTTTCTTACCCAAATAAGATTTATTTTTATTGATGTTATTAGTATAATGTTTTTGGTAAATTTCTTCAAATGAAATACCTATCTAAATGTAAGAAGATATGAAAATATGTTCACTTCATAGAACTTACAATTAGATAAGGCACAATATTTATTCTTTGTTTTTGAAAATGAAGATTTTGGGATGACTCATTTTTCACATAATTTTTTGGAACTCAAAAATACAAATTTTCTTGGAAAGTTGAATGCTTTAAAACCACCAACTCTCCAACTCTACATGTAGACTTTTCTTAGAGCCATTAGAGTTGAAACTCACCATCACAATTGAGACTCACCCAACTCTAGTACATGTAGACTTTTCTTAGAGCCATCACAGTTGAGACTCACCCAACTATGCATGTAGACTTTTTTAGAAGCCATCAGAGTTGAGACTCGCTATCACAGTTGAGATTCATCCAACTTTGCATGTAGATTTTTCTTAGAGCCATCAGAGTCAAGACTCACCGTCATAGTTGAGACTCACCCAACTCTCCATGTAGACTTTTCTTGGAGTCATTAGAGTCGAGACTCATCCAACTCTGTATATAGACTTTTCTTCGAGCCATCATAGTTGGGACTTAGAACCACCAATTTCACTATTCAAGCAAATTAATAGTATGCCAAGCATTGTGAAGAAGTAGTTAGTGATTTTAAAATATCATCATCAAAGGAAATTAATACAACATAGTCATAATATGGAATAACCTATATGTTGATATTGAATCCCAATGTACTTTTCACTTTTGAAATTTGTATCATTTCAATATTGAGAATAAAATTGTCGAAAATATGCATTCTTTGTTAAACCTTATGTAAAATGAAAGAAAAATATTTCACTAAAGATGTCATTGCTAAAAATACATTTGATTGCTTAAGTTGGTGGTTTAAGTTCTATCGCTCCAAGAGACTATTTTTTGATTGTTGCCCTTTTCTAGGGGCTGCCCGAGGTCATAGAATACAAATTTTGAATAAACTAAAATTATTTTATACTAGGAAATCAATTTTTATTTCCAATCTAATTTTATTCATGTCAATCCAAGTCAAACTCCACCTAGGGGAATTTTCAAAAATAAACACTTCTACATTTTCTACTGTTACAGAATTTACTATTTGGAAAAGTAATGTTGTTCATTTCATGAATTTGTTTTTTATGCTTCTAGGATGAAAAACACAAATGGGCGTTCTCATGGTACGGGTGACTAAAAGGCCTCTAAATCAAATACTACTTTTTGAAGTAATGAATGTAGTGAATGTAGTGGTAAAAACGTCTTTAATTAGAAAAGTATTTTCAATTACAACTTTCTTCTTATTTAATTATGATGTTCATCAAATTTATTTTTCGAAATTATTCATCTTTGATGCATTAAATTTTATTTGTAATAACAATGTGAAAAACTTGTTTGCCGCCAAAAAATGATATTTTAATGGTTTTTACCCTTTCCACACTATTTTGGAATAAAATTTTCATGTTTCACTAAATCACTACATGTACATGTGTTTTAAGAAACAAACCCTTTACATAAATTTCATGATCTTGCACATCTTTCCATTCTTAGGTTTTCGAGGCTTCTTAATATTTTTTAAATTAAAATAATTGTGTAACTATTCAACATCTAATCACATTAGACCACCTAAAATTTAGAATAATTAAGTTCTAATTATATACGGTCTATTTTACACTACATTTAGTTGAAACACTACTTACATCATATTTTTTACTAACATGGTCAAAGCAGAGCACTAACCCAAAAATAAACCGAGCCAAAATATCATTGTGTGTATATCCCTCATATGTTAGGGACATAGTCTTTAGAACCTTCTAGAGACAAGTTTCTAGAACTTTCTAGAAACAAGTCTCTAGAACACTCTAGAATGAAGTCTCTAGAACATTCTTGAAACAAGTTTCTAGAACCTTCTAGAAGTCTCCAATGGTAGTTGGTAGAACTTCTTCTAGAAGCATCCGAGTTGGCAAAAGTTCTAGAAGCTTCCTAGTTCTAGAAGTATATATAGGAGTCGAGGCTGAAGAATTCTTCAGTCTCGACAACGCACTTCTTGGAGTTCTAGCTCACCTCTCTTGGTGTTGATCGTGTACTCATTCTGTTAATCCGAGTTTCTTGTCAGTTCTTGCTTTCTAGTTCTTGATCTCTTGTTGGTCATTCTTGTGTCCCTGACAGTTTGTCGAGACTACATTCTCACCGGTATTAGAACTAGTCCCTTCTTGTTAGAGAGCGGATTACCCCTCTTCTTGAAAGTGTGCTAGTGTTTTAGAGGTTGCGGATTACCCTCCTCTAAACTAATATCTCTTCGCACTTCAATATTGGAGCCTTATTCTTCTTGGAAAGAGTGGATTACCCCTCTTCTTGGAGTCTTAAGGCATTTTAGAGGTTGCGGAGTACCCTCCTCTGAACCAATATTGTTCTCTTATCAAAACTTTGTTCTCCTTTCGTAGGATAGTCGGAGATCAAGACTTTAGTATGGCTGAAAATTTGGATTCCAAACTGGACGCCATCATGAATGCTCTTGCTTCGTTGTCACATAGGACTGCAGAGATCGAAGGAGTCATGGCAGGGCTTCACAGCGATGGAGCATCTGTGATAGCACCTTCTAGAGTATATCAGCCCCAAAGTTCTGCACCAGAAGAAGCAACTCTACCTTCGATTCGACAAGACCCAGTAGTGCTACAACGAAAAGAGCCTCGAGTTAGTCTTCCTGACAAGTTCGATGGAACGCGTTCCAAGTTCCGAGGTTTTGTCAACCAAATCAGGTTAATAATAGTTTTGCAGCCCGAACGTTATCCGACGGAGGAGGCGCGTGTTGGGCTTGTTGGAACCTTGTTTACAGGACAAGCTTTGTCGTGGTTTGCTCCCTTATTCGAGAAGCGATCGCCAATTCTGAGCAACTTTGAGACGTTCTTGGAGGCGTTTGCAGAAGCATTTGGCAAACATGACAAGGTCCGATGGGCTACAACAAAGATTCGGTCACTACGACAAGGGGCGCGCTCTGCATCAGTCTATGCATTGGATTTCAGACAATTAGCGAGTGACATTAATTGGGGTGAAGAGGCGTTGGTGAGTCAGTTTTATTGGGGTTTGAGGGACGATGTGAAGGACTTGCTGTTAACTCTTCCGGATCCGCAAACACTCAACGAAGCCATTAGCCAAGCTGTAAAGTGTGACAACCGTCTATTCCAACGTCGCCAAGACCAACGCCCTAGACACCAAGCGACTCGTTACGATGCAACTATGACGGCAAGGAGCTTGGGTTCACATTTGGAGGCAGAAGACATGCAAATTGACGCGGCACGTGTCAGAACTCTTACTCCAGAAGAAAAGAAACGGCGTATGGAAGAAGGATTATGTTTGTATTGCGGAGAAGAAGGCCACAAGGTTGGAAACTGCCCCAAGAAGCAGAACCGGCGCAATGTTAAGACTAGGAGCGCGGTGATCCCGGAAAACGACGATGCCCAGCCACAGTAGGAACCGTGCGGCTGGACAATCCAATGCCACGACAACAATCGGGTTCCTATTTCTCTGCCCAACCTACCCGTTGTTTTACAGTTTCTCTGTCTCTCGGTCCTCAGAAACAAAAAACTTTAGCTTTATTAGATTCGGGGGCATCTACTTGTTTTTTAGATGAAGAATTTGCTAAGCGCCACAAGATTCGTCTAGTACAGAAGTCTAAGCCTGTTCACGTAGAGGTGATAGATGGACGACCTTTACTGTCTGGCAGTGTCACCCATGAATCAGAACCTATAGAAGTGACGTTTAAAGACCATAGTAGTTATGTTGTCTTTAATATCATTAGAACCCCATCAAGCCATGTTATTTTTGGTCTTTCCTGGTTAGTAGATCATAATCCGTCCATAGATTGGAGGTTACGGAGAATAGCATTCCCTGTAAAAGCTAACCCCGTTAGGAGACCACAAATTAAAAAACCCTTGTCTATTGGAGCAAGAGCGTTCATAAGATCGTCTAAGGAAGGCGCACCATTTGTCATTTACGCAACTCCAACTAGCAGAGAGACGACCTCAACAGCAAGCATACCGGGGCAGTACAAGGATTTTCAAGACGTATTTCAAAAGAAGAACGCCGACATGCTGCCAGAGCACCGACCATACGATTGCGCCATAGACTTGGAAGATGGAGCACAACCATCTTTTGGCCCAATCTACAACTTATCACAAACAGAGTTGGCAGAATTGCGAAAGTACATTGACGAGAATCTAGCCAAGAATTTCATTCGTCACTCAAAGTCGTCAGCTGGAGCACCAATCTTATTTGTGAAGAAGAAGGACGGCTCACTGCGGATGTGCGTGGACTATCGAGGACTCAACAAGGTGACCAAGAAAAACCGCTACCCTTTACCTTTGATCTCTGGCCTCCTAGACCAACTTGGACGTGCAAAGATCTTTACAAAGATCGATTTAAGGGGAGCCTATAACCTCGTGCGAATCAAAGAAGGAGACGAATGGAAGACAGCTTTCCGCACAAAGTATGGCCATTTTGAGTATAATGTTATGCCTTTTGGTCTTACCAATGCTCCGGCAGTCTTTCAACACATGATGAATGACATCTTTCGGGAGTACCTCGACGATTTTGTTGTCATCTATTTAGATGATATCCTGGTATTTTCCAAGAACGAAGAAGAACATGAAAAACACGTACGGTTGATTCTTAAGAAACTACGCGAACGAGGAGTCTATGCCAAGTTAGAGAAGTGCTTATTTCACCAAACAGAGATGGAGTTTTTGGAATTCGTTGCGACTACAGAAGGCTTGAAGATGGACCCCAAGAAAGTGGAAGCAATTGTGTCTTGGGAAGTTCCAAAGACGGTTAGAGATGTACAATGTTTTCTTGGTTTTGCTAACTTCTATCGGATCTTCATCAAGAATTATTCTCAAGTCGCCGCTCCGCTCACTCTGTTGACATGCAAGGACAAACTCGAATGGGGACCTGAAGCAGAGCGAGCATTTCAAGATCTCAAGACGGCATTTACTACAGCTCCAATCTTGGTACACCCCAACTTTGCAAAGGCTTTCTATGTGGAGACCAATGCTTCAGACTTTGCTTTGGGAGCCGTGCTTTCGCAAATCGGCGTAGACAGGAAGCTCCACCCGGTTGCGTTCTATTCTCGCAAATTCTCTGCTGTTGAGATCAACTATGAGATCCACGATAAGGAACTCCTTGCCATAGTAGATTCCTTCCAAGAGTGGCGTCACTTTCTCGAAGGGGCTGCACACCCAGTGACCGTATACACGGATCACAAGAATCTGGAATACTTCATGTCGGCTTGAGTTTTGAATCGTCGTCAAGCTCGATGGAATATGTCGCTATCTCGATTTGATTTTGTTATCAACTACAGGCCTGGGAAACAACAAGGACTATCCGATGCGTTATCGAGAAGATCGTATCTTGCACCAATGGCTGGAGAAGCAACATTTGATCAACAGTGTACGACATTGTTAAAACCAGAGCAATTTAGGATTTGCGCTGTTGTCGTACCTATCGACGCCGATTTCCTCAACCAAAAGCGTGTTGCGACCATTGAAGATTCTATAGCTCGTGACATCAAGCAACGTAGCAATGATGACAAGTTCAAGGTGGAGAGAGATCTTCTGTACTTTGAGGAGCGGTTGTATATTCCACAAGGACCTGCATGACTTCGGGTTCTTCAATCTCGTCACGACTTTCTAACTGCGGGACATTTTGGGTTCAATAAGACCTTAGAGCTTATTTCCCGAGATTTCTGGTGGCCCCAAATGTGGAAGGATGTCAAAGAGTTTGTCCTCTCTTGTGACATTTGCTCAAGATCTAAGACCCCTCGGCATCGCCCATATGGGCTTCTGCAACCATTGCCTGTTCCACGCCGTCCGTGGTCTTCAGTTTCTATGGACTTCATTACGGATCTACCGCCATCAAATTCATTTGACAGCATCTTTGTTGTGGTAGATCGACTTACAAAGATGGCGCATTTTGTCCCCTGCAAGAAGACATCATCAAGTGAAGACACAGCAAGACTCTTTCTTGATAACGTGTATCGTTATCATGGCCTACCAGATGATATCGTGTCAGATCGAGGAACTCAGTTTGTATCCAAGTTTTGGAGATCCCTCTTTGAAATACTAAAGGTGGACATCAAGCTTTCTTCGGCTTTTCATCCTCAAACTGACGGTCAGACGGAGCGGGTGAATCAAGTCTTGGAGCAGTATCTACGATGTAGCATCAACTATCAGCAAGACGATTGGGCCGCATATCTACCGCTTGCCGAGTTTGCTTACAACAGCACTCTTCATGCTTCGACTCAAAGCACGTCATTCTTCTCCAACTATGGATACCACCCGAAGCTCGACTTATTAAGCTCGTCAACGAATAGCAATCCAGCAGGAGAAGGATTTGTGAAACAACTATCCGAGCTTCAGACGACGTTGAAGCTTCAACTACAATCCGCCCAAGAGGCTTACAAGGCATCCGCGGATAAATTTCGGAATCAGGCACCTGCTTTCAAGATTGGAGATAAAGTATGGCTTCTCCGACGGAATATCAAGACGAAACGACCGTGTGATAAGTTGGACTACCGGAGATTCGGACCATTTGTCGTACAGAAGCAAATCAATCTCGTGGCTTACCGTCTGGAGTTACCGGTTGCTATGAAGGTACATCCAGTCTTTCATGTCTCTTTATTGGAGCTTTATCGAGAGTCGTCTTTCCCTGGAAGAGTGCAAAGTCCGCCACCTAGCATCAAAATCGAGAACCACGAGGAATACGAGGTGGATAAGATACTGGATTCACGACGAAGATGGGGTAAATTAGAGTACTTTGTGCATTGGAGCGGCTATGATATTAATGAACGAACATGGGAATCGGCCGAAAATCTCGCCAATGCGCCGGAAAAGGTACAGGAGTTCCATCAACGATATCTTCATAAACCTAAGCCGTCTCGACGATAGCTTCTCTCTGACGCTTGCCTACCCAAGAACATAAAAGGGAGGGAGAGCACTACCAAAATTCACAGTCAATGTAATTAGCTTCTCCACTTGAGATAAGAGTAGAACTTTTCCAATAGTCATAGTTTGGTCTTCTTGTATGGATAGTCAAGAGATAGACAGTACGCCAGTCATGTCATCTCAACCGACGAACTCACGAAAGTGACCCCGAGATGAAGAACCGCCTGCACCACGACGAAGACGGAGGATACCAAGTAATCGTTCGCTGGTGATTGTATTGGAAGTCGAGCCTGCTTTCAATAATCTGCCAGAAGGTGTGTTTGCAGGACAATTCCACAACGAAGACACAGAAGTTCATGCTTGGTCAAAAGTGGAAGGCGTGGGCCACTACCGTTGGCTGCAAGGACCAATGAACCACTTGCCTCGTGAACAACAATTGGAGTTCATAGCAGACGTTATGCGGCAGATCTTCATCTTTCTGCGTTGGTACTGACTGCCAACAACATTGCTTCTCGGAGACCTCGAAGCTAAAGGAGGGGGTGATGTTAGGGACATAGTCTTTAGAACCTTCTAGAGACAAGTTTCTAGAACTTTCTAGAAACAAGTCTCTAGAACACTCTAGAATGAAGTCTCTAGAACATTCTTGAAACAAGTTTCTAGAACCTTCTAGAAGTCTCCAATGGTAGTTGGTAGAACTTCTTCTAGAAGCATCCGAGTTGGCAAAAGTTCTAGAAGTATATATAGGAGTCGAGGCTGAAGAGTTCTTCAGTCTCGACAACGCACTTCTTGGAGTTCTAGCTCACCTCTCTTGGTGTTGATCGTGTACTCATTCTGTTAATCCGAGTTTCTTGTCAGTTCTTGCTTTCTAGTTCTTGATCTCTTGTTGGTCATTCTTGTGTCCCTGACATCATACCCCTGAACCTTCAAAATCTCGTA
This sequence comes from Pohlia nutans, assembly GCA_022496805.1. NCBI lineage: Eukaryota > Viridiplantae > Streptophyta > Bryopsida > Bryales > Mniaceae > Pohlia > Pohlia nutans. The sequence continues at coordinate 9,695,270 of CM040092.1, read as the reverse complement.
CATCCATCACTTACAAAAAATAACTAGAATTTTTCAAAGTCCGTTTTCTCAAAAATCCATCACTTTGGACTACTTTTTCACTCACCCGTACCATGAGAACGCCCAATTCTAACCAATAATACCAAATTTTGAATTCTAAAACTACAAAATGTAATTTTGGTGAATTCTTAAAGTCAAATGCTTCAAAATTCATTAAATGAAGATCTAAAAATATTTTTGGGAATTTTATGATATGGTGATAATTTCAGACATAATGTTTTGCATTTTCTTTGATGGAATAAAGTTCATTGAAGTTATCAAAGTCACATTTTATAATACATCTTAGTTTTGCTCTATACCCCTCGAGCCTTTAGTGGTTAACCCCTAAAGGACCGCGGTCTTTCCTGTTTTTGAGCATCATTTTCACCTCTTTCTATTCATTTTCTTGTGAATATTTTTTTCCTCTTGATAGAAAATACCAAATCAAACATTTAAATAAAATTTGAGAATTTTTTTGACCAATTTAACAATTTTTCCCATGTCTTCAAAGACGGTCAAAAAATATCCAAAAAGGCTGCAATTTCATCTTTTCACTTCAAACGCTATAATCTTGCAATCTGTATGGTCAAATTCTATGAAAATTTTACCATGCACTCTCTTGGTAATCTATAACAAGATCCTACGGTTAAAGTTGAAAAATAATAATTTTTGAGGTTTATTTTGAGCCCTGCCCGCACTGCCCATTCTCCCCAAAAAAACCCCTTTTTGCTTCATAACTTCCACATAAAAAGTCGGAATCAAAAAAAATTAGATCCCCATTTTTGTATTCATATACCGAATTCACATGATTTATTTCAAAAAATAAAAATAAAAATTGACACCATGGGAACCTACCCGAACATTGAAATGTCCTAGTTAGGACACTTGGTCCTTTAGGGGTTAAAGGCAATCACCCCATATATTTATTTATTATAGGTGAATGGTAAAGGTATATTGGTAGTTAGTAGAATAAATTTCTAAAAATAAATGTTGAAAATATTGGGAAATTATATTTTCAAAAGTATATGTTTGATATAGTAACCTAAAATGAAAGTATGTACTAGGTGGTTTTTATAGATTTATTTTTTAATATGAAATGCTAGTAAAAATACTAGTTGTACAAATTTTCCAAAAATAGACAAATCAAGAATGCATAACTTAGTATATAGCAAGTATTTGGAATCGTACACATGGTAATATCACAAAGTTTCTATGGACCCAATGTGATTGAAATTAATGAAACTGGTATATTTCGAGACTCTGAATCAATAATGAATGCAAAAGTACACTTTCATATCTTACCAAAGTCGTCTCTTGTGCACATTGATGATGTTTTCTTGCATTCTTAAGATTTTAAAAGTCAAAACATGAAGTTTCTATATATTTTTTATTCAAGGCGTGGTTTATGCATACGTTCGATCAATTCTAATTGGGTATCAAATTTTGAAGCAAGAATTAATTGCTCCAAAAAAAAAATCAATCTACTCAAAAATAGCACAAAACTCCTACCCATATACGGTGCTCTTTAGTGTATTTTAGGCCATACATGATGGTATTTGAAGGCCTTACCAAACTTTGATTGCAGTTGTTTTTTTCATTTTTTTCATTCAAAAGATGCGAAGTAAGTTCACAAAAATTTGTATATTTTAATAAAAACTCATATTCTTTACAAGTTTCACACAGTTACACTTCCTACATCCCCGGGGAAGTCATTGTCAAGAATTTAGATAACTATGAGAGAACAAATATAGGGTGTCTTTTATTCATTTGAGATAAAAATTATAAATTTATAGAAGTAATGTAGGGTGTTATAAAACCAATTTGAGAATATGTTAGGAATATTCTTAGAATATATATGAAATATATCCCAAATATACTATAAATAAAAGAATATTCCAATTATTTCATAGCCCCCCATTAAATACCCTTTGTACGCTCATATGTACCCAAAATTTACACTAAGTGACTTCCCCGAGCCTACATCCAAAGTGACCATAAAATGACCACCTAAATTTTAATAGATTCAAGCTATATATATTTCATAATAATAACTATAACGCTAACCAAAGAGACCATCGTAAATGGAAAATCTATTGGAGTAGTTCGTCTATCTATAACTCAAGGGCATGGGTATATCCCAGATTCAAAATCCCCCCCTTGACGTTAATGCAAGGGGACAAAACCTGCCACCTATTTTGTGCATGTTTGGACCCACCCTAAAAAACAACCCCCTCTTCCAAGGGTTTAAAATTTCCAAGAGGATCCCAAATTTGCAAAAACAATTGCCAAAAATAGACCATGGTGCCCAAAATGAAAATTTCAAAAAATTAGTCCCATAGATGAACAGTGCTTGCATTAACGTTGAGAGGGGATTTAGAGTTGGATGGGTAGTTATGTGGATATTTCAAGTTCCACTTGTTACCCTTACTTATTGTTCATCATCACTTTGCAATTGCCCACCTACGGTAGGATGTCCTAAAACCACCAACTTAAGAAATATGGCCTCATTTTAACAAGGTTATTTATGAGAAATATTTTTCGGCCATTTGGAAGAAGATTTCTCACGGAATGCACAAATTTTCACAATTTAATTCCCAATATTCAAATTGATACAAATTTTCGAAGTGAAAAGAACTTCGTCACCCAAATCAGACCTCTAGGTTTCCCTATGTCCACACCATGTGGTACTAATTTTCACTCGTAATGATACCCAAAAACCACCAACTATTTCTTTGCAATGCTTGGTATGCCATTGGTCTACTTGAATACTGAAATTGGCGGTTTTGAGTCTCAACTGTGGTGGCCCCAAGAAAGGTCTACATGTCATAATTGGGGGCGGTGGTGGTTTTAGGACATCCTACCTTAGCACATGCTTCCATGTGAGGATCCATTGGGTGAAAGGCATTACAAGACAAGAAATGAGGTCTCAAAAACCACCCATACTCCACCCATTTCGATAGAAATGAAAAATATACTCTTGGATCCTACTATGTTCACCCATTTCGGTGGAGCTTCCATTTTTTGCAGACCGACCACCCATACATGGAAGGAGGCCCTTAGTGGGGCTCATGATGAGTGTAATTTTAGGAGGATATACCATCGCTATGACCCACATTGTTCCTCTTCCATTTTTTTTACTTCCTTTACCTTCTACTTCTTCTTCATTTTTTAATTTATTTGAACAATCAATGTAAATAATCATGGCCAGTAACGTTGCTGGATCCTAAGAGCATCCCCACTCCTACACGCTAGAGATGACTTGCTGAAATTATTCATTTACATTTGAAGAGCCCTTGCACTTACACTCCCCCACCCTTGGAGGCCCCTCACACATCAAAAGTGCACATCAAATAGTCAATGGACCAATCACAAGTAGAATGTGAGGATATAGTCAACTAAATAGTGATTTAAAGGGCCATTTCTTAACACACTAGGATCCAGAGTCAAGAGGCATTTTGGAAGGGCCCTTGGCACTTTTCATCTAGTTATGGAGTGCGAGAGACTCTGGGAGGGCTGCGGTGGAGCTGCTCTAAGGTATGTGCCTCGACTCTAAATCCCTGATGTTAATGCAAGAAGACGAAACTTGCCCTGTATTTTGTACATGTTGGGGCCCACCTTAAAAAAATAACCCCCTCTTTCAAAGATTTCAAATTCCCGAGAGGATCCCCCTAGACAAATTTGGGGCCGTAGGGTGAAAAGTCCCTAGGGTGCCTAAAATGGAAATTTCAGAAAATGGGGTCCATGGGTGAATAGTGTGTGCATCAACGTAGGGTGGGGGATTTAGAATTTGGGAGGTACCCTACGTCATGAACAGTTTCGACATAAATTAATTCATTTCTGTTAGAAGAGTGCCACATGTCATCTTGTGATTGGTTTATAGTGACATGGACCTCTAAAATCTGATGTAGAAATTAGATTTTGACACAATATTGTCTGAATTTGACCCTCACATACGGTATGTGCATCCACAATCTCCACTAATAGTAAGTGAGCTCAGTTATTATAATTAGTATATATTATTCTTATTGAGTCTCATTCACAAGTGAAAGAGAAATCCACTGCACTTAACTCTAAAACATCTTGGGATTTTCCTCGTTTTTGAGAGCCATTTTCATCTTCGGATTTCTACTTCTTTGAGATTATTTTTGTTTTTTTCCATAAATGATACCAAAAGGAAGCCAAAGGTGTTAAATTTTACCCCAATTGACTATTTTACATACTTTTTTCATTGCTTCAAAGTAGGTCATCACAAAATGCTCTTTCTATTACTATTTCTGTTCTTCTCAAATTTGGATTACAAAACAAGTCTAAAATTATAATATTTTGAATGAAATGGATAGAAAATTCATTTGACCTACATTGGAAAAAAAACAACTTGACCAGAGACAAACTCGTGGACTTATGGATGGTCAAAAGTTTTTTGATTTTGAATAAAACTTCAATTTTTAATGTCTATTTGTTCTATTCAATATTGACTATTTTCACAAATAAACAACTCCATTAGATAAATAAAGCATTTTGAATAGGGGATTTAATTCAATATATTGGTTTAAAATGGAATATTGAGGTACTAAATTGGTCCCAAATGACCTCCTTTGGCATGAGGGGGCTCCTTAGGCCCCTAAGCTCCCGAGAGACCATTTTTTGTTCGTTGCCCATTTTTAACAGGTTGCCCATAACAAAAATAAGCTTTTAACAAAAATAAGCTTTTGAAAGAATATAAAATATTTTTAAATACTACATCAAGGCTACTTTCCAACACAATTTGAATTATGTAAATCCGAGTTAAACTCTACCGAGGAGAATTTTTCAAAGTGAATCACCTCAACATTGTCTTAGTGTTATAAAATTTTCTATTTGGAGAAATTAATGATGTTCCCTCCATCATTTCTTTTTCTTATTTGAAGTTTACAATAGATAAACCAATTTTAACTACTCATGCTAGATTTTGAACTCTAAAAGTGAGAATTATAATTTATAGAAATTTTCAAAGGCTAATGCTTTTAAATTCATTAAAAAAAACATCTAAAGTTTTTTTTGGAAGTTTAACCATATGGATAATTTTAGAAATGATGCCCTACATTTTGTCTATTGAACCAAACTTCATCAAACATATGGAAGGCACATATTATAACACATCTAACACTTTTTTTGTTAAAAGTGCACATAGCCATGTGCACTATTTTTTAGTGGTATGCGCACTGCATTTCTTTTTATAAAAAAGGGAAAGGGGGGTGGGAATAAACCCACCCCCCTTTAAAATTCGTGCAGCATTTCTTTTAATTTTAAGGAGGAGGTGGGAACATACCCACCCTCCCCTATAATTTGCACTACATGTTTTTTAATTTTAAAGGGAGGGGGTGGGAACATACCCACTCCCCTTTAAAATTTTCATTACACTTTTTTTTTATGTAACGTACATTCAATTTTGGCACTTTATAGGTAAAATATGACTATACTTTTTTCAAATGTAGAAAATTTCAGCATGTGCACTTTTTATATGGCACGTGCACTTTTAACGAAACAAATGTTCAATGTTTTGTCCAATACCCCTCGGGTTTTTAGGGGTTAACATGCATCATTTAAACACCATATGAATAAGTTATGAATTTTCAAAACCTTAACTATAGGTGTATCCAAAATTCAACCTTAAACTCTTATAGGTTTTTAGACTGTGTACATCTTGTGAATCAATATTTAAATTTTATAGTCGTTTATGAGTTCAAATGTAATGATTGCATATTTGCATTGAGTCGGGGTCCATTAAAACTTTACTACACTACTTTTTGTTAATAGTGAAGGTGGGTTCATGGTAGGGGAGAGTAATTATTGAAGGTGACACTTAAATGTAAAATTAGGGCAAAATGAAGATTTCACCCACTTTTCAGCCCTCGCCAATTTCATGATTTTGCAATATAGAGCGCTTCTTCGGAACTACAGTAGTACCACACGCACTATTAACCCTTTAACGCGCCTGCGTCCATATAATGAACGATGAACAGATTGAAATCCTTCTCTTTACTACATCCTGTACAGTTTTTCATCCATCCAAATTTTCCATGGTTCTTGTGCTAGTTGACTACCATTTGTACGGTATGGATCTTCAAAATAAGATATTGCGATTTTTTGAAAAATAACAATAGTGGTTGATGTCAAGTTTCATTCTTAGTTCAAAAAGTGAGACCTTCAGCATGATTTTCCAAAATAAGTAGAATCAAATAATGGAAAGCATACCATCTCGTAGTGCATGTTATTTCAAATTCATTACAACAATTTTTAATTTTTTTGTGTTACTTTGGGATTTTTAATTGAATTTCAAAAGAAAACCTTGAAAAATTAATTAAAAAAAATTACTAAAAAATATGATAAATCCAACCATACAGATGTGATCTAAACATTGACATTTACAACTTTGCTTTGTACATCAACTCCATTTTTGGTATTCATCAAACATTTTATAACGGATCTTTGAAATCAGTGATGAATCGGGACGTTAAAGGGTTAACAAAAAGCAACACTAGCAGAAAAAGCGGCATTGCCGATGCAGTTGTTGAGGCATGTGGTACCCAATTCCACGCATGCACAGTGATTTTGCATGGGCATGTCCATTGAGAGCGCCACCTTTTCTACTAGTGCAGCGTAGTGTACATAGCTTAGTGGATGCATGTCTGTAGGAGAATGATAAGTATGGATGAAAAATTAAATGGGGCCGCCCTGTACTCACTAGATGCTTGTCTATCGAAGAATGATGATTTTGGATGAAAATTAAATAGAGCTCATCCCTAGAGGAGAGTGATAATTCTAGATGAAAAATGGATGGGGCCGCCCTGCACTCACCCCTGAGTGGATGCCTGTCTGTAGGAGGATGATGTTTTTGGATGAAAAATGGATGTGCACTCTCCCTGATTCCCTGTCTGTGGGAGAGTGAAGAATAAGAAATCTGGTCCCTTCTTTGTGAATCAATTTGAGACCCCATGCCAAAACCCACGTGGGATTGTGATATTTTTTTAGAATGAACGATGAATATGGCTACGCACATGGGATGCTTGTCTGTAGAAGAAATATATTAAATTTTACATCCCTCTTCTCTATTTATTCCCTACCATAATAATAATAATATTGGCCTAAATAAAGAGTGCTGGCGGTACTCCTTTTTGTCTGGAAACAACCGACTATCCTAGTTTTTGGCGTGTTTTAACTTAGAGCATCCGCACCGTTCCGCATTAAAACAGGCCGCGCTCTCCTTTGGCGGGCCCGGGCTCAAACTTTTCCCCCACCGTGCCTCTGGTAACGACTCTCTGAGTCGCGGCCTCTTCAAAAAACGCCTCCCGCTCGCCATCTTCTGGAGTGCCTTGGTTTCTTCGGCGCGCCCATCTTTCGGAAAAGCTCTTGGCAGATCTTGGTCTATTTTTGTTTTTGGATTGGGATTTTGCCTTTTTTTGTCTTCAGGCAATCGCAGTCTGTGAGCCACTGCTCAATGCCTCCACCGTGTCCCCAACCGCACTTGCCTGCTCAGCCCAAATAGAAGCCACGATGGCATGCATGGCCGTGGGGACCGCAAAAGTCCACGCGCTGGCCCAGCTCTCCCGGGTCGTGGCCTGCAATCCCGACGCTCCAGCCTCGCATCTGCCTGTTTTACAGAGGCACGGTGAGGGAGGGGAATTTTGGCGAGACCCACATGCCTTTGCGAGCCCTTCAAAGTGGGTTTGGAGAGTGGATTTTACTGAGGAACGGTGCAGATGCTCTTAACGTTTTTTTTTTTTTGCCAAAAAATGTTGTCTCGTTACTTGAAAAATGGTCTATTTTTAATAGTAGTATGTAAGCCATTTTTGTGTCACCCTCCTCCACCCGGTTTGAAGTAGACAAGACTCATGTTTGAAGTATACAACATAGGACAAATATTGCAAAAGAAATAGAAAAGCCAAAATCTAGAACAATTATTTCCAAACACATAGAATAATTCGTCTATCCATGCTTCAAGTCCCTACCATATTTAACCAGTGTGGCCATCATTAACCCCTAAGCTCCCGAGCGACCATTTTCTGGTCGCTGCCCGGAAAAAACGGGCTGCCCGGAAGAAAAAAAAAATTGAAAAAATAAAAAATATTTTAAAATACTACATCAAGTCTATTTTCCAACCCAATTTGAATTATGGCAATCCGAGTTAAACTCCACCCGGGAGAAATTTTCAAAGTAGATCACCTCAACATTGTCTTAGTGTTACAAAATTTGCTATTTGGGGAAAGTAATGATGATTCCTCCATTGTTTCTCTTGCTTTTTTGAAGTTTACGATAGATAGCCCAACTTTAACCAATTGTACTAAATTTTGAACTCTAAAATTGAAAATTATAATTTATACAAATTTTCGAAGGTTAATGCTTTTAAATTCATTAAAAAATGATCTAAAGATTATTTAGGAAGTTTGACCGTACAGAAAATTTGTAAAGATGATACTCTACATTTTGTCTATTGAACCAACCTTCATCAAACATATGGAAGGCACATATTATAACACATCTATGTTTTGTCCAATACCCCTCGACCTTTTAGGGGTTAAGAACTTCAAGGCATGTGAACATGGTGCCATGATGGTGCATTGAAATGCAATTACGATAATTTGGTGCCAACCTCCATACCAATCTAGTATGGATAAAATGACAATAAAATGACCTGTATGCGGCCTTTGGTGTCAAAATGGCACCAAAATAGTTTGGCCCAACTTTTCTGATGATGTGTCATTGACCCAAATGTTCTTCATGCTCCTCATATTGCCCATGGCCCCTATGGTCCACGTGTTTCCCACGGTCGTTTTGGTCCCCGACTTTTTTGTGCGTTCCATGTATTTCCCATGATTTTTATTTTTAGAATAATTTATCTATAATTTAATTCAATTTATGGTGACGAAATTTGATTTAAAATCCATAACTTCCACCATGTATGTCTAAAAGCTATGAAACGACTTTGGTACACCCCTACTCGCGGAGAGCTTTCTGACAATGCCAAAGATGACATCCAAGACTCCCATATTCCATTTTTCATAATTAAATTCAATTTATAATGACAAAAATCACTCAAAAATCCATAAATTTCACACTATAGGTCCAAACACGACAAAAAAATCTTTGAGCATCCCTCCTCGTTGAGAGATTTCTGGCAGAACCAATAACGCGGCCGGCGGGAGCACGGTCCGGGAGATCTCAACGTAACAGACAAAACATAACAAACAAATTTGTCTTAAAGTATAGATTGCAAGTCCATACCATATATAATTGCATAACATTTTATAGTAAGATAACTTCACCTAAAATAGACCTTGTTGTAGAATTGACCGATCTAGATTCTTGTTTAAAATGTACACCTTTCAAATACGAGAACTTATGACCATTTTGAATACACTTATAATTCGCACTTTGAAAATTCATAGTTTATTCATGTATTGTCTAAAAATACATACATGAGAATTTGTAGTACATCTTTCAATTGCCAACAAGGTTCAATAAATATTAAGACTATTCAACAATAAAATAATGCTCAAATGTTTATTTGGACAATTTTAGATGTAGTTACTTTAGTGTTGGCTATTTCCAAGCAAATTTTTATATTAACTTCAAAATTTAACTATTGGAGGTTGAAAAATTCTCGAGAAGTAGACAAATTTAGTGGAGATAAATTCAAAGTAGAATTTTATTTTTTATTTTTAATAAAAATATGAATCTAAAAATAAATAAATAATAATAAAGAGTTCTTACATCCCATGTACATGGACGTAGATTACTCTACAATCACTTTAAAACCTTGTTTTTAATTCGAACATATTAGTTGCCAAAATTTATTAGCCAATATGAGAGCTGATGTGTAGTGAATCATTGACCACATAGTTCCTTGTCAATAGACTTCAGCGAATTGTTATTGAAATGTTCCTCACTTACCTGGGTAATTTACATGGTGATTGATTGGATAAAAGGTTTGGTATAGGGTTTTGCAATGGATATATGCTCAATGTTGTTTAATCCTACTTTCAAGGACAAAAGAATATGCAAACCCACAAATCATTGAAAAGAACTAGATGAATTATATAAAATATTTTAAATATTGACAAAGTCTTATGTTATGAGGTTTTTGATGTTTTTTAAAAAAAAACTAGGAGAATTACAAACCTTACAACAACACATAATATTCTTAAACCCACTCGATAATACAAAATCCACTCATATAATTATTCACAAACAACCTACATTTGTTATACCTAATAAATATCCAAATTATACATCCCACACTCCACACAAGAAACACTTATCCTTGTAGAAATAACCAAACACCAACAACTACATGAGCCCCCATTATACCTACACAAAGTTAGAGCACACAACATAGGTATGCAAGGAAACAAAAAAGTAGATACACTAGCATAGCAAGGATCACACAGAAAAATTTGAAAAATAACAAAAAATTCAATACCAAAAATTTGCCAAAAATTATGAAAAGATCCCGTTAGGATTCTCCAAAAATACTTAAAAGAAGAAGAAAATTAAAAAAAACACAAAAAACAAACAATATAATACACACACATACTTAGACAAAGGACTAAATAACACCAAAATTAGCATGAAGAAATACAACAAATTTTTGGAACACTCGCAGACAATAAACATACCAACTATAAAAATACAAATATTGATAATGCATGGGAAATGCTAGAAAACATTTATTTAAGCCAAACGAAAATCCAGATATGAATTGTACACTTTGTAATACCCACAAAATAGATACATGTCCACACTTCCACTTCAGTCATGCTCTAAATAAAACATAAACAAACTACAATAAAAATTCCACAACAATAGGGTATGGGACATCCAAAACTAATTATTAGCCACAAACATACAACATGCTATAACTTTATAAATGCAAAAGAAAATATGAATAACCAACAAATATTGCAGTATGCACATAGTAACCAAAGTGCAATTGCACAGGCCCATCTGGATCATGTAAACGTAGAACTCCATTAGAACCATACATACTAAGTCTAGTACTAAATTATTTGTATAATACCAAACATCAATAAAAAAACATACATAATGAAAGTTGGAATATTGCATTACTTCTAATCATCACAACAAAAACAAGAGGAGCCATATACAATGAATGCACATCCAAATTACTATTCACAATAAACCACATAAAACCAAAAGAAACATGAATGAAAAATCCTTTAGAAAACGACCAACCAATATCATAATTCAATTAAAACAAATAAATTAATCTTTTTAAAATCACATTTAACTCATAATATACACAACACAAAACGACATAATTAGAGACCATGTAGGATTCAAACTTTGACCTTCGAATATTGACTCATTAACATCTTGAAATCATACTACATTCTCAAAAGAGTGATCACAAAACCAACGTAAAATCCAACAACTAATATTTATTAAACATTGATAATTGGCTATTGGATATTGGCTACTATCCAAGTTATAGAGTCTATCTTTCAAATGAGGCATCACATGCGGATCTTGCTACTCAAACCTCAAGGCATGGCTAGAGGAATTACCCCAATAGACTCTATTCGCAACGTTCGGCACCATGCTAGATATCAATCAAATTCCTTGCTCTCTTTGCAAGATTGATTCTTAAACATCTTCTATTCTTGCACTATTTAGTGTAGTTTTGAGCCACCTCATAATATTTTTAGGCAACACACTACACCAGTACCTCAGACCTCGACTCTAAATCCCCCTCGACGTAAATAGAAGCATTGTTCATCCATGGGGCCCATTTTCTAAAAAATTCCATTTTGGGCACCCTAGGGTCTCTTTTTGGCAACAGTTTTTGCAAATTTGGGGCCCACGGCTTCAAATTAGTCTACAAGGACCCTCTTGGGAATTTTAAACCCTTGGAAGAGGGAGTTATTTTTTTAAGGTGGACCACAATATGCACAAAATAGAGGGTATGTTTTATCCTCTTGAATTAACGTCGAGGGGGAATTTAGAGTCTGGTCACCTCAGGGCCACTTCACACTATGGACTGTGAAGTGATTTTTACCCTTATTTTTTGAGGCCATTGAAATGTTAACAAATCTTTGTGTCCTTTGTTTGCATCTTTTTCTCATAACGTTGCACCTTCTGGAATTCCTCAAATTCAGTTGTAGCATGGCTTTGCTTCACATTCTAGTGCATTTACCCTAAACCCATAATGCTTGCAAATGAGGTCCATTTCAAGGTAACCACATGACTCTAAAAGTTGTTCCAAAGTAGTAATAGGCCCTGCGAAAATAGGACAATTATATATATATATATATATATATATATGAATATTTCACATAAGATTCAAATTTTCTAAATTTATTTTCTAAATTTAATAATATTTGGGTATATTTTTAGACTCTAACTTCTTTTTTCCGCTCTCTGCTCTCCGCACACAATAGCTTTGTTGGTGAATCTTCATGGTCCATAGTGTGAAGTGGCCCTCACACACCAAAGAAGAAACCCTCACATTACGATTGATAAGATCAGAATGATGGATTGATATTCCAGGGGCCGGTACACTACCCCCAAATAATGTTATCTTACGCACCGCCAGGAAGGGAACCCCAAATAATATTTTCCTTATTACTTTTATAATAGTTCCCAACCCCTGCCAATGCGCGTGACGCCAGGCGAGAATGACGGACGCGCCGGAAGTGACGGCCCGACGTGACGGACGTGACGGTCGTGACGTCCCTGACGACCGACGGGCGCCAGCCAGCCAGCCAGGCGGCCAGCCGGTGCCGGTGCCGGTGCCGGTGCCGGTGTCGGAATGTGAGCCCCGCCTGGCTCTCCTGCATTCCCTGCAACGCATTCAAAGCCCAAATCGCTTCGTTGCAAGTGGGGATCTGTCCCACCCCAAATCAATCCGCCATCAATCCGTCCGCCATCATCGCCCCCACGCAGTTAATTATTATTACTACGGGGTGGGTAGCCACTCACGCCACTCACGGATTCATAGTCATTTCCCTTCTTGACGGGCCAGCCCCTCTCCCGCCCACGGGATCCATTGTCGGGATTTTCTGAAGCTTCCGAGCTTTGGTGTCCCAACAACGTTTCTCACTTTTGTGAGTGCAGCTCAATGCGTGCATATCACTATTGTACTACTACTGATGCCACATTTGACGTTAGGCGCGGATCATCATCCCTTCGCCGATTTCCAGATTGCTCACCTCGCCGCTACCTTGTATCTTAGTGACGTGAATGATGTGTTTGTTTGTCCTTTCAAAGCGTATGTAGGTTTTGTCTATCTCCGTTTAATTTGTTTCCTCTCCGGATGGCGATGAGAGATTTATGAGAGCCAGTACTTGCTCCCCTGTCTCTGCGTCTACGCGATGACGAGGTTCTTGTGAGGTAGTCGAGTGATTTCTTGGTTTCTGTTTCGACCCTGGATGATTTAGCATATAGAGAACACCAAAGATGCCCCAAAGAGACCCACAACTAGTCATACGTGTGTCTTTTCGTTGGTGTTTCTACGGTATTGATGCATGAATCTAAGTTGTGTTGAGGAAATCGATTATTAGTGTCAATGGGATCGGATTGAGTGAGAGTTAGGATTTTCCGTTCATGAATCTGTCCGACTTCTTCTTGCCGTCTTCTCTGGAGCCGCGGCTGGATTGGAACGAGCAGCAGAGAATGCCCCCGCGTTCTGCTGCGAAGGATGTGATATCAGCCTCGGACGTGGAACCCGAGACGATGGCGCCCACAACGATGGATCACTTGCATGTCTCCCGCAACACGCACAATCTCATGAAGGATCCCCGGCCTCGGGAAGTTTTGCCGCGCCCGAGCGACATCACGTTTTACGTGGGTCGGAACCGGGCGCCGTTCACGCTCTCCGCGCACACGCTGAAACATTCCACCTACTTCGCCTCGCTTCTTGAGAAGCAGCGCATCCCGGACCCCGTGGTGTTGGACTGCGACGAGACCACGTTTCAGAACATGGTGCTCATTCTTCGCTACGGGAGCTTCGAGGCCTTGCCCAAGATGACGGACAGCGAGCTTTTCCGGCTGAAAATGGAGCTCGAATGCTACGGAATTGACGTACCCTCATCGCCAAAACCCGCGCCGAAGCCTCGCGCCGCGCACATCGATTTCCCTGAGCTTCCCGAGGAGCTTAAGGATCCGTCCAAGCTCTTTCTCGTAGCGCGCATGGACGACATTGGGAAAGGAATTCGGTGCGAGTGTACAAGCAAAGATCTGCACACGTACTGGGCGCTGAGTTTCCACCACCGGCATACGTTTTGCACGGCGTGTGGGCGATGTCCTTCTTCGTTTTCGCCGCGCCATCTTGCTGAGATGTACATGGCCGCGGCTATGTACTATTCCAACGAGAATTTCGCAAACAAGCAGCGATGGTCTGTGGGCTGCGACAGTACATGCTCCTTGAAGCTTCAGAACGCGAAACCAGGTTGTGTCTGTCCCTGTAACGAGGGTGAGAGTCAGAAAGCCTGGGCTGTGAGCACATATTACTCGCACGCGTTCTGCACGCGCTGTGGACGCGCTGCTGATGAGAGAACTCTGATTTTTATACTGCTTACGCACCGGTATGGTGGTGGTTCCAAGCATTCTAAAGCGCGCCGTGATCATGTGTCTGAAGGCGCGGATTCCAGGACTTTCTCCAATAGCTCTGGCTCGGAGATTTTACGGCATTACAGAGGAAACAGATCCATGTGAGTGAGGTATGGATGTTAGATCTTTTTTATGGTAAGAGGGCTCCACTTTAGGTGTGAATGTCTCTTTTTCAATTTTGTACTCTTATACCGCGACGGTGAGTGAAACGGCTCATGCGTCTGTGGCTGTACCATAGAATTAGTGCCAGTAGAGCCTTACAATCAAGGCTGCTAAGTTCGTCAATTTTCAAATGAAGCCTTCAGATTGCTTCTTTCCATTTTGAGGAACGTCTCATCTGTGTTTGTTTTTTGTCTACATGGTATGGGCCTTCTTGTTTTGAACGAAAGAACGCAGAGTTTTTGTTTGTGTTTTGGTCTGCTATGGAATTCCTTGATTGAGCTAGTTCTAGATTGTCCTGGAATTGTCCTTGGGAATTTCGGAACTCAGGATATTTCACGGAGTCTTGGAAACCGAGTTTATCGTATAGGTTGATAGAGCTAGTTCTAGATTGTTCTGGAATTGTCCTAAGGGAATTTTGGAAGGATATTTCACGGAGTCTTGGGAACTGATATTTTTGAAAACTTACAGTGTTGAAGTTTTAAGAACTAATGATGTTTGGAACTGGGTCATCTTGTTGGCTCTCAAGTCTGAAAACTAGTTGTCTGTAAATATTGGTGAAGATACTAGTGTTGGATTGGTATGGCATCTTTCTAGAGTGTAACCGTGGACAATGGTTCATTCTAAAAACTTCTCATAATGACTAATTCACTCATTTCATTGAGAATTGTGTAATACGCACACTAGTAGAAAAGGTGGCATTGCCGAGGGAGTTGCCCAGGCATGTGGTGCCCAATTCCACACATGCATAGTGATTTTGCTTGGGTATCTCCTTGGGGTGCGTCACCTTTTCTATAGTTGACAGTACATTCCAAAGTACCTTGTTCGACCTATTTGCTCCTCTTTTGGATCACAGAATGCATGAACACATCTAGTAGCTATAACCCCTAAATGCCTAGAGCCCTCTCCAAATTCGGCAGTTTTGCAAAGATGCATTATAAAATGCAACTAAGAGGGATATTTTGAACTTGATGTATGAATAAAAGTTGTACATTATGAATTTTAGATTCTATCCATATGGTTAGATCTATGATTGCTACCATCAATATTTTTGTATAAAATTTGAAACTCAAAATCCAAAATTCTTTTGTAATTTGATTACAAATAGGATATTGACAATCTATGAATGAAATTTGTTGTGATTGGTTGAAATGTAATACTCTAAGTGTAGTGATTTTTGGAGATTTTTTGGTTGCTTAATCTTATGAGTTGACTTTTTCAAGAGCACATTTAGACTAAAACCTTTGAAATTTTGGGTGAATCACTGCAACATGAAATGAGGTATAAAATTTTCACAAATCATCCCCTTTTTAATCGGTTTACATATGCATGAAGCTAACTTCCTATAAAATCTACAGTAAAAATCCAACCTACTAAAAGTTCATGACGGATGAGAAATCATGGATGAAATCTGTACATTGTCCAAAAATAGACGCTCAGGTAGTTAAGGGTTAAGCTGGTTCAAAATTCAAGTGTTTGGATTTACAAGGAAGACATAGGTTCTCTACCCAGCTATAAGAGGTGTGATAAGAGATCATATCAAATGCCTTGCCTTTGAGCTTTTATACAAGTTCAACAATTTCTAAAATGATTCACAAGTCTGAACGGTGGATAATTGTTCTAGGTACATTCATCCATTTGGACAAATTCTCATTTTTCTAAACAATGTTTCATCCATTTGAACAAATTTTCATCAATTTTGGATGAATTTTACCACTATTTTGGGAAAATATTCATGTGGTTGTTCAAAAATACTGTGGGCCACATTATATGGTGACTTCAGTGTACTGATAATTTGACAGTGCCTATACCACTTCCACTGTCAATAGTTGCTACAATGCCAAAAAAGTTGACTAAGGTAGAGGAACCCATTAGATGAAATTTAACCCCTAAAGGACCATGCTCACCCCTAAAATTTTATCACTTTTTTGTGACGCTTTCAAGAAGGGAGTTGTATCTCTTAATTGGTGTTCATGTAGAAAACTTCAACGTTGAAGCTCAAAAAGGTCTTAGTCATGAGAGTGAATATCAACTTTCAAAACAATCTACCGTATATATTACATGATTATGAGGTTTGATGATGAGTTGTTTCTAAAAAAATTGAACAAAATCAACAGGTCATTCACTCCAAACATTCTCATAAATTCTAAAACAATGATTAGCGTTTGAAATTTTAAGAGCATACAAAGATGTATTGTATCTAGGCCTGGTCCTGGTGGTCTAGGTGAAAGCCCTTCCCCCAATAGACTCTTCATTCACGTTGGCCCTTCGGGCCAAAGTTACTCTTCTTCTTATTGTATCTAAGTGCTCAAACTGAAAATGGTGTTCTAAAATTAAATACAACAATGATTGATTCTCAAAGATTTTATGTTTGGGTGAGGTGACTTGTTGGTGACCCTTTGAGCCGGTGTTTGTGATCGTTACATTGCCGGTGTAAAGATTTCAAATATATTTATGGAATATTCCAAAAATTCCAAAATATAAAGTATGTAAAAAATTACAAAGATTCTAATAAGATTTCATTTTAAATATATTTAAACATTTTCCAAAATTGTTGTATAGTGTTAATTATATAGTAATAGAAAATTGTTTACATATTGTACACTTTTCTTTTGACAAATGTGACACCCCAATGTGAAAACGCCCTCCATGTCATCAACTTCTCTAACTACCATGTCCTAAGTTCACCTGCATTAACGTTTTAGTTTTTTCCCAATAGATCGATTGATGTAATTGCAAATCTTGAAGGATTTTTGTATTCTCGTAACGAACATTTACAATTCCCTAGTTAACATTGAGTCCAAATTATGAAATCCAAATAAGTTATTAAAGTAATGAAATTATTCTTGGACACAATGCGTCCACCTCGTCCTTTAACCCCTAAAGGACCAGGAGGACACATTGTGTCCACGAATAATTTCATTACTTGAATAATTTGTTTGGATTTCATAATTTTGACTCAATGTTAACTAGAGAATTGAAAATGTTCGTTTCAAGGACACAAAAAAACTTCAAGATTTGCAATTACATTGATTGATTCATTGGGAAAAAACTAAAACGTCAACGTAGGTGAACTTGGGATATAGTAGTTAGGGCGGTTGATGACTTGGAAGGCGTTTTCACACTTGGACGTCACATTCGTTAAAAAAAAAAGTATACAATATGTAAAATATTTGCCATTATTGCATCATTAACACTATATAATAATTACGGAAAATGTTTAAATATATTTAAAATGGAATCTTTTCAAAACAATTGGAATCTTTTCAACATATTTTATATTATTTTGGAATATTTTCGAATATTCCAAATATATATTTGAATTCTTTAAAAAAAAATTGCAATGTAAAAATTAATAACGATCACAAACACCGGCTCAACGAGTCACCAACAAGTCACCTCACCCAAACATAAATCTTTGAGAATCAATCATTGTTGTTGTATTTAGTTTTAGAACACCATTTTTTGTGGGCACCTAGATATAGTACATCTTTGTATGCTCCTAAACTTTCAAACGCTAATCATGGTTTCTAAATTTATGAGAAAGTTTGCAATGAATGACCTATTGGTTTTATTCAAAATTTTCAGAAATCAACTTATGTTGAAACCTTATAATCATGTAATATATACGGTAGATTGTTCTGAAAATTAATGTACAGTCTCATGACTAAGTCCTTTATGAACTTCAACGGTGAAGTTTTCTACATGAATACCAATCAAGAGATACAATTGCCTTTCTGAAAGCATCACAAGAAAGTGATAAAATTTTAGGAATGAGCATGGTCCTTTAGGGGTTAAGGGCTACGAGTTACTATTCCCAAAAACTAATTTCATTAAAAAAAGAAAAAAAGAAAAAAAGAAACTACCTAATTACTCAACCTTTATTACACTTTTTTTCTAAATAGTGCAGACTCTAGAATATTATAAATAATAAATATAGTAAACCACATTAGTTTTAACAATGTGCAAAATTACCGTACCCTTCTCAATTTCAACTAAGGTAACTATACCTTAAAGCGTTCACCTTACCAACTGAGATTGTTTACACACATAAAACAGAAAATATTTTTAGTGGGTCTTAATAGCAAGTTCAAGAGGATTTCAATGCACTTTAGCATGCATTATTTGGACACCGTATGAATAAGTTATGAATTTCCAAAGTGCTGACTATAGGTTGACCTTAAAGCGACCCTAAACATTGATGTTCAGATTGTGCACATTCTCATCAACAATAGGGTGTCAGAATCTACTTATTATGGAAGATTGAGCTATGGACGCTTTAAGAAAGGGTCGGTTTTAGATATAGTTACCCAAGTATGTTGAAATTATTTAATTTCAGAATCAAAGTGTACGAGATGTCATTTCTTAAATTTCTTAATTATGAGAAATAAATAAATTATGGTGTATTGGATTTCATAAAGAACGAAAGACAAACAATTATTTCTTTGCTTTTTGGATATTGGTCTACAAGTTTATCAAAAGTTGGACAAACAATTATTTCTTTGCTTTCTAGATATTGGTCTACAAGTTTATCAAAAGTTGGACATGCTTCAATTTTTTCTTAATGATTTACAAAACTGACTCGTACGTAGGGTAGTGTGAATCACATTAATGCCTCATGTCACATAGTAAAAATGCCATAAGTTGCAATGCTTGGTTTGCCATTTGACCTCTAGAAGTTAAGAAAAATTGTTGTACTTGTAGAAATCTACATATGTTGAGAGTTTTAAAATTTAATAAAGAAATCTCTACAAATATCTTTATGATATGAGCCAATTTTAGAAGTGGAAACAAAAATTTGATACACTAGAGTTATCCGTAAAGTGAGCCTGTCTTTTATTGAGAAATGGGTGCACTGTTCACCAAAATTTTGAGAAACGCAAAGTCCAATCCATTTATTCCGGGGCTAATTACACAGGCTCAACCCAGCCTCATGGATGGTGCAACTATGTAATTTTGGAGTGGTCGTCAGGCAGGCAAGCTTATGCAGATTCTCTTCTTCATCTCCCCAGCTAGCCAGCTCATCACTGAATCATTGAGGCAGTTGGACATTTGGAGCGCGCAGGTAAAGGCGGGTGAAAAAAAATTTCTCACCATTTTCGATGCTTGGAAACTTTGTTGCTCGTGTTTTTTTTAGGTTCCGACACCTCTCCCACATTTAGGAGTTGATCCTCTCTTTTGTCAAACCCAGGCCCTAAACCCTCTCTTCACTTGACTTTACGGATAACTCAACTGAGTACAGATGAATTACTGGTCAACAAAAATACAACTAATTTTAAGAATACCAAGATCCACATTAACTTTAACAGGTGTCCTTTTAGAAACATTAAAGTCAACTATATTTGGATTGAAAGGTGTACCAACACTCACCACCCTTAGATGATACCGTACTTACCATTAGGCCCTTAGTACTTTCACTTCATGACACATACATCAAAACTCATCAATAGCAACCTGATGTGAAGTGGGGCATCTCATAGCATTTGAAGTGTGCCTGAGATGGATCCCAGCATCTGAAATTCAAACATGGATGCTTGGTTTGGAATAGTCTTCCAGTAAGTTCAAAAAACATGCCACTGCACCCACAATGTGCTTGCGTGGACAATAAAGGGTTAACACAAATTCAGTCAACCATTGCTTGACTCATTTTCAATTCCGACACTCATAACTCCCATAATACACCCATTTTCAAAATGCAATGCCACCAATAAAGACCATCACCAGAATTTCAGCTGACTAACGGTACTCAAACCAAAACCAAAACAAAATCAGCACAGGGATACGTATTCTCGTCAACATTCCAACAACCCCAGCGAATCCAAAGAGAAGAGATTCACCAGAAAACAACCACTCCCAGATGAACGCGAAATTATGAAAAACACAATTAAGTCCAACAAAAAAAACCTTTATCAAAGTCTCAAAACACATCAAAAGAACGACATCAAAGAAAGAAACGACCACAAAGAGAAATAACCCCACAAACATGCCGCAACCAAATACACCTAAAACAACTCCATATCATAACACAACCAACCCATGTCGAGATGAAAAAGAGCCAAACTTAACACTACCAATTAAAATTATGAAACAGAGGCATCCCAAGAACTGCCAAAACGAGTAGTAGCTCGACTGGTACAACTGCATGTCACGCCTTTTCATGAAAATGGAGCTTGCGCACCGTCCCTGCCTGCCGGCTAATGACACTACCGTCGTCGAGTTGCATGCAATCCGTGAGCTTCAGCGGCCCACTCACCCTGCGCACGCATCCTCTACCGTTTTCGTCAAACTTGTATGTACACTCTTCTTAGACCCCCTCATGGCCTGGCCTAATCTAACCTGCCTGCCTGCCTGCCTGCCTAATCAACAACAACCCCACCTGCAACAGCCTCCGTGCACTCTCACAAAATCCTGCCGCTCCACCAAGATGACGTTCTATAAAATTACTGCACTACAACCCCCAACTTCCTCCCGCCATCAACCCCACCCTAGTAGTTCGAGTTGTTCCACGTCTGCTGTGTCCGTTGTGGTTGCTGCTGGTAGGCTCCGCCTTGCGTGTTCCCCGCTCCGCCTCCCATGCCTTGCGGCTGTTGAAGCATCTGGTGGCTTGCCGCTGGTGCCGCCTGTGACGGATGGTACAAGTTCGCATACCCGGCATTTGGGTGCGCATGACCGTGTGTCGGTTGCTGTGAGTGCTGCGCATACCCGCTGTGCTGCCCCTGGCTCGCCAAGTTGTAGTACGAGCTCGTCTGCATGCCTCCGGACGGTCCCATGTCTCGCGGCATCGCTGTCTGGATCCACACCGTCGAGCTATCTCCCGGCTGCCAATCAACCACCACCATCACTGTCACCAATCTTCCCAACCAAAAATAAACCCCCTCGGCCCACTACCACAACCCCCTCCAGCTACGACCTCAAACTACTCACACCCTCCCAATGCCTCCGCCCCACGCCCTCACCACTCTCTGCCACCACAACCAGTAACTTACCTGCTGGCTGGGAATGTACAGAGTGTTGTCCTTGTAATGTGACGTGCTCATGTCCTCGTACCCAGACGCATTGCCCGTCGTCACCGCTGGATTCGAAGCATACCCTGACGGCGTCGTTGTGTACCCGCCATACCCTATTCCCGGTGCTGAGTGAGGCGCATTGCCTGCCCCCGCCACCGGCTTGTACTGAGGCATCGGGAACTTCACCGCCGCTGCTCCCCCGCTTGGATACGACGATCCCGCCGTCGGAGGGTAACTGGATGCTGCTGTTGGAGGGTAGCTCGACCCTGCTGGTGGCTGCGCGTACGTGCTGTTGCTAGAGTTGTACATGTGGTGCGGATATGGAGCCTGCAAATACGGATAGTTCTGCGGCATGTACTGATACCCCATGTAGTTCCCTCCGTACTGCACTGAATGTGGCTGCTGGTAATGCATAGGCAGCGCTTGTTGAGGCATGGCCTGTGCGCTCTGCACGTTGCTTCCCGCTTGCGAACTCGGTGCTGCACTGGGTCCTGAAGATACAATCATGGGACTCACCCCCTGTGCATTGCAACCACCCACATCACAAATCAGAAATCCATCTCCGACTCATCATCCTCCCCACCTCAACCAGTGCACAATCATCACACGCCTAAATCAACACAATCAAACCCAGCTCCTCACCTCCTGAGATGATGGCAGAGAAGGAGCTGCCATCAGCCCAATGTTTCCACTGTACTTGCTGCTCGTGTTTGCAGGCACGTATGGAGGATACAGCCGATCCGCCTCTGCCCCACGAAATGCCGAAGTGTAGTAACTCGTCGTGGGGTCGTAAGTGGGCTGCGTCACCAACCACCAACTCCGTCAGAACACACCCAATCACACGCACAGTCCAATCCCACAGATTCCAGAACAGGCAATCACTCCTCCCACAGCTAATAAACCTGTAGAAGGAGAATGGAAACACCCCTACCAGTACCGCTACGGGAAGGAACAACCTCCGTAATCACCATGTCCCCAGAAAAAAGAAACATAAACATGCATATCAGAAGCCCAAGCCCACAAAAACGCAATTCAACACACCACAAGGCCTTTCACGTACCACCATGCTCGGAATCCGAGATACATCCTGAGCCTGCGGCTCTGCTTGCTCGTACCCGTACTGCCCACCCGGCATCTGTGGCATCAGCCCAAACCCTGGGTAGTTTGACGCTCCCAAGAAGTATCCGGGGCTCTGCTGCACCACTGCATCCGCTTTGCTGTGCTGCTCCTGAGCTACAACTACCGGAGCTGGGTGAGCCACAGACAACGTCTCCGCGCTACCACTCATGTTCTCCACTGCTGTCGACACTTGTTCGTGCCCATACGACTGTCCCATCTCCACTTGCGTTTCCACACTGCACCCCACCAGTCATAACCTCAATATCAAATAACCAAACACACACCAGCATCATAATAGGTGCCCCCCATCCTCCACTCTTGTACACAACCGGCCTCCACTAGACATAGGCATATTCTTCAACCAAACACAAAACTCCAAGCACAAGAACAAAAGCCAGCTTTACCACCCATCTATCACAAGCTCACCTGGCAGGAGCAGCCTGCTCCACAGGACTCTCCTCTGCCGCAATCGCCTCCACATGCGTTGCCTTCTCCACTTCCTCCAGCCCAAAGCTCGTTCCAAAACCCGTGTTGAAGTCCGCTCCAAAGCTACCGAAGCTCAGGTGTGACCGATCTGCCTCTGGCACTCGAAAATGAGTCGGTATTATCACCGGCTCGTCATCCTGTAGGTTCAGTGCCTGATACGATTGAACCAACATCGTTGGGTCCACCGCCCCGACAGACTGTGAACCGCCATCTGATACTGAGCTCTGCCCCGGAGCCTTCGCCTTCCACTCCAATCCAACACCTGCTGCAACTGCCAGTCCACAACCTAAAACCAGTCAGTCCACCGACTCACACACTGCACACCACTGCCTTCCAAACACTGCAAAATGCCCATGCGACATCACGCCTAATCCTCGCAACCATCTCATCCCTACCTTTCTGTGTGCCCACCGGCTGTTGTGGGGGTGCATACAAGGGCCGACCGCTGAACTGGCTGCCGCCCAGTGCACTCAGCCCTCCAGACTGCTGCCCTTCTGTGCTAGAAGTAGCCTCTTCCACATCCACCTCTGGACTGGGTGCCGGCGAAAACACCGGAGGGGGAGAAGACAGTCTCTGCACCGGGACCTCCACCTCCGCCGTCTCTACATCGTTCGTCTCTGCTGCTCCTGCCACAGAACTCGGTTCCGACAAAGGAGCTTCTGCCACCGTCATTTCAGACCCCAAGCTTGCTTCCACACCGGACGTACTTGAGCCGATGGGTCGCTGGTTACCAGAATCTACAGAAGAGTCCAGCACAGGGTCCGCACTGGACGAATAAAACTCCGATGCTTCAGATGATTGTACAGAGGGCGCTGCCGCTGGATACGATGGGCTCACACTGGCTTGGGCGCTAGGAAAGGCAGGAGAAGCGCTCGGAGCCTGGAAGCTGGGCGCAGGGGCTGCACGTGCTTTCAAAATGTCTGCCATTGTGCCGCCCCCAGACGCCCAGGCCCCTTGTGGCGCCGGTGCAGGCCTCACATACCCACTGCTTCCGTTGGCCACTCCCGAAAAGCTCCCACTGGCCTGTGCTTGTGGTGCTGCGGCTGGTTGAGCAGGTGCAGACGACGGGACAGACCTGTCAATTGCATCGTAAACCTGCGTCAGTTCCAGCATCTTTGCCGTAGACACCCATCTTTAAAACAGGAGGCCCACAAAAACACCATGCCTCTTCCTAATTTTAACAATCCCGACCAGAGATAGGAAGCTGCAATGAAGACCAGTTAGCACTCTCGCTCCACTACATCACCGTACAAATCAATGCCAGCTAAAGCATAGCGGTGGCCAATCGACACACAAACTTACGTCGGCACGGTGGATGATGGCTTAGCTGCACCGATGGCAGCACTGGCGTTGGAAACTGCACTGGACCCGCGCGCACTCAGGTGAATGCCATTTTCCCTTCCATACGATCGACCTCGCCCCATACCTTGCTCTGACAAATTCCACAACCAAAACCCCAATTAGAAAACGGCTGAGCAGACCTAACTCACGCATACTCTTTCTTTCCTGAAACCGAAGCAGCATCCTGAATTACAAACCGATCATCACTCCTCACACATGCTGCCGCACAGTACCATCCTTTGTGACAGGCGAAAAGCCCACACAAAAAGTTACTACACACCCTACATTTTACAACTCCTCATCCAATATGATATACACATGCACGCATTCACACGCCCAGCATTCACACTTACCCTGTGAACCGAAACGAGGCAACGAACTTCCTCTTCCACCGCCACTGCGTCCACCTCCCCTTCCATAATTGCCCCCGCTCCCAGCTCGCCCCCTCCCATCCATGCTGCCCTCCTTCGATGCCCCACTCTGCAAGGAAATCAACGTGTCAGCAACCTAGTTTCACTCCTTTACACTCTTTACACTCAATCTCGGCCCTCGCAGAACAGACACACAGCTCGCATGTTAAACACAATCACTCACGTCTTTCTTCTTGTCCCGCTTCCTCTTCACCTCGTGAAAGGGGTCTGCGACATCACAAACCAACCGTTAGCACCTCCTCTCAACTCACTCACTTCACCCTACACCGCCTTCCCAACACAGACACTGATCCTCCTAATGCAGAAACCTCACAAAACAAAGGTCAGAAAAGAAAAGGTCCACAAATAGCACGCTGACACAAAGGGTGGGTGGGTGCGGCTCCAATACCTCCTGCAAAAATCAACCAAAAAGACAATACACATATCAACGACTCTGCCCACTGTCTCCGGAAAAATAATATCACCCTCGGCAAAAACAAAAAAAACTGAACTCCACCACTCATCCGAACCGGGGTTTTGCCGACTAAACTGCCATCAATGTCTAAAACCTAACAGGCACGAAATCAACAGCTCTATCAACCACTCTACCCACAGGCTCCTCCACCACCAGAAAAAAGAACATCAATGAGTAAAACAACTCCACCCGACCAAACTCTCGTCAACGTCTAGAACCTAAATGCCCATCAACCGAATGGGCGACAATACGAACAATCCAGTTCCCCATAATCATTTACGTTCGTGCCACTGAATTCATTTTCTCAAATGCTCCAACCAGTACTCTGAACCCTCAATGGAGAGCGCGTAAAACCCTACCAGTGCACCACGGCATTACATTGACATTCACTCGACAATCGAGTAATAGGGTTCGTTCGCTCGTAATATCGAGAAGTAGGGTTCGTTCGTGGACAACGAATGCAAATCAGCACTCGCATCGCATTAGGTTTTCCTCTCAACGATCGGGCGTGGGCGTACCTTGGTTGAGCAGGCGCTGCGCAGTCTCGTTGGGGTCCATGTTGCACTCTTTGAGCATGGCATAGATCTCCTCCTCGCTGTTGCCCACGACCTCCTTGAGGTCCTGCACCACTTTCTTGGTGCTGGCCGGAATCTCGACCCTACCGGTGGTGGTACTCATGATACCCACCCGCGATGGCCGCACCTCCACAGCACAGCAGTGGGGAATTGGGGAGGCTTTAGGGTTAGGAGGGGGGAGGAGACGGAACGACTGAAGAGGAAGCGGGAGTGGCTATGGCTATGGTGGAGGCACGGGAATGGGAAGACGGACAATTGCTTGAGGAACGCCGTGAAGGCGGTAGGGCGGGAGCCTTCAGTTTGGAGCCCCAAACCCTAAGTTAGTTTCCCTCTTTCTGTCACACTCACTGGCTGCACCCGGGGAGGCAGGTCGACTGAGGGGCTTTAGACTTATCTATTGATGTGGAATTTTGATGCCCCGGCCTTTTCCACGTATATATTGCCAACACTATCGTAGCCTGGATTTTGTCCTCACTGGCTTTTTACTCCATTTAGTGACTTTATACCTCATAGTCATAGTGTCACGAATTGCCACGCTGGAGAGATTGAGAGAAAATTTGAGAGACATGAATTTTTTTTAATTCATTTTGTGCCACATGGACCCCCTTGTGGGGGTGCCACGTGGCACATAGAAAAATTTAGAAAAAAAGTTTAAAAAAGTTTAAAAAAAAGGAAATATTTCCAAATACCAAATACGTGCATGAAAAAACCGAAATATGAAAGAGAAAGTTTACTGAGTTCCAAAAAAAGAGTTTCAGAAATGTTCACATATGTTCAGAAGTTCCAAACTAAAAGCCGTGATCAAAGTCACGATTCTGCATAAAAACCGGAATATACATTGGTGTGGATCTAGTGTGTGGGACCTCTTCGCGGTCAACAAGAACACCGTGTTGTGGTGTTCGTTGCACCTCCTGACTATCCTCAATGGTGATAATAGTGTCATGCACAGCCCGCGGCACCTCATCCTCAATGCAAACGTCGTAGTCATGCAGAGCACCTTCGTGTGCTCCATTCAAATCCGTGGCCAACTGTTGCCTCCCTAACTCTCGAAGCCGCGAGCCTGGAGTAGTGTTCTCAAAAAATATCTGACATATGTCATCCATTTCAAGAGTGCTTGGAGATATCATGCACTTCCAAATAACGGCAGCTCTGTTGTAATCCATGCCTCCCTGCCGTACCGGTACTACCCACGAGGCAGAGGGAAGATAAGTGCCGGTCTTAAGCATTTGAAGAAGCACACCAGGAATGGTATTTCCCAGGAGCTTCTTTCCCTTGAACTGGTTCCACACCGCAACCTTCTCAACAAGATTGGTATGTGTCAGAACAACTTTGTTCTTTGCAAACGGTGTGCCATATTTGACATATTCGTCAATGCCCTCCTGCATCATATCATCACTGATATTTCGATGAACAAATTCAAAATGATCCTCACCGCGGTCTTTCACACAGTAACCCACCATTCCAATGAATGTGTGGAGACCAGTGCCACGAAGCACTTTTGAAGCCACGTGGTGACCGGGTGGGGCTGTGAGTGGATCATCCCAACCCAAATACTTCTTAATGAGCTTACTAACCACTTGAGCTCTTGTGGACATGATTCGAATGACCATTTGAAAATAAAGTCTCATAAGAGCACCTCCTCTTTCAATCGAACAGATGCCCGCAATGCATTCTTTGTCTATGAACTCCTCAATCTTTGCAAGCAAATGCAAGGGAATATCAGTTGATCCCACAGCAATTGTGACACTGATATCCAAGGCTGTTCGTGGAGTTTCGCGTCTAGGAGCACGGGGCTTCTTCACGGTTGCAACTGCTCTCGCAGCTGCACTTGTAGAGGCCTCTGCAGTTTTTGGACCTTCTGCAGTTTGGGAGGCTTTCTTAGAGATTTTAAGGGGCTTTTGGGAGGGTGGACGCTTTTTAGCAGCTGCAACTATTTGTGCAGACACAGCTGCAGCTCTTTTTAATGGAGAGCTTGAGGGTGAACCCTGAGGTGTCTTTGCTCCAAGATGCAGAGCCAAGGCTGAAACTTTAGCATCTGGGGCCTTTTTTTTTCGAGCTTCAGCCTTCATTGCTTGTGAGGTAGAAACCATTCTGCCTGTCTCTTTTCCTGCAGTCACACACATTGACATCTGATGAGCTTAGAAGGACTGCCCAATTAGAAAGAAGAAATTCAGAATTTTACAAAAATTTAAAAAAGTAAAAAAAAAAAAAAAAAAAAAAAAAACGCACCTGCGCCTTGTCTCGCCGATCGCAGATACCTTCTCCTCCCGATCGGTCCTCGACCTTCTCCTCCGCCTGTTCACAGTTTTGCAAAGACAGAACTCCTTGCTCAAACAGATCCGCCCTCACAAAAACATAATTTGATAAAAAAAATTAAGAAAAGAAAAATTAAAAAAATTTACGGACCTTCCTGCGGCGTCTGCGCTTGCTTCGACCTCCGACGTCTCCGTCTCCGTCGCCTGCTTACGGTCTCAATCCGATCTGAAACTTCTCGACGCTCTCTCAAACTCCCGAACTCTGAAACTCCGTCTCTCAAAAATCTGAAACTCAGTCTCTCCGAAACTCCGAAAGTCACTCCGTCTCTCAAAAATCTTGAGCGATCTTCACGTCACTCCGTCCCGACAGTCTCCGATCTAAACTCTTCAGCAAGCGCCTCTCAAAACTCACTCCCGATCTCGCCGAACTCTGCAAATCTCCCGACCTCTCCGACCTCTCCCAAAACTCTCCGACCTCTCCCGACCTCTCCGACAGTCGATCGATCTCGTCGAACTCCTAGATCCCCATTCGGCGAAAACACTCCGATCTCCGAACACACCGAACTGTCCGAACACTCCGATCTCCGAACACACCGATCTGTCCGAACACTGTGATCTCCGAACACACCGATCTGTCCGAACACTCCGATCCCTCTGAACACTCCGATCTCTCCGAACAGATGCGAGAGAGATGCGAGAGACAGATGCGATAGAGACAGACAGAGAACTCAGAGACAGAGGCTGAGCCTATGCAGTCCCATCAGTGTATGCAGTCATCATCAGGCCCCGTCATACGCCCCGTCAGCGCCCCGTGGAGCCCCTCAGCGCCCCCGTGGACCCCCTAAAAATGCAAAGATGCATAATAATGCAGAAATTACGTGTACCCCCCTCTTGCCTACGTGGAGGGGCTACTTTTTTTTCTTTTTCAATTCAGGGGCCCCGTGTTTTCCGGCCACCACCAATTCTGACTTTTGAGGTCAGAGTGTGACCTACTCTAATTTGCCCTTGTTAGTTTTTCAATATACTATAGATATAAACTACCCTATATGGATTACAAAAATTATTCCTTAAAAATAAGTGTCAATGTTTCTATTTGGATATTATTTTTTCAAAAAATATGTTTTTAATGGTGTGAATGATAATTCTGAAGGTCATACTATAGGATTTCAGTTCTATTTATATATAAACATATGTATATGTATGTATGTATGTATGTATGTATGTACATTTATTTTATTTATGTTTTTATTTACTCATTTATTCTTTTATTCTTTAATTTCTTTTTGTTTCTTTTATTTTTGAAGCACACGAGTTGCTTTGCAACCAGTGGTAAAGCTGACGAGTTGCTTTAGGCAATGTATCGCTGGGAGTTTCCATCGAGTAGAATGGTGTTTTTAAGTCTGGATCAATTCTTAATTTGAGTCACTCACATAACATTCTATTAAGGACATTGTTGCACCTTCAAATCTCAGGCATCTGTCAAGGGATTGGAGGAATCACAAAGCATTTTGTTTAATTTCAGCTAGGCAAAGCAAAGAGGGTTGAGAGGTGAATTATTTTATTCGCAATTTCTGTACAATGTAATAGGTGTAATAGGGGCTTAGGAACGTTATGTATATGTTGATATTTCTTGTAATGTAAAGTCAAATTTCAACAAGATTCTTTTTTGAAAAGCTAAACATTATTTTAATTTATAATCATGTCGTTGATTTCAAGACCATTGTAGATAAAGAATCTATTGAGGATCTAAACATAGTTTACCATAGTGCGTCCTTTTTTAAGGTTAGCTTCCTTATAAACATTTGTAATGAGTTTTTTTGTAATATTGAACAACATTTTATGTTAAATGTGAAAATTAGTTATTTAGTCTTTAGACACCCTCAAGGGCACCCTAATTGTATGTTGATTTGAAAATCATAATAATGCATCAGAAGTGTTAGAGTATAAGACTATGTGGGTTATGATCATAGAGGGGTGGTTAGAATTTACATAACCTTTGATTTATGCAATTGTATATTCCTTGCTCCATTCCCGGCTCCATTAAGCTCCAAACCTTGACTACGTGTCTAGTGATCATACCTTGATGTTAAGATCTGGCTTCCTTTGTTTTTCCACCTATATTAATCATCTCACTCGAGTATTGATCACACTTTGTGCCCCCTTGCCACTTCCTTTGTCATGGTGAAGTTTACTCGTGTGTATTAATGATATTTCATTCTTTTAGTAGCATCAAACATGACTTGCTAGCCAACTTAGTATGTCGCGCACCCACAATGTTAGCTCCCAGCTTGTCCCAGGTCCATCACCTTGTAACTCTCACACTTAACCCTTAAACGGCTTGAAAGTCCTTTGCGGCTGTATAATAAATTATGTATTCATTGGCATTTGATTAACCCTTTAGTGCCCAAAGTAGTTCTGGAGAAACTACAGTTTTTAGATGATATATTTTGAAATTTTCTCTCTTGAAATTAGAAATTCTATTAACAATATTCAACTGTATCAATGTAAGCATAGCTTAATGAAACAAGTTTTAATTAGATCTTGGTCATATCGGATCGTTGGATTGGAAGATTATAGTATGTCTTTGAACTGTATGATGCACACTCAAAAATGAGATTTTGGGGGGTATATGACTTCAAAGTTAAATAGAATTTTGGTTAAATTTTCAAAAATGAAAGTGAAGATGTTCAACAATGACTTGTGTCAACACCTCTCCATTGCAATCATTCATGTCAAAAACGGATTCATACATAATTATTGTGAATTTTATAAGTGAGAGTGACTTATCTATGTACAGTTTAGGACAAAATTTATATGTTAAAATAAGAAAGGAGTTGGTACATTGATCAAGATCCGAATACATACATTGATGGAACATGAACAGGAGAACACAATTTAAAAATAAATACAAGTTAACAAACTTTCAAATACAAGAAATACCGCATAGCACATGTGTTTTATTTGTAAGTATTTGTTGTATTTTGAGGTATTTGCAGTATTTTGGTGTTTTGTACATAAGTATTTGGATATTTAAGAAAGTCAGATTTCAAATTTTCTTTTTTGCATCATTTGTATAATCAAAAGTTACACTTCTGAACTTTTGATTATTCAAAAGTTACACTTATGTATAACTTCATACACCAAACTGAGATGGTTCACAAATTTTACAGCATTTCATTTTTTGATGATCTGGTGACCACTTACTGGTTGTCTCGACACTAAAGGGTCAATATAACAATGACCAAACACGGCTTTTCAATTCAAAATAAAATTAATAATCATAATAATATATGTTACAATATATCATAATTCATATATTAAATCAGGATTCAACAATTGTAAGACTAAATACAAGTTTTAAAGAAGGACCCCAAGGGCCTTTCAAGGGTTAAGTCCCACAAGACAACATGAAATGTCATTTGATGACATGGGACAAAACTTCTACAAATGTTCAAGCGCTCAGTGATGGCACTATTTGCCATTAACACTAATCGCCCTTAATTGATGCTCAATTCTTCAATAGGTCCTTAGTTCTCACTTTGAGATTTACAATGCAAGACTTACTACTCAAGACACCACAGTAGTAGCTTAATGTGGAATAGGACATCTCCTAATTGGTGTTAAGAGGTGCAACCAAGAACTTCACAATGCCAAAGGTGAGGGAGTGAGGTCTCAACACTAGCCTCACCTCTTGGAAGCCATCGCAACTCACATTAGCACTATGCGGGAGTGAAGAAGGAGACCACTCCTCGTCATAGTACATGTGATAACACAAGAGACAAACCTTTGGGAAAGAACTACAAAGGCTCTTCCTCCCAAACATAGAGGAGAGACAAAAGATGTCTTTCTTCACCCTGAGCTTTTTTTTCATTCACATGTGAGATCAACTCATGCATATTTTTATGAAATATCATCAATGTCAAGAGGTTTTTCCTTTATCTATAATGTTTTTTCAATTCTTTTTTATCCACTGTCTCTTTAGCACAACCATGATTTGTTATAGTTCCAAAAGTCACCATGTCTTTTATAACTTTATATCGGGACACATCAAGAAATATCATATTTAACTCCAATAATATCATCTCTTTCAATAAGGTTTGGATTTAATAGTCACAACTTTGTTTCATGTTCTAACCAAGGCACGATTCCCATTTCATTGAAAGGAACCTTGAATCCCGCCCTCAATGTTCATTGATTTCATGAATCTCCAAACAATGAACTAGATAAAAAAAATTAAAAAATGATTTTATTTTCACACCCTTAAATACACTTGAATATAACCTTCAAATGTGTGGTGTAAATAAATATTGTTATACACAACAAGATCGAGTACCATAAACCATCATCAAATTTGCAATCAAAACCAAAAAAGAATGTATAACATACACACCTTCAAGATGAAAATTGGTAGACTTGTATAAAAAAAAGTATGGATGAAAACGGTGAATTGAATGAAAATCTATATGCATGAAAAGTGGTGGACTTTGATGAAAACCTAAATGGATGAAACCTTGCCGCCTGCCCTAGCAAGTTGCACTACAATGATGGCATGTCAAAACACTCCTCCGGACGACGATTGCCTATTGCATTGAGCCTAGCCGTTCACCTCTAAACTGTCCACCTCCATACTTTGAGAGAGTTCACCTCAGCCTCGAGACCATTCATCTCTACCTCACACCTCGACACCGTTCACCTCCATACACAATAGTCCTCTTTTGCTTCATTTTGCCTCGAAATATAAAACCCACTAAAGTAGAATTGAACCAACAATATAAAATTGTTGATACTAAACATTTAGGACTTTCACAAATCCATGCAACACCCACAAACTAAGCTAGCCTCAACTCAAAAATTTGCTACAACATAAAACATGAAAGAAATGATTATTTACTACTTAGTGAATAACAAAAGCATCTAGGGGGTTTTAAAGGTAGGGTGACTACAAATATGTAGTAACATTTTGCATTCTGACGTGTAGTAACCATGTAGTAACGTTTTACATTTTTTTGACCTATTTAAATGACAATTTTATGGTGTCGGAAACTAGATTTGAGAATATTGAAGCAATGATTCAATGGAATTATGAAATCACCATCTCCTCAAATATCCAACAATTATATTTCTAAAATCAGTAAGTTGTTCGAGACATAATAAAATATAGTATACCTTTTGTTTTTGTAGACTAGGAGACTTGCTATTGGTGATATATACAAAATATATATTTTCTTGAAAAATGAATTTCCTAAAGAATTGGGCTTCTTTCATAATTATTTTTTGCCGATCTTACCTACCAGCTATAATAGTCATATTGATGGTAGTTCTTTTATCTCCATCTCAACAATTATAAAAGCATCTCGACCAACAACTCTAAATTACACTATGAAAGTCATCCAAAAATTGTAGTGCGTACCATGTAGCTCCCCACCAACATCACTCAATCTATATATTAAGACATGTTGTTTGTTTTGTTACAATGAGATCTTCTCGACCATGTGTCCGCCGACCACATTCTTGGTACTGTCAGAAAGCTCTCGAGGAGGAGGGATGCACGGAGTTCATTTCGTCGCATTTGGATCTATTGTGTGAAATTTATGGATTTTTAAAACAAATATCGTCACTTTCAAATGAATTAAATTATGAAAAAATGGTAAAAGAGGTTGTTTGTTTTGTTACGTTGAGATCTCCCCGACCTTGCGTCTTCTGGCCGCATTCTTGGTACCGTCAGAAAGCTCTCAAGGAGAAGGGGTGCACGAAGTTTGTTTTGTTGTGTTTGGACATATGGTGTGAAAATTATGGATTTTAAAACAAATTTCTTCACTTTAAATTGAATTAAATTATGAAACATGGAATATGGAGTTTTTTATGTCATTCTTGGCATTGTCGGAAAACTCTTGATGAGTAGGGGTGCATGAAAGTTGTTTCATAGTTTTTGGACCTACGTTATGAAAGTTATGGATTTTTAATAAAATTTCGTCGTCATAAATTGAATTAAATTATGGATAAATTATTCTAAAAAGCACAAGAAAAAGAAAAACCACGGGAATCATGGAGAACACACGGGAATACGAGAAATATTGAGAACATGGAGAACGCACGGGTACATTAGGAACGTGGGGAACACACATGTACGTAGGAAACACACAGGTACAGAGAGAACACCAAAAACACAAAGGTACACAAGGAGCACAAAGGACATGAGAAACACATGGTACATCTGGGCCAACGACACAGAGCCATACTAGTTAGACTAGGAAAATAGTAAGTAAGCCATACACAAGTCACCACACATGAATTGTGCACTCGTGATGTGCAATTAACCCTTAAAGGACATACAAAGCCCTTTCGGCTTGGTTTTCTCAATTTTTCAAATCACTTTGATCATGAATTGCTAATAATGGAGAAATGGCATTATCCATGACAAGAATAATATATACCTACATTTTTAGAATGTAAATTACTTCTATATTTTGAGGTTAAAACTCAAAAATACTCCCTTCTTTCTAAATTTGGAAATGACGCTTAATCCCTAACTACCCAACGTTCATTTTTTGAACAATGTACAGATTTCATCCAATTTTTCTCATCCGTCATGCACTTTTTGTAATGTGGATTTTTTACTATAGATTTTATGGGAAGTTAGCTTCATGCATGTGTGATCCAATTAGAATAGGGAAGATTTGTGAAATTTTTATGCCTCATTTCATGTTGCATTGATTCACCAAAAAATTCTAAAATCTTAGTTCAAAAGTGTTCAAAAGTGCTCTTGAAACACTCATAGAATGTAGTAATCAAAAAATCTCCAAAAATCACTACACTTGGAGTATTACATTTCAACCCATCATAACAAATTTCATCTACAAATTGTCATTATCTTGTTCGTAATCGAATTACAAAATAATTTTGAATTTTAAGTTTCAAAAAATATACAAAAATATTGGTGATAGCAATCATAGATCTAACCGCATGGATAGAATCTAAAATTCATAATGTACAACTTTTATTCATACATCAAGTTCAAAATATCCCTCTTTGATGCATTTTATAATGCATCTTTGCAAAACTGCCCAATTTGCAGAGGGCTATGGGCATTTCGGGGTTAAGGGTTAAGCAGAGAAGATACACTAGCTTGAGTTGTTTTGAAGGTGGTTGTATTCAGTGTCTCCCTCCAAATAAATTGTTGACCAAACCTGGCCATGCATATCCATTTTTCCAGAGCCAGAGAACTATCCAGAGTGCTGGAGATGCTCTAACTTAAGATAGTAAAGTCCTCTCTCTGGTGTCCACCACTGTAACGGTAAAGACGATTTGCTTGGTGTGATAGATGAGAAGTTTGAGGCTACACATAATTTCCTCTCAAAAGGAAGCACAAGAAAGCCTCAGCCGCAGATACAATATCATCTACAAATGGAAGAAGGATTACAGGGGAAACCTCAAATGTAAATCTAGGGGCCAGGCTCTGTGAAATGAATTCATTGGCGTGTTGTGACACAATACATAAGAAGGGAGAACCTACCTAACTGGAACCATTAAATTTGGTGGGATCAAAATCATCTTTCATAAACCTACTCTTTCTTTTCTTCTTTCTTCTTGTGCACTTTCTTCCACTCTTCAGCGCTATCAATGACCTCTCCAGTTTTAAGCAAATATCTAACCCTGGTCCCATCCTCCAGAGTCTTGTGACCTACCCTGCTCGCTACCTTGGCGGTTTTAGAGTACAGCATAACATTGGAACTGTGAACAGGCGCTTCCACCTGCGAGACAAAGACACCATTTCAATTATTCACCAAGCAAGCTCTTTCTCAAACACTAGTACTATGATTCTTTCAAAACATGCACTGAATCCTCGATCTCAAGAGGGAATTTAAAACGATAAATTCAATCAATCATGTTGTGAAAAACAGAATTCAGATGGGACAAGTTTTACATCACTGAAATCGGTGAAGAACATTGCATATGTTGGTCAAAAAGAAAGAAAATTTGAACAAAAGGAAGTGCACATAGGACTTACTCAAAACAGCTTAAAAAAAACACATGAGGTAATGATGTGGAAAGAATGGGCGAACCTGAATGATTTGACCGGTTTCTCCCTCAGCTTTGCCTTTCACGTGCTTAGTCTTCAAGTTCACATCCTTGAGCAAGACCTTGCTGTTGTGTGTGTACAGTTGAGTGACGGTGCTAATTTTCCCCTTGTCATGACCTGCAATCACCTTCACGGTGTCTCCAATCTTTACGTGCAACTTCAACACCACAGGTAAACTGTTCTCTTTCACTTCCTTTCTCTCCCATCGCTTAATCTGTCCTCAGTAAGCAATCAATTCAGCAGTCAGACAGAGGTTTATATCAAATAACATGACAAGTCCTCTCATCCTCCTGGACCTTACCACATATATAATTTGAAAACTTCAAGTGTAGGCAGGTTCCGTAGCGTACAGACATTGTAAAATATATCCGGTAACGGAGGAAATACACTACCCCTGGCCGTGCCCTAATTAACATATTACGGACTCCACGCAAATGTGGATTATGTATTGACAACATCACTGTAGAGTTGACCTAGAAACTTGACAAGTTACAAAAACTCATTACTATTACATGAATTGGTATCCACATTTAGCGGTCGAATTTTCAAGCTAATTATTTTTTAATGAATTCTCAAGAACCAGTGATTACAAAATTTCGAAACACTCCAACAGAGCTTTGACAGAAAACCCTGAACTACAGTTCAAAATATAAGAGAGAAACAAATGTAGAGTTGACCTAGAAGCTTGACAAGTCACATTCCATTTTCAAAAACTCGCTACTCTTCACATTCGGATTTTCAAGTCAAAAGAACAATTTTAATTCAAGAACCGGCGATGACTTAAAATTTGAAACCCTCCAGCAGAGCTTGAAAAAAGAAAACTCACCGCCATACGAATGTTGGTACTCGGCTTGGGAGACACCTGTAACCCAACCCCAGAAACATTGTAAGCGTCTAATCCACATCACATCCTTGACCAAAAAACAAACCCTCGAAACCAGAGAAGGCTCTCTCCCTCTCTCTCTATTCTTGTGTCATTCTCACATTCATTGAGACCCGCTTGAATCCTACGTGGAAATTGTATTGCCGCACTAAAGGTACTACAACCACCGTCGCACGAGAGGAGAAACACCTAATGCAGCAAACCCAAGGGGGTTGTAGAGAAAACAGGGAGAGAGGGATACCTGTGAGGCAGGGCGCGGCGTGTTGAGCGCCATGCCCATGAAGCCATTGGACAAGGAGTCGAGCTGGACCGGGGATTGCATTGTCATGGCCATGGCGCCCCTCCTGCTGAGTGAAAACGAGCCGGTCCGCCGCTCTGCTTGCTGCTGCTGGTTCTGCAATTGCGTGAAGCTCTGCAATCTCGTCTGGCTCAAGAAGGAAGGACGAGCGAGAGAAGGTCGAAGTGGATAGCCTTCGGGCTTTCTCCAATCC
This sequence comes from Pohlia nutans, assembly GCA_022496805.1. NCBI lineage: Eukaryota > Viridiplantae > Streptophyta > Bryopsida > Bryales > Mniaceae > Pohlia > Pohlia nutans. The sequence goes on along the minus strand of CM040092.1, from coordinate 9,657,364 downwards.
ACCCGTCGTGGTGGATGAATGTTCTGGATGAATGTGTTGGATGAAGCGGCCACCAGTGGATAATTCTGTGCAGGGCGTTTACCGGCTCCAAGAGCATCTCCACTCGCATGGCATAATTTCATCACCATAACCCGTAAAGAAAATGGCTTACCTGATTCCCCACACTCAAAATCTCTTTTAACTCTACTTTAACCCCTAAACGTCCAACCGTCCAGAAAGTGAACGATGTACAAAATCACATACAGTTTTTCATCTATCATTGGCTTTTTGCAGCGTGGATTTTTTACTACATATTTTATGGGAAGTTAGTTTCATGTATGTGTGATCCAATTAGAAAGGGGATGATTTTTGAAATTTTTATGCCTCATATCATGTTGTAGTGATTCACCCTAAATTTTGAAGATTTCAATATAGAGTGATCTTAAAAAAATCAACTCATAAAATTCAGCAACCAAAAAATCTCTGAAAATCACTACACTTAGAGTATTACATTTCAACCAATCACAACAAATTTCATATACAAATTGTCAATATCTAATTCATAATCAAATTTCAAAAGAATTTTTAGTTTCAAGTTTCAAATTCTATACAAAAATATTGGTGATAGCAATTGCAGAGCTAACTATATGGATAGAATCTAAAATTGATAATGTACAACTTTTATTCATACATCAAGTTCAAAATATCCCTTTGGGTTGCATTTTATGATGCATCTTTGCAAAACTACCAAATTTGGAGAGGGTGAGGACATTTCCGAGGTTAAGCATCATTCTCTTTTCAATTTTATTTGGTTCTATTCTAATAATTTTAGATGGCTTAAATATGTTTGTTCTGGCATTTAAAAAACTCCATTTGATTCTGTGGAGTAGACGTTCGGAGCAAGCTTCTTTCAATAAAAGTGGGCGCATGGGGTTTAGTATGTCTTTTAACTCTTAAATGCCCACAACCCTCTCCAGATTGGGTGGTTTTGCATAGAAACATTCTAAAATGCAACTAAAAGGGAGATTTTGAACTTGATGTATGAATAAAAGTTGTACACTATAAATTTTAGATTTTATCCATGCCGTTAGATCTATGATTGCTATCACCAATATTTTTGTATAAATTTTTTGAAACTTAAAATTCAAAATTATTTTGTAATTCGGTTACAAACAAGAAATTGACAATTTGTAGATGAAATTTGTTATCGTGAGTTGAAATGAAATACTCTAAGTCTTGTGATTATTGGAGATTTTTTGATTGCTACATTCTATGAATTGACATTTTCAAGAGCACTTTTGAACACCTTTGAACACATTTGAACTAAGATTTTAGAAATTTTAGTGAATCAATGCAACTTGAAATGAGGTATAATTGTTTTACAAACCATCCCCATTTTAATCGGATCACACATGCATGAAGCTAACATCCCATAAAATCTATAGTAAAAAATTCACACTACAAAAAGTGCATGACGGATGAGAAAATTTGGACAATGTACAAAATGGACGCGTGGGCAGCTAGGGGTTAAGGGTTAAAACTTCAACACTACCATATTTTTCCGTCATGGCCATAAAATTAATATTAAAAGAAAAGCCCAAATCTTTAGAAAATTGTTTTATAAAACAAAAATCTAATTATTTATGGTGAAAATCAATATCTTGAAGAATATTCACAAAATTTGACATTTGTTGAACATCGATTTTCAAAATGAATAATTACTTTGTATGTCAGACGATGAGGTACAGTTGTGGGGGACACTTACTTAGAGTAGGTCATATACATAACCCATTGTTGCAACTCACTATATTAACCTTTAACCAATCACTTGTCTCCTAGTGTACACAAATAAACTGAAATTTCATCATTTATTATCCAACCTACTTATTGTAGAACCACAACATTTTTTTGGACATTTTCCGAGACAAAAAGAATATTTCAGCGCGTTCGAGCATTAATTGTACTAGCTTTTCATTCAATAAATGTCATCTTCATCTATTCTGAAAGACGGATGGCGATGCTCTAAGAGCATAGAACACGCAATTCGCTATTTACGCACTTGACCATATAATCATGCACTTGGTCCCTAGGCGCATTAAAAAATAAAATAAAATAAAAAATCTTTGAAAAATAGCAATTTTGTCTTTTTACAATCCTTTACTTTGTAAACAAACAATTCATTTTTATTTATTTTTATCCTTATCTTTATCTTTTCTTTTATCTTTTCTTTTATCTTGATTTCTTTCTTGTCTTCCTTCTTGTCTTTCTTTCTAACTTTCTTCTTGTCTTCCTTCTTAACTTTCTTCTTGTCGTTTTTTTTTTCTTCTGTTTTTTCTTCATTATTTTCTTTCCATTTTAGCCTTGTTTTATGCAGTCGCAAATCCCACATTTGCACTAAGGGTTTTTTTTGGTTTTTTTGGATATTTTTGTATTTTATTTTTGATTGTTTGTTTGTTTGTTTGTTTGTTAGTTAGTTGTCATTCGTGTCGCTAAACCCTACCAAAAAAAGAAGGAAAAAAATTATAAAAGAAAAAAAGCAGGGTGGGACAGCCGCCAGCTGAACCCTAAACACCGGCGGAAAAAGAAAAAGAAAAAAGAAAAGAAAAAAAGAAAAAAACCTTTTTTGTTTTCTTTTTTACTTTTTAATCTCTTTTTTTGACTATTTTCAGCCGTTAGGTGCGCGGCCGGGCACCTTAATCTCTTCCCTCTTCCTCCCCTCTCCTCATATAATAAATAAAAATAAAAACAAACATTTAGGATAGGAAAGCTGCAACCTGAACCTTAGTCAACAACGGAAAAAATCAAAATTAAGAATAAAAATAAAAATAAATCGCTATTCCTAGCCGTTGGATGCGCGGCTGCGCATTAATCCCGTCCATTTCCCTCTCCCTTCCTTCTCCCTTTCCTTTCCCTCCCCTCTCCCATATATAAGTGACAATACTCTGTCTCCCCTCTCTCCAATATGTATGAGGAGAAGGGAGGGAGAAGGAGAGGAAGCCTGACGTGGATGACGATTTGCCACGTCAAACTGCGAATTTTGAATTTTTGGTATTTTTTACTGGTCATTGAATATTCACTGCTAATCAACAATTTCCCAAAGCATACGGACCTTGTTGAGGCCCCATATCTCCCCTAGTGCTGACAGATCTTCAACAATGAAGTACAAAAAGATGAATGTTCTATCGAAGATCTTTCTACAAAGTCCCGAGGGGTGCACTACAATATCCCGTATGGAACTACGTGAGTGAACAAAAGGGGTATTAATTGTGGAGTTGGCTTACAAAATATACATAAGCTTAGGATATTACTTTGTTCAATTTCGTAAACATACATAGCCCATTTTTCATGTGATAAAATTTGTAAATTTACATATAGGGCCATCCACTCAAACTTGGTATTTAGGAAGGGTTTATAGAATGCGTAGAAATATCACTAATAGGTGGGTTGAATATAGAGAACCAATTGATTTGTTGGATCGACCATCTCATATGGAGATTGGATTGTTTTGGTACAAAAAAGATCATGGATCACTATGAACTTATGACTTGACAAATCATATTATGGTAGACTTAGAAATTATTATTGCAATAGCTTCAGTAACTTTTGTAGTAAGAAAAAACATATATCAATGACATCCTACAGATAAAAAAGTGTTTAATGATTTTATCAATGATGAATAAATACCTTTGTAGTGAAAAAAATTTAGGCCTATTTTTTAAACCATGTTTTTTATTGTATACATATATTAGGTTTTTGCTTTTTTAATTTACTTTGAACATGCATACGTACATTAGGCTTCTATTTTGTTATATGTATGTATGTATATCAATTTTTAATGAAAGAAAAATCGTATATAGGGGTATTAATTTGGAGGTGACGCATGCACGTTATACCTGGCTTTTAACACTAAGTGCACTCCCCGGGTACAAAGTAGAATAAATAACTAAGGTTTGAATCATAAGGTTCTAAACCCATTGGTGCCCAGGTAATCGCTAAGTGGTCACTAGATCACCAGAAAATGAAATGCTGTAAAATCTGTGAACCATCTCAGCCGGATGTCTGAAGTTCAGATGTGTAACTTTTGATTCTGCAGATGATGCAAAAAGAAAATTTGGAATCTGACATTCTTAGATATCCAAATACCTATGTACAAAACACAAAACTATTGCAAATACGTCAAAATACAACAAATACTTACAAATACAACACATGTACTATGCGGTATTTCTTGTGTTTGGGAGTTTGTTATCTTGTACTTTTTTTTGGCTTGTATTCTTTTGTTCATGTTCCATTAGTATATGTATTCCAATCTTGATCACTGTACCGACTCCTTTCTTATTTTAAATGTATAAATTTTGTCCTAAACCGTACATGGATAAGTCACTCTCACTTATAAAATTCACAATAATGATGTATAAGTCCGTTTTTGACATGAAAAATTACAATGGAGAGGTGCTGGCACATGTCATTGTTGAACATCTTCACTTTCATTTTTGAAAATTTAACCCAAATTCAAATTAACCTTGAAGTCATAGACCCCCTAAAATCTCATTTTTGAGTGTGCATCATACGGTTCAAAAACATACTTAATCTTCCAATCCAACGGTCCGATCTTACCAAGATTTAACCAACACTTGTTTCATTAACCCTTAAGTGCCGAGGCGACCCAAAAGTGGTCGTTCCAAATATAGAAAGTGTTGTAAAATGAGCTAGGAGTGTCCAAATCGAGTGTTTCTTGGGCCTAACCTATTTAGAATCAAATTTTCTATAAGAATATGTCATTGGATCACTAAAAACGTGTTCACAAAAATTCAGAAAAAATAAAGAACGTTGGGTGGTGTAGATGTTGGAACAATCTATAAAAGTATCAAATTTGTAAATGTGTGAAAAAATGCATGATAAAGTATATATTTTGTATAGACGTACAAAGATAGATTATAAATTATGAATCTTAAATCAAACATATGCAAATGGATTCCTAAAATTCATCATATACAATTATATATATAATATCTAACTAATAAACTTCCAAAATTCAAAACAAATACAAAATTAATTATTTATCTTTGATTTTTGTTATGATTGGCTAAAAGCACAAGGTTAATAAGATGCTTAAATACCCATTGGAATTTTTTTCATTTAAACTATTAATTCTATACTATTCTTATGCAGTGTCGTTTAAATTGACATTTTGATAAATTATAAACTCTAAATCTTGGCAACTTCTATCCATGTGATGAACATTTTTACTTTTAAGTAATAATAATTTAATTCAACATAAAATATTGAATAATGTATTTGTTATGAATATTCAAAGTTTTTCTTTTAAAATTTATTTATAAAAAATCTAAATGGTTTTGATGATATTCAACCATATAGATGAAATTTAGAGATGACACATCACAACTTTCATATTTTACAAACTTCAAAAAATTCATATATAACACATATTATAACACATTTAGTTTGTAGCAAAAACCCTCAAGAACTTAAGGGTTAAGCTATGCTTACATTGATACAGTTGAATACTATTAATAGTAACCATAACTTCAACAAGGAAATTTTAAAAAATATATCACCCAAAAAGTGTGGTTTCTCCAAAATCACTTTAGGCACTAAAGGGTTAAGTGGTTGGGAGATCACACCCTCCATGTGGGACTCTATACTAGTTTTTATTTTTATTTTTATTTTTATTTGTAATTATATATATTTTATTTTTATTTTTATTTTTTTAAATTTTAAATCCGCAAATTATCATGGCTCTACGGTATTATTTTTTTAAACTCAAAAAGTCTTAGGGATCATGGACTCAATGGAACATCATTGGCGAGAAGCAACACTAGTAGAAAAGGTGACATTGCCAAGGGAGTTGCCCAAGCAACTGGTGCCCAGTTCTACGTATGCACAATGATTTGCTTGAGAATCTCCGTGGAGAGCGCCACCTTTTCTACTAGTGCAACCAATTCAACCTTATTTGAGCTTAAGGTAGTTGAAAGAATCCCTTTATTCCGTATCTTGAATGCTATTTGCTGAGAGATTATGAGGTGAGTAGTAGAGGCACTGAAGAACCTTATGACGCAAGTGGAAGGTCATGAGGTAATTTCACATGATAAGTACCCTTCAACTTTTGGTCCCCAAACTTCCAACTAGTGTTTACGTGAATGCATGAAACATTTTTATTGTTTTGATCTCACAACTTGCACATACAATAGGGGTTGTCACACATCCTCGGAGAATGGAGAATGGGTGAAGAATGAGGAAAAAGAGGAACCAATAGGATAGCTTTTCCATGGAGAAAGTGTGACACCCCTTTTGTGGTATGTGGAGAATGAGAATGAAGAATAGAGGTTGTTAGTTGGTCACACATCTCCCAAGCATGGGCCATTCTCCATTCTCCATTCTCCATTCTTCACCCGTGGAGGAGAAGAATGGAATTCTGCAATCTTCAAAGAATGGGCCCTCCGCCATTCAAGGAGAGCGTGCCTCGTCCACATTCTCTGAAGATTGAGAATGGGGTGGAGGATGTGTGACAACCCCTAATGTACCTTGTATCATAACTTTTGAAGTAATCAAGAGAATGGAGCCCAAATTTTATATCAAAGGTGGATGTCACCCTTTTAGTCCTCGTTTTCGTTTTTCTGAATTTTTGAAAAATAAATTACTACTTAATATACAATTTTGCTAATCTATCCAAATTTAGCGATTTAGATTTAAAATTTCCATCAAACTCTCAATGTCATCAATCTGTACAAGGTTCTTGAGTTTCCTCGGCATGAAGAAAACGGGTCGGTAACCCCCTTCGGTTTCCTCGAGCGTGGCCGATGACGACTCCACCTCCGGATCACTTCCAATGTCTTGAAACTGATACACGGATTCATTTCCAGACTCCGAAGTAGCGACAAGATAACCAGTTCTCAGAATGCACATCGCAGATGCCACCGGGATGGTATCAAAATACTTTATCTTCAACTCAGTCACTCGATCATCCTTATCGTAGTCCAACGTGACCATAAAAAGGTCACCGTCTTCCGTTTGCAACAAGAAGAAAAACAACGTCTTCTGCTTGTGAGTGGCAGCAGAAACAATCGACACTCCTCGATTCGGCGGCAAGTCCTGTCGTCGAGGAATGACAACACGAACATCAGGTTGGTTCTGATTCTTGTAAATAACAAAATTCTCTGCACAAACGAGCACACCGCCTGGTCCGTCTTCTCCACCAGGTACAGTGACCAACATATTGGCACCGTTGTCTAAAACCCTGATGAGGTTGGCCGAAACCCTAAGAGTCGTAAATTTTTTAGCTACGGTGGTAGAAAACTATAGCGGAGAGAGAGAGGAGAAGCCAAAGCACTGCAAAATTGAAACCCTAGAAATGAAACAGATGGAGCGAGCAATCAATGCGCAATAGCGGAGCGGGCGTGGCGACGAAGGGAGCTCAAAGCTTTGAGTTCGGCTGTGAAGGCTCCCAACAATAATGAAGAGCTCTCCTCTAGTATTTATACCCAAAATGACTCTTAGTTCTCCTCACTTGGAACTAGAGTCCTAACTAGAGTTCCAACTTGAGTTCTCACAAAGTATTCTATCTTTTTTACTTTAGCTTTATTCATAGAACTTACTATCAACCAATCAAAAGGAATTATAATCTTTTATTTTAACCCTTAAAAGACATTCTAAGGCCCTCAGGCTTAGTTTCGAGGGAATATAGGAGAAAAATTTATTTTTTCTCAACCAAAAAGTAAACTGGTTGGTGCTTCGGAAAAGTATTGAAAATGCGAGAGTAGATTCCTAACTTGCGCCTAATTTGATAGACTATGGAGCTCATGGTGATTGAAAGAGTGCATCGAGAAAGTGAGGGATATTTTTGGGCAGCTAATTTTGGGCCGGCCGGCGTGAGCGGGGCATGTGCGTGGGCCTGGTTTAGCATGACGCCGAGAGCGGGGCTCGGTGGGGTCAAGCCGGGTCGGCGGGGTCGGGTCGGTGGGCTTGGTGGGGTTGGGCCGAGTTGGTGAGGTAGGACCAGGTTGGCGGGGATTGTTTTGGCTGGGTTGGCGGATAATGTTCTTGAATTTCTCATAAAATGCACATCATACTTCATTAATTCTATTTCTACACATTTGTTATTTTTTTGAATGAAAAAACGCAAAGTCCCAAATACATCTATTTTAATCCCAAAAATGTCTATTGAAATTCCAAATGATTTTATACAAAGTTTTTGGGCATTACACATCAATAAATCTCAATCAAAGAGTTTTATTTTGAACAATTAAATATCATGTGTCACTAATGTCACTAACCTCTAATTCTGGGGTTAGTGACGTTAGTGACACATGATATTTACTTTAAAGTAAAATGCCTACATATTCTAAAAGTAAAGTGCCTGAATATTTCTAAAAATAAAAATCATTTAAAAAATATCTAGGCACTTCATTTTAATGTAAATATCATGTGTCACTAACGTCACTAACCCCAAAAATAGAGGTTAGTGACATTAGTCAAACATGATATTTAATTTTTCAAAATAAAACTCTTTGCTTAAAGCTTATTGATTTGTAATGACCAAAAACTTTGTGTAAAATCATCTCCTTGTTCAGAGTGTTTATTTTATGCTTATTTTATGTATAAACGTAACTAATATATATTTTAAAAGAGAATTTCCTCAGACTTTGCATTCTTCTATTTGAATCAATATTCAAATGTGTAGAAATAAAACACGGCCGGCCTCGACCAACCTGACCCGACCATGCCGATTCCACCGATCCGGCCCGACTTCACCAACCAGGCCTGACCCCACCAACCTGGCCTGACCCCACCGACCCAGCCCGAACCCGCCGACCCGACTCGCCCTCGCCCCGGCACGATCCCATCATTAGACCTTTTTTTTCAAAAAAATTATGGCTTATCACATCATCGGGGCAACCTTGGTACGGATGCCTATAGGGTGAAATTATTGATTTGATTCCTTCGGGTTGCCCGCCATTTGAACCCATGTCCTTTAACCCCTAAAGGACCAGGTGGACACATTGTGTCCAAGAATAATTTCATTACTTTAATAACTTGTTTGGATTTCATAATTTTGACTCAATGTTAACTAGAGAATTGAAAATGTTCGTTTCAAGAACACAAAAATCCTTCAAGATTTGCAATTACGTTGATTGATTCATCGGGAAAAAATTAAAACGTCAACGTAGGTGAACTTGAGACATAGTAGTTAGGGCGGTTGATGACTTGAAGGGCGTTTTTACACTTGGACGTCACATTCGTTAAAAAAAGAAGTGTCCAATATGTAAAATATTTGCCATTACTGCATCATTAATACTATAAAATAATTACGGAAAATATTTAAATATATTTTAAATGGAATCTTTTCAAAATAATTGGAATCTTTTATACATATTTTATATTATTTTGGAATATTTTGGAATATTCCAAATATATATTTGAATTCTTTAAAACATTTTTGCAATGTAAAAATTAATAACGATCACAAACACCGGCTCAACGAGTCACCAACGAGTCACCAACAAGTCAATTCACCCAAACATAAATCTTTGAGAATCAATCATTGTTGTTGTATTTAGTTTTAGAACACCATTTTTTGTGGGCACCTAAATATAGTTCATCTTTGTATGCTCCTAAACTTTCAAACGCTAATCATGGTTTCTAAATTTATGAGAAAGTTTGCAATGAATGACCTATTGGTTTTATTCAAAATTTTCAGAAATCAACTTATAATCAAACCTTATAATCATGTAATATATACGGTAGATTGTTCTGAAAATTGATGTACAGTCTCATGACTAAGTCCTTTTTGAACTTCAATGGTGAAGTTTTCTACATGAATACCAATCAAGAGATACAATTGCCTTTTTTGAAAGCATCACGAGAAAGTGATAAAATTTTAAGAATAAGCATGGTCCTTTAGGGGTTAAGGGTTAATCCCGAAAGGACCAAGTATTCTAACTAGGACATTTTAATGTTCCAGTAGGTTCCTACAGTGTCAATTTTACTTTTACCTTTTTGAAATAAATTATGTGAATTTGGTATATCAATACAAAAATGGGATCTAATTTTGGTTTGATTCCGACTTTGTAAGTGGAATTTATGGAGCAAAAGGGGCTTTTTGGGGGAGAATGGGCAGTGCGGGCAGGGTTCAAATAAACCTTAGAAATTATTATTTTTCAACTCTAACTGTAGGATCTTGTTATAGATTACCAGGAGAGTGCATGGTAATTTTTTATTTATAGAATTTGACCGTAAAATTTGCAAGATAATAGCGTTTGAATTGAAAAGATGAAATTGCAGTCATTTTTGATATTTTTTGACAAGACATGGGAAAATTGTTGAATTGGCCAAAAAGATTCTTAAATTTTATTTAAATGTTTGATTTGGTATTTTCTATGAAGAGCAAAAAAAAAATTCACAACAAAATAAATAGAAAGAAGTGAAAATGATGCTCAAAAAAAAAAAAAAACTTGCGGTCCTTTAGGGCTTAATTAGTTATATTCATAGAACTTACTATCCCTTTACTTAACCCTTAAATGATGAAAGGTTTTGCTATGAACTAAATGTGTTATCAAATGTGTCTTAACAAGACATTTTTGAAGTTTTATAGAAATGAAAGTTGTGATGCACAACCCATAGATTCAATCTATATAGTTGAATACCACCAAAATACTTTAGAATTTTTTTAAATCAATTTTAAAGAAGAACTTTGAATACTTATAAAAAAAAATCTTTATTTATTTTGAATTTAATTATGATTGGATAAAAGTATAATGCTCATGACATGGTCATAAGTTGCCAATATTTAGGATCTTTTATTTTGTACAAACACCAATTTAAATAATTGTACACAAAATTAGATAAAATGAACACTTTAAATGAGATGAAGTCTAATGTATATTTAAGCATTTTATTAAATTTATACTTTATCCAATCATAATGAAATGTAAGAAATAATTATTAGTTTTGTACTTTTTATGAATTTTGGAAGTTTATAGCTTATAAATTATATATCTATTTATTTATGATGAAGTTTTGAAATCCATTTTGATATACAGTGACGGACAAAACTGAGTATTGATTTGAAACTTTTCCATTCAAACAACCATACCAAGAGCATCAATGGGCAAAGTCCAAAAGTGAATATGCAAAAGTTGTAGTGTGCGACATATAATACATTACTACGGAAGTTTGAATGCATTCAATTTATATCTTAGAGTTGTATGATGCAGTTTTTTGGTCTAACTTTTTTGTTCAAAGTCTAGAGTTCATGACGCACATACTCAATCAACCAATTGAACAACTTGTTTTTTTTGTGTTCAATATCATCAAAAAATTGTCATAGTTCAAACTTCCGTAGTAATGTGTTATATGTCGCACACTACAACTTTTGCATATTCACTTTTGGACTTTGCCCATTGATGCTCTTGGTATGGTTGTTTGAATGGAAAAGTTTCAAATCAATACTCAGTTTTGTCCGTCACTATAATTGAATTAATTTCATAATCCATAATTAGTCTTTGTGTGTTTTTGCTAATTTGATGCATTGTTATGCATTTTTTCAAGCATTTTCAAATTTAACAATTTTGTAGACTATTTCATGCACCTTCACTATCAACTTTCTTTAAAGTTTGTAAAATCAATTAATAATATTATCACTGATAAAAACATATTCTTATAGCCAATTTGATTCTAAAGACGTTAGAATTTTGAAACACTCAATTTGGACACTTTTAGCATGTTTTAAAACCCTTTCTATTTTTGATGCAACCCAAATACGTTCGCCTAAGCATTTAATAGTTGACCCCTACACGTCCTCACTCTCTAAATTTGGCAATTTTGCAAAGATGCATTATAAAATGCAACTAAGAGGGATATTTTGAACTTCATGTATAAGTAAAAGTTGTACACTATGAATTTTAGATTCTATCTATATAGTCAGATCTATGATTGTTATCACCTATATTTTTCTTTTAAATTTGAAACTTAAAATTCATGCATGAAGCTAACTTCTCATAAAAGTTCCAATAAAGGATTCATACTGCAAGAAGTGCACGACAGATGTGAAAACGGAGTTCAAATCTGTTTATCATGCAAAATTAGCATGGTTGGTCTCTTAGGGGTTAAAATGAGGAGATGTGTCACTCTAGTGCATAGATCATTTTGTCTAAATTCAACGCAACCTTCATTCATCCATTCACATGAGTTGTGTATTCATTAATTACATAGAGATTTCTAACTCTAGTTAACGTTTGCTTGGACACTAACCACAATACAACGTAGGTAGTACATTCATCGAACAATTAATCATCCAAAAGCCATTGAGTTGCATTATACAAATATATACATCTCAAACCTAATACATTACAAGTGTTTGTAATTTATGAGAAAAAAAATGTCTATAATATCTTGTAGGCAGGAAGTATTTTTTATGATAATATGGACTTTATTATAATAAGATAATTTTTCTATAAAATTAGGATATTTTCTTATAAATCCTAACATTATGGGTTTTAGTACTAGACATAAGTGGTTATTTCAACTGCTCAACTTTGCTCCTCATAGAAGTTGCCATTCGGTCCAAATTGTAAAAGATTTTGAAATGACTTTAATTTTCCACCCTCACTAATATGATAAATTAGTACAAACAATGTAAGGTAGGCAATGCTAATTAACTGTAATAAATTTAAATGTATTTATTATAAACATGATTTCAATTTTGCCCTTCAGTTGTATACTGATGGTGTGCATTCTAAAAGAAAAAGTACAAATTTTAATGAATGAAACAAATGTACTGATTTTAAATTTCGTGAAAATTTTACTCCTCAGCATATAATTTTTAACAAAAATTTGCAAGATTTCACCCAAAAATAATGTATGTACTATTAAAAAAATAACATATCATTTTTTTGCCAAAAGATTTCATTTTATCACGTGTCAATTTTGAAAGATTTGGCCAAATTATTTATAGAGGAACTACTCTTACTGTCCCATAAAAAGATCATGAAAACTACTCTGCAACAAAATAGTTTTTATGATTTTTATGGGACACAGTGAGTATCAATCACTAATAAAAATAAGATAAAAAACAAAATCAACATCCATCAAATCACACTATCCTATCAAAGCTTTTTTTTTGCATTGCCAATTATGCTCCAAAAAGAAAATTATTGAAAAAGCAACTCCTACCAATCGATCTCAAATGAAATACTTGTCACTAGCTTCAACATTATTAGTAGGTTTTATTTCACAAATATAAATAAAAGAGATTGAGGATGAGCTCTCAAATATCCAATTATAGCATTTACCGATAGAGAAACTTTATAATATCTTTGAATTTTCTAGAATGGTCATTTCTACAATGAAATTATTCAAAAATAAAGAAATTCTATATTATTATTGAATCAAATTTAGGGAGGGGGAAGGAGAAGGGAGGGAGTGGGAAGGAAGAGGGAAGGCTGAGGGATGGGATTAGGATGAGCGGCCGCACACCTAACGGCCGAGAATAGGATAAATAAATAAATAAATTCTACCATTGTTTAGGGTTCATATGGCGGTTGTCCCAACTTTATTTTCTATTTTTTTTGGTAGGATCTAGCAACACGAATGGCAATCAAAACCCTAACAAATAAACCAAAAAAAACCAAAAAAAAAAAAAAACTTGGTGCGAATGTGGGATCCGCGGCTACACAAAACAGAGCCAAAAATGAAAAAAAAAAAGAATCAAGAAAAAAATAGAAGAAAAAGCAAAAGACAAGAAGAAAGACAAAAAGGAAGACAACAAAGAAGACAACAAAGAAAACAAGATAAAAGAAAAGATGAAATAAAAGATATAGACAAGGATAAAATAAAAATAAATGAATTATTTGTTTACAGTGTAAGTGATTGTAGAAAGACAAAAATTGTTGTTTTTTTAAGGAACTTTTTAGCCAATTTTTCTTAAGCCTAATTTGCTCATGAAATGAGCGCACTTGGCCAAGTGCATGAATAGCAAATTGCGTGTTATGATCCTCAAAGGACGTGAAAAATTGACCACCTAACAAATAACCGTAAATTTTGATTTTTTTTTTTTGATTTTTTGATTTTTTTTTTGACACAAATAAAGGGAGACCTTTACTGCACTGAGAGAAAAGAGAGATACAAATACAACCCAACCCCGCCAGGTCCGGCGAGGTCGGAAGAAAATTTTGATTTTTAGTGAATTAGAACATGAGATTACTATCATTGGAAGCGCATCCAAAATTATGCAGAATACTCTACAAAAAAATTTGGATTTCAAATTTGTATGACCAAGATACACTTCATTGAAAGCACTTTATTTTTTAAATTTGATGTGTTCACAGCATATCAAACCTAAATAATAAAAAGCTTAGCCAACTGACACGGCAAAGGCATGTGGGTTTGCCATGTTGTTGGCTGGATTTTCCTCTTTAACCCTTTAGTGCCTAGGGTACTGTAGCAGACAGCTCTGGATTTCAGTGGGTTTTTCCACTGTGGTTGAGACTACCAAAAATCGAATGGGTTAAATTAGAAAGTAACAGTACAATTCTATTCTCAACTCGAGAGCACACATTTTATTAAAATTTGAGAATCATCTGATGGTGGGATCGGAAGATTATAGTATGTATTTGAACTGTATAATGCACGCTCAAAAACGAGATTTTGGGGGGTGTGTGACTTCAAAATTAAATAGAATTTGAGGTAAATTTTCAAAAATAAAAGCAAAGAAGTTCAGCTATGCCCCCGGGGAGTGCACTTAAAGTGAAGATTAGAAATACACGTGAGTGCGTTTTAATAGCATACCCCCTACAGTACTTGGCCTTAAAATAGTTTTTAAATTAAGATTTTTTAGGAGCTAAATCATTACGTATATATCTATCATTTGGTATAAATTTCAGGACCAAATGTTTCTAAAATCCTATAAAAGAAATGATAGAAGTTTACACTAAAATGTGTTGTTTTTTGCTTCAAAAATCAATTAAAAAATATGTACAAGTGATTTTTTTTTAAATTTATACAACAAGAACTTTAGATTGTGTTTAACAACTGCATATTTTTTTTACAATTTTTAGGTGATTTTGTAGTATATACATAGGGGGGTCAAAAGTACGCACTCACGTGATTCCTAGTCTTAACTTTAAGTGCACTCCCCGGGGCTATGCCCTATGTCAACACCTCTCCGTTGCAATCTTTCATATCAAAAATAGACTCACACATAATTATTGTGAGATTTATAAGTGAAAGTGACTTGTCCATGTACGGTTTAGGACAAAATTTTATACGTTGAAAATTGACAAGAGTGGGTACATTAGTCAAGATCGGATTACACACACTAATGGAAGATGAAGAAGAAAACACATTCCAAAAAAATAAAACAAGATAACAAACTTCCAAACACAAGAAATACTACACAATACATGTGTTGTATTTGTAAGTATTTACTGTATTTTCAAGTATTTGCAGTATTTTTGCGTTCTGTTGATAGGTATTTTGATAGTTGTACAATTCCAAATTGAAAATTTCTTTTTCTGGAAGGTGCGTAATGTATGTGCGCAAATCTAAACTTCAAAATTGAAGTTCCAATTCTTCACGGATTCTCTGCTATTTGCATTTCGGACGTTGTAGTGACCATAATGTGGTTTGCTAGGCACTAAAGGGTTAACTTACGTTTTGCTATGAACACAATTATTTTACAAAAACATGGTACTTTCGATGGATGTATCTTGGTCATCTAATTTTTAAGTTAAAAAAGTTTTATGTTTATTCAACATGATTTTAAATTCACGTTCAATGATAATAATATTGATTTTCAATTCCATCGGAATCAAAAGTTATAGTTTTATTTACCAAGTTGATTTGCTAAAGTAGACATGCCAATGATCGCACATGCAATACTCAAAATCTTCCTCACGACAATTTAGAAACTTATCCACTGTCTCAAATTTTAAAGGATTGTGGTATGTCAACTCGGAATTCACTATGAAAAAATCACACTCAAAAATGTTTGTACAATAACTTTTATTGCACGTCAAACACATTGGGTATAATTTTTAATAGAAATTTACTTGAACCCTTCACCACACGGCCTCGCACATGGCCTGGGGTGATTGGGCGATACATCACATTTCTATTGGAATTGTGTGGTGAAACTGTTGGAATTAAGTTACTCATATGGTAATTAAGTTACTTATGAGGAACTGATAGACCAAGAGTCCAATAGTCTATGACTCCAAGTCAGTTAGAACACCAAAGTAATAGTCTAGTTAGTCTGTACATATTCTAAGTATGTTCATAGACAATATTAGGACTATAAGTGTGGCTTGGTGGGTGTAGGAGATTACATTGTTTATTTGACACGATTTGACTTCTATGGTTGGGTGGCAGGTCACATAATAAATATCATGTACCTTTTGTGCATATTATCTTTTTTAATTTAACATCATATTAGAGCAAGGTTAATTAGAGGAGAGAGTAGAGAATTTGATTGGGCTTTGATTTAAGTCATAGTTAAACCTAGGATTGGCCCACATACTCTCGAAGTTGTTATTTGCATTGACGAATGCAACTTAGCATGGCTATTTCTAGCAATGCTACTAGTTTCTTGAACAAGTTTGGTGGTCAAGGGTTCAATTCATGGAAATTGAGAATGATCTATCTCTTGAAGAGGGATGGGTTGTGGAAGTTGGTAAATGGTGAAGAACCAATGCCGAGTAGCACTGCAAGTGACACACCAATTGGAATTGTCCAAAGAGACAATGTCGGTACTGTTATTAATAGTAGTATGACTAAGTGGTTAGAACGTGATTAAATAGCCCTCTCTACTATAGTTTTTTATCTCTTAGATGAGCCATTCCATCAAATCACTTAATGTAGCTCAACTAAAGGAGCATGAGATGAACTCTGTCACATCTATGAAATGAGTAATATGCATTCGAAAAGACTTCTACTAAAGGAGTTTTGGTCCTTCAAAGCATATGAGGCTGAGAGTATGGCAATTGCTATAACAAAATTTAGATCATTGATTGATCGGTTAGCAGGAGTGGGAGTCATTTTCAATGACGAAGATAAGATTAATGTGCT
Source organism: Pohlia nutans (assembly GCA_022496805.1). Lineage (NCBI taxonomy): Eukaryota > Viridiplantae > Streptophyta > Bryopsida > Bryales > Mniaceae > Pohlia > Pohlia nutans. The sequence continues at coordinate 9,640,303 of CM040092.1, read as the reverse complement.
TCTAAGTTCTTTACCAAATTCATGGCTGAATTTCACCAACATTCATAGCAATGAGAAGAATCTATCATATTTTATTGATAAGATTCTACATGAAGAACAAAGATTGGGTGTTCGTTCTGGTGAAACTAAAGACACCTCTGGTGCCTTACTAGTGAGAAAAGGTGGTCAATTTAAGAAGTTTGGTGCATTTTAAGGGTAAATGCTTCAATTGTGGTAAACATGGCCACAAAGCATCCAAATGCAAGGATAAGAAAAATAAGAAATTCAACGGTAACGGCACATGGCAACCACGAAGGTAAAAGTGACGCACTTGAAAAGACAAGAAGATTATAGACTTGAAAAGACAAAAAGATCATAGAGAAGATCGGAGAGTCCTCCTTTACTAGTAATAAACACATATCTGATAAATGAGGATGATGATGTTTGGTACCTTGATTCTATGGCTTCGCGCCATGTGACATCTTATAAAGATTGGTTTATAAACTACAAAGTGTTACTCAAAGGTAAAACTATATTTGTGCGGGATGAATATGAATGCGAAATCAAGGGAGTTGATACCATTTCAATCATATTAAATAATGGTAAATTGTAAAGACTTACTAACGTCTTGCATGTTCCTAAGTTGGCTAGGAATGTATTGTCAGCTCAAGAATTCAGAAAGGCACGTTTCAGCATTCATTTGGCAGAAGAAATTTATGTTGCTGACAAGGATGGAGCTAGACTTACACATCTAGAGGAAATAAATGGCCTTTTCAAAATTGGAAAATATTCAACCAAAGAGAAAGCCTTGGCTTATTTTAGCCAACAAAAGATATCATGTTCAACTTTGGCATCAAAAACTTGGCCACATTGGTGTACAAAAGATGACGGCAATTAAAGAAATGGAGCCTACTATCAAATTCAACAGAGGAGATTTGAAGATTTTGCCTACATGCGAAGCGTGCTTGTATAGGAAACAAAGTAGGAAGCAGTTTCCAACCGACATGGCAACTCGTGCAATTAAATTATTAATGATTATACATTCGGATATTGTTGGACCTCTCCCTCCTTCTTTTGGAGGCTCACGATATTTCATCACATTCATTGACGATTTCTCTCGATTTACATCCATAGTTTTTCTTAAAACTAAATCAAAGCATTCAATCAATTTAAAGTTTTCAAAGCTTGGATTGAAAATCACACTAAAAAATCTATAAAGATTTTGAGGAGTGATAATAGAAGAGAATATATTTCGAAAGGCGAGTTCAATGAATTTTGCAAGAACCACAGGATTTAGCACCAACTCGTTATCTCGTCCACACCTCAACAAAATGGTATTGCCGAAAAGAAGAATCACACCTTGATGGAGGCAACTAGATGCATGTTGAAGGGTTTGAATTTGGAACTTAAATTTTGGGCTTAGGCAATGGCTACAACGTGTTACTTATAGAACATCACACCAATCAAGGCCTTGATAACGAAGGCAAGTTGGAAACTATGGTATGAAACCAAACCGATCTATACTCATCTTTATGTTTTTGGATGTAAAGGTTTTACTAAAATTCCAGATGAGCAAAGGCAAAAATTAGACATGAAGTCTAACAATTGCATTTTTATTGGTTATAGTGATCAATCTAAAGGCTATAAATTGTTTGATCCTATTAAAAAAAATGTTCCTTAACCATGCTGTAGACTTCATTGAAACTTTTAAATTATATACTTGACCAAGATCGTATCAAAGATTGTATCAAAGATGATGAAGATCATGCCCAAGATTTTGTTGATGATCATACTAAAAATCATGACACAAATCATGTCGAAGATCATGACTAAAAGGACATGGAGGAAGAAAGAAGAGATTTTCAACAAATCAATCATGAACATCAAGTCATAAGGGGAACAAGGATATGAAAGCCTTCTGTTAAATTGCTAGAGTTTATTAACTCAGTTTTTGACAATGATCCCTCAACTTTCATAGTAGCATTGAAAAGAGAAGATAGTGAGAAATGGAAGGAGGCAATTCAAGTTGAGTATAACTCATTGATAGAGAAGCAAACTTGGAAATTAGTTCAATTACCTCCTAACAGAAAGCCACTAGGATGCAAATGGGTTTTTAAATTCAAATGAAGAACCGATGGGATTTTGGACAAATACAAAGAAAAGCTGGTAGTGAAAGGCTATGATTAGATCGAAGGTCTTGACTTCAATGAAACTTTCTCTCCGATGGTAAGAATGACCACTATATATTTGTTGCTTCCTATTGCTACAAATCTTGACTGCGAGATTCAGCAGATGGGTGTCAAAACAACATTCATAAATAGAAATTTAAAGAAGACAATTTATATGAAGCAATCTGAATAATTTATTCCTAAAATCAACTTACGTGTTGAAGCAAGCTCCACAAATGTGGAATGCGCAAATCAATTCATTTTTACTGAGTCTTGGATTTACAAGGAGCTTAACCCCTAAAAGCTCGAGGGGTATTGGACAAAACATAGATGTGTTATGATATGTGCCTTCCATATGTTTGATGAAGTTTGGTTCAATAGAAAAAATGTAGAATATCATCTCTACAAATTATTTGTACGGAAAAATTCCAAAAATAACTTTAGATCATTTTTTAATGAATTTAAAAGCATTAACCTTTGAAAATTTGTATAAATTATAAAATTCAATTTTAGAGTTCAAAATTTAGTATGATTGGTTAAAGTTGGGCTTTCTATTGTATACTTCAAAAAAGCCAAAGAAATGATGGAGGGATCATCATTACTTTCCCCAAATAGCAAATTTTATAACACTAAGACAATGTTGAGGTGATCTACTTTGAAAATTTCTCCCGGGTGGAGTTTAACTCGGATTGCCATAATTCAAATTGGGTTGGAAAGTAGACTTGATGTAGTATTTTAAAATATTTTTTATTTTTTCAAATTTTGTTTTTGTTCTGGGCAACCCGTTAGATTCGGGCAGCGACCAGAAAAGGGTCGTTTGAGCGCTTAGGGGTTAAAAGACAACAAACTCTATATTCTACGTGAAGGTGATGTATTTATGTCGTTGACCTTATATATCGATGATTATTTTCTTTTCAACAATGATTCAAAATTAACCAATAGAATTATCAAAGAAGTATGAAATGACTGATATAGGAGATCTTTACTCTGGTTTAAACCTTCAAGTTTCTAGAGATAGACTAAGACGCATTCATTGTATAAGCCAATCAAAGTATATTGAGTAAAAGTTTAAAGACTTTAACTTAAGTCAGGCTAAGCCTATATCTACGCTATTGGAGGCTAATTGCAATCTTCAAAGTGTAAACAAGATTACACAAAAAGAAGAGAAGGTAATGCATACAACTCCATACAAATCAGCAGTGGAATGCCAAATGTATTTGGCCATAACTACTCGACCAAATTTATCTCAAGGAGTGAGTATGGTAGTTGGATACAATTCTAAACCAAGACTCAAGCACTAGTCTTTTGTAAAACGGATATGGGGATATCTCAATGAGACAAACAATGAGGGCTTAGTCTACAAAAGTGATGAAAATTTGCAAGTGATTGAATATTGCAACTCTGATTGGGCTGGATCCTATAGAAAAAGATCAAGAACTAGCTATGTTTTTATGTTATCCTTGCAACAATTTCTTGGAACAATGTGAAACAGAAAGCTATCACCCAATCAAGTGCCAAAGCTGAACATTACGCAACATGTGAGGCACCAAAGGAAGCTATATGGATTAGAAATATTTTGGAGGAAATGGGTTTTGCTCAAAATGGACCTACAATAATCTACTCTTGTAGACAAATTTGTATAGCTATGACTAAAAATCCGGAATTTCATGGATGCACTAAACACATTGAATGCAGGTGTCATTTTATTAGATTGAAGGTTAAAGCTAATGAGATGGAATTTGTATATTTGGGTAAAGACCAAATGGTGTCAAATACATTCACCAAAAGTCTACTAAAGGCTAAATTTGAGTATTGTAAAATTAGAGTAGGAGTTTAGCACTTTAGCCTATCAAGTCATTCAAAAGGAAATTAGAGGACTTAGAGTAATACTAAGTTCTGTTTTTAGTAAATAATGTGGCACTGCATTATTATCTACTAAAAGGAGGTTTTAACCATGGAGGAGTGTTGGAATTAAGTTACTCATATGGTAATTGAGTTACTCATGAGGGAACTGATAGACCAAGGGTCATTAACTCCAAGTTAGTTAAAACACCAAAGTAACCGTCTAGTTAGTCTATACATATTCTAAGTATGTAGACATAGAATACTAGGACTATAAGTGTGGCTTGGTGGATGAAGGAGATTACATTGTCTATTCAACAAGATCTCACTTCTATGGTTGGGTGGAAAGTCACATAATAAATATCATTTACCTTTAGTGCAAATTATCATTCTATTTAACAAAAACTATGCAGGCCTTGGCATGTCTACTATGATTGGAACTGTGCGGTCATAGGCATGTCTACTGTATGTGCATTGAAGATGCCCTAAGAGGAAGGAGAACCAACCATCTTCTATAGATGATTAGATGAATGAGTCTCAAAACCAAACAAAAAAATAAAAATGGTATAAACTCAAGGCTTTGTTCCAATCTTCTTCATATAGACGTTGTAAATATTTGAACAAGTTTTTAAAACAATATTTTATTACTGAAGTAAATAAATGTGTAGATAATTGAGTTATCCATGGAGTAAACTTAGGGACGTATGTCTTTTGCATGGACTTTGATGCTAGAAACAAACTTGTCACACACTAACATACATCAACAACCAAACATTTGTCTTTGGGTGAGCATGAAGCCGGAGTTAAAGCACGGTGAGATTCCACCACGAGTACTCAAGTGTGGTTTGGGGGAGCTTCATTTGCATTGGAAAGGTGGCATGTTTGAATCTCTCTTTCAATGCAAACTTTAAGCGTGATAATTGGTCTAATTTTTTTTTGGAAAAATACGATTTCACTTGGATTCAACACGACTCAGATTTATCTTTCCTTCAAAAATTTGTGACAAACTTGGTATGTTCTTGAAGATGTTCAAATTCCTTGAATGGATGGTGATAGGTACATCTACCTTATTCACAAGTCACAAGCAATGGAAGATCCCCACCTGAGATCTTAAGGTGGTTACCAAATTCCCAACTGAATAAGAAATACGGATATGAGACATTGATATTATTTAGTATTATTATTTTTCAGAGTTAGGCAAGAAGAAATAGATTTCAACACAAGTTGAAACATCATTTTTGGATGAAGAATGAATTAGTTATAAATTTTCAAAGTTGAAGCATGACACATCCCATTCACGTCACATAGGTAGACCTTTATCAAAGTCTCAAAACACATCAAAAGAACGACATCAAAGAAAGAAACGACCACAAAGAGAAATAACCCCACAAACATGCCGCAACCAAATACACCTAAAACAACTCCATATCATAACACAACCAACCCATGTCGAGATGAAAAAGAGCCAAACTTAACACTACCAATTAAAATTATGAAACAGAGGCATCCCAAGAACTGCCAAAACGAGTAGTAGCTCGACTGGTACAACTGCATGTCACGCCTTTTCATGAAAATGGAGCTTGCGCACCGTCCCTGCCTGCCGGCTAATGACACTACCGTCGTCGAGTTGCATGCAATCCGTGAGCTTCAGCGGCCCACTCACCCTGCGCACGCATCCTCTACCGTTTTCGTCAAACTTGTATGTACACTCTTCTTAGACCCCCTCATGGCCTGGCCTAATCTAACCTGCCTGCCTGCCTGCCTGCCTAATCAACAACAACCCCACCTGCAACAGCCTCCGTGCACTCTCACAAAATCCTGCCGCTCCACCAAGATGACGTTCTATAAAATTACTGCACTACAACCCCCAACTTCCTCCCGCCATCAACCCCACCCTAGTAGTTCGAGTTGTTCCACGTCTGCTGTGTCCGTTGTGGTTGCTGCTGGTAGGCTCCGCCTTGCGTGTTCCCCGCTCCGCCTCCCATGCCTTGCGGCTGTTGAAGCATCTGGTGGCTTGCCGCTGGTGCCGCCTGTGACGGATGGTACAAGTTCGCATACCCGGCATTTGGGTGCGCATGACCGTGTGTCGGTTGCTGTGAGTGCTGCGCATACCCGCTGTGCTGCCCCTGGCTCGCCAAGTTGTAGTACGAGCTCGTCTGCATGCCTCCGGACGGTCCCATGTCTCGCGGCATCGCTGTCTGGATCCACACCGTCGAGCTATCTCCCGGCTGCCAATCAACCACCACCATCACTGTCACCAATCTTCCCAACCAAAAATAAACCCCCTCGGCCCACTACCACAACCCCCTCCAGCTACGACCTCAAACTACTCACACCCTCCCAATGCCTCCGCCCCACGCCCTCACCACTCTCTGCCACCACAACCAGTAACTTACCTGCTGGCTGGGAATGTACAGAGTGTTGTCCTTGTAATGTGACGTGCTCATGTCCTCGTACCCAGACGCATTGCCCGTCGTCACCGCTGGATTCGAAGCATACCCTGACGGCGTCGTTGTGTACCCGCCATACCCTATTCCCGGTGCTGAGTGAGGCGCATTGCCTGCCCCCGCCACCGGCTTGTACTGAGGCATCGGGAACTTCACCGCCGCTGCTCCCCCGCTTGGATACGACGATCCCGCCGTCGGAGGGTAACTGGATGCTGCTGTTGGAGGGTAGCTCGACCCTGCTGGTGGCTGCGCGTACGTGCTGTTGCTAGAGTTGTACATGTGGTGCGGATATGGAGCCTGCAAATACGGATAGTTCTGCGGCATGTACTGATACCCCATGTAGTTCCCTCCGTACTGCACTGAATGTGGCTGCTGGTAATGCATAGGCAGCGCTTGTTGAGGCATGGCCTGTGCGCTCTGCACGTTGCTTCCCGCTTGCGAACTCGGTGCTGCACTGGGTCCTGAAGATACAATCATGGGACTCACCCCCTGTGCATTGCAACCACCCACATCACAAATCAGAAATCCATCTCCGACTCATCATCCTCCCCACCTCAACCAGTGCACAATCATCACACGCCTAAATCAACACAATCAAACCCAGCTCCTCACCTCCTGAGATGATGGCAGAGAAGGAGCTGCCATCAGCCCAATGTTTCCACTGTACTTGCTGCTCGTGTTTGCAGGCACGTATGGAGGATACAGCCGATCCGCCTCTGCCCCACGAAATGCCGAAGTGTAGTAACTCGTCGTGGGGTCGTAAGTGGGCTGCGTCACCAACCACCAACTCCGTCAGAACACACCCAATCACACGCACAGTCCAATCCCACAGATTCCAGAACAGGCAATCACTCCTCCCACAGCTAATAAACCTGTAGAAGGAGAATGGAAACACCCCTACCAGTACCGCTACGGGAAGGAACAACCTCCGTAATCACCATGTCCCCAGAAAAAAGAAACATAAACATGCATATCAGAAGCCCAAGCCCACAAAAACGCAATTCAACACACCACAAGGCCTTTCACGTACCACCATGCTCGGAATCCGAGATACATCCTGAGCCTGCGGCTCTGCTTGCTCGTACCCGTACTGCCCACCCGGCATCTGTGGCATCAGCCCAAACCCTGGGTAGTTTGACGCTCCCAAGAAGTATCCGGGGCTCTGCTGCACCACTGCATCCGCTTTGCTGTGCTGCTCCTGAGCTACAACTACCGGAGCTGGGTGAGCCACAGACAACGTCTCCGCGCTACCACTCATGTTCTCCACTGCTGTCGACACTTGTTCGTGCCCATACGACTGTCCCATCTCCACTTGCGTTTCCACACTGCACCCCACCAGTCATAACCTCAATATCAAATAACCAAACACACACCAGCATCATAATAGGTGCCCCCCATCCTCCACTCTTGTACACAACCGGCCTCCACTAGACATAGGCATATTCTTCAACCAAACACAAAACTCCAAGCACAAGAACAAAAGCCAGCTTTACCACCCATCTATCACAAGCTCACCTGGCAGGAGCAGCCTGCTCCACAGGACTCTCCTCTGCCGCAATCGCCTCCACATGCGTTGCCTTCTCCACTTCCTCCAGCCCAAAGCTCGTTCCAAAACCCGTGTTGAAGTCCGCTCCAAAGCTACCGAAGCTCAGGTGTGACCGATCTGCCTCTGGCACTCGAAAATGAGTCGGTATTATCACCGGCTCGTCATCCTGTAGGTTCAGTGCCTGATACGATTGAACCAACATCGTTGGGTCCACCGCCCCGACAGACTGTGAACCGCCATCTGATACTGAGCTCTGCCCCGGAGCCTTCGCCTTCCACTCCAATCCAACACCTGCTGCAACTGCCAGTCCACAACCTAAAACCAGTCAGTCCACCGACTCACACACTGCACACCACTGCCTTCCAAACACTGCAAAATGCCCATGCGACATCACGCCTAATCCTCGCAACCATCTCATCCCTACCTTTCTGTGTGCCCACCGGCTGTTGTGGGGGTGCATACAAGGGCCGACCGCTGAACTGGCTGCCGCCCAGTGCACTCAGCCCTCCAGACTGCTGCCCTTCTGTGCTAGAAGTAGCCTCTTCCACATCCACCTCTGGACTGGGTGCCGGCGAAAACACCGGAGGGGGAGAAGACAGTCTCTGCACCGGGACCTCCACCTCCGCCGTCTCTACATCGTTCGTCTCTGCTGCTCCTGCCACAGAACTCGGTTCCGACAAAGGAGCTTCTGCCACCGTCATTTCAGACCCCAAGCTTGCTTCCACACCGGACGTACTTGAGCCGATGGGTCGCTGGTTACCAGAATCTACAGAAGAGTCCAGCACAGGGTCCGCACTGGACGAATAAAACTCCGATGCTTCAGATGATTGTACAGAGGGCGCTGCCGCTGGATACGATGGGCTCACACTGGCTTGGGCGCTAGGAAAGGCAGGAGAAGCGCTCGGAGCCTGGAAGCTGGGCGCAGGGGCTGCACGTGCTTTCAAAATGTCTGCCATTGTGCCGCCCCCAGACGCCCAGGCCCCTTGTGGCGCCGGTGCAGGCCTCACATACCCACTGCTTCCGTTGGCCACTCCCGAAAAGCTCCCACTGGCCTGTGCTTGTGGTGCTGCGGCTGGTTGAGCAGGTGCAGACGACGGGACAGACCTGTCAATTGCATCGTAAACCTGCGTCAGTTCCAGCATCTTTGCCGTAGACACCCATCTTTAAAACAGGAGGCCCACAAAAACACCATGCCTCTTCCTAATTTTAACAATCCCGACCAGAGATAGGAAGCTGCAATGAAGACCAGTTAGCACTCTCGCTCCACTACATCACCGTACAAATCAATGCCAGCTAAAGCATAGCGGTGGCCAATCGACACACAAACTTACGTCGGCACGGTGGATGATGGCTTAGCTGCACCGATGGCAGCACTGGCGTTGGAAACTGCACTGGACCCGCGCGCACTCAGGTGAATGCCATTTTCCCTTCCATACGATCGACCTCGCCCCATACCTTGCTCTGACAAATTCCACAACCAAAACCCCAATTAGAAAACGGCTGAGCAGACCTAACTCACGCATACTCTTTCTTTCCTGAAACCGAAGCAGCATCCTGAATTACAAACCGATCATCACTCCTCACACATGCTGCCGCACAGTACCATCCTTTGTGACAGGCGAAAAGCCCACACAAAAAGTTACTACACACCCTACATTTTACAACTCCTCATCCAATATGATATACACATGCACGCATTCACACGCCCAGCATTCACACTTACCCTGTGAACCGAAACGAGGCAACGAACTTCCTCTTCCACCGCCACTGCGTCCACCTCCCCTTCCATAATTGCCCCCGCTCCCAGCTCGCCCCCTCCCATCCATGCTGCCCTCCTTCGATGCCCCACTCTGCAAGGAAATCAACGTGTCAGCAACCTAGTTTCACTCCTTTACACTCTTTACACTCAATCTCGGCCCTCGCAGAACAGACACACAGCTCGCATGTTAAACACAATCACTCACGTCTTTCTTCTTGTCCCGCTTCCTCTTCACCTCGTGAAAGGGGTCTGCGACATCACAAACCAACCGTTAGCACCTCCTCTCAACTCACTCACTTCACCCTACACCGCCTTCCCAACACAGACACTGATCCTCCTAATGCAGAAACCTCACAAAACAAAGGTCAGAAAAGAAAAGGTCCACAAATAGCACGCTGACACAAAGGGTGGGTGGGTGCGGCTCCAATACCTCCTGCAAAAATCAACCAAAAAGACAATACACATATCAACGACTCTGCCCACTGTCTCCGGAAAAATAATATCACCCTCGGCAAAAACAAAAAAAACTGAACTCCACCACTCATCCGAACCGGGGTTTTGCCGACTAAACTGCCATCAATGTCTAAAACCTAACAGGCACGAAATCAACAGCTCTATCAACCACTCTACCCACAGGCTCCTCCACCACCAGAAAAAAGAACATCAATGAGTAAAACAACTCCACCCGACCAAACTCTCGTCAACGTCTAGAACCTAAATGCCCATCAACCGAATGGGCGACAATACGAACAATCCAGTTCCCCATAATCATTTACGTTCGTGCCACTGAATTCATTTTCTCAAATGCTCCAACCAGTACTCTGAACCCTCAATGGAGAGCGCGTAAAACCCTACCAGTGCACCACGGCATTACATTGACATTCACTCGACAATCGAGTAATAGGGTTCGTTCGCTCGTAATATCGAGAAGTAGGGTTCGTTCGTGGACAACGAATGCAAATCAGCACTCGCATCGCATTAGGTTTTCCTCTCAACGATCGGGCGTGGGCGTACCTTGGTTGAGCAGGCGCTGCGCAGTCTCGTTGGGGTCCATGTTGCACTCTTTGAGCATGGCATAGATCTCCTCCTCGCTGTTGCCCACGACCTCCTTGAGGTCCTGCACCACTTTCTTGGTGCTGGCCGGAATCTCGACCCTACCGGTGGTGGTACTCATGATACCCACCCGCGATGGCCGCACCTCCACAGCACAGCAGTGGGGAATTGGGGAGGCTTTAGGGTTAGGAGGGGGGAGGAGACGGAACGACTGAAGAGGAAGCGGGAGTGGCTATGGCTATGGTGGAGGCACGGGAATGGGAAGACGGACAATTGCTTGAGGAACGCCGTGAAGGCGGTAGGGCGGGAGCCTTCAGTTTGGAGCCCCAAACCCTAAGTTAGTTTCCCTCTTTCTGTCACACTCACTGGCTGCATCCAGGGAGGCAGGATGACTGAGCAGAGAATGGTTTTGTATCTGATTTTTTTGGGTGTTAATTTATAGTTCATTCTCCTACATCTTGTTGTTCATCGTAGTTATGTACATTTTTCATGAAAAAAATCATACTATTTTAAGCTTTTTGTAATTACTATGGTTTTTACAAGATAAGAGCTTTGTGATATCTTGTAAAATTCATTTTTATTTACCTAGTTATAAAGAAATTCACTGTATATCTGTTTTAATATAACTTATATGAGAATTATTCCAGAAGAATATTATATTTTTTTAAATGTGAGAAATTGAGGAGGTTTGAATGGGATAATGTAGTGTGATTTCGTCGGGTTTAAAACTTACCATTGGATTCAATGAAGTAGAAATTATGAGCAAGTTTCTTCCAATAATAAAGTAGAGCCGTGGGGTTTTGTATTTCTTTTAATGGTTAAAACTTCGACACTACCGTATTTGACCGTTAGGCCCGGAAAGTAATAATTTTCAATAGAAAAGCCTAAATGTTTAGAATATTGTTTTATAAAGCAAAGAATGTATTTTGTACGGTGGAAAAAGAAATCTTGAAGAATATTTACAAAATTTGACAGTTGTTGAACAACAAATTTCATGATAATTAATTATTTGGCATGTCCGATGGCCACTTATTGTTGTGGGGGACACTTATTTAGAGAGTAGGTCACTTAGTTAACCCATTTTTACAACTCAATATATTAGAATTTCAACCAAACTCTTTTCTCCTAGTGTACAAAAGTAAGAAAAATATCATCATTAATTGTCCAACCTACTTGGTGTAAAGCCACAGATTTTTTTTTTATATTTTCCGGGAAAAAAATTATATTTTAGCGGGTTCTAGCATGAATTTTGCTAATTTATCGTTCAAATAAAGCCATCTTCATCTATTTGGAAAGACAAATGGCGATGCTCTAAGAACGTGAACCTCAAAGGGCGTGGGATAGTGACTGCCTAACAAATTATAAAACTGTAGATTTTGATTCTCAGTGAATTAGAACATGAGATTACTATCATTGAAAGCGCATCCAAAATGATGTAGAATACTCTACAAAATACCGGTATTTCAAATTTCAAATCTGGATGTTCAAGATACACTTCACTCAAAGCACTTTATTTTTAATGTGTTCACAGCATATCAGGCCTAAATAATAAAAAAATTGAGACAACTCACACGGCAAGGGCATGTGGATTTGCTATGTTTTGCAATGAACACAAGTTCTCTATAAATACATGGTGCTTGCAATGGATGTATCCTAGTCATCTAATTTTCAAGTTCAAAATGTCTTTTGTTTATTCAATATGATTTTTAATGCACTTTCAATGATAATGATCTTGACATTCAATTCTATGGGAATGAAACGTTATAGTTTTATTTACTCAAATGATTGCTAAGTAGAAATGCCAATGACTGCACATGCAATATTCAAATTCTTCCCTATGTAGAAATTTATCGATCATCTCTATTTTTGAAAGGTTGTGGTATGTCAACTCGGGATCCACCTTGAAAAAATCACACTCAAAAATGTTTTGTACAATAACTTCTATTGCACGTCAAATACATTGGGTATGATTTTTAATGTAAAATTATTAGGAGCCCTTCACCACACAGTGCATGGTGATTGGGCGATACCTTACATTTTTATCAAAATTGTGCGGTGGATTTGTGCGGTCCTCGGCATGTCTACTATGAATGGAACTACACGGTCATTGGTATGTCTACTATATGTGCATTGAAGATGTCTTAAGAGGAGGGAGAACCGACCATCTCCTATATATGAATTAGTTACAAAACCAAACAAAAAACAAAGATGGTATAAGCTCAAGGCTTTGTTCCAATCTTCTTCATATAGATGCTGTAAATATTTGAACAAGTTTTAAAAACAATATTTTATTATTGAAGTAAATAAATGTGTAGATAATTGAGTTATCTATAGAGTAAACTCAGGAAGGTATGTCTTTTGCATGGACTTTTGATGCTAGAAACAAACTTGTCACACACTAACATACGTCACCAACCAAACATCTAGCTTTGGGTGAGCATGATGCCAGAGTGGGGCAGGGTGAGATTCCACCATGACAACCCAAGTGTGGTTTGGAGGAGCTTGTTTTGCATTGGAAAGGTGGCATGTTTGAATCTCTCTTTCAATGCAAACTTTAAGCGTGATGATTGGTCTAATTTATTTTTTGGAAAAATACGATTTCACTTGGATTCAACACCACTAAGCGGATTTATCTTTTCTTTGAAAATTGGCGACGAATTTGGTATGTTCTCCAAGATGTTCAAATTCCTTGAATGGATGGTAAGAGGTACTTCTACTTTATTCACAAGTCACAAGCAATGGGAGATCCCCACCCAAGATCTTACATGGAGTGGAAACTTCAAGCACTGGCAACAAGTCCCCTCCAGCCAGTTCTTTGTAAACCGTAAGCTAATAGTAGTTTCGGCACTCTTGGGAAATGATGTTAGCTTTTCGGCGTGCCACATTGACTCTTTTAGATATCTCAACCAATATGAACGCGACACGTGACACATTTCTGAAATTTTGAATTAATTTGTGCCGGAACTGCTATCCGCCTGTGGTCTTTTTTGAGATGTGAACTCTATATGAGTAACAAATCCACGATTTTATCGTTCTTCAACATAATGAACTGATTGTAAGTTCTCCCAGCGTAAATAGAAAGGATGTGTTTGTAATTTGGAATACCTGCAAAGACGGAGCTTGTTATTATCATACTCTCAAGTATCACATTCAAGTATCTCTAGAGAATACTAGGTATTGCATACACATGTGATTGGACCGAGGATTGGACGACACATTTTACACTATAATAAGTTCTCAACTCATGTACGTCGGTTACCAAAGGAGTGATATGAAAAAGTTTTGAGCGTACTCAGATCAATACAATTGAGTTAACCGAAATCATAACAGGTGATCTGACCCCCAAAATATCAGGAAACTAGAGTCTATGCCCTCTTTTAGTGTAACCGAAATCAAAGCAAATAGTGAACTCAACACCCTCCAACTTCAATTTTAGACATGAGCTCCAAGTTGTCAGAGTCAACTAATCAAACCAATCACCTAATTATATCTCAAGTTTACCACATGCCTTGCCATTATCTCAAATTGGATGTGGGCCATCGCCTCCAAGCCTTGGCTCTCTTTGAACTCACCTTAGTCTCAATTTTGCCTCCTTTGTGACGGCAAAACTAGTTCACACTCCTTTCTATTTTGAATTCGTTGGAAACCATGCCAGTTTGTTTGACTGCCTTAGATACGGGTCAGACTCACCTCACCTAAGGTAGGATGTCCTAAAACCGTTAACCCCCCTAAATATGATTTGTAGATCCCCCCAAAACTGCCATTATGTGTACTAATTTCCGAAATTTTTGGGTCTGAGGTCAAAATCAGGCTGCCAAGTATAGCGGTTTTGTGTACATGGCTTTACAGTATGGTGGGTGACGAAAATGGATTTTGAGTGGTACAAATATTGTTTAAAGAACATGATCGTGGGCGGATATGAGAGAAATTGAATGTGGTTTTGCTATATAAAGCATCTCAATTTGTGGTGGAGGTGATGTTTGCTATATCGACACTGCCGTCATGGTTTCACATTCCAATTGTGGTGCCTTTTAGACTCTACAATAACAGAAACTACATATGTCAAGTGGCGAAAAATAAAATAAAATATCACAGTTTAAACATTAGGTAAGCTCGGATATTTCAACCAATCTCAATCTATGAGAGTTTTATTGAGCGAAAACTATCTATGAGAGAGTGTGTGCAAATCAGCATAGCTCTGGAGTACATGGCTAGTGGTTGCCTTGGTGAAATTGTGCGTATGAAGAAGTTTATACTGGAATTGATTTTGAGTGTCATGAGTGGCAAAGTGTTATAGGTAAGTATTATTATGCGCACAAAAATCTGCATCTGCATTTTGTCTTTCATTGCATCATTATGTGCACAAAAATCTGCATAATCTGCATTTAGATGCATTAGACTAGCATGGATTTGAGAAGCTTTATGCTAACTGATCGAGAAGCAAAAGTATGCAAGTTTGCTATATAGCCTGTTACAGTACAAAGAAAGTTGAAAACAAGACAACTAAGAGTGGACAATGGCAAAAACTGATTGATATGTTCTAAGGACTGTACAGCTAAGCGACAATAAAGTTCCTGATGATGTTCCATAACAGTGCATTCTTTTGTGAGGAGTTCAAATTCAAAGTTATCTTAGGCTCCCCATTTAGATTGATCAACACATTGGCTGCCTTAGTATCTCAATGTACCAGGTGCCTCACGTTGTGTAGGAACACCAAACCCTGATGGTGGACCAGTACAACCAGATAGAGCATATTAGTAAACAACATTGCATGATTGCATATTACCGTAGTGTACTAGCAGGTTCGGCACCTTGCTGCCTAATAATTAATTAAAGTTCAAAAAGTAGGTTCGGCACTTAAAAATAGTATATTAATAATTTCGGCAGTTTTTTCCTTTAATTTTTTCAAATTTCGGCTTGTAGTCAATCCCAACTCTTTTACATTAGTTGACATGTATGATTTGAGTCTTGAGTGGCAAGAATGCTCTGTGCTTTATACAAGTGGAGTGGAGTTGTATCCAACAATGCATATGGGATATGTGAACTTTGAGGTGAACCACCTAGTTAGTCTTTATTTTTATAACACGCATAACTTTTGCATAAAGTCTTCAAATGGCATAAAATTTGTTGGAGGTGAAATATTACTTGATTTCTAAACTTTTCTTAGACCAAAAAAATTCCAAAAAAGTTGATCTTCTATGCACAAATGAGCTTCGAAAAACTGTTAGGAACACATTTTGATACATTGACGTTTACAATGTTGTGCTGTTTTGTCCATATCTTTTGCATAAAAACTTATTTCGACACAAAACTTGTTGGAGGTGGAAGAAGACTTGATTTCTCAACTTTTGTTAGTTAGACACAATTCTATAAAACTTCATCTTCTATGCTCAATTGGACTCCAAAAATCTGTGTACAACACATTTTCAAAAGCCTCACCTAGAGTCTTGCTACTTAACCCATATTCTTTGTGGACTAATGTAAGTGGGCTTGATTACAAAAGGAGCACCTTCCCTCCCATGAAATTCACTCAAGCCTCTCAACTAAGTAAAAACTTAGTGAAAAGTTAAAAAATTCTCACTTTTCGGCAATTTCGAAATATAAATAATATAATATTCGGCAAAAGATGCCAATAATTTCCCAAAATTTTAGGCATCTATTTTTAGAATTATTTTCCGCCGAATCTGCTAGTAAACTACGGTAGTAAACAACACTGAGAGAGCACATTAGTAAACAACACTGAGAGAGCATATTAGTAAACAACACTGCATGAATTCTTTCTAATCAAATGATACAACTTGAAGGGCCTGCCTTACAAAGTCCAATGATACAATAGGACCTACACTAACTTCAATGTCTAGCATGTGTATTGCAGGTGTAAGAACTTTGCAAAATGTCAGCTGTGGATCTAGCAAATGACGAAGGATTTGTGTACTCGGAGGAAGAGTACTCTGACCAGAATGGTGACTACGACAATGGGGTCGGAAAGGACTTCTCCGATGGCCAAAATTGCGGCAGCAGTGACGACGAGGAACTTCGTGGCAGTGAACCAGTCAATTACGCTCAGCTGGAACTTGCTCAGCGACAACGGAGCCGGCGTCCCACTCTAACGGAGGGGGCATGGGTTGCAGTCGCGGAGGCGGCTCCTAGTGCCGTGGCAGAGACGCGAGTCCTCACACAACACGCCGCGCATCCTGTCCGAGGCGTTACTGCTCCTGCCCGAGTCGCTGCGATGCACGGCGAGAGAGTGAGCGCACGGGGAGGTCCAAGTAGCGGAGGTGGGAGAGTCACCTCACGTCACGAGGGTGATGCGCCAAGTCTAGGGTGGTGTCCCGGTGGCACTGCGGGGGAACCAGTGTGGCGTAGAGGGACAAGAGTGACCATAGGGGGCGTCAATCTCTTCACGAATCCCGCTCCCGGTGGCAGCAGGTTGCAGCCGCATCCTCAATCAGGTTCTGAATTACGCTGCCCTGCGCCAGAAGAGGAAGGAGTTAGGAGACAGGGCCGGCCACCACGTTCTAAGCGTCCTAGGCTATGAAAGAACGGCAATTGGTCTGATGACCAATTAAGGCGCGCGTTAGTAGCAGTAGATGAAGGTAAAAGCATGGAAAAGGCAGCTGAAAGAAACAACATACCGTACACATCGTTCCGCGATCATTGTTACGGAACGACACGGAGCAGGTCCCGTGGAGTGAAGGGAGTTCTCACACCCGACGAGGAGGCTCAAATTGTTGAGTTCTTGGTCCGTATGTGCAACTTGGGATTCGGCTTGTCACCGAGCGCACTCAAGATGAAAGTATTTGAGATAACACAACATCGTTGGACGCCGTTTCGGGATGGCATTCCAGGTAACGGATGGATGCGATGGTTTCGTCAACGCCACCCGGAGCTGACCTTGCTAGCATCTCAAGGTCTGGAAAGTGCAAGAGCCCGAGCGTTATGTCCTGAAAATGTGCAAACTCTATATGACAACTTAGAGCGCTTGTACAGCTTGAACCCTTACCCGCCCGAGCGCATCTGGAACTGCGATGAATCCGGCGCCCAAGCAGGTAACATACAAGCTGCATACAATTCTCTCTTCATGTATAGTAAGAATCTTTCAAGACTCAGTTTGTTCTAGGTAATATCCTCACAAACATTTAAAAATAGCCACTCATCTTGCGGTAGTTGCTTACCTTGAACAGAGTGCTGAAGTGATTGTTCCGGAAAAAGATGCACAATTCATGATCCTTCAAATTTTTAGCTAAGCTAAAAAAAACCTGAAATTTCAAGAATGAGAGAGTGGTCACACTGCAAGACAATTTTGAAGGCTGTGCTTTAGAATATTAGGAGTATCACACACAAATTAAGGTTCAAATGGTAGATCAAGCAGGATAACATTTGAATCCTAACCCCTAAAGGAACAAGAAGCTTGAATTGAGCCTCATGTTCTTTTAAGCAGTTCTGAGTAGGTCCTAGCTAAACTTCCTTTTGTTCTAATTTATTTAAGTTTTTATCAAGAAATGTAATATTCTTCACTGATTCTACTTCTATAAAATTTGGTCCTATCTGAAGTATATTTTCTTACATTTTCCACAATGACTTTGACACTTCACAACCATGAATGAAAGTCCTTGGGGGGTTAAAAGATACAATGTTACTTAAGTTTTGTAATGGTGCTGCACATCTAATCAAGTTTATGCCCGACAATCTGCTATTGCATTTGCACCTAAAAGTCACATGAGATTGCAAATTTTCTGTCTTACCTTGCAAATCACAGAACAAGCTAATTTGCTTGGATCTCCTCAGACTCTACATGTTCCAAAGATATGTTAAGGGTGTACATGTTTAAAGACTTACCCGTGGAATGTCAGCTGATTTGCATTTGCGTTGTCCTCAAGATTTCGTCTGATTATTTTTCCAAAAAAAAAGTAATTTCATAAGAAAGCATCAAAAGTTGGAATTTTGTGTAAGATGTAATTTTGGGGTTTTGATTGGCATAGTAACTGAAATTGACTGAAGCTGAAGTACACTAATAGATAAAGCTGAAGCACACAAATAGATAAAGCTGAAGTACACAAAGTAGATTAGATGAAGTAGATAAAGTACCTATAATGACAAATACTCTAGTTGTATTGATAATTCGCACACCATCAATTGCCTGGGCAGCATACATAGAGATTAATTAGTGAGATTCCGAAACATACTCCATCCATCCCAAAATAGATAACACTTTTGGAAAAAAACAAAAATTAAGCTAATTCAAATGATTTCATCAAATCTCTAAATACAATGACTTTCTTTTTGGAGTAGTTGTTTGTATCTCTTGTGAAGTGGAGTTTGAGTAAAATCCTGCAAATTCCAAAGTTAGAAGGTTACAACTTCTTACAACTTCTTTACACTGATATGAATGATGTGAATAACTTACCAGTTTAGGGTTGTTGTAGGCAAAAGTGGTGGAGGTATGGTGATCGCAAGGACCAGCGCCAAAAGGGTCCATTCTATAGTGCCGAATCAAAGAGAATGGTTATCAGTATTGGTTTGTGTCAACGCAGCTGGACAATCAATCCCATCTTTCTACATTTTCAAAGGCAAACGTTTCAGGAAAAATTACATCCAATAATGTGAGGCAGGAGCAACAATGTCAATGCAACTACGCGCGTGGATGACGTCTTACCTCTTTAGTGCGTGGATTTCGCATTTCGTATCATCGATCAGACGTCATAGTGTTATCTCCCCAGAACAACGCCACTTATTAATCCTGGACGGGCATAATTCACATGTCACATTAGAAGTGGCACGACTCGCAAAGAATGTTGGTTTGGACTTACTTACCCTCCCCTCCCATACTTCCCACGCCCTACAGCCACTAGACGTGGCTGTGTTCAAACCATTTAAGCAATTCTTCTGTGAGTACAGAGACTATTTGATGTCAAGAAACTTGGACCAATCAGCTTCAAAAGAAATTCTTGCACAATGGGTCTCATTGGCATTGAGGAAAGCACTCTTTGTTTCAAACATTCGGGCAGGTTTCCAGAGGACCGGGATTCTGCCCTTTAACAAACATGCAACAAACAAAGATTTAGCGCCATCAGAGATCTACGGTTCAAGCAAAGGGGGAAGCTCTGTCCAACCAGAGAGTGTTCACATGGAGGGGGCCGAGACGGGAGAGGAGCCCGAGTCCGAGCCGGAGGAGCCCCGTTTAGGTGACCATGGGCAGGAGCTTGAAGATGCAGGTTCAAGCGGACAAGGGCAGCAACCAGAGCAAGTCGAAACTCTGTCAAGCCACGACTTCGATATCGCAGCGGAATTCAGCAGAGAGCCCAACGTTGACACTGAGCTTTTCTTCGTGGGCTTGAACCCGGCGGACCCAGCACCTGAGGAGGAGATTGGCGGACTTGACCCAGAGGTGGCAGTCGCCGAGTCCATCACTCAATTCCTCCAACTCCCATCCTTCACGCCAAGAGCCAATTCGCGCCGCAAAGATCCAATTGTGGACTACTCGAAATCTGTAATACTAACAAGCCCAGAGTATGAGGACGCAGCTGCTGCGATTGTCAATCAAAGAGAAAATGCTGTAAAGGAGAAGGAACGACAAAAACAAGAACGAGAAGAATCAAAGAAAAGAAAAGCTGTTGAGAGAGAAGAGGCAAACGCACGGAAGGCGGCTGAGCGTGAGTAGACTTTGCGTCAGAAAGAACAACGCCAACAAGAGAAGGACGCCGCACAAGCCCGAAAGGCAGCTGACTGCGAGGAAGCGGCAAGAATAAAAGCCCAGAACGCCTTTGAACTCGCGCAGGCAAGAGCTAAGAAAGCCGCCGAGAAAAGCAAGAGGATTGCAGCAAAGCGTGCATCTCGTGCGTCAAGGGCATCGCAAAATGTCGAGGCACACTAAGATGTGGGATTCGGCACTCACGCAGGGGAGTTTGGGGCAGAGGAGGTACCCTTTGGAGGCGCCCAATTCCAAGCAAGCTCGTCTCAGGTTGCCTCTTTTGGCGCTCATCCTTTCCCACATCCTCCCTCCCCACAACCGGCACCAAGCCAGTTCTTCTTCCCTTCACCGAGCAACCTCCCTTCTCTCCCTCATTTTGGCATGCATCCACATTCTACGACCCCCTTTGCACAATTTCCTTTCATGTACCAAGTACCTACGATTCCTCTACAACAAAGCAATGCGTGGTCCACACCAGTACCAAGAGAAAGACTAGCATCGGAGTTGGAGAGGACGGGAAGCAGGTGAGAGCTGCTGCGCAAGTCCTGCTCCACAGCCTGAGCCACATCAAGCAGGAAATGGCGGGACAATGGGTTGGACAAGATTTTTTTGCGCGCAGCCAACGAAGCAAGGAGATGCGCTTCTCCAGGTGCTCTCTGTCAACAGAAGACAGTAGGTAGTGTTACTTTTCACGTTGCTAGATTAGAAAGCAAATGCTCTGTGCTTAGCAGCTTTGTTCAAAAAATCCTCAATCACATATCATCTTCAATAAAACAACTGAAACCATGAAGGGAAAAGTTAACCAACCTATGAAGTGCGGGAACTTGAAGACTCCTTGCTGCAATAGTCCTACAGAGAGCACTCGTTGATAAAGCTCATACTGAAAATTAGAAACCCTATTTTTTCTCGATTGCAAATACCCACATTCATGAAGTCCGTTGCAAATATCCACACTCACGATATATTCTACACATGAAAATAATGCATTCAATACAATCGTTATAACTCATAATTATCACACTCTCCAATAACATATTCCAATATCTGTAGAGAATGTTTACTATTGTGTACACTTGTAATTGAACACTTTCCACGTTCTAAACTCATGTATGTTGGTTACCAAAGGGGTGACATAAAAGAGTTCTGAATGTTTTTGCTGAATAAAGACCTCACAAGAATCATAAGGCCCTAAGACCGTTGTGAATAAAGAGTCTGTTGAAGGTAATTCATGTAGGACAAAGGTAGCAAAGACAAAAAGCTCATAAGGAAGCAAATGGCCTACTACTACTTGCACAATATTTTTGCATTGCACAAGAAGAGTAAATGAACTTACCGGAATATCGATGAAGCTCACCCTCGGCGTCTCTAAAGATGGCAACCGTGTTCAGTCCTAGAATCATAGCCCCACTATTGCAAGCAACCGTCTCACAGGAGAATGAGTCCACTCCTTTGCTAGGAAGCAAGTTCGAAAATTCCTAACAATCTGCAAACATGTTTCTATTTTGAGATGCTATGGAAAAAGAGCTTGAGACCATGATCAACGTCACGGTTGTAAAAGATCTTTGCCAAAAGAAAAGAAAAAAGAATCAAATTGATAACAAAACAAAAACAGACAGTCAACTTACTTCAACAACCTCTTGAATCTCTGTGACTGCTTGCGACAGTGTGTCGGTGGAAAGCACGGGCAAACGAGTGGGACTATAAACATCAATCCACGGATGCGGTCTGTTGAGAATCAAATAGGAAATGACTATGCCAGCTATAGTTCCCCCAGTCATTCGTTCTCCACTATCGCCTGCAACAAGCAAAGAGCATCACTTCAGCATCTAGTACAAAATCACTCCAGTTACCGTTTTTTGGATGGATTTTCTAACACTCTTAACCAAAACATTTTGTAAATTTTGTTAAATCGCATTTGAAAAACCATCCCAAAAAACATAAAGTTTTGTACTAGTCTGTATTGCAAACGTATATAAAACTTGAAAAGAAAACTTGAAAAATGTTGCTCCACGTACCTGTTGCAACATAAACATTTCTAGGGTCAAAAGGATTCTTCCCATAGTCCAAGAGTATCAGCTGGCTCATATACCTGCAAACAACAAAGATGAACACAAATCAAATGAATGTGGGCCACTTAAGATTGCACATGTCCAATCTTGTGATATAACAAGCTTAAAAGAACTCATTGCATTTGTGAAGACACATTCAGAGTCAGATGCATCCCAAACCTTGTTATCTCAAAAATGTTTTAAGCATGTTACACAGAAGCCATGTAAGCGGCACCTCTTCATGTTACTTGGAGTTGACATCGAACAAAACAAGGTAAAACAAATAGGAAATTATTTTTTCGCATAGATTGTTTGATATCTGTAAACTGGCCCTAAAATTTCATATCCTCTTACATTTTACATGAAGAATCTATTCTGACATGAAAGTGAAAAACCACGCACCTGGCCAGTCCATTTGTAGACAACCTCTTGGGCCGACGCTGTACACAGGGAGCAATGAGAACTCTTCTCTAGAGAGGACTCCAAACCCTGAGGTCGACAGATAATCCAGGTAGCTGTTGAACTGGGTGTGAATGCCTTGAGCCAAAACCGTATGATCAAAACTAAAACGGTATGGTGTTGCCACTCCTTCGCCAGTAGCTCTATCATTAAACTGCACACCAAACACACAGCAACATCATGTCACTCGAATTCACTAACCCTGGCACCAATTACTTAGATCAATAAAAAAAAAAGTTCCACACTTACAGGAACAACTTCAATAATTCAAACGTACCAACTCAACAATTGCAAAAGCAAAGCTATCGATTCAGCCATTGCAAAACAGAGCACTTGATGCAACCAGCTCAACAATTACAAAACAAAGCAATCGATCCGATGAACTCAGCAATTGCAAAACAAAGCAGTCGATGCATACCTGTGCGTCCCCAAAAATCGACCACCCCACGAATATGGACTGTGCACTGAAATTGAAGCTGAAGAGTAGTTTGAGAGCAAATGTTGGACGAGGATAGTATGCGCGCGGGGAGCGGGGAGCGGTGAGCAGTGAGCGGAGAAATGTGAGATTACGAGCAAGAATTTCAGGTCAACCGTGGTCAATGATACTATATTTAGCAAATATTCGAATATTCGGTTATTTTTAGTAAAATTTTGGACCTATGACCGTGGAATATTTGGTACCTATAACCGTGGAATTGGGTCGGTGGAAAATGTTCAAGGCACATGAAAGGCACACTTTGTGCCTAAAACTGTGGTAATTGGACCCAATTCCGCATTTTTAGGGTAAAATGAAAATTTAATTTATTACACCCTTGTCATGGACCAATCAGTAGGTTTAGGCATAGATTTTCTACATCAATATTATTTGAACTGAGTAGCAAATTGATGATATAGACCAGCTACGGTTAAGGGTACAAAATAGAAGAAATTCCAGAGTTTAGGGTAAAGAATAGAACATGATTTTGAAAACTGCAGTAGTGGCCCTTTTAGTCTCACTACAATTTCATTGATTTGAAGAGTGAACATGTCAAAAATGGAACTAGAAACATTGAAGTACCCTAAGATGTTGGATGAGTCAACAACCCACTCTCAAGAACTAGCTTAAGTTCGTTGAAGCTAAGAGTGGGTGCATGTATGAAGGCATCTACATCAATATCAAACCCACAAATGACCGTGAAGACAAAATACAAATGTTTGCAGTGAGCCCATTGACTGCAGCCTCCCTTTGCCTTAGTCAGCATCTCCTTGAAATAAGGGCAGGAGCAGTCTGGAAACTGGGAAATTGTGAGATGGTACTACTGAATTGTCGAAGGCGTGCCCGAATCCAACACGACGATGCAACCTAGGGCAGGGACTGGAACCATGTCCACCTTTCTTATGCGACCTTTGTATGCTCCAACACTGGCACACTTGTTGGCTTGCTTGATGGATGGGTTCTTCTTGTTGCGGCGGACATTTTTGCTGTGCCGTCGCTTGGGAACTTCATCAGGAAATGCTGGAGTTGCATAGGATGACAAGTCAACGGGGAGAGGGTGGTCTTGGAAGAGCCTTCGCGGCGATATGACCTCCCGCTGTGGAAGTCGAAAGCCAGCATTCTCTAAGGCAAGTATCTCCTTGCGTGTTAGGTTAGTGCCGTTCTTGACGGGCCAGATCTCGGGGACCTCCGGGCGGGACATAACCCACTTTCTGCGGGTTCCTTTGACACACCTCTCAATGTCGTCGTTGCAGAAGAAAAATTGCATGCGGTCCTTGCGATTTTTCCTGTAGTTGTCCATCAAGCCCGTGTACGTAGGAGCAGCGGTAGATTTTCCGTTTTGTACGATTCGAGCGATGCACTTCTTCTTAGTGACAGCCTGTTGCGCGAAACAAGCCTTCGCAGATGTTTTTGGCAGCCTAGCTATGTGCCACTGACTCTCGTCGCAAGCCGTTTCTTGCACGGAAGTAACGTGGTTTAGGGCTGTCGCTGGGGTGGGCTCTGGTACCTGCACTGGCACATCTAATTTATCTAATGCTTGGGGAGAGTCTGCCAGCTCTACAGGAGAAGCATTGAGGTTTAGGACGTTGTTCCTTGCAGACCTGGTCTGGACTCGAGGACGCGAGATGCTGATCATATCAGGTCGGTGAGAGTCAAACTCCGAGCCGATGGGAACGTCTGCTTTCCGCTTCAACGACAAAAAGACTTCCTCTCCTTCGAGTTGAGGCGTTCGAGTGCAGAACTCCTCAGCACCCGACATTTTCGCTAATGCTTCGTGTAGGGATTTTGAGTTCCCCGTGCGCTCTGTAGACTTCTGTGCAATCCGAAGTTTCAGTTCTTCTTTGGTAGGGCCGGTTTCAGCTCTATCCCCCTTGAGGTATTGGTAGTACGCGACGCTCTGCATGAAGGATCGGACGAAGTCATCCACAGTAGCGACAAAAAGGTCTGACCCTCGATCACCGGACTGCTGTTTCCATTTGTTGTGGATACTTTCCGCTAAGTTGCAAGAGGACATTTCAGCCAACTCGTCTTCAGTGAGGTCCTGGTATATAGAAAGCAGTGCACCTTTAGAGATTGTAGGTGAAGAGAGGAAAATAAGCAATGGCAGAGACTGAAGGTTTCGGATTTAGGGTTTAGGAGCTCACTAGCTGTATGAAGCCTCCCCATTGGCGGTATCGAAAATGCCAGAAGGCATGCCATAGGTTGAGACGTCTCAATCCATCTTCTGTTGTAGCTCTTGAGGACAGCCACCAAGCTCGGATAGCCAGGTACCTGGAATCTGCATCCGCTTGCGTTGAGGCGTTCTTGTATTGCTTGCAGAGCATGCGATGTTGGTCTTGGAGGTCTGCTCTGATGCCAGCCTTCGTGTGCATCTCCAATGATTGCACCCAATGGAAGAGACAAGTTCCTTCTTTATTCGGCATTGGGATTGATGCATCTCCACAGTCTTTTTTCCACAATTTCAAGGGCGCATAATATACCATTGGAAAGGTATTCTCAAGACCTTTCCAACGGTATATCACACGCTCCCAGATTCCAAAAATTGCAGTCGCTACATCGAAAAGAAACTTCAGCAGAATCAAACTTCAGAAAATCTCAATCTCGTCATGGCCGCTTCGAGACCCCAAAAAGGACTGCCGGTACCGGCAGTCCCTTCTTCACAATTTCAAGGGCGCGTAATATACCATTGGAAAGGTATTCTCAAGACCTTTCCAACGGTATATTACACGCTCCGAGATTCCAAAAATTGCAGTTGCTACACCGAAAAGAAACTTCAGCAGAATCAAACTTCAGAAAATCTCAATCTTGTCATGGCCGCTTCGAGACCCCAAAAAGGACTGCCGGTACCGGCAGTCCTTTTTCCACAATTTCAAGGGCGCATAATATACCATTGGAAAGGTATTCTCAAAACCTTTCCAACGGTATATTACACGCTCCAAGATTCCAAAAATTGCAGTCGCTACACTGAAAAGAAACTCCAGCAAAATTGAACTTGAGAATTCTCAATCTCGTCATATTTGGGTCCCCTTGTATTCAAGTTTTGCTTGCCTTTTTGGACTGCCGGTACCGGCACTGCGATTTTGGGTCCCTCATGTATTTAAGTGTTGCTTGCCTTTTTGGACTACCAGTATCGGCACTGCCATTTTAGGTCCCTCATGTGTTTAAGTGTTGCTTGCTTTTTTGGACTGCCGGTACCGGCACTGCCATTTTGGATCCCCTTGTGTATAAGTGTTGCTTGCCTTTTTGGACTGCCGGTACTGGCACTGCCATTTTGGGTCCCTTTGTGTTCAAGTTCTGCTTGTGTTTTTCGACTGCCGGTACCGGCAATGCGATTTTGGCTCCTTCAGGTGTTCAAGTTCTGCTTGTGTTTTTGGACTGCCGGTACCGGCACTGCGATTCTGGGTTCCCTTGTATTCAAAGATTTGCTTGTGATTTTGCACTGCCGGTACCGGCACTGCAATTTTGGGTTCCCTTGTGTTCTAAGTTTTGCTTGTGTTTTTGCACTGCCGGTACCGGCACTGCAATTTTGGGTTCCCTTGTGTTCTAAGTTTTGCTTGTGATTTTGCACTGCCGGTACCGGCACTGCAATTTTGGGTTCCCTTGTGTTCAATCTCATTAGAATTAGCTTGGCCAGCATTACCTTGGCGTATACTTGACATCTTTTGTAAATAGAATGTTCCAAATTCAGAGCCCAATATCTCATTAAAATCGAGGCAGGCAGGCAGGCAGGACTCTTGATAATGGGTTCTCTCTTGTTGGTTCTAGTATATGTAAGTGTGGTTATGAATTTGTTGTTGTTGGTTTAAGCATCTTTAGTGTGTGCAATACAAATTTTCTTTAGACAGAAACAACTCTACCTATGTGCCGTGAATGGGATGTGTCATGCTTCAACTTTGGATATTTATAACTAATTCATTCTTCATCCAAAAATTATGTTTCAACTTGTGTTGAAATCTATCTCTTCTTGTCTAACTCTAAAAAAAAAAATACTAAATAATATCAATGTCTCATATCCGTATTTCTTATTCAGTTGGAAATGGAGTAACCACCTTAAAGGCAACTGTGGCACGCTCTTCCTAGCTCATAAAAGGGATGGAATTCAAAATTGTTCTTCTCTTTGTCGGTTCCATGCAATGAAAGTTTGCTTTCGTTTGTCCAGAGAAAAGGAAGAAATCAACGTAGCTGTCTTCTGTGTTTTTAGGCTGATTGGGGCAGAGAAAGTCAAGTTGGCTTGACGGTGCCTTTTCCTTTACTTTTATTTAACCCAGATTTTTGAAATTTCAAACTATGAGCCCTAATATACCGATCATCAACATCACGATCATCCCCAATATAGGTTCAATATCCCCAATGGTTTGCAAAACATTTTCCAAGCACTGGCAGGTGACGTTGGTTGTGAAGGAAGCATTATTAAAACCGACTATTTCGCATATGTACACGGCAGTGTTGACTTTCGGCCCATGTACACGGCAGTGTTGACTCTTTCGCACATGTACACGGAATGTACACAGAAGTGTTGACTTTGCTCAGTTCTAGTTGTCTCTTGCAGTTCTCCCTTGTCAATTGATACCTTGCCAGGGTACTGCCGGTACCGGCACTTGATTCTGAAGTGGTCCTCCATTTCGTTTTTCTTCTTGCCCAGGCTGGTGGTTTCAAATTTGAATCCGGTTTGTGCATTTGCGGTTTTAGGCGATTTCATGGAATGTGATGAGGTTGGATGGAGATCGTGCAGAAGCGATTTCTGATGCGGCTCACCGATGCTTGTGGCTCACTTTTGTTGTTTGTTTGTGAATGTGAATATAGGCTGTAGCATTGGTGGCGAAATGAATGAGGCAGGGGAGATGAGCGAGCGCGGCCTTCTTTCCCCTGAAGGTCCGGTTGGATTTCATTGCTTTCCGTTCCTTTCCTTTCTGTTTTAGGAGTTTAGGTCTGTAGTTGATTTTAGGAGCGGAGTATGCCTCGAATTCAGACCTCAAATTCACTGCGACTCAATCCGGGAGTTTACCTTCTCAGATCCGGGATTCTCGTTCCTCAAATCTTGTCTAAGTCAGCTCAATTTGCTCGAATCTCGAATCTCGAATCTCGAATTTGCTCGAATCTTGAATACTGCCCCACGATCTTGAATCGTGCATGAGTACTGCTGCATGAGTACTGCCGCATGATATTCCTGAACCCTTGATGAAGCACTGCTGGTACTGGCACTGGTCTGGTCGCCCCTCCGTCACCTGCCAAGTTCCCTTGTTTCAATATTCGTAGATGTAGCTAGAAAATAATTTGAAAAAGTAGATTTATAACTCAATAAAAATGAAGTCTTCAAAACAGTATTGAGATTGTCTTTGAATTTGATTCATTCAGTAAGTTCTCTTGAACGTATTCTAAGTCACATGTCTTTGAATTTGAATGCACAAATAAGCACAGGTTGTGCTTGGGGTTGTGCTCCTAATAATTGATTATTATTTCAAACAGAAACTTGTGAATATCTAATCATGGTAGTGTAAGCATGCTTGTGAATATCTAATCATAAAATGCTCTGACCTCACTCCCGGTACCGGCACTGGTCTGGTCGCCCCTCCGTGATATTCCAAGTTCCCTTGCTGAAGCACTGCCGGTACCGGCACTGGTTTGGTCGCCCCTCCGTGATATTCTAAGTTCCCTTGCTGAAGCACTGCTGGTACCGGCACTAGTCTGGTCGCCCCTCCGTGATATTCCAAGTTCCCTTGCTGAAGCATTGCTGGTACCGGCACTGGTCTGGTCGCCCCTCCGTGATATTCCAAGTTCCCTTGCTGAAGCACTGCCGGTACCAGCACTGGAATGGTCGCCCCTCCGTGATATTTCTAAACCCTTGATTTTGCACTGCCGGTATCGGCACTTGATTGGTGCTCTTTTTTTGCTAGTGTTTGGGGGTGAACTCTGAGCTCATACTTGCGGGTGAGATTGTTCAATTTTTATCCTCGCTGCACCACATCTTACATTTTTCTGGTTTTTTTTTAGTTTTCTTGAGGTTCTTCTTTATCCTCTAGTTTGTCACTTTGTCTAATACTAGATCATTTCCATTCTCATGCAAGTTAGTGCATCTAGGGAATACTACTTTAATGGTAAGCTTCTACAGAAACCAGGGATTGATTTGCTAATTGCAGAGTACCCAGACGGGCTCAGGGTCCCTGGTGTTTTTGACCCTCCTTCTCAAATTCCACATTGGAATGAGTACGTTGACAATTTTCTCAAGGTAACTATGGGATTTGCATATGCTTATCTTCATGATGATGGTTCATTCCTACTTTTCTAACCAGATAGTCCCATTGTGAGGAAGGAATTGATGTCGTACTTCAAGAATTACAAGATGAAGATTGTGGATGAATGGACTATAATCAACTATCTTCATCTTGCAAACCCTCTTTATCCCACCAAAAATGTAAGATTCTTTAACTCTCTTGGTTTCCTCTATTTCATTCTACTATTGCACTATTATTTGTATTTGAGCTACGGCATATTAACATTAAATATTCTTTGTAGACATTGAAGTTCAAAGCAGTTCTTATGGTCCGTGATGTCCCATCCATTGCGGCCAGGCAGCCACCTCCGCTCAGCATTGCGAAAGATCCATCAATTCCTCAGGTAGACTTGGCTTGTGATGACGTCCTTTTCAACTCTGTTACATTGGAGTCACAGCTGTTGCGAAAGGACAATGGCAGACCATGGCGTGGTCCTAAAGAGAAGTCTGAAGTTTTCATGAAGATTTTTGTGCACGGATTAACTCCAAAGGATGGTATCGTGGCACACCTCACTGCTTCCACAGGTATTTCTTATGGCAATTTTATGGATTGTACAATTTCATTTCATTCTCAAACTTCAATCTGATAAACATTCCATCCTCTGTTGTGAAGGTGCTTCTATCCGTGCAGCCAGGGCCTGCAATCGTCACATTGTAGCTCTTGAAAGTGATTCAAAGCTATTTAACGAGGTCTTAAAACCACTCGTAGCTCCCCAAATTTGTACAACTCCACCTCCCACCACTCCAATCCAACTCGATGATGACGATGAAGACACACTTCTTGACGAGCCCTTTGACAAAATATGTGAGTAAGTTTCATTGGTCAAGTAATGCAAATTGCAAGTACAAGTTATTACATCTACATGTGTATGATGTTTTCTAATATTTGATGTCCTCTTATTTGCAGTTTGACAAGTCCGTCTCCAATAAAACGGCGCCATTTGATTCGTAAACGCGCGTTCCAGACTTTGCTCACTCCTAACAGTTCTCCTCAAAGATTGCTAGTATACGCCGAAGCATTGGCAACAGCCTTTGCCAATGCTAGCTCGGGTAGTTCCTCTAACTCTTCCACACCGCATCGACTATATGATCCACGAGTGCTCTCATATTTTGATGTGAGTGCTATTGAATCTGATGGAGAATCAATTTGATTGTATGGCTTGAATGCTTTGTATTTACAAAGCATTTGAAAGTTTATAATGATATTGAATACATTGTCTTTACATCACCTTGAAAGTTTATAATGATCTTGAATGCTTTGTCTCTACAATTCTTTTGAAATTCTATAATGATCTTGAATGCTTTGTCTTTACGATTCTTTTGAAAGTTTATAATGATCTTGATTGCTTTGTCTTTACAAATCCTTTGAATGTTTATAATGACTTTGATTGCTTTGGCACTTTCTATGATTTGAATGTTTTAAATGTCATTGTATGCTTTGGTGATATTCAATAACTTGATCGGTGTCCGTGGAGACCCTAAACCATTTGAATGTTTTAAGAGATTTAAATGTTCTGATACATTTGAATGTGTAGCCTCAATTTAAGGCATCAATGATTTAGGCATCAATGTTCTGAATGCCATACATTATTGTTGAATGGGATTAATTATTCAAATTCTTTGAATGTTTTTCATTGTTTTGAAGCTACCCTAAATCCTAAACTACCCTAAACCAGACTCTTCAAACCACGGCTATAGGTCCTTTTATTGAAACCATCAACTACAAATATTCATTTATTACACCCTAAATCCGCGGTAATAGGAGGTGCTTCAAAATTCAAAACCCTGAATTTTTTTCCAAAATCTCTGTTCACTGCTCACCGCTCACTGCTCACTGCTCACATACTAGCATTTCCCAGCGAGTGTTCACAGCTACCTTGAATTTCAGCTTCTCGTTTGAGGCATAGAAACTAATTCGTTATTAATGCAATTAGACTGATTTGGATGCAATTAGATTGATCAATCGCTGCACCACATTTGGAT
This sequence comes from Pohlia nutans, assembly GCA_022496805.1. Taxonomy (NCBI): domain Eukaryota; kingdom Viridiplantae; phylum Streptophyta; class Bryopsida; order Bryales; family Mniaceae; genus Pohlia; species Pohlia nutans. The sequence goes on along the minus strand of CM040092.1, from coordinate 9,608,582 downwards.
GCAATTAGACTGATTTCTGTTAAGATTTTCCAGATGTGATAAGGAATCTCCACTTATGCACTGAAATTGAAGATGAAGAATGCGAAAGCAAATAGCGTGAGAGAGAAGCTTGCAGCTCCCGTGCATTTCAGCTTCTCTTTTGAGGCATAGAAACTAATTAGCGTGCTTTTAAGCTTGTAAACTAATTCGTGAATAATGCGATTGATTCGTTGCATCACATTTGGATACAATCAGACTGATGCTCGTTAAGATTGTCGAGATGCAATCAGGACTTCATTTATGCACTGATATTGAAGCTGAAGAAAGATAATGAGAGGGAGAGAGTGTTCATCAAGCTTGCAATTCCTGTAAATTTGAGCTTCTCTATTAATTGAGGCATAGAAACTAATTAGTGTGCTTCTGGGGATTATATGTAAACTCATTTGAGTAATGCTTTCTAAGAACACATACTTTGCGGTATCATTTCTAAGCATTGTGACAATTGATTGGGAAGCTTACCGTAGAGTGGCTTCTATTAAGTCGAAGGGGGAGGAGCCAAAATTTCTGAACTTCTCATGCAAGTGATCGAGCATCCGATTGTGTTGCATCCTTTCTCAATGATCACAGTTGTACAGGGGCGCGTTATGGACGCAGTCACGTGGTTGGAGTTGGAAAAGGAGAGACGTCATAGTTTGAGTGACAGTGCAATCTTCGCTTGCGAGGTCGAAATCGAAATCTGCAGCACATTTGTAACAATGTTGCACTGTGAGGAGCGGAATGCCGCCATTGGGTGCAGGGACCTCCGAACATGTTTCAGGTGCAAGGACCGCCGAACACCTGAACCTGCACACCCACCAGCGCTTTCATATTCTGTAAATACCCTCGTCCAGCCCTTCATAGCATTCTTCGCAATCGGGGCAACAATTCACACAATTCTAAGGAACGTGCTCAAGAACTTTCCAACAACAAAAAGGTGCTCAAGCACTTTCCAAAACCCGCTTAACATGTTAAACCCTGCGAATTGAAATGAAACTAGAAGTGCTCGGCCATGCAGTGCTGGAATTTAGAAGTGCATCGCACGTAGAGAGGGGGAAGAAACCAAAGCGGGAAATGCGAGGATGAGAATGGCACCTTCTTGATAGAATTGCTGAGGGAGAGGGTGCGTGAAGAGCATCGCACATGCGCAACGGGAGCGGCTTTGAGGTGCAGGGACTTTAACGTGCTGGTGGTCGCCGGCCTGGAGCTTGCATCGTTGCAAAGCTAGAAGAAGCCACCACCATTGTTGCACTTGCACACAAACATTGTAGCTCCTCCCCATCTCCCGGAGAGAAACTGGCATCGGAGGAGGAGAGGACGGAAGCAGATGAGAGCCGTTGCGCCACAGCGCCAGAGCCAGAGCCACATCAAACAGACATGGCGGGACAATGGGTTGAACAGGGTTCCGTCGTGCACGGCCAGCGAAGCAGGGAGATCCGCTTCTCTAGGGCCTCTCTGTGTACACAAGATAGTAGGGAGTGTCGGTTTTGGATCCTGGGGTGGCACAACTTTCATCTCAGTGTAACTCACATTACATGCCAAGGTAGTTCGGGTTTTGGTCAAAAAAATTATGCTTGTTTTAAAACTTTAGTTCACAATTCACTGAGTTGCGCTCACCAAAAAGTAACCCTCCAGTGTATGGACATGGGGAAACCTACAGGTCTGATTTGGGTGACGAAGTTCTTTTCACTTTGAAAATTTGTATCAATTTGAATATTGGGAATTAAATTGCGAAAATTTGTGCATTCCGTGAGAAATCTTCTTCCAAATGACCAAAAAATATTTCTCATAAATCACCTTGTTAAAATGAGGCCATATTTCTTAAGTTGGTGGTTTTAGGACATCCTACCTTAACATGTATTTTCTCTTCTTTTCGGTTAACTCTAATGTTACCGCATGAATGATGGTAAGGTGGACATACCCTTTGCCACCCAACACCCACTTTCGCCCTCATGTATTGGTAGCATACAATGTACACCTCCCGTACATGAGGACAAAATTGTAAATTGGATGGTAATGGGTATGTCTACCTTACTTACACTCAGAAGTGTTTCTTTAGAGTGATTCTTTAGTCTCTAAGATCCGGTTTCCATGAGCTCTTACAAACAAGCTGCCCGCAGCCGAGGCAAACTGGAAGGCCCCCTCCCCCACCCTGCAACCTAATATACAAACTTTTTCGGAAAATATTTGTTGCTCATCTGCTTGGGCTTACGATCATGGAAAGAGGCTCTAATCGATCATCCCTAGCCAGAGTGACCTTGATTCAGTCCTGGTTTTAGAGTTGTGTGCACTTGAGTGTCACAATTTTGACATTCTATAACATGGCAATTTAATGAATAATACTATGAGCAAGTAACATTTACTCAAGGCATTTCCAATGTTGTACATTACGGTTCAATGGGTCCAAGTTAGAACTGTGTCAAATTATTAATAATAACCTCAATTACAAGACAGTACACCAAATTGGTCTTATGTCTTATTAGTGTTTTTTAAGTCTAAACCGGCCCTAAGAGTTCATCACTTTTAGCTTGGGGTTTAGTTTAGCTCTAGAATCTATACATAACTTGAATACAGATCATGGGATATAACCTAACTTGCCAATTGTTTTAAATGGTAAAAATAGGTTACCTTATGCTTTGCCAAAAAGGGGAATTTGTTTGACATAACCTAAATACTTCTTACTGACCATGTGATCGAAGATAATGTGATCTCAATGTTCAAAATGCAGACATGCCAACTGGTTATGTCCCATAACGACCTTGATAACAGGCAGCAACAATGTTCTTCACTGATTCTGGTGACATGAAATTGGGTCTCATCTAAATCATATTTTTCACAATATGATGAATTAATTGAATTTGACATTTTAAAACCATGAATCCCTTGGTCCTTGAGGGTTTAGGTGCCTTTTGATCCTTCACTCTCCTCTTGATTTCTTTCAAAGAAGATAGGCCACCGTAACAAAAGGATCTCTTCCTGTCAAGACTTCATAACAATTAAAGCGTAGCTGTAGATGTAGACAAATAAAAGCGTAGCTGTAGACGCGTACTTTGAATGGGTAGGATAGTGTCTTCACAGGATCAAAATCACCTGATATTTCATCTGAGGTTTGCAAAATTGCAGGAGCCATCCATCTGCTCATTCCAATGTGCATTGTAAGAGAACACATTGAGCTTCTCTCTTTCGTCTTTGAAATCCCAAAACTTGCAACCTTGACCCGCAGACTTCTCATGCTCAACCTTGACAAGGACATTACTTGATTTCAAGTCCCTATGAACTATGCTGCCTTTTTTATGGAGATATTTGAAGCATCAGGTCTAAAGCTTCCTCCAGTGGAAGTGGATTCATTCGCGTATTTCTGGCTCAAAAGTTGCTCAAAACTTTCATGGCAAATCATCAGGAAAATCCTTCTGGTGGCGTACTTCATAGAAACTCTATAGTAATCTTACCACAATTTTTGATATGGCAGGCTTTGTCATTCCTGTATACATTGGGTATAGAAACAATAGATCGTATTGAACTTGTATTGTACAATACCTGTTTCATTTTGTTTATATATTGTATATAATTTATTCTTTCCCTTTTTTTTCTTTTTTTTTGAAATTTTATATAAATAGAGTATCTATACTGAATTCAATACTTCTAGTGTAATGTATATGTATTGAATCCATTTGACACTTGTACAATTACTGTATAGTTCCCATCTTGGTGTAAGTCAGGGTGAGGTGTTTCATGTTGCAACTTTTGCAACATCTGGGCTAGGTTCTGTTCCGGTTAATTCAAGGACCCTTTTACTATTACTCTCATCACTATAAGAAAACTTGGTAAAAAAAAGCGCTGCACAAGTTTGTCATATGTGGTTTTTTTAGACCACCATGGACTGCAAATGTAAAACATGTGAAGAATCTTCATTTACCGGCTGCAAGTGTAATTTTTGGAATTATAAGTCATCTAAAATATCGTAGTTTACTAACAGGTTTGGTAACCTCCTGCCTAATGTTTAATTGTTTCAAAAAATATAATTTCTGCAAATTAATATTCTTTAAAATCCATTTTTTCTCTTACAAGTTGTTTTTTTATGAAAAATAATTTCCCAAAATTTTAGACATATATTTTTAGAAATGTTTTTTGTTGAACCTGCTAGTAAACTATGATACCATTGGAAAGGTCTCAAAAATGCACTTTTAACGATTGTATCTTCTCTCAATTACCATAATTATCCACCAACTCTAAATCCAAGTATTTTCATGCCAAACCCCAATATGGATTGAGGGCTTGTTTCCATGCTCTACCAAACCCCAACATTTTGAGTGGAGACAACCACTTCAATGCAATGGAGAAACTACTCAACATGTTCTAATAATAAATTGTAGGTACCCACAATCTTTGAAGGGGTTGGAGCATAGGGGTGGCAAGCCCACAAAAGTGAACAAGTTCCCACAATGTTCATTTTAAGTCCATAAAATTGTGGACATCTTCTCCTAATTTATCACTTTCAATCAATAGAAACATTTTCCCACTAATTTAGTTTATTTAGATTAAACACTGATTTGACATTTTTCTCATTCATGTGTGATTATGTAAGTCTATTTTAAATTCTGTTAAGATTGTGGGTTGCATATACAAACACTCAACCAAACTTCACCCACAATGTTCTGGATGAATAGCAAGTGGAAGCTACAATGTAAAATGTGGGGACGAGTGGAGCATGTAGGTATACCCTAATGTGAACATACCTAATTTCATCCAATTCTATCATCAACTCCAATTCCACTCTAAATTTGATTCAATTCCATATAACTTCAAGTGAACACTAAATGGAGTAAGTGATAAATGGAATTAGGTGCCAATTGAGTAGTTTAAGTACTTCAATAAATATGGATGAGATCACAAAGTGAAGGTTAAGTAATTAAGATAACACAAGAAGCAATTTAGCATAGGCAATCAAGTAGATTCCTTGGATGTACATGGAGCGGCTTAAGGTTAATTTTCTATCAACTATAGGCTGATTTTTAATGATTATAAATCACTAAGGTTTATTTTTCCCTCCAAAATTTGAGACACACTTGGTATGTTTTCCAAGATGTTTGGATTGCTTAAATGGATGGTAAGAGGTACTTCCACCTTAGATAACCTTCAAAATCCAGGAGACCAATGAAGGTTATTGAACATAATGCAAAGTTCTTATGTTAAATTCCAAACTTGTGCTAGATGTATTTCTGTTAATCTAAAAGTTTCCATTTAAGAGCAAGGCTATAAAGAATAATCCTTTCTACCCACCAATCAACTTTTAGGGTTGAAGATACATACCTGGCTTGATAGTGAATACACATGAGTTCTGCCAAATAGCATAACATTCAATATTCTTCAAGCGCTTTGCCTTTCTTTCATGCATTCTTCTCATCATTTTGGGACTCCATATGTCCAATTAGCTACTTAGCTAGTGACGAAGGTCATATTGGGGGTCGAATATGTTGCACATTCTCTTGTGGGGTCAGGCATAGTCATTGCATGCTATTGAATGTTATAACATTGTGTCAATAACCATAACATTCAATAACTTGCAATGGCTATACTTGATCCCACAAGAGAATGTGCAGCATATTCCACATCCAACATAACCTTCATTAGTAGCTAAATAGCTAATTGGACAAGTGGAGTCCCAAGATGATGAGCACAATGCATGAAAAAAAGACAAAGCGTGTGAAGACTACTAAATGTTATGGCTATGGGATCCTTTAATACTCTTTGTTCCACGATTTAACTTATATAAGATTCTTCCATTTTCCTGCAATTCACTAAACATTTCCAACACATCATATCCCATAATCAATCAGTTTTTGATCCAAGACACCCAACCATCAAATCCCAAGGTTCCATCAAATTTGTTCTATGTTTATCATCACTCCATCATCAATGTTTTGACCTACTTCTCTTTACCTATTCCTCCTTAAACAAGTACATGTGATCTTTAGCATCTGAGGGTGGTAATAATATTTCCATCTAAGGTGGTAATAATATTTGCAATTGCTAATTTAGGCTTGTCTTTCAATTGCTATCACCAAACATTTATCAGTTATGGGAAACATAGGTTGAAAGGAATATGTCTTCAAAAGGAAATAAATATAATCATTTGGGACTCACTTCAAGTGGAGACATTTCTTTTTTTTAAATGTAAATTAAAAATGATGAATATTATAACCACTACGTGATTGGTACTAAAACTCAAATTTATTTGTCTATGAAAGAATACATAAAGATGTTGATGATGAAGAAATAAACTTAGAACATAGCTAATGGTTGGATTCAATGATTAGGTGATTCAAATGTAGAACTTACTATCTATAAAAAATCATGCATTGAAAATGTACATTGAAGGGGATTTTGAAGAAGTTTATGTTGAAAAGTTGAATTGAAAGCAAGTTTTGAAGAAGCATTATCTTTGAAATAAAATCAAACCAATCCATATAAATAACCTAATCACCCTAACAATGGATTTGGATGACAAAAAAAATATTCATTCTATCATTATTTTGTCCCTTCACCTCCCATGATGACCTTTGTGAGTGCAGCGAAAACAATCTCTTTGCTCACTCTCTTAGCTCTTTGGCATCGCTATTTTGTTCCTAACGTTTTGTCAAAAATCCCAAATTCCTATGTATATCATTTATGTAAATATAAAACATGAAGGGATATAATTATAGCTTATGAGGGAAAAAATAGGAACAAAGACTATCAAAACAAACACAATGGGTATAATTTAATTATTAAGTTATCCAAAAAAAATCAAAATCAAAATCAAACATAACCAAATTCACCTCTATATTCATAGAATTGATTCTAATAGGCCAAAGTAAAAAATTCATGACTCCTAAACTTCACAATCTCACTAAAGTGCCTGAAAACAATAAGACTACTGTAGCAATTTTCTTGTGATACAACTCTTTTGCATATGATTAAGAGAGAAACAATTGTAAAGTGCCTCCTAAACTCTACGCTTTACAATTCTCATGTGATGCCATTCTTTTGATGTTCATTGTAAATGAAAGAAAAATAAATTGAAGACAAACATAGGATTGAAAAAACATGTAATATTTAGAGGCAAATGTAATAGTGGCCTTTTGTCCGGTGGGCACTGGGTCACTGTATTGACAGACACTTTATTCACGCCAGCCTCAAAAGGGGTCAGAAGTTTCTATCTATCTATATTTGCAAGCAAATGCAGGAGGCAGAAACAAGAGTCATGGTTGGAGCAGCGAAAGCAAGAAGAATAGTTGGAGAGGCAAAAACAAGATGCATGGTTGAGGAGGTGGAAGCAAGAGGAATAGTTAGAGAGGTGGGAGCAAGAAGTATGGTTGGGGAGGCGAAAGCAAGAGACATGGTTGAGGTGGAAGCAAGAGGAATGGTTGGGGAGGAAGAAACAAGTAGCATGGTTGGGAAGGCGAAAACAAAAGGCATGGTCGAGGAGGTGGAAGCAAGAAGAACAGATGAAGAGGCGGAAATAAAAATCATGTTGGGGAGGCGAAAAGAAGAATGGTTGGAGAGACGGATACAAAATACACGGTTGGAAGGCGAAAGCAAGAAGAATGGTTGGGGAAGTGAAAAAAAGAGATATGGTTGAGGAGGCAGAAACAAGCCAGAGGAATGGTTGGGGAAACAAAAGCAATAGGAATGGTTGGGGAGGCAGAAGCAAGAGACATGGTTGGGGAGATGAAAGGAAAAGTGGCGTCATCATGAAGATCTTTAGGACCAAATTGTTTTATGTACTGTATTTATTTGTTATTTTTGTTTCACATCAAAGTTCACACTCCACATGACTGTAGACAATAGTAGCAAGAAGTGTGACATTTATTCATTACAAAGTTGAAAATTATTTTACCCAATACAAAAAAAAAATTCAATAGCACATACATGATTTTTATATGGTCATAGCCATACTTTTGCTAAATTTATGCAACAATCTAGTAAATAAAAAACCAATTAAATTTGTCTCGTTTTCCTTTAGATATTGCATCCATAAGGATCAATACAAAATTGATATACTAGTAGTAAAAAACCCAACTTTAGATTGATATGACTTGAGAGCACGTTCCTTCTATATTACCAATATTGAACTACTTGTTAGAAATATAAAGTGGTCAACATAAGTGTTCAAACAGTGTAGTGAATTTTGAAAGGGTTGAGGCGGTGATTGAACACTATAGTTGTCAAATGATTGTTTCGACCAAATTTAGTAAATTTAGCAAGTTTTGTCAGATGATTTTTTGAGACAAAGTGCTCAAAGTGCACAAATGTGCACCAAAATGTAGTTGGTTCACCAAGAGGAGTTAGTAGACCCTACTATACAAACACACAATCGTCTGACTTCAATCCTATAGAACACCTTTGGAATGAAGTAGATCGCCGCATGAGAAGTTTTGAGAGGAAACACACTAGCAAGAGCAATTTATGGGAGAAGATACAATAAATTTGGTATAGTGATGAGGTTGATGTTGTTAGGAAGTTGATATGTTCTATGCCTCAAAGAGCTGCCGATGTTTACAAAGCAAAAGTGATTACACATGGTGGTAGTCATTACGAATGCTTAGAAGTTGCATCTTTGAGTTGTGAAGTTATTTTGTAGCTCGTGGTTTTGTTTTCTACAATTAATGTACGATGATATTAGTTTTTGCAAAATGTTGCATCTTTGAATTAAGATTTTTTATTTTTATTTTTATTTTTGTATTTTAACTCCAAAGGTTGTGCTATATGTTTATTGCAATTATAAGCTCTTATGGTCTTTTCCTTGCAATATCATGATAGTTTCTATAGGATTGGAAGTTGATTATGTAAATCAACCTGGCTTGTACAACTATTTCTGCTAGCCATTGTATAACGGAAGTATAGAAGTACATTCTTGTCTGAAAGGTACATTATTTGCTATATTACAAGTTGATATTACCTCACTACTTTGCAAAAAGAATGAATGATGCATTCAAAAAATATTAGTAAATTAGTATAATAGCAGAATAATCAATATGTACAAGAAGGAAAAAATAATTATGCCCACAATGGAAATTTACAATGGATGGGGGTTAATATAAAAAGCACACAAGATAAATATTTTGGGGTAAACTATCATAGATTTCAGTGAAAAAACATTCTAAACATGGCAATTGCAAAAAACACTTGTAATAGTTTTTGAACTTCAATTGTTTCCCAACTCCATATACGTAGTGTGCATTATAGAGTATGTTCTCCAATATGTTTAAATTGCTTGAATGGATGAAAATAGGTACTTCTACCTTAATGTAAGGATGATCACTTTCTTGTATGCCCAATTTTTCATCCAATCAGGTTTCTATCCACCCAATTTTCAGACGTGCAATACGTTGTCGCGATGCAAATGCGCATATAGTGTAAAAACTTATAGTATTGTTATTTTGATGAGTTTTAAGATATCTCATTTAAAGAAGAAATGAATAGGGAATATTTGAGAAAGATTATGAATTGATTCATAATCTCTACAAGGTTTTAATTGCCTTGTGTTTTGACTAATAAGAGTCAAACTTTACATTTATCTTCTTAGAATGAGTTTTGATATTTAATTTGAGTTTTGATAGTTGTTGAAAAGAAAGGTGAAGATTGTTTTACCTTTCTTTTAGTTTTTTGTGAGTTTATCATTAAAATAAGCGAATGGATAGAGGTATGGGAGACTTTTGGGTCACCCAATTAGTTTTAGGGTGCCCATGTGGCTAGGTATGGGCTGATGTGTTCCCCCTTGTGGCTTGATAAGGGGGGCCTTCTTCTCCCGAACCTCATTCTTCTTGTGTTCATGTTTTAGTTTTTTAGTTTTGTGCCGTGTGTTTGAGGACAAGTGACTTACTGTGTATAGCTCGGATTTCAATGAAATTTTGAGAGCACGTTCCTCTTCTTGTTGTGATTCCAATGGTGTGTGGCGCTTGTCATTTGGAGTTAGTATGAGAAAGTTATGCCTTGAGAAGTGAAAGAGGGTTTAGTGCCGTCGAAATTCAAAGGCAGTCGCTTTAAACTCTTGTAGAAATTTGTATAATGATCGATTAGTTTTGAAATTTTGTGAGCACATGTGTTATGTTGATAGCTTTCTAAAAAGCTATTAAACTCTTGTTTTGGAGTTAGGACGTGAAAGTTATGCTTGTAGAAGTTTGAGGGTGTGAAACTGCCGCTCAATATAGGAGTTCCATTTTTGACGAAGTATAGAAAACGGACAGTATGATATTTTAAGCTAAGATTTACAGGCAACGTAGATGGTGATGTTAGCTTTCTAAAAAATTATGGCATCATGTATTTGGAGCTTTTATGAAGATGATTTGCGTCCCGAAGTGGAGAGATGTACAGCTGCCGTGAATATTTGGAGTCTCAACTTCAGCACGCTATAAATATTGAATGTTAAATCATTTTCTCTTGAAATTTTTACAGATTGTGTAGCTTTGTGTTAGCTTTCCAGAAAGTTATAGCACACTTGATTTGGAGCAAGTATGTGTCTGTGGCATTCATTTGAATGCTGACAGTGTTTTTAAAGGTTTAAGCCTTTACACGGTTTGCTATTTTGCAAAATAAAACATAGATTTGGGTTTTTAATGGTATAAACAATAAATTACACTATCATATTTCCCCATACCTTGAATTCAAACTAGCTGCAGCTAGAAACCCCGCGTTTTCCCAGAGCAAAACCCTCTCTACCCGACAACGTAGACTCAAAACTCTTGCATATCACCCCTTCATAACATTCAGTAGCATGCACTGTCCCTATCTTGGCTCTACAGTAGATGGTGTGGTATATTTCACACCCAAGAATACTTCATTAGTAGCTAAGTGGACAGGTGGAGGTTTAAGATGATGAGCAAAGTGTATGAAGGAAAGGCAGTGGGCATGAAGGCTACTGAATGTTATGTTTGGTAACCTATGTACGTGAGTTTAGAAGTTAGCATCAAGAAAGCATCCAATCACATGTGTACAAAATAGTAAATATGATATTGGAATGTGATATTGGAGAGTGCATAAGGACGTGTAGCATTGGGTTGCGTGCAAATCATTATAATATTGAAACAATTGAGTGATAGCAAAAGACACCAACCCCCTTGAATGGAACTGTAAACCAATTCAAACAATTTTGCTAACTTGTAACGCATGGCATGGGGCCCCCTCAAAGTTGTAATCAGAAGATGGCTGGTCACACTTGACGGACCCAGACATAACCCCTGGTCTTTAGCCATCCACATCCAAGTTACTATGAGTTGGCTAGGTAGTAGAAAGCAGGGCATTTTTTTGGGTGAAATAGTGCCACGTTGCACCAGAAGAAAAAAAATCTGGTTAAAAATGGTGAAAAACTATGAAGTTCTTTGCCAAAAAAATTCAAATTAAAAAAGTATCTTGGATGAAATCGCCAAATGGTGGATGAAAACAAAATTATGGATATGTGATATCTTTTAATGTGATTTTTTTTTTGAGAAATTGAGATGGTTTTGAAAATTAGTTTTTCAAAGAAATTTTATCTTAGTATGGTGAAAGAGAGAATCTTGAAGAATATTCATAGTGCCAAACCCCAAAAAAACTTGAAGAAATTAAAAAACCCCAAAAATAATGTGCTAAACTAACTATTAACCTACAATAACATTTATCTAGGGTGGATTCTAATTTTGTCCAAAGTTATACTAGAGTACCATACGTGAGGGTCAAATTCAACAGCTTAGTATCAAAATTGAATTTCCACATGAAATTTTGAAAGCTCCCCATTAACCCAAACCAATCACAAAATGACATGTGGCACTTTAAAAAAAATTAATTCATTTATGTCAATTTGACGATGAGGTAGGGTATCTATGTCCATGTTCATTTGGATTGAAAGCACGATAAACTGAACTAATAAAGCCATAGCTCAATGTTGAAATTACAATTTTTGGATCAAAGGCCATAAATTACCACTAAAAAATCTTATATTTAAGCTGTAATTTGGTTTCGCCTTCTATTTTCATATTAGGCATTTAAATCCTAAGTTTCAAATTAAATATTAAAAATAGGTTACTAAAAGTAAAGCTTGAAAATTTGCTCCCGAAATTTGATTTAGACACTCTATTTTCAAGATTTATCCAAAAAAATTGAATCATGTTCAAAATGAATATGAATTATATATTCTTTAAGTTCATTGTGCATTAAGGGCTCCAAAAAAAAGTCTTGAAAAAAGAATTATTTAATGCAATTTCAGCTTGTTTTATATCTACTTTCCAATTTGGTCATAACTACTTTTCCAATTTTAAACACTTTAACCTTACTATAACACATATAAATACTTATTGAAGATGAATTTTGAATTTTTTTGGTGAAAATTTGTTAAACATAGTATCTTTAATTTTATCAACAAAAAATAAAATAACAAAAAATAGAATTTTAATAGATTTTTGGACCTTGCATTGTTGCTTCCTTGTAGGGATTGCAAGCAGTTAAAGTTATCATACTTTCACCCTTTAACATAATCTCCAAAGGACCTAGAAGTCCAAATTGGGCTTCATGTTTTTTTTAAACAACTTTGAGTAGGTTCCATGTGGACTTCCTTTCGCTCAAATTTATTTGTTTTTATCAACACAAACGATGTTCTTCACTGATTTCAATGGTATAAAATTTGGTCTCATCTTAACCCTAAACGCCCAACTATCCATTTTATGAATGAAGTACATGATCAAACTCTGTTTTCTCATCCATCATGCACTTCCTGCAGTGTGGATTTTTTACTATAGATTTTATAGGAAGTTAGCTTCATGCATGTGTGATCCAATTAGAAAGGGAATGATTGGTGAAAATTTTATGCCTCATTTCATGTTGCAATGATTCACCAAAAAATTCTAAGAGTGTAGTTCAAAAGTGCCTTTGAAAAAATCAACTCATGAAATCAAGCAACCAAAAACTCTCCAAAAATCACTACACTTAGAGTATTACATTTGAACCCACCACAACAAATTTCATGTACAAATTGTCAATATCTTATTCGTAATCAAATTACAGAAGTATTTTGAATTTTAAATTTCAAAATTTATACAAAAGTACTGGGTATTGTGTATCTAACCGTATGGATAGAATCTTAAACCCATATTGTACAACTTTTATTCATACATCAAGTTCAAAATATTCCTCTTAGTTTCATTTTATAATGCATCTTTGCAATTCTCTAAGGGTGTGGGCACTTAGGGGTTAATTATATTTTCACAACACCCTATGATTGATGGATTTTGCTATTTTAAAACTTTGAATTATTGGTCCTTTAGGAGATAATGGCTATGAAGTGTGGAGGAGGGCAAAAAGTACACGCGCTCGACACACTCCACCCACAAAAGTGTCATGCGGTCTTTGTGCCGTAGAGCACACAGTTTGCTAGCCATAATCAATAGCCACAAATGATGGCACACATCCATTGGAACCCGCGAGCTTCTCCAATTGATTCAAATGGAATCCTACCAGAGCCTGGATGGAGGTCATTTGACGATGTCCATGTGCTCACTTTCAGTACAATGTCACAAACTGAAGTGTGGAGGACGCAAGAAAGCCAACACTCCACACACTCCACCCACAAAAAAGTGTTGTGCATCATTGAGCCTTCGGGCACAAAGTTTGCACGACGCCTGGATGTAGACTCAAAAGTGCTCGTTAACCCCTAAACGTCCAACCGTCTAGAAAGTGAACGATGTACACAATTTTCTCATCCGTCATTGACCTTTTGCAGTGTGGGTTTTTACAGTAGATTTTATGGTAATTTAGTTTTATGCATGTGTTATCTGATAAGAAAGGGGATGATTTGCGAAAATTTTATGCCTCATTTCATGTTGTAGTCATTCACCCAAAATTTTGAAGATTTTAGTGTAAAAGTGCTTTTAAAAAAGTCAACTCATGAAATTAAGCAACCAAAAAATCTCGAAAAATCACTACACTTAGAGTATTACATTTCAACCAATTTCAACAAATTTCATGTACAAAATTTCAATATCTTATTCGTAATCAAATTACAAAAGAATTTTCAAATTTCAAAATTTATACAAAAATATTGGTGATAGCAATTGGAGATCTAACCATATGAATACAATCCAAAATTGATTATGTACAACTTTTATTCATACATCAAGTGCAAAATATCCCTTTGGATTGCATTTTATAATGCATTTTTGCAAAATTGCCAAATTTGGAGAGGGGTGAAGACGTTTAGGGGTTAATCAAATTGGAAACCGGGAGCTTGTATATGTTGCATTCATGAGGAATAGGGCAAATATGACTGAGTCATATCAATTTGCCCCACCAAAATATTCCTTCCCTCTAACCTGGTTTTGTGGTGCATCTCTAGTGGTTTGGGTTAACCCTTAAGAGTGCAAGGAGCCCCGTGGGGCCATGTTTGGTCTTTATTCAGTTGAACATTGATTTTCACCCGGTTCCTAATTTCAAATGAAAATGGTCCCAACTAAGAAAGTGTAGAGGCTATTCTTCTATTTTCTAGTCCAATTTACCATTCTTCAAAATTGTTAAATCACGTTTTTTTAGAGCACTTTAAAGCTCCAAAACCCTCAAATTCCAATATACACTGCTGAAAAAGTTTCTCTATTGAATTTCTTTTTAAGTAAGCCTAAGAAGCATGCCACCTACACCTTGTTGTTCATCACTATTATTTACATTTATCTAAAAAAATCATACTATTCTAAGAATTTTTGTAATTATTATGATTTTAACAAGAAAAACCTTTGAATAATCTTTAAATTTTTATTTTTATTTAAAGAATTATGAAAGAATAAGGGAAAATCGGTTTAACAATACTTTATATTTACAAGAGGCTTTACTAATAATTATATTTTCAAAATATTGTGGTAAAATCCATCCACATTGAATGCAATTTTGTTTAAATGGACGAGAATTTGTCCAAATGGATGAATGTACCCACCCACAATATATGGTGATTTCAATGTAGCCGAAGTAGAAATTAGGAAAAAGATAATTTGAAAAATGTAAGATATCTTATTCATTGAATTTAGTTCCTCACCAATTGAATTAACCAAAAACAAAAGAGGAGTTGAATAGGAGTTGAAGAGGAGTTTCCTCTCTATAATTATATTTTTTGACAATCAGTGTTTATGAATAGTCTCTATTGTCGAGTCTCTTGGCTTGGGGGGAGCATGTGGGAACTCTCCTCTAGCATTGGGGAGGTCACAAGTTCCACACTCCATAATGGCGCAGGGCCTTGCGTTAGATTATTCTCCAACTCACCATAGACTAGTTTTGCAGTCTTTTTGAACTCAAAAAGAGTCTAATCCCTAAACGCCGTTGAGACCAAAAAATGGCTTATAAATGAAGTTGACTGTTCAATTCTAACTGTTGCGTGGATGATTTCCATCCAATTCTTTATATGAAGGGCTTTGCTTGGTGATGCCACCCTTCAAATTAAATTCAAATCATTCAAGCTATTTTTAGATTTTACATGGGGTCCCAACTACAAAAAGAGTCGTAAAAACAGTTCACCGTGTAGTGTATTTTGAATTTTTTGCTTGTTCTACTTAAACTAAATTTAGGCCATGAAAATGAGTTCCATTGCATTTGAGCTTAACTAGCAAAATGAAGCTTGCCAAGTCTAGTTTCTACTCCACTTTGAATTTTTGGAAAAATTTGAAAATTGAGTGTTTTATTGTAGTTACAAGTTCAGTAGGTATCACCAAGGTGTAGCAAAATTTCTAAATTTAGATACACGGATGATTTTCATTAACTAAACTTTTCTTCATTGTAATTCACACCTTAGGTAAAAAAACCGGAATTTTCTAGTACATTTTGTAATTGATATAGATTTTCTTTACAATCACTTCATAAAACCATAGTAATTTCAAATTTTCACCAAAATTTATGAAAAATTCATGATTTGTAGGACTTCATCTACTGAAAATATAAATTTGAATTCTGGTATTATTTTTAGTAGCAAAATTGAGTGTGACAGATAAAAACATGATTCCATGGTCATAGGCCCAACCTTTAGGGGCTAAAGTGAGTTTAAGGTTTCTTTCTACTAGACTACTGTGAGAGAGTTTGTGAGACAAACTTGCAGATCCTTTGCAATTGCTTGATTGTCATTGTCAAATTGACAATCATTGAACTTTGAATCATCTTTGTGGAGAATTTAAGACCATGCACCTTTGAATTTTTTGACCATCGTGTAAATAACCAATTTTCAAAGAACCAGAAAACCACCAAAATTTGTATTTTACAATAAGATTTGACCTACTAGTCCAAACATTACTCTAAAATTGCCCAAAGACAGGGAACGACCACAAAATGGTTGCATGGGTCATGAGGGGTTCACCCAAACCATGTGGAATAAAATTTTGAAAATGGCAAACTGACGTTTACAGCTTAAATTTCTTGCATACAGGTGGTCATTTCCTATGTTACTGATGCAGGAACCTCAACTGGTCAGCTACAGAGTCTACTTTAAAACTTAATAAAACACATAAAATTCCCTTATAACCGTCTTGATTCTTGAAAAAACATCCTTGCCAAGATGCCTTGTACTCAAAAATCGGAGTACAAAAGAAAAGGCAGAAAGATAAAACTGGTATCTGAAGCATGAACTGACTCCTTGCAAAACTCAGCTCTTCCAATTCTCCAGTTTTATTACTCTCATGACTCGTAATTCCTCAAATTTTTCAACATAATCAGAACCTCACGGATTATAGGAGGTAAGTAACAGTGGCTGGATCTCAGCTCAGTATAGTCTGCCATACAAACGGCCCTTGCGGTGTCAAGATAGCCACTTGTCCTGCTCTTGCATTCCTGGAAGGCTCCTCATCATTCGGCAGTCGGCTCATTTGACATTGTATGGGATCTGAGGAAATCACCATCTTTCTTTTTTTCCAGTTGTATAGCAAAATAGGAAAATGCAATATCAAAGGGTCATAACTGAATACTTTACATCCTTGACTATCCATCCCCGAGGCGATTACCCTATATTGGAAGAGTTCTTGATAGTGGAACCCTAACGCGCTCGTGGAATGGATCCAGTTAGTCTAAGGAACACTGGTAAGGTCAATCGAAGCTTATGTCATAGAGGGGCACACTTACCCCAATAATTGGTTGACAACCCACTCAAAATAAAGAGCTTGAACGCAACCCCAGCCAGTGATTGAAGGAAAGCTTCTGTGCTCACATGAATTCAGTGTCCATGCTTCAGTACATTAGCTTCATTCTCATCGTTCCATCGTTGTAGAAAACTCTTGCCTGCTTCATATGTAGACCAGCAGATTGCAGCTGCTGGAGTATGAAATAGAACGCGAGGTCTCATTCCCCTCCAAAGGGAACTTGGTCCTTCTCGTTTTACTATCCTGCGAGCCGCTGCCAATACGGATCCGCTTGCGTATCTATCAGATCCATTTACACCCTGTGGAAGATCACCAAAAAGTATATATCAAAAACCACATCTCGCAGGGCAACAATTCTGACCCTAACAAAACAACCATATTAAATGGAGAACGTTAGATAGTAACATAACATTGACAGAGTAGTGTCTAATACCGTACCCGGCCGTCAGGGTCGGCAAAAAATAATTGTAAAAATTTAGAAGCCCAAATCTTCAGAAATTTATTTTTTCAAAAGATAAATAAATTCTATGGTGAAAAAGAGTCTTGGGAAATATCTACAGAATCTTAGTTAATACCCGCATCGTTTGGGCAAAAAAAGAATTATTCGGCATGACCTGCCGACCCTGACAGCCGGGTACGGTATCTATTATATACCGGGACTGGGTCTTTTTTTGTCTATCTGCGTGTGATCACAAAGACAGTTTTGCGCGGAATTCAAGGCTTGGGTCCCTACTTCTACTTTCGTTACAATTTTAAAAATCAAACCAAATAATCACTACGATTTAACTCTCATGTGTAATCTTCTGCACAGGAATAGTTTCAACTACTTCCCGGCTGGTGTCCAGCATGGGCCAAGCTAGTTTTACTTAAATTCAAATTCATTAATCTATATGATCTAATACTGCCAAGATTCAAAACTAATACATAAAATAAAAATTGACTCAATATAACTGGACTCAAAAAGCTAAGGGAAAATCTACTGGGGATAGTTCATATTAACCCACCATGGGTGAAACATGGAAGAATAGGCTTCCTAATTACTTTCTCAGCATTGAGCCAAATGTGAAACTAGTTCCCCTTAAGATGTCGTTGGCAGAAAAATATGGCCGCTTGTACAAGCTAACCTGGCTAAGTTTAGAAAGTTGACTAACTTGAATAGGAACTAAACACACCAAATACACCACATGCTCTGGGGCACAGTATTTAAGCAAGGCATCTTTCTACTTTCATAATTAGAGACGGGGTTTCATAATTACTGTGGCTTTCAAGGCATCTTTCACTGTTCACCAATCACATGCATTGTTCTAAATTATCTGGCCCACGATAATTTTGCACCCACAGTACATGGTGAAATCGGTGCAGTGACGTTCAATGAGCCAAAGACACTTGTCAACCGTATGAGGAATTATTTCGGACCAGCGTTTTAACCAAATGCACACCCTGGAACGAAAGAACGTGCAGGTTCTTCGAATCCAGCAAATCAGACCACCATACTAACGCTGTTAATCATTTCAATGCTAGAAATTCCATTAGGGAATGTATCAGCCTTGCATAAGGGTACTTTAAACTCATGTTTACAACCTCTAGTTGATTCGAGACAACCGAGAAGATTTGATGGTCAAGATTCAAGACGGGGACTCACCTGGCATTGCAATCTTGTCTTGATCACGTCAAGTGGGGTTGTCACAGCACTAGCTAAAGCTCCAGCAGCTCCACCGGCAGTAATGTGCATCAATAAATGTTCCTCATCTGCATACTGTGGATAAATATCTGCTAAAACCTGCAAAATACCATGCCCATAATCTTGTAAGAAACCAGCAACCAATGAATTACGAAGTCGTCACAACCTGCTCAACCTAAGTATAGAGAACACAGCTTTTGGACAATAATAAACAAGCAATACCGAAGTCAAAAATTGAAATTCAGAAAAAACAGACAGACAAGCTCAAACGCTACCGATTAATCACGGACGAAGGCTGCTGCTGCATCTGTTTCCAGTTACAACTCTCACTGTTGTGTTTAGAATGAATAGCTACGCCCCAAACGCCTCTACAAAATCAAGTACAACCTGGAACCATCCGAGTAAAGCAACGACAGCCCACGGTGTTTCACAGTGCGTGACACCAATACTTGGACAAGCATGGAAGAGAGGGACAGGGATATGGACTAACAAGTGCAACACCAAGTCAAGAAACTACTAATAATAATAATAAAAACAGTCTGAAAACGGTCAATGGGAACCACAACCCTGTAAAATACCGCGCTCCGAAATAACAAAATACGACAACCATCCAAGACGATTCTAAAACGAAATCAACAGCTGCAATGAATCTCTTGTGTAAGAATAGGACTAATGCGCTTCTTCCATAACAGTAATCAGAATCAAAAACACTACACCCCGCCCGTGCCACAATACTCAATTAAAGATGGTTGAAGCGAGATTTTCATTCTAAAAGTATGAATCTACGGTCAAGAAAATTGGGTTAGCTGCGAAGGGAACTAGCTCACGGCAGGTCACGGACAACCACAGAGGCACAGACACGACTGTGGGAGCCTGAAACGTCAAGAATGCGGTACTGACTTGAGAGCAGTAAAAGAGCATCCAGCAAAAGCTTAGCTAAAATGAATACTCTCAAGCGATCCACTAGAATAACGGGACACAAGACCTCAAAAATAAGAACCACAGGACTACAACTACATCATCGATCTCCACCGGGCCTGAATAGAGCTTTGGATGGCAACCACGATCGTCCTTCCAAGGCGTCAAGCTCTAAGGTTCTCCGCTTAGTATGACAAGCCAAATATTAACGAAAGCTTTCAACTCTAACCACTCGAAATTTCTCGAGTGTGATAAGGATCAGATCAAAGATTAAGTGACGGTAGAATTCACACTGTGTGAGCCTGCAGGCTACTCTTCCAGACGATCTTAACCCCTAAGCGTCTAAAACGCCCAATATGGCCATCTGCATCACTGAACTTTGCAACGCTCATTTTACCTCGGTTTTCTGATTGGAATACATCATTTTAAAGCTCTTGTTCTATACTACAAGATCAACAGTGTCGATCGTGTCAAACTGAAGTCGTTTTCACAGAAACAGATGATTTGCAGCAGGGGGTCCAATTTTCCTACACTACAGAAAATACACAGTGGACGCTTAGGGGTTAAGTGACGGTAGAATTCACACTGTGTAAGCCTGCTGGCTACTCTTCCAGACAATCTTAAAGATCGGCCGGCTATCAAGATAGAGTACTCAAAGAGAATCTACTGTCTTGCAATTTTGATCGGTGAACGCTATTCTTCGCGTAACCGCTTAACTGATTGATATTTCAGAGTGAACATAAGCCACCTCTGAATCAGTTTACGAACAAACTGGTTTCCAGAGAATCCAGAAATCACACAAACGGGCTTCAAAAACCATTGATCCAATTGAGCAGTGCTAGGGACAGCCTCACTGATTGATATTTCAGAATGAACATAAGCCACCTCTGAATCAGTGTACGAACAAAAGAGAAAAAAACTGGTTTCCAGAGAACTCAGAAGTAATCCCACAAACGGGCTTCATAAACCATTGATCCAATTGAGCAGTGCCAGGGACGAACAAACAACAACAGCATCGACTCCAAAATCCCAAACTCAAACAATTCAGCATCCTCAAAAGAAAGCTTACATTCTTCCCGGCTTCATAGGCCGCGAAATGAACAGCTGTAAAAGGGACGTTCATGACGACGGTGGTCCGGTAACTCCTGTAAAATGCCAATAGTCCGTCTTCTTTCATGGTCTTCTTAATACAATCCATGACACCATGATACGGGCTATGGCGCAGCTGCAACCGCTGCTTAACAACATCCATGGGGGTAAAAACAGCGTCGCTAGCAATTGTAGCGCCGGCGCCCGCGCAAGCATGCGCAAGGGGATGGTAGCCGCTTCGGTTCCCTCCCAATTTCTCCTTCAGCGTCTCGTACGCCGCGAAGTAGACCGCATGAGCAGGCCCGGCACCAAGGCCCATGGCGCCAATGCCCCGGTACAATCCCAGCGGCCCTTCCTTCTGAACAATCGCAAAGAAGGCTTTGTAAACAGTGGAATGCGCGCTGCCGCCTGCGCTTTGCAGCATCTGCATTCGCGTCTTCACCAAATCGACTGGAAACATCGCCATGTGCTCCACCATCCCGGCCACCGAACCGGCAAGCATCCATTGTCCAAACCCTAGCCCATCGTGAAGCTCCTGCTCCTCGTTCTGCTTCATCTTCACCACAACTTGCTCGTCGCCATAGCCACGCAAAAACGGCCTCTCGCGCAAATCTGCCGCCACTCCCTCCGCCATGAACCCTAAAACAGGGCAAAAAACAACAATCCACAACGCGCAGAGGAGAAATTCTCAACAAAAAAGGAGGCCTGAATCTCCCATTGGCGATTAGGGTTTCGAATGAATTCTAGCGGTGCGAGTGGGGGCTTGTGTCGCGCACACGACGAGCAGCTACACTTGGCACAAACATTGAAGAGGCGTTTATATGGGGGAGTGCGGGTGATAATAGAGAGGGGCTGTGTGAAAAGGGATATTTGGGGACCCCTGGGGTGGAGTAAAGAGTTAGCTAAACGATTTGGTTCCTGTGGCCGGGTGTTTTGGGGATCTGGGCGAGTTGGGTTCTTTGATTCCTGAGGGTAAGTGGGTTGTCTCTGTTCTTGTCCTTTTTCTTCAATGTTGTTATGTTTGTATGGACTGTTAATTCACTGTATGATGTTTAGACTTCCTCTTTATCCTTTCTACTGGGACTCTACAGTTCCTGATATACTCTTCTACCGTACATGCAGCAGTGGTGGAAGGTTCAGAAAGTCACATTGGAATATACCTTCAAACAAAAATTTTGGAACTTAGAAATTTTCCAGAGCATCTCCAAAATTTCATCACATTAAAATTTCATAGTGGGGCCACTGATTTAGAGAGTAGGTCATTTGATTACCCCACCCTTGCAACTTGCTATATTGACTCCCAATCAATCACTTGTCTCTTGGTGTACAAAAGCAAAAAGAATCTTCGTCATTTATTATTCGTTTCACTAATTGTAAAAAACAAAGTAGTATTTTTCAGGGAAAATATTGGCTATTTTGCAAAAAGAATAATTTGTTGGTTCAAAGCATTAATTCAGAAATGGTGTTCTTGTCTATTTTGAAAGATGGGTGGGGATGTTCTAAAAGCATTTGGTGCTACTATTCTTATCTACATTCAAAGAGCCCTTGAACATGAACCCTAAAGTTCTTTGAACGTGGTGAAAGATTGCTTCCAAAATTCCCTTCTTAAAACAATGCTAAACTTTTCGTATTATTTAATTTTTTGGTAAATCATTCTTTAGTTAGCTTCTTGTAGCATGTCCTAAGCCTAAAATTTGAAAGTCTAAACCTTCACCAATTGCAAGATTATAGTGGTTGAACTTTTAGAACCAATCTTATTTTGCCCACTTCGGTTCTTTAATGGTTTCAATCCTCCACACTTCTATACCGAATGTTTTATCCAAATTCTCAATGAACAAACGTAGTGTAAATGTAGGGTATATTCAACTTGACTTAGATTCAAATGAAAATTGCTTAGTTTATTCCTTGGAGGTTATTTAGAAGGACCCTCGTCATTTTTCATTCAGTTTGACTACATGTCAAGCACTTCGAATGTAGGCCTTAAGATTCTCTAATTCCTCTAAAGTGGTAGTAAGGTAACCACACTTAAGGTCAATGCACCTATAATTCCCAAAAAAATCCAACAAAAAAGAAAGATAATGTAATAGTAAGAACAATGTTGTGTCTATCCTTAAGGGGGAAGAAGTAGTCTTGCACGACTAGTCCTTTGTTTAAGGACATCAAACCAAGGGTTGGTTGAACATAAACTTTATTCACACCGGCCTCAAAAGAAGAGTGAAGTTCTTACTACTATAAACCATGTTTAAATGTTTATTTGTAGATCAGGTTTTCAAAATAACATAAATTGTAATCTTTATTGGAGTGATGAAGCTATAAATTTGTATAATATGAATGAAATGTTATTTATTCATGTAACTGAATTTATACGACTTATGTCGTTGCAACAACTAGAGTTGCAAACACATGTTCTATTCCCCTTTTATATTTGTGGTGTAAAAATGGCCCAAAATAGCCCAAAATGGCTTAGAAATAGAAAATACAGCTAAAAATAATTTATTCTATTTTTGTTTTCTAGTCCTCATAATTTCGGATTTTTTACGTTTATTATATTTTACCTATGGTACTACAGTACTGTAGTATTTATATGCATGCCTTCTTTTCATGACAATGGGAATGAAGTCCCTTTGAAAACTTTCAACACAAAAAACATAGAAGCAACAACCCAAGAAAATAATGAAGTAATATGACACTAAAATTAATAATTTTTTAAAAATGTTTCAACATTGACTTGAAAAAAACTTAGAAGATGGAGACTTAAGGAAGGTTCCAATTCTTGTATAAAAAGGCTACTCTACTGTTTCATTTTTTATTTTTTATTATTCATATTATTGCATTTGTTTCTCTTTGACGATGCTACTTGCAATTGCTTTGTTTACAAGTTCATTTTCTTTCTCTTTGAATTAACTCTTTGCAACTCTACTTATGAATTCTTTCTCTCTACATCTATTTTCGCGCCCCAACACATTTGCGCCTTTGCTTAAGAATTTAATTTAATTTTAAAAAATTTATCTCTTTATTCCACTTAAAAATTATTTCTTTTCTTTCTTTTTGCGTCTACACATCCTTTTGAGTAGGAGAGGTTTAGGTTAATTATGGCTTCGAAAGTACTTGGGGTACAAAGATTCAAAAAATAATTAAGATTTGGTAGGGATGAAGCATGAACCCAATTCCAATATAACAAAGCCATTGTTTTTATTTCATGTGTTTATGATATACTTTGGTGTGGTTAAGTAATGGTTGATTCAAAATGTGAATGGTTGAGGTTGCATGCAAAGGTTAAAGGTAATGACCACACTTACAAAGTAGAAGTAGTTTTATTTACGTTTGAGGTTTCTCTAAATCTATAGGGAAATTTGGTGATATTTATATTGTATATTACTGTGCATACTATATGCACAATGTTAATTTCAACAAGCCTAATTAATTTAACCTTCTCTTTTTGTACAAATTTAACATATTATTGATTGTATCCTTTGGCTTAAAAACTTGTTTTACAATTTCTCAAACAAATAATAAAACATAAAAGTTTAATTATGTTTAAAAAGAAGAGAAATGTGAATGGTCAAAAGTTGGAAGTTGTGACCCATGGTTTTACACTTGTTTGAGCAGCTTAAGTCAAGAAATTATTATTGGATGATAAAATGACATGGATGCTAATTCCGTAACAGATTTACAAAGATGGTATTGTCATGTTGATTGTATAAGAAGTACTCTTGAAACCATGGCACAAAATTTGTCTATGTGGCAAGCCTAAAGTACGGTAAACTTGTCAATGGGACAAGCTTAAAGTAAATCTGTCTATTTAGGACAAACCTAAGGTACAATACACTTGTTTATGGAACAAGCCTAAGGTACATTGTCTTTGGGTCAAGCCTAAAGTATTGTAAACTTGTCTATAGGACAAGTCTAAAGTAAACATGTCCATAGGATAAGCCCACAGTAAACCTATCTATGGAACAAGCCTAAGGTGAATTTGTCTATCTACTATACACAATGGTAGAAGGTTCCAAATTTCACATTCAAATATGCCTTTAAACAAATATTTTGGAACTTGGAGATTTTGGAGTGCATCTAAGAGCATCTCCAAAATTTCATTACATTAAAACTTCATCACCAAAGGGGCCACTTATTTATAGAGTAAGTCACATTATTAGACTTCCTCATTATCATGTTGTTGCTCAAGACTCTACAGTTCTTGATTTACACTCCTTTGTTACATGGAAGAGGAAGGTTCAAAACTTCACATTGCAATAAACCTTTTAACAAATGTTTTGTAACTTGGAAATTTTGGATTGCACCTAAGAGCATCTCCAAATTTCATTACATTAAAACTTCATTACTTGTGGAGCTACTTAATTAGAGAATAGGTCACTTGATTTGACATCCTCTTTATCCTTTGTGTTAGGACTCTATAGTTCCTAATTATTACTCGTACTTTACATAGTGGTGGATGGTTGGAAACTTCACATTGGAATATACCTTTGAACAAATGTTTTGGAACTTAGAAGTTTTGGAGTGTACACAAGAGTATCTCCAAAATTTCACAACATTCAAATTTCATCATTAGTGGGCCAAATTATTTAGAGAGTACTAGGTCATTTGATGACCTACTTAGACATCATGTTTATCCTTTCTTTTGAGACTCTACAATTTTTAATTACACGTGTACAATACATTGTTTATTATTTATGTTCAAACTCTACAGTTCTTGATTTGCCCTCCTACCAAACTTTGTTTATCATTTCTGTTGAGACTCTACAGTACCTGATTTTCCCTCCTACTAAACTTTCTTTATCATTTATATTGAGACTCTACAATATCTCATTTACCCTCCTACCAAACTTTGTTTATCATTTCTATTCAGACTCTACAGTACCTGATTTACACTTCTATGGTACACTGTTTATTCTTTCTATTGAAACTTTAGAGTTTGTGATTTACACTTCTACCGTACATTGTTTATCCTTTATGTTGAGACTCTAGAGTTCCAAATTTACACTCCTACCGTACACTGTTTATCATTTCTGTCAAGACATTAGAGTTTTGATTTACACTCTTACTGTACATAGAGGTGGAGGCACCACGGGCCTTGGCTTGGTGGTTGGGGCTCATGGCCCCCAATGAGGAGGTTGTGGGTTCTATTCCCCATGCCGGCGTGGTGTTCACTACCATAGTCCACCCAACTATGGTGGGGAGTCCTTGGACCTTGTTGTATGGGTACCTCAAAGCCCTTTGGGGGGATACCATGTCCGGTATCTTCAAGGCACTAGTGGCTAGCTAGGTAGTAGCTTAGTGTGTCACTATAGTGTTCATCCTCGAAAGGGGAGAGTAGTATTGTCCCAATTTCCCCTTGTCCGGTGGGCATCTGATCATTGGCATTACGAACGGACACTTCATTCACGCCGGCCTTGTAGAAGGGTCGGAGTTTCTATCTATCTACATAGAGGTGGAAGGTTCAAAACTTTATACTAGAATATACCTTGAAACAAATGTTTAGTAACTTGGAAATTTTAGAATATGCCTAAGAGTATCTCCTAAATTTAATCACATTAAAACTTCATCACTAGTACAACCACCTATTTAAAGAATAGGTCATTTGATTAGACTTGTTCTTCATTTGTGTTATGATTCTAGAGTTTATGATTTACACTCCTACCGTACATACACTAGTGGTGGAAGCTTCTAAACTTCATATTGGAATATACCTTTAAAAGAATGTTTTGAAACTTGGAAGTTTTGGAGTGTACCTTAGTTTTGGTAGATATTGCAGCCTTGTTTGGCTTTGGCATGAATAAAAAAACTTGTTTACAATTGTCCAAAAAAATAATAAAACATGAAAAGAAAAGAAAAAAATCTAAAAAAGAAAGAAATGTGAATGGTCAGAAGTTGGAAGTTGTTGCCCATGGTTTTACACTTGTTTGGGCAAGCTCAAGTCAAGAAATTATTATTGAATGATAAAATGACAAAGATGCTAATGTGGCAACACTTTTACAAAGATGGTAAATTGTCATGTTGATTGTACTCTTGAAACTAGGGGACAAAACTTGTCTATAGGACAAGCCATCACTTAGTTTACCATAATGCCAAGTTGTCATTGTCGAAGACCAAATGACCATGGCCAATTATTAAGTGGCCATGCCCAAAAAACACATAATCAAAGGCAAAAATCCGTATAGCAAATCCCAAAGAACACAAATCAAAAAACCAAAATGTCTTGCATATTTGGTCTACTGAGCATATTGGGCTCTGGCTTTGCAATTTTTGGCTTTAGCTACGTCGCTTTTGTTGTTTTTGACTTTGGTTACATAACATTCAGTAGTCTTCATGCCCATTGCCTTTCCTTCAAACACCATACTCATCTCCTTGAGCTTGAGCCACCTGTCCACTTAGTTATTGATGAAGTATCGTTGGGTGTGGAATATTCCACACCATCTACTGTAGAGCCAAGGCATGGATAGTGCTTGCTATTGAATGTTATATACGTGGTTTTTAGTTGTTAGCTTTGGTTATGTTATGCTTAACCCCTAAAGGACCAAGAAGCCCGAATTGGGCCTCATGTTTTTTTGAAGTTTTGAGTAGGTTCTATGTGGACTTTGTTTTGTTCAAATTTGTTTGTTTTTTGACCACCATAT
Source organism: Pohlia nutans (assembly GCA_022496805.1). Classification (NCBI taxonomy): domain Eukaryota; kingdom Viridiplantae; phylum Streptophyta; class Bryopsida; order Bryales; family Mniaceae; genus Pohlia; species Pohlia nutans. Next base: position 9,581,136 of record CM040092.1, on the reverse strand, counting down.
GCACCGTTCTTTAGTGATTCTATTGACATAAAATCCAGTCTCATCTGAATTGCATTTTTCACAATATGATAATTTGAATTTGTCATTTTAAGACCATGAATCCTTGGTCCTTGCGGGATTAACTTAGTTTTTAACCAAGTAGTCTTTGACCAGACAACCTGGCATTTGACATTTGACATTATAGTCTATGTAGTTTCCAAAACTAGATTCCAGAGCGAGCTGCAAACAGCCATGAATTGGGGCAACAGTTTGGATTGTTCAGACAAATGCAAACTGGCCCATAAAATCTGATTGTTGGAGACCCCACAAGCATCATCGTGTAGAGTAGGTAGATAGGCTTTTGGGGAATTTTCTTGAACAATTCAATGGAATCTACCGATTGTTCTGAGGCCTTGCGAAAAAATTAGTTAAAAAATCCAGTAACTGAAGCTGCCTGCATGGATATCAGTGGGTCAATCCTCATCTTCTTACATCTCTGTATCCCAATTGGGCACCGGAGAAACATCATTTTTTTGCGTGCTCAGACACATGGCATTTTTTTATCATTTTTCATGTGGCCATATAAATTTTATAGTGGTGCTTCGTATTTCAACATTCATCCACATATTGGATAGAAAATATCACATTAGAAGATATCACATACCCATAATTTTCTTTTCATCCATAATCTAACGATTTTGAAGTTCTATGGCAAATATCTTCATGGTTTTTGGCCATTTTTTACCCAGATTATTATTTTCTGGTGCAATCAGGCACTATTTCGCCCAAAAAAATGCCATGCTCAGACATGTTTACCAGATGCCTTAAGAGTAAACATATTCTATTCCCGGACATTGAGATTCACTAGAACTTGCACGAGTCCCGAGCCCCCGGTTTCCAGCAAGAACCCCCTGAATTTTGCGCAAGAGAGCCCTTAAAATATGTGAAAACTTGACGGAGTTCATGTCGGTCTTGCCGAGGGAGCCCATGACATGCACAGGCCACAAGCCCCTATCTACCTCATCAGCGAACCAAGGGACCAAAAGGATGGATTTTTGAGCCTTTGTTTTGTCCACGATGATGATGATGACGATGATGTCGTCATGGTTGAATTTCCGTTTAAAAAACTATTCTTCAATGATAAGAGGGTTTGATTATTCGCCTCAAGCCTTTTGGCTTGCTTGTTTCTTCAGATGCCTACGATCGTAGACTCTCACTCATGAAGAGATCAAACTTCTGTGCATGATCGCGTTTCCTTGACCAATAAGAAACCTGTAACCTCATTTTCAGAACAACCCCCCTTTATGTGACCAAAGAACACTCTTCAGTCAGTGGCTCAAAAACTATTGGAAACATCAAGCTGTTGAAATCCACGCAAGTGGGGAGACCTAACCCCTAAAGGACCAAGGTTTCAAAATGACAAGTTCAGTTGATCATATTGTGAAAATTATAATTTAGATGAGGCCAAATTTTATATCGCTGGAATTAGTTAAGTACATCGCATGTGTTGGTCAAACAACAAATAGATTTGAACATAATGTAGTCCACATAGGATATGCTCAAAAGTGCTAAAAAAACATGAGACCCAGTTTGGGCTTCTTGGTCCTTTAGAGGTTAAAAGGCTCAATCTACGAGTTTGTGGATATGATGCCCATTGTTCATTGTGTTCACAACTTTGGCATATCTTGAAATCGAGTTGACAATATAGAGAATGTTGTAGTTGGTCCTCAAGATTGGCCAAAAATAATTATAAGAAGAGAAGTCCAAACCTTCTTGAAATTATTTTTTCGGTGAAATTCTACTTTATATGGTGAAAAAGAAAATCTTGAAGAATATTCACAAATTTTGACATTTACTGGGGAAAAAAAAAAAAAAATCAAAATATGAAAATTTGGCATGGGATGTCGACCCCGATGGCTGGGTGCGCGGTATGTGACTGATTGGACTCATAATGGACTCATGCTCGATTCATATAGGACTCGTACCCGATTCATACCGGACTTATACCCGACTCACTGACTCAACTCATACCCAGCTCATAGTTGATTGGAAGACATATTGCAATGGAACGTATATCCATTTGTGTCAAAATTTTCAATATACAGTGACGAACAAAACTGAGTATTGATTTGAAACTTTTCCATTCAAACAACCATACTATGAGCATCAATGGGCAAAGTACAAAAGTGAATATGCAAAAGTTGTAGTATGCGACATATAACACATTACTATGGAAGTTTGAAGAAAAACTCAATTGTGATTTGAAAGAAAATGAATTTCAAAGTTAGCCATGTCTAAAACTCGGTTTTGTGTGCTATAATTCGGAACTACTTTAAATTTTGTCAATTTTTTCTTAGAGCTTCAAAAAAACTTTTTGTGCCTTAGCATGTTGGTATACATCATTTTAGATTGTTGTACATGAAAATTGAAGGAAGTTGACATTTATAGAATTTAAAATATTCACAATTTGACAAACATGCAAACGATGTTGATTCTCACGATATTTGAATATTTTTTTGGAATTGAGAGCATGGGACTGCATTGGCCATTGTATAGAGAGCATAGGTTGCAACATGAACCATTGTTACATCTTAATGTCCTTGCATTTGAAATAGTTGTTGAATAGGCCAGTGCGTTCAATTTATATATTAGAGCAAAATGATGCAGTCTTTTGGTCTAGGTTTTTTGTACAAAGACTAGAGTTCTTATCGCACATAACCAATCCAACGAATCAAAGAAAAAAACATATCATTTTCAATATCATCAAAAAGCTCAAAGCTGCCAAAAATTACACTGACTTTCATAAAATTGACAATTTTTTGATGATACTAAAAACAACAAAAACAAATTGTTCAATTAGTTGGATTGATTATGTGTGTCATGAATTCTAGACTTTGTACAAAAAAGTTAGACCAAAAAACTGCATCATACAACTCTAATATATAAATTGAATGCATTAGCTATTCAACAACTATTTCAAATGCAAGGACATTAAGATGTAACAATGGTTCATGTTGCAACCTATGCTCTCTATACAATGGCCAATGCAGTCCCATGCTCTCAATTCCAAAAAAATATTCAAATATCGTGAGAATCAACATCGTTTGCATGTTTGTCAAATTGTGAATATTTTAAATTCTATAAATGTCAACTTCCTTCAATTTTCATGTACAACAATCTAAAATGATGTATACCAACATGCTAAGGCACAAAAAGTTTTTTTGAAGCTCTAAGAAAAAATTGACAAAATTTAAAGTAGTTCCGAATTATAGCGCACAAAACCGAGTTTTAGACATGGCTAACTTTGAAATTCATTTTCTTTCAAATCACAATTGAGTTTTTCTTCAAACTTCCATAGTAATGTGTTATATGTCGCATACTACAACTTTTGCATATTCACTTTTGTACTTTGCCCATTGATGCTCATAGTATGGTTGTTTGAATGGAAAAGTTTCAAATCAATACTCAGTTTTGTTCGTCACTGTATCAAGTTCAGACACAAATTAACCCCAGAATCACCAAAAAGCCCAAAATCACCAATTTGAATTAATCCTTTGAAGCGCATGCATCCACATAGCGATACGGGTCTTCAAAATAAGATATTATGATTTTTGAAAAACAACACAATTGGTTTATGTCAAGTTTCATTTTTAGTTCAAAAAAAGAGACCTTAAACATGATTTTCCAAAATAAGTAGAATCAAATAATGGAAACGATACCATCTCATAGTTCATGTTATTCCAATGTCATTACAATATTTTAAAAATTCTTGTATGTTAAATTGGAAATTTTAATTGAATTTCAGAGAAAACCTTACAAAATTAATTTAAAAATATTAATAATAAATATGATGAATCCAACTGCACAGATGTGATCTTCACATTGACATTTACAAGTTTGCTTTGTACATCAACTCCATCTTTTTTTTTCAACAAACATTTTACAATGAGTCTTTCAAAACAGTGTTGAATCAGGACGTTAAAGGGTTAATCACGTATGTTCATAATGTTGATTATCACAGTAACCAAGCATGATCATGAACTTTGACATAACAAAGTTTACTTAGCTTAACCCTTAAATGTCCAACCGTTTAGAAAGTGGACAATGTACAAAATCAAACATAGTTTTCTCATCCGTCCTTGACTTTTTGCAATGTGCTTTTTTTACTATAGATTTTATAGGAAGTTAGCTTCATGCATGTGTGATCTAATTAGAAAGGCGATGATTTGTGAAATTTCTACGCCTCATTTCATGTTGTAGTTATTCATCCAAAATTTTGAAGATTTTAGTGTAAAAGTGATCTTAAAAAAGTCAACTCATAAAATTAAGCAACCAAAAAAATTCCAAAAATCACTACAATTTGAGTATTACATTTCATAACAAATTTCATGTACAAATTGTCAATATCTTATTCATAATCAAATTACAAAAGAATTTTCAATTTTAAGTTTCAAATTTTATACAAAAATATTGGTAATAGCAATCGCAGAGCTAACTATATGGATAGAATCTAAAATTCATAATGTACAACAATTATTTATACATCAAGTTCAAAATATTCCTCTAGATTACATTTTATGATGCATCTTTGCGAAATTGTCGAATTTGGAGAGGGGTGAGGACGTTTGGGGGTTAACCTCTAAGCGTGCAAGGAACCCTATGGGGCCATGTTTGGTCATGTTTTAGTCAAATGCTAATTCTCACCTAGTTCCTAATTTCAAATGAAAATGCTCCTACCTAAGACAGTGTGGGGGTTATATATCTTCTATTTTCTAGTCCAATTTACCATTCTTCATGATTGTTAAAATTGCGTTTTTTACAGCAATTTAAAGCTCAACCCCTTAAAATTCCAATATGCACTGCAAAAAAAGTTTTTTGTCAAAATTCTTTTTATGGAAGCTCAAGAAGCATGCCACCTACACTAGTGTTTATCACTATCATTTACATTTTTCCTAAAATTTCATACTATTATGAGTATTTTTGTAATTATTGTGATTTTTACAAGAATAGAACTTTGCAAAATCTTATAAATTTTAATTTTTATCTAAGTAATTACGAAAAAAATCAGGGTAAATTGGTTTAATAGTACCTTATATGAGAAAAATACCAAAGAAATATAATATATTTTAAAATGTGAGAAATTGATGAGGTTTGACCCGGTAATTATAGTGTGGACGCTTCATCCCTAAATGACCACAACCATTTTCAATGACATGGTTGTATTTGAAGGAGAAGCCAAGAGATCTGTTGCTACTAGAAGTTTATGAGGTTGATTGTGAATTCACCGTTGAATCTTGATGTCGTGTTCCATTTGATGGATTGTGAAAATTTTCAAATTCATCTACCGTATGGATGCGATGATTATGATGATCAAATGCATACTTGTTTTGTTATTTTCATGGGTTTGCAACAAGTGAATTAGTTGCCGATTTATGTAAAATTCAAATTTCGTCTGGGATATGTGAAATTTTAGGAGAATGATACCTTGTTGATACACAATAAACATGTATGAAAATCATATACACTTGAGGCATACAACATAACTTGTTTGAATTCAAAGTAACAAGTCTTTTAGACAGCTATTGGAAATGACCGGACCAACCGGTTACCTATACGAGCAAACTCGCTTCTAGCATTGATTTGTCACAATGTCACCAAGTGCAAATTACAAGAAGAGACAACAATAAGCTATTCTCATGACATCTTAACCCTAAACAGACAATATACATTGCGATAAAGACACCAGACAACTTCACAATTTGTTCTTGAACTAGGTCTTGAGCTTGCTAAAGAGGAAGATCCACCACCGATCTTCGGGCCACTTGAAAACAAGTTCACTGAACCCTAATTACCGCTATTCACCGATCTGATGCACACACTAATCTGGTTTATTATCACATCTTGGGCATTCAATATGCACATGATTATACAAAGCTCTCTAATAATGAAACAATCGGCAATAGTGTTGCATGAAAAAGTGAGATCAAAGAAGTCATTGAAGTCAGTCGACCAACCCTTTCCACATTTATTAGCTCTTTATTATCACAACTTCTTTTGGAACAATAAAGTGCGTACATAGTGAATGAGTCCATTCCCTAGAGTTAGTAAGAGAACAAAGCATGTGATATTACAGAGATTGATATTAATGAGGTAAGAATGCTAAAAACCCCAAAACTAAAAAAAAACACTCGCATTGTTGTCTTCCAAAGATGGTTTTAGAAACCCAGCGCCATGCGCTTTGTGCAGACGGAAACACCTTCGGTAGATTTACCCCAGGCTGTAGTTCCCTTTACATCCTCTCCTTTTTCGTTCATTTGTTCACATTCTACAATTGTTGGATACAACAATTCACAATTCTACCCTTTCAGTAGCAATCCTTTTGGAACACACTTCGGCAGCCTTATGAGGCCATCTGTATCAACTCCGATTCAACAATATTGTATGAGTACCAAAGCAACATGAGCAAATCGCTTTCCCAACGAGATGTTTAAATCACTTTCCGATCCAAAAATTACAAGTGTCGTAATTGATGCTCTCCGGGAGGCTCATATGCTGGTAAAAAATCCGGGGCAACGAGTGACTCAGGGCACAAACCTCGAGGCATGTGTTTTTTTTTTGGACCAGAGCCAAATTCTTAAGATATGGCTCCCGAATTGTCGGCATTTTGAGTCATCCAGGGTTTGAACTGTTGAAGTTGAGTAGTGAACTTGAGTTTTGGAGTGGCGGTGCAATTGTGCGTTGGTCCTTCTCCCTTCGCACAACCTCCACAATACAACCCAAAAGTGATAACAATCTATTTCTCACTCTAAACTTTAAAGAGATTGTTGCATTTTTGGACTTTTGCATACCGCAAAATGAAGCTCACGATTCTGCACAATGGAAAAGAGAAACAAAATAGTACCCTTGATGATGCACTAATGTCCGATGCAAGAAAGATCGAAGCCTCTGCAAGGGTTTCATGAGATATGGATCCCACAATGCTCTTGATAGTACACATGAACCAAGAAAGACCTGTATCTTGGTCATCAACCTCCCTAACTACTATGTCCCAAGTTCACTTGCCCTAACGTTCTAATTTTTTCATGGTGGATCGATCAACGTAATTGCACATCTTAAAAGATTTTTGTGTTCTTGTAATGGACATCTACAATTCTTTAGTTGACATTGAGTTAAAATTATGAGATCCAAATTAGTTACTAAAGTAATAAAATTATTCTTGGACAAATTGTGTCATCGTGGGTGTTTAGGGGTCGAGGGTTCAAATCCAGATCGTGGGCGTTTAGGGGTTGAGGGTTCAAATCCAGAGTCAAATGACTTTCTCCCATTTTGTTTACTAAATATGATAAAATCAACTTGTCTTTTTGTTTGGCACAAGGTGAGCAACCCCCTTTGCACAAATTTAAGGATTACAATGATAATGCTAAAGTTCAAGGAAGTGTATTGAAGAATTTCTCTGTAATAGCTTCATGCTATATAGAAAAGCACCTCATCCTCATGTTCAAGGTATTTCCATTTTCAAATAACTCATTCTACGTTGAAAAGAAGAAAATTTAAACCGTTAAGATCTACATTAACCAAAATGGAGTGTTGTAATATCAGTAAAGCCATTGTAAATGTAATTTTTTCTCAATTTTTTTTTTGTAAATTTCTTTAAAAAATTGGTAGTATGAATATTTTTTTTGTAGCTTTCAATGATCTACTTTGAAAAATAATTATGTTTGTAGTTTGAGAGTTTTAACAATTTTTAATGTCTTTGAACTTTTGAGCAAGTAAAAAGTATATTATTTAAACCCTTGAAGATCAGATGTTCAAATTACAAATGTTGAATGAATTATTTCAAAAATTAAATCTTTTTAGTTCCAAAAACGGCCCTTCAAAAATGACTTCAAAATGGAAGTAAGATGAAATTTTAGAAATTTTAGATTTAAAAAAAATTAAATACCATAATTAAAACTCAACATTTTAAACTGAAAAGACCAAATTCTTGTGAAATTCACTAATATTCAATTCACAATCAAATCTAAAAAAGAAATTTCAATATTTGGTTTTAAATTTTATTGATAAATATTGGTCATGGTAATAGTAAATCTAATTGTATGAATATGATTCATGAATCGTTGTTTTAGATTTTTTTTGAAAGTCAATATTATAATATTCTTCTAACTTGCATTTGAACACAATCTTGAAAATTTGGACTACTCCAGGGTCTACAAGGGCTAAAAATTGAAATTTTGGTTTTTTTTTAATAGAATATGTCCTTATCTCCAAAATAATAATAATAATAATAAATATATTTAATTCATTTCATTCTCATCAGTGAGGTGAAAGATATAAAATGTTTTGTTTTGTGGGAAGTTAAAAAGATCCCCCAGAAAATCCCCAAAAATTAATGGATTTGAGCATAATATTGCAATTTGTTTGATTCCAAATCATGGATCTAATTTTAAAATATTTATTTACAAAATTTGGGTAGTTTCTACCATCAAATTAGTGTGTCTATAGCATGATTTTGCAGCTTTATTGAATTTTTTTCAAAAATGATTAATGTATGCACTAAATAAATGTTTCCTACATGTCTGTACAATCCAAATTTTAAAATTTACCAATATTTTATGATCAATAATCGCGTGTTTCATAGAAGGAATATAAAATGAGTTACGTCTTTATTAAGAGCTAATGTACTATACATGCTCTCTAATCTTCCTAACTACCACTTCAGAAGATCAGAGTCTAAATTGCAAAGGAGGATATTTAAAGAATGTTTATCACCCATTTAAAAAAAATTATAGTTATGAGTTGGTGACTCGGGTGGTAAGTTACGTTCTTAGAGTTTGTGTGTAATGTGAGGTTTGTTCCCCATGTGAGTTCATCCCATTTGTAAAGAGAGTTTGGTGTGTTTGCTATACCCGATTGTTCGGGTCGGCAAAAAATAATTAAAAAAAGAAAAGACCAAACCTTTAAGAATTTAAAAATAAATAAAAATAAATATCTACGGTGAAAAAAATCTTAGAGAATGTTCACAATTTTTTAGACAATATTTGTATTATTTGGGCAAAAATCAAATTATTTGACAAGACCTACCCATTTTGATGTCCAAGTATGGTATACAATGGATTTCTTCATTTGCATTCAAAAAAATTGAAAAATGTTAAAAACTTTTTGCTTAGAATTTTTTTGAAGGCTCCTCTTTCTTAACCTCTAGGCTACACGTTGCTTCTCCTTCATGAATGGACTAGTGGCTTGTACAATGCGGGGTGACCATTGATTGAGAAGGACCATGTAGAGAATATAAGAGCATACACACCTGGTAATGCCCTCTTTCTACTGGGGGTCGGTATTGTGATACCGAGCTGTATCACGAGAGAATTACAGAGGAAATGATAAGAAAAATGTCTTTCGAAACCGACTCGGTAGTAGATCTGAGATCTAATCATTACATGAAGACGAGAAAGAAAGATCAAAGAGAGAGGTATTTCTAATTGTAGGTGAAGCAACAACAAAATAGAAGGGAGCTAAAAGTAGAGATGAATCTTGCAAAACACATAAGGAAAACAAAATGACACAATGGAAATTGAGAATGGAAAAAATACTACTTGCCAAGAGGTTTGACTCTATTGCTTTTATATTTGTACAACTTGACCTAACTAGTAACGGTCAGATCGGTAAAAAAGTCGTTTTAGATCTACTTTCGGAGGTAACTTGGAAAATTACCGAGCAGTAAAAAATAGGTCGGTAGAGACTATTTAAAGTTACTATTTTTACCTTTAACAACACCCTACACATGTATCCACTCTTGACTCTAGAAATCGGATGTAATATCTTTGTATTTAATGTTGTTTTTGTAGGGCAGGTGAGAGAGCTACACCTTTTGGGCCAAATATAGTGATGATTCTATAATTTTTGTATTGCTAATTAAAGGAATGGCTCGGTATCTTAAATTGATGAACAATAATGATTATTCATATATAGTGACTCTAATTGGTTCACGCACTATAAAGAGGGTGATTATAGCAGTTCAAAGATGCGGGGAGGATAGCTAGTGGTAGCAAATCTTGGATGTGATTATGTTGCAATGGGGTGAATTGAAGAGAGAAGGATGTGCATGCTCTAACCCCTAAAGGACCAAAAGGACCTCCAACAATATATTGAGGCTTTTTTTAATTGTTTCTATTTTTTTTGGATCAACACACGCAATGTTCTTAAATTATTTTAGTCATATAATACTTGGTCCCATATGAATTATATTTTTCATGATTTGACCAATTATTGAATTGGTTGTTTTATAACTATGTATTCTTGGTCTTTTAGAGATAGACATTTGAGATATCTTTAGGCAATGGCTATACAAACTGAGCGTACACATGATTGCACTAGTATAAGGTTGTATTTGGTGGCCTTTCTGAATTTTTTTTAAAAAGTGACTATGGTACGACAAGGTAAAATGTCCTATAACCCTACCCCCATTCTTGTCATATAGCTGTGTTCAACAACAGCTATTCAAGGAATTTAAAGCCGATCACCCTAAGGAACCTAAAATTAATCACTTGTGATCCAATTAGGGGGTCTTACATGTGGGCATGATTAGGGCTTCTAGGATGCAATTCATGATATCTTGTGTTAAATCAGATACTACATGTATGTCACAAGTAGGGTGTGACTATCTTTTCACACTAGTAGAAAAGGTGGCATTGCCGAGGGAGATGCCCAAGCAAGTGGTGCCCAATTCCACACATGCATAGTGATTTTGCCTCAGCATCTCTTTGGGGATCGTCACCTTTTCTACTAGTGTCACTTTCCAAATTCATATAAATTATCTAACATCTAAAAATTTCAAAAAATAAAAAAAATTCTTTCATGAATCTTGTTTGTTTACTAGTCAAAGATAGTCTCGGATTAATTTTCAAAAAAAATCAAGCACAACATTTTGAATGGGTGGTTTAACCTTAGATGCCTAATAGGATTTAGAACGTATGTTCACAGACTTGTTTAGGTTTCTTGTCCACAAACCCCCGCCACAAACTTCTTTGATCACATTAAGTAGGGGTCTTAGAATGTATTATTGGTTGTGCGAAGGGAATGTTTTTAACTTTAATGACTGTTAGAAATGCCAAAAGTAAAATATAGAAAGAGAGGGATAGAGCCACATCCTTTCAATCACCAACCAAGAGTTGAATATTACACTCTTCATTCTATCTAATTTATAATACACTATTTCATAGTTCTAATGCTAATTCCAACATCATTGATTAGTGTACTTATTCATGAACATCATTTACTTGCTTAAAGTTTGTATTGGACACTTGTAATCACTATTTATAGTAAATGCTTCATGGTGATGTTGCCCAAGAAAACAAAAAAACAAACTATTTATCAATTGTTTAAAAAACTCACTCCAAAAGTTTAGAATAAAGATGTTGGTCTATAGAATTTTTCATCCACAAAATTTATTAAAGGTATGTATTTAAATTTTATTTTATACACACTCATCTTACTTACTTGTCTATGAAATTTTAACCCCTAAAAGCCCGAGGGGTATTGGACAAAACATAGCTGTATTATAATATGTGCCTTCCATATGTTTGATGAAGTTTGGTTCAATAGACAAAATGTAGAGTATCATCTCTACAAATTATCCGTACGGTCGAACTTCCAAAAATAACTTTAGATCATTTTTTAATGAATTTAAAAGCATTAACCTTTGAAAATTTGTATAAATTATAATTTTCAATTTTAGAGTTCAAAATTTAGTATGATTGGTTAAAGTTGGGCCATCTATTGTAAACTTCAAAAAAGCAAAAGAAATGATGGAGGGATCATCATTACTTTCCCCAAATAGCAAATTTTATAACACTAAGACAATGTTGAGATGATCTACTTTGAAAAATTCTCGCGGGTGGAGTTTAACTCAGATTGCCATAATTCAAATTGGGTTGGAAAGTAGACTTGATGTAGTATTTTAAAATATTTTTTATTTTTTCAAAAAATTGTTTTTTGTTCCGGGCAGCCCGTTAAATTCGGGCAGCGACCAGAAAATGGTCGTTTGAGCGCTTAGGGGTTAATAAAAATGGAGTTAATGATGAAATTGAAATCTTGAATTGTATCAGCGCCTTCCCAATCTTGTTTGGGTTTAAATCCTTTGTGCTAATTGGACTACCACCGGCCTAATCGGTAGATCGAGAGCGGAAGAGCGGAGCGATGGCGGAGCGATGGCCGAAACCCTAATTTTAGTTCTTGCTTCTCCTTGATTACTGTAAACACTGTTAGGATCGAAATTGTGTGCTTAGTTGCATAGTTATCGCGTATGTTTCTTTTGACTTTTTTCTTTTTTTCTTTTTTTCTTTTTTTTCGGATATTCAGTCACTATGGCGCGGTGTGAAGGGGGACGGCGGAACTTTAGCTGCGACGCCCAAAGGAGTGCTACTTCCTCAGGATGTTGCGATGTGTGATGTTCAGCTGCACATGGCCACTGATGATACCATTGATATGGGGACCGGGATGCTGCACAATTTTGACCGGGCATCAACGCTACAACTTCCGGCTTTGGGTTCTACGGGAGACGTGGCTGCACAGCCGGAGTGTGTTGACGATATCTTCACTTTTCACTTCTCTTCTTCTCAATTATCTCTTCTTCAAACTCATCGTGATTCAGCTGCCGCCAAGACAGTCTTGGGGCACCTTCCAACTTCCAGTCCAAGATTTAAAGTATTAAACGATCAGGCAAGGAATTTCCTATATGATTTATTCGAAGCCCTAACCCTAATCGGCAACAATTTCTTTGAAGTCACTTTCTCAGGCTCAGAAGGGGTACATCATACTCTCTCGAATACTTTCTTCTTCGCCACCAAGGAGGTTACGTTCTCCACATGGAGCGTTGACTTCTCTTCGGAGAAGGAGAAATCTTTTGCAGATATTTGAGTTATCCGTAAAGTTGAGGGTTGATTGAGTTGGATTCATGATAAAATCTGTGGAAATGTAAATTCAACTAGAGAATTGATTTAGTTTGTATCAGTACAAAATGCGGTGACTAGTGGTTGGAGTCAGAGCCTGTCACAGTGGAGAAAGATACTAGTGGACGGCTTTTGGTCTTTGAGTATCCGTGGCAGTGGTTAAAAATGCACTGCTCATGCTCAAATTCCGAGGCGCGCAGGAAAACTTGGGTCAGAAGTTTTTTAGCACCGTTTTTGGTGCTTTCAAACTTTGCACCCAACTCTTGTTTTTAGTTCCTAACACAAGCTATTTTTTGGGGAACAAATCTATTGTTCACTTACAGTCCGGTCCAGTCACCCACTTTTCAATGACTTTGCGGATAACTCTATTCAATACCCGATTTGGACACACTTCCTTAGCATTCCAGGGTGGCACAATTAGAGTATTACATTGCGCAACCCATTACAACAAATTTCATGTACATGTCAATATCTTATTTGTAATCAAATTACAAAAGAATTTTCAATTTCAAGTTTCAAATTTTATACAAAAATATCGATGATTGCAATCATAGATTTAACCGTGTAAATAGAATCTAAAATTCATAATGTACAACTTTTATTCATACATCAAGTTCAAAATATCCCTCTTAATTGCATTTTATAATGCATCTTTGCAAAACTGCCTAATTTGAAGAAGGTTGTAGGCATTCAGGCGTTCACATACCACTTGCATCATTTGGATAGTGGTTGTAAAAGTTATGAATTCCAAAAAGGTTCCAAACCTATAATTTTTCTCTCGAAACCCCAAATATCCTCACCCCTCTCCAGATTTGGAGAATTTCAAAGATGTCTTGTAAAATGTACCTAAGAGGGATATTTTGAAATTGATATATGAATAAAAGTTGTACATTATGAATGTTTGATTCTATCCATACCATTAAATATATGATTGTTATCACCAATATTTTTGTATAAAAATTGAAAGTTGAAATTGAAAATTCTTTTGTAATTTGATTACGAATAAGATAATGACAATTTGTACTTGAAATTTGTTGTGATTGGTTGAAACGTAATACTCTAAGTGTAGTGATTTTGGAGATTTTTTGGTTACTTAATTTTATAAGTTGACTTTTTTAAGAGCACTTTTACACTGATATCTTCAAAATTTTAGATGAATCACTAGAACACAAAATGAGGCATAAAATTTTCACAAATCATCCCTTGTCTAATCGGATCACACATGCATGAAGCTAACTTCCCATGAAATATTAGTAAAAAATCCACGGTCACGGATAAGAAATCTGTGTTTGATTCTGTACATCGTCCACATTCTGGACGGTTGGACGTTTAGGGGTTAAACTCTTGTGACAGTTGTGAGTTAGAATGTCAGCTAAACCTCCACTAATTTATGAATTTATGACCTTGTTGGCCACACTCTAATTGAAAAAATGTACGTTACATAAGCTTATCCATATTCACCTTGTATAAAATGTAACACCCCCATTTATGGGTTTCACAGGTTACTAAACTATGAAAATGGACAAAAACACAATACCGAAGGACAAATTCAGCTTCATTTGTAGAGCTTCTCAATTCCAGACTTCCAGTCCATGATTGGCATCAACTGGCCTGCAATGTCACCTATCTGACTTTTACATTCTGTTAGTGTACAGTACAGTACAGTATATCCTCAATACCCAGAATCTAAAACGGGCAGCCAGGACATGTACAGGACTAGAAAAGAATCATGTGAAATTACTATACAAAGAGTATCGTGAGACATTGTAACTTCCTCATTGTTTTGGGAAGATAACAACTTGAATCGCCAGAATAATGATATCCTCCCTCGCGAAAAGTCGTTTGCTTATGAACAAATGAAGATAGGTGTTTGTACATTTCCCAGCCAAGATCCGTGACATTGTCCTCCCAAAAGTCCGTACAGGCAGGAGCTACTGCATATCTCCTTGCTGCTAAAGAAGCAAAACCTGTCAATGTTAACTCCATGGCACTCCAGAAAATGTTTAAAATCTGGTAAGCAGGATGCTTTAGTCACATAGATTTTACAAGAACTACAAAACCTATAACCTCTCAGACAACAGCACAAGTAATTATGCATGACTACAGATGCTCGTATCATCTACAAAACTGTGAATCAAGAAAGGGCAGAACCTGAGTTGGTGCATATAGTGGCTGCTGGTTAGGATCCATTGTTGATTGTACCACCATCATATCCTGCACACAAAATCTCAAACACCCATACTGATAAACAAACAAGAAGGACCAACTTAGAGATCTCATGAGCCAGACTGATTCTTATATGAGGAACCCTCCTTGAGCTTAACTCGCCTGTATAGTACAGTACAGTAAAACCGGTGATACATATAGAGTTACACAGAGCTACATTATTATCGTAAGCATTTCTATCCATGTGATACTCCGGGTGATTGTTACGCTTGCCAGTGTTAGAAGTGTCAACAACACCACTTTCAACCTCAAGAATTTGAATAATAGTCTAATTTTCCCTGAATGAAGTACAAGCCAGCCTAATACTTACGGGTGATCCCATCGGGTAATGCACAGCTGGTGCAGCCATTGATGGGTAATACATGCCCCCATACTGAACCTGCTCCCCTCCAACTCCAGACCAAGTCACTGCTGTTTCCTCTTCCTGGCGACAGAGACAACTTCATATTAACAATGTGCACAGATAACAAGGCAGATATCTCCAGTGAGAATTGAGTCTGATATCCCATTCCTAGATCACTTTCTAGGGCGAAGGTTTCAGTACAACCAAAAATATAAAATTATCATAACATCACTAAATATCGCCTAAATCTTGTGTTCCCAGATCCAGCACAAGATCTTGAACAGCTTAACATTTATGTAATGAGAATCCAATATGCCCCAGTACTCTTTCTTTAAGACAAGGAAAGATTGCAAGCACAAAGATCGACAGGCCAACTCCTGACTGGGTATTATAATTGAGATGGGTTATCAAAATTCTTTACAGATGTTGTTAAGGTAAGGATCAAATATTTGTAACTTACCTTGATCTCATCGCGAGGAACAATATCTACAAGAAAATCAAAAATGTCCCCCCTGGTAATGGCTCCAGCAATATCATTTCTTTGTAACGTACGTCTCTTGTTCTCTTCTGTGTGTATCCACGATCGCAAGGTCAACTCTAAAATAAACATCTCACATGCCTTTGCAAACAGAACTGGAGCTTCGGCTGCAATCATCTGCAATCAATATGAACATAGAAAACTTCTGTCATAATGATGGATAGTTCTTTTTGTATACTCTGATCTCAGCCAGCTGTTTCTTTCGACTGAGATAGAGCACAGACAGAATTCTAGAAATGATATAAACAACTGATACATCATAGAAGTTTCTTTAGCTGAACTTTCCGTCCACAAATGTAGCAGCAAGACTGCAATAATTATTGAGCAAGTGAAATCGCTTATCAGACTACTTTATCCAGATAAATAATCATGCTTGTGAGTTGTCCTATTGAGAATAACATGTATTATAGAACATGAGCATTCTTTTCAAATTAAAAAAAAAACCAACACAGAACCCCCTACATCTGTATACAGACAAGTCTCTACTGATATAAACTCCAACTCCTTTCTAATCAGAAGACTGAGAACCGCTCATCGTATAATTAATCCGCTGCTTTATCCAACTCATACAACATCTTCATAAAACAACATTGAAACAAACGTTCTTACAATGCAATAACATTGTTCTTCATTACGCAGTTCTTACCAAAAATTGGGATTTAAATGTGACCTATATCTTTCCAGGTTAACAACTTCTTCATGAAAGAATTATTAAATTTATCATGTAACATGTTGGAAGCTGCAGATCGAAATGCATACCTTCACATCTTCATCCGACTTCATGATTTTTTTGATACGTGCTAATGGCAGCTGATGGTTCTTAAACTCTGCACAAGTCACAGTAAGTTGATGCTTGTCCAAACCATGTCAATAAGCTTCGTATCTAAAGTTTCACGTTGCTTTCATCGGCATATCACTGCATTTTGCACACTTATTTACACTAAAACAGCCAATACAGACTTGTTACCTGACAACACTAATGTCTGAAGAAAACGGAATACTGAGACCTTAGTATTCAGACATTAGTCCTAAAACGGAAAACAGACTACTAAAGAACAAAAACTTTCATTGACTCTAAGATAGATTTGTAGAGAATTCTCAAATTTTTCACTTATTCAGTTCAAACTCATGCATGTTCTTGAATTATTTGCCAGCCTAAAAATAATAAACAGTTCCAAAAAAACTTCAAAACCTAAAAGGACCAATTCAACGGTAACCGACATAGCTCAGTCAGAATGGTTGAGCCATTCTCTAAGACAACATCTTACATACACGAAGTCGAAGTTCAT
The DNA here is from genome assembly GCA_022496805.1 of Pohlia nutans. NCBI lineage: Eukaryota > Viridiplantae > Streptophyta > Bryopsida > Bryales > Mniaceae > Pohlia > Pohlia nutans. The sequence goes on along the minus strand of CM040092.1, from coordinate 9,563,814 downwards.
CAAATCGCCTTCATTGACTACAAGACTCTGAAACATCCAGCCTTACACTGACTAACTTTCACAGATGAGCTAAGCACGAGAAATACTAAGTACAGAAACCGAAAGAATTAGGTAATCTCCAGCTCAAGAAAGCGTATGTGAATTACTGTAGAGGAAGGAAAGTAAGAAAGAACCTGTAAGATGTGTCATGAGCAGCTCCGACTTGCTGGATTTCTCTACATTAAGAAGTCATGGCCTATTCAAAAACAGCTTATGATTACAGTAGAATCTCAAAAAATAGAGTGAAAAGCAAGAACACAAATTCAAAAAGAAAGAAAATGTTACTACACCATTCAGCTGCTCCATCTCTTGGTTCTGCTGTTGCCAGAACATCTGCAGCTGCTGGTGCTGCACATGCGGTTTCATCTACACAAAAGAAAATTATCAAAGTGTTCAGTCTCCACCGCCTCAAACTCAACATGACAAGAACATGAAATTTCCAGTACTCTAACGTAATAAATTCAAGATTTCAGTGTCCACATCCAAGGATACACCAAATCGTCCTGTAAAGATGACTACAATCAATCAACCGAAAAAAATCATCAATTCCGTGCCTCTTTTTTCCTACTTTTTCTCTCACCTGGTGCTTAGATTGCTGGAAACTCTGCTGCGCCATCCCTGATTGCGGATTCCCGGAGGAAAGAGTAGACATCGGGCTCTGGTCGGACGCCATCGCTGCTACTGCAAGTCTCTCTCGCAGCGGCAGCAAGCGTCGAGTCGGTCCGTTGAATGCAGGCATCATGGCCATGCCATGGGGCGTGACATGTACATGCACCGCCATGGGGGTTCATACGTGGAAGCAGCTCACTGGGTGACGAGATTTTGAGTCCTGACAAGGCATTCAGTTGGGCCTCTCGTGCCGACACCTGGCCTCCGCTCGTTTCTCTTCATGCAGGTTTTGCCCAATTTCAGTCCTACTCACTGTATTGTACAGTCAGCCACTCAGCCCTGGGTAAATGGTGTGAGACATCAATATCAATCATCGACAGAGTCAGTGTACCTATAATCCCCACTTATTAACCCTTTAACAAAAATGGAGTTGATATACAAAGCTAAGTTGTAAATGTGAATGCGAAGAACACGTCTGGATTCATCATATAATTTTTATATAATTTTTAATTAATTTTGCAAGGTTTTCTCTTGAAATTCATTTAAAAATCCCAAATTAACACAAAAAAATAGAAAATATTGTGATGAAATTGGAATAACATGCACTACAAGATGGTATGGTTTCCATTATTTGATTCTACTTATTTTGAAAAATCATGTTTAACCCCTAAACGCTCAAATGATCATTTTCTAGTCGCTACCCAAATCTAACAGGCTGCCTAGAACAAAATATATGTTTTTGAAGAAAATTTAAAATTTTAAAAATACTACATCAATTCTATTTTCCAACGCACTTTGAATTATGTCAATCCGAGTTAAACTCCACCCGGGAGAATTTTTCAAAGTGGATCACCTTAACATTGTCTTAGTGTTCTAAAATTTCCTATTTGGAGAAAGTAATGATGTTCCATTCATCATTTCATTTTCTTTTTTGAAGTTAACAATAGATAAATCAACTTTAACCAACCATGCTAAATTTTAAACTCTAAAAGTGAAAATTATAATTTATACAAATTTTCAAAGTTTAATGTTTTTAAATTCATTAAAAAAATATCTAAAGTTATTTTTGGAAGTTTGACCGTACATATAATTTGTAGAGATGATGCCCTAAATTTCTCTATTAAACCAAACTTCATCAAACATATAGAAAGCACATATTATAACACATCTATGTTTTGTTCAATACCCCTCACGCTTTTAGGGGTTAAGGTCTCACTTTTTGAACTAAGAATGCAACTCGACATAAACCAATTTTGTTGTTTTCCAAAAAATCATAATATCTTATTTTGAAGATCCGTACTGTGCAAACGATAGTCAATTAGCACAAGAACCAAGAAAATTTTAGATGGATGAAAACTGTCTATATATGTAGTCAGGAGAATAGTTGGAATCTGTTCGTCGTGAATTTGAATTAGGGTGTTCATCATGAATTTGTTCAGGGTAGCAATTTCTCCTTGAATTGTGGAGGACCCATTCAATAAAGATTGAGAAGTTTCATTTTTGTTGTCCGGAGATGAAGAATCGGCATGAAGATTGAAAAGCCATGGAGATTGAGAAGACGTGGAGAAGATTAAGGAGTCGTGGCCATTTTCATTCTTTACACGACCTCAAGGGGTATCACACCTTCTTCATAGAGAATGGCCAAGAGTGGCTCCACGATACTGTCCCCAAGTTCTTAATTTTCAAAGTATCAAACTTCTCGGAAGAGGTGTGACACCCCTTATTAGGCTTGTTTTTTCAAAAAAAATTAACCCGTCCCATGTCCAAAAGCCTCCATTAACATGAATTTTTTTTGAACCCGTCCCAAAACCGATCATTTGAAAAATCAATATGTCCATGGACCTATTGGTGAAAATCAAAACAAGTTCCAAAACCAGGTTAAAAAAAATGACTTGTCCCGATGAGAAGACTCGTATCATGGAGGAAAGAGAGGCTTTTGTGAAGTTCCAGGTTATTGATGAAGTTTAAGAGTCTAGGACCAATGTCGGGGTGAGTGTTTGGAGATGGTAGAAACCATGATGGAAATGATTCATGCCAAATCATTGTTTGAGGTCTAAGAGTATAGGATGTCTTTTATTCACTTGAGATAAAAATTATAAATCTACAGAAGTAATCTAGGGTGTTTTTTAACCAATTTGGAAATAATTTAGGAATATTCTTATAATATATATGGAATATACCCTAAATATACTATAAATAGTAGAATCTTACAATTATTTCATAGCCCCCCATTAAATACCCTTTGTTCGCTCATATGTACCCAAAATTTACACTAAGTGACTTCCCCAAGATCAAATTTGAAGGAGACTCAAATACTTGAAGACTACAATCACTACAAGAATACCAGTCCCGAAATGACTGAAATTTGACAGTTTTCTATCAATTATGACGGCAGAGGCCTTTTCGAAGTATGCTTTGAGGTACTCAAAGCCTTTTAACGTCTAAATTGACAGACTGTTGTTGGTGTATTTTATTTTTGTCAACTGGCATGTGAATTCTCACTACACCATAGTTTTCAATACATTTTGATGCACTATTGAGCATAGCAAATGATCTTATTTTGAAATGTTTTCAACTCAGAAAAGTTAGAACGCCAAGTCGTCTTCTACCTCCTAAAGGAAATTTGTGATTTGGAGTTTCTATGCATGAGATATGGACAAAATTCATAGGGTTGTGAAGAATGTGGATGAGTTGTTTGAGAAGAAAATGTGTTGTGATCAAACTTTCAAGGCTCAATTGTGCATAGCAGACTAGCTTATTTTGAGCAATGTTCAACTAAGAATACTTGCACAATCAAGTAAAATTTCACCTCCCACAAGAATTTTGTGATTTGAAGTATTTATGCTTAACCCCTAAACGTCCTCACCCCATTCGGCAATTTTGCAAAGATGCATTATAGAATGCAACTAAAATAGATATTTTGAACTTTGTGCATGAATAAAAGTTGGACATTATGATTTTTAGATTCTATCTACATGGTTAGATCTGCGATTGCTATCACCAAAATTTTGTATAAAATTTGAAACTTGAAATTCAAAATTATTTTGTAATTCAATTACAAATAAGATATTGACAATCTGTGATTGAAATTTGTTGTGATGGGTTGAAATGTAGTACTCTAAGTGCAGTGAATTTTATAGATTTTTTGGTTGCTTAATTTGACAAGTTTATTTTTTCAAGTGCACATTTAGACTAAAATCCTCAAATTTTTTGGTGAATCACTCAACATGAAATGAGGCATAAAAATTTCACAAATCATCCCCTTTCTAATCGGATCACACATGCATGAAGCTAACTTCTCATAAAATCTACCATAAAAATTTCACGCTGCAAAAAAATCATCACGGATGAGAAAACGACAAGTGGTTTTGTACAGTACATCAAGCGTTTTCTGCTTGGTTGGGCAGTTAGGGATTAAGTTATGCACATTTTTGTAGAATAGTTTAACTGGTGAATAAGAGAGAAAAACGAGACGAGTTCTACATATCCCATATTCATTGTCAACACTAGTGCACTAAATTTTGTATAAAGTACAAGACTTCATCTCCTCTTCTACCCACGATTATGAAGTTAAATTCACATTCATCCATCCTTGACATACCACTTGGATCTAGGCGAATTTCACTCTAATATAATTTAAAAAGCCAATTTTTTTATTAATTATAAATTTTAATGCCAACAGTAATTAATTGACTACAGTAGAAAAATTGGCTATAAAAAATAATTTACTTAAGGGTAATTTAAAAGAAAGGGTTTGTATAAATTATCGGGATCCACTTGTAATTCTAGCGTGTCATTCAAATAGAAGCCAAGCGGAGGCCAAGTATCACAACCATAGCTTCCGTCATGAGCCACTAAAATTGACAGAATTTGTACAGAACGGTGTCCGAATCAAGTGATCTGAAATGACAAAAAGATTGACAGAAGACTGCCTAAATTCTGTCATCCTAGACGTCGTTCTTCTTGTAGTGAGTTTGGACTGGAGATTTTTCACTTTAATTTATTTTTCTTGTCACTTGATATCTGATATGTTTAAGTGGATTTTGAATTTTTAAAAATAAAATAAAATTGACTTTGATTTTATTCTTGGAATATGTCCAAGTTCATTCTAATACGTCCAAAAACCAATAAATTTTGGAGAACCCGTCCACATGACATAATTTTTTTAAAGAGCATGTCTCTGGACCAGTCGGGTATCTTGTGAAAAATCAACATTGCCCCCTATTGCTTGTGGATACCAATCATACTCCTCTTCTCTGGAAAGAAAATTAGGTTTAGGCTAACATAGCAGGTTTAGATATAGTAATACCAATGACATGCTCTTAGATAGCCGACATCTAGTGAATGAATGATGAACATTTTTAAATGTTTATTGACGAAGCCTTATTAAATGGATGAATTTCATCTAATCATGGTGATAAAAGTGACTTTTGTTTACTCTTCAATGGTGTGACTAACTTAGTCACTTGATACTTTATAATTTTGTACAAGGACCCTAAATCAATTCATATTGAGATGGAAGAAGAAGAAAAATATTTTTTGAAAATGAAGATTCATTGTCCAAATTCTTGTACATTTTTCCTTCTCTTTCCCACATGCCCTCGTAAAAATTAAGGTAAGTGATTCAATTGTAACATTGCCCAAGATTGAGCTTTAGATATTCTTGCTTATAATATACACCAAACACAAAGAGCTTAATGTTGATTTTGTGTATATATCTATAATCAACACTTTGAAAATTTATAGTTTATTCATACTACGTCCAAAAATACATGCTAAAGAAATCTATAATCATTTTTTAATTGTCAACAAGATTTAACAGACATCAAGATAGTTTAATAATTGGAACCATACTCAAAGGTTGATTAAATTCCTTATAAATCATATTTAGTTCATTATATTCTCGTAGAGTACAAATCCATCAGTCTTCAAATTCCTTTCATACTAGGGTGCAATTCAAAAATTCTTCATTTGTCCCAACCAAGGCTCAAGTTCAAAAGTCACATCCTTGTTTGATCCCTTCTAAGTTCCAACCAAAACACGGGCCCAAAAGCCATAAAAGTATTATATCATTTACAACCAAAATAGGATTCAAAAGTCATAATTCTTTGTTTCATTATTTCCAACTAAGGTATGGAAATGAAATTAGAAGAGTATTTCATCTCTTTCAACCAAAGTACAAGTACAAAATTCACAATCATATTTATCTTTATTAATCAAGGCATTGGTCCAAAAGTTATAATGGTGCTTCATTCCTTGCTCTCAAGACAAAGTTCCAAAAGTCATAAAGGTTTTTTATTTCCTGTTTATGGAACATGCATTCAAAAGCTACAATAGTGTTTCTTCCTTTGTAGAAATCATAACCAATTTGGTTCATCTTTTGTTCTTAGAGCATGGGTCCAAAACCACAACCGTGTCTCATCCCTTGTTTTGCAAATAAAGGTTTCAAAGGTCACAACACATTGTACTATAAGGCACAACTTCTAATCACACTTAGAGAAGTCCAACTCTTCTATTGCACGTATCATCTTGTTGTAGTTGTTCAACTCCAATACACTTGGATTTTTCTAAATCTAGTGCACTCATATTGGAGCTATCTAAATTCAATGTATTTGTCATCCTATTGGAGCTATTTAACACTATTGCACAAATCTTAGAATCGTATATCTCATAGTGCACAAATTTTAGAACATTCTATTTCCAATGCATAGATCTTAAAGTTGTATGTGTCTGATGTATATAGAAGTTTATGGTAATACAAATTACCTGTAATTCAAAAAATTAGGGTTGAAAAGGAAATCTTGAGGAATATTTGTAGTGCCAAAATTCAAAGATCGAAAATAATTATTTGGTACTAATGTACAAAACCAACTACTAACCTATCGTATATATTGAAGCCAATATGAATTGAAACGAAGACCATATTACATAAAAATTTAGAAGACTGGTAAATTATTTTTTGGGCAATGGGAGTCTACCCTAGCCCAGTAGCACCTTTGGCGGAAAATAATTCTAAAAATAGATGCCAAAATTTTTGGAAAATCATTTTCCAGAAAGGGAAAAATGGATTTTAGAAAATATTCGTTTCGCTCAAATCTATTTTAAGAAAATATAAATAGTCGGAAAAAAGTGCCGAAGGTGCTATTGAGCTACGGTAGCCATAGTTGGACTTCCCTCCAAAAACATTTCTACATTTATAACATTCTTGCCCAGTTGCCGTACTGCAGTGAATCAATCTCAGAGCTTTCTCCACAGTAAGGTAGGGACACCCACTCCCGTGACTTTAAGCTGATTTTCATACTTCTGAATGAGCACTATGAAAAGCGATTATACCAGGGGAAAGGCAATTAGATATTAATCTAGAATGTATCAACAAAGTCATGTTATTGTAAAATTTGTGTACGTTCTCGATAATCAAAGTCAAAAATTGGTTTGCACATTTGACTGTGTCTAAATGGCCCTGATTCCGTGACTTGAAGAAACGCTTGTGACTTAGAGAAACACCCTAAATATGTTCTCAAGCCACAACCACCCATGATCAGAAACACTCGGATTCAGGTGTCCTGTATGTAGACGGGAATAGGTGCAGTCACGGGAATGGGTGTCCCTACCTTACCGGTCGCCATTTGCTCCTCCATTTCATATGAGGTGATTCTCTGGATTTATACAGTAGTGGATTCCACACAAGACCCAATTCCCAGCCACTCAGCTTCAGAGGGGGAAGGAGCTCAATACAAATGTCCGTGCCAATTGGCACACGGTATTGGGGGAAGCCCCCTAAAAGCACACTTACTGCGAGGCAGTTGACACTTGGCATGCAGGGCGTCAGCGACCCAAAACCATGGCTAAAAGAGAATAAGCCAAAAGATGCCCTCTACAGGTCTCGAACTTGTGACCTTTAGACGACGAACAGATTGCAACTATTCGAATTCCATCCAAACTGAACAGTTTTCATCCACCCAAATTTCCCTTGATTCTTGTGCAAGTTGACTTTCTTTTGTACGGTTTGGATTTTCAAAATAGTTTATTACGATTTAAAAAAAATAAAACAATTGGTTTATGTCAAGTTTCATTCTTAGTTCAAAAAGTGAGACCTTAAATATGATTTTCCAAAATAAGTAGAATCAAATAATGGAAACCATACCATCTCGTAGTGCATGTTATTCCAATTTCATTACAATTTAAAAAATAAATAAATAATTGTGTTAGCTTGAGATTTTTAATTGAATTTCAAGATAAAACCTTCAAAAATTATTTAGAAAATATTAATAAAAATATATAATAAATCCAATCGTACAGATGTGATCTTTACATTAACATTTACATGTTTTCTTTGAACATCAATTCCATTTTTGGTTTTCATCAAACAATTTATAACGCTTTTTTGAAAAAAAAATTGAATCGAGACGTTAAAGGGTTAATAGCACGACGCCCTAACCAGCTAAGCTTTAATTCCTAAATGACAAAGGGGTAAGGGCAAAACCTAAATGTGTTATAAAATGTTACTTCTGCAACTTTGGTCAGGTTTGGTCCAAAACAGAAAATGAGAAGCATGACGTTTAGTAATTATCCATACAATGAAACTTTCAAAAATGTTTTAGATACTCATTTAATGAATTTAGAAGAATTTATTGTTGAATATTCACCAAAATTACAATTTTATTTTTAGAATTTAAAATTTGGCATGATTGGTTAAAACTAGACACTCTATTCTAAAATGGAGTTGTTGGCATTAGTAAATGAACAATGAATCCCAATATAGATAACGAAATCTCTAATGACTTTTAGTACAATCCTACAATAATAGATGCACAAAAAACAAGTCTCTTAAAATTCCGCATTGGACAATACGTGGGGAACGCTAGAAAACAACTATTCTTTGGCATATAAAGATTCCCATCAATCACTTGTCCCATATGCAAGTCCTTAGATGCAAATACATGGCTACATGTCCTCAAATGTGACCAACATCACATACATGCTCCTAGAGTTAACTCCTAAGCGTCCCTAGCTTTTTTGGGCTTAAAATCATCATTGCATTTGATGTGTTATAGGTTTAAATTTAAGTGAGGTATAGGAATCTCAACTGTACAATCTTGTAATATACATGTTGTAGATCATGTGGATCAAATTTGGAGTCATTTGGCCATATAGATTGCAAGATCATAGTGTTTTAGTGTTAAAAAAGGATGCTGAAATTTTCCTAGCAACAAACTTAGAGGTGAAATTCGTTTTCAAAATTACTCAAATGAAAAAACTTTCAACTATAATGTAGTTCAAAATCATCATATAAACACATTGGTACCAAAAAAAATCTCATGAAAAAATTTAATGTGCCCTAAAATGGCCTTGCAATGTCAAAAAGTAGCCCGAAAAGTGACCAACTTGACCCAAAAAGAAAAAAGTGTCCAAACTAGACCCGTGCACTTAAACGACTCCTAAACATTCATAACAACATGGATTGACCTGAAAATTTTACCATGATAACTAGACTTCAAGGGGAATCCAACCCAATAATTTTTATTGAAAACGGACATGGGATGAAGGAGATACAAGCCCCCGAAGTTGCAGCCATCAAAATGCACAAAAATTGTCCAAAAAATGGACCCCTACTTGCAAATGATCACCAAAAATTCAATACATCTTGGATTGGTCTGAAATTTTTACCACTCATTCCAAAAATCATGAGGGGGGGGGGGGGGGGGGGGGGTTCAAAATTTCATTTAAATCGGACACCTTTTGCAAAAGTTGCAGCTCTTCGAAGGTGAATGTACCCCAAGAAACGTCCAAAATATGGACGTCAGGACGGTTAGGGGTTAAAAGACATAATAAAGTAGTATGGGAACTAAGACAATTAATAGTCTCAACACATAAATCAAGATGCTACATTCTCATGAACGCAAGCACCTTCAACAACAATCCACAAGAAAACACAATACCCCTGGTTTTTCCCTTGTACATGTGGAGCGCAAAGATGTCACTGCAAAGCCAAATTTAAACCTGATATACTCTGCATTAAAGGTCTCCTATACCAAAGTGCCCCACCACTACATCCAGAAGACAATCTCACCATACAATTTATCAAATTCAATTACTGTAACAATAGATTCCCATAAGAAACAATTGACAATAAAATCCAAAAATATCAATGACTAATTGATAGCATCACTAACCAAAGATGGAAATCGAATCCCTCAATGATAGTCATCACTGTTGGAGCTAGAGGAACAACACACACCCCTTCTATGAGACTCTTAGAAAACAAATTGAAACTAGTAGGTACCTCCATTAAAAACACTTTTAAAAGAATAAACGCTATTGCTATACATCATGCCACATCCATTATCCTACATAAAGAAAACTTGAGAATTAACCACCAACTCCCACTAAACCTAGATCCACCTTGAATAATGAACGAAAAAGGGGTAGTGGTTACGACCACTTTTAATTGTTAGCGCAATGAAAACCCTTGTCTCAGATAGGTAGGAGGGCAATGGTCTGATATGGGTACCCTGAAAAACCCTTTTAACTTTTAAATCAGCCTCGATAGCAACTTTGAACGAGTCCCTCTTTAAAACAAAGTAAAAAAATGAATTTACGGAATGTGGTTTTGAGTTCCTACACTCATGAAGTACACAAAAAAATAATCACGTAAAAATTGAAGAGGCTTAAAGACTTTAAAAGAGACTTTTTGTACATAAATTAGAATTTGTCCTAGCTCCTTAAAAAACTCCAAGAAATTTGTTTGAAATATTTTATGATGTCATTTTGGTACCAAATTATGACATGAAGTACATCTAGATATGTGTTATTTGAAATGATTAATTTCAAGGATTAAAAATATTATTTATTTTGTACTACAATGCATGCAAATGCTAATTTTTGGCGATTTTTTCCACAAAGCATAAAAAAATGAAAATTAATTTATTCAATTAAAAACTTGGACTTGAATTAAAGTGTTTCACGTCATCAAGGTGTGGATATTTTTATAAATTTTTTAATTATAATTTGTCATTTGAAGTGGAAAAATTGTCAAAATTTGGAAAAACAAATATATGTTGGAAATTTTAAATTTTGAAATTTTGACAAATTTATCCACTTCATTCAATAAAAATAATTATTTTTAATTAAAAAATATCCACACCTAGATGACATGAAATACTTTAATTCAAGTTCAAATTTTCAATTTAATAAATTAATTTTCTTGTATTTATGCTTTGTGCCAAAAATTGCCAAAAATTAGCATTTGCAGGCATTGTAGTACAAAATAAATAATATTTTTAATCTTCAAATTAATCATTTCAAATAACACATATCTTAATGTATTTCATAACAAAAATTGGTACCAAAATGACATCATTGGATATTTTAAACAAATGTTTTGGATTTTTTTAAGTAGCTAGGACAAATTCTGATTTTTGTACAAAACGTCACTTTTAAAATCTTTAAAACGGTTCAATTTTTACGTGAATTTTTTCTTATGTACTTCATGAGTGCAGGAAATCAAAACCACGTACAGTCAATTCATTTTTATTTTTTTTAAAGAGGGACTCATTCAAAGTTGCCACAGGGGTTGATTTAAGAGTTAAAAGGGCTTTTTAGAGTACCCATATGAGACCATTCCCAGGATGGGGCTACTTGATTGGTACAAACTTTCTTGCCTATGATAACTCACTAGTAGCACCAAGTCATGTAGATAGATAGATAGAAACTCCGGTCCTATTGCAGGGCTGGAGTGAATAAAGTGTATGTTCGTAATGACAATGACCCAGTGTTCACCGAATAAAGGACCAATGGAACAAAACTATTCTTCCCTATTGGGAATAGACAGTCTAGTGCTCAGTAACTAGAGAAGTAACTAAATAAAAGGAAATTGAAATATATTAAGACCAAGTCATGTATGTTACAACACTGCTCAAACGAGCTCATCAACAATCGAACCCGACCCATTCAATTGAAATATCGCATCCTTCACCAACCAACCACGGTATTCATGACTTCGTGATCACCAACCAAAAAAACTCCATGTTACACCTAACAAATTACCCCTACACCTATATAGTAGTTTTATTTTTATTTTTATGGTTGTTAGTCACTAGAGTGTCTATTCCTGATAGGGAAGAGTAGTTCTGTTCCAATGGCCCTTTGTCCGAGGGGCACTGGGTCTTTGTCATTACAAACAGACACTTTATTCATGCCGGCCTTGAATGAGGACCGGAGTTTCTATCTATCTGTCTATCTAGTTGATGGCAAAATTTTCAAAGGAGAGAACATCATTACTTTTCGGAAATAGTAAGTTTTATAACACTAGAACGATGTTGAAGTGTTTGTCTTTGAAAATTTCTCCTCAATGGAGTTTAACTTGGATTGACATGATTCAAATTGGATTGGAAAGTAGACTTGATTTCTACCTTGAAAATATTTTTATTCCTTATATAAATATTTTATTCATCTTGGCCAACCTATAATAAAAGGGCAGTGACCATAAAATGGTTGTTTGCATCAGGAATTTCGGACCCCACTGATTCTGCACTGATTCAGTGCGATTTCCGATATTTCAAGGGTTCGTACGATTTTCGCACTGATTCCGCATCGTTGCGTCATTCATCGCAACTACACTGATATGACACGATGTTCGTACAAGCGGATATAGTACTGATTCGACACGATTGATACATCCATTGAAAACGTATGAATTCAGCACTGTTTATAGTCGTCAAATGTCGTGTTTTAATCGTCTTTAAAACTACACTGATTCAGTGCGTTTTTCGTGCGACATCATCTTTTCCATATCTAGATTTTCTTTTCTTTTTATATCTAAATTTGATCAAAATAATATTATTAAAAAATATAAAATAAAATAAAATAATAGAAAATATAAAATAATTACTTTCCTCGCTACCCACTTCAATTACACGGAAATTGCCCACACATGCGGTGGGGCCCACCATAGCTTGGGCTTCCCAAGCTCTATCGCCAACGGTGGGATTTGAACTCTCAACCTTCCGGTTGCCAATCAAGTTCCCAACCACCAAACCACCTCAAACTCTTCATGCATAGAATGGAACTCTTTTGGTAATTATCGAACTTCTTTTTTCAGCGGACTTTGAATGTTTTTAACTATGTGAAAAAAAACGTTTTTTCCAAAAAAAAATTTGCACTAGATTATGCAATACGTTTTCTATATCTAGGATTTTTTTCATAATTTTTTGAATTTTTTAAATTTTTGCCAAAATCGTGATGGCAGATCAGGGATTCAGGGCTGTGAGCTGCTTTTTTTTTTTCAGCGGACTTTGAATGTTTTTAACTATGTGAAAAAAACTTTTTTTCCAAATTTTTTTTTTGCACTAGATTATGCAGGACGTTTTCTATATCTAGGATTTTTTTCATAATTTTTTGAATTTTTGAATTTTTTGCCAAAATCGTGATGGCAGATCAGGGATTCAGGGCTGTGAGCTGTTTTTTTTTTTCAGCGGACTTTGAATGTTTTTAACTATGTGAAAAAAAACGTTTTTTCCAAAAAAAAATTTGCACTAGATTATGCAATACGTTTTCTATATCTAGGATTTTTTTCATAATTTTTTGAATTTTTTAAATTTTTGCCAAAATCGTGATGGCAGATCAGGGATTCAGGGTTGTGAGCTGTTTTTTTTTTTTCAGCGGACTTTGAATGTTTTTAACTATGTGAAAAAAACTTTTTTTCCAATTTTTTTCTTTGCACTAGATTATGCAGGACGTTTTCTATATCTAGGATTTTTTTCATAATATTTTGAATTTATTTATTTTTTGCCAAAATCGTGGTGGTTGTGAGCTATTTTTTTTTGCTCCTATGATGAAAAGTACAATGATAACCAATAATACCAAATTTGGATTCTAAAAATATAAAATGTTATTTCTTTGAAATTTTAATGTGTATTGCTTCTAAACTCTATAAATGTAGATCTAAAAATGTTTTGGGAAATTAAACCGGAAGTATCATTTAAAGAAGATTCTTGGAATATTCCAACATATTCCAAAATATTCCAAAATAATATAAAATATTTTGAAAGATTCCAAAAGATTCCAAAAGATTCCAAAATATATATTAAAATATTGTACACGGATGTCGTACGACAATGATTTGCATTATAATAGATACTAAAATCGCACGAATATAACAAAAGGCATTAATATGATACGTATACGATACTGAATTCGCATTAACTAAAACTGCACGTTATCCGTGTCTTATCAGTCATGTGATGTAGATACACGATTAACGCACGGATTCCGTCAAGCACGACTTCCGTGCGGAAACAATACTTTTTTGATAATCACGGAAAAGACACTGCATCGACATCTTAGTAATGCATGTCACTTCCGTACTGTAACGACACTTCTAAATGCACGTATGACGTGCGGAATCAGTGTTTTACGATAAACGCACTGAATCAGTGCAGAATCAGTGGGGTCGGAAATTCCTGATGTGGTCACTTAGGGGTTAAAATCCGAATTCAGGGAATTAATTCCTAAATGCCTACAGCACTCTCCAAATTGGACAGTTTTGCAAAGATGCATTATAAAATGCAATTATGAGGGAAATTTGAACTTGACGTATGAATAAACATTGTGCATTGTGAATTTTAGATTCTATCCATATGGTCAAATCTAGGATTGCAATCACCAATATTTTTGTATAGAATTGAAACTTCAAATTCAAATTTTGTTTGTAATTCAATTACGAATAAGATATTGACAATCTATGGATGAAATTTATTTTGATAGGCTGAAATGTAATACTCTAAGTGTGGTGGTCTTTGGAGATTTTTTGGTTGCTTAATTTTATGAGTTGTCTTTTTTAAGAGCACTTTTGAACACTTTTAAACTAAGATCTTATAAAGTGAATCACTGCAACATGAAATGAGGCATAAAAGAATTCACAGATCGTCTCCTTTCTAATCGGTTTCTCGCATGCATGAAGCCAACTTCCCATAAAATCTATAGTAAAAAATTCACACTGCAAAAAGTCCATGACGGATGAGAAAAATGGATGAGAAAAACGTGGATGAAATCTACACATCGTCCAAGAAATGACATCAGGAATTTCCGACCCCACTGATTCTGCACTGATTCAGTGCGTTTATCGTAAAACACTGATTCCGCACGTCATACGTGCATTTAGAAGTGTCGTTACAGTACGGAAGTGACATGCATTACTAAGATGTCGATGCAGTGTCTTTTCCGTGATTATCAAAAAAGTATTGTTTCCGCACGGAAGTCGTGCTTGACGGAATCCGTGCGTTAATCGTGTATCTACATCACATGACTGATAAGACACGGATAACGTGCAGTTTTAGTTAATGCGAATTCAGTATCGTATACGTATCATATTAATGCCTTTTGTTATATTCGTGCGATTTTAGTATCTATTATAATGCAAATCATTGTCGTACGACATCCGTGTACAATATTTTAATATATATTTTGGAATCTTTTGGAATCTTTTGGAATCTTTCAAAATATTTTATATTATTTTGGAATATTTTGGAATATGTTGGAATATTCCAAGAATCTTCTTTAAATGATACTTCCGGTTTAATTTCCCAAAACATTTTTAGATCTACATTTATAGAGTTTAGAAGCAATACACATTAAAATTTCAAAGAAATAACATTTTATATTTTTAGAATCCAAATTTGGTATTATTGGTTATCATTGTACTTTTCATCATAGGAGCAAAAAAAAATAGCTCACAACCACCACGATTTTGGCAAAAAATAAATAAATTCAAAATATTATGAAAAAAATCCTAGATATAGAAAACGTCCTGCATAATCTAGTGCAAAGAAAAAAATTGGAAAAAAAGTTTTTTTCACATAGTTAAAAACATTCAAAGTCCGCTGAAAAAAAAAAAACAGCTCACAACCCTGAATCCCTGATCTGCCATCACGATTTTGGCAAAAATTTAAAAAATTCAAAAAATTATGAAAAAAATCCTAGATATAGAAAACGTATTGCATAATCTAGTGCAAATTTTTTTTTGGAAAAAACGTTTTTTTTCACATAGTTAAAAACATTCAAAGTCCGCTGAAAAAAAAAAACAGCTCACAGCCCTGAATCCCTGATCTGCCATCACGATTTTGGCAAAAAATTCAAAAATTCAAAAAATTATGAAAAAAATCCTAGATATAGAAAACGTCCTGCATAATCTAGTGCAAAAAAAAAATTTGGAAAAAAAGTTTTTTTCACATAGTTAAAAACATTCAAAGTCCGCTGAAAAAAAAAAAGCAGCTCACAGCCCTGAATCCCTGATCTGCCATCACGATTTTGGCAAAAATTTAAAAAATTCAAAAAATTATGAAAAAAATCCTAGATATAGAAAACGTATTGCATAATCTAGTGCAAATTTTTTTTTGGAAAAAACGTTTTTTTTCACATAGTTAAAAACATTCAAAGTCCGCTGAAAAAAGAAGTTCGATAATTACCAAAAGAGTTCCATTCTATGCATGAAGAGTTTGAGGTGGTTTGGTGGTTGGGAACTTGATTGGCAACCGGAAGGTTGAGAGTTCAAATCCCACCGTTGGCGATAGAGCTTGGGAAGCCCAAGCTATGGTGGGCCCCACCGCATGTGTGGGCAATTTCCGTGTAATTGAAGTGGGTAGCGAGGAAAGTAATTATTTTATATTTTCTATTATTTTATTTTATTTTATATTTTTTAATAATATTATTTTGATCAAATTTAGATATAAAAAGAAAAGAAAATCTAGATATGGAAAAGATGATGTCGCACGAAAAACGCACTGAATCAGTGTAGTTTTAAAGACGATTAAAACACGACATTTGACGACTATAAACAGTGCTGAATTCATACGTTTTCAATGGATGTATCAATCGTGTCGAATCAGTACTATATCCGCTTGTACGAACATCGTGTCATATCAGTGTAGTTGCGATGAATGACGCAACGATGCGGAATCAGTGCGAAAATCGTACGAACCCTTGAAATATCGGAAATCGCACTGAATCAGTGCAGAATCAGTGGGGTCCGAAATTCCTGATGGAACATCTAGGCAGTCAAGGGTTAATACGAAAAAGCCTAGTACAACGCGACGCCAAAGCATCGCAGTCACGACCCACGCGGCCCAACCACCCAAGGGAGCTGCCGGGCAGAGCCAAACCAGACCACAAGGTCCACCAAAAGAAAGAAAACAAACGGCTAGTCGCGTAGTCTCTGCCTTAGTATTTACCCTAGATTTACTTTTACACCTTGTTTGTACTGTTCACTCATGTAACTCCTTAAAAACAAATCGTTTTCGTTGTCTCTCCCATAATGGGGCAGAGACAACAACAAAAAAACCCCCAAGGCGAACTCTAACTAGCTGGAGTAAGAAGGTCCATTGCCACTAGCTATCTATTACCGTGAATTGGTCATGCTTCTAAAGATCGCTACCCCTAACAAGTTTGGAAGGCCCCTAAAACCACACGTACTACTAATTGACATGACCTAAGACCGTGGCCAAAATAGAATATACCAGAAAGATACCCTTGTCATGTCTTAAACTTGTGACCTTTGCGTAATTAGCACGACGCTCTAACCAGCTAATAAAACCATCCTTCTAGAGCCTATAAAGTACTCCTTTTGTCCCGCAAAAGACCTTATTTTCACTGAAATCCATAGATTATGCTTAAGCCCGTGATTTCAAAGGAAGTATGTTGACTGTGATGCAAATCCATGAATTAAGTGAGTACAAAGGGAACATTTTTACTACCAAAAAGTGTATACATGACTAAAATCCATGATTAGCATTCACTACTAGAGAGTGCGTAAAAACCAAGACAAAACCAAGACACATCTGTTGGAACCAACAGAGAATGGGTTTAACGTAGCAAACATTTAGTCATCTGCACAGAACCAACAAGTTTTCTCTTGGAACCAACAAGTTCCTGTTGATTTTCCTCTTGGAACCAAGAAGTTCCTGTTGATTTTCCGGAATCAACTGTTCCTAACCCGCACAGAACCAACAAAATTTCTGTTGATTTTGTGCGAGTTAGGAACCCCATTTCTCTAGTAGTGATTCATGATCAAAATATATGATCAACATGATCAAAATCTATGGATAAAAGTGCCAAATTGTCTGCAATGCCCTAAAGCAGTTGTCAAGCACGTGCGAAGCTTAATTGCCGATGGTAAATGAGTACGGTTGAAAACCATGGTTTTATTTTGGGACAAAATTTAAGTCAATATCATGGTCATTTTGAGGGACGGAGGGAGTACCTCATAGTTCTCTATCTAAGATGGCTATTTTATTGAACCCTAAGCGCCAAACCATTCATTTTCTGGATAATTTGCAAAATCAAACTCCATTTTCTCATCTGTCATGCATTTTTGAAGTGTGGATTTTTTACTATAGATTTTATGGGAAGTTAGCTTCATGCATGTATGATCTGATTAGTAAGGGGATGATATGTGAAATTTTTATGCCTCATTTCATGTTGCAATGATTCGCCAAAAAATTCTAAAATTTTAGTTCAAAAGTGCTCTTGAAAAAATGAACTCATCAAATTAGGCAACCAAATTTTTTTCCACAAATCACTACAATTAGAGTATTAAATTTCAACTCATCACTACAAATGTAATCCACAGTTTGTCAATATCTTATTCGTAATCGAATTACAAAAGAATTTTCAGTTTCAAATTTCAAATTTTATACAAAAATATTGGTGATTGCAATCATAGATCTAACCGTATGGATTGAATCTAAAATTCATTTTGTACAACATTTATTCATACATCAAGTTCAAAATATCTTTCTTAGTTGCATCTCTTGTAATGCATCTTTGCAAATCTCCAATTTTGGAGAGGCTAACCCTTAAAGGGACAACTATGCCCCATAGGCTTAGTTACAAGAGAATAATGGGGGAAAAAAGACATTTTGTGAACCAAAACAAGAAATAGTTAGTGCTTTGGAAAGCTATTGATAAAGTGAAGTTAGATTCTTAAGTCACGTCGGATTTGGAAATTTGTGGAACAATCTACAAGCACGTGAAGGAATCGGATTTTGTGGAAGGTGGATTAGGCAGCAAATCGTACGTTCTAGCTCAATTATGTGATTCCAACTTGTTGCACTAATCTGTTAAAAAAATTTAAAATATGTGCCGTAGACGATTTTAGGGCGGGACTAGATTGATCGGGGCCTAGCATATTTGGTTGAGACCAACCGCTTGCCTACCAACACTCTTGGCCAGGTGGCGCTGAGGCAGTGATTGCGGCGAGCCCAACACTACAACGGTGCAGGCAGGGCCTGTGCTCCTGACGTTTTTTTTTTTTTTTTTTTTTAAATGTTTTTGATGTTTTTAATGTTTTTTCTTTTTTCTTTTTTTCTTTCTTTGCTATGAATGATTATTGATCCATGGGCATGGTTAAGAAATTTATATATTTCATTGGGTTGCCCCAGTGTATCCTTTGTCTGTTTAAAGGTTAAAGAGATATGTGGAAATTTAGAGACAAACAAGGAGACAAATAAGATTCAAAGAAGTTAACAAAGAAGAATTCAATAAAAGAAAACAACAAAGTAATGATTTGAAGAAGGATACAAAAGAGACAAAGAAGGTGGTGTAAAATTCCTTATTTCCTACACAAAGATTTTTTACAAATTTCTCTCTAATTCAACCACCACTTGAAATAAAACTGTAGAAGGTGAGATAATTTTTTTTGAAACAAATTGATATTTTTGTGCAAAAAGATATCATTATGGCTACATGAATAATCTCTAAAATGATGAACATTTGTAGATCCAAGAATGTTACAACACCCGACCGTTAGGGCCGATAGGTCATGCCATGCCAAATAATTAATTTTTTTGCTCAAATGATGTGGATATTCTCTATTGTTTTGTATATTCTCTAAGATTATATTTTTCACCATCAATAAAAAATAAAAATGAAAAATGAAAAATGAAAATCGTAAATATTTGGGCTTCTTTTTTTTATAATTATTCCTTGCCAACCCTGACATCCGGGTATATTGGAACTTTGGAGGGTCAGCTTGCTGTGAGCCAGGCAAACCAGCCTCCAATTTACTTTAAAAAAATAAAAATTTAACCCTTTAGTGCCCAGCTGACCACATTATGGTCACTACAACGTCCGAAATGCAAATAGCAGAGAATCCGTGAAGAATTGGAACTTCAGTTTTGAAGTTCAGATTTGCCCATATACATTACACACCTTCCAGAAAAAGAAATTTTCAATTTGGAATTGTACAACTATCAAAATACCTATCAACAGAACGCGAAAATACTGCAAAAACTTGAAAATACAGTAAATACTTACAAATACAACACATGTATTATGCAGTATTTCTTGTGTTTGGAAGTTTGTTATCTTGTTTTTTTTTTTTGGATTGTGTTCTTTTCTTCATCTTCCATTAGTGTGTGTAATCCGATCTTGACTAATGTACCCACTCCTGTCAATTTTCAACGTATAAAATTTTGTCCTAAACCGTACATGGATAAGTCACTTTCACTTATAAAATTCACAATAATTATGTGTGAGTTTATTCTTGATATGAAAGATTGCAACGGAGAGGTGTTGACATAGGGCATAGCTGAACTTCTTTCCTTTCATTTTTGAAAATTTAACCCAAATTCTATTTAACTTTGAAGTCACACACCCCCCAAAATCTCATTTTTGGGCATGCATTATACAGTTCAAATACATACTATAATCTTCCAATCCCACCATTAGATGATTCTCAAATTTTAATAAAATGTGTGCTCTCCAATTGAAAATAGAATTGTACGGCTACTTTCTAATTTAATCCATTCTATTTCTGGTAATCTCAATCATAGTGGAAAAATCCACTGAAATCCAGTGCTCCCAGCTACAGTACCCTGGGCACTAAAGGGTTAAGAAGGCATTGTCCAGCCTGCATACACACCCCTCCATCAAATATTATTTAAATATTTTCCTTTGACCCTTATTGTGAAAGGCCTCTTTGGCTACTATCCATTGTTCAGAAGAGTCTACCTTCTAAAAAAAAGGCATTTTTTCATTCGAAGTACATTCGAAAGTTGGGAGCACTTCCCCAAACAGACTCTTCATTCATGTTGGCTCTAACACGTTGCACATGTAGTTGTGGCATCCAGCCTCCGTTGATGAAAAGACATGTGGCTTTATGAGAATGGCTTACAAAAGGGAATAGACATTGATTACCACGTTCAAAAAAGAGACACCCATTTGGAGCCGTAAACCGTGGCACACGCCTCCCGCCTCCCACCTGCATCTACTCGACAAGTTATCCTAAATTTAAGCTAAATCGAGACCTTGTTCACACTCAAATAATAATAAACAAGCTAAGAGCGTAGCCGTATCTCGTCACTGCAGGCTATTAGCACGTTGAAAGCGTAGTTGTATCTCGCAACTCTTATAACGAGATATTGTTCACACATCAAACCCCGACAAGCTTATACCGGTGTCGTGGCTGCAGCCGGCAGTTGAGGCCGATGTGCCTTGGTATGTATAGATCCCCAATGCATGTATAGACTTTTTCAAAATTTATAATTGTTTGCTAATTGAACAATGGAAAATAGTTGTTGGATTTTAGAGGAAATGTGAAAAAAGTGCAAGCTTAAAATAGGTTCAACAAATTTGAAAGCATTTGAAGCAAGGATGTAGAAAATATCATTTCTCGAGTGCAAGAGAGTATATACCAAAGTTGTAAAAATGGGATCTTCTAAGCTTTATGTATAGTGTATCCATTCAAGTTGTGTACAAATTTTGTAGTTGCTTCTGTCAAGTGAAGACCTTTTATTGTATTTTAGACATATCTAAAGACACCATTTTCAATTCATTTTATATTCTATTTTTTTCCTAAAATAAAGTCTTTAGTTGAAATAATCATGCGCTTCCACATTGATGTAGAAGTAGTTAAATTATGTGAGTGCACAAAAGGGGTATTAATTTGAACATTGTCATACAAAGTATACATATAATAGACATATTTAGAGCTGGAAAAGTTGACGTGTAGTTCCATTAAACATATATTTAGGACGGAATGGATTTATGTACAAAGGTTATTAGACACATAAACCCTTGTATATAGGGAGTTTTTAGAGGGGGTCACGAATACAAATGATTCTCAAACATAAATAATGTAGAGTGCATCCCCCGGGACATGACTTTGTAATTACTCATCCAAATCTAACAAAACTTTGAATACATTAAAGATTTCGTTATGTACACTTGCATAAAACATAGCTATCAATTGTTTATCAAAATTGCTTAAAACTTGAAATGAGCCCTTTAGTTCTTTAGGGGTTTAAAAGCCCGTTCAAAAGACTCTACATCAAAACTCAATCTTGCAACATTCACAAACCTCAAGCTTTAGAGAGTATTGCTCATGAATGTATTTAGGAGTACAACTACCCCGAACAAACTCTATATTCGCTTTACGAAAAAGACAACACAAAAAATAATAATAGTAATGTTGGTTTAGTAGACCATTTGTGAATGAAGAGTCTATTGTTGGGGGTGGTTTGCCTATCTAGCCACCCATGTTCTTGAAGCATTAGTCTTGTGGTGGATATGGTGACATGGATGTACATGTTGTCACTAACATAGATACATTTTATTAATTTTTGTTGTCATAATGAATGTTTTTATGTTTATGTCTTTGTCTGAGTTACATTATTGATATGTGTACGTTGGATAGATGTAGAGGTGGGTTTACATATCTAGTATCTATTTGTTATGGTTAAAAGATGTGTTCATATATTTTGTCATCATAGTACTTTTCTTGTTGTTGTATGTAATATTTTTTAAATATTTTGAGATTGTGTTCAACTATTATATTTTTCAAGTAGCCATTTTTTTATTTTTTTATTTTTATGTGTTATTGTTTGGTAGTATCCATTGGCGTTGGTTGGAGGACACAAATAATAAATGTACTTGCAAGGAACATTTCTCATGTGTGTGCAACGGTAGATGGATGATCGTGGATGAACGTGAAACATGACCAACTTCGGCAATGCATCATCTTTTCATCCGAACGATTGGATCGAACCTTGAGTGGCTGACATGATGAGGCTGCAGTAGTTGTAGTTCTTGGCCTGTGCTGACATGGCTTTCGTAAGCACTGCATAGACATGGCACGACATTGAAAACTTGGTGGCTGAAAAACAAACAGGGGAGGGTTGAGGGCTTGAGGGACTCAATGAAGGGGCACCGCAGGAAAATATCTGTACAAAGACAGCCGCCCACAATGTCCTGAATAGACTGGCACTGAACCTAGGCTTGGATCCTAGGCTCAGGCTTGGACCAGGCTTAGGCTTGGATCCAGGCTTGGGGTTTAGGCTTGGGGTCTAGGCTTGGAGCTAGGCTTGGAGGCCGAAATGGGCAAGGGGGCGCAGACAGACGTGGGACTTGGGCAGCAGCCGGCATGCGGGCATGACGACCAAATTGGAAAGGGGGCAGTTGGTGCCGTAAAGTATAATTTTCCGGGGCAGTTGGGGGGCGGCGAGGTCCGTTTTGGAACGGCCCGCCAGGGTGGCGTGGGCACGTGGCGCGCACCCATTCGTGACGGTTGCGAAAGGACTCCGAGGCCGGGGAGGCGTCGGGACCGGTTCAAAGCGCCCTCGGGGAGCCCAACCCGGCCCGGTCTGCTGGGCGCTTGCCTGGGCCCAAACGAGGCCAAGGCTTTGTCGCACTCTGGCCCTGCGCTCGAAACGCCATAGCCGGTTCCCTAACTCAGTATACCACATTCTCTCTGTCTTCCCTGTCGCTCATTGTGTCCCGACAGACGTCTCAGTCGCTCCGCCGTCCTCGATTTGTCAGGAATTTCGCCCGATTTGCCAGCCGATCGCTTCCGAATAATAGCGGTGAGTCTATATGTGGTGATTTGCAGGGAGGAATTTGGCTGTGGAGGACGATCGATCGGTGGTGACTGGCGTTGAGCGGTGGCACTTAAACCCTAATCGAGATCGCGGACGGAAGACGGTTGTGTTGGAGTAGCCGGTTTGCAGCGCTGGAGAGCGGTGTGGAGTGTTCTTTGGTGGTGGAGGGGCGAGGAAAGGAGGAAGCCGTGGCGAGGCTTTTCGCGAACCGAACAAAACTTGAATTTACGGGGCCTTCAAGCACTCTCTGCATGTGTGCCTGTATTGCTTTGAGTCACCCTCGGCGCTCCTTTGAGGCTTCACAACTGGAAGGCAATAATTCGCAGCGGAGACAACGCCATCTATGGCGCCCGCGGAACAACTCAAGGCCAGAAGTGCATCTGGTGCGTTCCTAGTTTCGATCTCGAATTAAATCCCACGATCCGCTGCTGGCACAATTCTACAGTTCCTTCCTTAATAAAACAAAGAACCAGGCACTCGCTCCAACATGTCTCCGTTGACTCCTAGTCCTGTAGAGCCACCTCGTGAAGAACCTAGTTGCAGTTCTGATTCTGGTGCGTTAAGGACCGGGGATTTTTGGAGCCTTGCCTTGACCTCAATTTAGCGTGCAGCCTAAGTCCCTCATTTGACTTTCGCTCTTTCTTATTAGTGATTGAATTTGATTCTTTCTCATCCTAGATCTGGTTGTGATTGCATCATGTGAGCCCTTGGCTTTCAGTGCCATTTGATCTTTCAGACGACTATGGTTAAATTGTGAAGCCCTGTTATGCGATCGTTCGTATGTTTTTCTCTTTCAGGGATCACTGTCGCTTTTCTGGATGTAGCTTGTCTGCTTTAGACCGTGCATTAGCTCGAATTTCGAAGTATATAGGATAGTGTTCGTAAGCAGGTAGGTCCTTAGATCCCGTAATGAAGTCAATATTCTGGAGGTTCTTGGCTTTCGTTGTTACCTGGCTTGTATCTCTCGTGTCATCTCTATGGCTATTATGCGTGTCATGAAGGGCTAGCATCTTTGTCCAAGCGATAGCTGCTTTTTAAGTTCCAAGAATTTTAGATCTAAGAGATGGCGTGCTCATCACGGAAGGAAGTAGTATCTCGGTCGACCTGTGTTCATTCTGAAGTGTTGAGATCCACTTGGTTAGATCGTGAGGTAGCTTGAAAGCATTCTTGGAACCGTGATTAGATTGTAGAAATCCTACTGCGCTAACCCATTTCAGCTAATGTAAATATTAGTGGCGTGTTATTGAATATTGAGCAGTTGTAAGCTCTGCATTTAGTCTTTTGGATGTCCTTGATTGAGTTTAGGTGCAGCAATTACGATCGCTGCTTGCAGTCTTTCCCTGAACAATTTTACTTGCATACTTGTTATCCCAGGTAAGCAGCTGTACGACAGTTCTTACCAAAATTATTTATTACTTTAGCTCTCTTCCTACTTTCGGTCGTCTTCGCTTGATTATTTGTTAATATATATTGACTGATCATAAGATCTTTGTGATGTTTGGTAAATTCTATTGACCTGGCAGGCCTTGTAGTACGAGAAAATCAATAAATTAATCAGAATGAGAGTTTTGATTGTAATGGATTACCTGGAATTTTTAGGTCTACAATGACTGTTCTAGTTTCGTTTTCTTGCAAGTTTTTTGAGTAATTGGTATTGTTTGATCGATCATTAAGAATTTGCAATGAGAATATCATTTGTGTTTTGTAATTTTACATGACTCTTTTCCGTTTATTTTGAAGTTGTTAAATCAGATTGTTATTGAAGTTCATTTTCCCTCTGTTCTAACGTGACTAGTGCCTGTGTCTGCGTATGCCTATCCTCTGCATTAATTATTTCACGAGAATATTTTGAACAGCTGGTAATTGTATTTTTTGCTGGTAATATTTGTTCCTATCTGTTCCAATTAAATTCGAAGTTTCCTACAGCTGTGGCTCCTCTGTCCACAGAAATGTAATGTTCATTTTTTGGCTGATTCCTAAACATGCCCGCAGGTAATTGTGGGGTAAGGGGTACAACTACATCTCTGACCCCCACAGTTATCGTTATTGGCGCTGGCTTTGGAGGCCTTGCTGCCGCGCGATATCTCCACAACTCAAATTTGAAGGTACAACTCTAGTAGATATATTCGATGTCTGATTCCTCAATTTGGATTGCCTTTAATTGTTCTCAGCAACTGGGAAAGGTGTACGACCAAGTTTTAGATAATATGCCATACCTTGTGTTTACGATTGTTAACTATTTTGTTCCGAATGCTCTCATATGCCGGAAGGTTGATCAGATATGCAGAACTAAATACACGCAGTGTGTTAACGACAATACTGATATTGATCTTATTCAATCACGTTAAGTAATTGACGTTGTTGCACTTTATTTTGCAGGTTGTGGTGTTGGAGTCTCGTAATCGGATTGGGGGCCGTGTCTACACTGACTATTCTTTTGGATTTCCCGTCGATATGGGGGCTTCATGGTGATTATTCAGTTTTCAACTTTTTGTGACCATCATATATCCTATAATCCTTTATCATATACTTGTAGCCTTTGTTCTAGATTAATCGGTCTTGAAATCTGTCTCTTCTGCACCACCATTTTTCCAGAGCCCTTTCAATGACTTCTTTCATTGTGATATAGGTTGCATGGAGTATGCAAAGACAACCCTCTTGCACCCGTCATTGGCAAGTTAAAGTTACCTTTGTATCGAACATGTGGTGACAACTCAGTTCTGTACGATCACGACCTGGAGAGGTATGCCGCTTTGATTTTGGTGTATCATGTAAGACAATATAGACAACGCTGCTTTCGACTTTGACTTGCGTCTATTCTGGCGCGCGGACTTGTGTCCGTTGATTGTGGATAGCTTCCAGGGTGCATCTTGGGTACTTATTTAAGTAGGTTTCGCTGTCTGCACTGTTTTCAATTAGAGAGTTTGTAAAGGTTGTCACGTATAAGAGTCTACCAAGCTGCATTTATCACGGAGTGACCATATTGCTGGAATCTCATGGCAAGGAAGAGAAATATTAGCGTAAAGTGAGCATTAAGGCTCGGATTGTTAAAAGGTCGGTATTGTAGCTGTGGGTTGGTCAGTGCAGTATACTGTATTAGGAGTGCAGCAGCCTCTGAGTTGCAATGGCCAACTCCAATTGCAATATTCTGAATTTTTAAACCGCTGTTCTGTTCAGTTATGCGCTATTTGACATGGATGGCCACCAAGTTCCACAAAGTCTGGTCAGTGAGGTTGGCGAGGTATTTGAGAGTTTACTGGAAGAGGTAAGTGTTTGTTGATGGTCATCCTTTCTGTACTACAATCTGGTTTCTTCATTTCAAGAATACAGTGACTAGCATCTCCCCAGTATTACCCTATCTCACGGCTAATTTTTCAGGCTTGGCATTTCCTACTCTTTCATTCATTTTCTAGCGTTTCGTTGGTTTGACTCAGACAAAGAAACTCAGAGATGAGCTCCCAGATGACATGTCGGTGTTGAAGGCCTTCACATTAGTCTTGGAGAGACGGCCAGAATTGAGGTTGGTTGTTTTTTTCTGCCTATTTTTTTCTTGGGTCTACCTACAGGCTTTTCTTCTTTCACAGATTAAGAATTCCTACTTACTGCTGAAAGTCCGCTAAGGTGCTCTTCAAGTTTGCGTGACTCATGATAGATCCGTAGCTACGATTTTAACCTATAAATTCTGACCCATGCAGACAAGAGGGAATGGCTTATAAAGTTTTGCAATGGTATTTATGCCGTATGGAAGGCTGGTTTGCAGCAGATGCTGACAACATTTCCGTTCAAAGTTGGGATGAGGTTAGTGTTTTGGTTTAATATGTGGAATTCTTTGTATCATGATGTCAAGTAAAATTAAGTGTTGTTTCTGTAGTTTATGTTGTCGTGGTGATATGATCTATAAGCTCATTTATCATTCACATCCTTATAGCATTTTCTGAGATTACGATGGTCAGCTGTCCAGTAAGATGAGCAACTTGGGGTTTGTTTTGCAGGAAGAGTTGCTTCAGGGTGGCCATGGCTTGATGGTGAGGGGTTACGAGCCTGTTATCTCGTCCCTTGCTGAAGGTCTTGATATCAGGCTCAATCACAGGTAAGTGGCATGTTTATTCTGCGGATATTTGTGTATTATTTGATGAGTACAACATGATTTTGCCGCTCCTTGTCGTAGAATGAGTCTCCGTTTTGCTAATGCATTGTTCCGAGGAATATTCTTTGGTGGTATTATCTCTAGAGCTGCACGTGCTTTACTTCACTCAATAACGTGGTACTGTTAGTCAAATGTTCTGCATGAATGTTCAGCTCAGAATACTCTAAATTTCCCTCACAGGGTTACAAAGATCAGTCGGCGCCTGCATGCAGTGAGGGTGACCACCGAAGATGGGAAGGTATTTGAAGCAGATGCGTGTGTTGTAGCACTTCCGCTGGGAGTGTTAAAAGAAAATAAAGTGCGATTTGAGCCTAGACTTCCCGATTGGAAGGAGGCAGCAATCGCTGATTTGGCTGTGGGCAACGAGAACAAGATTGCTCTCTTCTTTGAGAAAGTATGTTGGCCCAATGTAGAGTTTCTTGGAGTTGTTGCTCCCACCTCGTATGGTTGCAGCTACTTTCTGAATCTTCACAAAGCAACGGGATATCCGGTCTTGGTATACATGCCTGCAGGTAACTCTTTTTTGTTTTGTCTCGTGTATGTTCCGGCAGCATATAATAAGATTATTGTATATTTTAAGGCACGAAGTTTGAGAAGATTGATGCTTTTTCTCTGGTTTCAGGCCGTCTTGCCAATGACATTGAACAACTGTCAAACGAGGCTGCTGCTAATTTTGCAATCAGGCAGCTGAAAAGAATATTACCACATGCTGCAGAGCCGGTATGCGTTTTGAATGAACTTAGAGTTCCACTAAAGTGCAGAGAGTATCTATTGATAAGCATAATACATGCTATTTAGTTTCATTGTTCCGTTATGTTTTGTGTTACCATCTCTTGATATCATATTGCTCTGGTTAGCACTAGGGGTTACAAGGCCTTTCATCTGCAGTAAGCTAATGGATCATGTGAATTTTTACTTATTTTTCTTGATGAAGACCAACTATCTGGTGTCGAGGTGGGGGACGGACCCAAGCTCACTGGGGTGCTACAGCTACGATGCAGTGGGAAAGCCGCATGGTCTGTATGAGCGATTACGTTCACCAGTTGACAACTTATTCTGGGCTGGGGAAGCTACTAGTGAGAGGTTTCCTGGAACTGTCCATGGTGCCTTCGCTACAGGTGTCATGGCAGGAAACGAATGTCTCAAACGATTTGCTGAAAGATGCCGGGACTTGCAGATGTTCCAGCCTGTGATGGCAAAAGAAGACGAACTCATCACGCCGCTGCAGATTTCGCGGATGTGAAGCAACTGTATCCTCCCTGTTTCTGGTCGATGCTGTTGGATTATCCGTGAAAATGAACTTTTGGGGAGGTGTTGTTTTTGTGACAGATGTTCTCATCTCATAGATTTTCAAGTTTACACTGCGAGCACGAAGATCACGTCCAACTTTGGAACTTTGATCATGATATTTCTCTCATTACTGGAGTGCGAGAAGTTGGCAACGAGACTGAGCGTTTACGCAGCTGAGAATATCAACACCCTCCAGATTCTTTGCCTATGAGGTCTTGCTGGTAGTTTATCCTTGAGGAGCGTGTGCATGGATTTATGAGGGTGTCTTAGGATTACTCTAGTTCTCAAGGTAGGGATCACTTACTGGAGTGTGAACCTTTCATTATTTTATTACGGTTCAGGAATTTCACTTAGTCGTGGAGTTTTCAGGAAAGGTGTAACTGGGTTGTACTCTATGTACTCCCGTTTAACCTCTCTATATTCTGCCCGCTGCGCAAGCCTGCCATGGGCAAGTAGGACTAGTTCCTCCAGGTCCTGAACAATGCTTGGTCGTGATAAAACCCGCAGACTCTTGCATTCTAATATGTCCAATTACTTGATGGCATTTTTAAATTCTTTCTGTAATTTATGGCCCTGCATGGTCGCGTTCCTACTATCTATTCTGGAGATGGCTGCATTGGGTCGTATTAAAGTTCATTTAATCCCCCATCCGAGAACCTTTTCCCAAATAAATAGACCTGTCACCCTTTACATCCCAAGTATCTCGAAATGGGACGCTGGTTGTGGAATTCTTGAAATAATTTGGTTGTGTGGAATGAAGGATTTAGGGAACAGCATCATGCCTGCCGAATTTTTGTGCAAGATACAGTAGAATTGTGTGGATATAGCAAAATACAATAGAACGTAGCAGTTGCAACAATTTTCTATTTTACATTTTACATGAGTTCATTGACTTGCATTCAAAAGTGCTCCGTAACAGTTGTGTATGAAACTGTGTAGAGTATTGTGAATTTACCGTAGCTCTTTGGCTATTTACATAAAATTTAAGTTATTTTTGGATGATCTGAAATTCTTAGAAAACACTTGGTACAAAAGCGAAAATAAGAAACAACAACCGGTATGTATCCTCGTATGCTAAGGTAGAAATAAGAAGTTTTGCATATTAAAAATGGGAGTTATGGCAAGGACTTACTTTTCATAGAGAGAAGGAAAAATCATGAAGAGGCGATTCGATTCCATATTTTTATTCTGAGTAAATAATTTTATACAAATGTTCAAAGTGAAAAGTTTGTCGAATCCTGAAATCGTTTCTTGGGCTCTTCAATAACCTACTGTTCTGATAGACAATTTCGTGCAAGGAATAACCCAAAATCGATAAGCCATTTTGCCTATCCAATTTGTTAAAACATTCTGGGAAATGAGTAAAGGATACAATTATCCATAAAGTCAATGTGTGGTAGCTTGTTTTTTGGAAGGTGTTTTCATGCTTGAAATATACATTACTATCACAAGCGAATTTGAACAAGTTGGCACCAAGTTATGGGTGAACATGAGGTTGTTGTGGGGCTACATTTTCTTATGGGAACTTGAGTGCGGTTTGGAGGAACTTCTCTTGCATTAGGAAGGTGCATGGTTTGATCTCTTTGACAACGCAAAGCATGGTGATTGGTCTTTAACCCTTAACTGCCCAACCATGCATATTTTGCATGATGTACAGAATCGAACTTCGATTTCTCATCCATCATGCACTTTTGCAGTAAAATTATTTTAGTGAATTTTTTTATGGGAAATTAGTTTCGTGCATGTGTGATCCGATTAGAAAGGGGATGATTTGTGAAACTTTATGCCTCATTTTATGTTGTATTGTTTCACCAAAAATTTCGAAGATTTTAGTCTAAAAGTGCTCTTGAAAAAAAAAGCTCATAAAATTAAGCAACCAAAAAATCTCCAAAAATCACTACACTTAGAGTAGTACATTTTAAACCATCACAACAAATTTCATCCACAAATTGTCAATGTCTTATTCGTAATCAAATTTCAAAATAATTTTGAATTTTATATTCCAAAATTTATAGAAAAATATTGGTGAAAGCAATCGCAGATCTAACCATATGGATAGAACCTAAAATTCATAGTGTACAACTTGTATTCATACATCAAGTTCAAAATATCCATCTTAGTTGCATTTTATGATTCATCTTTTCAAAACTGCCCAAATTGGACAAGGGTGAGGACGTTTAGGGGTTAAAATGGAGGCAAAACTCATTTTTGCTGCCTTTCAATCTAAGAAACTAGTTCTGCCTTGTCTTTGTCTTCTAGAATATTTTTACTGGATTGTATGGATAACTTTGATGTCTCTATTCAGTAAAAGTTTACAAGCTGGTTTGTGGAGTCCTTATGGGTTTTTGTATGTCTATCTTAGTATCTCCATGTTTGCACTGATTGAGGGATTCACTCCCATATAATCCCTTCATCCAATGATACATGACTAATTTTGGCTGGAGCAAAATATTAAGAATTTGTAGCAAGATATCACTTGTATAAAATTAATAATATGAAAGAATTTATAAAAGTATTTATATCAAATTGTCTTTATGTGCACAAAGTTTCACATCAATTAAACATTCTTTAACCCCTAAATGTTTGAACATGCCTTTATGGCAAGTAGGAATATGGTGTATTTTGATTGTATTTGGAATGGATCCACACCTTTAATGGATTTGAGGTCAAAAGTGAAGTTGGAACTTAGATCAATGTGATTATATTTAGCTATTAGGATCCCAATTTAGCGTTTCTTATTGGTAGCAAATGCCAATTATACATCAATGTATTTACTATCCCCACGGAACATTTAGAGGTTAAGATCCTATCACGCAAAAAATGAGAAACTTTGAGTTATTTGCAACATTATTCAATTGGCACATTATTTATAGTGTACAAATTGCTTGGAGTTTAAAAATGAGTTCATGGTCTTTGAAATCTTCTAAAGATATACAATGTGGTGAAACAATGTTGAAGTTTAAAAATAAATAGATATACAATACTCAACCAAAATATGGGTGTCGAAGTACTTTTGTAGAAAAACTAGACAGTGTGGCCATGTGTCGTTGGCCCAACTGATCCTTGTGTTCCCCCATATCCATGTACTCCCCGTGCTCCCCTTATTCCCGGTACTCTTCGTGTTCCTGTATTCCACGTGTTCCCCGTACGTTCTATGTGTACCCGCGCATTCCCATATTTCCCATGCTTTTGCTTTTTCTTTTAAGAATTTTTTTCCATAATTTAATTCAATTTATAGTATCGAAATTCGATTGGAAATCCATAACTTTTATACTGTAGGTTCAAAAACCATGAAAAAACCTCAATTCACTCCTACTCATCAAGAGCTTTCCAACGATGCCAAGAATAACATCAAAAACTTCGATATTCCATTTTTCATAATTTAATTTGATTTATAGTGACGCAATTGGATCAAAATTCATAACTTTCACACTGTATGCCCAAATGCAACGAATCAAACTCCATGCATCCCTCCTCGTTGAAAGCTTCCCGACTGTACCAAGAATACGGCTGGCGGATGCATGGTCGGGGAGATTTCAACGTAACAAAACAAAACAAACAATACAAAAAAAACAACCTTTTTTTAATGTATAGACTAGTGTGGCTATGTGTCGTTGGCCGAGATGTTTCCCATGTTCTCCGGATTTTTGTGCGTTCTCCTGCTCCCCGTGTTTTGTGTACATTTTCTTTTGCTTTTTCTTTTGCTTTATTCATAATTTAATTCAATTTTAATGCAATTTATGGTGACGAAATTTGATTGAAAATGCATAATTGTCACACTGTAGGTCCAAAAGCTACAAAACAACTTTGGTACACCCCTACTCATTGAGAGCTTTCTGACAATAACACAGAATTCGCTATTTATGCACTTGGCAATATAATCATGCACTTGGTCCCCGAGCGCATAATTTTTCTTGTGTAACTTCTTTTTTTAAAAACCGACAATTATTGTCTTTCTTCAATCCCTTACATTGTAAACAAATAATTATTTTAATTATTTTTTATTCTTATCTTTATCTTTTCTTTTATCTTTTCTTTTTTATCTTGATTTCTTTCTTGTCTTCTTTCTTGTCTCCCTCTTGTCTTTCTTCTTGTCTTCTTTTTGTCTTTTTTCTTGTCTTCCTTTTTGTCTTCGTTGTCTTTTCCTTCTTCTACTTTTTCTTCAAATGGGGGTGCTGAACCCTAAACAATGGAAGCAAGCCAAAAAAAAAAAAAAACAAAAAAACAATTTTTTTTTTAAATTAATTAATTAATTAATTAATTTTTTTAAATTTATTTTTGTGGCCGTGGGGTGCTACTGAACCCTAAATGGCAGCCGCCCAAAAAAAAAAAAAAAAAAAAAAAAACTTTTTTTTTTGACTTTTTCAAAAAATTCTATTTTTAGGCGCTGGGGTGCGCGGCTGCGCACCCTAAAGCCCTCTCATCTTCCTCATTTCTGTCTTCATCTCCCTCTCCATCCCTCCCCTCTCCTCATATATATAGGGGATAGGAGAGGAGAAGGGATGGAGAGGGAAATGAAGATAGGGATAGAGAAGGGATGGAGAGAAGAAGGAGAAGGGATGGAAAGAAGAAGGAGAAGGGATGGAGAGAAGAAGGAGAAGGGATGGAGAGAAGAAGGAGAAGGGATGGAGAGAAGAAGGAGAAGGGATGGAGAAGGAATGGAGAGAAGAAGGAGAAGGGATGGAGAAGGGATGGAGAGGGAGATGAAGATAGGAATGGAGAAGAGATGGAGAGGGAGATGAAGATAGAAATGAGGGAGATAAGAGGGCTTTAGGGTGCGCGGCCGCGCACCCCAGCGCCTAAAAATAGAAATTTTTGAAAAAGTAAAAAAAGTAATTTTGTTTTTTTTTTTTTTTTTTGGTGGGCGGCTGCCATTTAGGGTTCAGCAGCACCCCACGGCCAATTTTTTTATTTTTTATTTTTTTTGTTTTTTGTTTTGGGCAGCTGCCATTTTGGGGTTCAGCAGCACCCCACGGCCAAAAAAAAAAAAAAGACTTTTTTTTTTTTTTTTTTTTTCATTTTTGTTGGCTTGCTTCCATTGTTTAGGGTTCAGCACCCCCAACTGAAGAAAAAGTAGAAGAAGAAAAAGACAACGAAGACAAAAAGGAAGACAAGAAGAAAGACAAAAAGAAGACAAGAAAGAAATCAAGATAAAAAAGAAAAGATAAAAGAAAAGATAAAAGAAAAGATAAAGATAAGAATAAAAAATAATTAAAATAATTATTTTGTTTACAATGTGAGGGATTGAAGAAAGACAACACTGATGTTTTTTAGAGAAATATTTAACCAACTTTTTTTAAAGTCAAATATGCTTATGAAATGAGCGCACTTGGCCAAGTGCATAAATAGCGAATTGCGTGTTCAATGCCAAAATTGACATCAAGACCCCCATATTCCATTTTTCACAATTTAATTCAATTTAATGTGACAAAATTCAATTATAAGTCCGCAACTTTCACACTGTAGGGGTTCAAATGCAACAAAACAAACTCTGTGCTCCCCTCCTCATCAAGAGCTTTCTGACAGTATCAAAAATGCGACTGACTATGCACGGTTGGGAAGATCTCAACGTAACTAAACTAACAAAACAAACAACCAACCTATCTTAGTGTATAGATTAACCCCTACGGAACCAACAATCCATTATTTGGATGGTTTTTGGTCAAATGTCCAAAATATCAAGTGTTTTAGCTTGGTTGAAGTAAATGTTTTCATTAGATGTTTAAGTTGAGTTATGATACATCTTTTGACTGTTGGGATTGGAGAATAGAATTTATTTGAAAATTTTACACTGTCAAGAAATATGAAATTTGAGTGTTCAAAATACAATCTAAGGGCTTTCTAAAGATGCTCCAATCATGCGTCGCTTTTAATTTCTTCACTTTCATTTCTTAACTACTTGTAAACATAACTTTTATCTACCTTAAATATAATTTTCGATATTAAATTTGTCAAAAATATATTTTTTTTGAATTTTTTTTTTGTTTACATGATAAGATTTTTAAATATTTCAAATATCTTCCAATCGTGTTGAAAATTTTGTCATACCTCTGTAAAGTTGATGACTATCTATGAAAAATTATAAATCATGACAATGTGATAAATCATACAATGTATGCAGATTGTAGCGCTTTGACATTTATAAAACATGTGAGGACCTTTAGGAGTTAAATATTTGACTCTAATCAACAGAAGTATGGGGTAGGTACTATAGTATGTTTTGAGTTTTTTTTTTTTTTTTTTTTTTTTTGAAACAAATGGATGCTTTATTTCCATTGCACAACAACAGATTACAAACATCACATTGTGAACGAAGAGAGCATGTTTCTAGTACTCTCCCGTGGGTGATTTTTTGGACTTTTCTTCTTACAATATCTGGACTAGGCCCGATGTTCCTAATCATTTTCTACTAAGAGCGACGCCCCCACCGTAATAAGAGGCCCGGGAGCCATCCCTGTCATGCACGGGTTTCCTATCAAGCTTGGAAGTATGTTTTGAGCTTTGAAATTGAGAACAATTTGATAAAAACATGTATAGGTTCATGTAAGGTGTAATTCCATGCAAAGTAAAGTGTACTTTCATGTTCACATTCGATCACATCCACATTCCATTAGGGTTAAATTTTTTAATTTATTTTTACAATTTTCTGTGGTGGGTCTCAATCAGAGTCTCAATCAGAGACTCTAAATTGTCCAAATACATGTTATGATCTTCTTGATCTAAATCTTCTTGAGTTATTCAAAAACATAAGAGGATTTTTCAAACTTCTATGGTTTGTTCGCATGCCAATATAACCAATTTCTGATAAGCATTGTTTATGAATAGTCCCTTGGTTCCTTCATGAATAGTCTCTTAGGCTTAGGGGAACTTGTGGGAACTCTCCTCTAGTATTGGGGAGGTCTTCAGTTCTATACCCCATGGTGGCACATGACCTTGTTTTAAATTATTCTCCAACTCACCATAGACTAGTTTTGCAGTCTTTCTTAATTTATTTATAGGATGTTTAATTACTGTACCCTTAGATGAGTTTCAACACTAGTGTGTTGAAACGGCGTTTTTTAATTTTCAAAATTTTAGAAAATTTACTAATTATGTTGTTTTGGATTTCAAAAAGAACTAAAGACATTTCAATAAAATTTTCTTTGTTTTTCGGATATTGGTCTATAAATTTATCAAAATTTGGACATGCTTCAATTTTTTCCTAATTACTTGCGAAACTGTCTTGTATGTAGGGTAATTCATGCTAAAGTGCGTTGGAAATATTTTTTATTTTCTAGTTAAATACAATAAAAATAATTTTGATCTAAGAGTAGGTAGTATGAATAATTGATATCAAAGACAATTATGTACATACCTTCACTTTAAGTGCTCCTCTGGCAAAAGCAATCACTTTGATCTTTAAGAGTTGAGATGAATAATTTAGGTAGCTTTTTGAAGGTAGGGTAAACACAGAATTCGCTATTTACGCACTTGGCAATATAATCATGCACTTGGTCCCCGAGCGCATAATTTTTCTTGTGTAACTTCTTTTTTTAAAAACCGACAATTATTGTCTTTCTTCAATCCCTTACATTGTAAACAAATAATTATTTTAATTATTTTTTATTCTTATCTTTATCTTTTCTTTTTTATCTTGATTTCTTTCTTGTCTTCTTTCTTGTCTCCCTCTTGTCTTTCTTCTTGTCTTCTTTTTGTCTTTCTTCTTGTCTTCCTTTTTGTCTTCGTTGTCTTTTCCTTCTTCTACTTTTTCTTCAAATGGGGGTGCTGAACCCTAAACAATGGAAGCAAGCCAACAAAACAAAAAAAATAAAAAAAAATAAAATAAAAACTTTTTTTTAAAAATAAAATAAAATAAAAATTTATTTATTTATTTATTTTTAATTTTTTTTGTGGCCGTGGGGTGCTACTGAACCCTAAATGGCAGCCGCCCAAAAAAAAAAAAAAAAAAAAAAAAAACTTTTTTTTTTGACTTTTTCAAAAAATTCTATTTTTAGGCGCTGGGGTGCGCGGCTGCGCACCCTAAAGCCCTCTCATCTTCCTCATTTCTATCTTCATCTCCCTCTCCATCCCTCCCCTCTCCTCATATATATAGGGGATAGGAGAGGAGAAGGGATGGACAGGGAAATGAAGATAGGGATGGAGAAGGGATGGAGAGAAGAAGGAGAAGGGATGGAGAGAAGAAGGAGAAGGGATGGAGAGAAGGAGGAGAAGGGATGGAGAAGGAATGGAGAGAAGAAGGAGAAGGGATAGAGAAGGGATGGAGAGGGAGATGAATATAGGAATGGAGAAGAGATGGAGAGGGAGATGAAGATAGAAATGAGGGAGATGAGAGGGCTTTAGGGTGCGCGGCCGCGCACCCCAGTGCCTAAAAATAGAAAATTTTGAAAAAGTAAAAAAAAGTAATTTTTTTTTTTTTGGTGGGCGGCTGCCATTTAGGGTTCAGCAGCACCCCACGGCCAATTTTTTTATTTTTTATTTTTTTTGTTTTTTGTTTTGGGCAGCTGCCATTTTGGGGTTCAGCAGCACCCCACGGCCAAAAAAAAAAAAAAGACTTTTTTTTTTTTTTTTTTTCATTTTTGTTGGCTTGCTTCCATTGTTTAGGGTTCAGCACCCCCAACTGAAGAAAAAGTAGAAGAAGAAAAAGACAACGAAGACAAAAAGGAAGACAAGAAGAAAGACAAAAAGAAGACAAGAAGAAAGACAAAAAGAAGACAAGAAGAAAGACAAAAAGAAGACAAGAAGAAAGACAAGAGGGAGACAAGAAAGAAGACAAGAAAGAAATCAAGATAAAAAAGAAAAGATAAAAGAAAAGATAAAGATAAGAATAAAAAATAATTAAATTAATTATTTTGTTTACAATGTGAGGGATTGAAGAAAGACAACACTGATGTTTTTTAGAGAAATATTTAACCAACTTTTTTTAAAGTCAAATATGCTTATGAAATGAGCGCACTTGGCCAAGTGCATAAATAGCGAATTGCGTGTTATAAGTCCCTTTAAGGTAGAAGTACCTAATTGTGATACTCATCTAAACGAGACTGAGTTTAGGAACATTCTTCATTTCAAAATGTATTTCTATGTGAGTCATAGATCACAATTTTCAAGATAAAGTGTCATAAATAGGTGCTTCTACCTAAACCCCTCAAGGCCCAAAGGGACATATTGTTCATATTACTTTGATTTGTTCATTCCATCATTTTTTAAACTCATTTTGTTCAAAACTACATAAGACATATAAGAATAAGAATAAAATAAAAAATAAATAAAAATAAAAATAAAAATAAAAATAAAAAATAAAAATATATACACACACATATTGTATTGTTGATATTGAAAATACAAACACAGGTACAAATCGTATTCGAGTTATCCGCAAAGTCCTTTAAATTGAGGTAACTGGACGTGAGTTTGAGCAAAGAGAGGATGAAATCTAAAAAAAGGGAAGTGTGTTGAACACTTTAAAAAAAACATGTGTTTGAGGAGAATTTTGAGAGCTTGAAAAGCAATGTTCAAAAGAATTTGACCCTAGTACACATTAACAACAATAGATTTAACATTTGGGTATTTAACACCAATATATTTAACACTAGTCATATCACGCATACCAATACATTTAGTACTACAGTAAGTCACATCGGCCCTAATGTGACTAGTCTCACAAGTGTATAAAAAGGGTGTGGTAAGCTAGTTGGCTTGCATAGTTGGGAGGTTGGCTAGGAAAGGTAAGAAAGTCAAAAATTTAATCTTCACAGCCACAAATGTAAGAACTCACATTATCAGACACACAAACCCTTACAGCCCAATAATAAAAACTCACTTGTTCATTTTGACCCCTGAATTTGTGGGGATGACTTTACGTTTCTTAATTTTTTTGCCAAATTGCCCCTCATAATACCCTCTTCTTTGCGGATAACTCTATTGTAGGTTTAGGGTAGCTTTGCTATTAAAAAAATCTAAAAATAGATGGACAAATTTTTTGGATAATTATTTTTCAAAAGAATAACTTTTTTGGTAAGGGAAAAAGCGGATTTTAAAGAATATTCGGGTTTGAAAAAATCTATCTTTAGGAATATATTAATTATTCGCCTGAGGAGGGGCAAAGCTACCCATCAACTACTATATTCTCACTTGAGTTTTTTGCACAAAAGATAATTGCAGTCAAAGTTTAGTTTCTTCAAACAATACAAAATATCATAGGACTTTGAGGGATTAAATACACTCTTAAACATACTCATAATTCACACCAAAAATTGACAATGCAAAGAGACTGTCTAAAGAAAAAAGTGAATTGATTTAAACAACACTAAAAAAACCTAACAATTGTCACATTTGTGTCAAAAAGAATGCAAAAGGTCACCTTACAAATTATGTGTCCCCTTAGAGTAGAAGTACCTATTTGCGACACTCACCTAAATGTGACTGAGTCTATGAATATTCTATATCAATACAAATTGTATTAGAATTATTGGCAAAGTCCTTTAAAGTAGGATGACTAGCTAGACCTTAGTTTGAATAAAGTGAGGGTGGGATCTCAAAAAAAGGATGTGTTGGAAACTTAAAAAGAAACTATAGAGGAGAACTTTGAGTGCATAAAAAATGATGCTCAAATGAATTTGATCCCGTTCACATAGAAAGGAGTATATTTAACACTAGGGTATTTAAGACCAATATACTTAGCGTTAGTTAGTTACATCATGTACACCAATATGTTTAACACTACTGACATCAAGCCCTGATGTGACTTGTCACAAATGTATACAAGGGGTATGGCCGTATGGGAGGTTGACTGGCTTACATTGTTGGCAGGTTGGATAGGAAAAATGGGAAAGTCAAACACATAACTCGAGACACATAATCCTCACAACTCCAAATATAAGAACTGACATAATGAGACACATGAATCCTTACAACTCCAAAAATAAAAACTCACTTGTTCTTTTTGGACCCTGAAATTTGGGGATGACTTTACGTTTCTAAAAAAAATTCGCCAAAATGCTCCTCAAAACACCCTCTACTTTGTCGATAATTCTATTCTCACTTAAGTTTATTGCACAAGAGATAATAGAGTTATTTGCAAAGTCCTTTGAAATGGGGTGATTGGACTGTTGTTCGAGTAAAGAGAGGGTGAAATTCCAAGAAAAGGAGGTGTGTTGGACACTAAAATAAAACTATGGAAGAGAAGTTTGAGAGCTTCAAAAACTGTGCTTAAAAGAATTTGACCCTAGTTCATACGGAAAACAATATATTTAATACTAGAGTCTTTAACACTAGACACAACATACATACCAATATATCTAACATTAATCACATCGTCATGTACACCAATTGTGACACCAATATGTTTAGCACTAGTCACATCATGCACACCAATATATTTAACATTAATCACATCAGACCTCAATGTGATGAGTCTGAGAAGTGTATACAAGGAATGTGGCAGGCTGGCTAATTTCAGTCAAAGTTTAGTTTCTTCAAATATCACAAAATATTATGGGATCTTGAACATACTTATGATTCACACCATAATCTCAATGCAAGAGAGTTTCACCTTCATAAACATCTTTTGAGGGGCATGCTAAGACTGATAATGTTTGCCTTCTTGCTTGTGCAAATTTGCAACATGGTGGTATGAAATAGAAATTTCATTGGTATACCATCAGTGCAATGATGGTTTATGCAATGCTATGAAATGCTGTATCATCAATCAATGGGATATAATGGATGCGCCAAATTTAGGCACATTACTATGAACATTAGTCCACTCTGTGCAAGTTGTTGTATATTAGGTAATCACAAAGCCTTCGTGGCATGTTTTGATGAGGTTGACGTGTATTAATGATGTTATAATTGCAAAGCCTTTGTGGTATGTTTTGATGAGGTTGACTTGTATTAATGATGTTGTAAGGTAATACTAACAATTTTGAGCAATCAAAGAAGTCAAACGGCTCAATTCTCCTCCATTGAGATTATGTCCGTCAATTGCAAAGCGGGCCAAGTCATAAAAAATAATTGCAGTACCAACCTCGTCGCCTGCAGCTCGGTAGGTACTATCTTGCGATTATTTTGATAACTTGGCTTGCTTTGCAATTACCTAGTGTGAAAATTGACAATGAAGACACTCTGTCTAAAGAAAAAAGTGAATTGATTTGGACACGGCTGTAACCCTGCCAATTGTCATGTCGGTGTCAAAACAATATAAACTAGTCGGTGTCAAAGCAATATAAACTAGATAACCTCGCTCCAAAAATAAGAAGGCACATGTTGTTTTTGGCCTTTAATTGGGGAATGACTTTAAGTTTGCCAAATTGCCCCTCATAACACCTACTTTGCGGATAACTCTATTCTTGCTTAATTTTGTTGCATATAAGAGACAATAGAGTTATCTGCGATGTCCTTTAGAGTAGAGAGAATTGACCTTAGTTTGGATAAAGAGAGGGTGGAATCTCCAAAAAAGGAGGTGTGTCAGGCACTAAAAAAACTATGGAAGAGAAGTTTGACAGCTCTGAAAATGGTGCTTAAAAGAATTTGACTGCCAATTCACATTGACAACAATATATTTAATACACGATTTAATACTAAGGTATTTAATACCAATATATTTAATAGTAGTCACATCATGCACACTAGTATATTTAACACTAATCACATTATGTACACTAATATATTTAACACTAGTTATGTCATGTACACCAATTTATTTAACTCTAGTCACATCAGGCTTTGATGTGACTAGTCTGACAAGTGTATACAAGGGGAAATTCAGTTAGATAATCCCCACACTTGTAAAGATATGAACTCACATTATCAGACATATGAACCCTTACAACCCCAAAAATAAGAATGCACATGTTCTTGTTGGCCTTTAATTTTGGGGATGACTTTACGTTTCTTAAATTTTTTGCCAAACTAATGCTCAGAGCATCCTCTACTTTGCGGACAACTCTATTCTCACTTAAGTTTGTTGCACAAGAGATAATAGAGTTACCCGCAAAGTGCTTTAACCCCTAAACGTCAGAGCGTCCAGAAAGTGGACGACTAACAGATTCAAACACTTCTCACGTTCTCATCAATGCTTGGATGAAAGTCATCCAATCTTTTTGGAGATTCTTCACCAAGTTGTTGTCCTATCTAACGGTTGGATTTAGTCATACTTGATTACATATTTTTCTAAAATTACAAATGTAGAAGTAGGTCAAGTCGTTGACCAAGCCAAAATTGCATTGACTCTAGTTCAAAAGTGGCCTTGCAAAAATGAGGTCATAGATTTAAAAAACACAAAAATTTCAAAGAATCACCACCTTTAAGAGTATCTCATTTCAAATTCATTCCAACAAATTTTACTCAAAAAATATTAAAATTTTGTTTGTAATCGAATTTAGAATAAATTTTTAGTTTTAACTTTCAAATTTTATAATTAAATATTGGTGATAGTATTAGTGAATCGAACCGTACGGATGGAATCTAAAACTCAAAATCTAGAACTTTCATTTGTATATCAATTCCAAAATATTCTTCTAAATAGTACTCTATGATGATTTTTCTCAAATTGTCAATTCCAGACACACCCTGGTACGTTTAGGGGTTAAAGTGGGGTGATGGGACCTTAATTTGAGTAAAGAGAGTGCAGTCCAATGAAAAGTGTGTCAAGTACTAATAAAAATAGTAGAGGAGAAGTTTGAAAGCTTTGAAAATGGTGGTTAAAAGATTTTGACCACCAATTCACACACACAACAATATATTTAACGCGAGTATATTTAACACTAGTGACATCATGCACACCAATATATTTAATACTAGTCACATCAGGATTTGATGTGACTAGTGTGACAAGTGTGTACACAAGGTGTGGTAGGCTAGCTGGTTTGCATTGTTGGCGGGTTGCATGGGAAAGGTGGAAAAGTGAGACACATAATCCTCACATTCCCCAAAAAAAGAACTCACATAATTAAACACATGAACCTTTACAACCTCAAAAATAAGAACTCACATGTTCTTTTTGGCCCTTGAATTTGGAGGATGTCTTTACGATTCTCATTTTTTTTTGCCAAATTATCCCTCACAACACCGTCTACTTTGCGAATAACTTTAAGTGCAATCAATGTTTAGTTTCTTCAAATAATACAAAATATCATTGAGCTTTGAGGGACTAAACATACTCATAATCTCAACACACGAGAGTTTTGCCTTTCGTGGCATGTTTTGATTGGTTGAGGGGAAGGTTGAGACTGATAATGCTTGCCTACCTGCTCCAGCAAATTTGCAATAGGGTGTAACGGTGGTATGAAGTAGAAATTTCATTTGATTTGCCATCAATGCAATGTTGGTTAATGCACTGCCATCACATTTTAATGAAATGTTGCATCATAATGAATGAGAAATGATGGATGCACCAAATTTAGGCACAATACTGTGAACAGTAACCCCAAAGGCACAAGTTGTTGTGGACTAAGTTATTGCAGAGCCTTCGTGGCATGTTTTGATGAGATTGACGTGTATTAATGAGGGTGTTAGGTAATATTAACTATCTTGAGCTATCAAAGAAGTCAAGCGACTCAACTCTCCTCCATTGAGATTATGTTCGGCAATTGCAAAGCAAGCCAAATCATCAAAAAGAATCGTAGGTAAGTACTGACCTCGATGCCTACAACTTAGTAGGTACTAACCTGCTATTATTTTTAATAACTTGACCTGCTTTGCAATTACTTAGTCCTTAAACATACGAAACTGACAATGCAGACAGACTGTCTGAAGAAAAAGTGAACTGACTTCGACAGGGCTGTAATCCTACCAATTGTCACGTCGGTGTCAAAGCAGTGCAAGCGAGACAACCTCGCCAAAGGAGATGACGGAGACGACGACGACTGCCTCCGTTTCAATAAAATCTACAAGACAAAGAAATCTCGACATACAAATTAAACGCACAACAAAATTTTCAATTATCAAAGATGGTCACCTAGCTAGTGAAAATTCCAGCTACGGCGAGTCCGGCAACCGTTCACGGAGCTCCTGCAACTGCAAACAATTTCGATCGAAACAAGCTCAACCACGTGTATGAATAAAATCCTCTGTAATTTCAAACACCAGCAGCCACAAATTAGTTGATTTCAAGCTTCTTTAAATAAAACCGTTCTCGGATTTCTAGTTTAGTATTAATTGTAACGTTTTTCAATCTTTGTACAGCTTAAGAACAGAGTCTTTACAAACAGCATTGTAAAAAATAGTCTCCGGCAATCAAAAACGGAATAAAACAGAAAGATTCGGAAACACTGCTTGATTCGAAGTGTCATAATAAGCAAGCCGACACCAGGAAGTAGTAAAATGTTTCCGGATCTCGTTCTAAGAGATTCAAAAATCATCACACGGAATATACAAAACGACTGGCACAAGAATCGAGAGCCTCATTGTACGAAGGAGGTCATGATTCCGAATTCCTGCCACCGCGCGGAAATGATGGACGGTCGTACAACTAACTCACTCTGTAAGATGATAGAAACAATTTCATGATGCAATTGATGAACCACAAGTGACAGGTTCCATCGCTGCTGCCTACTCATCAAAACATTGCCCCGGGGGCGGGCGGTGAGCATCATCACAATTTGAATATGCTTTCGCTCATATAACAAACCTAATCGATTAGTTAACCGAAGTTGAAACGAAAATTATTCCTCCGTTTTGGAAAGAACGAAAACAAGAAGCATGTGACATGGCTGCAAAAAGCTGAAAGCACATGACGGCTCCAGGCTCTGTTCCAATCAGCAAGTACACTATGCGCATCACGATATAAGCGCCACCTCCGTCTGCCCGTATAAATATAGGTAGGATTAAAATAATAACTAATATTCCAAAACGCGAAAAAGAAATCTCGGAAATGATCAAGCTGATCAATACCTTTCTTGAAGCAAACTCATCATCTTGATCGACTACCGCTCCACAATTTTTTTTTAAAAGAGAAAAAAATTTGATTAGTCAGAGCGGAAAGGAAGATGCTCACTCACTGCCGGTGTGA
The DNA here is from genome assembly GCA_022496805.1 of Pohlia nutans. Classification (NCBI taxonomy): domain Eukaryota; kingdom Viridiplantae; phylum Streptophyta; class Bryopsida; order Bryales; family Mniaceae; genus Pohlia; species Pohlia nutans. Next base: position 9,518,855 of record CM040092.1, on the reverse strand, counting down.
TGACCGCTTGCAAGCTACAGTAAAAGTAGTCAATCGTAACTTGCAAAGAATGAATTCAGAACATGAATCTTCCGTCTATAAGTTGGACTCACTGGTCCGGTGCTACTGCTCTTCATATATAAATCCCCGCACACGACGCTCTCACTCCTTTCCTTTTCCGCAGTCTCCGTGCACGTCACTCATGTCTGTTCACGCCATGTAGCCGAAGAGTCGTGCATTGCTATCAACACCACTTCTTGTCTCAATCGCTTTGTAAGAATTCAGTCGTATTACTATTTCCTTTGGAATAATATGTATGGCTCGTGCTGTTGTTCGATTAATACTTTTCAGTTGGAAGTATTAATTATACGTTCAATAGGCCGAGAACGATCGCTTTTGGTATTATGTATGAGACCGGAAAGGGCAGGTTTCTTTGCGTTGGACAATCTTGGGGTTATATATCGTTGGTGAGCGTGTAGGTTTTGGACGTTTCGTGTGTGTAGGGTTGGTACGTGCGGGGGTTTTGAATACGTTGCCCGGGGTTGTTGATTGTGGTGCAGAGAGTGGCGAGGGTTTTGCAATTGCTGTTAAGTAATTAGTAACCGAAAGATTCGTGCAAGAATGGAGGAGGACAAGAAGCGGATGTGGATCAAATACTACTGTGAGGAGTGCAAAGCGTGGGAGACGCGCGAGGCGAAGAAATTGTCGTGCGCGTCGTCGTCGCAGGCCTCGAGTGCATTGTGGTCGTGGGGTTGCGTCAAGCTCATCCACCACGGCGCGTTTCAGACGTTCCACGTCGACCAGCTCAACGTCGACGCCGAGTTGGAACATGACGATGCTGTCGCCGCCGTGAAGCTGGACTTTCCCAGCATCGAGTCGTCTCCCGCAACAACAACACAACAACAACCTCTTGAGGTTAGTTCCACGACTGGAACTTTACTTTATTTCTTTGCATTAATTTTTGCAGGCTTTGATTTTGATTTTTTTCCTCGTTCCATTTGTTTTTTCTTGAAGAAAGACTCATGTATACTACTCTCCCTGAGCGCGTAATGTCTGATAACCTACCGCCGGCACCTACAATGTCTTGGGAGGTCATTGGAAATCTTCTGCTGTCTAATTAGTACTTCAGTCAGGATATTTTGGCACCTTGCGTTAATCTTTTAGAGGATTTGGAAGCTTTGATTTTTTTTGTTCCATTTGTTCTTTCTTGAAGAAAGACTCATGTATACTACTCTCCCTGAGCGGGTAATGTATCGCCGGCACCTACAATGGCTTAGAGAGGTCGTTGGAAAATCTTCTGCTGTCTATTTACCGGTAGTACTTCAGTCATTGGTTTTTTGGATGTTTTTGACACCTTGCATTATGTTTTGAGGATTTGGAAGCTTTGATTCTTGTCCGTTTCGTTTATTATTTCTTGAAGAAAGACTCATGTATTTTCTACTCTCCCTGAGCGCGTAATGTCTGATAACCTATCGCCGGCACCTACAATGGCTTGGAGAGGTCGTTGGAAATCTTCTGCTGTCTATTTAGTAGATGTTTTTGGCACCTTGCATTATTTTTTGAGGATTTGGGAGCTTTGATTCTTGTCTGTTCCGTTTATTCTTTCTTGAAGAAAGACTCATGTATTTGCTACTCTCCCTGAGCGCATAATGTCTGATAACCTATCGCAGGCAGCTACAATCTCGTGGAAAGGTCATTTGTAAACAATGGAAAATCTTCTGCGAGGTTTTGCAAAGGGGCGTTTGATTTCATTACTGTCCTCTTAGTGCTTCAGTCATTGGATTTTTGAACTGTATGGCACCTTGCAATTTTTTAGGATTTGGAAGCTTTGATTTTTAATTCTTTCGTGGAGAAAGACTCATGTTTATACTAGGCGGATAATGTCTGCCAACCTATCGCCGGCAGCCACAATGTTGTTCTCTTGCAAAGGGGCGATTGATTTCAGTGAGAGCAGCTACTGTGTAATTGGTTTTTGGACTTGTGTTTTGAAAACCAAGCACACCTAACGAAATCTCTGCTCATGGCAGAGTGAGGGACAAGTAGATCCTTGTTTGTATTATTTACACGTAATTTAACCCCTAAAGGACCAAGAAGCCCAAATCGGGCCTCCTTTTTCTTAAAGCAGTTTTGAGTAAGTCATACATAGACTTTTTTGGGTTCAAAATCTAATTGTTTTTTACCAACACATGCAATGTTCTTCACTGATTCCGGTGATATAAAATTTGGTCCCATGTGAATTATATTTTTCACAATAAGATCGATTGCATTCGTCATTTTAAAACAGTGAATCCTTGATCCTTTGGGGGTTAATTATGATGTTTGGAAGTCTGACTCTTTTTCTGGCTTGAAGCAAAAGCGTGCGAGAAGCACTGATGAAGCAGCTGAGCAAACCGTGAACGATGCTACACTGTCCAACGGATCCTCTCAAAGCAAGCGGCCCAAGCGGAATGTCCGATCCACTTACCTTCGCGACTCAGTGGCGGAGGCCACTTCGCCCATCAACTCGCAAGGGGGCGTCACGTCGTCTTCTCCCGATGAGGTGTCGCCGGATGAGAATGGAGTGAGCACCGTCCACGTTGAGAATCGATCCAAGGATGGGGAGGCTGCTGCTGCCGCCGATCCCGAGAGCCCCGCTGTGATAGATGCCGAGCATCATGAAAGTAAGTTCGAATCAGTGATTTCTTTGGTCAGGAGACAATTTAGCATTTTTGCTACTTTTCCCTGCAATCCAGGCTCCTTGGATGCTCTTTTCATATTACTATATAGGTAATATCAGGTTAATACACATTTGCTACCTAGGTGCTACTTAGGCAATACCTGGGTGATACCTAGGTTTAAAGAGGCTACACATCTTGACTCCATGTAGGAAATCTGGCTATTATTCCTTCTTCTTTTAAAAAAATCCTTTGTATCAATTAGCCAGCCCAATTTTTATGTTGCAATTTGGGTTAAATTAGCAACAAAAAATCACTGTTTGTAAGTGAGGACCTTGAATTTTGGTTTACTATTTGATTGAATAGATGGAGTTCGCAAGAGACCCAGAAGGTTGACAGCTGGAGACAGGGGCCTTGCGCAAGCACTGCAGTATGAGAAGCCGGCCCGAGTTGCAACTAAACCTCTGTCTGAGATAAACAATGTGAAGCCATCTGAGTCTTCACCTGCTGGAATGAAAAGGCCCAAACGTGTCTTAGCTGGCCTTCGTGGGTTAATACTTTCTGCGGAGACTTCTAAATCTGCTCCGAGGGTATGTCGTTCATTGTGGGATACAGAATTCGTCTTTATGCTTGGTTGCTCCAAACTTTGGAATAGAATGTGAAATCTACCTCTTAGTGCAAAAGCTTGTTCTCTGTTTGTAGAAGAGGGGGGATAGGAAGGTATAGAACATCTCGGTAATCACAAGAAGTTTTCTACTTGCTTTGTGGATTCATTCAATAGCTTGACGACGGGATTTTTTTTGTTGTGCCATGAGCAGATTTCCCCAAAGAAGCAGAAGACAGATGATGTGCACGGAGTGCGCACTCGATCAACCGCAAAGAAGGCATCGAAGAAGAATAGGAAAATTGGTGACCTTTACTAGACTGTTTCTCCATTGATAAGGTACACACTAGACTGTCAACAAGTCATTTTATTTCAGAGAAAGTTGCATTTTGACCGATTCCAGACACGTCTGCATTATTCAATGAAATCCAGTGTCTTGTTTTGGCAGTGTTCCTGATGCAGCATATCGTTTACCAAACGCTGGAGCAACTTGCAGCCCATTTCAAAGTAGAAAGCAAAATTAGGTTTTGATGGATGAGGATTTGTTTGTGATGAGCCTTTCATTTTCGTAGGAGAGTGTTCCGTGAAATCGTTAAAATTAGTAAGTTAGTGCAGCTAGCTGAGTGTTATATTATGATCTCTTTTTCAACTATTGCAGCTCCTGAGGTCCTGAAACTGAGTATGGGATAAAACATGATGTACAGAAGACGCTCGTAATTATCAAAACCACCGTGTACAGTCCCGTTCAGAAAGTCTCTGTATCCTGGAGCAGTTTTGATTAATACTTTCTTTTTTCATCGATATCATGGTCGCAATTGTTACTGGAATTCACAATCAAGGTGGACATACACATTACCACCGAAACATCCAATTCCGCCCTCATGCACTGGTAGCATACATTCTAGAACACAATTGTATACCTCTAGTACATGAGGGAAAAATTGTTAAATGGGATGGTAATGGGTATTCTACCTCTAAAGGACCAAGTGTCCTAACTAGGACATTTCAATGTTCGGGTAGGTTCCCACGGTGTCAATTTTTATTTTTATTTTTTGAAATAAATTAAGTGAATTTGGTATATCAATACAAAAATGGGATCTTTTTTATTTTTTGATTTCGACTTTTTAAGTGGAAGTTATGGAGCAAAAGGGATTTTTTTGGGGAGAATGGGCAGTGCGGGCAAGGCTCAAAATAAACCTTAGAAATTATTATTTTTCAACTCTAACCGTAGAATCTTGTTTAAGATTACCAGGAGAGTACATGGTAAAATTTTCATAGAATTTGACCGTACAGATTGCAAGATTATAGCGTTTGAAGTGAAAAGATGAAATTGCAGTCTTTTTTTAATATTTTTTGACCGTCTTTGAAGACATGGGAAAAATTGTTAAATTGGTCAAAAAAAATCTTAAATTTTATTTAAATGTTTAATTTGGTATTTTCTATCAAGAGAAAAAAAAATTCACAAAAAAATGAATAGAAAGAGGTGAAAATGATGCTCAAAAACAGGAAAAACCCGCGGTCCTTTAGGGGTTAAAGTAAAAATTTGACCTTGCAAATACCGGTATGCATCTTGTAAATATGCATTTTTTTGCATACTTCAATGATTGCATTTTTACAAGGACTGTTTGGCATTGCAAGTGTTATCATATTTGTGTATCTAAAAAAAAGTGTGTGCAATGATTCTAACTTGTAATTACTTATTTCCAAATTTTACCCATCAAATGCAAGGTGAGGAAAAAAGAATTAACCCATTGAAAAACCATTAGCCCATAATATTCTTTATGGAAAGAGAAAAAAAAGCCGTGTCATAAATTTACATTTGATTGGGCCATAGTCTATTTTGTCTGGAAGTCCCATGCCATCATGGTGCTATTGTACTCAAAAGTAAGTTCATAGGGTGTTTGTATGGTACGGTCCACTAACTCCTCTTGGTGACCGAACTAAATTTTTTTGCACGTTTGTGCACTTTGAGCATTTTGTTTAAAAGCTAACTTTCAAACCAATTTGAAAATTATGCAGCAATGAGTGAACCAACTTCTAAATTTATGTACATATTATGCAAAAACTAAAATTTTAGAATGTTAAAATGAAACTATGTTGAAGATTTTGAGTATCAAAACTCCCATTTTAATGATAGTTTTACCACTTTATGATCAAACTTTGAGTGTAAATATAGTTCATGTTTGATTCTATATTTTAAAAATCTAAAAACAAGCCAACTTGCAAAATTTCTTTCTCAAGTACATTCAAAAAAGAAATCTATCAAAAATAAAATAAAATAGAGAAATAATTAATTCCTCCCAAAAATAACACATTTTAAAATTTGAAACTTCAATAAATCCAAAAAAATTGAAAAAATTGGAAAATATTTATTTTCACATATTCCAACACTGGAAAAATTCATAGCTCAAAATTCCATCCACAACCCTTTGGTCTCCTTCTCTTTTAGAATTTAAAGTGCATATTATGCATTGTGACAATGCACTAGTTTACCCTTTGTTTCATCTTCCATTAAAATATAATGCCGAATTTTAATTCTCTATCAATTTTTTTTCTCTTTTATTAGTACGGTCCATCCTACCACATTAAATTTCACAAAAATATATTTCTCACTCTGAAATGGATTTTCAAATTCTCAAAATCCTCAAAAGAGTGCACAGGGACAAGAATTCTAGTGGGCTGTACCATACAAACACTTCATAAACAAAGTTATCAGAAATCCTATCGTACACAACTATAGCAATTTATCATAAAACATATAAGAATGTTTTGGAGATCATTCAAAGACAATTTGATTAACATTTTTTATTACTAAGATTGATCTATAAGTCAATTGTGGTCAGTACCTAAAAGTGGTATAATGCAGGTGATAGCACAGTTTAAGTACTACATTGAATTAACCCCTAAAGGACCACAACTATGTTTCTCTCCAAACACTCCAAAGTATCCCTTCTCATAAAAAGACAAATAGTTTTGATCTAAAACCTTTTTGACCAATTTAACCGTAGGATATTTCAACCAACTTGAATTTATTACAACCTAAAAAATTTCAACCATTCAGGGTTCTTCAATAGTAAGATTATAAGCTTCAAAGTTGGTTGCACTTTTTTTTTTGGCTTGTTGCCCAAGTTTGAAACTTTCTGAAAATGCCCAAAATGCAAAGTTTAGTACTCCCTCCGTCCCAAAGATATAGTCCAATTCACGATTTTTTTGCGTCCCATTTATATCGTCCAGTTGTTGATCTAAACCTCAATCCAAGCATTATTTAGAAAATCCAACCCTAGGATCTTGAAGTTATCTTAACATTTAAGTAACTTGCCAAATTTGAACCGTTGATTCTTCTTCATTTGTGAGATCATAATAGTCAAAGTTGGCTAAATTTTATTCTTGCGGAAACCAAAGAACTATTTTCGGTTTTTGAGGATCTTTTGGGGTTAAGTGTAAATGCTACCATTGGGTGTGGGCTTTTGTTATTTTGTGATTGGAGTGGGGACGCGGGCCAAGCATCGCGGTTGTGGTCGCGATGACCGTGGCGACATTTCTGACGACCACTGGTGCCTTGGCAAATTGCGTGCAATAACGGTGGTGGTTTTGGCACCAAACCTAAGATTTGTAGAGGGTGACAAAGTTCAAACTTTTCAAAAGTAGAAGAGGCTTCAATGATTTGCATACTCGCACCACAAAATTATGCAAAAAAAATATTTTGAGGTTAATCTTGTTGTTTGAAGACAAGTTGGACAATATCTTTGGGACGGAGGGAGTATGAGATTTGGTAAAATGAATTTGGCAGTTGTGTATATGGGGGCGTTAGCTCATTGTGTACAAAAATTCAGATGCATAACTCATTGTATGAAAATTTTCATGAGTTGCCCACAATTAGGTTTTTCACCTTTGCATGATTGTATCTTTTGATCTATACATCATCTACGTACGCAAATTACCATCCTATCTTCATTACAAAGAGTAGAATCACCACAAAAAATCTCAATAATTGAGGATTAATACTCATTCCATACTGAGCTGACCGAACTTGGAAAATCAGCCTTGGTCCTTTAGGGGTTAACTTGGAAAACCCGTTAACATTGTAGTGCCAAAAGGACTTCTTAGTGATCATTAGGTCATCAAAAATGGAAGTAGTTCATAATTCATGATGATTTGATGTTTTGATTGTGAAATTTAAATTTGCGGGCAACGATTATATATCTTATGGAGAAACTGAATTGTCATTTGGACATTTACAATTGTCATTTGGACATTTACAACTCATGCAAGGCTATGGTATATAGCAATGCAGAAATACAAACCTGGAGGGTCAAAATCAGTTCAAAACTAGAAGACACTATCTGATTAGGTAGTTTAGAATTAACTCCTAAAGGACCATAAGGCCCCCACGCGGCTTCTGGAATTAGGAAGTGAGGAAATTCGAGCAACAAAAAGACCCTCGCTCTTTTTGAGAGCTAAATCCGTAAGTACTTCTTGATCAAAAATTCATGAAGTGTGATATCTGGGCGTCACTTCAGACCCTCGTATCTTCCTCCTCGCACCTCCAAATTACGTGAAATTTTTTGCACATGTTCAAAACGATGATCTGTATGCATGGCAAAAAATAAAAAATAAATTTTGGAGCACTTATGCACAATCCGATTTCAGCATACGTACAAAATACCCCAAACGAGTTCCATATATCTTCTGGACGGTGGCATTTTCTCAAAAATTGTGCAATTTTGTTGATCCTTTTTTCATTTGAAAGTCTTCTTTGATTCCAACAGAGCCGATCGTCAAAATTACCCCACACCAATGAGAAATTGAGCTTGTTACAAGAACTAGTCAAGAAAACAAGTTCAACGCCCCCGGTCCTTTAGGGGTTAACAGGCACCACTTATCAACAATCAAACCCGGGGCCAGGTATACAAAGTGTCTAGAAAAAATGTCTAATCACACGTTTCTGTTGCACATTAATTTTGCCTGTTTCAAGGCCAAAAATAACAAGTGGATGATGGCGTACAGTTCTCAATCTATCTCTAAAGAAACAAAACAAAACCTTTGCTCTAGGCCTTGAGCCTGAAGGTGGTGGAGCGGATGATATCGTCGTCCGAATTCAGTCTCTTCTGCAGAGCCATTTGGCTCTCCGGCTTCGTTACATATGTAAACAACAGATAGATTCCGTCCAAGTATCTGTTGGCAAAACCTGCCATGTTCTTCGTCTTGATATTGTAAGCCAAGGGTTGCATACCTCTGTTGAACATCTCCACGTCCAATCCACCTCCAGCGATGATTGCCTACATTGACACAAGCACAGTTTGGGCAAAATGGTCCTCAAAGAAAAGCTGCTTCTTAAAAAAAACTCACATATTCTGAGCATGCCCTTCATGTGATGATCAGGTTCATAATACACTTCACATTCCTACTGTTACCAAGGTCTAAAAGTGGTAAAACTCACACACAACTAACAAGACATTCATACTCTTAGGTCAAATTACGAACAACGAAATTGAAAGAGAGACCAAGCTACCTACCACACAAATTAGGTCAGAGATTGTCACAAACTAGAAACCCTAAAATTGGACAATGTCTGACTACCGGTAAAGATGAAGAATCAAATTATACAAGCTCATCAGTTGCATTGCAAACGCTCCATTGACTCCAGAATAAACTACTAATGCACTCTCAGATGTCAGCGCCGGGTTTTAACTCGAAGAGTCTCGAAATGAAATCGGGACTGTGCAGTCACATGACTTGGTCCTAACTACCGTAAGTGAGGGTCAGATTCGACAGCCTGGCGTCGGAATTGAATTCCATGTCAGATTTTGAGATGTCCACGTCACCCTGAACCAATTACAAGATGGCATGTGGCACTTTTGAACAAAAAATTAATTGATTTCTGCCGAAACTGACCGTGACCTAGGGTAGTGCAAGAAACACGAACACAGTGAATTCTTACCATACACTTACAGCATGTAGACGTTGACAATATCTAAAATGCATATGTAATAATATCTTCGTACGAATCACACATAAGATAAGAAAAATGCCAAATTCTCACATCGAAATTAGAACAATCATTTACCTCTTCATATCGTTGCGTGAGGGCGAGGCGCTGGTCCTCAGTGATATCCGGACGCAACACGGTCATCGTTTCGTACCGCTGCAGACCGGGAGGGTACTGCCGGATTTCCCTTTGCCCTAGCTCCATACCGAGGTCGCCGAAGCCATCGTTCTCCTCGCCCATCCCGGTCAAGGAGTCTTGCATGGCGACAGCGCGCACAGACACAGCAACCACCCGTCGAAAGCAGCTCTTGCATGCCACGCTCGACTTCGCCTTCAAAGCGGGAAGCGAGCCGAATACAGCTGAAGCTGCAGAGGCCGTAGAAGCTGCATTGTTGTTGAGGCCCGTCAGAGCAGCCACTGAACTAGACACTGCAAGAGCCATTTCTTAAAGAAATATACAGGAGCGGAGTTTCTGATTTCAAGCAATTCTGTCGAAACGGAATTGGAGCCGAAGAGATACGAAAATGAATGGAAACGCAATCAGAGGGAAGGGAAGCGGGGGACTGAGGTCCCTACAAAAGAGCCCCGTGAAGAAGACGAAGAGCATCAGATAAGGGAAAGGGAAAGGGTCACACAGGAGACGAGCCCTGACCGGGTGACCTTCTGAACCGGTCATCTCCTTATCCGTTCCTCGTGAGAGTGGAACTGGGAAGCTCTGTTAGAGGTGGAATGAGACCGGCTGAACCAGTCACTTTGTGTGAAGCTAGGGAACAGGGTCTTTTTGTTTTTGTTTTTTGTTTTTGTTTTTTTCCGGCTACATGTTGCCAGTTTGGCTACAAAATTATTTCTTGTGCTACAAACAGTATGTAATTTGAAAGAAATTTTTTGGATGAAAAGTCAGATTTCAATCATATTTTTAAAATAAATAAATGGAATCACCATATTTGGATGAAATTAGTACTTAAAATAGATGGATAGTAATTTTTAGGTCCAAGATATGGATAATGTGAAAATATTTGGTTTCAACACAATACTATAAGTTGCCAATTGAGCGTTTGTGGAAAAATGAAAAAACGAACCCTGCTAGGGAAGCTTCAACTGTTAGACTTGGAGGTTGTTAAATCTAGCTATTCCATTGGTAAAAGAATTGAGGTCTATTTTAACAAGTTTAGATTAACCCTTAAATGTCATAGGTTGTCTATAGAATTGACGATTTGAGAAAAACCATTACAAAGTACTATTTAGAGGAATATTTTGGAATTGATGTACAAATGAGAGTTGTAGATTTTGAATTTTAGATTCCATCTTTATTGTTAGATTCATCAATGCCATCACCAATACTTTATTTTAAATTTTGAAAGTTAAAATTAAAATTTCATTCTAAATTTGCTTACAAACAAAATATTAACATTTTTTGAGTAAAATTTGTAGGAATGGATTTAAAATGACATACTCTTGATGTGGTGATTTATTTGGAGTTTTTGTATTTCATTTTGCAAGGACACTTTTGAACTAAAGTTTGGTGGTGAAGAGATTCATGAGGAGGGAAATTTGGAAGAACAAAAGTACCACCAACCCAAAACAGGTTGGTTGCACCTTTGGGAATTAAGGTAGAAATACCCTTAACAAATAACTTAAGCTTTCTAGCCCACGTGCGGTAGTAGTAGAAGGCAAATATTAATTTTCCTTCATAAAAAATAGAAATCATGAAGAATGCAATTCTCCATAATTTTATCTAAAAAATGAAATTTCTACAAAAAATCCAAGCAATAAATTAGTCATCACCCAAAACTGAAACTAGACTATCCCAAATTTGTGAACATGTAATTTAACAAACCGGCCCAAATTCTACAAATTTGATTGGTTGACAAAAAATTCTACACAAGTGACCTTGAATTTGGTTGTCAACTACTCGGGTTAACCATTATGTGTCAACCTACACATTGGTTTTTGGTGCATTAACCGTTTCAGGACACTCTACCTTATATCTAACTATTCCATTCATAAAAGAGTTGAATTTGGTTTTAACAAGTTTAGATTAAAAATCAAGGCTATGTTAAGGTTTTATTATTATTTTTATTCACCAAGTTTAAATAATTTAATTCAAATATTTTGCATGTACAATGATTCCAAATTAACAAAACTAATGCTCGAAAAATGAAGCACCATTTTCACTCCCTTGGGGTCGCTTGTTGGAAGATCATGGTGAATAAAGAGGTGTTGGAGTAGTTCAACTAGCCATATCTGCATAAACTTAGGTAACAACGTGTATCATTGGTGCTCCTTTTCAAAGGTAAACAATTGTTGTCTAAACATGAATGCCTAGGGTTGATACACATATAATTATTAATTTGAAAATGTGTAGTTTATTTGTATGGTGATTAAAACATATATGCTAAAAAAATTTAATGTTTGTTTGAACTTTGAATTTCTAAATTTTTTTAACAAAAACTAAAGCTAATAATAACATGAGCTATGGTTAGATGCTTATTTTGATGCTTTTAGATGTGGTTATCTTTTTCTTAAAATTCTTTAAATATTTTTCAGCAAAGTTGCCAAATAACAATACATGTTGAAACTAATATAAAGAAGACAAATTTGGTACCTACCTTGCAACTTCTAACCCATTGAATCTTGTATCTAACTTGTATGTCTACTTCTCTATCAATTTTTAGAGCCTACTTCTATAGCATATCCAAGACCAAAGAGTTTGAAATGCTTCAACAAGTTTTCATTAGTCATTTAAAAGTGAAGTTTCAACTTTAAAACTTTTTAGAGATAATTGTGTCCATTTTGCAGTTTAAGGAATTTGAAATTATGTTGAAGAATCTATGAAAAAAAATTCAAGAAAAAAAATTTATTTTTATGCATTAAAAAATCATCAAGTGGAAGCAAGTATGAGATAAAAGAATATAAAAAAATTGCTAGTAAATATAATATAGAATTGAAACATATCAATCCTAATGATAAGAATGTTGTAAATCTTGTAACAACACATCTACACCTTGCACTCTTTTTTTGTTTTTAAAAATTGTAAAAAGTGAGGTTCAAAATCAAGCTTTATATATGTTATTTTTGGGAGAGATTCCCTTACTACTTGCAAAACAAAACTCTTTAGTCATATTTTTCACCTCATTTAACTCCTAACTGCCTATGTGTCCAATTTCTCAATGATGTACATAATCAAACTCTGTTTTCTCATACGTCATGCACTTTTGCAATGTGGATTTTTTACTATAGATTTTATTAGAAGATAACTTCATGCATGTGTGAACCAATTAGAAAGAGGATGATTTGTGAAAATTTTATGCCTCATTTCATGTTGCAATGATCATAACATTCTTCAGCCCCCCTACTATTCACCTCCAAATCTCATTCATTTATTAGGAGATTGGAAGAATCGCAGAGAATTTTCCTCGGAATTTTCTCTAACTTCAGCTGGGCCAAGCAAAGAGGGTTGGAGAGTTGAATTGTTTATTAGTAGTTTCTCTATAGTGCTGCTACAGTGTAAAGGGTGTGGTCCAAGAAGGTACGAAGAACCTTGTGATTTACCACAAATTTCAAAGGTCTTAGCTCAAAAGTGCCCTAGAAAAAACCAACTCATAAAATTAACTTCTAACCTCCTAAGAGACCATTTGTTGGTCACTTCTAGTTTTTAACAGGTTGCCCGGTACAAAATAATAATTTTTTGAAAAAATAAAAATATATTTTAAAATATTACATCAAGTCTACATTCCAACGCAATTTGAATTGTGCCAATCCGAGTTAACTCCACCTAGGATAATTTTTCAAAGTAGATCACCTCAACATTGTCTTAATGTTATAAAATTTGCTATTTGGGGAAAGAAATGATGTTCCCGCCATCATTTCTTATGCTTTTTTGAAGTTTATAATATATAAACAAATTCTAAATGATCATGCTAAATTGTAAACTGTAAAAGTGAAAATTTTAATTTATACAAATTTTGAAAGGATAATGTTTTTAAATTCATTTAAGAAGAATCTAAAGTTTTATTTTGGAAGTTTGAACAAATGAATAATTTGTAGAGATAATAGAGTTATCCTTAAAGTCACCTTGTGTTTGAACAAGATACCGTGAATTTTGCATTAATGTACTCTTATTTGTTCACCCCAAATAGTTAAAAGGTAGGGAAGAGCTTAGTGGTCTCTCATTATTAGGTGTGTAAGAGCTTGGTGGTCTTCAAACTCATGGAAAACTAGTTTAGCCGTCTTTCTTGACGGCTAAACTAGTTTCCTTTGAGTTTAGAGACCACCAAGCTCTTACACACCTAACAATGATAGACACCAAGCTTTTCCATACTTTTTAACTATTTGGGGTGAACAAATAAGAGTACATTAAAGCAAAATTCACGGCATCTTATTCAAACACAAGGTGACTTTAAAGATAACTCTAATGCCCTACATTTTGTTTATTGAACCAAAATTCATCAAACACATGGAACACACATACTATAATGCATCTATGTTTTGTCTAGGGCTTTAAGGGGTTAAGCAACAAAAAATCTCCAAAAATCACAACACTTAGAGTATTACATTTCAACCCATTACAACAAATTTCATTCACAAATTGTCAATATCTTATTCGTAATCGAATAACAAAAAAAATTTAAAAATATAAGATTCAAATTTTATACAAAATATTGGTGATTGCAATCATTGATCTAACCGTATAGATAAAATCTAAAATTCATTATGTACAACTTTTATTCATACATCAAGTTCAAAATATCCCTCTTAGTTGCATTTTATAATGCATTTTTGCAATTCTCCAAATTTGAAGAGGGATGTAGGCATTTAGGGGTTAAGAAAATGGAATGAATCAAAGTTTTTTTTGAAAGTAAAAATTTATTTTACAAGATGTATATTCTTTTAATTTTTAAAAGTTAAATAATAATTGAATTGCCCAAATGTTGTTAGAAATTATAATAATGTCATATTTGTGTAATCACAAAATTAGTTTGTTGGAAAGCTAAAAGAAAATTCTTTAGTACAAAAAAAAATTTGAAAAATTTAAACAAAATTTACAATCACAATAACCTACCCAATATTGTAAAAGACCATTTTGATCTACAATTATATCCTTTTATAGTTGATCTAATTGAGACCTTACTTGAGGACATTTTACAAATAAATCAGATCTCTACTGAAATTGTTTTGGACATCTCATTTTCAATTTGACTATTTCACTTGTGCTACATACCTTTGAGTTAAAATTTCATGATTGCACTTTAATTTGTCAATTTTACACGTGTTGGCAACTCAATACCTATTTTTACTTCCAAAATTGATAATTGATGAAAGTTTTTCATATTTCATTTCATTCGAAGTTTCAAATCCAATTGAATACTCAATTGAGGCAACTGGAAGATGCGTTTCAACCACAAAAACTGTTCTATAAACAATAGAAGCAAGGGTCAAAGTTATTTGAGGAATTGAGATTACTTAACCCTTGAGCGTCGACACAGAAATACCTTCCTTTAAGTCCTTAAATATTTCTCCATCTTGTCCTGCATTCTATGTTGAAACAAATGTAGCATTGATGCAATATTGAAGCTGACATTGAAATCTATATTTAGTAATATCTAAATTCCATACTATTATGTCCTATATCACAGAATCAAAACAATTTCAATAGTTGCAAATTCAATATTCAAGTAATGTAGGTATCATCTCGATTTTGTATCGATTAGTAATAGAATCAATATTGTATAATTTAAATTGGAGTCAATTTCTACCAATTTAACCATAACTGCCTAAGCGTCCATGTTTTGAACAATGTACAGTGGGGTACCAATCAAAATGTCGTTTTCGAATTCGCAGTGAGAAAAATTTCAATACTGCCAACTTTGAAAGCCTCCCGAGAGCTCAAAAACTAGTATTTTATCACGAAATTTTTACCAAAGAATTATCTTTAAGTTAATTATATGTGTGCCAAATTTCAAGGCCAAAAAATTCACCAAAAAAAAGTTATTCAAAATCTACCAACATTGGTAGCTGTGGAAATTTTTTCACGGCTGCCAACTTTGACAACCTCCCAAAGATTGAATAATTTTTTTTTGCCATGAAATTCTTGGAACAAAAACCTCTTTATGTTAATAACATATGATAAAAATTTCAAGGCCAAAAAATTAATACAAAAAAAGATATTAACAATCTACCAACATGCCCTCTAGGTTACAAGCAGTGATTGAGGCAAAAGGAGGACATACACGTTGGTAGATTGTAATTTTTTTTTTTTGTATAAATTGTTTGACCTTGAAATTTGGCATGAATGTTGTTATCATAAAGAGCATGTTGTGCCAAAAATTTCATGGTAAATAGACAAATTCTCAACCGTTGGGAGGGTGTCAAAGTTGGTGTCAAAGTTGGTGTCAAAGTTGGTAGATATGTTGCCTCAATCACATGTTGGTAGATTGTTAATATCTTTTTTTGTATTAATTTTTTGGCCTTGAAATTTTTATCACATGTTATTAACATAAAGAGGTTTTTTCTCCAAGAATTTCATGGCAAAAAAAATTTATTCAATCTTTGGGAGGCTATCAAAGTTGGCAGCAGTGAAAAAATACCAATGTTCTTAGATTTTGAATAACTTTTTTTGGTGAATCTTTTGGCCTTGAAATTTGGCACACATATAATTAACTTAAAGATAATTCTTTGGTAAAAATTTCGTGGTAAAATACCAGTTTTTGAGCTCTCGGAAAGCTTTCAAAGTTGGCAGTACTGAAATTTTTCTCACTGCGAATTCGAAAACGACATTTTGATTGGTACCCCACTGTACATAATCATTGCTCTTATTCTCATCCGTTGTGATGGTTTTGAAGTTTCTTTTATTTTCCTTTTATTGAAATTTTCAGGTAATTACCTTCATGTAAGTGAAATTAGATAAACTCTAGTATAAATCCAAGTATATATTTTTGGTTGATTTAAATTGTTTGACAACAAATTTCTCAATGTTTATAACATTCATTAGTTTGTGGTTCCAACATCATGGAACCATTATCACCATTTAATAACTGTAATGACCAATATGAGTGAAAATGCCCTATGCATGCAAAAAAAGAATTACATGATTGGTAATATCTCCTTGAAAAATAAACTTGTGACAACTCAACAATTATTATCCAATGTCGTGGGCCCATTCCGATTCTACTTTATTCTTGTTAGAGTGTTTTTTTCGACCTTATCCCAAAACATCAATTGTTAGAATGTTAACCGTACTATGTCTTGAATCTATTCCAATTCTACTTTACTTTTATTAAAATAAATCCTTAAGTCTTTGCATTCTATTCTAGAACAACAATCATTGTCTATAGTCGTAGATTCATTCTATTTAAATTTTATTTTTACTAGAACGATGCTTTAGATTATGTTCAAACAATGGAGAAGATAGAGATGTCATGTTGGTGCGTCAATTGTCATAACGACAAGAAAATGATTGGTGTTACAATGTAAAGACAATAATTAATAAGTGGCAAGTATAGAGAAGAGCAACATGTCATCCTCAATCCTTTTTGTGACCGTGGGTCACTTCAACTTTAATAGAGGTATCTTCAAAAAATTCTTGAAGTTTCATCTTAAATATGAACATGACCAATTGATCATTGAATTTTTTTTTTGTGAATCATAGCAAGGAAAGTCCCTCAAAGTTTTAGGTGTATGATTAGGAGGCCTAAATTTAATCTTCTTTAAGCAATTAACACAACAAAAATACAAAAATCAACAAGAGTGTTGACAGGTAAGCAAAGTCTAAATATTTGAAATTTTATGCATTGTTGAAAGAACTCTAGTCCAAATATAATAATTTAGCATTGCAAACTTTGCTAAGTATCCTATCTTAACTCCTAAAGTTCTATCCAAGCATTCATTTTTTGGATGATGTACATAATCATTTGTCATTTTCTCATCGTGGTAATGTTTTTGTAGAGTCAAAATTTTAAAAAAGGTTATTGGGCTTTCTATGAGCGGATTGCTAATAAATCGTGTAGAAAATGTTTAGTTTTTAGTGAGTAGGAATTTTTGAGGTTGTGTGAGCTTCTAGGATGACAAAAAAAATACCAAAGTTTTGAATTGCTGAATGTGCACTAAATCCATTTTTTGAGGTTGACATACAAATGAAAGTTGTAGATGATGACTTTTCCATACATTCATACGTTTGGAGTAACAATGTCGAAATATGTTTAAATTTGATTTTAAAAGAGATTGTCGTTTTAATTATATGAAAAATGAAAAAATACTCGTTATCTTATGAATTTTGGAGTGATTGGCCAAAAGTGCGTAATGTACAACATTGAATCATCCTTTGGGTGTTTGCATGGTACGGTTCATCAACTTTTGTATCACAATGCACAAATTTGCAATTGTTTTAAACTTTTAGAAATTCATAAATAGAAATTGGTGGTAGAAGTTATCAAAAAATTGGACTACTTTAACTAATGCCAAAAAAGGTTTAAAATAACATACATGTAATCTAAATGAATGTTTATGTAAAAAACTAGTGCCTTATTGCAGTACAAAAGTGCACTCAAAAATTCTAAAAAAGAAGGAGAAAAGAGGGTTGTGGATGAAACTTTGAGCTATAAAATTTTCCAATGTCTAAATATGTGAAAAAAAATATGTTCCAAATTTTATCAATTTTTATTTTTATTTTGTTCATTTAAAAGAAAAATGTGTTCCCGGGGAAGTCACTATCAAGAATTTAGATAACTATGAGAGAACAAATATAGGGTATCTTTTATTCATTTGAGATAAAAATTATAAATTTATAGAAGTAATATAGGGTGTTTTAAAACTAATTTGGAAATATTTTAGGAATATTCCTAGAATATATATGGAATATATCCTAAATATACTATAAATAATAGAATATTCCAATTATTTCATAGCTCCCCATTAAATACCCTTTGTACGCTCATATGTACCCAAAATTTATAACAAGTGACTTCCCTGAGAATGTGTTACATTTCGTTTAAAAGAATTGTTTCTCTATTTAAAAAGATTTTTTTATGAATTTCTTTTTCGAATGTGCTTGACAAAGAAATTTTGAAGGTGGGCTTATTTTACAAATTCAAATGTAGAATCAAACATTGACTATATTTACATTCAAAGTTCAATCATGAATTGGTCAAATGGGAGTTTTGATACTCAAAATCTTCAAGATAAAATCATTTTGACAAACTAAGCTTTTATTCTATAGTTAGTATGTAAATAAGTTTACGAATTGGTTCACTTCATTTTCATTGTACATATCATTGCTACATATATTTTAAATCAGTTTAAAAGTTAGTTTTTAAAACCAAATGCTCCAATATGCACAAATGTGCACCAAAAGTCACAATATTGCACAACTCAAAATTCCCTCAATGTGATGAACCGTACCACGCAAACACCCCTTTTCATAATGTGCAATATTGCAAACTATAAAGTTATCTTTTGATTGCCTATAACGAGATCTCAAGACACCTCTATCGAACCGTAATAAAACTTATGTGAACAACTTCAGCACTATTGAAGCATAATGATTTCAACCAATCATAATGAATTACAAGATGAGAATATTAAAATTATAATTTTAGTGAATTTTCTAAGTTTTTCTTATAATTCATTTGAAAAAATACCTAGGCATTTTATTTCAAATTCAACTATACAGATGTTTTCTAACAAGGATGTTTTACATATGCTCTTTAGAGTTGAAGCTCAAAAAATTTAAATAAACCTCATTTTATAATACATTTAGGTATTGCCCAAAACCTCTATGCATTTAGAGGTGATTACAAGTGCCAACTTTCACCACTAAAAAAAACATTTTCTGCAAAATAATTTCTTTCTAAAACTTTAGACATAATTTATTTTTAAAAATATCTTTTTTCAAACCTCCCCTACGCCTCTCCACCTATGGTATAGGTTTGATGAAACAATCAATAAGAGATCAATGTTCCATATAAATCAATAACTTCCATAATTAATTACTATCTAGAGTAGATGTTTTATAACTTAACCCCTAGTTGTCTAACCATGCGTTTTTGGCCTGATGTATAGAATCAAGATTTGTTTTCTCACCCGTCATGCACTTTTTGCAAGTAAAAAAATACTACAAAATTCTATGGCAAGATAGCTTCATGCATGTGTGATCCAATTAGAAAAGGGATGATTTGTGAAAATTTTATGTCTCATTTCATGCCACTCTTTTCCACCAAAAATTTCTAAGATCTTAGTTCAAAACGAATCAAAAGTACTCTTGAAAAAATCAACTCATAAAATTAAGCAACCAAAAAACCTACCAAAATCACTACACTTAAGAGTATTGTATTTCAACCCATCACAACAAATTTCATCCATAAATTGTCAATATTTTATTCGTAATCGAATTACACAAAAAAATTCAATTTTACATTTCAAATTTTATACAAAAATGTTAGGGATTGCAATCATAGATCTAACCGTATGGATAGAATCTAAAATTCATAATGTACAACTTTTATTCATTCATTGAGCTCAAAATATCCCTCTTAGTTGCAATTTATAATGAATCTTTGCAATTCTCCAAATCCAGAGAGGGTTGTAGGCATTTAGGGGTTATAAATCATTCATGGATTTGAAATGACAGACTACCCTGAAATCTAAGGCCACTCACATCCTCAAGGAGACGTGATAATTGCAAATGTAGCAAAACATCAACTCACAATTATTTACGTAAAAAGGATGGCAGCCATGGTCAGTTTGAATGGCATAAAAACGATTCATTACTCCCCTGTAAGGTCCTGGAGTTCAAAATTGTTTCTAGAACCCATAGCATAATAGAGCAGTGCAATGGAGCACCCTTTTGAAAACTGGTTCGAAAGGAATGTCATTTGTATCCCATAAAATTGGGACTACCGTGTCATTGCCACATAAAACTTAGTTTCTAATTGTAATTAGACTATGGTCCCATTGCAAAAGGGTGTTGGCTCCCATTGTTCTATTATGCTATGCCTCTCACCAGTGTGCATAGAATTTCGTTGCAAGCTTTCAGAAACGTACAGACAACGTTTGCCTTGAAGATGAATTGCCTTGTTGGCACTCTCGTTGATCACATAGCATAATAGAGTAGTGCAATGGAGCACCCTTTTGAAAACTAAATCGAAAGAGAATCTTCACTTAGATTCATTTTTTGAGTAGTGAAGGAATGCCAGTTGTATTCCATGGATGAATTTTGAGACTATCGTGTCATTTGAGTTAACCGAAATCAAAACTTCTGTTTTGACCCCCAAAATTCCAGGAAATGAAAGTCTATGCTCTCCAAGAGTGTAGCGGAAAATGAAAACTCATATTGAAAATTCCACTTTTCCTTGGACTTCGGGGCTGCTGTAATGCTATAATAGGAAAAATTCTCTAGCCAGCGGAAAAGGTGGATGGTCAGGAAAGAAGCTTGCAAGCCACATTAGTCAGTCAACGCATGCATGTGACACCAAACTCCTCTTAGAACTAGTTTTGCCGTTTTTTTGACGGCAAAATTAGTTCAACATGTATTCTATTTGGGATTCTACGGCAACCGTGCCAGTCAACTCGGCTGCCCTTCACTCACCTTCTACTCACCTTACATAACATGAATTTGTCCTTCTTTTCGGTTAACTCTATTGCCACATAACCCATTCGTGAAGGACGCCCTTAAACTCCATCCATCATCCATGCAACTTTTCCTCCATTAAGTACATTATTCATCCATCAAGTACACCACTACAACTACTTCTCATCCATTTGGTCACCTGTTACAGAAATATTTCATCCATTTGGTCACCTGTTACAGAAATATTTCATCCATCAGCTCATGGGTTACGTCGTGTAACCTGCCTCATCCCCTACCGAGAACTCGGCGGTTACCATACTCGTAAACTTAGTTAAATTTTTTAACTAGACTGTGGTCCCATTACAAAAGGATGTTGGCTCAGTCCCATTGCTCTATTATGCTATGCATATCTGATCGATGGCTATGTCTTAAGTTGTCGAAGGTGAGTTTTTGCTGAAATCTTGTTCATGGCATTGCAAAGGGTTTAGCCAGACCATGGAGCCACTGACTTTTTGTAGATTTTTCCACAGATGTAAACATTCCAGTTGGTTGGTGGCCGGGAAACATTCCAGCGTCGCGGATGATTGTTTTTTGAGGTATGTTTTTATATTTTTTCCATCGAAGCTGGTTCTATAATGGTAGTGTGTACCTCCTGTTCTATGAGCTTCTCCAAACCCTAGTTATCAATTTACTCTTTCGTTGTAACTCTCCAGCTGGTGTAGCAAATTTTGGATCCGTCTTTGATTCTGTGAAGCTTTTTGTCCGCTGTACGCCAAATAATTCTTCAGAGGTGGACGAGGAGGTAGATTTTTGAGCTATTGAGCTTATTGAGCTTCTGTGGTGGTAGATCCTCTGCCTCTTAGCAAGAAAATTGGTACTGCACGAGGAATTCTGAGTTTTACGAAGACCATGAATGTGGATTCTAGGTGTGGATATTTTGTTACGGCCTGATTATTATGTCTCTGCTTGCAACAGCAATCGGAGCATTGTCAGTATTAGCGAATCCAAACCCTAACTATTAATCTACCCTTTCTTGCAACTTTTCCAATTAGTAAAGCAAATTTTTACACTCCTGGTAGATAATTCTTCAGAGAGGTCGATTGAGCTATTGAGCTTCCGTGGTGTAGATCCTTGCTAGAGAAGTGGTATGCACGAGGAATTTGAGGCATTTGTTGTCAAAGTTTTTTCCTAAGAACTTATTCCCACATGTGAGTGACCGTTATACAGCAATCGTCTAAGTTGAGCATACTCAATGGCTTATGAAATTGTGTTAATTTCTTAACTTTCTCTGCATGTGAGTATTTACGATCAAATGAAAATTTCAGATGACAGTTGGGGGAATTTATGCCTGCTGGTTTTTGTTTCTTATGGTGACAGGTGTGGGCAACTGTGACAACTTCCTTGTTGTACAGCACTGAAATTGAGGGTTGGGAGAATCTTCCTGCAGCGGATGAGGGTGCAGTTTATGTGGCCAATCATCAAAGTTTTCTTGGTATAATTTATACATTGTTTCAGTTGGCATGGGACGACCATTCAAGTTCATTAGAGCTTGGAGTATATTGCAATCGTAATTCTCTAAATATGATTATCGTTTATGCAATTGCAAGTATACTGATTGTTGACCTTGGACGTTAGCTTGCCTGCTTGAATTTTCTTAAATGTTTATGTCCTGAGTCACAAGAAAGATTAAGTAGGGAAATTCTAATTCATCTACTGGTATCAGCTCTATAGCATAGAATGTGAAGCATAGAATTTGAGAGCTGATAAGTATGAAGCACATTTGCCTAACATGTACATAATGTTGAAATCAGGAGAGGTTCATGTGTTGATGGCGCGGACTGAGCTTGTGGCCGATTGTTACCGTGATGTCACCATCTACTTGGTGAGAAGTTGAGCATGGACGAGCAAGCAGGAAGCAGTAGCAACAAGAGACGTCGAACCGATAACATGCAGGCTCCTGAGTCAAACGGAGTGACCACCTTAGGTGAAGTGAAGGCAAAGGCGAGCAGATTGCGTCAGTGCAGCACATACTTCGAGACGTGCATGAGTGAGAGGTGGGCTCAACCGAAGGCGGAAACCTTTCACCTGGAGGCGCAAACCGAGATCTGCTACTACGAGGATTGCTTCTCTCGTATGCACTCCCTTTTCAAACGAATTCCAAGTGTGACCTATTGCATTGAGCTTTTGAAAGTCGCATCCCAGATCGGGTTCCAAGATGTGTTCGACATCGGTGTGAAGTTTTTAGACTCACGAGGAGGAGAATCGCATTCGCCACTTTTGTGGTTCACATTCGGTTCCATTCCACTCTTTGACCGAGTTGATTGCACGAGCACCTGAAGAGTCAAGCTGAACAAGAGTTCATCGTTTACAAAGAACTTGCTGACTCGCTACTTGCAGAACGCCATACCGGGCATCATCCAGGGATTATCAGTGGTGGAAACAGGAAGGGACGTGAATACAGTCGTCGCAAGAAATTCGAGGGAATTTTTCATTTAGTCATGTCTGGTGAAGAGCCTGAGGTATGTGCCACTGTTGTCGAGCATGCCCTCGATCTTCTAACAGAAGCTTCACTTGGTCTCCTGTCTCATCTGAGAGAAGAATTTTGTGGAGATGACTCTCCAGGAAATGAACCTGATCGAACAGTTCGATGGATTATGTCAAGTTTCATTTGGCTTTTCAAAACAGCGCGTAAGGCTAACGCTGCGCAAACAGTGGTGGAGATTCTTCTTGATGACGATTATGCCTCGGATATTATACGTTGTATTTATCAATCGGACAGTTATGGAACGAAATGGGCTCGAATGATGTACTCCATCTTTCAGGGTGTATTGAAAGGGGATCTGTTTCTGACAACGTCGCAGCGGATGGAGCTGTTCCAGAAGTGGCGTTGGGTTCTGAGTGCCGACATCTTGACCCTCGATGACGCGAGCTTCATCACCCGGTTCATTTCGACTTTTCCGCAGCAACAGCAGGAGGACATTTGGAAGGGCGTGGATTTTGGGATCCAGTTTGAACCTTCGTTCAAGGCTTACACGACGTGGGTCTCATACGTGTTGAATGCAAAGGCAAGACAGCACCAGGAACTCACAGCTTCGTCGGAGGAGGATGGGAGTCAGGATTAGGGTTTGGCCATTGTGTGTGGCTGTATAAAGTATGCATGTTTATGAATGAAGAACTTCGTGACCGTCGCCTAAGGCCCTCTTTACACTAGAGGCGAGAAGCCGTGGAGAAAACCTCACAAGGGCCATGGCTCATCCTTGAGAAGCCAACCTTTGAACTTGACGGCCTTTGGATATAGTGTAAAGTGAGAAGGGGACAACACTCTTGAGGTGGGCTTGACGCAAAATCCGGAGGCCTTGAAAAATGTGCACTTTTGTTGTCACGAAGGACAAAAGTGTTGTCCATGTCATTTTCTCCTCCTTTCGTCCCTTGGGCTGAAAATTTCGGGTGTAAAGTGACATTCTTTGGTCTTCTCGGTTTTTAGGCCTCCTATTGGCTAAAATTTCTCTCCTCACGGCTTCTCATCTCTAGTGTAAAGAGGCCCTAAGGACTTGGAGGTGCTGAAACTGTCTTTCAGTGGTTCAGTGAAATACTCACTACACCGATTATTGCCATTACTTTGAGACACACTAAACTATGGCTACATCTTTTTACGCAAGGTGAATATTTTTACGAAATATGTTTATGGACATTCTACTACATCAGTAGTACCAATATCTTCAACATTGGTAAAAAGTTATAGCCTTGAGTAAATAGGTAGTGTGTCTCACAATAATGGCAATAATTGGTGTAGTAGAAAGTCCTGTCAATTTTCACTGTAATGGGTTTTTTGGTTAGGACTCTCGGGTTAGGACTCTCGGGTTAGGACTGCAACAATTTTGGGGTTGATCGATATCTCTTTTCAAGCTGAAAATTCCAAAGAAATCTGAGGTTTATATATCCAAAGTACTGGTAGTTGCTTGTCAACTTCATCAGGGCGATTTTGCTTCTGCAGTCCTTAAGCTCATGAACTTACTGTCGGATTTCTCATATGTTCCATTAACCCCTAAAGGACCAAGGATTCATGGTTTTAAAATGACAAGTTTAAACAATCATATTTGTGAAAATTATAATTTAAATGGGACCAAATTTATATCACTGGAATTAGTGAAGAATATTACATATATTGAATAAAAAAATAAAAAATAAAAACAAAAGAAAATCTACATAAAACCTACTCAAAATTACTGGAAAAAACATGAACCCCCTGGTGGCCTTATGGTCCTTTAGGGGTTAACCCAGCGTAATAGTTGGAATTTTTAACTATTCAGCGATGTTTTCTGCAAACAGCATGACTGAGGCTCTTTGATTTCGTGCATGGATTCTGTTAAATGTGGAATGGAGTCATGTCAGAAATGTCTGTTGCCTTCAACTTTGATAGTTTGTGTCCCTCTCAGTAAAGTTGGAGTCATTGAAAATTGCTCACTGAGTCCCATGCAGCAATTTGAGGTTAAATAAATATGTGCCTAATCATTGACTGGTTGCATTTTCATGTTCGGTAGTCATTACAATTGTGATCAGGATTGAGGAGCTGATGTAGACACAATAAAGAGTAATGGCGCTTCTACAATTATATATCCATTTTCACTATAATTAATGTTGTATTTGCATTAACCCTTTGACGCGCCAGCGTCCATATTCTGGACGCTGGATGATTTCTGACGCGTCCCTTCACCACATATGGTGATGTTTTTCATCCATGCAAAATTCTCTTGATTCTTGTGTAAGTTGACTACCATTTGTACGGTATGGATCTTCAAAATAAGATATTGTGAATTTTTGAAAAATAACAAAAGTGGTTTATGTCAAGTTTCATTCTTAGTTCAAAAAGTGAGACCTTAAACATGATTTTCCAAAATAAGTAGAATCAAATAATGGAAAACATATCATCTTGTAGTGCATGTTATTCCAATTTCATTACAATAATTTTTAATTTTTTTGTGTTAATTTTGGATTTTTAATTGAATTTCAAGAGAAAACCTTGCAAAATTAATTAAAATATATTAATAATAAATATGATGAATCCAACCGTACAGATGTTATCTTCACATTGACATTTACAACTTTGTTTTGTACATCAACTCCATTTTTATTTTTCATCAAACATTTTATAACGAATCTTCAAAAACAGTGTTGAATCGAGACGTTAAAGGGTTAAAACTATCACAGTTGAACTTCTATATGACAATAATTTTAGCATTGGAATTCAATCTTCTATAAGCAACAAGAATTGAAAAGTGACCACTGTTTAAAGGGTAAGTTAACCCTTTAACATCCCGATTCAACATTGTTTTCAAAGATTTGTTATAAAATGTTTGATGAAAAACAAAAATGGAGTTGATGTACAAAGCTAAGTTGTAAATGTCAATGTGAAGATCACATTTGTACAGCTGGATTCGTCATATTCTTTATTAACATTTTAAAATTAATTTTGCAAGGTTTTCTCTTAAAATTCAATTTAAAATCCCAAGTTAACACACTTTCTTTTTAAAAGATTGTAATGCAACCGGAATAACATGCACTACGAGATGGTATGGTTTCCATTATTTGATTCTACTTATTTTGGAAAACCATGTTTAAGGTCTCATTTTTTGAACTAAGAATGAAACTTGACATAAACTAATTGTGTTGTTTTTCAAAAAATCACAATATCTTATTTTGAAGATCCATACTGTACAAATGATAATCAACTAGCACAAGAACCAAGAGAAATTTGGATGGATGAAAAACTATATAGGATGTAATCAAGAGAAAGGTTGCAATTTGTTCGTCGTCTATTATAAGAACGCAAATGCGTCAAAGGGTTAAATAATGTGAAGTTCCTTTTGTTCAATTTTAATTTTAATTTTTTTAATCAACACATGCAATATTCTTCACTAATTCCATTGATATAAAATTTGGTCCCATCTAAATTATACTTTTCACAATATGATCGATTGAATTTGTCATTTTAAAATCACAAATCCTTGGTCCTGTAGAGGATAATGCATGAAATGGCATGGTAACTTGGTAAGCCCCTCAAGGCCCTCATGCATGTTGTTCATATTCAAAAACCAAAAAGGCTGTCCTGCTCTAATGAAGATATTGTATCAGACGTACACCTCAAACAAAAGCATTCTAAATCCCAAAAATGCTGAACTTCAATTTGATACCCAATTCTTGTCCAAAATAAGATACCTTAACAGCATCTTCCCTTCCTGCTCAAGGCAAGTCATATAGTTTGCCTTAGGGATGTAGCAACGTTGAAATTGAGAAATGATTCCGTGAAGAAGATCAATATGTTCTTGTATCAAATCCCTTATTTACAGAGTCAGAGAACTGAACCATCTACAGTACATGTATGACCAAACATTAATTAATAACATATAAAACCAAGGTTGGAATATTTTACCACTACTAACCATCACATCCAGGGTCTTTCTTGGTTTTTGGGTCATCTAAGTTGGCATGCAAGTGAATGAGGTGGCTTTTTGGCCCTTTATTTTTTTATCAAAAAACTTCGCAACAAACATAACATTCAGTAGCATACAGTGTCATTGCCTTGGCTTTGCAATAGATGGTGTGGAATATTCCACACCCAATAGTATTTCATCAGTAGCTAAGTGGACAAGTGGAGGTTCAAGGTGATGAGTAGAGTGCATGAAGGAAAGGCAGTGGGCATGAAGGCTACCAAATGTTATGAGTCTCTATTTTTTTCATACATCCTATTTTATTTCATCTGACTTACTGGCCTTTCGTAAAACCCTTCACAAACTATGTCTTTTTCATCCAACGTCTTGGCCTTTTCATTCACTACATGTGGCTCACGAAGTCCCATCCTTGCTTTGCAACCAGTGCGTGCCACTTGTATGTTGGCTAGATGAGGTGGCATTTTCTCATTATGTTCCCATATGATGATTCTTCCAGTAGATTTATGTAGCTCAAACTAGCTCTAAAAAACCAAATAAAAAAGCAATGATCAGAGCTCAAGCAAGAGATGTCATACTCAATAGATGTATGCCTAAACTATTATTCACATTAGACCATCTAAGACTAAATGAAACACGTGTTAGAAAAACTCTAATAGAAATACATTAAAATGCAATAAAACACCTCATGTTCATTATATTTACAAAAAGGAGATTAGAGAAAAATCAACCACTACCATAATTCAACTAAAAATCAATGAGAAAGAACTCACACTTAGCTTATAATAGAGACAACGCCAAACGACATAATCAGTGACTACACAAGAGTTGAACCCGGGCCTTCAAATACAGACTCATTAACCTCTTGCAATCATACTCCAACCTAAAGGAGTGACCATTTAGAAAAAAATGAAAACTACATACCACTAAAAAAACACAAAATTTAACAATGTCTACCGTATTTACCGACTACTATTTTTTGGCTACTAGTTACTATATTGGATACTAGTCCCAATTATAAGATTTGTTGACTTATTTTTTTCTACTAACATTTGAATCTATGATGAAATCGTAACGTTCTTTAGAGGTCCACAGTCGCACCTCAAAATCTGAAGCATTTGTCAAGGGATCAGAGGAATCACAGAATATTTTTTCTAACTTCAACTAGTCCAAGCTGCAAAGAGGGTTGGAGAGTTGGACTATTTTGTTAGTAGTTTCTCTACATTGTTGCTACAATGTGAAAGGTGTGGTCCAACAAGGGCTAAAGAACATTATGATTGCTAAGTTTCAAAACATTTTATTTATTTATTTATTTATAAAAACCATCAAAAATCAAATCTCCTCTTAGTTTACATTGTGGGGCAATTGTTATAGCTTTGTTCAATGGTATATACCATACTAGTGTAATGTATAAGAGCTAGGTTGGCCTCGGTGTCAGAGTCCGGCATGATAGTTCCTTCCATGGATTTTATTCAAGCATGCGTGCTTGCATGGTCTGTGTAATACAATAGAGTAAATTGGCCTATGCCAAAGTTTGGCACAACATTTTCAGCAATGGTACCGTCTTTACATGTGTGCGTGCATAGTTTGCATAATATAATAGAGATTCAAATTTATTCTGGGCATAGCAAGTGTTTACATTAGAATAATCTTGATAATTTATCTCACAAAGAAATAGAACTACAGTTATGACATGTATCTAGGAGAACACTTTACTTCAACATACTTAATGAAATACTATTAAGTAATCAATATGAAGCTCATCTTTTTTTATTTTAATCATGATGTAAACTTGTATATGTTAAAAGTCTTATTCTACATGATTTTATTATTATTATCATTATTATATTAAAAGCATCATGGTTTCTAATAAGCACATTAACTCTTAAAGTTTTTTTTTTTTTGAGATGATTGTTAAAAAACAACACACATAAAAAACAAGGTAGATTGGACAAATTTTGGATTTTTTTGCAATTTCTAAGCGTTCTTCTACTTTACTTGTAGAAAGTAAAATAATCTCAATATTTTTAGTGCTTGATTTTATTGATTTATAATAATCTATATCTTTTGGTGCTTACCATATAAGAGTTGGTGACTTCTCTCTTGCAAGAGGAGGCAATTTGGAAACGAGACTCAAATCCCACAATTGGAGCTATTACTTTCGCACGCGATTATTGGTTTTTAAAATTGTGTTGGCCTAATTTAGAAAGCACAATTGGAATCTCGCGTCACAATTTTTAACTCTGAATACCTTCTAATGTTCCATAAAGATACATTTTTACACAACTTGATTGAATTCTTTTATATAACTTTCTCAATTTTATAATTGTATTAAAAAAATATGAAAAATAAATTCTTTATGTAGGAGACAAAAAATGAGAAAAGCAAAGAATTTTACTCCAGCTTCATTGTCTTTTTTGTTTTGTTTTCTTAATTCTTGTTATCAACTCCTTTTTCTTCCTCTTTGTCTCTAAATTTTTACATTTTTCTTTAATAAAAGAGCCTTTTTAAATAAAAAAATCTAATATACTCTAAAAAGATAGTTCTCACATTACGGCAAGAATGTTAAATAGTATAACAGAGCAATGGGAGCCAATACCCTTTTGCAATGGGACCACAGTCTAGTTACAATTAAAAACTTAGTTTACGTGGCAATGACATTGTAGTCCCAAAATTCATGGAATACCTAAAATGACATTCCTTCAATACTTAGAAAAGTGGATCTAAGTTGAAAATTCTCTTTCAATCTAGTTTTTAAAAGGATGGGCTCCATTGCACTGCTTTATTACATAATATAATAGAGCAGTTCATGATGTCCTCCTTTTGGAATTGGATCAAATGAGCATCTTTTAATGAAACCTAGTTTTCACCTTCTACAATAGGTCGTACCATTGGCAGAAGGTGGTTCTCCTTTCAAGAACGATGCCTGAAACTTCAATTCTCCCATTTTTGTGGGTCCCTATGGTAATTCACCTGTTGGAAGTTAACACTGCCCATGTTCATGAAGACAATGACCCTGGATGCAGGTGATCTACTAATTATAGAAAAGGGGAACTTTATGAACTGCTCTATTATGTTATGTATGCTATGTATGGTATCCAAACCCACATAAGAATGTTATTTTTATATTTTGAAATAATAAAGAATGTTATGGGCATAAAGCCCCACAGCAACCAACTAGGAAAGGAGGCCCTATGTCCTCATCACTTTTTGGTTGTCCTGTGAACTTCCAACCAATCAAGCGTCACAGGGTAGATTTTCAGTTATGGGGGACAGAAGCCGCAGGGATAATGCATGTGCTTGCTAGGGTAAAATGGTAAACTCACTACACTGAAATCACCATATACTGTGGCCCACGGTATTTGCAAGAGGCTTTATGAATAAATTTTTTTCCAAAATATTGTGGTAAAATTCATTCATATTGGATTAAAATTTGTTCAAATGGATGAATGTATCCGTGCCATTCATCCACCCACATTATATGGTGATTTTAGTGTAATATGCTTATTTACACTAATTCACTCATTTGACTTGTGGTAAAATGGTAAAATCACTAATACGCTCAGTTCCACTACACTAATTATCCCATTTAGTGAGGGGGTGGTTTATAGTGCATGTGGGAAATTAGTGGAGGTGATACAAAATATCATTATGATGTAAAATTAGCATGATATGAATAGTTTAGCTAGTCAGTAAGGATTTCAGCCCTCACTAATTTTGAGATTTGGCAAAATAGTGCGTGCTTTGGGAATTAGTACTACAAGCACTAAATGGGATAATCAGTGTAATTCACTCACGGCATTTGACTGAGATACACTAATAATAGTATTTAGGTTTATCTGCAGGAATGGCGGGATACTCCCGTAATAAGAATTTTCCTTTGGACCACAGTGAGACGTGTCCCAAGTCCCCGTGTTTTCCACTACACCCAAACCGCACCTCCTCTGCATTATAATTTTTTTTTCATATTTTTTTTCGAAACAAGTGGAATTGCAATTGATCAATGTGCGTGATCTCTTTGCGTACAAATCAAACCTCGATTTGTTTCGTTCAAGAAAGTATTGGACAATTGCACTGTATGTAAGCTTTTAGTCGCTCGAAAATGGCTCGAAAATGGCTCGAAAATGATTCGGAAACGACTGACAAGAGTGAGCCCTCGTTGCAGGTGATGTGAGGATGCAGAATCATGATTGACGAGCTTTCACTTTCATTTAGCATTTGCTGCAGGGCTTAGAAAATCATTCCCGACCTATTCTCAGAAGATTTTATTCTGTCAGTGTGAGCTTTGTTTTTTTTGTTGAGAGAATGAAGTCCGTCATTGCGATTTGCGAGCTTTAATTGATAACGCAGCTCATCGTGCAGTTCACGTTGTCACGGCACAAGCTCCGGCAACGAACCGAAACTATTTCTATGGAAGGAGTACGTCCTTCGTCACACTCTGTAACTTATTAGCGGTTCAATCCTCTGTTTTTGTTTTTATGGAAACAAATCGGCGTCAAATTCCTTTAGAATAAGAATAGAAAACAACACACAATAAAACCGCGTAGGAATCATCAGTTTCATTGCGAAGGTCTTTTAGCATTTTTTTCCTTTTCACTTTTCGGAAAAATCTTGGTTCACTTCAGTTCGTTTTTGTAACTTTTCGAGATTTGTAAGTTTTTGAGGTCAATGGCGCCTTCGTGCCATAGAGAGCGCGCTCCCTAAGAATAACTGATACTGTGAACGTTCGGTGCTTTTCTCTACTTTCTTTATGGTTGTCTTATCCTTATCTCTCCAAGGATAAGTGGTGGATCTGCAATCGTCCGATGTGTCCTGCAATGGGCATTTAGTGCGATTATCCTTTCCATTTTCGTCGCTCCGAAGCATTTTCACTTTTACTTTGCATTTTGAGACTCGTTTCTATGACCTACAATTGGTGCGTTTGTAGGCAAATTTTGTTCCGTGTTGACGTTGACGTTGCCGTTTATGATTGGAACTGAAATCATCGTCGTTAATTATTGGCACACGCCTTCCATAATTATTTGAATTACCTTCAATTCGTCCAATCATTCAATTGGCTTGAATATTTAGCATTCTTCGAGTAAGACCTTGCGAATATACATAATTTTAACTTTTAGGTGAATACCGGGGGTTTTCTCGTGTTACCGATTTCAGTTGTATCCGCTCCTTGGAGTACGTTAGTGCTGTATGCTATGAGTAATGCATCGAATTGCGTGTCAACGTTGATCATTACCTCAGGTGGACATTGCAGCTTTAATTTTCTGTCAGCATATAATATTAAATATCTGGTTTTAGCTGTCCGAACTTCGAGCTCCTGCAAAGAATAACGTGCTGGCTTGTACACGATGCTCATTTGCTCTGTTAAAGTTGCACCAAGTATAAGTTACTACTATTCTGATAGTTTGTGCATTAACCAGATGTTAAGTAGTTTGTGCATCAGCTAGAGTGGACTATCAATTGCGATCATCAGCCGATACGTTTGGTTTGTTTTCTGTGTGATGGTTTGTGCGATTCGACCTGCAATTTTGCTAGAGCGCACGGCTTCAGTTCGTAGTTTGTGAAGGATACGCCATAGCCAGTCTGAACTTCCGAGCATGTATATTTTCGAGTAGTTGGTGAATTTTTAGTCAGTGTTTCGTTGCTTACGTTCGGGCAGTGGAGGAGACAAGCTGCGGTATGCTTGTCTTCTCCACACTTATTTTCGCGACGTTTCTCAGATTTCCTCCCCTTGCAGTGATCTAAACATTAAAGGTAATTTCATCGCTCTTCTTGTTATATCCTTTCTTCAAATGCAGGTTTCTACTCGAGTAGATGTTCTCATTCAGGTATGTAGTGGTACTGCTTACTAGTTGTAGTAGCAGCTATACCGCATCCTTGATACAATTCTGCTATATTTTTTGCACTAACTGTGAAGGTGTTCAACTGACTGTCAAAGTAGGGAGCACGTCTGATTGCGAGGTTCTCCCTTGCCTTTTGGAGTTTTCCTCTATTTTGGTTCAATTCGGGGTAGAGAGAACAGGCATTCACAATGAAGATCTTACTGTAAACTTTTATCATGAAGAGTCATAAGTGGTCGCGAGTCCCGTTGTAAGTGCTGTGAAAGAGGTATACCTTAGTGATCCATCTTCTGTGTCTAATTTATTTTCCTGAATATTTGAAACCTCATTCCGATGCCTCTTTGAATGTTTGTGAATCAGGTCACGATGTCAGTAGAGACGCTGCAATCCTCAGACGCCTTGCTGTCTGAACAGCAGAGAACTTGCCCAGATTATGAACCAGTCGTCAATGGCAGCTTAAGTGCAAAGAGCCAAGAAGATGAAGAAGTGTCTCTTGAGGGACCTTATGACCGGCTGCTTGGCGACACTGAGCAGAATTGGTGTCGAGCGGTCTCAGTCGGAACAGGCATCACGGTCCTAGGCTTTTTGTTCAGGCGCCCGCTTAGTCTGCATAATTTCCAAACTGCCATCGATATTGTGCAGGTTAGTGCCCATTTTCTTGGATACGAGAATTCTATTTATTATG
Source organism: Pohlia nutans (assembly GCA_022496805.1). Lineage (NCBI taxonomy): Eukaryota > Viridiplantae > Streptophyta > Bryopsida > Bryales > Mniaceae > Pohlia > Pohlia nutans. Next base: position 9,485,099 of record CM040092.1, on the reverse strand, counting down.
TGGATACGAGAACATGTGTATGTTTTGTTTGCGCATTTGTAATATCCTTTCGCTATCAGCAAATTTTCGTTCCATTATAATCACTATCGCTTGGTCAATGTTCACGGTGCCCTGTTCTCGTTACCGTTCCGACTTCACTCGAAATGTGGTGCAAGAAGGAACGGAATCCATTAACTGTTCTTCGGTGGACAAAGACTTTGTGGATAGGATTAAGGATCTCCAAATCAGGTTGGGAATCGTGGGCACGATCTAGTTTATCGATTGATTCATGCATATGTGTGCTTTAAATATTTTGTGTGTTAATTGCAAAAGGCTCGGTAATATCTCATCTTGATGGTTCATTCTACTAAAACTTTGCTGGGCACTGAAATTGAACAAGACTGTGTGGTGCAGCTTCAGCATCCCCGCCTTCGATCACAACTCCTATGGATCCATGGAAGGCCTGCCTTTCAGGTCTGCGACAAGTCCATAGTTAAGGTTGAAGTGGTGGAGAAGCAGGAAGAGCCAGACACTCTTGAAGTTGTGTCAGATGTAACTGGATCTACACCTTCTGAGAAAGAGATGTGCGACATGCACAGCGAAGATCAGCAACACTCTTCACCAGCTTCCAGTGGAGAGTGTGACGCAAGGGGATGGTTAAAATTTGTGGAGGACGAGTTAAATACTAACATCTGGCCTCAAAGAGTGCACTGTGCTCAGCCAGTGCCACTATTCGTAGTTCGTCTATACCTGTTGCCCGAGGATCGCTCTCTTATGACCTTGAGATTACACACAGCTGCTTGTGACCGCGTCTCAGCTGCCACTGTCTCCACTGATGTCTTGAAAGCTCTTTGGAAGATCAGCAGAGGGGAAATTTCTGCTCCAGATTTGAGCCACAATGCAGAGACGGAGATTTCTCAACCACTGCGACAGGACACAGGCAAGTGAACGTCTCTTTCTTCTCACACTTATTCGCATGAGGGAAGGAGGACAGGTTTTTTGATATATAAATTTGAAAGTTCACTTAAAAATTTATCTTAGACACTTTAGAATCAAAGCTCCGAATCGAGTTGAATGATGCGAAGCAAAAATATCCTTGAAATTATGTTCTGCATCATAAAAAACAAGTCTCTCAGATGTTGTAGAAATCTGATAACAACTGTCTTGTCTAATAAGAGGCCTTTGTGTTTCCAAGTAGAAATAGTTGGAAACAGCAAAGGCTCATAAGTTCTATCTGTTAAAGAATCTCCCCGGAAGGAGGCTTTTGCTCTTCAGAGTGAGGAACCTTATTTTCTGCATAGTAGAAGTCCATGCTTGATGTCTTGAAAGTTCAGTTACATTGAGAGGCTTGTAATGAGATTGGATAGAACAGGATTGTTTATTTAGAATCCTGTAGTTAGATGCTACTGATCTGATTTTTCACATTCGTGCTGCATTTACCAGGGATCGAAGATAAGAATCAAGGTTTTGATTTACTACCTGTCGAAGCCACAATACCTCCTGGAAAAGCGAACAAACCTTTTTGGGCACATGGGGTCGATCTTTTAGGATACTCGCTGGGCTCAAGACGGCACGCGCTGCTACCTTTTCACGATTCCGACTCGCCACGAAGGACTGGATTAATCTGCTCGTCACTAAGCTTCGATCATACACAGGCACTCTTGCAGGTAGAGTTCCAATGATTTACAAGTTGCACGGTTCTCTTACGATTTGTGATTCTTGATAATGCATACATGTCACTTCTTCCGTTTTTGCTTCATTTTGGAAATTGTTACCATTTTAGAGTTTATCTTTATCAGGATAATCAATCTATCTCGAGCAGCACGTTAGACCTTAGCCTAGAAAAGAAGAAAAAACTAGTGTGCTCTTTGTTTTGTGACTGCAGTCACGGAAACGTGCAGCTGTGTGCATCTGATTTGATTTCGACGGTTTAATTGACTTGGTTGTAGGCATGTACCAATGCCAAAGCAAGCCTGTATGGAGCACTATGTGCTGCAGGTTTAAAAGCAGCTGCTGCTGTCAAGAAGATTGGTAACAGGGCTGAGCACTATGCAATCATAAGTCTCGTCGATTGTCGAAAATACTTGGAACCTTCCATTTCTGACAGCACTGTTGGTATGTTCCCTCTGCAAAACAATTCAAGTATTTGTCAACCTATTGACATTTCTCTATGTATAGGTGGATTTTTAAAAAAACATCATGATTGAATAAGTGGACATGTGGAGGACTTTTTTGGAGGACATATGCCTTAGTTACTAGAGGTGTTTCGTCGACAGGAGTTCTGCTGACGTCTGTTTGTGTACTCAAATGTTTGTGTTCTCTTTCCAGGATTTTATCATTCAGCACTCATGTTAACACACCACCTCAACGAAAAGGTGGAATTTTGGGAGCTCGCAAGGAGATGCTCAGGCTCACTCGACAATGCAATGAACAACCGCAAGCACTTCACAGATATGGGTGACCTCAACTACCTCATGTATCAAGCCATCCAACATCCAAATCTTACACCTGCAGGTTCCCTTCGCACTTCTCTTCTCGTAACATTCCGAGACACCTTGGCGAACGATGTTGGAGACTGGGCGACAGCATTAGAGGTTGAGGATTTCGTTGGCTGCTCATCAATCCATGGCGTTGGGCCATCTTTAGCAATATTTGATGCAATCCGCAACGGAGAACTTCATTGTGCTAACGTCTTCCCTGCTCCTCTCCATTCACGCGCCCAGATGCAGGCTTACGTCGACACCATGATGGGATATCTAGTCGAGTTCCTTCCCTGACTGCTGTGCAGATTTTTATGGTAACCTCATCTCCTGTTATCATTCGAAATTCTCATTCGAAATATGATACTCATTCGAAATTGGAAAACCTTAATTTCACTGTCCAACTGTCTCCCCATCTTTCTGTATATGCATCTTTGAATGGTATAAATCAGTTGGAATATGTTTGGGAAGGTTAGGTTAGGGTGGCTGTCTGTTAGGAACATGTTGCACAATTGTACAGTTGGGTACAAGTTGCTTACGAATTTTTGACTCCTCCCTTGTCAAAAACAAGGTCCCTTGTTGTCCCTTCCCTAAATTATAATGTGCTCGATATGGCACCAATTGACCTACAAATTGGAAGGGACATTCCTACTCTAGTCCTCTACTGGTAGGATTTTTTTTGGCCATATTTGCAATCTTCACCATCAATGCGCCTGCTTGATTTAAGATTTACCTACTTTCCATACTGACAACGTCCCATCAAACATGGCGGCGATGCACATCCCACAATTTTCCAATGCCACTTGTCGGACGTGCGCCATCTATCTCCTATCGTGCCCTTCCCTTCCATCATTTGGATCAACTTCACTCTTAATTAGTTTCGGCTCTTTGCATCGAGTCGCAATGAGCACTGGAACGACTTCGGATTTTCACTTCCGGATTTTTTCCGTTGGGGGGGTTATACCACAAGCTCAGAGGTCGGGGGTTGCACCAATCAGCTCCAACGCATATGGGACAATGGTAGTGGATGAGCTGCGGTGGGTGTGATTAGCTAGTTGTGACTCCCTTGGTATTAGCTTCGGGGCCTGCCATCTGGTACGGCTCTACTCTTGATTACTTCGTAATTCGTTGTGACTTCACTTGTGTATAGTTGTGTCTGGCTAGTGTTCATGTTATACACTCTCACCTGAACTTCTAAATTCCCATACCATTTCGTGCCGCTTACACCATACCATTTAGTCCCGTTTATCGTTTAGTTACACATAAATTACAGTCCTTCCTTCTCAACTTGATTAGATTCTCAAAATGCGGCAGCGCACTTTGACGAACAAAGAGAGATCTTACATTGTAACAATGGGAGAGAAAGGAATGAAGTGTAAAGACATTGCAGAAACAGGTTGTATGCAAAAACTCAATCGCAGGCTACGCTACTCAAAAACTCACAGCTCGTGCATTGCGAGATTTAGCTTGGCTTCTTCGTTTCGACTGCCAGCAAACTCTTGCAATGCTTGCAGACTGTTTCCATGTGCATAGAAACACCATACGCATCTATATTTGCAAGCTTGGATTTCGCAATAGGATTGTCCGTAAAAAACCTATTTGACTATAGCTCACACAACGAAGAGATTAGAATTTGCAAAAGAACATCGACATTAGACTGAGAACGATTGGAAGAATGTGATTTGGACTGATGAGTCCTCTTTTGAACTTGGAAAAATCTCACGGCAAATTAGAATGTGGCAGAAGCCGCATGAAGCATATGCATCTAAGTGTTTAGCACCTATTTTCAAATCGGGTAAATCTTCAGTAATGGTTTGGGGGGCTTTTACCGGGTTTGACAAAAGCCCATTAGTTCTCATGCCAGAGGGTGAACGAACAACAACCGATTTCATTCAAAATATCTATGATGGCACTTTAAGTGCCTTCTATTTCATGCATGATCATCCTCATCAGCTCACACTCATGGAAGATGGTGCTCCGGTCCACCGCAGCAAATTTGCACAACAATGGAGGATAGCTTATGGTATTCAAAAACTTGAGTGGCCTCCAAACTCACCGGACCTCAACCAATGGAGAACTTATGGAAATTGGTGAAAGATTTGCTTCGCCACCACAACCGACCAAGAAATAAACAAGAAATGATGCAAACTATTGAAGCAGTATGGAATGAAGTCTCCATAGAGCAATTACAAAATCTTATTGCAAGTATGCCTAATCGAATAGAAGCAATCATTATAGCAAAGGGGGAAAGCACCACATGGTAGATAGTATGTAGAAAAAAAATTATAATTTATATTTTTTCATATGTATATGTACATATTTATCATAATTATAAAGCTTTCTCTTCTATGATTCCAACGCAATTTTCGGTTTCAAAATTGAATCATTTTTGCACCTCTTACAGCTCCTCATAGTTCCTACATACTATGCTGAAATTTTAGGCCCAAAAAATTTCGTCAACATGTTGTACCCAACTGTACAATGGCCTCCAATAAGTCTTGCAACCCCACTTTCAAACCTACAACTAAAACATTTATCACACTCACTACGACGGTTTGCTGACCATGAAATTTTGCATATGTACCACCGCTTGGACATGTTTTTTTTTTGGGCCAAATTTGATACCTTAAAAATGCACAGTTTATGAAATAATGCCAATTTGCTAACTTTTAGGCCTATGTTAAAAAAAATCATATATGGTACCCAATAGCTGCCAAGGATCCAATTTTTTGGTAGAAGGTAGAAGTCGCAATGAGGAACAATATGGTGTTATAAAAAATAATGGTATTCTTAGGTATTTTTGTGTCCACATGCAATTCAAAATTTTAAAAATAATGCCAAATTTTTGTTTGATTACAGAATAAAGTAATTGACCTTTTTTCTCATTTTTTTGTGACACCATGTTATTCCTTACTATAACAACATGGTGTTACAAAAAAAAATGACAAAAGTAGAAAATTTACTTTATTATATAATTAAACTAAAATTTAGCCTTATTTTTAAAATTTTGAATTGCATGTGAACACAAAAATACCTAGGAATTATTTTATTTTTTATAACACCATATTGTTCCTTATTGCGGCTTCTACTTTCTACCAAAAATTTGGATCCTTGGCAGCTATTGGGTATCAATTATGATTTTTTTTAAACAAAGGCTTAAAAGTTGGCAAATTGGCATTATTTCATAAACCGCATATTTTCAAGGTACCAAGATTTGGTCAGAAAATGCTTCATGTCCAAGCACTCGTACATATGCAAAATTTTGTGATCAGCAAACCGTCATAGTGAGTGTGATAAATATTTTAGTGTGAGGTTTGAAAGTGGGGTTGCAAGACTTATTGAAGGCCATTGTACATCTCTCCCAAACTGATACAGAAAATTGGGCAGCTACTCAACATCAGTAATAATACGACTAGAAATTGAAGGAGAATTAAGTTTCTGATCACTTTGGGAGGGAAGTAGAATTGTGCAGTTTGTGAGGGTGGCTGTCAATTGTTGAACATTAGTGTTGTCGAAATACGATACTCGTCCACTGAACTTGCATGCTCCATCTGCCAGTAGATGTTTCAGAGGGACTTTCATGGGTGCCAATATGGTACTTAGGCCCACTTTATACTTGGGGCCGGATTGAGGGCCGGCCCGAACTCTTCAAATTTCAACCAATAGGATTGCTCGATTCTTTCAAATCCGGCCCAAGGGCTTTATACTAGGTCCGGGCCAAAACAAGTAATTTTTCCTACATGGCATCCTATGTGGCATGATTTTGGCGTCAAATCTTTGGACTGGTTTGATGGAATCGGGACAAGGTTTTCCTTGATCCGAACTCCAAACTTGGGTTGGATTGAATCGGGCCGGCCTTCCATCCAGCCCTAGCCTTCCATCCAGCCCTAGCCTTCCATCCAGCCCTAGCCTTCCATCCACCCCCAGCCTTCCATCCAGCCCCAGCCTTCCATCCAGCCTGTGTATAAAGTGGACCTTAGTGGGCTTGGATATCCCTTTTCTTCTTGAATTGAATTGTATAGATCATGATGATTAGTAAATATATAATTGTGATTCGGTGGAGGTTTTAAGTGGTATTAATTTAGTTTTTAAGTTGGACATTGAACTGATTAACCCTCGAGTACACCAGAACACTTGAGCAAAGTCCAAGTATGAGTGCAAATTTCATGTAACATTGCAAATCAGAGGCTGAATTTGATGTGAAAGTCCGTGTTTGATGGGATTTGTTCCCTACTTTATTGTCATGAACACTAAGTGCATAAACGTTTCTTTCGCACGAATTTGCACAAATTTTCATTTTGAAAAAAACCAAAAATTTGAAATTCAATTACGACACTGAAACATGGTCAAAATTATAGAGAAGGGTGAGCTCTCACAACGGCTACAAAACATTATGCACAATCAATAGTGTTGTGATGAATGTCTAGCAATATACTGATATATTGACCAGTAAGATAACTATTCCTAATTGAGACAAGTTCTTAATTTCAAAGACTAATAAAGACTAACCCTTTAGTGCTCAGCAAATCAGATTATGGTCACTGCAGTGTCGGAAATGCAAATAACAGAAAATCCGTGAAGAATTGGATTTTGAATTGTGAAGTTTAGATTTTGAGACTTATAATACACATCTTCTACAAAAAGAAAATTTTGATTTAGAGCTCTGTAGCTATCAAAATACCTATGAACAAAATGTGAAAATATTGCAAATACTTGAAAATACAGTAAATACTTACAAATACAGCACATGTACTATGCGATACATCTTGTATTTGGAAGTTTGTTATCTTGTCTTTTTTTTTTTTGGATTGTGTTCTCTTGTTCATGTTCCATTCATCAGGAATTTAGGACCTCACTGATTTTTAACGATTTCCGTATGACATCCGATATTTCATGGGTTCGTACATTTTTTGCACAGATTCTGCATGGATTTTGCGGTAATACTGCACTGAATCCGCACGGCTTCTACATTCTCTCTTTTTGTTATCAACAAAGTGTGGAATTTTTGCGGAATTAGCGCGAAATCCGTGCAAAATCTGTGCGAAAAATGTACGAACCCACAAAATATTGGATGTCATTCAGAAATCGTTTAAAATCCATGGGGTCCTAAATTCCTAATGCCTTAGTGTATGTATTCCGATCTTGATCCATGTACCAACTCCTTTGATATTTTAACGTTTAAATTTTTGTCCTAAACCGTACATGGATAAGTCACTCTCACTTATAAAATTCACAATAATTATCTGTGAGTCCGTTCTTGACATGAAAGATTGCAACGGAGATGTGTTGACATAGGTCATTGTTGAACCTCTTCACTTTCATTTTAGAAAATTTAGCCCAAACTCTATTTAACTTTGAAGTCACACACCCTCCAAAATCTCATTTTTGAGTGTGCATTATACAGTTAAAAGACATGCTATGATCTTCCAATCCCACCATTGGATGATTCTCTAATTTTGGCAAAATGTCTCCACTCCAATTGAGAATACAATTGTACGGTTACTTTCTAATATACTCCATTCTATTTCTGGTAGTATCAATCATAGGAGAAAACCCAGTGAAATCCAATGAATCCAGCTACAATACCCTGTGCAGTAAAGGGTTAATCCTTTGACACACTTGCGTCTATATAATGGACGATGAACATATTGTAAGCCTTCTTTTGACTACATCCTATACAGTTTTTCATCCATCCAAAATTTCCTTGGTTCTTGTGGTAGTTGACTACCATTTGTATAGTATGAATCTTCAAAATAAGATATTGTGATTTTTTTTAAATGACAAAATTGGTTTATGTCAAGTTTCATTCCTATTTCAAAAAATGAGACCTTAGCAATGATTTTCCAAAATAAATAGAATCAAATAATGGAAATTATACCATCTCATAGTGCATATTACCCCAAATTCTTTATAATAATTTTTTTTTTAAATAAAAAATTTGGGATTTTAAAGTGAATTTAAAAAGAAAACCTTGCAAAATTAATTAGAAGCTATTAATAAAAAAATATGATAAATCCAACCGTACAAATGTGATCTACACATGAGGTTTACAACTTTTCTTTATATATCAACTCCATTTTTGTGATTCATCAAACATTTTATAACACATCTTTGAAATCGATGGTGGATCTGGACGATGAAGGGTTAGACGATGAAGGGTTAATATAGACACCCAAACACCCAAACAATCTTTGATGACGAGTACATATTGAATTTGAGAATGTACAAGAGGGTCCAATAAACTCATGAATTCCCTATGTGTCCGTTTCAAGGAATTGTGTTTAAATCGCTTCACAACACTTATTTCTAGTGATCCACAACTAACCTTGTTCCCTTATGAGGACATAAATTTCACTGAGACATTGGTTATACATGTGTTCTCCTTGGAGTACCAAAATGAAAATGTAATGAAGCATCTCTCAGAGCCTGCACTTCCTGTACAAGAATCCCAGCCCTAACAAACACTAACAAAATGTAAAAGCAAAGGGACGGGCAATATGCTCCTCAGCCATAATATTATCTGTGTACAATCATATGGACAATTGTAATCGTAATGCTGACACAGGCAGGCGTCTACCCAACGTCTCTGGAATGTTAGAACTACAACTAAACAATTCTTAAAGCATGCTTAAGAATCAGGGAGCCTAGATTCAAGAATGAACAATGTATAAGCACCTCATGAAGACGACCTGTCCTAAGAAAAAGCTAGGGAGCCTAGATCAAACCCGAGGGACAAGCGAAACAAATGGAATTTAGCCGAGCGCAAGGGGCATCCATCACAAATTCTGTGATGGTAAGGGAAAAATTCTGCGAGCATCTCTGCTTGAGCCCAAGGAGTACCAGGAAATCTTAAGAGGGATAAAGCGACATTTACATCCTAACTATCTTCCACGAGAACAAAGAGACTGGCATGTGGGTGAAGGCCAGCCTCTTTGAGGGTTTGATCCCGCTTCTCTGGTCCATATACGACGCGAGGAAAGTTGGTCACCAAACTGTATTTGGTTGCATCAAGTATCCCCAACGAATCAACATAATCGTAGATTGCAGATACCTTGTTGCTGTTCTGGAATCGTCGCTCTTTCCTTTCACCCGTAGGCATGCGTACCAAAACCTGGCAAACAAATCAGTAGAACAGTATTGAGATTGACAACTGCACACATACAACTGGAATTGGACAAACGATCCAAAAGCAGCCTGATAATAGTACATTCCTTAACCCCCTAAGCGTCTAAAACGCCCAATATGGCCATCTGCATCACTGAACTTTGCAACGGTGGCATTTTCTCATTTTACCTCGGTTTTCTGATTGCAATACATCGTTTTAAAGCTCTTGTTCTATACTACAAGATCAAGAGCGTTCGATCGTGTCAAACTGAAGTCATTTTCTCACAAGCAGATGATTTGCAGCAGGGTTCCTAAACTACAGAAAATACACAGTGGACGCTTAGGGGTTAAGCGACAATTGACAGATTAAAAGAAGCAAAAGAGAATAATTAGAGTGCATACTTGAGTAACGTCAGGCCCTTTCTCGGGCTCTACACCCAGTGCCATGGCTTTCTCACGTCTTCGTTCCTCCAAGGCTGCCTCTCTTTCTGCAGCTTCTTTGAGTGCTCGAGCAGCAGCTTCTTCCTCCTCTCTCTTCCTCTGCTGCGCTTCTACCTCCTCCCTGGCTTTCCGCTCGGTTTCTTCTTGCCTTAACCGCTCTCTCGCCTGAACCATGTCAGGCCCAAACCCCAACATTGTCAGCCAAAGGTTGCAAAAACATACTTCAGCACATCATTACACAAAGAAGTCGCCGAAGGCACAAAATTAGATAGCCAAATAGCCAAATATACTTCAATGAAGTAGATGACGCAACCCTGAAGGTTTACCCACAAAGAGTCAATGAACCAGCTGCACATATGTGGAAGCAAAGTTTGATGCAATCAAAGTTGGATATGTCAAACTTCCACAAGAAGAAATGAGTAACACACCTGATCTGCTTGCAATGCAGCTTGGTAGGCTGCATCTTGTTCCTCACGCAGACGACGGTTGAGTTGTCGCTCCTCTTCCTCAACACGTGATGCCACTAAAACTGCACCTTGTTCCTCAACTACTCTCTGCAATGTATTCACCAACTCTTCCGCTGACCTGGGACCCTCCACCTGTTGCAAGTTCAGAATGACATAGAACAAAATTGTTTCAGAGACTGATAGAACTGATTGAAGTTGCTGAAAAAATTCACACTTCAAAAAATATGGTGCATCTAAAAGCTACGCGCGCACATAGTTAAAGGGCTACCCATTGAAGACTGCCACTATCAACGCCAGAGCCTTGCGAAAATAGTGTATAAAATGCCCATTATAGTGGAGAAATACGAAGTAGTTCACTAACCCCTTCCCCACGACTTGAGCATAACCCTATTCCCATTAAATTGGATTTCTGATGACAGGCCTCAGTATTCCTGAGACTGGCAACCTTAATGCAGACCTAACCAACACAATATGCTCACTTAGCACTTATTTACTAAAAATGTAAATTGAAGCACCTAAATCATGTATTGTAAGGAGTTCAGAAGCCAAACCTGCTGCAGAAGAGCTATTCGCTGGTTGGTGGAACCCATCACAACAGCACAGAACGGATAAGTGGATGCCTTGAGGCTATTGCTCATTTGAAATCCCTCGCTTGTTCGCACGTCCCCACCCCAAGCCACAAAATTTTCGTTCACAAATTGAACAACAGGCTCCGAACACAACGTCCTCTCACAAAACAAAGGCGTGTTTGCATGCTCAGGAGAGTGCAAATACACAAAGAGGAATTTAAATTGCTGGCCAGCAAGGCGCAAAGCCTCCATAAAACTGGTCCTTTCGAAATCCGGATGAAAATCTCCATACTCTTGCTCAAAGTTCCGCAAAAACTCTCCAGCCTCAGTGGTTCCAGATGGAACAGATGCACCGTCATCCCCACGCCGCTCAGACCCATTAAACCCCAACGCTCCCAGTCCCAAATTAACCATCCCTCCTGCAATCCACATTCCAAGCCCTACAGCACCGTATACAAGATTGAAACTGCCTCGTATAACTGAGAAGGGCAGGGAAACTACTCTCCACACAACATTAGGTCCTGGCCGGTTGCGAACAATGGGTAGTGCACCATGAGAGTCCCCAAGCCTGTCAAAAGTCGGAGGAGCGCCCTGGTATCTGTCATAATTTGATCTCGACGCCTGTGATCCATATAATTCCGAAGCTCCAAAATGAGCTGGGCTCACAGAGACTGGTCCAACTCCCCTTTCTAGCAAGCCAGTAGTCTCATCTGGGAGACGTTCCCAATCACCGGAGCTCCCTCCGCCAATACTTGGCTTAAATCCTCCATCTCCCTGCAAACCACAAGTAATCAATTAGGAGGAGAAAATAAGACACTTCCATAAAATCTTGCAAAACATCTGTAAATCCTGCATAGAACCACCTAGATTTTCAATATTCTGTCTTGACCAAGAGAGAGTAAAACAGAGCAAGATGAGAAAAATTTATTACAAAAAATGTTCAGTATATGCATTTTCAATAGCCAAGAGCATAATAAGAGCCCACGAAGCCGTGAGGGTCATCGTTAAGTAACAGTCAACATATCTTCGCAAATACAAAGGTTGCCATTCTCAAGTACTAGGGCAAGCAATCATCATTCTCCACTACGTGACTATTCCTCTCACCTTCAAAGCTTCACCCCAAACTAAACCAGCCCTAAATTAAAAAATGGAAATCAAGAAACGAACAAGAAAGAAGAACTTAATTGATCAAGAAAGAAGAAAATGACAAAGAGAGACAAGCATCATCCACTTTGCACAAATGTGCGCTAAAATAAGCTCAAATGATTATAACAAGATCATCTAAGCCTAATCCAAAGACAACAACAAGTTAGAAAATCGATATTAACCCCTAAGCGTCTAAAACGCCCAATATGGCCATCTGCATCACCGAACTTTGCAACGGTGGCATTTTCTCATTTTACCTCGGTTTTCTGATTGCAATACATCATTTTAAAGCTCTTGTTCTATACTACAATATCAACAGTGTCTATCGTGTCAAATTGAAGTCATTTTCACACAAACAGATGATTTGCAGCAGGGGGTCCAATTTTCCTACACTACAGAAAATACACAGTGGACGCTTAGGAGTTAAGGATCAGATAGTCTTTGATACATGTGTTCAGAGCTTGACATGTGGACATTGTCCAAGAAAGATTCCCAGAATATAAGCAATTATAGAGTAAGAGGATTGAGTGTAGACACAAGTTTCCATGGACAAAACATAGTGTGAACCAGAAGTCCAGAACTCAACAACATTCAAGTCGTACACTGACATCGCCGAGCAACTAATACACTCGCTATGCTTTTCTATCGAAAAACGAAAAAATTAATTAAAGAGCAGAAAGAAAGGCTTACAGATTTGTCCATCAGAGTGCCGACAGCGGCACCAAGATCCCACTGATGAGCATCAAGAATCTGCTCGGCAAGCAACGGATCGTCCACGCCCGTCACGTCCTGGAAGTATTGCACCTTGTCGCCCTGGCCCGAGCCTCCCGACGCGGAATCCGCCATCGCCGCTTGCTTCCGGTGCTCACTGCTCTACTCTATTCTCTTTCTCGTGCTTCCAGTTTCAAAGCCCGAAGTTTGATCACTCAGTCGGCAGCTCAAAGCTTCGCCAAATTAGTCGCCGAAGCTCTCTAAAAAATTCCGACAGTTTCAATACCACTTCGACACATCCCTTAACAGACGAGGGCGAAATTCCTGTCACATTGGCCCGTCAGAGCAGATTGCAGCACTAGAGCGAAACCCTAGAAAGGAGGGACAAGCGCGGAAGAACACAGCAACAACAAGCTTGTCTCAGTTCATTTGGTCTATGCAGTCTACGTCACGGTCATAGGGGTCAGTATGGCCCATGCCCGTGCCCTGCATGATATCTCGCGGTCAACCAAGCGCCGCACGGTTGTACCGGTATCATCTACCGTGGATGATAACTTATGTTAATGGGGCATTTTCAGTTACCTTTTGAATGAATGAAAACAACGAAGTACCTCAGATTACCACCAATAGGAAAATAGGCCTGTAGAAAAAGCCATTTTAGAATCGCATTCCAAAATTTTCCCGAGGGGGTTCTATCAAAAAGTAATTTAGTGTGTACTACATTGATTATCCCATTTATAGCGTGTGGTACTAATTCCCGAAGCACGCACTAGAGTTAACCGAAAAGAGTGTCTCAAAGTGGAAAAAAATCTTAAACTCATCTTAGACTTGTTTTAAGTTCAAAAAGACTGCAAAACCACCGTACCAGGAAGGCAGGGTCGGCAGAAAATAATTCCCCAAAAAAATGCCGAAAAAATTAATAAATTTATCAAGTATTTTGTCGAAATCAACAAAAATGCAGTCAACAAAAATCGTAGACAAAAAACAAAAGAAAACGTTTAGCCGCTAGTAAAATTCAATGTTAGTTATTAATAGCCGAATTTTTAATAATTGTTTTTGAAAGTGCCGACCTCCACTTTTTGAACTTTTATTAATTATTCGACACAAAAGTGCCGACCCTGCCTTCCTGGTACGGTAGTCTACAGTGAGTTGGAGAATAAGCTAAGGCAAGGCCCTCCTCCACCATGGGGTGTGGAACTCGTGACCTCCCCAATGCTAAAGGAGCGTTCCCACACATTCTCCCAAGCCAAGAGCCCCGACCATGAAAACTATTCATGAACAATGCTTGTCAGAAATTATAATTATAGGAAGAGAACTTCTCTTGAACTTCGCTTGAAAACCAGTTTTGTTTTTGAATAACTCTACTACTTTGCCAAATTTCAAAATTAGTGAGGGCTGAAATTTTTATTGAGTCGCTGAAATCTTCATATCATACTAATTTTACATCATAATGATATTTAGTATCATCTTTGTTAATTTCCTACACGCACTATAACCCCGCCCCTTCACTAAATGGGATAATCAGTGTAGTACTCCGTATGTTATATGTTGTTGCCACAACTTAGTGACTTTAGTCTATGTTAAATCTTCTTTGTTGTATTTTTTTGATGGAGTTTGTTTATAATCGTTTATATTGTATCATTGGCAATTTTATTTTATTTTTCACAAGAGAGAGTAGCTTTGGTCCGAATGAAGAATTTGTTGGGGGAAGTGCTACCAACTTGGCTACCAGGACCAAGATGGCACATGCTACCCTTGATGCCCTCTTTTGAGGGTAGGCTCTATAGTCATAAAAGTAACATGTGACAAGAAACAAGTAAAATTTGCATTTTGATTGGGTTTGTATGTTTATGTGGGGAGTTTGTGTGTTGGATGGTCACTCATTTAATTCTTAAAGGACCAACCGTCCATTTTTTAAACGATGAACCGTTATCATCTACTTTTTCTCATCCATCATGCTATTTTTGCAAGGAAGATAAATACAACAAAATTTTATAGGAAGATAGCTTTATGCATGTGTGATCCGATTAGAAAGGAGATGATTTGTGAAATTTTTATACCTCTTTTCATGCTGGAGCAATTTACCAAAAATTTCAAGTATTTTAGTCTAAATGTGCTCTTGAAAAAATAAACTCATAAAATTAAGCAACCTAAAAATCTCCAAATTCACTACACTGAGAGTATTACACTTCAACCCATCACAACAAATTTCATCTACAAACTGTCAATACCTTATTCGTAATTGAATTACAAAATAATTTTGAATTTCAAGTTTCGAATTTTATACAAAAATGTTGGTGATAGAATTTGCAGATCTAACCATATGGATAGAATCTAAAATTAATTATGTATAACTTTTATTCATACATCAAGTTCAAAATATCCCGTTGCATTTTGTGATGCATCTTTGCAAAACTGTTGAATTTAGAGAGGGGTGAGGACGTTTAGGGGTTAACCCCTAAAGGTTCTCACATGTTTTGTAAAAATCAAAGCCCTTCAATCTGCATATTTGAAATATCACATTGTATGATTTATAATTTTCATAGATAATCATCAACATTATGGAGGTATGACAAATATTTCAACATGATTGGAAAATATTTTATATATTTTAAAAAACTATCATGTAAACAAGATAAAATTCAAAATATATATATTTTTGACAAATTTAATATCAAAAATTATATTTAACGTAGATAAAAGTTATGTTGACAAGTAGTTAAAAATGAAAGTGAAGAAATTAAAAGAGACACATGATTGGAGCATCATTAGAAAACCCTTTGTATTTTGGACACTTGAATAACTTTCTTTCATGACAATGTCCCGGACAATGTCGAAAGTTTTTTAGAACCTTTTATTGTTGTTGCCTTAATATACTAAGGACCTTGAAAATAGAACTTTTGACACCAAGAATTTTAGTAGGGAATCATGATTGGATTGTTTAAAACCATATAAAAGAGAATAGAACTTAAAATGGCTATGTCATTTTAAATTATAATGGATTCCCATTAAGCTCCCTTTTGATGCCTCTTTAGGTTTCATTTCTAATTTTCCTAAACTTGATTCTTTGGATCAACATTGACAGATTATTGTCTTTTGATGAAAATTCAAAATGGCTCGTCTAAAACCATCAAAAATTAAAAAATGGCTCTCTTTGGAAATTTCGCTTTTATTCATAACATTCTTGAATAGAGAAGATGGGTTCCTCTTACTTTGTCCATAAAATGAAAACTCTTTAATAAAATAAAATATCTATCTCTTAATTAATACGTTCAATCTCAAGGGGTTTTATAAAAGATATTCCTCTATAGTGAAGGAGACCCAAACTATTTTATTTGAGAATGCTATATTGAACTTTCTTCTTTGAATGAGTATTATTTGATAAATGCAAGGTTCGTGAAGATTTGGAAAGAATTAACAATAATACTCTCTATTTTGAAATCATTTGGTGAGTCATGGGCTCTAAATGTATCAGTTGTTGAATTTGTTTAGTGGTCCCAACCAATTAAGATAGACACATGTTATTTATTATTTATTTCTATTATGAAGTTTGAAAATTCAACCAACCAAGTGTCAATTTTGATCGGTTAATATGTAATTAGAAGTCAATTCTCCCTATTCATTAGATAGATAATTCTACTATCCATTAGGGGAAATGTGGGGTCCCCAAAAGGCCCTCTAAGGCAACCCGGGTTAGGTGAACAAGCTGCCCAAACACCCCTCCCATTGGTGACGGTCGCTGCCCACTGACAGTGTCGGAAGCCGCAGTGTTGGCAGCGTCGATTGGCTCAACCCACGGAACTGCACTGCTGGCAGCGTCGTGGCACCATTGGTGCCAGCGTCAAAAATGTGCGGGCACCACTGCAATTTTTCTGCACATGAGAAAACCAAAGGCCTTTTGGAGACCCCACCTTTCTCCTAATGTTATGAACTTTGGTGTGGGATTTGAAACAAAGAAAGTGGACTCATAATAGAGCTCGAGAGTAGGAGGTATCATGGCGCTTTTGAGAAGTTGATTTTCTGAAGATTGAGAATTTAGGAATAGAATTCAGGAGCCAATCGTGGCCATTCTCCACGTACTAGGCTGTTACACCCCTTGAATGCGTGTAATGAATGAGAATAGTAGCGAACTGGGGGAATTGACTTGTGGTAGTCAATCTCAACGCGAACACGCGACTAGTAGCCGGGATGAAAACTTCTCTATGGAGAATCAAAATCACACCTATTCTTCACCTTAGGCGGGACCTCAAGAAGAGAAGAATGAAGTTTCTCAATCTTTATAGAATGGGCCTCTACAATTCAAAAAGAAAGGGCTATGTACCCATTCTTTGAAGATTGAGAATGAAAAGAAAGCGTCGTGACAACCTCTAGTAACACTTGTTTTAATAAAAGTGCATGTGCCATATAAAAAGTGCACATGCTGAAATTTTGTATGTTTGAAGAAAATATAGTCATATTTTACCTATAAAGTGCCAAAATTGACTGTACATATTAAAAAAAATGTAGTGTAAATTTTAGAGGGGGTTTGGTATGTTCCCACCCCCCTCCTTAAAATTAAAAGAAATGTAGTGCGAATTTTAAAGGGAGGTGGGTATGTTCCCACCCCCCTCTTTTAATAAAAAGAAATGCAGTGCACATAGCACTAAAAAATAGCGCACATGGCTATGTGCACTTTTAATGAAACAAATGTTTAGAGTGGAATTTTGGAACCAACTGCCATTAGAGAAAGTCTAAACTTTGAATTAGGCGCCCAAAGGATGGGTACAAGGGGGTCTCACAATTTTTATTTATTTTTGTACTACATGGCTTTTTCTCCTATCTCCGCCCAGGGGAGGCTAGATGTACTTAGAGTCCTTCACGAAATTCTAAAATAATATCGTTCTAAACACTTCGTGCTACTCGTGATTGGACGCTACTATCCTTCATGAAATTTACACAAATTGACTCCCAAAGTCTATCATGAAACCTACTCTCCCCAAACTCAATATTTAGTTTCATTGGTAACATGATATATAACATTCAGTAGCATGCACTATCCCTGTCTTGGCTCTACAGTAGATGGTGTGGATTATTCCACACCCAACACTTATTCATTAGTAGCTAAGAGAACAAGTGGAAGCTCAGGGCCTCTTTACACTAGAGGCGAGAAGTCATGAGGAGAGAAATTTCAGCCAATGGGAGGCCTAGAAACCGAAAAGACCTATTTCTCATTGGTTGAAATTTCTTTCCTCACGGCTTCTCGCCTCTAGTGTAAAGAGGCCCTCAAGGTGATGAGCAAAGTGCATGAAGGAAAGGCAGTGGGCATAATATTCAGTAGCCTTTCAAGAGGGTGCCATTTGGTTTCATCCGCCTTTATATATGGAGTGACCAGTAATTTGTAATTGAATGGACTATTGAATCAAATAAACAACTACAAAACACTGTTGAATTGTAATTGAGTGAGTGCTTTTGATTACTATTCACCATGGTTGATTGCTCTTGCTTAATGCCACCTGCCCTATAGCTATTGATGTGATGTGGAATATCCCACATCATTTCATTTGGGGGATGAAATGATGTGGGATATTCCACATCATTCTGTTGGGGGGAAGGCAGCAGTCACACAAGCTACTCTAAATAGTGTATTTAGTGTGAGATACACTAATTTACATAAACATGTTGTAAGTTTTTACTGTTGACCAATTTTTTTACCCTCTATATTGGTCAAGATGGGGATCTTTCAATAGTATTGGAATCAATGTCTTTGGTAAAATTTTTTGTCGAGAGTAAAAATCTATAACATTTTCAAATCTTATAATTATCTCACGCTAAATACACTATTTAGTGTACTGAATGTTATGGGCATGAAGGCTGCTGAACCGCCTGAATGTTACAGAATGTAGGGGCCTTTTTGAGGGTTCAGATTTTTCTCTATTATATAGCCCTAAAATGCTGTTGAATAACTGCACGGTACCGACAATTAAAAAAAAATGATTGTTGCATGACAAGACCGAGTCTCACTCCCAAACAATCCTCCTAGCTACGGTCCTACCAGTGCCACACTTGCGATTCCCTGACTGTTCATCCAAGCCCTCCCCTCCCCGGGTCCCAGTCTGTCTGCATTCTGCAACCGAATGCACAAACTCCAACCGATTTCCCCCTCCAAGAATCCCACTCCGCGCACTTGTAACGCTCAGCTCAGGAATCGTGCCCGCAGCTGCTCTTACCAGCTTCTTCTTCTTCATTCATGGCTGGAGCTCCCTGTTTACCGACAAGTCCTCTTCCGGCATTCTTAATTACACTGGTGTTACTGTTGTCGTAGTAGCATTTCGAAGCCAATTATTCATGCTCCGGCGCTTTCTCGCTGCCATTACCCAAGTGCCAGAATGGGATAGCAAACCGGAACTTGTACGATTTCCCAGTTTAACAAGTATGCTTCTTTTTCCAGAACATGTACTGTCCGGGTTGTTGGATTTGTCGATCAGAACCTGCACTCTTCTGTCTGTTCCGAAATAACTTGTATGGATAGTGGTTGCTTTAGTATAGTGTAAAATCCACCTGCTCGAAAGAAGGAATTTAGTTTTTGTATTTGCTCCCATTTTGGTGTTCAACAAACGGATTCTTAGTTCAGTAAGATTGGATGGAAGGTGATTAGCGCAGTGAAGAAATAAAGGTGGGCGCTCTATCTGTCATAGAAGTATGAATAGTGGTTACTTTAGTATAGTATAAAATCCACCTGCTCAAAAGAAGAAATGTAGTTTTTGTATTTGCTCCCATTTTGATATTCAACAAACAGATTCTTAGTCAGTAGTCAATCCATTAGATTCAGTAAATAGACTTGAGATCGATGTGTGGTATGACCAAAATCATATTACCAAATGTGCACGGCATAGACTGAAGATGTGTGATTTGGTGATGTGCAGGAGGGAGGCGATTGAGGGTTCAATAATGGCGAGGTTCACCGACAGGACATGGCGGTACTTACAGGGAGGTGATGAGCCATTGATTGATTGATTGATTGATTGATTGTCCGGCTAGAAAGAACTGAAGCTTCTTCATTAGATCGATCAGTGAGCAGCGATGGGGAATTGTTTCCGGCGATGTGCCGGAAACGATTCAGATTCCGATTCTGGCTATGGCGGACAAGATCATGGAGCTTCCCGTCCGGGTTCCGTTACGTATACCGTTGTGGGGTTTACGGCGGTGGCTCGAGATTTGCTTGAATTTGAAACCACCAACAAGGTATCATGCATGTTCTTTTAAATTTCTTTTTAATGATTTTCCAATTGATGATGTTGTTGTTTGCATGAAATGAATTTAGAATCAACAATGTCAAATTTTTACATCTATTCTAGGTGGGAAAGGAAAAAGGAAAAGAGGATTCCAATGTACCAAAGAATGTTTCATTTAGATATTATATGCAAAGTTACAAAGGTTTCTTGAAATTGTGCTAGTTCTTGTTGTTACACTTGTCAGTCTTTTCTACATGTTCTTGTTGGCAAACAAAAGAGGGTTCTGATGCACTAAAGAATGTGTCATTTGGATACAATATGCAAAAGTTACGAAGAATTGAAATTTTGCTAGTGAGTACAGTTCCTAGTGTTATATTGGAGTTATGTTCTTGGTAGGAAAAGAAAGAGGATTCCAACTCATCAAAGAGTGCATCAATATACAAAAGTTTTGAAGGGTCAAGTTTGCTAATCATTTGCTCTTGTTGACAAATGAAAGAGGATTATGATGCACCAAATAATGTATCATTTGAATATTGTATGCAAAAGTTATAAAGAATCAAGATCTTCTTGGTAAACGATCCAAAACTACCCACTTGATCAAATATTGAGGTGGTGTATATCTTTTTAATTAATATATACCTTTTTATCTAAGATTTTAGAGATTATTTGCAAACCAATTGACTGTGACGAATCTTGTTTTTGTGGCAGTTACCAGCCGTATTAGGCTACTATGTTTCAGCAAATAAAGCCACACAAAGAATTTGGTGAGCTTGAAACAATCCACAATCTCAAGAATTCTTCTTCTTCATTACAAGATTTTTTGCACATTTGGTCTCTAAGTTTCATTCAGTTTTCAAGTAGTTGACCATCTATATGTAAAAAAAAACAGTTATCAAATTTTTGAGTCTATATCAACAAGGTATTTTCTATTGTATAATACATGTATCATTGTGCAAAATTAAAAAATTCTAAGGATGAATACGAGTCTTGGAAGCCAAATGACTGGTTTTTTTTTTTCCTAATAGTATTACTACAATGTCATTTGATTTTATCCTAATTTTTCCATGTATGCAATATCCTCATACACTTAACAAAGATTCAGAGTCTGTTTGTGCCAACAAAGTATTTTGTCATGTAGTACATCTATCATCATGCAAAACCAAACTTTTCTAGGAGTTGTGAAAGAGCACTATAAGAAAACTTGGTAAAAAAAAAACTGCACAAGTTTGTCATGTGCAATTTTTAAACCACCCTAAACTACATGTAAAACATGTGCAGAATCTTCATTTGCTCACTGCGAGTGCAATTTTTTGAATTAAGAGGCACATAATGTACCGTTGGAAAGATCTCAAAATTGCACATGACAAACTTGTGCAGGTTTCTTTTAACAATTTTTTGTATAGTGAAGTGAATACAAGGAAACTAAGAGTCTTGAAAGCCAAGTTTCTTCTAATATTATGAATGTTATGTAGTATTGATTCAGTTGTAAATGCTTCCGTGTATATGATATATTTGACTTAACCAAAATCAGAACAGGTGATCTGACCCCCAAATTATTAGGAAACTAGAGTCTATGTCCTCTTTGAGTGTAACCAAAATCAATATCAAATAGTGAACTCAACATCCTCCAACTTCAATTTTAGACATGAGCTCCAAGTTGTCAGAGCCAACTAATCAAACCAGTCACCTAATTATATCTCAAGTTTACCACATGCCTTGCCATTATTTCAAATTGGATGTGGTCCATCGCCTCCAAGCCTTGGCTCTCTGTGAACTCACCTTAGTCTCAGTTTTACCTCCTTTGTAACGGCAAAACTAGTTCACACTCCTTTCTATTTTGGATTCTTTGAAAACCATGCCAGTTTGCATGACTGCCTTAGATACGGGTCAGACTCACCTCACCTAACATGTATTCTCTCTTCTTTTTGGTTAACTGTATTGCTTTTGTTGTTAAGGTTTGCGAAACTTTTGGCTGCTTGGAAAAGGGCAAATCCAGCTCCAGCAACTGCCGAAGCGGTTGCTGTCTTGATTATCCAGACACTTCAAGGCCACCACGACATCCGGGTAGGTCTCATGTTCATAGATTTTGACTTTTGGAGTTGACTTTATAATCGGGGTCAAAATGGCAAGATTTCCTATTTTTAGAAATAAGCTTCAGTTTACAGGGAATCTTAGAATAATAAGCAAGGGAAGGTGGGTCCATTGAGGCTTCAGTGTTTTCTACAAAGCTCTGATTATTGTGATCGTAACTGTGTTTGTAAAACATCAGAAAAAATTGCTCAACCTTGTGTTCTGTTTCACCCAACTTGACTAAAAATCCGCCATTTTGTAATCGACCCAATTTCTTTTTCATGGCTTATTAGCTGCCTTGCTTGATATTGACTGCGATAATGTGGTGAAAGTCTTAGACAGGTATACACCAATAGTACCAAAATATATCTTGCATACACGTACGACATCTAGAAATCTCTTAGATCTAATGGCAGTGTGATGGCCTGATATGGGTATCCCCTCCAAAAATAGTGTGATTTTCGAGAAATATCTTTTTGGTAAGAAAAAAGCATACAAAAAATTAGAGGGTGTTATAGGCACCATGGCTGCAACTATATACATGATGTTAAAGACGGAATTTCTAGCACACATAAAATGAGTTAAACATATGTCACACTGTGTGAGACGCGTAAAAGTGGTACCCATATCAGGCCATTCCCGGCACTGAAGAATAGTAGTGGTATTGGGTTCCCCCACCTTAGAAAACTATTTGAGGGAGAGTTCAGTTTAATGTTTCCAATGATGTGCGTGTTTTCTCTTGCAGGGATTGCTGACCTTTTATCGTCTCCCTTGGCGAGTAGCCGTGCCAGCCAGTCAACCGGTGCCTGATGTGATAGAATCCGAAGAAGTTGGTGGAGCATGGCCTGCAGATGTACAATTTGAAATTCACACTTTACCGGTATGCATTGCTGCTTTCTGAAGAATCTGCTTGTTTTTTTTTCCAAAAATCTCTTTACACATCCATTTTTAACACTTGTTTCGACAAAAGTGCATGTGCCATATAAAAAGTGCACATGCTGAAATTTTGTATGTTTGAAGAAAGTATAGTCATATTTTACCTATAAAGTGCCAAAATTGACTGTACATATTAAAAAAAAATGTAGTGTGAATTTTAGAGGGGGTTTGGTATGTTCCCACCCCCCTCCTTAAAATTAAAAGAAATGTAGTGCGAATTTTAAAGGGAGGTGGGTATGTTCCCACCCCCTCTTTTAATAAAAAGAAATGCAGTGCACATAGCACTAAAAAATAGCGCACATGGCTATGTGCACTTTTAATGAAACAAGTGAAATTAGTACTGTTATGTGAGCTCTTACAAACATACGTATGTATCAGAAGTTGTGCTATTTATCTACACTAGTGGATTGAGTGTGTGAGAGATCATCGGAGGAGTGTCCAAATGATTGCAATTAATCTCTTGCACACACATTCTAGGAGTGTCATGTGAGCTCTTCCAAGCTGCATAATTATATATCAAAAGTTGTGCATTTAACCTTCAATTGTGTGCAGTTATCTTTGTTAAAACTTGAAATTGACATGTATTCCCAGGTTAACGAAGACACAGTGGGAGATGGAGACGGATTCACTGTGTTTGTGGATGTCAATAAGGATGCCAGAGAGACGGAAAATCTGCCAACAGAGATTGTGGATGCTGTGAACAGACGACGAAACGCCCGGGCACAGAAGAATTACAAAGTTGCAGATGCTCTGCAAAAACAAATTGAGGATGGAAATTACAAGTCTGTCCAAACTCTTAACACCAAGTTGAGCCTCATGTGTTTTTAATAAATCGCTTTTGAGTAGGTCATATAGTTGCTTCCTTTTGTTCAATTTTTATTTTTTATTTTTGACTAACACATGCTATGTTTTTTTTTCTGTTCATATTATTCACAAATCCTTGGTTCTTTAGGGGTTAATTAATTTTATCCAGATGCTTAGAATATTTGTTTCTTTACAAGAGAGAAAGAGTGTAACTTTGGGCCAACGTGAATGAAGAGTCTGTTGTGGGAAGTGCTAGTTGGCCACCGGGACCAAGTTCGCGCCTTACTAATTGAGGTGCTCTCAGGGTGTTTGATGGAAAGGATGGTGGAGCTCCGTGTTTAGCGCACAAGTATAAGATCCGCTTGAGGTAAGTAACTCGCCTTTCACCAAATCAGAATGTTAAAAGTGCACATGCAATGTGCATATTAATTTTGCATTTTGAAAAAAAATATTGCAAAATAAAAAGGTCGATAATCATCAATCCCCTTCAATTCATAGTATAAACTTCAAAAATTGCATGATAAAAGAGTTGGCAATCGCCAACTTCAGAGCTCAAATTCTTAATCATAATTTTATGCCACGTGCAATTTTCACATTGCATGTGCACTTTTATTAGAAGCGGCGTTATCAAGTGTGATTTTTAAATTTTGATTTTTTTTTTTTGGATACGTCCAGTTGTATTCTCTTTTGAGGTTGATTCGTTAGCGAGGTCAATTCATTCTCATTTTCATGTTGCACAGGGGTGTGGATGCACCAGAGATTGGTCAACCGTATGGCGAGGAAGCGAAGGTAGTACTCAGGGATCTTGTGAAGGATAAGCAGCTACTGATTCATGTGTACAATACCGACAAATGGAAAAGAATTGTTGGAGATGTTTATTGCAATGGCAAATTCATTCAGGTATCATTTCACACTCCATCTTTTTGTGTTCGTATGATTCTTTTACAATGTCTTTGAAACTATATAATATTAGTGAAAAACCTTGTTGATGGCTGCTTGTAACGTGTATGTACATGGATATTACTGGTTTAGGATATTATGTGAACTACATGTAGTGGATTCCCCTCATGTGTGAACGGGGACATTATTAAGCCACATCCATAGGGATCCCTACGACTCTTGACCTTCATTCATTACCTCTAATTCTCTTTAATTAACTTTAGCATGGGGTGAGCCTATGGATAAAGGGGGCTTCCCTTATGGGTTCTATGGTGGGATGGTTTATGCTGTCTTTGTTGTCGCGCTCTTTGTGTTGCTTGGTTCTATTTTTCGCATCAAGCTTTACACTCTTTGAACAAAGAAGGGAGGAAAAGAATGTGAACATTTAAGATTGTATTGTTGAAACTATGTAATGAAGGTTGCTACACTGATATCACTATATACTGTGGCCCACGGTATTTTGGAACGGCCACACTAATAATTATTTTTTCAAAATATTGTGGTACAATTCATCCAAATTTGATGAAAAATTTGTTCAAATGGATGAAACATTCCAAACGAGAATTTGTCCAAATGGATGAAACATTCCAAACGAGAATTTGTCCAAATGGATGAATGTGCCCACAACAATTATCCACCCACAGCATATGGTGATTTCAGTGTACTCAAAAGCAAGCAAGTGCTATAGTAAGCCTACAGAGCCTCGTGCAGTGTGTAGTGTAGCTGCTTGTTGGAGTGTAGAATGACATCAATTGGGCCTTTCAGGACCCTTTCAGGACCAAGAAGCCTCAATAGGGCCTCATGTTTTTTTAAGTAGTTTTGAGTAGGTTCTATGTGGACTTTCTTTGTTCAAATTTGTTTGTTTTTTGACCAACATATGCATTGTTCTTCACCAATTCTAGTGATATATAATTCAGTCTCATATGAATTGTTTTTTTCACAATATGATCAGTTGAATTTGACATTTAAAACCATGAATCCTTGGTCCTTTAGGGTTTAACAGTAAAGTTTGAAATGGGGTTGATTTTCTAGGAGAAACTTCTGAAGAAGGGAATGGTATGGCATTTCACGCGCTACGATCAACGTGAAGCTTTTGCGAAGGTATAGATACCTCAGAAACTGGATTACAAGCTGCAGTAGTGCTAGGTGGTTGTGAAGTAAGTATTTGGAATCAAAGTATTTATTAGGAAGAGACTAAATTATGGTTCAAAAGTTCAATAGATATGAAGTTGAATGAAAATGAAATATCATGTGTTACAAGCAATAGTAGTATGTTGGGACCCATCACTCAAAAAAATGTATTTATTATGTTTGATAGAATCATAACGTTTTTGAGCTTGTTCCTTTTCCTTCTCTACATGAAAAATCATGAATTGAAGGTGTGTAGTGCTACTATGGAGGTGTCATTCCTTATTGTTGAGGAATGATGCCTGTAGAAAAGGGATCAATTCAAGAATATTATGATTATGACATATAGTATAAAATAGTAACAAAGTTACAAGGCCAAAGAATTGTTTAGTTGGGATTGTATGAAAAGACCATATAAAATTTATGCACTTCTATTCATTTCTATTTGAGATAAAAGACACATGTGATTAGCCACTTGTTCTCACATGATTTACAACCTTGTTTGGTTTGTGGAATTGAGCAGTGGGAGAGGGATGCAAAAGCTGCTCGTCGTGGCTTATGGGCGGACGCTAACCCTGAGGAGCCTTGGGTTTATAGAAAAAGGATGCCTAGGAGATTTAACAACAAGGGGAACCGGTCCTTTAGGAAGAGAGGTGCATAGGCATTATTTTATATTTAATATGGAAAGATGCACACAATACTGTACATAGACCAATGACGGTGCTTTTTGTACCATAAACTCTAAAACCCCCTTTTACATTACTTCTAGGTGCATGGTAGAAAATAGTATGAAACCTTTGGAGCTTGAAAGTCTCTAGGGGTTGTCATAGTTCTTGATTTTTGTTTGAAGTTTGATTCCAAATCTGACCCCATGTGATTTTGAGACATAGAATCTTATCTCAAAGTAAGCGTGAAAGATGGCATTTAGAAGAAAGCGGTTTTAGAATTTCTTTTCAAAACTCTACAAGGGGTTAGTGTTTTCGAAAAAGAAAAATTGTAAAACTACCTAAGTGAGGGAGCTCTCCATGGCAACCATGGCCTTCAATCATCCTTCTATTTGTGCTTGATGGGAGTTTGTGGTTGATTTCAGTCAACGTGGATGTCGCCTTCAGCAACCTATGTGAGTCATGTGCCAAAAGAAAAAGGAAAAAATCTTGTTGTGTCCAATTTGGTAACAAACATGCACATTGCCATGCAACAACAATGTTAATTTTTGATGGGTCCCCTTGCCTTTTGTTTGATATGCTTTGTTTTGGGTTGTCGACGGGCAAAATTTGAAAATGACAGGTTTGAAATTGTTTTTATTAAAAATGTTAAGATGAAGCACCTACAGCAATGCTAAATTTTTAACAACAATGAAAGTTGAATAAATCTTCTTAATTAGAATGTAAGTGGATACGAAAGTGGATGGTTTTTGGATAGAAGCGATTATGGGTGCACATATCTTATGCATTCCTTTTTGCCTTTCCTTTTTTGCTTTCTATTCATATAATCTTTTTAACTCAAGAGGTTCCTAAACTTTTCCTTATATATAATCCATTTCAAAAACTAACATTCTTCATTACAAATTTAGAAGGGATTATTTGGTTATAACATATTTTTTTATCAAATTTCTAAAGAAGTATGTTAAAAAGACAAATTTGATGTACCAATGAGAGACTTGAAGGTACATCATATTTTTACAATAATGGAACAATTGTGTTGAAGTCCCAGATATATAGAAAATCCAGTCCTCTTTCGCGGCCGGCGTGAATAAAGTGTCTGTTCGTCTTGACAATGAGCCAATGCCCACCGGGCAAAGGGACATTGGTACAAGACTACTCTCCTTTTCCGAGAATAGACACTTTAGTAACCAGAAACTTGTAAAAGTAGTCCACAGTAACCATTAGCAAGTAATTACGTCTTTGTTATAGTATAAGATGAGGTTTATTGTGTTGGTGGTCGCCAAGTCATGTTTCCTAGGTTGGTTGGAGAAGGACGTTTGTGTTACAATTATACGGTCCGGGTTCGATTCCCGTTGAGTCCGTCTGAGCGTTTAATGTGATATACATGACTTGGTGCTGCTAGTGAGTTTATCATAGGCAGGAAAATTGTACCAACCAACCGGCCCCTACCCGCTTTCCTGAAACAAGTGGTGACATCGTGCTAATAAATAGTGGTCTTCACCACTACCCCCTCTTTTATTCTATTGGTATTGATTGGTTGTTTTCTATTCGTCTTTTATGTAAAAGGATTGATCCAACATATTGTATAGCAATAATGTTTATTGCTTTGAATGTGTGTTTAACAGAAGTTTCAGATAGTTTGAATTTTTTTTTCGAGTTGTTTCATTGACGGGATGTGCGTAGTTCCTCTAGCTCCAGCCGCGATGACTATAAGTGGATCTACTTTCCAACCTTGTTGAATGATGTTATTAATTAATGGTTGGTATTTTTGAATTTTATTGTTAATTGTATCTTGTGAGAATCTGTCATTTCTGTATGTGAATTCAATAAATTGTATCGTGAGGTTGTCTGCTGGGTTTAGTGGTGGAGTACTTTGGTGTGGAAGTTCTTTAATACACAAAAGATCGGGTTTGAATCTAGCGTTGCAGTGGCATCTTTGTTGTCTACATGTACAGGGTAGGAGCCATAAGGGGACTGTATTTTCTTGTGAATTGTTGTTAAAGGTCCCTGCATTCATGAGGATGTAGCATCTTGATTTTTGTGATGATAAAATTAGTTTTCTTAGTTCCCATATTGCTTTGTTATGTCTTTTGGTTCTAAAGGCATGTATGTGGTGTTGATTAGTACATTTTAAAAGTACATGGAGCCATGTATCTGCATCAGAGGAGTTGCAAATCGGGCATGTAACAAATGGAAATCTTTCTATGCCAAAAAATAGTTGTTTTCTAGCATTGCCCATGTATTGTCCAGTTCGAAATTTTAGTAGGCTTGTTTTTTGTGAATCTGTTATTGCAGGGTTAGACCAAAAATTATTGGATATTTCATTATTTATGTCAGGGTTCATTGTCCATTTGCTAATGTTGGGGAATTGTTCTGCCATTATTTCTAAGTTGTTTTCACGGTCGTGTTTAGTGATGTATGTTTCAAGGCATCTGACAGGGCCTTTGTCAGGTCGCTTTCTTGGTCCAGGCCATGTGTCTTTTTGAAAGTAGTATGGTGTAGTGTGTGCAAACTCACATGATTTGGCAGCGAATCTATATTCCTTTTTAGTGCCATTTTTTGCAAGTTGGTCTGCTTGCTCATTTCCGTCAATGTTTGTATGTGCTTTGACTTTATATATTGTAGTAGGTTGTGTTCAGCTTTTTAACATTTCTACCATAGATGTTAATATGGATTTTTCAGCATGGTTGTTATGTTGGGTTGGATGGTTTATTTGTGTGTTGAGTACATATAGACAGTTGAGGCAGTCAGTGAATATGTGTGCTGGTTCATTCGAGTATTTGGTAGTAATTAATTTGAGTGTTTTATGTATGGCCATTAGTTCGGCCCTAAAGCTGGTTTGTAGTCCAGGTAGTCTTTTTGATATTTGTACTTCTGCTTTTGTTGGGTTGTAAATTCTGTAACCAGCTTTTTCTTTCTTCCAATGCCCGTCATCATCTTGTATAGGTGGGACAAAAGATCCGTCGGTGTAGTAGCTATATTGTGGTGGGAACTTTAATGTAGTGTTTATTTCGTAGTTTGGTAGCGGTGGTATGTGTATAGTTGACGGGTTCATATGAGGTGGGTAGAGTAATTTATTCCATTTGGCGTTTTTATTTACGGGTGTGTCACGGGGCGTGGATGGAGCCTTTTGTATGTGGTATTGTGTTATTTGTAGATTTTCGATTATTGTTTTAATTGTGTATATTTGGTTGGGTGTGCCAATGCTGTGGTTTTGGTGGTGAATACAAAAGATGTGTATTGCTAGTGGTTCTATCCGTGGTTTGTTTATGTTTTGAGGGATTGTTGGTTCGTCGTATGAAATGGTATCTGCAGTAAAATGGGCTATAACATGCGTGTCAGGAAATGGTCCAGTATGTGGTGAGTAATTTTGGTACCAATGAATGTCCGGTATAACTAGTATTGTGATGGTGTTTGGGTCATTTTTGGCTGCTAATCTTGCCCAATGTATTGCTTGTTGGGCCATTTCTTCATTGTGTGGGTGGGCGTAACCAATTCCTTTCCATTTATATTGAAAGGCGGTGCCGAGTCATCCAAAAACTTTGTCTCTTGCGAATGGGGAGTAGAATTGTGTAATGTGTGTAGAACATGTTACTGGTGAGGAAAAATATGAATGTGAGATGTTGAATGTTTTTGTGATAGAATCAAGGAGACATTGTGGGAGAGTGTGTTGTGATGCTTTTAGTGGGTCTTTTTTTCGGTATTTTATAATTATCTCTTTGATAGAGCCATACTTCTTCTGTTTCAAATGATTGCGTATGAAGCACTAGACCATGTGTGCTATAAATGGCTTTGTTGTATTGTTGCCATAGCCATTTTAGTCTGGTGGTTGGGATGGTGATGAGGTGTCTCCCGGTGTCTTCGTATATATGAGTTAATTCGTTTTGTATTTGTATAGTGTTTTTCACAGTGGTTATGTCTTTTTCTGGGTTGCATTCTATTACTGAGATTTGAGTGTGTGGCATTATCGTAGGTGGTGGTATAAATCTTGTATCTCTAGTTTGTGCAGGAGTGAAATGTGTATTTACAATGTTCTTGTAGTAACTGTGCTGATGTCTTGTGTAGTATTCTTTTAGTAGTTTGATGTTGTGTTCGATTACTGGGGTTGGTTTAGTGGAAATAGTTCACGTTGTGGCATCCATTTGTTATATGTTATGTTGTTTTGTAGTGACCATTGGCATAGGTATGTATTATATTTTTTTGTTATTTTATATTTATCTTTTGTTTCGTTTGATTTGTGGTTTAGTATAATGTGTATGGGAAATCTGAGTGAGTTATTTTTGATGTTGGGGGGTGGATTGGGTTGTTGTAGTTGTTGTGGTAATGGTGGGTGTAAGGGACTTTTCGGTATTGTGGGTGTTAGTTCTCGATTGTCTGATATGTATCTTGCTTTGAGTGTGCGGGCTTGTGGGTGTCTATTACATGGATTTGGGTAGTCTTGATTGCAGCTTGAGTAGCAAAAAAGCTGTTTTGCTATGTTTAGTGCGCTTTTTTCTAATTTTGTTGGAATTTTATAATAAATTTGGAAGTCCTTTGGTGACATTAAGTTTGTGCCATTGGGAAGGGAGATGTGTTTTATTTTTTGTATGTTGTGAGTTAGGAGTTTATGTAGTAGTTTAAGAGATAGCTCGGGGTTTAATTGTGGTAGTTCTACTATGGCACGTGATCTTCATTCTAGTTCTAGTTCTGTCATATGGAGCTGGAAGTTTTCTTCTATGCTTTTGAGGTGAACCCCTCCTTCCTTTTTCATAAGAAATAATGTTCGTGTAGTAGGCGATCTGATATAGTCATGGTATTTGATTCTTGGTATGTCCTCTGCGCCTCCGTATTTGGCTAGTATATGTTGTATGAGTCCTTTATAGATTATTCCCAGTCTTCCGGGGTTATTTAGTGCATTTCTAAGTTGTTCGCTAATACATCTTAGATAGGCATTTTTTTAGTGAGAAGGCTTCTAGTCCAAATAGATCATGTGGTAGCTGGGTTATTATATTTGCTGTGCATTTTGGTAAACCACAAATTACTTTTTGGATTCCAATAATCTTTTTATCTAATTTCTTGATAGCTGGTAAAGAGTATGGAACTGCGTAGAAGCTGTAGGCTATACCTGCTCTGATGACGGAATCCACCATGCTAATTTTTTGTTTGATTGTAGCTGGACAATTTGTTAGTTGTTTACATTGGTCTATTATTTTGGTTATAGTGATGTGTGTTTGGAGTTTCCATTTTAATGAAGGTACTAATTGTATGCCTAGATATAGGTACGGTTCGCTTTGGTTGATTTCTGTAGTTGATGTTTTGGGC
Organism: Pohlia nutans; assembly: GCA_022496805.1. NCBI lineage: Eukaryota > Viridiplantae > Streptophyta > Bryopsida > Bryales > Mniaceae > Pohlia > Pohlia nutans. Next base: position 9,453,148 of record CM040092.1, on the reverse strand, counting down.
TTGGATTTTGGCTTTGAATGTTTCAGGTTTTGTTTTTGAATGTTTCAGGTTTTGTTTTTGATTTGTTTGGGCATCCAGTGATGGCACATTTTGGCACTCCCAAGTCCATTCCGGCCCATTCACAATATTTGTCCAATTTGTTTAGTTGAATTTGTAGTGGTTGGAGGTTGTTTGTGATAGCTGCTAAATCATCTGCGTATGCTGCCGAACTAATTGTTAGTTTAGATGTGCCAAGTGTATATCCATTTTTCTCTCTTTGTAACCATTGTAGTAAGGGTTCAAGAAATATCAAGAAAAGGTATGGGCTTAGTGTGTCTCCTTGTATCGTGCCTCTTTGTATTGGTATTGGTTTTGTCTTTCCAAAGTGTTCTCCGGTGAATATGGTATTGGAGTTTGAGTAAATATTGCCTATTAGAGTCACAGCGTCTTCTGGGTATCCCAAGTCTTTCATTATAGCTAATAATCTTGCGTGATCGAGAGAGCTGAATGCATTTTTGAAATCGATATATAATAGGTATATGTCTTGGTTTGTAAATCTTGCGTCTTCTAATGCTACTATAAGAAGTTGAAGTTGTCTGGACGTGCTTCTTTCTGCTCTGAATCCTTCTTGGCTGTCGTGTAGGATTTGGTGTTTTTCACCATATGCTGACAGTATGAATGTTAGAGTACTGGTGAAAAGTTTGTATATTGTGTTTGCGAGTGCAATTGGTCTATGGTTTGGTAATTGTGAGGGATCTCCTTTTTTATATAGAAGTATGGTTAAGCTTATTTTCCATGATGCTGGGATTTGTTTTTGTTTGTAACAATGGGAGAAAAATAGAAAAAGTAGTTTGTAGAAGCTTTCAGACATATTTTTTAGAATTGCGTTGGGAATTTTATCGGGGCTGGGTGTTTTGTTGCTTGCTAGGTTTTTTAGGCAAATGTCATATGTTTCTCTGTCAAAGTATTCATGTAGTGGTGTTTGTGGGTTTCCTCTTTTATCAATAACAAATCCGTCTAAGTCATGCCATGGATATTGTCTAACTCCACAAGTGCATGTTGGTGCGTGTTCTGGTTGATAATAACATGTTGGTACTGTGGGTCTGTTACTAATTGATTGTTGGTTGTGGATTTCATTGGCTATGTCTAATGGGCTTGTAAGTATGTTGTTGTGTCTGTCTGTGATGCAATCTAATGGGGGTGTTTCTTGGTTTTTAAAGACTCTTTTATTAATTTTCTTTGGACTTTTTTCAAATATAATTGCCTGTATTTGGATATGGCTTTTTTGACACATTCTTGGGTGTATTTTGTAGTAATTTTACGGGCTTGTATATTTGCAGTTTTGGCTATTTTAGCTAAGGTTTTGATCCATTCTTGTTGATTAGGTTCTTGATTTGGGGGAGGTGGAATGGTGGCATGGGTATGATTTTTTAATTCATCTATTATTGGATGTGTTTGCCAGTTTGGGGAATTTTTAGTGATGTAGATTGCTTTTTTGATTAAATGATAAGTGGAGAGGTGATTTTTCCATTTTTTTTGGAGTTTTCTTTGCAAAAATCCTCCTTGTTGTAATGTACGGTTTGTGAGTCTTGGGAGAGGAGGTGCACTGCAAGTTTCTTGGATTTTATCAGAAATTTTCTGTATTAGATGGTCTAATTTTGTACAAGATGTTTGCCATTGATTGTCTGTTAATTGATCATTTATTAATGTGTTTGTAAGTTCATTTATCTGGAGTGAATTTTCTTCAAAGAATTCTGTTTTGAATTTTTCAATATTTACCTGTGGAATAGGGTTTAAAATCCTTGGTGGTTTATCTGTTGTTGGTGGTATACAACGGGCTAGTAGTGTATTTGGTGGTATATGTAGTGTTACTGGGGAGTAGTTTGAGTTTAAGTTATGATCATTATTTGTGGTTGATGTGTATAGGGCGTTGTTGGGTGTTTTAATGTAATATCCATCTATTAAACTAGTTTGGTTGTAGTTTTGACCACCTTGTCTGGAGTATGAGCTGTTCGTGGAATCGTGGGGACGTATGTGAGTTGAAGGTTATTCGTAAATGTACGCCATTCTATATCTTCTGCTTGTGGTGGTGTTGTGGTGTATTCATTTTGACGTCCAATTAGGGCTATGTCTCTGTTAAAGTCTCCACATAAAATGTGTATGTCATCCGGGTGATTTGTGGTTTGTTGTGTTATGTTTTGCTGAATTATTGGTATAGATCTTATATCTTCTTCATGTGATGGCATATAAATGTGTATTATTAACCATGATTGTAGAGGTCGGTTGTTTATTTCTATTATGTGTAGGTATGGTGAGATTTTTGCTGGAGTAGGGATTTTAGTGATGTTGCCGGGGTATGCGTATTTTTTATTTATGAGTGTAAGAAGTCCACCTCTTGTAGGTGTATATGGCATTCTTTGTTGCATACATCTTGTTAATGCGTGTGTATTGTTAAATATTAATTTATATTGTGGAAATAGGTTTTGTATGTATTTTGTGGATTTTGTTGCGATTAATTTAGTTTCTTGTATAGTGATAATTGCAGAGTTGTTTGGTGTGTTTGATATAAGTTGATGGAGGTTTGGTAAAGCTGTGTTTAGTGATGAAGCATTTCATGTAACGATGTGTGTGTTATGATTTGTTATTTGGGTTTCTTGAGTACGTAGTGGGGGTATATTGGGTAGCGGTGGAGGGTGAGAATATTCATGTAGTGGTTTGTTGCATTTTAATGTTTCTGTGAGTAATTTTTCTGGTAAAAATGGGAATTTATTTGTCATTATCTGTATGTTTAATGGTTCATTATTTTTTTTGATGAAGTTGTATATTTCTTTGTGAATGGTGTTGGGTGGATTAATAATGTTTTGATTTGTTTGTATAAATTGTGTATATGGGTGTGTGGTTATGATGTGTCTTTCAGGTGGATTTTGTAGTAAGGCCATTCGTTCTAAGACTATTGTTGTCCAGTTTGATTCTAGAGTTTGTATTAGTAGATGGTCACATGTCTCTATTACTGGACTAATTGTGGTGATAAGTGCATACAGTATGCGTGGAGGTGGATGGTGTTGATTTTTATAGATGTATCTTGAGAGATGTGGATAATCGGTGATTGTGTTTTGGTGTTTTGGGTGTGTTAGATTTATGATAGGATATAATTGTTTTGCTAAGTATTGGTATTCTGGTTGTAATTTGATTGTACATGTTATAAAGTACATTTTGCATCTATTTTTGTGTGTAGATGGATGTGTCTGTAGAATATTGGGCATGGGTCCTGGATTGGTTTCAATGTCTCCACTAAATATTAGTAATAGGTGTAATGAAAATGTTTGAATTATGAAAAGATTTTTTCTTTCTTTGTGATTTGAGTTCCGTTGTTCTTTATTTTTTGTAGAATCTAAGTTTGTTATGTGACTTGGATGTTTTGTGTTTCTTTTGTGTGTTTTATGTGTTTGTTTGTTGGTATATTTATGTGTGGTTTTGTATTGGCATTTTCTAATGATTTTTAAAAAAAATTCTTTTCTTATTTTATTTAATCGGTCTTGGGCGAGGCCGGTAAGCCGAGCCCATTTTAGGTGGCTTTTATGGGTTATTTGTTGTGTTTGATAATTTTGTGTGTTTTTGTTTTGATGTTTTTGGGGGTTTTTTCAAGGAGATGTGATGGTGCTGGGGTTTTTGTGTTTATTTGTGTAGTTTATTGATTTTGGAGTAGTGTAGATTGTGTGAGGTGTGTTCTTTTGTTTTTTTATTGTCCTTTGTATTTTGTATGGTTTCTGATTTTTGTATGTGTTTTTAGTTTTGTGGAGGTATTCTTTGGTTATGTTTTTCTTTTTTTCTTCTTTTCGGGGTTTTTTGGTGTTATGTTTATTTGTAGGGCTTTTTTTTGATATTTTTGTTTGGTTTTGGTGAGGTTTTGTATTTTGTTTTGTTTTTTTGTTTTTTGTTTCATTTGGATAAAGGCATTAAGAAATGTTTCTTTATTATTTTTTATGGTTTTAGGTGTTTTTGTTTGTTTAGAGTTTTTTGAACCTTTTTTTGTGTTTTTTTTATGTTTTGGGCTATCTATTTTGTTTTTTGTTTTTTGTTTTGTTTGTATGAAAGCGTTAAGAAATGCTTCCTCTTTATTATTTTTTGTGGTTTTAGTTGTTTTTATTTGTTTAGAGTTTTTTTAGCCTTTTTTTGTGTTTTTTTGATGTTTTGATCTATCTTTTTTGTTTTTTTGTTTTTGTTGTGTTAGTATTTTAGCATTGAATAATGCTATTAGGTAGAAGAACTTTAGAGTAAAAAACTTTGGTGTTGCTATAGGGTTGTTTTTCTTCACATGTTTGGCTGGTTGCTTGGTGGAGGTGGAAGTGCTAAGAGTTCGGGTCCTCCTTCTCTACCCGTGAGTGCCAGTGAGATCTCCCTGGAGAATTCTGCCATTTGCCTTCTCATTATTTCGTGTAGGTTGGAGTTGAGTCTTTGGGCGTAGGTGTTTGCAGTGGTGATGATGTCTTCTTTCTGCATTGCCAATTCTTCCTTGAATTCAATTGTGAGCTGTGCTTTCAACTCCTTCTTCAACTCTATCTTCAACTTTGTCTTCAATTCTTCTTTGAATTCGATGATGACTTCTTTCTCTGCTCTTGGTTTCTTCCCTTGGCTGCTTGGTGCATCCTGAATGGCTTCTATGGTGTTCACGGGGGCGGAGTTGATGTTACAAAATCCAAATTGCTTATGTTGCTCTTCTGATAGTGGCAGTGTTCCCTCCAAGCTCTTCGGGTGTGGAGTGAAAGTGACGTGGGAGTTGTGGATCTTGTGTGTCTTGTTGACAAACTGATGATAAACAATAGGGTTGAGGCATTTGATGTTGACTGATCCGCTGTGTAGGTTGTCGCGTCGCTTTGGAAAGAAGCTAGAGGAGATGTTCTTCGGCCCCATAATCTTCTTAATCTCGTGTAGTGTCTCTTCTTTTGTCTTTGTGAGCTTCAAACCTTGCAAAACCAACATCAAACAATTCTTTTTGGCCAGTTGAGTTGTAAAAAGTCTCTCACCAGTTTTGATGGTGGGTGCAATAATTTCGTTGTGAAAAGTAGCCTTGAACTTCACAATCTTCTCTGCTTGTGTTGGAGTTGGTGCCACCAACCATGCCCATGTCTCTGTGGTATTTTTCTGCACACCCGTGATCTCTAATTCCTGTCTCCTCTTGAAGCTTTCTTCAACTACTTCTTTGAAAAGTCCATGACTCGTGAAATTTCTAAGAGAGAGACAGTTGATCTTTATAGAGAGCATATTGTTCCTAGCTATAGTGTTATAGCTTTTGCAAACTTTCCCAACTGTCATAATGGTATCCAAAGTGAGGATAAAAGGTCTAACGCCACTGAGTAGGTTTATGCCATCAACCCCGGGGTGCTTCAAATGCAGCTCGATTGTACCAGATCAATGTCTTGCAGAACCATTTTTGCAAAGGATTGCAATGGGTTCTACTATCTTAGTCCCTAGTAAGATTCTCATATCTCTCAATCGTGTTTGCGTTAATGCTAAGATCTCCTCATGAGTGTATTGCCGGGTTGGTTTTTGGAAATAGATGGCTACATGATAGTCATATGAAAGGTCAGTATATAGGTCCGTTTCTACCTCAAATGGAAGCTGGGTTATATTGAAATGTTGCCCTTCTATGCTATCCGGGCGGACTAGTGGAAAAAGAGTTTGATCAACATGAGGGTAGGAGAATATCGATATAAAGAACTCTGCTGCTTTTTTTTTTTAGAGGCCTTTCTTCACAAAGGTCTGGATTGGGGCTGGTTCGAAGCTCTGCAGTGCTCCTTCGTCAATACATTAGGAGAAAGGTGGGATCTCCAAAAGGCCTTTGGTGTTGGCACGTGCAGAAAAATTTGAGGTATGCCCGTACGTTTTTGACGCTGGCACCAATGGTGCCACGACGCTGCCAGCAGTGCAGTTCCATGGGTCGAGCCAATCGACGCTGCCAGCACTGCGGCTTCCGACACTGTCAGTGGGCAGCAACCTTCACCAATGGTGCCACAAACGGAGGGGTGTTTGGGCAGTTTGTTCACCTAACCCGGGCTGCCTTAGAGGGCCTTTTGAGGACCCCACATTTCCCCTAATGGCTAGCTTCTCCATCGCCTTAAATCCAAGCCAAAAATGTTGTGCTGGTGGAGTCTTTTCCTTGGATGCTAACTTGTCCCTCTTTTCTGCTGATGATGTTTTGCTACCTCCATTCCTCTTCTGTCCTTAGGGTGGAGAGTCTGTCTCCATCATCACAAAATCTGGGTTGTCTGTAAGATCTCTAGCAACGCCCTTTCCTCCTCCTTGTCCTGTCATCTTTTTTCTGCAAGTTAAGACACCAATTAAAGCTACTATGTTAAATTTGGTTAGGTTAGTAGAGATATTTGAGTAAACCAAGTGGTGTGAATTAGTGTTGTTGTTGAGTTGCTTTGGTGTTATTCCTCTACTTTCCACTGACGCGTGTAGTAGGGCTTTGTAGTAGAGGAGTTTGTGAATTAGGTGTTCATTTAAAGGAATGTCACATGTGCTTTTTGAACCATTCCTATCTACTGAAAACAAAAAACAAGAAATTATGTAAAGAAGGGGATTACGTACCTTACTAGACAGGGAGTTTGGTGGAGTGGGTGAGGGTTACCTCTGCCTAATATGCTGCAATGCTGGTGATGGCGACCTTGACTGGTTGTGGTTGGACTGCCCTGGATGAAGTTGGCTTTGGGCTGACTGCTGGGCTTGACTTCCTGGCTTCCTGACTTATTGGCTTCCTGACTTATTAGCTTCCTGGCTTCCTGACTTCCTGACTACCTGGCTTCCTGACTACCTGGCTTCCTGACTACCTGGCTTCCTGACTACCTGGTCTTCTTGACTTTGTACTAATCAACTTCGAGTTGCTGATAATTGATGTCGGACTAATCATCTTAACTGATGTCGAGCTTCTGAACTGATGTCAAACTAATCAACGTCGAGCTGTCAAACTTCTGATCATAGACTTAATCAACTTCGAGCTGATGCCGATCAACCTTTGAACAACTTCGAAGTTTGAACTGTTGATAATAACTGCTTGTGACTGATGTCGATTACAAACCTTGTTGATCTCAACTACGGACTGATGTTAATCAACCTGTCAATCAGCCTCCGACAACTGATATCGATCCTGCAGCTTTTTGCGGTGACAAACCCTGGCTCTTCCGACTGCTGCTCTTACCAAAATGTCTTCTACCGATCAAGTCTTCTGTTGCCAAACTTGGTGTCTGCTTCCGATCTCTACTGTCGGGCTACTTGGTCTCTATTGCTGCCGAACTCCAATCTCTGCTACTGCTGAACTTCCGATCTACTACCAAACAAACTGGATCTCCCGGTCTGCTGAATCTGGAACTACTGAACTTACGAACTAACGCACTTACGAACTAATGAACTTGCGAGCTTACGAGCTTACCGATCTGCTGAACTAATGGACTGCCGGCTTCTCAACTGCGACTACCGATCTGCGAGCTTACCGATCTGCTGAACTAATGGACTGTCGGCTTGTCAACTGCGAGCTTACCAATCTGCTGATTTAATGGACTGCCGGCTTCTCAACTGCGGCTACCGATCTGATGATTGCGTCTCGAACTCAAACTTGCGTCTCGAACTTGGTTACCCTCGAACTTGTGTCTTATATGTTTCGAACGAACTTGCGAATAACTGCCTCGAACTTGCGATGATCCAGTCGAACTGCGTCGATCACGAGCTACGCCGATCTCAAGCTTGCTGATCACAGGGTGCAGTGTCGGTGGTACTCGTTACGGTGTTGGTGGTGAGATTGAACTAGTTGCACTGTTGGTGATGATGTTGGTGTTGCTTCTTGAAAACTGATGCTGAATCCACGAGAGGCTAGGCCGATCTGGCAGTGCAGGTAGAACCGGATGCTTGAATGTTGTTTGTGGATCCCTTGTAATTGTTCCTGTAAAAAAACTGGGAGAGTAGATCTGGTTGCATACCAAGCTCGCTCTAGATCTGGTGTGCCCACTTCCCAACACTACACACTCACAGATCCAGATCTAAAACTTCTTCGTTTACCACAAGCACAATACATACGGGAATCCTCAACTTCTATGGAGCTCAGGAATCACCCTCACTGCTCTCATACTCTTACTCAAGCATTCCGGTCCACACAACACCTGTCCTTCACTGCGCTAGCGCCTGCGACTCAGCTCTCCATCGCCTCCCTTGATATTACCGGGAGGGGAAGGTTAATAAGATCTCAAAGTTCGTTGAAGTCCCAAATATTAATCAATGTCATTCTAGCTGATAACAACTTCCAATTCTAAATTTTCTACAACAATGAAAATTAAACAAGCGGCTAGTCGCGGAGTCTCTGCCTTAGTATTTATCCCAGATCTACTTTTACGACTTCATTCTAATGTTCAGGCGCGTAACTCCTAGTAACTCCTCAAAAACGAAGCGTTTCCGTAGTCTCTCCCCTGGTGGGTAGAGACAATAAATCTCCAACTTTAACCCCTAAGTGTCCCTGGCTTTTTTGGGCTTAAAATCATCATTGCTTTTGATGTGCTATAGGTCTAAATGCAAGTGAGGTATAGAAATCTCAACCGTACAATCTTGTAACATACATGTTGTAGATCATGTGGATCAATTTTGGGGTCATTTGGCCACATAGATTGCAAGATCATAGTGTTTTAGTGCTAAAAAAGGATGCTGAAATTTTCCTAGCAACACAGTTAGAGGTGAAATTCGTTTTCAAAATTACTCAAATGAAAAAACTTTCAACTGTAAAGTAGTTCAAAATCATCATATAAACACATTGGTACCAAAAAAAAACTCATGGAAAAATTAAATGTGCCCTAAAATGGCCTTGCAATGTCAAAAAGTAGCCCAAAAAGTGACCGATTTGACCCAAAAAGCAAAAAGTGTCCAAACTAGATCCGTGCACTGAAATGACTCCCAAACATTCATAACAACATGGATTGACATGAAATTTTTAATATGATAACTAGACTTCAAGGGGAATTCAACCCAACAAGTTTTATTGAAAACGGACTTGGGATGAAGGAGATACAAGCCCCCGAAGTTGCAGCCATCAAAATGCACAAAAACTGTCCAAAAAAAAGATACCTACTTTCAAATGATCACCAAAATTTTAATACATCTTAGATTGATCTGAAATTTTTATCACTTATTCCATACATCATCTAGTTTGTTTTTCCAAAATTTCATTAAAATCTGACACGTTTTGCAAAAGTTACAGCTCTTCAAAGGTGTATGTACCCAAAAAAACGTCCAAAATATGGACGTCGGGACGGTTAGGGGTTAAGTATAAACTAATTTGAGCATGACTACATAAATTTAAAAAGTTGTTTTTGATTTAAAATTCAATTCTATACTTTTCAAAAAACTCCAAGAAAATTTACAAAATTATTGATGTAAACTGACTACAAAAATCCAGCACAAAGAAAAAATAAATAAGCGTCAACACCAAAGTATGCATTTTTATGAAAAATATGCTTAACATTACAACTTTGTTAAATGAAATAATGAATACATTTTTGAAAAATATAAAAAAAATTACACAATCAAGTGTTAATATCCCGGTTAATATTTGCTGACCAATGTATTGTTAACTCACACAATGATGCTCACATCAAAACATTTAAAGTCTTCAACTTCAAGTGGTTGTACAAAGCATTCTTGATTATATATTTTTGTCTATTTCTTATTTTTTTTCATATTGAATTTGTCAAATAGACATGTTTTACATGTGATTTGACTCGCATTTTTTGAAATTATTTTTCGTTCGATAGACCGGACATATTATATGTCTTTCTTTTTGATGGGTTACAAAGCATTTTGTCAGGCAAATGTGACATGTGAGGCACATTGATAAGTGCAAAATTTCTTCCTGGGCAAGAATTATGAGGCTAAAAAATAAAAGAAATTTTAAATCCCATTTCTCAAATTACTTCAACAGCACAAAGTGTTTGCAAAGAGCTAGTTTTGAAGCCTTGTAAGTGAGCAAGATGATCCAATTTCAACACCAATAGTTTTTAATTTCAAAACAACCTTATAAAAGTAACTACATTGTGACCCATGGTATTTATGAGAGGCTTTATCAATAATTATTTTTCCAAAATACTATGGTAAAATTCATCCAAATGTGATGAAATTTTTTTCAAGCATATGAGAATTTGTCCAAATGGATGACGTACGCACGCCATTCACGCACCCATAGTATATGGTGTATATAGTGATTTCAGTGTAATGAGAGTTTGAAGTGTTTTTTAAGGCAATCAATGGAAGTTGAAAATTTTCATACATCATGAATGTGTGATGAAGGTAGTCTAATGTCAATAAAAGATTATCCTATGAGGCTGACTTTTTGAATTCTCTATTTTCAGGTAGGCCTTGTCAGGGTTATGGTGAATTTCTTATCCTACTACAATTTTGAGGGAAAGATGAAATATGAAATATGAAGGTAACAAATGAGTGGCGAGAAGGGATGAGTTGCTATCCAACTCATGATCGCACCCTAACCATGGCAATAATATGTAAATACTATTCTTTTCCTTCATATTTCTAAAAATAATTACAACCACTATGTTTTCCAAATACTTCCATCTCACTTAGATTACTTCTATGCTCTCCGCATTAAAAAAATTGTTTTTTTTGTAGTTCTCACATTCCCTTGTAGGCCTCATTGTTTTCCTAATGTTTTGACAATTTTGGATGTTTTCACATTCTTTTTTTAACTTACTATACACGAGGGTCAGATTGAAATAGCTTAGTATCAAAATTGAATTTCCAAGTCATATGTCCAATCACAAGGTGACATGTGGCACATCCTTTTGAACCAAAAACGCACCAACCTTGGGGGGGCCGCACAGGGAGCCCAGTTTAGTTGAGTTGAACTTAGCTAGTTGAGATTTTCAACTCTCGGTTGGAAGTTTTCAACTGAACTGTAGGCCGCACAAGAAGTTCGGTTTAATCAATTCAATTGAAAGTTTTCAACCCTAGTTGGAATGTTTTTCAACTCTAGGCCACACATGAAAACCAGTTGAAAATAAAGAGATGTATGAGAAATCATAATCCATCAATGCACCTTTAAACCTTTAATTCATAAAAATCATTCAATTGCAATTATTAATTAGTGTATGAACCTATACCATCTAACTTTTTAATTTGTACTTAATTGGATAAATTATATGACAATCATATTCAAATAAATAAGAATGTATTGTTATAATTTGGCATATAACATATCATTTTGGAATATAATGATATGTTGTAAATAAATTAGATTCATTCAAAAAAAATTACAAATATAAAGAATTCTTTGTAATAAAATTACAAGTAGAAAATATTACAAACATAAATAATTCTTTGTAAAAAAAATTTACACAATTTACAAACAAAAAGAATTCAAAAAAAAATTCAAACAGAAAAAATTACAAACAGAAAGAATTCTTTGAAAAAATAAATTACAAACTGAAAAAATTACAAACAAAAAGAAAGAACAGAAAGGATTCAAAAAATTCACAAAGAATTCTTTGTTTGTAAACTGAAAAAATTACTAACAGAAAGAATTCAAAAAAAAAATTACCTAAGCTAGAAAGAATCGTTGGTTTATTAATTCTTCTATGTAGAAGAGAATTTTTTTGTTGAAGAGAATTTATGAATCTATGAATTTTTGAGACTTCACTCAACGGTGGGGGGAGGCACTGTTGAGTTTCGTAGTGTAGTTTTCAACTGTAGTGTGGGGGACCACAGTAGAGAAATTTTCTCCCTTGGGGGGACCACAATTCAATATTTTTCTCCCAGTTCAACTGAGTTTCCCTGTGCGGGCTCTGGTTGAAATCAATCTCAACCAAGAAACACCTCAAATCTCAACTGAACGGCCCTGTGCGCCCCCTCCCCCCCTTTTCTGGTTTCTTTGTTTCTCCAACAGCCCGCCACCTCAGCCGCCACTTGTAGCCACGCGTCTGCCGGCGTCAGTGGCGCCGCGTCAGTGCTGCTGGTTCTCGGCCAAGTGGACTGCCAGAGCTCCATCCTGCATACCTTTACATGTGGATCCCTCTCATGCACCCACCTCCTTCATCCCATTTGTCTCCGCCATCAGTCCCCCATTCCGAGCTCCACTTTTTCTATTCCCAAATTCTCAACCGGTGAGTAATTTGCACTTGGTTTAGTGACTTCATGTTAAGCTTACAGTCCTGTCGTTTCTGCCTGTAGAGCTTTTGCATATGTTTAACTGTGGTCCCAACTTTGAATGTGTGAGAACAGTGCTGCAGTCGATGACAGTGCAGCAAGTGCCGTGCAGTCAATGATAGTGTGGCAAATGTGCAAGATATTTGAGAATGTCATTTAAAACGAGGATTAAGTGCCGTGCAGTCAATGATATAATGTGGCAAGGACATTCTAGCATAATAAGAGAAGGTTTGAGTGTAATGGTTTTTTCTCAGTGAGTTTTTGACATAGAAGCCCTATTTCTTTCTGTAGAGGTTTTGCATATCAAACATCGGTAATCTTACCATCTATTCATCTTTGAATGTGTGAATGAAGGAATCAATGATAGTGTGACAAGGATATTCTCGTTTGAGTGTAATGGTTTTTCTCAGTGAGGGTTTTGATGTATGGATTTGTCTCTTCAGGTAGACGAAAATCGTTCGAAGGAGATTGAAGAATAATTTCCAGTACAGTGAATTATAGTCAAAATTATGGCGGCGGTGATCGAGCCCAGGGATGTGCCCACGTTGTCCACGGTGCTGAAGAACCCGGAACAGAGCCGCATTGCGACACCCACATGCACCATCACCTCCAAGAAGGATGAAGCTCACCCCATGCGCGCCGTGGAGTTTCATGGCAAGATGGACATGAAGGTCAAGATTCGGCCTCGACCGATGCTCACCGACCCGGTCCGTGACACATCCTTTCTTTTGTCCATATTGTATTTAAATTCGAGTTATGCTCATGAATTGAAGTACCATGTTGTCAGATACTTCATTGAGAGACGAACCAACACACGCAATGTTCTGGTGGTACAAAATTTGACTTCATTTTGATCACTCGATTTGTTTATCTTCAAATTGATTAATCCGTATTCTTTTAGGGACCATATTTGCCCAAATGTTTTTGAGACTTTATCATTTTTGAAATCCTTGGTTAACCGTGGATTAGATATCGAAGTGATTTTGATTGTGTTTTGAATCTCGTGCAGGCTGATCTGATTCTTCGAGTCACTACATCATGCATCTGCGGCTCGGACCTGCACATGTACATGGGCGCCATGCCCGGCATGAAGAGCGGCGATGTTGTGGGGCATGAGTTTATGGGTGTAGTGGAAGCTGTGGGTCCTGAGGTGAAGGACATCAAAGAAGGCAAGTGAAGATCAATCTCTACATATGCTGAAGTGGGCCGTTTTGAGTAATGACCGATTTATGTACTTTTTGACAATGCTCTTCATTGATATAAAATTTAGCCTCATTTGAATCCTTTTAAATTTTCCCGTGGAATTGGTTGTTTTGTAACCATGGGATGAATTAGTACTGTGTAGAGAGGTTCTACATTGGTGAGCTGAGAATTGGGTTGTCTAATTGTTGTGAGCAGGCGATCGTGTGGTCACTGCATTTGACATAGCGTGCGGGCAGTGTTCAGCCTGCCACCGGAAAGACTTTTCTGGTTGCGATTCCACCAACCCATCCATGGAGCAGGATGCGATGTACGGAGATAGGTGCGACAACAAACCCCGTGCTCTCAAGATGCTTTTCTACTCTTCTCGATGTCAACAGATTATGTATAATTTGATGTTTACGTACAACGAAATTATCAAACAGTGTTTTTAGTAATTGTTTCAGAAATTTCTCTTCAAAACACTGTTCTGATTCCATATGTTTAGTATTATTCATCCTCGATGTTTCAGGAATTATTCTATTATTTTTAATACATTGTTTCGTATGTGTGGTCAACCTCCGATTACAGCAACTTGATATCTTATGTCTGCTTTGTAGAACGTGTGGCATGTTTGGATACTCCCACATGACTGGTGCATGGGAGGGTGGTCAAGCCGAGTATGTACGCGTTCCTTTCGGTAAACAAATTCAATCCCTTGGCCTGCACTCGGGTCTTTCTTGCGTTTTTTAATTAAAGATTGTTTAGCAACTTGGAAGAGTAGACACGGTCGGAGTGTGTGAGTATTTGCTTTGATTCATTTTGTTTTTTCAAGAGATGATCGTATTTATGCTCACGTCAATGTTGTTAAACTGGCAGCGGATCTGAACTGCTTGAAGGTTCCGGACGATATGGATGATGAGCACGCCATTCTCTTGTCTGATATTTTACCCACTGCATGGCACGGGAACGAGCTGGGCCGTGTTGGAAAGGGTGACAATGTTGCCATTTGGGGTTGTGGACCAGGTACTTATATTTTGAACATGAAACTCATAAACTCTGCATTGATTATTTAGCTACGATTTTAGCAGCAAACTGGTTACTGCATACAAGACCCCTCTATCCATGGCTTACATCAACAAACTTTTTATTCACGATGGTCTTCAGGCCAGCGTTATGACGATGATTATTATTATTATCAATGTAGGACTCATTTCTTAGAGATTGTACAGGCACCCTAGCCTTTTGCTCAAGTGGTCGTTGAGTTCTAATCTTGTAGGTGGTTTCAGTGAAGAGTATTTTTATAGTTGAGCTAGCTAAGACTAACTAGTGTATATTCTGTTGTCTATGCTGTTTGGGTACAGTGGGTATTCTGGCTGCGCAATGCGCGTTTTATCGAGGAGCAGCTCGTGTCGTGATTATTGATGAATTGCAACACCGCTTGGATTTCGCAACGAAGAAGGTGAAAGGCTTAGAGACTATCAACTTCAAACAGAAGAAGACCATTGAAGAGCTCCGGACCTTGTTCCCTCATGGTCCAGATGTTGGCATCGAAGCCGTTGGCGTCCATTACGTAGCGGTGAGTATGACTCGCACTTCCCGTGACCGATTTATATCTACTGCATTGTGACTGTTAGCGAAATGTACATCAATTTTAAAGCATTTTAACGGAGTGTGCTTGCATTGGGAGTGATCACAAGAGCCAAACTCTCTTGAGATTAAATTTTTTTATCACTGATTTCTTATGCAATTATAAAGTAGGAGACCGTTATTGATCCCATTTTCCATTCAAAGACTAGTGGCCATCGACATTTAGCCAAATCACACTTAGGTCAACCAAGTGTATTGGAAGCGAGGAGTTACTGTTGAAACGGGATTAGGGTTTTCGTATCCTCTGCCTTATAATATCTAATATTATGCTTCTTTTGCTTGACAGAATCCGCTGCATAAGTTGGAGGTTATGATCGGATTGGAGACCGACAGCACTGAAGTTCTCAACGAGATCATTTACGCTGTTCGCAAGGGAGGGCGTATTGGTATAGTGGGTGCCTACGCCGGTTATGCCAAGTAAGTTACAGTTCTAGAATTCCAGACATGTTTGGCAATTTAAACAAAACATCATGATTCCGGTTGATGATTGTGTTGTTGCGGATTATGATTCTTGCTGCTCTGGTTCGGTATTTAGGGTTTAGGGTTTAGGGTTTAGGAAGTCTAAATGCCATGACTAAGAGATTCTTTCTGTTTTTGGATTGTGACTTTTCTTCATCTACAGTCATTTCAACCTCGGAGCTTTCATGGAGAAGGGTATGGCCATGGCCGCAGGTCAAACACCTGTACAAAAATACTGGTACGTTGGAGATCCTATATACAGAAATTGTTTTAATTGCATTTGGAACTTGAAATGTGTACGCAGGAATTCTTTGCATTACGGGGAGAAAAAGTTGTGGAATATCATCTTCAATTTTAGTGTTGTAGATTTCTGAATTTAGGAACTTGGGTTTGTGCATACATGCCTACTTATATATAATAATTGTTTCTACACAGGCCAACGTTATTGCCGCTTGTGAAGTCTGGAGAATTGGATCCAACCACAGTCATCACACATATCTTGGGACTGGGTGAAGCTCCAGAGGCTTACAAACATTTCAACGCGAAAGACGAGGGATGGATCAAGGTACTGGTCATGAAGATCAAACTAGTAGGATAGATGCTTGAATGTCTTAACCTTTTAAAGGACGAAGGATTCATAGTTTTAAAATGACAAATTCAATTGATCATATCGTGAAAATATAGAATTCAGATGGGACCAAATTTTCTATCACTAGAACTAGTTAAGATCATTGCATGTGTCGGTCAAAAATCAAAGAAATTTGAACTAGAGGAAGTCCAAATAGGACCTACTCAAAACTGTTAAAAAAAACACGATGACCGTGAACGCTTACGGGTTAATTTGTGTCCAAACTGAGGACCGATGTTGAAATGCTAACAAAGATTTTTATTTCATTTAGGTGTTGTTAAAGCCAGCAAGGGATCCTGATGTGATCACTGAAGCCGGTCCTGGCCTGAAAGAGCGTGCTCGCAACTTAGTTTCCGGTGCAGTGACCGGGACTATCAACACCGTGCAGAGCGCCACAGGTGTCATGAGCACTGACGTTAATAAATGGTAAGCAAAAACAAAAACAATATAATACGTTTATTTTATTTTCTTTTATTTTTTCTTTTCACTTTGAGAAAAATCATTTCAAACTTTGGCTTTGGTGTCATTCAGTGATTTGTTTTTGTCAGGAGACAGTAGTATTTTTGCTACTTTTCCATGGCTTGAGCAATACAGGCTTTTTGGATGTTCTTTTCATATTAATATATAGGTAATATCAGGGTAATGCACATCTGCTACTTGGGTAATACCTGGGTGATACCTAGGTTTAGAGAGGGCTACACATCTTGACTCTATGTAGGAAATCTGGCTGTTATTCCTTTTTTAAATCTTTTGTATCAATTAGCCAGCCCAAATTTTATGTAGCAGTTTGGCTTAACCCTTGAAGGATTTAGGGCATAGTAGATGCGTTGCCGTATATTTAACATTTGTTGTAAGTAGAAAGTTCCAAATTGAGATCCCAATAGCTTTTAAGACCATGTAGACATGAATTTTAACTTCACTTTTGATATGAAACTCATAGGTGTAGAACCATTCCAAATACAATGAAATACGGCCGTATAATACTGGCCGGAATGGCCAATCTGGACCTTTAAGGGTTAAATTAGCAAAAATTAATCACTGTTGTCATTTGACTCAAAATTCTTGTCATGTGGCAGAGCGTCTATTGAGGAAGGCTTTGGTTACTAAAGTGTCCATTCCCGGCAAGGGAGAGTAGTTTTGTCCCAATGACACTTTGTCCAGTGGGCATTGGGTCATTGACATTACAAACGGACACTTTATTCACGCCAACCTCGAAGGAGGACTGGAGTTTCTATCTATCTATCTAGGAAGGCTTTGTACAGATACTAGAGGAATTGAAGCTTGTACTGTACATATTCAAGTTTCAGGACGGTTAGATGTTGCTAGAAGCTCACAGTAGTAACTGCGTGTTGTGAAAGAGTCAACGGTTAATTTGCTTCATGATTTGTAAACAGCTCACTTGGTGAGCAGTTACTTTTTGTGCAGTTGATCAATATTGTATTTCTCTTGCAGTTGAATTATGCTGAATTAGAGTACCTACAGGTCAATGGAGCAAGGTAAAACCGAGAAACAAAAAAGTATTCAAAAGCCTTGTCTTTTCTTGCTCTTTTCTTGCTGTAACTACTGTTCAGGCATTGTGCAACTACTTTACAGTGCCGCAAGTAGAGCCATGCTCCTTTTTTGCGTTGTGTTCCTTTCTGTCATGTGTTAGAGTAAATTCTAATTGCGTATTTTATATTTCTTGGTTGACAACAGATTCCCTCATTGTTACCTGATGTGAATGGGCCATCACCTTATGCCTCCCTTTTACAAAATATATTGGATGAAAAGTCTTTGAGAACATCTGTATAGTCAAGTACAAAAAGTGTATATAATTCCACTCTTTGTTTACTACAAACAACAACTACTTTTCTTTTCTAAAATGAGAATCTTGGAACTAGATATAGCCATGTTGTAGTACACAAGACGCACTATATATAATTCAATTGTCAACTTAGCCCCTAAGCATCCACACTTTAGTTACTTGTTCAAACTTCATCAATTTCGGACATTTTAAAATATATTATATCTGTTTTGGTATTTTTCTCGTACAAGCTACTATTAAATCAATTTATCATGATTTTTGTCATAATTATGAAAATAAAAATGACTTTGATATGATTTTTCAAAGTTTTTTTTTGTGAAAATCATAGTAATAAATTACAAAAATGATTATAATAGTAAGAATTCTTTTGGAAAAATGTAAATAATAGTTATTAACACCATAGTGTAGGTGGCATGCTTCTAGAATTTACATACAAAGAAATTTGATAGAAAATTATTTCTACAATGTATATTGGAATTTTAGATGTTGAGTTTTAAAATGCTGTAAAAAACGCAATTTTAAATTGTTAAAATTGTTAATAATCATAAATTGAAGAAAGTAGAAGATAATCCCCACACTTTCTTAGTTGGGACCATTTTCATTTGGAATTAGGAACTGTGAAAATTGGTGTTTAATTGAAAAATGACCAAACATGGTCCTACGGGGCTTCTTGCACACCTAATGGTCAAAAACATGTAAATTTAAATTTAATCTTCATTCAATTTTAAACCCTCGTTTAATCCCACAAGGTGTCCCTAGAATTAACAATTTGAGAAAAATCATTATAAAGTATTGTTTGGAAGAATATTTTTGAATTGATATACAAATGAAAGTTGTAGATTTTAAATTTCAGATTCCATGCGTATGGTTAGATTCATTAATGCTATCACTAATATTTTATTATATATTTTAAAAGTAAAAATTAGAAATTTCTTCTAAATTTGATTACAAACAAAATATTAATAATTTTTGAGTAAAAAATGTTGAATTGGATTTTAAATGAGATACTCTTGATATGGTGATTTTTTGAAATTTTTGTGTTCCTTAAATCTACGACCTCATTTTTGCATGGCCACTTTTGAACTAAAGTCAATGCAATTTTGGCATGGTCAAAATTTCACATACTTCTACGTTTGAAATTTTAGAGAAGTGTGTACTTTAATAACACCAAATCCAACCATTGGATAGGACAACAACTTGATGAAGTATCTGTAAAAAATGTTCCATGATGAAGAGGTTTATGAGGAAGGAGATATGGATGAAAACAATCATCCATCAATCCCACAAAGGTTGGTTGGGCCTTTAAAGGTTAAGTTGCTAAAACATATAGATAAATATTGTTACTTAAGGGGTATAAAACTCTTCACAAAAATAATGGAAATCTTCTATAAAACCAAGTGCAAAAAAGATTAAAAAAAATCAAGTTTTATTGATTAACCTCTAAATGTCCTCACCCCTTTGTAGATTGGGTGGTTGTGCAAAGATGCATTATAAAATGCAACTAAGAGGGAAATTTTGAACTTGATGTATGAATAAAAGTTGTACATTATCAATTTTAGATTCTATCCATATGGTGAGATTTGTGATTGCATTCACCAATATTTTGTATAAGAATATAAATTTTGAAATTGAAAATTCTTTTGTAATTTGATTATGAATACGACATTGACAATTTGTACATGAATTTTTTTTTAATTGGCTGAAATGTAATACTCGAAGTGTAGTCATTTTTGGAGATTTTTTGGTTGCTAAATTTTATGTGTTTATTTTTTTTTAAGAGCACTTATTCACTGAATCACTTCAACATGAAATGAGGCATAAAAATTTCACAAATCATCCCCTTTCTAATCGGATCACACATGCATGAAGTTGATTTCCCATTAAAATTCAGTAAAGAATTCACAGTCCAAAAAATGCATGGCAATGAGAAAATGGAGTTTGCTTCTTTACATCAAGCAAAAATGCATGGTTGGGTGGTTAGGGATTAATATATGTAATTTTGAAATTTTAGCTCCAAAGTTGCTCTATTTATGAATATTTATGATATATTAATATTTTTGGAGGCTAATGTATGTTGTAATACATAATATACACTGTACGTATATATGAGTTTTGATAAACATATAAATTTAAATTTATTTCTATTTCTATTTTTATTTTTATTTTTATTTTTTATCTATTTCTACTTGAATTTCAAACTCCTATTTTAGCTACTTAATTCGAATGAACAAAGTTCATTCTATAAAAGTTCTCCATTGGCATATTTGAAATGTACCATATTGTTCCTCATCATATCCTTTACCCTCTACCAAATAATTGGATTGTAAAAGGTCTTTTGTAATTATTATGACTTCTTACATATCAATCATTGAAATTGGGTTTTTTATTTTTATTTTTTCATCCTATATTTTTCACGCCACCAAATTTTGCACATATATTGTTCATGAAGTTGCAATGTATGTACATAATTTCATGCTCATTTAACCATTTCAGTGCAAATGGGAACTGCAAAAGGCGAGGACAGTAAAACAATTACACTAATTTTTGGGACCCATTGTACTGTACAATATATGCTCTCCGAGACGGCAAATTTGTAAGATATACCGATGTCACAATAAACCCCTCTATACCAAGTTGTCACTATGATTAGCAAGTTTAACAATGATTAATAGTTTGGAGATACATTTTGGAACACATGACAATCTGACATTTTTTTAGGATTGTGCAATAGAATGAGATATGGTTTTGTGGGTGGAAGAGGGATAAATTAGCGGGATGAAAATTTCCTGAATTCAGAAGTAAATTCCAAAGAAGGGTGAGCATGCTTTTACCCTGTTACTCATCTTGTCTTTACCAACTCTGCAATAAATACGTTGTTATTTAATCCTAAAGTTTCACTGCAACCATATATTTTGCATGTATTTTTTCATGTACTTTTGTATGTACTTTTGCATGTATTTTTGTAGACAAGTTAATTGTTGCCATATTTCACTACAACATATTTGAAAACATCCTAGTACTTGTGTATATAGAGTATTTGAGTACACTTTTGTATTCAATACATCAGACACAACATCAACATATTTTAAACCACCGTTTTGTATAAAATGCGAGTTCATATTTTAATACAATACTCAAACACAGAAGAACATCATGATCCATGATCAACATGTAGGTTCAGTTAAGACTAAACTACTTGTTCTCAAAAACCACTATGCTTGAGATGTAAAACCACCACCATTGGTTGACTTGTTTTTAGGGTAATAGTAAACCTTGGTGAGTTTGGTGATGGTTTTGGAAAAGTCTATAGTACATTAATGAGGGTTGTGGTGGTTTTGGGTGTTCCTACCATAATATCATGAGGGATTGTTTGATGGTTTTATATTGTGAGAATGAATTTAGAAAAAATATATATACTATACAATTTAGCCAAATTTAAGTATCCAACGAACACAAAAATTGTCCATTGGTCATGAATTTGAGTTTATGAGATATTCCAAATCTACTAATAGCTATGTTTTTGAGATCAAATTTTGCAAAAAATATTGATTAAAAAAAACATCTCTTACAGAGTTAGGAAATTCCATTGCAAACATGTAGGAAGTAGCCGTGTTAACCCTTTAGCGCGCCAGCGTCCATATATTGGACAACGAACAAATTAAAGTTGTTCAATTCTCATCCAGATTGGACATTTTTCATCTACCAAAATGATCCTTGGTTCTTGAGCAAGTTGACTATCCTTTGAACGGTTTGGATTTTCAAAATAGGTTATTATGATTTTTAGAAAAATAACACAATTGGTTTATGCAAAGTTTCATTCTTAGTTCAAAAAGTGAGACCTCAAACATGATTTTCCAAAATAAGTACAATCAAATAATAGAAACCATACCATCTCGTAGTGCATGTTATTCCAATTTCATTACAATTTTTTGAAATTTTTTTGTGTTAATTTGGGATTTTTAATTGAATGTCAAGAGAAAACCTTCAAAAATTAAAATTAAATAAATAAATGATAATATGATAAATCCAACCGTATAGATGTGATCTTCATATTGACATTTACAACTTTGCTTTGTACATCAACTCCATTTTTGGTTTTCATCAAACATTTAATAACGCTTCTTTGAAAACAGTGTTGAATTGGGACGTTAAAGGGTTAACCCCTAAAAGCCCAAGGGTATTGTGGAAGATAAAAATGTGTTATAATATGTGCCTTTCATGTGTTTGATGAAGTTTGGTTCAATAAACAAAATGTAGGGCATCATCTCTACAAAATATTCATACAGTCAAACTTCCAAAAAAATCTTTAGATATTTTTTTAATGAATTTAAAAGCATTAACCTTTGAAAATTTTATAAATTATAATTTTCACTTTTAGAGTTTAATTAAAATTTAGCATGATTAGTTAAAATTGGTTTATCTATTGGAAACTTCAAAGAAGCAAAAGAAATGATGGAGGGAACATCATCACTTTCTCTAAATAGCAAATTTTGTAACACTAACACAATGTTGAGGTGATCCACTTTGAAAATTTCTCCCCGGTGACCAAACAACTATTTTATGGTTGCTACCCTTTTTTAAGGGCTGCCTGGGATGGAAAACATATTTTTATAAAAAAAATTCAAAAAAATTCAAATAGGAAATCAAGTCTACTTTCCAACCTAATTTGAATCATGTCAATCCAAGTTAACCCTTAAACGTCAAGGTAAGCCCCATGGGCTTATTTAAAAGAGAATAATGAAGAAAAAAGTGGATTTTCTCAACCAAATCAAGCGAGGATTGGTGCGTTGGAAAGCTACTGAAAATGCGATCTAGATTCCAAATTTGCGCTTTATTTGAGAGAGTGTGGAATTGTTGGTAAACAATCAAAGTTATGAAATTGAACAGGTTTTTGAGGTTGGGGCAGCTGAGGTGCCGCAGTGCTACAGTGCTAGCCACCAGTGCCCAACATTGCCGTTTTTGGTTTTTTTTCGGTTTTTTTTTTTTTTTCTCCGAAAATTTAGATGCCTTCCGGGCTGCCCCGCCCAAGCCCTCTTGACGTTTAAGGGTTAAACTCCACCGAGAAGAACTTTTTAGAGACAAACACCTCAATATTGTCTTAGTGTTAGAAAAACTTACTATTTCAGGAAAGTAATGATGATCTCTCTTTTGAATTTTTTCCTTTTTAAAATTTTAGAATAAAATGTCTAGTTTTAACCAATCACACCAAATTTCAAATTCTAAAAATAAAATTTGTAATTTTAGTTAATATTCAACAATAAATGCTTCTAATTTCATTAGATGAGTATTTAAAACATTTTTTGAAAGTTTGACAATACGGATAAATACTAAACATCATGCTTCTCATTTTCTCTATTGGACCAAACTTCATCAAAGTTGCGGAAGTAACATTATATAACACATCTAAATTTTGCCTTCACCCCCTCATGCATTTAGGGGTTAACTCGGATTGATATAATTCAAATTGCATTGGAAATTCGACTTGATGTAATTTTATTTTTTTTTATTTTTTTTAAATCAAAAAAGTTCAAAAATCACACGAATTGCATTCATACAGAAATGACAATTTTATGCATTAGTAAACTTGGACACCTATCCTACCATTACATTATAATCGTTACTATATTGTAAAAATCTGATTACAGTATTCTTTAGAGATCTATATTATTAAATAAATTATATTTGTCATTATATTATAAAAATCTAATCATTATTTCGCTAAAGTCTTTTCAGAAAGTACTAAAATCGCCACTATTTGGATGAAAGTGCCGTATAATACCTTATAATAGATATGGCTACATTCCAGGGTGCATGTCGCTCTACCAATGGAAAAATAAAATAAAATTGGCTGCTTCTTCTCCCACAAGTCATGCAAAAAAAAAACACAGTACAAAAATGCGATATAGAATGATTACCGTACCAGGAAGGCAGGGTCGGCACTTTTGTGTCGAATAATTAATAAAAGTTCAAAAAGTGGAGGTCGGCACTTTCAAAAACAATTATTAAAAATTCGGCTATTAATAACTAACATTGAATTTTACTAGCGGCTAAACGTTTTCTTTTGTTTTTTGTTTACGATTTTTGTTGACTTCATTTTTGTTGATTTCGACAAAATACTTGATAAATTTATTTATTTTTTCGGCATTTTTTTGGGGAATTATTTTCTGCCGACCCTGCCTTCCTGGTACGGTAGTGTGCAAGAATTAAACCAAACGGTATGGCATCCTCCCAGTAGACATAATTCCTTCTTAGCAAAAAAAAATTTTGCACAACCTGCTTGGGTTTGAGCAAACTGTGCACCAGAGAAAAAAAAATTGAAAGGATTGATTGAGGAAGAGGTGGAGCATAGGATTTTTTTTTTGAAAGGATTGATTGAGGAAGAGGCGGACTAGAGAAAAAAAATTGAACCATTTCTCGACTTGTGCGTGTCATCCAAGTGCAAGGGCCATGCTAATGTAATCTTCCCTAAATCGTTCCAATTTTATCTAATGTCTCCGAAGAGACCAAAGAGACCGAAGAGACACAACATTTTTGTCTTCGTGTGAGAATCATCCTTCTAGAGGAAACAAAATTCAAAGAAATTGACAACAAAGAAATCAATACATTTATGCTTTGCAATCAAGGCTCTATTTGTGGAACCCAATTCCTGCCCTGGTGCAAATATAACTGTCTACAGAATCACCTGATGAGAAGAGTAAACCGACAAACATTACCAGCTCGGCAATTGGCGGCTGTGACTGATCTGGCCAACAAGGTCACATAATAAATATGGAGATAAACAACTGTCTTTCCAATACTCTTTATCAAGTGACAAGCACGTCCAACCTTGCGAAGAAAGAAAATCTAAGCTGGTAATTTGAGCTTCTCGTTGTTCTTCCAGCTGCAAGGACATCCACAAATCATGTCAAAAAATCATAGAGCCACGTCATACCAGTGTCACATTATCATCAACTAGGATTACATTAGAGGTCAATATAAGGGTGAGTTACAAAGTTGTACCTCTTGAAGTAATAGTAAAAGAAATCAGCGTACAAGGCCGTCTGGACGATTCCTGCAATCCAGGCTGCATACCAGGAAACATACGCTCAGGAAAATAGTGAAGAAACCAAGTTGTCCTTTCATGCAGAGACTCTATTGTACAAAATTCAAATGAAACGATAGCCAAACCATGACTTCAGGTGATAAACCAAACGCCAAAGAAACTTCACTCACTAATCCATTGCCGATAGTGAGATTCGGTGAAGTATCGGTAGATCCAATTGATGAGATAGAATCCACGATATGCTCTGTCAAAAGAGGGATGTAAAAAGCGTAGGATTAGTTTATCCCTTTCCACAATAAGCAATAGACTAAGCCTGAAGTGGCAGATGCCTGGGTGACACCAAAGGTGTGGGATTCATTAAGGATTCAAGGAAGGTAACAAAACGTTCCAATAGAAAAAGAAATGATGCCCTACATATTTTAACAATAGAATATGTTTTGAAAGCTACTATAATCAATTATACGCTTCCAAAGTGGATTTCCTATTTTTAGAATGGGAAGAAAGAGAGTCAGTGCTAATAAACAAAACCTGAGGTAATTGGAGCTCCCCTTCTAAAGGGGCAAACTAGTGGTAGATACATATGGAAATAGTGGCATACCCAAGGAAGAAGACATAGTTGCCTGTAAGGTTGTCAACGTTTCTTGTTCTTTGTAACAGCACCAATTGTGGAATAATAGCAACCGCCTCCAGCCACAAGGAGAAAGTCCACATGACCTACTCCAATCACAACACATTTACTTGGGTAAGGGCCCCATTTGCTTCGGTGGAAAAGTCGCCCATTTACAATGCAAGTGTCATGCAGATATGTGATTAGTAAGAAATGTGATACTTCTAGGTTCTATCACAGTCAAAAATGCTTCCATGAGGTAGATGCAATACTCATGGTTCAAGGATAATCTAGGCTTGTGATGGGGTAAAACTATTTCATGTGGCATCCAAATAATACATATTTTAGTACATTGGAATCCTCTCATTAATGGGGACAAGATGCACACAAAAAAATCCATTCTAACAATGGAGCCATGGGAATGGGTTCCCTACCTTATACATAAGGACAGGCGATAGGCTTATAAATGTGACTATTCAGGAATCGAGATTAGTGTTGTCCAGAAGGAGGGCTCTTCACAGCACCTTTTTCTATTGGTATCATATGATCTACCAGTTAAGCGGGTGTTTTCATTTTTTTTTAAACATGATAAAAAGTAGAATTAATATATTAGAACTGAAAACTAATTTTCAATCAGGACTTCGAACTTATGACATGCAAAACAATGGAAAGAAGATGTAACTGCCAAGAGGAATTCTCAATGACAGCCCAATTACTACTTACAGTCCTCAGTTGAGTAAGCATACCTCCCGGAATGTGAACCTGTTGTTGAACAAGAGAGCCAGCGCAAAACATGGCAGGATCAGGAAGTAGTGCCGAAATGTGTCGTTGTTTTTGTCATACGACAAACGTACTGTTTTGTGGTATTTCATGTACCACACGATGGAGAATGAGGTGCCAAGAAAGATCAGCTTCATAACAGTGTTGTAGAACGATATGTACGTAACAAAAATGTCCAGGTAGCGTGTCGCAAATACAAGAGCGTAGAGCTCCTGCGTCTTTAATGAGATTCCTGAAAGATAACACAAAAGAGGGTCAAACTTCCATCGTCCTACATCTTACAGTCCACCCTGGATACACGTTACTCATATAAGCGTTGAATCATCATACTTGTCTTGCAATTCCATGTTAACAAAATTGTACTCTGTTCTTTGATATTTTGACACTTATAAATGTTAATGAATTAAACAAACTACATCCACATTTTATATGAAGAGGATGGGAAAAAATCAATAACTACTCTCAGTATTGACAAGACAATCTTTCAAAAATGAAAAGCCATGAATTTTTAGTACATGTATGAATGATCCTCGTGAATTGTAGATTTAGAATAAGTCAACAGTCTGTTATGAATTTATTCATAACATTGTTAAACATTAACACATTTACTCAAGAGATATAGCATTTAAGCAAGGTGGACAGTATTGTCCAAGGCTTGGAACTCTTTTATGTCACAGGCTCGGGATCCATCACGCGTCCAATCATATGTGGCATGTGACAAATGACACGTGGAAGTGGTCCAATCATGTCTGAACACCTCGGAACATATTCCAAGAATATGCCAGAATGTGATATTAGAGAGTGTGACAATAAGGAGATTTGGATTTGTCACATGCAACACCCTATTATGAATAATTACTACTGTCCTAATGCGATACTAGTGCACATTGCATAGTGCTTAGTAAAGTCATAAAACGCTCTACTTGTTAAAAGGGCAAACAACAAAAGAGGGGTGAAGTGCTGCTCAGGAAACACCTAGTGGTGTATGTGAATGTACCAGAGGTATACATTTCAGGGGGTGATGTCACCTGAGCAGCACGCGTCCCAACGAGAAACAAAATATGAAAACAAACCAATTACAAAATGAAAGAAGGCTTGGAGCTAACATATGGAATTCACGCAGCAAAAAAAGCGAAACCCTAATGACAGCTCAACATCCTTACCCCCACATACTCAACAGCAGTATTCTACCCAACCCTAATGAAGGGAAATACCTGCGCATGACTTAATAGTGTGAATCTTCAAGAGCAAGACAATTATGCTCATCAAGTGCGTTAAATCTCCAATGAGCCTGAAGATATTCATCTTGGACGCCTTTTTTGAAGCTCCAACCTGAAAACAAACATGGCAACATCAACTTTTCATACCACATTACCAAAACTAAACCCCAAAGGAGGGAAAACCCTGCGAATCAGTAGCATTGGAAATGTTTTGAAGCCATAGTCGTGCCAATAGTGATGTTTTGAAACCATAGTGTATCGCGTACCCAGAAAGAAAGAAAAAGCCCACCCAGTAGCGATCACCGCGCCAACATAGTCCCAACCCTAACGCACAGTAGTACAATCTTAGCAACAAAAAGCTCGGCAAGCTTCGCTCGGCAGCGCAAAAACACCAGATCTACAGAATCGCACTGGTTCGTACCCTTCTCGGATGGCTATGGAGGCGATTGAAGCTCCGCTGCGATGTCTCGCTGCAAATGAAGTTAATGAACTACGCATTCCCCGATCGAAAACAACACGTTGTGCGTGGGCGGCAGATGCCCGGATTGATACCTTCCGGATTTCTCGTTCGGGATTGATATCCGGTATTGTGTGATGCCCGCGGCGCGGCATAGGATGACCTTCTGCTGCTGTTTATCACGTGTTGCTGTGGGAAATTTTGTTTTGCAATTTCTGCGAAGTAAATTTTGACATAACATTTTATAACAGTAGAATTTCAAACCCCCTACTGCTCGGATCAAATTTTACCGATACAGTAACTTTCTGGAGTGCACTGTATAGTACACATACAAGTATACGTGAGTGCACAAAAGGGGTATTAATTTGAACATTGTTATATGACGTATATATACATGTATATCTAGTTGTCATATGACATATATACAATTGACTAAATGTTTGATGTAAACTTACATTAAACATATATTAAGGACAGTTCAATAGATTTGTATACAAAGGTTTTTAAACATAGTACCCCTTGTATACCTGGGGTTTTAGAGGGGGTCATAAATGCATGTGATTTCCAAACATAATGTAGAGTGCACCCTATGGGAGTAACTTTTCTTGAAACCATGGTGAGAGAGGACATTTGGCATTGAACGAGGGAATTTAGTAAAAAACAAACAAGGAAAACTTACTTAACCCCTAAATGCCTAGAGCCTTCTCCAAATTCAATAGTTTTGCAAAGATGCATTATAAAATGTAACTAAAAGGGATATTTTGAACTTGATATATGAATAAAAGTTGTACATTATGAATCTTAGATTCTATCCATACGGTTAAATCTATGATTGGTATCACCAATAATTTTGTATAAAATTTGAAATGTGAAATTCAAAATTATTTTGTAATTCAATTACGAATAAGATATTGACAATCTATGGATGAAATTTGTTGTGATTGGTTGAAATGTAATACTCTAAGTGTAGCGATTTTTGGAGATTTTTTGGTTGCTTAATTTTATGAGTTGACTTTTTTAAGATCACTTTTACACTGAAATCTTCTAAATTTTGGGTGAATCACTACAACATGAAATGAGGAATAAAATTTTCACAAATCATCCCCTTTCTAATCGGATCACTTATGTATGAAGCTAACTTCCCATAAAAGATATAGTAAAAATCCTGCACTACAAAAAGTGCATGACGGATGAGAAAATATACACAAAATCTATACATCGTCCAAAAACTGGACGCTCATGTAGTTAAGGGTTAAGATGTGAAGAAAAGAGCATTCAAAAGTATCCAAGAGCATCGAAGAGAAACTTGTAAACTTTAGTAGGGGTAGAAAGTCTAGGGCTTAATAACATAATGAATTAAAAGTGAGTATTGTAATAATAATATTGTACTAATATCAAGTCTAGTGTGGCCTTGTGTCGTTGGCCCATTTATTTTTTATTATATTTTAAGAATAATTTATCCATAATTTAATTCAATTTAGTTTATAGTGACAAAATTTGATTAAAAATCGATAACTTTCAAACTATAGGTCCAAAAGCTACGAAACGACTTCGGTGCATCCCTACTCGTTGAGAGCTTTTTGACGATACCAGAAACACGTCAGCAAGCGCACGATCCAAACAAAACAAACAAACTACCTTCTTTAACCGACTAAACGTCACAATGTCTAGTTTATGAACGACTAACCCTATGTTCTCATTAATGCTTGGATGAAAGTCATCCAGATTTTTGGAAATACTTCACCAAGTTGTTGTCCTATCTAATGGTTGGATTTTGTAAAACTTGAGTGCATGTTTTTTCTAAATTACAAATGTAGGAGTATGTCGAATTGTTGACCAAACTAAAATTGCATTGATTGTAGTTCAAAAGTGGCCTTGCAAAAATGAGGTCATAGATTTAAATATTTTTTATTACGAACTATGATTACTACATGTACCCTTGAAGGATGCAATCGTATAAAATGAATTTTGTTGAAAAAGAATTAAATGTCCTTCATGAATAATTAGAAATACACAATAGTATGTTTGTTGTGTAATTTTGTACACTAATGTAGTTGTTGTGTTTTTATTTTTATTTTGACTATGTATTATTGAATTTGGAAGACCTCCTAATATCTAAGTTCATGATTGGTTTTCATGCAATACACTTTTTTTCTCATTTTCCAAATCCATCTCAATTTGGTAAAAAACAGTTTCAAACAAATGTGAAGTTGTTAAAGTTTTACTCCATTGACGCCATTGCGTCCACAGAGTGGATGATGAACAGATTCAAATTATTCTCTTGACAAAATACATGGACAATTTTAATCCATCCAAATTTCTCTTGGTTCTTGTGGTAGTTGACTATCATTTGTACGGTATGGATCTTCAAAACATGATACTGTGATTTTTTCTTAAATGACAATATTGGTTTATGTCAAGTTTCATTTTTAGTTCAAAAAGTGAGACCTTAAACACAATTTTCCAAAATAAGTAGAATCAAATAATGGAAATCATACCATCTCGTAGTACATGTAATTCCAAATTCATTACCACAATTTTAATTTATTTTTTGGTTGATTTGAGATTTTAAATTGAATTTCATAAAGTAAATCTTGAACATTTAATTACAATTTATTACTAAAAATATGATAAATCCAACAACACAAATGTGATCTTCACATTGACATTTACAACTTAGCTTCGTACATCAACTCCATTTTTGTTATTCATAAAAAAAATTATAACACATCTTCGAAATCAGTGTTGAATTGGGACGTTAAAGGATTAATCATCAAAGTGACTACTTTTTAAATGTGTAAAATCCCAGAAGGTTGATGCCCTTAAAGACATGTGATTTACACATAAATTTGCCTGTCACAAGTCCAAAAGCATCAATCAAAAGGCAAAAAAATTGCTACTTGTCCAAAAAAGTAATAATTTGAATATCTACAAGTTACACGACCAGTTGAAAAAAGTATCACTTGACCGAAATACCAGTTGGAAAATGAGTCTCTTGTCACCAATGTTTTCAAGTGTATAAAAGAAATATGGTAACAAATGTTTTACCCTAATTTTCTATTATGCAGATGATGAAAAGAAAACTATACGAAAAGCAATGGCCGGTTGGAGAGACTTCGTGATAAATTTGAACTATCTAATGCAAAGTGCAATCAATGTTGAAGTGAATGTTTGGAGATGGCAAGAAACTTTGAGGGAAACGATATTCAATAGTTACTCCTTTGTCCCATATTAACCCGTAAATGACAGAGGGGTTAATCCCTAAATGCTCAAACGACCATTTTCTGGTCACTGCCCAAATCTAACAAGTTGCCCAGAAAAAAATAAAATGTTTTTGATAAAATAAAAAATATTTTAAAATATTACATCAAGTCTACTTTCCAACGCAATTTGAATTATGTCAATCCGAGTTAAACTTCACCCGGGAGAAATTTTCAAAGTGGATCACCTCAACATTGTCTCAATGTTATAGAATTTGCTATTTGGGGAAAGTAATGATGTTCCCTCCATCATTTCTTTTGCTTTTTTTAATTTTACAATAGATAAACCAATTTTAAATTAAATCATGCTAAATTTTAATTAAACTCTAAAAGTGAAATTATAATTTATACAATTTTTCAAAGGTTAATGCTTTTAAATTCATTAAATTGATATATAGAGTTGTTTTTGGAAGTTTGACCGCTTGGATAATTTGTAGAGATGATGCCCTACATTTTGTCTATTGAACAAAACTTCATCAAACTTATGGAAGGCACATATTATCTCGGGGGGGTAAGTGTATTAAAAAGTTAAGGATATAGGTGCGAACAACCACTATTTTATAGGGGGGTATTACTTTCTTTTTTTCTTTTTTCTTTTTTTCACATGCTATCATTATGTAATTTTCTACTTTGGGTTAATAGAAAGGGGCTTGCATTACTTATAATTCCAAATTACCTATTATTCCATACCCTATAGTACTTTAAAGATGTCCAGTGCCATTTTTGATACCCTATATTACTCTAAGTCCATTTATAATTTTTTGTCCCCATGTTTTTAAAATACCCTATCATTTGTTCGCACGTATATTGCTACTCCAACATATCACTACCCCCCCCCCCCCCCCCCCCCCCGAGTATATTATAACACATTTATGTTTTGTTCAATTCCCCTCTACTTTATAAATTGTTGCTTTTGCAACTCGATGAAGTTTGGTCCAAAAGAGAAAATGAGAAGCATGATGTTTAGTAATTATCCGTATGGTCAAACTTTGAAAAAATGCTTTTGATACTCATTTAATGAATTTAGAAGCATTTACCATCTAATATTCACCAAAATTACAAAGTTTATTTTTAGAACTCTAATTTTGGTATGATTGGTTAAAACTAAACATTTTATTTTAAAATTCAAAAAAGAATTTTTTTCAAATGAGAGAACACCATTACTTTCCCCAAATAGTAAGTTTAATAACATTAGGACAATGTTGAGGTTTGACTTTGAAAATTTCTCCTTGATGGAGTTCAGCTCGGATTGATGTGATTCAAATTGGGTTGAAAAGAAGAGTTGAATTTCTATTTGAAGATGTTTTTTATTTTTTATAAAAGTTTTTTTCATCTCAGCCAGCCCGTAAAAGAAAGGCAATGACCATAAAATGGTTGTATAGTCACTTAGGGGTCAAACTTCATGTACCTTGAAAATAGATGATTTAACTCCTCCAATGGTGCGAACCTTGAGTACAATTGTGTGGACCCTAAGCTAGTTGGAATAGTAGTTTGAGCAAGCATGAAACTTTTAATGGGACAAATTGACAAGGGAATCAAAAAGCTTAACCCCTAAACACTCAAATGACCATTTTCTGATGGCTGCCCAAAACAAAAACAAAAACAAAAATAAATAAAAATAAAATTTAATACTACATCAAGTCTACTTTCCAACACAATTTGAATTATGTCTACCCAAGTTAAACTCCACCCACGAGAATTTTTCAAAGTGTTACACCTCAACATTGTCTTAGTGTTATAGAATTTTCTATTTGGAGGAAAATAATGATGTTACCTCCATTATTTCTTTTGTTTTTTGAAGTTTACAATAGATAAACCGATTTTAACCAATCATGTTGAATTTTATACTCTAAAAGTGAAAATTATAATTGATATAAATTTTCAAAGGATAATGCTTTCAAATTCATTATAAAATAAATCTAAAGTTATATTTGGAAGTTTGACCGTACGGATAATTTGTAGAGATGATGCCCTACATTTTGTTTATTGAACAAAACTTCATCAAACATATGGAAGGCACGTATTATAACACATCTATGTTTTTGTCCACCTCCCCTCGGGCTTTTAGGGGTTAATATGGGAAAAGGGGGTGAGGTTTTAATGTAGAAAGCATAGGATTTTATAAGCACAACCCTAGAGTGGTATATGCATTGGCCAAGGTTGTACAAGCTTTGGAAAAATGTCGTGTTGATATCATTTATTTTAATTCTAGAAGAGGGTTTTTTAAACATGATAGATGATATGATACAAAGTCAACGTAATTGTGCTCTTGAAAAATTCATCTCATTAAATTAAGCAATTGAAAAATCTCCAAAAACCACTACACTTAGAGTATTACATTTTAACGCATCACAACAAATTTCATCCACAAATTGTCAATATCTTATTCGTAATCTAATTACAAAAGAATTTAGAATTTTAAGTTTCAAATTTTATACAATATATTAGTGATTGCAATTGAAGATCTAATCGTATGAATAGAATTTAAAATTCATAATGTACATTTTTTTTTTATTGATACATCAAATTCAAAATATCCTTCTTAGTTGCATTTTACAAGAAACACTTGTTTCGTTAAAAGTGCACGTGCCGTATAAAAAGTGCACATGGTGACAATTTTGTACGTTTGAAGAAAATAAAGTCACATTTTACTTTTTCTGGCAAAATTGAATGTACATAAATTTTACAAACATTTAATCATTGTTTCTAATATATGCATTTTCACAATGAAAATAAACATTGAATTTCACATCCATTTTCATACATTTTAATTCACACATTCTTAACAACCAAAAACATAGAACTTCATTGGAAAATTGGTTAAGCATAAATTACAAAAATTTAGAACCTTTATTACAATAATCTGATAGCAACATCATTCATAAAAGATCAAGCAACATTTGTCATCTCTATATCAAGACATCCTAAGTGTTGCCATTCAATAGCTTCCAAATGGTGATACACCCAAATTTTTAGTCATCAAAGACTTAATTTCCTAGTCAACGGTCTTCATTTTCTATAATTATTCTTTGTCTCCACGGTATTGTTGTAAGCACTGCGAACTTTTTAGGATACTCTTGCTCCTAACTTCACTACTACTTTTTGGAGATCTTTGAAATGATGGAGGCGATTGTCATGAATTCTCCATGGCCACATAAGAATCACTAGGTAAACAATTGATTTTGTCCAAATACATTCTACACATGTATTTCATATACATGTGCGTTTTCATCTTCAACACTTTGCATATGGATCACTTCATCAATCACATGTACATGTCGACCTCCAATAATGCATCCCACTTCTATTTTTTATGAATCACGTAAGCAAATCTGCCATCCACCCAAAAAAGGTTCAAAAACATCACAACAAAAATGCACATGCCCACTCCTTTTGCAATAAATCTTTGTTTTACTCAAACATTTAGAGGCCAAATATTTGTACACGAGTAGGCATGTGCGCATTCCCTTTGCAATCAATCTTCTTTTACTTAAACAATCAAAGAGTATTTTTTGCAAAAGGGGTCAACACAAGCACACTCTCTTTTGCTAGAAACTACATTTGCAAAAAAATTAGAATGACATTGGCACATACCAATTCCCTTTTAAAATAAGACCTTTCTTCAAAAAAATTTAGAAGCTTTCGAGTAGGTTGGAATTTCCCACCCCCTTTTGCTACCAAATTTTCTTACCTAATTTTTTTGGAAGGAGTGGGGGCATGCCAACCCCCTTTCCTACCAATTTTTCTTATCTATATTTTTTGGAAGGGGTGGGCATGTGCCCACCCGCCTTTGCTACCAAATTTTATGACCCAATTTTTTTGGAAGGGGGTGGATACGTGCCCATCCCCCCTTTGCTACCAAAATTTTTTTACCTAATTTTTTTGGAAGGGAGTGGGCACATGCCCACCCCCTTTTGCTACAAACTTTTTTACCTAAATTTTTAAGAAGAAGATAGGTAGGTGCCCACCCCATTTGCTATCAATTTAAAAAAAAATTAGAAATTACAGAGATTGGTGGACTATACCCCTTTCCTATTGGAAACTATCGACATAATCGAGAATTTTTAATTCATTGTTATGAAAATACATGGAGTGAGATTGAACATATATCTAAATTTTGTATTGATAAGTGCTTATCGAAGGGCAATTTCCGTCTTGCCCTCTCTCATGGGTCCTTGTCCTACAACAACCACAACCAACAATATTAAAATAGGGCTTCGACTGAAACTAAAACCAATGACTCCAAACTGAAGATGGGGAGACAAAATTTTATAGTGTGAGATGGGCCTCGGTTACAGCTTTCAAGATGAGAGGCTTCTTCATCTCAAACTTTTAAAAGTTGCTGCTACAGATGGGGAGGCCTCCTCATTTCGAGGTGATTAAAATAAAGACTGATTAGGGTTGGATCCACTTTGTACTCTTTGAAGGTGAGATGAAGGGTTGCGAGGATTGAAGACTGACCTAATTCAAGCTCCACTTGGGGGAGTTGCATAGCCGGATTGCTGTACGTGGAGTGAGGAATACTCCGCATTAGCTTGCCCATGGTTGTTGTACAACTGCGGCAACGAGGAGCTGAGGTTGACAATTTGAAATGTTTGAAAGCTCCACCCACAGTGATGACCCAACAATGATTTTGTGATGTAGTCAATTGCAACCGAAAGCTTAACTCCCTGCTCTTCTTTTGCTTCATCTCCGTGCCTAAGCTTGGAGCCATCAGTTCCTGCCTGTTTCCTTACCTTCTCTCTTTCCCTCGCTTTCGCGCTCTCTCTTTCGCTTTTCTTCGCATGCACCTGTGGAAATATGTGGAAATCGCAGGGTCCATCCTTTGCTTTGCTTATCGGTGGTGAGATTTTCCGTTTCCGCTCTTTCTCTCCACCCTTGCAGATCGCTCGTGGTGTGGACCCGGAGTTGTGGTAAATCCTACGTAAGTCACCGTGACAGACCAGATGCTTCAAAAAGGGCAACAATGGCAGCAAATTGAATGAACACAAGCGCGCACCGCTCAAGATTCTCATGAGGTCAGAGGACACTAAGGAAGGAGTGTATTCGTTGGTGTTCTTGGTGTCCAGTGATACAGATCTTCACTCTTCTTACAGTCCGTTTAGAAAGATGTTGAAATAATGCTGTATTCTAGATGCAGGTACTAATATTTGATGTTCTGGACTATGTGCAGGGTTGCGAAGATTAAATAAGTCTAAGCAAGTCCAAGCAGTGAATGGTACATATATATTTGTGTGATTTAGCTTGTTCCAGGTGTTGGAAGGTTCTTAATCTACTTTGAAAGGTGCTAGTGGAATATAGGACCTTTCAAAGCATATTTGTGATCATATACATGGCAAGATGGCATAAAGAAGCAACCTTCTACCATTATGGCATGTGGAGGGTTGATATTTATCTCATTGTATAAGGTGTTTCAATTAATATGTAACGATGGATGATTATTGCAATTTTTCTTTCAAGTTTTCCAAATCACAAACATTTATTTCAAGTCTAAGAGGGGGTGGGCACATGCCCACCCCTCCTTCATTTATTTATTTTTGAAAATATAAGAGGGGTGGGCATAATTTTTGGTACTTTCTCATTAAAGAATGAGATAGGGTAGGCAAATGTCTACCCTCTGCTTCATTTTATTTTTGTTGAAAGTATAAGAAGGGATAGGCACATGTTCACCCTCCCTCAATTGATTTTGTTTCAAAGTTTAAAAGGGGTGGAAACATGTTTCACCTTCTCGGTTTTTGTTTTTTTGTGAAAATAGTATGATGTTGAGGGGGTGGGCACATGCCCACCCCCTCCTTCAATTGATTTTGCTTCAAAGTTTAAGAGGTGGAAACATTGTGCATTGTGTTGTATGTGTGCATCTTACACGAAATAAATTCCATATATTTGCTTATATATGTGCAAATTAGAGTTACTAGAAACAAGTGAAAATGGTTATAGTCTTTGGGTTTCTCAAAAAAGAATAATTGCATTTCGCGTATAGCATGTATGCAAGGTGAATACATGAAATACTTATATTATTTTGGCTTCACATATTGCACATACAACATGTCTTATATTATGACTTTTGAAGAAACAAGCCAATACAATTGAAATTTACATCAAAAGTAGATAATTGGTCATCATCCTTCTTAATATAATTTTTATTTTTTGAATTTTTCATAAAATCATCCACTACATAAAATGCATTTGTTTACTACAATAGATTTTTTCAATGGGATCATTGTGTGATCTATATTTACACTGAAAAAAGTAAGATATAAAGAAAGATTCGTAGCTTAATAAAGGATATAAACTACTCAATGAAAATAGTGAAATTTAAAATTGTCAACTACTTGAATATGTTCTAGATTATGTACATATGTTTGCAACAAATGCCTTTATATTTGACGCATAATTTCTAAAAAATATCATATGCAAATATAGAATGTGGGCCCTTTTTTGACATCATATATAACCCATGATACAATTTACACCAAAAAAAAGTGCACATGGCTATGTGCACTTTTAACGAAACAGGTGTTAAGATATCTTTGAAATTCTTCAGATTTGAAGAGGGGTGAAGTCATTTTGGGGTTATCGTTGAGGGGAAGATTTAGAGTTGGGGCATAGGGACTGTGTCGCAGAGTTTCGTCTCTGAAGCTCGCATTGACACCCCGCATTTTTTCTTGGTTATATTTCGCCAAATTTCTCTACAAAATTTGGCATTTCTCTTTTGTTAAGGAAAAAAATGAGAAAATTTTGAATTTTTTCGCTAGATTTTCTCTATATATTTTGTGAAGATAGCTAGATTTTGTGAGAAAAACTAACAAAATATGAAGAAATTTTGTCGAAATTTAACCCTTTAGCGCGCCAGCGTCCATATATTGGACGACGAAAAGATTAAAGCTGTTTGATTTCCATCCAAAGTGGACAGTTTTCATCCACCAATTTTTTTTTTGGGTTCTTGTGTAAGTTGACTATCCTTTGCACGGTGTGCATCTTCAAAATAGATTATCATGATTTTTGGAAAAATAACACAATTGGTTTATGTCAAGTTTCATTCTTAGTTCAAAAAGTGAGACCTTAGACATGATTTTCCAAAATAAGTAGAATCAAATAATGGAAACCATACCATCTCGTAGTGCATGTTATTCCAATTTCATTCCAATATTTTTCAATATTTTTGTGTTAATTCAGGATTTTTAATTGAATTTCAAGAGAAAACCTTGCGAAATAATTTTAAATTTATTAATAAAAAATATGATACATCTAACTGCACAGATGTGATCTTCACATTGGCATTTACAAATTTTCTTTGTACATCAACTCCATTTTTGGTTTCCATCAAACATTTTATAACACTTCTTTGAAAACAATGTTGAATTGGGACGTTAAAGGGTTAATTCAAAGATTAAGATTTTCCCAAATATTCTTTCCTAATTTTTTTTACATCGCCATCAAGAAAAAAAACACAGGAAAAACACTGGACACCCCTATTGGTAAACTTTCTACAGGGATGGGATTCTGTACGGTGAAGAATGTTACGAAGTTGAAGAGCTTGAATCCAAACCGCCACGTGTTGACCATGGCACACAGCCAAGTGTCCACCATCCACAAACTGAACAGCCAAGTGGCATCAACTTCCCGCCTAAACCAGCCGCACGGTTTCCACCCCCATCCAAACCGCGCAATAAACCGCAACCCCGGAACCGCTCGCCATTTCAATTGACGTGTCAGCCAGCCAAGCCCTCTCAACTGGAACCCCATTGCCAGCTTTCGCCACTTGGCACCTCACCTTCATGCACCCCCATTCCCCTTTTGATCCTCTGTTCTTGCGCTTCTGTTTCTTTTCTCGCAACTTTTACTGTTGATTGAACGCAGCGATGGCGATGGTGGAACGATTCTAGTCTCAGTGCGCATTTAGGGCTGCAGTTTCTGTGTGATTTTTTCTTATGGTGTTCTTTTCTGGTGCGATCATGATGAACATTGTGGCATTGGCGATGCTGTTGTCATCGCTGGGATCGGCGATCGTGTTGTCGCCGGAGCCCATGGCGGTGAAGCAGAGTCCGTTACAAGCGGTGAAGGAGGCGGCGCAGGGGACGTTTTTGAAGGCGGAGGAGACGGTGGAGGCGGCGAAGGAGACGTTTGTGGAGGGAGTCACGAAGCCCGTGGAGAAAGGCCCCCTCGGGTGGTTCCGGCGGAAGCCGCCACCGTCGCCGGGGGATCGTCTTGCAGCGGCGAGAGAGAAGGCAGCTGAGGCGCGGGAGGCGTTTGAGGAGGCCAGCGCGCAGCTGAGAGACGCCGCGGTGGGCAAAACGGTGGACACTGGTATGCTTAGCACTTTCTCCATGCCGCCTGTTTCAAGACCTGTTTGTCAATAATCTTCCTTTGTATGAACCATTTGCATTTGCATTTGCATTTGCATTTGTATCTGCATTTGTATCCGGAGGCTTCATCACATTCTTTCATGTTAGTGTCATTGAAAGTGGTGAATGTTGAGGGGTTAAAGTACGAGCACACTCTCAATGACGCCTTTGTTGTCTTTCTTGGTCTTCGTCAACAATCTTCCTTTGTATAATAATCTGCATGTATTTGAAGGCTTCGATGTATTACATATTACTCCCTCTGTTTCAAAATTACATTTCATGTAATATATTCTTTAATATTACTCTCTCTGTTTCAAAATGACTGTACAGTGTGATGTTTCAGAATGACTGTCCACGTTAATAAGTGCAAAAACATTGGCGCCCATGCAGTACATGTGTTGCATGCATCCATGCAGCTCTAAATAGCAAGTATAGGTGGTGGAAAAGCTACTAAAATATTAACAATGCAGCTCTAAATAGCAAGTATAGGTGGTGAAAAAGCTACTGAAATATTAGCAGGAACAGTAAAAAAGTGGTCACAAGCAGCTCTTCTTGTTGGCAACTGAAAGATGATTCTTGTTTGCGTTTTTTTATGCAAAAGTTTTACTAGTAGATGTTACAGATAAATGTACCTCACTAGACAATCATTAGGGGGTGTCACACCTCTTCCGAGAAATTTGATTCTTTGAGAACATGGGAGAGAATCGTGGAGCCAATCTGGCCATTCTCCATGAAGAAGGTGTGGCTCCTTTTGAGGTCACGTGAAGAATGAGAATGGCCACGGCTTCTCAATCTTCACGCCGATTCTTCACCTCCGGAGGAGAATAATGAAATTTCTCAATCTTCAGAGAATGGGTCCTCCACAATTCAAGGAGAAGTGACACATACGCATTCTTTGAAGATTGTGAATGGATGAAAGAGGTGTGACACCCCTATTTTGGAACATAATTATGAACTCAAATTTTAGAACAGTCAATCTGGAACAGAGGGAGTAGTATCGTTGGAAGTGGTGAATGTTGAGGGTTAAGATTGGTAAAGTTGTACGAGCACTCTCCTAATGACGCCTGTTTGTCCTTCCTGGTCTCCGAGCCATTGTGCTTTTGAGAGAGGGTCACAATCTTCCTTTGTAATCCAACTCATGATATTTGACGCAAATTCATGAAATGTGGTGATTTTCATGGGTTTCGATGGGTTTCGAAGGGTCAAATCTCCACTTCTCATGGGTTTGTGTCAAATTTCATGTGTTAGATTCTAGCTTTTCAGGTATTCGGAAGTTTCATTACATTCTGTAATGCTAGTATCATTGGAAGTGATGAATGTTGAGGGTTGAAATTGATGAAGTTGTGAGGCAGCTCTAAGAGCTCGTATTTAGAGTTTCCATCACTATTCCGAGTGATGCCTTAGCCTAATTACTGGTAGTCACATTCTTGAGACTATATCGTCACATTCTCGGTACAGGAAACATGCCGTTGCCTGCACACCCCAAGTTCAAAATGGCTCAGAAAAATTTAAATTGATTTGAAACTTTCTACAATTATTGACAATTGAGTCTTAAACCTTCCACAAGAAGAAAATGGTTCAAGAATCTTGTGATTTATGATACATTGAGTGATAAAAATCCGAAATTTAATGGAAAAAACAAGTGCTTCCTCTCCACTCCATCTAGTTATTTTCACTTGCCCAAAGAGTAAAAGTTGGTCTTTCTTGCAAATCTACAATCAATGAATACATGGATCAAATGCACAGGAAGGAAACCAACTTTCTTACAATATGAGAAATAAAATTCTTGCAACCAGCCCACGTGTTTGGCGTGCGGTTAGTGGAAGTGTGCGGTCAATGGCATGTCTACCTTATATCATTCTCTGGGCACATCAGAATGAGGAATGGAGGTTCTATGAGTTTCTTTGAGATCGAATGAATTTAATAACTTGGAGTCTGTTCTGTTTCGACATGAGTTCCTTTACTATTGGTACTAGTTATGGCATTGCATGTCTTTTCTTTTCCAGGGTTAACTTTGGGAAGTACCATCAGGGCAAGAGGTTTAAAACTGTGTTGTGTGTAACGACTGTGCAGGGAAATATGTGGGTGGCAAAGCATCGCAAGCAGTGGGAACTGCCAAGGATGCGGCTGGAGCAGCTGAGGGATGGGTTGAAGAGGGTGCTCACGTGGCGTACAACAAAGCAGCTGATGTGAAAGATGGGTCCTATAATGCTGCTGCTGCGGTGGGACACAAGGTAGGTTCTGCAATTAGGAGGGTGAGCTCTCTTTTTTAATTTTTATCCATTTCTTTTTTGCACTACCTTTCTGATAACAAGTAGTGCTTAGTGGTTGGAGGTTGAAAACACAATCTTAGCTGGTTTTTGTGTGCTAGTTTGGGTATTAAGTGAATGTGCACACAATGGAGAAATGAAGCGCGTAACTTAGGAGACTGGTAACTATTGCAGGCAAAAGAGAGTGTTGAGGACACATACGATTCTGCAGCAGAGACGCTTGGATCGGCAAAGGAGAAAACGTATGAGAAGCTTGGGGATGCGAAGGACAAGGTGTACGAAGGTGCTGAGAACGCTCATGACGTTGTGGTTGACAATGTGAAATTTGGAGTGGACAAGACGAAGGGGACGGCCATTGATGCAGCCGAGAAGGTAGTGTTGAAACATCACATGCAAGTAATAGTGTTGAAACATCTCATGCAGGCAATGGTAATCACTGATTAATCAACAGCCATAGGCTCATTAAATACATGTTCGTCATCAGCCCATACACGGACCTCTTACTATTAACTATAAGGAACCCTTTCGCAAACTTATTAATTAACTTCTACACGTCATACTTCATGTGAGAGTAAGTAGATGACTCTCTCGTCATGCTTCCTAATTTTATGTAGTAAGTAGATGACTCGCTAAGCTAACTCGTCCTGTATGATGTTAGCCCTTATGACGTCACTATGACTCACAGAGAGTGCATTTGCTTCAACAGGTGGAGCTTGCTGCTCATGAGACGAAAGAGGCAGGGCAAGGAATCCTAGGCAAAGTGAAAGATGCAGCTTGTTACACGGCGGAGTGCATACGAGCGCGGGCACAGGAGGCTGGATCCTATCTCCCCCTCGTTGGTCAAGGAGTTGGCTATGTGTACAATGACGGGAAGAGCACTGACAATGCTGCAGCATCTGTGAAGGAGAAAGCCAGCAATGTGGCTGAAACTGCAAAAGATACCGCAGGGCAATATTATGAGGAAGGAAGAGACTGGGCAGAGGATAGGTATGATTCAGCCCGGGAATACTACGATGAGGCGGGGCGGCGTTACAGGAGAGCACGAGATTACTACTACGATGGACCCAGTGATTATAATTACAGAGGCAGAAGAGGTCGAAGTTATTATGATGCAGCAAAAGAGGAAGCCGAAGATTTCTACGACCACGGTATTAAGGACAGAGCGAGGTATGTCAGAGATAGAGCTGGGGATTACTATGACGATGCAAGAGGATACATCCCCGGCCGACGTCAAGTGAGTCCCAGGGATTATTATGGGCGGAGAGCACGAGACACAGACCGTGAAGATTATTATAAGTCTAGGACGAAGATTGATGATCTGGGTGAAGCGGTGGAATCCATGGGCTGGAGGAGAGTTGGGAAAGTGCCAAAAGATCACGGAGTCTCGGTATCGTCTCCCAAAGAGGTAGTAATTGGAGATGTGAAGTATGTGTGGCCGCAAGGAAAAGGTCAGCCTCCCACTGATGAACTTCACAACACCGTGTTCAACAGTGTGAAAGGGGCTGCACACACTGTGGGTGAAAAACTGGGCTTTGTAAAGGAGAAGGCAAAAGACAGTGGTGTTCGTGCCAAGGATCAGGCATATGATACTTTGCGAGATGGGCGCTCATGGTCTAGTCGACCCTTCGACCGGGACTATGAAGAAGAAGAAGACTCCATTCTCACCAGAGGGGCACGGAATGTGAAGGAAGGCGTGAGGAATGCTGGTCAGGTAAAGGAATAAGTTTTATATTAATAATATGTGAAGGTGATC
The DNA here is from genome assembly GCA_022496805.1 of Pohlia nutans. Classification (NCBI taxonomy): domain Eukaryota; kingdom Viridiplantae; phylum Streptophyta; class Bryopsida; order Bryales; family Mniaceae; genus Pohlia; species Pohlia nutans. Next base: position 9,409,523 of record CM040092.1, on the reverse strand, counting down.
ACACCTTTACTTAACCCTTAAAAGGCCCTTGGGATCCCTCTCTACAACCCTTATTTAGCCTTATAATTGTTCAATCGTGGTTTAATACATGAATTGTGATATATTGTTATATACATATTATCATGATTATTGATTTTACTTTGTACTGAAAAGTATTTGGTCATTGTTATTTTGATGAAATACCACTGAATACAGAATATACTATATGGCTGCAAAGGGCTTTCGGACCGTTCAAGGGTTAAATACACTTCAAGGGTCACATCCTTTTGTTTCCTAAGGAACACATCCTAATACTAAACTAATTTCGACATATTAATTTATCTTCTAAGTGTATATGTCTTTTATCAGGCGTACGAGGAACAGCGCTCCAAAGCAGGAGAGTACGCAGACGAAGCTCGCCAGGAGCTTTCAAGCTTCGCTGGATATGGAGAGGCTGACAAAGCAAGGTCTGATAAAATGCAAATTCGTTCGTGGAAGGATGTGTTTATCAAGAAGCCTGTGGGATTTCTGCTTGCCTTGACACGCGCCCTTCATCTTTTTACGTTTTCCACGGTGTATGGGTCTGCCTTCTGGGTGACTTTTGTGTCGGGCATGATCTTGTCGAAGCATGTCCCTCGCCAGCAATTCGGATACGTGCAGAGCCGCATGTTTCCTGTGTATTTGAGGATCGTGGCTGTGGGACAGGCTGTGCTGCTTTTGTTGCATTCCCTCCTGCATCCCTGGTTTTCGGCGGAGAGCGCCGAGCGGATGCAGTTGTTCAATTTCGCTGTGATGCTCGCTTCCACTCTACTCAACGCTTATGTTCTCGAACCAAGGGCTACAAAGGTACAGTTCAGTAATGTAGGAAATTTGGACCCCCTGCTGCAAATCATCTGTTTGTGTGAAAATGACTTCAGTTTGACACGATCGACACTGTTGATCTTGTAGTATAGAACAAGAGCTTTAAAATGATGTATTGCAATCAGAAAACTGAGGTAAAATGAGAAAATGCCACCGTTGCAAAGTTCAGTGATGCAGATGGCCATATTGGGCGTTTTAGACGCTCACTCCAGGGGTTAACCATTAACTCACACTTTTGAAACTTCACTACACAACAGTAACTATTAGGTCTGGCCCATTTTATTTTTTCACAGATCTGTGAAAAAATAAAGTGATTTCAGATCTCAAAAGAATTTATCACCTGAGGATACACGTGCAAATTAGTAGAGAGTAATTTGTGACGCAGTTTAATTGTTCACCCAGAGCTGATTAACATTCTGGTGTAAGTACTGTCAAATTTTAACAGGAATTTTTTAAATGGTTTTAATTTGAGATGATTATGATGATGCAGGTTATGTTTGAGCGGTTGAAAGTGGAAAAGGAGGAAGGAAGGGGTTTGGAAAACACGGCGAATCCGCTGGACGCGAAGCAGTTGATGGAGGATCAGAAGAAAAAACTCAACAGCATCAATCAACAGTTCAAGACGTTGCATGGCTACTCCTCTGCACTGAATTTGATCAGTTTAGCAGGGTTATCCTTTCATCTATGGCATCTGGCTAATCGTCTTGTGATCTAGATCCCTTACCTGTAGCCAATGTCAAAACAAACAACTGAAGAATTAGCTCTCGAGTGTCACGTTGTAACGAGAACCCCATTTCCAGTTGTATTTCTTGTAAAGATCGACACCAATTCTGCGAGGGTCACAACAACACAGTTTTGTTGTTAGTAGAGCTTTCAGTTCTCAGAGCCTGCAGGACCTTTCTCTTTAGATTTTTTGACCAGTCCATCCTCGATCAGGCTTGCACTTTGTTGTATCATTTCCAGCAATGTATATAAAGACTCAATCTTTCAATTGCTTGTCTGAGTCCAACTCTACTGACTCCTGCTTACACTATTTCTTGTAGAAAACGACACCAATTCGGCGAGCGTTGCAACGACACAGTTTTGTTCTAGAGCTTTCAGTTCTTAGAATTTTCGACCTTAGAAAATCTTACACTTTGCTGTATTATTTCCAGGGATATATTGTACTGTACATAAGTCTCAATCTTTCAATTGTTTGTGTTAGTCTAACTCCCTACTGTCTCCTGCTTACAGTATCTCTTGTAGAGATCGACACCAATTCTGCGAGCTTTACCATTTGAAGCAACAACACGGTTAAACCCTTAAACCGTCTGGCCTATGACCGTGGAATCATGCTTTACCTGTCACTCAATTTTGCCACTATGAATAAGATAAGAATTCAACTTTATATTTTTAGTAGATGAAGCCATGTGTTTATTTATAGCATAATAGAGCAATGGGAGACAACATCCTTTTGCAATGGGACCACAGTCTAGTTACAATTAGAAACTAAGTTTACCTGGCAATGATATGATACTCTTGAAATTCATGGAATACAAATGGCATTTCTTCATTACTAAATGAATTTTGTCTATATTGAATTCTGCTCCTCACTTCTTCAATTGCAGCTCGTGCACCACGCACTTCTGATCCTTCCTTTGCTTCGCCATTTGCAATTTTTTTGGCCAATTCACTCTCTGCTTCATCAATTCAGGTTTTGTCAAAAGCATCCTTCATAGTTATGCACAAATTGTGCAATACTATACAAGTACAAACTACATTAGGAACCATACGTAATGGAATATCACATCGTTTCATTATGATTCTCCACCTCCCTTTCAATATGCCAAATGCTCGTTCAACACACATTCGTGTTGAAGACTGGATAAAATTCCAGTTTGCACGACATCGAGATAGTCCATCTTTTTGCCCTTTGAATGGGCAGTACATCCACGGCCTAACTGGATAGGCTGCATCACCTATCAATTTATATGGCATATATTTTCCTTCCATGAATGCTTTCCCTACTTTTGTCACTTGAAAAACAGACCAATCGTGAAGACTACCAGCCCACCCGAATTCAAAATCCCAAAACTTGCAATTCACATCAACAATTCCCTGTAAAATTGCTGAATGGAATGATTTCCGACAATAGTAATCTTCCCCCCCAATTACAGGAGCTAAAACAGGAATATGTGAACCATCAATTGCACCCACTATGTAAGGAATTCCATGTAAGGCTTCGAATTGAGAAGCCAAAACCCTAAACTGCGATTCACTAGGAAATTGGACTAAAACCCTTAATAAGTGTTTTCTAACAACCTTACAAAATTCCCTTACTATGCAAGAAGCTGTACATTCAGCAATTCCATACACTTCTCCTACAAGCAACAACCCATTTCCAGTACCCAATCTGCACAAAGAAACCGCAATCCTAGTTTCAACAGAAATAGCAACCCTCATACGTGTATCCTTCTTTTTCAGAAATGGACCCAATTTTTCACAAAGAAATCTGAATGTACTATGGCTAATCCGAGTTCTTTGCTTAAACATCTTCTCTGTGAAAGAACCCAACAAGAAACGATCCGTAAACCCAACTTGTCGTGCATGACTCCAAATACTACGCTCCTCACGTCCCATGCTCTCCCACAAAATGCTGAAAATGGCAAATTTCTCCCATTCTCCTTGCAAAATCAGAGATTGCATATTCACAACATGTTGTACTATCATATACAAGCACATATACAATCCCAACGCCAATACAAGGTCCCTCTTCCTCTCCTCCATTACAACCCTAATTACCGAAATTCCAGTACAAGGTGAGAAGATGAGTGAAAACAAGAGAAGAGAGGAAAGGAAGAAGAAGAGAGAGAAGAAGACCTAGACGAGGAGTGCAAAAGAAATGTAAGTTATCAAATCTACTCTTTTCAAAAATACATTAAAAATTTCAGCCCACCTAGCCGGCCGGTCCAAGTTCACTTTACACTATTGTTGGTGACCAATGGATGGAAAAGTTGGCTCTTGGTCATGGCTCTTGACCTAGGGCCGTGACCAAGAGAATTATCCATCCCGGCTCTTGGTCACTAGTGTAAAGACCCTCTAAGAAAAGTGGATCTAAGTGAAAATTCTCTTTTGATCTAATTTTCAAAGGGTGCTCCATTGCACTGCTCTATTATGCTATATTACAAACCATGAATTTTTCATAAATTTTGGTGAAAATTTGAAATTACTTTGACTTTTTGAAGTGATTGTAAAGGAAATTTATATCAATTACAAAATATACCCAAAAATTTCAATTCTTTTACCAAAGGTGTAAATTACAATGAAGAAAAGTACAGTAAATGAAAATCATCCATGTGTCTAAATTTAGAAAAATCGTTACACCATCAAAATACCCACCAAACTTGTAACTCCAATAAAACACTCAATTTTCAGATTTTTCCAAAAATTCAAATTGGAGTAGAAACCAAACTTGGTAAGCTTCATTTTTTTAATTAGGCTCAAATAAAATAGATTCACTTTCGTGGTCTAAATTTAATTTAAGCAGGAAAAAATAGAAAAATCCAAAATACACTATATGGTAAACTGTTTTTATGACTCTTTGTGTAGTTGGGACCCATGTAAAATTCAAAAATTGCTTAAATGACCTTCCTTTAACTTGAAGAGGTGACATGATTAATGAAGAACCTTCATGAAAAGAATTGAATAAAAATCCCTTCATCTACTTTGTGATATTTAAGTTCACTTTGAATAGGTTACATCCATCTGCCAATATATGACTACAATGACGTTTAAAGGTTAATTTGTGGTAGAGCTTTCACCTAGACCTTCTCTTTACATTTTTTTTTGACCCCATCTTTAAATCTTTTCCAGTGCTCAATGTTTAGAAAGACTCAAAATCTTTGCATCTTATGTTACTTAGTCAAAAAAAAAATACACTAAGAAATACTAAGAATTGAAGCTAAATGTTATTTTTTTATTTGTTACAAATGACAACCCCCTTAGTATATAAGTGTTTCTAATTGTTACATTCCATTTTAGATACTTGACTTTTTGGTTGATGGAAGATACTACACTGATTATCCCATTTAGTGAGGGGAGGTTTATAGTGCGTGAGGGAAATTAGTGAAGTTGATACTAAATATCATTATGATGTAAACTGATTAGCATCATATGAAGATTGTGGCCACTCGATAAAAAATCAAGATTTTACAAAATAGTGCGTGCTTTGGGAATTAGTACCACATGCACTAAATAGGATAATTAGTGTAGTCACTGAGATTCGATCCACCAACAAAATCCCTGAAAGATTGGTGCATTAAAAAGGCATTAGGTCGTATTTAGGGTTTAGGGTCGTATTTTCATGAATAGATCGTATTAGGTCGTATTTTAGGTCATATATTTCATGAATATGTCGTATTAAGGTCATATATTCATGAATAAATGTTAAAATTGAGATATTTGAAGTCTGTATTAATTATGTCTATAATTGTTACATCAAAATGATTCACCCCGGTTTATGGTTTTATGTGATTCATGAATAAATGTCACAAATGTAGTACTCCCAAGGGATATCATTTATAGAGGGTCAACTGTAGTGTTTTATAAGAACCGTTGGATTATATGATTCTCTAATACTAAAGATTTGAGAGAGGGTTCAATTAGTTAAAATTTCTTTGTAGATCTTTTCTAGAACCCTATGTTACTTACAACTATTATTTATTAATATTTTTTCGTTGTTTATTTCATGTTTCACGTACAAAAAGAACTTGGAGAGGTGCTTGTAGTGCCTCTGGGCTTGGTGCTCGGAAAGGTCCTTGTAGTTCCTGCCGACTACAACGTGGTGCAGAATTGGGGGTGTGGGGTGCATGCCCACCCCCTCCTTCAATTTAAAAAATAAATAATTAGTGAATCAAACCGTACGGATGGAATCTAAAATTCAAAATCTACAACTTTCATTTGTATATCAATTCCAAAATATTTTTCTAAATAGTAGTTTATGATGCTTTTTCTCAAATTGTCAATTCCAGGGACACCCTGGTACGTTTAGGGGTTAACACGAAATGAATTGGCTTTAAACTTGTGAACTTATAATACCGCCATGAACTGATGAACTGAGCATCATTCAAGTTTATCCTCACTTGTGATCGGTAAAGTGGGTTCCCCATGTACTCAGCTGATTTGCAAACCTTGTAATCTGCTTAAGAAGGTACTGGAGATTACTTTATGCAACCGTTCATATTGTAGCATCATTCGGGGAGCCCCAACTGGAATATATGTATTTGGAGGCGGTTCAAGGGACTTCATCTTCAGTTGCAGGCTCTAACTATTGAGAATCAGCTAATTAAACCCCGAATAATAATTAGTTTAAACGAACTAATGGACTCTGTCAGTAGATGAAGTTCTTAAATGTACTTGATGCAGTTTCATCCATCTGGGTCCATGAATGGAGCAGCCAGACATCCCGAGAGACAGCTCGGACTGAGTCATTATCCTCAACACATTCAAGATTTCAAGTTGGATAAATCACACAATAACTCACACAATAATCTTAATAAAAAACTCAATATCAAGTGCATCATATATTCATGGATCCATCACCCATCACATAATTAGTAGCACCGTCTGCAGCCCTCAGTAGTAAGTGAGCTAGAACTACCATCCAAACAGGCCAGCTGCTTATTCACGAAGTCCTGATGGTCATAAAGTCTATAGTCCACGGACGTCACTAGCTCTTCTACGTAATACTTTCAATGTCCAAATGAGAGGATGCCCCTGCCTTTCCACATCCCTCCCAGGCTAGCTTCGAGTGGCACAGCCTATTCGACATCTTGAATGCGCAACACATCATGGATCGCCACTGGGTTTTTGGAAATGGGAGCAACAATCACAGCAATCTGATCAATCCAGTAACCAGATCGTCCAAACAGACCCACGACGTGTCCAGCTTTTGGTGAAGCAAAGGGGGTGTCTGAGCCCGGATTGCCATAAGGCCCGTACGTCTTCTTGTTGGTGATGAACTGGATGGACAATATCAGGTCTTCCACACCCCTTGCCGGGCCGTGCGTGCCCTTCACTTGCACCAGATACTCATCCGGGGAATTCAGAGGTATCTGCACAAGAATATTGTCACAGCTGCAATCGGTCAAGACTGTACGCGCGTCACACAACTTCACATGCATGAAACTGAGGCGACGGTCGATAACTACTAACAACAATGAATCCATGGATGCTGGCACGAGTGAGTGATTCTAGTGCAGAGTCTGCAAATCGTTTGGCTCTTTACAGAGTCATTACAAGAATGATTCCTGTGAGGTGATCTTACGGTAGCAACGGCGCCACTCTTGTCGCCATTGGCGCCGCCGTGTACGGCTCCCACAAATTGTTCGCCGCCTTGAAGATAGGTGAGCTGGAGCTTGGCAACCAAGTCTTTCTGGTACGTGACCACGATTTGGGAGATTTCACCGCGGCCCTCGTAGAAGGCATCTCCTCCATGTCCTCCGTAGCGTGGACTTTCCACCACTGGCGGCGGGGGCGCTGCTGCGACAAAGGCACCAAGCTGATCGAGCAACGAGCCCGATCGGCCGTAGAAACCCAAGATCTGGCTGTCGAGGCGGCTCTTGAACGTCGGGTCACCGAAGGCATTGCCAAACGGCCCGTAAACTGTGGACTTGTTGGTGATGAAGCTCAGTGATGTCACCACCGTAGAGCTGCCGTGTGCCAAACCGGAAACGGGACCGGTTGTTCCCGTCACTTGGGCCAGATACTCATCGTCACCAAACACAATCTGCAACAAGATGATCAGACGATCAGAAGTGTTGTGCGGCGTTAGCGTTACGTTCGATATCATGTCGTAATTCCTTTCAATTGTTTGTCATTTGCTACTTCCTTCTGAGACAAAGCCGTTGATGCTTGCTCCATATGACTAGTCTAATGAAACTAATCCTTCAACGAGATCTAATCTACATGTGAAATATGTACAGTCTGTACCGGTGTAGTGGTGCCACCAGCTCCACCATGTTTGGATGACACGAAGCCCTTGTCGCCTTGATCATATGTGACATTCAGAGAGATAATGGCGCCGTTGGAGTCCTTCTCGATTTCGTCGTACGCGACGTCGATTTGTTTGATCTTGTCTGCTCGGCCATCGTAATACACGGTGCCTCCGTCGCCTCCCCAGGGTCCGTCCGCTACCAAATCGGTGGGTGAGTCAGAGAAGTCCGTGAAGGTCCCGAAGGCGTCGATGAGCTGTCCAGATCTACCGAAGAAGCCCACCACCTTGCCGTGCGGGGAGCTCTGAAACGGCTGGCCGTCCTCCTTTCCATACGGGCCGTGGGTCTTCCTGTTGGTGATGAAGGTGAGGGATGTGACCATGGGAGTATTGTATATACCGGGTCTCACCCCGGCAGTTGTTCCTTTCACTTGCTTCAAGCGCTCCCCGTGGGCAAAGTCCAGTTTAATCTGCATGCCCACACAGTAAACATTCCAGTTGGAATTAGTTACGCAAACGCTGCGTATACGGTCAGCGTATCGGAGACGGTGATCGACTAGCTGCATGTTTCGATTCACTGCTAGCTTGTCATCGGTAAATAATAATACTGTAGATTATTGCTGATCATCAACGACGTAGCCCGGCATGTAGCAAGAGGGGTTCAAGGTGCTCGAGCGGGGGACTATCACCAGCTTTTGATTTGAGGATTCTCTCAATTCGGTAATAGAGCAGTCTAACCCGAAGGGACTGTTCAAAACAAATTGAAATCTAAAAATGCAACATGTAATATATTCTGACCGACACGGGGATAGTAATGAAATTAAAGGATCAATAGGGAGGTTGAAGTTGGCGGTGCGTACCACAGCAACTTGTTGACCCTTGGATCCGTGTTCTGCAGCACTGAAAACGCGGTGGGCAGTCTGTCGGTAGTTAGTCTGCACCGAGCAGACCACCTGGGATGAATAGGTGATGGTGATTTGATCAACATCGCCGACTCCGTCATAGAACGAAAAACCGCCTGCACCCCCGAAAGGTCCCTGAGGGACCACCGAGTCGCTGGAAGCCAGGGGCACCGAGGGAGCAGCCATTTCGATGGATGGATCGCTGTTACAGCTGAGTGTCTGACTGCAGCGCTGGCTCTATGGAACGACTCGGTATACTGGATGTTCCACTGCCTGACCCACTGAGTGTAGTCCTGAGAGATGCGATGCCGGGGAAGTCGTGAATGCAGAGTGAGGAATGCGACTCATAAGCCTGGTACGTTATTGGAGCCCATAGTGAGTGATATATATACTGATCGGGCAGTGCCTTGGCTGCATGTTGGTGAGTACATGGTACTGGAGCGGGCAGACCCTTGATGACTAAGAGTACCACCCCATGAGCAACTCGTGCCCGTTCTCACAAGCTGGGCTCCACCCAGCGGCTCAGTTAATTTAGACAGTTCTTGTTTTGAATTAGAGCCAGGACAGGTTGCTAACGGGTCGGACCCGTTGGATGGCAATCGTTGTCAGTCTTGCCCAACGTGGCTCGTTGTCAAGCTTGTCAACTGAAGCTTTTGACAACGAGCTTGTCAATCGAGTTTGTCAAGATTGACAATGAGCTTGACAACGAGATTGGGCAATTATGGGGAACCCACTGTACCGAATACAAGTGCTCTGAAGGATAAGCCTGAATGATGCTTAGCTTAGTTCATGGACTCATGGTAGCAGTACACAGTCAAAAGTTCAAAACCAATTAAGTTGATATTAATTCAACATCTACGTTATTTCATGAAGCAGGGACCGTGCAACGCTTTTAATCAAGATGCTACTTCAACACCCTTTACTTGCAAATTAGTGGCCTTCAAATTCCTGTAAGTTCTGATCAATATATGGTTGAAAGTAGGAGATACCAAAAGCTAGAAGAAGGTAAATAGATAGATGCCAGTTAACGACTCCCTGAGTGAGCACCGTGCATATATGGTGATCTACAGTGAACGCCTGACATTTGAGTGTTCAGATCGATCATGACAGGCTCTGAATTTCAGATAAATATTTTATATGGCAAGTTCTGGACTGCATGTGAATTTCAGATTAATATTTTCATTTTATTTTTTTGACACAAAAGGAGTTTCAGATTGATCTTTTAGATAGCATGCTCTGCTTAGTAAATTTCAGATTAACATAATTTCAGAAGGCAATATCTGAATTTGAATATTTGTCCAGAGGTAGTGTTCAGTACAGTGAATGTCAAATCTATTAGTGACTTTTTTTTAATGTAAACGAGCTATATGGAATAAAAGGGTCACGTACAGACATGTGCTACCAGAGATATCGAACGACAGCAAAGGGTAAACTCGAACGATGCTGAGTTCATGATGGCAGTATGATTTAAGTCACAGGTTCAAAACCAATTTAGGTGGTAAATTAATTTGCTCCTTTCAACATTGTTTTGGCAGGCCGGGTGTGTAACATTTGTAATCAAGGAGCTACTATAACACCCTTCAGTTGCAAAAGGAAGGTATTCAGATTCTTTTTGTGCACAATCTGGCTCAGCTATCTCTGAAAGTAGGAGCCTCTGAAAGAAGAAGATAGATGCTGACCACGTACTCCGTGACTGAGCATGATGCTTGCTCTCTCTATAGTGCGAGCCTGACTTTTGAGTCTTTGATCGAACAGGGCATTAATTGCCCCAGATGTATAGTGAATTTCAGATTAATAGTTTAGATAGGTGGCATGCTCTGTATAGTGATAGCCACAATCATCTACCGATTTCCATACAGACATACCGAGTCTCCAGCTGAGCCTTGCAATCAGCGTTGTCTTACTCCACCACTAGAGAAAGCACTAGTGGTGTCGTTTTTCACCACATAAAGCAGGGGAAGGGTCCACAATTGGCTAAACGGGGCTGTCAGTAATTGGGCTCAGTGGTGTTGGTCACATCGGAACAAAAGGTCCACGTTCTCCTCAGTGAAATGCGACTAGGTTTCTAGTAGCGAAGTGTCACGACGTCGACGTATAGTAGACCTGTGTGTTAGACAAGCATATTTTTAAAAATATATATAAAAGATATTCTGAAATATTTTGGATATACAGGAATACATCATCCAAGTTGTCTCACATATTGACACTTGTCTAGTTAAGACAGTCCACGAAAAACGATTGATACAATGTCAAGTGGGAAGCCATTGTCGGACATGACAACCTTGCTCGCAGTGTAATGTTTAACACATTCGGCGGTAGCCAGATCCGGCCACCTGTCGGGGGAATTGAATTATCACGTGCACATTAAGTGGATTTCACGCAGATTGTCATCACACCGGGGAGAGGAAAAGCGTTTCGTAGGAAACGTGCATACAATTGAAGACGGAGCTTACAAACTGACTGACAGTGAAATTAAAGAAGAAACGTGCTTATTGAAGAGCTTACAAACTGACTGACAGTGAGAATATGGTCCACTGTGTACATTCAACTGTCGGTATGGTTCAAGGTAGTTACCCACAGTCATGGTCAGCAACCAGTAGATTAACCCCTCACATGTTTTGTAAAAGTAAAAGCACTACAATATTCTACACACTTGCATAACATAATAGAGCAGTTCAAGATGTCTCCCTTTTGGAACGGATCAAATGAGTATCTTTTAATGAGATTCAGTTTTCACCTTCTATAATAGGTTGTACCATTGGCAGAAGGTGGTTCTCCTTTCAAGAGCCATTATGTTCTCCCATTTTGTAGGTCCCATGGTAATTCACTTGTTGGAAGTTAACAATGCCCATGCTCACAGCCATGCTCATGAAGACAATGACCTTGGATGCAGGTAACGTGCCAATTATAGAAATGGGGGACTCTATGAATTGCTCTTATGTTATGTGAAATGTCACATTGTATGATTTATAATATTTCATAGAAAGTCATCAACATTATGGAGGTAACTATGACAAAATTTCAACAAGATTGGAAAATATTAGTCCCTTTATAAGTGATGTTGTTGGGCATGCTCTAATAAGGTCACTCAGACTTACACCAATCTGTTTACCACCATTTTTCCAATTCCTCCCTTATGTGTTTCATGTATTTGGTGGTGAAACAATATATCATAGTATACCCTCAAAATATAGTATTATACAATAAAATAAAGTAGAATGTGCTACATTTCAAATCAGAAATGGTTGGTAGTGTAAATTCCAGATAAAAAATTTCTATTGTCAATCATAATGTTCTTTAGAGGCTCAATCTTGGTCGCACGTCCAAATTTGAAGTATCTATCAGGGGAATCAGAGGAATCATAGAGAATTTTCTCTAACTTTAGCTGGTCCAACTGTTCAAGCGAAGGGGGTTGGAGAGTTGGACTATTTTATTCGCAGTTTCTCTATAGTGTTGGTACAGTGTAAAGGGTGTGGTCCAGCAAGGGCTAAAGAACGTTATGGTATATAAGGGCGGAATTGGAAATATGGTAGTAATAGGACGGTTGGTTTATTTTAGTAGACGAAGTAGCCCTTGAAACAAACTCTTTATTCACAATGGTCTTCGAATCAATGAAAGGATTATTATTACTGACTCTTGGACAATGCTCTAATATGGGCATTCCAAAAAGGAGTAAAAGACTCTCCAAGCTTTTCAAAAATGTCCTTTTGGAAATGAAAATAATATTGGAAAATTACAAAAATTACATCATATTATAGACAACATGTTCATACACAACAATCACATGTTATATAGGTCAAATTCAAAATTTGAATTTTTCCTAATTTAACATATTCAAACACATGGATACATTATAGTAGTGAACTTACTATGTGTTTAAGGTTTTCTATTAAAAAAATATTCATGCACTTTTTTACGTTTGTATTTAAGTATATCATATGGTTTTAGGACAAAGATGTTATGAAATAATAGTCCTTTTAAATTGTGTAAAATTATGTGATTTTAGAAGGTTCTTATAAATAGGTCAATATAGTAATACACCAAATCAAGAGTTAAAATTAAACATAGATATGACTCAAACATTGTTTTAGCTGAATTTCATGTTTATGAACTATCTTGCTACATTGGTATTCCGGATTGTTCCTTTTGCCTCAAATGTGGACATGGGACAATTCCTTTTGAAGCACAAAGGAATGAAAAGAAATACCAAAATCGATCAATTTTTCTTGCTCAATAGTATTTTGAATGGAATATTACAACGTTCTCATGAATTTGTTATGATTGATTAAATTCATGTAAATTGAGAAAAAATGTAATTTCTAGCACACAATAAATGAGCTGTAAAATGAAAGTGTTTTGGTTGGACAGTCCTTTTGGTTACCCATATCAAACCATACCCTTCTTTTGACTAAAAATAATAATTATAAAACCTTTCAGGTGATTATTCCCAATAAATATAAAAATAAAACCTAAAATTCACAAGTGCTGAACCTGTTGACCACTTGAAAATCAAATTGTTTGGCAGGTTTTTCTTATGTTTTGATTGACACATGTGAGAAATTCTCTTCAACACTAATATGATAGAATACTCTAGAATATACCCAAATATGGTATAATACAATAAAATATAATATAATACACTAGAGTATGCCTCCCTGATCCTAGATCTGTAATTTCCGGGTCATAGTAGATTTTGATCTTATAAGTATCAATCACTGAAAATCGCAATTTTTATGTACATTTTTCCATTTTTTTTAACCATGTGCATGACCCACTCGGGGGTCAAGTTGATATTCATTCTTAACCCCTAAACGTACCAGGGTGTCCGTGGAATTGACAATTTGAGAAAAAGCATCATAAACTACTATTTAGAAGAATATTTTGGAATTGGTATACAAATGAAAGTTCTAGATTTTGAATTTTAGATTCCATCCGTACGGTTCGATTCACTAATACTATCACCAATATTTAATTATAAATTTTGAAAGTTAAAATTAAAAATTCCTTCTAAATTTGATTACAAACAAAATTTTAATATTTTTTGAGTAAAATTTGTTGGAATGAATTTGAAATGAGATACTCTTAAACGTGGTGATTCTTTGAAATTTTTGTGTTTCTTAAATCTATGACCTCATTTTTGCAAGGCCACTTTTGAACTACAGTCAATGCAATTTTGGCTTGGTCAATGACTTGACATACTTCTATATTTGTAATTTTAGAAAAATTTGTAATCAAGTATGACTAAAACCAACCGTTAGATAGGACAACAACTTGGTGAGGAATCTACAAAAAATTGGATGACTTTCATCCAAGCATTGATGAGAACGTGAGAAGGGTTTGAATCTGTTAGTCGTCCACTTTCTGAACGCTCTGACGTTTAGGGGTTAATCAACTCATGGCCCATTCACACCAAAAGAATGCGGTGGAAACATGTGTCTGATTTCACTTGCGTCACTCTACAACGTCGCTCATCGTCCATGTACAGTGTTGCTTTTGTAGGATTCATTTTTCACTTTGCCGCATACATGTTGGTGTCGTAACACATTTTGGATGCGGCTATTGGATTGTGTAAGCATAACATTCAGTAGCCTTCATACCCACTGCCTTTCCTTCATGCACTTTGCTTATCACTTTGAGCCTTCACCAGTGCTTTTAACTACTAATGAAGAACTGTTGGGTGTGGAATATTCCACACCATCTAATGTAGAGCCAAGGCAGGGACAGTGCATGGTACTGAATGTTATGAGAGGGAAGCACTTGCATTTGTTATTTTTTAGTTTATTTATTTTTTGAATTCAAATGACCAGAAATTCATTCCACAGAAAGGAGAAATACAACTCTAGTGTTTACAACATTTCAAAAGGGAAGACAGACTCTCACAAGTGTTGCAAATTGTTTATAGAAGTTAGTACCTTCCTGCATTTGTGAGAGGCAAAAGCAAGTGCGGCAGGGGTCCGGTGTGAATGGCCCATCAGCCATTCGAAACCCTTTGCTGACCATGATTATGTATCTTGAACCGACATTTGAACGTCGGTACACAGTCGGGCTTCCTTTTACTGTCAGTCAGTGTGTAAGCTCTTCAATAAGCACGATTCCTGACAAAACGCACTTCTTCTACCCTTTCTGGTATATGACAATCTGCGTGAAATCCACTTAATGTGCACGTGAACATTTATATCCCCTGAAAGGTCTACCGCTTAAACGTTACGGAGTACATTGCAAGCTAGCAGGGTTGTCATGTCTAACAATGGTTTTCAACTTGACGTCTAACATAGACTGTCTAATATGACAAACTGTGTCAAAGACAACTTGGATGAAATATTCCTGAATACCCAGAATATTATATATATATATAAATGCTTGTCTGATGGCCCATTCACACACACCAACGTTGCCGCATGCATGCATGCATTAGGTAACTTTGAGGGAATCTGTTGTCAATCAAGAAATATAAAAATATGCAATTAGAAATTACTCTAACGTATGACAGAAACGAACGTAACGCAACGCAAAAAAGGAGCATGACTCTACTTGCGGCACTGTAATGCACTTGCACAGTGCTTGAATAGTAGTTGAAGCAAGAAAAGACAAGGCTTTGAATATTTTTTGTTTCGCGGTTTTACCTTCCTCCTTTTCGGGAACGCAGATGCAAGTGCGGCAGGGGCTTGGTGTGAATGGGCCATGACAGACGGGGTCTACTGTACGTCCTCGACGTCGTGTTTGACACTTTGTCATAAGTGTACGTCGAGTAAGACAACGCTGATTGCAAGACTCAGCTGGAGACGCGGTATGTCTGTATGGAAATCGGTAGATGATTGTGCGGCTATCACTATACAGAGCATGCCATCTCTCCCAACTATTAATCTGAAATTCACTATATATCTTGAGCAATTAATGCCGTGATCAATCAAAGACTCAAATGTCAGCCACAGGGAGATAAATACAAGATTCCAATATGGGAAACTGGGACACAATTGTAACTTTCCCAGATCAAAATACACTACAATCATCCCAAGAAAGTTACAATTGTGGGAATTTTGTCCCACTTCCCATATGAAATCCCATGTGGGAATGTCTTTTTTTCTCCCTGTGCAGGCGCGCACTATAGAGAGAGCAAGCATCGTGCTCAGTCAGAGTACGTGGTCAGCATCTATCTTCTTCTTTCAGAGGCTCCTACTTTCAGAGATAGCTCCAGATTGTGCACAGAAATGAATTTGAATACCTTCCTTTTGCAACTGAAGGGTGTTGAAGTAGCTCCTTGATTATGAATGTTACACACCCGGCATGCCAAAACAATTTGAAAGCCTGTGCGAATTAATAGGACCACCTTAATTGGTTCTGAACCTGGGACTTGGATCATACTGCCATCATGAACTCAGCATCGTTCGAGTTCATCCTTAGATGTCGTTCCATATCACTGGTAGCAAATGTCTGTGATCTTTTATTCCATAGCTCGTTTGTACGTTAACCCCCAAAACGTCTGGGGAGGTAAAAACTGGCTTATGAATGTAACTCACTATTCAATTCCAACTGCTACATGGATTTATTTCATCCAATTCTTTTTGCAAAGGATTTTTGTTGGTCATGCTACCTTTTCAAAACAAATTCAAATCATTCAAGCTATTTTTGAATTTGACATGGGGTCCCAACTACAAAATAGAGTAGTAAAAACAATTGTCCATGTAGTGTATTTTGGATTTTTATGTTTTTTTACTAAAGCTAAATTTAGGCCATTGCAATGGTTTCTCTTGCATTTCACCTTCACCAAAACAAATGAAGCTCACTAAGTCTAGTTTCTGCTCCACTTTGAATTTTTGGAAAAATCTACACACTGAGTGTCTTATTGGAGTTACAAGTTCAACATGTATTACCGTGGTGTAGCAAAAAGAATATAAATTAAGATACACTAAAATCTTTTCATTGTAATTCACACCTTTTGTTAAAAATTCGGAATATTTTAGTACATTTTGTAATTGATAGATCTGAACACTCAAATATCAGACGTTCACTATTCAGAGCATGGATGGTGCTCAGTCAGAGAGTGGTGAGCATCTATCTAGTACCTTCTTCTAGCTTTTGGTGTCACAAGGAGATCTTACGGCTATCCCATATGGGAATTTGCTCTATTTTCCCTCTTATTTCCCTCATCTACTTACACTTATAAGGGAATGTGGCAATGTGTGAAAAAAAGGGCAGTTCCCACATTGTGAATGAGGGAATTTCAATGAATATGGGAATTGATCCGGGACTTTGAGGATGAGTAAAACTTCAAATAGTTTTCACGGTTTGACCTAGTAAATTATTGAACTTTTTTTTTTTTTCGAAATTATTTTTGGCCTACCCGGGAAAACTAGCTGCCCGAAAAAAGGTTTGACAACTCTCACCAATATATCTAGAGCTCCAACCACCACAATGGGGCCCACCACGGTCAACACAAGGTCAACTGCCAATGGCCGGATTTGAACCCAAGACCTTCCAAACCCCAACCACGTACTAAGCCACCACACCACATGCAAATGTTCATGCAAGTGGGTGGATTTTCTTCATTATTATAAAATAACTTAACCATTGGCAATTTTTTTTCCATGTCAAAAAAACCTTTTTTTCAAATTTTTTTTTGCACTATTTCATGCAGGGATTTCTCTGTATCTAGAAAAAATTTCAATTTTTTTTGATTTTTTTTTTTTGCCGAAATCTTGGGGGCTGGACTGCTGGTCTGCTGGAGCTGTATTTTCTCCCCGGCAGGCTTTGGATATTTTTACCGTCGTAAAAAATAAATAAAATTGAATTTGTTTTGCACTACTTCATGCAGGGATTTTTCTGTATCTAGAAAAAAATTCAATTTTTTTTGAATTTTTTTGAATTTTTTTGTTTTTTTTCCTTTTCTTTTCCCTTCCACCGGACTTTATATATATTTTTGCGATGAAAAGAAAAAAATGATCCAATTTTTTTTTTGCACTACATCATGATGGCTTTTCTCTATATCTAAAAAAAATTCAAAGAATTTGAATTGTTTCTTTTTGAGGAAATCATGATGGTTGAATACTTTTTTTTTTTCAATTTGCATATTTTTAGTGATGTTACAGAAAATTATTTTCCAATATTTATATTTTATTTTATGTTACAGAGACATTTATTTCCAATTTATGTTTCATTTTATGTTTGATTCAACCAAATATTATTTTTATCATTGTCAGTGTTTTTATGTTTTTTTAACTTCTTTACCACTTTATGACATTTCATCATATATGCCTTTTTACTTCAATTGCAGTTTTTTGATTGTATGTTAAGAAAAACTAGTTGTGGGTTTAATAAAAAAAATTAAAGAAACGTAAAATCTTGGATATTCACCTTGAAATGTAGTAAAAAAAAGAGGTATGTAAACTGAAAGTAAAAAAGTAAACTTGAAAGTGCATAAATTTGGATTGATTGGAAAAAATTTGAATGGTCAGAATGTCTTAGCAAGCATCACTCAAAAAATGATTGGGTAGGTAGTTAGGACTTAAGAAGTAATGTATACCACTATACACCAATTATCTTATTTAATCCGATCCGGAATAATAATAAAAATTTGGACTACTTGTAGAATTCGAAGAAAGTTTAAGTCGAAGTAATTGAGATAACTTGTAGTACTTGTGGTAATGTAGGTATAGTGTGGTCTATACTAAAAATAATTATCAAAATCATAATGAATTTACCATACCGAATATGAATGAAATTCATACTTCATTGAGATAAATTGGGAAATTCCCCAATCAAAGTCAAATTCCCTATGTGATGTAACATTCCCTTACTAGTACCAGGGAATTAAATTCCCATATACACATGTAATAGGGAAAATTTGAATCCCGTTTACATTACTATTCCTACAGGGGAATTTGCTTGAATCTCCCATATGTGTATGAGGGAATTTCAGAGGATCTCCTTGTGTGTATCCTACTTTCTCACAACTTACAGGAATTTGACAGCCATTAATTTAGAAGTAAAGGGTGTTGAAGTAGCTCCTTGATTAAGAGTGTTACATTCCTGCTGAGACAACGTAGATGCTGAATGGATGGAATTAATATCAGCTTAATTGATGTTGAATTTATGACTGTACTGCTACCATGAACTAAGCATCATTCAAGTTTATCCTGTCTGAGCACTTGTATTCGGTACAGTGGGTTCCCCATATGCTCATCTGATTTGCAAACCTTGTAATCTGCCAACGAAGGGAGAGTGATTACTCTCTGCGTGTTCAGGTTATGCTTTTTACCCAACATGTAAAGGGGATTTTTGCAATTAAGAGCTGAGAGGAGATCATTTCCGTTGAGCGAACCAAATATATGGAGATAAAAAAATTCTCATATCTGAAGGTTCAAAACCAGTAAACCACTACTAGCATCAACACATATTTACAACATTTCCATTTGAAGATTAGTGGTCATAGACATTTAACCAATTAAGTCACACTTGCAGCACCTGTTAATTATAAGTGGATTTGTAGTCGCAAGGGTTCATCACAAGTTGAGTAAATGTAACTCACGAGTACATAAACATAATCTATGTGCAACCTGAGTCATGCTCTCAACTAAGAGTCCCTCCCCATGGGGCCATGAGGCGCCCCGCCCTGTCCTCACTCAAATAGATGCCGGGTTCACTCTTCAATCTCCGCTAATAAAAGTTGGTTGGCCATGTAATGAGGAAACTACAAACCAGTTCAATCCGTCAAGTACCTGGATGGCAATATTTGTTTTGTTGGACTTATTCACCATATTGGGACTTTTTGAAATCTACAACTGGCATAGATCCAGTGGGCAATTGTAGATTTCAAAAAGTCCCAATATGATAGAATAGTCCCAATTAAATGAATATTGCAATCCGTCCTCTAATTCAAAACAAGAACTGAAATAAGTCAATACCGCCTCAGGGGTGGAGCCCATCTTGTGAGAGCAGGCACGAGTTACTCATGGGGTGGTACTCTTAGAGCATGCCCAGCAGTTCCAGAGAAAAAATGTCTGCCAAACATCAACTTGAGGTCCATTTTTAATATGGAGGAATGTACTACAAGAAGTACCCCAGCAACATTCCTGGAACGAACACCAAGGCAACATACAAAACGAAGATTTTATGAAAGTAACTTGATGACCTTGAAGCACGGGCCGATGAATAGTCTTAAGCTTGTTATTTAATTGTTGACCTTGAAGCACGGGCCGGTGAATAGTCTTTAAGCTTGTTATTTAATTGTTGATTGAGCATCTTTGCTTGCTTGGTGTGAGAAATTTGCTTGCGCCAAAGCTTCTCTGAATGGCGGGGAAACTTCAAATTTTGGCTCCAAAAACTACTCCCTCTGTCCCATAATGGCTGGCACGTAGGTTCTCTGAAATCTACCTCAAGAGGTAGATTTGAGAGAACCTATGTGACAGCCATTATGGGACAGAGGGAGTATTATTTAGCGTTAGAGCATCCCCACTCCTACACGCCAGAGATGACTCGCTCAAATTATTCATTACCATTTGGAGGGCCCTTGCACTCACACTCCCCCACCCTTGGAGGGCCCTCACACATCAAAAGTGCACATTAAACATTCAATGGACCAATCACAAGTAGAATGTGGGGATTTAGTCAACTAATTAGTGATTTAGTCAACTGAATAGTGATTTGGAGGGCCATTTCTTGACACGCCAGGAGGGAGGGCCCTGAGCCATTTTGGGAGGGCCCTGAGCACTTTTCATTTACTTCTTGACTGCCAGGGCCCTGGGAGGGCCTGCGGTGGAGCTGCTCTTAGTGGGTAGTTGCTGGGCCAAACTTCGAAGCAAATGGAGATGACTACACCAAATCTTGACGTTGGTCCCTCCAAAACACATGCTGCTGGGCATGCTCTTAGTCATCAGGGGCCTGCCCGCTCCAGTACCATACTCACCAACATGCAGCAAGGCATTGCCCGATCAGTATATATATTACACACTATGGGCTCCAGTAACGTACCAGGCTTATGAGTCGCATTCCTCAGTCTGCATTCAGAACTTCCCCGGCATCACATCTCTCAGGACTACACTCAGTGGGTCAGGCAGTGGAACATCCAGTATACCGAGTCGTTCCACAGAGCCGGCGCTGTCACTACTAGAAATGGGGGAGGGTTAGCAACGTTTGTAAGCAACGTTTATGTACCCTTAGCAATGGTTGAGGAAATAAGTAGCGTTTGACAGCAACGTTTGTCTTTGGGTAACTTTTTGGAGGTGAGAGCAACGTTTTGTGTTCCCAATGATGTTCTCAGGATGTTCTCAAGCCAAGCTATTTATCCCATAAAGTTTGTCAAGGGGTGAGTGAGGTTGAGGATACTTATTGTGAAGCCGGCTACACCATATATTAAATGGTCTACTACTATTCCATACATTGTATTGAATACTATATAGTATACAATATATAATACATCGTATAATATAATGTATATTATACTATATATAATATACTATATTCTAAATTATCCACAGTAAATTCCCACGATAAATTCCCATAGTAAAATTTCCATGGTAAATTCCTACAATGGGAACTTCAAAGTACAAAGTTCTCTAAGCTGAATAGAGCCCCCACAAACATTGCAATGAGCATGTTCCAAAACGTTGCTCATTTACAACAACGTTTGTAGAGTTGTTCCAACAACGTTTGTTTAGGTTAGGGGCTCAACCTTTCTAGTGTTGAGAGCAACGTTTGTGGTGTTGTTGTCCCCCCCAATTTCTAGTAGTGTGTGCACAGTCAGACGCTCAGCTGCAAGAGCGACCCATCCATCGAAATGGCTGCTCCCTCGGTGATCGTGGCTCCCAGCGACGTGATCCCTCAGGGTCCTTTCGGGGGTCCAGGCGGAGCTCCGTTCTATGACGGAGTCGGTGATGTTGATCATATAACCATCACCTATTCATCCCAGGTGGTCTGGTCGGTGCAGGCTGACTACCGACAGAAGACCACTCACGTTTTCCATGGTGCACATCACGGATCCAAGGGTCCACAAGTTGCCGAGGTACGCACCGCTTACTTCAACCTCCCTATCAATCCTTTAATTTCATTACTATCCCCATGTCGATCGGTCATATCAATACATGCTACATTTTTACATTTCATTTTGTTTTGGTCCGTTTGGTTAGAGTGCGAGAATCCTCAAATCTAAAGGTGATAGTCCCCCGCTCGAGCACCTGGAATTCCTCTTGCTACACACATGGTGCGTTGTTGATCAGCATTCACATGTATTGTTATTTCCCGATGAGTAGCAGTGAATCGAAACATGCAGCTTGTCGATCACCATTTCCGATACACTGACCGTATATGCAGCGTTTGCGTAACTAATTTCAAGTGGAATGTGTACCGTGCGGACATGCAGATTACGCTGGACTTTCCCCATGGGGAGCGCTTGATGCAAGTGAACGGAACAACTAAGCCTGCAGGAGGTGTAAGTACTGACGTGGTCACATCCCTCACCTTCATCACCACCAAGAAGACCTACGGCCCCTATGGAGCGGAGGTCGGCCGGCAGTTTCAGAGCTCCCCGGATGGCAAGGTGGTGGGATTCTTCGGCAGATCTGGATCGTACATCGACGCCTTCGGGACCTTCACGGACTTCTCTCACTCGGACACCAATTTGATACCGGACGGACCCTGGGGAGGCAACGGAGGCAGCGCGTATTACGATGGCCGAGCAGACAAGATCAAACAAATCGACGTGGAGTTCGACCGCGCCGCCATTATCTCTCTGAACGTGACATATGATCGAGGCAGCCAGGGGTTCTTGTCATGCAAACATGGTGGAGCTGACGACGTCAAAGGCACCACTACAACGGTACATTCACATATTGTTTAATTTCACATGTATATTCTCTATGAAGGATCCCACTGGGTGCCCGGGGGACCCTTTCCCCCCGTTGACCCTGAGGTAAATGCGCACATATACCCCCACCTCACCAGGCTTGTTTTAGAAAGGCTGTAGTCAGAACAAGGATGGCCTAGTCTCAGAGCTTTGTACGTAGCAAATAACTGACAATTGGATGGAAATACATGATTAACTACATCGAACTTAACGCTAAAGTAGGATCGGAGGTACTAATTAACGCCGCACAGAAATTACACTGATCGTCTGATCAACTTATTGCAGATTGTGTTTGGTGATGATGAGTATCTGGCCCAAGTGACGGGAACTTCCGGTTTGGCACACGGCAGACTTATGCTGGTGACATCACTGAGCTTCATCACCGACAAGACAGTTTACGGGGCGTTTGGCAATGTCTCAGGAGACCCGTTCCAGACCCGCCCCCACGCTCAGATCGTTGGCTTCTACGGCCGATCGGGCTGGTTGCTCGATCAGCTTGGTGCCTTTGTCGCGGCAGCTCCCTCGCATTCCGAGGTGGTAGTTGCACACTTCGGAGGACATGGAGGAGCGCACTTCTACGAGGGCCGCGGTGAAATCTCCCAAATCGTGGTCACGTACCAGAAAGACCTGGTTGCCAAGCTCCAGCTCACCTATCTTCAAGGCGGCGAACAATTTGTGGGAGCCGTACACGGCGGCGTCAATGGCGACAAGAGTGGCGCCGTTGCTACCGTGAGATACCTCACATGAATCTTTCTTGTAACATTTGACTCTGTAAAGAGCCAAACAGTTTACAGACTCTGGACTAGAATCACTTACTCGTGCCAGCATCCATGGATTGCTGTTAGTAATTGTCGATCGTCGCGTCAGTTTCATGCATGTGAAGTTGTGTGACGCGCGTATAGTCTTGACCGATTGTAGCTGTGGCAATATTCTTGTGCAGATACCTCTGAATTCCCCGGATGAGTATCTGGTGCAAGTGAAGGGCACGCACGGCCCGGCAAGGGGTGTGGAAGACCTGATATTGTCCATCCAGTTCATCACCAACAAGAAGACGTACGGGCCTTATGGCAATCACGACTCAGGCACCCCCTTTGCTTCACCAAAATCTGGACCCCCGGCTGGACACATCGTGGGCCTGTTTGGACGATCTGGTTACTGGCTTGATCAGATTGGTGTGATTTGTTTCCAAAATGTGATCGGCTAGGAAATCGACTTATTGGCGATCCATGATGTATAGCACAGTGTACATGAATACGCTGTGCAACTCGAAGTTTGCTTGTTAGGGATGTGGAAATGCCGGGGCATCTTCGCTTTCGGACATTGAAAGTAGTACGTTGAAGAGCTAGTGACTTGGACCCTAGCCTATATATGACCAGCAATAAG
This sequence comes from Pohlia nutans, assembly GCA_022496805.1. Lineage (NCBI taxonomy): Eukaryota > Viridiplantae > Streptophyta > Bryopsida > Bryales > Mniaceae > Pohlia > Pohlia nutans. Next base: position 9,385,591 of record CM040092.1, on the reverse strand, counting down.
CAGCCTGTTTGGATATATGGTAGTGAGGGCTGGAGTGGGCGTTACTAATCACTCCGTAAATTTTGAAGGGTGATTGGTCTATTAATATATGAGGTGATGATCTATTAATATCTGTTGAGTTTTTTATTAAGATAATTGTGTGAGTTAGTGTGATTCATCAAACAGTTTGAAATCTTGAATGTGTTGAGAATGACGCTCACTCCGAGCTGTCTCTCGGGATGTCTGGCTACTCCATTCATCGACCCCTGAAGATGGATGAAACCGCATCAAGTACTTAAGAACCTCATCTACTGTCAGAGTCCATTAGTTCATTAAGACTAATTATTCAATCGGGGTTTATTTAGCTGATTCTCATTAGTTAGGGCCTGCAAGATGTTCGTTAAGCCGCAGGCCTCCAAATATATTTATATTCTGGGGCTCCCTGGTGCTGCAGTATGAACGATTGCACAAAGTAATGTCCACCTTCATAAGCAGATTAGAAGCTGTGCAAATCAGCTGAGTACATGGGGAACCCACTTTACCGATTACAAGTGAGGCTAAACTTGAATGATGCTCAGCTCATGGCGGCATTATAAATTGACAAGTTCAAAGTCAATTCAGTTCGTGTTAATTCAATCCTTTCAGCATGTACGTTGTTTGAAACAACAGGGGCATAGCATTTGTAATTGATTAAGGAGCTACTGCACCCGCTACTGCAACACCCTTCAGTTGCAAAATTAAGGGCATGATTCAAAATCTTTTCGTGGACGATCCTGAATTTTCTCTGTAAGGAGATAGCAAAAGCTAAAACTAACACCAGAAGAGAAGCGGGACTTGTGCATTCGGATTCGAGTGCTGTTTTGTGTGAATCTGTCCAGAGTTCACTCTAGTAACCAAACAGTGTTCGAGTGCACACTTGAGTGAACTTCGCCACTCCAGTCAGCAAGGAAGAGTTTTAATATGTGGTTTCATCTCTGTCCAACAGTTATTCTGCTGAAACAAATCTGCGTTGGATTCTTGGCCGGTGTAATATTTCCGGTTGCAATTTCTTCATTTACGAATCAAAGATATCGCTGCTAGAACCATCATCTCCAATCTTCCATCTTAAGAAAGTTGTCTGCAACAAGACTGGGAACCAAGCGATATGGGATATATACCCATTGCTGGTGCTCCTAGGTCACCAATGAACATGAAACATGATTGGGAAAGAGAGTCTCAGACATAACTTTGCCTCGTTGCCCACTCCAAATCTGGGGTGAGAAACGGGAATTATGCTCTGGACTTCGTAAGTTGATAGCCACATGCACTTCTAATTGAAAGTACTGCTCCCCTGTGATTGGCTGTACAATGGTTTTGCAGTGAATCCGTTCTTTGCGACTTTCATTCCCAGTGCTCTCAGAGTGAGCCCGGTTGATGAACAAGTCCAGCTTCTCTTCTAGTGCACTGTGATAGGCTAGAGTTGTTTCCAAGTGAATCCGATCATTGCGAGACTATCTACTTCCAATCACCTCTCAGTGATCTCCGCGGATGAACAAGTCCCGATCGGTATTGTTCTAGTATAAGAAACTAGATAGATGCTGACCAGTCCCTGACTGAGCACCATGTATGGATTGCATGCTTTGCATAGTAAACTCCTGAATTTTGAGTCTTAATTTAATGTTGACGTACGAGATCCATGTCGATTTCTGTATAACTGACAGAACAGGCTGGTCCGGTTGTATTGTACCGGGTACCAGCTTAGCCTTTAGTTAAGTTAGGGTTAATTAAGTGGTGTGTTAATCACCACGTACTATTAGTGTCAGTTACTTAGCGCTATTAGTGTGAGAGTAGTGGGGTGACCCTAGCATGGTCATGTAAGCCTGAGGTTTCTAGTTTTTAATTATTTGTTTCTGACTACTCGCCATTTCGCCAAGAGCGATCCATAACATGGAATCAGAGCCCGGTTGTTTAAGATTGTAAGCTAGTCGACTACTGCATAATAGTTCAGAGATCAGAGTTACAAGGTACCTAACTAACTGTTGGAGGGTAGATCGCAAACTTCAAGAGTAGTCAGTAGAAAGAGCTTAGACATGATAGAGCAGGCCCCTTGCCACTGTTCTGTCCCAAAAATGGGATTTCGTGATAGCATAATGGGAGAGGCCTTGAACCTAGAAGGGAATCTTAACTATAGCGTGTGGAGCTTCAAAATGAGAAATTCACTGTAGCCCCCACTGACTCGCAGCCTTAGAGCATGGCCACCCATGCCCTCCCAGAGTCTCTCACACTCAAGAAGAAGATGAAAGTGCCAAGGGCCCTTCAAAAATACCTCTTGACTCTCAATCCTAGCGTGTTAAGAAATGACCTTCAAATCACTATTTAGTTGACTATATCCTCACATTCTACTTGTGATTGGTCCATTGACTATTTGATGTGCACTTTTTATATGTGAGGGGCGTGCAAGGGTGAGGGAGTGTAAGTGCAAGGGCTCTTCAAATGTAGATGAATAATTTCAGCGAGTTGGTCCTAGCGTGCATAGGTGGGAATGCTCTTACAAGTTCAGAAAAATAAGGCCCTCACCATGATTGCCTTGTCAATGCGTGACTACGTCATTCCGTATATAGCCAACATCAGAGAACCTGACGTGTGTGTTGGACAACACTGAAAAACTTGTACGCTAATAGCACTAATTCTAGGAAACTCATGCTGAGGCGGAAGATGACTAATCTAAAGCTAGAGGAAGGTGGCTCGGACATGACACAATTTTTACAGCACCTGAAAGAGCTTGTTGATGAATTCGCTTGTGTAGGAGAGACGGTAACTGACAATGAGATTGTAGTACACGTGCTTATGGCCTTGCCTGAGCAATCTTTCGAGGGCTTGGTTAACACTCTCATGTACCGCCCCACCCTACTCACGGTGGCTGAACTAACTGTGATCTTAATGGAATTAATGCAAGATGACCTTCGAAGAGAAGTCCGAAGACACAAGAGAGGCAATGGCAAGGCCTTACTACCCAAGACCAAGTGAAGTTTTGGCAATAGAAAGACTACAGTTAGAGTCCACGAAGGCCGTACGTAACAAGAACAAGAAGTCAGCAGGGTCTGTCAGCGGGGTCTGCCACCACTGCGGGCGCAGAGATTCCAAGGAACAACCGACCATCAATCCTATGTACATTAACCACATCGAACTTAACGCGATTGTAGGAGGTGCTAACGCCGCACAGAAATACTAATCATCTGGTCATCTTGTTGCAGATTGTGTTTGCTGATGATGAGTATCTGGCCCAAGTGACGGATCTTTAACTATGAGTCTCTAGCTCAGGACGCCTGGCTGCTCCCTTCATCGACCTAGATGGATATATATGTAAAGTCTGCATTAAGTGTACATAACTACTTTAGCTGCTGACAGAGTGCATTAGTATGGGTTTAATTATGTAATTTTTCATCAGTTAGGACCTGCAAGATGAAGCCCCTTGAGCCACCTCCAAACGAATATTGTTGTTAATGTCGTATGTTTACATACATTCAAGATGATGCTGTGAGTGTGAGTGGGAAACTTTGAATATGCACCGTACTACCTCACTGGTTGATACAAATTATGTAGAGTACTAACAGTAGAATTCTTGCTCAGTTTAGGGTAGTGCTCATCCCGCTCTCATTGGAGTGACCATACGGAGGTCTTTAAATGTATCCTAAGAAGGCCTCGGTATAATCATAATGCCAAAAGAATTCATGGAGAGATATCTTACCATTTGAAGCTCAATCACTTATATTAGCCAAACTCTGGAACTTGTCACCTAAGTAGCTTTACCGAATGTTGGAGGATTATGCATTTATGCCCGGGTATGCAACTCCCATATTATGTGGCCCTGATTATAATTACTTACATTTCATTTTAGTCCAATCTCAAGTGATGTAATTTGTTTTAATGTAAGAAACTCTTGTAGCCCTCCTAATAAAGAATCCAAAAATGTAATAATATACAGGAAATGAATCTTCTTTGAAAACAATAATAGCATTAAAAACCTAATTATATGAGTTTTTTTTAATACATGTAGCATAGGCCAAGCTATCCAACTTTTTGGGCTTTTTAATAAAATTTTAAGATTTTTTTATTATAAATAAAACACCACCAATGACTTTTAATTTTCATTAGAGACAACTTCTTGTATGGATTTTTAAAATTATGTATAGGTGTTTCAGTTCATTATATTCGTTGTGGAGAATTTTTTTAATAAACATGCAGCCCAACATTTTCTACATGTATCTCATTTTATTTAATTTGGTCTTCACCTAACTTTTTGGTTATTTTATTTTTATATAATTTGATATAATTTTTACAAAAGCCGTCTTCTAAGGCGTTTTAATGCCGATGCCCCCTGTGAATAATATGAGAGTTGCATACTTGGGGGATTATGCCAATGAATTGCACACAAGTCATGGAAGTCTGGAACCTAATGGCCATATTTCACAGTTGTTACTAGTACAATCGATAGAGAAAAGCAATTGCTTGCAAAGAGCATATCTTCCCTAAGTCCATAAGCAGAGTTACAATTAGTATAAAAGACATTCAATTCTATCACTTAGCTGGATATGTTGCTCTTGACATAAAGCTGAAAGAAGAAGCGCATGTGTGTCTCTTGATCTTACCATAGAGCACTGTAAACAAATGATCCTCGGCCATTGAATTGGTGAAGACATTCGAAGCTTTGAAAGAGTCGCAATCTCTAAGATTACAAAGCACTTTCGTGGTGCAATCAAAAACATGAGGGACAAAAGGGCCACCAAGACTTCGCACCTCGTTAACAGCTCCGCAAATTAGCCCAAAGTTCACAATCTTCCATAGGTCTCCGGTTTTGGAGTACCCTATGTACATCATGGTCAGTTTCCACATAAATTGATTAACTTTTGCTTCAAGGTGCCACATATCATCTTATGATTGGTTTAGGGTGGCATGGATAGACTCTCAAAATGTGGCGTGGAAATTCAATTTCGACACCAGATATTCTCCATATCGAAGTGTGTTAAAAACTCTTATACTTCTCTTTTCTCACTGACCAAGATGCTTTTGTACTTTTCTGTGTCATCTTCCATTGGACGCTGCACCACTATGATAATCTGAGCCCTCCCCACAACATTGGAAATGCCTGGATTTCCAGACATGGTTACTTAATGCATCACAAACTAAAACAGCTCATAAAACAATACCTACCGGTATTGAGCAACAAAATTTATTAATCCTTCATCACATGTATGCACACATTGAATCTTCATATATAGATCATGTGCTCAAAAAGATGCACTCCTTATAGAATTCATTACCCATAGCACGACCATGAGTCCGAATTGATAAAATGTACATTTTCGAAAATATAAGGATTGCCAGGGAAAGAAGTTACAATTGGTTTAAATAAAGAATAGCACTTCTAGATGATGTTCACATGAATGCTGGCATTAATATCACTTGAGCTTGTTTAGTTGCTACTCTTGAAAATGCACAGGCATGGTGGATTCTGAAAATGAAACAGGACGGTGGCTGTGAGATCATTGCATTGGATCTTGGACTAATTAAAGAAGGATGAGAAGCTCCAGACAAAATTTTCTGTACTTGGGATCCGACACCCAAGTGCTCAAAATCTCCTTGCTAGTGACTAAACCATCACAAAAACCCTGAAACCCTGATTTTGGAACAGAGCAGTAGTTGCACCAGTTTCCTCACCTACGAAAGGCATGACATGATATAGACATCTTTTACCATTTAGGCATTTTGAGCATGTAAAATAATATTTGGATAAATTTAAAATCATTATAGTCATCTATATAAGATACAAATGGGCTTTGAATTGAAATTACAAAAAGATTAGAAAACATGTACAATACTCATCATTGAATTTTCATCACGTTTATCGTTTATGTTGATTAAAAGGGTACTTTCAAAAACATCATATTTCTTAATATAAAGCCTTTAGACAAAAAAGGAATGTATCTTTAGATTTTGTATGTACAATGGTCAGCAGAAGTGTTCGAACAGTGTAGTGAATTTCAAAATGGTTGAGGCGGTGATTGAACAGTGTAGTTGTAAAATGATTTTTTTGACCAAACTTGGGTGATGGCCTGATATAGGTACCCCTTCCAAAAATAGTGTGATTTTCAAGAAATATCTTTTTGGTAAGAAAAAACATTGGAAAATTACAAAAATTAAAGGGTGTTATAGGCACCATGGTTGCAACTATATACATGGTGTTGAAAGACGGAATTTCTAGCACACATAAAATGAGTTAGACATAAGTCACACTATTTGGGACGCGTAAAAGTGGTACCCATATCAAGCCATTCCCCATTTCATAAGAATGACACATGGCATGCAATGAATGAAAATGTCCTCAAAATTAGCCATTTGGAGGACCTATAGATTGAAATACCTGGAAGTGGTGTGTACAACTAAATATGCACAAAAGTTGTGCACACCACAATCTTTTCAATGCAAGTGTTGTTATGAGGCTTTCTTGTGCTACAAAGAATTTAGTGTTTTGGAGAGGCAAGCTTCATTTGATTGAAAGGAAGATCGATAGATATGTGTATCAAGACATTCTAGAGACAAAACTTATCTAAACACTATACCCATGCAAGGTTTAGAGGAAGAGAATGCTATTTTCCAACACGGCGTACACTAAGCATGCTTGGAGTACCCCAATCAAGAACTTGGAATCACAAATGAAAGAATTTTTAAATGTCATATTTTGCAAATAAAAACGAAAGTAATATTTAGAAACATTACTTAGTATTAGAACACATGTAATCGTATCATTTTATAAATTAAAATGTATAAAATCATTCATTTTTAATTTTTTTACTTGTTAGGATTTAGTACCTGGTATCATATCAATAGAAAATAAACATGTATATATAAGAATTTTACCATGAATTTTTTATCTGTTTACTACCTTACAACTCACTTTTTATATTTAAATTTTGAAATCCACAAAAATCTTCAATTTTGAAGTCCTTTTAAATGTAGCTCCTTCTTATAATATTTCACAAGATCGTGAAAATTATAAAAAATAGTTACACACTACATTTCATGTTGTAAAATACTACAATTGATTATTAGAACATCAAAATTCAGTATAGTCAATCACAAAAACTTTTCATTAAGTATTTATATTCCTTTTTTATTCTTGAACCAAAAACCTCACACTGTGACATAGTCCTGAATGTGGGTTACAATAATCATATTAACAACTTTAATCAATTAAGAGCAATTTTTTAATGTACATCCGTATTGTATTCTACTTGAAGCAAGTGAAGCTATATTGAATCATGCTTTCACAATAAGATTTGTATTCTAACCCATGTTAAAGGGAAAAAAATTCACAATTTTATAGTGTGACATTCATTATGGGGTACCCCAAGCATGCTTATACCCCACAACAATGACCCCAAGCACACTACACATTATGTTGTAGATTAGTTGTTTGCACAAAAAAAATAGTTATTTGGCACCCACCACAATCATCTGACCTCAATCCTATAGAACACCTTTGGAATGAAGTAGATCGCCATATGAGAAGGTTTAAGAGGAAACCACTAGATCGAAAGCAATTTATGGGAGTATATACAAGAAATTTGGTATAGTATTGAGGTTGATGTTGTTAGGAAGTTGATATGTTCTATGCCTCAAAGAGTTGTTGATGTTTACAAAGCAAAAGGTGGCTTCACAAGGTGGTAGTCATTATGAATGCTTAAAAGTTGCATCTTTGAGTTGTGAAGTTATTTTGTAACTTGTAGTTTTGTTTCTACAATTAATGTACATTTTTGTTGCAAAAAGAATCTTACATCTTTGTTGCATATTTAAATTAAGCTGTTTTTTTTGTTTATATTTTAACTCCAAAAGTTGTGCTATATGTTTATTGCAATTATATGCTCTTATAGTCTTCTCCTTGCAATATTATGATAGTTTATGTAGGATTAGTAGGTGATTCTGTAAATCAGCCTAGTTTGTACAACTATTTTTGCTAGCCACTGTACATTGATCAATCTCACCATTTGTCAGAAAATATTAGTTTAAAACATCATCAATGAGTTTTGATATGTTTTGAAAAAGAGAGATTTTGACAAAATTACAAAGTGTACATTTGGTGCACAATTCTTTTGGTCACCCAAATGCTACAACGTACTATACAACTACCCAGTGATCAAATAAAACTGGGTTCTAGGTATGTAAGGGCTTTTTCTTGGGGCTTGCAAACCCTTTCCCCTTGTGTTCCTTCTGCTTCTGTACCCACGAGCAGTAAGGTAGAACTACTGCCATAACCGATAAAATGGTAAATTTTTGAAATTTCTTTCCAAAAATTATATTTATTAAAAGAAATTAGTGAAAAGGATAATGCCCTGATATGGGTACCCCCTCCAAAAAAAATAGTGTGATTTTTGAGAAATGTCTTTTTTGGTAAGAAGAATGTTATGGTAACTCAAGCCTTTCAAATATCTCTAATTATTGAAGGTTAGATTAGAATGCCAAAGCCTCACACAAACACTTGGAATGCATAGGAAAGAGATGATCTTTACTCACGGGCTGCCCCTCTTAAGTAGCACACCCAAGGGAGTCCCCTTGGCAAACCATATGGGACATCAGCCCATACTCCACTCCTAGTACACTAGGATCAGCCCATATCACTTGGGAGACCCAATTCTCATTACTTCTAACTAGTACCACTTCTCTAGTTGCAAGTCTAGCTCATTCGCATCATCTACTCTAGCTAATGCGCATGGCTATGAGCAACTTCAGCCCACGCAATCATCCTACTTCAACACTCCCACTTTGCGAATAGCCAAAGCCTTGGAGCCCAAATGCCACCACTAGTCTTTGATGTCGATTTCTCGCAAGAGCCTTTGTGAGCACGTCCGCCACCATGTGCTCCGTTGGACAATACTTCAACTCTATCACCTTCATCTCTAACTTCTCTCGAATGAAGTGATATTGCACATCAATGTGCTTTGTATGTGAGTGATGCGTTGGATTCTTCGCCAATGACATACTCCCTTGGTTGTCACACATGATTGTTGTAGCCTCCTCTTGAGTGCATCTCACATCCGCCATTAGTTGCCTCAACCAAATGGCCTCCTTCGTGCCGTGGCTCGTCGCCATGTACTCCGCCTCAACCGTTGATGTGGCCGTGGTTTGTTGGCGCTTGCTATTCCATGAAACGGCCCCCGATCCAACTTTGAACATGTACCCCGTGGTCGATCTACGATCATTGGTATCACCCGCATAATCCGCATCACAATACCCACTCAACACAATGTTGTCACCTCCAAGACACAACCTCACATCACTTGTGCCTTTCAAGTACCGCATGATCCTCTTGACCGCAACCCAATGACTTGAACCCGGTCTTGCCATGTGTTGACTCACAACGCTGATTGGATACGCAAGGTCCGGCCTTGTTGCAATCATAGCATACATCAATGACCCTACAGCTTGCTTGTATGGCACATCCACCATAGATTGAGCCTCTAATGCATACTCCTCATCGGTGAGTTTCACGAGTTTGGAATTCACATCTAATGGAGTGCCAACCGGCTTGCAATCCTCCATGCCAAAGCGTTTGAGCACATCCATAACATACTTGCTTTGATTCATTGTTATGGTGCGTGTTGCTCTATCTCGCACAAACTCAACTCCTAGACAAAAGTGTAACTCACCAAGATCACTCATCTCGTACTCGTTCTCAAGCATTGCCTTCAATGCCTTCAAAGAGCTCATACAACTTGCAAGGATGATCAAATCATCCACATATATGATCACGATGACCACATGTTGCCCCTTTTGCATGAAATACAAGCTGTGATCAGCGATGCTCCTTGTGAACCCGATATGAACAAGAAACGTGTCAATCTTTTGATACCATGCGCGTGGAGATTGCTTCAACCCATACAATGACTTGTTCAACTTGCAAACAAGGTTCTCATTACCTCGTTGCACAAATCCTTCGGGTTGTACCATGTAGATGTCCTCGTCCAACTCGCCGTTCAAGAACGCCGTCTTCACATCCATTTGATGCATTTCCAAATCCATGGCAGCCCCGATGGCCAAAATGCATCGAATAGTGGTGAATTTTGCCACTGGTGCAAAGGTCTCATGAAAATCAACACCTTCGATTTGTGAAAAGCCCTTTGCCACCAATCTTGCCTTATAACGAACCACATCACCCGTTGCATCTCTCTTTGCACGAAATACCCACTTACAACCGATAGCATTGCGATTCTTGGGGAGCGGAGTCAATTCCCAAGTGCCATTGTCCATCAACGATTTGTACTCCTCTTGCATGGCTTGCTCCCACTTGTTTGCATCATCACAACTCAACGCTTCACGAATCGTCAATGGATCATCTAAAAGTGCAACGTTTGCATGCTCCTCCTCACCTTGAGGGAGAATATGATTCTTCCACCACTCGCCAAGTGGTCTACAATTTCTCTCTGGATAACGACGATCGCTCGAGGATGCATTGTCTTCAACCGCCGTTGCTTGTGCCTTTTTCTCGCCATTCTTCGTCTTCAAAGGTGGCTCCTCAATATGCTCCTCGTCACCAAAATCTTCGTCATCCTCGTCTTGATCAACAATATCAATAACGGGAGATTTGGAAGATTGGTCCACAATGGCCGGTTTATCGCCACTTCTCCCACTTGGACCATCGTCCAAATTGTCTTCAACCTTGGAATTTTCGCAAAATGTCACATCACGAGCTCGAATGATCTTCTTGGTCTCGAGCGACATAAGCCTGTACGCCTTGGTACCTTCACAATATCCAAGAAACACACATTTTGTTGCCTTGGCCTCAAGTTTGGTTCTTTGAGAATCGGGTACCTTTGCAAATGCGATGCATCCAAATGTGCGCATGTGCTCCACGCAGGGTGGCCTCCCACTCCACGCTTGCTCTGGTGTCATGTTTTGAACCGCACTCGTTGGGCATCGGTTGCGTGTGTACACCGCAGTCACCACCGCTTCCGCCCAAAGGTCCAAACCCAAATTTTGTGCATGCAACATACTCCTTGCCATTTCCACAATTGTTCAATTTGCACGCTCTGCAACTCCGTTTTGTTGTGGTGTATATGGCGTTGTGGTTTGTCTAGCAATGCCTTCTTTCTTCAATAACTCTCCAAATTGGTTGGACAAGAACTCGCCGCCATTATCCGATCGAAACACCTTGATCTTGTGCTCGGATTGCTTCTCAACCAACGCCTTGAACTCTTTGAACTTCTCAAAACACTCGCTCTTTGCTTTGATCGGATACAACCATATCTTCCTCGAAAAATCATCAATGAACGTCACAAAATACTTGCAACCCCCCATAGACGTGGTCTTCATTGGACCACACACGTCGGAATGCACAATCTCAAGAACCTTGGTTGCACGAGTTGCCCCATCAACTGGAAACGGTGAGCGTTGTTGCTTGCCTTCAATACAACCCTCACATGTGAATGAACTAGGCGCGACGTGTGATTGTGCAAGATCCATGCCACTTACCATTCCACGCAGTGCTTTCACACTCTTGACATTCAAATGCCCGAGACGACGATGCCACAACGCCAACTTGTCTTCGTTTGAACTCGATTGCACCAACGTTGCGGATTCCGCCGCGTGCATCTTGGAAAACTTGATTTGGTACAAGCCGTTGACTTCGTGTATAATGGCCACCTCCTCACGACTTGGGGACAACACAAAACACCCTTGGTCGCTAAATTCCACTCGCAAATGCTTCATCACCAAATGTCGCACCGATAAAAGATTTGCCTTCAACTTGGGAACGTGGAGGACATCATGGATGGTAATTGTCTTCACACGACCCTTCACCTCGGTGTCTACGACGATGGATCCTTTACCCACGGCTTGAAGAACCGTATCATCACCCAAAATGACATTCTTTGGAGATATGACGTGATATGATTGGAAACAACTCCTAATGGGCGCCATGTGACTCGAGGCTCCCGAATCAACAATCCAATCGATCACACTACCATTGCATGACACGTCACTTGCCATCATTGCATACTCGTCCCCGTCATCACTACAAGAAGAGACGCTAGTCATAAATGCATACTCATCACCTGCATCGTTGACCTTTGTATTGTTGGCACTTTCCTCTCTCTTGCGTTTGTAGCAAAATTTTGCCAAGTGGCCCTTCTTACCGCAATAGTAGCATACCTTGTCTGTAGAGCTCCCACTCGCACCGCTCTTGGATTGCTTCGCCATAAGCGCCGCGCTATCGCCACGAGTCTCGTTCTCTTTGCGCCGCGAGAGTTCATGCAACAACCGTGATGTCACATAATCAAGAGTGAGCTCGCTAATGGGCCTACTCTCCATAGCAACGATAAGATACTCGTACGACGGCGGCAAACTCTCGAAGAGCGTCATAACGATATCACCGTCGGTAATGTTGACGTCTGCGCCGTTGAGCTGATCCGCAAGAGCCTTGACTTTGTTGATGTGCGCCAACATGTCGTCGTTTTCTTCCATCTTGATGGTGAAAAACTTGCGCCTCAAAAACAAGATATTGACCAAGCTCTTTGCCTCATGAATATTGCAAAGCTTGGCCCATGCCTCGGCGGGAGTCTTGCACGACCGAATATGAAAAAGCTGGGAATCAGAAAGATTAAGAGCCAAAATCGCAAAGGCCTTTTTCTCTCGCCGAGTGTACGCAGTTCGTACCCTAGCCTCGGCGTCGGACGAAGGCGGTTCCTCACTACCCTCAACTATCTCCCACAATTCTTTTTCGGCCATGACCATTTCCATCTTGAATTTCCACAAGTGGAAGTTGACGCCATCGAACTTGTCTACAACCTTAGCACCTTCACCCTCAAATGTAGCCATATCCTTGATTGAAGGACGTACGCTCACAAAATTCAGCCCCTAGAAAGCTAAGAAAAATTGTTTTTATGATTTTTGACAATTTTGTGATTTGTGAAGCAAATTGCACACGTATGTGCTTCTAATGCCTCCAAACTAATTCCAAACACTAAATCAGCACCTTTGTGCTACACATCAACCTCACAACACTCAATCGTGATGGTTCTTAGTGAATTTGCACAAGATCATACCACAACACCCTAACTAGGAGAATTGCGCACTCGTTGGCTCAAATCCACTCAAATCAGCACCCTTGTGCTTCACAACATGTAATGCACCCTATGGACACCCTTGTGCCTTCCAAGGACTCTAAATCAATGCAAATTCAGCCCCTTCAAGTCCTAATTGCATTGAAATTCATCAAATCAGCCCCGTTGTGCATTCACTAACCCAAACTCTAATTTTGAGCACTCCAAGGGCATAACTCACATTCCAAACCCTTGTGCAAGAATTGCAATACCAAAATCAGATTGTAGACTCACCCCAAGAGCCTCAAAGCATAAATGTGCCTTGCAACAACACAAGTGCACAAATTGAGTACAAATTGAGCCAATAAGCTCCAATAAGCTCCAATAAGCTCCAATATACTCCAACAAGCACCAATAAGCTCCAAAGCTCCAATTCAGCCCTTGTAGACGTGTATAAACTCCAAAAGTGCTCCAAAGTGCTCCAAAAGCTCCAAATCAACAAATGATAGCTCCAAAGTGCGAATTCAGCCCTCCAACACGTAGATCAAAAGTAGGAAGATTGTAATACCTCCCAATGTCGAAATCAGCCCACCAAAGCTCGAATTCAGCCCTCCAAAGTTCCAAATCAGCGCTCCAACGCACGACCTCCACACAATGAGCAATCTAATCTTTGACTCACGCAAAACACATGAGTGGGCCCATAACCTATTGAAGGTTAGATTAGAATGCCAAAGCCTCACACAAACACTTGGAATGCATAGGAAAGAGATGATCTTTACTCACGGGCTGCCCCTCTTAAGTAGCACACCCAAGGGAGTCCCCTTGGCAAACCATATGGGACATCAGCCCATACTCCACTCCTAGTACACTAGGATCAGCCCATATCACTTGGGAGACCCAATTCTCATTACTTCTAACTAGTACCACTTCTCTAGTTGCAAGTCTAGCTCATTCGCATCATCTACTCTAGCTAATGCGCATGGCTATGAGCAACTTCAGCCCACGCAATCATCCTACTTCAACACTAATGAGAGATATTGTTAAGTAGAACTGTCACTTTGGATTAGTTGAATATTGGCTCAATCCAATTTTTGCATTGATTGCAGATGTAAAAATTAAACTCTCATGCAGTGATTTTTTGTACAGGATGGTAAATATTTATATAGCGTGAAATGTCAACAAGCAGCTAGTCGCGTAGTCTTTGCCTTAGTATTACCCCAAATTTACCTTGACAGCTTGTTTTTACTGTTTATCCATGTAACTCCTGAAAACGAAACGTTTTCGTACTCTCTCCTATTGTAGGGCAGAGACAATAAATTAGGATGGGTCCCCTTCAAACCCCTATTCAGTGTAGTTATGGGTGAATTTCTTGACACTTGTCACACGAAGATAAGAAAGCTGCAAGCATATAAAACTGGCAAAAACTACAAGTCCCTTCAACCTTCAATAGAACATGGAACTCTTGAATACAAAATGGCTGAATGCAAAACCTGGCTTTCTATTCACCGAACCCATCATCCGCTTTTAACATGCACTGTTTAAAAAGAAAGATTATTAAACAGGGCCTTGGAAGATAGCTTTACATGGCCCATAGGGCAGGCTTCCATGCTCGCCCGGTGATCGGTCAAAGCGCTACAGGACAAGAATATCGCCGATCGGTGTGCATGGAAGCGGCGCTAGGGTTAGGGCGACTCCGGTACCCTTCCGCCGGCTGATCGGTCATTTAAACTCCGATGCGCTCTGGTTTTTCATTTTCGCCCACCATCGGTGAGCCTGTTGACCTTCCACAACCTGTAAGCTGTGACCTCCACGGAGCACATATTGAGCTGTGACCGGAGCATATGCAGAGAGCTCGACCTTTGTTCACCTTTGACCTCTGTTTACCTGCATCGAAGCTCTTTGTTCACCTTGACCTCTGTTCACCTTTGACCTCTGTTTACCTGCATCGAAGCTCTTTGTTCACCTTCGACCTCTGTTCACCTTTGACCTCTGTTTACCTGCATCGAAGCTCTTTGTCACCTCAAACAAGCGATCTTCCTGTTCCAGAGAGCTTAGAGAAGGTATGATAATCTCTGCCTCTTTTCTTTTTTTCTATTTTCCTACTGTCCACCATTTTGTGAAAAGCATAGGACCAAGGATTCAGGGTTTTAAAATGACAAATTGTGAAAAATCAATAATTTCTATGTACTAAATTTGATATCGCCGGAATCAGTGCATGTGTTGATCAAATTTGAACAAAAGGAAGTCCACATAGGTCCTATGAAAGACCATGAGGTTCGATTTGGGCTTTTTGGTCTTTTAGAGGAGAATTCAACTTTTCTTGATCAATGAAGGAACATTTCATGTGTTTTTCAAAATAAAATTACACAAAAGAAGGTCCCCATCTTTTATTAATACATATGAATCATAATAGCGATCTTTGTTGACTCAAATGTTTGTGGGTTAGTTGGAAATTGTAATCAACAAAATTGTAGAATAGGTTTTAGGTTATAAACACCCATTTTGTTAAAAGTGCACATGCCCCTCTAAAATTGCACATTGTAATTTTTTTCATAGGGCAGTGATGAATGAGAAAAACACAAATATGCTATGGAAATACATGCCAAAAAATAATGTAATTCTTGAATTAAACCATTGGCAATTTTTGTGTCCAGAGAACACATAAGGGTTCACTATACAAAAATTGACATCCATGCAATTATTTAAGTTTTTTCAAATTATGTTTTTGGAGTTTCGTTGTGACTTGTCTGTAGTGACTCAAAATTGATTTTGAGTCACTAAAGACAAGTCACTATAACGGATGTTTAGTTATAAGAGACCTGTCACATTGGACAAGATTTCTACTAGGGTCCATCAGTTGCAATTATTATGTAAACTACTAAGTGATGGGGTTAAAGATACACATAACTCCTATCACTTTAACTAATTTTTGAAATACCAAATAATGGGAGGTTATGCATATGTTTAACACTCCAACACTTGAAATTTCAAATAATAACTATAGTGATTTAGGGGGTTAGACGTATGCCTAACCCCCCAACAACTGCATCTAATAGCAAAACATTATATCCGAGGGATATACATATGCTAACCTTGAAATACTTGGATTTTATAGGAAAATAAAATATTAGAGGGTTAGGCATATGCCTAACCTCCCAAACACTTACAATTTCCAACAAAATAAAATGTCTGAGGGTAAGGCATATGCCTAACCCCCCAACACTTACAATTTCTTACAAATTAGAATACTGAAGAGCTAGGCATAAGCCTAATCCCCCAACCTTTAAAAACTCCAAAAAAAATAAGATGTCAGAGGGTTAAGCATATGCTTAGCCCACCAACATTTCCATTATATAGCAGAATAAAATATGGGAGAGGTATACGCCTAACTCCCTATCACTTGAATTAGTTGTTAAAATACCAAGTGATGAGGGTTAAGTTTACGCCTAACCCATATCACTTGAATCATTTGTTAAAATATCGAGTGATGGGGATTAGGCGTGAGCTAATCCCTATCAGTTTAATTAATTTTAAAAATTACAAGTCATAATAATTAAAAATAACCTACCATCACTTCAATTATTAGATAAAATACCAAGTGATGGGGGTAGGCATTTGTCTAACCTCCCATCCCTTTAATTAAGTTTTAAAATACCCAGTGATGAGGGCTTACGCATATGTCTAAACTCCCCTCCCCCCACTCGCAATTGTTTTCTAAAATATCAAGTGCTATGAATTAGGCATAGACTTAACTCCTATCACTTAATTAATTATTAAATCGCAAGTAATGAGGGGTTAGGCATATGCCTAAAACCCCCCATCACTTGCAATTATTATGTAAACTACCAAATGATGGGGGTTAGGCATATGTTTAATCCCCCACTAATACAAATCTTGTTCGATGTGACGTTCTTCAATGACTAAATGTTCATTGTGACTTGTCTTTTGTGACTCAAAATTGATTTTGAGTCATTAAAGACAAGCCATAACAAACATTTAGTTATTAAAAATATGTCACATCGAACAAGATTTCTACTAGTATTTGTATAACTTACAATCATTATGTAAACTTCTAAGTGATGGGGTTAGACATATGCCTAACTCCTATCACTTTAATTAATTTTTAAAATACCAAGTAATGGGAGGTTGTGCATATGTTTAACCCTCTAATAGTTGGAATTTAAAAATAAATAAATTATAGTGATAAGTGGTTAGACGTATGCCTAACCTCCCAACAATTTCATTCTATATAAAATTATAATATGGGAGGAATATACATATGTTAACCTCCAAACACTTGGATTTTATAGAAAAATAAATAAAATAAATAAAATAAACATAAATAAATTCATAGTGACAAAACTTACTGAAACATTGATAACTTTTACATTGTATGTCTAAAAGCATCGAAACAATTTTTTTGGTCGGGTAGCCTAAATATCTTTGTGACATCAAACAAGGTAATCCCTTATTGTAGTAAGAAAGCCGCATAAAAAATACGTGGACAATTCAATCACGATTAACAAATTGATGAGACCTGGCTTAGATTTGACTAATTAAACCAATAAAGAAGAGCCACATAACGTATGAATCAGAGCACAAGACGAACCACAAATTTTGTAATTTTTCAAAATTAATAAAAAAACAAAATAACATAACGTGTAGGAGATGAAGGAAGACAGGCGATGAGCTACCTACCTAGTAGTTAGATGAAAGCACTAACTCTTCAACCCTAACATTGTACACTTCTTCTTACCTAGTTAGGGTTTCCAAACACAACCCCACCATAGCTAATTTGTATCCATGATAGAGCATTCCTCGGAGGCGGAGACTAATTTGATTGGAGGCGGAGACTAATCTGATTGGAGGCGGAGGCTGATCTAATTGAAAGCGAAGACTAATCTGATTGGAGGTGGAGACTGACTTGATTGAAGGCGGAGACTATTCTGGATGGGCGCGGAGACTAATTTGATTGGAGGCAGAGACTGATATGATTCGAGGCAGAGACTGATATGATTTGAGGCGGAGACTAATTTGATTGCAGGCGGTAACTAATTTGATTGAGGCGGAGGGTTCATAGTGAGATTGAAGGAGTGAGATTGAAGGTGGAGACTAACCAGGAAGAGGGTCTAGAGTGATTTAAGATGGAGAGTCCAAGCTAAGATTGGAGGCGCACAGTCCAAAAGGAGATTACAACTCAGCTGATGATGTGATCATCTCCTTGGGATAGAGCACGCGATTGAAGTTATCGCCTTAGGGTGGAGCAAATAATACAGGGAGTTCTTGCATTGTAATTCATTTTGGTTGTTTTCATCCAAGTAAGTTTCGGCACTCACTTTGAGATCACAATTCAACTTCATTACTCTATGTTGTGATTTGATCCAAAATAAAATAATTTGTTTTTGTCAAAAAGTGCCACAAATTGGTCTACAGTGACGTGGACCTCTCAAAATTTGATATAGAGATTCAATTTTGACAACAATTTGTCAAGATCTCATCCCCATATACATAATTTGACATTAATATTTACGCAGGTTTTGGAAAATCAATCAATTTATGTGGTAGATTTTATGCCTATTAATTATATACAGTCTAAAATGAGGATTTTTCCTTGTGCTAACTAAGTCATTTAACTTTTTCAATGCAATTAAGAGGCACATCTTCAAATTTAAAAAAGATTTCATTCAACAAGGTATTGCAAGCAAAGTAATGTTCAATCACAAGCAAGTCACTTCACTCAAAGCATTATTAATTTTACCTTTTAAAACATGTTTTGAGCCTTTGCGAACAAGCATTTACATGTTCAACAAACACTAATAAGTGACGGGGTAAGGCGAATGCCTAACCCCAATCATTTGGTATTTTAGAAAATAATTGCAAGTAATGGGGATTTAAGCATATGCCTAACCACCACCACCCCAGAAACAACCCACTCCCCCCCCTCCCTCTTTTAAATCACTTGCAATTATTTTCTAGAATACCAAGAGGTAGGGATTAGGCGTACGCCTAACCATATGACCTGAATTATTATTAAAATACTAAGTGATGAGGGTTAGGCGTATGCCTAACCTCTATCATTTTAATTAATTTTAAAAATTGCAAGTGATGCGGGATTAGGCATATGCCTAACCCCCTAATCACTTGCATTTATTTTTTAGAATATCAAGTGATGGGGTTAGGCATATGCCTTACCCCCATCACTTTGATTAATTTTAAAATTCCTAGTGTTGGGAGTTAGGTGTATGCCTAACCCCTATCATTTGTATTATTTGTTAAAACACCAAGTGATGGAAGGATTAGGCGTATGCCTAACCCCTATCACTTCAATTGATTTTTGTAATTGCAAGTGATAGAGATTTAGGCATACGCCTAATCCCCCAATCACTTGCAATTATTTTCTAGAATACCAATTGATGGGGTTAGGCATATGCCTACCCCCATCACTTTGATTATGTTTTAAAATTCTTAGTGTTGGGGTCAGGTATACGCCTAACCCCCACTACTAGAGAAATGGGGTTCCTAACCCGCACAAAATCAACAGAAATTATGTTGGTTCTGTGCGGGTTAGGAACAGTTGATTCCGGAAAATCAACAAGAACTTGTTGGTTCCAAGAGGAAAATCAACAGGAACTTGTTGGTTCCAAGCGAAAACTTGTTGGTTCTGTGTAGATGACTAAATGTTTGCTACGTTAAACCCATTCTCTGTTGGTTCCAACAGATGTGTCTTGGTTTTGTCTTGGTTTTTACGCACTCTCTAGTAGTGCCCTATCATTTGTATTATTTTTTAAAATACCAAGTGATGGAACGGTTAGGCATATACCTAACTCCTATCACTTCAATTAATTTTAAAAACTGCAAATGATGGGGGTTAGGCAAACGCCTGACCTCCATCACTTTGATCAATTCAAAAATAAATAAATGATGGAGGGTTAGGCATATGTATAACCCCCCTAACGCTTCAAATTTTCAAAAATAATTGTAGTGATAGAGAGTTAGGCATATGCCTAACCTTTTTATGTTTATTTTCTTGAGACATTAGAAGGGATGGGGGTTAGGCATATAACGAATCATATTTTGTAATTTAAATGTTTCACATTCTTCTATCAAATGTTTTGCATTTCTTTACTAGTAACTATTAGATGTTGGCATTATTTTGTTCTTGGTTGGTGAAGGATAACAAACTTACTAAACATTTAGATATGTTTGATCAAGTGATTGGATTTTTTGTGACTGTTGCCATGGTGATATGATTGAGTCATGATGAAGAATTGGTAGATATGATATTATGCAATTAATACCATGGGGGGGGAGAGGGGGGGTAGGCGTGTGTCTAACCCTCTTTTGATATAATCCGTCTCAAAAATTTAAGTTAATTGACAATTGCAAGTAATAAGGGTTAGGCTTATGCCTAATCCTTTTATTTTATTTTATTAATTAATTCATTTGATATTCTCATTTGGAATAAGTATTTGTCATATTTGTCGTATTGGAAATGGTAGTATCAGTTCAATGTAAATAAAAACTTTTAAAAAAATTGAATCATTTTTATTAGTATTTTTAGGTGTTTCAATTAACCAAAAACAAATTTTGACCAAAATTCAAAGTGCACATGCTATTGTGCACTTTTAACAAAATGGGTGTTTATAGTAAATTGGTTAGCTATGTTGTATCATCACAATTCTATGATTGTAAATTAGTTAGATTTGTTTCATTGTCACAAGTCTTTCCATTGTTATATCAAACATAGTATTGTTTGAAAAAAATCGGGAAATCAGAATTGTGTTGTTCAATTAGTATCACAACAAAATTTGTAAGTTTATGCATATAAGTAGTTGTGTTACATTATGAGTATCAATGTTTGTGTAAAATATTAGAAATGGAGTGTTATTTTTTCCAAGTCAGTTAATTCCATAACCTAAATAGTTTGCAACAATCATGTAATTGCTTGGCTTTAGGATTTGCAAGCAATTTTGTAACCAATCTCTTTGTGTAATTAGATGCATCACATGTTGTAATATTCCAGTTTCATTAATGTAGACTTTGTAATCAAGTCTACCGTTGAGATTTTATTTTTTATTTTTGAAAATTGAATTCCAAATAATAAAATTGCTTGTATTTTTTATTTTATTTTTTTGATTCATCAATGGTTATTTTCTTATTTGATTTCATTATTTGAAATGGCTCTTTGGGTCCTTTTTATGTTTATTCTTAATAAAATGACTCTTCAATTTTAATTACTCTTAATTCACTATTTGAAACGACTATTTGGACCTTTTCTTTTAATTCTTAACAAAATGACTCTTCAATTTTAATTACTATTAATTCACTATTGGTAATGGTGTTTTTTTATGTCATATTTCTTGGATTTAATTAAGTATGCTAATCTAGTATTAACTAATATAATAATATGTCCAGTTTCAAATGGCCTCCCAAAGGACGCCCATTGATCTGAATTGGAACCCAGAGGCAATCAACCTTGAAAATGTAGAATTTGGAGACATCCAAGGAGAAGAAGATGGGAAGGTTTATAAGCAAGGAAGATGGAGCTTATCAGATACATTGGCTTTGATTCAAGCAAAGAGGGTAGATATTGATACATACGGGCCTACAAAAACGCAGCGTGTGCAAATGACTACTTCATCAGTTCGTTGGAAAGCAATGGCCACTGATTTGTGGAATAAAGGTGTGCATCGCAACCCGCAGCAAATTCAAGACAAATAGGAGCAATTAGCTCCAGATTTCAAAAAGGTTCATGATTATGAGAAGAAAATACCATCCGGTATGCCAAGTTACTTTGCCTTGAGTCCTTAGGAGAAAAAAGACCAACCACGCAATAGATTTCCTAGAACATCATTGGACCAAGTTCTCTATATCGCCATGCTGGAGTGGTATCCAAAATCTTCACAGTCAGTGGATGCTGGAGATTTACCAGTAGACAGTGGAACCATTTCAAAAGGTATTTACCATGATTCCTATACTTTATGTTTACCTTTTTGAATATTATAAACATTTGCTAGTCATAAATACTCACATATCATGAATGAGATTTTTTTACAACATGAATAGAGTTTCTTGCAACACTCATCGTGCATATTGTGTATATTGTTTCTTGTGTTAATATAAGGTGTAATAAATGTATTCATATTTTTCACAAATGTCGGTGAATCGTCAATCGATTATTCCACCAAAAAGAGGCGCTTATCATTAAAAGCAGCAGATGGTGCATTAGCCTCAATAGACAAAACAAGAACTGAGCTCACACAGGCTATGACTGGAGGACACGATCGTGAGGATCTTTGGCACAAAGAAATTATGGAAATGGAAAAACAAAGACTACAATCAGAAAAACTTCGTCATCGTGATATGGTGCAACTTGAGCAATCAAGAATTGCTAGTGCTGCAGAGAATGGAAAAGGATACGTGGATGCTCTTTTGAGCTTGGGGGATGCTATGAAAGCAATTGGAAGTGCTCTGGCGAATAGACATAGTTCTACATGAATATTATAAAGTTATGAACTATAAACACCCATTTCATTAAAAGTGCACAATAGCATGTGCACTTTTAATTTTGGTCAAAATTTGCTTTTGATTAATTCGAATACCTAAAAATACTAGTGAAAATGATTCGCAAGTTTTTTTTTTTTTTGTTTTTTTTGTTTTTTTTGTTTTTTTTTTTTACATTAAATTGATGCTACCATTTCCAATATGACAAATACTTATCCCAAATGAATTAATTCATAAAATAAAATAAAGGGGTTAGGCATATGCCTAACTGTCATCACTTGTAATTGTCAATTAAATTTTTGAGACCGATAGAAATATGCATAACCTTTTATAACTTGCAACGTTACAAAATAATTACAATTGAATTGAATAAATTACTTGGTGATAGATTTTATAGATTTTATCACCATAAAATCTATCACCAAGTAATTACATAAAATCTATCACCAAGTAGTCTTTTAAGATTGTTAATACATCTTTCCTAAATGGAATAAAAGATGATCTATAAATAAACTCCTCAAGCAGCATTTAACCCAACTATAACTTCAACATGAACTTGATCATCGAGACCTATTGCATTTGAAGTTGTTGAAGGGCCACCAAATATTTCACCTGGTCCAATTCGTACGTTTTCTTTCCTTCTACATCAATATTTGGAACTTCTTCACGTGTATTCCAACCTTCTCCATCAAACCATAGATCAAACTCTGGGAAATACTTACATTCATGTGCATTGAAACCATCGCGCTAATGTTTCAAGAAAATAAACATAAAAGGATTAGGCATACGCCTAAACCCCTATCACTACAATTATTTTTGAAAATTCCAAGTATTGGGGGGGGGGGGGGGGGGAAAGGGGTTTAGACATATGCTTAACCTTCCACTGTTTATTTCTTTTCAAATTAATCAAAGTGATGGGGGTCAGGCGTTTGCCTAACCTCCATCACTTGCAATTTTAAATAATAATTGAAGTAATAGGGGTTAGGCATATGTTTAACCGTTCCATAATTTGGTATTTTAACAAATAATACAAATGATAGAGATTAAGCGTGTACTTGACTCCCAACACTAGGAATTTTAAAAAATAATCAAAATGATAGGGGTAAGGCACATGCCTAACCCCATCACTTGATATTTTAAAATTCAATCCAGAACTCTCGACACTCGCCAAACTACTCATTCGCCAAACAAACCAAAACTTCTGCACTCTTTGCATTCTTAAATTATTCATGAGTCTCAGAAGTTTAAACAGTAATAGTACAATTGAGAATTAGGTCAACACTACAACACTACATCACTACATCACTACATCATCAACAAGAAGAAGATTGATTCTCTTCCTCACCGTCTGTCATGCTTGGCAAAACCAAAACTTCTACATTCTAGATTGTACAAAACTCTGAGAAGTGTAAGCAACAATAGTACAATTGAGAATTAGGTCAACACTACAACTTACACTACATCATCAAGAAGAGGAAGAATATTCATTTTCTTCCTCAAGGTCAGTACCTTCGACAGGCAAATCTTCTTTGAACCAGACACGGAAACCAACTTTCCATGTGCAGCAAGTTCTTGTACCCTTCCATTGTCAAAATGTAAGCGGCAATAAGCGAGCGGGATTGCTGGCCATCAGACAAGCTAGGGCTAGGCTTCATGGTTCCGCCGGATTGACAGCCGAGGATGATCTTGGCGTCTTTCGCAAGGTTGAGCGCCTTCACCTCGTTCAAAAATTCAGGATTCTCCTCCGTGCCCGCGAAGATGCCGAAGAACGCGAAGCCGGCGCCCAGGGAACCATCGCGCACTCCCGATCGGCCATCACACACTCCTCACAGTCCGCCCTCGCCGCTCCTCACACACTCCGCACTCCTCACAGTTCGTCACACTCCGCCCTCGTGCGAGCGCCACCGTGATGCACAACACGGCTTGGTCGTCGGAGAACACGGATTGGAGATTGGCATCCACGAGGTCGAGGACGTTGCCCGTTTGCGCCAGCAATCTTGCCCAAGAAATGAGATTGGCTCTCTCGAAGTCCGTCAGGGGCGACGCGTTCACTTGCAATGGCCGGCGCCCGGAGATCAAGACCAGCACCAGAACGCCGAAGCTGTACACATCAGCCTTCTCGGAGGTGGGTCTCTCGCGCGAAAGTCACTCCGTCTCTCAAAAATCTTGAGCGATCGTCATTCCGTCCCGACACTCGAGTCCCGATCTCGTCGAACTCCGGACCTCAAAACACCCGACCTCTCCGACAGTCTCCGGCCTCGAAACACTCTGATCTCTCTCGATCCCTCTGAACACTCCGATCTCTCCGAACAGATGCGAGAGACAGATGCGACAGACAGATGCGACAGAGACAGACAGAGAACTCAGAGACAGAGGCTAAAAATGCAGAGATGCATGAAATTACTGAAATTACGTGTACCCCCCTCCTGCCTACGTGGAGGGGCTACTTTTTTTTCTTTTTCAATTCAGGGCCCCCGTGTTTTCCGGCCACCACCAATTCTGACTTTTGGGGTCATAGTATTTTAACAAATTATTCAAGTGATATGGGTTAAACATATGTATAACCCCCATCACTTGATATTTTAACAAATAATTCAAGTGAAAGGGGGTTAGGCGTATGCCTAACTCTGGCATATTTTATTTTGCTATATAATGGAAGTGTTGGTGAATTAGGCGTATGCCTAACCCTCTGGCATTTTATTTTGTTGGAATTTTTAAGTGTTGGAAGATTAGGCTTATGCCTAACCCTTTAATTATTCTATTTTGTTGAAAATTATAAAGTGTTGGGAATCACGCATGTGCCTTACCCTCAGACATTTTATTTTGTTGAAAATTGTAAGCGTTTGGGGGGTTAGGCATATGCCTAACCCTCTGATATTTTATTTTCCTATGATATCCAAGTATTTCAAGGTTAGCATAGTATACCTAGGCTCCGATATTATGTTTTGCTATTAGATGCAGTTTTTGGGGGATTAGGCATACGTCTAACCCCCTAAATCACTATAATAATTATTTTTAATTCCAGGTGTTGGAGCGTTGAACATATGCATAACCTTTAACCTCCCATTACTTGGTATTTCAAAAATTAGTTAAAGTGATAGAAGTTGGGCGTATGTTTGACCCCATCACTTAGTAGTTTACACAATAATTGCAAGTGATGAACCCTAGTAGAAATCTTGTTCAATGTGATAGGTCTTTTATAACTAAATATCCGTTCCAGTGACTTGTCTTTAGTGACTCAAAATCAATTTTGAATCACTACAGACAAGTCACAACAAACATTTAGTCATTAATGAATGTCACATCAAACAAAATTTGTACTAGTGGAGGGTTAGGCATATAGTATATACATGAAAACATATAAAATCTACAACACTCCAAAAGCATAAACCTAAACTCTAAAAATCTAAAAACATAATTTGAAAAAACTTAAATAACTGCATGGAGGTCAAACTTTGCCAATGGTTTAATTCAAGAATTACATTATTTTTCGGCATATATTTCTAGAGCATATTTATGCTTTTCTCATTCATACACTGTTCTACCAAAAAATTTACAATGTGCAATTTTAGAGGGGCATGTGCACTTTTAACGAAATGGGTGTTTATATTACATGTATCACTAGTTGATTTTTAAATAATTAATGGAAATGGTTGGTTTTTAATATTGATAACAAAATTACCATTTTCATTCTTATTCTTTTGAGTCAAGTCTTATGATATTATTTTTTTGAATTTTAAATATTTCAATGTTTGATTTCCTTTTTGTTAAACATTGATTCACCAATGACTTTAATCACTAATTGTCGTTAATAAATGGATCGATTTGTTCTGAAAATTAATTTGTAGTGCTTTTTACCATTAGTTGATTTTTTCATTAGTAAGTGATTCTCAAATGTACCATGTATTTTGTGTTCATCTATTCAGTTGTTTCACTATGTGGTTTTTATTCATCTTAACAATTGTTTTTCTTACTATATGAAGGGCATGCAATATGGTGGAACCAACACTTTCAACTGCAGCTGCAGCGATGGGAGGAGCAAACATAGCTCTTGGCACTATGGTGCAATTGGCAACAAAGGATTTGTTTGATGGAAATTCAAAAAGAAACACACAATCGATATCATCTTTGAGGCATTTAAAAAGAAAGAGGATGTCAGATGAAATCCTACCATTCCTTTACTCTATTTTGGAATGTGAATTATTGTTCTATCAAGTTCATGTTGAAAAAGCTGGGGAGAAGAAAATTTTTGGTTCAGATTATGGCCTTTATTATATTAAGCCACGATCTGTACATTGGTGGGAACAATATTCAAGTGTGGTAATGCTTGAAGATCCTGACCGCTTTCGTCAATTCTTTCGACTCTCTGTTCCGACATTCCAATATATATGTTGTTTGGTTCATGAAGAAATGCAACGAAATCCCCCTCTTGGATTGATTCAAATTACTGGTCGGTTAATGGATGTTCCTAAGCAAGTGGCAATTGCTTTGAGAAGGCTTGCAACCGGTGACACTCATCTCTCGGTTGGTGAATTATTTGGAGTGGCCGATTCTACATCTGTCAAAATATGCAAGCGTTTTATCAAAGCCTTGTTGAATGCTGCCATTCCGTTGCATTTGAAGTGGCCAGAAGGAGAGGCTCTATCTCATGTGAAACTTGGTTTTGAAAAGCTCCATGGTATACCACAATGTTGTGGTGCTCTTGATTGTTCGCATGTCAAATTTGATTTGCCAGCACAGGCAAGATCAACAGATTGGTATGACCGTGATCACAACTATTCGACAATTATCCAAGCCATTGTGGACCACGAAGCCCGCTTTATTGATGTATTTGCAGGTATACCTGGATCAGTACATGACTCTCATGTTTATTTATTGTCCAATCACTTCAAAGAAGTCATTGCAGGAACTCGATTGAATGGTCCAACGGTTGAAGTTGAAGGTGTTGATGTGCAAGAGTTGATTGTAGCTGATGCAAGATATATGGGTGACAAGCATGTCCTTGTACCTTGGCCTGGACTATGTCTTCCTAGACTATACGATGAATTCAATTTCAAACAATCATCTACACGTATGGTAGTCGAACGAACATTTGGTATTTTGAAAGGAATGTGGAGGATCTTAAAAACTCCTATGATTAGTCCTGATCTTAAGAGAATTCCTAGTTTGATATTAGGTTGTTGTATACTTCATAATATAGTCATTGATAGAAATGAAGAAATCGATGAGTCTATTGTTCTATGGGGTCATCATAATCAAGGCTACAGACAACAAGTAGTGAGAAATCCACCACAAAATGATGCTGAGCAATTGCAAATGGCAGTAGCAAAACATGTGTATCAATTGGAAGCACTACGTTTTAATGAATAAATATTGTTTTGTATCTCATCACAATGTTATGTATTTCAACTTCTATATGTGCACTTTTTATTTCTAATGCCTAATTATATATATATATATATATATATATATATATATATATATATATATATATATATATATATATATATATATATATATATTTCTTTTGAAGTGTTATAGGTTTATATGGGAGTGAGATATATAAATCTCAACTTTATAATGTTATAGTACATTCTAACATCTACAACATTAGAGTTATCCTTAACCCCTAAACGTCCTCACCCCTCTCCAAATTCGGCAGTTTTGCAAAGACGCATTATAAAATGCTTCTAAAAGGGATATTCTGAACTTGATGTATAAATAAAATTGTACATTATGAATTTTGAATTCTATCCATAGAGTTAGATTTTTAATTGCTATCACCAATTTTTTTGTATAAAATTTGAAACTTAAAATTCAAAATTCTTTTGTAAATCAATTACAAATAAGATATTGACAATTTGTGAATAAAATTTGTTGTGATTGGTTCAAATGTAATACTCTAAGTGTAGTGATTTTTGGAAATTTTTTGGTTGCTTGGATTTATGAGTTAATTTTTTCAAATGCACATTTAGACTAAAATCTTCATTTTTTTTGGTGAATCACTCAACACAAAATGAGGCATGAGAATTTCACAAAGCACCCCCTCTCTAATCGGATGATACATGCATAAAACTACCTTCCCATGAAATCTACCATAAAAATTCCATGCTGCAAAAATATCACCATAGATGAGAAAACGGCAAGTGATTCTGTACATCAAGCAGAAAACGCTTGGTTGGGTAGTTAAGGGTTAAGTCCATCAAATTTTGAAGAAGATACCATGAATTTTTCTTTATTATACTCTTATTTCTTCGCTTCAAATAGTTAAAAGGTGTGAAAGATCTTGGTGCTTTATCATTATTAGGTGTGCAAGAGGTGTGTAAAAGCTTGGTGGTTTTCAAAAGTTTTTAACACAAGGAAAGGAGCTAAAAAAACTTTTGAAATTTTTTGAAGACCACCAAGCTCTTACACACCTCTTACAGATAGATAGAAACTCCGGTCCTCTTTCAAAGGCCGGCGTGAATAAAGTGTCCGTTCGTAATGTCAATGACACATGCCCATAGGACAAAGGGCCATTGGAACAAACACCTCTTACACACCTAATAATGTTAAACCACCAAGATCTTTCACACGTTCTAGTTATTTGAAGTGAAGAAATAAGAGTATAATAAAGAAAAATTCATAGTATCTTCTTCAAATTTTAATGGACTTTAAGGATAACTCCATTGTTTCATACTTCAACTCCGTATTTGTCATGTATCAACTATTTATTCATATTTTTTAGTATGATAAAATAATAGAAAACACAATACTCTTGTATCTATTCTACTACCATGTTGAACCAAGTTTTTCTTCAAGTATTAACCATTAAAGTACATTTTCTAATTTAGAATAAAGGAGTACTTTTTAGTTTTAATATTGAAATATAGAAGTAACTTACATCCTAAAAATGTAGGTATATACTATTTTTGTCATAGATGATACCTGAAAAGAAAATTCATTAAAAATATTTATTATTAGCAATTCATGGTCAAAGTAGTTTGAAAATTGAGAAACTAAGTCCCACAGGATTGATTGGTCCTTTAACCCCTAAAGCGTTTACGGTGACCAAAATGGTTATGATGATTTTTTAATAGTTTTGAGTAGGTCCTAATTGGACTTCCTCTTGTTTGAATTTGTTTGATTGTTTTATCAATACATGCAATGATCTTCACTACTGTAGTTCTAGTCATACAAACCTTGGTCCTATATGAATTTGTTTTTTTTACAATATGATTAATTGGATTTGTCATTTTAAACATAACGTTCTTCAACCGTTGTTGGGCCACACCCTTTGTCTACATTGATGCTACATTGTAAAGTACTAATAAAATAATTCAACTCTCCAACCCTTGTTGCTTGGCCCAACTAAAGTGAGAAAAAATTCTCTGCAATTCCTCCGATTCCTTGATAGATGCTTGAGATTTGGAGGTGCAATAGTGGGCCTTTAAAGAACGTTATGAACTATGAATCTTTGGTCCTTTAACCATTTCATGCGCCTGCGTCCAATATTGGACGCTCAACAGATTTTGACAGTTCGAATTCAATCCAAATTGGACAGTTTTCATCCACCAATTTTTTTCATGATTCTTGTGCAAGTTGACTATCCTTTGTACGGTTTTGATTTTCAAAATAGATTATTATGATTTTGGGAATAACAACACAAGTGGTTTATGTCAAATTTCATTCTTAGTTCAAAAAGTGAGACCTTAAAGATGATTTTTTAAAATAAGTAGAATTAAATAATAGAAACCATACCATCTCGTAGTGCATGTTATTCCAATGTCATCACTATTTTTTTTTAACAAACTCCGTTAATTCATGATTTTAATTGATTTTCAAGAGAAAACCTTGCAAAATAAACAAAATAAATATTAAAGAAATATATGATAAATTCAACCGTAGAGATGTGATCTTCACATTGACATTTACAACTTTTCTTTGTACATCAACTCCATTTTTGGTTTTCATCAAACATTTTCTAACGAATCTTTGAAAACAATGTTGAACTGGGACCTTAAAGGGTTAAGGATTTTGGGATAAAAAGAAACTAGAAATTTAATTTTTGGCTATTGTATTCGTGAAACAAATTAAACTTTTAGATATATACACTCGGAATTTGAATGGGGACCAAGTGAAAGAAGAGTTTGATGTTCTCTATGCTTACAATGAATATGGAGGGCCAACTGTTGAAGGCCAATGAGTGGGACCAACAGTTTATAAGAAAGGGGAGTCAACAAGTGAAACAGAGTGGGACCATGTCATCAAGTGAAAACAGAGCCATGAACAAGTGGAGTAACAAGTGAAAACAAAGTGATGACCTTCCAAGCATGTCTACCCCCCTTTCACATAGAAGTGCTAAACTGAAAAAAGAGTGGCTCTGACCAGGTGGGAGATCACCCAGAGTCGGTCCAGGTTTTCCGAACCCACCCACCACCCACTCACATGGAAGGAGGCCCATACTCCCCTTGTCCCATATTAACCCTTTAGGGTTGATTGTCCTATTACCAACCAGGTACTCAAAACCAACCACCCTGATTCTTGCCTAATTTCTAGATATTAAAAGGGAAGATGTACCTCATTTGTACATTAGAGCATGTGATCGGTTTTGGGTCACAGGTTACTTTGCACTTTGGAATTTTGTATAAAATTGAGAAATGCAAATTATAAGTTGCAATTTTTTGCAATCCTCATGAAATCCTATTTCGAACGCGGTCATAATTTTTTTCCGGATTAACCACTGCCAAATATAGGTCAGATTGCTTAAGTGGTTGGTAATAGGACAATCAACCCTAGTGCTCAAGAGACCACATTGTGGTCTCTGCTGTGTCGAAAACACGAACAACAGAAAATCTGTGAAGAATTGGATTTTGAATTGTGAAGTTCAGATGATGAGCGGTATACTATACATCTTCTAGAAAAAGAAAATTTCAATTTGGAGTTGTGCAACTATCAAAATACCTATGAACAAAACGCGAAAATACTATAAATACTTGAAAATACAGTAAATACTTACAAATACAACACATGTACTATGCGGTATTTCTTGTGTTTGGAAGTTTGTTATTTTATTTTATTTTTTTGAATTGTGTTCTCTTGTTCATGTTCCATTAGTGTATGTATTCTGATCTTGATCCATGTACCAACTCCTTTCATATTTTAACGTATAAATTTTTGTCCTAAACCGTACATGGATAAGTCACTCTCACTTATAAAATTCACAATAATTATGTGTGAGTCCGTTCTTAACATGAAAGATTGCAACGGAGAGGTGTTGACATAGGTCATTGTTGAACATCTTTACTTTCATTTTAGAAAATTTTACCCAAACTCTATTTAACTTTGAAGTCACACACCCTCCAAAATCTCATTTTTGAGTGTGCATTATACGGTTCAAAGACATACTATGATCTTCCAATCCCACCATTGGATGATTCTCTAATTTTGGCAAAATGTTTGCACTCCAGTTGAGAATAGAATTGTACGGTTACTTTTTAATTTAATCCATTCTATTTCTGGCAGTATCAATCATAGTAGAAAAACCCAGTGAAATCCAGTGAACCCTGCTACAGTACCCAAAGCGTTAAAGGGTTAAGCTTCTTCAATGTCTTATGAGTTTGTCCCACATTAAAGTTCTTGTTTACTCAAATGACACTCCTATTGGTTTAGGGAGAGTCCCATGAGAGACCTATGCCCACTGTCTGCAGAGAGAATAAACTGATTTTAGCTCTTGCTTTAGATTAGAGAACGGATGCTAGAGCGATAGGATGGGCTTGGCACTTCCTCAAACCAAGGCCATTGTCTTTTAGAGACCCGCCCTCACTTTTATTAGAGAAGAATCAGAGGACGTTGAACAGTGAACCAGTTGTCCAAATTATCTACAAGAGCGGGGCTGGGTGCTTCATGGAGAGCGACTCTTAGGGTCCACACCATTGTGCTCATGGCCCATTCATACCAAGCCCCTGCCGCACTTACATCTACGTTCCCGAAATGGAAGAAGGTAAAACCGAGAAACAAAAAATATTCAAAGCCTTGTCTTTTCTTGCTGCAACTACTGTTCAAGCATTGTGCAACTGCATTACAATGCAACAAGTAGAGCCATGCTCCTTTTTTGCGTTGCATTAGAGTAATTTCTAATTGCATATTTTATATTTCTTGGTTGACAACAAATTCCCTCAAAGTTACCTGATGCATGCATGTGGCAAGATTGTTGTATGTGAATGGGTCATCAGGGTCCACACCATTAGACTAGTTAAGTCGTCTATTTTTCAGGGTACATGAAGCTTAATATGGGACAGAGGAGTATACACTAGATTTTATTGAAGACCCCAAGGCATTGTATTAATAAAGAATGCTATGTACGACCTCCAGTGAGTGCATATCACCACAAGACATAACACACTACATGCAATATGCTATTGGAGCAAATGAGGTTATGCCACATACAAGCGGAGGTGGCTATGCGCAGATACACAACCGATTTCCTCATTTTGTCGTACACGCAAAAAGCAAGCACGGAGAACAACAAAATCTATGCAACAAGACGGCATAACATGCAGTACTACAGTAAGTTATAGTGAAGCCAGCACTTGAGAAGTGAAAGAGGGCACCACTCAACTGGCACCCAGAAACTAAGTCAACTAGCACACAAAATCATTCAATCAAAGAAGTAGACTCTGGTCAAAAATGGTTTCAGCTCACTTCAAATTAACTTTTTAACATGCAAGGACGCATGCCTTCAATAATATAGGAACAGTAAGGCCAGTAAAGTTGTTACAGCTTCTCGAAGGAAGCCAAAAACTAACTAAGCTTCACTCAGTAATCACTCCATATATAAGCACACGTTACAACAGAGCTCTTTTATCTGTACACGTAATTTCTACAAGAAATTTGAAGTCTACAAATCTGTACCGAGCCGAGTTGTTGTTTACTGCACTCAGCTTGTTTGCCGAAATGAGGAATGCTCATCATCAAAGAATACCATAACTGCACAAAAAATTAAAATAACTTTTTATCAGAAAATGGCATGTCACCCAAAATGCACATAATTATATGAAGTTCTGTAAGATTGTGTTCCATAGCAAAATGCCATTAAAATAGTTACAAGAGTGAAGGAAGTAGTTTAAAATCCTTCTCACTTGTTAAACTCCGATTCATGAGGGTTTGGTGAGAAAACAAAGAGTGTGATAATAGAGTGAGATCAAGGGATGTGATAATAGATTGAGAGAACAGACTGAGAGATACAGTAATAGATGAAGAGAACACAGGATGTGATAATGGACTCAGAAAACAGAGGCTACGATAATGGACTCAGAAAACAAAGGATGTGGTAATGGACTCAAGAGAACGGAGGATGCGATAATGGGGTGAGAGATGACAGAGTGAGAACAGAGGATGTGATATTAAAGAGTGAGAGAAAAGAGGATGTGATATTAAGGTGACAGAACAGAGGGTGTGATATTAGAGAGTGAGAGAACAGAGGATGTGATATCAGTCAGGTGAGAGAACAGTGGATGTTATATTAGAGAGTGATATCATTAGAGAATTTGCAAAGAGTACTGACCTGCGATTTTGCAGAGAAGCTTGAAGTAGGTCACATTTGCTTAGAAAAACGAGCAGGTGGCAGGGTCAGGGTTTGTGGAAGCATAGGAAGCAACAAGCGCGTTTAGCATTGAAGCATCTCCGTCATATCCATGGCCCAACTGACTCTCTTGGTACCGGTCCGTCGTCTTCCTCCAAATGAATCACCAGCCTTGAAATTCTCCTCACAGCGCGACAGTCTGGCAACTTCGATGCCTTTCCCGATGGGCAACATAACCGACTTGGATCCCGGCCGGTTAGTCATCTTGTCCTCGTACAAAGCCCTGGCGGACCGCTGGAACAGATTCTCGGCCACCACCACGGCGCGGCTGGAGTTTAGACGTAAAAGGTCAAAAAGCTCAACGGATTGCTCTCGTCGGCAATCGACGAGCGCGAAGTCCACTTCGGAGAATTGGGGCAGAATCTCCCGGGCGCCGCCGACTAGAAATTCCACGACCGTGGAGAGATTTAGTGCGTCCATGGCCACCATCGCATTCAGCAGCGACTCCGACTCCGAGAGAATGCAAATCAATCGCCCGCCCGTCTTGCGCGCGGCCACGGCGAGCGCGATGGTCGCGGGGCTCACGGAATTCGTCACTTGCACGATGAGGCGCGCGTCGATACCGCCTGCTAACGCCGCTAGAAACTCCGTGCTGTGGTGCTCTGCTCCTGGTGAAATGAATCTCCTCGTAATGCCAACCTTACACTGCAAGTTCCCAAAAACATTCAATCAAACATGGAACTACATTGCATAGTAAAATGAAATTCGTCAACCCTAGAACCGTGAAAATTTCGGAACAAGTGCTACCACCCCCTGAAATGTACACTATTCTCTCCATTGAATATGCACTGGGTGTCACCTGAACAGCGAACTCTACCCAAGAACCTGAAACGCCACATTGCTTATTTGGTCACACTGCAACCCCGAAACATTCAAACATGGAACTACCACTGCAACAGATCCCGGCCGCTTACACCAGCCATTATCACTGAACACCGGCGTATGTTATCAAAGTGGGCCACTTACACCCAGTTTTCAGTGATAATGGCCGGTGTAAGCAACTGTAATCTGTTGTAGTATACATTGCATGGTAGAATGAAATTCGTCAACCCTAGAAGCGTGAAAAATTTGGAACAAGTGCTACTCAGATAACACGACAACCCGCTGAAATGTACACTACTCTCTCCGTAGAATACACACTGGCTGCCACCTGAACAGCGAACTCTACCCAAGAGCCTGAAACGCCATGTTGGTTAATATCGAGCAATCCCTGTTATTTTCTAACTGTGTAACCTGTTACACTAAAAAAATAGCAGGGATTGGCTAATATAACCAATATGGCGTTACTGAGCTTTAGGTGTGCACGAATTGTGTCACATCTCAAATCATGCTACGGATTTCGACTCTTACCAATTTCGCTGTCTCAGTGTAAGCTTGAGCAGCGCCTTCCGGCGACCATCCCATGTCGGCAGGCCCGTCACCCAGCTCTCTAGTTTGTCTTTCCACTTGAACGTACACTCAATCAACCGAATTGTGTAAACACGGTAATTGAATCAAAACTCAGGAGGCTCACAAGATCAATGCTCGCCCAGCCTTTGCAAAAACGGACAGTGAATCAACCTATAAGTCGGGAGAAGTAAACTAAACGTGGTGGTCACTCAGGCAGTGAGTGGTCTCGAAGCTTCTAGACACGAACGCGGAACGCTCTAGAGAGAAATGAGAGAACGAACCAATTCTGAAACTTCCTAGGAAGAAAGATCGACACTGTAATGCGACACACAGCTCATTCAGATCTGGCTGGTAGGCTTTCAGACACTACTCGCTTCCAGTCTGGAGCTTCAGAACCCCACGTCTAGCTAGTACTGGTGATGTCGATTCGGAAAAGACAGCCCACCAGCAAGAGCGTCGCTTTATAATACACGAGTCGCGGCTACTAGTCTACTACCGTCTTGTAGCTGTTTAAGTTTAGAGGGGAGGCGGCGAAGGAGGCGGCAACAGACGCGCCCTCAAGTGATCAGATCGATGGCCTCGTGGTCGCCAAGCAAGCTCATCACTGGATTCACTCACTGCATGCGGCGCTGAATATTAAATATTCGCCCCCCCCTGGCTCACAATTTCATCCCTCTGCTCGCATGATAATAATAATAATAACTTAACGCTGGCCTATCATGAGACCCGTGAATGAAGAGCCTGTTTCCCGGTAGTTCCTCTGCTCACATGTCAAAAAGGTTTTAAATTATTATCGCACTCTCTAATATCACATGCGCAGAACATTTCCTTGTGTGCACACATGTGATTGGACCTGTGAATGAAGAGCATGTTTGGTAGTTCCTCTACTCACATGTGAAAAAGCCTTCAAATTATTATCACACTCTCTAATATCACATGCGCAGAACATTTCCTTGTGTGCATACGTTCGATTGTACACTTTTTCTTTTTTTTAAAACAAATGGATGCTTTATTTCCGTTGCACAACAACCAGTTACAAACATCACATGATTGTACACTTTTCACTTGTCAAGTTTTGAACACGTGTATGTCGATAATCAATAAAAAAAAAAAAGATAATAAATGTACGTCTAATTGAAATGAAAAAGAAAAAGAAAACCAACAATTTGAAATTGGTAATAGGTAAAGATTGACACATGTAAATCACGGACAGGGATGCTAGTCTATGTCATAGAGTCTCTCTACACCAAGCCTAGCACTTGCTATCTGTCTCTGCGGCTTGGATAGTAAAACCAACTTCTAATAGCCCACATAATTATTCTTCTTTTTAAAAGGCATGTGGTCAAAGAATATTGTCAAAGCATGATGCCCAAGGACACTATGGACTACTATAAGCAAAAGGCAGGTTGGACATAAAATAGCCTATTGAATTTTTTTAGGAAAATAAATGACAACAAAAATTCCAAAAAAAACAAGGACTTCAAGGAATATTCGAAGTGCCCAACTCAATTTCTGCATTTATGAATTATTAGGCACTGATTTGTCCAACCTGCCTTTTGGCTCCGGTATTGTTTGGTGCCCAAAGAACACCCTTTTCTAATACAATAGTGAACCCTTAGAATTCACTATTTTATGTCACAATATGACTAAGTTTAGAACATGACAAGAGAAAATCTTCCAATCACATGTTTACACAACACGAAATATTCCATGCAAAGTGATTTTTGTTTTATTTTTAAATATACTTGTGAAGAATAATTACTGTTGATAGTGTCGTGGCGGCCCTGGAAGTGCTTGAGTCCCAAGTCACAGGACTCTTCACGTGAAAGAGAGCCTCTGATGCTACAGTGGTGTGATCAGCTCGACTGATGTGTAATTGGCCTACTAGTGTTATTTTAATACTTGTGTGATAACCATCAGTTTGATGTTGTGTTTGGGGTTCGTGTGGTTCAGGGATTGGGTGAGAGATAGATTGGAAGTTCGGAATATTCAAGCATTTTCAAGCATTGTTCTGCACCAGCCACATCGAAGCTTCGGGGAATCCGGGGCAATGGCGGTCACGAGAGGAGACTGACTGACTGCAGTTTCTACAGTGCGTAAAAGGATCGCCTTTTCTTTAAATACAAAATTTAATTAAAAATAATAATAATAAAAGTTTCTACTGTGCCAAGTGTTGGCGTGTCGTCATCCCGACACTTTGTTTTCAGTTTTCTTGTGAACCACACTGAAGGATTGCGTGACTCCTTTCTACAATAGAGAATGGCCTGATATGAGTACCCCTCCAAAAATAGTGTGATTTTTGAGAAAAACAATTTGGTAAGAAAAAAACATTGGAAAATTACAAAAATTACAAGGTGTTATAGACACCATGGCTGCAACTATATACATGGTGTTAAAGACGGAATTTCTAGCACACATAAAATGAGTTAGACATCAGTCACACTACGTGGACGCGTAAAGTGATACCCATATCACGCCATTTTACTTAACCCTTACCTGCATGGGCGTTCATTTTTTAAACGATGTACAAATTTCATCCATGTGTTCTTGTTCATCATGCACCTTTTGTAGTGTGGATTTTTTTACTGTAGATTTTATGGGAAGTTAGCTTCATGCATGTGTAATCCGATTTGAAAGGGGATGATTTGTGAAATTTTTATGCCTCATTTCATGTTGTAGTAAATCACCCAAATTTTCGAAGATTTCAGTTTAAAAGTGCTCTTGAAAAAATCAACTCATAAAATTAAGCAACCAAAAAATCTCCAAAAATCACTACACTTAGAGTATTACATTTCACAACAAATTTCATCCACTGATTGTCAATGTCTTATTCGTAATTGAATTACAAAAGAATTTTGAATTTTGAGTTTTAAATTTTATACATATATATTGGTGATATCAATCATAAATCTAACCGTATGGATAGAATCTAAAATTGACAATGTACAACTTTTATTTATACATCAAATTCAAAATATCCCTCATAGTTGCATTTTATAATGCATCTTTGCAAAACTGCCGAATTTGAAGAGGGCTCTAGGCATTTAGGAGTTAATCAAAAAGAGTGTCTCAAAGTGGAAACTCACTTCATACTCACCTTTAGACTTGTTTTCAGCTCCAAAAGACTGCAAAACTAGTCTAAGGTGAGTTGGAGAATAATCTAAAGCAAGGCCTTACACCGCCCATGGGAGTAGAATTCGTAACCTCCCCAATGCTGAAAGAGAGTTCTCACAAGTTTCTCCAAGCCTAATGGACTATTTATGAAGGGACCAAGGGACTCTTCATAAACAAGTGTTGTCAGGAATTGATAATATTAGATGGCGCACTCCACATTGACTTAGCAGGGTGAGCTGCATGTTTTCGGTTAATTCAAATGACTGTGGCAAAATACTTTGTTGACTTCCGGTACTTTGAGCATCTCCACCTATACACGCTAAAACTAACATGTTGATATTGCACATCTAGCCCTTCAAGTTAAAGTTCTCCACCTTTGAACCCCTTCAAACACCAAAAGTATACATCAAATAATCAATGGATTAATCACAAGTAAAATGTGGGATATAATCGATTAAACTTAGATTTGAAGGATCATTGCTTAATACTCTATGATTGAGGGTCAAGAGGCTTCTTGGAAGGGCCCACATCATTTTCATTTACTTTGAGTGTGTCAAACTCTCAGCACACATGGATGGAGATGCTCTAAGGATATATTTTTGTGCACCCACACCTCTTTGATATCACCTCCTCTAATATTTGTGTCCAACTTCAAAGAAACGGTAGTTAGTTCAAAGCGAACCTATCCAATTATCCCAAAAAACCGATTCAAATTTGAAACCATAGGATGATTATTGGTTTAAATTGTATGAATATTTATATTTAGAATTATAAATAAAGACAAAAACCAAAGTAGCCATAGGAAAAATCATTTGAATGTTGACAATCGAGGAAAATTATTACCATCCCTCTCAGACTTTGATTGAAAGAACAAACTATTAATTCAGGTTGATCTTTTGAAGACTGAAAATATGGTTTTTTTCAACCACTCTGCTTAGAAGGATAATCAACTAAACACTAGTAGGATTTTGGTCCTTTATAACTGGTCTTTTGTGACTTAAATGGTTCAATACGACTTCTTTTCTAAAGAATTGAGTCACAAAAGATAATGTAAGTCACAAAGGACTAGTTATAAAGAACCAAAATCCTACTAGTAAAGTGAGTGAGTCATAAACCGACACTTTAAGAATTGTGCCTATTTATAGTAATTTGAGGTGCAATGTGATAGTTTGAATGGATTAACAAATTGATTCTAAATCTACCCCAAGTTGAATCATAATTTTTGCAGTTATGTTGAATAAATTATGAATTTTCAAAGTCCAAGGTTTACATTGTTTATTTGTGACATTAGACATGGGTTGAAATTGACAGTGAATATGTAGATTCATAAGGAAACTTAGAATAAACACAGTTCCCACAAACAAAGTCTGTCCAAATAGTGCTTCAAAGTCAACAATCATTAAACCATTTGAGTGATTGTTGGTTGGACAAAATCAATTAAACTTAGATTTGAAGGGTCATTTCTTAATACTCTATAATTGAGGGTTAAGAGGCTTCTTGGAAGGGCCCACATCATTTTTCATTTACTTTTTGAGTGTGTCAAACCCTCATCACACATAGGTGGAGATGCTCTAAGGATATGTTTTTGTGCACCCACACTTCTTTGATATCACCTCCTTCAATATTTGTATCCAACTTCAAAGAACCGGTATTTAGTTCAAGTAAACATCCAAAAAAACCAATTCAAATTTGAAACCACATGATGATTATTGGTCTAAATTTTATGAATATTTATATTTAGAATTATAAATAAAGAAAAAAACCATAGTAGCCATAGGAAAAATCAGTCAAATGTTGACAATCGAGGAAAATTATCACCATCCCTCCCGGACTTTGATTGAAAGAACAAACTATTAATTCATGTTGATCTTTTGAAGACTGAAAATATGGTTTTTTTCAACCACCCTATTTTGAAGGATAATCAACTAAGGTGAGTGGGTCATAATCTGAAACTTTAAGCATTGCACTTATTTATAGTAATTTGAGGTGCAATGTGATATTTTGGATGGATTAGCAAATTGATTCCAAATCTACCCCAAGTTGAATCATAGTTTTTGGAATTATATTGAATAAATTATGAATTTTCAAAGTCCAAGGTCTACGTTGTTTGTTTGTGACAGTAGACATGGGTTGGGTTGAAAGTGAAAGTGAATATGTCTTGAAGGATCATAAGGAAATTTAAAATAAACATAGTTCCCACAAATGAAGTCATTCCAAATAGTGCTTCAAAGTCATCAATTATTAAACTATTTGAGTGATTATTGGTTTTTGACACATTGGAGTATCATTGATGAAGAAATTATGGGAGTCTCTTTATGGTCGGCGTTGATTATTGGCCCACTCACCTTACATCACCAAATTTTGATTACCATGAAAAACCAATGACAAAGGAAGTAATTGCTCAAACTGTTGTTTAAAACAAAACAACAAGAAAAAAATCACCACTTCACTCAATAGAGGCCTTAAAGATGTTTCATAAATTTTCACCTCCTTTTGTTATTTGTGGTAACTGGCATTTAGTTCACCCACTCCACCCTCTATATATATAACATTCTTCAGCCTTTGCTGGACCACATCCTTTCTCTATAGTGCCGCTACAACGTAAAATACTAATAAAATAATTCAACTCTCCAACCCTCGTTGCTTGGCTCAGCTGAAGTTATTGTAAATCCTTCAAGATACTTGTGATTCCAAAGCACTGTAGATGCAGATTTGTCAGATGCCACAGTGACCTACAGTGGCGACCAGAAGTCTTCGCACAGTGGCCCATCACTTCAACAGGTGTTGACTATAGCTTAGTAAGTGGGTTTACTGGAGATTTTTTGGGTTAGCATTAATTGATACACCACATGGCACCTAATTAACATTGACTCCCCAAAACTTTGCCACTTGTAGAAATTATTCATGCAAAAATCGTGAAGGGGTGTGTACAACTTAATATGCACATCAGTTGTACACACCACTATCTTCTCATTAAAATTGCACTTGTGAGGCTTTTTGTTTTGGATTTTTTGTATGATTTGGAGAGGCCTTTGGTGATTCACTATGGCTCCTAGAAGGTCTGAGAATCAACGTAGGGCAGTTCTTGAGATGTATGAACGAGGCAACTCATATGGCCAGATTTCTGCAGTTTTGGGCATTCCTCGAAGCACTTCTTCTGACATAGTGCGAAGGTTCCGTGAGAGAGAGAGTTTAACAGATAAAACTTCACCTGGTAGACCTAGAATTCTAGATGAACGCGGTGACCGTGGCATTGTGAGGAGATTAAATGATCCAAATACTAGCACAGCGGCAGCTATAGGAAGAGTGTTACGATCTGAGGGCTTCCAATTGAGTGATAATACGGTGAAAAGGAGTCTTCGGGGGCAAGGGTTGAGAGCATGCGTGAAGACCAAGAAGCCACTTTTGACAAAGAAACATCGAGCACGTCGTTTGCAGTGGGCAAAGAAGTGCAAGCATGCAGATTGGGAGTTTTGGGCTCATGTCATTTTTTCTGATGAGTCTAAATTCAATCTTTTTGGCTCAGATGGACGTCAGTATTGTTGGAGAAAGAGTGGAGATTGTCTTTTAGATCAGCATGTGCAATGTACAGTCAAACATGGAGGAGGAAACATAATGGTTTGGGGTTGTATGACTTGGGAAGGAGTTGGCAAGCTTCACCTGATTGAAGGGAAGATGGATAAATATGTATATCGCAACATTTTAGAGACGGAACTTATGGGTACTATACAGATGCAAGGTTTAGAAGAGGATGAGGTTATTTTCCAGCATGATAATGACCCAAAGCATACTGCACATTATGTTGTAGAGTGGTTGCGTGCTCAAAAATTTGAGCTTATTGGACACCCTCCACAATCACCTGATCTCAATCCAATAGAACATCTTTGGAATGAAGTAGATCGTCGTCTGAGAAGGTCTAAAAGGAAACCAACTAGTAAAAGTGACTTATGGGAGAAGATCTAAGAAATTTGGTACGCTATAGAGCCTGATGTTGTTAGGAAGTTAATACGCTCTATGCCTCAAAGAGCTCTTGATGTCTACCATGCAAGAGGTGGCCACACACGGTGGTAGTGTTTGTGAGTGCTTATGAGTTGAATCATTGAGTTATAAAGGTGTTTAGTAATTTTTAGTCTTATTTTCTATAGTTGATATGCAATAAAAATCAATTTGACCATAAAGAATTGTACAGGCTTGTTACACATTTGAATTATTGTGTGTTTTTCTAATTCATATTTTCATTGAAAACTTTGTGTTTTATGCCTGTTGCAACTATACGTGCTTGTGGTTGTGTTCTTGTTATTTTATGAGAGTTCATGTAGATTTGGCAAGTATTTTTAAAAAAAAACTCCTCTTGTACAACTATTTGTGGTTGCCACTGTACTTAAGAATGTTATGTAGCATAATAGAGCAGTCCAATGAAGCACCCTTTTGAAAACTGGATTGAATGTGAATCTTCACTTAAATCCACTTTTCTAAGTAATGAAAGAATGCCATTTTGTATTCCATGAATTTTGGGACTACCGTGTCATTGCCACCTAAACTTAATTTCTAATTGAAACTAGACTGTGGTCCCATACTCCCATTGCAAAAAGGTTGTTGGTTCCCATTGATCTATTATGCTATGTAATCATGACGTCCACTATTGTGTTTTTTGACCTAGTTAAATAGTCTACGTAGTACATATTCAACACTCTCTAATTACACATTCTTGGTATATCGTGAAAATTTATCTTATTGTGTACACATGTGAATTCAACAAGTTTTACATGTCAAGTTGTGAAAACATGTTACATGATTCCATTTATCCCTAATGCATTGCATTGAGAGGCGGTTGAAAATATGCTATTAGTAGGTGCATATACCTTATTTGAACACAATAGGATTTCTCACTGTTGGCAAATGGCCACCTCAGAGAGTAGCATATTTATCTACGTCAATTTTTTTATTTTATTTTTTTCCTTGAAAGAGTGGGAACCAATCGATTGAGTGCAAAAAAGGAAGAAACAAATCAACCGGGGTCCCAAATGAGGGACGGCAGGCAAGTGAGAGTGGGAGCGAGCTTCTATCTAGCTAAGAAAATATTACCTGTGCAAAAAATCTCATTAACGCACC
This sequence comes from Pohlia nutans, assembly GCA_022496805.1. Lineage (NCBI taxonomy): Eukaryota > Viridiplantae > Streptophyta > Bryopsida > Bryales > Mniaceae > Pohlia > Pohlia nutans. Next base: position 9,341,797 of record CM040092.1, on the reverse strand, counting down.
AAGTAAACTCCTTAACTAATGTTGCTAGTTTCTTCTCTCGACACTTGTGAAAGTATTTGAGGACCGAGTTCTTACGCGCCATCCCTGCGTGAATAGTGTCCCTCCAAGCAAGGTGGCAGATTTGAATCTACGCCGATTTTTGTTGCATCAAATTAACAAGTGCAGATGAGATCAATCACCGGCCAAGCTGTGACTTGATGCTGGATTTTGGAGAGGTTCTGAGTCATCCCTTTGGTCAATTTTAAGTTAGAGGCGATCATCTGGATCAGTGAGAAATCGACAGCTGAGGCTTCTAATGGAGATTTCATAATCTAGATTAATGAGGCCTAAATTAGTGGCTTCCTCCGGCTCTCCAGGCGACGGAAGGGGTACAGTGGAAAAGCTCCATTTGTCGACACCCAGCAACGTTGCTGACTCAGACCGATGAGGTGGCATCGGTTCGTCTGATTTGGCAACTCATAAAAATCCAGTCACGAGGCTGCATCCACTGACGTGGCATTTATTGCATTGTGGCCAAAGTGTGGGCGTGATCATCATTAGATGGGCAGTTTCAAAGTCCAACTCCCAACAGTCCCAATTCCCAAGTCGGACATCTTGTCCAGAAAATCTAGGCAACCGATTTTGAATTATTTCTAGGGGCAAACTGAAATCAAATCTATAAAGATGATTTTTCTTTTTTTTTTTCTTTTTTTTTGGCACAAATGAAAGTAAATTTTTTAAAGATGAAATTCAATGTGACTTTTCTATGGCCCCTAAAAGTATTCTTTGCACTTGGGATTAGCAATCATGCAGTGGTAAACTGTGGAGCCGTTAATGTTTGGCTCTCTCGGTCATATTTAGAAATAGACTATTACTTACTTAGGCATCGGAGTCCTTAGTATTTGTTTTGGAGGTTAAGTGTTGTAGATTGTTTTTGTTTTTGTAGGGGAAGCACTACAAAATCACGTGTAATCGCCACTCTGCACTTAGGGAAGTTGTGATGTTGCCAAAGCTGCACCTAGAGATTTTAGGATGTATCCACTTAGCTTTCTCTTTTGTTGTTTTGTCGCCATGTTTTACATAAGTTGTGTGAATTCTTTCGTTTAATTTTTTTCAAAATCTAAAAATTTGACTCCAATGAATATCTCATATTCGCCTTACAACACTTCCAACACACAGAATGTGGCCACATGCATGCACCGTAAAACTAATTGAAGTAGACATTCTCATTTTGAACCCCAAAAAAAATCACCTACCCTTCACTGTTCCCAAAACCAAAAAAAAAGGGGCTTGTACACTCCCTAAAGTCCATATTTTTTTTTTTGCATAATTCTTTGTAGTGTATAGAGCTCAACTACATTAAAAAAAATCTATTATCATTCATTCAATTTTTTTTTATAATTTTTTAAAATCACCTTATAATTACATTTGAATGTGAATAAATATATGAATAGCTTGAATAACAATGAAGTCCATACACGTACAAGTCCACCTAAATCTCCTGCTCAAGCAGTCAAACTTAGAAATAATAATATATTAAAAATTATATCAATGTGCCAAAAGAATCTATTTCAATGCTTTAATGGAAATTTTAAATAACAACTATTTATGATCACTAAAAAGTTCAAAAATACATGTTAGAATATGTGCTTTTATAAAAGTATATTTTTGGTTTTTTTTATTATTTGGCACATCAAATAGTGAGTCACTAACAAATGTTTACACTTGCATTTATAACAACCTTCATGAGAAAAAGTCCATACGTAAAATGCCAATAGCTTACAACAATCACTGAATAGTTCCTCATTTTTTCATGATAATGCCATTCCAAAATACCAAGCCAAAAATGTGATAGAGATTTGATTTTTGCAATGTCAATTTATGCAATTTTACAATTGGTGTGCATTACATATACCATGAGTTTATGAGATTGCAGGTTATGGCAATTGTGATTGTGATGATTGTGGTGGTATTGATGAGCTTACGAGATTGCAGATTGTGGCACAAGGGAGACAAAGACGAGGGAAACAAGGGACGCGCGAGAGCTGGCGATGAAGGGATAAACTGATGAAGTCGACGAGGATGTAGACAAACTGTGGGCGGGCTGCTCAGGTACCCGGCCCTGGTGGGAGCTCACCCGTCCGGGAAGTTCGTTGGGGCCACATTAACGCGACCCGCATAATCGAGCAATGGTAGCCAACACCCTTTTGCAATAGGACTACAATCTAGTTACAATTAGAAACTAAGTATACGTGGCAATCACACAGTAGTCCCAAAATTCATGGAATACAAATGGTATTTCATCAGTATTTAGAAAGGTGGATCTAAGTGAAGATTCTATTTTGATCCAGTTTTCAAAAGGGTGTTCCATTGCACTGCTCGATTATGCTATGTCCCTTCAATACATTTACATAGCTAAATTTCTACATATCACCAAAAAATATACCTCCACCCTATGTGTATGAATCTTTTAGGGTGATTGCATGAAACACTTCTACTATTTCAAGTATTTTGGCATCACACAATGCACGAACGACTTGTCTTGTATGATAAATTTTGAAATAATGAGCCAATGGAGCCAAAATAGCCAAAATTTACATTGAAAGTATATGTCAACCTTCTAATTATAGTTTTTTCTTGGATTAAAAAAGAATTTACTATTTAAAATGCAATTTTACTAATTTGTCACACTTTTGACCGTTTTCATGGTTTTTCGTACTTTTGAGTATACAAAGATACCAACCTAAACATCACCTTTTTATGTTATATCCTCCATATACTGTAGTCATATATCTATGGGACAAGAGAAACTAGAAATAGTAAATATATTATCCTTTACAATGGCGTAAACAACCAAACGCGGCTCCCTTGCGGGCGCAGTTGTGGACATTAAAAATCATTAATTCACCATTTCTTGAATAAAATCTTCTGTTCAAAAAGTTATTACAAATGGCCAATTTTTTTAATTTTATTTTTTGTTTTCCTATTATTAATGGTTTAAATGTCATTGAATCCATTCTCTTGAGATTTTGCACTTTCTTAGTTTTCATACTTGGAAATTTTCCTAAATTTAAACTCTATAGGATAATTATAATCTTTTTAGGAATATAAACATTGACCTTATTTTTATTCTTTTTTATTTATTTTTTAAAATTATTAAAGTGCTCCATTAAAATCACTTGAATGTATAAAACTAAAATGCAACAAATAGTACAAGTGTTTCATACAATCACCCTTCAAATAATATCCTTTTGTACACTCACATGGATATGTGCAAGTTACAAAACGTTTGCTCTTTATGGATTCATCACTCTACAAAGATTGCAAGTTACACTACCTTGGAAAATTGAAAAATAAATACTTGTCCATATTTTATTGTTAATTGCAATAATAACATTCTTAAAATCCACCGTGCTAATTTTCTTTCTATTTCAAGGAAACAAAATTCATTGTTGAATCATCAATTTCGGTGGCATGAGAGACAAACTTGAATTTATAGTGGTACTAGAACAATCTACAATTTCATCATCTCCCATTTGTACATTGAAATGTATCTAGCGGAAATGTATAAATGGTCTATAACAAAATATGCTATCTAAAACACCACTATAGAAACATCCTAGACTCTTTGATCAAGAATGTTATTCACGTATAGCCACAAAGGCCCTTAATAAGATCCTTAATTCTAAAAATAGATGCATTATAAGTAACTTTTTTGGCAATAAACATGCAAATTGCACCAAAAACAATTTTTTTAGAAAGAACTGTGTGTAATTAAATCAAACATAAAATGGATGAGAAAGCAAGAAGACTTTAAATGAAATTCTTGTAGATGAATCTATGTAGATGAATCTATGTAGATGAAATGCAAGTTCTATCAAAAATACGAATGAATATCAAAATTTGTGGCCTCACCATAATATGTCCTCACCAACTTAGCATTTACTATAAATAAACAAACAAACAAACAAATAAATAAAAAAATAAAAAAATAATTTTTTTTGTATATATATAGATTTTGATGATAACCATCAATCTCTCAATGAATGGTTGTATTGCATCTCCATTTGGCATTGAAGGCTGTATAGAGGGCCTTGGTGGCCCTTCTCCGAAGCGACAACATCTGTTCCTACTCTACTTAGAGTATGCTCATAAGCGACGTTTTTCAAACTTGATGTATCAACCGTGTCTAAATTTTTTCCAAAGAAGAGGAGTCTGGCTGATATCCACAATATAACATTCAGTAGCCTTCATGTCCAGTGCCTTTCCTTCATGCATTCCGCTCGTCACCTCGAGCCTCCACCTGTCCATTTAGCTACTGATGAAGTACTTTTGGATGTAGAATATTCCACACCATCTACTGTAGAGCCAAGGCAGAAAGAATGCATGCTACTGAATGTTACGAAGCACCAAACAAAAAGTTTTCCCAAATAAAATCGGGACCTCAAATTTTAGCAAGAAATTTGAGGATACCAGTCCCTGCCAGGAATGCTCTTACCGGCCCCTGCTCGGCCCATCCCGAAGCTTTTCCCTCGATCGTGGCCGTTGCAGTGATCCTGCGGCTCAGACCGGATTTGGGTCTCCCCTCTCACGGAGCCTTATCCACTGAACCCAGAACGTCGAAGAACGTTGAAGCCTTATCAATTTGGCAACCTTGCAGGAATTGTTGTTGGAGCTCGAATTGCGTGATTGTTGTTGCAACAGGAATCGGAGCCATGGCGGCCGCTGCTGTCACTCACGCCTTATCGGCCGTCACTCTCGGCTCCTCTGTTGCCGCTTCGTTCCCTGCCACTTCCAAGGTAAAGCCATTTCATAACCATTCCCGTTCACCACCATTTTTCTCTATACCATCTCATAATAATTCTGGAAACATTGGTTTTCTACACATGTTCGAGGGTTTCGCAATGGCGTGCAAAATTGTGAAGAAACTGGTTGGTTTTTGATTGTGTGCAGAGCTGTGGTGGAGCGACTCAGAGAGGTCGTCTTCAAATTAGGTGCGCTCGTGTGGGAGGAGTCGAGATTCCCAATGCCAAGCGCGTGGAGACTGCGCTCACGTACATTCATGGCGTCGGTTCCACCACGGCCAGGCAAATTCTGCTGGACGTCGGGATTGAGAACAAGATCACCAAGGAGCTTTCCGAGGAGGAGCTTACCACGCTTCGTGACGAGGTTTCCAAGTACATGATCGAGGGAGACCTCGTAAGTTTCTTGCCATTCCATGGATGATATCATTTAGGGTTTGGAGGTCTGTGGTTGATAACGTTTAGGGTTTGGGAATGTGTGGTTGATAATGTTTAGGGTTTGGAGTACAGTTGTCCCTCTCTATTATGACATGTTTGGGAAGCCCTACTTTCAAGGTTGCAGGAATGGATTAGTCACATGTGTATTCTTGAAACAATAATATCATCGTATTGTGGACTGTTATTATATGGAGGGTAGACTGTATTCATGAAGTGTGCATTTAGGGATGATAATGTGGTGAGATGGTGTGTGCAGCGGCGGTTCAACCAAATGGCTATCAAGCGATTGAAAGACATTCAGTGCTACCGAGGGAAGCGTCACCAAGCTGGATTGCCGTGCAGAGGACAGCACACCAAGTGCAATGCCAGGACATTGAGAGGCAAGAAGATCACAATTGCCGGCAAGAAGAAGGCTCCTACCAAGTAGTGAAACTAAGAAATATTTTTGTTTTGTGTAAGATTCCAACTAAGAATTCTGTATCAATTCAGTTATTTAATCTCATTTTACTTTCACGCAAATGAATTTTATAAATGCCTTTCTGTTTGAATCTGTTTCTTTGTTGCTCATGTGCAAGTGTTTTATTGGCAGAATTATCCGCATTTTGAGAATGTAATGTGTCACCTTGAATGTTTAGAGCTATGCTTTCTATTTCATTTATTCGCCCAAGTTCTAATGTTTGGAAGGGTGTGTTTCTAACCAACTATGAGATGGGTTCTGACTTGTGTCTGAGACCTAATGCTCTTATAACTTCTCGGTATTCTACTGTGTTATCTGATTTAACCCGGAAACGACCTGAAGTTCCGCTGTAGCCATGATTTCTTGCATGTATTTTGCATACAAGTAGGTGATTATTGTTGTATTTCACTACTGCAACATATTTGAGCAAATGCAGAGATATTTGGAGTGTTCTTAAGATGAACAGAAGCAATAATAAAAGGCCTTTCCTAAGAAGAGAAGGGCACTCGTCAGTGTAGAGTATGGCCACTTGCTCAAAAAATGAAAAGTTCAAAAATTCCCTGGTCCAAGCTTCCAGTTTAATATTAGTTGAGCTGCCGTAGTCATGCTACTCATGCTGGCCATTGCCAGAAATCCTGTCACGTTCATTGATACTTTTCAATGTGCCCTCCATGCAGGTGCCCTAGCTCTTGAATGTGCAAGTGATCCATCACTTAGTACTGCAAGTTACCATGAACATTCTCAATCAGGGCAACTCAATTATTAGGGTGTCACGGCTCTTTCTTCCCACTCTCAATCTTCTCCTTGAATTGTGGACTCATTCTTCGAAGATTGAGAAGCTTCATTCTTGTCCTCCGGAGGTGAAAAATGGGCGTGGAGAAGTTTTCACCCCCTTCTTCTCACCCCAGTCGTCTTCCTGCAAGCCTTTCAGGTTCACAAGGTCAGCAGTATTTCACATGATGGTTTGATCTTGAGCACCTTCTGCACACAAGTTGGAGTGTATCCATTTATTTGCGACCTATTTACAACCCAGCCACAAATGTGAACGATTCTCCGCTAACTAAGTTTAGCTGTGTACCGAACTGTGGTGTTATGCAAGCAGTGCTCTAAATTTCAATTGTACATAGCATGAAGATCATGTGATGCATCTAGGGAAGAACAGAAAACTTGAAAAATTGTCGAGCAGAATAGGCTGGAACAATTGAACCTGAAATTGCTCACCTAGGGCAGATGGGATCCATCATAACCATGCATGTGGACTATTTAGTGCCTTGCCCTTTAATTTCACAAACCCTGCATTTACCAACTTCTTGCTCTAGGTCATTGCCCATATAGTTTTTAAGAACAGCTTTGATGTAGATTAGCGAAGACATGGGCATTGTTAACCCTTTAGTGCTCAAGCGACCACATTGTGGTCTCTGATGTGTCGAAAATGCGAATAACGGAAAATCCGTAAAGAATTGGAGTTTGAATTGTGAAGTTCAGATTATGAGCGTTATAATATACATCTTCTAGAAAAATAAAATTTCAATTTGGAGTTGTGCAACTATCAAAATACCTATGAACAAAACGCGAAAATACTGCAAATACTTGAAAATACAGTAAATACTTACAAATACAACACATGTACTATGCGGTATTTCTTGTGTTTGGAAGTTTGTTATCTTGTTTTATTTTTTTGGATTGTGTTCTCTTGTTCATGTTCCATTAGTGTATGTATTCTGATCTTGATCCATGTACCAACTCTTTTCATATTTTAACGTATAAATTTTGTCCTAAACCGTACATGGATAAGTCACTCTCACTTATAAAATTCACAATAATTATGGGTGAGTCCATTCTTAACATGAAAGATTGCAACGGAGAGGTGTTGACATAGGTCATTGCTAACATCTTCACTTTCATTTTAGAAAATTCAACCCAAATTCTATTTAACTTTGAAGTCACACACCCTCTAAAATCTCATTTTTGTATGGTTCAAAGACATACTATGATCTTCCAATCCCACCATTGGATGATTTTCTAATTTTGGCAAAATGTCTCCACTCCAGTTGAAAATAGAATTGTACGGTTACTTTTTAATTTAATCCATTCTATTTATGGTAGTATCAGTCATAGTGGAAAAACGCAGTGAAATCTAGTGAACCCTGCTACAGTACCAAAAGCGTTAAAGGGTTAATCTTGGAACGCCGGCAAGGACACTTACTGTTCGACACACGCATGAAGAGAAAGGGGCAGAAAGTGCTTTAGGAACTGATTTTCATCAATTTTTCATCCATTTCGTGAAAGAAATGTGTAGTTGTTGTCTATAGTGACAGCTTTTGCATGTAGGTTGTGCACACAAGGGTCTTAATTGCCAATTGAGTAATAAAAATGCACCGTAGTGTAGTGTATTTTAAGTTTTGAGGATCTTTTTACCAAATCTCAATTTAAACAATTAAAATGATGTGTTTTGAATTTGAGCATAACTAGCAATATAAAGTTTACCAAATCTAGTTTCTAGTACACTTTGATTTTTTGAAAAAAATTAAGTTTTAAATTTTTTATTACGGTCACAAGTTGAATACCTATTACCAGGGGATGGTTATTTTTGCTAATTTTACGGTCACGGTGACAAAGATTCCACCATGATGATCTTCATTGTGATTTACACCCATGGTAGAAATTATGGCATAATTGAATATATATTGTAATTGATATGAATATCCTTAGCATTCACTTCAAAAAATTATAATAATTTCAATTTTTCACCAAAATGTATGGGTATTTTTTGACATGTAATATGCACATACTTTCATCTACTGAAATTATAATATTGAATTTTAATGTTAACTACAATGCCAAAATAAATTGTGGAATGTGATGCTAATTCCATAGTAATTCAATGGTAATAGGTTCGTCCTTTAGGTATTTAGCAACAATTATCATTGTATTCAAATTCCGTGTATGCAAAAGAAGCTGATATAGAATTTTAGCCAAAAGAATCAAGAGTTGCAACAAACGACAAATCGATAGATTGAACATTTATTTTGTCAAATTGACACATTGAAGGAAGAAGAGGATCAACGTAACTTCAATGAAGCTTATAATCTATAGGTGGCAAGTAGCCATTCTAAAAGAAAAGGTGAATTATAAGCCTCTATATACCTTCCGTTCATCATTTAGAGATAGGATGTAGCGAGAAATGACGCTCCATTTACGTTGGCTTATTGTTGTCGTTCTTCTTCTTCTTGGATTGTAAACCATAACTACTCGATTCCTTCTTTTTGAATTCAATTTTGACACTCAATTTTTCAAGATTTTCGTTTTCACCATTAGTAATCACATAGTAGAACAACCTAAACATAGTAAGACAACCACCATATGCAAATATCCTAAGCACAAATTTGAAAACCAAGAAAATGGTTAGTACTTGGAGTTGAAGTCGGTTTTGTGATGGTGATATCATTGAGGTTGTTGATGTGTATGCTTAGTGATTAATGAAGTCTTGTGCAAGTTTACCATGGATGAGAATGTCCAGGGTTGTTCGGACGCTGGGACGCGGACGTGCCCATCCTAGCGTCCGATGACTTTGAAAAAATGATGTTTTTTACCCCAGCGGACGGGTTTTACCACATCGGACGGCAGTCGGCGATCGGACAGGCAGACGGCGCGACCGGACGGACGAACAGGTCGGACGGCGCGATCGGACGGACGAACAGGTCGGACGGCGCGTCGGACGGACGAACAGGTCGGACGGCCACGTCGCACGGCCAGGGCGGACGGCCATGTCGCACGTAAGTTGACATCTACGATAACGGGTGGCCCATCTTCGTTCCGGTTTGATTGAATGAACTGAAATCAATGAAATCTACCAATTTGGTGGTTCTATCTACGGGGTACTAGCACGTTTTCTGGGTCACACTGGTTTAGTGTGAGTCGGACGGGCGAGCGAAACTAAAAACGTTCATAACTTTTGCAAAAATAACAATTTTTGAATGTCATTTTTTTCCCTTGTAGATATTGAAACTGAGCAACTTTTCCAAAAAGAAATTCTGAAAAAACGTTTACCAATTTTCCTCTACAGCCTTCAAAGTGACAGCATCTCAAATTGTCACAATTTTGAAAATCTGCCCGGAATGGAATCTTTAAGTTTTCTACCAAATAAGATTAGTTCTAACATGAACAAGGTAACCACCATATAAAACCAATGTTTCTGACCTATCATACTTGATTCCAAATCAAAATGACTAAACATGTATTTTTTATGAATTTTCAAAGAAAATTCTTTTAAATTCATTATTAAATAATTCGTAGCATTTTTCCAAAATTTAACCGTATGGATGTTGTCTTACTATTGTGCTCTACATATGTTTAATAATTAAAGCTCATAAAAGTTGAGTAAAATGGACATTATGACACATCTAGCATTTCAAGAAAACCCTTGGGCACTTAGGGGTTAAGGTGCGGATTTAACACTGTTTTCAAAGATTCGTTATAAAATGGTTGATAAAAAACATGAATGGGGTGGATGTACAAAGCAAAGTTGTAAACGTCAATGTGAAGATAACAACTGTATATTTCGATTCATCGTATTTTTTATTTTTATTTTTTAATTAATTTTGCAAGATTTTTTCTTGAAATCCAATTTAAAATCCAAAATTAGCACAAAATTTTTAAATCTGTTGCAGGAATCGGTGATTTCCCACGGTAACCTTGCTTCCTAGAACTATGTTTTGAAAAAGCTCTTGCAATCCAGCTTGCCTCAACATCGATGCCAAATGCCAATTTGACGTTGTAAACCGCCAGGCGCTCGATATCACGGAAGGCCTCGCCCTTGGGAGGGCCTCCGCTACCTTGGTTTAGGTACGGCCTATATAATGGGGACGGCCCATTCCATTTCTCACTCTTGATCTCCTTGCGAACACACCATGTGGCTTGGGGTCTCCCGGTGGAGTCCCCTTGCATTGGTTGTGGTGAAGATCGGGAGTCCAAATTCATACCGAAATGCATCATTTTGTTTTCGTGATTTCGCACGAATTGTTGATTTCTGCAGTGCAATTATAAAAACAATTGACCGTGATTTATGAGCATATTTTGCTTCACGGACTGTCAAATTCTAGTCATACAAACTTTATGTCAAAAGCTTATCATTTTGTATAAATTTTAAGTCCATTTACTCCATATCCGCATATAGCATATGAGCAAAAAATCAACCAAGTCAACAAAACTCAAGATCATAAGACAATTGTATAATATATTAATATGTACACGATGACATGTGTTAATATGTTTAATCCATACACTCACCACAAGTTCATGTGCCGTATACATTGCTCCGTACCAAAAGTCATAGAAGAATACAGTACTATTACTACTATTCTAAACCAAAAAATCCTATATTTCGCCTAGTACGAAGATCTAAAATGCTCGTATGGTACTGGCCAGTTGTATGTGCCTCTGAAACGCGTCACTATGTGAGATAAACCTCCAGCTCCGTCTCGATCACTAGTGCACAATCGATTCAAGTAGCCCTGGAACACGTCTCCCAGTTCTTGCAGTTGATAAGAACTCTGTCCAGGCTTTTGCAACTTCCAGTAATCCTCCGACATGTTGCGTTTGTTTATGCGCATAGCAATTTTTGCAACAGCATATGCTTCAGATGTCTTCGTCAATTGTGGGATTATGTCCACATCCGCATCACGCTTATGTAAATAAGCAACCGTAGGGTCCACCCACCACCGTTGTGCAAGAGTATTGTTCATTTCCGCTGCACTAGTGAACGTGTACAGTGACTTCATTGGCTCATGTGCGAAGGTTAACATGCCCCAATCACATACTCCAATGTATATACGCGACTCGTCCAAAGGAAAATGTAAAAGAATGTTATCGGGAGATATATCATTGTGGAGGTTGTTGGTCATGTGTACCTCAGACATGATAATCACAAATACCCATGCCAACTCCGTTCTTTTCTTACGGAACCGGTGCAGATAATCTGCTTTGATCACATCGTCTGGTGCTAAAGGTGCATGCAACGTACGGGCATAGATATTGTCTCCATACTCACTGTCCAAATTAAGCATTTGTCGCAATGTCCCACCATTCCACCAATAGGAATAACCCTCGTATTTTTGGGGATGAATAGCCGTGTATCGTATAACACCTGGATGTTGAATCCTCACCGCCATTGATTCATTTTGATGCTCCAATTTCGCTAGATCCAGTCTTGTCCATTGCTGATTGGATAGTTTGGCAGCAAACTCCCAATGAGGTTCAAGCCCTGGAGCTCCTTCTATCCGAACCCTCTTGATGGTTGCATATCCACCCTTGAGTGCTTGGCGCTCCAATTCAATGACCGTAGCCGTCTCTGGCAATGCTACCAAGTGTTGCCTCATTAACTTCTCTTCGAATTTTCCGGCACATGAATTCCACCAACCGATGGACTCTTTGCGCTGTTTGCTCTTGGCGAATGGTTTCATCAACCCAACAAATAACTCAGCTTTCAAGATCACTTGCTCAACAAATGTATCGTCGTCAAGTAGTCCGTGATCCTTGCCGTATTTAGTTAATACGTTTTTGAAATTCCACAAACAATCATGCACCCTTTGGTCCAAAAACTTCATGAATCCACGGTTCTCGGTCTCCCGAATCCATCTTGGATTATGAAGAGCGTGCAACATATCGTTCGACATCTCTCGTTGAAATTTTTCGACGCTTGCTTCTTTGTATCGAACGTATTTACTCTCCAACGCCATAATCGTGTTTTCTTCGTAAAATCTCACCATAAACTGCACCAAAAACTTCTTACAGTCCTCTGATGGCGTGTCATTCAGACCAAATGGAGATTGATCTTGCCCCTTACCTTTCTTGTGTTTATTTCCTTTCGGCATGGTGACGAAACTCTCAGTTTTTTTCGTAAAAAAAAAACCAAGAGATCCCCCCCCCCCCAACGCTGACTTTTAATCTCCCCGAGTGAGGAGCCAGAGGATGGTATTCACGAGCCATAGCCACTCCTAACTACTCTTACAAGAATGCAAGTGGGGAGAAAAAAAGTGAGCCGTCCGAACTGGTCGGACGGCTTTATAAGCGGACCTGCTGTCCGATTAGGTCGGCCGCCGGATCGGACGGCATCCGGTTTTCGACGCCCGATCGAACGGCCGTCTGCTGTCCGCCCGATTGAACGATCGTCCATCGCCCGTCCGCTGTCCGCCCGTCCGCCCGTCCGAAAGGAAACTGTAGATTATTTTGGAATAGATTAAAAATGAAAGTTCTAGATTTTGAATTTTAGATTCTATCCATACAGTTCGAATCACTAATACTATCACCAATATTTCATTATAAAATTTGAAAGCTAAAATTTGAAATTTCTTTTAAGATCGATTACAAACAAAATATTAATATTCTTTGAGTAAAGTTTGTTGGAATGAATTTGAAATGAGATACTTTTGTACATGATGATTTTTTAAAATTTTGTGTTTCTTAAATCCATAACCTCATTTTTGCAAGGCCACTTTTGAACCACAGTCAATGCAATTTTGGCTTGGTCAACGACTTCAACTACTTCTACATTTGTAATTTTAGAAAACTATCTAATCAACTATGACTAAATCCAACCGTTAGATAGGACAACAACTTGATGAAGAATCTCCAAAAAAAATGGATGACTTTCATCCAAGAATTGATGAGAACGTGCGAAGGGTTTGAATCTATTAGTCGTCCACTTTCTGGACGCTCTGACGTTCAGGGGTTAAACTTGATGTATAGATAAAAGTTGTACGTTGCGAATTTTAGATTCTACCCGTATGGTTCAGGTCTATGATTGCTATTATCGGTGATTTTGTATAAATTTTGAAACGTAAAAATCAAAATTATTTTGTTTTTAAATTACTAATAAGATATTGGCATTCTATGGATGAAATCTATAGTGATTGGTTGAAATGTAATACTCTAAGTGTAGTGATTTTTGGAGATTTTGGGTCGCTTAATTTTATGACTTCACTTTTTCTAGAGCTCCTTTACATAGAAATCTTCATAGTTCTAGGTGAATCACTACAACATGAAATTAGGCCTACAGATTTCGCAAATCATCCCCTTTCATCACATGAATAAAAGTTGTACATCGGGTCCCCTTTCATCACATGCACTCTTTTTTGGGTAAAGAGTTTCTTTTATTCACTATTTTGCTTACATTGTTTTTAGAACTTCACGTTTAAAGCAACACAGTTTCACTTCTTGGACTTATGAAGAATATTAACTTACATCAATTTTTGTTGTTTTTTTCTAAAAATCACAATATCTTATTATGCATGATTCATACTGTGCAATAACTTGAACTTTACGTTAATAAAAACGGGCTACGATAAAAATTCAAAAATTTGGCAAAAATTGAATAATCCGGCTCACAAATTCTAAACTTCAACGAGTACATAACCGAGCGTAATTTCCAATATAAATTGTTGCAGTTTGTGCCTCATTAAAAGATATATCGATTTCATCGATCTTCTCTACATTCTTCTGGCAAACATTCTATACTTGGTTGACAACGAAACGAGCTTCATTCAAATGCAATTGTGAAGGTTTAGGCTTATTTTGGAACTTGGTTGTGCATAGCACAAAGGCCTTTCCGAAAAGGACTCCCACCGCATTCTCATTTCATACCCTTTTATAACTGCCTTCCGCAATGAAAACGTCCATCACGTATAGGATTATTTCTAAAAAAACATTTTGTTTCGCTATAGTAGGAAGTTCAAAAGGACAAATGAACCGCCAAAAGTGCACTTTCTTCAACCTCTCTTTATTTTAGGACCTTACTACATACTCTCCACTTGAATCATGTGGCTTCTCGTATCTACTCTTGGCCGAGCTCTTTTTTCAAACCATCTTCATCATCAAACAACCTCATGAGCTTTTATGCTCAAAGTGCAGTTCGGCAAAACCAGTTCTCACAAAAACACAATCGTAAAGATCGTAACGAATACCTTTGACGTACATACTCACGTAGCTTGAGAACGACCTTGCCACCTAACCAGTAACCACTTTAGTTCCCCCATTGAAAGGCTTGAAAAGGTATTGCTTCTCGTATGCTTTTAGATCTCGGTATAATATATAGGTAAGCTAAATATCAACATCGCATTCCCCCCATCCAAATCAAAGTAATGCCACGAACAACATTGTTTCCAAACTCACTTTGGGATCAAACCGACCATTCATGCTACAAGTGTTGAAGTGTAAGGAATAGAGACATTGCTATGACCTACAACAACTGCACCATCCAAGCTACACTCAAAAAGAATTTTCTCCTTTCAAACACTTTGATTGTATCTCCCCACCTACCTAGTCTTCTTGCCTCTACCAAAGCACATTGCAAAACTCTATAGGTAATGACAATCTCTAAACTCAAAACAAACTTACACAGCAAGAAACTGTTTTGAACTTAAAGAACAAGCATGCGTCGGCAAAGCAAGGGGCAATACCCAGAAATGCGTTTCAATGGGGGACTAAGGTTATTAGGTGGCAAGGTCGGTCTCAAGCTATGAGAGTATGTACTTCAAAGGTGTTCGTTCCGATTTTCACAATTATGTTTTTCAGAGCTCTGGTATTGCCGAACTGCACTTTGAGCACACCAGCTCATGAGGTTGCTCGATGATGAAGAGGGTTTGAAGAAAGAGCTCGACCAAGAGTATATACGAGAAGTCACATGGTTCAAGTGGGGAGTATGTGGACATATGGTCTTAAAATAAAGAGGGTTTGAGGAAAGTGCGCCTTCGGTGGTTCATTCGCTACTTTGAACTTCCCAATATAGCAAGACAAGAAGTTTTTCATGAATAACCTTATTCGTGAAGAACGTTCTCATTGCGCAAGGTAATTATAAAAGGAGTAGGAAATGACAATGTGATGGAAGTCCTTCTCGGAAAGGCAACTGTGTTGTGCACAACCAAGTTCTAAGATAAGCTTATAGCCTCTCAATTGTACGTGGACTGAACTCATTTCGTTTTCAACCGAGTATGTAAAATCTGCGATAAGAAACTAGGCAACATCGATACAATTGATAGATCTCTCGGCGAGCTAGGAACTCCAACTCTTATTGTTAGAAATAACGATCGATTATGTACTCATTGTAGTTTACTCTTTGTGAATGGATTATATATGTATATATATATATGTATATATATATATATATATATATATATATATATATATATGTGCCGGTAATGTTCACACACAAGAACGTACATGCTTTATAAGCATATAACTAGGAGCCTATGATATATCCAAAGTTTGTAGCATCCAAACAAAATTCAAACTAAGGACATGCCTTCATCTATACAAATCAAAATGGAAGACAATGAATTCTACTCTGAAGCTCTGTTTCAAATTCCACTAGAACATGACGAGTCTAGTTAAACCAGCCTAATATGGACGACCTCCTCGAAATGTCCCGCGTTCGGAGTCCCACTGTTGGTCAATAAAACGTTGTTCTATTTGCCGCCTTTCATTATCCTCCTCTTGGCTCCGTCTAATGGCTTCTTGGAGATCTCTTTCATATTCATCGTCCTCATTGTTGTGGCTGGATGGCCCAGCGGAAAATGTAACAGGGGCTCCGTCTGCAGCACTATACATATCTCTACCAAAACTGACGGGTGCATTGCTTGATGAGCTATACATATCTCTACCAAAACTGACGGGTGCATTACTTGATGAGCCTTGACCGGGTCCAGAATTAATGGGAGTATAGCTTTGAACCCCGTGAGTTCCAAAATCACTCTCGGCCGATTGGGGAAAAGAAGCTCGTGGGGTACTATATCTGTCCGGATACGAAGACCGCTCATCATTGTTTGCTGCATATGCATTATCATCGTAGCCATGGCTAGATCTCCCTTGTTCACCCCTGCCTATTGGATTTGGAGTTCTGTGATAAGTTTCATAGCCATAGCTATGAGGAGTTCCAAACGTCATTGGATAGTCCTCAACGTCGCGTTGCCGAGAACTATTGCGCAGTCGTACTTCCCACTGCGAAGTGTCGTCATCAGCAATAGCAACGTTTCCCACATTGGCTCCATGATTGGATCATTGTGGCACACAATCACTTGGTCCAATCCATGCGGTGGGAATCATGTGATGTGACCGATCCAAATTACTGACGTTGCGCCCGTATACCGTACGCCAATCCACATCCTTGTGCAATACAATCTCAGCTCAAACCATTGCCATTAGGGAATAATTCATCATGGTTGGTTTCGAGTTGGGTAACCCAACTGCATCATGCACCTCCCAATACCGTCGCAAGAAATGGTTGCTTTGACAATTCGAAGTCGGGCCTTCCCAACGAGGGGCAGATATTTCCATTTGAGATCGTGGCCAAAGTTTTTCCAAGTGCGTCATCTTCACATATTTCTTGCATGTTGTACAAGTCCACGTTCTCTGAGGCTCAGTGTCCCATCCCGGCTCGGCAACACAATCGGGGTCAAGAACTTGATCCCAGTTGAATTCTTGGGGAGTCCCTTGTGAAGATCTCTTGCTCTTGCTTCTTTTTAACATCGTGTTAACAATGCCACGTAAACCACGTGCAAATGCAAAGCGCCACGTGCTGCAAAAGGCCCGGAAATGAGTCAGTATTGCGTAAAAGCTTACGCAGAAACCCAATGAGGAGGTGCAAGTGATGTCAGAGCGACAGCACTAGCCCACCGCCTCATTTGAGCGGACGAAGAAAGCCGTCCGCTATTTATACTGTCCGCCCAAGGCGGACGAAGCGTACGACGGACGCCAGCCCGATCGGACGGACCAGATCGGATCGGACGGACGGACGGACGAGATCGCATCGGACGGACGGACGGACCCGATCGGACGGACCAGATCGGATCAGACGGATCAGCAGAGTCGATCGAACGGCGCTGATCGGACCGGACGAGATCGGACGGCGTAATCGGACGCTGAGATCGGACGATGAGATCGGACGACGAGATCGGACGGGGTAATCGGACGCTGAGATCGGACGGACCCGATGTAACGGAGCCAGATCGGACAGCCAGATCGGACGGACCAGATTACTCGCCAGTGATCGTCGGGTCGGACAGCAGATCGGACGGGTGGAGCGGACGGCCGAGCGGACGGGACGATCGGACAGGCCGCCCGGGGACGGCAGAGCATGGGGTGTTTGCTCAAAGTATTGAGTTTTGTGTTGTATTGCTCACTCTTGCTCTTGCTCCAGTCAACGCCTTGGGGTCAACATCGATTTAGAGAATCTTCACGTATGTCGAGGACCTTTAAGTACGGATAGAGAATGTTCCTACATTAAATGTGCTCCCCATTAAATTCTTGGAGTGCTTTACTTCTTGGAGAGCGTACCGGCCTACCTTGTCTCTTATTTCTACTCCCTCCGCCTACCTTACCCTTCTCCCTTCCCTCCTTTCTTCATTCTCCCTCTAACTTATGCCCAATTCCATGAATTCACTCCATTGTTTGTACTTACTTACCAATTCATTACATAGGCAAAATAATCAAGGAATGGATTCCAATTTGAATTCCATAAGAGATAGCAATTTTTTATGCACACATTAAAGCTTTAAGATAGAGGTAAAAAGATTGTAACCTCTACAAATTCATTTTCTATCTATCCAAGTCATGAACAATTCTACTTTTAAGTGATAACAATTTAATTCGACATAAAATATTGAATAAAGTATTTTCTGTGGATATTCAAACTATTTCTTTCAAAATTAATTTATAAAAAATCCAAATGGTGTTGATGATATTCAACCATGTAGACGAGGTTTAGAGATTACATATCACAACTTCCATATGTTATGCAAGTTTTAATGTTGTATCGACATGATTCGAAGTTTTTGGCATGTTTTGATATTGTATCATATTCATAAGATAATTATATCGTGGTTCACAAAACTAATATTCACCATGGTTCCTTTCAATGATATTTTCTTGGGGTATTTCAACAAATTTGGAAATAATTTCTTTCAAACACGTTCATGGTATTCATTTTCTATCTTTCTTGACCCTTTAACGTCCCATTCCTTTTGAGAACACTGAACGGAATCGTGGCCCAACCGCCCAAATTTACAAAGGAAAGACCACTTCATATCCCTAAAGCAAATTATCATGAAATATATGTTACAATTATTTAAAACCTAAGTTTAGGGGAAAACTTGAAATTAAATTAAAGTTGAAACTATTCAATGCATGCTCAAATGAATAGTATATATACATACATGGACATATATGTGTGTATGTATATACATTCATGTATATATACATATATATGTATGTAGGTATATATACACGAATTTATACATATGTATGTATATATACTTATGTTTATATATACATATGTATGTATATATAGACTATATGTTTGAATGTACATACGTATACATTTGCATAACTTTGCATATGTATGTGTGTATATATTTACATACATATACATAAATGTATATGTATACATATGTGCATGCATGTATATGAATATATATACATACATACATACATACATCCACATATTCACATACACATATATGGACAAATACATACATACATATATATATATATATATATATATATATATATATATATATATATATATGTATATATATGTATGCACATGTATTTCTATGTATATAAAAATTTATATGTTCACAATATAAATATATTGTGTACACATGTGAGGATGGATGGCAGGATGGATAATGTTCTTTGAACAAAATAGGCTCCTATTTGTTATCAGCAATATTGAACTAGTTTCTTAGAAGGGACAATCTTGGTAGTCATAGCCCTTATAATATGTTAGGATGTCGTAGCCCTCGGTGTTGTAATACATAATTGGTTTTATAATATAGGGAGATATTTTTAACATTTTAGAATTATATCGTACTCAATAGATCAAAATGTTTCTATTGACAATACTTTTAAGCAATGGGGTTATATTTTTGGAGTTCCCCCATTGACGTTAAAAAATGCTAAATTGTATTAATCTCAAGTATACAATGACACTTTGAAATAATCATAATATTTAAAACATGTAACCACTAAGGGGTTTGAAATACTCTCAACTCAAAAAAATTGTAGAAAAACATCTGTATGGGATAACGATAGCAAGGCACGTTTCCTTTTATCAGATCTCTTTATATAGTCATGCATGTTATATTGTTGTGTGGCAATATCTTTAAAAATCACTTCATTTACAATATATCATTTCAACCAATCACAATGCATTCCATCCGTTGATCAATGATATCTTATTCCTAATTGAATTACAAAATAATTTTGAATTTCAAGTCATGTAATATTTATACAAAATTATTGGTATTTGGAACCGTTGATGTAAACGTAATGGGCTATAGGCATTTACAAATTACATATGTAATGCAAATGTGAATTTCAATGATGGTTTAGGGAAATCAAACTTTTTAACGTTTTGCAAAATTGGCAATTTCATCAATCATTATATGGTTAATTAGTCCTTTCGGGGTAAGAAACAATTGAGTTGTTAATGCTTCGGTATTCATTTATGAGTTTTGACCAAAGACATGGATTTCACCATACCAACCGCTATTTTTTGTTTAGGGTGCCTTGCTTGTATCCAATTATAGAAAAAAATTAAATCTTTATATAACTAAGCCACGTGAACTTATTGAATACAACATCATATTATAAATCCATACATTATTTAAGACGTAGTAGTCCCAAATGTATAAAGGGTAAATGAAGAATGTAAGATGGAATATAAAAATTTTGAATTGTGATTGTTTTATTAAGTAATATAGATCATCACCTACGAATTAGGGATTAGGGTTTAGGGTTTAGGGTTTAGAATGCATAACAATATTTGTTGGAGATTTTATAGGATGTACATTTGGATACATTTTAATAGGATTCTTTGACTGCGTTAATTACCTTCATCGGATTCTTTGTGGCATTTATTTCGTTTTGGGAGGTTGTTGAGTTCGAGAATTTTTTGTGATCTGACGGTGGAGGGTCCGAACGGATATATCGGACGGCTGAATCGGACGGCGGACAGCCGGCAGATTGCAGGATCGGACACCGTGAATCGGACGGCAAATCGGACACCCACAATCGGACAGCAGATCGGACACCCAAAATCGGACGGCAGATCGGACACCCAAAATCGGACGGCAGATCGGACACCCACAATCGGACGGCAGATCGAACACCCAAAATCGGACGGCAGATCGGGGTGAAATAAAACCTTGCTTAACCCCTAAACGTCCTCACCTATGTCCAGTTTAGGCAGTTTTGCAAAGATGCATTATAAAATGCAATTAGTATGAATATTTAGAACTTGATGTATGAATAAAAGTTATACATTTTTTATTTTAGATTCTATCTATACAGTTAGATCTATGACTACTATCACAAATCTTTTTTAATAAATTTTGAAACATAAAATTAAAAATTACTTTGTAATTCAATTACGAATAAGATATTGACAATATGTGGATGAAATTTGTTGTGATGGGTTATAATGTAGTACTTTAGGTGTAGTGATTTTTGGAGATTTTTTGGATGCTTGATTTTAATAGTTTTTTTTTTCATGAACACTTTTAGACCAAAATCTTCAAGATTTTCGGTGAAACACTACAACACAAAATGAGGCATAATTTTTTTTTAAATTATTTCCTTTTCGATCGGATCACACATACATAAAGTTAACTTCCCATAAAAAATTCAGTAAAAAAATCACACCACAAAAAGTGCATGACGGATGAGAAAATACGGATGAAATCTGTACATCAGGCCAAAAACGCCTACTTGAACAGTTAGGGGTCAAAGAGCAAACCAACTTCCTTCACCAGCTCTTGGACCAGGTACTTTGACCAGATAAACTTCTATATGCCTAGAGTGCTCTCTGATGTTGTTTTTAAAATTATTACATGAAACACAATAAATTGCATTTATGGGAGCTTCTAAAATTGGAATGGGTTGTAAATATGTAATGCAAATTGTCAATTATTATGATTTCCTAAAAACAGTAAAAGTATAAACATATTAGTGAAAGAAAGCTGAGTGTGGAAAATATACTCTACATTGAAGTCAACAATAATGGAAATGACAATAGAAGATTATATATTAATATAAAAGCCAAAGGGCTGAAAAACAACCATGCGTTATCAATATTCATCAAACGAGTACGTCTACGCTAATTATCATGAGTAATTCTACCGCCTGCCTCAACCTCTGAATCTATCGCGAGCTTCTTTTCAACGTGGTCTTGAGATGGTTCCCAATTGTCATCATCGTCAGCCTTTCGTTTCCC
Organism: Pohlia nutans; assembly: GCA_022496805.1. Classification (NCBI taxonomy): domain Eukaryota; kingdom Viridiplantae; phylum Streptophyta; class Bryopsida; order Bryales; family Mniaceae; genus Pohlia; species Pohlia nutans. The sequence continues at coordinate 9,319,854 of CM040092.1, read as the reverse complement.
CTTGCGAGAACGATCCATATCCACCTCTTTTGCCTTAAAAACCTCCATGTACTTCTCCACACGACCGACCACGTCCGCTACAACTTCCTCATTTTTTAGAAATGCCGTGGACGTTGATGCGTTATTGGCTAGCATATGACGTCGCCAAGTTTCGATGACGTCATTGATCTTTCTATCAAATGTACCAGCAACATCCGCATAGGAATTTTCCTCATCAACAAACATGTCCTCAGTCGTTGTAGCACGAAGCTTAGCCGCCTCCTCCAACTTTGAAAGGACCAGAGCTCTACCAATCAATGTACGGTCATACATTGAGTATTGTTTTCCTAAGACCACACTGTTTGCCTCGTACCAAGTGTTATCATCTCTCTTTTTTACTTCCTTCTTTGGGAACCGAAAGAACCTTTTATGTTGCACGCTCCAATGTCCTCCAAAGTTGCGACAAAACACCTCCCGGTCCGCCTCGTTATCAATTGCACGTGCTCGCATTTCGACTTCGTAATCTCGGGTCATCCAAAAAAGAAGATCAACATCCATAACAATGTGTTCCTCACTATTTAGTACTTCCACATGGTACAAGCCGTGGCAGTTGAAGTCAACATCCCATACCAATGGTTGACCCCAGTTCTTGTAATTCAGAAATTTCTTTGGTAGTTGATCCAGAGGAAGGTTCCACTGGTTGTACTCATGACCAGATGGCATAACGGCGCGAAGTCTCATCATTTCGTAGAATCTGGCATGTATAGGAGATCGGCACTGGGGACAATAGGAGCGCCGTAAGCAATGTTCCGCAATGCACTTAACGTGAAACGTATGGGAACATTGTCCTAGTTGTATTGCTCCTTCTGGACCAAAACCATATTGACACAAGCAACATGTTTTTTTCAGAAAGGCGGGAGCTGGATCACACGTATAAACCACCGTCTTCTCTTTTTCCAATAAATGCGAGGAAAACACGTTATATGGCATCCACCCTTCCTCAATCGCCGAAGCCCAGTCAATGTTGTCGAACATAGAACCTTGGAACCCATGTGTCAGTCCCATTATCAAGTCAACATCACCCCACGCGGTGAAATCTGTGAGTGCACGCGCTCCGGGCACCGCGGCTTGTCGCTCAAATAAGTCTCTCACCCTCCTCAATGCCCTCAGGTGAGTATAGAGATCCCCACTTTTCTCGCTCCCATATTTGAACAGAAAACCCAATTGCCTCTCGACCAATTCATCTACATCCATTAATTGGTGGACATAACTCAACCAAGGCAGGCTATGCTCTTTCCGTATTGGTATCTTTATATCACTGGTAGTTTTCCAGAAGTCTAGTTCAGTCACAGCTATATCCCTGTCAATCTCTGCTTGGAGCAATTGTTTTCTCAACGTCTCGATCTCTTGGTTGCTGGCTTCACCCTCCTCGGTTGGTGGTCTGGTCCAGGGTTGACTATCTAGTATTTTTTGTACAACTACTACCTCGGCTACACGTGGACGATGTACCATAGTATCCGCCGATTGTTCATGGTTGTCACCGTCCGAAGTCTTCGCATCAAAGGGAAGAAATAACTGATCCGATGGGGCGAGAGTTTCTTCAACTATTGCTTCGTCCGAAGTGTTGGCAACAAATGGAAGAGACAACTGGTCCGATGGGGCAAGAGTTTCTTCAAGCATTGCTTCGTCCGAAGTCTTGGCATCAAAAGGAAGAGACAACTAATCCGATGGGGCGAGAGTATCTTCGACTATTGCTTCGTCCGAGGTCTCGGCAACAAATGGAAGAGACAATTGGTCCGATGGGGCATGAGTTTCTTCAAGTACTGCTTCGTCCGAAGTCTTGGCATCAAATGGAAAAGACAACTGCTCCGATGGGGCGGGAGTTTCTTCAAGTATTGTTGTAGTTGATGATTCTTTGTGTTTCATCAACTCTTCAATCATAGTGGTGAGATGCAACTCCTTGAAATAGTGGAGTACATGGGTTGCACGCAATTCGTCCTGGAAATCCCACGCCATCTGCTCAAATTTATTTGCACGTTCCTCTGCATCTGCTACTTGTTTCTTGGTGATCTCTTGAACACGCTGAACGCCCGTGTAAATGGCCATTTGTTTTTCAATCGATTGGATGGAGCATATAAGCTGTGGTGCCAACTTATGGAGGAAATGTGTTACGTCCATGGATCGTACCAAGTTTTGATACAATCCCTTCGAAAGATTTCTCAACGTACCAAGATCACGTGCAAGGTCCGGTGGAACCTGTTCGGCCCGACTCCACTGCTCTTCTTCTGCATTTGGGCCCGGCATTGGAACTTCCTTCATGAACGCATCGAATGCATTCGCTATATTGCCTATAGTCGTTGTCTTTGTCTTAGACGGCCTACATGTTCCCCGTACACCATCTACTAGAATTTCAAGATCCGGGTCATCCAATGCGTCTTTCTCGTTGGGAGCCTGAGGAGAGACTACAGTTGCACTGCTTGGACCAACATGGTCCAATGCAACCGTCATGGTCCAATTCGGTCCGATGGAATACTTTTCTTCGCGGACTTCTTTGGAAATGTTATCCGACTCCAACTTCTGTTTCCCTTTTGAACCTGCAGTTGCGTCAATTGGCGTGGATGGATTTTGCGGCAACTGTTCCACCTCCTTCTTACATGGAATCGATGGAATCGTGCTAGTTGCAGTTGACTGAAGAGTTGTAGTTTCGACTTTGTTTTCCTCTGGTTCAACTTTGACTTCGACTTTGTTTTCCACCCGTTCAGCATGGACCGAGTTTTCCTCCTGTTCAACTTTGACTTGGTTTTCGACCCGTTCAACTTTCACTTTGTTTTCCACCCCTTCATTCAACTTTTCCAAAGCGGCCTTAGGTTGTCTCCGTAATTTGGTTCTCTTTGGTTTTACTTCCACCCGACCTGAGCTGCTTGCAGACTTCTTATACGGTTTCTTCAAAGAGGCCAACATCTGTCTTGTGCTTGTGCTTGATGGATCATACAAATCAGGAATGTCCCGCTGCCCATCTTCTAACTGAAGTGGATGTGTGATAATTGTAGGGTAAGTACTCCAATCCACCTTGCGCTTCAATTTGAGTTCTACGTAGACCATTGCCAGTAAGTTATAGTTGAATACCCCCTTGGACCTGAGACGAGCCCCAAACATTGCCCTCCATACCTCTTCCGCTCGGTGAAGGAAATGATCGTCATTGCATAGCCATGGCTTGCACGTAAAGGACCTTGTAATTACCGGGAATTCATTCCTCGGCCAAAATTTAGCAATGTGGTACAATTTGACGTATTGCTTGACAGTCTTGGAAGACCAGTATTCTTCATCATGTACTTCCCATCCTGGATCAGCGACAACATCTGGGTCGTCCAATGCCTGGTAATCGAGCGCATGAGGAGCCCCCTTGCGCTTGTTCTTCCTAAGTTCAGCATCAGTATTCGGAGACTGGGGCTGTTCGGGAACTTCACCTTCACTTGCCATTACTCTGCGATAAGCGAATCAACCGTGTGGAAATACTGTGACGAAATCCCGCGAAAAGGTGAATCAACAGTATAGAAAATCCGTGACGAAATGCCGCGAAAACGTGAATAAACCGTCCGTGTGAAAATGCCGCGAAAATGTGAATCAAATGGTAGTAGATGCTTATTGTGACCAACCAATGATTGGTGACAATAAGCATATGACTTCTCACGTCCGAGTAAAATAAGGCCAAGAAGTCCTCAAAAGGAATTACTTGCCACCTGATTTTGGGGTGAGAAGTGAGAGCAAATGAGCCTAAACGTCCCTTCTATAGTGGCGTCCGCCCCTCCGTCCGTCCGCCCAAATCTGATCGGACGGCCGATCCGGCCCGTCCGCCCGCGACGATCGTCCGATCTGTGCTGTCCGCCCGATCTGTGCCGTCCGATCTGGGGCGTCCGATCGGGCTACGGCGGCCGGCCCTAAAACTGTCCGAATCCTAACCCGTCCGCTCCTATCTGGTCCGTCCGATCCAGCCCGTCCGATCCAGCGCGTCCGATCCAGCCCATCCGATCCACCGCGCCCGATCCAATCCGTCCGATCCAGCCCGTCCGATCCAGCGCGCCCGATCCAGCCCGTCCGATCCAGCGCGTCCGATCCAGCCCGCCCGATCTATTGTTCCTAAACGGCTAGTTCAACGGCTATTTCACCAAATGGTAGTATAAATCATGAAGGTTTTCATTTGGTGAGTTCATTCGAACTCACCAATTGTCAAAGGCTAGGGCAACATTTTGTATCCCTTGCTTGACCATTAACGAGTTTGAATGTGCGGTTGTCAAATTCTTATTAGAATTTGATAACTCTTGTATTCAGACAAACCTTTTTCCGTCACACGACTATGTGGTATTGCATGCTGTCATTTACAACTACTGGGTAGCTGAACGTCAACCTTCTCAACCTTTCAAGATGCCTAGCGATTGGGAAGACTGGTACGTGGATATAGTCCCTGGAAAAGTGAAGTGTTTATCATGTGGATCAGTTTTTGCAAAGAAGGCGGCGAGGATGTTGAGTCACCTTGGATACCGGAACGAATCCGAAAATCGTGACACGGGCGTATCTCAATGCAAGAGATTGACATCTCAAATCAGAGGGGTTTTTCTGAATTGTAAAGGAAATCCTCCGAAGCGTCCAAATCGAGATCATTCTGATGAATGTCGCACTCCGAGAGCGGGAAATATGGATATCATGGAAGTGATGGAAATTTGCACACCACAATCAACAGATCGAGAATCACGCGAAGGACCACTAGAGATTCCAATTCACAGGTCTGCTTCTAATACAACTGAAACTACTGCGAGCAGACCACCATCAACGGAACGTGACAGTGCAATTGGTAGGGTTGGCCGTCCATTGCGACAAGCGGGCATATCAGAGGGTTTCCAGGAAGAGAAACGAAGGGAGTTAGACAAGATATGGGCAAAGTTTTTTTACGAAGCTAATATACCTTTCTCGATTGCACGAAATTCAACTTTCAAGGAGGCGATATGGAGAACTTCTGATTTTCGTGCACCGTACGCACCACCCTCTTACAATGATTTACGGAAGAAACTCTTGGTGCAAGCCAAGAATGAACTCGGGGGGGTGTTGGAAGGTAAAATGGCTAATAGCGTTCGCAAGTTTGGAGCCACTTTGACATTTGATGGATGGAGCTCGTGCACAAACCAACCCTTATTCAATGCAATGATAGTGTGTCCAGTAGGAGAGCATTTTCTTGGATCAGTAGACACTTCGGGACATACAAAGACTGCAGCGTACCAAGCGTCAATTATAGAAAAGTTCATCGAGGACGTTGGCTCGCAGAACGTGGTGCAAATTGCAACGGACAACGCATCTGTCATGAAGGCAGCAGCGGAGATCATAACCAACAAATATGATCACATATATTTCCAAGGGTGTGTTGTGCATGCAATGAACCTCTTATTGGGGGACATCGCAAAGGCAAAGTGGATAACTGAGGTGTTGAAGAAGGCCCGGACGATCGTGACGTTCATAAAGAAGAGACACATGCCTCTTGCAGTATTTCGAAAACACGAGAAGAAGTACAGCCTAGTATTGGCAGGGAAAACTAGATTTGGATCCAATTTTATGATGGTGGATCGATTAATCGAAGTCAGACAAGCCTTAGAGCAGTCTGTGGTGGACGAACAGTGGACGTCTTATGTCACCACTCTCAGAGACGACAGAAAGAAAAAAAACGCGCACTATGTCTCGAGACGTGAAAAAGAACATTTTGGACCATCACTTCTGGCAACGGTGTACTAACTTTCAAGAGGTGGTTGCACCGTTGATGTATGCTTTGCGAGACTTTGATAGTGGGGAACCTGGTATGGGCAAAATCCGACACATCTTTCGTAATGTAGAGAAACACATTGAAAGGGTGCGAGATGAGTTCTTTACCTTTGACGATGAAGAAAGCATTGACATGGAGAAGCACTTCCGCGAGCGATGGGCATTGGTCAGAATGGATTTACACGATGCGGGTGCACTTTTGAATCCTTATTTGTTACACGATAAGGAACTGGCGGATGACTTGGATGCCATTACAGCATGCAAGCGTGTGCTTGGGAAATTATGTTCTCCAGAAACATATCCGGATGTGGTGCTAGAGTTTTTGGCATTCCGTCACAAGGAACCCCCCTTCCACAATATGTTGGATCCGAAACAACAGAAGTGCTCGCCTCATGTATGGTGGGATTTTGAAGGGGCATGTGGAAAGCTCATTGCACCAATAGCACGGAGGATCCTAGCCCAAACCGTGTCATCGTCATCATGCGAACGCAATTGGAGTAGTTATTCTTTCGTGCACAACAGGTCTCGGAATCGCCTCCAAAAAAAGAGGGCTGAAGATTTAGCGTACGTGTACACAAATTCGAAGCTCCTTGCGAAGGCAAAGCGAAAGGATGAGAAGAAGTGGTACAACAAAAATGTATCATCAGAAGATTCTGATTCCGCTTCAGAGGGAGAGGATGGAGATGATGGACTCGATTGGATGGTAAATCATGCATCTGACGATGATCGGTGGGCTGATGTGCCTCGTGATGATCCGATGGACGATTGGAGTGACCAACTCTCTCCAGAAAGGCCTGAACCCTCTCAACCAAGATATGGTAATTCAAGCAACGATGTATACGATTTTGCTGAGGATGGAGAGGAGGGCAATCACGTGCAAGTATTAAATGCCAATGATACTGGTGTATATGTTAGGGAGGAGAAGAATTCTACGCCGGAACGGGGTGAAGAAGAAGGGCACAAACGTGGTGAAGATAGTGGTACGAAGATTGACACAGTGCAAGAAGGTATTTCGAAGGACCCCAAAGATTCTGAGTTGGAGCTCTCAAATGGGCGAAAGTCCACAATGGTGAACAATGGTCATCCTAAATGGAAAGCCATAGAGGAACAATTTGGTCCAATTAGTAAGAGTCCATTGAAGTTTGTAGACAGAGATTCTTCTCGTCTTGAAGACCAAATTCAGAGCACCACTCTTGCCTCTAGATCCTTATTTGATAATTCAAAAACACCAACAAACCCTAAACCATTGACCTCTTCAATGGGATTGGTATCCCTTTCCAGAACACTGCATGGACGTATCAGAGAATCGGACGTAGATTCGGAAAGTGACGGAAATTTGCCTTTAGCAGTGGCAATAGTAAGAAACCATTCAGGTGTGCCCCCAAGGCACAATCACCGCCCAATGGAGAAAAGAACGGACAAGGAGACACTTGGGGGCTAGAAACATCTAGCATCAAGTGCAGAGAAATTTGGCCCAACTGCAAATGGCAACCTTAAACGAAAAAGGCCCATGCAACCATTTGCTGTTTCTCCGCCAAAGCCGGGAGTACGTGCCAAAAAACCCCTTGACGCGAGTGGATCCACGCGGAAAATGAAAAGTATCCAACGAGCATTCAAGGAGACCAAGGGAAATGAGTATTATTCTAGTGACGACGAGTCATGTGATCCAGATGACAGTAGCGGAGCAGAGGTGAAAGGAGATTCTGATTACAAAGAAGATTGAAAACTCAATAGCATTTATGTATTTTCTTAGAGTATATTTTATAAGATATTCTGATATTCAGTAATTGTAGTTGAGTGGATAGTAGATGGATTTTATAAATATATATTTATATGGTGAATGAATGGCAATATTCTACTCACGTTTCCTTTTAGGAATGTTTTTGAGTTACAAAATATAAAATATACAAGTGTTCGTTCCAAATCTTAATGATTGTCATGTGAATGGTATAATACATTTAATTTGTTTTTATGTTTTATGTTATTGGAACAAATGGGGCTTTATCCCGCTGAACAAATTCGCTATATTTTTTATACAAAGAGGGCCACAGTGACTTATTGAGAATCTAATATGTTTTCTCCGCCACTTCAATTTGTTTGTTGTTTGAAACGGCTTGCATAGTTCAGGGTTAAGGGGTTTACATGCCTGCCCTGCCCTAGAACGGCCTGGCCGTCCTCTAGTTCTATACGGGCCGTCCGGCCGACCGGCCGTCCGCTCGCGCCGTCCGCCACGCCGTCCGCAAGGCCGTCCGCCTCGCCGTCCGCCAGGGTAAAAAACGGCAGCGGTAAAGTAAATCGGGATTTACCCAACGGACACTACGTCCGGCCGTTCGGACGCTGCCGTCCGGACGTCCGGACGTCAAATCGGACGCTTTTTGGTCCAAGGACGTCCAAAATGACAACCCTGAAAATGTCTATGGGTATAGTAGCATGGTCAAGGTCACTCCAAGCGTCTATGGGGCTTAAAATGAAAAAATAAAAGAAATCTTCTTCTTTTTGTTGGAGAAACTTGGGCAAATAAAATTAAAAAAGAAAAGAAAAAAGGCATTGGAGATAGAGAAATGATCCATCCTCCTCTGACATAAAAATTTCAAACTACAAACAACTATTTGGGAATCTTCCAATTTATTCCTTTGATAGACTAAGTTTGAAGCTAGAAAACATTATTTAGCAACTTTCATTTTTTCTCTTTTGACATGAACATTTTGGAGCTATGAACAATTATTTGGAAACCCCCAAATTTCTTCCATTGATAGAATAAATTTGGAACTACAAACAACTATTAAAAAATCTCCAAATCTACTACTTTGACAAAACAAGTTTGGAATTATAAATAGCTAGGAAAAAACTTCCTAATTTCCAGCCTTGACATAATAATTTGAGCTATAAATAACTAAAAGAAAATCCCTCTATTGCCTCTCAGACAGAGGATTAAAACATAATAGGATAAGATAAAGACAAAAATTGGAATGAAGAACTATAACACTTCATATTGTCTTTCATCCCCTTTATGGTTTAGAATTAAAAAAACAAAACCGTACTATAATTAATAAGAGCATACTTATTTAGGACTTGGTGCCTTTCTTAAAAGTGTTTTTTTAAAATAAAAAAACTACTAATTCAACATACCATACTTATTATTATTATGTCCTTATTTCAAGGTTCAAATCTAACTCATAGTCAAAAGAAATAATTTTCTTTTGAGTTTTAAATTTTATGAGAAAAGTACAATAATCTAAATAAGTCAACATAGTTGTCATTGAATTGACATGAGCTCTATTATTGTCATAAACATCACCGACAACACCACCATTCATTGAAAAAAGCTCAAAGCATGTTACTTATTCTATTAAGTAGTGTCTTATAATCAACCAATTCACTAACTAAAGTATGCCCATTATTGAAAATAACATAGCTCTATTTATCAACTAGATTAGAGATCTTGCCATAATAGACTTGGTACTCCAATCCAATTATTTTAAACACAGAAGTTGCCCATTCTAAAAGGTAGTAGTACAATTGACCCTTGACTCCATCAAATTCTTGGATTTCATTTAGTTTGCTAATAAAAGAAGAATTAGATGAGACAAAGATAGAATTAGTGTTTATAAAATAACTTTTTTCCTCACTTCATCACAATATTTAAAACCATCACTAATAGTTGACAAGAAAACATGAGTATAAACCCTAGTTTCACTATCTTAGATCCTTGCAATACCATTTTTTGTTAAAACATATAACTTGTCTTTAACCTTAAATGACAAAGGGGGTAAGGGCAAAACCTAGATGTGTTATAAAATGTTACTTCTACAACTTTGATGAAGTTTGGTCCAAAAAAGAAAATGAGAAGTATGATGTTTAGTAATTATCTGTACCGTCAAACTTTCAAAAAATGTTTTAGACACTCATTTAATGAATTTAGAAGCATTTACTATTTAACATTCACCAAAATTACAATTTTATTTTTAGAATTTGAAATTTGGTATGATTGGTTAAAACTAGACATTCTATTCTAAATTTTAAAAAAGCAAAAATTTCAAAGGAGAGAACATCATTACTTTCTTGAAATAGAAAATTTTATAACACTAGGACATTGTTGAGGTGTTTGTCTTTGAAAATTTCCTTAGTGAACCTCAATATTGCAAATGAAATGCATCAAACAACACTAGAACATGATCTCTACCCTCAACTTCGACAAAAAATCAAAACTCAAAAAATGTCATTTTCTAAACATAGGCAATCACTGCTATTTGGGCTGCGACCAGAAAATGGTCGATCGGTCATTTAGGGGTTAATCCCTAAATGCCTAGAGCCCTCTCCAAATTCGGCAGTTTTGCAAATATGCATTATAAAATGCAACTTAGAGGGATATTTTGAACTTGATATATGAATAAAAGTTGTACATTATGAATTTTAGATTCTATCCATACGGTTAGATCTATGATTGCTATTACCAATAATTTTGTATGAAATTTGAAACGTGAAATTCAAAATTATTTTGTAATTCAATTACGAATAAGATATTGACAATCTACAGATGAAATTCATTGTGATTGGTTGAAATGTAATACTCTAAGTGTAGTGATTTTTGGAGATTTTTTGGTTGCTTAATTTTATGAGTTGATTTTTTTTAGAGCACTTTTACATTGAAATCTTCAAAATTTTGGGTGAATCACTACAACATGAAATGAGGCATAAAAATTTCACAAATCATCCCCTTTCTAATTGGATCACATATACATGAAGCTAACTTCCCATAGAATTTACAGTAAAAATTCCACACTGCTATAAGTGCATGACGGATGAGAAATTTTAGATGAAATCTATACATCGTCCAAAAAATGGACGCTTAGGCAGTTAGGGGTTAAAGGACACCCATAGTTGATTGGCCCAAACAGATGCTAAATCAAATAGTCCACTTGTTTTATACCTAAAGAGACTCCTATTTGCAAAGGCCCTCTTCAAATCACAAGTACTGGTATTTTTATACAAATAAAACCCTCGAAATAAAAGATCTTGACCACCCGAGTCTATTTCTTCAAAGGGAATTCCATTTTGCTTGCAATATAAATAGCTTGCCATCTTGAAACTCTCTAATAAAACAACATTGTAGCACACGTTTCGTTAAAACTAGACTATCAGACTGGAAAAGTGATGGGGAGTGCTGCCCTTCTCAATAGAGATAGGTCCCCAATTCGTGAATAAGAGCACTATAGAAAAATTGGGGACCTATTTCTATTGAGAAGGGCAGCACTCCCCATCACTTTTCCAATCTAGTAGTCCAGTTTTAACAAAATGTGTGTCTTGTTAACCTCTAAAGGACCAAGGCCAATTTTCCTAGTTCTGTCAGTTCAATATGGAATGAGTATTGATCCTCAATAATTGAGATTTTTTGTGGTGATTCTACTCTTTGTAACGAAGATGGGATGGTAATTTGCGTACGTAGATGATATATAGATCAAAAGATACAATCATGCAAAGGTGAAAAACCTAATTGCGGGCAACTCCTGAAATTTTTCATACAATGAGCTATGCATCTGAATTTTTGTACACAATGAGCTAACGCCCCCATATACACAACTGCCAAATTCATTTTACCAAATCTGAGACTAAACTTTGCATTTTGGGCATTTTCAGAAAGTTTCAAACTTGGGCAACAAGCCAAAAAAAAAAACGCAACCAACTTTGAAGCTTATTATCTTACTATTGAAGAACCCTGAACGGTTGAAATTTTTTAGGTTGTAATAAACTCAAGTTGGTTGAAATATCTTACGGTTGGATCGGTCAAAAAGGTTTTAGATCAAAAACTATTTGTCTTTTTATGAGGAGGGATACTTTGGAGTGTTTGGAGAGAAACATAGTTGTGGTCCTTTAGGGGTTAAAAATGAGGTCATTGAGTTTGTAATGCAAATCATCAACTTTCTTCAAACCCCTCTACATTCAAATATTTATCTATCCTTTCATTTATTGTTGTGTGCTCAATAGTATCGTCAGGCCTTCCAAAACTATACATGTATTGGTCTTTCAAAACAAATTTGTTTAGCTTCCCAGTGAACATACTTAGCATAAATGAATGCGTGCGGTATCTTGCAAAATTTGGTTACCCTTACGAATTGCCATATAGCAAATATTAGTTGAAACCAATAAAAGTAACTTAATATGACAGAAAGTGTATGATTCATTTTGTATTGTATTTTTATATGTCGTAATATGAAGAATAATTCCCTAAGCTTCACAACAAGGTACTACCGGTAGCCTAGATTTGATGGAACTGAAAGAAGACTCTAACCACAGAAAGAGGAAAAAGAAGAAGAATTCCAACCAAACAATTGAGTCTTTTTGATATTGATACTTAACATGCCACCAGGACCTATATATAGCTCGTATTATGATTAGATCAACAATCCAAATACAAAAACCCCTAACCTATCAAATGTAGAGCTAGTATCACAAAGAGAAGAAGAGCATAATTGTCCATAGGACCATTGTGAATGAAGAGATTGTTCACACTACTAGAAACCTTGTCGCATTTAACCTCATAATGGGGAAAAGGCAGGGAACTTTTGTCCCATTGTGACCAACACCACTAAAAAACCTAGAAAACCCCAGATGAAGCCACAAATAGCCCGTTTTAGCCAATTGTGGTGCCCTTTCACTGCTTTATATGGTCACTACTAGCAAAGGCGTCGCTTCTCGCTTCTCACTCAGAACAGCGTGAGAGTTCACTGTACACATTTGTCCTACGTGACGAATTGCACTCACCAAATCTTGAGCCCTTAGGTAGTGAGTGCGAAGTGGCGCCATTTGACTCACCTACCGAGTGAAAAGCAACACCTTCTCCTTGTAGTGGGTGAAAAACAACATGATGTTCTACTAGTGCCATCTTGCAAACTCTGAATTGATCCAAACGAGGTGGATCGAATGAGTTCAACTCCTGACAATTAAGCAGCTAGAATGTGTACTTACTAGTGACTCTGCAGCTAGTGATCGATACGATCGAGGAGCAGATTCATGATGCAACTCAGAACGCTTTGACACATAATTTGAAGCAATTTGAAGAGGGAAGGAAGCAGAATCGAAGTGGTGGAAAGTAGAACACTGAGAGTGAACTTATCATGATTGAGCTCGCAGGATTCGATCGGCGCATTGAGCAAGGTTCATCCAGTGCGCTGTCGATATAGTATATTGAAAGTAAAAATCTAAGGAGTATTTTTCAGTGGTCCAGAGATGAGGACTGTTCACTCAGGCCCAATTTGCAGCATCTCCTACCATTTTCCTTGCTAATAATTGTGTCTGTATTGTCTGTACGCTGGCATCGAATTCTGTATTACAATTGTGGCTGTATTGTCTGTCGGATTCTGTTTTGTCTGTAAGATGGCACGAGTGTCTGCATCGACAAGAGTCGAGTTCCATGGGTTTGTGCACATTCTATGAATTTGCTTGAGGTGGTCCACATTCCATGGACTTGCTTGAGTTGAAACATGAACAAATTTGATTGGTTAGGGAGAAGTTGCCATGAAGTTTTGGGCTTGAGAACCCTCCATAGTCCATACTTCATGAAAACTTTCCATCATTTTTTTCTCAAGAGCTCACTTGAAATGTGGAACTTGGTCCCCCAAAGTCCCTAAAATCTTGTCTTTTAGTGAGATGCTTTATTTTTTAAACAAATGGATGCTTTATTGGCTCTGACCATAGGGAAGAGGCAATTGCGGGGACACTCATTTTTTGGGCTAAATACCACTGTAGCAAATATATTCCGCCCATGATTCCACTGAAATGCATTCTCGTCCTTCATCCGTTCTATTCCAGTTTGAGCTCCTCGTAGCGTAGCTGCTTGTTTCCATTGTTTAGTGAGATACTTCACCCATGGAACTTGGCCCTAATAAATGCTTGAGATCGATTTGCCAAGTTGTTCTATTCAATCAGGAACCACCCATTGGTTGATCTATAAGGGTTTACAATGAGAAGGATTTCTTGTATGGAAAATATCGCACCGTTCCAATCTGTATCTTTGCAATGTTTTTAAGATAGACAAAAGCAAGAATAAGTCACTGTAGAGCTAGCGTGGGTGCTGTTGTAGAAAGCAATGCATCGTAATAAAATATATATCCCAGCACAGTTTGAAATTATTGGCTTGAATTTGACAGAATGTACAACTCCAACACGAAGGACAGGGGGAGCTACTGAACAAATTGGTAACCCCGCGAGCTCTTGCTTCATCAAGGAAGACCGGAAGGGTAAAATCAATGTCTACCTGTGTGTAAATATCTATGCACCTCTCAACTTTTACATCTCATCTCAACTCAACTGTCTACCTCACTGAAAACCTCTCTCGTGTGTATGTGTATACCTGATGAACAGCAACTTCGGTTGCAGCCTGTGAGCTACAAAAATAAATTCCAGATTAACAATACTAGTAAAAAAAAAAGGACTCAGTGACCCTGGGGAATGCACCACCAACTTCAGATTGGTGACACAATTTGCCTCGAGGCCCACTTGACAAACCTTAGCCGTGTGGATGCATAATCACTGTCGATGATCGATGTTTGCTACTATTTTGTACTGTGAAAGGGAGCTCTCAAGGCTCCCAGAATTTTATAGGGTCATTTGCGTAAAGTGTGTGATCTTGAATCTCCAGGTTGGCGACGTGAAGATCAATTATCCGCGCTTGCACACACTTTATCACCACCAGAAGGGTAGGTAATACCCACCACGTATTTTCCTCTCTGCACAAATGTACACACACCCCCCACTCTCTGTTCAAAAAAGGCCCCTCTGCAATAATGGTTTCAATTAACTACGAATATGAATTAAAGGACTGATGAGTATGAATGGACTTAACCCCTAAAATGGCCACTTCCATGTCTTTAGGAGTTGAAATGAATCATTTACAGTCTACCCTCCATAATATGACGATATTATTCTTTCAAGCAGTATACATGTGACAAGTCATTTTTGTGACTAATCCATGCCTGCAACCTTGAAGTTAGGGCTTCCCAAACATGTCATAATAGAGAGGGACAACTACAGTATAAGAAACTTCAATGAGGTAGTAAAATATTAGAAAACACACCCTACATTTTTGAATGGTAAAAATATGTAATGAAAGTTAATATGGTTGGAAGTGGATTTCCTATTTCCAGATCAGGCATATCAGGATTAATGCACATGAATTAACCCTTAAACGACTGACCAAGCCCCACAGGCTTGGATTTCTCAGTTTTCAAACCACTTTGACTATGAATTGCTAATAATGGAGTTTTTTTTCATGAATGCAAATTATTTTGAGGTTAAAACTCAAAAATACTCCTTTCTTTCTAAATTAGGGAAGGACGTTTAAGGATTGAGATAATCTGGTAGCAAAGATTGTCAAGATGAGAAGCTGAGTAGTTGTAAGGTTAGAAATACATACGAATTCATGTGTCTCGGAGTCGTGTGAAGACCAATCCCCATATTATAATGCAGAAAACCAATCACCAATGCCACCAGCTGCAAGCAACAACACTTAGAAACCAGACATTCATTTTCTTTCTGACCAAAAAGATAGTGTGGTCATTGACTGGATTAAGCATCACGTTCAGAGTGCATTAACAAAAATATGTATCTCTATGTATATATATATTTGAAACGCAGCACAGAAAGCACTTACCACATTTACAAGAGAAGTGACATTCCAAAGAGCATATACACGTGCCAGCCCCGCTGACTTTCGCGAACCATGGCTGAACAAGGCGTTCAATCCAGCCGCACTGGGCAATACCGATGCCAGCGGCAAGAAGAATACAATCAGGAGCACCGCTTCTATGCCTACCGAATAAAATTGCAGCATCATCAGCAGCGTCAAGCTCAGGTCCACCAGAATCAACAACGAAATGGCCAACCCCACAGATGCCTGCACCCAAACATTCTCCATCAGTCATTCAGAGTTTTCAATGCTAAATTAATGTTAGCCTCATAGAACATTAAATCGACAATGTTAAACTAATGTCAGGTTCATCATAACACTTAATCGTGACAGTGTAATACTCCCTCTGTCCTAGTTTTTGGCATTTTTTCTTTTTTGCAATATTTGTCCTATGTTTTATACTTCAAACATGAGCCCTGTCCACTTCAAACGGGGCGGACAACGAGAGTGACACAAAACTACACTCTTACTATTAAAGATAGACCATTTTTTGAGTATTGAGGTAGCTTTTTCTGGCTAAAAAAAAGCATTAAGTTAAAACATGCCACGCCAAAAAGTAGGACAGGGAGTATCAAATTAATGCCCAGGACACTAAGATGACACAAACGTTAAGTAACATCATTTGCATTATACAAGTTCCATCAACTCAAAATATGAATCTAATGACGCCTATTAAATTACCGTTAACCCCTAAAGGACCAAGGATTCATGGTTTTAAAATGACAAATTCAATCTATCGTATTGTGAAAATATAATTCAGATGGGAACAAACTTTATATCACCAGAATAAGTGAAGAACATTGCATCTGTTGGTAAAAAAAAAATTTAAAAATTAATAACATGAAGCTCACATAGAATCTACTCAAAACTGCTAAAAACAACACAAGGTCCAATTCGGGCATCTTGGTCCTTCAGGGGTTAAAGGTGAAGGTGAATATAAATACCTGCTGACCAACAGGGCGAGTGTTTCGAAGGAGAAACGATAGTGGGAAGAGAGGGTAATGTTTGTCCTCCAGTGACCTCACAGAAACCGTGTCCAACGTGGCACCTCCAATGCGGCGCCGGGAACCTAAAGAGGAGTAGCTTGGGCTCAGATGCCAACTTTGGGGTCGTCTGAACATGCCTTCCTCCATGTGTCCAAAACTCGCAATTCTTCCACTGCACACACAGTCTTGTAAGCAACTCATCTATATAATAAGGAAGTTCCAGGAGATACGGAAGCCTTTCGATTGGCCGAATTTCTGATTGGTTAAATTATTGGAACGCCAATAGTTGCGTTATAAAATGAGAACATTTCAAAAAAATTACAATTATCTTTCCAATGCCAAGCATGAGTTTTGCACTAGTCTAGTAAGCCTTCAATTAGTAAGGGGTGTAAGCATATGACTTGGGTTCATGCCACTGGTCAATGGGGTTGTGGACTGTCACTTCTAGTTGTCTAGAACTTCTTAACTTGAAATTACATAAGAAATTCATACATCGTGATATAAATTTGATTAAAAACAGATTTGGCTCTTATACCAAAGTGATCTCTCCATACAGATCTCCCACTCCCCTGTACTGGTTAAAATGCTTAAAGAAACGTAAATAGTATTCTCTACCTTATTTAGAGCTACGTTTGCTAAGGTAAGGTAAACCACCCTATTTGTGCCATGTGACTATTTGTGATCACTGTGTATCAGTGTCTTACATTCAAAATTTCGATATGTGCCAATAGAGTGACTTCCGAATTGTGGCAAAAATAGGGTGATTTAGGGTCCAATCCAGTGTAAAGGAGATGATTACCTTCCAGGAGACCGAGGCATGGTGAGCATAGAGGCAGGCTGAAAATACTGCGGGATATCATCAGCATGGTTCAACAGGAGGCCTAATTGGTAGTAGCCGGATGCTGTGGCTTGACACCACGCCAAGTCGATGCGAACACCTTGTTCAAACAGCCACGGATTCGCATGCGTTTCCAGCCAGCTGATCACTGGCACCAACGAAGTGCAAATAGAGCCCTTTCGCACGGTTCGTAACTGCGCATTCAATCCTGCTACCAGCCTGTACCACATTGTCGCTGGAACGGCCTGTTTTCCCACACATCCAAACACTCAGATTTCACAGCCAATGCAATATCGCCTCAACAATCGCCCCCCAACAATCCAATGGAACATCTGAGTAACAACTAAATTGTCTCTCAGCAGGGACGAAAGATCCATGATTTGAAAATGATCAACTGTGAAAAACCAAAGACTCAGATGAGGCCAAGTTTTATACCACTAGAATCAATGAAGAACATTGCATTCATTAGTAAGAACAGAAACAAAAACAAATAAAAGGAAGTTTTTGTATGACCTACTAAAAAAAAAAACATGTAAGACAGCTGATTTCTGAGTATTAATGTGGTTTAGAGTTTAGGGTTTGGCAATCCAATGGAACTAAATTTTCTCTCAGCGGGGACGAAAGATTCATGATTTGAAAATGATCAACTGTGAAAAACCAAAAAATCAGACGAGGCCAAGTTTTATACCACTAGAATCAATGAGGAACATTGCATTCATTAGTGAAAAGAAAAAGGAAAAGTAAATAAAAGGAAGTTTTCTTATGACCTACTGAAAAAAAACATTTGGGACAGTTGATTTTTGAGTTGTGGTAGAGGTGTAACCTGAGAGAGGAGACTAGTGAGGAGGTTGTCGCTGTGGAAATTGTAAGGAGACAAGTAAGTGCCATTGCCACCAAAGATGATGGACATGGGCAGCCGTTCAATGAGTTTGGGTGGCAAGTCGGGCCGCTTCTCATCGCCTCCAAGAAAGACATCAATGTAAGCCAGGATCAAGTCGGGTCCAGCAGCCACCTTCAGACCCTCGTACAAAGCTCGCGAGCGGCAGGAACGGAGACACGCGTGATCGTACTCAGAGTGCACAAACTCCTGCAAGCGCTGCAGCTTCTCCCGTCTCCTCCATTGCTGCCACGACCACGCGAACGGGTACGCCAGCACCGTCAAGATGCTGTGCACTGAGCCTTCCCACCATTGATACGCCGCCAAGCCATTCACTTCCTCCACAAACCTGTTGAACGCATCCTCGTATCTGCCATGGTCCCCATCCATTGCATGTGAGAACAAAAACCGGCGCACAAACTAACCCTGGATTATTTCAGAGAGCAAGCATGCGAGTATGGGATTATAGTCAGCCTTGATGGCATTCATTCCACAGTGGAAGTGGAGAGCCTGAGCTAGAATCGCAACAGTGTTTTCAGACTGGACATTTCCGGAACTTCATAGAAACAATCTTCTCCATTATTCACAGTAGCTGTTGCATGTGAGAAAGAGAATTGGTGTTTCTATATCCTCGACTGTAGAATCACACCAGGGTTTTCAGCAAAATTGGACTGTTTCCCGAACTTCATAAAGAGAATCTTCTTCATTTTTCAGTGATCAGACTGAGGCTTCTTGTATTATTCATAAAGCTGACAGAAGATTGGACTTACACAAAGTCGACGATCTGATCCGGAGGTGAGTGTGGGAGATGCCATGGCTCGTTGAATGAATTGGAGCCCATGAAGTACATTCTGTGGATGTGACACTGCGACTCCTCGACCCGAGTGGTTTCAAGCACCTGTGAAACAAAAAACTTGGCAACTTAGTAACGTAACAAGGGAGTAGGGCAGACGTCTGGAAACAAGCTTGATTTGCATGGATTTTGTAACCCTATTTACGATTAGGATAAGACTGAAAAAGAGGATCAAGAGATGGGGGAGCGCAGACCTCATTCAAAGACTCCAAGAATGGGAAAGATTGCTCCACATGAAGGCCTCGAGGTGTGATGGTCGGCCGAGAGAAGTCGTCATTTCCAACGAGTTTCATGCGAGCCACGCTCAACATGAGGGCCAAAATCACCATGACGCAGGACAAGAAGAGGATAAACAAGTAGGGGCCTCCCAGCGTGTAAATCAAATCCTCCAGCACCGTGTAGCAATGCGGCATCCGGTACTTGTCAGAGATGCATTGGTAAGGACAAGTCGGTTTTGAGGCGCCACCTACAAACACTCCTCCTTAATGTTAGCACCTTCAGCATGATGAGATCATGAATTAAAACTCTATATGTTCATTAAAACTCAAGTGCCCAAATGGCCTCTTCCATAATTCTACAAGAGTTGAAATACATCATTTAGGAATACGTACCAATCGAAACAAGCAATCATACCCTTGATTCTCAAACAATTGTAATATGTTTAGAAAGTCACTACAATTGACTATGGCACTCTTTATTCTATTTCGTGATTTAATGGAACACCAACATAGAGTAAATGAATTCTTTTTGTGAAACTGTGTATGTTGGGACCACCATCAGTGCATAGTCACGCAAGCAATAAGTGCCCAGTCAGCACATGATCTAAAATTTCATTAATGGTGTTCATGCACTGAATAGAATGTATTTCAAAATGAACTTTCTATTTTGAGCTTGGGCACTGAGGGGTTAAAACAAAGTAAGGAATAGAATGAAACTTACCACGAACATACGTATGTTGAGCGCGACTGGGCAGAGGTGGACACTCTCTGCAGAGCTCACTTGACGAGCCTGTCTCATTCTTGAATGTTCCCACAGGACACTCCTGTTCAAAGAGTGACAAAAACAATCATTTTTTAGTTTGTCAAAATTTGTCTAGATGGCACCAAAATAATATTATATTATTTGCCCCAGCTTATGCGAACCTGCTATGTGGTTAAGGTACTCTAGAGATCAATAAAATCTAAGATAAATGTGCTTAAGTCAATGAAGGCATGCCATGGCTCACCTCACAATAAATGCCATAGAGACCACGTGGACACTGCCTCCCGCTGACATTGCCGTCGTCGCCATTGTGTCCATCTTTGCTGCCTCCTCCTCCACTGCATCATAAAGAGCCTCCATCATTAGCAATGGTTTTTGCACTTCCTGCCTATGTCTACCCTTCACTGTTTTCAGCATACCTTTAAGACTAGTGATCCATTTGTTTCAAATGGTGCAGATATAATGTGTAAATGCTGTAAACATACTAATCAATAACATAAACTACTTTTGTAGGTTTAATGCTGATGCAAACACCATGGACAAGTGTACCTCTAGATGGATACGTAAGGAATAGCAAAAGTTCATTTGCTGTGTTGGCCACTGACTATTCACTCCAGTAGCTTCTCTTCCCTCTTTCAATTTCTCAAAATCGCTGTGACACCTCTATTAAAGCATAATAGAATGAACAGGGAAATTTGCAAAAGGGAAGGGTTGGTGAAGGACCTGATGTCGATGCGACCTTCACCACTGGCAATGGGAAAATAGTCCTGTCCAGTGGGAATATCAGCCCAGTGCAAGTGCACTCGTCCGCCAGCTCCACCGCCTCCACCCACCGAACCACCGTCCCCACCAGCAGTGGAAAGCAACGACCCATTTCCTAAAATCATGGTTTGCAAGAAGAGCAACAGGCTTCCGCCGGAGCCGCCTCCGGGTCCTCCCACCTGCGTGATCCTCTTACTGCTGGCGTCGTCATCGCGTGTGGAGCTCTCGCCATTCGCAGCCAACACTCCATACACATCCAGCACAGTCACTGGGTGGTCTATTGAACCCAACACTGCAATCCCATCACCACCACTTTTAGCCTCTCTACAATTGTGATTTAGTGTCCAGCGAGAATTGATATCATTTACCACAATTCCTTCAAAGGCGAGGAAAAGTAGTGTCCCTACAAGTACATAGGAGTTTACCACTTGTCATTCCAACTTCCATTCAAAGTGCCATGTTCCTTCCAGTGACATGAGTTGGCATACCATGATTATTATAAAGTTGCCATTGGATACAGTAAAGAGGGTTTTTTTACAGGGTTTTTTTACAGGGACGCTATATCTCCAAAAAGTCAAATAGTGTCCGTGTTGAGAAATAGAGTCCCGGACACTAAATCACAGTTATTATTATACTCATTTCTAACCATCCAATGACAACCATTGAATACAGAACAGAACTCGAAGGATAGAGCCAGCAAGTGCATGGAGAGCTACAACTTCATCGATTGCACAGGTCGTTTGGAATAACAAGAAACCCTACACCTTGATTGTGGAAAAAATAAAAGAAAAAACTTTTTCTCTTATTTTGATTGTTTGTTCTGTTCTATGTTAACTTAACAATAGTTCAAGTAACAAGAATTGAGCATGAAGAGGTGGCTTCTATGTGGCATGCTAAAAATATCCTTGGACAAGAAAAAATTTAAGTCTTTCTTATGTGGACCACTATATTTTAAGAGGTTTTTTTCACAGCACCTTACAATCATCTTGCATCCACCCACCTTGAATCTATTCTAATGGCTCGATGACAATACTATTTACACACTCCTATTACCTACTTAGAACCTACATCCATCTTGTTTCAAAACCCACACTAAATAGACAGAAAAGTGTACCTGGATTGTACACCTAGTACTTCAAATGCAATGGATTATTTGAGCAAGTTATCTCACTCCTACTTGCACACGATGTGGGTTCAAATTCTAAGCATGTTATCTGAAGCCTGCTGCTTTCGACCTGTGCAATCTAAGGGCATTCGCACACTACCACAGAAAGTGGCAGATTCTCTAAAAACTGGATGAAAAGTGCTTGTATTTAATGCTGAAAATTCAGGGCAGGTGAGAGAGCCACGGAATATGAGCACGATATATTGATATCTAAATACTTCCCTCTGTAGCTAATTTAAGAAAGGGCTTGGTATCCTAGATTGGTGGACAATAATGATTACCCATGTATAGTGATTGTGATTGGTTCATGGACTATATAGAGGGACACATAGCAGTTCAAGGATGTGGAGACGATAGCTTGTGACACCAAATTTTGGATGTGATGATAGCGTCAAGGGGTGAATTGAAGGGAGAAGGGTGCGTATGCTCTAAAGAGGACCTTATTTGCACTTTGAGATGTGCTTGCTAAAGAGAACAGACTAAAACTAGAAATTAAGGTGATGAAATGAGTGGAGAGCTCACCAATAAGTCCACCGCCAGCAGTGGAGTTGCCGCTGCCAGGATTGCCTCCCCCACTGCCGAGCTCACAAGGCAGCTCACTCTTTCCATACGAATCCCCTCCGTCGGAGATTATTGTCCCATAGACTCCAGAGCCCCCTCTACCCCCGTGTCCGCCGCCGCCGCCTGCGCCCCCGGAGGACACATTACCCACCCCCATTCCCTCCAGGCATCCTGTGCAACCCATGGCATAGCTTAGCTTTAGGAAAAATGACCCACCCCCCCTTCCAAAATTCTTAATCAGCATTAGGGGGTGTCACGGCACTTTCTTCCCATTTTCAATCTTCAGAGAATGGGTACACGGCACTTTCTCCTTGAATTGTGGAGGACCCATTCTTTGAAGATTGAGAAGCTTCATTCTTGTCCTCCTGAGGTGAAGAATGGGCATGAAGATTGAAAAGCTTCATCTCTTATCCTCCACAGGTAAATCTGCCCAGTTCGTTGTTGTTCTCATTCTTCACACTCATTCAAGGGTGTGACAACCTAGTTCGTGGAGAATGGCCACGATTGGCTCCTGAATTCTCTCCCCAAGTTCTCAATCTTCAAAAAATCAACTTCTCGAAAGCGCCGTGACACCCCTATTAGATTCATGTAGTCCTCGTATTAAACTAATGTTATTGTATCACAAATGGCGTTATTAACTCAAAGTTCGTGTCATTGGCATTAACTTGACATTAAATTAGCATTATTTTAATATTGATCTACCCACATTACCTTGACATTAATGTAATGCAAATGGTCCTATTAACTCAAAATTAGTGTCATTGGCATTACCTTGGCAACTATTAAGTTAGCATCAACATTAAGTTAGTATTATTTTGATATTAATCTATCCACCTCCCCTTAGGTTGACAAAGTACGTTCATAAACATCAGATTCATGTAGTCCTCATATCTAGTATTATTAGTCCTACGTTCTGCACATTCTCTACAAAAAGTCCCTCAGAGAAAGAAGGTTGTGATGTGCACACCTAAGCCAGACGCAGAAAGGACGCCCCCACGGCTGATAGTCACATTCCGAGCCCGTTGAATGTGCACCACACTGCCTGAGACCTCGCCATAGATATCTACGTCTTCAACTCGACAAATCTGTCCAAAGCGCACAACATATTTCTCATCAAAAACCTGAACCGCTCCTGCGTATAATCAACAAACTGAACCCCAAGCATTTCAGGTTTTAAAATGACCAACACAATCGATCATATTGTGAAAAACATAATTCATATTAGATCCAAATTTATATCACCAGAATCAGTGAATAACAACAGTGGTCAATAAAGAAACAAAATTGGACAAATGAAAGTCCCCAGCTGGCCGACTCAAAACTGCTAAACAACATCAGGCCCAATTTCAGCCTTCTGGTCCTGTAGGGATTAACCCCCAGCATAAAAACATGGATTTAAAATTGACATCATATCGTGAAAAACATAATTCAGATAGACCAAAAATTATTCACTAGAATAAGTGAACAACACTGTGTGCATTGGTCAATAAATAAATAAAGTTGGACAAAAGACCCCATATGACCTATTTAAAACTGTTAAAAAGACATGAGACCCAGTTTGGGCTTCTGCACAAAATGAGCCCATATTTCGACCGACAAGAAAATAGGCCTTTGTCACATGACAAAGACTGGTGAATTTCTGTACGCGACCGGAGTTTCTATTTGTACTAGAATGAGGAGAAAAGTCCACACAAACCTGGAGGGTGAACGGTGAAGTGATATTCAGAGTACAATCTTCAGATGGTCTTAGCACCTCCATAGGACATTGATGTCTCTCACAATACGTGCGCGTAATCCTGTGAGCCAATGAAGTCAGGTTACTAAAATCCTAGTACTATAATCTGTCCTAAATCATATCCAAGTTGAGGAAAATGTGCAGCACCAAATAGAGATAAAGCCACACTAATAAAATAAGCTTGTCAACTTGAGCACAACTTACTGGTCGTGGATGGGAGAACCAGCTTCTACTGGCGCTCGCAACATGGCACCTCGCCTAACCTGCATAACAATTTCTCATGAGCATATTGACCTTGGTGCTATACACCAATTGCTGTGGCCCAAACTAATTCTCACGAATTTTATTCACTTTTGGCTATCAGTTTGTATTAAAAGTGCCACGGAAGAGTATGATTTTTTGTCCTTGATCCATTAAAGGTAGAAAGCTATAGCAAGATATAAAAAACCAAGATATAAATACCAGTGTATTTGCAATCTCATGAAGAGCAGGTTTGAATCCAACACTTACAATGACGTTGAAGAACAAGGAGACGAACAAACGTTGCGCTATGATGAAGTCCCCGGGGCCGTCTAATTGCAAGAGACCCTGCCCATAAACCGCAAGATTTGCGTTTGACTTGATTCCCGAACCCTCCTGCACAACAAACCCCATCAGTTCGGTTTAAAACGGCTTCATAATCAAAGCCAATCAAATATATACCCATTGCAAATAATAATAAATAATTGAAAAAAGCCCATTGCAATGCAATAGAACCATGCTTGGATTGATTTTTCCCACTTTGCATTACCGTAAGGCATGAAATTATGAAGCAGAGTAACTTCATCTTATTGGATAAAAATTTGTATGGATGAATTCGTGACACTGCTCATTTAATGATATAGATATATACGCTGAGGGATTCATCAAGCCTGAGTAGATGAAAATCACTCACTTGTAAATAGGCCAGATTGCTTCCTTCCAGAGTGGAACTGACCACCATCGCCATCTCTTGGCTCGATACAATATCAATCTGTGAGTTCGTCATCGACACCATCTTTGCCGATAACCTCAGCGCTCCATAGACCTGTCAACAACAACAACAACAACATCACAGCTGATGATTCTGAGTACCGGAGCAACAACAAGCGCACAGAGACAGAGACAACAAAAAAAAAGAGTTACTGTAAGGAGGTCATCGACGAACCAACAAAGTTGAATTCTGCATGATGAAATCATTCGCCATCAACTCCAGTTCTGAGCTGGAACACTCGGCCAGCCCAAAGTTCATCACGCTCCCGGACAACAGTTTCACTTGCCCCGTCACCTAAACCGAGATCACAAACTCATCTCAGAACCTTTGCAAAATAAAGTTCAAGAAAAAGGGGTTTCAATTTATTAACAAGACCACATTGCGCAATTGTGAAATGATCGGGCCGAGCCACGGAACAAAACTGGCCCTAATCAGTGAGAGCCTCAATATCATGACCTGACATTCTACAGTATATCATTGACTACATTGACCTTTGCACACTTATTATAGTGGAAAAGTTGGTACACTCCGAACTCATTAGTATCACCACTTTCGTAACCAAAGTACATAAGTATTCTCTGCAGATACTGGACTGTGATATTGGAGAGTGATAATAACGAGTTCAGAGTGTAAAATGGACGAGGTTTGAGCGTAATGAAAAATGTACCCGAATTGTGCTCCACTGCAAAGGGACTCCAATCCTGGCCGACTCTTTGATCACAACACTGCCCCAAATAGGAGGAACAGGAAATGCCAAAAGCACGGTGTCTGTCTTGCTTGGCTTATTATTATTCGAGATGAACAACGACTGAAACGGCACGTCAAACAACGTGCCTGCAGCTCCAGCATTTTGTGGACAACCCAAACTATCCCCACCTGCAAACACAAATCACCGAATAAACACCATTCCAAAGTGTTTCTTTCATTCTTTGCCATTGAAATAAACTCCAAAGTGGTTCCCAAAAAAAGGAGAAAAAACGCCATTCACAGGCTGGATCTTCACCATGATAGAAGACGTCCACACCCTGCAAGCGCTCGTACTCAATGGCCACACGGCCGCCTCCACCACCACCTCGCCCTGTCCCTCCCGACGCCGAGATCGCTCCATTCTTGCCTTCACTGCAAGCAAACACACACACACACACACACACACACAACTGTATTATTATTCTGATGTTTATTGCTATTCCATCTTCGACTTTGTTATATTCAATAGAAGATTCAATCAAAGCTATGATGGAACTGGTTCGATTGCCTCTGCAAGATCGACACTTAAAATCTGAACTCCTTCAAAATTCACACGTTGGCATTCCTTCATCGATAGAGCAGAAAAAGTGGCTAGGGTTGCTTTCGAACTAGTGAAGCGTGCACGAGCGCCATAGCCATAGCTTCGGTGCGAGACGAAGTGTGCTTACATATTTTGGGCTTTGAAATGGTTCTACGGCCACTGCAAGATCTGAACTCCTTAAAAATTCACACAAGAAATTCCTTAAAAATTCACATTTGATGGGATTCCCCCATCAAATGCCAAGCTGTGGGTAGAGCAGAAACAGTGACTAGCTTTTCTGGTTTCAGAGTTGAGCATGCACAAGCGCCATAGCCATAGCTTCGAGGTTGAGTGTGCGAGACGAAGTGTGCTTACATATTTTGGGCTTTGAAGTGTAACGAAATGGTTCTATGGCCACTGCAAGATCT
The DNA here is from genome assembly GCA_022496805.1 of Pohlia nutans. Classification (NCBI taxonomy): domain Eukaryota; kingdom Viridiplantae; phylum Streptophyta; class Bryopsida; order Bryales; family Mniaceae; genus Pohlia; species Pohlia nutans. Next base: position 9,292,920 of record CM040092.1, on the reverse strand, counting down.
GAACTCCTTAAAAAGGCACAAGAAAAGTGACGTTGGGATTCCCCCATCAAATGCCGTAAAGTGACTAGGTTTTCTGGTTTCAGAGTTGAGCATGCACAAGCGCCATAGCCATAGTTTCGAGTGTGCTTACATGTTTAGGGCTTTGATCACAATGCTGCCGCCGGAGCCGCCGCCGCCGTGGGCACCGACGGAGCCGCCATCAGCTTCAATGGAGCCACTGACGCGAAGCTCCCCAGTGGTGATAGCAATGCGACCGCCACCAGCGCCGCCAAGCTCCAATCGCCCGTCCTCCGTGGTGCCGCCGCGGCTGCCGTGGCTCCACGGCTCCGCCAGCATTTCCCACTCGTACATATCCCCGCCCCACACGTCCGCCTGGTCCTTCAATTCGTCCCGCTCACAGGACGCGCCGCGGCCGCCATGGCCACCGCCCGCGCCTTCCAAATTGGACGGCGTCCCGCTCGACCCCGCCGGCGGCGTGCCCGCCAACGCCGTCGCGTTCACCGACGCGCCCTCTTCAACAACAATCCTCGCCGCTTGGATTGTCAAACTGCCGCCTCTGAGCGACGCCGCGGCACCCAACGTCAAGTTCCCGGTTAACAAGACCACGATTTCGCATCCTGGCGTTCCGCAAGAAAGGGCAACGTCGCTTTCGATTTCTAAAACTCCGGTTCCCACGAGCATGAAACTCCCCGCGCCCAGTGCGACGGAAGTTTGTAATCTGCACACCGTGTCCAAGGAACCCACTCCGCCCAGATCCGCCTCGCAACGTAGCGACTCGTTCCGCAGCTTCGCGTAACATTTCGTGTCGTAACGCGCTTGCGACACATCGCATTTTAGCTTCGGGTGTGGCTTGGGTGGCGTCACATTGGGCCTCCAGGAAACGCCGCCGCTGCTGCTACTCCTAGGCTGCAAAATAATGCTCTCTGAAGCGCTAGTGCACACTATTGCGAGTGACAACAATACGAGAGCCACGAAGAATTTCGATTTAGGGACCTTCATTCTGACTACCCGTCTTCCTCCTCATAGTCACACCAGTCGTAATTGCGATGATTTCATTAGAAACTCCTCGATTGTACAACCCGCCCTGGCAGCTATTCGAATACTACTCGCCACCGATCGCGGACAAAGTCCCAATACCCCATTGTACGAGCTCGGAATAATCCGAATCTCCAATGCCGGATAGTCAATCAATCAGCTACTCACGGCGCGGGTTTCACGGTCTGGCAACAACACCCACAGCGACAAAAAGAGTGAGGTCAATTTTGTTAACGGACATGACTTACTGATCATCGTGAGCCCCACGTTGAGGTTGTATCATTGCCGTGGACCAGCTCGGGAAGTAAGTCAGGAGTCCTACCCCACTCACAATTTGGTGGGAGCGACGAGCAACGGAAGCGTCACGCGACAACAACCGTTGGTTTTTTAACTTACCCTGGTGACTGACACAACTGCGTCACTCGGACCAGCACCCCTTTTCACGCACCACGTGGGACCTCACGCGAACTTTCGGGACCCTCGCTCTCAACCGGCTGCGTAATTGCAGCGGCGATCAATCGCAATTGCGTGCACGAAACGGCGCTTGAATTCAAGACACCAGAGATTTTACATATGACCAATTCTTCCTCTCACTGCGAGATAAGAAACGTATGCAACACGTCTGAGTGACTGATTCGGAACGATGGAGCGCCCTCAGTTCAACTACCACTCCACTCATGCAATGCGCACCCGCGAACTCTACGTTGATTTTCCAACGCAATACTACTTATAACCCTGGTCTCATCACTAGCTAGGTGTGTCTGCTGCTGCTGTGTCTTCCAAAACCTTTCCCTACTTACATAGCTCGTGTAATCGGTAGGAGGCTACTGGTGACGACTCACTGTACACGCACACCTGGAACCGCAAAAAGGTTCAATAAACTTGGCGCGCAACGGAACGTGCACAGCGTCACTATACTACGACATGGCGGCGTGAGAAAATTCAAAACCTGGTGGACTGTAACGGCTCAATTAATCTTTCCCGGCTCACCTGTGGAGTGCTCGCTGATGATATGTCAAACCCACGGCGTACCCAAAACTTGTTGTCGCCGACTGAACACTCGAAACTGAAATACGTCGTTGCCGGCCGTGAACAAGAGATGATCTCTACAAAACCTGATGATATGTCAAACCCACTCGCCAGTAACGATTGTGAAACGACCGCACCGATAAATTGTTATCGCCGACTTAAAACTCGAAGCTGAAGTACGTCGTCGCCGGCGCACTAAGCTCGTTACGTTGCCGGCCGTTAACAAGAGATGATATAGTCTACAAAACCACACGTACACAACAGGACTCTCACTCACTCAATCAATCACGCCGGCTTAGCTAGCTCCGTTACCGACCCCGCATGCAAGGACTCTCAAAATTACGGGAAGTACTGCGGCGCCAGTAGCAAGCAATTCTGGGAACGTCTGCGAGTAATCCCTGGAGCTAGCGCCACGACTGATCGACTGGCTGGCTACTGTTGAATAACGGACGTTGCGAAAGCTCTAACACCTGTTCAAGCGCCCATGCTCGCCGGCCAATATATCGATCGTTGACGATGGTATTGAAGAGATGAATCCGGCTAGGTGGGAAGAAGATGGCGAACTTCGTAACTAATTTACGGTGGGGAAACTGGGTGGAAATGAATGATCGATTGATCGAGCAGAGGAGGAGTGACAGGAATTGAGCGTGAGGGAGGGAACCAGCCGCGGCGATGGGATATGTTGGATGTGAAAGAGCAAGAACGAGAGAGCGCGGGCGCAAGCATCATTCCCGACAATCGGGCAGCAAGCTCCACCCCCACGGTCGCCGCAGCCGGCATCGGTCACACATCACATCACTCTTTTTACTGTGGCCTCAAAATAATACTGTGGCTTCAGGAGCCTCCTCTTCCCTTCCTTTGTCACTAAGGGCCTCTTTACGCTAGAGGCGAGAAGCTGTGAAGAGAGAAATTTCAGACAATGAAAAATTGGTCTTCTTGGTTTCTAAGCCTCCCATTGGCTGAAATTTCTCTCCTCACGGCTTCTCACCTCTAGTGTAAAGAGGCCCTAAGATATAAGCTTAGCTACACTATGTCGGTCTTGGCGTTTGCCTTTAATACAACATAATATATTTAAACATTGCATAAATTATCAACATAATATATTTAACCAACATAGGGTAACTATTTTGTTGAAAGAGTGAAACCAATCCATTAGAGTGCGAGGAAAAAAGGAGATGAACATCAGCCGAAGTCCCAAATAAGGGGCGGCATGCAAGTGAGAGTGGGAGCAAGCTTTCATCTGGCTAAGAAAATACTACCTGTGCAAAAAATCTCATTAATACACCAAGTAGTGGAGAACTCTTCCAACATAGGGTAACTTGCCACACCAAAACGAAGACTAAGAACTTTTTAATTGAAACCTACTTTTAAGAATCTTGAAGGAGGATATTCCATTCACAAAGTGATTTGAAGGATTGCTTTCATGAGGTGTCACAAAAGGGAAAAAAAACTTTAAATGTTATAAAATGTCGTGGAAGAAAAAGGTAGATTTCCGTTGTAAATATGAGAAAGAAGTTAATGTTTAAAAAAATCTAAAAGGCAATCTAAAAATCATTTAACAAAACCAGATCCAGGCTTTTTAAGGGTTTATTGGGGGGCCACAATGCCACATGGGGCACTTTTTCACAAGTCATAATGTACAAACGTCTGGGCCTGCAGGCCGGGCCAAGATCACGGCAGCGTCAGAGAGAATGACTATTCGGATAAATCAAGGGCGACATTTTCCTGTGGTGACGTGGCGGAGATCTTGACAAGTGCCCCAGAACCGCAGACTGACGCCAACTGACGCAGACTGACGCGAACTGACGCAGACTGGCGCAGAGCGGATTAAACTGGAACAGTTATGGCCTGAATTAAAAGGGTGGTGGTGGTACAACAGAGATTTGCATTAAATTTCCCATTACGTATAATGATTCCTATTCCGGCCGGTTCCTATTCTGGTGAGGTTGATTTTCTGCCTTATCTGGAGCTGGGTTTAAAATAAGAGAATTTGCCAGACGGCCTCATGTGGAAACAGGCCAAGTATAGGAGCTCCCCAACAGCAGCTTTCCTGTTTTATCCTTCCCATAGTGGGGCGGTGGTCCAACCAGGGCAATTCAATTTTATAATTTGCTCCCCATATCCAATGAAGGTTCCTCCCTTTTTTACCCTCATCACATCATGTGCGACTTGTATTTTGTTGGGTCTCAGATTCAGCAATCGGTATTCATTACTGGTGTCAAAGTCCTGAGATTGTCATGTTCAGGATTGCAGCCGCACCCTCCGTCCTCGCTAAAAGCATCCTCACCCATGCACGTTAACCCTTAACCCCTAAACGTCCCAGTGTCCAGAAACTGGATCACGAACAGATTTGAAGCCTTGTAACTTTCTCATACAACCTCAGATGATTTTCATCCAAGACATCTTTGAAAGCCTATTAAATTCTCTACCAATTACAATAAATCTCTTGTGGTGGGGAGTTGTTGATAATATTGGAGAGGCCTCCAACTACAAGTATGTCTAATTTGTTGGGTAGATTTTATGCTTGCAATGGTCTTCTCATGTACACCTCATGTACATCTGAGCCATGCTAATATCTACTTTTGAGGCTAGAATCTACTTATGTTCAAAGGGTTGGTACGTTTAGGGGTTAACCCCAAAACGCCACCCGGACCAAAATCTGGCACATGAATGGAACTGACTATTCAATTTCAACTACTATGTGGATGATTTCCATCTAATTCTTTTTGTGAAGGATTTTTTTTGGTCATGCCACCTCTTCAAGTTAAATTCAGATCATTCAAGCTATTTGTAAATTTTACATGGGGTCCCAACTACCAAAAGAGTGATAAAACAATTCATCGTGTAGTGAATTTTGAATTTTTCTGCTTGTTCTGTTTAAATTAAATTTAGGCCATGAAAATAAGTTCCATTGCATTTGAGCTTACCTAACAAAATGAAGCTCGCCAAGTCTAATTTCTACTCCACTTTGAATTTTTGAAAACTTTGAAAATTGAGTATTTTATTGCAGTTTTCACCCTCCGTGGAAAAACTAAACTGGCTAAAAATAGAATTTTGGGGTGGCTTTCCTAGATCACTCAAAAATCGAGTTTTATTGTTTTACTACATTCGATAATATAGGATCTATAATGACTATTTTTAGCCAGCTTACTTTTTCCATGGAGGGTGAGAGTTACAAGTTTGGTGGGTATTAAGAAGGTGCAACCAAAAAATCTAAATTTAGATACACATATGATTTTCATTAACTAAACTTTTCTTCATTTTAATTTACACCTTTGGTAAAAGAAATCGGAAATTTTTAGTACATTTTGTAATTGATACGAATTTTCTTTACAATCACTTCAAAAAACCATAGTAATTTCAATTTTTCACCAAAATTTATGAAAAAATCATGATTTGTAGTAGAGACACGGCTTCATCTACTAAAAATACAAAGTTGACTTCTTGTATTATTTTTAGTCGCAAAATTGAGTGTGACAGATAATACATGATTCCATGGTCATAGACCCGACCTTTAGGGATTAAACGTCTTTCCAAGCCCCTCCAGCTTGATTTCCAAGGAATCTTGCTTCTAGCTTGCTAAAATTATTCATTTGCATTTGAAGAGCCCTTGAACATACACTCCTCCACCCTCAAACGGCCCACAAACACCAAAAGTGCACATCAAATAGTCAACACACTAATCACAAATAGAATGTGAGATATACTCAACTACACTTAGATTTGAAGGGTCATTTCTTAATATGCTATGACTGAGAGTCAAGAGGCATTTTTGAAGGGCCCTCAGCATTTTTCATCTAGTTATTGTGTGAGTCAAATTCTTTGAGGGTATGGGTGCAGATGCTCTAAGGTAATGAGACCTTATTTTGATGTGGTTTTTAAAAAGGATGCACTCATATCATACCCTCAAGATTGTATATCCGCATGCATTCATCGATCAAGTTTTGTATCATGTTTCAACACACTACATAGGTACAATTACAGGTAGGTCATTTGAAGAGTAAGATACAGTGCCTGATTCAAGTTGTATTCTATATGTTTTTTTTTTAATAAATAAGGGATTTTATTTTTTGTTAAAGTCAATCGTTCCTATGAATTTTCAAAATTTTAGGTTTATTACGTCGGTTTTGAGGGTTGCAAAACTTTAAAGTTTTGGAAGAACGTCCCTTTACTTAAATGAAAACCATATAATCGTGTTATCATATTTGGAAAAAGATTACACACTGATGGATCATATGTCACTGCAGCAGAGACACCCAAAATTTCCACTTTTGTTGTTGAGTTTTTTTTTATTATCAAATTGGTCAAAACTATGCATACCATAGTACCATAGTAAGAGTCGCCAAAAACTAATAGTTGAAAAAAAAAAAAAAAAAAAAAAAAAAGGAAAAAAATCGGGTATTATGAGGACAAAAAACAAAAATAGAATAAACTACTTTTAGCTATACTTTGCTATTTCTAAGTCATTTTGAGCCAATTTGTATTAGTTTTTTGCTCAAATGCAAAAATCGAGAAATTCATTTTTTGAGGAGCGAACCATATTTTTCAAGAAATAATATATTTTCACTCGTGGAGTAGTAACCATGCCATGGTACTACGGTAGTCTTGTTTGCAAATGAAATAACATTTCAACACACCAAATAATTGTATTATTTGGATATCGTGTGCTAAAGTAACAAAGAATCAAAGTTTCCTTATTAAATGTATTAAAATTGTTTCATCAACAATAGGACTGCTAAATATTGATGTAGGAGATATATAGACCAATTGAACATGTAATCAAGTGGCTCTTTCATATCTTTAGCAATTTTGGATGTCCCTACCATGCATATCAACTCCCAAGCACCCAAGCGGCCATTTTATGGTTGCTGCCCTTTTTTGAAGTTTACCCGATTTCAAATAAACATTGTTTTTTAGAATAAAAAATATATATTATGATTGAATGTCGGATTATCTTTTCAATGGCATTATCAAATCTATGAGAATCGTTATGGATTTGTGTCTGGAAAATTTCAAAGTTGCTCACTTTAGCAAAATTTCCAATCATGTTCATTTGTGGTGATGAACAATGTTCGTACTGCCAATCAGTTGTTGTCCATTCACGAAATTTCAATGTGCCCAAGTGGAAGGGGTGGCAAGACATAGGATGTTGCAAAGCTGGGTTAGGCCGGGTCTACCTTACAAAATTAAAAAAAACCCTAGGATTTGGAAAATGCGGTCAATAAACTTAGCCCATGTGTGATGCATTTATATGAGTCAAATAAACCGTTTTTCTTTCTTCACTAGGTGAAGCTTCCAAATTTGATATTAGTGATTAAAAGTAAATGATTGCTTGGGACGATAGTAGAAGCCATATCAAAGGGCCAACCGCTCTATCGTGGCCATTGCCGATTCAAAACAGCTACATCTAAAGCCCAATCACTATTTAAAGCAACAGAAGATGGCTCCGCTATGCCATGATCGAGGAAATTGCAGCCACTAACCTCCTGTACTTGTATACTTCAATTGCAAAAAACAAAACGAAAACTAAAATTAAACTAAATAATCTCACAAAATCTAAAGGCAGGTGTCGAAAATCAAAGTTCATGCCTCATAGCACGTATTCATCTTCTCCAACTCTACAAACGTGCACACAAACAATCCAACACCCATTGTATAAATCTTTGATCGTAATGGCGCCATCCTCTCCCGTTTCTCTTCCCCTCCTTGCCATCGTCTTCAGTCTTTTGTAGTTATCGCAACATGAGCAATCATTGAGAAGGCTGGCAATCCAAGGCAGGTAGAAGAGATCATTGCCTGCCTAAACGATGATTTCCTTCATAGTTGTCCCCGTCTCCCAAAGAGTCATCTCCATCCGAATAATCCCTAAGGTCGCCACTAGCGTTGTCTATTTTAGAGGAACGTAGACAAAATTCTTCATTGGGATCCAAAGCGAAGGGTCGTAGGAGGCAGTTTAAGATTTAGTGAGGGCATCTACGAAGAGCTCCGTACACGTTTCTAGCCGGACAAAGAGGGCAACAACTAGGTAGATGCTACTGCGGCACCGACTAATTTGACGGGAACACGTGCCATGCCACCTTTAAAGCGCTACTAGACTGGAGAAATAAACGATCGACAACAAAAAGTCAGCATCGAATTACACAATGTCAACAAACAATTCAACTGACCAAATAAGTTAGTAGCTTATCTAGCCTTCTCGTGCACACCTAGATTTTGCGTTCTCTTATTTTGCGGTTACCCACTATAGTTTTTTGTTTTCCGTAGTTCCCATTGTCGTTATCGTGTCTTCTAAATGCGAGGCCAAGTCCTCCAACTAGAGTAGCCCTGATGTTATCCCAATTCGCACTATGAATTTTGTCCCATAGACAGATGAAGCCCCTGGCACGCTACCCAACACCCCTTCAGCCTTACAAACTAGTGTCGATGTTCGTGACACCGGCATTGCAGCCAATGTCACCGTCGAACTCCATATGGAAGGGTCCATTTTTTACTGCAGCCAATCGCAAGCAGAGGCATACTAAGAAAAAGAACACAACACTGGTAAGGGTAGAGAGGCCTTATCACTCCAAAAGGGTACTCTAGAAGCGTGGAAGACCCTTTACTAGCAGGCCTTTATTCACCACCGTCGGCGTTAACAGCTGCAGCACCTACAGAAGAAATCAAGAAACACACATCGGTTGGATAAGAAGACGATAACGATGACAACGTTGCCATTGCGGCATTGGAGCCAAAAAACGAGACGCCGGCGATCCATTTTTCATTGCTTGTAAAAATAAAAAAATGCAACACTGCACATAGAAGAAAGAGATAGAGATAGTACAGGCAAATTTCTTGAGTACATTCTTGTAGTAGCTAAATACTCCTATTTCAACGTATATAAAAGTGAAGAATTTTATTAAAATATTTTACAAAATATTAAAAAATTGACATTATCAGCAAAGAATTGTGTTGGCATTTTTCGAGAAAAATGTGGTCCTACAAGGACACTTAGATGCGGCTATCCCAAAAGCAACAACGAGGGAAATAACATCACAAACTTTGGCTGCGACGAGCCATCGGAGGACGAAGAGATTGAAAATAGCAGTACATATGCATTGACAACAACGACAAACAATGAAAGTGAAGATGACATTGGAGGACTTGAAGCGCATACTTGCGACACTTGAGGAAGCAGCATTGATCGAAGCAATGCGCGGAAACGAGTAGCGTCGCCACTGCCGCGAGGGTATAAGCCTCAACTTTAGTAGAGTTTTTTTTACTTCCACCTCGTCGTCGATGTTAACTTTCTTACGTGGCTTCAGTTTTGAAGGGATTTTGTTAATATAACAATGAAAAGACCCAGTTGGTAACAAATCCCCACCAAGTCCTGTCAAAATTTTGTAGACGACAAGATTTCAAAAGTATGGGGAAGTTATAAGAGGAAGAGGGTGACCTCAAAAATTTGTGGCGCAAACCCCACCTGTGTACACACAATCTAAGAGTGCAAGCAATCTACCCAGTGCTACATCGAGAAGAAGACCAAAAACAAGATCGACAACGAGAAAAGAGGTGGATGCAATAGAGGTAGAAGAAGGGAGAGGCGTAGACGACAACGATGGCGGTAAGCGCGGGAAAGCCAACGAAGATGGAATGCCTGGAGGAGAGGAAGAAGATGGCAGTGAGGTTGGGGAAGACGCAACTGCAGCAGAAGGTGGCGTCTGGTTGGGTAGAGCGAGAATGGGTCGAGGCAGCCATGGCAGAAAGGGAAAGAAGGATGTTGGGGTTTTAGCGAGGGTACGGAAGCTAAAATCTGACATATCCAAGGATGAGCTCAAAAATTAATTTAGGAACCAAAAATGTGCCGAAAGTATTATAACTTCAAACCATAACCTTTATGGCCATATTCATTAAATTGAGACTTTTCACAGTCTCAATTTAATCCTTGAAATTAAAAATTTCATTGATTCCTTGATTGATCTTATATTTTTAGTTGACTTTTTGACTATAGATGGAAGATTATCCTCGACCTGAGGATAATTTATAATTAGAAAGTCTTAAAATGTATGAATTATCTCAAAATAGTTGCTGAAATTATAGGCAAAAAGTCTCAAGTTTGAAATTGTCTCAAATAACGAATATGGTTATCTTTGCCCTTTTCTGGACCTTCGCAAAGTTTTAAAATAATTGGGAAAAGATTTCCACTTTTCTACAATTATTCAATAGTTTTTGGCCTAAGGACACTTTGAAGCGGATATGCAATAAGACCAACCGTTACGCATGCAAGGAATTAGAAGTAGATGAAGGGAATGGAGTATTTGAGAGCTATACAAGGGGGACCAAGGATTGGTATGCGGTGACCGTGCTAGAGCTAAAGGCATTTCTAGGAGTATCTATGTACATGGGCCTAAAAAAATTGACCAATAGAAGGAGCTTTTGGTCAAAATCCGAACTCTTTCTTTATTGCCACGTTATTTCTTATGTGTTTTTGAGAAATAAGTATATGGACTTGAGCCAAAATTTACACATCACCAACCCAAGTATTGTGAATTTAGACCGCACTAGTGCAACCTATGACAAAATGCTTAAAGTGGGGTGGGTGTTGAACTCTGTTAAAAATAAATGCATTGAACAGTGGAATGCGGGACTGGAGATAACCATAGATGACCCTCAATCTAAATCTTTTGAGACAAACCAAGACCAAAGAATTGTGGAATCTCTAGTGAAAAGTTTGGAACATAGTAGTAATGGACAATTTTTTCACTAGCGTGGAATTTGTTAAAAAGTTTGCAAGAGAAGGGCATTTATGCTACCGGGACCATTAGAGGAAATATAATTGGTTTGCCTAACATTTTCAAAGATACTAAATGTTTTGGTAAAAAAACCATATGGGACGGTAGATTGGCGCATGCATGATGACAAAAAGCTATGTGTTGTCTCGTGGATGGATAAAAAACTAGTGAGTTTATTGTTCACACTTCACACATACTCAACCAATGCCTTTCCCTTGCGAAATAGTAAAAGTTCCATGCCGAGACGGTGCATCTTCATGCGGGGGGTTGACATTGCGGATCAATTGAGGGTTTGTTACTTGTCCCAAACGAGGTCGCATTGTTGGTGGCATAGACTATTTTATTTTTTAGTGGACACAACTATGGTGAATTTGTTGGATTATTCACAAGGAGATATTGAAGAGAAAAAATAGGTCTAAGGAGTGTTTAACACATTTTCAATTTTATCATGGAGATGTGTAAGTCTTTGACAAGTAAATGGGCAGGAAGGAAAGCTTGTGTATCTACGTTGGTAAATAAAGTTGCGAGCATACATTTGCCCTTAAAGAAGCCATCTTTGAAGGAGATGTGTTAAATGATAATCCCGCGAGTTGTAAGGCCGGGTGGAGAATGTGGGCCTTGCTCCCGTCATTTCAGTAGCTGACTAGGGAGAACGATCCAAAGCTCAAAGTGGAAGTTTCGACTTCACATTTTAGTACATCTTGTCATTTCAAGGTCCCTCTAAAATACATCATAGCGTTTCTCTTTACGATATTTTGGCATGTCAATATCAACTTGTATCCCAAACTTTGAGATAAAGAAAGGCACTATTCCTATTATTTTATTATTTTTGAATTTACAGCAAGTTTTTGAAGTGCAGCTGCCCATAGTTTTTGGAACTCAAAAACCCCAGAAACCAACTTCTAACACAAATATCTTTGAATCTGCACTGTGAAATACGGTGCGATTTTCAAATCTTGTGTATTACTCACTTCACTTTGAGATCCTACGGTTACATCATACGAAATCAACAGATTTTATTTTTAAAATTAACAAATAGAAAATCACTCTACAGCCAATTCTAGACCTTGGAACACCCTTGCGTCTTTAGGGGTTAACAATATTTTTTGACGTCTAGGTTACAAGAAGCATAATTTGTTATTTTTTATGATCACATTCATACTCCACACTACAAGTTATATAAGATCATTCTACTTTTCACTAGTATAAACTCATATATAAGGAAATTTGAATAAATCTTACTTCATTTGTGTTAGTTTCAACGTAATTTGTGATAGTTTAAACGTAAATTTAATACAAAAAAATTATTTTAGTGTTATAAATTCAATCCCATGCCTCCAAGAATTAAAAAAATGGCTGTAATATAATAACAATTCCGGCAGAAATTAATTCAGTTTTTTAAGGAAGTGTCATGTGTCACTTTCTTATTGGTTGTGACCCATGAAACTAGAGAATGTAGATGGCGGGAAAGTTGACGTGGAACTCCATGGGTGCCGGAGTTGCTACATAACATTCTTTAGCCCTTGCTGAACCACACCCTTTACATTGTAGCAACACCGTAGAGAAACTACTAATAAAATAGTTCAACTCTCCAACCCTCGTTGCTTGAACCAGCTGAAGTTAGAGAAAATTCTCTATGATTCATCTGATCCCCTAATGGATGCTTGAGATTCGGAGGTGCGACAATGGGCCTCTAAAGAACGTTATGTACCAGGTTACGATATTCATCGTCCTGCCCCATATTTTTTTGAAGGTTCATCTCCTTATACATTATCAGTTCCCCTCATGGGAACGTGACTTGTGTTTGCAAAAGTTATAGGGTATCTTGGGCAATCGGATCTGTTTGGTACTGATTATTGACACAAGTTTGCTATAGTTGAGTGTTTGCGGATTTGAGTGAGTTATTCCATACCGTAGTACCATAGTTGGGTTGCCACCTCACGAACAAATATTTAATTTTTTTTGAAAAATAAGGTTCGTTCATAAGAAAAGAATTTCTTCATATTCGTTTTTGAACAAAAGATGCCATTAAAAATGGCCCAAAATGACCCAAAATAGATAATTAAAGCTAAAACTAATTTATTCTATTTTCGTTTTTTGTCATCATAATTTTTTACGTTTTTTTACGTTTTGTATATTTTGAATTATTTTTTGGCGACCGAGTTATGGGACCACGGTATTCATCATGAATTCTGTTATCAATGATATCCATGCAAGCTGAGGGTGTACAATTTCATAGTACATGACGGACTTCCACAAGCTCCACAACTCCACAAGAGATGTGAATAATAATGCTGTGCCTGCCACAAGTAAAATTGGAGTTTTGTTCGGATGTTGCCCGGGCCTCGTGATCTTTGTCCTTGCAGTGCCATCTTTGGAGTGGAAAATCTTTGGAGCAGCCTCAGTTGGAATGGCATCGGCGTAACCTCCATACGAGGGTTCAATGGAGCCAACATATACTTCCCAACTTTAGGGCCACTTCACACTATGGTTGTCCAAGTCGAGAGGCCGTGGGATTGAGTAGCGGGTTGAAAATAGGCAATAAAATATAGTTTTGATTTTTTTATGAAAAAAAATCCACGTCCTCTCGACCATAATTTGGTTTCCAGTCCTGTCCGACCCAAACTTCCTTCAAGAGTCCGTCACCTTGGTCAAAAAGTGATGCCATGCAGGCATTTTGGAGGACGACTTCCTTTGAACTTTGGCCTCTAGTGTGAAGGGTCGAGAGGCCAAATTCTTGATTTCTTGCAATCTAATTGGTGGAAATCGATGGCCTCTTGACCTTTGGCCATAGTGTGAAGTGGCCCTTAGTTTGCAAAACAACCGTTTGACCTAGCAATTTTTATCTGTATTTTCCCAGCCTCTGCAAAACAACCATTTGACCTAGCAAATTCTGTCTCTATGTTAGGCCCTTGAACTTTTATGTGTATGAGGAATCACGTGAGTGCACAAGAGGGGGATTAATTTGAACACTACCGTAATATGTATACATACAAGAAGCATATTTAGAGCTGGAAATAGGGTTGTATATTTACATTAAACATATATACATGAACAAATATAAGAATATTCTAACGTATACAAGGGGTGTTTCAAAGGGGGTCATGAACGCACGTGATGCCAAAGTTTAATCAAGAATGCATCCCCATGATACAACTCTCTACTTGTGACAAATTAGCATTGATTACAACCATTATATATCATTTGTGATTTGGTTTGAATTACCTTTCCATTTTAGGGTTAATAAAGGTGCAAAAATGCTCCTTATAGGAGGAAGGCACGTTAAAAAATAATATTTTAACCCTTAAGTGGCGAGGCGACCCAAAAGTGATCGTTCCAAATATAGAAAGTGTTGTAAAATGAGCTAGGAGTGTCCAAATTGAGTGTTTCTTGGACTTGACCTATTTAGAATCAAATTTCCTATAAGAATATATCATTGGATCACTAAAAATGTGTTCAGAAAAATTCAGAAAAAATAAAGAACGTTGGGTGGTGTAGATGTTGGAACAATCTACAAAAGTATCAAATTTGTAAATGTGTGAAAAACTGCATGATAAAGTATATATTTTGTATAGATGTACAAAGATAGATTATAAATTATGAATTTTAAATCAAATACATGCAAATGGATTCCTAAAATTCATCATATACAATTATATATATAATATCTAACTAATAAACTTCCAAAATTCAAAATAAATAAAAATTTATTTATTTATCTTTGATTTTTGGTATGATTGGCTAAAAGCACAAGGTTAATAAAATGCTTAAATACCCATTGGAATATGTTTCATTTAAACTATTAATTCTATACTATTCTTACGCAGTGTCGTTTAAATTGACATTTTGACAAATTATAAACTCTAATTCTTGGCAACTTCTATCCATGTGATGAACATTTTTACTTTTAAGTAATAATAATGTAATTCAACATAAAATTTTGAATAATGTATTTTTTATGAATATTCAAAGTTATGCTTTTAAAATTTATTCATAAAAATTCTAAATGGTTTTGATGATATTCAACCATATAGATGAAATTTAGAGATTACACATCACAACTTTTATATTTTACAAACTTCAAAAAAATCATATATAACACATTTAGTTTGTAGCAAAAACCTTCAGGAACTTAAAGGTTAAAAAAGCAGAATTTTGTGAAAATTGTATCTAAAGTTTTTAGTATAGTTAAAAATAATCTAGGATAATATTTAGAAATGTTCTATTTTAAAGCCTTTTTGGATAAAAAGATATATGTATGTCATAGATGTGTTGACCATGTTTTCTATTTGTGATAATAGAGTTAACTGAAAGAAGAGAAAATACATGTTAGGTGAGGTGAGTGTGACCCGTATCTAAGGCAACCAAGCAAACTAGCATGCTTTCCAAAGAATCCAAAATAGAAAGGAGTGTGAACTAGTTTTGCCGTTACAAAGGAGCCAAAATTGAGACTAAGGTGAGTTCAAAGAGAGCCAAGGCTTGAAGGTGATGGCCCACATCCAATTTGAGATAATGGCAAGGCATGTGGCAAACTTGAGATATAATTAGGTGACTGGGTTGATTAATTGGCTCTGACAACTTGGAGCTCATATCTAAAATTGAAGTTGGAGGGTGTTAAGTTCACTATTTGGTTTGATTTCGGTTACACTAAAAGAGGGCATAGACTCTGGTTTCCTGATACTTTGGGGGTCAGAACACCTGTTTTGATTTCGGTTAACCCCTAAATGCCTAGAGTCCTCTCCAAATTCGGCAGTTTTGCAAAGATGCATTATAAAATGCAACCTAGAGGGATATTTTGAACTTGATATATGAATAAAAGTTATACATTATGAATTTTAGATTCTATCCATATGGTTAGATCTATGATTGCTATTACCAATAATTTTGTATAAAATTTGAAACGTGAAATTCAAAATTATTTTATAATTCAATTACGAATAAGATATTGACAATCTACAGATGAAATTTTTTGTGATTGGTTGAAATGTAATACTCTAAGTGTAGTGATTTTTGGAGATTTTTTGGTTGCTTAATTTTATGAGTTGACTTTTTTTAGAGCACTTTTACACTAAAATCTTCAAAATTTTGGGTGAATCACTACAACATGAAATGAGGCATAAAAATTTCACAAATCATCCCCTTTCTAATTGGATCACATATGCATGAAGCTAACTTCCCATAGAATCTATTGTAAAAATTCCACACTGCAAAAAGTGCATGACGGATGAGAAATTTTGAATGAAATCTGTACATCGTCCAAAAAATGGATGTAGGCAGTTAGGGGTTAACTCAAATACCTCCAAATTCTCCTTCTCCCAGTGGTAAAAGATGCAACAATATGAATGCCGCGGAGTTGGTCTCAATATATGCAATTTGTTGGATCTGTTTGTTGTGTCTGGATTGAGAATTTTCTAAGCAATAATTTTGTATTTTTTTAACTTCCAAAACAATTGTTCCAGCTCAAAGACCTCCTAGCCTAGATTTTTATTTAGAAAATTTATTCAATTTTCATTGTTGTTGAAAATTTAGCATTGTCATGGGTGTTTCATCTTTACATTTAATCAGAAAAGAAATGTAAAAATGACTCCAACTCATACATGTTAATTTCCAAAAAAACAAATTCCGCTAAAAAAACCAATAACTCCAAAACAAAGCATGTGAAATAAAAAGGCAAGGAGATCCTTCAAAGATTAACATTTTCTATTTTTGAAGGAACCGTTCCATGCTAAGGCCTTTCATGTCATGAAACAAACGATTTGAAATGAAATTAAATGTGTTTTTGTGAAATAGGGGACAAGAAAATGAACTCAAGGTTAAATGTGATATTTGGCTAAACATAACCTTTCCACCAGTCAAAGAAAGATGTTTGTAAACGCCATTTTTCAACAACAAGAACCTCCTATTTGAAATGGAACAAAGGAACCTCCTATTTTATGTGGCCCGACCTTCACACTCTTTTTGGATGGTCAAAAAAAGGTTATAAATCATAGTCCTTCCCTTTTCTTTTTTTCAATAAGGCTCTTGAACTCCTATGAGTGCCATGCAACGTTTCTTTTATTGGCAAAATTCTCAAGAAAGGGACCAGATATATCCCTTTATATTGGAAGGAATGCCACATACCGGTAGTGATTCTCATGTAGGTTGTTTTGTCAATTTAAAAAAAGAACGCTAGCACCCTGTAGACTTTGGTGCGGGGTCTCAAACAACACATTCTTAATTTACGCTAATCCCAAAAAGAAATGATCATAGCTCCTTTTTCTTGAGATGATTCTTAGAGCTTGTTTCCATGGGCTCCTACAAACAAGTTGCCTGCATCCACGGCAGACCGCCATGCCCCGTCCCCCACCCTCACTTAGGGCTTGTTTACACCAAGGAAGTTTGGGTTGGAGCCCAAAGAGGTGGAGGGCTTTGATTGGAAGGTAGGCATGGTACCTCGCTTTTGGGTTTACACCAAATCAAAGTTGGGTTGTAGCTCAAATTTTTTTCAGTGGATGAAAATCCTTGCTGGAATCCTAGTTGGCCGAAATGAATAGTGATTTCCTGGACCTACGGGTAGTTTTTGTTGGGAAGGTCTCGGAGGTACCCAACCCCGAATTCCAGGAGGAAATTCAGGGAATTTTTTTTCGGTCATTCATATATATTTGTTTATTGATTGTTTCTAGGATGTTTTTGGCCTGATTTTTTTTGAGGATTTTTTTTGTTTGCACTATTACCGTTAGGTGGAAGTTACCGTTTACTACCATAGGTAGAAATTACCGTAGGAAGTGCAACGTCTCATTCTTTTGGAGCTTAAAATACAATTTTTTTTTTGGAGTTTGTAATTGTTGATTGAAAAGGAGAAGGCATTTGCTCACTTCTTCACCTCTTTAGATTGCTTGTGTATTGTGGTTGTTGTGTTTTTCTCATTTTTTTTTCTAATTAGTTGTGCAATGGAAGGGGGGTATGCTCAAGTTGTTGAGTCAAGTGAGCCTCAAATTTATAGTCAGAATTCAGCTTGGATGATGAGCTCCTCTTCTATTCCTCAATTTCAGACCCACGGTCCATCATTGAAAGTTCCAAGTGCATTTCAAAATGTGGGCAATAGTTTCTCTCAATCTCCGTATGTTAGATTGCCGTATAGTGACAATGAGGTGCAAGAAGTTGGATATCAACCTCCATCTCAAATTTCTTCACACAATCAACAATTTTTACAGTCTTCCAATTTTTTGCAGCCACCATTTTTCTCACAGCCCAAGGTTTTTAGGGATGTTGGCAAGAGTGTATTGCTAGAAGTGAAGAAGGAAGGAGAATCGAAGGTTGTTCCTAAGAAGCGAGGTAGAGGTCCAACAAAGTCCAAAGGAGGGGAGAAGGAAGCAAAGAAGAGCAAGAAATTTGAAGAGAAGGCATGTTTTGAAGAAGGTGAGAAGGATGACAATGATGAGAGCTTACACTGGAAAGATGAAGAAGTAGAGACATTGATTGCTGTACGTGGAGAATTGGCCCAAGAATTTTCGAAAGCAGCCAAAAAACAAGGTATGTGCTCAATTTATAGATTACAGCTTCAATATTTAGAAATATTGATGATTTTTTTACTTAGTGCAAAATGTTTGTCCAAAACCGAGGTGCCTTTTGGTGCCTTTGTCTTCGCCTGAAAAGGGCCAATTGGGCCCCGTATGAGGCCCCCCCTTTTCCCCCCCATTAAATCTTTAGACTAGTCGCGGCTTGGGCAAAAGCAAGCCACCGTCCGGGTTTGAACCGGGGACCTCTTGCCTCCAAGTGGGCACCCAAGGTTCATCCACCTAACTCAATACTCTTCTCACATCCCAATGTACAATCAATGCATAATTCCATTCTTATTTGATTTTTCAGTGAGGTTGTATGTGCTGGAATGTAAATTTCATTGCCACTTAGAGGCCTTTAGAGTGTTCTTTTCTTGTTTTTTCATCTTTCAAATGTTTATGAAGTATGTGTGTTATTCAATAAGCATTCTAAACATGTGGTGAATGTAAATTTTGAAGGTCAAAATGCATGGTTGAAGGTTGAAGCTCGTATGGCAGCATCAATTCGAGGATGTTCTCGAACCGCTATAGCTTGCAAGAAGAAATACGGAGGTATTCTCACCCAATACAGGAATGATAAGCGGCATGATGAGGTTTCAGGCAATGACCGCCATGAGCATTCTAAATGGTTTGAACAAATGGATTTGTGGAATGGAACAAGAGCAAGCGTAAGTAACCAAATTCCAGCAAGTGCTCAAGAGAGTATTCAAGAGTCACCTACACCTGAGAAATCTGTTCAAATAGGTGAAAAAAAAACCAAGGCAGATAGACTAGAAGGATTTCTAGAATCCGTAGTGAAAAATAGCACAGACATGATTGAGAGCTTCAAATCTACTTCTACATTGCTTAGTATGATGGAAGCTCACATGGCAGCTTTAGTAAATAAATTCTAAGACTATTACATACTCATATCACTATCCGTATCATCAAAAACAATTGTAGAATTTTTTTGCAAGTGATATTTCCATAGGGCTTTGGCTATGGACACATGTGAATCAGTTGCTTCTTGAAGTAAAATGGATTCTTCTTCATCTTCTTTGATCAAAAAAAGGTTTTCAGCCTCTCCATAATCCTCTTCCGCAATTGTAATTGGTTCTTTTCTTCCAATTCCTATCCTTCTTCTCACTTCAGCAATTGCAGTCCTCTCTCCCCTCAATTCTTGTCCAGCTGCTATTTGTCCTTCAATTTCTCTTCTTTCCAAATCTTCTTCAGCAACTTTGATCCATTCCCGATCAAACACATCTGCCGAGATAATGCAAATATTGTGTAAAATAATACAACTAGCAACCACGTCCGGCACATATTTCAATGGACATTCCATACGCTTCATAATGATCCTCCACCTACACTTCAAAATTCCAAAAGCTCGCTCCACGCACATACGAGTAGAACTTTGAATGAAGTTCCAATGCGCTTTATATGCCGGAAGAGAAACATCCACTCCTCCTTTGAAAGGACAATAAATCCATGGCCTTACAGGATAAGCGGCATCTCCAATCAGCTTGTAAGGTAGTAATTTTCCCTCAATGCATTTTCTACCCACTTTTGTAAGTTTAAAAACTGTACAATCATGCATGCTCCCGGCCCATCCAAACTCATAGTCCCAAAAAATGCAATTTGTATCAACTATGCCTTGCAACAATGCAGAGTGAAAAGATTTCCGACAATAATAATCTTCACCCCCATTTACTGGTGCTATAATTGGTATATGAGATCCATCTATAGCTCCCACTACATATGGAATGCCATGTAATGCTTCAAAGTCCTTTGCTAATTCCCGAAATTTATATTCACTTGGAAACGTCACAAATTTCTTTTGAAGATGTAATCTCACCATTCTACAAAAGTCCCTTACTATCTTTGAAACAGTGCTTTTGGCTACTCCAAATAAATCACCAACAATTTGCAATCCATTTCCACTTCCAAGCCTCACCAATGACATTGCCACTCTTCTCTCTACTGTAATAGAATTTCTATAATTTGTATCTTGTTTCCTCAAAAAAGGACCCAATTCCTCACAAAGATATTGAAAGGTAGCATGTGAAACTCTAGTTCTTTCCCGAAACATTAACTCCGTGTAAGAGCCCATCAAATGTCTGTCACAAAATCCCTCTTGCCTATCAATGCTCCACACACCTCTCTCTTTTCTATTCCACAAGCCACACAAAGTCACAACCAAAGCTGAATTTTGCAATTCAAAGCCCAAAATGAGGGCTTGCATGCTCAAAACATGTTGAATCAACATATAAAAGCACCAATACATAGCTAGTACCACTAGAGCTCGTTCTCTTCTTTCCATGATGCCAAAAATCATCATAAATGGCCAAAATTTGAGAGAGATTGAACAAAACAGCACTCAAAGATGTAGGGCAGTATTGACTACAAAAGATTCTATGAGTATGGGGTAAATTAAAAAAAACTTCTATGGATAACTCTACTTTAAAAATTCAGCCCAAGTGCACAATGGGCCATGACTCAACTCTCTTGGTTTACACCAAATGTTTGGGCCACTACCTACTTATAAGTCCCTTGTTTCAAGCATGGTACCCCACTTACAATGGTCTCATCCCTTGAACAAAGTACCACTTGTGTTCATGGGTTGGAGCCCAAGTTTTTTGGTGTAAACAGGCCCTTAGCCGGTTTTGCTGCTCATTTGCTTGGGCAGATGATCATGTAAACTGGCTCTAATGAGGCCTCTGATGAAAGAAAAATACGGGTATGGACCATTCAATAGCAGTCATGGCATGGGCTTCTCGTTGCCTTAACAACATGGGGGCTTCATCGTACCCATAGCCAGTTTCTGCCTCTGGTGCACTCACTTTTGCTTTGATGCCTTGATTCAGGCCTGCCTCATCAAAACAGAGGCTGGGGTTGGGCCTCTAGATTCGAGCACCGCAGGAACTATAATAAAGCATTTATTAATTCTGCCAGTAGATAACTTAACCCCTAAACGTCACAGCGTCCAGTTTCTGGACGACTAACAGATTCAAATCCACCCTACGTTTTCATCAATGCTTTGATGAAATTCATTCATTTTTTTGGAGATACCTCACCAAGTTGTTGTCCTATCTAATGGTTGGATTTAGTCATACTTGAGTACATCATTTTCTAAAATTACAAATGTAGAAGTATGTCAAGTCGTTGACCAAGCCAAAATTGCATTGATTGTAGTTCAAAACTGGCCTTGCAAAAATAAGGTCATAGATTTAACCCTTTAGTGCCCAGAGTGGTTTTGGAGAAACCATACTTTTTTGGGTGATGTTTTCTTAAAACTCTCGCTATCGAAATTAGGGATACCATTAATAGTATCCAACCGTATGAATGTAAGCATAGCTTAACGAAACATGTGTCGGTTAAATCTTGGTAAGATCGGACCGTTGGATTGGAAGATTATAGTATGTTTTTGAACTGTATAATGCACACTCAAAAATGAGATTTTGGGGGGTGTGTGTCTTCAAGGTTAAATAGAATTTGGGTTAAATTTTCAAAAATGAAAGTGAAGATGTTCAGCAATGACTTGTGCCAAGCCAACACCTCTCCATTGCAATCATTCATGTCAAGAACGGACTCATACATAATTATTGTGAATTTTATAAGTGAGAGTGACTTATCCATGTACGGTTTAGGACAAAATTTATACGTTCATATAAGAAAGGAGTTGGTACATTGATCCAAATCGGACTACATACACTAATGGAACATGAACAAGAGAACACAATCCAAAAAAAAAAAATACAACAAAACAAACTTCCAAACACAAGGAATACCATATAGTACGTGTGTTGTATTTGTAAGTATTTGCTACAATTTGAGGTATTTGCAATATTTTGGTGTTTTGTACATAGGTATTTGGATAGCTAAGAAAGTCAGATTCCAAAGTTTCTTTTTGCATCATTTGCAGAATCAAAAGTTACACATCTGAACTTCAGACACCGGATTGTGATGGTTTACAGATTTTCCAGCATTACATTTTCTAGTGATCCAGTGACCACTTAGTGGTTACCTGGGCATTAAAGGGTTAAGAAACACAAAAATCTCAAAGAATCACCACGTGAATAAAAATTTGTTGAACTCATTCGAACAGTTTTTTTGAAAAAACATTGTGTGAATTTGGTATGTTGATACAAAAATAAATATTCAATTTATTTTTTATTCTGACTTTGTAAGTGGAAGTTATGGAGAAAAAGAGGGTTTTTTTGGGGAGAATGGGCAGTTTGGGCAAGGTTTAAAAAATACTTTAGAATGATTCTTTTGCATCTTTAACTGTAGGATTTTGCTTTAGACTACCAAAAGAATGCATGGCAAATCTTCATGGAATTTGATCGTACAAATTGCAAGTTTATAGCGTTTGAAGTGAAAAGTTGAAATGACAATCTTTTTACCTTTTCTGACTATCTTTGGAGACATGGGAAAATTGTTAAATTGGTCAAAAAATTCTTTAATTATTTTTGTAATGTTCAAGTTGGTATTAGCTATCAAAATCAAAAAAAAAAAATCACAAGAAAATGAATAGAAAGAGGAAAAAATGACGTTCAAAAACAAGAAAAATCCACGGTCCTTTAGGGATTAACCCCTAAATGCCACAACGTCCAGTTTTTGAACGACTAACAGATTCAAACTCACCCTATGTTCTCATCAATGCTTGGATGAAAGTCATTCATTTTTTTGAAGATACTTCACCAAGTTGTTGTGCTATCTAATGGTTGGATTTAGTGATACATGAGTACATATTTTTCTAAAATTACAAATGTAGAAGTATGTCAAGTCGTTGACCAAGCCAAAATTGCATTGACTCTAGTTCAAAAGTGGCCTTGCAAAAATGAGGTCAAAGATTTAAAAAACACAAAAAATTCAAAGAATCACCACGTTTAAGAGTATCTCATTTCAAATTTCTTCCAACAAACTTTACTCAAAAAATATTAAAATGTTGTTTGTAATCAAATTTAGAAGGAATTTTTAATCTTAACTTTCAAATTCTATAAGTAAATATTGGTGATAGTATTGGTGAATCGAACTGTACGGATGGAATTTAAAATTTAAAATCTAGAACTTTCATTTGTATATCAATTCCAAAATATTCTTCTAAATAGTACTTTATGAAGATGTTACTCAAATCATCAACTCACACCAAGCCCCTGCCGCACTTGCATTTGCGTTCCCGAAATGGATGAAGGTAAAACCGAGAAACAAAAGAATATTCAAAACCTTGTCTTTTCTTGCTGCAACAATTGTTGAAGCAATGAGTGTGCAACTGCATTACATTGCCGCAAGTTAAGCCATCGTACCATTCAGTAGCCTTACTAGAGGCTGCCTTTTAGTTTCATCCACCTTTATATATGGAGTGACCAGTGATTTGTAATTGAATGGACTATTGAATCAAATAAACAATTACAAAACATTGTTGAATTGTGATTGAGTGAGTGCTTTTGATTATTATTCACCATGTTTGATTGCTCTTGCTTAATGCCACCTGCCCGTATAGCTATTGATGTGATGTGGAATATCCCACATCATTTCATTGGGGGGATGAAATGATGTGGGATATTCCACATCATTCTGTTGGGGGTAGGCAGCAGTCACAGAGGTTGTTGAATGTTATGCATGCTCCTTTTTTGCGATGGGTTTCTTTCTATTATGCGTTAGAATAATTTCTAATTGCATATTTTATATTTCTTGGTTGACAACAGATTCCCTCAAAGTTACCAAATTGCATGCATGCACACGGGAGCATTGGTGTATGTGAATGGGCCATCAAATTGTCAATTCCAGGGACACCCTGGTATGTTTAGAGGTTTACTAACCCCAAGGTAACGAGTTCATTTACTGTTGTATGTGTGACACAAAGAATGTGGTTTGTGGGACCGGTGTGCAAATCAAATGAGATCAAGCATGATGGCGGATTCTTTGCACTGGTGTTCAAGTGTTGTTGCCTAACCAACAGATTCTCTCCCGAAATTCTGCTCAAACACGTACCATTGCCATCCAGTGATTATTTCCAGCTTAAAATACCCCATTTGCTACACTTGAAATACAGTGGCTAATTTTAACCCTTTGACGTGCCTGCGTCCATATAATGGACGACAAATAAATTGCAACCTTTCTCTTGACTACATACATGGACAGTTTTCATCCATCCAAATTTCTCTTGGTTCTCATGCTAGTTGACTGTTATTTGTACAATATGGATCTTCAAAATAAGATATTGTTATTTAAAAATAATAATAGAATTGGTTTATGTCAAGCTTCATACTTAGTTCTAAAAGTGAGACCTTAAACACAATTTTTCAAAATAAGTAAAATCAAATAATGGAAATCATACCATCTCGTAGTGCATGTTATTCCAAATTCATTTCAACAATTATTTATTTATTTTTGGGATTCTTAATTGAATCTCTAAAGAAAAGCTTGAAAATAAAATTACAATTTATTAGTAAAAAATATGATAAATTCAACCGTGCAGATGTGATCTTCAAATTGACATTTGCAACTTAGCGTTGAACATCAACTCCATTCTTGTCAATCATCAAAATATTTATAATGTATCTTCGAAATCAGTGTTGAATCGAGATGTTAAAAGGTTAATGAAAGATTTTTGAAAATATGAAAGGAATAATAGTCAAATACTTAGGAAAAAAATTAATTGGGTAGCCAAATTTTGCATAGGTTTTACCCAAGTATCATCATGGTAAGACTATGTATCATCCCAAGTATTGTGAAAGAAGTTGGCTACATGGGAAAATTGAAAAAAATAGAAAATCATTGTTGTCGTCTATATATAAATAACTCCAACCATCTTTTTAATTATCTATTTTTCAATATTTTTAGGCATTGAAGCAATGAAACTACTCACATCCAAGATTTGGATGAAATATGTAAAATATGGATGAAGTGTTATTATTCATCCAAAATGAACCGATGTTATTGTAGTAAATCGTTAGGATTGATAAAAAAAATTAAAAGAAAAAGCCCAAATCTTTTGGAATTTATTTTTTCAAAATGATCTATTTTATGGTAAAAGAATCTTAGAGAATATTCACATAATTTGGCATTTGTTAGAAATGACTTGTCAACCCAGACAGCCGAGTACGGTATCTTTGCATAATATTCTTCTCCAACAATTTTGGTATAAGTTTGTGATTACATTTCAATAGTACATTTTTGCACAATATATTTTGTTAAACAATTTAGTGATGAATTGCCTAAAACAACTAATGTTGAGTCCAACCCTTTGATGGCCATTGGCATGAATCAAGAGCTCATTTATTCAAGACCCCACAACAAAGTCCACCGATTAAAGAAAGAACTACAAGAGCGTGTAGAACTTAAATAATTTAAGCATCAAAGGATGGATAATTATTTTTGTAGAGATAAAAAGGATTCCCTTTTTAAATTAAAAAATAAAGCAACTTCCAGGCCAACTTTTTTTTTAGGTAGAATAATATAGCTAAAAGGCAAAGGCATTTAGAAAGAGCTAAATGTTACAATTTTTATTTCATAGGTGCCATCAACTCAAAAAACGAAAAATTGCAGGAAAGTCTTTAGTATGGGCAATGTAGAAAGAACTTAGGGCTATTTTATACGACGGGCCAAGGCCAATTTTGAGCATTGACATAGTTGAATCCTTGTAGTTGATTGGTTGAATTCACAAAATCAACTCTAAGGGCTTTACATGAAGGAGTCAAGGCCATTCCCTAAAATTCATACTTAAATGGGTTGAAATTATATTATAATGCACTAAAGACAAAATTTAACACAGCACTAGGGGAGAAAATAGGGTTGAACCAAAATGAAAACTGGGATGGAAACCCAATGCACTTCCTAGGGTCGTGTCAAAGCTTCTTCCCTTCTTGCCGTGAATTAATATTTCATGTGAATTAGCTTCAGATTGGCCTTGATCCAACATGTAAAGTGGCCCTTACATATACACCACGATGCCAAATGTGAAGCTAGTGTGTGTTGGAATAAGATATGTTCAAAACAAGAGGGCATGAGAAACAACCAAAAATGTTCGCAATTTTTTTGCCAAAATCTTTTTTGATTTTGGAGGTGGCTACTTTTACACTAGAAAAAATGGACAAAAAAGTGGATGAAATCACCAAGATCTTCTCATAGAATAATATTAAAATCGCCAGCATTTGAATGAAAATACCTTATAATACCATAGTACTATAGCATGGTCACCACCCCGCAAACAAATATTTACTATTTTTTGAAAAAATAACATTCGTTCTTCAAAAGATGAATTTCTTGATTCTTGTTTTCGAAGAATTTATTGAAGGAAGTGCTACTAAAGTGGCCACCAGGACCAAGAGGACGCATGCTACCTAAATGATTAAAAATGGCCCAAAGTAGATTAGAAATAGCAAAATACAGCTATAAATATTTTTTTCTGTTTTTGTTCTTTTGTCCTCCTAATTTCCAAATTTTTACGTTTTTTTTTGGGGGGGGGAATTTTTTTAAGCAAGCCTGCTATGGCACCATGGTAGACAATTTTATGGATGAGCATATATATGGATGATTCTATCCATTTTTTCCTTACCTGGTTACTTTCCAAGGTGCGTGTCGCTCTAGCAACAGAAAAGCGAAAGAAAATTTGACTGATGAGAAACAACAACACATAACATTCAGTAGCCTTCATGCCCACTGCCTTTCCTTCATTCACTATGCTCATCACCTTGAGCCTCCACTTGTCCATTTAGCTATCGATGGGTGTGAAATATTCCACACCATCTACTATAGAGCCAAGGCAGAGGCGGTGCATGCTACTGAATGTTATACAGCTGAAATGTGAGAGCTGATCGAGGACCAATTCAAGCCCTTTTGATGAGACTGGATCAACAAAAGGCCCCGCTCTTCAACACTTAACTTCCTTAGTTGAACAACTAAAGAAAATGGGGCCAGGATGGAGGGTGAGTGGGTATTTATGCTCATCTGCTGCTGGCTCAAAGTGAGGGCCTTGTCAGGATTTGCGCAACTTGGAAAAGTCTTGGTCTCAGTTGAGCCCTTCCCAAAAAATTAAAAAAAATTAAAAAATACCATCACGCCTCTGTTTCATGCATCAGGGTTTGTGAAGTTTCATGTTATATTCCACTCAGAGCATGGCCACCCTTGCCCTCAACAAGTGGCTTTTTGGCACTGTAGAGTGGCCTCACACTTTTTTCTCTCCCACCCTTGGGTTTGCCAGTGGCCTCTCTTGCAAGGCCTCTGTAGAATTCAGCTTTGCCACGCTAGGTTGTGGAGTCTCCTATTTTCTTCTTGAGCTTGAAATCCGGGCTATTTGTGGGATAATCATCTTCATTAATGGCCTGGACATGCTTTTGCATTGGGAAATGCTACTTCAAATCATGGCCGGCCTGTGACATGGCTTGTACATGTTCAAATTTCAATGAGATCAACCCTGGCCCACTCAATTGCATGTGGGGACTCAAATACATGTGGTGGCTTAAATACATTTTGCCAGTTTTGAATCTCCACGGTGGGTCTGCAGAATTGTGAAGGCCACTCTCACTGCTACAGGGCTCTCTCAAATCAGTTTCCAAGGCCACTTGTTGAGGCCATGGGTGGGAATGCTCTCATGAAGAGAAGAGTGGGAGCGATTTATCTTGGAAGTACGTGCCAGTGTTGCATTCATTGAATGGAACAATTGTTGACGTTGAGTGCATGCAAATAGAATGGGCCTATCGGGTAGGGAACCCACCCTGAGAGGACTTCAAAACCAAGGACGAAAATAGTGAAAAGGTAGCTCGCAAGTACGTAATCTTAGTGATTGTGATAATACCCAACAACCGAAGATTCACACCCTATGAGAATGCACTAGTAGAAACGTTGGTTGCGTAGTCCAAAGAAGCGTCCCCAAAAAGACCCACAACTGGTTTAGAGCATTCCCACCCATGCACGCTAGGACTAACTCTCTCAAATTATTCATCTATATTTGAAGGGCCCTTGCACTCACACTCCCCCACCCTTGCACGCCCTTCACGTATCAAAAGTGCGCATCAAATAGTCAATGGACCAATCACAAGTAGAATGGGAGGATATAGTCAACTAAATAGTGATTCGAAGGCCCAATTTCTAACACGCTAGGATCGAGAGTCAAGAGGTATTTTGAAAGGGCCCTTGGCACTTTTCATCTACTTCTGGAGTGTGAGAGACTCTCTGAGGGCATGGGTGGTCCTGCTCTTAGTTTGTCGTGTGGGGTCTTCTTGTGGGTCTTTTCTTTGGTTCATGCAATCATGATTTCTACTACTGTAGTGATATCTTTGAAATCTTATAACTTACTTATACATTGTTCAAATAATATATAAATTTAGTGACTTGAAATCTTTTATCCTTTGAAGTTATGAAGATGTATTTGGTCTAAACCAACGTTTGTACCAATGGCCCTTTGACCGGTGGGCATTGGTTCATTGTCATTACAAACAGACACTTTATTCACACTGGCCTCGAAAGAGGTCCGGAGTTTTTATTTATTTAAACCCAACAACATTAAAAACTCTTTCTCAAACAATGTCAATTTTTATTTATTTATGTAGCCAATTTGTTGAAGAATACCCTCTTATACTTTAGGCTAAAAGGTCCCACCCATCGCAAAACCATAATGCTTGAATATTTAAAAGGAGCATTTTTTTAGTTCTTTACAAACTTTTTAAAGAAAGATACACGTGTTTTGCAACTGCATCTACTTCATATTATCTTGAAGGATTTGGTTGAGAATTAATTTAAAGGACCCTTAGCCGTTAAGCGTGCAAGGAGCCCTGTGGGAATTGTTTTTCAGTCAAACACTGATTTTCATCTAGTTCCTAATTTTAAATGAAAATGGTTCCAAGTGAGAAAGTGTGGGGGCTACCTTCTACTTTCTAGTCCAATTTACCGTTCTTCGAGATTGTTAAAACTGCGTTTTCGATAGCACTTTAAAGCTCAAAACCCTAAAATTCCAATATACACAATAGAATATGTTTTCTATCAAATTTCTTTTATGTAAGCTCAAGAAGCATGCCACCTACACCTTGTTGTTCATCACTATTATTTACATTTTCCCTAAAAATTTCATACTATTCTAAGCTTTTTGTAATTACTATGACCTTTACAAGAAAAAAACTTTGAAAACTCTTATAAAATTTGTTTTTATTTAAATAATAATGAAAAAATCAGGGTAAATCGGTTTAACAATAACTTATATGTGAAAAATACCCAAAAAAAATATTATATTTTAAATGTGAGGAATTGATGAGGTTTGATCGGGTAATTGTAGTGTGGTCATTTAAGGGCTAATCCTCAAACATCAAAGGCTTTAAAATATTGAAACTCACACATCATGATTCAATCAAGCTTTACCAAATGCCACTAACAATTGAGGAATTAGTCTTCAAACCCTGCTTTCAACATCGTTTACAACTATATTTTTAAAGATTTTTTCAAATATATTACTATGTTTTAAAAGTACACCATAGTATAAAACTACATGGCATATTTGAATACAATATTGTAAGTTGATAGCAGTTCCGGCACTATTGGAAAACGACATAAGCTTTTTGGCTCGCCATGTTGACTCTATCAGGTGTCACAACCAATAAAAAATTAAGTGACAAATTATTGAAATTTTGAATTAATTTGTGTCAGAATTTAAGTTGCTATGGTATATGAAGTGGATTATACAAACAAATATATAGTGACCGCGTGTATGGAGTCCACGGGACGTTTAGGGGTTAACTTCCACACATAGTTTTGACCAAATCCCTATACGTACAAACCCCAATTTTGGAACTTGTACTTGAAACTCCGTGTGGGCTGTGGCCGGCCGGCACGACAAAATACTCAAGATACAAATTGAAAGGCTAGCCACAAGCACAATACCAGTAATTCTGACCATGTCACATCATGTCATGTCCAGTTATGCCCACATCAAGGGAATTACTGAAACCAGACGTCGCCAAACTCCTACAACGTTGACACGTACTAGGGTACGAATAAAAGTCAAATCTACCATAGTTTGTCTCCGTGGATGAGTGAGTCACAATGTCACAAAAAAACTTACTGAACATACACTCAACAGAAACAAGTCCATGCACCAGGAATCTGAATTGGAGATCGAACATGTCTATTAACCCCTACATAGCATTCAGTAGCATGCATCGCCTCTGCCTTGGCTCTATAGTAGATGGTGTGGAATATTCCACACCCATCAGTAGCCAAGTGACAGTGGACAGGTGGAGGCTCAAGGTGATGTGCAGAGATCATGAAGGAAAGGCAGTGGGCATGAAGGCTAGTGAATGTTATGTAAAGGACCAAGCATCCATATTTAAAACAATGTACAATGCCCTCTAGTAAGTAAGGTAACCCCACTTTCAAACTTCACACTAGAACATTTATCACACTTACTTTGTCAATTTGCCAACCTCGAAACTTTGCACATACCACTACTTGAACATGAAGCATTTGTGGGCCAAATTTAGTTTCTTGAAAATGCATGGTTTATGAAATAATGTTGATTTGCCAACTTTCAGGCCTTTTTTGAAAAAAAATCATATGTGCTACACAATGGCTATCAAGGATCCAATTTTTTGGTAGAAAGTAGAAGTTGCAATAAGGAACAATATGGAATCATAAAAAATAATGATATTCCTAAGTATTTTTTTGTCCACAAGCAATTCAATTTTTTTTTAATAACGCCAAATGTTAGTTTAATTATATAATGAAGTAATTGACCTTTCTCTCATTTTTTTGTGACATTGTATGGTTCCTTACGATGACAACATGGTGTTATAAAAAAAGTGACACAAGTGGGAAAATTACTATATTGTATGATCAAATTAAACTTTGGCTTTGTCTAAAAAGAAATTGAATTGCCTATGGATAAAAGAAAACCTAGGAGTATTAGTATCTTTTATAACTCCACATTGTTCCTTACTGCGACTTCTACCTTCTACCAAAATTTGGATCCTTGACAGTTGTTGTGTATTAAATATGTTTTTTTTTAGAAAGAGGCCTAAAAGTTGGCAAATCAAAATTATTTCATGAACCATGTATTTTCAAGATACCAAATTTTGCCCACAAATGCTTTATGTTCAAGCAGTGGTATGTACAAAATTTCGAGGTTGGCAAATTGACGTAGTGAGTGTGATAAATGTTTTAGTATGAAGTTTGAAAGTGGGGTTACCTTACTTACTAGAGGGCACTGTACACAAACAATCACAGTTTTCTCATCCGTCATGCACTCTTTGCAAAGTGGGTTTTTTACTATAGATTTTATAGGAAGTTAGCTTCATGCATGTGAGATCCGATTAGAAAGGGGATGATTTGTGAATTTTCTATGCCTCATTTCATGTTGCAAATATTCACCAAAAAATTCTTAGATCTTAGTTCAAAACAAATCAAAAGTGCTCTTGAAAAAGTCAACTCATAAAATTAAGCAACCAAAAAATCTCCAAAAATTATTGCACTTAGAGTATTACATTTCAACCCATCACAACAAATTTCATCCATGATTGTCAATATCTTATTCGTAATTGAATTACAAAAGGATGTTGAATTTTAAATTTCAAATTTTATACAAAAATATCAGTGATTGCAATCATAGATTTAAACGCATAGATAGAATCTAAAATTTAGAGCGTGCAACTTTTATTCATACATCAAGCTCAAAATATACCTCTTAATTGCATTTTATAATGCATCTTTGCAAAACTGTCCAATTTGGAGAGGGTTGTAGGCATCAAGTAATTTGGGACAATTTGTTTTTTCGAAAGCATCACCTATTACGGGACGTATAAGGTTGTTTAGAGCCCCCTTTGCTTACTTCCGAATCTAAATGAGATCATGTCAGGGAATAGCATTCCCCAATGGAGAATAAGAGATTCTATTAGATATGAATTAAGCTTAAAAGTGGATGAGCAATGTTTGGGTGAGCATAGTGATTATGTTTTTATGATTTTATAAGGCCAGCCCGTGTACAATACGACATGGGGGAAAGGGTGTGATTCCCAAAGGACTCAAGAACCTTGTGCAGAGGGAGTATATGTTTAGCATTTATGCAATTTTTTATAATTCAATTGTATACAATAAAGATGTTGATCCATGAAAATTCTATCTAGTATATTCATTGACATTGATTGAATTTGAATTCTACTTTTAAGAAATTACTTTTATTACTCACACGTTTGTGCAGTTTTTTTCTTCTAAAAATAGACTTACCATACTCAGATGCCAGGGTCGGCAAAAAATAATTATGTAAAGAGATGCCCAAAAGTTTAGGAAATTGTTTTCAATGTTGGAAAAGAGAATTTTAGAGAATATCCGCAAAGTTGTAGAGAATATTTGCATCTATTTGGCAAAAAAATAAATATTTGATATGGATTGCCGACCCTGCCTTTTAGGTATGGTAATAGAAATAAGTAGACCTTCTAACTACTAGGAGGAACTAAACACATTGAGATAAATGTTTATAGCAAGGAACTGTAAAGAATATGCATTGTGACATTATATCAATTCCAAAATATCATAGATAATTGAAATAGAAAATAAAGTTTAAAGTAAAGTATATTAATCGGCCTGTTTATCATATTAATGAGCTTATTATATTATAAGATTTATAGATAGACATCTTCATCTTACAAATTTGGAGTGTAATTTTTTTTTCTCTTAAACGCTAAACACTAATTTAATTTACTCTTGAATGTTATTTAGTGTGATATATATATATATCCAAAATTACTCAAAGTAAAATCAACAATGACTTAGATTCCAACCTAAGACAATATATCAGATTTGTTCTTGATTAAGCCATCAAGTTTTTTACAAAATTTTCAATGATGCATTGAGAGTGAAAGAAGCCATAGGTGTAGTATATGATTTTTTATACGAGAATTTAAAATAAAAATATATTTTTTATTATTTAAAGTTTTGAGAGGAATAAAATTGACATCAATTACAAAACATGCTCAAAATTTATCAAACTAAGTTGTATATTTATGATAATCATCAATGAAAGTAATCATAGTAACAATAATATTTTTTAAAATTTGAAATTCAATACGGTAACCTATAGCTACAAATTGCTTTTATTACTCGAGACTTATTATTTTCTATGCTTTATACTATTAAAAATATATAAAAATAAAATAAACTGAAATACATTAATTTAATTTATTATTATTATTATTATTAATTTTTTTTAATTCAATAATAATAGGTTATTTTTATAAACCTATACTAAATCGAAAATTCAAAGCAACCATAGTAATAAATTATTTTTACATTTGAAAATTCAAAAGGGTAACCTATCACCACGTTAGAATTGTAATAGCATTCACACAATAGGAGCCAACTTTACATTTTGGAACATAAAGGTACAAATATGGAATCTCCACTAGAGTAGTTCAAAGGGCTCCCTATTTCACTAGAAATGAACACCAAAAAGTGTTCAATTCCACTAAAGATCTAAAATTTTGATGAAACTAGTCACTTTTTGGTGTTCATTTTCAGCGAAAAGGGAGCCCTTTGCACTTGTGCTAAACCCTGCAATTTTATACTAATTGACTATTGGATTTTACATTGAATAATGATGGATCCTGAGAAAATTTTGGAAAGCAAAATTTCATGCAAGCCTCCCACTGCTTCAGTTCTGCCCTTCTGAATGGGGCCCTTTGTTGCCCCCATAATTCACGCAGGATTGACCACTTTGTACGAAAATGGATTTAGTGAGTGCCACCAACTCTATTGAATATGATATAAAATTCTTCACTGATTTCATCCGTCCATCCTCAATGGGTTCATCCACCCATTCATCCATCCAACATCCCAGTTTTCCATGGGAGCAACTCCCGAGGTCAGAGCACAAGTCCCATGGCTTCTAGCCGTTACACCGAAATACTGTGGGTGGGTGAATGGTGGGGGTACATTCTTCCATTTGGACAAATTCTCAACAATTGTCATCCGACTTGAACAAAATTTCATCCAATTTGGATGGTTTTTACCACAGTAATTTGAAAAAGTAAAACCTCTCGTAAATACCATGGGCCACAGTATATGGTGCATTCCAGCCAACGGGATTTGCGGGGGTGATCACCACCGGCCACCCGGTACCCGGTACCAAGTCAATAGCGTGTACCGGGTGACCCGGTGACCCGGTACCGAGTCACCCTCCAAAATCCAGGTTCAAAAAGTGGGGGCCGGCAGCTCATGAGCCGGCCGGCTCTTCTCGTTTTCCAAGACAAATATTTACATTTTCAAAAATTCTCCTAAAACTGAACCTGCCTGGCTGTTGAGTGGCTATTAAAAACAAATTTCAAAAATTCAAAAATTCCACCTAACTGCCAGATCAGCAGAGAATACTCCGTCACCCTGAATTCTCGATTACGGGGCAACGGTAATCACCACTGTAGTAGGAAGTGGTTGAATGCAACTTGAACTCACTGGTTTAATTAATTAATTAATTATTGATGAGCGGGCCGATAGCTTGGAATCCATTGCGAATCATGGCTCAGGTTCATAGTCAGCTGCTCAATATTCATTTCATAAGTCACACTAACGCCATTCAACACATTACACTCACCAAACGCCGCATAGAAAACAAACGGCTAGTCGCGTAGTCTTTGCCTTAGTATTTATCCTAGATTTACTTTTATAGCTTGTTTATATTGTTCAGCCATGTAACTTCTTGAAAATGATGCGTTGCCGTAGTCTCTCCCATGGTAGGGCAAAGACAACAAACAATCCCTACCAATACTACCATAATATAACCTTTTCACGTACCCATCTCTATACATATTTTTGGTGAATCACCGCAACATGAAATGAGGTAGAAAAATTTCACAAATCATCCCTTTTCTAATCGGATCACACATGCATGAAGCTAACTTCCCATAAAATGTATAGTAAAAAATCCACTCTCCAAAAGTCAATGACGGATGAGAAAAAATAGATGAAATATGTACATTGTTAAAAAATTGAACGCTTGGGCAGTTAGGGATTAACTCTTTAGTTCTAATTTAGATTGTGATATAGGGTTTACCTTTGAAAGAACCAACGGTAGTCTGCACCATCCTAGTTCTAGTGACCAAGTTAAGAGCACTTCTCCCAACAAATCCTTCATTCACTCTAGCCCCGAGCCAAAGTTCCTCTCCCTCTTCAATTTATAAGTTGGCTAAGTGAAGAAGGTGAAAATAAGTTTAAGTTCACATGACATAAGTTACTGTGCCTGGTTGTTTCAAAAATAATAATTAAATAATTTATTGTGCCCTATTTTGAGTGGATGTGTCACAAGATGATAGGCTATTCACTTCTTATTAGAACTCATAACCAAACGGTTGTTCTTTTGAACCATCAAATCAACCAAAAAGTTGAAATTGGACGATTTAGATAAAACGAGTGCATAATAGAGTTAACCGAAAAGAGTGTCTCAAAGTGAATATTCACCTCATACTCACCATAGACTCGTTTCAGTTCAAAAAGATTGCAAAACTAGGCTGTTACCTCGCGCCATAGCAAGATAAGGTAACATTAGGGAGCCACGGCGACCAAGGACATCATGGACTACAGGCGGTGGCACTGGCAGTACCCATGCATAGTTAGGGTAGAATAGTATAAGAAAGACAGGGAGATAGAAACAGACTCACTCGTTCATTCACCCGAACTGGGTCGTAGTCTAGCTTGGACATTGTGTTGCCACTGATATTTAGAACGGTGTACATATATTTTCTACTCCCCTTGGGACTAAGGAATGAATGATTGTCCTTTTCTCTCACTTGCTCTCTCACTGTCCCTCATTACTGCTTGTTTCTCTTATCATATGAATCTTGTCTTACTCTCTGTATTATGCCAAGAAACCCTCCTATCTTTTGCCAAGCCAAGAACCGTCTCTGACTACCATGTGATTACTTCGCCATGGACACTAGTGTTTTAAGTCATCTCTCTCTCTAGAATGTAAACAATGTTCATGTGATCTCTTTAGTTATCATAGTTGTCTTGCACTTACCTTATGTTGCTCTGATTTGTCCCAAAGTACCTTACTCTCATTGCTGTTTGTGAAGTTGAATCTTATATTCCAAATATGTCTCTCTACGTATTAAAATACGTGGACATCTGGCTAGTCCAACCAAGGTCCTCAATCCATGACGTCTGGACCAAACTCCAAGTTGTTAACAATTCCAAGGGCATCATTGACTGACTTGGATGTCCCTACAGAAGAAGCCTTCCCGGCCCTCTAAGTCTGGTTATAGCTAGTAGTCTCCACATTCTCCCACGATAACCTTGCTAAACTCATCTTTTAGGTCCTGTTGTAGTTCACTTATTGTTATTAGCGACTTCCATGGAAAAACCCAGCTAACATAGTCTATGGTGAGTTGGAGAATAATCTAAAGCAAGGCCATACACTGCCCGTGGGAGTAGAACTTGTGACCTCCCCAATGCTAAAAGAGAGTTCTTACAAATTCCCCAAAGCCAAAGGGATTATTCATGAAAGGACCAAGGAACTATTCGTGAACAATCTCTGTCAGATATTGATAATATTGGGTTGGAGACTCCGCATAGACTCAACAAAAGTCACTGCTTGTTTTCAGTTAATTCAAAGAAGTTATGGACTACATAACCAACAAGGGATGGCAAGCCGGAGCCGGTCATGGGACATAACCTACGGCATAGAATTAACACTTTTTGAGCCAAAATAATAAGAAGTTGTTTGATGCAACACTTGCATGGAGAGAAGTGGGGTCAAAAAAGGAAGTAAAAAAGTTATGAAAAGTAAACCTTGAGTCTGTAGCCACTGATATAGTGACACATCTTTCGCGCATTTCATGGAGTAGATTATGTAGTCCATTTTTTTTTGGCCTGAACTGAAGCTGAAGGTGATGATGTTGCCAGGTGGGGAGGGTTGCCAGAATTCTGGCCCTTAGAAAGGGTCCTTGCTTATAGAAAGTCCCTGAGAGGGAGACAAGAAAGCAATTGAGACATTCAAGTAGTGATCTATAATTTAGGGTCGTTGGCATTTCAATATGAATGGCATGTAAACTCCCCGTACCCCAGAGAAAGTTTCAACAGGCCTGATGGGTCCAGGCTTGGCAACTATAAGGCGATAAGGGTACATAGAAGCCAGTCTCCTTTTTCCCGGGGTAAGGTTTTCGGGGACCTCTTTGTGGCACGGTGAATGGAACATTTCAAACTTTAATATCTTGGAGCAGGCCCCATAACATTTAGCCGCCTCTGTAACTGCTGCCTTTCCCCCAACAAAATGATGTGGGATATTCCACATCACATCAATAGCTATGGGGGCATGTGGCATTAAGCAAGAGCAATTAACCATGGTGAACAGTAATCGAAAGCACTCACTCAGTCACAATTCAACAATGTCCTGTAATTGTTTATTTGATTCAATAGCCCATTCAATTAGAGATCATTGGTCACTCCATATATAAAGGTGGATGAAACTAAAAGGTAGCCTTCTTGAAGGCTATTGAATGTTATGCCAACAACACCTATTTTCCTCTCACCAAACCTATTTTTGAATGATAAAATGTACGTCTTATAGTATAGAGTTTGATATTTGCACACCAAATATTGTCAATATGGCGAGTGGTGGTTCTCACATCAAGCATTTTGTCCTATTCTTTGACAAGACCATGCTCTCACTTTATGAAGTTAAGCTTAGTACTGTACCACCACTTGGGCACTGAATTCTAATCATCAATTTAAGAGAAGAAATTTCTTAACTTTTAGTTTCATAAAGTGATAGCATAGTCTTGTAAGGGAATAGGACATACCATTTGATGTGCAAGAATCAAGCTCTCCAAGGCACATTGAATGTTTGGAGGGTTAAGATCAAGCTTCACACTCTAAACATACCTTTATCATTCAAAAATAGTGTATAGAATGTCAGAGTGGATGTTTATGGCCATGCTCTTATAGTGCTAAGTTGACAAAAAAATAAAAGTGTAAAGCAACCCTTTCTACATTCATGAATCACAACCTTGATTGATAGCTAAAACCAATACTCAAAACAGCTAATAAATCACGACTATGATTGAAGGTTTCAATCTACAATAATGAAATATTGACCACCGTTTACATTATTTCTTTTCATTTTTTTTTTAGAGTTTTGACATAAGAGGTTATGCCTATTTATTGTACATCCTTTTCTATGTGTCCACTTTGCACTACTCTAGAATCCTGCCAGGTCCTTCACTGGAACTCTGCTTTGGAGCTGCTGCTTGGACGGACTGGAGAAAAAAACTTGGAAGTCACCACTCAAAATGGGGATGAGTGCTGCTCAGGGAATGTACCCTCTGAAATGTACTCAATCTGGTACATGTTCTGTCCATAGAACATACACTGGGCGGGTCAGCAGTTGTAAAGGAGGGATCCGGATAGGGAAGAACCTAAAAACCGCTGGCTGGTCTGAATTCCAGTAAAAGGGGGAAAATGATTAGAGCTTGTTTGCACTTTGCATGCGTATGAGCATTGGGATAATTGAAGGTTGGGCAGTGCCTGAGCATCGCCACCAGTTTGCACAGACCATTTCCATGTGAAGATAAATACTCTAACCGGTGGTGGAGAATGTTGCGCACCAACAAGACTCCGTTTTACGACGATTAGCTGTGATTTGACACATCAGCTATCCAGGTGCCTCGTTGTCAGTGTTCATTGTCAGGTCATTGTTCATTGGATGCCTTAGGTTTTGTTTGCATCCACCTCAACCATTGTCAGTTTGACTGGAGTACCGTGATCTTGAAATTGCACGTCATAGACCCCCTCCCTTGCCGAGAGAAATCATATTTGATATGTTCACGGTATCTGAAATGGTATGCAATGCCCAAAACCCTCTCGCATCCTGTCATCTTCCGGAATACTGTTGGTGTGACCTTTCAAGCCATGTGGTGGCGATGCTCTAAGAACTCATTTCCATTGGAAATTGGAACCTGAGGTGTGCTCTAGCTTGAACCCGAGCTGGAAGTAAAAGGAAAAACCACAGTTAGACGCTGTGAACATTTCCGTGGTTTGTGGTCTAATTCATGTTTAGGAACTCCAAATTTGTAGTTGGAGTTTCATGGGCCTAAAAGATTGGAGGTTCGACATGGACGGATCGAGTTGCGTAATAGAAACGAGCCCAAAAGCAGATTCATGAGGGCCTCGTGGAAATAAGGACCCCTACCATGAGGGAGGAAGGTGGAGCCTATGACCCAAGATCATAACTTCTATAGAGTCCATATGAAGGAGAGGTGACAACTTTGCATTGGATGAAGGAGAACAAAGTTATTTCCCATAAATGAGACGTTGATGTGAAGTTATGATCCTTTCTTTGAAATTCTTGATGGAACATTATAATTGAAGAAAATTCAATGTTCGAGGTAATAATTGGTAACAAGAAAATACATGATTGACCAAGGTCCATCCATGCTGGTTATGTCTAGTAACCTTCTGGAGCTGCCGGCTCTCAAAGGTTACCTAGTCCATAGCCACGAGAATGGCCAGCCTAATAACTTAGCTGACGAGAATCTGTTCCGTCCGTCCATTTGAGCGGAAGGATGAATGAACGCCACGTAGGATGCCACCTGGGTTTTAATACGTTGTCACGTCATTTGATATTAGAACAGTGTATGGATTGCCGTGAAGGAGGGGAGGAGAGTGTGGGTCTTCCTCCCCGACTTTGGAGCTATGGCTATGGCGTTGATTCCTGCCCCAGCTCGCCCTCATTTCTGCCCCACCACCGCAAATCCACTGCAGCAGGACGTGTGTTTACATACGAGCAATCGCCGGCGCGATCAAGGACACCAGTGGCACAAACATTGGTGCAGGATCGACTCTCCCGTCATCTTCCGTGCAAACGTAATATCAAATCTTCTTGTAACTCTTCCAGAAGCTTCGCAAATTTCTCCGGATCTTCGGAAAGCAATACTCCTCCGTGTCAAAATAAGAGTCCACTTCAAATGTATGTATTTTTCTTCACATTTTTGTTGCCAAAAAAAAGTCGTCTCAGTACTGAAAAAATGGTCTATCTTTAATAGTACTCCGTAATATGTAGCTTTCTCATTGTACATCCCGTTTGAAGGGGGATAGGGTTCACGTTTGAAGTATAAAACATAGGACAAAAACTAGGAAAACAAATTTGCCAAAAACTAGGACTCTTATTTGAAACGTAGGGAGTACAATTCAATTGGGGTCGGGTGTTTGTGCAGGTTAGGGTTAGGGCCCAAGCGCAGAAGGGCGTTGTAATCACAGGCGGCAGCAAGGGCCTGGGATTCTCACTAGCGCGAGAGTTTCTAGCTGCAAATGAGAAGGTTGTCATCTGCGGTCGCAATGAAGAGCAACTCGGTGCTGCCATTGCTTCCCTGCAGACAGAATTTGGCTCTGATTCTTCCATTCAGGGCGTGCGGTGTGACGTCTCCAGTGCTTCGGATGTCGCTGCCTTGGCGTCTTTCGCAGTGGACACCCTGGGCACCGTTCATTTCTGGATCAACAATGCTGGTTCGTACATCTCTCGACCTAATTCTCATCCCATTAGGATTCCAATGCACCAAAGAATGTGTTATTTGCATACCATATGCAAAAGTTGCAAGGGCTCAAAGTTTTATTGGTAGATATCTAAAACTGACGATGAAGTGGTGTACACTTTCAAAATCAATGTGTAC
Source organism: Pohlia nutans (assembly GCA_022496805.1). NCBI lineage: Eukaryota > Viridiplantae > Streptophyta > Bryopsida > Bryales > Mniaceae > Pohlia > Pohlia nutans. The sequence continues at coordinate 9,251,934 of CM040092.1, read as the reverse complement.
ACTTTGTGCAAGATTGTAGAATGTTGCGTTTAGTTAGGTGTTGTGATTATGTTAGGGTTAGAGGTGTCACAGAAAACCAAAGAGGATTCCAATGCACCAAAGAATACATGATTTGGATACCATATGCAAAAGTTGCAAGGGTTCAAAGTTTTATAGGTAGATATCTAAAACTGACAATGAGGCGGTGTACACTTTCAAAATCAATGTGTACAAGATTGTAGAGTGTCGCATTTAGTGAGGTGTTGCAATTATAATGGTCAATTTTTACATATGTTTTTAGAAAAGCAGAGAGGATTCCAATGCACCAAAGAATGCATTACTTGGATACCATGAGCAAAAGTTACAAAGGTTCAAAGTTTTATTCGTAGATATGTAAAATTGACGATGAGGTGGTGTACACGTTCAAAATCAATGTGTACACATTGTGCAAGATCATTGTAGAGTGTCGCGTTTAGTTAGATAGTGTGATTATATTAGGGTTGGGGGTGTCAAAGAGCTCTTAGGTTTCTAGTGCAAGATTTCTCTCTTTCTTGCTATTTTGGGCTCTGTGCAATTCTAAGCTCAGCATCTTGACTACCCATCGTGTAGAGTTTTGAAATTACCTTAGAAGATCACCATTTCTTGCATAACATAAAGCTCACTCTGACACCCCAATCACACCTCCTATTGTTCATAGCTCAAGAATATAACCACATAACCACATCTAAAAGCATCATTAGAATGTTCAATTTTTATTTTATTTCATATATTCTTGTTAGCAATCAAAGAGGGTTTTATGCACCAAAGAATGTGTTATTCCATGACGGGTAAACTCAGAGAGGGTTTTATCCAAGAAACTTATAAAGGAAAATAGTCGTCGTCGTTAGCTTTTCAATAGCATCCTTTCAATAATATTAATACCTTTTTAATAATATCATAATAATAATAATATTGAAAGGATACCATTGTGTTGTGTTATGAAAAGAAACAATAAATAGGTACAAGTAAATTCCAAAGAGCATGATAGGTTATGACTTTCATTTTGTAGACGGTTGTGCTTACCATCCCATAGCCCTAGTTTGGGTGCAAATGTGATAAGGGTTCAAAGTTTTAGTAGTAGATGTCCTAAAATCAACACGAATTCCTTATGTTACAGATGTGTACATTCTCAAAATCTGAACATACTCATCATGCAAGATTTTAGGGTGCTGCATGAAGTTGTATTGTACTCCTTTGTACTATATATGTATATGTATACATACATGTATGTATGTAGTGCTCATTTTAGATGGTGAGCAATACTTGTATACTCCTGTGTTTAAGAAATCAGGACTTTAAATTGGGATAGATTTTAAGTCCAAATCATGACTTTTTAGTGGGATGGAGAGAGTACAGATGGTAACCCAGGAGGGTTGAGGGTGTTGGGTTACAGGAGAAGTGACAAGTAAGAAGTTGCTGGCGGATGTGGATGCCGCGGAGATCGTGAGAGTGAGCGGAACGAACGTGGTGGGGTCGTTGTTGTGCTGTAGAGAGGCCATTCGTCTGATGCGCTTACAGGAGCCCAGTTCCCAGCCCATGTACCATATCTTCAACATGGGCTTTTCACGATGGGGTGCCAGTTTCACCAAATCAGCATGCACACATAAGTCCACCAAGGTGGCCTTGACTCAGCTTACACGTTCGCTCAGTGAGGAGCTTCAAGCAGCTGGTAATCATGTCTCCCTCTGTGTACTCCCTCTGTCCGGAAATAACTGTCCTAGTTTTTGGTGTGTTTCAATCTAACGCTTCTTTTTCCCCCAAAAAACCGTCTTAGTACTTGAAAAATGGTCTATCTTTAATAGTACTATGTAGTTTTTGTGTCACTCTCATTGTCGCCCCCGTTTGAAGTGGATAGGGCTCACATTTGAAGTATAAAATATAGGACAAATTGATTGAAAAAAATTGCTAGAAAATAGGAGAATTATTTCCGGACAAAGAGTATCAGTTTTTGTTGACGTGCCTTGTGTGTCAGAAATCATCTTTTGTCATTGAAAATGGCTAGTTTGTACTCCCTTTTGTTCGGAAATAACTGTCCCTAGTTTTTGGCGTGTTTTAACTTACAAAAGTTGTCTCAGTACTTGAAAAATGGCTTCTCTTTAATCATGGTATGTAGTTTTTGTGTCATTCTCATTGTCTGCTCCATTTGAAGTGGACAAGGCTCATGTTTGAAGTATAAAACATAGGAAAAATATTGCAAAAAAAACAAAATGTCAAAAACTAGGACAATTATTTTCGGACATAGGGAGTACTATAGAGGACCTGGAAGACGAAATCCAATAGTACTCGAAAAATGTGTCTTTAATAATAGTATGTAGTTTTTGTGTCACTCTCGTTGTCCGCCTTGTTTGAAGTGGACATGGCTCACGTTTGAAGTATAAAGCATACGACAAATTGATTGCCAAAGAAAAAAACATGCATTTCATCCAGGGTTGTGCGTAGCATCGCGTAGCTCTAGTTGTCTATGTATTCTGTAGCCTTTCTAACTGTGGAAACCTGGATGTGTTGAATCATGTGCAGGTCTAAGTAGCATTGGAGTGCACAATCTTTCACCAGGTATGGTCCTTACAGATCTGTTATTGAAGGACTCCACCCCTGTGGCGCGCCGGTTCTTCAACACATTGGCTGAGGAACCCGAGACTGTGGCGAAGGACCTCGTTCCGCGAATTCTTGCCACCCGGGGGACCGGGCAGAGCATTGAATGCTTGTCGCCTGCCTCAGCCATTTTCAAAGTTGCAACCGGGTTTCCCCAGATCATTTCAGGTGGGCGCTTTTTTGACAAGGATGGCAATCGTGTGAGGGTCAGTGGGAGCCGTTACCAAGACAATGGTGTGAAGTTGATGTAACTTAGATTTAACCCCTAAAAGACCAAGAAGTCCAAATTGGGCCTCGTATTTTTTTAGCAGTTTTGAGTAGGTTCTATGTGGACTTCCTTTTGTTCAAATTTGTTCAAATTTGGACCATCATATGCATTATTCTTCACTAATTCTAGTGATACAAAATTTAGTCTTGTCTAAATTATATATTTTGCAATATGTTTAATTGAATTTATCATTTTAAAACCATGAATCCTTGGTCCTTTAGGGCTAAAATGAACATGGTAGCTTGTGCTCTTGGTTTTTTTATACATAGATTAGTTCCGGGTGGGTGTGTTGTATATCATGCCATTCACTGCACAGAACAAGGCTCTGTGTGGGATAGCATATCCCAAGTGTCCTAATTACAAGTCAGATTCGAACATCGAGTTTCCATGTCAGATTTTGAGGGTCCACATCACTTTAAATCAATCACAAGATGACATGGCACTTTCAAACAAAAATGAATTATCTCAGTAGGTGAGTCAAATGGCACCACTTTGCATTCATTGCCTAAATGCCCAAGACTTGGTGAGTGCAATTTGTCACGTAGGACAAGTGTGTACAATGAACTTTGACACTGTTCTGAGTGAGAAGCGACGCCTTTGCTAGTAGCGTTGTGTATAGTTTGTATAATGATTATTCCATCATAATAATAATCATGGAGTAAATTTAGAAGAAGTAATTGTGGAAGATGGGGTTTTTGACAAGAGTTTCCTAGTACCTGAACATGAAAGAACAAGTTTGATAATATCCTTGATTGGGTTTCTTCGTGGCCTTAACCCTTCAGTGCCTAGCTGATCACATTTTGATCACTGATGTGTCGGAAACGCAAATAATGGGAAATCCGTGAAGAATTGGATTTTTAGTTGTGAAGTTTGGAGTTGAAGATTTATAATTCACATTATTTAAAAAAAAGAAATTTTCGATTCGGAGCTATGTAACTATCAAAATACCTATGTACAAAACGTCAAAATATTACAACTACTTGAAAGTTTGTACAATAAATACTTGTAAAGACAACACCATGTACTATGTGGTATTTCTCGTAATTGGAAGCTTTTTACTTCTTTATTTCTCTAAATATGTTCTTTTAGAAGAAGTGTGTATATTTCTATGTGTTGATTTTCATTGATTCATTGCATACATCATGAATACTTTAACCTATAACTACCTAACCAGCCGTTTTTTGATTGATGTACTTTCTGTTTTCGTTTTGTCTTCCATCATGCACTTTTTGCAAGTCAAAAAAATACTAAAAAATTCTATGGCAAGATAGCTTCATGCATGTGTGATTCGATTAGAAAGGAGATGATTTGTGAAAAAATTATGCCTCATTTCATGTTGCACTGATTCACCAAAAATTTCTAAGATTTTGGTCTAAACGTGTTCTTGAAAAAATAAACTCATAAAATTACACAACCAAAAAATCTCCAAAAATCACTGCACTTAGAGTATTACATTTCAACCCATCACAACAAATTGCATTCACAGATTGTCAATGTTTTATTGGTGATTGAATTAAAAAATAATTTTGAATTTCAAGTTTCAAAATTTATACAAAAATATTGGTGATAGCAATCGCAGATCTAACCGTATGGATAGAATCTAAAATTTATAATGTAGAAATTTTATTCATACATCAAGTTCAAAATATCCCATTTAGTTACATTTTATAATGCATCTTTGCAAAATTGCCGAATGGGGTGAGGGATGAGGACATTTAGGGGTTAATATAAGAATGGGTGCTTGAATGTATATTTAGTGTATGTGTTGTTTCACAAAATCATTGGAAATTCTTCTTGCATGGTGTTAGATATAGCTATGGATTCTTTAGAGAGCTGATAAGTTGAGTATTAGTTGAACCTCAAATTTACTATTTATAGAAATTTATTGTAGATTTTGTTTATCCTAGAAGTAACACACCCTTGATTCAATCCAACATATGGTGCAAATACAACTTATAATAACATTCATCGGTTGAACGTAAACTATTTTTGGCAACATACATTGTGTATAGATTAATTTTAGAATGATATAGTTAAAATCTATTATAAGATATAATATTGTACAGAGTAGCCACTTTATAAATCCAAGTTTTAAGGCAGTTTTCCAGAACAAAACGTAGGCACCAAGGGGTTAATTGGACATTGATCCCTTGTCCTGAAAACTCCTGTACACCTTATATGTTGACAAAGCCGCATTCACTTGCACTTCAGTTTATAAAAAAATAAATTTACTACTACACTTTCCTTTTTGTCTTCAAATCCTTTTCAAATGAGTGGATTGTCTTTCTCTTGATCCCTCAACTAATTCTCCTTGCAATCAACTTGCAATAGATATCAAACCCTATTACTTTTTTCACGGGTTTTTTTACAGCTCTGTAACTCTACACTTTAACAGAGTGCATTTCGACATTTGATCATTTAATTACTACTACAATGTTGTTATTTGTGTTTTTGTTGTTTGAAATTTCAGTTGGATTCCTCATGAGAGTTAGATTCCTCATGAGAGGGGAGAGGGTTGCGTCAGCCAAGGAGGTAGTGTAAGACAAAGGCGACAGGCGCAAGGCCTAGTAGCAAGTTGCCAGATGGACCCGCACCCGTTGAAAAAGTAGATTAATATCATATAGTTCGATGAACTCTATCAAATATTAAACCGATAAGAACAAATACTACACTTGATCTTAGCCAAAAGGCCAAGAAAGGGAAGAAGGGAGACTGCCTTGATAAACTCAGTTTTTTGAGTACTTTTGAAGCACCTCGTGTGAGTGAAACTTTGTCAATTTTGACGCATTTGGAGTGAAAAGTTTTGAGGGTGGTGTTGAATTGAAGCTATGGAAGGTTTTGAGTGAGTATAGAGAGGTTGTGAGGCACTATAAGGTCAATTTCTAAGGAGAAAGTTGAATGTTGCTCTTTTGCAAAAAAATGATTGCAGTAGACGGAAGTAGCGCGAGCTACTAGTTTGTCACAGTCTATGATGAATAGGATTAGAAAAAATGCTTTCAGAGCATAAACATGCCAAAAGGAGGGCATCCAAAGGCTCTAACAAAGTATGAGAAGCGTTATGTAGTACATCCAGTCACCATAGGGGAGTCAGAAAACGCGATGGAGGCAACAAAACCAGTGAAGAATGAGACATAAATAGAGGTTTGTGTTGAAACAATGAAAAATGCCTTGAAAGAAGTAGGTTTAGGATCAATATAAAAGGTTTTTAAGCCAACTTTGTCTCTTAAGAACATGAATGATAGATGGGATTTGCTAGAGCACACAAAGATTGGACAATTAGTGATTGGGAGAGGGTTACTTTTAGTAATGAGACAAAGGTCGATCGTTTCAATTCTGATGGGAGAACTTGGTGTTGGGTTCGTGATAAAAAGAGCCTTTCAGCTTGTGTTGTTAAACAAACAATGAAACATGGTAGAGGTTCAATCATGTTTTGGAGTTGTTTAACATCAAAAGGAGTAAGTACTGTGTGCAAGATAGATGGGAGGATGAAGGCTACAGATTATTTGAAATTGTTGCAAGAGGAATTGTTTTTTACATTGGTTGATTGACTTTGATACAAATGAAGTCATTTTTTAGCAAGACAATGCTCTTATGCACACAACTAGAATTATTAAGGAATGGCTTTGGAAGCAACCTTATGATGTTATGGAGTGGCCTACACAATCTCTTGATCTCAATTCCATTGAATAAGTGTGGACCTCTTTAAAACGACGATTGAATTCCTATCTTACTACTCCAATGAATCTTTATGAGTTGTGGAATCGTGTGCAAGATGTCTGCCCTTGCATTAGTGTAGATGAGTGTTGGAACTTGTATGCTAGCATGCCTGCTCGAATTGCAGCTATTTTGAATGCAAAAGGAAGGTGGACAAAATTTTGAGTGCTTTGTAAAAAGTGCTCAAAAAACTGAGTCAATGTACAGTACCCACCAACAAGTTTACTATTTTCAAACTGTGAATACCACTCAAAATGAAGTGCAACTTTAATTGATTATATCTTGCAGTTCCGATCTCCAAACTTCATAAAAGTGCCACCTGTATGTGCAAGAACCAGTTAACTAATTGAAGCCATCTATCTAGGAAAAATCAAATTGCTTTGATTGCTGTTCAAGTCGTGTTTGAAGCTCCTAGGCTGTGAAGGCAACGTCAACGCTGCTTGCGCCAACACAATTCAAATTTTTTCAATTAAAGCTTCATATATGGAGCTATGGCAACCTCTCTGTGCAAAACATGCTTGGGCCAAACAATGTGGTAGCTTGTAGATACATTGTGTGTGTGTTTTGGTGAGTATGTGCACTTATAGAGACAAAAACATATTGTGTGAGATTGCAAGTGTTCTTGATTAAGACAAGCGAGTTCAGTGATAGTGTAAGGTGTATTTTAGAGCTATAAAAATTAGACTATTGAGTGAGGCTGAGAGAGGGTTGATCGTTGGAATGCGTAGTAATGGCATATCAACCCATCATATTGCAACAATGTTAGGAATGACGTAGTCTACAATCTTTACTGTTTGAAAGAATTTTCAAAATCGTGGAACATTACAATCGCTAAAATCAAGCGGTAGGCCTTCGAAGCTCAATATGTGTGACAAGAGGAAGCTCAGCCGCACTCTTACACAAAATCGATGTCTACCGCTTGACGCAATTAGAGAACAAATGCGTGTGAAGGTTTCTCCCACCACATTAAGGAAGGCGATTAAGAGTATTGGATTTTGTAACTGGGTTGTTGCAAAGAAGCCACATTACAAACATTTTGAAGCCTCAAAAGGGCTGGGAATTTGGCCAAAGATGCTATGAAGAAAAATTATTTAAAGATTTTAAAAAAATATAAAAAATATAAAATAAAAAAATCAAATCCGACGTGGCCAAATGAGCCCAAAATTTAGTGAGGACAAAATTTAATATTGAAAACTAATTTAATAATGGTTTTTTTTTTTTTTTTTTTTGCTCGGATTTTTATATATATATAAAATTGTGCATGAAGGTGTTGGTTGCACTCACTGTTGTTTGGAGATTTTAGAATCTTTCTAATGTTTCTTATTCACAAAGTAGAAAGGTTGGCATTTGCCAAAGAACAATGGAACTGGATGGCATTTGACTGGAAGAATGTGATATAGACAGAGGAATCTTCATTCGAGACCAAAAAAAGATCAAGGCAAATGAAGGTATAGTGACAGTCACACAAACATTACTCTTAGAATTGTTTAGCACCGTCTTTTAAATCTAATTGTTCATCAGTGATGGTATGGGGTGCGTTCACCAGTTTCGATAAGTGCCCCCTCGTTATAATGCTACTTGATAGACGAAGTAGGGACTCTGTTGATGTAGTCTATGAAAGTCGATTGAGTGGCTTCTACCTTCTCTATAATTATCCTGAGACGTTTATGCTCATGGAAGATGGCGCTCCGGTGTACCGTAGCAAAGAGTCAAGTGATTGGAGGCAAGCACATGGCATGAGGAAGCTTTTGTGGCCTATAAACTCTATTGACTTAAACCCTATTGGAAACCTATAGAAGATTGTGAAAGACACTGTCCAAAATGAAGTGCTACCTCAAAACAAAGAAGAATTAGTCAAAAACATTCAATGGGTATAGAAAGAAGTGTCTTTAGAGATGATTGAAGCTCTCCTTGCTAGCATGCCTTACCGTATGAAGGCCGTAATCAAAGCTAATGGTATTAGCACTAGAGGGTAGATAGTTTGTCATAAAAAGCTATATTTATATATGACTTCACAATATTTTTTTAAATGCTTAATACATCAGTAAAGTGGACTTGATTAACCCTAATCGCACTTTTATGGTTTGTGATTTGCACCATTTTTGAGCATGTGGTGGCAATTCGAAATTAGAGGTATGCGCTCTGTTCTGTAAATTGAATGCTCTGAACGTAAACTTGTTGGTGGTTACTGTATATACCCAATTTCGAAATCTTGTATCTCACAATGAGTTAACCCCTAAAAGACCAAGTGTCCTAACTAGGACATTTAGAGAACCGGGTAGGTTCCGGTGAACAGATTTTTAATCGAATTTTGAAGGAAATTTAATAGTGGATTCTCCAATGTGCCACGAAAATGGGGATTATTTTTATTTTTTTTGAATTCCGGCACCATATGTGGAAGTTATGAGGGGAAATGTGTTTTTTTCGGGAGAAAGTGCAACGGGGTAGTAGAGAAATAGTTATACTTTGGGGGGGGGGGGGCAACGAGTTAGGTGGATTGTGGAAAATGGGGTGGACTGTGGGAGGTAGAAGACCACTCCATTTTCCACACTCATTAAGAAGTTCAAAAATAATATTTTTTAAAGTTAAAATTTAAAATTTTCATAATTTAAAATTATTGTTTTAACCCTTAAGTGCCGAGGCGACCCAAAAGTGGTTGTTCCATAAATAGAAAGTGTTGTAAAATGAGCTAGGAGTGTCCAAATTGAATGTTTCTTGGGCCTAACCTATTTAGAATCAAATTTCCTATAAGAATATGTCATTAGATCACTAAAAATGTGTTCACAAAAATTCAAAAAAAAGTAAAGAACGTTGGGTGGTGTAGAGGTTAGATCAATTTACAAAAGTATCAAATTTGTAAATGTGTGAAAAAATGCATGATAAAGTATATATTTTGTATGGACGTACAAAGATAGATTATAAATTATGAATTTTAGATCAAATCTATGCAAATGGATTCCTCAAATTCATCATATACAATTATATATAATACCTAACTAATAAACTTCCAAAATTCAAAAAAAATACAAAATTGATTATTTATCTTTGAATTTTGGTATGATTGGCTAAAAGCACAAGGTTAATTAGATGCTTAAATACCCATTGGAATTCGTTTCATTTAAACAATTAATTTTGAACCGTTCTTTTGTAGTGTCATTTAAATTGACATTTTGACAAATTATAAGCTCTAAATGTTGGCAACTTCTATTCATGTGATGAACATTTATAACTTTAAGTAATAATAATTTAATTCAACAAAAAATATTGAATAATGTATTTTTTATGAATATTCAAAGTTTTAAAATAAAAAATTATGTATAAATAATCTAAATGGTTTAAATGGTATTCAACCATATAAATGAAATTTAGAGATTACACATTACAACTCTCATATTTTACAAATTTCAAAAAATTCATATAAAACACATATTATAACATATTTAATTTGTAGCAAAAACCCTCAAGAATTTAAGGGTTAAACTGAAAATTATTATTTTTAATTGAAACTTATTATTTTTAATTATCATTATTTATTAATAATATTATTATTATTTAAAAATTCAAATTAAAAAATTAAAAATATATATTTAAAAAATTTAAACAAAAAAACAAATCATCCAATGAAAGACTGCCACGTGGCAGTTCACCTTGAGAGTTAGTGGAATCATGAACATTGGAATGGGTTGGGTGAGGTAGCACTTCGATTCCCTTCCTCTACCCTTTATTTCCCTCCTAACCCCCAAAATTCTTAAAAAATATGTTATGTCATCTAAAACTTGGAGATTTATTAAAAAAAATCGCCATTCTATAGAAGGTGGAATGTACTTATGTTTCACCGCTCGGATTCATATTTTAAATAACAAAAGTTGAAAATATTGCAATTCCAAAAACAAAGAGTCTTTTTTAAACTTTTAAACCCCAAACAAGTGCAGGGTGTTCTTCAACATCCTAAACATCTCCAAATGCAACGAAAATTGGTACACAACTAAGTAACATCATATAGAATGTGAAAGTGAAATGCGACAGGTTTCAATAGTGAGGTTCTTTTGATGTAATGACGGTCAAACGCATCTAAAAATTTTGGGCATGTGTTTTTTTGGGGTGATTTTTTTCATCAAACGCAATTATCATGCAATTTGTGCAATCAAAATCAACGAAATTTAGGACAAGATCTTACAATTAGAAAATAAAAAATGACATTTTTTGGGAATATTTGCATGGGGGAGTAAAAATGGCAGCATTGGAGTGTTTTCGGAGGAAAAACACTCCAATCCTTTTGGGGTTAACATTTTTTATCACTTAGATGGTGTTCATTACTTCATGCTGTTGTATAGAAAGTTTTTGAATTTGGTCATTTATTCTCATGGAATTCTCAATCCCATGGCACTGACTCAAACACAGACTCAGTTTTTTGAGTGACTGTATATCAGACTTTCCCATGCGGAGCTTTCACAGAGAGCTATAGTTATTCCATACTACTACTACTGCATTACTTCTGAATTTCCACGCATTGAAACACAACCGTATTCGTAACACTCGTGTGAGCTTCCTCAGTAAATCCAAACTGTCAGCTTTACGAAAATCGAGCACCAGATTTAAGCATCTCTTTCAGCCAAATACGAACATGCATCACGTGACACCGAAGGAGAACACTCTTATACTTTGAAGGAATTCAAGTTCAGCTTCCCTTTTAGCTACTGAAAAGAAAAGAGCACAACTCAAAATCACTAATGTAATAAACCTGTTATACTCAGAATACGCTACAGCTTAGTGGTGGGACGAGCAAGACCCATGCCAGTTCCACTTCCCACATGTTTGAAGGAGGTGGCTTCCAGGTTGTCGTCGTGTCCAGAGAACCCTGTTCCTCCTTTCTCCAAAGTGATCAAGTTCTTCGATTTACAAGACTTGTTACAAGCCAGGCACTCCTTGCCTGGCGCAATAAACTGGTCTGCACATTTTTTGCAGAAGACGTGTCCGCACGAGCTGATCGCTACCAGAGTTAACGTGTTCGTGAGGGTGACGGAGCATGATGGACAGATGAATTTGGAACCGTCCAAATCCACTTCCTTCTTTTCCCTGTGAGGAACGTCAGTGAAGATGATGGGAAACAAGTCCTTCAGTTTCAGCTTCTCGTTGCCTTCAGGGCAGCATGTGTCGGTCGAGGGGGCTGCCACCCGTTCCACTGCTCCTGGTGTGGCTGATGGCAACCAAAAGGCCTTCATCGTTCGTAGTGCTTCCTCCTCATACGAGGTCACCCTCACACTGTTCGCCCCATGAAAGATGTGACGATCGTCCGGATTGCCAGTCACTTGCTGGTGTGGCACTGCCGAATTGTTCTGTCTGTCAAACGCATCCAGCTCTCGTTGCTTGTCCGCGGCAATTTTCTCCAAATGGTCCACCTTATCGCTCTTCTCTTGGGTTGAATATGATGCTAGCTTCCTGACATCACAAGCCAACGAAACAGAGTTCAGAAAAGAAAATGCATGCTCTGTAAGTTTCAATCAATAACTCATTATCCAAATTGGAGAATTATTATCCCACAAAGATTGGTCCTCAAACACAATATCTAAGATACACACTCAATCATTACCTTCCATTACAAGTAATTATGGTGTGGCACTACAATGCAGCATTAATCGCAATACTGGTACAATATATAGGAAAATGAGGCAACTCACGATTTAGGGTTTTGGGTCTTTGTGAACGGCAACAATGCACGTGCCAGTGAATTCTATAAACCGACTTATGAGTCGAATGTTGAGGACATCCGAAAGACGCAAACATGAGCTATGAAAAGATGAAAAAACTCACCTTTTAATGTCCTTCTTCTGCGCCAGCAAGCACTCGAAGATGCATTCTTTGCAAAACAGATGGCCCTTGCTACAGCTCAAGGGATCGATGATAGGCTGCAGGCATATGCAGCACGAGTCAAAGGGCTTTATAGAGTCTTTCCCCAATCGCTCCTTCTGCGTGCCATAGCCTAGCTTCTTCCTCTCGTCGTACGTGAAGAATGCGAGATCATTGTTGTTCTTGGAGTGGCGCTGTGGCATTCTCGTAACCTAACCTTCACTTGTTCTAAAGTATCGTTACCCCAGCTAATCAAAATAGCACTCAAAAACTGAACGCTACTGTTCTATTAACGATAAAGTAGACTCCTCAAATTAAAACCACCAGATATATTGTACCTAAAAGAAAGCGCAACCTTAAGAGCAAAACCCTAAAAACCGGAAGAGACTTTAGAACCGCCTAAAAGCGACCACATCCAGCAGCGAGTAAGAGCCTTCGCACTAACAAGCTCGCTAATTAGCATGATTCTCAGAAGCAAAACACCCTCAACTCAATGCGCACTAACTCACAATCAACTTTTTACGACAAAAACGGAAACCCGCAAAACCGCTCTATTCTGATTCCTGCCGCAACAACACCGGCGCTTTCCTGATGAAAAAATTTAAGCACCCCGCGAATTCTGAACCCGTCTCTCTCGCAGCACATGCGCTTACCCCAAACCCCGGAAAACCCTGGTAAACAGTAACAAACGCTATAACCCACCAAAAGACTCGAAGAGACCACCGCTCGGACCGCTTTGAACCGCAAAAACGACACACAAAGTGGCTCTCACGCAGTTAGATCGACAAACGCAAAAACGAAGCGCAAAACAAAAATCCGCGACAGAAGCGAGCGAGCGAGACGAAGAGGAACTAGGAGCTTCCTTTCCTTTGTGCCTGCTGGGGGTCCAGTGGGTCGGCAGAGGAGGTAGGTCCGTACGAACGAGGTCGGTGGGTATTGGGGAGGTACCGGTAGGAGGGTAGGTAGGTATGGAATATTTATCATCCAGTATTTTCCGTTCGTTGTTTTGTTGTTTATTAGTATGGAGACTGTTGCTTGTAGTTTGTTCTTTGCCTATTTCAGAAGCCGCCAACTCAAGGGTGGCGGAACCTTATTTTTTAAATTCTTTTTGGGGTAATTTTTTTATTTCATGGGCAATAGAGTTAACCAAAAAGAGTGTTTGAAAGTAGAAAGAAACCTTCAACTCACCTTAAATTCATTTTCAGTTCCAAAAGAGAGCAAAATTAGTCTATGGTGAGTTGGAGAATAATTTAAAACAAGGCCCTGTACAGCCTGTGGGAGTGGAACTCGTGACCTCTCCAATACTAGAAGAGAGTTCTCACAAGTTCTCCCAAGCGTGAAGGGCTATTCATGAAGGGACTTAGGAATTGTTCACACACAAGCCGTGTCAAATATTGATATTATTGGAGCAGAGACTTTGCATAGACTCAACAGAAGTCCCTTGTTCTTTTTTGTTAACTCAAATGTAGCATTGCACCATGCATGCAATGGAGAGTGGTCTCTCTACATTTAACCCTTAAAGGACCAAACAAGTCTCATGGGCTTAGGGCCACTTCACACTACGCTTGAAAGTCAAGAGTAGACCTATCAAATTCCACCAATCAGATTGCAAGACAACCGTCAATTTGCACATAATATTCGGCACCTTTAAATTTTCAAAAATCATATTCGGTTTGTGGCCTATTTTATGTATGTCATTATGATTTTATATTATATATATATATATATATACATATATATATATATATATACATATATATATATATACATATATATATATATATATACATATATATTTTTTTTTAATGGATCTTTTCACATGATTATAAAATTTCCCGAGGAAGTCACTGTCAAAAATCTAAATAACCATGAGAGAACAACTATAGGGTGTCAAAACCAATTTAAGAATATTTTATGAATATTCTTAGAATATACCATGAAAATACCCTAAATATTATAAATAGTAAAATATTCCAATTAATTAATAGCACCCATTAAATACCCTATGTCCACTCATGTATCCCAAAATTCACACTAAGTGACTTCCCCGAGTAAAATCTATGTTTATTGAGTGCCCAAATTTTATGCTATTCTAACTTTTGAGTCAAAAGTTGTAAGATTATTTTGTTTGTAAAATTAAATCAGGCAACTAATAATTTTTTAAATTAAAAAAAAAAAAAAGTTGAATAGATGTATATATCTATATAGAAGCTTTAAGTACTACGCCCATAACGGGCACTAGGCAAAAAATTTGAAACAACGTGTGGGAAAAATATAGGGTATTTTTTATTCGTATGAGCAGTTTTTGAAAAACGTTAGAAATAAAGAAGGGCTTGGACGATCTAGAAAAGGATTTTTAAAATATTAGCCTCATTTCATATAGACAATTTTATTTTTATCATTTTCCTAAGATAACATATAATAAATGTTTTTTTGTTTAATTTTGTTTATAGGTTGTGTTAAATATCACTACTATGTGGGTTTCGGATGAAAAAAGGTATGTTTATCGTTGGAATTTGTTGAGGAGGTCTGGATGACGGGGTTGTAGAGAGGAAAAGGTGGGACTTTTCCTCAACGAGGTGGATCTCCATTGCTTTGAAATTCTATCCTATCGTTTCTTGTTGGCACATTTGTTCTCCCTCAAATTTTCAGATGTTTCTCTCTATTTCAGGGTCAGAGTTCTCTTCATGTTTTTTGTGAAGCGTGCGGCAATGCAAATTTGCATTGCAATTCCTAAAATTCTAACTATTATATGGTACCCTAAAATAGGAAGTTTTAGATTTTAAAGGAACTAAAGGGTATATTAAAATAATGATATTTGGGTTTTTTCTACCTAAAGGGTATCAACAAAAAAATAGATATAATGCCCCACACTTAAATACATGTTGGTCATACGTGTATACACAAATTAATAGTAAGTGCCCACCCCAAGGTACTAAGCCCATTTCAATTCATGATTGAAGTGAAATCTACAAGAATTTTTATATTGTTGGCAATCAAGGAAAAATAACATGTTATGTTCATTTTCAACTCAGTTTTCATAATTATTCAAAATAAAATATTCCATAGGATGTAGAATGTTTGCTACAACATTATTAGCAGTAGAATTGACATTTCTCAATTCCATGGAAAAGCTTCATTATGTATCTATTACTCTTTAATATTTTTTTCAATATTATCTTGCACTTGAGCTTCTTTTCATTTTTTATTTTTTATTTATTTTTTAACTCATTTATGTTCAATTTGAAAATTTGAAACCCTCACATATGTTTCTTTATACAAAATTTCAAAGTTGATTAATGTAGTCTAACTAGTCATCAAAATAACTGTTATTTCCACTTAAAATGTTGTACTCTTTCAATCTATGTAATAGTTTTGTGTAAAAATTTCAATGCTCACATATACCAGATAGTTTAAAATAAGATCATGAGGTTGAGTTTATTTATTTTTTAAATTGATCTTTTTGCACTAAAATAATCGATTTTAAAGTTGGGATCATATATCTAATTATTGCACCAACTAATTTTCGTTTTTAGGCTTGAAAAAGTCTCGGTCAGATTTTATTATCGTACCACCTATATTCAGGGATTTTTCCACAAATTTTAATTTTTCAAACACACGGCACCAATGTAACAAATATTGTACCACTTTCATCTAGATTTTACATGACGTTGTAATAATTAAATGAAATTTACTTAAATAGATGAAAATAGATGAAAATGTGTCAACATGGATGAATATATTGGCAATTAAGGAATGGGTTATTGGTCCAAATTTAGATATTTCTAAAAAAAGTTATTTCGCGCTATATTTTGCCACCTAAAAAAGGCAGTGTATATTCACTAGGTTTTCAACCATTTACCTAAAATCTACAATTATTACATCTAACTATGTGGCTATTTTAATGTACGTTTAAATATTAAAAAAGTTATGATAATATTTCATTTGTAGCATATTGGTTTTTATTATTACCAAAAAACATAGATCTTCGTGTGTAACTAAATTAGCTGAGCTTACTGTTAAATCTACCGTATTGTAGAGAAAATAGATAAATTACCCAAATGTGTCACAACCCTGGTCACAACAATACCTTTTTGTGCAATTGAATACTGATTTGATTCCAAATTTTCATCTCACCTTGTACAATTTTATTTCAAGTGGTAATTGTGTTATAGAGAAATGTGAAAGAATTTTTTGTGTAAAAGACAAACAAAGAATTTTCATCATCTTTTCTTTTTTCTATCTCTTTTGTTTCCTCTTTTGAATCCTCAGTTTTCAACTTCTTTGAATCTTCTTTGTCTCTAAACCTCTCTAATAAAATAACCTTATTACATAAAAAATTTACTAGATATCACATAAGGTCTAGAAGAATGGTCTTTACATTGTGGAAAAAAAGAAAAGAGGGGGGGGGGGGGGGGGGGGGGGGGTGTTATAAAAGGCCACTGGCCACTTATCAACAACATCACTAGCCCTTCTTGAGTGTCAATATGAGTGTCAAAACTCTTTACAAAATAATCCGCTTACAAAAAGATAATCAACACACAAAAAACAACCAATCAAAGTGTGGATTATCAAAATGAGGTTTAAAACCCACTTCTTACGAGGCCATGGATTATTACATATCTGCCACCTTGAACCCTCCTTCTCTTTAATGCTGCAACTTTTGGAAATGTAATCACGTTGTAAAAACAAGAAATCGCATTCACTAACTACGGTAAACCACTTACTTTGCTCCTTTGCCGCTTCATCATAGGAAAACCCTTGCTCGACCATTGTTATGTTTATTTGTGTTCATACTAATGGTTAGAACACATAATCATAACTATTTACAACCACCAATTGCAGTCTTTCAATGAATGAGGGCGAGAATCCAGGAAGAGATAATCGTTCAAAGGATTATAATTGTGGATTTTAGGTTTGACCCCTTAATGGTTTTTTTCTAGTCTGGACGTCTAGCTAATTTTCTTTTCTTTTTGTTTTTCCATTGGTAGATCGACACACACTATAGAATGTAGCCAAGTAAGAATAAAATGGATAAAAACATTCATCTATATATGCACATCCATAAAATTATCTATTTGAAGGCACTTCCATCCAAATAGTGGCAATTTTAGTACTCCCTCTTTACCAAATTAAGCTTCTTGATTCCCTTGTTGATTTGTCCCATTTAAAGGTTCATGTTTGCTCAAACTACTATTCCTGTTGGTTTAAGGTCTACACCATTGTGCTCAGGGATCACACCATTGGAGGAGTTAAGTCATTTATTTTCAGGGTACATGAAACTTAATATGGGACATAGGAGTATTTTTTTAGAATACTTTGGCGATTTCATGTTTTATTTAATTTAATTTTGAAAGTAGAAGTAGCCACTCCCAAAAATCAGGTAAGATTCTGACAAATATTCGCCATGAAAAATTTGGCTGCCTACAGTATTTGAATCATGTCTGTGAAGACATTGAAATGCATGGAAGCTGCAAGGCTTGCTTCCTTGAAATTCCAAAGCACCCCGCCCATTGTGTTGTACTCCGTACTGTATTGCATTGTCTTGCGTGAGTGTTTTTTTGGGGGGGGGGGATTTCAGCAGATCTGTGTACAAATTCTCTCCAAATTGGCACTTTAGAGATGAAAGTTTGAGAAGTGTGCCAAAAGCGTAAAACCAATGATTTTTGTCCTGTGATGCTCATTTAGTATGAAATCTAGTACAGTATTTCAGTTCTATAAAAGAATCCAATAGAAGAAGAAGAATAACTCCGGTCTGATGGCCCATTCCCACCAAGAAGCTCTAGCATTTGCGCCCTGACTTTAAGGGGCGGTTTACACTATGGACCAAGAGCCATGACCATGGAATTCTAAAATTTGTGATTGGCCCAAAAAGAGCTCTTGATCCCATTTGGCTTTACACTACTTTGAAAAAAGGAGAATGACCACTAACTTTGAGGTCCCCAAAAATGCTAAAATTTCCCAAATGGATAATGTTTTCATGGTCTCCTTGATTATAGTTGAGTCGAAGCAAATGCCTCGACTCAACTATAATCTAGGAGACCATGGGGCTCAAAAATCATTGATTGGCTAGTATTCAATTATTTAAAGAGAAAGGAGGAAAAAGGGGAGGATAAAAGAGAGAATGATGAGCTTAAACTTGTCCCGGTCTAAATCCACTTTACACTACAAAGAGTGACCAAGTCATTTAAAATTGCATTTTTGATTTTTCATGGTCACGGCTCTTGACCAAGAGCCATGACCATGAAAATGATTTAATTTTCTTGGTCATGGCTCTTGGTCCATAGTGTAAACCGCCCCTAAATCCCCGGACGTTAATGCAAGCACTGTTCACCCATGGGGCCCATTTTCTGAAATTTCCAATTTGGGCCTTCTAGGGTCTTTTTTTAGCAATTTTTTTGCAAATTTGGGGCCTACAGTCCAAATTTGGTCTAGGGGGATCTCCTTGGGAAATTTAAACCCTTTGAAGAGGGGGGTTTTAAAGGTGGCCCCTACACGTTCAAAATGGGGGGGGGGGGGGGAGGGGGGGGGATTTAGGGTCTTTCGCATTTGCGTTACGTTCCTGGAATGTTGCAAGGTAAATTTTGAGAATAATATACAATTTCTTGTGGTGTCAAAGCCTTGTCTCTTTATGTTTTTGGCCAACGCATGTGCGTTGGTGGAGCGCAAATTTCTTGCGCCATCCAAAATGTGTTGGAGTAGCTTCTTGCATGCATCAGGTTAAAATAAATAAATTTACAAGAGCACATTGTAGCTACCAAAAACTTACTTTACAAACATAGATTCTCTACCGCACTCGCGTTGGGTGATTGGTGTAAATGGGCCATGATTGCAAGACCGGTGTGAATAAACTGTCTATTCATCCCACCTTTGATACGATGCCCACAAGACAAAGGTGAATTCAATACAATATAAGACGAAGATAATAAACCCCTAAAGGATCAAGGACTCATGGTTTTAAAATGTCAAATTTAATTGATCATATTGTGAAAAATATAATTTAGATGAGATCAAATTTTATATCACCAAAATCAGTGAAGAGCATTGCATGCGTTGGTCAAAAAATAAACAAATTTGAACAAAAATAAGTCCACATTGGATCTTCTCAAAAAAATATTAAATAATTATGGGGTCCAATTCGGGCTTCTTGGTCCTTTAGGAGTTAACTCCTAAACGTCCTCAACCCTCTCTAAATTTGGAGAATTTCAACTTAGATGTCTTATAAAATGTAACTAAGAGGTATATTTTGAACTTGATATATGAATAAAAGTTGTACATTATGAATTTTTGATTCTATCCATACGGTTAAATCTATGATTGTTGTCACCAATATTTTTGTATAAAAATTGAACCTTAAAATTTTTAATTCTTTTTTAATTTGATTACAAATAAGGTATTAACAGTTTGTACATGAAATTTGTTGTGATTGGTTGAAATGTAATACTCTAAGTGTAGTGATTTTTGGAGATTTTTTCGTTGTTTAATTTTATGAGTTGACTTTTTTATTACACTAAAATCTTTGAAATTTTGGGTGAAGCACTACAACGTGTAATGAGGCATAAAATTTTCACAAATCATTCCATTTCTAATCGGATCACACATGCATGAAGCTCGGGGAGTTCACTCAATGTATTTTATACAAATCACGTGTGAACAAATCTTTGACCCCCTATATTACATTGTAAATAATCAATCAAACAACTTGAAAAAATTATAGGATGTTTCTTTATGTTGAAAGTTTATATTGTGAATTTTGGGGAATTTTTTTAATTCAAATTAATTACTTATAAATTTTTGAAGTAAATAAATACACTATTCAACTAGTTTTTGTGTTTTTAGAGCTTTGTTTCAATTGTGTTTTTAGAGCTGGTTTTGAATATAATTGAAATAAGAATTTTGAAAAATAGAATATATAATGATTATGTGACCACACTAAAAGAATTGGAGCTAAATCAAACTTTATAAAAAAGTATATAGGGGTTGAAAATCACTTGTTCGCACGTTGTTACATAATATTGGAAGTGACCTCCCCAAGGCATGAAACTAGCTTCCTATCAAATATACAGTAAAAAATCCACCCTGCAAAAAATTAATGACAGATGAGAATTTTGTGTTTGATTTTGTATATCATCCACTTTCTGGACGGTTGGACGTTTAGGAGTTAATTCAATGGGAAATTTCACAAATGTTTCATTAACTTTCAATTGAATGTATTATAGATTCAAAGTTCTCATGGAGTCACTTTACATATATGAGTCACTTGCATGTCGATATAGATGTTTGAAAAGTGACATGACAACCTTGACCCCATTAGGGGTGTCAAACCTCTTTGCTAAATAATCCATTGTTTGATGATGAGATAATCAACTCACAAACAACAAAGACTCAAAGAGTGAAGATTAATATGTCACTAGGTGGAAACTATGCTCAAGGGATTATTCTGCATTTTAGGTTTGACACGTACCTCTATTTAGTGGGGACTGTGATTGATTGTTTTTATCCTTTGTGCAGGTCAGATTGTGACATGACAATGTTGAATCTTACATGAACGTGCAATATTCTTTGAAATGTAAATCCTCTCTCAACATATAGTGTATGTACAATCCTTCACAACATTTTACAACAATTGTCGAAATTCATCTTCCTCTACAATCTTGTCATGTGAATGTCAATCAAAAATTGAAATATTTAAGGCTTACAATTATTACATAGAGAGCATGCACATGGCACTCTCTAGTAAAAAAATTAATTGCATTGGAATTTGAGAGAACAAAAACAATGGATTGTTGCTTGAAAGTAAAACCTCTCAGTATTGTTGTAGAGGGGTGAAACTCACTTATGTTATAGGATGTTATGTCAATTTTTTTTATCACCCTTTTAGCTTGAAAATTTCTTTTAGAGTCCATTATCTAAAAATGGATAATTATGTACTAGTTCTTTTATAACTCAAATCTTGCAAATATTTTTGGGATATTAACAAAATAAGATATAAAATTAGTTTGAAAGATGAAATTTATGAATTGAAAGTTTATTTTTGAAAATTCAGTTGCAATGCCACATTTTTTTTATTAATCACTAAAATTAATCCCTAAGTGACGGAGCAACTACTTTATGGTCGCTGCTCTTTTTTACAGGCCTGGATTCCAAAAAACATTTTTATAAAAAATAAAAAAATTCAGAAATAGGAAATCAAGTCTACTTTCCAATCCAATTTGAATCATGTTGATCTGAGTTAAACTCCACTGTAAAGAATTTCTCAAAGACAAACACTTCTTCATTGTCTAGTGTTGCAAAATTTATTATTTGGGGAAAGTAATGATGTTCTCTTGTTTAAAAAAATTAATTTAAAAGAAATTAGAATAGAATGTCTAGTTTTAACCAATCATACCAAATTTCAAATTTTAAAAATAAAATTTTAGATATTGCTATTCATCGTTTATTAAAGAACAATTATTTATGTTATGGTAGGTGTTACTGTACCTCAAAAGAGCCAAACTTTCAAGAGGAGGGTGAAGCATACAATTTTTTTAGAGAAACCGGAAGAAACTGGTTTGTTCATGATTCGGTGGTCTTGGAAAATGATTTCCTTTGTTTTTTAAGTTTGTTTTATGTTGTGCATTAGGATTTGGAGAATGATGGCACTGAATTGTTTAACCCTTTACCGCCCAAGGTGGTTCTGGAGAAACCATCTTTTCTGGGTGATGTTTCTTTAAATCTATCTCTGTTGAAATTAGGGGTACTATTAATAGTATCCAACCGTACGAATGTAAGCATAGCTTAATGAAACAAGTCTCAGTTAAATCTTGGTAAGATCGGACCGTTGGATTGGAAAGATTATAGTATATCTTTGAACCGTATAATGCATCTCAAAAATGAGATTTCGGGGTGTGTGTGACTTCAAGGTTAAATAGAATTTGGGTTAAATTTTCAAAAATAAAAGTGAAGATGTTCATCAATGACTTGTGTCAACACCTCTTCATTGCAATCTTTCATGTCAAGAATAGACTCATACATAATTATTGTGAATTTTATAAGTGAAAGTGACTTATCCATGTACGGTTTAGAACAAAATTTATACGTTCAAATAAGAAAGGAGTTAGTATAGTGATCAAGATCAGACTACATACACTAATAGAACATGAACAAGAGAACACAATCCAAAAAGAAAAACGAGATAACAAACTTCCAATCTCTAGAAATACAACATAGTACATATGCTGTATTTGTAAGTATTTGTTGTATTTTGAGGTATTTGCAGTATTTTGGTGTTCTGTACATAGGTATTTAGATATCTAGGAAAGTCGGATTCCAAATTTTCTTTTTGCATCATCTCCAGAATCAAAAGTTACACATCTGAACTTCAGACACTGTACTGAGATGGTTCACAGATTTTCCAGAATTTCATTTTCCAATGATCTAGTGACCACTTAGTGGTTACCTGGGCGGTAAAGGGTTAATCCCTAAAGGACCGGAGTGTTTTTCCTCCAAAAGCACTCCAATGCTGCCATTTTTACTCCCCCATGCAAAAAATCCAAAAAAATGTTATTTTTTACCTTCTAACCGTAAGATCTTGTCCTAAACTATTTGAAAAACATACACAACAAATTTCGTTGATTTTGACCGCACGGATTGCAAGATAATTGCATTCGATGGAAAAAAACACCCCAAAAAAACACATGCCCGAAAATTTCAGATGCGTTTGACCATGGCTACATCAAAAAAACCTCACTACCAAAACCCGTCGCACTTCACTTTCACATTCTATATGATGTTACTTAGTTGTGTACCAATTTTCGTTGCGTTTGGAGATGTTTAGGATGTTGAAGAACACCTTGCACTTGTTGGGGGTTTAAAAGTTCCGAAAAATTATTTGGAAAAAAAATAAATCTCCAAGTTCTAGAAGACATGTACCACATTTTCTAAGAATTTTGGGGGTTAGGGGGGAAATAAAGGGTGGAGGAAGGGAATTGAAGTGCCAACCCATTCCAATGTTCATGACCCCACTAACTCTTAAGGTGTACTGCCACGTGGCAATCCCTCATTGGACGATTTTTATTTTTTATTTTTTATTTTTAAAAATGATTTTATTTTCAATTATTTAAATAATATTTTTTAATTATAAAAATTGAATTTTTAGTTTAAAATAATAATTTTTATTTATAAAAAATTAATTAAAAATATTATTTTAATTTTTTTTTAATGAGTTTGGAAAATGGGGTGGTCTTCTGCCCCCACATTCCACCCCATTTTCCACAAGCCACCCATCTTGTTGCCCCCCCCCCCCCCCCCCCCTAAAATTCAACTAATTCTCTACTGCCCCGCTGCCCTTTCTCCCGAAAAAAACACATTTCCCCTCATAACTTTCACATACGATGTCGGAATTCAAAAAAAAAAGAATCCCCATTTTCGTGGCACATTGGGGAATCTACTATTAAATTTCCTTCAAAATTCGATTAAAAATGTGTTCACCGGAACCTACCCGATTCTCTAAATATCCTAGTTAGGACACTTGGTCCTTTAGGGGTTAAGGTGTTGTCATTTGCAGAATTAGAGATGGAGTCTCATAAAAGAAAACTCCCATCTACAAGGCCCATAATCTCTGCGTAGTCTACACTACCATACTCGGCCGTCGGGGTCGGCAAAAAAATAATTATAAAAAGAAACGTCCAAAATTTCAGGAAATGATTAAATTTCAAAAACATTCTATTCCCTATGGTGAAAAATAGAATCTTCAAGAATATCCACCAAATCTTCAAGAATATTTGCATCAATTTGACACTATAATTAAATATTCGGTAGAAGCTGCCGATCCTGATAGCCGAGTATGGTATATATCTACCATCGAGAAGGAAGTATGATGCAATATGTTTCTGAACCAAAAGAGGCACACTAAAATTGTCTGTTGACAACAACACAACAAAATACAAAGTGATGAGGGACTGCACCATGGTCTTTTGACTATCGGATTCCCCCTCCGCCATAACTAGGCCTTGCACGTCGAAGAGGATATGGGGGTGGGAGAAACTTAGAGAAGAAAGACGCGGCTTGGGCGCATGCATGCACTTGTGGATATGAGGACAAGGAACCAGCAGAGGCTCATTATCCCATCCATCCACGCAGTGTGCCACCTCACCTCCACATCCATCACCTCATCCTCCTTTGGCGAAGTGCTACTTACTTGTTTTAGCCCAAAAATAACAGTCCGTGAGTACTTCACACCAATTAACTACTAATGACATGCACCTTGGAGCGATTTTGCATTAGAATTTCCTTCAAAATCTTTGAATTCTGCAGCCACCGTTAGTAGGAAATGTGTCGTTTTTCACTTACTATAAATGAAAAAGGAATGAAACCGCGCCAAGCACATGGGCTGTGTTAGTGCTGGTGAGTGGTTTTGGTCACAAGAAGACATAATTATAAACATAATATTCAACCACTATTCACTGTTTCCACGAAGTGGGGAATGAAAAACGACAGGTCTGCTACAAGTGCACATTCAAAGCTGGGTGCGTCAAAAAATGTTGCTGCAAAAGATTTGGTGTGATTTGGCTAATTAAGAAATGACACATTACGGTGACAGAGAGGTGCACAGAAACCACTGATGACACCCTCGGTGGTTCGTGTTTGAGAAAATGCACCCATCTCACAAGACCATGGACATCTCCCAAAAGAATGAAACAACAAGAGGGGACAGACGATGAGCTCCCAGTGGCAGAACAGAGCCTGACTAATTTGCTGCAGTCAAAGCCTGCTCGGGGTTCAATCAAGGGCCACCTCGGCGCCTCATCCGTCTGGGTCAATTGCAGCCCGGGATTCAAGCTGACCCTTGATCCACGGAGGCGTGTACTGCCACTAGTAGGAAATACGTCGTTTTTCACTTACTATAATTGAAAAAAGAATGAAATCGCACCAGGCACATGGGTTGTGTCAGTGCTAGTGAGTGGTTTGGTCACAAGAAGACAAAAATATAAACATAATATTCAACCATTGTTTATTGTTCCCACGAAATGGGGAATGAAAAACGACAGGTCTTCTACTAGTGTGCAGGCATTGTGCGGCCTCAACCTGCGCAAAGGTGGGGAAGCATTTTTTCCACGGGCCTCCTTTGTCATCGCGAGCCCCTCATACACCAGTTTGCATGGCTTCAATCAAGGGCAAGGGTGGAGATGCTCTTAGGGAGTAGAGCATAGCAAAGACTGCAGCATGTCAGATTGGAGGAGTCATGGTCACAGCTTATCGTACTCTCATAAGGTGGTTACCCCATTCCCAACTGAATAAGAAATACGGATATGAGACATTGATATTATTTAGTATTATTATTTTTTAGAGTTAGGCAAGAAGAAATAGATTTCAACACAAGTTGAAACATAATTTTTGAATGAAGAATGAATTAGTTATAAATTTTCAAAGTTGAAGTATGACGCATCCCATTCACGTCATATAGGTACACCTCTTTCTGTCTAGATAAGATTTGTATTGCACACACTAAAGATGCTTAAACCAACAACAACGAACCCATAACCACACTTACATATACTAAAACCAACAAGAGAGAACCCATTACCAACTGTAACTCATGCTACAACCAACATCATTGCAGCATTGATTGTGGAAAATGCCCCTAGCTGTTGGTTTAAGGAGCCAGTTGGGAATGGGGTAACCACCTTACAAGATGTGAAAATTCTTCTACTCATCAAAGTTCATGCCATCGAGCATGCGTTCTTTTCCCTACTCTTGTGCGGTTTACGCAAACCATATGGCTGCAATGCTGCATGATCTCGTTCGACATCAAGCTCATTATAATGCCTGTTATGGAAGTTGTTGATGCCGGTAAAACTAATCGTTTTGGTCAGTTGTTTGTGGGCTGACTGGGTATGGAATACAATTTGTTACATTTATTATTGGTGGGCTGACTGGGTACGAATGTCAATACCGTAATAATAATAATAATACAAACACCAACCCAAATCAAAGGCCGGCGTGAGTAAAGTGTCCGTTCGTAATGTCAATGACCCGATGCCCACCGGACAAAGGGACATTGGAACAAAACTACTCTCCCCTTTCGAGGATGGACACTATAGTAACCAAAACAAAGTACCAGTGACAGTAACAAAGGAAAAAGCGAAGTAATGATGGGTGGATGCAAGTTTGTATAAAGGTATGTTTAGTGTAAAGTTTTATCACCAAACCATGAGTTCTTTGGTTGGTTGGTGAAGGGCGTTGTATCTCGATTATGTAGTCCGGGTTCGAAACCAGTTGGGCTCGTTGAGCAGTGGTGTGAAACACATGGCTTGGTGCTGCTAGTGAGTTATCATGGCAGGAAAGTTTGTACCAACCAACCGGCCCTTCCTATCCCCTGAGACAAGTTGAGCTAGTTGTTTGAAAAGAGTGGCTAGCAGTGGTTTTCACCACTACCCTCCCTCTTTTAATGTACTACGTCTGTTGGTATTGTTTGATTATTCTCCATACGTCTTTTGTGTAAAAGGATAGATCCGGCATATTGTATGGCAATGGTATTTATTGCTTTGAATGTTGGTTTACAGAGGTTTCGCAAATGTTGAATTTTGTTTCTAGTTGTTTCATTGAGGGGACGTGTGTGGTTCCTCTAGCTCCAACTGTAATGACTATGATAGGATCTACTTTCCAACCTTGTTGTATGATGTTATTAATTAGAGGTTGGTATTTTAAAAAAATTCTGCCAATTGTTTTTGGTGAAAATCTGTCGTTTGTGTATGTGAATTCTATGAATTGTATGGTTAGGTTATCATCGGGGTTTAGAGGAGGTGGGCTTTGGTATGGGAGGCCTTTAATGCATAGTATATTTGGTTTGAATCTGGCATTACATTGACATCTTTGTTGATTACAAGTACATGGTAATAACCATGGAGGAACTGTGTTTTCTTGTGGATTATTGTTGAATGTGCCCGCATTCATGAGAGTGTAGCATCTTGATTTATTTGAGGATAGTATTAATTTTCTTATTTCCTATACCGCTTTATTGTGTCTTTTGGTTCTTAATGCGTGTATATGGTGTTGTTTGCATAGTAAAAGTACATGTAGCCATGTATCTGCATCTTGTGAATTACAGATGGGACAAGTTTTTGAGGGGAATCTGTGTATGCCGAAAATTAATTGCTTTTTGGCATTACCCATGTATTGACCGGTTCTAAATTTTAGTATGCTTGTTTTTTGTGAGTCTGTTATTTCTGGATTATTCCAAAAGTCATTGGACATTTCGTTATCTATGATGGAGTTTGTTGTCCATTTGTTAATGTTGGGAAAGTCTTTTGCAAGTATTTCTAGGTTATTTGCTCGGTCATGTTTCTTTATGTATTCTTCCAAACATCTAACTGGTCCTTTGTCTGGTCTTTTGCTACGACCGGGCCATGTGTCTTTTTGGAAGTAGTAAGGTGTGGTATGTGCAAATTCATGTGGATTTGCTGCAGATTGATAACCTCTTTTCATGGTTCCTTCTTTTGCGATTTGATCTGCGTGTTCATTCCCGTTAATTTTAGCGTGTGTTTTAACTTTGTATATTGTGGTTGGTTGTGTACGCTTTTTTAACATTTTTACCATTTCTTCTAATATGGTTTTATCGGCGTGGTTGTTTTGTTGGGTTGGGTGTTTTAGTTGTGTGTTTAGAACATGTATACAATTGAGACAATCAGTAAAAATATATGCAGGTTCGTTTATGTATTTAGTGGTGATTAGTGAAAGTGTTTCATGTATGGCAATTAATACTGCTCTGAAGCATGTTTGTAGTCCAGGCAATCTTTTTGATATTTGTACATCTGGTTTAAATGGGTTGTAGATTCCATATCCAGCTTTTTCTTTTTTCCAATGGCCATCATCAGCTTCTTTAGGTGGTAAGAAGGATCCATCTGTGTAATAGCTGTATTGTGGTAGAAATTTTAGTGTGGTGTTTATTTCGAAATTTGGAAGGGGATTTACCCACATGTTTTGTAGATTGTCATAGGGTGGGTATATGAGTTTGTTCCAGTTTGTGCTTTTGTTAACTTTTGTGTTTGGTGGTGTGGGTGGTGCTGTTTGTGTATAGTATTGCGAAATTTGTAGATTTTCAATTGTTGTGTTTATGGTGTCTATTTGGTTTATTGTGCCAATGTTATTGTTTTGATGGTGAATACACCATATGTGCATTGCAAGTGGTTCGTTTCGGGTTTTGTTGGGTTCTAGTGGTATTGTTGATTCGTCATATGTAATGGTGTCCGCGGCAAAATGTATGATGGCGTGTGTATCCGGAAAGGGTCCGTTGTATGGTGATAGATTTTGGTACCAGTTGGTGTTTGGGATTGCTAAGATGGTGACAGTTGCAGGGTCTTGTTTTGTCGCTAGTCTTGCCCAATGTATTGCTTGTTGTGCTGTTTCGGCGTCATTTGGGTGTGCATATCCGATACCTTTCCATTTGTATTGAAAGGCTGTCCCTAGTGAGCCGAAAATCTTGTCTCTGGCGAATGTTGAGTAGAATTGGGTAGATTTCATGGAACATGTAATTGGTGAGGAAAAGTATGAGTGTGTTATATTAAATGTTGTTATTAGTGTGTCCAGAATGTTGGATGGAATGGTATGGTGTGGTGTTTTTATTTTATTCTTTTTGTGGTTTTTGTGTTTGTATCTTTGGTATAACCACACTACTTCTGTTTCAAATGTTTGTATAGCAGGTATTAGTCTGTGGATGTTGTATTTGTTGTTGTTATATTGTTGCCATAACCATTTTATTCTTGTAGTCGGAATGGTGGTGATATATTTACCGGCGTCGTTATATATGTGAGTTTTATCATTTTGTGTTTGAGTGGTGCATTTGTTTGTGTCTATGTCTCTTTCTGGGTTACATTCAATTGTGGATGTTTTAATGTAGGGGATTATTGTTGGAGGTGGGATGTATCTTGTGTCTCTATTTTGTGCGGGTGTAAATTGTGTATTTATGATATTTTGATAGTGTTTGTTTTTATAATCTGTGTAATATTTTGTAAGTAGGTTTAGATTATGGTGTATTACTGTTGGTATATTTAGTGGAAATAGTTCGCGTTGTTCTAACCATTTATTGTATGTTATGTGGTTTGAGTCTATCCATTGACATAGGTAGGTGTTGTATTTTTTAGATATTTTATATTTGTCTTTTGTTGTAATTGTTTTGTGGTTTAATATTGTGCGAATGGGGAATCTTATGGGATCGTTTTTTATGTTTTGTGGTGGGGCTGGTTGTTGTGGTTGTAGAGGTTGAGGGAGTTGTACGGGGTTTATTGGTGTTCTTGGTATTATTCTGTGGTTATATATTTTATATTTTTCTTTTAGTGTACGGGGTGGTAAGTGTATTCGGCATGTAATTGGGCAATCTTGGGTACATTTTGGTTCACAGAAGAGTTGTTCTGCTAAGTTTAGTGCACTTTTGTCTAGTTTAGTTGGATTTTGGTAGTATATTTTGAATTCTTCTGGTGACATTAGTTTTGTGCCGTTGGGAAGAATGATTTGATTTATATTGTAAATTTTGTGTGCCATTAATTTATATAATAATTTGATGGAGAGTTTTGGGTCTAAGTGTGGAAGTTCGTTTATGACTGTAGATCGCCATTCTTTTTCTAGTTCGGTCATGTGGAGTTGGAATTTTTCTTCTGTGCTTTTTAGGTGTATACCACCTGCTGTTTTCAGAAGGAATAATGTTCGTGTTGTTGGTGATGTAATGCAACCTTGACGTTTAATTCTTGGGATGTCTTCGGCACCACCGGCTTTAGCAAGTATGTGTTGTATAAGTCCTTTATATATTATTCCTAGTCTTCCTTTGTCATTAAGTGCATTTCGAAGTTGTTCACCAATGCATCTGAGGTAGGCATTTTTTAGAGAGAAGGCTTCTAGTCCAAATAAATCATGAGGAAGTTGAGTTATTATGTTTGCGGTGTTTTTAGGTAGTCCGCTTATTGTTTTTTGGATTGCAATAATTTTCTTGTCAAGTTTTTTAATGGTTGGTAGTGAGTATGGGACTGCAAAGAAGCTATAGGCTATGCCTGCTCTGATTACTGTGTCCACCATACTGATTCTTTGTTTAATAGTGGCAGGGCATTTTGATAGTTGTTTACATTGGTCTATTATTTTAGTTGTGGTGATATGTGTTTGGAGTTTCCATTTTAGTGATGGAACTAATTGTATGCCCAAGTATACATAAGGTTCATTTTGGTGGAGTACTGGTAGTGTTTGGTCTCTGTAACTGATTTTTTGGTTTGTCATGTGAGTTTTAAATTTGTTTGGTTGCATTTTGGTTTTATTCGGGCAACTAGTGACAGCACATTTTGTAACTCCCAAGTCCATGCCTGCCCATTCACATAATTTGTCAATTTTATTCATTTGTGTTTGTAGTGATTTTATATTATTTGATATGGCTGCCAAGTCATCTGCGTATGCTGCAGAGCTGATTTTTATTTTCGATGTACCAAATGTGTATCCGTTTTTCCCTCTTTGTAGCCATCTAAAGAGTGGTTCGAGAAAAATTATGAAGAGATATGGGCTAAGTGTGTCTCCTTGTATGGTGCCTCTTTGAATCGGTATTGGTTTTGTTTTGCCAAAGTGTTCACCAGTAAATATGGTGTTTGAATGGGAGTAGATGTTTCCAACTATATTATTGCATCTTCTGGGTATCCAAGGTCTTTCATTATAGCTAAGAGTCTTGCGTGGTCTAATGAGCCAAATGCATTTTTAAAGTCTATATATAATAGGTATATGTCTTGATTTGTAAATTTTGCGTCCTCTAGTGCTGCTATGAGGAGTTGTAATTGTCTTGCTGTACTTCTTTCTGCTCTAAATCCTTCTTGACTATCGTGTAGAATTTGGAATTTTTCACCGTATGCTGATAGTATGTGTGTTAGTGTACTGGTGAAAAATTTGTATATTGTATTTGCAAGTGCTATTGGTCTGTGGTTTGGTAGTTGTGCAGGATTTCCTTTTTTATACAGTAGTATGGTTAGACTTATTTTCCATGAGGCTGGGATTTGTTTTTGTTTGTAGCAATGAGAGAAAAATAAAAAGAGTAATTTATGGAAGCTTTCGGGCATGTTTTTTTGTATTGAGTTGGGGATTCTGTCTGGACCTGGTGTTTTATTGTTAGATAGGTGTTTTAGACACATTTCATATGATTCTTGATCAAAGTGTTTATGCAGTGGTATTTGTGGATTTCCTCTTTTTTCTATTACAAAGCCATCAAGGTCGTGCCATGGGTATTGTCTCACTCCGCAAGTGCATTGTGATGGGTGTTCGGTAGTAACATGTTGGTACTGTAGGTCTATTACTAATTGATTGTTGTATGTGTATTTCATTTGCTATGTCTTCTGGGCTGGTTAGTATGTTGTTGTTTCTATCCAAAATGCAGTCTAATGGTGGTGTTTCTTGATTTTTGAAAACTTTTTTGTTTATTTTCTTCGGGCTTTTGTTGTATAATTGTCTGTATTTTAGTATTGCCTTTTTTATACAACTTTGGATATATTTTGTGGTAATTTTACGGGCTTGTATTTTTGCTGTCTTGGCTATTTCTACTAATGATTGGATCCATTCTTGTTGATCATGTTCTTATGTTGGGAGTGGTGGGATGGTTACGTTTGTATGGGTTTTTAGTTCTTCGATTATTGGATGTGTTTGCCAATTTTGTATATTTTTTGTTATGTAAATTGTTTTTCTAATTAAATGGTAGGTGGATAGGTGTTTTTTCCATGCTTTTTGTAGTTTTCTTGGTAAGAAGCCCCCTTGTTGTGAGGCTCGATTTGTTAATGTCGGTAACGGAGGTGCACTACAAGTTTCTTGAATTTTATCAGATATTTTTTGTATCATGTGATCTAGTTTTGAGCATGATGTTTGCCATTGGTCGTTTGTTAGTTGATCATTTGATAGTGTTGTGATAAGTTCATTTATTTGTAGTGAATTTTCTTCGAAATATTCTATTTTGAATTTTTCTATATTTTCTTGTGGTATGGGGTTAAGAATTCTCATTGTTTTATTTGCTATTGGTATAGGTCTTGCTAGTAAGGTGTTTGGTGGTATGTATAATGTTACTGGTGAGTGGTCAGAATTAAGGTTGTGGTCATTGTTTGTGGTTGACATGTATAGAGTATTATCTGGTGTTTTAATGTAATATCCATCTATTAGGCTGGTTTGATTATAGTTTTGTCCCCCTTGTCTGGAGTATGGACAATTTGTTGGGATGTATTCTAATTGGAGATTATTTGTAAATGTTCTCCATTCGATGTCTTCTGTTTGTGGTGGGGTCGTGTCTGTTCCATTTTGGCGTCCAATAAGTGCTATATCCCTGTTAAAGTCACCGCACAGTATGTGTATGATATTTGGATGTGCATTGATTTGTTGAGTTATGTTTTGTTGAATCAGTGGTATATATTGTATGTCCTCTGCATGTGATGGCATATATATGTGAAGAATTAGCCAAGTTTGTAGTGGTTTGTTGTCTATTTTTATTATTTGTAGATAGGGTGATATTTCTTTGGGGGTTGGGATTTTGGTGATATTACCGGGATATGCGTATTTTTGGTGTATTAGTGTGAGGAGACCTCCTCTTGCGGGGATGTATGGCATTCTTTGTCGCATACATCTTGTTAGGGCGTGTGTGTTGTTAAAAATTAATTTGCATTTTGGGAATAGGTTTTGTATGTATTTGGTGGATTTTGTAGCGGTTAATTTAGTTTCTTGTATTGTGATGATAGCGGGTTCATCAGGTGTGTTGGCAATTAGTTCATGTAGGTTTGGAAGAGCCGTATTCAGTGATGAGGCATTCCATGTAATAAATCTCGTATTATAATTTGTTGTATGTATTTCTTGTGGTTGTAGTGTGGGTATGTTTGGAAGTGGTGGGGGATGAGTATATTCATGTAGTGGTTCTATTATTTTTAATTTTTCTTCTAATAAGTTGATAGGGAGAAAAGGAAATTTATTAGTCATGTTTTGGAGGGTTATAGTATCGTTGTGTTGATGAATAAAATTATAGATTTCTTTGTGGATGGTATTTGGTGGGTTTATTAAATTATGGTTATTTTCTATGAATTCTGTGTATGGGTGTTTAGTTGAGATGTGTCTTTCAGGCGGGTTTTGTAATAGTGACATTTTTTCTAGTAATAGTGTTGTCCAATTAGGGTTTGGAATTTGTATTAGGAGTTGGTTACATGTTTCTTTTGATGAACTGATTGTGAGTGCGTATAGTATTCTTGGGGGTGGATGATGTTGGTTTCGGTATATGTAATTTGATATGTGTGGATAGTCATTACTAGCTTCTGCGTGATTTGGATGTGTTATGTTTAGGATAGGCGAGAATTGTTTTGCTAAATGTTGGTACTCTGATCAAAGTTTAATCGTGTTTGGCATAAAGTATGTTCTGGATCTTCTTTTATGTGTGGGTGGGTGTGTTTTTAGTAAATCGGGCATGGGCCCGGGGTTTGTTTCGATGTCTCCGCATAATATTAATATTTGGTGAAAAAAGTTTCTTTTTAGAGGAGATTTTTGGGCCATTTTTTCTTTTTTCTTTTTTCTTTGTTTATTTTGGACGAGGCCGGTAGGCCGAGTCCATTGTTGTTGTTGTTGTTGTTTTTTTTGGACGAGGCCGTTAGGCCGAGTCCATTTATTTTGTTTGTTGGTTTTTTATTTTTGTTGGGGTATTTGTTTTTGAGGTTTTTGATATTTCTTTTTGTTTTGTGTATTATTATTTTTGGTATTTCTTTTTGTTTCATGTATTATTATTTTTGTATGTTGTTTGTATTTATGAAAAATTATTATGTCATTTTTATTTATTTTGAGTTTGGTATTGGTATTGGTATTTATGTTGGTGTTTATATTGATATTTAATTTGGTGTTTGTATTGGCATTTGTAGTGGTGTTGATATTTGTATTGGTATTTGTGTGTATATTTTTATTGGTTTTTAAATTGATATTTGTATTGGTATTTGGAGTGGTATTTGTAGTATTTTCTTCATTATGCAAAAGTAAAAGGTGTTGGGGAAATATTTTATTTTTAAAAAGATGGGTGTTTACTTTGTACATTGAACTATTAATATTGGGTTTTATTTTTATATTGTGATTTGTTTGTCTTGTGTAAGTTTGTTGGTTTTTTTTTGTTTCGAACTTGGGGTTCTTGGGGTTCCCAAGTAGCCCAAGTTTGAACTTAGGGTTCCCAAGTAGCCCAGGTTTGAACTTGGGGTTGTCAAGTATCCCAAGTTTGAACTTGGGGTTCCTAAATAGCCCAAATTTGAGATTTTTGACATTTCTTTTTGTTTTATGTATTATGTGGTTTTTTGGAAACTTTGTATGTTCTATGTTTATTGTGATATTTTGTTTGATTTTTTCTTGGGGTGTAATTGTAAAATATTTAGTGGAATTATTTATTGTATTGCTAGTATGTATAATTAGCTGTGTCAAGTTTTTTGATGTATGTTTTGGTGCATATTTTTTTGTTGATGTGTTTGGTATGTGGGTTTGTATTTTGGAATTGATTTTTGAGGTTTTATTTATATGTTTTTTTAGTATGTTGTTTTCTTGTATTTTTGTGTTCGAATGTTTGTGTATGAGGCCGTTAGGCCGAGTCCAATTACTTTGAGTGTTGGTTTTTTGTTTTTTGTTGAGGTATTTGTTTTTGGTAATTGTTTTTGTTTTATGTATTATTTATTTTGTATGTTGTTTGTTTTTGTAGGAATTTATTTTGTCATAGTTATTTGTTTTGTTTTTGGAGTTGGTATTAGTATTGGTGTTGGTATGG
This sequence comes from Pohlia nutans, assembly GCA_022496805.1. Taxonomy (NCBI): domain Eukaryota; kingdom Viridiplantae; phylum Streptophyta; class Bryopsida; order Bryales; family Mniaceae; genus Pohlia; species Pohlia nutans. The sequence continues at coordinate 9,216,742 of CM040092.1, read as the reverse complement.
GTGTTGGTATTGGTATTGGTATTGGTATTGGTATTGGTATTGGTATTGGTATTGGAATTGGTATTGGAATTGGTATTGGTATTGGTATTGGTATTGGTATTGGTTTTTGTATTGGTATTGGTATTATTATTGATATTGGTATAGATATTGGTATTGGTATTGATATTGGTATTGGTATTGGTTTTTGTATTGGTATTGGTATTATTATTGATATTGGTATAGATATTGGTATTGGTATTGATATTGGTATTGGTATTGGTATTGGTATTGGTATTGGGATTGGTATTTGTACAAAGTTGTATTGTATAATTGTATATGTATTTGTTGGTATTAGTATATACCTTTTTGTAATTAGTATAAAGTATTTCTACAGTATATGTATACCAAAATGGTATATATATGTATTTGGTATTTGTATACTGTATAATACTATATGAGATGTCGTATAAATACTGTATAAATACTGCCGTATTTTTTTTGTTTTTTTATGTACTCTATATTAGTAGTATTGGGAGTGTATAGTATATGTATAAATACTGTATAATCTACTCTGCAGTCTTTAGTCACTCTATGTTTTTAGGTTTTCTAGGGCTTTTCTAGAGGTATTCCCTTTGATCTCTTTTATGCCTTGCAATGCTAACATGAGGGAATTGTGGATGAAATCAATCTTTGATTGAAACTCTTCATGTTTTGCATTGTTGATGATCCTATCCTCCTTCATCCTTAGTTCTATGTCTTCTCTCATTTTCTTGTTGCTTGTCTCCACAATCGTGATGACATCTTCTTTTGTGATGAATGGAGTTGTGGTAGTCAATGATGAGACCGTATTGACCAAAGCTATGTTGATGTCATTGAATCCCCACTTCTCAATTTGTTCCTTTGATGGTGGTTCAAGTCCTTCCAAGCTCCTTCTATGTGGCAAGAAATCAACATAGTGTCTACCCATGATTAGAGTTTTGTTGAGAAATTTGCCGTAAACTATGGGATTGACACATTGAACATTAGTACTACCATTGTGCTTGGTTCTACTCTCTCTATGATACCAAATTGAAGAAATATTACTAGCATCCATGATTTTGTTAATGGCATCGGTAGTGTCATTAACCGAAAGCAAAATGGGGAGGTGTGAGAGAGTCAAAGTGATAGCATCTTTTTTAGCCTTTGCTTCCGGTGTCATACAGAAGTTAGAGGTGTTCTTCCTTTCAGGAGCAATGATCTCTTGTTTGGCGGGGATATGATGAAGGCGGATTTTATCCGCTTGTGAAGGGGTGGGAGCCATAATAAATGCGTGGCTCTCATGAGTGCCATTGTGTACATCGGTGATTTTAAATTCTTGTTTCCTACGGAAACTAGATTCTAAAATGTCATAGAAGAGAGCGGAAGCAGATACATCCACTATGTTGTCACTTTTTATTTTGACGGATAGATTGTTGTTTCTAGCAACGGCATGAAAGCTTTTGCAAACTTTGCTTAAGTAAAACTTAGGGGATTGCTCATCCAATGGCTCTTCCATGTTGTCAAGCCTAAGAATAAAAGGACGGAGTCCTTTGAGCATGCCAATTCCATCAATTTCGGGGTTTAATAGATGCAATTTAATGACCCCATTCCAAACACCCCTTTGGCCTCCCTTTTTGGTGCTAAAACAAAGCACTGCCACCGGATCTATAAGATCCGTGCCTAAAGGGATATCCATCTCAACAAGCCTTTGCATGACAATGGATTTGATGTGGTCATGGAAGCATGGGCCTAGTGCATGTGTCTTGAAATGAATCTCAACTTGAAAATCTAGGACAAGTCTCGATTCGGGGTTGATCGGGATATCAAATGGGATTTGTGTCAAATTGTAATGTTGACCCAAAATTCCATCTTCCCTCATCATGGGGTAAAGGAGTTGGGGGATACGTGGGTATGCCACATATGCGCCCCATGCTTCTTCCGCCTCCTTGGGAGACATCCCTCTAGTGATCATGTCATCAACTGTCTCATCTGTGAACATGATTTTGTCGTTACACTCTTTGGCAAGCAGTTCCATGTGGTGGAACCCTAGCCAAAAATTTGGCTTTCTTGTCGCGAACAACGTGTTTTGGGACACGATTTCAGAGTCTGACGACTCTTTTGTAGTGGCATTAGGTGTTTCGAAAGACAGATCGTCTGAGTTTTCAGTGTTGGTACTCTGCTTCTGTGGGCTTCTGGTGCGCCATCGTAGGCTGGTTCTGCTCTTACTTCTTCGAAGGCTGCTCGGGCTTATGTTTCGATCTCTGCTGTTGCCTTGGGCGCTGGGGCTCCTCCCTCTTCTTCGTTCTCTGCTTGCGGTGTCTTCTCCTTGGTTGTACTTACTGGCGCTCCGCGTTTTGATGCTCCAAGTCTGTTCTGCGTCGTCGCCCTTTGCCTTGTCGCCTCGGCTGTTCTTGTCCCCGCACGCTGAGTCTCGCTGTTTGCCGTTTGCGTCCTCCAATTGCTCACCGACGATGCTAGCTCGTTGTTCTTCAACTGCTCTTTTGTGCTGGCTATCTCCTTGTTCGTTTTGTCGCCTGCTCCATGAGCGTTGCCGACTGGTTCGACTCCGCTTGCAGACGCGCCATCTTTTTTGGACTTTTTTGCTTCTTCTTTGGCTGCCTTCACTGCCAGGAGTTTCTTCAGGTGCATTGTGTGGGAATCAACGTCCATACTGCTGGTTTCATCGCTTCTGACCCATGCCGATTGTCAATTCTCTATTTCTTGGTTTTTGATGTCTATGTCGACCCTATATGGAGACGATGGCTTGTATAGAAAAATAAAGAACAGAAACGAGAGGTTAAGGTCTAAAGGCTTACCTTTGTAATGTCGATTGATCCAGACAAAGCTGCAAAGTCCAACAGTGGTTTTTGTGCTTCTCATAATTTTTAGTATGGAGGTGGTTAGTGCTATGCTTATTAGCAAAATTATGAGATATGGGAGGGGAGAAATTATAGCAGAATGATGGGCAAGAAGAATGCGGGAAAAACAAGTTATGGTTAGAGAGCTTACCTGACGTGTAGCAGTCTTGATTTTGAGGCTTTTGCTTGCCGCCTAGCAATTGCTGTGAATGCGGAAGAAACGAGTTAGGGTTTGGGATCTTATCTGACGTGTAGCATTCTTGATTCTGCAGCTTCTTCTTGCCGCTCAACAATTGCAGTGTATGCAAATTGGTGCAGTTGGACGCACTCTGGATCTTGCAGTAGCATTTGGGGTCTAGCAGCAAGCACGTTATTGTGTTTGCTCGGGCTAGTTGGTTAGTGCTCCATCCAGCATAGAGGCCAGCAGGTTTTGAGATGTTCATGGGGTTGTATCTGCTAATATGCCAACAAAAGGGAGAAGTGGAAATTGAAAGCTTAATGGAAAGTGGGAGATGAGTGAACAATACCGAATGTGCGTGTAGAATGTTGTTGGTGCGCATGGGTTGTTGGGGATCTGGGGCAGATCGTGGTATGCTTGGATTTGTGTGGGTGCTGAAACTGTTGTGCACGTGAGTTATGGATCACGATTAGGGTTGTTGCTCCTTGTGTGTCCCGATCTGCTGCCTGTAGGTGAGTTGAATCAGCCCAGAATGAGAGCACTGGGATGCTACTGCCACTCAGCTCACTTCATAAACACGGCAGTTGCTCCGATCTATCTCCAAACGCAGCAGATCGGTCCGATTCTGCCACTCTCAGCTGTCCCTCGAGTAGATCTGTGGCATGTTGAAGGTGAGTAGTTGCGTTGCTTGATCTGCTGTGAGCGACACTTGCTCTCACGCACCCCCAGCATGCTCAGATTCGGTGTGTTGTATTAGATCTACAGGCACATTCTACTCTTCTCAAGCTACCAAGTCATTACGAGTACTCACTGAACAACCTAGCCGATCTGATCACCTTGGAACTCTGCAGATCTGAAATCTGGATCTTTACTCTACGCGCACGCATTGCTTGGCACAGAACTGCGGCATCACCCTCCTTGTGACTAAGCTCAGAACCCACACATCCAGACTCCGACGCTGCTGCTTACTCTCTCAGAGCGGCCATCGGTCCTTTGGTATGTGTATTGATTTTCAATACCGTAACTAGATAGCAGTTTCGACACTTGACTGTCAAATAATCATTAAAACCACAAAAAATAATCTGGCACTTTGCTAAAATTAGCAGATATTCTTGAAGACTCTATTTTTTCTCTTGTAAATCTTTTTGGTAAAGAATAATTTCCCTAACATTTTGGCACTTATTTTTAGAATCATTTTTGTACCGGAACTACTACCTAGTTACGGTGTTATAATGCTTTGTGCAAATACCACATTGCCATAGCCGAAGTCCATATTGCCTTGACCAAATCAAAAATGCCTTGACCAAAGCATCGTATTGCCGAAGCCAAAGACCATGCAGTCGAAGTCAAAAATCACGTTGCCAAAGTCGAAGATCACGTTGCTGAAGGTTATGATCATTGGTTATGGGAATGCGATCTTTGGTCACAGCAATGTGGTTTTTGGTCATGGCAATGTGGATCTTTGGTCATGGCAATGTGGTCTTTGGACATGTTTTTTTTTTGCATTATGATCTAGCAAGTGTAACAAAATATATTCCATATCTGGACTCTCACAAGGATGTTCTTACCTCTGGGACACTACTACAAAGCTCCCGAGTCGTGAAACCAAGCATTGTGTCATCAATACTGTGGTACCATAGTTGGATCGCCACCTATGAGTACTTTGACCAGTTGCCCGGTCAACGCACCATATAGTTGGACCGAGGGGTGGGGTAGCACAACACCAAGCAATGGACTCCTCTAGCTAGGGATGGATGAGATGAGTCAAATAAGCATCATAGGAATGAAGTAGTACAATACTGGACAATTTGGATGTGTGAAAAAAATGGCAGCATACAATGAGGTACCAAATCGTGTTCCAAAAGTACCTTACACAATAGAATTCTACTAAAAACCTCATACCATCACAATCCTACTAATTGGCGTCTAATAGAGCGCTAGTGGGTCAAATGGGATGGAATTGCAACCCTAAATTGCAATGGCAGCACACAAACCCAAGTAAAAATTGCCCAAAAAACACCAAAATGATCTCAAATTCACACCAATTGCTCATGGGTACCAAGTACTCAAAGATGGGGTCAATTTTGGTGGTAGAAATGGGTAGATAGATGGAATTTGCACCTCTATCCAAAATGACAGCACAAACATTAGTCTAGGAATTACTCTAAAAGGGCCAAAATCGTCTCAATTCTCATTAATTTCCCAAGAGCACTAAGTACTCCAAAATGGGGTTAATTTTGAGGACAAAATTGAGCAAGTGAAGAGAAATTGCACCCTCACTTAAAATGGCAGCACACAAACTTATCTAGAAATGAACATAAAAAATACTAAATTGTCTCAAAACTTCCCCAAGGGTACTATGTACTCCAAAATGGGATTAGTTTTGGCAATAGAATTGAAGGAGTGAGGGGAAATTGCACCCTCACTTAAATGGCAGCACACATAATTACCTAAAAATTGATCTAAAAAATGCTACAATTGTCCCAAATTCACACCAATTGTCCATGGGTGAATAACATCTCCAAGGGTCACAAATCCCACATTGCCTAAAAATTACAGCATACTAACATGACCCAAAATGAGCATCATGGATTCCACAAATTGGACTTATTATGAGTAAAAAGTCCCACAACACTACAATTCACAATTGTAGCACAAAGATCATAGAATGCAATGGAAAGTTTAGGCTTTTTTGGGCAGCGCTTCCGCGTCGTGCCTACTAACCCTAATTTGCAATCCTATTTTCTTTTCAAATATGAATTTGGCCCAGTAAAAATTGGGCAGCGCTTCCGCGCTATACCACACGCCAAGCTAAAATTCCAACAACACTCCACAATATTCCAAAGAAGTAATTTTCAACCACAAACTACAACAAATATTTAGAGAAATCCAATGGGTAAGCACACCAAATAGGGCAACTAAAATCACTATTTTAAGCTATTACAATTCCTCCTCAAACATCCTAATCATCATTAACCCCTAAAATTCCTTGACCGTATTCTCACAAAAAACCATGAAAAATGCAGCATTTGGAAGTTGCAAAAGAATTCATATGTTTTTTTTAATTTTTTTCATCATTTAATCGTAAGATCTAATACCCAACTTGAATTTTCATGCGAGCACAAAATTTGAGAGCAAAATGACCATTAGATTCTTAGATTATAAGGATCAAAGTTGCAAAAGAAGATTTTTTGGGGTTCAATCCGGTGACAAATTTGAACTTTAGAAATTAATATCTTTTTTTTGAATGGGTTAGAAATTCATTGAATGGCAAGGCCATGTTAACAATTGAGTTAAGTCTTCAAATATAAAATCTTGTAAGAAAAAAGCTCATATTAATTTTTTCATAAAACAATTACTAGAAGTGGGTACAAAGTGAAAGGAAAAAGAAAATCATTAATAAGTTTGACATGGAATTGTAAAATGTCAATCTTAACGGTGAGAATGTTGTACTTGGAAATCTTCACCTAGTGCCTTTTATTTCATTAAAAAATATTGAAAATTGAGTTTAGAAATGAGCTTCAAAGTTTTTTTTGTCCAAACTGCCCAAAAAACAGATCTCCTCATAACTTTTATCCCATTGCTCAAAATGGGTAGATTTAAAGCTTCATTTGTAGATAAAGATCAACCAATCATGAATCAAAAAAGAAATTTTGAAAAAGAGTAAAAAATAAAAAAATTCTTGCTGCCCGATCTCGCTTCAAAAACTTCAAATGCTTATAACTTTTGCAATACTTATCGGAATGACATGAAACGAAGTGCGACATGTAGAGTGTAGTTTTTGGAAGCTACACTGAAATTTTCATTGAAATTTTTAAAAGTATGAGGTCCCTGGAGGCTGCCCAAAAAGTGGAACGACCAGAATATGGTCGCTCAGAATTTTAGGGGTTAAATTTGGATAGTCTAACAAAAACTCAAAAATTGGATAGGGGGAAGTTAAGGAGTTACTCCCTCCCTATTATCATGTTGTCCTCCGTATTATCACCAAAAAGGTATGTGGCCATGGTGCGGGATGGCCACCGTCGTCACCCTCGTCGCCAATTGTTGTCTTCGAGTTCGCCTTCTTCGAACTGCCCTGATCTTCAACTCCACCTCCGCACGCCACGCTCCTCGCGTTACAAACCCCCTGCCACCACTCGATCGGGGTACCACACGCCAACAACGCTTTGATCGCGCGCCTGCCTTGTCGACCTTGATCGCAGTGGACGATGCGAACTCCCAGCTCGTCGTGGTGCGGTGACTCCAATCGACGTGGTTCCAGCAGGCTCGCAACTCGTTGTGGCGCTGCAACTCCGACAGCCACCATGCTCCAGTATCGATCGTCGACGTACTTCCACGTTGCAGTCGCGCTCGCCGTGCCGCCACCGCTGCCCAGGACCTCCAGCCACTGTGACTCGGGGTGGCCGCGCCTTCCTTGGAAAATCACATTGCCGCGGTGGTGACGATGTCGCGCCCTAGCTCCCTGCTCGTCGCCACGCTCGCTGTGAACCCCTCGCAGCCTTGTCGCCTTCGTCTCCTTGGTCGCGGCCCCTTCTCGTCAACTGATTTTGCTTGCGGTTGCCTCACTTTGTGTTGTGATCGCCTATCCAGGCTCGCTATGGCCGCCTCTACTTGCTCTTCTCACGTACCGTTCTCACCACGTGACGCCCTGGTTCGCAACTCGCATCTCCCAACCTACCTCTCCACGATCGCGATTTCCTCCTAATGCAAACCAAATCACCCTAATTCTACTAATCTCCCCAATCTAGTTTTTTCCTTCTCCCCCAATAGGGCTTCATCGTAGCTCTCCTCTACGAACAACCAACGGCCAAAAAAATGAACCCCCCTTCTCACGACAGGGGTGGGTTTGAATTTCCCACCCCAAAGTTTCATTCATCCAAACATCTTCATCCAAAAGACTCTCCATCCACTTTGTCTAAACTCTACCCTTGCCTTCACTAAACTCTAGACTATCTCTCACTAAACTCCTAGTTAACTGGGAACTATTTATCCCCAAAAAATAGAACTTGGGCTTTTCTCATAGCGGAGAGTCCAAATTCTACAAAGGTGCTTTAAAAATACTCTTTCTAAAATAATAGGCAAAATAATACAAACACTCAAAACCCACAATTAAAAGGTCAAAAATCGTTACTCAACTAAAATTACCCAGAAAATTAGGAACAATGGAAAAGGGCAAACAACACCACATGGAAAGTACTTCAAAACACCAATAAGTCTAATCAACTAAAATGCTGCAATTAAACACAGAAATGGGAGAAAAAAGTACCAAACCTTACGGTAAAGGTTTACCGCGATTTGTGGACCGGTTCGACGGTTTACACCACCCCACAAACAAATATTTAATATTTTTTGAAAAGTAGGGTTCATTCCTCAAAAAATGAATATCTTGATTTTTGTTTTTGAGCAAAAAATGATTAAAAATAGTCCAAAATGGCCCAAAATAGCTTAGAAATAGCAAAATATAGCTAAAAATAATTTATTCTATTTTTGTTTTCTGGGCCTCATAATTTCTGATTTTTTACATTTTTTATTTTTTGAATTGTTATTTGGCGACCCAGCTATGGTAGTACGGTAGATGTGCTCTTATCATGCTTCACATACTGAAAAAGAAGAAGGTGCTGTGACAATGAGAAATTTTCTATGTGAAGCTTCAATGCCACAGTTACCTTACCATCTTGAAACACTCATAGTTGAACCACCTGAGGCATAATTATGATGTCAAGCCTGTGGAGGATGGACTTATGGTTGTCATGTCTGACACATTTTTCCAATTTGACATTGTAATCAGGGGATTTTTTTTGGGTGAAATATTGTCAGATTGCATCAGAAAATTATTCTTGCTAAAAAATGGCAAAAAATCATGAAGTTTTCGCCATAAAACTTCAAGTTGAAAAAATATTTTGGATGAAATCGATAGATTGTGAATGAGAATAATACAAATAGATATGTGATATCTTCTAATGTGATATTTTCTATTCGATATGTGGATGAATGTTGAAATATAGAGCACCACTACAACATTTTATATTGCCACTTTGGCACTTCGGATTAGGGTTTAGAATATGGGGTTTAGGGTTTAGAATATGGGGTTTAGGGTTTAGAATTTGGAGTTTAAGGAATATTTCTGTTGACGTCAACAAATATTCCGAGAATGTTCTAAGAGTATATCACACCAACCATGCACCCCCAATTCTGCACCACGCAATAGTTGACCCCACCATGTAAGAGCATCCACATCCTTCTTCCATCAATTCATCCCTTGACATTGTAATCACATCAAAAATTTGGTGTCACAAGCTATCGTCTCCACACCCTTGAACCGCTATGTGTCTCTCTAATATATAGTCCGTGAACCAATCACAATCACTATACATACGTAATCATTATTGTTCATCAATCTAAGATACCAAGTTTTTCATTAAATTAGCTATAGAGTGACTTATTCAAATATCACTATACCGTGCTTATATTTCTTGGGGCTCTCTCACTTGCCCTGAAAAAGCAACACTAAATACAAACATTTTTCATCTTTTTTAAGAGTCAAGGGCTCATTCAGTGATCGGGTGTCGATGCTCTAAGAGCATGTGCATGGTCCTTCTTCAAAATTCATTCTTGAATGCAAGAAATTTTCATCCCACTAATTTATCCCTCTCCCACCCACAAAATTGTATCTCATTTTGTTGCACTATCCTATGTGAGATTGCCATGTATTCCAACACAAGTCCCCAATCTATTAGTCATTGTTTGACTTGCTAATTATAGTGGCAACATTTAGAAGGGTCTATTGTGACATCAATACACTAGTAGAAATCTTGTCTAATGTGACATGTCTGTAACATGTCCATAATGACTCAAAGACCACCTTCAAAGTCACTATAGACATGTTGTTACAGACATTTAGTCGTTAAAAACATGTGACATTGGAGAAGATTTCTATTACTGATTAATATATCTTGCAAAGTTGTTGTCATGGAGAGCGTATATAGGTGTTGTCAAATACTTTTCATCCAAAATATTCCGTAAAAGGGTGGATATAGGCATAGGGTGTGCATGTTCTAATACTGATTTTTGTGCTACAATGGAGAGGAATGGTTTGGCAAGGCACAAGTCACAAAAGAAATATATAATTAATCCTTACAGGACCAAGGAGTCATGGTTTCAAAATGACAAATTCAATCGATTATACTGTGAAAATTATAATTCACATGGGACCAAATATTATATTACCAAATTCAGTGAAGAACATTGCATGTGTTGATTAAAACACAATTAAATTTGAAAAAAAGAAATTCCACGTAGGACCTACTCAAAACTGCTAAAAAGTAACATGTTAAAAGCCCAATTACGGCTTCTTGGCCCTTTACGGGTTCATGCACGTTGCTCTTCTGCACCCTCAAGTTTCAGATTTGCTGTAGCCAGAGTGCAGACCATCCCATTGGGGAGTGCAACAACAATTAGTTTGCTCTAGACTGCACGGATTACGCCAAGATTACAATCTGAGTGTAGCTTACATCGACTGAATTTCAACACTAGTAAGGAATGTGTCGTTTTTCACTTAGTATAAATTGAAAAAGGAATGAAACCATGCCAGGCACATGGGCTATGTCAGTGCTAGTGAGTGGTTTTGGTCACAAGAAGACAAAAATATGAGCATAATATTTAGCCACTGTTCACTGTTCTTTCAAAATGGGGAATAAAAAACGTCAAGTCTTCTACTAGTGCAACATAATTCAACGGTGCATTTGCAAGGAGAATGGGAGTAGTTGCATAGTACGGTGTACCTCTTTTTCAATCACTTTTGTAGTTTAGTTTGGCCTTTTTTTTCACCTTTCAAGTTCAATGTAAGATTATTTGATGGAAACAAACTTACAGGATTATGAAAAGCAAGCAATATCCATTCCTCAAAAATACAAATATGATGTTTAATTTTTAGATTAAAGAACCTTGTGCATTTGTAATATTTTTGATGCAGTCACAATGCATTGTTAATTTTTTATTTTTTATTTTTTTTGGTAGATTAAGTTTTATGTAGAACTATGATTTTGGTGGATTTTAATTTTTTAATTTAAAATCATTTTTTGAGTTTCAAGGATAAGGTATAATACTAAAGGCATAATGTTTCAAGGTTAACCCTTAAACGTACCACTCCTTTGTAGGAAAGTCAAACTACACAATTTAGCCTTCAAGATTTATCAAAATATATTTTGTAATATTTTTCATGCATGGAATTGAATGTTTCCTATCAGTCTTGAAATTTTCAGATCTTTTTGATTTAATACGGCCTTTTTAACAAATTTTAAAGTCAAATACTTCAAAAAATAAATTTTATTACAAAAAAGCTTTAAAAAATTAATATTTTTTTGGGAGCAGGTACAAATTACAATGGAGAATCACATGATATGTTTTCCATAGAAATTTTTTATTTAAATTTTGAAATTCAAAAGGTGAACATCCTATGTAGTGTAATTCAAACCTTGAGCTACAAAGCTTGCACAAGCAATAAAATACTCAATAATTGAAATTTCTAAGATTTGAAAAGTGGAGTACAAACTAGACTTAATAAACTTCATTTTCTTAGTTGGGTGTATTAGCAACAAAAGTCATCTTCAAGATCAAAATTGGGTTTGACCAACAAACGTCCAGAAACTGAACACTGGGACGTTTAGGGGTTAAGCAAATGAATTGTTCTTGAATCTTTCTATTGCCAATCCAAATGTTTACTATTCATCAAAAAATTATTTAGAATTATTAAAGTTCAAATTTAGTTAAAATATAGTTATTGATATAAATCTATGAGAACAATAGATATCTCTATTTTTTATCGTATAGAGTATCTAACTACATAATTGATAATGCTATTTTGTGTTGGTAACTTGGTATCACTAATTATGAATATAAATGATAAATTTTTACATCCCAACTTATGTTACCAACACTACATGCCAATTAAGCACTTATGAATTATACTTAATTATAAGTTCATAAATAGTTCTCGGGGAGTGCACTTAAAGTTAAGACTAGGAATCACGTGAGTGCACATTTTTGACCCCCCTATGTATGTTCTAAAAAATCATTTAAAATTTGTAAAAATAATATGAAGTTGTTAAACACAATCTAAAGTTCTTGTTGTATAAATCTCAAAAAATAATCACTTGCAAATATTTTTAAATTGATTTTTGAAGCGAAAAACAACACATTTTAGTTCAAACTTCTATCATTTCTTTTATAAGATTTTAAAAACTTTTGGTCCTGAAATTTATATCAAATGATAGATATATACGTAATGATTTGGCCCCTAAAAAATCTTAATTTAAAAACTATTTTAAGGCCAAGTATTGTAGGGGGTATGCTATTAAAACGCACTCACGTGTATTCCTAATCTTAACTTTAAGTGCACTCCCGGGAGAATATTTTCAATAGTTAGTATGTTTATAGTACGATATGTAATACTATTAGGTGACCAACATTGAATATCAAAATTAGTGTATAATTAGGTCCATGATCCAATTGTTATTACAAATTGTTATGTTCCTAATCTTTTTAATAAAATAACTTATATCATGACAATATTTTTAATGTGATTTACTCTTGGAAATAAAAATTTGGAGCTCAATTTACCTTTAATTATTCTGTAATTATCATATAAATAAGTATTTGGAGTTCAATTTATTTTATGATTATCCAATATTTTTTTTATGATGAAATTTCAAAGACAAATGCTTTAAAATTGATTTGAAAATTATTTACAAACTGAATTTTTTCTTCCTAATTTGACCATACAAATGGTTTTTATTTCTAATTCATAACATATTCTCTGTAGATGAGAATTTCAAAAATATGCTCCTAACCCCCTAAATGCCTGGGCCTAGGACTATGGAATCATGCTTCACATGTGACACTCAATTTTGACACTATAAATAAGATATAAATTTAGACTTACATTTTTAGTAGATGAATCCATGTGTCTACTATACATCATGATTTTTTCATAAATTTTGGTGAAAATTTGAAATTACTATGATTTTTTGAAGTGATTATAAAGAAAATTCATATCAATTACAAAATATACTCAAAAATTCCAATTTTCTAACCAAAGGTGCAATTTACAATGAAGAAAATTACAATAAATGAAAATCATCCGTGTCTAAATTTGGATTTTTTGCTACACCATGGTAATACCCACTGAACTTGTAACTCCAATAAAACACTCAATTATCAGATTTTTCCAAAAATTCATAGCGGATTAGAGACTAGACTTGGTAAGCTTCATTTTGTAAGTCATGCTCAAATGCAATAGAACTCATTTTCATGGCCTGAATTTAGTTTCAGCAGAGAAAACATAAAAATCCAAAATACACTACATGGTGAACTGTTTTTACTATTCTTTTTGTACTTGGGACCCCATATAAAACCCTAAATAGCTTGAATGATCTAAATTTTTCTTGAAGAAGTGGCATGACCAATGAAAATCCTTCACAAAAAGAATTGGATGAAATTCATCATTCCTTCTTCATCCAACTACTACCTCAGATCATCCAAAAGCCATTTGTTGGTCTTGCCGGCAGTTAGGGATTAAGATGGTTTAGAGCATGGCCAACACTAGTCGTTTTTCACTCACCAACTCTATTTGTGGATGATAAAGTATCTCTTATGGTGTAGAGTTTGATATTTGCACACCAAATATTGTCAATATAGCAAGGGGTGGTTCTCACATCAAGCACTTTGTCCTATTCTCTAACAAGACCATGCTCACACTTTATGAAGTTAATTTTAGTAAATTAATTCTTTGCCATTATGATTGTCCCATGTAGTGACAAACGTAGTAGTATGTAATTGGTTGATGCACTCTATTCCAAGCACGCTTGGTGGTTGTTGCTAGGACGTTTTAACCCCTAAAAATCCGATGGGTATTGGACAAAACATAGATGTGTTATAATATGTGCTTTCCATATGTTTGATGAAGTTTGGTTCAATATACAAATTGTAGGGCATCATCTCTACAAATTGTCAGTATGGTCAAACTTCCAAAAATAAATTTAGATATTTTTTTAATGAATTTAAAAGCAATAACCTTTGAAAATTTGTATAGATTATAATTTTCACTTTTAGAGTTTTAAATTTAGCATGATTGGTTAGATTTGGTTAATCTATTGTAAACTTCAAAAAAGCAAAAGAAATGATGAAGGGAACATCATTACTTTCCCCAAATAAAAACATTTATAACACTAAAACAATATTGAGGTGATCCACTTTGAAAAATTCTCCCGGGTGGAGTATGACTTGGATTGACATAATTCAACTTGCTTTGGAAAGTATACTTGATGTAGTATTTAAAAATATTTTTTATTTTTTCAAAAATGTATATTTTTTTTGTTATAGACAGCCCGTTAAATTTAGGCATCAAAATGTTTGTTTGAGCGTTTAGGGGTTAATTTCTCACACACCATCTTGCATGTTAACTTGGTGCACAATGAGCAACTGCTGGCCATGCTCTTATGTCATTGGGCTCATTCCTTGTACAGTGGGGTCCAACATGGAATGGCGTTTTTGGTTTCGCAGTGAGAAATGTTTTAGTACTGCCAACTTTGGAAGCCTCCCGAGAGCTCAAAAATTGGTATCTTACCACGAAAGTTTTACCAGAGACTCATCTTTAAGTTAATTATATGTATGACAAATTTCAAGGCCGAAATATTCACCCAAAAAAAGTTATTCAGAATCTACCAACATTGGTAGCTGTGGAATTTTTTTCACTGCTGCCAACTTTGACAGCCTCTCGAGAATGGAAATTCTTTTTCCTTACTTTGGTTTTTTTTTGGTAGAAACCAATTTGTGTTAGTAATATATGTTAAAAATCTCAAGTCTAAAAGATTAGTAAAAAAAAAGATATTCCCAATCTACCAACATGTGTAGTTGTGGGAAACAATGGGGGAAACCATTTCATTGCTACCAACTTTGACTACTATGTTGGTAGATTAGGAATAACTTCTTTTTGGTGAATCTTTTGGCCTTGAAATTTGGCATACATATAATTCACTTAAAGATATTTCTTTGGTAAAACTTTCGTGGTAAAATACCAATTTCTGAGCTCTCGGGAGGCTTTCAAAGTTGGCAGTATTCAAAGTTGGTAGGAATGAAATGGTTTCCCCATTGTATCCCACAACTACACATGTTGGTAGATTGGGAATATTTTTTTTTTTACTAATATTTTAGACTTGAGATTTTTACCATATATTACTAACACAAATTGGTTTCTACAAAAAAAAAACCAAAGTAAGGAAAAAGAATTTCCATTCTCGAGAGGCTGTCAAAGTTGGCAGCAGTGAAACAATTACCACAGCTACCAATGTTGGTAGATTCTGAATAACTTTTTTTGGGTGAATCTTTCGGCCTTGAAATTTGGCATACATATAATTAACTTAAAGATGAGTCTCTGGTAAAAATTTCGTGGTAAGATACCAATTTTTGAGCTCTCGGGAGGCTTCCAAAGTTGGCAGTACTAAAACATTTCTCACTGCGAAACCAAAAACGCCATTCCATGTTGGACCCCACTGTACAAAAATTTCAAACATAAGGGGTGGTTTACACTATGGACCAAGAGCCATGACCATGGAATTCTAAAATCTGTGATTGGCCCAAAAAGAGCTCTTGGTTCCATTTGGCTTTACACTACCTTGAAAAAAGGAGAATGACCACTAACTTTGAGGTCCCCAAAAATGCTAAAATTTCCCAAATGGATAATGTTTTCATGGTCTCCTTGATTATAGTTGAGTCAAAGCAAATGCCTCGACTCAACTATAATCTAGGAGACCATGGGGCTCAAAAATCATTGATTGGCTAGTATTCAATTATTTAAAGAGAAAGGAGGAAAAAGGGGAGGATAAAAGAGAGAATGATGAGCTTAAACTTGTCCCGGTCTAAATCCACTTTACACTACAAAGAGTGACCAAGTCATTTAAAATTGCATTTTTGATTTTTCATGGTCACGGCTCTTGACCAAGAGCCATGACCATGAAAATGATTTAATTTTCTTGGTCATGGCTCTTGGTCCATAGTGTAAACCGCCCCTAAGATAATCAAATAATAGAAAAAATGCATGCGATAGATTTTGTTCATTATAAATCCAAATTCGGTGCTTCCACTGTTCTACTGTAAGTGGTCAACATACCGTAATCTTACGCTGATTCGCTGAAGGTTCTAAGAATAACTATTTGTCTCCAAAAATTTTAAAAAATGAACATTCCAAGGATAATCTAAAAATTGCCAAACCAGCCGAAATGAGCACAGCTAATACTGCATGCAGCCTCATCGTTTGAAAATCTGAAAATAGCCTGAGATCGAATCAATCTGTCCACCACCCCTCTTGCTTCCAAATTCCAAATGCTTGCATGCTGTCCTTGTACGGTATGCATTGAACAAGTGGACAGTAGACACAACTTGTGGCAGAATCATTAAAACTCCAACAGTTCGGCAACATGAATTGTTCCCAAAAAAACACATTAAAAATAAAAATCCAACAGATGTGGCGAATGAAACAATTCTCTGTGCATGCCTGTGCCGTGCATATTGCGAGAATTTGAGCCTTGGAAATCAGTCCACATAGCCAAAATTCTCTATCATTAATCAGTTTTTCATTGATATGCTTCATCTATTCCTTAATTTATTTTAACCTGTAGAGTTGAAAAAAGAAAAAAGAAATGACTTTTATGCACACAACAGTGTAACTAGTAAATGCGTTCTGAAAGCTTACCTTTTTGTCTTGGGAATGATTGAATGACGGAAGCGTGAGCCAGGATTTTCTGTCACTCTGGGCCCAATTTATGATGAGGCACTCAATTCAAATCACTGGCGGACCACAGAAATGCACAGTCGCCGGGCCACTTGCACTCGATCTACAGTCTACACAACTGTACCGGACACCGGACACCAGGCGCTTCCAGAATCTATCAGTGCAATACGTGACTGTGTACGTGCACTGTAAGATACAAAAACATGAGAGCGCCAATTCAGCAATGTCCGGGTCCCAGCAATCAATCCCTCATTGACTTCGGAGTCACTGTTACACATGGAATCAACTGGTCAGGAGCTAGTATTGAAGCTCTGGCATCTTCAGTTGTTGCCGGGACAGCTTGCATAACATGTTAACGTACTGTACATTTCAGCATCCACGTTCCGAGGCTCAGAGCGCTGGACCTACTTGCTTGTCGATCGAGTTAAACTTGCCTGATAAATTAATGTTGTCTGAAAAGAATCGGTAGTCTGTATGCATGTTTTAGCTTGTGAAAGCAGCTATGCAAGTGATTGCAGTTTAGGACGGAACACGCTTCGCACACATATGTTACAGATGGCTCCTTTAGGTGTTCATTCATACATGTTGTTGCTGGACTCTCTAAGCTTGTGGATTGTTACTAGTTGTGTGTACGAGAGTGTAGAGTCTCGTTGTATGTTCCGCCATATTCAAAAGTTAGTAGTACCACATATATGTAACCAGACGATTGGATCAGTGTAAGCGTATCGATAATGGTGCGAAAAGGATGATACTTAGTATATAGACGAGAGGACAAGGTGCTTTGTGAGTCTTTTGTTACGGAATGAAGCCAGATTCAATCGGTGTATATATTAAACTAGAAGTGGAACTGTCACTACGACAAATAGGCGGTTGTTTTAGACACTTTTTAAGACACAAAAAGTGTTTCAAACACCGTCAGGATCAAGAGAATATTAAGGTTCTCGGGTCATAGGTTTCATTCAAGCCGTGGCTAGCTCACAGTCGCCAAGTAGGACTGGTGTTATCCGTCTCGCCTTTCCAAGAAACTTACAGCTTAGGTCGCTTGAAATACAATCATGTCCTTGATTACAGTATACCTGGGTACATAGTATACACCGTTTTGAAGAGCATGTTGTGATAATACTCTTGGCTCCCAAGGGTTGTGCCTTCATTCATTTGTTAGGACGATGTATTAGAATTCTGTGATAATATAGAGTGTATAATAGAGTGTGTAATGGTTCCTAGTGAAGCTCAGTGACATGGAATCAAACTGACTTGAAACCTGGTATAAAACAAGTGACGGCTTTGACTTGTTTTGTTCAAGCCAATAGTTATATATGTTTGATATAAGTTATACAACCAAACTGATAGTCCATTCCTAAGTTATTTTCATTCAAGAATAGACAGTTATTTTTACAACCAATGAAACTGGTAGACAGTCCATTCCTAGCTTGTATTCGTTCAAGAATTTAGTTATATGTTGGATATTTTTAAAGCCAAACTCATAGTCCGTTCGTAACTGGTAGTCCGTTAGTCCGTTACTGTTGGATTTTTACAACCAAACTGGTAGTCCAGATCTGATTGGCAGCTCTTGGCTCTGGAGACTGACTACCAAAGAGTGGCGAAGTAAATAGTATTTTTGCAAACAAGAAACTGTGCATAACGTTGCACAACGTGCAACGTGCACAACGTTGCATATGTCTGTTGCCTAGACTTACACCTATCCTCTCTACTGGTTCAAAAACACCAGTTCGGGGTCAAATCTGTTCGGATTAGCAGTTTCTCATTTTCTATCATCACTTCCGAAGTTCCTAGACTGGTGTAGTCCTCTGGAAGTCGATCTGAGCAGGTTTAGCAGAGGCCAAACATGGCTGTGCAATATTATTATTCTACCCTGTCAAGGCTCCGAAGACAAACACGGTGTGTATCCTAATGGAGAACCTCACCATGTCCCTTCAGCAACTATTTTTATCAGAGCTTGTTGTGTGCTTGTGTTTGTGTCGACTGCAACTGATAGAAGTCAACCACGAAGGAGGGGGTCGGCATGTACATCGACTGGTTCGGGGGGTCAGCATGTACAGTCGGGTACAACATGCTTACGAATTTTTTCGGGTTTGAAATTTCAGCATAGTATGTAGGAACTTTGAGGAGCTGTAAGAGGTGCAAAAATGATTCAATTTTGAAACTAGTAGAGGACTAGAGTAGGAATGTCCTTTCAATTTGTAGGTCCATGACTGCCATATCGAGCACATTACAATTTAGGAAAGGGACATCACGGGACTCTATTTTTATGAGAGAGGAGTCAAAAATTCGTAGGCAACTTGTACCCGACTGTACATGGTTTGGAGAATTGCAGTCAGTTGTGCATGCATGCTAGTGAGGATTATTGAGATGACGACGTTTGTGTACTCAAGGACGGCCGGAGTGTATATATTTATTCTCTGCAACTTAAACTGAAACTGGTAGACAGTCCATTCCTAGCTTGTATTCGTTCAAGAATTTAGTTATATGTTGGATATTTTTAAAGCCAGACTCATAGTCCGTTCGTAACTGGTAGTCCGCTACTCCGTTACTGTTTGAATTTTACAACCAAACTGGTAGTCCAGATCTGATTGACAGCTCTTGGCTCTGGAGACTGACTACCAAAGAGTGGCGAAGTAAATAGTATTTTTGCAAACAAGAAACTGTGCATAACGACGTGCAACGTGCACAACGTTGCATATGTCTGTTGCCTAGACTTACACCTATCCTCTCTACCGGTTAAAAAACATCAATTCGGTGTCAAATCTGTTCGGTTTAGCAGTTTCTCTTTTTCTGTCATCACTTCCTAAGTTTCTAGACTAGTGTAGTCCTCTGGAAGTCTGAACAGGTTTAGCAGAGGCCAAACATGGCTGTGCAATATTATTATTCTACCCTGTCAACCAAACACGGTGTGCATCCTAATGGAGTACCTCGCCATGTTCCTTCAACAAGACAACAACTATTTTATCAGGACTTGTTGTGTGCTTGTGTTTGTGTCGACTGCAACTGAAAGAAGTCAACCACGAAGGAGGGGGTCGGCGTGTACATCAACTGGCTCGGGGGGTCGGCATGTACATCGTTTGGAGAATTGCAGCCAGTTGTGCATGCATGCCAGTGAGGATTGTGGAGATCATATTAATGACGAAGTTTGTGTACTCAAGGACGGCCGGAGTGTATATATATATTCTCTGCAACTTAAAGCCGATCCGGTTGAGAGCAAGAAAATGGATGCACATATGCATGCCAGGTACGTGGTGACAAACTGAGTCTCCCGTTCAATCGATCTACAAGTGTTGCTCATTTTGGAAGGAACAATAAATGATTCGGCAAATAGATTTCGTTGAATCATGTTATGGCACGGTTTACTAGACTATCATGGGCACCGACTTCCAAAGCATAATTTCCAACTATTCATCATGCGGTTTATTCGGACGTCCCTACTGGAGAATGGAATCTCAGGTAGCTAGGTTTCTCAAATTATTTATATAAATTTTTAAAGACAGGGAGCTCATAATGGTTCCTGTGTGCGTTTCCCTTTTACTCTCACTTTTCCCACCGAGCCTCAAGAGTTGACACTTGTTAAACTTTTCTTTTACAAGCAGGTGAGTTAACATTAAACTGGTGAATAAGCAGCTTTAAGACTCAGTGGGAAAAGTGAGACTCGTAGGGAAATCACACAGGGAATCGCATATGAGACCCTGGTGAAAGCATATTAATGAGGATTTCATAAATTCCAAAACTGAACAATGAGTTAGTGACCTCGGTTCAATCTTTTGAAGCAAACGAGGATGCCATTCATTGTAAAAGATTGATCTCTCCTAACGAGTGTCCGGTTTAATCTTGAAGAGAACAGTCTATCAAATTATTTATATGAATGGAGGATTGTATGGCAAGAAAAGAATATTATTCAGTCTATTTTTGCTCACCAAATATTGTCAATATAGTGAGAGTGGTTCTCACATCAAACATTTTGTCCTATTCTCTTACCATGCTCTCACTTTATGAAGTTAAGTTTAGTAAATTTATTCTCCACCATTATGATTGTCCCAAGTAGTGACAATAATCATATGAGTAAGATTAATTAATTGTGACCTTTCCGTTTCACTTATTCGGGATACCTGGGTAAGGTGTTTTTTGTTTTTCGATCAGGGCGGCTATGTGAGTGAGTGTTCACAAGAAGGATACACTTTTTTAAAATTTAATTAGACTTTTAAGTAAAGAACCAAATCCTACACGTTTTGTAAATCCGGTGGGCGGTGGCTATTTAGAGTAACAGTCAATGATTACTAGTGGAGGAGCAGTAGTTAAAATAATAATATAGACGAGCAGTTAATCGTGGATAAAATCAATGTTGACCAGAAATTGTGGAATTCTGTTCAATACAAGTCCAAAATATCTTCCTAATTCATAACTAAACAAATTCATATTTGGGCCATTGATTCTTGGTCATTTTCTGGCATTGAAACTTAAAATAAAGAAATTTTAAAAATAGACGAAAATTTTCCAAGAATATAATGATTTTACGATGTTCAAGAATGTTCAAGAATGTTCTGTAATGAATTGGGTGCATAGTTGATGATAGCACTCTTTTAGGCTTATTAGGTAGCATTTTCAATTAGGTTGCCATTTTAACACATGAAGGATGAAACCCTTTGTTTCATCCTCCATTAAAATGTAATACCAAATTTTTAATTTTCTACCAAAAATTTGTTCTCTTTTATCGGTACCGTCCATCTTAGTACCACTTTAGATTTCACAAAAACATTTAATAGGTGAGAGATCTATACTGATAAAAGGGGATCGTTCGAAGGCTTGTCTGTACGCTACACTCTAGTGTAACGCTTCAATTTAGAACGTTTTCCATTTCTCCGAGAGTAATGACCTTGTCTGCAGGACCTTTTTTCACTCTGGTTTTTAACTAGAGCTCGTATCATTAGTAGCATTATTTTATTTTATTTATTTCTTAATAAATTTTTATGAATTTTTTGAGCAACTACTAAGTAAACAAAGTTAGCAGACTTTGAATCCACTTGGTTTAAAAAAAATTCATTACAGAAAGTTGATGCTCTTGTGATTATGTCATTATGTTGAAGAATTGAATTGAAAATCTATGAAAAGAATTTCACATAAAGACTTGATTTTCATTCTTTAAAAAAAATATCATAGTGAAAATTCAAAAGATGAAAAAAATGATTCGTTAATAGTTCTCAGATGGAATTAAAACACATGAAATTCTATGTTTTAGTGAGCATTTCCTATTGACTTTTGTTTTTTTTATAAAAATTTGTAAAGTTTGTTTTCAAAACAAATTCTATACGTTATTTTTTAGGAAGATGCATTGATTGCCTACAATCTAGCTCTTACATTACTAATAAGAATAGAAAAAAGCTTTTTATATGAGAACTGATGTATTTTATGGTTTTTTAAAATTAGTTTTGGAATTTTTCATTTTTTAAAGGCGACAATTATAGGCTAAGAATCGTTTGGATAAATAAATCAATCCTTTTCCTAGGGAGGAATGGAAACAAATTATACTCCACAACTCTTCTAGCAACTCTTACAAGTTCTTGTAGCTATAGTGAAAATTTCACAAACATTAAAAGAAAATTGACTTTGCATAAACCTATACGAGTTTGGCTTTAGAGCGCAGCCTCACGACCCCCACCCCCTTTGGCTTATTGGCTTGATAGTTAAAATCACTGAGAAGATTTGGTTATGAGTAATCAAGTCCCAAAGAGATGATAGTGCTGCCAACGGTGCACCAAGGAACCGAAGGTCCCGTCCCATTTAAAGACACTACTACACTTGTCTAATGCCTTAAACGAGATGAAACCTTCGGTCCCTCGATGCACCATTGGCTACACTATCGTCCCTTCAGAACTCGATCATTCACAAACAAATATTTTTAGTGATTTTAATGAACAAGCCATTAACCGGAAGCCGGAAGGCGCCCCTTACTAGTCCCACCAAATAGGTGAGACTGGGTCTCCTGGATCGAAGGCTTTGAACAGTTGTCTGTAAGCGACACTCGAGAAAAGGTACTTGAGTATTTCCGTTATATATCCAGAAATTCAAACATGATTCCTCTGGTGTAAAACTCTGAAGACCCAGTCGACCATTACCCAATTTAACACTTCAATTTAGAACGTTTTCCATTTCCCCGAGAGTAATGACCTTGTCTGCAGGACCCTTTTTCACTCTGGTTTTTCACTAACTTAACTAGAGCTGTTGTTTTTGTCAGCTCGTCTGATCCCAAGAGATTCCCGACTTCGCGGACTTGCAACCGTGCGGCCGCTCTACAGACAGGTTCGCACTTTCGCTTTCGCGTTCCATTGCCTGCACGGAGCTGACTCATGATCAGATCGAGATATAAACTTCACATGAGGCTCTAGAGCTTTCAGTTGTGGTTTTTTCAGCACAGTTTGCGTTTCAATTGCTCCGACTAATTCATTTGGCTGGACGACCGTCGGCGCGCAGGCGAGCTTCCAGTTCGAAGGTTCTCACCTCAGCAGTTTGGTTTCTCCGGTGCGTTCTCATCTCTGCCTTCAACCTCTTGGACCAACTGCGCCGCGGTGTGCATGCTTGCTTCGCGCAGCTGTAACTCGATCTTGAAGGGTTTTGAAAGCTCGAGTTCTTCGAACGAGGGTTTCGTGATTGGACTGAACCACCGCGGCACTGACTGCAGGATAGTCCATCTGTTACTACGCTTAATCACTAGGTAGTTTTTAGTTACCTAGCTTTGCTTCCTTGTTGCAGATGCTACCGCCGATAAGAGAGCTCCGAGGCCGCTCATCGCACCCTAAACCCGCATCAACCTAGACCTCCACTTTCAATGCGTTCCAGGCCGCGGTCCAAGTAAATTCTGTCCAAGTTCAGGGGCTTCAACCTCGAAACTTGCTACGGAATGACCTTCGCGGCTAGAATGTAGTGTCGGGAACCTCCCGTGGAGCACCCCGTGGAGAATGTCTCCAGGGGGGACATTTGCCGAGGTGAGGTTCCCGATACTACATGTGTCCCACCGACCTTTGCTTCGTTGTTACAGATGCTACGATGAAATATTTTGACAGCGATCGCCCGCCGACAAGTCTTCACCGGAGTTTGCAGAAAGTAATGTCAGTGAGTAGTTCGAGTTAATTAGAAGGTTCAACTTTCCATCTACCGCGGTTGGAAGAAAGGCCGCCTTCAACTTTGGGTGGTAGTGATCCATCGACAGTTAACTCGTGATAACCTAACGATACAGCTAGGTACTACATCTCATCGTTGGCTTGATAATGAAATTTGCAAGTTAGGATTAGATCCGAAGAACATACTTCGTATTATCCTTAAGCTAGATTGCGAGTTCTAGATTGCGAGTTCTAGACTCTACTACTAATTAAGATTGTTTATAAAGGCATGATAAACGAGATCTAAATGGAGCTAACTCGTAGTTTCTCATTCCCTAAAGTCCGGAAAACTGTGTCGCCTTCTCACTCAAGGGTCTGATGATCATAGACGTTTGTGCTTGTCCTATGTGGCTTTCTGCACTCACCTCCTCTTCTAACACAGTGAGTTGTGGAGCGGATTCACTCAAAAATCGAATGAGTACCGACACCCCTCCCTGTAGTATGTACGTGGGGTTTTAAATTTCTAATTAACGATTCATGTTCCTGTGGCTCAGGAGATTCGCTCCTTCTCAACACAAGCTCAATCCATATGAATCCTAATGAAGAGGAAAATGATATATTGGCTAACTTGTACAAGTCCTAGCTCTGACACATAGATTAATAAAGCTCAAGCTCAGGATCGTGAGGTATAGCCGGGGGTTGAAAATCCTGTGCTAAGAGGATGATCTAAGAGAAAACAGGCTAACCATAGGGTACAGCCCGGGCTTACTAGGAGTAAAAAGGGGAGGAATGTAACGTTACTCACCTAAACTTTCTAATATTATCATTCTTATTCTAAAATTAGACTGGACTAATTGTAGTGATCATCCCAATGTATGTTTAACATTCAGACAAGTTTTGCATTCATGTTGGATTCTATAATAGTACTACTTAGCTTCATCACTAACTGCAAAGGTTGTCATATTGGGCGGGTTAGGATCTTCGGATGTGCCCTCGATCGTGAATGCTGACAGTGGATATATCGGCTCTTCTATATTGTTACTTTTGTTTGAAACACCATGTATTGATTACTTTGTGTAATCCCTATAACCTGTTACACTAGAAAATAACAGGTATTGGCCAATATAACCAATATAATCAAGTACATAGTGATTCCTACATGTAACAAGTTTCAGCTTACGATAGATTGTACATAGAAATTTAGTTCTGGCCTTCTGGGCAAGATCTTGCAATGAAGATCAATTGATCAAGCGGTCGGGAGCCATTGCGTTCATTGCTTGTTCATACAGAACGCCTTATGTACAGATTGAAGCATACTAGACGGACCACAGCCAGACCATTGACCAAGCTAGGTAAGTACGTAGGTCGAATACTCATGATATGTAATCAACCACCAGTACTGACCAAGGTCCCTGGATAATCAAACAATGCCATCAATTGTTGCATTACCCCCAAACCTGTCAAATTACCCTTACTAGGGTTTCAAGTCCTGAGTTCACTGTGTGCATATGATGACAGGTCTAGGTGGTTCAATTCAAGCAGGTCTCGAAGGAGCTCGATCGACCTTCATTAGGAATTGCCAATCGGCCAAATGGCGGATTCGAAGTTTAGCGTGCACGGCTTAGCTTTGGAAGCTTGTACACGTTGTGTGATACTTCCACACCACATCACGGAGATACCAGGGGCTCAACATGTGGATGCAGTTCCCCAAAATTTCCAGCCTCCTCCAGGTAACTATTTTGAGATTGCTACGCATGTACATTGCTCTTCATTTCCTGTAGGTCCTTGTAGAGTCAGCTGAGCTGCAGCTGTTCAGCCTGGTGCTACACTAAAATTGTGATTTAGTGTCCAGCGAGAATTGATGTCTTTTATCACAGTTTGTTCAAAGAAATAGTGTCCCTACAATACATAGGAGTTTTTCACTTGTCATTCTCACTTTCATTGAGAGTGCCATGTTCTTTTCCGATGAGAGTGACATGAGATGGCATCTCATGTTTATTATATAGTTGCCATTCGTCATTGGAACACTACATCTAAAAGGCTTAATTACATGAAGTTTTAATCATTTTAAATTTTCCCGTACATAAATGTTTTTACAGGGACAAGTCTATATCTCCAAAAAGCCAAATAGTGTCCGTGTTGAGAAATAGTGTCCTGGACACTAAATCTCAATTTTAGTGTAGTCAATTAATTTCCACATGGAGCATTTCATATGATCATGAGGCTTCTGTAGCTACAGTTGAAAAACGGGCCGGGGGGATCGATAGACACTCCTTGGAATGACACTTAGTGTCATTGAAGGGGTATCAATTATTTAATGACACGTACTTCGAGTGTTACAGTTTGGTTAGCTAGGGGTTTTGATATCTAAGTAATCTAACCCTAACAGTACAATTCACCTTCAATTTCATTAAATAATCTACAACTCCAGATGATATATTGGGAATATAATTCCTTTGATCAGAATCTAAATGAGTCTGTAATTATATCTAACCCATGATACACTACAAGGAAACTGGTCGCTTTTCACTGCTATTTTGAGCCATTTCAGAGTTGGTGAGTGCTTTTGATCACATAAGACAAGGGTTTCCTCGATTGCAGTCAGTGAAAAGCGACGGGTTTGCTTGTAGTAAGTGATAATAGACTCTTTCAAATGGTACATATCGTTTGTCCATTTTGCAACTGGTACTGTAAATTCTCTAGGTGTAATGTGAAACGTACTCTATGGAATAGGGTAAAGTTGGCTAGCATCAAACATCACTTGCTATCCTTTACGAACAGAAAGATTTCGAAATTTTTTCCGTAAATCCTAAAGTTGGACATCAATTAAATGAAGACAGTCAGCTGCAAATGATCAAACATTTGAACTGCAGTTTGTAATACATGAAAAAGTAGAATGTTCAATAACCGATCAATATCATATGTGAAATTAATGCAGGGGAACCGGCCGCAGCGCCAGCAATTCCACAATTGGAGGTTTCATCGTTCCTAGGCTCTGTTCTGGAGCACATCTGTGACCTCCAAACATTTGGGGATGTGTTACGTTATTTCTTTCTTGAGAATCCAGGTCCAGATTGTGATGTCCCCGAAGCAGATGACGATGATCCTGATGATCAAGTCATCAAATGTTCATCGATGTCAATTGTGCCAGAAGGAGAGCCTCCCACACCCGAAATCAACCATGCTCTGGAGGAGGCAGCTTAATCTCATTACAGGTCCTCTGAGCAGGTGAGGAATCGATCAAGACGATTCACGGACCTAAACCTTGTTTTATACCCTTTTCATGAGTCAAAACCATTAATTCCAGTAACGTGGTTTTTCTCAAGCCTTAGCCACCATAGGGTCTTCTTATTGTTCCATTTCGTCCTCCAAGATCAAAGTCAAAGTCCCTTCCTTTCTGTGCGGTAACCTAGCCTTCCATGTCCTTGGATGGTCGTCCCAGGAAATGTTCCATTTGGCCTCCAAAAGCATTTCATTTCGTCTTCCTTATAGTAAGTCATTCTTTCTAATATGCAAAGCTTAACCTTTCACGTCCTTTCACTTTCATGACCTTTCATGTCCCGTAAGTAGTTGTGCAGATAGAAGCACAACACTAATTAATTATATAATTACAATGAGTGACTTGTTAATTATATATGTATATAATTATATATCACTTGATAATTATATATGTATCCATTAGTTTGGATGCCTTCGAGGATGTCTAGTTCACCTCTCAAGTATTTCTCTTCCGTAGATGTTGCTCGAAATGTAGAGTACACGTATGCTGTATATTCCAGACTTTTGCTTCAGGTTTGAATAATCGCTGTCTTATGTCCCACAAATACTGAGCTTGTTTTTTCTCGACCTAGCTCGAATGAGTGGCAGTAGCTGATCACACAGCTCAGATGTTCACACAGCCCAGGTGTTCATATATGATTATATGAACACAACTATATATGATTATCCTCTTCGTATAACGTGTGGAGGATTTTTTTTCTGTGGCGGAATTATCATTTCTCTCCACCAGCTATCTGGTCTGACCGTCTGTAGCTAGTCCAGCAACTTACTGTTAGCACTAGATATTGTTCCTCAGCTTAGAGGAATTTTGAAGTACTAGGAATTGTCCTCACCTTAGTTAGGAGAATTTTGAAGTGCTTTAGCAGTAGTATTAAAGGAGAGAATACATACAAGGCTTCATATGATCACTGTAACTTTTGGGAAACTTCTTCATGAATATATCATGGGGGAGATTTTGCGATCCCATATATGATGTTTAAAAGCTTATGAAATATTACTGAAAATTTATTGTTTGTCTTGATGATGACATCATGATCATGTTGACTTGAATTAGTAATTAAAATGTGAAAACAGAATGCTCTAGATATTCATGTATATGATTTTGGAGAGAATTAGTATTGAGTTGCTTAATTTGATTTATTTTTGTTTTCTTCTCCATGAGATTGATGATTGAGAAGTTTTTTTTACCTTAAATGGAAGGAACAATGTATTCATTAAAATGAGAGAATTCTCAAATAATGAGAGTATTGTTAGTCCACTCCTATCCAAAACTAAAGAGCTATTTTGATGTGGATATAGTCAACATAAACATAGCATTGGCATGAACATGCGAAGATTGAAGTGGAAACATAGAAAATAGCGAGAAATGGTTTCCAAAAAAACATTTATTTATAGAAAGTTCACAAAGAGTAACAATTTTTTTGTTTATTTCTCGTTTTGCATCATGTCCAGGGCATAGTTCCACTTGGGTTACTTCAAAAGACCATCTTAACTCTTAAATGAGCCCCTATAGCAACTTTGATTATGTCATGTTTAATAAAAAAATAGCAAATGAATTAACCAAATGTGGTTTTGATTTCCTACACTCATGAAGTACTTAAGAAAAAATTCATGTAAAATTGAAGAGTTTTAAAGATTTTTAAAGAGATTTTATGTCTAAAGATCAATGTTTGTCCTAACTACCAATAAACATCCAAAAAAATTATTTAAAATATCAAATGATGTCATTTTGGTACAAATTTCAAATACAAAGTACATTTAGATATGTGTTCGTTGAATTGATTACTTTGAGGAGTAAATATATTTATATATAATACTGCAATGCCTGCAAATGCTCATTTTAGGAAACATATTCCAACAAGCATAAAAATATGAAAAGTAATGTATTCAATTAAAAGGTTGAACTTGAATTGAAGTATTTAATGTCATCCAGGTGCGGATAATTTTTTAATTTAAAAAAAATTAATTTTAGTCAATTGAAATGAACAAATTCAATTGAAATGTACCCCTATTGAAACTATGCCCTCCAGCAAAACTATAATGAATTTACGTCCGAGAGTGTGATTCACTCTAGCATCAAATATGTCAAATCTGTGGATAACATATACAATATATATATTTTTTTGGTTCTATTTTAGTTTTATGAAGCAAGCTCATCTATAATAATACATAAGTATCACGGTTAAGCTAAAAAAATTCTTCTTGCCTGGTGGTCTCTTCTTTTTATTCTTGAAGAAAAAAATGTTTTCAATACGTGAAATTTTTGGTGATGTACAATCAACATTGTATCCTAACAAAAATTAGATGATTAGATCAAAAATGCCAAATTATTTTTCAAAATAAGCTATTTTTTGTTGACTTTTTTAGCAA
This sequence comes from Pohlia nutans, assembly GCA_022496805.1. Classification (NCBI taxonomy): domain Eukaryota; kingdom Viridiplantae; phylum Streptophyta; class Bryopsida; order Bryales; family Mniaceae; genus Pohlia; species Pohlia nutans. Next base: position 9,187,171 of record CM040092.1, on the reverse strand, counting down.
AGTTTTAATTATTGTGCTTGAAAATTTAGTAACTCCTAAGTGACGGAGGGATATTGGACCAACCGTAGATGTGTTATAATATGTGACCTCTTTATCTTCGATGAAGTTTGGTTCAGTTGAGAAAATGCAAAATCATGATGTTTTAAAATCATGCGTACGTTTAAATTTCCAAAAATAATTTTAGAAGCATTTCACTTCAAGAATTTAATATCAAAATTGCAAATCTTATTTTGAGAATTTGAAATTTGGAATGATTGGTTAAAACTATACATTCTATTCTAAAATTTAAAAAAGATTTTTTTCAAAGGAGAGAACATCATTACTTTCTCCAATTAGCAAATTTTGTAACACTAGACAATGCATAAGTGTTTGTTTTTGAAAAATTCTCCTTGGTGGAATTTAACTCAGATCAACATGATACAAATCGGGTTAGAAATCTGACTTGATTTCTTGTTTGGAAATATTTTAATTTTTTTATAAAAAAGGTTTTTTCATCCTGATTAGCCCGTAAGAAAAGGGCAGCGACCATAAAATGGTCTTTATGTCACTTAAGGGTTAATAAACATTGGCACCTAAATTACAAAATTTAATTTCACATATAGGTACTTATATAGGAAAAATCAATGCCCACATCTTTTATCCTTGGAAAGACCACAAAAAATAGTTAGAATATTGATACAATTTGTTAGTGCAAAATGATTATCATTTATCATTATTATAAATTCCAGTATTCTATGTAATCGGTGACACATAGTTGTAATTATATACAATATTAAATCAACATTATATCTAATATTTAACAGTCATTCATGGTAAATCTCATTTACAAAATATACTGAATAACTATTTTTTATAAATTTTTGAAGCTTAATAAATTACATAATTGATTTAAAGATATTGATTGAGAATTTTTGGAAATTTGGTTGACCAAATGTCCCAAATCTTGCTTTATAGTTTGAAAATTTCTCTACAATTTAAGAATTTAATACTATATTGTATTGAAATCCTCTTTAAAATGAAAAATGGGACTCGTTTTTTTTGTGTCATTATATGTATTGATTTTTCATAGATCTTCTTAATCCAAAACTCCAACATAACTCCAACTCTCAAGAACCTCAACTTTCCATAATGCAAAAGATTTAAGCCAAGAGGATTGAAAGTTTGCTGTCCCTAATTTGAACATTTGATAGGATACAAAAAATTGTTTAAATGCTGATATCTAACAATATACATATTATGGCTGGGGTTTGAGGTTGCTAAAATTTTCTTTTGCATATTCTAATACTAGTCTAGTGCAAGTTAGATCTTGTGATTAAAAACAAAAAAACTTAATTGATTTATTTTGGTTTAATGCATTAGAATTTAGAAATGACAATTTTCAGGACTGTAATTTATGACATTGTTTTCAGGAAAAACATTCTTGGGCCCTCGCCAATCTTTCAGGGGTTAACCCCTAAAAGCCCGAGGGGTATTGGACAAAACATAGATGTGTTATAATATGTGCCTTCCATATGTTTGATGAAGTTTGGTTCAATAGACGAAATGTAGAGCATCATCTCTACAAACTATCCGTACAGTCAAACTTCCAAAAATAACTTTAAATCATTTTTTAATGAATTTAAAAGCATTAACCTTTGAAAATTTGTATAAATTATAATTTTTAATTTTAAAGTTTAAAATTTAGTACGATTGGTTAAAGTTGGGTTATGTATTGTAAACTCCAAAAAAGCAAAAGAAATGATGGAGGGAACATCATTACTTTCCCCAAATAGCAAATTTTATAACACTAAGACAATGTTGAGGTGATCGACTTTGAAAATTTCTCCCGGGTGGAGTTTAACTCGGATTGCCATAATTCAAATTGCGTTGGAAAGTAGACTTGATCTAGTATTTTAAAATATTTTTTAATTTTTCAAATTGTTATTTTTTTTGTTCCGGGCAGTCCGTGAGATTCGGGCAGCGACCAAAAAATGGTCGTTTGAGCGTTTAGGGGTTAAATCCTTCATTTGCTTTAAGGGAAAAAGAGAAAAACCTACAGATTATAAATTCAGGAATCTATATAGTTGGTTCTCAAATGACATACATGTACCGTAGGCTATAGCAATTCCGACAAAAGGGTACAAGCATACTTGGGGTAAAAATGGATTTTGGAAATTCCATTTTTATAAATAAAAATGTATAAAATCAAATGAAATATGTAAGGGAAAAAACAGATTTATGGGAATATTTGTTTTGCCAAAATCCATTTTTAGCAAAATAATAATAATTTGGCAGAAAGGCACCAAAACTGCTATCAGCCTATAGTATCAACTCACCAACCTGGCCACTTTTAACCCCTAAACATCCTCACCTCTTTCCAAATTTGGAGAATTTCAACTTAGATGTCTTATAAAATGTAACTAAGAGGGATATTTTGAACTTGATATATGAATAAAGGTTGTACATTATGAATTTTTTATTCTATCTATATGGTTAGATCTATGATTGCTATCATCAATATTTTTGTATAAAATTTGAAACTTAAAATTTAAAATTCTTTTGTAATTTGATTACAAATAAGATATTGACAATTTTTACATCAATGAAATTTGTTGTGATTGGTTGAAATGTAATACTCTAAGTGTAGTGACTTTTTGGAGATTTTTTGGTTGCTTACTTTCATGAGTTGACTTTTTTAAGAGCACTTTTACACTGAAATCTTCAAAATTTTGGGTGAATCACTACAGTTGACATGAAATGAGGCATAATTTTTTTCACAAATCATCTCCTTTTTAATTGGATCACACATACATGCATGAAGCTAGCTTCCCATAAAATATATAATAATAAACTCACACTGCAAATAGTGAATGACGGATGAGAAACTGTGTTTGATTCTATACATCGTCCACTTTCTAGACAGTTGCCTGGACGTTTAGGGTTAATTCCTGAAACAACTTACCAAGCATCACAACTCAAAAGACTATTTAAGTAGGTAATCCAACTAGGCAAGCCAGATTGAATGAACTCTAGAGGAATGTGCACTCTTTAGCCTTTGGCCAGGTTGCCCCCTGTTCTTCATTTCACATTTTATACTAGTTTACATAATCCCTTAAATCAGTCAGAGTGTAGTAGGGTTGCAAGTGATGTTTTTTTAAAGACATGTTTCATTCGGTACAAAATTCCTTGCAAAATTCGTCACAAATTCTTCTGCTTCTGCTGTAAAGTTCTTGAAAGTTCTTTTCTAATGTACATCATTTGGTAAAGTAACTACACTTAATCACTCACCAACACCAAGTCATGTATATCACATAAGTACTCAAATGAACCTAATAACGGGAATTGAACCCGGTCCACTTAATTGTGATAAATACCCACACAATCAACCGTGGAGCTGATGACTTGGTGTCCACTAAAAAAAGAAAAAGAAACCTTATACTATGACTCACTTATGCCTAAAAGTCTAAAACTCAAGCCTACTCTCGCTTTTTTACCCAATTACTGGTTCTTGGTTACTATTCACTAAGTTTTGATTACTGGTTACTAAAGTATCTACCTTTGAAAGGGGGGAGTAATCCTACACTACTAGTTCTATGTCCGGTGAACATTGTTCCATCCATGGGTGGGTCAAACAGACACTTTATTCATGCTAGCCTCAAAATAGAACCAAAATTTTATCTATCTATCTAACTACACCTAATTGTAACCCATACTCAAAAGAAACTTCTATATATTCTTGTCTAAAATGTACATACTATATATAAACACGAGCTTACAATTGATTTTATATATACAGTACACCGATAATCAACACTTTGGAAATTTGTTGTTTATTCATACAATGGTAAAACAATACATACTATGGTGTGTTGGACACCATAGTATTGATGTCTTTCAATTCTCAACAACACTGAACACAAATTAAGACAGTCTAATAATAAAAACTATGCGTAAATGCACTTTTAGGTGCACGTACATACCTCACATGGTTGTTGGAGAGAAATGATAACGTAGCCACATAAAAGTACCAAGAGTTACGTACATGGAGAGGAAAAATTGTATTTGGCTGTAATCACAACTGAACACCCCAAGTGTCAACAATTGGCACAAATGTGAGTTCGAGAAACACTACGATCACCAGGCTCTGAATACAGTGAGTCGAGCTGATACAGCAATTATTTCAATCTGAAGCAAAATCATACGTACTTCTATGTGGGACGAGCAACCTCTACCGCTCTCCGAAAGAGAAAGAGTTGAGAGGTCAGACAGCTATAATACTTCCTCGAAGGTACTAGCAAGATAAAGTAAGCACACAATGAATGTATATCAAGTTACCGTTAATATGTATTAACCGGCATTAATGATAATTACTGACGGCTGTGGATCACGAATCATAGAAGAAAAGAGGGTACCAAAATTTAATCAGTTTCAGGACGCCGGGATCAATACCTCACCTGCTCCAAAGTTCATGATCTCAGCAATATCCGTAACTAGTCGTTTGCCAATGACAGATCAGTGCAGTTATTCCTCCCACCGATGAGATGAAGCTGGCTCCTCCGGAGCATGCCTGGTTGAATATTGTAGCACTGCTCAGCTTCATCTTGTGCACCATGGATGTCGATGTATCAATGGTGCTGAAGTGCACACGTATCTGATGAGTTGCTTAGCCGTAAGAGCCCCGTGTAGTAATTCAAGAGCCAGTGTGGCTCTTAGCTTTTGGAGTTTCAAGTCGAGATTGAAATGAATGGGGCTTGGTTGATGCTTTATTGACTTGACTCTCCCTTCATGCATGTCGTCCTCCAATGCTTAGTCTTCAAAATCGTAGTCCAGGGGAACATCTTCTGAATCTGACTCGTACTTAGTGCTACGGTCGAAGAGATAACTCTCAAAGTCCCGAAAAGTGTGAAGGTCATGAGCAAGTGCCATAACCAATTCTAGTAATCTGTCCTCCTCGCTTCGATCTCCTTGCACAGCCACTGCAATAAGATAATATTAAAGTTAAGTTGCTGCACGCGCGATTCGTTAAAATGGTGGTTTTCAGTGAAATTGGCGCAGGCAGTTTCAGTCGCCTCACTGAAACCACTGATCTCTGCCAGTCCTAGCTCTGGGCAGTTGAATGTCACAATGTCGGTGCTCTGAAACCACTATTGGATCATACACTAATGATTGCTAGAAAAAAAATTGTCCCAAATTACTTGATGTAGTTCATTTATTCAATTTGAAGTTGTTGTTTTATAGATTCTAACAAAACAAAATCATAAGACAGGTGCACATGATGAAGTGCTTTTTGTCTCTGAAGCTTGTCTTGGCTCATTTGTGGAACCCTATAACTATTGCAACCATTTATTTTCATAGTTTCTATCATACAATGCTGTAAACTCAAGAAAGCCTTATTCAAAACTTGGGATGACATGCTATTATACGTCTCCTTCACAACATGAACATGTATGAACAAGTATGATACTGCTTGAACAGAAAACTACTTCGAAATATATAGAGATTTGATGAAAATCGTTCTAGTTTGCTTAATTTTTTGAAATTTTTCAAACATCATCAATCAATTATCTTTTATGGAAAGGAGGAAATACTTGAAAAGCTGTACATAACGTTGCTTGAGTTACTCCTCTAGTAGGTTAGTAGTGTACACCGTTAAACAAATATGACCATTTATTTGAACTAGATGTCCATGTATTGCACACTGCATGAAATTGAACTATTTGATAATTAATGAATGAATCCAATTTTAGACGATATCATCCATAAATCCCTTACTGATCCTAATAATCCGGCCTTCACTGTTCATTAGTTTGTAAAAGACACTGTACGTGGGTCATTGGGTCATTGAATCGAACTGACGTCTACAGTTTAATTTATGCTTACTAACTTAGACAATCTGACTTAATGGGAGCATTTCAGGCTTAATGTGAACTTATGGGAAACTGTACCTGATAGGAAATGAAACTACGAGTTACATCATGAGTCTATATAACGAATTAATAATGTCACTTGAGACCAAATTCCCATACTTATGTAGATGTTCATCATAATTATCCTGTTCAGAGGAGTTATTCACTAATGGGCTTAGCTAGCCTTAATTGAAATTATGCTCGCTAACTGTGTTACTTGGGTAGCTTGCAGACCACACAACCTGCCTCGCTACGGGACTAACAGCAAGTTAAGGCAATATATCGAGTGCAGTATTAATAGTGAACGCCTAGCAAGAGCTCTCAAATTACCTCGAGGAGGCTGGAATATTTGAAAATTCACGACCTCCTCTTCCTCCTCCTCTACCAACATCGGAATATTGCGTGGCTGAAACATTCCGTGCGTTGACCTGTTGAACGCTTGCTCATCCAAGTTAAAAGGAGGTAGCGCCATGTCCCTAAGTCACCGACCGATTGCCTGCAAATGTGCAGCTCCTTCGTTCGATGAGCCACCTGCCAATCATTCATTAAAATGCACACACCGAAGTTAGCTTGTAATCCACACCCACACAAATACCTTCCGACCAGTGTATCATGGTAGGCTAATCATCCCACTTGTGATTGTGAAGAATTGAAAAAGATAACAACACATTCATGTGGCATTTTCTTTGCAGTTCGCGCCGAATCGTACTCGTGACTCAGTGATTTCCTGCAGGATTGTTTAAATCCAAATCTAAAGAGTAAAGACAGCAGCGCAAATCTGATTAAAAAATTGTATTCAGGGATGATGTGATTAAGATCAACAAAGTTCCAGTTTTTATATCATGATTAATGTGAGTCGATCGAAGCTAGCTGATACATATGTATACCAAATGATTAAGTAATGAACTGTCTCCGAATGATTGCAGTATACATGTCTGAAGTCTAAATCTCAGCTACATTTTAAGAATTATACTACCTCATACGTGGTCCAGTTCGCTTGAAATTAATTAGATTGCTAGGTGTCGACCAGTGTTGGACTGTTATGTCACGGTTCTCAGTGAAATGAATCAATCAGAGTCATTATGAGAAGTGGTGGACCTCAAACGGGTATTTAGAATGAACCACTGTCCAAGGTTTCACTGTAGAAAGATGCCATAACAGTCCAACACTGGTGTCGACCACCTTCTCTGCCGACCTACCCAGCTTGATGATCACCAATTGAGGCTGGGTAGTTGACAAAAGTTAGTTACTACTTACTACTCCACAAGCAGATTGCCAGATTGTGCTTACAGTACGTCACATGAACATCCGTAAATTCTAATGTTCAAGAATGTAAGAATTCAGTTGACTGAATGTTAAACAGATTCTCCGACATAAATTCTATATTTAAATAGTCAAACCTGAGGCTCTGAGCAGATCGGGTCATTCTCCACAGCATGCACATGAGCTTGGGATGTACCAGTGCAGTGTTTCCTTGTGAGGAAGGCTCAGGAAACCTCCCAAGCCACAAGATCATGCATCGGAGAATTGTGAGAGCCTTGCAAGATCGAACTACACACAAAGGGAGAAATAAACATGAACTTCTTTCAGGAATGATTGCGTTGGAATGATTGAATGTTGCAGCAATTTAAGAGAACGTCGACAAAGCGTGCATACATGTCTTGTTATCAACGACCTAGCTTTATCACTCGGAGACCCGTGCCTTGCCAGATCGAACGGCTCGTCCTCACTTTCTCAATCCACTCCCCGGTTCGACGGTGTACCGGCCACCACCGCGAAGTGAATGGAGCTTGGAGCTTGGATTAGTCGCCCGTAGTAGATAACAAAAGGCACTGTATCCCCAAAAGTTTATCTCAGTGGGTCGCAGGAAAAAGCCCTCGCACATGAAGATACCCTGGTATCCCATTTGTATGGCTGCAAATGTCAAACCGACTTGACAACAGCGAACGTGTCGACCACCTTCTCTGTCGACTTCATCTTCCTCAATTGCGATGTTGTGTGAGGAGTGGCGACGAGCTCAAGCTCAAGCGCTCAAGCTCTGACTCTTGGAGATGAGAGCCGCGCTCTTGAGGCCGGTGGTAGAGTCGGAGGCTCCGACGCTGGCTGAAGCGGCAGCAAATGCAGCCGCTGTCTCCACTGTGGTTGCAGCAGTTGCAACGGACGCCATTGCAGCAACAAAAGACTATCGGCTCGCGTGCCTTCCCCCACAATCTTCTGGCTGCGGCGAATTCCGAAATATGTCGGTCCAGAAACGGTTTCAAGCGAGAATTGCCGCAGTGGAAGATCGGGTGAAAAAGGATCGGTACCTGGGCGATCGGTACCTAGATTCCAGTACCTAGCGCTCTATCACGAAACTCTCATAACTGACCATTAAACCATCGAAGTGTAGGTACAAATCCTGCAATCACCTAGCGCTCTATCACGAAACCCTCATAACTGATATCAGACAAGTTTCAAACCCTGATTAGAGAGCGTCCCTTATGACCATTATCTGGTCATGGTGTTCGAAGCTGCGGATTAAGGTGGAGAGCAGTACGTACCGGGGATCGAGACGCGGTTGCCGCCCTGGCTTGCGATGGATCAAATTCCTGCTGCGAGAAGTCGAAGCGAGTGGCGGGGTTGGGCGTCTTGCTGAAGCTCCAGACGAAGTGCAGCAGGCGGGGGTTGTCGGAGCCCAGCCTGAAGCTTGGAGCCAGTCTTCAGTTCCAGGAGGACTTACTATAGACAGTCTTGAGCTGGAGACTGTCTTAATAGAACTGTCTGTAGTGAGAGACGGAGTGATCGCCTGCTTTTAGCCAGTGGCCCACGCATGGCCGGGGGACAAGCCGGCCCACGCATGGGGACAAGCCGGCCCAGTTCTCGGGACCGACTGGCTGCTATGAAAAAGTTGCTGGGGCCGCGAGTATTCTGTTACAAAAAAGGAAAAGAATTGTGAACTACTACTGAGAGAACAATTAATGGAAGAATGAGCTCTGTAGGTTTTCCATCGTGAATCACGCCACCAAAACATGAGATTTGGTGACTCATCCATGTTACAGACAGGTCCACGTCCACCCTAAAAACGATTCAATGGTCAACGTAAGCACTAAGGAAATACTGTTAGTACCTAGCTACCTTCCTCGCCTGTTTAATACAGACAAAATAATTTGTATAAATTTTAATTTATTTTCTTGGCACAAATTGAAAGAAAACAATTGCAGGGAGAAAAATACAGAGCCACGACAGCAGGAATAATTTGTATAAATCTATATTTAAGGCACTTCACACTACAGTAGAGCATGTAACCCCTGTTGAAACAACAATGTTCAATCCCCAAAAAAACATTGGGATGCTGTGTTTAAGAAACTTGTCAAACCGAAAATCATTTTGCCCCCCGATCTACACCTCCCTCCCCCAGGCTCTCGATCTTAGGGGTTAAATTTACAGGAATTCAATGTCAGGACCTTTGCATTACTGTCAGAAATAATTACATAATAATCAATGGACCCTGAGTGTGAATTTTGATGATCAGCAAATTTTCACATATTAGGTTCCAAGTTTTACTCTGGACAATGAAAATTTCTTTCCATTGCAGGTTAACTCAACTACGTAGAAAACTCACAAATCAACCACCGGTACTTGAAGAGTCTCAATTTAACGAATATGGCCTTACTATCTGATTGTAGACTTCATTTCTGACTGCACTCGATCTTATGTAGTTAACTAAAGTTTATTGTAAGTTACTGAATCTTCCCAAAACTTTGTACAGTACATAATTTCTTCAACGAGGGACCGAGCATCTTATTTATTAATGCTTACAGGCCCGCTCATAGTCTGCCTTCAAAAGCATGACTAATGAATAGAACTTCCAACTGAAGGATGATGTTAAGCATAATTTCATGTCAATCCATTTAGGATTGAATTTCATCAATGAATAAAATTAATTAATGACTGTAGCAGGATTACCTAGGCTTCTTTTAACCCTTAAAACGTCATTATTTCCTAATGTAGAAAGAAGGGAGTATTTTTGAGTATTTTTGAGTTTTAACCTCAAAATATAGAAGTAATTTACATTCTAAAAATGAAGGTACATACTATTCTAGGATCCATTCAAGCTAATACGAACCACCTAAGTTGTCAACAGTGCTTTTTTAGTGCTTTTTTCAAGGCATTTTCAATGTGATGTTTGATTTAAATTGTAATTAGAGAGGAAAGTGATATGTCAATGTTTCCAACATGTATATAAAACACATAGTACAAGATGAAAGCAATAGTGTAAACAATAAGCTATCAAAAGCACTATAATAGCTCTGTCAGTAGTGGTTTTAATGACTCACCAAGGACTTTTCTAAATGATAAATAACACTTTTTTGGTATAAATTTTGGGATAATTGAATGAGAATGATGATCATGTGAATGAAAATTGAAAAAAATACACTACAAAATTGTTCTTTGAATGAAAATCATGACTTTCTTGTCTCTAGCTACTCTCCAAAGGACTCTCCAAAGCACTCAAAACGAGGCACCTTTGGTTCGTATTAGCTTGAATGGACCCTCTAGTGTTCTTGTTATGGATGATGCCTGAAAAAGAAAATTCATAAAAACATTTCTTCATTATTAGCAATTCATGGTCAAAGTGGTTTGAAAACTAAGAAAACCAAGCCCAAGGGCTAGGGTTGACGTTTAAGGGTTAAGTTTGCATAAACAATTGAGAAAGTAAATCTGGATATCTCCTCTTTGTCTACAGGTCATACAAGCATATTCTAAGAATATACCTAGATATATTTAGATATTAGGAATATTTCATCCTGGAAGTTGTTTAACATATTTGACACTCGTCTAATTAAACACTCCACGTATGATGTCTAATACAGTAATACAACGTCAAGTTGGAAAACAAATTTGTCAGACATGGAAGCCCTACTTTTTGGAAATAACCCTTATCTTACCACTAGACAGACACAGGGAGAAAAAAAGACATTCCCACATGGGATTTCATATGGGAAGTGGGACAAAATTCCCACAAAAGGCCATATTCGTTATGTTCAAAGCTTTTGAGACGGAATGTTAGTTATTCAAAAATTCATTTAAAAAGTAGTAATTGAAACCAAAAATATATAATGCTCACATAGTGATTCTATAATGAAATTCTAAAAGTTGATGTTCTTACCTATTTATAAAAAAATACTAGTAAAGAGATAAAACGGTTCATCTTCGAGTCTAAGATAAAAATGAGACTGCAAAAAGTCTCAATATAACGAATATGGCCTTATAACTGTAACTTTCTTGAGATGATTTTAGTGTAATTTTGATTTGGGAAAGTTACAATTATGGGAAATTTGTCCACGTTTCTCATATGGGAATCTTGTATTTATCTCCTTGTGAGAAGATGCCAGTAAAGAAAACCCATATCCTCTCCCCCAAGCACTCTTGACTCTTGAGTACCCACACAAGTAACATGACAGATGAATATAAATTTCATCCAATTCAATGCTGAATTGCTGATAAAAACATTCAGTTGCTCTGAAACTTAATTCCAGGACTTCTGCACGTGAGGGCCAAATTCATTCATTGACATTGAACTTGCATGTAGATTTTGAGAAGTCTACGTCACCCTAAACCAATCACAAGATTAAATGTTTTGACACAAATTAATAAACTTATGTCGAAACTAATAACGACGGACATAGGATATTAAAGCCCTCATCAGTGTTTAGGATCACTGATACTTTTTGAGCCAACTAGTCAATTTCCGTTTACCAAGAAATTTTACGAGACATGAAGTTTTCATGTCCAATTCGTTTTACCATGAAATTTTACGTGACAGTGGTCGGTTTTACTCTGAATGATTCATTTATCCCCCAAAAAGATGAGATCAGCCTGATGTTTCTGTTGCAACATTGATCTGATCCATGATTGACTGCTAAGTCTCCAATCATTAACTGAGCCTCTAAATAGCGGCCGCCTGTAATCAGATATCGTGCTGGAAGCCTGGAACTGGTTCTTCGATTTAAATAAACTACTAAACAAAATCACTCGTGCAGAGTTCCAACCAAGCATCCTTCGTCGAAAACACCTTCCCATCACTCGTGCAGTACGTTTCCACTCGGATTTCACTCGGATCATGTCACTCTCTTCCTCAACTGACTAGCTAATAGTGCACGCCCGGCACCCTGTGCACGGAGGTGCTACGTCAATCATGGATAACCTTTAATTTAACATATGTTGTCTTACATCCACGTACTAGTGACCCGAAATTCTGCAACCTCGCAATTAACACGGCTGCAATAAACCCGGCTTCATTTTAAGTATTAACAAAATATGTGAGAAACGAGAGAGATTCCTTGCTACTGTTGAGCCTAGACGTACTCAGACTAGTCCCTTAAGCCCGGTACGTAGGGCGGAATATACTCATAATTACTTGGACTTTGGAACCCACCCCCATGAGAATCTAGAACATCGTGCCATGAGTGACCCGAAAAGAAATCTAATCGTGCAATCAGACGTTCATTCCAAAACGAGCAAGACTTGCAGCTAGTGAGAGTGGGTACTGATGGTCACCTCATACCTGGCATGGATCCAGACTCTGAGTAGCACTTGAAGCTGGAGCGACGTTAAGGTGCTGGAAGTGCATCCATGGTCATAGTCGCATAAAATAATGGCGTGTTTCAGAGCGCCAAGATCGTCACTATCAAGCGCCCAGAGCTTCAAATACTGGGACTGTGTACACTTTCGTATCAGTGTTGCGACTGAAACTGCGCTAAAATCCACCATTTTAAGGATTACCACGGGGAATATGAGCCGGTTATACCTTCCGCCCAGGCTTGAGTGCAGAGCCGTGTTGTTGCTGGCTTTCTCCATTTGATACTTCGACCTGTAAGTTGCCCACCTTCTGTTACAGTCCACAACACAGCCACTGCAACGCCGTGTAATTAGCATGCTACCGACCGAGTCCTGAACTCTTGAAATTGGACGTATCAAATAATTAGCGACGCATGTGGGCACGGGGAGGCCAGTACTCTATTAAATGCATGCACAACGAGTTAAGATTCACAGGGAACCTTGTCCAATTTACCAGGCAGTAATGGGTACAAGAATGATGGTGAATTCTTGGTAATCACTTGCTAAGTTGAACAACCACTTGCAAAACTTGCTAGAAACAGCAGTTTGGCAGTAATGTTTACTTCCCAGTGAATTGGACAAGGTTCCCTGTGCTTACAAGACCCTTCATATATACGAGGACCACTGCGGAGGTCCCCGTTGCTACATGTATCGCTTTATTTTGACAGTGAGGGCCATGGGCCTCGATCTACAGGAAGCGGAGAACTACTGTCCATCTGAGGACTAAGACGAGAGGAATTGAAGTTTAGGAAGAAGAAGAGACGCTGACAAGTATTACAGCCGAAGGATTTGCCTTCGAAGTTACAGACAGCATCCTTTGGACTTGTTATTGAATTCACTAACGTTCAGATCTGTGGGCGGTGAGGGAGCGGTCCCACGGTTGCATTGAATGCAACCAAAATCAAAGTAAAGAATGCATTACTGCTCACTACGAGCCATTAATATATACATTTACACTGAATTTCCAAACCGCATCCGAAGTTCCGAACACATGAATGAAGATGAGCCCAGAGGAACCAGAGGCTACTGTAGTAAGTTCTATCACAACATGCTTTTAAATCTTTTTAGGAACTCGTGCAAACCGGAAGCACATGTATGTCAATCGACGCAAGCTGTTAGTTGGAAAGGCGAGACAAGCGATTCTAGTCACTAACCAACTTGAAGGGCAACTGTGAATGAGATAGCTCTGGAATGAAAACGTTGACCCTCCCTAAGAACGGTAGCTTCCAGAATTCATCTTACAAATTTATTTCTAGGCATTTGATACCATCAACTCACACTACACAGATATTAAAAAACTTTGCCCTCTGACTTCCATATCCTCTTTAACGACATGGATACAATCAAGACACCAGTCTTTGGAAGAAACCGCTCCGGTTACATGCATGTGATACTTAAGCATTCTGGAGCAATGAGACTCTGCCAGTTTTGGCAGTCACTCGCGCGCACACAATCAACAATCATCCAGTATCCAGGATCCAACAACGATGTAGAGGAGCCAAGGGACAGTCATACGAGACTGCAACATATCGATACATCACTGCAAGGCGCGGAAGCTCCGTCCTAAGCTAGCACTGATCTGCAACCACTTCCATAGCTGCTTTCTAAAGGAAAAGATTGCCCCGAAGTACCGATTATTTCCAGAAGATCTTCAATTTGCCAAACAAGTAGGTCCAGCTCTCTGAGCGGATGCTGGAATGCTGAAACTGGCAAGCTGTCCGGCCAGGTAACAACTGAAGATGCCAGATTCAACTCGTAGTCGTACTCAGGCTGGTTGATTCCATGCATACTCAGAAGTCAATGATCCCGGCGTGCAGTGCTCGGATTGATTGCAGAGCCTCAAACTTAGACACTGAGGAATTGGCGCTCTCACGTATTTGTTACAGTTTTGTCCTAAGGATTGTATCTTGTGCACACATGAGTATTGCACCGATTCTGGAGACACCTGGTGTTCGGGGATAGAGCATCTTAGTTCGTCCTGTAGTTGAGTAGAGTGTGAGTTGTGCTACTTGTAGTCCGGCCACTGTACCTTTCTGTTCTCAGCCATTACTTTAAATTGCGTGCATCATATCTGGGGCCCGGACAGAAATCCTGGCTCACGCTCCATTCAATCATTGCTGGCTGGCTTTCAAAATATGGACACTGGTCTCTGCATAATTTTCTTTTTTGGAGCTTGGCAGATCGACTGAGGTACAGTAATATCTACGGTTCAGGCATCTGCTCCATTCGCCACATCCTACAATGCACTGCTCGAACGTCAATAGTAGAAACACCGGCCGATCGAGTAGACTGGTACATTCACAGTATAACGAGCCAAGGAAACTGTAACCAGTGATTAATTTAACGGATTATTAAGGAATAATCTTATCATTTGAATTGATAATGCAATATAAATTAGTAACTACATATATTATATGTCATTTTACAATATGTTAAAGTTTGACGATGTTTAAGAAATTATTGATACTCCAAAACGATTAAATATGGTCGTAACCAGTCGTTAATAACGACTAAAATGTGCTAAAATGTTCATAATATGTTGCAAAATGTCCTTAAATTTTTCTAATATCTACATAAATTGAAGATATAATTTTCTAAGCACTCATTAAGGGTCGTTAGATTTGGGCAGAGTTGGCTCGTTATATTGTGCATGCACCTAGACTAGCAAAATGACACACAATAAGAGCTCACATGAGAGCCCACAATAAGGCCAATTTTTTTGTTTTTTGTTTCGTAGAGTGACACGCACCCTAGCGTAGTCTAAAGATAGACATGTGAACTGATTCATTTTTCAAATAGCGGATTCAAATGAATTTTGTTTTGGCAAATAGCTCATTGATGCTTCAGAAATTTACTATTTCAGGTAAAATTTAAGGAATAACTAAAACATAATTTAATAATTATTATTATTATTATTATTATTATTATTATTATTATTATAAGTCTAAGAATAAGTGGCTGAACTTCTTCGTGGACACTGGTTCTACAAGCTACACTAGAGTTATTTGTAAAGGCATCCGGTCTTTTGTCCTCCTTTTTTCATGGACCAGAGCTGGTACCAGAGCTGGTCGTCATCAATCTGACACCACTCCTCCTCACGGTCCCACCCCACTACCCAATTCTTCTCCCTCCCTCCAAATTTTTATGAATAAAAATTTCAATCTATCCAGTGTTCTATTCTGGGTCTACAGTGAGATCATGCCGATCCTGTCCTTTCCAAATTACAGGTCAAAAAGAAGGGTTTTGAGGGACTTTACAAATAACTCTACTATGGCAGGAATTTTATTTTATTTTGAGCAAATGAAAAGGAGATCAAAGTACATCTTCCACCTCAAACGAGGACTCCAGGAGTGAACATGACTGGAATTTTTATTTTTATTTTTTGACACAAATTGAGAATATCAATTGCAAAAAAGTGAGTAACAGAAAGGAGCGGAGATCGGCCGCAACCATCAGAGACCAGTAATCTAATGTACAGAGAGGACATAGTCAGAAATTGGACCAGTGCATAACTGGAATTTTGAAGCACTTGCAAGTGAGATAGTGGACAGCTAGATTCTCAGGCTATGTCCAGATTTTTTAAAGGAGGAGCTCCAGTACAAGAGTACAGCTGTACCAAATTGGGCTGATTCTGCAATTTTAAGATTAGCCATGGAACAATTTTCATATTTAATTTTTATGACACAAATAGATATGCTTAGAACTTGGCTGGCTGTCGCAATACGGTAAGTGGACCCAGTGAAAATGTTTTGTGCGAATTTTAGCCAAGTGGCTACCAAAAAGAATGTGATGCTAATTTTTACTCATTTTTCAGGGAATTAGCCATTACTTTTTAGCCACATGGCTTCCCAACATGGTGAAATTAGCCAATTTTAAACTATATGTAGTAATTTGCTACAAATGTAATAAGAAAACTAGAATATTTTGTCAAAATTGGCTATCAAGTCTTCACATCTATGACAATTTTGCTAAAGAGGCTGAATTTTCTCACCTCCAGTTAATGAATCACCAACTACAGAAGGGAGAAGCTTAAATCTCATACAGCCTAGGCAATCGGACCCTATTTCCGGGCGCGACTATTCCTGTGTTTTACCCCATCCGGCGTCAGGGTAAATAGTGCGCAGTAATTTCAGAAAAAAATTGCCCGCACAATTTCTGCCCATCGCAATATTATGCCAGATCTAAACTCTCATATCCAAAAACAATGTTAAGGCATATTCTATTTTCCCGGGCCCCAACTATTACTTCCCTTCGCCGTATCCGTACTCCATATGCTCTCTACGTGTACACTCTTCCAATACATCCCGTGTACATACCACCCATGTACACCATATCTCAATTCAGTGTTATGCCAGAACCGGATCACTGTCGTGCAAGAATAAAGTTGATTACAGTTATTCCATAAGGCAAATAATAGAGAGCATATAGCACTGAGGGTTCGGATGGAGAAGCATAGTCATTTTTCTTAGCCTCTTGGTTCTAATAAAGTGTGGCACTCTTGATGCAAGAAGCATCTTCGTAATGTTAGAAGGGATTCCGGGGTTTTGCAATAACTCCAAAAGACTACTCTACCCTCAAAACATTTTCAGTATTATATCGGATCTAGAATGCTAGATCTGAAGTCAGTGTTACGCCAGATCTGAAATGTTACATCTAGAATGGAAAACTTAATCTTATATTTACCCTAAAATATTTTTCCTCCATTATCTCCATTTTCTTTTTATTGTGACTTTTGATTAGGAATTTCACACAATTCGCTATTTATGCACTTGATTATATAATCATGCACTTGGCCCTCAGGCGCATTAAAAAATTTGTCTAAAAATTCTCTAAAAAAACAGCAAATTTTGTCTTTCTACAATTCCTTACATTGTAAACAAACAATTTTTTATTTATTTTTAATCCTTATCTTTATTTTTTCTTTTATTTTTTCTTTTATTTTTTCTTTTATCTTGTTTTCTTTCTTGTCTTTCTCTTGTCCTGCTTGTCTTTCTTCTTGTCTTCCTTGTCTTTTTTCTTGTCTTTCTTTTTTCTTCTATTTTTTCTTCATTCTTTTCTTTCCATTTTTCGCTCTTCTTGTATAGCCGCAAATCCAACAGCCGTACCAAAGTTTTAATTTATTTTTTAATTTATTTTTTTCAAAAAATAAGAATAAAAATATATATATATATCAGGGTAGCTACAACCACCAACAAAACCCTAAACGGCGGTGATGAAAAAAAAACAAAAAAAAACATTTATTTATTTATTTACTTACTTTTTTCTTCTTGGTCGTTGTGTACACAGCCGTGCACCCTATCCCTTCCTTCTCCCTCTCCTTTCCCCTATATATATGGGTACATTCACAGTATAACGAGCCAAGGAAACTGTAACCAGTAATTAATTTAACGGATTATTAAGGAATAATCTTATCATTTGAATTGATAATGCAATATAAATTAGTAACTACATATATTATATGTCATTCTACAATATACTAAAGTTTGACGATGTGTGAGAAGTTATTGGTACTCCAAAATGACTAAAATATGGTCGTAACCAGTCGTTAATAACGACTAAAATGTGCTAAAATGTTCATAATATGTCGCAAAATGTCCTTAAATTTTTCTAATATCTACATAAATTGAAGATATAATTTTCTAAGCACTCATCAAGAGTCGTTAGATTTGGGCGGGATTGGCTTGTTATATTGTGAATGCACCCATATGAGGAGAGGGGAGGCAGAGGGAGAGGGAAAGGAGAGAGAGAAGGTTCTAGGAATAATGTGCACAGCCGCACACCCAACGACCGAGAAGAGAGAGAAAAAAATAAACTTTAAAAAAAATTTAATTTAAAAATTTAAAATTCCATCGTTGTGTAGGGTTCAGGTGGCGGCTATAGCCACCCAAAATATTTTTTTTTTCTTCTTTTGTTTTTTCTTTTTTATATGAGAAGAAGGTAAGGAGAGGGAGGGAGATGAAAGAGATAGAGTGCGCGACTGCGCACCTAACAGCCGAGAAGAGCAAAAATAAAAATTAAAAAATTAAAAAATTAAAAAATATCTATATATATATAATATTTATTTCTTTATTTCTTCGCTGCCGTTTAGAATTCAGTTGGTGAGTGTATCCACCCTGATCTTTTATTTATTTATTTATTTTTATTATTGGTAGGATTCAGCGGCACGAATGGCAAGCGAAACTTTAAAAAAAAATTAAAAATTAAAAATTTAAAAAAAAAAAAAAAAAACCTTAGTGCAAGTGTGGGATTTGCGACTGCACAAGAAGAACCAAAAACAGAAAGACAAGAAGGAAGGCAAGAGGATGACATGAAAGAAGACAAGAAATAAAACAAGAGAAAAGAAAAGATAAAAGGAAAAGATAAAAGATAAAATTAAGATAAAGATAAAATAAAAATAAATGAATTGTTTGTTTACAATGTGGTGATTGTAGAAAGACAAAAACTGGTTTTTTTACAGAATTTTTTAGCCAATTTTTTTAAGCCAAATTTGCTCATGAAATGAGCACACTTGGCCAAGTGTATAAATAGCAAATTGAATGTTCAAAGTGCAAAATGCAACCATCACGTTCCTTCTTTTTAAATTTTCTTTTTTTGCACATTTGGGTGCCTCATGACTTATGGAACCCCATGGTATTTTTCTTTTATCTATGAAAATTAATCTTCCATCCACTATGGGCATTTTCCTTTTACCATGTTTTTTGCCTACACTTTTACACTAAGTGCAAAACGCAGCCATGACTCGTAAGACTCTTTTTTGAATTTTTTTCAGGTTTGGGTACCTCATGACTTAAGGAACCAGATGGTATTTTTACTTTATTTATAAAATTAGATTGGCTTTATTACGGGCATTTCCCTTGACTATGTTTGAAAAATCATTAAGCCCTCATTATGGCCATTAATCCTTGACTGTATTTTTACTACACTTTTACACTAAGTACAAAATGTAGCCAAAACTCCCAGGACTCCTTTTTGAAATATTTTTTCACATTTGGGTACCTTATGATTTCAAAAACACCATGGTATTTTTATTTTATTTATTAAAAATCATTAAGCCCTCATTATGGCCATTTTTTCTTGACTATGTTCTTTGATTACACTTTACATTAAGTGCAAAATGCAACATCACTCTTGGGACTCCATTTTGAAGAAAAAATTGCACATTTGAGTGCCGAATATCATAAGGAACACTATGGAATTTTAAATTTTCATATAAGCTTAAATTTTCCACTCATTATGGCTATTTAACTATATGATCTTGCTTTAGACTAACAAAAGAATGTATGGTAAAAATTTCATAGAATTTGACCGTACAGATTGCAAGTTTTTTTCATTTGAAGTGAAAAATTGAAATAACATTCTATTCTGACATATTTTTTACTATCTTTGGATACATCAGAATTATTTTGAAATTGGTTTAAAAAATCTTTAATTTATTTTTTATGTTCAAATTGATATTAGTTATCAAAAGACAAAAACATTTTACCAAAGATTGAATAGAATAAGCTGAAAATGATGCTCAAATACCAAAAAATCCCACGGTCCTTTAGAGGTTAATGTAGAGTGGTATAATGTCTATTAATTTAAACAAAGTATTAAATATTACGATACTTCCCAGGATGCTCGAAAAAAAATCCACATGTACACATGCGTTATAAAATGCAGCTAAAAGGGATATTCTAAACTTCATGTATGAGTAAAAGTTATACAATGCCCCTAAGAAAATATTGTCACTTAACTACTAAATCCATAAATTTTGAACTAAAACAAAACAACATATCTTCAAGATCATTCAAGATCTCTCAATAGGAATTTTCATAAGTAATTAAAGCTTATTAACTGTAGTTGATAGTCTATCCCTGAATTTTATTTATTTTTAAATATTGTGCATTCTATTGCATTTATAAGCCTCGTGGGTCAATAGCGAGGCTTGTCCTATAGAAAATTATGATTTTCTATAGCACTTTCACTTGCTATATCCCCCCCCCCCCCCCCCCCAAATAAAATAATCTACCAGTTTTTTTTACCATGTAAATACTTCATGAGACTTTTGTTTTCTATTAAAATTTTGGATTTATTTGGATTGTTTTGAATTTTAATTGTGGTTGTTCTTGCAAACAAAGCTCAAAAATCTTCTCAAAGTTGTCTTGATCTATGCCTTCTACATTCGAAGCAGTGATTAAGGCAAAGTGTGAACATACACAATTACACATTGGTAGATTGATAGACTTTTGGATTCATTTCAATGTAAGTGAGAAGCCTTATCAATCAAATAGTTGTAGGATTTTGAGTAGTCATATGTAGTAGAAAACACTCTTAGTTTTTTAAATTTATATGTAATTCTACAACTTTTTTTAAAACGTTCTTACCAAAAAGATGTTGACTCCCAAGTTTTTATACACGTGTCCAATTAAATGCTCAAAATCTAGCAATGATGATTTTAAATTATTTTCTAAGATCGAACATCCAAAAACTCCTTAAAGTTTCACCAAAAATAATCATTCTATTTTTGGAAAGTAAACATTTGTATGACTGATGAAAATTTTCACTTCCTTAACTTACGATTTAATATTCAAGTAGAAAAAAATCAAATTAGTATCATTTTCCATGCAATAGTGGTAGAGCATTGATTACTCATATGCCCGCTCATATGTAGTAGGCGACAATCTTTATCTCACTGGATTTATATATGAAAATGTATAACTCTTTGGAACTTTCTTCAAACTATACATTTATTTATTTTTAGAAAATGTATCATGTGCCCAATAATAGATTTTGGGGTCTATCAACAATGATTTTGAGATGAATTTCTAAGTTTGAACTCGTTCAACTCTTTAACCCCTAAATGCCTAGAGCCCTTTCCAAATTCGGCAGTTTTGCAAAGATGCATTATAAAATGCAACTTAGAGGGATATTTTGAACTTGATATATGAATGAAAGTTGTACATTATGAATTTTAGATTCTATCCATACGGTTAGATCTATGATTGCTATTACCAATAATTTTGTATAAAATTTGAAACGTGAAATTCAAAATTATTTTGTAATTCAATTACGAATAAGATATTGACAATCTACAGATGAATTTTTTTGTGATTGGTTGAAATGTAATACTCTAAGTGTAGTGATTTTTGGAGATTTTTTGGTTGCTTAATTATATGAGTTGACTTTTTTTAGAGCACTTTTACACTGAAATCTTCATTATTTTGGGTGAATCACTACAACATGAAATGAGGCATAAAAATTTCACAAATCATCTCCTTTCTAATCAGTTCACATATGCATGAAGCTAACTTCCCATAGAATCTACAGTAAAAATTCCACACTGCTAAAAGTGCATGACGGATGAGAAATTATGGATGAAATCTGTACATCGTCCAAAAAATGGACGCTTAGGCAGTTAGAGGTTAAATATTAACCAAAACTCAGCATTCTAATATTAGAGATTAAAACTTTGTATGATAGATCAAAATGTTATCTCCTTCATGTATTTATTCATTATTTTTTAAAAGTCAATTTTGTATCACTATATGTCATGCAATTCTATGAATGGTGATATAAAGGGGCGACAATCATTTTTTATTGGCACTGTACTTTACGAATTTTATATTCTATCTCTATGGTTTGATGTAGGATTTTAGATCTAGGATTTCAGATTTGGCATCACACTGAGCTTTCAAATCTGGCATTCTATATCCGGCATAACACTGTCTATAGCTAAAAATGTTCTTGAGGACAGAGTTTTATTTTGGGGTTATTGTGAAACCCAAAATCCCTTCTAACATTACTGAGGTCCTTCTCGCTTTTGGAGTGCCACACTTGATCTTAACTGAAAGGCCAAGAAATGTGTGCTTCTCCCCTCGAATTCTCAATACTATATACCCTCACTAAAATTGTAAGTGGCACAAACCTTATGGGATATGTCCAGTATACCTTTTTTTTAGCGTGTGAAATTGGCATACTCGACAACAGTGTGTCGAATATTGCATAGCACTAATTTTAGATTTGACATTTTAGATTTGGGATTTTAGATGTGGCATAATATTGATTTCAGATCTCACAATTAATATATAAGAATTGTAGTTCAGAAACAACATTTAGATCTAGTATTTTAGATGTAGCATTTCAAATTTGGTGTAACATTGATTTTAGATCTGGCATTCTAGATCCGGCATAACACTGTCCATGGCTGAAAATGTTCTCAAGGGCAGAGTATTTTTTTGGGGTTATTGTGAAACCCCGGAAATCCTTTTCAACATTACTGAGGTCCTTCTCGCTTTCGGAGTGCCACACTTGATCTCAACCAAAATACCAAAAAATTTGTGCTTCTTCTTTGGAACCCACGACGCTATATGCCCTCACTATGACTATGAGTGGCACAAACCTTATGGGATATATCTAGTGTACCTTTTTCTTGCCGTGTGACACTGGCATGCACGACAATATATCAAACATTGATTTTAGATATCACTGATTTTAGATTTAGCATTCTAAATTTGAGATTTGAGATGTGGCGTAACACTGATTTCAAATTTGGAAATTTATATATAAGATTTAAAATCCGAAATAATAGTGAATTCAGATGTGGCATTTTAGATGTAGCATTTCAAATTTGGCGTAACATTGGATTTAGATCTGGCATTTTAGATCCGGCATAACACTGTCCATGGTTGAAAATGTTCCCAAAGGCAAAGTTTTCTTTGGAGTTACTGCTAAACCCCGGAATTCCTTCTAACATTATGAAGATGCTTCTTGCATCAAGAGTGCCACATTTGATTAGAGCTAAGAGGCCGAGAAAGGTGTGCTTCACCCTTCAAACCTTTAGTGCTATATGCTCTCTACTATGATTGTGAGTAGCACAAACCTTATGGGATAACTGTACTCAACCTTAGTTATTCTTGCAGGACAGTGATCCGGTTCTGGCATAACACTGAATCGAGATATGGTGTACATGGGTGGTATGTACACGTAATGTATTAGAAGAGTGTACACGTAGAGAGCATATGGAGTACGGATACGGCGGAGGGAAGTAATAGTCGGGGCCCGGGAAAATAGGATCTAGCTTAACATTGCTTTTGGATATGAGAGTTTCTAAGCCCAAGACTTTGTACCCCTAATAAAATTTTCAAGATTTTTTCTGATACTCTTGGATACTCTTGGATGCTCTTTATTTTCACATCTTAAGTTTGTCTTACTTGCTTGACTCCTAATATAATGGCAAGTGTCATTTTTCACTCTAGTTCCAAGGAAAGTTATTGTATCAGTAAAAGATCAACCAAGCAGTAGGCGGTGCAGTACCCTATTACTGAAGAATGTTATGGGGCTAGCGAATGGATACTTGGATTTTTACTGAAATTTTTGGGTAAAATCGCTGGACTTCATATGTATTAGAGCGGCCCTACACGCTATGTAGTTCCTTCTCTGGTCGTCCCTGGCTTGGGGCCCGCACCCAGCCACCCATCCTGGGATTGTACTGTTCTCTCTTACAATGAAATCTACTTTCAGTTTTGCCAAAAATAAAAAACCATTTAAAAAAATTCTAAGAGTATCTATTTGCGTCACATAAATAAAATTTAAAATGTTCCAAGGATAATCTAAAAAGTCCCAATAGGGTATGTACAGCTATACGCTCGTACTGTAGCTCAGGATGAGAAAAACTGGAAGTAGCCTGAGAATCTGTCCATCATTCCAATTGCGTCAAAATTCCAAATGCTTGCATCCAGGGTACGGAGTACAGCAAGTGGGCACTATTTGGGAGAATCATACAATGAAGAAACTCAAAAGTCCTCATGCACGGCGAGCACTGAAATTAAATGGCTTAGAACTGGGGTTAAAACAGTGCATTATATTTCCGGATGTGGCGAATGGAGCACAAGTTGCATCATGCACATGCAGAACAGTGGAATTTTCAACAGCCAGCCAGCACAGAATTTTCATCACAACAGTGATTTGGCACTGGGTTAAAAGCAATGGTTCCTGAAGCACAGAAATATACAGTGCTGGGCCACTAAAAGCTCGCAAAACTTACACTATACACAAGTTCTACAGGAATGACCGGACACCAGGTGCTTCCAGAATAGGTGCAAGAAGATACAATCCTTAGGACAAAAATATAAGAGCGCCAATGTCTGGAGCTGGGCCGGGTGCTTCATGGGGAGCGGCTCTAAGGATCATTAACTTCAATCTGTGGATGCACGGAATCAATCAGGAGTATAATTCGTGAAATATTTATTATAAAGACTACGAAGTTGAATCCAGCATCTTCATCAGTTGTTGCCTGGACAGCCTTGCAAGTTTCAAAGTTCCAGCATCCATGTGCAGAGATTCAATGAAAGGACTGGACCTTCTTGCTCGGCGATCAAAGCGTGGAAGAGAATCGGCATATGCATGTAAATTCCACTAGTAGAAATAGCATTCGCGTAGACTAGAGAAGCATGCCCGGGAAGATCCACAATTAGTCTAGTTCGTCATGTGGGGTCTTCTCGTGGATCTTTTCTACTAATGATTTGGAGCATTTCGAACTTCAAAGCTTTGAAAGTTACTCTGCAAGTACGTGGTTGCAGATCAGTGCTTCGGGCGGACCGTCCTTTGCATAAACATGTTGCGGACTTGTATATATATTCCTTGGCTCCTGGACACTGGATACCAGCTGGATTGTTGGTTATGTGTGAGTGCAGAATCTGGCAGGGCCATATTGTTCCAGTACGTGCCACGTGTAACCAGATGTTGAAGGATTATAAACTGCGAATCAATGTGAAGATTATAAGCAAACCAGTATGACGAGAGTATGGAAGCAAAAGGTTTTCGACATGCTGTCGCTTGATGAGATTGAATCGCTAGATAAAATCTGAAAGTTACTGTTAATTAGAGAGTCTAGTTCTTAATAGTTTTTTTTCCATGGCTAGCTCGTTTGGTCGTTGATTAATTAGTGAATAGACTCGCCTATGTGTTCCAACCCGTCTTGCCATTCCAAGAAATAGCTAGCTTGCGTCACTTTACATATCTATCCTTGAAAGACAAAGCATATATTGTGATAGCACAATACGTACTCTCTGGGCTCACCTTCATTCATGTGTTGAGATGCGGTAAGGGAATTCCGGAAACACAATAGAGTGTTTAATGGTTCCTTGAGAGCACCGGGAACCTCCGCAAATAGATTCTTTCACGCTTAACAGGTTGCGCAGGTGATTGAGTACTGGCCTCTCCATGCCCACATGCATTACTACTTATCTAATATGTCCAACTTCTAGAGTCCAGGACTCAGTCAGTAGCATCCTAATTACACGACGTTGCAGTGGCTGTGTTGTGGACGCACGTACTGCAACAGAAGGTGGACTACAAATGGAGAAAAGCAGCAACAACACAGTTGTACACTCAAGTTTGTGCGGAAGCCGACACTACCTGACCCGTTATGTTCGATGTAATGGCGGATTAATTTCAGTGGAATTGGCGCAGTTTCAGTCGCCCCACTGGAACCAGAAATCTATTCCAGTCTAAGCAGTTCTATTACTTTGGAGTTTTGGGGGATTGATAGTTTAATTCGATTTTGGTGCTCTGAAACACGCCATCATTTTATACGAATGTGACCATGGATGCACTTCCAGCAACTTAACGTCGCTCCAGCTTCAAGAGCTAGTCAGAGTTTGGATCCATGTCAGGTACGAGGTCACTGCAAGTCTTTCTCGTTTTGGAATGAACACGGTTTGATTGCGAGATTAGGTTTCTTTTCGGGTCACTCACGGCACGATGTTCTAGACTATCATGAGGTGGGGTTCCACAGCATAAATGTCCAAGTAATTATGAGTATATTCCGCCCTACTGGGGCTAGTCTGAGTCTAGCAAGGAATCTCTTGTTTTTCATATGTTATATGTTATTTAAATGAAGGGGTTATTGCGAGGTTGCAGAAAATTTCGGGTCACGACGTGGATGTAAGACAACCAATGGATGTCATCAAAGGTTATGGCTGACGTAGCACCTCCGTGCACAGGGAGCCGGGCGTGCACCACAGTTAGCCTGATCCAGTCATGGCCCATTCACAGCAAGCCTCTGCCGCACTTGCATTCGCGTTCCCGAAATGGAGGAAGGTAAAACCTAAAAACAAAAAAATATTGAAAGCCTTGTCTTTTCTTGCTGCAACTACTGTGCAACTACAATTCACTACCGCAAGTTGGGCCATGCTCCTTTTTTGCGTTGCGTTCCTTCTTGTCATGCGTTCGAGTAATTTCTCATTTCATATTTTATATTTCTTGTTTCCCAACAGATTCCCTCAAAGTTACCTGACGCACGCATGGATGCTGAAGCTCTGCTATATGTGAATGGGCCTTCAGTTGAGGAAGATTGGTCAATTTCATGTTCAGTTGCACGATTACTGAACACAAAACCGACCAATCTTACTCAACTGATCGATTGCATGTACGTACTCATCCGAATGGACACGTACTGCAGGATTCAGTTGATGGGAATCAAGGTATTTTGCGAAGGATTTTTGGTTGGAACATTGCACACACAAGGAGATTCTGTGGGTGTTCCGTATGGAAAATAGCTTGGTTTTCTTTGTGATTTCCTTCTTCCAATTACACTTGTGAGGGAATGTGGCCATTTGGGAAAAAATAGACAGTTCCCTCATAGTGTATGGACTTTTGATGCATAGGGGATTTGCTAAGAGAATTGAGAACAAATGAATGATATGGGAATGCTCAAGGTACCTAGAATTAGGAAAATTCAATCCCCTATAAACAGTTTGGTGGGAAAATTTGAGATCCATTTCAAACTCCATTCCTACATGGGAATTTTCCTGAATTTTCTCTCTTCCTGTAGGGGAATCCCGAAGGATCTCCTTGTGATGAGTGATTTGGTTTAATAGTTTATTTAAATCGAAGAACCAGTTCCAGCACGATATCTGAGTACTTACAAGCCATGCGCCGCTATTTAAAGGAGCAGTTAATGATTGAAGTAGCGGTCAATCATGGATCAGATCAATGGTGAACAGAAACTTGGAATATCACATCTTTTTGGGAGATAAATGAATCAGAGTAAAAACGACCAAGTGCGCCTGTCTCGGTGGGGTTGGTTTGTATTTTGCCTCTTTTTCTCGCAGTAGAGGCTCTCCCTTTTTTGTGTAATAAAAATTAATATAAAAATTTAATTTAAAAAAAAAAAAAAAAAAACGACCAAGTGCTCAGTTGTCTCGTAGAATTCCATGATGGTAAAAGAGGACTCTTTATGAGTAAGAGCATTCCCACCCATGCACGCTAGGACTAATTCGTTGAAATTATTCATTTACATTTGAAGGGCCCTTGCACTCACACTCCCCCACCCTTGCACGCCCTTCACGTATCAAAAGTGCGCATCAAATAGTCAATGGACCAATCACAAGTAGAATGGGAAGATATAGTCAACTAAATAGTGATTTGAAGGCCCATTTTCTAACACGCTAGGATCGGGAGTCAAGAGGTATTTTTGAAGGGCCCTTGGCACTTTTCATCTACTTCTGGAGTGTGAGAGACTCTGGGAGGGTATGGGTGGCCATGCTCTAATATCGTATTGCTCTTGGATACAGTAAGGTAGCAGCATCTAAAATGGACAACAATCCATTGTGGCCAACTACTTTTGAACCAAAAATGAACCCCGATAAGTTTGAAAGCTGCTAGCAACTTTCCACTTGTTGCTTTACAATTGGTCCAGTTCAATGTTGCTTCACAGTTGGTCCTTTGTTTCTTTTGGGTAAGTCTACAGCTTAGAATAGGTGTCTACAACACCCTTGCTTCAAAAATTCGTGTAAAATTGCTCATGCTTCCAAAAAAATTAATTCCAAGGCCCAGCACTTCCTCCTAGATTTGCTAAGACATTCATGATTTCATTCCATGTTGCCTGCACTCCCAAGGTACCACATCTCTTATATTGTCATGAATAGGTGTCTCTACCTTATGTCCCCTGTTGTTTCCACTGTCATGTGACCCCCAACAGACATGTACCAAGGCCCGAGCTAGGGACCAACGTTTGGCGATTAAGTTACTTAGGTGGTCCAGCTGCTTACTTAGGGCAGGCTTCCATGTTTGTATCGGACGGGTGGAAGGCGCTCGAAGACAAGAAGTGAGGTCTCAAAAACTACCCATACTTCACCCATTTTGATACAAATGGAAAACCAACTCTGAAAAACCAACCCATTCACCCATTTCGGTGATGAATTGGCTTCCTAGTTTTCAGTTAACTCCCACCCATACATGGAAGCCTGGCCTGAGGGGAGGGGAGGGGCCAGAGTGTGAGCCCCAGCAGCCAAAGCAAGTTTGTCAAACCAAGCGTGACCCGAGCCCGCATGTGCAGCCACGTGTCATTGCAGGCCCTCATCAACATCGCCCAATGAGTTGACTTCTCCATTTCTATGTTTAGTGCTAGGAAAAAAACCACTCGCCAAGGCAAGCTCGAATGGCATGAACAACACCAAATATGGCCTGCTCCAAGGTTCCTTGACTTTGAAAGAGCTGATGCTGGGCGAACTTCGCACTCTAAATCTGCTTGCTACCCTATTTCTTGGTGTTGGTCCCATTGAGAGCATGCTATGGGCTTGCTCTAAGGATTTCATAATTTCAAGTATTTTTGATTCTCAACTTATCATGAAGACCTAATCTAGTACTATTTCACATTGCTACATAGTTACAAGTCATCTCCTTTTAAGATTTCTTTGGTTTTAGCTCTTGGCATGGCTTTTAGCTTCTTTCTTATAAAATATATTTTCATCCTCCCAGCTCCAATACACATCTAGAGGCCGGTTCTCAATTTCACTGAATCTATATATGATATCAGTGTGAAGAGCTCCAATGTCGAGTTGCATGCATACTTGAGGATGTGGAGGAAGCTCCAAAAGTCAGGTGCCAACTCTTCCATTTGCCAAACTTGAGGTAATGGGCAGACACTACCAATATAATTTAGGCTTGCAACAATACAGTCTAAGAAACAAAATTTAACATCAACGTCTACAAAACCGGTAGTTGATTTGTGCGAAGCTAACAAACTTAAGTTCAGATTCTTTGCAATGGAATTTTCTTTTGCGCCTGAAAAAGGAAAAACATTGTGGAAAAAAGGAAAAAAAAAGAGAAAATTCAGGCGCCAAATGTGTCAATTTCATTTCAGGGTACCTGAATGTGTCAAAATTTGCTGATCATCAAAATTTACAGCTTTGGAGATGCAAGGCCCATTGTCTGTGATTTTCTTAATTACAGTGCAGGACAGAATTTGGCCCAAGTGCAAACCCCATTGGATTGGGGTGTTGAAATACAACATCCCCAAAATCAACACTGAATGTCAATTCTGTCATTTCGACGGATCATACTAACTAGCACTTTTCCATGCAGACCTCTTGAAACTCAAAACTTGAATTTATGCTAGTCCTTGTCTTTAGAGCTTTGTGCCGTGATATACATATAAAAGATTCAAAGGAGATAAAAGAGACAAAGAAGATGGTGTAAATTTCCTTGTTTGTCTCTTTGTCTCTTATACATACAAAGGTTTCAAACGCATAATTCACATTTCTCTCTGACAAATACAATTTGTCACTTACCATTTAAGATAAAATTGTACAATGCAATATAAAAAAATGAAATGAAATTGGTTTCATGTATTTCAAAAAGGTATCTTTATGATGGATTGGGTAATTATGTATAAGGATGAGATTCTGTAGGGTCAAGAATGCAAGAGTGTAGGTCTGTATAAACATCGATGAGTCACCAAGTTTCATTTTTTGATGGCATGAATTATGCTCCAAAACCTAACTAAGAGGCTCATATATTTTGCATAATCTTCTTCTTAGGGCAAGCTTCTATGTGAGAATAGGGTACTAGGTGAAAGCCGGTAAAAGACAAGAATCCAAGTCTCAAGAACCACAAAACGCCATATTGGTTAAATTGGCCAATCCCTGTTATTTTCTAGTATAACAAGTTACAGGTTACACTAGAAAATAACAGGGATTGGTCAATTTAACCAATATGGCGTTATAGATAGTCCACCCAATTTGGTAAGAATGGAAACCGTACTCGTGGGTTCACCCATGATTTCAATGGTGCATGGGTAGCTTCCAGCTTTCCAGGACCCCCACTAACCCCACTGATACATGGAAGCTTGTGGCCCTTAGAGCAGGGCCACCCATGCCCTCATAGAGTCTCTCACACTCAAGAAGCAGATGAAATGTGCCAAGGGCCCTTTCAAAATGCCTCTTGACTCTGGATCCTAGCGTGTTAGAAATTGGGCCTTCAAATCACTATTTAGTTGACTATATCCTCACATTCTACTTGTGATTGGTCCATTGACTATTTGATGCGCACTTTTGATATGTGAGGGGCGTGCAAGGGTGGGGGAGTGTGAGTGCAAGGGCCCTGCAAATGTAGATGAATAATTTCAGAGAGTTAGTCCTAGCGTGCATGGGTGGGAATGCTCTTACTATAGTTTCTGCCTTTCTGGATCGGAGACTGTACTGTATATTGAGTCCCGCTTTAGGTGCTGAAGAATGTCACTGTTTTACCTCCAAAACTGGCTCCACTGATCGATGACCAAGCTCCTTGAGGGCTAGAATGTAATATCGGAAACCTCCCATGTATTAGCCCCTTAGAATGTAGCCAGGGGTACATTTGCCGAGGTGAGGTTCTCGATACTACATGTGTCCCACCATGACCAGATCATAATATGAGGGACGCTCTCTAATTAGGGTAAACTTGAAAGTCTGAAATCAGTCGTGAGGGTTTTGTGAAAGAGTCCTAGCTGATTGCAGGATCTGTACCTACACTTCGATGATTATTTTGCTATCAACTTCATTTCCTCGCCTGTATGGCATCATCTCTACAAATTATCCGTACAGTCAAACTTTCAAAAAGAAAATTAGATATGTATTTAATGAATTTAAAAGCATTAACCTTTGAAAAATTGTGTAAGTGATAAATTTCACTTTTAGAGTTCAAAATTTTGCATAATTAGTTAAAATTGGTTTGTCTCTTGTAAATATCAAAAAATCAAAAGAAATGATGGAGGGGACATCATTACTTTCTCCAAATAGAAAATTTAATAACACTAAGACAATGTTGAGGTGATCTACTTTGAAAAATTGCGCCACAGGAATTTAGCTTGGATTGACATAGTTCAAATTGTGTTGTAAAGTAGACGTGATGTAGTATTTTAAAATAATTTTTATTTTTTCAAAACTTATTTTTTTGGTCCCAGGCAGTCCACAAAAAATGGCAGCAACCAAAAAATGGTCCCTTCAGAGCTTACGAGTTGAAGAGTGCATTTTCCTTCAAGCGTATGTATCTATTGCAGTGTGACATTACTTGGTTGAAATGTTACATTGCAATATATGCGAACGCTTTAAGATAAATGCACCTTTTAACCCCTAACTACACATGCATCCATTTTTTGGATGATGTATAGATTTCATCTAATTTTCTTCATCCGTCATGCACTCTTTATAGTGTAGATTTTTTACTATAGATTTTATGGGAAGTTAGATTCATGCATGTGTGATCTGATTAGAAAGGGGATGATTTGTGAAATGTTTATCCCAGGGAAGTCACTGTCAAAACTCTAGAAACCATGAGAGAACAAATATAGGGTGTCTATTACTCATTTGAGATAAAAATTATAAACTTTTAGAAGTAATATAAGGTGTTTTAAAACCAAATTGGAAATATTTTATGAATATTCCTAGAATACACCACAAATATATCCTAAATACACTATAAACAATATAATATTCCAATTTTTTCATAGCCCCCCTTTATATACCCTTTGTTCGCTCATGTATACCAAAATTTACACTAAATGACTTCCCCG
Organism: Pohlia nutans; assembly: GCA_022496805.1. Classification (NCBI taxonomy): domain Eukaryota; kingdom Viridiplantae; phylum Streptophyta; class Bryopsida; order Bryales; family Mniaceae; genus Pohlia; species Pohlia nutans. Next base: position 9,154,873 of record CM040092.1, on the reverse strand, counting down.
AGATGTTTATACCTCATTTCATGTTGCATTGATTCACCAAAAATTCCTAAAATCTTAGTTCAAAATAGCTAAAAAGTGTTGTTGAAAAAATCAGCTTATAGAATTAAACAACCAAAAAATCTCCAAATATCACAACACTTACAATATTCATTTTAAGCCATCACAACAAATTTCATCTACAAATTTTCAATATCTTGTTTGTAAGTAAATTACAAAATAATTTTGCATTTTAAGTTTCAAAATTTATACAAAAATATTGGTGATAGCAATCATAGATCTAACCGCATGGATAGAATCTAGTAAGGTCATATTCGTTATATTGAGACTTTTCGCAGTCTCATTTTTATTCTCGACCAAAAGATAAACCATTTTATCTCTTTATTGGTATTTTTTATAAATAGATAACAACTCCAACTTTTAGAAATTCCATCATAGAATCACTACTTGAGCATTAGTTTTTTTTGGTTTCAAGTATTATTTTTAAAATGAATTTTTGAATAACTAGCATTTTGTCTCAAAATTTGCAAAAGTCTCAATATAACGAATATGGCCTTCGGTACATCAAGTTCAAAATATCCCTCTTAGTTGCATCCTTTAATGCATCTTTGCAAAACTGCCAAATCTAGAGAGGGCTGAAGGCATTTAGGGATTATGGTATAGGTACCTTATATAATCATACTTCAATACTTAGTGAAGAATGATGTTTCCACAACAATACTATAAAGTTAACCTTCAATTTGAAAAATATTCATATAGAAAAGGAATTACGCTAAGACAGATCAAAGAAATTACTTGTATTTTCACTATTACATTTTATTATGTCACAAAAAGTTGCATACAAATGTGATAACAACCCCTCAAGTTGTAATTGAAAATATTTTTCCAATTATAAACATTTTAACCATTAAATTCATGAAAGTAGTACTTGATTTTGAGGCCATTTAGTCACGCGTACTATGAGAACAACTTCTACATATTTTGAAAAATCATTGTTAAAGACTCACTTAACATAAACCAATTTTGTCATTCCAAAAAATCACAATATCATATTTTGAAGATCTATACTGTACCGATGGTAGTTAACTAGCACAAGAACCAAGGAAAATATGGATGGATGTAAATATGTACGGGATATAGTCAAGACAAGGCTTACGATTTGTTCATTGTTCATTATATTGATGCAAGCACGTCAAAGGGTTAAAAGTATCGTAAAAACTAAAAGTAATTTTTAGTGTAATTAGTAATATTTCTAAAATATTCTCTTTTTTTATTATTATAATAGAAATTATGAATATCCTATATTAATGTGATTCATTTGTAAAAATAACCTTCAAAGATTTATCTGGGCCCTATAATTTATTGCCCATCCATTGCAATTTTTTGGAGGTATCTTTGTGAGGGTAACAAAAAGTTTGACAAGTATAAAAGCAATTTCAAACTACCTTTTGGACTATTGCAATTCAAAATACAAGTACTACAATAGTACAATGTTACTTTTACAGCAAACACTATTGAATATGACAATGTTATATATAATCACATGCATTACCGTCGCTTATGATGTAAAAGCAAAATGGTATGTTGTACATTCAACTTTTTTTTTTTTTTTTTAATTTATTGACACACACTTTGTCATTTCATATTTCATGTATCCTAAAAAATTATTGTATTTTTTTTATATATACATTGATTTGGACAACTTCCATACAATGCTCTTTTTAATTTTTTAATTAGTTAAAACATATTTACTTTTTTGACATTGTATATCTTCACTCAAGTGATGAAGTCAAGTCTTTACATCCATGAATATGTGAATTATAAACAAAGCATCATTTCTTTATCTTCCTATATATTTTCATTTAAGATTTGGTGATGCCATTGTGTTGAAAAGAATTTACTTAAATGATTTACTTTGAAAATTTACTTAAATAAAAACCTTATACTTATAATTTCCATTTTTTTTTAATTAACATGTTCATTTGAGAATTTCTGAAGTCACCAAATTGCCACAAGAAAATTACTTGCTTAAAATAATTTCTTGATGTCAAAATGCAAAGATAATAAAAAGATCTTATCCAATATAGCAATATCCATATCACGAGTGTAGAATTGGAAAATAACCAATTAGAGCAACGGAGCATTTTAAAGGTACCCTCAACGGGCTCTAACTATTTCTCACACCCCGACGGGTCTTTTCAAAGGTACCCTCAATAGCTCTTTGGCTCTTTTTCACGCCCCAACGGGGCTTTTCAAAATTACTTTCAACTGGCTCTCTCTCGCGTGCCAACGGTCACAGGCTCCAAGTTGGGCTCGCCAAAAAGGCGCCGTCGCACTCCCAAATCTTCATTGCATTGCCTCTCGGCCATGCACTCCAAACACCCTCATACTGTTGATTACCAATGTTGTTATAACCTTTCACCCTAAATTTGGATAGACTATTCGACTTCTTGACCGGTTTTGCACTTTGCTTCTTGAGTGCTCCACTTGGGTGACGTCGTTCATTATGGTGGGAGGTAGAAGTAAACGGTGAAGGCGCTTCAACGGAGACAGGAAAGAAAGGTAACTGAATTTCATACCTGATAAAGAGCGACAGTTTAGTATACCTCACTTGAGATTGAGAATGCATAGATAGGAACCCATTTGCATATCAAAGCCAGTGTCATTAACTTAATAATTAGAGAGAGTAGTAAATGATGGGCGCCGTCATGCTAGCTCACACGATCCTTTTAGTTGCACTAATTAGCCACATGGCGTGGCACTAATCCGCTCCATTAGTGGCCAACACTTGGGCTCCGCAGACTCCTCCACCTTCGCCTTTTTGTGAGTTGCCAATAGTCTGCTATGTACACTAATTCATTATGCACTTCCCTCGCTTTCTCCATTCCCTCATCAACCACAGCACAGGCCATTGTACAGTACAGAGCTTCGACCAGACACTGAGTCCGAGCAATTCCTCCTTAGCCGAGCTTACCTTGTTTAGACCATGGATGCATTCCGCTTGTACAGGCAGATGGATGTTTGCATTGACCCGTGAGCCATGGCGGAGGAAGTACAGATGGATGCCGCTCTAGTACGGCGCCAGCAATGCAAACGAGGGTTGGCTCGCGCGCGGCGATGGGCACCACCCTGCGCCTTCCGTCCATGCCAAGGTAACGACACTCCCTTCATATATCTAGTCAAATCATTGAACATTTCGTAACCACTTGTGTGTTGACGAGTGTGTAGGTTTTGCTTCAGAAAAGTACTCATTCTCTGAGCTGCATTGCATGTACTACCTGGCCTCCATTGTGCGTACACAATTCTTCATCTTCGCATCTGGGGTCCCGACGTTTTCACCTGGAACTGTACTTTTAAGCAATAGAACTTGCCAGGGGTACTTTTTTCGAGGTTGAGTATCTTTGTTGTAATTGCAATTGAAATTGGTGATTATACCGAAACAAAAGTAGAATTTTTGGGATACGCCTCGTAATTGCTATGAATTTTCAAACTGGAAGTTGCCGAGACTACTGAAACCAATAGTTACCTACAAAATCCAAATTGCTATCAACGATAGTAAAGTTTAGGAAGGTATGGGAATGGTTTCATTTTGCTTTATAGAGATGGTCTGAAAACAACTCTATATACAGTACAGTCAGGAATGAGTGTAGGGTGATTGGATGTTTTATGCATTCTACAATGAACAATAGTTAGTTTGGTAAGTGTTTTGAATATTCGAGAATGTCATCTTAGACTTTAGAGAAGGTCATGATAAAGAGGTTTGAGTGTAGATCGCTGTTTCTGAAGGAGCAGAGGGGCTGTTGATGTGCAGTTTGACGATCGAGCTGCAAGAGGCAATGCATGATCTGATGACCGTGTTGAATTCATGTTTGGTTGCTTGCAGGAGCGGATTAATTAACGGCGGCCTGGCCACGGAAGCCATCATGATGTGAGTCCGGATGGGAAAGGATTGAAGCTGCCAGAGAAAGGCATTGAGATCAATGAAAGTCAAGCGCAAGATGAACTCCGATCGAGCTCTCCGACGTTGCCAAGTGATCACCTCACCCAGTCACGAGAACGGAACGCCAATTGCTCATTGATGGAATCATGATTGTACAGTTTCCAGGGAAACACGTTTGTGATAAACAGTCAGGGACTGACAGAGGTATTAACATGCTTAATTAGATATTGGCTTAATATAATATGTATGTGGTTCTTACGGATGGTGCAGTTTTGTATCAATGCACTTGCTTGAATGAAAATGGATTTTTTTCATGATGCTGGATCCTCTGATTGCAGTTACTGCTCAAGTGGCTTGGAGATTGTCGAATGTGCATATGGCAAGATTGTCTAATCTATTCTTTTGGTTCATGTCGAACATTGCAAGGAACTTGCAGTCAGTTTGTTATTTTGCATTGGATATATGGACTAGATAACTGTTTTCTGAAGCAAGATTACTGTGAACAGTTGAGCTTTGTAGTGGCTAGATTATCTGAATGTAGGTAATCTTGCTTTTGGAAGGAATGTGACAAAATGGATAAAAAAACATTTAAATCACCAAAAATAGCTTGGATTTTTTTTTTTTTAAATTGATCGGTTCTAAGAACTTTTTGAAGAGGTGACTTAAACTATGAAACGGTAGATAAGTGATACTAGTATTCAATGTACACAATGAATTGTCTTTGGTGTCTCCAATTTCAATTGTGCACCACATTATATAGAGATCTAAATACAGTATGTAATTTGGTTGAATGTAAGAGCTTGGAGATATGAGCATCATGGAGAAGTGGGTTGATTTTAACCCATAAAGGACAGACCTATCACCACACCAAACAAGATTGCCATTAGTCTTGTACCGTATTAACCCTTAACCCCTAAACGTCATAGCGTCCAAATTCTGGATGACTAACATATTCAAACTCACGGATATAGTGTTCTCATCAATGTTTGGATGAAAGTCATCCAAATTTTTGGAAATATTTCACCAAGATGTTGTCATGTCTAATGGTTGGATTTAGTGATACTTGAATATATTTTTCTATAAATACAAATGTAGAAGTATGTCAAGTTGTTGACTAAGCCAAAATAGTATTGACTGTAGTTCAAAAGTGACCTTGCAAAAATGAGGTCATAGATTTAAGGAACACAAAAACTTCAAAGAATCACCACGTTTAAGAGTATCTCATTTCAAATTCATTCCAACAAAATTTCCTCAAAAATATTAATTTTTTTTGTAATCAAATTTAGAAGGAATTTTTAATTTTAACTTTCAAAATTTATAATAAAATATTAGTGATAATATTGGTGAATTGAACCGTACGGAAGGAATCTAAACTTCAAAATCTAGAAGTTTTATTTGTATATCAATTCCAAAATATACCTGGTCAAACTTCATCAATTCTTCACATTTTAAAATATATTATATTTTTGGGTATTTTTCTCATGTAAGTTATTGTTAAACTAATTTACCCGGATTTGTCCATGATTATTTAAATAAAAATGAATTTTATAATATTTTTCAAAGTTTTTTTCTTGTAAAAATCATGGTACTTAAAAAAAACTTAAAATAGTACTCCCTCTGTCCCATAATGACTTGCACGTAGGTTCTCTGAAATCTACCACTTGAGGTAGATTTCAGAGAACCTACGTGTAAGTCATTATGGGACAGAGGGAGTATGATTCTTTAAAGGGAAAATGTAAATATGAGTGATGAACAACAAGGTGTAGGTGGCATGATTCTTGAGCTTATTTAAAAAGAAATTCGATAGAAAAGCTTTTTCTTCAATGTATATTGGAATTTTAGGGTTTTGAACTTTAAAGTGTAGTAAAGAATGCAAATTTAACAATTTTGATTAATGGTAAATTGAACTTAAAAGTAGAAGATGGTCCCCACACTTTCTTAGTTGGGACAATTTTCATTTGAAATTAGGAGCTAGGTGAAAATCTGCATTTGACTAATAATCGATCAAACATAGTCCTACGGGGTTCTTTGCACGCTTAAGGGTTAAACTTCTTGATTGCTCAAAATACTTTTCCCATATTAACCCCTAACCGCCCCGACGTCCATATTTTGGACGTTTTTGGGGGTACATTCACCTTCGAAGAGCTGTAACTTTTGCAAAAAGTGTCCAAAAATAACGAAATTTTGAAAATACTCCCCGCATAATGTATGGAATGTGTGGTAAACATTTCAGATCAATCCAAGATGTATTGAATTTTTGATGATCATTTGAAAGTAGGTATCTTTTTTTGGACAGTCTTTGTGCATTTTGATGGCTGCAACTTCGGGGGTTTGTATCTCCTTCGTCCCATGTCTGTTTTCAATAAAAATAATTGGGTTGGATTCTCCTTGAAGTCTAGTTATCATGGTAAAATTTTCATGTCAATCCATATTGTTATGAATGTTTGGGAGTCATTTTAGTGCACGGGTCTAGTTTGGACACTTTTTGCTTTTTGGGTCAAATCGGTCACTTTTCGGGCTACTTTTTGACATTGCAAGGCCATTTTAAGGCACATTAAGTTTTTTAATGAGTTTTTTTTTATACCAATGTGTTTATATGATGATTTTGAACTACTTTATAGTTAAAAGTTTTTTCATTTGAGTAATTTTAAAAACGAATTTCACCTCTAACTGTGTTGCTAGGAAAATTTTAGCATCCTTTTTTAACACTAAAACACTATGATCTTGGAATCTGTATAGCCAAATGATCTCAAAATTGATCCACATGATCTACAACATGTATATTACAAGATCGTACGGTTGAGATTTCTATACCTCACTTACATTTAGACCTATAACACATCAAAAGCAATGATGATTTTAAGCCCAAAAAAGCTAGGGACGTTTAGGGGTTAAGCTTCATGTTTGCTCAAACTATTACTCCTATTGGCTCAGGGTCCACATCCATTGTGTTTAGACTCCACACTCTTGGACTATGTAATTCTTCTATTTTGAAGGTTGAGGAAGCTTAACACTTTAGCGCGCCTGTGTCCATATATTGAACGACGAACAGATTGAAGTTGTTCGGATCTCATCCAGATTGGACATTTTTCATCCACTAAAATTACTCTTGGTTCTTGTGCAAGTTGACTATTCTTTGAACAGTTTGGATCTTCAAAATAGGTTATTATGATTTTTAGAAAAATAACACAATTGGTTTATGTCAAGTTTCATTCTTAGTTCAAAAAGTGAGACCTCAAACATGATTTTCCAAAATAGGTAGAATCAAATAATGGAAACCATACCATCTCGTAGGGCATGTTATTCCAATTTCATTACAATTTTTTGAAATTTTTTGTGTTGATTTGGGATTTTTAATTGAATTTCAAGAGAAAACCTTGCAAAATTAAATAAAAAATATTAATAAAAAATATTATGCATCCAATCGTACAGATGTGATCTTCGCATTGACATTTGCAAGTTTTCTTTGTACATCTAGTCCATTTTAGGGTTTCATCAAAAATTTATAGCACATCTTTGGAAACAATGTTGAATTGGGACGTTAAAGGGTTAATATAGCTCGACATAGGAGTATTCTATTCAATCTTTCCACAACAATGTATTTAAAGAAAAACAAACCTATATTCATGGCTCTAAACATGAGTATTTAGTGATTACAAAGCATTTGAAGCAGCCATTTTTTAGGCAAAAAATCGCCAAATTGCTGTAGAATTTTTTTGTAGAGAATATTCCGGTGCTAAATTCCCACATTTCTAAGAAAATTGCCACATGTATTTGACATTTTAATGAATTCGCCTGATTTGGATGAAAATATGCATATTTACTGAAATGAAATACTACAAACACATATATGAAAGTATTTTTTGTTGCCACTCTAACTCCACTCCAAAAAACTAAAAAAGTACATTGCTAATGTGGCTGTATGTGAAATATGAAAAAAATAGGGTTGATACAAAGTTAATATGAAGAATGACTGCATGTTAATGCAAAGAGGTATTAATCTTGTGGGTGATTTTATGGATAGAACAATGTTCATCGGATATAGAACTAGTGGTGTAGGACTCTTATTTTTTTTTAAATAAAACAAATTTGGAATAATATGCATTTTGAGATGGTATAATTTCCATTATTTGATTCTATTTATTTTGGAAAATCATTGTTAAAGTCTCACTTTTTGAACAATAAGAATGAAACTTGACATAAATCAATTTTGTCATTTAAAAAAACATCACAATATCTTCTTTTAAAGATCTATATTGTACAAATGGTAATTAACTAGCACAAGAGCCAAGGAAAATTAGGATGGATGCGAAATTGTACGGGATGTAGTCAAGAGAAGCCTTACAATCTATTCATCGTCCATTATATGGACGCAAGCGCGTCAAAGGATTAAAAGTATCTTTAAAATAAAAGTAATACTTATTGTAATTAGTAATATTTCAAAAATATTCTCATTTTTAATTCTTGTAATGGAAATTTTGAACATCCTATATTAATGTAATTCATTTATAAAAATAACTTTCAAAGATTTATTCGGACCCTATGATTTTTCGCAAATCGATTGCATTTTTTTTGGAAGTGACTTTCCTATGGTTCACAAAAAGTTTGACAAGTATTAAAGCAGTTTTAAACTACCTTTTGGACTATAATTGCAATTCCAAATACAAGTTCTACAATGTTACTTTTACATGAAACACTATTGAATATGACAATGTTATATATAATCATATGCATTACCAGCGCTTATGTTGTAACATCAAAATGGTATGCTTGAAAATTCAACTTTTTTTAAAGTATTTTTTTATTGACACACACTTTGTAATTTCATATTTCATGTATCCTAAAAAGGTATTGTATTTTCTTATACATACATTTGATTGGACAACTTCCATACACTGCATCTTTTTATATTGTAATTAATTAACCCCTAAATGCCCAGAGCCCTCTTCAAATTTGGCAGTTTTGCAAAGATGCATTAAAAAATGCAACTAAGAGGGATGTTTTGAACTTGATATATGAATAAAAGTTGTACATTATGAATTTTAGATTCTATCCATACGGTTAGATCTGTGATTGCTATTACCAATAATTTTGTACAAAATTTGAAACGTGAAATTCAAAATTATTCTATAATTCAATTACGAATAAGATATTGACAATCTACGGATGAAATTTTTTGTGATTTGTTGAAATGTAATACTCTAAGTGTAGTAATTTCTAAAGATTTTTTGGTTGCTTAATTTTATGAGTTGACTTTTTTTAGAGCACTTTTACACTGAAATCTTCAAAATTTTGGGTGAATCGCTACAACATGAAATGAGGCATAAAAATTTCACAAATCATCCCCTTTCTAATCGGATCACATATGCGTGAAGCTAACTTACCATAGAATCTATTGTAAAAATTCCACACTACAAAAAGTGCATGACGGATGAGAAATTTTGGATGAAATCTGTACATCGTCCAAAAAATGGACGCTTAGGCAGTTAGGGGTTAAAACATATCCATTTTTCTGACATTGTATATCTTCACTCAAGTGATGAAGTTAAGTCTTTACATCCATGAACATGTGATTTATAAACAAAGCATCTTTTCTTCATCTTATTGTATATAGTCATTCAAAAGTTGGTGATGTCATTATGTTTAAATAAAATCACTTAAATGATTTACTAATAAATTTACTTAAATGAAAAACTTATACTTAACAATTCAATATTGGCTTTTATTAACATGTTCATTTGAAAAATTTTCAAGTCACCAAGTTGCCACGAGTTTACTTGCTTAAAATTATTCATTAATTTCAAAATGCAAAGATAATAAAAAGTTCTTCTCCAATATGGCAATCTCCATATGACAAACATAGAATTGGAAAATATACAATGAGAGCAAGAATGTTAACAAAAAGTAATTCTTATAAGCATCTATATGTCCAAGAATCAATTTACACAAAATCCATTTTAGAATATAAAAATACCATTTTCACTCCCTTTCAAGTCTCAAGGGTTCAAAGTTTTCTCTAAGTTGGGAGGCAGTCAAATCACCACTTTAACTCATTATGGTTACTATTATAAAGCTTGTCAAGTCTTTATATTTTCTTCTTGGCAACTAAAAGAGGATTTTAGCACACCAAAGGAAGTTTCATTTGAATAATGTATGCAAAAGTTAGAAGGGGTCAAAGTTATTTTTGGATCAGACACTTTCTGGGTGTGTCCTCTTTAATGATTGTGCAATAAATTGTCATTTACATTTATTAAACACTATTTTTTTTATTTTTTTTTGATCAATAAGTAACAAATAGGCATGTCACATGTCAAGGCTATACTAGACCATTTCTAAAAGCAATGCTTGGCATAGACCAGGAAGCGTCCAGTGTGTATTTTATGTAGTGTAGGAAAATTGGACTTTCTGCTACAAATCATTTGTTTGTGTGAAAATGACTTTAGTTTGACACAATCTACATTGTTGATCTTGTAGTAAAAACACTACTCGCTATCTACGCTTCCTACTTCTGCGGCATGTAGGCTAGAGAGTTTAAAATATCCGTTTCTAGACATTCTACTTTAACTCTCACTAGTGTTTTTGTGCACCCGTTTACCAACAACTAAAAGGCTACTTCTACATGTTATGCTTCCGCATGTCAAGTTGTTAGAGTATCACCAATAGACCTTTTTAAGAGCACCCTCAACGGTTGTACCTCTTTTTCACGTCCCAACGGGGCTTTCCAAAGGCACCCTCAACGGCTCTGTCTTATTCTCACTTTCCAATGGGGCTTTTCAAAGGCACCCTCAATGGCTCTCTCTCATTCTCACGTCCCAACGGGGCTTTTCAATGGCGCCCCAACGGCTTTGGCTCTTTCTCAGGACTCAACAGCTACGCACCAACGGTAGAAGCTCGAACTTGGGCTCGCCAAAAAGGCGCCCTTGCACTCCCAAATTTTCGTTGCCTTTAGGGCAAGCACTCCAAACGCCCTCTTACTCTTGATTACCGGTATTGTTGTTTTATTCTTTCACCCTAGATTTGGATAGACTATTAGACTTCTTGACCGGTCTTCCAGTTTGCTTCCCAAGTGCTCTGTTCGGGTGACGTAGCTCGATATGGCAAGAGGTAGAGGTAGACAGGAAGGAGCTGCAAGGACATCAACGGAGAAAGGAAACAAAAGTAAAATTTCATACCTCATGAAGAGCGACAATATAGTATCTTTTACTTGAGAATGCATAGATAGGAACACATTCGCATCTCCAAGCCAGTGTCATTAACTTAGAGAGAACAGTAACTTAGAGAGAGCTGTAGTGGGCGCCGTAATGCTCATGTCACGATGCATGTAGTTATACTAATTAGCTACATGGCGTGGCAAAATCCGCTCCGTTAGTGACCAACACTTGGATTCACCTAACCTCACCAATATAAGAGAAGCTCCCCTACACAGCATCCAAATTCCTAAGAGGGAATCTGTCCATACCTCTACACCAACCCTCATGCTCACCTAAAGCAAGTGTTTGGTAGCTTGTGACTGACAAATACAGAAAATACTACTTGAAAGCTGCAAACTCCGGCCAATAGATACGGTATCTCCCTTTTACTTTACAGCTAATTCTATTTCATGCCACTCTCTTCACCAAAATTTATAAGATCTTAGTTCAAAATTAATCAAAAGTATTTTTGAAAAAATCAACTCATAAAATTAAGCAGCCAACCAAAAAATCTCCAAAAATCACAACAGTCAAAGTATTACATTTCAATCCATCACAACAAATTTCATCCACACATTGTCAATATTTTATTCCTAATCGAACCAAAGAATTTTGAGTTTTAGGTTTCAAATTTTATACAAACATAATGATGATTGCAATCATAGATTTAACTATATGGATAGAATCTAAAATTCATAATGTACAGCTTTTATTCATATATCAAGCTCCAAATATCCCTCTTAGTTGCATTTCATAATACATCTTTGCAATTCTCCAAATATGGAGAAGGCTATAAGCATTTAAGGGTTAACACATGGATTGCAAAGACTTCAATAACAAAATGGAATTCTTCACTAAAAACATGCATAAACTAAAACTTCATAAAAATTACATAAATCATCAAAGTATGTTTTAAATTTCAAACAAAACAACCAATTTAATACTCAAAGTTTATATAATCTAATCGTGTTTGCAATTTTCTGAATTAGTTTGTTGTGTTACCATTGATAATGCTTGTTTTTTGTTTCATTTTTTTGAGTGGGAAGTGGGTTGAGGTTGCATGGCTCCATCTTGACTGAATCCCTAGACATTTATTGCATGCCACATAAAATAGTTCGGATAATGTTCTATTTTGCAAGTTGTAGTGCCTTGCTAAAGAAGGGATAAAAACAACTAACTATAAGACTTCATTCTTTCTCTTCTTATTTTATTTTAGTTCTTCTAAAAACAACCCTCATACATATAGTAGCATAATAGAGCAATGCAATAGAGCACCCTTTCGAAAATTGGATCGAGAAATAGTATTCATTTAGGTTCATGTTTTTAAGCAATGAAGGAATGCCATTTATATTCCATAGATTTTGGGACTACCGTATCATTACCACATAAACTTAATTTCTAATTGTAACAAAACTGTGCTCCCATTGCACAAGGGTGTTGGCTCCCATTTCTCTACTATCCTCTGCAAACATTTACAATGGGATTCAAGAACTACATTCTCTTCTTTCTTTTTGCATGGCTCATTATTTTAACATTCACTTTCACTACTGAACTGGCAGCAAACAAGACAATGAAGCTTTAGAGTTATCTGAAAACAGAACTCAGCAAACAAGACAATGAAGCTTTAGAGTTATCTGAAAACAGAACTGGTTTTCAAGCGGAATTCAAGTGGACTTCTCTTCCTATAATTAAAATTTCTAACATCCACTGTTCATGAATAGTTTCCATGGTCGGGGCTCTTGGCTTGGGGAGAACGTGTGGGAACTTTGTTGTAGAATCGAGGTGCTCACAAGCTCCACACGCCATGGTGGTGCAAGGCCTTGCTTTAGATTATTCTCCAACTCACCATAGACTAATTTTGTAGTCTTTTTGAACTCAAAACGAGTCTAAGGTGAGTTTAAGATATCTTTCCACTTTGAGACACTCTTTTTGGTTAACTCTATTGTACTTAGTACAGAACTATGTTCTTGCAATTTTATGGTCATTTTGCAACTCCACTGAACCCTTAAGTGTCCACACTACATTTACCCGATTAAATCTCATCAATTTTTAACATTTTGAAATGTATTCTATTGTTTTGGTATTTTCTCATATAATTTATTGTTAAACTCATTCACAGTGATTTTTCATAATTATATAAATAAAAATGAATTTTATAGTATTTTTCAAAGATTTTCTCTTGTAATAGGCATAGTAATTGGAAAAATGCCTAAAATACCGGTAGTATGAATTTTTATGAAAAATGTAAATATTAGTGATGAACAACAAAGTATAGGTGGCATGCTTCTTGCACGGGGAGGTCACATATTGCATACTTTTGTAAACCACGTGCGGTCGGGGGATAATTAAAGGTGGGCTATTTATCTAAATTTCTTGAATAATTTGCACCCTATTAGTAGATAAAATGGTACTTTGAGGTGTTTTTCAAGACCCTATAGGTAAATATAATTTCCACCATTAATTTATTTTATAGACCCTATTTTATTTATAAATTGTACCATTTGTCAAAATCATGGAATTTTGGCATAAATTGACATTAATCCATAACAACGACAACAATACATGAACGGAACTTTCAAAATATAACAATTTTGCAGAGTGCCTGAAGTGTAGCAATTAAATGTGGTTACCTTAAAAACATGAATAGATACTAGAATAAACAAAAAGTCAGACAAGTGTCACATTCAAGTAATGTGTTTAACCCCTAAATGCCTAGAGCCTTCTCCAAATTCGGCAGTTTTGCAAAGATGCATTATAAAATGCAATTTAGAGGGATATTTTGAACTTGATATATGAATAAAAGTTGTACATTATGAATTTTAGATTCTATCCATACGGTTAGATCTATGATTGCTATTACCAATAATTTTGTATGAAATTTGAAATGTGAAATTCAAAATTATTTTGTAATTCAATTACGAATAAGATATTGACAATCTATGGATGAAATTCATTGTGATTGGTTGAAATGTAATACTCTAAGTGTGGTGATTTTTGGAGATTTTTTGGTTGCTTAATTTTATGAGTTGACTTTTTTTAGAGCACTTTTACACTGAAATCTTCAAAATTTTGGGTGAATCACTACAACATGAAATGAGGCATAAAAATTTCACAAATCATCCCCTTTCTAATCGGATCGCATATGCATGAAGCTAACTTCCCATAGAATCTACAATAAAAATTCCACACTACTATAAGTGCATGACGGATGAGAAATTATGGATGAAATCTGTACATCGTCCAAAAAATGGACGCTTAGGCAGTTAGGGGTTAAAAAAACAACCTAACAAACAAACAACATGAGTCTGACAGATAATCAAATACCTAGCAGTATTGTCTGCAAGGGGCAAAAGTTCAAACAAAAAAATGCCATGGATCTCTCCCAATGCACTCGCTGTCACTCTATCTTTTTTCTAAACATGAACTTCTAAGTCCCCTTAGTTCTAAAGAATTAAATATAGAAGATTCCATGCACAAGAAACTTAATGTTTAGACAACAAGGTTTTGGGTTTAGGCGATTGAAGCAATTTCTCATCCAATCCAAGGATTTTCATTGAACTTCACATAAATTCTTCGTTCCTCCTAATATTACAAACCCAAATTTATTAATAAAAATTAAATAATACCTATATTTTTCACCTATTCTACATTAGATATAATACCGTATGGGCCATTTCATCTAGGCTATGGTATTTCCAAAATTTGTATAAATTTTTGCTCCAATGAATTAAAAGTACCCTATATTTTTTCTCACGTGGTTTAATAAAATTTTGAAAGTGACCTCCCCGGGGTTTCTTGAGCTTACATAAAAAGAATTTTGATTAAAAAACATTTTGTGCAATGTATATAGGAAATTTAGGGTTTTGAGCTTTAAAGTGCTGTAAAAACGCAATTTTAACAATTTTGAAGAACCGTAAATTGGACTAGAAAGTAGAAGATAGCTCCCACACTTTTTTAATTGGGACCATTTTCATTTGAAATTAGGGACTAGGTGAAAATCAACATTTGACTGAAAAATGATCAAACATGGCCCCATAGCTCTTGTTCTATACTAGAAGATCCAGAATGTAGATTGTGTCAAAATGAAGTCATTTTCACACAAACAAATGATTTACAAGAGAGTCCAATTTTCCTACACTACAAATAATAAACAACGGACGTTTAGGGGTCAATGATAAGCATTGCTTTCAAAAATGGTCTAGTATGGCCTTGACATGTGACATGCCTAATTGTTATCTATTGATCAAAATTAAATTAAAAAATAGTGTGGAATAAATGTAAATGGCAATTTATTGTATAGTATTTAAAGTGGACACACCCAGATTGAAAGTGTTAGTGATCCAAAACCAGCATCTTTAACTTGTGTACATCTTTGCAACTAATATGTACTTGTGTTGAAGATATGATTTTAGTACATTTACCTAAATTAACTTTGACCCTTTATAACTTTTGCATACATTATCCTAATGAAATGTCCTTTGGCGTGCTATGATCTTCTTTTATTTGCCAAGAAGAAAATATTAAAACTTGATGAACTTAATAATAGTAACCATGATGAGTTAAAGTGGTGATTTTGAGTGCCTCCCAACTTAGAGAAAAGTTTGAACCTTTGAGACTTAAAAGGGAGTGAAAATGGTATTTTTATATTACGAAATGGTTTTTGTGTAAATTGATTCTTGGGCACATAGATGCTTATAACAATTAATTTTTGTTAACATTCTTGCTCTCATTGTATGTCTTCCAATTCTATGCTCGTCATATGGATATTGCCATATTGGTGAAGATCTTTTTATTATCTTTGCATTTTGAAATCAATAAATAGTTTTAAGCAAGTAAACTTGTGGCAACTTGATGACTTGAGAAATTTTCAAAGAACGTGTTAGTCAAAAAAAATGGCAATGTTAAGTGTTAATTTTTCATTAAATAAAATATTTAAGTAAATCATTTAGCCCTTAAGCGTCTAAAGAGCCCCTTGAGGCCATACTTGATTGTATTCTAGTCAAACGCTGATTTTCACTTAGTTCCTAATTTCAAATGAAAATGGTCTCAACTAGGGGGCTACCTTCTACTTTCTAGTCCAATTTACTGTTCTTCAAAATTGTTAAAATTGCAATTTTTATACCTCAAAACCCTCAAATTCCAGTATGCACTGCAGGTAATGTTTTTCTATCGAATTTCTTTTTATGTAAGCTCAAGAAGCATGTTGCCTACACCTTGTTGTTCATCACTATTATTTACATTTCTCCTAAAAGTTTCATACTTTTCTAAGCTTTTGTGTAATTACTATACTTTTTTACAAGAGCACAATTTTGAAAAATCTTAGAGTTTTATAATTTATATAAATAATTATGAAAAGAATAGGGTAATTTGGTATAACAATACTTTATATAAGAAAAATACCAGAAATTATAATATATTTAAAAACGTGAGGAATTGATGAAGTTTGACCGGGTAATTGTAAGTGTAGACGCTTAAGGGTTAAGTAATTTTTTAAAAACAGAATGACATCACCAAATTTTGAATGAATATATTCAATAAGATGAATAAATTATGCTTTGTTTATAATTCACATATTCATGGATGTAATGACTTAACTTCATCACTTGAGTGAAGATACACAATGTCAGAATAGTGGATATGTTTTAATTAATTAGAAAATTTAAAACAAGCATTGTCTAGAAGTTGTTTAACAATTAGTCTCAATGACAATGAAATTTTTTAATTCAAGAAGTCTGCTTAGCTGATATCAGCTAGTTTTTAATACCATCCGTATATTACACAACAAGGCTATGTTGCATGAAGTATCAAGAATACCAAGAAGATCATTGAACTTATTATGTTCTAAACAATCCGCTTCTACTATTGTAGACATGCTATATCCGTACATTGCCAATCACCGTCCACTTCAATGTAAATAAAACGATCAACAAGGTGTACGGTACTGTGCCAAAGGTGCACGGTAATTGGCGTGTCTACAATATAATAGAAGTTTGTATTGCAAGAGAGGAACTCATTAGTGGAGATATGGAGCCTCCAAAAGACTCCTATACTTTTAAAAACTAAAATCAGTAGTGAAACAAAAATAAATAAATTTTAAAAATAAAATAAATTCAAAAACAAAAAAATTAAATTTCAAATAAAAACGCAGTCAGACATGGACAACGGTCCACCATCTATAGCAGATTGTGAATTTATATATTTATTTTAACTTTAAATTAATTAATTAATTATTTTAAATATTAATTATTATTCTGCCCAACTGACTTCAGCTGATCACGGAAGAGGGGGCCTTGTTGAGACCCCATAACTCCCCTAATGTATAGACACTAGACATCATCAAAATGTACACACTAGATATAAGAAAGTACTCGTCCTCCTCTCAGCCAAATGAGTTGAATGTAATATTAGAGGCATTGCTATCAGAGCTAGAAATAATCAATAATTGCTTAATCGACCATATTTGGTCAATCCTAAATTTTCAAGTTAAAAAAATTTCAATCCACTTAACCGTCCATAACTTTTGCAAAAATAACAATTTTTGAGAGTGATTTTTTTCCTTTGAATGTAGATATTGAAACTGATGAACCATTTCTAAAAGAAAATTTGAAAAAAAGTTTACTGTTTTTCCTCTAAAGCCTTCGAAGTGGCAGTATCTCAAATTGTCACAATTTTGAAAATTTGCCTAGAATGGAATCTTTAGGTTTTTTTATCAAATAATATTAACCCCTAAATGACAGAGGGGGTAAAGGCAAAACCTAAATGTGTTGTAAAATGTTACTTTTGCAACTTTGATGAAATTTGGTCTACAAGAGAAAATGAGAAGAATGATGCTTAGTAATTATCCGTATGGTCAAACTTTCAAAAAATGATTTAGATACTCATTTAATGAATTTAGAAGCATTTATCATTCAATCTTCACCAAAATTACAAATTTTATTTTTAGAACAAGAAATTTGGTATGATTGGTTAAAACTAAATATTCTACTCTAAAATGCAAAATATAATTTTTTCCAAAGTAGAGAACATCATTAG
This sequence comes from Pohlia nutans, assembly GCA_022496805.1. Classification (NCBI taxonomy): domain Eukaryota; kingdom Viridiplantae; phylum Streptophyta; class Bryopsida; order Bryales; family Mniaceae; genus Pohlia; species Pohlia nutans. The sequence continues at coordinate 9,136,714 of CM040092.1, read as the reverse complement.
ATTTCCGAAATAGAAAATTTTATAATACTAGGACAATATTGAGGTATTTGTCTTTGAATAATTCTCCTCAGTGGAGTTTAACTCAAATTGACATGATTCAAATTGGATTGGAAAGTAGACATGATTTTCTAGTTGAAATTATTTTTTATTTTTTATAAAAATAAAATTTCATCCTCGGCTGCCATTAAAAAAGGGTAACGACCATAAAATGGTCGTTCAGTCACTTAGGGGTTAACTCTAAAATGAACAAGAAAACCACCATATAAAACCAATGTTTTTGACTTACAATACTTGATTCCAAGTCAAAATAACAAAACATGTATTTTTTATGAATTTTCATAGATAATTCTTATAAATTGATTATTAAAAAATTCATAGCATTTTTCCAAAATTTAACCGTATGGATCAACATTGTCCTCTTGTTGTGCTCTAAATATGTTTAAACATTGTAACTGAGTAAGATGCACGTTATAACACATCTAGCTTTTTAAGAAATCCAAAGGGCACTTAGGGGTTCAATATCTTGGAAGAACCTTCATCCACTTTAGAGCTTGCAACTCGTTTATCATTTGGATCAGATTCGGAAACAGTGATCCCCTCAATTATCTCTATCGTGGTGGCATTCTTCAACAAACTGAGATGTGCAACTCACATTTGGTACTTTTCTAAATCCGTAGTGAATTTTCTAATCAGTAAGTGCAATCCAGCATCATGAAAAATTTCCATTTTCGTTCAAAGAAGTGCATTGATACAAAACTGCACCATCAGTAAGAACCACATACATATTATAATAAGCCAATCATATCTAATTAAGCATGTTAATACCTCTGTCAGTCCCTGACTGTTTATCACAAACGTGTTTCCCTGGAAACTGTACAATCATGATTCCATCAATGAGCAATTGGCGTTCCGTTCTCGTGACTGGGTGAGGTGATCACTTGGCAACGTCGGAGAGCTCGATCGGAGTTCATCTTGCGCTTGACTTTCATTGATCTCAATGCCTTTCTCTGGCAGCTTCAATCCTTTCCCATCCGGACTCACATCATGATGGCTTCCGTGGCCAGGCCGCCGTTAATTAATCCGCTCCTGCAAGCAACCAAACATGAATTCAACACGGTCATCAGATCATGCATTGCCTCTTGCAGCTCGATCGTCAAACTGCACATCAACAGCCCCTCTGCTCCTTCAGAAACAGCAATCTACACTCAAATCTCTTTATCATGCCCTTCTCTAAAGTCTAAGATGACATTCTCGAATATTCAAAACACTTACCACACTAACTATTGTTCATTGTAGAATGCATAAAACATCCAATCACCCTACACTCATTCCTGACTGCATGTATATAGAGTTGTTTTCAGACCATCTGTATAAAGTAAATTGAAACCATTCCCAGACCTTCCTATACTTTACTATCATTGATTGCAATTTGGATTTTGTAGGTAACTATTGGTTTCAGTAGTCTCGGCTACTTCCAGTTTGAAAATTCATAGCAATTACGAGGCGTATCCCAAAAATTCTACTTTTGTTTCGGTATAATCACCAATTTCAATTGCAATTACAACAAAGATACTCAACCTCGAAAAAAGTACCCCAGGCAAGTTCTATTGCTTAAAAGTACAGTTCCAGGTGAAAACGTCGGGACCCCAGATGCGAAGATGAAGAATTGTGTACGCACAATGGAGGCCAGGTAGTACATGCAATGCAGCTCAGAGAATGAGTACTTTTCTGAAGCAAAACCTACACACTCGTCAACACACAAGTGGTTACGAAATGTTCAATGATTTGACTAGATATATGAAGGGAGTGTCGTTACCTTGGCATGGACGGAAGGCGCAGGGTGGTGCCCATCGCCGCGCGCGAGCCAACCCTCGTTTGCATCGCTGGCGCCGTACTAGAGCGGCATCCATCTGTACTTCCTCCGCCATGGCTCACGGGTCAATGCAAACATCCATCTGCCTGTACAAGCGGAATGCATCCATGGTCTAAACAAGCTAAGCTCGGCTAAGGAGGAATTGCTCGGACTCAGTGTCTGGTCGAAGCTCTGTACTGTACAATGGCCTGTGCTGTGGTTGATGAGGGAAAGGAGAAAGCGAGGGAAGTGCATAATGAATTAGTGGACATAGCAGACTATTGGCAGCTCACAAGAAGGCGAAGGTGGAGGAGTCTGCGGAACCCAAGTGTTGGTCACTAATGGAGCGGATTAGTGCCACGCCATGTGGCTAATTAGTACAACTAAAAGGATCGTGTGAGCTAGCATGACGGCGCCCATCATTTACTACTCTCTCTAATTAAGTTAATGACACTGGCTTGGAGATGCAAATGGGTTCCTATCTATGCATTCTCAATCTCAAGTGAGGTATACTAAACTGTCGCTCTTTATCAGGTATGAAATTCAGTTACCTTTCTTTCCTGTCTCCGTTGAAGCGCCTGCATCTTCATCTGAAGCTCCTCCCCATTTACCGCTACCTCCCACCATAATGAGTGACGTCACCGGAATAAAGCACTCTCACTGGAAGCAAAGTGGAAAACCGGTCAAAAAGTCTAATTGTCTATCCAAATCTAGGGTGAAAGGATATAACAACAATACCGGTAATCGAGAGTAAGAGGGCGTTTGGAGTGCTTGCCCTAGAGGCAATGAAGATTTGGGAGTGCGAGGGCGCCTTTTTGGCGAGCCCAAGTTGGAGCTTGTGACCGTTGGCGCGAGAGAAAAGTCAAGCCGTTGAGGGTGCCCTTCAAAAACCCCGTTGAAGCATGAGAAAGAGTAGTGTGGGTGCCTTTGAAAAGGCTCGTTGAAGCGTGAGAATGACCCACAACCGTTGAGGGTGCCTTTGAAAAGTCCCGAACGTTGGAGATACTCTAACAACTTGACATGTGGAAGCATGACATGAAGAAGTAGCCTTTTTGTTGTTGGTAAATTGGTGCACAAAAACACTAGTGAGAGTTAAAGTAGAATGTTTTGAAATGGATAACTTAAGCTTTCTAGCCTACATGTGGTAGGAGTAGAAAGCGTAGAAAGTGAGTAGTATTTTTACTTCATAGGAAAATTAGAAATCGTGAAGAATGCAATTTATCCATTATTTTATTCCAAAAGAGTTAATTTTACAAAATTTCAAAGGGAAAAGTTAGTTATTACCTGACATAACATTTTATAATAGTAGGTTTCCAAACTCCCTATTGTTTAGGTCGACTTTTACAAATCCACTATCTTTTCTTGGAACTATGGTGAGAGAGGAGATTTGGCATTGTATGAGGGAATTTAGTAAGAATCAAAGAAGAAAAATTTACTTAAGTTGTGAAAGATAACGTAATTTTATCAATTTGGAAGAATGGTAAATTGGACTAGAAAGTAGAAGATACCCCCCTACACTTTCTTAATTGGTATCATTTTCATTTGTGATTAAGAATTAGGTGAAAATCAATGTTTAACTAAGAAACGACCAAACATGGCCCCCCGGGGCTCCTTGCATGCTTAGGGGTTAATCCCTAAGTGTCTCAAATGTTCAACATAGCCATCTACATCAGTGAACTTTGCAACAATGACATTTTCTCATTTTACCTTGATTTTCTGATTGTATTCATGTCAAACCAAAGTCAAATGCACACATAATCAAATGATTTGCAGCAAAGAGTCTAATTTTCCTACACTACAAATCCGTCCTCGGTGAATTGCATCCAAGCAGCCGCTGGTCTCCAAAGTGCCGCCATTCAATCCCCACGCTGTCGATCCAGGCCGCTGCAGACAGTTTCCAGGTGCACAATTGCATTGCACCGTTGCGAGATGACTACCTTTTAATCTCACAAAACCGCCTGCTATCATCGGCAATGCTACTTGAGTCAGAAGCATTGTCTAGTCCAATACCTCTCATAATGCGCACTTGAGAGCACACAATTTTGCATCCTAGATTGGCAAAACCGCCATATATTGGAAGCTCCACGACTTTGAGCCTGCTCAAATAGCCGCCACCATGAATGTAATATGGTGTGCTCTAGAGGTTCCACTCTCGTCTTATTATCAGCATAAAGGTGTTCGCTAAGATTAACAAGAATGTCATGTCAACTTGGAAATCATGTGGACCCTTGTTCCGAAAATCATGCAACTGGTGCTGTCACTGCAGCCTTGATTTCGGAAAAAACAGTTCTCTACTTATTGTGTTCCCGGGCTTGTTCACAAATGCACGGGTTTGGGTCAACTGATGCATGGTATTCATGCCCGGACCTAGGGCACGGGTTTCAAGTACGCACGGATTTGGCACCGTCTACCTCACTACAATTCTTTTTGTTAACATTCTTGCTCTCATTGTTTATTTTCCAATTCTATGCTTGTCATATGGATATTGCCATATTGGATAAGATCTTTTTATTATTTTGCATATTAGAATCAATAAATAATTTTAAGCAAGTAAACTCGTGGCAACTTGGTGACTTGAGAAATTTTCAAATGAACATGTTAATAAAAAATTTATATGGAAATGTTAAGTATAAACTATTCATTTAAGTAAGTTTTTTAAGTTAATCATTTCAGTAATCTTTTTTAAACACAATGACATCACTAAATTTTGAATGAAAATGTACAGGAAGATGAATAAATGATGCTTTGTTTATAATTCACATATTCATGGATATAATGACTTGACTTCATCACTTGAGTGAAGATACACAATGTTAGAAAAGTGGATATGGTTTAATTAATTAAAAAAATAAAAAATCCATTGTATGGAAGTTGTCTAATTAAATATATAAATAAAATATACAATGCTTTTGTAGGATACATGAAATATGAAATTACAAAGTGTGCATCAATATAATTTAAAAAAAAAAAAAGTGGAATGTACAAGCATACAATTTTGATGTTACAAGATAGGCGGTAATGCATGTGATTATATATATCACTGTCATATTCAATAGTCATTGTCATAATGAGTAGTGTTTCATGTAAAAGTAACATTGTAGAACTTGTATTTGGAATTGCTATAGTTCATAAAGTAGTTTGAAATTGTTTTAATACTTGTCAAACTTTTTGTTATCCTCAGGAAGTCACTTCCAAAAAATTGCAATTGATGCCCAAAAATACATAGGGTCCAAATAAATCTTTGAAGGTTATTTTTATAAGTGAATTACATTAATATAGGATGTTCAAAATTTCCATTACAAGAATAAAAAATGAGAATACTTCTGAAATATTACTAAGTACAATAAGAATTTATTTTATTTTTTAGAATACTTTTAAGCCTTTGACGCGCCTGCTTTCATATAATGGACTATGAACAGATTGTAAGCCTTCTCTTGACTACATCCAATTCAATTTTTAATCCATCCAAATTTTTTTAGTCCAATTTTTAATTTTTCAAAATCGTTTAAATTGCATTTTTATAGCACTTTAGAGCTCAAAACCCTAGAATTCCTATATACACTGCACAAAAAGTTTTTCAATTGATTTTCTTTCTTTGTAAGCTCGAGAAGCATTCCACCTATACTTTGTTGTTTATCACTATTATTTACATTTTCCTAACAATTTCATACTATTTTAGGCATTTTTGTAATTGCTATGACCATTACAAGAGAAAACTTTGAAAAATCTTATCAAATTCATTTTCATTTAAATTATTATGAAACAAATCAGTGTAAATTGGTTTAACAATAAATTATATGAAAGTACCAAAACAATAAAATACATTTCAAAATGTTAGAAATTGATGAGGTTTGATTGGATAAATGTAGTGTGGACGTTTAAGGGTTAAGTGGAGTTGCAATATGCCAATATGACGATAAAGTTGCAAGAACATAGTTTTGCACAAAGTACAATAGAATTAACCGAATAGAATGTCTCAAAGTGGAAAGAAACCTTAAACTCACCTTAGACTTCTTTTGAGTTCAAAACGACTGCAAAACTAGTCTATGGTAAGTTGGAGAATAATCTAAAGCAAGGCCTTGCACCACCATGGGGTGTAGAGCTCGTGACCACCCTAATTCTATAGGAGAGTTCCCACACGTTCCCCAAACCAAGAGCCCCGACCATAGAATCTATTCATGAATAATGGTTGTTAGAAATTTTAATTATAAGAAGAGAACTCCACTTGAACTCCGTTTGAAAACCAATTCTGATTTCAGATAATTCTAATGCTTCATTGCCTTGTTGACTGCCACTTCAATAATGAAACTGAATGGTGAAACAATGAGCCATATAAATAGAAAGAAGAGTGTGTAGTTCTTGAATGCCATTAAAAACGTTTGCATAATCGAAAAATAGAGAAATAGGAGCCAACATCCTTTTGCAATAGGACCACAGTCTAGTTACAATTAAAAATTAAGTTAACATGGCAATGACACGATAGTCCCAAAATTCATGGAATATAAATGACATTCCTTCATTACTTAAAAACATGAATCTAAGTGAAGATTCTTTTCCGATCCAATTTTCAAAAGGGTGCTCTATTGCATTGCTCTATTATACTACTATATTTATGAGGGTTGTTTTGTTTTAAGAAGAACTGAATGGAAATAAAAAGAGAAAGAATGAAGACCTATAGTTAGTTGTTTTTATCCCTTCATTAGCAAAGCACTACAACTTGCAAAATAGAACATTATCCGATCCACATGTGGCATGCAATAAATGTCTAAGGATTCAGTCAAGATGGAGCCACGCAACCGCAACCCACAACCCACTCAAAAAAAAACAAGCATTCTCAATGGTAATTCAACAAACTAATTCAAAAAATTGCAAACACGATTCATTTAGATTATATAAACTTTGAGTTTGAAATTGGTTGTTTTGTTTGAAATTTAAAACACATTTTGATGATTTATTTAATTTTTATGAAGTTTTAGTTTTAGTTTATGCATGTTTTCAATGAAAAGTTTCATTTTGTTATTGAATTTTTTACAATCCATGTGTTAACCCTTAAATGCCTACAACCATAAAATGCAACTAAAAGGGATATTTTGAACTCGATATATGAATAAAAGTTGTATAGTGGGGTGACACCCAAATTGGCACCTTGTGCAATTCCAGGGATAGTGCCCACACTGCTGCCAACTTTGACACCCTCCAGAGGGCTGGAAAATTGTTATTTTAACATAAAAGTTTAGAAACAAAATCACTATTATGTTGAAAACCTGTGTACCAAATTTCAAGGCCAGAAGATTGATACAAAAAAAGATATTCAAGATTTACTAACAAGGGGTAGCTATAAGAAATGTTTCACAGCTGCCAACTTTGACACCCTCCCAAGGATTGAAGAAATTTTTTTTTCTCATGGAATTTTTGGAGTAGGAATATCTTTATGTTGATTGGACATATGAAAAGATTCAAGTTCAAAAGACCCACAAAAAATATGATATTCCAAATCTACCAACAGGTGTAGTTGTGAGAAACAAAGAGGAAAATTGTCTCACAACTTTGACTGCCTCAATAGGGTTGGAAATTTGTTATTTTAAAATGGAATTTTTGGCACAAAATCACTTTTAAGTCGATAACACGTGCAAAAACTTTCATGTGGAAATAACAAATACTCAACTCTAGGGAGGCTGTCAAAGTTGTGAGACGATTTTCTTCTTTGTTTCTCACAACTACACCTGTTGGTAGATTTGGAATATCATTTCTTTTGTGGGTCTTTTGGACTTGAATTTTTTCACATGTGTAAACAACATAAAGACGTTCCTACTCCAAAAATTCTATGTGAAAAAAAAATTTCTTCAATCCTTGGGAGGGTGTCAAAGTTGGCAGCTGTGAAACATTTCTTACAGCTACCCCTTGTTAGTAAATCTTGAATATCTTTTTTTGTATCAATCTTCTAGCTTTGAAATTTGGTACACATGTTTTCAACATAACAATGATTTTGTGTCTAAAATTTCATGTATAAATAACAATTTTCCAGCGCTCGGGAGGGTGTCAAAGTTGGCAGCAGTGTGGGCACTATCCCGGAAATTGCACAAGGAAACAATTTCGGTGTCACCCCACTGTACATTATAAATTTTGAATTCTATCCATATGGTTAAATCTATGATTGCAATCATCATTATTTTGTATAAACTTAGAAACTTAAAACTCAAAATTCTTTTGTTATTCAATTAGTTAAGCTAAAGAGAAGAAACAATCAAGTTCATCATGTGCCCTGATCATTCAATCTCTAGTCACTATTGAACATTGGGATTTCTTTGCTTCCAGTAGGACATCATCACTTTCACGAAGTGATGTAACACTAGGACAAACATTAAGTTTTATAACACTAGGACAATATTGAGGTATTTGTCTTTGAAAATTTCTCCTCGGTGAATTTTAACTCGGATTGACATGATTCAAATGAGGTTGGAAAGTAGACTTGACTTTCTATTTGAAACTATATTTTATTTTTTATAAAAATATTTTTTTATCCTAGACAACCCGTAAAAAATGGGTAGCGACCATATAATGGTCATTTGGTCACTTAGGGGTTAACCCCTAAAGGACCGGGGGGGTTTTTAGCTTAGCTCTTGTTTTCTTGACTAGCTCTTATAACAAGCTCAATTCCTCATTGGTGTGGGTTAATTTTGACGATCGGCACCGTCGAATTTAAAGAAGACTTATATAGCTTTTGTATGAAAAAAGGATCAACAAAATCGCACAATTTTTGAGAAAATGTCACCGTTGAGAAGATTGATGGAACTCATTCAGGGTATTTTGTACATATGCTGAAATCGGATTGATCAAAAGTGCTCCAAAAATTCTGAAATTTATACCATGCATAATGATCATCATTTTGAGCATGTACAAAAAAATTCACATGATTTGGAGGTGTGAGGAGGAAGATACAAAGGTCTCAAGTGACGCCCAAATAGCCTCCTTGCAGTTCAAAAAAATCACCAAAAATCGCACACTTCATGAAATTTCGATCAAGAAGTACCCACGGATTCAACTCTCAAAAAGAACTAGGGTCTTTTTGTTGCTCACCTTACAATTCACGGCCCAACAACTCGAATTTCCTCGCTTTCTAGTTCCAGAAGCCACGTGGTGGCCTCATGGTCCTTTAGGGGTTAACCCCTAAACGTCCCAGCGTCCAGTTTCTGGACGATGAACAGATTCCAACTCACACTACACTCACATTACTTCATGGATGAAACTCATTCAATTTTTTGAAAATACTTTATGAAGTTATTGTCCTATCTAACGGTTGGATTTGGTGTTACTAGAGTACATATTTCTTTTAGATTACAAATGTGGAAGTATGTCAAGCAGTTGACCAAGCCAAAATTGCATTGACTTTAGTTCAAAAGTGAGCTTGCTAAAATGAGGTCATAAATTGAAGTAACACAAAATTTTCAAAAAATCACCATTTCAAGAGTATCTCATTTCAAATCCGTTCCAATAAATTTCACTCAAAAAATATCAATATTTTGTTTGTAATCAAATTTAGAAGGAAATTATAATTTGAAATTTGAAAATTTATAATAAAATATCAGTGATGGCATTGGTGAATCTAACCGTACAGATGGAACCTAAAATTCAATATCTACAACTTTCATTTGTATAACAATTCCGAAATATTCCTCTAAATAACATTTAATAATGATTTTTCTCAAACTGTCAATTCTGGGGATACCCTGGGACGTTTAGGGATTAACCATGTCACAAAACCATCATTGGACTTGAGACTTTCATTGTCAATCTTGCTGATCCAGTGTAGGGTAGACGACCTGTTTCCGATCACCTTAAGCAATTCAGCATACTTTCGGTGGAGTAACAAATAGGCAAATAATTTTGCAGTGTAGGGAAATAGATTTAAAGAAGGTCGCATATTTTTGAACAAATTTTGGGGCAATATTGAATTTACTACGAATTTTCAAAGTGAAGATTCTCTCCAACCCGTTCTCGCAATATAGGCTGACCTATTTCCAAGAACTGTAAAACTAGATTTCGAGAACACATGATATCATACTAACTCGGTAACAAGTTTCCATTCTTGGCGCCAACCATTCCATATTAAGAAGAAACATGTTTTCGTCACCGTTTACGAATGAATCCGAAAATAATGCAAGCTGATTCACGGAAATAGGTCGTCCTATACTGCGTGATTGGGGGCCTGATCGGAAACAGGTCGTCTACCCTAAGGGTTCCATGATCATGGACTTTGGAAATTCATCCACTGCTCATGTGTGCACGTACATTACATACTACTCATTTGATTTTTAGGTTGATACTTCTGAATGGACTTGCTAATTACACAAACTTCAGATTGTGGGCACAACTTGAGGTTCACAAGCCCATCGGACAAAGGCTTCAATATGCTGGGAGGTGGGGAATGCTCTAATATGGGTATCGCTTTTACGCGTCTCACATAGTGTGACTTATGTCTGACTCATTTCATGTGTGCTAGAAATTCCGTCATTAACACCATGTAAATAGTTGTAGCCATGGTGCCTATAACACCCTTTTAATATTTGTAGTTTTCCAATGTTATTTTCATATCAAAAAGATATTTCTCAAAAATCACACTATTTTTGGAGGGGATACCCATATCAAGCCATCACCTAGGTGTCCATTGTGGGTAAGTACATGTATTTAAGAGAACAAATTATCCACCTCCAGTTGTGATTGGAGTGAACCCCTCAATGTCCCTTGAGCTCCATATGTATGACCACTGTATGTTTGCTAATATAATCCACCTCCTATACTGAAATACAATGACGTTTTTTTTTTTTTTTTTTTTTTTTTTTTGCACAAACCTAAGGAAATCGATTGCAAGACACATAAAAAAAGTCTTCAGGTCACATGTACGGGTTGAGGCAAAATTGTTGATACACAATGCAGTTGACAAAAGAGAGTATGTTTTGCACCTAGGTATACTTTGACGCTCTGGATAGATCAATCATTGATAACGAAGAATTTGGTTGAAAGTACCATGTAAAATAATTATTTATGGCTTGAGGAGGTCACTTCCAAATATTACATAACAACGTGCAAACAAAGATAGGGTCCAAATAAATCTTATTTGAAGATAAGTTTTATATAAATGATTTACATTAATCCAAAATGCTCAAAAGTGATTGCAAGAATAAAAATGGGAGTATTCTCATAATATTACTCATTATAGTAATAATTACTTTTAGTTATTTGGGTACTTTAAATATCCTTTGTTCACACGTGATATCAAAAAGTACAAAGGATGACTTCCCCGAGATTTATGGACAACAATTGTCCATTTCTTCTGCTTCTATGCATCTCGGCTACGCATACTTCTCTACATAGTGGTTTGACCTCTCCACATGGCATGACTTGGAACTGAAGATTGTGGTTCCTTTTGCAGAGAAAGAAAGACTACGGTGTTCCAATTTATGCAAAAGAATTCAACCCTATATTCGTATAGTTGGGACTATTCCGTATACTTGGGACAAAATTGGATGCATGTATTACAGGTTTTTGGCTCCAAAGACAATGAAATTCATGTGATTTGTTGATTTTGTTCCCATTCTGTGACATCGGACTGTACTGTTCTTCTAGATAATCCCAGAATGACAATTCCTTTCAATCCCTCTACTTTGAGCGCTGCACATATTTTCACTTTGTTCCACTTGGATATGAAAGTGTTCTACTGGTGACTATCGTTGTATGAATAGAAGTATACACATGCGTTGGTGTACAACTGTTATTTCAGCATGGAGACCGCACGTTCTACATGAAGGTTCCATCATTGTTGAATTTGTTGTAAGTAAACGGGGGAATGACATATCTTCATGTATTTGCATTTCATGAATGGCCTTGTGTTTGGCTTACATAGTGTTGAGTGCATGTACTGTGACTGTATTTGATTACTGCCATTTTGAGCCGTATTCCCAAGTAACGTCTTTGTTGGCTACTGTCTTTGCTACGGGTTTGTCTATCCTTGCTTCATATATCGATCACTTTCAGTGACGTGGTCATCGATGGCTCTTGTACTTCATTATTTTGTATGTATAGTCACCGGTCATCGTTTGCGTTTGCTCGAGGTGTTACTGGGAATGTGACTGTTGTTGAAATTGCGTAACAATCCTCTGCACTTCAGTAGAACTTGGAACCCACCGACAACCACATTATATTGCACATCAACTATTACATCAATAATCAGACATGAGAGTCAATGACGTTGCTATGAACCAGTGTTGCAACACATCGTTCCAGAACGTGTGAACATGACATGGGCCGTGCTTTTGCACGGCAGTGAGACAGTTCCAGATTTGCATTTTCCTAGACTGCCTGAGAAACAAAACTGCCACCATGGCGAACATCGAAAGTTCTGTAAACATGTTTTGGAAATTATAGTAGGGTTGGTAATTGTTTGGCACGTCAACTGTCACGTTGCTAAGACAATGGGGATAACATGTTTTACATACATTGATAGGGTTAGTAGATACATTCTACACTATATGGGTCTAGCATATATGTTTTTTATGATTAAGACAACCTCTGAATTGTTTTTTAGTTATGTGCAGCTTGTTCATAGAGATGTGCTGGTTCCGCTGTACTAGAACAGGCATTTCAAGAGAATAGCACAACTTCTTCCATTCAACCAGGATTTGCATTGACGGGGTGCAATTTCGACGGTTAAATATACGATTCCGATTTTTTATTTATTTGCAGTGCATCTTCGAAATATAAAACGCTTGGAACACTGATGACACTGTACCCATGATTGTGCATATTATAAAACTGTGACGACCGGTTAGTAATTTGTAATTAGTGTTATCGTCATGGATTTACAACCATATGCAGTAGGATTGTGTTGGGTGGGGCAAAATGGGCAACACTTCTCTGTCACGAATAACGTGATATTCAGAAGTTCTCTAGGTCATTTCAAAACTCATCACTAACTATTGTTGCAACATGTTAAGCCCTAAATGTCTAGAGCCCTCTCCAAATTTGGCAGTTTTGCAAAGATGTATTATAAAATGCAACCTAGAGGGATATTTTGAACTTCATATATGAATAAAAGTTGTACATTATGAATTTTAGATTCTATCCATACGGTTAGATCTATGATTGCTATTACCAATAATTTTATATAAAATTTGAAACGTGAACTTCAAAATTATTTTATAATTGAATTACGAAAAAGATATTGACAATCTACGGATGATATTTTTTGTGATTGGTTGAAATGTACTACTGTAAGTGTAGTGAATCTTCTAAATTTTGGGTGGTTCAGTACAACATGAAATGAGGCATAAAAATTCCGCACTGCAAAAAGTGCATGACGGATGAGTAATTGTTGATGAAATCAGTACATCGTCCCAAAAATGGACGCTTAGGCAGTTAGGGCTTAAACCCATCATGTATTGAACACACCGTACTGGACAACAAATGAAAGATTTCATCCATTCTACAAAAGTTCGTGCATTTCATTCAATACCATTCCTCTTGCATGCACCCATTGATTCTCATATGTTTCCAACGGTGATATGACAAGCCTTGTGCAAGCTTTGTAGCTCAAGGTTTGAATTACAGTACATAGGATGTTCACCTTTCAAATTTCAAAATTTAAATAAAAAATTTCTATGCAAAACATATCATGTGATTCTCCATTGTAATTTGTACCTGCTCCCCAAAAAATATTAAATTTTTAAAGCTTTTTTGTAATATAAATTCTTTTCTGAAGTATTTGACTTAAAAATTAGTTAAAAAGGCCGTATTAAATCAAAATAATCTGAAAATTTCAAGACTGATAGGAAACATTCAATTCCATGCATGAAAAATATTACAAAATATATTTTGATAAATCTTGAAGGCTAAATTGTGTAGTTTGACTTTCCTGCAAAGGAGTGGTACGTTTAAGGGTTCATTGGGAATAAAATGTTCACCGCACACAACATATGTTTTCATGACGATTGCAAGAACTTGCTACATGTAATTCACGTTTCTGATTTGTATGCATACTTCCAAAGTGGAAAGTAACCTCTACCATTACATCACATATCTTTTTCCTAAGTGTAGACTGTGTTCTTCCTACATTCCACTCATGAGCTACTGCCATAGTGACCAAGCAGCCCAAGTATTTGTTTGCCAAGCTTGGTATGCCATTGCTCTAGTGGAATACTGAAATTGGTGGCCCAAAGAGAGTTGTACATGTCATAATTGGAGGAGGTGGTGCTCTTACGACATCCTACCTTACCGCAAGTACATTCCACCATGCTACATGGCCTGACATCCATGTTCAGCCATGATGAACTTCCTTTGAACAGTTCATATTACATCCAGCATGCTAGCCATAGAATTTCCTCATAGCTTTTCTAAGGCCCTGCACATTTGCATATTCTCCTATGAATATCCTGTGATGTTCAGGCTCCATCGTAAAGGAACCTATTATCAGAACTTGTGGACATCGGCCGTTATTTGTTTTTCGAAATCATACCTATCAGTTTCAATTCATATAGTTCTTCTCATATAAGTATGAATGTATAGCCTAAATAACGCAATAGTTTTTTTAATTGTGAACTTGAAGGCGTATTGTGAGCCACTAAAATGACTGTACACTTCAATATACAACTCTTGCAAACTTTCAAAACGCATTCATACCATTTCTGGATTTCATGACTCTGAATGTGCTCGAAATTCCTAAGTGCAGAATTATCACGTTCTCCGTACTAGACTATTAGATACACCACAGTGCAGTATATCAGGAGGTTTGGGTAATCCTGCGATTGCACATAGCCGCATCCGGTATGCAACTTCTTAGTGATTCCTGCAACAGGAATCACTTGTACACTTTATTCTCAAGGTACCCAAATACAACATCCTCAGGATATTGTCCTGAGAATGACCTACAGCACTCCTACCTCATTTACCTATTCATCGTTCACTCTATGCTACTGAGTGATCGAAACATATAAGTTGTTGGAAATGAATACATGTATTGCACTATATCATCCCATAGGTCATGATCATACACATGAACACTATGAGCAATTCTGATGTGCATGTATGTCACTGTTATACTACAATTATTCATAGCTTGCTTATTATAATATATTCAGATGGGTCGTGTACGTGAAAAATTCATGTACGGAGTGTCTATTGTACTGTTCTATGCATACCTTCCGCCAATGATATAATTGTCTGTGCTAGTCTCGACTTTCACTCAGACAAAGCATCAAATATGCAGACTTCATTGCATACGTCTCTTTATGCTGCCATCATGGATGAAGACTCCGTGTCAGAAATGTACCTATTCAGCTTCCGCCGACTATGCCGTTTCTGAACTTCCGATGTTTGCATTACACGCTGCATGTATAATATCCACAAGACAGCTTTGGCACGTCAAGAGATAGGGGACATGATACTCAACTGATACCCGTATTATCTATGGACCAAAAGTACAGACATGTGCAAGTGAAGGCAAACTCAAACCCCCCATTCCCTTAATGATAGAGTCCCACACAATGTCTTAAAGTGTAAGCCTTGCACATGCAGTCACAAATACATATAGTCTTGTGTTTTATCAATCACAACCGGAACTAGAAGTTGCTGTGCTCCCCAAAATCACTTCCATATCGCCGTAGTCATTCGTTTGTTGTTTGATACTAACCGCTATTTATTGGCTATAGGTCTGTCATACAGTAATGCCCATGAAAAATGCACCATGTGTACAAAAATTTCAAAAAGCTAATTACAACTCGTTTCGTGAAGAGCTTAATCTACAGGTCTTCACCCTCTTGGGATCTATATCCGTATGTTCTTCATGTGGACGCGCCCTATTCACTTCCCCTGTAGACAGACCCCGCCCTTTCCTTTAATTCGGTCACTCAATCCAACAACACTATTGACACTCCTACTGAGAAGAGTGCGTTGAACAAATAATAGTACATGGGGCTTTGTTATGGTAAACTCACCTTCACAGTAGTATCGCTGGTGATTGCTCCATGCCTCTCCACCAATTCAGATTCCTGCACATCCCAAACATATAAGTTCATACTCCAACATAGCACTGCCAACTTCCTGCTTGCAAGACATGGGCGCATCATGGTACAGTTTCTGACATACCTGAGTCGATGGTATGCACTCTTCGAGGGCTGCACCTGCATCTGCCATAGACCCTGACAACTCTGGGGCAGATGCAATTGATGTAGTGGCCTGCTGGGTAACGGGAGCGGTTGGTGATGACGGCCATTGACCACTACTCAGCAGCTCCGCTAATCCAGCATTGCGAAGAGTCTCGTGCGCTTGCTCACATAGTTTCCTCTCCTTCTCCAACTCACGTTGCAGCAATAGATTCTGCATTTCAAGGTCCCTGCTCTTGTGTACATTGGCCTTGTTCACCGACAACTTCTTCTTGCCAATGGACTGTAGCTGAATTCTAATCTGAGTCTTACTAGACACCTTTGGTTCACTCCCTTCAACCCCCTCCACCACGTCTTCAGTTCCCAAGGAGATATCGGAGTCATCGTCGGATGGATTATTCTGCACTACCTCCTTCCACATGCGGTCCTCCTCATTGCTGTCAATGGTAATATGGTTATCAATATTAGAAGGGACACAAAGTGCTACCTCGTCTTTCACCTTCAAAAGTGCAGGGATTGCTGGGAGCCGTGGACGGTCCGGTGTGACATCCACAGTGGCATCACCCATGGGTTCGTCTTCAACGCGGGGAGGGTTTGCCTCAACTGCTGTTTCCATGTCCACACCTTCTTCATGGTCCTTGACGGGTACAGGGGATTCTTCCATTGCACATGGCGATTGTTCAGGACTGGCACTATGTTCCCAAGCCGCCGCCTCCTCATTACCAGTTGCCACTGTCACATTCATGGAAAGACAATGCACTGTCAGATTTATGGAAAGACAATGGTATGCACAGATTCATGGAAAGACAATGGCATGGACATACCTGGTAGTGGGGAAATGCCACCAGCCGACTCCTCTGTCGCGTCAGTCATGTGACTATACCCTGCAGCAATGGCAGATTCTGGGGTGACAGCCATCACCCTTGCTGTGGGACATTGCAATGCTTCTGGTGATTCCTCTACCGTGCAAGCCAGTGGGAAATGGCGCAGTGGAGACATGTCCACATCTAAGCTAGGACTAGCAGTATGCACAGTATTATGAGGAGGCGACAGTGCCACGGGAGCCTGTGAGTCAACCATTAACTCGTCAGCAACCTCGCCTAAGTCAGGTCGCTCTTGGAATAACCTGCACGCTGGAGAATCCTGATGCACCTGACCGCCATGGATACGGAGTGCGCTTCGCTGCTGGTTCTCTGCCGATTCCCGGAGCACTTCTGCTACTCGGGGACTATTGTCCTTGACGTCCTCCTCTTCGTCTGCAGTGTCCCCGTCCACTTCCCCGTCTCCCGAGCCGCCGTCAGACTCGCCCTCTTCGTGCCCGTCGTCGTCGTCACTGTCGGAGCTGTTCTCTGACAATTCGTCCGCCTCTCTCACATCAGCAGTTGTGTCATTCTTCAGCTTCGACCGAATCTCCCTACTCGGGACATCAGTATCCTCTGCACATTCACCCGCCTCCTGCTGGAATGGTATCCAGCACTCTTTTTCACCAACCGTGTCATCAGTTTGAACATCGGTGTGGAATACGTGTTCAAAGCCGATGAGCTGGTAGCCCAGACGGTGGCTAATGACGTATAGATCCAAACAGTCGTCCGATAGAACCACCGCAAGAGGTCGAAACTGTTTCATCTGCAGTGCAATGCGTTTCCATTAGACTTCCATGTTCCAAATGCAGGACTTTCCACATACAAAAGCCAGTATCGAAAGCCGCTATGAATTCCACTTACCACCGCTGCAATAAGGCACTTCCGCCCCGTCGTGATACACAAGACATTGTCGATCATAGGGCCGCCCCTTCTCGGGAGTTGTGTAAAGAAGTCGAGGTACACTTCCGTGCGGAGCTCGTGCTCCAGCACCCCAAACTCCTTTACCTGTCCGACTCTCTTAGTGCGCTCCTCGCTTCGCACTTGCTCCTTCCACTTCAGGGGTGTGGACTTGGGCTTCGTGAAAAGGTACATTGTCACACCATTGCCCTTCTTCAGTGTGGTTTGGGAGAAGAAGTGACTCTCTCGGGCTGCGGGAACATATATGGACTCCACTACGGACCAGTCCTTCAGATGCGCTGCCATGGCTGCTCGAGCTTCATTCTGCTTGTTGGAGTGCACGATTACTAGCCAGTGCAATGGCATTGTCAAGTAGTTGTGCGGCTCCACAAATGGCTGCAGCGCAGCCAAATAACTTCTCCCAAGCGTCGGGTCCATGTCAAAATCTTCTCGCGCTATAAAGGGATTGAGGGATCTGAAGTCCAAGACGCCACCTGCAAACCACAATGTTCTAGCATTTACAGGAATCCAGTTTGCTGGATCCAAGCCTTCATTTGTGCCGACCTTGTACTCAAAACGCGTCTTTGACCACTTCGACAGAACACCCTTCGCGTTGACAACGGCAAACACTGATTGCAGGTCCAATCGCCGTCCATGATCCTTGTTCACAACTCGATTGAGCTCCGCCAAGAATGCTTCGGGGGGGTCCTCCTGTTTCCGTCTTGGCTTGTCACTGACCTTCATGACCTTTGCCAAATACTGCTTGGATGCCCTGAAGATTAACTCGTCCATGAGCGCTAAGTTAAACCCCGTCCGCTGTTTGAACAACCTCCACTCGCTGACGTTCAGATCGTCGTCAACCCAAATCCGCTCTGCGCATTGACGATGCAGGAATCGCACCACCGCATTCTTGGCCTTCTTCCTGTCCGTCCATTCTTTGAGACTCAACAGGAACTTGTTCTTCGGACGGTTCTGCCCTAAGTACACCTTTGGGCACGTTGACATGTTGGGGTCCAGCTCTCCATCCTCCGTCAGGCCTTCCGTGATTTTACTCACTAACTCAGCAAGACTGCCCTTACCAAGTCCTCGGAGACACTTGAAGGTATAGGCAACGGTGTATTTCCGCACCCATACCTCTGTGTCATCCTTCCACTTTGACCCTGTGTCCGGGTTCACCAGATCTCCACTCTCGTACCACTGGAAGGCTTGCATGATGGCCTTGTAGAGATCATCGTCAGCACAGATGACGCGGAACTCGCCAGGGTATTCCTTGATAGACTTGTAGATGTTCTTGAAGGCCATGGCGTTTAGAATTTCTACTGCCTTCGCTTGAAACTCCTGCAATCCATCCCCCCAGTGCACAATTGCCCAGTGAATCAGTGCTCTAGGTTTCAGAAATGAAAGCGTATCCACGCAGTGAGAGTGAAGGACACATATGACACCAACATTCACTAACACATTAAGACAGCATTCACTAACACATAAGACAGCATAAGACACATTCACTAACACATAAGACAGCAGAAGACAACATGTACTAACACAACACATAAGACAACATTCACTAACATAAGATGGCAGTCACTAACATAAGATACCATTCACTAACATAAGATAGAATTCACTAACATTCACTAACATTCACTAACATTCACTAACATTCATAGGACAGCATTCATAAGACAGCATAAGACAACATTCACTAACACATAAGACACATAAGACAGTATGCACTAACACAACACAGAAGCCAGCATTCACTAACAGAAGACAGCATTCACTAACACATAACACATAAGATTCAGTAACACAAGAACATTCACTAACACATAACACACTAACATTCACTAACATAAGACAACATTCACTAACATTCACTAACAGAAGACAACATTCACTAACACATAACACACTAACATTCACTAACACATAACACACTAACATTCACTAACACATAACACACTAACATTCACTAACATAAGACAGCATTCACTAACATTCACTAACAGAAGACAGCATTCACTAACACAATAAGACACACAATAAGACAGCATTCACTAACACAAGAAGACAGCATTCATTGACACATAACACATAGCACACTAACATTCACTAACACACTAACATTCACTAACACAATAAAACAGCATTCACTAACACAAGAAGACAGCATTCATTGACACAATAAGACACAATAAGTCATACCTTGTAGACCAGTCTGTTAGTCAAGTCGGGTCTGTCATACTCCAACCATAAGTCCCTGGCGTATTGAATGTGCAGTAGGTATTCAGGTGAGTCCCACCTAAACTGATTTGTGTTATTGGTGCGACAGGATAGCTCTGACAGTAACATCTTGTCCGATGTATAGACGAAATTGCACTCCCATTCACTGTATGCATCCTTCTGAGATTTAGAGACTTGGGGACTGTCGATGAGTCTTTTGGCCGCTGCCCACGAGTGTTGACCATTGATTATGTAGAAGTTCTGGTCCTTCACCTCGTCGTATGTCTTTGGCTCTTCCTTGGACGTTGGCATGAGCGTCAATCTCTGTTTGTTTGGATGCAGCTGCGTCAATAACACTTGCAGTAAAGTCTCTACGAGGCTCTCGTGGAACGGCCTATACTTCATGTCCTTTGGTGCCAATTGCATTCTGTCGACGTGAACCTTCTTTGTAAAGTGCTGGCCCCATATGTACATTGGTGCACTGCGCGTTTTGAAGTCTTCTAGCTCGGCTTGGCACTTACCCACATCGATTTCCTGCCCGTCGCCAACTGCCTTTGGGTGACGGAGCGGTCGTTTCCTACTTCGCTTCATCGACTGTGCGACTGCTGCCGCGTTCTCCGTGTGGCACTCTGCCCGGAACTTGGACTCCACCGCTGCCATTGCTTCTGTCGTTAAGTTAGGCCCGCTCGTCACAGTCACGGTCTGCTCTCTCCGCTTCACATTGGTCTGCTTTCGGCGCTTCGCCGGCTGCAGGGCGACCTCTTGAACATCATCGTCATTGCCGTAATTGCTCCTGCCAGTGGGCGATGGCCTGATGGCTGTCGTCACCGCTTCCTCAACAGCCTTGCCCTTCCCTGTTCGCTGCGCTTCACGGTCCGCGTCAACTCCCGCAGTGGCCGTGCCGGCGTTGCCCGCCGCGCTCTCTGCAAGCTTCTCCTTGCCTTTCGGTGCCCGGTCACGGCTTGGTGCAGGTAGAGCTATGACTGTGGTGGGTGAATTACGTTTTCGCGCCTGCGTTGGAGGTTTGTCAGACACCCGCTGTCCAGCACTAGTGTTCACCGCCCGCAGGGCAGTGACCAGGGACGTCAATGCTCTGCTGAGTTTCACGTAATCCGCGTTCATATTTACGATAGAGCTTGGTGGCAAAATTGGCGTCTTCCTAAATTCCTTCAATGCCGCGTCGTTCTGCGCTATGTTCTTTGTCAAATTCTCCGTCTCGAAATCATCCTTGCCTTCCGTGAAGTACAGGTTTGCCATGCTACCGGATGCATTCTCGACCCACAGTATGATGTAAGGCGCACAATATTTCACTCTCGTCACTGCCAAATTCGACAGTACGTACCACGCTCGTCCCTCACTTCCGGCTTGGGCAGTATTTACAGCTACCCGGAGTGCAAACCCACTATCCCGAGGTAGCTTCTGCAGTTCTAAACTCCAAGTGCGAGGTGTGGGAAACGTACGTTTTACCCAGTACTTCTTTCCCACGTTTACAGTTCCAGGGATATTCACATTGTGAATGAGGTCAAATACTCTTTTCAGACCTCCTGTATAGGGGATGTCCGGCACCTTCTCCGTTACTCCTTTTTCCATCCTGTTCGACCCTGCAAGACATTTATGCACTACTGTGAATGATGTAGAACTGCATGTACTGAACCAATGTGCATGATACTAGTACTCGCATGACATGACACATATATCTTGCCTTTTGTCTGTGCAGGTGGACTCCAGTCGTTTCTACCAACACTCATTTTACTCACATGTCTACTTCCGCAGTGGGCAATTGCCCAATAGGTACTATCAGTGTGCAAATTTCGCACCACCAGATATCCTCCTCAGTAATTATATGTATTCTGTCTACTAAGGTCATGACGCACTGGGCCACTGGGTGTATGCTACATCTGAACATTCGCACGACAGTCATGGGAATTGCCCACATTCTGGACGTCGTCCTCGCCACATTGTGGCCATGGCACTGGGCGATTGCCCACTGCCTACTCCCATGTCTCCCCTGTTCTGCACTGCTCACGTCTTCTGCAGTACATGGCTGCCATGCTCATTGCTGGGACACTGAGCTCTTGCAATGCTGGACAGTTCTTGGCGTTACAACACGCACTGTCTAATTCACTGGGCAGATGGCTAGAAGATGGACGCCATGGTATTCATGCTGTGCACTGTAACGCCCAGTTGTGGCCCAATTCTAGGGTCTGTGTCTATCAGACACACATATGCGGAATTTCTTTTCTGCATTGCCCTGACTGAGAGCCATGAATTTCACTGCCCCTTCTCATCGACAGGAAAGTGACTGCCCGATTTTCTACAACAGCACTCGCTAATCCACTCGCTAATCCAGTAGCTAATCCACTAAGCCATTGCCCACCGGCTTCAGTATTTCTAGACAGTGGCATACGGTACTGCTAAGCCACTAAGCACTGTATTTTATAGCTGTCTACGGTCTTGGGGTATATTTAATTTTTATATCGCAGTTCGTATACGCAAAGGAAATACGACACATCGTAAAAGAAAATCACTCCTATCACAAGGAATGGCAATATTCGCATGTATTGGACTTCCCAGTTTATTGGGACTGTTTCAAATCGAAAGTTGCCAGACATCCATTCCGCAATTTCCCAGTGCATCTATGTCACTTGTACATAGAAGTACGTGGAATACGGTGGAATGCCCGAACGACTGGACTGTTCCCATTGTCGCACACTACAGCATCTCAGTACAACAAACAATTTCCGACTATGCAGTGCGGAACGGCTATTCCTACTGCGTCCAAACTGTGCTGTCCATGGAGCCTACAAGCATGAACACGACCGGAGCTTCTATGCCCGAAACGAACTCAGTATACCTGATTTCAAACAAGCACACTCCCTGAACCCAATGTAACTTGGCACGCTTCGCTCCCACACGACCACAAAGTCGGCTACAGGAATACGTACCTGGGGTTTGCGATTTCTCTGCAATGCCGCACTCGTCACTGCAGTACTCTTCGTTGTGGCGTCTTCCCCGAATGCCGCACTCCTCCCTGCCACTCGACGCCGGCGTCGTCTTCCGCGATTGTCCCGTGCAGTCCCCTCCACAACCCGCGCGCAATACGACGATCACTACGAAGACTGCAACATGTAATCCTACAGTGCTATAGGAAGAGCGCCGACAAGAGTAACAGAAGGGGACGACCTACACATATGTACAGAGCATGATCGCATGCCGAGACGCAGGAGCGGCGGCCGACACAACGCAAACACAAGCCTGACGAGCAGGAGTACAACCTCCAGGATTACTACAAGCAACAGCAAGCCCACAAGCTTCCAAAAACTGTGCAAAAACATTGGGAGCTCGCACACAGAGGACTCAGGCGCGCGACAGAGAATGAGGTGCGAGACAACAGCCAGGGTTTTCCGGAGGTTCGGTCGGCGGAGGTTCGGTCGCCGGAGGTCCGGCCTACTGTCAGCACGTTCGGCGCATGCTCGTTCCGGGTCGGCAGAGGGTCGTGCAGGGGTACCGCCACGTCTGGGCGGCAGGTTCGGCCGCAGGGTCGGGCCCGACCTTGATGCAGCTTCGGGCGCCTGCTTCGAGATGCACGGTCGGGCCGCCACATTTACTGCCATGCACTCATTATGCGAACTCCTCATTTCAAACACCATGTCCACTTCTCATTCTTTGAAATCTACACATCGTATAGAATGACGACACATGTGTACAGCACTTGTAGACATCACAAAATCCCAATACGTTGTACATTCACAATAAACGCAATAGTTGTGTCATTGGGAATGTCCACCATATTCGGACTCCGTAAAATAAAAACGTGGTATACATGTCGTGCAACATTTCCCACTACATCCATATCGTTTGTAGATGTCCGAACTTACAGAAATATTTTGGTAATAACACGAATATGGCAATTATACTGAAACTAGCCAATAAATTCTATACTAGAATAAAAAGAGATTCAATGTTGCCATGTACGCTCTATTATTCACGAGTCTTTATATTATGTAGTTATTATAGGAAGCAATATTTGCAGTCTTCAAACTCATTGAAAACTAGTTTTTGTCGTCGTTCTTGACGGCTAAAGTAGTTTCCTTTGAGTTTAGAGACCACCAAGCTCTTACGCACCTAACAATGATAGACCACGAAGCTCTTCCATACTTTTTAACTATTTGGGGTGAGCAAAGAAGAGTATTTTGATTCATGATTGGTTGATCTTTATCTACAACTCAAGCTTTACATGTACCCATTTTGAGCAATGGGATAAAAGTTATGAGGACATTAGTGTTTTGGGCATTGTGGACAAAACAAACTTTGAAGCTCATTTCGAAACTCCATTTTCAATATGTTTTACTGAAATAAAAGGCAGTACGTGACGATTTCCAAGTACATTATTCTCACCGTTAAAATTGACATGTTACAATTCCATGTCAAACTTATTACCGACTTTCTTTTTCTTATCACTGTGTACCCACTTCTAGTCATTGTTTTATGAAAAAGTTAATAAGAGCTTTTTTCTTACAAGATGTTATATTTGAAGACTTAACTCAATTGTTAACATGGCCTTGCCATTCATGGAATGTCTAACCCATTCAAAAAAAAAGATACTAATTTCTATAGTTCAAATGTGTCACCGGATTGAACCCTAGAAAATCTTTTTTTAGCAACTTTGATCCTTATAATCTAAGAATGTAATGGGCACTGTGCTCTCAAATTCTGTGCTCACATGAAAATTCAAATTGGGTATTAGATCTTACGGTTAAATGATTAAAAAAATAAAAAACATATGATTTCTTCAGCGACTTCCAAATGCTGCGTTTTTCATGGTGTTCTGTGAGAATACAATCCTGGTCCTTCAGGGGTTACGGTACACATTTTAAATGTACGACAATGGTGTAAAGAATAAATGTAAATTGGCGTACACGAATGATTTGCATTTCTTGTAATGGTCTTCATTGTGAATTCCCGCAGTGCTTCAAACAATGGACTATTTGACTACAATTTAAAAATATATATAAACGCCACGTGCTGTTTAATCCGTAAACACCCAAACGACCACTTTGTGGTCAGTGCCCACACATTGCGGGCTGCATGTATATATATATATATATATATATATATATATATATATATATATATATGTATCTATGTATGTATGTATGTATGTATATGTGTATGTGTATATATGTATATATATATATACATATATATATAGACATACAAAACCACATTCAGTGTACTGTCCACCGCATTGTGAAATATGACAATCTAAGTTCCACAGCAAAGGGTATAATTTTTCGAAGCCAATGACCTCAACATTGTCGTAGTGAAAAAAAAATTGGTATTTAGAGAACACAATCATGTTCCATTCATAATTTCTATTGCTTCTGTGAAGTGTACAATACATGAACCAATTGTAACCAATCATGCCTAATTTTGAAACTATAAAATCGAAAATTAGAGTTCATACGAAGTTGCAGAGGTTGATGCTTTTGAATTCTTAAAACCACAATGTACACTGATTATGGGAAGGTTGAGCGTACCCATTATTTGTAGAGATGATGCCGTACATTTTGTCCACCGAACCAAACTTCATCAAACATATGGAAGGCACATAATACAACACATATATGTTTTCTACTGATTCTTGTGCTAGTTGCCTACCATATGTATGCTGCAATACCTTTCGATTTGTCGACTAACAACTTGCTTACATACCCTATAAGCGTTGGGAATCCAGAAGTGGAACCTATGGTCAGGAATATAATGTTTTGAAAACCACCTCTGAACTGAGGTCAGCACTAGAATTTCTATGAAATGTACGAAATTGTAGTAAAAAACCTTTGGCGGCATCACAATGAAATGGCTATGACATGAATTTTGCAACTCTGTTGGAAATTGAATTTAAGAAAATATGGACACCCAGCATTTGTACATGTTGTTGTCATCAATATTTTAAAATTCATCACCATCATGTGTTTAACGTCGAATTATTATATGAGATGATGAAAAGTGAATTAAAAATTGCAGTACAAGCAATTCCGTATAAGATAATAACTTTTGAAGTCATAAGATGATAATTCTGTAACTCATAAGATAATAATTATGTACTTCATAAGATCATAATTTTGTTGTGAAGGAACAATAATATTTATCATTTATTTACAAGTTTCACTATTAACATAATGAAATTTCATGTGATCAGATTGAAAGTATTAATTAGACAATATTTTCAAATACATTTAGACCCCAAAAAAACTTTATTGTTTATATGTCATTCGTTCAGTACAATGTACTGCATCAAGGTTAGTCTTGGCACCTCTTAGCCTAATTTAAAAAAACGATTGATATACATATAGTACCCTCTTCGAGTATTATATTTCAACCCATCACAAGAAATTCCGTCATTGGCTTTTTCAATATCTTATTCGTAATTGAAGTACAAAACATTTTTGAGTTTGAAGTTTGAAATATTATACCAAAATATTGGTGATAAAAATTGCAGATGTAACTGGATGGATAGAATCTAAAATTTGTTATTGGTTGTAACCCCTTCAACTGTGACAAGAAGCTCTGAACAAGTACCTCTGCGACAAGAAGCTCTGACCAGAGTAGAGCAGGTGAAGAACGACAATGCATTTCATTGGAATAATGAACATAATATATTTGCTACAATGGTATGTAGCCCAAAATACTGACTGTCTCTGCAATGCCTCTTCTATATGGTCAACACTAATAAATATGATAACGTAAACTTCATGTTTTAATGTTTCTCCAAAACACATTCAATATGACATGGAAGCAGTGAACACTACTCCGTAGCCATAAAATCAGAGAAATTTGCACATACCACACCATTCTACTTCCAACAGCATTTATGGCCAGGAACTACAAAACGGGCAGAGAAGGCCATGTCAGATGCCTCCAACCATATCTAACCAAATACGACATAGAAAATAACCTTGAAATAAAGGCAACCCAATTTCCGAGCATTAGCACATGGACCATGAACCCAAATATTGATAATGAACTATCCAATGCATTTGGGTCCAATCCTACACTCACAATATCACAAAAAACAAATGTTCTAGAACTCCGTACCGGGCAATACATATGTAATGCAACAAAACAACTACCCTATGGTAGAGAAAGATTCCCCTCAATCACATGCTCTATTTGGAACTGTACAAATGCAGACACTTGGCTACACGTACTTCTAAAATGCAATCAGCATCATATACACGGCAGTAGAGTGAAAAGACAAAACAAAGCAATATGGGAACTCAGAAAAGTAATCCTCTCATCACAAAAATGTAGAGGGTACACCCTCATGAACGCAAAAACATTGAATAACAAACCCCAAGAAAACACAGTACCCCCAGGGCTACTACCATGTTCATGCGTACAACAAAGATGCCATTGCAACGCTAGATTCAAACCTGATATTGTTTGCGTTAAAGGACTCCCATACAAAAATGACCCACCATCAAACTCATCAGAAAACCACACAATACAATTCATTCAATTTCGATACTGTAATGACAGATACCCAGAAGAAACAATTGATCACAAAATTCGGAAATACCAATCACTTATTAATAACATCATGAATCTACAATGGACACTTGCTCCACTCATAGTCATCACGGCAGGAGCCAGAGGTACAACACATACTCCCTCAATAAAACATTGTCGAAACAAAATGTAAACTACCCATTCAACATATATCTTGTAGCATAACAGTACCGTACAAATGGTAGTCAACTAGCAGAACAAGGAAGAGAAATTTTGATGGATGAAAAACTGTAGTACGGAAAAGTTCAGTACGGAATTCTAACCTAGGCGATCTTTCCTGGTAGGGGTCTTTGAAGGGGAAAAATTAAATCGTTTAAGGATAATTCACTCAAGTCGCTTATAAGGATAAAGATAATTGAACTCAATCACCTAATGTTAATAAAACTTAGTTTATGTTAAATTATGGTATGGGCTCTCATCTATAACTAATTCCAGTCAATTAGATATGCTTCTGTCTTGTCCTATCTGAAGGTCAAATAGTCATAGCAAAAGGGGAGACACCCCTTTATAGTATCCACGTGAGTAAAATAGATATAGTATCCAAGTATCCATGCTTTACAGTCCTCACTTCTCTTATGTCTATTTATACATTCATATCTATCGTATAATTTGCTTAAGTTCAGAGAAAAGAATCTTATCTTATATAGGTCTTTCGGTTAAATCTTTATACTACATCTTGCTCCATCTTGCATTCTTTATTTATTTAGTGTACTCCTTTACACTTTAAGAATACACGTCTCTCATCTAGTAGGACACTACAACGACATTGATTCTATTATACCGCACGAGAATCTACACTATCAATCTAAAGTAAGGTGGATAAAGAATAATTATTCCCTAAAGATGGCCAGTGCTTCTGGATTCACGCTTCTATCACTATAACTTGCTACTACTATAGAGTACCTGTTGTATAAAATATCCAATGTCAACTCTCTATATTTTGGTTCTACAACTCTTATCAAACAAGATTCATTATGAATCTATAAATCTCCGGGGTAATATTTTATAAGGCAATGCACCACAGTGGACTTCAAAACACTCTACCTTTCTTAGTAGCTATCGACTCCGTTGGTCTCACTCCTATTTATACAGAGTTGTCACTATGCATATGTAACTCTTAAAGAAGCTCAATTCTGACGTACACATTGTATATGTATTCAGTCATTGAAATACACAAATGTACTCTCTAAGTAAAATTGACAATTTCTATTTCACATATTTTAACCTATATATATCACTATAATTATATATACACTCCATGATATTCTGAACAGAGTGAAATAGACCGTTATGGTGTTCACTCAGTATTCTTTTCAATTATCATAATTTCTCTATTGATTTGAAGTCACTTGAATAAATTACATTGTCAAATTTCCATGTTCTTGCATGTAACCAGTACACAATGGGTTCCAATGAATCCAATATAGTGAAATAGACAGTTGCATTTGAAAAACTTGTTCAATTAGACTGGTTGCTCAATAAAATATTCAATGTGAATGTGACCAGAGTTCACCAATGTCCAATTGACTGTATCAATTCACCAATTTCCCCATGATCTCAATACAACTCTGCAGTCACTGTGTATAACAGAAACTGATAGAGTTCAGTCAATTTGACTACAATTATCCTCATTCAGTTCTCATGCATTCTCATACTCTCATAATCCACTCTCAACCAATATCTGTCAAATAGACTGTTTACATGAATGCATACAAAATTCAATTACATACACACTTCAAGAACTTCATGCAACATTCTCATTCAACAGCAAATAAGAGTGAATGAAATAGACAATTTCAAATTCATACATCAAATCAGTAAGCACAGTAAAGCAAAAATCAGCATTCCAATTCTTCTTTACTTCTCCCTGTCAACTCAACTTTTAAGCATGAGCAATAGAAATATGTACAAAGCCAAAACATAAAACGTATTATAGCTTAGACTGTCACTCCTATTAGTGTAGCAAGGGAGAGAACTTTCTCCCTTCCCTCATATATACTATGAATTCTAACAGTAATACCCTTTCAGATCCCGGTTTCAGTCTAATTCACTGTCTGTATCTGAATGTACACACCACTTCCATTCTAGTCCATTAGACATAAAACATTCACACCTAAAATCAATTTACAGTTGAAAAAGAAAACAAATTCACAGTACTAAAACATGGCACTATGTGGTGAAAGGACATGTCAGAAATCATGCAGCGTCCAAAATATGGATGCTGGTGCGTCAAAGGGTTCAATAAGTACAAACTATAATGTTTATTGTATTGTACAAAATTCTACAAGAATGAAAGTACTGTTCTTTTTTTTTTGGGTATATATATATATACATGTATATATATACATATACATATATATGTATACATATAATATGATAAAAAATATGAAAGCAAAACTGTTGAAACTTATACATGTATAATAAACTCTGATATTGGATGTCACTAATTTTCAAAAAAATTATGAAGAAAATTTAATTATGCTAATCTGGACTTCATTCTAATTAATTTATTTGCCTATGCAAATAGGATAAATTAGTACAACAACATAAGCATCTTATTATCAAATTTGGTATAAAATGAACAGAGGGAATTTTGCATATTATAGTGCTGCTTTGGAAAACCGCCAACTATAAAAAAGGGTGATAACGTTTAGGGGTGAACCCCTAAACGTTCTCACCCTTTTCAGATTTGGCAGTTTTCCAAAGATGAATTATATAATGCAAGTACGAGGGATATTTTCAAGGTCCACAATGAATAAGATTTGTACATTATGCATTGCCGATTCTATCCATACTGTTAGATTTGCGATTGCTATAACCAATACTGGTGTATTAAATTTTACAGTTCAAATATAACATTGTTTTGTAATTTGATTACAAATACAATATGGACCATCTATTACTGAACTTTGTTGTGATGGGTGGAATTGTAATACTCTAAGGGTAGTGATTTTTGGAGAGTTTTTGGTTGCTTAATTTTAGTAGTTCACTTTCTCAAGAGCACTATTCGACTGAAGTATTCAAAATTTTCGGTGGAACAGTAGAACATGAAATGAGGCTTACACATTTTACATATCATCCCCTGTCTAATCGAATCACACATGCACGGACGTAACTTCCCATAAAAGTTTCAATAAAAAATCCACAGTGCAAAAACTTTATGATGGATGAGAAAAAGGACTTCAAATCCGTACAACATGTAAAATATGCATGGATGGGCGTTAGGGGTTAACCCCTAAATGCCTAGAGCCCTCTCCAAATTCGGCAATTTTGCAAAGATGCATTATAAAATGCAACCTAGAGGGATATTTTGAACTTGATATATGAATAAAAGTTGTACATTATGAATTTTAGATTCTATCCATACGGTTAAATCTATCATTGGTATTACCAATAATTTTGTATAAAATTTGAAACGTGGAATTCAAAATTATTTTGTAATTCAATTACGAATAAGATATTGACAATCTACGGATGAAATTCATTGTGATTGGTTGAAATGTAATACTCTAAGTGTAGTGATTTTTGGAGATTTTTTGGTTGCTTAATTTTATGAGTTGACTTTTTTTAGAGCACTTTTACACTGAAATCTTCAAAATTTTTGGTGAATCACTACAACATGAAACGAGGCATAAAAAATCTGCAAATCATCCCCTTTCTAATCGGATCACATATGCATGAAGCGAACTTCCCATAGAATCTACAGTAAAAATTCCACACTACAAAAAGTGCATGACGGATGAGAAATTTTGGATGAAATCTGTACATCGTCCAAATAATGGACGCTTAGGCAGTTAGGGGTTAAGGAGTAAGTTGGGAATTTCTGCTACATTGGGAATGTTTGAAATCCACGTAACGTGTACAATGTCTCACCGAATGTATACCAGTTGTACATGTGAAAGAGTCGACGTAACGGAAATTCCCACGTAATCAAATATAAGAATATTATGAATTTCATGTACAAGAATTGAAGAAAATAACAGTATTAGCAGAATTTACCCTTAAATTGTATTGAAAATAATGGTTTGTACTAGACACATAGCTTCAATATTGAAGAATTATGAAATTAAATTATTTACATGTCTATAGTGCCATAGTTCAGTGCCATGCACATGTTCAGTCGATGGGCATGGGGTCCACTGTGGTGGATAGAATGTAAATTCTGAAATGGAAAAGGGAGATGCAAAGAATGAAGGGACGCACATGTACATGGAAACAGGTACCACTGACACATCCACATGCAGCACACATTTCAAGGACAAGTAAGAAGAAGACGACAGTGAATGAATGCTTTGGCAAATCTGCCACGTGGCAATTTGGGGCGCGCTGGAGTGGCATGCGTGCGGCCGTACTGCGCCGTCACAGCACATTCTTCCTCACGTCCACATTCTTCCTCACATCCGGGAGCGAAGCTGTTGCCGCGGCGCTAGTGTGCGGCAGCGACGTAGACCACTCCCCTCTCCATTGTGGCGTTGTTCAAGACGCATTGCACGGTGCTGTGTGGCTATTGCAGTGTAGAAGTATTTTTGGGCAACATTGTGAGGTCGTTCAAGCACTACTTGCAGTCCAGCAGTGGGAGGTAAGCACTTCACAATTCTGTATTGCACATGCATTGTGACGCCGACCATGCAGATGGTTGTGTATTGTGGCGCCCAGGGTAGGGTGACTAGAATAGGTATTGCAATTCACAGTGCGCCCTATTTTTTCAATTGGGAGTTTTTCCCGTAGACGAAATGTTTGACATGTGGAACTGCTATGTATGCACTGGAGAACTGTAAAGGAATTGTACATTTCAGGAAGCCGCAGTAGGTAGAAAATTTCCAAGTACTTCACAGAGGACTTCACAGGATATGTTGATTGTGTTTCAGTTGTTGAATGAGCGTTGCAAAGCAGAGCACTGTCGTTCCGTTACTAGCGAGTGGTTGTGGGTGGAACGCGCCTTGTAGTGGAATCAGGGTGTATAGCCGAAGCCAAATACAAGGTATGTCATGAAGCATTATTTTCCAAGTCTGCTCGTGCATTCTGTATTGCGTCCGTGGCCCCGGAATGGCAGTCTTGCGGTCCCTGGAAAGTTTCATCAGAATCGCAACCTTTGAATGTACAGTTGCCTTAGATGCTGTGGGAAAGGGCCCATTGGGTGTATGCGAATGATACAGTACAGAGAATCCGACCATGAGGAAAACTTCCCATGCCAAGAATACTGTCATGGACTTTCTTTCCGGTGTACAAATACATATGTATTTCTTTTAGTTTTTTATTAGTATAGTGAATGTATATGTCATATTTCTTTGCGCTGTAAAATACAACATGTACGGCAGAGGAGTACGAATACGGGCGATTCGTATAGTGTGCAGTGAAATTTTTACTCTTTCTAAACGGCAATTGCCCACTGGCAATGTCAATTTTCACATGGGCAGAGCAGTTGGGGCAGTGCTTTCTGTAGTAGAATTTTTATCATGACGATGAAGTGAGAAGTTGATATCTGCACTGCCCGCTCTGGTAGACAGGAAAGTGAATTTCAAAGCAGACACTGAGGAGAAGAATTCCAAGGTTTCCATGTGTGCAATGTGCAGACACAGTTGCTTACATGCAGGAACCTCGTCTGTCAAAGGCGCTATGCCTGTTATTGTCATGTCAAGAGTGAAGTGAACATGGAACAGCCGAGTGCTATCGTCTGTGCAACACATGTATCGTCCTCTAGTGCAGTGGAGAACAAAGTATTGAGGAATGCCCAAATAAGGTGTTCTAGCACTGCACTGGTCAGGTAGTACACAAACGTGACAGCCTTGTGCTGAGGACAGGGGGTATGAAATAGGCTAGCCAGAGGACCTGTTATTTTAGAGTATTGGAAGGGGAATTGCGTACTGCACTGTTCGCTTCGTGTACACTGTAAATTATATCGTGGCTTCTGTATATATGAAATGTACTAGGTTCTGTATATAGGCGATATTGAGGAAAAATAGAACACAGGCCGCGCAGGAGGTTGGAAGAACACGAAATATAGTGTCTGGAAAGGCTCCGTGTAGGACAGTGGTATCAGTAGGAGCACCCATACTTGCTCAGGTACAGTGAACAAGAAGACTGAGGGTTACTGCAAGCGATGGGGCACTTAGAATTGCAGGTTCAGCAGTATTCTAGGAAGTGAATGTGAAAGTGGAACGAAGACAGTGGGAAAGATCACAGCCAGGCCATAGCTAGGTACAACAGAATGTCCCACTAAGAATGTAACTGACTAGGAACTCAAGTGTCGTACTGTCTGTCGAGAAGTCCATGTGCCTAACAGTGATATGAGTATATGGAAGATGTACTAGGGTTAAGCATGGGAGTTATGTAGTAGATAGTTCATATGCGACGGACTTTCCAAAGGAGGGGGAGTGACAGCTCATGGGCGTGAGAGGACATGGGCAATTGCCCAATGGCAGAGTTGCATGTGTAGGGAGCAAAGATCAAAGGCGGGGGGAAGTACAGACGAAACGAATAGTGGGAAGACCCGTACAGGAATGTCGCGGAACTGGGCAATGGAATCATGTAGCTTCAAATTGAAGGCGACGGACGTACTTCGCTTATACGGCACACAGGCGCAGCTGTATAGGATGCCACGTCTGTACGACGTCCCGATGTAGTGCATATTGTGTGAGTGGGAAAACTTGTGGAATATACTGCACTCACGAGTTGTGCAGTATGGCAATATTTGTGTACTGGGGACTGTTCCACTATATTGAGAATGTTTGAAATCTAAAACTACCAGAAATGGAGTGGGAAATTGCTCACTGGATCTCTGCGAGTAGTAGATTTGAAACAGTCCCAATATAGTGCAACAGTCCCAACTAAACAAATATTGCCATTCAGTGCTTCGATCATGGAGATGCACTTGTTGGACAGAATTCCATGGGAAGGTCAACAATACAGTGACTTGCATAGACAGTTGTAATGCCGATAGAATGTCGATGCCCTACAAGGTGTGCACAGGAATACTGGTCATGATATGAAAGCAATAAACTGTACTAACGTCTGTATATATGAATGTGCTGGCACTGTCGTTGTGGATAGTAATGACTAAGATAATGAATGATCGGAATGGAGATGTTAGAAACGTAATAGAATTACCACTCTTCAGTGCCACTCCTGTGCACATAGCGTGCCCGGAGTGAAAATGTTGGCCTGGAGTCTGCAAGGTACAGAAAGGACGTGCGCGTGGGGCATATTGGGTGACAACGGTGCGGGAATCATGGAAAGTGACACGGATGCTACAGACATGGTATGTGCACCCCATTTGCTTATATCTTTCAGTATGCAAGGGCGGACGTCTGTTAGAAACAACCGCAGACGTGAATATAATAGTTGAAGACCATGAACTCTAATGGCCAAATTTGTGTACTTGGGACTGTTCCACTATAGTGGGACTGTTTGAAATCTAGAACAACCAGAAATGGAGTGGGAAATTTCCCACTGCATCTGTGCGCGTAGTACATTTCAAACAGTCGCAATATAGTGGACCAGTCCCAAGTAAACAAAGATTGTCATTGTAGGACTGCTGGAAATCTGGACATCCGGGTCATCCAGTAGGCGATACGTTAGCGACTCCGGCTGCCCAAAACATGTGCAGGGCAGTATGTCTGGAATGTTGGATGTCCAGCACACTCGGAGACGGGACATATCTAAACTCGCATACATGCACGGTACACATGCAGTGGGGAAGTTGCTGAGATGACTTTGGGAGCTGTACATGTCGGCGACTCCAAATGTGCTGGACAATCCTAAGTACAGAAATATGGGTTACTCCACTCCCAGAAAGTGGGAAGGCCGTTTTTCCGATGAATCTGTGTTTTGCAGCCTTCCCGCATGCTAGGAGTGGAGAAATCGATATATCTGTAATGAGGACTGTCCAGCACATTCGGAGTCGCCGACATGTACAGCTACCAACTTAATGTCAGCAACTTGCCCAGTGCATGTGTACAACTTGTATATTTTGTTTACTGTCCATATAGAGAGCAGTCCGACTATCAAAAATATAGTGTACAAGTGTATATGAGATGGTCCTCAGATGTTCAATTCAGTGCAAAGAAGGTAGACTCTTTGAAATTAGCGTATAACGAACTATACAATCCTCAGAATAGTGAAGCCATGTCAGTATGAACACTGTCATGGCAAGATTTCTGTACTTGGGACTGTTCCCCTATATTTTGACTGTTTGAAATCTAAAACTACCAGAAATGGAGTAGGAAATTGCCCACTGCATCTCTGCGAGTAGTAGATTTCAAACAGTCCCTATATAGTGGAATACACCCAACTAAACAAATATTGCCTTACAGTGTTCATACTGACATGGCTTCACTATCACAGTATCCTCTTGTGTCCGTTCTGTAATACAATGGCTGCTGTGGGACTGTATTATTGCAGGGATGGGAATCTGATAGAGAGGAGGCTGACGGAGTCTACAACATTGCAGAGGAGGATATACCAATCCCAATATGCGTAGGCCTCAGCAGAGAGGACTGGTGTAAGAAGGAGGTAGCTCTGGTAAACGAAAGTGGAGTGCTGTTGGCTACAGCATACGTCGAGTTTGCCAAAGAATAGCAAACCATCGACGGTCGATCACCACTGGGAACCGATTACGTGGGAGTTGTGGTATGTGAAGTATTGGACACGCAGAGTACGTTGGCATGCCATACGCTCCGGCGATGGCCAACCAAGAGTACACTGTATGAAGGAGTGAGTCTGTACGATCAGGAGCGGCAATACAATGACATTGCGAAAGCAAAAGTGGCCCGATTGGGTAATGCACGTGGATGTCGTCAATATTTTTCAATGCGACATCCGCGACATCCAAATGACGTGAAGCAAAAGGATAATATTATGCATAAACTATCAATCGATGAAACAGTGCGCAGCGTGTGCTGCAAACGACAATGTCTATGTCAATTCAACCATGCTCTTGTAGAGACTCTTCGATACGAGTTGCACTACTCAGATACAAAGTCCAAAGATAGTATTAGACTGGCTGTCTATAGAAACTTCCACTACTTACCAGGAACAACAAAAAAAGTGTGTGTCTTGGAAGGGAAGGTAGTATGCATGACAGCTTGGCGTTTGATATATGGCGTCTCAAAAACAGATTTCTATCGATACCGAGCATATGCTGCAAGTGGTCGACGCGCACAACCTCATGCTGGCAAAGGGAGAAAGAGGACGTCTAATAGCACTTGCCAAGCAATCCAGACGATGTCAATGATTCTGACAACAACGGCAGACTCAATGCCACATAGGACGCGAACGAAAACAGTTGGCGCATTGAAGGGCAAGAAAGTAGTGCAAAGAATTCTTCTAGCTGGTACAAAGCGGAAGAACATACTTCAAGAAGTGAACAAGGTGTAGTACAAATAAGTCTTACAATTGTCAGAAATTCATAATTATATACTGCGGGTTGAAAGCGCAGCACGTCCATTGTATGTTGTACTGTATGATGAACAAGGCTGAGTATGTGGCAGGTACAACTGGAATGTGGAGAAAAAGTAATCTCACAGTCTTCCTGTAGTAAGCTCCGGAAAGAGCACTTTTCCGAGTACCAGATTAAGCGTCGAGGAGATAACTTTGCACGGTGCGGGAGGTGCGATGAGCTAACAAAATTGCGTAATGTCCATGCACATGGGTCCCCTGGTTATAAGCATGCGGACCAACTATTGGAAGTCCATCTTCGAGAATAGGAGGCCTCTCGCGCATACTATTACTTGAGTCGAGCATTAGCGTGCTATCGGCCTTTACAAGTATTGTGCATAATGCATGACAAAGTTGACCATTCAAAAACAGCTTCTCGATGTTTTGCTGCGAAGAACAAGGCTGTGGATGGCCTCATGAAACTTCCAGTGTCAGTCACTGGAATGTTGGCGCATGGACATGGCGACAAGAGATATGCACACTATACGTTGGACGTATATCCAGCAGACAGCAATCAAACCATTGGCTCCATTGCAAAGCTGCTGCGGGACCTAGAGAACCCGCCGAAGGCTGCGAATCCCAGCTCATTATTTACAGGTGCAGGTACAACGGAGCTATATGAAGCAATACTTGCAGGCTCTGAGGAGTGTATTACGTCCATACAATTGAAGCCATGCACACAGACAACGCCTTTCCAGAAGTTGCCTCCAATATTGCACGTGCAGCTAGACAATTGTTGGAAAGACAACAAGAGCCGACATATTAAGTGTTTTTGGTCGCTATTGGTAGCGAATGGCGTGTTTGAAGAAATTCAAGTTTCTTTCCTTGTGGTAGGACACACGCATGACGACGTGGATGCGTCCTTTGGACGCTCGAGTATGAAACTCCGAGAGGGGGATTATCCAACGATTCCATTGCTGATGAAGTCGTACATGGATTTAGATGATGAACCATTCATTCCTGCTCTGATCGAAGAAGTACCGGATTTTAAATCCTTCATTACTGGATATATAAGCGAGGATGATTTGATAGGTCATTCGAAGGGGCGTCAATTCCGATTCTATAGAGATGGCAGTGGATGGCCTCTGATGCAGTACAAACTACGTTGTACAGAGGAGAAGTGGCGTCCTGCAGAAGGCATTAAATTATAGAAAGAAGACGCGGAAGGAAAGCCCTTACTACCCAAAGGTACACCACGTACAGTGTTACCACGCGGAATGAGAGGGCAAGAAGAAATTGTGAAAGGCATCAAAGGGTTCATACAACACTGGAAAAGTGTCGGAGATGCGGATGGAACAGGGGAATATACTCGTAAACATGCGCACCTCGTACAATACTGGAGTCGAGTGAAAGAAGCTTTGGAGGAGCCTGAAATGGAAGCTGTGGATGTCTTGTGTATGGGCTTTTGGCCGAAAACAAGACAATCGTTTGATGTATAGACATTGTATGATGGGGAAGGTTTGTTGCGCGATGAATTTGCCGAAGATGATCATTACATTGGTCTAAAAAGTCTAAAACCAAAACCATCATTCCGCGTAGCTCGAGACTGTCGTGCAGGACATCTTCTGCTAGTGCGTGCAGCGATAGATAGCAATGCACCTATCTGGCTTGCAAGAGCATGCTCGGATCCAGTGTTCACATTTGGTGATGTCCATCAGAGGATGATAAAAGTCCAGTGGTATAAGCCAGTAGTACGACGAGGAAAGGAGTCCTCTCCATATGAAAACTGGGACACAACACAAAACTTCAAATGGGAAGTTGATGCAGGGTATGAGGAGCAGATGACCAGTACAACATCCATATTGACCGCATGGAAGCCAAGAAGTGGAGATGAAAGAACTATGAGTATACCAAAACGACACATTCTTCGGGCCTTAGCAGCAATAGCTCATAGCATGCAGGCAGGACCGAACGCTCCCGAAGTAGCAAGCTCCTCTGACAGTGAGTAGGTTCATATGACATACCGTGTCTGTTGTACATATCGGTATTGTATGAAATACGGAGCCTAATTCGGTCGTTTGTCATGAAAGAGTACGTCCATTGTGAACTTGAATCTACATTTTGATATTCTGGTCTACCAACTGAACATATAGTGGATTGCAATGAGGCATGAATGGAAATACGTATTGCTTGCTATTTCTGGGAACGAAATAAGAGTGAAGTCTACAAATGTTGCCGAGTTCCTAGCCCTCTAAACAATATACAATATTCAAAACAGTATTAATTGAAATCGTATAGATTGCTGCCGTTTGGAATACATGCAGTGCGACATGTTGCGGGACCCTAAACTCTGACTATGATAGAATCCATTCAGTCGCCAGAGTACTGGCCAAAGGTTCGAAAACGGTATATAAAAGTATTACATTAAACGTTGCAACATACACAGAGCGATGGTTTTTAGCGAAAGGCAAAATGGGGAACTGGAATCTGCAATAGGCGGGTATCAACGAAATATGGCAACGAATTTGCACTCTAGCAATATTCGTGAAGATTTCACATTTTGACCTTATGCGCATATTATGAAACAAATAAGTAGCACACTTATATGCATAGGAGAGTATCGCTATGGATGTGTGACAATTGGAGATGTCTATGAATTTTCATAACGTTCCAGAATTCCTTCGTACACACTTTTTGAAAGCAATTGTGTACTGAAATATGAGCCGATGTATATAAAGTGTATCCGCACAGCTCGAAGGACAAATGCTGCCAATAAAGACTATGCAATACAGTCATAGGATTGTTAATCTTCGTAATCAAAATGTAACTGACACAAAGTTGCGGTACAGCATTAGAAAAGCCTAGTGACATAGTGCAACGGAAAGCTGTGAGAATCCTCTCACAGAATATCTGATTGAAAATCCACTTTAACAATGCAGTGGTCTGGGAACTTGCAAATACCGTGCCTGTTGTACAATGGTGCAGTATTAATTCGAATGGCACCGCGTACAAAGAATACAATAAGGAGTACAAAACACAGCAAGTTGCTTGGGTACAGTGACACTTATACGTGATCACAGTGCGTAGTGAAATTTATTAATCAAATAGAAAAGAAAGCAATGAAGGGGAATTATAGGCCACAAATTGAAGTTTGATGTCATTGTATATTACGACTCAATCTTTCTATGGGTTCATAATGTCATGTACCATAAAATGGGAACCGTAGTTCTCGTATGATAGCCTCTCATACGATTCGGGTATCCCTACAAATTTCAGACCCACAGAACTTCAGAGAAGAAGACAACTGGGACCACAAATGTCAAATAGTACATTGTCAGTACGAAACAAATGGAAGTCGTAAACGCCTAAATAAAAGAAGGACCATGTACAAATGTGCACAATATACTTGAAAACAGTGGTGTTTGTCGTTCCAAAAACAGAACTGAACCTCACATGCAACATTCTCGTATGCTACTCTGTACATAATCTAGGATCCACATATTTCATACTCTGGAAGCCTTAGCGCCGCATTTCATTTAAATATACTGTATAACGACGCAACACCCGTCATATTCTAAAAAATTATACTTCCAATTTTGTCATGCGATTGAACTAATCTGTCATCACAATGACATATCACATTAGTTACAAGAAAACTCATAGTGCACTACAATGAAATCACAAAATGCAATGAAATAACAGACTACGGTACTAGCCGTTCATCAATTCTACAGATTCAGCAAGTACAGTGTCACAATTGATATGTTCTGTATAGCACTTCTATTATCCCAAATGATGCATGGAACTACAAGAGACTTAGTTCCTGTGATCTCGATGGATGAAGGGTATGAAGTAGAAGTAGAAGACAACCGATGCGATCTGCAAAATGGGTGGAGAAATTACGGTCGTGCAAACTTACTGATTGGCACAGTAAGTGACGGTCAGTTGTTTGCACCAACTACACACATCACAGTACATAACAGGCTAAATATACAGTACCAGTGTCTATACAGAAGATTGACATAGGAAATGAAAATTCTAGCATCAACATTGTCATAATTTTCAGATGGCAATATTTGTTTTATGGGGAGCTTCCATGTATTGGAACTCTTTCACTGTACAACGCGCATACATCCACTGGGGAATTGTCCATTCCGTGCATACCACTTGTAGACTTGAAACAATCCCAACACATGGTAGCTCCCACTAAAACAAATATTGCCAGTTACGACTTTTTTGACATCAGAATATGAAATCATGTAGATTATAAGCGAACTTCAATCATTGATTCCATACAACTCCATTGCATTCTAATAACGTCGCAAAACGCACACAAAAGCCATTACTCCCTATATCTTTCGAGCCAAAACCTTGTAATACATACGTCCAATTTTGTCCCAAGTATACGGAATAGTCCCAACTATACGAATATAGCGTTATTCACTATCTTGCCGATTCCAGGTGGTGAAAGAACATGGTCATTAATCGTAGTAATGGGAGCCTTTAGTGTTCATGTGAAGAAGTATGTGACCCAGGGAGTGCACTCTTCAAGTACTGTAATTATACACGTGCGTGCACAACAAAGGTATTATTTAGAACAAGCATGTACAAAATGTATGTAGGGGAGACATATTTCAATTGAGCGGAAAATAAATATACATGGGGCTTGGAGTTAAATTCCTCATTTTTAGCCCTTGTGTACATATGGAAATGTATTTTGAGGTTGTGAGATTTGTACATATATTGCTTGATTTTAGCCAAAAAAATAATGTATACAGGGGTGTTTTAATAATGGGATGCACGCACGTGATTCTTGGCTTTATTGAATAGTGCACTCCCTGAGGTATGTGATTAGAGTGACCACAGTGGACACGCAGAAGAGGTAGCTTGGTTCAAAACCTAGGGTGTCCGATTGTGGTGCTGGAGCAGGGGAATTCATTGGAGAACCTGAGGGGGGCAGCGCTCCAATTATTCTTGTCAGATTTGTATCCAAACATAGAAATTCAACATGAAATCAATCAACTGCGTACCCGGATAAATGAGATCAAATGCCAACAACACACATGCACACATGAGAAGAAATTCAATATTAACTCAAACATTAAGAATTCCACAACAATCTCATGCCAGCCTTCAACAAAATTAATTCCAGAAGCATATAAAGAGACTTACACATTTGATCCTGGATATTCACAGGTCCAATCAATGTTTATTTTCTGGCTACATTTCTCCAGATTTCTCTACAAAACATGACATTTTTCTTTTGTTAAGGAAAAAAATGAGAAAATTTTGAAATCTTTTGCCAAACTTTTTCTATAATATTTTTGTGAAGATAGTCAGATTTTGTGAGGAAAACTATCGAAATATGAAGAAATAATGATTGTAAGCTTAAGATTTCGCCAAATATTCTTTCCCAATTTTTTTACGTCGCCAGTTAGGCTCCAAGAAAAGAAACACAGGAAAAGCACTGGGTCCAATGACCTGTTCCCACCAAAACAATCCCAACCAGTCACTCTTACACGTCACAAATAATTCATGGTTTGAGAATGAAAAATTTGATGGATTGTATTTTAACAAAATATAATATTCAAATGGGGCCATATGGGACCACTGAGAACCGATGGAATTGACGTGTCAATTCGATGGGTCTTCACAAGCAAGAGTCTTCACGCACTTGCAACCTCGCAGCTGTATCCCTTTCTTGGAGCTCTTCCCGCACTTGCCACAGTTCTTGGGGGTGCACTATACTAAACACGTACAAGTATACGTGAGTGCACAAAAGGGGTATTAATTCGAACATTGTCGTATTACGTATACATACAATAAACATATTTAGAGATGAAAATATTGATGTATACTTACATTAAACTTATATTTAGGACGTAATAGATCTGTATACAAAGGTTTTTATACATATAACCCCTCGTATATATGGGGGTTTTTAGAGGGGATCATGAACGTACATGATTCTCAAACATACACTAGTAGAAAACATGGTCGAAAAGAACTGCAGCCAAAATCGGCTGTGGTTCTTTTGACCACCCTGATCAGCAGTCGCTAAACGACTGTAGATTTGTTTTTTTAAATTTGCGACTGCAATTTTAATCATTTAAGGGCGTGTAATATACCGTTGGAAAGGTATTTTCAAGACCTTTCCAACGGTATATTTCACGCCCTAAAATTATTAAAATTGCAGCCGTAAATCAAAAAAGAAAAATTTGCAGTCGCTAAGCGACTACAGATCAGGGTGGTCAAAAGAACCGCAGCCGATTTTGGCTGCGGTTCTTTTCGACCATGTTTTCTACTAGTGATAATGTAGAGTGCACCCCCCGAGCCACAGTTAGACTTGTTGTACGTTGCTGTCCCTAGCAGCAAGCCATAGCCGTGGCATTCTAGCTTTCACATGTAGTACTAATCACAGGGAGATAAAAACAAGATTCCCATATGGGAAAGGCAGACAAATTTTCCACAATTGTAACTTTCCTAGATCAAAAATACACTACAATCATCCCAAGAAAGTTACAATTGTGGGAATTTTGTCCCACTCCTCATATGAAATCCCATGTGGGAATGCCTTTCTCTCCCTGTGTAAGAAGCAGCGTACATTCGGTTGTTTCGGTACCCAAAAGAGATCGATTTGAAGCGAGAGTACGTGTCAGTTCAATGATGACACAATGGAGTGTCCCCTCTGCAACAAGCCCCTCTCTCCGCCTGTCCACCAGGTACTTCTAATTCCCGTCCATATTCTCAAACTTCCTCTCTTAATTAGGGAGAGCCATGTGGGCATGGTTTATACAATTGGACAATAAATTTGATTCAGATGCTTATCTTAGCTTGAAATGCAAGTGTTCAAACCAAGATCTGTGCATGTATGTTTCTGTGGAGATTATATATGCCTTAAAATACTATGTTTATAAGAGTTTCATTTCTAAGCAAAAAATTCTTTGGTTTTGGTTGATCTTGCAATTTCAATCACTTGTTCTTGAGAGGTAATTATCCACTAAACGTAATAATTATGATCAACCTTTGATTGTGCATCAAAAGTAATAATTAAGGCAGTTGTCATACAGTGCCGATATTAACTCAGATATTAACTCAGATCAGATAGTGGAACTTGACCCAGTGAGTCGAAGTGTGAAATTCAAGATGTCAACCGACATGAGATTGCCAGTTGTCTTGGTTAAAGCAGATAAGGAGTTAAAGTTTCTTATCCATGCCTCACCTCATTCCATGCTGTGTATACCAACTATTGCGATTCCACCTTCATGTGATGTGTTTTGTTGCTATTCTTTTGGGAGTAAGTCCATGATGTTCAACCTCAAAGTGAAGGCCAGTGGAGAGTCACCATTCTTTACCATGGAGACTTTGGCGGTGGACAATCAAGGATGTGATAATATCGGGCGGAATAGCCAATTTCTTATTCTCCCAAACTGCCTTGTGAGTAATCAGTACAGAGTAACGTCCCGATTCAACACTGTTTTCAAAGATTGATATTAAATGTTTGATGAAATAAAAAAAAATGAAGTTGATGTAAAAAGCAAAGTTGTAAATGTCAATGTGAAGATCACATCCATACGGTTTGATTCATCATATTTTTTATTAATATTTTTAAATTCATTTTGCAAGGTTTTCTCTTGAAATTCAATTTAAAATACCAAATTAACACAAAAAAATTAAAAAATATTGTAATGAAATTGGAATAACATGCACTACGAGATGGTATGGTTTCCATTATTTGATTCTACTTATACTGGAAAATCATGTTTAAGCTCTCACTTTCTGAACCAAGAATGAAACTTGACATAAACCAATTGTATTGTTTTTCAAAAAATCACAATATCTTATTTTGAAGATCCATATTGTACAAATGATAGTCAACTAGCACAAGAACCAAGAGAAATTTGGATGAATGCAAAATTGTGCACAAGAACCAAGAGAAAGGTTGCAATCTGTTAGTTGTCCATTATATGGACGCAATCACGTCAAAGTATAGGCTTTGTCTATTCTTGGAGACTGGCAGTCTCAAGCATCTGCCACACTACACTCACATTACA
Organism: Pohlia nutans; assembly: GCA_022496805.1. NCBI lineage: Eukaryota > Viridiplantae > Streptophyta > Bryopsida > Bryales > Mniaceae > Pohlia > Pohlia nutans. Next base: position 9,091,725 of record CM040092.1, on the reverse strand, counting down.
CTCACACTACACTACACTCACATTACTTCATAGATGAAACTCATTCAATTTTTTGAAAATACTTTATGAAGTTATTGTCCTATCTAACGGTTGGATTTGGTGTTACTAGCATACATATTTTTTTTAGATTATAAATGTGGAAGTATGTCAAGCAGTTGACCAAGCCAAAATTGCATTGACTTTAGTTCAAAAGTGAGCTTGCTAAAATGAGGTCATAAATTGAAGTAACACAAAATTTTCAAAAAATCACCATTCCAAGAGTATCTCATTTCAAATCCATTCCAACAAATTTCACTCAAAAATATCAATATTTTGTTTGTAATCAAATTTAGAAGGAAATTATAATTATAACTTTGAAATTTATAATAAAATATCAGTGATGGTGTTGGTGAATCTAGCCATACGGATGGAACCTAAAATTCAATATCTACAACTTTCATTTGTATAACAATTCTGAAATATTCTTCTAAATAGCATTTTATAATGATTTTTCTCAAACTGTCAATTTTGGGGATACCTTGGGACGTTTAGGGGTTAATTAGCAACACATGGTTAGAGATAAATGCAGCGTACTCTAAGTTATGTTAGTTCGCGAGGTTTGGTTGTTACTTGACAATTTCCATAGCTGAAGACTTTAGAGACCTTGGCAAGCAATCCTGTTGGTAAATTATGGTGGCAGAGAGGTTCTTAACTCTTTAGTGCCTAGGGTGGTTCTGGAGAAACCACAGTTTTTTGGGTGATGTTTCTTTAAAATTCTCTCTGTTGAAATTAGGGATACTATTAATAGTATCCAACCGTATGAATGTAAGCATAACTTAATGAAACAAGTGTCGATTAAATCTTGGTAAGATCGGACCGTTGGATTGAAAGATTATAGTATGTCTTTGAACCGTATAATGCACACTCAAAAATGAGATTTTGGGAGGTGTGTGACTTCAAGGTTAAATAGAATTTGGGTTAAATTTTCAAAAATAAAAGTGAAGATGTTTAGCAATGGCTTGTGTCAACACCTCTTCATTGCAATCTTTCATGTCAAGAACAGACTCATACATAATTATTGTGAATTTTATAAATGAGAGTGACTTTTCCATGTATGGTTTAGGACAAATTTATACGTTAAAGTAAGAAAGGAGTTGGTACATTGATGAAGATCAGACTACATACACTAATGGAACATGAATAAGAGAACACAATCCAAAAAAAATACAAGATAACAAACTTGCAAACACAAGAAATACCACATAGTACGTGTGTTATATTTGTAAGTATTTGCTATATTTTGGTGTTTTGTACGTAGGTATTTGGATAGCTAAGAAAGTCAGATTTCAAATTTTCTTTTTGCATCATTTGCAAAATCAAAAGTTACACATCTGAACTTCAGACACCAGACTGAGATGGTTCACAGATTTTCCAGCATTTCATTTTCTAGTGATCTAGTGACCACTTAGTGGTTACCTGGGCACTAAAGGGTTAAATTCAGTGCAGCTTTGAAATGACATGGAGAGGTTTCATCGGAATTGTATATATTCAAGACAACAAATTATCCACCTCCAGTTATGAGTGGAGTGAACCCCCTCAACATCCATTTATATGACCACTGTATATTTGCTTACTAACATAATCCATGTCCTGTACATAAATACAATGATAAATGTACTCAAACACTACACTACATATACTAAAGTACAAGGATGTTCTCAAACATGAAATTTAACAGTTATCACATGCTTGTACACATAAATATGTGCAAACATACATACCTGCACACTAGAATTTCAGGTCACATTTATGGGTTGAGGCAAAATTGTTGGTACACAATGCTACAGTTGACAAAAGAGAGTATGTTTTGCATCTATACTTTGACCCTCTGGATCAATCAATCATTGATGTTGAAGAATTTGGGTGAAAGCACCGTGTAGAATATCCATTTATGGAAAGTAATTGTTCATTTCTTCTGGACATAGTGATTTGACGTCTCCACTTGGAATTCAGACTTGGAACTGAAGATTGTGTTTCGTTCTCCAGAGAAAAATTCATGTGTTCACATTTATGCAAAAGAATTCACTATCTTGCCGATTCCAGGTGGTGAAAGAACATGGTCATTAATAGTAGTAATGGGAGCCTTCAGTGTTCATGTGAAGAAGTATGTGATTAGAGTGACCACAGTGGACACGCAGAAGAAAAGACAAATTTGATGGATCCTATGGTAACAAAATATACAATTCAAATGGGGCCAAATTTCATTTGTATCACCAAAATCAATGAAGAACATTCCATGTCCAGCTGAAAAAATCTACTGCTATTATTAAACAACAATTGAACAAAGGAAAGTCAAAATATTGACAATCTGTGGATGAAATTTGTTGTGATGGGTTGAAATGTAATACTTTTAAGTGTTGTGATTTTTGAAGATTTTTTGGTTGCTTAATTTTATGAGTTGATTTTTTTAAAAGCACTTTTGATTCATTTAGAACTAAGATCTTAGAAGTTTTTGGTGGAAAACAGTGGCATGAAATAGAGTTATCTATAAAGTAAAAGAGGGATACTCTATCTACTGGCCGGAGTTTGTAGCCTTCAAATAGTATTTTCTGTACTTGTCAGTCACAAGCCACGAAACACTTGCTTTGGGTGAGCATGAGGGTTGGTGTGGGGGCACGGATAGATTCCCTCTTATGTACTTGAGTGCAGTGTAGGGAAGCTTCTTTTGTATTGGTGAGGTACAAGGTTCAAATCTCCCTTCACAACGCAGAGCTTTGTAATTGGTTGGAAAAAAAGGAGCCAAAACTCATTTTCGCCGCCTTTCAAGCTACACAAACCAATTCTGCCTTGTCTTTCCTCTTAGGGAAATGTATTACTCTACTTTACGGATAACTCTAGTGAAGCATAAAATTTTCACAACTCATCCCCTTTCTAATCGGATCACACATGCGTGAAGCTATCTTGCCATAGAATTTTGTAGTACTCTTTTTTTACTTGCGTGATAGATGAGAAAATGAAATTTAATTCTGTACATCAGGCAAAAAAACGGCTAGTTAGGCAGTTAGGGGTTAAAGTCTTGTTTCCATGTTTGTCTCCAATGCTTGTTCCCTCTGCTTACACCTCTGCTTGTTGACTCTGTAGTTGTTCCCTCTGCTTGTTCCGTTTATCATTCCCTGGTTTGTTGGCTCTGATTGTAGGGAAGAGGCATTGCAAGGACACCCATTTTCTTGGGCTAAAAACAACTGTAACAAATATATTCCGTCCATGATTCCACTGAAATTCATTCTTGTCCTTCATCCATGGTATCTTGTAGCGTAGCTGCTTGTTCTCTCTGCTCGTTCCCTTTGCTCGTTCCCTTGCTCGTTCCCTGGTTTGTTCCCTTTTCTCGTTCCCTGTTCTCGTTCCTTGTGCTCGTTCCCTTGCAGGTCGAAGTTCCCTTGCAGTGCTCCTTCGATCAGGTGCACCCCCGCGCACCTCCATTCGCAATGCTACTGAGCGTCCAGAAGTGGATAGGCCTCCTCACTGGCGTTGCAATCCCACTCTTCTAATTCAGTCTCCGTTTCCTCAATCTCTCGCACCGCCTGTGTTGTGTTGTGTTCTTCCGATTTTGCTTGCTTTTGACCTCCAGCTCGAGAGGTGGCCACCATGGTCTCCTCTCTGCTGCAACAACAACTGGGGACCAGAAGCCTCACCCCCCTGCCCAGCAGCAGAAGCAGCGAGCTCCGCGGCGACCGCCTCCCAACAACGCGCGCACGCCCATCCCCACGCCGCACGCAATCCCGCCCCCTACATTGCGTAGCCGAAGCCTCAGGTACACAAACCCCTCCAATCCATCCACCCAATCAGTAATTCCTTTTTTCATTTTGTCTCGGGAGGTGCATTTGCTACTTGAAATTTGAAAATTGATTGCAGAACTTGCAATTTTGGTCAAAATGCAAAAATAAAATAAAATCTACTCCCAGTTTGCATTCTGTTTTCTCCTGGGGAAAGAGAAATTTGGATAATTCACGGGCCCGTTTGGAATTGAGTGCAGAGCCGTTGCTGGTGAGGGCGGCGAAGCGGGAGAAGGTGGAGCGCGCTCCGGCATGGATGATGCGGCAAGCGGGCCGCTACATGGCTGTGTACCGGGAGCTGGCGAAGAAGCACCCGTCGTTCCGTGAGCGATCGGAGAACGTGGATTTGATCGTGGAGATTTCGTTGCAACCCTGGAGGGCCTTCCGACCGGACGGCGTCATCATCTTCTCCGACATTCTCACCCCGCTTCCGGCCATTGGCATTCCTTTCGAGATCGACGAAACCAAAGGACCCGTCCTGGAATCGCCCATTGAGTCTCCAGCCGGCTTGCAAGCTCTTCACAGCATCGACCTCTCCAAGGTTCACTTCGTTGGCGAGTCCCTCTCCATCTTGCGCAATGAGGTATGCCCTCTCTCCCATTCTTTCCTTTTTGTAAAGGATTGTCTGCTTTTTGTTCAGTAATTGAGACTTGCCACACCCTAAAATCTTGTACATATTGGTTTTGAGAATGTCCATTTTGATTTTGAGAATTTTGAGGCTTGTTGGTCGTGAAACTTTGAATCCCTATTAACTATACCTCGCCATCTTGCGCAATGAGGAATCCCATTCTTTAATTTTTGTCATGCTCTTTAAAGGATTTATTTGCTTTAATTGAGACTTGCCACACCCTAAAATCTTGTACATATTGGTTTTGAGAATTTCCACCGTAAGGCTTGTGTTGGTTTTAGGTCGTGTACCCATATAATTTTGAGCTTTTGCAAAGCATGTTGTGGTGCATTGGAATCGTCTTTGAGACATGTCCATCTTAACATAAGCCTCATGTTGGTTTGTACCAGTACAACTTTTTATCCTTGTTTTGGTGCGTTGGAATCGTCTTTGATTTGCTAACAAGAATATGAGAGATTTTGGCTTTTGTGATAAAGAAGGGTCCCTTTTGGGTGGTAGAGGACAATGAATTTGTTGTTGGGTTGTAGGTGGGTGATGGAGCAGCGGTATTAGGGTTTGTAGGTGCACCATGGACATTAGCCACTTACATTGTGGAAGGGAAGACGACGCGGACATACACGAAAATCAAGAGCATGACACACCAGCAACCCGAATTGCTGCATTCCATTCTGTCGCATTTGGCCAACGAGATTGCCGAGTATGTGATTTTCCAAGTCAAAGCAGGTGCTCAGTGTGTGCAGATCTTTGACTCGTGGGGTGGCCAGCTCCCTCCTCACCAGTGGGATCGGTGGTCCAAACCTTACATCCAGCAGGTTTGCAATCCCTGGTCTTTTACAATCGTCATGATTTTTTTACTTCCTTATCTCGTAAACCTCAACCATCAAATTATACCTACATGATTATTATAAATCTTATTACAATGAATTTTCTTTTATGAAGTCCTTGTCCCCATTTTGGAGAAAAATCCAATGTTTTATAATACTTGTTCTTTCGATATCATGAAATTTCAAAGTTCGGGTGAGTAAAACTCTGGGTAAGTGTTGCACATTGTCATATTGGAGATATCCTTTAATTGTGTCAAACTCGCAGTAAAAAAATTTTGGGTGAATTTTCGCCACAATTTTGGGAGTGGCTAATTTTACACTAGGAAAAAATGGGCAAAAATGTGGATGAAATCGCCAAAGTTTTCTCAAAAAAATACTATAATCGCCACTGTATGGATTAATGTGCCTTATAATAGATAATTTTATGTATGTGGATGATTCTATCCATTTATTCCTTACCTGGCTGCATTCCAGGGTGCATGTCGCTCTACCTAAGGAAAAAATCAGTGTGTCAAAGTGAGGGTGTTGACTTTGTGTCAGTAGGGATCAATCTGAAAGTGTTCAATAAGTTAGTGATCATGATTGAAAATGTGATGATACCAATGGTCGTTTTGCCTTTTTAAATTTAAACAAAAAGTAGAGTTGAAAAAACTGTATGAGTTCTAGGATAACTCTGTTGCTGCTAAGATCGGAGCCTTAGTTTCGGTCATCTCTCTTTGATGTACGAAGACCCTTTTTGCAGCTTGTGGCGAAGGTGAGAGAAGCTTGTCCGGGGGTGCCGTTGGTGATGTACATAAATGGAAATGGTGGCTTGCTGGAGAGAATGGCAACAGTGGATGTGGACGTGATAGGCCTCGACTGGACGATAGATATGGCAGATGGGCGAAGACGACTCGGAGATTCCATTGCAGTTCAAGGCAACGTGGACCCTGCTGTTCTCTTTGCCCCTTTACCTGCAATCACTGAAGCCATTGAAAGGTACGTCAACTTCACCCTCATCTTTCCAGTCACCACTCCCCAATGCTTCTTTTTAGCCTATAAGATCACACCCATAATTGCCACTGAGCATAATTCTTACTAGCAAACACCCTCTTGCAATGCAACAACAACAGAGGAAAGCGCAAGAATTGCATTAAGAACATGGGAAGCAATTGGGAACATAAAAGGAACATGATGGAAACCTTTGGGGAACAAAATGGTAACTGTGGAGAACTATTTGGAACATAAAAGGAACTTGGAAACATTAGAGAACATGATGGAAACCTTTGGGGAACATATGGGAACTGTGGAAAACAATTTGGGAACATGATGAAAAATTTGGAGGAAAAGAATGGATGTAAAATTTGGATGATTTCGTGACATGGTATTGTGACGGATACCAAGCAGGGTAGTGGACATGGTATTGTGACACTTTGTACTTAATATAATAGATTATTACACTGGTCAAACTGTTGTATGATTTTAGCAAATGAAAGAGAGCTCCACTGCACCAAAGAATGCGTTATCTAGATACCGTATGCACAAGTTATGAAAATTCAACGCTTTATTCGTAGATGATCTACAAACCAACACTTGAACAAATTTTTAGGTGGTCTACATCCTTCTATTCAACAGAGTTATGTCAATGTGAGGGTGTTGAAAAGTAGGGTTCAATCTAAATTTTGTTGACTTTGATTGAATCGATAGGTGTTGGAAAACCTTTTTTGGTTGGTTTTGAAATAGGATTGGAAACTCCATGAGTTTACGATGTATCCATTGTCGTAAAATTTTAGGGTGGCAAGTATGTGCATGGATTCTAATCAGTGGAGTGTGTTTTTTGTTTGCAGTGTGGTGAGCAAGGCAGGGAATAATGGTCATATTCTCAACTTAGGTCACGGTGTTCTTGTGGGCACTCCAGAGGAGGGAGTGGCTCACTTTTTTGACACTGCTCGTAGTCTGACCTACAAATCTGCCGAACTTGCATCTTCAAGTGTGTCGTAATTCCTAACACTTGAGGCGAGGGTTTTGTAAACTAGGTTAGTGCGAGCTCAGGCACAGGCTTTTTTTTACTTCCTATTCAGATACCAGTTCCTCTTTTACGGGACTCCATAGTTTTACTTGAGCAACAAAAACTTAACTGCCAGCAAAGCTTTTGTGTTAATGGTATCGGTGTCCTGTAATCGTAGATGAGTTGGTTTGCAGCAACCAATATTTGCATTAGTAGCAGCCATTCAGGTAGCAAGGTATATCCTTCATTAATGAAACCATTCAGCATTTCAGTTCTCCTGATATATGAGTCTCCTGTCTCCAGTAACATTGACTGTAGAGTGCTTGAAATATGGAATGTGGAGTACGGTACTCGGTCATATATTCCTTCAAGGGGTTATGCTATATTACAAGAGGGATTAATAATGCGTAGGTATTGTTAATACTTGTGTCCCACACACCAGGCAAGATATCTGCCATGAGATGACACATTGAAGAATCTAGAGAGGAATGCATGTTCATGCTTAAAAGTAGAATAAAAACTTTATTAAATTATGATGGTTTGACTATCATACAGATCAGTTTAACCCCTAAACGTCCTCACCCCTCTCCAAATTTGGCAGGTTTGCAAAGATGCATCATAAAATGCAACCCAAAGGGATATTTTGCACTTGATGTATGAATAAAAGTTGTATGTTATAAATTTTAGATTCTATCCATACGGTTAGATCTGCGATTGCTATCACCAATATTTTTATATAAAATTTGAAATTTGAAATTGAAAATTCTTTAGTAATTTGATTACAAATAAGATATTGACAATTTGTACATGAAATTTGTTGTGATTGGTTGAAATGTAATACTCTAAGTGTAGTGATTTTTGGAGTTTTTTTAGTTGCTTAATTTTATGACTTGACTTTTTTAAGAGCACTTCTACAATGAAATCTTCGAAATTTTGGGTGAATCACTACAACATGAAATGAGGCATAAAAATTTCACAAATTATCCCCTTTTTAATCGGATCACACGTGCATGAAGCTAACTTCCTATTAAAGATATAGTAAAAATTCCACACTACAAAAAGTCCATGACGGACGAGAAAAATGTGTTTGATTATGTACATCGTCCACTATCTGGACAGTTGGATGTTTAGGGGTTAACCCTTCAACATCCCGATTCAACACTGATTTCGAAGATGTGTTATAAAATGTTTGATGAATAACAAAAATGGAGTTGATGTACAGTCAGGTCTAATATGCTTACGAATTCCACTATGTAGGAAAAAAATTCAGAAACTTTGAACGATGCGTGTGTACTCAAAAATGATCCGATTTGGAAACCGTAAAGTGCGTTGCAATCACATTAGAGTGTACTACAATATCAATACAAATTTACACATGTACTAGTGAAAATCATACAACAAGTTAAAAATATTATATACCTATCTACCATTGAGTGCTCTCACCCTTTGCTTCAATTACAGTGCCCATTCTAGCAAGCATATTTGAAATGACTGTTTGAAATTGTTTTTGAGATACTTGGGCCTATACTTGTTGGAAGATTTGTATCATTTCATCTGTCTCATTTGTAATTTCTTCTTTTGTAATGGTGTAGGGGCTTTCACGGGTTTTGACAAAAGTTCACTTGTCATCATTCCTCCAACTAAACAATCAGTAGTTGATTTTGTGGAACTCATTTATAAAAATACATTGATTGGCTTCTATTTTATGCATGATAGATCTATTCAACTCACATTGATGGAGGATGGTGCTCCAATACACCTTAGTAGGTACCCTGATGATTGGAGACAAGCCCATGGAATCAAAAAGATTATGAAAGACGAAAATAAAATGATACAAATCATTCAACAAGTATAGGCCCAAGTATCTCACAAACAATTTCAAACAGTCATTTCAAATATGCTTGCTAGAATGGGCACTGTAATTGAAGCAAAGGATGAGAGCACTCAATGGTAGATAGGTATATAATATTTTTAACTTGTTGTATGATTTTCGCTAATACATGTGTAAATTTGTATTGATATTGTAGTACACTCCAATGTGATTGCAACGCACTTTACGGTTTCCAAATCGGATCACTTTTGAGTACACACGCATCATTCAAGTTTCTGAATTCTTTTCCTACAGAGTGGAATTCGTAAGCATATTAGACCTGACTGTACAAAGCTAAGTTGTAAATGTCAATGTGAAGATCACATATGTACGGTAGGATCTATCACATTTTTTAATTAATAAATTGTAATTAACTTTTCGAGATTCTCCTTTGAAATTCAATTTAAAATCCCCAATTAACCAAAAAAAAATTAAAAATTGTTGTAATGAATTTGGAATAGCATGCACTACAAGATGGTATGATTTCCATTATTTGATTTTACTTAATTTGAAAAATCATGTTTAACGTCTCACTTTTTGAACTAAGAATGAAACTTGACATAAACCAATTCTATTATTTAAAAAAAACCACAATATCTTATTTTGAAGATCCATGTTGTACAAATGATAATCAACTAACACAACAACGAAGAGAAATTTGGATAGATGAAAACTGTCCATGTATGTAGTCTAGAGAATAATCTGAATTTGTTCATCGTCCACTATTTGGACGCAGGCGCATCAAAGGGTTAAAGTACTTAACATCATCTACAAATTTCCAGGTTGCACACCTTGACCTGCATAGAGTAGATGCATCCGCAATTCCCACACCAGATTTGTAACACTGTTGCGGAAATATGGCGATTCCTCGCCCAACGTATCACTAATGATTTTGGCAACTTGCACCATAATCTCCTGCCGAACTCCAAAAAAGCTCCCCTCCTGCAGACCATGACGAGATTTTTATACGATAATCCCACAGAGGGCTCTCTATTTCATCTTTTTTGGTGCTAAAATATATTTTCCATGTGGAATTCAACCACTGATGGATGGGTATTGGTAAAAGGATTCTCGAACGTGGCTTCCTACTCGATTTGAGATACTCACCGATAAGGGTAAGAACTCAAATACAATAACAACCTACATTTTAGAAATCTATGATCAATACCTATTCATCATTGGTCTCAACTAACTAGTGTTGTATTGGTCTTACAGAGTTTTTAGTGAAATGAATAAATTAGAGTCATTATGAGAAGTAGTGAACTTCAAACGGATATTTAGAATGAATTGTCTAAGGTATCAATGTAAAAAGATGCCATACGAATCCAACATTGGTAGAACTAACACATGAAAAAATATAAAAAGAAATCAATATAAGAAAACCAAGTAAAAATATAAAACTGCACAAGTTTGTCATGTGCATTTTTTTTAGACCACCATGGTTTGCAGATGTAAAATATGTGTAGAATCTTCATTTACTCATTGCGAGTGTAATTTTTGGAATTAAGAGGGTTATAATATACCATTGGAAAGGTCTTAAAAATACAAATATTACACGCTTTCTAATTCTAAAGACTACACTCAATGAAGAAATGAAATTCTGCACATGTTTTACATCTGCAGTCCAAGGTGGTCTAAAATTGCACATAATAAACTTGTGCAGATTTTTTTACCATATTTTCTTATAGTGAATTAATTGTTTTGTTTTGGGCAGAATAGAGTCCTCTACAATGCTATTATGCCTCGGAAAAGCCACTTAGTGTGAATTTTGGGATACATGAGCGAACACATAGTGTTTAATAGGGGGCTATGAAATAATTGGAATATTCTACTATTTATAATATTTAGGGTATATTCATGGTATATTTTAAGAATATTCATAAAATATTCTCAAATTAGTTTTAAAACACCCTATATTACTTTATAAATTTTATAAATTTTATCTCAAATGAATAAAAGGACACCCTATATTTATTCTCTCATGGTTATCTAAATTTTTGACGATGACTTCCAACTGGTAGGTACACGAGAGGATGATCATACCCCGAAATTGATGGTGCACAAAATGGAAATCTCAGGGCCCCAGTGGCCCATGGTGTTGAGATAGCACTGGGGAGTTGATGTTTTGGATTCTACTTGAGGGTGAGTCTTCAAGTACTCCACCACATCCTTGGTGATTTTATTCACCAGGAAGATGTCCTGGTTGTGCACGTAAAAACTTGCCTCCAATTGCTTCGATTTTGCTCTTGAGAAGTTCGTAATCACCTGGCACTCAAACCAAAAAAAAAGCACGCGTGTCAACAAGTACCTACAACACTACAAGAGGCTCTATCCTTTTTGTACTGCAGCTACAAAAGCTATGAGAGGCTCTATAGCTTTTATAGTGTAGTTGGGCAATGGCTTGATATGAGTACTGGTGAGATGAGTCTCACTATGTGTGACTTATGTTTTAACTCATTTTATGTGTGCTAGAAATTCCATCTTTAACACCATGTATATAGCTGCAGCCATGGCCCCTATAACACCATCTAATTTTTGTAATTTTCCAACGTTTTTTTCTTACCAAAAGAATATTTCTCAAAAATCACACTATTTTTGGAGGGGGTACCTATATCAGGCCATTGTAGATGTAGTTTAGGGACTTCTAAGGCTTAATTTACGAGTAGCAACAAACACTGTACATAAGATCCTACTCAAACTTTCCCATTTCATTGTACATGTAATTTGTGTTGATGCAGTGGACCTCCTCCCATTTGGTCCAGAGCCAATTGTAAAACACACGGGGAGGTCACTTCCAAATATTACGTATCAACATGCAAAAAAAGAAAGGGTCCGAACAAATCTTTGAAGGTAAATTTTATACAGAGCTCAAAATTGATTACAAAAATAAAAATGAGAATATTCTTGAAATGTTATTAATTAAAGTGAGAATTACTTTTATTTTGTAGGGTACTTTTAAATACCCTTTTTCAAAAGATACTCAAAAGAAACAAAGAGTGACCTCCCCGAGAACATACCTGGTTGATGAAAGCCTGATTGGGAACTAAAAGAGGTGTGCCATCAAAACCCAGAACTTTTGTCTGCATGTACCCAATGTCTATAACTCGCCCAGAAATCGCTCCTGCCTACAATGCCACCCACCCAAAGTTCAAATTACCTCACAATTCAAAAATTTACACATGTTTTAAACTGCTGATTAATTTTTGTCAAAAATATGCCACATGTCCTCTTGTGATTAGTTTGAGGTGACGTGGACTGCTTAGAATCTGACACCAGGCTGTTTGAATCTGACGGCAACTGTCAAGTTGGGTGATGGCCTAATATAGGTACCCCTCCAAAAATAGTGTGATTTTCGAGAAATATCTTTTTGGTAAGAAAAAAAGATTGAAAAATTACAAAAATTAGAGGGTGTTAATAGACAGCATGGCTACATGGTGTTAAAGACAAAATTTCTAACACACATAAAATGAGTTAGGCATATGTGAGACACGTAAAAGTGGTCCCCAGTTACCAAGTTGTTCACCTTAATGCTTTCGCCAACCACAAATGGCCGGGTAAGGAAAATCACTACTCCACCAAAGAAGTTGCTGACAATCTCTTTGGCTGCCAAACCCACTGCTATACCTGTTGCAAGTATGAAACAGTTTGTGTAATCAGCCAACATATAAATATACCGACAATTCAGTGCAAATTGAGGTTATAAAGGGAGTCTACAAGAATACAATACCTGAGATACCACCAACTGCAAGTAATGAACGCAATGCAAATCCCACGATGTCTGCAATGTACGTGGCGGCTAGAAAATACATGAGTAAGGATACCAGCCGATCGAATGCTAATATGCGTGGCTGCACAAGCGAGAAAGATATACATATATGTATTACTCTCCCCCAATCTATTTTTATATATTATTGCTCTCTGGAAAACCAGACGGAAAGTGCAAAAGTCACATATATTATCCTCTGTCTGTAATAACTAAAAGCCAAGTAGATGAATAAAAGATGACTGCTCAAGCACATGAACAACCAACTTCTTTACTTTTCCATTTGCTACACCTGGATTTTTTCTTCTTGATTCTAGATTCCTGTCTCTATTCTCTGATTTGACTACTTGGCATATAACTTTAGAGAGTATTGTCTAGAATCAGTATAAAGAATATGATTTATTTAATGAGTTCATGACACTATACAATACTATGCTGCAATGGTGTATTAATTTCAGATGTGGAGACGGCTTCCGAGAACTAAGTACACTGGGTGATGGCCTGATATGGGTACCCTGTCCAAAAATAGTGTGATTTTCAAGAAATATCTTTTTGATAAGAAAAAAACATTAAAAATTTACAAAAATTAGAGGGTGTTATAGACACCATGGCTGCAACTATATACATGGTGTTAAAGACGAAATTTCTAGCACACATAAAATGAGTTAAACAAAAGTCACACTATGTGAGACGCGTAAAAATGGTACCCACATCAGACCATTTCCCCACTGTTACTAGTGTGACTTGGACTTTCCAATTGAAGATCTTGTCAGGCTGGAATAATTATTAGTTTTGAGAAGCTGAAATAATTTAAATGATATGCATATTAATTTCTACCAGGAATTTACCTCGTCTATCTTGTGCTTAGAAATGTACTTGTCAATGAAGTGCTGTTTCCAACGGAAGAGAAACCACGTGTTAGAGACCACTATTCCGACGCCTCTCGCCATGGTAAAGAAATCGGGCCGGATGTAGTGATGCAATTGTGCTGAAAAAGCCAGAACTCGCAGCCTGCTCTCAAAGTCAACCATCTGAACACGTTTCAGAGATTACAGTGCAATAATTACTAACGAAGAAGTGCTCATTCAACCAAATGTAGCTGCAGAAAATGCAACAATGAAGGTACTAGAAGACATTGAAGCGGAGGTTTTATTAGGGTTTAAGAAGCTCTAAACCACTTACGTGCGCGTGGCCGCCCAGATGATAATGAGGAGACGAAGTGGGTCTGTAGCGGCATGGAATACGGAATTCTTATACTCCGCACCATCTGTGAAGAGCGGCGCTCGCCTCGTTGCTGCAGCAATCCTTACAGTGCACAAAGAGTGGAATATATATAGTGGAATTATGTTGGCATCAAAGGTTCAACAAGCAGCTAATTGCAAGAGTCTCTACCCCGATCAAAAATGTCAAACTGATTGAAAATGTCACAAACTTCCTCTTCTATAATGTTGCCCAAAGCTCGTCTACACAAAATTTGACATGAATCACCCAACGACGAGAGACACTTTCACTATATCTCTAATAAACAAATATATAGAAGAAGTGACCTATTTTAGCCCTGGAGTTTAAAATGCAATTTATATTCTTATAACCGTGCTTCACAATTCAATTAAACGTGAGAAGCTCATCCTTTGTAATGAGGGGCTCCAACAGACTACTGTTACTTTTAAATCTTGTCTCATTTTGAGCACAGACAACAGTAGAAGGGAGACATACCTGTACAGTCCTTGACAGAGAGCATCGACTTGGCAGTACATCAGCCCTAAAGTTCCAAACACCAACCCTTCACGCACCAGCGTGATGGCCTGTTCCCAAGCAGATTGAAACAAACAAATTCAAATCGACAGACAAGACAGGTGCGTGGAGACTACGAAATTTGGAAGGGAGGGGAAGGGAATTATGTGAAGCAAGTAGTGGATGGGAAGTCAGAATTAACCCTTTAAGGATTAAGGATTCTTGGTTTTAAAATGACAAATTCAATCAATTATATGATGAAATCAGAAGAAACCAAATTTTATATCACCGGAGTCAGTGAAGAACATTGTATGTGTTGGTCAAAGAAAAAACAAATTTGAACAAAAGGAAGTCTACTCAAAACTGCTAAAAGTGAAATATGAGGTCCAATTCGGGCTTTTTGATCCTTTAGGGGTTAAATGTCTTGTCTGTCTTACAAAGGCTTCGCTCTTGTGAATTTGCTCGTGGAGTTTGGGAGGCAGCCAATTGAGAGGGTCACTGGATGAGAAGGCTTCCGAGGCCGGCATGAGCCGTCTTCCTTGCGACAGCAGAAAGCAGCTGACGCGATCCAAGATGTGGTCGCTCAGTGACGGAGAGCCCGAGGCGAGTCCAACGTTCGTTGAGCAGCTAATTCTCTGGCATTTCAACGTCGCTGACTGTTTTAATAGCAGCTTGTTTAAATTTTGGTACCGATTGAGCCTTTTCCCGAAATGCTCACTTCTTCTGAAACCCTGCAGCTATACAACATTACAATTTAAGTATAAATGAATCCGTGTCAACACTGTTACAACTCTGAGTAATCCTTACGAACCGGGGCCATTTCCTCCCATCCTGACGACGTGGAGAAGACAAAGATAGTGTCATTAGTTAAAATGGAAACATTTCAAGAAATCGACACTTTTTCCAGCCGCCCTTTGCCAGTCTAACTTGAATGTCACAATATTGGTGCTCTGAAACATGTTATTTTAACTGTCTTTTTTAACAGAATTCTTGGGACCACGAAGGTTGAGAGTGGTATATAATATCACGGCGGGACGAGTTCACTTACCCGAAAAGCTCGACACGACACGAAGCGCTCAGGTCCATTGACACTGTTGGAAATTCTGGCTACTTCATAGCCAAAGTTTGAAGCTGCACTCTGCGCCATTCTGATCGATCGAGCACCGGTCAAAGTGTAATTCAGCGAATTCGATTGTCGTTGTCGCGTGCAAAGAACTTCCCACCAGACATCACAGCAACAATATTTCAGCTCAAAACATTCTAACTGTACCGACAGCCATACTGGAGCTAATTAGACGAGCTCTCCGAAACTAAGCAAACTAGACGACTCAAAAGCAATCAATGACTGAATCTCAAAGCTGAGATGGACTGTCCAGAGTACCTTAGATTGTGTTGTGACATTGAACAGAAATAACTTAACTGCAAGTAGAATGCGCCATTTGGAACGAAAAAGTTGACAGTCTTCGGTTGAGCTTTTGCTCGAAAAAGGTGGTCAGGTTTGATGAGATCCGGGTGGAGATGATGAGAATGTGGGGGTCTGCCAGGGAGGCAGAGCAACTTGGAGGCGCCCTGTGGCAGTGGGATTATCCGCACGCCATCGCCTGCCCAACGAGATGCAACCAGCGCGCTCGCCTTTTCGGCTCGAAGCCCGTCTTCGTCGTAGTCGGCATCTCCACTGCCGCAGTTCATGAATAGATGGATGGATGGATCGGTTCCACTTTCCAAGGTATGGACAAAATGTAAAATGTGACTTCCATAACTTCGATGAAGTTTATCCCAACAAAGAAAATGGAAAACATGATGTTTGAAAATCATCCGTATGGTCAAATTTTCAGGTCATTGATCTTCATGTGATGAAAATAAAAGAAATTAGTTTTAAAAATTCACCAAAACTACATTTTATATTTTTTAAATTCAAAATTTGGTGTTATTGCTTAGAATTTTATTTCTCATTCTAGAACCAAAAAAAAGCAAAAGAATTGATGAAAATAATAACATTACTTTCTCCAAATAGTAAATTTTGTAACATTGAACGATGTAGAGGTGTTTGTTTTTTGAAAAAATTCCCTACGTGGAGTTCAATTTGGATTGGGATGATTCAAATTGCGTTGAAAAGTAGACTTGATTTCCTATTAGAAAATTATTATTTAATTTATTTAGTATATATATAACCTCGGGCAGCCCCTAAAAAGGGCGGCAACCAGAAAATGGTCATTCGAAGCATTAGGGATTAACCCTCTCTAAATCTCTTATTTACCTTGACCACATGCTTATGGAGAGTTCAACAACACCTAAATGGATACAAAATAGTAAAATTAGATTGGATTACAATTTGGATGAAGGTTACATGAGCTCAATTAAATCAGTTGGTCAATTGGACATTTGGGGGTTAAAGGATACGACTATCCTTTTCAATTTTTAAGGAAATTACGACATGTGGTTAGGGCCATGTAAAATGGTGGAATTCCAACCAAAGAATTACTCCCATATTTTGTCTTTGGTGGGGCCCTATCAAAACAACTTCCTACTTCTATATGCTAAAGAATATTTGGAAGATGCTTCCAAACTAATTATACAATAGCGGTTGTCACACCCGTCTTCCGAGAAGTTTGATTCTTTGGAGATTGAGAACCTTGGGAGAGAAATCTGGAGCCATTCATGGCCATTCTCCATGAAGGTGTGACTCCTCTTGAGGCTATGTGAAGAATGAGAATGGACACAACTTGTTAATCTTTTCCATGGTTTTAAATCTTCACGCTCATTCTTCACCTCCGGAAGAGAAGAATAAAACTTCTCAATTTTGAGAGAATGAATCCTCCACAATTCAAGGAGAAAGTGCCACGTACACATTTTGTGAAGCTTGAGAATAGGAAGAAAGAGGTGTGACACCCCTAATATAGAATTCCAAACTTGAATTTTTTTAAATTAAAATTAAAAAACACAAAAATAAGCCTCTATCTTGTTATATTAGACCCCACCATTTCATATGCCATACCTTACCTACAAAACTCGCCATTATAAATCAACAATTCCATAGGTTTTCTACGAAATCAAGGCTCTTTTACATTACTGTCCAACTTTTCATATAACAATTGCTAGAGTATATTTGAGTTATCCGTAAAGTTGCAAGGGGTTGGCTTCACTGTTCGGAATACTTTTTGAGCCAATCAGTCAATGTCCTTTATTTTCCAAAAGCAACCGGTTTTTTTGATAATATACCCCGTATATTTCATCTATGAATACTAAATATAACTATTTTTTAGTCATTTAGTCCGGTGTTTTGCCTCTATTCTTGAGATTCAACCAGCTATTTCCAAAAATTAATCGGTTGACTTGTAACTAACCGCCGGTTCTTCCCGGACAGTGGTTGGCTTGTCTTCTAGCTCATCTTTTAATGCTTTAATTAAATTTCCTAACAACCTCTATCAAAACCAACCAAGCTACTAGTTTTGGGAGATTGTGAGGCCGGCATTGGGACACATAGATTCCACTATGGGAACCCAAGTGTAGTTTTGGGGAGCTTTGCTAACATTGGAAAGGTGTGGGGTTCAAATCTCTTTGACAACTCAAAGCACAGTGATTGGTTAGATAAAATGAAGGCAAAACTCGTGTTTATTGCCTTTCAAGCTAAATAAGCAATCGTGCTTTGTCTTTCCTCTAATAATCATCAGAAAAGTTGGGCTAGACTATTTTGGTGCCAATTTGACACCAAAGGCCGCATACAAGTCATTTTAGTGTCATTTTATCCATACTAGGTTGGTACAGAGGTTGGCACCAAATTATCTTAATTGCATTTCAATGCACCATCATGGCACCATGTTCACATGCCTTGAAGTTCCTGATGTGATGTTTTTCTAGACTTTACAAATATCTCTATTCTTCAATTAATCTGGCGTGGGCCACTTTATTTCAAGCAATTTTACTTAACCAATCATCTTATATCCATCTTTTTAGAATTATATGGTTCGACAATAGGCAGGGCACCAACTCAATTGACACAGTAAGAGAAAATAAATCAATACAAGAACTCAGCGTAAACAAAGTGCGCACAATCAAGCGAGATGTACTTTGACACTGATTTGTCAGTATTTGAAGCATATGGAGAAAACTCTTGCTATAAATGTTGCATGCATGTCAACAAACTCCAACTGTGAACACTTTTGCAAGTGCAATTGTCGAATATAAGCATCAATTGATAATGTAATAAGACGAGCACTCGTCAAATCCAAATGCACTGCTGGGAGGAACACACGAAACAGGCTCCTTGATTCAGAGCACTAAGAATTTTATAGCACCTGGGCTGCTACCCTCGAAAGGTGTCTAAATAGTTATATATCACTTCCAAGCTGCACTTCTAAGAACAGCAATATCGTCCTTGAACGCCATTGAACCACAAACAAACCAAGGGATTCGTTCTAACTTCGGGTAGCCTAGCAAAAACAAAACCTGTTGAACTTAATTGACTAGCAAGGTCAATGAGCTAAAGAAAAAGCTATTCTCGCTGGACATTTCAATGTAGAAAAACTGGAACCTTAAATGGTACACTCCAGATTGTCCAAAGCCTCGATAGGTTTAACATTCTCACCAGGTCAAGAAAAGAGGAACTGTCGAGTTGCTCATAACTTCGCACAACCTGCAACCAATACAAAACCAGCGACATTTTAGAACCCCATCTGTCGCTGTGCTTCTTTCCCCGTCCACTTGCCAGCTATTATAGCAGTTCTTAATTCGTCTTGGGCTCAGGTTAAATAGCTCAAACGACTCAACGAATCACGATGCATTCCCTTTCAATAATATAGCAGTTCTTAATTCGTCTCGGGCTCAGGTTAAATAGCCCAGACGACTCAACGAACTCTGCATCTCTCTCTGCATCTAGTGATGAATCCCACTCCATTGCAAAGCTGCAAGTAGGCTAATCACGATGCATTCCCTTTCAATAATATAGCAGTTCTTAATTCGTCTTAGGCTCAGGTTAAATAGCCCAGACGACTCAACGAACTCTGCATCTCTCTCTGCATCTAGTGATGAATCCCACTCCATTGCAGAGCTGCAAGTAGGCTAATCACGATGCACTCTGAAGATGTGGAGCAACAAGAGGAAGTCCATGGAGCTCAAAAGACGAGAACACCATGCTTGCAAATCAACTTCAACATTATTTGAAGACAGGTTGTCGAAGAAAGAAAAACAAATGTGAGGATGAACACCTCATTTTCGCCGCCTAAAGTCTTTCGCAGTTTCTGCCTTATAGGCAGCCAAGTTACCCTTTACCCACAATCTCTTCAAGATGAGGTCATCTTTTAATCTATCACCTGTAACCATAAAAAACCATGATATTTATTGGTCATTACTCTGCATTTTCGCATAGAGCACTTTGTAATTAACGAGGTCTTCAAATAATCAAAATGTGAAGTTCAATCCAGACCTCTGTAACAGAGTCCTGGTGATATAGTATTAACGTGTAATTGTGTTGTTACTGCTTTCCATCTATTATGCAAAAACCAACTTCCATCTAACGATTTTCATCAGTACTCACTCATGCTTCTCCAATTTGTTGAAGAAATTCCAAGACACGAGCGGGTGACATACGAAGCATCATCCCAAGAATACGGCATCTTCTTTATCCAATAGCGCCACATCCACGCTGCTTGCCATGCCGCCAACTGTAACACTCATGCAACAAACAGACGTCACCAATCTGGATAACTGCTACAATTTCTTCTATGTGGACGAAATCAAATAAATCACGTCGATGCTGACCTTAAAAACTTACCTTTCCAACGGTATAAGGCAGAAGCACAAATCTGACGCCCAATAATCTCCAGAGAGTAGGATTCTCCGCTCCTGAAATCTGTAAATCTAATTCCTTGCTCAAATCCGCACCCTCCACCCTGTGTGAACCTTTAAATTAATGAATAAATCAATTCAATCCAAAATTAGATGGAAGGTCTTTTAGTGAACTCCCACAAACTCCCAAGCTTACCAGCAAGAACAAATTTGTAGAAAACACTAGCATCAAACACTCAACCAATTGCTCTCGAAATCTCCTGTCTGCAACAAATCCAACCCACAATGTATAATAGAAGCATCACTAAGTAGCTAACAAGGTATAACCACCGACACAACCTTCTGTTTCTTGGAGCCTTTTTCTTGGACATGACACCACCGTTTCGTTCCAATTCAAGCGCCTTCAGCTTATTCTTATATGCGGGTGTTTGTTTCACCATATCCACCATCTACAAGAATCAGCCAGTCTGAGCTCATTTAAACCAAGGGATCAATCACAGACACATTCAGCTATGTCAGCCATAATGTATATCCCATTCACAAATTACTTGTAGATAGCATTTCTTCAAATATTGAGGGATCAGTCTAGTGTTGTGCACATCTTAGAAGATGAAATGGTGAAACAAGATAAATAAGAGGATGTGGTAGCCCATTACCTGAGCATGACGAATTTTCTCATTCAGAAACTGGAAGAATGATAATAGGATCATGACACCTATAAGAACTGCGCGTAGATCCTGTAAGAACAGAACTCCAGGGTCAGCTCAACACCTTCAAACAAATTATTCAGTAGAGTATAGTAGTATGCATCAGACGGTCGCTCAAAGCAGACAAAGCCTACGAAGCTTCACAAGAAAATACTACCATGACCTAACAAAGAAGAAAGCAAGGAGAAAGGGGCAGCTTACCGCTTGAGGCCCGTAGTAAGCTTGATAATAGCGGGCAGTGTTGTAAAAGAACTGCAAAGATACCACCTCAACTCTCAGAACTAAGTCGTCAAAAGGTGTATTCAGTAAGTCAACAAAACTTGGATGGGATACTAGAGCCCAGACGTCTGTGATATCATAAATCACAGTTCTTAGTATCGAACAGGAACTTAGGTAGAAGACGAGGAACAAAAGCTGCATACCTGCTCTGGATGAGCAATGGCGTAGTCATATTGCTCTCTCTTGGCTTCATCTTTCAAAATCTGGCCCCAAATACAACGCAGGCATAAAGTAAGTCAACTATGCAGCCCATGTGAAGGAAAAAGGATAGAAGAGGATAAAACAAGTTTTGAAATAAGATTATAGTCAACTTGACATGTATTAGACGAAGCTCACCTCATAAGCAGTAGCAATCTTCTGAAATTTGCTCTTGGTCTCCGGATCAGGATTTTTATCTGGATGACTGCAATATATTTACGTGAGATAAAATACTTCCAGCAACCATTAGGGTTCAAGGAATAACATTAATTTATCAATGAAATTTACGAAAGCCCCATATACACGGTAGACTTCACAGCTCAATGATATATGCTAAGCAAGCACACGTACTATTTGAGCGATAGTTTGTAGTAGGCTTTCTTGATGTCGGATGCTGTTGCAGATGTCGGCACCCTGTTCAGCATGGCCACAAAAAAATTCATTATAGGCACAGCCAGCGCGTGTCAAACGACACAAGAGTTGATGAAAGTCCAAACTACTGGGCATCCAAGGTAGGTTCTCCACCGTCATAAGAAGGCCTGAAGTTGGGTAGATGTACCTCACAAATACATACAAAATTTCATGACTATGAAAATGTTTAGCAGCTCAAGAGTCGAATCCTACCCACGGCTTTACTCACCTTATAAGCAAACTTTCAAAAATTCATAACTTATTCATATGTTAACCAAATACTCCCTCTGTCCCATAATGACTTACACGTAGGTTCTCTAAAATCTACCTCAAGAGGTAGATTTCAGAGAACCTACGTGCAAGTCATTATGGGACAGAGGGAGTAATACATTTTCTTGTGCAGTGGAATCTTCTTGAAATAGGATAAGATCCACCAAAAATTTAAGCCACTCGAATAATAAGGAGAAAACTCAGCAGCTGAAAGCCACGAGAATGGGTTCCGGACCTTAATTGATAGGAAATAATATTAGAACTACAACTGCCGATGAGTCTATACTTACATTCGATCCCGAATTGAAAGCATATATTCCCTCTATCCCACTAAAAAACCCATTGTTCTTGGCATTTTTCTTTTGCAATATTTGTCCTATATTCTTTACTTCAAACGTGAACCCTGTCCACTTTGAAGCGGGATGGACAGTGAGAGTGAAAAACCACGTACTACTATTAAAGATAAACCATTTTTCGAGTATTGAGGCGGCTTTTTTTGCGTACGTTAGAACACGCCAAAAGCCACGCGACAGAGGGAGTAAAGAAAAGCACAAAAAGCAGATAACTCAAGAATTTGGAAACTCCAAATCGAAATCACGGCGATCCTCAATCATACAAAATGCGCTCCAACGCTCACATGAACAGCAATACTAACTAACAAAACTTACCACTACTCATCGATGCAACACGGCAACCGTGTTATCGAATAGCCATTATCGAATAACCACATCGCAAACCCTAAACCCTAAACCCTAATTTCTGACCGGGAACGTAAAGAGATGCAATCCGAGTCCGTCATGCACAGAGTTGTAACCAACGAAGTGTAGAAATACTCCAGACCTAAACTATCGAAGTGGACAGGTATTTGTTAGAAGAAGGAAAAGACAGAGTGCCACTCATTCATACCCGAGCAAATCATAGCAGTCGTCTTCTTCGCAGTAGATTGCAGTGGCAGGGACCAGGAACTGCGACAGCATCGCAACTGTGACAAGCCAAAAAGCGGCGCCTCGCCATCGCGCAGCCATGGCGGAGAGAGAACAATGAGGGTGTCAAAGAGTTGGCCACAGTAGTTGGCTATGGCGCGGGCCATCGACAATCGTGCGACGAGTGAGGACGATGATGGTTGACCTAAGTACTTTCATCACTTCCAGTCAAATGTTGACTTTCTACGCAGGCCAAGGTTGACTTTCTAGTGAAGTCAATACACCTCAAATGGAATCAATTCTGCATTACCATAGTACATGCTCAAAAAGATGCATTCTTAATAGAATATACATAAAAAGAAATGCATTCTTAGTCTTGATAATAGAGTTAACCGAAAAGAGTGTCTCAAAGTGAAAACACACTTCATAATCACCTTCAACTCATTTTCAGTTCAAAAAAACGGCAAAACTTGTCTATGGTGAGTTGGAGAATAATCTAAAGCAAGACCATGCGCCACCATGGGGCGTAGAACTCATGACCTCCCCAATGCTAGAGGAGAGTTCCCATCCGCTCCCTCAAGCCAAGTGTCTCGACCATGGGGACTATTCATGAACAATGGTTGTCAGAAAATTTATTTATAGAGAGGAGACTCCAACTCCTCTTCAACTCCCCTTCTATTTTCGGTTAACTCAAATTGATGACAATGAATTTAATTATGTTCAAAGTTTTTAACCCCTAAATGCTACAGGTTTTGGGCAACACTCAAATGTATTATAAAATGGGGTTTCTTTATCTTTTTTGAGCATCAAGTCTGAGTAGTGTATGTAAGCCACCTTACTATGAGACATTTGTAATACGATTGAATTTGAAATAAAATGATGCCTAAATATTTTTCAAATGAATTTACAAGAAAAAACTTTGAAAATTCACTAAAATTACAATTTTAATACTCTCATCTTGTAATTCATTATGATTGGTTGAAATCATTATGCTTCCAGAGTGGTAAAGTTGTTCACTTGAGTTTTATTATGGCTCGATAGAAGTGTCTTGAGATATCTTTGTAAGCAATCAAAAAATAAAATTATTTGAAATATTGCACATTATGCAAAAGATGATTCAATGTTGTACAGTACATTATGCACTTTTGGTTAATCATTCCAAAATTCATAAGGTAGTGAGTATTTTTTTTTATTTCATATACTTAAAACGATAATCTCTTTTTAAATCAAATTTAAACATATTTTGACACTATTATTTAATTCAACCATATTGATGTAATGGAAAAGTCATCAGCTACAATTTTAATTTGTATGTCAGCTTCAAATAATAGATTTAGTGCACATTCAACAACTCAAAACTTTGGAATTTTTTCTGTCGAAATGAAAGCTCACTGGAATGAAAGGACCTAGTAAATTCAATTTCAACTTTTTTCCTAATCAAACTTCACTTACATGAAGGTAACTACGGTTTAAAATAACCCCTAAGTGCCGAAGCGTTCGTTTTTTGAACGATGTACACATTTTATTCAATTTTTCTCATCCGTCATTGACTTTTTGCACCGTGGATTTTTTACTATAGATTTGATGGGAAGTTAGCTTCATGCATGTGTGATCCGATAAGAAAGGGGACGATTTGTGAAATTTTTATGCCTCATTTCATGTTGCAATGATTCACCAAAAAATTCTTAAATCTTAGTTCAAAAGTGTTCAACATTGCTCTTTAAAAAGTCAACTCATAGAAACAAGCAACCAAAAAATCTTTAAAAATCACAACACTTAGAGTATTACATTTCAACCCACCATAACAAATTTCATCTACAAATTGTCAATATTTTGTTCGTAATTGAATTACAAAATAATTTTGAATTTTAAGTTTCAAAATTTATACAAAAATATTGGTAATAGCAATCATAGATCTAACTGCATGGATAAACCTAAAATTCATTATGTACAACTTTTATTCATACATCAAGTTCAAAATATCCCTCTTAGTTGCATTTTATAATGCATCTTTGTAAAATTGCCCAATCTGGAGAGGGCTTTGGGCATTTAGGGATTAATGCTCAAATTTATTTTTTCTCCTTGTTATTAAAGTAAGAGCTTTTGGGCCTGAATAGTCTATTGTCTAGATTCATTTTTTACATTCATGTTCAAAATTTTACACAGTTTTCATGCATTACAAGCATTTTGAAGCCTCCAAAAGGCTGCTGAAATTGCCATGCAAATAAATAAATTATAATTTATAATTTATAATTTACAAAAATCTGACATGGCCGAGTAGGATTGGAATTTTCTATTTTTAAAAATGTATTATGTATGATTTATTTATATTTTAATTAAGTTTTTTACATGGCAGGTTGGCTGATGTTGCGAGGCCTGAATTTGTTCAAATGTCTTTTCATGTTCATGACTTTTCATACAAAATAATGATTCAAAGATTGAGGACATAGTAATAAACACACATAGTGATGATGAACACCTACATACAAAATGGCATAATGGTAACACAGGAAGAGATATATTCATCCATTTGAAAGTGTCAATAAAACCAAAAAGATACTGATCTGAAGGACTAAAAGTTGCCAGGAGATCATTGAGTGTTACAGATTTTAAAGCTTTACTTTGGAATTCTAAGAACGTTGTTACCAGGGATGAATAATTCAGGGACGCATTGGCCGTAAGCTGGTTGAAGAACCACAGCTAGTATGTTCTAGATTTTTGTAACCATTGTCTTACAAATGCATAGTCAGTCATCGTCACCGCTTCAAGTGAGTTGTATGAAACATTCGAAGGTTACGTCTACACATTCTTTCGTTGCCAGTTCTCATCGATAGCAGAAAAATGCCGGGTGACGGGCAAGAACTTTGGCAAAAATTAGTCTAGGCCCAAGGGCTTACTTGAAAATAACAGCCTGAGGACATGGAATGTGCTGCAACAGGTTCAAGGGCCTAATAGGACGTTGACTACAGGTAATCTTCAATCCCTATGTCACGAAGTGCAGCTGAAGCAACGTCTTTGCAGATCTCATGAGTATCTTTAGCTCTCCGCAACAACGGCTCCAGACCCTTCTCAAGACTAATAGGCCTGCAGCACAACAATAGCACAGAAACTTCACGATCATAAATCCTTCCTAAAAACTGTATCATAAGATGATTATTACTCAAATCGAAGCTACAATATTTTAACTTCGTATGAATCTGTGTACTGCACATCATGTGGCTTAGTCTACGATATCTACATATTCCGTACTTTTTTCTTTCTACAGAAGAAATAGTGTTTCATTACAAAAGGCATCCTTGTTCAGGACTTACAGTGTCATCAACATAAAAGCTACACAGAATGACTCGCTGAGTCTTCAGACAAAGATCTCCGAGGTATCAGGACTTCAACTACCAGAAAGGATCTCAACCCAAGACATCATAACATTCTTTACCAGGCTTGAAATGTCCCTTGCTTATGGCAAATACGTCTGCAATTATGCCTGTATTTGCAACTTTACCTTAGGGCACACTTGCTAGGTTGGAGAAGGAGAGCCTCAACCAATCAACAAGTGGGCACAGCATGGGGCCGTGCATCCCTAAACTTAGGAAGGGTCATCTTGATGTCAAAATGACATCAAAATGACATCAAAATGACATATGTCACGGTGATGTAGGGATTAGTGCCATTCTGTTGTCAAAATGATGAAAACTTAACATGAAAATCATACGTGTTAACCTTACATTAGAATGACGTATACCACATGGATGTGAAGCTTACATCAAATTGACATCAAAGTGACATCAAAATGGCACTAATCCCTACATCACCGTGGCATATGTCATTTTGATGTCATTTTGACATCAAGATGACCCTTCCTAAGTTTAGTGATGTGGGGAGTGAGGAATTGGCCAAGCCTCTCCTGGTCCAGCCCTGGCTAAGTGTGTCCTCAGCGTGTGGATGCGTGAAAGGGAAGGTATCTGGAAGGGGTCTCGGAAGATAGCTTGACATGTGTTATTTTTCACATTTATTCTCCCACGTGCATCAAATTTCAAAAGGGACCCTACTTGTATTGGTAAAGATTGCTACGGTTTGAAGAGTACCGGTATACCTCATCAGGACACAACCTCAATATGCACATTTGCCTGTTCCAGCAGTTCGTACCTGTTCTCTGGGTTTCGAACATTTAGGTTGCGAACCATCTGACAAGCTTGCCGAAGCATGTAAGGGGCGTTGGGATGAGTCTCCATCACCTCTGCTGCAACATCAAGAGCCCCAGCTTCAACTGCTTTGGTCACGTGTTGTGGTGAGCGGAGAGTCAATGTAGCTATCGCTGCAAAACCCTGCAACCAAAGCACTGAGTCACCAATTGAGCATAGTAATCTGCGTAACTATCCAGACAAGGTGGTAGTCAAACTCTTCCCTCCCATCAAACAGTGATGCAATAGTGATGTCCTTTTCACCTCTTGGAGCACTGATGGATGCTCATTGTAGCACTTCATGAGCTGGAATATTTTTTGCAGGCCACCACTTTTCACGATTGCCTCCTTGTTTGCATCACTGCCTGCAAGCTGCAACCCTCATTCCAGGAAAAAGGACGACCATGAGATACAGCACAACCATGTTTATAACTGCCGATTGCCAAAACAGGTTGCTAACCAGGTTGATAGCATGCTTCAATTAATTAGTACTGCCCAATACTAATGAACTAAAAGCAGATAAGGAACATTTTAATGATAAAAAAACACAATGGAGTGCAGTTTTGATCCGTTTTGCAGAGAAACAACCAACCTGAGACAAGAGTGCACAAGAAGTGCGTCCCACAATCTTATTGGGATATTTACAGGCATAGTCCAAAAAATTAAGGACCATATCAAGACCACCTTCCTCAGCAAAATCCCTGCATATTTCATCCTGGAAACAACCGTGCTACCGTAAGCAAAGCATCTTCTCATAACAATATACCAGCTGGTCATTAAGTCTCAACAACTACACAACCCGTCTTTCCCGGATCGTTTTGAAGGCACCAAAGGTAGCAATTTTACTACAGTTCTGTAATACAACGAGAAGTTGGAGGTGGGGGCAGCTTACGTTGACAGCCAAGCTCTTGAGAGTAAGACAAAGAGAAGGCAGAATTGGGAGGGCCTTGGATCTCTGTGGAAGAATCTCAATAAAGGCATCCATTGCCCCAGCTTTGGCAATCTTCATAGCATTCTTGAAGGCCTGTGTCAGGACAAACATATCTCTGATTATGCATGCACTAGATGACTTTCACAAACCACCCCCATGGAAGGGTCAATAGCATATCAATACTGACTGACTACAGCTCAGAAGAACATTAAGGAAGCAACCCATCAGAATTACATTGGAAGCGGCAGGTCGATCGTCGTCTGCCACAGTCAATGACCGAATTGCTTCACAAGCAGCTTGAAGTGCAGCACCATCCGATCCCATTTCCTCTGCATGGTTTTTGAGGTATTTTACAAGTGCCTCATCTGCCCCCAGATCCATAAAAGTGTTTTTCAAAGTTTCGTTCTTGGCTGCAGCCAAGGCCAAAGCGTTCGCTGCTATGCAAGACAACTCGCGATTCATAGGTTCATAGAGTTCCTGCAAACCTAACACTAATTAAAACCTCAGCATCCACTACATACTCACGTATGTAGGTCACAGATCCCTACTTCAGAAACTTCTGCTTCAAAATTGAACGACCAAAGTCAACATAATCCTCTAGGAGGTCAAAGGCCAACAAAGGAAGTGTTGTACTCACAATATTCTCCATGGCTAAAGCTTCCAGAACAACCTGGGGCCCATTTGCTTTCAGAAACGCTTCTTTACCTGGTTCTTCTGAAGGGGTGTCCTAGGAAGAAAACCAGCAGACAGTGAGCAGAAGAAACAAGGGCCACAAGCATTGTAGATGCTCACCCAGAGACATGATGGTCAAGAGAAATAGATAGAAAGCAAGTGCCTTGAAAAAACCATCCTTTGCAAGCAATGTTCTCTAAATCGTGCTAGGCATCCCCAAAGACTGGCAGAAGGATTCACAAAGAGTGAGGCCTTACAGCTACCAAATTTGTGGTAGCAAACATTAATGACTACGGTATTGACCACCATGAGATTTATGGCCAAAATGTGTCGGACAGAAGGACTGACATGAGAACCTTGGAATCACCTGCGATAAGGCTGTGGAGAACTTTAAAGGCAAGGCTTCCCCAAGACATTCTATACGTCTGCAGGGCATAGTAGGCCTGTATGCTTGCTTCAACACCCCCGTACTTCACAGCAATCTGACAATTTTCTGGTTCAGTTTTATTGCACAATTTTGCAACCTTTTCCAACGCCTCAACAGCTGCCTCAAAGAGTGTTTCAACTCTTTTAGGTTCTGCATACCCACATGTATATCAGGTCAAATCAAGATCCAAGTCACCAAGAACACTGTATAACACATTAAAGACAAACAACCTCACACATTAAAAAATCAACATCTTAGAGAACTACACAGGGGAGTATCTTCCAAGACAAACTCCACTATTCAACGTTAATTAAATAGCAGCCCTTTGAACACGTCCCTTTAAGCTGATGCAAAATATGTCTTCGTGGTCCAAACAACAGCTGACTTCACACACATTATTTATTACCCCGGTTCTTTTGGACCACACTGTCTCGACCTAATTCGAAGTCGGATAATTATGCATGAGCGGTATGCAGAGTTTCATTTAGGAAGATCTAAAGATGCATATTTGGAGGAAAATATGCAAAAAGTGAATCCTCATGATGCAGCAAAATTTTCAGTGCTTCTGATGCCCCAGGAGTTCGCTCTGAACATTCACTCATGTAAACTACTGTCAAAGTCACCTGTTTGTTTGTCTTCCCAGTTGATGTAGCTTCCATCTTCCAATCGTAGAAGGAGCAGACTCTTGTCCAGTTCCTTCAAAGCTCCTACTACAGGATGCACATAGTCGGCCTTTCCAATGTTGCTTCCATCAGTAACAATACCTGGAATAAACACAGAAATATTCCAATTGTTAGTTGAGCTAACGGCAAGCACCATCACGTAATGGGCATTGAAGATACAAAACACTGATGAGTCATGTTCAGATTAGAAGGACCACTAGTTTTGGGCATATGGAATTTGAAAGCTGGTCCTCCTAGTCCGCACGAGACATGGTCAAAACTAAAAATCTTGCCTGCGGTGGCCACAGGAGGCTCAATCTCCTCCCAGTCATCATCATATTTAGTCATCATATTAAACTGATACTGAACATCCATGGAATCACTTTGAGCCGTTGGAGGCTCAAGTTGTTCTGGGTTGCCAGGCTCAGCCACAAGACGCTCCAAATTATGATCTTTAGCAACTGCATTGTCAACTTCAACTAAATTCTCTTCTGTTTCCACAAGGGACTCAACATCGTCCAGTTTGTTATCATTGACTGCTACTGAAGGCTGCTCAATCTCAGCTTCTGAGAGGGGAAGCTCAATATCCTTATGAGCATCGCTAGAAAGGGGAAGCTCAGCATTTGCAATATTATCATCCTTAGCTAATAGGGGCTCAACATCGTCCAGATTATTATCATTGACTGCTACGGAGAGAGAAGGCTCAAAGTCCTCCTGATCATCGCTAGACAATGGAAGTTCGGCATTTGCCATATTATCATCCTTAGCTAGTAGGGGCTCAACAACAACCTCAACCATCTTATCATCCTCAGTCTGTGGAGACTCAATATCCGTTATATCAGTTTGAGCCTCAAGAGAAGGCTCAAGTTCCTTCGAGTACACAGGCTTCGGAAGCTCACCTTCCTCCATACTATATCTGAAATCAATCGCTTCAAAGAATGATGACATCTGGTTTTACAATCGGGTACTACAATGGAACGATTGCTCTGAGCGGTTACGGACGTTCAGATCTGCCCCAGGAATAACATTCAAATTGCTTATAAAGTCGACTGATAAGCTTGAGGTTCAATTACACATAAAAGCTTGGTACCAGAAATGGTAGGTACGTATTATCAAGAACATAGAGCGCAAGATATCAATAAAGCTTTTTCGTGCCCATCGTCAATTGCTCCTTCGATGGCATTGCTTTAGAAGACAAGACATTCCAGATTACACTCCATCGCAGCAACTGATTCCACATCAAGGTAGAGGTACCTAATTGCTACGCGTACCTAAATGCAACAACTGAAAGCCTTGCACGATGAGTACACATTATTGATTTTGAGAATGTACACCATCATGTCGATTTTAGGTCATCTATCAATAAAAACTTTGAACCTTTGAACTTCTATCCAAATAAGGTATACTTTGGTGCATTGGAACTATGAAACTATAATCAATGCTTTAAGTGTAGAGATACCTATTTGAAACACGTACCCTAAATGTTACACCCTAAAATCTCGTGCAATGAGTATATATGAGCTTTGAGACTGTCCACCACCTTAACAAAAGAACTCAAGACAATTTTAACCCCTAAGCGTCTAAAACGCCCAATATGGCCATCTGCATCACTGAACTTTGCAACGGTGGCATTTTCTCATTTTACCTCGGTTTTCTGATTGCGATACATCATTTTAAAGCTCTTGTTCTATACTACAAGATCGACAATGTCGATCGTGTCAAACTGAAGTTATTTTCGAACAAACAGATGATTTGCAGCAGGGGGTCCAAGTTTCCTACACTACAGAAAATACACAGTGGACGCTTAAGGGTTAAGTCGTCTACTATTAAAATTTTGAATCTTTACAACTTTCGCGTACAATATCCAAATAATGCATTTTTTGGTGCATTGGAATCCTCCTTGATTTGCTAACAAAATAATATTAAAAAAGTAATAATTGGCGTTTACAGTGTCGCTTTCAGGTGTTTTGATTTATCTTAAGACCCTATCACCACAAGAAGCAAGGCACAGCACCATTTGAGCTGCAAGATGGGGCGTTGGAAAAGCAGATCCGCCATTGTTAGTAAGGGCACCATACCTGCGAGATCGGCACCCTGGATTTGGAACGTCTGGACGGCATCTTGGACAGCCTCCGCCAAGTCCATGTCGAAATCTTCCATGCTCTCCTTGACGGCCGCATCGAAGGCATCCTGTGAGATGGCAATGGCCGGCTTCGGCTTCGTCTTCATTGTGGAGGGCGCCATCGCCTAACAACGTTGCCGGAATCGAAACCCTAATCAGGCGGGTTGTGAAACCTCCGATGATCTCCTCGTCAAGCAATACTACGTCCCTTCAACCCTAATGATCTGCCCTTGCTGCCTCTTCTCATTCCCGGTCCTAACTTCCTTAACGACTTTGGAGGGTCACACCAAAAAAATTAGTCTAAAAAATAGATACTGGTATAAATAATTTTGTTTTTTCAATACTCATAAAGTTGTTTAGCTCTTGTAAGCTATACCTAGGAATAAGAATCGTTGCACGAGAATCACTGTAGTGGATTCTAAAATATTGGACATGCCATATAATTCTTTACGTAAAGAATGATGGTGGAGAGTTGGAAGTCTACAACACCCCGCCTCAAAAATCACATGTTCTGAATTTTTTATCTTCCATGCAGTGAGAGCAAAAAGGTGAACCTTTGCAAGGGCTAAAGAATCTTATGTTTTTGGATAAACGTACTTTTTTTTTTAACATTTGTAGAATATGACATTTGTTAAAATGAATTTTTTCAAAAAAGTAAAATTAATTGACCATCAAATAAATAGATAGATAAGAAGTTTGGTCCTCTTTTGAGATCGGCGTGAATGAAGTGTTTGTTTGACCTACCGATGGTCCAATCTCCATTAGACAAAGGACTAGTGGAATTGACCATCTCAAATACTATGTAGGTTGCAAATGGAATAATTGTCTCATCCAGATTGTATAGTTTTAGAGATATATGCAATAATGAATGATTATCAATATTTAAAAAAATGAATTTAACCCCTAAACGTCCCATAGGGATAGTAGATACATTGCCATATAATTGGCATTTGCTACCAACAAGAAGTTCTAAATTGGGATCCTAATAGCTCACCATAACTACATTGATCTAAATTCCAACTTCACTTTTGACCTCAAATCCATTTATGGTGTAGATCCATTCCAAAATACAATAAAAATACAATGTATTCTACTTGCTTTAAAAGCATGTTCTAACGGATTAAACAATCGAAAAAACCTTCATTCTTCCAGTGATAGTACGATATAGTGTAACAACTTTTCTACTAGAGGATGTTAGAATTTTCACAAATTACATTGAAGAATAGAGTATTTGTACAAAAGAAATTAAAAATATATGAAATCCATAGCATAATAGAGCAGTCCAATGGAGCACCTTTTTGAAAACCGGATCAAAAGAGAATCTTTACTTAGATCCACTATTTTAAGTAATGAAGGAATGCCATTTGTATTCTATGAATTTTAGAACTACCGTGTCAGTGCCAATTAAAATTAGTTTTCTAATTGTAACTAGATTGTGGTCCAATTGCAAAAGGGTGTTGGCTCCCATTGCTCTATCATGCTATGTCTATATCAAAGAATTTTAGAATCATTTTTCATCTTAGATTGAGAAGCACTTTTACATTGAAATCTTTGAAATTTAGGGTGAATTACTACAACATGAAATGAGGCATAAAAGTTTCACAAATCATCCCCTTTCTAATCGGATCACACATTCATAAAGCTAACTTTCTTTAGAATCTAGAGTAAAAAATCCATACTACAAAAATTGCATGACGGATGAGATAACATGGATGAAATCTGTACATTGTCCAAAAAAATGACGCCCAGGGCCCTCGGCAGTTAGGGGTTAAGGGCACGTGTTTCAGTGTGATGTTCGCGATCTGTTGTTGTGCAATGGAAATAAAACATTCATTTGTTTGAAAAAGATAAATAATTTGTAGTTACGACATTCATGTGCCACAACATAGTGGAGGGATGAGAGGGAGGGGGCAAAGTCATTCAGAAGATGACAGACGGCTAAGAGGGCAGGCGGGAGGGGCAAACGGGAAGGGCAGACGGGTTGAGGCAGTCGGAATGGGGCTGTTGGATTGGAGCCGTTGGATTGGGGCAAATGGCATGAGAGTGGGCAGTCGAGATGATGCAGATGGATCGGGACCGTTGGATTGGAGCAGACGGCAGGAGAGGGGGGCAGTCGGGACGGGGCAGACGGGAGGCTCGGGGGGGTCAATGTGTTAAAAAGTTAAGGATATAGGTGCGAACAACCACTATTTTATAGGGGGTATCACTTTTCTTTTTTTCTTTTTTTTTCACATGCTATCAATATGTAATTTTCTACTTTGGATTAATAGAAAAGGGGCTTGCATTACTTATAATTCCAAATTGATATGAATAAATGATATGGTAATTTAGATTTAAAAAAAAATCTACTACAGTTTTTGTCCTACATCAGATTATGAACACATACATGAAATCAAACAATGTAGGTTAAAGTGTAAATGATATAAAAGAGCAATTTGTATAGATCACGTAAAAACGATACAAACCTTTAGTATGAAATCAGTCATATTATGAAACACAATATACAAAGTATTTGTGCACAATCATAGTAGTATGAAATAGAATGTTCTCATTGTGTTTACAAACACAATGAATGAAACTAAATGTGCATATCATGGAGACATTGAAAAATAAAGATAAAACCGCGGCTACTTGAATAACCTGCAACGCTCAAGTAGTTTTTGACACAAATTCATCTAGCACCTGCCGATCAGTCTCTTGTAGGGTGTAAACGTTGCTATTAGATTTGAATGACAGTGCAATGATGCAAATCACGCTTTCAATGTCAATCCATTAGGTGTCAGTCACATCGTACTTGTATTTGTTCCTCCCTGGCACTGATTTGAACGAATTCAACATTATTTGAATGGACGGTGAAGAACTTCCCTTCTTACCTGCTGAGGTGTGAGCCATAAGGTTGACAGGGTTTCTACACAATCCCCACGTTTTTCCAACCCTCCTTCGCATTTTTTGCACTCGGCCCAGCCACCAAGTGCCAATGTCCGGGCCAGCGGTCACAGCAACAGGGTGTCCCACGTGAGCACTGTTGTGGTTCCTCTTCTGTGCTGCTTTCACTCCGGAACTCTGGCCTAAAGTTAGTGATTGCATGAACAGCACACCGCAGTCACTTCCAAGTCCAAGGAAAGCGGTTGTTGTCGAATTTGCGGCAGAAAGGTAATCCTCTGCATTGTTGAAGTAGATAGAGTTCTTGATGCGAGTCAAGCGGTCCTTGGACGAGAAGGGATTTCCATTCAATTCACCTACTAATGTTGATTTGTAAATGGCCCTGCCCTTGTACTCCACCACCGGCTCTATTTTCTGTACAGGGTTCTGCCCAGATGGAGGCATTGGTGGGCTCGGCTCAGCTGAATCTAGCATTTGCGAGATTGCATCCCTGCATTCCTCCTCAGCAAGTCTTAAAATTTCTTCCATATCATCCAAAAAAGCGTCCACAATACTCATATCCATGTCAATGTCCACAGCACTCATATCCGGGTCTATGTTGGCATTGTCACCATCCACGGTCTCTTCTTCCAGCGGCAAAATTTCGGAGTCCCTCATGACCTCACCATCGCCATCTTCGCCGGGGACAGCTTTTTCGGGAGCTACATATGCCCAGTGCTTCGGATCCGCCCTCTCGACCGTCCAAGGCTGCAAGAACCACCGTTTATTTCTAGCATAAGAGGATGGAGCCATATTCAGCACCTTCAATTGGGCTTGGGCTGCCTTTAGACCTTCCTTCAACGCTCATACGAAGTCCTCATTTGTGGCAAGGGCGCTGTAATCTCCCAAATCTGTAGGGGACTGTCCTCGTTCTAGAGGATGCAAGTCAGCCCAGATGTTGCGCTGCTTGTTATGCGCTCTACCAAATTGCAGTCCATTGGGTCCGTATTCAATCGCAGCAAGCAGGTTCACTGTGTTAGCACAACCCACAAGCTCTTGGAAATCGTAAGCTCTCTCCATACCCTGCATCCCCCCGACCTTGCTAAAAAAAAATTCACACGAATTAGGTCGAGTGAGGTGCAGTAGAACTGGCAAGTGAGAGAATGCATCACGAAAATACCTTATCAATAAGACCACGAAACGGCAAGACAACTGCACATCAAGATAGCACTGGTTGCTCACAAAGCATTCCTGTAGCGTGAGATTCTTTGTATTTCTTCCTACACCGTAGTCACCATGGTGGAATCACAACTTCCATATATCCTAAAAAAGAATGAAACTTTGCTAGCAAGAACCA
Source organism: Pohlia nutans (assembly GCA_022496805.1). NCBI lineage: Eukaryota > Viridiplantae > Streptophyta > Bryopsida > Bryales > Mniaceae > Pohlia > Pohlia nutans. Next base: position 9,055,324 of record CM040092.1, on the reverse strand, counting down.
CCCTCTCCCTCAAAGTCAAAGACACGGAAAGGAAAATGTCGATATAATCAGCACATATAGACAAGTACAGCTCAGTCCCCAAAGTTTTCTCCTGATGTGCGTCCCTACAAGTTTTGAGTTCCTGCAAGCAAGTCCTTGCCTTCTTTGCACAAATGCATTGTGCACTAGCCCAATTCTGTCTGTCTGTTTGGTCCACATCTTCCTTTCTAAGACCATGTTGATCAATACCAAACTTTTGATAAACCTGACCAAGATGATCTAGGTAACAGACATCAGCCCCTAGCTGAAGGTTCTTTACAACACTGTCAAGTGGGTTGATCAATTTCTTTCCGTTATGGATGAAATCTTGATCATGCAAGCCTTTAATTTTTTTCTCTCCAAACCATTCACAAGATAAAGACCAGCCTTCCCATGGAATTTCATACCTGAATCCTACCTTGCTGCAGTAGTCTTCAACCATCAGTTGCCTTCTCCTAGAGTCGCCATCTGAAGAATGCCCTATAATAGGTCCAACAATCGGCCCACAATTGTCTTGCCAAAGCGTGTCAATAGTCTCCCACTGATTTCTCACCCAACTGGAATTAAATCGATTGCAAGTGCAGGACACAGCAAGGACAAGTCTGGGCAACTTATCATGCAAAGGATTGACCATGATGACCCGAGCAAAACTTCCCTTGACATTCATCTGGAAAGAATCAACTATGGATAAATATCCACTCTCACCATTCCCTACTTGCGGTCTGAAAGTAGAGATGCACACATGATTCTCCTTTTCTCCACAAAAGCCCACCAATCCATCTGACCGAGCGTCCCAAGAAATACGGGACTTAACTTTCGTCTCGTCTTCAGCCAAGATGATTGGGACTGGTCCTACCACTCCGTGACTTGCTTTGGCCTCCTTGTAAATGTCAGCCACAGCAGCAAACAACGAAGAATGTTCCCCGACAATGAATTGAACCCCTTTCTTGTTTTCCCGCTTGGTACAATCATATGACGGTCCACCAAAATTCAAAACAAACAAATCACACATTTGCCTGCCATCATAGCTTGTGCAAATGATTTTGAATTTTTTGAGAATCTATGACCCTACCTCACACGATTCAAGTTTGTGGCAACATCCCTGAGGAAGTCCCACAAAGTTGGCTTTCCCCCAAAGGCGTTGGTTCTGTGAGCCGCCGAAATATTGTTACAAAAAGAGAGAACATCCTTTCTATTAAAGCTTTCTACGGCACTAAGTTTCAGACAGCGGTGACTTACTTTCAATTGCGCGACCCTAGCCTTCATGAGGCAGTGCCTAGCCTTTTCCTCACGATATTTCCTCGCTGATGTCCTAGACTGTGCGGCCACCTCAGTGCATTGCAGGTAGTCTATCCTTCTTCCAGACTGTATATCCCTGCACCCGCGCTTAACAAGAGCATGACCTTCCCTAAGCACCCTAAGTTTGAAATTAGTGGCCTGCTCAATTTCTATGCAACAAGAACAAGTGAAATCCGTGAAAGGTTCTCCTGTGCCACTCAGACGTTTACACTGTACATGTACCTCTCACAACGACAGTCTTGCCTTTGAATACAAAATTTGAAGTTGTGTTGGGCTCCACTATCCACAATAATCTAGGCTTTGGATCATTGAGCAATGAATCCACTCTATAGCACTTCCCAGCATACTCAGTGACAATATAGAGTCTGAGTGCATACCTGACGGAGATTCGCCTGTAGTTACGGAATCTGTACTGCCCGAACTGCTGAACCAAGAATGCAGGTCCCGTTGATTTCCAATTGTTGATCTCGACCTTGCGCTAGGTCTCCCCCGCTTTCCGGAGCTCAGTGCACATGATGTCTTCGAAGAACTGTTTGCCCTTGCCAAATCTTCACAACACTTGGTATGAAGGAGCCCATGGACATGATTCTCTAAATTAGCTCTGAAATTTCCCTTCTGTGGGCACAGGTACATTAGTTCTCCGTCGATTTTGTAGCGCACCTTGAACCAAAAGGACTTCAACTGAGAAACCCCCACATCTCCCACTACTACAAACGGAGGATCATCTTCCGAGATGGAGTCATTCACGCTTTGAAGAATGCTGACACCTTCCTCCACAAGACGCCTGTGATCTGCTGGTGTCAAAATTATGGGTTTGTTGGAGTTGCCCTCCTTCGGGTGATCGTTGTACAAGATCTTCCTCTTCCAATACCACTGCGTGATGTGAAGAGCGGAATGCAAGTGAGACTTCTTGAAATTTGCAAATAGGTTTTGTATGGCAGTCCGGGAGTGATCACGGCATGTACCCCCGATTTCTCTCTTGCACTCCCCGCAAAGTATCTTCACAACTGCCACGCCATGGTGGTCGTACGTCTTGAGGTTCCACACGTGATCAGCGAAATCCATAGACTCCAACTCCCTTCTCAGCTTCTCAGCACCCCGCTTGTAATTCTCAAGCACGTCAGCAGATAAGAGTGTCGATTGTAGCAAAGTCTCTTCCTCTTCATGAACTTCAATTAGATTCTGTTGTACGCCAACTTCTGCCTCTTCCAACGTCGGGGCAACACCGCAGTGCAAGATGTCCGCAACACACAGTTGGACAGCTTCAGCAACTCTAATTTCTACCTGGGGCTCCGCTGCAAAGTCACCGCTCCCCACTTCATCCGGCGTTTGAAGATGACACCGCTTATGAAGTCCACCTTCGTCCTCCAACGCAGGAATGACATAGACACTGTCTGTCACAGGATTCATGGCCTCAAACCTCTTGAGGATTCGACATTCATCTTGGAAGTCCCAGAAAAGGAAAGGCCACTCCACGCATCTACCGTTCTCCAGGCGCGTACGCAAATCAGAATAAGTGTCGCCCGTTTGGCAAAAAATAGGACTCAATAGCTCCGGCCGCGAAACATCATCTTCCACCGAGTACAACCTAATCTTGAAATTCATCGCCATCTTTCACGCCAAAAACCCTACCTTCAACACATAAAATCTTTCGTTACACCCTAAAACAACTCTCATGTCAAGGCAAGGATTATCCCACTCCTGCCTCTGACCTCCAGGCCTCACTTTCTCTCTCTGCCTTGATCCTCCTCGGTAGGATCGAGCACACTTAAACCCTAAAACCGCCTTGTTGACAAAGAGCTAGCACTCACAAGTCCGAGCAAAATGAAAACTTTAAGAAACCCAGCCGTCACTCTAAACCCTAGAGTATTCAAACCAGATTGGAATAAGCCATTTCCTACCAATGCCCTAAATTCTAAAAACCAACGGTCAAACCAGTAAGGTATGTGTTGTAAGAGTACTGCAAGCTACAAAATTATATGCTGTAAGAGCCAATGTAAGAGTAGAGAAAGCCACTAGAGGTATCGTAGCCTAAAAGGAGCAAAATAAATAAATTAAATTTAAAAAAAAAGGGAACAAACTTGCAGAACATGGAGTCGAGATGTATCTAGCTAGGGGACGAGTCAAGGAGTCATGCCAACACCAGGACACAACAAGTGGACAGAGCGTGATTAAGAACAGGACGCACTGCTCATTCCATCGAGCAGTCGCACGGATAGAGTTAGCGGAATCATCACACACTGACGCATCTTCATGAGCAGCAACACAAGAGGCAAACGAGCAATGGCAAACACACAGCAGCGGAGACTCACGTTAGGATGAGGACGAATACATGCAAATAACAGCATGGAGCAGATAGAAAATTATCACATGGAGTCGTCCATCTCTAATGCTTCGACTCGCCAATTCCGCCTCTCTTTCTTTCTTGCAATCAATCAAAGAACAGACCTAATGAAATGATTGCCGCGTTGTAAAGCGAATTGATACTCCAACGGCAGATTTAAAGACTCCGCAAGCTAATCGTCAGAGAACTAGAATCTTCAGAAATACTTCAAAGACTCTCCTTTCCCTCTCATGATTTGACTCGCTCGATCATTCCACCTCTCTCGCTCTCTCTTTCGCATTCAATCAATCAAAGAAAAAATAAATACCTAAAAAAATGAATGTCGCGTTGCAAAACGAATGGATTCTCCAATGGCAGCCTCGCCTTAGCTCGCAATTGAGGAAGACGACTGGGATCAAAATCCCCGAAGCCGCGAATTCGACACCTCCCGGGAGCTCCAAGAAGCGCGCCAAGCGAGAACGGCAATAGCAATGCAACGTCCATGAAGGCTACGAAGTGTAGCTCCGAACACAGCGATGGCGATGGCGATGACGATTGAAGAACGCAAATGGTCTCGTCCTCCACTAAAACCAGTCCCTGCGAGTTTTCGCTTTGATCGAAAGATACCTAGGTGATACTCCTATTATAACCTGTTTATGTTTATGTCTATGATCCAGAGATGGACGATTCCATGGAGAGGAAAAAGGGGAAAAAAAAACCCTAAAACAGGGAGGAAAAACATGCAGAGCAGGGAGTCGGAGAGCACCTAGGGAAAGAGACAGGCCGGCACTAGAACACAACAACAAGTGCACCGAGGGTGTTTACGAGCAGGACTCACTGCACATCCAAGAAGCAGGCGTACAGACAGAATAAGCAAAAGCATCTCACACTCTAAACCTCCGAGAGGAGCAGCGCCATCAGAGATCGATCAGCGGCAATACATACTGATGCAGGAACATCAACGACAACTCAGCACACATAGAGATACACCAAACGAGAGGAGATCGGATCGGCAAATACTTCAGTTCGAGGAGCCACCTCGAAGTACAAGCGCAACCAAACTTAGCCAGGAAAAGAGAGAGCAAGCCTCACGTCGCAACACATCGATTAGCTCCGAACAACACCCACGATCACGGAACAACATCAAGAGCAGCAACACAGCCAACGCAGCCAACACAACCAACACAACGACCAACGCAGCCAGGCAAGAACAGCAGGAACGCAGTCAGGAAAGAGCAGCGGCAACGTTCCCCAGGCCAAGAGCAACAACGGAAACCTAGATAAAACGACAGAAACACCAGACACGGAGGAACGAACGCAAAGACGAAGACTGCGTGGACTTAGGGTTAGCATAGGGTTACTGTTCAATAGAAGGCCCGGCCCTTGGCCACTCTCGGCCACTGGCCTACACCCGCGAGTAATTTGCATGTAACACAATAATAAAAGTTTATATTCTTTTACCCTGACCAATATGCCACTCACAATGTAGCATTTTCAGACTTTTGGCCAAAAATAATAATATAAAGGGGGGTATTTTAGGACTACTTCATTTTCTAATGGGACCTATTATTTCATACCCTACAGTACTTTAAAGACGTCCAATGCCATTTTTGATACCCTATATTACTCTAAGTCCATTTATAATTTTTTGCCCCCATGTTTTAAAAATACCCTATCATTTGTTCGCACGTATATTGCTACTCCAACCGCTCACTACCCCCCGAGGGAATATCCCACATCATTTCATTGGGGATGAAATGATGTGAGATATTCCACATCATTATGTTGGGGGAATGTTGGGGGAAGGAAGCAGTCGCTACTGAATGTTATGTCCTGTAGCGAAGCTGCTTGTTATTTTTCAAAATGTGATGCTCAGATAAATTGTCAAAAAAATTCCAGTGCTGAAGCAGACATGTCTGAAGTTTGAAACTATTGGAAAAGCGAGGACCGACCGTAACTTATAAATGCTTACCTTTCTGGTACATTATTTCTCAATGTCAATGTCCTGTAGGAATAGCCTATGGCTACATTATTTATTGGACGATGCGGACCTTGCTATTGAACTTCCATGAAGGGAAGTCACATCTGAAGGCTTATGATTCTCAATCATGTCAGTTGGGTCCCTGCTGAATTATTTACCGTAGATGGAAAATATTGGCAAATGAAAGGCACAGAATTCTAATGCACTTTAACCCCTAAATGCCTAGAGCCCTCTCCAAATTTGGCAGTTTTACAAAGATGCATTATGAAATGCAACCTAGAGGGATATTTTGAACTTGATATATGAATGAAAGTTGTACATTATGAATTTTAGATTCTATCCATACGGTTAGATCTATGATTTCTATTACTAATAATTTTGTATAAAATTTGAAACGTGAAATTCAAAATCATTTTGTAATTCAATTACGAATAAGATATTGACAATTTACGAATGAATTTTTTTGTGATTGGTTGAAATGTAATACTCCAAGTGTAGTGATTTTTGAAGATTTTTTGGTTGCTTAATTTTATGAGTTGAATTTTTTTAGAGCACTTTTACACTGAAATCTTCAAAATTTTGGGTGAATCACTACAACATGAAATGAGGCATAAAAATTTCACAAATCATCCCCTTTCTAATCGGATCACATATGCATGAAGCTAACTTCCCATAGAATCTACAGTAAAATTTCCACACTGCAAAAAGTGCATGACAGATGAGAAATTATGGATGAAATATGTACATCGTCCAAAAAATGGACGCTCAGGCAGTTAAGGGTTAACCCCTTAACCCTTAGACGCGCTTGCGTCCAGAATCTAGACGATGGATGATTCTGGACGCGTCCCTTCACCACGCAGGGGATGTTTTTCATCCATTCAATTTTTATTTAAATTCTTGTGCTAGTCAGTTACCATTTGTACGGTACGGATTTTCAAGATATGATATTGAGAGTTTTTGAAAAATAGCAAAAGTGGTTTATGTCCAGTTTCATTCTTAGTTCAAAAAGTGAGACCTTAAACATGATTTTCCATAATAAGAAGAATCAAATAGTGAAAACCATACCATCTTGTAGTACATGTTATTCCAATTTCATTACAATAATTTTTAATTTTTTAATGTTAATTATGGATTTTTAATTGAATTTCAAGAGAAAACCTTGCAAAATTAATTAAAAAATATTAATAATAAATATGATGAATCCGACTGTATAGATGTTATCTTCACATTGACATTTATAACTTTGCTTTGTACATCAACTCCATTTTAATTTTTTATCAAACATTTTATAACGAATCTTCGAAAACAGTGTTGAATCGGGACCTTAAAGGGTTAATGTCCTCACCCCTCTCCAAATTCAGCAGTTTTGAAAAAATGCATTATAAAATGCAATCACAAGGATATTTTGCACTTGCTGTATGAATAAAATCTGTACATTATAAATTTAAGATTCTATTCATATGGTTAGATTTGCGATTGCTATCACCAATATTTTTGTATAAGATTTGACAGTTGAAATTGAATTTTTTTTTTGTAATTTGATTACGTATAAGATATTGACAATTTGTATATGAAATTTGTTGTGATTGGTTGAAATGTAATACTCTAAGTGTATTGATTTTTGGAGATTTTTTGATTGCTTAATTTTATGGGCTGACTTTTTAAAGAGCACTTTTACACTAAAATATTTGAATTTCCAAATCCAACTATTCTTATATTCATTCAATATAATTTTGGATGCACTTCTAGAAGATAGTAATTTTGACTTCGAATTTTGTGGGAATTTAAAGTTACAATTTTATTTTTTTGATCGGTTTGCCGTGTGGACTTAGGATGCTCTACAAACCATCCTTCTAGAGCATATATAATAATTTAGTTAGTAGTATTTTATCTAATAGCCAAGATTATTTACTAAAGATAAATGTGAAAATTCAAAAAACATAGAGACAAAGAAGATTAAATGAAATTAAGAAGAAAGGATTTAAGAAGTATATAACAAAAAATTTGAAAGAGACAAAAAAGGTGGTGAGGTGCAAAATTCCTTATTTGTCTCCTTGTTTGTCCCCTATACACTATCCACAAAAAACACGGAGAGGTCTTGTGAAAATGACATCATGTACAATATCTACAAAAAGGACTAAGAAGTTAAGTCAGTAATGTCCAAATTTCAATACAATTGCATCAATAATCAGTCCGATGTTATCAATAATATCCAATTTTCACAACATTCAATAGCCTTCGTGCCCACTGCCTTTCCTTCATGCACTTTGCTCATCACCTTGAGCCTCCTCTTGTCCATAGCTACTGATGAAGTACTGTTGGGTATGGAATATTCCACACCATCTACTGTAGAGCCAAGGCAGAGACAGTGCATGCTACTGAATGCTATGTTACTATATCAATGACCTCTAGGAGCACAACTGTATCGATTTTGGCGCTAATGTGGACATTGTTTATCCCCAAGAGTTGCTCTTCGTGTGACTGAAGAGTGTTTTGTTATGTGAAAAAGTGTGCCTCTTGTAAATGAATGAGGAGTGGAACATGATCCATTCATTGCATTGACCCTGAAAGCTTCAGTTACCGGCAGAATCCGAACACCTGACGGATGAATTATGAGAAAGGAAGATCCCTCGTAAAGGAACTATCGACAATTTGACACGTAAGTAAAGAAGAACCTATCTTCTCCGAAGTTGCCGACCTCAAAGCACCCATAAATGGAAGTTACCAATCAATGGAGGAGTCAGCCAATTTTTTTGTGATGAGCCACACTCACCCCTGGAATATAGCCCGGTAAGGAAAAAATGCATAGCACCATCCATAAATACATATATGCTCATCTATTACAAGGGGTTTTTATCTAAATAGTGGTGATTTTAGTATTTTTTAAGACTACTTCATCCATCATCCACTGACTTCTTTGCCCATTTTTTTATTGTAAAAGTAAACTAACTACTCCCCAAATCAGGTAAGATTCTCGCGAAAATTAGTTTTGGCTGGGAGGAGTAGGAAGCCGGTGAATTTAGTAAACAGCCCTGTCAGATTATCGGGTACAGGACAGTACATCTGGTGGCCAGCTCCGCTAAAGACGCCGCTCCTCATTCACTCCTGTTACTCCCCACCTGCGAAAACCTCGCAATTGCGCACCGAAACGAGCTAGACCTCCCTCCACGCCCACTGATCCAACTTTCTAGCACTCCACAACTTCCTGAACACCTCACACAATCACAGTACCCAAGTCTCCTCTCTAGAACCATTTGATACTGCATTCTCAGTTTCGATTACTACCCGCACATGAATGCAAATGCCTGCAATCTAACCTCGACTATGTCTTCACTGCGGTTACGATCATGTTAGGATTACATGTTCTGTGTCGAACCAGGTTTGAAAATGTTCCCGTTATCAGTGCAGGAAAAGAATGCTAGGTTGGAGTGGAATCAAACTAGTCAGAGAAGCACGACGAAATTCTTGAAGCATTTGATTCTAAGTGAATGAGAATGAAACTCAGACATTTAATCATGTAGTCTCATCTTCTAGCTAGCTCCCTTTCATTAATCTTCTTATCATTTTGTAACGTGCAATGTGGTTTTGTATGTTCTAGCTTTCTCATGGGTTTTGCCTGGTGGAGCACCTAGTGTCTGGAGATTGATCGAGAGAATCGACAACTTACAGAGCTTTTTCAGGTTTAGGCCGAGTGTTAGAGAGGGGTCATGGTGAGTATTGGAGTGGAAGATGATGATGCTGCAGTAGTATTAGTACGAGGGAATGCGAGACCAGAGCGTCGGAGGAACGTTGCTAGCGTGCTGGTTGCCGTGCTGGTTGCAGTGGCGGTGGTGATGGTTCTCAAATTACAGTTCCTGGAGCAGGAGTTTGAGAATGTGCCGCGCCAGACACTGGTGGGAGTGAAAGCTTTTGACGCCGCGTGCAGAGCGACGCGGCACCGTGACTTCTGCATGCAAACGTTGCTGCCGAACCACCGCGCGCACTCCGCCACCCCCGACGGACTGACGGCCATCCTGATCGCCAGCGCTGCGCAGGGCGTCACGCAGACGCTCGGGGCCGTGCTCGCCAACCGCGGCGTCAACAGGATTGGATTCTCCGGTGAAAGGGTGTGTCACTCCACGCTGGTGTCGTCCGTCGAGCAGTTGGACGCCGCTCGCGATGCTTTGGATGCCCAGCTACTCAGAAAGTCCGACAGGTAACACCACAAGCCTAACCCGTAGTTCCTCATTCGTGAGAGTCTGGAAAGGGTCACTTCTCACTCACCGGGTCTGCCGCTGTGAACTATAAATGCTTGTTCTGACACAATGAGAAGTGGTGAGGTTTCACTCAAATATGGAATGAAAAACGACACCCCCTCTCTATAGTGTAAGACTTTCTAAAATAACATAAACACTAACATGTAGAATATTAAACTTTCACAAATCACAACGCCTACTTGCTTTCCTCTGTAGGGTTTTTGATCATGGCTTTAGGTTATTCTTGAGAGTCAATCATGACTTGTTTTGTTGAAAAGTACTTATGTTTGCTTTTCACCACGAGTGTATGATACTCAATTCTGGAATGGCAACTCTTGATGTATCCTGAATGGGTGAAAAAAAAATTGACACCAAGATTTTCATAGTTGGTTTACTGTGGGGAACCTATATGCGTTTGAATCCTTCAAACTTCAATTATTTTTCAAGCAGGTTGATCTATAAATATTACATGTTTTTTTTACTTTTAATAACATAGATGTGAAAAGTTACACTCGAAGATAATACACGAGGAATTGTGTGTGAGACACCTATGATTGTGTTTGGATACATGTAACCTTGTGTATAGTTTCTAGCTTGTCCCGCCAACAGTTTGCAAATATGCTTTTTATGTAGACCTGCCAGTCGGATTCACTGTGTGGGCGTGGCATGAACATATGGCTAGACCTTCTTTCAACGAAATCCAAACTCGCATTCGAGCAGCGGCAGAGTTTTACACCACCTGCATTGACGCGTTGGTGGCGACGGGAGCATTGGAGCCTCATACCGTGGACGCGGAGCAGCACGCGGCAAAGCTGCTGCACAATGCACTGGCTGCTGTCGCCGCGCTCTCACGCTTTGGTCCCGACCTGCTCTCCTGGCAACTTGTCAATGACGACAACATCACCACCGATGAGTCACGGCCATCATGGGTGAGCAGCTTGCAGGACAAGGGATTTGTTTTGAACGACACATCTCCAAATTGAATCGGAAAAAAATAATCTGGCAAAAAATGGCCAAAACCCATGAAGTTTTCACTAGAAAACTTCAAAATTAAAAAAAAATCTTGGATGAAATCACCAGATTGTGGATGAGAATAATACAAATGGATATATATATATATATATATATATATATATATATATATATATATATATATATATATATATATATATATATATATATATATATATATATATGTGATGTCTTCTAATGTGATATTTTCTATCCAATATGTGGATGAATGTTGAAATATGGAGCACCACTGTAACATTTTATATCGCTACTGATGAAAAATGGAAAAAAATGCCCTGCTGCAGGAGGAGATTCTCATGGACCATGATCCTCCAATCGATGTTCTCGTTGCCAAGGATGGCTCCGGCCAGTTCAAGTCGATTCAAGGCGCCATCGACGCGGCGCTACCGAGACTCAGGAATGCCAAGCGGTACGTGATTAAAATCAAAGCGGGTGTGTACAACGAGCAGGTAATTGTCCCCAAGACTGCAAGCAGCTTCATGTTGCTCGGCGAGGGCGCCGGGGTTTCGATCATCACGGGAAATCGTAGCGTCGCCACGAGGCCTGGCATGACCACGTTCTTCTCGCCAACTCTCAGTAAGCACATAATTCGTCGCATGCATTCTTTGTTGTCCTTTGATTTTTGATTTTTGATTTTTTTTTTTCCCCCAAAGTTTCATCGATTACAAAAATGAAAAGTACTCTCACTGTCCGGAACTAACTGTCCTAGTTTTGGGCGTGTTTTAACTTAAGGCTTCTTTTTGCCAGAAAAAGCTGTTTCAATACTCGAAAATGGACTATCTTTAACAATAGTATGTAGTTTTTATCACTCATTAGAGAAATTCACAAAGAAATTGGGTGAGCAATCCTGCTTTTGATACCCCATCCAGCCTTGTGGAGAGAAACGAAAAGTATTGAAGATTCCTCATTTTTTCTCAAATAGTCTGGAAATAGTGAGCTTAATTGACTGAGCCAGTACATGAATAGTGAGCTTGGACCTTCACATGCTTGGAATAGCAAGCTTCAGGCAATTCCCATGCGGTACACATGCTTTCAATGCCATCTCCATATGAAACTCAGTCACCTAACTTCAGTTTCCGAAAATAAATCTCATACAACATTTGTTTTTAGATCAAAACACAGTTTCTGTTTTTGGGATTCGCTGGGTCTTTACTGCCCAGAAACCAAAGTTTTTGCTACTTTACAAATTTCTCTATTGTTTGTCCCGTTAGAAGTAGACATGGCTCACATTTGAAGTATAAAACATAGGACAAATATTGCAAAAAAAAAAAAAACAATGCCAATAACCTTGACAATTATTTCTGGGCAGAGGGAGTATATAGCATCTCTCATGGGGTAGGGCTCAAAGCCACGACAAAATTTTGAGTTGAATTCAAGGGTGTGTAGAAGTGGATAGATTTTATTTTTTTTCTATTTTCGGGCAAAGGAAATGTCGTAAGAAATCATGTAGGCATCTTTGGAAGTGGAATCCAGCCACATCCGGTTCAAAGACTAAGCTGAATCTCTCACTTATGCGTACGTGGTTCCGTTTCAATCACTGTAAATGACCCATTGGTTGTTGATCTGAACTCTACTCAATTGGTGAGTTTTACTTTTGGTTATGACGCTATTTTCAGGAGATTTTATGAGGTTTAGTAACTGATGCTTTCTTTTAATGTGGTAAAAACAAATATGGTCATGTTTACTACATTGATGTGGTTTCACTAAATTAGCTCATAAATTGGAAAAGGACCTTCAATAGAAAATGGAGTAAAAGAAGACCTTGGATTAGGTACTCATCAAAAAATTAAATTCTATATTCATTCTAATTTGGCAACTAACCCCTAAAGGACCATAAGGCCACCAAGTGGCTCCCGTTTTTTTCAGTAATTTTGAATAGGTTTTATGTAGATTTTTTTTTGTTAATTTTAATTATTTTTTATTCAACATCTGTAATATTCTTCAGTAATTCTAGTGATATAAAATTTGGTCCCATTAAAATTATAATTTTCACAATATGATCATTTAAACTTGTCATTTTAAAACCATGAATCCTTGGTCCTTTAGGGGCTAACAAAAATCTTAAAACCGTATGAGAGCTTGAGAAATCCATCTAAGCACAAGTTTGAAAGTCCTAACATGAACGTCATATTTTCCACTTTGAAATTGAATCGCTAAAGAATATGAACCGTTATTCTTTTCAAATATTCTTCTACAAAGCAAGATTGGCTTGAATCTACATGGCCTTCTTTTCACTCCTAGTAAACAAGACAATTCAACTGATTCCTCTTCATTCCGGCATCCTTTGGAGTTTCACACACCATTTAATTATTCAGACTTTATGTAATATGAAAGTAGTCACACTTTAACCCTTAGAGCATCTCACTTGCGCTCTGGCTATAGGAAAATGGCTGAGACTGAGTTGGTGAAAGTAGTCACACTTTAACCCTTAGAGCATCTCACTTGCACTCTGGATAGCGCTCTGGCTATAGGAAAATGGCTGAGACTGAGTTGGTGAACAATTTATTTGGATTTTGACACTGGATAATCCACTACAAATCAAGGCCGTCAAAATCATTCTTGTTAGTGCATCTTCTCTTCTTAATTGCACATCATGATTGCACAATTCATGAATGGTGACTTGTGAGTGGCTCACTTACTATTTTCAAGAGTCTAATTGAGTGATGTTGGTGAGGGAACTACATGCTGAGGTCTAACTTTTTGGATGACCTTCAGAGTGCAATCCAAAGTACTAGTAGAGATGCTCTTAAAGGACCAAGAAGCCCAAATTTGAGACTCATGTTTTTGTAGTAGTTTTGAATAGGTCCTTTTTATTGAAACTTATTTAATTGTTTTGTTTTTCAACACATGCAATGCTCTTTGGTGATTCCATCATTCTAATGATATAAAATCTGGTCCTATTCAAATTATATTTTTCACAACATGATCAATTGAATTTGTCATCTTATAACCATGAATCCTCATAAAACCATGAATCCTTGGTCCTTTCAGGGTTTACTCACTAATTATATTCCTGGCGGGGTGTATAATATTGTTGTGCATGGTTCCTAGTTGTGGAAGGAGCGGGGTTTATTGGGAAGGGCTTCACAGCGCGCAACACCGCGGCAACTGGCAAGCAGCAGCAAGCGGTGGCGATGCGCGTGAGCGCAGATATGGCGGCGTTCTACCAATGCGCCTTCAACGGTGGCCAAGACGCGCTCCACACGCACTCATTTCGGCAGTTGTACCGACACTGCACCATCGCCGGCCCCGACGTCGATCGCCTCATCTTGGGCCACGGCGACGTCGCCACCTTCCAATCCTGCTTCATGGAAACCATGCCTTGATCAATACGCGTGTCACACCTCTTTCTTCCCATAATTCTCAATCTCCAAAGAATGCGTACATGGCACTTTCTCCTTGAATTGTTGTGCCTAACCCATTCTTAGAAGTTTCATTCTTCTCCTGAGGACACAACGAGGAAACTGGTCTTTTCTCACTGCTGTTTTGAGCCAATCAGGAGATGTTGAGTGCAATTGGTCACATAAGACAAAGTTGGTGAGTGCAAGTGGTCACTTAAGACAAGGGTTTCCTCGATTTCAGTCAATGAAAAACAACTAGTTTCCTTGTAGTGGGAGGTAAAGAAAGCCTGGTGTGAAGATTGGGAAATTGTGAAGATTGGGAAATTGTGAAGATTGAGAAGCCTTGGAGAAAATTAACAAGCTGTGTCCATTCTCATTCTTCACACAGCCTCAAGGAAAGTCACACCTTCTTCATGGAGAATGGCCACAATTGGCTCCAAATTCCTCAATCTCCACAGAATCCATCTTCTCGGAAGAGGTGTGACAACCCCTAATGGATGCATCCCAGGCTCTTCGGATCTACTTATTCTTCCAGCTTACTCCAAGATCCCCCTCCAATCGGTCTTCACGGATGATCTCGTAGTGAAGAATGATCTATTCAAGATCGACTCTGGCCTTGTACCAGTACCAATTTGGGCCTCACCTGGTAAGACTTCTGATAGATCGCACTTTGAGCGGTGCTTAATTTGACAGATGAATCGAATTTGATTCTCATTTGTTGCACTCCATCGTAGAAATCAGCTGACGTGCAGGGCTATCAAAGATGACGGACATACGTAAATTCTTGACGGTGACAAGACCGTGGGGCATGATGACAAGCTAGAAATATGTTGGAAATATTCTCAATATTTCATGGATATTTTAAAATATCTTAGGGATATTTTCAATAATCGATGTTCAGACGAGAGTTTTATGTGATGCCCCTGGTGGACATGACGGCCATTTGTCTGTCTGTCTATCATCTATGAAAACCTTACTGACATGGTTAACTGCTGTTGTGTTGTGCAGCGGACAATGAATGTAGGAGCCGGGATAGTGCATAGTGTAGTGGGTTGACTATATTGACAAGATGACTGTACTCTGTTGTGTAGATAATTACATCAGTTTCTTCAGTTGAGCAAATTTCGTTAACTTTTTTGCCACAAATTCAAACACGTACTGTCTCACACTACTGAATTGTTGACTGTAGCTTGGACTTCTTGAGCTAAACAGATCTCCAGGGTTGTGTGTTAAACATTTGCCTTTGCAGTTCTGATATATTATTCTGATAAAATCCATATCTACTCACACAGATGTTTCCTTTTGTTTGCAAAGCTAGTCTTCTCTTTAGCCCCTAGAGGACCAAGGATTCATGGTTTTAAGCGAAAGATTCAATCCATCAACCATAATTCAGATAAAACCAAATTTCATATCATTGGAATCAGTGGAGAACATTGCTTGAGTTGGTAAAATTTGAACAAAAGGAACTCTACGTAGGACCTACAATAAAATGCTAAGAAACACGTTAGGCCCAATTCAAGTTTCTTGGTCCCGAGCATCATGCTCTCATTCAGGTTGACGTTAATATGCGTCATATTGATGAAGTGAGCTGAGCCGATCCACCGACATACATGTGAACAATCAAGGTATGCGCGCATCCAATCATCCTATTTGAATCTAGAGATAGGCAGTGTGCACGCTCAATACGTGAACCTCATCTGGACGATTCGATTCTGCGTATGAACACTTAGCAAGCTAGGTCAGCTTGCAAAACGGAAGATTCAAGCCTTTTCTAACTTACTGAGAGCCGCAATTCCTCTCTCATGTTCTGTCTCCATCGTTGTTGTGGTCTGCATATCTTTTCGGTCTTAGGTCTCACCGTTGCTGGCTTGCTGCTGTACTCTGTTCTTTCACTTCTAAACTTCTCAGAGCTCTTCTTATAAGAATCTCTCTCATGTAGGCTTCTACGTCTGCTGGTGGTACTGTAAGATTATGCTTGCAATTGAACTGATGCCATACTAATAATTTTGTTGTTCTTGTTAAATTCTGATGTTTGTCTCAGTTTAACGATAATGGCTAAAGTCTCAAAATTTCCATTTTGTCTCTGTTTAATTAGTGATTAATTTGTTGGGTGTGCTTGCATGGCATTTTATCAGATTGTATGAGCGAGGAACATTCCAAGTGGGTACAGAAGGAAACTATGCAGCTCTAGCGACGTTTTTCTTACGCATGAATGATTTTGGAGGTTTTGGGAGTGTTAGTTAATTTTTTTATGATGTAGTAGTATCTGATTTGCGGTGTGCACAAGATCAAATTTTTCTTCTATGATTCAGTTCGGTTAGCAACTATGCTTTCCCTGAAAATTTGTTAAGGATAATCGATCGTCCCTATAGTCACTCACAACTATTATTATTATTAATAGCCCTGGGGGTGCACTCTACACTATGTTTAAGAATCACGTGTGTTCATAATCCTTCTAAAACCCATGAGGTTATATGTCTAAAAATCTTTGTATACAGATCTATTCCATCCTAAGTGTATGTTTAATGTAAGTATACGTCAATATTTCATCTCTAAATATACGTTTATCGTATGTATACATACTACAGAAATGTTCAAATAAATACCCCTTTTGTGCACTTAAGTATACTTGTACACATTTATTGCAATGCACTCCAGGGTTAATAGCGCTCCCATTTCATTAATTTTTGGAAATTTTCCACCCTGGGCTCCATTTTCTAAAATCATGTACCTAATCACGTGGTGGTGGATGAGAACGCACACTCGTACAATGTGATTCTCACTTGATTCTGAGCTTCTTTGCATTTACAAGTCCGCGTCCAATTGTTGGCATTCTCACGCGTTTCATGAGCGAGCTCCATGGGGATTGCATCAACTTCCCACCGTCTCTTATCAAACTCATGACTCATTAGTTCCATTAATTCCAAAAGTCACCACCGTGTTCCATCCCTTTCTATTGTCACATAGTTTCAAAAGTCACCACCGTGTTCCATCCCTTTGTATCCAAAAACGGTTTTAGAACTTACCGGTCATTGTGTTTCATCTATTGCGCATGAGCATCAACACCACAACAACACTTGCAAAGGAACTTACTGCAAACGAGATCAGATTACAAGCCTGCCATCCCATGCGCTTTTGGTATGTCCTGATGGCTGCAGAAGCAATAATAATAATTTCTCCTACGAATTGCACACTCAGGTAGCACTTTGGGATGATGCAGCCTTCACAATTTATTTTGTGGTATATATAAGTTGGCTTTCTAGGAAAAGAATGAAGAAATCAATCCTGAGTGTATGAAGTAAATTGTTAATTTTTGGAGTGCTTTTTGGGATACTCTCTTTTACAGGAATATGCTGTGGAAATACCGTCCATTTCCGTGGTGATTACTAAAGAGGAGCAGGCACAACATGGAAACCCTAGCATTAGAGAGATGACAAAGTGATTGAAATGGAGAAGAGCAGATTGTGCACACAGGCAGAAGATGGAAACCCTAGCACTAGAGAAATGACAAAGCGATTGAAATGGGAAAGAGCAGATTGTGCACATGAATGCGTGCGACAGTGGAACAGCCAACTGTGAGGCGTGCACAAGAAAGAGGATTGTAAAGAAGAACTAATATTGTTGGACTATTGTAATTCATTTGGTTTTGAGATTTGAATAAACTTTCATTTACATCATTTTTGTACTAATTTCACAAGCATCTACCACAATAAGGAGTCAGGTGCTTTTTTAAATAGCCATCAAGCGTCACAACATCGTGTTGTTTTCATATGTTATACTTGCAAAAAGCAAGCTTCACAACATTGTGTTGTTTTCATATGATATACTTGCAAAAAGCAAGCTTCACAACATTGTGTTGTTTTCATATGATATACTTGCAAAAATTGTTACGTGTACTGCATATATTATATGCAAGAAGAATTTGTATGATTTCTTCAAAGTACATATCTCAACTCTCAAAAATATTGACATACAAAAAATATATAAAAACAATTACTACCTATCCCTTGTCAAGTTTGACATGTCATCAATAGCAAACCTAACAAGACTGACAAATACTACGGTTATTCCAAGCTTGTGATGCAAGATTTAGATCAAGGTAAATGTACATATATATACAATTTAAGGAAGACGCAATGGTGAGAAGAATGGATGACATATTGTTGAATTTCCTTAGATTTTGCATTGCCAACACTTTCATTGAATATATGCACTCGTTACCATGAGATAAAGGAGAAAGTAATTATGCATTGATAATAACAATGCTTTGTTTCACATGAAGGAGAAAGCCAAAGTTTCAGAAGTCAACGATGCCTGCAAAGACCCCTCGACTTGCAAAGACCCCTCGACTCAAAACTCCATGCGGAAATGGGAGGTGATGTGGCAGCCGAACCTCAAGCCAACAGTACTTCGACAAGTCAAATGCTACTCGGCGCTCCAGCAAACTAGAAATTATGACTATCGAGTCTGTGCAACCAACAGCCACTACCAACTCCTCCTTGAACTTGAGCATCGTTCTCGAGTACTTGCTGAATTTCTTTTCATATTCCAAACACACCAACTTCTACGTCGCCAACTGAATCTCCCAAATGCTCACGTGCACCACGTGCTTCCTGTTCGTCCGCCTGGCAGCGAGCTGCAACTCCCAAGCGGAAAAGCCGAACAAAGGCTTCAGTGGAAGTCCTGTATACTCCACCAGGAACAAGCGACCCGAGCTCACCACCAGCTGTGCTTTGTCTTGCAGATGAGACGGCGGAGGTATCTCCACGTCAATAGAGGTCCATGCACCGGTCGCCAAATCGCATGTGAACAGCATTCGGCGCCACGGCACTGTGGCAGTGTCCACAAACAAAGTGTACAGAACGCCCTTCATGAAGATGCTAGAGGACGCATAATAGTCCCTGCTGGGCAATTTGCAGAGCGTCCTCCAGACAGAGGTTGTGGAATCATAGAGATGGACCAGCTCGGATCTCGGACAGACTCGCGCATATGATTCCATGACAATGATTTTGTAGGCGCTCGCTGCACTCTGCACTGACATCATGACCACAATGTCATGGTCGAATGAATATTTCAGTTCCGGGATTTCATGCACGCTCTTGCGCACGGGATTGCACACTACGTGGACGCGAGAACCAGTCCTAGGTTTATCTAGGATCGTGTAGACGAGCTCTCTATCGGCAGCCAACGTGTATCTCAAGAAAACAGGATTTCTGGCGAGGAAGGACCGCGGAGACGAACTCTCTGAATTCTTCGGCTTGGCAATCGGGCCAAAGAATTCTAAGTAGAATGCATGGCGCAAGATGTATGAGTGACCCAAAGTATGATTCTCGACGTGATTCTCCGCCACATCCAGGACTTCCCTCTCCGCCACGTCCAGGACTTCCCATTCCATCCTCGGGTATCTGTACAATGACCGCTTGGGCGCGATGAGAATGGAGTCCGATGCTTGCCGAGGTGTGAGGCCACGAGTAGCTGCCGATTCAGGCTGTGAGAGAACTTGATTCCATGTCTTGCAAACTGTCCGAGCTCGGCACACAACGTGGATGGGAAGGACTGCCATTACCTTCTCCAGCAGTTCCGGAGGTAACTTCTCCCACGTTGTTGGTGGAGACATGAGTCCTGAGCGATTGCTCGTTTCTCCTGCATTGGAACCCTCGGTCGCGCTCAAACGGCGCTTCTTCCCGCTCGACATATCTGCTTTCCGCGACACCGTGTGACCCGCCGATAACTGCATTTCCTTTCTTCAATTCGATCGTTGGTGCCAGAGTCCAAAATCGCAGTCACGATCGAACTAACTCGCTGCCTCCTCCAATTATTCATCGAAACTCAAACCGCAACTTAGAAAGCTTGATCGCAGCTCACTCATCTGGGTCCGTTAGCTCTATGACCTGCAAAACAGACCAAACGCCAGATTACAACAATCTCCAAATGCTCACACAAAAAAGTCCACAAGGAAAAGCTCCAAATCTTAACACACAAAAAGGCCCACCGGGAGAGCTTGCAAATGCTAACACATTACAGACCCACAAGGGCAGTCTCCAAATCGGCCAACACAAAAAGATCAGGAAAAGCAAAAAGACCGGGAAAAGAGCTCATACAAAACGATTCACGGAGAATTTGGGAAAGTCTACAAATGCCAACACACAGTCGCCGGGCCATCTTATGTTGTAAAACAAACCCGACCTCGGGGAGTCGGTGGCGGGACTACTCGTCAGTCTAGCCGCCCCGCGCTGGGAGTGCCAACTCACAATATGCTGTCAGTTCCCCCAATTGACTCTTGATGGCAGAGAATTACTCTCGCCTTTTTGTAAAACGGATAAAAATTAGATGGATGAAGTACAAAAACTGTAAATGATTAACTGATTAAAGTGTGTATGATAGGGGTGGTTTAGGGGCGGTTTTCACTATGGACCATGAAGTCGGACCATGGAAGATGGCTATTTTCCATGGTCCGACTTCATGGGACGACTTCCATGGTCCGAGTTATTAAAAAATCAATTTACAAGGTTCATGGGCCCTTCACTAGGTGTAAACCGAATGTGGACCAAGAGGAATGACCATGTACCAAAAAGTGGATGTGCTGATTTTTTTGGTATATGTCCAATAATGGCAGTTTTGGAAAAGAAATTAATCTTTTGTCTTCTTTTGAAATTGCTCATTAAAAAAATATTATAACTGCATTCCTCTCCCATGGGCCGTTGCTTTTTCTACAAGACCACCTCTTTTGCCTCTCTCAACAAAAAAGCCGTTGGACCATGTTAGTGGATAATGTAGGCCTTAAATATTGTTTTTTGGGGACCTCAATTCCTTTGGTCACTTTTCTTTTTTTCTCGTCGTGTAAACCCAAGTCATCCCGAGACGAGTTGATGGAGCCAATCACATATTTTAGAGCTGCATGGGACGAATTCTTGGTCCGTAGTGTAAACCGCCCCTTAGTCTTCCATTCAGGACACATTGTCCTTGTACATAAGGTGTCCCAAAATCGACACTTTTTTGAGCATGTTATCTTGGTACTAAAATGAGAGTAAACTGATGGATTTCTTTGTGGACTTTCGAAGGAAATCTGGTCCGAATTGTTTTGCAATTGGTAGCTTCGCTTCTACATAGAATTAACCCTTAAGCGTCCACACTACAATTATCCGGTCAAACCTCACTAATTCTTCACATTTTTAAATATATTATTTCTTTTTGGTATTTTTCTCATACAAGGTATTGTTAAACCGATTTACCTTGATTTTTTCATGATTATTCCGAGGATTATTCAAATAAACACAAGTTTTATAAGATTTTTCAAAGTATTCTTCTTGTAAAAATCATAGTAGTTACAAAAATGCTTAGAATAGTATAACTTTTTTTAGGAAAAATGTAAATAATAGTGATAAACAACTAGGTGTAGGTGGCATGCTTCTTGAGCTTACATAAAAAGAAATTCGATAGAAAAACATTTTCTGCAGTGTATATTGGAATTTTAGGGTTTTGAGCATTAAAGTGCTATAAAAGTTGCAGTTTTAACAATTTTGAAGAACAGTAAATTGGACTAGAGAGAAGAAGGTAACCCCCACACTTTCTCAGTTGGGATCATTTTTGTTTGAAATTAGGGACTAGGTGAAAATTAGCGTTTGACTGAAAATTGATCAAGCATGGCCCCACGGGGCTCCTTGCACGCTTAAGGATTAATATCTTCCTTTTTGTTCACCACTAGGCTATAAATGTAGGTAATGGTGTTTGCATGGTACGATTCATCAACTTTTCTAACGCAATGTATAACTTTTCAATTTTTTTAATACTTTTAGAAATTCATAAATAGAATTTGGTAGTAGAATTTATCAAAAAATTTGAAATAATTTAATAAGAGTGATTTCCTCTACCAATGCCAAAAAAAGAGGTTTAAAATTATATATATGTAATCTATATAAATGTTTATGTAAAAAACTACTGCGTTGTAGCAATGCAAAATTGCAGTCAAAATTTCTAAAAAAGGAGAAAAGAGATTTGTGAATGGAATTTTGTTGAAATATGTGAAGAAAAATATCTTCTAAAAATTCCAAATATTTGTTTTATTTATATTAATTTTAAAGTTTTAAAGTGTTTCATTTTTGGTACAGATGAATTGTTTTTCTATTTTACTAAAACGGTTTTAATGGATTTCTTTTTTGAAATTTAAATGTACTTGAGAATGAAATTTTGCAAGTGGGGTTATTTTTCAAAATTCAATTATAGAATTAAACATGGACTATATTTACATTCAAAGTTACTTTGATCATAAATTGCATAAATTCGTATTAGAATGGGAGTTTTGATACCCAAAATCTTCAAGATAAAATCATTTTGGCATTTGAACTGGGTGATGGCCTAATATAGGTACCCCCTCCAAAAATAGTTTGATTTTTGATAAACGACTTTTTGGTAAAAAAAAAAAATTGGAAATTACAAAAATTAGAGAGTGTTATAGGCACTATGGCTGCAATTATATACATGGTGTTAATCCCTAAGCGTCCCTAGTTTTTTTGGGCTTAAAAACATCATTGCTTTTGATGTGTTATAGGTCTAAATGTAGGTGAGGTATAGAAATCTCAACCATACAATCTTGTAGTATACATGTTGTGGAAGATGTGGATCAAATTTGGAATCATTCGGCCTCATAGATTGCAGGATTAAAACGTTTAAGTGTTATGAAAAGTATATTGAAATTTTCCTAGCAACACATTAGAAGTGAAATTCGGTTTTAAGACTACTCAAATGAAAAAGCTTTAAACTATAAAGTGGTTCAAAATCATCATATAAACACATCAATACCAAAAAAACTCGTGAATTTTTTTTATTTGCCCTAAAATGGCCTTGCAATGTCAAAAAGTAGCCCAAAAAGTGACCATTTGACCCAAAAAGCAAAAAGTGTTCAAAATAGACCCGTGTACTAAAATGACTTCCAAACATTCAGAACAACATGGATTGCAATGAAAATTTTACCATGAAAACGGACATTGAATGAAAGAGATACAAGACCCTGAAGTTGTAGCCATCAAAATGCACAAAAATTGTTCAAAAGACAAACCTACTTTCAAATGATTACCAAAAATTCAACACATCTTGGATTGATCTAAAGTTTTCACCACTAAAACCATAAATTATGTGGAGGATTTTTCCAAAATTTCATTGAAATTGAACACTTTTTGCAAAAGTTACAGCTCTTCAAAGATGAAAGTACCCAAAAAAACTTCCAAAATATAAACGCCGGGACAATTAGGAATTAAAGATGGAATTTTTAGCACACATAGAATGAGTTAAACATAGGTCACACTATGTGAGACGCGTAAAAGTGGTACCCATATCAGACCATTCCTCAATTAAAATTTTATACTATGGTTAATCCGTGCATAAATTTAAAAGTTGAATCACTTTATTTTTTATTGTATCATTGCTACATATTATTTTAAATTGGTTTAAAAGTTGATTGGGCACAAATGTGCACCAAAAGCTGCGATCATTTTGCAAAAATCTAAATTTCCCCAATGTGGAGAACCGTACCATGCACACACCCATTATAACGTTACTTGTTTTGTTTACAATATTTTATGGTTCAACTTCTAAATTATATCGGGAATTGTATAATTATGTATATCTCCTATTTGTTAATGTTACGAAGTTTCTACTATATGCAACCAAAATTTCTCATAAATTATTTTTTGGAAAGAATGTGGTCACTAATAAACTCAAGATGCATAGAATTACACATTAAAGAAATCAGCCTTTGGAACCTTTAGAAACAGCCATTATAAATGTTAAGTTGCATCGTTCTTATTACTGCTCTTAATTGACTACTAATTGACTACAGTGCAGTCATATTAAATGCAATCACTCAATCAGTTGTTGCATTGCCCTCATTTTATAGTTCCATAATTTCAAATCCCATTAGCTTTTGTCATTTAAGGTAAATTGTACTACTATGTAGTAGTGTACTGTATCAAAATTTTAAATGTACAATACTAATATATAATGATGACCTCGGGGGTGCACTCCCTCTTATATTTTTCATACAAGTGCACTCAAGACCTATTGATCGGGGAGCTATTTACCTTGCAGAAAAGATTATAAAGTATGGTATTTTTCAAAATAAAGGTAAATGCTTGTATTTTAATACACCCTATCAGTAATTATAAAATTTGGGGGGAATCATTTAAAAATACCCTATTTAATTTATACTGCATTTTTTTCCTTATACCCCAAGTAACCAATTCTTTTTACTATACCCCATTTTTTTTTTGGAGCCCAACTGTTGTTTATTTTTTTTCTTACACCGCATTTTGTTTCTTACACCCCATCAAACAACACGCTGAAATTTTCCCTCCCAGCACGTAGATAGAGAACATTAAATGCACATTGGATACGTTGGTTCAGTAACGTTCAAGCCAGCTAGCCTGCGAAGCCATCCATCCAAGCTTTTTCAACAGAAAATTACCTCTTTTCATCCACTAGCACAAACCCTATCCTAAACCCGCTACCCCTAGTAATTGTTTCCACGCTATTTTACATGTAGTGACTAGTTAAAAGAGGCCATTATATGTGATGGTATTTTACATGTAAACATGTTTCACTGTTTTAAAACCCCCTGTATTATATGTATGTTTTTTGCAAACTTTATCTACAATAAATATATTAGACCCTATTTTTTATCGCACGTTGTTTCTACGATTTTTGCCAGTGCCCCCCCCCCCCCCCCCCCAGATGATGACAAAGTAGCACAAATAATCACAAGGCACAATTAGAGCAATTCCACCAACGCCTACTAACCTCAAATTTACTTGGGAAGATTTTCAGCAACTAAAGTGCTCATTGGTATTTTTCTTGTAAATACAAGCCAGACTCTTCATGGGTGGAAAATTTTAGTTTTGGGATGGTAAATAAGGTTTTAAAATAGAGATACAAGCCTCACCGGTGGACGTGGCTCTTGGGATGGTTTACCTTCATGCGTAGATGCCTAGGCCTATGACCATAGAATTATGCTTTATATGTCACACTCAGTTTTGCCACTATGAATAAAATAAGTATTCAATTTTATAATTTTAAGTAAATGAAGCCATGTATTTACTACAAATCATGAACTTTTCATAAATTTTGGTGAAAATTTGAAATCGCTATGAATTTTTGAAGCGATTGTGAAGAAAATTCTTATCAATTACAAAGTATACTAAAAATTTCTAATTTATTTGCCAAATACGTAAATTACAGTGAAGAACATTACAATAAATGAAAATCATATGTGAATCTAAATTTAGATTTTATTTGCTACACCATGGATTTTAATGCTTGTAGGAGCTCCAAAAGTCACCACCATGCTTCATCCCCTTTATGTCATTCAAGATAATAGTTCCAAAAGTTGTCACGGGGTTAAAGTTTTAGGAGTCACCACAATATTTCATCCTTTTCTATCGCCACCTAGTTCCAAAAGTCATCCCTTTCTATCACCGTGTTTCATTCCTTTCTATCACCATGTTTCATCCCTTTCTATCACAATGTTTCATCCCTTTCTATCACCGTGTTTCATCCCTTTCAGTTTTCGCTGCAGCAGGGTCCTGATGAGCACTCTGGTAAGAGTACGAAACTGGAAAGGCAGTGAGAGCTCAGTTCTGCCATTTGATTCATCTTCTGCACGACCGTCTTCTGCGCTTCAGCTTCCGCAGCTCATTCTTCTTGCAGGCGGAGGAGCTCTAACCCCCGACCAGGTAAATAATTAAACACCTCCAGTTGGAATTGAACTACAGATGCTTCTACGTTTGCTGGTGGTATTGTAAGATTGTGCTTGAATCACTAGCAGCTGCTTAGTTTCAATTTGCGATCTGAATGATCTCCACTGTGTTGCAGAATCCATAACTCGAGAACATAAAGAGAACTTGGGAACATTAGGAAACATGATGGAAACATTAGGGAACATTAGTGAACGCTAGGGAACATGAAGGGAACGCTAGGCCATGTGATGCGAAGCTTTGGGGAACATCATGGAAACTGTGGAGAACGATTTTGAGAACATGATGAAAAATTGGATGAAAGGCATGGATGTGAAATGTGGATGATTTCGTGACATAGTATCGTGACGGATACCGAGTACGGTAGTGACATGGTATCGTGATGTTGTGTCAGTACTTAATATAGGAGATGGAAATCATACAATTTCAATGTGATCTCTTGCCAGGTTAGACATGTCATCATTAGAAAACCTAAAAACACCACATTAAGGTTATTTCCAAGTTTGTGATGCAGATTAAGGTATATGTCAATACAACAAGGAATCTAATACAATGGTGCTCAAGAAGAATGGAAGACACATTGTTGAATTTCTTTCGACTTTGCATTGCCTACACTTTTATTGAATGAAATCTTCACCATGAGGTAAAGGAGAAAGTAATTATGCATTGATGATAATAATGTTGGGCTTCACATGAATTAAAACAAGAACCACAGTTTCAGAACTCGACTGCGGCTGCAAAGAACCCTCGATTCAGGTTTTCACAAGGGGGGAGGTGGTCGCCGAATCTCAAACCAACGCTTTCTAGACAAGTCAAATGCTACTCGGCGCCCGAATGGCTTCATCATATGCGAAACTATAACTATCGAGTATGTGCAACCAACAGCCACCACCAACTCATCCACGGATCTGAACATCGTTCTCGAGTACTGGGCAAAATCCGTTAAATCTGCCACCTTCACCGCCTCTTGCGTCGCCAACAGATTCTCCCAAATGCTCACGCGCACCAGTTGCTTCCCGTTCGTCTGCCTCGCAGCGAGCTGCAACTCCCAAATGGAAAGGGCTAATGAAGGATGCAGTGGAAGTCCTATATACTCCACCAGGAACAAGCGACCCGAGCTCACCACCAGCTGTGCTTTGTCTTGCAGATGATACGGCTGAGTCAACCTAACGTTGATGGAGGTCCATGCACCGGTCGCAAAATCGCATGTGAACAGCATTCGGCGCCACAGTGCTCTGGTAGTGTCCACAAACAAAGTGTACAGAACGCCATTCATGAAGATGCTGGAGTACGCATAATAGTGTCTGCTGGGCAATTTGCAGAGCGTCGTCCAGGTAGAGGGTCGTGGAATCATAGAGATGGACTTCCTCGAATATCGGATGGACTCTCGCATATGAATCCATGACAATGATTTTGTACGACATTTTCGCTGCGCTCTGCACTGACATCATGACCACAATGTCATGGTCCAATGAATATTTCAGCTCCGGGATTTCATGCAGGCTCTTGCGCACGGGATTGCACACGACATGCACACAAGCTCTTCTCGAAGGTAATTCCAAGATCGCGTAGACGAGCTGTCTATCAGCAGCCAACATTAATCTTGTCATACGATCACGATTTCTGGCGATGAAGAACCGCCGAGACGAACTCTCTGAATTATTCGCGTGGGCATTTGGGCCATAAAAATCTAAGATGAATGCATCGCGCAAGGTGTAGGAGCGACCCGACGGGTGATTCTCCAAGGAGTGATTCTCCGCCACATCCAGTACTTCCGATTCCGTCCTTGGGTTACGCGACAGGTAGCTGTAGTACTCTGTCCTCTTGGGCACGATGAGAACGGAGTTCGATGTTTGGCGATGTGTGAAGTCACGAGTAGTTGCCGATTTAGGCCGTGAGAGAACTTCATTCCATTTCTTGCAAACCGTCAGAGCTCAGCACACAACGTACATGAGTAAGTCCGCCATCACCTTCTCTAGCAGTTCCGGAGGTAAATCCTCCCACCCTGTTGGTGGAGACATGATTCCAGAGCAATTGTTTGTTTCTCCTAAATTGGAACTCCCGGTCGCGCTCAAACTGCGCTTCTTCGTGTCCGTCAATAATTGCACTTCCTTCCTTCAATTCAATCATCGGTACTAAACTCCAAGATCGCAGTTACGAACTAACTCCCTGCCGCCATCGGGTTCATGACCTCCGCCAATTTTCCACCAAAACTCAAACCGCAACTAACATAGCTTGATCGCAGCTCACTCTTCTGTCTCACCATTAGCTCTGACCTGCAAAGTAGACCAAAATTCTCCAGATTACAATAGTCTTTAAATGCTCACACAAAAATGATCCACAAAGAAAGGCTCCAAATCCTAACACAAAAAAGATCCACTGGGAGAGCTTGTAAATGCTAATACATAACAGACCCAGCAGGACAGTCTCCAAATGCAAAGGAAATATAGTCCAAATTGTTTTGTGATTGTTATCTTCGCTTCTACATTTTTTTGTACTTTGAATGTCTCCCACTTTGCTACCACTAAGTTATATAATCATGTAAACTACTTAAGTACTTATGTTTGTTAACACAATTTTGTGTTTGCATCTTAATTGGAAATGTGGATTAGTTGTATTTGTTAGTGATATGGAGTTTTTACGATATGAAACTAAAATTCCTAATCCAACAACAATTGCAAAGAATGTGGTCACTAATTACTAATAAAGGTCATTAACAGAGAAATTCTCCTTTGGAAATCCCGTAGAGGATTTGAGTTAAGAGCTCTTCCTCTCAACCAGAAAGGACAGGGGCACACTTTCCTTTTTATCCTCTTCCTCTGGTACGTGTAAAGGATGTAGATTCGCCTCAGTGATTGTATGCACCGAACAAATTACTGAGGCATAAATTAATTTAAACTTTACAAAAGGCAATGAAGTATTTATTACGGATGATTTTTACTTTTGAAATTCATTACGCCTATCTATGATTTCATCATCTATTATTACTTTGACCTCCTTTCAATAAATTATAGTGTGACCATGTACCATTGGCTTGGATGTTCTCCGTATTCCATACGTCTCCCATGTTCTCCGTGTTCTCTCAGTTCCTTTGTGTTCCCTGTGTTTCCCGTGCTCTTGCTTTTGCTTTCTAGACTAAATTATTTATAATTTAACCTCTAAGTGCCCAAGGTTTTTCTTAAAAAACTAGATGTGTGATGATGTTCATCGTACTCAACTTTTATGACTTACAAACCTTAAATATATGTAGAGGACAACAATAAGACAACATCCTTAAAATTTAATTTTGGAAAAATGATATGAATTATTTAATATTCAAATTATAAGAATTATTTTTGAAAATTCATAAAAAAATGCACGTTTAGTCATTTTGACTTGGAATCAAGGATGATAGGTCAAAAACATTGGTTTTACATGGTGATTATGTCGTTCATGTTAGAGCTAATCTTATTTGATAAAAAACCTAAAGATTTCATTTCGAGAAAATTTTCAAATTTGTGACAATTTGAGATACTGTCACTTTGAGGGCTTTAGAGGATATCAATAAATATTTTTTAAATTATTTTATTTGGAAAGGTTGATCAATTTGAAAATCTACAAGGGAAAAAAATCCACGCTCAAAATTTTTTATTTTTTGTATAAGATATGGACATTTAAAGTTGGCTAAAATTTTGGTAATCTTGAAATTTTGATGGACCAAATATGATTGGTTAGGCAGTTAGGGGTTGAGACATAAGTGCCTTTGAGTCTCTCCCTAAAATAGAAAATTACCTTTTTTGGTTGAAAATTAAAAAATCTAAAATTTAACGCTTAGTTTTGCTCGTAAAAAAATGCCTTCACAAATTTGAGCTTAAATTTTCGGGCGACCATATTTGGTCGCTCAGGCAGTTAGGGGTTAATGTAAGATATGGTGATGAAAATCACTCAATATCCATAGCTCTCACATTGTACATCCAAAAGTGACAAAACCACTCTGGTGCACCCCTCTTTGTTGAGATCTTCCCAATGGTACCAAGAACGTGGCCGGTGGGTGCATGGTCAAAGAGATCTCAATATAACATACAAAACAAACAAAAAAAAAAAAAACAAAACAAAACAAACCCCTTTCCTTAATGTATAGATATTTGACAATTCAACAAAGTCATCATATCTTTTTTAGCAAACTTCCATTTATAATTGAGCTTACCTTTTTGTTTTCAAAGTTGTGATTAGTTTGGTGGTGCATGTTTTGTTTTGATTTCCATACTACTTTGAAAAATAAACTCATTATCAACTTCCAACTTTTATATCTCTTATTGCGTAGCTCTAATGCCTAATTTAATTTAAAAATTGAAACAATATGATTCAATTAGTGGAGCACTATTGAGTTACTCCACTGAATTGTCAAACACATTCAATGCAAGAAGGTCAAAACAAAATTACATGATGAAATCAAAAATCTCTATTAGCATCATCCTTTAAAGCAAAATTTTCATGAGATTTTGGAGTTTAAAGATGACTCTAAAATCTTTGAACTCCAAAAATCTCATGAAACTTTTGAATTGTGATTCTAGAAAAATTAATAGAAGTATGCAATACCACAACTTTTGTGTTTGAATTTATATAGTTTCATCACTCATACTTGTGCCGTGACTTGTTGAATGCAAATGATCTAAAGTTTGAACCACTTTTGAATGTTAATGCATTGTACAACACCTAATAATTAAGATATATAGTGACTATCAAAACTGAGTACAAACAATCCCAATCATCATCAGTCCAATGGCAATGACGTCTAACAAATTCTAATCGTCCCTTAATTTGAAGAAGTATGAGCTTTGGTTTCTTCTGCTTCACTTTACATTTCAAACCTGCTTTTCGTAACACTCCTCACAGTACTATCACTCATACCAACATAAAGCTCTTCTCTCAAGTAATTTTCAACTTTGTATACAATTTCTAAGCCATCAACAGTGATTTCTGTCACACAAGCCCTACGATCAGCTGCACTGTACACCTGTGGCCTGCCACCAAAACTACGATTCACATCACTCAACTCACTCAAATATTGTTTACAAAATTGTGCAACCCAACTTTGGGATACTTGTAAGTCTCTAGCAACATTTCTAGTACTTTCACCCCTCCTCAACTTCTCTAAAGTAGCTTCTTCTATTAAGCAAAAAGAGACCTTAATGAAACCATTTTGCTTAATTTGCATACATGATGTGTACTGAATAGGGACACAATTATAAATGTGAAGGCTAAGAACATGCCCATCCAAAAAATCAGACCTAGAAAACCACTTGTGCATGTCAAATTTGTAGCATTCATTGCGTAATCCAAAGTGTGAGCATAACTGAGTTTTAGAGTTGATTTGTTTTGATCTATATCTTTCTCAAATTATTTTGCATTGCTGGACTTGTAATTTGGTAGCCACATCATTTACTTGAATGTTTACTTGAGCCGTCATTTGATTTGGCATTAAATGCAGTAAATTATAAAATATGAATGACTAAAGGTAGACTAAGCTATTTCGTACTCAGTTTTGGGCAGTCACTATAGACACACCCAACATTTCACAACAAAGACAATGTACACAATGCAACTTCAAATTACTACCACTCAAAAGTCCATCAAATTGAGAACCACAAAGTAAATTAAAAAGCTCATACATTCTACTTTTCAGTTATTAAGCAATAGCATGTTAAAAAAAATCTAATTAAAAAATATTTAAATATAGATAGACTTTAGTCAAACCAACGTTTCTTGTATGACAACGGGGGAGGTCGAGGGAAAATGTCCGTATCTTAATTGCCGCTGCCAGGTACTGTACTGTCCAGGAAGCCTGTGGGCAGTAGTTCTCGGTAAAGAATGGCAGTGGATATTGAATTATTGATCCAACTCTTTTCCCTGTTAACAATAGGTAAATATTTACAAGAGGTAACTTCAGTGACAACGCCGCTGAAACGTCAGTTCAACAACTTCCATTATTTCTTCGGATCAGCTTGTGTGATCAGCATGGGCGTCTACGTAATGGTTCCCTCCTGTTCATTGAGTGATATATGAATCTGAACCAGCATGAGCCCAAAAACGCCATTTTGCACTATTTGTACATATACTGCATGACAGGCGAAGTGGACACTTGCAAAACGCAATGCACTTCTCCTTACTTGAGGAAATAAATTGAGTGTAGTTACTGCAGCAGGACGTTGCACACTCAACCAGAACCAAACTCCTGATTCCATTGTTCAAAAGACGCAAGTTGACTTCGAGATACAGAAGGCCGGATTTCCTTCATTGCCGCCTTGAAATCTGGAAACCGTAATGGTCGCAACTGCACAGAAAGTACATCCAACGAACAGGTTATCCCACACAGATCCCACAACATACATAATTTCTGAAGACGGTCAGATCGGTGTACGAACAGCTACGAATGATTGGGACCAATTCGAGATGGCTCACGCTGCGAATAAAAAAAACAAAAGGTTACAAATTTATTCATACACAAAGATGCCGAGGGAAAAAGGTATTGGAAAAGATAAAGTACCTCGCTCTTCTTGACAGTGCTAACAAGTCCACCAAGTTCCCGGATCGGTAGCATAGCAGCTTCTTGACAGAGAGCCTTCAGATCACTTCCTGAATAACCTATTGATTGAAAAACCAAATCAATAGACGCCCAACAAAATGAGAATACAGCCAGAGCACTGGTAGATAGACTACTGTATTGATTTGATAGTGAGTAAACCTTTCTGATCTCTGGACGCTAAATCACTAATGTAAAAGAAACAGACCGATTGACATTGACACAACTTACCATCAGTCTCCCGGACAAGCCTCTCCAGATCTGACCCTGAAAAATTGGAATTAAACACAGGTCAGTTCCACATCGGAACTAGTCCATGATTTATTTGGCTAGTATGGTTCTCTGCTTAGGTGATAACATCAAAAGCTTAATAACAGAGTGTACGATATTACCTTGAAGTGCATAATCGTCCCCTTTCAAGAGATTCTTCAAAAGAGCCCTCCGAGCTTCTGCATCAGGTAAAGGGACATATATTCTCTTCACCTGTCCACTAGCACCCACATTAGAAAACGACTTCTTAACCAGGGAAACTCTTATTCAATAATGAAGCATATATAAAGAACGAATCTAAAACAGCCAAGACACTCATAAATCATGTCTAAAATATTAAGCAACGTCAAAGCCTCTTGCCACATTGAAAACCTACTTATCCCATGAACAACCGCAAGAGGTTTCAAGAGTAAGACTAAACAACATACCAGACGTCGTCGAACTGCACTATCCAACTCCTCCGGCCTATTTGTAGCCCCTACATTTGAAAACATTATGAGTTCAAAGAAACCACTTCTCATGCATGCATGCATGAATCACCAACTTTAGAAAGTACATTTACCATTGCTACTTCGTGAACAGAGACGATGGAGGAATGTTATTTGATGTGTGATAGAGCTGCCCTAATTCAGTCACTACACTTTGTCCTTGCCAGACGTTTTCCATTTCCAAAGTATCTAATACATTTGAGCAATATCATCCAAAAATCACCACAATAGTAATGGCGAGCTTACCCATGACAATGACCTGATCATTTTCATTGGACATCACCCCATCAAACTGAACCAGAAACTCTGTCTTCAATCTTCTACTTGCTTCGTTCTCATTAGCAGATCTTGAGGACATCAAGCTGTCAATCTATACGGTGCATCAATCCAATCTCTTTCAAGTCATAACTTTGTGAAAATATGAACCATAAAAGTCACTTCTGCAAGATATGGTCATGTGCCATCTATTCATAGCAGAAGAAAGCAGAAAAGAACAAATATAGAAGGCTCATGTGATGAAAGAGTGAAACGCTTGTGTAAAATCACCTCGTCAATAAAAATGACCGACGGTTGGCGTGCTCCAGCTACTGCAAATAACGCCTTCACCAATTTCTCCGCTTCTCCAACCTGCATGCAAGCAATAATCGAAAAGCTTTAGGTGAGCATCTCGAGTCTCCCTGACCAGTTCAACATCGAGGTGTATTAAGAGGCATTATATAAACTTTGAAAAGAACATGCTGAAAAGAGGTGCCAGAGCACACACCCATTTTGAGGTCAGACTGGAAGCGCTGATGCTGAAAAAGGTAGCTGCTGACTCAGATGCTACAGCTTTTGCTAGCATAGTTTTCCCATTTCCCGGTGGCCCATACAGAAGCAAGCCTGCATTCTCAAATCCACAGGTAGAACGTCACGGTTCAAAATCGATCAAACCATTAGGTCACCTAAAATCTGTTCATTCCAGGGAAACTTCTGCTGAACTGAAAACATTCCAACACTGATAAAGTGACGTCCAACTAATTAGAACCACCCATCATAGCCTTGTCAAAACAGTGGCAAACCGGCACATGGCATCAACAACAGACATCGTATGCAGTCACACAACTGCACTCGTCAAGAAAAAGCGTGTCTGATTATCATATCATAAGTAGGAAAAACACTTAAAACCCGAGATATGTGCACTATTTCAACTACACTGAAAAGTATCTTTACCTTTAGCAGGCTTGCGAAGCCCTTGAAATATGTCACTTCTGACTGAAGGAAGTATAACCATTTCCAGAAGTGCTTGCTTAGCTTTTGCCTGGCCAGCTGTTACAACATCAAGTAATCATAAGAAAAGACCCTTCTCACATCCATCACAAGGCGATTCTCACAACTAATCTCAAGGTCCATGAACCATTCATAAATCAAGGTGCAGCTATGATTGAAAGTTACACGAGCACGACAACTACAATTATTACACTCATATTTCATTACCAGTCACTAATTTTTAGACATGACAAGAAGAAATTGAACTAGTTCTAAGATATTTACACTTTCAAGCATATTACCTATGTCATCCCACTTGACCGATGGGCTTTTATCCACAATTTCATTTTCAATGAGCTCAACTAGCTTGGCATCCACGCCAGGGACTGCTACTGATCTGGGGGTCGTAGGTCGAGAAGGTTTAGCATTGGGAGCAGCGGATTGTGGCCTTCGCGTGACCTTCCTTTCTGGCTGTGACAATGGTACAGACCGTGTCCGCGCAACTGCAGGCCTTGACTCAACAACAGGTGCTGGTTCTGGTCTCTGCAATACACAGTTAGGTTTAGAATGCTTGGTTGGAAAATTAAGAAAATCCGGAAAAAAACAATGTCAAACAGATCATGCTGGTAACCCTAATTTCACAAAAGAGCACTCCAAGTGATCGTGTAATCGCGCCTGTAAACCCTAATTTCACCAAACAAAAGGATCGTGTGATCCTGCCTGTAAACCCTAATTGCACGAAAGAAAAGACTCAAAGTGATCGTGTACCGGATCAATGCTCTCTCCTCTAGCTCGCTTTTCCAGAATTTGCAACCTCTCTGCAACCTTCACCTTCCACTTGGACATTTTCTGTTTCCACTGCTTGACCTCATCCGCCAATCTGAACAGTCCAAACCCTGATTCGCTCAAAAAGCTCATAATCAATCAATTATCAAACCGTTCCACCATAATCAAAAACACATACGCACACACCTGCTAGACTCCACCGTAGCCGGCAACGCGACCCCCTCCGACAAAATCCGGTTCGCATTTCGGTAATGCAACAACGCATCCTCGACAAGGCCCCACTCGTCGGCCCGCACCGCTTTGTCGATCTCACCCTTGCCTAAACTGAAGTACCCCTTCAATTTCTCCACTACCCGCTCGCCGTCCACATTTCCCAGCACCGGGGAACTCGAATTCCGATTCTCCATGGCCCCCGAGGTCGTTCCCGGTTCTCCTTCCTCCTTCGGGGCCAACAACGCAGCTTGTAATGATTCTACCAGCTTCCACATCGTCCTCGCAATCGCTTCATAGGGAGCGATGAGTGAATTGGACAACACGGCAACTGCATTGAGCGCTCGCTCTACAGGCGGCCAAATCGCCCAATCTTGACCTCGGTGGGAAGAGGCGGATTCACACAAAGGGAAGAAATCTGCAGCCAAATCCCTTCGTCGATGCTCACACGAATCGAAAGAGTTCGATGGCGATCTTGTCGACAGAGAGAGTTCAAAACAAGGCAGCTGCATGTGTCGACGATGAGAGTTCTGGTGTGAATACGCCAACCCCATGTCCGAGTGAATAGCAGTACGGTATTCTGCGGGTATCAATCTACACACTATTTGTAACATATTATCGAATTAGTGCGAACGAATATCGACATAGCATAATCACCGCAGGGTCGCCACCCCGCGAACGAATATTTAACCCCTAAAAGCCCGAGGGGTATTGGACAAAACATAGATGTGTTATAATATGTGATTTCCATATGTTTGATGAAGTTTGGTTCAATAGAAAAATGTAGAGCATCATCTCTACAAATTATCCATACAATCAAACTTCCAAAAATAACTTTAGATTTTTTTTAAATGAATTTAAAAGCATTAACCTTTGAAAATTTGTATAAATTGTAATTTGCACTTTTAGAGTTTAAAATTTAGCATGATTGGTTAAAGTTGGTTTATATATTGTAAACTTCAAAAAAGCAAAAGAAGTGATGGAGGGAAGATCATTACTTTCCCCAAATAGCAAATTTTATAACACTAAGACAATGTTGAGGTGATCCACTTTAAAAAATTCTCCCATGTGGAGTTTAACTCTGATTAACATAATTCAAATTGCGTTGGAAAGTAGACTTGATGTAGTATTTTAAAATATTTTTTATTTTTTCAAAAATTTATTATTTTTGTTCCAGGCAGCTAGTTAGATTCAGGAAGCGACCAGAAAATGGTCGTTTGAGCATTTAGGGATTAACCCCTAAAGGACCGGGGGTGTTTTTAGCTTAGCTCTTGTTTTCTTGACTAGCTCTTATAACAAGCTCAATTCCTCATTGGTGTGGGTTAATTTTGACGATCGGCACCGTTGAAATTAAAGAAGACTTACATAGCTTTTGTATGAAAAAAGAATCAACAAAATCGCACAATTTTTGAGAAAATGCCACCGTTGAGAAGATTGATAGAACTCGTTTGGGGTATTTTATACATATGCTGAAATCGGATTGATCAAAAGTGCTCCAAAAATTCTGAAATTTCTCCACGCATAATGATCATCATTTTGAACATGTAGAAAAAATCTCACATAATTTGGAGATGTGAGGAGGAAGATATGAGGGTCTCAAGTGACGCCAAAATAGCCTCCTTGCAACTCAAAAAAATCACCAAAAATTGCACACTTCATGAAATTTTGATCAAGAAGTACTCACAGATTCACCTCTCAAAAAGAACCAGGGTCTCTTTGTTGCTCACCTTACAATTCATGGCCCAACAACTCGAATTTCCTCACTTTCTAGTTTCAGAAGCCACGTGGTGGCCTCGTGGTCGTTTAGGGGTTAATATGTTTTGAAAAATGTGGTTTGTTTTTAAAAAAAATCAAATTTCTTGATTTTCATTGTTGAAAAAAATGATTAAAATGACCCAAAATAGCTTCAAAATAGCAAAATATAGCTTAAAATAATTTATTATATCTTCATTTATTTTTCCTTATAATTTTCAAATTTTTACGTTTTTTTTGTTTTAAAATATTTTTTGGCGAACTAGCTATGGTACTATCGTATCTGAGCAGTGCAATGGAGCATCCTTTTAAAAATTGGATCAAAAGATAATCTTCACTTAGATCCACTTTTCTTAGTAATGATGGAATGCCATTTGTATTCCATGAATTTTGGGTTACCTTGTCATTGCCATGTGAACTTAGTTTTTAATTGTAACTAAATCGTGGTCCCACTGCAAAAAGGTGTTGGCTCCCATTGCTCTATTATGCTACAGAGGTAGGACAGATATGCTAATCACCATTCAGTTTTTTCTATATCAGATTATGAGTGATCGAGGAAGATGGTTGGAGGCAACGTTTCAATACTGTTCTCTGGTTAACGGACGGTCAATGAATGATCATTAGGGTATAGACAGTGATTAGCATAATTATGTACTATATAATGAACACTTTGAATAATTTTCAATTTTTACTCTCACTAATAAATAAATTATTATGCATTTTTCATTCTATTGAATGCTATTTTTTAATACGTTAGTGTTTGAATAAAATAAAATAAAATGCACTTTAAATCTCAATAATTTTCATTTCTTATTATTTTAACAAATACAAAAAGCTTGAGGCTTGAATCTATAGTTAAGATTAACATACCTAGACATTTTTGACAAGGG
The DNA here is from genome assembly GCA_022496805.1 of Pohlia nutans. NCBI lineage: Eukaryota > Viridiplantae > Streptophyta > Bryopsida > Bryales > Mniaceae > Pohlia > Pohlia nutans. The sequence continues at coordinate 9,017,148 of CM040092.1, read as the reverse complement.
AATTTTTTTTACCGATATTGGAAATTTCATTTTCCAATAAAGTCAATTGAAACACCAATTTCATGACCATAATGTAAAGAAAATTCAACATGTAGTGCCAACAAGATTATCATTCCAAGTAATTTAAATACATTTTGATCCTAAATTTCTTCATTTTATAAGAGAAACTTTTTGAGTACATTTATACCATCCTATATTAATTTTCTTCTTTTCATTAATATACTAAGAATCTTCTATTTGTTAAGAAGTTTTCAATTGATTTCCTCCAAATCCTATAAATATATAATTGAACATTTTGTTTGTTTGGGGATTCAATGATATTAAAAGTACTAAACAAATTAGTGACCCACTAAAACAATGCATAAATCCATACTATAACAATAGAATGAAAAGTATTGATAAGTCAACATGAATAGATTTAAAATAAGAGATATCACATATTTTTTCAATATTGGTAGTGATATTTGCACAAATTTCATTGTGGATACCAAGATATACACATGTTATGTAAATTTTTTACAAATACTCAAATCACCTAAACCTCTTGATTTTAAATTTTAAACAGAGTATCCTACGCTATTGTTCGATTCAACGTGAATTAATTAAAAAATGAGACGTTGAAATTTTTTGAACTTTTGAAAGCTAAATGATGAATGTTAAGGAAATTCCCTAGATATGAACTACTAAATATCATTTTAAATTTTAGATTTTTCAATACAATCTACTCAAAATTTAGAAAAATGTTAAATTCCCAAAAATTTAGAAACTAGGCGACTAAAGCTCCAATGCTCTAAAATTAATTCAGTTTGTTTTTAGCTTGCCAAATCTAACAATACTGTACGGTATTGTTTTTTCAATACGCGACTTCCGGGGATAACCAAAATTTTAAAATCAGGTTTTCAATTTACAAGAAAGAGTTATTTTATAGTATTTTTCAAGAAACTAATTGAATGAGCTTTGTGTTTTTTTCATTTATTCTTTTGATGTACTTTAGAGGATTTGTTTTTAATGGCTAATTATTTGAATTGAAATAAAGTCTTATATAAATTGCATTCCATGGTGTTGGAAAACAACAATACCCGTACATCACTGGTGTATACCCGGACAAGGAGAGCAGTACCATATGCCGGCGGGTATGATCTGGACTCTCTGGTGGGCCCACCAAGTACAGAAATAGTGTAGGGGCGGCTTGTGTGACCGGAGCAGCGTTTATAACGCGAGTCGCGGTGGCCTATTTTCAGTTCGGAGTGTGACGGTCTGTGCGCCCGCTCCGTCCTCGTTTACTCGATTGATCCCGTTTGGGCTTCTTGGGATTTCCCGTTCGGATATCTTCGCCACCATCGTTTCCTTCGTCTGTCGCTGCACATTTCGAGCCCAAGTTTGCCCCATTTGGTGCCGTATTGATTGCTTCGTAACCCTTGGTTTGTGTCGGTGAGGTTTTTGTTGTCGATTGAAGTTGTTAGCGCGATGGCCAGCTACGAGCTCTACAGGAAATCCTCAATTGGGATGAGCCTCACGGACGCCTTGGACGAGCTTGTCACTAACGGCACCATCTCGCCTCTGCTCGCTGTCAAAGTGCTCATGCAGTTTGATAAGGTGCTGCTGCTTAAACCCTAAATTTCCGTCTCTTCAATTGCCGAGGGAGCACCATGCTGTGGTCTTGAGAAAGAGTTTTTGACTTGTGGTTTTATTGAATGGAGCAGTCGATGAACGACGCTTTGTCTACCAAAGTGAAGGTGAAGACAAGTTTCAAGGTATAGTTCTTCAGCCTCTTGTTCAGAGTTCTTAGCTCTTACTTGCAGTACACGGCGAGGTTTGGTTGGGATGGTTGTAGGTTTAGGGTATAAGGTAGAAGCACCCATAACCGATAACTCAAGCTTTCTAGTCTAGAAGAAGGGGAATAGTATTTTTCTTTCATAGGAAATAGAAATCACGAAGAATGAAAAATTTCCCATAATTTTATTCTAAATAATGAAACTTCTACAAATTTGCAAAGTGAAAAGTTAATCATCACCCAAGACCGATAACTAGACTATCCCAAATCTGTGAAATCCTTGAAACTAGCCCATGAAACTAGCCCAAGTTGTTTATTGGAATTGACTAACTTAGGTAAAAGTGCAAGAAGTTGATTGGTTGACAAAAATTTCTACACAAGTGGCATTGAGTTTGGCTGTTAACCATTATGGGTCAGTCTACATGTTGGGTTTGGGTACATTATCGGTTATGGGTGCTCCTACCTTAATTTCGGTTGAATAGTACAATTGGTTTGGTTGTTCTTAAATGCTCTGCTGTGAAAAACAGGGTCATCTCCACACTTACAGATTCTGTGACAACGTGTGGACGTTCATCTTGGAGAACGCATCTTTCAAAACAGATAACGAGATTTTACCAGTGGACCGGGTGAAGATTGTTGCCTGCGATGCCAAGATTATTGCACGCTGAGCTGCCAGCAGAGGTGGGGGTGGGGAAGCCAGACAGGTTGTAAAGCACAGGTCACATTTGCCGGCCTTAGATGTTGAAAACTTAGGAGCAGCACAGTTGTCAGTTGGAGTCTTTACCAACACGTGTTTAGGGCACTGTAAGATGAGTCTTGAGAACTCAATTGGTGGGATTACTTTTCATTGCGGTCTGGGATTACTTAATCGTGAATTCAAAGATGTCAGTGGAGCAGTTTTGACACTTGCTCAGCTTTGTAGGTCTTTGCGCTGCAGGCACATGATACTCGGTGTGTTTCTGCTTTGGAAATGGTGACATTGTTATTATTGCACATGACCACCATATGCAATTTCTAACCCACAAGTGGAGGAGGCCATTGTACTGGAAATTTAGACCTGTAGCTGGCAACATTCACATGTTTTATAAAGTAGGCTACTCTTCCTCATTCCCTTCTCTGTATCCGTCTTGGTTTTATATTCCAATACGTACCGTTGATTACCTTCTCTATTTTTCTGTAAGCCTACTATTCTAGATTGCTACAGACTCCTTGAATAATTCACTTTCTGCTCAAAACTTCGCATTACCTTAGCAGCTGGGCTGTGTCTTCTTCCAAGCATTGCAACATTTCAACGCCCTGGCTAGCTTATCAAGTTGCATACTATGATATTTTACTTGGGCCTTTTATCTTAGATCTTCCAAAACTGTGTGAATAGGATTACATTAATTTAGGATGGTATGATGGTGCACTCTAGTTTCGCAGAATACAGACACATTCTATAGTGGGAAATAATGAACAACCGTTGCCAATTCATATTCTTCAGCTCCAATTCCACAATTAACTTATATGCTTCGGGAATTATACAATAGGTTCACAGAGCAAGTCTGCTTTTCCGAGAAAGATTGAAATTCTTGCTCTAGTTTGCCGCTTTTGTCCTTTTGGCTTCCTCCCCGCCACAATCATGTGTACTCGCAGCATCTAGAGGGAGGCATCGGTTGCTAAAGCCCAGCACTGTACTGTACAGCACCCGGCAGTAAGTTTCCGTCAGTCTGTTTCAGAGGCATTGAATAAAAGTTGTACGTTATGAATTTTAGACTCTATCCATACAGTTAAATCTATGATTGCAATCATTAATATTTTGTGTAAGATTTGAAACTTAAAATTCAAAATTATTTTGTAACTCAATTATGAATAAGATATTGACAATCTATAGATGAAATTTGTTGTGATGGGATAAAAGGTAATACTCTAAGTGTAGTGATTTTTGGAGATTTTTTGGTTGCTTAATTTTATGAGTTGACTTTTTAAGAGAACTCTTGCACCAAAATCTTTGAAATTTTGGGTGAATCACTACAACATGAGATGAGACATAAAAAATTCACAAATCATCCCCTTTCTAATCGGATCACACATGCATGAAGCTAACTTCCCATAAAATCTTTAGTAAAAAATTCACACTGCAAAAAGTCAATGATAGATGAGAAAAAATGGATGAAATCTGTACATTGTCCAAAAAATGAACGCTCATGCAGTTAAGGATTAAAAACTGAGCAACTTTGGATTTGAAACTTCAAATTTGATATCTTAGTCAATAATGCTTCAAAATGTATGTTCTTTTTTGCACATGATTCTAAAAAGGATCCCCATTATTTCTATCATGACAATAATATCCTTTTAAGTAATAAAATATGTTGCTATCCGGCAATAGGTTTCTCAAAACTTCTCTATACTTCTCTGCATTGTGTTGTACCCAAAATCACTATACATTCACTAATCATTTTCTAAAGCAGATGATAGTAAAAACATTCGTTTTCTCTACAAACACTGAATTAGGAATTTTTGCACTTGGCCATATGACAATGCACTTGTTGCCCGTTGAATAAAAATTGACCTTTTTCAAGTTGCGGGGGGGGTATAATTTTGGTACTCGTGGGTTTTATGGGCCGGGAATTTAGGAAGTGTTAAAGTGGGAATTTTGGGGGTTTCAACTTACTCCAATCAAGAAAATTTGGTCACACATGCATTTTAAAATGGTGCATTTGGTACTCCATTTATTCCAAACCAATATATTAAGGGAGGTAGTCAAAATGGATACAAAGTTATGGACATTTTTCTACCAAAACATCAAGTCATTCAAATCACTCATGCACGATCAACCAAATAATACACGTTACGCTATACTATATAGCTATTGCTGCTACGTAATGCAACTCATAGTATCATGTGTCTCATACGATGTACTAAACCTATTAATATGCATCAAGGTCATTCTGCAAACGTTTGTTGTCCATCTCTTCCAATTGTAGTGCAATATACTCCACCAAATGCGGTTTTGCTTTTGTTGGAATTTTGATCTTTGCCTCCGTCAGCTCGCCATGCATTGGTACATTGTTCTCATGTACAAGCCCACTCCTTGTTCTTATCGGTGCATTTTCCCATGAAAATATAGCCGCGTCTTTGACAACCCATCCGTGTCCCTCACCAGATGGCTCCCAAAATGGACATGGTTCTTGAAACAGTCGGATGCGAGTAGCTCGGATAATTTTGTCTCCCACACTTATTGGTGCGCATGTCGTTACATTCACCGCTGCCACAGGACTTCCAAATGCTCTCGCGTCCATTGTTTCTTCCACTCCAAAAAAAATGGCAACTCAAACTGCAAATCCATTGATTCAATTTACACAATACCATTCAATATTTTCACACTTTAAAAATAGAAATAGCACACTATAGTAATGGAAAGCAACACCCTTATGTAATAAGACTACAATGTACTTACAATCAGAATTTCTAATTAACCCCTCTAAAGCGCTCAAACGACCATTTTCTTGTCGCAGCCCGAATCTAACAGGCTGCCTGGAACAAAAAAAATTGAAAAAATAAAATAAAAATAAAAATACTACATCAAGTCTATTTTCCAACCCAATTTGAGTTATGGCAATCTGAGTTAAACTCCACCCGGGAGAATTTTTCAAAGTAGATCACCTCAACATCGTCTTAGTGTTATAAAATTTGCTATTTGGAGAAAGTAATCGGATGATCCTTCCATCATTTCTTTTTCTTTTCTGAATTTTACAATAGATAGCCCAACTTTAACCAATCATACTAAATTTTGAACTCTAAAATTGAAAATTATAATTTATACAAACTTTCAAAGGTTAATGCTTTTAAATTCATTAAGAAATGATCTAAAGTTATTTCTGGAAGTTTGACCGTACGGATAATTTGTAGAAATGATCCTACACTTTATCTATTGAACCAAACTTCATCAAACATATGGAAGGCACATATTATAACACATCTATGTTTTGTCCAATACCCCTCGGGCTTTTAGAGGCTCAGTGTAAGTGTATTTGAGATGATATTCTTTAACCCCTAAGCTCCCAAGAGACCATTTTGTGGACTCTGCCCAATTTTAACATGTTGCTTGAAACAAAAACATAATTTTTTGAAAAAATCAAAAAATATTTTAAAATACTTCATCACATCTACTTTCCAATCCAATTTGTATTATGTCCATTCAAGTTAAACTCAACTAGGAAGAATTTTTCAAAGTACATCACCTCAACATTGTCTTTATGTTATAAAATTCACAATGTGGGGAAAGCAATGATGTTCCCTCCATCATTTCTTTTTCTTTTGTGAATTTTACAATAGATAAACCAACTTTAACCTATCATGCTAAATTTTAAACTCTAAAACTCAAATTTAGAATTTATACAAATTTTCAAAGGTTAATGCATTTAAATTCTTTAAAAAAAAATTGGTTTATCTATTGTAAGAAAAATAATGAGAAATTTTAAACTCTACAAGTGAAAATTATAATTTATACATTTTCTAAAAGGTTATTGCTTTTAAATTCATTAAAGAAATATCAAAAGTTTTTTTTGGAAGTTGACCGTATGGATAATTTGTAGAGATGATGCCCTACATTTTGTCTATTGAACCAAATTTCATCAAACATATGGAAGGCACAAACTATCATACATCTATTTTTTGTCCAATACTTCTTGGGCTCTTAGGGATTAACCCCTAAACGTCCTCACCCCACTTTACAATTCAAGAATTGCGAAGATGTCTTATAAAATGTCACTAAGAGGGATATTTTGAACTTGATATATGAATAACAGTTGTACAATCATTATGAATTGTTAATTCTATCCATACGGTGATTGTTTTCAACAATATTTTGTATAAAAATTGAAACTTGAAATTGAAAATTCTATTATAATTTGATTACAAGTAAGATATTTACAACTTGTAGATGAATTTTTTTGGTGATTGGTTGAAATGTAATTATACTCTAAGTGTAGTGACATTTGGAGATTTTTGATTTCCTTATATTTATCACTTGACTTTTATAAGAGCACTTGCACACTGAAATCTTAGAAATTTTGGGTGAATCACTACAACATGAAATGAGGCATAATTTTTTTGCAAATCATTTCCTTTCTAATCAGATCACATGCATAAAGCTAACTTCCCATAAAATATATTCTAAAAAATCCACATTGCAAAAATCAATGAAGGATGAAAAATATCTGTTTGATTTTGTACATAGTCCACATTCTTATTGGTTAAACGTTTAGGAGTTAGTGATCAGGAACTGCTACCATTGATCTTTATATGTCCCAATGTATAATTTTTAGACTGTTAACAAGTTCAAAATCACTTGTCTTTTCCATTACTTCTTCAATGAAAGTTATCCTAATTTGTGGCTATCCGTTATGAAGTTATTGTTCTAAATAATGATTGGATTTAGTGTGTTTTTGGTACATATATTCCTAATTTACAAATGTGGAAGTATGTCAAATGGTTTACGATGCCATAATTCCATTGACTCTATTTTTAAAATGTCATTGCAAAAACTAGGTCATATATTTAACCCTTAACCCCTAAACGCCCAAACGACCATTTTCTAGGTGCTGCCCGAATCTAATGGGCTGCCCCAAATTTAAAAATTATTTTTTGGAAAAATAAAAAATATTTTAAAATACTATATCAAGTCTACTTTCCAATGCAATTTGAATTATGACAATCCGAGTTAAACGCCACCCGGGAGAATTTTTCAAAGTAGATCACCTCAACATTGTCTTAGAGGTATAAAACTTGCGATTTGGAGAAAGTAATGATGTTCCCTCCATCATTTCTTTTTGAAGTTTACAATAGATAAACCAACTTTAACCAATCATGCTAAATTTTAAACTCTAAAACTCAAAACTAGAGTTTATACTAATTTTCAAAGGTTAATGTATTAAAATTCATTAAAACAAAATCTAAAGTTATTTTTGGAAGTTCGACCGTACGGATAATTTGTAGAGATGATGCCCTACACTTTATCTATTGAACCAAACTTCATCAAACATATGGAAGGCACATATTATAACACATCTATGTTTTGTCTAATATCCCTCGGGCTTTTAGGAGTTAAATGTCTTCACTACCATTACCCGGTCAAACCTCATCAATTCTTCACATTATAGTTTCCTATTTTTTTTCTCATATAAGGTACTGTTAAACCAATTTACCTTGAATTTTTCATAAATATTCATATAAAGACAAATTTTATCAGGCTTTCCAAAGTATTTAAAAAAAAAAATCTTAGTAATTACAAAACATCTTAGAATAGTATGAAGTTTTTAGTGAAGATGTAAATAATAATGATGAACAACAAAGTAATGATGGCATGCTTCAGGAGCTTACATAAAAAGAATTTTGATAGAAAAACATTTTCTGCAGAGTATATTGGAATTTTAGGGGTTTTAGCTCTAAAGCGTTATAGAAGACAAAATTTATCAATTTTGAAGAATGGTTAATTGGACTAGAAAAAAAAGGTAACCCCAACGAAGGTGTAATCGTGTGACTGTACCTTAAAGAATGAAATGTAATTTCTTCGCCACTTCACATTTCATCCGTCCCGTGTGACCTGAACCAATTCCGGAGTGAATGGTTAATCATGTTGGTAATACAAAAGAAGAAAACTAAAATTTTAGAATTTTAAAAATTTAGAATTTAAAAAATTTACAGATTTTACAAATTTACAAATTCCATAATACTATAAAATTTACAACATTTAATTTTTTCTTAAATTTACAAATTTTAAAAATATACAAATAGAAAATTCTACAAGTAAACAAACATTGAAAAATCTTAAAGTTTAACCATTTATAAATTTAATTTTTTTTTGAATATCAAAGATTATCCATCAATTTTTTTAAATATTTACAAAGTCAAAAACAAAAGAAATAAAAGAAATAATAATTTCAAGTTCAATAATTTCAAAGATACAATGAAAATAAAATAAACCAAAAACATAAAAAAGAACTAAAAATTTCAACAATAAAAAAAATTTAACGATGACTAAAAAATTTAAACTTTAAAAAAAAATTTAAAAAATAAAAAATGTGAAATTATATTACATGTGAATAATATTTAATTTTTAAAAAAATATTAATTTTTTTTTTTTTTTTTTTTTTTTTTAATTTAAAAAAAAATAAAGAAACTGCAGTTGCAGTTAACTGCTAACTGCAGCTGCGGTTAGCAGTTAACTGCAGCTGGCCCGGCCTGGCCGGTTGGCCGGGCTAGGCCAAAGGGCAGCTGGCCCTTCTCAACCCCGCGGAACTCCGCGGGGTTGAGAAGGCGCGTCTTATGGGAGGACGCGCCTAAGGGACAAGGGTGACTTTTGAAACCCCGTGTCTATGTAATGCCCATCTTCCCCACTCTATATCTCACTTTTCATATTTTACCTCTCAAAGGTATGTTCTCACACTCTTGTTTTTTTGCAAATGACACTAACTAGGGTTGTAATGCTCAATATATAGGCATATTAGGACACACATGTGATATTCTTTTAGTAATTGTTTTCCAAAACGCATGTGTACGATGCTTTTAACCTTTTTTTTGTTTCACTCATTTTAGGCTTGATTCATTGGAGCGAACGTCATTACGCATAACAAGTAAAGGTAGGCATTAATTTCGGAGTTTGGTATTGTTTTCACCTCGAATCATTTTATTTTATTTTTAAATACACGTAGTCATGAACAATTGCATTTTGAACATCACATGTGCATCGCACAATTAGGCACCAGCTGCTAAATTTAACATACTTAGTCCTACGAACTCAATTTTCTCATAGATATCTTAATTTTGAATCAAAAAATTCATTAGGGACCCTAAAGATTAGGAGCACACAAATTTCATGTTAGGTTCCAAGATTCATAGACAAAAGTTGTTAAATTTAGCAATTCTTTTCATAATTTCTCAAATTTGATGTAAATTTGCACAATTCGAAAGACAAAAATTTCGTTAGGACTCATAGAGGTTAGGGGAATCCAAATTTGATGTTGGGTTCCGAAATTTATCATGCAAAGTTGCTAAATTTAGCTAATTTAGCCGTAGCAACTCAAATTTGATGTAAATTTGCACAATTCGAAAAACAAAAAAAATCGTTAGGACTCGTAGAGGTTAGGGGAATCCAAATTTGATGTTGGGTTTCGAGATTCATCATGAAAAGTTGCTAAATTTAGCTAATTTTGCCATAGCAACTCAAATTTGATGTAAATTTGCACAATTCAAAAGACAAAAATATCGTTAGGACTCGTAGAGGTTAGGGGAATCCAAATTTGATGTTGGGTTCCGAAATTTATCATGCAAAGTTGCTAAATTTAGCTAATTTAGCCGTAGCAACTCAAATTTGATGTAAATTTGCACAATTCGAAAAACAAAAAAAATCGTTAGGACTCGTAGAGGTTAGGAAAGTCCAAATTTCCTGATGGGTTACGATATTTATCAAAAAAAGTTGCTTAATTTAGCAAATTTAGTCATAGTTGCTCAAATTTGATGCATATTTGCCCAATTCTTGAGACAAAAAATTTGTTAGGGCTTGTAGAGGTTAGGGGAGCCCAAATTTCCTGGTGGGTTCCGAAATTTATCATGAAAAGTTGCTAAATTTAGCAAATTTAGCCATAACTTCTCAAATTTGATATAGATTTGCCCAATTCGAAAGACAAAAAATTCGTTAGGGCTCGTAGAGGTTAGGGGAGCTCAAATTTCTTGATGGGTTCCGATATTTATAAAAAAAAGTTGCTAAATTTAGCAAATTTTGCTATTACTTTTCAAATTTGATGTATAGTTGTCCAATTCTTATACGCTTGGAGATGACGGATTGTATCATGACTTCGAGGGAGTGAAGTATCGTCGTGTGGGAGAAGAGGGTAACTACACATATGAGCAGGTCGCCTCCATTTTAGAGGGTGACTTAAACGCAGGTAGCATTCCTTCTCCAGTGGCGGAAGCCATGGTCACGAGAGCATTGGATTATGCTGATCTTGGAACCCCTTCAGAGATTAGAGCACTATTTAGGGAGCAACAGTTGGAGAACGAAACAAGAGAGGAGGTAGAAACTCAGTTCTCTCAGGTGATTCCTGAGACCCAAGAGATGGAGCAGTAGTACAAATTGGAAAAGTACGCTAGGCGGTACCCTTTGATGTAGTAGGATAGTGCAAATATCATTTACTTTGCAGTGCGTGCCTTCATTTATATATGAAATGAAGTGTTTTGTATTGATTTTCTATCGGATAGTAATAAAACAATATTGCACATTATGTTTGATTTTCTTTTAATACATGGCAAATTTGATATGAATGAATGTGTTGTTGTCATTTAAAAAATGAAAATATATGAAATTTCAGGGGAGTAGAAATTCAAAATAGTGCAAATTTTGCACCATTGTGGCCATCAGACAATGCACTTGGCCAAGTGCATAAATTCCTAATTCAGTGTAACACTGTATAGTACCCAAAAACCACTATACATTCATCAATTCGTTTTCATTTGCTCCACCAATTTGCCAAATCTAAATCCCATTGAGAAAGGTAATAAAAGATGTTAAAAAAGGAGTGTTTGCCGAAGAATAAAGAGGAATTCTTTAAAACCATCCACCAAGCGTAGGAAGAGATGTCTTTAGAAATTATAGAAACTCTCTTTGCTAGCATGCCTTCAAGGATGATGGCTATAATCGATACTAAAAGAACTTCCAATTCCCTATTTTTGCACTTGGCCAAGTGCAATCAATTCCGGACCTAATTGTGCTGAAAAAAATTCTAAAAAAAAATCGACGACAAAACATCGATTTCTTTCTTTGTTGAAACTTGTAGTATATTGCAATAAAAGACTAATATTTCAAAATCTTCATAACAGAAACTTGAATTTCCTTTATTTATAAAATTGTAAGATTGACTATTTAAAAACTAATACAAATTATGAATAAATTAAGACATTATAACATCATTGCTAAAGTATATGGGAAAAGAAATTTATTTGTTTTTTCTTATTTTCCGTTTTCTTTTTTCTTTTTTTGTTTACCAAAAAGTATTTAAGGCTGCGTTTTTCTCCTTCCTCCATCCTTCAAAACAACATTCGAATGCTGCATACCCTCAGCCCCTCTGCCACGCCAAAAAACAAAAAAAATTAAAAAAATATTCTTTCCCATTTTTCAGGAATTTTGGGATTTCCAAAATTTCCGAGATTTCGGGGGCAAAAGGCGCGCGCGGACCCCATTCTATTTTCTCCTCAAGAGAACACAAATACGTTCTTCCATGCTCCCATGGCGGCCTTATATACTCATAAGGTGGCTATGAGAGGGTATAGGAGAACATATTTATGTTTTTTTGAAGGCTGTAGGATGGAGGGTGTGTTGCCGCGTACCCTTAGCCCCTCCGCCATGCCCCAAAAAAAAAAAATTAAAACAAAATTACTAATAATATATATATATATATATATATATATATATATATATATATATATTCCCTTTTTCCCGGGATTTTCGGAAATTCCGGAATTTCCCGGATTTCGGGGGTAGAAGGTCCGCACGCGCGGATCCTATTCTATTTTCTCCTCAAGAGAACACAAATACGCTCTCCCATGCTCCCACGGCCGCCTAATATACTCATGAGGCGACTATGAGAGGATATGGGAGAACATATTTATGTTCTTTTGAGGGCTTTAGGACGGAGGGTATGTTGCCGCATACCCTCAGCCCCTCCGCTACGCCCAAAAAAATATTATTTTTTATTTTATTTTCGTTTTCTTTTTGGGATTTTCAAGATTTTTGAAACTTCTGGGATTTCGGGGGCTGTAGGTCTGCGCGCACAAACCCTATTCCATTCTTTCTTCAAGAGAACACAAATATGTTCTCTCATGTTCCGATGGGTGCTTTATATATACTCTTAAGATGGCTATAGGAGGGTATGAGAGAATATATTTTCGTTCTTATAAGGGCTGGATGACAAAGGGTGCGCTGCTGCGTACCCTCTGCCACGCTCAAAAATAAAATAAAATAAATATATAAATATATATATTTTAATATTTTAATATTTTATTTAATTTTTTTTTTGTACGGGTTTTCAAGGCTATAGGGTCTGTGCGCGCAGACCCTTTTTCGTCCTCACCTCAAGGGCCTCCTCAAGAGAACATCCATATGTTCTCCCATTCTCCTATGCCCACCTTATATACTCTTGAGGCGGCTATAAGAGGGTATGCAAGAACATATGCATGTTTTCTTTATGAAAGGAAGAAAGCAAAGGGGTGGCTTTGTATCATTAGAAACCTGCAAAAAATATGTATATATATTTATTTATAAATAGACAGATATATAGATGTTTAATGATTTTTTTGTTTTATTTTTTGTGCAGATTGTTGAGTGTGCATGGTTGCACATTCTTTTTTCCCTTTTCTTAGTGCATTTGGAATCCCTGTTGGAGTTGATAACGATGTTATTCAAGTGGAATTTCATAGATTGTGAATAGGGGAGTGAATCGCTCATCCCATTGTTCTGACGAGTTTGTTCGAAGAGGTTGAACAATCTATTTTGATAACATAGTAAAAAAATGTCATGGTGAAGTTACTATTTGAAGAGAGGAAGCAACAAATGCAACAGTGGTGCTATATGATTACGTGCGAATGAAGCAAATCACTATTCCAAATGAATCGAAGTCGCACATACTTGAATATGTTGCAATGCTGATTGAAGGTATGGGTGACAAGAGGTTGCTAGATGCTTACTAAAGTACAGGACGACGCTACCGTGTGAGCGTAGAACGGAGAGCGTTAGAGCGGAGAGCGCTGATTTGGAGAGCGGCGAGCATACAATCTTGATAAATTAAAAATCTGGCGTTATTTTTAGAAAAAATATTTCTAAAATTAGATTTTAACTATTTATAGTAATTTTAGGGTACCTATGACCGCTGGACCTAAGACCGTGTGATTGCAGTGCAGGATGTAAAATTTTGCAGTCAATCTGGAAACAATTGGGAAAAAAAGTAAAAAGGGATATAATTGGACTAACATATAGTATTATATTTTAAAGTTTTTTTGTGAATACATGATCATTGAAGTCACACTTAGTGAGCAAGTACTCCAACCAACTACAAGTAATAGTGTTGTAATTTGTAATACAAATCTATGGTTATACGAGTCACCCCCTAAATCGCAAAACATCATCAGCAGTCCATGATTAACCAATCTTTGGTTTGGGGTTTCCATGCCATGACAAAACATGGCATCTAGAACTAAGGAATCTTGATAATCCCTGCAGCTACCAGAATATGCTGGACTTCGTCCATGCTTAGAGTAGGGGCATGGATGAAAGTGTCCACTTTGTAGTCTAGCTTGCAAAGGAAGCGAAAGACATAGTAAAAGTGCTTGCAGTTGACGTACATGCCACGCCTTCCAATTGCAGAAGAAGTAATACTGTGATAATGCAGGCACGTACAAGCCGGGAAATTGCAGAGAGTGATATTGTAAATGTTTGCGTTAGGCTCAACTCCAGATTGTAGGACAACGATTGCTCCTAGACCCGGATATGGAAGGAGGTTAACTCGGACAATCGTTGCCTTCACGTTGCGAGCGCTCTTCCACTGGTTTCTGTGAGCTTCTGGGGGCGCTTTACCCTAAACTCTTCACAGTTAAGCCTTCGCGGCAATATGACCTCCCGCCGTGGAAGTCGAAAGCCAGCATTCTCTAGAGTAAGTATCTCCTTGCGTGTAAGGTTAGTGCCGTTATTGACGGGCCAGATCTCGGGGACCTCCGGGCGGGACATAACCCACTTTCTGCGAGTTCGTTTGATACACCTCCCAATGTCGTCGTTGCAGAAGAAAAATTGTATGTGGTCCTTGCGGTTTTCCCTGTAATTGTCCATCAAGCCTGTGTACGTAGGAGCAGCGGTAGATTTTCAATCCTGTATGATTCGAGCAATGCACTTCTTCTTAGTGACAGCCTGCTGCGCAAAACAAGCCTAAGTTGCAAATGATTTTGGAAGTCTAGCAATGTGCCACTAACTCTCGTCGCAAGCCGTTTCTTGCACGAAAGTAACGTAGCTTAGGGCTGCCGCAGGGGTGTGGGCTACTACCTGCACTTGCACATTCAACTTCTCTAATACTTGGGGAGAGTCCTCCAGCCCCATTAGAGACAGTGGGAGGTTTAGGGCGTTGTTTTGTGTAGATCTTGTCTGGACTCGAGGACGCAAGATGCTGATCATATCAGTTCTCTGCGAGTCAAATTCCGAGCCCATTAGAACGTTTGCTTTCCGCTTCAACGAGAGGAAGACTTCCTCTCCTTCAAGTTGAGGCATTCGAGTGCAGAACTCCTCAGCACTCGGCATCTTCACTAATGCGCTGTGTAGGAATTTTGAGTTCTTCGTGCGCTCTGTAGACTTCTGTGCGATTTGAAGCTTCAGTTCTTCATTAGTAGGGTTGGTTCCTATTCTATCTCCTTTGAGGTATTGGTAGTACGCGATGCTCTACATGAAGGAGCGGACAAAGTCATCAACTGTAGCGACAAATAAGTCTGATCCTTGATCACCGGGTTGTTGTTTCCATTTGTTGTGGATACTTTCAGCCAACTCGTCCTCTGTGAGGTCCTAGTATAGTGGAAGCAATGCACCTTTAGAGTTTGGATGTGAAATGCAGTATGAAACATATGACAGAGAATTTGGATATATAGGTTAGGGTTTAGGAACTTACCAGCTGCATAAAGCCTCCCCATTGGCAGTATCAAAAATGCCAAAAGGCAAGCTAGAAGTCGAGACGTCTCAATCCATCTTCAGTTGTAGCTCCAAAGGACAGCCACCAAGGTCGGATAGCGAGATACCGGGAATCTGCCTCCGCTTGCGTTGAGGCGTTCTTGTATTGCTTGCAGAGCATGGGATGTTAATTTTCGAGGTCAACTCAGATGTCAGCCTTGGTGTGCTTCTCCAAAGAATGAACCCAATGGAAATGACAAGTTCGTTCTTTATATCGCATTGGGACTGATGCATCTCCACTTCCGTACACAATGCATATAGCATTCTAGTTTGCTTGCGCGATGTCAGCCATGAAGCCCTTGAAGTTCGGGTTTTGAAGTCCGTGGCGAGCGACGACGGCATTAAAACTCTTCCGCGATTCTGCCGTGCCACCCTTGGGGGGAGCATCGCCGGCGACGCCCCCCTTAGCGGTGTCTCACACACCACTGCAAAGTTGCTCTCGAGAGCTTTCAAACCTTATATTGCACG
The DNA here is from genome assembly GCA_022496805.1 of Pohlia nutans. Classification (NCBI taxonomy): domain Eukaryota; kingdom Viridiplantae; phylum Streptophyta; class Bryopsida; order Bryales; family Mniaceae; genus Pohlia; species Pohlia nutans. The sequence continues at coordinate 9,001,168 of CM040092.1, read as the reverse complement.
CCCCAAACTGACAAAAATTGTGTCCGCAAATTGGAAAACCAATCGTGCGAGTAGGGGACGGAGAAAAAATCTAGTCTGCCACGCCACCCTTGGGGGGGGCGTCGCCGGCGACGCCCCCCCTAGGGGTGTCTCATACACCACTGGAAAGGTGCTCTTGAGACCTTTCCAACGGAATATTACACGCCCCAAACTGACAAAAATTGAGTCCGCAAATTGAAAAATCAATCCTGCGAGCAGCGGATGGAGAAAAAATCTAGTCTGCCGCGCCACCCTTGGGGGGGGCGTCGCCAGAGACGCCCCCTCTAAGTGTGTCTCATACACCACTGGAATGGTGCTCTCGAGACCTTTCCAACGGTATATTACACGCCCCAAACTGACAAAAATTGTGTCCGCAAATTGAAAAATCAATCCTGCGAGCAGCGGATGGAGAAAAAATCTAGTCTGCCGTACCACCCTTGGGGGGGGCGTCGCCGGCGACGCCCCCCTAAGTGTGTCTCATACACCACTAGAAAGGTGCTCTCGAGACCTTTCCAACGGTATATTACACGCCCTAAACTGACAAAAATTGAGTCCGCAAATTGAAAAATCAATCCTGCGAGCAGTGGATGGAGAAAAAATCTAGTCTGCCGCGCCATCCTTGGGGGGGCGTCGCCGGCGACGCCCCCCCCTAGGGGTGTTTCATACACCATTGGAAAGGTGCTCTCGAGACCTTTCCAACGGTATATTACACGCCCCAAACTGACAAAAATTGAGTCCGCAAATTGAGAAACCAATCCTGCGAGTAGGGGACGGAGAAAAAATCTAGTCTGCCGCACCACTCATGGGGGGGGGCGTCGCCGGCGATGCCCCCCCTAGAGGTGGAAAACCAATCACTGGAAAGGTGCTCTCAAGACCTTTCCAGCGGTATATAACACGCCCCAAACTAACAAAAAATGTGACCGAAAATTAAAAAACCAATCCTGCGAACAACGGATTCTGAAAAAAGCGAATCAGGCGCGCCACCCTTGGGGGGGCGTCGCCGGCGACGCCCCCCTTAGGGGTGGTGCACCAACCACAAGAAAGGTGCTCTCAAGACCTTTCCAACCGTATATAACACGCCCCAAACTAATAAAAATTGTGTCCGTAAAATAGAAAACCAATCCTGCATGCACCGGATGCAGAAAAGACTAGTCTTGGAGACATTTTCAATTTGCGGACACATTTTTTGTCAGTTCGGGGCGTGTTATATACCGTTAAAAAGCTCTTGAGAGCACCTTTCCTGTGGTTGGTGTGCCACGTCTAGGGGGGGCGTCGCCGTCGACGCCCCCCCCCAGGGTGGCGCGCCTGATTCGCTTTTTTCTGAATCCGCTGTTCGCAGGATTGGTTTTTTAATTTTCGGTCACATTTTTTGTTAGTTTGGGGCGTGTTATATACCGCTGGAAAGGTCTTGAGAGCACCTTTCTAGTGATTGGTTTGCCACCTCTAGGGGGGGCATCGCTGGCGACGCCCCCCCCCATGAGTGGTGCGGCAGACTAGATTTTTTCTCCGTCCCCTACTCGCAGGATTGGTTTCTCAATTTGCGGACTCAATTTTTGTCAGTTTGGGGCGTGTAATATACCGTTGGAAAGGTCTCGAGAGCACCTTTCCAATGGTGTATGAAACACCCCTAGGGGGGGGCGTCGCCGGCGACGCCCCCCCCGAGGGTGGCGCGCCAGATTCGCTTTTTTGTGAATCCGTTGCTCGCAGGATTGGTTTTTTAATTTGCGGACACAATTTTTGTCAGTTTGGGGCGTGTTATATATCGTCGGAAAGGTCTTGAGAGCACCTTTCTTGTGGTTGGTGCACCACTCCTAGGGGGGGCGTCGCCGGCGACGGCCCCCCCAAGGGTGGCGCGGCAGACTAGCTTTTTTCTCCATCCGCTGCTCGCAGGATTAGTTTTTCATTTTGCGGACACAATTTTTGTCAGTTGGGGGCGTGTTATATACCGTTGGAAAGGTCTCAAGAGCACCTTTCCAATGGTATATTAGACACCCCTTGGGGGAGCGTCGCATGAATGAGGTCTGCATGAATCGTTTACATGAATCATTTAGTTTTGTGTTATGGGAGTAAACCGGAGTTGACGGTATGTTTGTCTGAGTACTTCACCTAAACTCGTTCACTTGTGATTACTCTCAATCTAATTGCATTGGCTTCTTTGTTTCCGGTTTTTATTGTCTTGTGCTATTATAGACGGAGAGCTTCGGTGCCTAGCTTTTGGTGAGGAGGGAGGGTTCCACCTTCCAATTCAATCCAGTCTCGTCCATGAACGAGTTTGGAGTGGACATTGGTTCGGACGAGTGGCTGCAGAACTACACTTCCCAGATTGACCAAGCGATGAATTGCTGTAAGCTTTGGCGCGGACCCTGAGGGAATAGCAAAAACTTTTGGCAAGTTCTCATCGAGGCTTGTTCTAAGCCGGGAGACATTTTTATTGACTGCACGCCATAACTGGTGAATTTCTACCACCCTAAATAGCTTTGATTTTATTTCATTTTATTGACGTGATTCTATATATCTATTACTAGTACTCTCTTTCATAATCTTTGGATGTGTATTCTAGGCGCTACCATTGATGCTTGCATGAATGTCAATCGCCACAATCTGGCTTTGGAGGAGGACAAAGTTATCTTTGATGCACTCATGATTCCTCTAGCGCGTGCAAAGGCTACCCCTCCTTCGCCAGGGCCTTCCATATCGAAGCGTCCTCAGGATCCAGACACCATGGAGATTGTACCAACGCAGATCAAGAGAAGATGTCAAAGTAAGTAAGTTTGTTTGAATTCAAATTGGCTAGCTACGTGATGATATCAATTTCATGCCGCTCAAAGTACTAATGTCTTTCCATCGCTTTATAGATCGTCAATTGGAATATAATAAACGCTCCAAGACACAAGCCTTTTTTTGCTGCGCGTGGTTTCTTTACAAGTCCACCTAAACCGTTTGAGCTTCGTGTGTACGTGGAGCCGCTTGCTAGGGCATTTGCAGAGCATAGTCTGGACGACGTGGAGATAATAGAGGGAGTAGCTGATACCAAGAGTTCTAGTTTTTGTCGAGGACAATGCCTTCTACACATGAGGACTCATTTGATGATTCTTCATACTACAGTCTATTATGTATTTCTTTATTTTTGTATGACTGGTAGTGAGACCAAAAGGGCCACTACACTTATATTTTCATACCCTTGTCATTCTTCACCTCATTGTCAGTTGTATTCTTTGATGCCTTCACGGATTGTCTTTTTAAAAAAAAAATTCACCCTCAATTTCACTGAATCTGTAGACCCTAAACTATTCAATCCAGTCTTCCATGAACGAGTTTGGAGGGGATATCGGTTCAGACGAGTGGCTGCAGAACTACACCACCAAGATTGACGAAGCGATGAACAGCTCCAAGCCCTAGCGCAGACCCCGAGAGAAGAGCAAAGGCTTTTGGCAAGTTCTCATCGAGGCCTGTTCTAAGCCGAGAGACATTGTTTTTGACTGCCATGCCATGACTGCTGAATCCCTAAACCCTACATAGCTTTGATTTTATTACATTTTATCGACGTGATTCTATCTATCTATTAGTAGTACTCTCTTTCATAAACTTTGTGTGTGCACTCATCGCTCCTCTAGCGCGTGCGAAGGCTACTCCTTCATCGCCGCGACCTCCGCATCGAAGCGCCCTCAGGATCCAGACACCATGGAGATTGTACCAACGCACATCAAGAGAAGACGTCAGAGTAAGTAAGTCTGCTTTAATTCAAATTCCCTCGCTTCATAACTCAAATCCGATTTCATGCAGCTGAATGTACTAATGTTAACCATATGTGTTATAGATACTCAACTGGACTGAGCCAGTGAACCCTCCTCGACACAAGCTTTTTTTTGCTCCCCGGAGTTTCTTTCCAACTCCCCCGAAACCGTTTGAGCTCCCGGTGTACGTGGAGCCACTAGCTAGGGCATTTGCAGAGCATAGTCTGGATGACGTGGAGATGACTGAGGGACTCCGTGATACCGGCATTTCACGGTTCATGGACGCAGAGGCTGCGGAGTCTTCTCGCACCCATAGTTCTAGCTCTTTTTCTAGATCATCATCTTCTACACAAGAGGAGTCCTCCGATGATTCCTCGTAGTGTACTGTATTTTGCATTTCTATGTTATTTTATGATTGGTAGTAAGACTAAAAGGGCCACTACACTTATGTTCTCATACTAGCATTTTTATTTCACGTCAATGTCTTTTGTGGTCCTTGATGCCTTCACAAATTGATATATACTTTCTACAACGTTCACCCTAAATCACGATCAAGCTCACCCTAAACCTTAAATGCTGATCTAAAATTCAAACTTATTATGCATGGATACAACATTAAGAATCCTAAATCACTAAATCATCATTCCTAATGGTCCCACGGTCATACACCCTCGCCCCACGGTCATCGGTACTTTTCTAAACCGCCAGAAAAAATTCTCAAAAAATCCTAGGCTCTCCGCTCACCGCTCTCCGCTCTTGGGCTCACATACTAGCACCCCCGCTAAAGTACATGAGTACATTACTATATAGTATGTTATTATCTAGTTTAATTATCAAGGTACAGATTTAAAAGTTTGTACTATTCTTATAAATTGTAAACAAGTAAAGTGTTTTTATATACTAAAATGTATATTTAAAACATAATTGTCTATTTGTGGCCTACCTCTAATTGCTTACAATATGTTTATATAGTTTTGTAAAATGTGTACTTAACCTCTTGTTTGAGAACGCTAACCTCCTATATTTTTCTAATATACTATGTGTTAAGATCAATTTCAAGGAGAGTTTTGTTGCGTATAGAATTCAATTAGAAAATATTCAAAGCACAAGTAATGACTTTTAAAAAAAAAAAGTAACTCGATTATTTCCAAATTATCCTTTTTGCAACCAAATCTGTAGAAGGAAAAATTGGCCAAAATTTTCATGCAATTTCTACTGGTTTGAATTTTTAGTGTGCCCGGAAGTCAAGTGCATGATTATATGGCCAAGTGCAAAAATAGGGAATTAGGTGTTGAAGCACAAGGTAGTAGGTAGGTTGTCAAATAAAGTTCTAAATTGGTGTATGATTTTACAATTTTTTGAAGTTTGTTATCATATTATTGAATTAGACTCAATTATCTCACCAACGCACTTTTACGATTTTTGATTTAGAAAAAAAATTCAACGCGTAGTACCATTTCGAAATTTACTCTTCCTGCAATGTTTCATTTTTGAAACAAACACCAAATGGGAACTTATTGTTGGGTACTATACTGTACAATACCCAGAAGCAGGTTGTGCAACAGTGACAGGCAATTCGTAGAGACAAAAACGGAAGCATAAAAAAATTGTTAATATTTTCAAGATTTTTGAGAGATAGTAGACATATTTGGTATCGTTGGAAAGCTAATCTTGTATAGAATCCTATTGAAATAATAAACAAACTAGTTATCATTATATCTACTATGGACTATTGAGCAAAAACATACAACTACTATCACCACCAAGTAGCTCCACCCTGTGTATTTATTACAGCCTGCATGGGTGCATTCACAATAAAACGAGCCAACCCCGCCCAATTATAACGACTCTTGATGAGCGCTTAGAAAATAATATCTTCAATTTATGTAGATATTAGAAAATTTTAAGGACATTTTGTGACATATTTTGAACATTTTAGCACATTTTAGTCGTTATTAACGATTGGTTACGACCATATTTTAGTCGTTTTGGAGTACCAATAACTTCCCAAACATTGTCAAACTTTAGTATATTGTATAATGACATATATGATATGTAGTTACTAATTTATATTGCATTATCAATTCATATGATAAGATTATTGCTTAACAATCCCTTAAATTAATCACTGGTTACAGTTTCCTTGGGTCGTGTTACTGTGAATGTACCCGCATATGAGATGGCATTGTGGAAATTAGCTTTTGGATGTTCTCTCGAGGTAAGGCATCCCATGCTAATCACTGATGTCCACATTTTGTCCTTGTTGCGCGGTCAATGTTTTGGCTGAACTCACTCTTTGCATTGCATCCATAATTATGTTCTCTAATGGATTAAGATCGGGAGAATTAGCCGGCCAAACAAACTTTGTCAACCCCACCTTTTGCCTCTAGATTGTTGGTACCTTAATACAGTGTACATGTGCGCTATCCTCCATCAAAATCGTATGTTCACACTTATCATGATGATAATAATAATCTTGTAATGTCAATTCATATACAATCTCATCAAACTCTGTTGCAATGCGTTTGTCTGATGGAATGAGAACAAGCTTGGACTTCGTGGAGCTTGGACCATAATTGATACCTTTCCCGATTTAAACGAAGGTGCTATTCAATCCTCATGAAATTTCTCATGCTCATATCGCCAAACTCGAAATGTGCGTGAATGCTTATTGACTTAACTGTGCATGCCAAGTTCCCGCACCTCATTCCGCAGTGTCCGAGTGATAACAGGAACCGAATATTGTTGCGCAATTTTGGCAAGAGGGACTCGGCGATTCTTGCAAAGCTCTCTCTTGCAAATCCTTCTATCACCATCCTTCAACTTTTGAGGCCTCCGAGACTTTGGAGCACGTTTCACGCTTCCACTTTCACGATACCTATGTAGAACTCTCAAAATCGTCACTTTGTGCTTGTCGAAATGGGCAACAATCTTAGTCACAAACTTGCTAGCTTCGCTCATTCCAAAATTCGACCTAGCAGCTCATCACTCAAGTATAATCTTGTTATAATCCTACAGAATGTAACAATCTCTACTTCACACAATCTCTCTTGCAAGATCTTGCAAAAGTTGCATGCACCACACAAGTTAAGTACAATCACTCTAGAATTGACAACATGCTACCAAGCTTGAACAACACCATGCACTGCAATGTAGAACCCATATAAGGTGATGGAAGCATGCACAATTGAGGTCGACATTGGTTCACATTGGTTCTCACATTTTGTGAAGTGGGATTATTCCCCATATCCTTAGGCAATGTGCAACACTCAAAGAATGGTGCAAAAGATTGAAATAAAGTGTACAACGTCCATTTGATAATAACGAGTTATTTCTCAATTCTGTTTGTTTTTTACTAAAAACTGTTAGTACTCCTATCGTAGTACTTTCTTAACTAAGGTAGTAGAGACAAAATTATGGCATATTAAATGATATGGCTAGCAAATTCACCTAACCCAAGTGCAATTGAAGACGTGTGGTGAAGGACTTATTGCGACGTGAGTTTAGATCAAGAAATAGAGAAGGAATGGTAGAAATAATGCTACGACTATGCAACAAGGTGAGTGTACAACATCAACAAACCTGTATTTCTAACATGCATTCTCTAATCAACATTGAATCAAAATTATGGAATCCAAATAAATTATTAAAGTAATGAAATTATTCTTGGATACAATTGGGTTAACCGAAAAATGCAGAGATCTCTGTTGAGTCTATGTGGAGTCTCTATCTCAATAATATCAATATCTGACTTGGATTATGCATGAATAGTTCCTCAGTCCCTTTATGAATAGTCCCTTGGGCTTGGGGGAATTTGTGGGAACTCTCATTTAGCATTGGAGAAGTCACGAGTTACACTCCCATGGGTGGTGCAGGGCCTTGCTTTAAATTATTCTCCAACTCACCATAGACTAGTTTTACAGTCTTTTTGAACTGAAAACGAGTCTAAGGTGAGTACAAGGTGACTTTCCGCTTTGAGACACTCTTTTCGGTTAACTCTATTGTGTCCTCGTGGTCCTCTAGAGGTTAAAAGTTTCATCGAATTATACAAAAGTAAAAACCACTCTTCCACACTATTGTAGTGTTCATTAAATAGTTTTGATTCTTACCTGTAAACATGGCAACATGGGCTTCAAGTAAACTGTTCGGCTTCCTAAAGTGGTGAGAAATTTTGGTTGAAATTGCTAAAGCCATGAAAATTTGTAACAGATGATTCAAAAAGAAATTCCAAAATCCCAAAAATTCTCCCGACTCTAAATCCCCCCCTCGACAGTTATGCAAGACAAAAAAAACTAGCCCCTATTTTTGTGCATGTAGGGGCCCACCTTAAAAAAACAACCCCTCTTTTAAGAGCTTGAAATCCTTGAGGGGGTCCTCCTAGAGTACTTTGGGATCGTAGGTCCCAAATTTGCACAAAAAAATTCCAGAAAAAGACCCTAGGGTGCCCAAAATGAAAATGTCAGAAAATGGGACCATGGGCGAATAGTACTGTCTTGCATTAACGTTGAGGGGGATTTAGAGTCGGGGCCAAAATTCTACAGAATTTCAACAAAATACCGCTAGGTTCTGCTCTTTATCTAGTCACTCAGTCCTCCTTTTTTTTCTACAGCAGTCAAAGTCAATTCTCTAGTCAACTCACATTATTGTCGGTTGAAAATTGCCGTGTCCTTTTGAATGTGATTGATAGACTTATGTGTACAAGGCCTTCAAGAAAGGAGTAACTTCATTCTGAATTTCGCAAGCAAAATGACATGTGGCTGGAAGAAGACTTCGTTTCCGAATTCCAATGTCTTCTTTTTGAAAGCTTCCTCCCAACTCCTACATACCGACTGTACGATTCTTCACATAAGAAATTGTTCATTATTGATCACGATTGACGACTAAATGACATTTAAAAATGCTTGGAAATGCTTGCCTGATTGCCACTCCGATTAAAGCTTGAAACAAGGAGCTCAGTTGCACTGCAAAAGGCTCATTGTCACTCTGTTCCTTTCGTGAATTTGTCAGCGTTGATGCAAGAAGGGCAATTGATCGTCAAGATTCTTTCCACCTAGTCCCGAAATCCATTGTGTTGTCCACGGAGCTATGGCAAGATTGCAAGTGGCCATCCCCATCTTCAAGAACATGACGATGCTGGACCTGGTGGGGCCTTACGAGATTTTCAACTCCCTGCCACATGTGGACGTGGTGTTTGTGAGCCACAGGAAGGGTATGTTCTCCGACCTCGGCTCCTTCACCATGGAAGCCAATGCTTCCTTTGACGAGGTAAGAATCACTATATCTCTGACTCTCTCACAACATTCTTGAGCAAGTCACCCAAATATTAACAACTCAAACTCTTTGTAAAGAGTTTAGTGAGTGGCGTATCTTCTTTTTCTAAGGCTGTTGGTGCTGCTGTTGAACGTTGAAAGGAAACTGCTCAAGAATGTGGCAATCAAGATTTGCTACCCTAGCTAAATGCAATCCATTCCTGATCATTTATGGTGGTGCAGATTCCAAGCCCGGATATTGTGGTGGTTCCTGGAGGTTTTGGCATTCGCGCCCTTGTAGAGGACAAGCCCATCTTGGATTGGATTCGTAAGGTATGTCATTACTCCACCTTCTGAAAGGAATTTCATTACATCAAACGAATGCAGTCTAGACTTTGACCTAAATTTCTGTTCCAAGTCCAAGTTCAGTTGAGTCGGCTACAAATGGATGTGTACTACTACACACTAGGTAACTCAAATCTGGAGCTTGCTTGTGGAAAGTAGTACCTCGCATCCAGATATGAGTTACCTAGCACAATCTCAACGAATTGAAGATGCTATGATCATGGGGGATCCAAAGAAAATTTTGGGAACTCAAGTGTCAGACTAGAAACACAGTACCTGGATCTGTAGAGTCGAACTCCTCGACCGGTGAGATTATGTAGCTGCTGACGATCTCGAGATGAATGAATGAATGCATGGTTTTGCAGGCGCACGAGACCAGCTTGTACACAACGTCGGTGTGCACGGGTGCCCTCCTTCTGGGAGCGGCGGGGCTGCTGAAGGGGATAGACGCCACAACGCATTGGCTAGCGATGGACCCGCTGAAGAGTTACGGCGCCAATGCCGTGAGCAAGCGCGTGGTGCGTCAGGGCAAGATCATCACAGCCGCTGGCGTGTCGTCAGGGATCGACATGGCCATCGAGCTCGTGGCGTTGCTCACCGACGAGGTCACCGCCAAGGCCGCGCAGCTGTACGTGGAATACGACCCCCAGCCCCCCTTCGACACCGGCGCTCTCAGCAAAGCCTCTCCCGAGGTTGTTGCCAAAGCTGTCACGTTCGCAGACTTCCAGGGGGCTCAAATGGCTGCCCAGCAACAAGAGAACTCGTAGCTATACTAGTGAGACACTGCAGCTACCTCTGTCAACAATTAGATCTGGTTGAGCACTAGTTGAGTGTACAAATTTGCTAGACTAATTAGTGGATGATCAAGCCCGGAGTGTTGACGCCCCAAGGTTACAATATATATACCAGAATAATACTATCACGAAAACGAATCTAATTTCAGCCAGTTCTAAATCTGATTCTTTCTCACTCTTCGCACAAATGCGCCACAACGACACAATGTGCACTTGCATATGAAACATTTTGGCAAATTCTCAAATGAAAGAGGATATTAATTAAGAGTACAGTGTCTTACTTTCTCACAATGAAACATCCTGTTGATGACGCCATTTAGTTAACCAGCTCCTGGTCGTTGTTATTGAATGCGTCCAGAAATTTGTCGCCATCCGAGGTACCTTAATTCCGAACCACCTGCCACATTCATTCATTCATTCCAACTCCGATCACTGAAAGTTTAGCTAAATTACTTCCGCAACTATTTGGTGTTGCCCTTTTACATAGCAAAAGAATTAACTTGCCTATATTCCAGTGCAAAGTAACTACACAAAAATCACTAATTGGTGGTGAACAGTACTGGCAATTTAGTTAAAGATCAGCTAGCCTGCCTGCATTAATCTAAGTGACATTACTACGGTACATAATTTTTGTGCAGCATAACATTCCATGTGAGCTTTCATTTCAAACGAAGAGTAAATTCAATGTCGATTTTTTCCTATTTGGATTTAGGGTTTAGGCCATGCCCAAGGCAGAACCGGCCCCCATAATAGTCGTTCCCCCATAAAAAACCGCTGCCCCGCTATGAAAAAACTCGTTGATTCTTTCATGGCTGCCCACCCAACACCCTCTTGACGTTTAAGGGTTAAATTGGAAAAGGGGGAAGGGGGTAAGGGTAAGGATACATTTATTTGACCTTCCTCCGTAACGCTCCCCCATACCTCCTATCACCCTTATAACATTCAATAGCATTCAGCCACTATCTTTTAATCCATCTAGTAATTTCCATTCATGTAGTGCATTAAGTGTAGCCCTTTTATTTTCATTTTTTAGAAAGTGGGAAGGGTGGGAAAAGAAGCATGAAGGTCATAAACCATTGTCAATGGAGGAACAAAAGAGGTGGTGCATTGTTCAAGAAAAAATTTCATTTTGGTTGCCCATTTTCTATTGGTTAGCCATGCACCATAACATTCTCGGGTTAAAGTATTATTACTTATAATGTTTCCCTCTTTAAAAGTGAGGGACATGTGGGGATGTGTCAACAAAGACCATGCATGGTTATCTTCCCTTCTAGTTTTCCAAAACCTCCATCTGTGAGAAAACATGGGTAGCTACTGATTGTTCTTGGATGATAATGCATGATATGCTGCACATTCTCCTCAAGATCAAGGCAGAGCCAGTGAAGGCCACTGAATGTTATGCTGTAATATTGAAGATGCTGGGAAATCTTCAGATTTCTTTAGTTACAATCTTGGGAAGCTGAGTAATCAATCTAATTGCATAGACCCGATCGACAGACTCAGTCAGTCCGGGTTCTCCAGCATTTGAGATGCAGAGAACATTTTATTGTACAGTTCTTTGGAACCGATGAATCATGTCAATAGTCTGTACAACGTGTAGGAGCTTGAATAGTCCAATTTAGACGCTTTCCAATGGCTGTCTGCAAGACTACAGATCAAGATGCTTTGATGCTTCTACACAAAAATGCATGCAAACTTTGATGTAGAAATTAAAACTATTGCAACGTAACTCCTGCACTCGGATGCCGAGGTCTCAGTTTCAGAGTTCTGACGGTCGGTCACACACATACAAGATCTAGAGAAGTTCGACCACACTTGCATGCGGGCTTGGCATTTCATTGTTCCGAATTAATGATTATTTGACGGATCGTCGATTAGCCCGATCTGGGGATGCTTCAGGTTCATTATTTGACAATTTCATTGGCCTTTAGAATCGCCCGGTTGTAGTGGTATCAGACAAACATCGATCGCCATACTGTATATATTCGTTAATTTCAATAGTGCAGTTTTATTCAGTCGCCTTACAGTTTTGTTCAGTCTTAGTTTTTAGCGAGCTCTTAGAAGCATTTTGGTGCTCTGAAACACGCCATTTTTACAAACATGTACTACCACTTGACCATTTGATACTGTAGAATTCCTGCAGCCACTGATCGCCGGCCTTACGAATGCCCAGTCGCAGATATTCTGACTGTCGACATAGATACTTTCTTTTGCCTGTTTCTTCTTGATTGAATAACGTCATTACCGTGTGTATGATACGTTTGATTGTTTCAAATTCGTTGAAACACACCCTGCAACAATGATTGTGTTACATGACCAAATTTGTTCAATCCAGAGTGGCAAATTTTTTTGACATGAATTCAAGTGCACAAAGCTTTAGAAATTAGGACTGGTTTAGATCTAATGTACAGATTTCTTAGCTTACCTTAGCTTAGTACCTTGAGTAGCTGCACAATTTCTTAGCTCATGGAGCCCTACAACAAGTAATCATACTCAATCTCAACCACCGTTGATCTCAGCCATTGAAACAAAACCTGACTGGATTCAGTTGCTTGTCGCTTGCAGGAATTAAATTGATAATTTACATGAAGATGCTGATGCTTATTTTTGTAACTGACACACTAAATTACACAACTAAGATCATACACTGTCTGAGTGCTACGTTTGTTAGCAACGTCATATTCAGGGAGTAGCTATAATAACGTTACAGAATTTTCCTAAATGTTGCTTAACAAGCTGTAAACGTTGTTTGAGTTACCCTCCAACGTTCCATAGCACACTGACAGTGCATGATCCTAGTGCTGAAAGTCTTAGCACTTTCATGACTTTGTATCAAGTAAAGAGAAATTCCAATTCTATAGCTTGTAGTAAAACCTACCGACCAGCTTTTCATGTCATCTGCTCGTTTCGAAACATTTCGATCAATTGATCAATTTCGAAACGTGTTTCAAAATAGCGTTTCAAAATGGGCCTTCAGTTGCAAAATTCTTACTAAGCTTCTTCAGGAGTGACGCGTTTAATATATTCTAACTTGAGCTCTTAATTTTTTTCTGATCCCTTGTGCATGCAGCGATGTCATCCAGGAGCTCAGTGGGGAGCTCCAACAGTTGAATCTGTTGCTGATGGAGCAACCGCTAGAATTCGGGGCAAATTACATCACAAGCCTTTTCCAGAACACACATGGGCTCGTTCTAAAACACGATTACATCCTTCTTCAGTGCGCCGACAGCAAATGGATCAAGGCAGAGAAGGGGGGAGAATCAGCACCGGGGAAGAACGATGCAGGCATCGCCCTGGTGAACGTCGTGGATTTGCTTGACCCTCAAGACCTAAAGAAGATCGATGAATCTAGTATCCGATTTGCGACGGGCAACATCAGGTTAGCCCGGGAAGTCACTCTATGCATTTTTTTAAGGTACCACTTGAGTATTTCAAAGCACCACAAAAAATAAAATTTATTCTTACTATAATAGAGAAATTCGTAAAGTCGTGAAATCTCAGGCTTCTGGTACTGTGTCAGTCAAGATTCTGGCTCACAGGACAATAAAAGTAGGAGTATCGGGTTCCAAAAATAAAAACTAGATGAGTTATATTTCCGGTAATTAAACTTGGGTGACTAGGTTTGGTCCCGTGTCAAGATGCGCCATCGGTACTAAGGTGCCGGAGCCCGTCCATAATAAACCACGTGACTGCTATATAGCCATCACCAAGGTTTGAATCTTGGACCTCATGGCCCCAAGTGCCTCATGTGCTTCTAATCCTAGCCCGGCACACCTCTCTTGAGCTTATGGTAATGAGTTTGCGGATATCTATTAAATAGAGGATGCCGGATGCAACTATGGATGGGTGATCCAGAGACTTTGCGAATTTCTGTAATAAAACCCTAAACCCTAAAACCCTAAACCCGTAATCCGAGTATTAATATTTCAAGAATATTCCAATTTTAAGCCTCCTATAATAATGTAATTTATTTATAAAAATTACCTTCAAAGATTTATTTGAATGGATCCTATTATTTGTTTGCACATCATTATGGAATATTTGGAAGTGACTTCCTGTAGCAGGTTAGGAAGGGCGAGGAGAAATGGACTTTGGCAATGATGTTCGGGCTTTTGTCCGCCGATGATCCTTTCTACGACTGGCTGACTGTCAATTGCTGGAAGTTCACATTCTCCAGTGCCGAGGGCATTCTCAAGTGGTGCATTGAGAATGCTCGAAGTAAGCAAGTGCGGAATGCATTGCGGGCCAAGCTTGAGAAGCTCAAGATTCTGGAGCGTCCCCAGCCGAGAGATGTTCTCGACTTGCTCTTGAAACCCTCTGATCCCCAAACTGCCAAAACCAGGAGGTTGTTTATACAGAAACTGGCTCATACCAGAGAACATTTGCCCATTGACTCCACAAGGCATTGGGTGGTGTCAAAGCTCCTTGAATACCTTTCACGGCACCCGACGGACCAAACTTGCCCGTACTAGAGAAAGGGTTGGCCATGGTTGATTCTGCCTTGTAAGCGGTCATGGGGTGAGCCCGTAAGGCGTGAGCCATCGCCAACCCTTTCTCTGGCGTTAAAATCCGGTAAGGCTGATTCGTGGAAGCTTCCTTTTTGGTCGAATCGGCAGAACTCGGTAAAATCGGCCCTTCAGGCAGATTCTGCAAAAAAAATTGGCTTGTGAGAACGCCCGAATCTGCCTTACATGATTTTAACAATTTGATAACCCTTTTATTAGAGCATGCGGACCCTTCTCCCTTCAATTCACCCCACTCGGCAAAATAATCACATCCAAGATATATTTGGAGTCAAAAGCTATCCTCTCCACAGCCTTCAATTACTATAATCACCCTCTATATAGTGCATGAACCAATAAACAATCACTATGTACATGGATAATCATTACTGCCCATTAGTCTAAGATATCGAGCCCTTCCTTAAATTAACTATAGAGGGACTATAGAGGGATTATAGAAGCATCACTATATTTGGCAAAAAGGCATGGCTCTCTTGCATGCCCTGCAAAATCAGCATTAAATACAAAGATAATAAAGTTAACCGAAAACAGAAGCTGTATTTTGTAACTTCTACAATGAGTTTGTATCCCGATATTATCAAATTCTGACAAGCATTGTTCATGAATAGTTCTCTAGTCAGCTCTATTAGGCTTAAGGGAACTTGTGGGAACTCTCTTCTAGCATCAGGAAGGTCACAAGTTCCATGCCCTACGGCGGTGCAAGGCTTTGCTTTAGATTATTCTCCAACTCACCATAGATTAGTTTTGCAGTCTTTTTGAACCCAAAACGAGTCTAAGGTGAGTACAAGGTGAGTTTCCACTTTGAGACATTCCTTTTTAGTTAACTCTATTAAATCCAATTTCCAGAGTCAAAGGTGGATACAAGCGTGGGGTGTGCATGCTCTTAGTCACCAAGGAGTGATTGTGTCAAACAATGGCCCTTTACATCTAAGTTTAGTCAAATATCTTATACAATCTACTTGTGATTGGTCCATGGACTATGTAGAAAACATATTTGGTATGTGAGAGTGGAGGACTTTAAGTTGAACTATAGGAGTCTTCACGATAATTATATAGATTTGTAATTCCAGCGTGTCATTTTTAGCGTGCATGGGTGGAGATGTTGTAAGGTATGTCATATCTAATTAAGAGAGTTTGAATTAGCATCTGAGCATTGTCTTGTTGGCAATTGAAAGTCTAAGATTTCAGATTCTATGAACATGTACACTCTTTTATACCGTTCTTTTTTACATGAGCTATGAACTTACATGTAGAAAGTATCCAATCACATGTGTACACAATAACAAATATATGCTGCAAATAGTTTTACATCATATTAATGACAATTTAAGAGTGTACCTTTTGGACGTTGTAATGTTGTATGAATAAATCATGAATTTTCAAAGTGTTCATTATCGATGTATCCAAATTGATCCTAAACTCTCATGATAAGTTTTTGACAATGAATAATGTATTCTGCCATTGTGTTTTACATTTTCTATATTTAATTTTTTCTACACAATCTAAATTTTGCACCATGTGAAGGTTCTTTGAAACATTGCCAGACGAAAAATTAGAGGCTTTCAACTACTTGTCAGACCATCCAATTTGCACATTGTTTATAGCATACTAACCCACCTTTAAAATTAAAAGATGAGTCTAGGTTCTTTAAAAAAAATCTCAAAATGTGCTATTAAATAGAATGTGTTTGTTTTGACACTTAGTTAAATAGATAGATAAGAACTCCAGTCCTCTTTTGAGGCTCGCGTGAATGAAATGTTTGTTCGTCTTCACAATGAGTCAATGCCCACCGAACAAAAAGCCATGGGTGCAAGACTACTCTCCCCTTCCGAGAATAAACAACTCTAGAAGCGAGTAACCAAGAACCCAAAGTAACCACAAAGCAAAAGTAACACCGGGTTTTTAGAGAGTGCATTATTATTTTGGGTATATAACTCTTCTACTTTTCTTTTGATAATCGCCAAGTTATGAGCTCCACAATTGGTCGTGGGTGGTTGTCGTATCACATTTAAGTAGTCCAGGTTCTATTCCCGTTGGATCGATTTGAGCATTCTATGTGAAATACATGATTTGGTGTTGTTGAACGCAATTTGTGATAAGCAAGAAAGTTGTTCCAGCCAACCAGCCCCCTCGTACCTGAGACAAGTGTGTTTCCATCTTGTTAATATGAATAAATAGTGGTCTCTACCAATAAATCTTTTAAGGGTCCATGTCTATTGTTAGTGGTTGATTATTTTCTATTTTTCTTCTATGTAATATAATTGACATAGCATAGTGAGTAGCAATGGTGTTTATTTCTTTAAATATTTTTTGGATAAGGGTTTTGGCTATTTTGATTTTGTTTTGATTTCTTTCATTAAGGGAGTATATGTGATTGTTCTACTGCCTGCTGTGATGACTATGAGTGGGTCTACTTTCTAGCCTCTATTAGTTCTGCTATTCATTAGTGGTTGATACTTTTGGATTTTTCTAATCTATTGTTTCTCGTGAAAATTTGTCATTACAATATGTGAACTCAATAAATTGTATGGTGAGATTTTGGTCTGGGTTTAGTAGTGCATCATTTTTGTATGGAAGTCCTTTAACACATAGTATGTCTTGTCTAAATCTAGTGTTGCAATGGCATTTTTGTTGGCCGCACATACACGGTAGTAATTATGATGGTACTATGTTTTCTTGTGAATTGTTTAGATGAAAATGTAACATCTTGATCTTTTTGATGATAAAATTAATTTTCTTAATTCCCATACGGCTTTGTTATGTTGTTTAACTCCCAGAGTCCCAATGCTTGTATATGATGGTGGTTACATTGTAGAAGTACATGGAGCCACATACCTACATCTAATGAATTACAAATTGGACATGTGATCGATAGAAATCTTTCTCTGCCAAAGAATAGTTGTTTTCTGGCAATTCCTATATAATTATTGACTAGTGTGGAAATTCAATAGGATTGTTTTTTGGGAGTTTGTAGTTGCACGGTTTGATCAAAAGTTGTTGAATAGCTCATTATCTATATCGGGGTTAATTGTCCATTTGCTTGTATTGGGAAAACGTTGTGCTATTATATCTAGATTATTTTCACGGTCGTATTTTCTGATGTATTCTACAATGTTTCATATGGAACCCTTATCATGTCTTCTTCTTGGTCTTGGCCAAGAGTCATTTTGGTAATAGTATGTTGTAGAGTGTGCAAAATCGTATGGTTTTGTAGCAAATTTATATTCTCTATTTGTGCCGTCTTTTGCAAGTTTGTTTATTTGTTCATTACCGTCTATTTGTGCATGTATTCTAACTTTGAACAACGTGGTGGGTTGTATCACTACTAGAAAATCCTATGACTGAATCAACCAGAAAACGTTGATTACGGCTGTTGATTTGGTCGCATTGACCCAGACATTTTTCAACCGAAATTTGTTGTTCCGGAACTGTTGATTTGGTCAAAATAATTTTATTTAAAAAAAAATAAAAAAATAAAAAATCCACCATGAAATATATGAAATTTGTCCCGAATTTTTTGCCTTGCCCAAACATTATTTTGGGTTGCCCGGACAAAAAGGTTGTCCGGGGAAAAAACAATTGCATGCTCGAGGGAAAAAAAATTTGCCTACCCAAGGGAATTGTTTTTTGGTTGCCCGGTCCAACTATTGGAGCAGTCTGGACACTATGGTGAGCCCACCACGGTTAAACTTGGGCTCTATCATTGGTGGCCAAAATCAAACAAAAGACCTTCTAACCCCTAACCAAACACTAAACCACCGCACCACATAGAATTCTTAATGCAAGTCAATGAAATCTTTTGATAATTATAAATGAACATAACCATTGGCAATTTTTTTGTCATGTAAATTCAATTCTTTTTCAATTTCTTTTTGCACTAGATCATGCAAGATTTTTTCTATATTTAGAAAAAAAATTTAAAAAATTAAATTTGTTTTTGACAAGTTGTGAACACTGGGAGCTGTTTGTTTTCAACAGACTTTGGGTATTTTTAGCAATGGAAAGAAAAAAAATTCCCATTTTTTGCACTAGATCATGCAATCTTTTTTTGTATTTGGAAAAAAATTCAAAAAAAATTGATTATTTTTTATTTTATTTTTTTGCCAAATCGTACAGGCTGGAAGCTGTTTTTTGTTTCCATGGGACTTTGGATAATTTTAGCAATGGAGAAAAAAATTCAATTTTTTTTTGCACAGGATCATGCAAGCTTTTTTCACTAGATCATGCAAGCTTTTTTCTATATCTAGAAATGATTCAAAAAAATTGAATTTCTTTTTTGACGAAATCATGATGGCTAAGAGCTTTTTTTTTCAATTTGCATATTTTTACAGATGTTAAAAAAAATTCTTTTCCATTTTTTTATTTTTTTATTTTATGATTGGTGCAACCAAATATCATTTTTTTCATTGTAAGTTTTTTTTATGTTTTTGCAACATTTTCCACTTTATGACATTTCATCATATATGCCTTTGTGTTTCAATTGAATTTTTTTGATTGTATGTTAGAGAAACGAGTTGTGGGTCTAATAAGAAAATAAAATTAAGTAAAACCCTGAATATTTACCTTGAAATGAAGTAATAAAAGAGAGGTTTATAGAATGAAAGTACAAAACTAAATTGAAAAGTGCATAACTTTGGGATTGAATGAAAAAAATTCAATGGTCAAAATGTTATAGCAAACAACTAAAAGCTTTTGCAATTTTATTTTTTGAAAAAGTTGCTCAAATTGAGTTAAAAAAAGTTTGATTTTAAACTCAATTTAACCCGTATTGCTTCGAGAGATCATTTTTTGGTTGATGCCCCCTTTTATGAATTGCCCGAGATTAAAAAATTAAAAGATAGATATCAGAGGTAACTGAATATTAATATATACACGAGAGTAAAGCTCTCCAGGAAACTTTTAGCAGAATCTAAGTTAAACTCCACCTACGGGAACTTTTTAAAATACAACACGTTTACATTGTCTTGTGTTAGAAATTTTACTATTTACAAAAAGTAATGTTGTTCTTTTCAGTACATCTTTTTTTTCCTTCTATGATAAAAAGTACAATTATAACCAATATTACCACATTTTGAATTCTAAAAATATAAAATGTAACGTTATTGAACTTTTAATGTTAGTTGCTTCTAAATTCTATAAATGGAGATCTAAAACTATTTTTGGAAATTAGACCGTAAGGATGATTTAAAGAAGATTATAAAAATATTCCAAAAGAATCTTGAATAATATAAAATATTTTAAAAAGATTCCAAAATATTCCCAAATATTCTATTTCAATACAATATTAAAATATTTTTCCTATTTTTCCTATTCATTATATTACGTCATTAAATCAATTGTTTTACAACGTTAAAAACTTTTTTTGTTCAAAACTATGACACTAGTAGTACGAAAACACCCTTGAAATTAAGTTTGTAGTGATACTATAATATTATATAATATTATTATGTTATATATATATATATATAAAACATTACTACACTATTATATACAATGAACTTGTTGACTTTATTTTCAAAGAATTAATCTAAAATTTATATTTTTTAATCTAATTTTTAATGTTTTTGTAAAATTGACGCTTCATAATGCACTTTTCAACATTTTTAAAATTAATAATTTATGAAATTTGTTGGATTTTTGTTGATGCTGTCACGATTTTTCTTATAGTGCCTAAATCAACAGAAATTAGACGAATTTTTTTGCTGCCTAACAGAAAGTTTGAAAATCAGTGAAAATGATCATTACAACGCACAAAACAATAGAATGATTTTTTTGTTGATTTGGTTGCTATTTTCTAATAGTTTAAGTTTATATATATATATATATATATATATATATATATATATATATATATATATATATATATATATATATATATACATATATATATATATAAATAGTGTTGCATTTAAATCATACACTCCCCCAAATGAGAGTGTTGCCACTTGAGCTTTTAGAATAATATATATTGCTTGTTGGTAAGGCGACAGTGGAAAAACCAAAAAAAATGAAGCCCTAGTACCTATTGCACGAAGGTCTCAACATTTGTAAATTCTCAACTTTATAAAAGAAACAACGCAACCTGCAACACAACTAATAAAAATAAACAGAATCAATTATCCAAATGAACTAATAAATTCATGGATGGTAATTTTTTTTAAGTTGGTGCTATTATTTGGGCATTATTTTTATTCAAAAGTAGGCTTTCTATTTTGAATACAAACATTGAAGGTTAATCAAAACATATGGATAAATGGAAATTTTTAATAAAATCTTGAAGTTAAAAGAGGATGTATTTTTGAAAAAAAAACTAACATTCAAAAAATATTCTTTCCACTATATAAAACCAAAATTCTTATAAAAATACAATGAAGGGTGTCTCTGGAATTGACAATTTGAGAAAAACCATTATAAGGTACTATTTAGAAGAATATTTTGGAATTGATGTACAAATGAGAGTTGTAGATTTTGAAATTTAGATTCCATCCGTTCGGTGGGATTCACCAATGCTATCACCAAATTTTAATTATAAAATTTGAAAGTTAAAATTAAAAATTCCTTCTAAATTTGATTACAAACTGAATATAAACATTTTTTGAGTAAAATTTGTTGAAATTGATTTAAAATGAGATACTCTCAAGTGGCATGGTGATTTTTTGAAATTCTTGAGTTTCTTAAATCTATAACTTCATTTTTGCAAGGCCACTTTTGAACTAGAATTGATGCAATTTTTGCTTGGTCAAGATTTCACATATTTCTACGTTTGTAATTTTAAAGAAGTATGTACTCTAGTAACACCAAATCCAACCGATGGATAGGACAACAACTTGATGAAGTATCTCCAAAAAATGTTTTGTAGTGAAGAGGTTCATGAGGAAGGGGATTAGGAAGAGCCAAAAATGCCACCAACCAAAACAAATTGGTTAAACCTTTAGGAGTTAAAATGAATTTTGATATGACTGATTTAAATTATGATATTAAAATATACTCAAAGATACAATTTTTTTTCTTTTCATTTTGAGTTTTTGGAAATTTTTGTTTTTGATTAAAATTAGACAATATTACCAAAAAATTTAATTGTATATATATATATATATATATATATATATATATAATGTCTATATATATGTTATATTTTATAAATGGATAATAAAAAATCCAAAATGGTTTTTGGAAATCCAACCACATAAATGGCAAGATCCAATCTTTCATTACAATTCTTTCTTGCAACTTGTTGAAAGAAGTTGCGAAAGTCACATATAAATGCATTTATTTAGTTTGGTCCAAATGCTTATTTAAACTTTAAACATCTGAGGCCTGGAAATAGCAACTTAGCATCTATGCAGTAGAAACATACTACCATGCATTTTTTTTTAAAATCTCTTCATTGTAAAGATATTCCTTTTTGAAGAGTCCAGACATACTTTTATTCATTTCCACTTATAAAATTATCAAATGATCAACTTTGAATGAATTCACTGACCCTGGTTACACAATACATAGGACTTGAAGCTTGTTCTAACAAGTATTGGATAAAAGTCATCCACACTCGAACGTTATCACAATCTTCAGCCATTTATTTTCATTTGGTGTCCATAATCCAAATATAATAGTATTTAAGGGTCAAAGACTAAAAGCAATAGTAGCATGTTTCAACCCATCATTGCCAAAATCCACGTGTTTTTTTTATAGTTAACAAAATTATAACATGTAATTTGAGTTAATAATAACTTGAAGATTTAAAGTTACAAGGCCAAACAAAATAAGACATGTGATAAAAACAATTTAATAGCATATTGGAGCCCCATTATTCTAAAAAAATGAATTCCTTATGTCTAATAGAATTATGCCTTGTGGATATAGATATTATGGCATTTTAAAATTGATAATCAAGGATTGTACTAAGAATTATATGAAATATCCGTGTTAAAACTATACGTATTTTATTCATTTCTATATGGAGTGAAGACACTTGTGTTGTTCTTTGAAGCAAATGAGCTCTTCTAGTAAACTTCAAGAATGTTACATCGTACATGAAGGCCAATGCAACAACTTGGTATTGCAATTGAATTTCTCCGTCAAATTTTGAGAGGTCCACGTCATTCTAAATCAATCAAAAGATGACATGTGGCATTTTAAACCCCTAAAGGACTAAAAGTCCAAATTGAATCTCATGGTGTTTTAGTAGTTTTGAATATATCTTACTTGGACTTCTTTTTGTTCAAGTTTATTTGGTTTTTGACCAACACATGCAACGGTTTTTTACTACTTCCGGTGATATAAAATTTGGTTCCATTTGATTTATATTTTTCACAATACGATCTATTGAATTTGTCATTTTGTAACCATGAATCCTTGGTTCTGTAAGGGTTAAACAAAAGTTGTTTAATTTATGTCGAAATTGATGATATCATAGGTTAATTACGGTGTCAGGTCTCAAACAAGTGGCTGGTCGCATAGTCTATGCTTTAATATTTATCCCAAATTTACTTCTACAACTTAATTTTTACTGTCCAATCGTGTAACTCCCAAAAACAAAGCGTTTTTGTGGTCTCTACCCTTGTGGGAGCAGAGACAACAAAAAGACTTTGGATTCACGCCAGCTCGAAAAGGAACCTGGGATTTTCTTCCTTCACATGATGAAACCCAACTTTTACATTTTCATAACTTTAGTAAGCTACTTTTCTTTAAACTTTTTCACCTCTTGTGTGCCTCTGCAGGGATCCTTTGTTCCGTGCCCTTTCAGCACCGAAGGCTTTTCTTTTGGTTTGCGGGGTTTGTGGGTTTGTGAGCTCTATCGGCGGAGTTGCTGCTCCTCCTCTGCTCGGTGTAGGGATTGCACATTCAAAGTCTTGTTTTTTCTTGTTTCTTTTTTGGGTTTTAAGCTTCTCACAATTTACAATCTGAGCAATCTTTCAAGAGACGATTGTGGCAGTCCAAGCATCTTCCTTTTGAGGTATGTTGTTGTGAAGCTTTCTTTTTCCCTTTCGGAAGCGAGCTACAGAGTTTATTATTTCCTGTCTCGTTTTGTAAGCGTTTCATTTCTTTTTCAGTTGCGTTTTTGCTCTCACGGTTTGGAAGATTCAGCTGAGGTGTGGAAATTTAGAACCGTATAATACGTGGTTTACATCAGACATGGTTTATTTGTTCCCTTTCTACGTTGTTTTGGAAAGAGGAATAATAGAGTCCTACCTTTTTCCAGAGAATTTTTGAAGTATTCTTGATGAGGTTGTCAGCATCTCTCATCTTCTCCCCATGACCTAATCTTTTATTTTTTCAGAGCCTCTAAATTGTGCATATTTTTAATTTTTTTTTCCTTTCAAGAAAGAGACTGAATTATCGTTTACCGACACATGTACTGTGCTTTGGATGTTCTATGTCCAGGTATGGCTTTGGCACTGTAGAAACTCATCGGCAGTATTGTTGAAAGGCAATGGTAAGTTTCTCGTACTCATAAACCCTAAATATTTTCATCATCTTCTGACCTCTTTAATCTGACTTCCTGGGGTCCCAATGAAATGAGTGCCATTTTAGAGAGGTCTGTACATGAGGACGTACTGAAAGAAACGGCTTCATAATTATCAGGGTTCTGTTTATAAATGTGCTGTACATTAGGATTCCCTCAATGAATGGTGATGTGTAACCCTTGCCCTGAGTGAAAACCCTATCATGATATTGCAGTGGCGCAGGATGACAAAGGTGTCCAGTTTTGCGTTGGGCCACACCTGGCCTCAATAGGCACTACTACTACTACTACTCCTACTACTACATTGCATAGCAGTAGCTGAAGCTTCAGCCGTTGTATAGTATGCTAGACTGGTCTTGGCTGGTAAAGCTTTCACTCCTCTGCGTGCGCTGTATGTACGGGGTGCGTTTCTATCTTCCTCCCCCCCCCCTCCTGAACATGCCAATGCATTAATCAGTTTCACCCCTAAAGGACCAATATTGTGAAAAATAAAAAATCAGTGAAGAATATTGCATGTGAATAAAATTGAACAAAAGAAAGTCTCCATATGACCTACTCAAAACTGGTAATAGAACATTGAAGATTCTTGGACGCTTAGGGTTTAATGTATGTGGTGGAGGTGAGGTCCATGTAGCAAGAATGTTCATACCAGGAACGTGAGGTATGTGCATAGGATGCTCTACATCTTCCTCTCATTTAGGACGTTAGGATGTCGGTAAGTTGTTACAGAACTTGTATACTTTTGCTCGCTTTCTGCGCTATGCTCAGACCTAATTCTGTCAAGTGGTTTTGGCCTTGGTTTGTAACAACAGTGTGGCAATTGCTTTGGACGATTCACCAAGTCGCAGAGACTAGACCCAGAAAACTTGTCGACGAAAGATTCCAGGGGGGCAGTTGAAGGGGAAACTGTACCCCTCAATAAGCCGTTGGAAACCTCGAGTTCCAGTGAGATGGAAAATAACGGCAGCAGCTCTCGCCAGCAAAGATCTACCAGCTCAGTTAGTGCCAACCACCACATTTCAGAGATTCAAGCACCAGCTGAGAATGACGCAAATGGTCCTTACGTGAATCATGGTACACTTACTATTGCCTTTTCACGTTTTATGCTATTTGCTCGTGTCATTTCGTGATGTTGCAATGGTACCTTAGATGGAGTAGTTATCACCTCGGTCGTCTGAAACATCAAATATGCTTTAACTCCTAAAGGACCAAGGTTTCATGGTTTTAAAGAAGGCAAAAAATGTAATTCAGAATGGGGCCATTTGTTTCGTTTGTCACAAGAATCTATTGCATGTGTTGGTAAAAATGAAATATATGAATTGAACAAAAGAAAGTCCTACTCAAAAGCATGGGTCTCTTGGTCCTTTAGGGGTAAGTGGTCACTGTAACTCTTTCCTGAGGTTTGCACGAGCGTTCTTTGTATTAACTGTACGAGTAAAATTGACATCGTCTCTACTGGTGGTTTTTGAATTCAACATGATTATGTACACTGCATGTGCAGCATTGAGGGTCTGGACGCAGAGAAGGCGGGAGTGGGTTGGGAATCGAGAGAGGCCTCGACCTGCACAGCATAGGGAACCCGTAATTAGGTGCGACCTCTCTTTTTCTAGGCTCACACTTTTAACTTAAATTAGGAGTTCTGATACCAGTGAAGGTGAGGAATTTCAGCCTCTTTAGCAAAATTGCCATAGATGTGAAACCATTTGGCTAAAAAGTAGTGGCTAATTCCCTCAAAAATGAGTAAAAATTAGCATCAATTTTATTTTTCTAGCCACTTGGCTAAAATTCGCACAAAACATTTTCACTGTTCTAATACAACCATGTACAGGATTTGTGCCCTGGATTAGTAAGGTTTCTGAAGAATGTAAGCTCTAATTTTGTACAAGATCACAGTAGTAGAAATCCTAATGCAGCCCAAGCCCCCACCCTTGGTATGGAAGATGCCTTTGAATATTGTTTGAAACTCTAGAAACGGATACCTCTGCCTCTAGAAATTCAAGAGCTGTGATGTTTTTGAAGACTAACGAGTGACTTGGGATGCCAGCTGGAGTACAACATACGAAGACTTGCTTGGCACAAGCAGACCGTTTGCTCAGCCAATTTCCTTACCAGTAAGTTCCAAGACAGATATACTACTCTTTTAATACTTGCAAGTTCAAGTTTCCATGTATCATACAATTTTATTTTTTTCTTGCGTTTTTGTTGCCAACACCCTACACAATGCATGGGATGTGATTCTGTACCCACAATCTACTCATGTGGCGCAAAACTTGCAGGAGATGGTGGATTTTCTTGTCGATGTATGGGAGCAAGAGGGCCTCTACGAGTAGTAGAATGTACACTCCTCTACTAGCAGCCACTACTTACTATTCCTTCACAGAGACCTGCAGCCTGCGGGTTTAAGAATGATCTAGCTAACCATTCATTCAGTTGGATTGGTGTGTGTACATTCTTGAGCTTGTACCATCTGGAATCTGGCTGTGGACACCCCTCCCTCCTATCAGGGAATTTTCTTGAATTTGATTATTTACAAAAGCAGTATGCTGTGAACCAAGTCCCTTGGGTCATTTATTAGAATGCCTTCATTCGTTCGTTTCTTGCAATATCATCAGAGTGGGCCTCAAGTTACAACCTCGTGTTTCACTTTCCTCCACAATTAATGTTTCTTTTTAATGATCAGTACGTCAGTGTTACTAAACGAGTGAACCAAAGAATCTGGTGGTCCAGGAAAGTAAGTTAAAACCATTCTCATCTCTGAGAAGCTCCATGATCAAGGCCCAGGAGGAGCTGCCAAGTTTGACAGGGTGTTGGTGGCCCAGGGTCTGGAAATCAATGAGATTGTCTCATGTGTCCAGGGTTGATACGAAGATGAGTGATCATGGAATGCAATTGACTGGGCAACGCTATCTCACACGCAACAAGCGTAATGGCGGGTCTACCAGAGCATTTCCATTGGCTTTTAAGCAGAGTCAGCCATGCCGCAGTCACGGGCTGCCCGAACTTTGTTCAGAGGTTGTTTTTCTTTGGGTGGAGTCGCCGCGTAAACAGGTACTGTTTACTCATTGATCCCGAGATAACCACTCCTATCCTTCTCTCGAATCATTGCCACTGATTTGCTGAGTGTGTTGAAGTCGGTTTGTGATTTCAGGATTGCCTTGATTCCTGAGCCGGCACCCCGATATGCACTCTCTTTGCCTTTGCTTGGCCTCGACTCTTCACTGTCACTGGAAGTTACCTCTGCAACTCACTTCTACGACTTGATCAAAATTTTGTGACACTGAGAAGACACGATTCTGCATCAGTTGCATGAAACTAGGGAGTTAATTTTGCAGGATGATGATACTCTCATGTGATGGTCTTTGAAGCGGTAAAAGGCTTCTAAAGAATTTGATCATGTGTGGTTGGCAGTTACAGGATCAGTTGGCTTTGCTAGAGATGACTTGTCCTTTAGTGAGGTTAGATGGGGTAATAGGTGGGTTCTTTATAGGCCTGAAGTTGAGTAAAGGTAACTCACAAGTACATATTCAGTCAGCATCTAATGATTACAACAATGTTTAGATGATGAAGTCTATCCTTGGTTTTTTATCCTTGGTTTTTTACTCACTTTATGTGTGAAAAATTCATAATACCAAGATGTGATCTTGAAGCAACTGTGCATTGTTGTAGTTGGTTGGTTATTTCTTATTTCTCAATCAATGTTTGTGTTTCAATAAAATTTAGTATCATGTTCAATAACCTCATTCAACCTTTCAGTTCTCAAAGTTTATTTAATTTGCGTAGAGTATGGTGCGTCTTGAAAATGGCGACAAGATTCACTTAGTCATCCTATTAGTAGAAAACACTCGGCAGATGTAACTCATAAACCAGAGTCGTTTTTCCTTTTCACACTTCACGATTTCCAGCGCCTTGGAAATTGCAGCGTTTCCATGATTGGAGGATGATTTCTTTTTCTTGAATTTGCAACCAGAGCGCATAATGCACACCTATGACCAAAAAATCTGACTCCTGCCCTCGTCGGCAGTCGTCGGCGCAGACCACTGTCTGCACTCAAGATAAAGCAGGCCTCCACCTAACTACAGTTATAATTTTGGGTCTCTTTTGCGAGTTGGCTCTGTTTCATTTGGTTTCCTTTCTTGTCGCTCGCTCTTCAGCTTCTTGAGTACCAACTGCGTCCTGTGACTCGACCCAGCTATCTGTGAGCCTCCAACCTTGTTTTCATTGTCCACTTGGCAACTCTGAGTTTTATGGACTGAGTTTTATGCACTAGATAACCTTCGACAGCAGGAACGTTAATGCCAAGTTCTTTTGTTGAATCACTTGATGTACTTCCCATTCAACAGCAAGGCTGTGAGAAAGAACCCCACCAACCAGAGTTGATTTCATGAGTTCATTCTCTTTGCTGTGTTGTTGACGAGTTTCTGTCGTAATTTGTTGAAATGGCTCCATCGCCGTTTTCTTTTTCTCTTCTTCGCAGCAGAAGGTAATGGTCTAGGTCTTGTGACTAACCTTTGTCGATCTTTCTTTCTTTCCAGGTGCAGCATGCAAGTCTTCAAAGAGACGCAGAGGTTCAGCAGCTTCAATGGGCCGACCCCGGGATCTGCAAGCACTCCACCGGACGGAAAGCCTGTACGTGAGAATAATGGCGAAGTGGGAGGCAGGCCATGGCGACCTCGCTGAGCCTCCCGAGGGAGCGATGAACGATCTTTGTTCCAACTCTGGGCATTCTTGAAACCGAGAGTCACACATATCGGCAGGTATTCTTACAATGAAGTATGATCGTGTCTTTTTAACAGCAGATCGACGAGGTAATCTTCACAGCACCTCATTTCGGATATCCGCCCAGCACAGACAGATTTTCCCTGGGGCTTGTGGCAAGAAGCTAAAAAGGCGAATATCAAGTTAATCCACCGATTTTTTTTGTCCGCATCAGGGTTGACTTGTTTCCAGAGCTCAGTATAGAAATAGCTCATGTAAATGTCTTTGCAGAATATCTTGGTTTTGCTATGAACTTGCAAGGCCGTGCTTGTGTACAGACACAGCTTTTAAACGTCTGTACACTCCTGGTTTTGCTATGAACCATGCTTGTGTACAGACAGAGCTCGTCAATGTTTGCGCACTCCTGGTTTTAGATGTGCAGACAGAGCTTGTAAATGCCGGTCTGCATACTCCTGCTTTTGTGTACAGATGTGCAGACATGATATATTGAGAAATTTCTACTGTAATCCTTGTGTCTGAAACACCTCTTTGTGTCTTGATCAAACCCAATTCCCTGGGGAAGTCATTGTCAAAAATTTAGATTACCATGAGAGAACAAATATAGGGTGTCTATTATTCATTTGAAATAAAATTTACAATTTTAAGAAGTGTCTTTTAACCAATTTGAGAATGTTCCTAGAATATACCATGAATGTTCCCTAAATATACTATAAATAATAGAATATTTCAATTATTTCATAACCCCCGTTAAATACCCTTTGTTCGCTCATGTATACCAAAATTTTACACTGACTTCCTTGAACCCAATTCTAGTCCGTCGACCGTCTTGTTGTTAACTGTGGTTGTGTGTAAGGTGTGAAGAGTCAAGGTCATGGTTGTATGATGCCAATGGTCCTGGCTTTTCGAGATGGAAAGGATTTTATCGTCATGTCTTAACATTTTTGGGAAAAAAAGAAGGAAGATTCATTTTGGTGTACAATCAGATGGGAGGTATCAAAAGGCATGCATTGGCCACACGCCAGGATGTATGGTCACTACAGTGAGTGTTAAATTTTTATACACATGTGAGGTTGGAGGTATCTAAAAGTACATGAACAAAGAAATGCCACATGCCATGCATGCTTCATGACAGATGTGTCACAAATGTGTCAGATGTTTTTTTTGTGATGTCATCAACAGTGAAGAAGGGTGAGAGCATCATCACTGACAAATGTGCTCTGAGTTCTAAGAATGTTATGACAGTTGAGCATGGAAATAGCTGCAGGGGTTATGATAGTAAGAAATACAACTACTGTACTGTAATGAGATTAGTTAAGCTTAACCCTTTAACGTCCCGATTCAACACTGTTTTCAAAGAAGCGCTATAAAATGCTTGATGAAAACCAAAAATGGGGTTGATGTACAAAGCAAAGTTGTAAATGTCAATGTGAAGATCACAGCTGTACGGTTGGATTTATTATATTTTTGTTTAATATTTTAAATTAATTTGGCAAGGTTTTCTCTTGAAATTCAATTTAAAATCCAAAATTAGCACAAAAAAATTTAAAAATATGGTAATGAAATTGAAATAACATGCACTACGAGATGGTATGATTTCCATTATTTGATTCTACTTATTTTGAAAAATCATATTTAAGGTCCCACTTTTTGAACTAAGAATGAAACTTGACATAAACCAATTGTGTTGTTTTTCTAAAAATCATAATAACCTTTTTTGAAGATCCAAACCGTACAAAGGATAGTCAACTTGCTCAAGAACTAAGAGAAATTTTGGTGGATGAAAACTGTCCGATTTGGATGAGAATCGAGCAGTTTCAATCTGTGCATCGTCCACTATGTGGACGCTGGCGCGTTAAAGGGTTAAGCCAGGTGGCGATTGAGATAAGAAGAGTAATCTCTTTCACTCCTTCACATTTATATCATGGGGCTCCTTTTTGCTTACTGGACTCATAAGAAAACACTTACAGTAGATATGAACCCGAAGAAGAGGAAGAAAAGTTCAATGAAATTATCTGCTTGAAATTTATTTGTCAAGGCCTTTTTTTTTCCCTACACACGACGATGATTATGTTTGAGGTTTCCATGCTTTCAAATGATAGAAATGAACTAAAAATGCAGTAAAATCCAAGCTTTTAATTTCCGGTGCACTTAACTTTCTCTAATTCCACTGCTTGCACTTCGAAATAGACCTATTTCGAAATAAGCCTATTTTATGTGTGTTCACAACTTGACAAGTGGAAATTGTCCAATCGTATGTGTACATGCTTAGAACAGACAAGGAATGTGCAATTAGAGAGTGTGCAATTACACTGTGCAATTAGAGAGGGTTGAACGATGTGCAATTAGAGAGGGTTGAGTGTTGTTGTTGGCAATTGTGGCCATGGCCAGAGGCCGGGGAAGAATGGTGATTGCACTGGACCAAAATACGAGAGTGGAGAAGATGAGGAGCTTTGCGCTCCAGAGGCTGATGGCCACCAAGTTCAATGAAGAGATGGCAACTCAACTGCCGGATCATTTGACAGCACATGAGTTTTTGGACTGTGGGTATGGGCATGACATTGGAAAATACAACCATGGGGATAGTACTAGTCGACTGGACACCGGACGCCGCCTTGGCTTGCCCTTATCACCCAAAAACCGTGAGTTTCTAATTCAAGATGATGCTGTTTTCACGTCTTCTCACATATAAAAATTAACAAAAAATAATTTACTTAGAGCTCTTCTTGAGTTTTGAACCCCATTTTGATTTCAAGATTTAGCCATAACATGAATCTCAATCAGAACCTAAAACCTAAAATGAAATAAGATTTCATGCACAAGGTTCAAAAAATTTGAGTTAATCCCTAAAGGACAAAGAAGCCCAAATTGGGCCTCATGCTTTTTATAATAGTTTTGAGTAGGTCTTATGTCGACTTCTTTTTGTTCAAATTTGTTTGTTATGTGACTAGCACATGCAATGTTTTTCACTGATTCCGGTGATATCAAATTCAGTCTCATCTGAATTATATATTTCACAACATAATCAATTGAATTTATCATTTTAAAACCACAAATCCTTGGTCCTTTAGGAGTTAAAGGATGGCAAACAACTCTTTTTAATCTCAATCCTTCACTTCAGATGGCACACTCCACCTCCACTGTCTTTAAGCACAAATGCATTTTGACGTGTTTTTCACAATTTGACATATGAATTTTTACATAACATGAGAGATTCTCATGATTTACAGGGAATGTGCAATTACAGAGTGTACATTTAGAGAGGGTTGAGTGCATTACAGTTGTTTTTGCAATAGAAAGTTTGCTCCAAATGATGAAAAAACTAAGTAGAAAAGTGCTTTGAATAAAACACAAAAGAAGGCTGAAAATGATACATGCAGGTATGGCCAAGTCTGAAACTTCTTCGACAACAACATTGCCACGACATAAAGCAGGTTGGGATTGGAGTAAAGCCAGGATATATGGCAGTATTCCCAAAGGCATCTATGGAGATACCACATTCTAACATTCACTTCACAGTTCATCAGAAAATCAACCGAACAAATTAAATTTGTATGAAGGCCTAGATAGATGACTCTTGCTAATTACGATGTAAGCTTAGCCTCATAGTTGTCCGTGCGGCCACTATCCCCAAGAGGCTCATAATCATTATGTCAGTCTTCAATCTGGATTGAACTTCTTCTATTGTGATAGTTTGAAATAGATAATTATTCTCTAGCAAGAGCTTCTCATACGGAAGCTCATAACATTCAGTAGCCTTCATGCACTTCGCTCATCACCTTGGGACTCCACTTCGGTCCAATTAGCTACTGATGAAGTCATGTTGGGTGTGGAATATGCTGCACCGTTACTGTGGGGCCTGGCAGAGCCACTGCATGCTACTAAATGTTATGTTGGGTACTATGTGCACTTCTCTCATTTTTTCCTAAGAGCAGCTCTAGCGGTCAGTCCATGAATCTGAATAGAAAGCAGAAGAATTTTGTTTAGGGTTTTTCCGGGCCCCGAACCCACTGGCCTTTTTTGCTAAGAGAAGAATCTCAAGGATTTTTCTTGAATATTGGATGAAATTATTCACGAAATCATCTAAAGTTCAGGGCCATGGAGCACCGATAGAGAAGCTCTAAGGTCTTTTTACCTATAATCAAGTAAATCACCCCAGGAACAGAGATCAAGTGAAATTATTTAATTTGAGTAATGTATGCAAAAGTTACATGAGTTCAATTTTATTTTTTTATTGGTAAGTGTTCTACATTTATTAACTTGTTATTATGGCACACTCTCCAATATCACATTTCAATATTTGTTATTGTGTTCACATATAATGAAACTTGTGAACTCATGTACTTATTATATTGGAAACTTAATATAATGAAACTTGTGAACTTATTATATTGGAAACTTGTGAACTTATTATATTGGAAACTTGTGAACTCATGTACGTTGGTTACCAAAGGGGTGATAAAAAAAAGGATTATGGAGTAAACATGTGCCATGATTTTGATGTCTGAAATGGTTATACTCCCTTTGTCCCATAATAAGCTTCATGTTTGCTCAAACTATCACTTTGATTGGCTTAGGGTTCACACTATTGGACTGCAACATTGGAGTTAAGTCTTCTATTTTCAGGGTACATGAAGCTTATTATGGGACCGAGGAGTACATTCTACAATAAATATCTATTTATCATTTGCGACAAACATTTGGGTATGTGCTTGGTTTTAGATCATCCTACATTATACAAAATGAATCGTTACCCGGTACTTGCAAGTTGAAGCACATAGAATTTGCTCTTGGATATGCTTGGAGAGATTGGAATATCTCAGGCTCTGTCGTACAGCAGAAAATACAGTTGTGGTTTCTTATCAAGTATTGCTTACGATTTCTTGGAGCCCTGAGGTACACTTCTGAATAGTTTTTATTTATTTATTTTTTCCTGAGGAAGTATGATAGTATTTCTAAGTACAGTGAATCTGAGTCAACCACATGAGGGCGGCTACACTTCTGGATTCGCTTGTACATATGTCCTATAATAAGCACAAGCTAAAGCTTTTAGAAGGAATATGCATGTATAGTGGATGCTCATAAACCAACACTTTAAGCTTTTTGCACAAATCCAATACTGGTATAAAATTTGAAGCTTTCAATGAACACCTGTTGGTTTATGGTACACATCGGTTATTGGGTCATTCACCTTACTCTTGATTCACGCACAAGTGGAAATCATGTCTTGTTCCAACCCGGAGTTCACCAAATTTTGTCGGAATTGTTCCAACCAAGATATTCATTCCACTTGATTAGAACTCACATAACATTCAGTAGCCTTCATGCTCTCTGCCTTTCCTTCATGCATCATTTTGGGACTCCACCTGTCCACTTAGCTACTGATTTGGTCTTGTTGGGTGTGGAATATGCTGCACCATCTACTATGGGTCAAGGAAGAGCCACTACAAGCTACTGAATGTTATGCATGAGTAGTGACCAATTCCCACAAATTTGGATGGACTCTGAGACATGATTTTTAGTAAATTTTTCATTGCAAATGATAATGATATGATAGAATTTCAGTGTCTGTTCGTCATGACAATGAGCCAATGCCCACTGGGCAAAGGTCCATTGGTGCAAGACTACTCTCCCTTTCATTGCAAACATGGTAATTAAGCCCACCATTATTAATTTCTTTCTTGTAGTGATTGTATGAAAAATGGAATGGTTCTAATCAACCTACGCCTAAATATAACGATGGGATGAAAACAAATTTTATGCATATGATTTTGGGAGACCATGAAATTTATTTACCTTAGATCGAAATAATAGTAATTCAACTTGTATTTGGTTCGCAAGTCATTATCTATCACCCATGTTTTGTCCTTATGTTGTATTATGTTGTACTGAAAATAGTTAGTATGGCATCTATCTAAGATTAGGGCTCATTGCATGACGATGGCTATTCACAATGCTAAATTGCTAATAGAGCTTTTCAAACAATTTGTGATATTTTTTTTAGTAAGTTAGTCAAATAAGTATTGACATGCAAAAGAGTACAAAAGGTAGCTTTGAGATGGATTCTTTTGAAGTGCCAAGAAGGACTATTTCATGTTCAACATATGAGTGATTTATGCACATACTAATTAACCCTTAGAGGATGGCCTTGTTTTTTGAGGAAGTCACTCTATGTATTTTTTTAGGTTCTACCTGCGATAATAGGGTATTAAAAGTACCTTTAAAAATAAACGTAATTATTGTTATAATTAGTAATATTTCAAGAATATTCTCATTTTAATTCTTGTAATAAATTTCGAGAATCCTATATCAATGTAATTCATCTTATAAGAATTACCTTCAAAGATATATTTTCACACTATATTTCTTTTGCACGCCGATTGTAATTTTTTGGAAGTGACTTCCCCTTTGAACACTTAGAACTAGATTTGAAAGGTTATACATCTCCAAATCTCATTTTGATATTCACCACATCTTTAAAGGTTGTGAAGAATTTAAAAACATTTTGATGAATGAGAAACAACAAGGTTAGGATGTGTCAAACCTGGATGATCGACTCATCATGTAGGATTAGTTTTAGAGACTAAATAAATGGAAGAGTCACACATTTTCATTCCTAAACAAAAATAAACTTTGTTACAATAAACTATGTGTATTTTGTAGTATAGCTACAAAGTTTGGAAGGGCTCTATAACTTGTATCATAGTACAGTTGCACTATACATGTAGATTATTCAAAAAAATCTCCTCATTGTTGATGTAGGTTGAATTGATGCAATGTCTCATCTCCTTTAGCTCAGCCTAAAACCAATATATAAGCTAATTTCTCCATATGCATGACTATCTCAAAAATATGAATAGGCTAAAAATATTCCTAAAAAATGTAAATGTACTTCACAAATACATCAATGATTATGATTATTTTTAACAGATGAAAAGTCAAAACCTACTCATAGTTACACTCACCCTATGAACACAAGTGTTTAAAAAATTCATAACTTATTTCTTGGAAAAAGAGACTAAATTCAATAATAAAAAAATTGTATTCATTGTAATAATCGGAAGTACACTCTGGAGCTAAAAGTCAAAACAATGAGATTTCTAAAAATTAGGATTCATCAACAATCAACAAGCCAATATTCACCTCTCTATCATAGTTCACAGTATGACAACCGATAAACTAATGTCCAAATAAATTGATATCTAAATAATAAATTGATATCCAATAACAAAATTAAATGTAGAAAGAATCTCTTGCAATTATATGTAAATAGAGTTTGATGTAAGATATCTGAACGCAAAATCAACACTTATCTTCTACCTCTCATCTAGCTAGGCATATGCAATTTTATTTTATATTAGATTAGTAACCTCTCAAAGAGAAACCTAATTCAAGTTGTTTTGTAATTTTCCAACAATTTTTTTTTCATACTCTACAAAGTTTCAAAGATGAATTTATAGAATACTTGCACACAACATTAGACTCTTTTTAAACCAAAAAGCCCTTGAAGCACAAAATACTTCAACTCTCATTGGTCGCCTCAAAAAGCTCTTCAATTTCTATTGGTTGGTAGTGAGAACTTGTGCCCATTTTGCCTACATTTTGGCGATTCAAGCACCATTTTGAGGTATCCACTTTCAAATCCTATCTCAATTAGGATTCACGGCAAGTTTTCTCATGTGGAAATGCAACATTGCTTGCAATAGATAATTTGGTCACTTTAATCGTTCCAGAACCCCCTGTTGCAATAGCCCTTTGTCCGATGGGCACTAGGTCATTAACATTACGAACAGACACTTTATTCAAGCCTACCTTGAAAGAGGACTGAAGTTTCTATCTATCTCCCAGAACCCTTGATTCAGATATTGCGTAAATTTTCAACACATGTACACGAGTCCGAGAAAATTTGGCAGAGTCAATAGAGTAACCACACTCCAAAAACAAAAGAGGAAACAAAATGTGCTCCGGGATGTGCACACACTTCCATGTCTCGACCCCCAAAAATGAAGGATACATCAAACATTTAGAAGAGCAATCCAAGATTCACAGCTTCAAACGAGATGGCATAAAATCAGTCGTTCCATCCCCGCATGGCAACCCCATTGAATCAGTATGTTCATCATCCCTAATTAAATATCCATGATACTCAATTAATTGTGAAAAGGAGCATGAAAATGTTGCCAAATTTTCTTGACAAAATGAGGTTCGAGAAAACCGATGCACTCTACAATGTGTAGGATTGAAGAATACATTCTATGGAGGTGTTGATTGGCCGAAACCCCATTTCTCTACCTTTTCCTCTCTGCCTTTGAAGCCCATAATTAATTGAATGTCATCAAAATCTACAAGTCATCATGTTGACGTTTTCTTTGCATAAATTAGGGATTTAACTAAGACGTGATTTTCCAAAATTGGCATGATGCCATCATAAACGAGTAGAGTGGGTGTGTGCAAGAGACTGTAGCAAGACACATTAAAATTATTGCAATAAGTTGGACGCTTGTGCAATTTCTATCCATGATCTCTCGCATACCCATTCCAGTAGTGATGGAGAAGCTTCAAACCTATTTTTAAACCCTAATTTTATAGCATCTACATCTATTTTGCAAAATATAAATCTTGACTGCATAGAACAGAGAAAAGATTCATGAGAAGACCCCACATAACGATCTACTAGACCAGTTGTAGGTCTTTTTGGACACGCTTCTCTAGTCTACGTCAGTGTTTCTATTAGTGTAGGTAATTCACCCATGAAGAGACCCATATTGTGATAAAATTCTTGTGGGTGTTTTACAGGTTCATGTTCGGATCACGGGGAAAGTGCAGGGTGTGCACTTCCTCACTTGGGCCCGGGAGCAAGCAAAACATATGACCATCAATGGGTGGATTCGCTACGTGAAAGATGGATCCGTCGAAGCCGTGCTCTCTGGAAAGCCTGTTTCCGTGGACCGAATGCTCGATCTGTGCAAAACTGGACCCGGGTATGCCAAAGTTGAGGAAATAGAGGCCGAAGCTTGCGATCAGCCACCTGGAGCTGGATTCCAACAATTGCCTATATATGAGTAATTTTATGCATTTTCAATCCATGCTTCATTGAGTATGTTCATTTATAAAGTTGTCATTCTTCATTGGAACACTACATTCGGAAGGTTTACTTGAAGATTTTATCATTTTAAATTTTACCGTAATTTTTTTTCAGGGACAGAAAAAAATATCTCCAAAACATCGAATAATGTCCATGTTGAGAAATAGTGTCCGGACACTAAATCACACTTTTAGTGTAGTGCTGAAGCAATTCTCACATTGTTTAAAATATTGTATTTTACGGGAGCTGACATGGGCTTCTTTGTGTCATGCATGATGTGCCAGTCCAACAAAAGGGCCCAGCAAAGAGGTAATCTCCGCATTATGATGAAAATTCTTTTCTTTACCCTTCTTTTCAAAATGAAATTGTTTCTTCCTTAGGATTACAATCTCAAATTACATATATAAGGGATTAATTGTGTGATTGTTCACAGCAAAAAATTGGAAAACCAAAGCCTGCAAGAAGGGAAACTTCCAAATTCCAGTTAAAGAAAATAGGTCAGCCAATTCTAACAATTGGCAACAGCTGACCTACAGCTGGTGTACATGATTGAAGATTAATTAGTATGCCTAGCTCATATATTCTTGAACAAGTTTCACGAGTAGAAAGGGTGGTCATTGGGCACCAAGAAATAGTGTGAGATCATGGTGACAATACATGCCTTGGGCACCTCGTTTTAACATTACTCCTTGATGCTCAAATATCCCTTTTCTATTTGTGTTTAAAATATGTTCATTCACTGGGGCGATAGAATATATATGCATGGGCAGTGATTAAAGAAATTTATGCTAATTTTAAAAAATATTTGTGTTGATTTCAACTATAATTAAGGCAAAAATATTATGGACCATAAGTGATTTTCTTCTAATGCGGATGTGTGGGCTATTAGTAGCACATATAAAAATAAAGTAGCTACTTCTTTTTCCATCCCTTTTGCACGTGTGTATAGTATTGGATTTTCTCTTACTTGTACATCATCACATGACTCAACTATTGTAGTTGGTCAATATAATGAAGCCATTTCTTTTTTTACTTTTCAAAAAAAAATCAGTCACAAAATATAGTGATTATGGGCTTTCACTTCAATCAAAAAGTTTGGATTATGATTCAAAATTTCTAATGGCTCTTGGTTTGGTGGATAAGATCATTCAAAAGAGAAAATTATTCATGACATGTGTCAAACATTCTTATATGTGGTGTTTCATTTATAAGTTACCATATTGATGCATATTATTGCATTAGATATTACATTGTAATCCTCCACGCATGCTTCAATCTAGCCTCTAAACCATAGTTCTCTTCTCCAATCTCTTAAGATATGTAGAGAATTTTTGGTTTGTATTAGGTTGACAATGGATCCACATTGTTTCATAATGGATTTGAATGACATTGGAACATCATCCCGAATCAACTTTAAACCATGACCAACAACACTTTGCATTAGTAAAAGTAAATAAAACTCCAATTATTATTCAAAACCATTATTGATTAAGACACTACAAAAAAACTCAGGCCTCAAAAAGGTCGCTAAATTGGCATGCAAAAATAATAATATAACAATATTTTAAATAATAAAAATAATAAAAAATATATATTTTACAAAAAATCATTAAAAATAAAATATGTTGTGGCTCTATTTCGACCGCGTCAGACTAATTTTTTTTTAAATTGTGATTTTAAAAAATATACATTATTTTATTGTTATTTTGCATGGCAGTTTGGTTGAGTTAACGGCCTTTTGGAGGCCTGAATTTTTTTGTAATGGTTTTGTTTATTTGATAACATTTTATAAAGTACACTTTAACACTTATAAAGTACACTTCAACACAAATGAAGAACTTCATTCTTTTTTGAAAGTTGACATTAATTGAGAGCCCAT
Source organism: Pohlia nutans (assembly GCA_022496805.1). NCBI lineage: Eukaryota > Viridiplantae > Streptophyta > Bryopsida > Bryales > Mniaceae > Pohlia > Pohlia nutans. The sequence continues at coordinate 8,961,362 of CM040092.1, read as the reverse complement.
TCATGTTACACCCCCACACCATTGTCTACCAAACAACAATGGTCGAAGTTTAAGAACTCCAACGCTTCATTAGATTTTTGATTTCAAGTTTTTCAACACTTCAAATCTAAGCTTGATATTGAACGCAATGCAAATGTCTCACTAAAATTTATTAAAATGATTGACAAAATTGCCACATTCATTAAAATGATTGACAAAATTTCAAACACACACACACACACACACACACAAAAATAACCCAATTGCTATAGTGAGAAATAGTTGGCTAATTTCAACAAAAGAAAATAAAAAATAAAATGGGAATTTTAGCCAAAATCCGTGCAGTGAGGATGGAGTAGTAGTCAAGTTTAGACCATTGAACAGTGAACATGCATTGGAAGTAGTTTGTGTCCACACCATACGGATGAACGTCATTGCGAAGAGTTCAAATTAGGATTTGGTCAATTTGCGCCTCGCCAAGATTTATGATAGTCGATAACTTACTTAGCAAGCGCGTTCAGGGTTTGTCTCCCTTGTTGCATGTTCACATGCTCAGAAGTCATAGTTGTGCGGAGGGAATGCACACTAGGGACAACCAATTTTTTTGTCCCGGTGCACTAAGGTCCTAATTTTTTGAAATCAATTAAAACAAATGTAACAAAGATTTTTGGAATCTTAAATTTCCCCCACCTTCTAAAACTACCTTAGAATCCTAGAAAATTAAAATTTCTCAAATATCTTTGTTAGATTTGTCTTAATTGATTTCAAAAGATTAGCACCCTAGTATACCAAGACAAAAAATATCGTTGACCCTAGTGTACGTTCACTTTGTGAATCAAAGTGCGTTCCCCTTGCTGCTTGTTCACCTACTGAAATCTTTGGATCCGGAGCGTGAAGATTTATGCTCTTAGATTTAGAGTCAATTAGAGGCTTGCAAACTGAAGATAGATAGATTGAAACTCCGATCCTCTTTTGAGGCCGGCGTGAATAAAGTGTCCATTTATAATGTCAACGACCCAGTGCCCACTAGATAAAGGGCCATTAGAACAAAAGCAAAGTGCACATATCAGAGCCGCTTCACACTATGGCCGTCCAAGTCGAGAGGCCGTGGGATTGAGTGGCCAAACTTTGTTGAGAGTCCAAAGAAATGAGCTGAAAATAGGCAATAAAATATAGTTTTCAATTTTTATGAAAAGAAATCGACGGCCTCTCAATCATAATTTGGGTTTCCATTCCCGTCCGACCCAAACTTCCTTTTGAGAGGCCATCGCCTTGGTCAAAAAGTGTTGCCATGTAGGCATTTTGGAGGGCGACGGCTTTTGGACTTTAGCCTCTAGTGTGAAGGGTTGAGAGGCCAAATTCTTGGTTTCTTGCAATTCGATTGGTGGAAATCAAGAGCCTCTTGACCTTCGGCCATAGTGTGAAGCGGTGTTGGGAGCTAGACTGCGTGGTTGCTTGGAGCCATTAGATTTGTGGAGCAAGATTTGAGCTTTTGTGGCGTTTTTGTGGTGTTTCTTTTATTGGTGACACCATGGCGCTTGTTGGATTTTTCACTATGTATACATCTCTTGAATTCTATGGCTGTGACAGCTTGCTGTAAATGTGATAGTGGGTATAAGAAGGGTAGATTTTGTATGTCATGCAAATGTAGAATACTAGGTGCAATTGTAGCAGGAGATGTTGAGTACGTGCTCCATGCGTAGGTGCCTAAATCATTTCTCTTAGTTCTACTTCAATTTCCACATTTAATTTATTACTAGACGTTTAGGGGTTAATCATTCAAACATTAAAAAATTCAAATTTAATATTCAAATCTAATATTCAAATTTGTGAAAAGAAACAATCGTCTAAAAACTCGATTAGTAAAACTTTGAAAATATAAAATAATACAAAAATTTGAGATTTACATTATTGTTGGTTTCATTAAAAATCAACATTACTGTATAAATGAAATACTTTATTATTTAGTGTATTCTTTAAAATTATTTATAGCAGCTTTCAATTAGATACTAGATTGTACTCGGGGAGGTCACTCTTTGTATCTTTTGAGTATCACGTGTGAACAACGGGTATATTAAAGTACCCTAAAAATTAAAATTAATTCTTACTATAATTAGTAATATTTTGAGAATATTCCCATTTTAATTCTTGTAATCAATTTTGAGCATCTTATATTAATGTAAATCATTTATAAAATTTACTTTCAAAGATTTATTTGGACCCTATCTTTGTTTGCACGTTGTTACATAATATTTGGAAGTGACCTCCCCGAAAGATTGTACAATTTGTCATTGTTTTGCATCTAATAAGTTGCATGCCTAAAATTGAACGGGTAAGAATAAATAATACCAAACTATGGAAGACAATGTCATTCGCCATCATATACGTATAGATAAATAGATAGATGCAGACAACATATTCACATCAACAATAGAACAAGGTGTTTAGGATACACTAGTACAAAGGCCTCCCTATTCCACCGGAAAGACCACCAAGATTGTCACCAAAACATCATAAGACCACCAAACTGCATTACGGTGGTGTGACAATTCATTTAGGTGGAATCATACACATAATTTTCTAAACATAAATTGGCCTCTTGTTCCATCAAACTCCAATATAGGACCACCAGATAGCCATACTTTACTTGTCGGTGCCTATTACCAGGCTTGGTGATCATGGCTTTGACAAACTTATTTTCATCATGAATGCATGCATTCACTGTAGCATCTTGGTTTTGAAGAATTCTAAAACTAGGTGTTTGGTCATGATTTGTAGATCCAACACTATGGTGATCCTCTCCATTGCTTTGCAATCTTCAAAGAGCGCTCACTTTTTAGCACTCAACTTTTGGAAACCCACTCCCCTTAATATATATATATATATATGCGTGCATGAGAGGGTATTATTTAGAACAAGCATGAACAAAATGTATGTATAGGAGACATATTACAATCGAGCAAGAAATAGAAATACATGGAGCCTGGAGATAAATGCCTCATTTTAAACCCCTGTGTACATATGGAAATTTATTTTGTGGTTGTGAGATTTGTACGTACATTGTTTGATTTTTAACAAAAAAAAAGAAAGTGTATATGGATGTTTTAATAAGGGGGATGCACGCACATGATTCTTGGCTTTAATGAATAGTGCACTCCATGAGACGTTGTATATGTAGTGGTTTTATTAAATAATTCATGAGTAGAGATTGAAAGATTCATATCATAATTATTCCTTTTTAGTGTGTATTTAAAAATAATTTAATGTGTTGGAATCAACCCTTTCTATTATTTACAAATCCAAAATAGTTCTTTAATGATAGGAACCATATTCAATTGTTTAAAGTCCCGTTTTAGGCATACATACCTTGTTCTTGATTTGGAAAATCATCTACAAGACACTATTAAGAAATCAACTTGTTTATATTTAAGTCAATTTTTTTCTTGATTCCTATTGATATCAACCCCTGTAAGTATTTACATTCACAAATGTCTTTGTCAATGTCTAATTTCTATTCAAAGATGTAAAATATTTAAAACTAATAAAATAAAATAATAAACAAAACATAAGATCATTGATACAAAAGTAAGATATAAATAGTTACCTGAAAAGAAAAAAAAATCCTTGAACAATACAGTTATCTGTATAGTCATGCTATAAATTGAGAGGTCATTTTCCATGGAAGTACTACAATAACCTCTAAATGAGTGTAGCCTCAAAGTAAAACATGGGTTTGATGAAGAGTGTCAGCTACTTGATTTATCCACGTGATTTATTCCTTCTACACCTTTCAATTCCTCTATTAGCAATTTTGAGCTCGTTTTGGAATCCATCATAATGGCAATTTTGGGAAAAGCCAATACAATTTGGATATAGCATCATGCACACGGGTTGCTCCCTTCTTTGTTGGGATCATAAGGCAACTCATGAGTTCCTTTCCTTTAGCGCTTCCATAGTGAAAAATACTGAGAATAAACTCTTTTTTTTATCCCTTTGGAAAACACAAGGCAAAACTGGTCTTTTGGTCAAATTGTTGGCTCACACCAGTTTTTTTATAAAATCCAAAACTAGCTTCAACTGACACCACCTCTTTTTGTTTGGCGGCCTGGAATTTTTAAAAACATTAATTGAAATTAAGGTTCCACTGTCACTTTACGAATAACTCCAATCTATCAAAAATATTGAATATATGTATATAAATGACATATATTAATACATTGATAATTCATCAATGTAAGAGATCTTACAAAATACACCTTTAATATCAATTTTTACAATATTACTTAATTAAAAAATCCATGTAAAATAAAATAATAATAAATATTTTTTATAATAAATTTAACACATCAAAATTTTCATGATTTTTTGAAACATTGATTACTTTTAGTATTTTGATAATTACAATGATTATAGTACGAAATTATAGAAATGAACCTTAATTTGGTTTAGAATCAACATCAAAATGAATTAAAGACACAATTTGCAATGATTTGAAATCTAATTGTTGATAATTCTTAATCTTAAAATTAAAAAGTGTAATGTGTTTCAAAAATTTATTAATTATATACAAACTACGAATATGCATACTTTTAAATTCATCACGAATAATTAATTAAAACAAAAAACTATTAAAGTTTTAAAAATAAATTAATAAATAAATAAAACATGTAATATATATTATTATTTGATTAAATTTTAATATATATTTAATTATACAAAACATAGTTAAGGTTTATAAAAATATTAACTTACTTGCAAACAAAAACATTATTGATTCTTTAATTTTATTTTGTAACATCTTCGGTCTCTACAAGAATAAATCCATCTAGTGTGCAATAGCGAGGTTATTAATCAATTGAATTAGAATTTTGAATTTTTTTTGAACATGATGGTATAATTTATTTTTCATTTTTAAGAGCAGTTTGTTGATGAATTATTTGTACTTGATTCGATTTTGTCTTCTGATGGTTTGACAATTGCAGTTTTTGAATTTTTTGATTTTGAACAACCAAAACATCCATACAATGTTTTATTTGTATTTTTGATTTCATGTTTGTCTAAATCAAGGTCTTTTGATTTATCTTTATGGAGATTGGTTTTCTTTCTTAGCATCAATATTTTAATTTTATGTATTACTTTTGAACCTTGTTTTCCACCAGTAACAGCTACATTGAATTTCATACCTGACACTTTTATTATTTTTGTGACATTTTTTTCACCTTCCATTGTTGTTATTGTATCCTCTTTATTTCCATCAATGATATTTTTTTCACATTCTTTTTGAGTTTTTTTCTTTGTTTTTTTCCCACAACAATTACATTTGCATTTTGATTTTTCTTTGTTCTTATGGATTTTTGATTTTGACGTTGATTTTTTTATAATTATTGGTGGTGGAATGTGATCTTCTGGTTTTCTTGGGGAATAGTCATGATATTCACAAGCATATGGATTTGAATTTGGATTTGAATTTGAATTAAGTTTTTCAATTTTAAAACGAGGAGTAGATGTTTTGGAACTTGTTTCAATTTGTTTTAAAAAAGAGTCCTTAAATTTACTCTCATCAATGGTTTCTTCATTTACATTGGTAAAAGGCATACTATTTGTTGCAGGCTTGTTATCATCAAGATTGCTATACATGCCACCAATTACATCAATACGATTACTATAGTTTAAATAAATAAATAAAACGTTTGAATGTTTTTTTGAGATATTACACAATTTAAGAATATTACACAACACTCAAAATCATTGAATTACATAAAGATTTTAAAAATATAAGCATTATATGTTTAATTATATATTTTGAATTACATTATGTTCATCTATTACCATTGAGATTTTAAAATATACAAGGTTTAGGCGTACTTTGTTTTGGTAGTTTGATTTGATTTAACATGAGATTGTTGTGCTTCATCATTTTTTAAAGTTGGTGATGTTTGTATATATCTTGGTGTTGTGAATGGTGAAGAAGATAGTAGTGACATAGATGATGGTGATCGTTGTGATAACTTTAATTTTTTTGATGATTGCAATGGAAGGAAATCTTGAACAATAAAGTCAGCTATTTTTTTGTATTCAATTCTTCTTTTATTAATAATTTCTTTTGTTTTTGGAACATCACTACAAGACAATCCAAAACTAGATTGTGATACAAAATCATTTGATTTGGTACTTGATTTATTCGATTGTACTCTTGGAGAATATTTTTGAACTTGTTTTAAAATTGGTTCTTTATCACGAGAAAAATATCTCGGTGTTGGAGGTAAACTATCAATTTCAATGTCATCATAATGTGCATTTGGAGAAGCCATTATCCATGGTTGTGATTGTTTGATTGTTGGTTTGCATGCATATGCTTTTGTTGGTCTAATATAATGTCTTACACTTGATGGTGTGGGATCTCTATCTCTTGGACACCTTGGAGTTTGAGGAGATTCCAAAGGAGTAGATCGAGGCTTAATATGGAGTTTTGGACTATTAATTTCTTTAATTTTATTTTTCTTGATAGGAATTTTGACCTTTTTTGTTTTTACAATAGGTGTTGCCTTGGTCCATGGAGATTGAGATCTTGGAGTCTTTATTGGTAGTTTCTCATCGTTATCTTTAGATGATTCAAAAATACGAGACTTGCAATGCTCATCTGATAATTTTGATTGATAATTTGGTACACCTGTAGGTTTTGTTTTATTGCCAATGATTTTTTTATTTTGAGAATCATCAAAAGTTTTTGTACATTTGTGTGACGCACAATGATCATCAGATTTATCTGAAGAATTTGATAAATTTGATTGAATTTTTTGGGAACCAATGGTATCATTTTTTGTTGTCCATGATTCTTTTTCAAACTTTTGTTGAGCTTCTTTTTCAAATTTTTGATGAGTATGAAAATGTGCATTTTCTAAAGGTCTATTGACTAGTTTATTTTGATGTGATTCACTTTTTTTACAAGATTCTTTTATCACATTTTTCTTGTTTTTATTTACCATTTTATTATTTGAATTGTTTTGTATAATTCTTTTGGGAGATGGTGATCTAGAACGTTCACATCGTGATAAAGTTGGCTTCAAAGATTTTGGTGTTGCTTCAATATTTTTAACATTTAAGGTTAGCTTTTCAATAAAAGAATCTTGTAGTGAACAATGTCCTTGATTTAGATCGTTTTTTAGTTCATTGCCATTTTGATTTCCATCATAAAATTCTTCATCTAAATGAGAATTAACAGAATGCAAAGATTTTGTACCAGAATGATCATCATCTGTTATTGATGTTGTTGTAATGATTATATCTGTAGTTTCTGTTGCAGCATCTACTGATTCTAAATGTTTTACAGCAAAAGTAGAAAAAACTTCAGAACCCGTATTTTTTGTTGTATGTGGAAATTGTACTCTTTTCACAATTTGATCAGTATTGGTATCCCTAGTAAAGGTTTCTAAATGATCAGTGTTAGTATCCTTTGCAAAGGTTTCCAAAGAATTTGTATTAGTATCTTTTGCAAGAATATTCAAAGGAGTTGTATTTGTATCCCTAGCATGAGTATTGAAAATAATTGTATTGGTATTTGCATCAACATGCACTGATTTTTCTACAGGACATTCTTCAGTCATAATGTAATATTGAACTTTGATGAGTTGATGTTTCACATTGTACTATTTTAGGTTTGCTATTATATATACGCGGCCAATAGTTTGGAATCAATGCTTAAACATATTTATAAGACATTTATAAATTCCAAGTGTAATATCATTGCCAAATGAATGGCTTTAGTTTCTTAACTACACAACAAAATACAATAAAAAAAAAAGAAAAATTAATATCTTTGTCACAATAACATTTAAATCACTATAAAATATTATTTTATTTAATAAAACCATTTCAATATTTTATTTTTATAATTTATAATTTTATTTTCAATAGGATTTTTTATGTATGTTATAGTATGATTTAAAAAATACATGGTAATAGATATGCACAATTAATTATATTTTCCATGAAAATTAATAAACATTTATCTCCACATGAATCAGATCAAATTTTTATATGAATAAATATATAATACAATACAATATAATAAACATGAAAGTTAGGAAATCTTACTAGATTACTAAAATTGAAGTTGATGTGCCAATGTATATATGTTCATTGGAAATTAAGAATTTATTTCACACCAAAAGTAGACTAATATTTAACAACAACTTTGAAAGTAGCCTAATATTTTGAAATAAAAATGATGTCTCAACATTAACGATATTAAAAATAATTGATACTCCATAAATTGCACATTAATCATAATATGATATATAATTGTGCATTTGAAATTAAGAAATAAACTTAATTCTGTTTATTTTCAGTTATTTAACATCCATGTTAAAAGCTACTAATGTACATTTTAAGTCCACATAGAATTTTATTTCAATAATTTTGGTTCTTAAATGAATGACATTTAAAATCCGTTGATTGAATTGTTGTGCCCTAGGTCTCGAAAATGGGCTTCCAACGGTATACTATATGCCTCTTACTTCCAAAAATTGCACTCGCAATGAGCAAATGAAGATGTTGTACATGTTTTACATCTATAGTCCGTGGTGGTTTAAAAAACTACACATGACAAACTTGTGCAGTTTTTTTTTCTCCAAGTTTTCTTATAATGGAGATTTATAGAAGATTAGGCGGGAAGAATAGCGGATGAATTACACGATGTATTCAATGATCACGTTTGTAATGAGAATGATACATAATTTATAGTCGACTCTCAACTTAAAGTAAGGTATTGGTTGCTGAACTCGTCGTCTTATTTACAACTGTCAGGGGCAAATTTGGTTAGAAACGGTGTGTGGACGACTATGTTTGATTGCTATAAAATATCAAAGCCTATGAAAATTATCCAAATATAAATTATTTTATTTTTGAAATTTTAATTTGACCAAATATATATATATATATATATATATATATATATATATTCAATAAATTTGTGGAATATAAAAAATTAATTCACTAAAAAAGCTTTTCGATCTCTTTATCCTTTCATATCTATTTGAGGCACCTATAATTGAGAGTTTATTGTAGCAAACATAAAAATAAATTTAGGAAGAATTTAAAATCTTGGATTCACAAACATCTCTTATAACTATATAATTATATTCAAAGCATATTCTTTACATATTTACATACACACACCTATGTATAAATATATATATACACACACACATACATATATATATATATATGTAATAACAATTAAATATACAAATTTATATGTATATTTATATAAATATACATACAATTACCTACCTATTTATATATTTACATATATATATATATATATATCAACAGCTATATGTATATATATATATATATATATATATACATATGTATGTTTATGTATATTTATATATCTATATTGACAAATTTGTATTGTCAAAAAAAGAGTCTTGAATAAAATTCACAAATATTCCATTTACCACTACTTATTTTTTGAAAAATTAAACATTGAAGTTTGCCTACATATTGTATTGTGACATAGTTTTATATTCTACAATGTGGTATCCATAAATTCCCTCCGTCCCACGAAAAACTTTGTTTTCATTGAAATCCATAGATTAACCGTTGATTTCAATGAAACCCATGGATTAAACTTGATTCAGTGATTACGGAGGGAGTGTTTTGACTATGATGCAAATCCATAGATCAAGTGAGTATGGAGGGAGTATTTTGTTGCCAAAAAAGAGTATACATGATCAAAATCCATGACAATAATCCATTATCAGCATGATCAAAATCCATAGATTAGCGTGATCAAAATTCATAGATCAACGTGATCAAAATCCATATATTAAGCTGCTAGCATTTGTTTGCAATGCTTTGAAGCACTTGTCAAGTGCGCGTGAATCTTAATTGCCGACGGTGAATGAGTATAATTGGAAACCATGGTTTTATTTTGGGACAAAATTTAAGTCGATATCATGGTCTTTTTGTGGGACAAAGGGAGTAGTTTTACTCAATGGAGAATAATTTGAATTCTTTTGGTACCACTTAAAACTGTCTTTTGTCATTACCTATATTGTACCCAAAAGTCATAGTCAACAACTCATGCCTAATATTAAATAGATTCCTCCAAAATCATGCAAATATTCTCTAAGAAAGATTCTATTAATAATATATAATATTCTCTTCTTCACCGTAGAAAATAAATTTTATTTGAAAATATAATTTCCTAAAATTTGGACTTCTCTTCTTATAATTATTTTGTGCTGACCCTACCTTCTAGGTATGGTATGTCACATGACAAAACAAGCAGCTACGCTATGAGGAGCTCTGACTGGAATAGAACGAGTGAAGGACGAGAATGCATTTCACTGGAATCATGGATAGAATATATTTGCTACAGTGGTATTTAGCCCAAAAAAATGAGAGCCAATAAATTTTAAAAGGATTTTTTTTAATAAATAAACATGCCGGTTCAGTAGCATTTGTCACATGAATCCGTGCATGTTACAAATATACATGCACAACTCAAAGTCCTAGAAGCGTATTGACCATCCAACGACAATATCTAGACACAAGATATCCCTGGCGCTTCCCATTCTTCTCACATCCATCCACATTCATCCACATCGACCGTATTCATCCTGCATCGCGTCCTCAATCATCACGCCACCAACGAACTGAGTACCAGAATTCATCGACGAACGCTCGTTACATTCATCCCACCGCTTTCATCCATCCGTGGGTCCTCCTCTGGCTGGCGGAGTGACGCTAGGAGTCCTCTATCGAGGGAGAGAGCACTTCGTCAAATCACTTTTGGAAAACCAAGTGCTTCCGCTGTAGATCTGCAAACCCTAACGGAGCTTCTCACGCCATGTCGACTTGCTAACGCGATGCCGCCCTGGCTCCTCACATCCATTTCGTAGTCTCTCCATTTCCAGGATTTTTCTGGAACTTTTCTCGACGTTTTTCGAGCAGTTTTGAGCGTTTCTCGAAATTGACGACCATTTGGAGGTTCCAGAAGAGGATTCAAAGGTGCGAACCATATCGCTTTCCACTTATTTTTTTCATTCATTTTTGCCATTTAAATTTTGCATGATTTTCGTCGGGGTTTGGTGGATTTGGATCACGCAGGTGTGTAGAAGCCCTAATTTAGAATCCGTTGTTCCCCCGCATTGGCTCCGAATGATCTGTTCATCTGTTCTTTCATTTATTTTAAAACTCTGCCGTTTTTTGTATGCTCTGAATCCCATCGATATCGCTTTCCTGAAACCGTGGATATGTCTTGATCGAATTCACGATATCTTGCACATATTGGCGGTAGGGTTTGAGTTTACAATATATTCCGTAATAAAGAAGCTTCCTTCGAGTCTTGTGGTGGATGCATCTGCCACAAGACTACACTTGTGTAGTGCATTTATTTGCGTTTGACATTATTTGTGAAAGTTTTTCAGGGTTAGCGGCAAAAAGACAGAGCATCATCGACATGGAATCCGAATCTAGATTAGGCCGAATGGTCGACATGACATCTATGGGATCAGGTTTACAAGTGCAACCTGGTTCGGGTGGTGCAGCGCTTGGGCTTGGGCCTTCGTTGGAGAGTTCGTTGCCGCAACCTTTGTATACCCGGGGCTCTGGGCAGGTGAGTACTGATTGTCAATGCATGTGAAGTCAGCGAAAGTTGTAATATCTAGAGGTTCTGTGTGTTTCCTTGAATGCTATGATCGCGTACGGGCTCAATCAAAGACGCCTTCAGAATACTGTGATCCAGTGATTTTTTTTTGTCAGGAGACTAGCATTTTTCCTACTTTTCCATGGCTTGAAGAGTAATCCAGGCTCCTTGGATGCTCTCTTCGTATTAATATATAGGTAATATCAGGGTGATCCACATGTGCTACCTAGGTGCTACTTAGGCAATACCTGGGTGATGCCTAGGTTTAAAGATGCTACACATCTTGACTCCATGTAGGAAATCTGGCTATTGTTCCTTTTTTTTTTTTTCAAAAGTCCTTGGCGTCAATAACCAGCCCAAATTTTATGTAGCAATTCGGCTAAAATTAGCATAAAAAATCACTGCTGTGATCAGAACCACAGGATACAATTGTACACTAACATGTTTTAAAGTTGTGTGTTCCAAAAGACATGAAGGGAATGTCTGCTAAATTGCGACTCCCTCTTTGACCTCCATGCCAAGATGTATTGTCGAGATATCTGCCCTTTATTCAGTTCTTCAATGTGTTGTTTTATTTATTTTTATTTATTAACTTGCATTGATGAATGGATAGTGTTGGCGAATGTTGGTCAGGTGATGACAGAGGAGCAACTGGAAACTTTACGGCGGCAGATTTCAGTGTATGCAACGATCTGTCAACAGCTGGTTGAAATGCATAAAGCGAGCGTTTCACAGCAATCATCTCTTCCTGGTCAGTTGCAGTCCTGGCTTCTTACATTTGTTCACTGTTTGCATAACAGTATTGGAAAATGCTGGCTATCTCGCAAGGCCATTCAAGATTTTATTTGTATACTGAACCTGAATGTGTACCACCAGGTATTTTAGCAGGTGGTCAGATTGCGTCTATGGAACAAATGACCGGAACACCTACTCATAAGTCAACAGCAAGGCAGCGGTGGACACCCAGTCAACATCAGCTGCAAATATTGGAGAAGCTGTTTGAGCAAGGCAGTGGTACTCCTAACAAGCAACGCATCAAGGAAATTACTGCTGAGCTCAGTCAGCATGGTGCAATATCGGAGACAAACGTGTACAACTGGTTCCAAAATCGCAAGGCCCGAGCCAAAAGAAAACAGCAATTGGTACCGACTCTTCTCTTAACCCCTTAGCGTCTACTGTGTATTTTCTGTAGTGTAGGAAAATTGGACCCCTGGCTGCAAGTCATCTGTTTGTATGAAACTGACTTCAGTTTGACACGATTGACACTGTTGATCTTGTAGTATAGAATAAGAACTTTAAAATGATGTATTGCAATTAGAAAACCAAGGTTAAATGAAAAAATGCCACCCTTGCAAAGTTCAGTGATGCAGATGGCCATATTGAACGTTTTAGACGCTTAGGGGTTAATCTGCTGCTTTTGTGACGTTTTCTGTAGCAAGGCTCGTGTATTCTTTCATGCAACTTTTTCTTACTGGGACTCATTTGCAGGTCGCGCCGAAGGATGGTGAATCAGAAGCAGACACAGATGTGGAATCACCCAAGGAAAAGCGTACAAGACAGGAGGGTGATCAAATGCAAGATGAATCAGGAGCTGTTGGTGATACAAATGGTGGAAGTTCTGATGGAGGAGGCAATGGAGTTCCTGAACAAAGAACTGCCAACTTTGACCAGCAAGATGCAACTTCATCTGCGCTACTGCTCTCTCAGACTGATACCAAGCCTGATGTATCATCGTTTAACAGGGGCACAGGGTTCGATCCTCATAGTTTGTCCCAAGGTAGTTTCTCATCCTCTGTCCTTGTTCTAAAAATTGATTGAAAATTGTGTTTTGGAAAATAATAAATTGAAAATAATAAATTGATTTTTCTGTCATGGAAGTGACTTCTGTCATTGTGCAATTTTATAAAAAATTAACAATGTGCTCCATCAGATTAAAAGGTTGCTATTTCATTGTGGGATTCTAAATTGTTGTTATAATCAAGTCAACAGGCAAAGGTGTTCACTTTTGGTTCGAGGGTCGTCCTAAATTTGGATAGAACAGTCAAAGATTAACCCCTAAAGGACCAAGAAGCCCAAATTGGACCAAGAAGCCCAAATTATGTTTTTTATAGCAGTTTCGGATAGGTCCTATGTACGTGTCCTTTTATTCAAATTTATTTGTCTTTCGATCAACACATGCAATGTTCTTCACTGATTCCGATGATATAAAATTTGTACCCATCTGAATTATATTTTTCAGAATATGATCGATTAAACTTTTCATTTTAAAACCATGAATCCTTGGTCCTTAAGGGGTTAAGATATCTTGTTGCTATCTGCGCAAATACTGATGTCACCGATGTCTTGGTGGTCAGGCGTTTCTCCCATGATGAGTTAAAGTGGCATAAGTAGCTGGTTTCGGGACTTTGATGTTCATGGTAAGCTCCTACATTTCGTAATTTTACTTTCAATCAATTATCTGGCCAAAGCTGTACTGCAAGTATAGCAGTTCTCAATTCAGAACTGTAGTGTACAAAGTACTACTGGGTTCTTAAATGACAATATTGACCTGAAGTAGAGACACATTTGACACAATCTCCAGTTTGAGCCACCCCTAATGCCACAGTTCAATCTATTGTAAGTGCTCGTTTTGCTTATTTTATAATCAAGGATGAGCCTTTTTTTGATTTGGTATCGTAGGTGCAGGGCCTACACGACTAACTGAGCTTGTTCTCGTCATTGTAGGATTGGCAAGGGACTGTATAAGTCCGAGAATCAAAAAGGCTTGGAAGTTAGGATAGGATTAGGGATGGATGAAAGTGCGTTTCGTGTTAGCATTGCATCCGATGTGGTGTGCCCTGAAGGGGATTGAGCCACCCGCGGATGAAGCAGTTTTTACTTATTGTAACAATTGTGGTCCTCCCTTGGATGTGATAGACAGTTAGCTAGTCGTGATTCATGCGTTCATCAGTTGTTGTTTTTGAGAATACACGTTGGACAATGGAATACACATGCATGTGTGCCCTATGGGTTGCTGAAAGGGATTCTTATCAAACTGTACTGTAGCCTGGCATAATCGCTACGGTCATTTTTCTGCTGTGAATTCTACGTTTGCCGGCCCGCCCAATAAATATTACATGTTGAGCTAGAAAAATAAATTCGATTTTATATAAAGGATCCATCAAAGTTTCACGAATAGGAATTGTTTATCATGTAAGTGTTTCAAAATGTGAGTTTTAGAAGGAGAAAAGCCTTGTGCTTTGTACAAATTGAAGTTCATAATTGCTAATATATGTTCACTACAACCCCACTTTAATTAAATGTCTACATAATTGTGTATAATTGAAGTAAAAAGATTTCAAATGAAAAAAATTAATTTTGGAGGTGAAAGCTTACTTGATTCCTCAACTTTTCTTAAATGACGAAGTTCAAAATAAGTTTATAGCATACTAGAGCAGAGAGAGGGAGTACCTTTTTCCAAAGTGCATTCCAAGGGAATCTTGAGTTGGATCTTCTTTTTTAACTCATGAGGAATGCCATTTGCATACCATGCATGAATTGCAGGAATCATGAGGAAAGATCATAGGCTTCATTTCTATTTTGAAGTGAAGTGAGGACCACATTCAGAAGGTACTCCTCTTTGGTCCGAGATGACCCTAAACTACCAAGGTGATGGTGGTAAGGTACCCAAACCAAATGGAGAGGTTGGCGGTTCAATTCCCGGCTGTGAAACCGTCTTACTACTTGATTGGAAAACTTGCCGCAGGTTGCAAAAAAAATGCAATTTGTGTGTTTCAAAAAAAAAAAAAAAAAAAGTACTCCTCTCTGCTCTAGTATGCTATGTTGGTTGTCTTTTACATCTCTTTTACAACCTCTGATTGAATCATAGTTTTTTTGGGGGTGAAAAATGACTTGATTTTTTAACTTTTCTTATTTGGTAACTTTTCAAAATAAAATCATATGTGATGCACAATTGATCACCAAAATTCATTGAGTACATAGTTTAGTAAAAGTCCAATTTCAAATATTATACATGTTATATCATTAATAAGAGCAACATGTGCACTTGTCAAGCTTGGCATATGACCTTTGCCTAAAAACATGCTCGTAAGGAATTCTAATGCAGAAATTTCAAGAATTTGCAACAGAATTTTACAAAAATCTTTGAAAAGCTCCAAAAACTTACCTCTATATGGTACTATTTATTTTAAAAGTATTTGATTTGATTTTCAATTTTCAACCACTAATCCAAAAAGCCACAAAATATTGAAATACAAATTTCTATGTGGATATATCAATTCCTCTCTACAAATGAGGAACACAAAATTATTAACATAAATTGACCTTCAGTTGAGAGTGACAACTTTCTTACAACATCCTTGAAGCCAGTTCTCAAGCCAGTTCTCAATAGCTGCTAGGCTGGTTAGCGCAGAGATTAAAATATATGTGAAAATGTGAATTTAAAAAAATAAAAAAATCCTTAAAAAATTAATTTACTTGGTTGTTTTATAAATTTGTACTTTTGTAAGATAAATCAATGGCACAACTTATTCATGCACTATCAATTGTGGAATAGTACATTTTGTTTTCATTTTTTATGAAGTGCCAAAGTGGTGATATAAAATGTTATAGTGGTGCTCCATATTTCAACATTCATCCATATGTTGGATAGAAAATATCACATATCCATAATTTTGTTTTCATTCACAATCTGGCGATTTCATCCAAGATATTTTTATTTTAAAATTTGAAGTTTTGTGGTGAAAAACTTCATGGTTTTCGCCATTTTATTAGCCAAATTGTTTATTTTAGGTGCAATCTGGAACTATTTCGTCCAAAAAAAATCCCTTACTATGGAATAGCAGTCATGTACTTGTAGTTCAAGAATATGCTAAAAAAATGACCTCATGGATGCTTGATCCAAGATATTGATCTAATTCTTGAAAGAGAGTAGTTGACTTACCATGTGCCTGGATGAACTAATTGGTCACCTCAATTAAAATTTGAACTTAGAAAATATGAAGTTCTATTGTGTGTCCAGCTTCTAAGAGTCACAAATATAAGGTATTAAACAAGTGATTGTATAGGATATGAACCTCACTGTAGTAGTGAGTGCAAGCTAGATATATTTATCAATATCAAATCCCACGGCGTCAAATTTTAATTTTAATTTTTTGAAATAAATAATGTGAATTTGGTATATCAATACAAAAATGGGGATCTAATTTTTTTTTTTGATTCCGAATTTTTAAGTGGAAGTTATGGAGCAAAAGGGGTTATTATTGGGGAGAATGGGCAGTGCGGGTAGGGCTCAAAATAAACCTTAGAATTTATTATTTTTCAACTCTAATTGTAGGATCTTGTTTTAGATTACTAGAAGAGTGCATGGTAAAATTTTCATAGAATTTGACTGTACGGATTGCAAGATTATAGCGTTTGAAGTGAAGATGAAATTGCAGTCTTTTTTGATATTTTTTGACTGTCTTTGAAGACATGGGAAAAATTGTTAAATTGGTCAAAAAAATTCTTAAATTGTATTCAAATGTTTAATTTGGTATTTTCTATCAAGAGCAAAAAAAACAATCACAAGAAAATGAATAGAAAGAGGTGAAAATGATGCTCAAAAACAAGAAAAACCCGCGGTCCTTCAGGGGTTAAAAAAACAACCTCTATCCAAGAGCGACACTAAAATTTAGATATTGATTGCACAAAATGTATACAATGAGAACATGAGAGCCTACAAGAGCCTAGGGTCTATTTGGATATAACTGTATGCATTACCTTTGAAAATTCATAATTTATTTACATGATGTCCAAATAATGCATGTTAAACTATACTGGAATCCTCTTTTAGTTGCCTAGAAGACCTAATAAAAATAATAAATTTTTAATAATAATAAAACATATGCTCAGTCGATGTTAGTGGCAACCATGGGTGCATATACCTTAGGACAAATGTACAAACACACAACTTTTGAGAACCTAGGGTACATCTATAATCAACTTTTTGATAATTCATAGTCTATATTTATATGTTCGCAAAATACAAGCTAAGAGCATCTCCAAGAGCTATGCAAACTACAGATGGACTCTGAATAATATAGTCATTTTCAACAATACTTCCGCAATAGCAAAAAAACTATTTCACTTTGCATTTTAGCTGTTGATCCTTCACGCGCCACTACATGTGCCAACATGTATCAGTGCGTGCCACTATTCATTTTAACTTAGGGACATTTTACGTTAGGGTCTGGGCCCAAGATATTGAGTAATCGTAGTGGGTCAAGAGTTGAAAATTGGACCCAAGGCTTTACTTTAGGATACGAGACCAAGAAACCACTCTAAGTTCCAAAATGATGTGGTACCTAAGTGGCATAGTTTTGGAGGGAAAGTTTTGGATCCAAGCATTGGACTCCAGGCTCCAAAGGAGAATACCAAATTTAAGAAACCAACTCCCCCTTGGGTCCAATGGCCACTTCAATCAATAAATTACTAATTTTTGGAGCATTCCTATTGGCCAATTAGAAGTTGAAATGAATTTTAAAAATTGGACCTACTATTGAACATGACCTAGAGGCTTTACACTGGGTCCAAGTTCAATCAAAACTCGGTTCAATTTTAAAAACCTTAAAATTGGATCCAATGGCTTTATACTTGGGTCTGGGTTCAATTCACATATCATTATTTTATTCAACTTTTCAAGTTCAACTTACATGAGGTTTCTCAAGTCCAATAAATGGGTTTATTGGACCCCATGAGAATTGGACTCAGACCCTAATGTAAAGTTGCCCTTAGCTTCCACTACACTAAATGAAAAGAACATGGTACTTTCAATGAAAGTGGGAATGGCAAGTGGCAAACTCCCATATACTCGTAGGGACAATATTTCTCCTCACCTTAGAACAAATTGTGATAAAAGACCTCAATTCTCCCCCGGACACTAAATACGCCATTTAACCCCTAAACGCCCAAACGACCATTTTCTGGTCGCTGCCTGAATCTAACGGGCTGCCCAGAATAAAAAAAAGTATTTTTTTGAAAAATAAAAAATATTTTAAAATACTACATCAAGTCTACTTTCCAACCCAATTTGAATTATGTCAATCCGAGTTAAACTCCACCCGAGAGAATTTTTCAAAGTGGATCACCTCAACATTGTCTTAGTGTCATAAAATTTGCTATTTGGGGAAAGTAACGAATGTTCCCTCCATCATTTCTTTTGCTTTTTTGAAGTTTACAATAGATAAACCAAATTTAACCAATCATGCTAAATTTTAAACTCTAAAAGTGCAAATTAAAATTTATACAAATTTTCAAAGGTTAATGCTTTTAAATTCATTAAAAAAAGATCTAAAGTTATTTTTGGAAGTTTGACCGTACGGATAATTTGTAGAGATGATGCCCTACATTTTGTCTAATGAACTAAACTTCATCAAACATATGGAAGGCACATATTATAACACATCTATGTTTTGTCCAATACCCCTCGGGCTTTTAGGGGTTAATGTAGTGAATTGAGGACTCTGGAAGATTTTCAGAGTTCTGCTGGAGATGCTCTAAGATGTGTTGAAATTGTATTTCAAGTGCCAACAAAACCCAACAAAAAGTAAATCAGATTACAAGAACCATACTCAAACTATGCTCTAACAAACAGTAAATCAAATAATAAGACTGAGATGCTTATTTGGACGTTTTTAGGTGCACATTTGTATCTTAGCAAAAATCTTACAGAAAATAAGCACAAGTCACCGCCACATACCTGAGCATTTTCTCCAATTTTCTTGACAATCTCAAGCTCACCAATTCTCTCAAGATCAAAGAAGGTAAAGGCAAGGGGATCAGGGGAAGTACAGTACGTTAGTCAAGAAAGGACACAGTATGATTATGAGAAAGCATGCTACTCCCGTTAAACTCAAATTAATAGAACACTTCAGCATAGAGCAGACTGAAGCCACAAATGCCGTCAAATGAATAACGGGCTGAACGTCTATCAGCCGATACATAGAAACGGGCTCCCCTAATTCGTCTAAACATGCTTTCGAACCCATCCTTACAAGTATTTGTGAAACTCAAGGCTAAAACTAGCGATCAACTCCTACCCTGAGCTTCCTACAATGTGCTAGAAGAATTATTGTACATGTTGAAGAGAACCAACGAGGTACACAAAGACTAAAAGGTTGAGCAATCTCTTTGTGGAGTGAGGCACCCGGGACAAGAGTGACCAAACATCCAGTCCCAGTGACTATACTGTCATCCTGGTTCAGCCTTGAGCAAGTTGTTGTAGATGCTTTGTGAATCACACCTCTTCCTCACATAGCTCCAGAGTCCCCTATTTTCAATACAGTCCTGCGCCCTGCTGTATTAATGCTTGGAAAAGAAATAACACAATTTCGTTAGCTTAAACCAAGCTGAGGCGAGGTTGACATAAACGTTGGATGTGGTCAGCCCTCCATTGTACAACAACAGTCTTCCTTGAACTTGGATCATCTTCCTCACAGCACACGTCTTGCATTATAATACCCTGCCTCCGTGAGATAGCCCCTTCTACATATTCACCGTCCCTATGTCGTTAAGAAAGACCTCTCCTGGGATGACATGTAGCTTTGAGTCCCTGTCCTAGTCCACGTATTGGACTATGTAGGTCATCACAAAGCTGAATATGCCTGCCAGTCAATATGTGAGGTGTTCTTCACAGCAAATTACCACACCTCAGTCTACCTCTCTCCTCCAGCTGCTGCTAAATTTGTAGATGCATTTGAACCGAAAATTGCTAGAGACCAACGCTGTCAAAGTCCAATGATCTTTTTCAGGACGTAAATAATCAGCATGGCTGCACAGAGGACAATGAGCACCAATATACACGTCACCATGCCTCCTCTTTTTTGAGTCTCCTCTGCCTGCAATCATCGAGAAAAACCAGAACCATTATCAGCCTCTATACGATTAAAAAAAAACCACTCTCAGAATTTATCAAAGACTTCAACACCAGTATGTAATTCAGTTATTGGAGGCACAAAGTCTGAAGACCCTCACCTTTACAAGCTCCTTCACCCCCTGCTCCACTGAAGCAGCAACATTGGTGATGTTGTAATCGATACGATCAACTATTGTTCCCTGCTCATATCGGTCGCACACAGGTTCAGAGCCAGCAAGACAGAACAGACTTAACATCGAGCTGATGATGTAACATTCAATCTAGAAGGAAAAAAGCAGAAGACGAAAAAACGATTCACTGCAAGTCTGTTTCCATTGTGTCATACCTGATCAATGACAAGAACAGAGAGATCCTTCATAATTTGTGCTAGGTCATTCACAGACTGCACAATCTGCACGAACAGAAGCGAATCAAGTTAATTGTCAGGCATACATCCTTTCGGAAAAGGTGAGCAAACAATACCAAGTCACCATTCCCCCTCATTCTTATATAAGATAACATGTTTACTGGGCAATCCATTGCGCAAAGGATCCCAACAAAGAAAAGGTATATGCAAGTAATCAAAGCCACATTGAAACCACTCTGAGAAAGTCGCATCAAAGAGTAGAAACTCGCCTGATCGATCTCCTTCTCTCGTTCAACTGACAAAGCTTCATTCTGTCTTAGTTGAGCAAGATGTTGATTTGTGAAGCTCTGCAGAGACCAAGACCAACTTTCCGGTTACTTTCAAAACCTCATAGACCCAGTACTGCTGTGCTGATCCAAACTTCAAAGGAAAACTGTTCTAAGTACTTGGTGGTCCATTTCTGCATGCTACAGAATTAGATCATTGTATACGCATGAGTGTTGAATTGGTAGCAACCTGAGAGAAGCCATCATCTTCACTCGCTCTTGGCTGCTTTCTCAACCCAATTCCATCATCCCCAGCTTGTCCCTGGTTGCACAATAATAAAAAAGGGTCATTTCAAGCACAACCAATCAGGTTTAGCCGTGCTCTAAATGTCAAAACAGAATACCGCATAGAAGGAGGCATAAATACATGCTGCAAATGTCTGGACAACCTTAAACCCTAAACGCCAAACAGACCCCACAAATTACCCCTCCAATTATGCTTACATGTCAGACGTGATTGAGCATCTCAATCTGGAATACCTGAACTATTAAATTACGACAACTGCTTTAAAGGAAAAAAGGCTGCAGAGACGTGAAGGACAAGAAATGCACCTCTTGCTGACGTTGCAATCTATTCAAGTAGCCTTTTTGTTGCTTCCGAAAATCCATGGACAAGGTTTGCAAATCCGTTGCTAAAGATCTCTGAACAAGCAAGATGAGATGTAAGCAAGAGTCATTTGTAACACAAAAGATTAAGGTTAGACATGACAGCTGCTTTTTCCATATAGAAACGCTTCTGAGTAGCAGTTCAGCTTAATGATGCCGTGTTGCAGAGTCTGCTAGATTGCTGAACTAGAGCTTTTTAACCACTGGTGCTCAAGATTGAACACACTTACTTGTACATTCTTGCGAATATTCGCATCTTGTTCGCTTGGGCCAGTTGGTCTTGACAGTTGCTGAAGCTTCTGCTCGGACTTTTTTAGCAACTTGGTGATTTGCTGGGACAGCAACTCAATAGTACGCTCCTCCTTGGACGTCTCATCAAAGGAGGGCATTAAAGCACGACCATGTGCTTTCGCTAGCTCTGCCATTTTAGAACGTGCCTGCTGCATGTCTGCAGAGACTTGGTCCGATATATCAACCCAACCTGGCGGCAAATTCATTGTTGATGACCCCGCACTGCAAACAACTCAGCCATTTAAAGCACGTCAGTACATTACTCAACTGCATGTCCTCAATATTGAAAACACGTTCCTCGTATCGAGTCTATCAAATATGAATACAAAACAGACACCATCCCCCTGACATGTACACCTCTGATACATTCTCTCCATGGAACACTCAGAATAATCACTTGCTAAGAATCAACATGTTGAAGGTCTAGAGAATGGTCAAATGAATCCTCGTATCGAGTCTATCAAATATGAATACAAAACACACTCAGGAGACACCACCCCCCTGACATGTACACCTCTGGTTAATTCTCTCCATGAAACACTATGACTTGCTAAGAATCAACACGTAAAAGCTATAGAGAATGGCCAAATGAGTCCAACCCTAATCCACTCTTCAGAACATTTTTCGATATCAATTTGAAGAGCAATCCGAGACATTTCATCCCGAATCATATACAGGAGCAATCATAGAAAGTATCCAAGCTGTCCGAGGTTCAATTCACGGATTGCCAAGCAGCAACATGATGCTTCATATTCATAGCCAGACTTTCCAGCTCTTCTCTCCCCGAATTAGTGACAAGATCATAGAGATTCTACTGTAGCCCCTTGACATCAATTCTTTTGTTCTCCCTTTTCCCGAATATGAGATCCCTAGATACTTGATTAATATGAGTATAGTCAAGGTTGCACGAGCTGATCTACAAGGCCCATGGAAAAAAAACCCTAACCGGGAAGGGACCAATCCCTCATTATTCTGCATATCATCACCTGTACAAATCTGTGATTTTCTATACCGCATGGTTGAACTATTATTACTAACAATTGCAAGAAGAACGTTGGTAGGGTTACAAACCAACCTGGGATGTCCTGCATCGAGATCTTCGCCACCAATGGCATTGTAGCCGCGCGGCCCGCCTCGATTGAGCAGAGGTGCTTCCACGAGCTCGATCGCCCCGCCATGCGCCCCGCCCGACGACGTGGCCACATACGGCCGAACACTGCGTAACGCTTCCCGGTACTTACGGAACAACGCCGTCTGGTTCCTCGTCGCCATTACTCCCGATCAAAATCTACAACCCTGGCTCTTCTTCTTCCTCTTCCTATTCCTCTTTTAAAAAAAATAAAATCAAACTCCCCTATAATCGCACCATCATTGATACCACGCACGAGCTCCCTACCAAAACTCTCTCATCCTGTCCCGCATCGAAACCCCAGGGAAAATGGCTCACTCGAGATGCTAGGGTTTTGAGATCTGCTCGCACTGATTGCACAAATTTCCAAATGTCCTGCCCCGCGTTTTGCTTGCACAAACAGGATCGAAAATGGTACGTGAAATCAGGGTTTGGACATTGAAAACGCAGATGTAGTCACCTACTTCGCAAGAGGATTGATCGCCACGGCGTGGAGATCATGCACCCCACCACGCAACTTCTCCGAAGCCATTCGCAAAGAATCATGTACCGGTAGCCGAAGAAGAAAGGTCTCGTACAATACTGGAATACTGTATTCGGTACGAAAGCGTATAAAACGGTAAGTTGTACCCGAGTCTCGGTGAGAACGGTAACGAAGATACAGCTTAGGTTAGTGTCTGAAGAAGGTTATCTTAAATCTAGACCCCTCCAAGATTTTAGATATCATATCATTTTGGTGATTCCTCAAATCTCGTAATTGTAGATTTGAGGTATGCATGTTTCTGGGTCGGAGTTAGACTTAACCGACCAGGTCGGAGGTCCTCAGACCTCAATTTGGGCGGTTCGGGCTAACTGAGACCTAACCTACTAGGTTCGGAATATGGCTCGGTTGAGGTTCGGCGCCCTTGCGCTCCCGCCTTTGTTCAGTTCAGTTCACAGTAAGCGGCATTTCTTCTGCGCGGTCGGAACTCTGAGTTGTGAATTTGTGTGGAGGTTTCGGTGGAGCTGGAGATTGTGGTGTTCGTGATGCGGAGGTTGAAATCGAGCTGCAATTTGAGCTGATCGGGTGCGAATTTGCAGGTTTTTCGAAAATTTTCTGGCCAGGCAGGTGATTCGTGAAGGAAATTAGTGTTGCATTTGTGGTTTGGCGTTTGTTATCGTGTGATTTAGGTGCTTAACTTGAACCCGATGGTTGAGCTCTTGCTTTCGTGAGCTGAAGTTTGCAGATTTTTTAATTTAATTTTTTTTCTTTTTAATTTTGTGATTTTTTAAAGATTGTTTTGGATTATTGTGCTTCTTGATGTGGAGTGGATGTCTGCGTTTTGAGTAGGCGGTGTGCAAGAGATCCGTTGAGAGGTCTGAACACGTCGTGGAGCGTAGCCATTGTTAAGTTGATTGTGTGGAGTGGAGGAGATTTGTTGTCTTGTTTTGTAGCTGATTAAAGTCGAAGAGTCGTTAGGTTTCGGTGAAATGCTTTGTTCATAGTTACGAAGAACGGCGTTTAAGAACGTTCTTGCTTTCTAGGTCGTCAATTCGACAACGTTTTTCGTTTACATCTGAGAGATTACAGCTCAAGAACACATGATGTTGAAAATGAAGAAGATAAAAGTGCAAAACTAGTTAGCAAAAACGCAGTTCAAATTACTCGAATTTGGAATATTCGACCGTTCTTCGTAACAATGGTTTCACTTCGTATTTGTTTCGCCGTGGAGAGTCCTGAGTGTTTGAAGTGCAGTTCGTACTGTTCAGTGGCGTGTATCTTTGCTTGCGAGCTCCTTCGCTGAGATTTTGTGAGCAACTTCTGTCTTTCTTTGACATTCCTTTCCGATGACGTATAAAATCTGGCCAAAGCTACTTGTAGCTTCAATTAGTCGATGCTTTTCTTAACCGAGTCTACGCAAGATGCAATTACACGAGTATCCTTAGCGTTTGTATCCACATCTGCAAGCACTGATATATGTAATCGACTGAACATGTTATCAATGGAATTCTGTTTGAATCCGTTTGTCTTTGAGAAGTTGAGAGCTTCGCGTTTTAGTATCTGATTTTATTCTCTATATGACACGCAGGTGACGCAGGGCCGGAAGGAGTCATGGCCCAGCAACGAAACCTATTTTCTTTCTTCAAAAAGGGTCCAGAGACGCCGCCCACCAAAGAGCCGAAGCAGCAGGCAGTGCAATCCGTGGATGCTGCTGTCGGAGGCACTCGCTATGCGGAGGAGAAAAACCGTGCAAATAGTGGGTTGCCATCTTCCAGGCAAGATAAATTCCTTACATATGACAAATTCTCCTACAAAATGTGAGCCCTGGGCACATGCTACTGATATTTGTGAATGCTTCTAGTGCAGAGGGTTGCGAGATGGTTATCGTGGATCATCTTCTTTTTTGTAGTACTATATACTTTCTTGAATTCCGGTGGATTCATTGGAAATCATGCTTTCCGTCGAGGATACCTATGCCCGAAGACTATTGCATCTATCAGATCCCTGGTTTTACCACACTTCGATTTTTTGGTCATGTACCTGAGTTAAATGTGCTGCGAATCTGCGACTAAGTTAAATATGTGCTTCCGCAGTCAAAGTTTCGAAGCTCCTCCACTGAAAAATTCAAAGGAGGCGTTATGGCTTAAGTTTAAGCCCCCGGTTTCTGATACAAATGTTGCAAATTCAAAACCATATGTTCCTCGGCTTAAGCGCGTTCAGGATGAAGCGCCTGAAGGGAATTCTTCTGATAAAACTAGCGACTTGAGTTCAGATCCTAATAAAAGGAGGAAACTCATGGATGCTTTAGGAGTGGAGGAAGGGCCTACACAGGGGAGTAAGTGGGCTGCTGCTCAAGCCAAATTTGATTGGCTGCTGCCCAGCAAGATAAAAGATGCGAAGGGAAGGAGGCCTGACCACCCTCTCTATGACAAGAGAACGTTGTATATCCCACCCGATGTTTTGACTAAAATGACGGCTTCGCAAAGGCAGTACTGGACTGCGAAGAGCAAATACATGGATACCGTGCTTTTCTTCAAAGTGGTAAGTAGAAGCAGTCTTTTTGGGTTTAAGGTCATGACGTCATGACTCTATGCTACTTATACCAATTGATTTATTTTTCAATGGTCAGCCTGTTTAATATTGAAGTTAATGACCGTTATGGTATTTGTCCCAATAAATTGGCAGGGTAAATTCTACGAGCTTTATGAAGTTGATGCAGAGATTGGACAGAAGGAAATGGACTGGAAGCTTACTCTTAGTGGCGTCGGAAAATGTAGACAGGTTGGTATCGTTGCCTGCCTCTCATTTCTAGATTTGTTTTAGGCGTCAGTTCTCCAAATTATACGCTGACATGAACTGGATCAGATTTCATGGTTCTAATATTCATGAAAAGAAATGTGTCCTGCGTTGTGTTCACAGCTCGGTAATTCACTAGAAATGAGTTCTACGGGTGCAATTAAATAGCAGTACATGAGGACATACGTAAATGCTACAAGTATTCTCATTTCCAGGAACTACTGCGAATATATTGTAGTATAATGCAAGGTTTTTGCAAACTTGGTTTTGATTACTACCTGGTCGTTGTCTAAGTCGATGTGTAGATGCCGTGCCTGGCCATGTCTGGTTTGGATGTTCATTCATTATATCCATCTCGTGTTTAAAGCATGCATTCCATTGGAATATGGGATTGTGTTACTTCAACAAGTTCGTATAATTTTTGTGACAGGTTGGTGTTCCGGAAAGTGGAATCGATGATGCTGTTCAGAAACTGGTGGCCCGAGGGTAAGTTGCCGATTGTAAATTGAGAATTGATGGTGCGGGTGGCGTTGTTGATTTATGTACCCATGCCGTCCCTATGTTAGTTAAATGAAGGTTCTGAATCTTCCTACTATTGTGACATTTTTCCAGGTACAAGGTGGGGAGAATAGAACAACTTGAGACCTCTGACCAAGCTAAGCAGCGGGGTGGTGGGGTAAGTGAAGCAATCTAGGCCTTAGATAGTGTTTTTGGAGTTTCAACATAGTAAAATAATGAGCTGTGGAAGTTTCATGACCTATCTAATAATTGCGATAGTGCAAATGTCTGCCAAACTGTAATTCTTTCAATATTTTTCGTACTTACAGCGTTTGTTTGTCTGAAGTCTTCAGTTTTGCGAATGTAGAAGGAATAAACATCTTTTTAGTGGCTTTTCAAATGCTCCCAATAAAATGGTAAAGTACACGTTGCAACTGCTGTGAGAGGTCAGGCGTGTCTTACGGTGTTCGTAAACTGATGGCTATCATCCTGGTTCCCAGATGGTTCAGCGTGATCTTACCCATGTCATTACTCCTTCGACAAGACTGGATGGAAATTTGCGTCCTGAAGCTGTTCACCTTCTTGCTCTGAGGGAGGTATGATCATCTTGACAGACGTTTATCTAAGTTGCATCTCTCTGAAAAGTGAACATTAATAATATACTGAGTATCACTACTACCATGAGGGTCCTTTTGACGATCTTGATGTTCTGCACAGTATCTCCTATTTATGGTCATCTGACCTTACACCTTGACAGGATGCTTTGGATGGGTCCCAAGATGGTGCACTGAGCCAAGGGTCAGTGGCTATAGGGTTTGCCTTTGTGGATGCTGCTGCTGGCAAGTTTTACGTTGGAACTATCAACGATGATTGCTCACGTGCAGCCTTGGAGTCTCTTCTAACTCAGGTCCTATATTGGTGTACATATCTTGTTATTGTATCTTCATTCTCTGTGGCCGTCCTTCACACTTTCAACTTCTGTCTGGCATGCATCACTTTTTGTTACTCATTGATGTGCTCTTGAATTTTGGTAGTATAGTTGGAAGATTGACACACAGCATGTTGCTTTGCAGGTTGCTCCTCAAGAAATTCTGTATGAATTAGGAGGTACTGCAATATATCACATTGCACGCTCTCTGGAGCATTCGATATTGTGTATCTGATTCTCATTGGTTTTCTGTGCTTTCGGTGGAGCCTATAAATATTTATTCTTGTGATTGCTGTTGCAGCTATCTCCAGTGAGACATTGAAGGCGCTTTCCCATCGCACCACCCCAGGTAATATCTCTGAACATTTCCAGCTCGTTACGGCTTCACTTTGTGATGATATTACTATGAATCAGCGTGACTTACCTTATCATTTTTTACAGCCCTGCTTCCAGTAATGAAAACGCCTCTGACGGACGAATACCAGGAGGCAAACCTAGCGATGAAGCTGATTAAGGATAGGAATTACTTCCGTTCAGAGGGTGGCTCAGAAGGTCTTAGGGGCTTATGGCCAGAAGCTCTGGAGCCTTTAGCTAACAAGCATTTGGCTGCTAGTGCCCTCGGAGCCCTTGTTGCTCATTTGACACGGATGAAAGTGAGAATCTTTTCCCAATTCAATCCATGTCAAAGTAAATCCTTGTGCTTGTTGCCCATTTTGGCCTTCACAATCCGCTGTCTTATCATTTTGCAGTAATTAAATTGAAAGCTCCTCCAATGGGTTCTTAAAAATACGATGGTGTAATGGTTGGGTGCAGGTGAACGAAGAGCTGTTACCAAATGGCGTTCTTCTCTCGTATGAAGTATTTCGAGGTTCACTAAGGCTGGATGGCCAATCTATCGCAAACCTTGAACTTCTTGAGAACAAGGATGA
This sequence comes from Pohlia nutans, assembly GCA_022496805.1. NCBI lineage: Eukaryota > Viridiplantae > Streptophyta > Bryopsida > Bryales > Mniaceae > Pohlia > Pohlia nutans. The sequence continues at coordinate 8,932,483 of CM040092.1, read as the reverse complement.
TGGAGGGCGAGCAGGTCAGGACTCTGTTGAGTAGCTTTTAGCAAGATTCTATTGTAGCCCTTGCCCACCCACTGAAATTTATGCTTCCTGTCCGTTTGTTATAAGCATCTTTGTAACAAGGGAGAGTTCCAGTCCTTGGTAGTATACCTGCAGCTCTAGGTGATGCGTTTTGATTCCTACTTTATCAATCTTCTAGATTGTTTTCTTCCAACGGTCCACGCCGGGTGATCTGATGTGTCCTCTGAGTGACAGGAATTTAAGGTATGCCAAGTATTTTCTGTTAAATCTGGAGTTAATGACTCGTGGCTTTTGTATGTTCACCTTCAGGTACACTGCTTAATTATTTGGACGGCTGTGTGACTAAGTTTGGCAAGCGTATGCTAAGAAGGTGGATCTGCCACCCTTTACAAAACATAGCGGAACTTGATGACCGTCTAGATGCAGTGGAGGAGCTTTCTAAACGTGAGGAGATGGCTTGCTCAACAAGAGACGACTTGCGTGTGCTGCCTGATCTGGAAAGATTGGTTGCCCGGGTCAGAGGACTTGCAGGGTCTCCAAACTTAGGAGTTATTCCTATGGCTGCTAAAAAAGTGCATCAGCGGCGGGTGAGGATGCTTTTCCATTCAATCAGTAATTTCTTCTGTGTGTGATATGCGTATCTTCAATGCAACTTTGATGACATGGTTTCTTAGCTAGACATGCTTTCTGTTTGTCAACCGCAGACCCTCTTTGTTTTTACACCCCTTCTCAATTAATTAAAACGTTCATCACATATAACTCACAAGTGTTACATGATGTGACATTTGTGGGATGCCACACTACTCTCTAATTCCGCATTTCATGTGCTCATTTTGCAACTGTCTTTTGTGACACTTGGCTTCGCATAATTTATTATGACAGATGAAAACTTTTGGAGAAGCCGTTCTTGCACTGCGGGGAGCTTTTGAGTTACTAGCGAAACTGAAGTCTTGTGAAGATCGACTCGGCCCTCCGAAAGCACACATCTTACAGGCTGCAATGGCTTTAGGTGAAAGGAGTGCTGCTTTGGATACCCTCGAAGCTATTGACAGTTGCATAGATCGAAGCCCAGGCGCCATCAGTCTGCATTCACAGGTGGGAGCTAATATCCAGGAGCATCTGTATTGATTGCACGATGAATGTGCAACTATTGCTCGTTTTTCAACATCTATAAATTCTTGGGAAGAACATTTCCGTTTTGCTAAATATATGCTCTAAATGATAACCTTAACCAAACTTTTGCTTATGCTGCATTTATTCTCTCTTCAGGGAGGGGCTACAGATCGTGAAAACGATTGCGACAGAGATGACCCATCTGCCTTGGAGAAAGAAGCAGAGTTTTTGACAAAACTCATGCTTAGATTCAATGAATACAGTGAGCTATGGCAAGCATCTGTAGAGACCCTTGCCCGATTGGATATTCTGATTAGTTTTTCTGCAATCTCGAAAACTGCAGCAGGACCTACTTGTCGACCACAGTTTGTACAAAATAACATAAGTGGCCTTGGAGGTTCTATTCTTGATATTAAAGGCCTCTGGCATCCTTATGGTTCTGGTGGTAATGGAGGTGCGATTGTTCCTAATGATGTGGAGCTTGGAACAAATGGACGGGATATGTCTGTCAACCCTAGAACGATGCTCTTGACAGGTCCCAACATGGGCGGGAAGTCTACATTATTGAGGGCTACATGCCTGGCTGTCATAATGGCTCAGGTACATGGTCAAAGTAACTCTTCTATCTGCAGAAACTCATCAGGTAATTGCATGTTCAAAATTAATCATTGCCAGGAACTCTGACTTGTTTCTAACCTCTGAGGCCGTGTACGCAGTTGGGCTGTTTTGTACCTGGGAACCTGTGCATACTTTCGCCAGTTGACATCATCTTCACACGGCTTGGTGCTAGTGACCGTATCATGGAAGGACAAAGTGAGTATAGATTCTATGTGTAGTCAGTTAATATGAGTCACAGTCTAGCTTTGGTTTTGCTGAGGTGGCTTGTGCATTAATTTAACATTAGCAAGCTTCTGCTGTAGTCTTCCGTGTTCAGAGACCTTCATGCAGCTCTTGGTGGCCACTTTGAGCTTGATCCATTCCGTATGCGATGAGAATTAATTTCACACATGCTTATTTTAATTTTAGTGGTGCTTGTTTTGTTTCTGTTGTGATCGTGCTAAACATCATTACTTTACTGAGTGTGTGGAGCTTGCCGAAGGACGTTTCCTGGCTGATTTGCAAAAGATCCCCCATACAACTGCCCCGAGTACATGTTGCCATATTTATATTTTATCTTATAAGAGTCCACTTGGTTGCAGGTACATTCATGGTGGAATGTACAGAAGCTGCTTCTGTTTTGAGCCATGCAACCAACAACTCTCTGGTCGTATTGGATGAGCTTGGTCGTGGAACTTCGACATTTGATGGCTATGCCATTGCATACGCTGTAAGATGGATCTTTCTCCACTGCTGATATTAACTCATAGCAGTGGTCAAGAAGGCTTTTGTTTTAGAGTCACAATCCATTTTAAGTCTACAGCCATAATGCTGTCGAGTGACTTTTCCACTAGAAATATAGGATTTTTTATTCTTAAACCCACGTTGGATATTGGATACCAGACCCCAACTCTAATCTCTACTTCTTAAACTGGTTTCAGGTACTTCGGCACGTTGTTGATACCTTGGATTGCCGGCTACTCTTCGCTACGCATTATCATGCTTTGACTACCGAGTTTGCATCCCATCCTTCCGTTGGACTTCGGCATATGGCATGTGCATTGCTAGAGTCCGATGACCGAAATGGGAAGTCTATTGGCGAACAGGAGCTCGTCTTCTTGTACAAACTGAAGGAGGGGGTTTGTCAGCAGAGTTACGGGCTTCAAGTTGCAACCCTTGCAGGGCTTCCGCCGTCACTGGTTCGCTCAGCTGAACTTGCAAGTAATTCAATAAAAACCAAAGTGTCTGCCGCCTTTGATGCTGCTCTTGTCAAGGAGGGCTTGCCTCTTCTGCACATGCAGTGGTTTTCAGCTCTCTTTGAGGCATTCACCTTTGATGGAGACGATATGATGGAAACGGTCATTTGTATTTGGGAGGAAATGCGCCGGTCATCTGTTTGAAGAGTGCGAAGAATCACAGATTTTAGATCTTCTTGAAATCTAGTAAGTTTGTCGTGTAAGATAAATCTGACGCACGGAAGACGACCAGACGTTCAAATTGTTTTGGGAGCCATTTTGGAATTGCTAGGCTGTTAGTATCTCTAAATACTTGCTCCCGGGTAGAGTTTTCAGAGTTTTCAATTTCCGTTTCCAAGCCCCCTCCTGCGGGCCAACTCTGAATACCCTAGTTGGAGCTGCGGTGAACAATTTGGAAACGTCCATGGAAGGATGAGGTCTGAAATCCCATGGGATGAGCAAATAATGCTACTAGAACCTACCTGGAATTTCAGACCGATATCATGCTACATAGACTTGGTATTGTACGCGTTAGTTAATCAAAACTAACAGTGAAAATTTTGCACAGGATTCCTCTTACCTTGGAGGCTTGGACTGCCTTTTTGTTCCTTGATTGTTTTCGTTTCACATGCCTGCCTGATTGGAGTTGGTATATTTGGAGTTACGCTGGAAATATGAGCATGTTGTCTGTTTGTGATACAATGATTCGGTACTCGATCAGATGGTTAATCTCCTGACAGGCTCTCTAAATTTCTTAATGCAATTAGTGTGCAATCATCGTGCAATCATAGGTGTAGTCAGGTCTTGTGCGTATGCAATGTCTTCAGTGATGGGAGAATTGTCACTTGCAACATGCAGTGTACTTTCAATTTCTTTTTAAACGGTCATTAGCGAGGGACTTGTCGATCCCTTTTCTTGCAGAACATTAGGAACAGGCTGGCTTCTCTGGTATAGAAGAGCTAGGCTTCTTTTGCAGCGGCCAACAAAGTTGCTGTAGCCATGGATCGAATGCACCACCACCCGGTGTTGCTGGTGTGGGTGCAAAGTTCGAGAACATGGTGATCGCTCAACGATGCAGGAGTTCGAGAAAGAGTATGACACAGGGGAGGTCAGATCACCATCACAGAACAAACTGTCTATCCCGTCAATTTGATTCCTTCAAGTGGTATTAGAGTTTAGGGTTCAGGATTTGCAAAGCATGATTTCACTTGGTTGTTGATGATTCTGACCAGTCTCTGTGGGGTTGTTACAGATGCAGGGATCCATTCCGAGGGATGTAGTTGCAGACTTTATGAATGAAATCCTGAGGTTCTTGTAAAGCTTGAGATCTTGTCAGTGTGATGACGAGCAGATAGTGAGTACTCGTGGTCTTGTAAGATGTACTTGTAAGATGTAAGATATAAGCTGTCCTTGTAAGATGTACTCAAGGACCCTTGGACCTGTGTATACCGTAGCTAATTAATTCACACTTGGCCTGTACGTGATTGCCTGTAGAATTCAAGCAACGAAGAGAAGTCTGGATGTGGATGACTAGTTGAGTGGAGCAATCAGGACTTCGTCTTTGATGCTGAATTGGAGGGTACAATGATTTGAGGTGAAGTAACAAATACCCTTTCAATGCTATGACCTCATTTTGAGACAATTTGTGGGCCAATCTTCGGACAGTTTGTAAGCTACCATGGGACCATGGGGCAAGTCCGGGGATCATTCACCGAGATATGAAATCCGTCAATGTGCTTCTAGACAAGAATGTGTCAGCCAAGCTGGCGGATTTCGGGTGTTTCAAACAGGGGCACGTCAACACTTTCAGCATCGATTCATCCCTCAAACGGCCAACTATAAAGCTATAGACGTGCAAAGCATGCTTCTGGAGTCTCGATCATGCAATTCATACTTCAACATCGTGGATCCACTAATTCAAGACTCATGTACTACTGTGGATATTGTTGTCACGCCACAATTGATGGTGTCCATAGCTTACTAGTGCGTGCATCCCGAACTAGGAGAGAGGCCTTCCATTATCCAGGTGGTCAGATTGCTCGGCCCTGCTGAGGCTTTGAAGACACGGCAACTACAATGGCATGACCTACAATGACAACGGTGTTGCACTTGGCTTTGTCCCGCTCATCGTTCAGGAATCCCTCTTGTCACAAGGACGTTGACCATCTGAGTCTGATCCCTTGCATCTCCTCTCGACCTTGCCAGTGGCCGCTCCGATGGGTAGTTTCAGCTGATGTTTGCTGCGGAAGGCAAATCTACTGTATATATTTTAATAATTTACTTCATACATTTTTGTTTATAAACTTACTGTACATAGTTAGGTATCTGATACATTTTTGTGAATAATGAGTGCAGAGAATGGATACCGGCATGTGGAAAAATGTCATTGAGGGAGTGTTAATACGAACCAATTTTGCGACCACCAAAAACATTGAGTTGACAAGTGTCAGTTTAAATTAGTCCAGCGCATTCCCCAAACAAGACATCTGCGAGTCAAATCTCTTGTTATAATGGAACCGCAAGTAGCAGCGTTGGCATTGTCGGACATCTTATGAGCGGTGTTTGTGCCAGGCTTGGAATCGTGTACTGCAAATCGTAGCTGGAGTTCCATCACGGTTGCCATGATCGCTTAGTTCAGAATAATCGAGCAACAAAGCTTGGATCGGATTGGAACTTGGGGAGGGATGAAGCGGGTGTGAGATGTTCAGTTGTGGAAACATGTTGATGTGGGTGAAGTTCTTCACTATGAGGCAGCTCCGTCACAAACTGGACATCAACGAGCTCCAGAACCCGCCCTCCAGTGTCCGCCAAAGGTGAGACATGTGTTCCCTGAGTCCTAATTCCCGACGTGGGTCTACTCATAAGGGTGGCAATGTAATCAACCAGGTGCGATTCGAACATGACCTGCTCTCTCTAATCATCTGACCTTACATGTAAACCTGCACCTTGTAGGCCACTCTTCTCCTAAGTTCTCCATGCATAGAAATTTTGAGTCTAGAACTTGCATCTGCAACATTTTTACAAATGGTTTTGTTTGATCATATTGAGACCTGTCCAGGTTTTCATGTGGGCGCTGGATATATCAAAAGAGTAACTTCGGGGTTTCTCTCGAATGCAGTTTGGGGTTTCCCTGGAACTCGCGTTGTGTTAACATTTGCCCATCATGGATCTATCTTACTTGAGAATCAGAATGTTTCATTCTCTGTAATCACATTATAGGACCTGGTGACGAGATTGTGCACATGGGCGCTGGAGATTCCAAAAGCTATGGCTGCAGAACCCGTAGGGGCACTCCAAAATTGCCACTTTTTGTCAGTGAGCACAGTTTAGGGTGATTCTGCTTTGTTCTCGTTAGAAAATGAAAGAGGGTTCCAATGCACGAAACAATGGGCTATTTGAATAACGTATAGAAAGGTTCAAAAGGTTCAAGAAGTTTTATTATTAGTAAATGACATAAAACCAACAGATGTTTGGGTGGTCTACATCCTCCTAATCTACAGGTACTCATTGTCGAAGTGGCGATTATGAGAGTCCGTACCTTATCGTGATCAATCAAACCCTAGCATCCTCGTACAACAAGATCTTGCATCGCGAAGTTCAGATCGTTACAACAACAAGATATTACAACGTCATCAATGGACACAAGCAGCACAACAACAAGCGACAAAAGGTACGAGCTCAAAGATTACCATTACCTTGTACAAGTTACAAGCAGAGGGAAGGGTTAGGGTTAGGGGTCTTCATAGGGTTACTCATGAATGGCCTACTGTTCCTCCCCAGGATCTATAGGAATAGGGGCCATAGCTTGAGGCCGGACAACGAAACTACGGAGTGACTGTTGTGATGGCATCGTGAGACATCGTACTAGCAGTGTCTCGGAATGGAGGAGCTGGTGGCACCAATCCAATCCGAGACATTGCTTGTACCATGTCTGACGTTACAGTTGCAGTGATCTCCCTCACCTGATGTGCCAAGCTCGAAAGAATGGACCTACATACAAACAAACAAAGAGTGCACACGAGGAGAGAGATGAAGTGGGTGGGTGTGGAAACTCAGAGGAGCGGGGAGATTGATTTAGTACTAGATCGCTTCCAGGCTGCAATGGAGCCAGTATCACTACCGGTAGTGTGTGATGGAAGGTGCCTTACACAATCGACCTACTTTTTTTGACTTGTTTGCCAGCCGTTCAGTGTGGCAGGGGCCAGGGCTAAGGTAACTATACCTTAAAGCGTTCACCTTACCAACTGAGCCTATTTACACACATAAAACAAAAAATATTTTCAGTGGGTCTTATTAGCAAGTTCAAGAGGATTCCAACGCACTTTAGCATGCATTATTTGGACACCGTATGAATAAGGCCCTCTTTACACTACAGGCGAGAAGCCGTGGAGAAAACCTCACAAGGGCCATGGCTCATCCTTGAGAGGCCAACCTTTGAACTTGACGGCCTTTGGATATAGTGTAAAGTGAGAAGGGGCCACAAAATAAAATGCTGATTTTTTTAAAGTAAAGTTCTTACATATTTCTTAAAAAATAAAAAATGATTGGTTGTGAGAATTTTGGCCGAACGGCCCCCCGGATTTTGCGTTAGACCCACCTCTTGAGGTGGGCTTGACGCAAAATCCGGGGGCCTTGAAAACTGTCCACTTTTCTTGCCACGAAGGATAAAAGTGTTGTCCATGTCATTTTCTCCTCCTTTTGTCCTTTGGACTGAAAATTTCAGGTGTAAAGTGACATTCTTTGGTCTTCTCGGTTTTTAGGCCTCCCATTGGCTGAAATTTCTCTCTTCACGACTTCTCGCCTCTAGTGTAAAGAGGCCCTAAGTTATGAATTTCCAAAGTGCTGACTATAGGCTGACCTTAAAGCGACCCTAAACTCTGATGTTCAGATTGTGCACATTCTCATCAACAATAGGGTGTCAAAATCTACTTATTATGGAAGATTGAGCTATGGATGCTTTAGGAAATGGTCGCTTTTAGGTATAGTTACCTTAGAGCTCATACAAACTTGCATGGGCCCCATACCCACCCTGGCATGGCATTGTCAAGCTATGACCCCCATGACCCCATACCCATACATCTCACTGTTGGGTTTTGCAACTGTGCCCTCTGCCACATGCCTGGTCCAGACATGAATTGGGGCTCTTGTCATTTTTAGCAGTTTTGATTAGGTCTTACGTGGCTTCCTTTTTGATTACATATATATATATATATATATATATATATATATATTAGTGCACGGGTCTATTTTGGACACTTTTTACTTTTTGGATTAAATGGGTCACTTTTGGGGTTACTTTTTGACATTGCAAGGCCATTTTAGGGCACGTCACATTTTTTCATGAGCTTGTTTTGGTACCAATGTGTTTATATGATGATTTTGAACCACTTTATAGTTTAATTTTTTTCATTTGAGTATTTTTGAAAACGAATTTCACTTCTAATGTGTTGTTAGGAAAATTTCAGCATCATTTTTTAACACCAAAACATTATGATCTTGCAATCTATGAGGCCAAATGACTCCATATTTGATCCACATCATTTACAACATGTATACTACAAGATTGTAATGTTGAGATTTCTATACCTCACCTAAATTTAGACCTATAACACATCAAAAGTAATGATGGTTTCAAGCCCAAAAATGCTAGGGACGCTTAGGGGTTAAAAGTGAACACAAGTTTTTGATTATTTAATAGTGGTATCATTTCTAATCCACATCTGACAATACATTGGTTATTGCCATTACTGTGAGTCACAGTAATTTAGTATTCTCATAGTAATTGTGGCATTACAACAAAAGTGTAAGTTACAGTAATTGAGAGTATTTGAGAATTCTTACAGTAATGTACATTTGAGATGAGTGTGTATTGAAATTAGTGTGAGGATTAGTCTAAAGTCACACTAATTTTGTGACTCACAATAATGGCAATAACGGTGTAATGGTATCATCTGTATGCTTCTAATAATGCAATTTGTACCAATTTTGAGCTATATTGAGAATTTTAACCCTAAAAGCCCAACGGGTATTGAACAAAACATCCATAGATGTGTTATAATACATGCCTTCCATATGTTTAATGAAGTTTGGTTCAATAGACAAAATGTAGGGCATCATCTCTACAAATTATCCATATGGTCAAATTTCCAAAAATAACTTTAGATATTTTTTAATGAATTATAATTAAAATATTTAGAGTTTAAAATTTAGCATGATCAGTTAAAATTGGTTTATTTATTGTAAATTTAAAATAAAAAAATAAAAAAAGTGATGGAGGGAACATCATTACTTTCTCTAAATAGAAAATATTATAACACTAAGACAATGTTGATGTGATTCACTTTGAAAAATTCTCCCAGGTGGAGTTAACAGGGATTAACATAATTCAAATTGCGTTGGAAAGTAGATTTGATGTAGTATTTTAAAATATTTCTAATTTTTCAAAAACATATTTCTTGTGTTCCGGGCAGCCTGTTAAAAATGGGCAGTGACCAAAAAATGATCTCTTGGGAGCTTAGGGGTTAACATGTCTTTGGCATTTTCTCATTCACTACCATGAGACATCTTGTTGGCATGAAATCCTTCAAACCATACGAACATTGGTACCTACAATCCAAAAATAAATAAATAAATAATGGAAACTAAGAATTTATTATTAAAAATTGAATATCTTGATAAATTATTTTTATTATTTTATATTTCTCATCCTAGAGCTTCTAAACAAGTTTCACTAGAGAGTAAACTACTGTTGTGATGCCACAATTACTGAATTACTATGACTCATAGAAATGGCAATAACCGGTGTGGTGTTCACATGCGGATTAGAACTGAAACCACTATTAGATAATTAGGAACTTGTGTCCACTTTTAACTCCAAAAGGACCAAGGAATCATGGTTTTAAAAGAACAAATTCAATCAATCATATTACAAAAAGTATAATTCATATGGGGTCAAGTTTTATATCAATAAAATTAGTGAAGAACATTGCATGCGCTGGTAATTTTATTTTTTTAAATTATCAAAATGGAAGCCTACGTAAGACCTAATCAAAACTGCTAAAAATTACAAGAGCCCCAATTCATCTAGGCAAAGGAGCCTGCATGTGGCAGGAGAGTGAGATGTATGGGTATGGGGCCATGGGGTCATAGGTTGACCATGCCATGGTAGGGCCCATGCAAGTTTAGCCCTGGCCGGGACAGAGTAGGGTCACGTGATGGGTGATTAATGTTCCTGTTTTAAAAAGACTTTTATTGGATCTTTCCTATAAACTAAAATAAAAAGTACAAAAAAAAGTACAGGTCACAAGGGTACGTTACTATCCTTTAAAATGCATGTGATATATGAACTCTAAGAGTATAATAAGAGCCCAAGCACTCAACCATAGATATAAACTCCAATCAAAGAGAGCATCTTATCACCCCCGAGCTCAATCTTATAGCATAAATGACTATTAGTTTAGTTTAAGATTTTATTTTTTACTTTTGACAAGGCTTATTGCGTGCAAAGTTGTTTGCATAGTAATGTCAAGGCCCAAAAAGATGTAGTTCAACAACGAGTTGTTGATATTATGAATTATGCTCAATTGAATCCTAGGTAGTTCATGGCCCTCAAACTCACTTCTTTTTATTGGCTAGGCACCATTATGGGGAGAGAGTATTTGCACTCTTCCTATTGAGGGCCAGTTTAGACTATGGACCAAGAGCTGTGACCAAGAAAAATGAATTATTCTCATGGTCCCGCTTCATAAAAATGTAAATTTTAAGGCTCTCGGGCCTCTCATTAGGTGTAAACTGAATTTGAACATAAAGAAATGACCATGCACCTAAAAGAGAGTGAGTTGATTTTTCTAATGTATCGTAACTACAATAATTACAGTAACATTGGGCAAAAAATAATAAATAAATAAAAATAAAACAAGCATATATACTATATATTAAAAAAACATTATATATATATATATATATATATATATATATATATATATAATGTTTTTTTAATATATAGTATATATGCTTGTTTTATTGATTGCTTGGCGAGAGAGCCTTTTTTGCTCGACCGTCCACAAAACCCGTTGGACTATGAAATATTATCCACTAGGCAACTTTATAGACCTTGTGGGGACCTCGACGCTTGTGGTCATTCTCCTTTATTCTGGTTGTATAAATCCAAGTCATTCCGGGACGAGTTCATAGGCCAATCACAGATTTTGGAGGGGCAATTTATGACTTTTTGATCTGTAGTTTAAACTAGCCATGAGTAATTTTTTCACAATGTCCTTGTTAGGATGGTTCAAAACATATTTTTCCACACAACACTAGTTGCTTAGTTTAAAAAATCAATTAATCTTGTAAGCAATATACTATCATAATACAACATATATTATCTTATGGTATATATTATCTGAACATTTATACTACTCCAATCATATTCAAATAATAATAATAATAAATCAAATAAAAATACTCTGCAATATTCTCTTTATTCATTTCATCAAACAACTTTGTATCTAAACAACTCTCTATCTAGCCTTAGTCGAAATTATCCATAGTCATTGTAGTGAATTGCTTTCAATGATTTCTAATTAGACAATTCTGGTGGTAATTTATTCTTTGATTAGACTTTGATTGAAAGTAAAACTCTTTGAAAACTTTTCGTGAGTTTTGAACAAGGATGATATTTGAACAATAGCATAGCAATGAAAATGGAGGGGCTGTTGTGTATTCTGGTAGGAGTTGCAACTGCAATTGGATGGGCTCTCAAATGTTATTGTCAAGAGTCCAATTTAGCTCATTTAGTAAGTCTTCCTAGTTTCAAAACTTTTGCAATTTCAAATTTGCCTCATGACACAGAAAATTGTAGTAAGTTTAGATCTTTGATCATTTTGGAAGATGAAGATACAATGTGCCTCATATCATACACTCCACCTACCCATAGGAAATTAGTAGGCATTCAATAGGGGCCATGGTAAATGAAGCGTAGAACACTCGATTAGTGGCATTAATTTTTCCACATGGTTATAGTTGATGATCCAATACGTTTTAACGAGATGTTTAGAATGTCAGTCCCTACATTTCCCGACGCATGCTCATTAATAGAGCAAGACCTTTAAACCAATCCTCCAGTTAGATTAGAGATATTGCCAAATTGAAAATCAGAAGTTACAAAAAAGTTGCAATTGCCATCCGTGAACTTGCTACTGGTGATTCTTTGGTTCCAGTAGGAGAACTCTTTGGAGTTAGAAAATCTACCGTTTATAACTTTGGTCACAAAAAGATTTGTTAAATTTTTAAATCGTAGAGGTCAACATCATTTGACTTGGCCAGTTGGTGTATATTTACAAAGGGTGAAAGATAGATTTGAATCCAAGTGGTGAATCTCGCAAAAATGTAGTACTATAGATGTTACACACATTGAAGCGGATTTACTTGATTATGAAAGGTCTACTGACTTTTATGATAATGATAAAAGCTATAGCTTCATATTATATGCCATAGTGGATGTAGAGACTTGACTCCTTGAACATCTTTGCAGTTTATCCAAGTGTGGTTCATGATGCTAGAGTGTTTGCAAACTTTGGAATCAAAGCAACAATCGATAGAGGAGAGTGCTCAAATGGACCAAACATGTTCATTCAAGGTATTCCCATACATAAATTACTAATTAGTGATGTTGGTTATAGGCATACCACACACACGCATATATATATATATATATATATATATATATGTATGTATTTTGATTCCACTTCCAGGATATAGATTCTCTCCTTTGTATGATCAATATAATTTCAAGCATAGCAACACACAAATGGTTGTAGAAAGGTCATTTGGTATTTTGAAAGGAGTTTGGAAAATTCTAAAATCACCAATGTATATACTTGATTGTGCTATGGTATCGAGTTTTATGCATGCAACATGTATTTTACATAATATCATGCTTAATAGAGCATATAGACCAGATGATAACCTTTCATTAGTTAAACATCACGATGAAGGTTATAGGCAATAGAGAAGTAGAAGAGTTATTATATATGAGGCATTATTGATCCAAAATGCCATAATGAAACACTTGTGGCATTTAGAAGGGCTACAATTGCAGCATTACATGTTTAGAACCTCAACAAATACCTTTTTTATTTGAATAAATTTTCTATGACTTTAGTTTTAATACAATTCAACACTCTCATTTGAAAGATATAAAGATATAGTTGAATATAGGGATCTTTATTTGATCTAAAATAGATTTTTTATTTTTTATTTTTTTTGCAAAACAGATGGATAGTGAGGGACACCATGTCTATTATAGACTATGCCAAGTTTCATACTAAAAATCCTATTTATTAATTTTTATTGACCATTTGTGTCTGAAGACGGGTGGGTAAATACTTTTGATGGCAATTATAGATGACAAAATTATGATTTCATATTTGAACAACATATTTGAAGGCCGTCATTCTAAAATGGGAACCTTATATAAGTTTTCCTATTCAAAATCCAAATATGCATGTGTACCAATTTACTTAAAGTCATCATAATTTTAAACATCTACTACGTGCTCCAATCTTGAATACAAATGAAATAAAGAAAGAGGGGACCAAATGGATGATCCTTTAGATGAGAGAAGGATCCAACTTTCAAATTCATTTCAATAAATTCATAAAAAATTCATTGAATTCATACAAGAGTCTAAATGATGGAATAAAAATTAGAATGATGTACTAGAAACATCAAACCCAAGATCAAACCTTAATTGCAAAAGGAAAATAATTATATATTACATCAAAGTAATAACAATGAAATTCATGAAAAAACATAGCATTGAATCTGTGAAAACTACAATATGAATATAAACAAAAAGTAATGAACTATATAACTCCTACATTTTGGACCCAATGGCATTGCTAATTGCCACTAGGGCTCCAATAGATCCTTTAAAAGTTTCTTTGGTTGGTTCAATTTTTTTTATCTTCTTCAATGACCATAAGCTTCTCTTGAGCAATTTTTTGAGCTTCTAATGAAGCTCTCTGCAATGCCATGTTGTCATTGTGCTTTTATAATTCCAAATTCAATAACCGTTTTTGTTTTTCATGTGTCCGGTCTTCACCTTCAACCAAGGCTGCAATTGTCTTTTCTCAAATATATGATCAAAACGCAATAAGAATTGTGACAAATTTGACATGTCATAATTTACATACGTCAATGTGCATAATTAAAACTACTCTATTAGATATATGTTTCATGCTAAATATCATAAATTACATATCCACGTATGCAAAATTTTATGCAAACAAAACCTTAATATAATTATGTCATTTATATGAAAAATTTGAAAATAAACAAAGCAAATAGTAGGTTCTAAAAAATCGTGTACCTGTCTTTGTGGGATCAATACTTTCTATGGGATTGGTTGATCGACATGAGTCAGATAAGCAACTAGCAATGTAATCATAAACTTCACGTGAGTGTATGTTTTTTATAATCCTAATTTTTTTGGAAGTCACCATGTACACCTTGAAAGTTCAAACTTGTCTTAACACTATTGTCCAAAGCGACTAACTCTTTGCTCAAAACAATTATTTGAAACAAGTGCTCAATCACCATATATATTTAACCAATTTGTTTTTATTTTACAACAAGAATAACCATATGCTATAAAGTATTCCAAGGCCACTTTTATATATCTTGCCAGACACTATCTCCCTTGAGGTCACTAAAAAGAGAAGATGTCGCTCTTCACTCGATAGGTGAGTCAAACGGCGCCACTTTGCACTCACTGCCCAATCGCTCAAGACTTGGTGAGTGCGATTTGTCACGTAAAACAAGTGTGTACAGTGAACTCTGACACTGTTCTCAGTGAGAAGCGACGCCTTTGCTAGTAGTGGGTTCTCCCATTTTACAATCATCTTCATCGTTTTGAGATGAATCTAAGTCATTGAGATCAAAAGTTGTAATAGAGCCTTAGAGGAAGGTTGGAATGAGGATTGTGGCACATTTGAATGGGACCTTAGCCAAGACATTGTATTTGAAATTAAGACTCATAATATAAGCATGACATATTTTATGATCAAAACTATTCCAACATTTGATTAAGTATAAATCAACAAGTATATTATTGAGTAGAAAACACATCCTTTTAATATAACCCTATAAAAGAAAAGAATTCAAAGTCACCAAGTCTTTTTTTAATACTTACATAATTCATATATTTATCCTCAACTTCAAGAAGCAAACCCTCTCTCAGCGAAAATACTTCATAAATGATTTAGAAATCATGATGAGAAACAATAAACTTTTTTTTTTCATTAGTTATTAAAAAAATGAAAAAAATAAAAAAACTCTGAGAAATAAAGCATCGTGAAAACATTGAGCTTCTATAAATTATTAACAAGTTATTAAACTAGAGCTATGACAATATTACACTGACAATGTTTGCACTGTAGAATTATTTTACAATATGGGAACAAAAGTGACCCTAAAAAGGATTATAAAAATGGTAATACTTTCATCTAAATTCAAAAAACCTCAAAAACTTGTGGTAGTATGATGCAACTTCAAGAAATCATAACAACAAAAGTGAAAGCTTACAGCTATGATTAACAATTTAAACTCACTAGGAAGGTTGCAACCTTGAGAGGGAAAATTCACATCCATGGTCTAGGAGAGAATTCTAGAGAGAACTTTAGAGAAATAATGCAAATTCTAATCTTGCTTAAGAAGAATGCCAGAAGACCATAGGAACATGGGAATAAATCAATATTTAAGAGAAATCTTGAATGAAATGAAACATGAGGACATATAGAGGATGATTTGAGTTTATTTTAGTAAATCAGATTCATAGGAAGAAGAATGGACTTGGAAATCCTATAATCCAAGAGAGGAGAGAAAGGAAGGGACCTGAGCTCCAGATCCAAAGTCGGGTTGGTTTTTTGTGCATGCGAAACACCTAGGTGGAGCCAAAGATCATGTCCGGTTGTGACATGCAAATAGTCCCTAAGTCCATTGAACGCTATAGTTGCCTTTTTCATGCTCAACCCTACTAATGTAGCTCCCGAGGTCGTTGTCCTTTTGTACCTATTCGTCCCCCACACCACTTAGTTCATTGTCAAAATTAAGTCGTTGTCAAAGTGTGATTTATGTGAATTTTAAATTTAGGATTTAGTATTAAATAATTCATGCATGATTTTGTTTAAGTGTACAATTAGAAATCGCTTCAATTGTTATATAAGACTTATGGATAGTCTAACTACAACAAACATGTTTTTGGAAGGCAAGGTTCTGGATGATGATGATGTTATTGACCTAATTGATCTAATTACTAAGACACATGGATTGTAGACTACAATCCGTATGAAGGCGTTGATGAATATGATGATTGGGAGTCATTTGTGGAAGACTGCAAAACAACTAACAATTGGGATTTGTGAGGTGTTATCTGCTTGGAAGTTCGTCCGTTCAATACAATAGACGTTGTTGATGTCCATGAAAAACTCAAGGTTCTAAATTTTAATTGCAATTTATAGATGTAAATCCTATAAAATTTGAGTGGGTGCCACCATCACATTAAATTGATTATTGTTTGAAATCTATAACTTTTTTGAGAATTTTCTAAAAACTAAAGATGTGTGCACTAATGTTTTTACTTGTATGTGGAATCAAATTTTTTAAATTCATTGCTAGTAATTTTTAATCAATTTTTAAATGAGATGATGAAAGATAAATAATTTAGAGTTTACCGTAAATGAAGTTTTGTTTTTGGTATGCAAAATTATATGAAAATGCATTGTCGATTATGAATAACTAAGAATAGCTATTGTGAAGAACAAAATAATACACATCTTTTTGAAAGGACAAAGAGGAAATTTGCATATCTATTAAACCTTATTGTAAGGTATAGCTTGTAGAAGCTACGATGAAAATTTCAAAAAATAAATTCAAATGAATGAAACCAAAATCTCCAAAATAACTAGACCCTACCCAAAATTTCCAAAAGCTTACTTCCGGCCTCTTGGAGCTTTAAGGGTTAAAGATTATGGGCACAAAAATAATCACTTGTCAAAACGTTTTTAGGATGCAAGAAAAGACAAACTTTAAAAAACTCCTATTTTTAAATTTTTCATCTTTGAAACTTTTGGAATTTAATCAAATCTTCAACTAAGTTTGATAAAAACATCCCTTTGCTCTAACTTAAATAGGAGCATATGAACTTTAGTTTAGTGTACTTGGAAATATCAATGTGTTACTATTACTGACATACTATTTGTTGCATTTTGGCATCACACATTGTGCACCCAAAGTATTATGACTTTTAAAGTAATGAGCGGAAGTAGCCAAAATTAAGAAAGAAAGTAGAGTTCATCCTTTTAAATATAGTTATTGATTTTTATGTTTTAAAAATCATTTATGATTTTAAATGCAATTTTTCTAATTTGTCAAACTTTCAATTTTCATGGTTTTTAAGACTTTCAAGTATCCAAAATAACAATTGAGAGGTTAGCTTTTGAAGGTACATTTCTACAATAGACCTACATCTATTGTGCAAGGAGAATTTAAATATAGAAAATTTCATGTCTTCCACATGGTTGCAAAGTAGGCTCTCTTGCACATGCATTTCTAGACACTTAGAAACAATTTTCCATCATTTTTTGGATAGAAACTTATCTCCATCAAGTTGTTAAAAATGGCCTAATTTTTGAAATTTTCACTATTTTTTAACAATTTAAACATCAAAGTGTTTTGTGCATAACTTTTGGAGATTTTGTTTTTGTTTTTGTTTTTGTAGTCTCAAATTTTGTGAATACAATATTTGTAATGTTCTATTGATTTTCTATATTTTAGAGTTTTTCCTAAAAGCTTATAATACTACTTCCAAATGCAACAAATAGTATAAATGTTTCATGCTTTCATCCACGTAAATATAAAACAAGAGTGATCACAAGAAGTTGAATTTTCAATTCTGTAAGTGCTACAAAATAATTAGTGAAAGTGCATACATATTAGAAACCTCATCACATTTCACCCCCTGCAATAGGAAAACAGACGAAGAACTTTTGTCTCGCTGTGACCAACACCACTGAGCAGAACCATTGATAGTCTTGTTTTAGCCAATTGTAGCACCCTTCCAGGTGAAAAATGACACCTTGTTCTACTACACCAAAATCATGGTCAACGGTATTTACAAGAGGCTTTACTAATTCAAAAATTCAAAATATTGTGGTAAAATTCATCCAAAGTGGATGAAAATTTGTCCAAATGGATGAATGTACCCACGCTATTCACCCACCCATAGTATATGGTGATTTTGGTGTAGTGATTGTATCAGAAGAAAACCTCACTATGTGAGTGCAATTAATCCAATGAAATGAATGTGAATGCAAGGTTGCCTCCAATGAACAACACCATGGGAGATATCACTTTTGGGTGATGGCCTGATATGGATATCCCCTTCCAAAATAATGTGATTTTCGACAAATATCTTTTTGGTAAGAAAAAAACATTAAAAATTTACAAAAATTAGAGGGTGTTATAGACATCATGGCTACAGCTATATGCATGGTGTTAAAGACAGAATTTCTAGCATACATAAAATGAGTTAGACATAAGTCACACTATCAGGCGGGTAAAAGTCGTACCCATATCAGGCCATTCCCTTTTTTTTATCACGCATTCATGAGCATGGAAATGAAGCATTCACAGCAATTGCTACAAGGTGAAATTGAACCTAAACTTGCTTGAGTGCATTGGATTTAACACTTTAGCGCACCATCCACAGAAGCATCTGTGCAAGTGAATTCATTCATGCTTCAATTTGGGATTTTATTCTCTTCTCTATGCAGCTACCATTGAGCAGCCAATGAATTCAAAACCTTGACTGTACGTGCAGCATCCATTTCATGTGCAGCCAAATATTCAATTTAGAACACATGTCGTGCAGTGGACGGAAGAGGCAACTTGCTCGAAATACAAATCACCCATGGTGGTGGTCTCAAGTACCTTACAAAGAACCCCCATTCATCATCAAAAATTGCATCTTTTCAATATTTAAGAGGTGGCTTGCTTTTTGAAAAAGTGAGGTTGTACATAAGGTTCTTTAGCCCCTCTCTCGAACATTTGGATTGCCATGATTTGGGTATTTACTGTACCAATACCCAAATCATGGCAAGTTCACGTCATCTTTAGCTAAAGATTGGGTGGTGAGATAATGCTACAGTGCTACATTGGGGATCGAACCATCTACAGTGCTACATTTGAAAAGGGTGAACTCCACCAATTGCTAAAGAACCTTATGTAGCTTGAGTGGTCCGGCAATAAGAGCATCTGCACCCTACCATTGAAAGAATGAGATTTTCTAAAAGGTGGATGAAAAGTGCTTGTATTTAATGTTGCATATTTAGGGGGGGTGAGAGAGCCATAGAATATGAGCATGATATAGGGAAAACCAGTGGTGTTGCATACTTTTAAAAATGGACCTTGTACCTAGAAGCCAAGTTCTTCCCACTACATAGTCACTGGTGAGAACATACCATCAGATGGAAGCACAGCACATGCAGTTGCCTCAACTAAAGTCCAAATAACAAACAACACATGCAATGTGCAATTTAATACTCCCTCCGTCCTATAATAGATGATGCTTTTGAAAAAAACAAAACTATAATGATTTCATCAAATCTCTAAATATATTAAGTTTATATTTTTGAAGTAGTTGTCTATGATCGAAGTAGTATCATACTGCACATGGTATGTGTAGCATGTGACAGTATGGTGATGATTGTTGCAGTGTGTTCTCTAATGCAACGGAAATGTGCTAGCATTGATTTTAGATAGCTCATATGTTGTTTGCGATCCACACATGAGCAAAGACAAGCTCCAGAGAAAAGAAACACTTCTTGTACACTTGTTTTGAAATTTTGCTTTGTTAGAATCTGTAAATCAACAACTTCAAATTTGAGTTATCCGTAAAGTCCATCAAAGTTTGAAGAAGATACCACGAATTTTGCTTTAATATACTCTTATTTGTTCACTCCAAATAGTTAAAAGGTATGGAAGATCTTGGTAGTCTATCATTATTAGATGTGTAAGAGGTGTGTATGAGCTTGGTGGTCTTGAAAAGATTTTTAGCTCCTTTCTTGGTGCTAATTTTTTTTTGAAGACCACCACGCTCTTACACATCTCTTACTCATTTAATAATGATAAACCACCAAGATCTTCCACATCTTTTAACTATTTGGAGTTAACAAATAAGAGGATAATAAAGCAAAATTATTTGAATATTCTTCAAATTCAAGGTGACTCTATGGATAACTTTATTAAATAAATGATTTGCATCAAGTAATTTTTTTCAAAAGTATCATCTATTGGGGTGACAGGGTGAGTGATGCGGCTCCGAAGCGTGTCGCAGCTGCGACTCAACCTCAACGTGAGTTAGCCAATTTTGCACATCGCACACTCAGATTTCAGATCGCCCAATCGTCAGCTTAGTAGTATGTGCTAGTCCATATTTCAATCTCAACGCACTCGTGAAACGGAAGAGATTCCAGCTGTGGTGGGGCAGGACAAAGGAGAACAGGAATTAGGGTTAGGATTTGGAGTGAGGATAACACCGTAACAAAGTCGATCTGGAGCGGGCGAATCCGGGTGAGGCGTGATGGCAGGAGAGGGAGGGAGATCTTACGCCAAGGCCCTCCAATCGCAGGTAGCGCACGCCCCAATTCAACCAACAAGATCGGAAGTTTTCAGAAATGCAGATGAAGCCAAACAAAAGGACAGGGTGGAACCGGAGTTGGTTGCTGCAGCCGCGCACCTGGGGCAACACGCAGAAATCCACCCTACACGAGCACTTCCAGGTTAGAAACTACCTGTGGGACTCACTCGAAGTAGCACTGGGTTTTTGATAAGCACCAAAGCGATGCAAGTAGAGCTCGATGAAGGGACAGTGAAACAGACACTACTAGAGAAATGGGGTTCCAGTGTAAGAGAAAATCAACAGAAATTCTGTTGGTTTTGTGCGGGTTAGGAACAGTTGATTCCGGATCACAATGAACAGAAAATGTAGTTTGATTTTTGGTAGTAGCACATAACGCAACATATAGTTATTATGTAATCGAAGCCACTATATTGAAATGGCCATGCACGCTAAACAACGAGAAAACTTGTTGGTTCCAAGAGAAAACTTGTTGGTTCTGTGCAATGAATTTGGCTTTGCTACGTTAAACCCATTCTCTGTTGGTTCCAACAGATGTGTCTTGGTTTTGTCTTGGTTTTGACGCACTCTCTAGTAGTGAGGAAATGGAGTATTTCCAGAAAATGGTAGTGATCGCCTATTTCGTTGGAGGACGACCAACAACACAACACATCACGAATTGACTAGTAGACATGGCCAGGGAGATACAAGTAGAAATTAAGCTGGAGAGGGACTTTGGTTTCAGATTTTTCCAAATCATCACCAAAGAAGAAGCAGCCACCCAATTCTTGCTAATGAAGACGCCTCACTTGTCGCGGTGGGGAACTTGCATCTTTCAACCATGGACTGCCGGATTCAACCCCAGCAAACCTGTTGGCATGCGCATGCCAATATGGATAACCCTAAAACATTAGGAGAAAGGTGGGGTCTCGAAAAGGCCTTTGGTTTTCTCACGTGCAGTGAAATTTGAGTGGTGCCCGCACGTTTTCCCCGCTGGCACCAATGGTGCCACGACGCTGCCAACACTGCAGTTCCGTGGGTCGAACCAATCGACGCTGCCAGCACTCCAAACACTGCCAGCACTGCGGCTTCTGACACTGTCAGTGGGCAGCGACGAGGACCAATGGTGCCACCATCGGAGGGGTGTTTGGGCAGACCAGTCACCTAACCCGAGCTGCCTTACAGGGCCTTTTGGGGACCCCACATTTCCCTAATGTCAGTACCTGACAAATTCAGAAGTAGCGCCAGAGAAATCGCCAACTGCATTGTGACGATGCTGGAAAGACACAAAAGCAACGCCTCATCCAACGATCAAAATTTTTGTGTCGCAATCAAAACAGGGGCGCCATTCGAACTATCTGTGGAGGTGGTGAATCCAGTCACACAGTTGGTAACAAATGTGCAGGTTGACTACAACAACTTACCAATCCGTTGCAGGTTTTGCTTGTCAACTTCTCACTTGGTCAAGGACTGTCTGGCTCTCAAAAGAGGGAGGAGACTCAGAGCCCATGAGAGAGAGGAACAACCCACGCAGATGCACGTGGAATCCACAGAGGGAACCACATCCAACGCCCCAGCAAAAGATACAAGCGGCTCAGGAATGGGACCGAAAGATAGAGTCTAGCAACCCGCATTGGCAGATGAAGAAGGATGTGTAGGAGCTAAGGCTATACCTGACCCTTTGCAAGGAGAAAAAGAAGACATTGACGAAGCGCGTACTACGAGTATCGTGGCCGCCTTAGTATCCACCGCGGGGTGTGCACAGGCTCAACCTACACATGCACCTTCTATTGGTTCGACGGCACCTACAGTAGGAGAGGCAATCAAACGAATAGATCCTCAATCAAGAAACACAAGCAAAGGACGGGGCAAAGGACACACAATACCGAGACATCCCAAACAAGGCCTGGATTGCCTAACTTGGCAAATCCGGGCACGAGATAGAGGTTATGCATCTCCACCCCATGGGAGTGAATTCATGGACGTGAATGAGCAGGCGGATGCAAGGAACACATGGAAGGAGAAAGCTCGGATGCTAGATCTTCCAAGTGAGATCAACCCCATCCGAGGAAATCCCCACACGGGGAGAATTGCAGGACACGGCCAGCACCTCATGAGACATGGGTGTAGGTGGGGGTGGCATGACACCGACATCTACCAACATCCTTCAGAGAAAAGAAGAACCAATGTTGGTTGGTCAAGGGCCGAATCACTTGGCAGATGGATCCATGAGGGACACAGAAATGAGATGCGAGCGTGGAGGAGTGGAGTCAAGGAAACCCAAGACATCGCGAACAGGAGGTGGAATAGACACATCTACTCAATTCTTAGATGAGACAACACTGGAAGAGGTCAATGAAGAGGACCATGTACTGGTAATGCCGACGGCCAACATCAGAGAATATTTGGGTCAAATGACAGGCATTGAAAACAGTGGCTCGTGGGGAGGGCAGAGTCGGGTTCAGATGGTTGCCACTCACATGGTAGAAGAAGTACACACATTAGCCATGCAATTTGGGTCCGTCTCGACAAGGTCAGAACTTGGCAAAGTAAGATCCAGGGCCCGTAATGGAGATGAAAGACTAGTAGAACGGCTTGACATTGACCTCAATCGTACAAATTTGTCACGTTCCACGAATGTGGGTGGTATAAGCATGCTTTGTGATGGAGGTGTCGAGTTCACAGCAAGAGCCTCAGAGTCGACGTATTACGCAAAGTCGGTGGGTTCACAAGCCAGAAGCTTCAGATTAGGGCAAACAAGTCACATTCCATCGCATATCCGGGCATGGCTGCAAGAGAATGGAGTCCCATCTTTCAACATCCCGGGGTCACCATCACACCCACAGATTTCGAATAGAGCAGTGAGTCGGCGCAACCAGGTATCGAAACTGGGAAGGCAACAACGTACTCAACGAATCACGCAACTGCGTGGAACAGGGAGAATCTCACAATCATCTCCCCTTGTAGTTTTGCACGCTGCCCTCTCCCCTCCAAATCCTCATCCATGAAGTTAGCCTTTATTACTCAAAATGTACAAGGGTTGAATGATTCTTACAAGGTTGATGTTGTGAGCAATTATTTCTGCAAGCTTGTAGCTGGATTAGATGTTCTCTGTTTTCAAGAACACAGGTTGAGAGGTCAAAAGCTTCAAGATCTTCATAATAGAATTTGAAGAAACTCAGTTTTTTTTCTCTCAGGAGGCTGCAGTAGCTTACAACAATGCACCTGATGGGTAGTGGTGGGACTTGTATGTGGGTCTCAGAAAAAATAGCTCACCTAATTTGCTCTACAGATAGTTCCAGGTCAGGGCGTGCTCAGTGGGTGCGGTTCCAAGGTACACCAGGAGGTGATATAGCCGTATTGAATGTGTATGCATCTAATTCCTCACAAGAAAGGTGCGAATTGTGGAACAAGTTACTCATTTTATTACGTCGAGATTGTTGATGGATACTCTTGGCGGACTAGAATTTCGTAGAGCGACGGACGGATAATTCGAACCCAAGAGGTTCAACCAGCACGGATTCCGAGCGCTCTATCTTTGTTGCTCTTACGAATGCTTTACAGGTGACGGACGCATTCCCGTCGTCAAGTCCCATCCGTTTTAGCTGGGATAATCGTAGAAGAAACGGAGCCCATTCTCTCAAGTGTTTAGACCACTTTTATACATTTCTGTCATCAGGATCTTTAGTCACTGGCACGGATTATCGGATCTTGGGCGACAGTGCGCACTCTAACCATTTGCCGGTATGGAGAAGACTTTGGCTGGAACCAAAATGTAAGAGACAAACTCCCTTCGTGATGAGCACCTTGTACTTGAAGGACCGGGAGGTGCAGGACAACATTTGGAGAATATGGAGCTCCAACCCGAACATGTCCTTCTTTGGGAGAATGCGACTCAGTGTAAAAGCTTACAAAAAAGTCTACAAGCAAAAGGCTGAAAAAAGGAGGGAGGAAGAAGCCCTGAGACTACAACTTGAGTCGGCAGTCATAGACCTCCAAGCTGATCCTAGAAATCAGGAGACGCAAGCTCTCATTGTGTCCATCACGGAACAATTGCAGAAATTTGAACACATTAAAATGGAAGGAGAAAGGTTGAGGGGACGTCTCAAATAGAAGCAGGGTGGGTGACAAGTGTTCAAAAGAATTCTTCAAGGCACATAAAGCACGTTCCACAACCGCAAGCATCACGGAGCTTGAAGACAAGCACGGCTTGGTCCACACGAGTCCGGCAGTTCTTGCTCATATCTGTCAAGAATACTACGGTGCTTTGTACAAAGCTCGTGAACAATACCAGCCTCTCAAGAAGCAGCACAACAAGCCTTGGGGTACCTCTCCAACAAGCTATCCACCCCCATGAAGGAATCCCTTTCCACGCCCATTACTCTCTCAGAGCTCATAGCAGCTTTACGCGACATGCAAACAGGTAAATCACCGGGTCCAGATGGCATTATCTTGGAGTTTTACCGTGAGTTCTGGGATGTGATTGGTGAGCCATACCACTCGATGCTGATGGAAAGCATTAGGGAACGGAAACTACCTCCTGGAGTTACTGCCGCGATGATTGCGCTCCTTCACAAAAGAGGACTGCGTCGGGCCTTGACCAATTGGCGTCCTATCACGCCGTTGAACTTAGGCTACAAAATCTATGCTAAAGCTCTTCAGATGCGCCTCCAACCAGTACTGATGGAGATAATTAGTCCAGACCAATCAGCCTTTCTTTCTTTGAGGATTATTTTAGATAACCTTCTTCTCACGCACGAGACCCTTGCATGGGCTGATTATTCCAAGCAACCCTTGATTTTCCTAAAATTGGACTTTTCTAAAGCTTACGACATGGTTGAGTGGGACTTCATGTTCAAAGCCATGAAAGCGCAAGGTTTGCCGTTAGAGTTTGTCCATATGGTTAGTCTATTGTTTTCTAGTGCAAAGGCTAGGGTGAAAGTGAACGGTACATCCTCCCCAAGCTTTAGAATTGAAAGAGGTGTTCGGCAGGGCTGCCATTTAGCACCATATCTTTTTTGTTGGTTGCAGAGGTGATGAATATCATGATCTTGATGGAAGTGAGTCGAGGCTCGGTACGCAGCATTCAGCTCCCAATTCCCGACCGTCAGCAAGTAATGGCGCAATACGCCGGCGACACTAGCTTTACGCTATATAGTGAAGAACGCTCGACACGCAAGCTTGTGGAGTTACTTAACACCTTGTGTGCGGCCTCAGGGTTGGTCATCAATTGGCACAAATCAAACGGCTATTGGAAAAGTGAAGACAAATGATGGAGAAAGACCTCCATGGACAGATCAGTTGGGGGTAACTTGGGCTGGCGTCAATGACATTAGTAAACTCTTGGGAGCCCCATTCGGAATTTCCCTCACAACCAAAGACGTGAACCGAATTCCTGTTACAGAGACTGCCGAAGCAGCTGACTCATTGGAGCAATGCCAAGATTAATTCCACAAGGAGAGTGGTGATTGCCAACATTGTCTTAGTGTCCTCCATGTTCTTTTTCCTCTCCATTTGGGGTGGCACCAAATAAGAGGTGACAAAAGTCAAGACAGTAGTGGGGAATTATTTGGCTTCAGGATCAGGGCAACGAGGCCATGCTAGAGTGGGTGGCTTCAATGTTGCCAATCCATGAAAGATGGGGGGGAGGGTCAATCTAATTAATCTTGCAGACGCCGTGGTGGCTCTTATGACCAAATGGTTAGTGAAGGCCATGGAACCAGGACAGTCTAACCTGTACGTAATGTTGCGTTACCGTCTACGACAATTCCAACCCTACCAAGGCGGGAGATGGGCAGAAAGCTTGGAGTTTTTCACGCTACATGGCCACCAAGCTCGACAGGGGTCCATCGTTTAGAACCGCGTGACTGCCGCATGGAAAACCATCATCAGTGAGATAGAGTTTGTTCCACCTACGTGTCGTGAGGAACTTCTGAATTGCAATTTCTGGCATTGTCCTACAATTTCGGCCATAGGACTAGGGTTCTCAAAGCTTAGAACATGTGCTCTCCACCATGTAGGATTGAGAACGTATAGAGATGTCATTGTAGATTGTCGTTTCATAGATGCAACAGAGGTCCAAAGCAAATTCGGGATTACAGAAGCGGAAGTCAGAGCATGGACTGTGATCCAACAGGATCTCTCCCGAACCTAGTCAAGTGTGCTGCACGCATCTCCTAGGCCAACACTGGGTGAATGGGTGGCCATATACTCCACAGCCATAGATAGATGGCCCAAACTTATCAAGCAGATCAATCAAAGCTTTAGACCATTCATTGGAATTACAGGAGTCACATGGGTACTCTTGCAGAGTAAAATATACGGAATCAAAATCTTGTCACTCAGCTTGGAAGAGATACCTTGGGAAGAGAGATCTTCGACGGCGGTCTTAGACCAAGTTGGTGAAGATGTTGGTCATAATGTTTATGGATGGGCAGCCAGAGTTCGGGTGATCCCGATCTAAAGAGGGCCTAAAAAAAAAAGCATTCTCCTGTTTCATGGCAAAATAGAGGAGCTTGAATGGGATCCAGCTAGATTTCAATGGAAGAGTACCACTCCCATCCCATTTATGAATTATACCTCCAACATGGGCCATCAAGCTCTTCGTCAACAACATGTAATTCTGTCGGTAGTGGAGAAGAAATGGGAAGGAGTTTTGGCATTAAACTTCAAGTTGCGATGGCTCAACGTGTGGGATAAAGAAAGGGTGAACAAGGAAGCAGGCCTCATATGGCAAATATGGCATCGTGGCGTGGCGGTTAATGCATGGCGGGACGTGGTTGCAGGAAGAGGTAGAGTCCCAGTTGATCAAAGTTGCCCGTTATGCCAAAGTGGAGCAAGAGAGACGGTGTTATATCGATTCTGGGAATGCCCAGCGGCGCAGCGGGCATGGAAATGGGGGATGAGACTCATAGATGCTTTGTTACCTGAACCATCATCACAAGAGGAGCGCGGTCAGAGACATGAGCACGGAGACCCAAGTTCACCATGTCTTAGTGATCAAGAGAATCAGATCATTAGCAGCCAACCCCATGGCGATGAAGGCCCAAACGAAGCTCTTGTAGATGCCAATTTGAGGGAGAGAGTGGCTAGGGTTACTCACTTGCTACTAGATTTATAGAGACGAAGACAACCCGGAGGTTCTGGAGAAGGCCCTCAAGGTGCAGCAGGTAACAGAGATACCTCAAGCTCCCATGGTGCCCCAGGCTCCCGAAATGCACAGCAGCAAACTCGCCTGGCCAATGTAGCTGCAAGGAGAAGACCCAACCTCAATGCTACTTGGAAACATGGTATTTTTGCTTACCACATCCCTCGCTGAAACAAACCAGTTAGTAGATTATGGCTTCTCATTCGGGGTGTCATTATTTGGCAAGTATGGCTTGAAAGAAATGATGCGACGTATCACGGTATCACATGGGATCCTGGTAAACTGTTCAATCGCATTTGGCTTGGGATAATCGATTACGAACGCAACGCATAGAGCCAAGTCTTCACGAAGAACAAGAAGTCACTGGACAATGCCCAAAAACATCTTGATAGCTTTAGGAACACTTGGTGTAGCAGAGGGATTTTCGCGGAGTGGAAAGACTCCCAGCCTCATTGGTGGTTAGGACGCCCTCGGCTCACTGAGGTTTAAAATTCTTTGCATTGTCTTATGCCTTTTGTGTTCTTTTTTTCCTCTCTTTTCTCTTTCTTTTTTTTCTCTTTCTTTTTTTTCTCTTTCTCTCCTCCTCTTTCTTGGGCCTAGCCGGTCCTGGCTGGGTCCTGGTTGTATTTGTGCTCTCTTTTTTGCAGGAAAGGTATTCCTTTATTTGTGTCAAAAAAAAGAAAAAAAGTATCATCTGTTATGGGACGGAGGGAGTAGTTCCTAGATGACTTGTACACTTCTACCTCTGTGACTTTTAATATTGAAAGGGCGACCGGTGTCACTATTAAATCCAGTAACTCCACTGGGGCCCGTCTGCTTTTATTAGAGCATCTCCGGCGTTGCCCAGCATACCCGCCCGGTATGCTGGAGCCCGAGCCCGGTGGCCTTCAGCAACGCACCGCAAGGGCGGGATGTTCAAGCTCGGAGCCCGGCATCCCCTTTAGCGGGGTCAAATCTCCAACGTATGGCTGGAGATTCTTTTAGAACCTCTCACGGTACCTTCTGTACACCAGTTACAGCGAGACAATATTACAGTTGATATTTGTGGCAATTTTAGTACACAGAACAATACTTGGTCACCAATCCAGTTTAAGATTTTGACCATAACTCCCACGCCGTAGAAGCGGTGGATCACCAAGAAAAAAAATTCCATTGAATGCAAACGCAACTAGAAGATCAGAGCAAGACAGTAACATAAATTTCACATAATTTAAAGGTGACAATGGCTTCTATAAACACTGTAATGACATGATCATCATCAGCTACCCAATTCAGGCTCTATGGTCACTCACTTTTATACACTAACTTTGGCAGGCTTGCAAAACCAAAGAGTTCTCCAGCACAAGTCAAGCTTCTCTTGGACCGTATTGGCAACTCGATCAGCAAATAGTTCTTCAAATCATAACAAGCCAGCTGATTTGGTTCTATGATAGCCCTGAATCTGGAATCCACCACAAAGCTCTGTTCAAGTTTACTCTCATGATTGGAGTTGCTCTGTACACCGAAATTCGTAGATTTCGGCAGTGAAAATCCCGTCCCGGCATCTTGATAGAGCCTCCAGTGCCTTCGAGAATCAATGCAATTTGAGTCCCTGGCATACTGGGAGAATATTTGACATTATGTGCGTGCCTGAACTCTGGAGAGACCCTGTTTTGGTTGTCGTTGGGCAGCTCGAATGAGGAATTTTCCAAAGGAAGAGACGTCGTCCAGATGGTTCCCTGTGGGAGCTGCTGCTGCTGCTACCTCCTCCACGCTCGACGCTTCGTCGAGAATTTCATGCTCTTCGGCAATTTCATGCAGATGGCCCACAACAGCAAGACTATCTCGTTGATATCCGGCGTCACTGTTTCTGATATCCATCAGGTACGGATCTTGCTCTGGGTCACCCATTAGACTCAAAGTATCTGGCACCGGCAAATCCTACACACACAATAGAACAAAAGAATGTTAGTGCTACATCACTAACAAAGCCAGATTCTCTCTAAACAGTACCACGTATGGGAGCTCAACTATCCTTAAAAAAGAAAGAGCATTGCTGGATCTCCTAGTGAAGTAAATGTTTTGGTTAGAACATGATACTGCATCTGTGCTTTCTAACCAAACTGAGCGTAGTCACATGCTTCCTCAACATAACCATAATGGAGCCCATTTCGATACAGAGAGCATCAATGATTTTCTTTATCATACTTACAGTGTCGTTTTTTAGAGCTTTGATTGAGCATAATTCGACTAAAAAGTAAACATTTGGATGCTCTTCATTCAAGAGTATGTCCTATAATGTTCTCCAACCTAAAGATTTTTTAAGGTTATTTAGTTCATGACCTCAATGGAACTTATTTTCATAGAAACGGTAACGAAACATTAGATATAGGGAGCACGGTTAAATCTTATAAAGTTGTCTGTTGTTCTTTTCAAACCCTTGATTGAGCATGATTGAACAAGATCCCACCACTGTAAATATGTCCAATACTGTGAAGAGAAAGACTTGTTATGAAAATAGCAACCTTCTCCACTCCCGTGGCTTGGAATGTTAATTCTCATTGCAAGGCTCTTCTTTCACATTACCCAGTCCATACATTTTGAAGAACTACAACAACCAGGCAACTACTATACAGGACACGAAGTTTTCTGCTACAATAACCAATTATATTCTTGATAGAAGTTTAATATAAACACATAATGATGCTCATTCCACAAACAGACAACCATTGATGACTGAAACATTCAACCCCATATTCATTAAAATGGAAAATTCGCAACTAAACCTAAGATTTGTACCGCTCTGAAACGCGAATACGACCATATTCAAAGTGTTACCAATTGCAAAGAAAACAAACTTTAAACAGTTTCAACTAAAAAAATAGCGTATCGAAATCATCGTTACTGAGCAAACTGAACTCTTTCCAACTCGATCGTGTCAGGGTGGAAAAATGTAAAAACATCTTTGATGATCACACAACTGGAATCTGAGTTAGGGGTGCAAAACGGTACCTCTAGCCATTGAAGGACGGTATTATACGATGTCCTTAATCGCTGAGTCATGTCCTCCGGTTTCAAAATTCGGTCGGGCATCCCCACAATCACCATGTCCTCCTTCGGCACTGCAACTGTAAGCTTACTAGTAATACGATCACTGCTCAGGGCTTGTTGTTTTTGCAGCTGATCAG
This sequence comes from Pohlia nutans, assembly GCA_022496805.1. NCBI lineage: Eukaryota > Viridiplantae > Streptophyta > Bryopsida > Bryales > Mniaceae > Pohlia > Pohlia nutans. Next base: position 8,901,529 of record CM040092.1, on the reverse strand, counting down.
AAGCTCCAGCAGACTTACTAGTGACAATATTAGCCCTGGATTGTTCCCTTGCAGGGCTAAACTGTGATTTCGATTCAGCCGTTGACTTGCTAGGAAACACCTTATTGCTACTAGTGAGGTTCATGGGACTTCCAATTCCCTTGATACCCCATTTCGATCGCCACCGGGAAGGACTGAAACACGTGGACCTAGTATTGACCTTTGCTAGTACCACAACATCATCTTCCACCGAGAACACTGAATCATCTTTCACTTCTCGGATCACACGGAGCGCCGTTTCTTTTGCGATCTTGTCAACCAACGGCGAGCCTAACGTTGAATCAGCCAGAGTACTGTCAACCTGGACCTTCTTGTTAGTACTACTCAACCACCGTTTCCGATCCTTCACATCTGCCACAACTTTCGAAGGCGGACACAGTAATAAACCGGGCACACTAATACGAGTATTAATATCAAGCTGTAGAGGCTTCCGAAACGAGGTTAGTCCGTCGGTATACCGACTGTCCAGCACGAAGTCCAAGCCCGCCTCGGTAATGTCCCGCCCCGGCTTCGATCCCCGGTGGTTGCGTTTCTTGATGCTGGCGATGGAGCCCAGAATCGCTATCGCCTCCTTCGGGTGGACTGGATCGATAGCACTAGGTTTACAGTGGCTTATAGCGGTTGCAGGTTTTGAATCATTCTCACCCCACCGCACCGACTTGAGCTTCTTCTGTAAGCAGCTTGAGCAGACGCCTTCTATGCTAGACTGCGGGTGATGCTTGCACTGGCCCATCGTTGATCGATGCAAGGGACTGTACTGATTACGTGTTATCTAGAATGGGAACCAACAACACCACCTACCATTTGAAAAATAGCGAGTTACAACTACTCACTGTCTCAAATAATAACACCACCTACCATTTGAAAAATAACTAGTAACTACTCACTGTCTGAAAGAATGCTTGAAATGCGCTAGTTGTGTCCAGGGTATGAAAATGAAGCCACTCCATGTCTAGAGATTCGTACACCCTCCATTGGAACTAAGGAGCTTCTGATCCGTCAACGCTACTAAACACTAATCACAAAAGAAAAGGGGAAAAAATTGCTTCCAGAGCCTTCGGGTTTTGAATCATGTAGCTAATCAGCACAAACCCCTGGGTTTTGCAAAGAGATGTCACTGTAAGTGCAAATGATGGATTGCAACGTCGACACACTCTCTGAATCTCTCTGAATCGCAAAAGAAAGAAAAGAAAAGAAACGCTTTCAGAGGCTTCGTTACAAGGAGGTTTTGAATCATGTAGCTAATCAGCACAAACTCCTCCCAAAAGTTAGTCACTGTAAGTGCAAATGACGTCGACACACTCTCTGAATCTGGTGATAAATTGGAGAAACATACTGAAACGAGGTACGTAAACGCTGAGCATACGAAACCAAGAATGTACCGAGAAGGAGCAAGCGATGACTTGTGGAAAGCTAGCAGAGCGTGTAACATACTGGAGAGCGCGCAGCGTGGTTGTGATACAGGATTCCTGTGATAGCCAGGTCATCGATCCACTAGGCTAGAACGGAAAAGCAGGAGCTAGCGAGAAACGGGGAGGAAGTTTAACTTTGATCTTTCATCATGGAAGACCTGTAGGAGACGGTGGTCGTGTGAGTGGCGTGATCGACGCATGGGCCCATTTCCACTCGATTTTCATGCCGGATTTGGCTATACAACACTGTAGTGGTATCTATTTTTAGCGGAGTAATAAAAGTGCTCGATGACACTGGGGCCCTTGCTCGGTGGATCAGATCGATCCAGATTCGAACTCAGCTTAGTAAACTTGCGTGGGAGGGATCGATGAGACATGCGCAACAGACTGGCGGGATGTGTCCATTGTTTCAGAATCTTAGTTTCTGTTTTCTGTGCATCGATCCCGGGCGGGATCCTTTTTGACCGGATGTAATTTTGTCATTTCACTTTCACGAGGTTTCGTACTATACCCAATCTGCAAATAATATCTTTGTCATTCGTCTGATCGAGGTGCTCTTGTTGTCAGTGTTGTGTGAAAGTCAAACAAGAAATGCACTTCGTTTGTTGATGATGAGTGCCAGAAGCGCTTTTTCCAGGTAGAATGTGAACTCAAATCACTCACTGTAGTTGTACTGTGATCATGTTGCGACTTTGAAGCTCTGATGTACAACTTGCAATTGACATAACATTCAGTAGCCTTCATGCCCACTGACTGCCTTTCCTTCATGCACTGTGCTCATCACCTTGAGCCTCCACCTGTCCACTTAGCTACTGATGAAGTACTGTTGGGTGTGGAATATTTCACACCATCTACTGTAGAGCCAAGGCAGGGACAGTGCATGCTAATGAGGGCCGCTTCACACTATGTGGGATGGAGTGGCGAAACTTTGTTGAGAGTCCAAAGAAATGGGCTGAGGCCCTCTTTACACTACAGGCGAGAAGCCGTGGAGAAAACCTCACAAGGGCCATGGCTCATCTTTGAGAAGCCAACCTTTGAACTTGACGGCCTTTGGATATAGTGTAAAGTGAGAAGGGGCCACAAAATAAAGTGCCGATTTTTTTAAATAAAGTTCTTACATATTTCTTAAAAAATAAAAAATGATTGGTTGTGAGAATTTTGGCCAAACGGCCCCCCCGGATTTTGCGTTAGACCCACCTCTTGAGGTGGGCTTGACGCAAAATCCGGGGGCCTTGAAAACTGTCCACTTTTCTTGCCACGAAGGATAAAAGTGTTGTCCATGTCATTTTCTCCTCCTTTTGTCCTTTGGACTGAAAATTTCAGGTGTAAAGTGACATTCTTTGGTCTTCTCGGTTTTTAGGCCTCCCATTGGCTGAAATTTCTCTCTTCACGGCTTCTCGCCTCTAGTGTAAAGAGGCCCTGAAAATAGGTAATAAAATATACTTTTAATTTTTTATGGAAAAAAATCGACAGCTTCTCGACCATAGTTTGGGTTTCTATTCCTGTCCGACTCAAACTTCCTTTGAGAGTCCGTCGCCTTGGCCAAAAAATGCTGCCATGTAGACATTTTGGAAGGTGACGGTCTTTGGACTTTGGCCTTTAGTGTGAAGGGTCGAAATGATGAATTATTGGTTTCTTGCAATTTGATTGGTGAAAATCGACGCCTCTTGACCTTCGGTCATAGTGTGAAGCAGCCCTGAATGTTATGGAGTTCTTCAATTTTTGTAGAAGAAAAAAAAAAAAAAAAAACTAATTGTGGTGTACCGGATCATCTTATTGATGATATGGCTGGTTTTTCAGCCATATCATAGAAAATTTCTCAAAGTCCCTAGATCACCCACCCATAGTCGCATTCCTCATCCTTTACTTATAGATATCTGCAAAGTCTTTATCACAAGCTCAAGAGATAATATGTCAGGTACGTCGGGCTGAATTAGAAGCCTATGATCTTTTGGGGCCACAAGGTGCAAAGTCAAGCCTTGGTGGTAGTAGTACTCCTAGTCATGTGGTCTAATTTTGAATGGGCTCCGGCGCCTTCCCTAGTGGCACATTTTGATATGGAACCAAATCATTTGAGAAAAAAGGAGCCGGGCAAATCACATGAGATGGCGACATTTTCTTGTCAGAAATTGTATACAACATTAGCTCCCCTACACTACATTGTATAGCCTCGCACTGTCAAACTGTAGAGGCCCTCTACAGGGTTGTTTTTTTCTCTGATGCTAGTCACCCAAGTTAGTTTTCCGAAAATAAAACTCATTTGGTTTTTATTTTTGAAACCTGGCAATCCCTACTTTTCTTGTCTTGCGGGCTATAATCTTGACTGACACAATACCAGAACCCAGAGATTTCATGACTTTACAAATTTCTCTCATGTCTCATGCCTAATGATGTGACTATGTGAGGGGGTTAAACACACACTTCATTCTCGACTTCATTAAAATTGGGACCACGTTTCGTTAAAACTAGACTACCAAATTGGAAAAGTGATGAGGAGTGTTGCCCTTCTCAATAGAGATAGGTCCCCGAATTTTTTATACTGCTTTTATTCGTAGAATAAGAGTGTTGTAGAAAAATTGAGGACCTATCTCTATTGAGAAGGGCAACACTCCCTATCACTTTTCTAGTTTGGTAGTCTAATCTAAACAAAACGTGGGTTACTACACCAAATTCAAACTCAAACAACACGATCCTTGTATAAACACTAGTATTCTACAATACTCAATCACATACATACATATATATATGTATATATATATATATATACATATATAATTTGTTTTATTTTATTTGTTTTTTTATTAGTATAATGAGTGCATATTGATTTTGAGGATGTGCACTTCGGGCATTGATCGGTGAGTGTAAATGATCCTTTCATATGAGGAAGTTTGAATTTGTTGGCACTATTTGAATGAATGCCCACAATGATAGAGCCTAACCTGACATGATAATCTTTAAGCTGATCAATGATTATCCTGAATGAAGAGTCCATTGGGGATAGTTCGTTTATTTATTTCTTGGGGGCATGGGTAGCGAGGTCTACCTTTGGTGTCTCCTTACAAAGGTACACTATGACGCCCAATTCGACACAACATTCTTTCAAGACCTATAGTTGTTCATCTTTTTTAGAAAATTGTCCATGTTGTCACGAAGATAATCTTTCTGTGTAACTTGATTCTAAAATTTTATTTCACCTTGTACAATTTTGTTTGAAGTCGCAATTGTATAAGAGAGGAATGTAGAAGAATTCTTTGTGTAAGAGACAAACAAGGAGAAAAATCAGAAAATTAATCAAAAACCATCTTTTTGTCTCTTTTCTCTCCTTTTTTGAATCCTTTGTTGTTGAATTCTCTTAGTCTTACTTGTTTTTAAATTTTCATGGTTCTTTTTAGTGAAATTTTAACCTTCTTAGAGCACGAAACTACTAGGTATTACATAGGCTTTAGAAGGATGATTCTAATAATAGGATAAGGACCGCTTCACACGATGGCCGAACGTTGAGAGGCCATAATTTCCACCAATTCAGATTGCAAGAAACCAAGAATTCATCCTCTCGACCCTTCACACTAGAGGCCAAAATCCAATCTAAGGCCGTCGCCCTCTAAAATGCCTACATGGCAACACTTTTTGACCAAGGGGACATACTCTTGAAAGAAGTTTGGGTCAGGCATGAATGGAAACCCAAACTATGGTCGAGAGGCCAATAAAGTGAGCTTCTTTTTAGCGTATTTCCAGTTCCATGGATGTTGCTGGCATCATGGCCAGTTCAAGCGTCTGTGTCCACAAGTAGTACCCCCATTCCGGATTTAGCCATTTGAACCCCACTTTCCAGACCCAGTCTCACACTATTTCTAGTTATATCAATGCATGTTCCCTATTTTTTTTTTAATTTTTGGTTTTTTATATTTTTTGAAAAACCACTATTACAGTCAGCCCTGATATTCTTATCAATCAGCTTATGCCAGCCAGGCTGCAATTTCAATTCCCTCATGCATTTCCCACCTGATTTTCAAAAAGAGGAAAAAGAAAATCAACGTGTAACACCATGAGTGAGTGAGTGGGGCTAAAATACCTTCAATAATCATACCAATGGTCTCATGTATGCCGGACTCCGTCAACCGGATGATTCACGCCTGCTGGGGTTATGTTCATACACAAAAAAAAAATTCCTGTCACCGACATGTCAATAAGCCTTGCATGAAAAGAAGGTTTTTTTTTTTTGAATTTATAAAAATTAAAAAATAGTTAATTAAATCAATATTTTGGAACCCAGAAAGTTTTAAAATATCGATATTTTTGAAAAAACATGTATCACATGACATGTAAATCTGGAAGGAGAATGGGAAAATTAATTTAGTCGGGCCTATGACCATGGAATCATGCTTTGCTTATCACTCAATTTTGTCACTATAAATAATTCAATAATTCAACTTTATAATTTTGATAGATGAAGCCACATGTCTACTACAAATCATAAATTTTCATAAATTTTTGGTGAAAATTTGAAATTACCATGATTTTTTGAAGTGATTGTAAAGAAAATTCATATCAATTATTACAAAATGTAGTCAAAAATTCAATTTTTTTAAACCAAGGGTGTAGTTTACAATGAAGAAAAGTTTAGTAAATGAAAATCATATGTGTATCTAAATTTAGGTTTTGTTTGCTACACCATGGTAATACCCACCGAACTTGTAATTGCAATAAAACACTCAATTTTCAAAGTTTTCAAAAATTCAAAGTGGAGTAGAAACTAGACTTCAAAAAGCTTCATTTTGTTAGTTGAGTTCAAATGCAATAGAACTCATTTTCATGGTCTATATTTAGTTTAAGTAGAACAAGCAGAAAAATCCAAAATACACTACACGGTGAATCGTTTTTACGACTCTTTTTGTGGTTCACAACAAACATAAATCCATTTTGACTCAATGTTAACTAAAAATTTGCGAATGTTTGTTATGAGAATACAAAAATCTTTCAAGATGTGTAATTACATGACTGATCTGCCGGGAAAAAACTAAAACGTCCACACAAGTGAATTCGGGACATGGTAGTTAGGGAGGTTGATGACATGGAGGGCATTTTCACACTATGGCGTCAAATTTGTCAAAAAAAAAAGGTGTACAATGTGTAAAATATTTTTCATTTATGCGTCATAACAATATATAATAATTACGAAAATTGTTTAAATATATTTAAATAGAGTCTTTTCTACATATTTTATATTATTTTGGAATATTCCAAAAATCTTTTCGAAATCTTTACAAAGTTTATGCAATGTAACAGTTAATAATGATCATAAACACCGGCTCGACTAATCACCAACAAGTCACTTCACTCAAACATAAATCTTTTGGAATCAATCATTGTTGTTGTATTTAGTTCTAGAACACCATTTTTGTGAGCACTTAGACACAATACATCTTTGTGTACTCTTGAAATTTCAAACGCTAATCATGGTTCTAGAATTTATGAGGATGTTTGTTGTGAACAACCTCTTGATTTTGCTCAAAATTTTTAGAAAAAAATCATAATCAAACCTTATAATCATATAATATATACGTAGATTGTTCTGAAAATTGATATACAGTCTCATGACTAAGTCCTCTATTAGCTTCAACGGTGAAGTCTTCTACGTGAACACCAATTGAGGATTACAGCTACATTTTTGAAAGCATCGCAAGGAATGATAAAATTTTAGAGATGAGTATGGTCATTTATGGATTAAAGGACAAACTAAGCCCCATTTGTTTACTTTTTTTGGGAGAAAATCTTGCTCATAACTTCTATTCCATTGAACCAGATGGGGTTTTTAAATGCCAAGACAAATGTGTTTAAGTCATTTGTACTTCTTTAGAATACAACCAAAATAATTTCAAAAGAGAAACATACTTTAAATGGAGTTTAAAATAAATTTTGGGTACGAGAATTAGGAGATTCATGTCCTTTGAGGATTAACTAAAGTGCAAATTTGGTGCAAGTTCAATGTATCAGATGAATGGGATAATGTTATTTTTTTGGGTTCATTCGACAAACACTCCCATGAGGTGGCTATCATCTTCTTTGGCTTCCAAAAAGAATAGTTGTACGTGAAGGACATGCTACGGAAGTAGCATTCTACAATACAAAACTCAAAATTCTTCATAGTCCATTGTCACTTTTAAAGAAGAAAAAGGTTCCAACAAGTTTGATAAAGTCACTACATGAATGTACTTCAGAAGTGGACAAGTACAATAGTAGTTTCATTGGGTTCAAAGAGTTACTATGACTCCCCTTAGGACCGATTTACACCTAGAAGCCGGGCCAATTCCCCTTGAGGCCGATTGCATGAAATTTCAGCCCCTTTTGGATTAGAGGCCGGCCTCAACTACCCATTATAATAAGATGGGGGTCAAGGGGAATTGGCCTCAAGGGGAATTGGCCTCAATGGGTAGTTGAGGTCAAGATTATAATGGGGGTCAATTCTCCCATATATAAAGGCCTTGGGGCCAAGAAGCCAAGCCGATTCAATAAATGTAGCAAATTTCAACCCTCTCTTTCTTTTCAAAAGAGCCGTTTAGATTTTCAATGTGACATTTGCCCCAAAATGCCTACATTTTTGGTGCACCCAATTCAACGAGCTCAAGCTATGTCATACCATGCGTTTTTTAAGTAAAAAAATTCATATCACCGAATCGGCCCGGGCTCTAGGTGTAAAGGGGTTCGGGCCGATTTCAACCTTTTGACCAATCACAAGTGAGGATTTCAAGCCTCTTACACAACGGATTGGCCCAGCCTCTCGGTGTAAAGTGGCCCTTAGTATCAAGGTATAATGTCCCATGGATAACCACATGTTTACCCTCGAGAGGGCGATTAGTAGTCGTGCACCACTAGTCCTCTATCCACTACACTAAATGGCGTATTTGTGTCCCAGGACACTATTTAATCCCGAAATGAATACAACCCTCTCCAAATTGGAAAGTTTTACAAAGATGCATTATAAAATGCAAATACAAGGGATATTTTGAACTTGATGTATGAATAAAAGTTGTACGTTATGAATTTTAGACTCTATCCATATAGTTAAATCTATGATAAATTGCAATCATTAATATTTTGTATAAGATTTGAAACTTAAAATTCAAAATTATTTTGTAACTCAATTATGAATAAGATATTGACAATCTATAGATGAAATTTGTTGTGATGGGATAAAAGGTAATACTCTAAGTGTAGTGATTTTTGGAGATTTTTTGGTTGCTTAATTTTATGAGTTGACTTTTTTCAAGAGAACTTTTGAACACTTTTGAACTAAGATCTTAGAAATTTTTGGTGAATCACTGCAACATGAAATGAGGCATAAAAAGATTCACAAATCATCCCCTTTCTAATCGGTTCTCATATGCATGAAGCTAACTCCCCATAAAATCTATAGTAAAAAATTCACATTGCAAAAAGTGCATGACGGATGAGAAAAAGTGGATAAAATTTGTACATCGTCCAAAAAATGAACGCATAGGCAGTTAACCCCTAACCACCCAACCATGCATATTTTGCATGATGTACGGATTTGAACTCTGATTTCTCATCCATCATGCACTTTTTGCAGTGTGGATTTTTTACTGAAACTTTTATGGGAAGTTAGCTTCGTGCATGTATGATCTGATTAGAAAGGGGATGATTTGTGAAATTTTTATGCCTCATTTCATGTTGTAGTGTTCCACCAAAAATTTCGAAGATTTTAGTTTAAAAGTGCTCTTGAAAAAGTCAACTACTAAAATTAAGCAACCAAAAAATCTCCAAAAATCACTACACTTAGAATATTACATTTCAACCCATCCCAAAAATTTCATTATTAGATTGTCAATATCTTATTCGTAATCATATTACAAAGGAACTCTAAATTTTAAGTTTGAAAATTTATACACAAATATTGGTGATAGCAATCGCAAATCTAACCGTATGGATAGAATCTAAAATTCACAATGTACACCTTTAATTCATTCATCAAGTTGAAAATATCCCTCTTAGTTGCATTTTATAATGCATCTTTAAAAAACTACCAAATCTGAAAAGGGTGGGAATGTTTAGGGGTTAAGGGTTAATTTTAGAGAGATATAGTGTCCTCGTAAGAAAAAAATTAATGTAGTGTTCCAATGACATATAGCAACTTTATAATAAATATGGCATGCCACCCCACGTCACTCTCATTACTTGAAAAGAACATGGCACTCTCAATGAAAGTAAGAATGACAAGCGGCAAACTCCTGTTTAGTGTCAAAGGACACTATTTGAATGAATTGTGGTAAAAAACATCAATTCTCTCCAAACACTAAATACGCTTTTCAGTGTAGACACTAAACCATAGTGGGTTGTACAAACATTTTATTCACAAAGAGGCCCAGGGTTCCTACTATTACTACTCTAATAACTACCCAAACCACTTTTCTCCCACATTTTTGTGATGTAGCTAGGTGCTTTCAACAATTGTCATTGAAGGAACTTTCAACCGACCACTTGTGATTAAATAGGGGCTTTTATAAGAAGGTCATAGATATGAAGTTTCTCAACAATCAGTTAAAAAAATCATAATATATTCAAAATTTCACCATATGCCTTCGTTTACTACAAACATGAAATTGGATTTTTATTTAATTTAAAAGTACAAGCTTAAAGATGTGTCACATGAACGGGGTCAAAGATGTGTAAGGTAGAGGTACCTTAAACCACCACGAACCTAAAACCACCAACTCCTACACCCTTCCTTCATTTTAGGGAGAAAATGTAGGTTGTCAGTACATGACTTAACTTTTGAGCGATTAATGCATAAGTCATGTAACGAAAGCCTACATTTCCTCCCTAAAATGAAAGAAGGGTGTAAAAGTTGATGGTTTCAGGTGTCGTGGTGGTTCAAAGTTCTTTTACTTTATTGATTTTCTTTTGCAATGAAATTGGTGCCATTTGTTTCAAACAATTGATAAATTAAAAAATAAAATTGAATGCAAATGTAAAGTTTGATTCCACAGGTATAGGTCTGTCTTTAAATCATAAGCACTCGCATACGGCCCCTAAAATCCTGGCTAGTTTTGAGGGTCAAATTTGGGCTGAGGATCAAGAGTAATCCAACTATAGGCTCGGCTCCAGGTGGGGCTTTTGTTAATCCCTAAACGTCTCCACCCTCTCGAGATTCGGCAGTTTTGCAAAGATGCATTTTAAAATGCAACTAAGAGGGATATTTTGAACTTGATGTATGAATCAAAAGTTGCACATTATAAAATTTAAATTCTGGAAAACTTAAAAATTCTCGCCGAGGAGGCTTGTCTCCTCTGGTTTTCGGTGTGTGTGACCTTCATTAATTCAATGGGGTTTCATCCTCTTGTTTCAAAAATAATAATTAATTAATTAATTTTGTTCATACGTTAGATCTGCGATTGCTATCACCAATAGTTTTGTACAAAATCAGAAACTTGAAATTCAAAAATATTTTGTATGAATAAGATATTGACAATATATAGATGAAATTTGTTGTGGTGGGTTGAAACGTGATACTATGAGTGTAGTGATTTTTGGAGATTTTTTGGTTGCTTAATTTTATGAGTTGACTTTTTTCAAAAGCACATTTAGACTAGGATTTTAGAATTTTTTGGTGAATCACTGCAACATGAAATGAGGCATATAGTTTTCACAAATCATCCCCTTTCTAATCAGATCACACATACATGAAGCTATCTTGCCATAAAATTTTGTAGTATTTTTTTCCTTGCAAAAAGCGCATGATTGATGGATGTGATAACGTAGATGAAATTTGTGTATCGTTCAAAAAATGGACGGTTAGGCAGTTAGGGGTTAAACCCAGTGACCACGTATAAAAGGCTAAACCCTAATACGACATCATTCCATTCCTCTCTGAAACAAGTTTATAGAGAGCACTCCTCTCCGGCACGAGTTTGTTGGGAGCTCTCCTTGTGTGACATCACTATTTATGGTTACCAGAAAACATTGGGTTTAATAGATCCCTCATGGAATTGCTTTTAACCCTTAAGTGTGCAAGGAGCCCTGTGGGACCATGTTTGATCGTTTTCCAGTCAAACGCTAATTTTCACCTAGTTCCTAATTTCAAATGAAAACAGTCTCAACTAAAAAAGTGTGGGAGCTATCTTCTACTTTCTATTCCAATTTACTGTTTTCTGAATTTGTTAAAATTGCGATTTTTATAGCTCTTTAAAGCTCAAAACCTTAAAATTCCAATATACACTACAGAAAAAGTTTTTCAATCGATTTTTTTTTTATGTAAGCTCAAGAAGCATGCCACCTACACCATGTTGTTCATCACTATTATTTACATTTTTCCTAGAATTCTCATACTATTTTAGACATTTTTGTAATTAGTACGACTATTACAAGAGAAAAGCTTTGAAAAAGCTTATAACATTTATCATCATTTAAACAATTATGAAAAAACAAGTGTAAACCAATTAACAATAAATTATATGAGAAAATATTAAAATATATTAAAATATTCTAGAATGTGAGATTTTGATGAGGTTTGACCGGGTAAATGTGTGAACCCATTTAGCTAAACGTAAAATCAGGCCGAAAGCCTACATTGGTCCATAATCTAGCTTTTGGGAGGATCTGTATTTGCTGCTGGAATAATTAGACCGAAAGCCTAGACTGGAATCTACCAATCTCATCACTGAATTTTGCAAACTTGGGATGATTCAGTTTGTGTCATAATTTATTTCCATTTTTATTTCTATTTTTTTTATTGTTTGACAAATGAAAAGGAAACCACGCGCAGGTGTTACTGACGCCGGAACTCAAGTTCTTTCAAATTTGACTTTGAAAATATGTGTAATTTAAAGAATAAACCAAAAAAAAAGCAAATTTGACTTTGAAGATTGATCTTCTTGTATATTTGAATATATTAACATTCTTGACTCTACAGAACAGTGTTTAAGTTTGAAGGGTGGATCCCTCTTTTAAAGGTTCAAAGATTTCTTGACTTTCATAGTGAAGGGTTGTCGAAATAATTGTCTTTCACATTTTCCTACGTTCATTATAGAAATTTGCAAAGTTTCCGGGTCACCCACCTTGACTTGCACTTCTCATCATGTGTAAACTAAATATCCTTAATCTCTTTTATACAAGCTCAATATAGAGAAGATGTCAAGTGTGCTAGGTTAGGATTGGAAGCCCATGAGGCTTGAAGCCATGAAGTGCAAGGTTCAAACCTTGGCAGGGGAATATTTTGGTCATGTGGTCCAACTTTGAACCAAACTCTGGTGCCTTCCATGGTGCAGCGCCTTGGCGCATGACCAAACACAGTCACCTGCCACGAACATGTATTTGTGTGAAATTGAAATGTTAAAAAAAGAATCCCTAAAAAAGAAGGTGTGCCAGGTGACAAAAATAAAAAGAGTATGAGATGTATTTGCTAAACCAAACATCAATGTTTGAAGTTCAGATGTGGGGCTTTGTCTCATGCACACACTTTAAAAATAAATTATGATTTAGAGTTGTGAAGCTATCAAAACATCTATCTACAAAACACCAAAATACTGCAAATACCTCAAAATACAACAAATACAGACAAATACAACACATGTACTATGCGGTACTTCTTGTGTTTGGAAGTTTGTTATCTTCTTTTATTTTTTGGATCATGTTCTCTTATTCATGTTCCATTAGTGTATGTATTCCGATCTTGATCAATGTACAAACTCCTTTTATATTTATACATATAAATTTTGTCCTAAACTGTATATAGATAAGTCACTCTTATTTATAAAATTCACAATAAATATGTGTGAGTCAGTTCTTGACATGAAAGATTGCAACGAAGAGGTGTTGACATAGATCATTGCTGAACAACTTGACTTTCATTTTTGAAAATTTAATCCAAATTCTATTTAACTTTGAAGTCACACACCTTCCAAAAATCTCGTTTTTGAGTGTGCATTATACGTTTCAAAGATGCACTATGATCTTCCAATCCAACGGTCCGATCTTACCAAGGTTTAACCAACACTTGTTTGATGAAGCTATGCTTGTTGAATACTACTATTAATTTCAAGAGAGAGAGTTTAAAGAAAAAAACACTAGAATCTATAGAACAAGGCTGGGCGGTAAAGGGTTGAGCCAATCTATAGCATGAAAGAAGGACAAGATGAGAAAAAGAGGAGTCGGGCTCAAAACTCCAACCGTAGAAATCCTAAGTCTCTTTCAACTCCAGAAATCCCAATACTACATTTGCCTAATATCCTTCTACCATATCCTCCCTCAATACCCTCTTCTAATATTTTCCTTGGTTGCCTACATGGGCATACCTCAAATATCCAACCCACCCTTAATTTTCAACCCAAAATAGCATTTGTAATTTAATCTTTTTATTTCCACCCAATTCATTATGAAAGGTTCAATTTTTTTTTTTCAATTGAAAGGCTGTAGATTCCCATGAAATTTTGTGAGTGGGTTTATTTTAAAAAATTCAAATATAGAATCAAACATGGACTATATTTACATTCAAAGTTTGATCATAAATTGGTCAAACTGTTATTAGAATAGGAATTTTGGTATTCAAAATCTTCAAAATATAATCATTTTTTATAAACTAATAATTTATTCTACGGTTAATATGTACCTAATTTTAAAGTTGGTTCACTTCAATTTTTCATTGTATCATTGCTACATATTTTTTAAATCGGTTTAGAAGTTAGTTTCTTAAACAAAAATAATAATAAAAATAAAAATAAAAATAAAAAAACATAAAATAAAATTATATATATATATATATATATATATATATATATATATATATATATATATATATATATATATATAACATTCATGCAATTATTATGAACCACTTCAATTCCCCTATTATTTATATAGATATATAGAGGACCAAATGAATGTTTATTCTGGAAGAACAAACAACCACTGCACTAGAAGGAAAACCCTCCGGCTATTTTTTATGTTTGTTAGGTTTTCAAGTGATATCCCCAATAAGTAGGAAATATTGTAAGTTGTTTGTACAGTCGGGTACAAGATGGTTACAAATTTTGGATCCAGTTGAGATTTGTGGGAACTTTGGAAGGCCCACGTATGCTAAAAAATGAACGGAATTTCAAATTGTAATTGGCATTGGAATCACACTAAAGTTTATTTTATCATCATTACAAATACACATATGTACTTGAAAATCATACAAAAAATCTGATGTTTTCTATATACTATCTACCATTTAGTGTTGCCACCATTTGTGAAAATTACAACTTGTATTTAATGGTACATATTAAAAATGAACCTTCACAATTGCATTAGAGATACTTGATCCCACACCACTTGAACTACTTATATGATTTCTTACTTGTTCTTTACCTTAACCCCTAACCGCCCAACCATGCATATTTTGCATGATGTACGGATTTGAACTCCGATTTCTCATCCATCATGCACTTTCTGCAGTGTGAATTTTTTACTAAAACTTTTATGGGAAGTTAGCTTCGTGCATGTGTGATCCGATTAGAAAGGGGATGATTTGTGAAATTTTTATGCCTCATTTCATGTTGCAGTGATTGACCAAAAAATTCTAAGATCTTAGTTCAAAAGTGTTCAAAAGTGCTCTTGAAAAAGTCAACTCATAAAATTAAGCAACCAAAATCTCCAAAAATCACTACACTTAGAGTATTACATTTCAACTCATCCCAAAAAATTTCATTGTTAGATTGTCAGTATCTTATTCGTAATCATATTACAAAAGAGCTCTAAATTTTAAGTTTGAAAATTTATACACAAATATTGGTGATAGCAATCACAAATCTAACCGTATGGATAGAATCTAAAATTCACAATGTACACCTTTCATTCATTCATCAAGTTGAAAATATCCCTCTTAGTTGCATTTTATAATGCATCTTTGAAAAACTGCCAAATCTGAAAAGGGTGAGAACGTTTAGGGGTTAATGCAAAAAATCTTTGACTATCTTCGACAGGTTCACTATGAAATGATAGATAGTGTATAAAAGAATGTTGTATTATTTAAATAATTCTTTTTTCACTTATTATGAAGTTGAAGCATGCTTCATTGCAATTCCAATGCAATTTCAAAATCGGTTCATTTGTGAGCATGCTAGAGCTTCCTAAAAATTGTTGAACTTTCTAATGAAACTGATTGAAGGATTCGTAAGCATGTTGTACCCGACTGTACATAACTTAGCTTACTGGTATTACCACCCACCCATACACATTCAAATGGTTCCTTTGTGTGTACACCAATTATTCTACATGGTGTGATCTACATTATTGGGAGCAATCTGTATTATTTGAAAATACTTATATTAATGTAGGTCACTGCAATTAAGAAACCCACATTATTTAACTCCTAAACGTCCTCACTCCTTCCCATATTTGGAGAATTTTAAAGATGTCTTAGAAAATGTAACTAGGATGGATATTTTGAACTTGATACATGAATAAAAGTTGTACATTATGAATTTTCAATTCTATCCATACCGTTAGATCTATGATTGTTGTCACCAATATTTTTGTATAAAAATTTAAAACTTAAAATTCAAAATTCTTTTGTAATTTGATACGAACAAGATATTGACAATTTGTACATGAAATTTGTTGTGATTAATTGAAATGTAATACTCTAAGTGTAGTGATTTTTTTGAGATTTTTTAGTTGCTTAATTTTATGAGTTGACTTTTTTAATAGCACTTTACATTGAAATCTTCAAAATTTTGGGTGAATCACTACAACATGAAATGAAGCATTAAAAATTCACAAATCGTCCCCTTTCTAACTGGATCACACATGCATGAGGCTAACTTCCTATAAAATATATAGTAAAAAATCCACGTTGCTAAATGTCAATGATGGATGAGAAAACTGTGTTTGATTCTGTACATCAACCACTTTTTGGACGGTTGGACATTTGGGGATTAATCACTCACATTAATTGAAAAAAGCATATCATTTTAGATTTGATTCTAATTAACGTGGGCACTTCTAATTAAACATCACATTATTTGATTACCCAAAAATAATTGGTTTGCACCAAGTCTTAAAGAAAAGTTTGAAGAGAAAATGGATGAAGACGCCAAATTGTTCCAATTTACAAAAAGAAATTGGAAGAAACTGCTTGTTCTTAATGAAAGTCATCCAAATACATGGGTGAAAATATAGTTCTATCCAAAATATAGATGAATATGGTAATATTTATGTTGACACTTTAGCACGTCCCCAAAAACCAAAAGAGGTAAAGGTAATGTGGTACAGTTATCTTTATGATGTTCAATCCAAAGTTTATATTTCATCACCCAAGAGTCAAAATAATTTAATTTTAGAATTCAGAGTGTATTTAGAATTTAGAATTTAGAATTTAGAATTTGTACGAAATGTCATTTCTTAATTTTCAAAATTTTGGGAAGTTTACTAACTGTGGCGTTTCAAATTTCACAAAGAACTAAAGACATGTAAATAAAATTTTCTATGATTTTCGGATTTTGGTCAACAAATTTCTCAAAATTTGAACATACTCCAATTTTTGTCTAATTATTCACAAAACTGACCAGATATCTCCAGACTGCACTGGACGTTTGTCTAGATAATTTGCCATGTTCAATGGGAGGACTCGAGTGGCTCACACACTCACAACTCCCTTTCCCAAATTCCATTGCATACAAAAGAATTATCCTTTTTCCCTTGATAAAAACCTCGGTAAAATTCCGGAAGGTCCTACTACAGGAAAAGATTTCTCAAAAAAGTCCGTGAAATCTCATGGAGAATATTTGCAACCTTCTCGATGAGATTGCAGTGCTAAAAACCCAAGGTTTCCGATGGTTGTGCCACTAGAAACTAGAGTAGGATCAAGTGGCTCTTTCAATGGTGCCATACCACTCATAAGGTTCTTTAGCCCCTGTAAGCTGTACCTAGGAATAAGAATCGTTGCACAAGAATCGTTGTAGCAGATTTTAGAATATTGAACATGCCACATAATTCTTTAGATAAAGAATGATAGTGAAGAGTTGGAAGTCCTGAACAACCTCGCCTCAAGAATCACATGTTTTGAATTTTTTATCTTTCATGCAGTGAGAGCAAAAAGAGTGAACCCTGGCAAGGGCTAAAGAACCTTATGCTGTAAATACCCCTAATGTTCATGAATGTCCAAAATAACCACAAATGTCCTATGCTCCAGTTATAAGTGATCACCTCACTTGAAAGGTAAATAATTGATAGAGTACTACTATATCCGCGAAGCATATCAGCAATTCGGTTGAGACAAGTGTGCTCATTTTTGCCAAAGACTAAATTACTTAGAAATACATGAACCTGAATTTCTAGAATTACATTTCCAATGAGAACTCCGTTTTCCGAGACCAACACTGACCTGAAAAAACATGAGTTCAAATTCCATTTACAATCGTCCTAAAACTCAACGTCTGCAGCATTCTCGATCAAAACGTGTACGTTACAAACAAGGTGTCTGCTCAAAGTTGACCACTTCAAAGAATTTGAGAAACACCCCAACCATATGTGGCCGATCTGCAACAAAAGCAAGATGGGAAAACACAGGCCCGGGTTGGAATGAGCAGTAAATGACGCTACAAAGACCAATCATAGATCTAAAGTTGAGTAAATGTACAACAATTGAAGAGTCACAAAGTCAATAGATTTTGGGAAAGCTAGAAGCAAAACTTCAAAGATTTATAATTTGTTCATACGATATCAGAATTATATGTGTTTTAGTGCATTGGGATATTCTTCATAAGATACATAATTTTTTTAATTTAATAATAGTAAGTATGGTCAACAATTGAAAACCACAAGAATGGAGAAACTACCTTGAGGACAAAGGTCAGGCCAAGTCGTTGAGTAGTGGCGCTGTCCGCAGTAATCTCTCCACTTCATCGTTTGCCTCCGCTTGCAATCTCCATGCCTGCCACAATGCTTTCTTAGAATTAGGTCTCTGGCTGTAATTAACGGTTGGAGTTTTAAGTAAAAACATTCAAATATCAAATCAAGTCACAAGGTAAAGGGCAGTTAACCCTGAAGGACCGAAATTTTATGGTTTTAAAATGACCTCTTTGATTGATCATATTGTGAAAAGACAGAGCTAAATTTTTAATATCACCAGGTCCAGTGGAGAGCATTGCATGCGTTAATAAAAAAAGAAACAAAATTGAAGGAAAAAGAGTCCCCATATAACCCACTCAAAAGTGCTAAAAGAAACGTGAGGCCCTATATAGGCTTCTTGGGACTTTTACTATTGGATAGGAGCAAGAGGCCCACGGCTATAAGAAGTGGAAACTAGACTTAGAGAGCTTGCATGGTAGAGAATGAGCTAAGAGTTTTAACCCTAAAGGACGAAGGATTCATGGTTTTACAATGACAAACCCAATTGATTATATTGTGGAAAATATAATTCAGATGGGACCAAATTTTATATCACCAGAATCAGTGAAGAGCATCGGAAGTGTTGGTCAAAAAAAAAAAAAAAAATTGTACAAAAGAAAGTCTACATAGAACTGCTGAAAAAAACATGAGGCCTAATTTGAGCTTCTTCGTCCTTTAGGGGTTTACATCCATGTGAAACAGAGTAGCAGGATAAAGCCCACCTTTTGAAGATCCTCAACTTCCATCAGTCGCTCAATCTGCTCTGCTATTGCCTGTCACCATTCGTAGCCATTATATAGTAAATAAAACGAGCTTGTTGACAAAAAAGACGATGAGAACTATCATTTATTGCTGAGCATCAGGTACGTTAATAAAAGTACATTTTAAGAGAACACAAATTATACAATTAGATATGGCGGATTTGTTGCAAACTTACAGAGGCACCCGTACTTTCCGCAGCCAGCACATCAATATCCATCTCCACCTCAATCTCTATCATTGAGGCTATCTAAACATTCACAATCCAACACTTATTCATATCAAATGCTTGGAATAATAACATTCAGAGGGAACAAAACCAACACTGACATGCTCAAAGAAGTGGACCTCAAGGAACAACTACACTACCGGTACATAGAAGTCACAAACAGAAGCAGAGTCGACTGAACGGCCCTTGAAGCATTCTATGAATTGGAAAAATTAAGTTGTTGGACCTTGAAAGTGTCTGCGTTATAATAATACCTTCGCATAGCTATATATAAGTTCCAGCCGAGCTTCAAGTCGTTCATCTAGAGTTTCTCGGGCCTTCTGTACTCTTTCCATACGTGCACTGAAGAGACAAAATTGTTTAACAACTGATCAACTTCATCAAGGATCATTCAGATTCATAGGCTTGTAATGCAGTGGTTAAGCGCAATCACTTCCTACAATTTCATACCCATTTCAATCCAGTAGAGGCTGTAAACAAACAAGGTTTGTAAATTACCTGTATGCAGGCTCGTTCACTGCTTCCATTTTGTTCTGTAATTGGCACATACGGGCCAGCATTCTGACCTGAACAATAGACAATAAAAGCAGCCTGAACATGATGTCTAAGGGTCACTGTAGTTTAAAAGGTAGCTGCGTTAAAAGTGAACAATCCATGTTGATTGAAACTCGTTCAGTCACTATCAAAATGTGACGAATGAGGCTTCAAAAGGCTGTCAGATTTAGTGATGAAATTATATAAAAAAAATAGGGTTAAGAAGATAGCAGAAAATGATGTAGCTGAGAAACGTACGTCATCAGCGGCTGCTTGTGTCAAACCCTGAAGTCGGGCTTGCAGTCCCTCATGTTGCGCCAGAAGCTGTTGCCGGAGAGCCAAAGCATCCACGGTTCTTTGTGGTAACTGCACGAAACCAGTTCTCTAAAGTTTAAACCCGACCTCTACCAGAAATTAAGCTGGAACTGAGAACAACAGACTTCTTGTAGCATTTGTTGACCCCTTAAGGACCGAGAATTCATGGTTTTAAAATGACCAATTCGATTGATCATATTGCGAAACACATAATCAAGACAGGGCTACATTTCATATCACCAGAATCAATGAATAACATTGCATGTGTTGGTCCAACAATAAATTAAAAGTGCTAAAAAAATCATGAAGCCCAATTTGAGCCTCTTGGTCCTTCAGAGATTAAGGTCTGAAAAGTACTCCCTCTGTCCAGAAATAACTGTCCTAGTTTTTAACTTAACGCCGTCTCAGTACTTGAAAAATGGTCTATCGTTAATAGTAGTATGTAGTTTTTGTGTCACTCTCATTGTCCGCACTGTTTGAAGTGGATAGGGCTCACGTTTGAAGTATAAAACATAGGACAGCTATTGCAAAAAAAAAAGCCAAAACTAGGACAATTATTTCCGGACAGAGAGTATGTTTAAGGAACTAGTGTATTACTTGACCCCTAAGCGTCTAAACGCCCAATTTGGCCATCTGCATCACTGAACTTTGCAACGGTGGCATTTTCTCATTTTCCCTCGGTTTTCTGATTGCAATACATCATTTTAAAGCTCTTGTTCTACACTACGAGATCGACAGTGTTGATCGTGTCAAACTGAAGTCATTTTCACACAAACAGATGATTTGCAGCAGGGGGTCCAATTTTCCTACACTACAGAAAATACACAGTGGACGCTTAGGGGTTTAATCATAACAAAATCTTCAAACAGTAGAGCATCTAGACTGTCATTTCCACCTTGATTCATCAAACACGCCAAGGTGTGGAATTTATGCAATTTGAGCAGGGAAAAAGCACCTGATTGAGGCGAGGCAGAACAAACGCATTGGTAGCACTTGCTACAGCAAAAGCTGAGGCAACTCCAATAGCAATGGCTCGAGGAAGAGCAGGATCTATAAGAGCTGTGGCGGCATCGCTACTGGCAAAGAGAAGAGCCGCAGGTATGAACCAAGAAGCGTCAAATTTACTGCCAGATTTCGGTGGTGGCCGAGACAGAAAGGAAACACGGTCTGTGGCGTGGTTCGTGACAGCCATGGGTTCGCTGGGCCTCCACCCCGGCGTCCTGGCACTGCTTTTGAAGGGACCAATTATGCCGCGGCCTGCATTTGCAGGCGCTGCTGAAATCACCGTGACTCGCTCCCCTTCTTGAGCTGGAATATCCGCACTCTCGGTTGCACAACGATGTGTGCGAGCCAGGCCATCTGGAGCACGGACCTGAGGCACTCATGTCATTAAAAAATCAGCCGTTTTCTAAGTTCATTAGTCAGTTCAGTGAATCAATTTCCCTCTACTTATGTATCTATTTATTCATTTATTAGTGAGTCTGCTTACCACTATTGAATGCACAGCTGCAGGGACTGGCCGTTTCAGCAACTTCAAAACTCGTAAGCCTCGCTCAAACGCAGAAATGTTCATGCTGCCATATTATTGACAAAAGATAGTATCATTGAAAACTTGTGCCATAAGTAAGATCACAGAAACATCAACTTAGGCTTCTACAAAACGACTTCATCTTTCAAGATCTTCACTTGTATGCAACAACTCAACATGATCATCTCTTTTTAATTCACTCACAAAAAATTCCATTTTCTAGAATCCTTAAATAAAAGTGGAAAACGAATCGACAATATAAACCTTACTCACCTAATGGACTCCGATTCACAATCCACAACAGTGCCAGACATCAACTCATACTGGTACCGGCATTTTGCACATGGAGCAACCTGTCCAAAAAATACATATCCAATGGGGCCAAATTTTACGTTACCAGAATCAGTGAAGAGCATTGTATGTGTTGGTCAGTAAAAAAATATCATTGGGCAAAAGGAAGTCCCCATGTGACCTACTTAAAACCTAATCGGTGCTTCTTAGTCCTAGAATAACACAGTCACAGTTCCTGAATGAAGAAAACAGCGATACCTTCTTCACAACGAATTCGAGACTTTTTGTTGGAATTTACAAGCAAAGAACACGGTAGCCACGAAATTGTAGCCCCTAAAGGACCAAGGCTTCATGGTTTTTAAAATGAAAAATTCAATTGATCATATAGTGAAAATAATAGAATTTAGATGGGACCAAATATTATATCACTGGAATCAGTGAAGAACATTGTATGTCTTGTTCAAGAAAGAAAGAAATTTGAGCAAAAAGAAGTTCACATAAGACCTACTCAAAACTGCTAAAAACAACATGAGGCTGCCAAAGAGAAAGGATGGGAGGAACACCTGGACACCTTGTTGAGGTTGGACGACAGCCAGTGCCGTTCTGCAAGTTGGGCAGCTGACAACTTTACCGAAAGGAACCTGCAACCCCCGTCTAATCCCTGTGTTTGAGAATTTTACAAATTGCACACATTGCCTGTTGGGAAGAAAAAACCATTCATGAATCACAACAATAGAGAATGCACTGATAGTAGGTAAGAGTACCTCATCTCCAGCCGGAACTCCACGGCGTCGAACATCTGCCACTAATTCTATAGCATCTGCAACTCGCAATGAAGCTGCTAATCCTCGCACTAGCGTAGCATATGTATTCACATTCGGTTGCGCCCACCGCCATCCTTCAACATACGAAGAACCTTTCTCTGGCACGTTGAAATCATACATACCTTTATATGATTTCAATGAATAACTTGAATGTTATGATATGATCTACCTTCACAGGCTACAATACTCATAGACCCGCAAAATCTGCTGTTGCCTAAGAAATTTTGCAAGGGTTTATTGCTTACCATCTCGTTCAACGCGGCGTTGGATGACAGTCCCCCGCATGGCTTTCAATACAGAGAAAGCGAGGTCGGAGTTCCCTTGCGCAAGAGCATCCAAGATGAGCTTGGAGCACTCTTGGTTGCTCACCACGCCACCTGAGATTCCAGCTCGTTCAGCGATCATCGCCAACGCTGCTCCTGCGTCGCTCGCCATCGCCACTTGCCTCCAAAACCCTACTGCATCATTCCCTGTATCCTCCGCCCGCGGCGCTGAATTCCCCATCAGCTTCTCGGTTGCAGCCTCTGCCATGTTCCCCAGGCTCTCGATGTCCTCGCCAATCTCCCCATCGCTAGCTGCATTGTCCACCTGTTTGGTACCCGCCTCTTCAGCTGCCGCAAAAGAAGAAACCTCTCTTCTACCCAAATTCTGTACCCGATTCTGCTTCCTCTTTGGGGCATGAAGCTTACAGGATCGTGGTAGTGATATTCCTGACAGCTTTCTCTTTGGAGGTTGAAAGCGCCGGAGGTGTGCAGTGGAGAAGACCACACACGCCACACGGCCCGAGAAGCTCGCCATCCTCTCCCTCACGAGCTCGTCACAACATCCTGTGTCATTGAATCGAGTCGCTGACGATGCCGCAGCACACACAGACGGCCCTGACAGCACACTCACCATTTCGATCTCTTCATCACCACATCCTCCTCAAATATATCGCCATGCCCAGAAATCTAGCAGCGTCCGCAAGACAAGCTCGAATTCCTCTATTCCCCTGTTTTCAATAAACACACAGAGGTTCAATAGAGCGCTTGCTGTCAAGGTTCAATTTGGTGATGCAATTTGGGGTTTGCGAAAAGTACCGGAGGAGGAGGAAAGAGATTGGCTGCTGCTATATCCAACATCCGGAAATCTGAGTGGATGAGAAATGGCAATAGGTCATCCGAACCGCGCCCAAAGCTTCTTGAATGAACTGACCGTTCAGTTGTGGCGGCAAACAGGTGGTTTAGTTATGTCAGATCGATGCCTTTTGAAATCGAAGAGACAACGTTGAAGTGGCGACTTTCGAAGAGCAAATTTCTCGAGAGGATGAAGATGGCTTTTCTTTACACTTGGAGCAGGAGCTCTCCGATTCAGGTACTTTGCACAAATGCTTCATCATATTTACAGCAGTGTTGATTGAATGGATGTTTTCGAAGCAATGAGTAGTATATTCAAATGCGAACCTCTTGAATAGTTGAGTTGAAGATTTGCGTTCTATGCAAAGAACTGGAACCCTAGAAAAGAGCTCTTGTATTCCGTAAGTTGCGAAGGCTCATCATCTGTTATGCTAATCCTTGTTCGGAACCCTAATATGTGATGGTCAATTAGTGATCAGGAACCCTAATCTGTGCAGGAATGAAATTGATGCAATGCTGTGTGATTGGAACAGGTGGAAAGCATGGACGCTTCTTGCAACCCAGACTTGGATCACCTCGACAGAGGAAGAGAGCATGATCCATCAAGTGAGCATTAATTCTTCTTCACCCAACCCTGTTCGTTGATTGCATTTAAAATTGTGTGTTAATGGTGGGTTTCAGAAGCAAGCGGCAAGTTGGGAGTGAAACCTAACATTAAACTTGTTTCCCACCTCACCTCTCCCACTTAGGCAATGGCACTGTATTCAAGTTGTGCATCATGTGACTAGTTTTCGCATTCATCTCTATTCAGCATGCTAAGTTTCTGTGTACGCAAGTTCAACTACATTTTTTTTCAACTCCCATTCCCATTAATACCGTATCCATGTGAGGTAGGACATCATGGGGATGCAAGTAAAGGCCGCAAAGAAGAGCTTTGTCGATGGATTGGCTGGAGAATGAGACGATCTCAGCACAGAGCATAAGGTAATTGCAACACCAACACCCGCACAATGAGTTATCCTTTTAACTGCAAAATTTTGAAATGCACTTGAAGACTTCTGTGTCTTATTGAACTTGAAAATGCAGTTGAAGTAAAAAATTGGACGATAACTCTACTAATTTAGAGAATGTGACAGTGGTGTGAGATCAACTTTGAAGCCTGGTAACTTTTTCATATGGTATGCAAATAATGCATTCTCTGGAGCGTTAGAATGCTCTCAGGTGTGGAATGAAAGTATGTATCATATTGAAGTTAACCCCTAAGCGTCTAAAACGCCCAATATGGCCATCTGCATCGCTGAACTTTGCAACGGTGGCATTTTCTCATTTTACCTCTGTTTTCTGATTGCAATACACCATTTTAAAGCTCTTGTTCTATTCTACAGGATCAACAGTATCGATTGTGTCAAACTGAAGTCATTTTCACACAAACAGATGATTTGCAGCAGGGGGTCCAATTTTCCTACCCTACAGAAAACACACAGTGGATTAAAATGCAGCTGAAGTTAGATTTTTTTGGAGGATAACTCTACTGATTTAGAAAATGTGACAGTGGTGTGAGATCAACTTTGAAGCCTTGTAACTTTTGCATATGGTATGCAAATCATGCATTCTCTGGTGCGTTGGAATCCTCAGAGGTGTGGAATGAAAGCATGAGCAGTCGTTTGGTGGAGGTGTTAAATTTTTTGGAGGATAACTCTACTAATTTAGAGAGTGTGACAGTGGTGTGAGATAAAGTTTGAAGCCTGGTAACTTTTGCATACGGTAAGAAAATAACGCATGCTGTGGTGCGTTGGAATCCGCAGAGCATGAGCAGTCGTCTGGTGGAGGTGGGGAAGGATTTGACGGCGGGCACCATGGCCGGAATAGCGCAGTTGCTAGTGGGCCACCCGTTTGACACGGTGAAGGTGAAGCTGCAGTCGCAGATGGCGGAGATGAGTAACTGTAGCCAGCAGCAAGGAACCCCCCAGTACAGCGGCGCGTGGGATGCCGTGAAGAAGATCATGGCCAGCGAGGGGCTTGGGGGCTTGTACCGGGGGCTGAGCGCACCTTTGGCCGCTGTGGCGCTCTTCAACGCCGTGCTGTTCACGGCGCGAGGGCAGATGGAAGCCTTGCTCGGAGGCCACAACAGGAAGCAGGGGCTGCCTCTCAGTGTAAGACAGCAAATGGTGGCTGGGGTTGGTGCTGGCGTTGCCGTCTCCTTCGTTGCTTGTCCCACTGAGCTCATCAAGTGCCGGCTTCAAGCTCAGTCTAGCTCCATCACCACAGATTCAGCTCCACCTCCTCCACCGCCTCCAAGGTAGGACACTCTCAACTCTGCACACGTTTTGCTTTCACTCAGGTTTACCACCCTCTTTGTGCCATGTGAATCTTTGTGCCACACTTCAAGAGCCAAGTTCCATGGGTTTGAGAAGTTGTCCATGGAGGAGGGGAAAAGTGGAACTTTGTTTTTTTATCATACCTGACCATGAAGTTGTAAGGTGGTTACCCCATTACCAACTGGCTCCTTTCACCAACAGCTAGTGGCATTATCCACAATCAATGCTGCAATGATGTTGGTTGTAGCTTGAGTTACAGTTGGTAATGGGTTCTCTCTTGTTGGTTTTAGTATATGTAAGTGTGGTTATGGATTCGTTGTTGTTGGTTTAAGCATCTTTAGTGTGTGCAATACAAATCTTCTCTAAACAGAAAGAGGTGTACCTATATGACGTGAATGGGATGCGTCATACTTCAACTTTGAAAATTTATAACTAATTCATTCTTCATCCAAAAATTATGTTTCAATTTGTGTTGGAATCTATTTCTTCTTGCCTACCTCTAAAAAATAATAATACTAAATAATATCAATGCCTCATATCCGTATTTCTTATTCAGTTGGGAATGGGGTAACCACCTTACACGTTCCATGGACTTGCTTGAGGTGAAACATGAACAACATTGATTGGGTAGGGTAAAACACAAGGTTTTTTCTTTGCACTGTACCAGTGCTCCATGCATGCAATGGAGAGTGGTCCCTCCAGATTTAGACCATTGTGACTGTGCCACAACATTGGAGTCTAGCACCATGGTGCCAGAAAAAAAAAAAAACCCTGGTAAAACATGAACAAATTTGGTTGGTTAGGGAGAAGTTGCCATGAAGTCTTGGGCTTGAGAACCCTCCATACTTCATGACAACTTCTCCACTGCTTTTTTCTCAAAAGCTCACTTGAAATTATGTGAGACTTGGTCCCCGAAGTTCCTAACAACTTGTCTTTTAGTGAGATACTGCACCCATGTAACTTGGCTCTTACTCGGGTAAACAACCCTCTTTGTGCCATGTGACTATTTGTGTCACTTTTTTGGTCACTCCCCATCAGTTTCTTATATGTAAAATTTTGATATGTACACTACTAGTACACAATAAGGGTGACAAGCGACTCAAGGTAAAATGACTAACTTCTATATATAATTGCAATTCAATGAGGAATAACTAGCAAGCATTGTCGGTAGGCATTTACTTGATAGACGCACAAGTTGGCTGATTGCAACCCTGGTACTTGGTACTTCAGACCTGAAAGGTCTGGGAATCGATTCCTCATTGAATTGTAATTAATGAGGGATCGATCCCAGACCTTTTGGGTTTGAAGTACAAAGTGCTCAGGCTACAATTGTCATTCCTCATTAATTGTCAAATAATTTTCATTCCTCATTAGATTGATGAGCTATTGCAAACTATCACTAATGACTCAATTCTTCATTCAATCAAGTTATTACAATTAACGCATTATATTTTGTAGTGATAGCTCAGTCAATCTAAGGTGAAAATTATTTGACAATTTGTTTTCCATGTTATTTCCTCGATTGCAATATATTTCCAGTAAGTTTAAGGCATCAAGATGCCAACAACATGACAACGTCAAGCTAAAACGACTCAAGCTAGTGTATCTACTCTTCTTAATTGCACATCATGATTTCACAATCCATGCATGGTGACTTGTGAGTGGCTTCCTTACTATTTTAAGAGTCTAATTGAGTGAATTTGGTGGGAAACTACATGGTATGCCCTATAATTTTTGGATGACTTTCAGAGTGCAATTCAGAGTTGTTGGTGGAAATGCTCTTACATGTAAAATTTTGATATGTACACTACTAGTACAATGTGGCATAAATAGGGTATATACAAATATTATGTATATACATAATATTCTTGAATTGCCATGGCTTGCTCCCTTTCTTACAGTAAGGAATGATGCCTCTACAATAGCACTCAACACCTTCAATTTAAACGAACAGTAGAAAAGGGATTTGGCTACATGTAGCTTAACCCCTAAACGTACCGACCCTTTGATCAAAAGTAGATGCTAGTTTCAGAAATAGATATTAGCATGGCTTAGATGTACATGAGAGGACCATTACAAGCATAAAATCTATCCAACAAATTTAACATACTTGTAGTTGGAGGCCTCTCCAATATTATCAATAGCTCCCCATCACAAGATTTATTGTAATTGGTAGAGAATTCAATAAACTTTCAAAGGTGACTTGGATGAAAATCATTAGAGGTTGTATTAGAAAGTTGCAAGGCTTTCAATTTGTTCGTGATCCAATTTCTGGACGCTGGGACATTTAGGGGTTAAGAATGCTATGGATTATATAGTGGTCAAGATGCAGAGCATTGAGAGGGATCAACCACTTTCAAAGGAAATTTCACTCTCGTAGATGCTAGAAAAGGTAGATTTAGTGTAGTAAATTAACTTTTATGAATTTAGTTGCTATGGTGTGTTGCAGACGGCCTTTGTACCAATGAAGTTGTAAGTACTCTTTGAGTGGACCTCTATGTTAGATTGATCAAATATTTGTTGGTAATTGAAAAGGGATTCCAATCTACCTCAATATATATTAATCCCTAAAGGTTTTTGTTGTATTTTCGACTACTGAGCAATTTGTATACCTTCAGAGAAATAAACAACGAAAAAGTTGATTTCGTTGATGAATTTTTTTCTGAATTTTTTTCTTTGATTTTTTTGCAATCTTTTCAAATATTTGTGTAATTATTGAAAATAAGAGTACATGAAAACATACATGTCTTTCTAGTGGCAAAAACTTTTAGGGGTTAAGGTATGTGGATTCATAGTCACTTATAGCAACTAAGCATAGTTACTATTATTAAATATAAATTAGTTTGTTGAACCTTTTTGGCAAGTGAAAGAGGATTCCAATGCACTGTAACATGCATTGTTTGGTTACCTTATTAATAAATTATGAGTTTTTAAAGTGTTAGAACATAGATGTGTCATATATCAACTCTGGTGTTCAGATGGTGTACATCTTCATAATAAACATCTTCATTGTAAATAAGAATCTGTAATTTTTTATGCACGTACTTTGTGAGTTTCAAAGTAGCCACTTTTATAGTTGGAGGGTTTCATTATTGAACAAAGCATGCACTCAATGACTCTTTCCAACAATAGAAATTGTTATTCACCTCAAAGAAGTGGATAATAGTTTCCATTGTTGGAAATTCATCTTCATGTTTTGTAATTAGAGCATTGTTATAAGCTATACTAGTACTCTAAGGTATCCAAGGTTGAATGCGTTGGAGTACCAACATACTTTGTGATTTTGGATTAGCGATTTATTTTCATCTAATTAGAAAATTGAAAAAATCAAAGTATCCACCACTTGTGCCCCTCCGATTCCAACATTAATCCCTAAATGTCAGGCCTATGACCATGGAATCTTGCTTTACTTGTCACATTCAATTTTGGCACTATAAATAAGATAAGAACTCAACTTTATATTTTTAGTAGATGAAGCCATGTGTTTACTACAAATCATGAACTTTTCATAAATTTTGGTGAAATTTTGAAATTACTATGATTTCTTGAAGTGATTGTCAAGAAAATTCATATCAATTACAAAATGTATTCAAAACTTTTGATTTTTTTACCCAAGGTATAAATTACAATGAAGAATAGTACAATAAATGAAAATCATCCGTGTATCTAAATTTAGAATAATTCCTACACCCATGGTAATACTCATCGAGCTTATAACTCAAATAAAATACTCAATTTTTAGAGTTTTCCAAAAATTCAAAATGGAGTAGAAACTAGACTTGGTAAGTTTCATTTTGTTGAATTTTGCAATAGAACTCATTTTCATGGCCTAAATTTAGTTTAGGCAAGAAAAAATAGAAAAATCCAAAATACATTGCATAGTGAACCGTTTTTACTACTCTTTTTGTAGTTGGGACTCTATGTCAAATCCAAAATAGCTTAAATGACCTTAATTTAACTTGAAGAGGTGGCATGACCAACAAAGAGCTTTCATGAAAAGACTTGGATGAAAAATCCTACATCTACTCTGTGATACTTCAGTTCACTTTGGATAAGTTACATCCATCTGCTAATATATGGTTGCAACAACATTTAACCCTGAAGTGCTATGAAACCCATTAGTATTTGGATACTAGAGTTATTTTTAAATTCATGCATTTGAATCTTTTTAGTCAAAAAAAAGGACAAAGCAATTTGATCATATTTAGTAATCAAAATGGGGTTGAGACATATGACTTTGGATTTTACAAATAAGTATACTATATGCAAAGGTTACAAGGGTTCAAATTTTCTTAGAATAAATGATCTAAAACCATATACAAGATATGATGTTTAAGTAGTATGCATTCTCATAATTAGTATGCACTCTAGGATTGTCATGTCTAACACTTTTTTTCCAACTTGACGTCATATGAGACATCGACTATTTAGTAATTAGACGAATGTCAAATATGTTAAAAAAAACTTGAATGAAATATTCAAGAATACCATACATGCATAGCAACTTCGACACCTTATTGCTGAATATTTAATTAATTTCTTTAAATAGATTTCAGCAAATGAATATTCTCTGAAATCCATTTTTCCCCTTAAAAATTTTCTTCGCAAAAAATTCCCCAAATTTTTGACATCTATTTTTAGAATTATTTTCCACCGAAGTTGCTATGTAGATACAATATTTTAAGAATATGCTTGTTTGATAAATGAGGAGGTCTGTTGGAAGTCTTCAACTTTGTGTTCGACACAATGTCTAGTGGTTGAGTAAGACAACCCTGACATAAGATTTTTTGGGTGTTGAAATGGCAGGACGCTGTTGGAATTGGATTCTCCTACCGATATCGTAGAGGAAGAGAACAAACCGGCACGAGAGCGTGAGGAAGACACTACTACTACAACTATAATTGCAGAGGCCATGTTGAACCCTAATTCTACTACTACTTCAAACATTGAGACGACGACGACGCTCTCCGCAGGGGCGCAAGGAGACTGTATTGGATTGAGGACCTTGGTGGTCCACCAGGGTGAGACTGCTGCTGCTGCTGTGGATCTGGAAGCGGCTCCTGCAACTGTAACCCATTCATTTCCACCAGCTCCCAAGTATTCTGGCTCCCTGGATGTGGCTGTGCAGGTACACAGTTTCCTCATTCTCTCAAGAGGTATGTATGGTCTCAGGGAGTGCACTATTCAATAAAGCCAGGAATCACGTGCGTGCATCCCCCTTATTAAAACACCCATGTATACATTTTTCTTTTGGCTAAAATTAAGCAATATATGTACAAATCTCACAGCCTCAAAATACATTTCTTTATGTACACAAGGGCTAAAAATGAGGAATTTAACTCCAAGCCCCATGTATATCTACTTTCCGCTCGATTGAAATATGTCTCCCTTACATACATTTTGTACATGCTTGTTCTAAATAATACCCTTGTTGTGCACGCACGTGTATAATTACAGTACTTGAAGAGTGCACTCCCTGGGTGTATGGTA
This sequence comes from Pohlia nutans, assembly GCA_022496805.1. Lineage (NCBI taxonomy): Eukaryota > Viridiplantae > Streptophyta > Bryopsida > Bryales > Mniaceae > Pohlia > Pohlia nutans. The sequence continues at coordinate 8,869,791 of CM040092.1, read as the reverse complement.
GACATGCCAATGGCCACACAGTTCCAATGACCGCACAGTTCTAATCATAGTAGACATGCCAATGACCACACAGTTTCACCGCACAATTCCAACAGAAATGTAAGGTATCGTCGTGTGGTGAAGGGCTCCAAGTAAATTTCCATTAAAAATCATACCCAATGTGTTTGACGTGCAATAAAAGTTATTGTACAAAACAATTTTTGAGTGTGATTTTTTCAAGGTGAATCCCAACTTGACATACCACAATCTTTCAAAATTTGAGATAGTGTAAGTTTCTGCATTCTCGTGGGGAAGGATTTGAGTATTGCTTGTGCGGTATTAGCATGTCTACTATAGTTCTCATGTCACTCTCACTGCCATTTTCACTTTGATGTGAGATCTTGCACAAACATAAGGTAGAAATGCCCTTAGACTGTCCTTCCCATTTTAGCTCGTGTGCTTGAAAAATTTGGAAAATTGAACTAGGACTACTTTTGACTACCGTACCTTCCAAGCAGCTTCGTCTTTAATTAATTCAAAAAAGTCAAGACGAATTTTTTTGGAAAATATGAGTAGGTTTTGCCGAATACCATAGTAATTGTTTTTTGGAATAGTCGAAATGTTGAAATATTACCATTTTTCCCATTTTTAAACATTATTCAGAGTAGGAGAGTGTGAGATGTAGGGGAAGAAAGAGCTGACCTTGTAATCAAGTTCATTCCAAGTCACTCCCAAATGATATGGGATATGAACTTGCAAGCTCATGTGAATTCTCACCACACCATATTTTCAGTAGACTTTGATGCACAATTGAGCATACCAAATGATCTTATTTTGAAATGTTTTCAACTAAGAAAAGTGAGAAGGACAAGTTGTCTATCACCTCCAAAAAGAATTTTGTGATTTGAAGTTTTTATGCATGATATATAGACAAAATTCAGTAAGGCTATGAAAAACATGCATGAGTTGAATGAGAAGAACATGTGTTGTGATCAGACTTTTGAGGCTCAATTGTGCATAGTAGACTATCTTATTTTGAGAATTCTTCAACTAAGATTAGTTGCATTTTCACGTAATCTTTCACTTCCAAAAAGAATTTCGTGATTTGATGTATTTTTGCTCAAGTTATTCACATTTTTGTAAAGGAGTTTAACCGGTGATTAAGAAGAACAAGAAGTGAGAGTTCTACATATCCCACATTCATTGTTGGCACTAGTGTCCTGAATTTTGTATAAAGCACAAGACTATACAACACTCAATCATTACCTAACAAGTGAAGTAATCCATATTGTGGTACTAACTTGCAAGGCCCATTTGGATGAATGATGAAAATACAATATCATGTTTTTTCAAGAAAACGAATTTAACTAATCTATAAAAATAGCAAACGAACATGACTTTTTGAAAAATATTAAATATTCGTTTGAAGCATGACGAAGCTGCTTGGAAGGTACGGTAATAGACATATAAGATTTATGAATAATATCGTAGTCTATCGCAGAAAGTAATTATTTTACCCCATATTCTATCAAGATCAGAAATTATAGGAAGTTTGTGTCTAGAATCTCAGAAATTACACCATGAATGTGACAAAGTAAGGGCAATTAGGGTGTTAAGTAAGATTCAACATTTCCCCTCAACCGTTGTAAGCTGCAACGGACGTATGATTTGCAATGGTTTTTTCTGTAGCAATGTCAAAAAACTTCCAAAATTACTCATAAAGAATGTCGACGTTTTTCAAAACTTTCCTATAGATCCAACTAAAATTCCGGACATGTTAAAATAATTGTTAGGCATTTTTTTTGTCTATGGCTAGAGGTAGACTATGGTAGTGAAAAAAAAAATTAAAAATTAAAAATAATAAAATGTAATTTATATGAATTTTGAAAGTGAAAAGGTTTTGGAAAAGATCCTAGGCATACTCCACTTGTGACATATACATGCCTAGGTGGTGTTTTATTTAACATTAAAAGTAACATGAATTGCATCCTAGAAGCCCCAATTCCACCTACTTGTAGAAGCCTTAATGATGGTAAAAGGTACTTCCACCTTAACCCTTAAAGGACCAATGACTCATAGTTTTAAAATAACAAATTCAATCGATCGTACTAGGGAATGGCTTGATATGGGTACCACTTTCACGTGTCTCACATAGTGTGACTTATGTCTAACTCATTTTATGTGTACTAGAAATTCCGTCTTTAACATCATATATATAGTTGTAGCCATGGTGCCTATGACAACCTTTAATTTTTGTAATTTTCCAATGTTTTTCTCTTACCAAAAAGATATTTCTCAAAAATCACACTATTTTTGGAGGGGGTACCTATATCAGGTCATCACCCTATTGTGAAAAAGATAATTCAAATAGGACCAGATTTTATATCACTGGAATCAGTGAAGAATATTTTACGAGTTGATCAACAGACAAATAAATTTGAATAAAAGAAAGTCTACATAGGACCTATTCAAAACTTCTTTAAAAAACACGAGGCCCAATTTGGGCTTCTTAGTCCTTTAAGGGTTAATGAGTTGTGTTTTGTCGCCTCCGACTGTGCAGATATTCCAAAGGGAAGGAGGTTTGTTAGGGTTTTTCAAGGGCTTGTCGCCCACATTTTTGCGAGAGGTATTTGGGAACGCGGCGTACTTCGGGTCGTATCAAGGTACCAAGCAGTTGTTGTCGAAGGGAGGCACCGGGGAGGATCTGAGCACGGGGCTACTGCTGGTTGCGGGCGGCGTGGCCGGCGCCATGTTTTGGGTGTGTGTGTATCCAGCGGATGTCATCAAGAGCATGATCCAGGTCGATGACTATCTTCCTCTTTTAACAAATATAAATTTTATACTCCCTCTGTCCCACAAAAAGTCCATGATATCGACGTAAATTTTGTCCCAAAATAAACTAGGATTTCCAACTGTACTCATTCACCGCCAGCAATTAAGCTTTGCACGCACTTGACAATTGCATTGTAGACAATCTAGTAGCTTAATCCATGGATTTTGATCATGTTGATCATGGATTATTGTCATGGATTTTGATCATGTATACACTTTATAGCAATCAAAACACTCCCTATGTACTCACTTAATTCATGGATTCGCAGCACAATCAACATACTACCTATGTAATCATGGGATTAAGCTTAATCCATGTATTACAATGGGAACAACACTTAATTCATGCGGTATCTTGGTCTTTTTGTGGGACATAGGGAGTAACATTCAATAGCCTTCATGCCCTCTACTTTTTCCTTCATGCGTGCACTCTGCTCATCACCTTGGGACTCCACCTGTCCAGTTAGCTACTGATGAAGTCCCGTTGGGTGTGGAATATGTTGCACCATCTACTATGGGGCTAAGCAGAGCCACTACATGCTACCGAATGTTATGTTGTGTTTTTTTTTTTTTTTTTAACAAATGAAAATTTTCCCATTGATGCAGGTTGATGACTATCGCAACCCCACTTACACTGGCGTGTTTGATGCGTTTCGCAAGGTGTTCAAGTCCCAAGGCATCTTAGGCTTTTACTGTGGCTTTGGGCCGGCCATGGCCAGAAGTGTGTTGGCCAATGCTGTCTGTTTCTCTGTTTACGAGCTTGTCCGCAAGGCTTTTAAGTAGACAATCGTTTTTTTTTTTTTTCTCTTTTCATGTAATATAATTTGAAAGGCATAACATTCAGTAGCCTTCATGCGCACTGCCTTTCCTTCATGCACTCTGCTCATCACCTTGAGCCTCCACTTGTCCACTTAGCTACTGATGAAGCACTGTTGGGTATGGAATATTTTACACCATCTACTGTAGAGTCAAGACAGGGACAGTGCATGCTACTGAATGTTATGGGAGATGCTAACATCAGTAAACATGAGGGGCATAATTCTCACATGAGAATGATGTTAGAACCATGGACATCGAAACATTGTGTATTGACATACAAAAATTTGATACACATTTGCCGCGCCCTATCATTCTTAATTCAGATCAAGGAACTAAGAATGCCATGGGTAACTGCTCAAGCGTTCATTTTTAGGACGATGTACACATTGCATCCACGTTTTCTCATCCATCATGCACTTTTTGCAGTGTAGATTTTTTTCTAAGTTTTTTATAGGAAGGTAGCTTCATGCAAACCATGTGTAATTTGATTAGAAAGGGGATGATTTGTGAAATTTTTATACCTCATTTCTTGTTGCAGTGATTCACCAAAAATTTCTAAGTTCTTAGTTCAAAATGAATCAAAAGTGCTCTTGAAAAAATCAACTCATAAAATTAAGCAACCAAAAAATCTCCAAAAACTACCACTACACTTAGAGTATTACATTTCAACCCATCACAAGAGTCTTACCTCCACAGATTGTCAATATCGTATTGAATTACAAAAGTAATATTGAATTTAAAGTTTTAAACTTTATACAAATATATTGGTGATAGCAATCACAAATCTAAAGATATGGATAGAATCTAACATTCATAATGTACAACTTTTATTCATACATCAAGTTCAAAATATCCCACTTAGTTGCATTTTATAATGCATTTTTGCAATTCTTCAAAATTGGAGATGGCTGTGGCGTGAGGAAATTACCGTCAGAAATTTAGATAACCATGAGAGAAAAAATATAGGATGACATTTATTCATGGTTTGATAAAAATTATATACTTTTTTGATATACAATGGCCTTAAAGAAATGTGAGGTAACACATTACGTATAATATAGGGCCCCTTGTAATACTCCAAATTATGTTTATAGTATTTCTAAAATAGTATTGTAGTAATTGGTAGGGAAAAAATATTTGCAAGATGAGTGAAGTTTGAGCAAAATCTAAGAACTAGATGAAAAATGTTCACAAATCCATCTAGAGAATGGATGAGCTTGTTGGATACAGGTTTTGAAGTGTACTTCCAAGGAACATTCTAAAGACTTTTGTGTAATTCTATGGTTTTCCTTCCCACGCAAGGCAAAAATTACGTCATCATGCATTAAAAATACAAAATTTGGTTGATTCCCACTATTGCGTGTGGCTTACGAGGGGGTAGGGTGCTACGTCCGAGGAAAATTCAAAAAATTATAAATAATGTGGGGTCTGAAATATTATAGAGATTTTAATTCATAATGACACATAGGGTGGCCAAAAATTGAAGAAAGTATAATTATTAAAAAAATATAGGATCCGCCAAAATGCATAAAATGAGGTAAATAGCCCCCAAAAGATATGTGTTGTACGCTCATATATCCCAAGAATACATAAAGTGACTTCCCCAATGGCTATAGACATTCAGTGGTTAAGTAGACAATCGTTTTTTTTTTTTTTTGTCTTTTCATGTAATATAATTTGAAAGGAGCTGCTAACACTTCTATTACTTTAGAAGATTCAAGATATCCAAGTTGCTCCAAAATGCATCTGGTTTAATTTTAGGTTTGGATTGGGTATGGTTTGTCTATTTCTATATCTATGAACTTTATAGCATAATAGAGCAATGGGAGCCAACACCCTTTTGCAATGGAACCACAGTCTAGTTACAATTAAAAACTAAGTTTACGTGGCAATGATACGATAGTCCCAAAACTCATGGAATACAAATGGCATTCCTTCATTACTCAAAAAAGTGGATCTAAGTGAAGATTCTCTTTCGATCCAAAATTCAAAAGGGTGCTCTATTGCATTGCTCTATTATGCTACGTTGTGTAGAAGGATCTTTGTTGATTCAAGTAAGAATCAAAGTATCCAAGATGCTCTGATTTTCTAACATCTTTTATTTTAGGGACATAAATTCTCTTTCAACTTAGTTCAAAAATGAAACTATTGGTATTTTCCTAAAAAATTGGGCTTCTCTTTATATAATTATATTTTGTTGACCCTGCCTTTCGGGTACAGTATTGTAAACAGAAAGTCACTGCCAACCACAATGTAGCTACATTGAAAAAAGTGGGCAGTCAACAATCATCACTATCCTAGAATAGGAGTATCAAAACCTTGATGAAACCAAAGTTGGGCGTGTATCTAATAAAAATAACTAAAAACAAACAAATCTTAATTTAGAGCTACAGTACACTGTAGAACACTGTTCAAGTTGTGTTCATTTCAAGCAGAAGATGCCATACACGCCCACCACTAGATGAAACCTTTATCCACAAGAAGTGATTGGAGAAAGCAATAAAAATGATTGGTGTGAACAATAATCTCGATTAAGTTCACTACCCTTCTCCTTGGACAAGTAAGGATATAATCCTTGAAATCACTAATCCATTATTTGGCAAGAAAGGTTTGATAACCTCTAAATGTTATGAGTTGAGAAGGAAACCAACTCACAAAATAAAAAATTTATAGAGAAAACAAAGCAAGTCCAAACATGCCTCTTAGCCTGTGTATTTTCATGAACTGACACTAGTAGAAAAGGTGGCACTGTCGACGGAGATGCCCACGCAAGTAGTGCCCAATTCCACGCATGCATAGTGATTTTGCTTGGGCATCTCCCTGGAGAGTGCCACCTTTTCTACTAGTGTGATGGGAGGAAAAAAGCATCAACTTCATCTTCGGGTAATACACAACATGCACAAGCAATCCGCTACAGAGTCTCCGGAAACGGTCGACCAATTCATTTGGATAATTCTACTTCATAAGATAAAAACGAATACTGTATTGGTAAAAGAATCAATGTTGATGAGGGCAATAGGGCACAAAAGAGTGGATAGAAACTAAAATCATATAGCTCGCTCTACCCAACCTGGAACAGTGATGGAGCCCCTCAAACCTAGTCGCCGTAAAAAGATGGCATATAAGACGTGGAGAAGGAAAACAAATGAGCCGCAGTTTACCACAAGCTGCATGCAACAAACACCACCAGAATATAAATTAGATAAAAACAAGCACATGTGTTCAAAAATAAATTTAAAAAAAAAAAAAAAAAAAAACCAGCAATGAGCCTGCAACGCAATGGAGGGAGTTGGGTTGAAAATTTTAGGTGCTTTTGGGTTGAAAATAGTTTCAACCAAGCTTTAGCGGTTAGTGGAGTCCACCCTTTTCAACAGTAGCATTGTAGAAGCTTTAACATTAAATACAATGTCTCACCACCCAATCTTTAACTAAAGCTGATGTGGACTTGCCATGATTCGGGTATCTGCTACAATGATTCGGGAATAATGGCCATGATTTGGGTATCTGCTACAGTGATTTGGGAATAGTGGTAAGGTGTTCCAGAAAGGGGCTAAAGAACCTTATGAGAGCCACACAGGGAGAGTACTTTCAATTCTTGAGAAAAATTCTCATCGGTGGTTCCCTTTCCCTCGGTTAAAAATTTACACTATTGCATCCGACGGTGCCTCCTCCATGTTCAACTCAACCCAATTCCAACCTAACCCCTACACGACCCTTGGTTGAGTTGAGTTTGGTTGAAAACACTCCACCCAAACTCTCTATGCGGCTCCCCTTAACAAGAGATGACAGAAAACGGTGACACTCATGATACTCCATGGAAATAATTGTCCTAGTTTTTGGCATTTTTATTTTTTTGCAATATTTGTCCTTTGTTTTATACTTCAAACATGAGCCTTGTCCACTTCAAACGAGGTGGACAATATGAGTGACACAAAAGCTACATAAGGTGAGTGGGCCAATAACCGACGCCAACCATAAATGGACTCCTATAATTACTTCATCAATGACACTTCACTGTGCCAAAAACCAACAATCACTAAAATAGTTATGACTTTGAAGCACTACTTGGACTCACTTCATTTGTGGGAACTATATTTATTCTAAGTATCTTTTGATCCTTCAAGACATATTCACTGTCAATTTCAGCCCAAGTCGACTGTCACAGAAGGGCAACCTAGACCTTGGACTTTGAAAATTCATAACTTATTCAATATAAGTCCAAAAATCATGATTCAACTTGGGGTAGATTTAGAATCAATTTGCTAATCCATTCAAACTATCACATTGCACCTTAGATTACTATAAATAGGCGCAGTGCTTAAAGTGTCGGCTTATGACATGTCCACCTTACTACTATTAAAGATAGACCCTTTTTTGAAAACCTTCATCGACTATTACGTTTCATGAGCAGAGGGAAATACTCACCAAGGAGGCAAAGACAACATAAATCACGGGCATTGTTGGCACTAGGTTGATCCCTAATGCTGCTAACATGTAAGATAATGATGCATGAGCATTCATGGTTATCTGCACAACAACCAAGTTTCATGGACAGGAAAACCACATGGTTTTCCATCAGAAAATAATTATTCTATTTTATTCAAATAATTCTCACAATTTAACAATGATAATTCATGTAGGATGACAGATGCAAAATCTTTATAAATAAAACTCCAGAACAAAGACCCTGAATATGAGTTTAAAAAAGCATATTCAAACGGCATATAATCCCAAGAATGATCCCAAAAACTCACCAGAGCTAGAAGATTGTCTCTCAATAGCCATGAACTCAGCAGTACAAATCCCAATGCTCCCAGACATCTAACCTGAAAAACCAGGAAATGCTTGGCCACACGTAAGTCCATGAACAGCAATAATAGATTCTGTTTGCAGTTGTGAAGCCCAGTTTTAACCATGTTCATATCAAAGCATGGATCTCAAAGATTGAGTAGGTTTCTTAATTGGCCAGATTACAAGGTAACGTTCGTTGAGCAAAGAGAAAGAAGTTTTACCACTGTACAGGCTGCTATGGAGAGACCCCAATTTAGGTTCCATCTGCAAAGGGAAAAAACCCATATCTGTTTAGTTTACCTGTGTCCAAAAACGTCGATAACAATCAACTCCTCTCTTGGCTCTCGTGGCTTAACCCCTAAAGGACCAAGAAGGTCTCATGTTTTTTTAGTAGTTTTGAATAGGTTGTACGGGGACTTTCCTTTGATCAAATTTATTTCTTTTTTAACCAACACATGCAATGTTTTTCACTGATTCCAGTGATATAAAGTTTGGTCCCATCCGAATTATATTTTTCACAATATGATCAATTGAACTTGTCATTTTTAAACCATGAATTCTTGGTCCTTTAGGGGTTAAGTAGCTGAGGGTTATGAATGACTTACTTCCAGAAGGCTCCCATAGCTAGCCCCACAAAGCCATGCATCAACTGCAATTCATCAAGTGTCACTAGATGAGTTCCCAGAAACTCAGGAAAACGGTGAAAATCACACTCTAAAATCGTACATGAGAATTCACAAAAAATATCACATAAACCTTCGCATCAACTGGCTCTAGATCGTCAAGCAACGAGCAGATAGCAGACCAGGTAAGAAGCAGCCTTCAGAGGCCCCGAAAGTATAAGCAGTAGCATAGCCGTTGCCACCTAGAGAAAGCCAAAACAAACAAGAGCGTCACGTCTTAGTTGCTCAAAAGACACAAGTACCACAAAAACTTGAACAGAATTGCTTTTCTCATACACAAGCCAGAAATTTGAAAGGGATCCAAACAAGGTGATATGCTTAGGTTTAGAGTCATCATCATACCATAGTCTTTCTGCCTGCAGCAGCCCCCCAACGCATAGAAGATATGACCACCGGTAAAGGGAAGAAACATCCAAAATAAGCCTGCCATCCGACTTCCCCTGTTAGTTTAGCCCCAAAAGGACCAAGGATTCATGGTTTTAAAATGACAACTTCAATTGATCATATTGCAAAAAAAAAGCCAAAAACTAGGACAATTATTTCCGGACAAAGGGAGTACCTCAATTCGAAGAAGATTGCTAAGGAAGTAAGCAAGGCCTGCAGTGGCTGCCAGCATGGCGCATTCTACCAATCGCACAGTATTTCGCAGCTCACTGCCATCACCTGTCAATATGGAACCATCCTCCACTCGTTCATCTGCTTTGGAATCATCTGAAGTAGTACCAGCTGGTGAACCCGAATCTATCACTGATTTACAACAGAAGACTGCTCCCTCTCCTGGAAGAATTTCTCTCCTTTTCAGGAATACAAACCTAGGTCTAAGAGTCGTGCCGGTTATAGCTATTTGTTGAGTCGAATAATTTGGAAGAACAACCCCTGGCTGTACAGACAAAATAAATGCCAATCTATCAGTACCTGCATCTATCAAAATGCTCTTCATTTGTGAGCACATAAGACATATAAGAGCCTGGTTGATAAAATGTCAGCCTCCCAGACCCAATTTAGCGAAGTCGTGGTCACAACATGGAGCCTCTAAACCCAAATAGAGTATTTCAACAACAAACAGAGGAGTAAATGAAGATTTACTTGAATTTTCTTCTGCAAAGTTGCATCAATAATAGTTGAATCGAAGTTACTCCTGCTCCTTAGGGCTCCCGCTCTAGCTGAACTTTTAGACCTCAATGAGTTCCTTATCCTTATTTGACTATGCCCTAGCTGCCTTATTTGCTGAACGTTCCCTTGCAGACCTGTACAGCAGGTAAATATTTAAACACGTCAAACTGTGGACCTTAAGTCCTTGCTGCTATTTATTGATGCAAGGATACTTAGACCAGAAATAAATCATTCAGGAAGCTTCAAGGAAGGTCACAAAATGTACCAATAGAGGAAGATATCATACCCTACACTTTTGATCGATAGAAATGTTTCTATAATTTACTATTAGCTTCCAAAGTGGACTTTCTATTTATTTTTTTAGCTTGGGTACTTGGGGGTTCAAAAGCAATGTGAAGCAACTATACTTCTTAAACCCCCGGCATTCAAAACCTTCATGGCAAAGGCCAGATTGTCGATAAAATCCTCCAAGAAGATTATTCAGGAAAGAAGGAATTCATACAAAGCATTTGGATTCTGTATACCAAAACCATCTAAGAGTTTTCAATTTTACAGACAAGCAAGAACAAAAGTACTACATTGTAGTGTGCATTCATTCTGATACTCGGTGAGGAGAACCCTAAAGTCCGAAGCTATGTGTAAATTAAGTAGTAGTTTGTCTGTACACAAGACATATTCTACATAACTCGATGTCTGCATTATAACACATTTTGCCTCTCTCTTCATTAAATACCTCCACAAAAATACCGACGCTATACATTCAGGAGGACACCGAGGATTCATGGATTTAAAAAGAGCAACTCGATTGATCATATTGTGACAGATGGGGACATATTTTATATTAACAGAATCAGTGAATAATATTGCATGTGTTGATCAGTAAGTAAATAAAATTAACAAAAGAAATTCCCCATATAACCTTGAGACCTATAGCTCGGTCCTTTAGGGTTTAAGCAGCAAAGAAGGTCATCATGCAATCGAATTAGGGTAAAATTTGACAGAAGGAGGCAATAGAAGATGCAAACCTGTGGAGGAGCATCCTTTAACAATTTCAGTTGACTGCAAACTGTGGCCGTGAGGTTTGCAAAAAGCCATCTCCTCGCCAGGGCGACATGAAAGCCCGAGTACTTTCATAGTAGCCTCAATCAAGCAATCAAAAAAAACACTTTGCTTCAAAAAAATCCTTCAGATGATTCAACTCTTTTCAGCAACATTTTTCTCTGCACCACGACCAACAAAATGCACTAGCAGGGTATTAGGTCAAATAGCCAACGCTTCACGAATTAGGGTCGGTGAAGGTTGACAACGAAACTGCTTTCTCTACCTTGCCCTCCCCTACACATCCTCTCAATTGAATGAACTTACATGGGCAGCCAAATGGTTGTGAAGAAGCTCCGTGAAGAAGCTGGGGAATCTGTTACAGAGCACGAATGAGGAGGAGGAGGAGGAGGAGCAATAAGGTTGGAACCAGTGAATTTTCAGCTAAAAATAGCCCAATTGCTACAGTGTGAAGTGGCTGACTAATTTCAACAAAAGGAAATTAAGAAACTAGGGTTAAGCGATGCTACGCACAACCGTGAAAGAAACGAAAGTCATGACCTTCATATTTTTATTATTTATTCGAGCAGGGTCCCCAGGGCAGATATGGTCAAATTACAGTCAGATTGAATCACTCTTGTGAAACTGAAACACAAGAATCCTTCAAAATAAGGGTTTGAAATAAATTAAGCAGAGAGAATAAACACTGACATCCGAATTCAACTCTACATCAATGAAACGCTCGATGCACAGCGTGTTACAAAACCCTAATCGGCCCTTCCATTTTGCAAAAACCAAAAAAAGAAACGATTCACATTGAGTGCAATGTCGAGCGGAGGGTTAAAGTGCCAATTACTGCGACACTCGTCAGAGAAGTTCGGAGGTACGTTACACTCCTGAATTGCTCACCTTCAGTTCCAGCCTCGCAGATATGCAATACTATTTGCACGCCAGCGCTTGTGGTGCGAGAAGACTCCGCAAATACTCCCTCCGTTCCATCATAACATTCAGTAGCATGCACTGTTCTTGCCTTGGCTCTACAGTAGATGGTGTGGAATATTCCACACTCAACAGTACTTCACCAGTAGCTAAGTGGACAGGTGATGAGCAGAGTGGTTGAAGGAAAGGCAGTGGGCATGAAGGCTACTGAATGTTATGATACTCAATTACATCATCATTAAGCCCTAAACGTCCCAGGGTATCCCCACAATTGACAGTTTGAGAAAAATCATTATAAAATGCTCTTTAGAAGAATTGTTATACAAATGAAAGTTGTAGATATTGAATTTTAGGTTCCATCTGTACGGTTAGATTCACCAACGCCATCATTGATATTTTATTATAAAATTTCAAAGTTATAATTATAATTTCCTTCTAAATTTGATTACAAACAAAATATTGATATTTTTTTAGTGAAATTTGTTGGAATGGGTTTGAAATGAGATACTCTTGAAATGGTGATTTTTTGAAAATTTTGTGTTATTTCAATTTATGACCTCATTTTAGCAAGCTCACTTTTGAACTAAAGTCAATGCAATTTTGGCTTGGTCAACTGCTCGACATACTTCCACATTTGTATTCTAAAAAAAATATGTACGCTAGTAACACCAAATCCAACCGTTAGATAGGACAATAACTTCATAACGTATTTTCAAAAAATTGAATGAGTTTCATCCATGAAGTAATGTGAGTGTAGTGTGAGTTGGAATCTGTTCATCGTCCAGAAACTGGACGTTGGGACGTTTAGGGGTTAAGCCCTAAACGTTCTCACCCCTCTCCAAATTTGGCAGTTTTGGAAAGATGCATCATAAAATGCAACCAAGAAGGATGGTTTGAACTTAATGTTTGAATAAAAGTTGTCCATTAGAATTTTAGATTCTATCCATACGGTTATATTTGCGATTGTTGTCACCAATATTTTTGTATAAAATTTAAAACTTGAAATTCAAAAATATTTTGTAATACGATTACAAATAAGATGTTGACAATTTGTGGATGAAATTTGTTGTGGTTGATTGAAATGTAATACTCTAAGTATAGTGATTTTTAGAGATTTTTTGGTTGCTTAATTTTAGGAGTTGACTTTTTTAAAAGCACTTTTACATTAAAATCTTCGAAACTTTGGGTGAATCACTACAACATGAAATGAGTCATAAAAATTCCACAAATTGTCCCCTTTCTAATCGGATCACACATGCATGAAGCTCTCTTGCCATAGAATTTTGTTGTATTTCTTTTCCTTGCAAAAAGTGCATGATATAGAGAAAACGTGGATGAAATCTGTACATCGTCCAAAAAATGAATAGTTGTTCCTTTGGGGGTTAAGCCCTAAACTTTCTACCCCTACTAAAGTTTACAAGATTCTTTCCGATGCTTTTGGATACTCTTAGATACTCTTTTCTTCACATCTTAAGTAAATTTTCCTTGTTTGATTCTTACTAAAGGAGTCCCTCATACAATGCCAAATGTCCTCTCTCACCATAGTTCCAAGAAAAGTTACTAAATCTATAAAATTCAATCCAAGCAATAGGGGGTTTGGAACCTTATTATTATAAAATGTTTTGAATAGGTGATGCTTTTGAGAAAAAAATTGTCCCAAATTACTTGATGCAAATCATTTATTCAATTTGAAATTGTTGTTTTACAATTTCTAACAAAGAAAATCACAAGACAAGTGCACATGGAGTGTTTTTTGTCTGCAAAGTTTGTCTTTGTTCATATGTGATCACAAACAACATATGAGTTAGCTAAAATCAATACTAGCATATGTTTGTTGCATCAAAGAACACCTTGCAATGAACATCACCATGTTGCCACATACCATACATACTATCGAAACAATGATACTACTTCAATAATCAACTATTCTATAATAGAAATTTACTATATGTACAGCTTTTATAAAATCTTTCTAGTTTGCTTTATTTTTTATTTTTTTCAAAAGCATCATCTATTATAGGACGGAGGGTGTAGTACTTTTAGCCATTCAATTTTTGGATCTTTAGGGTGTAGAACTCCTCTGAAATGAAATGAAAAGAAAAAAAAAAAAAAAAAAAAAAAACCATCGTGTATAGTATGAAGAGCTAGGAGCTCAACTATCTTCTAAAAAAATGCACCATACTAAAATTGTGATTGTTTAGTGTCCGGGACACTATTTCTCAACACTAACACTTTGATTTTTTGGAGATGTAGTGTCCCTGTAAAAAATAAACTTTTCATTGTAAAATTTAAAATTATAAAATCTTCAAGTAAACCTTTTGGATGTAGTGTTCCAATGACAAATGGCAAATTTATAATAAACATGGCATGTCATCTCATATCACTCTCCTCATCTGAAAAGAACATGACCCTCTCAGTGGAAGTAGGAATAACGAGTAGCAAACTCCTATATACTGTAGGGATACTATTTCTATTCGCCTTTGAATGAATTAATTTTGGACACGATCACAATTTCAGTGTAATTTTGGACTTCAATCTTATTGTGTCAAGCAATGGCTTTACAAATTTAAGGGGCAGTTTACACTACGGACCAAGAACTCGTCCCATGCAGCTCTAAACTTTGTGATTGGCTCCATCAACTCGTCCCATGCAGCTCTAAACTTTGTGATTGGCTCCATCAACTCGTCCCGGGATGACTTGGGTTTACACTACAAGGAAAAATGAAAAGTGACCAAAGGAGTTGAGGTCCTCAAAAGGCCTAGAAATAGGCCTAGTGGATAATGTTGAAGGGTCCCCCGGATTTTGTGGTGAGAGAGGCAAAAAGGGTTCTCCCATTGCCGAACGAGGAGACCATGGGCTTGAAATGCCGTTTTATTATTTTTTTAAGTCCCGGTCCAAGTTCGGTTTACACTTAGTGAGAGGCCCAAGGGCTTTAAAAATTATATTTTTTTGAAGTGTGACCATGAAGTGTGACCATGGAATTAATCCATTTTCCTTGGTCACGGCTCTTGGTCCGTAGTGTAAACCGCCTCTCAATTTAGTTGGATATATCTTGCATTATTTCGACTTGAGATTAATCCATTGACTCTTTGAGAATACGTTTGGTGTGTGAGGATGGGGAACTTTAAGTTGAAGGACTTTTCAAATCTAGGTTTGTACTTCCAACATGCAAGGGTGCAGGTGTTATTACGGGTGTCAAATTTTGTTTGTAGTGGAAGACAAGTTTAGAATCCCATTCCAAAATTTAAACCGATTATTGATACTTTGAAAAAGAAGAATTGTGCAATGTCAAATTTAATAAAATAAATTGCAGAGTGCTTTCAAAGTTGGAATTGGAGACCTAATAGGAGCAAAAGTATTTCAAAATCCCATTTTTTCTAAATTTTCTAATTAAATGAAAACACATTTTTCACGATTGGAAGCATGAAGATCGTGGAGGCATGAAGATAAATCTCCAATCACAAAACATGAAGATGAGTTTTCAACGTTCAAAAATTGCCATCCATCTCCTTAAAGAGAGAGAGCAACAACCACAAGGTTACCTTAAAACGGAACAAACCCATCATGAGTCCCATTCAGTAATTTGAAAAGTTTCAATTTTTGTTATATGTACTCATAGCTTAAGAAAAAGGTAATTTAAGAAAAGAATTTTAATAGCATTCTCTGCGATAACCGAAATTAGAATAAAATGAAAGATTCTATTTTTCAATAAGCCTATCAATAACACCCAAGTTGTGGATCAAAGGATGAGAACCTCCAACGATTGATTCATTGAAGTGATGGAAGTAGCTACGCTAATGCTCAGTAATCACACAAACGCAAAAAAATATCAGGAAGTGGAACCTCCAACGATGGAAGTGGTTACTCTGATGCCCAGTAAGTTAATCACAGAAACGGAAAAAATATCAGTGGTAACTGAACTAACATGAGCAGGCCACAAACAGATGTGGAGGTGACGTTTGTACATAAAACAGAGGAAGATTTATTTTCCAGAAGTGGCAGAACATGAACAGCAGAATTGAACATAATATTAGCCTGAGACGGCTCTGCCAGGAGAGTCCCGGCTCGGTGCAAAAATGTCTGGAGACAAATCGAGACATAAAAAAGAATTGCCCAATCTACTCCTTGCCAAAATATGTGCTGTAATGAGCATTTGATTCCAGCTTCTTTGCATCCGGAAGCTTCCGAACAGCCTGAAGGAAACCACATACTATGTAAAAATCAAGCAAATGCGATGCACGAGCCTCTGTATTTTAAAGACGCAAGCTTTCTTTGTATTTAAAGACGCAATTTTTCTATTGTAAAACACTAATCTACAACATGGTTCACACATCAGAAAAGAATATTCCAGGCAGCTAACCAGTGTTGGTCTGGTATCGGAAGGGCCTCAAAAAAAATCCACGCTCAAGGACATTTGAAGTACATTTGATCATCTCAAGGACCTCAAACGGATATCTAGAATGTGCTTCTATCTAAGAGTTCACTGTAACTTGATGCCATACCAGACCAACACTGCAGCTAACCTGGTAGCAAGACAATATTTTAAACCCTTAAGCGTGCAAGGAGCCCTGTGGGGCCATGTTTGATCGTTTTTTAGTCAAACGCTGATTTTCACCTAGTTCCTAATTTCAAATGAAATTGGTCTCAACTAAGAATGTGTGTGAGTTGTGTTCTACTTTCTAGTTCAGTTTACGGTTCTTCAAAATTGTTAAAATTAAGTTTTTTACAGCACTTTAAAGCTCACAGCCCTAAAATTCCAGTATACACTGCAGAAAAAGTTTTTGAATCAAATTTCTTTTTATGTAAGCTCGAGAAGCATGCAACCTATACCTTGTTGTTCATCACTATCATTTACATTTTTTCTAAAAATTTCATACTATTTTAGGCATTTTTGTAATTACTATGGCTATTACAAGAGAAAAACTTTGAAAAATCTTATAAACTTCATTTTCATTTGAATAATTATGAAATAATCAGTGTAAATCGGTTTAAGGATATGTTATATGAAAAAAATACCAAAAAATATAATACATTTTAAAATGTGAGAAATTGATGAGGTTTGACCGCATAAATGTAGTGTGGACGCTTAAGGGTTAACTCCCCCACTAATTATGGCTTCCAGATATGCTTCAACTAACTCACCCAAACAAACCTTTTCAAGATTAACAATTCAATCAGACCCCCTAAACGAAGAAATAAGAGACGTACCTTCATGAAGTCCTCCTATACAACATAGTCACGATCCACTCGGATTGCAAACATGCCTGCTTCAGTACACACATTGCAAAGATCGGCTCTATTGAAGCCCTGAAATAATAGAAGTCAGCCACAAACAATTCCATTAAAAACATGCATATTAGTAATGTCCCAGATCGCTGAAAGTACAATATTCATCCAACCTAAGCATCTCACAAACAAATCTAATGAAACGTACATGTCACTGCTCGTTGACGACATAACATCGTAGAGTGTCATAGAACACTAACGGCATGGATCGTTATCATATTTTTGACTTTGCTCTTTCAAAATTACCAATAATGGCATACATGTTAAAGATACAAAGATTTGAAAACAGTGGAAAAACTCTACCTCGGCAAGTTCAAAAATAGCCTCGTAATCGATTCCCCATGCTTTGTAATACCAGATGCAGGAATCATCAAAATCTACCTCATTTGGTAGTGGAATTTTACTCTTTCAATCCAAACGACCTGGTCAGAGTAGAGCTCTGATTCAGCTCCATCAGAGTACGCTGGATTTCTCGATCGGCACTTGTGCCCTCGCTAAACCGACGACCCTCAATTGCATCAATCTCATCCATAAATATGATGCATGGCTGCAAAAACAGAAATTGACACATCAGCAAACCACAACAAAAACATGCGCATTAAAATGACAATGGACACCAAGACAAGCACAGTTCACGAGATCGTCTCATCTTAAAAAAATAAACCAAAGGTGGAGAGAATACTTGAGGGTCGCGAGCATAACTAAGCATCTCCCTAACGAGCCTAGCACTCTCCTATGTACTTGTCCACAATTGCACTAGAAACCACCTGCAAAAGAATAAAACCATAGATCAGACACAAAAGCGCCAGACCAACTGTTGCACACATCTATCCCAACCAAAATTTCACAATCCACACATTTACACAAATGTGTGGTAACAGTATTGCCTTCGAGAGGTCAGCTGAAAGCCACGCATATTTTATTAAATCCACTGTGACTGAACCTAGGTTCCTCTCACCTTTAAGAAACTAGCATCAATATTGCTGACAATTGCTCGTGCCAGAAGGGTTTTGCCAGTTCCAGGAGGTCCTGTAGGAGAACACATGTTACTATTAGTATACATTGATACATGACAATCATATTGCAAAAGTGATGACGGTTCAAAAATGGACACACATCAATGATTACTTTAATACCAACTCGCAAGAAGAGCTCAGGGTTCATAAGCAGGCAACTCAATGGACTCACAAAGCTCCCGAATTTGGTCACTTAGTCCTCCAACAGCTGAGTAGCTAATATTTCCAGGATCCTCGTGAAGCATATTGTACACTACAGGGTCAACCTAGACACGCGCATTATTGAAATATTAAGGTACAGATACGTACAACACAAAGAAACGTCACCAAGTGTACTACTAAGGTCATATCCTCCAAACCCTATACATCAACTTGAATACAATTCACAATTACTGTCACAACCAAAAAAATTAACTACTACTGATCAATCCCTCACATCAAGAACCGGGCTCTAAAGAAGCAAGACTACGGTCAATCTAAACGCAGGTCTAACAGATCAAGACACTCACATCGTTCGGAATCCAGTTGTCTCAAGACCTCGCCGATGATTTGACCGACGCTCTGATATCTAATACCAATTCATCCAATATCATCTCCTCTATCTCCATCCCAATCTCTCCAATTTCTACTGAGAAATCCACCCATTTATCACTCCGTTGAGTGAAGTCCTTGTGTAGAATGGCATACAGAGTGTCGTCATCCAAGGCGCATGTGTGAATTGTTTTAAACTCCTCCCAGATTTCTTCCACAAGTTTGGCTCCCATGGGCTTCTTCCGAAACGTTTGTGAACCCCATGGCTGAGGGTTGTAGTATAGGTGCAATTTCCTCTCCAAGATGTTGTTGACGCAGTCGAAGAGGAGGCGTCGATCCAGAGCTTGTTTGAGATATTCAGTTCGCTCTTCTCCTGAAAGATAAACATTCTGCTTACGAGCAGACTCTCTTAGCTCCAAGTGCTCTTCCAGTTGGTCAAAAAAGTCTGTATGCATTAATTGCCCGGATATGGGCCATTCTCTTGGGGCGGTAGATTCCTCTGTTACTCCAGAAGACACCATGATATGTCTCACATATGCCTTCTCGTCTTCTTTTGTAGTGAAAGATGACGGGACAGAATTCAGAGACGGAGCTGTAAAGAGGTCAGAGACATACGGCACCTGAATCTCTAGAGTAGGTTGGTTGAGAAATGAATTCTGATCATCGAGGTTAAGCGACCGAGCAACTTTATATATCAAGTCTTTCAAAGGATCGCCTGTCAGTGTTGCTATTTGACTTGGTGGAGTGGATGGATCCGTCGGCTGCCATATCGTAGACTTTACAGCTTCTTGGTCCTCTCCTGATTCTGATACAGAACAATCTGCATCACAGCAGCTGCCTGGTCAATGGAAGCAATTGTGGTCACAACTTTGAACGTCCTAGCAAATCGTAGCATCTAAAAATGATGCCAAACCGCAATGCCAGTGTCTAATTTACCACATTCAAGGGCAGATACATAATGATTATCAAGAAGTCTAACCTTGAAGGCTCACAGAACCAGCCTTCTCAGATGTAGGACTAGGCGTACATTCTCCCTCCAGAAAGTTGATGTTGTTTAGAACAGATATGGGACTTGGTTGCTCGATACCTTCAGCCAGCAGCTCATTACTATCTTCATAGCCCTTTCTCTTCAACAAAAAACCAGATGGGGATTCTTTTGAAAATTCCAGCGCATTTGATCCAAGCTGTAGAAATTATGGACACAACAAACATTAGAGCTGGAACCAGAGAATTAAACCCCAAGTCCCAAATTTAAAACAACAGAAGCCTAGGAGATGTAACAGCATACTATAAAAAGAGAAACAACGAATTCAGACGCAGCATTTGCGAGCTAGAACCAAACAATCAACATATTCTAAATAACTAGCAGGCAACGAGGAGAAATTCGACAACTAAGGTATGCCCCCTGACCTCTTCTATTGGAGGTTCCCGACTCATCGACACATCTGAGCTGGTTAGATCTGTGTAGAGCGCCGCATCACTATCCGTCTGAAGCTCAGAGTCTTCTAGTTTAGATTCATATCTTTCTTGGATATCGTAGAAACCATCCAGAGACTTTTCTGAACTATGTCTGCTATGTCTTTCTGAACTATGTCTGCTACTATTTGATCTGCGGCTTTCAAAAAGAGTATATGTTGGGGACATGACATTGATGGGTGATCCATTTCGTGACCTTTCCAGTGTGATCTCTAGGCTCTCACTACAAGAATCAGTCATAGATTCCAGAAATTCACAACAGGGATCCTCTAGATGGTTCTTCTCAAATGACTTATCAGTAAGTCCTACAGTATCTACATCGACGGACAATGCTGAATTGGATTGATCATTAGAAGCGCTTCTCACAGTCCTCAAATTAGGACCTCCTGCAGTATCTGATGCACCCTTAGCCTTGCTCCAAGGCTCTATTTCTGCAATCTTCTCGACATGGCCCGCAACCAATTTCGAGTCTAATCTGTTGCGACTGGATATCTTTGAAGCCTCTAGCTCGCTTCCTGTTTCTTTTAACATTTCCGGACTAGATTTGCCTTTCTTTGTTACCTGGGTGACACTTTTGATATCCTTCTTATCCATTGAAGGCTTCATGCGAGGCTTTGCATCGCCAGTTTGACTTACACTAGAGCCAAATGCACTTCGAGCTGGAGGACTCGACTTAGCAGACCTCTTCCCGGCAGGAGATAAAGATCTTGAGGACTTAGGACTCTCCCGCCGCTGAATATCTCCACCTTCGATTATGGCTTTTGCAGTGCGAGCAGCAATACGTTCCCTCCGCTGCCTCACAGAAATGGGAATCTCCTCCAAAGAGTCCTGCCCCTTTGAGTCCACTGATCTAGACCTCGGTCTTAGTTTATTGGAAACATTAGACGCCTCACTTCCAGAGGAGGTCCTGTAGAAAAAATAAAAAGATTACTCAATATAACCTCTCGAACCACCTGGTAATTTTCCCTGAGTATCACCGTCTAGAATGACCCAGAAAAAATCATCGATAACAATAGCAAATTATAAACCTCTGATGAGAAGCACTTCTGAGTGTAATCAGCAAATGCTATTTCTTGTCCAATTTCCTCTAAATAGGAGACTAGAAGTCAACCATCAAAACGATATCAAAGAACATTGCAACACCTTGACCAAAAACATGTGCCTCATATTGTCTAAGAAGAAACTTAGCAGTGACAGATAAAGAAATAACTTCGAAACTACAGGAATAAAACAGTACCTCAATGAAGATAACACAATCCCTTTCATAACGGTATTAGAAGCAGGAAGGCACCTGGTAGTCATAGAGACACTACTATCCTTCTCAAGGATAGCAGCGGCTGATGTCGAATATATTTTGGATGCATTTGCCTTACGTTCAATGACAGTCTCAAGTTCCTTCTCTAAAGCTGGTTCTAGAGAAGGTTTCGCAAGTCCGAGTTTTGAGGCGGATTTTGTGTTCAGAGGCTTCATCACGACTATCGAGGCCTCACCACTCCTGCCTCTTAAGGGTGACTTGTTACCATCAATTTTACAACCGCCTTCTGCTGAACTTTTGGCCTTTTGAGCAGATATGTACATGGGAATATCTTTGTAGTCTAGACCAAAAACGTCTTCCTTGGAGGAATCAACCCCGTAAGATGAACGATCCTTTTTGTCATCAAATAAAGATTTGGCGACAGCACCACTTGAACCCTGTCTTGGAAGATTGCGCTTCCACTCAGGGTCCATGTGGAGGGGGGGCTGTAAAAGACCTTTTAGATGCATGGCTTCTAAAATCTGCTTCAAAGTTTTGCGCTCCTGAATAGAGTTCTTAAGACCTAACTGCCGCAAACGCTGGTCCATGTCGCTATACAATAGTCCTTCACTGGAAGCTTTTTGCTCAACTGGATGTTTGAACAGTTGAGGCATACTCTCATTCATGAGGTGCCTTGGTGACACAGATAAATGCTTTGGAGAAGCAGGAGTATGTTGGCCCTTAAAATCAGGTGAGATAGGAGATCCGAATTGTAACCTAGGCGGAGTTGATACTGAAGCAGCCTGCTGCCGCCCAGAAGTATCCTTCCGTAGAGGAGTAACAACCTCATCAGTCCCGAAAACCTGATAAGAATCGTCATCATCTCGACAAGGCGATTCATCAGATTGCATATAGAAAGCCCCTCTTTGACGCGAGGGGGACTGTCTCATTGGAGACATTCCTGAAGAAGCACTCACCACATCAAAATTCGGCAGATCGTCAAGGCCCATCAGTTTAGCAACCACACTTGACGCCTTCCACCTAGAACCTTCCATATCCTTCTCCCAGGCTCCATCAAACGTTCTCTCAGGTGAAGCAGCCCATAAGTTGTCTCTCCTAAGCGAGTGGGGTGAAGATGCCTCCAAGGACCTCTGGACATAATGAGCAAACCGGTTGTATCCAGGACCCTGTCTATGTGTTTCTCTATCATCAATAGATCGACGAGGGGTACCTGGAGATTGACGCGAGGCGGGGGCTCCATCTACAGAGAGTCTTGATGGAATTGAACTACCATCAAATGAAGGACCAGGTGACTCTCTACCATCAACAGAAATCTGTTCCCCATCTCTCTGCGTTTTCCGCAAGTCCTTGAAATCTGTGGCATTAGGTGATCTTTTGAATCCAGGGTGAATGGGAGGATGCTCATTCTGAGGATCTTCAAGGCCAGAAAGTCTATACCTGTCAATGAGCACACGTTGGTCATCTCTTCTAGTTAATTGAGGGCCATCTTTCAGTTCTACAGTCAATCGGGGTGTAGAGCCCTCTCTACCTTCGAGCCATCTATTAGGACTTCCAGTGAACACGCTAAATTCTTTATACTCCTCATCCTCGCCCAGATCATCTTGTCCAGACAAATGTAGATTGTTCGAACCTTCGTTCTTCTCCGCTGGAAAATCTGACACTTTCTTTAGTTGCTCTGCTTCTTTCAAGTCAAATGAACTTCCCGGAGACTCCTGGTTGTTCAGCCTAGGTCCTCTCCTCTTAAAAGATCCTTTAATCATGCCCTTGAAATCTCTGGGTTTCTTATCCTCACTCCCTGAGGCCTTTCCATCAACCGACGATCTGGTTGATACTGTTGGATCAGAGCTTCTCCTCTGGAGTAAGCCGCTGAAGGGCTTTCCAGGGGGTTCATTTGAACCTGAATAGGGCACGTCCTTAGTAGACGATGCTGAATAATCATCAATTGGACCATCTTCCTTAAAGTAAAATGAAAGCTGCGGTTTTGGTCTAGAGTCTAAAGAAGTGCGGGGTGGCTGGAGCTTCACTTCCACTGTAGATTGGTTCCTATGGACGGTTGCCGGAGCTTTAGCTGCCATAACCTCACTGTTGTCGATGGATGATCTTCGAGGTTCTCGAGTAGCTTCCAACTTAGGTAGATGCTCTTGACCTGCCAAAGTGGCTCTTCTGTGCGCTGACTCATCTTGGAACTGCCATGCCAGACGAGACACCCAATCATTTCATTGGTAATGACTCAAGCTCATTCAAACAGGAAATCTCTTTGTAACATCACTTGAGAGAGCCCAAACACAAGAGGTCACCACATTCATGATGAATCACCTCAAACAATACAATATAATGCAGCAGCCTAGCGCTAGTCAGCGGACTTCTCAAGTCGTGTAGATTAAGTTCCATAAAAAAAGGTTCGTAAGAACCATACAATGTGATACGCGAAGTTAATGCAACTTGGATCGCGCTCAGCACCTGATAGAGCTTGCCCTGAAAAATATCATTCACAGATCAAAACCATTAACAAAGTTGACAATCCCCTGAAAAACTAAAACTGCAGCGATACAGACCATTTTCACACATCATACAAATTCAGAATCAAAATGTTGCAGATCGAAAGTCTGCCTCTTACCATGGTTAGCTGCAGTTGCTTTCTTCGGGACACTCTTAGTTCTGGTCAAAGCCCTGTATCGGTCAAAAATTTGAAACAGTCCTGTCATGTCAACTTCGCTCCAGATACATCAACCCAGAAGACACTTTGAATAGCGTTGAATTCGAGGCCGTTATGGAGTGCAAGCGGCACTACAAATTTAAGTTCCGGCTGCATTCTCGTCTGCCCCTATCCAACGTCACCCGCAGCAGAGAATCAAACATCCGCTCGGGCCTGCCATACAGGCTGATAATCAGATATCAAATGTGCTAGAGAAAGCAGAGTCACACTCAAACAAGCTCGCATCAGATTTGAATGACTGGTCGTGCTGGAAGGTTCGTATGATTTCGGCATAGCGGACATTCACAGCAAGAGGTCAAAGAAAGGTCAAAAACATATCCTGAATTCAGCGCTTTACGCCGATTAGCAGCTAAATTCTCCCAAAAGCAAGAAACTCACTGTAATAAGCTAGTAGCTAATTACTTCAATCTATCAGGAGTCAATCTGCTATTACATATTAGGTTGTTCTCCGCAACCAATGCTTATCTTAAGTATTACATAGATCCTTAGGAACTTCAAAGCTTAAACCCTGTCATAGAATTATATCGCGAAGACAGGCCTTGCGGTGGCTTGATTAGACCAATATCAAGAAAGACACTCGGAGTTTCCAAACACACCCTTATTCCTCTCTGTTAAAAAAGGGAGGATAAAGAAAGATATACAAGGAGTATAAAACTTCAAATTACTGGCAAACATGACAGGAAAACGGAAACAGCATCTGCTTCTCTTATTCCGATGAATTTCTAGAGTTTGAACTGTTTCACATCCACGACTCTCAAAACTCGAATACCAACAGTGGCAGTCGGAATCAAACCACTATGCAAGTATGTCAGAGATGGAAATCCAGCATTAGATTTGCTCCTCTACTCAATGCCTAAAAAATAACCAACCAGAAATTTAGCGAACAAAAACATAAACTACTTCCAGCTACTTTGTGGAAGCTTCGTCCGGGCAATGTGGAATAGAAACTATGCTGAAAAGTAACATGTTTCTCAGATTTCCATAGGGATTTTAAAAAGGGTGAAACAAACACAGGAACACTAACGTCTAAAGAAATTGACAAGTCTGCAATAATCGAGGACAAAAAAATGTGTGATCGCTAGTGTGAATTTCTCCTAACCTTCAGACTGATACGTACACCCCTAAAAGAAAATTGCTGGAGTAATACTGAGCCAGTCGGCATTCAGGGGTTGCTACAATCGCTTCGTCTGGTACTGTAGATATGAGATCAACCTCGTAGCAATCAAAGGATCGTTTATCAAGCTCACTTTCGCGACACACGACAACAGCGTGGGTATGAAAACGCCTGACAGGTTTTAAAGAACAGACCGTAGAGAAAGGAAGACCAAAGAGAAGAGCAGAGTGCAAGTCTAACTAATCGCCAAGCCGTAATTCTATTATCGAAGTCTACGATCCCTGTCTTTCACAAGAATTCTCAGAAAGCTCCGAGTACCTGTAATATATGCTGCCCGGATGGTCCCTTGTCAAAGCAACACACCGTAGACACACCAATAGCAGCCTGGACACCAAAACATTTAGACTCATTTATCAGCAACTCAAAGCTAACAACGCTGTAAAAACACATAAATAAATGACAGCATTAGCACTACCTTGCAGAGCGCCCAAGCTGGAGAGCATAATCTGGATCCTCCAAAGAATCAAGCAATTCAGAAAGCCAGAATTATACGCTGAAGGCTAAGAGTACACTGCTGTGATCCCGCTAGTCCTGTAACACAAACCAACCTATTCCCTGGTACTGAGGATTTACTCAACTAGCGATCGGTTCTCAGACCGAGGAACGGAAAAGAATCAATGTAACAATTTACCTGCAATAAAAGACGTAACTCCTCGTCCAATGCATTACTTCCCCAAGCGGCCGTGAAATCGCTTAGGCTACAATGCTGGAATCTACAAATGACGAAACTGCTTCCACATTACACATTTTACAGCGTCTTCGACAGTATCCAATTCAAAGAATCTATGCAGATTCTGCTTCAAGGTCAGGCACTTCCCCGACGACTGCAGATTTCACCAGGACGATGAAGCTTCACGTGTAGCGAACTTCATCAGGTTGCATACCAGCGAAAGGTACATTAAGTTAGCTATCCACGCAAGACGAGCGAGTAGCAGTGCCAACTATTACCAGCAACGTTAGATTAGAGTGACGACTTTCTTGTAAACAAAAGATTCAGGGAACCTGTAAACGGACGCTCAATTAAAACGCTGCAAACCCGCAGCCACCGAAAAACTACACCAATGTTCTGGATCCGATTCTTCCAAAACACAAATCCATTTACCGCTCAATTGTCCTCGACTGCTTGCGACACTATCCAGTGCACATTCTCTGTCAATGTCCAGGGTAACAAAGACTGTAAATACTCAAGATTGGATCCACGACTTCACATACGGCCCAGTGAACATTTCTTTCGCACCTGAACCAGGTCTGAAACGCACACTAATCTGGCTACAAACGAGGAGATCAATAATGCGACGATATCAAAAGCACTGGCATCGGAAACCGCACACCTCTATTCTTCCAGATTTTGAGAACCTGTACGTCGAAAGTAAGCGGACGCTCAATTGAAACGTCTTCAACTATTTGGAAGCTCCAAACCAGTGGCCACCGAACAACTGCACCAATACTCTGGACCAGATTCTTCATAAAAACTAAAATCCCTACTCCCGCTCGATTGTCCACCCGTCGCCTCGACTATCTAGTGCACATTCCCTGCCAATGGATATCGCGCAACAGAGAACACTTCTTTCGGTCCGAAACGCACACTAATCTGCTATCAACGTCGTGTCCGCAAGAAGATCAATGCTGGCATCCTCTTCATCAGAAACTCAAAACCTCTGTTCATCCAGATTTCTTTCCATCAAAATGCACCTAACGCACTGCTCAATCCGCCTCCGCACGCTCCAAAAATAACAACAGCGGGCTCCTCCATTACCACCAAGAAAACCGCAACTCGCACCCCTTCCAACGCTACTCATTGCAAGATCGTGTTTATTGTTTTCCCTGTAGCATACTCTGTTGAAACGTCAATGCTCCAAGCACATTCTCCCCCCAAAATTATGAAAAACAAGCTAACTTCTTCGTGGCGGGACCATTTTCCTTCCGAAATAAGACCTACCGGCGAATCCCTGTGGCCTTGTGCACGCATTCCAATGTTCGCCAACAACAAAAGGAAAATCAATCGAAACAATCCGAAGCAGCCAGAGTAAACAATTGCCTGCGACGAGCTCGGCCTCGTGTGCGTTGTTCCAAGCGCCGAGCCGAGACCGCGGGCGCCATCACCGGCGGGTAGAATTCCCGGGCATTTCTCTGACCACCCAGCCCGGCCCGACCCGGTTTTGGACCCGGCCCGCCCGCCGCCGCTGAGGTTTAAGATTAATTTAGTCATTCCTCAATAACTCACTGGTTTGGCTACCGGTATTCAAGGCGTTGTTGACAAGTGTGATTCCACTATTTTTGCATTTACTGAAATTTGCTGTTTTGAGGTGGGGATATATGAATTCCCGCCCCTGGGTCCATGAATGAAGTTTCAGTGCATTCAAGCTGCATTTATATTTTTTCCTGATTTAGGGGAGGAAATAAACCATGTTGACTGGAAATATTTTCTCCTAAATGCACTACACTAAATGGTGTATTTAGTGTCGAGGGAGAATTGATGTCTTTTACCACAATTTGTTCAAAGGTGAAGAGAAATAGTGTCCATACACTACATTACACTAAAATAGTGCATTTAGGTTGCTTTACCCAAAAAAGTTACCTTATGAGTCATCACTAAAATTATTTTATTAAATTTTTAGTAGTATTTTTTTATTAATTATTTTTAGTTATATTTAAGATTATTTTATTAATTACCCCATGGGTCGTTCATGAAAATTACTGCATTCTTGTATAGTAACAGTAAATATTTATGTAGTGTAAAATGTCGAGAAATTCGTGAGGGGCAACCTAAATGCACTAGTTAGTGTACATAGGAGTTTGTCACTTGTCATTCCCACTTTCATTGAGAGTCCCATGTATTTCCAAGTAATGAAAGTGACATGAGGTGACATGCCATGTTTACTACAAAATTGTCATATGTCATTAGAACACTACATCCATTTTTTTCTTACAAGGACACTGTATCTCCCTAAAATTAAATAGTGTCGTGTTGAGAGATAATGTCATGGATACTACATACACCATTTACTGCAATACACTAAATAGGGGTACACTCATGCACTACGCTATACTATAGAAACCTTATATTAATGTGAACTGGAAATACTTCAAATAATCCAAATATTGTATATTTACCCATAGTACTCAGCAAACTCCTTCACATCTTCGTGAAATAAGTCTTAAAATAGACATCGGAATTTTAGGGAATTATTTTAAGGAAAAAACGGCTATTGGGGTATATTTGTTTTGCCAAATTTTGTTTTTAGAAGAATTTTTTAATATGAAATTTTGTTCACAAGCAACAATACTTTGCATGAATTATAAGGTGCAATGAAATATCTCACTAAATAATAGGGAGGAATCAATTCTATGTGGACAGTACAGTTGCAACTTCTGTTAACCCCTAAACGTCAGAGCGTCCAAAAAGTGGATGACTAACATATTCAAACCCTTCTCACGTTCTCATCAATGTTTGGATGAAAGTCATTTAATTTTTTGGAGATTCTTCATCAAGTTGTTGACCTATCTAACGGTTGGATTTAGTCATACTTGATTACATATTTTTCTAAAATTACAAATGTAGAAGTATGTCAAGTCGCTGACCAAGCCAAAATTGCATTGATTGTATTTCAAATGTGGCCTTGCAAAAATGAGGTCATAGATTTAAGAAACACCAAAATTTCAAAGAATCACCACGTTTAAGAGTATCTCATATCAAATTCATTCCAACAAATTTTACTCAAAAAATATTAAAATTTTGTTTGTAATTGAATTTAGAAGGAATTTTTAATTTTTACTTTCAAATTTTATAATTAAATATTGGTGATAGTATTAGTGAATCGAACCGTACGGATGGAATCTAAAATTCAAAATCTAGAACTTTTCATTTGTATATCAATTCCAAAATATTCTTCTAAATAGTAGTTTATGATGATTTTTCTCAAACTGTCAATTCTTGGGACACCATGGTACGTTTAGGGGTTAAGACTAAGTTAATCGTAGTATGTACAAAAATGTTATTTTATTATTGTTCGAATCATTTAGTTTTGGCTTGAAGTGAACGAGATCATGGAACATGGAGCAATTGTACAATGTCTAGCAAAACTGAGTCAAGTTTTGGTAATTCGAAATTCAATTACCAATGTAGGAAAACTGGCAATAGATTTGCACAAATCATAGATTGTACAAGATAGGAATTTCAGTGGGCTACAATTTGATGCAAAAGAAAGTTCTTCTTACATTCATATGTACAAGAAAATTACATTAAAAGGAAACTGTGTCTCTTGACTCAGTTTTGCATCATCAACCAAAAAACAACTTAATATTTTGTCCACCTGCCTTTGGCAGCTAAAACAGCTTGGATTCGTCGTGGCATGCTTTCGTACAACCTCCTACACTCCTCTGGTTTTATAGAAACCCAACACTCCTCAATACGTTCCGACAACTCTAAAATTCCTTTTGGAGCACTTTCATAATGGTTAAGACGACGTTTCAGCCTTACCCAAAGATGCTCAATTGGATTTAGGTCAGGAGATTGTGCAGGCCACTTAAGAACATCAAAGTTTTGTGATTTTAGCCATTGGCGAACACTTTTTGCTGTATGTTTGGGATCATTGTCATGCTGAAATATCAAATTTGAAGGATCAAGATCATATGCCATCACCGTGTACATTAAATCTCTTTGCAAAATTTCTTTGTACTAATGTTGATCCATTCTTCCTTCAATTCTACAAAACATGCCTGGGCCTTGAAATGTCATACAACCCCACAACATGACAAAACCACCACCAAACTTTACAGTTTGTTTCACTTTTTTAAAATCACAAGACCGTTCATTGCGAATCCAACACCAACTGCGACCATCGGAGCAAAATCGATTTACCTTTGTCTCATCAGAGAAGATGACGTGCTCCCAATCATGAATGGTCCAATGTTCATGGCGCCTAGCAAATTCAAGTCGATCCTTGATGTGTCTCTGGTTCAATTTTGGTTTCTTCTGCTTCACTTTTGATCTCAGCCCTCTTGCACGTAATACCCTTCTTACCGTATCAACACTTACAGTAACTTGGCATTCCTCACGTACATGCTGGGTAGCATATGTCGCAGCTTCAAATCCTCCTGATGTGACAACTCTAATGCATGCTCTCTTTTGTGCATTTGTTAATACTTGTGGTCTACCACCACTACTAGTAGGAATATCAGACAATCTCTTCCTTCTAAGTCTTGCAACATGACTTTGAGACACCTGCAACTCACTTGCTACATCCCTTGTGGATCTACCAGCTTGCAACTTCACCAAAATAGAGTTATCAAGGTCTGTACGAGCACTTGCAGAAAGCTCCTTCAAGTACACCATGTTGAGTAATAAAAGTCTACTAACAATGTGCATGGAGTATTGCAACATTGTAGTTTAACATGCCCAAGCCAATTTGAGCTCATACATCCTCAATGCATTTTTGGCATGCAAAACACATGTCTTGGTTCATGAGTCCTCAATGGCATGCAAAACTGAGTCAAGACATATGTTTGTACTTTAATTTTTTTTCTAACTATAGTCTGTGTGTGTGTCAACATACATTCTATGACAGCTCATAAACTCCATGTTGTATCTCCTCTATCTTGAAAACCGCAATTTTATTCAATGAGTTGTCAGGAATGGTCAACCAAAGATATGTTTTCCTTAACTTGACTCAGTTTTGCAAGACACTGTATATATTCTGCCATACACAGATGTATTCATCTCTCGCCTAAACACGTATAACATTCAGTAGCATGCATTGTCCTTGCCTTGGCTCAACAATAGATGGTGTGGAATATTCCACACCCAACAAACCTTCATCAGTGGACATGTGGAGGCTCGAGGCCCGGCTCAAGGTGATGAGCAGAGTGCATGAAGGCTACTGAATTTTACGAATGACTTGTGAATGGCACTGAACTGACTCAGGCCCAGAGTGAGATCCGTACTTCAGAATTCACAAAACAGAGGACAGTTCTCTATCTAAAACAATCATGAGATGTGGGATTGGTCATATTTGAATTCAACTTGGGGGCTTGCTCGCAATCGACTGCTCTTCCATGTCATTTTCTTGTCAGCAACAACAATTAAAGAACCTGATACTTACCAGAACTTTCATAACGTGGCACTCATAAAGCCCCGCCTCTAAATCCCCCGGTGGTCTTGAATGCGGGGCTACTGTTCATGGGCCCCCCCTTTTCTAAAATTTCCATTTTGAGCACCTTCAGTGCTTTTTTTGGCAAATTTTTTTGCAATTTTGGAGCCTACGGCACTAAATTACCCTAGGGGGACCTATTTGGGAATAAAAAAACCATTGGAGGAGGGGGTTGTTTTTTAAGGTGGGCCCGTACAAGGACCAAAATAGGGGGCACTTTTGTCCCCATTCATTGAAGACCACCGGGGGATTTAGAGAAATCCCTCATAAAGAGAGGCAACTGCTTGTCGGCTCATAAGTTAGTTCAAGGTATTAACTTACCACCAGTAAAGTTCTCCGACTTTAAATCCCTTCTCGACGTTAATGCAAGCACTATTCACCCATGTGTCTCATTTTTTGAAATTTTCATTTTAGGCACCCTAGGGTATTTTTTTGGCAAAAAATTGGGACCTATGACCAAAAATTAACGTAGGAGGACCCCCTTAGGAATTTAAAACCCTTGGAAGAGGGGGTCATTTTTTAAGGTGGGCCCCTATATGCACAAAATAAGGGGCAGTTTTTGTCCTCTTGCATTAACGTCAAGGGGAGATTTAGAGTTGGGGAGTACAGTTTGTTCAACGAGCGTCGACATGCGAGTGGCCATGATAACTTACATTGCATTCATGTATAATTATTAACCCCTAAACGCCGCCGAGATCAAAAAATGACTTATGAATGAAGTCGACTGTTCAATTCCAACTGCTGCGTAGATGATTTCCATCCAATTCTTTATGTGAAGGGCTTTGCTTGGTGATGCCACCCCTTCAAGTTAAATTCAAATCATTCAAGCTAATTTTAGATTTTACATGGGGTCCCAACTACAAAAAGAGTCGTAAAAACGGTTCACCGTGTATTGTGTTTTGAATTTTTTTGCTTGTTCTACTTAAACTAAATTTAGGCCATGAAAATGAGTTCCATTGCATTTGAGCTTAACTAACAAAATGAAGCTTGCCAAGTCTAGTTTCTACTCCACTTTGAATTTTTGGAAAATTTTGAAAATTGAGTGTTTTATTGTAGTTACAAGTTCCGGAAGTATCACCAAGGTGTAGCAAAATTTCTAAATTTAGATACACGGATGATTTTCATCAACTAAACTTTTCTTCATTGTAATTTACACCTTCGGTAAAAAAATCGGAATTTTCTAGTACATTTTGTAATTGATATAGATTTTCTTTACAATCACTTCATAAAACCGTAGTAATTTCAAATTTTCACCAAAATTTATGAAAAATTCATGATTTGTAGGAGACATGTGACTTCATCTACTAAAAATATAAATTTGAATTCTTGTATTATTTTTAGTAGCAAAATTGAATGTGACAGATAAAATATGATTCCATGGTCATAGGCCCAACCTTTAGGGGTTAACATAACTTACTGTAAGTAACTAAGTATGAACACAATCACATGTACTGTGAATACTTTGCTAATTTGAACTGACAATGGGCCAGGCTGAGAATTACTGTATGCGTATGCGATAACACATTGGAAGAAGCCGCTTCACACTATGGCCAAAGGTTGAGAGGCCATCGATTTTCACCAATCAAATTGCAAGTAACCAAAAATTTGGCCTGTCAACCCTTCACACTAGAGGCCAAAGTCCAAAGGTCGTTGAATTCCAAAATGCCTACATGGCAACACTTTTTTGACCAAGGCCACGGACTCTCGAAGGAAGTTTGGGTCGGATGGGAATGGAAACCCAAACTATGGTCGAGAGGCCGTCAATTTTTTTACATACAAAAAAAAAAAAAAAAATTATTGCCTATTTTCAGCCCACTTCTTTGGACTCTCAACAAAGTTTGGCACTCAATCCCATGGTCTCTCAACTTGAACGGCCATAGTGTGAAGCGTCCCTTACACGCTAGAAGAAGCAAAACTACATTAGTTAAAGAGTTTTTCTCTACTTGGTGTATGAACCAATTTGTTTGCACTGGTAGTTTCTACCTACTAGATGGAAGTTAGTTCCTACTCTCACTATTCTTCTGCTCCTCCCTTAGGACTTGGGGCTGATTTGTTGGCTTTTACTGTAGGGAAGAGGCATTGCAGGGACACTCATTTCTTTGGGCTAAATACCACTGTAGCAAATATATTCCGTCCATGATTCCATTGAAATGCATTTTCGCCCTTCACTTGTTCTATTCCGGTCAGAGCTCCTCGTAGCATAGATGTTTGTTTTTTTTCGAAGGAAAATAAATAAATTCATTGTTACAATTTTGTATTCTTACTGTAAAGAATGTGCACCCATAATTGTCATTAATCGCAAATGAAAATATTAAACCAACATTATTTTTATTGGGTCTTGTTGACAAATGAAAGAGGATTCTAACACACTTGAGTATGCATTATTTGGGCACAATATGAATTTGTTATGAATGTTTAAAAGTATTGTTTATGAATGTGTCCAAAATTGACCCTAGGCTCTCATAAGCTTTCATCTTCTGGATGTGTACAATCAATGTCTAGGTTTTAGTCACTAGTAGAAACATTGTCCACTACTTAGACTAGAGAAGCATGTCCAAAAAGACCCACAACTAATGAGTCATGTGGGGACTTCTTGTGGGTCTTTTTGCTTCTATGCGAACGGTGTTTTTACTAGTGAGTGTTGTTTCTGGGTCCAATTGTTGGAGGTCGCTTTTGAGACAGGGTCCATTTTGGATGTATATACCTTAACCCTTTGCCGTGCGAGCGTCCATATTATAGATGCTACATAATTTCTAATGCAATACTTCACCACATACAATGATGTTTTTCATCCATCCAAATTTCTCTTGGTTCTTGTGTTCTTTGACTACCATTTGTACAGTGTGAATCTTCCAAATAATGTATTGTGATTTTTTTAAATAGCAAAATCGGTTTATTTCAAGTTTCATTCTTAGTTCAAAAAGTGAGATCTTAAAAATGATTTTCTAAAATAAATAAAATCAAATAATGAAAATTATACAATCTCATAGTGCATATTATTCCAAATTTATTACAAAAAAATTTAATTAAAAAAATAAAAAAATGGGATATTAAACTGAATTTCAAAAGGAAACCTTGAAAATTTAATTTAAAATATTAATTTAAAAATGACAAATCCAACCGTACATATGTGATCTACACATTGAGATCTACAACTTTGCTTTGTATATCAACTCCATTTTTGTGATTCATCAAACATTTTATCACAGATCTTTAAAATTAGTGTATCATCTGAACCTCAAAGGATTAAGTATGAACAAAGTTACAGAGTTTCTCTATCATTTGAGTTAACCCAAGAGACCATTTTGTGGTTGCTGCCCATTTTCTCGGGCTGACCAAGCCCAAAAAAAACTTTTAAAAAATAAAATAATAAAAAGAAAAAACTCGATGTTAGAGATAAACAAGTCTTCTTTCCAACCCAATTGAAATTAGGTCTATACGATCAAAACTTCATTTAGAGAATTTTTCAAAGTGAAACACCTCGATGTTGAAGACAACTTCAACACTTCGCGTAGGCTTGCCAAAAAATCAAAGCCAATGAGATTCATCGGGCACCTCATAAGAACTTTTGTCCAAATCTCATGGGTTGCATGCCATGAGTTATGGGCTCTTTCAATTGGAGGAGAGTTGAAGGGATAATCTAATTTAGCCAAAATATCTTGCTTTCTTTTATGCCTCCACCACTACAAGGTCTCTGAAAAAATGCTAATGAATTGAACATATTGTCAAATTAAATCATGCATCTTGTTAACTACCTCATCTTGAGGATGGTCAAAAGTGGCAATTAATTTCAACTTTTTTGTGATTTGGGAGCCCATCAAAGCAAGGCTGCCTAGGTTTTTCAGGGTCGGAAATTTCAAAATCTCAACTTCATTTGCTATTATCTTAACTTTGGTACAGTCAAATGTTTTGAAATTTTGAGGGATGGTTTATAAGGCCTAGGAGTACAAAATCATACAGTTGGAATTTGAAAAAATTGTTCTGAAAGCATTCAGAGACCATCAACGAGAATGTCCATAATGAGGCAATTTCAGATGGGGGACCCCCTTCAAGCGTTTAGGGATTAACTGAAAACAAACATGGAGTGATGGTAAGTCTATAGGGAGTCTGTGACCTAATATCATCAAATTTTGACATGGGTTCTTCATGAATAATCCCTTAAGCTTGGGGGAACTTGTGGGAACTCTCTTCTAGTATTGGAGAGGACACGAGTTCGACTCTAGACTAATTTTGTTGTTTTTTAAACTGAAAACGAGTCCAAGGTGAGTTTAAAGTTTCTTTCCACTTTGAGACATTCTTTTTGGTTAACTCTATTGTCGTAAAGCATTATCAATTTCATTGCTAATTATGTTTAACATTAACCCCTAGCTGCCTAAGCGTCCATTTTTTAGACGATGTACAGATTTCATCCATAATTTCTCATCCATCATGCACTTAAAGCAATGTGGAATTTTTACTGTAGATTCTATGGGAAGTTAGCTTCATGCGTATGTGATCCGATTAGAAAGGGGATGATTTGTGAAATTTTTATGCCTCATTTCATGTTGTAGTGATTCACCCAAAATAATGAAGATTTCAGTGTAAAAGTGCTCTAAAAAAAGTCAACTCATAAAATTAAGCAACCAAAAAATCTCCAAAAATCACTACACTTAGAGTGTTACATTTCAACCAATCACAATGAATTTCATCCGTAGATTGTCAATATCTTATTCGTAATTGAATTACAAAATAATTTTGAATTTCACGTTTCAAATTTCATACAAAATTATTGGTAATAGCAATCATAGATCTAACCGTATGGATAGAATCTAAAATTCATAATGTACAACTATTATTCATATATCAAGTTCAAAATATCCCTCTAGATTGCATTTTATAATGCATCTTTGCAAAACTGCCGAATTTGGAGGGGGCTCTAGGCATTCAGGGGTTAAAGAAGGGGAAATGGGGGTGGGAGTTGCAACAATTTTTATTTATTTTAAAATGTCCTTGTATAACAACTGATAAGCCATGACCGCTTCGACCTCTTGATGAGAGGTTCCATTCTTTTGTCTTTAACCTTTTACAGTCCACGCAACCACAATATGTATGTTTTTCCCCATGCAACCTACAATAAGATCTACTCCAAACTAAGCATCAATGTTTGAAATTCACACGTGGGCTACATCTCACGCATACACTTCAAAAATAAAATTCTAATTTAGAATTTTAAAAGACGTATCTACAAAACACCAAAATACTGCAAATATCTCAAAATACAACAAATACAACACATGTACTATGCGGTACTTATTGTGTTTGGAAGTTTGTTATCTTCTTTTATTTTTTGAATCGTGTTGTCTTGTTCATGTTCCATTAGTGAATGTGTTTTGATCTTAATCAATGTACCAACTTCTTATATCTATATATATATATATGTATGAATTTGTCCTAAACCGTATATGGATAAGTCACTCTCACTTATAAAATTCACAATAAATATGTGTGGGTCAGTTCTTGACATGAAAGATTGCAATGGAGAGGTGTTGAAATAGGTCATTGCTGAACCACTTGATTTTCATTTTTGAAAATTTAACCCAAATTTTATTTAACTTTGAAATCACACACCCTCGAAAATCTCATCTTTGAATGTGCATTATACGGTTCAAAAACACACTATGATCTTTCAATCCAACTGTCTGATCTAACCAAGGTTTAACCGACACTTGTTTGATTAAGCTGTGTTTACGTTTATACAGTTAAATACTATTAATAATATCCCAAATTTCAATAGAGAGTTTGAAAAACTAAATCACCAAAAATTTGTGGTTTCTCAAAAATAGGATTGGGCGGCAATGTTCGAGGAGATCTGGCAGTTAGTGTAAAATCAACTAAATGGAGTTGCCAAATTTAAAACTTATAGTATAAGGCTAAAATCCAGATAAAATTTGTGATACTCGGGTGTTACGTAGGTGAAACATGGGTAATAACCGAATGGATTCTTGTTTCAGTGCTGGGCGGTAAAGGATTAATTGCAGCAGCTAATCTCATGTGTGCAAATGTTAAATGCTGTCTAATTTGAGGTCCCAGACTTTTGATTATCATTATAATCTGCATTTCCAAATTTCCCGCCCAAATAACAATTAAGAGCTTGAGCTTATATGATATGTAGGCCACTGTAGTTGCTTAGGGTACTACATAATCTTTCACTGCAATTTGATTACAAGTGTTCCCAATAAAACTTAGCACTCAAAGATCAATTTTACTTCAAAGTTGATACAATTTCTATTATTAGAAATTGAGGGGAACCGGAAATAAGTTAGATCTGGTTTGAAAATAATATCATATCAGTTGAGAATTAAATAAAACTACATGATTTGTTTTAATTAGTGTGAGAGTTTAAATGGTGTGATTTACCCTCACACTAACACGGATGACGTCCATCATAGCATACTAGAGCAGAGTGAGGGAGAAATGTTTTGAATATGGTCCTCACTTCACTTCAAAATAGAAATGAAGATTGTATGGCATTTCCTCATGAATCCTGCAATTCATGGCATGCACATGGCATTCTCTCATGGGTTAAAAAGAGGATCCAAGTGAAGATTTCTTTGGAATGCTCTTTCGAAAAGAGTACTCCCTCTCTTTACTCTAGTATGCTATGATACAAGAAGGTTGTTTGTTGTCAAAATGTTTGTTTTTTCAAGGAAAATGCCTTTGGATGCTTCTACATGGCTTTCAATTTGCGAGTGAATTTCTTGTCACAATTCCTAATTAAAAATTAAAAAATTATTTTTTAGTTTCAAAATCCAAACAGTCTGCAATACCCATTAAATTAAAATAAAAATTCTGTAATTTTCCTTACATGTATATAAATAATCAATTAGACCAAATTTTAATTAGCATGCAATTTAAAAATATATATCAAAACTGCATTAATTTCCTGTCTATGTGGCCTTTGAGTACTACAAGAATATCTATATCTATATATATATATATATATATATATATATATATATATATATATATATATATATATATATATATATATATATATATATATATATATATATATTCTCAAAAATATAATTGATTTTTTACTTGAACTAAGATCAATATGGTATATAGGAAATCAGTTGTTACAGAATCAATTTTTATCAAAGTTTTGATAAAAATATAATATTGTAATTATCAGCGTAATTCACTCTTGATAAACTTATAAGTAGAAAACGGCAATTATAATAAACTTGTAACTTTTAATATTTTCATGTAGCTTTATATAAACCAAAATTATCTTCATCCTGAATCCACTACCACATTAGTTACTACATCTAGTAAAGAATATAATGTTCTAGCATCACTCTCTTTAACCCATAAAGCACTGGCCACAATTTTTGTTGTGACAATCGTACCAGTTATATCCCGTAACGGCACTATCTAAGAGTTACGGGTGCGAACACCGTAACCGGTGCCAGAAATGAAGGTGCGGGAGCTTGTGGGACTGCGGGAGCTTGTAGGACACACATGGAATGAAAAAGAAATCGTGAGCATGAAATTGACTTCTATTGCATCTGAGCCTGACTATCAAAATGAAGTTTACCAAGTCTAGTCTCTACCCTACTTTGAATTTTTGGAAAAATCTGATAATCGAGTGTGTTATTGGAGTTACAAGTTCGGAAGGTATTACCATGGTGTAGCAAAAAAAACTAAATTTAGACACGGATGATTTTCATTTACTGTAATGTTCTTCGATGCACTTTTGGTTAGAAAATTGGATTCTTTTAAGTATATTTTGTAACTGATATGAATTTTCTTTACAATCACTTCAAAAAATCATTGTAATTTCAAATTTTTACCGAAATTTATGAAAAAAAATCATTATTTATAGTGTACACATGGCTTCATCTATTATAAATATAAGGTTAAATTTTTATCTTATTTATAGTGGCAAAATTGAGTGTCACATGTGAAGCATGATTCGATGGTCATAGGTCCAGGCATTTAGGGGTTAAACTTTTAATACTTTCTTGAACTTTTGAACTACAATGTTTACACGGAAATCTGTAGAAAGAAGCATTTTTTAATTAAAGACCCAATTAAAAAATGTATAAATGTTTTTTGGGTCCACTGTACAGATCATTTACAAATTTACAAGAGGGTCAACTTTTGTACAGTGACAAATCCAAAGAGGAGATCCTACAGAATCTCTACAATAAATACCCAATCAACATTTTGGCCCAGTACTTCAAATTCACTCTTGCCGCCAACTAAAACTGTTTTCAAATCCCCTCAGTTGACACTTGACAGGAGAATTTTCAAGTTTCAACGGTTCTCCTGGCTAGAATTCCTTCTTGAATGATACGGAATATTTGATTTGATATAAATGTTATGACTTTTTGTACAATGACTTTTCTCTTTTTCTATAAAATAAAAACCAAAAAATTAGGCACACAAGTTGTTTTGTAATCCGCGGCAAAATTTGTAAACCAAAAAATTAGGCACACAATTTGCTTTTGGCAACCTGTCGCTGGGAGTTTCCATCTGGTGCAGTGGTGATTTTACGGTCCGAATTGAACCGCCAACATTGAACCATGATTTTTATTCAATTAGAAAGATTGATGTTTTGGAAACCAACTATCTAAAATATATACAAAGTTCCTATTTATAACATGTTTGAATTTGCCCGACAAGGGGAGAGACTATGAAAATGCTTCGTTTTCAGGAGTTACGAGCTGTAAAAGTAAATTTGGGTAAGTACTGAGGCAAAGACTACACAACTAGCCGTATGTTTAACTCCCGAGAGCATCCACAACCCTCCCCACCAGAGACACACGGCACCGAAAGCTGCCATCAGAACAAGCAACATGAGGCTAATGTAAAGCAATTTTCCGGGCAAACGGCAAAAATGACACTTGACATGGTAGGATGCTCCAAGGTTGTCTTATTCCGCCTTCAGGCAAAGTGTCGAACACGACGTCATAATAGTCTACGTGACCTCTCTGTTTGTCATACAATCATATTTTTAGAATACACATTGAATGTTCTAGAATATTTCATCCAAGTTGTTTAACATATTTAACACTCAACGCTCGATGTCTAATACGGTGTCAAATTAGAAAAAAATGTCAATTATGACAACCTGAGGCTACTATGGCATTATAAAATGCAACGAAGAGGGATATTTTGAACTTGATATATGAATATAAGTTGTATATAATGAATTTTAGATTCTATCCGTACAGTTAGATCTATGATTGCAATCACTAATATTTTGTATAAAATTCGAAACGTAAAATTCAAAATTCTTTTCTAATTCGATTACAAATAAGATATGGACAATTTGTGGATGAAATTTGTTGCAATGCGTTGAAATGTATTACTCTAAGTGTAGTGATTTTTGGAGATTTTTTAGTTGCTTAATGTTATGAGTTGACTTTTTTGAGAGCACTTTTGAACTATTTTGAACTAAGATCTTAGAAAATTTTGGTGAATCACTGCAACATGAAATGAGGCATAAAATTTTCACAAATCATCCCTCTCTAATTGAATCACACATGCATGAAGCTAACTTCCCATAAAATCTATAGTAAAAAATTCACATTATAAAAAGTGCATAACGAATGAGAAAATGTGGATTAAATATGTACATCGTCCAAAAAATGGGCGCCTAGGCAGTTAAGGGTTAAAGCCGTGGTCGTGTTCAAAATCATGGCTAAAGGCTACAATGCGTGTTTTTGAAAGAGAATTATAATTGCGTCTCATTTTCTATGCTACACCAGCTATAAATTATTAGTGTGTGGCCAGATATGCGTCGAAATTTGGTTGGTCACGGTGGAGTGAGAATTATTGGTGAATAAAGCTGGGCCTTAGTGGATGTTGGTAGAGGGTCATTTACATTGCAAAGGATTGTGCATGTCTAAAGGTCTCCTAGGCTCAATATGGATCATTAGAGATATTTTGAGCCCAACAAGGGGCCTCTAAGGAGCTTGTGTGAACTACCTTGGTTTTGATTTAAATTGGTACTTCACATGTGAAGGACGGGAACATTTCCCCTATTTCAACCCATGTACTTTGTGGTATGGTACTATGAGTCAGAGCATAGTGGAGGGACTTGATTAGTGAGTTGTGTTGATTTATGAAGTACATGGGAGGTGAACAAGTGTGGGAAAGAGTGAGTG
This sequence comes from Pohlia nutans, assembly GCA_022496805.1. Lineage (NCBI taxonomy): Eukaryota > Viridiplantae > Streptophyta > Bryopsida > Bryales > Mniaceae > Pohlia > Pohlia nutans. The sequence goes on along the minus strand of CM040092.1, from coordinate 8,827,837 downwards.
ATGTCCTAAAAATTCTGTGATATATTATTATTATTATTATTATTAATTTTTGGTAGTGCTCATCTTCTGCTGTGATGTCACGAAAACGAGCATTGGCCAATACAACACTGATCAGAAAGAACAGATGCTAACTGTTAGATTAATATTCTCAACTACTAATCATTTTCAAGTGCTAATCACTCTCAACTGCTAATCACATAATTTATCTGTGACTGCTAATCACTCTCAATTGCTAGATTAATATTCTTTGTTGGAACTGAAATATAGCCTCTCATGATCGTAGAACAGTACTCCATAATAGAATAATAGAATAGTCATACAAGGTAGAGACACTTCACACACACGTCTGTTGTACCCAACCTAGGCTCATTACATTTTAACAGTGTCAAAAACTAAAGGCCTCTTTAGAGGGCTCATTAATTCTCTAATGGTCCACTTTATATTTGCTCATATGGTCCGACTTGTGCATTGATATGTAAAAACGTACTCAAATATATTAAGAAACAAGTGACATGATATTATTTGGGATGCTAAGAAAAAGAAGAAGCCCTTTGAAGTTCAAAATTTTCATTCTATGAGGAGTCCAAAAAATTAGCATGGTCGGTCAAGGTGGGAAAAAAATAACTTCTTTTAGATATAGAAATTAGAGATTCGGTTTTTGGTAATTTCTTCATTTACCTCAAAAAGAGACAAGAATCTTTGTCTTTACCATTTGGATTGAGAAATTATACAAAACTAAGATCACTGAATAAAATTGAATATGTTTGGCAATGGTTTGCACCTCTTCCACTTGCAATATTGTATTCAATATATTAAACCATACTCCTACTTCTCAAATTTGGTATACAAGTAACTAATGTTGCGTAGATTGTGAAAGTGAAGAGTGACAAGTTTCAATAGTGGAATATTTTCAAAATAGGAAGAAAAATACGCGGCCAATTTTTTTTCAGCGAGCTTTATATTTCTCACACATTCTTACTTCAAATGTATATATCTTCTAATCTATACGGTCAAAGATTGTGAAATTTTTTGTGCACATTCTTTTGGTATTAATGGACAAGTTTCTATAGTTGGATTGTAAAATACTATATCATATTATACTATAATAATAATAATAATTATTATTATTAAAATTGTGCCCCAAGAACTAGGAATGGAAGCATTGTAGTGTTTTTTGAGAAAAATAGTCCCGGTCCTTTAGGGGTTAACTAATGATGCCTTATTTAAATGAGTGGATATTGGGGAAATGTATTTTAAAGTTAAACTATTGTAACTTGTTGATCGTTTTTCCAAAAAAGAGTATTCTTTGTGTATTCCAAAAAAATATTTGTGTAATTGAGATATTTTTTAATGGAGACTGTGGCATTTGTTGAAACATTCACTACAAGAATACCAAGCCCAAAATGACTGAAATTTGACAGTTTTCTGTCAATTATGACGGCAAAAGCCTTTTTGAAGCATGCTTTGAGGTACTCAAAGCTTTCTAATGTCTAAATTGACAGACTGTTGTTGGTGTATTTTATTTCTATCAACTAGCATGTGAATTCTCACTACACTATATTTTTTAGTACATTTTGGTGCACTATTGAGCATAGCAAATGATCTTATTTTGAAATGTTTTCAACTAAGAAAAGTTAAAACGCCAAGTCATCTTCCACCTCCCAAAAGAAATTTGTGATTTGGAGTTTCTATACATGAGATATGGACAAAATACAATAGGGTTGTGTAGAATGTGCATGAGTTGTTTGAGAAGAAAATGTGTTGCGATCAGACTTTTGAGGCTCAATTGTGCATAGTAGACTAGCTTATTTTGAGCAATGTTCAACTAAAAATACTTGCACAATCAAGTAAAAGTTCACCTCCCACAAGAATTTTGTGATTTGAAGTATTTATGCTTAAGTTATGCACATTTTTGTAGAATAGTTTAACCGGTGAATAAGAGAGAAATGGGAGTTCTACATATCCCATATTCATTGTCAACACTAGTGCACTGAATTTTGTATAAAGTACAAGACTTCACCTCCTCCTCCACCCACAACAAAGAAGTGAAATTCACATTCATCCATTTTTTACCTACCACTTGGATATGGGCGAATTTGACTTTAGATATAATTAAAAAAATCCAATTTCTTTAATAATTGTAAAGTTTAATGCCGACATTAATTAATTGACTATAGTGGAAAGATTGGCTAAAAAAAGTAATTTACTTAAGGGTAATTTTAAAAATAGGGCTTGTATAAATTATCAGGACCCACTTGTAATTCCAACGTATCATCCACGTAGAAGCCACGTGGAGGCCAAGTGTCACAACCATAGCTTCCCTCATGAGCCACCAAAATTGACAGAATTTGTACATAACTCTGTCAAAACGGTGTCCGAATCAAGTGATCCGAAATGACAGAAAGATTGACAAAAGACTGTCTAAATTCTGTCATCCTGGACGTGGTTCTTCTTGTAGTAGTTATTAAATGAACAGATTTTATAAACAATTGGCAGGACTAACGTAATTAATTCTCCAGTCTCTGATTAGTAAAATGAATTTGGAAATTGTGTATATGGGGTGTTAGCTCATTGTGTGCAAAAATTTAGCTGCATAGTTCATTGTAAGAAAAATTTCAAAAGTTGCCCGTAGTTAGGTTTTTGACCTTTGCATGATTGTTTTTTTTTTTTTTTTTATCTATACATCGCCTACGTACGCGAATTACCATTCCATCTTCGTTACAAAGAGTAGAATCACCACAAAAAATCTCAAAAATTAAGGATCAATACTCATTCCACAATGAGCTAATCGAACTTGGAAAATCAGCCTTCGTGTTTTAGGGATTAATCCCTAAACGTTCCATGGGGATAGTAGATACAGTGCTGCATGATTGGCATTTACTACCAACAATAAGTTCTAAATTGGGATATTAATAATTCACTAGAACCACATTGATCTAAATTCCAACTTCTTTGCTCAACTCAAATCCACTAAAGGTGTGGATCCATTCCAAATACAAAAAAAATACACTGTATTCTACTTGCTGCAAAGGCAATTTCAGACGTGTAGAGATTAACAATGTACATATATGGCGGGTATTCAACCAGATGGGCACAAAACAACATTTATTTTATTGCAAATACTAGAATGTTATATTGGAGGGTGTGATAATGATGAGTTCAAAGTGTATCAATGATGCTCAACTAACAAGGTCAGAGTAGTTTTTCAAAGAGTGAAAGTAAATGAAACATTAGAGTTACCCGAAAAGAAGAGAGAATACATGTTAGGTGAGGTAAATGGCCCTTTGTCCGGTGGGCACTGAGTCATTGACATTACGAACGGACACTTTATTCACGCCGGCCTTCGAAAGTGGACCGGAGTTTCTATCTATCTATCTAGGTGAGGTGAGTCTGACCCGTATCTAAGGCAGCTAAGCAAACTGCTATGGTTTCCAAAGAATCCAAAATAGAAAGGAGTTTGAACTAGTTTTGTCGTCTCAAAGACGGAAAAATTGAGACCAAGGCGAGTTTGGGGTGTCAGAGCTTTGCTATGGATCTTCCCCCAACTTCTGAAATCTAAAACCAGCTCATGCTGCTAAATTAAAACAGATTAAACAGATCCTGAACCAAACGTGGAACTGGTCATGCTGCATCATCAAATCTTGTTCACCTTGCTGGCACTCCTCATTCTCCGCGGAACCTACTGCCACTGCCCATTTTTCGACTCCCAAGGAAAACCCAAGTCTTCATGCTCCCTTTTTATTTCGGTTACACTCCAGTACACCATAGACTTTCAATCTCATGAATTTGGGGGGTCAGAACTGAGGTTTTGATTTCGGTTAACTCAATTGACTCAATATTTTGAGTCAGTGCACACACTATGATAGAGGGTCAAACGACTTTTTGGAAGAGTCCTTGGTATTTTTCATCCGCTTCTGGAGTGTATCAAACTCTTAGCAAATCCCGTTGGAGATGCTCTCATCCTATACAAGTTTCAAGGTACTGGGTAACTGTGTTTCTTCACTAGAAATAGGAAGTAGGATTAAAGCCAATGGCTTAGAGTTGTCCCTCTCTATTATGACATGTTCGGGAAGCTTCAACTTCAAGATGGCATGCATGGATTAGTCACAAAAATGACTTGTCACATGTGTATTGCTTGAAACAATAAAGCAAACTGTGAGAGTCAAAACCTACTTCCTTCCAATTTTGAACACTTGTGTACACAATATGAGACAAAGCTTTGAAGATGCAGAACTTATTCATACAGTATCCAAATAGTACATATTTTACTGCAATGGAATGCCCTTGAAATGGGGGGGGGGGGAGAAGAACCAGGGAAGAAGAAAAAAATGAACCCGTTTCTAATAATAAAAATACACTTCAAGCGGCAGGGGGGTTCTCGACAGATTGATTGCACTGTGACTACTTAGGGAGAGTGAGGGGCGCTCAGTAGACCTCGACGTGCCACTGCTTGTTCTTCTTCAACGCCGCGAGCTTCTCGTCCCAGCTCTCGCCGCGCGCCTCCGCCACGCGCTTCAACGTATCCTGAATGCCGGGCATCATCCCGCGCAGGCCACAGAAGTAAATGTGCGCGCCCTTGTCCAACATCTCGAACAACTCCTCGCTGTACTCCTCGATCTTGTCCTGCACGTACATCTTCCCGCCCTTCGCATTCGTCTGCTCACGGCTGAGCGCGATGTCGTACCTGCCCGGAGGTGCACTACGTTAAATTTGCGAAAGTACACAAAACATTTGAGGGGTATTAATTTGAACATTTCTGTACAAAGTATACATACATTTAGAGCTGAAAATATTGACGTATACTTACATTCGAAATAGATATGTATACAAAGGGTTTTAGACATATAAACCCTCGTATACAGGGGTTTTTAGAGGGGTCATGAAGGCAGGTGATTCTTAAACATAATGTAGAGTGCGTACCTGAAATTCTCCGGGTACTGCTCCCTGAACATGGTGAACTCGTCGTCGTAGAGGAGACTGTCGGAGTTCGCCACTCCCAAGAACAGCCATGCTAGCCCCCCGAATTTAAACGTCGGCACGTCCTCCATGAACATGCGTCGCAGGAATCCCCTGTATGGCGCAATGCCCGTCCCCGTCGCCACCATGATGTGCGTCGCATTGGGATCCTTCTCGGGCAACAGCATCACCTTCCCTGACGGCCCTGTCACCTGCCAAGTTTTACACAATGCGTGAGCACATCAAACGATTGGTAATCTCGAAACCGGCACACTAGGACCTTTATCCTGCACAGTTGTTATACTTGTTTCACTATCATTGACTGTACATAAAACATTTTCCACACATTCAAACTATGTCTTGCACACTTGACTGAATCAGAGCTCTCACAGATTTAAAGTATGTCATGGTGAAAGACTGGTAAGATTAACGAGGTTTGAGTGTAATCTAAAAGAAATTGGCATGAATGTAAATGAAGGGTCTGGATAATCCTGCACACTTGTTATACTATCATTCAAACTGTTAGTAGCACACATTCAAACCATGTCATTGTGCAAGAGTCCTGCACAGTTCTTATACTTGTTTCACTATCACACATTTGCCACACACTCAAACTATGTCTTGCACACTTGAATGAATCACAGTTCTAGAGAATGTCATAGTGAAAGTGTGGTAAGATTAACGAGGTTTGAGTGTAATCTAAAAGAATTGATATGAATGCATCACATGTCATGTAAATGGATTCCTGCATAATCCTGCACATTTGTTATACTATCGTCCAAACTGTTAGTAGCACACATTCAAACCATGTCATAGTGAAAGAGTTCGGACCCCCAAATGGTGAGATTACAGAGGTTTGAGTGTAATCTGAAAGAATTGGTATGAATGCGACACATGACACGTAAAAGAAGGCCTGCATAATCCTGCACTTGTTATACTATCATTCAAACTGTTAGTAGCACACCTTCAAACTCTATCATAGTGAAAGAGTTTGGACCCGAAATGGTAAGATTACAGAGGATTGAGTGTGATAGAGAAAAATTGGTATGAATAATGCATCACAAGACATGTAGGAAAAATCAGAACCATGATGACGGACCTGCACTTTGTCGCCGGGTTTGCAATCGCACAAGAAGTTGCTGCAGATACCTTTCTTGGCGGGGTCTTCAGCCTTAAGTTCGGGGTCCCAGTAGACAGCCCTTCGAACACAGAGGCTAGCGGTTTTGCCGTCGAATTCATCGCCATATCTTGAGGAAGCGATGGAATACAAGCGCACGGTGTTGGGCTGGCCGGGCTTCTTAGGATTGTCCCCGGGGGGGATGATGCCATAGCTCTGGCCTTCCCAGTAAGGCATGTCGCCGTTGTGCTCGATGACGATGTGGCACGTCTCGCCCGTGGCGTTGGGGCCGACGATGCGCTCCACGGATTTCACCGTGCCGATGAACGGCTCCTTGTTCTTGAACAAATGCATCGGGGGATCCGCCTCCTTCTCCAGGTCGGCTGAGAGGGAAACCTTGCTCGCCTGCTCAGTGAGAGCCGCAACCGCGCGGCGAGAAACGCCATTGCGGGGCACCGCGGCGGTGCATTGCAAATTGGGCAGGCGGCGTCCCGTGAAGAAGAGCGAGGCGTCTGCGCTTGTGGAGGTCGGCGTAGCGGAAGAAATCCCGACTTGGGCGATGCCCGCGACGGAGGCTTGCAAGCACGCTGCGTGCGCCATTGCAACAGGAAAAAAACCAAAACAGAGCTTGCAAACACAAACTCGGGAAGAGTGGATAACGAAGCGAGAAGAGAACGGAAGAGGGAGAGTATTGGAATACTGTGTGGAGGAGGAGACGATGGTGCTCTACCTGACCCAAGAGATTGCAATGTGCGGTAGATAATCATCTAAAAGAATCAATACTGTGTTTCTCTCTTTTTGCTCTTGGAACACATTTTTCCTAAATTTGTGTGTTTTGAAATGGGTCTTGTCCCACTAAAACCCAATGTTTTTCTTTTCACATTTCAAAAGAAAACATGGTCTTTTAGTGGGACAGACGGAGTAATTCCTTAACCCCTAAACGTCTGAAAGTGCCTTTGCGGCCAGTAGAATACGGTGTATTTTTCTAGTATTTGGAATGGATCCACACCTTTTATAGGTTTGAGTTCAACACAGAAGCTAAAATTTACATCAATGCGGTTCTAGTGAGCTATTGAGATCCCAATTTAGAGCTTCTTGTTGGTAGCAAATACCAATTATACGGCCACGTATCTACTATCCCCATGGGACGTTTAGGGGTTAAGGACTACTTAACCCTTAACACCTAAAGGACCAAGGAGCCCAAATTGGGTCTCGTGTTCTTTTATAGCAATTTTGAGTAGGTTCTATGTGGACTTCTTTTTTGTTCAAAATTCTTTCCTTTTTGACCAACACATACAATGCTCTTTACTCAATCTAGTGGTACAAAATTTGGTCACACTTGAATCATCTTTTTCACAATATAATAGATTGAATTTGGCAATGTAAAACTATGAATCCTTGGTCCTTTAGGGGTTAACTGCATGAGCATCCATTTTTTGGGCGATGTAGAGATTTCATCCATGTTTTCTCATCCGTCACGTACTTTTTGTGGTGTGGATTTTCTACCATGGATTTTATGGGAAGTTAGCTTCATGCATGTGTGATCCGATTATGATTTGTGAAATTTTTATGCCTCATTTTCATGTTGTAGTGATTCGCCCAGAATTTTGAAGATTTCAGTGTAAAAGTGCTCTTAAAAAAGTCAACTCATAAAATTAAGCAACCAAAAACTCTCCAAAAATCACTATACTTAGAGTATTACATTTCAACCTATCACAACAAATTTCATTCACAGATTGTCAATATATTATTCGTAATCGACTTACAAAAGAATTTTCAATTTTGAGTTTCAAATTTTATAAAAATATATTGGTGATAGCAATCATAGATCTAACTATATGGATAGAATCTAAAATTCATAATGTACAACTTTTATTCATACATCAAGTTCAAAATATCCCTCTTTGTTGCATTTTATTATGCATCTTTGCAAAATTGCCGAATTTGGAGAGGGCTCTAGGTATTTAGGGGTTAAGGATTTGTAGTTTTAAAATGATAAATTTTATTGATTGTATTGTGAATATCCAATGATTCAGATGGGGCGAAACTTTATATCAACAAAACTAGTGAACATCGTTGTATGTGTTGGTAAAAAACGAAATAAATTTGAACAAGAGGAAGTCTAAATAGGGCCTATTCAAAACTGCTCGAATTTTTTTGGAATATTGAAGTGAATTCGTAGCCATAGAAAAAGGCCTTTACTCACTTATGAAACATATGTGATGTTTATTTTAAGATAAAAAGAATTATTTATCTCATCTTAAACATCCTAATTCTACTCACTTGTAGAAACCTTTGATTGAATCACAAATGGTCAAATTTAGGTTTCTTAACCCTTGAAAGGCCCTCGGGGTCCCTCTCTATGACCCGTATTTAGCCTTATAATTGTTCAATTGTGGTTTAATATATGAATTGTGATATATTGTTATATGTGTGTATATATATAATCATGATTATTAATTCTACTTTGTACTGAAAAGTGTTTGGTCATTGTTATTTTGATTAAATACCACCGAATACAAAATATACTATACGGCCAAAAAGGACTTTCGGGCCGTTTACAGGTTAAATAGCGGTTGTTGAGGCCTCCTACAAGACCATAATAGAGGGAGGGGTGGATGGGCAAATATCGGGCAGTCTACCTTAGTGTCCAAGTGACCAATCAATGGTTACTAGGTCATCGGAAATGGAAGTAGTTCTTGATCCGTCTTGAATTGGCATTTTGTTTCTAATTTTCATATTTGCAAGGAATGATCCGGGCAACGATCACATACCTCACAAATCCGATTGTCATTTGGACCGATTTACAACTCCCGCAATTTATAAATATACAACTCCAAATGCCATATGATACATTAATATACAACATTTTATGATGTATGCTTTGAATTACAAAGTTGTATTTTAAAAGCATGTAACAATGTCCAGAAAGAACCGACAATTAACCCCTAAATGTCCCAGCTTCCAGTTTCTGGACGTTTGTTGGTCAAACCCAATTTTGATCTTGAAGATGACTTTTGTTGCTAATACACCCAACTAAGAAAATGAAGTTTATTAAGTCTAGTTTGTACTCCACTTTTCAAATCTTAAAAAATCCAATTATTGAGTATTTTATTGCTTGTGCAAGCTTTGAAGCTCAAGGTTTGAATTACACTACATAGGATGTTCACCTTTCGAATTTCAAAATTTAAATAAAAAATTTCTATGGAAAACATATCATGTGATTCTCCATTGTAATTTGTACCTGCTCCCAAAAAAATATTAATTTTTTTAAGCTTTTTTGTAATAAAATTTATTTTTTGAAGTATTTGACTTAAAAATTTGTTAAAAAGGTCGTATTAAATCAAAAAAATCTGAAAATTTCAAGACTGGTAGGAAACATTCAATTCCATGCATGAAAAATAATAAAAAATATATTGTGATAAATCTTGAAGGCTAAATTGTGTAGTTTGACTTTCCTACAAAAAAGTGGTACGTTTAAGGGTTAATACAAAGTGAACTAGTAGAAATGACCAAAAAATTCACGATGCAAGTGTGAAACTGGAGGATGCAAAACCAGCGAGAAAATGAGAATTACTAGAAATGAATAAGTGGAAAAAAAATCCTAGGAACATTTATAGTTAATGTTAAAAAGAGACATAAGGTTCTTAACCCCTAAACGTCACAGCGTCCAAAAACTGGACGACTAATAGATTCAAACCTTCCCTACGTTCTCATCAATGCTTGAATGAAAGTCATCTAAATTTTTGGAGATACTTCACCAAGTTGTCGTCCTATGTAATGGTTGGATTTAGTCATACTTGAGTACATATTTTTCTAAAATTACAAATGTAGTAGTATGTCAAGTCGTTGATTAAGCCAAAATTGCATTGACTGTAGTTCAAAAGTGGCCTTGCAAATATGAGGTCATAGATTTAAGAAACAAAAAAAATTCAAAGTATCACCATGTTTAAGAGTATCTCATTTCAAATTCATTCCAACCAATTTTACTCAAAAAATATTAAAATATTGTTTGTAATCGAATTTAGAAGGAATCTTTAATTTTAACTTTCAAATTTTATAATTAAATATTGGTGATAGTATTAGTGAATCGAACTGTATGGATGGAATCTAAAATTCAAAATCTAGAACTTTCATTTGTATATCAATTCCAAAATATTCTTCTAAATAGTACTTTATGATGATTTTTCTCAAATTGTCAATTCCAGGGACACCCTGGTACGTTTAGGAACTAAGCCCCTTGGAGATTACACCCTTTCCCTCATGTGGTATTGTAGCCATGTCGGCCTTATAATATTATAAAAACAAAATAACTATACTCACCAAACACTATTCATCCACTCTTAAGCATCAGTTTTCTGACAACATCCCTTATTCTCCACTTGGATGCTATTCCCTGATAAAGTCTGAATGAAATTCGGAAGTGAGCAAGGGAGGCTCTGAAGAACCTTATGGAAGAAATCATCCATCCAAACTCCAAGAGGGGTGGATTTAGGTTATTGAGACTTTATAAATTGCTAACAATGAAAAAATATTTTTATGAATTTTCTTTTTCAAGCATCATCCATGACAAGAATAGTATATACTTACATTTTTAGAATGTAAATTATTTCTATATTTTGAGGTTAAAACTCAAAAATACTCCTCACTTTTTTAATTAGGAAATGACGTTTAAGGATTAAGCATATCATGAGCACTCAAACAGCATGAAAAACTCAAACTGAGAGAGTTTTTTTCTGTACAACAGAAGTATTCACACGTCATAGAAACACACGAACAAAACAGGATGAGCTCATCCACGGGCACAAAAGATGAGACCCATTGTGGATGGCGGCTGTCGCATTATTTCTCATCACAAAGAAATCCAAATCCACCCAGCTAACCCCTAAATACTGCAGCCATCCATAAATGCTGTGATCAAAGTTCCAATGGCCCTTTGTCTAGTGGACACTGTGTCATTGACATTACGAACAGACTTTATCCACGCCGGTCTCGAAAGAGGGTCAGAGTTTCTATCTATCTGCTGTGATCAAAGTGCAATTTTTTACGATTAATTAATTCTCATGCTCCTAGAGCCCTTTTTGAAATTGCAACCGCATCCACAATCATCATGAATGTGTGCAGTATAACAGCAACTTGTTGCTCACATGTTTGCCTTGAACAAATTGTCATGGCAATTATTTGACTGCTATGCCAAGGAGGCAATCCGGTTGTTGAGTTGGAAATAATTTACCATTGGGACATCGGCTGCGATTGCCATGTTGATGCAGGGCTCCACCTGCTAAGATCATAACAATCACAAATATCGCTGTTTGTGACGTTACACCATATGCGGTCTCCACATCCACAATCTGTTGGCAATAGATTAGCTTAAATGCTCATATGGGGATTATAATACATTTTAGCAATACGTTCTTACTATATCGATCTCAGGGAGGTCACTCTTTGTCTCTTTTGAGTATCAGGATATTTAAAAGTACCCTAAAAAACTAAAGTAATTCTCACTATAATTAGTAACATTTCAAGAATATTCTATAATCAATTTTGAGCATCCTATACTAATGTAATTCATTCATAAAAATTATCTTCAAAGATTTATTTGGATTCTATCTTTTTTTGCATGTTCAGTTGTTACTATTTGGAAGTGACCTCCCCGAGATTTTGATTTAGAGAATTCAAGACTCCATCAATTCCTTGTTGTAAGAAATTGATGCAACAATTTCATGAACATGTATGGGGATTATAGTACACGCTTAGCACCAATTCAATTAGTATGGGGATGAAAAAGTTGTACTTACCTCATCTTGCACCATGTGGCAAACAGTGGTCACGATCTCCCTTCGGTACGGGACTTCCCCGAGCGCTCTCACGTACTCTATGCCCGTCCTGCCTTCCAATTCCTTGAGTGCTTCCTTCCAAACGTCCACGGACACCCGGCTGTCCGATCTCGACCATTCCTCCCACATTTGAATCCATCGCTCTCGCCGCTTCGGCCGTTTAAACTCCTTGCATGAGAGGCCAAAGAATAACGGAAGAATCTTTGGCCTGTTTCAACCCATTATTTATTTAAATTGCACTATTTTTAGTCAAATGGCAAGAAGAAAAATATTCACTTGGTTTATTTCATTCAAACAACCTTTGCAAGAAATTAGTTTAACCCTTAAAGGGCTGATGGGGATAGTAGATACGTTGGCATATATTTGACATTTGTTGTAAATAGAAAGTTCCAAATTGAGCCCCCAATAGCTCATTAATATCATGTCGACGTGAATTTTAACTTCACTCTTGATCTTAAACTCATAGGAGGTGTGGAACCATGCCAAATACAATGGAATATTGGTGTATAATACTGGTCGGAAAGGGCTCTCTGGACCTTTAAGGGTTAAAAAGCATAAAACTTGTTACTAAAAATGTCTAAATGATCTACAAATATACTCCCTTAGTTCTGAAATAAAAAGCCCGTGGGAACACTACTTCCAATTCTCAAGGGTGTTTTTTATTTCGGATCAGATTATCAAAACATTCAACCAAAAAGGACTATTAAAAACTAGAAGGTTGTAAACATTTTGCTAATTTTGAAAAAAAAAACACATAACAAGATTACCAACCTGTTAGGTGCTTGCATTATGGCAGCCAACTCAAGCATTGGCCATTTGCTGCGGGTAAAATATTCCTCGGACACCACCACCACGGCCAACTCACATTCTTGAGCTGCTGTCAAAATACGCTGCATGTACAAATTGTGATATTCTAATTAGAGTCGTTCTTTAAAAACTCCACACTAATTCATATTTGTGATTGAACCAACACTTATTCACACCATTCTTCACCCCTTGAAAATTGCCGTTGAAACAAGATCAACACCCACTATGAATGATTTTAATCCTAAATCTCTAAAGGACCCAGAAGCTTGAATACAGCCTCATAAATGTTTTTTTAGCACTTTTGAATAGGCTCTATATGGATCTCCATTTGTTCAAATTTATTTACTTTTTACCAACACATGCAATGTCCAATTTATGAATTTTGATCCCATCTTTCACAAATTGATTGACTTTTTCATTTTAAAACCATGAATCCTTGGTCCTTTAGGGGTTAAACATTTGACTTCTCATGCAATTGGCTCTCCCAAAAAGTCAACACAGAAGCAAAAAAAAGTCAACATCCCCAAGAAAGATTCCCTAACTTTTTTTGGAATAGAGTGCATGGATGTCATTGATAAGGGTGAAGGTTAACCTGAGTCTATCATGTAAGCAAAATTTCAAGTGCCAAAAATGAAATGCACAAGTGCTACTATCGTAGTTTCACCAACCATCAAAAAATGATTATAAAAAGAGAAGCACAAAGTTTTAGGAAATTCTTTTTTCAAAAAATTCTTTTTCTATGGTTAAAAAAAGGAATATTAGAGAATATTCACATAATTTGACTTTTGTTAAAGGACATACTAAGCTCCACAATCTTGCTTTTTTTTGGGGAAGGAATCTTACTCATAACTTCTACTCCGTTGATCCAAATGGGGTTTTTAAAATGCCAAAACGAACATATTTAAGGCATTTAGCTATACTTCTTTAGAATAAAACCAAAAAAAAAATTCAAAAAAAAAAAATCATACTTAAAATGGAGATTTTGGATGTGGGAATCAACAAAGCCATGTCCTTTAACCCCTAAAGGTTGGGCCTATGACCATGGAATCATGTTTTATGTGTCACACTCAATTTTGCTACTAAAAATAATACAAGAATTCAAATTTATATTTTTAGTAGATGAAATCACATGTCTACTACAAATCATGATTTTTTCATAAATTTTGGTGAAATTTTGAAATTACTATGAACACCCAATTCGATAATTTTGCACTTGGCCATATAATCATGCACTTGGCCCCCAAGCGCATTAAAAAAATAGTTTGAAAAAATCTCTTAAAAACAGAGATTTTTGTCTTTCTACAATCCCCTACACTATAAAAAAACAATTGTTTAATTTATTTCTCATCCTTATCTTTATCTTTATCTTTTCTTTTCTTTTCTTTTATCTTGTATTTTATTCTTGTCTTCTTTCTTGTCTTCCTCTTGTCTTCCTTCTTCTTTTTCTTCTAGTCTTCCACTTGTCTTCCTTTTTTTTTCCTTCACCTTGCCAATTTTGAAGTTTAAACAATATTTTTAAAATAAAAATAAAAATCAGGGAGCAGGCTGAATCCAATACAGGCCCTGAAATGAAAAATAAATTAAAATAAATTAAAATTAAAATTTTTTTAAAAAAAAGTTTTTTTTTTTTTTAATATTTTTTTCCGGATTTTCCGGGCAGGGAGGGTCCGCGCGCGCGGACCCTACTCTTATTTTGACCCACTCTCCCTCACTCCCCCCTCTCCCCTATATAAACCTTCTCTCACTCCCTCCCTCACACTCTCCTTCCACCCCTTTTCCTCTCTTGTTCTTCTCCCTCTCTTCCTTCTCCCTTCTCCTCAATATAAAGGAAGAAGAGAGAGGAGGAAGGAAGTGTGAGGGAGGAAGAATGTGGGAGGGTTTATATAAGAGAGAGAGGAGAAAAAGGAAAGGAGAGGAGGGAAGGAGAGGAAGGAAGGAGAGTGGGTCAAATAAGAGTAGGGTCCGCGCGCGCGGGCCCTCCTTGCCCGGAAAATCCGGAAAAAAAATTAAAAATTAAAAATTAAAAAAATTAAAAAAATTAAAAAAATAATAATAATATATATATATATATATATATATATATATATATATATATATATTTCATTTCAGGGCCTGTATTGGATTCAGCCTGCTCCCTGATTTTTATTTTTAAAAAAAATTATTGTTTAAACTTCAAAATTGGCAAGGTGAAGGAAAAAAAAGGAAGACAAGTGGAAGACTAGAAGAAAAAGAAGAAGGAAGACAAGAGGAAGACAAGAAAGAAGACAAGGAAAAAAAACAAGATAAAAGAAAAAGAAAAGATAAAGATAAAGATATAAGATAAAGATAAGAATACAAAATAAATTAAATAACTGTTTCTTTACAATGAAGAGATTGTAGAAAGACAAAAATCCCTGTTTTTTACAAAAAAATTCAAACAAATTTTTTTAAAGCCAAGTTTGCTCATGAAATGAATGCACTTGGCCAAGTGCAAAATTAGGGAATTGGGTGTTTATGGTTTTATGAAGTGATTGTAAAAAAAATCTATATCAATTACAAAATGTACTAGAAAATTCCGATTTTTTTACCTAAGGTGTAAATTACAATGAAGAAAAGTTTAGTTGATGAAAATCATCCGTGTATCTAAATTTAGAAATTTTGCTACACCTTGGTGATACCTACCGAACTTGTAACTACAATAAAACACTTAATTTTTAAAAAATTCAAAAAATTCAAAGTGGAGTAGAAATTAGACTTGGCAAGCTTCATTTTGTTAGTTAAGCTCAAATGCAATGAAACTCATTTTCATGGCCTAAATTTAGTTTAAGTAGAACAAGCAAAAACATTCAAAATACACTACACGGTGAACCATTTTTACGACTCTTTTTATAGTTGGGACCCCATGTAAAATCTAAAAATAGCTTGAATGATTTGAATTTAACTTGAAGGGGTGGCATCACCAAGCAAAGCCTCACATAAAGAATTGGATGGAAATCATCCACACAACAGTTGGAATTGAACAGTCAAAAGCCATTTTTTGGTCGCGGCGACGTTTAGGGATTAAGAGTTAAAATTAAGACAATTTCACATTTCAGATGAAATGCACATTCAAGCAAGCATTGTTACCTTTAGAATCTATCAGACTAAGATTATGTAGTCACAGGAAATAATGAATATACATAATAATAATAATCATAACGCTGACCCAAAGATCATTGTGAATAAAGAGTTGTAATGAATGTAGTAACTTACTCTTGCAAAGGCCTCTCCTCGGGGCAGGCGTTTGTCGAAGAAGGGCGATTGATGAGCTCGCTCCAGATCCACACACAACTGCTCCACAAAATTCTTCTGAGCCCCTGAATGGCTCAGAAACACGGTGTGCTTCGGAACTACCACCCAACTGTCGGCACAGCCGTTGACTTGATCTGGACTAAGTCGTTCATTACACCGACACTTCCCCACCACACCGCCCATTCAATTGCTGGTTGGGTCACCGACTCCAATACCGACTCAACTACCGACTCGAGGGCTGAGCAGTTCCTTTCTCTTACCGACTCAGCCCATGTCTCCACACAGCAGGTGACCCAACCAGCAATTAGCTAGCGCTGGGTTACCCAGCGCTCCAGGGACGCTCAGCAGAAGGCCCTCGAAACTTTCAAAACGATGAATTCTCTACCGAGTCAGGAAGGTAGCATGTTTAACAATATTATTTCACAGAAACTAATCAATTCCGAGTCGATGTCAGGGAACTTTGGATGATGCCCGGGCCCTCCTTGCCATTCCGCTCAACATAGACGTACACACGTGCAGATCGATCAAAGAATTAATGCAACAAGTTGCACATTCGAGCGTGCTCGAGCAGGAGAATCTATTTGCTAACAAGAAGGAACAGAATAAGAATGAGCAGTAGCTGCGATGTATGGACTTAGATATATAGCAAGTGTTATTCTTTTCGGAGGTAGATCGATTCTATGACATAGACTTGTGTACACAGTCGATCTGTTGGGCCAAAAAAACACAACACACACACACGTGCTCAGGAGATCGAATCTATTTGCTAACAAGAAGAAGAAGAATAAGAATGAACACTCAAGTATAAGTACTCTTTTCGGAGGAAGATTCTATGATATAGACTTGTGCACACAATCTGTTGTGCCAAAATAACACAAGAAGTTGCAACAGTGACTCTACGAGTATAAACAAGTAGAAAAGAAGAAGAAGAATTGTCAGAGTGAATGAAGAGGCGTAGTTAGACTACGAACTGCTTCAAATGGGCATGGATACAAGATGCTCAACAGAAGCAAGTTGCAAGCAAGAAGAAGAACAGTCCATGGTGAGAGTGAATGAAGATCTAAGTGCTCCACATGGACATAGATAGCGAGTGTACGTTTCCTCCACTTACTAGAGTTCGTTCTACTTACTAGCTACACCACATGGACATAGATAGCAAGTGCTCTTCGGCAGGGACTCTAGAGGTGAAGCAAAATGCATGCAGAACAACTGGCGCACGTCACCTTAGTATCTATTATACGTATACTGACCTGCCGGCCGACTAAGCTTGAGGTAACTTTTACCACCACCGTATTAAGCTCCTGGCCCATTCACACCAAGCCGCACTTGCATCTGCGGTCCCGAAATGGAGGAAGGTAAAACCGAGAAACAAAACAATATTCAAAGCCTTGTCTTTTCTTGCTACATTAGAGTTAACCGAAAAGAAGGCCATGGAACCTCCCTTTTCAACCTCCTTCTAACCTCTCTTTTGAGCTCTCTTGAGCTATGTTTGGGTTGAATAGTGTCGTGTCATAACTTGTCCCCTTGTGAGCCATGGGCTTGGAGTTTTGGTAGGAGGTGTGGAAGTCATTGCGAGGTGTGGAGAATAATGACAGTGGCTTGTTTTAGATTGTCTCCCAACTCATCTTGAACTAGTTTTCGGTCTATTTATATTTCAATATGAGTTCAAGAGGAGTTCAAGAGGAATGTGCTAAAACTTTCCTCTTTGAGCTGACTTTTCGGTTAACTCTATTGCAGTGCCGTAAGTAGAGCTTTTTTGCGTTGCGTTTCTTTCTATCATGTGTTAGAGTAATTTCTAATTGCGTATTTTATATTTCTTGGCTGACAACAGATTTCCTCAAAGTTACCTGACGCATGTATGCATGGGGTAGCATTGGTGTATGTGATGGCCTATTCACACCAAGAAGCTCCAGCACTTGCGTTGCATTCCTGAAATGCTGCAAGGTAAATTTTGAAAATAATATACAATTTCTTGCAGTGTCAGAGCCTTGTCTCTTCCTGCTTTTGGCCAATGCATGTGCGTTGGTGGAGCGCAAATTTCTTGTACCCAAAATGCGTTGGAGCAACTTCTTGCATGTGTTAGGTTAAAAAAATACAATTTCCAAGAACACACTAAAGAAATTCGTAAAGTCGTGAAATCTCAGGCTTCCGGTACTGCGTTAGTAAAGATTCTGGCTCACATGACAATAAAAGTAGGAGTGTCGGTTCCAAAAATAAAAACCGGATGAGTTATATTTCCGGAAATTAAACTTGGGTGATTGGGTTTGATCTCGTGTCAAGGCCCGCCACCGGGTATGGCGCCGGAGCCCATCCATTAATAGACCACATCTATAGCCGTTGTCAAGGATTGAACCTTGGACCTCGTGGCCCCTAAGAGCTTCACGGGCTTCTAATCCTAGTCCGGTACACCTCTCTTGAGCTTGTGTCAATGAGTTTTCGAATGTCTGTAATATAGAGGATGGGGGATGCAACTCTGGATGGTTGATCCAGAGACTTTACGAATTTCTCTACTGAAGCTACCAAAAACTTACTTGACGAACTCACGTTGGGTGATTGGTGTGAATGGGCCATAAATGGGCCATCATGGCCCATTCACACCAGCCTGGTGCCACTGTTGCGTTTGCGTTCCTGAAAGGATGGGAGGTAAAATGAAGAAAAAAAAAAATATTCAAAACTTCGTCTGTTCCTGCTGCAGCTACTATTGAGCACTGTGCAACTGCAATACATTGCCGCAAATATAGTCCCGTTCGTTTTTTGTGTTGCGTTGCTTTCTGTCATGCGGTAGTGTAATTCCTCTATGCCTATTTTAGATTTTTCTATTTACCTCATATTCCTTCAAAGTTATCACACCTCAGAAATGGTGTATGTGAACGGGCCTTCAGTCTGAAAGCAAACTACAGTTGCAATCGATTGACTATTTGGGCCTCCTACAAGTGCGGCGAGCCAAGCATCTACTCAGTCACATGATTTGCGGGGAATTAGAGTTAGTGCAGACAGATTTGACTCCGGGAATGTTCGCCATATGCACTGCAGGTTAAGTGGAGATGTACGCCTGGCTTGGTTTTTCGTTGAATGAAATTGAAAGTGCCGGTTGAGGGCAAGAATTCGGGGTGGAATGATCCCACCAGAGAGACCGGATGGCATCAACGGCTGGTGACTTCATTTGAAAATGGTTCCCAGGATTTCAGGGGCATTTTCCATTGAAACCAGGGTGGAGTGAGGATTTTATTTATTTATTTATGACACGAATTGAACGTGATTCAATTGCAAGGATAAAGATGGAGTGAAGATTCACTCGGAAAGGAGAGCCATACATTTTTTAGGTGTACACTATTATTCCGGAGGTGGATTTTTTTTTATTTGTTTTTGGCTTCGTTTAGGGGGAAATAAAGCCATTGCAAGATTTCTCTACTCTAGCACATTGGTGGTGTGGCGCTAAGGTAGGATGTCCTAAAACCACCAACTTAAGAAATATGGCCTCATTTTAACAAGGTTATTTATGAGAA
Organism: Pohlia nutans; assembly: GCA_022496805.1. NCBI lineage: Eukaryota > Viridiplantae > Streptophyta > Bryopsida > Bryales > Mniaceae > Pohlia > Pohlia nutans. The sequence continues at coordinate 8,808,344 of CM040092.1, read as the reverse complement.
ATATTTTTCGGTCATTTGGAAGAAGATTTCTCACGGAATGCACAAATTTTTGCAATTAATTCCCAATATTCAAATTGATACAAATTTTCAAAGTGAAAAGAACTTCGTGACCCAAATCAGACCTTTAGGTTTCTCCATGTTCACACCATGTGGTACTAATTTTCACTCAGAATGATACCCAAAACCACCAACTATTTCTTCGCAATGCTTGGCGTGCCATTGGTCTACTTGAATAGTGAAATTGGTGGTTTTGAGTCTCAACTGTGGTGGCCCCAAGAAAACTCAACTTGTCATAATTGGGGGAGGTGGTGGTTTTAGGACATCCTACCTTAACGTGTGTAGAATGGCTCTTGGAAATGGCGAGATGGGATGGTTTTGAACCATTTTAGGGACCATGCTCCAACAAACTACCAATGTGCTACATGACATAACTTATTGTACCCTATTTTGATCATATGTGTCATAAGATGATAGGCAATTCACTCATAGGTTAGAACTCATTACCAAATTTGTTCTTTAGGACTACTAGATCTACCAGAAAACTGAAATTGTACAGTCTCAATTAAACGAGTGTACAGTTGGTGAATCCCTAAAAGCTTGAGGGGTATTGGACAAAACAAAGATGTGTTATAATATGCGCCTTCTATATGTTTGATGAAGTTCGGTTCAATAAAAGAAATGTAGAGCATCATCTCTACAAATTATCTATAGGGTCAAACTTCAAAAAATAACTTTAAGTAAAATTTTAATGAATTTAAAAGCATTAACCTTTGAAAAATTGTATAAATTATGATTTCCAATTTTAGAGTTTGAAATTTAGTGTGATTGGTTAAAGTTAGGTTATCTATTGTAAACTTCAAAAAAACAAAAGAAATGATAGAAGGAACATCATTACTTTCCCCAAATAGCAAATTTTATTACACTAAAACAATGTTGAGGTGATCTACTCTAAAAATTTCTCCCGGGTAGAGTTTAACTCGGATTGACATAATTCAAATTGCATTGGAAAGTAAACTTGATGTAGTATTTTCAATTTTTTCAATTTTTTTCAAAAACATATTTTTTTGTTCCAGACAACCCTTTAGATTCGGGCAACGACGAGAAAATGGTCATTTGAGCGTTTAGGGGTTAGCTAGTTCAAAATTGTTGTCCCCTGTCAGTTATATAGTCCATAGTCAATTACATGCTATAGCGTGGTTTCACACTAGGGTGACCAAAATATATAGTTGCAGCTCTAGGGGAGGGAAGTAGGCACTGACAGTATTTTAGAAATGACGTGCGATAAAATATAGAGTATTTAATATTCATTTCAAATAAAATCTTGAATAATCTAGATAAAATAAATGGATCGAATAAGGTTGAAAATGACTTAAAAAAAATACCATACTACATAATATGTGTCATTTTATTTTATTTTTATTAAAAATATCCTGTAGATAAGGGTATTCTAGGTTAAATGTCATGGAGGCTCATATTGGATGGATGAAAAAATACATCTTTCCATTGTTGGACAGTTGTATTTCTTGACACTATACATTTCAGGTTGCATTCTACTAGCATTCACCATTACAGTCTTGTTGATGTATTTTGTTTGATTGTGTTTTCCTCTTGCCATACCACAACAATACAAATCCTTTGCAAAGAATGCTAATTCGCAATTCACCCCCATCCAATAAAAATCATCATAAATAATAATAATAATAATAAATAAATAAATAATTGGAGGCTATAAAAAATTATAAGTAAAATAGGGCATTTAATATTGAATGAATTCTTGATTTACCTATAGGGTATTAAATAATCAGCGTCAATAGATTGTTTCCTACTCAATGGACACCTAGAGATAATACCCCCTTTAAAAATAAATGATTATCTCATGTATCTCCAAAAAAATACTATAAGTGTCCCCTCGAGATTGCAGCTTCGGATTTCAGGGCTTTTTGGAATTCAAAATATTCTAGCATTTATTTTAAAATATTTTTACATTGTAAGGGGTTTGATAATTTTATAAAACAATGTTACAACTTTTTACATAAGTTATTTCCAGATTTCTAATAATAGAATTTGGATCCAACTATGTATTATTATCGATTAGTTGCGCTTACACATTTTAATAGTATTGATTGGATAACGCCTTAAGTAGTTAATACTCCGTATTTTTCATCGAAGATATGGTAATGGCAGCTTTTTTCTTCAACTCTTGTGTCCTTAATATATTTAAACATTTACGGTAATTATAATATAGTGCTAATGCCTCAATAATGATGCAATAATGATGTAGTAATGGCAAACATTTCACATATTGTACGCCTCTTTTTTTGACACATGGGACGCCCTAGCGTGAAAACGCCCTATACAAACATTGTCGTATCATCCACAACGTGAATTCATTTGGCAACAACTTCATATGTGAAAAATGTAGGCAACGGTGTAGAATTGTTATTAGGTGTTATGAGCACTTGACCGTGTGGGCGATCAATGCATCATTAAAGTTGAACCTAGGGAATTGCGGACCTAGGCACCTCCAAGCAATGGACTCCTACTTAGTCATGGAATAACACAACAACCAAAGGAAATGCCATGGCCAAAAAGAATGAGGAAATGTGCTAATGGATTGCACCAAGGAGCGAAGTGGGCCTCACATACAAAATGGCACCACACCAGATAATCCGGGAACACACCATGAACTGCAAAATACTCCACTAATTCAACCGTAATTGTTTTAAGTAACTAGAATTCTTACAACAAGGTCAAAATGGTCAAAATCATAGCAAAAGGGATAAATTGCACCCTTGTAACAAAAAGACAGCACACGTGCGAGTACCAAATTGATGTTCACGCATTCAAATTACACCTAACTAATGCACAGAACATCACACAACGCTAAGAAATGACCGAACCCAAATAAACGTTGGCAAGGGGATGTAAATGAATATTGTGATTTTTGAAAGGATTTGGACATTGCTTCCGCGTCGTACCCATAACCCTAATTTTTGAATACACTTTTGCCTACCAATCACAAGTAAATCTAGTACACCCAATTGGGAACAAACCCCAATGCACTTTTGGCAGCGCTATTGCGCTATATTGTGCAGTGGGACTTTTTGTTTCACAAGATACACCACAACCAACTAAAAATTACAAAACAAGATCATTACAAAGATCATTCAAACTAACGCAATCAATGAAATAGTGAGAAAACCACAAAATATCAATTGGAGCAATTAGAATCGCAGTTAAGTAAAAAAGATCCTCTCAAAGCACACCAAATGACAAGAGGTAACTTTCACCTCCAAAATTACTAAAAAAAATGAAGAAGAGGGAGGCGGCCAAACCTCCTTTTCTAATGTCACCCTATCTACCCTTTGTGATATCACATAGAGGGATACAGGGGTTTCTTTGGCCCTCCTCATCGCCTTAGTGCTCTTTGTGATTCTCCTCCTGGTCGTTGTCTTCATGCTCTTCGTGATCGCCTTCATGGACGTCGTCTTCATTATCTTCCTAATTGCCTTCATAATCTTGTAGTCCACCGAGATCGCCTGGTTGGTGAAGTCCATGCTACCATCGTGCCATAAGTATCAACGCCACTCGCGACGATTACCGTTGCTACTCCACAAACCACACCACAACGAGACCTACATCGATAAATTTTCTAATTACTCCTATCTACTTGCATGCACGGCTTTGCTCGGAAAAAACTATGAAGTCTCTTCCAAAACAACAAGACAAAGGATTTGAAACCTCTGTCTCAAAACTACATCCATCCAAACATCCGTCAAACATTTGTTCATCCAACCTTCTACTCTTAGTTTAACTCCTTATTAATCCTAATTATAACCTTGGATAACTCTAGGTCGACTCTAAATCTACTCAAGGTCTAAAATCTCTTTACACACCACTCAATCTAAATTCTACAACCCTAACATAATATAGCTTCTAAATCGACCAAATAAAAATGCAAATTAGACCAAATAAAAAGGCAAAACGTTTACATGACTGCAAAATATCCTACAAAAATACCTTAATAGTTCCAATTTAATAAACACCACGAATAAAGATTAAGAATATAGAAAATAATTACCAAATACTACGGTATTAGTTTGCCATGGGTTGTGAACCGGTTAGATTGACCACAATACGTGATACCACTCCCCACCAGTGCTATTCCTATCTCTATCCCCATCATTTAAATGGGGGCAAGTATGAGGATTAATCAATGTCTCCCCACCAATTAGCCTCAACAGAGAATTCCATATATGAGTTCCCTAAATAATGCTTCATATAGAAAATTGGGATAGGGATTCCTAAAAGCTTAGACTTTGGTAGAGAATTTCTACCCCTATTTGGATGAAAACCATCCGGGATAGGGATACAAAATCCCTTTGTGGGAATGCTCTTAGTCTGCCACAAGTTACTCCTAGTGTTACCATATCACCATTTAAGACCAATAACAACATGACACGCAACCACATGAGGAATGCAACAAATAGTACAGTCAATAAAGTCCAATCATGTGGGTAACAATGGGAATACATGTAGTAACTTATGAGTTCCCTATACGAGCTACTATAAAGAGAATTGGAAGCAAGATATCTCCTAAATATTTAGGAATACAAGACCTTGGTGGGGGCCTTTATGCCCTCGATCCATATGACATACATCCAAATAGGGATAGGGGATACCTTTGGTAGGAAAGCTTTAAAGGCGCCAGAAGCTGCAAATACCGTAAAGTCTAAGAAATCCAACAACGCAAACCATTGCGCTAAAGCATGCCAAAATTCGCACTAGATAATCGATGTTTGGGTGCACAAAATGAATGATGCACGGTTGGATGGACGGAGTGGTGGACGGATGGTCGTTAGGGTATGGACGGTGATTAGCATACACTATGTACGTCTATTCAACAAGTTGTTTGGAGCTCAAGAGATATGTTGTTTTGAGTTTGCACCTATTCAAGCGCCAATCATTTACTCAAATGTTGATTATAAATGCACATACATTCTTCATGTCTTTTCCAAATCACTTCATCAATTTTTGCTTTTTTTTTCTTTGTACCAACTTGTTATATTTTCTTTAATTTTTAACATCAAGTGATGTATATTGAGCAAACGCAATCCTTGTGCATCTATTTTAGAAGCAATGAGAAGACAAGTATGGTGAACAAGTTTGAATATGTTGTAACCACAACTTAATGAATGTCCTCGAAGATCCAATTCAATAACAACATGTATCCTAAATCTTAGTAACAAATTTCATAAGAGATTTAAGTGTTAAGGAGATCCATCACATAAACTTCATTTTCAAAATGATATTTGTGTGGTGAATCTCATTAATACTTGTTGTCTAATTTGAACTTCTATGCAACATTATATATGAAATTGCACAATAATAATTTGATTTCCTAAAATTGTTTGTCATTTTGAATGGACTATGTTAATTGTATATATATGTATATATATCTATGTGTGTGTGTATATATATATATATATATATATATTCTCATATTTGTGCAAAAACTGGATTGAGATTGTTTAGATTATAGTATATTGTTATGAATATCTTAAAATATTTTAGAATTTTTGGAACATTATTAGTGAAGATGAAATTCATATATGAATGTCACCCAAAACACGCATTCGGAAGTACCGTTATAAATTATATAAGTTCAAAATTATGAACAGACCACTACGAAGTGTATTTTTTTTCATTTCATAAATCTTACACGATGGTAATTGTTATATAAGTTTAAATTTTTTAAAATAGTATAGAATTCCCCATCCTTTTCCTCACTACTAGCAAAGGCATCGCTTATGACTCAGAACAATGTCAAAGTTGATTGTACACACCTATCCTACGTGATGAATCGCACTCACCAAGTCTTGAGCGTAGGGGCAGTGAGTGCGAAGTGGCGCCGTTTGACTCACCTATTGAGTGAAATGCGACGCCTTCTTCTGGTAGTGCGTGGCCTCGATGTTTTGCAACAGGTCACGTAGTCACGTAGGTTCTATTCAAACAACTAGATGTTCTATTGAAAAAATAGGATCTCAGAATTGCCAACAACTTTGGGTAAGGTAACTATATCTAAAAGCGACCATTTCCTTAAAACGTCCATAGCTCAATCTTCCATAATAAGTAGATTCTAACACCCTACTGTTGATGAGAATGTGCACAATTTAAACATCAGAGTTTAGGGTGGCTTTACGGTCAACCTATAGTCAACACTTTGGAAATTCATAACTTATTCATACGGTGTCCAAATAATGCATGCTAAAGTGCGTTGGAATCCTCTTGAACTTGCTATTAAGACCCACTGAAAGTATTTTTTGATTTATGTGTGTAAATAGGCTCAGTTGGTAAGGTGAATGCTTTAAGGTATAGTTTCCTTAGTGCAGCTCCCGGACCCAAATTCCACATCCTAGAAGTACTCGACTTTGCTGAGGTTGTGATTTTGTAAAGATTGCAGGAAGTTGTGCACTTGTTGTTTTACAGAGATTGTTTTATGGGTTCAGCGAAGTGTGCATAGGTCATGCTCAAAAGATGCAATGATTTTCGCATTTTACGTTGCCAATTTTAGTGTACAGTGGGGTGATACCGAAATTGGCACCTTGTGCAATTCCAGGGATAGTGCCCAGACTGCTGCCAACTTTGACACCCTCCAAAGGGCTAGAAAATTGTTATTTTAACATGAAATTTTAGAAACAAAATTATTACTATGTTGAAAACATGTGTACAAAATTTCAAGGCCGGAAGATTGATACATAAAAAGATAATCAAGATTTACTAACAAGGGGTAGCTGTAAGAAATGTTTCACAACTGCCAACTTTGACACCCTCCCAAGGATTGAAGAATTTTTTTTTTCCCATGGAATTTTTGGGGTAGGAATATCTTTATGTTGATTACACATATGAAAAGATTCAAGTCCGAAAGACCCACAAAGAAAATGATATTCCCAATCTACCAACAGGTGTAGTTGTGAGAAACAAAGAGGAAAATTGTCTCACAACTTTGACTGCCTCTCTAGGGTTGGGAATTTGTTATTTTAAAACGGATTTTTTGGCACAAAATCACTTTTAAGTTGATAACACGTGCAAAAAGTTTCATGTTGAAATAACAAATACTCAACTCTAGGGAGGCTGTCAAAGTTGTGAGACGATTTTCCTCTTTGTTTCTCACAACTACACCTGTTGGTAGATTTGGAATATCATTTTTTTTGTGGGTCTTTTGGACTTGAATTTTTTCAAATGTGTGAAAAACATAAAGATATTCTGACTCCAAAAATTTTATGGGAAAAAAAAATTTCTTCAATCCTTGGGAGGGTGTCAAAGTTGGCAGTCGTGAAACATTTCTTACAGCTACCCCTTGTTAGTAAATCTTGAATATCTTTTTTTGTATCAATCTTCCGGCCTTGAAATTTGGTACACATGTTTTCAACATAGTAGTAATTTTGTTTCTAAAATTTCATGTTAAAATAACAATTTTCCAGCCCTCGGGAGGGTGTCAAAGTTGGCAGCAGTGTGGGCACTATCCCTGGAATTGCACAAGGTGCCAATTTCGGTGTCACCCCATTGTACAGTACAAGGAAGTGTTAGGGTTTTAGGGTTTTGGATTCTTTCAGCACGGATGAACATTCTGCAGTACCAGTGTCTGCAGTTGCACTATACGGAGTATTGTACTGTGATCTGGTGCACTGTTTAACAAGCTGCATTTTTATTGTTGCAAATAAGTAAATAGTTAAAATTAGAATTGGTTATGTCATTACAAAATTATTATAATGTATTTGCATTGCAGAAACATTGAAGAACATGCATATCATAAGGTGGAGGCACCAATACCTGTCAGTTTAACCCCTAAAGGTTGGACCTGTGACCATGGAATCATGTTTTATCTGTCACACTCAATTTTGCTACTAAAAATAATACAATAATTCAGATTTATATTATTAGTAGATGAAGTCACATGTCTACTACAAATCATGATTTTTCATAAATTTTGGTAAAAATTTGAAATTACTATGGTTTTATGAAGTGATTGTAAAGAAAATCTATATCAATTACAAAATGTACTAGAAAATTCCGATATTTTTGCCTAAGGTGTAAATTACAATGAAGAAAAGTTTAGTTAAAGAAAATCATCCGTGTATATGAATTTAGAAATATTGCTACACCTTGGTGATACCTACCGAATATTTAATTTTTTCCAAAAATTCAAAGTGCAGTAGAAACTAGACTTGGCAAGCTTCATTTTATTAGTTATGCTCAAATGCAATGGAACTCATTTTCATGGCCTAAATTTAGTTTAAGTAGAACAAGCAAAAAAATTCAAAATACAATACACGGTGAACCGTTTTTATGACTCTTTTTATAGTTGGGATCCCATGTAAAATCTAAAAATAGCTTGAATGATTTGAATTTAACTTGAAGGGGTGACATCACCGAGCAAAGCCCTTCACATAAATAATTGGATGGAAATCATCCACGCAACAGTTGGAATTGAACAGTCGACTTCAGTCATAAGCCATTTTCTGGTCTCGGCGGCATTTAGGGGTTAAGGATTTCGACCTATTTAGAGCGGTGGTTTTCAATGATAAGAAATTGCAGCATTTAAAACTTTGGGTTTAATAACCAAGCCCAATTTTTAATTAATTTTGTCACAATGTGTGATTTTGTTCTGAATTTTCAAACTTAATCTGCATAGACCACTGTTGATGTTAGTAGGGAATCAATACTCGTCTTTCGTTTCTAGTCCAATCAATTTGCTAACTTGTAATCATAATTGATCACAAAACTGCTACAACTAATGGTTGTGATAATTTGATTGGGAACTCACGAAGTTGAAACCAGTGCTTGCATAGGGGACTAGAATTGGTTCCTAACAGGTTCTGATGCTTTTACCTCATCAGCACTTGGGAAATATTCAAGCAAAACCAACCATGATCATGTCTTAAAAAAAATCAACCAGTTCCTCTTGAATCTATCTTGGCTATTGCAGCTATTTTCTTACTACAATTAGAAAATATCCGTGGATTCCTCTCGGTAATTAGCACGAGGCTTGAAAAATCAACCAGCCATTTAAAAAAATCAATCGGATCATTTTACACTAACTGCTGGTATTTCTTGAGCAATATATCATACCTCTACTTTGCAGCTCAATGCTTCATTTACGACGAAGCTAGATCCATCAATTTTGAGTATGCAACGTGAGGGAGTTTCAAGATCCGGGAATCAATCGCTCTTGAAATTAAAACGAAGAATCTTCTAACTAGATTTCAACATGGGATGAGTGCGCCAGCATCCCTTCTTCGCGATGGCTACATTAGAGATTGCCAGTTTATGATTCCGTCTACAACAAATCCACTGGAAAATTATATCAGATTTGGTGAAACGTGTAAAGAGTAATTAAGGGGACGACCGATGAAATGGCCCGACATCCTTTTGAAGTTATCCACCATAATTTCGAAGCCATCTGCTGTGGGCCTCACAGATTGAAGTAAGTACAGGTATGCATATTTTCACCCAGAGTTTTTTTTTTCTGGCGTTTTATAGCCAGTTTGCTACAAAAATCCACGGGGAGAATCACCACATGGGAGTATAATGAGAAAAAATTCACCTCATGTAGCCACCAAGGTAGTGGATTGCACCGGTTGCAAGCAAGGTTGAGACTTAGCGAACCACATGCAATGAATGAAAAGATCAATATGTTGAATGAAAAAAACACGATGTATGAAGGGTTTCACCAAAGGCCAATATGTTGAATGAAAATATAGGGCATTTTCACGCTAGGTTGTCATAGTTCTCAACAAAAAAAAGTTTCTAATGATGTAAAGCTTCAGGAAGCCACTTAGTGTAAATTTTGGGTACATATGAGCGAACAAAGGGTATTTAATGGGGGGCTATGAAATAATTGGAATATTATACTATTTATAGAATATTTAAAAGTATATTCCATATATATAGTCTAGGAATGTTCCTAAAATATTTCCAAATTGGTTTGAAAACAATTGGTTTTAAAGTTACTTCTATAAATTTATAATTTTTATCTCAAACGAATAAAAGACACCCTATATTTGTTCTCTCATAGCTATCTAAATTTTTGACAGTGACTTCCCCGGGTGTAAAGCATTTGCATTAATGACGTAATGTAATACACAAGAATTTACCAAAAACATTTTAATATAGTACAATGGAATCTTTTAGAATATTTCCAAGCTCTTTTACATTAGTTTAGGATATTTTGGAATATTCCTGCTGATGTCATTTAATCCACTTGCAAACTATGTCGAATGCGTATTCCAGCTACACCACATGCTCCGTTTTAATTATCCAACCAAGCTTGCAAATTTTTTTTGGGGGCGTTTAATGTAAAAGAACAAAAATTGTCGCCACAAACCTCTGATATTCACCTTCCCACAGAATCTTACAGAATCTTTTTTGAATACGATATCCTTATGTCATATGAATTGAGGAAAATTATTGCCATCACTATATCTTCAATGAAACGTATCAATTAAGGCAACAAAGTATTTATACTAGAATGTCACCAAATGCAATTGATTAATTACTTTTTGGTCCAAATACTATTTTATATTATTTTAAAATTATTAATATACATACAATCCTAAAATACCTTTTCACTGTGGTTAACTTTTTGCCAAAAGACTAATCTCAATGACCAATAGAAAATGTTGACCGCCACATTTCGCCTGCTATGCGATGTCACACCACATTTTGGACGTCCTACCGTGAAAACACCCTAAAGGATGTATAAAAAAATAGTCAAGTCTTTCATAAAAATAAAATAAGGGATCAAAAAGCCACCTCATTCACCGTAATGCGAGCTTTGTGGCTTAAAGTTAGATGATCCAAATTATACCAAAAAGAAAACCCTACTTTCACCTATCTAAGTTATGGAGATCATCAACGTACTTATCTTGGGAAATAAAACTAGATCAAAGTGCAAGATCATGGAAGAAAAACGGTCAATAACCCCAAAAGACCAAGAAGCTCGAATAAAGCCTCATGTTTATTATTGAAGTTTTACGTAGGTGTGAACCTCCTTTTGTTCAAATTCCAGTGATGACCGTAGGTTGGAACTAGTTTAGAATAATGGTATTGACGATTAAAAGTTCCACTTGTGGCTTTCCAACCAATGTAGGGTTTGTATGTGAGCCGACGAGCCGCGAACCAGCAATCGATAGTTCTAGGGTAGGGATTTTTATGATGTTACCTAGCCTTTCACACCTTTGGATGGTCTTCCTATAACTATTTCATTCAGCCCTCAAAAGAATGTTATGTGAAGTAACCTAGCCTTTCACGTCTTATTCAACTTCATGACCTTTCACATCGTCGCTCGCTGGTGGTGCGAAGAGAAATGGAGCCCTAGTTTATTTGGTTTTTTTATCAACGCATGCAATGGTCTCCATTAGTTGTAAGGATATAAATTTGGTCCCATATGAATTGTATTTTTCAAAATATGATTGATTGAATTTGTCAGTTTAAAACCATGAATCCTTAGACCTACAATCGTCCACAGTTGTTTCAAATTTGTGAAGGACTCAGAAACAATCAAATTTGCGAAGGACTCAAAAACAAACAGCTGTTGAACAGGAAGTTGTTGACCTTCAGCTTCATCAAGTGATAGCAGTACTAGTAACACATAATAGTTGCTTCATCTCAAGCATTTGTTGCGTAGCAATTATGAGATCTTATTTTTCTGGTAGAATAGACTGCTATATTGACTCCTACATTAACATTATTATTGTTATCATTATATAATATAATCTTATATAATCTTATATTTTTTCATTGACACAAAAATGTCTTTCAAAAAATAAAATAATTTGGCTTGGTGTACCCTGTGGCATTTCTTCCCAGTGGCTCTGTATTTTTACTCTCCTTGCAATTGATTTGTTCTACTTGTGCCAAATTTATTATTATAATAATAATAAATAAATAATACCAGTTATTTAGAAGAGCAAAAATATAGAAATTGTGCTAAATTGAAGTTGTGGAATTCTTTTTGGACTTCTTGAGTTTCACAATTTTCTTTCGTGCTTTCTCGTCTTTTATCTTAGCAGTTGCCTCTGCCTTATGCGAGACTCTCATTTGGCATTTTCCTCAAAATTCATTTACGTTTTCTGAGACGAATCCATATCTGCCACTGCACCCGGTTCTTGAAATGCGTGCTACTAAATACCTTCTCAACGTACTTGCTAAGCCGTAGCCACAAGATTTCAACAATCCTTTGCCCTCATTGCCAGAGTAAGTTGCATCTTTTTAGGGTTAGTTGCTGCAACAATACCCCGACAACGGTGGCAACAGCTTTAACGTTGATTACAACGTTCACTACTAGTCGCTTTTCATTCCCACTTCAATGTTTTCATGCCCGATTCATTCGAACTTCCCATCCTTAAGGCAGAACTTGAATAATGACAGTCTAATGCAACTCAGCAAGTCGAGCACGTGTTCTGCAAGCTCTCCCCAATCCCTTGCACACTGTACCTTTGTAGTAGCTTCGCTTTCAAATAATTCTAAAAATAGAAAACAAAAACGATAGAATAAATTTTTTCAAAATAAAAATTATAAGGGAAAAATAGGATTTCAAAGCATATTAAGAGCAAACTAACTCGTTTTCTTAGAAAAATTAATTATTCGTCTAAGGAAGGATAAACATATTATAAAGGTACAATACTAGAGCATCCAACCAAAGGTACCCCTATCTCTATCTCTATCTGGATGATGGGGAGGTAGATATGTGGATACGTATGAGCATTTTGTCCAAGTGAACGGTCAACGTGTCATAAGAATTTGGATGAGCGGATTGTGGTCAAAGTAAATCCAAGCAATGAACACCTATGTAGTAATGGATGGAATGATAACAATGGGCCGTGGTAAAAGGACTAATAGAGTGTATCAATGGGTCAAATGAGGCCTTTTAAAAGCGGGCAGCACACAAGGTATACACTAAATCACGAGGTACTTCATGAATTCAACCCAAATGGCCGTAGGTACTTTGGGTACCCAAATTATGGCTCAAATGGTCAAGTAATTTCCCAAAAGGGGAGAATCACATCCTTGTGTTTGGAATGGCAGCATAAAAAATAGTTTGAGATGGTGGTTCACATACTCCAATTTCCTCTACTAAACATCCAAACACAACCCAATAACAAAATTGGCCAATGACTATCACACCTTGACTATGCAATGCAAGTGGAATGGTGGAAATTTTGGATTGGGTCGGACAGCGCTTCCACGTGGTACCTGTAACCATAAATTTGAAGGTACCAATGCCTACCAATCAAAGCAAATTCTGACCAATTGAAACCGAGCCTGGTGGAGAATTGGTAGTGCTTCCGCATTATATTGAGCACCGGCACTTTTGGATTCCAAATACAACCTCACCACTCTAACAATTGAGTAACAACAACAAAGTCATCACAACAACCAACAATTGACGGAATTAACGAAGCAAGACAGAACTTGAAAGATAATAAGGAAGACCAATAAGAATCGCATTTTAAATACCATGAAGTACCTACAACACAATCGAACTGGCAAAAGACAAAATTCACCTCAAATTGCCAAGAATTGACGAGAGGGGAGGTGGTCAAGTCGTCCCTATCTAATATCCCCTTGTACATCCTCCCTAATATCACATAGGAGAGACATGGTGGAGTGCAGTAGTGGTGATTGCCTGGCCGTGTCTTGTAATCTTGATCCTGACTGTCGTTGCCCCGTCCTGTCGTGATGCTAGTCGTAGGTGTGTGATCGTGATGCTGGCCGTGCACGCTCGACGTGATTGCGAATTCTTGGTCACATCCCCGGAGATCTTGATGATGGGCGTCGCCGTGTGATCGTGATGCTAGCTGTGCACGCTTGACGTGATTGCGAATTATTGGTCACGTCCCCCGTGATCTTGATGCTGGCGTCGCTATTATTTTGTGGGGTTGGTCGTCGTTGTGTGATCGTGATGTTGGGTGTCGCCTTGTGTTCGTGATCTTTGTAGCTTTGAGATCTCATCTAATCGACAAATTCACAAGTCCTATTTCCTCCTTCTCTTCCCCAAATTGTCATGGTCTGCCCCGATTCAAAACTACTAACTCCCACAAAAACATTGTAATAGAGGATTTGAATCCCATGCATTACAATTTCATTCATCCACGAAATCATTCATCCAAATCTATACTATAGGTGAACTCCCTACTAATCTTAAATCCACCTCTAGTTAACTCTAGGTCTATTCTATCCCTATACTCAAATCTAAAATTGTCCAAAATTCTACCGCTCCTTGATCTACCACTCTAAACCTTGCCAAGGGTAATTATTTACGTCTCCCCTCTAAACACCTAACTCATGTCAACATTATGTCAGAACCCACGGTTGACCATTAAAAACCCCATGACTCACGCCATTCATGCAAGGAATCCACTTCATGGCAAAATGTCTACACGACTATAAAATATCCTACAAAAATACCTTAATAGTTCCAATTTCATAAAACACCACGAATAAAGATTAAGAATATAGAAATCAAGTACCAAATACTACGACATTAGTTTACCATGGATCGTGAACCGGTTAGACTGTTCACAATACGTGATACCACTCCCCACCAGTTAGAGCATTTACACCAGTGCTATTCCTATCTTTATTCCCATCATCCAAATGGGGGCTAACATTGGCAAAGATCAATGTCTCCCCACCCATTCGCCTCAACATAAAGTTCTTTATATGAGTTCCGTAAATACTGCCTCATGTAGAGAATTTGTATAGAGATCCCTAAAAGTTTAAGGATACAAGACCTTGGTAGAGAACTTCTACCCCTATCCGGATGAAAACCATCCGGGATAGGGATACAAATCTCGTTGGTGGGAATGCAATTAGTCTGCCACAATTTACTCCTAGTGTTACCATATCACCATTTAAGACCAATATCAACATGACACGCAACCACATGCGGAATGCAGTAAATAGTAAAGTCAATAAAGTTCAATCATGTGGGTAACAATGGGAATACATGTAGTAACTTAAGAGGTCCATATACAAGCCATTATAAAGAGAATTGGAAGCAAGATATCTCCTAAATATTTAGGAATGCAAGCAACGACGCTACCGTGCGAGCGTAGAACGGAGAGCGTAAGAGCGGAGAGCGCTGATTTGGAGAGCGGAGAGCATACAATCTTGCTAAATTAAAAATCTGACGTTATTTTTAGAAAACATATTTCTAAAATTATAATTTTTACTATTTATAGTAATTTTAGGGGACCTATGACCGCTGGACCTAAGACCGTGTGATTGCAGTGCAAAATGTAAAATTGTGTAGTCAATTTGGAAAAGGTTGGACAAAATAGTAGAAATAGAGATAATTGGACTAACATATAGTATTATATTTTTAAGTTCTTTTGTGAATACATAGTCACACTTTGTGGGCAAGTACTCCAATCAACTACAAGTTATAGTGTTGTAATTTGTAATAGAAATCTATGATTCTACTCTCCCCCTAAACTGCAAAACAACATCAGCAGTCCATTTACCAATCTTCGGTTTAGGGTTTCCAGGTCACGACAAAACATGGCATCTAAAACTAAGGAATCTTGATTATCCCTGCGGCTACCAGAATCTGCAGGACTTCGTCCATGCTTAGAGTGGGGGCATGGATGAAAGCGTCCACTTTGTAGTCTAGCTTGCAAAGGAAGCGAAAGACATAGTAAAGGTGCTTCCAGTTGACGTACATGCCACGCCTTCCAATTGCAGAAGAAGTCATACTGTGATAATGCGGGCACGTACATGCCGGAAAATTGTAGAACGCGTGAGGTCTGTACCCGAGAAGACGGGCCAAACATCTGGGATTTCCGGGCGGTCTAAGACGAAGAAGCGCTTCGGTTCCATGACACATCGTGCGATTTGGTCAAGACAAAACCAAAAATCTGTCGTTTGAGGTTTAGTCCCTTTGTACTCTGTCCTAGTGCTTCAGTAGGTTGGAGCAGCTGTGGCCTTACCGCCCTTCGCAATCAACATCTTGCACTTGTTGCCATTCCCCACTTGTACTGCGTGACACTGTTTTCTTGACTTGTCAGAAATCCTTGCAATGTGCCATTTCGAGGCAGGAGTAGTCTAAGAATTGGAAAAATGTAAGTTGGTACTGCTGAATTGTCGGAGGCGTGTCGAAATCCAATGTGACGATGCAACCTAGGGCACGGACTGGAAGCCATGTCCACCTTCCGTAAACGACCTTTAACTGCTCCAGCACTGACACAATTGTTGGCTTGCTTGATAGATGGGCTCTTCTTGTTGCGGCGGAGATTTTTGCTGTGCCGCCACTTGGGAATGTCATCAAGGAATACTGGACTTGCATAGGTTGACAAGTCAACAAAGAGAGGGTGGTCTTGGAAGAGCCTTCGCGGCGACATGACCTCCCGCCGTGGAAGTCAAAAACCAGCATTCTCTAGAGCAAGTATCTCCTTGTGTGTAAGGTTAGTGCCATTATTGACGGGCCAAATCTGGAGGACCTCCGGGCGGGACATAAACCACTTTCTGCGAGTTCCTTTGACACACCTCTCAATGTCGTCGTTGGAGAAGAAAAATTCCAAGAGGTCCTTGCGGTTTTTCCTGTAATTGTCCATCAAGCCTGTGTACGTAGGAGCAGCGGTAGATTTTCCGTCCTGTACGATTCGAGCAATTCACTTCTTTTTAGTGACAGCCTGCTGCATGAAACAAGCCTTTGTAGATGATTTTGGAAGCCTAGCAATGTGCCACTGACTCTCGTCGCAAGCTGTTTCTTGCATGGAAGTAACGTGGTCTAGGGCTGCCGCAGCGGTGTGGGTTGGTACCTGCACTTGCACATCAAACTTCTCTAATGCTTGGGGAGAGTCCTCCAGCCCCATTGGAGAGGTGGGAAGTTTAGGGCTTTGTTTTGTGTAGATCTTGTCTGGACTTGAGGACGCGAGATGCTGATCATATCAGGTCTGTGCAAGTCAAATTCCAAGCCGATGGGAACGTCTGCTTTTTGCTTCAACGAGAGGAAGACTTCCCCTCCTTCAAGTTGAGGCATTCGAGTGCAGAACTCCTCAGCACCCGGCATCTTCACCAATGCTTAGTGTAGGGATTTCGAGTTCCTCGTGCCCTTTGTAGACTTCTGTGCGATTCGAAGCTTCAATTCTTCTTTAGTAGGGCCGGTTCCTGTTCTATCTCCCTTAAGGTATTGGTAGTATGCGACGCTCTGCATGAAGGAGCAGACGAAGTCATCAACTGTAGCAACAAATAGGTCTGATCCTCGATCATCGGATTGTTGTTTTCATTTGTTGTGGATAATTTCGGCCAAGTTGCACGACGGCATTTCAGCCAACTCGTCCTCTGTGAAGTCCTGGTATAGGGGAAGCAATGCACCTTTAGAGTTTGGATGTGAAATGCGGTACAAAACATATGACAGAGAATTAGGGTTTACAAGTTAGGGTTAAGGAGCTTACCAGCTACATAAAGCCTCCCCATTGGCGGTATCAAAAATGCCAAAAGACAAGCCAGAGGTTGAGACGTCTCAATCCATCTTCAGTTGTAGCTTCGGAGGACAACCACCAAGCTTGGATAGCGAGATACCGAGAATCTGCCTCCGTTTACGTTGAGGCGTTCTTGTATTGGTTGCAGAGCATGCGATGTTGGTTTAAGAGGTCATCTCTAATGTCGGCCTTCGTGTGCTTCTCCAAAGACTGAACCCAATGGAAAAGACAAATTTGTTCTTTATTTGGCATGGAGACTGATGCATCTCAACTTCTGTACACAATGCGTATCGCATTCTAGTTTGCTTGCGCGCTGTCAGCCATGAAGCCCTTTCAGTTAGGGTTTTGAAGTCTATGGCGAGCGACGACGGCGTTGAGATTCTTTCATACGACCATTTGGGCAGCGACGTCTTTAGACTGCATATCGCAAAGCGCGATGGTCATGACACGACAAAAACTGGGGTCGTAAACGTGGCAGCCCATGGTGGATTGATCGTCCACTATTTTACCCTCTTAACATGATTGAACATAAGCCATGCGTTCTGCAAGTCTCCAACAGTTTGAATGCGTTTTACAAGGTAAATTTTCTTATAACTTTTTTTGAAAAATAAGGTCGTGGCGAGACACCCCTAGGGAAACGTTGCCGCCGACGCCCCCCCAAAAGGTGTCGCGCCCAGGCGCCACGGCGTGGTTTCACGCCACGTCGTGGCGTCTATTTTTAATTTTTTTTTGAAATCTGCAGCCGTAGCGCGCCACACCCAGAGAAGAGCGTCGCCAGACACGACCCCCACAGAGTCACGGGGTGGTGCACCAAGAGAGTCACGGCGTGGCGTCACACCACGCCCTGGCCCCCATTTTTCAATTTCTTTTGAAAAAGGGGCCGTGGCGCACTACTCCTGGGGGGGGCGTCACCGGCGAAGCCCACCCTAGGGCTGGCACACCGAAGCGTCACGGGGTGGCGTCATGCCACGCTGTGGCCCCGACTTTAAATTTTTTTTGAACAATGACGTCGTCGCGCCATCCCTGGGGGGAAGCGTCGCCGGCGACGCCCCCTCTAGGGGTGGCGTACCAACCACTGGAAAGGTGCTCTCAAGACCTTTTCGATGGTATATAACACGCCCCAAACTGACAAAAATTGTGCCCGCAAATTAAAAAACCAATCTTGCGAGTAGCGGATTCAGGAAAAAGCGAATCTGGCGCGCCACCCTTGGGGGGGGCGTCGCCGGCGACGCCCCCCCTAGGGGTGGTGCACCAACCACTAGAAAGGTGCTCTCAAGACCTTTCCAACGGTATATAACACGCCTCAAACTGACAAAAATTGTGTCCGCAAATTAAAAACCAATCCTGCGAGCAGCGGATTCAGGAATAAGCGAATCTGGGGCGCTACCCTTGGGGGGGGCGTCTCCGGCAACGCCCCCTCTAGAGGTGGCGCACCAACCATGGGAAAGGTGCTCTCAAGACCTTTGTGACGGTACATAACACGCCCCAAACTGACAAAAATTGTGTCCGTACATTGAAAAACCAATCCTGCATGCACCTAATGCAGAAAAAACTAGTCTTGGAGACGTTTTCTATTTGAGACACAATTTTTGTCAGTTTTCGGCGTGTTATATACCGTCGGAAAGGTCTTGAGAGCACCTTTCCCATGGTTGGTGCGCCACCCCTAGAGGGGGCGTCGCCGGCGACGCCCCCCCAAGGGTGGCGCACCAGATTCGCATTTTTCTGAATCCAATGCTCGCACGATTGGTTTTTTACTTTGCGGACACAATTTTTATCAGTTTGAGGCGTGTTATATACCGTTGGAAAGGTCTCGAGAGCACCTTTCCAGTGGTTGGTGCGCCATCCCTAGGGGGGGCGTCGCCGGCGACGCCTCCCCCAAGGGTGGCGCGCCAGATTCGCATTTTTCTGAATCCAATGCTCGCACGATTGGTTTTTACTTTGCGGACACAATTTTTGTCAGTTTGGGGCGTGTTATATACCGTTGGAAAGGTCTTGAGAGAACCTTTCCAGTGGTTGGTGCACGACCCCTAGGGGGGGCGTCGCCGGCGACGCCTCCCCCAAGGGTGGCGCGCCAGATAAGCTTTTTTCTGAATCCGCTGCTCACAGGATTGGTTTTTTACTTTGTGGACACAATTTTTGTCAGTTTGGGGCGTGTTATATACCGTCGGAAAGGTCTTGAGAGCACCTTTCTTGTGGTTGGTGGGCCATCCCTAGGGGGCGTCACCGGCAACCCCCCCCCCCAAGGGTGGCACGGCAGACTAGCTTTTTCCTCCATCCTTTGCTCGGAGGAGTAGTTTTTCATTTTGCGGACACAATTCTCATCAGTTGGGGACGTGTTATATACCGTTGGAAAAGTCTCAGGAGCACCTTTTTAATGTTGTGTGAGACACCTCTTGGGAGAGCGTCGCATGAATCAGGTCTGCATGAATCGTTTTCATGAATCATTTACTTTTGTGTTATGGAAGTAAACCGGAGTTGACGGTATGTTTGTCTGAGTACTTCACCTAAACTCGTTCATTTATCATTACTGTCAATCTAATTGCATTGGCTTCTTTGTTTCTGGTTTTTATTGTCTTGTGCTATTATAGACGCAGAGCTTCGGTGCCTAGCTTTTGGTGAGGAGGGAGGGTTCCATCTTCCAATTCAATCCAGTCTCGTCCATGAACGAGTTTGGAGTGGACATTGGTTCGGACGAGTGGCTGCAGAACTACACTTCCAAGATTGACCAAGCGATGAGTTGCTGTATGCTTTGGCGCGGACCCCGAGAGAATAGCAAAAGCTTTTGGCAAGTTCTCATCGAGGCTTGTTCTAAGCTGGGAGACATTGTTATTGATTGCCACGCCATGAGTGGTGAATTTCTACCTCTCTAAACAGCTTTGATTTTATTTCATTTTATTGACGTGATTCTATATATCTATTACTAGTACTCTCTTTTATATTCTTTGTATGTGTATTCTAGGCGCTTCCATTGATGCTTGCATGAATGTCAATCGCCATAATGTGGCTTTGGAGGAGGACAAAGTTATCTTTGATGCACTCATGACTCCTCTAGCGCGTGCGAAGGCTACCCCTCCATCGCCACGGCCTTCCACATCGAAGCGTTCTCAGGATCCAGACACCATGGAGATCCTACTAACGCAAATCAAGAGAAGACGTCAGGGTAAGTAAGTTTGTTTGAATTCAAATTGGCTAGCTACGTGATGATATCAATTTCATGCCGCTCAAAGTACTAATGTCTTTCCATCGCTTTATAGATCGTCAATTGGAATATAATAAACGCTCCAGGACACAAGCCTTTTTTTGCTGCGCGTGGTTTCTTTACAAGTCCACCTAAACCGTTTGAGCTCCGTGTGTATGTGGAGCCGCTTGCTAGGGTATTTGCATAGCATAGTCTGGACGACGTGGAGATGATAGAGGGAGTAGCTGATACCCAGAGTTCTAGTTTTTGTCGAGGACAATGTCTTCTACACATGAGGAGTCATTTGGTGATTCTTCATACTACAGTCTATTATGTATTTCTTTATTTTTGTATGACTGGTAGTGAGACCAAAAGGGCCACTACACTTATATTTTCATACCCTTGTCATTCTTTGCCTCATTGACAGTTGTATTCTTTGATGCCTTCACGGATTGTCCCTTTTTAAAAAAAAATCATGCTCAATTTCAGTGAATCTGTAGACCCTAAACTGAATCGTTTGCATCTGTATTATCCGAGTACACCGGAGTTGATGGTACGTTTGTCTAAGTTCTTTACCTAAACTTGTTCACTTGTCATTACTCTCAATCTAATTGCATTGGCTTCTTTGTTTCTGGTTTTCATTGTCTTGTGCTATTATAGACGCAGAGCATTGGTGCCTACCTTTTGGTGAGGAGGGAGGGTTCCACCTTCCAATTCAATCCAGTCTCGTCCATGAATGAGTCTAGAGTGGACATCAGTTCAGACGAGTGGCTGTAGAACTACACCACCAAGATTGACCAAGCAATGAACAGCTCCAAGCTTTGGTGCAGACCCCGAGAGATGAGCAAAGGTTTTTGGCAAGTTCTCATCGAGGCCTGTTCTATGCCGGGAGACATTGTTTTTGACTGCCATGCCATGACTGGTGAATCCCTAAACTCTACATAGCTTTGATTTTATTACATTTTATGGACGTGATTCTATCTATCTATTACTAGTACTCTCTTTCATAAACTTTGTGTGTGTATTCCAGGCGCTTCCATTCATGCTTGCAGGAATGTCAATTGCCACATTGTGGCTTTAGAGGAGGACAAAGCCATCTTTGATGCACTCATCGCTCTTCTAGCGCGTGCGAAGGCTACCCCTCCATCGCCGCGACCTCTGCATCAAAGCGCCCTCAGGATCCAGACACCATGGAGGTTGTACCAACGCAGATCAAGAAAAGAAGTCAGAGTAAGTAAGTCTGATTTAATTCAAATTCCCTCGCTTCATGACTCAAATGCAATTTTATAGAGCTGAATGTACTAATGTTAACCATATGTGTTATAGATACTCAATTGGACTGCGCCCTCCTCGACACAAGTTTTTTTTTGCTGCCCGGAGTTTCTTTCCAAGTCCCCCGAAACTGTTTGAGCTCCCGGTGTACGTAGAGCCACTAGCTAGGTCATTTGCAGAGCATAGTTTGGATGACGTGGAGATGACTAAGGGACTCCGTGATATTGGCATTTCACAGTTCATGGACGCAGAGGCTGCGGAGTCTTCTCGCACCCATAGTTCTAGCTCTTTTTCTAGATCATCATCTTCTGCACATGAAGATTCCTCTGATGATTCCTCGTAGTATACTGTATTTTGCATTTCTATGTTATTTTATGATTGGTAGTGAGACTAAAAGGGCCACTACACTTATGTTCTCATACCAGCATTTTTATTTCACGTCAATGTCTTTTGTGGTCCTTGATGCCTTCACGAGTTGATATATACTTTCTACAATGTTCACCCTAAATCACGATCGAGCTCACCCTAAACCCTAAACGCTGATCTAAAATTCAAACTTATTTTGCATGGATACAACATTAAGAATCCTAAATCACTAAGTCATCATTCCTAATGGTCCCACGGTCATACACCCTCGCCCCACGGTCATAGATACTTTTCTAAACGGCCAGAAAAAATTCTCAAAAAATCCTAGGTTCTCCGCTCTCCGCTCTCCGCTCTTGGGCTCACATACTAGCACCCCCCGGAATGCAAGACCTTGGTGGGGGCCTTTATGCCCCCGATCCAGATGACATACATCCAAATTGGCATAGGGGATACCTCTGGTAGGAAAGCTCTAGGGGCGCTAGAAGCTGCAAATACCGTAAAGTCTAAGAAATCGAACAACGGAAACCATTGCGCTGAAGGATGCAAAAATTCGCACTAGATAATTCATGTATGGGAGCACGAAAGATGAATGGTGCACGGGTAGATGAACGGAATGGTGGACGGATGGTCGTTAGGGTATGGACAGTGATTAGCATACACTATGTACGTCTATTCAACAAGTCGTTTGGAGCTCAAGAGATATGTTGTTTTGAGTTTGCACCTATTCAAGCGCCAATCATTTACTCAAATGTTGATTAGAAATGCACATACAATTTTCATGTCTTTTCCAAATCACTTCAGCAATTTTTGCTCTATTTTTTCTTTGTACCAAATTATTATATTGTTTTTAATTTTTAACATCAAGTGATGGATATTGAGCAGACGGAATCTTTGTGCATCTATTTTAGAAGCAATGAGAAGACAAGTATAGTGAACGAGTTTGAATATGTTGTAACCACAACTTAATGAATGTCCTCGAAGATCCAATTCAATAACAACATGTATCCTAAATCTTAGTAACAAATTTCATAAGAGATTCAAGTGTTAAGGAGATCCATCACATAAACTTCGTTTTCAAAAGGATATTTGTGTTGTGAATCACCTTAACACTTGAATCCTAATTTGAACTTCTATCCAACATTATATATGAAATTGCACAATAATACTTGATTTCCTAAAAGAAAAATTCATTTTGAATGGACTATGTTAACTATATATATATGTATATATTTGTATATATATATATATATATATATATATATATAATTTATTCACGTATTTGTGCAAAGATATGATTGAGATTGTTTTAGATTATATTAGATTGTTATGAATATCTTAAAATATTTTTGAATTTTTGAGACATTATTAGTGTAGATGAGATTCATATGTAAATGTTACCCAAATTATGCAATCTGAATATCTATTCTTCAATGAAGTGAGAGACACCTCACCTCCATGTCATAGTTTTATTTTATTTCGTCCTCAAGGGAGTGTGGCATCCCCCTCATCCCTTATCATAATTATTTTTTGTTTTTATTTTTAAAAGTGAGGCATGCACTTCAGTGTGTTTGCATGCCGTATGGTTCCTCGTCTTTTGTGTTGCAATGCACAACTTTGCGAGTTTTTAAAACTTTTGGGAATTCATAAATAGAAATCGGTTGTAGAAGTTATTAAAAACTTGAACTACTTTAACTAGAGTGATGTCCTCTACCAATGCCAAGAAAAGAGAGGATAAAAATAACATATGTAATCTAGATTGATTAATGTTCATATAAAAATCTAGTGCTTTGTCGTAGTGCAGAAGTGCACTCCAAAATTCTAAATGAGAAGGAGAAAAGAATGTCGTCATAACATTCTGTAGCATGCGGTATCACTACCTTGGCTCTACAGTAGATGGTGTGGAATATTCCACACCAAATAATACTTCATATGTGAAAAAGTAGAGGCTCAAGGTGATGAGTAGAGTGCATCAAAGATAGGTAGTGAACATGAAGGCTAAGTCCAAATGTTACAGTGGATGGAATTTTTAATTAATTATTTTCTTAATATATTCAAATATATGAAAGAAAAACATCTTCCGATTTTTTCAATTTTTTTTGTCAATTTTTGAAAAAGTGTTGGTTTTGGTTTAAATATTTGAATTGTTTTATCTATTTAAAAAAATCACTCGATGGATTTCATTGCAAATATGCTTGAGAATGAGATTTTGTAGGTGGGTTTATATTAAAAATTTGAAATATAGTGGGAGTTTTGATGCTAAATATCTAGGAGCACTTTGTTTGCATGAATGGTCAAGTTGTTATAAGAATTGGGCTGAGGGCTTGCGGTTTAAGATTAAACCCACACAATAGACATTTATGTAATGATTTGATGGACGGTCGTGTGCAAGAGAGAGATGAATGGAATGCATAAATTGGTAAATTGAGCCTTCTCCAAAAAAGGACAATTCTTGGCAAAATATGTATATATGTAGGACATGCTGCAAACATACGACAGTCGTCATGTTCTAAATATACATCACAAGCATGAAATAGATATTGCGGAGACACAACAATTACATGAGCACTTTTCGTACATTCGACATGTTGCATTCAATTTGAAATTATCATATCAAAAACATGTGTATTTATTTGTTTTGGTAAACATGATGTTATCGTACGTGGGACGTAATCACCATTGTTCATCTCAACAACATACGAAGAACAATGTAAAAACAAGTTTTACCAAGTTTGTGATGGACGCCCTGCACAGATCCATCGTGCTAATCGAATCGGTCGATGAGTGTGTTACAATTGAATAATGTTGTTGTGCTATTTGGCTAGGATCACCAGTTCGCCCGAATACTTTTAGTTTCGAACTTGGTCAATATTGTGCCATCGACGTGGTCGTGTGTGCCATCGGACGTGATGGCCACCAAGTGCAATTTCTTTAACTTTGTGCTACAGATCTCCAAATAGAAAAGATGTTTGCCTCGGCACCTTTTGTCTCGTAAAAACCTATAGTATTGTTATTTTGATGAGTTTTGAGATAACTCACTTAAAGAAGAAATGAATAAGGAACATTAAAAAAGGATTGTAATTTGAATCATAGGGGGGGGGGGTGTCGGGCGGGCGGGCTTCTTGTTTCCATTCTTTAGTTTTCTAGTTTTTGCCGTGTGTTTGAGGAGGAGTAACTTATTGTTTATACCTCAAACGTTTTGAGAGTGTTCCATTTTCTTTTGTGATTCCAATAGTGTGTTGTGCTCTTCATTTGGAGTTTTGATGGGAAAGTTATGGCTTATGCAGTCAAGGGTGTTTTACTGCAGTTTGAATTCAAGATTCCGATTTTTGGGATTTTGTAAAAATCTGTATGGAAATTAGTTTGTTTTAAGATTTTGTGAGTGTTTGTATCATGTTAATTTTTTTCTAAAAAGCTATTAAAATCCAAATCTAGAGTGCGTATGTAAACGTTATGGGTGTGTGAGTAAGGGGGTTTAGAAATTCTGCTTCTTTTAGGAGTTTCATTTTTGAGGAGCTATAAACACCGGAAAGTATTGCGATTTCTGCTGAGTTTTTCACGGAGCATAGATATTAAAATTAGGTTTTCAAAAAGCTATGGGGCCGTTCGATTGAAGTATTTACGAATATGATACGTGCTCTGAAATTTGGAGGTGTATAGCTGCCAACGAATTCTGAAGTCTCAACTTCATCACGCTATCTATATTGAATGGTATATTATTTTCTTTTTAACCTTTTACACATTATGTAGCTTTGTCTTCGCTTTCCAAAAAGTCATAGCACACTTGATTACGAGTAGTTGTGCACCTGCGGCATACATTTGAGTTTTGACAGTAGTTTTGAGGATTCAAGCCTCTATACGGCTAGTTTCTTTAGTAATGTAAAACATTACTTTTGGTATTCTAAAAGTATAAACATCAAATTGCACTATAATATACCCCATACCTTGAACTTAAATTAGTTTGCAGCTAGGAACTCTACATTTTCCCATAACAAAACCCTCTCTACCCAACACCGGGACGTCTCAGTGCTACATCTACAAAAAATTGTTGCAATAGCCCTTTATCCGGTGGGCACTAGGTCAATGACATTACGAAGAGACGTTTTATTGACACCGGCCTTGAAAGACGACCAGAGTCTCTATCTATCTGGAACTCAAAGCTTCATTTATGACAAACCTGGATCCATCAATTTTGAGTATGCAACGTGAGGGAGTTTCAAGATTCGGGAATCAATCGCTCTTGAAATCAAAACGAAGAATCTTCTAACTAGATTTCAACACGGGATGAGTGCGCCAGCATCCCTTCTTCGCAATGACTACACTGGAGATTGGCCAGTTTATGATTCCGTCTACAACAAATCCACTAGAAAATTATATCAGATTTGGTGAAACGTGTGAAGAGTAATTAAGGGGACGACTGATCAAATGGCCCAACAACCTTTTGAAGTTATCCACCATAATTTCGAAGCAACCTGCCATCGGCCTCACAGATTGAAGTAAGTACAGGTATGCATACTTTCACCTAGAGATTTTTTTTTTTTTGGCGTGTTATAGCAAGTTTGCTACAAAAATCCACGGGGAGAATCACCACATGGGAGTATAATGAGAAAACATTCACCTCATGTAGCCACCAAGGTAGTGGATTGCACCAGTTGCAAGCAAGGTTGAGACTTAGCAAACCACATGCAATGGATGAAAAGACCAATATGTTGAATGGAAAAAACACGATGTATGAAGGGTTTTGCCAAAGGCCAATATGTTGAATGAAAATATAGGATGTATGGAAAAATAGCCAAGTCTTTCATAAAAATAAAAATAAGGGATCAAAAAGCCACCTCATTCACTTTAATGCGACCTTTGTGGCTTAAAGTTAGATGATCCAAATACCAAAAAGAAAACCCTACTTTCACCTATCTAAGTTATGGAGATCATCAACGTACTTATCTTGGGAAATTAAAGTAGATCAAAGTGAAAGATCAAGGAAGAAAAGCGGTCAATAACCCCAAAAGACCAAGAAGCTCGAATAAAGCCTCATGTATATTATTGAAGTTTTAAGTAGGGGTGAACCTTGTTTTGTTCAAATTCTAGTGATGACTGTAGATTGGAGCTAGTTTAGAATAATGGTATTGATGACTAAAAGTTCCACTTGTGGCATTTCATCGGTTGTAGGGTTTGTTTGTGAGCCGACGAGCCGCGAACCGGCAGCCCACAGTTCTAGGGCAGGGTTTTCTATGATTTCACCTAGCCTTTCACATCCTTGGATGCTCTTCCTATAACTATTTCATTCGGCCCTCAAAAACCGTTTAATGAAGTAACTTAGCCTTTCACGTCGTATTCAACTTCATGACCTTTCACTTCGTCGCTCGTTGGTGGTGCGAAGAGAAATAGAGCCCTAGTTTATTTGGTTTTCATCAACGCATGCAATGGTCTCCATTAGTTGTAAGGATATAAATTTGGTCCCATATGAATTGTATTTTTCAGAATATGATTGAGTGAATTTGTCAGTTTAAAACCATGAATCCTTAGACCTACAATCGTCCACAGTTGTTTCAAATTTGTGGACTCAGAAACAAACAACTGTTGAACAACAAGTTGTGGACGTTCAGCTTCATCAAGTGATAGCAGTACTAGTAACACATAATAGTTGCTTCATCTCAAGCATTTGTTGCGTAGCAATTATGAGATCTTATTTTTCCGGTAGAATAGACTGCTATATTGACTCCTACATTAACATTATTATTATTATCATTATATAATATAATCTTATATTATATTATATTTTTTCATTGACACAAAAATGTCTTTCAAAAAATAAAATAATTTGGCTTGGTGTACCCTGTGGCATTTCTTCCCAGTGGCTCTGTATTTTTACTCTCCTTGCAATTGGTTTGTTCTACTTGTGCCAAATTTGTTATTATAATAATAATAAATAAATAAAACCAGTTATTTAGAAGAGCAAAAATATAGAAATTGTGCTAAATTGAAGTTGTGGAATTCTTTTTGACTTCCTGAGTTTCACAATTTTCTTTCGTGCTTTCTCATCTTTCATTTAAGCAATCGCTTCTGCCTTATGCGAGACTCTCATTCGGCATTTTCCTCAAAATTCATTTACGTTTTCTGAGACAAATCCATATATGCCAATGCACCCGGTTCTGCGTGCTCCTAAATACCTACTCAACGTACTTGCTAAGCCATAGCCACAAGATTTCAACGATCCTTTGCCCTCGTTGCCAGGGTAAGTTGCATTTTTCCAGGGTAAGTTGCTGCAACAATACCCTGGCAATGGTGGCAACAGCTTTGGCGTCAATGATAACGTTCACTAGTAGCATACATGTCGATTTTCAATCCCACGGAAGGAGGAACAATGACACAGTATGCGGATATTTATGTCATCTTGTGACCAAAACCACTCACCATCACTGACACAACTCAGCTGGGGGACTTGCTTGAGATGTTTTTCATTCCTTCTTTCAATCATAGTAAGTGAACAACGACTCATTTCCTTCTAGTGGATCCTCACATTCTCGTCCAAGCTGCAAGACACAATCTTCATTGTGTACTTCCTGTCCTTGAGGCAGAACTTCCTGGTCTCTTGAATAATGACAGTCTAAGCAGTCCGCGAGGAAGAATTTGCACTCTCATTTCTCTTCATTTAACTGAGAAATCAACGTCATTGGCCCAATTCCCTGGCCATGGCCACATTGCTGCAATCGAAAACTACATTGCCACTTTTGAGCTCAGTTTTGACCTGTTTGTGCAACTCTGCAATTTAACCCTTAAAGGACAATGCAAGCCCCACGGGCTTGATACCGTACCTTCCAAGCAGCTTCGTCATGCTTCCGACGAATATTTAATATTTTTCAAAAAGTCATGTTCGTTTGCCATTTTTATAGATTTGTTAAATTCATTCTTTTGAAAAAACATAATATTGTATTTTCGTCATTCATCTAAATGGGCCTTGCAAGTTAGTATTAGTATATGGATCACTTCACTTGCTAGATCTAATTGATTAAATGTTGTAAAGTCTTGTGCTTTATACAAAATTCAGGACACTAGTGCCAACAATGAATTTGGGATATGTAGAGCTCTCTTAATCACCGGTTAAACTCCTTTACAAAAATGTGAATAACTTAAGCAAAATTACTTCAAATCACAAAATTCTTTTTGGAAGTGAAAGATTACTTGAAAATGCAAGTATTCTTAGTTGAACAATTCTCAAAATAAGATAGTCTACTATGCACAATTGAGCCTCGAAAGTCTGATCACAACACATGTTCTTCTCGTTCAACTCATGCACGTTCTTCACAGCCTTACTGAATTTTGTCCATATATCATGCATAAAAACTTCAAAGCACAAAATTCTTTTTGAAGGTGATAGACGACTTGTCCTTCTAACTTTTCTTAGTTGAAAACGTTTCAAACTAAGATCATTTGGTATGCTCAATTGTGCATCAAAATCTACTGAAAATATGGTGTGGTGAGAATTCACATGGGCTTGCAAGTTCTTATCCCATATCATTTGGGAGTGACTTGGAATGAATTTGATTTTAAGGTCAGCTCTTTCTTCTCTAACAATTCACACTTTCCTCTGAAAATAATATTATTAAGATGTGTGAAAATGGTAATATTTCAACATTTTGACTATTTCAGAAAACAATTAATATGAAATTTGGCAAAAAATACTTATAATTTCCAAAAAAATTCTTCTTGGCTTTTTTGAATTATTTAAAGACGAAGCTGCTTGGAAGGTACGGTAGTATTTTGGGAGAATCTTACTCATAACTTCTACTCCATTGCACCAAATGGGATTTTTTAAATGTCAAACCGGGCATCTTTGAGGGATCCATAATTCTTTAGAATAGAACCAAAGTAAATTAAAAAGAGAATCATAATTAAAATTGAGTTTAAAAGAGATTTTGGGTGTGGAATTGAGAAAACATCTGTCCTTTAAGGATCAAGCACAATGGAACGATAACAATGGGCCGTGGTAAAAGGACTAATAGAGTGTATCAATGGGTCAAATGAGGCCCTTCAAAAGCGGGCAACACACATGGTATACACTAAATCACAAGGTACTCCATCAATTCAACCCAATCGACCTTAGGTACTTTGGGTATCTAAATTATGGCTCAAATGGTCAAACAATTACCACAAAGGGGAGAATTGCACCCTTCTATTAGAATGTCGGCATACAAAATAAAATAAAATGGACACTAAACCATAAAATACTCCATATATTCAACCCAAATGGCTGTAAGTACTTTAGGTACCTAAATTATGGCTCAAATGGTCAAATAATTACCAAAAAGGGGAGAATTGCACCCTTCTATGAAAAAAGCAGCATACAAAATAGAATGAAATGAACACTAAACCATAAGATACTCCATAAATTCAACCCAAATGGCCGTAGGTACTTTGGGTACCTAAATTATGGCTCAAATGGTCAAGTGATTTCCCAAAAGGGGAGAATCACATCCTTCTGTCGATATGGCAGCATACAAAATAGTACAAGATGGTCATTCACACACTCCAATTTCCTCTACTAAACATCCATACAGAGCCCAATAACATAATTGGCCAACGACTATCACACCTTGACTATAGAATGCAAGTGGAATGGTGGAAATTTTGTGGTAGCTCCTCCTTGTAAAGAACTACTCGGTAATCACTACCAGAAGGTATATCAGCTACCGAAAGAAAGAATGAGAATACAGTCTAAGGTAACACCACTGATGGTAACTTAGAAAGCATAAGTCAGGAATTCTTCGAAAGAATCAGGTAGTGAAGAACATAAACAGATAACTGATCGGTAGACAGGAAGGAGAAGGAATGTTGACAAGACAGATAAGTATCTTGGGAAATGAGTCGCGCCAATGGGTTTCGCTCTATTGCTTCTATATCAGTACAACCAGATCTGACAGTTAGGTCAGATCGGTAAAAAAGTATTTCCTAGATCTACTTGTTGGGGTAACTTGGAAAATTACCGGGGTAAAAACTCAGACCGGTAGGCCTACCGGTAGCTCCTAATTTACGGTTAACACTATCCCCCCTCTAAGCCAAGTTCACACCTGGAACTTGTAGAGATTTGAATAATCCTAGTCCGCGGTAGCAAACTGAAGACGTTGCGTGGAGCGGTGTATTAACGGAGTATCCTCTTCAGACTCGGTAGTTTGTTTGGTAAGAGGAGCATGTTGACGTGGTCCGCTTCGTGTGTGTGTGGGTGGTGGAATAATTGTACCTTGTTGGTCGGCCGGGGGGCTGAGGAGTGGACCGTCGTAGGAGCGTTCAAGCAAGAAGTCTAAACCTTCAGTTGGTAAGGGAGGTGCCTGGATGGGGCCGGAAGGTGTTGGTGCCGGAGGTTCGATGATGTTGGTGTCAGTTGATTGGGTTGGGGATAAAACGCCTTCATCGAAATTCGGATGGGCCTCGCGGTGGCGTTGAAGCATCTTGTAGGTTTTTTCGAGTGCTATCGCATAGTTCTGTGCGTTGTCCCTGGTCGACTCGAGCTCGGTATGCATGGTCTGGAGTGTGACGGAAAGGTTAGTGATACTGTCCGTTTCGGCCTGGAGTGATTGTCGGAGGGAATCGATGGTACTCTTGTCCCGGGCCTTGTCGGTATTGAGTCGGTCATGTTCCTGCCGTCAATGTGTTTTGTTGGTCGTGAAGCCGGGAGGTAGCAGTTTCCAAGTCGGTGCGGAATCGGTCGCAGTCGCTCCGAATCCGGGTGAGGTCGGTAGTGTGCTGACGAACTGCTGCTGTAGCATGGGCAAGTTGTTCCTCTAACTCGGTAATTCGAGAGTGTGTGTGGTCGAGTTGTCGTTGGTGAGGCGCCGGATCTGACCTGATGGTGAGGTCGTGAACTTGAGTCTCCACCTCGGTCAATACCTATGAGAAGTTACCTGCTGTGCGGCGTAGATAACTTACATTTTGTTCAAGGGTGCGAGTTGGGTCGGGCAGATTCGCCGATGGTGTTGTGTCCAGGAGTCGAGTCGTCGGAGGAGTGGAGGACGGTCGTGGTGGTGCAAACGGCGGAGGAATCGATATTCCTGTAGTGCGAGGTACTCCGGTAGGACTCGTGCGTTGGGGGGGTATGGGTGGAGATAGCGGTTGTATCCTCGGTAGTGGCAATGGTCGAGATGGTGCGGAACTTGGAAGTGTTTCGCCAACGAATTGGCACTCCGAGCTCTCCTCGGGTTGTCCTGGTGGTGGTGGGGATGGAATTGGTGGTGTCGGGTTATGTCGAGATGAGGGACGGGGGAAGGAGGGATCCCCGCCTTGCTTGCTGAGCTTCGTGCGTCGTGGTCGGGGTGCGCTTCTTCCGAACTTGTGTAACGCGTCTTCGAGACTCTCCAGTCGTCCCTTCCGTTTTTGGCAAGAGGGGACCTGCTGCTGGCTGCTGCGGAGTCGGGATGCTATCCCTGGGTCGGTGGGGCGTTCGGTAGGGGTCGGTAAGGGCGTTGACGACTTTCGTTTGCTGGGCGAGAACCGATGTACGAGGGCGGCTACCGTGCGAGCGGTGGATGGGAGAGCGGAGAGCGGAGTTCAGAAAATGGAGAGCGGAGAGCAAAGAAATGTCAGAATTTATACTAAAAATAACATAATATTCGAATATTCTCTGACAAAATCGGATATCCTCTGACAGAATCGAATATTCCATAGGTAAATTCCCGTCGAAAACTGTGTTTTTACCATAGTAAAAAATAAATAGCAGTCGTTTATGATATTTTTACTGTGGTAAATTTGAATATCCTGGTCGAAAACATCATTTACACAGGTGAGAAACAAACTTTTCACATGCATCTCTTTATTAAAAGGGTGGGAAAGTCCAACATTTATAAAAAGCAGATTGTATACAACAGAGTTCGTGTGGCAAAAAAAGAACATCGTGGTATTAACTAAGTCCCTTACAGACGACATCGCGTCCATGCATCATATCCATCCAGCCTTGGTCCATGGTGAATCCCTGACTGCCCACGGTGTCCTTGGTCCATGGTCTTTGCCTGAATCACTAACTGCCCACAGTGTCCAAGGTCTATGGTGAATCACTAACTGCCCACGGTGTCCTTGGTCCATGATCTTTGCCTGAATCACTAACTGCCCACAGTGTCCAAGGTCTATGGTGAAACAAGCAGGCAATTTACAAGCATGCAATACGTGTATAAGTCTAAGCAGTTTGTATACAACAGAGTTTACATGGAAAAAAAGAACATCGAAGTATTACATGAGTCCCTCGGAGAGAACAACGCATCCATGCATCATATCCATCCAACCTTGGTCCATGGTGAATCCCTGATTGCCCACAGTGTCCATGGTCCATGGTGATTCCAGGTCCACACTGACAAGACATCCATGCATCATATGTGTGCAGAGAAACAAACTTTTCAAGTGCATCTCTTTATTAAAAGTTGAGATTTAGGGTGTCCAACCACACAAGGCAAGTTTGAGTTTGCGATCAACCGTATGGTCTACGTGTCACATTTGCATTCCGGTTGTATGAGTCTATCAGCCTAACGGTCGACATTTTCCCAAGCGAAAAATCCCTACTGAACGGTTTCATTACAGCAGGGTCACACTTGTGTCCCAGAAAATCCTTGGAATATGTACCAGAAGGAATGTTTCCAACCTTGGAGTATGCATGATTGACGATGCGTGCATCGTCATTGTGATCTGAATCAAACGCAACCTCTGGTTCATCACACTCAATCAATTTCGCACGTTGTTTCCCGCGGTCAACCACGGTAGAGCGCTATTCGTATTGCCCATCTATCTCCACTTGAATAGCAGGCTGAAATGGTATTGCGTCATCGCAGACACTGGTGATGTCGACGACCTCGTCTAACAAGCTCTCCATGATAACTGCAGACCCACCATAGACACCACGCCCATCCAACAGGACGTCTACCAGTATGACAGTCTCCCAAACCGACGTATATGTTTTCTAATCTGTTAAAGGACTTAGACTATGGAACTGACATCCAGATGTTTGGCCAGAAAAAGGCTCTAGTTTGACAGAAAGGCCGACGGCTGGTCTATCATATACTTGGGTTTAGAGTATTGCAAGGCGACATTTTTATATAGAAAGCGCCGCATTACTGCAACATGGGCAAAGGTTGGATGCATACAGCCAAAAGCGCCGGGTTTAGGAATTATGGTAGCCTTTTGAATTTCAGTTTAAGGTGCACTAAGAATGCTAATATGAGTGACAATGTATAAGATTGCGGCTACAGTAGTATTTAGGGGTGAACTCCGCAAAATTTGCTATATTCTAGAGTTACTGTTGGCAAAGTTCATGTGGCATCATGATGCTATTTTAGAAATCAAAGATAGCAAAGGCATATAGATATGCCGTCCAAATGGTATGCCTCTCCCTAAACTTGTTGGCAATCTCCATCACGGTCCATTAGCTGCTGCAGCTGTCGTATTTCCGTCTGTCTCCATGGCCCGCATCTACGTTACAGGTCACGAGGTTCCCATGGTAGTAGAGATGGGTTGGGATAAGTTCGCTCGAGTTTCGGCCCTAGATCTCGCTGTTCGTTTTGGCTTAGTAGCATCATCAATAATGGTGGAGCTAGAAGTCCGTGGTAGGAACGGGTCCGTGGAATCAGGTGTGCTGCAGACGAGGGGAGACGACCCGGAAGGATACTACTGGATGCTTTGTGCTGGTCAATACAGAGCTTATGGCTTGTTGAACTCATCCCATGGAGTTCGACAGATTGACGATTGTTTGTCAAACAATGAATGGGAAGGATTGGGCGGTAGGGACAAGTCACTGTATCCCGAAGTCACTAGGAATGGGTTCACATTCCAGATGCAATACCCTATTGCTTCAGTCGAGGGAGCAGTGGAATTGTGGCTGTGGGAATTTCCACATTGCAAAACTCATTGGATAGATCTGGCGGTCATGCTATTAGACAAAGATGTTCTAGATAGGTATGGAGTTCCGTGTGATATTTGGGACGACTCTCCGAGGGACCCGATGGTGTGGCGGCTGATGTGGTCACACTACATATGTGAGTTGCTAGGCCTACCGGACCCTTGCAACATCGAGGTGAACGAGGTTATTCCGATAGAGTTATCGATTGCACTGCAGGAACACTTTGATGATGCAGACAAGGCTCCGTTTTGGGACTCAATTGAAAATAGCGAGAAATTCTAATACGTGGATGACCTTAGAGTATTGGAAGCTCAGGACGGCAATCATACTACGTAGTGTTTGTTGCAAACATGAATGTAATACAACATACTATAATAAAGTTTGGGAAGTTAGACAGTAGTCTGAAAACTTGCGCACCCAAGCTGTGGCACCAACAAGCATTGCGTACCTGTTGCGAGGCATGCTCGTGTACGAGCACCAATCCATCCTCATCATGCATCCATGGAAGCTAGGACGTCGAACCAAGGAGACCATGGAACCACGGCAAACCCTTGGGATGTGGCCTCGGTCTCGAGACCAGTCTCGAGGGGTAAGGGTCAAGTCCATCCTCTGTGCCATGGTCGCCGTGGGTTTGGATCTGCAATGGCTCCATGGCTTACGTGCTTCGAAAATTGGGAGGGTCAGTTCTGACCAATATCTGGCCCTAACGATTCTGGAACCACTCAAGCCATGAAGCCACGGAACAGTTGACCTCAGGGCAAACATGGCACCGAGGATTCACAAGGCAACAACAAACTGTTTCTAAAACCCTCACCCCTGGAATGTGGTCTCGGCCCCGAGACCACTATCTGGCCCTCCGAGTTCTCAGACCATGTAAGCCATGCGACCACGGCACAAAGGATGGACTTGAAACAACATCATGTTTCCTAAACCCTTACCCCTCGAGATTGGTCTGGACTCCAGACAACTATCTGACCTTCCCGGTTCTCAAACCACTTAAGCCATGGAACAACCATGGCAGCGAGGATTGACATGGAAACAACAAACTGTTTCTAGAACCCGCACCCCTGGAATGTGGTCTCAAAACCAACCCCTATCCAACCCTCCTAGTTCTCGAACCAAGCAGACCATGGAACCACGGCAAACAAAACACAAGGGCTGTCACGAACCTTGGATTTACCACAGAGGTTTTTTGGATTTACCACAGAGGTTGTGAGTCTGGTGTGTAAATATTTGTATGTGGGGGGGGGGGGGGTGCTGCTCGTCCTCGGCCACGAGGATGACATGCTTGCTTTGTCCATGGGCTCCCACGATCCACGGATTTATCATGGAGGTTTATTTTGTATGTCAAGTGTTTAAATAATTTTGGCTGTGTGGGGGCTGTTGGTCGTCCTCGGCTACGAGGACGACATTGTGGCTGCATCCGTGGGACCGTGGGACCGTGGGATCCTTGGATGCTCAACGGATGAGTCGATTCTGTTCATCCTGTGTTTGAATCAAATTGACTTTGGTGCTTTTTGGGACGTCCTCGGCTACGAGGACGACATTCTGGCTGCATCCATGGGCCCATGGAATCCTTGGATGTTCCATGGATGAGTCGTTTCTATTCATCCTGTGTTTGAATCAAATTGACTTTGGTGCTTTTTTGGACGTCCTCGGCCACGAGGACGACATAACTTACTGGCTGCATCCATGGGCCCATGGAAACCTTGGATGTTCCATGGATGAGTCGTTTCTATTCATCCTGTGTTTAAATCAAATTGACTTTGGTGCTTTTTTGGACGTCCTCGGCCACGAGGACGACATAACTTACTGGCTGCATCCATGGGCTGTCACTAACCTTGGAGTTACCAAGGAGGTTTATAATCCACCGAGTGCTTTTACCGCGGGGGTTTTTTTTTTCTGTAAGTCAAGCGTTTGAATATTTTTGAGTTTGGGGGGCTGCTGGTCGTCCTCGGCCACGAGCACCAGTCCATCCTAGTCGTGCATCCATGGAACCCAGGACTTCGAACCAAACAGACCATGGAACCACGGCAAACAAACCGACTAGGGAACCACGGCAATGACAAACCTAAGGCATTGAAGGATCCGCGGTTTAAAAACATAGAAGCCTGTCCATACATGAGTTCTATAAAGTGGTTTGCGCAAAGATTGAGACGCGCATGCAGGCTAAAACAAGCAGAGGGCACCCGTTTAAAATGCGCGAACTCAAGATTAATATATTACTTTGAGATCAATGATTATCATTAAAACCCGGAGAAAAGGTCCACTTAATATGACTGTTGATAGTCAAATGTAGACTTTGTCCATATACTAAATAAAAATGCCTATGAGTTAGATCGGCTCAAAATTCCACTCTCGAGCAGGAGCTTAATTTTGTTGAAGCTGAAAGTCGGGGCATGCATGAATAGGTCAACGTTGGGGTCACGCTTGCACACCTTTATGAAGACGTAATAAATGTGCTTGCAATAGCTGAAATAGCCACCTTTCTTACCGAACTTGACCATGGTTTGTTTGAATGCAGGACAGGTGCATGCAGGTTCCGAGCTCACTGTAATCTGGTATTGTGTCACAGCAGGTGGAGTTCTAGAGTCCAGAGCAATGATGCACCCATAGCCTGGGTGCGGTACCATCGTAACGCCGTAGAGTCTGGCCTTCAAAATCTTGGAGGAATCGATGCTGAGACACTGCTTGGAGGTGGGAACGTTGGCTTAACGGCGAACTTTCTTAGACTTACGCTTTCCTGGATACCGGTCTGCATCACTTGGCACTGGGACAGTGGACATATCTGAAGGCAGCGGTGCATTGGAAAATAGCCTCCTAGGAGACACTTGAATTTTTTGTGGGAGCTGAAACCCTGCAGCTTCGAGCGCTTGAATCTCCTTGAGCTTGAGGTTCGTTCCCAGCTTCACGGGCCACACATCAGGAATTGGCGGCCTTGGTTCCGTGGACAAAAAGTGCTTCACCCACTTGCGTCGAGTGCCCTTCACGCACTTGTCGATGTCATCAGGGCAAAAGAAGAATTGTTCGGATATCTCCCTGCCCAACCTCACGTTCAGCCATTCACCGATGTATGTTGGAGCGGGGGTGTTAGTCGCATTCCGGACAATTTTGGCATCGCACTTCTTCTTAGTTACTGCTCTCATTGCCCAACACGACTTGGCACTCGTTTTGGACAGCCGAGCAATGTGCCAAAGTCGCTCGTTCACAGTGGATTCCCGGACCGCGGTAATATGCTGAATACCACCTTCCAGGACAGGTGGTGAGGATGGAATCACGGGAGATGCGATGACCTCTGGAGCTTTGGATTCTTCCTCCTCGGCTATGACTGGTAGAGAGGCTACTCTCTCTCAAGCAGCTCGCTTCAATCCTCGGGGCGAGAGTAGTTCACTGTATCCGGCCGATGGGACTCACCGTCGTCTCCAAGCGACAGGTCCGGTTTGCGCTTGGTTGAGCCGAATACCTCCTCTCCTTCCAGGTGAGGATCACGGATGCAAAACTCATCAGCTCCGGGCATGTCCAGCATTGCCTCTTTGAGCACTCTAGGGTCGCCTGTGTTTCTGGCGCTCCGTTGTGCATTTTTTAGTTTGAGCTCGTTCTTGCAGGGACCGGATCCTCCAACGTCTCCCTTTAGGAATTGGTAGTATGCCACTACCTGCATAAACGCGCGTATGTAGTCGTTGACAGTGGCAACGTAGAGGTCATTACCTCTGTTGCCTGACGCTTGAAGCCACTTGTTGTGCATAGTCTCGGCAAGGTTGCAGGACGGTATGTCCGCTAAGGCCTCTTCGTCAAGGTTCTGTAGAAGTCCATCAAAACGAAGGTCAGTTGTAAATATTAGTAAGCACGGCTTTGGAAAGAGATAGTGAAGGGGAGTATGTACTCACGAACTGCATGCAGCCACCCCATTGTCGATATCTGAAGTGCCAGAAGGCTAGCCAAAGATCCAAGTGTCTCAACGATGTCTCGGATGCAGCTCCAGAAGACAGCCACCAAGCCCTGATGGCTGGGTATCTCATATCGGCCTCAGCCATGGTCGTGGAATCTCTATACTGCATGCAAAGGCGCTTGTGCTGTTCTCAAAATTCTTCGGCAATGTACTGCTTGTTATGCTTCTCGAAGGATTGAGACCAATGAAAGTAGCACGTCCTCTCCCGATCCGCCATTAGATCTTTCGGATTCCCATTTCCGTAAATGATCCTCAGTGCATTCCAATTGGCTTGTGCACTATCCGCCATGAATCCCATGAATTGTGGGTTGGGAATGCCATGCCTCTCCATGACAGCATTCAGGTTCTTCCAGAAGACAATCTGAGCAGCTGTGTCTTCCGATTGCATGTCACAGCATGCAATGGTCATGACACGACAATACGTAGAGTCGTAAACATGGCAACCTATTGTAGTCCAATGTTTCACACGTTTGACATGGTCAAACATGATCCAACAGTTCTCAAGATCTCCTCCCGATTGCATCCTCTTGACCAAATCCACACCACTACCCGGACCCATCTCGGACATTTTGAAAATGAAGACCTTGTCGGAATCTTCACCTTGTCCAAGGAACATGTTTTTTGGACAAACGCCCAATTGCTGAGCCCTCTAAGTTTGGTGATACTGTCCATGACACCATACCTCCTGAGGTATCTGAATGTCACAACTTTATTTCTTATGCTAGGAGATCCCATGTCTTTGAACCTATCAAGAACCGGCACGAGATCTTCCAAACTAAGAGTTTTGGGCCGTTCGTCTTCAGAACGTAGAAGAAACTCACCTAATAGTTCCTTGCTAGCCTCAAGAACAACTGCACTCTTGGTTGCGGATGGTGTTCTCTGGATTTGCTCCTCGATGACAGTGTTGATCTTGGACTTGGTATCTCAGTAGTCCCCAACCTTCACCGGGTGCTTGTGATGTCCAAGATGAATGCAAGCCCTTGTGACGTTCAGCCCACCATGGATGTAGTATATTTTAGCGCTACAGCTGTTCACGCACGTAGGAGGCTCTTTGCAGACCTTGCAGACCAAAGTGGAGTTCTTTGGAGGCGACTCCTCCACCATGAATGGCCTCCACGTGCAGCCTTCAAAATCCGTATCATTTAATGGAGAGGTGCGGTGGGCACGCTTCAAATACTCGCACTCCTTGTTGCGACACTCCAAATGACCTACGCAGATCGAAAATCGGAACGACTAGCCCAATGGATTGGCGATGTTAGTTGTTATAGTTCTTGTCCACACATGGCCATCGTACCTCTTATCCATTCCCTGCATAGATCTTGCGGTTGTGTGAGACGTGTGAAGCGCAGCGGCAGGAAACTCGTACACTACGTCACCGTCGAATTTGGGAGGAAGATAGTCCACCTTGATCGTTGTGATCGTGTCGTAATCAAGTTTCTTGAGCATGTTCTTCTTCCCATGTAGGGTAGCTAGTCTCTTCAACTTGGGTAAGATACTTGCAGCGGTGAGTGCCTTGGCAGAGGGAGAGGGACATGGAATATCGTTCAAGTTGATGGATTCCAGACTATGAGCGGCCGATTCAAAACTATGAGTGGCATAAGACTTTGATGAAGGAGAGCTCAGATTGTGAATGGGAGGACGTTTAGTGACCATCTCAGTATCAGACGAATCACTCGAGAGAGCAATGTACGAAGTTGGTTCCGACTCAGGCTTGACCGAAGTGGATGATCCGAAAAGGGGAGTGAGTTCCACATCTGCATCATGCTCAACTTTGACATTTCTAAGAAGAGGAGTATGGATTGTGCACGTGGATGACTGATTTGGTCTACCCTTGTCCATCGTAATAGGGAGACCGTAGACATCATACTTTCCAGGCCCAAGCTCCCACACTAGACTTTGAGTCGGGCTCTGGTGTGGCTGCTCAATAACTGTGTGAGACGGGGACGACTGATTAGAATCATCAAAGACGTGCTTCTCGACATATAGACTCGATTCGTCAAAATGAAATCTCATACTGAGATGTTTACTTGACACAACAGCAACTCCCTCGCCATTCACTGGGAACGAGACATGAGTATTTGATCCATACGTTGAAAGGATTGCAGCTTGCAAAGGGAGCTTAGATATAGTAGTGGATGCCATGACAAAGATCGCAAAGAACAAAGAATGCGAGGATTGTTCAAACTGGAAGGTTTTGACAATAAAATACTGAATTGTGGATGCTTGGACGATGTTGGAATCAATAGTTTTGAGAACTAATGTTGATGAATGCCTTCATCACTGACTCAATCATTGTAGTCCAAACACCAACTTAAGGTTGCGGCCGAAATTCTCAACACCCCAACTAAGCATTCTCTTAATTTGCAAACATTCGATTGAGGACAGAGCTGTTTAGAAAAAGGGGTTACATTTAGATTTCGCCGATCTCTAAAGATGTAGGAATTGCGGAACTTTTTGAAATGTGTCAGTACAGACACTACTAGAAAATGGGGGGCTCAGCAACACTGCAAACGTTGCTTTTAACACTAGGAGGGCAGAGCCCCCTTGCCAAAACAGACGTTGCTATAACATCTCTACAAACGTTGTTGTGATTGAGCAACATTTTGGAACATGCATTTGCAACGTCTGTGAACTTGCTTTGGGAACTCAGAGTTGCTATGGGAACTCAATTCTTTTAGGTTCCCTACCTTTTTGATGGGGTCCCACTTTGCTATTTTCAACCTAGGTCCCTTTTGACATTTACTAACTTGCATTCTTGTTTGACATGAAAGACTAACTTTCTCCCTCTTAGTTTTACTTTCCTAAATTACAGCGGAGTAAAAGGGGAATAGTAATTAGGGTAACATACATTTTGCTGTAAGTAATTTTAGTACTAAATTACTATGTTTTTTTACAGTAAGTTTTCACTACATTTACATAGTAATTGTTAGTAGTGAAAATTATTTCCGTTCATGAAGATTAAAAGAACATTATTTTATTCATAAAGTGGAGGATTATAAATTGCCACGTGTCACTAATGTAGGGGGGTGTCAGAGGCTTTTCTGATTTTTTTTCGTGCCATTTTCTCTCATTCCTCAATGCCACCTGTAATTTTTTATTTGGTTCGCACATTAGAGCCACGTCATGTAAATAACATATCATCTACATTTATGCCAAATTTTCGTGCCATTATCTCTCATTGCATAACCATACGGCTTGTCGGGTGCATCTTTTTTCATCCATTTCTGGATAGAATAGTCTCTGTCACGGTGCGAATTTGGGGTCCCTCCTATTGGAACTCACAATGGGGCGGTTTTAGTTCATTGCATCATTCACATTCACTGTAGTGGTTTATTACATCAACGACTGCATGTATCATACAATGAGAGGAAGAAGTAGTATAAAACATAAGATTTTACAGTGCCTTTAATGGGCACTATTGCATAATGTTCAAATGCATGCATAGACACAAACTTTGTGTCTAAAAGTATAGGTCATATGTCCACGTTTGTCAAAAATCTTTTCTTCTGCATAATTATGCTAAATAATTACTGAAGTTTTAGAGAGTTGACTACCTAGGCCATTCCCTATACTATACATTTAACAACGTTACATTTGTACAATGTCTACACGTTGACAGTAGAGGCACTTTCCTCAAGTTACTAATACATGCAAAAGACGCACTCCACCTGAAATATACCCACACTTGCTTCCATACCTACTCTGATGTTTCCGTGTCATCCTCCTCTGATCCTGTCGTATCAGTTGAGGCTTCCTCACTCTCTCCAGATGTGGCAGAAATTGAAGGCTCTTGCGATGGAAGACTCTCCGTCTTCTTAACCGAGGTTTTCTTTGCTTTGGTCCTCATCTCTACCACAATGTCTTTCATGCATGGGCCTTTACCTGTGAGTGCCGCTTGATTCACTCTTTCTTCAAGGGCAGTCCAACCATTGTGCTTCCCATATGAGAGCTCCTCATCAGTGGGCTCCCGGTTGAATGTTTCAAGCTACATGCACAAGCCGAGGTCAAAACTGAATCAGTCAATACTGTTAGAAACATAAGAGATTACACTGTAAAATCGGTTCCATTAGTGGGTTTGTTCCATTGTCTTCCTATTAGGCTTATATAAATTAATTCTATGGCAACAAACTCAGATCACTACTTCTACAAAGCTTAGTCATACACATGGCATTGATCCCAATAAAGCCGGGGCATTCCCAGCCTCTACCCACCCCATTCAGCCACCAATCCCAACGTCCTAACGATTTGAATTATGCCACTGCCCACAACCATTAGCCTATTACCCACTCACATGGACAGTCCTTTATGTTGCATGGTTTTCACATCCAATCACAGGAACGAGCTCTACTGGCCTGTCAATAAAATGAACCAATACAAATGCCAAAACTTGAATCAATTGCATAGGCAAATAGCCCTACGCTTGGACTTCCACATTCCAGCCCCTATACACTTCAATTTTAATGGAATCTTAAACATGTTAGGCACCAATGAACAGATTTAAGGGAGGAGGAACATCAAGTTACTAGTCTGCTTTTACCCAGAATAGTCTACCATGAACAAAAGAAAGACTGAATGTCCATTACAGGCATGTAAACTAATATGAGAAAACTGCCTTGCTATTTCAACGTCAGTAGTCCCTTAGCAATACCATTAATCATAGAGTCCCAACAACTCTACACATGTAACATCAAGCCAATTTGAGCAATGCTATACCCACACCCCAGCACATGAATGTCCAATGCTGAAGTCGTATGATAGACTGGATGGGGAAAAAAAAATTGGAAAATCCAACAATGGCATGAAGCCCCAGTCTCCTCACCTTCCATGCATATCCATGGGCCCAGGACATTGAGACGAACACAATTATTGCAACAATACACCCAGCATCACCATCAAGCCAACACCCAGCAATACCATTCCCAAACCAGCACTTGTCCAGCGCCCCATAAAATTGCAGCCCTCCCCACTT
This sequence comes from Pohlia nutans, assembly GCA_022496805.1. Lineage (NCBI taxonomy): Eukaryota > Viridiplantae > Streptophyta > Bryopsida > Bryales > Mniaceae > Pohlia > Pohlia nutans. Next base: position 8,764,250 of record CM040092.1, on the reverse strand, counting down.
TAAACAACTCGAGCCACCATTACTACAACCACATTCAGCGCAAACGTCCACGCCACTTAATTTTACTCTACCCTCTACCATAAGCATGTACACATGGTTAATACATTAAATTTAGTGCAATTCCGGTAACTTAAATGATTACATTAGAATTGAGATGGTGTACTCACATAACGGTGTCCAATTCCCTTCAAGCCAGCTGGACCACATCGGTGACTGCATCCCACCTCCGCCATTCGTGCATTTGCGGCGGCTTTGCACAATTCGGACTTCCTCTTCTTTTGTTCGTCCTTGGTATCTTCGTAGATTTTTTGCCACGACTCTCTAGAGCAACCACTAGGTCTTGGAACTGCTTTCCAGTTCTTGTAGGTTTCAAATTTTTTCTTTAACCTACACCGTCTCTCCCGCAGATTATCACCTACTGCTGCAAGAATTGTCTTTGGCTCCCAAGGACCCGGATAAATTTTTCGAAGCAATAATACAAACCGAGCTTTCAATTGTGGGCATTGTCGGTTCTAATTTAAATGCCAGGGAAATTCCTTAGACGCCTGGTCGAAGGCGTAATTCCTCATGTGTTCTCCAAATGCACCGGTAGGGGCAGCTAGGGTGTTTACCTCGAATTGGGGAATGTCCGTGGGCTGCCCCCAACTAGCCTCGGATCCGGTCTGCCCAGCGTCCCTGTTGCTCTGCGACTGGATTCCTTGAGAACTCTGTGCAGCAGGAGACGAGGTCGCCTTGGACGATTCTGCTGACCCATTCTCAGGCAGTCTAGTGCGCCAGTGCATGCGTCGTGAGGGACCAACAGTGCCAGTTGATGGCTGTCCAATGCCCGGTGGCTGCATGGCAGTGCCTATAGCTGCATTGGGGTGGCCACTCTGGCAAGGGCACTTGGAAGCCTCCGCATGAAGCGCTGCCAAATTCTCCCTACCCGGCTGCTTCTCGACTGCCTCCACACCCTTCCCTTTTGCCAAATTCCCTTCCGCTGCCTTGTCAACACCCTCTCCACGTTTTGCATTATTTTTTTTTCTTTTCTTATGTTTGTCTTTATGCACCTTCCCATGTGTCTTTCCCCCCACATTCTTGTCCAAGTCCACGGCCTTACCCTTCTCCAAGGCCTTCCCACAATCAACACCATTGACAATGTCCCCACCACCGTGCTTCTCATCCCCTGGTATTGGGGCTCCGGTTGACTCCTTCTCCAATTCTCCCACTTGCACGTCGCTTGCTGGACAAGGGTGAGGGGGATTGTACAGATGCACGAGGCTCCCCTTTGTCCTCCTATAATTCTCGATGGTGGCCACTCCAAGATCCCACCTTCGTTCAAAGTCCGCCCTCGTTGCGTCTAGTTCAGCTTCCTTTTTAGCATCTCGTTTCCGTGGCTTAGGAGTGGGTTTCGTTGATTTCGTGTTCTTAGACAAGTGACTCTGGGTGCAAGCCTGGCTTCTAGTCGAATTGGAGATTGGGGTAACAAGATTATCGTCGCCTACTGCTATCGCTTGTACATCAGGGTGTGAAAAAAGGAACGCTTCACGTTCTTGTGGAGGTAAGAAGGTCAACAAATACGATATGTCCTTGGGTGCTATGGGGTGAGCACAGTCACTAGCTTTGGGGTCTGCCTGGGTTTCGTTGATTGCAATATCTGCGTCTCTAGGCGCTGGCGCTACTGCCGTGGCCTGGGAAGGTTTTGGGTCTTCCTGCATTGTAGAACGCACAGGATCTACGTCTCTAGGTCCTGTCACTACTGGATCTCGCATGGTAATATGAAAAACATCGGTTGTGTGTGCGTTAGGGGTTTGTGCACTAGTACTGCCTGCCTTCGTAAGATCTATCACTACAGGAGTGTGTTCAGGCTCATCTAGCACTACGTTGGGCAACTGCACATCAGGGTCTACTGGGGTCGATTCTACCGTGTTGGGCACTAGACGACTTGGTGATGCAGTTATTTCACCCTCATTTTCTACTTGGCCTGCATTTTGCACTACAGGGTCCGCATCTAAGCGACGAGGAGTTAGATTTGGGCGGTGGACCGGGCGTGCTCTGACCAATCCTGGACTCTCAGCTACACTGTTTGGGAATACAGGGACTCCTGATACATGAACTCTTGGTGAATTGAAAGGGGCCGCTAGGAGAGCCGATGCATCTACAGGCATTTGTGTAGGGGAGACAAATACATTTATGTGAACGTGGCCAGAAGGGGAGTGAGGAGGTGTACCACGCGCGATCAAGGAAGCAGAAGGCGTCCCCGGCGGTGGATGTAAATTCTCTTGGTTCTCCACGCTCCTGGCCGCTTTCAATTCACTTGCCATTGCAAGCACCTCGCCCATGACCTCCTTCAAGCCAGCCAACTCCTTCCGGCCCCCATGCCGTCAAACACTCACCCGTCGATTTTGTCCAACAGGCGCCCTTGATCGCTTTGAGTGATGGTCGGCCGCATCCTCCACAGCGCGTTTTTTTGACGAAGACGGAGCATCACCGCCCACGCCTCGTTCCTCCTCGTGCCTCCCCACTGCTTCCTTCGATTTATGCCCCGTCGCCACGACTTCAGGCGCGCCAGCTGCCTCCGGCGTTGTGATTTCGGCCACCCTTTTCAGTTTAGACATCCTAGTCTGAACCGGGGACACAGGCGGCCCTCCTTGCCCCGCCAACACCCTCTTCGTTGTGGACGCGAACCCACCCGCTGCATTCTGATTCCCAGTGGTGTTTTTGTCATTCTCTGCCAGAAGCCTGCGCTTCTTCGCGTCGCGCGTCTTCCCCATCTGCGGTAAGCACTCCAGCACCCAAAGCTCTTGTAAGTACGCTCACAGCCCAACAATACACCCAGGTCGCAGATGGGATCACGCGGTGGCATTGCAATAAAACATTTAGCACTTGAAGCAATAAAACTTGTGAGTGTCACTACTTGAAGCAAGCAAATTCTAACTACATGGACCAACAGTGTGTGCATTTTAGGGTACAAACCTTGCGCATGCGATGCAGGGGGCGAAACTCCGATGATCAGCACCCAAAGTTCTTCACAGCGAGAGTTGTGAACTTCCCACGTCCTTCTGTAAAATAAGCTTTGACTCTAACCTCCATTGCACTACTAAGCTAAAAAATCTCTCATACTAAGCTCTCATCCTGCACCAAATTCTGCCAAAGTGCGGCTGAGGGATACAAATTGCACAAGTGAGGAGGGTGACGCGCGCGCGCTGACACAAGAACGCACTGCTGGAGAGTGGAGGCTTCAACTGAGAATGAGAGAGAGGAAGGAGACTGCGCAGGGTTTCCTAGACCCCAACGGCCATGATCGAGCTTCTGTACATGAACGGCCGAGATTGGGATACAGGCCCGCCGTTCTCTGACATGGCGGACGTCACTATCCGACGTGGCAGGGTCAACTGCCGACGTGGCAGGGTCATGTGCCGACGTGGCAGAGTCATAACCCTTTTTTCAACAAAATTAAACACCTTGTATTTATACACAGGTATTCTTTCTAACTTATACGTCAATCTCATATCATCGGTAGATTTAACTTGATAAGATATGTAGAGGAATTGTACTATTTATTTACATAAGCGGTACAATGTATTAGATATTGATCTTGCATGATTTTTTTTTGCTAATTACAACATTAATAAAATGTTAAACACATCAATCGTAGTAGTTCATTTTTACCTAATGGAGGGTTAACCTTTTTCCCTTACGCTATGGAGCAACTAATTCCTGCACAAAAAGATAATTTAAAAATTATGAGAAGTACTTCATGAATATACACGGCAAGCATTATCTTCTAGCGTAATCGTGGCTTTTTAGTAAATTGCCAATTACCTCAATTAGTAAAAAAACACTATGTCCTTGGCTTAGAGCAACCATTTCGACTCCCTAATGAGCCTTAAGGGAAATTATCCAAGTATTGTCTCTTGTTAAATCAACCCATTCATCATTAGATTTATCATGAGATTTGAAATAATAACAAACTATTTAGGTCATTTTCTATTTCATGAAACAAGATCACATAGGCCATGAATGAAGATACACAAAATATATCGTTAAAACACAACAATAACTTGTGGTAAGTAGTGACTATTAGTAGTATACTCTAAAGCCATGGATTGTTAAATGCGATGTGAATCACAAGTAAATTTTTTTTTTTTTTCAAACTTGATTCACATATCATTGGTAGATGATAGTTGATGTGATATTTAGATCAATTGTACTTGTGATTTACATAAGTGGTACATTGTATTTGAAGTGGATCATGCATGGTTTATGTGCTCTAAATTCAGAATTAAGAAGATTTGCAACAAATCAATCCGAGTATTTTATTTTTGTCGCAAATGAGGGTTACATTTTTCGCCTTACACTATGTCCTCCCTAATTCCCACACAAATAGTAAGAGGAAAATAAATTCCTAGATATAGATAATCCTACTTGACAAAAACATACAATGTGAGCATTTTTATTCGATTCTTTGTTTTGCAGAATCCTAAAACTTGCGAAGACATGGAGGGCGTGTCCGGTTCTGGTCAAAAAGTATGTGAGTGTGATGCTGAGCCAGTAGAAACTCTTGCCCAACAGAAAGCCAAGCTAAGTCGTGAAGCACGTCAATTTCTGAATCAATTTGACATAGAGGGATCACAAAAAGAACGATTAAAGAAAGAGAAACGTAGGAAGGTCCTCACAGAAATGTTGGAACGGTCAAAAGAAATTTTTCAAGTGTGTGAAGAAATCCGATTGAATTCATTAAAGCTACAAGAACAGTCCCAAAAACTCCTACAAGATATCTCTGATGACCTCCGTGAGTTAGATTCGTAGACATAGGTAGCTTCGGTTCAGTACATATTTTATCATGCCTCGTAAAAAAAAGCCAATTGGGGAAGTACGCTCAGTGGACCTTTTAGCACAAGTGAATTTGAATCAACGGGGGGGGGCGTGCACAACATGAAAGTTCCTCTCGAAGGAGACGGCGTGAAGAGAGTGATGGTGAGCATGATGGAGAAGAAGCTGAATTCCACAATGTATGCCCTTGTCGTAGTTGCGCCCGATTATCTCGGCCGACCGTTAGATTCATGTCTGTAATTGGACGGCACATACGAGCCCATGGCACTTCTACAAAGTATGAGGTACATGTTCTGTATTTTCAACATACCCAACACTAGTTTTGATAAACCCCTAACCGCCTAGATGTGATAAACCCCAAAATTATAATATTTTGTTTCAATGCATAAAATTGTTTCTTTTACATGAAACATACTTGAAATTCAGTACGGTTTGGAATAATGTTTTTCAATAAATTATCAAATATCCGGCAAATAATTTTAATAGATATCAACACATCCACATGTCAAAATGTCATGATAGGATTTGACTTCTAAATTGAGAGATTAATGGTTACCTAACCATGTGACATGATTGAAAGAACCCCTTGATTTTCTAAACAAGATCACATGATGGTAGTACAATGAAGGAACGCCATAATTGGTATTGACATAAATATCATGCACATGGGGGGCTTGTCATGTCCATGCATTATTAGTATTTGATGTTTTTTTAATTACTTTCTATTATCAATGAACTAATTGGATTAGTTTACGCTAATTTGATAGTTGAATATTTAAAAAAGTGATTAATGTCAAGTTTCGATCTTAGTTCAAAAATAAAGACAACCTTCAATATGATTTTCCATAGTAATTAGAATCAAATAATGGAAACCATACCATCTCGTAGTGCATGTCATTCTAATTTCATTACAATATTATTAAAAAAAATTGTGTTAATTTTGGATTTTTAATTGAATTTCAAGAGATAACCTTGCATAATTACTTTAAGAATATTAATAATAAATATGATGAATCCAACTGTACGGATGTTATCTACAAATTGACATTTACATAGTTGTATTGTACATCAACTCCATTTCCGTTTTTCATCAACCATTTTATAACAATTCTTTGAACACAGTGTTGAATCGGGACGTTAAAGGGTTAATTACCCAAATACAATTATATGTTTTAATTCTTGAGAGATTCAATGATCCAGTCTGTCTTTGGTGGTGATGGGTATGACACATGTGGGTGATGGACATGACACATGTGGGTGATGGGTATAACACATGTGGGTGATGGGTATGACACATGTGGGTGATGGGTATAACACATGTGGGTCAGACTTACAGACCATTTTTTTAATTTGTTCGCACATTACATCAGAGCTCCAAAATTATTTGCACATAAAAAATTGATATGTCTTTCACCCTGACCTCCTTCAAGCCCTGGTCAAGATCATATCACATTCATTCACCCTCCCAATCTTCTCCTTTGATTCTTGAGTAAAGCCAGAATTAACCCAGAATATATATAATTCACCATTCATGTTGAAAAGCTTGAACCCGAGCAAGTTTATAATAATTATCGTTTTAGAATTAATTCACCAAGATGTCTAATTTTATTTTTAAAATTTGAATAATTTTACGATTGGTTGAAACTATAGATTCCATTCTAAAGTTCATAACGCATACGAGCTATCTGTTGTAAATATAGTAATGCAATTATTGTGTTACTGATTGGCAGGATTTTTATACAGCAGGTTTGGGTGACCGTCCTATAGGGCCTCTCCAGATTATGGCTGCAGCTAGAGCTAATTCCTCTCAGCCAAATATCGTTGCCATGGAAATCGTAGATAATGATGAAGGGGATGACCCAGACATTGTCATGGCTGATTTCATATTACACCACATAGGTGTAGAGCCAATACCTTTGGAATTTGATTCAGAGGAGTTTCACGAGGAGGAAGTTACAACTCTGGAGAGAGAGGCCTCCACACCCATTTATGCTGGATCTTCAACTAATAGACTAGCAATTATTATGATACTGCTCAAAATTCAAGCTAAAAATCCGGGGATGACTAATGTGTGCTTTGATGATGTGTTGAATGCTATCAACAACCACATCATTGACAAAAAATTAGATTCAAAGATGCCCAAGACCCGAGCAGAAGCACGAAAGGTAATTACAGAAATTGGTCTAAATTACGAGTCCATTCATGCGTGCCCATGTGATGATTTTCTATATTTTGGCGAAGGAAATGACGACCGAGACTTTTGCCCTAAGTGCAATCGCTCTCGCTATCGAGAAGGGCTTGTTGGCCTAAAAATTCCAAAAAAGGTAAGCAACAAACTCCTTGTATTTAGCATTGTACCTTCCTATTCTGTTTTTCATTCCCAGTTATGCATCCAATTCTGTTTTTTCATACTTTACTAAGTTTTTTAATACTGGAATTTTTATGCTTTACTAGAGAATGCACTACTTCCCTATAACCTCGAGGTTAAAAGCTATATATCGCAGTCCTACCCTATCGCGGTTGATGACACATCACTATGACCACGCAGAGATGGAGTTATGAAGATTCCTTCGGATTGCAAGGCTTGGAAGCATGTGTTGAAGAAGTATCCTTCATTGGACGTCCGGCACGGTTCGGTTTTCTTGGGTCTTGCAACGGATGGCGTTAACCCGTTTGGAAATAATGCAACTAGTCACTCGACATGGCCAATTGCGTTGGTGAATTTAAACATCCCCCCATGGTTGGCAATTAAACCAACGCACATCATCTTGGCGGCCATAGTTCCAGGTGCCAACCGTAAACCTCTCATTCCATTTATTCACGGTTTTTGTGATTGCCATAAATTTAATATAATATATAGACCAAACTATATGTTGATTTTGCATATAATTGGTGATAATGTAATAATATATATGAATATATATATGGATACATATACACGTATACATACATATACGTAATAATCGAATTAAATAGCTAGTCAGGTGGCATTGTATCCATGCAGTGATGGTGACTGGTAACAAATTGCAGGCCAACCACCGCTACCCACGTTCATTCACAATCATGTAATCAAATCACACAGCATTGGGGTTACATAGTTATCCTAAAGAGGGGAGTGAACAGTTTAGGGTGAAATACTGTGTATTACTTTACCTTAACCCATGTCAGTAGGTAATTACAAGCTCCATGTGAGATAATGGATATACTATATGTTCCGGAAATGTTCAATGGTAAATATTCTACAACAATTACAATTATTGAAAGAAAGCACTACACTAAGTAGGTATAGTAATTGTTAGATGCAGCAATTTACATAAACATGTTGTAAGTTTTTATTGTTGGCCAAGTTTATTACCATCTACATCTACACGATGGGGATACCTCAGTAGTTCCGGAATCAATGTCTTTGGTAAATTTTTGACACTCAACAGTAAAAGTCTATAATATCTTCTCTTCTATAATTATGTACCACTTCTAAACCCTATTTAGTGTAGCTGATTTATCAAAGTTTGTTTATTTTCCCATATTCTACGACTTTGCAAATAATTTGTAGAAGGTAACGTTGAATTGAAAGATTAGAGTTATTTCCCGAAGGATTCAACAAACAAGTTTGGCATATCGGGGTGTACCCAAGCACTTACATTTAAATTACATAATAATCTTGTTGTATATGGACAGGGAAAAAAAAGGTTAAGGATATGAATGTATACCTAAGGCCACTTGTGGAGGAGTTGAAGAAATTGTGGATAGATGGGGTGCGTGTAATTGATATGTCTTCCAGTCATATCAACCGTCATACGTATGTCACAAAGGCGGTTTTGATGTGGACTATGCATGATTATCCCGGTTACGGAATAGCATCTTCTTTACAAACACAGGGTTACCATGCATGCCCTCCGTGCAGGCCAGTTGAGGTACCCGCATATTCTACCGAGTTCTTGGGAAAAATAATTTACCACGGGCACCGTAAGTTTTTGGTGCGGGGTCACAAATGGAGGGCCTGACGATATAATGCTTTGTGGGGTGGTTATGATGAAGAAAGCAAGGAACCACCAAAACGGTGGACTGGGTATGAGTGGCTTGCTATGTGGACTAAAGTAGAAGAAGGTATGGTGCCTTTGGCGACATCAGGAATGAAGGGGTTGAGTATCTTCTTCGAACTCGATTACTGGGCAGTGAGTACTCTACAATCTCATTTCTCTCCAAATATATATAAGCTTTTTTAACCACTAAATGACGGAGGGTGTAAGGGCAAAACATAAACTTGATACAAAAAATTACTTATGAAACTTTGAGGAAGTTGGGTTGCATAGAAAGAGTGGGGAGAATGATTTTTAGTATTTATCCATACTTTGAGGAAACTTTGAGGAACTCATAAGGAATTTAAGAGAATTCATGCCATTTATTAATCAAACTTACATAAAAAAATTTAAGAAGTTTATAGTTTTTATTCATCGTTAAACTAGACATTTTATTCTAAAACATTTTACCACAAAATTTTCAAAGGAGAGCACATCATTACTTTTCCCCCATATGAAGTGCTCTAAAAGGAGACAATGTAGAAGTGTTTGGCTTGTGTGGAGTTTAACTCAGATTTACATGAACAAAATATGGTTGGAAAATAGAGTTGATTCCTTATTTGAGAGTATAGTTTATTTGCTATGAAAAAGTTTATTCTATATCGAGCACCCCGTAAAACAGTGGCAAAGACCATAAAATGGTTGATCCTTCACTTAGGAGTTAATGAAACCGTTTCAAATTATAAACTTATAATTGGAATGTGTGCAAACGCAGGATCATTTAATCCCTCATTTACTAGACCCAATGCATATTGAGAAAAATTTGCGTTCAGCTCTTTTTAAGACTATCACAAACGCAAAAGGCACAAAGGCAAATTCGGTGGAACAAAGGTTGGAGATGGAGGGCATGGGTATAATGGAGCATTTGCACGCACAAGAAAGTGGCGTGGATGCCAAAGGTAATATGGTGTACACTTATGCAAATGCTCCATGGGTATTGACGAAAACCGATTTCGACTTTGTCATTGGTGTACTGAAAGATATAAAAACTCCCCGGGGTTATGGCTCTTCGTGGAAATATAAGTTTCCTGATAATAAAATATCAGGAGTGAAGACCCCATGACTACCACAACCTCTTGTTGGATTTATTGCCTATAGCAATTAGGGGAACTTTATCTCCAGAACTGCGACAAATCATTTATCGTCTAGGGGCACTTTTCCGTTGGTTGAACAATAAGGAAATATTGGAATCGGAGGTGCAGGGCATGGAGGAAGAGGCAGCAGAGTTGATGTGCTTAATGGAGCAACACTTGCCACCTAGTTTTTTTGACATTCAGCCACATCAGATAGTACATTTGCCTGGAGAAGTGGCATTAGCAGGTCCGATTCATTACCGATGGATGTACTATTTGGAACGGTACATGAAGGTCATGAAAGGCTGGGTAAGACAACGGGCACGACCAGAGGGCTCTATGGCAGAGGGGTATGTTATTTACGAGGGAATGCACTATCTCACGGAGTACACTAGCAGATTATCTCCGAGTGCTCCGCAGTTGTGGAGTGTGAAAGAGGATCCAAAGATTACTAGTTATTTATTGCCCAAAAACCACAAGGTGCGAACATTAGGCAATGAACCAGTTGGGAAAGTTTTTTTACACCAAGCTCATTGTTTTGTACTTCGAAACGATCCAAGTTTGGCACACTGGAGATCTACCTATGAAGCTCATGATTCGTCCACATTGCCTCCTTTTCATGAGTGGATTCTTTCACAAATTCAGGCCCTAATTAGTACGGGCACTCGGGTTTCGTATAGGGAGTACCATTTGGCCTTGGGTCCCCATCAGATGGTGAAGTTTTTTTCACACATGTGGGTGGAAGGAAAATTCCTCTGAATACATGCACGGGAAGGGCCAAGCAAAGTAACACAAGACTCAGGTAAATGTTTCCCACTTAATTTGTAGTTAGACTTACGATCATTTTTTTCCAATTTAAAAAAAAATTGACTTTAACAAACTAGTGAACGCTTAACCCTTGAGTGCCCAATCAACCATATTATGCTTGTTGTTTAGTCAAACGTCCAAAAAATCAAGTGCTTTAGCATTTTTGTAGTTGGTGTAATAATTAGATGTTTAAATAATGTTATGATACATCATTTGTCCGCTGGGATTGGAGGATAGACTTCATTTGAAGTTTTTCCATTAAAATGGAAATGGCAATGGGGAGTGTCTTAAATACAAAGGGATTTCTAAGGATGCTCCATTCGTAGGTCAAATTTATTATATTGTCTTTCATATTGTTACTACTTGTAAATGTAACTTTTATATACCTTAAATACAATTTCTGATATTAATTTTGATAAAAATATATTGATTTTGAATTTTTATCTTATTTACATAATAAAGTTTGTTACAATTCAAAATATCTTACAATCATGTTGAAATATTTGTCATGCCTTCATAATGCTAACGACTATCAATGAAAATTTTTAAATCATCCAATGTGATATTTGAAGTACACAAATTGCAATGTTTTGACTGTAACAAAATAGGTGAAGACATTTGGGGATTCAAGGATTCAGGATATAGTAGATACATTGCCATAAATTTAACAGAATTTGGAATTAAGCTGTTACGGTTGAGATTCCAACATCTTCATGTAAACCATATGTCTGTGAATTTTATTGTCAATTTTGATTTGAAACAAATAGGAGGTGTAGAACCATTTCGTATACACTGAAATACAACCTTACAATACAGGCCGGAATGGCAAATGCTTATCACTTAAGGGTTAAGTGAGAGATTTATTTGCACAGGGATTAGTGTGTTCTACAGACTAGAGTGGGTAGGATCCAAGGAATATGAAATAATGAATACTGAGAGTGCGCTCTTAGTGGTGATTATGATAAATCGATGCAGAAGTTTTTAATTACTTCGAGACTAATTGGATACATCTTTGGTAAATTTTAACTTCTAATTATGAAATGAAGTTAGTGTCTCAAGGAATCAGATTTTTCCCAAATACAAACAGGCGGAGGAGATGTTGTATTGGACCATGATCCAGTAATGGGTAAATGCATGCGTGTAATAATTGCCGAGGTATGAGAGAGTGGAGTGGACAATGTAATGTCTAATCAGAGGTAGGTTGGGGTCAACATTATGTGTAAAGGACGAATGATGGCATTGCCCAAATATATGTAGTCCATGCCAAAAGAACGAGGTAATTATGAGATTTTAACCCCCCCCCCTTCATGCACTACCAATTCAATACCACAGTGGATAATTTATGGGAATAGCTATTATGTGGTTCGTAGTCAAAGTGGTTATTCTTGAATCTGTGTCTCAGTGAACTGTCAAAATTTTTTGCTGTTCGATAAATCCTAACCTTGCTATTCAAATTATAGTGACTACCAAAATCGTCAAACAACATAGCAAATGCAATTCCATGTGAACTCTGAGGCCAACTTTCCCTAAACCCTTAACCATATAACTCCTAAACGTAGCAGTGTGACCCAAGAATTAACAATTTGAGAAAAAACATGTTAAAGTACCATTTAGAAGAATAATTTGGAATCGACATAGAAAAGAAAGTTCAAGTCGATTTACAATTACATTCCCTCTGTACGGTTAAATTCATTAACACAATTACCATTATTTAATTATAAGATGTGAAAGTGAAAATTATAAATACCGGTTGAATTTGATCACGAACAAAATTTATTAAATTTGTAACAAAATTTCATAAAATGTCATACTTGTACATGTCTCATTTTAGAAAAATATGCATTATAGTAAGACTAAATCTAGCAATTAGACAGGACAAGAATTTGGCACCCGAAACTCCCAAACAGTGGATGAGTTTTATCCAAGCATTGATGAGAACATTAAGATAGGCTTTGAATACGTTTATGATCCAGTTTGTGAACTCTAGGCGTTTAGGGGTTAAGGACGGTCCTTCTTAGTATTGCATGTGAACTGGTTTAAGCCAATTTTGACAGTGAGGATTAATTTATTGCTTAATGATTTTGTACGAGAAAATGAAGATTAGTGAGGTTAGTATTAACAGACCATTTGGGTTGTTACAAATTAGAAGTATTTATCCATACGAATTGTTGTTAACAGATGGATTTTTTGGGGTAACAGTGAATTTCTTGAAGTAGGTGACACAACATTTCGTAAACTTTTGTTTGAGGAGTAAAATAATAAGAATAGGTTAGCACTAATAGGACACATACATTTTCATGCATGAAAATGTGGAAGGAAAACATTTCAAGAAATACAGAATGCCAAATAGTATATGAGAGTGTATTTTGACAATTCTATAAAGTCAGGAGACGTTATAAAGTTGAACAGAATTATTTAATTAATTTTGAGAGATAGCTTCAAGCCCCGTAGAGAACAACACACTATGAATTTTACGTTTGGTGTACATAATGACAACATTATTTGAGAAAAGTTGATGCGGTGTTTTAATTAATTTGGAACGTTTTACCGCAGGTGATGAGGGAAGTAACTAATCAAGACAGGTGTAATAATGGGAATGTGGTTGTCAGAAAATATTTGATATAATATTACAGAAAAATAATGGGGAGTAATTATGCCTTGTGTAGAATAATTTGGTATAGTAAACGATGAATTTAAACATAGGAATCGATAGAATTAATATTTATGGTCATATTTTAATAATATATTACCTTGAAAATATCCATTATAGTCGCAAATTTGTGGAGCCAAATTTGTGCACATGAATTAGACTAACATAAAGCAGAAATATTAATTAGTGTTTGCATGAATGTGAACATCTTAAATTGTTTTCTCATTGAAATGAACGGTTATTGTTGCACCAGGTATTAGCGCACATTTCTATGACAGCGAAACTGAAGGTGAAGCACCTAGTACAACGGAATATTTTGGAAGGATTCAAAATATCGTACAACTTCAGTTTACATCTATCACCGTAACTTTATTAAAGGGGTTGTGGTATGATAGCAAATCCACCTGAAGATCCGCTCCAAACATGATCATTGACGAGTGTGGATTTCCCAGGGTGAGAACGAGAACATACCTTCCATCACATCTGGTATGTCATGAGCCATTTGTATACCCACACGAATGTGATCAGGTGTTTTTTGTTGAGGACCAAATTAACCATGGGTGGAGTTTAGTAAAAAAGGTGGATCCACGGTCCAAACCAGTTGTCTACAAGGGCATCCCAGCTTCATCAGAAACAGGAGACTATGTGGCTAATGAAATTGAAATTGAGAATGCAAGATTTGGGGTGGACAAGGCCAGCGGTGAACCGGTCCAGCAGACCACGGGTTTGAGTGTGGAATACGTGGATGAAGAAGTGGACTCACAAGACGAAGAATCAGGTGGGAAAGATGAAGAGCAAGAATATGACGTGGACTCCGATGTGAATTTGGAGTCAGCACAAGCACCAGAGGAAGTAATCCAACACCCGAGAAGAACATTCCAGCGGTACATAGGAGACCAAGTAGTGGCAGAAGAATCTGTATCTGGATCTGAGAGCAAGGATTACATTGAGGATGAGGATACATTAGGGGAACCAGTGGACAATGACTGATTTATAATTCACATCAGATCTTAGGGTTTTACCCTTTTTTTCTTTTCCATGTATTAGGATTTGACTGGAAACAATAATGTAAAATTTAATGTAAAATTTTTGTAGGAGAAACAACTAGAAATGAGTATATGAAAATCCGAACATATGGGATGGCCTCTGTGTGGGTTGTCCTTGGCCTTCATGTCTTGGGCAGTGACAATGTGTGTAATCTAAACCCCCTGACAGTGTACTGTAGTGTGTAGATTTACCTTCAGTTGATAACAAATTCTAGGAGTGCAATAAAATGTAAAACAGGTGACGATAATTGTGAAGGAGAAAGTGAAACACTGTAGAGTCAACGTACTTGTACACTCGAATTATAGGACTGCAAGGATATGGGCATCTACCATTTGTAGGGTAGAACATTTCAATGTTGTGGTCATTTTATTTGGTTGTATTTTATTAAAGTAAACATCGAGTATTATTATTTTTGAACTGTAATCGTAGAATCTTCGTAAATATTACGAGAGGAGAGCATGTTCAAACCTTAGTGTATTGTAGTATGCATTTGTGCAACTTTTCCATCAAACATAGGAGTTATTTTTTCAATGCGTTTTTAAAAATTATTTTCTACATTAAACATTTCACCTAAATTCTCTAAACAATCTATAGATTTGCATAATTTGAGAAGTTATGTAGAAAAGTTGACTTCATTTTCTTTACATTGATCAAATTGTGTATAATCATTGAATTCCTCCAAACCAAGGAAAGGGCCTTTGAAATGAATTGAAAAAAATGAATTGTAAGAAATTGTTTGAAATTTAATTGGTAGTCAACATAAAGAAAACACAGTTCATAACCTAATGAAAAAACAATGCAAAACAAAAAATAAAATTTAGAAGATATAATGTGAAATGAAAAGTTGAAAACATAGGTGACCTAACTAAAAGTTTGTTCAGAATTGATAAAAGAAATCAAAGAAATTTATAGCACATGTATTCCAAGTTCCCAATTCAGAATGATGCACAATTTATACAATGAATTATATTCTTAAATCAATTTTGAGTCACTAAAGACAAGTCATAATGGACATTTAGTTGTTAAAAACATGTTACTTTGAACAAGATTCCTACTAAGGTAAAAGATTATTTTATGAGTGTACCATAGAGAGATCCTAGTCTTAGGGTCAAATTTATTCTATTGACTTTCCAAAAACCTTCTAATCAAAGTTGATGGAGACGTGATAATTAGGTGTTATCAAATTCCAACTACTATATAGACTACAAAAGCAATAATTGCTTTGGAATCATTAAAAAGATTTTGAGGTCTCTAAAAGACTGTAAGTGCAACCAGCACCCTCATGCACAGAAATGTATCAAATAAAAAATAAAAAATCTTGGATTTTTTTAAAATTTTAAATAATACTATTAAAAATATCATTAAAAATATTATTAAAAATATTTAAAAATATAATCAAACCATTATTTAATTATTTTAAAAAATTATTTAAAAAGCATTAAAATTTAATAAATCTAGGTCTGACGTGGCCATGTCGACTTTTAATATTTTCCACATATCGCAAATCCTATTCAAAAAGCACATAGATACCAAAAGACCCAATGACATATATATATATATATATATATATATATATATATATATGTATAGACAAGCAAATAGAGAAAGAAAGAAAGAAAGAAATAAATATAAAAATAAAAATAAAAATAAAAATAAAAATATAACCATGTATAGTTATATATATATATCAACGGATGCGTTGTATTAGCAAAATCTCATGAACCTCTAAAGCACCAACTGTCTTAATTAGGAAATTTCAATGTTCAAGTAGGTTCCCATGTTGTAAATTTTTCTTTATTAGTTTGAAATAAATATTGTGAATGTAGTATGTGAATAAAAAAATGGGAATCTAAATTTTTTTAGATTACATCTTTTCGAGTAGAAATTAATGAACAAAATGGACTTTATTAGAAGAATGGGCAGTGCGAGCAGGGCTTAAAGTAAACATCAAATATTATTATTTTTCAACTGTAACCGTAGAATCTTCGTAAAGATTAACAAAAGATAGCAAGTTAAAGTTTTCATAGAATTTGACCGCCCAGATTACAAGATTATAGCGTGTGAATGGAAAAAGATGAAATTGCAGTGTTTTGGATATTTTGTGACCGTATTTGAAGAGATTGGAAAAAAAAAAATTTAACTGGGAGAAACAAATTTAAATTTTGTTTAAATGTTTGACTTGGTAATTTCTAGCAAAAGTAATATAAATATTCACAATAAAATGAGTAGAAAGAGGTGAAAATGATGCTTAAAATCAAGGAAAACCAAGGTCCTTTAGGGGTTAACAGATGGAGTTTGTTTTTAACCGTAATAGAAATTGAAGACTGTTTGGGGGATGTTTTTTATTATTGTTAGCTTCCGAGCAATCCTAAAATATTCTCGAATGGAGTCCTCGGACTGAAAGTAGATTTATCCACATATCGCAAATCCTAGTGAAAAAGCACATAGATACCAAAATACCCAATAACATATATATATATATATATAATATAAAGAAAGAAAGAATGATTTTTTTATTTTTTATTTTTTTTAATTATGTATAGTTATATATATATATATATATATATATATGAATAAGTAGAGGGAGTTCGTAATTGTCTGAAATTACCCAGACCACGGGTACCAATAACTGGGTAACATAACCGTTAATTAAATCTGAAACTATTTAACCCCGGGGTTAGAGTTGTAGCCCACTTGTTTTAATAACAACTGGGTATTACAACAGTGGTGAATTTCAGTTTTTATTTAAACCCGTGGTAAATGCTGAAATAGTAAGGTACAGGTGGTATCGTAATCAAACTGGTGGTAAGCACCAAAAAGAAGCCCCATGCCATTCTTAGACTGCCAAGGGTAAAATTCCCAAACCAGTGGACCCTACTGTTTAAAATGAGCGTGAATGCTTATGTCAGGAGATGTTGCCGATGAATACGGGGAACGCTGCATCCCGGTTATCATTCTGCGGAAACGCATGCAGTCGTTGGGAATGCCAAAACGTTGCTTGCCTGACCTCGGAGCCCCGCCAAGCCCCTAACAGCAACGTTGGAGAAGTCCAGCGAGGCCGGAGCCCCAAACGTTGCTAGAAAACGTTGCTGAGCCCCCCATTTTCTAGTAGTGTGCAGCGAGAATGTCGTCCTCGTAGCCGAGGACGTCCAAATGAACACCAAACTCAAATTGATTCAATCACAGAATGAACAGAAGCAACTCATCCGTGGAACATCCAAGGTTCCACAGGCCCAAGGATGCAGCCTGAATGTCGTCCTCGTAGCCGAGGACGTCCCCATGAGCACCAAACTCAAACTGATTCAAACACAGGATGAACAGAAACGACTCATCCATGCAACATCCAAGGTATCCACGAGCCCATGGATGCAGCCTGAATGTCGTCCTCGTAGCCGAGGACGTCCCAAAGAGCACCAAACTCAATTTGATTCAAACACAGGATGAACAGAAACGACTCATCCATGCAACATCCAAGGTATCCATGGTTCCCATGATCCCATGGATGCAGCCAGAATGTCGTCCTCGTAGCCGAGGACGTCCAATTGACCACTAAACTGAAATAGTTTCAAACACACAATGAACAGAAACAACTCATCCGTGAAACATCCATGGTTCCCATGGGCCCATGGATGCAGCCAAAATATCGTGCTTGTAGCCGAGGTCAGGTTGGTCGTCCCCGGCCTCGAGGATGACTTGCTAGCTGCATCCATGGGCTGTCACGAACCATGGGCATTCCACCGGTGTGTTGTTTCTGTAAGTCAAGTGTTTGAATATATTTCTGTGTGGTGGGCTGCTGGTCGTCCTCGGCCACAAGGATGACATCGTCGCTGCTTCCTTGGTTTGTCACGAACCTTGGATATTCCACGGATGTGTTGTCATTGCAAGTCAAGTGCTTGAAATTTTTTTGAGTTCGAGGGACTGCAGTTCGTCTTCGGCCAGGAGGATGGCATGCTAGGTGCATTTATGGGCTGTCACGAACCATGGACATTCCACGGATGATTGTGTTACTCTGTCAAGTCAAGTGTTTGAATATATTTCCGTGTGGTGGGCTGTTGGTCGTCCTCGGCCACGAGGATGACATGCTGGCTGCTTCCATGGGCTTTCACAAACCATGGATTTACCACGGAAGTTAGTTTTTTGTAATTCAAGTGATCACGAGGAGTACAAGCTGGCTGAACCCAAGAGCTAGATGCATCCATGGGCTGTCACTATCCATGGAATTGCCAGTGGGTCTTTCTAAAAAGAGCTCTGTATTCGAAAAGTCCTGTGTCTGGTCGTCCTCGGCTGCTGGTCGTCCTCAGCCAATATGAGGATAGACCTATTCTGACTTATAGAAGTCTAGTAATGATAGACATGGTTGAAAAAGTTTTGCACCAAATTCGAATAAGAAGACTGTGTTTGACTGCTACGGACAGATGATGCGCAGCCATTTACATCGTTTTTCTACATGTGTGTCCGCTTGTCTCTCGTAGTTGCGTCGCCCACAATTTTTCTGTATTGAGTGTCTAGTTTGTTGTTGTAGAGAGATGGATACAAGCTTCACGGGCGAGTCCTCCATTGAGGTTGATACGGCACATGAAATAGGTAGAGAAGGATCAATAGTACCATCCCGATCACAGATGTATCTTGCTATGATTGAGCACTTCAGTATGTTCCATTCTCAATACAGATGGGATGCAACTAAATTGGAATCAACTATTAGTGAAGAGAGGGGATTACTTGACATGGTCGAACAGTTGAGGATTGAGTGTCCATACGCTTCATTCAGCTTAGCGACAGATTTGGATTTGGAACTGGATGGTATTACATTTTCAAGATGTCAGAAGATGGACCTGGCAGCGGCGTTGATCTTGTGAGGCGCATGCAACCGGGTGGGGACCTAGACAAACGTTGGATCATGTTTGACCACCTCAACCGAGTACGCGGTTGGAAAACTATGTCTTGCTACGTTTTTGATTTTGGAATGTGTCGCCTGATGACAATAGCCACGTGCGAGATCTTGGGCGATGATGCCGATTCTCAGAAGCTCCTGTGGTTGGCTCTCAACAACGTGATGGCACGATATGGAGTTCCAAACCCTTACTTCAAGGGATTTGTAGCAGACGGAGATGATGCAAACTGGATGGCAGTGAGGATTGTGTACGGGAATGGAAATCCCAATAGGAAGATGGTTGGTAGAGAGAGATATAACGAAGTTGACTGGACCGGCTCTTTGGAGCGATACGCAGATGAGCACATACGGCCAGACCTCCGAGAAATTCATATGAGACTCTGTACGGATTTCAAAGAAGCGAAGACCCCGTGTGATGCTGAAGAATTCTACCATTACACCAGAGACTGGTGGCTGTCATCAGGAGCTGTCAGTGAAGATGGACTGCGAGAGCTGGATGATTGGCTCGGATTTTGGCACTTTAGATTCCGCCAATGGGGTGGATTCTATGAGCTTGTTAGAATTGACTACCTATTCCTATATACGTTATTGCACAATGTCGAATGACTACTCTGTGACTTTGTCGTCTTACTCATTCAACATTTGGTGTGTGGTTTCCAGGACCTAACAACAGAGCAGATTGCGGACACTCCTTCGTGCAACCTGGGCGGGACTGTACACAACAACTGGATGCGGATGTCACACAGTAGAGGGACATGTTTGTACGCTGCTACAATAGACGACATGATGCGCTCGGTAAAGCAGTCAGTTGAGTACGAGACCTATTTGAAAGACAATCTCCGAGAACAAGCAATGCCCTTAATGAACATTGGATATGGACTCTAAAAGAGACAGTAATAGTGATTCCACAGAGGTTTTTTTTTAGAAGTAAACAGTTTGAATAATTTTTGGATCTGCTGGTCATCCTCGGCCAAGAGGATGACACGCTGGCTGCATCCATGAGCTGTCTGGAACCTTGGATATTCCACTGAGTTTTTTTTTTGGTAGGGAAAGTGTTTGAATGATCTTTGGGTATGGTGGGCTGTTGGTCGCCCTCGGCCATGAGGATGACATGCTGGCTGCATCCATGGGCTGTCTCAAACCTTGGATTTACCACGGAGGTTTTTGTTTTAAGTGATGCGTTTGAATATTTTGAGGTTGGAACATTTCCACCTTTCTAGGTTTACAGTGTCTATGTTTCGTTTTATATCTATTGGCAGGGTCCTTTCAGGGGTCAATGGGTCTAGGGTGTAGAACACAGTACTCTAGGTCCTCTATGAAAACTATGAAAAAAAAGGATCTGCAGAGGTTCCATGGCTTACTTGTGTCGAGAACGGGGAAGGTCAGAGAGTGGTCTCGGGGCCGAGACCACTCTCCAGGGGTGTGAGTTTAGGAATCAGTTTGATGTTTCCATCTCAATGCTCGGTGCCATGGTCGCCGTGGTCGTGGATGTGCCATGGTTCCAAGCATCATATCGATGCGCCCTAGGTCCATGGTGAATCCCTGACTGCCCACGGTGTCCTTCGTCCATTGTGAATCCCTGAATCACTAACTGCCCACGTTGTCCAAGGTCCATGGTGAATCCATCACTTAGCAAGCACGCAATTTACAAGCATGCAATTCATACAAAAGAACTAGGTTGTGTACTACAGAGTTCATATGGAAAGAAAAGAACATTGTAGTATTAACTAAGGCCCTCAAAGAGAACAACACATCCAAGCATCATCTCGATGCATTCTTGGTCCGTGCGGAATCCCTGGCTGCCCACGGTGTCCTTGGTCCATTGTGAATCCCTGAATCACTAATTGTCCACGTTGTCCAAGGTCCATGGTGAATCCATCTGTTAGCAAGCATGTAATTTACAGTCATGCAATTCATGTAAAAGAACTAGATTGGGTACTACAGAGTTCATATGGAAAGACAAGAACATTGTAGTATTAACTAAGGCCCTCAAAGAGAACAACACATCCAAGCACCATTTCGATGCATTCTTGGTCCATGCTGAATCCTTGACTGCCCACGGTGTCCTTGGTCCATTGTGAATCTCAGAATCACTAGCAGCCCACGTTGTCGAAGGTCCATGGTGAATCCATCACTTAGCAAGCATGTAATTTACAATCATGCAATTCATGTAAAATAACTAGATTGGGTACTACAGAGTTCATATGGAAAGAAAAGAACATTGTGGTATTAACTAAGGCCCTCAAAGAGGACATCACATCCAAGCATCATCTCCATGCACCCTTGGTCCATGGTGAATCCCTGACTGCCCACGGTGTCCTTGGTCCATTGTGAATCCCTGAATTACTAACTGCCCACGTTGTCCAAGGTCCAAGGTGAATCCATCACTTAGCAAGCATGCAATTTACAAGCATGCAATTCATGTAAAAGAACTAGGTTGGGTACTACAGAGTTCATATGGAAAGACAAGAACATTGTGGTATTAACTAAGGCCCTCAAAGAGGACATCACATCCAAGCATCATCTCCATGCACCCTTGGTCCATGGTGAATCCCTGCCTGCCCAAGGTGTTCTTGGTCCATTGTGAATCCTTGAATCACTAACTGCCCACGTTGTCCAAGGTCCATGGTGAATCCATCACTTAGCAAGCAAGCAATTTACAATCATGCAATTCATGTAAAAGAACTAGATTGGGTACTACAGAGTTCATATGGAAAGACAAGAAAATTGTGGTATTGACTAAGGCCCTCAAAGAGGACATCACATCCAAGCATCATCTCCATGCACCCTTGGTCCATGGTGAATCCCTACGTGCCCAAGGTGTTCTTGGTCCATTGTGAATCCCTGAATCACTAAGTGCCCACGTTGTCCAAGGTCCATGGTGAATCCATCACTTAGCAAGCAAGCAATTTACAATCATGCAATTCATGTAAAAGAATTAGATTGTGTACTACAGAGTTCATATGGAAAGAAAAGAACATTGTGGTATTAACTAAGGCCTTCAAAAAGAGGACAACACATCCAAGCATCATCTCCATGCACCCTTGGTCCATGGTGAATCCGTGCCTGCCCAAGGTGTTCTTGGTCCATTGTGAATCTCAGAATCACTAGCAGCCCACGTTGTCCAAGGTCCATGGTGAATCCATCACTTAGCAAGCAGGCAATTTACAATCATGCAATTCATGTAAAATAACTAGATTGGGTACTACAGAGTTCATATGGAAAGAAAAGAACATTGTGGTATTAACTAAGGCCCTCAAAGAGGACAACACATCCAAGCATCATCTCCATGCACCCTTGGTCCATGGTGAATCTGTGACTGCCCAAGGTGTTCATGGTCCATTGTGAATCCCTGAATTAGTAACTGCCCACGTTGTCCAAGGTCCAAGGTGAATCCATCACTTAGCAAGCAAGCAATTTACAATCATGCAATTCATGTAAAAGAACTAGGTTGGGTACTACAGAGTTCATATGGAAAGACAAGAACATTGTGGTATTAACTAAGGCCCTCAAAGAGGACTACACATCCAAGCATCATCTCCATGCACCCTTGGTCCATGGTGAATCCGTGCTTGCCCAAGGTGTTCTTGGTCCATTGTGAATCCCTGAATCACTAACTGCCGACGTTGTCCAAGGTTCATGGTGAATCCATCTGTTAGCAAGCATGTAATTTACAATCATGCAATTCATGTAAAAGAACTAGATTGGGTACTACAGAGTTCATATGGAAAGACAAGAACATTGTGGTATTAACTAAGGCCCTCAAAGAGGACAACACATCCAAGCATCATCTCCATGCACCCTTCGTCCATGGTGAATCCACTACTTGAGAAACTGTGACCGCTTCAACAGATTTACAACAAAAAACTGTTGAGCGTTGCTGTTGAATCGGTCGCGTTGAGGGGGTCATCAGACAACAGGAATTTGTTGCGTGATTCTATTGAATCGGTCATTTATGCCGGCTTCTTCATCCTCCGTGGCACGCCAACTGAGCCTATACTTTGCTTCAAATAATACGAGGTGGCACCGAATTCCACGTGGATTGATTTTTCCAGGTGCCACTTTATTTATTTACTATTATGTCATTGCTTTGCCACAATTACCGTGGTTTTCCTCTGACACTTTTTACCGGAATTTAAGTGGAACCATTTTCTTCGCAATGAAGTAAATTCTATATTTGTCACTTTCAAGTTTTTGAACGAATTCTGTCATGGTATGTGTTGGACATCATTCATCAGCTAGGTTGCTGTTCATTGGATGTGTAGTAGGTCACAACTGTAGATTACGTGGCATTCATGGCTTACATGCCATGTTATCACTGGTCCGGTAAAATTTTGGATTTAGGCATTTCACTTTATTAAAAAGAAAGTACGTGACTTGCCAAAATCTCCATCCTCCAGATAACTATAATCCTGTGGCTTAGGTAATCTCTACGACGCCAATTCTTTCATCCCAAGCATCTAAGGACCAACATCCTGCGATGCATGTGCCACCAAATTCTGTTAGGATTAGCTGCATCGGATATAGCACAGAAGAAGCAATCAACTAAGCAATCAACTATACAGGCAAAAAGATCTTACAGATAGCAGAATTGAACCTACAAGGCAACCTTAGGAAGAACTCAGTGATGCCCCTGTTCTGCACTCGCAGCCTATTCAACAAGAATCGGCACCAAAAGTATATCATCAGTGTGGATAGGTTTGTATGGCCATATCAACAGAAGAGATTGATGCACAAAAATTACTGAGAACCTACACCGGACTAATCTGTCTCTACCAAACCCACAAGGACCCAAAATGACGTGAAACGGCCAAGCGAGCAGAATGATCGTTTGTAGAGGCTCGCCTGATCCCAGCAAACATAAAGCACGTAAAGAGAGGGCTTCAAAATAAATGGCGTCCTCTCCGCCGGAAAAAGCAAGCGCGGCGACAACGCCACAGCAAGGAAGGAGACGAGAGACAAAGGAGAACAGAATGAATGAGGAAGAGAGAGAGCCAGGCATGGGAAGAAGGAAACGGGAATGGGGGGGAGGGGCTAACTTAGAATGCGCTGCCAGGGCGGAGCGCAGCAGCAGCGCGGCTGACGATTGAAGGGAAGGACGACGGGGGAATTAGGGTTTGGCCCCGTAGTTTATTTTTAGCTGCCCATTGCCAGGCCTGTTTTTCCCCTCTCGTGCCTGGTCATCATTGGTTGCAGCCCTGCCTCACCAAAACCCCATCTCAGTGCTATTTCTGGCCAAAGGGTTCCAAGTTGGGGACGGTAAATAGCCCCACCTCTGCTTACCTGGATTTTATAGGCTCAGATCTTGTGGCCATCTGGATTGGACGTTTAATCATTTTTCTTCTTTTTTTCCCAAATTTTCTACTCAAGGGCAGCTTCAATTCAAATTCACTACAGTGGTAAAAAAAAATTATTACGCGTTTAACCCCTAAGTGACCGAAAGACCAATTTATGGTCGCTGCCCTTTTTACGGGCTTCCCGAGATGAAAAAAAACACATTTTCAAAAAATAAAAAATATTTTCAAATAGGAAATCAAGTCTACTTTCCAACCCAATTTGAATCATGTCAATCTGAGTTAAACTCCATCAAGGAGAAATTTTCAAAGACAAACACCTCAACATTGTCCTAGTGTTACAAAACTTACTATTTCGGGAAAGTAATGATGTTCCCTCTTTCTAAAATTTTGCTTTTTTGAACTTTAGAATAGAATGACTAGTTTCAACCAATCATACCAAATTTCAAATTCTAAAAATAAAATTTGTAATTTTGGTGAATATTCTACGATAAATGCTTCTAAATTCGTCTAATGAGTATCTAAAACATTTTTTGAAAGTTTGACCGTACAGATAATTACTAAACATCGTGCTTCTCATTTTTTCTTTTGGACCAAACTTCATCGAAGTTGTAGAAGCAACATTTTATAACATATTTAGGTTTTGCCCTTACCCCTCTGTCATTTAGGGATTAAGATTCAACCCGAAACGGCACTTTAACTACACGTTACAGATTCAGAATGTGAACTTCTAAAAATATGTTTACTGTCATGTTGAAAATTATGTCCTAATAAGTAGAAGAAAGATAACTTTTGGATTTTAACCCCTAAGTGACGGATCAACCATTTTATGGTCTCTGCCCTTTTTCTATGGGCTGCCCGAAATAGAAAAAATATTTTTATAGAAAATAAAAAATATTTTCAAACAGGTAATCAAGTCTACTTTCCAACCCAATTTGAATTATGTCAATTCGAGTAAAACTCCACCTAGGAGAAGTTTTCAAAGAAAAACACTTCTACATTGTCTAGTGTTAGAAAACTTACTATTTGGGGAAGTAATGATGTTCTCTCTGTTGAAAAATTTGCAATTTTTGGTTTTAGAATAGAATGTCAAGTTTTAACAAATCATACAAAATTTCAAATTCTAAAAATAAAATTTGTGATTCTTATAAATATTTGAAGTTAAATGCTTCTAAATTCATTATGAGATGATAAAAAGCTATTTTTTGATATTCGACCATATGGAAAATCACTAAACATCAAGCTCCTCATTTTCTCTTTTGGACCAAACTTCATCAAAGTTGAAGAAGTAATTTTTTATAACACATTTATGTTTTGCCCTTACCGCCTCCGTCATTTAGGGGTTAACATGTCCTACAATAGTAACAAAATCATCGTCAGTAACTTACAGTGGAGAATTATACCTGTGGAAACTTCCAACCGGAAGAGACCAAAAATAATTTCAAAGTACTGGGAAGATAAAAAATAAATGTTTACAAAACCGGAGACATGATATCCAAGTCAAATCCCTACCAAGACAGTGAGAATAAAATGCAGTAAACGGTAGAAAAGTAAGAAGCAGTTACTCGTGGGTTACATAAATCCAGAAGTGACTCACAGGAAATGACATGGGTTACAGTAGGAATTACCTCCGTAAGTGGACGTAAATTGAAGATTAATGTAGAAGGCAAACCAGGGTTTCATAAAAGAAATCAACCTAGTACTGTGACCAATGGAAAACCAGGAATAGGATTGTGTATAGGCTCCCACGTAGCAAGCTTAAAATATCCATTGCCATGTCATCAGCCACTGTTACTATCTGTGGTGATCTTAGCTAGCTCAGGAAAGAAGTAACGAAATCAACAGAAATTATGTATGACCTGTTCATCATTTAACAGAAATCTGCGAAAGACGCTAATTAGTGACCGCAAGTGTCTAAAACAACAGAAATCTATTGAATTATTGTTGTTTAGGTCACAATTCTCTAGTAGTGATCCCTGCCTGCCCAAGGTGTTCTTGGTCCATTGTCAATCCCTGAATCACTAACTGCCCACGTTGTCCAAGGTCCATGGTGAATCCATCACTTAGCAAGCATGCAATTTACAAGCATGCAATTCCTACAAAAGAACTAGATTGTGTACTACAGAGTTCATATGTAAAAATAAAGAACATTGTAGTATTAACTAACGCCCTCAAAGAGAACAACACATCCAAGCATCATCTCGATGCATTCTGAGTCCATGCTGAATCCCTGACTCCCCACGGTGTCCTTGGTCCATTGTGAATCCCTAAATGACTAACTGCCCACGTTGTCCAAGGTCCATGGTGAATCCATCACTTAGCAAGCAGGCAATTTACAAGCATGCAATTCATGTAATAGAACTAGATTGTGTACTACAGAGTTCATATGGAAAGAAAAGAACATTGTCGTATTAACTAAAGCCCTCAAAGCGGACAACACATCCAAGCATCATCTCCATGCACCCTTGGTCCATGGTGAATCCGTGCCTGCCCAAGGTGTTCTTGGTCCATTTTGAATCCCTGAATCACTAAGTGCCAACGTTTTCCAAGGTCCATGGTGAATCCATCACTTAGCAAGCATGCAATTTACAATCATGCAATTCATGTAAAAGAACTAGATTGTGTACTACAGAGTTCATATGGAAAGAAAAGAACATTGTGGTATTAACTAAGGCCCTCAACGAGGACAACACATCCAAGCATCACCTCCATGCACCCTTGGTCCATGGTGAATCCGTGACTGCCCAAGGTGTTCTTGGTCCATTGTGAATCCGTGAATCACTAACTGCCCATGTTGTCCAAGGTCCATGGTGAATCCATCACTTAGCAAGCATGCAATTTACAAGCATGCAATTCATGTAAAAGAACTAGATTGTGTACTACAGAGTTCATATGAAAAGAAAAGAACATTGTGGTACTAACTAAGGCCCTCAACGAGGACAACACATCCAAGCATCATCACCATGCACCCTTGGTCCATGGTGAATCCGTGACTGCCCACAGTGTTCTTGGTCCATTGTGAATCCCTGAATGACTAACTGCCCACGTTGTCTAAGGTCCATGGTGAATCCATCACTTAGCAAGCATGCAATTTACAATCACGCAATTCATGTAAAAGAACTAGATTGTGTACTACAGAGTTCATATGGAAAGAAAAGAACACTGTGGTATTAACTAAGGCCCTCAAAGAGGACAACACATCCAAGCATCACCTCCATGCACCCTTGGTCCATGGTGAATCCGTGACTGCCCAAGGTGTTCTTGGTCCATTGTGAATCCGTGAATCACTAACTGCCCATGTTGTCCAAGGTCCATGGTGAATCCATCACTTAGCAAGCATGCAATTTACAAGCATGCAATTCATGTAAAAGAACTAGATTGTGTACTACAGAGTTCATATGGAAAGAAAAGAACATTGTGGTACTAACTAAGGCCCTCAACGAGGACAACACATCCAAGCATCATCACCATGCACCCTTGGTCCATGGTGAATCCGTGACTGCCCACAGTGTTCTTGGTCCATTGTGAATCCCTGAATGACTAACTGCCCACGTTGTCCAAGGTCCATGGTGAATCCATCACTTAGCAAGCATGCAATTTACAATCATGCAATTCATGTAAAAGAACTAGATTGTGTACTACAGAGTTCATATGGAAAGAAAATAACATTGTGGTATTAACTAAGGCCCTCAACGAGGACAACACATCCAAGCATCATCTCCATGCACCCTGAGTCCATGGTGAATCCGTGACTGCCCAAGGTGTTCTTGGTCCATTGTGAATCTCTGAATGACTAACTGCCCACGTTGTCCAAGGTCCATGGTGAATCCATCACTGAGCAAGCATGTAATTTGCAATCATGCAATTCATGTAAAAGAACTAGATTGTGTACTACAGAGTTCATATGGAAAGAAAACAACATTGTGGTATTACCTAAGGCCCTCAAAGAGGACAACACATCCAAGCATCATCACCATGCACCCTGGTCCATGGTGAATCCGTGACTGCCCAAGGTGTTCTTGGTCCATTGTGAATCCGTGAATCACTAACTACCCACGTTGTCCAAGGTCCATGGTGAATCCATCACTTAGCAAGCATGCAATTTACAAGCATGCAAGTCATGTAATAGAACTAGATTGGGTAGTACAGAGTTCATATGGAATGAAAAGAACATTGTGGTATTAACTAAGGCCCTCAACGAGGACAACACATCCAAGCATCATCACCATGCACCCTTGGTCCATGGTGAATCCGTGCGTGCCCAAGGTGTTCTTGGTCCATTTTGAATCCCTGAATCACTAACTGCCCACGTTGTCCAAGGTCAATAGTGAATCCATCACTTAGCAAGCATGCAATTTACAATCATGCAATTCATGTAAAATAACTAGATTGGGTACTACAGAGTTCATATGGAGAGAAAAGAACATTGTGGTACTAACTTAGGCCCTCAACGAGGACAACACATCCAAGCATCATCACCATGCACCCTTGGTCCATGGTGAATCCGTGACTGCCCACAGTGTTCTTGGTCCATTGTGAATCCCTGAATGACTAACTGCCCACGTTGTCCAAGGTCTATGGTGAATCCATCACTTAGCAAGCATGCAATTTACAATCATGCCATTCATGTAAAAGAACTAGATTGGGTACTACAGAGTTCATATGGAAAGACAAGAACATTGTGGTATTAACTAAAGCCCTCAAAGAGGACAACACATCCAAGCATCATCTCCATGCACCCTTAGTCCATGGTGAATCCGTGCCTGCCCAAGGTGTTCTTCGTCCATTGTGAATCCGTGAATTACTAACTGCCCACGATGTCCAAGGTCCATGGTGAATCCATCACTTAGCAAGCATGCAATTTGCAATCATGCAATTCATGTAAAAGAACTAGATTGTGTACTACAGAGTTCATATGGAAAGAAAAGAACACTGTGGTATTAACTAAGGCCCTCAAAGAGGACAACACATCCAAGCATCACCTCCATGCACCCTTGGTCCATGGTGAATCCGTGACTGCCCAAGGTGTTCTTGGTCCATTGTGAATCCGTGAATCACTAACTGCCCATGTTGTCCAAGGTCCATGGTGAATCCATCACTTAGCAAGCATGCAATTTACAAGCATGCAATTCATGTAAAAGAACTAGATTGTGTACTACAGAGTTCATATGGAAAGAAAAGAACATTGTGGTACTAACTAAGGCCCTCAACGAGGACAACACATCCAAGCATCATCACCATGCACCCTTGGTCCATGGTGAATCCGTGACTGCCCACAGTGTTCTTGGTCCATTGTGAATCCCTGAATCACTAACTGCCCACGTTGTCCAAGGTCCATGGTGAATCCATCACTTAGCAAGCATGCAATTTACAAGCATGCAATTCATGTAAAAGAACTAGATTGTGCACTACAGAGTTCATATAGAAAGAAAAGAACATTGTGGTATTAACTAAGGCCCTCAAAGAGGACAACACATCCAAGCATCATCTCCATGCACCCTTGGTCCATGGTGAATCCGTGACTGCCCAAGGTGTTCTTAGTCCATTGTGAATCCCTGAATGACTAACTGCCCACATTGTCCAAGGTCCATGGTGAATCCATCAATAGCAAGCATGCAATTTACAATCATGCAATTCATGTAAAAGAACTAGATTGTGTACTACAAAGTTCATATGGAAAGAAAATAACATTGTGGTACTAACTAAGGCCCTCAACGAGGACAACACATCCAAGCATCATCTCCATGCACCCTGAGTCCATGGTGAATCCGTGACTGCCCAAGGTGTTCTTGGTCCATTGTGAATCTCTGAATGACTAACTGCCCACGTTGTCCAAGGTCCATGGTGAATCCATCACTGATCAAGCATGCAATTTGCAATCATGCAATTCATGTAAAAGAACTAGATTGTGTACTACAGAGTTCATATGGAAAGAAAACAACACTGTGGTATTACCTAAGGCCCTCAAAGAGGACAACACATCCAAGCATCATCACCATGCACCCTGGTCCATGGTGAATCCGTGACTGCCCAAGGTGTTCTTGGTCCTTTGTGAATCCGTGAATCACTAACTACCCACGTTGTCCAAGGTCCATGGTGAATCCATCACTTAGCAAGCATGCAATTCATGTAATAGAACTAGATTGGGTAGTACAGAGTTCATATGGAATGAAAAGAACATTGTGGTATTAACTAAGGCCCTCAACGAGGACAACACATCCAAGCATCATCACCATGCACCCTTGGTCCATGGTGAATCCGTGCGTGCCCAAGGTGTTCTTGGTCCATTTTGAATCCCTGAATCACTAACTGCCCACGTTGTCCAAGGTCAATAGTGAATCCATCACTTAGCAAGCATGCAATTTACAATCATGCAATTCATGTAAAATAACTAGATTGGGTACTACAGAGTTCATATGGAAAGAAAAGAACATTGTGGTACTAACTAAGGCCCTCAACGAGGACAACACATCCAAGCATCATCACCATGCACCCTTGGTCCATGGTGAATCCGTGACTGCCCACAGTGTTCTTGGTCCATTGTGAATCCCTGAATGACTAACTGCCCACGTTGTCCAAGGTCTATGGTGAATCCATCACTTAGCAAGCATGCAATTTACAATCATGCAAATCATGTAAAAGAACTAGATTGGGTACTACAGAGTTCATATGGAAAGACAAGAACATTGTGGTATTAACTAAAGCCCTCAAAGAGGACAACACATCCAAGCATCATCTCCATGCACCCTTAGTCCATGGTGAATCCGTGCCTGCCCAAGGTGTTCTTCGTCCATTGTGAATCCGTGAATCACTAACTGCCCACGATGTCCAAGGTCCATGGTGAATCCATCACTTAGCAAGCATGCAATTTGCAATCATGCAATTCATGTAAAAGAACTAGATTGTGTACTACAGAGTTCATATGGAAAGAAAAGAACACTGTGGTATTAACTAAGGCCCTCAAAGAGGACAACACATCCAAGCATCATCTCCATGCACCCTTGGTCCATGGTGAATCCCTGCCTGCCCAAGGTGTTCTTGGTCCATTGTGAATCCCTGAATTACTAAGTGCCAACGTTGTCCAACGTCCATGGTGAATCCATCACTTAGCAAGCATGCAATTTACAAGCATGCAATTGATGTAAAAGAACTAGATTGGGTAGTACAGAGTTCATATGGAAAGAAAAGAACATTGTGGTATTAACTAAGGCCCTAAACGAGGACAACACATCCAAGCATCATCACCATGCACCCTTGGTCCATGGTGAATCCGTGCGTCTCCAAGGTGTTCTTGGTCCATTTTGAATCCCTGAATCACTAACTGCCCACGTTGTCCAAGGTCAATAGTGAATCCATCACTTAGCAAGCATGCAATTTACAATCATGCAATTCATGTAAAATAACTAGATTGGGTACTACAGAGTTCATATGGAAAGAAAAGAACATTGTGGTATTAACTAAAGCCCTCAAAGAGGACAACACATCCAAGCATCATCTCCATGCACCCTTGGTCCATGGTGAATCCGTGCCTGCCCAAGGTGTTCTTCTTCCATTGTGAATCCGTGAATCACTAACTGCCCACGATGTCCAAGGTCCATGGTGAATCCATCACTTAGCAAGCATGTAATTTACAATCATGCAATTCATGTAAAAGAACTAGATTGTGTACTACAGAGTTCATATGGAAAGAAAAGAACACTGTGGTATTAACTAAGGCCCTCAAAGAGGACAACACATCCAAGCATCATCTCCATGCACCCTTGGTCCATGGTGAATCCGTGCCTGCCCAAGGTGTTCTTGGTCCATTGTGAATCCCTGAATCACTAACTGCCCACGTTGTCCAAGGTCCATGGTGAATCCATCACTTAGCAAGCATGCAATTTACAATCATGCAATTCATGTAAAAGAACTAGATTGTGTACTACAGAGTTCATATGGAAAGAAAAGAACATTGTGGTATTAACAAAGGCCCTCAACGAGGACAACACATCCAAGCATCATCACCATGCACCCTTGGTCCATGGTGAATCCTTGACTGCCCAAGGTGTTCTTGGTCCATTGTGAATCCCTGAATGACTAACTGCCCACGTTGTCCAAGGTCCATGGTGAATCCATCACTTAGCAAGCATGTAATTTACAATCATGCAATTCATGTAAAAGAACTAGATTGTGTACTACAGAGTTCATATGGAAAGAAAAGAACACTGTGGTATTAACTAAGGCCCTCAAAGAGGACAACACATCCAAGCATCATTTCCATGCATCCGTGGTCCATGGTGAATCCGTGCCTGCCCAAGGTGTTCTTGGTCCATTGTGAATCCCTGAATCACTAACTGCCCACGATGTCCAAGGTCCATGGTGAATCCATCACTTAGCAAGCATGTAATTTACAAGCACGCAATTCATGTAAAAGAACTAGATTGTGTACTACAGAGTTTATATGGAAAGAGAAGAACATTGTGGTATTAACTAAGGCCCTTAAGAGGACAACACATCCAAGCATCATCTCCATGCACCCTTGGTCCATGGTGAGTCCGTGACTGCCCAAGGTGTTCTTGGTCCATTGTGAATCCCTGAATGACTAACTACCCACGTTGTCCAAGGTCCATGGTGAATCCATCACTTAGCAAGCATAATATTTGCAATCATGCAATTCATGTAAAGGAACTAGATTGTGTACTACAGAGTTCATATGGAAAGAAAAGAACACTGTGGTATTAACTAAGGCCCTCAAAGAGGACAACACATCCAAGCATCACCTCCATGCACCCTTGGTCCATGGTGAATCCGTGACTGCCCAAGGTGTTCTTGGTCCATTGTGAATCCGTGAATGACTAACTGCCCTCGTTGTCCAAGGTCCATGGTGAATCCATCACTTAGCAAGCATGTAATTTACAACCATGCAATTTATGTAAAAGAACTAGATTGTGTACTACAGAGTTCATATGGAAAGAAAAGAACACTGTGGTATTAACTAAGGCCCTCAAAGAGGACAACACATCCAAGCATCATCTCCATGCACCCTTGGTCCATGGTGAATCCGTGCCTGCCTAAGGTGTTCCTGGTCCATTGTAAATCCCTGAATCACTAACTGCCCACGTTGCCCAAGGTCCATGGTGAATCCATCACTTAGCAAGCATGCAATTTACAATCATGCAAATCAAGTAAAAGAACTAGATTGTGTACTACAGAGTTCATATGGAAAGAAAAGAACATTGTGGTATTAACTAAGGCCCTCATTGAGGACAACACATCGAAGCATCATCTCCATGCACCCTTGGTCCATGGTGAATCCGTGACTGCCCAAGGTGTTCTTGGTCCATTGTGAATCCCTGAATCACTAACTGCCCACGTTGTCCAAGGTCCATGGTGAATCCATCACTTAGCAAGCACGCAATTTGCAATCATGCAATTCATGTAAAGGAACTAGATTGTGTACTACAGAGTTCATATGGAAAGAAAAGAACATTGTGGTATTAACTAAGGCCCTCAAAGAGGACAACACATCCAAGCATCATCTCCATGCACCCTTGGTCCATGGTGAATCCCTGACTGCCCACAGTGTCCTTGGTCCATTGTGAATCTCTGAATCACTAACTGTCCACGTTGTCCAAGGTCGATGGTGAATCCATCCCTTAGCAAGCATGCAATTTACAAGCATGCAATTCTTGTTAGAGAACTAGATTGTGTACTACAGAGTTCATATGGAAAAAAAGAACATTGTGGTATTAACTAAGGCCCTCAAAGAGGACAACACATCCAAGCGTCATCTTCATGCACCCTTGGTCCATGGTGAATCCCTGCCTGCCCAAGGTATTCCTGGTCCATTGTGAATCCCTGAATCACTAATTGCCAACGTTGTCCAAGGTCCGTGGTGAATCCATCCCTTAGCAAGCATGCAATTTACAAGCATGCAATTCATGTTAAAGAACTAGATTGTGTACTACAGAGTTCATATGGAAAGACAAGAACATTGTGATATTAAGTAAGGCCCTGAAAGAGGACAACTCATCCAAGCATCATCTCTATGCACCCTTGGTTCATGGTGAATCCGTGCCTGCCCATGGTGTTCTTGGTCCATTGTGAATCCCTGAATCACTAACTGCCCACGTTGTCCAAGGTCCATGGTGAATCCATCACTTAGCAAGCATGCAATTTACAAGCATGCAATTCATGTAAAAGAACTAGATTGTGTACTACAGAGTTTATATGGAAAGAAAAGAACATTGTGGTATTAACTAAAGCCCTCAAAGAGGACAACACATCCAAGCATCATCTCCATGCACCTTAGTCCATGGTGAATGCCTGAATCACTAACTGCCCACGTTGTCCAAGGTACATGGTGAATCCGTGCCTGCCCACGGTGTCCTTGGTCCATAGTGAATCCTTGAATCACTAACTGGCCACAATGTCCAAGGTCCATGCAAAATCCATCACTTAGCAAGCATGCAATTTATAAGCATGCAATTCATGTAAAAGAACTAGATTGTGTACTACAGAGTTCATATGGAAAGAAAAGAACATTGTGGTATTAAGTAAGGCCCTCAAAGAGGACAACACATCCAAGCATCATCTCCATGCACCCTTGATCGATGGTGAATCTCTCTATCACTAACTGCCCACGTTGTCCAAGGTACATGGTGAATCTATCACTAAGCATGCATGCAATTTACAATCATGCAATCCATGTAAAGGCACTAGATTATGTACTACAGCGTGGATATGGAAAGAAAAGAACATTGTGGTTTTAACTAAGGCCCTCAAAGAGGACAACACATCCAAGCATCATCTCCATGCACCCTTGGTCCATGGTGAATCCCTGACTGCCCACAGTGTCCTTGGTCCATTGTGAATCTCTGAATCACTAACTGTCCACGTTGTCCAAGGTCGATGGTGAATCCATCCCTTAGCAAGCATGCAATTTACAAGCATGCAATTCATGTTACAGAACTAGATTGTGTACTACAGAGTTCATATGGAAAAAAAAGAACATTGTGGTATTAACTAAGGCCCTCAAAGAGGACATCACATCCAAGCATCATATCCATGCACCCTTGGTCCATGGTGAATCCCTGACTGCCCACGGTGTCCTTGGTCCATTGTGAATCCCTGAATGACTAACTGCCCACGTTGTCCAAGGTCCATGGTGAATCCATCACTTAGCAAGCATGTAATTTACAATCATGCAATTCATGTAAAAGAACTAGATTGTGTACTACAGAGTTCATATGGAAAGAAAAGAACACTGTGGTATTAACTAAGGCCCTCAAAGAGGACAACACATCCAAGCATCATTTCCATGCATCCGTGGTCCATGGTGAATCCGCGCCTGCCCAAGGTGTTCTTGGTCCATTGTGAATCCCTGAATCACTAACTGCCCACGATGTCCAAGGTCCATGGTGAATCCATCACTTAGCAAGCATGTAATTTACAAGCACGCAATTCATGTAAAAGAACTAGATTGTGTACTACAGAGTTTATATGGAAAGAGAAGAACATTGTGGTATTAACTAAGGCCCTTAAGAGGACAACACATCCAAGCATCATCTCCATGCACCCTTGGTCCATGGTGAGTCCGTGACTGCCCAAGGTGTTCTTGGTCCATTGTGAATCCCTGAATGACTAACTACCCACGTTGTCCAAGGTCCATGGTGAATCCATCACTTAGCAAGCATAATATTTACAAGCATGCAATTCATGTAAAAGAACTAGATTGTGTACTACAGAGTTCATATGGAAAGAAAAGAACACTGTGGTATTAACTAAGGCCCTCAAGGAGGACAACACATCCAAGCATCACCT
The DNA here is from genome assembly GCA_022496805.1 of Pohlia nutans. Lineage (NCBI taxonomy): Eukaryota > Viridiplantae > Streptophyta > Bryopsida > Bryales > Mniaceae > Pohlia > Pohlia nutans. Next base: position 8,727,792 of record CM040092.1, on the reverse strand, counting down.
CCATGCACCCTTGGTCCATGGTGAATCCGTGACTGCCCAAGGTGTTCTTGGTCCATTGTGAATCCGTGAATGACTAACTGCCCACGTTGTCCAAGGTCCATGGTGAATCCATCACTTAGCAAGCATGTAATTTACAACCATGCAATTTATGTAAAAGAACTAGATTGTGTACTACAGAGTTCATATGGAAAGAAAAGAACACTGTGGTATTAACTAAGGCCCTCAAAGAGGACAACACATCCAAGCATCATCTCCATGCACCCTTGGTCCATGGTGAATCCGTGCCTGCCTAAGGTGTTCTTGGTCCATTGTAAATCCCTGAATCACTAACTGCCCACGTTGCCCAAGGTCCATGGTGAATCCATCACTTAGCAAGCATGCAATTTACAATCATGCAAATCATGTAAAAGAACTAGATTGTGTACTACAGAGTTCATATGGAAAGAAAAGAACATTGTGGTATTAACTAAGGCCCTCATTGAGGACAACACATCCAAGCATCATCTCCATGCACCCTTGGTCCATGGTGAATCCGTGACTGCCCAAGGTGTTCTTGGTCCATTGTGAATCCCTGAATCACTAACTGCCCACGTTGTCCAAGGTCCATGGTGAATCCATCACTTAGCAAGCATGCAATTTGCAATCATGCAATTCATGTAAAGGAACTAGATTGTGTACTACAGAGTTCATATGGAAAGAAAAGAACATTGTGGTATTAACTAAGGCCCTCAAAGAGGACAACACATCCAAGCATCATCTCCATGCACCCTTGGTCCATGGTGAATCCCTGACTGCCCACAGTGTCCTTGGTCCATTGTGAATCTCTGAATCACTAACTGTCCACGTTGTCCAAGGTCGATGGTGAATCCATCTCTTAGCAAGCATGCAATTTACAAGCATGCAATTCTTGTTAGAGAACTAGATTGTGTACTACAGAGTTCATATGGAAAAAAAGAACATTGTGGTATTAACTAAGGCCCTCAAAGAGGACAACACATCCAAGCGTCATCTTCATGCACCCTTGGTCCATGGTGAATCCCTGCCTGCCCAAGGTATTCCTGGTCCATTGTGAATCCCTGAATCACTAATTGCCAACGTTGTCCAAGGTCCGTGGTGAATCCATCCCTTAGCAAGCATGCAATTTACAAGCATGCAATTCATGTTAAAGAACTAGATTGTGTACTACAGAGTTCATATGGAAAGACAAGAACATTGTGATATTAAGTAAGGCCCTGAAAGAGGACAACTCATCCAAGCATCATCTCTATGCACCCTTGGTTCATGGTGAATCCGTGCCTGCCCATGGTGTTCTTGGTCCATTGTGAATCCCTGAATCACTAACTGCCCACGTTGTCCAAGGTCCATGGTGAATCCATCACTTAGCAAGCATGCAATTTACAAGCATGCAATTCATGTAAAAGAACTAGATTGTGTACTACAGAGTTTATATGGAAAGAAAAGAACATTGTGGTATTAACTAAAGCCCTCAAAGAGGACAACACATCCAAGCATCATCTCCATGCACCTTAGTCCATGGTGAATCCCTGAATCACTAACTGCCCACGTTGTCCAAGGTACATGGTGAATCCGTGCCTGCCCACGGTGTCCTTGGTCCATAGTGAATCCTTGAATCACTAACTGGCCACAATGTCCAAGGTCCATGCAAAATCCATCACTTAGCAAGCATGCAATTTATAAGCATGCAATTCATGTAAAAGAACTAGATTGTGTACTACAGAGTTCATATGGAAAGAAAAGAACATTGTGGTATTAAGTAAGGCCCTCAAAGAGGACAACACATCCAAGCATCATCTCCATGCACCCTTGATCGATGGTGAATCTCTCTATCACTAACTGCCCACGTTGTCCAAGGTACATGGTGAATCTATCACTAAGCATGCATGCAATTTACAATCATGCAATCCATGTAAAGGCACTAGATTATGTACTACAGCGTGGATATGGAAAGAAAAGAACATTGTGGTATTAACTAAGGCCCTCAAAGAGGACAACACATCCAAGCATCATCTCCATGCACCCTTGGTCCATGGTGAATCCCTGACTGCCCACAGTGTCCTTGGTCCATTGTGAATCTCTGAATCACTAACTGTCCACGTTGTCCAAGGTCGATGGTGAATCCATCCCTTAGCAAGCATGCAATTTACAAGCATGCAATTCTTGTTAGAGAACTAGATTGTGTACTACAGAGTTCATATGGAAAAAAAAGAACATTGTGGTATTAACTAAGGCCCTCAAAGAGGACAACACATCCAAGCATCATCTTCATTCACCCTTGGTCCATGGTGAATCCCTGCCTGCCCAAGGTATTCCTGGTCCATTGTGAATCCTTGAATCACTAATTGCCAACGTTGTCCAAGGTCCTTGGTGAATCCATCACTTAGCAAGCATGCAATTCACAATCATGCAATTCATGTAAAATAACTAGATTGTGTACTACAGAGTTCATATGGAAAGAAAAGAACATCGTGGTATTAAGTAAGGCCCTGAAAGAGGACAACACATCCAAGCATCATCTCCATGCACCCTTGGTCCATGGTGAATCCCTGACTGCCCACGGTGTCCTTGGTCCGTTGTGAATCCCTGAATCACTAAGTGCCCACGTTATCCAAGGTCTATGGTTAATCCATCACTTAGCAAGCATGCAATTTAACAGCATGCGTTACATGTACAAGAACCAGATTGTGTACATTAGTGTTAATGTGGGAAAAAATATAGGATCATTTTATTCACATTGTCAAGTGCCCATTGTATTTACATTGTCTAATGTCCATTCTGCGTATCTACCCGTGGTACTAAACTCAATATTTGCTATCCTACTATAAGAGCCTATATCACCGTAACCTGCCCACAAAGTCCATAGTCAATGATGTTCCATGGCCCATGTTGCCAATTGCCATATGGGCCTAATACCTTTGTCTGGATCCACTCACCGCTGATTGCCGAGTTGGTTGCGTTTCTTCACGAGGTCTCTGCGGCCCTTAGCGACGTGGTGGGTATTCTCCGCCTTAGATTTTTTTTATGGCTGTAGCAACACCTCGATGCATTAGGTCGTGTTGTTTCCTTTCAGTACCACAGTGTTGATATACATCAAACACGGTTTGGCCCAGCATCTTATTACAGCATAGACACTTAACATTCTCTGTTTGGGGATTGGAGTTACGGGCAACCAAATCCGGGTTCGCATCAAAATACTTAATGGTTTCGTCTATGGCAATACCATAGTCATCATCACCCTGAATATCGTCCGACAACTCCTCCAAATTGTTATCTGCCTCAATTTCCGCAAGAGCACTCTTGTGTTCTGCAATTGATTTTGAGGGTGGCTTTACTGTGGGTGGGATTACCGTGTCCCGTGGAGCCTGGGCTGGCGAGGGTTGCGGCGGCGGCGTCAAAAGTCGCGAGGGTGGCGAGGGTTGCTGGTGTGGCGAGGATTGTTGCGGTAGCATTGGCCGTGGCAAGGCTGGCAAGGATTGCGGCGGTGGCGTCCTCTTTGGCGAGTGGTGAGTCGTCTCACCCGAGACTAGGAGCTGAGCCTCTTTTCACCCAAGGCACCAGGAATACCTTGGGATTCGTTTGGAATACCCTGGCTAATTGGCTGAGCAACCCGTTGTGGGTGGATCTCCGGCGGTGGTGTCCTCACTGAGCCACCCGTTGTGGGTGGATCTCCGGCTGCTAGTGGCTGCAGGCCTGGTGTTGTCTCTTCCCCTGGTATCCCTGGTGAATGAAACCTAGTTTGAAACACGTCCAAGACTTCTTCGTCTTCATCTTGGTCCCAATTATAAACTGGTTCCTGCATGCCCAGGCTTCCCATGGCGTCATCATAGCAGAGGTCGATGAACTCCTGGGATGGAGCTGCCGGGGTGACGGGGTTCTCTCTAAGGAGAGCGTGTACCTTGGTGACAACGTGCTCTACGGCCCTCCTTACAAACACGGCTTTGTTGGCCTCGAAATTTGCTGCGGCCAAGTCTGCCGGCGCACGTGCTGCTTCCTCACAAGCTGCAGCCAAGCTCTTGCATCTCTCCAAGTACTCCTCGTTCTGCTCCTGCAACGCCTTGACTCGCTCTTTAGCCAATTCATGCTCCTTGGTGAGTGCGACGTTCAAGTCCTTGGAGTGCTTCAGCTCGAGAGTCAAAGTTGAGACTTGGGTGCGCAAGTTCGCCACGACATCCTTGGCTTCATCAATTTCCTTGCGAGCCGCATCCAGCGTCGTCTGTGCTGATGCTTTGGCGGCTTGGACTTCTTGAGCGCACTTGATCTCCTTGTTCTCCAAAGCTTTGAGTTGCTGATTCTCCAAGGTCTCCTTGCGCTGCTCCAAGGAATGGACGAATTCAACCATCTCGTCCATGACGTCCCTCATGGCGGCGCAACGTCCACGGTTGTCTTCGGTGACTGGTCCCCACCCCGATCCCGATTCCAAGGCCGGTCCGGATGGCCCTGCATCCAAACGCGGTCGCTTGTTGCTCCCTTCCTCCGTGGTATCACGGCGACCGCAAGCTTTGTTGGCGAGTTCGCGCTGTAAGTCATCCAACGTGCTTATGACCGGTGGCACATTCCTCTTCTCGTAGATCCGGAGGTACTGTTTAATGTACATGGTCAGGAAGGGCCCGATTGGAGTTGTACAGTCTTCAACCCTGTCATAATTGAAGTAATCCTGCAGCTGGTCCCTGAAGCAATTGTCGAAAAGCTTACTCCAATTCACCTTCTCTCCGCTGTCGGCCAAAAGAATGACGCGCAGGTGCTCGGATGCTATGACATTGCAGTTGTTCCGGAAGAAGATCAGGCTGCAAATGCCCCGCATGCGGCCGAACCACGGGTCTCCCACAAGATTGCCCAACTTGAATGTATCGTATTTGGTCCCCTTCTTTGGACAGTCGCGCACAAACCTCGGGGGGTGTAGTGATATGTTGGAGTAGCAATATACGTGCGAACAAATGATAGGGTATTTTAAAAACATGGGAACAAAAAATTATAAATGGACTTAGAGGTAATATAGGGTATCAAAAATGGCATTGGACATCTTTAAAGTACTATAGGGTATGGAATAATAGGTAATTTGGAATTATAAGTAATGCAAGCCCCTTTTCTATGAACCCAAAGTAGGAAATTACATAATGATAGCATGTGAAAAAAAAACCAAAAAAACAAGTAATACCCCCCTATAAAATAGTTGTTGTTCGCACCTATATCCTTAACTTTTTAACACACTGACCCCCCCAAGGCACAAACTTATCCAAATCCGGTTTAGGTTGCGCCTTGGTCCCTTGCTCCCAAACCACAGCGCCCGTGCCATCCCACCCATAAAAATGATAAAGACAACGAGGTGAGTACCGAACCTCGACACCTTTCACCATGCCGGACGGGAATTCTTCATTCGGGTCTCTCGTCTTCATGGATCTCAAGAATTCATAGCACAGCATGAAGTCGACCGTCTCCGATATTTGTTCAAAGAATTGCGCCAGGTTCGTCTGCTCTAACCAAAGCATGTCAAGGTGTTTCTTCCACTCATCGATCTGGCGCGGCACGTAAATACCCTTGGATCTCTCCGCTGAAGCTGATGCCATGGCAACCAAGGAATGCAAGGGATTACAGAGAGTATACAGGCGCAGAGAGAGATAGAGATGATTGAGGGAAGAAGATGATATTGCGTTTGATGGAGAAGTGGGATGGAGAGAACTGGAGAATCGGAGCGCAAAGGAAGAATTAGAGAGCTTGAGACAAAAATGCCACGGCAGTGAATGCGGACTTGAACGTCCAATTAAACCTAGACTCCACACCCTGGTTCCATGGCTGCCTTGGGAAAATGAGTTGGCAGGACCCGGTGTTGGCGGCGGCGGCTGATTGATGCGGGTTTCAAATGGGACTGAATGCCCAATCACCATGGTGTCCTTGGCTACTATGATGTGCTAGGCCACTACGGCGTGACATGAACTTGGCGGCAGGGAATGATATGTTTGGTCTACCTTGACTAATAGAACTGTGTTTTTTTTCTAAACCAACTGAACCTTTGTAGGCCCGTGCCTAAATAACTAGACCCTAAACATAGACAGCACAAAACTAGAAAAAGGGGAACTATCAGAAGACACTAAGCTGGGAATGCAATGGGAGAATTCGAGATCTTGGATAACCCTCAAACCAACAGATGTACTAAATTGCTGCTGGATCTTGAACGTATAAACATGATAACGCACTTGACGAAGGTCCATGATGGCAGACATGAGTGGGCCCCAGCTTCTAGTGGCGGCGGACCCTAATACCGCTGCCCAATTACTGCTGATGCCCTGGGCTACCGTGGCTTGTTAGGTGCATGATATATCCAGACCACACTGTCCATGTTAACTCCATGTTAATTCCATGTTACCATGCACCTTAATACACTACTATAAATAGTATATTTAGTGTGAGATACAGTTATTTACATATACATGTTGTAAGTTTTTATTGTTGACCAAATTTTTTACCCCCTATATTAGTCAAGATGGGGATCTTTCAATAGTATTGGAATCAATGTCTTTGGTAAATTTTTTTGTCGAGAGTAAAAATCTATAACATTTTTAAATCTTATAATTATCTCACACTAAATATACTATTTAGTGTACTGATCCCAAAAATACTGAACCCACGGTTATAGGTCCTAACCAAAAAACTTAAAAACAAAAATCAAACTTTCCTAGGTTCCCCACCCCAACACCCTAAGTACTATTTTTAGGGGGGTAAGACCTAAATTTAGACGCCCTTTTTACCCTTAAAAACCTAAATCTAGTAAATAAATTCTTCAAAATTTACTGGGTAAATGTGAATTTTCTGCTCTCCGCTCTCCGCTCTCCGCTCGCACACGAGCTTTCCCCACCGATGTACTAGTCCTGGTGGTCGAGTCGAAGGAGGTGGAGTTGTGTCCGGTAGGGGAGCTGTTGTGGTAGGGTCGGCGGAAGTGTGTGGTTCTTTGGCTCGGAGTAGCATGTCCCATACTTCTGCCGAGAAACACTGTGAAGAGCATCCTGATCGTATCGTCTGGACCTCTTTTTGAAGCTGTTCGAGCATAAAGCTGGCCCAATTCCAGATCTCGGTACCGTTGGTGCTGAGGTCGTCTACCGTGAGGAGCTGAAGGAGGCATTGGTGGGATGTATACGTCTGCTTGCGTTTGAAGTACAGCCCCTGCAAAATCCCGTACTTCCGAGGTCGTAATTCCGCCGGTCCTTGTGATACACTCCACCCGTCGGTCTCGATTCTGTGTGAGAGGAGTGATCCGGCACCGTTAGCCCAGTAGTCGTACGTAGCGGGGTTGGGGTTGTCGTTGATGGTTGTCGTCGTCCCGGTCGGTAGGTGGAGTATGGCGGTAATGTCTTCCGTGGTGATGACGTAGGCCTTGCCGTAAGCGTGGCCGAAGATCGAGGAGTGGGGGACACTGTGCGCGGTGTTCAGGAAGTTCTCGATGACATCGGTTCGGATAGGCGTGCTACCCCATGGTAGATTGACGAATGCTTCGAGGCCCACGCAATGAATCCACTCTCGTTGGGCTTGGTATGGTGCGGCATAGTCTCTCCAGGCAACCATGTGGTTCAATGGATGGTAGGTGATCTCCCTCCAGGTTTCGCCTACCAGACTGTTTCGAGAAGCGGTGGCGGCCTGTCGTCGGCTGTCTGTCGGGGTCTTCTTCTGACCTGCCATTCTGCAAAAATGCACACGGAGAGGACCTCGCTGTCTCTTGCGAAAAGAAGAAGGAGGAATGGCTACCAGGCTAGATGAGGGACGAATTCTAATCGGCGCTATTCGCCTCGGTCGCAAGTGTCGGTGACGAGAATGAACGGTAGCTACCGATCGTAAAGGTCGGGAAAGAGCTAAGGGAGACGGAGAAGGAGGGCGAAGACGTAGAGCTAATCGGGACGGGGAGAGAATCATGGTGGCGGAAGACGGCATGGTGGAGAGAGGATAAATAGTGGAAGAAGAGAGGAATGAAATGAATGAAGGTGGCGGAGAATTGAAGGGAGAAGTAGTGGTGGCGCTTGTTCTAGGTTTGAAGGGAAGATAAGGGGGTGGCGCAGTAGGGTTGGGATCTGCCAAACCTGTTGGGCGGAAGTGAGGGGTGTGCGGCGGATGTATCGATGGGGGTTGACTGTTTAAGCGTTGTTGACAAGTTGTCATGGCTTGCGTCCTGCAGTTGAGGATAGAAGATGGAGTGTGTATCTGGGGTGGTGTTGCATTCCGGGTTGGTGATAACTTCGATTCAGTAGCTGGTATAACCGGAGTCGAAACTGTTGATGTAGAGGGAATTTCCACGACAATGAAGTTGATGCTGGTGGGAATTTCTTCGATTTCCTCCTCGTCTTTGTCCTCATCTTGAGTGTCAGGTTGGAGAAGAATAGCACCTTTGTCGGGAGCTGCGCGGGCTGCTCGAAGGAGTTGTTCGTCATTGAGAACTTGGTAAGGTTTGAGCTTGTTGATGTTGACGATGATTGGATCCGGATCGAATTTATTGACGGCGACGAGTAGTACCGTATTGTTGGGCAATGGATATTGGACTTGGTAAGGGCCAAACCACTTGTTTTTTAGCTTATCGGGATGGATATTGGCACCTTTAGGATACCAAAGTACCGCGTCGCCAAGGCGAAATTGATGTGTCGGCCTGGATGTGTTGGCCCATTGTGCGCGGTTCCACTGGGCGATCCCTTGAGTCTCAAGAGCTCGGTATCGTGATTCGTCCAGACGCTCTAGATCAACTGTACGGGCGGCGAGGACGCGATGAGGTGTCTTGTCAGTTGGTGTGGTCTAGGTCGGTACCAGGTACTCGGTAGGCATAAAAGGGATGATGCCGTATAAAAGTTGGAATGGCGTATGGCCGGTACTAATCTTGAAGGCGGTGCGGTAGGCGAATATGACCGTCGGTAGCTGTCGATCCCAGTCTGTCCTGTTGTGATTAACCAATTTCTGAAGGAGTTGCACGATCACTTTGTTGGTAGATTCGGCTTGTCCATTCCCCTGAGGATAGTATGTGGTGGAGGTCGTGTGGCGTAGCAGGAAATGCTCCATCAAGGCGTAGATGACTTTGTTGTTGAAATGGACGCCTTGGTCGCTGACAAAATGGAGAGGACAGCCGAAACGGGTGAGGATATTATCATACAGGAATTTTGCTGTGTCCTTGGCGGTGTTGTCGCGGAGTGCTACCGCCTCGACCCATTTGGTGGCGTAGTTGGTGGCCACCAAGATGTACCGATTTCCTAAGAGTGTGCTATTAAGAGGGCCTACAAAATCAAGTCCCCATTTCATAAACGGTTCCATCGGTAGAGTGGTAAGTAATTCACCGGTGACCGCTTTCTTGATACCGCCAACGCGTTGACACTCATCGCAGCTGCGACAGTATTCGAAAACATCTTTGTGTAGAGACGGCCACCAGTATCCAGCGTTGAGAATCTTCGGAGTGGTAATCTCGGTAGAAAAATGGCTCATGAGTTGCCGTGATGGAGCTCGCGAATAATCAATGGAATCTGAGCACCAGAGATGACTTTTTGCAAGGAAAAATCTTTACTTTGGCGGTACAAGGTCTCATTGACTAACTGAAATGGAAGGGCCCGGTATGCTAACCTTTTCTTGCGCTCGGTACTCCAGTCGGAAGGAAAGGTTCCTGTCTTGAGGTAGTCGTGGACGATAGTGAGCCACTCCGGTTGTATGCTGAACAGCTGGGCGTTGGAGGGTGCATCGGAAATTCCGGTAGCCGGTTTGGCTACCGTGGTACGAGAGAGCGCATCAGCAATACCGTGTGTCTTGCCCGGTTTGTAAACGACGGTAAAATCAAACTCCAAAAATAATAGGAGCCATCGAGCAATGCATCCGGAAACCTGCGTCTTGTTGACCAGATATATTAAAGCCATGTGGTCTACGTAAAAAACGAATTTATTGCCGAGGAGGTAGTGTCGAAATTTGTTGATGGCATATACCATTGCCAAGGCTTCGCGCTCGGTAGTCGTATAATTCTTTTCGGCTCGACTCAGTAGTCTTGATGCGTAGACGATGGGTTGGTCGATTTTACCAGTAGGGTTCTGAGCAAGCATAGCGCCGACTGCAATATCGGAAGCGTCCGTATGGATGTGAAACTCCAGCTTCCAATTGACGGCGATGAGGATGGGAGCGTTGACGTAACGCTTTTTGATCTCGGTAAAAGCCAGGTCGCAATCGGTAGTCCAGGTAAATGCTTCATCTTTTCGAGTAAGCGTAGTGATCGGTGCCATGATTCTGGCGTAGTCGCGAATGAAACATCTGTTGAATTGCGCCAATCCGTTGAAGACTTGATGTCAAACCTCGTTTTCCCAAAGAGCGGCTAGTTAGGGTTTCTAGGGCAACTAGGAGTAGCCTTTCCGCCATAAATAGGAGAAGTAATGGCCATAACGGCCCAGTTATTTATTTGGAGAGAGAGCGGCGTCCGTGCGCAGCCTAGTAGAATTACTACAGGACTAGCTAGACAGCGGGTTCCGGGTGGAAACCGGATGGGCGACCGGATAGGCGAGGACGGGTCTCCGATGGACCCGGCCACAATCCGAGCATTGAAGTGGGCCGCTTTAAATTGGGCGACCCACTGTTCATTCTCTCTCTACAGTTCCAATCTTCCGCGCCAACAGAATTTCGTATTTCCGGATAGCAATAGAGTGGATAGTGTGAGACCGGAGCGGAAGGAACGCCTGACACTTAGGCGCAGTTCGCGGAAGAGGGAGAGAGTGCACCCGGAGTCTGTATCAATGGCACGGGGAGGAGAGAGAGTTGCAGGAGACCGAATCACGGAGAAGAAGGTGATACCGGTAGTGCCCCAGCATCCGGGCAACTTTGAGATGTTGTGCTGCGACCTCGCGACCATGCAATGCGAGGAGCTCCTGTACCGGAACTGGGATATCCAGGATACCGGAATACAAGCGGAAGTACAAGGGAAGCTAGTGCCGTCAGCCTTCTGGGAGAACCGCATCCGGGGAAAGCGCAAGAATTGGACCTGGGAGCACTGGAGCTATGCCTAGAGCCTTCCGGACTGCGGGTACGGACTCGAGACTGGTCAGAAGGGAGACTCGGAATGGGTGAAAGGGCGGTTCTCCGAGATCTCGGAGAAAGACGGATTCCGGGTGGACCATTGCCGGGATCCCCGGGAGAAGCGACTGCTGCAATTTCTGGTGCCAATCCTTAGCCCGGATAAGCCCACCACTGTCACGATCAAGTTGGCGAAGGGTATCTTACCCGCGCTCCATTACAAAAGGGTAATCGGATGGAGAGTGGTGATACACGAAATTGTCAACCGGGAAGCCATGAAGATCGGAGGAGCAAAAGGTTGCCCCATTACCCTTTCCTTTACCACCTGTATGATAAGCACGGATGTCTCACGGAAAGGGAGAAGGCGAGATTGGAGAAACCGACCCCGACTCCAGCGGACCGGAGCCCAGGCAAAGCGCGCAAGACCCGTCCGGATGGGAACCAACCAGAGGAGCGAAAGAAGAAGGAGGAGAAACCGGGAGGTACCAGTCCGCGGCCGGAGGAGCGCAGAAAGAAGAGGGAAGACCCGGAAGGAAGACAACCGGGCGTAAGAAACCCATTAGCGGAGGAGGTGCGAAAGAAGAAGGAACCGGTGGAGACCGCAAGACAGGAAGGAGAGGGTCCCTCCGCGCACGCCCGGGGACAGCAGCCGCAGAAGCGGAAGCGGGTCATCCGGAGTGACGAAGGGGAGAATTCGGACCTCCGGGAGATCTCTCCTCCCGGAGAGGACGCTTCGCCTCTCAGGAAGAAGGCCACAAACCGGATGAAGACCACTCCGGTGAACGGTAGAGGTGACCGTGCCACCGTAGAACCTGGTCCCAGCAACCGGAAGGCAAGTGCGCAGGAAAAGGGGAAGCAGAAGGTGGGAGCAGGATCAGAACCAGAGGCTGGAGATCAAAACCGGGAGGATGCACCAGGCCGGAGAGAGGAGCCCACTCCTGCAGCAGAGCCGAACCGGGAGGCACGACCGGACGTGCCAATCCTCGCGAGAGCGGACGTCATGCTCGGGCCAATCCGGACAGCATTGGAGATGGTGGAGGAGCAGTATACTCCCCTCTACAACGCGGTGAGGGAAATGGGGAACGTCCTCCGGAGCACGGATGTGAAGGAGTTCCCGGAAATGGTCAAGCACATCCGGCGGGAGGGAATCCGGGCTTGCAAGGAGGCCAGCGGGGTGACCCTGCTCCTGAGGGATCAGAGAAGGGAGCCTAGGCGGGCGAGGCGGACTATCCAGACCAAGGACCAAGAGGACCGGACCTGTTTCGAGACTGTATCCCGATTGTTCCGACCGGATGGGGAAGTACAGACCAAGGCGCGGCTGTACGATGAATTGATGAGTGATTCCGAGGAGGAGGACATCGACCGGGTAAAAAGCATAGTGAAGAAGTATGCTGCCCGGGTGGAAGAGGCACTAGTGGAGTTCTGGGCGTTGGCAGCAGAGGTGCTGACAAGGTGTTCAACCGCACCTGAACCGGAAGCGGTGGAGACTAACCATAAGGATGGGAGGGCCCACCTGTCCGGAAGTGAGTTGCAGGGGAACTTTCGGATGTCTGACAATGCGCCCCAAGAAGGAGAACTAGACCGGTTGATGGAAGGGAGACTTCCCACTCCGGATCGGAGTTCCCGGATGATGGGCGGGATGGAGCCGGTTCGGGCAGTCGAGCCAGGAAAAGCAAGCCTGACCGGGTTTCTGAATCTGGATGGGGAGATGGCGGAGACGGACGCCCAATAGGGTGTGGATGGAAGACCAGAGGGTGGGCCAGGAGGCGACCCGGACGGTCAACCGGATGGTGCGCAACGGCGCGAACCGGTAAGCGAACGGCAGGAGAACGCGGTGAGCAAGGAAGCGGATTGGAGGGATCGGATCGGGGACAGCTGCTCGGGAGCGGCTGGGTAGTTAGGGTTCCGGGTTTGACAGATCCGGCCTTGTGAGCCTTTGTACAGTAGGGTAGGATTCCGTTTGGAATTAGTTGTTAGGGTTCTAATGTTAGTTGCAGTGTAGGCAGAGAACTAATCGTGGGGTAGTCCCCCGGTTTTCTGGATCCCGGGTTTCTAGGATCTGCGGGTTCCCCGGATCTGATCGGCTTTGAGTTTTCTTTTTATCCAGGGATGTTCCTCATTCCTGGGGTCTTTTTGTGTACCATTTTTCTCTTTGTGAATAATCATAGGCATACTCTTCTACGAACCGGATTGTTTGTGTATGTGTGTGTGTGTGGTTATTGATTGAGATAGTGGTCCAATTAGTCCCTTGGTGACCGGAAGGACTGATCGGGTTGGTCCGTGCTTAGTTTCATGGTATAATCCGGGTTAATGGCTGAGTGGGCAAGAGGGGGTACTCCGGTTCCCTCAGAACTCCTGGACGGGTAGTCCGGTTGAGGTGCCAGCACCTGGGAAGACCGTGTGACAGACGAAGTCCGGAATAGCTAGAGTAACCGGGTCCTGTTGTAGATCCAGTTAAGAGTCTGGGTATTGGGAAAACTCAGAGATTGTTTGAAGGTGGGTTGTTGCGTGCTCGATTGCAAGGTATAACCGGATTAGTGGCTGATTGGATAGGAGGGGGTACTCCGGTCTTCTCTGAACTCCTAGACGGGTAGTCCGGTTGAGGTTCCAGCATCCGGGCAGACCATGCGATCCGAAGAGCTGGAATGATCAGAGTAAAACGAACTGTTAGGAGTCCAACCGATTCCGGACACCCCGGATAAGGGTCCATCCCGGTTATCAAGTCGTTGTAGTATTTGTAGAAGGGGGAAAACCGGGTTGCGCTTAAGTGACCGGCTGTGGGTTTGGGATGAACCTGCAGTTGAAGTGCAGTACGGGAATTACCCGGATTGAGGAGTTGAGTTAGAAAAACCGGAAGGTAGTGAAGTTCCCATCACTTGAATCAGCAGGAAGGGTGTGTCTTTAAATCCAGCACCGCTAAAAGAAAATGGAGAACCCTCTGAAGGAAAACAGAGGATAATATATACCAGTTTGAATTGTTTGGGATGGACCGGACAGGGTAGGGTTGGATAAATTCCCAACTCGGACGAAAACCGGATCTAGCCATAACCGGGTCAGTCAGTAGGAGAAGACTCGGTTTAGGAGGAAAGAGGAATTCATTTGGTGACGAGAGAGAGAGAGATCACCAGTCCGGGACCATCTCCGGAAACTTTCCACTTCACAGAATCTCCGCGGAACGATAACCCGGAAATCATCTCTACGAGCGTTCTTGACACGAAAAAGTGCGCTCTAGGGGAATATCCGGTATCACGTGCTACGACACTTGAATGTCTTTGATGTTGCGGGGGCAGGGCATTCTGACCAGAGCCTCAATCTTCTTGGGGTCGGGAAACTTGCTTTTGGACGAGACTACATAGCCAAGAATGGTCCCTGATCGAACTAAGAAACAACATTTTTCGGGGTTGAGGCTAATACCGAACTCCCGACATTTGGTAAAACACTTGCGGAGTTTGTCAAGGTGTGTTGCAGTAGTACTATAGACGCTAAAATCGTCGAGGAAGAGTTTCATGAAGTCCCCAAGATAGTCTTTGAATGCTTGGTTGACGGCGCGCTGGTATGTCGGAGGGGCGTTCTTCAAGCCGAATGGCATCACAACCCAGACAAAAGCACCCCAATTGGTAATAAACGCCGTCTTGTGCCGGTCTTGCGGTGCAATCTTGATCTGGTGATAACCAGAGAATCCATTGAGGAAGGAGTACATTTCGTGTCCAGCAATTGAATCCAATACCTCATCGGTAAACGATAACGGGTATGGATCCTTCTTGGTTGCTTTGTTGAGATGCCTGAAGTCCACACAAATTCGGAGTTTTCCATTTTTCTTCGGTACTACCACAATTGGTGACAAGCAGGTAGCATGGTCGACTGGTTCGATAAAACCGGCCTGTAAAAGTTTGTCAAGGTCATTTTTGACAGTGGCTGCGTAGTTGGAATTCATGCGGTAACATACCTGATGGGTCGGAGGGATGCTCGTGTCCAATTTTATCTTGTGTTGAGCGATATGCTCTGGAATGCCACGCAAATCCTGGTACGACTATGCAAAGACATCTTTGAATGTGTGAAATAATGCTTCTGCCTCGGGAAGAATGGAATCTGGTACGGTCGTTCCGATGCGAATGATGTTGGGTTCGGTAACAGTACCGAGGTTGAGGTCGCGGAGCTGTTCTTCTTCTGTTTGAGACCATTTTGCTATGGAAAGGGTTTTTACCTTTTCCCAAATCGGTATTTCATCGACCGGCATACTACCTTCCGTATGAGTTATGGCGGGAAAGGTTAGATCGGTAATGCTTACCTGGCAGATGTCGTCAATTGCCAATGTTCCAATGGGATGGAGGAACTCCTCTGCTTTGAGTAGTATGACTTCTTCTTCATCGGTGAGTCCCTCCACGTAATTGTAGCATACTAACGAGTCAGGAGTCGTGGCTTCGAAGCCTAATTCACGGTTGATCCTAACTGTCCGGATGGTACCATTACCCATGATTTGGATGTGATCGTTAGCCCAATCGTGGACTACCTTAGCATCCCTGAGCCATGGTCTACGAAGCAATAGCGTATATGCTGAATTGACATCTTTACAAGAAATGACGGTGAGAATAATGATCTAAGGGATACCGAGAATGTAGATCTTGATATCTCGGAGTAGTCCGAGCGGTTGCACCAGTGAACTGTCGGCCATCCTTAATTTAAAAGGTGCCGGTGTTGGGTTCGGTAATCCAAGTCGGCAGCGTTCGGATTCGGTGATGACATTTACTCCGGATCCGCCATCCAGCAAAACGTCATGTAATTGATGGTTACCAATTTTTGCAGAGATTATGGGCATGTGCCGGTCAACGGCTATAACCGAATGGACCGCTACTGTAGTCGTGTCTGGTACTGGAATGAAGGAAGTGGCTTTCTGTCCGAGGTGCCGATGAATATGTTCGGTAATACTTGGAGCAATAGCCATGAGATTTTTGAGACTAACCTGGATTGTTTGTGATTCGATCTGCAAGGGAGCTACCGCGTGAGCAGAAATTGGAGAGCAGAGAGCGGAGAGCAGAAAATTGGAGAGCGGAGAGCAGAAAAGTTTATGTTAAATCTAAAAATATATCATTTCACTTTCCAAAATTAGTATATATTTTTTAAAAATTCAAAAAAAAATTCAAAAATTTCTAATATTAGAAATATAATTTTTTATTTTCGACCTATTACCGTGGGACCTATTACCGTTTCTCGAGAAAATTTTGCTTCTTTAGTAACGTCGAACTGCAGCATATTTTGTGGGCCATCTTCTTGCTGTGTCAAATGGCATCTCATTGACCTGTATGACATGGCATTGACTGGTCTCATACAGCATCTATGGGAGTCTAACAAGGTAGTGCCAGGTCAAAGACATGCACAAATATATGGAGCTTCTTCAAGACTTAGGGTCTGTTAATTTTAAGTGCGGCAGATTTAGAGAGAATATCACAATGGAGAGAGTGACACATGATAGGCATAACGATGTCATATCTTTGAGCGACGAAATCGGGCCCTTCGAGCCATATGTAGACACGGAGTTGAACGAGCGAATCGGTTTCAGTGACACCCTCGATGACGTGAACATGCATAGAGCTAGACATGCCTCAGTTGAATTTAGTGGAAAGGATGTTGAACATTTTGAAAGTGAGAGCAATGAAACGCCCTTGGTCCCCCACGCATACGCAAGAGTTGGAGAGCTCCTTCCGGGAACATACTCAAGGGCCACATCTAGTACGATCTTACAGTCCGAATCTGCTCCAAGATTGACGAAGCTGTCATGGCGAGCACCTCCCCCTCAAACCAAGTCATCTAAGCACACGGCTTGCTTCACAAAATATTGACCGTATGGATAAGTTCATCATGGACTTGCAACATGGTTATGTCGGTTTGCACATTTGGAATTGATGCGGTGATCAGGTACAGGTTGAGGCGAGACAAAATCGAGGACGACATGAGCACAAAGTGAGCATACAACTAGTTTCGGACGAGGAGAACGCGAGGAGGAAATGAGCAGTCGATGAACGGATGACACAACGTCGCAGAAGGAACAACGCCGCGGCCGATGCGCACCCCGATGTAGCTTGTCGGCGCCGACAGGCTACGACCGGCGACTGGGTCGTCGTGACCGTTGCTAGGCCGGCAGTTGACTGCATCCACGGCTCATAGAAATTACTGTTCCTCGGCTCATAGACTATAGAGGTAATACTTTAAGTGTAAGTAAATATATATTTATATATATTTCAAATAAACACACTCGATATCCAAGGTTGTTGAGACAAACTAATAATTTGAACAACACCATTTGCATTTCGTATATAACAATAAAGTGTTGCCATAGTCTAGTCCTATTTTTTGGAAAGGGTCAAGATGCCACTTTCGTGGAGCAGCTTGATTTCGTTGAAGCTAAGTGTTGGTGCATGCATGAAGAGGTCAGAGTTGGGATCTCGCTTGCAGACCTTGATGAGTACATAATAAACATGCTTGCAGTAGGTGAATGATCCACCCTTCTTCCCAAACTTTGCCATTGTCTCTTTGAATGCCGGACAATTGCATTCCGGGTGAGAGCTCAGCGTTATCTGATATTGCGTCACCTTGGATGGTGCTCCAGAGTCCAGAGCAATGACGCACCCATATCTGGGATGTGGTATCATTGTTACCTTGACGATCTTAGCCTTCAGAATCTGTGCTGAGTCAATGCTGAGACGTTGCTTGTTGGTTGGAACATTGGTTTGACGCGGAATTCTCTTGGACTTCCGCATGCGAGGATAGTCGTTGGCATTCTCTGGAACATGGATAGCAGATAGATCGTGCGGAAGAGCTGTGGTCGAGAAGAGCCTCCTTGGCGATACTTGCTCCTTCTGGGGCAGCTGGAATCCGGCTGTCTCTAGAGCTCGAATCTCGCTCCTCTTGAGGTTCGTGCCAAGCTTCACAGGCCAGACATCAGGGATGGGCGGCCTTGGCTCTGTTTTCGAATAGTGAGTCACCCACTTGCGTCGCGTGCCCTTCACGCACCTCTCAATATCATCGGAGCAGAGGTAGAATTGAATGGTCACTTGCTTGCCCACCCTCAAGTTGAGCCATTCACCGGTGTATGTTGGAGCAGGGGTACTCTTGGCATTCCGTACAATCTTTGCGGAACATTTCTTCTTTGTCACAGCTCTCTACGCCCAGCAAGCCTTGGATGATTCTTTAGGCAACCTTGCAATGTGCCAGGTCCTCTCATTCACCTTGGTCTCGTGGACAGATGTAACCCGTCTAATCCCACCTTCCAGAGCTGGTGATGCGGCCCCCACCCCAGGAGTTGCAACCACCTCTTCGACGTCCGCATCGCTTTCTTCGGCTATGACGGGGAGAGGGGCTAGTGGAGCCAAAGCGGCTCTTTTGGATGCTCGAGGCCGGGAGTAGTTCACAGTATCCGGCCTGTGAGACTCTCCATCAACTCCAAGTGGCACGTTGGGCTTCCGCTTGAGTGAGCCAAACACCTCTTCTCCTTCGAGATGAGGGTCGCGGGTGCAGAATTTATCTGCACTTGGCATCTCTAGCATGGCGTCCCTTAGCACCCTCGGATCACCAGTGACTCTGGCTCGGCGATGGGCATTTCTAAGCTTGAGTTCTTCTTTGCTCGGACCAGTGCCTCCAACGTCTCCTTTCAGGAATTGGTAGTAAGCCACAACTTGCGTGAACGCTCGAATGTAATCGTCTACTGTAGCTGTATAGAGGTCGTTGCCTCTGTTGCCCGACGCTTGAAGCCACTTGTTATGCACAGTCTCAGCAAGGTTGCATGAGGGCATCTCCGCAAGTTCGTCTTCATCAAGGTCCTGTAAGAAGCACGTTTAGCGTGCATCAGATGTTGCTATTTAGAATTATAAAGTCCATATAATTGGGAAATGTGGAATACTCACCAATTGGTAGAAACCACCCCACTGCCGGTATCGGAAGTGCCAAAAGGCAAGCCACAAGTCAAGGCTCCTCAAAGACGTCTCTGATGCAGCTCCAGATGACAACCACCAAGCACGGATAGCTAAGTATCTTGTCTCCGCCTCGGCCATCGTTGTGGAGTCCCGGTACTGCATGCAGAGGCGCTTGTGTTGTTCTCGAAATTCTTCTGCAATGTACTGTTTGTTATGCTTTTCGAAGGACTGTGACCAATGAAAGAAGCATGTTCTCTCTTGGTTCTCCATTGGATCAGCAGGATTACCGTTCCCGTATATTATTCTCACCGCATTCCAATTGGTTTGAGCACTATCGGCCATAAAGCCCATGAAGTGAGGGTCGGGAACATCATGTCGCTCCATGACTGCATTCAAATTCTTCCAAAAGATAACTTGAGCATCTTTATCCTCATAGCATGCAATAGTTGTCAAACCTCGTTTTTCCAAAAGCGGCTAGTTAGGGTTTCTAGGGCAACTAGGAGTAGTCTTTCTGCCATAAATAGGAGAAGTAATGGCCATAACGGCCCAGTTATTTATTTGGAGAGAGAGTGGCGTCTGTGCGCAGCCTAGAGGAATTACTGCACGACTAGATAGGCGGCGGATTCCGGTTGGAAACCGGATGGGCGACCGGATAGGTGAGGACGGGTCTCCGATGGACCCGGCCACGATCCGAGCATTGAAGTGGGCCGCTTTAAATTGGGCGACCCACTGATCATTCTCTCTCTACAGTTCCAGTCTTCCGCGCCAACAGAATTTCGTGCTTCCGGATAGCAGTAGAGTTGATAGCGTGGAACCGGAGCTAGAGCAGAAGGAGCGCCAGAAACTTAGGCGCAGTTCGCGGAAGAGGAAGAGAGTGCGTCCGGAGTCTGTAGCGATGGCACGGGGAGGAGAGAGTGTTACAGGAAACCGAATCACGGAGAAGAAGGTGATTCCGGTAGTGCCCCAGTATCCGGGCGACTTTGAGATGCTGCGCTGCGACCTCGCAACCATGCAATGCGAGGAGCTCCTGTACCGGAACTGGGATATCCAGGACACCGGAATACTGGCGGAAGTGCAAGGGAAGCCAGTACCATCAGCCTTCCGGGAGAACTACATTCGGGGGAAGCGCACGCATTGGACCTGGGAGCACTGGAGCCAGGCATACAACCTTCCGGACTGCGAGTACGGACTCGAGTCTGGCCAGAAAGGAGATTCGGAATGGGTGAAGGGGCGGTTCTCCGAGATCTCGGAGAAGGACGGATTCCGGGTGGACCATTGCCAGAATCCCCGGGAGAAGCGACTGCTTCAATTTCTGGTTCCCATCCTCAGCCCGGATAAGCCCACTACTGTCACGATCAAATTAGCAAAGGGTATCTTTTCCGCGCTCCTGTATAAAAGGATAATCGGGTGGGGAGTGGTGATACATGAGATTGTAAACCGGGAAGCCATGAAGATCGGAGGAGCAAAAGGTTGTCCCATTACTCCTTTCCTTTACCACCTGTATGATAAGCACGGATGTCTCACGGATCGGGAGAAGGCGAAATTGGAGAAACCAATCCAGCCTCCAGCCGACCGGAGTCCGGGCAAAGCGCGCAAACACTGTCCGGATGAGAGGAGCCAATCGAAGAAGCGAAGGAAGAGACAGGAGAAACCGGGAGGCATCAGTCCGCGACCGGAGGAGCGCAGGAAGAGGAGAGAAGACCCGGAAGGAAGACAACCGGGAGGAAGAAGCCCACTAGCGGAGGAAGGGCGAAAGGAGAGGACGGAACCGGTGGAGAACGCAAGACCGGAAGGAGAGGGTCTCGCCGTGCACGCCCGGGGACAGCAACCGCAGAAGCGGAAGCGGGTCATCCGGAGTGACGAAGGGGAGGATTCGGACCTCCGGGAGATTTCTCCTCCCCGGGAGGATGCTTCACCCCTCCGGATGAAGACCTCGATCCGGATGAAGACCACTCCAGTGGACCATAGAGGTGACCGTAACACTGTAGAAGCCGGTCCCAACAACCGGAGGGCAAGTGCGCAGGAAAAGGGGAAGCAGAAAATAGGAGCAGGATCGGAAACAGAGGCTGGAGAGCGAAAGCGGGAAGACGCACCAGACCGAATAGAGGAGCCCACCCCTGCAGCAGAGCCAAACCGGGAGGCACGACCGGACGTACCGATTCTCGCGAGAGCGGACGTCATGCTCGGGCCAATCCGGACGGCATTGGAGATGGTGGAGGAGCAGTACACTCCACTCTACAGCGCGGTGAGGGGAATTGGGAACGTCCTCCGGAGCACGGATGTGAAAGAGTTCCCGGAAATTGTCAAGCAAATTCGGCGGGAGGGAATCCTAGCTCGCAAGGAGGCCAGCGGAGTGACCCAGCTCTTACGGGAACAGAAAAAGGAGCTGAGGCGGGCGAAGCGGACTATCCGGATCAGGGAACAACAGGACCGGACCTGTTTCGAGACGGTGTCCCGGTTGTTCTGACCGGATGGGGAAGTACAGACCAAGGCACGGCTGTACGATGAGCTGATGAGTGATTCCGAGGAGGAAGACGCAGACCGGGTAAAGAGCATCGTGAAGAAGTATGCTGCCCGGGTGGAAGAGGCACTGGTGGAGTTCCGGGCACTGGCAGCAGAGGTCCGACAGGATCACAAACATGCGGCGTCCATCCATCATACGGTCCGACCGCAACCGACCACAGGACATCAACACCCGGTTCAACAACAATTTGTTGGATTTCATCATCCACACCTACACCATCCGGTACGTCCTAGACCTCCTATTCGATTTTGCACATTCTGCGGACATACCGATCACCCGTCCATTGCTTATCCATACAACTACCCACTACCGCGACATATTCCGGCTCCGGTAGTACCGAATCCAGCTTACCGACCTCTCGGCGAAGCCAGCGCGCCTCATCCTCCACTCGGCCGCTGTACTACCCCTACCGCTCGAAAAGCAGTACCGTACCCCGAATACAAAACCGGTAAGTGTCCCGAAACGCATTGCCGTAAATTTGAATCTGCTATCAGACTAAATGGTGAAACTGAAACCATGGTCCAACTAGAATTGTTCGGCAGTACACTTACGGAAAAAAAGTCGAACTGGTTTGCTTATCATCGAAAGATATATCCTACTAATACTTTACAGGAGGTTTTTTCCGCATTCAAACGGCGCTACCGCACCATAAAAACCGACGACCAAACGTACATCCAATTTCGCACCATCAACCAACTACCGAACGAGTCTGTAGATGTCTACGCTGAACGCCTTCAGCAACTGGCAGAGAATCTCACCATGCCACCAGATGATATGTTCATGCTGAGCAATTTCCGAGCCGGCCTCCTAGAATACTTGCAGGTAGCCACGGTAGGGCTTCAACGCCAGACATTTTCCGAAGCCGTTGACTCGGCACGCACTGCGGAAGAAGGTTTACCCAAACCTCGACAACCAAGCACTTCCTCCACCAGTACCGGAGATAATCCACGACGTAACCTCAAATGTACCGGGTGCGGACAAATGGGGCACGAATGGACGACATGTTACCGGAATCCGACAAGCGACTACAACATCATATTCATCAAAATGAGAGAATGGGAACCTCTCAAAATAGTATTATGAAATTTCAAGTGGACGTATGGGAGTTAATGGTTAATATAAATAGTAAAAGAAACTCGAAGTTTTCATTAAATTGAGAGTTTTATATAGAAGAAAACAATCTAACCGTCAAACTTTTGATTTTTGATTGCAAATCTCGTGTACAAGGTCTAAATTATTCGTGAACCGGACACCAAGTCATGAGCTCAGTGGTTGGTTGTAAGGGGCTGTTTATCTCATGTAGGTGGTCCGGGTTCGATTCCCGCTGAACTCGTTTGAGCGGCTATGAGATATACATGACTTGGTGCTGCTAAGTGAGCTTTGGCAGGCAGGAAAGTTGTAACAACCAACCAGCCCCGTACCCTAAACTATGACAAGTGCTTCACGCGCTAACAAAAAAACAATAAATAGTGGTCCTAACCACTACCAATTTTTTTATTAATTCAAAAGTACTATGCAATCAAACAGACACCACAAATAAATCATGTAAAGATGTACCAAAAACAAATGCACATGTACAATGAAACAATGAATATATTAACGTGATACGTAGAATGCACTCGCATATTTAAAACAAACCAAATACAATAGAATAGAAAAGCACCGTTCAAACAAATAACATCAAACTATTACACGTAACTTCTATACTACTGAATTTTGCAACACACAAAACTAATTAGTCTACTCTCACAGTAGATACATAAAATCCTTTGGAATTGGGCCAAAAGATTATCTACGCAAACAATGAAGACATATACATCACTATATAGAGGTAGAAATACTCAAATATGTCACCAATACATGAAAGATGATCAAGTCCTAGTATATGCAACTATGCTATCGTTGATGACTTTGATTTGAGCCACTGGGATTTTCAACATACATTCCGTTGTCCTTTTTGATTCTTGACTTCCATGCTGTCATTAGAGAATCCGTATGCTCCCACACCGGAGGTTGAGTTTCATCAACCTTCCAATGCAATCCTCTGGAGGAATCCCACCCAGTGTAGCTCTCTTGAACATTTTGATCTCTAGATGTGGGCCGGAAATACTGAATGAGTACACAGTTAGGTTGATCCGAGTTTGTGTTTGGATCAGACAATGCTCTCGCAATCCATACAGGTCTCGAATCACCATCCGCAGGCCGAATAGCAACAAAATAGCCTTCAAAGACATCACGACCAACTCAGAAGGATTGTAATGGACAATCGCGCAACTCTCCAACGTACGCATCATCCTCCGCAAACTCCTCACGAAGCCCACCATCTTCAGCAAATTGATCCTCGACCCCCGCAGCAACGCGAGTGGATGGCCAAAATCCGTCTTTGAGTGCAATGGACGGTTCAATAGGCTCCTCCAATGCTGCCTTCACAGCTCGCCAGTAGAACACCAAATGTTCATACCGTCTTCTATACTCTCCAGTTCTGTCTTCAGCGGACATTGTCTCCCAGTACTTGATAAATCCCGACAGGCCCTTCACAATGTCCTCCACACCTCTCATTGCACGGTGCATGACGGGAACTGGTTCCCCACGAGGCCATAAACTATGACCTTTCGAATCCTCCCTCCACAATTTAATCCCAGTGCAATCCTTTGGCAGCCAATCGACATCAGTGCAAGAAATCTTGTACTTCATCACGGGGCAATCAGTGGAGTCTAGGAAGAACTTGAATTGTTGAGCCTTAGTGTGACCAACAAGAGCCTCATCTCCATCCTGGATAAAGCCTTCAATGAAACCTTTAAAATCAGGCACCTCCTCTACGAGATGGGAACTGATTCCACATCCATGAAAGACTTCATGAGCGAAGGAATTGTAGGGAAGTTATCTTTCTTCAACAACATGCTCCACCTCCCAAACAGAGCGTCGATGTCGTCGTGCGTGTGACCCACCAACATGAAATTAACATACACCTCACGAAAGATTTTCTTGGCCACAAGAAGTGACCAAAAACAGAACACATATCTGTTCTTATTGTCACTAGTGGCATTGTCCATCTGCACATTCATGATGGGAGGAAGTGGAGTTGCTGAAACGACAGTTTCTGAAACGACAGTTTCTGAAACGACAGTTTCTGGAGTAGGCCGTAGAGATGACTTGCACATGTCAGCTCCTTGAAGGACAGCATCAAAGATTGGAGCGGATTTTGATCCAACGAACAATTCCCTGGACGAGTATTTTGGAGGTAATTCGAGATCTCGCAAGAGCTTCGCGAAAGAACCCACCGTGTAGTTCGAATCGTGAGAGAAGTTATCTAGCCCGTAATGTGCGTAACGGACATCCCCATTACCATGGGCGATCATACCCGTAACGGATACTGGCAACTTAATCAAACCATCAAGCTCCTTACTCTTGTGAGAGAAGACGGGAGAAGCGGTTTTTGCATGATCCATTTTGTCGTGCATGGTGGTCAAACATTTGTGCGGAAAAGAACTTGATCTGTACCGATTTGCGTAATATAATTCTCTATGTGCTCGAGCAGCAGACAAATGCACCTCGAGCTTCTTCGCCCACAGTAGAGCCTGCTGCGACCCTACAGTGGCGCCACGCCTAAGAGAGTGCAATCTATCACATTTGGAGCAACGGGCGAAATTATCTCCCGGCTTCTTTGCGTCGTACTGAGGAAAGCTGTGCCTCCGAATCTTGCTTTAACTAGAGGGTGACACATTCTGCAAACCAAATGACGCATTTGCAGCATTGATCTCCGGGATGGCATTCTTCTATTTCCATGAGGCCGGAAGAATCATAGACACGACCTTCTCTCCGGATTTAAGAGTGCGAGTTCGGTGCGGCATATGATCTGCAGAGCTCTCCAAGATGCACCTCAAAGTAGCAGTGGCCTGAGACGTATGCTTGCGAGGCTTAAGCAAATTTGAGTTCCCATGAGGCTGTGCTTGAAGACCTTCAGCAGCGAACCCTTGAAAGCGATGGAAAGTGGCTTCAGACACTCCAGCAATGTGCCTCCATGCAGGCATGCAGACGTCAATACCCTCGACAGTGGCGACCCTCCTGCCCTGGGCGTCACGATGAATCTGCCTGTGAACATCCAGCTTCATATGGAATCTGAACTGAAAGGAAGTATCACGATACATACGCTCTCGGAAAGCTTGAATCTTATCCCTAGGGAATGGCTGAACACAGTTCTTGGAACAGCATACTTTGCTGGAAACAGCGTTGATAGACTCCTGAGTTAGCAGACCCTTGGCTTTGACAGAGGTCTCACGTGGCGGGTTCCTCACAGTACTGGAATAACGGGTGCTACGGGACGATCCAGGCTGGGAAAGACTTGCTACACGGCAATTGTATTTGTATCGTAGATCATGGTCTCTGAGGCTAGCACCATTACAGTAGACGTACTCAATCGGCCAAGCCCGGACAGAGTATCTCCAATCATCTGGCACATCAGCGGTGGAGAGGCTCTTCGAGATCTGAACGGCCACATGGGTGTCTCCGAGTGCACCATTGCAGCCGAGTACGAGGTCGGAGCTCACACTATGACATAAGCCTTCAGCCACAGGGGATCCTCCATCGCTATATAGTGTTACGAACTTGGTAACCCACAACCTCCGCGGAATACCGTCGCAGTTGGGAATGTCCTGCGAATCTACCGGACTGGCATCAACCTCTTCATCAGAAGAGAACACATCAGTAACCATTGGCACGTTCTCCGCATCCATTGAAACCCCTGCATAATGAAACACAACAAGGATATCATTGACCAGTTAACTGCAAAATCATTCAACTCGACTCGAGTTGAATAATCAGAAAGCTACTGCAATGAAACGCCATATGCGACAGGACAAACTACAATCTAACGTAGGAAGAAAACCCCTAGCAACCAGATACGACGGAAATCACAACGAATAAAACATTCAACTCGATTCGAGTTGAATAATACACAACAGTGAGCTTAAGTAAAAATATTGATGGGTCATTTAATATCACTGCAAATGTGAAGCGTTCATTTCAGGAAGCAATCACGTTGTCTCATGTTAAACTGAAAGCAGGGGTCAAGCGCATTCAACTCGAATCGAGTTGAATATTCACAGTTTATTCAAACTTATTTGAGTTGAATTGACTCAGCTTATTCAACTCTACTTGAGGTGAATCACTGAGGAACATTCAACTCGAGTCGAGTTGAATGAGTCAGTTACCAATTCAACTCGATTCGAGTTGAATGTGTCCAGATCATTCAACTGGAGTCCATCTGAGCGGGATCTGACATTCAACTCGACTCGAGTTGAATGAGTCTGAACTTACTTAACTCAGATCGAGTGAAATTGTTTTATACGCATTCAACTCGACTCGAGTTGAATTCCAGTGAGTTTACATTTATATATTACACAGATATCTGGAATTATGTGGGATTGTCGTCGAACTCAGTTAATCAGGTTCTATTACGCAGAATTCAACTCGTATCGAGTTGAATCCAGTTGACGGTTCACCGTAGACAGTTGATAGCCGTCATCTTAGTTATATGTAAACAGTTCTCGTATCATGCAATTCAACTCGAGTCGAGTTGAATTGAAGTCAGCAGGATTAGAGGATATTTGAATAACAGTCCCGGAATTTGCGGCGATAAAGTCGGGCACAGTGAGTCCAGTCGCATCCACAGCGACATCATACTGCAATAATCAAATCAACAATGCACGAAACATGTGTACACCAGCGTATGTGATTCACACAAACCCTAACCTGATAGTTCATTGCCGCTCTAGAGTTGATCGACCGCAACACAACAATATGCATCAAACGAATAAACTGAAACCTTTGGCCAAAGAACCATACCGATATTTGGCGCAAAACCACCCGGAACACTCTATTGTACTTCCAACTCTCAATGCGGTGAGCACTACTACTGCGCAGTCCAAAACACCTTCAACAACAACTATGTAGTGCTAATAACGAGATATTGCATTCTCGCAAAGCAAGAACTGCTTGCAAAGCGATGCAAGTGCAACGAAGTTCGAATGGCGCAAGTGCGTAAGCGTGATACTGAAAGGAAAAAAGGTCGACTCCCGTTCCGCAAATGCACTTATAGGCGAATTGGCGGGAGAATTTCAGCGGGAATGGAATCGACTAGTTCAAACGGTCGATTTCAAATCCGTTGTTCACAGCCGCTGACGAGGACTCCGGGTCCCTTTACAGTGAATGTGCCTTTTGGGGGGGCTAATATCTGACAAGGGCGGGCAACTTTAGCCTGCTGTTTTTACAACATCGAGGTACGTGATATTGATTGCCCATTTACTGCTGAAAAAGTCATGGAACATGCTATTCGAAATTTTTATACATACGACATATTTCTATGAAACATACGCCTCATTATTTTTCTAAACATTTATTTACAACACGGTGTCCTATGTTCAGGTTTAACCCCGGACACCCAAAAAATCATTCGTCCATGAAAAAAAAAATTCAATTCCGATTGATAGCTGGATGTTTTCCATCCAATTCTTTAGGTGAAGGGCCTTTGCTCTTTTAGGATTAATTCAAACTATATATTCAAATTGTTTTATCAAACTAGTTTATTTTTAGCTATACGTTGAAGTGCCCACTACATAATGAGTTTAATAATGAATTCACCTTCTAAAGTACTTCTTTAGAAGAGAAAATCGAATTTTTCTAATACTTATAATAATAAATATAAATTTATTTTACAATGACTGAAAATTTAGCGCTATAAGTATTTTAATGCACACAATTCAATAATTGACTGAGCGATTTACGAGTTCAAAGGAAAACAAAATATCCCACAAGTTATAAACACTTTCAATATGTAAAATTCATGAGAATATTAGATTTTTGCAAACGTATGTATGATTTATTACGTTTACAAAAAATAAAATCCAGTGTTTGCGATAATCTTATACGTTCGATTAATCTAAAGCTTCACTTATAAAGAAGGCAATTAAAAGTATAAATAAAATCACCGCACGTTGTAAGTATTTTAAATTACCGTATGTTATGAGTACCATATACTATATTTTAATGAACCTTATTAAATAATTGGCCCAGTGATTTAGGACTTTAAAGGAAAAAAAAAAAACCCAGAAGTTTAAAATACTCTTAATATGTAAAACTCGTGAGAACTTTAGATTTTTGCAACCATATGTATAATTTATAACGGTTACGAAAAAAAATCAGTGCTCAGTATTTATTTGCAACGCACCAATTCATAAACTATAGCACAGAAAATTAAAAATGTGAATGCAGACAACGTGGAAGTTTAAAATATTTTGAATTATACGTTAAAACTTAAAGAACACAAACTTAAGGCATGCAAGGTTCGTTATGATGCATAGTAGCTTCAAAACTAAAGATTTAGCTATCTGTAGCGAAATTTTTTCAAACCAATGGATGAAAATACGTATGGCTTTAATAGGTGTAAAGAAACCACATAGCGTTTCGTATTTAAAAATTTCATGGCATTACTTATTCTTCATTTCCATCGCCTACGGCGAATCAATGTCTTTCGATCGAGCATTGTGGTACCAACCATCGAGCTACCTCAGTATAATTATTTGAATAAGCCCAATTATTATATTTGAAGGAGCAATAAAAGCGCTTTGATAGGAGTATAAAGGTATAATATGAAATCGTACAAGTTGCAAATAATGTGTACGTTTAAATTTCATGGATCTTTAAAATTTATGCCACCGTTTATATGATTTATAATGTTTAAAAAAATTAAAGTACGGTGCTTGCTGTAGTTTAATGCATTCAAAAAATTAGAATGTTTAAAAAAAGCAACTTATATCTTCAAAATGGAGGAACGCACAAGTTGTAAACACATTGAATATGTAAAATGCATGATAAAATTGATGTCATAGAAGAAATTTAACAATGAATGATTTGTTCAAAAATTTAAATTTCTGCACTAGCGGAATTTTTAAAGACCAAGTTATATTTAATTACAACTCTAAGTACAACGATTTATAATAACAAACCCTACAAGTTGCAAATAATGTCAACTACTAAAATTCATGAGAATTTTAAATTGATGCAAACATTTGTTCGCTGTATAATGCTTCATTATATTAAAGTACAGTGCTTGCTGTAGTTAATTTAATTAATGCATTCATTCAATAGTTGTATGAGAAGAAATTAAATCTTTGAAATGAGAGAACGGTCAAGTAGTAAGTACTATGAATACGTTAAATGCATTATTGACAACATTAAAGTTATGCAAGCATTTCAATGAATGATGTGAAATGTCAAAAAAAATTAAATTTTAATGATGTTTCAACATTTGACACTTGCCATTTCACGTTTAACATTAAACATTACGCATTAAACATTAATAGAATTTGACATTGCCGATGCATGGACAATTTTTGAGTTATGGAGATGTGCAGAGGAAAAGTTTTATTCATTTTACTATAAAAAACGACTATATACTTTGACACCTTTGTCAACAGAAACTTAAGGTACATGTCAAAAAACACCTTATATGCCCAATTTGGACAAAATTTGAGTAAGTTATGGCCATTTGAAAAGTGCAACGATTGCTTGTTCAGTTTCAGTGGAGTATTGTTCTATTGTTGTTAGAAAACACATGAGGACGTAATTATTTTATCTTTTATTGATAAAAACCTTCTACATACTTTCATTCCGCATCTTTGAAGTTTAGAGGAATGTTTAATAGTTTCATGACTGCATGTATGAGTATTTAAATCATATTTCATTAATTCCAACGTTCTATATATTTGAATTAGACCCATTCTAAATTACGAGTACTGTTCAATCTGTTATTGTTTTAATTACAAAACATGCGTACGTAATTATTGTTCTCTTCTTGTTAAGAAGACATGTGGATGTAATTTATTAATATATCTTTAATTGATTACAACCATATAAATTATAAATTCCACCTGTTTGAAGTTTAAAGGATTTTTTAATAGTTTCATGACCGCAGGCATGCGGCATGCGTACTTAAGTCATGTTTTATTAATTCCAACTTTCTATATTTTATAATTAAACCCATTTTGACATTTGAACATCAAGGTTATATATTATAATAGGATTCGAAAGATAATTTGAGCAATATAGAAAAATACTAAATCTAATGAAACTTCAAGATCGTTATTTTTTTTAACTGAAGTATTTAAGTTTGAAAGCTAGTAAGGTCGTAAGATACTTACAAGTTATGACAAAGGCTTTGTTTTTGACGTTAATGAAGATTATGACGTTAATGACAAATGAACTATAATTGCTTCAAATATGGGTGATTAAAATATTTAAAAGCATTTTTCACTGTATTTTGAGGTAATTCACTTTAAATTAAATAACATGAATTAGTGACGTCACTAAATTCTATTTTTGATGTTAATGACGTTAATGACATTAATTACATAATAATGAACCATTAATGTCATAATTATGGATTATTTAAATATACAAAAGCATTTCAAACTATATTTGGAGGTAATTCACTTGAAATTAAATAATTTGTGTTAATGAAGTTACTATATTTGTTTTTAACTTTCAGTTTAGGAGACGTACTGACATTGGTACCGTTGTACATTTACAGTTTTGGTTTTGGGAGATTTTAGCATGTGGTGGATGTAGAGACTTAGTTGAATGGGAAAGTCAATCCTGTTTTGCTGGCACCTGCAGTCTTCAGTGATGGTAGAGACGAGGTTACTAAATTAAGAGGTATTAAAAAATTGCGATACTCTTAGAACGTTTTTACTACACAGTAAAGTTTTCAGGATGTGATTTGCGTTATTGTCTGTTCAAACTAATTAATGTATCATTTGAAGCATTGAATGACATGTAGACACACACCAAATCAATCTAACGGCAACAACGTTGGAATCGGCCGACAAACACACATTTCCATTGTCGACTAGGGGATCAGCAGCGTGGCATTAATCACCAGCTTTGCAACTGCCATAGCGTTGTGTAGACCTGTCACAAGCAGTCATGAGCAATGATCGATTGTCTCGATCAACGACGACATCCCTCTCTAGTTGACATCCAGTTCTAAGCATAGGGGGTTAACTTAACTATTGTAGCATACTCCCCCCAAAAATTGGATCTCCAGTCAAGAGTTTAATCCCTAATAGCCGCCCAAACCAAAAAATGGTCTTTAGATGATTTGAATTAGTTGTTGGAATCAAATCCTCAAAATCTCAAACCATCCCCTCCATAACTTAAACCCAATCACGGTCATCCTCCTTTGACGTCACGTCCATTGCAAATTTATAGACATCTCAATGAGAGTCGTGGCAACCCCTCGAGGAAGAATCTTGGCCATTTTCCTATCAATACGCAAAGAAAATTTTGTTATCTTTTGCGTTATTCAATCATTTCAGTGCTAGGTACATAATCAAGTAACTTTTTGTATGCATTGTTGCTTACAAAACCAAAAAAATTGGATAAAATTTTGATTTGCTCACCGACTTGACGAGATGCAATTTTGACAATCTGCACGATGTCTTTTCTTTCTTCTGTGCAAGTTTAGAATCACATGCTCGCTTTCTCACTAGTTGACCAGCCTTTAGGTACACTTTAAAATTGGAATCTGCTGTAAGAGAGACCAACAATGTATCACCTTCCAAGAGCCCATAGTAAGTTGCAAAATCTCTCCAACCGCTGCCGAATCGAACTCATACATATTTTGAATATAGGGTATGAATGATGACCTTCACAGTCCATATTGATGATTGACATAGAAGAACAGCACGCTCTCGAATCTTATTTTCATACTTTTTAATGAACCATGACAGCAGCCCCTGCAAAAAACAAGAGGAAATTGCATGAGAAAACAATCAATCCTCTTGTGCAATTCAAAGGCATCAGAAAATGTAAAGTAAACAATTGAAAGGCATTAGAAAAATGTGAAGTAAATCATTTAGCATTTCTTATGCAAATTGCAAAATCTTGTTGTTTACCAGCTCAGACTTATCAACCCCCTTGCGCACCACTGCTGATGCTGGAAGGGTCTTCTCAAAATAAATCCCCTTTTTCAATTTGCGAAGCGCTTTGGCACTCAATGGTATAAGCTTCCTGTGTTTGACCATTGATGAAATAGTAGTTTATGACCCTGTTGTATTGAAACAATTTGGTTAGCTGTCCCAGATACTGCTCACAACTACGGTATTTCAATGTTTCTATTCGCATGACACAAGTCAAATTATCTCTTCCAATGTATGTAAATCTACCTCCAAATCTAGTAAAGGATGTGAATATTGTTATATTGTTGTAGAATCAAAAGTTGAGCAAGTTGGTGGACAACATGCAAAATTAACCCCAATGATGAGCGGTGCACGATGAGTGGTGAGAGGAGCAACGAAATTGAGCATCGTTTTTAACCCATGTATGAAATGAAGCAATTAAAAAATACATACACTTGTAACAATAACACTTTGTTATGTAATTTAAGTCAACTTGATTCTTTACATTGCGGTGAAAAGAAATTTTGATTTGATAGTTGTGAATGATATAGAAGCACTGAGATGAAATAGTTGTGAGGATTAACAAGACGGCTACACTAATTGTTTCAACACAACAACGGCAGAAATTCCTAATCCATCGATGATGAGACGCAACGATCTTACGCCATTGAGTGCCGAAGTGCTTCTAAAATTGAGAAAGAAGATTTTTTTTGAGAAGACCCTCCCAGCGACAGCGGTGCTGCACAAGGGGATCGATAAATCTGAGCTGGTAAACAACAAATTGCTTCTTGTCAAATGTTGACTCTGTTCTTGCAAGATTTTGCATGGATTAGGTACTTATTACAATCGATGGTTCATGAGGAACTTATTGTGTACTTCCTTTGAAAATATTTGGAACCTTGACATGCATAATAAGTGTTGGA
The DNA here is from genome assembly GCA_022496805.1 of Pohlia nutans. NCBI lineage: Eukaryota > Viridiplantae > Streptophyta > Bryopsida > Bryales > Mniaceae > Pohlia > Pohlia nutans. The sequence continues at coordinate 8,694,461 of CM040092.1, read as the reverse complement.
TGGTTTATTTCACATTCTTTTAATGTTTTTGGATTGCATCATCAATATGAACTTCCTAATAGGGTACTCATGACTCTGACTAGGACCTCTAAAAATTTGCAATGGACATAATGTCAAAGGAAGATAGTCGTGCACAAGTGTAAGTGAACCAAAAATTCTTTGAGATTTTGAGGAGTTTGGGAGTGTTTCAGTTGTGCAACAAGAGCTTGCATTATCTTTTTCGACAGTGTTCATATTTTGTTCGTTTGCGATTGTATTTGATTAGTGTCGAGATAGTCATGGTCAAAATTGGACTTTACAATGGGAAATGTTTTGTCATGTCTTTAAATGATATATTGTTATTTAAATAATTGTCTAACATTATTGCAAGTGTGGTAAACTTTAAATTTTATAGACCAACAATTTTAAAACTACTATACACTTGTCCGTTGTTTAGTATCATTAATTTCATTTCATTTCGTATAACATTTTAATGCGAGATTTGCAATAATATACAGCAATTCAATCGCTATACTTATTTAACACCATATACATTATAATGGCGGAATTAATGATTTTGAGGATAAACCTCTTATAATTATCTAGTTCACCTAAATTGCATCCCCTGCGTACTAGGTACTTCACTGAAAGTTAACTAGACGAAACAACCAGACAATCGTCATAATTTTGAAATCGTCCTAACCTTCTCAAATCTTGTCCAAATTGGGCATATGAAGTGTATTTTGACATCTACCTTAAGTTTCTCTTCACAAAGGTGTCAAAGTTTATAGTCGTTTTTTAAAGTAAAATGAATAAAACTTTTCCTCTGCACATCTCCATAACTCAAAAATTGTCCATGCATCGGCAATGTCAAATTCTATTAATGTTTAATGCGTAATGTTTAATGTTAAACGTGAAATGGCAAGTGTCAAATGTTGAAACATCATTAAAATTTAATTTTTTTTGGACATTTCACATCATTCATTGAAATGCTTGCATAACTTTAATGTTGTCAATAATGCATTTAACGTATTCATAGTACTTACTACTTGACCGTTCTCTCATTTCAAAGATTTAATTTCTTCTCATACAACTATTGAATGAATGCATTAATTAAATTAACTACAGCAAGCACTGTACTTTAATATAATGAAGCATTATACAGCGAACAAATGTTTGCATCAATTTAAAATTCTCATGAATTTTAGTAGTTGACATTATTTGCAACTTGTAGGGTTTGTTATTATAAATCGTTGTACTTAGAGTTGTAATTAAATATAACTTGGTCCTTAAAAATTCCGCTAGTGCAAAAATTTAAATTTTTGAACAAATTATTCATTGTTAAATTTCTTCTATGACATCAATTTTATCATGCATTTTACATATTCAATGTGTTTACAACTTGTGCGTTCCTCCATTTTGAAGATATAAGTTGCTTTTTTTAAACATTCTAATTTTTTGAATGCATTAAACTACAGCAAGCACCGTACTTTAATTTTTTTAAACATTATAAATCATATAAACGGTGGCATAAATTTTAAAGTTCCATGAAATTTAAACGTACACATTATTTGCAACTTGTACGATTTCGTATTATACCTTTATACTCCTATCAAAGCGCTTTTATTGCTCCTTCAAATAAAATAATTGGACTTATTCGAATATACTGAGGTAGCTCTAAATTTGAATTTTAGTACGCATTGTACATCTTAAAAATGTATTAATACATTATTTAGTTCAAAGTTCACATGCGTTCAACGTAGTGTATATATATTAAGTGTTAGTGCCTTTTTCAAAGATGCCACGTCATAGTGCCTTTTTCTAGGATTCCAAAATGATGTGGGACGTGGCAAATTGACGTTGCATGCAAAAGATATCAATGGATGAAGTTCGGGTTTTGGAAACTTCATCCATCCGTTACAAATGGAGTAAGAGTCCAAACGTAAAGTGTTTTACCTCTTTGGAAACCACTTGCAAGCATCTATAAGAAGTCATCTTTGAAATACTCCCAAAATAGAAATCAAACGGGGTCGAAACTTGATAATACGCTTTTGCATACTAATAATAGGACTTCAAAATCCTTTGATTTGAACATGTCCACGTTCTAGTCCCTTTCAATAGCTTTCTTGAAATATACGGCACTCTTTGAAATGATGAAGTATGTGTATGTTACGGATGGATGAATTATCAAAAATCTGAAACTTCATCCGCTCATAACTTCTATGATTCCTGTCCGAATTTAAAATGCAAACCCATTTTAGATTCATCTCAAAGCAGTCCACTTGATTATGGCAAAAAATATTAAAGCATGACTCATTCATGACAATTTGAGTTTCATGACTTTAGGATGTTGCAATTCCATATCTACCAATCTAAAAACTTTTAAGAAATTTGGAGGAATGGGATAAAAGTTACGAGGAGATCTGTTTTTTGTGCTGTTCGGACAAAAAAAACTTTGAAGCTCATTTCTAAACTGAATTTTCAATATTTTTTAATGAAATAAAAGGCACGACGTGAAGATTTCCAAGTACAACATTCTCACCGTTAAGATAGACATTTTACAATTCCATGTCAAAATTATTAATGATTTTTTTTTTGCTTTCACTTTGTACCCACTTCTAGTAATTGTTTTATGAAAAAATTAATATAATTATGAGCTTTTTTCTTACAAGATTTTATATTTGAAGACTTAACTCAATTGTTAACATGGCCTTGGCATTCATTGAATTTCTAACCCATTCAAAAAAAAGATATTTATTTCAAAAGTTCAAATTTGTCACCGGATTGAACCTAAAAAAATATTCTTTTGCAACTGAAGTTTGAACCTTATAATCTAAGAATGTAATGGTCATTTTGCTCTCAAATTTTGTGCTTACATGAAAATTCAAATTGGGTATTAGATCTTACGGGTATTAGATCTCTTCACTATTATTTTTGTTATAAATAGGTAACAACATCAACTTTTGGAATTTCATTGTAGAATCACTATTTGACCATTTTAAATTTTTATTTTCAATTACTACTTTTTAAATGAATTCTTGAATAACTATTATGTCTCAAAATCTGTGAAACATCTGAATATAACTAATTTGGCCTTATGCACGTTTTTGTCCTTATTGAGTAAAATTTTAATCAAAATGCAAGAGGACAAGAGCAACCCCATATTATGTGGAAGTATTGGTGCATCTAAAAATGAGGTCATAAATAGAAGTAACACAAAATTTTCAAAATATCACCATTTCAAGAGTATCTCATTTCAAATCCATTCCAACAAATTTCACTCAAATAAATATCAATATCTTCTTTGTAATTAAATTTAGAAGGAAATTTTAATTAACACTTTGAAATTTTATAATTAAATATCAGTGATGCTGTTAGTGAATCTAACCGTACAGATGGAACCTAAAATTCAATATCTACAACTTTCATTTGTACAACGATTCCGAAATATTCTTCTAAATAGCATTTTATAATGATTTTTCTCAAACTGTCAATTCTGGGATACCCTGGGACGTTTAGGGGTTAACGCACCAACGTCCACATAGTGGACGACGCACAGATTGAAATTGCTCGATTCTCATCCACATCGGACAGTTTTCATCCACAACAGAATTGGTTTATGTCAAGTTTCATTCTTAGTTCAATAAGTGGGACCTTAAATATGATTCTACAAAATAAGTAGAATCAAATAATGGAAATCATACCATCTCGTAGTGCATGTTATTTCAATCTCATTACCATATTTTTAAATTTTTTTGTGCTAATTTTGGATTTTAAATTGAATTTCAAGAGAAAACCTTGCAAAATTAATTTAAAAATACTAAACAACAATATAATAAATCCAACTGTACATATGTGATCTTCACATTGACATTTACAACTTTGTTTTGACCATGAACCCCATTTTTGGTTTTCGTCAAGCATTTATAGCACATCTGGGAAAACAATCTTGAATCGGGACGTTAAAGGGTTAATCCAATTTTGTTGATTGTATTTTTGCTGGTCATTTTGTTAACTTCATCGGGCAGCCGGGCAGGGCAAAAAATTCGGGCAGCGGGGCAGCGGGGCAGTAGGGCAGGGCAAAAAATCGGGATGGGGCTCGGCCGGGAGCTGATTAGGGTTTGGAGCTCGCGAGCGGATGGAGCTTCTGTGTCACTCTTGCTTGGTCGTTGCTGCATCTCGTTTAGGGTTCTGTGTCACTCTCGCTTGGCGCTTCATCTCGTTGCTGCATCTCGTTGCTGCTTCTGTGTCACTCTCGCTTGGCGCTTCTTCGTTGCGAGCTTCTATGTCACTCTCTCGCTGCTCCTTCGTTGTCACTCTCGCTTCATTGCTTCCTCTTCTGTGTCACTCTCTTCGTTGTCACTCTCCGCTGCCTCTCATTGTCACTCTCTCGCTGCTCCTTCCGAAGGCTGTGTGTGGGGGTGAGGACGGGGATCGAAACGCTGCTCATTCCGATCGGCTGTCTGTGGGGGTGAGGACGAGGACGCCGTTTTCTGCCGTGGTACAGGTGAGTATTTGCATTCAATAGTATTTGGATTTTCAATCAAGACTGGTTTTCTAGGGTTTGCCAGGGTTTGCTAGAACGAAGCGCAGTCAGGGATCATTTTTTCTATTGAAACACGGTTTGCCAGGGTTTGCCAGGGTTTGCCAGGGTTTGCCAGAATTTGCCAGGGTTTGCCAGGGTTTGCCAAGGACCTTTTTTTCTATTGAAACAACTCGATCAGAAATATTAGGGTTTCATTTTAGCAGGGGAGCCTTGCAGATGAGACCGAGACAGCAGTGTTTTAAGCTGCTTCTATTATTATTGTTGCGTTGAACAGAGCCTTCAGTTGGTAGGAAAGAGATGTTTGAGAATTAGTTGCAAGAATTTCGTTCAGTTTCCTTCATAAACCATTCATTGAAGCAGATTATGTTTAGTCATTCACATGCTAGGTTAGCCACAACGTTTGCAGCAGTTTATGAAATAGCATTTATGCAGCAGTTTATGAAAAACCTAAAACATCTGTGAAACTTCGAGTTTTAAGTACGGTAGTCTTATGTTTATAGTTTTGGAATTCAACATGTACAGGTGCTAGGAAGGAGCTCAATCTATCGTCAATCGTGCACGACGCTTGATAATTTGCGAAGGACCCCGCACATTATTATGGGTGAGTTCTAACATGCATTACAATTTGGTGTATGACATTGTGCTTTTCATTCTTATAGTGAATTGGTTTGCTACGTTACTATACCGTGAAACATATGGCAAATTTGTTTTGATATTATAAGTTTCATTGCACGAAATGTATACATTTGCGATGTGAATGTAGTTACAGCATTGCAGAATGACTGTCACTGTTTTTAGCCTGAACTCTAAAACTAATGAATTTTTAGTAAAACAGAACGATATCCAAAGAAAAACAAATTCAACTCGAAACCATTCAACTCGACGTCCATTCAACTCGATGTTGACCTGAAACCCTCCATGACCATCTCCAATTCAACTCGACACGAGCTGAATGTATCAACCAGTAACCTGAATAGCACTATGGGTACATTCAACTCGATATGAGTTAAACAGATATTGATAACACGCGAGAGTAATGGAGACATAAACTAATAGAATATTTTCATTTGGGAGACAAAAAGCACAGAAATAAACAGGTAGATAGCACAATTCAACTCGATTCGAGTTGAATCTTCTAATTCCAGACAAAAATATAAACAGAAACTTCAGAACAACCCCGAAAACCAACTCGACTCGAGTTGAATTGATCTGACACATCAAATATCCTTCATTAGTTCAACTCGAGTCGAGTTGAAAATGCTGCTCACAGTAACCTACTAAGCAAATACAATGGACTATGTAAAACATCAATACTACAAACACCTAAATGATATAGAGTACAAACACAAATCAATTCAATTCAACTCGATTCGAGTTGAATGAACACAAATTGACAGTTAATCAGGAAAGAAATATTAACAAAAACCTCAGACGAGCCACACTAATCAACTCAATCCGAGTTGAATTGCTCGGACACATTCGATGTCCTTGATTAGTTCAACTCGATTCGAGTTGAAAGTGCTGCTTAGAGAAACAAACTCAAATTATCAAGAACCAAAGAATACCTAATCCATTATAGTACCTAAAACATCATTACCACATACACAAGCAAAAAATCAAGAGGACGCAGATCCTACGACAAGTTCCAATACAAATAAAACTCAACACCGCGTAAGAGATCCAAGATAGTACAATCAACTCGCCTCGACTAGAATGAATGACTACAACATCTGTAAAAGTCAACTCAACACATGGTGCGACTGTCGTATAACTGAATCAAGGGCAATTATCATATCGTAACATATTCAACTCGATTCGAGTTAAATTACTCAAACTTATTAAAGACGAAATCATATTCAACTCGATTCGAGTTGAATAACAAATCATACTTTCATATGATAATTTGGAGATGACAATAGGATTGTATCATTATACTCAGTGTGTGTTTGATCAAACGCAGAAAACCAACAAGCTCGACTTGGCGCATTCTTCAAGCGCTACATAACACCTGAGGCAGATGGAGGAGAGATAATGGACGAGGCAACATATGGAGAGTGCTGGGAGTTTCAGGACCCAGAGAATGTGGATTGGTGGAGCCTTATTCTGGTTCCCACCACTGAGAAGCTTGCACTCGACAACAAATACAAGAACTCACCGGCAACTCTTCCAGTATCTCTATACGAGGAGGTCGTGGATATCAACTGTGGTCCCAAGGGATATGTGTGTGTCACTTGCGTCAATGAAGATCCAGGATGTGGGGTGAAGTACCGATTCACGTACATGATGCAGCCGGAGAAGGTCCCCTTCAGCATATACCTACACATTGAGAGCCTCGTCAACACAGATTACGAGAAACTCGTAAAGGACGTAGAGCATCATGCTGAGATCTTTCGGTATAGGACGCCAATCACAGACCAGCACCCTGCCTTCATACTAGCACCACGCCTCAGGAGTTTGCTCACCGCTATAGAGGTATTCCGGTCGAAACTGGAAATCACCAGGAAAACTATGCAGCCACTTCGTCTCAGCAGGGAGTTCAGTAGCCAGGGTGGAAGTCAAGAATCGCTTCTGTATGAGACCCCTGAGACAGGGACTAGTGGAAACAGGAAACGGAAGCCCTCGGCATCGCAGACCTGAAGGCAGCCAGCTACCCCAAGAAACTTGAGGGCTGTTCAGACCCGGAAGTCCCTTCTAGCTGACGAAGGGGAGCCATCACAGCAAGAGAATGCCAGCATGGAATCTTCTTTGACCGATATCCCCGAAGATTTCAACAAGAAGAAGACCGACTACCAAACCTCCATGGAGGTGTACGAGAGCTACTGGTCTCAATGCACAGATTCGTATATCTTCGGTATCGACAAGTCGTTCGAGATATCCATTGACCAGCTGCAGACTCCACCGGCAGAGATGAACGTCCGGGGCATGGAGGAGAGATTGGTAGAGAGAATAATGCACTTTTTCGTCGAAATACCGGACAAGGATAAGAAACCTACTCTCTGCGCGATTCCCATTGGATTGGACGAGAAACCAACAAGTTGGGATCAGATAGCAAATGGTCAATTCTATATGATCAATGGCCAGCACAGCGTAGAAGCATCCAAGCGCATGCGAACCAGGCCAGAAATTAATTCGAAGGGACGTGTCTACTATGTGAGCGGTGAGCGGAGAGCGGAGAGCAGAGAGCAGAAAAAAAGCGAGCCAAGAGCAGAAATTTGGGAACATACTTTATAAATAGATTTTAACTAATTTTAGAAGAATCTTTCAAAATATTCGAATATTATATGAAATATTCCCTGATTAATAGAATATTCGAATATTCTTATTTTTAATAAAATAATATTGACCTATGACCGTGGGCTGAAACGAGGTAAAATGGCATTTGATTTACACTTTTCTTTCAACCGCATGATTTTTTTATTTCAAGGTTTATTGCATATTCTATCAATTTTCGGTTTAGGGTGTCCTCAAAGCTGTGAGTGAACACATACACTTGTTTGGAAGTTGATGCAGTAAATACAAAACTTTAACATGTGACAAAGAATTTTGATATAATAATAGATAGAAGAAACTTTATATTGCTGAAATCGTCAGATAAGCCTGGAACATAAATGGTAGGTCATTGGACTCCATTGAATGTACTATGGGATACTTCTATAGTGACTCTTACTTTTCAGCGAAAGGGTGGGTCAAGATCCCACTTTCAAGGACCAGTTTGACTTCGTTGAAGCTGAACGTTGGCGCGTGGATGAACATGTCAACCCAGGGATCGAGATGGCAGACCTTCAAGAAGATGAAGTACACATGCTTGCAATATGAGAATTGGCGATTCCCACGGAACTTTGTCATTGTCTTCTTGAATGCAGGGCAGCTGCAGCCTGGTAGGGAGCTAATTGTGATCTGATACTGCTTCACATCTGGTGGCGTTCCCGAGTCTAGAGCGATGATGCAGCCATGGCCAGGGTGAGGAATCATTGTCACAGCATGGAGTCGAGCTTTGAGGGACTCTGAAGAGCCCAAAGCCAGCCTCTGCTGCGGATTTGGACGACTAGCAGTTCGCTTGACGATCTTCCCTTCTCTTTTTCCAGGATACCTATCCGCGTCTGTAGGTACGGGCACGGTGTCCAGATTTGCAGGAGGCTTTGATGTGGAAAACAGCCTTCTTGGAGAGACAGGCACTTTCTGCAGTAGTTGGAACCCAGCGGCTTCGAGGGCAAGGATCTTACTTTGCTTGAGGTTTGTTCCAAGCTTCACTGGCCAGACATCAGGAATGCTGGGCCTCTCTTGCCGCTTAGAGTACGGAACTACCCATTTCCGTCTTCTACCTTTGACACACCTTTCGATATCGTCCGAGCAGAAGAAAAATTCTGAAGACTCTTGTACGTTCTTTCTAGTGTTGTGCCATAGACCGGTGTACATAGGGGCGGGGGTGGGTTTCGCACCCCTCACAATTCTCTCTAGACACTTCTTCTTTGTAACAGCTCTTTGGGCCCAACAACACTTAGCTGAAGTCTTTCGCAACCGAGCAATGTGCCACTCCTTCACGTCAACTCTGGTCTCCTCAACACTAGACACGTGACGAACCCGTCCTTGGCTACGGGGAGAAGGAACTGCGTCGTTGGCTTGTGGTGAAGAAGGTGCAACTTCGAGGACGTTGGATTCATCCTCCTCAGAAATTACTGAGATGTAAGCGGTGCGTACTTTGGTTTTCCTGCCATAGCCACGAGGATGCGAGAAGTTTACCTTATTGGGTCTGTGTGTCTCATCATCAGCTCCAAGTGGCAAGTCCACCTTGCGCTTCATGGAGCCAAACACTTCCTCTCCAGCCATGTGAGGATCACGTGTACAGAACTCGTCCGCCCCAGGCATGTCGAGCATGGGGTCCTTGAGGATCTTAGGGTCACCTGTTTTCTGAGCCCTACGCTCAGCCATGCAAAGCTTCAGCTCTTGTTTGCTTGGTCCAGTCCCCCCTACATCGCCCTTCAAATACTGGTAGTAATTGACGACTTGCAGAAAAGTCCGGATGTAGTCATCCACTGTAGCAACATAAAGATCACCTCCGTTGTACCCGGACGCTTGAAGCCACTTGTTGTGGACAGTCTCTGCAAGATTGCACGACGGCATCTCTGCAAGTTCGTCCTCTGAGAACATCTGAAGAAGTCATGTGAAGAGAAATTAGCCAAAATTGGTGGTCGGGTCCGACTCATGAGTAGACTGTAAGGGCATAGAGCTGAAGAAGTCATGTAAAGAGAAGTTAGCCAAAAGTGGTGGTCGGATCCGACGCATGAGTAGACTGTAAGGGCATGGAGCTGAAGAAGTCATGTGAAGAGAAGTTAGCCAAAAGTGGTGGTCGGATCCGACGCATGAGTAGACTGTAAGGGCATGGAGCTGAAGAAGTCATGTGAAGAGAAGTTAGCCAAAAATGGTGGTCGGATCCGACGCATGATTCTACTATAAGGGCATGGAGCATGCAACAAAGGACGTGTGTACTCACCCCGACCATAAATCCTCCCCATTGGCGATAACGGAAGTGCCAAAATGCCAGCCACAACTCAAGTTTGCTCAAGGCAGACTCGGTCACAGCCCCGGCGGATACCCATCATGCTTTAAGTCCTTGATACAATCTCTCAGCCTCGGCCATTGTTTGAGCCTTCCTGTATTGATGACACAACTGCTTGTGTTGGTCCCACAGATCTTCAGCGATGTATTTCTCAGTATGCTTCACCATGGACTGGGTCCAGTGAAATTGACAAGTCCTCTCACCGTCGTCCATACGTTCCTCCTTGTTGCCGGACCCATAGACAACCCGGACGGCGTTCCAGTTGGCCTGGGCACTGTCTGCCATGAAGCCCTTGAAGTTAGGCATGTCAATACCATGTCGCTTCATCACGGCGTTGAGATTCTTCCAGAAGACCATTTGGGCTTCAATGTCCTCCGACTGCATGTCGCAGCAAGCAATAGTCATGACACGGCAATAAGTGGAGTCATAGACATGGCAAGCCATCGTTGTCTACTGCTTGACTCGTTTTACATGATCAAACATCAACCAGGCATTCTCAAGATCACCATTGGGTTGCATCCGCTTCACTAGGTCCACGCCACTACCGGGGCCCACTTCAGACATCTTGAAGACGTACACCTTGTCCAGCTCAGAACCTTGGCCAGGGAACATGTTCATTTGAACAAACGCCCAGTTGCTAAGGCCTCGCAACCTAGTGATGCTGTCCATGACACCGTACCTCCTCAAGTACCTGAAGGTGACAACCTTATTTTGAATATTTGGTGAAGCCATGTCTTTGCATCGATCCAGCACCGGAACTAGTTCCTCAAAACTCAACGTCTAGGGCGGATCGTCCTTGGACCTCAACAAGTAGCCTCCGATGAGAGTCTTGCTTGCCTCTAATACCAATGCACTCTTTGTCGCTTGCGGAGTCTTCTCAACCTGATCTCCAATTAGACTACTGATTTCGATTTGGGTGTCCCTATAGTCACCAACTTTAACAGGATGCTCGTGATATCCAAGGTGGATGCAAACACGAGTTCTGTTACGCTTGCCGGACACATAGTAGATCTTTGCTCCACAAATGGCAAGACATGAGGGCGGTTCCTTACACACCTTGCACACCACGGTCGAACTTCTAGGAGGACCCTGGCCCACAACAAACGCTTGCAATGTGAATCCATCAAACTCAGTCTCGTTCACTTCATAGATGCGATGTTCACGTCTAAGGTAGTCGCACTCCTTGTTCTCACATCGCAGGTGTCCTACACAGCTGGAGGATCGAAATGAGAGACCCATGTCATTAGTAATGTTGGTTGTGATGGTCTTGGTCCATACATGGCCATCGTAGCGCTTATCCATTCCTTGCATAGACTTTGCCTGCGAACGAGAGGCGGATGCTTCAGCAGGAGGCAACTCAAACATGACGTCACCGTTGAACGTTGAGGGCAAATACGTGACTCTCTCATGTCTAATGGAACTATAATCGATCTTCTTTAGGACGTTCTTCTTCCCTGGCATGAGGGGAAGTTTTTTCAGACATGTAACGACACTATCGCACTCATTAGAACCCGGTGGTTGGGAAGAACGAGAATCTGGAAACACTACTACGGGGGACTTCGACTGTACGGGAGGGTTAGACGAGGAGAGACAAAACGAGTGGTTTTTGGAGGACTACTGTCTTCATTTGATGAGAGGGTAATGATGGGATTGATAGTTCCCGTCTCGACCTCAATATTTTCAAGATGAGGAGTCTCTAACCCAGGCTTGACCTTGACCGTTACATTGGAAGGAAGGGGGTTCTGAACGGTGCAAGTTGAGGAACGACGAGGGGTTAGGATTTCTGTAGATGCAGCCATTTGGGAATCCGTCAATCCATAGACTCTATACCTTCCTGGACCGAGCCTCCAACTTCTACAATTACTCTCGTCAGAAATTGATAACTGACCAACTGTGTGACTCAGCTTAGACGTGAGGTCATCAAAAATCTCTTCCTCAACACTAATATTGTCTTCCTGGAAATTAAACCGAAGACTCAAACGCTGACACGACACTGAAGCATATCCTTCCTGGTCTACAAGAAATGTGAGTGGGAGACCCAAGCCATAAGCTCGGAGCACGACCATATCTGGCGCACCAAGTAGGGCTGGAAGAGGCATGATGAGAGTAGAGAGCGCGCAACTAGACAAGGCTGATGGTGATTTGATAGTAGTGAGGTGACAATGGGTGAAGGGATCCTTCTATTGGATCCAAGTTCTGACGAATGGAAGCATTGTCAACGAGGAATTGGCGGCATTCCAAAATTATTGGAGCAGCCGTAAAATTAATGGGCAACGGTCACTGTTGAACTGGCATGGCAGAAGTAGATAGATCTTAGCCGAAATGTGAATGACGAGATTAACAATAGCCCAAGATTAGAACTTAATAATTACATGGCGCCAAGTTGTGCGACCATTGACGGATTGTGACTGGCATGCATAAGAAGATGGGAAGAAAACGGAAGTAGATAGATCTCAGCCGAAATGTGAATGACGAGATTAACAATAGCCCAAGATTAGAACTTAATAATTACATGGCGCCAAGTTGTGCGACCATTGAAGGATTGTGACTGGCATGCATAAGAAGATGGGAAGAAATCGGAATTCTCAAAATGTGAGTGCAACTGGTAGCTAGTGAAAGAGGGAGCTTCTCAGATGCATAACGTCTCACCATGTGAAGGTGCGACACCTTCAATTGCTAAGACGAGGAAAAGGGGAAAGCTCCTATTCTCTAGTGCAAAGCAGCTGAAGCGGTCTAGGATGAGAAATGCAGAGAGTAGGAATAGACGTTATGCTAACTTGAGGGGCACCATCAAGACATTAACATCCGAAATTCGCCAAACTTCCAGTGGAGACCGTGCATCGCCCTTCAGTAGAGCACGAAGACAACATACCATCCCTGTCCAATTGTCAAACAAAGGTGCAGCTCTCGGTGGACTTTGGTGTTCCTCATGACAGTCGGGTACACTCATTCACCACCCTATTACTTGTATCCATCACTTATTTTCTTTAGGACATCAAAACTTCCGATTGGAATTTTCTCGATTTTGTAGTGTTTGAGTCCGCGGGCAAGGGGCACCGTCAGCGGCAATGGGGCAGTGTCCAAAACTTTCAAAGGCCTCGGGGCAGCGTTTAGGGCAAGGGGCAGCGTTTAGGGCAAGGTATGCGGGCAAGGGGCAGCGTCGTCGGGAGGCAAAAAAAAGAGCGGCTGCCCTGAACCCTAAACGAGCAGGCAGCCTCCAGGCGCCCTCATCTTCATCTTCCTAGTCTGTGTCCAGGCCCTTGCACCCGCACCCCAGAGCTCGCGGGCGCCGGAGCTCGTGGCCGCCGGCTGCTCCAACCTCGTGCGCTCCCCTTCCCTTTTCCAGCAGGTACGTGTTCATTGAGTTTGTGGTACTTGTCCATTAATTGTTACTCACGTCACTCGCATGCTCCGACCTCTCCTCACACGGTTGCCTTCCTTTTGCTTGCTAAGTGCTCGCATTCTCAACTCCTTTTGCTTGCCAGGTGCTGATCTTCCCATTTGCATGCTCGTACGCTCTAGTGCTCCTATTCTCATTTGTTTGGTCGTCCTCTAAGGTGCTCGTAATTTCCATTGTATGCTTGTGTGCTTGTAATGCTTGTGTGCTTGATGTGCTTGAAATGCATGTGTGCTTGACGTGGTGCAGGAATCAGACGCCCAGGTGCTGCCACCATCTGTGAGCTCTCCATCGAATATCACCAACCCTGGTCTGCATTTCCCTCGGTCTCCCTTGATCTTCATCAACCCTAGCTGTCAGGTTAGGTTTAATTTTGTGCTCCCCTCTGACATTGAATGAGTTGTGGGCATTCTATATACAGACCTTGCAAGGTGATCTAGTTTGCGTGATCCAGTGTGTTTGAATTGTGATCCAGTGTGATCCAGTGTGCTTGAATTGTGATCCAAGGTGATCCAGTGTGCTTGAATTGTGCGTGATCCAGTGTGCTTGGCAGTACTGTGCTTGAGAGAGTTGCAAGTGAAAGATTAAGTCCCATGAATCACAAGAACTCAAGAAGCTCGATAGACGTCATAGTGATAGCAAGTCCGCATGTGCTAATGATTTCAAGTGTCTTTGGCGTGTTCTAAAACGTGGTGGGATTGGGTCAAAATTCAATCCAGTTTGTTGAGATGAGGAGTGCCAATGCTGCCAGGGTGAACGAGACTAGAGGACTCACATTGAGCACCACAGTTGGAGAGTCCCAAAGTCGAGGGACCAGTGTCCAAGACGCGATGGAAGTTGACGTAGTGCAAGCAACGCCCAATGTTGGTGGAGACGCAACGTGTGTGAGCGAGAGCCGCCAGCTCGTTATAGGCAGCGAGTCGAGTGATAGTGGGGACTCCGAGTCAAATGAAGGAACTGACTGCTGTGGAGACGGTGATGGAGCGAGTGGTGGAGCTGGTGATGGAGGCAGTTCTGTAGTTCCCATTGGAGGTGGCTCTTCAGCTTTTGATGCTCACGACCTTACAGCACGTGACGAGAGTGGCACAACTTCGAATGCTGTGGCGGCAATGACGAGTGGTGCGGGTACAAGGGAAGGCGTCACGGAGAGTTCAAGTTCGCGTCTCGAGAATCGAAGTGGTGAAGTTGGCAAAGGTTTAGAGTCACTGCCCCCCTTGGAGCGAGCGCGCAGACAAGTCATCGGCTTGACCAAGGCAGGAGACAACGTTCATGCCGGACTAATTCATGGAAACTTGAACGAGCTTATAGAGAAAATGAGAAAAAAACCCTTCTCTAAGGCCGTCCTCAAAATTCCACTCTGTCGAATGATTCACATGCCAATGGTAAGACCCTCGCTTCGTTGTGATGTAGTGAAGCTGATGGGAGCATTTCGCTACGGGTACAAGTCCAATTCGGCTGCCATGTACGTGTCTTTGACCAACGATGAGGGTGAGAATAGGCTGGTAAGTCAAGAAGCCATGGACCAGTGGAACCCATGCTGGCTCGTAGAGAACGAAGCATTTGAACAGAGGCTAAAATCTGATCCTGACCTCGAGTGCTTAAGTGGCTCAATGTTCTTTGTGTACGATGGGAACCATAGACTTTTGGCGTGGAAAGAAGTGATCGAGACTCTTCATGCCGATGATCAGCAATGGTATTCAAAGAATGGAAATCCTGAGTGCGTTGTACTCGATACTGCTGGAGGCCGTGGAGATATTCTGAGTGCCATGCACAACATAAACTCGTAAGCCACGAAACTCCATGGATGATTACAATGAGGTGCTTGAATAATGTTGAATTTGTTGACTATTGGAACTTGGATTGAGGTCACTTGAAATGGCAAATGTGCAGTTCTAACGAAACCGCTCATGTGAAGACTAGTTTGGTACACATTCTTCACCGAATTCAGAAGTATGGATCATATGACTTAGAGTACTATAAGCCGATGCTTACAACAGAGCAATTCAAGTTGTGCCAATCGAAATCAATGAAGACTTGGTATCCACTTACAAGAGATTTAATGGTGAACTTTATCTTCAGTGTAAGTCAAAATCCAATATATCTTTTTTGTCTTTGCATTTCTAGCTTGATGTACTGCATGCATGGGTTGAGTTTTGACTATTGGCATGATTCTACACTATGAAATTGTCCACGTTGCTAACGAGACTGGGCAGATGTACTGGGAAGAAGCGGAGGAGAGCATTCAAAGCGACGTAGGGCTCCAAGAATATGTTGACAAGGCCATATCCAAAAAGAAAGAGGAGCTCTTCACTGTGTTCAACAAAGCGCAAGCAATTGCTAATCCAGCCTATGGAGTTGGCTTCCTAGAGCAGGTGAGTGTGGAAAATCTTTGCAATAAATTTGTTGATGTGTGTGCTACACCATGCTTGGGACAGTGAGGAACAAGGAGTCGGGTCCGATGTTTGATCGGGGATGAGGGTTTTGAGCTTGTTGTGGTGCGAGCGGGGGGTAGTGCACAATGGGAAAGGTAGTGTGAATCAGTGGTCGGGTCCGACTGGCCATTGAGTGTGGGCAGCCGTGCGTACTCACTCGCATGTGTCGTGAGAGTGTGAAAGTCAAACGAGTATTGCAAGTGTTCGAATTTTGCTGTGGTGCGAGTGTGGGAGTATTGCTTGAATGCGAGTGAGGGCAGTCATGCGTGTGGGCAGAGTGTGCGATCATGTGGTTGGAGTGTGCGAGCGTATGTGCAAGTAACGCGTGAGTAAGGCGTGTAACGCGTGTGGGCGAGTAACGCGTATCGTGCAATGAGTGTGGGAGTCACGCGTGGAGTACGACTTGAACGTGTGTGTAAGAGTATTGCACCGTGCTTGTAGAGGTGAACAAACAGGGGTCGGGTCCGATGCTTGTGCTGTGGCGCGAGTCTAGTTACTGAATGGACAGTCATGCGTGTGGTGGGAGTTATGCTGTCGTGGAACTAATGTTGAGTGTGGGCAGTTACGAGAGTGCTGCGTCCTTGTTTTGGGGGCAGTGACGAACTGGGGGTCGGGTCCGATGCTTGGATTGAGCTCACTAGTATTTATGTGCATGACAAATTTGCATTTGGGCCGAATTGCGTTTGAGACGAATTTGAATGTGGGAATTCATGCGTGTGGCACGAGTGAGGGAGTCTTGCAACGTGTGTGCTGCGAGTGACATGGTGTGAGTATCGTGCAGTATGCCAAAACAGTGGTGGGAATCATCGTGCTTGGGGCGGTGACGAACTAGGGGTCGGGCCCGATGCTTGAATTGAGACCACGACTTCTGATGTGTTTGACAAGAATTTGAGTGAGGCAGTCAAGAATTGGAGTGAGGCAGTCAGGCGTGGGTGCGACTGTGGTGCTTGAGAATGTGGAGTGACGTCAGTCAGGCGTTGAGTGTGGGCAGTCAAGAATTGGAGTGAGGCAGTCAGGCGTGGGTGCGACTGTGGTGCGTGTGTGCAGGCGTGGGTGCGACTGTCGTGCTTGGGGCAGTGACGATTGAGGGGTCGGGTCTGATGCTTGAATTCAGCAGTAACAAATCTTGGTGCGATTGTAAGTTTACGTAGTGTTCCTGTAGTGCGAGGGGCAGTCATGCGTGTGGTGCGAAACAGGGTACATCAACCTGGATTGTGAAGAATTGAGTGGTCGGGTCCGACCCAAGAATTCACTCTGGACCTGAAGTATAGGAGGAGTGAGCAACGCAACCATATGGTGCGTCAAAAGTTGGTGGTCGGGTCCGACATTTGATCAATTGTCTAGACAGATTGTGGGTTTAGGTTGAAAATAGAGTGGGGCTGTCAAATAATCTTGAACTTAGTAATTTATGGTGCATGTTACTCAGCAAGATGAGACTCAAAATTGAGTAGTTGGGTCCGACTGATAGTTATATGAATCAAAATTGTGGGTGCGAGCCAGTTTCCCAAGTTGTGGGTGCAAGAGTTTTGAGTGGTCGGGTCCGACACCTGTTTGCCTGTGGTGCGAGTGGTGCGAGTATGAAGCAATGAGAGTAACGAGTAATGCGAGTAACGAGAAACGCGAATAGCAAATAACGCGAGTAATGGATGTGTGAAGGTGGTTCGAGCAATGCGAGTATCACGAGTAACGCAATGCGAGGGGCAGTGCAGAATCAGTGGTCGGGTCCGACTGGTGCTTGAGTAATGCATTTGTGCGTGTGGTTCGAGTAGCGCGAGTGACGCTAGTAACGCGAGTAACGCAATGCGAAGGGCAGCGTAGACTCAGTGGTCGGGTCCGACTGGTGCTTGAGAATGCCTGTGGTTGAGAATGCTAGCGCGTGGCTCGAGTAGTGAGAGTGAGGCGAGTATCGCGAATAACGCGAGTATCGCAATGAGAGGGGCAGCGTAGACTCAGTGGTCAGGTCCGACTGGTACTTGAGAATGCCTGTGGTTGAGAATGCCAGCGCGTGGCTCGAGTAGTGAGAGTGAGGCGAGTATCGCGAATAACGCGAGTATCGCAATGAGAGGGGCAGCGTAGACTCAGTGGTCGGGTCCAACTGGTGCTTGAGAATGCCTGTGGTTGAGAATGCCAGCGCGTGGCTCGAGTAGTGAGAGTGAGGCGAGTATCGCGAATAACGCGAGTATCGCAATGAGAGGGGCAGCGTAGACTCAGTGGTCGGGTCCGACTGGTGCTTGAGTGTTGCATGTGTGCGAGTGGTCCAAGTACCACGAGTAACGCGAGTAGCCTCTCTGCGTATGGTTCGAGTAACGGGAGTGTGAGTAACGCGTGTGTGTGACTGACTCGCGTAACGCGTGTGTGCGGGTAATGCGTATTGCGTTACGAGTGAACGAGTAATGAGTGAGTGAGTTTCAGTGTGGTGCGAGTGTGGGAAATCGCTGTGGTGTGACTGTGGTGCGAGTGTGCGAGTGTGAGAGTTTTAGTGTGGTGCGAGTGTGAGAGTTAGACGAGGGTGAGTGTGGGCAGTCAAGTTGTGGTGCGTGTGGTGTGAGTGACGCGTGGTCTGATCAATGGTCGGGTCCGACTGGTGCTTGAGTGTGGGCAGTCATGCGATCACTACGCGAATGTGGAAGTCATGCTGTGGTGCGAGTGTGGGAGTTTGTACGTGGTGTGAGTCTGGGAGTGGTACGTGTAGTGCGAGTATGGGAGTTATGATATGGTGCGAGTATGGGAATAACGCAATATAGCGCGAGTTTTGGATGTGTGCATGTGGTTAGAATAACGTGAATATTGCGAGTATCGCAATGCGAGGGGCAGCGTAGATCCAGTGGTCGGGTCCGAATGGTGCTTGAGTATTCCATGTGTGCGTGTGGTTCGAGTACCACGAGTAACGCAAGTATCCTGTGTGCTTATGGTTCGAGTAACGCGAGTGTGAATGACGCGTGTGTGCGAGTAATGAGTGTGTGAGATTCAGTGTGGTGCGAGTGTGGGAAATCGCTGTGGTGTGACTGTGGTGCGAGTGTGGTGTGACTGCAGTCATGCGTGTAGCGCGAGTGTGAGACTCGGGCGTGGGTGAGTGTGGGCAGTCATGCTGTGGTGCGTGTGGTGTGAGTGACGCGAGTCGTGTGTGTGAGTAACGAGTGGCGCGTGTGTGTGAGTAACGAGTGGCGCGTGTGTGTGAGTAACGAGTGGCGCGTGTGTGTGAGTAACGAGTGGCGCGTGTGTGAGAGTAACGCGAGCAGTCATGCTGTGGTGCGTGTGGTGTGAGTGACGCGAGTCGTGTGAGTGAGTAACGAGTGGCGCGTGTGTGTGAGTAACGAGTGGCGCGTGTGTGTGAGTAACGAGTGGCGCGTGTGTGAGAGTAACGCGAGCAGTCATGCTGTGGGTGCGAGTAACGCGGGTAACGCGTGTTGTGAGAAGCGCGAGTAACGCATGTGGTTTGATTGGTAACGCGAGTCGTGTGCTGTGAGTATCGCGAGTAACGCGTGGTGTGAGTAACGTGAGTAGCGCGAGTAACGCGAGTCGTGTGGTGTGAGTAACGCGAGTAATGTGAGTAGCGCGAGTAACGCGAGTAACGCGAGTCGTGTGCTGTGACGTCAATAACGCGAGTAATACGTGGTGTGAGTTACGCGTGGTGTGAGTTACGCGTGGTGTGAGTAATGCGAGCAACGCCTATGTGTGAGTAACGCGAGGAATGCGTGGATATTAGAGTGCTTGGGGCATTAATGAAGCGATGGTTGGGTCCAATGCTTGATCTGGTTGCTTGGACCACAGGGTGCTGGCCATGCGTGTGGTAGAAGTCATTTTGTGAGGGAGTCATGCTGTGGTGGAATTCATAATTGTAGTGCGAGTGTAGGGGTCATGCTTTGACGAAAGGGAGAAGGATGAATACATGAGTCACGCTGTGGTGCGAGTGTGGGCAGTCATGCTATGGATGTGAGGAATGCGAGTAACGCGTGGTGTGAGTAACGCGAGTCATGCGTGTGTGTGAGTAACTCGAGTGAAGTGTGTGTGTGGTTCGAGTAAAGCGTGTGTGTGAGTAACGCGAGCAACGCGTGTGTGCAAGCAACGCATAACGAGTAACGAGTGTGTGAGTCCTGCGTGAGTGCGAGTGTGGGAGTCCTGCGTTAGTGCGAGTGTGGGCAGTCACTAGTTTGTGTTTAAGTAGAGTACTAGTAATGCGAACGGCAGTACCATGACCACAGTTGAAGACGTGAGTAACGCGAGTAACGCGAGGGGCCATGACCACAGTTGAAGATGTGCGATGCGAGTAACGCGAGTAATGCGGGTGCGAGTCATAGGGCTGACCAACAAGTGTGGGAGTCACGCGAGTGTGGGACTCAAGCTGTTGTGCGAGTGTGGGAGTCATGCTGTGTGTGGTACGACTGAGTCAATCTAACGCGTGTGTGTGAGTCAATGTAACGCGAGTTACGCGTGTGTTTGCAACGCAAGTGCCAGCGAGCACGGGCAGCGCCAGCGGGCATGGGCATGGTCTTCACACTTACTATTGTGTAGGGTTTGGTATTTGTGCAACAATCCTAAGATCTTGAGGACTTGGGAACTACATCCGACATTTGACATACATTTCATGGACAACTAATGCATGAGAAACTCCCATGCTTTTAGTCTATCTAAATCAGGAATCTATGATGATGAAATCCATAGACAATTCTGTTTCAAACTTTATTTGCGGATATTGGAAGCATTCTATGGATGGATGGTCGGGTCCACTACTTGGTGATTTAGAAGTTTGGTGTTATTGAAGCTTGAGTATATTCCCCTTGTACATGCAGATTGTTGAGCATTATAGTGCACATGTTGCTGCAAAAGTCGAGATGACTTTGGAGAAATTACAGATGGTGGCAACAGCTGCAGTGGAGCCGAAGTATAAGGTCCGGTGGCTAAAATGGTGGAATAGTCCATCATTTGTTCGATCGGACCTAAGGTTTCCAAAGCCTCCTGCGGGTGAGGACACTCTAAAGAAGTGGATGGACCGTGTTGCATTTTGGGCAGGAATAGAGGAGACTGCCAATCAAGAGCTAGTTGCTTACCTAGCTCTAGTTGGTGGTGTTGATGCTTCTAAGGTTGTTGATGGCCTCGAGGACTACCTTGAGAACTGGCGGATTTGTCTTTGGGACAAGGCGTATAACACCCATTTCGTGGGTCTTGATGCGTATACAAAATCCATGAGGTTTGACAAAGTTAAGGAGAGTGACCTCGTTGTGAAGCGGCTTTGCCTAAGGTTATTTCTCCACCCGTGCACAAAAACTTCTAATGGCAGTAGTGCAAGAATTTGAGCATCACAAGATTGAGCGATGTGAGCAAAGCAAATATCATCAGTGCTGGGAGCAATGGGATGCAAATGGTGTGAGGAATGGGAGTGATGTGAGTGATGGCAATATCATCAGAGCGGCAATGTCATCAGAAATGGAAGAATCATCAAAAATGGGCAGTATCATCAGTATCGCAAGTATCATCAGAAATGGGAGTAATGAGAGTGACATGAGTGTTGACTGTAGTGCTACAATTTGAGTCACATCTTCGAGTGTTGCAAGTGTTGCATTATGGTGAGAGAGACTATTATGGGCACTAAGGGCAATATCGCTAGTAATGCTAGAATCTGAGTATTGCATGAAGCAATCTTTGGTCATTGTGTAGGTACATGAAGCAAGTGCTCCTTAAAGCAGGGGCAATTCGGAAGTTACCACCTTGTGTACAGGGATGGTGTGATTCTTTCTCACCGACCTACATCTTCTCAAAGACGCAGAAGAGGAACTTCAGTAGAGACCACCTCATGGAATGCTGCTGGTACATCGAATGCCCCAAGAGTTTTGTACCTGACTCGGAGGCTGAGCTCAAGAAATCGTTGACTGCTACGGTTGACCTTTCTGATGAGGACGAAGATGAGGATGAGGATACTGATGCTGATGCTGATGAGACTGCTGCCGAGGATACACAGAAGTCGACCGGCAAGAAGAAGCAAGCTCCGAAGACATCAACAGCGACAACATCAAAGAAGAAGGCGCCAACAAAGGGTGAGAGCACTGTCACCGAGGTTGCATCGAAGAAAGTCACTACCAAGGGCAAGGCTGCATCCACTGTTACTTCTAAGACCTCTGGTAAGTCTGCTCCAGTAAACGACACGGTGATGACTGATGCCCACAGTGAGCCCCTTCCACTCACTCAGAGTCGTGTAAAACAACCTAGTCATCCGACCCTTTCACAGCCTGCACCCATTGAGCGTAGTTCGCAAGCCCTTGTCATCAACACCTCCATTCTTGAGCAGCAACGACATTTTCGTGAGGTTCAAAAGTTTGCTCTATCATGCTCTCCTTCTCGTTCTTGTAGCTTTCGTGGAGTGCCTTCTATGCGTGGAGCTGCAGACTTGGTGATTGCAGACTTACCAGAGGGTCTACCGGTGCCAAATGTATCGGTGCCATCATCCGTGGTGCCCACTTGGAATGTGAAGTCTGAGGACTATTTGCAAGAGTTGTTCGGTTTGCCGATGAGATTCTACATGATAGTGGCGCACTGCTGCTTTTCTTTCCTTTTGACAATGGCGAGTTCCTTGAGGATATTGAGACGTTTTTTGACTCTTTTGGATTTGCAATCTACAAGGAATGGATGGGGGTTAACTATTTGCCCATGAGTTCAGCAAGGGTTCCCAATTCCACAACCAACAGATTTAATATCCTTCTCCTCAAGCGGGTGTCTCGGCCCAAGGACTCTGTGTCTTGGAGTTCAACCTTTTCCATTCGTGATGTGCCAGAGTTGGTTGCCCATGGTGTAGACGTTGGCCTCAACGACACGTTGATTAATCACTGCACCAACCCTCTGATGGATGGTGCTCGTCCATGGCGAGGCCCAAGGGAGAAGGATGAATACTTTTTTTCTTGCCTTGTTATGGCTTTGACCACCGTTGGGGACATTGTCATTGATGTAGCAGTTGGCACTGGTATGAAATATTCTTCTTTGCTTTCCTTGCAAACTATTTGCCTTTGCTTTTTTTGATGCTAATGTGTACTTATCCGTTTATGGCGTGGTTCTTTTTAGGGAATTCCATCACTGCTTGCAAGAATACTGGTAGGCACGTTCTGGGCATGGAGAGTGACAAGAAGCTGTTTGAGGCTGTTCTAAAGCCCATGATTTCTCTTGCAAAGGCTCCACCAATTCCTCCTGCTCCTGTACTATCTGCAAAGAAGCCAAAGAAGGCTGCTGCAGTGAAGCGCCGTCGTGTGGAGGACCCTGAGTAAGTAAGTGCAGCTTACTCTTTCTATTCATTTGTAACTTTTATTGTATTTTGATCTTTATGATTTCACTTGTGTCTGAACTTTTCCTTCTGTTACTGCATTCTAGACTCTATCCAAGCCCGGCTAAGAGTTGGAGACTTCCTTCATATGCGGAAGATGTTGCACAGTTGCAAGCGTTGCAAGTATCTCCACCTCTTCTGTTAGATCCTCCCCCGAAGTATGACTCTCGTGTTTTAAAATATTTAGATGTTGCTGCAGAAGTTGATTTTGATCTAAGTGTGTCTCAAACTCAACCCAGTGCTAGTGAATTTGAGGAAGGCTCAATGTCGCAATGCACCAACATGGTTAATAATGGTTTGATTTATGTGGATGATGAGGCGATTAGTGAGTAGACCTCAATGATATTGTATTTCCCTACGAGTATATTATATCTCTATTTTGCATAGCCATTGTAATGGCTAGTTTTATGTTTATCAGTTGTACTTTATACTCTTGGTTATATTCTTTGAGCTCATTGTTTTAGCTTACTAGCTTACTTATATGGTGTTTGGTGTTGTTTGGGCAATGAGTGTATTGGCAATTAGTGTAATAGTGTATCGTATGTATGTTTGGTGTAATCCTGTAATATGTGTATACTCTTTAGTGGAGTAATATTGTTTCAATTATGAGATTGTAAAAGATTGTATAAAAAATTGAACAAATTATCAGGTAGTAATCTAATATGAGAGAATGTTAGAATTCAAAATGAGATCTTCATACGAACCTAAACATCCATCACAAGTACATTAACATCATCACTTCATTCCCTTTTAGACTAAATATTGTGAATTCATTAAATCCTAATTCACTCCTAAACATTCACTCCTAGACGTCAATTCATTCACTCCTAATTCAACCCTGGCTAGACAAAATATCTTATGTAACAAACTTACATGAGTGATCCAAGTCCGTGGATGAATGTCCCAAAATTCTATATCTCACTGTTAAATTCTCCTAAATTCCACGGTTATACATGCCAATTCTCCCAAAAAATATTAATAAAAAAATGAAAAAATCCACGGTTATAGGAACCCTAACCCTGAAAATGACTGCGAAAATGTTTAAAGTCTGCTCTTTAATCTCTGCTCTCTGCTCTCTGCTCTCCGCTCTCTGCTCACATACAACATTTCCCCTCGGCATTCTATAACAGGGTCAATCACTTCCAACAATTCAAGCCCACGTGGGCCACAAACATTATAGGTGCCCGGGCCGTGTGGAAGAGCCTCAACTGCCCCACACCTCCAAAAGAGGCTACAGAAGTAGGAAGGGCCTTACCTGTACGCAGGACGAAGAAGCAAACTGAGACCGCAGAGAAGTACAAGGTATTCATTTAGTTCAACTCGAGTCGAGTTGAATGCTTTCCAGTGAATTCCATCCATGTCTGAACTCAATTCAAGTCGACTTGAGTTGTTTGAATGATCTAAGCTTTCTCGTAATGAATGTCAAAGGAATTCATGGACGCGGTATACATGATATACATGCAGTTTAAGTCGAGTCGAGTTGAATGCTGTCCGCTGAATTTCATCCATGTCTGAACTCAATTCAAGTCGAATCGAGTTGTTTCTATGATCTAAGCTTTCTCGTAATGAATGTCACAGGAATTCATGGACGCGGTGAGGCTCCGCTTTGCAATGATCGACGTCAAGAAGACCCAGAAAGCATTGAGTGGAAAGAAGCCCAGAGAGCAAGATTTGGCCATTCACAATGAGCTCAAGATCATCACCGCGTCCGAGGAAGTCTACAGCCTGTGGAGCGAACTCATTTCTGCGCAATCCCAGAGAGAGCTAATGGATCCAGACACGGGGAAGAAGTTCAAGGAATTGAGCAGCTGGAATCCGGAAAGAGATGGCGTTATAACTCGTGAGTTCTTCAAGTGGTTGGGAAATCTGAACGAAGCGCAACTGAAAAGGCTTGCCGAGCACATGCTCAACAGGCCAGACCCCAAGAGGGAGGAGGCATACCCCAAAGTGACCATGAAGAAGATCACGGGTGTTCACCCGAACTGCTATAGCGCCAAGGACTGGCTGGAGCGATGCAAGAGGAAGCAGATCGTGAAGAGGCAGATACACAGTATGAGACCAGACATGGCTCTCTTCAGCTCCAGCGGCGAGTTCAAAAAGGACAGCTGGAAGCGATTTAAGAGGCAGTACATGATTACTAAAGCCTCACTTAATGTCCTGCTTTCCGCTCCGGGTGACGAGTATTTCACAGCGGCAAAGCTTCCCTGCAACAAGAACAAAACTATTGCTGATCTGTCTCCCTATGCGGCTGAATTCTTCAAGGTGTTCCTCGCAAACAAGGGAAAGTTTCAGATTCCAAGCGGCAAGGCAAACTTCAGGCCTTTTAATTTGGACGAGGATATCTTAGCACCATGGAGTGCAGACGGGTGAAAGCACACTACGGTTGTACGAATTTGTAGTCACGGCATAGTTTTAGGGCATAGTAAGGGTTTAAACCCAAATTCCCCCTAATTACTTCTATTTTATGCCAAAATAATAAATAGGCATAGTCTTACATCTTGCATACATTGAAGATTGTACAAGAAAATTTTATTTGCATGCAAAATATGCATCATTATGAGTACAAAATGTCAAAGTTTGTACCGTCACAGATTCAAGTTTACATGTTTGTACTCATTTTGTCAATCAACTCCTTACATTTGAAAGAGTTTTAGGTAATCTTCTACTCTTTAACTACCATGCCTTACTATTTGATTATACTAAATGTTAGTATATAGTTGAAAAACTTGAGAAATATGGGATTTTTGTAGGGGCCTCAAACATGAGGTTAATGTCAAATTATTTGAATTTTTTTTTGGAATTCAAGTATAAGACTTAATGGTGCAGAGGGGCCAAAAATTTAATTTTGATGGAACTTAAATTTTCACTTCCATTTGGCACATCAAAGAATTTTGCCTAAAAATAAGCTCTAGTCCTTCAAAATCCTCTATAGATTCCTTTTTGTACTGGTGTGTACTTGATTTTGTACTATTTCTATATTTTGTACAATATGGACCAATCATCACCTTCCGTGTGGCATTCGAATCTGAATCCACCTGACGTGTCGAGCAATCTATGGTGTTGTAGGTCGGTGCTGGAATATTGAACGTTGTGCGTTTTGTACAGTTTGTACAATTTGTACTTGGTTTGTACTGCTTGTACAGAACGGCCAGGGAGGCGACCGTAGTGTGCGATGGCCGAGACGCATGGGATGAGACCACATCCTAGAGGATGAAGGTAGCGATCATGGACTTCCGAAATCTTCCGGGAGCGCTTGAACAGGCTGGTTCATCCAGTGACTCGCCTTATTTTTACAACATCCTCTCCGTTCTATCATTGATCGACGATCCCTGTGTGACGGCTATCCCAGTGTGGATGTGGATTTGCGGTGACAAAGAGGCACAGGCGAAAATTCTGGCTCACCTGCATGCATCTCCATACGGTGATAATTACATTGTGAAGTTTGCGGATTATATTCCGGCTAAATATGAGCGGCTAGAAGATCAACCCTCCAGCAGCAAACGTGCACACACTAATGTGCAGATTATCTACATGTTCAAGAAGGGTTTGAAGCTGAGGCTCAAGAATCTGCCAAGTGTGTTCGAGGCTCCATACACTCCGGTATTCAACACACCAGGTGGTCACAATGAATTGGAGTATCGAGTTTACAACACGGAGCTACGAATGGAGTTCTACTTGCAATTATTGGACCTGTTTTGCAGGGAAGGGGACGCAATCCTCACAGTATTTGGTGGGGGCAAACTGTCATGTGCTGCCTGGGTACAAACTGAACTTTCAACTCGAGTCGAGTTAAATATTTCCTGATTCAAAACAAGTCAATCAACTCCAGTCGAGTCAAATATTTCCTGATTCAATACAAGTCATTCAACTCGAGTCGAGTTAAATGCTGCCGGGCTCTTACTGTGTAGTCTCGCTCTATTCAACTCGACTCGAGTTGATCTGTCTATTTACTGATATGGAACTCATGCGAACTTGATTTATTTCTATCAATGTACTACACTCTAATCTAGTGTTGTTGCATAATCCAGATGAATTCGTTGGAGAACTATATCATCGGGCCAAGCAGCGAGACAGATGCCTTCTTGGACTTGTCTGAGAAGGTCTTGAATTTGGACAGGAGGGATTTCGAAGCTGGATACATTGTTGATGAGACAATACATCCAAAGAAAGGTGATAAAGATAGTTCCTCATCCGGCAAGGGGAAGAGGCCACTACAGTCTTACCAAAAGAATCGTGGCACGGACAGCTTCAAGCCCATTGAGCTAGGTGAATCGGAGGAGGAGGATGACGTCGATCCTCCGGCGTCACAGATACCAGTGACGCCCCGTACTGGACACGGATCCAGTTCGCAGCCGAATCCAAGTGGAGACACTCACGGGTCGTCCGATTCTTCTTTGCCTTATCCGTCTCCTGTTTCAAGGCCTGCGAAGAAGAAACGTAAGGAGGATGAAGGTGCTGATCTTGCTACTAAGTTGTTCGCGGGCCTTTCAAAAGGATTGCTCGAGATGGAGGAGCGACAGAACAAGCGTATGATGGATATGCTCGAAAGGGAACGCCTCGAAAGGGAGCGAGTGCGCAAGGAGTATGATGATCGGCTGAACACAATGATGGACAAGATTCCTCAAATCGTAAAGACTAACGTTGAAGCAGCGACTGGGCCGTTACCGTTGCAGATGCTTGATCCGTCGACTGGTCATGCCGGGCCACTACTTATTACCAATCGTCCTGCGAACTCCTCCGACAGTGGAGCTGCCCCGCATCTGAGACCATCAGTCACGGTCGCACCCGTGACTTCAAGTGACTCACCTGTCCCACCATCTACCTCTCCACAGCCGGATCAAGGCGCTCAAGGAGCTGATGATCACCCGAGTCCAACATCAGCTTTGGAACCAAACGAAGACATTCCATGTGACCCGATGGAACTCGAGGCCTCAGATGTGCCACCTGGTCTATCCTCATGATCCTGTTTTTTATTTAACTCGACTCGAGCTGAAATTCTTATTCAGTGCGACAGGGATTTCCAGCATTAGGATATAGGAGTTTTGTTAGTGCATATCTTAGGTAGGACATGACAATATTGTTAAATCAATTATGCTGAACATTCTTGTAAATGCTCCTTTTTTTGTAAATGCTCCTAATTTTTACAAAGGAAAATATAAGGCTACTTCTTACATACTATGTTCTTTCACTTTCGCATCGCGCAGGCTCTCCTACTGGTTTGATTATCCCTTGCAAAAATCCATCCCCTGCTGCCTCCCCGATGCATGTGAGTAGTCCACAGCCTCTGCCTGTAGTCGACCAAATACCAGGACCAGTGTCCACCATCGCGGTAGAACGTGATTACCTAGCATCTACTTGTCCAATTGTGTCAAGTGATTGTATGGGCGACAAAAATGTGTCGGACATCCCTAACGCTCTTCTCCTCGAGGTCCAGATACCGCTCCCATCCACCGTCGTCGTACCCGATCCCACATCGATGACGACTCATTCAGAGAAGCCTGTAAGTCTTTCTGTTCATGACGATCACTTTTGTTTCTTTGGTCGCTGTTGTTGTTGATTCAGGGGATTCCGAATTCTTTCTTGCAATGACTTGGGTCAGTCTTAAAATGTGACATTGCAATCCTTAACTGTCTGCACATTTGTCTTTCCCCTTCTGAACAGGGGGCCAGTCTATCGCAAAGTCCGGTAGGTGCAGGAGTGGAGCCTGTCAATCATTCGATTCTATCTAGGGTGGTGGGCAGGTGGCTCAATGTCATCCTGGATCTGAATGGTATTCTTTGTGTCTGTTTGGAACGTAGACAAATGACCAAGGACCAAGTGTACAATGATATCTCGCAACCACATTCGTCCGTTCTACCCGCGGCGGTTGGTCCCAAGGCTGTCTTCGTTCGTCCGCACTGCTTTGAGTTCCTTCGTGAGTTATCGCTTGTCGCATATGTCTCCGTCTGAAGTTCCATGGCGACTTCAACAACTAAGTTGATTTGCGATTACTTATTCAAGGGTCTACAACCCCCGTTGCATATCCTGGGGCAGGATTCATGCGGTGTTATCAAGTGTCGTGGATCTCGGGGTAAATTGACGAACCTAAAAGTGAAGGGAACCAACAAGGACTTGTTCCTGAAACCATTGGACAAAGTGTTTGAACCCCCGAATTCGAAGTTTAATTGTTCAAACACCATCATCGTGGACGATAGCCGTGAGAAGCACGTTCTTAATGAACTTGAGAATGTTGTTCTGCCCATGTCATGGTCGCAAGATCATGTTTCTGATAGATTCTTGATTGACGAGCTCCTTCCTTGGATCCAACGGTTACATCAATGCCGTGGTCAGGGCTTGCTGTCCTTCCGCAGAGAAGATAACATCGGGCGTCGGATGCTCATTGAGGAACCCGATACACGAGAGTATGATGAACTGATGAGCGCCATAGAGAGCTCGCAGACAGTCTAGTCGTCAATGATGTTTATTGTAGTTCTATTTTGGCTGCTTGCGTGCACTATTAATCATAGCATCATACGTGAGTATTCTCTCTTTTATAATCTTTTTGCATTAGGTTTGGTTTTTGCATATTCATAGCTGCCTACATGTAACTCGAGTCGAGCTGATTTGTCATTAGCACAAAACTCTATTGTTGTTGAGGCCTCCCTCTGAAATCTATTCGTATCCAGGTATTGCGTTCTTGCTCGGATATGGACAATGATATTGATTACCGTTGCGCTGCTTCTGCTGATTCGATTTTGGACTACGGGCAATACGCAATTTCGCAGAGTGGATTGGGACATATCATGTATTCGGCAGCTACGGCGCATTCGACGATGGATTTTTCTATTTTACCAATTGATGATGGTGTTGTGGATAGCCCTCCCATCGGTGGTAAAAGGCCACATTCTGTGAATTCCCCTTCGCCCCTGAAATCACGAACCTTTACATCTTCGCCGCATAACCAGTCAATTGCTGTTAGACCGCCTCAAAGGAAGCTTTACGATGAGTCTGAGATGAAGGAGGATCTCATCGTCATAGAGGTACGCGTGAAGTTCATTACGCATTCATTTGTTGCATCTCTTGCTCTAATAGTTATATGGTGTCAACATAGACTCATACATCTATTACTTGGATGTAGTCTGCAGGTGGAGCAGCTAAGTTGAAAACTAATGTATCTGACTCTCGGACTGTAAATCCTGCACCGTTGCCACGTCCTCGGGCATCTTCAAAACCTAACCGGCAATCTACGAAACCTATCGGGAAATCAACAGTCCCGCCTCCACCTACCCTACCAGGTGTTGATGTGCCTCCTCGTGCACCCTTGCGTACTCGACACCCTTCATTGAATGAGGGTCTTCGACAGACTCAGTTACATGACGGACTTCTGCCCAGAAAGACCTCCGCTCCTGTTCGAGATACGTGGGAGCAACGGATGTTGGCGCAACAAAGGCGTGAGAATGCGCAACAACGATGTTCGAAGTGGACCGGCTATACTCGTGGTCCTCAGATGTTGAAGGCAGTAGCTGAACTTAAGAGTCGGTCGCATTCATGATACCATTTGGCATTGTATTTGCTATTATAGTACAGAGGTAGTATCCTGTAGTGATGTACAGAACCGTAGTTTAGTTGTGTATCTTGTACATAAATGCTGTTTTACTGTAGTTCCTTCTGATAATGTAAAGCAGCAATTCCTCAAGAATTGTCTATTGCTCTATGCATTTTCTATAAATAAACATATATTACATTACATTTCAATGGCCAATACCAAAATTCTCTTGCAAAGTAACTTTTTCACTCCATTTGTATTCTATATTCGAATCAATTTGACGGATATTGTGTCACATCAGAACTCTCATTTTCAGAGTATACTCTCAATTTAATGAATATGATGTTCTACGGGAAGAAAGTTGAAACCGCATTGGTAAATCAGATATAGACAACATCAATACCGGTAAGTACCGACAACCGTCGCAATTCTCGTATTGGCACACCAGTACAAGGGTACCCATGTAATGTATGCGGCTCATTAGAGCACCCGGGACATCGATGCCCACTTTTGCTCGATGATGATGTTAAGAATGCCATAAAAAAGAAACTCCCTCAAAGCTCTGGATCTTCGGTCGTCATCACCGACGTCCATACAGTTGAAGTGGCGCACGTCGGACCTCGCACCCGGAGTCAAACCCACCGTCAGGCCCCAACCAAACGAGACGGCCCCACCAGTACTACCGAAATACCTCACACCAACGACACTTTCAATTGGCAGGCGGAAGAGAAACTACGGTAAGAAATGATGCAAACTGTACGAGATCTACAAGACCTTTCTCCGTTAGAACAAACTACACCCCGCATCCCTCCGACACTTTCCGGTACCGACACGGAGATCTGCGACAGCATCCTTTCACAGATCGAATCACAAACAATCCAGGTTAGTCTCAAAAATCTCATGGCTATTGCTCCAAGTATTACCGAACATATTCATCGGCACCTCGGACAGAAAGCCACTTCCTTCATTCCCGTACCAGAGACGACCACAGTAGCGGTTCAATCAGTTATAGCAGTTGACCGACACATGCCCATAATCTCTGCGAAAATTGGTAACCATCAGCTACATGACGTTTTGCTGGATGGCGGATCCGGAGTAAATGTCATCACCGAATCCGAACGCTGCCGACTTGGATTACCGAACCCAACACCGGCACCTTTTAAATTAAGGATGGCCGACAGTTCACAGGTGCAACCGCTCGGACTACTCCGAGATATCAAGATCTACATTCACGGTATCCCTTACATCATTATTCTCACCGTCATTTCTTGTAAAGATGTCAATTCAACATATACGCTATTGCTTCGTAGACCATGGCTCCGGAATGCTAAGGTAGTCCACGATTGGGCTAACGATCACATCCAAATCATGGGTAATGGTACCATCCGGACAGTTAGGATCAACCGTGAATTAGGCTTCGAAGCCACGACTCTTGACTCGTTAGTCTGCTACAATTACGTGGAGGGACTCACCGATGAAGAGGAAGTCATACTCCTCGAAATAGAGGAGTTCCTCCATCCCATTGGAACATTGGCAATTGACAACATCTGCCAAGTAAGCATTACCTATCTAACCTTTCCCGCCATAACTCATACGGAAGGTAGTATACCGGTCGATGAAATACCGATTTTGGAAAAGGTAAAAACCCTTTCCATAGCAAAATGGTCTCAAACAGAAGAAGAACAGCTCCGCGACCTCAACCTCGGCACTGTTACCGAACCCAACATCATTTGCATTGGAACGACCGTACCAGATTACATTCTTCCCGAGGCAGAAGCGTTATTTCACACATTCAAGGATGTCTTTGCGTGGTCGTACCAAGATTTGCGTGGCATTCCAGAGCATATCGCTCAACACAAGATCGAATTGGACACGAGCATCCCTCCGACCCATCAAGTACGTTACCGCATGAATCCCAACTACGCAGCCACTGTCAAAAATGACCTTGACAAACTTTTACAGGCCGGTTTTATCGAACCATTTGACCATGCTACTTGGTTGTCACCAATTGTGGTAGTACCGAAGAAAAACGGAAAACTCCGAATTTGCGTGGACTTCAGGCGCCTCAACAAAGCAACCAAGAAGGATCCATACCCGTTACCGTTTACCAATGAGGTACTGGATTCAGTTGCCGGTCATGAAATGTACTCCTTCCTCAATGGATTCTTTGGTTATCACCAGATCAAGATTGCACCGGAAGACCGGCACAAAACAGCGTTTATTACCGACTGGGGTGCTTTTGTCTGGGTTGTGATGCCATTCAGTTTGAAGAACGCCCCTCCGACATACCAGCGCGCCGTCAACCAAGCATTCAAAGACAATCTCGGGGACTTCATGAAACTCTTCCTAGACGATTTCAGCGTCTATAGTACTACTGCAACACACCTTGACAAACTCCGCAAGTGTTTTACCAAATGTCGAGAGTTCGGTATTAGCCTTAACCCCAAAAAAATGTTGTTTCTTAGTTCGATCAGGGACCATTCTGGGCTATGTAGTCTCGTCCGAAGGCAAGTTTCCCGACCCTAAGAAGATTGAAGCTCTGGTCAGAATGTCCCACACCCGCAGCATCCGAGACATTCAAGTTTTCAACGGACTGGCGCAATTCAACAGATGTTTCATCCGCAACTACGCCCGAATCATGGCACCGATCACTACGCTTACTCGAAAAGATGAAGCATTTACCTGGACTACCGATTGCGACCTGGCTTTTACCGAGATCAAAAAGCGTTACGTCAACGCTCCCATCCTCATCGCCGTCAATTGGAAGCTGGAGTTTCACATCCATACGGACGCTTCTGATATTGCAGTCGGCGCTATGCTTGCTCAGAACCCTACCGGTAAAATCGACCAACCAATCGTCTACACATCCAGACTACTGAGCCGAGCCGAAAAGAATTATACGACTACCGAGCGCGAAGCCTTGGCAATGGTATATGCCATCAACAAATTTCGACACTACCTCCTCGGCAACAAGTTCGTTTTTTACGTCGACCACATGGCCTTAATATATCTGGTCAACAAGACGCAGGTTTCCGGACGCATTGCTCGATGGCTCCTATTATTCTTGGAGTTTGATTTTACCGTCGTTTACAAACCAGGCAAGACACACGGTATTGCCGACGCACTCTCTCGTACCACGGTAGGCAAACCAGCTACCGGAATTACCGATGCACCTTCCGACGCCCAGCTGTTCAGCATACAACCGGAGTGGCTCACTACCGTCCACGACTACCTCAAGACAGGAACCTTTCCTTCCGACTGGAGTACCGAGCGCAAGAAAAGGTTAGCATACCGGGCCCTTCCATTTCAGTTAGTCAATGAGACCTTGTACCGCCAAAGTAAAGATTTTTCCTTGCAAAAAGTCATTTCCGGCGATCAGATTCCATTGATTATCCGCGAGCTCCATCACGGCAACTCAGGAGGTCATTTTTCTACTGAGATTACCACTCGGAAGATCCTCGACGCTGGATACTGGTGGCCGTCTCTGCACAAAGACGTTTTCGAATACTGTCGCAGCTGCGATGAGTGTCAACGCGTCGGCGGTATCAAGAAAGCGGTCACCGGTAAATTACTTACCACTCTACCGACGGAACCATTTATGAAATGGGGACTTGATTTTGTCGGCCCTCTTAAGCGCACACTCTTCGGAAATCGGTACATTTTGGTGGCCACCGACAATGCCACCAAATGGGTCGAGGCGGTAGCACTCCGCGACAACACCGCCAAGGACACAGCAAAATTCCTGTATGATAATATCCTCACCCGTTTCGGTTGTCCTCACCATTTCGTCAGCGACCAAGGCGTCCATTTCAACAACAAAGTCATCTACGCCTTGATGGAGCATTTCCTGCTACGCCACACGACCTCCACCACATACTATCCTCAAGGGAATGGACAAGCCGAATCTACCAACAAAGTGATCGTGCAACTCCTTCAGAAATTGGTTAATCACAACAGGACGGACTGGGATCGACAGCTACCGACGGTCTTATTCGCCTACCGCACCGCCTTCA
Source organism: Pohlia nutans (assembly GCA_022496805.1). Taxonomy (NCBI): domain Eukaryota; kingdom Viridiplantae; phylum Streptophyta; class Bryopsida; order Bryales; family Mniaceae; genus Pohlia; species Pohlia nutans. The sequence continues at coordinate 8,659,706 of CM040092.1, read as the reverse complement.
AGATTAGTACCGGGCATACACCATTCCAACTTTTATACGGCATCATCCCGTTAATGCCTACCGAGTACCTGGTACCGACCAAGACCACACCAACTGACAAGACACCTCATCGCGTCCTCGCCGCCCGTACAGCTGATCTGGAGCGTCTGGACGAATCGCGATATCGAGCTCTCGAGACTCAAGGGATCGCCCAGTGGAACCGCGCACAATGGGCCAACACATCCAGGCCAACACATCAATTTCGCCTGGGCGACTCGGTACTTTGGTATCCTAAAGGTGCCAATATCCATCCCGGTAAGCTAAAAAACAAGTGGTTTGGCCCTTACGGAGTCCAATATCCGTTGCCCAACAATACGGTATTACTCGTCGCCGTCGATAAATTCGATCCGGATCCAATCATCGTCAACATCAACAAGCTCAAACCTTACCAATTTCTCAATGACGATCAACTCCTTCAAGCCGCCCAGGCAGCTCCCGACAAAGGTACTATTCTTCTCCAACCCGACACTCAAGATGAGGACAACGACGAGGAGGAAATTGAAGAAATTCCCACCAGCATCAACTTCATTGCCGTGGACATTCCCTCTACATCAACAGTTTCAACTCCGGTGGCTCCAGGTACCGAACCGAAGTTTTCACCAACCCGAAACACCAAACCATCCCAGGTACAGACTCCATCTTCTATTCTCAACTACAAGACACAAGACACGACACAATGCTTAAACAGTCATACCCCATCAGTACATCCGCCGCACACCCCTCACCTCCGCCCAACAAGTTCGGCAGATCCCAACCCTATTGTGCGGCCCCCCTATCTTCCTGTCAAACCTAGAACAAGCGCCACCACTACTTCTCCCTTCAATTCTCCGTCACCCTCATTCATTTCATTCCTCTCTTCTCCCACTATTTATCCTCTCTCCACCATGCCGTCTTCCGCTACTACGATTCTATCCCCGTCCCAATTAGCTCTACGTCTTCAACCTCCTTCTCCCAGGGTTGTTCATCGTGTCGTGTCGGAGAGAAATCCCGGCACAATGTCGTGTCATGCCGGCATGATGTCATGGCGGCATTATGCCGGATTGTGTCGGGATCATGCCGGCCCGATTTTTTACCGGGTAATTTTTTTTTTGACTTTTGCCCCGCACGTTGACACGTCAGTATCTGACGTGGACTACTTGATGATGTGGACTTCTAGTGAAATTAAGGTCCTTCAGTAAAGTCAAATGGTTTTACCCATGAACTGCCCATCTGCCCTCCCCGACTGCCTCCTTCCCGTCTGCCCAGGCCGTCGGCCCCCTCCCCGTCTGCCCGCCCCGACTGCCCCCATCCGACTGCGCCATCCCGACTGCCCCTGCCCCATCTGCCCCCACCCGACTGCCCAGTGCCCGTCTGCCCTCCCCGACTGCCTCCTTCCCGTCTGTCCTTGCCGAAGGCCCCCTCCCCGTCTGCCCTCGCTGACGGCCCCCTCCCCGTCTGCCCGCCCTGACTGCCCCCATCGACTGCCCTATCCCAACTGCCCCCGCCCCATCTGCCCCCACCCGACTGCCCATCCTTGCCCAAAATTCCCCTCTCTCTGTACGTCTCACTGTCATGTTTCTTCCTCAGGGTTCTTGCATTCTTCAAACTCATGATTGCATGACACCTCTGAACTACAATTGCATTTCAAGTTCACTTGAAATTTCAAGGGTTTTTCCTTGGGTGGTAATGTTGTTCTCTTCAAAACAGGTCGCTTCAGCAATGACTTGTACGTACTACTGCTGGTGAAATTTTCACCGTACGCCTTCATTGGGAAAGGAACTAGTTCGAATTGATGTGGCTTGGGTCCAAACTTCCCATGCTGTAGTTTAACAGATGGCTGCCATGGTTTCCGATATGAAACCTTAGACTCAACATTCATCACGTTCATTGTTGAGGATCGGAGCCCTCCCTCTTGCACCTCTTCCTCCAACTCCCCACGACTCCCCATTGCAAAAATGAAAAGAAAACTTTGTTGCAATGCATTTATATTAGCTTCTCAGCCCCAATTTCCCGACGGCCTTTGCCGACTGCCCCGACTGCCCCGTCTGCCTCGACTGCCCCGTCTGCCCCGTCTGCCCCGACTGCCCCGACTGCCCTTTCCCGTTTGCCAGGCCGGGACTGTCCTCCCTCTAATCCATTCGTGTGAAATGTATAAATGTCAGGAATTTTGCACCATTCACTGCCCAACTCATCATAGTGTTGTCTTGAGACTGTAGTTCTGTTTGAACTATTGCATGAGACCCATTGATTGAGTTGGGCCCAATCTCTTGGAAGAGGTTTAGGTGATTCACGACAGCAATGCCGAGGCGTACAGAGGAATGGGATAAGTGGTTCAAGGATTTAGGTGTGCGTCCAGGTACAAAGATTAGGAGAGTTGAATGCGTGTATTGCCAGAAGCAGATTCAATACAGAGCTGAAAGGATGTTTACTCATTTGGGGTATAGAGACGGACAAAACTCTACGGATGTGAGAGCATGTTCCAAAGTTCCACCAAATATCAGGGCACTCTTTGCAAGGTGTCGAGGAGTGCTTCCCGAGCCTCTCGAGATCATTGATAATGTTGGTAACAAGGAGCGTCGGATTGGAGAACTAGTACCCCCTGAGATTGATCATTGTTCGGCAGAGGGTACTGAAGTAGCAAATGAGAACCCTCCATTGATTTCGTCGCAAAATTCTACCCATGGTGGAATTTTCCTTCCGAGCGCACAAATTCGAGCTAGTTCTGCGGGAAGGGGTCTTCATCAATTATCAATGCAAGAGGGGCTACAGTCATCTGCAAAGTTGACATTGGATAGAATTTGGTCAACGGCGTTCTATGAAGCCAACATCCCTTTCAACGTGGTGAGACATCCGTCTTTTATCAACGCTGTTAAACAAACTGCAGCAATGAAGTTGACGTACAAACCTCCTTCATACTACGCCATGCGAACCTCTCTATTGAAGGCTAAACGGGCACAAATAGAGGTTGAGGTGAACGCTAAAACAAAAGATTCCATCCGCAAGTACGGTGTAACGGTTTGTTCCGATGGATGGGACAATGTTCAGAATCGGCCCCTCTTGAATGTACTGATGTGTTGCCCCGCTGGTGATACGTTCCTCGGATCTATTGATACGACGGGCAATAAAAAAGATGCACCCTACGTTGCTGAAGAAATGTCTGCACATATCAATAGAGTAGGTCCCACCAACGTGGTTCAAGTCTGCACCGACAATGCTAGCAGTATGGTGGCAGCGGGCCGCATATTGACCCAAAGACATCCTCATCTTTATTTTCAAGGATGTTGTGCCCACATCATGGACTTACTTTTGCAAGATTGGGGTTCGGAAAGATGGGTTAAAAGCTTGGTGAAAAAGGCTCAAAAGATTTGCGTTTTTGTCAGACGTCACCATACTCCACAAGCTCTGTTTCGAGTGTACTCACCCAACCACATTCTACGCATGCCAGCAGACACCCGTTTTGCAACCAATTTCATCATGATTGAAAGACTTCTTCAAGTTAGGGGGGCTTTAGAGAGGATGATCATAGATGATCGATGGGGTGCATATTTAATAGAATTGCGTGGAAGAGGAGGCAATGCTCACGAAACAATGGGAAACGTGCGGCGTTCGATTCGTTCGGATGGGTTCTGGAATTCTTGCGAGAATTTCATGTTCATGGTTACGCCTGTATTGGAGGTTCTATGTGTTTTTGATGGAAAACAACCTGCGATGGGAAAGGCGTGGCTAGTCATGCATAAATTACAGAAACACGTTCAAAAATTTGCGGACCCTCCTTTCAATTTAGACGGTGAACTTGCAGAGCGTGCTTTAGACTCATTCGAAGCACGTTGGGGTTTGATGTTGACTGACCTCCACTAGGCTGGTGGCCTCCTCAATCCTTTTTTGATAGGAAAAATTCCCCTTCACGAGAACCCCCATGCACGGCCGGCATTGAACCGGGTATTACGGAATTTGACTCCCGATGAAGCCTCTTACCTAGTGGCTATTACGGAGTACCAAGACTTCATTGAAAGTAGGGGTGCATTTGAAGGAGTACCTCTAGCAGCAAGGGCCGATTTGCCTCCTCACGAATGGAGGGATGCCTTTGGACATGGGGCGTCGACACTCTCTAATATAGCACGACGGATATTAGCCCAAGTATGCTCAGCCTCATCATGCAAACGCAATTGGAGTATGTACTCCTTCGTTCATAACAAAGTTAGAAATCGTTTAACCCATTCGAGAGCCGAAGATTTGGTTTACATATACACGAACACGAGGCTCATGCGGCGGAGAAGAGGTGCAACCCCTGCACAATGGTATGCACGGCACATGTACTCTGACGACGAATCAGCAAATGAAGATTTAGAGGATGATCCAGAATTCAACCCCGATGACAATGACGATGGTTTAGGTCCTGATGATGACGACGCAAACGATGACCCCGATGACCTCCTCGGTGCACAACCTGACTGGGCGGACTTTGATCAGTTCGATGACCGTAATTCCAATTCCTCTAGGAATAGTAGCACTGACTCTGGTGACTCCGACGGCCACAATTTGGATGGTGGGCTTGATGGGATGAATGTCTATAATTTCAACGACGCCAACGACGACAACATAGGTGCAACACTACCTTCTCCTCCAACCACGGGGGATAATGTAGTTTCTGTACCATTAGAAATTACTGTACCAGCCCATCCACCTACTGTACCACATGGCGAAGGGTGTTCAACTCGTACGGAAAATATCCAACCTTTGGAAGACATTATCCACGACGGAAGATCTCTTCAGATACCATGTGAACCGTTACCAATAGAAATAGATACTCCCTTTACTGTCAACACATCATCGACTCATACTACTGGAATTGGAGCCACACTTCTTAGTCTTAGTCAATCTAGGCGTAACGGACAAGCTAGAACAACTGGACCTCCAATTGCACGACCAAATACGAGATTACGGTTGCGTGCTGAAAATACACAACCCCCTAGTCCATTAGATGATCCAAATTCCCTTACCACCCAAGGTATTGGTATCATCAACACTAGAGCACGAGGCCAAAAGCGGCATTTTTGTAGGGCGCCAAGGCCTTTTGTGGGACTTAATGATGACACGCGACCGGTGTTAGATGCCAATGGAATTAGAGACGCGTCAGGGTCACGGTGTCGGGTAGAGAGGAGCGCGCTCTGAGAATTCGCGGGGAATCTGGCTGCGACACGATGACCAGATAGCTTGGAAGATCGGTCTTGTCTTCAATTCTTGTACTCTTCAAATCTTCAAATCTCTTCCCAGTCCTATCCTGCAATGGCTCTAAAAGGTTTAAGGGTAAGGGTGGGGTAATAAGAAACCACGGGCCTCGGACGGGTAAAACGGGACGGCCAGACCACGAGCTGAAACCGTTCGAAAGATGGCTCCTAAATTTCAAACCCACGGTGACCAGCAAACGTGCCTCACCGGTGGGAACAACATAAACACGACCGTGTGGGTGATCAATCCCACTTCGCCGCAACAAAGTTTACAAAACAAAATTGAAAACAACTAGCCTCCAAAACCGGCTGGGAATAACAATAAAAAACAACGAGCCTCCAAAACCGGCTAGGAACAACAATAAAAGACAACGAGCCACAAGCCACAACACACAAATGTTCTCGTCTTCTTGTCTTGAAGTCTTCAAATCTTCTTCCTTTAAAGTCTCAAAGTGTTTAAAAACACAAAGAAACCTTCAAGGCAATCTTCTATTGTGGCTGCGAGCTTCTAATTGATGCTACAGATGGCTCAAGTCTCCAAAAGCTAAGTATAATAGCTTTTTGAAAAGCTAAAACAACAACCTAACACTCCTCAAAATTTCAATTGAATCTAAGTTACTGTCCAAAAGTTATAAGAGAGCAAAGTGGAAGCTTTATTTTTCTTTTGACAACCAACCTCCGCCTCTTTATATCTTCATAACTTTTTATCTAAAGCTCTTATATACAAGTGCAATAGCATTTTGGAAAGCTAATGCAAACTACTACAATATGTATAATTTTTATAGAAACCCTAAACTCTGTCCATAAGTTATGGCTAATCAAAGTTTCGGTCTCTTTATTTTTAGAGAGTTTCATCCTCTCAACTTCAACACACAACAACTCCTTCAATAAAACTCCAAATAGATTGAGTGATAGCAATCTGGAGAGCTAATCTCATAGGCTATCAGTCCTATAGATTTCAAAAGAAATTATCACAGTGACCAAAAGTTATGGTCCTTGAAGTCTTAGCTTCCTTCTTTCCAAAGGCAGTCAACCTCCAAGCCTTCACACCTTCATAACTTCCTCCTCGGAACTCCAAATCATAAAAGTAATAACTTTTTGGAAAGTTATTACAATGATACATACACTCTCAAAATTGCAAAGCAAGTTGATACACACAACAAAAGTTGTGGCTCGTCGAAACCTCTGCCCTCTCAATGGACGGCCAAGGGTTTTCACAAACTTCCAACCTTCACAACTTTTGCAATACAATTCCAAATTCAACTTATAAGATCAATTCGGAAAGGTCTCATTACAAGGAACAATCTCTCAAAATTTCAATTTAAACAAAGTCTTGCTCAATGAGCTACATCAAGTCGAAATTCTGCCTCCAAAGCTCTCACTATTCACACACACAAAAAGACTCCCGACAAACTTCAAAACCCCAAGACCTCACTAAATCTCATCCAATCAAAGGTGGCGGTGGGGCACATATGCCCATGCTCCCCTTTGAAGCTTCAAAGAAGGTACTTTTTCCCCCCCTTCCTATTCACACCTTTCAAACCACCTAATCCTTTGATGATTTAATTAAAACGAAAGACAAACTATATGTACTATTTTCATTCCGCTACTTCATTCATTGAAAATACAAAGCTTAGAGCATATATGTACACGATGGAAGCATTTCCATCACGACAACGGCCTACCAAAAAATTGGTCACTTCCAACCACGGTGCTTTAATTTTACGTGCCGTTTCACCCGGACCAGATGACGACATCAGTTCAAATGGCAGTAGTCCTTCAAGAGCAGAGGCACCTAACGATGATGATTTTCAAGGTTAACATCTTCACAGCCATCCCCTGCTGTCCACATTCCGACTGCCCCTTGTGCCCCAATTTCGACTGCCCCATCTGTCCCAAATCCGACTGCCCCGACTGCCCCGACTCCGACTGCCCGACTGCCCCGACTGCCCCGACTGCCATCATGATCTCCTTCAGCTGCCCTTTCTCAAAGTTGAAGACCTCATGGAGGAAAAATATTAATTTTAGTTTCAGATGACCCATTTTCAAAGTGGGAGACATCATGGACGACAAATATTAATTCTAGTTTCAGATGGCCATTTGCACGAGCAGTGTTAGTGACGCCTTTTTTTTTCTTTTGTAATCAGGGGATTATATATATATATATATATATATATATAAAATTTATGGGAACATTGCAAGTGTATTACTACTTCACAAGGACGTTCAACTATTTAAATTTCATCACATAGGATGCAATTTGTAATTGAACATTTCCAATTTAGTATTTGTTTACAATTAATTTATTTCATTCCATAAAATTTTACAATATTGCTTTTAAGTACTTGTTATATTTTGGTTAATTGGTTTAGTAATATTCAATATTTAATTTTGATTTTTGGCTTTAAGAGGAAATGTCATGACATTTCAATATTTAGGGATTTTAGAATTAGATGTAAATAATATTGGCTTTCCTATATGGCTATTGAATCCATTCCTTTGTTGCAACAGTTAAATTTGATTGTGAATTTTTAAATCCTTAATCTTGGATGGAAGTGCTAAAATACAATTGTGATCATTGGACTCAAACCAGTTAAAAGGAACAAAAACTGTGGCTTACATGAAAGTGCTAAAAGACGGTTCTGACTTTTATAGGGACTTTTGGAAGAGACAAAAATTGGTTAGAAGGGACAAAAAATGTGGCTTTGGTTGAAACCCTTCTCTAAAAAGTATCACATATGAAGAGTTCAGAAATCAACTACTTTAACCGTTGAGTCTCCGGACTCCATTTTGAAATTTGTTTGTATCCACAGGCACGTTGCACGAGGAATCTTAATCCCTTGAGATTTTAATGTTTCTGTCAGACCGAATTAATGATGGATTGACTTAAATTATGTTGTTTATTATTTCCATCACACCCACATCCGAAGGTAGGCGGAGGGAAACATTGCACATACAAAGCTGGATTCTCAAATTTGAGCCCAACATGTCGCCCACCGCCCACCCGCCTGCCTCTCCCGTCTGCCCCCTCCGACTGCCTGATCTGCCCCATCTCTTCTTCTCTAATCCTGAGCTGCCTAACCCGACTGCCCTATCCCGACTGCCCTATCCCGACTGCCCCCTCCGTCTGCCCCCCTCCGTCTGTCCCAACCCGTCTGCTCCCCTCCGTCTGCCCCACTCCGACTGCCCCATCTGCCCTTCACTCTTCTTCCAGTCTTCCTAAATTGGCCCATATTTCCAACTGCCCCATATTTCCGACTGTCCCATTTCTCCGACGGCCGAGTCTCCAAACATCATGAATTCGGAAATCAGAAATTCCTCTCCATACAAACTCTCTCCCTCCACACCTTGCTCAAGTGAGAGGTGAGAATAACAAGTGTACAATTAAAACTTTTATATCCATAGGCACGTTGCACAAGGAAACTTAATCCCTCGAGATTTTAATGTTTCTGTCAGACCGAATTAATGATGGATTGACTTAAATTATGTTTTTTGTTACTTCCATCACACCCACATCCGGAGGGCAACATTGCTCATACAAAGGTGGATTCTGAAATTTGAGCCCAACATGTCACCCACCGCCCACCCGCCTGCCTCTCCCGTCTGCCCCCTCCGACTGCCTCTCCCGACTGCCCCCTCCGACTGCCTCATCTGCCCTCTTTCTTCTCATCTCTAATCTGGAGCTGCATCACCCGACTGCCCTCTCCCGATTGCCCCCATCCGACTGCCCCGTCTGCCTTTGACTTTTTTCTATACTCTTCGTAAACCCCTCCTCATTGGCCCATACTTCCAACTGCCCCAGATTTCCGACTGCCCCAGCTGTCCCTCTCCCGTAGACCGCCGGCGGCCTATCCTCTCAACACCATGAATTGAAACCATGAATTTCCTCTCTATACAAGATTCTCCGACACAAGATTCTCCTACACAAGATTCTCCTAAACCTTGTTAGAACAGAATAGGAGCTGAAAATTGAAGGCTTTAATATCCATAATCATCTTGCATGTACAATAGATATACCAGAAGCTTTTAATGATAATTTCAAACTGGATTAAAGATGAATTAATTTTTTCTTTTTTCTTGTTAAGGGACATAACCATCCGGAACCACACCAACGAAACACTATCGAAACTTTGGAGTAGTGAGCCCACAATATTAATATACGCCCATTGGTAATATAAAACACATGTGGCATGGCATTTGGATGATGGTAGAACATGGTGGAAGGCATATTATCATGTCCAGTGAGTCCACAATATTAATACACGCCCATTGGTAATATAAAACACATGTGGCATGGCATTTGGATGATGATAGAACATCGCGGAAGGCATATTATCATGTCCAGTAAGCCCATTATATTAATATACGCCCATTGGTAATATAAAACACATGTGGCATGGCATTTGGATGATGGTAGAACATCGTGGAAGGCATATTATCATGTCCAATGAGCCCACAATATTAATAAACACCCATTGGAAATATAAAACACATGTGCCATGGCATATGGATGATGGTAGAACATCGTAGAAGGCATATTATCATGTCCAGTGAATCCACAATATTAATACACGCCCATTGGTAATATAATACACATGTGCCATGGCATTTGGATGATGGTAGAACATCGTGGAAGGCATATTATCATCTCTAGTGAGTCCACAATATTAATACACGCCCATTGGTAATATAAAACACATGTGGCATGGCATTTGGATGATGGTAGAACAGCGTGGAAGGCATATTATCATGTCCAGTAAGCCCATTATATTAATATACGCCCATTGGTAATATAAAACACATGTGGCATGGCATTTGGATGATGGTAGAACATCGTGGAAGGCATATTATCATGTCCAATGAGCCCACAATATTAATAAACACCCATTGGTAATATAAAACACATGTGCCATGGCATTTGGATGATGGTAGAACATGGTGGAAGGCATATTATCATGTCCAGTGAGCCCACAATATTAATAAACACCCATTGGTAATATAAAACACATGTGGCATGGCATTTGGATGATAGTAGAACATTGTGGAAGGCATATTATCATGTCCAATGAGCCCACAATATTAATACACGCCCATTGGTAATATAAGCTCTTCGGATGCATGACTTCCACCTTCACGTTACGTACTATTATTTACGTTACTTGGGAAAAAGCACATCCTACATTAGACATGTGTGTTTTATGCATTTCTGAAAATCATATGTTCGTTACTATGTAAGAATTAATTCATGAACATCTTGAAATTATCTATGGGAGAGGAAGGAGGAAGTGCTATAGATTTGACGATATAGACTTCGAAGTTGTATGAGATGTCATGATGAAGTATTTAATTTTCTTTAAACAATGTAAATTGAGTTTAGAAAGTAGCCAACCGGATTTTGGGATTAAGTTTCTTATTGTGTTGACTTCTTCGTGAAGTGTACTGGGTTCTGAACTTTTCCAAGTGCTATGCAGGCGAGGGCAGTCGGGTGGGACAGTAAAGCACAGGCAGATGGATGCAGCAGTCGGGTTGGGCAGTCGGACGGAGCAGTCGGATGTGGCAGACGGAGGGAGCAGTCGGAGGTGGCAGACGGATGGGGCAGTCGGAGGTGGCAGACGTATGGGGCAGTCGGTGCAGGGGCAGTCGGGCCACAGTGATAATCAAGAACCGTCGGATTGAGGCAGTTGGGTCAGCTGACGAGCCGTGGTCGTTGGATGGGGGCTGTCAATGCAGAGGCAGTCGGTTTAGGGTTCAGTGGTTTAGGGTATATATAGGGGACAAACTGCCTCATTTATCACATTTCTGACGTCCTTCGAGCACATCGGCAGGCTTGCTGTATAGCAACCATTGCGAAGTGCTTGGGGGTCCGAAGAAGTGGCATGAAGTGCGGGAAGTTCTTTCATTGGAACTGTCATTTGCAGGTTTTACAAAACATTACTTACTATAAAACCTCTCACTAGACTTTGAATTGTGTAGTATATTGAATGCACTAGTATTCTTGGCCATCATAATTGGACTTTTTGAAAGTGTTGGATTTAGAATTATATCTAGATGACTAGAAAATCCTCTTACTAGTGCAAATGACTTTTTATTGCAGTGTATTATAAAGATGTCAAAGGGATATTATCATGGTCAAAGCAGCAATTCCAAGCAGACAAAGCCCAAAGGTCAACCTCAAAAGCCAGAATGGGATATATACGACAATCCCAGCATTCAAGCTAGACGTGGATGGGAAACAGAACCAACTCCATGGATAGCTTTGATAGCCACCCGTTACGTAGGGTGGGTCCACGTAGACCGTGCTTTTTGGCCCAGAGAGAGGCACGAGCGGAATTGTAACAACGCAGCCGGCAAGTGGACTCAAGTAAGCAATATCCCTATGAAATGGAGGATGTTGGGCGTGCTGAGGGCAATTTCCGATGATCGTGCGTACGCGAAGCACAACGTTCCGTTCGCGATAGCTGCGATGGTGTACGCGGAGAGTGTGTTGAACGTGGAGGTGGATTGGTCCTCCCTCCCATCGCGTCTTCGGGAATCGTACTTGGTTAGGAGGCCCATAGACATTCCTTTTATACCTATGCCGCAATGGTTTAGTGACAACCCAGAGCTACTGGAGAAACCCGCCCCAGATGACGGTGATGATGATGACGACTCTGATGGTTTCGATGATGAGGAGCTCTTGGAAGAGGTTCAAGATGCAATACTGGGGTACCCGAGGCCATTATAAATGTTGTGTGCATAATGTATAGATGTATATAATTATAGTATTATAGTTTTTTTGGACATTTTGTATAGTGTATTGTACGGCTTAGTTTTATACGTGTTCTTATACAATGGCAAATTAGGGTCAACGGTTTTAGGAAATAGATCTCAATTTTGATTAGCCATTATAAGTTTTAATGGGATGGAGTCTCACTCACAATATTATCATTTGCCATTGTTATTGGTATTTTGGTAACTTTATGTCTTTTGACAAGGATTTGCAATATGTGGAAAATGCAGCCATGAGTCCCGGGACTCCATTTTGGAACTTTTTTACACAGACGAGCGCCTAACATCATTAGGAATACCCCCAAACTTTTTCAATATTTACGAAAAATCATTTTCCATATGTTATCGGGATTTTGCTAACTCTATGTTCTTTGACTAGAATTTGCAATTTCTAAATTAGGGACCAAGTCCCTAATTTACATGAGTCTACCTCGGAGACACCTTCAAATTTTTATTTTATTTATGAAATATAATTTTCCATATGTTATTGGGATTTTGCAAACTTTATGTTGTTTAAGGGCTAAACGTCACAGAGTCCAGAAACTGGACGACTAACAGATTCAAATCCTTTTCATGTTCTCATCAATGCTTGGATGAAAGTCATCCAATTTTTTGGAGATTCTTCACCAAGTTGTTCTCTTATCTAACGGTTGGATTTAGTCATACTTGATTACATATTTTTCTAAAATTACAAATGTAGAAGTATGTCAAGTCGTTGACCAAGCCAAAATTGCATTGATTGTAGTTCAAAAGTGGCCTTCCAAAAATGAGGTCATACATTTAAGAAACACAAAAATTTCAAAGAATCACCACGTTTCAGATTATCCCAATTCAAATTCATTCCAACAAATTTAACTCAAAAATTATTAAAATTTTGTTTGTAATCGAATTTAGAAGGAATTTTTAATTTTAACCTTCAAATTTTATAATTAGATATTGGTGATAATATTAGTGAATCGAACCGTACGGATGGAATCTAAAATTCTCAATCTAAAACTTTCATTTGCATATCAATTCGAAAATATTCTTCTAAATAGTATTGTATTACTATTTTTCTCAATCTCTCAATTCCAGGGACACCCTGGTACGTTTAGGGGTAAACTTTGGTGGGAGGCAGTCGGAAACGGGCAGTCGGATCGTGGGCCGTTGGATGAGGGCAGTCGGGATGCGGCAGTCGCATCTGGGCCGTCGGTTAAGGACAGTCGGGATCGTGGACCGTCGGGTAAAGGCAGTCGGGATCGAAGGCAGTCGGATCGTGGGCCGTCGGATGAGGGCAGTCGGGATGCGGCCGGACGATTTGGGCCGTCGGGTAAGGGCAGTCGGGAGGGGGCGGTCGGAGGGGGGCAGTCGGGGTTCGGCAGTCGGATCGTTGGCCGTCAGATGAGGGCAGTCGGGACGCGGCCGTCGCATCCGGGCCGTCGGGTAAGGGCAGTCGGTGAGGGGGCAGTCGGATGAGGGCAGTCGGGGGGGGGGGGGGGGCCACAAGATATATAAGGTGGTCAACGTGGCTCATTTTCACACGCTAGTTCACCTTCTTGAGCACATTGACCGGGTGTGCTTTAAGCAACCGCCGCCACGTGCCCGTGGATGAATAGGTGGCCTCTAAGGCGGAGTATTTCATTGAAAACTTTACCTCAGGGGTTCAAAATTATATTTATGTTACTTGTGACTTGTTACTTGTGTGTGGATCGTAAACCTTGAACTGAACGTTAAATTCAGCACTATTTTAAAGTGCAATTTAACGTTTTTTAATACTAGTCGCACTATTTTGAAGTGCGAGGTTTTTTAAGTACGTTTTAGGGTATTGGAGACTTTAGAAGGGACAGGAAGTTGGTACTGTAATCAAATTTGACGATGGCGGAGGGTGTTAATCGACGACGGTCTAGATCCGAATTTGGTGAAGGGGTTGAGGTAAACGAACCACGGAAAAGTAAACCCAAAGGCACACCTCAGGACGTCCAGTGGGAAATTTATAATAACCCCAACATTCTTGCGAAACCGGGATGGGAAGAACAATCAACTCCGTGGACTGCTTTGATAGCGAGCCGTTATGTGAATTCGGTCCATGTGGACCGTGCGTTTTGGCCACGAGATCGCCACGAGCGGAATTGTGCGAGCGCCTCTGGCAAGTGGACCCAGATGAACAACATTCCAATGAAATGGAGGATGTTGAGTGTGTTGAGGGCGATTTCGGATGACCCTAAATACGCTAAACACAACATTCCGTTGTGTATCGTTGCGATGGTGTATGCGGAGAGTGTTTTGATGGTGCAAGTGGATTGGTCCTCGCTTCCGTCGGCCGTACGCAAAGCATATTTACTGAGGAGGCCAAAGGAAATTCCCATGGTGCCAATCCCCTAATGGTTTATTGAAAACCATAATTTGCTGTATCCGCCAAGGAATTACAGTGGCTCAGGGGGGTCAGTGTGTTAAAAAGTTAAGGATATAGGTGCGAACAACAACTATTTTATAGGGGGGTATTACTTGTTTTTTTGGTTTTTTTTTCACATGCTATCATTATGTAATTTTCTACTTTGGGTTCATAGAAAAGGGGCTTGCATTACTTATAATTCCAAATTACCTATTATTCCATACCCTATAGTACTTTAAAGATGTCCAGTGCCATTTTTGATACCCTATATTACCTCTAAGTCCATTTATAATTTTTTGTTCCCATGTTTTTAAAATACCCTATCATTTGTTCGCACGTATATTGCTACTCCAACATATCACTACACCCCCCGAGATAGAGGATGATATGCAAGTGGACGAAGAATTCATGGACGAAGTCATTGCGAATTTAGGCAGTGCACCTTTTGTAGAAGTACCACGACAAACGCCTCCCGTACAAATCTTTGAGGGACATGACGATTACAGGGGTGCAGTACAAGCGGAGGTAGTTACAACGGGGGCCCCACCTACGGAAGTGGCGGATGCAGCAATGCCCGATTTTGAAACCGGAACGACGGATGTGATGATGGATGAGACCGTGGTACCAAGTACGCCCGTTTTACCGGGAGGGGAAGGATTTCCAATAATTCACGACGCACCGAGTACATTGGATGGGACCCACCTTCACAGCACGGTCATCAGAGACCTCGTTAGAAAACATGAGACAGAGGTCGCAGCTCTGCGCGCCAGGGTGACATTTTTAGAAGGCAAACTTGCTGAGCTGGGTTTCAAGGAAGATGCTTCAAACGCTGATTCCATGGTATGGAGTGACGATTTTGTTGTCCCCATTGATCAAAGTATTTCGAGTGTTCCACCACCGGAATGTATGGGGAAGGGGAAGGAGGCAATGACCTCATCGCAGTTGTGGAAGTACGAGGAACGTGTCGCGGCAATGAATCGCGAGGACAAACTGCAATATGAACGGGACGCTGCTCTAGATTGCATTGCGACCACGGAGTCTTTGGCCGGTGAAGTCATGTCAAGGAACCTCGCTCTAGAAAAAGAAAACGAGGATTTAAAAAAAAAATTAGAGCGTGCTCTCAGTTGCGGGAACTTTGAAAATCACGAAGAGCTTGCAGACTTGAGGGCCCGCGTAATGGTGTACGAAGTCCGACACGATAACTCGGTGGAGTTGGAGCGGCAGAATAGGAGTCTTAGAAAGGAGTATGCCGCACTTGCTACGCAATTTGATGATTGGGCAACTGTTGCCATTCTTGCAGCAGCAAGAGTGAGGGCATTGGAGATGGAGATGGAGCAAGTTGTGGTGGAATGGGGAAGAGACGGTAGATTGCGAAATCTGATGCTAACATCTAGGGCTGAAGTTGATTCAATGTATGACGATGACTGGCCAGCGACGGCTCAGGGGATTGATTGGCCTAAATTACCAATACAACACCGATGGAATCCTCTCCAAGAATATAACTGCAGCGCATTAGGAATACAGCGGGAATGGCCTGCACCGAACGAAATGGTTCACGACGGTTCCCAATGCATTATTTGCAGCAACTATTTTGGACCGGAGGGTTTTTGGTCATTAGGATGTTGTAGACATAGCTTCCATGTGCAATGCCTTTTACCACGAATGATTTTCGTCCGACGGTGCCCAGTTTGCAACAGCCCTTTCCACCGCCGGTTATATGAAACATTCGGATTGCTACCGTTCATGCCAAGTCATTGGAGGTACAACGCAACAAATTTTGCGGGATTTGTAACTGCCCAAGAAATTGGGAAGACGGTGGAATGGAGCTGGAAGTACAACATGAGCATTCAACAACTGTACATCGAGAGGCAGGAGTGGAACTGGCACGAGAGCAAAGAGAACGTACTTTTGGCCGCAAATTTGTTGTACCCGAACAAAGCTCCAAACTTCGGGTTGAAACTCTTTTTTTTCCAAGTGTTCGGGTATTATTGGGACGCAAGAACGGGGCAGTTGGTGAAAGGAGAACTTCCTATTAGACAAAGGGTGAATCACATGGGCGAGACAATACGTCCGCAATAAGATTTAGAGGCCAATATTCTTAGCAGGGGGGACAATGTCATAAACGAACAGTTGTACCACAAACCTAGACTGGAGAGGCAAGCCATCTATGTACTGTTGCACAAGGTATCTCCAGAGACACAGCGGTATTTGAAAGCCAGACAAGAGGGTAGAGTCCGACGTCCAAGTCAAGTTATTACAGAAGACGCTGTTTGTTACCGCACTAGGGGCAGCCTCCAACGGATTCATCGGGCGGCCGCAAACAAAACAACTGTGTATGCGCCACCAAGAGTGATACAGGAGGGCGAAGGTTCAAGTGGTAGAACACGGGAGGAGCGTGCATTGGATGAAGCAAACCCCGTTATTAGTTTAGAGTCGGATGAGGAATAGGGAATGTAGCTTTATTTAAATAGACATGCATGTTTGCATCATTTTCCCCGAATACAAATGCATAGTAGAGATCCTTTTTCCCATGTAATTACGAATACTTTTTTTTTGCGGTACATTTAAAATATATATATATATATATATATATATATATATATATATATATATATATATATATGCATATATGTGCGTGAGTGTGTATTTATTGTATGGCAAATACTTGTCCATAATTAATTGGCATATTTCTGCAAGTTTTCCTTTTTTCAAATTTCATTCCTAGTGTACAAAGTGGGACTTTAACACCTAATTGCTCAAGCATGCAAATTTGGCTTCTAGTACGGATTGAATCCGTAGTTTCTCAGCCATCATGCAGTTTTTGTAGTTTTCGTGATTTCTATACTAAAATTTGTATGGGAAGTTAGCTTCGTGTATGAGTGTTCCGGTCAATAATGAAACAATTTCTAAATAAAGTATGCCTCATTTCTTGTTGAAGTATTTCAATCCAAAATTTTAATATTTTAGTCTGACATTGTTGTTGAAAATAATAAGTCATGAAATCGAGCATCTTAAAAATCTCCTAAAATTACAACACCTCCAGTACTACGTTCCGACCCATCTCAACAAATTTTAGCCACATACTATCAATGTATTATTCATGATCGAACTAAAAAATAATTTTTTATTTTATGTTCCAAAATTTATAAAAAATATATCAGTGATGGCAATCATAGATCTAACCGTATGGATAGAATCTGAACTTCAAAATGTGTTACTTTTGTTCATACACCAAGTTTGAAATATTCATGTTAGTTGGCTTTTATAATACATCTTTGCAACACTTCCCCAATGACACATAGGTGAAGGTGTTTAGGGGTTATACATGATTTTCCAAAATAAGTAGAACGAGTTAATGGGAAGCCTACCGTCATGTAGTGCACGATATTCCAACTGCACTCCAATATTTTTCTTTTGGTTTCTGTTAATTGTTTTTTATAATTGATTTACCAGCCTAAACCTTACAAAAGTATTTGGAAATTAATCCTAACGAGTACGAATAATTGAATGGTACTAATATTAATATAAGTTTTACTGTGACAGTTACAACTGCCTACCCCCGACTGCCTAAACCCCCGACTGCCTACCCCGACTGCCTACCCCGACTGCCTATCCCCGTCTGCCTACCCCGACTGCCCTAAATCCGTCTGTCTTAAACCCGACTGCCCTAAATCCGTCGGCCTGGATCCGACGGCCCCCCTCCGACTGCCCTAAACCCGTCGGCCTGATCCGACGGCCCCCCTCCGACTGCCCTGAACCCGTTGGCCTGAATCCAACGGCCCCCATCCGACTGCCTAATCCCGTCGGCCTGTATCCGACGGCCTGCGCCGACTGTCCTGCCCCGACTGCCTAAACCCTAACCCGACGGCCGCCTCTATATATTGTGAAAACCGCCTCATTTACTGCTGCCAGAACACACCGGTTCCCACAAGAATCCGTGACCAATCCCGCGCACGCAGAGTTTGCTTGGGTTTCCGGGGCGGTAAGTTTCTGGCCTATCTGGGGGAGGAGTTTTTCAAATTTTTCTACAAAAATATGGAAAGGAACAGCGGGTTCAAGCAACCACCGAAGAGGATCAGGACCGTAGGACAGAGCTCTATGGCTACACCATCGTCTGGGGACCAAAGCCAAGGGTTGCAGCACGTGGCAATTACATCGGGTGGCGGGGACCAAAGCCAGGGATCGCAACGCGTGGGAGGTATATTGGTAGGCGTGCAAGATCTTGAGATTTCTCCCACCGCGAGTGCTTCTATTGGGACTAGGGCCATGGACCCACCACAAAGCATCAAAGTCATTGGAGGGAGTAGTTCTCAAGCGCAGAGTACCTCGCTGTCAGGTTCTACTTCTAGAGGCTCAGGGAAAAAAAGGAAGCACATGACACCGTAGGAGAGGAGAAACCGGTCCCATATCCCTTTAAAGGGCTGTCTGTTTCTAATTCAGCGCTCAACCTTGCAATTCTATAAGAAGAAGTCGAAGGAGTATTTGGAAACCAAGTACTTGCACCACGGAGTGCATGGCCTCGCCGCAGTAATCGAGGACATGAAGGTGTATTTATCCGACGCCGTCCTAAATGATGCAAGGCATCATGATGCTCCCACTACTGAGGGCTATGGACTGTGGTTCCATAATCAAGTGCAGCAAGGCGTGTACAATCCAACGCAGCTTTATGAAACACTTCACCCCGGGGCAGAAAAATCCCTATTAACTACCACTACAATGGACCTAGAATATGAGAAGCTGGTTTGGTGGAAGAATTACGCCAGGCAGGTGAAAGCCAACGCGACACGTATGCCTCCATGGGCCGATAAGTTGCTGGTGGGTCATCTTTCTTCACACGGTAGAACCGGAATCATGTGGATTCCGAGGTCAGCTGAAATTGTGTACAAAAGTGGTGAGCAATTCCAGGGGGCGTATGGCAAGGTGCGGCAAGTATCGATTCATAATTTTGCACCGATTCCAAGTCATATGGTTTTTGCTGAGAAGACAAGCAAGATTGCCCACAAAGACAAAACCAGGGCAAGAAAGGAACTTTCCATCGAGGCCTTAGTCAATCCCGTCGACCACTCGGGAATGATAAAATTCTTTGCGTTATCGGCGGAGAACATGTCTGCGTTCACCATATGGTGGAATGGAAATTCACTACTGTCGGTGAAGCGGATTGAACGGCCTTTCACCACGATACATCCCTCAACGTTGCTTGCGTTGGAAGGGATGGATATAGAGGTCCGTCGGAAGATTGCGGCATTTCGTAAGCAGCAGGCTTGGCTAGCTTGGGCCTTCATGAACATCATCGATGTGTTACACAAAAGCGGCGTGCTGCACAACGATTTGAGCCCATCCAACATCCTCCTACATTTTCCACCGGAGTTACCAGAAGATGTGTACATTGGAGTGTGCGACTGGGGCATGGCATCTTGGAGTGGTGAAGAACCTCTTTCATTGAACTAGGCAAGAGACGAGGCGGACCTGGAAGCGAAAAAGACGGCGCGATGGTAGATTGCACCGGAGATGTGGTATATGCTGCCCCAGGAAGTTGATGGGGTGGTTGTCTCTCCTGGCACTAAACAGACAAAGAATACTATGAAATCAGAGGCATATGCAACGGGGAAGCTCACACAATATATATATAATGATGCGTCGTCATCAATGCTCTTTAAAGGATGCGATACGACCCGTGTGATGTTGAATAGGGTTTTGGATGGCCTCACCAATGACGACCCGAAAGAGCGTTGGACCGTGGCCCATGCAGTGAACTCAATGAAAGCGAACCCATACAATCTCAGTACTCCAACCCAATGTTACCGTTACAATATATAGTTCATAGTTTTTTTCCCTTAGTCCAGCATTGGATCCTAGAAGTTTGCCTTTAGTTGAATTTTACAATGTAAGTCCTTTTCAAGGACAACTTTTCCATGTGTAAATAAATATTGTTTTTTGAGTTTGCGTGTTGTGCATGTTGCATCCATATTTGGAATCGTCATTTGAACTAGATGTACAAGTAAAAGTTGTACATTATGAATTTTTGATTCTACCCATACGTTTAGATATATAATTGCTATGCCCTACAATTTTTGAATTAATTTTGAAAGTGAAATCCAAAATCCAACCCTGAAATTTCAGAATAAAAATGGCATTGACAATTTCTGAATTAAAATTTCAGCATAAATATGGCATTGACAATTTCTGAATAAAATTTCCAGTATAAATATGCCATAGACTATTTCTGAATAAAATTTTCAGTGATTCGTTAAATTGTAATATTCTAAGTTTAATGAGTTTTGCATATCTTTTTGTTAATTAAAATCTTTTAGAGGGATGATAGGGAGAAGGGAGTCATTTAGAACATGACAGATGGGAAAGAGGGCAGACGGAATGAGGGGCAGACGGGACGAGGGGCAGACGGAGTGAGGGCAGACGGGGTGAGGGGCAGACGGGATGAGGCAGTCGGGTTGAGGGGCAGTCGGGTTGAGGCAGACGGCCAGGACCAGGAGGGATGAGGCAGACGGGCTGGGGCAGACGGGATGAGGCAGTCGGGTTGAGGCAGTCGGGTTCGGGCAGATGGGCCTACACCGTTGGATTGGGGCAGTCGGCAGGAGTGGATGGATCTAAACCGTCGGATTGGAGCAGTCGGCCGGGATGGGGGCAGTCGGGAGACATGGCAGTCGGAGGAAAGGGGCAGTCGGGAGTGAGGCAAACGGATTGAAGGTAAAAAATTTACCCAGGACTACATAGCCACGTAGGACACGACTTCCAAGGGGTCCTACGTGGACATGCCACATGTGCTGTTTGAGCCACATATAGCTTGCAAGGTGGCAGAAAGGTAACTGTTTTAACCCTACCTCGTGAAAAGACTAGGTGCAGTCTAGGTTGACCCTACCTGCAGTCTAGGTTGACCCTATCGTGTCGTGCCGAAGGGGTCCGACACGACATGATCGGCACGACACGACACGACACGGCATGAACGGCATGATGAACAACCCTGCCTTCCCCTTCTCTCTTAGCTCTTTCCCGACCTTTACGATCGGTAGCTACCGCTCATTCTCGTCACCGACACATACGACCGAGGCGAATAGCGCGGATTAGAATTCGTCCCTCCTCTAGCTTGGTAGCCATTCCTCCTTCTTCTTTTCGCAAGAGACAGCGAGGTCCTCTCCGTGTGCGTTTTTGCAGAATGGCAGGTCAGAAGAAGATCCCGACAGACAGCCGACGACAGGCCGCCACCGCTTCTCGAAACAGTCCGGTAGGCGAAACCTGGAGGGAGATCACCTGCCATCCATTGAACCACATGGTTGCCTGGAGAGACTATGCCGCAGCCTACCAAGCCGAACGAGAATGGATTCATCGCGTCAACCTCGAAGCATTCGTCAATCTGCCATGGGGTAGCACGCCCATCCGAACCGATGTCATCGAGAACTTCCTCAACACCGCGCACAGTGTTCCCCAGTCGTCGATCTTCGGCCACGCTTACGGCAAGGCCTACGTCATCACCGTGGAAGACATTACCGCCATACTCCACCTACTGACCGGCACAACGACAACCATCAACGACAACCCCAACCCCGCTACGTACGACTACTGGGCTAACGGTGCCGGATCACTCCTCTCACACAGAATCGAGACCGACGGGTGCAGTGTATCACAAAGACTGGCGGAATTACGCCCTCGGAAGTACGGGATTTTGCAGGGGCTATACTTTAAACGCAAGCAGACGTATACGTCACACCAATGCCTTCTTCAGCTTCTCACGGTAGACGAACTCAGCACCAACGGTACCGAGACCTGGAATTGGGCCAGCTTCATGCTTGAACAGCTTCAAAAAGAGGTCCAGACGATACGATCAGGACGCTCTTCACAATGTTTCTCGGCAGAAGTATGGGACATACTACTCCGAGCCAAAGAACCACACACTTCCGCCGACCCTACCACAACAGCTCCCCTACCGGACACAACTCCACCTCCTTCGACTCGACCACCAGGACTAGTACGTTGGTTCTCGCCCAACAAACGACAGTCGTCAACGCCCTTACCGACCCCTACCGAACGCCCCATCGACTCAGGGATAGCATCCCAACTCCGCTGCAGCCAACAGCAGGTTCCCTCTTCTCACAAACGGAAGGGACGACTGGAGAGCCTCGAAGACGCGTTACACGAGTTCGGAAGAAGCACACCTCCACCACGACGCACGAAGCTCAGCGAGCAAGGCGGGGATTCTTCTTTCCCCCTTTCCACATCTCGACATAACCCGACACCACCAATTCCATCCCCACTACCACCACGACAACCGGAGGAGAGCTCGGAATGCCAATACCTTGGCGAAACACTTCCAAGTTCCGCACCGGCTCGACCATCGACACTACCGAGGATACAACCGCTGTCTCCACCCATACCCTCCCACCGCACGAGTCCTACCGGAGTACCTCGCACTACAGGAATATCAGTTCCTCTGCCGTTTGCACCACCACGACCATCCTCCACTCCTCCGACGACTCGACTCCTGGAGACAACACCACCGACGAATCTGCCCAGCCCAACGCGCACCCTTGAACAAAATGTAAGTTATCTCCGCCACACAACAGGTAATTTCTCACAGGTATTGACCGAGGTGGAGACTCAAGTTCACGACCTCACCATCAGGTCAAATCCGGCGCCTCACCAACGACAACTCGACCACGCACAGTCTCGGATTACCGAGTTAGAGGAACAACTTTCCCATGCTACAGCAGCAGTTCGTCAGCACACTACCGACCTCAACCGGATTCGGAGCGACCGCGACCGATTCCGCACCGACTTGGAAACTGCTACCTCCCAGCTCCACAACCAACAAAACACATTGACGGCAGTCACCGAGGAATGCGACCGACTTAATACCGAGAAGGCCCGGGACAAGAGCACCATCGACTCCCTCCGACAATCACTCCAGGCCGAAACGGACAGTGTCGCTAACCTTTCCGTCACACTCCTGACCACGACTACCGAGCTCGAGTCGACCAGGGACAACGCACAAGACTATGCGATAGCACTCGAAAAAACTTACAAGATGCTTCAACGCCACCGAGCGGCCCATCCGAATTTTGATGAAGGCGTTTTATCCCCGACCCAATCAACCGACACCAACATTATCGAACCTCCGGCACCAACTCCTTCCGGCCCCATCCAGGCACCTCCCTTACCAACTGAAGGGTTAGACTTCTTGCTTGAACGCTCCTACGACGGTCCACTCCTCAGCCCCCCGGCTGCCCAACAAGGTACAATTATTCCACCACCCACAGACACACCAAGCGGACCACGTCAACATACTCCTCGTACCGGACAAACTACCGAGTCCGAGGAGGATACTCCGTTGATACACCGCTCCACGCAACGTCTTCGGTTTGCTACCGCGGACTAGGATTATTCAAATCTCTACTAGTTCCAGGTGTAAACTTGGCTTAGAGGGGGGATAGTGTTAACCGTAAATTAGGAGCTACCGGTAAGGCCTACCGGTCTGAGTTTTTACCCCGGTAATTTTCCAAGTTACCCCAGCAGGTAGATCTAGGAAATATTTTTTTACCGATCTGACCTAACTGTCAGATCTGGTTGTACTGATATAAAAGCAATAGAGCCAAACCTATTGGCACGACTCATTTCTTCCAAGATACTTATCTGTCTTATCAAAATTCCTTCTCCTCTTTGTCTACCGATCAGTTAGATGTTTATGTCCTTCACTATCTGATCCTTTCGTAGCATTCCTGGTTTATGACCTTCTAAGTTACTATCAAGTGATTTTACCTTAGATTGTAGTCTCATTCTTTCTTTCGGTAGCTGATATACCTTCCGGTATTGATTACCGAGTAGTTCTTTACAAGGAGGAGCTACCACCATGTCTTTGAACTTGTCCAAAACAGGGATCAACTCATCCAATGTCAATGTTTTGGGCGGCTCGTCTTCGTTACGTAAGAGATACTCACCTAGAAGTTCCTTGATGGCCTCAAGTACGATTGCGCTTTTTGTCGCCGATGGTGTCTTCTCGATTTGTTCCCCAATGAGCATGTTGATCTTCAACTTCGTGTCTCTATAATCACCGACCTTCACCGGGTGGCGATGGTGACCGAGGTGGATGCAAGCCCTAGTCATGCTCAACCCGCCATGGATGTAGAATATTTGAGCAGCACAATCTTTGACTATTTTCGGGGGCTCTTTGCAGATCCTGCAAACCAACGTGGAATCCGCCGGAGGATCTTGACCCATTGTGAACTGCCTCGACGTGCAACCTTCAAACTCCGTATCGTTGAATGGGGACGTCCGGTGGGCGCGCCTAAGATAATCACATTCCTTGTTTGCGCACCGCAGGTGACCTTCACACGAGGACTTTCGAAATGCCAGCCCCATGCCATTGGTGATGTTGGTTGTTATGGTCTTCGTCCAAACGTGGCCGTCATATCTCTTATACATGCCTTGCATGGATTTGGCGGATGAGTAAGCGGCAAGGGTAGTGACAGGTGGGAATTCGAACACCACGTCCCCATCGAAAGTTGGCGGAAGATGGTCAACCAGCTCCGACCTGAGTGAATCATAATTGATCTTCTTAAGGAGATTACTCCCAGGTCGAGCAGCTAGTTTTCTCAAGCACTGAAGAATGCTGCCATTCCTCTTGGATCCTGCGGTTTCGGAAGGTTCAGATGGCTCGCTGAGATTCAAGGACTCAAAGAGTGGAGGTGATGGTTCAGTTGAAGATCTGGACTTGGGCATCCGGTCGTCATCAGAGGAGTTGCTTGATAGTTCAAAAAACGAGGCAGAGGAACGATCAAGGCGTGCCGATGATGTAGAGCTCATTACCCTGAACCCCGTACCAGGTTCGATCTTGACCTTGCGTAGAAGAGTCTGGAGTGTGCAAGTAGAGGACTGACGGGGTGTTACCAATCCTGCAGTTCTTGGAACATCAGATTCAAAAAGGCCGTAGACACTATACTTTCCAGGGCGGAGTTTCCAAAGTCTACTCTCTCCTACGGTCTCAACTGACTGCTGAATGATGGTGTGGGAAGGTTCTAAATCACTATCGCCATTGAAGATCTCTGCTTTGACATAAAGGCTGGACTCACTAAAATGAAATCTCATGCTAAGGTGCAAACTGGAGACAATAGCGACACCATCATCATTCATTGGGACTGAGAGAGGAGTTGCAACGCCGTAACCAGTGAGTAGAGCACAATCCAAAGGCGGAGTGACAGTTGAAGAGGCTGCCATGACAAAACATGATATTCATTATATTGAGAGAATTCTCTGAATTTGAGAGGTAGAGGAGCATGAAATAAAATTGACAATGAAGAAAAATTGCTGGAAAAACAGCACTTTCCATTAAAATGAGAGTAAGAAGACTTTTAAAATTGAGACTATTTAGGTCGAATCGACCTAAATAGATTGAAAAGACAAACTTAATTTGACTATTTAGGTCGAATCGACCTAAATAGCTCGAAAAGACTAACAAAATTGTGACTATTTAGCTCGATTTGACCTAAATAGATTGAAAAGACAAACTTAATTTGACTATTTAGGTCGAATCGATCTAAATAGCTCGAAAAGACTAACAAAATTGTGACTATTTAGCTCGATTCGACCTAAATAGATTGAAAAGACAAACTTAATTGGACTATTTAGGTCAAATTGAGCTAAATAGTCACAATTTTGTTAGTCTTTTCGAGCTATTTAGGTCGATTCGACCTAAATAGTCAAATTAAGTTTGTCTTTTCAATCTATTTAGGTCGATTCGACCTACTAGTCTCAATTTTAAAAGCATTCTTACTCTCATTTTAATGGAAATCGCTGCTTTCAGTCACGGGCACCTAAATCGACCTAAATCGATATGTTTATTTTAAGAGGTCCCTGATCTCTCAAAGTAATGAATATCAGGTTCCAAGTGAAAGAGGAACACTACGGAGGAGTAAGGAGATGTTCAATAACATGTGACAATGGGAGAGAAGGAAGCAATGAGGGGCAAGATATGAAGTGATAAAGATCTCAGTATAACGGCGCGCAACTAAATCAGTACAGAGGAACAGAACTTTTATTAGAGAGAAGGATCCACTTTAAATCTGACTGCACAGATGGAGTGCATATTGGAACGCTTGACAACGACAAGATTCCCGCGTAACTATAGAGACGATGAAAATAGTTCGGCAGAGTTCTTAAACAAGCAGCCGTATTTCCTCGACAGCAGACTGACATTGGACAGACTACAAACGTATATTATAAGTAGTTGTGCTAGTTCAAGAATGGGTGTAGGGCCACATCAATGTACGATTGAAAGCAGGAAAAATCAGTCGAATTCTGTGATTGAATGGGACTGCGACAACACAGGTGGTGATCCAAATGCTTCACGGATCTCCGTCTGAAGGTGGGGATCCACCCGACGCACCAAAGAAGAAGAGGAGGAGGAAGGCAGTGTTCAGTACTTCCAAACAGATCAAACGATCCAGAATGAGAACCGAGGACAGGGTGAAACCCCGATGTGCTGGTTTGAGACAGACTACCAAGTCACTTGCATCAGAGTTTGTAAAACTCCCAGTACACACAGAAAGTAGAGGATCTCGTCAAAAGGAAGCAGCAACCTCAAGCATAAATCTCGACTTTGAGGAGATTCAACTCAGCAAAATCCAGGAGACACAGGTGAGAAATATTTCAGCCGCACGATCTTGTTCCCTAGTGTCGTGACGACCTTGGCGCCGCAGGATCTCGTGCCCTGTAAACTTAGGGTTTTGTAGGGTTTTGTGATTGCGTCATGTTGAGCGGAGTCGGGTTCGAGCATGCGTGGTTTGTTTTGCGGGGCGGACTGTGAGCTAGGTTCTGCGAGCGCAGTGTGTGTGTGAGTGCGTCAGCCGAGTGGAGTGTGTGTTGTGATCAACAGAGTGGAGTGTAAGTGCGTGGGTCGAGCAGGAAAGCGCCGTGTGTCTGTGATCAGCCGAGGGGAGTGTGTGTTGTGATCAACAGAGCGGAGTATGAGTGCGTGGTGCAATCAGCAAAGCGCAGTGTGTGTGTGATCAGCCGAGCGAAGTGTGTGTTGTGATCAGCAGAGCGGAGTGTGAGTGCATAGAGCGAGCTGCAAAGCGCCGTGTGTGTGTGATCAGCCGAGCGGAGTGTGTTGTGATCAGTAGAGCGGAGTGTGAGTGCGTGGAGCGAGCAGCAAAGCGCCGTGTGTGTGTGATCAGCCGAGCGAAGTGTGTGATGTGATCATCGGAGCGGAGCGGAGTGCCGAGCTTACAGTGCGATCATTGTGTCGTGGCCGCGCCGCAGTTCGAGATTAGGGTTTCAGTAGTCCCTTGGCATTTCTTTTTGATTGTAGGAGATGGAGACAACGGAGGCCCAGGGCTCGCAAGAGATGGTGGCGGAGAGCGGCGCAGCGATCGGGGACCAGAGCACTAGTTCCGGAATGGGACGAGGCAAACGGACGGCATCTGCGGCAAATCCTAGTCGTGGCGGAAGAGGAGGGCGTGGAAGCCGGAAGTCGATGGAGGAGGCACAAGGCACAGCAGCGACTCCCCAGACTACAAGAACTGGCGAGCGCAGTGTGGATGACGGAATGTTGCGGCGCAGTCGGCGGTTAAATATGTCGTCACAAACATCATCGCGCAATGAGAGTGGACGCCTGGAACAAGAAGGAGTTCACGGAGGACACGGGAGCAAGGCATCGCATACAAGTGGAGAATCCAGCGAGTCAGGCGAGGAGGCAAGCAATGAAGCCGAATCTAATCCCGAGAGCGGAAGTCCCAATGTCCCCACGACGATGACTACAGCCGTGGAAGAGCTGAGCGACGAAGAGGAGGAGCCGGAACTTCCAGATAGCATTCCCGCAGCAGAGGAGCAGATGAGAAAGGAATACCGACGGGACTCGTTTGCTTGTGTGAATTTGATGCGCCGTACACCGATTGAAAAGTTTAGCAAGTTAAAGATTCCGCTATGCCGAATGGTCGGAATGCCTGAGGTCAGGGTGACGTTGGAGCGAGAGGTTGAGAGGTTGATGCGGGAGTTTCAGTTTGGTTATCGGCCCGGATCCGCATGCTTCTACGTAGCAATATCGAGCAGTGACGACAGGAGGTTGAGTGTAAGTCCCGAGATCGAGGAAACCTGGAACGATGAATGGAAGGCTGAGAACAAGAAGTTCGAGGCGATTCTCAATCAGGACTCTGATCTAAAGCAGGTGAGTGGTCTCATGTTCTTCGTGTGGGATGGAAATCATAGACTGGAAGCGTGGAAGCGAGTGATTGCGGCCCAACACGAGAATTTGGCAAGTGGTACGGCGAGAGTGGAAACCCGGACTGCATGGTACTGGATATACCACCTCACGGCGTATCTCAAATTCAAACAGCGATGCATGACATCAACTCGTAAGTTCACAGCCCTCGTGGTCCTAGAATTCTATGATTATCAGCGATTTGAGTTCAGATCATATTAACCAGTCGCACAAATGCAGGGCCAACGAGGTCGCTCACGTGAAGGCAAACCTGTGGTACGAGTTAGAGCGTGTGAACCGGTTCGGGAGGCAGAGTGTTGAGTACTACAAACCCCTGATCAGTGAGGCGAAGTATCAGGACTGCCTAAGCAAGAAGGCAAAGACTCAGACGTGGTACCCGCTCACCGGGGACATGATGATCAGCTTCCTATACGCGGTACGGAATGTCCGAACACTTGATTCATTATATGTGCATATTGTACATTTGGCAGAGTGCAACTTACTGATGCATCTTCGCGAGGTGAGCAGGACCAAATTGCAGCGAAAGCAGAACAGGCGTCGATGCTCTACAAATCAGACGTAGCGTTGAAGGACCAGACGATTAGGGACCACCGCAATGCTGTTGATGAAGCAGTCACAAAGCTGAAAACGGACCTAGATGCAAGGTTCAGCAAGATGCAGGCGATTGCGAATCCAGCGTTGGGCCCAGAATTCATGGAGGAGGTAGGATTCCACAATCACTTTTTTCAATCTCAGTAGAGCATGCTAGTCTTGCAGTCCTGGCGTCACACTCTGTAGCCTCTCGGTGCCGAAGGGCTCGCAATGGGTGAACTCAGGTTGCACTTAGACCATGCAACTCGCAGTCCAGGCGTCGCACTCTATAACCTCTCGGTGCCGAAGGGCTCCCAATGAATGAACTCGGGTTGCACTTAGACCACGCAACTCGAAGACCTGGCCTTGCACACTGTAGCCACTTGGTGCCGAAGGGCTCGCTAAGGGTGAACTCAGGTTGCACTTAGACCAAGCAACTCGCAGTCCAAGCGTCGCACTGTGTAACCTCTTGGTGCCAAAGCGCTCCCAATAGGTGAACTCGGGTTGCACTTAGACCACGCAACTCGCAGTCGTGGCGTCGCACTCTATAACCTCTCGGTGCCGAAGGGCTCGTTGGGGGTGAACTCAGGTTGCACTTAGACCATGCAACTCGCAGTCCAGGCGTCGCACTCTGTAACCTCTCGGAGTCGAAGGGCTCCCAATGGGTGAACTCGGGTTGCACTTAGACCATGCAACTCGGAGACCTGGCGTCGCACACTGTAACCACTCGGTGCCGAAGGGCTCGCTAAGGGTGAACTCAGGTTGCACTTAGACCACGCAACTCGCAGTCCAGGCGTCGCACTCTGTAACCTCTCGGTGCCGAAGGGCTCCCAATAGGTGAACTCGGGTTGCACTTAGACCACGCAACTCGCAGTCGTGGCGTCGCACTCTATAACCTCTCGGTGCCGAAGGGCTCGTTGGGGGTGAACTCAGGTTGCACTTAGACCATGCAACTCGCAGTCCAGGCGTCGCACTCTGTAACCTCTCGGAGTCGAAGGGCTCCCAATGGGTGAACTCGGGTTGCACTTAGACCATGCAACTCGGAGACCTGGCGTCGCACACTGTAACCACTCGGTGCCGAAGGGCTCGCTAAGGGTGAACTCAGGTTGCACTTAGACCACGCAACTCGCAGTCCAGGCGTCGCACTCTGTAACCTCTCGGTGCCGAAGGGCTCCCAATAGGTGAACTCGGGTTGCACTTAGACCACGCAACTCATAGACCTGGCGTCGTACACTGTAGCCACTCGGTGCCCAAGGGCTCGCAAAGGGTGAACTCGGGTTGCACTTAGACCATGCAACTCGCAGACCAGGAGTCGCACTCTGTAACCTCTCGGTGCCGAAGGGCTCGCAATGGGTGAACTCGAGTTGCACTTAGACCACGCAACTCGCAGTCGTGGCGTCGTACTCTGTAACCTCTCGGTGCCGAAGGGATCGCAATGGGTGAACTCGGGTTGCACTTAAACCACGCAACTCACAGACCTGGCGTTGGACACTGTAGCCACTCAGTGCCGAAGGGCTCGCTAAGGGTGAACTCAGGATGAACTTAGACCATGCAACTCGCAGTCCAGGCGTCGCACTTTGTAACCTCTCGGTGTCGAAGGGCTCCCAATGAGTGAACTCGGGTTGCACTTAGACCACGCAACTCGCAGACCAGGCGTCGTACTCTGTAACCTCTCGGTGCCGAAGGGCTCGCAATGGGTGAATTCGGGTTGCACTTAGACCACGCAACTTGCAGACCTGGCGTCGCACTCTGTAGCCACTCAGTGCCGAAGGGCTCGCTAAGGGTGAACTCAGGTTGCATTTAGACCATGCAACTCGCAGTCTAGGCGTCGCACTCTGTAACCTCTCGGTGTCGAAGGGCTCGCAATGGGTCAACTCGGGTTGCACTTAGACCACGCAACTCGCAGTCCAGGCGTCGCACTCTGTAACCTCTCGTTGCTGAAGGGCTCGCAAAGGGTGAACTCAGATTGCACTTACACCACGCAACTGGCAGTCGTGGCGTCGCACTCTGTAACCTCTCGGTGTCGAAGGGCTTGCAATGGGTGAACTCGGGTTGCACTTAAACCATGCAACTCGCAGTCTAGGCATCGCACTCTGTAACC
The DNA here is from genome assembly GCA_022496805.1 of Pohlia nutans. Classification (NCBI taxonomy): domain Eukaryota; kingdom Viridiplantae; phylum Streptophyta; class Bryopsida; order Bryales; family Mniaceae; genus Pohlia; species Pohlia nutans. The sequence continues at coordinate 8,628,426 of CM040092.1, read as the reverse complement.
TCTCGGTGCCGAAGGGCGCACAATGGGTGAACTCGGGTTGCACTTAGACCACGCAACTCGCAGACCTGGCGTTGCATACTGTAGCCACTCGGTGCCGAAGGGCTCGCTTAGGGTGAACTCAGGTTGCACTTAGACCATGCAACTCGCAGACCAGGCGTCGCACTCTGTAACCTCTCGGTGCCGAAGGGCTCCCAATGAGTGAACTCGGGTTGCACTTAGACCACGCAACTCGCAGACCAGGCGTCGTACTCTGTAACCTCTCGGTGCCGAAGGGCTCGCAATGGGTGAATTCGGGTTGCACTTAGACCACGCAACTTGCAGACCTGGCGTCGCACTCTGTAGCCACTCAGTGCCGAAGGGCTCGCTAAGGGTGAACTCAGGTTGCATTTAGACCATGCAACTCGCAGTCTAGGCGTCGCACTCTGTAACCTCTCGGTGTCGAAGGGCTCGCAATGGGTCAACTCGGGTTGCACTTAGACCACGCAACTCGCAGTCCAGGCGTCGCACTCTGTAACCTCTCGTTGCTGAAGGGCTCGCAAAGGGTGAACTCAGATTGCACTTACACCACGCAACTGGCAGTCGTGGCGTCGCACTCTGTAACCTCTCGGTGTCGAAGGGCTTGCAATGGGTGAACTCGGGTTGCACTTAAACCATGCAACTCGCAGTCTAGGCATCGCACTCTGTAACCTCTCGGTGCCGAAGGGCGCACAATGGGTGAACTCGGGTTGCACTTAGACCACGCAACTCGCAGACCTGGCGTTGCATACTGTAGCCACTCGGTGCCGAAGGGCTCGCTTAGGGTGAACTCAGGTTGCACTTAGACCATGCAACTCGCAGACCAGGCGTCGCACTCTGTAACCTCTCGGTGCCGAAGGGCTCCCAATGAGTGAACTCGGGTTGCACTTAGACCACGCAACTCGCAGACCAGGCGTCGTACTCTGTAACCTCTCGGTGCCGAAGGGCTCGCAATGGGTGAATTCGGGTTGCACTTAGACCACGCAACTTGCAGACCTGGCGTCGCACTCTGTAGCCACTCAGTGCCGAAGGGCTCGCTAAGGGTGAACTCAGGTTGCATTTAGACCATGCAACTCGCAGTCTAGGCGTCGCACTCTGTAACCTCTCGGTGTCGAAGGGCTCGCAATGGGTCAACTCGGGTTGCACTTAGACCACGCAACTCGCAGTCCAGGCGTCGCACTCTGTAACCTCTCGTTGCTGAAGGGCTCGCAAAGGGTGAACTCAGATTGCACTTACACCACGCAACTGGCAGTCGTGGCGTCGCACTCTGTAACCTCTCGGTGTCGAAGGGCTTGCAATGGGTGAACTCGGGTTGCACTTAAACCATGCAACTCGCAGTCTAGGCATCGCACTCTGTAACCTCTCGGTGCCGAAGGGCGCACAATGGGTGAACTCGGGTTGCACTTAGACCACGCAACTCGCAGTCCAGGCGTCGCACTCTGTAACCTCTCGGTGCCGAAGGGCTCCCAATGGGTGAACTCGGATTGCACTTAGACCACGCAACTCGCAGTTGTGGCGTCGCACTCTGTAAACTCTCGGTGCCGAAGGGCTCGCAATGGGGGAACTCGGGTCGAAGGGCTCGCAATGGGGGAACTCGGGTCGAAGAGCTCGCAATGGGGGAACTCGGGTCGAAGGGCTCGCAATGGGGGAACTCGGGTTGCACTTAAACCACGCAACTCACAGACCTGGCGTTGGACACTGTAGCCACTCAGTGCCGAAGGGCTCGCTAAGGGTGAACTCAGGATGAACTTAAACCATGCAACTCGCAGTCCAGGCGTCGCACTTTGTAACCTCTCGGTGTCGAAGGGCTCCCAATGGGTGAACTCAAGTTGCACTTAGACCACGCAACTCCCAGTCCAGGCGTCGCACTTTGTAACCTCTCGGTGCCGAAGGGCTCCCAATGGGTGAACTCAGGTTGCACTTAAACCACGCAACTCGCAGACCTGGCGTCGCACACTGTAGCCACTCGGTGCCGAAGGGCTCGCAGAGGGTGAACTCAGGTTGCACTTAGACCATGCAACTCGCAGTCCAAGCGTCGCACTCTGTAACCTCTCGGTGCCGAAGGGCTCGCAATGGGTGAACTCGGGTTGCTCTTAGACCACGCAACTCGCAGTCGTGGCGTCGTACTCAGTAACCTCTCGGTGCCGAAGGGCTCGCAATGGGTGAACTCTGGTTGCACTTAGACCACGCAACTCGCAGACCTGGCGTCGCACACTGTAGCCACTCGGTGTCGAAGGGCTCGCTAAGGGTGAACTCAGGTTGCACTTAGACCATGCAACTCGCAGTCCAGGCGTCGCACTCTGTTACCTCTTGGTGTCGAAGGGCTCGCAATGGGTGAACTCGGGTTGCACTTAGACCACGCAACTCGCAGACTTGGCGTCGCACACTGTAGCCACTCGGTGCCGAAGGGCTTGCAAAGGGTGAACTCGGGTTGCACTTAGACCACGCAACTCGCAGACCAGGCGTTGCACATTGTAGCCACTCGGTGCGGAAGGGCTCGCTAAGGGTGAACTCAGGTTGCACTTAGACCATGCAACTCGCAGTCCAGGCGTTGCACTCTGTAACCTCTCGGTGCTGAAGGGCTCCCAATGGGTGAACTCGGGTTGCACTTCGACCACGCAACTCGCAGACCTGGCGTTGCACACTATAGCCACTCGGTGCTGAAGGGCTCGCTAAGGGTGAATTTAGGTTGCACTTAGACCATGAAACTCGCAGTCTAGGCGTCGCACTCTATAACCTCTCGGTGTTGAAGGGCTCGCAATGGGTGAACTCGGGTTGCACTTAGACCACGCAACTCGCAGTCGTGGCGTCGCACTCTATAACCTCTCGGTGCCGAATGGCTCACTAAGGGTGAACTCGGGTTGCACTTAGACCACGCAACTCGTAGACCTGGCGTCGCACACTGTAGCCACTCGGTGCCGAAGGGCTCGCAAAGGGTGAACTCGGATTGCATTTAGACCACGCAACTCGCAGACCTGGCGTTGCACATTGTAGCCACTCGGTGCGGAAGGGCTCGCTAAGGGTGAACTCAGGTTGCACTTAGACCATGCAACTCGCACTCGAGGCGTCGCACTCTGTATCGTCTCGGTGCCGAAGGGCTCGCAATGGGTGAACTTGGGTTGCACTTAGACCACGCAACTCGCAGTCGTGGCGTCGCACTCTTTAACCTCTCGGTGTCGAAGGGCTCGCTAAGGGTGAACTCGGGTTGCACTTTGACCACGCAACTCGCAGACCTGGCGTTGTCCATTGTAGCCGCTCGGTGCGGAAGGGCTCGCTAAGGGTGAACTCAGGTTGCACTTAGACCATGCAACTCGCTGTCCAGGCGTCGCACTCTGTAACCTCTCGGTGCCGAAGGGCTCGCAATGGGTGAACTCAGGTTGCACTTAGACCACGCAACTCGCAGTCGTGGCGTCGCACTCTGTAACCTCTCGGTGCTGAAGGGCTCGCAATGGGTGAACTCGGGTTGCACTTAGACCACGCAACTCGCCGACCTGGTGTTGCACACTGTAGCCACTCGGTGCCGAAGGGCTCGCTAAGGGTGAACCCAGGTTGTACTTAGACCATGCAACTCGCAGTCCAGGCGTCGCAGAATGTAACCTCTCGGTGCCGAAGGGCTCCCAATGGGTGAACTCGGGTTGCACTTCGACCACGCAACTCGCAGACCTGGCGTCGCACACAGTAGCCACTCGGTGCCGAAGGGCTCGCTAAGGGTGAACTCAGGTTGCACTTAGACCATGCAACTCGCAGTCCAGGCGTCGCAGTCTGTAACCTCTCGGTGCGGAAGGGCTCGCAATGGGTGAACTCGGGTTGCACTTAGACCTTGCAACTCGCAGTCGTGGCGTCGTACTCTGTAACCGCTCGGTGCCGATGGGCTCGCAATGGGTGAACTGGGGTTGCACTTAGACCACGCAACTCGCAGTCCAGGCGTCGCACTCTCTAACCTCTCGGTGCCGAAGGGCTCGCAATGGGTGAACTCGGGTTGCACTTAGACCACGCAACTCGCAGTCGTGGCGTCGCACTCTGTAACCTCTCGGTGCCGAAGGGCTTGCAATGGGTGAACTCGGGTTGCATTTAAACCATGCAACTCGCAGTCGAGGCGTCGCACTCTGTAACCTCTCGGTGCCGAAGGGCTCCCAATGGGTGAACTCGGATTGCACTTAGACCACGCAACTCGCAGTCGTGGCGTCGCACTCCGTAACCGCTCGGTGCCGAAGGGCTTGCAATGAGTGAACTCGGGTTGCACTTAGACCACGCAACTTGCAGTCCAGGCGTCGCACTCTGTAACCTCTCGGTGCCGAAGGGCTTACAATGGGTGAACTGGGGTTGCACTTATGCTTGAATGTTGGTCAATCTTAGGCATCATGCTTGATTCCGTGGGCATTTTGTCCAATGTTCAGGATTTGGTAGTAGATATGCATAGTAGAGATGAAAATCGTGACATTTTGATAAATTCCCGGTTTAATTTTTTGAAAAAGCTTTACTATAGGAGCGGATCTATTGCGGGTTGACCTCGCAGTGAGATTCTGTTTTACATCCGTGGTGTCGCCGTGCGTAGCCCGTCGGTACCGAAGGCCTCACCCTAGGAGAACTGCCGTTGCCACTCGAGCGTGAAAGGGACACTCTTGCTGTCGCCTTGTGTAGCCTCTCGGTGCCGAGGGCCTCACGCCGGGAACGCTGCCGGTGCCCCTCGCTAGTTTATAGCACACCTGCGGAGTCGCCATGCATAGCCCGTCGGTGCCGAAGGCCTCACCCTGGGAGAACTGCCGTTGCCACTCAAGCGTGAAGGGCTCACCTATGGTGAAGCCTTGAGTTGCCCTTCGGGCCACAGCGTTTAGGGTTATTGTATTCCACGGGTCCCCACATTCAACCTTATTCTAATGATTCTGAATTTTGGCAGATTCGAAAGCATTACGGGACAACTCACTCTGACAGGATCGAGATGCACCTGGACAAACTTCAAGTCATTGCAACTACACCTGTCGCCCCAAAGCACAAGATTATGTGGCTCAAGTGGTGGAATAGTGGGTTGGCAATTCGTGACACATACTACTTCCCGCGACCTTTGTGTTCTGAGAGTCAGTTTCTTCCTCGGCTGAACCGAGCGTCCTTCTATGCCGGGGTAATCTCTCAATATCCCTCTGCAACTTATTGCTCCAATTCAATGTGTACTTTGGTGCTCAGTTTTTCTGCTGGGTATAATGTGCAGTTGGAGGACGAGGCGGTCAAAGTACTCGACGACCTCTTACCCACATTAGATGTGCAGCCGGTGAAGTTCGACTCGCTTCCAACTTACTTGCTCAAGTGGCGTTGCAAGCTCTGAGAGAAAGCATACATGGGAAACTTCACTGGCACGTCGCAATTCAGTCGAGCAACGAAATGGGAGGATTGGCCAGCGCACAAACGATTTGCAATGCGGCTTGTGCATCGGTATTTGGCTTTCCAAACTGATAGTTGTTGCCTTCCAGATTAGTTTATCAATCTCAGAGTGTTCATCGTGTGTCTCACTCCGTGCAGGTATCTGAGACACAAGCTTCTTCGGACGGGGGCACTTAAGGATATGCCTCCCTGGGCGACTGCGTGGTGTGACTCCACCAACCAAAACTTCATTTTTACTAACCATCAGAAGAAGACCTATAGCTACGCTCTTTTGGAGGAGAATTGCTGGTACCTCGAGAGCCCCAAGAACTTCTGCAGTTCGGAGGAGGTTGACACTAAGTTACGTCTCAACGGCGGAGTTCCGATGGTGGATGACGAGGCTGCTAACGAGTCACCTCAGGCTATGGAAATGACCAAGGAAGAGAAGGACAAGGCTGTCAAAGAGAAGAAGGCCCTCAATGCAAAGTTGAGGAGGGAGAAGAAGAAGCAGGAGTCATCTTAGAAAACCGTGGCCTCCACTCCCTCTGCACCCTTGCCAGTGACACGCGCTGAGCCCCTGCAGCCACGGTGTCCTCCCATACAGATTCCGGATGACTCACAGTTTGAGGATATCACCGGTAATCGAGAGAGGGAACGGGCAGCTCAATCCACGCAGATGTCTGCTCAGCCTTCGCAGTCGGTGTTCTCAACACACCCATCGCTGGCCTATCCTGTCCGTGCTCCATCTGCACCCATGTCGCAATCGAAGCTTGGACAGAGACGTCGGTGCAGGCAGCTTGTCCTCAACAAGGAGCTGCAGGCCGACATGTTTGACGAGATCGCTGAATTCACCACGGACTGTAACCGCGGCAAGCGCTGCATAGTTTTTGGGGAGGATACCGCCAAGAGCTCCTGTGTTGACCTCGTACTCGCTAATGTCCCTGACAATCTGCCAGTTCTGGGTGTCTCGATTCCCGACGACAATGTGCCCGCCTGGAATACTCGTCCACGTGACTACTTCAAGAACTTATTCCAGTTTGCTGATGAGTTTCTACACAACGACAGAGCAGTCTTTGTCATCTACAGTGATGATAACGATCAAACACGTAAGGAGATTGAATCCTATTTCCCCGCGTTTGGCTTCAAGGTTTTTAGAGAATGGACCGGCGTTAATCGAATGTGCTTGAAGTCTACATGGATTCCGGGCTCCACAACGAGCATGTTCAAAGTGACCCTCCTCGTGCGCACTGCTTGCACCCACCCGCGCGCAGACAACAGGCCTAGAAATTCTCAATTTCATTTCAGAGCATCTGAAGTGCTAGAGAGTTTGTCCATCGACTTGAACAAGCAGGACGCAATCGTCAATTTCTCGGTCACGGAGACGCTAACATCTCGCGCAAACGGTCCGTGGCGCGGCCCTAAGGAGAAGGACCCAACCTTCTTCTAGAGTCTCATCCTCTCTGCTACCGATGAGGCAGATGTCGTGGTTGATGTGGCCGCAGCTACAGGTGCGTGATTGGCTTCAGTATGTTGCTCCGACCGCTCCTAACTATGCCGCATTGTAATATTTTCGTTCTCATAATCTGCTCTGCTGATGCGCAGGATGCTCGATCCATGCTTGTGTTGCTGCGGGACGGCACATTGTTGCTTTAGAGGCCGACTCTGCAATTTTCATAGGTGTCTTGGAGCCCCTCGTCAACAAAGTCTTGGAGTCCAAAGCCCAGGACATGTTCCTCAGCCCCAAGCAACCAGTGCCGTCAACTTCGACTAGGAACGAGGACCTCCAGTTTCTCCCTGCGTCGCCCGTCAGGAAACGCCAGCGTCTCCAGGATGCGTAAGTGAGTCACTATGCATCATCGCAACTCATCAATGTTTTCCCATTTCCAATTTCATGTTCTTACCTCAATGCCTGGTAGTTTTCACGCTGCCAGGTCTCCCTGCCGTTCTTTCGTTTTGCCGGAGTACGCGGAGCGTACTGCTCGTCTACTTGCAATGCACGTAACTCCAATTCAACCGGATAGGAGACAATCATTTCGGTCTCGTGAAGTGGAGCGGTATATAGACAATTGCGCCCAAGAAGACGCCTGTATATAGTTCCATTCTCTATCTATATAGTCATCGCATCACTAGCCCTTGAATGGCATACTTATTTTACGTTAATTTAAATACGTTTTGTATTTTCCCCTCTGATCATATCATCCCCCCATTGTTAATGATTTGAATTGGTACACTATATGATTTGTACTTCGTGATTTGTACTTCAAGAGCTAGCTTAGCCTGCATTATAATCTAGGAGTTCCTTGGTGGCTCATCGTCCCCCCAGCAATCATATCCTATTCGTTGAGGTCGCGTACGCCATTTAGATCTGAATCGTACATTATTAAATTATCACTTTGTCACGATTGATCTAAGATCGAGAAATGATGCCGTCAGATCCACACATATCTGTGCTGAAATTATTTCTTATTCATTGAAGTACTTGCTCTTAAGAACCACCACTCATTTCTTGTACCTGTATTTTTCATATGCGCCGTTATATATCACCTGCGTCGCACACCATATGTCACAGTTGTTCTCTTACTCTCTCTCTGCCATTCTAATCCTCAACTCTCTCGCTCTCAATTCCATGGCTGACAGTGTCAAGGAGCCCTGTAGTGAGTCGATGTTGACAGAACTCTCTCATCTGTCCCCTGTGTCGCGCGGAATTAAGCGTAAGAGAGATCTTTCATTTTCCATCTTGTCCTCTTCATCCTCTGAATCAGAGAGCTTGTCACACAATGTATTGGAGTCTATATCTTCGTCTGCGATTGTAGATCAGACTTACAAAGAGGCAGTGTGGGAGGATGCGTTCGAAGATTATGATTCTCCCGATGATGATGGTCTTGGCGATTCGTCTGTCGACGAAGACGGCGATGAAGCTGAAGACTATGATGATGGTGAGGACGATGGCATAGAGGAGTACCCGCTGGAGGATGAAGTTGATCCGACTACAGACGACGCTTGTGTTGACTTGCAGGATGGCGGGTATTGCGATTGTTGGAAGCATCCGGCAAAGTACAATTTTGAACCTTGGTATGAACCTTATACTCTAGCTGAATTTGATTCCGATACAGACTCGGATAACTACAAGCCATAGTGGCTGAAGGACAATTAGGAATCTTCAAGCAACGGCGTTTCTTTGTCGGTTTCGAAAATATACTATCACTCTAGTATTGTGTAATTGAGAGCCAACGCAATAGTATGAAACTCTGTGATGTGATGAACTACTTACGAAATTTTAACCGGCATCATGCCGAGTTTTTTGCCGTCCTAAACCACTTACTGCAAGTCAAAGTCATAGGCGTAGCCTGTCGATCAGTAGGCGTAGCCTGTCGATGCCGAGGGGTACGCTTCCGGTACGTAGGCGTAGCCTGTCGCTGCCGAGAGGTTACACGTGGCGCACTCTTGGGCACGACAGACTGCCGCTCCGTAGGCGTAGCCTGTCGATGCCGAGGGGTACGCTGCTCTTACGTAGGCGTAGCCTGTCGTTGCCGAGAGGTTACACGTGGCGCACAGCCGGGCACGACAAACTGCCGCTCCGTGAGCGTAGCCTGTCGATGCCGAGGGGTACGCTGCTCTTACGTAGGTGTAGCCTGTCACTGCCGAGAGGTTACACGTGGCGCACTACCCGGCACTACAGACTTTGTGTTGGCTCGAATTGTGTCTTGTCTTTGTTGGGTAGTGTCAATGTTGTTAATTCTGTCTCCATGCTCAATTGCGATGGATTTTGGTCAAAGTCCATGTATGAGATATTAGACATAGTTCTCTCGCAATGAGTGTACCCTTAACCTTATATATATTTCAAAATTCTCATACATGAGTACATGGCATCCCAGTCGTGAAATATGAGGCTAGGCTATTTATCAGGTAAAATCCTCATACTTTAAATTCTACTCCATTACAATGTTTGCTTGCTATTACATGAATATTGAGAATCCAATGAACCCTATCATAAGCCGCTTTGATTTTCAAACTAAGCGAAGAAATCTTCACGCCACTGCTCAGCTGAGCGTCCAAATATTGCGTCCAGGTAGAGCTTCGTTCCGATTGGCCATTCCTTTCCGTTCATGTTGACTCGACGAGGTGCCCAATACTTTGCACGCTTGCTACTCCCATGCCCACTAGATGAGCTTGCTCCTCTGCTGAGACTGTATCCTCTAGTCGGCCCCATAAGCTCGAACTCTACGGCTGATTTAAGATGAGCTCTGAGAAGCACTCGCTCCTGAAGGCACAAAAGATGCAACTCTGTCTCCACAAGCCGCTCATCAATTTCAAATGGAATGTCCCGGGAGGTCATAAACAGCTTCAGAGTCTCTGCCCAGTAGACAAAAAACATCCCCGTACCCCGCTCACTATTCAACTTCCTTTGCGTGTTCATCTCATGACGAATAACGCAATATGCACACCACGATGGCATTGTCTTGATCAGCGCACACCAATCTGATCCGCGGTTGGTCAAATTCTCCAGCACTTCCACGTACGCGACACACCAGTCGCCATTCTCCAGCTTTTCAGGATGCGTCTCCGGCATTATGTCGTTGAAAATCACCTCCATAGCGATCTCTGGAGTCAGCCACTCTTCTGAAAACATCAGCGACAACTCTACCACATAACTCACCATCCTAACTAGCTACTGCAATGCGGGATTGGGCCAAAGACAGAGACTAGGAGATTCAAAAAAATGGACTATGAGCATTGTGAACTCCGAGGTTATGGCAATCAAGTTTGAGAACGAATTGGTGGAGTTTCTATTCTTAACGTGGCTTGAAGAAGAGTGAGTCTCAGATTTCGGCCATCATAATGATTTTATTCATCATATGTATATATTTAACATATCTTACTCGATTTCATTAATGCACTAATCACAAGAACTGCCAATGACTGCGATCTGCATGTAATTATGGCAAGGTCATGTCGTTTGATTACTATCCAGTAAATAAAACCGGTTCACACGCTCTAACTCGTGCAACAGGTTTGCCTTCACGTGAGCGACCCTTTTATACAAAAATAGAACCCATGGTAACATGGGGATGCATGGTCACTAGGTCCTTTAATAACACGGTGACAGATAACTAGGTCACACGGTCATAAGACCTTGTGGCTACACGGTAATATGATCATGTGGCTACACGGTTATAGGACTTCCTTCCTAATTTTAGAAAAATTTCTACGGCTAAATTTGGAATACTTTTTTAATTTTTAGTCCAGTTTTCAAAATTCCGTGGTCATAGGGGTTCCTTTTTTTCCAAGTTTGACTAATTGAATTTAGGATTTTTGCTCTCCGCTCTCCATTTTCTGCTCTCCGCTCTCCGCTCTCCGCTCACGTACGAGCTTTCCTGATTCGATCTGTGAAAGGATGCTGTCGCAGATCTCCATGTCGGTACCGGAAAGTGTCGGAGGGATGCGGGGTGTAGCTGTTTCTAACGGAGAGAAGTCTTGCAGATCTCGTACAGTTTGCATCATTTCTTCCCGTAGTTTCTCTTCTGCCTGCCAATCGAAAGTGTCGTTGGTGTGAGGTACTTCGGTAGTACTGGTGGGGCCGTCCGGTTCGGTTGGGGCCTGACGGTGGGTTTGACTCCGGGTGCGAGGTCCGACGTGCGCCACTTCAACTGTATGGACGTCGATGATGACTACCGAGGATCCAGAGCTTTGAGGGAGTTTCTTTTGTATGGCATTCTTAACATCATCATCGAGCAAAAGTGGGCATCGATGTCCCGGGTGCTCTAGCGAGCCGCATACATTACATGGGTACCGTTGTACTGGTGTGCCAATACGAGAATTACGACGGTTGTCGGTACTTACCGGTGTTGATGTTGTCTGGATCTGATGTATCGATGCGGTTTCAGCTTTCTTCCCGTAGTCGCTTGTCGGATTCCGGTAACATGTCGTCCATTCGTGCCCCATTCGTCCGCACCCGGTACATTTGAGGTTACGTCGTGGATTATCACCGGTACTGGTAAAGGAAGGAGTTGGTTGTCGAGGTTTGGGTAAACCTTCTTCCGCAGTGCGTGCCGAGTCAACGGCTTCGGAAAATGTCTGGCGTTGAAGCCCTACCGTAGCTACCTGCAAGTATTCTAATAGGCCGGCTCGGAAATTGCTCATCATGAACATATCATCTGGTGGCATGGTGGGATACTCTGCCAGTTGCTGAAGGCGTTCAGCGTAGTCATCTACAGACTCGTTCGGTAGTTGGTTGATGGTGCGAAATTGGATGTACGTTTGGTCGTCGGGTTTTATAGTGCGGTAGCGCCGTTTGAATGCGGAAAAAACCTCCTGTAAAGTATTAGTAAGATGTATCTTTCGATGATAAGCAAACCAATTCAACTCTTTTTCTGTAAGTGTATTTCCAAACAATTCGAGTTGGACCATGGTTTCAGTTTCGCCATTTAGTCTGATAGCAGATTCAAATTTACGGCAATGCGTTTCGGGACACTTACCGGTTTTGTATTCGGTACTGCTTTTCGAGCGGTAGGAGTAGTACGGCGGCCGGGTGGAGGATGAGGCGCGCTGGCTTCGCTGAGAGGTCGGTAAGCTGGATTCGGTACTACCGAAGCCGGAATACGTCGCGGTAGTGGGTAGTTGTATGGACAAGCAATGGACGGGTGATCTGTATGTCCGCAGAATGTGCAAAATCGAATAGGAGGTCTGGGACGTACCGAATGGTGTAGGTGTGGATGATGAAATCCAACAAATTGTTGTTGAACCGGGTGTTGATGTCCTGTGGTCGGTTGCGGTCGAACCGTATGATGGATGGACGCCACATGTTCGTGATCCTGTCGGAGCTGTCGTAAGCGTAGATGTGGGAGTTGTAGCCGGGACGTGGCTAACTCGAAGTCGAGTGTAGGTGGTGATTCGAGGGCAGCAAGGAGCTCTTGATCGGTTGCGTCCTCGGTTGGTAATTGTTGGAGTCGTCCCTGAATGGCCGAGGATTGAAGGAATGCCTCGGTACGAAATCGTTCGCGTTCTTCGTCCGTCAACAATACATCTTCCCTGGGAGTTGGTGGATTGTTCAGTAGTGAGTCGGATGAAGGGCGCTGCCAGGTGGAAGAGTGTGGACGTCGTGCGGTACGATGCTCCCAAGGGGTCGGTAATTCGTCTGCTGTGAGAAGAGAGTGCGGGCGTCGCATTTGGTGAGTAGCCGTTGACGGGGCTCGGATGTGACGTTGCATCGGGGAAGGTAGAAGTTCTTGTATGCTGCGGTGAATGCGTGTATTGGCAGCGGTAAATGCATCAAGATCAAACTCGGGAGGTGGTCCTGCAGAGCGAGCACTACTAGGAAAACAGTCGAAATATGACTACGGCCATATGACTAGATATGACTATCGGGAGGATATGACTGACTTGTAACCACTTTGATGACTAGAGCAGTCCATAGTCATATCTAGTCATTGATTCTAGTCATATTTCCACGGGACCTCAATGGGAACGTAGTTGGGAACGTATTCTTCTGTGGGCAGCCATATAACTTTCTGCATGGGCAGCGATATGACTAGATTTAGTAGTTATGTGACTATAGTTTCGGGCAGCCATTTGTAAGTGGGTTTTTGAGTGTGGCCTTCATGGTTTTAATTCAAATTTTTATCCTTTGTTTAATGATCTATTTATATCCACTCAATTTGACTTTTCTTCTTTTCTGATTAGGGTTTTCTTTCGAATTTATTTTGTTCCTTCGAGGTTTTAACATTTTATATATTGTATTTTTAAACTTTTTATTCAAAAACAAGGTGGCATGTTTTGCTTTTGTTTTTTATATTTTTTCATTCCATAATTATTTTGGAAGTCAAACATTTTTATATCATTTTTGCAATTCATCTGTCATGGATATTTTTTCCAAATACCCTTCTTACTGTCTACAGTCTTTGCAGTTCTCTTTGAACCTTGTTCAAATACTTGTCATTTATCGATTTTGCATTGATGTATTGTTTTTCTCATTTTGACTATGATAGTTTTATTTTGACTACAGCGCTTCTTCCCCTCATGTATTCTTTCCACTTTTGTTTACTCTACCTCTCCTTTTTTATTAGCTTTTTCTTTCAAATTTGTGCCCGTTTCACGTCCATGCTGACTTTTTTCCTCAATCATTGGTTTAGTGTTGTTTTGGTATTCATCTTGAATTATAATTTGAGGTAGTGCCTTGGAAAGTGCACTGTACATTATGTTTGAGAATCACGTGCGTTCATGACCCCTTCTAAAAAACCCCTCGTATACGAGAGGTTATATGTCTACATACCTTTATATACAGATGTATTTTGTTCTAGACATATGTTTAGTGTAAGTATACGTGAATATTTTCAGTTCTGAATGTGTTTATTGTATGTATACGTTACACGGCAAGATTCAAATTAATACCCCTTCTGTGCACTCACGTATACTCGTACATGTTTAGTACAGTGCACCCCACGAGGGTAGTGCGCATGCAGGTTCTAGCGTCAATCAGTGATGTTGAAGATATTTATATGGCACATCCCTTTGTATACCATGGCAATGTAGAATTAGCAATGTGCAATTGGCCATTTCCTGCAGTTCAAACAATACTCTTACACACTGTAGACAGTAATGTTGAACGAATGACTCATATTAGTCGTGCATGTAGAATCACTGACTAAGTGTAGTCATCAAGATTACCGAGACCACAGCTACTGCATATCATGTTTCGTACTTGGTTTGCTAATACAATGGGCTATGCCATTCAAAAGACCTCATTTCCTACTGTGATGGCACATCATGCCCCACCTCTACATCCTCCTCTGCAGCGACCAAAGCTTGGTTTACGTCTTCTGTGGTTAGTCTCTTACATCTTCTCAAATCAGGAGTGTCCAGTTCCCTTTCCACGGTAGTGTATTCAAGCCGTAGGCCTACATGCTCCTCGTCTCTACCTAACTGCACACTCTGCAGATCATCTCTTCGGCCATCACTTGATTCAACTCTTGCGCCACGCGGCTGTCGTCATAACGTAATCTTCCATCCACTGTTGTCCTCGTCGTCTACATAAAAAACTTGCTGTACGTGAAGAGGAAATGCAAAGGAGTCCGCTGAATATGGAATCAATCGATCAAATCTGAACAATGTGAATCCATATTCGTCACATTTCATTGTAGCGCGAGCTCCCCTCTTGTTTGCTTGGGCCCATGTGCAATACAACACCACCACTTCAAATTTGCCGTAGTCTACGCTGATAATTTCGTCCACCCACCCCACATACTCCAGATTTGCTGTCCTCATGTTCCTGTCACTAGAACTAGCGCGACAAGATTGCAGAAACGTAGCCGCTACTCCACTGTCACATGTCGACATATCTACTTCTGCTCCGCATACTCGTATATGATTGCCGTATGCATACATCGCCTTGTATCCCTTTGCTTCTCGTCTAGGAAGCAGTAACAGTGCAAGTATATCCCCAGAGACATCATTCCCCATCGCAACGTCTTCAGATACAGCATTTTTGATCCACGTACTGAAGGATTCCTGTTGTATATCCATGGGATAATCTGGAAGTCTTCTCCTGCTTCGTCTTCGGAATTCTTTTCTGGCCTCTTCTCGTCGACTCATTTCACTCGCGTACCGCCTGCGATATACACATCACCTCCAGTCCGTTATTTTTCCTAAACTTTTAGAATACAACCTCATGTGCACAGAAATTAGTCAGCGCTTCCAGAATGGTGACTATACTTAGTCGTTTCTTTCACTTTCCTGACTGTCCCGTCTGTCTCGTGCTAATAGCTAGTCCTTAAATCTAAAATGATGACCAGACGTAGTGCTTTGTTTATCTTATATTACTATGTAAGAATGATATTGCTTGGGTGCATACTCTCTGTAATCTTGAAGTATTTCAGCCTTGTTAAGCACGAATTCATGAATCCACTGTTGCAGTTCCAGCGACAATATGCGTCGTCTCCCCTTCCCTTGCAACACTTCGTCATTCATACTGGGCTCCTCTTTGTCGTCCCAGACACGGCGTGTTGTCGTAGTACAATTTTGCATGTACTCAGTGCAGAATCCAAGCGCCTCCTCCATGATGTACCCTCTTGCCATCGACCCCTCCGGTTGTGCTCGTTGTCGTACGTAACCCTTCAACGTGCCCAGATACCGTTCCACTGGGTACATCCAACGTGTGTGGACCGGACCACAAATGGCTAACTGTTGCACTAAGTGAATCGGAAGATGTGACATGACATCAAAAAACGACGGTGGAAATACCTTCTCCATTATACACATAGTTACTGCTGTTTCTTCCATCAAGTCTTCCATTGTTGATGGATCCACAGACTTCGCACATAAGCGCTGGAACACTCTGCTTATCCGAATTATTGTTGCCCGAACATCCTTTGGTAGAAGTGTTCGCACACATAAAGGAAGAATCTGCTGCATCATTATGTGGTAGTCATGTGACTTAAGCCCATGGAGGTCTCCGTCAACGGTTATCCTCTTGGACAACTGCCCCACGTAATTGCTGGGAGTCTTTAGGTTCCGGATGGTTTTGATGAATTTTGCCTTCTCCACCTTTGACAGCACATAAGGAGCAACCGGTAGTGCGATGGTATCATTTCCAACATGTTTTGGGTGGAGTTCAAGACGTATGTTCGCCTCTTCCAAGTCTAGTCGCACTTTTACAGTATCTTTCAATCCCCATATTGTCTTCATGATGTTTTCGCACAGGTTTTTTTCGCAATGCATTGGATCCAGCACATGGCGGATCATGAGACACTGCCAGTGGTGCACATCCCATGTTAGAACATACTTACAAATGCCCTCACTACGGCATACAAAATGTACATTCGGTTTTCATGACTAAAACTAGTCATATTATAACTAAAACATTTCATGACTAAAACTAGTCATACATTCAGTCGTACATTCGGTTTTCATGACTAAAACTAGTCATATTATCTTTACTCAGAACATATGTTACTCAGTAGGCACATAATACAAGAACAGGGTAAAGAGGAGTGAGAAGTGGTAGACTAACCTGCCAATACGGAAGACTGTACAGGGTTGACAACCTCTTCACTCCAGTTTGGTGCACTGGATCATTCTCTCCCCCTGGTCTGTTCTCATTAGAGGTATTTAGCCATTTCTCCCTCGCTTTAGCATGCCGCACAATATCTCGACCAGTTAGAGAGCAAGGAGGTGCTCTAATTTCCTCCGTGCCATCGAATGCTCTTCGGAGTCGTCGATACGGGTGATTCCTTCGTAGGTATCTCCGATGTCCCAAATATACGTTTTTCCCGAGTGAGGCTGATCGACGAGTACTAACATTAGGGCCACATTCAACACATCCTCTATAACCCTTTGTCACTTGCCCAGAAACAAGACCATACGCTGGATAATCGTGGATGCACCACATCAATATTGCTTTGAGTACGAATTTCTGGTTTTCACTGTTATCGGAGACATCAACGGCATTGACTCCGTGCCAGAGTTGCTGCAACTCTTCAATAAGTGGGGCCAAGTACACATCTATATTTTCCGATGTGACGCTTTCTTTTCCTGGGATGAGGAGAACCAACATTAGAAAGAAACGTTTCGTGATTAGCCAGGGAGGAAGGTTGTAGTTCAACAATATTACTGGCCATGTCGAGTGGCTTAATGATTGGTTTGAGTAAGGGTTCACACCGTCTAGAGCCATCCCCAATCGTATGTTCCTCTCCTTAGACGCAAATTCCGGATATAGCGCATTGATGTGTTTCCAAGCTTTTGAGTCTGGAACACTCTCCATATTACCGCTTATGTCTTTTCTCGATGTGTGCCACTTGTTTAACTCTGCAATCCTGGTACATCGATACATTCGCAATAGTCGGGGGATAAGTGGAAAATGCCTTAGTATCTTCACTGCCCTTGTACTACTGTTCGAAGTGTATCGCAGCTCTCCACACTTTGGGCAGGTCAATGCATCTGCTAACTCTCCTCGGAATAAACAACACCCGTTTCTGCAGGCGTGGATTGAGTTGTAATTCAGCCCCAAGTGGCGTAGGAATTTCTTCCCAGCCGAGTGAGATTTGGGCAGTTTGTTACCCCCGGGAAGAAGTTCACTGATCACATTCAAGATTTCATCTGCGGCTGTGTTTGAGACTCCAAATACCGTGAAACAATTGAACAAGAGGAGCACTGCAACTAAAACCTTCGTCTAACAACCATCGTAGAGTGGGATATTTGATTCTTCAAAGAATTTCGCACGGCCTACATCATGGAAGTCGTCGTCGTTGAAACCAACGTCATCTTCATCCTCATCGGTTCCGTCCTCTGTAGCAGGAGGGATATTGTCGTATCTGCCGAGGCAGTTTGTGATCATTTGGGCAACATCAAATTCTTCTAATCCGGTTCGCATTGTCGGGTTTTCCTCGTGCGTTTCGTTGGATTCGTGAAGGATCGGACAATCTTGCTCACTTTTGTACACAAAGCCAGACTACACAGATGATATTCACAGTCCCCCCAAATATATGTTAGTATGTCACGTTTCTTGTATAGCTTTTGAGTATGTAAACAAACTTTCCTGATTGTAGCTCATCCATATGTACAATAGTCATGTATCTGATAACTATGACTACGAATAGTCATCTCAAGACAAATAGTGAGTACGATGTAGTCATCTCTGCACGCACAGTGACTATGGTTTAGTCATATCTGCAAAAGTAGTCACTACAGCTAGTCCTCTCTACAAAAACAATGACTACATTTAGTCATGGAAATTATTTAACAAACAAGGAATCACTAAAGTATTACAGCAGTTTCTTGTATTGTTACCCATTTCCTTGATGCAATCTAAGCGACCTGTCAATTAAGAGGGTAATATGTGAAAAGTTCCTCTCCCACTTCAATGTCACATGTTGCTACTGTCATAATATACCCCCAAGTTTTCGGGTTCCATGGGGTAGGCAATGACACGTATTCCCAAATAGCATTCCCTATATGCTCTCTTCCTATTGAACTGTTAATAAACCCTGCAACGTTTCCATTCAACACATCTCCATCCTGGTACACATTTTTCTTCACACATATTGCATACTTCAAAAAACGCTTGTCTGCCTCACACTGACGGTGGAACTCAGCCTTTGAGAATCTCTTCCCAACAAATGGCAATAACTGATCACCCGATTTGGCTGCTTCCATGGCATATAGGCCCCATCCCATGTGCGGATGTGTTGACACCCTAACCTCCCACTTTCTTTCCCAAAATGTGAAGGTTGTGAGCTTGGGGATGGTGCCTATGCGCCATTGCCCATGGTAGCTATCTGTCTGAAGACGTCAAAGAATCAGGCTGTCGTGGCAAAAGATAGCAAGGAAGACAAAGTGGGGGCTCATCAGGACAAGAGCTCATCAAAGGTAACGAAAGCCGAAGCACTACCCACTCGGTTCTTCCTTAATGTTCATGGTTATAATTCGTGGCAGTCCTCATTCCAGTACAATCGTAGATGTTTGTGGAATTGAATCAGGCTGTCGTGGCAAAAGATAGCAAGGAAGACAAAGTGGGGGCGCATCAGGATAAGAGCTCACAAAAGGTAAGGAAAGGCGAAGCACTACCCACTCGGTTCTTCCTTAATGCTCATGCTTATAATTCAGGGCAGTCCTCATTCCATTATTTACTAGTGTTTGTGGAATTGCAGACAAGTGGAGAAAAGGAGGAAGCCTCATCGCCTCCGGAATTCAAGATGTTCGATGTTGTGGAAATCATGGGTGTTGCAGACGGGGAAGAAGAACTGGCGGTTGGTATTGGGAAGGTGATGAACTTGGAAGGGGCCAAATTGCATGGGGAAACAATTCCAGAAAGGTGTGTCTCCGTGGAGGTGCAGAAGAGCAACAACGACGACTACGTTATCTATAAGAGCGTAGATTTGGACGACCCTCCCATCAGTACGATGGGACGTGCAGTAAAGAGCTTTATATTGTGGCCAACCCAATTCTTAAAGCATAAATGAGCAATTTAGTTGGCTAGAGTAGGGCACAGTTCAATGCGTTTAGAACAGTATGGATATTAGACATAGACGCAAATTGTAGTCATCCACTGTTAGTCAGCGGACTATATTTAGTTTTAGAGTATCCTACATCTTTTTGGATCTCATGACTATGATATCTGAACCAAAATGACTATATGTAGTCATTAGCTGCAGTCACGTGTTTGAAAGCAATGACTATGCATAGTCAATTTTTGTACAATTTTGTGTGAATATAAAGCTTTTTTCCAGTCATATCCTTGGGCAAAGGTTTGAAAGTATCTACAGTTCTAACTATAGTTACTCATACGAAGTAGTAAGGTATGTGGGAACGAATACTACCAGTGATCAGAAACCGTAGTAGAATGTTTTAAGATGATGACTAGAATTAGTCATTTTCCATAAATGAAAACCGTGGAGAAGTAGTTTGAAACCAGTCGTTTGTTTTTACAGATGACCAATTTTAGTCATCTGTGACTACTGGATATAGTCATCACATCTCGAATGCTTACTAGTGGATGTGAATGACTGACGAGCCTTCACGAATATCTAAACCAAATTGATGACTAAATCTAGTCATCAGTACCATATTTTGCAACCAACGATAGTCATTTTATGACGTCACAAAATTATGCCATTTTAGTCATTAGGTTGACATCTATGACTAAATGTAGTCCTTCTTTTCTGACTATTCCTAGTCATATGTATGACTAAAAATAGTCACATCTATCGGGCTGCCCATAATCGAGGTCCCAAAAAAAAGTTTGGGAACGCACCACAGCGAACGTATGACCGCAGATATGGCTAGAGTATTTTTAGTAAAAATCGTTGTCCGCTATGATTGGGTTGCTGACTGAAATTGGTATTAGTCATATGGTCCATTTATGCCCGATTTTAGTCATAAAACCCAGTCATATTTTGACTGTTTTCCTAGTAGTGGAGTGTGGCGCCGGGCCATAGTATAGAAAAGTGGTTTCTTACTAAACCGGCTATATAAGTGGTTCCGTAGTAAGATTTTGGAGTGGCGCAGTGTCACACGACGACTACAACAACCATAGAATGACTGAAGGCATTACTGCATGGATTAAGAGAACAAGTTTCTAGAATTCGAACACTAGATGGTCGCCAAATGGTAGCTCCTCCTTGTAAAGAACTACTTGGTAATCACTACCGGAAGGTATATCAACTACCGAAAGAAAGAATGAGAATACAGTCTAAGGTAACACCACTGATGGTAACTTAGAAAGCATAAGTCAGGAATTCTACGAAAGAATCAGGTAGTGAATCACTTAAACACATAACTGATCGGTAGACAGGAGGAGAAGGAATTTTGACAAGACAGATAAGTATCTTGGGAAATGAGTCGTGCCAATGGGTTTGGCTCTATTGCTTTTATATCAGTACAACCAGATCTGACAATTAGGTCAGATCGGTAAAAAAGTATTTCCTAGATCTACTTGCTGGGGTAACTTGGAAAATTACCGGGGTAAAAACTCAGACCGGTAGGCCTACCGGTAGCTCCTAATTTACGGTTAACATTTTGGATTGGGTTGGGCAGCGCTTCCACGTGGTACCTGGAACCATAAATTTGGAAGTACCGATGCCTACCAATCGAAGCAAATTCCGACCAATTGAAACCAAGCCTGGTGCCTAATTGGCAGCGCTTCTACATTATACTGAACACCGAGATTTTTAGATTCCAAATACAACCTCACCACTCTAACTACTCAGTAAGAACAACAAACGCCTTACAATGACCAACAATTGAGGGAATTAACGAAGCAAGACAGAACTTGAAAGATACTAAGGAAAGACAATAAGAATCGCATTTTAAATACCATGAAGTACCTACAACACAATCCAAGTGGCAGGAGACAAAAATCCACCTCAAAATTGCCAAGAGAGGTGGTGGTCAAGTCCTCCCTTTCTAATATTCCCCTCACAATCCCCTTGTCCACCCTCGGGTGATTGCAAGCTACGGTCTACCAAGTGGGGAGTGCAGCTTGTGCAGCTAAAGGCCATGCAGCTCGTGCACTAGCGTAGTAATGCGCACCTCTCAACTTTCAATTAGATCAAAAATTTCACCATCCCAAATAGGGTTTATGCTAATACTTTCACTTTAGCAATTGTTAAGTTAATTTCAAGTCTTTGGGCATTACTCAATAGCCTTTTCTGTTTTTTACCGAGCAGGGGTAATTAGAGCCTTTTTTACATAACATCCTTAGCTAGGTTTTATGAAAAATGCATTTCATATCCCACCTCTGAAATTGAACCATTATTTCATTTCCAAAAAAAAAAATCCAAAAAAAAGTTTTAACTGCATGAAAATCTTAAAAAACAAAAACATCACCAAACAATTAATTAAAAAATAAGTAAGCGTAGTACCCAAAAAAATAAAATATGGTAGCTTTGTACACACTTGTGGTATGTTGCTATAAATTTTTGAAGTTCAATTTTGACCCCCTTCTAGCATTTCCCATAAAATAGGTGCACTTTTGACAAGCGACACGCTACCAAATCTAAGTAGAAATGCTTAATTTGGATAGAAAGATTGAAAATTTGCAAACTTTATTGTGGTAGACATCTTAACTTTAGAATTCTAGAAACAATACAATTTGTTTCGTCACAAAATTCCATTCCAATATTTATTGATGATTTTCCAAAGATTGGGTAAGTGCACCAATTTGCATGCCGCGACAAAAAGTTTGGGTGACCGTAGCTTGCAACCACCCCCTCCGTAATATGACATGAAGGAGATATAGTTCGGTGCAGTAGTGGTGAACGCCTAGCCGTCTTTTGTAATGTTGATGCTAGTTATCGCTACCTTGCCTTTCATCCCAATATCATCGTGATGCTGGTCGTCGCCGTGTGATTGTGATGCTGGCCATGCATGCCCGACGGGATTACAATTATTGGTCAAATCCCCCATGATCGTCATCTTGGTCGTCGCCACCTCATCCTGATTGTCGAACCTCGTTCGACCTAGAAATAAAGAATTAGGGTTTTAGAGTGGCTAGGAGTAGCTCGGATCCCAATAAAGGAGTGTGGTAGTGACCATAATGGCACATTTAGTTATTTATGTAGAAGAGGCGCTCGCGCGCGCTGTAGAGTTATTGCTAGGGACCGGTTTTGATGGCTGGTGTCCAGATTGGGCACCGGACCCGGACTGGAAACCGGGTAGGGGATGGACGGGTTAGGGATGGACCCGGCCGGGTTTCGCGCCTTGAAATGGGCGGCTTTAATTAGGGCGGTTCACTGTTCATTTTCGCATAATGTTTCTAGTCCACCCGTGCGCCAGATTTTTGTATTTCCGGATGCTGTGAGAGATCAGGGAGAGCGACCGGGTGATGAGAAAGTAACCCGGGAGATTAGGCGAAGCGCGCTCAGTAGAGGGAAAGGAGTTTTGGAGCCATCGGCGATGGGGCGGAAGGACGATTGGAGGCTCGGGCTGCCGGTTCCGGATAAGTTGGTGCGCCCGGTTGCTCCGACCAGGGCGGAACATAGGGAGCAGCTGCGGAAGGATTTGCGCAAGATGGGTTGTGAGGAGTTGCTGTACCTGCCCTGGGATATCCACAGTAATGCCATGTTGCAGGAGCTAGGTGGACAACTGGTACCGGTGGAATTCCGGAACAGCGAAATCCGGGGGCACTCGGCGGTGTGGAACTCGGTACATTGGCGCTTGACGTACAGGTTTCCCAACCGCCCGTTTGCGTACGCCAAGACGAAGACAGATTCCGAATGGGTGAAGGAGAGATTTTCAAAACCGGTTTCAGAGAAGGACGGATTCCGGGTGGAGGACTGCAAGGACGATCGGGAGAGGCGCCTGCTGCGGTTTCTGGTGCCCATTTTTAGCCCGGACAAACCCACCACCTGCACAATCAAGCTGATGAAGGCCATTTATGAGGCCTACCTCCACAGCCGGGAAACCGGATGGGGAACCATCGTGAACGAGTTGGTGGTCCGGGAAGCGAAGAAACTCGGAAACAAGAAGGGATGTCCTCTAATCCCTTTCCTGTTTCATTTGTATAACCAGTACGGATGTCTCACGGCCAGGGAGAGAGAGCAATGGGAGAGCTGCCGAAGGATCATGGACCGAGAGCCGCCAAGGGACCGGGAAGAGAATCCGGATGAGAGCGAGGACGAGGACAGCCCGGACGAGGAGGAACGGGAAGGGCAGGAAGGAAGAAGAGCAGACGCGCAAGCAACGGTCGATCCGGACACGGAGGAAGGCCAACCGGGACCCTCGGGGACCCGAGAAGAAGAGGAAGAACCGGGTCAGAAGACACCGGTGGAGGCGGTCCCATTTAGGGCGCGCACCCGAAACCAGCTCAAGCAACTCCAGGAGACTCCGGATGAGTCGGGACCAGAGGATGAACCGGACCAGGAGACACCACCCCGAGGGCAGGTGAGGAGGCGCCTGAAGATTCCGGAAGAAGAGGAAGAGGATGAGGACCAGGACACGATTGTGACCGGAGTGAGGATTCCTCCGAGGAAGAGGCACCAGAAGACGACTCCAGTGGATAGCAGAGGACGGGCACCGGAATCGAACGGACGTCAGAAGAACGTCAAGGTGAAAACCAAGAGGGCGCGAGGTTCGAAACCGGGGCAGGATGAAATGGAGTACCAGGAAGGGATCCAGACTTACGGGCGGGCTCCCCGGGGTACAGAACCGGAGATGGAGGACATCCCCTTGCGGGAATCCGAGGAGGATTTCCTCAAGCCGGTCAGGGAGGCATTAGAGATGGTGGCAGGTAAGTACCACCCCATCTATACCTCTATGAAGGAAGTTGGACGTGTAATCCGGAGTACACAGGTGGAGATGTACCCGGAAATCGTCCGGAAGATGAGGAAGGAGTTAGACAAGCTTCGGAAGGAAGCCTCAAAGAGGAGCCTGGTACTGCTAAAGCAACAGGATGAGATCCAGGCGCTGCAGAAGCAGAAGTCACCCACTTACCGGTTCCTCGCGTCACTGCTCAACCCGGATGGGGAGGCCCAGACGAAGGCCCGGTTGTACGAAGAGAAGGTGGTCAAATCCGGATTGGACGGTGCTGCCCAAGTGACGAACGTGGTGAAGAAGTACGCCTTGAGGGTCGAGGCAGGGGTGGGAGAATTCCGGAAACTACTGGCGGAGAATCAGGCGAGATTTCCATCCGGGTCCGAACCGGATGAGAAGAGGGCACATCAAGAAGGTATGAATGCACCCTTGGCCAGTAGTGAATTGTTGGCCGCATTCCATGTATCACGGAATGCGCCCGGAATGGAGGAGTTGGAAAGGATGATGGCCGGGGGTCAATCTACCCCGGAACAGACTTCGAGACCGGCTGCAGGTCCAATAGTAAGCATGCCGAAGGAGAACCCGGATGCCAGTACAGGAGGGGACCAGTCGGAGGCTAGCCTGGCCAAATTGGCAAGCCAGGCTGCTGATTTGGTGGAGACCGGGGTCACTCCGGGTAGGGAGTCAGAATCCGGAGAGGACCAAGAGGTGGACGGCCAACCGGAGACGGGTGGTCAGGAGGAGCGAGAAGGGGAAGCCAGCGAACCGGAGGAAAACGAGACCCAGGAGGACGAGTCGGACGGAAGTCAACCGGAGTCCGAGGACGAAGACGGCCAGGGCGAAGTCCGGGAGCACCGGTCCAAGATGAAGGAGGACGCTCCCCCGCAGTCCAACCAGGAAGAGGAAGGGAGTTCCGACGGCGACCGGGCCAGTAGCCCGGAGGGGCAGGAAGATCAGTAGGATCCGGGTTGCAGTGAGAACCGGATCAGGCTAGGAAGTAGGCTTTTAGGCTAGGTAGGCTAACCCGCGTGTGTATAGGACTCTTTTTGTGTGGTAGGTAAGGCGCTTTTTGCCAGTAGGTAGGATTGGATCTTTTGATGTGATTCCCCTTGATTTCCGGATCCCGGGATTGTAGGATCTGGGCGGGAAATCCGGTCTGGTGGTTGAGGGCCACTATTTTCCCAGGAATGCTTGGCATTCTTGGGGTCTTCTTGTATTACCGTTTCCTTGAAAGCAAACTGCTGTAGGACATTATCCGGAAATCGTGTATGTGCTGTGGTGTTGTTTGTGGACTGGTACAGTGGTCAAGAGTCCCTTGGTAACCGGGTAGGCAGTCGGGGTTCTCGAGTGATTCGGGTGGGAAGTCTGAATGTGGTTCTTGGGTGGTTTGAGGGACTGTTTGAAAGAGTGGTTTCTAAGTTCCGTGCGCTAGGTAATCCGGGTTAGTGGCTGGGCAGTCAGGAGGGGGTACTCCGGGCTGCACAGAACTCCTGGACGAATAGTCCGGTTGAGGTGCCAGCACTCGGAAGGTCCAGGCGAGGGGAAATACGGAGTGCACGGGAGTAAGACAGGGCGTTAGAATTCCTAAAGGCTTAGTTTCGGACTCCCCGGATAGCGGTTGTCCCGGTTAGTAAGTCGTTGTAGTAATTGGGAGAAGGGGGAAACCGGATTGCACTTGCGTGACACGGCTGCCGGTTGTGTAAAACTAGCAGCTGAAGGGCAGCACGGTAAGTACCCGGGATTAGGAGTTTTGAGAGTTAAACCGGAAGGTAGTGAAGTTCCCATCACTTGAATCAGTAGGGAGGGGTGTGCCTTTAAATCCAGCACCACTAATGGAGAACCCTCTGAGAGGAAACAGAGGTTAAACGAAACCGGATCAGGACACCAAGGTAGACCGGGGAGAGGAGGGATAGTGAAGAGTCCTCCCCGGAAGAATACCGGATCTAGTTGCAACCGGGCCAGTCAGTAGGTAAAAGACCCGGTTTAGGAGGAAAGAGGAATTCAGCTGGTGACGAGAGAGAGAGAGAGATCACCAGTCCGGGACCATCTCCGGAAACTTTCCACTTCACAGAATCTCCGCGGAACGATAACCTGGAAATCACCTCTACGAGCGTTCTTGACACGAAAAAGTGCGCTCTAGGGGAATATCCGGTATCACGTGCTACGACACTGATGTTGGCCATGTCCTTACGACGTGATTGCAAATCTTCGGTCACGTCATCCTATCATCAAAATGCTATTCATCGCCGTCCGCGTGATCGCGAATTCTTGGTCATATCGCCGTGTGATCGAGATTTTGGATGTCGCCACCCTAGCTTGATATCGAATTCTTGGTCCCCGTTGCCATATGTTCGTGATGTTCGACATACACGCATAGTGTGTTTGCGAATTCTTTGTCACCATCGCCCTATGATCGTGATGCTCGTCGTCCTTGCCTTGGACTTATCGCAATTTTCTGTGCCCGTCGCTGTGTGATCGCGATGCTGGTCAACGCCGTGTGATCGTGGTGCTCTCCGTCGTTATGTGATCGTGATGTTGGGTGTCGCCTTGTGTTCGTGATCTCTGTAGCTTTGAGATCTAATCTAATCGACAAATTCACAAGTCCTGTTTTCTCCTTCTCTTCCACATATTGTCATGGTCTGCCCCGATTCAAAACTACTAACTCCCACAAAAACATTGTAATAGAGGATTTGAATCCCATGCTTCACAATTTCAAGCACGAAATCATTCGTCCAAATCTCTACTATTGGTGATCTCCCTACTAATCTTAAATCCACCTCTAGTTAATTCTAGGTCTATTCTATCCCTATTCTAAAGTCTAAAATTGTCCTAAATTCTACCACCCTTTGATCAACCACTCTAAACCTCGCCGAGGGTAACCATTTACATCTCCCCTCTAAAGACCCAACTCATGTCAACATTATGTCAAAACCCACGGTTGACCATCAAAAAACCCATTGACTCACGCCATTCATGCAACGAATCCACTTCATGGCAAAATGTCTACACGACTACAAAATATCCTACAAAAATACCTTAATAGTTCCAATTTGATAAAACACCACGAATAAAGATTAAGAATATAGGAAAAAAAATAACCAAGTACTACGGTATTGGTGTTACGACTTGGTCGTAACTTCTGGACTTGAAAACAAGTAAACCTAGGAAGGGGAGTTCATCACAATTAGTTACCAATACTAAAGTAGTTGTGGTAGTTATAACTCCATAGCTTGTCGTGCTCTTTAAAGCCCAGTGAGAGGGGAATGTTTCTCACGTCACATATTGTTAATAGAAACGAAGGTCTTGAAACTTAAACTCTCTTACTTGTGGTATTCTTGTAGTGTAAATTCGTTAATGTTATTATGCATGGAGGGTTAGTGTAATCTCTAGTATAGAATTATATGACATATAAGCCTCATATGTTTGGAGTGTCGACAGAATCACGATCCATGGAACCGGATTTTGACAATTGGCTTACGGGTGAAAGCACGAAAAAGTGTACCACCTCAAACTATTATGACCATTCAACAATGCAGGGTTCAAAACTACATTATAAATTTGAATTTCGTAAAAAATGAAATAACAATAAAATAAAACACCTATTCTTTTACAAAGTCTACCAAAACAATTTGAGAAAATGATCTTCAATAATTAGTTATAAATTTTTTATTGACGTAGAAGTGGCCAAAATTGAAAAAGTAGTTACGTACAATCAACAAAGTTGATATAAAACAAGCAAAATGTATATCAAAACATGTTTTTCTCTACTTTCTTTTTAGACAAGGACCTCAATTCTATCATTATCTCAAAGTTCATAAAAATTATATTTATGTTGAGTGTATTTAAGGCCATCAATTTTGCAACCGAGATTGGATTTAGGGATTCATGTTAAAACACTACTTTTTGTAAACTTTTTTGAAGATTTTGTTCTGAAAATTTGGGTTCAAGTACCTACAAGAACTCTAGAGGGCTTCATGAAATTAAAACCAAAATACAATATATTTTGATATAAATTTATGGTCTTTGACCAAAACAATTATGATTTAAGTATAGCAGACTAAATTTTTGGTACAATTTTTCGTGCTTTCACCCTTACCATGGCTCCTAAACCGATAAGACTGTCCACAATGTATGATACCACTTCCCACCAGTTAGAGCATCTCCACCAGTGCTATTCCTATATCTATCCCCATCATCCGATTGGGGGCAAATATGAAAATTAATCAATGTCTCCCCACCAGTTGGCCTCAACATAAAGTTCCCAATATGAGTTCCCTTAATACTACCTCATGTAGTGATGTAGAGAATTGGTATAGAGATCCCTAAAAGCTTAAGGATACAAGACCTTGGTAGAGAACTTCTATCCCTATCTGAATGAAAACCATCCGGGATAGGGATACAAAACTCGTTGGTGGGAATGCAATTAGTCTGCAACAATTTACTCCTAGTGTTACCATATCACCATTTAAGACCAATAACAACATGACACGCAACCACATGAGGAATGCAGCAAATAGTACAGTCAATAAAGTCCGATCATGTGGGTAACAATGGGAATACATGCAGTAACTTATAAGTTCCCTATACAAACCACCATAAAGAGAATTGGAAGGAAGATATCTCCTTAATATTTAGGAATACAAGACCTTGGTGGAGGCCTTTATGCTCCCGATCCAGATGACATACATCCAAATAGGCATAGGGGATATTCACGATAGGAAAGCTTTAAGGGCGCTAGAAGCTGCAAATACCGTAAAGTCTAAGAAATCGAACAACGCAAACCATTGCACTAAAGCATGCCAAAATTTGCACTAGATAATCCATGTATGAAAGCATGAAAGATGAATGGTGCACGGGTGGATGGACGGAGTGATGGACGGATGGTCGTTAGGTATGGACAGTGATTAGCATACACTATGAACGTCTATTCAACAAGTCGTTTGGAGCTCAAGGGATATGTTGTTTTGAGTTTGCACCTATTCAAGCGCCAATCATTTACTCAAATGTTGATTATAAATGCACATACATTCTTCCTGTCTTTTCCAAATCACTTCATCAATTTTTGTTTTTTTTTTGTTTGTACCAACTTGTTATATTGTTTTTAATTTTTAACATCAAGTGATGTATATTGAGCAAACGCAATCCTTGTGCATATATTTTAGAAGCAATGAGAAGACAAGTATGGTGAACGAGTTTGAATATGTTGTAACCACAAGTTAATGAATTTCCTCAAAGAACCAATAATAACATGTATGCTAAATCTTAGTAACAAATGTCATAAGAGTTTTAAATGTAGAGAGATCCATCACATAAACTTCATTTTCAAAATGATGTTTGTGTTGTGAATCTCGCTACATTTAAATCTCTGATTTGAACATCTATGCAACATTATATATGAAATTACACATTTATAATTTGATTTCCTAAAATTGTTTGTCAGTTTGAATGGACTATGTTAACTATTTATATATATATATATATATATATATTTTATTTTATTTTTTTTTTTTTTTTTTTTTTTTTTTTTTTTTTTTATTTTTTATTTTTTTTATTTTTTATTTTTTTTTTATTTTTTTTTTTTTATTTTTTATTTTTTATTTTTTATTTTTATTTTATTTTTATTTTTATTTTTATTTTTTTAAGTTTTTATTTTTTAAATTTTTATTCACATATTTGTGCAAAAATTGGATTGAGATTGTTTTAGAGTATATTATATTGTTATGAATATCTTAAAATATTTTAGAAATTTTGGAACATTATTAGTGAAGATGAAATTCATATATGAATGTTACCCAAATTACGCATTTGAATGTATTGCTATAAGTGATATAAGTTCGAAATTATGAAAAGACTACGAAGGAGTGTATTTTTTTTTTAATAGTGTATTAAAAATTTGAAACATTGAATAATTATTTTTAGAAATTTAACATTTAATAATTAATTATAAATATTCAAATCAAATATTATAATGAGAACATTATAATATTATAATATTTGTGTAGATATTCTATTTACTGTCAATGGTTGATGGATCGTTACCGATGAAGAGCACCACGAGGGTGGCAGTGACCAGGATAGCTGCATGTCGCAACTGCTGAGAGGTCGCCATCGCTGAGCTAGCTGCAAGATATGAAGAAGCTGGGGAAATGAGACTGGAGAAACAGGATCGAACACGAGCAGGCTGCAGAGATATTGAGGATGCAATGAATGACTGGCATGAAGCAGAGTCCTCCAGACCTTTATATAGCGATTCAGGGGTCGCCCAGAAGGCTGCTCTTCAGCAAATTTCTAGTTTACGGGTGCGTTAAAGTCGAGCATGTAGACATAATGGTAATGGAATCATAATTTCCATTTTCAAGTCGTGAACTTGAATTTTACTGGGGTTAGTTTTAACATACTATCGAAGTCAAAGTTCAACGGAACGTGAATTGAATCATATGGTAGAACCGGGAGTACCACTCCATAGAGCGTAGGCATCTCAATCTTATTTTCTCATTGAATTCTGAAAACCCCCCCTGGAAGTTGGTTTAGTACTACATGCAGTAATATTGTTCGTGCCTTTTACCTCTCTGACTAAGAGTTAAGCATTCTTGACCTACATTGATCCATGATATGGAGTACCTTTTTCATGACAATGGTCATGGGCTTCATAACTCCCGGTTTAAGTGGACTTTGTCCAGCCGGTTGAATCGATCCTCGACTGTTCGGTATCTTAAAAATTGTTGAAACGTCAGCTACTGATCTTTGGAGGGTTATTTACATTTGTTTATAAAACCTCTGCCAGGTTTGTTTTGTGAAGTGCGACAGATGTTCATTTTGATATCATTGTCTTTTGCGCGAGCAGCTTTAGCATCCAAATACAGGCACGGATCCCCGCGTATTCCAGCTTCTAGTGCCCATGTTGTCGTACACCTACTCGAGTCAACCCAGATTTTGAGAGTCGAGTAAGATCGTTTCAAGAACAGTGGCAAATTGGTCAACGCTGTAGCCATGTGCAGGCCAGAAATTTCGTCCTCTTAAGAAAATTAGACGTTGCAGGATTGTAGTTTTGAAGAATTTTCTTTATGAAGTTAAGTGTCACACCCTTGTTACAGCGCTATGTCGATCACCATAGCCAGGTCCCAAGTCTGGCACAGCCCCGGCCATATCCACATCTAACTTCTGATCTATTGGTGAAATTGATATATATGTTTAGGCACAAGGCATGCAGTGGAATTGGCAAAGCATGCACCTGAATGCTCACATTGCACCGGCTCATGCCCACATTGCACCGGCTCATGCCCAGTGGAACTCGTCAGTTGACCAGGACCTCTTGACTTTTCGAAGCAGAGTTCTCCTAAATGTCAACGC
Organism: Pohlia nutans; assembly: GCA_022496805.1. NCBI lineage: Eukaryota > Viridiplantae > Streptophyta > Bryopsida > Bryales > Mniaceae > Pohlia > Pohlia nutans. The sequence continues at coordinate 8,596,965 of CM040092.1, read as the reverse complement.
AGTCTTTGGAAATGTAACTTTGTATTGCTCTCGCCTCAATCATTATACCCAAATTGAGTCACTGGTTGATAAGATCCACGTCAGGCACCACAGGTGCATTACTGAAGTTATAAATTTCAATGGTCGACGTAGGATATAGCCCGTGGTGAACAACACATGCTCAGTCACCACATCCTCAGTTAACACATGCTCAGTTACCACATCCAAATTTCTAAAAATAATTATTATTAAATTATTAATGTTACTATAATTAATTATAATATGTTATAATTAATTAATGAATATATTAATTCATAATTAACTATATAATTATTTATAATTAATTAACTCATTTATAATTAATTATAATATTAATGTTATAATATTATAATGTTTAAATACTTACATTTAATAATGTTTTAAGTGCTCCATTAAGAACAAAATCATAATCTAAGGTAGAGTGGTTTTCAAATGGAATGCATCCTGTAATAATTTCATAGCACAACATGCCATAACTATATATATCTGCCTCATATGAAAACTTCATCTTTGAAGAAGGAACCTTGTCCTTTAGTTGTTGAAGTATCTCAGGTGCTCTCCAAAATGCAGTCCCAACCACAGCTGACGAGCATTCATAATCTGCCAACACCACTGGGACGCTGGTAACAAAACGTAGTCCATGGACAGCTCTTCCATCTTCAACAACCAGATCTTCACCAACAAAATAAGGAAGAAGCACATTTGAAGCTTTCAGATCTCTATGAATGATACCATGCTTCTGGCGCAGCTCTGCTATGTCCCATGCAATATCAGACATCATCTGGAATGCAATGCGTGATGGGAAAGGCGGACCCTGGTTATGATTCTCGAGCATTCGGGCATCAATCAGGTTTCGCAAATCACCACCCCATTGTCTTTCCATGACAAATGCAAACCTGTTTTTAAACCTCTCCTCCTTCAACAATGTACCACCATGGATGCACTGCAATGTTTGTCTTGTGTTTTCCTTCATGGATCCTGGGTAACTAAGTCGATATAACCCCCTCCTTGAGTATGTCATTTCCTTGTAGGATTTCAGCATACCCTCGGGCCACTGTTGTTGAAGACCTCGGAGGGCGTAGCCTTCCTTGAAAACCTTCACAGCACATGCATATAAACCAGAAAGAGTGGCTGCATAGATCTCCGCTTGTGCTCCCTCTCCAATCTTCTCACCTACAACAAGGGAATCGAAGTCCCTGAAGAATTCACCCCATCCACAATGCGCCTTGAGCCTCTCGAAGTGCTTCAGGTTAGCCTCAGGTGAGTACTCTTCATCTTCATCAGTTTCAGCAAGTTCGCTCCAGTGGACTTTGGAGTATTCAATAGACATCTCCAGCTCACTACTAAACTTACTCTTGTTTTCGATCATGCTCTCAGTGCGGGCAGAGTAGTACACGGATGAAGATGACGAAGGTGATGGCAGAATGTGCATTTTGCTAGAATCGCCATGCTCAAGGCTGGGCTCTCGACTCGCACTGCTCTGTGGATCTTCGCTCAGGTTCACCTGCATGAAGTTTGGGCTCTCGTGTGCAGTTACAAATAATTCCTCCATTTGGCTCGGTCAAGTTCCCAATTTGTGACGCTTCAATTGGCTGGCGAATAAATCAGGTTGTCTTTGTTTCTAAACACCTACATGCCAGTGGATGTGTTACTTTCAATACTGAAATTTTAAGAAAACTAAATGAAACCAATCTGTCATAGCTACAGGCCAAGCATCCGCTAAATATCCAAACTCTAAGCCCATCCCCAAGCAGAGAGTTGGCTGTGGAAAACTTCTCCTAACATAGACCCCACGCATGAGAAATAGAGATGAAGGAAGGTGAATAAATGACACAGGGCCTTCGCAACCAAGAAGTACAACAAAGTAGGAAAGGCATGCATGACGAGCTCGCAGGTTGTGATCAAGAGGATTCTCCAACTGACTACGAGCGCGGAGTATACCAATTAGCGATATGGAAGAAGTCGGACCTACTCTTACCGAAAATCAAGAGCACTACTCTGTCAATTACTGTTCATTCAGTCGAGCTCGGAGTGCAGTGAACAGATGCTTCACGAAAGAATGAACAAAAGACTCCAAAAACCCTAATTTGATTCTTGCAAGACCAAGAGAACACATCTGCCCATCCTACGATAAATCCAAATAGCATTAAAGATGATTAAGGCCGGTGAGTGCTCCGATGCGTACAAAGTGAAACTCTTACTTCTTGAGCCGAAAGTTCCTGTCCAAGGTGAGCTGCAATCAGTTCAACGTCCTTCCAATTTACACGAAGTGAACCGCTTCAACGATCCTTACGGCCTTCAGAAAAGCTTCAAGAACTCCATTATTCGACGGAGGCTATCTTAACCATAAAACCAAGGAACAGTGAGCATAACAAGGCGACCTGGACCAGTATGACCACTACCAACAAGAAACGATGGCAGATCTCAGGAGACAAGGAAAGATCTTAAGAACCAAAGGATCTTCCACAAAGGAACACCACACGTCAAAACCAACAAGAATTACGGCTCAAGTCTCACAAGCTAGACACACTGCTGAGGAGCTTGCAGGTATAAGTTAAGGGAGAAGAGTCTGTACCATTTCCTAGGGGTAGGACGACCGAGTCTAGAAGCTCTGGACCGTCCTTTTGTGGTCCGGAAATTGTTGCACCACCAACGCTATTCCCAACGTTATTAAAAAAAAAAAAAAAATCACCAGCCTGAGTAAGCAAACCTAAAATTCAGTCGGGAATCGGCACCACTAAGTTACCTTATTTTCTGCATGACTCAAGACAGATTCCAGAAGGAGGGAACCTTGGAAGGAGTGACAAGTTGTTTCCGAAGGTGCTGCCTCGCTGCCTTCTAGGATGTCAGTGACCTTTGTTTTATGGCGAGTTGAAGAAGTGCACCGGGGCGTTGTGGAGCGGCGTGCTTGATGGAAGCAACTCAAGGTTGTTTCCAGGTATATCTTCATGTCCATCGTCGTGGTCTGTTGTCAAGAGTTGATGAAGAGTTCGTGTTATGTATGGTTCTAAGTTGCTAGTTGACGAGGTCCGTATGTGATCTGCAATATGTCGCTTGGACACCTTGCGGAGTTGGCTCGTGAGGGATGAGGGTATCTTGGAGAGGACGGTTACTTGGGGCTAGACAGTTGCGCTATCCTTGCAGTGGTGGTTTGTTTACAGTCTCTTTGTTTGCACTTACGGCTTTGCTTTCCAATTTGATCGGTGCGGATTTTGGCTCACTATTGTGTCTCAGCATCAGTTAAAGAGCTCTGGTGTCCGACATGCTGGGCCGTGTTCACCGAAAGTTTCGGAATCTGAAAAGCTGAAACTCTTGATGGTTCACCCGATAGCATATCCTGGTGCGCAAACCTGGTGTAGTTGTGGTTGTATTTCTGAAGTGAGGCGACTTGTGCAGATTTTCAGCGACTTCAAGCCCACCTACTATGAAATCTTACAAGTTTCCGAGAAGAGGAGCTTCAGAGCGTCGGATTTCATAGAAGCATCGTCCTCTTCGTCGTGATTTTACTCTGCACCCGTTGTCATTGAGAAGAGTGAAGAGTTCTGCACCGATGTGGCGTCTGAGATCGAAGCCTCGAAAGAGCCTTGGAGCGAACTTGATCATTGTCCAACAATCTCCCATCTTTCAACAATGTCCCATCCTAAGCATTCGGGAGAGATGAATCGTATATACTTCGAGGTGCTGAAAAGGTTGCCCCAGAATATTATGGGTGGGACGTTGTTGAAGGTGGAAAATTGTTGGACAGATCTGCCTCCGTGGTGCCCAGATTTTGGGAAGGTTTGCGGATGTTGATACATCTGTTGCGACTTTGGAATTAAGTCCAGGTAAGTACTCAATCAACTCCTGTCAATTGTCTGGGGTTGTATGTGTATGGTGTAACTTCTAAGCTTCAAATGGGCTGGTCTAGATGTCATCAGATCAGCGCGGCAGGTCGTGCACCTCACTCTCTCTCCGTATGTATCTCTATGGTGTTCAGATTGTTGTTTCTTCGGCCTCAAAATTCAGGGCAGGAGCACACTGATCGCTTTGATGGTATCGTATTCCTGCTCGTTGGATGCTTATCTATGAAAATGCCGTGCCTTGTCGGGTTATTCAAAGCAAAGTCTCGTCTCATTTGAAATACTGTGCTTTTGATGGTGAAGATTCTGAGATGTACTTAGTCGATTTAACTGGACATTTATATAGATCTGCGATGAGATTAGTGTACTGCACATCAAATTTAAGTGAATGAGAGGGCTGACGTTGAGTGCCATGGCCGAAAATATCACAGGAAATTATATGTTTCAGGATGTCTGAGTGCTTTGTTTTTACGCAGCAGTTGAAGTTCTTTCGTCGACAGAAGAGACACCTGCAATACATTCCCTATGCGAAATTCTGCATCGACCGCTACATCGGAATACTTTTTGGCTCGCACTGAGAGTATGAAGCAGATATAAATTAATTTAAGTTCATCGTACAGCTTTATTTTTCCATCAGAAGTTGGTACACCATTCGTGCACAATTGAACTTCTGCAGTCTTCCATGCAGTGCTGTCCTTGCACTGCTCTTAGAACTACAGAACTCTCACGAAACTACTAATCAATTATTGTCAATTCCTACTGCAAAACTACTTGTCTCCAAGCTTGAATAAACCGTCAACTAGAAATAGTTGAAAGGAAAGTGCTGCCAAGGACGAGAGGGATGCTCAAATCGGAAAACAACCTAATATTGTTCTACAATGTGGTGGAAGAGGAGGCGGGATTCTTTCGTAGGGGACAAGAAAACGATAGGGGACATGGGCTGCAAACATCATCAACGTTCTAAATCATGCTTTCGATCCAGCTCGAGTTCCTAATTGGAATCAGTGGAACTCCCCTAGCCTGTAACCCTCAAATGCCAATCCCCGTGCCAGGCCAAAAATCACTTGATCAAGTGTCTCACGGGAATATCCAAGAGCATTTTAACAACATCCCTAAAACATCGCACCAGTACAGAGACATCCGTTTTACAGAATGATAACAGGCTTATACTTACTGACTCCTAGCCCGACAATCTTTTCTTCAACACAGCGTGCACAGCCAAGGGAGATGATAGGTTTATCATAAACGCCAGCCAAACAGAACCTCCATGTTTGACTACCTTCAGTCATAAGTAAGAGTTTCGTTGCAGTTCCTCCACCTACGCTGAACCTTAGGCAACCGGGTTGATCAACTACATCACTCATTTTGACAGGCCATCCCTTGTACACTCCAGACGGACCATCCTGGTTCATTCCTCGTCTTGAAGTGCATCTGCATGGGGCTGCACATCTAAGCATCTGGGACATAGCCACCACTGGACTGAAGTACCCTATAGAAAATCCTTCAACTCTTATCGAACTTCTGATCTTGTTCAGATCGGAAGAGTAGGACGGCCCCAGATCAAGGACAGGTACAGAAGTATCTGGTGGAGCTGGGGTCACATCCATCTCAGAAGTTTTAGGCCAAAGATAGCCGGACATCGGTGCGAATGCAGAGTCAATTAGAATCAACCCAGAACTCGTGGCCGGAAGATCTGGCACTGGGCCATTGCAAATCCACAGCTTGTTGTTTGCCTCTACGTCGTCACTTCCGTTCAGTAGTCCTCCAATCAGCACTGTCGCCCTAGGACCCATAACACCAACGCAATCCTGGATGTCGCTCCTCATATTGTTCACTTTGTACTGGATATCTTTTCCTCCAATAAACCATGCTGAGGCTAATATTATTCTCCACAACTGAATGGTTAGTCCCCTGTCTAACAAGGCTAGTAGGATGCTGCGCAAATCTTCTTTTGTGGCGTACATTGCAGGTGTAAAGAGCTGTAATCCATCGTGCAGCTCATGTTGCACGGACTTCTTGACAATGGTCTGCAACATCAACAATGCCATTGTTCTCTGCTTGAAGTCCACACTTCTGGATATGTCTTCTTCTGGATCATAACCGCCACCACTCGTCATAGGCATTACCGATAAACCACTTTCAACTGCTTCAACAAGTTTCAACTCCTTGCTTGTGAAGAAGTTCTCCGACACCGCAACTCGAGCAGCAATGTCAGCAAGCTCTGGATGCAGAGCCGATCTACAAGCTTTCTCTGTTGCTCGGTAAAGCGTTTTATCTCGGATTTCCACACACGCTGTATTGAATGATACATTCGAGCATAATCCCTTGTCTTCAGAAACTGTGGGGCTCATTGAGGTATGCTCCATCAGCATTTCTAGCATAGACTTCACCTTCTCTTGATAATCAAACTCACCGATGCTGCTATTTCCTTTAAGCGGTCTATTGTGAATATACATCAAATCCCAAAAGTCTTCAAAGGTGCAAGGTACCAGCCAGGGCTCGGACTTAAAAGATGAAGCACCAGGACTTATGGGGAAACGAGGGAGAGTCTTCACTTGAAATCGGTTCTTGTCTGGTTTATAAAGAAGTTTAAAAGGAAAGGACTCAGAGAACTCCGCCTCTAAGATTGAGTAGGTGAACCACACCAGTGCATCGTTTGTGTCATACTCGCCTCCAGGATTGTCCGCGTCAATACATAGAGCCCACAACAGATCTGACAATTCATACTTGGTTGGTTGCGTCCAGCTGCTGTCTTCTTGAAGTTTTGACTTCACCTCATCTCCTAAGCGCTTCGAAAGCTCCTGCTCGTTGTGAAAAATACCCAATCCTGATTTATATAAATCATCAGCAAGATTACTGCACGCTCTTGAAAGTTCCTCCAGCAGTTCATTCGGCTCACCCACGACACGTTTCACACACTCAGTGATGAAATGTCCTAGACCTTGAGCACCAAAAACCTCCACCCAAAGAGCACTAACAGCGAGTATGCGGCGGGTGGTGTTGCGCAGATTATCAGGAGGAGAATATTGAACAACCGTTACAGGTTTGAAAAACCGGCCGAAGCCTACAAACTTTCCCCTCACCACCAAGCTCTTTAACACAGACTCACAGAGTCCCAGATGTCCCCCGTTCCCACTCGCCGCCTGGCTTTCACCCAAGTTGTAAATGAGCGAATCTATGCATTCCAAGGAACTCTTTAATCTCCCAAAGCCCCCCGTCTGTAATGTTGATTGAAACGCTCGCACCGCCTGAACTCGATCGCCACCTGCCATACTTATCAACTCCCCCTGTCCACCAGTTGCCTGAACCGTAATGAGGGAAAAACTTAAGCCGGTGAAAGACGCCATTGAAGCAGACGCTTGCACAAGGCTAAGCTGAGCCATCCTGACGGAGAAAAGAGCAACGTCACTTTGCCAATTTAACAAAGAAAGATGGGGGACCGAAAAGCAACCAACTTGGCAAGACAATATGCACACATTAGCCAAGAAAGAGGTGCAGTTGGGAACCCAACTGAAGCACTACAATGAAACCCTCCTCTGAGAGATGCACTGACAGAAACGCGACTGCCTGGTCCGAGAAAACTTCCTAACCCCTGCTCAATGCTAGAGCATAATGCAACCACACTAACTTAGACAAAATGCGCAGCCCAAAACAAAGCACAGCTTCGACACAGCGCTCAACAAGCGAACAGAACCCCTCTCAACGTGCGTGCTACGCGTCACTCGTGCCAACAAGCAGACACAACCCCGACATGTGGCCAAAATACTCTATGAATTTGAAAAAAAGTCAACATAAGCCATTACAAGCGTACTAAAAATGGGCTGACATGGTGGGCATGATGTAATCATGCACTACACTCCAAATGACAACTAAGTTACAAAAAAAATTAGAACTCACTCCTCCAACTTGCAAAAGTAGTTGGCAAATCAGCGATAAATATGCTGGCGAAAATATATTCTGACAGTTGGGCGGCGCGCTTGCTGTGGACAGAGTCTGTCATTGTCCTGTTGTGGGCAGATCGTTGTCAAAGTGGGGCTGACCAGGCATGTCAGTATAGCACTTTAGCCAGCCACTGCTCTGCTGATCAGGTTAGTAACGAAAGCGCTCGGGCACGGCACAAAGCTCATTCACAACGGGGGCATTACGAATGCAATGTGAGTGCCCCTGCCCTCGTCAAAAACCTTGCAATCCAAAGCCGCAGAGAATTAACTCATCACAGGAAGTTTTCGAGACATTAGCCGGGGCTAACGCATAAAGGATAAGCCCCCTCGTTAGCACCCCTACCACACGAAGCAGAAAATCTCGTATTTTCTTGTACTTTAAAATTTTGCCCCCAAAATGATCCCATTACCGGGCCTAGTCTGTACCTGTCGCTCGCGAGCTTGAAGCTTAACCCGGGTAAAGTGCCACTGACCAGCCTCCGCTAGTTTAGCCCCGGGGCTAACAGGTCGAGAACTTCCTGTGCATCAGGGCTGGTCAGCACGTAAAAGAATCTGCCAGCGGCGCTTTCTCAAGTGCAAAATAGAGCCGCGCAAGTTGCAGTCAACGCCTCAGCGACTCGACTGAAAGCGATAATATTTAAGTATAATTATAATATTAATTATATTTATATCATTTAAAATATAGTTTATAATATAGTTTATAATATAATTAAATAATTATATTAATATAGTTTATAATTAATGTAATTTATTATAAACTCCATACCACCAAACATTCCAGACATAAACACACACAGAAATAAAATGTCGCAAGACAGAGTGAGAAAGACATACCCGGTACCCATAGTAACGATTATAATTCCCGTACTGAAAAATTATTTTCCGCTTCTTCTTGTTCCCATTCTCCTTACTTCCTTTCTTCTCCTCCTCTGCAACCTCCACTTTACTCACTTCACCCACAGACCCCATATTATCAACACCCAACAAACTCTTGAACCCTCAGACCCTGATCTAGCAAAACCCTCATCACCAGCACTAGAACGACTAACCCAAGACTACTGAAAATGGCGTGATTTCCTGAACCCAGTTCACAAACTCTGGATTATGCAAAAATAAGATGAAGAAAACACCAAGACTCTTCAAGTTTCTAGAAATGAATCGTCCCGGGCTTTTCAAAGAACAGAAATCTAGCGCTTCCTCAAACACTAAACCCTCGTTCTCCTGCTAAAGGCTCTCCCTGACCGTCCGATCCTTAAACCCCAGATCTGTTCCCGTCTCTTGTCATTACTTCCTAATTTACCCTTAAACCGGGTGTCCGGGTATATAAGGCGGGGACAGACTCTGCACCATGTGGAACCCTATTCCTGTGAGGTCTCTCCACCTCTCTCGGAGCTCTCGACAAACCAGAGCAGTAGTTCAAGATCTTTTGACTCCGAAGTTAGAAAGGGCGAGGTAACCTCGGGAGTGAGTGGGGGACTACCGGTTTAATGGTAATCACCACCATCACTAACTTGTCATCGGCGATGACGGTCTCCACTTCCCATTTCCTTAATGATGGTGACGGTCATCACCACCACCACCATGGGGAAAGTTAGTACTGTAACACCATAGCAGGTTCGTCCCCTACCACACAAAAATTTGTTTTTTGGAAAAATGAGGTTTGCCTATAAAAAATTGATTTTCTTGATTTTCATTTTTTAGCAAAAAATCACTAAATAGAACCTCAAATGACTTAGATATAACCAAAAATCACTAAAAAAATTTAATTCTATTTTCATCTTTTTGTATTCACATAAATATGTATAAAATTTTTATTTTTTTTGGGAAATTATTTATGAACAAACCGACTATAGTGTTACGGTACTTCCCCATAGTACTCTGTGGGGGTTTCGCAGGCCCTGGCCTGTACCTACGTCGAACTGGAGAGAGGGGGAAATTTTATTAGAAGACCACCCTGGCCATAGGCCCCGACACCCAGGCCCATGCCCGTGGCTAGCAACCTGACACACCCAGATTCTGACACCTCCGCACACGGACCCGCCGAGATCTGCATCGCACGGCTGAGATGCCGCCATGGAAATCCATGGGCCCCGCTATCCGAGCATGCCTCGAACATGTCTGCAAACTATGAGAGTGGCCTCCCCCATGTCACATGTGAGGAAGACTTTCTCACACACAGACAGCCGAATCCCCATCGACACTGTTCTTCGTCTTCCTGCACTCCCGCGACTCCCATCACCTCTTCAATGCGCCATCACTGCCCTGGCCTGCGCCTGCACATCCATATTCACAGGTTCCTCTCATGCCCACCTTGTCAGCCATCGTGGGATCTATCCTCGACTCTGTAGTACACTGCGGTTGCGCTTGCATGCACGTTATTGCAGTACTGATCGACGCTTTGGGTTTTGTCTCTGGGGTTTGTGATCTGTTACTGGTGGTTGCCTTTGAATCTAGCGGACGGACGTTGCCTAGAGCTAGAGGAGTCTGATCTGGAAGGAAGGTTGTCCCGCGGTGTTCGCACTGGAGGTTCAGCTTTCAGAAGAGGGGACACACATAGCAGAGGAGACACTCTAATATTCTTTTGGTGTGTTATGTCGGTGGCGATGTTGTTGGTATGTTGTATAGGGTGTAGAAGAGTTTGGTTTGGGGAGTGCTGTCTAGATGTGCGAGGTGATGTGGTGGTTTCTACTTATGAAGTGTAGGATCATGCTTCACACGCCGAGTTTTGACATTATGTAGGTCTTCTATGAGCAGGTTGCAGAAGGAAGAGTGGGTATGCGAACATGATGATATTACTTGGAGAAACGTAGGAGCTTGGTGTCGGCAAGTAATCAACCAAGTGGTAGCCACTCAGTCTTCCACCGACTGTGTTTGCAGTTCCTGTTATTGACTGCAGAGACAATTGGGTGACCATTGCGTGACCACTGAGTGGCATATCGCTTCGTACAACAAAGTCAAGGAATCTCTGGACATGCCCAAGATTGCGGGCTTGGTTGATAAGTGAAGGGTATGTTCACTGATCGCTCATGTGATTGGTTCAATAATGGGTTAGGTTTTGGCTATGATACATGTTAGAGGAACCATGTTGAGTGGAAACGTCAGTGCTTCTTTCGCGGTGCATTTGTGTTTCTGCAAGCATTCAACCCAGATTGAATTACATGTTGGTCAGTTGTGTTGGCTGAGTGAAAGTAGACTTTTAGTGTACAATGTGATTCACATCTGAATGGTTAGATTAGTCACAGGTCCAGTCTATTTGGATCTTTAGTGGCATCTCATTCTTCTCAACTAAACTAACACCTGAGAAGGCAGTGGACAAATGAACCATTTTGAGCCCGTGGAGGATCGAGACACAGCTCTGATATTCTGTGACTAGCGCATCCAATGTCGTGGCATACTAATCTCTAGTAAAGTCGGACTTGTAAATGTATTGAAAGAGAGCGTTAATGTCTAAACCCTATGTTAGTTTTCAGTTGGATGAGATGTTGCGCGTTTAAATTTTTTATTACAGGTTCTTGAAGAAGGCCGCATTATTTTTACTAATCTCATGCGCTATTGCAGTCCTCATCGAATCTCAATTAATTAATTAATTAATTACTTCTGAAAAAAAATGGTAATATAATAATAATTATAATTATAATATTAATTATGGAGTAAACATTTAAGCATTTTTTTCATTTTATGATTTTTTTCATTTTTTCCAATTTTATACGATTGTTTATTGCTATATAAGGTTTAAATTAAATAATAGTATAGAAATGAATTAGACATGATTTCTAATTTTTATAGATAAAAGGTTAGTATACAGTGAGTGAAAACATGTTGTGTACGTTTTTAGATGAAAATATAATGGTGACATCCATATTTATAAAATATTATAAAGTAAATGAACTATAATCATATTTACAATACAAACGTTTGTTTTGAGAATTGCAATATGCCTTCACTTATTAGAGTTGATTGTAAATTGAAAATAATAGGATCATGTAGAATTTTTAAATTATGATAGAGTTTTCTATGATGTAACCTTGCCTTTCACAATTTTGGACCATCTTTCCATGATTGTTCCATTCATGCTATTTGGTTTCAATTGAATATCAATTATTAAAATCACAAAATTACATTTCAATTACTATATTTACTGAACTATGTCCTTGGCCAATGAACTTTGGTGTTCAATTTTACACAACATATAATCTTATTTTGAAACATTCTTGAATTAAAAAATCAGTTCAACTTTCACTTACAAAAGATTTTTGTAATTTAAACTTTTCATGCATGAGGTATGCAAATATTGCAATAAGAGGTTGCGAAGGAGGTGTAGGAAATTACTAGAAAAAAAAATGAATTGTGATGAGAATTCATACTCTCAGAGCTCAAAATTAAGTATAATTTTTTAAGGAAAGTTGTGTAATAAAGTAAACATTTACTTCTAGAGAAAATTTAATCATGTGAAGTCAGTGAAACGATGGTTAACCAATGACTAAGAATGAAACAAGATCTACATATTTCACACGCATTCTAAACTCACATCTTCAAATTTTTATGAGATACAATTTCAATCATTGATAAATAATTAGTGACTTCCTTGATGGATTCACCCTCTTCTCACACGTGTTTTCTATTTGGTCTTTAACACTAAGAGGCATATACCACACCTCTCCATCATAAACATATTTCATTTGGTTTTTAAATGAGTGAGGTTCAAGAAAGAAAAATTACCTCAAGCCCTAAAGTACAACTATTTATTTATCTATTCTTCAATGAAATGAGAGACACCTCACCTTCATTTCATAGTTTCATTTTATTTCGTCCTCAAGGGAGTGTGGCATCCCCCTCATCCCTTAACCCCACTTTTTTTTTTTTTGAAAAAAACAAAAAATGAGGCATGCGCTTCAGTGTGTTTGCATGCCGTATGGTTCATTGTCTTTTGTGTTGCAATGCACAACTTTGCAACTTTTTAAAACTTTTAGAAATTCATAAATAGAAATTGGTTTTAGAAGTTATTAAAAACTTGAACTACTTTAACTAGAGTGATGTCCTCTACCAATGCCAAGAAAAGAGAGGATAAAAATAACATGTGTAATCTAAATTGATCAGTGTTCGTATAAAAATCTAGTGCCTTGTCGTAGTGCAGAAGTGCACTCAAAAATTCTAAATGAGAAGGAGAAAAGAGTGTCGTCATAACATTCAGTAGCATGCGGTATCACTACCTTGGCTCTACAGTAGATGGTGTGGAATATTCCACACCAAACAATACTTCATCAATGAAAAAGTGGAGGCTCAAGGTGATGAGTAGAGTGCATGAAAGAAAGGTAGTGAGCATGAAGGCTAAGTCTAAATGTTACAGTGGATGGAAATTTTTAATTAATTATTTTCTTAATTTATTCAAATATATGAAAGAAAAACATCTTCCGATTTTTTCAATTTTTTTTTGTCAATTTTTGAAAAAGTGTTGGTTTTGGTTTAAATATTTGAATTGTTTTATCTATTTAAAAAAATCATTCGATGGATTTCATTCCAAATATGCTTGAAAATAAGATTTTGTAGGTGGGTTTATTTTTAAAAATTGAAATATAGATTCAAATATGGACTATATTTACATTCAAAGTTTGATCATAAATTGGTAAAATTGTTATTTGACGGGTTATTAGAATGGGAGTTTTGATGCTAAAAATCTATGAGCACTTTGTTCGCGTGAGCGGGTAAGGTGTTATAGGAATTGGGCTAAAGAGTTACGGTGTAGGAAAAAACCCAAGCAATAGACACCTTTTTTAAAATCATATTTTATATTTATTTTTTAAAATGCTTCATTTTTCTTCTTTTTTTTTCTTTTTTTTAGTTTTAGTTTTTTTAGTGTTTTTTTGTTTGTTTTTTTTTGGGGGTTTTGTTTTATGTTTTGCCATTTATTTTCTTCCCATTTATTTTCTTGGTACTTTTTGGTTCTATGGATTAAATATGCTTTCCCTAGGTTTTCTTATAAATTGCAATTTTTACCAAATAAGTAATTTAAATTTAAATCTCTCTCTTCTTTTTTCTTCGAAGTTTTTTTTTTTTTCCTTTCCTACAAACATTTGTTCATTTTCTAAATTATTTTGGCATCCTATGTTTTTATTTTTTTGGTTTATTAACATGAAAATAAATACAGTATTAGAATGTACATAGCATAATACCGCAGTGTAGAGGAGTACGTTTTTGAAAATTGAACCCAAAGATTATCTTTGTTTGGATCCTTTTTTCTAAGTAATGAGGGAATGCCATTTGTATTCTATTAATTTTGGGACTACCGAGTCAGTGCCACGTATACTGAATTTATCATTCTATGTGGAAGAGGTGCTGGAGTTTGAACAAGGCAAATGGAAGGCGAAGATGAAGGTTGTGTGGTATTGGCCCATGGGAAGACAGGGAATGCAAGACGAGCGGGGATCTAGTAGAGCAAGGTATACGTATTGCAGGGAAGCATTGTGTGAGCCATCTAGTGGAGAACACAAATAGCGCACCCAAAGTACCTCTCCCTCCCCTCCTTCCTCTCTTTCTCCTCATATATATGGGGGAGAAGAGAGAGTCTCCTCACGTATATATGAGGAGAGGGGAGGGAGATGGACAGGGAGAGGGACTTTGAATGCATAGTCGCGCATTCAACAGCCAAAAATAGAAAAAAAGTTATATATATTGGCGGGCGCTGTTTAGAGTTTGACAACAACAAGAGAAGAAAAAATAGAAGAAAAAAAAAGACAAGAAAGACAAGAAGAAAGACAAGAAAGAAGACAAGATAAAAGAAAAGATAAAGATAAAAATAAAAAATACATAAAAGAATTGTTTGTTTATAATATAAGTGATTGTAGAAAGACAAAAATCAATGATTTTTAAAGAACTTTTTAGCCAATTTTTAAAGCCAAATATGCTCATGAATTGAGCGCACTTGGCCAAGTGCATAAATAGCAAATTGCGTGTTATATATGTTTTGTCCAATACCCCTCAGGCTTTTAAGGATTAAGACTAGGAATCCCGTGCGTGCGTACTTTTGACCCCTATGTATTTACTAAAAGATCACCTAAAAATTGTAAAAAAAATGAAGTTGTTAAACACCATTTAAAGTTCTTGTTGTATAAACTTCTAAAAGTAATCGCTTGTAAATATTTTTAAATTGATTTTTGTAGTGAAAAACAACACATTTTAGTTCAAACTTTTGTCATATTGTTTCATAAGATTTTAAATACATTTGGTCCTGAAATTTATACTAAATGATATATAAATGTAATGATTTAGCACCTAAAAAAATTAATTTTAAAACTATTTTTTAAGGCCAAATATTGTAAGGGGTAGGATATTAAAACGCACTCACGTGTATTCCTAATCTTAACTTTAATTACGCTTCCTGGGTTTACAACCCCATATTTCTTCTAATGGTGAGTAGGCTCCCCAAGGTTATATCAATTGATTGTATTGCCCAAGATTATATCAATTATCCATATTCGCCAAAGTTATATCAATCGGCTTTACACAACTACATTATACGATTCTTCATTAATTAATATTGTCCGGGTTGCCCAATTATGTTCTTCATTAATATCTATTTTCAAAATTTATACATATGATATATGATTTATATGATACCAGTATTTTAACCCATACAGGGTCAAGGATTCATGGTTTTAAAATGACAACTTCAATTCATCATATTGTAAAAAATTATAATTCATATGAGATCAAATTTAATATCACCAAAATCAATGAAGAGCATTGCATGAACATTGCATGTGTTTTGAGGTTGCTTTGAAGTGAACCTCAAATCGACCTCAAAACATGTGGAGTCTACTTTGAGTTTGCTTTGAGGTTCTCCCCTTTTTCAAAATTTGTATAACCATGGTTTTTAAATGACAAATCAAATTCATTGTATTGTGAAAAACACAACTCATATGAGACCAAATTTAATGAAGATCATTTTTAATTTTAATTTTTTTTTGACATCACTAGAACAACTTCATTCCACTACAAAGTTAGCAAATGATACAACAGTCAAGCAGGTACGAATGTTGTTGAGCAGTAGAAATTTTATGCCACAAGGGCTATCGGAGGACCTTACTTCCATTATAAAACTGAACTAAGAGAATTACCCTTCAGATTTTATTAAATATCTGAATGTTTATAATTTTACTGATAGGTCCTTTCCTAATACAAGATGAGTGGAGGACTTACTCCCTTCGTCCCGCAAAAAGACATTGTTTTCACTGAAATCCATGGATTAAGCTTAATCCTATGATTCCAGAGGGAATAAGTTGATTGTGATGCAAATCCATGGACTAACCCCTAACTGCTTGAGCGTCCATTTTTTGGACGATGTACAGATTTCATCTATAATTTCTCATCCGTCATGCACTTTTTTCCGTGGAATTTTTATTGTAGATTCTATGGGAAGTTAGCTTCATGCATATGTGATCCGATTAGAAAGGGGGTGATTTGTGAAATTTTTATGCCTCATTTCATGTTGCAGTGATTCACCCAAAATTTTGAAGATTTCAGTGTAAAAGTGGTCCAAAAAAAGTCAACTCATAAAAGTAAGCAACCAAAAAATCTCCAAAAATCACTACACTTAGAGTATTACATTTCAACCAATCACGAAAAAATTCATCCGTAGATTGTCAATATCTTATTCATAATTGAATTACAAAATAATTTTGAATTTCACGTTTCAAATTTTATACAAAATTATTGGTTGTAGCAATCATAGATCTAACCGTATGGATAGAATCTAAAATTCATAACATACAACTTTTATTCATATATCAAGTTCAAAATATCCCTCTAGGTTGCATTTTATAATGCATCTTTGCAAAACTGCCGAATTTGTAGAGGGCTCTAGGCATTTAGGGGTTAAGTGGGTACATAGGGAGTATTTTGACTGCAAGAAAGTGTATACATGACCAAAATCCATGAAAATAATCTATGATCAACATGATCAAAATCCATGATTAGCATGATCAAAATCCCTAGATTAAGGTGCCAAATTTTGTGCAATGCCCTCAAGCAGTTGTCAAGTGCACACGAAGCTTAATTGCCGGCGGTGAATGAATACAATTGGAAATCATGGTCTTTTTGAGGGACTGAGGAAGTACAATAGTATACAAATGAGTAGAGAGGCGGGAATTGTGTTTTCCACCTCATCAGCTCACGTCAATTCTCCTAAAATTTTGCCTCGGCCCTGAGTCAAGTGAAATTGCCTCCACAATTGTGGTGCTCATTGCGGTTGCCGACTAGCTATCAATGATAAACATTGTATGTGTTGGTCAAAAGAAAAAAAACAATTGAACAAAAGAAATTCCAAATAGCAGTTTTGAGTAGGTCCTGTGTAGACTTCATTTTATTCAAATTTATTTGTTGCTTGATCAATACATGCAATATTCTTCATTTGATTATGGTAACATCAAATTTCGTCTTATATGAATTATACTTTTCACAACATGATGAATTTAATTTGTCATTTTAAAACCACAATTATACAATTTAAAAAAAGAAAAGAACCTCGAAGCAAAGAAAGTAGACTCCACATATTTTGAGGTCGATTTGAGGTCCACCTCAAAGCGACCTCAAAAACACATGCAATGCTCTTCATTGATTTTGGTGATATTATATTTGGTCTCATATAAATTATATTCTTCACAATATGATGAATTGAATTTGTCATTTTAAAACCATGAATCCTTGGCCCTGTATGGGTTAAAATACCGATATCATATAAATTAATATCATATATCATATGTATAAATTTTGAAAATAAATACTAATGAAGAACATAATTGGGCAGCTCGGACAATATTAACCCTTTAACGCGCCTGCGTCCATATAATGGACGACGAACAGATTGAAATCCTTCTCTTTACTACATCCTGTACAGTTTTTCATCCATCCAAATTTTCCTTCGTTCTTGTGCTAGTTGACTACCATTTGTATGGTATGGATCTTCAAAATAAGATATTGTGATTTTTTGAAAAATAACAATAGTGGTTGATGTCAAGTTTCATTCTTAGTTCAAAAAGTGAGACCTTCAGCATGATTTTCCAAAATAAGTAGAATCAAATAATGGAAAGCATACCATCTCGTAGTGCATGTTATTTCAAATTCATTACAACAATTTTTAAATTTTTTGTGTTACTTTGGGATTTTTAATTGAATTTCAAAAGAAAACCTTGAAAAATTAATTTAAAAAATCACTAAAAAATATGATAAATCCAACCATACAGATGTGATCTAAACATTGACATTTACAACTTTGCTTTGTACATCAACTCCATTTTTGGTATTCATCAAACATTTTATAACGGATCTTTGAAATCAGTGATGAATCGGGACGTTAAAGGGTTAATTAATGAAGAATCGTACAATGCAGTTGTGTAAAGCCGATTGATATAACCTTGGCCAATATGGATAATTGATATAATCTTAGGCAATACAATGAATTCATATAACCTTGGACAGCTTGACCAACCTGATGTGCCCGCCCATCTGCCACACCCACCTGCCACCTCGGACAGCCATGTCCGTAGGATCTCGGGCCCCAATTGAAGGGAGCAGATTAAGTTTGCCGGCGGCTAGCTGTAGCGATCTCACCACGCCTGAGTTACGCGGGAGATCACCCTCTGTACTTTGTGAATTTCTCAAATACCATAGTACCATAAGCGGTCCATTAAAGGTCCCCTGTCCAAGTGCGGGGCCCACCGTAAGCTTCCTTGCTGCCCATTCAAAAACTGCCCGGGTGGAAGAAGGGTCTGTCAAAGATTTGGATGACGAGATGGAACTCCAAGGATTTTAGATGACGAGATGGAACTCCAAGGATTTTGGATGACGAGATGGAACTCCAAGGATTTTGGATGACGAGATGGAACCCCAAAGATTTGGATGACGAGATGGAACCCCAAAGATTTGGATGACGAGATGGAAGCCTACACTACAGTGTATGACAGAAGTTCATATAGATCTAGATATGCAAAGCTCATATAGATCTAGATCTGCAAAGCTCATTTAGATCTAGATCTTGTATTGCAAAGCTCATGTAGATCTTGTATTGCAAAGCTCGTGTAGATCTTATATTGCGAAGCTCGTGTAGATCTTATATTGCGAAGCTCGTGTAGATCTTGTATTGCAAAGCTACAATACATTGTCCGCACATTGTTCAAGCTTTAACCCCTAAGCGCTCAAACGACCATTTTCTGATCGCTGTCCAAATTTAACGGGCTACCTGGAACAAAAAAAAAAAATTGAAAAAAAAAATAAAAAATAAAATACCACATCAAGTCTACTTTCCAACCCAATTTGAATTATGGCAATCCGAGTTAAACTCCACCCAGGAGAATTTTTCAAAGTAGATCATCTCAACATTGTCTTAGTGTTATAAAGTTTGCTATTTGGGGAAAGTAATGATGATCCCTCCATCATTTCTTTTGCTTTTTTGAAGTTTACAATAGATAGCCCAACTTTAACCAATCATACTAAATTTTGAACTCTAAAATTGAAAATTATAATTTATACAAATTTTCAAAGGTTAATGCTTTTAAATTCATTAAAAAAATGATCTAAAGTTATTTTTGGAAGTTTGACCGTACAGATAATTTGTAGAGATGATACTCTACATTTTGTCTATTGAACCAAACTTCATCAAACATATGGAAGGCACATATTAAAACACATCTATGTTTTGTCCAATACCCCTCGGGCTTTTACTATAGGGGTTAAAGTTGTATTCTAGAGTGTCTTCAGGATGCATTACCCCACTTGATCATCCGGAATACGGAATTACTAGGGTCAATGTCCTTAACATTGCGAAAGACACATTTGAGTCGACATAGTTGATGGTAGCAACTCAAGATGATCTGATTGTGGGTGGGTTTTGTTTCCTTGTATTCCTAGTGGAGTCGAACCACTACAGAGTTGTCGGCAAGATGTTCTTGGTCTTTTGAGATATCCTGGAAGCTCCCAACAAGAAGTAGTGTTGGAAAAAATCAAGGGTTTTGTCAGTCGTGTTGCACTATGTTGGCAACCTCATCTTTACAACCTAAAGGCTGTATTCTACCATAGTCTGATTTCCAATGTTGAACAGAGAATCCTCATCAACAGGACACTAACACAACTTGTACTACTCTTGTATCAAGATCTAATTCTCAACAACACCCCTGTACTCCCAACAAGTTAGAAGACACAAATGAAAGCATACAACACGGTTAAGATGGAGACCGTAGATAGAGTAGAGTTCTTCTTTGCATTCAGTATTTATTTTATGTTTCATAATGCCAAAAAAGGAGATTTTCTTGTCTTCCAATTTTCACTTGTCTTATCTTGTCTTTTGATTTTTACTTGTCTTGTCTTCCGATTTTCACACTCTTCATTATTGTCTTTATATACGACCACTTGTTAGTTGTATCGTTGGTCACTTAACCCCTAAAGGACCGTAAGGCCCCCACGCGGCTTCTGGAACTAGAAAGTGAGGAAATTCGGGTTCTTGGCCTTTGAATTGTAGGATGAGCAACAAAGAGACCCTGGCTCTTTTTGATAGCCGAATCTGTAGGTACTTCTTGATCGGAAATTCATCAAGTGAGCGATTTTTGGTGATTTTTTTGAGTTGCACGGTGGGTATCTAGGCGTCACTTCAGACCCTCATATCTTCCTCCTTATACCTCCAAATTACTTGAAATTTTTTGCACATGTTTGAAATGATGATTTCTACTCACAGTAAAAATTTCAGAATTTTTGGAGCACTTTTGAGCAATCCGATTTCAGCATGTGTACAAAATACCCCAAACAAGTTCCATCAATCTTCTCAACGGTGGCATTTTCTCAAAAATTGTGCGATTTTGTTGATCTTTTTCTCATAAAAAAGCTACGTAAGTCTTCTTTAATTTCAACGGTGCCGATCGTCAAAATTACCCCACACCAATGAGGAATTGAGCTTGCTACAAGAGCTAGTCAAGAAAACAAGAGCTAAGTTCAACACACACACACACCCCCCCCCCCCCCCCCCCCCCGGGTCCTTTAGGGGTTACGGTCATTGAGCATTCTATCTTTTTGACCTTATTGCGTTTTTTTTGGTACCTTTTCTCATGTTCACAGTGCACGTGCAACACTGAAGACTGTATTGCACGAACTGAACGCACTTAAGACAAACATTGTACAATTTGTTCTAGGTGATAAATGTGCCACCTTGACAAAAATTGACATACACCTCATTGAGAAGGAGGATGGAAAGATGAGTAACTCTCTAATGGATTGGTTTATCACGTGGTATAGCCCACAAATGGCTCATTTGGGCATCTCTTTCACTACACCATATATGGTTGTCCAACTCCGAGCATGGATAGACAAGAATAAGTGTTCTTTGTCTATGCTGCAGGAATTCTATCACTATAGAAGTGGGCTAGATTATTGCACTGGAGACAATCTTATTGTTCCTATCTTAGATTCTCAACACTAGAGTTTAGCAGTTATGTCAAGGCGTTATTTTTTGAAGTTCGATTCAACAAATGATGGAGTGTTCCAGAGGACCTAGCATCTCCATACAAGTCTAGCGAAGCTTTGGGCCATGTACACTGGGGTAGTTGAAAACATACCTCAGTGGAAGAGGGCAACTAATATCTCATCGTCGAGGCACGTTATTTTCCCTCAACAGCAAAATGATTGATCTTGTGGCTGGTAAGTCATTCAATATGCGATGGAATATTGCTCTGAGCACCGACAATTGGAAGATTGGTCGGGAAAGGTATGTGAATCATACTCCATGTGTTGTCTTAAATTAAGGAAATATCTCATATTATGTACTTTCACTGACTCACGTGTTTTGTATACAACAAGATGAGATGTTCACAAGAGCTTCAGCACTAAGCACAAAGAATATTTTTAAGCGTGCCATCGTAGACATTTTCAACAATCGTGCATCTGCATCTAGTCCTTGGATTGTGCGATCTTCTCTAAGTAAGATGGGAACTAGTAAGCAAAGACTAGATAAGTCAAATTGAGTCTGTAAGAGTAGAAGAAGCGGCAACACAAGCGGTGTTATAGATATAGAGGATTAGGAATCAATGTCATGTTAAAGACATTGTCTTGTATTGTTCATGGTATTGCATTTGAATTTTATTCAGAAGTGTAAGTACAAAACTACAAGAGAAGGGTTCAACAATTGTATGATTGATCAAAATGTGTGATCAAGGTTCCAATCAAATCATACTGAAGATACTAGCCCTTTTGTAACACCAGAAAAAATGATGGAGATCTTATCGATTATTTATACATTGAACATTGTAGTTCAACATCAAGCTATGTCTTGCCATTGAAGTTCTGGTCATTCTTGCCAAAATACTGGCTTGCCGAGACAATAAGGACTTAGATTTTTAAAATGATTGCCTAGCTTGCACTAGTAGAAAACGATGCATTTAAGTACCACCCAATTTTGGTGTAAACACCACTGATGTGAACATGGTGACAAGTACCTTAAAAATGATAAAACATGCAATCCAATTGTTGCTTTTACTTAAATTCATATCATCGTGGGAAGTCATACACAATTTTTTTAGAAGCTAATGCTACATGTATACATGTGATTGGCCAACAGTGATGGCAAAGTTTTTTTCACTAGGATATCATGTATCATAGTGTTTTCACATACATGCACAACAAATCCTAATTTTGTATGAAATAGTCATGGCTTCAAAACTTCAATTAAACTACATCATTGATTGATTAAAAATTTACAAGTGATATCTACTATATATATATATATTTCTTAAGTTACTTCATTTTGAACTAGAACTATTACACCTTTCATACAACATAACTTATTCAAATAATGTATAATGACTTATTAATAACTTACCTTTCATACACCATAACTAATAAATTCATAACTTATAAATAACTTTGAATAACTTATTAAGGTGTAATAACTTATTCATATATATTCATAAGTTATGGATATATAACTTATTAGATTATAAATAAACTTTAATGACTTTATGAATTTATTTGAATAAGTTATGAATAAGTTACACCTTATTCAAATAATGTATAATAATTATTCATAACTTACACCTTCAATACAACATAACTTATTCATAACTTATTACCCCCTTTGCTCTACACAATAATTTTGTTTTAATTTTTAAAAGTTACCTTCCCAATTCTAAATCTTTTCACCTGATATGAATTAAAAGGGATAAATACCTTTAATAGAAATTAAGTTTAAACTATTGTACTTTAGATTTATGTAATAAGTCTAATTCAAGTCTTACTAGTCAACACTTTATAAATTCATAACTTATTCATAAATTTTCAACATGACTGATTCATATATATTTTCAACATTATTTGAATAAGTTATGAACTTTTACACCTTTCATACAACATAACTTATTTAAGTTTTCAAAAATCTTTTAAAATCTATTGTTAATGAATTATTGATCAAAATGTTATCTTCTTGAAGTTTTGATTGAATATTATAGAAAAAGCTAATTTAATATCTCTTTTTGTATATTCCTCTTTTTAGTATATATATATATATATATATATATATATATATATATATATGTATGTATGTATGTATATACATATATATGTATATACATACAAATATATATGTATATGTATATGTATATATATTCACTTAATTGATTACCTTTATTTTTTATTTTTTTGTATTCCTTTTATATTCCTCTTTTTAGAATATAGACTTATTTAATTACCCATTAAAAAAATTGCTGGTATATTCATCTTTTTAGCATATATATATATATATATATATATATATATATATATATATATACTTATTTAATTAAGGAAATACGGATTTCATATGTTTATTTAATTCCACTTATCTTTGTAAATGTGATGTGAGTGTACATGGGGATGCATTAATGACCTTTCTAATAAAAGTCATGCTTAATTCCATTGATGACCGTAGGTTAGAGGTGGTTTAGAAAAATGGTTTTGACGAATATAGGTTCCACTTGTGGCTTTTCAAGGGTTGTAGGGTTTGTAAGTGAGTCGGCGACAACAGTCGATAGTCTAAGGAAGGGTTTTCTATGGTCATGTAACTTTTGTATGATGTAACCTAGCCTTTCACATCCTTGGATGGTCTTCCCATGACTGTTTCATTCCGCCTCAAAGATCATTACATGAAGTAACGTAGCTTTTCACGTCTTATTCAAGTTCATAGCCTTTCACTTCGTCACTGGTGGTGCGGAGAGAAGCGGAGCCCTAGTTATATTTAAAAAAAATTGCTAACGAAAGGGTATTATATAGTCTACAAAGAATTGTGGAGTCCACCCTACCATTCATGAATGACAAATGAAGAAAAGAAAAGTAAAAGATTAATTCTAGATGGAATTGGCCGGTCCACCCACTAATTAATGATTTAACCCCTAAAATGCCTAGAAGTTTTGGGCAATACCTACATGTATTATAAAATGAGGCTTCTATAACATTTTTGAGCTTTAACTCTAAAGAGCATATGTAAGACATCTTTATTAGAAGACATCGGTATGATTGAATTTGAAATAAAAAGCCTAAATATTTTTCCAAATGAATTAATAAGATTTTTTAATAAAAATCCACTAAAATAAAAAATTTAATACACTCATCTTGTAATTCATTTTGATTGTTTGAAATCATTATGCTTCAATAGTGGTGAAGTTGTTCACATAAGTTTTATTATGGTTCGACAGAGGTGTCTTAAGATCTCTTTGTAAGCAATTAGAAGAAAATTTTATAGGTTGAAATATTGCACATTATCACATTATGAAAAAGATGATTTTTTTGGCCAATCAATTCAAAATTCATAAGGCAATGAGTATTTTTAATTTTTCTTGTAATTAAAACGTAAATATCTTTCAAAACCAAATTTAAACATATTTCAAAACTATTGATTCATCAACCATATGGATGTTATTGAAAAGTCATCATCTACAACTTTCATTTGTATGTTAGGGTCAAAGAATGGATTTAGTGCACATGTTATTGTTCAAAACCTTAAATTACTTTTTAGTCGAAATGAAAGCTCATATGGAATGGAAGGACCTAGTAAATTCATTTTTTATTTTTTATTTTTCCTAATCTGACTTCACGTACTACCTGAAAATTTCATTAAAAAAATTTAAAAAATGTAAAAAAATTAATAAAATGCAAAAACATCACCACGGATGAGATACTGTACATCGTCCAAGAAATGGACGCTTAGGCAGTTAGGGGTTAATATAAATTAGTTATGAACTAGAACCCCGTGGTCGAGATAGGGAGTTCTAGATTTATTTAGACATTTTTACAGTTTTATCATTATCAAATAGTCCTTTCAAAATTCAAAAAAGAGATATGATAGCGTTTTCCTATTATTATATTACTTCCAAAATAATATAAAATTTTCAAAATAAAATGAACACCCTAAATAGATTTAGAAAACAAGATTTTCACGCAACATTCTAGATCAATCTAAACAATAAGATTCTTTTTGTCCAACATTCTAAATAAATCTAGAGAATAAATAAATCTAAGAAATAGATAAATTTAGAAAATTCACATAAAAAATCATATCAATGGATAAAAATAGACAATAAAAATAAAAGATAAAATTATGAACTACCTTACTAAGTTTGGAAATTAAATTTAAAAATAAATAAATCTTGTTAACCTTAATATTTAAAGATAAAATTGGAAACTTTTAATAAAAGTTTTAGATTGTTTGATAAAATTAGAAATGCCAAAATACATTGTGGTCTTTTCAAGGTCTAAAAGCTATGATACATAAACTTTAGTTCTAAATCAATTTCTCATTAAAATAGAAAACTTGTTCAAATTAAGAATTAAAGATCAAAAATAAAAATATCAACAAAAAACTTTAGATTTTAAAATTAAATTAGACTTTAAAAAGTAAAAGAACATTAATAATAAAATTGAGTTCTAAATCTAATACACCTTAGTGACCTTACACCCTAGAAATCTACCAAGAAAAGTTTATGACATTAGACAGTATTGCACGCCCCTCTAGCAAGACACCCTAAACCCTGGAGTACTTCACCAAATGTTGGATCACTAAAACCTAAACCCTAAACTAGTTTTTCCACAAATCCAACTAAGTCATGTATTGAGACACCTCTAAATGACCATGAATCCTTAAAACAGTGGATGCACAAATCCAATCCAATGCTAATATACTAAGCTACCCAAAACAATTCTAAATCCTAAAATCCTAAAACCCTAAATATTGGAACATTGGAATTTCTAGGACCAAGTGGGAGTGTGAGTTCAAACCTCCTCAAAATCACTTTCAGGAAGTTGCAACCATCAATAAGCGCATATCTTTCCGATTCAACATTTACAATCCACAACGATGTACAAATGCACACATCTTCAACAAATTAAACAAAACCAAAACTTACAATTGCATAAACCATTAACCCCTAAACGTCCCAGTGTCTAGTTTCTGGACGACGAACAGATTCCAACTCACACTACACTCACATTACTTCATAGATGAAACTCATTCAATTTTTTAAAAATACTTTATGAAGTTGTTGTTCTATCTAATGGTTGGATTTGGTGTTACTAGGGTACATTTTAAAAAAAAATTACAAATGTGGAAGTATGTCAAGCAATTGACCAAGCCAAAATTGCATTGACTTTAGTTCAAAAGTGGGCTTGCTAAAATGAGGTCATAAATTGAAATAACACAAAATTTTCAAAAAAATCACCATTTCAAGAGTATCTCATTTTGAATCCATTCCAACAAATTTCACTCAAAAAATATGAATATTTTGTTTGTAATCAAATTTAGAAGGAATTTTTAATTACAACTTTGAAAATTTATAACAAAATATCAGTGATGGCATTGGTGAATCTAACCCTATGGATGGAACCTAAAATTCAATATTTACAACTTTCATTTGTATAACAATTCCGAAATATTCTCCTAGATAACACTTTATAATGATTTTTCTCAAACTGTCAATTTTGAAGACAGCCTGGGACGTTTAGGGGTTAAACAACTATATGCACTCTAAACCCCCATAACCTTCAGAAAACTACAACCGTGAACTAATGCACATTCTTCCAGCCTTCAGTCCTAAACCATTAACTAGTAGGTTCAATAATCAAACCAATATTGTTGTAGTGCGGCACTTGAAAATAATACATAAAAACAAAACTATAGAGACCCAAACCTAAACCTTGAAATTTTCTCCCTGAGGTCTTTTAGATCCATTTTTTTAGGCAACGCTAGATATGTAATACTAGCTTTGCAATACAAGATCAATAACCACTTTACAATGCAAGATCTACTTGAGCTTTACAATACAAGATCTAGATGAGCTTTGCAATACAAGGTCTACATGAGCTTTGCCGTATAAGATTTACGTGAGTTTTGCAATACAAGATCTACAGGAGCTTGGCAATATAAGATTTACATGAGCTTTGCAATACAAGATCTACATGAGCTTCGCAGCACAAGATCTACATGAGCTTTGCAATACAAGATCTGCATGAGCTTCGCAGCACAAGATCTACATGAGCTTTGCAATACAAGATCTACATGAGCTTCGCAGCACAAGATCTACATAAGCTTTGCAATACAAGATCTAGATCTACATGAGCTTTGCAGATCTAGATCTACATGAACTTCTGTCATATATTGTAGTGTGGGCTTCCATCTCGTCATCCAAATCCTTGGGGTTCCATCTCATCATCCAAATCTTTGACAGATCCTTCTTCTACTCGGGCAGTTTTTGAGTGGGCAACAAGGAAGCTTAAGGTGGGCCCCGCACTTGGACATGGGACCTTTAATGAACCGCGTTCCGTAATTGGGTCGCCACCCTACAAACAAATATTTAATATTTTATGAAAAATTAGGTTCGTTCCTCAAAAAACAAATTTCTTGATTTTCGTTTTTGAGCGAAAAATGATTAAAAAAAAAGAGGCCCTAAATAGCCCAAAATAGCTTACAAATAGTAAAATGTAGCTTTAAATAATTTATTCTATTTTCGTTTATATTCCTCATAATTCCGATTTTTTACGTTTTTCATTTTTGAATTATGTTTTGGCCACCCACCTATGGTACTACAGTACTGTATTGTAATAGATGTTACCGGCACTAGGCAGCCAACAACGAAGGAGCCGGCTTTTCTATTTCTGCATGTGTGTAGGAAGCTGCACCGGAACCTCCCTTCCTGATCCCACCCGCCTCCCGGTATAAAGTCCACACTCAAATCTCTCCGAATTCACAGCTGCCCTCCTTAGTTTCTCCGCAACTGTCAATTCATACATCACTCTTGCATCACTCAATTCTCCATCTCTTCCTGTTTCCATCGAAGCCTCGTTTCGTCATCATGACGCTCATTGTGCACGGAGCTGCATTCTCCACTTGCACCCAACGGATCCTCACCACGCTGGCTGAATTGGGCGTCGATGACTACAAGCTTGAGTCTATTGATATGCTCAAGGGCCAGCACAAGAGCCCCGAGCATTTGAAGCTTCAGGTACAGTAACCACGGTACCTCCTCACTGTGTCGGTGAAGAAAAAGAAGAAGCTTTTAGTTGTGATCTTCACTTAGGGTTTTGTTTTGTGCATCATCTTGATTAGTTTCTTTGTTTTGTGCCAGCCTTTTGGACAGGTTCCCGTACTCCAGGACGGCGACTTGACCATCTTCGGTAAGGATCCATTCCCGCGGCTCATTGATTTCGCTGTCGGTGATCACAGTAGCCTTTGGACAAGCCTTGCATTTTGGTGCATTTTGTATTTTTGGACATTGTCACCATGCCGCATTTTGCATTGTTGGTTACCTCTTTCAAGTAGATGGGTTAACGATTTTCAGTCTTCCAACAATGGAGACTCCTGCCTCTGATTGGAAGATATGGGATTTTAAGGGATCTGTTCCCTCGTTTCAATGTTGGAAGCGTGAACGTTTGATTTTCTTGAAACATACTACCCTACATTGTGGTCAGTTTCGACATCAGTGCCAAATGTAATCTTGTGATCGGTTCAGGGTGACGTGGACCCTTTAATAATCTGACGTGGAATGGGTTTTTTGCAATGCAGAGTCCCGTGCCGTAGCCAGATACTTGGCGGAGAAGTACGATGGTTCCGCATTGTTGGGGAAGACTATCAAGGAGCGTGCTGTAGTGAACCAGTGGTGGGAAGTTGAGTCCCAGAACTTCAACCCCCCCTGCGCCTCCATCGTCTACCAGAAGGTCTTCACCGCCATCTTCGGCCTGAAGTGCAACGACGCGGTGGTGGCGGAGCAGGTGGCCAAGCTGGAGAAGGTGCTGGACGTGTACGAGGCTCATTTGTCCACCAGTAAGTACTTGGCTGGCGACTCCTTCACTCTCGCGGATCTGTCTCACCTGCCGTACGCCAATCTGCTCGTCAGTGCCGCGGGCCAGAGCGAGCTCTTCACCTCCCGCCCGCATGTTGGTGCATGGTGGAACGACATCTCCTCCCGCCCTACCTTCCAGAAGGTCCTCGCCATGCAAAAACACTAAACACGGATCGTGCTAGGGTTTGTGTGGAAACGCTATTTTTGTGCATCATCGCTGTTGTAAAGCCTTTGCTATATCGATCAGTAAAGTGAATGCTGTTTGTTTACACTACTGTCTGATTTGTGTTCATGGTTGTAGATCTGCCTGTTCATGGATCTGTCTAATTTCTGTTTTTGTACCCTGGTGTTTCTGTTTCCTTTATGCTGTGTCAGTGCTCAGTACTATTCATTGCAAATGTGGAATTAGTGATGTCGGTCACTATCTATGTCCCAAAAGGAACCCTGACCATATCACCAGGCAGTAATGGGTACAAGAATGATGGTAAATTCTTGGTAATCACTTGCTAATGTGAACAACCACTTGCAAAACTTGCTATAAACAGCAGTTTGACAGTAATGTTTACTTCCCAGTGAATTGGACAAGGTTCCCTGCACGTCCAGAAACTGTAAAATGCTGTACTTTTTTGTATGATTCGTTGAAATCCTATTGGAAAGCCGAAGTTGTAATCTCGGTAATGAGGATGCTGTTTGTACATTGAACTGCCTGATTCATCAACCAAGTGTATGATTGATCTACTGAAGTATCTATGCTGTTGTATCTTCGGTGGGTTAGCTGTTGAACTTTTTACATTTACAGTAGCATAATAACCACCGTCAATCGTTTTATAGTACTACTGTTGTGAAGGCGAAGTTGGATCTGGGTCTGAACATTTCCATTTTGACTTAGTTTCAACTATACTACTGTACAGTCAATTATAGTGTGGATAATCTAGAAGACGTGCAGAATGAAGAATTAGGATTTATGATCGAAGCATGTGTTGTTGCAGTTTCAGTGACTTTGTATCAATGTTGTTTCTTGGGTTAGATGTTTTGGTGTTGACATTAAAAGGATTTGCGGTCGGTGGAGTGGCGTAAGCAAGTTCCGCATGCTTCGGAGGCTTCACAAATCAAGTCAACTGGTGGATACTGTATCACAGATCTTCCCATATCCTGGCTCACGCGTTCACATTGGGGCTTGCACAAGCATTTAAATATATCCTAAATCGACGTCAGCTTTGACATAAATTAATTACCTTTAGTCAAAGGTGCCACGTCATCTTGTGACTGGTTTACGGTGACGTGGACATTTCAAAACCTGACATGGAAATTCCATTTTGACACTAGGCTGTCAGCAGCTAATCCTCTACAACAATCACGATTTTCTGGCAATTTTTTTTCTAGAATCATACCTGATTTTGGATTTGGCTATTTTACATCAGAAAAAATGGGCAGAGAATTGGATGAAATAGTCAAAGTCCTCTCAACACAATTTTGAATCTCCAATATTTGGATGAAAGTGCCTTGTAATACATATTTTATGGATAAACACATATTTGCTCATAGTTGAGTTGTGTATTAGTATACAAAAATATACAAGACTACTCTATATATTCAAAGAGAGTAACTATGGCCTTAACCCCTAACTACCTAAGTGTCCATTTTTTGGACGATGTACAAATTTCATCCAAAATTTCTCATCCGTCAAGCACTTTTTGCAGTGTGGAAGTTTTACAGTAGATTCTATGGGAAGGTAGCTTCACGCATATGTGATCCGATTAGAAAGGGGATGATTTGTGAATTTTTATGCCTCATTTCATGTTGTAGTGATTCACCCAAAATTTTGAAGATTTCAGTGTAGAAGTGCTCTAAACAAAGTCAACTCATAAAATTAAGCAACCAAAAAATCTCCAAAAATCACTACACTTGGAGTATTACATTTCAACCAATCACAAAAAAATTCATCCGTAGATTGTCAATATCTTATTCGTAATTGAATTATAAAATAATTTTGAATTTCACGTTTCAAATTTTATACAAAATTATTGGTAATAGCAATGATAGATCTAACCGTATGGATAGAATCTAAAATTCATAATGTACAACTTTTATTTATATATCAAGTTCAAAATATCCCTCTAGGTTGCATTTTATAATGCATCTTTGCAAAACTGCCAAATTTGGAGAGGGTTCTAGGCATTTAGGGGTTAAAGGCCAACGTGAATTAAGAACTGTCTCTTAGGGAAAGTACTACCAATTTGGCCACCAGGACCAAAAAGACATATGTATTCAAGTAAAAGGGCGACTCCAAATGCATTGGTGCAATGCAACCACAATCGCTTGCTTGCATACAAAAATACATGGCCGCAGTGGAAATTCAAGTGTTCAGGGTTGGGGCTCCGGTGAATGAAAACATTTTGTTACATAGATGCTTGTTGTCAGCATGAGCTATTTATAGGGTTCTTTAGCCCTTGCAAGGGTTCACCCGCTTGCTCTCACTGCATGAAAGACAAAATATTCAAAACATGTGATTCTTGAGGGCGGGCTGCTGTGGACTTCCAACTTTTCACCATCATTCTTTAGGTAAAGAATTACGAGACAATATTTTAGAATCCGCTTTAGCGATTCTCGTGCAACGATTCTTATTTCTAGGTAGAGCTTACAAGATCTAAAGAACTTTATGTTAGTAACATGATCAGATATAGTACAAAATATTGGTGTAATAATACAAATGTGTCATTATACCTTCTCTGGAAAAAGTTACATTAGAGCTACTTTTCTACAGAGGCATACAAATTTATTTGTATAATCCGAATTAACCCTTTAAGGACCGCGCATCCAAACAGTGGATGTTTGTTGGTCAAAGCCAATTTTGACCTTGAAGATGAAGTTTTTTGCTATTGCTTTCAATAGAGAAAATGAAGTTTATCGAGTCTAGTTTTCACTTCGCTTTTTGGATCTTATAAATTTCAAGTATTGAAAATTTTATTTTTGTTGCAAGCTATGTAGCTCAAGGTCTGAATTACACTAGATAGGATGTTCACCTTTTGAATTTTAAAATTTAAATTAAAAATTCTACAGAAAATATATCATGTTATTCTCCATTTTCATTTGCACATGTTCTAGAAATTTTATATTTTTTGAAGATTTTTTGTAATTAATATGAATTTCTTGAAGTATTTGACCTAAAAATTTGTAAAAAGTTCATTTTGTATCAAAAAAATCGGAAAATTTCAGGACTAATAGGAAACATACAATTCATGCATGAAAAATATTTAAAAAAAAATATTTTAACAAATCTTGAAAGCTAAACTGTGTATAACAGTGTAGTTTGACTTTTCTACAAAGGAATGGGACGTTAAAGGATTAAACCCTATTTCATACCATCGACATACTGAACTTAGGCCTGGACAAAACCAATCTCTGCACTCATGGCCCATTCACACCAAGCCCCTGCCGCACTTGCATTTGCATTCCCGAAGTGGAGGAAGGTAAAACTGAGAAACAAAAAATATTCAAAACCTTGTCTTTTCTTGTTGCATCTATTACAGTGCCGCAAGTAGAGTCATGCTCCTTTTTTGCGTTGCATTCCTTTTTGGTATGCGTCTTCTTTTTTGAGTAATTTCTAATTGCGTATTTTATATTTCTTGGTTGACAACAGATTCCCTCAAAGTTACCTGATGCATGCATGCGGCAGCATTGGTGTATGTGAATGGGCCATCACCCATCTAGTGCCTTGGCCTCCACTTTATTTGCCATGTCATCACAGTAGAAGGAGCTCGCATGATAAATCTTGTCTCGTTGACAAGATTGAGACCACCCCCTTAGGGTGGTCACAAATTTCTCATGTTTCGTTTGCCTACGTGGAGAATTATGTGTTGATGTGGAAGCGGAGAAGAGGGGCTTATGCTAGGATCTAAATCATGTACTGGACAAAACCAAAATTTCAACCAATCTTGGACAAGAAAGTTTCGTATGTCTTGTGATATAAACCAAGCATTAACCCCTAAAGGACGGACCTATTACCATGGAAATACCACGGAATTAGAATCACATTCCACAATTGATTTTCGCACTGAAATTAGCATTAAAATTCAATATTATAACTTTAGTAGATGAAGGCATCTGCATACTACATGTCAAAAAATATCCATAAATTTGTGTGAAATTTTGAAATTATTATAATTTTTTGAAGTGAATGCTAAGGTAATTCATATCAATTACAATATATATTCAATTACGCCAAAATTTCTACCATGGGTGTAAATCATTATGAAGATCATTCTAGTAGATTTTTTTTTACCATGACCATAAAAATAGAAAAATAACCATCCCATGGTAATGGGTATTCAACTTATGACCATAATAAAAAAATCATAAAACTTAGATTTTTCCAAAACTCAAAATGTAGTAGAAACTAGATCTCGTAAACTTTATATTGCTAGTTACGCTCAAATTCAAAACACATCATTTTAATGGTTTAAATTGAGTTTTGCTAAAGAGATCCTCAAAACTGAAAATACACTACACCACGGTGTACTCTTACTATTCAATTAACAATTGAGACCCAATATTGACACCTTGTACATGCAAAAGCTGTTAATATTGATAGCAACTACACGTTTCATCCTCGAAATGGATGAAAATTTGATGAAAAACGGATCCCAAAGCACTTTCTGCCCATTATTCTTCATTCAAAGGACCCTTTTGGTCCCTGCCGGCGTTCCAGGGTTAATTGTATTCACATCTGGATTGTGCATAAGATTTAGTAGCATGTGTTGGATATGCCTTTTAGCTTCATCCAACAAGATAAGCAAAGTGGATGAATAGGAGATGGGGAGGGAATTACATAGTGGACACATGGCAAACATAATATACATCAACGTTTTTCAAGAGAAGGACCTATATTCATTACCCCCATGCCTGCAAATGAGATGGTGGACACATGTGCCACTCACTTACAACTGTAAGTTCCCAATACTTGCAATTCCCTATAAGCATGGGTAGCTACTTATTTACTTTGTTCAAAAATGTAGAATATACTGCAAATTCGTTGGGAGCGCTGGACATAGCCAAGGTTTGCTACTGAATGTTATGTGATTTTCAGTTGACCAGATGCCAGTACTGGTAACAAGGTACACAAATTAATTTTATCACCTTACTACCCCGGCAATATCGGTAGTAAGAACTCCAGTCGTTTTTCGAGCCCATTTTCTACCCACCCTTGGTTCAAACGTCTTAGGGATTTTTTTTAATTTTGAGCACCATATTTACAATTTTCTTTTCATCTGATGAGAAATTATTTTTGTACATTATAGTGTACACCAAAATGAAGCAAAATATTTAATTTACTACCTTATTTGATGAAATTACCAAAAAGAAATCATTGTTATAAAGTAGGTCATCAAAAGTGCTCCTAAGACCATTTTTTGGTATTTCCTCGATTTGGATTACAATATGAACCTAAAATTAGAAATTTAAAAGACCAAAACAAAAAAAAAATTATTTGACACACTTTGAAACAAATAAATAACATAGTTGGACAAAACCTCATGAAATTATGCATGGTCATATTTTAGTTGACTTTAGGATATGCATTTTCTTTTGAAGTGTATATCTCACTTAATATTGACCTCGGGGGGGGGTCAGTGTGTTAAAAAGTTAAGGATATAGGTGCGAACAACAACTATTTTATAGGGGGGTATTACTTGTTTTTTTGGTTTTTTTTTCACATGCTATCATTATGTAATTTCCTACTTTGGGTTCATAGAAAAGGGGCTTGCATTACTTATAATTCCAAATTACCTATTATTCCATACCCTATAGTACTTTAAAGATGTCCAATGCCATTTTTGATACCCTATATTACCTCTAAGTCCATTTATAATTTTTTGTTCCCATGTTTTTAAAATACCCTATCATTTGTTCGCACGTATATTGCTACTCAAACATATCACTACACCCCCCGAGATATTGACTATTGCGAAAAACAAACAACTCCAATAGATGGGTTGGGGAATTTTGAAGGGGGGTGATTTTATTTTGTTTTATGCTAGAAACTTCATTTTGGAGCTCAAAATACCATTTTTTTACCCAAAAGTCCTCTCATGCTTCATTCTCCTTCTAAGGGTTAATCCTTAATTGCTCAACCATGCATATTTTGCATGATGTACAAAAGCGAACTTTGTTTTCTCATTTGTCATGCACTATTTGCAGTGTGAATTTTTTACTGAATTTTCTATGGGAAGTTAGCTTCATGCATGTGTGATCCGATTAGAAAGTTGATGGTTTGTGAAACTTTTATGCCTCATAAAATTAACCCCTAAAGGACTGGAGTGTTTTTCCTCCAAAAACACTCCAATGCTGCCATTTTTACTCCCCCATGCAAAAAATCCAAAAAAATGTTATTTTTTACCTTCTAACCGTAAGATCTTGTGCTAAACTATTTGAAAAACATACACAACAAATTTCGTTGATTTTGACCGCACGGATTGCAAGATAATTGTGTTTGATGGAAAAAAACACCCCAAAAAAACACATGCCCGAAAATTTCAGATGCGTTTGACCATGGCTACATCAAAAAAACCTCACTACCGAAACCTGTCGCACTTCACTTTCACATTCTATATGATGTTACTTAGTTGTGTACCAATTTTCGTTGCGTTTGGAGATGTTTAGGATGTTGAAGAACACCTTGCACTTGTTGGGGGTTTAGAAGTTCAGAAAAGACTATGTTTTTGGAATTGCAATATTTTTGACTTTCTTTATTTAAAATACAAATCCGAGCGGTGAAACACAAGTACATTCCACCCTCTATAGAATGGCGAAAAAAAATTTGAAAAAAAAATAAATCTCCAAGTTTTAGAAGACATGTAGCACATTTTCTAAGAATTTTGGAGGTTAGGGGGGAAATAAAGGGTGGAGGAAGGGAATTGAAGTGCCAACCCATTCCAATGTTCATGACCCCACTAACTCTCAAGGTGTACTGGCACGTGGCAGTCCCTCATTGGACGATTTTTGTTTTTTATTTTTAAAAATGATTTTATTTTTTATTTTTTAAATAATATTTTTAATTATAAAATTGAACTTTTAGTTAAAAATAATATTTTTCAGTTTAAAAAATAATTTTAAAATTTTAAAAAAAATTATTAAATTTTTTTTTTAATGAGTTTCGAAAATGGGGTGGTCTTCTGCCCCCCACAGTCCACCCCATTTTTCACACGCCGCCCATTTTGTTGCCCCCTCCTAAAATTCAACTATTTCTCTACTGCCCCGCTGCCCTTTCTCCCGAAAAAAACACATTTCCCCTCATAACTTTCACATACGGTGTCGGAATTCAAAAAAAAAAGAATTCCCATTTTCGTGGCACATTGGGGAATCTACTATTAAATTTCCTTCAAAATTCGATTAAAAATGTGTTCACCGGAACCTACCCAATTCTCTAAATGTCCTAGTTAGGACACTTGGTCCTTTAGGGGTTAAGCAACCAAAAAATCTCCAAAAATTACTACACTTAGAGTATTGCATTTCAACCCTTCACAACAAATTTCATGTACAAATTGTCAATATCTTATTCGTAATCAAATTACAAAATACTTTTGAATTTTAAGTTTCAAATTTTATACAAAAATATTAGTGATAGCAATCGTAGATCTAACCGTATGGATAGAATTTAAAATTCATAATATACCATTTTTATTCATACATCAAGTTCAAAATATCTCTCTTAGTTGCATTTTATAATGCATTTTTGCAAAAATACCAAATTTGGACAGGGGTGAGGACGTTTAGGGGTTAAAGTAACACACAATGTATTTGTCACAATAGCATTGCACCATGTTGCCTACCATAGATGAATACATACACCTTCTATCTGGAAATAAATGTCCTATTTTTTTTTTTTAAAGTTCAACTTAAACTTGTTTTTGTATTAAAAATTAAAAAATTAAAAAATTAAAAATTAAAAAACTAAAACTAAAACTGTCTCAACAAGGATTTTTTTTTTTTTTTTTTTTTTTTTTTTTTTTTTTTTTTTTTGAGAAATGCTAAAGTGGCAACATAAAATAAAATGGTCTAGACAAATGATTTAATATTCATCTATATTTTGGATAGAACTTTTCTTCATTCACACAATTGGATGACTTTCATAAAAAATTGGCGATTTCATCCAATTTGTTTTTTTAATTAGAATATTCTAGCATCTTCGTCCATTTATTCTTCAAATTTTTCCTTAAAGTTTGGTGCACACCGATTATTTTTTGTGCTTTTTGGCATTTAGATGCCTAAAAAGAAATCATTGCGTCTCAGTATTCAAAAGTAGACAGGATGTTGATAACATAATCTCTTGAAGGAGTGTTTCTTTGTGGAAAAAAATTCTTGATAAGATCCATTTGAATTTGAAAATCCATGATTTCTGAATTGTAGTTTATAAGATTTGAATTCTGAAAATCTTATGAGTTGCAAAACGGTTGAAGTGGATAGGTCTCACGTTTGATGAATAAGAGCATTCACATCCATGCATGCTAGAGCTCACTCGCTGAAATTATTCATCTAAATTTGAAGAGCCCTTGCACTTACATTCCTCCACCCTTGCACGCCCACTCACACATCAAATAGTCAATGGACCAATCACAAGTAGAATGTGGGGATATAATCAACTAAACAATGATTTGAAGGGCCATTTCTTAGAGCATAGCCACCCATGCCCTCCCAGAGTCCCTCACACTCAAGAAGTAGATGAAAAGTGTCAATGGCCCTTCAAACATACCTCTTGACTGTTAGTCCTAGCGTGTTAAAAAATGGGCCTTCAAATCACTATTTAGTTGACTATCCTCACATTCTACTTGTGATTGGTCCATTGACTATTTGATGCACACTTTTGATATGTAAGGGGCGTGCAAGGGTGGGGGAGTGTAGGTGCAAGAGCTCTTCAAATGTAGATGAATAATTTCAGCGAGTTAGTCCTAGCGTGCATGGGTGGGAATGCTCTTAACCCTTAAAGGACCGGGGGGGTGTTGAACTCAGCTCTTGTTTTCTTGACTAGCTCTTGTAGCAAGCTCAATTCCTCATTGGTGTGGGGTAATTTTGACAATCGGCACCGTTGAAATTAAAGAAGACTTACATATCTTTTTTATAAAAAAAAAGATCAACAAAATCGCACAATTTTTGAGAAAATGCCACCGTTGAGAAGATTGATGGAACTTGTTTAGGGTATTTTGTACACATGTTGAAATCGGATTGTTCAAAAGTGCTCCAAAAATTCCGAATTTTTTACTGCGAGTAGAAATCATCATTCTAAACATGTGCAAAAAATTTCAAGTAAATTGGAGGTGTGAGGAGAAAGATAGGAGGGTATGAAGTGACGCCTAAATATCCTCCGTGCAACTCAAAAAAATCACCAAAAATCGCTCACTTGATAAATTTCCGATCAAGAAGTACCTACAGATTCGGCTCTCAAAAAGAGCCAGGGTCTCTTTGTTGCTCATCCTACAATTCAAAGCCCAAAAACCCGAATTTCTTCACTTTCTAGTTCCAGAAGCCGCGTGGGGGCCTATGGTCCTTTAGGGGTTAACACACTAGGATTGAGAGTCAAAAGGCATTTTTGAAGGGCCCTTCATCTACTTCTTGAGTGTAAGAGACTCTGGGAGGGTATGGGTGGCCATGCTCTGAGTGTGAGAGACTCTGGGCGGGCATAGGTGGCCATGCTCTAAAGCATAGGACAACTATTTTGAGACAATATGTGCCCAAAAATAGAACAGTTATTTTCGGACAGCGGAAGACCCGGGAGTACCAAAGAATTTCTTTCCTTGTAGAGAACCGAGACTATCTTGAAGTGTGTGTTGTTATGTATATTGTGCTATGCATCATTACGATGATTAGAGCATTCCCACCCATGCACGCTAGGACTAACTCGCTGAAATTATTCATCTACATTTGAAGGGCCCTTGCACTCACACTCCCCCACCCTTGCACGCCCTTCACGTATCAAAAGTGCGCATCAAATAGTCAATGGACCAATCACAAGTAGAATGTGAGGATATAATCAACTAAATAGTGATTTGAAGGCCCAATTTCTAACACGCTAGGATTGAGAGTCAAGAGGTATTTTTGAAGGGCCCTTGGCACTTTTCATCTACTTCTTGAGTGTAACAGACTCTGGGAGGGCATGGGTGGCTATACTCTTATGATCTAGACTTTGTTCAGGGTTTGGGAATATTTGTGCTGATCATTGTGCACAACTTCTGATGATCATTCTCGAACAAGAAAAGTCTTAGTTTATTTGAATTGGGCCCCAAGATTGATCATCAGCACACACTAGTAGAAGACCTGTCGTTTTTCATTCCCCATTTTGAGGGAACATTGAACAATGGTTGAATATTATGCCACTGTTCAATATATTTCTATCTTCTTGTGACCAAAGCCACTCACCAACAGTAACATAACCCATGTGCCTGGCGCGGGTTCATTCCTTTTCATTTACAGTAAGTGAAAAATGACACATTTCTTATTAGCGACACAATTGAGCCAAACAACGCAAGGTGACCGCTTGACGTAAATTGGGACCATAGATCTCAATTTTGAATTGGGCTTCTTGGCCATTTAGGGATTAAAAACAACGTTGTGACAAATATAAGTTGCATGGGACCAAATTTTATATCTCCGGAATCAACGAAAAATATTGCATGTGTTGATAGAATAAAAAAACAAAATAAAAGTGTGTTGAGGTTGCTTTGAGGTTTGTCTCAAAGCAACTTCAACACAAATCAAAACTAATATTAAGTGTGTGAGGTTGCATTGAAGCCTAGTATTCTTAAAAAAAAAAGATTTTGTAAACGAGAGAGTGGCAGGAGAAAAATGAAGGTAGCCGCAACGAAAACTTTGAGACTAAGACAACTGAACCGAGTAGGACACTGAAACCCTAAATCCAAATATCCCAAACTAGAACCTAATAGTGTTAAAAGGGTTAACTAGCAGAAGTGTCGTTTTTTAACACGATATATTGTATGCTGAGGTTAGTTTCGTCACCCAAGTGTTGGAAAATTTTAATCTTAGAATTCAAACTGTAAGAAATGCCATTTATTAACCCCTAAATGTCCTCACCCTTGTCCAGTTTGGGCAGTTTTGAAAAGATGAATCATAAAGTGCAACTAAGATGAATATTTTGGACTTGATGTATGAATAAAAGTTGTACACTATGAATTTTAGATTCTATCCATATGGTTAGATCTGCGATTGCTTTCACCAATATTTTTCTAAATTTTTTGGAATATAAAATTCTAAATTATTTTGTAATTTGATTACGAATAAGATATTGACAATCTGTGGATGAAATTTGTTGTGATGGGTTAAAATGTAATACTCTAAGTGTAGTGATTTTTGGAGATTTTTCGGTTGCTTAATTTTATGAGTTTCTTTTTTCAAGAGCACTTTTAGACTAAAATCTTCGAAATTTCTGGTGAAACACTACAACATAAAATGAGGCATAAAGTTTCACAAATCACCCCATCTCTAATCGGATCACACATGCACCAAGCTAACTTCCCATAAAAAAATTCACTAAAAAAATTTACTACAAAAAGTGCATGATGGATGAGAAATCGGAGTCTGATTCTGTACATCATGCAAAATATGCATGGTTGGGCAGTTAAGGGTTAATTTTCAAAATTTTGAAAAATTGACTAATTATTGGCATTTCATATTTCACAAAGAACTACACACATTCAAATAAAATTTTCTATGCTTTTTGGATTTTGTTCTACAAGTTTATAAAAATTCGGACATACTCCAATTTTTGTCTAATTATTCACGAAACTGACTTGAAAGGCAGGGCCCAACAAATCCTCGTAGTCCAGTTCACCCACTCCACTCGTCAGCCACTTGGGACCACACCAGCCCAGCCACTTGGGACCACACCAGCCCAGCCACGTGGCGCAAAAGCCTGGGTCCATGTCACCCAAAAAGACTCCCCGTCGATCACGAACGAATGAGGCCATTCATCATTTTAACGAAATTCATCAATTTAGGGTTTGAAGGCCTTTCGCGATCAATTTCCTGGTTGTCCAGCTTTCGGGGAGTCCATCACGCTATAACCATTGCGTGATCCGTCAATCGAGCATTAAGTTGTGCATTCTCCTCATACTCTTCTTCACGTTTCGGTGAGTTTCCTGCACTTTTTTTTACCTCATTTGGTGGTGTATAACCAAAGTTCGTACAACATGCAGCTCAAACTAATTTTCACTGCATTGGCATTGTAAATTTGGTTTCAAGGGGATTGTTGTTGTAGTGTATTAGCGGGTGTTTTTTGCAGCGATGGAGTACAGGTATTTGGGGCGAACGGGGCTGCGGGTGAGTACCTTGAGCTATGGCGCGTGGGTGAGCTTCGGCAACCAGCTGGACGTGAAGGAAGCCGCGGGCATCTTGTCTCGGTGCCGTGATGCCGGGGTGAACTTCTTCGATAACGCGGAGGTGTATGCCGATGGCAAGGCGGAGGAGATCATGGGCGCTGCCATCAAGCATCTCGAATGGAAGCGCTCCGACCTTGTGATCTCTACCAAGCTGTTCTGGGGTGGCAGTGGGCCGAATGATAAAGGTCTCTCTCGCAAACACATCGCCGAAGGCATCAAGGTGCGTTGGATTCCCTTTTATTGCACTCTCCAGTGCAAAACAAACAAAACAGAAATTAACCACGGTTGCAGAAAGTTCATTATATGATTGTACAAATCATGCTCGTCTAATTGAGAATTACCTGCTAAGTTTTCGTTTACAGAGAAGCAATCCCTTTAATGCACGGTCAAGATGAGATGATTTGTCACTGAGAAGACGAAACCATTGCAACCGAGAAGACGAAGTATGTTAACAATTATACCAGATTTCATTGATTGCATACTCTCCATTGCGAAATGAACAAAACAGAACAGGTCGTTTGATTTGCAGGAAATCTATTTAAATGATTGTCTGACAGGCTCTTCTAATTTGAGAAGTACCTTCCCAGGTTTCGTAATCCTTAAAATCATCAAGATGAGATGGTTGTAATTGAGAATCTGACGGAAATATTGTAACCAAGAAGACGAGATCATGTGAAGTATAGGATAGGTATGTATCATCCATTTCCTGGAGAGCTTAAATGCAATTAAAGAGAGTCTTAGCCAATCACAACTTGTATGAATGCTTATTTATTTACTACGTACGACAAGATCACTCACTAACGAGAGCTGTATTGATCAATTCAGGCATCGCTGAAGCGCCTTGACATGGATTACGTGGATCTGTTATATTGCCACCGGCCTGATATTCGTACTCCCATTGAGGAGACTGTGCGTGCTATGAATTGGGTCATAGACCAGGGTTATGCGTTTTACTGGGGAACCAGTGAGTGGTCTGCTCAGCAAATCACCGAGGCTTGGGAAGTTGCCAATCGCCTAGGCATGGTCGGGCCTGCAATGGAGCAACCGGAATACAACATGTTTGCGCGTAACAAGGTTAGCCTTGCCTCTCATGAATAGGCCATATGGAAATTAATCTTTTGACAATGTTTTTCACTAATTCTGGTGATATTAAGTTTGGGTCCATCTGAATGTGATCAATCGAATTGGTCATTTTAATATCATGAATCCTTGTCCTTTAGGGGTTAGCATGTCAATTGTCACAAGTAAATCTTGACTATGTACATGGACATGGTAACCAGTACTAATTA
This sequence comes from Pohlia nutans, assembly GCA_022496805.1. Classification (NCBI taxonomy): domain Eukaryota; kingdom Viridiplantae; phylum Streptophyta; class Bryopsida; order Bryales; family Mniaceae; genus Pohlia; species Pohlia nutans. The sequence continues at coordinate 8,554,160 of CM040092.1, read as the reverse complement.
ATCTGTGTAGATTATTTTTGCGTAGTGTGCAGTTTGTGATTCCACGTCATGTGGTGGTTTTCGTGGGATATGGAGGAAGTGATGCAGTGGCTACTTTTTCATGACAGGTGGAAACGGAGTATGCTCCACTTTACAAGAGCTATGGAATTGGTCTTACAACTTGGAGCCCCCTCGCATCTGGTGTCCTGACAGGGAAATACTCGAAAGACCATATCCCGGAAGGCAGTCGCTTTGCGTTGGAGAATTATAAGGTTCGTGGATTTTATGATATCTGGGGAGCTGCTGAAGGTGAATAGGAAAGAAATTTGATATGTCTGCAGACTCAGACATGGTCGTTTACTATCATTAGATAGATTGACACCCAACGTTGCATGTGTGTAGAACCTGGCGAATAAGTCGCTGGTGGACGAGACCTTGAACAAAGTGGAAGAGTTGAAAGCTATTGCGAAGGAGCTTGATGTTCCGTTGGCACAAATGGCCATAGCCTGGGTTGCTAAGAACCCGAACGTGAGCTCTGTCATCACAGGAGCCACCAAAGAGCATCAGGTAAATGGTAGTGTAGCGATATGAATTGAGCTTGGAACATGCAGTGAGTCTTGGGACTGTCTGTTGCATTCAAGGGTATGACTATTTTTCAGTTTTGGGATAAAGTGTTGGCCATTTTCTGATAGTGTTGTGGAGGGAAAGCAATATGGGCGATGGTCGCAAGGGTTACGTTGTACCTAAAGAGGACCTGGAGGGGGAAACCCAACGTATAGTAGGGTTTTTTCCTCCAGGACCCATGCTTTAAAGACCCCCAATGCAGTGGGTCCTCTATACTACTGCCTCGTGTATAAGTCTGACTTGTATTTGGGTAAATGTGCAGGTGATTGAGAATATGAAATCATTGGAAGTTATTCCCAAACTCACACCAGAGGTGATGGAGAAGATTGAGAAAGTGATAAGCACGAAGCCAGAGCCGCCTAAAGCTTACCGATGAACGGAATCATGATCGAAGTGTGCATGGCAAGTCCTTGGAGGTGTGGACATTGGTTTGTGCATATGCTTTTTGCTCATTTGATGGATACTTGTGAGGCATTGTTGGACATAATGCCATGTCATTTTGAGGGCTTAGAATGAGAAGGACTAAGGGTTATAATTCTCTTATAACTTGCCATGGAGACATACTAAGCTGCCTTTGTTCTTGGCACTCTGATTTTTGAAGAACTTTTCACTGTTTTCTTAGTGCTGTTGAAGTCGTCAAATTCCAGTGTATTGATCTATGATATACTCTTTTGATCCATGAATTGGCCTACTTTTGGCACCAGAGATGTGATTTTCTTTATCTAATCACTTTGACATTAATGTGTTGAAAATGCATTATATGAATCCCTGGATTTTTTGCTTGAAACTTCAGTTAGTTCAGTGTCACGAACAATGTTGAAAGATTGCTGAACTTGATATGTTGAAACTATGTCAAATAAGATGTTGAAAGTATTGTTAAAAGTAATATTAGTAAGAGTGTAAAAACTATGTTAGAAAACAGTGTAAGAAAAATATTTAAAAATAGTCTGAAATTGTCAATTTTTTTAGTGCAATACGGTAGTATTGTTACAGTTTCAGCAATGATTATAATATTATCGAAGATGTCTAAATTTTAGAAAATTACTTTACAAGATTTAAAAAAGAATTAACATGGATATTTTACACGAATTTTAATATTTTGGGATTGTCGAACTTAAAAATTAAAATTAATATAAGTATTTGGCACAAGAGTGCCAAAAATTGGAAATGTGGTATGGGTAGTTGTTTACCTAACTGAATAGCTACCTTGTACTTGGACAGTTGCCTCCCCACCATGGAGTTGGAGGTTCTCTCTTTATGGTAAAACTAATTTTTCAAATATGCAATGTTTGTTCTATTTCAGCAATTGATTTAAGGTGAGGTATTTAGTAAACTTCTTTTTTAAGATCTGATCCCTTTTGGAAGTGTTGAATCTTTCAAAACTTTTTACAATAAATATTCTTAGAAAGACAAAAAAAGCCAAGTTTAACCCAAATTGTTTCATAGATTTGAACCTGTGTAATTAGTGTGAATTTTCAAAGTGAACAATAGTATTATTCACATTTTTCTTACTCTCATTTCGACTTTCTTTTAGACAATAGAATTTTTTTTTGGCTGATTTTTAACATTGTACTTGTCAATTTAGTGTTGAAAAAGTGCCAAATGGTCATTTTAAGTTCTAAACACTCAAGTGTCAAGGAAAATGTTGAAAACATAAACTCAAAAACAACACTTTCTTTGGTAGTGTATGTCCTTATCCAACCAAGAAACAGCTTTGAATAAACATATGAACATGGTTACTAATACATTCCACTTAAATATAAATTATACCTTAGGACTTGTTTTTTTTTATCTTTGTTAGCGTTGTGTGAAAAGGTATGTTTTGAACCATTCTAAAGTGATAGAGTTGTGACAAAAGAAGTGGAAGTGATCTTTGTCCCAAGGAACAAAGGTACCGTAATAAAGAATACACTCTTTAAAGAGACATGTGTTGCAATTTTCCATCAAAGATGCAATTCTTTCCTTTGTGATGGTTATTTGACTAATTAGGCCCTAATTGAGATACTAAAAGTGTCTAGGATCAATTAGAGTCAATTCGTGGGGGTTTTTGGTGATTTAGAGCTCATTGTATATTTTGCCTTGTATTGTTCTTTTTTGGTGAAGGCTCAATTTACCTATTTTTGCATTCCATTCATCTCTCTTGCACATGACTGTGGTTGCATTTTGTTCCGTTACATAGGTGTCTATTGCTTGGGTTTTTCCTAGACTGTAACCCCTTAGCCCAATTCTTTTAACACCTTGACCGTTCACGTGAACAAAGTGCCCATAGATTTTAACATCAAAACTCCCATTCTAATAACAATTATACCAATTTATGGTCAAACTTTGAATGTAATTATAGTCCATGTTTGATTCTATATTTGAATTTTTTAAAAATAAGTCCACCTACAAAATCTCATTCTTAAGCATATTTGAAATGAAATCCATCAAATGTCTTTTTTAAATAGATAAAACAATTCAAATAAACACTTTTTCAAAAATTGAAAAAAAAGAAAAAAAAAGAAAAAAAAAAGAAAAAATTGGAAGATATTTCTCTTTCATATATTTGAATATATTAGGAAAAAATTTGATTAAAAAATTCCATCCACCGTAACATTTAGACTTAGCCTTCATGCTCACTGCCTTTCCTTCATGCACTCTACTCATTAGCTTGAGCCTCCACTTTTCCACTGATGAAGATTTGTTTGGTGTAGAATATTTGACACCATCTACTATAGAGCCAACATAGTGACAGTGCATGCTACTGAATGTTATGACAACCATCTTTTCTCCCTCTCATTTAGAATTTTTGAGTGCACTTCTGTAGTATGACAATGCACTAGATTTTTATATAAACATTGATCAATTTAGATTATGTAAGTCATTTTTATCCTCTCTTTTTTTGGCATTGGTAGAGGTCATCACTCTAGTTAAAGTAGTTCAAGTTTTTAATAACTTCTACAACCAATTTCTATTTATGAATTTCTAAAAGTTTTAAAATTTTGCAAAGTTGTGCATTGCAACACAAAAGACGATGAACCGTATGGCATGCAAACACCCTGAAGCACATGCCTCACTTTTAAAAAAGAAAATAAAAAATAGTTGTAATAAGAGATGAGGGGCATGCTACACTCCCTTGAGGACGAAATAAAATAAAATAATGAAATGGAGGTGAGGTGTCTCTCACTTCATTGAAGAAATAAATAGTTGTACTTTAGGGCTTGAGGCAATTTTTCTTACTTGAACTTCACTCATTCAAAAACCAAATGAAAAATGTTTAGGATGGGGAGGTGTGGTATATGCCTTGGAATTGTGAGTTTAAAATGTATGTGGAATATATAGATCTTGTTTCATTCTTAGTCATTGGTTAAACATCATTTAAATGATAATTTAAAAGACTTCAAATGACTAAATTTTCTCTAGAAGTAAATGTTTACTTGATTACACAACTTTCCTTATTTGAATTTTCTAAAAACTTATACTTAATTCTGAGATTTTAGATTATGAGTTCTCATCACAATACATTTCTTTTTCTTTTTAACTTCCTACACCCCCTTCACAACCTCTTATTGAAATATTTACATACCTCATGCATGAAAACTTTGAATTACAAAATCTTTTTGTAAGTGAAAGATGACTTGATTTTTTAATTCAAGAATGTTTCAAAATAAGATTATATGTTGTGTAAAATTGAACACCAAAGTTCATTGGCCAAGGACATAGTTCAATAAGTATAGTAAATATAGTAATTGAAATGTTGATTTGAACAATTGGAATTAAATTGAAATCGAACAACATGAATGGAGTAGTCATGGGAAGACCATCATAGGATGTGAAAGGCAAGGTTACATCATAGAAAACTCTATCATAGTTTAAAAATTCTACATGATCCTATAATTTTCATTTAATATTCAACTCTAATAAGTGCAGGCATATTGCAATTTTCAAAAACAAATGTTTGTATTTGAGATATCATCATAGTTTTTTTACTTTATGATATTTTATATATATAGATGTCACCATTAGATTTTCATCTAAAAACCTACACAACATATTTTCACTCATATTTTCACAACATATTTTATACTAACCTTTAATCTATAAAAATTTGAAATCATGTTTAATTTATTTCTATACTATTTTTTAATTTTAAAACTTATATAACAATTACCGTCGTGTAAGATTTATGAAATGAAAAAAAATACACTCCTTAGTAGTCTTTTCATAATTTTGAACTTATATAACTTATACCGGTACTTCCGAATGCGTATTTTAGGTAACATTCATATATGAATTTCATTTTCACTAATATTGTTTCTAAAATTTTAAAATATTTTAAGATATTCATAAAAATATAATATAATCTAAAAAATCTCAATCTAATTTTTGCACAAATATGTGAATAAATAAATAAATAAATAAATAAATAAATAAATAAATAAATAAATAAATAAATATATATATATATATATATATAGTTAACATAGTCCATTCAAAGTGACAAACAATTTTAGGAAATCAAATTATTATTGTGCAATTTCATGTATAATGTTGCATAGAAGTTCAAATTAGAATACAAATGCTAAAGAGATTCACAACACAAATATCATTTTGAAAATGAAGTTTATGTGATGGATCTCCTTAACATTTGAATCTCTTATGAAATTTGCTACTGAGATTTAGGATACATGTTATTATTGGTTCTTCGAGGACATTCATTAAGTTGTGGTTACAACAAATTCAAACTTGTTCACCATACTTGTCTTCCCGTTGCTTCTAAAATAGATGCACAAGGATTGCGTTTGCTCAATATCCATCACTTGATGTTAAAAATTAAAAACAATATAACAACTTGGTGCAAAGAAAAGAAAAAGAAAAAATTGATGAAGTGATTTGGAAAAGACAGGAAGAATGCATGTGCATTTATAATCACCATTTTAGTAAATGATTGGCGCTTGAATAGGTGCAAACTCAAAACAACATATCCCTTGAGCTCCAAACAACATATCCCTTGAGCTCCAAACAACTTGTTGAATAGACGTATAATTATAGTGTATGCTAATCATTGTCCATACCCTAATGCCGTCCATCCACCACTCCGTCCATCCAACCGTGCACCATTCATCTTTCATGCTCCCATACATCGATTATCTAGTGCAAGTTTTTGCATGCTTTAGCGCAATGGTTTGCGTTGTTCGATATCTTAGACTTTACGGTTTTTGCAGCTTTTGGCGCCCTTAAAGCTTTCCTACCAAAGGTATCTCCTATCCCTATTTGGATGTATGTCATCCGGATCGGGGGCACAAAGGCCCCCACCAAGGTCTTGTATTCCTAAATATTTACGGGATATCTTGCTTCCAATTCTCTATATAGTAGCTCGTATACGGAATTCATAAATTACTGCATGTAGTTCCATTGTTACCCACATGATTGGACTTTATTGCATGTACTGTTTGCTGCATTCCTTATGTGGTTGCGTTCATCTTGTTATTGGTCTAAATGGTGATATGGTAACACTAGGAGTAAATTGAGGCAGACTAATTACATTCCCTCCAAGGGGTTCTGTATCCCTATTCCGGATGGTATTCATCCGGATAGGGGTAGAAATTCTCTACCAAGGTTTTGTATCCTTAAGCTTTTAGGGATCCCTATCCCAATTCTCTACATGAGGCGATATTTAGGGAACTCATATAGGAAACTTTATGTTGAGGCCAACTAGTGGGGAGACATTGATTAATCCTCATACTTGGCCCCATTTGGATGATGGGGATAAAGATACTTAGGAATAGCACTGGTGGAGTTGCTCTATTTAGTGGGGAGTGGTATCACGTATTGTGAACAGTCTAACCGGTTCATGAATAATGGTAAACCAATACTGTAGTATTTGGTAATTTTTTTTCTATATTCTTAATCTTTATTCGTGGTGTTTTATGAAATTGGAACTATCAAGGTATTTTTGTAGGATATTTTGTAGTCATGTAGATGTTTTGCCATGAAGTGGATTCCTTGCATGAATGGCGTGAGTCAATGGGTTTTTCAATGGTTAACCGTGGATTTTGACACAATGTTGACATGAGTTGGGTTTTTAGAGGGGAGATGTAAGTGGTTACCCTTGGCAAGGTTTAGAGTGGTAGATCAAGGAGCGGTAGAATTTAGGACAATTTTAGATTTTAGTATAGGGATAGAATAGACCTAGAGTTAACTAGAGGTTGATTTAAGATTAGTTGAGAGTTAACCTATAGTATAGATTTGAATGAATGATTTTGTGGATGAATGAAATTGTGATGCATGGGATTCAAATCCTCTATTGCAATGTTTTTGTGGGAGTTAGTAGTTTTCAATCGGGGCGGAGTATGACAATATGTGGAAGAGAAGGAGAAAATAAGACTTGTGAATTTGTCGATTAGATTAGATCTCAAAGCTACGGAGATCATAAACACACGGCGACACCCAGCATCACGATCACACAACAACGGCCAATACCACGATCACACGGCGACGACTAGCATCACGATTAGAGGGCAATGTTGACAAAGAATTCGTGAACACGCCGGGCGTGCACGGCCAACATCACTAACACAGGGCAACGGGGACCAAGAATTCGTGATTAAACCGGGGTGGCAACGAATAGCATCACGATCATCGGACAATGTGACTAAGAATTCGCAATCACGTAGATGGCGACGACTACCATCACAAATATAGGGCGACGTGACCAAGAATTCGCAATCACGTCGGGTGTGCACAACCAACATCACAATCACACGGCGACGACTAGCATCACAATCACGGAGGGCAACAGAATGGGGCAGCGACAACTAGCATTACGATCACAAGAGATGGTCAGGCGATCACCACTACTGCACTCACCATGTCTCCCCTGTGTGATATTACAGAGGATGAACAAGGGGATATTAGATGGGGACGACTTGACTACCTCCCCTCTCGTCAATTCTTGGCAATTTGAGGTGAATTTTTTCTCTGTCAGTTGGATTGTGTTGTAGGTACTTCATGGTATTTAAATTGCAACTCTAATTGCCCTTCCTTATTATCTTTCAAGTTTCGTCTTGCTTCGTTAATTCCCTCAATTGTTGGTCGTTGTAAGGAGTTTGTTGTTCTTACTCAGTTGTTAGAGTGGTGAGGTTGTACTTGGAATCTAAAAGTGCCGGTGCTCGGTATAGTGCGGAAGCGCTGCCAATTATGCACCAGGCTTGGTTTCAATTGGTCGGAATTTGCTTCGATTGGTAGGCATCGGTACTTCCAAATTTATGGTTACAGGTACCACGTGGAAGCGCTATCCAAATCTGGTTACAGGTACCACGTGGACCCATTCCCAAATTTCCACCATTCCACTTGCATTCCATAGTCAAGGTGCGATAGTCGTTGGCCGATTTCGTTATTGGGCTCTGTTTGGATGTTTAGTAGAGGAAATTGGAGTGTGTGAACCATCATCTCGTACTATTTTGTATGCCGCCATTCCAATAGAAGGATGCAATTCTCCCCTTTTTGGTAATTATTTGACCATTTGAGCCATAATTTAGGTACCCAAAGTACCTATGGCCATTTGGGTTGAATTTATGGAGTATCTTATGGTTTAGTGTTCATTTCATTCTATTTTGTATGCTGTCATTCTAATAGAAGGGTGCAATTCTCCCCTTTTTGGTAATTATTTGACCATTTGAGCTATAATTTAGGTACCCAAAGTACCTAAGGTCAATTGGGTTGAATTCATGGAGTACCTCGTGATTTAGTGATTGTTTGTATACCATGTGTACTGCCCTCTTTTGAAGGGCCTCATTTGACCCATTGATACACTCTATTAGTCCTTTTACGACAGCCCATTGTTATCGTTCCATCCATTACTACATAGGTGTTCATTGCTTGGGTTTACTTTGACCACAATCCCCTCATCCCAATTCTTATGACACGTTGACCGTTCACGCGAGCAAAGTGCTCATACGTATCCCCATATCTACCTCCCCATCATCCAAATGGGAATAGAGATAGGGATACCTTTGGTGGGATGCTCTAATATTGTACCTTTATAACATGTTCATCCTTCCTTAGACAAATAATTATTTTTTCTAAAAGAACGAGTTAGTTTTCCCCAAATATTCTTTGAAATCCGTTTTTTTCCCTTACAAATTTTTTTTGTAAAATAATTTTCCAATATTTTCGTTTTCTATTTTTAGAAATATTTGAAAACGAAGCTACTATGAAGGTACGGTGTGCGAGGGTTTGGGTTGAGCTTGCAGAACATGTGCTCGAATTGCACAGTTGCATAAACATGTCAAAGCTAAGCTCAAAAGTTTTGATGTAGTTTTCAATTGCAGCAATGTGGCCATGGCCAGGGAATCGGGCCAGTGAGGTTGATTTCTCAGTTGAAGGAAAAGAAATGTGAGTGCAAATTCAGAAATTCTTCCTCACGGACTGCTTAACCCTTAACTGCCCAACCATGCATATTTTGCATGATGTACAGAATCAAATTCCGATTTCTCATCCATCATGCATTTTTTGCAGTAAATTTCTTTTAGTGAATTTTTTTATGGGAAGTTAGTTTCGTGCATGTGTGATCCGATTAGAAAGGGGATGATTTGTGAGACTTTATGCCTCATTTTATGTTGTAGTGTTTCACCAAAAATTTCGAAGATTTTAGTCTAAAAGTGCTCTTGAAAAAAAAACTCATAAAATTAAGCAACCAAAAAATCTTCAAAAATCACTACACTTAGAGTATTACATTTTAACCCATCACAAGAAATTTCATCCACAAATTGTCAATATCTTATTCGTAATCAAATTACAAAATAATTTTGAATTTTATATTCCAAAATTTATAGAAAAATATTGGTGAAAGCAATCGCAGATCTAACCATATAGATAGAATCTAAAATTCATAGTGTACAACTTTTATTCATACATCAAGTTCAAAATATCCATCTTAGTTGCATTTTATGATTCATCTTTTCAAAATTGCCCAAACTGGACAAGGGTGAGGACGTTTAGGGGTTAAACTGTCATTCTTCAAGGGATCAGGAAGTTCTGGCTTAAGGATGGGAAGTACACAATGATGTGTCTTGCAGCTTGGAGGAGAATGTGAGGATCCACTAGTAGGAAATGTGTCATTCACTTACTATAATTGAAAAAAGAATGAAAAACGACTCAGGCAAGTCCCTCAGCTGGGTTGTGCCAGTGATGGTGAGTGGTTTTGGTCACAAGATGACATAAATATCCGCATACTCAGCCATTTTTAATTAAATAAATATCCACACCTTAATGACATGAAATATTTTAATTCAAGTTCAAATTTTTAGTTGAATAAATTGATTTTCATGTATTTATGCTTTGTGCCACAAATTGCCAAAAATTAACATTTGCAGGCATTGTAGTACAAAATAAATAATATTTTTAATTGTTCAAATTAATCATTTCAAATAACACATATCTGAATGTACTTCATATCAAAAATTGGTACCAAAATGACGTCATTGGATATTTTATACAAATGTTTTGGATTTCTTTAACCCCTAAACGTTCTCACCCTTTTCAGATTTGGCAGTTTTCCAAAGATGCATTATAAAATGCAACTAAGAGGGACAGCTTGAAGTTGATGAATGAATAAAAGTTGTGCATTATGCATTTTAGATTCTATCCATACGGTTAAATTTGCGATTGCTATCACCAATATTTGTGTATTCAATTTCAAACTTAAAATTTAACACTCTTTTGTAATATGATTACGAATAAGATATTGACAATCTAATAATGAATTTTTTTGTGATGGGTTGAAATGTAATACTCTAAATGTAGCAATTTTTGGAGATTTTTTGGTTGCTTAATTTTAGTAGTTGACTTTTTCAAGAGCACTTTTAGACTAAAATCTTCGAAATTTTGGGTGGAACACTACAACATGAAATGAGGCATAAAAATTTCACAAATCATCCCCTTTCTAATCGGATCACACATGCACGGAGCTAACTTCCCATAAAAGTTTCAATAAAAAATCCACACTGCAAAAAGTGCATGATGGATGAGAAAACGGACTTCAAATCTGTATATCATGCAAAATATGCATGGTTGGGCGGTTAGGGGTTAAGCAGTTGGGACAGAGTACAAAAAGTCTCTTTTAAAATCTTTAGACCTCTTCAATTTTAACATGAATTTTTTTTGTGTACTGCATGAGTGTAGAAAATCAAAACCACATCAGGTCGATTCATTTTTTATTTTGTTTTAAAGAGGGATTTATTCAAAATTGCCTTGGAGGGTGATTTTAGAGTTCAAAGGGCTTTTCGGGGTACCCCAATCAGACCATTGCCCGAAAAAGTATGTTTTTGAACCATTCTAAAGTGATGGAGTTGTGAGAAAGGAAGTGGAAGTGTTCTCTGTCCCAAGGAACAGAGCTACCGTAATAATGAATACACTCTTCAAAGAGACATTTGACACATCTTTTCCATAACGCTCTTGAAACCCCCTACTCTTCACCTCTGAATCTCATACATTTGTTAGGGGATTGGAGAAATCGCAAAGAATTTTCTCTAATTTCAGTTGGACCAAACAAAGGTGAGGATTGGAGGGTTGAATTATTTTATTAGTAGTTTACACTGTAACAACACTGTAGAGAAAGAGTGGTGGTCCAGCAAGGGCTGAAGATCGTTGTGTCTCCAAAGCTTGTTGCAAAAGCTCGTATGAAACCTCACACTCTGACAGTCCTAAAATACGGTTGCATGGAGAGCTTGTTCCGAACCAAGTTCCGAGTTGCTACACTACAAGTAATGGTGTCGTTTCTCACTCTAGAGGATCTCGTTCATTGTCGTTTTTCACTGTACACGCTTGTCCTACGTGACAAATGGCACTCACTAAGTCCAATCAAAAAGTTAGTGAGTGCAAAGTGGCTCTGTTTGACTCACAAAAGGAGTGAAAAGCAACGCCTTCTCCTTGTAGTGCTAATTTATTGCAAGCTCCTCTTGACTTCGCCTTCACATAGGAATGAGTTGGTGACGGAACTATCTCATGTGCAATTCTGATCGTTCACAGGTTCCACAGTTTTGAGTTACAATTAGGGTTTGAGAGGATTTCTTCTTCAAGAAGCTGTCACAAAACCAAAGCAACAAGTTCAATCAGTGTAATGTACCTCAATGGTTCTCAGATTTGTTGGATGCATCTACTACCCGCGTTGTATCATTGCTAGTGTGCAAGCAGACGTTATCTGGAGTAATAATCTCCATGTGATGGATGAACGTACAACTCATATGGATTAGATGTGTGATGGAGTGGGACAACTCCGGATGAATGAAGGGTGTGATGAAATAAACAAAAATGATTTATGCACTAGAGTGAGACATCTCCTCATTTAAAGTAAAAGGAATTAGAATATATTCCTATTGATAGTCAGTTCTATGAACAGAACTAAAGTAAAAGGATAGAAATCCTTTTGAGTGGTTGATAGTAAGTTTTATGAATAGAACTAAAGTAAAGGGATAGAATACCTTGTATGACAATAGTCAGTTCTATGAAGGGAACAGAGATAAAATATTTTAGCCTAAAATAGTTTGGAACTCTAATTCCAAGTATGGAGAACTAAGAGTCATTTTGGAGATAATAAATACTAGGCTCAGGGGCAAAGAGAGCTCTCTTTGGGAGGAAAAACCACCATTATATTGTATTGTGATTAATTTTAGTAGTGAACCGGTGAAGGTTCTTTATAATGTGAGTCATTTGAAGGCAATCACAAATCCTAGTTCTCCTCACCTTTTGCAGTGACTTAATGAACTTTAAATCCATGTAGTTTGATCTTCTTCCAGCCGATGAAGCTTTTGATAACATCACCACGAGGCATTTTTAGACAGTCAAGAGTTCATTTACAACTTTGGCATATCATCTTAGCTTTGGTCACAACGTGTGGCATTAGTTTTTGGGGTTTTCTAGTGCATGCTAGAGAGAGTGGTGCCGCCATAAGCACCGCATACTTGAGGTATGCTTGCGCACAATTGGCCATGACAATATTTCGATATTCACTGTGAGGTTGATTAGGTTGTGTTGTGAGTTTCGTTGCTTGTTGCAATTTTGTTTTTGAGACGATACGACTCAATTGTTTCAGACCTTCATTGAGAAAGATTGGTATGATCGTTTTGTGTGTAAAAGATGGACAAAATGGTGAGTATGTAGCTTAATTTGCCCTAATTTTAATGTTTCTCTGTTTTGTAGCTGAGAGATAATCCATAGCCAAGCGAAAGTGAACAAAAAGTCCCATGATGTCAAACAAATTGAGGAAGTCGTTGAAGGATTTAGCTCCAGAATTGCTTGAGATTGTATTCGCATTTCTCCCTGAGCATGTGCTTTGCCGCTTTCGTGTGGTTTGCAAGGCATGGAATCATGTCATCTTGCAACGTGGATTTGCTTCTTTTCGTGCTCTTATCCCTCGGCAAGCATCCTCCATCTTTATCTCGCCTATGGAGAGGGCATAAAATAGAGTTTGGTATGTAGTCGATGCAGGGGAGAACCGGCGCTACAAGTTGCCCTATGATAGATTTGACTGGATGTCGGGACAAGACATATATACATTAGCAGCCGATGGAGGGCTCATCTACACAATACATTCGGATGCATTGTGGCCGAGCGAGCATCTCGAGTTCACATTGTTTGCAACCCCGTGAGCAAGACCTTCCATGAAATTCCAGAACCCGAATTCTATTGTTTATACAACCAAGACATTGTGGTCATGTCAATGGACAACGTGACCAAAACCTACAAGATTTTAACCATAGTGGTGAGAAGGGAGGACAATTTTTGCAACAAATTCTTCCTCTACGATTCCTCAACCTCTGTGTGGAAGATGCTTTGTGAAATACCTGAAGATTGTAAGTGTGTCTATTCGAGTATCTTCATGACACTACTAGAAAATCACGACCAAAACAACAGAAAATCAACTCATTTATGTTGGTCCGTGCATTGTAAGTGCCTTTTTCACTGATTTCTAACTTTCTGTAAATGCAACAATAGAAGTCGCTTGATTTCTGTTGGTCCGTGCACTGTAAGTGCCTTTTTCACTGATTTCTGTTGGTCTGTACACTATAAGTGCCATTTTCACAAATTTTTAACTTTCTATAACATTAAAGGAAATCTGAAGCCTCATCAAAACTGCGAGTTCTCATGCACATAAATTAATAAAAAAAATATATATTAAAAAAAAATTGAATAATTTTTAAAAAAAATATATATATAATATAAAATAAAAATTGAAATCTCACGTGGATATGTGGCAGCATTTCGGCCACATCAAGTTGGATAGTAATTTTTTAATAATTTTTAAAATAATATTTTAATATATTCTTAATATAAAATAAAATAAAATAAAAATAAAACATTTTTAAAATAATTTTTAAACATTATAAAAACACTTTTTAAACATTTCTGTAATAATTAATATTATTATTTTATTAAAAATTTATAAAAATTAAAAATTAATTTTAATTACAAAAAAAATAAAAATAAAAAATGTTTTTGTCAATTTTTTTTTTGGGAGTGGATCTGGCAGACTTTTCTATATAGTTACTAAAAGTTTCAAAAAATTCCAAAAATATTTTTTTTGAACGAAATTTTGATTGCTGGGAGCGGTTTTTTTTCCACAGCAGACTTTGCATATTTTTAGCGAAGTCAAAAACTTTTTTTTTCAATTTTTTTTTTTCATTAGATCAGGCAGGCTTTTTTCTATACCTACAAAAAGTTTCAAAAAATTCCAAAAATATATTTTTTTCGACGAAATTTTAATGGCTGTGAGCTGTTTTTTTTTCCATAGCAGACTTTGGATATTTTTAACGATGTCAAAAACTTTTTTTTTTTCAATTTTTTTTTTGTAGTGGATTAGGCAGGTTTTTATCTATATCTATAAAAAAATTCAAGAATTTCTAAAAACATATTTTTTTGGGTATCAAAGATAAAAATTATTTTTTAGTTGAACCCCCTTCTACTAAAATGTATGTAGAAGCTTCACAACATATTGGATCAAAGTGAAATTTTTACCACTAATACTAGACTTTAGAACGCAACTTTTCCAACAATTTTTATTAAAATCGGACTCCGTATGGAGGAGAAACAAGCCTTCAAAGTTCACTAAAATTGTCAAAAGTCCAAATTTTTGATGTTGGCATTTATAAGTAACAATAAGTAAACTGTAGTAGCACAAAGTAACTTACCATTGGTGAGTTGGTAAGATCTCTTGGTTACCATGTAGGAGGTCTCGGGTTCAAATCCGGATGGTGGAGGTGTTGTAGGGTATTGTGGTCCAGGCAGCCCGAAACTATGGTCTGGGCAGTTGCAGACTGTGGTCCGGTCAGCTGAAAATTACAGTCCGGGCAGTAGGAATTTTTCCCCGGGCAGCAGGAAATTTTTTCCCGGGCAGCCGGAAAATTATTGTCTAGGAGGCTGCAATTTTTAGGTCGGGCAGCACAAATTTTGTTTTCAGCAAAGCTAAAATTTTTAATTCGGGTAGTAGAATTATTATTTTTGAGTAATTGAATTTTTTGGACCAGAACAACAAGAATCAAACAACATATCTCTATTGAAAAATGTCCAGATCAACTTGTCCAAATCAACTCCAACTATCAACCATTCTCTGTTGATTTTTTGTTGTTCTGGACACATATTTTCTAGTAGTGTGAATGATACTTTGTACACACTATTTGGAGGGTCTAGAGGTTCCAAATTTGTGCCGATGTTATACTCGTGTAATTTAGCAACTGGTACATGGAGCAAAATTGATGTGTATTGTATGGTCTATATTATCCATTAGTACGGCTAGCAGTGAGCTTGAATCGGTTGTTCATAGTGGAATATTGGGTGGAACCTAGAACGGATTTACACAAGACAAATATTCAACAGGTTACGTTGAATATTTGGGAAATTGTGCTGGCAAAGAAGGAGGTGGTGCAGGTGTCTAAAACGAACAAATATCCTCCAGGTACAAGATTTCTAGACAAACCTATGAGTGGGGCGGTGGTTGCAGTTGGATGTGCAGACTCGATTGTCATTTCATCTTGGAAGGCCATATTCGTTATATTGAGACTTTTGACAGTTTCATTTTTATTTTTGACTCAAAGATTAATCGTTTTATCTCTTTACTAATATTTTTTGTAAATAGGTAACATCAACTTTTAGAATTTCATTATAGAATCACTATTTGAGCATTATTATTTTTTGGTTTCAATTAATATTTTTAAAATGAATTTTTGAATAACTAGCATTCTGTCTCAAAATCTGCAAAAAGTCTCAATATAACGAATATGGCCTTTTAGATGGGTATTTGTGTCAAGTTCAATTTGTCCACGAAACGTTAGCAACGCATACAGAGGTATACAATAACGTTGGTAGTCTCCTAAACTTAGGCATTTGCGCTGGCCTTGTGGATTTTTGAAAGATTGGTTATCATTGTAACTTGAATATTGTTGTGAATCAAAAATTTGTACAACAAATTTGTGTCCTTGACTGCAGTTTTTGAGTGAACTTCAATGGCAAAGCTCCAAAAAGAGGTATAATGGCACATGGAAAAATTAGAATGATGTTCATGTGGAGACACTATTGTCATTGAGTTTATACCTCATAGTGTCACGAATTAGGTTCTTCAATTAATTAATTGGTTTTTCAATTAATTAATTGGTTCACGGTGAGTGCTACAGGGGTCCAAGTGGCAAATTGTGGGCACATCCACATGTAAAATACTAAAAAATTCAGAAAATTCACCAAAATGCACAATAATTCACAAAATTCACAAAATGCAATTGGACATTCTGAAGATTAAAATAAAATAAAATAAAAACACTCTCAAAGTACAGAGATATTTCAACACCCGAAAACGAAGTTTGGGTGCATGGTGTGAGACGTGTGCATTCCGTAAAGGCTTTGTGAATGCAGTGCATCATGTGCAAGGGAGAAACTGCTCCCTGGATTATCAATGCCTTGAGTTTCATTACAAAAATGTTTGAAACTTGAGCAACCACAGTGAAGATCGACACTATTTGAACAATCCGTGATGCAATTGAGGTATTTGTTCTGGAGAACCCAAACTACGAAACCCTGAGCTTAGACTTTGTCAAGCAATTAAAGAATCTGCACATGATACAACTGGCACCTACAAGTTAGTACGATTTTGGATTTTACAAGATCAATCCAAACCCTAAATTCTTCAACCGTACACTTTCCTTTCACATAACACATGAATGCAATTGCAGCTCTGTCCTACGAATGCAATTGCAGCTATGACCTACGGTACTCATCGTCGAACTTAATACTAGTGAAAAACCTCCCGTTCTGCGCAAACAATGATTCAATACGTCTCAGACAATGAAGAGAAGGTTATAGTAAAATGGCAGAAAACAACATACGTTACAACAGTCTTTCACCGAAGTCAGCCCTCCGATTGGTTAAGCGTCAAAGCGTCAAAGCACTTGAATCACTCACTTGCTCAAAACCCTTAGTCGCAGAAACCTTCACTCGTTTGAATCACTCAGATCAGAAACAGATTGGAAACTCAGTCGAATCGTTGAGATCACACACTCGACTCACTCACTCCCTCGAAACACTCCAATAATTCAGATCGGAAACTCACCTTTAGATCACCCGGATCCGCTCGCAGACACCTCCACCAATCACCCAACCAAAAAGTTCGCAGAAACCTTCAGTAGCAGAAGCCTTCGCAGAAACCTTCAGTTCGCAGAAACTCAGACACTGGCAGAGACACATCACTCAATCACAGAGAGAGCAAAACAGCCAACACCAGATAGAGCTACCATTCTCCGCGCTCAACCCTAATTAGGGTTTCATTCCTTTCACAATGGCTCCCGCTACAATGGCTCCCGCTCCGGCTGGGCAAGCGACGGCCCCATTTTGTTTCCTGCGAGGTGGAGCTTGAATTTCGTGAAGAAGGCGCCGACCGTCACGGTGCTCGCGGCGCCGGCCAGTTGCTTTCAGAGAGCGGTGACGTCCTTCTCGTACTCTGCTCGCGCCGGGAACCCCCAGTTCTTGAACTCCCAGACGCCGCTCGCAGCATTTTGCTTGTAGTAGCTGGCCGTTAGGGTTTTGCAGTAAGGCGTCTCGCCTCGGAAGCTTGGGTAATCGTAGTAGCAGTAGACACGGTTTAAGTCTGTGATGTGCGCGAATGCGAACCCGGAGAATGTGGTGCCGAAGTCCAGGAATCGCCCGCTCAAAACTCATCGCCTTCACTCGACCAAAAGTCCCCTGTCTCTCTCGACACGTGGACCCCTCTCCTAAATTCCACGTGGACCCCTCCGTGTATTCCGCCGCATCTCCCGGCTCTCATTTTCCGGGCACCCCTGTAAGTGAATTTTGGGGTCATAGTTGATCCATCATAAATTTACATGATGTCAACAACGCATCAAAAAGGCAATATTATGCAACAAACTATCTTAATTGCTCAACTTACTAAGTGGAAGCACAAAACTTAGAATTTACTTGCATTTAGAAACAATAGGGAAGTGATTTTCACTTTTGTTGTGATGCTGTAAATTGCAGTAGTAAGATAGAAGAGTAGCCAATTTCATGATTTTGTACAAGAAGAAACATTTTTGTTCATTAAACATGACACACTTCCTGAGGGCTCAGGGAGATCATTCTTTGTATCTTTTAAGTATCACGTGTGAACAAAGGGTATTTAAAAGTACCCTAAATTTTAAAAATAATTCTTACTATAATTAGCAATATTATGAGAATATTCTCATTCTAATTCTTGTAATCAGTTTTGAACATCCTAAATTAATGAAAAGCATTTATAAAATTTACCTTCAAAGAATTATATGGACCCTATTTTTGTTCGCACGTTGTTACGTAATATTTGGAAGTGACCTCCCGAGCCTCAAAGAATCTACTTACCAAATATTGCAAATCACGTGTAAACAAATTTAGGGCGTATGAATTAGTTTGTAGGCTAATTTTGTAAATGCCCATTATAGAAATGAGTACTATAATAATTAGTTCTTCTGTGACAAAATTTGTGATGTTGCATTAAGGCGTAGATTAAGTCATAAATTAATCTGACTCATAAGAACTGATTACTTTTAAGCACGGGAAACATAACACTCTTAACCCCTAACGGCCTAACTAGGCATTTTTGGCCTAATATACAGAATTGAAATTCGTTTTCTCTTCCGTCATGCACTTTTTGCAAGTAAAAAAAATACTACAAAACTACATGACAAGATAGCTTCATGTATGTGTGATGCGATTAGAAAGGGGATGAATTGTGAAAAGTATATGCCTCATTTCATCCCACACATTTCCACCAAAAATTTCTAAGATCTTAGTTCAAAACGAATCAAAAGTGCTCTTGCAAAAATCAACTCATAAAATTAAGCAATTGAAAAATCTCCAAAAAACACTACACTTAGAGTATTACATTTGAACCCATCACAACAATTTTCATTTACAAATTGTCAATATCTTATTCATAATCAAATTACAAAAGAATTTTGAATTTTACGTTTCAAATTTTATACAAAAATATTGATGATTGCAATTGCAGATCTAACCACATAGATAAAATCTGAAATTTATAATGTACAACTTTTATTCATACATCAAGTTCAAAATATCCCTCTTAGTTGCATTTATAATGCATCTTTGCAAAACTACCCAATCTAGAGAGGGATGAGTACATTTAGAGGTTAACATAACATTTTTGAGCTTGGTTCTGCTTTTATATGATTTTTTTTGAAAATTTAGAAAAGATTCCAAAAGTCCAAAAATATGTGTTGTTTGGACACCTTATCTAAAAGTTATGAAGCTTCAAAAAATTATTGATTGAAAGGGGCATGGAACAAAACTCCTTTTTGGATGCAACCCAAGCTAATTCATTTTTTTTATGGACTAAAAAATCACCCATTTACAATGTTAGTGTCATTCAATTCCATACCAACATGCACCACCATCAAATCCAAACTCTAGCGCTCTTTATTTGGCTAGTATATTCTAGCATTTGTCACAGATTTTGAGGAGAGGCCAATTGGTTGTTAAAACTTTCATACCTGCGATTACTCACTCAGTAGCACTAAATCATGTTTAGCTCATAGCTGCTCAAACGGACCCAACAAGAATTGAACCTACTTGAAATAAACACCCACTCACAACTAAGTATTAAATTCATGACTTGGCGACCACCAAATGAGAAATAGAAACCTTATACAACGAACCATCCACGTTTAATCCCTTAGCATCCCTAACTTTTTGGGTTTTAAAACATCATTGCTTTTGAAGTGTTATAGGTTTAAATGTAGGTGAGTTATAGAAATCTTAACTGTACAATCTTGTAGTGTACATGTTGTAAATGACATGAATCAAATTTGGAGTCATTTGGCCACATAGATTGTAAGATTATATTGTTTGAATGTTAAAAATGAATATTGAACTTTGCCTAACACTGCATTAGAGTTGAAATTCTATTTCTAAACCTACTCAAATGAAAAAAATTAAACTATAAAGTAATTCTAAATCATCATATACCGGTAAACACATTGATAAAAGGAAATATCATTAAAATGACTTAATGTGTTTGAAAATTGACTTTGAACGTCAAAGTAGCAAAAAAATTTGAATAAATGTGATCTTGGGTTAAACTCCCTCTACTAAAATGCTTCTCAAAAATTCATAGCATCTTGGATTAAGCTAAAATTGTAATCACACAAACTAAACTAGTATACTCAATTTTCCAACAATTTATATTAGAAATGGACACAATATGAAGGAGAAACAGGCCTTATAGTTTACCGTAACATATATTTTTTGGACGTTGAATGATTCCCAAACATTCAAAACAACTTGGATTGACATGGAAATTTCACCATAATATCTAGACTTTAAAGGGAATCTAACCCAATTTTTTTCTAAATTGAAAACGGACATTAGATGAAGGAGAAACAAGCCCCCGAAGTTGCAGCCATCAAAATGCACTTTGGTGAATTAAGATTGAACCTTGTTCTCTAAAATGACTCCCACAAATTTAGTACGTCTTGGACTGATCTGAAAATTTTACCACGCAAACTAGAAGAGAGAGCGCAAATTTCCTGACAAATTTTATTGAATTCAAACATTGGATGGAAAAGTTACCGCTCTTCAAAGCCAAAAGTGGCCCAAAAACGGCCAGTATATGGTCGTCAGGACCATTAGGGGTTAACCCCTACAGGTCCTCACTTGTTTTGTAACAGTCAAAGCCCTATAATCTGCATGCTTAAAATATCACATTGTATGATTTATGATTTTCCATAGATAGTAATCAACATTGTGGAGGTATGGCAAAAATTTCAACATGATTGGAAGATATTTGAAATATTTACAAATTTTATCAAGTAAACAAGATAAAAATTCAAAATAAATGTATTTTGGACAATTTTAATATTGAAATTTATATTTAAGGTAGATAAAAGTTATGTTTACAAGTAGTTAGAAAAGAAAGTGAAGAAATATTAAGAGACGCATGATTGGAACATCCTTAGAAAGCCCTTTGTATTTTGGACACTCAAATTTCAGATTTTTCGACGCTGTAAATTCTTCAAATGAAGTCTATTCTCCAATTCCAACAGTCAAACGATGTATCATAACTTAACTAAATACGATAATTGGTGTAGTGGTGCAAGACGACTTTTCCCTCTTGAGGGTAGATACTATAGTAACTAGAAATTATGTAACCAAACAACCAGGTTGCCGAGGATTTAGTAACAAAGTAAAATTAGGCTTGAGTTGTTTAATCCCTAAAGGACCAACCATCCATATTTTGGATGGTTTTTGAACAAAGGCCCAAAAAGTCGAGTGTTTTAGCTTTATTGGAGTTGGTGTTTTCATTAGATGTTTTAGTCTAAAACCAACAATTAGTCCAAATTTTTTTACAATATTTGGACAAATTTTGGTAGTACTATCCAAATTAGTCCAAGGATATAATAATAAAATATTATTAGTTTATTTAGATTATGATATTTTATTTCTCAAACAACTAAAGATAGTAATTTCAAATTATTTTATTCATATATTATTCATATTTGGCATGGTAAATTCATAGGCCACACTATACCTACATTACCACAGTTACTACGAGTTATCTCAATTATTCCAACTTGGACTTTCTTCTAATTCCATAATTAGTCCAAACTTTCATTATTAGTCTGAGTTGGACTAAATTAGATAATGGGTGTAGTCCTTTGTCCAGTGGACATTGAACCATGGGTGTACACACTTTATTCACACCAACCTCAAAACATGACTACTACTCCCTTTAAGCATCCACACTACAATTACCCAGTCAAACCTCATCAATTCCTCACAAAAAAAATCTTATAAAAATCATAGTAATTACAAAAAGCTTAGAATAGTATGAAATTTTTAGGGAAAATGTAAAAAATAGTGATGAACAACAAGGTGTAGGTGGCATGATTCTTGAGCTTACATAAAAAGAAATTTGAGTGAAAAATATTTTTTGCAGTGTATATTGGAATTTTAGGGTTTTGAGCTTTAAAGTGCTGTAAAAAAATGCAGTTTTAACAATTTTGAAGAACAGTAAATTGGACTAGAAAGTGGAAGGTAGCCCTTATACTTTCTTAATTGGGATCATTTTCATTTGAAATTAAAAGTTAGGTGAAAATCAGCATTTGACTGAAAAACAATCAAGCATGACCCCACGGGGCTCTTTGCACGCTCTAGAGTTAAAGGACAACCTTGTACATCTCTAAATCTCATTTTTACTTGCATCATATGATTTTGGGATATGATGCAAAATACCTTGGACAGAATTGACCAAATTTAGTAGATGCAACAGCAAATCAAGATGAAAAATGATGATGTCATCTAACCTCAACCCATAACGGATAATATAAATACCTCTCATCCTAATTTAAATACATTAACCCTTTAAGGTCCAAAAAGTCTTTCAAAAGTCAATTGAAAATCCCCAATTTGGAATAATATTCACTATGGGATGGTATAATTTCCATTATTTGATTATACTTATTTTGAAAAATCATTTTTAACCCTTGAGTGTTGAGGTAACCTAAATGTGGTTGTTTCTAAAAATAGAAAGCATTGCAAAATGAGTTAAGAGTGTCCAACTTGAGTGTTTCTTGGGTTTAACCTATTTAAAATCAAATTTCCTACAAGAGCATGTCATTGGATCACTAAAAATGTGTTCACAGAAATTTTAAAAAAATAAAGAATATTGGATGATATAGGTGTTGGAATAGTCTACAAAAGTATCAAATTTGTAAATGTGTGAAAATTGCATGATAAAGTATATATTTTGTATGAACATAGAAAGATAGATTATAAATTATGAATTTTAGATCAAATGTATAGAATTGGATTCCTAAAATTCATCATATACAATTGTAAGTTTAATATCTAACTAATAAACTTCCAAAATTCAAAACGAATACAAAATTTTATTATTTATCTTTGAATTTTGGTATGATTGACAAGAAGTACAAGGTTAATAAGATGCTTAAATACCCATTGAAATTTGATTCATTTAAACTATTCATTCTCTATTGGGTTCTTGCGTCGTGTTGTTTAACCCCTAAACACCGCCCATACCAAATATTGACTTATGAATGGAACTGACTATTCAATTTCAACTGCTATGTGGATGATTTCCGGGTGATTTCCATCCAATTCTTCTTGTGAAGGATTTTGCTTGGTCATGTCACCCCCTTCAAGTTAAATTTAGATAATTCAAGCTATTTTTAGATTTTACATGGGGTCCCAACTACAAAAAGAGTCGTAATATTTAGAATTTTTTGATACACCATGATAATATCGTGTAGTATATTTTGCCTTTTCTACCTAAACTAAATTTAGGTCATAAAAATGAGTTTTATTGCATTTGAGCTTAACTAACAAAATGAAGCTTCCCAAGTCTAGTTTCTACTCCACTTTGAATTTTTGAAAAACTTTGAAAATTGAGTGTTTCATTGCAATTACATGTTCGGCGGGAATTATCATGGTGTAGCAAAAAAAATTAAATTTAGATATGTGGATGATTTTCATTAACTAAACTTTTCTTCATTGTAATTTACACCTTTGGTATAAAAAACCCAAATTTTTCGTACATTTTGTAATTGATATGAATTCAATCACTTCAATCACTTCAAAAAATCATAGTAATTTCAATTTTTCAGTAAAATTTATGAAAAAATCATGATTTATAGTAGATAGGTGGCTTCATCTAATAAAAATATAAAATTGAATTCTTGTATTCTTTATAATGGCAAAATTGAGTGTGACAGATAAAACATGATTCCGTGGTCATAGGCCCAACCTTTAGGGGTTAAACCGACATTTAAAATTAAAAATAAAAACTCTAAATCTTAGCAACTTCTATCCATGTGATGAGCATTTATACCTTTAAGCAATGATAATGTATTTCAACAAAATATATTGAATAATTTATTTTTTATGAATATTAAAAAAAAATAGAATTTATTTATAAAAATCAAATGGTTTTAATGGTATTCAACTAAATGAAATTTAGGGATTACGCATTAGAGTTATCCTTAAAATCACCCTATGTTTGAATAACATACCTTGTATATTTTGCTTTAATATACTTTTATTCGTTCACTCCAAATAGTTAAAGGGTTTAGAAAAGCTTGGTGGTTTCTCATTATTAGGTGTATAAGGGCTTGGTGGTTTCTAAACTCATGAAAAACTAGTTTTGATCACTATACTAGTTTTCCGTGAATTTAAAGACTACCAAGCTTTTACACATCTAATAATGAGAGACCACCAAGCTCTTCTATACCTTTTAACTATTTGGAGTGAACAAATAAGAGTATATTAAAGCAAAGTACAAAGTATGTTATTCAAACACAAGGTGACTTTAAGGATAACTCCATTACAACTCTCATATTTTACAAAGTTCAAAAATTCATATAAAATACATATTATAATTCATTTAGTTTGTAGCAAAAACCCTCAAGAACTTAAGGGTTAAGAGCTCACTTTTTGAACTAAGAATGAAACTTAATATAAATCAATTATGTTGTTATAAAAAAATCACAATATCTTATTTTGAAGATCCATACAAATGGTAGTCAACTAGCACAAGAACTAAGAGAAATTTGGATGGATGAAAAATGTGACTATTCATCGTCCAGAAAATGGTTCACAATCCAACGTCCACTATATGGATGCAGCCACATTAACCCCTAACTGCCGGAGCGACCAAATATGGTTGTCCGAAAATTTCAGCTCAAATTTGTGAGGGCAATTTAATTCCCCTGACCAGTTTAAATTTTTTTATGGGCAGTACTAAGAGTTAAATTTTAGATTTTTTTATTTTCAACCAAAAAAAGAAATATTTTTATTCTAGGGAGACACTGAAAGGCACTTATGTCTCAACCCCTAACTACCTAACCGACCATATTTGGTCCATCAAAATTTCAAGATTACCAAAATTTCAGCCAATTTTAAATGTCCATATCTTATGCAAAAATAACAATTTTTGAGCGTGATTTTTTTCCCTTGTAGATATTCAAATTGATCAACCTTTCCAAATAAAAGACTTTAAAAAATATTTATTAATATCCTCTAAAGCCCTCAAAGTGACAGTATCTCAAATTGTCACAAATTTGAAAGTTTCCTCGGAATGAAATCTTTAGGTTTTTTATCAAATAAGATTAGCTCTAACATGAACAAGGTAACCACCATATAAAACCAATGTTTTTGACCTATCATACTTGATTCCAAGTCAAAATGACTAAACGTGCATTTTTTTATGAATTTTCAAAGATAATTCTTATAAATTGATTATTAAATAATTCATAGCATTTTTCCAAATTTAAATTGTATGGATGTTGTCTTATTGTTGTACTCTATATATATTTAAGGTTTGTAAGTCGTAAAAGTTGAGTACAATGAACATTATAACACGTTTAGTTTCTTAAGAAAACCCTTGGGCACTTAGGGGTTAACCCCTAAACGTCCTCACCCCTCTCCAAATTCAACAATTTTGCAAAGATGCATCATAAAATGCAACACAGAGGGATATTTTGAACTTGATGTATGAATAAAATATGTACGCTATGAATTTTAGATTCTATCCACTCGCTTAGATCTGCGATTGCTATCACCAATATTTTTGTATAAATTTTGAAACTTGAAATTGAAAATTCTCTTGTAATTTGATTACAAATAAGATATTGACAATTTGTACATGAAATTTGTTGTGATTGGTTGAAATGTAATACTCTAAGTGTAGTGATTTTTGGAGATTTTTTGTTTGCTTAATTTTATGAGTTGACTTTTTAGGAGCACTTTTACACTGAAATCAAAATTTTGGGTGAATCACTACAACATGAAATGAGGGATAGAAATTTCACAAATCATCCCCTTTCTAATCGGATCACACATGCATGAAGGTAACTTTCCATAAAATATATAATAAAAAATCCACACTGCAAAAAGTCAATGATGGAGGAGAAATCTATGTTTGATTCTGTCCATCGTCCACATTCTGGACAGTTGGACGTTTAGGGGTTAAAGGGTTAAATACATGTGTTCAAACAATTTACCTTTGCAGCTTGAATGGATGACTCATTGAGTAAATTCTAATCAAGGAAAACTAATCCAGGAAAGCTGAATAATGTTTTTTCAGTTGCAAATCGCCTTTGGGTGAGAAACCTGACAGTTTGCTTACAAAGCCCGAATTTAAAATAATGTCAAAATTTTCATGGGTCCTAACCCTCAACATTCATACAGGGATCCCGACTGCAGCAAGTAATGCACGAATTGAATCAAACAGCAAGTATCTGATCCTAAATAAGGGTTGAGAACGCTTACAAAACCTCCAATCACCTTCCTTAGCTCCATGTTCTTCACAAGTTTTGCAACAAATTTGCAAGATTAAGAAGGAATTCTTTTTTTAAATCACTAGGACAGATAACCGACTGTACAACTTCTGGAACCATTTGTACATATCCGAGATGTATTGCAGGGTATCACAAACAATGCAGAGTGGCTCGTATATACACTCGTTTCATTCCGTCAGAAAGCTCCGATTCAGCTAGAATACACTAGCCTCTACCAAAATCACCACCGACCAGGAGGGTTTGTAATGGGGTCAGACGAGGACCTTCAGCTAGGCAGAGCTTTCTGTCATGTTGATGACATCAACTCTGCGTGCACTGGAAAGGATGACCAACACCTCCTTCTGCTCCTTCCTGCACTCTAAACCGTTGAAGAATCTCCATTGGTCTGCAATGATCCACTTCAATTGTGAGCATGTTGTGTAATGCTTCAGGTAGAGGATACTGAAACTGTTAGGGAACTCTTTACTGACCGCTGTTACCAACAGCAACTCATGTATTTATACACTTGGTTGGACTTATTAGCAAGTGGTGTAAGCATGACTTGTCTATGGCCACTAATCTTTGAATGGAAATGGGGCTTATTGTCACTTAATAGTGGTCTATAACCTCCCACTTTGAAATTACCTCCCACATAGAAATTCATACATAGTAATAAAAATTTGATCAAAACATATTTGGCGCTTGTACCCAAAGTGATCTATCCACAGCTCTAAAGTGATCTCCCAATTAAAGCAGTCCTACATATGTCAAAATGCTTAAAGTGACACAAACAGTATCCTCTACCTTAATGCTTATCAACCACTAATTTGGGTAGTGACAAGGGAAGGACACAAAGATCTGACACTATGATTCCGGTTTATACGGTGGTACTTACAATCCGATTTCTCGATGCCTTCTCATCGAACTCTGATTCTCAGCCATCACTTGCAAAGAATCTGCAGTGTCAGGACCAGATTCTCCACCTGCCACCATTGATGGAACTCTTGCACACGGCGTCCAAAACTGACAGAAAAGAGAATACAAAACGAGTTGTGAAATGGTAGAATTTCCAATGATTTTAAGCAAGGGTCTGAGCATTCAAAGAGCATTAGACTGATCAGCACAATGTCCATGAATGTTACCTTGATCGTATTATCAATACCACTTGTGGCGATAGCACAATCAAATGGATGGCTCTGGACGCAATTAACGACTGCAATAATTCCAATCAAGCAACACCGTTAGACAATACACTAATTACGAAAAATATACTCTTGAAGGTGGAAGAACCAACTGTACTCATTTGCTAATAGATTAGTTTCCAAAAATAGATATGAATAAGCCAGAACTGATCGATCATGCAGCATTGATCAAACACAAACTACAAGTGCACATGGGATAAAGTAGTAGTGTCTTTCCAGTCCCGCCACCTACTGCCGACATACAATCACAGCTAAGAGTTTCGGAATGACACACCATTCTTATCACCGTTCAGCATTTTGATCAGCCTTCCTGTCTTCTTCGACCATATGAACCAGCGTCCATCGTCACTGCCACTTGCCACGAATTCCCCTGCCATTAGGAACCAAGCTGCACAGCGTTACTCACCAGACATTGGGGATAGGTAGGAAATGGAGCGATATTCTTGTTTCTGAATTCAATATGCAAGTCCTATACACCTGTACTACAATTCAAATATAAGCTTTTAAGATGAAGAAGAGCTCTTAAGATGAGACCTGACAAAATCTCTCATGTTTCAATTGAACAGAGTTTCAAGATTAAGTTCATCTTTCAATATTCTTTTGAGTAATTGAAAAGTGCATTGAGAGGAGACGGACCTTTTTCACCAAGGAAGCTCGCCTGCTTGATGTCTGTGCCAGTATTGCAATGCCCCACATAACGCTGTTGCATGTCCACTGCAACATCAACCTGAACACGGCAAGGAACGTGACAGATCAAGACCATGCATAGAGTTACATACTTAGTTTGAAGCACAAAGAACATGGACCTTAACAAACCAGTGAGAAAAGACTCCATTCCACACAAAGAGCTAAGACTTCTTAACTCGAAGTCATTCACCTCAAGCTCCAATAAAAAGCAGCCTCTCTAAGCACAAACTAATTTAATCTGGACTAAGCTGTTGAATAATAGCACAAATTACATGCATTCTTCCTCTAGTTGCAGGCATACTGAAAGAAGAGTGTCTTAATCAGGTTTTAGTTGCTAAGCACTGTAACATAGGTTTACCCAAGTAACTAGCAAAGCAACATGAATAGCTCAGAAACTGATACTCCAAGAGACATGACTTTATACAACCGTGCAGATTAGGTTCACAAAAAATCTCAACCCCGGTAACCAGAACGACAAGGGCAAAATCCTTCAAGAACTAGAGATATGACGAACCTGAGGAGCACAGTTGTCAATCAGAGGAGGTGAGCTTCTCATCTGGGAATTCCCTACCCCTGCAGTCTCCCCTCGATGCTGTAAGTTTAGACTTGACATAGATAGCACCCCTGTCCCTCGGAACCTTACCTCGTCCTCTGCAGCAATTCCATTTGATATCTCAATCTCCATTTCCATCTCCTCCATATCATCATCAAAGTAGTCAGAATCCTCTCTGTCCATGACGTGCTCATCAAGTGAACCCTCAGAATTAGTAGACTCTGTCCTGAGCAAAAAGTCGCTGATTGATCGGATTCTTGAAACTTTCCTCTCCAGTCTTATATCAGCATTGCTACCTCTGTTCATCCTTGCTTCCTCTGTCACAAATCGCCTCAATCTCAGATATCGCTGGACACGTAAATCAGTTCTTGCGTAGGAAAAACCATGGCTACCCGATTAAAATTTCCTCCATATTCCTACTTGCACATATAAAAGTTGCTGACTTCATCTACTAATACAGTTTTTCGCCCACATCTTACATCTTCAGTTGAAGCCTCCAGTAATTTGAAACAGAAATAGAACTAAATTGGAGAAAGTTCTCCCTGAGAAGTTGGCAAATTCTAGTGCCATTCTTAAAGATCATTGTTTTTCAAGGAACATCGTCCTAATGAGGCGTCTTGATTTCTTTAACCTCTAAATGCCTACAGCCCTCTCCAAATTTGGACAATTGCAAAGATGTATTATAAAATGCAACACAGAGGGATATTTTGAACTTGATGTATGAATAAAAGTTGTACATTATGAATTTTAGATTCTATCCATACAGTTAGATCTATGATTGCAAAATTATAAAATTTGAAACATAAAATTCAAAATTCTTTTGTAATTCGATTACGAATAAGATATTGAAAATTTATGAAGGAAATTGTTGTGATGGGTTGAAATGTAATACTCTAAGTGTAGTGATTTTTCGAGATTTTTTGGTTGCTTAATTTTATGGGTTGATTTTTTCAAGAGCACTTTTGATTCATTTTGAACTAAGATCTTAGAAATTATTGGTGAAAAACAGTGGCATGAAAGGAAGCATAAAATTTTCACAAATCATCCCCTTTCTAATCGAATCACACATGCATGAAGCTATCTTGCCATAGAATTTTGTAAAATTGAAATTTCTTGCAAAAAGCGCAGGACGGATGAGAAAACGAAATTCAATTCTGTACATCAGTAAAAAACGGCTGGTTAGGCATTTAGGGTTAAAGCGTGTCACCATCCATAAGACTATTGTCCATTTTTGGTGTTCGTAACATATCCTAGGACACAAAAATTTAAGAGGGAAGAAAAAAGTACCTGCGTTAATCTTGGCACGGAGCAGTGCAACATGCTCAGACAGCCTACTATCAGATGGATCCAACTGGTATGACCTCATAGCAAAATCTAACGCTTCTTTGAATCTTCCCAGCTGCCAAAATTCAGAGAATGAAAAAATTAATTTTGAAAGAAAAAATTTAAGATAGAACACATCAGTCTTATATTACTTGAAGTGATTGGACTGTGGTCCAAAACTAACCCCCTCAAGCGCTGGTATCTAAATATAGGAAGCCAAACTTTGCATTCTAGGGAGAACAAAGAAGTGGTCCAATAAAATTCTTCTCCAAAAAGCCCTAATATACATAGTTTAGTACCTCAATGTTCGATGCATAGACTAACCTTGGAATCATACTCTTCATTATTCTTCTAGTATCAATAAATGGCAAGGAAATGAAACCTGTGAAAGTGCCTCTGCCATGTAGTGATGAGCTCTGCTGGACGCTGCGATAATACGGCGAGCATCATTCAAATCTCTAATTGCCATATGGACATCGTTTTTCCACTGACGCTGTCAGACCACCCCAATTACAACCATTAATAGCAATCAACAATGATTTGTCGACCAAGATTTGGGTAAAGTACACACGGCTACTACAATGAGCTTACTTCTTGTTCATAGTGAAAAAAAATTGCGTATGAACATTTGCACACAGGAGAAAGGACACTGACACAGTGCCTCAACAGCTGCAATTACAAGGTGCACAACAAATTAGTAGCAGATGAAGGCTCATACCTTTAAGAACGCAGCAGCTCGTACACAAAGGCAATCATGACGAAGACTATCACCCACCACTTGGCCTCCCGCGTCTAATACTTCTCCAATTGCCTCAATTGTGTATGTATAATTGTTTCCGTCTTCAAAAGCCTTCTTGGCTTCCTCTACTAACTCGTTGCACTCTCGCAACTGCAAAAGAAAACTCTATGAGGAAGATTCACAGTACCAAGCTAGGATAGCATGCAACTGGTCCCAAACCCCTCGAAGACTGAAAGAAATTGTTGACGAGACAATTTGTGGTACATGACTAGCATGTCGATATGCATCAGCAACAGCCTGACCTTGACCAAAACAATCCCAAGAGGTAACAAACTCGTATACACTCCCCCAAGATAAGCAATTAGAATATCCAGGAACGTCACCTATTTCACATCAAAAGTGTCAAAGGTGAATAATGATGAAAAACGATTCAGAGGAAAATGACAAGAACTTCGACCCTCAGAAGAAATATCATGGTGGGATAGTTACCCAAGCCGAGTTGCGCCGGTAACCACGCCCCATTATGCCTACATAGGGTGCTTGGACAGGGCTTGTGCTACAGGCAGCTGATGTAAGTGAAATTCTCTTGGGCACGTCACTTGCCACATACACAACAGGATTTTCATGACCTGCAGTGGAGGAAATAGAAAGAAAACGATTCAATTCTTTAAAAAAACCACCTTCTCCGCCCGCCAACTCCATGTGCAATCCAATCAAGAAGCAATTCCACATTACGAGGCTGTAGCTATCAAGATAATCCGATTCTAACCTGGAGGTGTGAATACAACCATTTGATGATTCATAGTGCAAAAGTATTTGATACACAATCAGTGTCTACTCGTTGCAAGGAAAACATGCAACGAATTTCAATGCAAAAGACTCACCGCTGTTAGCGTTCATGAGATAAACATGCTCGCCACTGTAGCTTAGCAGCACCTCCTGACCATTTGAACTGAATGTCACATGTGTCAGATGAAGTCCTGATCGGCTCTGCGCAAAAAGAGCCTTGCAGGAATTAAGACCTTTGTATTAATTAAGAGCCTCGCCCAATACATACTGGTTACAGCACATGGTTTTCAGAATTATAGCATGTATCAAAACTTGCACGATCAATAAGCCGTAGAATTATACTTGGTCTGATAAGTGAGCTGGACAAAAGTAGCTGACGCAAGAGGGGGGCCTGCTCAGCTGCCTCGTTGAACTTGGGGGCGGGAGCATACGCCGATCGTACAACCGAGCAAATGCGTCACTGCAACGCAAAATGAAAGAATATCGGCTTCGAATCAAGTGATAGTCGTATGAACATATAGACCAAAGACATTAAAAACACAAGACACTTGAGATGATAAATAGAAATTTTTAGCATTCTGATTGCATTCTGTTGTAGATCCGACTAAATCGAATCACATTACACAGAAAGAGATTCGGAACAAGTCGTCAAAACCATTCATCAATACGACTTTGCTGATGATAATTGTGAACTGACTTCCCGCTTTGTCCTCAATAATAATTTTACCTGCCTCCAATCAGCAACAAATGAGGTCGAGTAGGACTGATGGCACAAGTTTTCAAATACAGGCAGTGCTTAGGAGGATCTGACAGCGATCTCTTATGACCATTGCGCAGGTCCAACTGCTCACCAAACACAGAATCATGTTACCGAGGCAACACAGCACCATGTTACCGTTGACCAAAGTAATCTTGCTAGGCTATTGAGCCGCACTCTGTCATAATGGCTCATACACTCAGGGACAGCTGATTCTGAAGTAAGATTCATCCTCTCGCAGTACTTAGGTAAACTCATGATAAACCAAAAAATTATTCAACCGTGTGTTTCTCTATCCCAAATTAATCGGAAATGACTAGCTATTACTGCACGTATGTGAATACACCTTCTGAATAGCACATAAAGAACTAAACAGCTAAAACAGTCGTCAACATCTAGCTTTTAAAGAGAGGAACTCACAAGAATGTTTCGGCAGTCTTGGTCCCCGGAGCCTGGAGGAGGACACTGAACGCCCTCTCTGAAATCATGCTGCCTAAGTGTACCATCCTCACTTGCGCTCCACACAACATGCGGATTCCCATCTTCGACCTGGAAAATGGTATGACAATCTCTGATAAATTCCGTGTCCTAGGGAATTTGACACTGAGAATACTTTTGGGCACATCTGCTGCTACTATTCTTACAGCAACCACCACTTCATCTTAATATAACTGTTGTAAATCCTCTCCTAAGCGAAAGGCACAATCAAGAACCTAGCATGGCCCATAACAAGAGAAAGAGTATTAACATAAGTACAAGCAATCAAGGACTTCTAGACTCTCTAATCGCAAAAACCACTACAAACTTCCTCACCGCCAACTTCTTCACCCGTCTTGAATGGCAACGAAAAAGAGCTGATTGCTCCAAATATGAACCCCTCGAAGATGCAGATGACCTGCTAACTCGGTGCACTCTGACCTGACAAAAAAAACATAAAGCTTGATGACATCCACAAAAAGAGTACTACAAAGAACACATCAGAAGGAAAAAATGTTGCTTACAGCACCAAAGGTATGTAATCTAGAATCAAGCCATCATCTACTGCAGTGTGCTTAGTTATTCAAAAGAGAAAAGAATTGCATGCCTGTAACTACAGATGCAGATTCAGGGAGTTCCCTTTAATGAATCGATCATGACACGGGACGGTCAAATACAGAAATGATCCTACATCAGAATTCACATTTAAAACAACCATCTAATATCACATGCAACTTGTAGCAAGAAACTTGACTGTAGTAGTTGGTTGCAAAAATTTATTTTATAATCATTACATTGACAATTCAAGATTTGATTTTACTAAGCAATAACAAGCTGTAGTATACCTCTGCATCACCTGCCCCAGACACCACAACATCATCTCCAGTCTCCGGCATAAATTTTGTACAACATATGTTGGCCGAATGCCCTGTTTCAATGCTGTGAACAAGTTTTCGACTTCCATAATCCCAGATATTCACCTGCCAATGAGAAGATGCACAAAAATAAGTGTCCACCAAGAACTGTTTAGTCGAAAACTAAAAAGACCCATTGTGAATCCAAAACCAATCTGGTTATGAAACAACACACGTAGCATGAAGTGCAAGAACAGACCCTGGTATCGTCCGATCCAGATATGAGGAGAGAACCACTGGCGTTCCAGGCAAGGGCATTCACACACCCAAGATGACCCTGCACAGCACTAGCACATCTACAACTCAGGCCGCGGCATTACAAGAAAGGTTCACCAGTAATGTGCATCAGTTCAGAACATGACGTGGAGATTCTCCAATTACATCCAACATTCCATATTAGTACTGCCGGAGTACTCTTATTCTTGTGAGCATGAATGTCTACTGTCTACGCACAAGGAGGGCAATTGCATAGTTCTACTGACTTCAAGCATGCCTGATGTGATATTCTCTATGAAAAATTGCAGAAAGCACAAATTGAAGCTTCTACCCACCTCCATCACTTTCTCAAGATCCAATCGCTGGACCAGGGAGGAGTGCATCTGCAGTGCACGCGGAGAATATAGATGCGAAACTGGAGATGGCACCTGTGCCCAAAGAAGTATCAAACAATCGTTAGCATTGGCGTGGTACGACAACCAGAAATTGAAAAAGATAAATATCTGCCATAAGTTTTCAGGTTAGCTACTTAGAAACATCTAAATCAATATATATAATCCAGTAAACATACAGCATGAATCGAAAGTCTCCGCATTGAAATCCCAACCAAAATACCTCCACGGTGTTCATTAGAAAACACTCTCTTGGATATCTTGAATGAGCAGTAATGTTCCAAAATGGATGTAGCAACATAAACTACCATAAAAGAAAACCATAAATGCAAAAAAACATATCTAAAGTGAACTGAAGTCGATCGTTTGATCCACCACATCAATCCAAGTCGAGAAATGGAAACGACGGATATCATGACGCTATTGTACCAAGCCCATAAAGATGAAAACCTAAACCTTTAGAAATTATATTATACCAAAGCTACAGTTGAACACTCCAAGGAAATGACATAAGCGTAACGGAAATGCCAGATACTACAACGCATCCATCAACAAGGGTAACAACCGGGGGAATTATCAACGAAAATGACACAAAACAATAAGCATTCCTTTCCCGATAATTTTTTTCCTTCACAAGTACTCTAGTACACGGTTTCGACTGCAGTTTACGTCTTCGAGATCTTCAAAGAGCCTACGAGAAAAAATTCCTGTGAAAATATTCGAAACCTAATTATATTATGTCATTAATTTTTCAGACAGAATCCTTGCTTAAAAACCAGCTTCACCTATCACTCCTTGCCAAAAGTGTGAATAATTCTGAATTAC
The DNA here is from genome assembly GCA_022496805.1 of Pohlia nutans. NCBI lineage: Eukaryota > Viridiplantae > Streptophyta > Bryopsida > Bryales > Mniaceae > Pohlia > Pohlia nutans. The sequence goes on along the minus strand of CM040092.1, from coordinate 8,518,875 downwards.
TGCAAGTTCGTAACGACTTAGAATTGAACTGCAGTCAAAAGGAAGACAAGCATGCGACATCCAATTTTGCACGGCCCCGAAAAACACTAGAAAGTAAGAAGGTCATCAAAAAAAAACCTTTAACAAAGGTGAAAAAAAATGCCAGTTCAATAACTGCAACTTTTAGGGGAAAAAAGGATTCCGTGATTCTGTGCACTAGTAGAGATGTGACGTCCGTTTGAATGGACATGTCAACAAGTCTGACGCGCAACCTCCTTAAAGTCAATAAAAAAAATCTACCTCCATGCACTCGACACGCACCCTAGAAGCTGACACGTGAAATTATTAAGAAGTCGTAAAAAGATAGAACAGGAATGCAGATATTCTTCACCACAAGGAGTTAACAGAATCAATTCTCGCAAAACTATTCACCACCGCTCTTTCTTCCTGATCGCTGCATTGAATTGCGATGAATAAGAACAACAAAACTGATCTACAAACCTGTGAGAAATTGAGAGATCGGCCAACGATGTGGCCGAGTATGTTGCCATCCGGACTGGAAAACTGCCTCATGCTGCTGCTTGTTGTTTTCCAATGTATGCACAGACAAGTCTACAACGGCTCCGATTCAGCAGCCTTGATCGCTCATTGAAAAACGCGATACCATATAATAATAATCACGCAATACCACAACCCCGGGCTGCCATACCGACTCCACCTTCATCCCTTCCCTGTTCTCCTCATGTACACCGCCCGGTCCTCAAGAAACTATTACATCCGAGCTCTCACGGTCCAAATAGCCTCGCCCCTGCCTTAGGTTTGGATTCTCCATAAATCACGTCGGTGGAAAATACGAAAGTCCGAATCCCGCTCATTCAAAGACGGATTTCTAAACCATTTCTAATCACATCGTCGGCTCCGTCTCCACCGCCACACATCTCCGCCATCCTCCATTTCGGACCGCTCTATCTCCTCCCACACTTCACCAAAACAGGCGAGCAAAAATTCATTGAAAAGATCTTTTCCACGGCAACAATACAAACAACGTCAACACTGACGCAACATCGACGACACGAACGAAAGAACCGCATCCGCGGGCGCCCGGGCACCTCACCACAATTCATCGTCTTCGTCGTCTCTCTGTGTTTTGCCACGGTTTTCCGTCTCCATGCTTTTGCTGAACGAGAATTCTCAGCCGTCGATTGCAAACTGGGGAACGCACCGGATGACGCCACCTGGCAGGGCCCGCGGGCAGCTTTAGGTGTAAAAACCAGAACTCTGAGTTGGCTTTGAAATGGTGACGTCACCATACGGTCGGTGGTTGGTCGACACGTGTCCGGCGGCCTAACCTTGGAGCTCCCGCGCTTCTGGGAGGCGTCCAAGTCGGCCTACTCTAAGTGGGGTAAAAATGACCGGATGGTAAAAAATAATTCAAAAATCGTTACCGGCATTTGCCGGTTTTTACGGAGAGTAGGCTAGTAATAATAATAAGTTATGTTTCTTTTTTGTTTTTTCCTTTGATTTTCTTTTGGATTTTTGTGGGTACAGTATTCAAATGTGACCTTTCATGTGTGGGATCCATGTGGCTTGCCAATTGTATCTGCCTACCCAATTATAAAATCTTTTTTTTACTTGAAATAGCTCAAGGATTGCAGTCTACGACAATGCATGTTCGGTGATTTTATCCATGCTTGTTGCTTTATTGATTTATTTTTCTTTTTAATTAATAAGGTGGGACCACACACCAATGTGATTTTTGATGAATCCCCTTGCTTTTGTTTTGCTTGCCTAAGGACTATCATTAATTTTTTAATTTTTTATGTTTTTTTAATTAAAAAATGATAGGTTTGAAATTGTGATCATTATTTTACACCCATTATTTTAATTCAAGACAAAACTTACATTTCAATGTTAAGTTTTCAATAATAATGAAAATTGAAAAAGAATTAAAAATGAAAATTAGGCTTGATGGTTTTTGAGTAGGGACAATTATAGATGCATATACATCATGTGAACACTTCAACTTCCTTTTATGCCTTGTATGTAGATTTTATTTTTTATTCTTTATTCTTTTTAAACAAAATGGCTTAAAGCCCTTGTTTTGAAAAAAAAAACTCTTTGCAAAGTTCCTTGCACTTGGCAAGGCTCTTGGCAAAAGTTGGTGCTCATCAAATTAGCAGATTGCACTTGGACTACAAATGTCAATGGAAATTGAATTGTTTACTTTGTAGGTGCAACATGGATTTTGACCAAGCCAACAACTCAAATCATCTTGTTATTTTAGGTCATTTCAAACGTTTAGATAATCTTTTTAACTCATAAATTCCTTGAACCTATATGGATGTCTAATCCATTTTAAAAACAAACATTCTTCATTCAAACTTTAAGAGCGATAATTTCATCAAAACACAATTTCATCATATTCGTAAATATGTAAATTTTGAAAAAATTAAAATTAAAAAATCCCATTTGTGTAGCAAACTTCAATAAAAATATGAGTTCATGTTTCTTTTTCCTTTCATGACAAAAATACATTTGTCCTTTCATGATACCTACTTTGTGTGAAGTACAAAAACAATGCATTTTTATACAATCTTAATCAATCATGATAAATTTCATTTACTTCATTTATGATAATTTTTTCATTTGTTTTTCATCATCCTACAAACCTTTCCTTTTTAAAAGCTTCCAAAAAAAGTACAAGTTACATGCGATAGACAATTCATTGTCATAATGACATCTACCCAAAATTTGTAAAATTGATAATTGTAAATCACAATTAGAATTTGGAAATTGACCATCATACTCAGAAAAAAAAAATGTGCTTTTAACCCCTAACTGCCCAACCACGCATTTTTTGTTTGATGTATAGAAGCAAACTCCGTTTTCCCATCTGTCATGCACCTTTTGCAGTGTATATTTTTACTATAAGTTTTATGGGAAGTTAGCTTCATACATGTGTGATCAATTAAAAAGGGGATAAATTGTGAAATTTTTATGCTTCATTTCATGTTGCAGTGATTCACCCAAAATTTCGAAGATCTTAGTTCAAAAGTGCTCTTGGAAAATTGTATGTTAGTTTTTACAATTTTCATTGGGCAATTTTCTTTGGATCGATTGAATTTGTAATTTAAATCATGAATCCTTTGTCCTTTAGGGGTTTGGCATTCATGAACAGAAAATAAATAAACATGCCTTTAAAAATTGAATGAATCTTTTATAGAGATCAATTGTTGAAAAGGCTATATATCTTTTGGAAGTGCAGCTCGGGGAAATCACTTAGTGTAAATTTTGGGTACATATAAATGAACAAAGGGTATTTAATGAGGGGCTATGAAATAATTGGAATATTATACTATTTATAGTATATTTAGGATATATTCTACATATATTTTAGGAATATTTCTAAAATATTCTCAAATTGGTTTTAAAACACCCTATATTACTTCTATAGATTTATAATTTTTATCTCAAATGAGTAAAAGACACTCCGTATTTGTTCTCTTATAGTTATTTAAATTCTAGACAGTGACTTCCCCGGGAAATGAAGAGGTTAGAATGTTTGCAAACATAATCATATTTTGAAAAATGATGTGCTTTAAAGATGTTTAACAAAGATTTAACAAGATTTTATATTAAGTTTGTATTAGATATTGTTAAAAAATTCATTAAAAAAAACACACAACTCATGGATGGTTTTGTTCTAATATTTTAGATTATAAGGCATGTTTTTATGAAGTTTGTGCATAATAGAAACAAGAAGAGGTTTACAAGGATGATTTACTATATGGGTTGTAGGGCAATTGCACACTCCGGTCATCCATCTATACATACACAATTATACACATTTTTAATGGCATTTTAATGCACTTAGTGCACTTTGTAACAAAGACAAATTTTTAAATCTATTTCAAAATGAATGAAAAATGATTTGGAGCAACTTTTAGAACCATGTACAATCAGATTTGAATTGCTTACGAGTTTTGTCCTTTGAAGTCTCTGCGCTTTGGTAATTCCAACATTTTCCATGTCCGGGAACTCTAAGATGAAGGCACCTCTCACCCCAAAATTTTGTGGACACGTTCCCCATTTAATGTAAAATCTAGAACGATACATAACTAGCATGTCTGCGTGGAGCATTAATCATATTGATAAGAAATGCGTTCCTACGCTCCACATGTCCGGAAAATGTGATGCAACAATTTACACACCATACATTTGGCAGCCTTTGGAATGACTAGAAATTTGGCCGCCGGACTAAGCCGCCATCCTCCATCGCCATCCGCAATCTAACATTCCACATTTGAATTCCAGATTTTTCAAACGAGATTTTTTATTTTTTATTTTTTTTTGGGAGAGGGGGGACTTGTAGTCCATCTAACTCCCCCAACATTAGGGTCGCACTGCTTATAGTACAATCTTCTGCGATTGGAAGCTGCTTACAGGAGAATCTTCTGTTGGATTTGAGCGTTTCAGACTTTCAGACTTTCCGCCTTTGAATTGGATTTCAGACTTTTAGACTTTCGGCGTTTGAGCTAGATTGCACTGATTGCTGAATTTGGTGAACATTGAGCTGAATTTGGTGCGCGCTGAATATTGATGAAATTTGGTGAGCTGAACATTGATAAATTGAGCAAAATTTGGTGAGCTAAAGTTTGATTGTTGAGGTGCAACATTTACTTCCTATGAAGCGATGCGATTCTCTATTGAATTGTCTGAATGCTCTACTTGTTGTTGAAATTGCGTAGTTCCCTTTACAATACGGACGCGCATACTCATGAATGCGGAGTAGACAGTGATAATTGGAATGTACCGCGGTGGCATAAAGCCTTCCGACATTGCAAGGAATGTAAGTATGTCCTACTCCATGATTTCAACAGTTCTCACGAAAAGGAAGATCTTTGGCTGCATAACAACTCAAAGTGCGGGACATCGACCTCACAAAATGTCAAATCGCACGCTGCGGAACTTGGCCCATGACATCAATCAAGATCGACGTCAAACTCTTGCAACTCTTGCAGCAAACTATCAGGTGCATCGCAATACCATACAAAATTATATTCGGAAGCTTGGCTTCGAAAATCGCATGGCTCTTAGAAAACTGTACCTTAGTCTAGTGCATAAAGCAAGCATGTTAGTTTTTGTTCGCAAATATAAGCGTTGAATAGAACATGATTGGTACAAGGTCATTTGGACAAATGAATCGTTGTTTGGACTTGGAAAGAACTCTTGACAGATTTGAATATGGCGCAAACGTCACGAAAGCGATACAACACAGTGTTTGGCGCCTACCTTCAAATCTGGACGAACATCTGTGATAGTCTGGAGTGCGTTTACTAGTTTTGATAAAAATCCATTAGTCATTATGCTTCATGGAAAAAGATATGCTGCCCATTTTGTTGAAAATGTGTATGAAGGCACTTTAAGCGAGTTTTATTTCATGCACAATAATCCTCATGAGCTCACACTCATGGAAGATGGTGCTCATGTTCATCAAAGTAAGTTTCTAGAAAATTGGAGACTAGCTCATGGCATGAAGAAGTTGATTTGGCCTCCAAATTCACCTAATCTAAATCCCATTGAAAGTTTGTAGAAGATACTTAAAGCTTTTCTTCGTCACCACAACATGCCAAAGAATAAGAAATAAATGATACAAACCATTTCAGAAGTATGGGATGAAATATCCTTAGAGCAATTGAAACGGTTCTTTTCAAGTATGCCCAATCGTATAAAAGCAGTGATTTTGGCAAGGGGTGGAAGTACTAGGTGTTAGATAGTGTATAAGAAAAATACAAATGCTTGTATAGTTTTGAGGTTTATATGTATATATTTTTTATGATGTTGAAATATACTTTACTAGCAAACTGCCAAAATTTGTAAGCAATTCAGACTTGACTGTACATACTAACTATATGATAAAATTTTAGCTTGTGAAAAATGATTTACTTTAAATATTTTGAACTTTAAAACCTTCATTTAAATACCAATTTATGGCCATATTTTGTATAGGCACATGTATGTGTTTTAGAGTACATACTTCTTTTTCTCAAAGGAAATCACGATTTCAAGGCATTGAACATGCAATTCGCTAATTATGCACTTGGCCACATAATCATGCTCTTGGCCCCTGGCCACATTAAAAAAATTGTTTAAAAATTTCTCTAAAAAAGATCAATTTTTGATTTTCTACAATACCTTACATTGTAAACAAATAATTATTTTATTTATGTTTTATCCTTATCTTTATCTTTTCTTTATCTTTTATTCTAATTTTTCTTTAATCTTATTTTCTTTCTTATCTTCCCTCTTGTCTTTCTTTTTGTCCTCCTTGTCTTCTTCTTTTTCTAATATTTTTTCTTCATTGTTTTCTTTCCATTTTTGGCTCTTCTTGTGCAGCCGCGAATCCCACACTCGCACCAAAGATTATATATACATATATAAATATATAAATATATATAGTTGTTTTTTTTGCTTTGTTTAGAGTTCAGGTTGCCACTTGTGGCACTGAACCCTAAATTTTTATTTTTTATTTTTTAGTTTATAGTTGTGGAGTACGCAGCCACGCACCTTATGTCACTTTTCTATCTCTCTTCCTCTTCCTCCCTATGATGAGAGAAAAGGAGAGGGAGAGGAGGGTGACATAGGGTGCGCGGCCAGAAAAAGCGATTTTTTTTCGTTTAGGGTGCAGTCGGCTGCTGTATCCTGAATTTTTTTATTTTTTTATTTTTTTAGGGTTCAACTCCACAAATGGCAAATTGAACCCTAAAAAGAATGAAGAAACTATTTTCTATTTTTTTTAAATTAACCTTTGATTCGAGTGTGGAATTCGTGGCTGCACAAGAAGAGCCAAAAATGGAAAGAAAATAATGAAGAAAAAATAAAAGAAAAAAGAAGGAAGACAAGAAAGAAAACAAGATAAAAGAAAAAATAGAATAAAATATAAAAGAGAAGATAAATATAAGGATAAAAACAAATAAAATATTTTTTTGTTTACAATGTAAGGGATTGTAGAAAGACAAAAATTATTGTTTTTTTAGACTAAACTTTTAAAGCCAAATTTGCTCATGAAATGAGCGCACTTGGCTAAGTGCATAATCAACAAATTGCATGTTATTGTTAGTGATAATGTCACAATTTTAACCCCTAAGTGCCCAAGGGATTTTTTAATATGCTAGATGAGTTATAATGTCCATCTTACTCAACTTTTATGAGCTACAATCTTTAAGTATATGTAGAGCACAACACTGAGACAACATTTATGCGGTTAAATTTTGATAAAATGCTATGAATTTTTTCTAAACAATTTATAAGAATTACCTTTGAAAATTCATAAGAAATATATATTTAGTCAATTTCACTTGGAATGAAGTATAATAGGTCAAAAAAACATTGGATTTATACGGTGGATAGCTTGTTCAAGTTAGAGCTAATTTTGTATGATAGAAAACCTAAAGATTCCATTCCGGGTAGATTTTCAAAATTGTAACAATTTGAGATGTTGTCACTTTAAGGGCTTTAGGAGAAAAGCAGTTAAAAAAAATCAAATTTTCTTTTTGGAAAGGTTGATCAGTTTCAATATCTACAAGGGAAAAAAAATTACGCTCAAAAGTTATGGACATTTAAAGAGGGCTGAACTTTTTTTAACTCTGAAATTTTGGATTGACCAAATATGGTCGATTAGGCAGTTAGGGGTTAACATCCTTGAAAACCTCATAAAAAATAAAAATTGTTCCAAGTTTAATTTTACATAACTATTCACGATTTGATCAAAATCCAATCTAATGCACTAGGATGAATGTATCATATTTGCCTTATAGTATGTTTGATTTGCATTGGTATGAGGTAAAGGGAGTTATAACTATTTGTGAAGACATGTACAAGTTCATTAGGATAATGAAATTGAAGAACCTCTAGTAGTTTGTGGATTGCAATTACCTCTATTAAAAGTATATCTTAAAACATGAGAGTCTCGTAAATATTTTTAATTTTCCCATTATCATAATACCATATTCAATTGTTTTTAAATTTCAGTTATTAAAATTAGATGGTTTTTCCTTCAAAGATGTGAAGAATCCATTTGTATAATAAATAAATGAAGGTGAAATTTTAAAATGAGACTACAGTAGGGAGGAAGAGGGAATATTTCTATTGTGTTGGAATTTGTATTGGGCAGTAGAAGATTGACGTTTTATTAATTTTTGTTTGTTTCTTAGTGTTCGGCAAGGAAGTGGATTATCAAATATATAAAATAGTAAGACATTGAAGATCAAAAACAATTGTATTAGTAGATACCAATATACAATTATTTTGGCAATGGACATCACGAGTAATGTGTGGGGTTTTGTACAAGGCTTTTTACATATCGAAAGCGGTTTTGTTGATTCAAAATAAGTCATGATATCATCTAAGAAGTAGACCCGGAAGTAGATGGGGGCAAAACATGTTAATGGAGAAGAGAAGTAGAAATGCGTGATTTTAAAGTATGAGATAATATATTGAAGCATATTATTAAGAAGTGTTTATTGAGCATATTGTAATGGATCTAGTTTTAGGAGTTTAAATTTATATCATTAATAAAGCCAAACAACTTCAGTTTCAAATAATTGTTTTCATGATTAAAGAGGCTTATAAGTTCATATAGTTACGATATGGTATTGGTTCTAGAAGCATTCTAGTTTATTTTTGGGGATTCGTTGTCATTACAAATATACCATTTTCATCATGTTTATGTGTGTGGGATTCCCGGTTGTTTTATTTCATTCAATTCACTAAAAAAAATTTAATCCTTATGGTTTTCATAGTCACACAGCATACATAATTCAATCTTAAACACTCTACAAAAAACCTATATGAAAATAAGAAAATTAAAAATATTTGTAATTTTTACTTGTCAAGTTTTACTTTTTTAATTGTAATTGAAAGCTAGCTTAAAAATTAAAAAACGTACATATTGGTACTTATGAGTTGGGCCAAAATATTGATAATGAAGTACAATGAGTTTGATTTTTTAATTCTAAATACAACATAAACAAAACATGCAATGCTTCTATTTTGTTTTGGTACCTGTGTATTGTAATTTTGCATTTAAAAACTACATATTTAAAAAATAATTGATTTGAATAACAAAAATTATATAATTTTTAACATGATTAATCATGAAATATATATATATGTATATATATATATATATATATATATATATATATATATATATATATATATATATATATATATATATATATATATATATATATATATATATATATATATATATATACTTACATTGGTATATCAAATATTGAACAATAAATATCAATGAATGTAGACAAATCAACTTCTAATTTTGCAGAAGGAAGTTCAATCTCATCCAAAATTTGATCAAGTTGAATAGGCCATATCTACAATATATACATGATTTGACGCATAGTTAAAGTTTTGTTTCTATTTAAATAACAAAATGTATTTTGTTATATTATTATTGTATATTGTATTGCATGTATACATTCATTTCTTTTTCATAATTACATAAAATTTTGATGGAATATACATAAGATGTTAAAGTATTTATATATATTATATTAATATTTTTAATTTTTAACTACTATGGTTAGTACCTGCTTTAATTTGTCTATATCTGGCATAGATTTTGAAAATAAAACTAAAGGTTGTGGTTTTGAACGATGTAAATCTTTAATGCTGTTAATCCATGAGTCTAATTTCTTTGGATTTTTCTCAACGTTTTCAATTGATGCAACCTAAACAAAAATAAACACACAAACACAATCATACAAAATTCATGATATTCATCGATGCAAAATACTGAAAATATATTTTTTATTATGCTTTTTATTTACTTTGACTTTGATGTGTATTTCATAAGTATATTGGTACTATAATAAAAAAATCACATCTAATCCCAAAATGAAATAAAAATTGTTGATTCTTTAGAAAAGTAGTTTAAAATATTTTAGCATGAAATCATAAATCTTCATCTAGAGAATTATTTTACATTTTAAACAAGTAATGTTTCAAAAAATGATTATCCAACAAGATTTAGCTAAATCTATTATATAACTACAATAACTATGTTTTTATTAAAATAATAATAATAATAATAATCATTTTCTATAGACGTAGAAGAGTTAATTTTTAAATTTTCTATGAAACAATGATAAATCCTACAATCACCTTGAATGGCTGAAAATTTGATTGTATAGATGTTGAATGAATGTGCAATGCTAACACTGTTGGATCACTTTGTTTTGGTCCATCTTCATCTAGTACCTATGATAATATCCATAAATTACAAGTATTTAAAAATAAAAAACAATGAATTTATTTTCATTTGTATTACATCAATGATCAAAAATAAAAAATAAAAATCTAACATTCACTACATTGAATGGAATATTAAGTGTCCGAGGAGAATTGGTGTCTTTTACCACAATTCGTTCAAAGGCGAAGATAAATAGTGTCCCTTGACACTACATCAACAAACTTAGGAAGGGTCATGTTGATGTCAAAATGACATCAACATGACATATGTTACGGTGATGTAGGGATTAGTGCCATTTTGATGTTAAAATGATGCAAACTTAACATGCCTCAAGTCAAATGATGTAAACTTAACATGAAAATGATACATATTAATATTACATTGGAATGACCTATACCACATGGATACAACGAAGCTTACATCAAATTAACACCAAAATGACATCAAAATGGCACTAATCCCTACATCACCGTGGCATATGTCATTTTGATGTCATTTTGACATCAAAATGACCCTTCTTAAGTTTATTGATGTACATAGGAATTTGCCACTTGTCATTCTCACTTTCATTGAGAGTGCTATGTTCTTTAAAATTTAAATATATAATTTTTATATTGAATAATTTATAGAAGTAATTTAAAAAATTAGAGTGTTATGTTATTTAGAAAATTAAAATTTTAAACTTCTAATTCATTTATAAAAGCAATCAATGTATTTCAATGTGTGTATATATATATATACATATATATATATATGATTATTTAAATTAAATTAAATTAAATTTTAACTAAGATATTGTATTAAGTTTTCAAATTTTCTATCAAAATGATTTGGATAAATTATATTTAAAATCTCTAAAAATTTACAGCCAAATCATATGTGATCCCTAAAGATCATTTGATAATTTGATGAAAATATATTATAAAAAACCCTTCAAAAAATTAAATGTAATGATAATGTTTTAGTAAAACTTATAGATTAAAATTTTTATATGACATCCATATGGTTTATGTGCCATTATTATCATCAAAATTCTTGTATGATATAAATAAGTTAAAATATAATATTCCTAATTAAGTTTTTTAATGAATTTTGTGATAGACTTAAAATGTGGAACATTGAGCATAGCTTGATAAAAAAAGAGTGATAAAATGCTTCTCCTCCACAATCTTTAAAACCTTTGACAAAAGATTTTTTGAAATCAATATTGTACCAATCTTGGGCAATTAGCACATTAATAAGGAAAAAATTAAACAATTAAAAGATCAACTTCAACTGATAAAAAAAAAATCTTTTCTATCAATCATATTCTTTAAATTCAACAATTTGATTTTCATGGGTTGAATTCAATCGAAATTTATTTGAACACATTTCTTTAAACCTTTATCACATGGTTTTTTTCATTTTTTAAAAGTTGCTTTTTATTATATCAAATGTTTAATAGTTTTTAAATATCTCTTTGATATTCAACTTCAATATTGTGAAAAAAATATAATTGAAAATCAAGTATAAAACATGTTATGTTTGTAATTGCAATTTACAAGTGATGATAAAACAAAGTCATGGTGAGTATTCTACCTTTAAACCCAAATTATTGAATTGGCCATTAGGTTGAGAGACCTTGATAAATTCATCAACACTACCCAAGGCTGGAATATAGTTGGGATAGAATGGTTTTAAATTTGTTCCAATGATAATATCTTGAGGTTTAAATTGTTCAACATAAGTAAATAAGTTTTTCAATTCTTTAGCTATCTGCACCAATAATCAAACTTCTATTAAATAATAGTATACAAGATGGTACCAATAAAAAAATTATCAATAATTTTTTTTATAGAAATCATTTGATAAATTTGGTGAAAATTTAAGATCAAATATGTTAAATTTATAACGCATACTGGTACACGTACACTCTTCACAACGGTTCCGGCATGTGAACCGTTGTGTTGGGCGTTGGCACAAGTCAACCTAATATTTATATAAAACCAATATAGTGTATAACACTTTAATATCTTAATTTAAATACATGTTTCAATTAAATAAATTTGCAATTTAATTACGAAAACATCTTCTTTGGCTAATTCAAATGAACTTGATGGATCATTCTGTGAAGATTTTATATCATCATACGATGTTTTAGGTTTTTCACTTATAGAAGGTGACCAAATGTCTCTATCAAAATTTTCATCAATAAAACCACGAGGAAATTCATCCATATCTCCTAAAGGAATCAAACTTTCAAATGAATTTGTATCCCTGGAAAACATAAGTTTACAAAAATAATAATTCTATTAGATAATATTGAATTGGTAAAAACAGTAAATAATAATCCTATAATTATATTGCAAATGTAAATATTAATAGATACTGGTAATTTTTTTAAAATTAAAAATTAAAAATTAAAATCATATATATGATTCTACTTCAAAGTGAGGTCAATTTTTTTACATGATTTTTGTCATAGACTTCAATGCTCTATCCTGTCCAAATTTTCAAAACCAAAGATGAATGTAAGCAATTATTATGAAGAACCAAATAAATAAAAATTGTAAAGTTTTTATATTGATCTTAAATATACAATTAAGCTTTAAAAAAATGAATTATAACTTGTGTACATTATTATAGAAATATAATGTTTTAAGCACTGAAATAATAATTAATAACTTAGAATATTATGTACCCCTGGATTAAATGAAGGAGGTTTTGGAAACAAATTAGACTGCATATCAATTTCCAATGTTTTGCAACTTGAAATTGGTTTGTCTAAAGCATACAATTTGTTTTTGTCAAATAGAGTTATAAATTTTTAATTGTCATATTAACATGTATGAGTGAGGTACATTTCATCCAAGTGTTTTTATTCTTATCTTATTTATTATTTTAGAAAACATTATACATTTTATTTATTTTAAATCAAATATACTATATAATGACATCATGTAAATTTTAAGATAGTACAAAACATTGTTTTATATAAACCTGATTCTTTACAATTAGAGTATTCTTTGCTCGTATAAAAGTCCTCTTGTATATCAATATGGTCACTAGCAGTAGATTCACTACTCAATTTGTCTTCCAAAATACTGGTAGACTGTAATTTTTTTGATTTTATTGCTAATCAATTTCATTCAATATAATCAAAGGTAAAATATAATTTTAAAATGAAAATAATAGATAATCAAAATCTACTCATTATATATTTCATTTAATTCAAAAGCTTTAAATTTGAGAGTTGTATGTATTATTAAAACATTTTGAATTAGAGTAATTTTTTATAATGTTTTTTGTATTATAAATATAAATTTGGGGGCCTTCTCATGGTACGGGTGAGTGAAAAAAGTAGTCCAAAGTGATGAATTTTTTGAAAAGATGGACTTTGAAAAATTATAGTTAATTTTTCGTAAATGATGAATGTACGAGATTTTGAATTTTTAGGGGTATGAGGGATATTCACACGATGATATTTTTGGTTGGGTTTATTTTTGGATTAATGCTCCGCTACAACCATATTAGTAAAAAATACGATGTAGTGTTTCAACTAAATGTAGTGTAAAATGAACCGTATATAATTAGAACTTCATTATTCAAAATTTTAGGTGGTCTAATGTGATTAGATGTTGAATAGTTACAAAGTTATTTTCTAAAATTAGAATCCTTCCATTCCATGATATTTAATAAGTCTCGAAAACCTAAGAATGGAAAAATGTGCAAGATCGTGAAACTCATATGAAGGGTTTGTTTCTTAAAACACATGTACATATGGTGATTTAGTAAAACATGAAATTTTGATTCCAAAAATAATGTGGGAAGGGTAAAACCATTAAAATATCATTTTTTTGTTGCAAACAAGTTTTTTACATTGTTATTACAAATCAAATTTAATGCATCAAAGATGGATAATTTTGAAAAACAAATTTGATGAACATCATAATTAGATAAGAAGAAAGTTGTAATTGAAAAAAAATTAATTAAAAACATTTTAACCACTACATTCACTACATTCACTACTCCAAAAAGTACTACTTGATTTTGAAGCCTTTTAGTCACCCGTACCATGAGAACGCCCTCGGCATGAATTCCAATAAAGTTTTAGAATAGTCTAATTAAATTTTTAGAATATTCATTTAAAACGAAATAGAATGATACAAATTACAAATCAATGGTCTTTACAATTTATCACCAAATAACCAAATATCATTCATTATCATTTGAAAAATAAGAATTGAATTCAAAGTAATTTATGATTTTAAATTTTATTGTACCTCTAAGTTTGTACCTCTATAATAAAAACATGTAATATAATGACTTTCAAAGTATATAGCATGTAAATTTAACCCCTAATGGAACAAGAAACCCAAATCGGGCCTCTAATTTTTTTGGCAGTTTTGAGTAGGTATTTTTTGGACTTTTCTTTTGTTCAAATTTCTTTATTTTTTAACCAACACACACAATGCTGTTCACTGATTCCGATGATATAAAATTAAGTTCCATCTAAATTCTATTATTTATAATGTGATCAATTGAATTTGTCATTTTGAAACAATGAATCCTTGACTGTCTTTTAGGGATTAAATTTGAGTTTAGATTTTATAATACCAAGAATAAAAATATAAGAACCCTAAATTAAATCTTCATATAAGATGTATTTAAACCATATTCATATGAGATTTTCAATATTGAATTTAAAATATAACACAATGAACTACAACATTGGGTTTTAGAATTGATATTTGTATAAATAAAAGATTATATGAACATCATCGGTGAGTTTAACATTTGAATTCTTTTAATTTTCTATGTTTGTCGACCATGTCAATATGAGAAATTATAACAACGTAAAATCTTATATAATATGTATTTTCAAAATAAATTTTACAAAATTATTATAGATTCATACCGACGTATCATCATCATCGTCATCATCTGCATCTGCATCATCGTCTTCTTCATCATGAATTGTTGCAAAACTCATTGTAGATGATGGCCTTGAATTTAAATTTATTGCTTTCTTTGAATTTTCCATGCCTCTAATTTCAATAAAAATACAAAGATAAACACTTTCAACCATTAATAATGATTTTTTATTGAAATTATTAAAATATTTAAATCATACAAATAAAAATTAACTAAGTTTGATTAAAGATTCATACATTTTCTAAAAATAACACAATTTGACTTTTTATTTCAAAAATACTAAAACAACACATACTCCAAAAAAATTCACTAAATATTCAAAACTAACAATTGGCATTAATAGTTCTTAAACATCTTATGGTTTGAACTTTGAACCTATTGATTTTACAATGAAATTAAAAATTTTGACAAAAATATTGGTAGTATCAATAGAATGCTCAAAACATTTACTAAATGATTGTATATATGCTTTTATAAATGAATATCAATTGCATATTGATGTAATATCAACAAAGATACCACTGTAAAGATGATTACAAATTTGAAGACAACACCCTTTGTCCACTTGTATTGTTGTAATCTTCTATGGTTTTGTCTTTTGTTTCGCGTAACATCAATTCATGTAATTATGAATACATTCTTATAACATATAATAATAATATCTTTCTTCAATCATTCATCAAAGTCACTTATTAGGTGAGGCATTTTCCTTATATCATTAAACATTTTTTACACATCATGACAATTTGTAAATGGGTGAAAGCACGAAAAAGTGTACCACCTCTAACTATTATGACCATTCAACAATGCAAGGTTCAAAATACATTATAAATTTGAATTTCGAAATAAAATAAAAAATAAAAAAATAAAACACCTATTGTTTTATAAAGTCTACCAAAAAAATTTGAGAAAATGATCTTCAATAAGTAGTTATAAATTTTTTATTGACATAGAAGTGGACAAAATTGAAAAAGTAGTTACGTACAATCAACAAAGTTGATATAAAACAAGCAAAATGTATATCAAAACATATTTTTTTCTACTTTCTTTTTAAACAAGGACCTCAATTCTATCATTATCTCAAAGTTCATAAAAATTATATTTATGTTGAGTGTATTTAAGGCCATCAATTTTGCAACCGAGATTGGATTTAGGCATTCATTTTCAAACACTACTTTTTGTAAACTTTTTTGAAGATTTTGTTCTGAAAATTTGGGTTCAAGTACCTGTAAAAACTCTAGAGGGCTTCGTGAAATTAAAACCAAAATACAATATATTTTGATATAAATTTATGGCCTTTGACCAAAACAATTATGATTTTAGTATAGCAGACTAACTTTTTGGTACAATTTTTCGTGCTTTCACCCAAATGCTTGAGATGAATTTTAATTTTAATTGGAAACACACAATTTATTTTATTTGTCTCTTGAGGTTGTTAATTTTTTTATATTAATTTAAGTATGATGCAATACAATACAATTTGAAATTGTCATATTTGTGAATGAGCCCCGGAATGGGCCAATTTCCAAAATATATGATATAAAAGATCAAAGCCTACAAATATCAATAATATTTACTAATGCTTTTATGATATCTACTAATTCAAATCAACTGAGGCGGTGTAGATTTTAAATGTAATTTGAGATTCATTTCTTGAAAGTAAATCAAAAATAGTTTGGGTGTTTTTTGCTAAATTGCATAATCTTTCTTGTTTTTTGGGGGTTTCTATTTAAGGAATAATACAATTGAATTTACAATATGTTAGAGGATTTAGTATTTGAGTCTTATTAGTTTTTAACAAAATCGCACATCTTTACGAACTTTCATATAGATTTTTTTGTGATTTTTTGTATTCAATGTTTAAAATTGAAGAAAAATCTAGAATTCCGCTACGTTCTACACTCCTAGTGACGACCAAGGTTAAAAATTTGTAATTTTCTATATGGTGTATATCCAAATCAGACATTTAACCAATGAATTTCAGTATAAATTATTTTCTTTTGATTAAGAAGATTTATATCAACCACAACCTATATCCCTGAAATTCTAAAAAATTTCACTTTTAATATTCAATTCCTCATTGTTCAAAATTTTAAATGATTATGTAATTATATATACATTATACATGCTTATTTTTAAATTTTTTTAATGTAGATATATTTCAAAAACTTTATTTTGATTAAAATTCATATTTATTCATTGTTTTAATTTGAATTTGACATATTAGTGGTTCCTTACTAATAGACTTTTAGACGTTTAACCCCTAAACGCCCAAACGACCATTTTCTGGTCGCTGCCCGAATCTAACGGGCTGTCCGGAATAAAAATATTTTTTTTTTGAAATTTAAATAAAAATACTACATCAAGTCTACTTTCCAACCCAATTTGAATTATGTCAAACCGAGTTAAACTCCACCCGGGAGAATTTTTCAAAGTGAATCACTTCAACATTGTCTTAGTGTTATAAAATTTGCTATTTGGGAAAGCAATGATGTTCCCTCCATCATTTCTTTTGCTTTTTTGAAGTTCACAATAGATAAACCAAATTTAACCAATCATGCTAAATTTTAAACTCTAAAAGTGAAAATTAGAATTTATACAAATTTTCAAAGGTTAATGCTTTTAAAGTCATTAAAAAAAAATCGAAAGTTATTTTTGGAAGTTTGACTGTATGGATAATTTGTAGAGATGATGCCCTACATTTTGTCTATTGAACCAAACTTCATCAAACATATGGAAGGCACATGTTATAACACATTTATGTTTTGTCCAATACCCTCGGACTTTTAGGGGTTAAAGGCCTCTAGGAGTTTCAAGCTTTGTTAGAATTGACTACGGTTTGTAATATTTTTAATTATTTTTTGAAATTTTGGCTATGGTTTTAGTGTTGAATGTTTTCTTTAAAAAACTGTTGCAACATCATAATTTTTCGATCTTTCATTTTTTTTCTTTTCAACATTTTTTAGTAGTTAATTTTTTCATTTAAATTTTTTAGCATTTTAGATCATAACGCAGAATAGGGTTTATGGTGTTGGCTTTAGTATTCATGGTATTTTTTAATCTACATTAAAAAAATTCATCTTTTAAACCTTTATTTTTCAATTATGAATATCTAAATTTCTAAAATAATCATTTATAAATTCATCATTTCTCAAAATTTTAGTCTTCAAAATTTTACATGTTAAACAACATTTATTGTATTCATTGTTTTATTGTATTTTGAATGTTTATTTCATTTGACCATTTTTCCTTGAAAGATGAGATGCAATAAATTGATTTTCTTGGAATCTTTTTAAGCAAGGGACAATTTGGACCCTTATTGTTTTCCTTGGCAAAATTATTAAATGACAATTGAAAATGGATAAAAAGACAAAAATGTAGAAATGTCTTGGTAAAATGTCTCTTTTGGACTGGAAGTAGAAGATAGCTCCCATACTTTTTTAGTTGGGACCATTTTCATTTGAAATTAGGAACTAGGTGAAAATTAGTGTTTGACTGAAAAACAATCAAACATGGCTCCACAAAGCTCTTTGCACGCTTAAGGGTTAATAAAAAACACATTGCTTAAAAAATACGTGGAAGTATTGTGGTAGGATGATAAAACTATCCCATTTTTGCTCAAATAGATCTTGTATGTGTCAAGGCCTAAACCAACTCTTATCTAAATGTCATCATTGAAATAATGCTCCACAATGCCAACTAGAACTCCGCTTCTCTCTGCACCACCAGTGACAAAGTGAAAGGTTATGAAATTGAATAAGATGTGAAAATTTGTTGTTAAAGATGCATTGATATTCATGTACACTATACATTATATGACTTATAACTTTTTCAATAAGACCCATGACTATTGAAAATATGAACTTTTGTTATTATACAATTTATACAATGTAATTTGTTTAGCTTGAATTATTAGTCTTCTTTCTAATATGCTTCTATACAAGTTTATTTAGTGCAATTAGTGTGAACCAAAGTAATTTTAATAAGCTTTATTATACTTTTAGCTAGAAATCAAATTTAAATTATCATTTTTTAACATTTTGAAAAAAAAATAATATTAGTATTGCATTGCATAAATCATGTAGGACAGTACTTGAGACTCATGCCTTTAATTCCATGAAATAAATATTAAAATACAAGTTTCTCTAGAGTATTATGCATTTTGAATATTTTTGAAAGAAGTGAAAGTCAATTATTTGTAATGTTGGTGAAAACGGGTCTTTAAATGATGTATAACAACATATCATAGTATGAATTTAATGTTGTAGCATTCAAAACAAAATATAAATTTTTAAATATACTTTTTGAATAACACCTTCAAACTAACTTTAGGAGATGGTTACTACATATATTCCATATCTAATTGTAGAATTTGTAAAAAACTAGTATAAGAATATGTAGTAAAAGTTTTAGCAACTTTGACCACATAGATTGCGAGACATAGTGTTTTAAGCGAGAAAGAATGTTTTTTATGTCATCTTACCCAACGACGCTACCGTGCGAGCGTAGAACGGAGAGCGTAAGAGCGGAGAGCAGTGATTTGGAGAGCGGAGAGCATACAAGGCAGCTAAATTAAAAACAACTTGTTATTTTTAGAAAGTATATTTTCTAAAAATAGTTTTTTTACTATTTACAGTAATTTTAGGGGACCTATGACCGCTGGACCTAAGACCGTGTGTTTGCGCTGCACAATGTAAAATTTTGCAGTCAATTTGGAAAAGGTTGGGCAAAACAGTAGAAATGGAGATAATTGGACTAACATATAGTATTATATTTTAAAGTTTTTTTTGTGAATAAATGATCATTGAAGTCACACTTAGTGGGCAAGTACTCCAATCAACTACAACTTATAGTATTGTGCTTCATAATAGAAATCTGTGATTCTACTCTCCTCCTAAACCGCAAATCAACCTGAGCAGTCCATTAACCAATCTTCGGTTTGGATTATCTAGGCTACGACAAAACTTGGCATCTAAAACTATTGAATCTTGATAATCCCTGCAGCTACCAGAATCTGCTGGACTTCGTCCATGCTTAGAGTGGGGGCATGGATGAAAGTGTCCACTTTGTAGTCTAGCTTGCAAAGGAAGCGAAAGACATAGTAAAGATGCTTGTAGTTGACGTACATGCCACGCCTTCCAATTGCAGAAGAAGTCATACTGTGATAATGCGGGCACGTACAAGCTGGAAAATTGCAGAGAGTGATGTTATAAATGTTCGTAGTAGGCTCGACTCCAGATTGTAGGACAACGATCGCTCCTAGACCCGGATATGGAAGGAGGTTCACTCGGACAATTGTTGCCTTGACGTTGCGGGCGCTCTCCCACTGGTTTCTGTGAGCTTCTGCGGGCGCTTTGGGGTTGCGGCGTACGCTCTTGCCGCTCCGGATGGTGGGGACTCGATCAGAATTCGGAGGTTTTGGGTGAGTCCACAACGTCGCCTCAAAGACCTTAGACCTTGCGAAGAGGCGTCGTGGCGAGAGCGGAGTCGTAGATTGAAGGTGGAAACCAGCCTCTTGGAGCTCCAAGATCTCGTGACGAGAGAGATCGGTCCCAGTCAGGACTGGCCAGACATCAGGGATCTCGGGACGCGTTATAACAAACCCACGTTTAGGACCCATTACACACCTAGCACTACTAGAAAATTCAGCGTCCAAATCAACAGAGAAGAGTTGATAGTTTCTGTTGATTCGGTCGCGTTGTTCCGGTCATCCATCAACAGAAATCTGTTGATTTGGTCAAAACAAAAAATGAAAAAAAATAAAAAAATGAAAAAAATAAAAAATAAAAATAAAAAACATTTTTTTCGCTGCCCGGATTTTTCGGGAAAAAATTCCTTTGTTTTGGCTGCCCGGAACTTCCGGGCAGCCAAGCTATATACACACGGTCGCCACTCGGGTTTGAACTCGAGACCTCATACTTATGACTCTACTCACTAACCATGAAGACCCCACCGGGGTTAAAGAAGCGCAAAAGCGCGAGAGAACAACAGGGCAAGCCCCCGGACCGGCCACAAAGGTCGGGGACAGACAGCCAACGGCCAAGACCAACCTGACCACAACCCAGAAGCTAAGACCCTGAAAAAAGCAGACAGAGACCCGACACCCCAACAACGCAGGAAACGAACACCCATCAAAGGAGGCAAACCTAACAAGAGGTTAGAAGCAACCTAAGGGACTGAAAGCAAAAGAGCAGATTCAAGCGCGCGAGGGCGAAGGATCAAAGCGCGAAGAAGGCCGCTCCTAACGAGGGTGACGAGGACCCAAGTTGAAGTAGCCAAGGCCGTCCGCCATCCAAATCCGGTAGTCGGAGTCGCTAAGTTGCTGTGCAACCGAGGCGTAGATTTCAAGCGCCGCGAGCCCGCGGAAACGAGGGTTTCTACGCGCTCTTGAGACCACGGCAAGAAGCTCCTCGCGTGAGTAAGGCGCGTCGCTGTGGTAAGCCACTATCGCTCGTTCAGTTTCGTTCATCATGCGAACGTTGTCGGGAGGAGGTTCCGGAGTGGCGTGTCGGAGTCGATCTTCTTCAACTGTACGTAGAAGTGCGTCAATCTCCTGCTGTAGAGTGGCATCGTCCTGTATCTGTTGGTCTTGGGTTGTGATGCCGAGATTCGGGTCGAGCGTTGGGGCCGGTACTGATTGGGTGGCCGTTTCCTCAATTGTATCGGGGAAGGGCAGCTGGGCCTGATCCTGAGAGGGTGGGACCGTGTGCGGGTTGTGGTTACGGGATTGGATTTCTTCGTTAACCTCGTCAAACAGAGCGTCGATAGCTGCACCCAATAGATCAGATGCAATAGACTGTACTGAGGCTGTGGACGGGCTTGTGGATCGTGTAGGGATCTGCTGGAGAAACCGGGGATTATCTGTGGCAAGGTTGGGCGGGAGGAAGATTGCTGGGGAGATGGTGTTCCATTTTGGTTCGATCTCCATCGTAGCGAAGAGATTGTCTTTCCTCCAGATTTCCGTGAATTTGGTAAGTAGCCTGTCCTGTCTCTCCTCGCCGCGTTTGTGTCGGTACAGTTCGTTCCATACTTCCATACCAATCTGGATTGTTGTTTTCCAAGCATAGAAGAGGGCTTTCCCTACACTAAAGGTCTTCCCGTTTAATTCCTGGCTGCATTTCTCTACCCAAGTAAACCAGAGAAGGCAGGCGCGGAGAAGTTCCCAAGCAGTGTTGCTCGAGACAGTAATTTTGTTACTGGCGTCTCAGGCAAATCTGGTTTCAATAGTAGATGATCCTGGAGGTTGGCACTTGCCGTACAGGATCTCATGCCAGGTTGAGTATCCGTCCGGTGTAGATGATGAGGCACGTAAGGCTCTAAATCTAACCCATATTTCTGATACGGTGGGGCAGGAGTGGAGCGCGTGGTTTAGGGACTCTGCTGGGTGGCCGCACATCTTGCAGTTGCCATTCCAACCGGCCTTGGCTCGCCACTCGCCAATTGGAAGCCCTCATGTGATTGCGAGCCAGTTCATTGCAGAGACTTTACGAGGTAACCAGTTGTGCCATATCCTGGTAATAATATGTTTGCATTGGGCAGGAGAGTAACCTAGTCTAAGTAACTCGGTTTTGGCTGGGGTGCTACACTGTGTCTGTTTGAGGCCGATCTTGTACCCGTGTTTCGTGGTGAAGTTAAAGAAGTTTGCTTCCTTGAGGATCCCTATTCGACCCCAACTCCAGTCTATCGGGTCCCACTGTAAGTTAATGATTGGTGTAGTCCCGTAAAGCCAAACCCGGCTAAGCGCGGATGGTTGGTCGACGGGGTTATAAGTCGAGACTTCCTATTTGAGTCCTGTGGTTTCAATGACACGGACTTGCTCGAGTCTCGATGAGGGAAGTACCTGTGGGGCACGGTTGTCCCAGAGGAGCTCCTTGGTTTGCTGGTGAACATACCTGTGACCTCTGAGGATGGAGTCGGTGTTGTCGGTAACTTGGTAAACTGTACGAATAGGGCAAGTGATATCAGCTGTGAGCCACTCACCCACTGTGGGCAAGGAATAGGGTTGTGGCGTCCACGGAATTGAGGGGATAAGTTCCGGGAGTTGTCTATCTAGTATGCGTGATTTGGTTTGTTGCCTCAGCTGGGCCTCCGACTTCCAATCTGCGGTGAGGGGGTTCCAGATATCTTGTATCGTAAATGTCTCATGAGTAGCCCAAGTACTGTAGGCTGAGTCCTTCTCTAATCCAAAAGGTATGTGATCAGGGTTGAGTATCAGGCCATTTCCGAACAGAGGTTGGCGTGAGATTTCCTTGGAGTGCGTAGGTACTCTTTGTATGAGGCCCTGTCGAGTGACCTTAAAAGCTTTGAAGATAGAGCGCCAGAGTGGAGAGGCTGTGACCGGCGCGCGAGTCGAACTCATTATCCAGTGCTGATTTGTGGGCCACCTCTGGTTGCAAGTCATCTTCATTTGCGAGAGTTGTCGACGAAGCAGGGTCTTCCAAGGTTTGAAACCGGGTTTCGCGCCCTGAACAATTAGTTTAGTGAGAAGGGCTGCAGATTGGAGGTGGGGGTCGATTATCTTGACGCCCCCTTCCACGAGCGGTAAGATTACATAATCCCACTTTATTTTGGCTCGGGTTTTCTGTCCGTGCTTTGCTCCCCATATGTAGTTCCGAATGGCTGCTCTGGTTTGCCTGAATGCGGAAGCGGTAATACCAGAGCAGGAGCTGAGGTACCAGATTGATGCTAGAATGACCTGATTCGATACGAGAATCCTACCTGCTAGGGATAGAAGGTGGGAGCCCCATCTAGTGAGGCCTTTGGTTATCATCATCAGGATTTTGTTGTTGACTTCCTCTGGGATGATCCTAAAGCCTATAGGGAAGCCCAAGTAGGTTGCTGTTTGGCCAGGCCCTAGCCACCTAATTCCCGGATCATCTGGCCAATCTAGTGGAGTGAGCTGTTGGGAGATACGGATCCCCACCGTTTTCGTCCAATTCATTTTGGCCCCTGCTGCAGTACAATAAGTGTTGAGAATGGTCATGGCTCGATTGAGGCTAGGGGTACCGCCTGTTAGGTAGAGTCCTGTATCGTCGGCGAACATCTGGTTGGTGAGGGTCGAACCCCCGGGTAATTTGAGGCCTTCTACCTCTCGTGTAGGATCGTCTAACATTCTCCCGAGGACGTCAGCCACTAATAAGTATAGATAAGGCGCTAGGGGGCAACCCTGGCGAACCGATCTCTCTAGGTGAAATGTCTCCCCTTGAGTGCCGTTGAGGGTCACTGATGCTGAGGCCTCTGCATATAGCATCATAACCAACTTCATCCATTTCTCTGAGAAGCCCATGTGAGTCATAGTGTCTCGGAGAAAGCGCCAACTGACACGATCGTAGGCTTTTTCGAAGTCCAGGAGTAGAAGGGTGAGAGGTTGGTGGCTTTGGAGAGCCCAGTCCATCGATTCAAAGGCTAGAAAGACGTTGTCGAAGATGCATCGTCCCTTTACAAATGCGGTTTGTGATGGTTTTATCCATTCCGGGAGGAAGTCTATTAGTCTGTTTGCCATCAACTTGGTGAGAATTTTGTAGATGGTGCCTAACAGCGAGATGGGCCTATAGTTTGTGATTCTGGCTAGTTCTCCGGCCTTCGGAATAAGGCTGATTTTGCTGGTATTCAGGTCCCGGGAGAGGTAATGGGTGTGAAAGACTTCCTTGATAAAGCTTAGGACGTCTGCCTCTAATTCACGGAGTTCTTTAAACAGCTCTATGGGAACTCCGTCTCTACCGGGAGCTTTGCCCGCCGGGATGTCCTTGATAGCTTTCCGAACTTCACTCATGGTTGGTTCGGCGTCAAGAATGCGGTTTTGTGCTGCTGTGACTGATCGGGCGACGCTTCGGAAGCAGTCTGCCCTGGCAGCTTCCTGTTCTGGTCCTTTTGAGTCCTGACTATATAAATGTTTGTAGAAGGCATCGACATGTGTGCGTAAGTCCTCATGTTCTGTCAATACTTGACCCTCAGAGATAAGTTCTCAAATCACGACCGGTTTGCGGTGACTCGAGTGGTATTCAAAGAAATCTTTGTTGCATTTGTCGCCTACTCGGGTCCAGTTGGCTAGGATCTTGTCGTACTTACATTCCAGGCGTCCTTGTCTTAGCCTTTGAAGGGCGGCTTGTGCCTCATTGAGTCGGTTTCTGGCGTCTTGGTTGTTCCAGTTCGATTGTAGTTGAAGTTCTGCATCGAACATGTCCTCAAATTGAACTTCAAAGTCCGCTTCTCGGGATTGACGCCTTGTTTTAGTCTCTTGCAAGTTACAAGCCTTAACTGCCTCTAGTGCTTTAGTAATGCATATGTTCCAGTTCTCCCCTGAGTGAACTCGGATGGCTTGCTTCCATGCCGCCAACATAAGACCCTTGCCGTCCTCGTCCTTTAAAAGGTGTCTGTTGAATGCAGGGTCTCTGTGGATCTTGGTTCCAAGGCGTCTAATGCGTAGGAATACGGCGGAGTGATCGGAGATGTGCGGGATCGACCTGAGAATACCGGTAAGGCCTCCTAGTTCCCTGATTTTAGTGTCTACGTAGAACCGGTCGATTCTAGTGCTAACCATATCAGGGGCGTTACGCCTGTTGTCCCAGGTATACTTTTTCGGGGTAGCTTTCCGAAATTCATCGGATAAGAAAGTGTCTTGGAGGTCTAGGGTTAGTAAGAGGTCATGCCAAGCTTCTATTTCGCGTCGTCCCCTACCTGTCGATGGGTTGCCTCCAAGTTTATCATCCAGGGTTTCCACCATATTAAAGTCCCCGGCCAAAATCCACTGTGCCTGGGGAAGTGGGAAGTTTCGGATAGTATTCCATAATCTGGCCCTGGGACCAGTGTGGTTGTGGGCGTAAACGTTGATAATTCCTATCGTAAGATCTTTCGACCATTGGACTGTAACGTATAGGGCGCGGCCGGGGGAGATTACACCGTGGTCAAGTATTGATGCAGCAACTCTTGGTGATAGTAGAAACCCTGTTCCACCTTTGTAGGAGTCCCCGACTGCTGAATACGACGCTTCGTTCCAAAGAGTTGCGCCTTTCATGAAGTCTAAATGTTTTGTCTTCGTGATGCAATCATGTAGGACGTACTTGTGTTCTTGTAGGAGAACGACGTCTGGCTTCGGGTTAGTTTTGGATAGGATTTCCTTGATTTCTCGTCTTTTCCGAAGCCCTTCAGAGTCCCGTCCCAGACTCTGGACGTTCAGGGTGATCAACGACAGTTGATCACCCGTCATCTGACAATTCTAACAGGGGCTCCATAAACCCCTGAGACCCGTTAGCTGGGTCAGCACTCTCGGTCGCTTCAGCATCTGTGCTATTGACTTCTGCCGGGGTATCTAGTGGGATATATGACTCGTCTGATGCTTCTGATGGTTCGGCCATATAGGTTGTGTGAAGTTCCGGGGAACCTGCCGTAAGGACCAGGGATCGAGGGCCGTCCTCCTCGATCATCCAAGGGCGGCCTGTATCACAAGGAAGTTGCAACGGTGGGTTGGGGCCGAGGAAGTAGGTACGCTCCGTGGATTCAATTTCCCAGTGACTCTGTTTCGGAGCTTGGGCGACAGTCCAAGGGAATCTGTCGTTGAGTGTCCATGGTATCTTGGTCCATTTGTACGCGTTCTTATGCTTCATCGTGAACGTAGTCTCATCGTACTTGATTAGTACCAGCCAAGTGTTGATTGCAGAAGTGGCGCTGATGCGGTGCCAGTTGTAGACCCAGTGTGCGTCGGTCCATCTCTGTAGTGGATTTTCATGTGGTCTCTTTAGCTTGATGTGGTCGCGAAGATGGAGCATTGTCTCATTGACGAGTAACTGTTGAGCTTCCAAATCAATCCAGTGACGGGTTACACTGTCGTGGGATAGGTAGAAGCTAGTTATCGGCCTGTTATAAGGGGTGACGACGTTCTGAATAGCCTCGAAGACGTCTTTTGTCTTGGTCGCTCGGTAAATCACAGGGACTATCACTGCAGCTGTAGTGGTACCGTAGGCGATCCAGTTACATTTAAGGGCTTCCCATAGGGCCATTCGGATGTGCATAGTGCGATAGCCTTTCCTACCTGAGAGTGGGGTTTGGGTTGCTGTTTTAACCGGTTCGTTTGTGATTGGTTGCCAGATGGTTCGGGTTTCGATGCGAGTGGCTGTTCCAGTTGTGGGCCGCGATGAAGAGGGCTGGTTGGCCTGAGTTGTCTTCTCCTGGGAATGTAATCCTGTGGTCTCTTTGGAGCGTTTTGACTTGTCTAAGATACGTTCTTCTACTGGGCGGCGGTGGAGGGGACACTTCGAAACAAGATGTTCGAAAGAGCGACACCTTTCGCACTGAGTGGGGAATCCACTATATTCCAGAGTGAATGCTGCTTCCCCTCCTCCGTCATGTTTGTTTATAGAGATCGTTTTAGGTAGTTTACTCACGTTTTCTGTAAGAATGCGAACCCTAGGGCTCGATAGTCTTGTTTTGTAAGAGTCAGTGTCGTCTATAAGTAGCACTTCAGCAATATGGCCTATCACTTCCTGTAAGAAAGGTTTGGTTCGGAGGGCGAGGGGTAGATCTATAATCTGTGCCCACAGGGGGATCTTAACCTTTTCCTCGTTAGCCAGGGTCTTGTAGTTGAAGTAGGGGGACCATGCCGTGAATGTGATTACTTGACTATCACAAGTGAAAGTTCTGTCAGTCAAAGTCTGTTTGCGTCCCTCTTCCTGAGAGAATTGTACCTTGAAGTGGTTGTGTGCACGCATCGCCAAGCTTGTGTATGATCGGTGGAGACGGTTCAGGGCCCACTGGTGAAGACGACGAGGGCCTGGGCATTTGCCTCTAATGCGACCAACGACCATGAACTCAGCGCTTCTGGAGAAAGACGCTGCTAGCGCTGCGGATAGCTCCTCGCTAAGTTGGATGTGAATGGGTTCTGGCGTGGGATCTGGGGCTGTGTTTTGGGGTTCTAAATCTGTGGGTGACTCTTGAGGAGGGGTGTTAGCGCCTACATTGACTGTATTTTGCGAGGAAGGGGTTGCTTGTGTTGATGGCAGAGGGTGGCTGTGGGTTTCTATCAATTGGTCTGGGTAAAACCTGGGTAGAAATCTCGTAAGGTTAGGAGCTACCCGAGATAGTAACGTGTGCAGGTCCTCATACTCGGAGCCCCTTTGCTGTAGGCCGAGGGTGCTGTTGACCTTGATGAAGTCAGCAGTTCGAGTTCGGTTGCTCTGAACTTGTTGTTGCAAGAGACTGAAGATTTCTAAGTCTGCTGTCTCCCACGGCTGAATGGCAGTGGGCGGTGTTGAAGGTTGCACTACAGGCGGGGGGTTGTCTGTCTCCACTTCCGGTCCGGCGGAGTGCGGAATCTCACCGGGATCCTGGGGCCCTGTAGCAGGACGAGAGTGTGAATAGTGGGGTACTTGGGAATGTGGGGCGTCGACTGGGGCTCCGCGCTCCTGTGATGAAGAGTCCTCGTCTGCCCGGTCGCTGGAGTTGTCCTCCGACTTCGTTGTGGTCTTAGACGAGGCTCGCGTTGTTTGCCTTGTTGTTGCTGGTGCCGGCGCCGTTACCGATCGCCTGCGGGTTGTTGGTGTCGTTGTTTTGCTTCTCGTACTCTGTGACGGTGTTAGCGTGAAGTCTGCAAGTTTCTGCTCTCTCCCTTCATCGGTTGGTCCTGCTCCAGGCTCAAAGGCAGTCAGCCTACCTTTCAGTTTCTGGGCTCTGACCCGGCCAGCTCCTCCTTCCTGCGCCATCTGACACTCAAACTACGCAAAAATTTGTGCAAAATACTCTCCAAGAGAAGTAGAATGCGCCACTGACTGAATTAGGGGAGATACAACAAATGTCTATCGAAAATTCAAGAGCCTAAAATTTCGGATCTGGCGGCTAAGTTGCGGCTCCGCAAAATGCGGAGCCCTATCCAGCCCGAGCCCCGACTCTACTCACTAACCAATTCATCACCACTAGAACTTGATGAACAATGCATGATTTTTTTCTTACATATATACTTACTATTCTGTGTTTTCAAACTCAGAAGACTTTGGCGGCCGTTTTGACATAGTAGAATAACTTCTTTTAAAAATCTTTGGACTAAGAAAAGCTGGTAAATCAAGTTAAGTTTCATGTCCAAAAATCCGTTTGTGCTTTTAAGCCTCCATTCAAAAGTTATAGACAAAATTCAGAGAGGGTGTTTGAAAATATCAAAGAAAATTTTCCTTGCTACCCCACTCTGAATTTTGTCTATAACTTTTGAATGGAGGCTCAAAATCACAAACGGATTTTTGGAGATGTAACTTAACTTGATTTACCAGCTTTTCATAGTCCAAAGATTTAAAAAAAAAAGTTATTCTACTATGACAAAATGGCCGCCAAAGTCTGCTGAGTTTTTTTTTTTTTTACCCCTGAAGGATCGTAAGGCCCCCATGCGGCTTTTAGAACTAGAAAGTGAGAAAATTCCGGTTCTTGGGCTTTGAATTGTAGGATGAGCAACAAAGAGATCCTGGCTCTTTTTGAGAGCCAAATTTGTAGGTACTTCTTGATCGGAAATTCATCAAGTGAGCGATTTTTGGTGATTTTTTTGAGTTGCACGGTGGGTATCTAGGCGTCACTTCAATCCCTCATATCTTTTTCTTTACACCTCCAAATTCCTTGAATTTTTTTTCACATGTTTTAAATGATGATTTCTACTCACAATAAAACTTTCAGAATTTTTGGAGCACTTTTGAACAATCCGATTTCAGCATGTGTACAAAATACCCCAAACAAGTTCCATCAATCTTTTCAACGGTGGCATTTTTCAAAAATTGTGCGATTTTGTTGATATTTTTTTCATAAAAAAGCTACGTAAATCTTCTTTAGTTTCAACGGTGCCGATTGTCAGAATTACCCCACACTAATAAGGCATTGAGCTTGCTACAAGAGCTAGTCAAGAAAACGAGAGCTAAGTTCAACACCCCCGGTCCTTTAGGGGTTAAATTGTGAATGATTAAGTTAAAAAAACTTTCAAAGTACATAGAACTTCAACCATGGAGTTTTAAATGTTGCCCAAATGAGGGTGTTTTAAATGTTTTAAGTGTTTTCAGAGTCATAATTTTGTGCTTTGATGTTTTTCAACTTTGGGGATTATGTTCACAATCTTGTTTAGAGTTTGTATAAAGAATTTAAAACCAATTGGATCTATTTGTCATGGGTGCCCGAAATTACCCAAAACTCAAAAAAAAATCACCTTTTGAAAAATAACTTTTTAATTGCAACTTAAATTGATCAAAAAAATTCTAGGCATTAATTTAATAGTGAAACACAAGTTTATTAAAAAATTCACATCTTCTACAATAATTGTATTCAACAAATATTGTATCAAAAAGGACTTACTCAAAAGTAGAAAATGGTTTGAAATCATGACTCATGGTTTCGAGAGTTAATTAATTATTTGACATCAATATACCAACCTTGCCCTACTGCTATAGTATGATAACATTCCAAAATCTTATAAACATACGAAGTCGAGTCCATAAATTGCAAAAGATTCCAAATATTCCCGAAATATTCCAATGGATTCCAATAGATTCCAAAAGAT
The DNA here is from genome assembly GCA_022496805.1 of Pohlia nutans. NCBI lineage: Eukaryota > Viridiplantae > Streptophyta > Bryopsida > Bryales > Mniaceae > Pohlia > Pohlia nutans. The sequence goes on along the minus strand of CM040092.1, from coordinate 8,488,189 downwards.
TCCAAAAGATTCCTAAAGATTCCTAAAAGATTCTAGATTCACTAAAATTCTGTTGATTTGGTCATCGCACTATTCAAATCAACAGAAAGTAGGTAGCAAACTGTTGATTTTTACAAAAAGTTTAAAAATCAGTGAAGTTGGTCATTGGAGTGCCCGAAACAACAGAAATCAGTTGACTTTCTGTTGATTTGGTCACGATTTTCTAGTAGTGTAGCAATTTGATCCGGACAGAACCAGAAATCTTCTATGTCGCTTCCCTCAGCGCGAAACTTTTGTTTGAGGCCCTTGTAGGTAGGAGCTGCAGTTGCTTTGCCTCCCCTGACGATGAGCATCTGGCACTTGGAATTGTTATTTGCCTGTACAGCATGACATCGTTTTTTGGACTTCTGCGTTATCCGCGCAATGTGCCACTTGGTCACGTCGCAGTCTGTTTCCAAAACGTGTGACGTGAAGGGCACAAGAGCTTCATCATAATGTGTCTCTTGTGCAGTTTGGCGGGCAGCAGCTGAGCATGTCTGGACACGCGGGTGCGAGAAGTTTACCTTGTCTGGCTGATGGGAGTCACCTTCTGAACCAATAGGCATGTCTAACTTCCTCTTCGTGGAACCGAAAACCTCCTCACCCTCTAAATGCAGTACACGGTTGCAGAAATCTTCACCCTCGGGCATTTCAGCAAGTGCATCAGCTATCTTCTTTCCGTCTTGTGATTGCATAGCTCGCTTAAGTCTCAAGTCATGTTTGGAAGGGCCTTTTCTAGACGCTCCGCCACACAAATACGAACGGTAGTTGGTCATTTGCATGAAGGCCCTGGCCCAATCGTCGGTGGTTGCTACAAAGAGGTCGGATCCGCGATTGCCCGAAGACTGCAGCCATCTGTTGTGAACAGTCTCTGCCAGATTGCAGGTTGGGATGTCCGCGAGTTCTTCTGCAGTAAGGTTCTGGATAGACAAGAGGAAGAAAGACATCTGAGGAAATAAACACAATTTGAATTGAATGCCAAGATCACACGGTATTCAGATAGTCGTAAACAATCAAAAAATAGGATGTGATAGTTGAAGGGATTAGATGGCCACACCGTTTCCATAAATCCTCCCCACTGGCGATAGCGGAAGTGCCAAAAGGCCAACCAATCTTCTAGTTCCCGGATTGCATCTTCAGTTGCTGCTCCAAAAGAATACCACCATGCTCGAAGCTTTTGATACATCAAATCTGCCTCCGCCATCGAGGTAGCATCTTTGTATTCTCTGCACAACCTGATGTGCTGGTTCCGGAAGCTTTTTGCAATTAGCTTCTCCGTATGCTTGTGCATGCTTGTAGACCAATGAAACAAGCACGTCCTCTCCCGGTCCACCATAACCACGGATGGGTCTCCGGATCCATAAACAATGCGTACCGCATTGAAATTAGCTTGTGCACTATCACACATGAATCATTTGAATTTAGGTTCAGGAACGCCGTTTCTAGCCATCACTTTGTTAAGGCATTTCCAAAAAATGACTTGCCCATCTGTACCTTCGGTCTGCATGTCACAAACCGCAATCGTCATGACTGTGCAGTACGTAGAATCGTAGACGTGGCAAGCCAGCGTTGTCCAAGGCTTTACCCGCTTCACGTGGTCGAACATGACGAAGCAATTCTGAAGGTCTCCTCCCGGCTGCATTCGGCGCACGAGGTCAACTCCACTACCGGGACCGTCCACGAGCATCTTGAACAGGTACACTTTGTCTTGGCCTTGACCGGGGAAGATGCTGTCGTGGATGTACTCCATCTTTGCCACCTTCTTCATTTCCAGAATCCTGTCAATCTCGCCTTTACCTTTCGCAGACGCCCGGAAGGATGCGATGATGTTTCGAACGTTTGGAGAGCTGAGCATGCGAAACTTGTCCATGACCTCATCCAATTCCGCCCTGCGAAGCATCTCCTTCGGACCTGGCCCGGCATGGACTAAGAAGGTATCCATGAACTCCTTGCTTGCTGCCAATGCAATAGCAGAGTTCTTCGCCGTTGGTGTCTTCTGGACTTCTGACGCGATCAAACCCGTGATGGTCTCCATAGATTCCCGGCATTGGCCGGTTGCTACGGGGTGGCGATGGTGTCCTAAATGGATGCATGCTCTCGACCTATCTACAACGTTGAGCACATAATAGATACGCGCGGGACATACTGCAAAACAAGATGGAATTGATTTGCAGACCTTGCAAACCAGAGACGAATCTGAGTGCGGGCCTATACCTACATAGAACGGATTAATGCTTGTATTCGTCCATTCCGTCTCGTTCTTCTTGGAAGTGCGTTTGAGATAATCACAGTCAGCGTATTCACAACAAAGATGGCCCACGCACGCTGACCTTCTGAACTTGAGCCCGAGATTATTGTTAATATTGGACGTGAGAGTGCGTGTCCAGGCATGACCATCATAGCGTTTGTCCATGCCTTCCATGCTCTTGGCACTCGAGGATTGAACACCCCCTCTACACGGCGGTAATTCGAAAACAACATCCCCATCAAACGTGGGCGGCAAGAACTGAACCTTTTGATATTCGATGGCATCGAAATCAATCTGGGCCAATTCGTTTCGACAGCCAGGAATGCAATGCAATTTTTTCAGACATTGTATAATACTGAGAGAATCAGAAGACGCAGGATAGAGAGGACGACGAGAGAAAGAGGAGGAAGATGGACTGGTACATGGTGTGCTATAAGTGGACTGATGGGGAAGCGGGCATGGATTCAATGTCTTTCCCTCGTTAGATCTACACTTGGCAGGTGTCTCTCCTTCCGATTCGCTAGAGAGTTCTACAATCGCAGGGAGGTGCTCTTGTTTTACTTTGCGAAGATTAGCATGATCTCAGCAGCTGATCGAGAGGTTTGGGGGTTTGAGAACATTGCGTCGCACGAATCGGAGCTTCTACAGTAGAAGTATCAGAGTGGTTAACTAGGATATGAGTGGAGGCTGCTAACTGAGACGGTGTCATACCATACGCTCTATACTGACCAGGGTGAAGGAGCCAGTAATAACCATCACGATCCTCACATCTAGCCTGCATGACAGCCTCTTTCACTATTCCGTAATTCTCCAAAATTTCTTCGGTCAGCATGCTAGACGTTTCTGCGATTCCGAAACGGATGGTGAGTAGATTAGCAGGGACCCTCACGAACCCCTCATTGCCTACGGGGACAACTTGAGGGACTTCATCACCTTCGAAATGAATTGAAGCCATTTTGCACTGCGTAGGATGTTTGGACACTCACGAGAGGAAGTGGGACAAGGAAAGGAGAGTAACTGTATTTATTTTGTTTTTAGAGATAACTATGATGAATGCCACCATTAGTGTTTCTAACTTAGTTTACTCTATTTTCAGTTTTTTTGGTAGGAAGGAAACTACGTGGAGGTTTTAGGAGTTAATACGAAGACTGGCAGGCATGGCATCATAAAAGAGACTCATGTCAGCAACGGTGAAACTGAAGTAGGCAGATCGAATCACTGATCAAGATTGCTTTATGTAAAAGACGGCTGCATTAATAGTGTGGCCACCAACCCTCTGACAGGTGAGCAACTTGCTTCGAATGTAGATAGCCTATTAAGAAGAAAATGAACGAATTTTATATAATTTTCCAGTTTATATACGGTGGACGATTTGCGTGAGTTTTTATATACGGTAATGACAAAATTAAAAGAGTTGTTGATAGTGCAGCCAATTTGAAGGGTAAGATCATTCACGTTGAAAGCGATGCTTTTATTATAAACATGAGTTACAGTACTGTTGAATTCTAGTAATAACTGGATATATATATGTAATTCTATCTCATGGTAAAAATTGATACTGACAGGGGGTCTAAACTATGCCTTGCACCGTGGAGGAACTGAGGGACTCTACGTCATCGTAATCTTGGATGTCCGTTTCGTCTGGAATAGCATCCCAGAATGGAGGTTTGGGTTCGTCGTCGAAGTGCTCTTTGACAGCATCGAAGATGGCGTTGGGCACGATTTGAACATCCTCGCACTGGAGATTGCATGGATCGGGAAGTCCTAGTATGTCGCAAACATAATGACACCAAATCAACGTCCACAAAACAGGAGGCCGAGGATGGATATCCCAAATTCCACACGGGATATCGTGTTGAGCAAGAATGTCTTTCTCCAGGCGCAAGATAGAGATGTCGATGCGCCAGTCTTCACAACCCTGCACTTCGCTCATCCACATTTCAACCGCCCCTTGCAAACTGTCAACACGGTATCTCATTTGGACAAACGTACCATTGCTCGACAGCATAGGGTAATCTTCGGTATTGCGGCCCGAACCTAGGCTCCATGTCAGCTCTTCAAACCTGCGAAGACGAGAGCCTTCCATGAGGAGAGGTGAGATATATTGAGTATGTACTCAAGAAATCAATTCGAAAGTGAAACTGAAGTGGAAGGAGAAACTTTTTGAAGGCAACAGAAACGCTGCGAGCAGTTATACATAGATTATTAGTCCATAATTTGAATGGAACGGATGATTTTAAAAAGTATGGGAATAACTAATGCTAACGGCGCAGTAATGGGGGAGGGTTCAAAGACGACAAATTCTAAGTTCTATGAAAGAGGTCGAACGTGTAGTCATGATAATAGCAAAGCCAATATTTGAGCGCCGGAATATTTGAAAGGGGACAGTGCATTGTCTTCTAAACTAAAGGCTAAGTCTTTAACAATTCTAAATGCTGTATTATGATAGCAGATATGGAGACGTGCGTGCATTACTGGGGTACCAAAGTAATCAGACTTTGTCAGACTGGTCTAGCACATTCAAAATCAGATTCTTACATACTAATCTGAAATATTGGTTGACCTCAAGGAGCCCGCCGGCAGTCACTTATTTGCTGGCATTTTTGTCAGAGAAAGTGGATAGATCACATGTGTGGTAGGTGTGGAAGGATGAGGAGATGGATGTGGAATGAAGTACCGTCGTTCACTGATTCCTGAGGACGAATAAAAGAGGGAGTGTTGGGTTGATTTATTCATTTGTGGAACTCCTTCTAGAAGAGCTTGCACCGGAGCTTGCCTTTGAGAGTTGTAGTGATGGAATAGTGAAACGATGATAGTGATGATAGTAAAACTTAGATTTTGATGATCAAGCCAAAGCATAGGTCAGATGCAACGTAAGGACCGAGAGAGAGAGAAAATCAGAGAGAGCGAAACAAGAAGAGAAAGAAATCGAAGGTAGTATTCTCAAGCAGGAAGGAGATTGTAGCAAGCCGTATGAGGCAAACCAAGACTAAGTCAAAAGTAGATGAAATTGATGCCGGTGTCGCCAAGTCCATACATTTTGGTGAAGGTGACGTTGTGTGTTTGGCAAGCGGCAACAACCGTGAAAACTTCAACGCACGTATCAGGAGTGGCGTACCATCGACTGAGGGATTTATTGACGAAAAGGACGGTGACATTAGGGTAAATCATAGTGGCCATTATGTTTTCTAGTGTTTTTATGAATTTTGCAAATGACGCAAAGTGATGACTCTGTTTGACATTGTCACAATGCGACCTCCGATGTATGAGTATAATCAGAGCACAAGAATTCTAAACAAGATACGTAATCCATGAAATCGATAGAAGTCGTCCAGATTCCATCGAAAACCATAGGGGGCTTCTCGAATATTTGATGAGCGAGAGTTACTCGTGGCCGCGTTTTGGTAATGTTTAAATGGGACTCTTGAGACTTTATTAAGCGTGTAAACCAAGCGAGACGAAGCGCGTGACGTCATTCAAGGGGTTGACCTCATGCATTCTAGTGACGCTGTTCCTGTATTGCAAAATTACGAGCAGCCTTAAGATCAGGCGAGCATTAATGGCTGTAGGCCGTCGCTCAGCCTTAAGTATCTCGGAATTTCGAACTATCTCGGGGTGGTTGCAAGCTACGGTCACCCAAACTTTTTGTCGCGGCATGCAAATTGGTGCACTTACCCAATCTTTGGAAAATCATCAATAAATATTGGAATGGAATTTTGTGACGAAACAAATTGCATTGTTTTTAGAATTCTAAAGTTAAGATGTCTACCACGATAAAGTTTGCAAATTTTCAATCTTTCTATCCAAATTAAGCATTTCTACTTAGATTTGGTAGCGTGTCGCTTATCAAAAGTGCACCTATTTTATGGGAAATGCTAGAAGGGGGTCAAAATTGAACTTCAAAAATTTATAGCAACATACCACAAGTGTGTACAAAGCTACCATATTTTATTTTTTTGGGTACTACGCTTACTTATTTTTTAATTAATTGTTTGGTGATGTTTTTGTTTTTTAAGATTTTCGTGCAGTTAAAACTTTTTTTTGGATTTTTTTTTTTGGAAATGAAATAATGGTTCAATTTCAGAGGTGGGATATGAAATGCATTTTTCATAAAACCTAGCTAAGGATGTTATGTAAAAAAGGCTCTAATTACCCCTGCTCGGTAAAAAACAGAAAAGGCTATTGAGTAATGCCCAAAGACTTGAAATTAACTTAACAATTGCTAAAGTGAAAGTATTAGCATAAACCCTATTTGGGATGGTGAAATTTTTGATCTAATTGAAAGTTGAGAGGTGCGCATTACTACGCTAGTGCACGAGCTGCATGGCCTTTAGCTGCACAAGCTGCACTCCCCACTTGGTAGACCGTAGCTTGCAATCACCCCTCGAACTATCTCACTAATCTCGAACTATCTCAGTAATTTCGTGAGCACTGGCAAGTGGCCGAGTCACGCGGCATTCGACCTTCGAGCTCATCCTCGAAAATCACGGAGATGGTGAGACCCCAGTCCTGATTGGACGTCAGGTGATTCCGTTGATTAGCTTCGGCCAGGTTGAAGTACCGGACCAGGCTCCGAGTACTCCAGTTCTCCCCGCGATTGCAATCTGTAAACCCCTGCTAGAATCGATGTTCGCCGATCATCTTCTCTTCGTTTGTTTGTTTGGTTTTCCGTGACATTTTGATGACGAGCGTGTCCAGTGAGTTTGAACCAGCGTGTCCAGTGTGTGACGAGCGTGTACAGTGTGAGAATCAGCTGAGTGAGTCAAGAGTGAGAATCCAGAGAACCGAGCTTTGAGAATCCAGAGAACCGAGCTTTGAGAATTCAGCGTCGCGACCGAGAATCCAGCGTGAGAATCAGCTGACTGAGTCAAGCGTGAGAATCAGCTAAGTGCGTCAAGCGTAGATCGTGGAGCGTACTAGCGTAGAGCATCGAGCTTCAAAATCCAGCCTCGAGAATCCAGCCTAGAGCGTAGATAATCCATCGTAGGGAATTCAGCATAGAGAAACCCGAGCAATGTAACTCCATGTAACGCCAGAAACTCCATGTGCGCTCCCAACACGTGGTGCCTCCGCATTCTGAACGGCACGCATGTGTGCTCTGTTTGTGTGCTCGACCCTGACACTCCCCATGCCAGCGCTCCCTACAGCAGCGCAAAATGCGCTATGGCGTACCCTTCTACGATCAACCCGAGCATATCCAGCTCATCTCATGCTCTAGTGCTCTCATGCTGTCTCAAGTCGGAGTTCATTGTCTTCGCACGAATTGACCCTCACATTCTCGTTGTGCAGTGCCAAAAGATGGTGAGTGGAGATGGTGTTCCAGTGTCGACCAATGCAGGAGGACCACCGGGAGGCATAGCGCGAGGTCCATGTTTGAGTGGTGCAAAAATAACGCGTCGTAGTCTTCGCCATGCTCCCCCAAATCCATCGGTATGGTCTCTAACATGGCAAACCAAATTTTGCAACAACATTCACTTGACTGCGTAATTCTTATATCTAAGATGAAAAGATACAAAGTAGCGCTTCAATCTTTGGTCTTGTTTAAAAAAAAAAGTGCCAAGGCCAGATAATCTGGCCTTGGTTTTGGAGTAAAAAAAAAAATTGATGACGCGGCGCGCCACCCCCAGGGGGGGCGTCGCCACGCCGTGGCGAAGAATTTTAAGTTTTTTTTAAAAAAAAAAGTGCCAAGGCCAGAAAATCTGGCCTTGGTTTTGGAGTAAAAAAAAAAATTGATGACGCGGCGCGCCACCCCCAGGGGGGGCGTCGCCATGCCGTGGCGAAGAATTTTAAGTTTTTTTTTTAAAAAAAGTACCAAGGCCAGAAAATCTGGCCTTGGTTTTGGAGTAAAAAAAAAAATTGATGACGCGGCGAAGAATTTTAAGCTTTTTTTTTACAAAACAGTGCCAAGGCCAGAAAATCTGGCCTTGGTTTTGGAGTAAAAATAATAATTGATGACGCGGCGCGCCACGGCGTGGCGAAGAATTTTAATTTTTAAAAAAAAAAAAAGTGCCAAGGCCAGAAAATCTGGCCTTGGTTTTGGAGTAAAAATAATAATTGATGACGCGGCGAAGAATTTTAAGCTTTTATTTTACAAAACAGTGCCAAGGCCAGAAAATCTGGCCTTGGTTTTGGAGTAAAAATAATAATTGATGACGCGGCGAAGAATTTTAAGCTTTTTTTTTACAAAACAGTGCCAAGGCCAGAAAATCTGGCCTTGGTTTTGGGGTAAAAAAAATAATTGATGACGCGGCGAAGAATTTTAAGCTTTTTTTTTTACAAAACAGTGCCAAGGCCAGAAAATCTGGCCTTGGTTTTGGAGTAAAAAAAATAATTGATGACGCGGCGCGCCACGGCGTGGCGAAGAATTTTAATTTAAAAAAATAAATAAAGTGCCAAGGCCAGAAAATCTGGCCTTGGTTTTGGAGTAAAAATAATAATTGATGACGCGGCGCGCCACGGCGTGGCGAAGAATTTTAATTTTTAAAAAAAAAAAAAGTGCCAAGGCCAGAAAATCTGGCCTTGGTTTTGGAGTAAAAATAATAATTGATGACGCGGCGCGCCACGGCGTGGCCAAGAATTTTAATTTTTTTTAAAAAAAAAAGTGCCAAGGCCAGAAAATATGGCCTTGGTTTTGGAGTAAAAATAATAATTGATGACGCGGCGCGCCAACCCCAGGGGGGGCGTCGCCACGGCGTGGCGAAGAATTTTAAGTTTTTTTTAAAAAAAAAAAAGTGCCAAGGCCAGATAATCTAGCCTTGGTTTTGGAGAAAAAATAATAATTGATGACGCGGCGCGCCACCCCCTGGGGGTGGCGCGCCGCGTCGCCACGGCATGGCGTCACGCCACGCCGTGACGAAGAATTTTAATTTAAAAAATAAAATAAAGTGCCAAGGCCAGATAATCTGGCCTTGGTTTGTTTCAAAAAATTAAATTTGAAGACACGGCGTGCCATCTTCAAGGGGGGCGTTGCCGGCGTCACAACATACTGTGGCGAGAGATTTTTAGTTTCTTTCAAATGAAATGACTCTGTTCAAATAATTGGCAACGATGTCTTCTTATTTGTCTGATGAAATGTCTACCAAATTTCTTGGAGTCATGAACATTCCCGTGACTGTTTTCTAATCGTTTGTATGTTTGTCGTTATGAAGGATGGACTGAATGTCATTGTGGAGACACAAAATGTTGATCAGGAGCATGATTCACCTCAGACTCCTCCACTATCTCCCGTTCCTGAGGTATATATGTTTCTGTTTGCATTCATTTAATTTCCAAATTTGTTTCTCAGGTCATCTTATTTTCAATCAAATGTATTTATGAATTGGCTTGTGATCATTGTCATAGGATTCCGTTACGGACAATGCAGCAATGACGGTGGAGGTTATTGATCTTAGTGCAGTTGATAGTGTTGATTTTCTCTTTTGTATTTGCGAAGATTTTGTTGGGGAGGTCGATAGTTTAGACGTACATCGCTCGGGTAGCGTTCCAGTATCTCGCTCTTTGTCTATTCCTCATTCGTCTCCATTCTGTGATAGCTCTTCTCCTCTAGTGTCAGTTCCCACTTCCCCAATGCAATTTGTTCCCACCTCGCCCCCTGACTTTGTTCCCACCTCTCCCCCCGAGTTTGTTCCCACCTCTCCCCCCGAGTTTGTTCCCACCTCTCCCCCCGAGTTTGTACCCACCTCTCCCCCTGAGTTTTCTCCCACCTCCCCCCCCCGTCTTTGATCCCACCTCTACCCCCGAGTTTGTTCCTTCTTCCCCCCCAGATTTTGTTCCCACTTCTCCCCCCGAGTATGTCCCCGGTATTCATTCTGATCATTTTCAGTTTATCCCAGCGTCTCCAGTTCCTTCCTTACCTAGACTACCTCCCTTATACAATCCTCATGACTTTGTTCTCCCATATTCACCGGTTCCGCTTTTGGGCTTAGCTATTGGTGACACCCATGGACGACGGACTCTACCACGTGGTCGGCGTGTTTGCAGACGCTTGGCCTAGATATGTATATTGATACATTTGCCTTGGTCATTTGTATTTGATTTTTGTTTACCTTATCTATACTATGTTATCATTTGTTTCAGAATACACCTATTGCGGTTGTCGATCCTACTTGTGATGATGCAGACCCTCAGCCAGCACTTGGAGAATCGGATGGCGAAAGTAGCGACGCCGACGATGCAGTTACTACCAATTTGACCACAATTCAGCTTCGCGCCATCAACACGCTCAACTCTGTGACTACGATTGAACAACTACGACTTCTACCAATCGAGGACTCTAGAATTTCGATTCCTCTTTGTCGGATGGTCTGCATGCCCATCGTGAGACCGACGTTGTCTTGTGATTTGACTCTGCTTGAAGCTGACTTTGTCCATGGTTATCGCGAAGGAGCTGCAGTTTTCTACGTGTCTACGACAGATGAGCAAGGTGTTGTCCAATCCTTCTCTGACGTAGAAAAGCAATCGTGGAGTGCACACTGGAGAGCTACAAATCTACGCTTCGAGGAGTTCTTGCAGAATAAGCCGTCCCTTCATCATCTGAGCAACGTGATGTTTTTTGTCTGTGATGGCAACCACCGTCTTCAAGCCTGGATGAAAGTCATCTCCCGCGACCACCCGTTAGAGGTGAAATGGCATTATTCGGTTGACACCATTGTCTTGGATACACAAGGCCGTATTGGAGAGGTTATGCAAGTCATGCACGACATCAACAAGTACGTATCTTCAAAATCCGTTTTTGTTCATTGCTCTTCTCACATCTCACCCTTCTCGACAATGTCTAATTTGTTTATTTCATTTGTGGCAGATCTACAGAGAACTCCCATGTCAAGACAAACTTGGTGCACGACTTGTATCAAATTCGAAAGTTTGGAATGATGACAATCGAGCAGTTGAAGGGGATCATCAGTCCTGCCGACTATGAACGTGCAAAGGCCTATCATCCTCAATCGTGGTTTACTCTACCAGCTGATACTTTAACAACACTCATATTTCGGGTGAGTCTATCTATTCGCTCCTCTCCTTTCTATCCGCTCCTCTCCTTTCGATTGTTCTTCTCATATCCATTTTTAATCATTCTCCTATTTACTGACTAACATTTGCTGTGCAGGATGACATTGCAAAGGCTGGCGATGTTGAACTTCGAAGATATTGTGAGCTCACTCCAGACGAAGACATCACAAATGATGGCATGAGGGACGCTATGTTAAAGGACGTCAAAGACAAGACGGAGAAGTTGAAGGTGAAGCTGCGCAAAATGACTCCAATTTGTAGTCCGATTTATGGGGACCGAGTCTTGCAGGAGGTACATACTTGTCATTTCTTTCACTGTCGGGTTTTGTTGATCAATGTTCAAACATAACCAATCCATATTCTGCAGATTGAAAGACACTACGCTCGCAATTCACTCGAACCAGACATGCAACTCGACAAGCTGCAATCCCTTGCAACTGCTAACGTGAACCCGGATAGAAAGATTCAGTGGTTGGTGTGGTGGAACAGTTCAGAACAAACCCGGGCTGCGCGGAAGTTCCCCACCAGAACGAGCAAGGAGATCTTGAGTAGTTGGCTAGACAAGGCTTGTTGGTATGGCGCGGTGAGTATGTTTTGACATCCTCTAGCTATTCGTTTTTATAAATCATTTTCTTAATTACTAATTTTTCTCACATTCATTAGCACAGTTCATGGACGCAGCCATCGAGACCTTCAAGACCATCGCAGACAAGGATGGCCTTGTAATTGATTACACGAAAGCTGATAAAATCGAGGTTTACCTTGAAAACTGAAGAATGAAGCTCTGGGACGTTGGCTTCCCAGAGGTCTTCAAGAGATCCGGCTTTAAAAAGGATGACGAGTTCACTAAACACGCTGATTCGACCTCCTTGGTCAATCGTGTCATGTATCGGTTTGTTACTAAACCTCGATTAATTTTGTACTTTGATTTATTGGTCACTACATCTTAGATTACATTTATTTGATTACCTTATTTTGTGCAGGTACTTTATGTTGGAGCTAGTTCCGAAAAAAGCTATCACCAAGGATAATTTACCCCCTTTCTTGGCCACATGGAGTGATCTCTTCAGTTCCACTTGTATGTTTAGCTCCCATCAGATGAAGGTTTGGACATCGCCTCATCTTCGTGGCGCTGGCTGGTACTTGGAGTGCGGTCTTAAAGCCGTACCGGACGTGGAACGGGCACTTTACGACTCAGCGGAGAATGCAAAGGACATCGTCCTCCTTGACGGTGCCGACGGGTCCATGGACGAGGTTGCGAGAGCGAAAGCGATAGCGAAGATACATGCCCAAGATCTCAAGAAGAAGGAGAACATGGCGGCCCTTGTTGAGAAAGAGCTTGCTAAAACTGAAGCTCGACAGGTTAAAGAAGCCGAGAGGAAACTCGTGAAGAATGAGAAGACCAGATTGAAAAGGGCCAAAGAAAATAAGGTTGGTAACACGAACGATTCTACAGTGGTTGACGAGGCTCAGAGCAACCGTGCATCAAAGGATGCTGACAAGAATCAGAAAGTCCCTCTCATCTCTTCCACGCAAGAACGACTCACGCAAGGGCCCGTTGTTGATGAGGTTGCGTCTGCCTCTCACTTAGCAAACGACGAATTATTTCTGAATTCGTCGTTTGCATCTCTCTTGCCGGAGGACAAACCCGCACTTCCCGCCTTCAAAGTCATCATGGAATTTTTAGAGAAGGTATTGCTCCACTTTCAACATTGCTTTCTTATCTTATCAACTGTAAGTTCCATGATTAAATCATCCCCTAGTCCTCTAACGCAGTTACATTCTTATCTAAATATGTGATACAGCATCGTGGAGATCGGGATCGAATGTTCAAAGGTCGCCGCAATGCGAAAGCCACCGTCGACCTCATGTTGGTGGACTACCCCGAGGATCTGCGCGTCCCGAATGTATCGGAGCCTTCCAACGAGATCTCACGTTGGAACAAATTCGAATCTGCTAATTTCGATGCCATTTTTGACTTCGCAGATAACCACATTCATGACGGTGGGGCCATGGTCGTCATCCACCCTTACGACGTGGTGGCAAAATCATCCGTACTTGGATACGCTGATACTTATGGGTTTATGGAGCACAAAAACTGGGTCTGCATGAATCGTTTGCATCTGTGTTATCCGAGTAAGCCGGAGTTGACGGTACGTTTGTTTAAGTTTTTTACCTAAACTCGTTCACTTGTCATTACTCTCACTCTTATTGCATTGCCTTCTTTGTTTCTGGTTTTCATTTTCTTGTGATACTACAGACGCAGAGATTCGGTGCCTACCTTTTGATGAGGGGGGAGGGTTCCACCTTCCAATTCAATCCAGTCTCCTCCATGAACGAGTTCGGAGTGGACATTGGTTCGGACGAGTGGCTGCAGAACTACACCACCAAAATTGACCAAGCGATGAACGGCTCCAAGCCCTGGCGCGGACCTCGAGAGAAGAGCAAAGGCTTTTGGCAAGTTCTCATCGAGGCCTGCTCTAAGCCGGGAGACATTGTTATTGATTGCCACGCCATGACTGGTGAATTTCTACCACCCTAAAGCTTTATTTTTATTTCAATTTATCATCGTGATTCTATATATCTATTACTAGTATTCTCTTTCATAAACTTTGTATGTGTATTCCAGGCTCTTCCATTCATGCTTGCAGGAACGTCAATCGGCACATTGTAGCTTTAGAGGAGGACAAAGCTATATATGATGCACTCATTGCTCCTCTAGCGCGTGCGAAGGCTACCCCTCCTTCGCCACGGCCTTCCGGATCGAAGTGTCCTCAGGATCCAGACAGCATGAACATCGTACCAACGCAGATTAAGAGAAGACGTCAGAGTAAGTAAGTTTGTTTTAATTCAATTTCACTCGCTTCATGACAATACCGATTTCATGCAGCTCAATGTACTAATGTTTGGCATATGTTTTATAGATCCTCCTTCGGAATGAGCCCTCGTCGACACAACCCTTTTTTTGCTGCCCGCAGTTTCTTTCCAAGTCCACCTAAACCGTTTGAGCTACCGGTGTACGTGGAGCCATTTGCTAGGGCATTTGTAGAGCATAGTCTGGATGACGTAGACATGGCTGAGGGAGTAGCTGATACCGACATTTCACGTTTCATGGACGTAGAGGCCGCGGAGTCTTCTCGCACTCATAGTTCTAGCTCTTCTTCTAGAACATCATCTCCTACACATGAGGACTCCTTTGATGATTCCTCATAGTGTTCTGTACCTGATTATTGTTACAGTGAGACTAAAAGGGCCACTACATTTATGCTTTCATACCAGCATTCTTTCTTGATTTCATTGACTTCTGTGGTCCTTGATGCCTTCACCAAGATGATATATACTTTCTACACCATTCACCCTAAGTCACGATCGAGCTCACCCTAAACTCTTAACGGTGATCTAAAATTCACACTAATTTTGCATGGATACAACATTTAGAACCCCAAATCACTAAATCATCATCCCTAACGGTCCCACGGTCATACACCCTCGCCCCACGGCCATAGGTACTTTTGTAAACTGCCCCCTAAAATTCTCAAAAAATCCTACGCTCTCCGCTTACCGCTCTCCACTCTTGGGCTCACATACTAGCACCCCCGCATCTTACCCAACTAGGTCAACACACTTTGAATCCTCTTAACTTGAATTTTTAGCACTATGGAATTTGCTGGTTTAATGTTGATGTTGGAAAATAGAGTTGAACATCTAGCCAAAAAAATGCAAAAAAATCAACTTGATATTCCTTCTTTAAATTAAAGATTACTCAGTAGAAGTAGATAGAAGATAAAAGGAGAAACCAAATCATTAATAGTTCCAACGTGGAATCAAAATATGTCAATCTCAATGATAAGAATGCTATAGCAAGCAATCTAATCCCTATGAACTTTGGTTTCTGGAAAAAAATGCGAAAATATAATTCAAAACCAAATATGTTATTTTACAGGAAGAAACGATTGATGGCAAAACAAAACTCTATATAATTTCCACATCGCTTATCCAAATGGAATAAATAAAATCTTTCCATACGTGTATAATATATAGAAAAGAATAGCAACTTTCCTGCCTATGATAAACGCACTAGCAACACTAAGTCATGTATATCACACTACTGCTCAAATATACCCAATGGGAATCAAACTCGGACCACATAGTATGATACATAGCCCTTCACCAACCAACCGCAGAACTCATGACTTGGCGATCTTACAACAAACCAAAAACCAACTTATACTCAAACAATTACCCAACCAACAGCTTATGTTGGTTGCTGATCAATAAAGTATCTATTCTCGGCAGAGGAGAGTAGTTTTGTTCCAATGGCCCTTTGTCTGGTGGGCACTGGGTCATTAACATTACGAACAAACACTTTATTCATGCCGGCCTTGAAAAAGACTGGAGTTTCTATCTATCTTCTATCTATCTGGAAAAGAATTGATTTTTATTATTTATTTAGGGTTCTCATGTTTGTCGGATGTGGACACAAATGTTCTAAGGGCGTCTATTCCCGAGAGGGGTGAGTAGTTTTGCACCAATGGCCCTATGTCTGGTAGGCACTGGCTCATTGGCAAAACAAACAGACACTTTATTCACGCCGGCCCAGCATGTTGGACCGGAGTTTTTATCTATCTATCTTCTAAGGGCGGCTTATCTTGAAAAAAATCCATATTTCCACAAACCATAACGCTCGATTCAGTCTCTGCCACGTGGCATAATCCGAGCAATAGATAAACAGCGAACAGTCAAGGAGAAGCGAAGAAAGAAAAAGAATAAATCAAAGGTAAAAGAAAACCGATTACCGCTGTGAGAATACAAGTATTATACGTACAATACATCCGCGTGTTACGCCCTGAACATAGATACGGTATCAAAATGGATCTGGAATTTGAACCTCAGGCTCATAATAGAAACCATGAATTCAAATCCTCTGACATTCGACAAGATGCGCTGGCACCCGGGTATCACGGGTCACACCGGGTCCGGGCCCGGGCTTCGGCGTCATGGTATCAATCATCGGCGGTCCCGAAGGGCTTGTGGCCATGGATGAGGACGACGACAACGAGGACCCCGAGTTGCAATAAGAGCGTCGCAGCGGTATTGCGGCACATCTTCCGAAATTTTCTCTCGTGCTTTGCCACTTTGCCTTCGCTCGAGTTTCGTCAGTGCGGTGTGTTCAACTGTTCACGCTGCTGGATTTTTTTTTCCTGGCAAGCGACCAGGGGAAATTTCGTGAGGAATGGTTCTGTTTTCCGTGGTCTTGAAAGGGGAGGGGATTCTTTCTTGGTTTTGACGCCGGAAGAGGAGACGTAGAGGCGCGGCTGATGACTGGATGTTTTGAGCTGGAATCGCGTTGCGACTTTTGGTGTTCGACGGATGGTGCGTGATTTTTACGCTGTGTAGACCTTCGGGTTGCCCCTTGAGCAAGAACAGAGAAGGTTTTTCTCCCAAGGGGAGCACCGTCGAAGCTGCGGTGTGCTTGTCGGTAAGTGTGTGTTTTTCTATCCTTGCTTAACTCCTGATTTTCGTCCTCTGTTTTAGGTATAAATTCTTTTGCAATTCTGATTGTGTGTTGAGGATCAAGGATTGACTCGGTCTTTAGTGTCTTGGAAGTTGTAAATTGTAATGTGTGGAATGCACGTTTCACCGTGCATTTTCCTAACATTGAGAGTGTTGCTCCTGATCATGAAGTCTGATGATAGAACTTCAGCGCGAGTTGTTCCTTTTTAAGTGTTTCTTGCTTAACTCCTGATTATCGTCCTCTGTTTTATGGATATATTCTTTTTTTAGTTAGTATTCTTTTGTAATTCTGATTGTGCGTTGAGGATCAAGGATTGACTCGGTCTTTAGTGTCTTGGAAGTTGTAATTTGTAATGTGTGGAATGCATGCATTTTTCCCGCATTGAGAGTGTTGCTCCTGATCATGCAGTTTGGTGATAGAACTTCAGCGCGAGTTGTTCCTTTTTAGTGTTTTTAACGTACTTGTGGTAATAGATTCATTTATGTCAAGGAATTTTGATTTGCGTTTAGGATCAGGGATTGACTCGGTGTTTAGTATTTTTTAATTTTGTGGAAGGAGTGCATTTTGTCAGCATCGAGAGTGTGGAAGTGTACAGCGAGTTCTCTTCGTTGTTCTGTAGCGTTTTACGTTTTTTTATTTTTATAGGTTCAGTTATTTCAGTATTTTGATTGTGCGTTTAGGATCAAGGATTGACTCGGTCTTCAGTGTCTTGGGAGTTGTAGTTTGAAATTTGTGGAATACACGTTTTGGCGTGCATTTTTCTAACATTGAGAGTGTGAAGTGTACACGTTTGTAAGACTCTAGGGGCTTAATGTTTTGAAGCGATACCGTCATTAGGAATGCAAGCAATTTAGGTTGATCGGAGTTGAATATCAAAGGTTCTTAGTTGTTTCATTTATGCCCTCCGTTGTGAGTGTTCTTTTATAATTCTGATTGTGCGTTTAGGATCAAAGATTGACTCGGTCATTAGTATCTTGGAAGTTGTATTTTTTAGTTTGTGGAATGGACGTTTGGCGTGCATATTTCTAGCACTGAGAGTGTGTAACTGTACAAGTTGTAAGATTCTAGAGTCTTAATGTTGTGACGAGATACTTTCATTAGGAATGCAGACAATCCAGGTTGAGAGTGTGACATCGGAGTTAAATATAAAAAATTCTTCGTTGTCTCTTTGTGTAAGGATAATGTTTCGAATTATTGAACAGCCTGGATATAAGTCTGAATTGTTGAGTCGTGAATATCGTGCTAACCGAGACTTCCTTTGTGCAGGAAGATATACGTGTGCAATTAGAATATTCGGGCACACCAGAGCGTCGACCTCATTTTCGACTTCATTTTCGGAAAATAGGATCCAATGACGATCGACGAGCTTGAGGATTCCACAGCAGACTCTTGCGTGCTCTATCCTTCAAAGCGCAAGGCCAAAGCATTTTGGCTTCAAGATAAGGAGGAAATAAACGACAAGATCATACTAAACGTTGGTGGCACCTGTTTCGAAACCTCTCGCCAAACTTTGTGTACCGATAGCAATTCAATGCTATGTACCAAGATAACTCGGCACCACTCCACAAACAGCACAGTTTGGTTTGACAGAGATGCTGGAAGGTTTAGACATGTTCTTAACTACCTCCGATGTGGAACAGTGTGGCTCAATGATATTCCGTCACTCCGAGGTCTGTATGAAGAGGCAGACTTCTTTGGCCTGGAAGGCTTGAAAAGCCTGTGTGAGGAACTCATTCAGGACTTAGAAGCAAAAGAAGAGGAAAATTCCAAAAGAAGGTATTCCCAGATTCGTGATACCATTCGAGATGTGCTAGAAAATTATGAGTTTCCTGCAGTCAATAATTGTAAAGATCAGATGCTTGGGGCACCAACCGGTAGATTTCTACGGCGTATTGAGCCTGTCTTTCAGACAGATCTCGATTTTTAGGCCTTCACAAGTGGTTGCAATTTTTTTAGAAGGGAGGTTCCACTAACCCCGTGGGCTGTCTGCAAACAACCACTTAGAAAACTAAGCTAGAGAGTCTCAATTGTACACTACAGTCTTATGGTAGTTCCCTACAAAGTATATCCAGATTACGCTGTACATTATAAAATTCGTTACAAACCGTGGTGGCACGTTTTGCACCCTCGTAAATCAAGTTTCTTCTGTGCTTGCCTGGCCTGGTTTGTCACTAACTGAAATTCGATTGTTTGAAAATGCGAAGGAGTTGAAGAGATCTGATTACATGTATTTGGGCCGCTAGGTTGAGTTCGCCCGGTTGTAGGCTACCCTTTGATTGGGTGAACAGGCAACTTGAGTTAATAGGGTACGTGCACGTTTCTACTTAAGTTGGTACGGAACATTTTGGTTTAAGATCGCTTACAGATAATTTATTATGTAAATTATTCTAATTGCATTGAGATTCGTAGCCACCCAAATGACAAAGGAAAAGGTCAACTGTAGACACTTGGTGCATAGACAGAGTTCTATTCAATCAGACCAAATTCTTTATTCATTCTCCTCTGCTTCGAAACCCGTGTTGTTGCAAATTAAGTTAGGACACGTGCTTGCAGGAATGCAGGGTGATTCCTGTTTGTAGGTTGTTGGTAGGAGCCATCTGTCGTTGTGGATTTGGTTGTCTGGATCCTGCGGGGCTCCTGCAGAGCATCTGACACGCACATAACATTATTAACCCAATAAGGATGGGCATATAACCATGGAATCAAGCTCATTTACATTTACACTCAATTTTGTACTTTAGAATTAAACAAGAATCCAATTTACAGTTTTAGGAAATGAAGGCACGTGTCACCTACAAGTCAATGAATTTTGGTGAAAATTTGAAATTTTTAATGATTTTTTGAACTAATTGTTTACCCCTAAATGTCCAATCGTCCAGAATGTGGATGATGGATAGAATCTAACTCAGATTTCTCATTCGTCATTGACTTTTTGCAGTGTGGATTTTTTACTATATATTTTTACTATATATTTTTTGGAAAGTTAGCTTCATGCATCTGTGATCCGATGTGATCTGATTAGAAAGGGGATGATTTGTGAATTTTTTATGTCTCATTTCATGTTGCAGTGATTCACCAAAAATTTCTAAGATCTTAGTACAAAATAGTTCAAAATAGCTCTTGAAAAAATCAACTCATAAACTTAAGCAACCAAGAAATCTCCAAAAATCACCACACTTACAGTATTACATTTGAACTCATCACAACAAATTTCATCCACAGATTGTCAATATCTTATTCATAATTGAATTACAATAGAATTTTGAATTTTGACTTTCAAATTTTATACAAAATATTGGTGATCATAGATCTAGCAGTATGGATAGAATCTAAAATTCATAATGTACAACTTTTACTCATACCTCAATTTCAAAATATCCCTCTTAGTTGCATTTTATAATGCATCTTTGCAATTTTTCAAATTTGGAGAGGGCTGTGGGCATTTGGGGGTTAATTCCTAAACATCCCATGTGGATAGTAGATACGTTGCCATATAATTGGCATTTGCTACCAACAAGAAGCTCTACATTGGGAACTCAATAGCTCACTAGAACCGCATTGATCTGAATTCCAACATCTTTGTTGAACTTAACCCCTAAAGGTTGGGCCTATGACCATGGAATCATGTTTTATCTGCCACACTCAATTTTGCTACTAAAAATAATACAAGAATTCAAATTTATATTTTTAGTAGATGAAGTCACATGTCTACTACAAATCATGAATTTTTCATAAATTTTGGTGAAAATTTGAAATTACTATGGTTTTATGAAGTGATTGTAAAGAAAATCTATATCAATTACAAAATGTACTAGAAAATTCCGATTTTTTTACCTAAGGTGTAAATTACAGTGAAGAAAAGTTTAGTTGATGAAAATCATCCGTGTATCTAAATTTAGAAATTTTGCTACACCTTGGTGATACCTACCGAACTTGTAACTACAATAAAACACTCAATTTTAAAAAAATCCAAAAATTCAAAGTGGAGTAGAAATTAGACTTGGCAAGCTTCATTTTGTTAGTTAAGCTCAAATGCAATGGAACTCATTTTCATGGCCTAAATTTAGTTTAAGTAGAACAAGCAAAAAAATTCGAAATACACTACACGGTGAACCATTTTTACGACTCTTTTTGTAGTTGGGACCCCATGTAAAATCTAAAAATAGCTTGAATGATTTGAATTTAACTTGAAGGGGTGGCATCACCAAGCAAAGCCTTTCACATAAAAAATTGGATGGAAATCATCCACGCAGCAGTTGGAATTGAACAGTCCACTTCATTCATAAGCCATTTTTTGGTCTCAGCGGCGTTTAGGGGTTAACCCTTACCGTCCATATTCACCACTGATTCAAAGATGTGTTATAAAATGTTCGATGAATCACAAAAATGGAGTTGATATATTAATTTGTTTTGTAAATCTCAATGTGTAGATCACATCTATACAGTTGGATTTATCATGTTTTTTTTATTAATAGTTTTTAGTTAATTTTGCAAGGTTTTCTTCTGAAATGCATCAAAAAATCTCAAATTAACAATGTTTTATTAATTTTTTTTGTAATGAATTTGGAATAATATGCACTATGAGATGGTATAATCTCCATTATTTGATTCTACTTATTTTGGAAAATCATTGTTAAGGTCTCACTTTTTGAACTAAGAATGAAACTTGACATAAACCAATTTTGACATTTAAAAAAAAATTCACAATATCTTACTTTGAAGATCCATACCGTACAAATGGTAGTGAACTAGCACAAGAATGAAGGAAAATTTGGATGGATGAAAAACTATACAAGATGTAGTCAAGAGAAGGTTTACAATTTGTTCATCGTCCATTATATGAACGCAAGCGCGTCAAAGGTTTAAACCAATTAAAGATGTGGATCCATTCCAAATACAAGAAAAATACACTGTATTCTACTTACCGCGTTTTCAGACGTTTACAGGTTAAGGGTTAAGACTCTACAACCCTGACCGAATTTACTGTACGCCATATCCACTAAAGAAACCGGACTTAATTCTCTCTCAAAACTCTACATGAAGGGAGAGAATCTTGCAGTTGAAGTCTCAACCCCTGTTCCACTCTTTGAATAGCACCCAATTTAAGCTGCGATAGTACACGCATCTGATGCTTCAACTGAAAAGAATGGTAACAAAAATCTTCCAAGTTTCCAAAGTGAGTTGTGTACGGATGAAATTCAAATTTGACGAAATGCCTAATTCCCAACAATCATTGAAAAAATGTTCAAGAGTACCACATGCTATACAAGACCCCTAAATCATTCCCTCCTGTGAGCTTCAAAGCAGAGCCGTACATCTGTTTCAGTGTCTCAACGTCATGGGCCTTGGATGGACTACTCCCATTCATTTCACCACTCTTTCGAGCTCTGCTTTGGGCACTTGGTTTTGAAGCCGACAATGCTGCCCCGAGCATGGTCTTGAGAAGCCTCTGTAGCTGCAACGTGAAAGCAGCTGAGATGTCTGGGGTCACGTGGCAAGTGCTTTCATTGAATTTCACAGCTCGACAACCTTCCAGAAGATGTACAAGCGCTT
Organism: Pohlia nutans; assembly: GCA_022496805.1. Classification (NCBI taxonomy): domain Eukaryota; kingdom Viridiplantae; phylum Streptophyta; class Bryopsida; order Bryales; family Mniaceae; genus Pohlia; species Pohlia nutans. The sequence continues at coordinate 8,465,849 of CM040092.1, read as the reverse complement.
GCTCCAACCCCTGGAGAGACACGTCAGCACAGCAGTTTTTAGTACCATCAAGCACATTGTAGAGTTTTACAGGAAGTGTCCCTCCTGCACTTGAAATGACAGTAAACTTGCATATACGGTTTGAACATTTACAATGCAAATATGTTCCTTGTAAGTAATGAGATCCTTCTACGTTCTATGACAGTTAATTGCTTCCATGAGATACACTTAAACCTCTTTATTATGACCTCTATAATGACATTCTAGAATATCCTGCACAAAATTGGGAGGTTAAAGAGGCTTGAGTGTACATCATAGATGCAACTAACTCGTGGCTAAAGGGTAGTTTAGGCTCATGATTGGGACCTTGAACAATGCAGAACTTATGAATAAGTATAAAAATAATACATATTTTAGGACATTCTGGAATAACCTGCACATTTTGTCTAAAATTGGGAGATAAAAGAGGCTTGAGTGTACATCATAGATGCAACTAACTCGTGGTTAAAGGGTAGTTTAGGCTCGTGATTGGGACCCTGAACAATGCAGAACTTATACAATGTCTATTTAAGTGCATTGTAATCCTCTCGACAATGGGGACAAGTTCACTCAAAACAGCTGCAAGCCACAGGAATGGGTTTCCCTAATTTAACGTCCTACTTATCAAAATGGAGGGCCTGCAAAAAAGTCCAGGTTCAGTGTGCTTACCACATTCGCATGGGATACGGGTGCCACAGCCAAGCACAGGGCGGACCGTTCCATCAATATCTGCAGAAACATATCAGGATGAGTGTTGGCATGGTAGTACTCCAATGCTTTCTGCCAGTAGCGATCGGCCATAGACGCCAGTCGCTTGGCTCCCTGCAACCGCGTGTCTCGTTTCTGAACGTTGGACTCTTCGGCTTGCAGCACAGCCATTGCAAACAAGCAGCTGTCTCTTTGTTGACAGCCCAGTTGGAACTGCGCGTACGCAGCTTCCTGTGCACGCAGCGTACCCAACGATTCATACAACACCAACGCCTTCGAGATCGCCTCTTTGGCTGAGATCCCTGCTTTTCTCTCATAGTCCAGCTCATTACCTGCCCTCGGTTCTCGATTCGTATTCAAGAACTTGTCCTCTCTTGCAAGCAACATCCCGAGTTTCAGATAAGTGTGTGCCAATTGTGTGTACACCTCATTACACAACCCCCGCATGGTGCGCTCCACTCCATCTCCCCATGCCAGAAGCTCCTTCCTGCCTTCGCCGTAAAACTCCAAAGCCTCTTGATACAGAAACCGTGCCTCGCCCACTGTTTTCAGGAACGCGTAGTAGAAGTGAGGGAGCTGGCATCCTTCCCAACTCGACAGCTGAGATGCAAAAACCTCGGCCGCTGCTCTTCGGCCGTGAGCCAGGTTACAATAAACTAAGACGATGTTGGGCAGGTCTTTCACTGCACGGAATGCAACGATGGCTGTTTCAAACGCCGCCTCAGCGGATTTCACGTTGCCTTGCGCAAGCCGCCTCCGACCAAGCTCATTGCAAGCCCAGCCCTTCTTTCGGAGCGCACTTTCATAGTCTCGCAAATGAATGGAATCTGCAAAAGCATCCACTGCTGCGGAGTAGCACTCTGAAGCAGCTGCGAGATTCTTTTCCCAGTCGTTCACAACTGGCCTTCTCAGGTAAGTAAATATGTCCGGGTTCTTTTCAATAATCGTTTCAGGTTTCGTGACTTTCGCAATGGCAGTTTCTGAGCTGTTGTTGTCCCTTTCCTGAGGCGCGATGTCGTTTTTGCTACTGCTCTTTTTGACGTGCTTCCGTGCATACTTGCCTGCATAAGAAAAACTACTGCTGGCAGAAATGCCACTGCTCGCGCGATCACTTTGGCAGCTACAACTTGTCAGGCTACAGATCTCACAGTTCCCTTGAAACTGCCCCACTTTCTTCTTCAACCTCTTCACCTCCTTCATGACTTCTTGCGCCATTTTCAGCTCCTCGACCTCTTGATGTTTAACGACATCCGAATCACCCAAAGAGCGCTGCACCTCGGCAAACACGTCTCCCACAAGACCCCAAACTTGGCCCCAAAACAATCCTTTGTGCACCTCTGATGATGCCTTGGATGAATCCTCCTTTTCTTTGTCCGGCCGAGGAGCAGACCCGCGCGCCAGACAGGCCAACTCAGCAGCTTTGAGGGTGCGACTGAACTGGCCATCTTCCTTATACGCTTGCGCAAGAGTGAGATACGACTCTCCCAACAACAGCAGAAGTTGCCACAGCTTCTCGTCCATTCCAACTCCCACTTCAATATCACGGAAGTCGCAAATGGCTACACACTCAGGCTCTCCACACACACATTCTGTGTAATGTGAGTGACTGCTGAGCTTCGGGCCAGGAGCCACTCTCTTCTCTTCAACATCTTGCAGCTGTCGTTGCCATCTTAAAGACTTGATGGCCTGCGAGAGATGGTGAACTGCTGCCAGTCGTGCAGACACTGGGTCTGCAAGTGCCTGAACTACATGGGGTACTGGGTCTGAGACTAAGGATGACGACGACGCTTCGACGACGGATGATGCATTGGCCAGCACAAGATCAGTAGGTGTGGAATTAGCATGTTCATCATTTGTCACATTTCCAGGCATGATTTCTCGACAATCCTGAACTTCCGAGCTGTGGATGACAGATTCTGAAGCGGAATCCTCCTGCAACCCCCCGGCGGCGGCGTTTGTTTCAATGGAAGGAAGCTCCAAGGCAGGTTTTTTCAAGTCCTGTTCCACAGGTGTTTCATTGTCCTCCAGTAAAAGGGGCTGCAGCATCACCCCCAGTTGCTTGTAACATGCAAGAATCAGCCTAGCAGCATGCTCATGCGCAGATGCCCGAATAACCTAACGAATCCATCGTCAAGGTACCCGAGTCAGCAATAATCGTACTCAGAAGCAATAAGTTATAAATGTGTATCTTATTAAACAAGCAAAGATACACAATTACACAAAATTTGATCCAGCATAAATAACCAAGTTGATCTAATGAGCTAAATAGGAAGCTTATGATCATAAATGGAAGCACTTAGGAGAGCACAGATCAGACTTGGTGATGAGACAGGCACAAACCAGGTGTTCCTGCTCATCCATATACTCCAGGCACTTTCCAAAAAGTTTCGCACATTTCATTCTGTCCGCTGGGTCCTGCAAGATGTAGAGGTGTCTGTTACATATCTATGACTTTCTTGATTCAGGCAAAGCAAAATAGTCATTGAACACCGCTGTTGAAAGGATTTCCGAGAACAACCACCGAGTTAGCAAGTTGAGGAACAAGAATTATCAGCAAAGACACCTATAGAAGTACCAGTAAGTCACCTAAATAAATTTGGAATATCCTACAGAAAATCCGCAATTCTAGTCAAATCTGCAATTGAGGAGGAACGAAGACCGACGTTTCGTTGAGAGTATACATGTATAAACTCTGCTTCTTTATTTTTAGCATCACAATTGGGGGGAAGAAATCAAAACCAGTAGATTCCGTCAGAAGACTAGCAGTTAAGCAACACAAAAAACCATGGTATACTTTACCAATACAACTGGGATCCATTTTGGGCATATTTTCCACTCCATTAATTTCATCAAGGGATATTTCAAGCTTAGTAAAAAGTACTATGACCTGAAACCAACATAGAAGTGAGACAGGACGAACACACCTGAGATCGAGAAAGACGATTCGCAAGGCGATACAAAAGCATTGCCAATGGCAGAGAATAGTGACCATTGCTCCTATTTCTTGAAGAAGGCAATGTGCCACACTCCTCGTCCTCCTTGTCACCACAAGTATTTCGTGTTTTTGATATCATGGACAGATCAAACAACTGCATGAGATCCTCTCCAGCGTTCTTGAAAAGCTGTCATTGAAGTAGCAAAATTGTCAGTTCCATGTAGTAAAAGGTCCCTTCAAAGTTAAAACACAGAGGAATTGATATATCACAAGACGCAAGATCGCCTACCCAATAAGTGCCCGGGTCTTGTTTGCAATTCTCTTGAAGGAACCGAAGAACAGATGATGCATTCTGCTGAACCACATGAGGGCTGAAAAAGGCAGTGCCGTCCTCGGAAAGCCCCTTGAGAAGAAAAATATCATCTGTTTTCAGAAGCTCGTAGCCTTGGACCACCCCGTTGTGATGATAACACACTGCGAGTTCGGGAATACTCGCCATCACATTATCCAGCCAGGCATCCAACCACATCAATGGGGTCACCTGTACAAAACAGACCATGCAATTTCAGCAATAGCACTATAATGGCCGTCTAAGATATGCCCCAAGAAAACAAAAAGCAGCTGAACTCAAATCCATTTCTTTCACAGCAACTCAAGGCCTTCTGTACAAGGAATTCCTAAGAATTGGAAAGACGACAACAAAAACCAATTCTCACAATTAACCCCTAAGTGCCCAAATGGCCTATATCTGAAAAAAGTAATTTAGGAAGCTAACAAAATGTACCAACAGAAAGAAGAAATCATACCCTACATTTATGAACAATAAAAATCAGCGATTTGAAAGTTCCTATAATCGATTACTCCCTTTGTCCGGAAATAATTGTCCTAGTTTTTGGCATCTAGTTTTTGTCCTATGTTTTAAACTTCAAACCTGAGCCTGATCCACTTCAAACAGGGAGGACAATGAGAGTGACAAAAACTACATACTAGATAGACCATTTTCCGAGTACTAAGACGGCTTTCTTTTGCAAAAAAAAAAACGTTGAAGTTGAAAAATGCCAGAAACTAGGACAGTTATTTCCGGACAGAGGGAGTATTAGCTTCGAAAGTGGAGTTTCAATTTTTATCTTAGGGTCAACAACCAACCACTGCAGGTTTTGAAGACCTGAGCAATTTGAAACTACACTAACAGTGACATTATCAACATGCACTAAAATCAAGCTCAAGCACATCAATGCATCTGAAAGAATCAAAGGGGATATGAAAATGAACCTGACGACCGATTTCCATCAGATGTAAGCTGACAGCTGCGTGCTTCTCATTGCTAAACAGAAGCAAATCGCTTCCCAAAAGCATGCGCAGGTTCTGGAACTGCCAATAGAGAACCCGGAGGAAATTCTCCGATGCAGATTGTCGTGGTGGCATGTCTGGATCCTTTGGCATGAAGTTGGAGCTTTGTTGTTGCTCACGCATGAATTTGCCCTTCTGAAAATCGATGCCTCCTTCACAGCCACTCCGGCGACTCACCACTCGTTGCTTCCCCCCCTTTTTATTACTCGCCCTTGTTGTTGATGATGCTCTGGATCGTACCTCGTCTTCACTGCAACAGCTTGTGCTCTCTGAGAAGGAGTCCTCAACCACTTGCCATGGCACGCGCCCCGCGGATTTCAAGCTTCCAAATCCAGGAGGGACTGTTCCTGGTGGTTGTCTCGACGTCGGCGTCCCTTCTCTACTGTCACAGGTTTTGGGAGAATCTGGACCCTCATCGTGAACTGAATGCTGCACAAACTTTGAAAACAAATTCTTCTCCATTGCCTTGGCTTGGCTCTTCTTCCTCCTTGCAATTTTCTCACCTTCCTCTATGTCTGGCCTGTAGCAACACTCTCAATTGCGGACTTAGGCTCACCCCAATCCAATACATCTATTAAACGTACAAAAATACACAGTGCTAGAAAGAGCCTAACGCAGTAAATCTCATGGAAAAAGCTTCATTAGTAAATGTTTAACCCCTAAAGGACCAAGAAGCCCAAATTGGGCATCATGACTTTTTCAGCAGTTTTGAGTAGGTCCGATGTGGACTTTCTTTTTGTTCAAATTTCTTTCTTTCTTGACCAACACATGCAATGTTCTTCACTGATTCTGGTGATACAAAATTTGGTCTCATCTTAATCATATTTTTCACAATATGATCAATTGAATTTCTCATTTTTAAACCCATGAATCCTTGGTCCTTTAGAGGTTGAGTAAATTTGAAGCCTCAGCACTAGACAATGATCAAGCTATGAAGGTGATGCTTTTCAGAATGGATGTTGCTGCTGAAATTTGAGGGCTAAAACGAATGTGAGATCTCATGGAAAAGCTATGCTAGAGCAAAATTTAAAGCTCCAACATTAGACAATGATCAATGTATGAAGAGGATTTTCAAAGCATGCGTTTCGAGAATGGATGTTGTGGAGGGATTTAGGGTACAGTTCCTACCCAGAATTCAAGATAAGTGTATGGCCAACACGATGAACAGCAACGGATAAGCGACTCTTGCTATAAGGAGTCTTGAAGATCTGCTTCAATATGTCCACTGGAGCCACCACGTCAATCTCGTCCCCATACCCAGTCAGAGCACTGACGGCTAAGCTTTCACACTTTCTTGCCAACGGCTGCATCAAGTAACCTCCTTCCCAAGTGTTGCACAGTCCTACAAAAACAATCGCACATCAGACGATATAACAAACAACCACCAGCATAGAGAACATCAATCACAAACGTAATGCAATAAGATCAACCAAGGATTCCTGGTTTCAAAATGACCAATTTGATTGATCAGCTTGTGAAAAAACATAATTCGGGTGGAGAGTTGGTCAAAAAAGAAATAGAATTGGACAAAAAAACTGCTAAAAAAATCATCAGACTCATCTTTTTGAGTAAGTCATATGGGGACTTTCTCTTGTCCAATTTCATTTCTGTTTTGATTCCAACACATGCAACGTTCTTTCACTGATTCTGGTGATATAGAACTGAAGTGGCTCCAGCTGAATTATAATTTTATCTATTGAATCGGTCATTTTAAAACCATTAATCTTCGGGTTACCAAGAAGCCCAAATTGGGCCTCATGTTTTTTATAGCAGTTTTGAGTAGATCCTATGTGGACTTCCTTTTGTTCAAATTTCTTTCTCTTTTGATCAACACATGCAATGTTCTTCACTGATTCCAGTGATATAAAATCTGAATTATTGATTTTTCACAATATGATCAATTGAATTTGTCATTTTAAAACCATGAATCCTTAGACCTTTTAGGGGTTAAGGAAGTTGGAGATTAGGATTCCTCACGTACCACCTGCGGCATCATGCGATGAAGCAACGGGCAAGAACTCGTCACACGAAACGCCATGAGAAGGTGCAGTGTTGAGGTCGGTTTCGGTGGGCAGCAATCGGTACCGTGGCGCTCCAGTCCTGAAGGATCCATCCATGCGTGATTGATTGTTCGGAGTGAATCAGGAATGACAGATTGAAAACTACAGGAAAAAAACAAGAAGAGTATGAAGATGGGCTACCTCTGGCTCAAGAGATTGATGGCGGGGACCAGAGCTGCAGTCTGCGTGGGCGAGAGAGGGTTGGAAGCAGGGTTTACAGTGGGCACCGGCAAGCTGCCGCAAATGAAGCCCAGCGGCACCGCGGCTGCCTGCGCGCTCTGCACTTGCAGCTGCCCCACGCACCCGTCGCGCCGCATCATGATGCTTGCTCCCCAGCTCTCTACCAATCTCTCATTGAACAATCAAAACCCCTGACAAAACACCCAAAAAACATATTCAAAACTTCATACTCACAATTTGTATAATTCGGTACCGTAGTACAAAGACCTATTGGATGTAAGCAATTCAGAAGACCTGTAAAAAAACAAATGGAACAGAACATCGAGAAACGCTACCCTAGATTAAGAATCACGCACCAAGAAAAGCACGATCCTCACGAATAACGTTTCAGAAATCACCACATTGCACGCACCGATCAAGGAAAGCGAAGCTGTCAAGTTACTGGGACACAAAAGCAAGCAAGCATCTGGAATCCCTAAGACTTAGGGTTTGAAGCGGGGAGTTCCAGGTCTGCCGGGTATCGATTCCAGAAAATTCTTCTGTCAACTCCGAAAGAACATTCACGAACGTCGTATGAACGCGTGAACACCTGGGACTGAAGGAGGACTTTGGCTCTTCACCCTAGAATGGATATTTTTAGAGGAACTATGACTGACTGACTTTTGTTCATTCGGCCGGTGGGCACTCACTCATCACTCACTTTTTACTTAGCTCGGGCATGCATGGATCCGCAGCTGCTTTCCGAACAATGGGTTCGTTGTGATCTTATGCTGTTTGTGGAAGAAGGGTGAACTGCGAAATTTCAATGAAACGTTTAGGTTATGATGGTGCAGAAGGTCTGAATCGAGCAGGCGCGAGCTGGGTTTAGCAAACGATCAATTATTGGTTGAGTGATTGATCGCAATGTAGGGTTTGATCGAGTCATTGTAGCATTGGCTGATAGCTCTCTTGAATTCAATCGCAAGCCTCGGTGGCTTGCATTGTAGGGTCTTGTAGATGGCTGAGCTTGTTTGGGGCAATCCAAAGACTGAGATGATGCTTTTATGAAACCTTTCGTGCGTTTGTATAATCCATTGACATGGGGCGTCCGAGAATGAGCCGATCGTCATCGCGGCAAGCGTTACTGCCTGCAATCTCGACCATTTCGGTGGTGTGCTTCGGTGCGCTGCTGTTGCTGGCGGTTCTCTCCTTCCTCTCGGGCCGCTTGCTGGACATGGAGGATTCCCGGAGCCACGTTTCCGAGTCTACTCGCTCAGGTCCCGTTTTCGACGCTGCTCAGTTTGTTGACAACGACGACGACTCTACGGTACTTGTGCACTTCTCCTAAACCCTAAACCTACTACCTCCTTGTTTCAGAAACAACCGAACCTTCTTTACTAGCCCCTAAAGGACCAAGAAGCTTGAGTTTTCGACCAACACATGCAATGCCCTTCACTGATTCTAGTGATATAAAATTTTCTCCCATTTGAATTGTAGTTTCACAATATGATCAATAGAATTTATCATCTTAAAACCACGAATCCTTGGTTAAAAACCTTCGCGCACATTTTTCATAACATTCTTGAGGAGCTCCCTGAACTCAATCAATGAACACTGAGCCAAGGAAGAAAAGCAGAGCTCATGTCATATGTTTGCAGAGACGGGTGTGGCTCACGTTAGAATTCTTTCTTTCCTTTCATCGGCATATTTGCATGTGACAATGGACTGAATTGCTAGTTCTTCAATATTTCAGTGCTCTCTATTCTTTTTGTGCAAACGGTGCAAGCTGTATACTACTCTAGAATGTGCAGGGTGGGGTTAGTGTTGGAGTCTTTGCAGCATAACTGTGAAAGTGAGGTAGGAATCAGGGATGCTTAGGAACACAAATCCCCAAAATTTCTTACGTACTGACGCAGCCTGTGTGGTGACCTAGATTAACGAGGAAGAAAATGTACCCGAAGAAAAAACACTGGTTGTGCCAGTAAGTGTCTATTACCCTTCCCAAAATCTGTTTATGTACATCTTCCTCACCTTTTCGCTTTTGTAAGTAACGCAAGCAGACTTTGATTGTGTGAGTTATGTGAACCTTCAGGACCAGTGGGATACGACTGCATCACATGTTTGGGATTCAGAGAACGCTGAGTATTACTATGGGTGCAGTGAGCCTAGCGATGAGTACACAAGTAGGTGGTTTTGCTCCTCTGTTACCCTAAATTGGATTATTGGCACTTTTGACTTTTGTTTGCTTTTACTTATTTTTTGACCAATTTTATTCGCTGATTCTGGTGAAATAAAATCTGATCCCTTCTGATCAATCAATATGATCTATCAAACAGGTCATTTTAAAACCATGAAATCTCATTCCTTTAGGGGTTAAGTTTCTTTTCTGGACAAAGCATCACCAACCCGGCTATTGCTATTTTCTGTCCAGCGTTTGACTTTGCTGCAAGAGCATTATTTTTTGCTAGATTGTAGTTGCTTCGGACATGAAGTACCCGTGGCATTGATCTGTTCTCTGCTCTAATTTTATGAAGTTTGTTCTTTGCTCTGTAATCTATATGCTGCTCTACTAACTTTCCTCATGTGTCATGTTGTAGGTGGTCCTAGTTCACAGATCAACGGCTATCTTCTAATTGCTGCCAGTGGGGGTCTAAATCAGCAGAGGACTGGGGTAACCTACTTGCTGCAGTTCATATAAAATCTCTAGTATAATAGTGACTTTTGGCTCTTTTATGGTCTCTGGTTCAACCAAGCTTCTACAGTTATTTCCTGTTTGTAGTCCCGTGTCTCACTTTTTCGAACTGTTGGCGTTGCAGATTACTGATTCTATTGTTGTTGCTCGGCTCTTAAACGCAACGATGGTAGTCCCTCAACTTGACCATCGATCGTATTGGAAGGACGCCAGGTAAACTTTGCATCAATCTCGTCACATTCAAACTTTCCTACATTTTCTTTCCTACATGTGATCTGCTACAGCTTGCATCTGTGATCATTTAGTCATTTTCTCACGAGTTCTTGTCTTGTTTTTAGGCCACTAATTGTTTTATAGAATCCAACTGAGAAGCTGGAGTTGACATTGTTTCGATTAATGCTTATTATAATTGTGTTTGTGTGTGTGCATATGACAGCAATTTTAGTGACATTTTTGATGTGGACTGGTTCATACGATCCGTAGCTTCGGACGTGAAAGTGCTCAAGGAACTACCTCAAAGCGAAAGGACATTTCTCTTGAAGCAAATGTGCAGCCTTCGTGTTCCACGGAAGGTTACACCGCACTATTATCTCACACGTATCCTGCCCACCCTGAAAAGAAAACATGTAAACGGCCTCTCTCCCCCAGTCTCCTGTTCTTTGGTCCTGTTTGTTTGGCCACTCTTTATGTGATCTTAATTTCATGTTTATGTCCACGTTTATGATGTTACCTCAAGCGTAGAGCACAAGGTATTGGATCCATTGTTATGTAGGTTTGTTGAGCTCAATCAATCGCTTTTCAACACATGCTTTTCAATAATGACAGAAATGTGATGTCGGTTATCTTTGTGCCAGTTGATTAGGCTCACAAAATTCGACTATCGACTTGCCAATAAGTTGGACACAGATTATCAGAAACTCAGATGCCGCACGAACTACAAGGCAAATTTCCATCTTTTGACCCCATTTCAACTTCTGAGAGATTATTTGCTTCTAGTTTGACATCAAATGAATGGCACTGAGACAGACATCTGGTTGCTATCATTTCTTGGTCATAAGTGAGCAGATGTGCACTTGAATGATGTCCTCTTTATAACTCTCTTTCAGGCATTACGTTTCACCGAACCTATTCGAAATATGGGACAAATGCTTGTAGACAGGATGAGGGCAAAGGGCGGCCGATACATTGCATTGCATCTAAGGTTTGGACTCAATTCTTTTACTTTAAAATGACCCCTAATACCTGATCCGTTGTATTACTAGTAAGGTATTCACATATCAACATTTTTTGTTTAAGAAGTGTGAGGAAATCTCTTTCTTGCATAGGCAGACATCTGAAGTTTGGTGGATTTCTGGGCAGATAAAAATCTGTATAAATAATATTGCCAACAAAATCATTCTGAATTATCAAGTTTGGTGCTCATCTTACCTGATGTAACTTCTTGCAGATATGAATCTGACATGCTAGCATTTTCGGGCTGCTATTATGGTGGAGGGGAGAAGGAGAAAAGGGAGTTGGGCGCCATTCGAAAGCGGTGGAAGACACTGCATGTAAGGCATTCACCCAAAATCTTAATATGTTGCTCTTGAAGTGTCTACGTCGGGACCTAACGTACCTTATTGTCTGGGTTATTCATTATTGGTAGAGATATGCTCAAATTGACTATTTATCCTTATACAAACTGCCTCGCTTTGGAATACTTTCATGTAGAGGCTCTGGGTTTCTTCACATCAGATAATCTCGCATCTCAGGTTACTGCATCATTGTTTCAAAATGCGGCACTTAGTAATGACTTTCAATACCAATTTCCAGCATGCAGAAAAGGCTGAGGACGCTTAATCCTTAACTGCGTAAGCTAAAAATAGGAAGTCCACTTTGGAAGCTATTTGTCGATTACAATACCTTTCAAAACATTGATTTCTATCGTTAAAAAATGAAGAGTATGATTTCTTCTTTCCATTAGTACATTTTGTTACCTTCTGTAAAGCTTCCTAATTTATTTATTTCAACTCTTATAGATATGGAAGCAGCCATTTTTGCACTTCGGGGTGAATTAATAAGTGGCAGTGATCAGCTGAACTCGGAAGTCTTGACAGCCTGCTCTCTGGACCCCAAGAGTTTAACGCTGTTTTTTGTGCCATGTTGAATTTTTCTCAGTATCACGACCCTGAGAGAGAGAGGCGTAATGGAAAGTGTCCTTTGACTCCAGAAGAAGTTGGTCTTATGCTGCGTGCACTAGGCTATGGCAACGACTCCTATTTATATGTGGCCTCCGGTGACGTCTATAATGGGGAGGCTTCATTGGCACCATTGAAAGCCCTTTTCCCCAATTATTACACAAAAGACACGATCTCCAGCCATATGGAGCTACAACCTTTTACGCGATTCTCCTCGCAGATGGCTGCCATCGATTACATTGTCTGTTCTCAGAGTGATGTCTTTGTGGCCAATAATAATGGCAATATGGCCCGAATATTGGCTGGTGAAAGGTATATACATACTTTATGAGTTCTCATGCTGCATGTAAAGAGGAGATCACCAATTGCATCCTGAAACTTTTTTCCATTCCTGCATGTTGGTTTTATCTGTTTATCAAGAAGCCTCATGTTTTTAATAGCAGTTTTGAATAGGTCCTATGTAGACTTCCTTTTATTCAAATTTCTTTCTCTTTTGATCAACACATGCAGTGTTCTTCACTGATTCCAGTGATATAAAATCTGGTCCTATCTGAATTATTGATTTTTCACAATATGATCAATTGAATTTGTCACTTTAAAACTATGAATCCTTGGTCCTTTAAGGGTTAAGCAAAGAGGAGGTGTCAAGTTTCCAAGTGCATGCAGAGAGGCTACTTTTGCTACTGATCATTAGTTTGATCTGCAGACGTTTCAATGGTCATAAACGGACTATCAGACCCAATGCCAAGAAGCTGGGAAGGCTTCTCCCTGCTCGGCATAACATGACATGGGAAGACTTTGCTGAGACTGTACGACATTTTCAGAAGGGTTTCATGGGTGACCCAATGGAGGTAAGTTAAGACAGAGGATAATTACTCTTTCAAGCATTTTAAGCAATATGTACGAGTGCTTTCACTTTTGGGTACTACAAGAGCCAAACTCTCTTGATGTCGAATTTTTCTCATTCAATGTATGATGATGTCTTATGCAATCATTCACTATTGAAGGGACAGTAGACACCCTCATTTCCATTGAAAGATCAGTGGCCATATACATTTAGCCAAGTGTTGCTTACATCACTTGCTAATTGAAGGCCTACTAAATAGATGATTTGCTGTTGGAAATGGGGATCAGTATTCAGGTCACTCACGGTTTCAGTATCCTCTACCTCACCGTCTTTTGTAATAAATAGAATTCCCTGGCTCTGTAGCTAGGATCCAGGATAGGGTGTTTTTAGGTTCTCCCTTTGTCCGGCATTAATTGTCCTATTTTTTGGCAATATTTATACTTCAAACGTGAGCCCTGTCCACTTCAAACAGGGCGGACAATGAGAGTGACACAAAAACTACATACCACTATTAAAGATAGACCATTTTTCGAATACTGAGACTGTTGTTCTTGGAAAAAAAAATGTCAAGTTAAAACACGCCAATAACTAGGACAGTTATTTCCGGACACAGGGAGTAGATCTGGTGATCTTATTAGAAAACTCTGTATTTCCGGTTCTCGTTTCGATTTAGTGTTGTTGTTTGCAATGCAGGTGAGGCCTGGACGTGGTGAGTTTCACGAGAACCCGGCGGCATGTATATGTGAGAAACCAGAAGCCAAGGAGAAGCTGCGACTCTGGCGAGAGCAGCAAGCGAAGAAACCGAAGAAAACGCAAGCCGCTACCGAAATCAAGGCCCAGGGCCCAGTCATCCCTTTGGAAGACAGGATTGAGGAAGACGAAGACGAGGAAGTCCCCCTGGTGATAGACGATGACCAGACAAGCGATGAAACAATAGAAGGGCTTCGAGATACCGAGGAGTTGCTCTTGGAGAGTGAAGGTACCAATGGCCAGGAAAGCACTGGTGAAGGCGCTGATGATGATAACGAAGATGGTGACAAATATTGATACAAACAACGCTTTCCAAAAGGTTCTTAAATGAACAGGTTGTCAGGAACTGCACTCGAATTTGGGGAGACCAGTGAAGGATGGATTTTGGTCACCAATGTTTTGGCCTGGACGTTAGCAAGCAAGATTTGTTTATTGCCAAATTGCATTCCAAAGGAAGGTGGAATTGTACCGGATGTAGCCAACCCAAAGGCCGTTGTGGGAGGGTCAGCGAAGTGTTGGAGTGGTTCTTTTTTGGTGTTTCTGCTCACAACAACCACGGATTATTTGCACCAGATACAACTCGGTTTTGGATTGATTTTCCTCATCACCAGAATGTGAGAAGAAGAATAGCCCACGAGTGCTGGAGATTGCGTAACGTAAGCTTTCTTCCATTTCTAATCTCATCATGTACAGTGACTGCCAAAACTGAGTACGAACACAGCTTACTGAAATTTAACAAACAATGTAGGGAAATTGGATGCGTCAAAAATGAAACCATAAATTGCACAGGATTACCATTGCAATCAGTCATACTTCCATGGGGATTGAGGTCTATTACACACATGTATGCATGTTAAAAAAAAAGTAAAGTGAAGTTCAGTCCAAAACTCAGTTTTGCTCACATTAGCTGGAACAAAGTTAAAAATTTGTCCACCTACCCTTAGCAACTATAACAGCTGCAATGCGCTTAAGCATGCTTTTATACAAGTTCTTACACTCACTGGGAGTAATTGAAGCCCAACAATCCTCAACACGCTCCCACAATTCTAACATTCCTTTGGGAGGTCTCTCATATTGGTTGAGTCGACGTTTTAAAGTTGCCCACAAATGTTCGATCGGATTCAAGTCTGGAGATTGCGCCGGCCACTTCAAAAGAGTGAATTCTTGCGAATTCAGCCAACAGCGCACACTCTTGGATGTATGCTTTGGGTCATTATCCTGTTGAAAAATCAAATTGGCAGGATCTAGATTGTATGTATGCAGTGTATGAACCAGTTCTCGCTCTAAAATTTCTCTATACATGTACTGATCCATTCTTCCCTCAATCCTACATATCATACCAAGGCCACTCGGAGTCATGCAACCCCACATCATCACTCCCCCACCTCCAAAGTTGACAGTTTGTTGCACCATTCCAGCACTTCTACTCTGTCCATCACGAAACCAACACCAACTGCGACCATCAGAGTAAAATCGGTTGATTTTTGTTTCATCAGAAAATACTACACAATTCCAATCATCATCAGTCCAATGGCAATGACGTCTAGCAAATTCTAATTGTCCTTTAATTTGAAGAAGTGTGAGCTTTGGTTTCTTTTGCTTCACTTCACATTTCAAACCTGCTTTTCGTAACATTCTCCTCACAGTACTATCACTCATACCAACATGAAGCTCCTCTCAAGTAATTTCCAACTTTGTGTGCAGTTTCTAAGCCACCTATAGTGATTTCTCTCACACAAGCCCTGCGATCAGCTGCACTGTACACCTATGGCCTGCCACCAAAACTGCGATTCACATCACTCAACTCACTCAAATGTTGCTTACGAAATTGTGCAACCCAACTTTGGGATACTTGTAAGTCTCTAGCAACATTTCTAGTACTTTCACCCCTCCTCAACTTTTCTAAAGTAGCTTCTTCTATCTGCTTTCTATCAACAACAGAGAGAGACCTTAATGAAACCATTTTGCTCAATTTGCATACATGATGTGCACTGAATAGGGACACAATTATAAATGTGAAGGCCAAGAACATGCCCATCCAAAAAAATAGACCCAGAAAACCACTTGTGCATGTCAAATTTGTAGCATTCACCGCGTAATCCAAGTGTGAGCATAACTGAGTTTTAGAGCTAATTTACTTTGATCTATATCTTTCTCAAATCATTTTGCATTGCTGGACTTGTAATTTGGTAGCCACATCATTTACTTGAATGTATACTTGTGCCGTCAACTGATTTGGCATTAAATGCAGTAAATTATAAAATATGAATGGCTAAAGGTAGACTAAGCTATTTCGTACTCAGTTTTGACAGTCACTGTATGTAGAGTTCTTCACATTGTGTAGGTAGATGGTTAGATGTAGACAACCAGTGATCACATTTTTTCCAAGTGTACCTCAGTAGGCTGTTTTAGGTTTATCACGGGTGTACTGACTTTGTACTTCATGCCTTTCAATACAATGAGCCCTCTCTAATTGCACACTGTGATTGCACATTCCTTGTATGAACCTCTCATGTAGTGTACAGATCTGATGGGATAACTTCTACATGTCAGAATGCATTTAGAAGTCCATTTGCCTCCGAACGTAATGCAATTAGAGAGGGTTGAATGTGTTGGATGTGCACGCAATAGATAGTTCTTTGAATGTAAGTATAGTTAGTGTCAAAGTAGAGGTGTTCGTATAACGGTAGGAGTCGATCTAAAATTGTTCAATAAATTGAGGTCCTTGATTGAACTTGCAGATGTTTTTGGGGTTGTTTTTGGGGTTATTTATTTATTTTTACATAGGGCTGAAAATCCTACAAATTGAATGGGAATTAGGGGTATAAACTTTTGGTCATGGAAGAGTGTATCCTTTGTCCGCTCCTTGCTTCTTCAACCTACGTCGTTGCCTTTTCTCATTGTGCTATATAAATTTTGACTTGTCATCGTACACACAAATTTAATATCCAAGACTTGATTCTTGGCTTGTTGAATTTGGTTATGGAAGATTTATTGATATTCAAGTTGAGAATTGAGTACAAGTGAATCTATACAGGAAGTCATTTTCATATATGCTTCCAATGCAAATTTAAGATAACAAACTACACCCTAACCTATATAATTTCAAAGAGCACTTTCCTACATATTTGTGTAGTATGCATGTAGTATGTGTGAAAACGATGCCAGAATAGAGTTAACCCTTAAACGTCAAAAAAAGCCCCACGGGCTTGTTTTGAGAGAATAATGAAGAAAAAAGTGAATTTTCTCAACCAAAATTGAAATGGCAGGTTGGTGCTTTGGAAAGGTGATGAAAAAACGAGGCTAAATTTAGCAAATATGCATGTTTTAGTAAAATGTACATTCTAAGGAAATTGGAAAGAGAATTGGTGGGGAGGGAGGGGAGGGAGTCGGGCAGCTTGTGACCTTGATGCATACCAGAGCTGACGGCGCATGCCAGCACTGTTCGACAGTGGAATTGTTTTTCAAATTTTTAAATATTCTTGTTATTATTTTATTATTATTATTGCTGCTATTATTATTATTTTATTATTTTTAATCCAAAATTGCAGAGCTCACTGCAAAGCCGGAATTTCATTAATTTTTTTTTTTTTTTTTTTGGAAGTGACACTGTTCACTATATTCACTATTTATAGAGGATTTGAGGAATTTTCATTAGTTGTTTATGTTACTCAAGAGGCGACTATTGGAGGCAGCTCTATAAAAATTAAAAAATCCTTGGGGCTGCCCGTCCAGGACCCTCTTGACGTTTAAAGGTTAACAGTAAAAAGTGTCTCACAATGGAAACTCACCTAAAACTCACCTTAGACTCGTTTTGGATTCAAAAAGATTGCAAAACTAGTCTATGGTGAGTTGGAGGATAATCTAAAGCAAGGCCCTACACCGCGGTGGGGTATGGAATTCGCGACCTTCCCAAGTTCCCACGAGTTCCTCCAAGCTTAACCCCTAAAGGACCGCAGGTTTTTTCATGTTTTTGAGCATCATTTTCACCTCTTTCTATTCATTTTCTTGTGAATATTTTTTTTGCTCTTGATAAAAAATACCAAATTAAACATTTAAATAAAATTTAAGAATTTCTTTGACCAATTTATCAAATTTTCCCATGTCTTCAAAGACGGTCAGAAAATATCAAAAAGACTACAATTTCATCTTTTCACTTCAAACACTATAATCTTGCAATCTATATGGTCGAATTCTATGAAAAAATTTCCATGCACTCTCCTAGTAATCTAAAACAAGATCCTATGGTTAGAGTTGAAAATAATAATTTCTAAGGTTTATTTTGAGCCCTGCCCGCATTGCCCATTTCCCCCTAAAAACCCCTTTTGCTCCATAAGTTCCACTTAAAGATTTGGAATTAAAAAAAAATTAGATCCCCATTTTTGTATTGATATACCAAATTTGCATAATTTATTTCAAAAAATAAAAATTAACACAGTGGAAACCTACCCGAACATTGAAATGTCCTAGTTAGGACACTTGGTTTTTTAGGGGTTAAGAGAGCCAACCCAAGGGACTATTCATGAACAATGCATGTCAAATTTTGCTTATACCGGGATGTAAACTCACTATAGAAGTTTGCAAACATAGCTCTTGTTTTTAGTTAACTCTAATGACTACACAAGTTGTGAGAAATTATGGTTTCATTTGTATTTGGATCTTTGAGAGATCATTATTGAGTTGCTTTTGTTTGGTCCCTTTTTCTACAGTCCTTTTTCTAGAGGAGGAAAAATCTTGAACTGAAATATTACAATGCCAATTGTAATTTGTGAACGTATAACAAATGTAATCGGGCATTGGTCTGCTATGGGTACTCCAAAAAGCCCTTTTAACTCTGAAATCAGTTCCTATGGCAACTTTGAATGAGTCCCTCTTTATAAATAAAAAAGAAAAGAAAAAGAATCGACTAGATGTGGTTTTGATTTCCTACACTCATAAAGTACACAAAAAAAAATTCACGTAAAGATTGAAGAGTTTTAAAGATTTTAAAAGAGGCTTTTTGTACACAAATCAAAATTTGTCCCAACTACTTTAAAAAATCCAAAAAATTTGTTAAAAATATCCAATGACGTCATTTTGGTACCGATTATTGATATAAAGTAGATAGATAGATAGATAGATAAGAACTCCAGACCTCCTCTGAGGCCGGTGTGAATAAAGTGTCTGTTTGTAATGTTAATGACCCAGTGCCCATCAAACAAAGGGCCATTTAAACAGAACTACTCACCCCTCCTAGGGATGGACACTTTAGTAACAGGTAATACAATAAAAGTAACCATGATCTGTTGATTGTAGATTATAGTTGGGTGTAAGGAATGTATTGCAATAAGTGGTATTTCTAAGTCAAGAGTTCTTTGGCTGTTTGGTGGAGGGCGATGTATATATATATATATATATATATATATGTGTGTGTGTGTATGTATGTATATGTGTGTGTGTATATATATTTATATTTTTACCCCGTTGGTATTGATTGGTTGTTTTCTATTTGTTTTTTATGTAGAAGGATTGAACCGGCATATTGTGTAGCGATGGTGTTTATTGCTTTGAACGTGTGTTTTATAGCAGATTCACAGAGATTGAATTTTGTTTGGAGCTGTTTCATTGAGGGGGCATGTGTAGTTCCTCTAGCTCCAGCCGTGATGACTATGAGTGGGTCTACTTTCCATCCTTGTTGCGTGATACTATTAATTAGTGGTTGATATTTTAGTATTTTATTGCCAATTGTTTCCGGTGAGAATCTGTTGTTAGTGTAGGTGAACTCAATAAATTGTACTCTGAGATTGTTTTCGGAATTGTGTGGTGGGGCACTTTGATATGGAAGTCCTTTGATGCATAGGATGTCTAGTTTCAATCTTGCGTTACAGTGACATCTTTGATGTCCACACGTGCATGGTAAGAGCCAAGGTGGTACTGTATTTTCTTATGGGTTGTTGTTAAAAGTGCCTGCATTCATGAGAGTGTAGCATCTTGATTTATTTGAAGATAGTATTATTTTTCTTAGTTCCCACACTATTTTATTATGTCTTTTAGTTCCGAGAGCATGTATGTGGTGTTGGTTACATAAGAGGAGTACATGCAGCCATGTGTCTGCGTCTTATGAGCTACAGATGGGACATGTTTTTGAGGGGAATCTTTGTATGCCGAAGATTAATTGTTTCCTAGCTTGTCCCATATATTGTCCGGTTCGGAATTTCAATAGACTTGTTTTTTGTAAGTCTGTTATTGTTGGATTAGTCCAGAAGTCATTGGATATCTCATTATCTATGATGGGGTTCATTGTCCATTTGTTAACGTTGGGAAATTGTTCTGCTAATATTTTTAGGTTGTTTTTGCAGTCGTATTTAGTGATA
This sequence comes from Pohlia nutans, assembly GCA_022496805.1. Taxonomy (NCBI): domain Eukaryota; kingdom Viridiplantae; phylum Streptophyta; class Bryopsida; order Bryales; family Mniaceae; genus Pohlia; species Pohlia nutans. Next base: position 8,445,800 of record CM040092.1, on the reverse strand, counting down.
TATTTTTCTAGACATCTAACCGGACCTTTGTCAGGTCCTTTTCTGGGTTCGGGCCATGTGTCTTTGAAAATAGTATGGTGTAGTATGTGCAAACTCGTATGGTTTGTTGGCAAATTGGTAGTTTCTTTTCTTGTTCCTTCTTTCGCAAGTTGGTCTGCTTGTTCATTTCCGTTGATTTTGGCGTGTGCTTTAACTTTGTATATTGTGGTGGGTTGTGTACATCTTTTTAACATTTCTACCATATCTGCAGTCATCTAGGCCAATCACATTTGACAATTGTACCGTATACGACCTATGGGAACGTCCTGTACCTTCATAGGGAACGACTGGGAACGTGCCTGGCGAACGTCCAATCATATTGGGCAGTCACATTTTTGCCATAGTCATATTTTACAGTCACATTTTCACTGTAGTCATCTTTTTTTTTTTTGGGCAACCCAAGAAAATGTAGGTTGCCCTAGACGGGCCTATTATATTTTAGCCCCGTGAATCATTATCTAGTATTAAGGTTTAGGCTATTTATTTCATAATGAAAATTTGTGTTCAAAAGTGAGTACTTTTTGTTGTATGGTATGACCAGCAATGAACTGGGTTTAGGGTAATTGGGAATTGCCCATGTTTATTTTTAAATAATTAATTAATTAGTTTTTTATTCAATCTGGGGGGGGAGGGAAATTGGGAAGGAATATATAAAGTAGTTATTGCCGGTTTTATTTATTGTGTACATGCATGATGTAGAAGTTAACAAATACATGAGCATGCATTGAGAGGAGAGGATGAAATTAATGTGTGTTATGTGGCCAAGACAATACTGTACTAAATATGTAAGTGTGAAATATATCCAGCAAAGTTTCATGTATACAATTGTTTGTCTTGGCTCAGCTTGCATCACATATGACTTCACTCAAGGTTGTGTCTTGCTCAAGATTTTTTATTCCGGCAAGGTGTATTGTGGTCCTACAAAGGGAACGGCAGTTCCTCTCTCTCTTTGGCAGGTTGGAGTGTAAATAGACCCCAACCCATGAAGGGAAAATTGGACACCCTTACTTCCCAATCTCCATTCCAATACAAAAATTGTGTTAGCTTTGGGATGGGTCCGTTACACCATTGTCCATCATACACGTCTGACCGCCACTTCTGCAAGGCTCGAACTCTCACAGACGTTGCTGTCGGCATGGCGTGTGCTGAAGATTATTTTCTTCTTAGAAAGGTTCTCAATGAATGATGTCATACATGCAGCTTTTACAATGGGTCTCCATCGGGCCTACAGAATTCATATACAGAAAGATTTAAACTCGCCCAAGGTAGGACCACCCGGTTGTGCTCATTCAGGAGTGGTTGGTTGGAATCACTTACCAGGATAGAGGCTACAAAAATAGGGTCCATGTTTCTATTGCAAAGATGTTTCCGAATTGTGGCTCGATCGAGGACTTTCTCTCCCGCACATTCCACTAGGGTGATACACACGAGGGGGGGAGTCATATCACCCGGGGCAATTATATAACTGTAAGGAGTCATATGACTGAAGGGAGTCATATACATCAGAGGAAGAACGGCCGAACACGTGGCTGCCAGTGGACCCGGCCACCATGGCGGTGCCATGCGACTCGGTCGTCTCTTTCTTTGTCACAAGTGCACAACTTCCGCCTAGGATTACAAGGTGCTTACAAGCACTTGGGCAGGGACGTGTGCACAAGTGCATAACTTCCGCCTAGAGTTACAAGTGCACTATAGTGACGTGTTCGATGGTTTAGGGTTACAAGTGCATTATAAGGACGCGTGCACAAGTGCACAACTTCCGCCTAGGGTTACAAGTGCATTGTAAGGACGTGTGCACAAATGCACAACTTCCGCCTAGGGTTACAAGTGCACTGTAAGGACGTGTGCACAAGTACACAACTTCCGCCTAGGGTTACAAGTGCACTGCAATGATGTGTTCCATGGTTTAGGGTTATAAGTGCACTGCAAGGACGTGTGCACAAGTGCACAACTTCCGCCTAGGGTTACAAGGTGCATACATGCGCATAGGGTTACAAGGTGCATACAGGCGCCTAGGGTTACAAGGTGCATATAAGCGCCTAGGGTTACAAGTGCATACAAGTTATACACGCTTGCCGCCATAGTAAGCTACTCAGTCATTTCTATCTTTACTTGCTCCAACCTCCTCTCTTTTGTCTGCCATTTTTTCTCCGTAGGAAACAACGCATTATTTCTCTGGTTATTAGGGTTTTGGTTTCTGGCAATTTAGGCTTTTTTGCATATGATTCTATTTTATAGTTGCCTTCTTCTCGTCAAGTTATTATTGTCATTGAAATCGCTCTTAGCGGTCTTCCTGCATCGACGATTGAGCGAGTCAGGTTAAACCCTAACGGACCAAGAAGCCATATTGCGCTTCATGCTTTTTTTAGTAGCTCATATGGATATTTTTTTTTCTTTTTTGACCTACATTTGCTGATTTTGTTTAAAAAAAAATTGGTCCCATTTTTTCACAGTATGATTATTCAAATTGGTCCTTTAGGGCTTGATCGTGTAGGGGTCAAGGGTACTTTATTTTGTTTCAAGGGGACTTTTTTTTCTTGTGCTTGTTTTGTGTCCTAATTTTGATCTCATGGTAGTGTCAACGAACGAGAAGGCGGTGTGGGCGTTTGAAATTGTAACAGGGACGTGAGATTGGATTTCCAATAGATATGTTTCAGAGCTCTCTATTTTGGGCTTGGAAAAGCAACTTGATATTGATGAAGCAGTCAGTAATTATCGACTCTATATCAAAAAAATTCAGGATTTTACTATGAAGCAGTTAGTAATTATCGACTCTGTATCAAAAAAATTCAGGATTCTGCTGTGAAGCTTGCTATTGTAATGAAGGTGAATAGGTGATCGGCCGCACATGGTCCCGAGGTCAGGTGACCCAAGTGTGAGTTAAATTTCTGGATGACCAGAACTGACTTATCATATGCAACGTGAAGGAACTAGTGCGAGAAGGTACTATTTGAATTTTGTTACTATTTGAATTCTTGTTGCTTGAAAGTTTGTAGCGTTGTCTGGATTTTTTCTTTAACCCCTAAAGGACCAAGGAGCCCAAATCAGACCTCATGTCTTTTTTAAGCAGTTTTGAGTAGTTCCTATGTGGATTTATTTTTCTTTAAATTTATTTGTTTTTTGACCTACACATGCAATGTTCTTCACTGATTCCCATGATATAAAATTTGGTCCCATTTGAATTTGTCATTTCAAAACCATGAATCCTTGGTCTGTTAGAGGTAAAGATTCAACAATTTTGCAGTGCGTACTCCACAAAGAAGCGTGTATAATTAACCATGAGTGGATACATGCTCTTACTATGCAACGTGTGCATAATGTTTTATTCTGTAGGCCTACATGAAATATCTTTGTATTGCAGTTAATTCTCAATTGCTTCTCATGTTAATTTTTGTAGAAAAACAACTGAATTTGGCCCTTGTTGGTTTTGTTTGCAGGTGATATTTTGACTCTTCTAGAGTCGGAGAGAGAAGCAAGGAGGTTGGGATGAAGAACTGCAATCATCAAGCTTGAGCGTCGTAGTTATACCAGATTATATATATAGTTTGATTGCATCCTTCTATTATTCACAAAATGTAAACATTGTTCGAGTATTGTATATATGTGTATTACAGGGTCGTGTCATAAAATGTCGAATGTATATAACATGGACTTGTCATAAAATGACGAATGTAATAGGGACATGTCATAAAATGTAAATTGTATGTAACATGGACGCGTCATAAAATGTCGACTGTATGCATTGTGTAACCGTCACTTGTCAAGGGGGTGCATATAGGTTCTTGACACAAGAATGTGTCAAACACGACCTCTCCGATTGGATGACGAAGAGAACCACGAGGAGCCTGCAATGAAGAAGGTGGCCAAGCGGGGCCGGTCCAGCATCGATACCACGGAACTTGGTAGGTTCACGGCCGCTTCATTTGTGTTATCATACACTACAAGAAAACCAGCCCAATGTGACCGGATGTGACTAAGCGCATATGACTATGTAGTTACCTCAGTCATTGGTTTAGTCTAAAATCAGTCCTAAGAGGGTCCAGTCATGGACTAGTCATATAAGTAGTCATATTTTTGAGGACCTGGGTGGGAACGTCTACGGGAACGGGACATATGTTCTCCTGCCCGGTTCCCAGAGTCATGCTCTGAGTGCTTACTATGTGTAGTCATACTAATGTAGTCGGATTGTATGGGTATATGGTTTATGTATGTCTTACTGTAGTAATAGAGTTGGTTTGGGTGACTACATGCAGTCATGTAGTAAATAACCTGACTAATAGTAGTCATATATTTCAATCAGATGATTTTGAAGTCCTCTACTCGTTGGCTCAATGGGTGAGTGCTGTAAAATAGGAGTAGGTCCATAATCTTCACTTACATAATAGCTTGTCTATTCAACACTACCATGTCTGCGCGCAAACATTATAGGATGTCATTTTAGGGCACCATTCTAGAAACACTACTAAATACACCTTTAAAAATTAGTAAGTAATTAGGTTGGGCGTCCAAAAATCATGATTCCACTTGCTCTATCTTTCCACTTGCTTTCCAGATGCACGAAATTGCCTTGTATGCTTAACTTTGCTACAGATTTCCCATACTCACAAAGAAGCCGTTATTGATCACCTTCCCATACTTTTTTGAGATGTCAAAGTGATTGCAAAATAACGTAGTCATGTGGACAGTTTTCTTTACTGGAATTAGTAATGACTGCGATATAACATAGTCATCGACACAGTTTCCTTTACTTATATTGGTAATGAATTGCATTTTAGTAACACCTATAAATACAACTTCAAAAATTAGTAACTAATTGCAAGAGAGTCCAAAAATCATGATTAGCACTTGCTCTATCTGTCCACTTACTTTCCAGATGCACGAAAATGCCTTGTATGCTTAACTTTGCTTTAGATTTCCCAGGCTGACACATTGGGCCATAATTGATCACCTTCCCATATTTTTTGGAGACGTCAAAGTGATTGCAAAATAACGTAGTCATGTGGACAATTTTCTTTACTTAAATTAGTAATGAATGCAAAATAGCATAGTCATCTAGACAGTTTCCTTTACTTATACTAGTAATGAATTGCGTTTTAGCAACACCTATAAATACAACTTCAAACAATTACTAACTAATTGCAAGAGAGTCCAAATATTGGTTTCCCATGTTGACAAATGAGCTATTATTGATCACCTTTCTGTACTTTTTTGAGATGTCAAAGTGATTGCAAAATACTGTAGTCATGTGCATAGTTTTCTTTACTTATATTGGTAATGATTGCAAAATTACATTTCGTTGCTAGAAAGTTCCTTGGAATCGGATAACAAAGGCGCCACTGCTGCATTATCATCTGTGATGATTTGTGCCATCAACCCCTGATGTTCACCATTGTTACGCAAGCTTAGGCAGTGCAACACTGGTCTTTCCTCACTGTGCGGACTCGTCATTGTAGTCCACACGAAACTTCACATCATTTTTTTTACTACATTTTAAAAAACATGACTGCATTATACAACACATTGTTTGAAGGCTGATCCCCCCGCCCCCCCTTCTTAGCTCAAAAAAACCTTCTTTTATGTTGAAACTGAATTTACCAAATCTAAAATAAACTCACTTTATTTTTTATCAAGTGAAGAGATTCTAGTCATCATGACTATTTCATTTACTCTGGTTAGTCATCATGACTATTTCATTGATTGTATGGTAGCTCCTCCTTGAAAAGAACTACTCGGTAATCAATACCGGAAGGTATATCAGCTACCGAAAGAAAGAATGAGACTACAATCTAAGGTAAAATCACTTGATAGTAACTTAGAAGGTCATAAACCAGGAATGCTACGAAAGAATCAGATAGTGAAGGACATAAACATCTAACTGATCGGTAGACAGAGAGGAGAAGGAATTTTGATAAGACAGATAAGTATCTTGGAAGAAATGAGTCGTGCCAATGGATTTGGCTCTATTGCTTTTATATCAGTACAACCAGATCTGACAGTTAGGTCAGATCGGTAAAAATGTATTTCCTAGATCTACCTGCTGGGGTAACTTGGAAATTTACCGGGGTAAAAACTCAGACTGGTAGACCTTACCGGTAGCTCCTAATTTACGGTTAACACTATCCCCCCTCTAAGCCAAGTTTACACCTGGAACTTGTAGAGATTTGAATAATCCTAGTCCGCGGTAGCAAACCGAAGACGTTGCGTGGAGCGATGTATCAACGGAGTATCCTCCTCGGACTCGGTAGTTTGTCCGGTACGAGGAGTATGTTGACGTGGTCCGCTAGGTGTGTCTGTGGGTGGTGGAATAATTGTACCTTGTTGGGCGGCCGGGGGGCTGAGGAGTGGACCGTCGTAGGAGCGTTCAAGCAGGAAGTCTAACCCTTCAGTTGGTAAGGGAGGTGCCTGGATGGGGCCGGATGGAGTTGGTGCCAGAGGTTCAATAATGTTGGTGTCGGTTGATTGGGTCGGGGATAAAACGCCTTCATCGAAATTCAGATGGGCCGCTCGGTGGCATTGAAGCATCTTGTAAGTTTTTTTGAGTGCTATCGCATAGTCTTGTGCGTTGTCCCTGGTCGACTCGAGTTCGGTAGTCGTGGTCTGGAGTGTGACGGAAAGGTTAGCGACACTGTCCGTTTCGGCCTGGAGTGATTGTCGGAGGGAGTCGATGGTGCTCTTGTCCTGGGCCTTTTCGGTATTGAGTCGGTCGCATTCCTCGTTGACTGCTGTCAATGTGTTTTGTTGGTTGTGGAGCTGGGAGGTAGCAGTCTCCAAGTCGGTGCGGAGTCGGTCGCGGTCGCTCCGAATCCGGTTGAGGTTGGTAGTGTGCTGACGAACTGCTGCTGTAGCATGGGCAAGTTGTTCCTCTAGCTCGGTAATCCGAGACTGTGCGTGGTCGAGTTGTCGTTGGTGAGGCGCCGGATCTGACCTGATGGTGAGGTCGTGAACTTGAGTCTCCACCTCGGTCAATACCTGTGAAAAATTACGTGCTGTGCGGCGGAGATAACTTACATTTTGTTCAAGGGTGCGCGTTGGGCTGGGCAGATTCGTCGGTAGTGTTGTGTCCAGGAGTCGAGTCGTCGGAGGAGTGGAGGATGGTCGTGGTGGTGCAAACGGCGGAGGAACTGATATTCCTGTAGTGCGAGGTACTCCGGTAGGACTCGTGCGTTGGGAGGGTATGGGTGGAGACAGCGGTTGTATCCTCGGTAGTGTCGATGGTCGAGCCGATGCGGAACTTGGAAGTGTCTCTCCAAGGTATTGGCATTCCGAGCTCTCTTCGGGTTGTCCTGGTGGTGGTGGGGATGGAATTGGTGGTGTCGGGTTAAGTCGAGATGAGGAAAGGGGGAAAGAAGAATCCCCGCCTTGCTCGCTGAGCTTCGTGCGTCGTGGTCGAGGTGCGCTTCTTCCGAACTCGTGTAACGCGTCTTCGAGGCTCTCCAGTCGTCCCTTCCGTTTGTGGGAAGAGGGAACCTGCTGTTGGCTGCTGCGGAGTCGGGATGTGATCCCTGAGTCGGTGGGGCGTTCGGTAGGGGTCGGTAAGGGCGTTGACGACTGTCGTTTGTTGGGCGAGAACCGATGTACTAGTCCTGGTGGTCGAGTCGAAGGAGGTGGAGTTGCGTCCGGTAGGGGAGCGGTTGTGGTAGGGTCGGCGGAAGTGTGTGGTTCTTTGGCTCGGAGTAGTATGTCCCAGACTTCTGCCGAGAAACACTGTGAAGAGCGTCCTGATCGTATCGTCTGGACCTCTTTTTGAAGCTGTTCAAGCATGAAGCTGGCCCAATTCCAGGTCTCGGTACCGTTGGTGCTGAGTTCGTCTACCGTAAGAAGCTGAAGAAGGCATTGGTGTGACGTATACGTCTGCTTGCGTTTGAAGTATAGCCCCTGCAAAATCCCGTACTTCCGAGGGCGTAATTCCGCCGGTCCTTGTGATACACTCCACCCGTCGGTCTCGATTCTGTGTGGGAGGAGTGATCCGGCACCGTTAGCCCAGTAGTCGTACGTAGCGGGGTTGGGGTTGTTGTTGATGGTTGTCGTTGTGCCGGTCGGTAGGTGGAGTATGGCGGAAATGTCTTTCGCGGTGATGACGTAGGCCTTGCCATAAGCGTGGCCGAAGATCGATGATTGGGGGACACTGTGCGCGGTGTTGAGGAAGTTCTCGATGACATCGGTTCGGATGGGCGTGCTACCCCATGGCAGATTGACGAATGCTTCGAGGCCGACGCGATGAATCCATTCTCGTTCGGCTTGGTAAGCTGCGGCATAGTCTCTCCAGGCAACCATGTGGTTCAATGGATGGCAGGTGATCTCCCTCCAGGTTTCGCCTACCGGACTGTTTCGAGAAGCGGTGGCGGTCTGTGTTAGCTGTCTGTCGGGGTCTTCTTCTGACCTGCCATTCTGCAAAAACGCACACGGAGAGGACCTTGCTGTCTCTTGCGAAAAGAAGAAGGAGGAATGGCTACCAAGCTAGAGGAGGGACAAATTCTAATCCGCGCTATTCGCCTCGGTCGTAAGTGTCGGTGACGAGAATGAGCGGTAACTACCGATCGTGGAGGTCGGGAAAGAACTAAGGGAGAAGGAGAAGGAGGACGAAGACGTAGCGCTAATCGAGACGGGGATAGAATCGTGGTAGCGGGAGACGGCATGGTGGAGAGAAGATAAATAGTGGGAGAAGAGAGGAATGAAAGGAATGAGGGTGACGGAGAATTGAAGGGAGAAGTAGTGGTGGCGCTTGTTCTAGGTTTGACAGGAAGATAGGGGAGCGGCGCAGTAGGTTTGGGATCTGCCGAACCTGTTGGGTGGAGGTGAGGGGTGTGCGGCGGATGTACCGATGGGGTACATTGTGTCGTGTCTTGTGTCCTATAGTTGAGAATAGAAGATGGAGTCTGTACCTGGGGTGGTTTGGTGTTTCGGGTTGGTGAAAACTTCGGTTCGGTACCTGGTGTCACCGGAGTTGAAACTGTTGATGTAGAGGGAATGTCCACGGCAATGAAGTTGATGCTGGTGGGAATTTCTTCAATTTCCTCCTTGTCGTTGTCCTCATCTTGATTGTCGGGTTGGAGAAGAATAGTACCTTTGTCGGGAGCTGTCTGGACGGCTTGAAGGAGTTGATCGTCATTGAGAAATCGGTAAGGTTTGAGCTTGTTGATGTTGACGATGATTGGATCCGGATTGAATTTATCGATGGCGACGAGTAATACCGTTTTGTTGGGCAACGGATATTGGACTCCGTAAGGGCCAAACCACTTGTTTTTTAGCTTACCGGGATGGATATTGGCACCTTTAGGATACCAAAGTACCGAGTCGCCCAGACGAAATTGATGTGTTGGCCTGGATGTGTTGGCCCATTGTGTGCGGTTCCACTAGGCGATCCCTTGAGTCTCGAGAGCTCGGTATCGTGATTCGTCCAGACGCTCCAGATCAGCTGTTCGGGCAGCGAGGACGCGATGAGGAGTGTTGTCGGTTGGTGTGGTCTTGGTTGGTACCAGGTACTCGGTAGGCATTAACGGGATGATGCCGTATAAAAGTTGAAATGGTGTATGGCCGGTACTAATCTTGAAGGCGGTGCGGTAGGCGAATAAGACCGTCGGTAGCTGTCGATCCCAGTCCGTCCTGTTGTGATTAACCAATTTCTGAAGGAGTTGCACGATCACTTTGTTGGTAGATTCGGCTTGTCCATTCCCCTGAGGATAGTATGTGGTGGAGGTCGTGTGGCGTAGCAAGAAATGCTCCATCAAGGCGTAGATGACTTTGTTGTTGAAATGGACGCCTTGGTCGCTGACGAAATGGAGAGGACAGCCGAAACGGGTGAGGATATTATCATATAGGAATTTTGCTGTGTCCTTGGCGGTGTTGTCGCGGAGAGCTACCGCCTCGACCCATTTGGTGGCGTAGTCGGTGGCCACCAAAATGTACCGATTTCCGGAGAGTGTGCGCTTAAGAGGGCCTACAAAATCGAGTCCCCATTTCATAAATGGTTCCGTCGGTAGAGTGGTAAGTAATTTACCGGTGACCGCTTTCTTGATACCGTCGACGCGTTGACACTCATCGCAGCTGCGACAGTATTTGAAAACGTCTTTGTGCAGAGACAACCACCAGTATCCAGCGTCGAGAATCTTCCGAGTGGTAATCTCGGTAGAAAAATGCCCTCCTGAGTTGCCATGATGGAGCTCGCGGATAATCAATGGAATTTGATCGCCGGAGATGACTTTTTGCAAGGCAAAATCTTTACTTTGGCGGTACAAGGTCTCATTGACTAACTGAAATGGAAGGGCCCGGTATGCTAACCTTTTCTTGCGCTCGGTACTCCAGTCGGAAGGAAAGGTTCCTGCCTTGAGGTAGTCGTGGACGGTAGTGAGCCACTCCGGTTGTACGCTGAACAGCTGGGCGTCGGAAAGTGCATCGGTAATGCCGGTAGCCGGTTCGCCTACCGTGGTACGAGAGAGTGCGTCGGCAATACCATGTGTCTTGCCTGGTTTGTAAACGACGGTAAAATCAAACTCCAAGAATAATAGGAGCCATCGAGCAATGCGTCCGGAAACCTGCGTCTTGTTGACCAGATATATTAAGGCCATGTGGTCGACATAAAAAACGAACTTGTTGCCGAGGAAGTAGTGTCGAAATTTGTTGATGGCATATACCATTGCCAAGGCTTCATGCTCGGTAGTCGTATAATTCTTTTCGGCTCGGCTCAGTAGTCTGGATGCGTAGACGATTGGTTGGTCAATTTTACCGGTAGGGTTCTGAGCAAGCATAGCGCCGACTGCAATATCGGAAGCGTCCGTATGGATGTGAAACTCCAGTTTCCAATGGACGGCGATGAGGATGGGAGCGTTGACGTAACGCTTTTTTATCTCGGTAAAAGCTAGGTCGCAATCGGTAGTCCAGGTAAATGCTTCATCTTTTCAAGTAAGCGTAGTGATCGGTGCCATGATTCGGGCGTAGTCGCGGATGAAACACCTGTTGAATTGCGCCAGTCCGTTGAAAACTTGAATGTCTCGGATGCTGCGGGGGCGGGGCATTCTGACCAGAGCTTCAATCTTCTTAGGGTCGGGAAACTTGCCTTCGGACGAGACTACATAGCCCATAATGGTCCCTGATCGAACTAAGAAACAACATTTTTCGGGGTTAAGGCTAATACCGAACTCCCGACATTTGGTAAAACACTTGCGGAGTTTGTCAAGGTGTGTTGCAGTAGTACTATAGACGCTGAAATCGTCTAGGAAGAGTTTCATGAAATCCCCGAGATAGTCTTTGAATGCTTGGTTGATGGCGCGCTGGTATGTCGGAGGGGCGTTCTTCAAACCGAATGGCATCACAACCCAGACAAAAGCACCCCAATCGGTAATAAACGCCGTCTTGTGCCGGTCTTCCGGTGCAATTTTGATCTGGTGGTAACCAGAGAATCCATCGAGGAAGGAGTACATTTCATGTCCTGCAACTGAATCCAGTACCTCATCGGTAAACGGTAATGGGTATGGATCCTTCTTGGTTGCTCTGTTGAGGAGCTTGAAGTCCATGCAAATTCGGAGTTTTCCGTTTTTCTTCGGTACTACCACAATTGGTGACAACCAGGTAGTATGGTCAACTGGTTCGATTAAACCGGCCTATAAAAGTTTGTCAAGGTCATTTTTGACAGTGGCTGCGTGGTTGGGATTCATGCGGTAACGTACCTGATGGGTCGGAGGGATGCTCGTGTCCAATTCGATCTTGTGCTGAGCGATATGCTCTGGAATGCCACGCAAATCTTGGTACGACCACGCAAAGACATCCTTGAATGTGTGAAATAACGCTTTTGCCTCGGGAAGAATGTAATCTGGTACAGTCGTTCCAATGCGAATAATGTTGGGTTCGGTAACAGTGCCGAGGTTGAGGTCGCGGAGCTGTTCTTCTTCTGTTTGAGACCATTTTGCTACGGAAAGGGTTTTTACCTTTTCCAAAATCGGTATTTCATCGACCGGCATACTACCTTCCGTATGAGTTATGGCGGGGAAGGTTAGATCGGTAATGCTTACCTGGCAGATGTCATCAATTGCCAATGTTCCAATGGGATGGAGGAACTCCTCTGCTTTGAGGAGTATGACTTCCTCTTCATCGGTGAGTCCCTCCACGTAATTGTAGCATACTAACGAGTCAGGAGTCGTGGCTTCGAAGCCGAATTCACGGTTGATCCTAACTGTCCGGATGGTACCATTACCCATGATTTGGATGTGATCGTTAGCCCAATCGTGGACTACCTTAGCATCCCGGAGCCATGGTCTACCAAGCAATAGCGTATATGCTGAATTGACATCTTTACAAGAAATGACGGTGAGAATAATGATGTAAGGGATACCGTGAATGTAGATTTTGATATCTCGAAGTAGTCCGAGCGGTTGCACCAGTGAACTGTCGGCCATCCTTAATTTAAAAGGTGCTGGTGTTGGGTTCGGTAATCCAAGGCGGCAGCGTTCGGATTCGGTGATGACATTTACTCCGGATCCGCCATCCAGCAAAACGTCATGTAGCTGATGGTTACCAATTTTCGCAAAGATTATGGGCATGTGTCGGTCAACTGCTATAACCGATTGAACCGCTACTGTGGTCGTCTCTGGTACGGGAATGAAGGAAGTGGCTTTCTGTCCGAGGTGCCGATGAATATGTTCGGTAATACTTGGAGCAATAGCCATGAGATTTTTGAGACTAACCTGGATTGTTTGTGATTTGATCTGTGAAAGGATGTTGTCGCAGATCTCTATGTCGGTACCGGAAAGTGTTGGAGGGATGCGGGGTTGTGAACCGTCGAGACGGTCCACTTTGGTAGTAAACCGTTACCGCTATGATTTTGATGTATTTTGTATTTTATATTGTTCTAACCGGGACATTTTAGCCTATTAGACTAATTCCTGGTTTTGTGTGCATTTGATTTGGTTTTGATTGCCCAATTTTAGGATTCCCTGTTGTCTAAGTAATTTTGGGTATTTATTTATTCCTAACTATTTAACCGTGGGATTTTGGACGTTTGAGCCATTTGCCCTATTATTTTATTCTATTGTTTGGATCTATTATTGTGGCCTATTATTCTAATCCATTCCTTTAGTCTAATTTATTAGTCCATTAGTTTATTTCGCTCTATTCTTTTGGATTATTAATTTAGTTTATTATTTGCCTATTGTTTTAGTCTATTGTTTTAGCTTATTACTTCGGTCTATTATTTCTGTATATGATTTAGCGTACTATTTAATTCACTAATTTAGTTTATTATTCGAGTTATCCTTTTAGCCTATTCGTTGATCTATTCCTTGGTCTAGTTGCTTTATTCTATTATTCTATCCTATCCTTTTATTCTATCGTTTTAGCCGATTATTTATTCTATTATTTTAGCCTATTAGTTATTCTATCCTTTAGCTTACGATTTAGTCTATCTTTTTATCCTATTATTTATTCTATTAATTTAGCCTACTATTTATTCTATCTTTTTTAGCCTATTTCTTTAGTTTATTCTTTGATTCATTATTTTAGTCTTTCATTTAGCGTTTTACTTATATTATTCTTTTAGCTTATTGTTTATCCTATCGTTTTAGTCTATTATTTCATTCCATTATTTTAGTGAGTAGTCTAGTGTGTTATTTGGACCTATTGGGGCTAATTGGCTTAGTGTTTCCCTTGTGAGTTAATGGGGGAAATTAGGACTCCCGGTTAAGAAGGAGTTTAGTGTGTGATGGAACTAGGGTTCCATGGATGGCAATTAGTGGATGAATTTTGCTAGGTTGGATGGATGTAGTTTTGGGTGGGATTTTGAATCCCACCCCTGTCGATGAGTGGAGGCCAGTTAGTGTGTGTGAGCCCGTTAGTTTTTGAGAGAGACGCTTGTTGTAGATCTAGATCTAGTTTTCTGTTGAGCTTGGAGTTTTGAGGGATAGTTTTGAGAAAAATTATAAAATATTATTTGGAAGTCCTAGGAGATTAATGTGGGGAGATTAACTGTAGAGGTTGGTTCAAGTGCTTGGAAGTGGTTGCCTGGGTGTATCGGTGAAGGGAGAAGGCGCTGCTAAGGGGGATTAGTGAACAGTGGGAATCGGAGTCTATGGCAAGACCGGAGGGGCCTGCAGCGGCTGAGTTGCGACCAGGCGCCACCAGCAGCGGGATTGGCAGGGCAGTCCACGACGGATTGCAAGAGATCAGGGCGGAGGTGGACCCTGCGACGGAAATTGTGAGCAAGAGGACTGCGGCAGATTCGCCGGAGGGAATACCAGCAAGAGCGCAGCGGCAGGGCTGCAGTCATCTCACCAGCACGACAGGCGCAGCAGGGCAGCAAATTTGACGTCCACGACAACAGCAAGATCACGAAGGCGCATCAAGACGGAGACCAGCATCAACAGACCAAGGCGACGGGGGATCATGAGCGGCGTCCGGAGTGTTGGCGACAGCGAGGAAGAGATTCAGCCAGCGCCAGAGCATCGCCGCAGCAGCAGGACGACGTGAAGACGACGAAGACCAGACACAGCAATCGACAGCAGAGGAGCAACCAAGCGCTCACGGCGATTGCGAGGAGACCCGGTTCAGCATCGACACATCAACGATGGCGATCAACAGCACGGAGAACCGGCGATAACGACGACCAGCAAGCGGCAGAGCACGGGGACAACAGCGGATTCGACGGCAGCAGGGCCGTGAATTTCAACAGCACAGGAGGCGAATCCGGCGGGCTCCAGCGTTGGGGTCGGCCAGGCTACCGATGATCACCGGCGAGGCAGGAGCTGCAACAAACCGAGTCGACACAAGAGCAGTCGACAGAGCAAGAACATCGACAGCAAGAAGGAGACAGGAAGACCAGCGGAAGGAGGGCGGCGAATCCAACGGTGAAGGCGACGGAATTTCCACAGCATGAAGACAAGATCACGAGTAGGGCGAGGCCGCAGCAGATCAATCCCAACCGCAGCGGAGCCCGAGCGTCATCTCCGAAGGGCGACGCTGAGAATTCTTGCCTTGTCCCTCTCACTCGGTGATAGTAGAGAGGGAGCCAGGGTGATATAACGGAGGGAGAGATTTCCCTCCCCTTATTATACCATATTTTGCTTGGTTTGAGCCGTTTAGGACTAGTAATTGTTAGGTAGTATAAAGAACCCCTTTTCCATTAAAATTGGTAATCTT
The DNA here is from genome assembly GCA_022496805.1 of Pohlia nutans. Classification (NCBI taxonomy): domain Eukaryota; kingdom Viridiplantae; phylum Streptophyta; class Bryopsida; order Bryales; family Mniaceae; genus Pohlia; species Pohlia nutans. Next base: position 8,430,638 of record CM040092.1, on the reverse strand, counting down.
AATTGCCCAAAAATATTTGCTTGCATTCTTTAATTTCTCCCAATTGTTTGAATTGTTATGAGTTGTATTTGGTTGTTTTGTTGTTGTGTGTGTGTAAAATTGGTCCGGTGAAGGGTAGAGTGCGGAAGCGCTGCCCAAAATTCGCCGGGCTAACTTGGGAATATTTGTGTGTAACTTAGGGTTTAAGTTTAGGGTTTTTGGGCACGACGCGGAAGCGCTGCCCAATTTTTCCCAAAAAACCCTAATTTGGTTAGAATTGGATGGTTTTAAATGCAAAGATGCTTTGCAATGTTTAGGGTGTTTTTGTGTGGCTTAGGAATCAAAGAAACTCCCCATCGTGGGATTTTGATGCCCGTGAGGCTCTTTGCAATTGTGTTGTAATTTCTACCCATGAGTGCAAAAATCCTAATTTAAGGGTTAAAATCACTAAATTGACCCATTTTTATGGCACGTGGTGCACCAGGGGGATTGGTGGAGCATTTGGGAGCAATTTGGCATTTCTTGTTGGTCACTAGAGCACTTGTGAATGTGCTGTCATTTTAGTGGTTAAGTCCCAAAACCCTAATTAGAGGGTTTTAACCCCTAATTTAAGCCCATTTTAAGGCACTAAGTGTCTAGGGTAATTGGTGGGGCTTTTGTGGGGTGTTAGGGTGTTTGTTGATTGACATTTGTGATCTTTGGGTGTGCTGTAATTTTCATACACACCCCCCGTTTTGACCAATTTGTTTAGTTTTTTGTCATTTGAGCTTAGAATTTTCCCACATAATTGCCTAGATAAAAAGGAGTCCATTGCTTGGAATATTTGTGCACACCCACCCTCGGCCGGACATATGACATTTTGACCGGCAACGGTCAAAGTGCTCATAGGGGTGTAATTGGTTCTAACGGAGAAAGGTCTTGCAGATCGCGTACAGTTTGCATCATTTCTTCGCGTAGTTTCTCTTCCGCCTACCAATCGAAAGTGTCGTTGGGATGAGGTACTTCGGTAGTACTGGTGGGGTCGTCCGGTTTGGTTGGGGCCTGACGGTGGGTTTGACTCCGGGTGCGAGGTCCGACGTGCGCCACTTCAACTGTATGGACGTCGGTGATGACGGCCGAAGATCCAGAGCTTTGAGGGAGTTTCTTTTGTATGGCATTCTTAACATCATCATCGAGCAACAGTGGGCATCGATGTCCCGGGTGCTCTAATGAGCCGCATACATTACATGGATACCGTTGTACTGGTGTGCCAATACGAGAATTGCGACGGTTGTCGGTACTTACCGGTGTTGATGTTGTCTGGATCTGATGTACCGATGCGGTTTCTGCTTTCTTCCCGTAGTCGCTTGTTGGATTCCGGTAACATGTCGTCCATTCGTGCCCCATTCGGCCGCACCCGGTACATTTGAGGTTACGTCGTGGATTATCTCCGGTACTGGTGGAGGAAGTGGTTGGTTGTCGAGGTTTGGGTAAACCTTCTTCCGCAGTGCGTGCCGAATCAACGGCTTCGGAAAATGTCTGGCGTTGAAGCCCTACCGTGGCTACCTGCAAGTATTCTAGGAGGCCGGCTCGGAAATTGCTCAGCATGAACATATCATCTGGTGGCATGGTAAGATTCTCTGCTAGTTGCTGAAGGCGTTCAGCGTAGTCATCTACAGACTCGTTCGGTAGTTGGTTGATGGTGCGAAATTGGATGTACGTTTGGTCGTCGGTTTTTATAGTGCGGTAGCGCCGTTTGAATGCGGAAAAAACCTCCTGTAAAGTATTAGTAGGATGTATCTTTCGATGATAAGCAAACCAGTTCGACTCTTTTTCCGTAAGTGTATTGCCAAACAATTCTAGTTGGACCATGGTTTCAGTTTCACCATTTAGTCTGATAGCAGATTCAAATTTACGGCAATGCGTTTCGGGGCACTTACCGGTTTTGTATTCGGGGTACGGTACTGCTTTTCGAGCGGTAGGGGTAGTACGGCGACCGGGTGGAGGATGAGGCGCGCTGGCTTCGCCGAGAGGTCGGTAAACTGGATTCGGTACTACCGAGGCCGGGATACGTCGCGGTAGTGGGTAGTTGTATGGACAAGCAATGGACGGGTGATCGGTATGTCCGCAGAATGTGCAAAATCGAATAGGAGGTCTGGGACGTACCGGATGGTGTAGGTGTGGATGATGAAATCCAACAAATTGTTGTTGAACCGGGTGTTGATGTCCTGTGGTCGGTTGCGGTCGGACCGTATGATGGATGGACGCCGCATGTTCGTGATCCTGTCGGAGTTGTCGTAAGCGTAGATGCGGGAGTTGTAGCCGGGACGTGGCTAACTCGAAGTCGAGTGTGGGTGGTGATTCGAGGGCAGCAAGGAGTTCTTGATCGGTTGCGTCCTCGGTTGGGGAAACTTAGTAGTGTGAGCGTAGAGCAGAGAGCGGAGAGCGGAGAGCAGAGTTTGGAGAGCGCAGATTTTCATTTTTAGAAATCATTTTTTGTAGGAAAATTGCCTATGACCGTGGACATTGGGTTATTTTTAGCTTGTATTTTTGGAAATTAGGTTATTTTTAGTTAATTTTTAAAGAAAGGGACCCCAAATCCGTGGAAATGAGTAGAATTCTCGAAATCCTAGTTCAAAGCAAAGTAATGGATTTTCAATGATTTTCCACGGCATTACTTACAAAAAACAATACATTTTTGTTTTTGTATGGTTTACAATTAAATTAGGGCTGACGTCATCATTAAAAACCTTCAAAAGTGCGAATAGAACAAGGACTCTTGTGAACACTGATGTAAATAAACCAACACAAAGAACCTCATATATAATCCAAATCAAACCAAAACATAAAGAGCTTAACTCTCCACAATCAAGAGGCCTAATCAAGGGCTAGGACTCCTCTTAACATCACTATCCTTGCCATGTTTAGCCTTTATATCCAATAATCCGTATACCCCCCTATTAAACTTCTGGATGCGACGAGAGGGTGGTGAAGCTGCAAATGCTTGTTCATGGGCAACCTCAGCAGCATACGATGGCAATTCGAATCCCCTCGGAGGGCTTCCAAACAAGCTCGGATGGAGAACACGGATCGGGCTCGCCCGTGGAACTCTGGAAACAAGAATACAAGAGGATACATAAACATTAGTAAAGAAGGAGAAGAGAAGAAGATGAACAATGGTGTGCCAAGTGAACAACCGACTTACTTACAGTGCCTCTGGCGTCGTACGAGCTTCTAGAAAGGCTCCTCAGAGTCAGATTCCTCGAGGTCAACAGTAGGCTGGGGTGGAGGCACGGGTTCCCGCATGGGGCGAAGGATGGCCTCAAAGATCTCCGTGTCCGCCTCCAACGCCACAATGTGGCGCTCACCCTCACGACACGCACTAATGGAAGCACCTACAAGAAACAAAATGAATGAGCAAAACAAAACCACAAGAAATGCAAGAAATGTTGAACGAAGACAATGCAAGGAAGGTAAGGGAGAAACCTGTGGCCGCGTGCCAATCCAAGACAATGTCGTGTATTCGGGTGAGAGTGTGGATGATGATGCTGAAGAATTCCTTGTGCTTCTCCCGAGCCCCTCTCCATGCCACTATGCCATCCTTGAGGAGTTAGGTATCCTCATCCGTGAACTTGTGAAGGAGGGAATCCTTCTCAAGTGAGAAGTCCAACTTCGAAAACTCCGTGGCCTCGTACACGGTGAGAGAGGTGCCAAGGGGCACAAGCACCTTGATAAAAAAGCGATTAGTCTACACAAAAACCACATACTTAATGACAAAGAGAGGAGATTGAAACTTGAAGTGAAATAGGTGAAGAAGAGAAAAAAAACTTACAAACATCTTTGGATCTTGAGCGGAGGTAAGGTGAAGGTCATTGACACCCCACCAATCCCTTGCCACACTCCATTTAGCCCCCTTGCACCAATTGCGAAGCTCCTTGTGCACCTTGGGAAACAAGAATTTAGACTTTAGAATTTCTCCACTCTCATTCAAACTTTAGAAGGAGACCAGGCAGGGAGTGCCAACAGAAGCAACAACACTGTATCAATCGCGAGGGATTTCATAGCATGCCAAACCGACAATTGGAGACATAGACTCCAGAGATGGATAAATTCTATACTACCAATTAAATGCATAATATTTCGAAGCTAATCTACTCATCTCTAAAAACTACATATGGATTATAGACGTCCAAGTTATAGAAATTTACAGAGAGAAAAAAAGCTCATGATTGTTCTAAAATGATATACATCATACATTTGCTTGGCAGCCTCTACGCAAACAAGCAAAACGATTATTCTCAAGGGGATGCAGAATGACTAGCTCAAAGGAAGGGAACTACAGAGGCATGTTTAGAATCAAAAATCCAATGAATACAGGAATTCTCACTCATTCTGAAATTCTGAAAGACCCAAGATCCAAGACCCAAGATTTGAGCACACTAAAGTTCTGCAATTCTGAAAGACCCACAATCTGAACACACTGAAATTCTATTCTAGCTGTACACTGACAAAATGCCTTCCATTCTAGCTGTACACTGACAATCTCTGTCCCAAACCTAGTTGAACACTGACAGAATATGAAATTGAAGTTAATCCCACGAATCCGTGGGATTGGCCTAGGTGCCATTTATGGCATTGAAGTTAATCCCACGGATCCGTGGGATTGCGGCTGTGGTTTCCAGAATTTCAAAATTCAACCAAAATTTATGAGGTGGATGATGCCGATCTGAAAATGCATGGGTATGGGATAACTGAATTAGTTGACCCTAGTCTAGGCACCAAGGAAGGCTATGTTTTTGGGACCCACAGGCTTTGGTCAATTGTGTTCCCATTGGAGACTGAAACTATCACTGCTGTCGTGGCAAGGAGACCAGACGAGGTAAGCAAGAAAATCATGCTGCTGGTAGGGGAATGTCTAAAGATTGAATTCAGCACATATGAGCCAATCAATTGTTCTTCTAGTCACAGTAGTTTCTTGTTAACTAAGCATCATGGGTTGTAAGGGGACTGAAGGGTAACGCTGGCGTCTTTTTGTGCCCTGCAATAGTGAAGAGACTTCAGTTCAAGGGCTCATAACATATCAATTGACTATTGAGTATATGTTCTTGATACTTATATTCTTTACCTTCTTTTGCAGGTCACACATACACAAACTAACGTCTTGCCTAATCGGGATGTCCTATTCAATAATTAGAATCTTAATTAGAACCTGGTGTTTGTGGCGACTGTCACTCTGAAGGATCTTGGCCTGGTTGGCGCTGCTAATTCGGAGGAGTCAACGATGGTCGCTAAGAACCCCCTCAGAAACCCTAAACCTGCTTACAATACTCCAAACTTCAGCTCCTCAATTGCACAAAGCAGTCAAAGTCCATGTGATGGAGGGCAAAATTCTCAATGTCATAAGAATTCTGAACACGTAAAAACACACCCACTAAGTAACTTTTCATTTGCAATACCATAATCTTTCTAATCAGAACCTCTTATGAGAATGATGTCCTCATATGGATAAACGCCATTCATTTCAGTTTTTTTTGGCTCTTGTTTATGTAAGTATAGCGTGGTCAAGATCTCAAGCACAAAGACTAAATTCAGCTGGTATACATCCCTTCATCAAGCGATATTAAAACGTCTAACAATAAAATTTGGCACTTCATAACATAGTATCTGAACACAGTGCGTTGGAATCCTCTTTAATTCGCCAACAAGAACATGTAAAATTTCGACCAGTCCAACAATAGGAACTATGCTCAACAGTGTCATTGCTTTGATTTTAATCTTGGAAGGACTAAGGTTTCATGGTTTTAAAATGACAAATTCAATTGATCAAAATACAATTCAGATGAGACTAAATTCACACATACACAAACTAACGTCTTGCCTGATCGGGATGTCCAATTCAATAATTAGAATCTTAATTAGAACCTGGTGTTTGTGGCGACTGTTACTCCGAAGGATCCTGGCCTGGTTGGCGCTGCTAATCCGGAGGAGTCAACGATGGTCGCTAATCTCATGGACACTGTTACCGGCAGGATCTTACATTGTGTCTCTCATCCCAATATGCAAGGCCTTGTGCATGCTGTGAGCATCTAGTGGACTTGCAACGGGCCAGGTAGGAGAACTACAGCCAGAAGTTCTCACTGAAGTTAATCCCACGGATCCGTGGGATTGCAGACTCTTGTCCCTCTCACTCCTGAAACTCCTGCAACTTCGAGATCTTCTGCACAGAATTAATCGTGTGCCTAGAGAGGTGCTGGGAGAAACTAAATTCAATCAAAATTCAATCAAAAAACTAAATCCAATCAAAATGTCATGACTGATTTTGAGCACATTGATTACATACGGAGTATTACGAAAGTCCTGAGCACACTGATATCATACGGAGTATTACGAAAGTCCTGAGCACACTGATATCATACGGAGTATTACAAAAGTCCTGAGCACACTGATATCAGAGAAGCACTGGAATCTGTAGTCACAGATCAGTAGAAGCGTCTCAGCGAATTGGAGGTGGAAATCACACAGCAGTCGGAGGTGGAAATCAATCTTTGCCTCCTTTTTACAGAGCTAGTTTGATGGAATCAGAGGAAAGAATCACCTTCAAAGAATGAGGTGGACAAACTACGCAAGCACTGGCGTGAAGCACAGAACAATTACGAGAGACAGGTTTGAACTTCAGATACTTCGTGGATCTAGGCTTCTGGACTCATGGATTTCATCACACCTCTGTCACTTTTGATTATTCATTTGAGTCACATAATGGTCATCGTTTTCAGGTACTACTGCAACCAGAGACGATAAGAGATGTAACCATGACATCTGACAAGCTTTCAAGTCTCGAGTCAGCATGACCACAGGAGAACCACAGGCAGAACATGCAACTGAAGTTAATCCCACGGATCCGTGGGATTGGACTAGGTGCCTTTTTTGGCATTGAAGTTAATCCCACGGATCCGTGGGATTGGACTAGGTGCCATTTTTGGCATTGAAGTTAATTCCACGGATCCGTGGGATTGGACTAGGTGCCTTTTTTGGCATTGAAGTTAATCCCACGGATCCGTGGGATTGGACTAGGTGCCATTTTTGGCATTGAAGTTAATTCCACGGATCCGTGGGATTGGACTAGGTGCCATTTTTGGCATTGAAGTTAATCCCACGGATCCGTGGGATTGGCCACTGTGGTTTTGTTTTTTTGGATTTGTGACTGCAATTTTTGGAATCTCAAGGCGTGTAATATACCGTTGGAAAGGTCTTGAAAATACCTTTCCAACGGTATATTACACGCCCCAAGATGATCAAAATTGGAATCGTAAATCAAAAAAGAAAAATCTGTAGTGCCTAAGCGACTACAAATCAGGGTCATTCAAATAACCGCTTTGGGTTTTATGTTGCGAATAGCTCCATGGTGGCTAATTCCACGGATCCGTGGGATTGGCCACTGTGGTTTTGTTTTGTTGAATTTGCGACTGCAATTTTTGGAATCTCAAGGCGTGTAATATACCGTTGGAAAGGTCTTGAAAATACCTTTCCAACGGTATATTGCACGCCCCAAGATGATGAAAATTGGAATCGTAAATCAAAAAAGAAAAATTTGTAGTGCCTAAGTGACTACAGATCAGGGTCATCCAAATAACCGCTTTGGGTTTTATGTTGCGAAAAGCTCCATGGTGGCTAATCCCACGGATCCGTGGGATTGGCCACTGTGGTTTTGTTTTTTTGGATTTGCGATTGCAGTTTTTGGAATCTCAAGGCGTGTAATATACCGTTGGAAAGGTCTTGAAAATGCCTTTCCAACGGTATATTACACGCCCCAAGATGATGAAAATTGGAATCGTAAATCAAAAAAGAAAAATTTGTAGTGCCTAAGTGACTACAGATCAGGGTCATCCAAATAACCGCTTTGGGTTTTATGTTGCGAAAAGCTCCATGGTGGCTAATCCCACGGATCTGCGGGGTTGGCCACTGTGGGTTTTTTGCTGCGAAAAACTCCATGGTGGCTAACCTCACGGATCCGTGGGGTTGGCCACTGTGGGTATTGTTTTTTTGGATTTGCGATTGCAATTTTTAGAATTTTAATGCGTGTAATATAACATTGGAAAGATCTTGTTAATGCCTTTGCAACAGTATATTACACGCCCCTAAATGATTAAAATTGGATTCCTTAAAAAAAATGAAAATTCTGTAGTTTCTAAGCGACTACAGATCAGGTGGTCAAAAGAACTGCAGCCGATTTTGGCTGCGGTTTTTTTCGACCATGTTTTCTACTAGTGGAAGGAGGAATTGAAATTTCGTAGCGCCTAACGACGTGCCGAGTGTACCGGTGATCTTGCTGTGCTTTAGAAGGTCTTGTTAGACATGCCCGGAGGCGAGGAGCTCTGCACTCAAAATCCACACCTTGAGGGCGCCGAGGTGTTTGGATCGCAGAATCGTAGGCCCGATACCCCCATTGATGCAAATGATGAGACACACCGCCCCGACACCGTCATCTTCTTTCGCCCCCGTCCCGGTAAGAGACTCTCTAGATCTAATCATGTAATTCTACCTACAATTGTTGTAGAGTCTCACTACGCCAAACGGGTACTTTTATGACTGGCAGGATGACTGCGTTTATAACTGCGCGCAGTCATAAAAACAGGTTCTGTGACTGCGAGTCATATTTTCTGCTGACCTGGAATGTGACGCGCGGGGTGACAGGGCGGGCTCATTACCGACGAGTCGCTTCGGACACCTAGTCATATGAATAAATACGACCCAAAACATATAAGGGGGACTCCATGTACGTGCCACGTCAGCACCTCCAGCCGCTAGCTTGACCGGCCCTTGTCCTTGACTTTTCGTGGTCTGCCCGGGCAACCGAGGCCAAAATCCGACGTGGCATGTGACTCTGTCGAGTCATATTTTTCTGCTGACGTGTCATCCGACGTGGCATGTGACTCTGTGGAGTCATATTTTTCTGCTGACGTGGCATCCGACGTGGCATGTTACTATGTGGAGTCATATTTTTTGCTGACGTGGAATGTGACTCTGTGGAGTTATATTCTTGTTGACGTGGCACCTCCACGTGGAATATGACTGCCTGTCATATTTCTGGCTAACGTGGAATGTGACTCTGTGTAGTCATATTTTGGCTCATAATGTCGTTGACGTGGAATGTGACTAGTAGTTATGTTTTTTTCTGACGTGGAATATGACTGTGCATAGTCGTACTTGAGCTAATGCTGTGACTGCTAGCAGTCGTGTATTCAAGACCTCCAGTAATGTTCGACAAAAGTGCGACGGTTAGATGACTAGTTTCAGTCACAGTATCGGAGGGAGTGTGCCCATTACATGACTCGCAGTAGTGACAATGTAATTGCCATGCATGTGATCCTATGACTGCGTAGAGTGATGCATTGGCTTACTCAGAGTCACATTTGTACTATATATCAGAATCATAGAATGGAGGACACATACGTGGGATTAGAGAAATGCATCATGTATCACTTGTATTTAGTAGGGAAACTCTCCATACAAAACAAAAACCCGTATAATCTTAAACATAGTTTCTATCTAGCTAAACAAGTCTCATTCCTCACCAATATATACATCCATTCGCGAATTCTTTCCGCTTCCTCTTTGCTGCATGCTCCTCGTGGTTCTCTTCGTCATCCTATGTGCACCACCTCAATCACACTGGGTTACACAACTATTTTGCACAAACCTCATTAATTCACTAGAAGACCCTGTAATACAGATGCTGCGCATTCATGACTATAATTTGTTCTATTCAGTTGGATTGTGACTAGTCCCTGTGACCTTCTCAGGATACATTACTGAACCATATGACATTCTCACTGTGTACATTACTGATCCCTGTGACATTCTCGCTGCGTACATTACTCAACCATATGACATTCTGACTGTGTACATTACTTATCCCTGTGACATTCTATACGTATATTACTGATCACTGTGATATTCAGGCAATTCATCAGCATTGCGTGTTACGTGAATAATTGGTAGATGATTTAGAGGTCACCTTTTGTTTCGCGGTCGCGCAGTTTAAACTGCCTTCAGTGCGGCAACGGGCCACAGAATGACGGTGTTGAGAGCGTCACCGAAGCGCTCCACAACGGGATCGTCCATCTGGTTAGGCTCATGCAGGAATACCTTTTCCGATCCCGGTTCAATCGCGGTAATCATGACCGACGCATTGCCCTCCTCGATCATTCGGCAATGCATGGTGCCTCCTGCAAGGCTCACGATGAAGCCGTGAGCTACAACGGTGTCATTGGGATTGAAATTTTCGTCAAAATCGTGTACCTTCACCTTCGAGTTGGGGGCCAATGCTGCAGGTGCAGCCTCTACCACCGGTTCCACTGCTTCAGGTTCCTGCAGCCACGGTTCAAACGTTCATCATGTCAGGAATAGCTAGTAAAACTACGAATAAATGTTAGAGTAAAGCAAAAACCACATAAAGGACCTACCGGATTCCGTGGTATCGCCGCTAGTTTGACGTCCTTGCCCAAATACTGAGTGCAGTATTCGATGTCCGATTTGTTGCGTGACAATGCTTCAAATGGCTCTATCAGTCGGTTTAGGTAGTCGTCGTTAGGCTCTAACGGGTCCCATCGTGGACAAGTAATGACATTCAAGGGGGGGGACTCTTCCGTTGCGGTTCCGTCGCAATCAAACTGAAGGCATCGAGCCTTAGTAGCTAAAGACGGGGGGATTACACTAAAGAGCTCATGCAGGTCTCTCTTGCTACCTCCATTTTCCTTTCCCCACAAAAAACTCCACTTTAAAGAAGGTATCCCTATTGCCAAAAACTTTGCTACTACTTCTAGTAGACTACGGTCTATGGGCGACCATATGCCCATATCGAAGTGACTACATAACGTGCTCAAGAAAGGGCCACAATCGGCCCTTTTCTTGATTTTTATCTTATGGTCTTGATCGTAGTGCACCACTAGATCAAGACCCCACTTGTGCCTATCGTGTAGCGGTCTAATGTCACACAAAACTCCCACAACATTCAAAACAATCACCTTTCTCTTCAAATTATCCGACACCATTACCGCTGGATACTTTGTCCCGCCCCTCACCTTCTTCTTCTTCGCGAGACTGCTTGCTTTCTCTGTCGGACGCTTCCTCTTCGCTGCAGGCTCCTCGTGGTTCTCTTCGTCATCCTGTGTGCACCACCTCCATCACTTTGAGTTACACAACTATTTTGCACAAACCTCTTTATTTTGCACAAACCTCCTGTAATACTGACTGTTATATTTTGTTGTATGTTTATGACTGCTCCCTGTTATATTCTGTTGCATTGCGACTAGTCCCAGTGACCTTCTTGACATACATTACTAATCCCTGTGACATTAACTGTCTACCTTACTCATCCTTGTCACATTCACTGGGTACATATCTGATCCTTGTGACATTCGCTGCGCACATTACTGATCCCTGTGACATTCTATGGGTACATTACTGATCACTGTCACATTCAGTCAATTCAACAACATTGCGTGCTCCACACAGTTAGAGGGAATGCTCGAGAACACCTTCTCCTTCGCAGTCGAGCGGCGAGTACTGCGACCTATCTGATCCTCCAAGAGCTTCTTTGCCTTGCCCTTCCTCTTCTTCGGTAGTTGTTTATCCTTTTTTGACGGCACTTGGGCTGCGATGGCGATGGTTGCCAAGGGGGGGTCCGGTGGGGCACTTTCCCCGGAGTTCTCGGCTGCGATGGCGACTGCTGCGGTTTTATCCGCTGAAACACTATCCCCGGAGTCACCGGACTTCTCCAAGTCAATCAAACCCTGAACTAGACGTTGGAGGAAGTGAGTACAACATATTTGGGCACTAAATGATTCACTAACTACTAACATCTTCTTCCATTGCATAGTCGTGGGTGTTGAAGTCATACCTCTACTGCTGCGACAGCTACCTGCTGAATTGTCACGTGGAACTCCTCTTCCGTGTTTGTTGCAGTTTTAACTCTGCCCCACACTGGGTCTTCGGGAACCACAGCTACTGCCGGTGGTTCCGCTGCTGGCGGGTGGGCCTCCTCCAATCCTGTGTTCCCCACTTCCGACGATTCTTGTGGTGTGTTCGGCGGCCGTATCCTTTGGACCTCGAGGAGCAGCCGCTTGAGAGTAATTTTCACGTCCTCCACCTCGCTTGCGAGACCGTCTATGTGTGTGTCCATGGTATTCCTTAAAGCCACCAGGTCTCGTGGATTGGACACTCCCCCCTTTGAAGAGGACGACTGCGGGCGGCCTGATTTCCCCGGTGTCCTCAGCTCCGCTTCGATTTCCAACTGCATTGGGGGGCGATCCAACTCTGCAGCCTGTGAGAGAAGCAACTGTCCATCCATAAAGTTCCAAAACTGAAGATCAACAAGATACAGCCCCACAGTCAAGACATGGAATTCTGCTTGTACACCATATCAAGAGAGAAACTACAGACCACAAAAACTAATATGACTCTGTACAGTCATATGACCAATATGACTCTGTACAGTCATTTTCTCGAGATAAGTGACTGCAGAATATGACACTGTGCAGTCACTGTACTTGGAGAATGTCACTGCCGGCAGTCACTTACGAGAGATCAGCATATGAACATCACTCGTGATATCAGTAGTTCAATCACGGGCACGTTTAGGGTCATTTACAAGAACACGACAACAACGCAGGTTTAGGGTCACTGACCAGGCGGGATCGCACTTCTCCCTCAGACCGCCCGGAGTGCGAGACATTGTGCACAACCTGACGCACGTTCTTCATCCGTTCAGCCTCCGCCTTCTTGTCCTCCCTCGCTATCAGCTTCTTAAAGTTCTCCACATGCTCTTTCTTCACGTACCCTGGAAGACGGTCGCCCTTATCGAGCAGCCTTTTCATGTTAGACCTCTTCGTCCGCATTTGTTGCCGGAGTATTTGGAAGAAGACGTCCTCGGGAACGTCACCTAGTCCACCCCGGTATTCGTACTGTGCCGCCATCTTGTCCTTGATCGCCACCAACAGCGCTCGAGGATGCGCCTTGAAATTGTCGATGCTCCAGTCCAAGTCACGGGAATAGCCCCGTAGCTTGGTGAGCCAATCCGGCCTGTGTGCCCCCGTCGGCGTTCCCCCATCGTCGACTTCAACCCACAGGCGACTCTCTCTGTTGTCGCTTTTCTTCACTTGCCGCCTCAAAGTCTTCAACTTGGACTGCCGGCGCGGGGAGGCACCGGCGTTCCGCACCTTCTCGCGCAAGTCACGGGAATCTCCACCCTGCTCAGCCATCCGCTGCAATACTTCGAGTTTCTTCAATTCGATCTCATCGATCAATCTTGTGTCCCGCTCGACCGGTATATCCTCCTCTTCCTCGTCATAGTATTCATCTTCCACCGCCTCCTCCTCCTCCTCCTCAATCTGGGTTTCTCGCAAGCCCGGTGACAAAAGGTCCTCGTCCAGCGCCTTGCTGGTGCTCCCCCCTCGTATCGGTGAAGACATTCTGGTCTTCCTTCGAGGAGGGTCCACCGCCCACGACCTAGGCTTATCAGAAGAGTCACGCCCCCCCCTACAAGAAACGAACAAGGTGTCAAAGCAGCGATGGATATCAGCCTGCATGTATGGTTCACCATTTTGATCAGTCATGTTGATCAGCCAACTAGTATGACTGAAGCCAGTTATGTTCTGTTATATATGACAGCGACCCGTCATGTTTACGGAAACATGACAGCAGGCAGTCATATTTTGCAACAGTCATATTTTGCAACATAGTTTATGCACATGGTAATGGATAGACATGCTTGTGATGGGAAGAATCAATAGAGTAGGAATTGGACACCATGTTTGAAGTCTTACCTTTCTTCGATTTGTTTGCAACCGCTCCTCCTCTCGTTCTTCCTCACCGTCGTCCTCAACGCCACACTCGGAGTCGGTTAGCAGCGTCCTCTTCGTTGCTCGCGTGCGCGCTGGCTTGACGGTGCGAGGCTCTTGCAAGGGCAGGGTACAACTGCTCTCAACCACATCCGCAATCTCAATCGACGTCATTTCCAACACCGGCAACGTAATTGCCGGGAAACTAGCAATTGCGCGGAACACTTCAATTTGCTTGCCATCCGGCATATTAGCAACGTCTCTTATCACTTTACCAACAAAGTTATCCATATCCACAGAAATTATGACTACACCAAGTCACAACGGCAGCGAAATGTGACTCCAGGGAGTCACGATGTCTGCAGCGTGAGACCCCACAGACTCACAGTGGCAATCACAGCATGACACGAGGGAGTCATAGCGGCTGTACAACGTCACTCAACGGAGTCACAATGCCCTGCTACTATGACTCTAGAGCGTCATCGCAGCTAGGTCATTTGAAACCATGGTCCACTTCTGCTTAGGGTCTCAAGCTTAGGGTTTCTGCCTGGAATACAATAAGCACAATTACATCACGAATGTTTTCACTTCAAATTTGGAGCATCAGATCTGCACCTCTCAGTAATCTGTCGCTCTTTCACCTGCTCACCCCAAAATCCATTCTCAAACCTCGGGGTGCCTCCTTTTCAGTGAATTCAAATCTCTCTTGCCATTCAAATCTCTCTTGCCATTCAAATCTCTCTTGCCATTCAAATCTCTCATGCATCAGAGTTCTTGCTTGTGGCAATTCAGTCGGCCTTTCTTCAGTCAGATCCTATTGTCATATCCTCATCCTCATTTTTAAACCATGGTCCACTTCTGCTTAGGGTCTCAAGCGGCAGAAGGCGCTTAGGATTTCAGTCACTGAAGGCGCTTAGGGTCTCACTGAAGGCGCTTAGGATTTCAGTCACTGAAGGCGCTTAGGGTCTCACTGAAGGCGCTTAGGATTTCAGTCAAGCAAGCGAGGCAAGCAAGCAAGCGGTACTCAGTCAAGCAAGCGAGGCAAGCGAGGCAGTCAAGCAATTGAGGGTTTTAGTCAAGCAATCGCTTAGGGTTTCAAGCAATCGGGGGGTTTCAGTTAAGCAATCGCTCAGGGTTTCAAGCAATCGCTCAGGGTTTCAAGCAATCGCTGTGGGTTTCAAGCAATCGCTCAGGGTTTCAAGCAATCGGTTCAGGGTTTCAAGCAATCGCTCAAGGTTTCAAGCAATTCAAGCAATCGGCTCAGGGTTTCAAGCAATCGCTCAGGGTTTCAAGCAATTCAAGCAATCGCTCAGCAATTCAAGCAATCGGCTGAGGATTTCAAGCAATCGCTCAGGGTTTCAAGCAATCGCTCAGGGTTTCAAGCAATCGGCAAGCAATCAGTCGGCAAGCATTCGGCAGCAAGGTAGCAAGCAATCGGCAGCAAGGTAAAGCACTCACCTTTTATCCTTTGGCCGTTTGAAGGTCTTCTTTTGCTGCACAATCCCAGGCAACCCCAAACTCGTCAAGACTTGTGTGTTTTTGTCAATCATCTTCTTCCTCAGGCGCTCGTACTCCGGAGGTGAAGGCGCCATCATACTCACACAAGAGCCGAGCGACTGAAGTGGCACATCCGCTGTAGAAGAAGATTGAGTATTCTTGGGTGCCGCGCTCCACGTTGGCCTGGTCAACCCCCACTACGTGTACTGCGTTGACCACGCCCTTACGCAGTTTGTAACTACATTCAGTAACATAACGCCCAGTAGTCATCAACATAACGCTCCGTAGTCATCTATATGACTCTGTAGTCATCAACATAACGCCCAGTAGTCATCTATATGACTCTGTAGTATTGAATGACTCCCTCCTGTAATATTTCCTACGCACAGTGGTATGCCTGAGATAATTGATGGCACCCCCTTTTAGTGTGTATCAAAGCACCATGTCACCCTAACCGTGTGCTCGAGTTCTTTCCATAGGATGGAACAAGGGGAGCAGGAACGCTTGAAGCATCTACAATTATGGCAAGAAGAAGAGATTCAAGCGGACTCCATGCGATTAACGAAGTACCCATGCCCATGCATGGAATGTGCAGGAGGGAAAGTCCTCGATCGAGCCACGATTCGGAAGCATCTTCGCACTAGAAGAAGGGACCCGGTTTTCACAGCTTCGATATTGGTAAGTGATTTCAAACACCCATTCCTCAGTAAGCAAAGCGGCGTGGTCCTACGTACGGTGCCATGGTTTAAAAATCTGCGTTCATGAATTATGTAGGCCCGGTGGAGACCGATAGTAAGAGCCGCATGTTTGACATCACTGACAACGTTTCTAAGTCAAACACAGTCCTCCGAGAACGCCATACCCACAGTGACATCCGCGAGAGTTACTCGATTGCAGAAGTGGCGGTCAGACGTGTATGATGGACAATGGTGCGACGGGCCCATTCCAAAGCTAACACCATTCGTATATTGGAAAAGAGATTGGCAAGTGAAGGTGTCCAAATACCGCTTCATGGGTTGGGGTCTATTTGCAATGCAACCCGCCAAAGAGGGTGAGGAACTGCTTCCTTTTGTAGGAACACAGTACACATCGGCGGAGTACAAAATCTTGAGCAAGGCACAATCCCGAATGAAATCGTATGTGATGCGCGCGGAGTCGGACCTGTACATCGACGGAGATGTAGAGAAAGGGAATGTCGCTGGATTCATTAATAGTTCCATCGGGCGCTCTGAAATAGGCAATGTCTTGTGGGAGTTTCGCATGTTGCCTAAACCGTGGAACCCCGAGGAATGGGGATATGTAATTACCATAGCAACAAGGGACTTCATGGCCAGAGAAGAACTCTATGCGCATTACCCTCTAAATCCGAGCAGTGTATGTTAAATGACTAAAAGCAATAAAACACTAGCTGCGGCCTAAACGGCAGGACTACAGTCAGTGACTGTCTTTGTAGTATGTCTAGTGTCAGTCATATTTTCTCCAAAATGACTACAGACAGTCACTGCTTATCACTGTAATGTGACTACGGACAGTCACGTTTTTTCAAAATGACTATAGTCAGTAACTGCTTATCACTGTAATACAAGTCCAACCAGTCATATGTTGCGTATCATGTGTACGATGTGTCACTCCATGCGTGGACAAGACTAAACGACATGGACACACTTGGGGCGCAGGTGGATGCAATAACAATGAGAACCCTCAATAGGAAATGCATGAAATAGCGTATCATAAGAAAGTGGAATGTGACATCCAATGTGTTGTCCCTGGAATTGCAGGACGAGTACAGCCCCTTGAACTTGACCCCTAATGCACCAAGCAGTGGGCAAGGTAGTCAGCCTCCGTCTAGTCCCAGTATTGACGGCGGAGAAGCTACGGAAGTAGATGTTTTACGCATGGTGGCAGAGTGCTTCAACAAGTATGACAATGTCAACTTAGGGGGCTACGATACCAACCCTTCCATACATGACGGAGTTGATGTTGAGTTCAATGAAGTGCCGCCGTTCGGGGACGATGGCTTCCCACCTCGTGACAACGAAGGTAGCGATGACGGAATGGAGGACAATAACGACCCTATGGAATCAAGCGGGACAGCGATGAACATCAAAGACCCTAGTGGCATAGTCTTGGATACCCTTTTACACGAAGCAAATACTCCGCTTTATGCAGGGAGCTCCTCCAACCGTCTCACCTCCATACTCATGATACTTGTGTGTTGCACCACTTTTGGCGTACGAAACAACTTTGTGGACGAGTTGTTGAAGTTATTGCAGGAGTCAATATTGCCCAAGGGCAACACGCTTCCGAAAACATTTCACGAAGCGAAGTGTTTGTTGATGAAATTGGGGTTGTCCTACAACTCCATACATGCGTGTAGAGATGGGTGTTGTTTATTTCGGAAAGAATTGGAAGATGCAACGGAGTGCCCAATATGCCACAAATCCCGGTACGTAGACAACTCCAAAACAATACCGGTCAAAGTATTGAGACATTTTCCGTTGATCCCTCGTTTGCGAAGAATGTACAGTTGCACACGGCTAGCGGAGCTCATGAAGTGGCACGTGGACGGAAAGAGCAAGGACAAGGTGATGAAATCCGTGGTTGACTCAAAGGCATGGAATCACGTGAATAGTACATGGCCGGAGTTTGCGAAAGAAGGACGTAACGTCCGGCTAGGCTTGGCACTAGATGGCGTGAACCCATTCCGGAACCAAAGTCTTAGCCACTCCACATGGCCCGTGGTCATGCTAAACTACAATCTCCCCCCTTGGCTAGTGACCAAAAACTTCTTTATGATGCTCACGCTACTAATACCTGGAAAAGAAAGTGTGACGGACAAGAATGTGGATGTGTATCTGGCACCATTAATAGAGGAGCTGCAAGAGCTATGGGAAGGGACCGATTGCGTGGATGGATCGCAAAAAAACTCCGGCGACAAAACATTCAAGCTACGAGGTATGCTATTGTGGACAGTGAACGATTTTCCGGCATACGGATTGATTTCTGGCCAAGTCACGAAAGGACACAAGGCGTGTCCCGTGTGTGGCCCCAACGTAGTAACTCGGCGCTCGAAAGCACTGAAGAAAAATGTGTACCTTGGGCATAGACGGCATTTGCCGATGGCGCACCAATGGAGGCGACAAAGGGCCAATTTTGATGGCCAACCCGACATGCGACCTCCACCACGAAGGATGAGCGGTCGAGAGCACTTGGCGTTTGCGAATGCTCGAGAAGAATGGACAAGCAAGATCCATGCGAATGAAGGACCACAAACGCCGGACCCTGTACATGAACACGGAGTGAAGAGAAGGACATGTCTTTTTGACCTTCCCTATTGGAAAGTACGTGTATCTAACGCAGTCTTGTACAGTGACATGACTGTACATAGTGATGTTGTCATGCGTGGACTCTAAATTCTGACTGAATGCAGTGATTTGCCATAGAATATGACTGTGCAAAGTGCTATTCGGATTCCTGGATTCCAGTTTAGGACTGAATGCAGTGATGTGACGCGGAATGTGACTGCACACAACGATGTTGTGCGTTCATGGAATCTAATATGTGACTCTGTGGAGTCATTGTACAGGATCTTCTAATCCGACACACGTTGGATGTCATGCACTGTGAAAAAAACATTGCCGAGAATATTATGAAGACCATATTCGGAGAGAAGGACACCCTCGGAGCGCGTCTCGATATGAAGGAAGCGGGTATACGCAAACATCTATGGCCCGTACGCAGAAAGAAACAAGGCAGCGTCATGTTACCTCGGTCATCATACGTTTTTACGAAAGAAGAGCGTAAGGTCTTTGTAGACCAAGTGCGTTCCTTGCGAACCCCCTCTCAGTACGTCGGGCAGCTAAAGAAGCGTGTGAACACGGATGGGCAAATCAAAGGCCTTAAATCACATGACTACCATGTCCTCCTCCAACAGGTGTTGCCACTGTGTGTGCGCACTACATTGGCGAAGGAAGTTCGGACGGCAATAATCATGTTGAGCCGAGTATTCCGGAGGATATGTGCGAAGACCATCGATCCGAAGGCTATAGAAGATATGAAATGCAAAGCGGTCATCGCATTATGCATGTTGGAGAAGGAGTTCCCACCGTCATTCTTCGACATTATGAGCCACTTGGTGTTGCACCTCGTGGAGGAAGTGGAAATCTGTGGTCCCGTTCATACACAATGGATGTACCCTATTGAGAGGTATTTGAAGACACTCAAAGGCTACGTTCGAAATCGAACTCGACCAGAGGGTTGCATGGCCGAAGGCTATGCTATAGTTGAGGCATTGGGATTTTGCACCGAGTATATGCAAGAGTATACGACTACTACTCGAAGAGTATGGGACGATAAAGAAGACCCTTCAATGTACGACAAGATCCTCGAAGGCAACGAGCGCCCTCGCTATCTGTCACCGAACCTCCGAGGATGGATTCACGAGTTCGTGGTGACCAACGCGGCACCATTGGAAGATTGGAGGAGGTGAGTTCACATCACCAGGGAATATGAATGTTGTTGTGGACAATGTGACTACACTCAGTGATGGCAGTGATATCTGTGACTGCCCCCAATGTCTTCCGCAACGGCCGCTCGTGATATCAGTGACTGCAGCTCGTGATATCAGTGACTGCCACCAGAGATGTTAGTGACTGCCTCTAGTGAGACCACTAGATCTGCACCTAGTGATGCAGTGGTTGCCACGAGCAGCCATGTTATGGGCTATATATATACGTTATAAATCCTGAAGATTCTGTGAAGATGTACGTGACCATATTTAACTCTTCTGTCCTACAGGCGACACGAGGATGACATGGCACGTCGGGAAGCGGAGCGTCACGAGTATGGGCGCAAGAAGCGGAAGGCTAGGGTAGTGTACCATTCGGAGATGTGCGACGAAGATTTCCACGTCTGGTTTCCAAAGGCTGTGATACGGGCTATAGACGATGGGGACGAGGAGGTCCCCGAAGACGTGAGGGCCTTGATTCTACCTCCATCGGACGTAGCCAAGTCATATCGATCCATGTTTGCATATGGAAACCACCTCCGTGTCCGGAGTGCAGAGACGCAATTGACAACCGCGGACTCGAGGGTAGCCGCAACCTTTCGACAACTTTGTCGCGCGGGTACTAAGGATACAAATCTTCGGGCTGCGGAGTTGGAGTACGTGGGATGGGTGGAGGAAATCCTTTCAGTGGACTATGGACAGTTTGAGGTGGTGGTCCTCTATTGCAATTGGGTGGTTGCAAACATGAGAGGAGATGGCGCCACCATGAAGCGCGATGATTACGGTTTCAGTACCGTGAACTTTGAGAGATTAATCCCATACTCTGCACAGTCATTTGCCTTCCTGCTCCACATCGAACAGGTTTTTTTTGCACCGGATGTGGCCAAGCATGGATGGGAAGTTGTGTTGCGCAATGAACCACGAGGAGTTCGGTTATTCTCCAACCACCAACTCACGGATGAAGTACAATGTATATCATTGGGGAGAGCATGTGATTTTCCCGGACTCGAAGCCACAGACCTAGATTCGGATCTCATACCGAAAACACCTATTTTGAGCGATGCAGTGGAAGTAGCCCCGGAGGTGGTTGCTAAAGCATTAGAACGCCTTAGACAAGACGACACATCGGTACATGATTTAGAGTATTGTGACTCAGAGCAAGATTGATCGAGTCCCCGTTCAATCACATACAGTTGTGAACATTCCATTCGATGGATATATCTATATATATATACATATATTCACACGTACATGTTTAATTAGCACCCTCATGTCTTGGCCACATAACACACATTCATTTCAACCTCTCAAACCGATAATTTGCACACTTCTCACGTCAGTTGCAAACTACTACTACATGGACGGTCAGAATTATAAAACCGGCAATAACTCTTTCCCATATTTCTTCCTAATGTAACCCCCCACCCCCCCTTTCCCCACTTAATCAAGTAAATGAATATTTTATTTGCACAATTATTAAAATAATATACATGGCGAAATCCTAATTACCGTAAGCTAAATGAAAAACTACTCAATTTTGGACACAAATTCTCACTATAAAATACATAACCTAAAACCCTCATACTATACAGTGATTGAGAGGGCCAAAATACATATAAACTGTCTCGGGCAGTGTTTATAATCTTGGGCTGCCCAAAAAAAATATATATATATATGACTGTAGGGAAAATGTGACTGCAAAATATGACTAGGAGAAGAATGTGACTACCAAATATGACTGAGCGTTCCCCAGGAACGTTCCCATTCGTTCCCTACGAAGATATACGACGCTCCCACCCACTTACATGTAAACTGTCTCGGGCAGTGTTTTTAATCTTGGGCTGCCCCCAAAAAAAAAATGACTGTAGGGAAAATGTGACTGCCAAATATGACTGAGCGTTCCCCAGGAACGTTCCCATGCGTTCCCTACGAAGATATACGACGCTCCCACCCACTTACATGTAAACTGTCTCGGGCAGTGTTTTTAATCTTGGACTGCCCCAAACAAAAAAAAAATGACTGTAGGGAAAATGTGACTGCAAAATATGACTAGGAGAAAAATGTGACTGCCAAATATGCCTGGGCGTTCCCCAGGAATGTTCCCATTCGTTCCCTACGAAGATATACGACCCTCCCACCCACTTTATACGGTACAGCTGCCAAATATGACTGCAGAATATGACTGCCAGTCACACTGTCAAATTTGGCCGCCGCCGACAATTTTGCCCTCGCAGAACGCGACTGCCGGCAGTCGACTGTCACCCCCAGTCACATTCTCCCAGTCATAAAAGTACCGGAATGGCGTAGTGTCTTCTCTAGACGTGCAAGAAGTTTAAGAGCCTCCACCGTCCGAGCTCGATTTTCGTGGAGTCACCGCCGTTCAAGAAACCAACGTTGACGAGTTGGTTTGGCATATAGCCTGTGTCCCTTACAATTCTAGCAAGTCTTGTTGGACCATGCATACAGGTACTAAAAAGAAATGCACTGCGAAGCTCGTCACTAACAATCGGAGTGTTGCTTGCCCGGCCTACTCTGGAGTTTGGGATTTTTACACAATGCAAAAACAGAAACCTATAAAGTTCTTCTTCTGTCCGGACGACATTGAGCGTTATGTGAAGGGCTTCCGTCGCAAGTGGGTCATCCCATTTTCAGACACCCAAGGCAAGTTCCCAATTCCTCCCGTGTGGCCTGTTATGCTTGGTACTAAACTCACTTGCCCACTCGACTTGTCAAGGATTGGAATTCCCGACAACCCCGACTACATTCCTTCCACAAGGAAATCCAAGGCTACTCGACGCTCCGGCACTGGGCCCTCACCAAAACGCAGGGATAATGTTGGATCTGCTCGAGCCCTGTACGGAACCATTTTGAAGTTGACCATGATTCCCCACCCGGGGTTCGACTGTATTATCATGTTGCAGTCCAAACCTCCTCCTACGGATGCCGTTTACCAAGTGACGGTGAGCTCTCACCCGGAGTGTACTTGCGCGGCCCTCAAAGATATGATTATCAAGTTTGAGAGCAAGCGCAATTCCTATCTGAATTGTAAGCACCTCTACTACATATTCGTCAAGGTTTCTAACTGAGATCCCAAAGTTAACATGTTCATACACGCCCCGACCTTTAGTTTCAACAAGGTCAAGCTCATCCTCAAAGGTGGCCTCTTGACACATTCTACCACCTAGACTTGTACCCGGCTTAGGAATATTTTGTCCCTAATGGACGTGGTCGATTGTTGACCGCATGTGTACTTGCTCTATCACTCAAGGAAATACAAATATGTACTTTTCTACTCTACGAAAAGTACAAACCATATTCAATGATCTTTATTCTTGTCCAATCATTGCAGTACAATAATTTTTGCATGTCTCTCACACCGTTCAATTCTAGACTTCTTACTTTTTAACTACGAAACCAATATGCCCAACTCCTTGAAGCTCTTGCTGCATGTTCCTCATTCGATCTAGGCGGGCTTACTGGATTGGGTCGAAATAAATCTACATAGCTAATGGTTCGGTCTTTCATCCGTTCACTCAACGGCAAAGGATGTGGTGATAACCCTCGCATGCTCTCACAAAATGACAATGGTTTCGAAGAATCCATTGCGTCACTGACCTCCTCTTCCTCGTCAACCATGTTGTCCTCATCCTCCACCTCTTCTCTTTCCTCCACCGCATCTTCTTCTCTTTCCACCACATCTTCCCTCTTCAATTTGTTCGTATATCGTTGCCGCTCCTCCTCCTCCACCCTCCACTTCCAAGCTTGCATGGACTGTGAGAAGGGTGTCATCACATACTCATAACGATATTGTTCTGCAGCACTTTTCTCATTCCTCTCACGTTCCGGCGATGGATTAAATGGAATGTGGGGAATTTCTAAACTTACTATCTCCTCATTCTGTCCTAGGCCGTCAAACATGTATCTCTCCTCTTCCATCGTACACTACTCGTCTACATTCTTGTTGTGTTTGAGTTTAAGGACGTCCTTATATATTGAGTCCCGACAACTTCGTCCACCACAATGAATTATTGCTATAGTCCAAGTTGTAGGAATCAAATCAAGAAGTAGCTAGAACAAAGACAAAATTGATGAGATAAGAATGCCACAACTACGTGCTTTGTCCCTTGTGCCTTGTCCTTCTGTTCACTTAATCTTCAATGGCATCAATCTTGTTCACTCATTGAAACCTTTATTGACCTCTTCATTTGCTTTGGTTTTATACAGAACCTCTATTTCTCAATTATCTATTTCTGTGTCTATTTTAAGTAATTAAAAACAATCAAAAGTGTACCAAAAAAAAGTGATTGTTTTTCGTGGCCCTCATTTCCACGGTAATGGGTCAAAAAATTATACTATTATTAGCACGAATCTCAAATATTCTTTGGAATATTCGAATCTTTCAAAAATAAGTTATAAAAATAGTAAAAATATTACTATTTTTAATTTCTGCTCGCTCTACGCTCTCCAAACTTGCGCTCTCTGCTCTCTGCTCTTCGCTCTATGCTCACATAGAAGTGTCGTCCTCCTCGGTTGGTAATTGTTGAAGGCGTTCCTGAATGGCTGAGGATTGAAGGAATGCCTCGGTACGAAATCGTTCACGTTCTTCGTCCGTCAACAGTACATCTTCCCTGGGCGTTGGTGGATTGTTCAATAATGAGTCCGATGAAGGGCGCTGCCGGGTGGAAGAGTGTGGATGTCGTGCGGTATGATGCTCCCTAGGGGTCGGTAATTAATGTGCTGCGAGAAGGGAGTGCGGGCGTCGCATTTGGTGAGTAGCCGTTGACGGGGCTCGGATGTGACGCTGCATCGGAGAAGGTAAAAGGTCTTGTATGCTGCGGTGAATGTGTACATTGGCAGCGGTAAATGCCTCCAGATCAAACTCGGGAGGTGGTCCTGCAGAGCGAGTGTGGCGCCGGGCCATAGTATAGAAAATTGGTTTCTTGCTAAACCGACTATATAAATGGTCTGGTAGTGAGATTTTTGAGTGGCGCAGTGTCACACGACGAATACAACAACCCTAGAGTGACTGAAGGTATTACTGCATGGATTAAGAGAACAAGTTTCTAGAATTTGAACACTAGATGGTCGCCAAATGGTAGCTCCTCCTTGAAAAGAACTACTCGGTAATCAATACCGGAAGGTATATCAGCTACCGAAAGAAAGAATGAGACTACAATCTAAGGTAAAATCACTTGATAGTAACTTAGAAGGTCATAAACCAGGAATGCTACGAAAGAATCAGATAGTGAAGGATATAAACATCTAACTGATCGGTAGACAGAGAGGAGAAGGAATTTTGATAAGACAGATAAGTATCTTGGAAGAAATGAGTCGTGCCAATGGGTTTGGCTCTATTGCTTTTATATCAGTACAACCAGATCTGACAGTTAGGTCAGATCGGTAAAAATGTATTTCCTAGATCTACCTGCTGGGGTAACTTGGAAATTTACCGGGGTAAAAACTCAGACTGGTAGGCCTTACCGGTAGCTCCTAATTTACGGTTAACACTGTAGATTAGGGTTGCAGCTAATTAGGGCTATGGATTAGGGTGGCGGCTAGGGTTTCAGAGGAGATTAGGGTGGCGGCTCCTTCTTAAGGGGCTTTTGAACCTTCTCTCTCATTTTGTCCACTTGTAACTTGGTTAGGAAAGTTAGAGAGGGGCAGAGGTGCTGTGGAAGGAGTCTTAGTGTAGGATTGTATACATTTGTGTGTGTTAGTAAAGGTTTTCAGCCCCTACTAAGGGTGAAATCACATCATGCGTGGATTTTGGGCTGCATAATTCTATGGATTTGTTTGATCTATGTATTAGGCGGATCAGGTTACAAAATTGTAATGGCAAAGATTATAGTGATATATTTGTGTTTCTAGGGACTGTTTATGCTATGATTTGTTGCAGATCAAAGTTTCTATAAGTTTTACATAAGTGAACATGTAAGTGCCATGAGCCATTCTTTGGAATGTTGTGCCTTAGTTCTTTAGAAATTCATTATGCCAAGTTCGTGACTGTTTGTAGTCATTCATATGGAACAAGTGACCAGGCTTGACTAGATTCAGTCATGAAGTTGAATACGTGACTGATATTAGTAATGATGTTAGAATATATGACTTCTCACAGTCATAGAATTTGAATAAGTGCCATGAGCCTTGGAGAAGTACATCTTTGTATCAAAGCAGCAATTTAGTCCCTACTGATCCTTGTTTTGTGTTTTTATTATTATTATAGGTTGTACAAAAAGGTGAGGACCCGGAGTTCAAGAAGGGTGACCCTGTGAGACTCAAGGGAATTGAAGAAGGGGAGGAGGATAAAGTTGTGGCACTCGGGAAAGTGCAGAATGTAGCTGGGGCTTCTCTACACGGGAAAACCATAATTGCAGGAACCGTGTCTGTAGAAGTGCAGAAAAGCCTAGATGACGACTACAGTTTGTTTGCACCCGTAGATCTAGATGATCCACCCGTGACCTTGGTAGGACAAGCAGTAGGGCACTTTGTACTGTGGCCCACAGAGTTCATGGACATTGATCTGTCCTTCTCCCAAGCAGTTTAGACTGATCGAGTTCCAGTTGCAGTGCATCTTGTTTCAGCACCGAATTTTCTATTTCAATGAAATGTGTGAAAATCATTTGCATGACGTGACGCAGTGCTCACAACCGCACGGTTGACTTGTAATAGTCAACAGATCTCATTATCACCCTAATCTGAAACTGAAATCTATGACTACGCACCGTAAGAATGGCAGATTCGACTGCATGGCATACGTTTGCATTAGACTATGGACAGTCAAGTCCTAGTCAGATGCTTCCGATTTAATATTGAAATTTGACTCCCAGTAGTGAAAGAAACGAGTATACAAGGACTCCATGCAGTCATCAGATGATATAGGTGACTATGTGTAGTGAAGCATATTTGACTTTACAGCGTCGTATTATCTCACGTGTGTGTATGATGCAATACAGTCACAACCACATCACTATACGTAGTGATCAAACCATTGCTATATTCTCTAATACCTCACTATAATTAGTCATGTCCATCTCATGATTTCAGCATTGGAGACTATGTATAGTCACTTCGATGTGGCTCTACAAAGTCGTATTATCCCAACTCAATGTATGACTCAATTCAGTCACCATCTCACTACTATGCGTAGTGATAAAACCTGTCATGTATTGACTCATACCTCACTAAAAATAGTCATGCCAATCAGTCGCTATTTGCATGTAGATGACTACGTGTAGTCATAAATGTATGACTATATAGAGTTATATGGTCCCAAGTCCCACTGCAGGTCCCGTTTTGAGGTCCCAAAACACTGTGGGAACGCAACATTGGGAACAAGAAGTGTTCGATATGACCCCCAGTCAGATTGTCCGAAGCGACTAAGTCGAAATGACTACAAACAGTGCTAGTCACATTTTGGTTTATGCCCTATTGTAGTCATAAAACCTAGTCACATTGGGCTGGTTTTCTTGTAGTGATAAACATGTTAAAGTTTAGTTTTCTTTTATTGCTTCCTAACTGTGATCCTTTGGATCGTACATGCAGGCACCGGAAGCTTTGCCAAAGTTGTTGGAGGCTACACCTTCACCGTTGGCCATGGGGTCCAAGGTCACGATCGTTGACTTGGACGAGGACATGAAGGCCACAACAAACGTGATTGCTCATGGAGTCATCGTGAGCCTTACAGGAGGCACGCTGCACGGGTGGCTCATTGAGGAGGGTAATGTATCTGTCACCATATCGTCCATTGTTCTAGGGTCGGAAGCGGCGTTGTTGTACGAAGGCAACAATAACGACGACCCACCGATGGTGCGTTTGGGAGACGCACTGAACTCCATCACCAAGTGGCCTATGGAAGCACTCGAGGCAGCCTTGAAAGCATGAAGTAAGATTCTCATAATTAGATAGTCCATATATTGATGAGGAATAAAAGCCCAAAATGCATGATAGTAAATCTGTTGCAGACTAACTCATTTGGCTTTGTTTCGAGATATTCACTACTAAATATAAGTGAACTCATTTACATTTCTCTGAACTCACTTTTGTATCTCCAATGATTGCCTCCTCCGTATATGCAAAGTGAACTTGGTACATCCTTGCGTAAACTTGTGAAAGTCTATTTTCTTAGCTACTACACCATATGACGCATGACTTCAACGCGTCATAACTGCTTGGAATGACTTCCGAAATGTGACTGGAATTCACGACCCAAAATAATCCAGATCGAACTCAATGTAGTCACAAACCACGCACACAAAACCCAGTAATGTGCTTCTCAGTCACCTACCACACGAGCCACCATATCACTCCATCAAGTCATATATCGTAATACATATCAGCGAAAAGGTGACTACAGTTAGTCATATAATGTTCGCAGTCAAGCCAAAAATGTGACTCACGATGAGAAAAACATGACTATAAGCAGTCACAAAGCTAGCAGTCACATTCCACGTGGCCTGTTTGTCTTGGCCAAAATATGACTCGTCATAGTCATATTCCACGTCAGCAAAAAAATATGACTGCATAGAGTCACATGCCACGTCAGATTTTTCCTTTTTCTGCCTCGGCAGGTCAAAGAAGGTCACGGACTCCAAGACCAGTCAAGACATACCCCACGTGCTGACTGGGAACGCAGATTCTATACTTGTATACGCCCCAATACCGTATATATTCATATGACTCATGTCCAAAGTATTGAGGTAAACGATGTAGGGTAGTATTGCTAGAAGCCAAAGAGGTTTGGATGCTAAATAATGGTGTGTGGGAGGAGGGGTTAGGCATGGGCTGATCTCTAGAGTGTCCTTGTGATGGGTTATCTCATATGGTTCGCCATGGTGACCTCCTAAGTGTACACTACTTAAGGTGGAAGGCCTTTGAGTAAAGATCATCTCTTTCTACGCATTCCTTGTGTTTGTGTGTGCCTTGTGCAATCTTCTACTACCTTCAATAGGTTATGGGCCCACTCATGTGTGTTTCATGAGTATTACATTGCATTTGTGCAAGTGTTTTGAGGTCGGTGTGCAACGGGCGGTTTTGGAGCATTGTTGGAGTTTTTGGAGCTTGTTGGAGTTTTTGGAGCTTGTTGGAGTGTTGGTGTCTCTTGTAGGAGTGCATGGGCTGAAGTAACATGTTGGAGCACTCTCCTTGGTCAATTTATTCCCTTGGATCTCCTTGTTTTTGCTTCTATCTCTTCTTTGCGAGTGGAACTTCGTTTGATTCAATTGTGAGCATTTGAGTGAATGCAAGTGATTTGTGAGGTGTGAGGGCTCTCGTGGAGGGTCTACCATCTGATCCTAGTGATTAGGCACTTGTTTTTAGGTGTTGCATGTGTTTCATGCTCTTGGGGTGCTCAAATTTTCATTTGGAGCTAGTTTGTGCACAAAGGTGCGGTTTTGAGCAATTTCAATGCAATTGGGGTTTTGAGGGACTTGTTTGAGTTTGTGTGCATTGAGTGAGTGCTCTTGAGGGACACAAAGGTGTTATTGATGTGCATTGAGTGATTGGGGACACTAAGGTGTCGTATTGAGGCATTTGGAGTTGTTTTAAGCTCCATTGAGTGATTTGAGGGGTTTTGGTGAGCCTCTTTGTTTTTTTTTTTGGGTGAGGACTCTCACATTTAAGTGTTGGAAGGTGTGTGTGGAGCACAAAAGTGCTGATTTAGTGTTTGGGGTTGTTTTGAAGCCATTGGGTGCACAAAGGTGCAATATTAGAGCAAACAAAATCACAAAAACAAGTTGTGTGTTTGTGTTTGAGGTTTGATTTGTGTGGGGAGGCATACGTAAGTGAGGATCATGGCATCTTTTGAGGGTGAGGGTCCCAAGGTCGTGGACAAGTTTGATAGGGTGAATTTCCACTTGTGGAAGTTCAAAATGGAGATGGTGATGGCCGAGAAGGAATTGTGGGAGATTGTCGAGGGTAGTGAGGAGCCTCCTCTCTCTTCTACGGATCCTAGGGACATGCAAGCGTACAAGAGGAGGGAGAAGAAGGCATTTGCCATTTTGGCACTCAACCTCGCGGATTCGCAACTTGCGCACATTTGTTCGTGCAAGACACCCGCGGAAGCATGGTCCAAGCTTTGCAACATTCACGAAGCAAAGACATTGAATGCCAACATCTTGTTTTTGAGGTGCAAGTTGTTCACCATCAAGATGGGCGAAGAAGATGACATGTTGGTGCACATCAACAAGGTCAAGGCTCTCGCGGATCAACTCAATGGTTGCGACGTGTCGGTTACGGATGGTGACATCGTGATGACACTTTTGGAGAGCCTTCCATCATTATACGAGTACCTCATCGTGGCGTTGGAATTCAAGACATTGGTGGAGAACCAATTTGAGATGAAGATCAAGGTGTTTCGGTCGGACAATGGCGGCGAGTACATGTCCAAGAAGTTTGACGAACTATTGAAGAAAGAAGGCATCGCACGGCAAACTTCGGCCCCGTATACGCCTCGACAAAATGGAGTTGCGGAGCGCGCAAATCGCACCATTGTAGAGATGGCGAGGAGCATGTTGCACGCTCAAAACTTGAAGTTGGACCTTTGGGCGGAAGCGGTGGTGAATGCGGTGTACACTCGCAATCGGTGTCCAACAAGCGCAGTTGAAGACATGACCCCGGAGCAAGCGTGGAGTGGGAGGCAACTATGTGTTGCACACATGCGCATCTTTGGATGCATTGCATACGCAAAGGTTCCGGACGAACGGAGGACTAAACTCGAGGCTAAGGCCTCAAAGTGTGTGTTTCTTGGGTATTGTGAAGGTACCAAGGCGTATAGACTCATGTCGGTGGAGACGAAGAAGATCATTCGGTCACGTGATGTAACGTTTTGTGAGGAGTCTAAGATGAAGGCTCCTTTAGAGGTTGGTCCAAGTGGGAGTAGTGGAGGCGTATTGGTGGACACACCCTCCAAGTCCCCTAGTGTTGTTAATGTAGGTGATGATGACAATGATGATGAAGATGGAGACACGGAGGTTGTTGAAGTGCCATCGAGTTCAAGGACTAAGAATGGCGCAAAGGACGCGCAAGAGGAGCAAGCTTCTTCAAGCGATTGGCGGTACCCGCAGAGATTGCGCAAGCCACCTGGAGAATGGTGGAAGAATTACATCTTCCCTCAAAATGATGACGAGCATGCAAATGTGGCATTATCGAATGGTCCATTGACCATTCGTGAAGCCATGCAAGGTGAGGATGCGGTCAAGTGGGAGCGCGCCATGCAAGAGGAGTACAACTCTCTAATCGCTAATGGTACGTGGCAATTAACTCCCATTCCAAAGGATCACAACCCCATTGGTTGCAAATGGGTGTTTCGTACAAAGAGGGATGTTTCAGGTAATGTGGTGCGTCACAAGGCAAGACTAGTAGCCAAAGGGTTTGCGCAAGTTCATGGAGTGGACTTTCACGAGACGTTTGCTCCCGTGGCCAAGTTCACCACTATTCAGTGCATTCTTGCGATTGGGGCGGCCATGGATTTGGAGATCCATCAAATGGATGTGAAGACCGCATTTTTGAATGGCGATTTGGAGGACATCTACATGGTGCAACCCGAGGGCTTTGTACAACAAGGTAATGAGCACCTTGTTTGTAAGTTGCAAAAATCATTGTATGGGTTGAAACAATCTCCAAGAGCGTGGTACCAAAAGATTGACACGTTTCTCCTTGCACACGGGTTTACTAGGAGCATTGCGGATCATAGTCTCTACTTCATGCAAGAGGGTCAACATGTGGTGATTGTAATCATATATGTTGATGATTTGATCATTCTTGCAAGCCTCATAAGTTCAATGAAGGCACTAAAAGCCATGCTTGAGAGAGAGTACGAGATGAGTGATCTTGGAGAGTTGCATTTTTGTCTTGGTGTTGAATTTGTGAGAGATAGGGCCACACGCACTATCACCATGAGTCAAAGCAAGTATGTGATGGACGTGCTCAAGAGATTCGGGATGGAGGATGGTAAGCCCGTGGTAACACCATTGGATGCAAACTCCAAGCTCGTCAAGCTTTCGGAGGAGGACTATGTGGCGGAGGCCAAATCGATGGCGGAGGTGCCATACAAACAAGCGGTGGGATCGTTGATGTATGCGATGATAGCGACACGGCCCGACTTTGCGTATCCAATTAGCGTGGTAAGTCAACACACGGCGAGACCGGGCTCAATGCATTGGATGGCGTTCAAGAGGATCATGCGGTACTTGAAGGGCACAAGCGATGTCAAGTTGTCTCTTGGCGGCAAAGACATTGTGTTGAGCGGCTATTGCGATGCGGACTACGCGGGAGACACGAGCAATCGAAGATCGACAACGGGCTACATGTTCAAAGTCGGATCGGGAGCGGTATTGTGGAATAGCAAGCGGCAACAAACCACGGCGACATCAACGGTGGAGGTCGAGTACATGGCTACGAGCCACGGCACAAAGGAGGCCATTTGGTTGAGGCAACTAATGGCGGATGTGGGTTGCACACAAGGTGAGGCTACAACGATCATGTGCGACAACCAAGGGTGCATTTCACTTGCAAAGAACCCTACACATCATTCACGCACGAAGCACATTGATGTGCAATACCACTTCATTCGGGAGAAGTTGGAATTGGGAGTTATACGGTTGGATTATTGTCCAACGGAGTACATGGTGGCGGATGTGCTCACAAAGGGTCTTTGTAGAGACCGACACCAACGATTAGTAATAGCATTTGGACTTAGAGGCTTTGGCTCTACGCAAAGTGGGAGTATTGAGGTAAACGATGTAGGATAGTATTGCTAGAAGCCAAAGAGGTTTGGGTGCTAAATAATGGTGTGTGGGAGGAGGAGTTAGGCATGGGCTGATCTCTAGAGTGTCCTTGTGATGGGTTATCCCATATGGTTTGCCATGGGGACCTCCTAAGTGTACACTATTTAAAGTGGAAGGCCTTTGAGTAAAGATCATCTCTTTCTACGCATTCCTTGTGTTTGTGTGTGCCTTGTGCAATCTTCTACTACCTTCAATACAAAGTGACTCGTCGGTAATGACTAAACCTAGTCACTCCGCGCGTCATATTCCTCTGGCCCCTGCGCAGTCATATTTTTGGATTTTGTGACTAAGTGCAGTCATAAACTGCAGTCATAAAAAGTGCGTTTTGTTGTAGTGTGTTTTTTTTTCTTCCAGTGCCATCATTATCTTCTTTTGGTCGTAAAAGATCCGCGAGTGTAGTAGCTGAATTGTGGTGGGAATTTTAGTGTGATGTTAATTTCATAGTTTGGTAGTGGTAGTGTGTCTGTGTTTTGTATATTGGTATAGGGTGGGTATATTAGTTTGTTCCATTTGGTACTTTTGTTTACGAGTATATTAGGGGGTGTGAATGGGACTTTTCGTATGTAGTGTTGTGTTATATGTAGATTTTTAATTATTGTGTTTAATGTGTTTATTTGATTAGTTGTGCCAATGTCATGGTTTTGGTGGTGTATACAAAGAATTTGTATTGCAAGTGGTTCTATTCGTGGTTTGTTGAGTTCTGGCAGTATTGTTGGTTCTTCATATGTAATTGTGTCTGCCGCAAAGTGTGTGATAGCAGGTGTGTCCGGGAAAGGTCTTGTATGCGGCACGACGTTCTGATACCAGTTGATGTTGGGTATTGTTAAGATGGTGATGGTTTCTGGGTCATGTTTTTACTACGCGGGAACTGGTCCTTCAAGGCGCGGCAATAGGTCCTTTTATTAAACGCATTAACTTCAAATTTTCTTTTATTACACTCTAAAACCGCGGTAATAGGAGGTGCTTCATAAAAAAATTGTGGAATTTTTTTCCAAAATCTTTGCTCACTGGGGGAAAGGTCGTATGCGAGCAGTGAGCGGAGAGCGGAGAGCAGAGATTAAAGAGCAGACTTTAAACATTTTTGCAGTCATTTTTAGAGTAAGGGTTCCTATAACCGTGGATGTTTTCATTTTTTTAATAATATATTTTGGGAGAATTGGCGTGTATAACCGTGGAATTTGTTTTGAATTTAGCAGTGAGATGTGGAATTAGGGACATTCATCCACATTCATCCATATGTGAGACATTCATCCATTATATTGTTTTAGAATAATATTTTGGAATTTATATACAAAGGCAAGTTCTATATTTTTAGTTTTAGGTAATGAAGGTGAACATTCAATTCCACCGGATTTGAAAATCTAATGACTGGACATGTCGGTTTCATTACAAGGATTTGGCTCATTACAAGGACTTGTCCCCAAAATCACAAGGGCGGCTTTTTCATGATGTCATATTTCATGACGGCTAATTTCATGATGGATCCAATTTCATGATGGATCCAATTTCATGATGCCTTGTATTTCAAAGGTTTCATGATTAGGTAAGTATAGAATCAATTTTTTTTTTAAATACATTCAGTAGTGTGAATACAGATTTGGTAAGCATAGAATGAATCGTTTTTATTTTTTATCTAAGGGTCTGATTTAGAGAATTGGTAAGTATATAATCAATCCTATTTTGTCAATTTTTTTGTTCCAAGGGGTGGTATTGAATTTACGTATGTAAGTGAACTTATATATTTTACATTTCTAATAAGTGCTAAAATAGGTGAACTATTCCTTCTACCGGATCTAGATCAATGTTTGAAAATCTCATGATTGAATGTTCATCATTTCCTTTGTCATGTGTGAATGTGAAGTTTAGAGTTTTTTTTTTCTTTGACACGTATGATCTCAAACTTGAGGGTTGCAGCAATTTTTATGGACTGACACTGCATGAATGTACGCAACCGTTGTTTAATGTGAAGTTTAGAGTTTGGGGGGCACTCAAAGTGAGAACTACATAAGGAAATGCTTCCAATTTAGGTGTGGCAGTTCTCATCCACCAGTGTCGTTCGCTGCAAGATGAATTCTAGTGAGACCAGTTTATTTGAGGATGACATTTGTGCCCGCCCTCGCAACAAGGGTGCTCTGGCAGGGTGGTTGTCATTTGTTTACTCTTCGCGCGCTTGTTTGAATAGGGCGCTTCTCCCCCACACGGTGCTGCAAGCTCTCCTGTGCTCAAATGACGCGTTTAGGTGGAATTCAAGTTGCAAGCGGGAAATGGAAGAGCTCGAGCAATTCTCAGGCGTCAGTTTTGAGCAAGTTCGCAGACTTTTTAGTAGAGCCGCCCACGACTGGCTTGCTCCAGGTGTCATCTCATTCACTCCTTGCGGGTGTTTGACACGTTGTTTTTGCACTCACGAGAGAGCGGGCGAAGCGGAAGAAGAGGAGGATGATTCTCAAGCCACGCGTTCTGGAAGCGAAAGTGGTAGCGCAAGTCATAGTGGACACTCTGAACCTGTGTCGGAGGGCGAATTTTTGGCCATGTTCGAGGAGGAGTACGCTGACCTGCTTGAAGATGGAACCAGTTCAGACTCCTCGCTATATGTTGATTCATCAATTGCGAGCACATCTGTGAGCGCATCTTAGTGAATTTGTGAGTTGTTGGATCACCTGTATTTTGTATTTGTTTCCC
Source organism: Pohlia nutans (assembly GCA_022496805.1). Lineage (NCBI taxonomy): Eukaryota > Viridiplantae > Streptophyta > Bryopsida > Bryales > Mniaceae > Pohlia > Pohlia nutans. Next base: position 8,395,377 of record CM040092.1, on the reverse strand, counting down.
CTGTTTTGAGTTTTTGCTTCACAGTTTTTGCTTCACAAGTGGTTAAGCCCTCAGGTTCTCCTTGCTCTGAACATCCTCATGGCGCTGTGGGTTCGCTTTTTGTGTTTGCAGAGCGCGGGGTATTTGGACGAAAAATTTTAGGCGCATTAGGTTCCTTTTTTTGGTGCTGTGGGTTCCCTATTGGTTTGTAGATGCCCCTGGGATTTAGTGGCAGAAAGCACACAACGCTGTGGGTTCAACGCAATTTTGAGACATTTTGAGCAAGGGTTCACAATTTTGAGCAATTCATAAACTGAGCCTCTGTGAATTGCTTTAGGGTCCTATAAATGCCATATACAGTACATGGCCATTTTGACTGCGGTTGTAAAGTTTTTAGAACCCATCTGTAGTATCTAGAATACACATAGTTGTAGATTCGTGATAGCATAAGGGTATTGTGTAGAGGACTATGAAGGCCTTGGCCATGTTTGAACACTTTGTACATTTCTATGAAAGCCTTGGCCATGTTTGAACGCTTTGTACATTTCTATGAAAGCATTGGCAGTTATAAACACCATAGTCCAGTTTGAGGTTATATTGGAGAGGGTCCACTTCGAGGCTAGACCCTAATAAATCCCACTTAACAAGCAACCAGATCAAGCGAGCAGGTCAGGGTTCGGATCCGACCACCACTTGACTCCGCTACTCGCACCACATCTCACTCGTGTTCCTCGCACCACATCTAACTCGCGTTACTCGCACCACAATTGACTCGCATAGGTCACACCACGGCATTACTCACGCAACTCAAACTACAGCCTGACTCCGTGACTCCAACCTTTCCACACAATAATACTAACACCACAGCCTGACTCCTTTTTTCACACCACATTCTAACTCAAACATGACAACCAGCACCTTTACAATATTAAAACCAATGCCACACATACTAGATATATAAATTAGTTGCAAGGAAATACAATATTGATGAGGGCTACTCACAAGGTTGAAATTGAGATAAAGCTAGATCAAAATCAACCTCAGCATCAACATCCAAATACATTAAGACACGAGAATCAAACTTCGTGGGGGGTTCTAACATAGGAGGTGGAGATACTTCCAATTCTTGCATCTGTGCAATGTCTTCAGCATATGAAGGCAGTCTCCAACTCTTAGCCGGACTTGCAAAGAGCCTGCCATGTAAAACATCATGAATGTAAAGACACAAAAGATGTAATAATGATCAAAATACAACAAAGAATAAATATTAATAGCAGCGGTAAGCGACACTTACTTACTGAGGGTCCTCCACATGACGACGCTTCACTGCAGCAGCCTTCTTTGGCTTCTTTGTAGATTATAGAGGAGCAGGAGGAATTGGTGGAGCCTTTGCAAGAGATATCATGGGCTTAAGAAGAGCCTCAAATAGTTTTTTGTCACCCTCCATGCCCAAAACGTGTCTATCAATTCTCTTGCAAGCAATGATAGAATTCCCTATAAAAATCCACCACATCAACCACGAGATAAGTACATATTAGAAACATGAAAAGCAAAAAAGAGTAATGAGAATTGCTCAAAAGGAAATGTATAATGGTTCATACCAGTGCCAGCTGCAACATCGATTACAACGTCTCCAACAGCGGTCAACGCCAACACGAGACAAGCATAAAAATACTCATCTTTCTCCCTTAGGCCTCGCCATGGACGAGCACCATCCATGAGAGGGTTGGTACAGTGGTTGATCAACGTGTCGTTCAGCCCAACGTTCAAACCGTGGACAACCAACTCTGGCACATCACGAATCTGAAATGCTGAACTCCATGTGACAGAGTCCTCGACCCGAGAAACGCGCTTGAGCAGAAGAATATTAAACATGTTCGTTGTAGTGTTGGGAACCCTTGCCGAACTCATAGGCAAGTAGTTCACGCCCATCCACTCATTGCATATTGCAAATCCAAAAGCGTCAAAAAACGTCTCTATGTCATCAAGGACCTCGCCATTGTCAAACGGATAAAAGAGGAGTAGTGCTCCATTATCATGAAGAATTTCATCTGCAAAGTCGAACAACTCATGCAAATAGTTCTCAGGCCTCAAATTCCAAGTAGGTACCAGAGATGATGGCACTGAGACGTTTGGAACCGGTAGACCATCTGGAAGATCCGCAATCACCAAGTCTGCATGTCCACGCACAGATGGCAACCCATGGAAGCTACGAGAACGAGAAGGAGAGCATGACAGAGAAAACTTCTGAACCTCACGAAGATGATGCTGCTGCTCAAGAATGGAGGCGTTGATGACCGTGGCCTGCAAAATAAACTCACTCGGTGCAGCCTCAGATAAGGTAGGGGGACTCCGTTGCTGCACCCAGCTTTGAGATAGTTTTGGGGAATTGGCATCCGTCATCACCGTATCTCCTCCAGAAGTAGTGGATGCAGCCTTACCCTTAGAACTGGCCTTCTTCGATGCAACCTCTGTCACACAGCTGCCGGCCTTCGTTGTCACCTTCTTCTTTGATGTAGCCTTCTCCTTCGCTGGCGCCTTCTTCTTCGACTTTGGTGCATCTTCAGCTGCAGTCTCATCAACATTCTCCTCTTCATCTTCGTCCTCATCAGACAGCTCGACTTCAGGACTCAAAGACTTCTTGAGGTCAGCCTCCGAGTCAGGTACAAAACTCGGGGGGCACTCTATGTACCAACAGCACTCCAAGAGGTGATCCCTGCTGAAGTTCCTCTTCTAGGACTTTGTGAAGATGTATGTTGGTGAGGAAGAATCGCACCACCCTTGAACACAAGGTGGTAACTTTAAAATCGCCCCAACTTTAAGGAGCACATGCTTCATGTACCTACACCATGAACACCAAGAGCACCACGACAAGCATGAGCAATAAGATGAACACCAAGCGTACCAAGACCACCAAGACTAGCATAACACAAAATTATCAGGGTGGATTACTAACCTTAGACAGAGCCGCTTCACAATGAACTCGCCGTCCTTAACTTTCTCAAACTTTGAGGATTTATGATACGCATCAGGACCCATGAAGTGGGTGTTATACGCCTTGTCCCAAAGGCAAATCCGCCAGTTCGCCAAGTAGTCTTCAAAACTATCAACTGCCTTGGAAGCATCAACACCACCAGCTAAAGCTAGGTAAGCACCAAGCTCTTTATTAGCAGTCTCTTCAAGTCCTGCCCAAAACGATGCACGGTCCATCCACTTCTTTAAAGTGTCCTCCCCGGCAGAAGACTTTGGAAACCTCAAATCTGATCGAACAAATGATGGACTATTCCACCATTTCAGCCACCGGATCTTATACTTTGGCTCCACGGCTGCTGTTGCCACCAATTGCAATTTCTCCAAAGTCATCTCGACCTTTGCAGCAACATGTGCACTATAGTGCTCAACAATCTGCATGTCCATAGGAAAAAAAACTCATTAGTCTCCACAATTCTGTTACCACACATGACTCCATAGCACCAACTGACTCCACAACCCACGCACCACAGCATGACTTCCACACTCAACTACCCAAGCATCACTCAACCACCCAAGCAACACCCTATGACTCGCGTTACTCACACCACGCGTTACTCGTGACTCACACCTTGCGCTACTCGTCACTCAAAGCACACAGCCTGGCTTACGTCTCTTGGACCACGCTGACTGGCTCACGCTACTCGCCCTCGCGCACCACAGCCTGATTCGCCACAGAGCCTAACGTTCAAATCTCGCTTGTTTGCGATCCATTCTGTCATGCACACGAGAGCAACAGTCGGACCCGACCATTCATTCTACGTTGCCTATGCCTCTGTGGAACACACTCTACTCGCGTTACTCACACCACGTGCTACTGTATACTCAAACTTCACGGCCTGGCACACAACCTGACATCCACTAAATGCCGTGTAGCCGCATAGTTATCCACAGCATGCTATCCTCCCTCGACCCTAGTCGGACCCGACCGATTCTAAAATGCCGCAGCCACTATGGCACACACACTCACGTTACTGGTTACTGAATTCTTACACTCACTACTTGATTCACGACCATTTAGGCTTCGGACCCGACCACTCAAAAATCTCCCATCCACACCTTGAGAATCCGTCTATAAACCCACAATAGTATGGAGCAAAAAACTATCAGTCGGACCCAACCAATCAGTTTTGAAGCACCTCATGTTACGGTATCTCACTCCTCCCAAACTCATGGGTCGGACCCGACCACTCAAAACACCTTGAGGAACCATTCCTTAACCCACAATTGTATGCAGCAGAAAACCATCAGTCGGATCCGACCATCAGTTTGGAAGCAACTCCTGATACTGTATCTCACTCCCCGCATAGTTTAGCATCATTTCGACTCATTGTTCGGACCCGACCACTCAAATATCAACCACCCACACCAAGAGGAACCATTCCTTAACAAACAATTGTATGCAGCAGAAAACTATAAGTCGGACCCGACCATCAGTTTTGAAGCAACTCCTGATATTGTATCTCACTCCCCGCATAGTTTAGCATCATTTCGAATCATGGGTCGGACCCGACCACTCAAATATGAACCACCCACACCTTGAAGACGCATTCCTTAACCCACAATTGTATGCAGAAGAAAGCCATCAGTCGGACCCGACCATCAGTTTTAAAGCAACTCCTGATACTGTATCTCACTCCCCGCATAGTTTAGCATCATTTCAAATCATGGGTCGGACCCGACCACTCAAATATGAACCACCCACACCTTGAGGAAGCATTCCTTAACCCACAATTGTATGCAGAAGAAAACCATCAGTCGGACCCGACCATCAGTTTTGAAGCAACTCCTGATACTGTATCTCACTCCCCGCATAGTTTAGCATCATTTCGACTCATGGGTCGGACCCGACCACTCAAATATCACCCACCCACATCTTCAGGAACCATTCCTTAACCCACAATAGTATGCAGCAGTAACTATCAGTCGGACCCGACCATCAGTTCTGAAGCACCTCCTGATACAGTATCTCACTCACTCCTCCTGATATTGTATCTCACCCCGGCACGAAACCACGACACAATGATGCTATTAGTCGGACCCAAACCCTCATTATTGGCTTTGCCTTACTGCCGTAACTCACGAACTCATGGCTCCAATACTCTGCCATTTGAAGCATCTGACCCGGCGCCACTCCAAGAGCTTAGCCCTGTGACTCGCACACCGTCCCTAAATACATCTGACTTTCGAAGCATCGGACCCGACCCTTGTTTCTTTGCTTCAGACTCTGACTCGCAACACTTGTTGGAACCCACGCTAGCGAACCTCACACGCTCGCATGCCCACAAGACAAGATAACCAGCCTTAGACATTACCACGAGTCCCACTATGTGCTCCACTTGAATAATACGCAGGACTCCCAAAATCACGTAGAACTCTAGTACAAAGGACTTAAGAGAACTTGGACCCACACGCACACCAGAGCAAGATTCATATCCTTCATCATAGTACAACAAGCTTCAAAACATTGAAACAGATGAAGCATCGGACCCGAACCCTCATTCAGTACCATCCTAAGCACCGTGTAATCACACAAATAGATTGAATGATTACAAACAAGTTACCACGCTGACCTGCTCCAAGAAGCCAACTCCAAGGGATGGATTTGCAACTGCTTGAGCTTTGACAAAATTAGTGAAGAGCTCCTCTTTCTTTTTGGAGACGGCCTTGTCAACATATTCCTGGAGACCAACGTCACTCTGACTGTTGACATCCACTTCCTCCCAATACATCTGCCCAGCCTCGTTAGCAACCTGGACAATCTCATCCTGTAGAATCATGCCAAAAGTCAAAACTAGAGCCTTGCATTTAATACATCATGCTAGAAATAGAGAAATGATGAAGGTGTTGACGAATATGACTTACGTTGAAGATGAAGTTGATCATCAAGTCCCTTGTCAGTGGGTACCATGTCTTTATTGATTTTGTTTGGCATGACTTGAATTGCTCTGCTGTAAGCAAGGGCTTGAAGTACTCTAGATCATATGATCCATACTTTTGAATTCGATGAATAATGTGTACCAAACTAGTCTTCACGTGAGCGGTTTGGTTAGCACTGCACATTTTTCATATAAGTGACCTCAATCCAAATTCATAGAATCAACAAATTAAATATTATGCAAGAAAATCAAACTATCAATCGAAGGGGTTTCGTGGCTCACGAGTTTATGTTATGCATGGCACTCAGAATGTCTCCACGGCCTCCATCGGTATCGAGCACCACACACTCTAGATTTCCGTTCTTTGTGTACCATTGTTGGTCATTGGCATGAAGTGTTTCGATCACCTCCTTCCACGCCAAAAGTCTATGGTTCCCATCATATACAAAGAACATAGAGCCACTCAAGCATTCGAGGTCAGGATCAGATCTTAGCCTCTGCTCAAATGCATCGTTCTCTAGGACCCAACATGAGTCCCATTGCTCTTTAACATCCTCACTTACCAACTGATTCTCACCCTGGTCATTCGTTATAGACACATACATAGCTGCTGAATTTGGCTTATAGCCGTAACGAAATGCGCCCATCAGCTTCACTACATCACAACGAAGTGTTGGTCTTACCATAGGCATGTGAACCATACGACAGAGTGGGATTTTAAGGACGGTCTTAGAGTAGGGTTTTTTTTCTCATTTTCTCAATGAGCTCGTGCAAGTCTCCATGAATGAGACCAGCATGAACGTTATCCCCTGCCTTTGTTAGGCCAATGAATTGTCTACGCGCTCGCTCTGATGGAGGCAGAGACTCTAAACCACCACTTTGGGTCTCTTGAGTGCCCTCACCGCTTAATAATATCGCAACATCACCAACTGGAGCTTGCGAACTTCTTTCATCACCACCTGCAGGATTGCCACCTTCACCATCTCCGGAACCACCAGGTCCTTCACTCGATTGACAGTCCCCACTCTCACTGGACTCACTCTGTAGAACTATCTGGCGTCTATCGTCGACAATCGCTCCATCTGTTACAGCATTGGGTGTTGACTGCACAACCTCGACTTCCATGGCGTCATCCCGAGTAATCCCTTGACTCTGGGAATCTCCAACAGTAGTACTGGACGTGGGTCCATGGGCCTTGTTCATCCCATCATCCCCGGATCTCCCCATCTCAACAACCTGGATAAACACGTGACTCCATCCCATTAAATCCAAGAAATTGCCATACCCAATCAAGTATGACTCTAAATTTTATTCACATACTAGTCTGACTCTAACAGACTCACAGTACAGCTTAAATTCTTACCTCAACCAATTGCAATCAGGCATGATAGTTTTGGTGAGCATCTCATGCAGCAATCAAGCATCGGACCCGACCACTACTTGGCGGCACTCACATCACACTTGCCTGTACGTTACTCACACCAAAGCCTGAACCCAAGTATCTCGGGCCATAGTCTGACTCTAAGTTACTCACACTGAACTCACACCATTGTTGCTCACACCACCTGACTCTATGCTACTCATTCAACAGCCTAAATCTCATGCACCCTTCCAGCTCCATGACCCTAAACTTGCACTATAGCATCTACCCACAGCATTGGAGCCAATCAACCTTCGGACCCGACTACTACTTGGCGTTCACATCCTCTACCTGTTCTCATCAAATCAACCGTCGGTCCCGAACACTACTTGGCGTTCACAGCACAGACCCCAGCACTCATTCTCGTTGCTCATAACCCTGACAGGCATGCATATCTCACACCATTGCATAACCACGAGCAGTAATCGAGAATCAACAGCAACACAATCATGAGCAACGCAATTAAATCATACCTGACTGCTTGGGTCCCTGGAGCTTGTTGGGCATCTCACACGTACTGGGAGCACCTGGGCAACTAAATCTTGAAACATGGATCACACCACAGCCTGACTAGACATACACTCACCAGGCCATGACTCTCAATATGGATCACACCACAGCTGCACTCGCATTACTCACAGCATCAGTCATACCACGCGGTTCCGACCTTTATCCTAGCCCAAGTTTAGGGTTTAGGGTTTCAATGGAAACTGTGCTCAAAACTTTGAATACATACCAGACAGCTCGGGATGAAGGGTGGATGGAGAGCTCACTCGTACTGGCAGCACCTGCCGCATTCAACTTCAGCGCATTCAATTCAGCGCATTCAATGTGCAAACAAGGATTCTAATGACAAACCCTAAACCTGAATGGACAATCGTGAAAGTGAGGAATGGGTGCAATTGTGAACCTGACACTCTTCAGTTGGAGAATCCAGCAGCTGGAAAACACATATGCGCATAAGAGATCAGACCGCACGAGGGAAGTACAAGTCAATCATCATCAATGCAAGAACACACCTGCAAGAACGCACGAGCAAGAACGCACGAGCAAGAAGACAGTGACGATCTTGCACCTGGTCGGCCACGAGCGCTTTGAAGGAATGCACTGAGCTCCTCAACAACGACTGCACACAAGTGACTGAGAGATGGTCGAGAGGTGGAAGCCTGGGCCATTAGGGTTCAGGGCCGCCACCGAAGTTCTTTGAAGCTGCCCGTTGCCCACGGCAGCTGCCCCCTGCCCTATGCCCGCTGGTGCTGCCTCAGCCCAAGACCGCTGCCCGTGACCACTGCCCCTAAACCCTTTGCTAGCCCCATTGCCCAAACATCTATCCTTTGCCCAAAAATTGTCCCTTAAAAATGCAACTGGATGTCTTGGTATCCTTGTGCAAAAAAATGTTTGATAGAAATGATACGGTGGTGGAAGAGTGTACTTGATTGTCATGAGGAACACGAAAGTCCACCGATAGGTCCACTTTTGTCTCACAATTCGAATGGGATGGTAGACTGTCTTCTTGTTCTACTGAAGGGCGAGGCACGGTCTCCACTGGAAGTTTGGCAAACTCGGCTGTTAAGGTCTTGATCGTGCCCCTCAAGTTAGCATAACGTCTATTCCTACTCTCTGCATTTCTCATCCTAGAACGCCTGAGCTGCTTTGCACTGGAGAAAAGCAGCTTCCCCCTTTTCTTTGTCTTGGCAATAGAAGGTATCGCACCTTCACATGGTGAGACGTCGTGCATCTGAATCGCAACCTACTTCACTAGCTACTACTTGCACTCACATTTTGAGAATTCTGATTTCTTTCCATCTTCTTATGCATCGTTGTGCCAATCCTCCAACGGTTGTACAACTTGGCGCCACGTAATCATTGAGCTTTAATATAGGAATATTGTTAATCTCGTCTTTCAGATTTCGGCTCAGATCTATCTACTTCTGCCATGCCAGTTCAACACTGACAATTGCCCTGAAATTTTACGGCTGATCCAATAATTCTGGAATGCCGCCAATTCCCCGTTGAGCATGTACCATTCATCATACCATGGGACTCCAATAAAAGGATCCCTTTACCCATTGTCACTTCAGTACTATCAAATCACCATCTGCCTCGTCTAGTTGCGCGTAGTGTACTCTCATCATGCCTCTTTCCACCCTACTTGATTCACCAGATATGGTCGTGCTCCGAGCTCATGGCGTGGGTCTCCCACTCACATTTTTTGTAGATTGGGAAGGATATGCTTTAGTGTCGTGTCTGCGTCTGAGTCTTCACTTTAATTTCCAAGAAGACAGTATTAGTGTTGAGGAAGAGATATTTGATGACCTCACGTTGGAGCTGAGCTACACAGTTGGTCAGTTATCAATTTCTGACGAGAGCAATTGTAGAAGCTGGAGGCTCGCCCCATGACGGTATAGAGTCTATGGATTGATGGATTCTCAAATGGCTGCATCTACAGAATTACTAACCCCTCGTCGTTCCTCAACTTGCACCGTTCAGAACCCCCTTCCTTCTAATGTAACGGTCAAGGTCGAGCCTGGGTTAGAGAATCCTCATCTTGATAATATTCAGCTTGAGACAGGAACTATTAATCCTATCATTACCCTCTCATCAGATGAAGACAGTAGTCCTCCAAAAACCACTCGTTCTGTCCCTGCATCATCTGACCCTCCCGTAGAGTCCAAGTCCCCTCCAATAGTGTTTCCAAATTCTTCTTCTTCCCCACCACCGAGTTCTACTGATTGCGATAGTGTCGTTACATGTCTGAAGAAACTTGCCCTCATGCCAGGGAAGAAGAATGTCCTGAAAAAAATCGATTATAGCTCCATTAGACATGAGAGAGTCACGTACCTGCCCTCGACGTTCAACGGTGACGTCATGTTTGAGTTGCCTCCTGCTGAAGCATCCGCCTCTTGTTTGCAGGCAAAGGCTATGCAAGGAATGGATAAGCGCTACGATGGCCATGTGTGGACGAAGACCATCACATCTAACATTACTAATACCATGGGTCTCTCTTTTCGATTCTCCTGCTGTGTAGGGCACCTGCGATGTGAGAATAAAGAGTGCGACTACCTTAGACGTGAACATCGCATCTATGATGTGAACGAGACTGAGTTTGATGGATGCACACTGCAAGCATTTGTTGTCGGCCAGGGTCCTCCTAGAGGCTCGACCGTGGTGTGCAAGGTGTGTAAGCAACCGCCCTCCTGTCTTGCTACTTGTGGAGCAAAGATTTACTATGTGTCTGGCAAACGTAACAGAACTCGTGTTTGCATCCACCTTAGATCTCACGAGCATCCTATTAAGGTTGGTGACTATAGGGACACCAAAGTCGAAATCAACAGTCTAATTGGAGATCAGGTTGAGAAGACTCCGCAAGCGACAAAGAGTGCAGTGGTATTAGAGGCAAGCAAGACTCTCATCGGAGGCTACTTGTTGAGGTCCGAGGACGATCCGTCCAAGACGTTGAGCTTTGAGGAACTAGTTCTGGTGTTGGATCGATGCAAAGACATGGCTTCATCAAATATTCGAAATAAGGTTATCACCTTCAGGTACTTGAGGAGGTACGGTGTCATGGACAGCATCACTAGGTTGCGAGGCCTTAGCAACTGGGCTTTTGTTCAAATGAACATGTTTCCTGGCCAAGGTTCTGAGCTGGACAAGGTGTACGTCTTCAAGATGTCTGAAGTGGGCCCCGGCAGTGGGGTGGACCTAGTGAAGCGGATGCAACCCAATGGTGATCTAGAGAACGCCTGGTTGATGTTCGATCATGTGAAACTAGTCAAGCAATGGACAACGATGGCTTGCCATGTCTATGACTCCACTTACTGCCGTGTCATGACTATTGCTTGCTGCGACATGCAGTCGGAGGACATTGAAGCCCAAATGGTCTTCTAGAAGAATCTCAACGCCGTGATGAAGCGACACGGTGTTGACATGCCTAACTTCAAAGGCTTCATGGCAGACAGTGCCCAGGCCAACTGGAACGCTGTCCGGGTTGTCTATGGGTCCGGCAACAAGGAGGAACGTATGGACGACCGGGAGAGGACTTGTCAATTTCACTGGACCCAGTCCATGGTTAAGCATACTGAGAAGTACATCGCTGAAGATCTGTGGGACCAACACAAGCAGTTGTGTCACCAGTACAGGAAGGCTCAAATAATGGCCGAGGTTGAGAGATTGTACCAAGGACTTAAAGCATGGTGGGTATCCGCTGGGGCTGTGACCGAGTCAGCCTTGAGCAAACTTGAGTTTTGGCTGGCATTTTGGCACTTTCGTTATCGCCAATGGGGAGGATTTATGGTCGGGGTGAGTACACACGTCCTTTGTTGCATGCTCCATGCCCTTACAGTCTACTCATGAGTCGGATCCGACCACCAATTTTGGCTAACTTCTCTTCACATGATTTTTTCAGCTCCATGCCCTTGCTGTCTACTCATGATTCGGACCCGACCACCAATTCTGGCTAACTTCTCCTCACATAACTTCTTCAGATGTTCTCAGAGGACAAACTCGCGGAGATGCCGTCGTGCAATCTTGCAGAGTCTGTCCATAACAAGTGGCTTCAAGCGTCTGGCAACAACGGTGGTGATCTCTATGTTGCTACAGTGGATGACTACATCCGGGCTTTTCTGCAAATCGTCAATTACTACCAGTATTTGAAGGGTGATGTAGGGGGAACTGGACCAAGTAAACAAGAGCTCAAGCTTCGCATGGCTGAGCGTAGGGCTCAAAAGACAGGTGACCCCAAGGTCCTGAAAGACCCCATGCTCAACATGCCTGGGGCCGATGAGTTCTGTACACGTGATCCTCACATGGCTGGAGAGGAAGTGTTTGGCTCCATGATGCGCAGGCTGGATTTGCCACTTGGAGCTAATGATGAGTCACACAGGCCGGATAAGGTAAACTTCTCGCATCCTCGTGGCTGTGGCAGAACAACCAAGGTGCGCAACGCTCACATGTCAGTGATAGCTGAGGAAGATGAATCCAATGTCCACGAAGTTGCACCTTCTTCACCTAAACCCGACGACGCAGTTCCTTCTCCACGTAGTCAAGGACAGATTCGTCACGTCTCTAGTGTTGAGGAGACCAGAGTTAACGTGAAGGAGTGGCACATTGCTCGGTTGCCAAAGACTTCAGGTAAGTGTTGTTGGGCCCAAAGATCTGTTACTAAGAAGAAGTGTTCGGAGAGAATCGTGAGGGGTGCTAAACCCACCCCCGCGCCTACGTACACCGGTCTATGGCACAACACTAGGAAGAACTTACAAGAGTCTACGGAGTTCTACTTCTGCTCGGATGATATAGAGAGGTGTGTCAAAGGTACAAGGCGGAAATGGGTAGTTCCGTACTCTAGGCAGCAAGAGAGGCCCACCATCCCTGATATCTGGCCAGTAAAGCTTGGCACAAATCTCAAGCAAAGTGAGATCCATGCCCTCGAAGCTGCTGGGTTCCAACTACCGCAGAAAGTGCATGTCTCTCCAAAAAGGCTGTTTTCCACAGCAAAGCCTCCTGCAAATCTGGACACCGTGCCCGTACCTGCAGACGCGGATAGGTATCCTGGAAAAAGAGAAGGGAAGATTGTCAAGCGAACTGCTGGTCGTCCTAATCCGCAGCAGAGGCTGGCTTTGGGCTCTTCAGAGTCCCTCAAAGCTCGACTCCATGCTATGACAATGATTCCTCACCCTGGCCATGGCTGCATCATCACTCTAGACTCGGGAACGCCACCAGATGTGAAGCAGTATCAGATCACAATTAGCTCCCTACCAGGCTGCAGCTGCCCTGCGTTCAAGAAGACAATGACAAAGTTTCGTGGGAATCGCTAATTCTCATATTGCAAGCATGTGTACTTCATCTTCTTGAAGGTCTGCCATCTCGATCCCTGGGTTGACATGTTCATCCACGCGCCAACGTTCAGCTTCAACGAAGTCAAACTAGTCCTTGAAAGCGGGATCTTGACCCACCCTTTCGCTGAAAAGTAGGAGTTCCATAGTACATTCAACGGAGTCCAATGACCTACCATTTATGTTCTAGGCTTATCTGACGATTTCAGCAATATAAAGTTTCTTCAATCTATTATTATATCAAAATTCTTTGTCACATGTTGAAGTTACTGTCACATGTTGAAGTTTTGTAATTACTGCATCAACATCCAAACAAGTGTATGTGTTCACTCACAGCTTTGAGGACACCCTAAACCGAAAATTGATGGAATATGCAATAAACCCTGAAATAAAAAAATCATGCGGTTGAAAGAAAAGTGTAAATCACATGCCATTTTTCCACGTTACAGCCCACGGTCATAGGTCAATATTATTTTCTAAAAATATACGAATATTCGAATATTCTATTAATAAAAGAATATTCTACGGAATATTCGAATATTTTGAAAAAAACTTCTAAAATTAGTTTTTAAAATCTATTTATAAATTATGTTCCCAAATTTGTGCTCTTGGCTCGCTTTTTTTCTGCTCTCTGTTCTCCGCTCTCTGCTCATCGCTCGCATAGTATCCTCGTCCTTGCTCACTGCTCACCGCTCACCGCTCACTGTTCACATAATAGCATTTCCCGTTACCGCGTCTTCTGGGTAACCAAGGTCTTTCATTATGGCTAAAAGTCTTGCGTGGGCTAGTGATCCAAATGCATTTTTGAAATCTATATATAGTAGGTATATGTCTTGGTTCGTGAGTTTTGCATCTTCAAGTGTTGCTATGAGGATTGAAGTTGTTTAGAGGTGCTTCTTTTTGCTCTGATTCCTTCTTGGCTATCATGTAGTAATTGGTGTTTAATTTTCACCATATGCTGATAGTATGGATGTTAGTGTACTAGTGAAAAATTTATATATTGTGTTTGCAAGGGCAATGGGTCTATGATTTGGTAATTGTGAGGGGTCTTCTTTTTTGTATAAGAGGATGGTTAGGCTTATTTTCCATGATGCGGAGATTTTTTTTTTTTTGTAGCAGTGTGAGAAGAACATGAAGAGTAGTTTGTGAAAGTTTTCAGCCATGTTTTTTAGAATTGTATTTGGGATTTTGTCTGGACCGGGTGTTTTGTTGTTAGCTAGGTGTTTTAAGCACATGTCATATGTTTCTTTGTCAAAGTATTTATGTAGTGGGATTTGGGGGTTTTCTCTTTTGTCAATGACATATTCTTCTAGGTCGTGCCATGGATATTGTCCAACGCCACAAGTACATTGGTTTGGATGTTCTGGTTGGTAGTAACATATTGGTATTGTTGGTCTATTGCTGGTTGATTGTTGTATATGTATTTCATTTGCTATGTCCTCCGGGCTTGTTAAAATATTGTTTTTCTGTCCATGATACAGTCTAATGGGGGATGTTTCTTAGTTTTTGAATACTTTTTTATTGACTTTCTTTGGGCTTTTTTCATATAGTTGGACATCTATATTTTGATATGGCTTTTTTGACACATTCTTGGGTGTGTTTGTAGTGATTTTTCATGCTTCTGTATTTGCTTTTTTTGCCAGTGTTGCTAGGGTTGCAATCCATTCTTGTAGGTTGGTTTCTTGATTTGGGGGTGCTGGGATTCCGTAATTCTTCTGCTATCGGATGAGTTTGCCAATTTGCGGAGTGTTTTATGGTGTATATTGCTTTTCTAATTAGGTAGTATGTAGAAAGGTGTATTTTCCATTTTTTTTGTAGTTTTCTTGGTAGAAAACCCCCTTGTTGTTTTGTGCGGTTTGTTAGTTGTGGCAGGGGAGGTGCACTACAAGTTTCTTGAATTTTGTTTGATATTTTATTAATGAGGTAGTCTAGGTTTGAGCATGCCGTTTGCCATTGATTTTGTGTTAGATGTTCGTTTCTTAGTATTATAGTGAGTTTGTTAAGTTTAAGTGCATTTTCTTCAAAGAATTATGTTTTGAATTTTTCTATGTTGTCTGATGGGATGGGGTTTAAGATTCGTGGTGGTTTTTCTTTAGGTGGTATTGTGGGGCGTGCTATTAGTGCATTGGATGGTATCTGTAATGTTACTGGTGAGTGGTTTGAATTCAGGTTGTAGTCGTTGTATATGGTAGATGTGTATAAAGAGTTGTTTTGGGTTTTGATGTAGTATCCATCTATTAGACTGTTTGATTGTAGTTTTGGCCTCCTTGTCTGGAGAATTTACTATTTGTATGTACGTAGGTGAGTTGGAGATTATTTGTGAATTTTCTCCATTCTATGTCTTCGGTTTGTGGTGGTGTTGTGTTGAATTCGTTTTGTCTTCCAATTAAGGCTATATCCCTATTAACCCCTAAATGACCGTTGGCATCCCGAAAATTAAAGCATTTTAGGGAGATGTGTCGGGAAAGATTGACGCCGTTGCGAAAATACGGATCTGTTTGGAAATTTGCCGTTGCATCATGGACTCATCTACTAGTTGATTGAGTCTGAGAAAGTTCATGGGATTGTACCGTATGGATCAAAACATTATAGTCTTTGATTGGCACAAAGATTTCGCATTTTGTAGGCAGTCATGTGGTTGGCGATTTTACAAAAATCGGTATTTCATAATCTGATGCTAAAAATTGGCACACAGGCTACTACCCTTTGTGGGAACGACTAGTTGCAAACACACCCTTAGCGTATCATTGGAACGCCCTATATGTGGCATCTTGTTTCAAAGGCTCAAAGAATACCATGGATGGTAACCGGCATAGACGGTAACTTCAGCAGACACAATGACCTACTATGGATTTCGAACAGTGCTTTCCTTTCAAACTTGCCAACCTTTGAACAAATAGAATGTGAACAATCAGCGTGTATTCAAATTGCCAGCGATGCTGCATATATTACAAACCACCACATTGGCATCTACGTTGAGCTTAGTGTACTGAATTTGACAACCCTAATTCACAAAAATTGATTTCTAATCAAAATTTTGTTGCAACAATCTACGCACGAAACCAACAATTTGCTTTTTGGAAACTACATCAACTAAACTAAACCTCTATCTGTGTGTGATGCATTGTTGACAATCGTTGTGGGAAAAAAAAACCCCTCGTTGTGGGAAAAATAACCCTTGTTGTGGGAAGGAAAAAAACCTCTTCTTCGAGATGTGATCTACTGACTGTATATGGAGCTCTTTTTTTGTCAATGCTGCTCGAAAATCAATCTTGTGGCAATATTCGTGAAATATAGCCTTGTATTTGTGGGCCGGTAAGTGTATAGTACTGGGCGTAGAAACCACATGAACCGGCCAAGACACCCGGGTCAGGGGTCGAGACTCGAGAGCACATAAAGGCCGAGACATTGGCGGACTGAGAATGCACAATCCCATGTAGCGTGGCCTCTACTGACTAACAATATCAACTACGGAGGGAGGCAAACATGCAATGAAGAAGAAAGAGCACGGCGAAGATCATCCGGGCATCCGGCCCCGTAGTTCAACAGCAAGGCCTTGCTTCATCCCTATTAAGCTAATCACAAGTACAAACAACAACCTCCGGGCTAGATACTAACACAATTGGGAGATAACAAGATACAACAATCAGGCGGTGGCAACATTGATTACGCACAATGTAACCCCTAAAAGACCTTGGATTGAGAGTTATACATACCACGGGCGTCAACGAGAATGGGTGTAGGAGGAAAAATATGCTCATTTGTAGAAAGGACATGTATGGCAAGGGTATCATCGGCTCTACTACATACAAAATGATGATCAAGCGACATGTAGCATTGCAAGAGATTGAAGAAAAAAAATGTCCATATAGAATGCAAGTGTAGTTCAAAGGTGTGGTGTAATTACAATGTTTGATGTGTGTCTAAACACAACCGCATGATTGATAAGTTGATTCACGTGCTCATGGATTAGATCATCCAGATGATGTTTATGAATGCATGTCAATTTATGAATGTAAGCCAATTTACGAATATAGAAGAAATAAACAATGATCAAATCATTCATACATGTTTGATAATTAGTAGATGCAACATACAATCTTGAATTATGCCGCAGAGGTACCAGATGTCTGAGACTTGAGAGCTTCATTCACTGGTAGATCCATATAATGTTCAACACATAGAGGAGAGTGCCCTAGACTACAAACATGAGATGAGTAACTGGTTGGGCAGCCATTGCTTCCGCCAAACCTTGCACATGCAGTAGATAACTAATCTGAGAGTGTGTCTACAAAATAAATCAATCCGTGCAAAGAACATTCACTTCTTCGACGGAGACTCCACATCTGCTTTACATAAAAGTGAAGACCAAAATTACTTCTATGAATTGAGAATTTCAAGCTTTATGAAAAAATTGACAAATATAGAGTATATTGAATATATGAATCAAAGCAGTAAAGAAAATGGCAAGTCACTTACATGGATTTACATAGCCATTCTCTTCCGTTTTGGAGGTGGAGCTATTGGGCTATCACCATCGTCATCTCCTCCTTTCTGAGTGTCCTTCAGAACATTTACAAGTTCTTCCTCATGTTGCGTGGTGGTCACCTTGATAAAAGGTTTAAGAAGAGCATCAAAGATTTGTTTGTCCTCTTCAAAGCCTAGATAGTGCCGACCATGCTGAAAGCATGCTTTAGCTGTGGCACCTGATACATAATTCAAAGACGTGAAAACCCCATAATCAGAAACAAAAATTGAAATAAAAGAGAAAAAAACCATTCAAGCGATGAATGAACACCTGTAGATGCTGTGAAGTCCACCACAACATCTTCAGTCTTAGTGAAAGCTTGGATCAACATGGCCATGAATGCAGGGTCCTTCTCCCGAGGACCTCTCCACGGCACCTTTCCATTCATGAGTTGAGTTCCTTTGTCAGTGTAGTTGTGAACCACCCCGTCAGAATCTAAATCTATATTAAGTTCGGAAAGGCTAGGAATCTCTTGCAAAGAGAACTTTGATGGCCTTGCTATTGAGCTTAGAGGATGTTCTCTGATATACAGTCCACACCAGAAGCGCAATGTCTACATTCACATCGATTTGAGTTAGTACCTCCAAAATGAGAAATGCAAATCATGAATTTAATAAACTGAAATGAGTGGAAAACTAACCGTGTGGGTTGGGTTGTTTGGCAATGCTAAACGAAGCTTGTTGATCCCCCACCGCTCCTTGAACAACTTGAATCCGTCACGCTCGATATATCCAGCTATTTCTCTGCGCAAGGTTTGGTCATCTGGATAAAACAATAAAAGTGTTCCGTCATCGTGAATATAACTGTCAGCATGATCAAATAGGTCTTGCATAAAATCCTCTGAGGTTTCGCCATCCTCAGGTTCTAGTAGTGCTTTCTTGCGCACGTTCTAAGGAGGAATCAAAGATGAGGGGTTGGAAACCGTTGGCACAGGAAGGTTTTCAGGGATGTCTGCAATCAATAGATCGATTGAAGGTCGTACATTGCAAGACGACAATACACCTTGAAACAATTTCTTTCTCCCGTTTCCAACCTGTACATTTGAAAACAAATATAAATTTCTCAAAGTACGATTGGATTTTAATGAATTACCTTGATGAAGAATTTGATGCATCAAAATGAAATGAATGAAATAGAATTGTACCCTTCCAACAAATTCTTGAGCATCTTGGAAGATAGGAGGAACTTTATCTTCTTTCTCCTTTTCAGCCCAAAGCTTTCCAATGGAACTATTGATGATAAGAATCTCTGATGTATTAGCATCTTCCTCTGTGGCCAAGGCCGCCTTCAAGTCTTCAACAAACTTGTGAGATGCACGTGGAAATAACAGTGCACCTGTAGTGGACGGAGATGGACCATCTAATGACTTACCACGACGGATGGACACTTTCTTCCCCAACTTCTCCGCTGCTTTCTCTGCCTTCTCAGCAGCCTTCTCTGCAGCTTTCTCTGCAGCTTTCTGTACCTTCTCAACAGCCTTCTCTGCAGCTTTCTCTGCAGCTTTCTGTACCTTCTCAGCAGCCTTCTCCGCTGCTTTCTCTGCCTTCTCTTTTGCCTTAGCAAGTAGTCTCAATGATGAATGATCTCCCTTCTTTGCTGTAGCAGTAGTTGTCTCAAGTGGATTTTCATCTTCAAGATCGATAACATCCTCATCAACTGAGTCCTACACAACATCCTCCACTGCAGAGATCTCCTCGAGTGAAGAGAAAAGTTTTTCTTCATCCGCTGGAGTGCTCTTTGGTGGACACTCCAAATACCATGCACCACCTCGAAGATGCGCTAATGACCATCTTTTGAGCTGCTCCTTAGTGTAGATACAAGCATCAGATGTCTTGTCACACTATGAATCAAAGAAAGGAGGCACATCTTTCTTGTGAACTGCATTTTTAGGACCCAAATATCGAGTGAAGTACCTGGTCAAATGAATTTCAGAAATTAGAAACAAATGAACTAAAATTGCAATTTCATTTGATTGCATTGAACGTTGACATTTGAAATATATAAGTACCTATACAATAAGCGTTTCATGGCTAGTTCTGCCCCATCGTGCTCCAGAAATGCTTTGGACTTCGAAAATTAATTTGGACCTTTGAAAAATGAATTGTAGCCCTTATCCCAGAACTTTATCCTCTACTTCTCCAAATAAGTAGCAAGAGAGTCTAGTTCATCGTCTCCACTCCCATGCAATATAATGTTGTTTGATTCAACCATACTGTCAAACTCCTTGACCACTGACTCCTCCAACTGTCCAGCAATGGCATTCAAAATAAAATTGAAATAAACATCAATCATAATTGAAATAAACTTCAAAATTATAAAGTAATAAAATTCCACTTACCCCAGCATAGAATGCAGCCTTGTTCAACCAGATTGCAAGTCGATCTTCTGAGGGTGTTTTGGGGAACTGAAGTGCCTGTTTACTCAAGGCTGAAGAGATCCACCATCGCAGCCACCGCACCTTGTATTGTGGCTTTACAGTTGCAGTGGCGCTCATCTAGAGCTTATCCAATGTCATTTCGGGTCGAGTTGACATTGTAGTGGGCTTTGATCTGCAAAAGCAAGAAATTTAATCAAATTTCGAATCCAAATTATTGCAAAAGCATATCAAATGGAGAACTGCTAATGACAGTACAAACCTGATGAAGGAAATCAAAGGTGAGAGTCGGGTCTGCGACAGCTGCCCACTTATCAAGTTTAGATTTGATAAGTGACTTCGCCGTTCTGTCCTTAGCCTTGAACATCGCTTCTGTGATGCCTTTAGAAGTACGTTCCTCAAGTGGAGTTTCCTCCTTGTAAATTCTTGCAGCCTCATCAGAAGCATCTGCAATTTCCCTCTGAAAAATAAAATGTCCAAATTGTTGAAGTTTTGAAATATTAATTCAAATCATAAGTCAAATAGTAGTTTAGAATATAATTATTACCTTACAAATGAAGCGCACAAAGACATCTGTTGTCAGAGGATACCATGCCTTACTAGCTTTCTTGTTTTTGCACTTCAAATAATCTTCAGCCGAGAGGAGATCTTTGAAGTATTCAAATGGATACTGTCCAACTTGGCTCACACGATACAAACTATGTACAAGATTACTCTTAACATGAGAGTTCTCCACTGAACTGCCACAATAAATGTACAATTACCTATTAATTAACACTAAGTAGAAAAAGGAAGAAGAAATGAAATGAGATAACAAATGAATTGAATGTAAATAAAGTACTTACTCATTGATATCCGACATGGCCTCAATAAGTTGTCCAATATTCCCCTCTGGATCCAAACAAATGCATTCAGGCGAGATATGCCAACCACGTTCATCATTATATCTCTCCCGAATGACCTTTGACCATGCATGCAACCTATGGTTTCCATCCCACACATAGAACATGTGATTGGAGAATGAAATCAAATCTGGGTCAGACTGAAGCATAGTCTCAAATGTCTCATTTTCTGCAATCCAATGTTTATTCCATGAGGAGCGGTGCTCATCTGTAACGGGCACCATTTTACCCCGACCATCATGGATAGAGACATAGAAGACCCGATCACCCTCTCTGTATCCGTGTGCAAAATCTGCTATAAGTTTCTCCACATCAGGACCCAACATAGGTCTCACATCAGGCAACGATGTCATTCGACATAGCGGAATTCGAAATCTTGATTTTGAAGTGGGCTTCATACGCATAGACGTGATAATTGAATTTGAGTTAAACTTCTCCTTCAACCGAATGTTGTCCTCCGCAACGCCATAATCTATGGCTAATTCCTCATCCACGGCTTCTTTTTCTACTCCCTCCATTGTAGGAGAATCCTACATTTTTAAATGTCAAGTTCATTTCACCAATCAGAAGCACAAAAATAACCCAAAAACTTAAATCAAGATTTTATAAAAGTGGTCAAAACGATTACAAATGTGGACAAAACGACTATTTTTCATCGCCTCGGTACCGAGGAGTTCAATACCGACCCCCTCCCGATTCCCTCAAAGTTGCCCAAGAAACTGGCAGTTAAAACGATGAGTATGCAACGTCTAATTTTTGCACCTCCTCGGTACCGAGGAATTCATTTGCGACCGCCAAACAAAACTTTCAACCCAATGTGCGAGAATGCAACTACGACATTTTTTATCTCCTCGGTACCGAGGAGTTGTTTATCTGCCCCAAAATTTAGACACCAACAACAAGTGAACAACAAGATTAAAGCAATCGTAAGCCCACCTCATTCTGCCTTTCCATTGCGCCGCTCGGTCCGCCGAAGTGTTGTTGCGCCACATCGGGGTTTCTGCGCCACACCGGGGTTGAGAAGAGAAGAAGAGAGAGGTACGGTTCAACTCCATATACACCCCCAAAACCCTAAACTGGACTCCAAAAAAAAAAAAAAAAAAAACAAGGAAGAAATTGGTAGATTTGGAAAAATCTGAAATTGCAATTACGGATTCATTATTTGGAATTACCGGCCAATTTTATTTTTCCTATTAGACTTTACCATCACCAACAACTCCAATTTTTTTCACAATTTTGTGGACAACCGCTAATTTTTTTTAAATCTTTAAAAATTGCTGAAAAAATTTAGTGAAGATTTCCCGGAAAAATCTTCCAATTCTGAACATTTCAGGCAAGATTTTGAAATGCTGAAACAGTTTCTAGGCCGTAACTTTTGCAATATGACTCCTAAATTTACATGCTATATACCGTTGGGTTTATAATTTCATTACGCATCTAACTCTGAATTTTCAAAATCGTATTTTATAAAAAAAATTAACCTCACAAATTAATTCAATTCCAATATCTTGCAAAGGAATACCACGTCGATGACTTAGAAAGAAGGTGAATATAAACTTACCTGGGCTCCACATGCATACCATGCTCGGACTCCTCATTGGCAAAAATCGGCATAGCCATAATAAAATCGTTGCCTCCACTAAATTGATACGATATAAAATCCCTTACAATACAATCTATAACCCCTTTCCAATCGGGATGTGCATTTTCATCCTATAGGGTGCTAAACATACACACCATCACCTATTGAACTCAAACAACAGTATCTTCGTATTGGCTAACAAAACGAAACGTTCTCTGTCGTAGCACGTGATACCGAATATTCCCCTAGAACGCACTTTTTCGTATTAAGAACGCTCGTAGAGGTGATTTCCGGGTTATCGTTCCGCGGAGATTCCGTGAAGTGGGAAGTTTCCGGAGATGGTCCCGGACTGGTGATCTCTCTCTCTCTCTTGTCACCAGCTGAACTCCTCTTTCCTACTGAACCGGGCCTTCTCCTACTGACTGACCCGGTTACTGCTAGATCCGGTTTTCGTCTGAGTTGGGAATTTATCCAACCCTACTCTGTCTGGTCTATCCAAACAACTCAAACCGGTTTACATTAACCTTTGTTTTCCTTCAGAGGGTTTTCCATTTACATTTAGCGGTGCTGGATTTAAAGACACACCCTTCCTGCTAATTCAAGTGATGGGAACTTCACTACCTTCCGGTTATTCTAACTCAACTCCTCAATCCGGGTAATAACCGTACTGCACTTCAACTGCAGATTCATCCCAAACCCACAGCCGGTCACTTAAGCGCAACCCGGTTTTTCCCCTTCTAAAAATACTACAACGACTTGATAACCGGGATGGACCCTTATCCGGGGTGTCCGGAATCGGTTGGACTCCTAATAGTTCGTTTTACTCTGACCATTCCGGCTCTCCGTATCACTTGGTCTACCCTGATGCTGGAACCTCAACCAGACTACCCGTCCAGGAGTTCTGAGAGGACCGGAGTACCCCCTCCTATCCACTCAGCCATTAATCCGGATTATACCTTGCAACCAAGCACAAAACAACCCACATTCAAACAATCTCTGAGTTTTCCCAATACCCGGACTCTTAACTGGATCTACAACAGAACCCGGTTACTCTAGTTATTCCGGACTCTTCTGCCACACGGTCTACCCAAGTACTGGCACCTCAACCGGACTACCCATCCAGGAGTTCTGAGAGGACCGGAGTACCCCCTCCTATCCACTCAGCCACTAACCCGGATTATACCTTGCAACTAAGCACGGAACCACCCGATCAATCCTTCCGGTCACCAAGGGACTAATTGGACCACTATCTCAATCAATAACCACACACACACACATACACAAACAATCCGGTTCGTAGAAGAGTATGCCTATGATTATTCACAAAGAGAAAATGGTACACAAAAAGACCCCAAGAATGAGGAACATCCCTGGATAAAAAGAAAACACAAAGCCGACCAGATCCGGGAAACCCGCAGATCCTAAAAACCCGGGATCCGGAAAACCGGGGGACTACCCCACGATTCAGTTATCTGCCTACACTGCAACTAACATTAGAATCCTAACAAACTAACTCCCAAACGAAGTCCTACCCTACTGCACAAGGGCCCACAAGGCCGGATCCATCAAACCCGGAACCCTAACTACTTAGCCTCTCCCGAGCAGCTGTTCCCGATCCGATCCCTCCAATCCGCTTCCTTGCTCACCGCGTTCTCCTGCCGTTCGCCTACCGGTTCGCGCCGTTACGCACCACCCGGTTGACCGTCCGGGTCGCCTCCTGGCCCACCCTCTGGCCTTCCATCCACACCCTATTGGGCATCCGTCTCCGCCATCTCTCCTTCCGGATTCAGAAACCCGGCCAGACTTGCTTCTCCTGGCTCGGCGGTTTGAACCGGCTCCATCTCGCCCATCATCCGGGAGCTCTGATCCGGGGTGGGGATTCTCCCTCCCATCAACCGGTCCAACTCTCCTGCTTGGGGTGCCTAGTCAGACAACCGGAAGTTCCCCTGCAACTCACTTCCGGACAGGTGGGCCCTCCCATCCCTGTGGCTGGTCTCTACCGCTTCCGGTTCCGGTACGGTTGAACACCTTGTCAGCACCTCTGCTGCCAGCGCCCGGAACTCCACCAGTGCCTCTTCCACCCGGGCAGCATACTTCTTCACGATGCTCTTTACCCGGTCCACGTCTTCCTCCTCGGAATCACTCATCAGCTCATCGTACAGCCGAGCCTTGGTCTATACTTCCCCATCCGGCCGGAACAACCGGGACACCGTCTCGAAGCAGGTCCGATCCTGTTGTTCCCTGGTCCAGATAGTCCGCTTCGCCCGCCTCAACTCCTTTCTCTGTTCCCGCAAGAGCTGGGTCACTCCGCTGGCCTCCTTGCGCGCCCGGATTCCCTCCCGCCGGATTTGCTTGACTATTTCCGGGAATTCCTTCACGTCCGTACTCCGGAGGACGTTCCCAATTCCCCTCACTGCGCTGTAGAGTGGCGTGTACTGCTCCTCCACCATCTCCAACGCCGTCCGGATTGGCCCGAGCATGACGTCCGCTCTCGCAAGGATCGGCACGTCCGGTCGTGCCTCCCGGTTTGGCTCTGCTGCAGGGGTGGGCTCCTCTCTTCGGCCTGGTGCGTCCTCCCGGTTTCGCTCCCCAGCCTCTGTTTCCGGTCCTGCTCCCACCTTCTGCTTCCCTTTTTCCTGCGCACTTGCCCTCCGGTTGCTGGGACCAGGTTCTACGGTGGCACGGTTACCTCTACCGTCCACTAGAGTGGTCTTCATCCGGGTCGGGGTCTTCTTTCTGAGAAGTGAAGCGTCCTCTCGTGGAGGAGAAATCTCCCGGAGGTCCGAATCCTCCCCTTCGTCACTCCGGATGACCCGCTTCCGCTTCTGCGGCTGCTGTCCCCGGGCGTGCACGGCGGGACCCTCTCCTTCCGGTCTTGCGTTCTCTACCGGTTCCGTCCTCCCCTTTCGCCCTTCCTCCGTTAGTGGGCTTCTTCCTCCCGGTTGTCTTCCTTCCGGGTCTTCTCTCCTCTTCCTGCGCTCCTCCGGTCGCGGACTGGTACCTCCCGGTTTCTCCTGTCTCTTCCTTCGCTCCTCCGGTTGGCTCCTTTCATCCGGACGGAGTTTGCGCGCTTTGCCTGGACTCCGGTTGGCTGGAGGCAAGGTTGGTTTATCCAATTTCGCCTTCTCCCTATCCGTGAGACATCCATGCTTAGCATACAGGTGGTAAAGGAAAGGAGTAATGGGACAACCTTTTGCTCCTCCGATCTTCATGGCTTCCCGGTTTACAATTTCATGTATCACCATTCCCCACCCGATTATCCTTTTATAAAGGAGCGCGGAGAAGATACCCTTTGCCAATTTGATCGTGACAGTGGTGGGCTTATCCGGGCTGAGGATGGGTACCAGAAATTGAAGCAGTCGCTTCTCCCGGGGATTCCGGCAATGGTCCACCCGGAATCCGTCCTTCTCCGAGATCTCGAAGAACCGCCCCTTCACCCATTCCGAATCTCCTTTCTGGCCAGACTCGAGTCCGTACTCGCAGTCCGGAAGGTTGTATGCCTGGCTTCAGTGCTCCCAGGTCCAATGCGTGCGCTTCCCCCGGATGTAGTTCTCCCGGAAGGCTGGTGGCACTGGCTTCCCTTGCACTTCCGCCAGTATTCCAGTGTCCTGGATATCCCAGTTCCGGTACAGGAGCTCCTCGCATTGCATGGTCGCGAGGTCGCAGCGCAGCATCTCAAAGTCGCCCGGATGCTGGGGCACTACCGGAATCACCTTCTCCGTGATTCGGTTTCCTGCAGCACTCTCTCCTCCCCGTGCCATCGCTACAGACTCCGGACGTACTCTCTTCCTCTTCCGCGAACTGCGCCTAAGTTTCTGGCGCTCCTTCTGCTCTAACTCCGGTCCCACACTATCAACTCTACTGCTATCCGGAAGCACGAAATTCTGCTGGCGCGGAAGACTGGAACTGTAGAGAGAGAATGAACAGTGGGTCGCCCAATTTAAAGCGGCCCACTTCAATGCTCGGATCGTGGCCGGGTCCATCGGACACCCGTCCTCACCTATCCGGTCGCCCATCCGGTTTCCAACCGGAATCCGCTGTCTAGCTAGTCCTGCGGTAATTCTACTAGGCTGCGCACGGACGCCGCTCTCTCTCCAAATAAATAACTGGGCCGATATGGCCATTACTTCTCCTATTTCTGGCGGAAAGACTACTCCTAGTTGCCCTAGAAACCCTAACTAGCCGCTTTTGGGAAAACGAGGTTTGACATTCTCAGTCATCCCACATAAAGCATCAACTTGCCCATATCACATGAATTAAAGTGACATTTACTATTTCCGTGAGTGAATTATACATGTATGTCCTCCACACCTAGGCTACTCCACTCTATATGTACGATTACAGTTCCGAAGTTAGCAGCAAAGTCTACTCAAAACATTGGTAGTTATAACCAACAAGTGGCCGCCATTGTCCTGGACCTATGCATGCGCCATATGAGGCTATCCCTCTTGTATTGTCCCTTCTTATACCCTCTGAGTTCTGTTGGAAATCCAACCCTATTGTCCTTCGTAGTCCCAGTAGCCCAAATCCCTCGTCTCAAGAGTCTTTCAAATAGAGAGGGACTGGTGAAAAAATTATCAGTCACCACTGTGTGACCTCTATGGTAAAGACTATAGACTAGCTGTAAGACAACAGAAGACCCTAAGCCGGCTTCTGGTTTGGAACCGGATTTGCCCACATATGGAGTCAAATTATAAATGTATCTTGAGGGATTGGAGACTAGCGCCCAAACTTTAATTCCATATTTTGTTGGCTTCATTGGATTATACTGACGAATAGAGGAGTAGTGACCTCTATAGGCCACGATAATCTCATCTGCAGTGAGATACTTCTCGGCATTGAATAGGGATTGTGCCTTGCTAACAAACCCCTCCATCACCCACCGGACAAGTCCCACTTTGTCATACAAAGGGTCCAGTTCATCGGAGGGCCGCGTTGCGTTATCCACGCAATGCATACATCGAAGTATGGATTCGAATCTCGACCGGCTCATAATGTTGTGGATGAGTGGGCATCGGAAGAATGCATCCTTCCGCCAATAGTCCCTAATCGATGTAGTTTGCTTTAACCCCATCAGAATAACAATACCCATCCAAGCCCGGAATTCTGCATAATAGGTAGGCTTCCAGATAGGTCCTCCATTCGGGCGGTTTCCACGGAATCTATTTTGCTGAGTGGCATACAAATTGGTTTGCACTACCATTTTGTTTATAGTAGCGACATTCCAAAATAAATCAAAGAATTTGCCTGCCGATGGTACATTCCTTGTATACCTTTGGGTCGGACCTGGGAATGGTCTACTGAATCCTCTTCTGTCCCCTAGTAACGTGTTGTCTTGGCATTGCCAGAACTCATCGGCATACCTTTCTCTCACTGTCATCATAGACAGATCCTCTGTATCATCATAGATTCCTAACTGATAATTCAACTCAGATAGAGATTCTGAAACAGCAGATCCCTCATCATGATATGACAAACGCCAATCAGAATTGCTGAGATCAGAATTACCTACGAAGTCACAATACTCAGCCATCGAGGTTTGATCTGAGGAGTCGTCGGTGAAGCCATCGTAGTGTGACAGTGGTTCAGCGCCAGTCATCAACCAGTCCTCTCTTCCAAAAGTCGAGTTATCAGTAAAGCCTACCAATGGGGTGCACTGTGATTGCAAAGACGAGGAGGCACCACAGGAATCGGTCTGAGGCACAACATCTGTATTATTTGCCTCGTCACTCATATGAGCATTTGGATTCAGATCGGCAACAACACTTCCATCGTGAACTGCGGAGTTGGCACAACGGGGAGGAAGAGTGTATGGTGGATCACCTGGCTCCTTCCAAAAGTCCAACTTTAGGCAATCTGAGACGCGCACAGGATGGCTACTAATAGATCCTCCAAAATCTACATGGTACCACATGATCTCATTTTCATCCCAGCTCATGGTAACCTGGCCCATGAAATGCTGTAACCCACCCCACTGATCAGGATCATGCCCTAAGACATATAATGGGACATAGACATTGTCTGGCAGGCTAGTACGAAAAGGACGATTACGCTCGAATGCAGCACTTGCATTCATAGGAGATAATGCTGGTGGGTCTCTCATCCAGCCCTCATCATCAACGTTGGGTTGTTGCCTTGGGGGCGTGACAGGGGTATAGCCCATTACAGCAAGCCAATTGTTCACAACCTGGGAGCCGTCAAAAGTATCAGTCAGGCTCCGAGCTAGACGATGCCCGATCACAGCATTGTTTGCGATTCTTCTAGCCTGTGCAGATGTATGTTCTACTAGAGGATACAAGGGGATTGCTTGCGATGGAGGTGTCATGGCGGGAGCATAGAAATCAGAGTCGTCACTGCCAGATGTAGTTGAATCAACATTGCCGTGGACAAGGGGAGGAGGGAATCTACCTTGAAATGGATTTGGAGGTCGCGGGGAAACAAGATTCGGGATCTCAGACTCTTGTGTAGAGCAATAAACAGCCCCATGAAACATGCGGACATCATGGACCTGATTACATGAATCGCAGAGACGAGAGTCTGACATAACTCAAGCCCTAAGGACTGGTGGACGAAAATGTGATGGCATGATATCAGGGCACACCCATTCTGGTGGAGTGGAAGGATCAGGAGCAACAAGTCATATGCCTCTAACTAAACGGGGAGGTGTGTAATCAAGATGTGAGAGCTTTGACAACTTGTGAACATAGCCTTCATGCGAAGACGCCCCGCCACAGTCCAAATCTCTAGCCTCGTCTTATTCTTCCCTACATCAATATCTTCGGAGCCCGATCGATTATCGACGCCCTTCTTGCCCCTCCTCCCTCCTCCAGACCGCTCCAAATAGGGTGTGATAGGTGTTGGAGTAGGCGGGGATCTGCCCATTGCCTTTTTCTTGCCCCGCGTCGATTTAGAGGATTCATTCCTAGAAAGCAGAGCCCCCAGACTTGGTGATTTCTGACTTGCCCTCCCCCCCATGGTCCATCGGCCTCGGCTCGATGATCCGAAGCGTCTTCTGGATTTTGTCACCCTTGAGGCATCCTCGGTCACTACCGTCTTCTTTGATGGGCCCCCTTGGCCTGACCGGGTCCTCACATACGAGCTGCTCGAATTTCCGCTTCTGTCTGCCGACTTCGAGAGAGAGGATTGGCTCTCTGAGCTGTTGGATTCCTCTGTGCTCGACAGCTCGTTGTAGAAGCCCTCTGTCTGCGACAATCGGCCTTGGCTTGTCTGTGCGCGCGTGCACTGAGCTGGAGGAGTTGCCTCCATGACTACGATTTCCCCATTTGGCATCAGGCCAATGCTTGAACCTCAACCAATTGTCTATAGCGGGAGGAATACTTCCAGGCGCTCCCTCTACAAGTCTCTCACAAATGCGAAGCAGAGTGACACAAAGGTGATGCCTGAACAAGAAGCGGTAATTCTTGTTCACAGGTCTCGACGGCCAGTACAACCCTTTCCTCTTTGGGATTCCTAATTGCAACAAGAACTCTGGATTCCACAATTGTCTAACCCTACCAAGTGTATAAGTGTTCGCTCCCTTTGATATGCTCCAAGTTTCAAATAAATGTTGAACCCTACTGAAATCAGCTGTGACTTCTATAGCGGCCGACATCCTGTGAATAAATTGCAATGCGGGCGCACAAAAGAGTAGCTACCCTAAACGTAAGATATATCTACAACCCGACACTACTGCATTCATTGGAGTCAAGATATATTTGAAGTCGTGAATCCCTCGCCAAACCCCCTCAATGCAAACATCCACGGGTCAGTCTACAAGGAGAAGGCGATGGAATATCTTGATATTTTTCTGCTCTGGCTATAAATCTGCACCGAAAAAGTAGTGGAATGGATTGACAACGATGGCGCATTTGTTGCATTCAAAGTGCTGCGCATTTGTGGCATGGACCACCACTACTACAGGTGGGTGAAATAAAGAGAAAACCTCATGTTCGAGGAAGGCAACATGTACCAAGAGACCTCTTCCGCCTGTCACCAGGTCATCAACCTCCATAACTGACAAGTCACTGCTTTTACCTCCGCACTTGTAGATATTTTCCCTGGTCAATGTTTCACAATTTTCCACAATCGTAGTCATTAAGTATGTTGCCATTTCAACTTGCTACAATTCTTTAGTGAAGCAAACCCTGATTTGAGTAAATCCATGCATGCCATACAAGATTGAAAAAACATTGAGGACACAATATGTCCTCACGGTCCTTTAGGGGTTAAAGTCACCACATAATATGTACGTGTGGTTTGGGTGTGTTGCAATTTGTTGTGTTATGTTTGTTGGATTATTGAAATACAACATAGGTCGCCTATATGTGAGGGCATGTCCATATGCATTATTAGCCATGGTTGTAGAGGTTGGTTGTGTATTTTTATTATTTGAAGGTAGGGTGAGACTTTTGTTGGAGTGGGGATTTTGGTAACATTTCCTGGGTATGCATATTTTTTATGTATGAGAGTTAGGAGGCCGCATCTTGCAGAGGTGTATAGTATTCTTTGTTGCATACATCTTGTGAGTGCATGTGTATTATTAAATATAAGTTTGTATTGTGGGAAAATGTTTTGTACAAATTTCGTTGATTTAGTTGCAGTCAGTTTTGTTTCTTGTATTGTGATAAAAGCAGGGATATTTGGGTGATTGCAAGCTACGGTCACCCAACTTTTTTGTCGCGGTGTAGGAATTGCTGCACTTTTTCAATCTTTGGAAAATCACCAATAAATATTGGGATGGAATTTTGTGACGAAACAAATTGCATTGTTTCTAGAATTCCAAAGTTAAGATGTCTACCGCAATAAAGTTTGCAATATTTCAATCTTTTTATCCAAATTAATCATTTCTACTTGGATTTGGTAGCGTGTCGCTTGTCAAAAGTGCACCTATATGCACCTATTTTATGGGAAATGCTAGAAGGGGGTCAAATTTGAACTTCACAAATTTATAGCAACATACCACAAGTATGTACAAAGCTACCATATTTTATTATTTTCGGTATTACTCTTACTTAATTTTTAATTAATTGTTTCGTGATGTTTTTGTTTTTTAAGATTTTCGTGCAGTTAAAACCTTTTTTTTGGATTTTTTTTTTTAGACATGAAATAATGGTTCAATTTCAGAGGTGGGATATGAAATGCATTTTTCATAAAACCTAGCTATGGATGTTATGTAAAAAAGGCTCTAATTACCCATGGTGGGTAAAAAACAAAAAGGCTGTTGAGTAAAGCCCAGAGTCTTGAAATAAACTTAACAATTGCTAAAGTGAAAGTATTAGCATAAACCCTATTTTGGATGGTGAAATTTTTGATCTAATTGAAAGTTGAGAGGTGCGCATTACAACGCTAGTGCATGAGTTGCACGGCCCTTAGCTGCACAAGTTGCACTCCCCACTTGGTAGACCGTAGCTTGCAATCACCCATTTGATGTATTTGATATTAGTTGTTGGAGGTTAGGTAAGGCCGTGTTTAATGATGCTGCATTCCAAGTGATGATGTATGTAGGGTGGTTTGTAGTGTGGGGTTCATGGTTTCTTGGTGAGGGTTTGTTGGAAGGTGGAGGAGGGTGTGAGTATTCATTTAGTGGTTCTTTGCATTTTAGTCTTTTGTAAAGTAAGTTTTCTAGCAAGTATGGAAATTTATTTTTTATAGTATTTATATCTGGGGTCTCGATGGAGATATTAATGAATTTGTATATTTCTTTGTTGATAGTATTGGAGGGGGTTAATAATGTTTTGGTTTTTTTGTTTGAAATGTGAGTATGGGTGTGGAGTATTTATGTGTCTTTCAGGTGGGTTTTGTAGTAATGTCATTTGTTCTAGTAGTATTGATGTCCAATCAGGGTCGAGTATTTGTATGAGTAGTTGGTCACATGTTTTTATTATTGGGCTGATTGTGGTGATGATTGCAAATAGGATTCTTGGTGGTGGGTGGTGTCAGATTTGGTATATATATTTTGATAGGTGTGGGTAGTCGTTAATTGTGTCTGGG
Organism: Pohlia nutans; assembly: GCA_022496805.1. Classification (NCBI taxonomy): domain Eukaryota; kingdom Viridiplantae; phylum Streptophyta; class Bryopsida; order Bryales; family Mniaceae; genus Pohlia; species Pohlia nutans. The sequence continues at coordinate 8,362,862 of CM040092.1, read as the reverse complement.
TGGTTTGGGTGTATTATGTTTATTACGGGTGAGAATTGTTCTGCTAGGTGTTGGTATTCGGGTTGTAGTTTGATTGTACAAGCAATAAAATATATTTTGCATCTGTTTTTGTGTGTGGATGGATGTGTTTTAAGGATGTTTGGCATTGGTCTTGGATATGTTTCAATGTCTCTACATAAAAGTAATTTTAAGCGGATTTGTATTTTTGAGATTTTGGAGGGGGGGGGTTTTCTTTTGTTTGTGCTCTATATTTAGTATTTGGGTGAGGCCGATATGCCGAGCTCGTTTTAGGTGTTTTCGGGTTTTGTGGTTTTTTGGTTGTATTCTAGTGTTGTGTGTACCATTGTTTTGTGTTTTATTGTATGTTATTTTTCATATCTCATTTTTATTGTTTTTTGTTTTTATGTTAATTTTTTGTGGCTTGTGTTATGGTGGGAATTTTGTTTTGTTTGGTTTTGGAGATTATTTATGAGAATTATTATTTTTTGTTTGTGTTGGGTGTTGTTTTTGTGTTGTGTTTTTTTATGTTATTATTATTGTTGTTGTTTTTTTTTGTGTATGTAGATTTTGATGTTTTTGTAGGTATAATGTGTTTTGTTTGTTGGTGTTTGTATTTTTGATGTGATTTGTGGGTTTAGTTTTGGTATTTTGTATGCATGATTTTTGTGTATTGTTGTAGGGGTATTTTGTGTTTTGTATATGTAGTTTGGTGTTCTTATGTAATGTATATTTTTGAGCTTTGAATTTGGTATTTGTGTATATTGATATGTGTGTATATTTTTGTGTGGTGGTTTTGTACATGTATGTGTATTTATTTTTTTGTTTGAATATGTTGGTATTTTGTATATTGACACATAATTGTATTTTGTATTTGGTATTCGTATATACCATTTTATTATGTTTTTTGGTATAGGGTTTTAATACATACTTTGTGTCTGAATATCATATTGGTATATGTAATTTTTGGGTCTTTTTTTGGGAGTATACTATATTGTTTAATGTGTAAATACATGCGGTAGTATATGAGTAGACTACCGTGTATGCTATACTATATATTAGAGTATTATTGTAATACCTAATGTATACTATGTATTCTACTATGAAGTCTTTGATCATTCTACGTTTTTTTGGTAATCTAGGGCGGGCCGTGAGCCTTTGATATCTTGGATACCTTTGAGTGCTAACATGAGGGAATCATGTATAAAGTCTATCTTGTTTTGGAGTTCTTCATGCCTAGTGTTGTTGATGAGTTGATCCTCCTTCATCTTTTTCTCCATTGTCATCTTCTTCTTTTGTGATGAAGGGTGTTGAAGTTACACTACTAGAACTATACACTGGGAGCTACGTTTTAAAAGCTACGTTGTCAAGACTTAGTTATGTTTAGGGTGCAATCACCTACGTTTGGATAAAAAGCAACGTTTAGCACTGTAGAGCTACGTTTGCACTACGTTTGTGAATAAAAGCAACGTTTTCTGGGAACAAGGCGTTCTCAAGTATTGGAACGCGTTCAATAGTGTGGCAGTTAATGGTACGCAATAAGTGCTGAAGTGAGAAATATTAAATTATATTGGACTTTGCCCGGTGAAAAACAACGGTGCTAGTCATATATAACGTGTGGCAAAAATTCTAAACCTGCCTGGAGCTGCCTTGAATCGTTTAGGACGGACCTTGTTGAACTTGTGCATTTGTTGCTTGTCCATCAACTTGCTATCATCTATAAAAGCTAACCAGAATTTAGACACTAAACACATCCGAAGCATGTTTTCCACTTCTACTAGCCGATTCAAATTTGTGTCCTTCCGAATCTTTGGCCATATTCCCTCTGCAACAATCACATTTGGAATGCCTGGAACTCTGAGGGGGAGTCTACGTCCATATCTTGGTATTGGTGTTGAGGCTGCTCGCGAGATAATAGAACATCGTTGGGGCTATAACTTTCATCTTGTTGATGCTCTCTAAGTGCTGATTGATGCTGATGTTGCTAGCCAGTTTGTTGAGTTACTGCACTCTTGTCAGCGTCTTTGGTGTCTCGGCAATTGCTGCGATTTTGGTAGCTCGTTTGGTCTCCTTGTTTGCGCCTATCCCGTTTTGCTACTCGTTGTGCTGCTGTGGGTCGGACTTGGAGTCACAGGATTTGCTATTGGTGTTGGGGTGAGTTGGTGCATGCGCAGCCTGCTTTACCGTTGATTTTTGCTGCCTACTCGCTGCGTTGTTAGTTTGGTTGTTGCTCCTACGACTAATGCAACCATTGGGTTGACATGTGTTGCTTGCAGCCTCGAATCTGTTGCTTACATTTGATGATCCAATACAAGAAATCCAAGACCTAGAATTTTTAGCAAGACGATTAGCTATAGAAAGGTTGGAAGGTTTGGAGTTAGAGGAGTAGGGTGGAATCAGAGTGGTAATGTAACGATCTAAACATGCAATGGAAGTATTTGAAGTGAGTGGAGAGAGATTATCTGGTCCTGGGGTTGCAGACTTGTGTTTAGGGCGCTGTTGAAGTTGGTGGTCGTCCTTCTGTAACCTTGTGCATGGGATTGCAATCATGCGTGTTGGGGTAGAATGCAGTTGGAGGCAGCCGATCTGTGGGATCTTGCAGTATGTTGAATCAATCTAATCGGTGTGAGTGTGGCAGAAGCTTGCACTTCCTTCGAACTCCACAGGATCTCTTATATTTGAAGGCCGCTCGCTGTTGTGGACATCTGTTGCATCAGTTGCTTGCTAGCTGAGCTACAGATCTGGATCTGTTGCTGGAGTTGTTGACATGGTTGCTACATTTGAGGGACTCACTCATGTCGTGGGAATCGCGCCTAATCAGCCTCCAAACCGGTAGATCATATTTGTGCTCTTACTATCAAATTATCTGCACTGGTGTGGGTATCACTTTTGGCACTGCAGATCAGAGACACAAGCTACGGTGCGAGAGTCATTTCTATTGTAGGGCAAATCTACACAGCTTGCTAGCATTCAGTGCGTTCTGTAACGGTATGCGAATCACCCCTGACGCTGCAACATTTTGAACACCTTGAAGAGCATATTAACGCAACACGCTAGCATTCAATGTGTTCTGTAACGGTATGGGAGTCACCCCTGACCCTGCAACACTCTGAAGACAATTACATTTAGCTTACGCTTGAATTCCACAGATCTCTGCCTCTCCCTGCGCTTTAGCTCTCGTTCATCTCTCTCCACAATTCTGCTTCTTGATATAAAATACATCTAGATATGTATTATTTGAAATGATTAATTTGAAGGATTAAAAATATTAGTTATTTTGTACTACAATGTCTGCAAATGTTGATTTTTGGCAATTTTTTCCACGAAGCATAAATACATGAAAATTAATTTATTCAATTGAAAATTTGGACTTGACTTAAAATTATTTCATGTCATTTAGATGTGGGTATTAATATATATATATATATATATATATATATATATATATATATATATATCACGTGAACCATAAGATTTTCAAATGGATTTATCATGAATTTTTAAAATTTTGAATTGAAATGAATTTAAATCTTTTGAGTTCTAATTCATAAATCTTGGTTTTTTCTCAATTCAAATGGATTTTACCATGAATTGTAGACATGATGTTGATAACATTCATAATGTAGAGAAGCAATGTTATCAACATCTTGTCTACAATTCGACTATTTTTTGGCAAAATCAATGTTAAGTTGAATTTTTTTTTAAAATAGGACAATTGTTTCCAAACAGAATTATAAAAGCAAAGCAATACATTTAAAAAAAATCTTTTATGTTAATATCTTATCTATGTTGGATTACAATAGTTTGGGAATGTAAGGTGATTCAGAACCATTTTTTGAAGAATAGTAGAATTAAATAAAGTTAAAGTTTGATATCCTTATGAAAGACATGCCATTGCATTTTGTAGAGATAAAGTTGAGGTGATACAAGATGTGGTGGATGCCATAATGTGCTCCACGCCTACAAATGAAACCTTGCAAGTTGAGCTTTACATAGTGAGTTGTATAGAGCCCATGAAAACATGCATTTATGAAGTTATGAAAAAAATAGAAGCAACCATAGGTTTCTTGGACATTTTTTATATGGTCGAATTGGTAAAACCACGATTGTAAAGGAGGTTTATAACCACATAATTGACTAAAAGCAATTCCAATCAATGACTTTTCTTAGATTAAATTCAAGTTCACATTTGAACATTGATGTTGGACAAAGTATGTTGAGTAGATTACAAAAAGAAGTTACTATGGGATTTTTTACGTGTGCCAAACAACTCTCCACAAAGTTATCAGTATTGGTTTCATAAGTTATTAAGCCGAGGTCCAGTATTGATTGTCTTGGATAATCTACATGACAAATTTGAGTTTGACGAACTTATACTTGACATATGGCATCATGCATTAGGAAGTCGCATCATTGTCACTTCTCGTGTTCGATATCTTTTGAAAGTTATTGCAGGAAAGAACAATAATTTCTATCACCATGAAGTAGCAAGGTTGGGGTGTGATGACTTTGAAGAGCTTTTCAATTGGCACGCATTCCATCAAGAGGAAGCTCCAAAGAACTTAAAATCTTTGGCTCAAGATGACAAGATGTGAGCAAAGGTTGTGCAGGTTTACCCGTTGTATTAAAGGTTGTTAGATCAAGTTTGTTTGGTATGACATTAGACAAAGATCAACAATGTATATGGCTAGAGGCAATAGATGCATTGGAAACTATATGTTACGATTGCTTTTAAATGGAGCTACAATTGCCTTCCTGAACCGAAAAGGTTGAAATTTGTAGATATTGCATGCATGTTTTGTGATTAGAGAAAGAAAGAGGCTATAGAGATTTGGAATAGTTGCAAAAAGTGTTAATCATGTTGTAGATCTAGAACACCTCACATGTCTTTAAAACGTCTACTTGATAAATCTCTAATTGTGTTTGGGGAGTTTGGTACAATATTGGCAATGCATAGCCTTCTAAAGGATATAGGTCAAGATATTGATTTTTATAAAACACTCAAACTATAGAAGCAATAGTGGCCAAAGCCGGGGGCCTAAGCTTACGTTAGTCAAATATGTCTATGGTGAATAGTCATAGTATCATAAAGTGAGTTTTCAATTAATTAATTAATTCAGGGCACACATGACCCATACACCATATGTCATACACTATCTATGATGCATACTTAAACACCCATTCACAATTATAAAAGATGAATGTAACATTATAAATCAGAGATGAAAACAAAAATTAAAGACATTTATAAAATGTCGCCTTAATTACAAAATAGGCATCAAAAACAAAAAAAACGTAGTGAGGCCATAAAAAATTTGTGAGAACGGGAATATTCCGTCTCCTCCAAATTAAGGATTGAGCCGCAACAATAACATTATTTGTTGATGTAATAATTTCCCTCTAAACACGCAACAAATTTTCAATCTTGTTTCTAATTCTTTAATTGTGAAAACTCAAGTAAAATTGCTTTGAACATGATCAGTGTCTCAACACGCAATCACCTTAATTGATGACAAAAGATTTCATGTACACGATAGCGTTTCAAATTAACGCAGTTCATTGAAATACGTAGAAGAAAGCATTCACACCTACACATCCACTCCACATTACAAACAAATTCCAATAAATATGGTCACCGAACAACCTTGCGCACTTCGTTACCAAAAAAACAAAATATTCTCGTTATCTGGTTCTCAGTCTTATAGCTCTACCATGCTTGTCAAGAAAAGTCCTACCAAGCACTTGTTCGGGAATACATACACTAAGAGAAAACTCAATTTATTTCCTAACAAAATATGTTAAAGCATAGTCATAGTCATAGTCAAATATTGTATACCAGTAATCAATACGAAGTATGATTTGTTTATTCATTTGGATGTTTGTTTTACTTTAAATTAGTACAATTTTAGTTGTTGAACTATGATTGAATGTGCACAATCCTTCTCCCCCTGAACAAGAGCTTTTTTTTAAGCGGAACATCGCCAAATTGCACTAGAAAAAAATAATCCGATTTAAAAATGATAAAAAACCATGAAGTTTTTCGCCAAAAAACTTCAAATTAAGAAAATTTCTTGAATGAAATCACCAGATTGTGGATGAAAATTATACAAAATTATGGATATGTGATGTTTTTTATCTAATATGTGGATGAATGTTGAAATATGGAGCATCACTATTAATACTAGTACTCCGTAAAATTTAACATCGCCACGTCAGTGGCACTTCATGATAAATTTAAAAAATGCCCTGGATGAGAACGCATTCTGGAACGTTCTTGAGCTCGTACATACGGTACCGTATAAATACACGTAGAGAGAAGGAAAATACCATGCTGATAGTTTCCATCACTCCCCGCTCAAGAAGCCCGTCAAGCAAAATTGTCAAGTCGATCCATCAATCTTGCTGCAGTATCGCACTACTCTCTTCGATCGATCGACACTCTCATTATTCTCACCGTTCTTAGATTACTGAAATCCTCAGTCTCCTGGCGATGGCGACCATGTTGAAGGATTTGAAGGTGAAGACGGGCGTGTGCAAGCGCACTCTCAAGGAGTTCCAGTCGTACGAGACGGAGGAGAAGCGCGAGGCCGCCAAGACGCAGTCCATGCGCGACAACAATGCTGACCCCTACGACATCAAGCAACAGGTAACTTAACTTCATTCCATTCCATCTGGCAACAAAAATAACCCATGGATCCCTTCTTCTTGCTCTTCTTGTTCTTGTTCGCAATTTGTTTGAAATTAAAAATTTGGGTGATTTTTGGTTTGCAGGTGAACGTGCTGGCCGAGTCGCGTATGATGATCCCTGATTGCCGACGCCGCTTGGAGTCCGCTCTTGACGCGCTTCGGGACCTTGTGGTGAGTCCTTTCCTTCCTTTTAGGGTTTCGGTACGAGCAGAGTGCACTCTCTAATGTCACACAATCTATAGTTGCCCATTTTGCGTATATATTCCTTCAGAAGCTTCTGAAATGGCAGAGTATGCTCAACCCTCTCTATGGTTGCACATTTCATGTATATCCTCAGAAATGGCAGTCCTCTAATACACTCCATAGTTGCACATTCTCTCTGTGTGTGTGTATATATATATATATATACTCAACCCTCTATATGATTGCACAGTCCATGTATATCTTCATATTGTGTACACATATTATTGGACCACTTTCACATATTGTGAACACATTTTTTAGTGCATTTAGAAGTCCTCGTATGGTCGTTAGATAGGATTGAGTGTATTGGTTTTTCCTTCGTTTAGAATGATCATGGCACTCTTTAGGGTTCCAGAAGTTTCTGAAATTGCAGAGGACTTTAACACTGTAGAGTTGCACATATCCTAAAAATTTGTCATATTGTGTATGGACAACTTCCATTTGTCAGTTGTGAACAGACTTTGGAGTGCATTTTGAATTCCATCTGTCCCCAAGGCAATGTCATTAGAGAGGGTTGAGGGTTGAGGGTTTTGCTTGTACAATAGCTAGAATGATCTTTGCTCGCTTTAGAGTTCCGGAAACTTCCAAGTATTGTGTTTCCTACTTTTAGGGCATTGGACATAGCCGAAATGATCATTACACTCTTTAGGTACTACACAACTTCAGAGCTTCGTACAAAGCACATACATATGGTTGCGTAATTGGCAAAGGATGTACTGGGCTCCTAGCATAATCTCAATGAGAATGCTACAATCATGGGTGATTCAATGGAGAAGCAAGAAACAATTGGGAAACCGAGCGTTAGAGTGGTCATGGATTATAATGCATCTCCTCTTATTGAATGTTTGTAGATTATAAATCCTCTTTCGGATGTCGTGCAAGTTTCTACACAATTCTGTTATTGAATGGTTGCCTGTCATTTGTAGGTTATAAGTCCTCATTAGGATTCTGCGAGAGTTTGCAGTTTCAGCTGCACAATTTTGTTATTTGTTTCGATTCTGAGCCTCTAAAATCTTTGTACTAAACCCCTCAGAGATTTCAGATCTGAAACTCTTGACACCTCCTATTGAGATTATGGTTTTTACTTCAATTGTGAGGTTGTGTTGATGTGGTGACAGGCCGAAGCAGAGAACGAGGAGACATGTCAAGGGAGCGAGGAATTGGCAGCAGCGCAGGCATTGGTTGTAGAGGTGGAGCCAATGTTTCGGTGAACGGGTTGGATTCTGCTTTCATTGTATATGGTGCTGGCCCTCCTCACGATGAAGTATCCTACAATTCCTGTAATAAGTTTCAACTTTTTTTTGCTGTTATCAATACATATATCTCGTTCGTTGTTGAATCGCTTGGTTTGGAGTTCCACTCATTTCAATGAGTTGCGGCTTTCTATCTCTCAAAGCTCTTCTTGTTTGTTTGGGCTAGTTTGTAATAAAGTGGGACCAGGAGGATACCCAACGTACTCTAGGGTTTCTTCCTCTCAGAGACCCCTGCAGATTAAGATGCCCAATCTTGGTTTCAGGTGCTCTTTGAAGATCATGCAGGCCGTCCCGCTTGGGGTTCCAAAAAAAAAAATTCTAAAAGTAGTTGACTTGGTTGCTTCACTTTGAACCTATGACGTAAATGGTTCAGTACCTACCAATGTTGTACCGGTATTACATGGTTCTCAGTGAATTGAATCAGTTAGAGTCATTATGAGAAATCGTGGACCTCAAACAGGTATTTAGAATGAACTATTGTCCAAGGTTTCACTGTAAATGCCATACCAATCCAACATTGGCTGGGTACCAACCGACATCCGTAGTCTAAGTGTAATCCACCATCTGACAAGCACCAACTCTCGCCCATGAGCGGGAGTGCCTACTTTGGTTATGTCAGTATGAGGTTCAGTTGATCCAAGCTGGTGCTACAACAAGCATACTGGACTTCAAACAGATTCTTCTTAAGATCCTCTCTAAAAAGTACCAAGTATGAAGAGTTGGGAGCTCAGCTACCTTAAAAAAGCAAACATGATAATAATGTGTAGTTCTATAAGAGCATCCGTACCCTTCTCCGTCATTTCATCCCTTGATCACTATCATCACATTCAAAATTTGGTGTCACAAGCTATTAGAGTTATCCTAAAAGAGAAGTTGTGTTTGAACATGATACTATGTGCTTTGCTTTAATATACTCTTATTTGTTCACTCTAAATAGTTATAAGATGTGGAAGAGTTTATTGGCCTCTCATTATTAGGTGTGTAAGAGCTTGGTGGTCTTCAAACTAATGCACAAATAGTTTAACCGTCAAAAAAGACGGCTAAACTAGTTGTGCATACCACCAAGCTCTTACACATTTAATAATGAGAGACCACTAAGCTCTTCTATACCTTATAACTATTTAGAGTGAATAAATAAGAGTATATTAAAGCAAAACACATGGTATCTTATTCAAACACTTCTTTTTTAGGATAACTCTATTGTCTCCACACTCTTAAACTGCTATGTGGCCCTCTATATAGTCTATGAATCAATCACAATCACTATATATGGGTGATCATTATTGTCCATCAATTTGGAATAAAGTATCTTCCTTAAAACTACGCTATTGAGGAACGTATTGAGGTGTCACTATACCGTGCTCATATTCAGTAACTCTCACCTTTCCTGAATATACATGTTGAATTTCATTCACTTTTCAAAGCATCTCCAGAATTCAGTGGTTGGGTGGAAAAACTCTTAACATTATGACAATCAATTGTGTTGTATGTAAAAGTGACAGTAAAATGTAATGAGAGTCAAGAAGGTGGTCTAAAATCCTTTTAACAATTGTTATGCTCCTTAATATACAATTTTTGTGACAGAAAAGATTGTAATAGTGAAACACGAGTAGAAAAGGTGGCGCTCCCTAGAGAGATGCCCAAGCAAAATCACTGTGCATGCGTGAAATTGGGCACCACATGCCTGGACAACTCCCTTGACAATGCCACCTTTTCTACCAGTGAAAGTAGAAAGTGAGTTTTGAATGGGATATGTCGAGAGAACAAGTATGATATTAGAGAATATGATGTAGAGGTCGGAGTGTACCTTAAAAAGATGTAAAGAATTAGCAATTAGGCTTCTGTGTAATTACTAACTTCATTCAGGGCAAGGCTGGTCATAAAATTGTATTTTTCAATAGTGAAAGCATCTTTAGGTAGGGCAGATTTGTTGGCAGTATATTTGACTATTGTGAATAGGTCATTACCAGAATATTAGACATCCTCTTACCTGTGTTGATTGATCATGCGTGAGATTCATTTTGTAAGGTATGTACACCTAAAAGTATCCAAATAAGCATGGTTTCTATCATTGGATTGTCTTAAGTTTTGTCAGATCTTGTTGGCAATCCTGATGCATCTAAACATGAAACTATGTAGGGTAGATTGTCCTATTACCAACCAGGTACCCAAAACCAACCACCCTGATTCTTGCCTAATTTCTAGATATTAAAAGGGAAGATGTACCTCATTTGTACATTAGAGCATGTGATCGGTTTTGGGTCATAGGTTACTTTGCACTTTGGAATTTTGTATAAAATTGAGAAATGCAAATTATAAGTTGCAATTTTTTGCAATCCTCATGAAATCCTATTTCGAACGCGGTCATAATTTTTTTCCGGATTTACCACTGCCAAATATAGGTCAGATTGCTTAAGTGGTTGGTAATAGGACAATCTACCCTACACCTGAAAGTGTCCAAATAAGTATCTGAACATGGTTTCTATTGTTAAAGTGTCTTATGTTTTGTTGAATTTTGTTGAAAATTCAAACACATCTTAATACAAAATTTATGTACACCTAAAAGTAAAGTTATCCAAAAACTGAAGAGGAGTTTAAGAGGAGTTTGCTCTCTATAATTACAATTTCTGACAAGCATTGTTCATGGTCAGGTCTCTTGGCTTGGGGGAACTTGTAGGAACTCTCCTCTAGCATTGGGGAGGTCGCGAGTTAAACACCCCATGGTGGTACAAGGCCTTGCTTTAGATTACTTTCCAACTCACCATAAACTAGTTTTGCAATCTTTTTGAACTCAAAACAAGTCTAAGGTGCTCAGTTTAAGGTTTCTTTCCACTTTCAGACACTCTTTTTGGTCCAAATAAGTATCTCAAGATGTTTTCTATCGTGAGATTGTCTTATGTTGGCAATCCTAACGCATGTAAACATGAAATTTAAAAGTGTCCAAATAAGTATCTCAGCACGGTCTCTATTGTTAGAATGTCTTAAGTTTAATTGGATTTTATTGGCAATCCTAAAGCATGTGAACATGAAAATTATGTACACCTAAAAGTATCCAGATAACTATCTCAGCACGATTTCTATTGTTAGATTGTCTTAAGTTACTCTAAAGTTTCTGAATATGAATTGTTTTGCTTAAAAATCGTGATCAGTGAGCATATTGGGCACATTGAAGAGGTCAGGATGTAACTCTCAATCAGAAAAGATTGAGGATTCATCAGAGTAAGATCATAAGGACGTGTCGACTCATCAGAGTATGGAGTCAAGGTTACCGGTATGGAATCGAAGAAGACCAGCAGAGTTGATAACAGCGGCCTGGAAATTTAGAACAGATCGATGCCGAACCCGCTCGATCTCTCGCGCACTGAAATGGACATTGAGAATGCCCATCACGACCCGTCAATATACCCTTGAATGTTGACCGATCGTGTTGAGCATCTCCAACACCCCATCAAATTCTCCATCTCCTCCATCAACATCATCCCAAGTCTTTCGCACTGCAAACATCCTCAATACAAATTTCAATCCAATTTATGTATTCTACTAAAACCCCCAGACGTATTCTAAACACTTGGCCTCACAAAAACCCACAACCAATCCTACACAGAAGCGGAACAATTTGCTAGTCCCGATGAATCGGACTCTCATGAAGAATCGGACACGGAGAGAAGTTGAAAGTATGGCTATAAAAGTAACAGCGATGCTGAAATTCTGCACAAGTTGACTCACTGCGAACATTCTCAATACAAACTTCAATCCAGCTTAAATTCTACTAAACCCCCGGCCACACGTATTCTAAACACTTGGACTAGTCGTGGAAAAACCCACAACAGATGCGGAACAGCAAAAGAAGTTGCTAGTCTAGATGAATCTGACTCTCGTGACGAATCGGACGCGGATAGAAGTTGAAGTTACCAGAAAGCAAAATTGCACAAATAATAAGGTTGGTGGTTCAACAACCAGCAAGAGATGGAATGAAACTATTCTTCGTCTTCCACCAAGAATCAAACTTCATGTGCTCGATCACGGCATAGTTAATATGCCGGAAAGCAAGGAAAGGATCAATAGCGGCTCTAAAAGACAAGATAGGATCTCTAAAACAAAACTGGTAGACACAAACTCATGATGCCGACGATGAAACTAAGGAATTGCGAACTCGAGAGAATCTGGCTCTACAAAAACCTTCCGACAGTCTGGACATGGAGAATAGAGAACCTTAATTACACCTAACTGGTGTGAGACTAGTCTACGAAATTAAACCCCAGTGAACCCCAATAAATCAACGGCAGTGAGCAGAAAGAAAAAAGACATGGGGAAACAGTTGGCTATCAGAGATAACTTATACACACGTTGGGGTACCCACAAATCACTGATGGAGCACGGGCTTGGGGATAACTCCAAGCAAGCTAGCTAGCCAATTGACCGCTGAACTACTGTTGATAACTCACTGTTGAAGAAGACGAAGAAGCTGCCTGCAGGCGCATGTTTCGCCAAAGCCAGCTGTCCGGGTAGAAGAAGTTCAAGCAAGGCGGCAGTCGAATCAGCCGGAGCACCTACCTCGTTCCTTGATCTCGCCTTCCAGATGCTACACCGTTTGGAGCTTCTCCCTTCCGAAAACAATAGAAAATTAAATTATGGCTCCACAGCCACTGTGAGAGACAAACTAAGCATTCATGCAAAGCATGTAAAGGGGAAAAAGACTCTTAAGAGCCGTGTAACTTCGTCCCTCGCTCACCAACTGGGTCAGTACATGTATCTAGCTAGCTCCCAACCGAAATGATTTGATGAGATTGGCCACACCGGTGCTTTCGACTTGGCATCCCTATAAATCTCATGTAAGTACATTTTTCTCCCGGTGTGGACAGTACTGCACTCCAGCGAGACATAAGACAAGAGCGTTCACGATGGCAATCTAGATTCCAGATGCCATCAGGCCATGTTGTCTTGTCTTTTCAGACACACATCACGTCTCTCCTTAACATGATTTTCTCCTTCCTTCCTTCCTGCACTGGCTTCGAGGAATCTCTCCTTGTTAAGACAAAACGTAACCTCTTCACGAGTGACATTGTCGCCAAATCCCACTCACGTTCCAATAAAATAACAAATCGATAAAACCCACCACATGCCACTAATCTTGTCAAATGCAACTTGTCTTTAATGACTAAATTCAGTTATGACGTGTCCATAGTGACTGATAAGTCACAACATAATTTAGTCATTAAAGACATGATGTCACATTTGATAAGATTTATACTAGTGACGTTGCAATAAAAAGAAACTAAACCAGGAAGCATTTCCCCTCATTCTCTTCACTGTAGTGAGTCTCCTCTGTGGACGACTGAGTTTCATGGCAACGGATGACCTGCTCCTAAATTTGGCTCATTATGGAGTCAGGTCGATAGGACAACACAGAACCGAGTGTTCTCGATCCTTCAAATAATATACCCACTGTTGCGAAGGGCCTACCAGTGAGTCATTGGGAGTCCAACTGTCCAAGGAAGAATGATGCTCTTTTACTTCTGGAAGCAATCATGAAACTTAGTAAACTGCCGAGGAAAACACCCACAAAACGTGTAGTCCTCCCCTCAAAAGTAGGCCATGAATATTTCGTATCTAGACACGAAATGCAGAATTAAAATCATTCTTGATTGCAGTTGACAGACAGACACCTCGATCAGAACCGGACCTACAGGAAGGAGACTGAGTCGTGAACGGGGAATATTCTTCTGTACCGGTATGAGCTTGCATGTATGGTCGCTTGGAACTCGACCGTGTCGATCAGTCTCGTTAGTACGTACTGGCTCTGGCACGATCGATCAATTAATCGTCCGTGCAGTCTGCACACACGGGAGGATAAGCTGCAGCAACGTGAAAGTGCTGGGCCTGTGATCCTTCATTCCACGATTAAGTCTTGGAGTGTTTGGCAAATCAGCAATGAATGTCGGAGACGACCAGTTCCGTGCCCACGTACAGTTACGGCAGGTGAACGCTCCAGTCTTCTTGCTTTCGGAGGAAGGGCCCACTCAAACTTGCTCAAGTTCACTCTAGTACACAGTACCCTAAAGTAGAAGCACCCACAACGGAGAATACACCCACAACATAACATTCAGTGGCATGTCCACAGGGCCTACCAATAGCACTCTTACGGACGAATGGACACTTTATTCACGCCGGTTGTAGTACCGGAGTTCTATATATATTCAGTTGCATGCACTAACTTTGCCTTCGTGTGGAATATTCCACACCCATCAGTAGCTCAGTGGACAGGTGGAGACTCAAGGTGATGAGCAAAGTGCATGAAGGAAAAGGCAGTGGGCATGAAGGCTACTGAATGTTATAAAACCAATTTGTAGACTGACCCATAATGATTGACAGTTAGACTGAATGTTAGAAATTCTTGTCAATCGATCAACTTCTTGCCCTATTATCTATATTAGTCAATTTCAAGAAGCAAGTTGGGTGGGTTTGTGGAATCATGTGTTCACAGATTTGGGATAGTCTAGTTATCGGTTTTGGGTGATGACTAGCTTTCACTGTGAAGATTTGTAGAAATTTCACTTTTAGAATAAAATTATGGAAAAAATTGGAATCTTCATAATTTCTCTTTTCCTATGAAGGAAAAATATTATCCGCCTTTTATTCCTGCCACATGTAGGCTAGAAAGCTTAAGGACCAGTTTACACCTGTCCAAAAAGCATTGGGTTGGAGCCCAAAGAAATGGAGAATTTAGATTAGCGGATAGCTTTGGTACCTAGCTTTTGGGTTTACACTAAGGAAAAATTGGGTTGCAGTCTATGTTTTTCTTTCTAAGGATGAAAAATGTAGTTGGATTCCTACATGGCATAAGTGGATAGTGATTTCCTAGGTTTAAGGAGAGTATTTTTTAGGAAGGTCATGGAGCTTCCTATTCCCGTAGGCAAGGAGAGAATTTGGGGAGATTTTTTTCAGCCAATCGTTTATATTAGTTTAATGCTTGCTTTTGGCTCACTTGAATAAGTCTAACTTAAAAATTTCAGCCCAAGTGTGTAATGTACCATGACTCAACTCTTTGGATTTACACCAAAACTTTGGACCATAGCTCCCTTATTTCAAGAATGGTACCCTGCTTACAATGCTCTCATCCAAGAACAAGGTACCACTTGTGTCTTTGGGTTGGAGCCCAAGTTTTTTAGTGTAAACCGACCCTAAGTTATTGGTTATGGGTGATTTAACCTTAGGGGATGTCAAGGCACTTTCTTCCCATTCTCAATCTTCAAAGAATGGATACTTGGTACTTTCTTTTTAAATTGTGAAGGACCCATTCTTTGAAAATTGAGAAGCTTCATTATGCTCCTGATGAGAAGAATGGATGTGAATGAGTCTCCGTGGAAAAAATTTCACCTCGGTCATGTTTTCACCTCAGTCGATGGTCACACGTTCGCTTTAAGATTGACTGCCGCAAGTAAATTCCCCCAGTTCGCTATTGTTTTCATTCTTCACATGCATTCAAGGGGTGTCACAGCCTTGAATGACCACAATTGGCTCTTGAATTCTCCCCCAAAATTCTCAATCTTCATAGAATAAAGTTCTCAAAAGCACTACAGCACCCTCTACTATTGTCATTTTTGTCTTTGCAAAGGAATGTCATTTTTTTATTACACAATAGTCATTCTTTGTAATGTATAATCAATGTATGCTATCTCAATCAATTATGCTAAACTTCACTTCTTAATACCAAAAGCTATATTTACCATGAATATTTTCATTTAGTTGTTATTTGTTTTTGGAAAAAATGATCAAACAATATTGACAGTGATTTCATAAAATTTGATTGGACGAATGTGTATTGAACACCAATGTGCACATTTTTTCTTTTTGGAAGAGACATCAAAAAGTTGCGGAATTTACGTAGCATGTAATTGACCTTAACTTTCTAAACTAGGTATACCAAAATCGTAGTTGAATTTTGGAAAAAAAATCGCACCATTATTCTCAAAAGTAGTCACAACAAGGTTAATTGCTAAAATTTAATTACCAATTTCAATACTTATTTTAGAATATTAAAGTCATTATCATTTTAGAATTTTAGAATATTAAAATCATATCATGCAAATTCAACAACTTTTTTGGAGTTCTTCCAAAGAGAAAGATGTGCACATTAGGGCCGCTTCACACTATGGCCGAAGATTAAGAGGCCATCAATTTCCACCAATCAGATTGCAAAAAACCAAGAATTTTGCCTCTCAACCCTTCACATTAGAAGCTAAAGTCCAAAAGCCATCACCCTCCAAAATGACCAAGGTGACAGACTCTCAAAGGAAGTTTGGGTTGGACAAGAATGGAAACCCAAACTATAGTCGAGAGGCCGTTGATTTTTTCTATAAAAAATCAAAACTATAAGGTCGAGCCACCTAATACCGACCAGGTACCTAATGCCGATAATTTCTACACATGACTTTCATTTTAGAACGCACATCTAGGTAGACCATAGATGGCTTATCGTTTTGGTCAACAAACAATAAAGGCTCTATGACATATTTAGATTAGCGTTCTAAAATGAAAGCCATGTGTAGAAATTATCAGCATTAGGTACCTGGTCGGTTTTAGGTGGCTCGACCTTATTTTATTGCCTATTTTCAGCTCATTTCTTTGGACTCAACAAAGTTTGGCCACTCAATCCCACGGCCTCTCAACTTGGACAACCATAGTGTGAAGCAGCTCTTGGTGTTTCCTAAATGATTATCCAATCAAATTTTAAGAAATCATCACCAATATTTTTTATCAATCTTTCTAGAAAACAATAAAAATGAAATGAAAAGTTACCATAGATAGGAATTTGGTTTCAAGAAGTGAAATTTTGCATTATTGATTGAAACTGGATAAGAACGCAATGTTGATTGTGCATCGCAAAGAATGTTCTCGTGAAGGAACAAAATGGCATTTTTATGAAAAGACAGAAAGGGACAGTTTCAGTCCCCTTCAGTTCAGCGCCAATAGTCAACATGAAAAATCAACCTCCATGCTCCTCTATGCAAGAGCTTGATGATATGTAAATAATCAACATGAAAATCAACCTGCATGCTTCTCTATCCAAGAGCTTGATGATATGTAAACAATCAACATAAAAATCAACCTGCATGCTCCTCTATGCAAGCTCGATATGTGAATAATCAACATAAAAATCAACCTACATGCTCCTCTATGCAAGCTTGATGAAATGAAGGTCTCATATCTGAGCAGCAGAAACTATTCCTAACTGAATTACTTTTCTATCATCCACTTACCAGCCAGTCTCCAAACTCAGAGTTGGTTTGCAGGCAGCGGCCTGCAGCAAAATGTCGCGGCACTTGAAAGTCAGCTTCAATACAAAAACTAGGCAACTGTGAAAGGGCAAAGACCTACAAGTATGATTCATGTTTGAGAGAGCCAGCAAAACCAGTACTGAACGATGAAATGAATAGATACAGTACATAATGCTACAGCTATCCTGAACAAGAGACAGCTGAAGTCATGTATCTTTAGTCTGAAAGAAATACCAAAGACAGCTTGCACCACGCACCAAGCCAAATGATCCTGAACATGGCTGAATCTAGACAGACCTATGAACCAGGAATCCCATTAAAGCTTCTCTTCTACGCATCAAAAATCTCGTGGGCTCATAAAAGCCTCAATCAGGCAAGTCTGACGTTTCAGAACAACTCTTCTCAAAACGAAGAGGACGGATAACATGTTCCTGTATTTGCTCCATGAGAAATAATTCCAATCTGAGGGCAATGTGTCCTCTTTAACTTCCAATGATTAAATCAAAGCATTGGAGATAAACGAAGTTCTATTCTTAAAGCAACTTTTCTAATAACCAAGCCCTTGTAGAGATTCTTACTTAACCTGCGGAAATGTAAATGTAATATCACTTATGTAAAACCTCTTTCATACTTTTGCCAAAGCACTACAGTAGATAGAGAAGGTACACATAGCAAACAACTTGCTAAGAAAACATTTACAAGAATAACTTTTATACGAAACTCAGAATGTCAGGAACATGACAGTGAGAAAAAACAGTTAGGCCCACGTACAGAGACTTCTTGTATATATCTCTGGTAAGGAGCCTAACGTCAACAGATAAGAACAAAATTTACCGGGTATTGAACTATTTCCTGTCTACACATAAAAAGAGCGTTTCCTACATCTCATGAAACAGTTACAAACTTGAAGGTAACGTATAATAACAAGATACCATCGCAAGTCTGAACGTTTTAAGAATACAAACTAATTAGCCGCAAAGACATCTGCTAAAAGATAGATGATACAGAATGACCCTTCGTACTCCTTTTCGTAAGCGTGCTTCCCTCTTTGCCAGACTTGACTCCATTAGTCAAGAACTTGTCTGTTCGCTGCTTCAGTTGAGACTGCTGCAGCAAGAGACCTTTTTGAATTTGCGATTTTATTGCAGATTCCTGATAGCCAAATCAAGTTTGTATGATCACGTTAGTGAAAGCTTGAATAATTTTTTCTTCAATACATCTACATAGCACAAACTTCATAAAATATGTAAACTTTGTCCCCTCTTGAACTATTAGAATTAGTTCTACTAAATTACGACTAAAAGCACTACATAGAAAAAAGTAGCAATGATACAAGATTTCAGCAGTAAATGCAGACACTAAATCATGGGTAAATACAGAAAACTATTTACCATGACATGACATCCTTCCTCGAATTTCTCCAGGAATCCGCTAACCCAACGATCAGCATTTTCCACCCACTCATTCAAGTCTGCTACACTGGCCACCGTGTTCAGCTGCACAAAGAGCAATAATGAGTGTTAAAAACAATTTAAAATTAACCGTCTTTACAGGTTCAGAATTCTAGAATGTCCTTCAACCAGAGAAAGCTCATTCAAAAATTAGAGTAGGTCTAATGCAAGAAATAAATTTAAGGGTGCTTGCCCACAATCGGTAAGTCCAGGGATAATCATAAGGACATCAATAACACAACTTGAATTCAGATCCTCTGATAAACCACGAAATTACAGAATCTATGCAAGTACCTACATTCCGTACACAGCAATGGCCTCAATCGGAGTTGATAAATTATTTTGAGTGCTGCCAAATTCCTGAAATTTAATCTACAAAAGGAGGAAACAAACTTGCCCTCCTGTAACATACCTTTTGGCCCACACGCTCCTGTTGCTCCTTAACCTTCTGTCGCAGCTTGTTGATACCCATACCAACTTGCAATTGTTTCTCCTGGAGAGACGAGCAAGCATAGTGTGTTGGTCAAACTATTTACTTCAAAGCTATCTCATAAATACACTGAAGTCGCAACTAGATGCGCCAACCCACAACCCACAGTAAAGGAGACAGAATGTACCTTAACATAGCTGACATTAAGGTCCTTGCGAGTGTATCCACGTGTCAAATTCCGCATGACATACTCATTGTAATCTTTCACGATTCGCATGATCAAATCCGAGGTGGAAACCCCATCAGTACGCTGAGTCTCTTTAAACTTCCCAGCCTTTTTCACCTATTAGAAACCGTAAGGAACAGTAGAAACGTTAGGGGGGGAAAAAAAAACACAAAAAACAAAATATATTATGAAACTTTTCTTTTGAATAAAAAAGAAAATGACTTGCACTAGCTCAGCTGATATTTGCTGTGAAGCAATGTTTACAGCTGCGGCCATGCTTCAAGAAACCACATCGTTCGACAATAGTTCAGGCGGACATGACAGCAAGAATAGAAGTACAACAAACGTCTCCAGAGAAGGTCACTGTAAACAGGCTTACAAATTCGTATACATCCTTGCCAGCACCGGTTGCATCCGCATACCTGTAAGTAAACCACAACCATACAGTCACATTGATGATGAAGAAAATGGCATAGGCCCAAAGTATGAAATATACAGAAATGAGATATTCAGAATGAAATACATAGAAATTGTGCAAGTAAGGTTTATAGCAGTGACATACGGAAGAGCGTCGTGGGCAACGAAGTCAATATTGTGCTTGTCAAGAAAATCCATCGTAATCACCCACGGTGCATCTTGAACTACCTCGTCCACCCACCTGCCATATCCAAGAAATCATTTTAGAACTTTTCCACTCAAAACTTTTACACGATACTGAGTACAATACACCCTCCCTCTTCTACGTTTAAAGAATAATCGATTTATGTACTTCAAATTCGTGAATTGAAACTTAGATATATAAAAGCATATATTCTACTCAGAATGAAAAGGAAAAATTACAACTACGAATTTCCCAAATAAAGAAGCTCTTCAGAACTGCAGAGCTATGATCTCATGCAAGCACTCCTAACTGGACCATATAGCAAGTTCAAATACTAAAATGCCTTCTACATAAGAACTGATGCATATCCAAAACAATTTTATTTGTGATCAAAACTAACTTGCAATGTCGAAGTGACTCGTAGCGCTCAGCTTCATTCATCACGGTTTTTCCCTTGTGCTTGTGAGTGAGAGCATCGCTGCAGCATCCAACGAGGAGATACACATTCGGGAATCTGCACAAAAAAACGTCAACGAAGATGAGCGAAATGCAATTTTCCAAAAATATCAGAGTAAAACCTACAGAGCACCTGGAAGTTGCCCCTTGCCGGTGACCATATCGGCCTACTGGAGTTAAGGACCCCAATTTAAAATGATGTGAACCTGACAGTTTAAAAATAACGAAAACTCCACAATCAACACACGGAGACTTGTTGTGGCAGAGTCTAATGTCAACGTCCTACAATATGTGATACATTTCAGTCGATTCACCAATTCTGCCTCCGGCAAACTACATATTCATCGTAAAATTAAGCTCGAAGTACAATGAAAAATCACGAAACAAACTTAGTCTACAAATTCACTAAAACATTCAAACTGCCGCAGCCTAAAGCAAAATTCAGAATTTCAGTCAATCGCTGAAATTATACGAAATGGTTTAAAACACGGTTAGTTACTACTCAGCTTTAAAACTATCCTCACGTCGCTAATCTTAAATCAAAGCTCTCAGTCGTGGAAAACTCAACCAGAAAGTTTCCACCACGTAGCAAAAATCTTACAGACAATCGATCTCAAAATATAAGATGATGAAGTGCACATTCACTGCTAATTTTTTGCAAGAAAGAATCTCGAATCAAGGGAAAGAAAAAAACGTACGACTTCTTTGCCTGCTCAAGCGACCGAGCGTGGCCAAAATGGAAGAGGTCGTAGATGCCGTCGGCATACACGCGCACGGGCTTGTCCGAAGCAGTATCATCCTCTGCAGGGGAAGGCAGAGGCTGGTATCGTACGGGCGGAGGCCCTGGCGAAGACGGAGGCGAGCTCTCGGAAGACGACGCATCTGCTTCTACGAACGTTTCATCATACGCTTCGTCGTAATCCTCGAAATACTGCTCGTCATCATCCTCCTCGTCCTCCTCCTCGTTGCTGTTCCCGACATCCTTGTTATTATTCTCCAGCCCTAGCTCCCTCGCTTTTTCCTCCTCTTCTCCAACCACCTCCATCCTCGCTTCATCCGCCTGCTCCAAACCTAGTTCAATGTTGTTCGTCGCCTCCAACTTCTTCTTCGGCTTCCGCGCCATCCGCACACTCTCGTCCCCGAACGAATCTATCTCTCCCGATCCACGAACCAAAAACAACAATAATCGTCCGCTTCAAAAGATCTCGCACATTCGAACCAGAAGTCCTTCAAGATCGCTAAAAAAAATTAAAGATCGCGCTCGTTTTAAGCCGTAACAGTCCCGTAGAAACGGCAGCAAACGGTACAAGAAGTGCAAAAAAAAATTATAAAAGAAAAAGCAAGAAGTAAGCAAAATGAAGAGCGAGCAAGCGAGCTCCGCCGTGAGCAGGCAAGCAGAAAGGAAGAAGGAAAGCCTAAATATAATAGAGAGATCGGAAGGCTACGGCGACATAGCCAGGCTGCACCGAGGTCGAGACAACAAAAAACCCCGGAACCTTCCCTCCTTGGAAGAAGACGAAAAAGAAAAGGAAACAAGGAAAAGGAAAAAATGAAATCTACCAATCGGATTGATGCGTGCCAATTGTATCAGATATTTATAATATTGTTCACCGAGTCAGTTTCGATGCTTTTTTCCAAGGTGGTAATAGTAATAATTATTACGATGGCCCAAAGACCGTCGTGAATAAAGAGTTCGTTGGAGTAGTTTGTTGACATCGTGGATAGGAAGCATAACATTTAGTACCTTGTATTGGCTTTGTTGTGCCCCCACAGTAGATGGTGCAATATGTTCTACACCCAACAAGACCAAATCAGTAGTTAACATGACAGGTGGAGTCCCAAGATGATGCATGAAGGAAGGGGAGTGAGCATGAAGGCTATTGAATGCTTTGAAGCCTCCTCTTGAAAGTAGTCTCTATTTAATAATCAAATCAACTCTTTTTATAGTCACTATGATGTTTTGATACAGTTGTCTAGAAAAAAAAATCAATTAAAAATTACTAAAATTTCACTAATCTAATAGTAAATCAAGTTTACATTTCAATTCGATTTACATAACTGTAAACTTTAATTGTGGGAATCTTCCAAAGCATAACGTTCTTTAGAGGCCCACTGTTGCACCTCTGAATTTCAAGTATATGTCAAAAGATCGAAGGAATTGCAGAGTAATTTATTCGCATATTTTCTACAATATAAAGGGTGTGGTTCAGCAAAGGGTTTAAGAATGTTAAGTAATACTTTGACATTGTTGTAGTATTAGAAGGAAAAAGAATTAAGAAGATAGTGATGTTCATTCCATAAATGCTTTGAATATTTTCATTATATGATACTATTTTGGACTCGTGTAGTTGGCCCAATGTTTCCCATAATTTAGCCATGCTTTTACTTTTTAATTTATTTTTTGAACTTACAATGTATCGATAATTTAATTCAATTTATGATGACGAAATTCGATTAAAAGTCCGCAACTTCCACACCGTATGTCCAAAAGCCATGAAACAACTTTCTTGCATTCGTTCTCATCAAGAGGTTTACGTCGATAGCAAGAACGCGCCCGATAGTTTAGGAGATCTCAACGTAACATACAAACAAAACAAACAAACTATATTCTTTAATGTATAGACTATATTCTTTAATATATAGTGTGGCTATGTGTGTTGACCCAAGTGTTCCCCATGATTTGACCATCCTTTTTTTCTTCTTTTTTAGAATTTATTTTATTTTAATTCAATTTATGATAACGAAATTTAATTCAAAATCCATAACTTCCACACAATAGGTCCAAAAGTGATGAAATAAATTTAGTACATCACTCTTCTTCAAGAGCTTTCCGACGATAATAAAAACACATCCAACCCCGCAGTCCATGAGATCTCAAAGTAACAAAGAAACAAACAAAACAAAACAAACTACCTTCCTTAAATGTATAGATAACATGTAATTTCAGTCAATTGCATTAAATTTCAAGTACCAAAGATGATATTTTATATTTTTATATTTTAAAAGTTAAAAGCTTTGAATTTTTTTTAAGTAATTTTTTTAACTCTTTGGACTTTGAGGAGACAATTTGCAATCTTCAGGGGAAGTAATGAAGGTTTTAACATTCAAAAATTTGTATATAATTGTGGATGAAACACCATTCATTGATCTAAATGTGTATAGGCATTCATTCAATATCTGGAGATATCATGATCTTACTTTGAGATTCTTTTAGGTGATTATTGGGAATTTTATTCACTGAAAAATTGGAGAATATTTTGCAAATATTTTTATAATGATTGCATCTATACCGAAATATTGATTTAGTATGGCCTTCGAATTAGACCGCTTATACGACATTAATTGCTTAAAAGTTGCTTATATGACATTTGTTGATATGAAAACTTTTCATCTACCGTACGTTGTGGTCGGTTTTGAACAACCAGGTGTCGAAATTGAATTTCCACATCAGATTTTGAGAGGTCCACGTCACCCCATAACCAATCACAAGATGACACGTGGCACTTTGGGACAAAAAGTAATTAATTAATGTCGAAACCAACCACGACGTAGGGTATGATGTCTTGAGATTCAAATGTAAATTATTGTGAAATATGCTTTTATGAAAGTAGGATTACTTCTATGACATTTGTAGATAGAACTTTCCATTCAAGACATCTTGAGATTCAAATATAAATTAGTGTTGGTTACCTTCCTTTGCCTTGCAGAAAGGAAAGGCATGACTCCACTGGAAATTAGATGAACCTACGCTGAAACCCCTCAAGTAGGTTTCGATGTTGTGGTAGTGGTGTGTTGGTGGTTAATGTGTTTCTCCATGTGATTTTCCGCCTTGGTACTTGGTGACTTGTTAATAAAGCGGGAAGCCATTTGTTTCCAAAAACTAAAATAAAATAAATTGAATTAAAAGTAAATTAGTTGTGGAGTTTTGAAATGCTACAACCCACACTTGTTACTTGTTACGTTTTACTTGCTACTGATTACTTTTGTTTTTGTGGTCATAGACTTTACCCTCAAAAGCGGGCATTGAGGGTAGCACTCGCCATCTTGGTCCTCGTAGCCAAATTCGTAGCACTTCCCACAACAAACTCTCCATTCACGATGGCCCCTCGGGCCAAAGTTACTCTCTGTACAGACCACACTAAATCACAGTTTCGGTGTAGTTGCCGAGGTCAGTCCTGCCTTGGGAAGTGTGAACCAGTTTCGAAATTTCTAACTAACTTTTTCTGAATTTCTGTAGGATATGTAGCAGTTCGGAATTTCTGTAGGATATTCTGGTAAAGCATGGGTTATATATTTGAAATATATCAAGTGGTCTAGCTCAAAATGGAAAGTAAGCTTTTGAAGGCAATACTGTAGTTGAATATACTAACTTTTAAAATGTATTTTTTAATGTTAAAAATGCAGGGTATAAAATTTTCATTTTTGAAGGAACAAGTCACATGTACATAACATTCAGTAGCCTTCATGTCCACTGCCTTTCCTTCATGCACTCTCCTCATCACCTTGAGCCTCCACTTGTCCACTTAGCTACTGATGAAGTATTGTTGGGTGTGGAATATTCCACACCATTTACTGTAGAGCCAAGGCAGAGACAATGTATGCTATTGAATGTTATGTACAAGTTACTCAACCATGGAGTGTACCTCATGAGAATCATAGTCTAACTTGTCTTTTTAATGATTGAGAACCGCAACATTCAAACCCTAACACTACTACCATATACTCTCTCTGTCCTATTAAAAGACCATGAAAACTACTTTGTTGCAGCGTAGTTTTCATGGTCTTTTATGGGACAAAGGAAGTAACACAAAATAAATTCCTTAGCACAAATATCAATTACCAAATTAAGTTGACCATACAAATGATGATAGAATACTAATCCATTAATGTATGAAAAAGACACATGTCTTTTGTTCATCCTTTTGAACATTGTTTTCATTCATTTGGAATGTCTTATAACACCACATATAGCATATTGAGAACTAGAATCACGTTGGATTTGCATAGGAACGATTGAAAACTTCACTACATGCTTTTTGAAATGATAATAATTCAAAATGTTCGAAGATTCTAAAAATCAAATAAAAAGTAAAATCATGGTTAAATCACAGGGAACACTTGGGCCAACGGCACCATGCCACATTGGTCATTTATTATCCAACCCACTATTTGCAAAAGAAAAACTAGTATTTGCCAGGGTTGCACAATCACAACAAAAAATAACTATATGCAAGGAAAAAAGAATATATTTCGACATGGCCAAGGATAAATTCGACCCCTCGTCTATTTTGAAGGACAAGTGGCAATGCTTGAGCCCACTTGTTTGTTTGTTGAGATCCCACTCCCACACCCACATTGCCAGTTGCAAAAGGGAATGAATTAAAATGAATATTCGTTGGGGGAATTAAAATGAATATTCAAGAGAGAAAAGGAGGCGGGTGCCGTGGCAAAGGAAGCGAAGAGTCGCCCCTCGCAATCCCAGATTCGCTGACTCACCGCCCTCGTTCGCCGCCACGTCTCCCGGCTAAACCTTTCCACATGGGATAGGGCTGTGCTGGCACGCCCGCATGGATGAACGTACATATATCATCCATCTTGGATGAATAATAACCACTTTCTCGTGTCGGTGCTGGAGTGAATGAGTGATCAAGTCCAAGTGTCGAGCTGGACCGAGTGACCGACTAACCCGGGCTAGTGACAGACTAGTAACGTACTACTTCAACATCCGGGTTACTACATTACTGTGACACCGATTATTGCCATTACTGTGAGACACACTAACTATTTACTCATGGCCCATTCACACCAAGTCCTTGCCACACTTGCATCTCCGTTCCTGAAATGGAATAAGGTCAAACCGAGAAACAAAAAAATATTCAAAGCCTTGTCTTTTCTTGCTGCAGCTACTGTTCAAGCACTGTGCAACTGCATTACAATGCCGCAAGTAGAGCCATGCTCCTTTTTTGCATTGCGTTCCTTTCTATCATACGTTAGAGTAATTTCTAATTGTGTATTTTATATTTCTTGGTTGACAATAGATTCCTTCAAAGTTACCTGACGCATGCATGCATGCGGCAACATTGGTGTATGTGAATCGCCCATCAAGGCTATAACTTTCCACACGAGTCAAACATTTTTACCAATGTTGAAGATAGTATTCGTACTACACTAATTATCCCATTTAGTGCATGTGATACTATTCCACCGAGTGGTTGAAATTTTCACATCACGCTAATTTTACATCATAATGATATTTAGTATCACCTTCACTAATGTCCCGCACGCACCATAAACTCCCCTTCACTAAATGGAATAATCAATGTACTAATGTAGTAGAATGTCCATAAACATAGTTCTTTAAAAATGTTCAACTTGCATAAAAAGATGTAGCCATTTTAAAACAATTAGTGTATCTCACAATAAAGGCAATGATTAGTGTAGTGATTGACTACACCGATTATTGCCATTAGTGAAGTCACAAAATCAATGTGAGATTTCTCCACCAATCCTCAATTAGTGTGAGACTTTACACACAATCCTCACTACTCACTGTGAGAATTCTCAATTATTGTGAGCCACACTTTGTTCTAATACCACAATTACTGTGAGAATATTGAATCACTGTAGCTCACAGTAATGACAATAATCCATGTAGTAACTTACTACACCAAAATCACCCACGCTATTTACGAGAGGCTATACTAATAATAAAATTTTCAAAAGATTATGGTAAAATTCATTTATGTTGAATGAAATTTTGTTTAAATGGATGAGAATTCGTCCCAATGGATGAATGTGCCCACCCACCCACATTATATGGTGATTCAACATCCGGGCTTGTTGTGCACAGGGCCGGTCATAAATTGGTGGTCAGCCCGTGTCGGTTCCCTGTCCGTCATTGGTGGCTTTCATTTCCTCAATTTTGGAGAATTATGCTCATCCTTATTATTTTGTCAACTGCCCTCTGACTATTTCAATTATTACTGTGGTGAAGTTTTAGCTTCCGTCTCTCAATCTAGATACTGCAAATAGAGGTGAGGTGATCATTTCTTTTTTCTTTCTTTGAAAGAGTGGGAACCAATCGATTGAGTGCAAAAAAAGAGGAAAAACAACTCCACCGGGGTCCCAAATGAGGGGCGGCACACAAGTGAGAGTGGGAGAATAGAGGTGATCATTTCTACGTAGGTACTTTCTATATGTATTAGAGCATCCATACCCATGCCCTCCGAGAGTCTGACGCATGCAATAATTAGATGAAAAATGCTAGTTAGGGCCCTTCGAAAATGCCTCTTGACTCTCAATCCTAGCTAGGGTATTTCTTTTGGCACTGTAGAAGCGCTCCATGCATGTAATGGAAGGTGGTCCCTCCAAATTTAGACCATTGTGATTGTGTCACAACATTTGAATCTGGCTCCAAGAAGCCAAAAAAAAAAAAAAAAAAAAAAAACCTTAATCCTAGCATGTTAAGAAATGGCCCTCTAAATCTAAGTTTAGTTTATTATATCCTACATTCTACTTGTGATTGGTCCATTGACTATTGATGTGCACTTTTGGTGCTTGAAGGGTGTTCAAGGGTGGAGGAGTGTAAGTTCAAGGGCTCTTCAAATGTAGATGAATAATTTTAGCGAGTCAACTTTAGCATGCATGGGTGCGGATGCTCTTAGAGTCGGTTCACACTATGGAGAGAGGCCGTCGCAGTCCAAATTCAATTTATGCCTAGAATACAACATAACATTCTTTAGCCAATATTAGTACTTAGCCTCTTCGTCTTGGACTTGTCAGAGGAGGAGTTAGAATATAAAATTTGAATAACGAGAGCTTCGTGGCTCTTTTATTACACTAAGTGGCTTCACTATTGAGAAATTGTTAAGAAAACAAGCCATCATGTGTAATTTCAATTGATCAAAGCAACATTTCTCCTGAGATTTTGATTCTTGTGGTTTTGATTCAGATTCTCTACCAGTTCCCAAGGGTGTCCAGAAGGAGGGCTAAAGAATGTTATGAAAGTCTTGGACTAAAAATATATAGTAAAATATACAAATGTAAAAAAATGACACGCTCTCTAGGAAGAATTGGCTTTCCATTCTCATCCGACCCAATTCTTCTTTAAGAGTTTATTGCATTGGTGCCAAAAGTCATAAAAGTATTGTATGTGGGCACTTTGGAAAGGGACAATTTTTGGACTTTGGCCTCTGGTGTAAAGCCTGAAATGTCAATTTTCGGTTTTCTTCCCAAGAGGTCAATTTGTCGGACTCTCGACCTTTGACCAAAGTGTGAACCGCCCCTTGTTGTAAATGGTTTTACCATCGGGAGTGGAAGCCCTACACAAGTACAAAATAGGGACAAATTTGCGTCGGAGATCTTACGCATAGTTAAAAACTTAACACGTAGAATTGCTATCCTTTAACAAATTGACTTGGCAAATCACATGCAATAGAACCATTTTTTAGGCCTTTATCTTGTTGTGAAGCTTGAGTCAACACTACATATTTTCTCTTTACATTGAGCCTTATACAACACTCTACATGAACAAGTTTACATGAAGTGTTGTAATTAATTGAGACACAAATAGACAAACTACTTCCAATGAACTATTCATTCAAGACGGTCTTTATGTTAGCATTATCATAAAGTTTTACGACTAACTCAAATCTCCCTTTGTAAAATTCAAAAATAGAATATTCCTTTCCAAGATGCCTGAGGGAAGGTATAAATTAAAATTTCAAACATAGTGTTTGGTTGTAAGCAGTCTATGAATTTATTAGAGAAAAAGGAATCTTTCTAATAACCTACTATTACTATAGAGAGTATAGGTGCTAATGCCCTAAAACCATCTCCAATGGTGGCGCACCAAAGGGACGTACCTCCAGGCTTTCAACGAGCCGGCCAAACCGGGTCTAGCTATGGCAAGGCTCATTCTCCAATTGCACTTGCAATGGGTGACGTGGCTTTATCCTCAACTTGACCTTTATTCTCCATGTGACGGTTCGATCCTCTATGTGATGGCCATGTTGTCAATCGCCTTTATCCCCTTCACAAGCTTGCTTTGCAGGTCACCTCTAGTAGCTTGCTCTACATAGCTAGAGCGTTGTTTGGGTTTCTACCGTTTTTTTTAATTTAAAAAAATTAAAATTAAAATTAAAATTTTTTTGTATATTTAATTTGGTGCTCCATGTTGCTATAGATGCCTAGAGAGATTGAATGATAGCATTTTCAAAACAAATGGTTGACAACGACGAAAAAGATGAGTATGTGTTTATAACAATGGCGGAGTCAGTGGAATAACTGGATGAGTTGCCTAGACCAATAGATAGATATGAACTCCGGTCCTCTTTCGAGGCCGGCGTGAATAAAGTGTTTGTTCGTCTTGACAATGAGCCAGTGTCCACCGGACAAAGGGCCATTGGTACAAGACTACTCACCTCTTTCGAGAATAGACACTTTGGTGATCAGAGATAAATACTAGTAACACTAGTAAAATTCATTAGTTAGAACTAGCGCGGGTATAAATTGGTGTTTGTTTTGCTGGTGGTCGCCAAGTCATGGTTCCAAGGTTGGTTGGAGAAGGACGTTTATGTTACAATTGTACGGTCCGGGTTCGATTCCCGTCGGATCCGTCTGAGCGTTTATTGTGATATACGTGACTTGGTGCTGCTAGTGAATTAATCATAGGCAGGAAAGTTTGTACCAACCAACCGGCCCCGTCCCATCTACCTGAGACAAGTGTGTACTTTGAGCTAAACAGAAAATACAAAAGAAATAAGTAGTGGTCTTCACCATTACCCTCCTTTTCTTTGATAGTTTTGTTTTATTCAGTAATCTATTGGTAATGGTTGGTTATTTTCTATTTTTCTTTTATGTAGAATAATTGATCCGGCATGATGTATAGCAATGGTATTTATTTCTTTGAATGTGTGTTTAATGGCGGTTTCTGGTAGCTTAAATTTTGTTTCAAGGAGTTTCATCGAGGGAACATGTGTTGTGCTTCTAGCTCCTGCCGTGATGACTATGAGTGGGTCAACTTTCCATCCTAAATTAATAATGTTGTTGATAAGTGGTTGCTATTTTGGATTTTTGATATCTATTGTTTCTTGTGGGAATCTGTCATTACAATATGTAAATTCAATAAATTGAATTGTGAGGTTGTCTGATGGATGTGATGGTGGGTCATTTTTGTATAGGAGTCCTTTTACGCAAAGGATGTCTGGTTTGAATCTAGCGTTGCAATGACATCTTTGTTGTTCACATGAACATGGTAGTAGCCATGGAGGTACTGTGTTTTCTTGGGGGTCGTTGTTGAATGTTCGTGCGTTCATGAGGGTGTAGCATCTAGATTTTTGTGATGAAAGGATTAATTTCCTTAGTTCCCATATTGCTTTATTATGTCTTTTGACTCTAATGGCGTGTATATGGTGATGGTTGCATTTTAGAAGTACGTGTAGCCATGTGTCTGCATTTGCAGAGTTACAGATGGAACATGTGATTGAGGGGAATCTTTCTCTACCAAAAAATAGTTGTTTTCTAGCATTACCCATGTATTGGCCGGTACGAAGTTTTAAAATAATTTTTTTTTGTGAGTCTGTGATTGTAGGATTGGACCAAAATGCATTGGATAGTTCATTATCGATGTTTGGGTTCATAGTCCATTTGCTAATGTTGGGAAATTGGGTTGCCATTATTTCAAGGTTATTTTCTTGGTCGTATTTGGTTAGATATGTTTGGAGACATCTGACAGGGCCTTTGTCTGGTCGTTTTATAGGTCCTGGCCATAGATCCTTTTGAAAATAGAATGGTGTTGTATGTGAAAATTCATTTGATCTTGTGGCTCTGAAGTACTCTTTTCTGGCTCCCATTTTTGCAAGTTTATCCGCTTGCTCGTTGCCTTCAATGTTGATATGTGCTTTGACTTTGTAGAATGTGGTGGGTTGAGTACGAGTTTTTAACATTTCTACCATGTCTGTTAGTATGGTTTTATCCACGTGATTGTTGTGCATGGTTGGGTGTTTAATATGTGTGTTTAGATTGTATAGGCAGTTGAGGCAATCTGTAAATATATGTGCCGGTTCGTCTGGGTATTTAGTAGTGATTAAACTAAGAACAAGGGTTTCGTTAAAAGTGCACTTCAATATGTAAAAGTGCACATGAACAATTTTTTGGAAATTTATAAATTTCATTGAAAATATGATCATTTTATAATTATCCTAGTAAGAAAAATAAAGAATATAGACATGGGTACATTTTAGGTTCATTATGCTTGGTTATTGATCAAATTACAATTTTGTGATTTTTATAAAAAAAGTTGAGTTAACAATAATATGAGAAACCTTGCTAGAAATTTCTTATAATTTTAAATTATTTCTTATATTAATAATTCAAATATAGTTATAAATTTAAATATATATTTGAAAAAATATATATTTTATTTACAAGATAAAAGATTGAGGTATGTACATGCACGTCTAATATTGAGAAAACATCATTGCATATGACAAAGTTTGGATATTTAAATACACACTTAATAGCAAGAAATTTTCAGTCATAAAAATATCTCATTCACATGAAACCTTGACAAAATTATATATCAATATTGTATTGTATAAATTGTCAAGTATAAAGTACAATATAGAGCTAATATGGCAAATCTATTCTAAAAGGTTAAGGTGATATTCAAAATGAAACTTTTCACCTTATGGAATTTTTAACTCTCTCTCGGTTCTAACACCCAAAACAGTAATCAAATTTTGGGTCCCAACGGTATTCTCCCAAGCAGTAAAAATAGAATCAATTGGAACACAACCATGTGGTTCTCGAGAGGGTTCCCAAGCACGGTGTATACAATCCGTGTACCGATTGTGAAACGTCCCTTCTTCATCTTGTAATCCTCTTGGCATTCTTGGTTGATACCATAGAACGTTTGTAATACTGTTCTCACAAGCTTGTTGACTTAGAGAGAGCACTTTTGCCAGAAAAAAAGGAATGCCTAAGTTTCAATCCATATGATTTGTTTTAAGATAAAACAATGCCTGGTCATACAAAAAAAACAAGATGATTGTAAGAACATGTTAAAAAAAAAGTTTTGTGTAATTCAACAATAATCAAAATAGATGATGTAACTTTATGCCTTAATTTCTTAAATGCGAACAAAATTAACTATCGTCATGAGGGGTGTGGCATGTGCCGCACCCCTTAAGATTTAAATAAGGCAAAATATTGTCATAAGGGGTGTGGCATGTGCCTTACCCCTTAGGATTTAAACTAGGCAAAATATAGTTATAAGGGGTGTGGCATGTGCCTCACCCCTTAAGATTCAAACTAGGCAAAATATTGTCTTAAGGGGTGTGGCATATGCCTCACCCCTTAAGATTTAAACTAGGCAAAATACTGTTATAAGGGGTATGACATATGCCTCACCCCTTAAGATTCAAACTAGGCAAAATATCGTCATGAGGGGTGTGGCATGTGCTTCACCCCTTAAGATTTAAACTAGGCAAAATAGGGCTATAAGGGGTGTGGCATGTGCCTCACCTCTTAAGATTCAAAGTAGGCAAAATATTGTCTTAAGGGGTGTGGCATGTGCCTCACCTCTTAAGATTCTAACTAGGCAAAATATTTTTATATGGGGTGTGGCACATGTCTCACCCCTTGAATTTCTATCAAGGCAAATTATTGTCTTACGGGGTGTCCCACCTACCTTATGTCTTCATATTTGAACAAGGTTAATACTGTTATGTAGAGTGTGGAGTGTGGAATGTGCCTCACCTCTTAAAATTCTAACAAAGTTAATTAGTGTCATATGGGGTGTAGCATGTGTCTTACTCGCAAGCTTAGCAATTAAATTCATAAAGGAAGTGGCACATGCGTAACCCTTAAAATCCTAACTTAACCAATTACATGTATAGATGGTGTAGCATGTATCTCAGCCTTCATAAACTTAAGTGAAATTAACTTCAACAAAGGTGATTATTCTCATAAAAGGTGTTGCATGTGCCTCACCCTTTTAAACCTCATAAAACCAAATAAATTTATTAAGGTTGTAAGATTTGCGTCACCTTGTTTAGTCACAAGCAAAATTAAATTGCAGAGTAATAAGTTGAAGTAAATGAAACTAAGTATAGGAATTAATATTGCACATGTCTAACCATTTTAAGGGTGCTATTAATATAGTGCCACTGGCGCTCCCAAAAAAATTCAAGTCAAAATTCTTAAATCTGTGTAAGTTAGAGCTATACAGACTTGGAGATCTCACAAAAGATAAATAAATTAAAATTTGAAAAACCTAAACGGCCGCTTAGGATTTAGGTCGTGTTTTCGCTTCTTCCTTTTTATCTTCTCCGCCGCCTTTCCTCTTTGCCGCTCCTTGCTTGTGCGGCGCTTCTCTTCTCCGTCGCTCTGGCGCCTTTCCTTTCTGCCGCTCCTTGCTTGTGCGGCGCTTCTCTTCTCCACCGTCTTGCTTCGCTTGCAAAGTGCCGAATCTTGTATAGTGGTGATTTGCGACGTTAATGCCTCCGCCTTGGTACAACCCACGTTTTGATCTACTTGTTCTGCATATCTAGATAACCTTGTTTGTGTGGTACTAAACCTTCTACCTTCTTGCTACAGGTCGCATCACTTCAACTCTACTATGCGGTTAACACCTCATCTATAAACAAGTTTCAGCACACTACCAAGAATCTTGTTGATTTATCTCACTTGGGCCCCAACTTCTCGTACTAAGATCTACTTTGGAGCGCTTCTAATTCTTAGTTTCCTTCAGATCTATTGTGTTTATCACTTCAGTACTTAAATAAAGGTAAGTTTCCGACTTTCAAATTTCATCTAGATCTAGATCTAAATTCTTTTTAGGGTTTCCAACTTCATTTAGTATTCAACCACCAAATTGTTGCTATGTGCACATCACAATCTCAAATCTCAGTTCCAATAACATTTGCTTGTATTTATGAAACTCTGAAATTTGCATCTTTGAGAATTTTTGAATCATCAATATGTTAAATTATTTGTATTATAACTCACATTCCTTTAAAGTTCTAAATATTTAGGGTTCTAGACATATATCACTTGATGACACAATCTCAAAATCTAGATTATGAGTTTTGTAATTAAGTTCTCATCTCACTTATTACCAAATTCTAAATTTTAAAATTCAATGTTTTTTATTTTCAATTTGAGGAGGATGTGTGGAGTTTCTGTGAACATTTTTTGGAGTGAGGCACATGCCTCACTACTTAAATTGCAATCTGATTTTAAATTTCTAAACTCACCACATACCTCACTCCTTGCATCGTAATCACAATCTCATTTTATGTTCATTATGCAAACATACCAAATGTATGCCACATATCTCACTCCATGCGTTTGGTTCTTGTTTTGATTGTATTTATGCATTTCACTCATGTAGAATTTAGAAGGTGAGGCACATGCCTCACCCCCGTTGTGTTTGATTTCAATTTTGATTGTACTTGATTGATTTTGCTCATGTGACATTTTGGAAGTGAGGCACAAGCCTCACCCTTTGTGTTTGATTCATGTTTTTGATGTCGATGAGATTATAATCTCATATTTTTCTAAGAGTGAGGCACATGCCTCACCCCTTTGTGTTTAAGTTTTTGTTTTTTTCTTTTTCTTTTATGTCCTTGAGTTTATGCTCTCATATTTTTCTGAGGGTAAGGCACATGGCTCACCCCCTTGTGTTTGATTTTTGTTTTTGATGTCATGGAGTTTATGCTCTCATATTTTTGTGAGGGTGAGGCACATGCTTCACCCCTTTGTGTTTGGTTTATTTTTTTATGTCCTTGAGGTTATGCTCTCATCTTTTTGTAAGGGTGAGGCATGTGCCTCACTCCTTTGTGTTTGATTTTTTTTTTATGTCATTTAGTTTATGCCCTTATATTTATGCTCTCATAATTTTGTGAGGGTGAGGCACATGCCTCACCCCTTTGTGTTTGGTTTTTGTTCTTGATGTCATTGAGTTTAAGCTCTCATATTTTTGTGAGGGTGAGGCACATGGCTCACCCCCTTGTGTTTAATTTTTTTTGATGTTCTTGAGTTTATGCTCTTGTATTTTTGTGAGGGTGAGGCACATGCCTCCTCCGTTGTGTTTGATTTTTGTTTTTGATGTCATTGAGTTTATACTCTCATATTTTTGTGAGGTTGTGGCACCCTTTGTGTTTAATTTTTATTTATAACGTTTTTAGTTGTTATTTTTCATATGGGATTTCGGGGATGAGGCACATGTCTCACTCAATGTGTTTAATTCTTATTCTCGATGTGATTGTATGTATTTTTTGCATTGTTGCTTTTCTTGAATTTAGGGGTGAGGCACATGCCACACTCTTTCTGTATAATTTTGAATTTAGTTGTACTTAAGTTTCTTTGCTTATGTAGGATTGAGGGGGTGATGCACATGCTTTGCTCCTATTGTTGATGTTATATTGAAAGGTGTGACATTTCTTTGATTGATTGTACAAAGAATGAATCTTTTATAAATTTGAGTGTTTTTGCAATTGGAGTTTTTGGAGGTGTGGCACATGTTGCACTCTTTTAGTAAAGATCACTTATTCTTATTATTCGTAGTTTTTCATGCATATTGACTATTTGTTTGTTTGTTGATGTTATTGTATGATTTTAGGAGGTCTTTTTAGAGGACTTCTCATGCGGAGTAAAGGGGGCGAGCCTTCAAAGGCCCCCCCAAAGAAGAAAATGCATTGATACATCCAGATGTGCGCAAGGATATGTTTTCTCTAGGCTTGGGTTTAGACTCTTTGGATGGCTAGATCTGTTTAGTTGATATTAATAATATATTATAGTATTATAGTGATATGATATAGAGTATAGAATATTTGTTACTATGTAACTTATTACTTGAGTATACTATATATTATTGTGTTTTACTATAATGGTGTATCTTTTTTTAAATTCCTTCAAAGAATTTATTGTATAAACACATAATCAACAAATTGAATTTAGTTTGTTTGCTTGGAATTGCCTCAATAAGATTTTTTTATGATTTAAAGTTTATTTTCATAAAAAGTACCACACATTCAATCTCATTATAGTATACATTGTAATATGTAAATTTAAATACAAAATTGGTTTAATTGATTGTATGGATTTATTAAGATTACCACTATGGATATGGTTCTCAAAACTTAGTATATATTTTTTAGTTGTTGTTCTAATTATTAAAATTTCAGAACTTCAAATACATAAATAAGACACATGCTTTATTTTTTTGTTTGACTTTATTGTTTTTAAGTATTCAAATATAAGGTGACACAAGTACATTATTCTTTTTTTCTGAATTTATCATTTTGAATGTTTTTGCTTCCATGGTGTGTTTTGCCAATTAGGGTTGATTTATTTTTCAATCTTTTAACTAAAAATTAGGGTGTAAGTGTTACATTTTCTATTAAACTTACGAGCAATTATTGAAGATGCACAAAATAATGTTTTTTAGCCGTTTAATTGATCTAATATTATAAAAAATTCTTGATTATAAACTTAAAGCACAAAATAAATATGACACACATATATTTTACATAGCTTGCTTTGGATTTATTTTCAATCAATAATATCTGAAAAGACTCTAGCCAAAGTACAATATTATTGCTTATACATACCAAAATTTGTGATTAAAATATTAAAAAATAATCCCAAAAAATAGTGCACATTTCAATAGGCACTTTTAACAAAAACCCTTGTTTAAGTGGTTTATGAATAGCCATTAGTTCTGCTTGAGAACTTGTTTGTAGGCCTTGTAGTCTTTTTGATATTTGCATGTCAGTCTTTGTAGAGTTGTATATTCCATACCCGGCTTTTTCTTTCTAGTGTCCGTCGGGGGCTTGTTCAGGAGGTATGAAGGATCCATCGGTATAGTAGCTATGTTGCGGTTGGAATTTAGGTGTAATGTTTGTCACAAAGTTTGGTAGAGGTGGTGTGTTTAAAGTGGTCGGGTTGATGGAGGGCGGGTATATGAGTTTGTTCCATTTTTTATTTTTATTGACCGGTGTATTGTGGGGGGTGCGTGGGGCATTTCGTATGTGATATTGTGGAATTTGTAGGTTTTCAATTGCTACTTTAATTGTATTTATTTGATATGGTGTACCAATGTTGTGATCTTGGTGATGAATGCATAGGACGCGGATTGCAAGTGGTTTTGTCTTCGGTTTATGGAGTTCTTGTGGGATTGTTGGTTCTTCATATGTGATGGAATCTGCAGCGAAGTAGGTAATTATATGGGTGTCTGGAAATGGCCCCATGTGTGGGGAGAAGTTTTGGTACCAATTTGTATCTGGTATTACTAGTATAGATTTGTATATGGTATTACTAGTATAGTGATGTTATTTGGGTCGGTTTTGGCTGCCAACCGTGCCCAGTGAATTGCTTGTTGGGCTGTTTCTTCATTACGTGGGTGGGCGTAGCCTATGCCTTTCCATTTGTATTGGAAGGCGGTACCGAGTGATCCAAAGACTTTATCTCTTGCAAAGGGAGAGTAAAATTCTGAAATTTGTGTGGAACATGTTATTGGTGAAGAGAAGTATGAGAGGGAGATGTTAAAGGTGGTTGTAATGGAATCAAGAATACTTGTTAGTAGGGTATGTTGTGCTGCTTTTAGTGGGTCTTTTCTGGGGATTTTATGGTTGTATCTTTGATAGAGCCATATTACTTCTTTTTCAAATGATTGTGTTTGCGGTACTAGGCCGTGTGAGCTATAAATTGCTTTATTATATTGTTGCCATAGCTATTTTAGTCTAGTGGTTGGTATAGTGATAAGGTGTCTATCGGTATCTTCATATAGGTGGGTTTGTTCATTATTTATTTGTATGGTATCGTAGTTGGAAATAATGTCTTTTTCCGGGTTACATTCTTGTATGTGTATGTGTGTAAGTGGGGTGGATGTGGGTGGGGGGATGAATCTTGCATCTCTGCTTTGTTCAGGGATGAAGTGTGTGTTAATAATTTTTTTATAGTGTCTGTGTTGTAGTTTTGTGTAGTATTCTGTTAGTAGTTTAATGTTATGTGCAATGACTGTTGGGTGGTTGAAGGGGAAGAGTTCTCTTTGTGGCATCCATTTGTTGTATGTATCGTTGTTTTGGAGAGTCCATTGACATAAGTATGTGTTATATTTTTTTGTTATTTTATATTTATCTTTTGAGGTATTTGTTTTGTGGTCTAATATTATGTCGATGGGAAATCTTAGAGGGTTGTTTTTGATGTTAGGGGGTGGGTTTGGGTAGAGGTGTTGTTGTGGGGCTGGGAGTTGAGGTGGGTTATCTGGTGCTCTTGGTAATAGGTTTTGGTTGTCTGGAATGTATCTCGCTTTAAGCGTTCGGGCGGGTGGATGTCTTGCACATGGGTTTGGGCAATATGTTGTACAGCTTGGGTAGCAAAACAATTGTTCAGCTATTTGAAGTGCGCTTTTTTCTAGTTTGGTTGGCGTTTTGAAGTATGTTTTGAAGTTTTCTGGTATCATAAGGGTTTAGCTTAATGCATGTGTGATCCGATTAGAAATGAGATGATTTATGAAATGTTTATGCCTCATTTCATGTTGTAGTGCTTCACCCAAAATTTGGGAGATTCCAGTGTAAAAGTGCTCTTAAAGAAGCCAACTCATAAAATTAAGCAACCAAAACATCTCTAAAAATCACAACACTTTTAGTATTATATTTCAACCAATTACAAAAATTTCATGTACAGATTGTCAATATTTTATTCGTAATCAAATTACAAAATGATTTTGAATTTAGAGTTTTAAATTTTATACAAAAATATTAGTGGCAACAATCATAGATCTAACCGTATGGATAGAATCAAAAATTCATAATGTACAACTTTTATTCATACATCATTTTAAAAATATCCTTTTTAGTTACATTTTATAAGACATCTTTGAAATTCTCCAAATTTGGAGAGGGGTGAGGGCGTTTAGGGGTTAAAAAGTGAGACCCTAACAGTGATTTTCCAAAATAAGTAGAATCAAATAATGAAAATTATACCATCTCATAATGCACATTATTCCAAATTTGTTATAAATCTTTTTAATAAGAAATTGTTACTTTCGGACTTTTGTAATGAATTTCAAAAAGTATCTTGAACCATAACTGAATTTAGACCTAAAAATTGTACATATGATCCACTAAGCAACGAAATGCTTCCAAAATTGAACTATGTCCAAATAAAAATTCACAATGTTCAAACTATCATCATCGAGTATGAGGTGATATCACGCTTAGCAAAATACAATCAAACAATCATGAGAACATTTTCAATTGTGTGGATTGTTTACCTCCTCTTGATTTGCACCTTTGACTACTGGCAATATACACTAACTCCACGTTTGTAAGCACAAATGGCAATATTCGTTTAGTTGGAACTTTTCCATCATATTGGGACTTTTTGAAATCTACAATTGGCATAGATCCAGTGGACAATTTCCCACTGGATCTATGCCAGTTGTAGATTTCAAAAAGTCCCAATATGGTGGAAAGTCCCAACTAAACGAATATTGCCATACAATCATCTAAGAATCACAACCCTATACAAATAGTTTCATCTACTTCAAATGGTCACAGAGAGAGAAACAAGGATACTTATATTATAACCTGCACTCTAGGCGACAACTAGAGCTTGAAAACCTCTTTCAATATCTTTGGATATTTTCAACCAAGTTCTAAAACAGAATTTTGAACATGACTGTTACATAGATTTATAAAACTTGGCCAAGGATGTGAATTTTTTTTAGCAATTACGAAATTAGAAAACCCACAATGTCCATAAGCATGACTTGAACTTTGAGTTCTACACCACAACGTATATAAGCATGACTCAGAACCTAAAACATGCCGTAAAATTGAATTATGGCAATATTCGTTTAGTTGGAACTTTTCCATCATATTGGGACTTTTTGAAATCTATAATTGGCATAGATCCAGTGGGCAATTTCCCACTGGATCTATGCCAGTTGTAGATTTCAAAAAGTCCCAATATGGTGGAAAGTCCCAACTAAACGAATATTGCCATGAATCCTCTCGAAACCTATAATGTGTCCTCAAATTGCCTCGTGATGGCGATGGTGATGATAATGCGTAGAAACGAAACAAAACGATAGATATGAAGATTGAGATGGCAAAGAAACACTAACATAACGACTAAGCAATGCAATTGCCAAGAAATTATTCCATACCCGGATCCAATGCCTGATACCATACCCCGATACCCTCCGATTTGTGTGTAGTGTGAATGTGGTTGTAGATAAGAATTAGAAACTCCAGTTCAGAAATCAAAATCAATGTGGGACTGTGCTAGTCGATGCCATAGTCTCTGTCCAAAGGACAGAGCCAATAAAATTTTAAGGATGAGCAATTGAGCATGGTCCTTTAGGGGTTAAAGGCAATCAAGAATGTAGGCCCACAATATCCTTGAATCCTTCTACTCCAAGAATGGAGGCCCACAATATCCTCCTGACTCATCACCAAGCGAACTTGTGGTTGGGCCACTGGCTCTCAGCCATTCCTTTTGTCCTTGAAACTTGAAACTTGAAATAAAGAAATTCCACAATAACATAAGAACAGACCTTGCAAACACTAATGTATTCAAGAATGTAATGTAAAGAATTATGTATCCCCTGGGGTCAAAGGGACAATGAGCGAGCTTCAACAGCTCCACTGTGAGGCAATATGTACTTCTCATGTCTCTCACTGTCTCACGGGTTTTAATGTGGGACCTTGAACGAACAGACTCTTAACAACCGGAGTTATTTCTGAGTGAGCTTCACAGAAATGAGGAACACTCTACCCTCCATAATATGACACTCCATAATATGACAATATTATTGTTTCAAGCAATACACAGCTTCCCAAACATGTCATAAGAGAGGGATAGCTGAGTTGAGTTTTCTGACACGAGGGCTGAAGTGACATCTTGACCGAAATTGATGCCCAAGTCAATTGACTCCACAAGAAACAGATGAAAGAAAGCTATAGCATCAAATCGCCACCGTTGGGAGTCTAGGGGCGATAGAAAACATGTTCTCATTTCATGTACTTGAGGACATCATGTGCAATTTGGTCCAAAAATGAAACAAATCCCATCCCTGTCGCTATCCCACTACCATCCACGTCTTGCTCCTCAATTAAATACCTGTCAAAAGGCTCGGTGTTGTCATGGCCTCCTCTGATCATCAGCAGCTTGGGAGTAATGTTTCTCTCTTGCTTCAATCTGTTGATTACCGACCGCAGTGCACCTGAGCAAGTCCACGAGGAGAGTTAGGTCCAACTTCCATGGGTGAAGTTTCTCACTAAAGAGCTAGGACCTCATCAAAGTTTTGTTATTCATCTACAGGAGATGTCGATCGGCAAAAATGAATATAATCAAGATATGAGAGTATGAAAAATTAGAGTTTCAAAAAGTTAATAGATTCCAATTGTCCATAAGTCTATGGGGTTTTGATCAATTACGATGGTATTTCTTTCTAAGCAAGTCAAATGCATGTTTGTATGTATGTCATTCAAAACAATCTAATCTTAGATTTAATCTTGTCA
Organism: Pohlia nutans; assembly: GCA_022496805.1. NCBI lineage: Eukaryota > Viridiplantae > Streptophyta > Bryopsida > Bryales > Mniaceae > Pohlia > Pohlia nutans. The sequence continues at coordinate 8,320,704 of CM040092.1, read as the reverse complement.
ACCATAAATCAAGAAAAAATTAAAAAAAAGTTTGACGTTCAATTCTCGATGTCTTCTGACGCAATGGAAATTTTCAATTATAAAGTCAATTGACAAGTTTTGACTTCATTTTGGTGTGATTTATAATTTCTCAAAAGAAAAAAGTGGAGAATGAAGAGCTGGAAAAGAAAAGGAAAAAATGCATAACGTTTCAGGGTTAATCAATCTTACAGTTTTGTGGCGGAGGGAACGGCAAGGCCGGATCAGCTGTTGGAGAATAATAAACAATGAGCGTAGTGAAGGCATCCAGAAAGAAGATGGGGCTGCCACTGGTGATTAAAGCTGCTCGACTAAGTGAATGACGGGGGTATGCTTGCTTGTCTGGCGTCTCAAATGATGACAACACGGGATAAACAGCTCTCAAGAGAAATGAAGGCTCCAATGCACTGCCATGAGAGCAATTTAAAAAATAAAAAAAAATCCAGTTAGAACACATTCTTGAATTGCTGTCAGATAAATGTACCTTATCAAGAACACCAAAGCTCAAATTGAAGTGAGCTTAAATTAAACGTAGCCTAAGCAGATATAATTTACCTGAACAAGCATTGAAGGTATATTCTGTGATCGGGATGTACTCCTTCCTCATGGGTTCTCGATAACGGATTCCGAAGAAGTGCGAAGACATGCCGGGGCAAGGCTTGCAATTTTGGGACCTTTGAGAATGCCACATCCAACCTGCTCATTGTGGTCGGATCTCCATATTGGGCGAGTTTATAGTAGTCATTGTATTGCGCTGTCAGAATGACCAGCCAGTCATGCAAGAGTGCGCGGGCCTCCTTCACACCATCGTCCAGAGATGCCCGAATGATCTGTAATTTTCCAAAAGTGCCAACTATCAAAGACTGAATAAATGATCCGTTGAGAGAAACAACTACTGTAGTTGATAAGTTAACCGGTGTTTTTATTTTTTCCCTCCCATTTCAGACGCATGCACCCTATAGAATTGAAAGCTTCAAGTGTTCAACTTTAAACAAAATGCAATCGATAGAAAACAAGGGGTCAAAAATATTTTAGGTGCAAAAAGCAATGTGACCCGTGTCAGCTCGGAGTTGCAAGGATGGGACCAAAACCCCAAGCTGGGGAAGAAACTAACTCTATGATGATACATTGCATGCGGCTATGAGCAAAAAAGAGGATACACACTGTTAGTTTTTAAAGACTTATGAACTATCTCCACTATTTCCACAATTTGCATCAATTTTCCATAGAAGACGTGGGACAAGAAATTAACATTATATTACTACCGAATGCTTCCATTAGTTGAAAATACCTTGTGTGTTAGGACAGTCAAGATGACCTCAGGGTCCGCACTCTCGTATAATGATGTGAAGCTGGGAGCTACTTCCATTCGCAAAGTCCGTATTCTAAGGCGCCTTTTCACCATGTAACCTTGACTGAAGCCGATCAAAAGCACAACATGTTAGGAACTCTCATTGTTGATTGATTTGAAGCTAATAGAAGTTGTTGGCTTGTACTAACGAAAGTACAATCTGCCTTTTCTCAAAATGACAAGAGGACAAGAGGTGATCTTTCATACACTGCTTAAAGGCCAAAAATTAGTTTGCGATAAATCAAATCCAAAAATTTGCACGGAGCACAATGCAGGTGATTTTGCACTCTACGTTACATCTGCATGAGCTGCAACATCTATCGTTTCCATAAGGCACACGCCCAACTCCAGCAACTGGGTCAAACAATTGTGTCGAGCATCATCTGCAAACACCATATTCAAGGATTTTTGCAGGTTCATTCAAAAGCTGCGACAGGGTAAACAGATGACCTGCACCTGTGAGATGAGGCTGAGCCATTGACATGGTTTCCATTCCCAAACGAATGATTTGTGTCTTCTTGTGGTACAAGGATGGAATACTGGAAAGCCATTTGCAAAACAGGTGGAGTTTCCATGTGCCTGGAAGGCCATATTCACAAGGCAACCGCGCATCAGAAAGTCAAACTTTCCAGATGACTTGCACAAACAGAGTGATCAGAATTGAAGGATCGTGTGCCCTAAAAGCCAAACTAGTTTGAAATCATCATTCACCTTTACTATAATTCCCCACCAATAGTACTTTAAAATAATACATACTCATGCTAATGATCGATAGTCTAGTGAGGAACAGAATGACTAAGATTGTTAAGAAGTAGATCTGCCCTCACCTAGAGAAGCCTGATGCAGAAGCAAATTCAAAATCGACAGCATACGTTGCAAATTGGTCGCAACAAATAATACGCTGAACATTATCGTACTCAGGATCTGGAAAATAATGCCCATACTGCACCCAATTGCCAAGACTATTCATTAATTGTCGTAACAAAGCTTATAGCATGAAAACATAGTGCAAGTCTGCATGAAAGTAGACTAAGTGGTTCCAGTTCTTACAACAGTGGCTGCCTTAAACTCTGATGAAGTCCGAAGACGTAGTATACACCCAAAAGCATAAGGCCTACTGAGCATGCGATATCTGCGTGCAGGAACTCCAGGAGTCAGACTTCTGATCTGACTACACAGCACATAATCATAGAACAGCAGTTTCTCACTACACTCTACCTATACCTTCGAATGCTATTAACAATCAAGAGACATAAGACTCTTCAAGTCAGGACCAGAACGGTCGATAAAAATGAAAAATATCATCTAACTCTTTGCCTTGACATCGCACTCATTCAAAACTCTTCGCAAATTTTAATTCACAGAAAGGACTGAACTCGTTCATATGTGGTGCCTAAGAGGAAATAACCAGCACTCTATTTTCTTAAAAGGAAAAGGATCCTCACGCACAGGTCTTGTGGAAGAGTGGCTTCTTCGGTACTTGAATAGAGCAGCAGCCCCCCACCACTTTCTATACTTAAGTACTTGAGGGAAGCCAGATCAGTGTACTCGTTTGTCACAGCAAAAAGGTCCACGCAAACACCAGCTAGCACTGCTTGTGCGGCCTATAACAAGCAAGAGTTTTTTTCATTTATGCTGGGACGACTCAATGACTCTCTTCCTCTATACAATTAACATGCACATCATCCAGTTTCTACGGCAGAGCATTGTCCAAAATCTTGATTCTAAGAATTTAAATATGGAGGACAAAATCTAGCTGAGAGTACTAGCTGCGCTCACAGGAATAGAAACGACCATATTTCTGTCACTCACCAAATCTTTGTAGTAAGATGTTTGCGCGGGAAGAAGAGCCTTGTCTGCATCTTCACCCTTACTGGCATACTGATCTCCATAACGTCTCGTGTCCAACTGTCCGGCACCGTAATCAGGCGGGCCGGATAAGAACGCAAATACTCGCGCTGCAACATAACAAAGAGAATTAGAAAACTTCGTTCATAATCCCATGCACCTTAAAGGAATATGGTCAATTAAACGCATAGTCAAACAGACATGGACCAAATCACTGTAAAAAGAGACCTTCAATGGGTACAATAGTGGAGGAAGTCATTCAGACACCAGGCAAAGCAGCTCATGGAAAGAACAGTCCTGTACCCATGGCAAACGTAACGCCATATTCAGGTCCCAAATACTTGATGAGAGCGTCCATAGCAACACCAAATCCACGACCACCCATTGATACTCCCTCTACGCCTTGTCCTGCTGCTGTGGCTCGCTCCCAGGAGCTTGTAGGTCTTAACGTCTCTAATGCTGCAGCAATGTGCTCCTTGTTGCTCTCCACCTTATTCCATCAGAAATTGTTATCAACTCTGTGTTTCTATTTGAAAGTGAGCAAAACCAAGTACGAAGAGTGCATTCACGTCGAAGTGCAATGATGAGAATAAGCAGGAACCGACCAAATAAGATGAGTAAGCATGCATTCAAAAAGGATGGGAAGTAAGCTGAACATACTGGAGCAAGAAATGCAGGCAAAGGCATGGCCATGTCGAGATCAACAGGAAGCTTCGCATCCATGTCTGGAGGAATGCTAACATACTTCACAACTGGAATTGGGCCTTGTACATCGTACAGCCCTATCTTGTGACTAAACGTAATCAGCCCAAATAGCGCTCCTGGATTTATAGCTGCCAAATGTAACACATCACACATCAGTGCTTTGCAGAGCAGATACGTAATGTGCTACCGCAGACAATAAAAATCAACAACATGAGAATGATAGAAATACAGCTGCCAGACACGGTATAAATAATATAAAGCCTGTTAACACGGAGCTGAACATAGAGCGAACCTTCAAGGGCAGCAAGGAGGGAGCTCTTCACTAGCTCCAGAAACTCCTCAGAAGCTGCAACACACAAAGAAATTGAATCTGTCACCCGTAGTAGTCCAAACGATAGGGTTCATACACCAATACCAGAATAATACGCAATGCACACTCAATATAAAGCTAGGAGACTAATAACAAATTCAGTCAGGGGCTCAACACTCAGTTCAGCAAAAAAGAGTAGCCCTATATTAACCCTTAAAGGCCCAACCGACCCCTCTGGGGTCGATGGATGATTGTTTTCATCCTCTCCTTCCTCATGAACCTCTTCACCATGAAACATTTTTTTAGAGATACTTCATCAAGTTGTTGTCCTATCCAATGGTTGGATTTGGTGTTATTAGAGTACATACTTCTCTAAAATTACAAACATATAAGTATGTGAAATTTTGACCAAGCTAAAATTGCATTGACTTTAGTTCAAAAGTGGCCTTGCAAAAATGAGGTCGTAGATTTAAGGAACACAAAAATTTCAAAAAATCACCATGTCAAGAGTATCTCATTTCAAATCCATTTCAATAAATTTTACTCAAAAAATATTAATATTTTGTTTGTAATCAAATTTAGAAGGAATTCTTAATTTTGACTTTCAAATTTTATAATAAAATATTGGTGATAGCATTGGTGGATCTAACCATACGGATGGAATCTAAAATTCAAAATCTACAACTTTCATTTGTATATCAATTCCAAAATATACCTCCAATAGTACTTTATAATGGTTTTTCTCAAATTGTCAATTTCAGGGACACCTTGTGACCTTTAGGGGTTAAGATGATACCAATCGTCAATTCCCTAACCTAAAAAAATGATCATGCTAATTACCTGAAAGATCCACTGCTGCTACAAAGAGAAGAGCACACTCGCAATATAAAGCTAGGAGATTAATAACAGAGTTCTATCAGAGGCATCACTGAACTTTGCAACGGTGGCATTTTCTCATTTTACCTCGGTTTTCTGATTGCAACACATCATTTTAAAGCTCTTGTTCTACACTACAAGATCAACAGTGTCGATCGTGTCAAACTAAAGTCATTTTCACACAAACAGATAATTTGCAGCAAGGGGTCCAATTTTCCTACACTGCAGAAAATACACAGTAGACGCTTAGGGGTTAATTGCATTCAAAACTCAGTTCAGCAAAAAAGAATAGACCGTACCAAGCTTCAAACCCTAACCTGAGAAGTACAAGAATGCAAATTACCTGACAGATCCACTGCTGCAACAAAAACAGGTCTAGCCTGGAAATCATCTTCCGTGGCATCCTCATCTGCTTGGTGTCAAATCAGATTGAGAAAATTAGTGAACATCAAAATGTACGTCAGAAACATCCAACCAAAAAATGCGCATCGTTTACAGCCGATCGTGGAGCTCTCAGCACAGCTTACCCTCGAACTCTAGGTCAACAAACGAGGAGGAAACCGCAGGGTTGGCGGACGACTGATACTTCCCAGCCTGCTCTTCCGAAAACCCGATCAATTGTCCACAAAGTGAGCAAGTCCACGCCCACTTGTCGACTTCACAAAAGCAGTTGATGTATGCCCAGCAGCTGTCGCATCGCGGGAGCAGTTCGCCGTGCTCACCCTGCTCCGGATGGCGCCCGAGCTCGTCCGCGGCCGCGAACGGCGCCACCGTAGCGCCCCACGGAATCCCGCATCCTTCCTGCGCTTCTGTGTCCACGGGACACCGATCGACCGTCCTCCGCACAGACATCCCAATCTCCTAAGCAATTGTCGAAACCCTAAGTGGACTCTTGAAGCTCATAAGGGCCGCATCGGAGGCTAAGGCGGCATAGCTAAGCTGCGAGGAATGAGAGAACAGAAGGCGTGGCAGATCGTGAAGTAGAATGGCTATGGCGAATGCTGCTTGCCGTGACGCTGCAAAAACAGTGGGGAAAACATGCTTCATGGTTTTTCGTGGACATTCCCGACGAATGAATGTTCTCAGTTGACTTCCCCGACGAGCGAACTCTTTCATCGTGGACGAAGCATGGACGGAGGCTCTTTTCGTCTCCCGAAGACTTGAGAGAATCGGATGTTTCTGGTCGGGCGCTTAACCCTTAAGCGTCAAGAGGCCCTGGGCGGGGCAGCCCGGAAGGCATCTAAATTTTCGGAGGGAAAAATAAAAAAATAAAAAAAACGAAAAAAATGAAAAAGTGATACTCTGCTGTAGCACTGCGGCACTTTTCAAAAAACGACTTCAATTGCCCCAACCTCAACTCCTGCTCATTTTGATAACTTTGATTGCTTGTCAATGTTTCCACAATCTCCCAAATGAGGCGCAAATTTGGAATCTAGATTGCTTTTTCAGTAGCTTTCCAACGCACCAATCCTCGCTTGATTTGGTTGAGAAAATCCACTTTTTCTTCATTATTCTCTCATAAATAAGCCTATGGGGCTTACTTTGACGTTTAACCCCTAAACGTCAGAGCGTCCAAAAAGTGAACGACTAACAGATTCAAACCCTTCTCACGTTCTCATTAACCCCTAAAGGACCGGAGTGTTTTTCCTCCAAAAACACTCTAATGCTGCCATTTTCACTCCCCTATGCAAAAAATCAAAAAAATGTCAATTTTTACCTTCTAACCGTAAGATCTTGTCATAAACTACTTGAAAAACATACACAACAATTTTCGTTGATTTTGACCGCACGGATTGCAGATAATTGCATTTGATGGAAAAAAACACCCCAAAAAAACACATGCCCGAAAATTTCAGATGCGTTTGACCATGGCTACATCAAAAAAACCTCACTACCGAAACCTGTCACACTTCACTTTCACATTCTATATGATGTTACTTAGGGTTGGCTGTCCTATTACCAACCACTGCCCCAAATATGAGATGTAGACTTTTCTTGGGGCCATCACAGTTGAGACCCAAAACCACCAATTTCACTATTCAAGTAGACCAATGGCACGCCAAGCATTGTGAAGAAATAGTTGGTGGTTTTGGGTATCATTATGAGTGAAAGTTAGCACCACATGGTGTGGAAATGGGGAAACCTAGTGATCGGTTTTGGGTCGCAGGTTACTTTCCACTTTGGAATTTTGTATAAAATTGAGAAATGCAAATTATAAGTTGCAATTTTTTGCAATCCTCATGAAATCCTATTTCGAACGCGGTCATAATTTTTTTCCGGATTTACCACTGCCAAATATAGGTCAGATTGCTTAAGTGGTTGGTAATAGGACAGTCAACCCTAGTTGTGTACCAATTTTCGTTGCGTTTGGAGATGTTTAGGATGTTGAAGAACACCTTGCACTTGTTAGGGGTTTAAAACTTCAAAAAAGACTACATGTTTTTGGAATTGCAATATTTTTGACTTTCTGTATTTAAAATACGAATCCGAGCGGTGAAACACAAGTACATTCCACCCTCTATAGAATGGCGAAAAAAAATTTGAAAAAAAAAAAAATCTCCAAGTTTTAGAAGACATGTAGCACATTTTCTAAGAATTTCGGGGGTTAGGGGGGAAATAAAGGGTGGAGGAAGGGTATTGAAGTGCCAACCCATTCCAATGTTCATGACCCCACTAACTCTCAAAGTGTACTGCCACGTGGCAGTCCCTCATTGGACGATTTTTATTTTTTATTTTTTATTTTTTAAAATGATTTTAATTTTCAAAATTTTGAATAATATTTTTTAATTATAAAAATTGAACTTTCAGTTTAAAATAATAATTTTCAGTTTAAAATAATAATTTTATTTATAAAAAAACTATTTTAAATTTTAAAAATATTATTATTATTATTATTTTAATGAGTTTGGAAAATGGGGTGGTCTTCTGCCCACCACAGTTCACCCCATTTTCCACACGCCGCCCATCTTGTTGCCCCCCACTAAAATTCAACTATTTCTCTATTGCCCCGTTGCCCTTTCTCCTGAAAAAAACACATTTCCCCTCATAACTTTCACATACGGTGTCGGAATTCAAAAAAAAAAGAATCCCCATTTTCGTGGCACATTGGGGAATCTACTATTAAATTTCCTTCAAAATTCGATTAAAAATGTATTCACCGGAACCTACCCGATTCTCTAAATGTCCTAGTTAGGACACTTGGTCCTTTAGGGGTTAATGCTTGAATGAAAAGTCATTCAAAATTTTGGAGATTCTTCACCAAGTTGTTGTCCTATCTAACGGTTGGATTTAGTCATACTTGATTACATATTTTTCTAAAATTACAAATGTAGAAATATGTCAAATCGTTGACCAAGCCAAAATTGCATTGACTGTAGTTCAAAAGTGGCCTTGCAGAAATGAGGTCATAGATTTAAGAAACACAAAAATTTCAAAGAATCACCACGTTTAAGAGTATCTCATTTCAAATTCATTCCAACAAATTTTACTCAAAAAATATTAAAATTTTGTTTGTAATCGAATTTAGAAGGAATTTTATAATTTTAACATTCAAATTTTATAATTAAATGTTGGTGATAGTATTAGTGAATCAAACTGTACGGATGGAATCTAAAATTCAAAATCTAGAACTTTCATTTGTATATCAATTCCAAAATATTCTTCTAAATAGTAGTTTATGATTCTTTTTCTCAAATTGTCAATTCCAGGGACACCATGGTACGTTTAGGGGTTAAGGGTTAACGTGTGAATAGGGACTTTAGTCATCCACTTTCGTCGGGCGCTTAAAGTGTGAATAGGGATTTTATTCATCCACTATCGTCAACGAACGAATTGTTTTTCGTGGACATTTTCGACGAATGAATCTCATCAGTTGACGAGCGAACGATTTCGTCGTGGACGAAGCATTGACGGAGGCTCTTTTCGTCTCCCGAAGAAGCTCGGGCGCTTGACATGCCTCAAGCAAACCCCTGCTCGAGGAGTTTGGTCGCAATCGGAGGTTTCTGGCGCGCGGATTCATGCCATTCTTTTCAGCAAATCAGTCCTTCGACATGGCGGATTTTTGGATCAAATCGCAAGTGATTTCCGTGCTTTTTTGAGGACATTAGGGCGCCATGGCCATAGCCAAACCTCCGTCTCTGTTGCTCTTGTGCCAGAAGGTTTTGGCGACTCATCTTACTTCTGGTATGTTATTCGGCTTTCATTAGGGTTTAGGATGGTGTACGATGATCGAAATAGCTTGAATAGGAATTAATACAATGTTAATCCGATAGTTGTAGTTGCATCATTTTTGTTCTATAAAGACAATGTGCGACGATTGTTCATGTGTTCAAATTTCATCACAATAATTAAGATCAGGAGGTTCACATTGATGACGAGTAAAAACTAGAGACGCAATAAAAATCGAACGAGGAAAAGTCTCTCTAAGGACCTTAGCATGGAGAGAGTGATTATCATCGGTGCCATTGCTTTTCTTTAGCTTACCTTCTTTAGCATCGGCGCCGTTGTTTTTCTCTAGCTTACCTCACCGTGAATTATCCACAGCTACAATAGGTGTACGGTTCGTAATGAGCGTTGCGATGGTAATCGGATAGTTGGAGTTGCATCGTTATTGTGCAAGGTCTTTTGTAAGACTTTTGCTCGTACAGCTTTTGTGGAGGCGTCTCTAGTTTTATTCTTGTCATCAATGTGAACCTCCTGATCTTAATTATTGTGATGAAATTTGAACACATAAACAATCGTCGCACATTGTCAAGTAATTTGAGTTACTGAGCATGGAGACAGTGATTATCATCGGTGCCATTGTTTTTCTTTAGCTTACCTTACCGTCTTCACGCATGAATTATTCACATGCTACGTATCAATCCGCTTTAGTGGTTTGCTACTGTGGCCTTTAGTCTTGTGCATTGTATTACAGTGTGGTTCAATATGGTTCTGGCCATTTGACATGTGGACGACATAGTTTTGTAATTTGATTCTATTGTTTTGTTTAGCAAATGTCAATCCAATCATTTAGGAAGGTCTTATCAGAACTCTCGGTCCTGAATATTGACAGTATTTGTGCGCAAGCATTGCAGATTTGGACTACTGGAAGGTATGTAAGGACTTACCACCAGATATGATCAATGGCATTCTACTTCATCTACCACCCCTTACACTACAAGCTCTGAGCAACGAACTTCTACTATATTCGAGGTGAGAGAAGAATATTCTTGTTGTACTGCGATGATGTCACCATTCACGGTGGTAGAATTGAACGTACTCTGCTCACCATTTTTTATTATTATTTATTATTTATTATTTATATATATTTTATATTATTTCTTTCCCTTCTATAGCCCCCGCCCCTATTAAGACTCCCAGAACGTGAAGATTCTTCGCATGTGTGAGCTAATTTTTGTATGCCTCTCCCCAAACAGGGAATGGAGGGAGGGAAGCCCTGGATGCGCTGCTGAGGCAATGTCTGGGTTTGGCAGGGAGCAGAGTGAGCCTGACGATGAGGAAGGAAGAAGCGATTCTGGATCATATGAGGAGACACGATATTGTAGAAGGAAAAGGAGTTACAATGATTCTCCTAGGCCTCTGGATTGTTCATCGCTGAATGTGGGCATGTCTACAGCTTGGAAATCTCTGTACAATAAGCGCTGGCCTGCATGTTCCCCGCAGACAATAATCTCACAGTTAGAGAACAGTGATGATCCCTGTCAAGGAGAACCAGATTGGCAGCAACTGTACTGGGAAGCACACTTGCAATGGTGAGACATACAAACACCTTGCTCAATATTTGTAACTTAGATTTATTGATGTATGCTTCCGTTGTCATGTTACTTATTATTCAAATTAGGTCGTCTATGTAGGATCATTACGAGAGCACTTACAAATACTTGAGGCTTGTTGATGGACACACTGTTCCTGAATGTATATATGCAGGTGTTTGAACGCAGCGTCCGAAGATCCGTCAATTTCGAGTCCGGACTGTCAAATTGGCAGCGTCCTCCTCCCAAGTAAGCCGTTTTCAACTCTTTTTTCTTCCTTTCTCTCTTCTTATTGTATACTCCAGCAATCTTTGTTGAAATACTGCCACCTTCTACGTTGACTTTTCACAAATTTATGGCCAGGATTTTCTACCATATCTTTTATGTAGGATGACTTTATGTTGTAGGTGACCTGGTGAAGAATTTGATTGGCGAGACTATTGGAAATGAAGAGACTTCACTCTTCACATTGCGTGCAAATTGTGTAAATTTTGGTCGCTTTGTCAGGTTAGTTCCTTAACATCAAGTTTTGTAAGTCCCTGTTTAATAGTTGCATTTGTACAGCTTCTTCCGGTTCTTTATTCCACAGACAAGTATCGGTCTCTGTTTCTAGTCAGATAAACTGATTTGGCGTTGACAACACCTCTTTTGTCTCATGTAGAAAGTTGCGGCTTCATTGCGTATTGTGTTCCCCCGAGCTTGTGGTATGTTATGGTGTTAAACAGTATGTAACGGTTCTGTTTGCTTTGTTCTTTTGGGCTGCATAGTAGTGTGCAGCTTTTCTAATATAGAATCTCGAGTCCAACACATTTTGTTCATCACCAATTGCATTCGGAGATTCTATGCTCATTTTATTCATTTGGTTGGAAATTCAGATGCTACTTTGTAGAGCTTTGTCGTCCTGGTGCGGACACGGAGCTCATCATATGATAATTGTGATAGTGCAAGTCAGCTTGTAATGTTATTTTAAACTACATCTCACTACGTGCCAGTGGGTTCTCAGATACTGCTTAAACATGCTCAACTACATTCAATTACATTTTGCAATGTCAGAATCAAGTCGGAAGTAAGTTATTATCTGTTATGGATTAGTTTCATTCCTCACGATTTCTGTTCTAGTTGCGTGGTCTGTGTGCAATTTGTTTCCATTCTTTAGATCTGTGTAGCCTCGTTTGGTCTACTAGGATAACTCTGATTGCAGGTCATAAAATTGTATGTGCTGCCAACCGTCCATGTTTTCTTTACAAATCTTCACACGAAGTTGGTGATGACTGAATGGTCTTTGTCGCTAGCTTACAGGCATCTGTCAGCTGTTGACAACCAGCATGCCAACGCTGCGTTGTGTGGAATTTTATCATTCGAGGTTTTCTGGTGAAACTTTGAACAAGATTGGCAGAGCTATGTGCCCCACAGGCACTCGACATCATCTTCAGCACTTTGCACTGATATACACAAGAATCTTTGATCAAGCAGATCTTTTTGCAGTCAATTCATCAATTGATTTTCTTCGGTTTCTATGTGCTGCCAGGCAAGTCCTCGTAACTGAATTGGATCGAATTGTTGACTATTAGTTGAAAGTACAGTGCAAGTGATTGACGCTCGTTTGTTCTTGACAGGTGTCTTCGATCATTAAAACTCTGTGACAATTATTTAGATCAAGAGAATGTTGTTTTTATTATGAAAATCATATTGCAGTATGCAAAAAACATCTGCCTTGTGCAACTGGCAGACAACGAGGTATGTGGATTGAAGCATCGTAGTTCTTTGCATGTGGATCGCTAGTTTTTGGTTTTGGTTTTTGGGGGTTAGTATGAATTAAAGAAGCGGTTGCTAGCAAGGTAGAATCAAACGTAGTATTAGAAGTTTGAGAGTCACTTTTGATCTCTTTGCTAAATGCTAAAATACAATGGTGACATGTATTTGCTGTATAGGCCAGGCGCTGGTGTGTGATAACGAGTTTCAGAATGTTATGTAGCATATGCACATCAGATGAATTTTAGTTCATGGGCTAGTGAGTTATAATTCACCTTTTCTACTTCATGTTTTTGTTCTATTTCACAGCTCGGAGAAGTCTTTACAAAATTATTGTTGAGTTCCATGAGTACTGGCAATCTTGCTGAATCGGAATCAATGCCTGTGTTTAAGCGGCTCAGTGCACTTGATTTAAGGTTGATGCTTTTCAAACTTTCTCATCTTTGAGTGATTTTATGATATTCCTGCATTTCATATTTTGGACATAATCTGTATCACCATCTAGAAAGGGGTGTTAGTACAAGTTGCATCACTTATAATGAGCATGTGGACCCATCCTCAGGTCTAATATGTTGGATAGTGAAGCTGCTGGAAGTTTAGCGAAGTGTCTGAGTAAAATGCCATCATTACAGCGACTAGATGTGAGTGAAAATCCTTTGAAGGATGCTGGCATCAGGTACAAACATTGTATTCCATCTCTCAACCCAAAAGATATTATATGTACGTGTTAGGCTATACAGTAATCAATTGATTGTTTGACTGAACTTTATTAAATATGTGCTTGCCTGTTTGCAGTTAGTGATGAACTATGTCAAATGTTTTGCAGGCTTTTAGTACCATATGTCACCAATACGTGCACGACACTTAAAGAGCTATTTTTAGCATCCTGTGACATGACCGCGACCAGTGCGATAATCATGCTCGATGCGTTGTCAAACTCACGAACAACAATTCAGCGATTGTCGATTGCTAACAATCGTCTTGGGAGGTAGGTCACTATGATGTGCAGGTTTTAGTTTAATGACTCATTTTCTTGTCAAGATTGAATCATCTATTTTAAACTAGATTCATGAACGGTAGCTAACTTGGGAAAACTGCGACTTGATGAATTTTGCAGTACGGTGATACCAAGCCTGGCACAGTTAATTAGCAAATGCGCATTGGAGAATTTAGATATTAGTGACATAGATTTGGGTCCGTCAGGATGCTCTAATGTACTTGAAGAGACACTGGTTGCTAGCAGAACGCTTCTTCACATTGATATCAGGTGTGCCCTGTTAAACACCATCTTTTTGTATTCCTGCCATTACTTGTCGATTATAGTCAAGTCTTTAACTACATGTCTTAGACAAATTCAAATATCAAGAGTGTCAGGTCTAGTTGCCTTGAACTTTTATAAATGTGTAACTAATTTGACTGTTGTGGGTTTTTAGTCGCTCTCAAGATCCAGAAAATACCTCATTGAAGCTTATAGATGTGATATTTCAAAGAGTTTTTGTCATGGTTCCTTGTTTATTGGAATGAGTGATGTTTTTACTTGAAAACCTCTTGCTTTTTGTGTATGCAGTAAAAATCGAATTGGTGCACCTGGAGCTACTATGTTGGCTTCGATCATGTCCGCTGGTAGTAGCAGTTTAATTACCATTGATGCGAGCGCAAACTTACTTTCTGTGGACTCTATTATATCCATTACAAAAGAAATACGAAACTCCAAAATCTATGGAGAAGCCACAGGTAAATTTAATTAATTTCATCTGCTGAGGTCAGACTTAGATTATTTCGTAGTTCTCTATTACATTCAATGATACGCTTAATCCTTGTCAAATTTTCCCTTTCCCTCTGGTGATTGTTCAAGATCGATTCTGTTGATTACTGATTTACTTACGCAATGGCCATGCATGATTTTCTGAACGAATTCACCTTTACATAATTTCAGTGTTCTCATAAAGATTGTGTTATGTTGTGCTGTTCAGGCAAGAGTATGCGTCTTGACTTGCGGGGTAATCCTGGTAGCTTTTTGAGCAAGCTCATAGCGGGTCATAGTGCCAGGGTTGGAGCCTGCACGGTGTTGCTCTCCGATTCTTCTTGCGAGACATATTCTGTACTTCATGATGATGATGTCTAGGCAATTCTGAGGTAGAGAAAATGGCAAATGAAACCGTTAAATTATTTGTTATTCAATACCCAGTAAACATGTTCCTCTCCCACATTTGCAATCTCCACTAACAAGAGATAAAAAATTCTCCTAATGGCAGAAGGGCATATGACGCTGGTTGAGGATCAGAAAGCTGCTTATCTGGGCTCATCTTTGAGCGCCAGTCGAAATCGTATGGAAGTACAAAATTTCTCCCTTCACATTTCTTCCCCCTATTGAATATTACCCAACCGACCATGAAATCTAAATCGTATTTGTCCTTTCTCTCTATTTAGGTTTTTTGCTTTCCTTCAGCAGTCAGAAAATCTCCAAATGTGCTGTACGTGAAAATCTGGAGATGAGATTAAGGGGTATGTTGTCTTCATGCCCCATTGTTCATGCAGGTATTGTTGTAAATGAATGTTAAAATGTGATCATGGGAGGTTCAGCTTGATCATCCCTTCTCCGATGTTTGAAATGGGCTTCATATGAAAGCTTGGGCCAAAAGGCTCTCTTTTGCAAAAGCGCTACATGGATGTTGACTACCTAGACTCGGTTTTGGGAGGACCAAAACCATCTGGGGAAAAGGTCTGCGATGTGTTCAACTTGTACGCAATCCGAATAAGAAGAGACATGTTTGGCTCTTCAGTCACTTGGATTGGAGAACTTTATGATCTTTAAGTGCCACTATTGGGATGGGCGTGTGGATGATCGTAGGAGCGTCCAATGGATTGCTGCACTCCTGCGATCTCTCCCCTCAATCTCTTGCACACCCATTCCAGTATTGTATAAAGAACAATAAGAAGTATTCAAGGTTGAAGATTATTAGTTTTTTGAACAAAGAAAAACATTATTAACAAGTTTTAGTAGGGTCCCTCTGCCTCCTATGAAAATGGGGATCTTGATAAGGAAGGTGACACTACCACTTTAATTAAAGAATCTTGAAGAGTGATATTCCACATATCGAGGTGATATCGAGTTATAGAATGTTAGATAGGAAGCATTTTGAAGGCTTAAGCCCATATAGTGCCAGGTCTCTTGTTGGAAGATGGACAAACCTTGGCTTGTCCAAGCAGCTCCATCTGAAGGATTTTTTCGTTTCTTGGGGTTTCTAACATGTTTTCTACATAGAAACTATCTGTGGACTAGTCAAGGAACAAAACTTTTTGAACGCCATACTGCATTATTGAACATGGTTGTTTTCCTAATGTTTCTTTTTGTTTTTGTTTTTGCTTCTGTGGCAGTTTGGAGAATGTTGACATATTCCGATCTTGGAGGGTGCAGTGTTTCCATGATGGGTAAATCAACCAAAAACTTGCCTTTTGAAAGTGGACCCTGTTTTGAAATGCTATCCAAGTTAGGCATTCTTTGGGTTTAGAAGGAATAAGTGAGATTCTTTAGTTTGGCCAACAACAAAAGGTCAGGGTCAGAGTTTGCTTTTTTTTCTTCTTTAGGGAGAAGTCAACGAGACCAATGTTGCTGAAACCCTGGGAAACCATTGATTGTGCTTCATGTACATGTTACTTTCTTTCATCTTTGAAACCACACAAGGTATGATGATGCTCAAGAACAATTTGTTTTCTTCTACTGTATTTTGTGAGAAAGGCTAGCACTGATAGCACATGACACCCATGTTGATGGGATGCCTAGATGAACTACTGGTAGACAGTCATCACACAAAAGATTGTCCAAGCACTGTTTTTGTTTTGGCAGGTTGTGGGCAGTCAAGCACAATTATTTGCACAAATTCTTACTAAAATTCAGAAGCCTCCAATTCATGATTCCATTGGTGGAACTAACTTCCTGTAGGCCCTTGATTTATCAACTTATCGTATTCTTACAAACCCCAAACGGGTTGTTCCGTCAATGATTCTCTTTTTTCTTTTTAATTTTCTAAGATAGAACCCACTGCTGTTATCTTCACTGGAGTGATGAAGCATTTACATGCATGAGTATGAATGAAACATATGGATGAAACATTGTTTATTCATCTTAAATTTTATAAATTCATCCAAGTTCATCAACACATGCATCCATAATTGATGATAATATCCAAATGAATAGTAGATTTTGGCGATTTTTCTTTAAAAAATCATACTCCTTGAGTTAACCGAAAAAGTGCCTCATGAATAGTCCCTTAGGCTTGGGGGAACTTCGGGAACTCTCCTCTAGCATTGGGGAGGTCATGAGTTCCATTCCCATGGACGGTCCATGGCAAGGTTTCTTTCCACTTAGAGACACTCTTTTCGGTTAACTCTTTTGTCCCACACTTTTTCAATAGGACAAAAAAATTGTGTTCCATCCAAATGGTGATAATTTATGCTTTTCAACATCTCTCACAAAAGTAAGGAAATCTTTAATTTTTTTGTTGTTAGTTCTATAGGTGTCATTAATCTCTAAGTTTATAATCTCAATATGGCTTTTGTAGACTAGAGTTTTGAGTCTTGTGCTCTATTTCATTGAATCTTCCTCTTTTGTTCACAAGATGGATTACAAAAGACTCCAATACATTGGGAGGGGTTTGAAATGGAATGTACATTTGGATTTACAAGGTTGCATGTACTCTAATGGAATATGATTCACTTTGTTTCTCATATAACTTTTATGATTGTATAAACTCACTATTAACTTCCAACCTCAATATCTATTATTCTATACATCCAATGTTTAAATTGATTAAAAATATGAATTCTTAGGGATTCAATTAGTTTAGAATGATTCAGTGTATTCCATGAATGATTGAATACACTAATTTATAGGAGGTCAAAGAAAGAACACAATCCCGAATACAATATGAAAACTAGAGTTTGAATTCAACCCCTAAATGTCATTACCAAACTCCATTTTCTCATCAGCCATGCACTTTTTGTAGTATGGATTTTATGGAAATTTAGCTTCATACATGTGTAAACCAATTAGAAAGGGGATGATTTGTGAAAATTTTAAGCCTCATTTCATGTTGTAGTTATTCACCAAAAATTTCTAAAATCTTAATTCAAAAGTCCTCTAGAAAAAATCAATTCATAAAATTAAGCAACCAAATAATCTTCAAAAAAACACAACACCTAGAGTATTACATTTCAACTCATTCTATACAAATTCCACAAATTGTTTAAAAAATATTGTAATGAAATTGGAATAACGTGCATTACGAGATGGTATGGTTTTCATTATCTGATTCTACTTATTTTGAAAATTCATTTTTAAGGTCTCACTTTTTGAACTAAAAATGAAACTTGACATAAACCAATAGTGTTGTTTTTCAAAAAAATCACAATATATTATTTTGAAGGTCCATACCGTACAAATGATAGTCAACTAGCACAAAAACCAAGAGAAATTTGAATGGATGAAAAAATGAATAGGATGCAGGCGCTTCAAAGGGTTAAGTGTTGATTGCACTAAAACTGACCATTTTGAAATATTCTTGCACAATAACGGCCTTCAGAGGATTTCAAACTTTGGAACCCAAAACCCAAAAAAACGTGCTGACCTCCTTTTAGGTCTTTAGCATTTTAAAATATGAAAAGTGTTCTCCGGTCAGCCTGTTAACCTGGTTGCTATTTCCAATGGAACTCTCGTGTAAAAACAATTATATCTCCAAAAAACAAAACAAAATAATGATATGTTTAAAGTTTCTATAATCCATATTTTTATTATTATTACTATTATTATTAACTTCTTTTGGGAACTGTACTGTGGCTGAAGAGACCAATTCAAACTCACATTCGAATTTAAAATCATGCTTGTGAAAATTTTAAAAGAATGCTTTTGTGTCAAAATAATAACAACTAGTTAAAAATTAACATAATTTTAAAAAAGTGAAAAGTAAAAGTAAAAGTTTGAATCAAGGTACCGTTTAATAAACAACAGTGAGTGCACCAGGCTGTCATTTCGTCTTCAAGCTTGAAGGCCAACTCAATTCATAATCATCGCTGCACCTCACTAACATCCATTTCGATTTTTGAACCCACACTAAATTTATAACCCTGCTACCCTATGATTACCCTATATCTTTATTTTTATTTTATTTTATTTTGTGTAACAACTGAACCCTTAGAATTTTGGTGTCAAATCTTATGATGCTATGATATGAATAAAATACCCGCCAGTCTAGTCACTAGTAGAAATGGTGGCGCTTCCAAGGGAGATGCCCAAGCAAAATCACTGTTCATGCGTGGAATTGGGCACCACATGTCTCGGTAACTCCCTAGTGAGCCAATTGTTTGAAACACACAATAAGAGCATCTCCACCGGCAAATTTGAATTGCACTCCGAAGGTCATCCAAAAATTAGAGGGCATATTATGTAGTCCCCACCAACATCACTCAACTTTGATTATGAAAATAGTAAGTAAACCACTCACAAGTCGCCACGTATGGATTGATGTGCAATTACGCAGAGAAGATACACAAGCTTGAGTGGTTTTGAGGGCTCTGAACTCAGTTACATTATTTAGTGTCACAATCCAAATAAATGGTTGACCTATACATGCACATCTATATATCCAAAGCTAGAGAACTATCCAAGGTGTTGGTGGAGATGCTCTAACATTACACATTGTACTCTAAAAAAAAAATAGGTACTGTGGTTGATCGCCAAGATTGGAAAAAAATTATTATAAAAAGAATATTCACAAAATTGGAATCTGTTGAATTTTTTTTAAATTAATAATTATTATTTTGAATGAGATGCCAACCCTGATGATTGGGTAGTAGCACGTGATATCTCCATTAAGTTCAACTTATACAATATTGGTTTTGTAACATTTCCAAATTGCATGAGAGCATCTCCACTAGCACTCTGGATACCGTTCTAGCTATGGAAAAATGGATGAGATTGGGTTGGTGAACAATTTATTTGGCCTGTGACACTACATAATCCACTAAAAACTAGGGACCTCAAAATCACTCTTGCTAGTGTATCTCCTCTTCTTAACCCCTAACCGCCCAACCATGCATATTTTGCATGATGTACGGATTTGAAGTCCGTTTTCTCATCCATCATGCACTTTTTGCAGTGTGGATTTTTTATTGAAACTTTTATGGGAAGTTAGCTCCGTGCATGTGTGATCCGATTAGAAAGGGGATGATTTGTGAAATTGTTATGCCTCATTTCATGTTGTAGTGTTCCACCCAAAATTTCAAAGACTTTAGTCTAAAAGTGCTCTTGAAAAAGTCAACTACTAAAATTAAACAACCAAAAAATTTCAAAAAATCACTACACTTAGAGTATTACATTTCAACCCATCACAACAAATTTCATCATTAGATTGTCAATATCTTATTTGTAATCATATTACAAAAGAGTGTTAAATTTTAAGTTTGAAATTTAATACAAAAATATTGGTGATAGCAATCGCAAATCTAACCGTATGAATAGAATCTAAAATGCATAATGCACAACTTTTGTTCATTCATCAACTTGAAAATATCCCTCTTAGTTGCATTTTATAATGCATCTTTAGAAAGCTGCCAAATCTAAAAAGGGTGAGAACGTTTAGGGGTTAATTGTAGATCATAATTGCACAATCCATGCCATGGTGACTTGTGAGTGGCTCATTTACTATTTTCAAGAGTTTAATTCAGTGATGTTGGTAGGGGAACTACATGGTGAGGTCTGACTTTTTGAATGACCTTCAAAGTGCAATCCAAAGTGCTAGTGGAGATGCTCTGATTGCATTTCTAATTTGCATGATCGCTCAAGAGGAGGTATTTTTTTTACTTCTTTGTTATGTACTTAGATTGTAGATATTGAAATTTTAACTTTTTAACATACCGTATTCACTTAGCATGTTTGCACAAATTGTGATGAATAAGTAATTTGGTGCCACATAGACTACTTTGTGGGTTATCGCCAATACCCATGTGATACGTGGAAAAATCAAAATCAAATCAAAATCAAAAAATAATTTTGTTTTTATGAACCTACTATGTATATCTATGTATTAAAATAAAGAATCTAATGAGTATATACATTAGTAGAAAAGTGTACTTAGAGCACCATGTATCTGGCACTATGACGTCTATTTCTACTAGTGACAATATCCATTACATTTTTAAACTTTACACCAATTTATAAAAATAATATAATAAGGTGATTTTGAATTCCTATTATATACCATTTTGTAGATATTGAAATCTAATCTTTTAACATCAATGTATCATACATAAGAAAAGGTGACCTAAATATTTGTACATGACGACATTAAGCGGGATGTTAAATTTGGTTTGCAGAAAAGGTGATATCATCATCATAAAAGTTTGAATTATTTTTAGTATTTTTAACAAAAAATATTTTTGGCGACCCTTTTATCATCGTCATAAAAGTTTCAAAAAATAATTCAAATTTTCATAAAAGTTTCATTACATGAACATCACTATATTATGCCACTATCTATATCACTATGGAAATTGATGAACATCACTATATTATGCCACTATCTATATCACTATGGAAATTGGGCGATTATAGATGTGATTTTTATTAATCATGGGTGGAAATTCAGTAGTCAAAATTAGAAAAAAGGTCAAAATTGGATGCTCCCATTCTATTTTCTCCGGGCAGTACAGTAGAGTGTGGTCGGTATCCCCACGTGAAGGAGCACCGACACCTCACCACTCATGCTGGACGGAAAGGGAACGGGTCATGCGGTCATGTAGGGGCAGGAGCACGGGCAGCTGGGCAGCTGGGCAGCTGGGCAGGGAATGCGAGGAAAAGAAGGGCATTATTAGCGCTGGTTGCGGGGGTATTATGGCACGCCCATCTGGCAGCATATTATTGTGGGGGCAGCCCTTTCCTTATTTGCTCCACCCAGGGCTCCTGCTATCTTTAGCCTTCAAACTACTACGGTGTTCTTTTTTTTCTTTTCTTTTTTAATTTTTAATTTTTAATTTTATTCTTCACTCCAGAAGAGCATCCGTACCTTTGACCGTAAAGAGTTTGACACGCAATAATAATTAGATGAAAAATGTTGAGGGCCGTTAACCCTTAAACGTCAAGAGGGCCTGGGCGGGGCAGCCCGGAAGGCATCTAAATTTTCGGAGGGGAAAAAAAAAAAAAAAAAAAAAAAAAAAAAAACGAAAAAAAATGCAAAAATGGCTCTGCAGGACACTGCTGGCCAGCATTGTAGCACTGTAGCACTGCGGCATCTCAGCTGCCCCAACCTCAAAAACTTGTTCAATTTCATAACTTTGATTGCTTACCAACAATTCCACAATCTCTCAAATGAGGCGCAAATTTGCAATCTAGATCGCTTTTCAGTAGCTTTCCAACGCACCAATCCACGCTTGATTTGGTTGAGAAAATCTACTTTTTTTCTTGATTATTCTCTTTTAAATAAGCCCATGGGGCTTACCTTGACGTTTAAGGGTTTAAAATGCCTTTTCACCTTCAATCCTAGCGTGTCAACCCCTAAGTGACCGATCGACCATTTTCTCGTTGTAGCCCAAACAATAGTGACTGCCCATGGTCATGAAATGATGTTTTTCAAGTTTTGATTTTTTGTCGAAATTGGGGTAGAGATCATGTTCTAGTGTTGTTTGATACATTTTATTTGCAATATTGAGGTTCACTAATGAATTTTTCAAAGACAAACACCTCACCATTGTCCTAGAGTTATAAAACTTTATATTTCGGGAAAGTAATGATGTTCTCTCATTTAATTTTTTTTCTTTTTATAATTTTAGAATAAAATGTTTAGTTTTAACCAATCATACCAAATTTCAAATTCTAAAAATAAACTTTGTAATATTGGTGAATATTAAATGGTAAATGCTTCTAAATTCATTAAATGAGTGTCTAAAACATTTTTTGAAAGTTAGACCGTACAAATAATTTCTAAACATCGTGCTTCTCATTTTCTCTTTTGGACCAAATTTCATCAAAGTTGCAAAATAAACATTTTATAACACGTCTAGGTTTTGCTCTTACCCCCTCTGTCAATTAGGGGTTAAGAAATGACCCTTCAAATTTGAGTTTAGTTGACTATATCCAACTTTCTACTTGTGATTGGTTCATTGACTATTTGATGTGCACTTTTGGTGTTTGAGGGGCATTTGAGGGTGGAGGAGTGTAAGTTCAAGGACTCTTCAAATGTAGATGAATGACTGAGAAAACACAATACCTCCATGGTTCCTACTCTGCACATGTGGAAGACAAAGACGCCAATGCAACGCTAGATTCAAACCAGATATTTTATGCATCAAAGGACTTCTATACAATAATAACCCACCACCAAATCCAGAGGACAACTTCACAGTACAATTTATTGAATTCACATACTGCAACGACAGATTTTCACAAGAAGCAATAGACAACAAAGTCCAAAAATACCAACCATTAATCAATAACATTGTGAACCAAGGCTGGAAAGTAGACCCACTTATAGTCATTACAGCAAGAGCAAGAGGAACAACACATGCTCCTTCAATGAAACTCCTTGAATTCTTTTTTAAGATATCGGAAACCTATATTAATAATAAAGTCAAAGAAGTAAATACCATTGCTATACACCATGCCGGATCAATTTTATTACATTAAAGAAAAATAGAAAATAACCAACCATTACCAATTGAATAAAATTAAATGGAATAATTAAACAAGAAAAGGGAGGTAGTGGTTACGACCACCACTTATTTCTTTTTGTATTTTTCTAATTAGCTCAAAGAAAGCACTTGTCTCATGAAGGTGGAACGGGACTGGTTGGTTGTTACAACTTTCTTGTCTATGCTAACTCACTAGCAGCACCAAATCATGATTATCGCATTATTGCTTAGACGGATTCTACGGGAATCGAACCCGAACCATATAAATGTAATACAACGTCCTTCACCAACCAACCTAGGAACCATGACTTGACGACCACCAACAAAACAAATTCCAAATTATACCCAATCGGGATTAACTACTCGTTTAAGGTTACTGTTTGTTACTGGAACTTGTTACTGGTCACTAAAAGTATCTATTCTCGGAAGGGAAGAGTAGTCTTGCACCAATCGCCGTTTGTCCGGTGGGCACTGGCTCATTGTCAAGACGAACAAACAATTTATTCACGCAAGCCTCGAAAGAGGTCTGGAGTTTCTATCTATCTAGATGAATAATTTTAGCGAGTCACCTTTAGCGCGCATAGGTGTGGATGCTCTAACATTCAATAGCATGCACTATCCATGCCTTGGCTCTACAATAGATGGTGTGGAATATTCCACACCCAACATTGCTTCAACAGTAGCTAGTGGACAAGTGAAGGCTCGAGGCGATGAACATAGTGCATGAAGGAAAGACAATGGGCATGAAGGCTACTAAATGTTATATCGAATTTGCCCCCCCTCCCCCCCCCAAAGGTTTTGACCTTCACAAACGTGACAACCACCAGTCACCAGTCACAATTCCCCAGTCACAAAATACCCCATCTGTTGTAGTGTATAGTACTTAGGAGTTTGCTACTTGTCATCTCCACTTTCATTGAGAATATCACGTTTCTTTTAGGTAATGTGAGTATCTTCACTTCTCAATTGCACATCATGGTTATACAAACCATGCACGGTGGCTCACTTACTATTTTCAGAGTCTAATGGAGTGACGTTGGTGGGAAGGGACAGGGTATGCCCTGCAATTCTTGGATTACTTTCAAAAGTACAATTCAGAGTTGCTGGTGGAGATACTCTTACTGTGCAAAATGCACCTGTACAATTGGCTGTAAAATCACCTTTAAAAGGAATATTACCGGAATAAACTGAGAACAAAAGTATCACGTGTAAAAGGAGGCAGTTGCACCATCAACCGCATTCAAATTCTGTTATTTATTTTTAATGACAGCTCGGATTACGATATTTAGGGTGTTGACTCGGACTAATAATTGAACCATATTAAATAGTGATTTTTTAATTGATTTTGTCCGACGTGGAAGGCACTTGCGGTTGCTGACTTTCCGAGTGGATCTCTCTTGTTTTGCCCTTGTGAGCAATGATGATTAATTACCGATCCACACTAATTCAAAATTCAAGTGTGTAATTACATATAATCATAATCATGACGTTGGCCGGAAGACCATTGTGGATAAAGAGTTTGTTGGGGTTGTGGGTTATTTAGGCCTCAAGGATAGTGTAACAACATAAGTGTTAGAATTGTTTTTTTAAGTAAAAGAAATTCCAACTTTTATCCTAAAATTTGGTCAAGTTCTCCAGTTGTTTGTTGTTCATTCATGAAACTTGAAATACGTTGAATTTATTTGAGTTAAGGATAATTCTATTATATACATTGTACTGTGCATTATTTAGCTAGCTCTCTACTAAGGAAACCTCTATAATTTATCACCTAAATATTGCACCTATCATTATGTCAAATTGAAAATATATTAGAGTTATCCGCAAAGTCTGTAAAAGAGGGGTGACTGGACCAAAGTTTGTGAAAACTATGGTTGAGAACCCAATAAAAGTAAACGTGTCAGTTGCTTTAAAAAAAACTGGAAGTATGAAGTTCAAGGCTCCAAAAACGGTGCCCAAAAACTTTAGACCCTCAGTTTTCTTGATTCAACAACTTTCAGTTAATTCAGGGAACCCCAAGCTTTGACTCCTACAATGTCCCCGAATTAGCTTGCTGCCAAATCCAAATCAATGCTTTGCTTGTTGCCAAATCCCCGAATTAGTTTTCTGCTTGCTACCAAATCCAAATCAATGCTTTTGTCTCCACCACCGGCTCATCCGACGCATGCTCTGTTTTTTGCTAATTAATGAACCTAACTCAATTTACGTTTCTCAAAATTTCAATAAAACTGAGGTTGTAAGTGGCGTCGAGTTTGTGGAAAACTCTATTGTGTTTATCATAAGATGGTTTTACTAAATGCCTTAAGAACAATTTTCTAGGTCAATTTATGGTGCGTAGGAAAAACCATTTACATTTGTTTCAAAAAGGTATCATGCACTCCTCTTGTAACATTTACTTTCTTGAACAATCACCTTTAACAAGTGATTCAAATTTGTTCTATATAATTTTAGAAATAAATAAATGATGAATAAGAAATTTGAATTACATATTGAACATATATTAGTTTTCTCCAAAAATCATCATTAGGAATTTAACCCCTAAGGGTCTCTAGCTTTTTTGGGCTTAAAATCATCATCGCTTTTGATGTGTTATAGGTCTAAATGTAAGTGAGGTATAGAAATCTCAACCGTACAATCTTGTAACATACATGTTGTAGATCACGTGGATCAATTTTGGGATCATTTGGCCATATAGATTGCAAGATCATAGTGTTTTAGTGCTAAAAAAGGATGCTGAAATTTTCCTAGCAACACAGTTAGAGGTGAAATTTGTTTTCAAAATTACTCAAATGAAAAAACTTTGAACTATAAAGTAGTTCAAAATCATCATATAAACACATTGGCACCAAAAAAATTAATGTGCCCTAAAATGGCCTTGCAATGTCAAAAAGTAGCCCGAAAAGTGACCCATTTGAACCAAAAAGCAAAAAGTGTCCAAACTAGACCCGTGCACTAAAATGACTCCCAGACATTCATAACAATATGGATTGACATGAAAATTTTACCATTATAACTAGACTTCAATGGGGAATTCAACCCAACAAGTTCTATTGAAAACGGACTTGGGATGAAGGAGATACAAGCCCCCGAAGTTGCTGCCATCAAAGTTCACGTAAACTGTCCAAAAAAAAGATACCTACTTTCAAATGATCACCAAAAATTCAATTCATCTTGGATTGATCTGAAATTTTTACCGCACATTCCATACATCATGCGGGGAGTTTTCGCACAATTTCATTATTTTTGGACACATTTTGCAAAAGTTACAGCTCTTCAAAGGTGAATGTCCCCCAAAAACGTCCAAAATATGGACGTTGGGACAGTTAGGGGTTAATATGTTTGAATAATATGTTGATTCCAATATAATCGAATGCAGCGTTTTTTTTCTTCTGGCGACAAAAAGTTGTTGGCAGCTGCTTCCAAGTAGCTGCCAGCAAATTTTTGTCGCAAAAAAAAGCGCTAATCAAATGAGTATTAGTTTTTAAAAAAAAACACTTCCTAGCATTTATTTGTTAAGCGTATAGAATTCAAACATGTTTGGGATTTTTTAGACCTTTAGAGAGAAGCATTTACAAGTAACACTTGCTATCTAAGGTAGCATGTCTTCTATTTAGGATAACTATCACGACAAGCTAATTATACATTTACACTACCATGAGGATACAAATTAGTATTATTATTCTCTTTAGATGTTTTAGTAATTTGAAGGATGTATTAGTCAAAACCTAATATGTAAAGAGCTCTATGAAAGTTTTGTTCGTATTCTCAATGGTCTCACTTGCAAGAATCCCATCTTTTAGAGTGAATCAATGTAGTATTAACTTCCATTGTTAAAATGGATGTGCGAGAAATTTTGTGGAGGGATCACAAAAGTGATGATGCGATTGCAATTATTGCGGTCACTCGGACACTCCCACAATTTCTTGCATACCCATTCAAGTAGTGCTATGGTTCATAATTTCCATTGCATGCCAATTTTCCTACTACAAAATTCTCATATCATGGAAACAAATATTGACAACTTGGGCTACCACCATTGTTGCAAGTGTTTTATTTTCATGAAGCACCTTACTCTACACTAAACTTGTGATTTTGTGTCCATTGAGAATTGGTGTCTGTTACCACATTTCGTTCAAAGGTGAGGATAAATAGTGTCCCTATAGTACATAGGAGTTTGACATTTATCATTCCTACTTTCACTGAGAGTGCCATGTTCCTGTGATGAGAGTGACATGAGCCGGCATGCTATGTTTATTATAAAGTTGTAATTTGGAATATACTGCACCATCTATTGTGAGGCAAGGTGGAGCCACTACAAGATACTGATGGCCCATTCACACCAAGAAGCTCCAACACTTGCATTGCATTTTTGAAATGCTGCAAGGTAAATTTCGAAAATAATATACAATTTCTCGCGGTGTCAAAGCCTTGTCTCTTCCTGCTTTTGGCCAACGCATGTGCATTGGTGAAGCGCAAATTTCTTGCGGCACCCAAAATGCGTTGGAGCACCTTCTTGAATGCGTCAAGTTAAAAAAGTAATGTTTTTTTTTACAAGAACACACTGTAGCTACCAAAAACTTACTTGACGAACTCATATTCTCTACCGCACTTGCATTGGGTGACTGGTGTGAATGGGCCACGAATGTTATGAAGTCAAATAGTGTGCCGCGTGGAATCACGAATTTAGCGTAGTTCCTTACCTTACACAAAGTCCTCTTCTTGGTACAAATTAGCAAACCCACAGCAAACATTGTGTGCCCATTGTCCTGCCCACAAAGCCAGGTTAATATTATGAAGCTGTTGGTCACTTGCTTCATCATCAAAAGTGCATGATTTTGGACTCGAGCAGTTGCCAAGAACCAAAACTCTCTCTCTCTGGGGGTCCAATAATCATGTGTAATGATCCGCCATGTCCTTCAACAAATATCCGTGACGATCGTGGACGACTACAAAGTTACAATCGACCCTCAAGGTAGAATGATGGGCTTTAAAATCGATCGACTCCCTGAAATGAACAAACTGCAATCATTTCAGGGGTCAATTTTAATTCGGATGTCCCTACCTTCCAGCAATCAACATAGCATAATAGAGCAATGGGAACCATCACCCTTTTTGCAATGGGACCACAATCTAGTTACAATTAGAAGCTACGTACACATGGCAATGACGCGATAGTCCCAAAATTCATGGAATATAAATGGCATTCCCTCATTCCTTAAAAAAGTGGGTCTAAGTGAAGATTCAGTTTTCAAAAGGATGCTCCATTACACTACTCTATTATGCTATGAATTGGCTCGAGGGATTTATTTATTTTTAAATTCTTTTTGGTTTTTGGAGAAATGCTAAAGTGACAACATAAAATAAAATGGTGTAGCCAAATATTTGCATGTTCATTTATATTTTGGATAGAACTATCTTTTCATCCACATATTTGAATGACTTTCATTAAAAATTGGCGATTTCATCCGATCTATTTTCAAAAGTTGGAACAATCTAACATTTTCATACATTTTTTCTTCAATTTTTTCTTTCAAGATTGGTGCACGCCAATTATTTTTTATGCTTTTTGGCATTTAACCTCAAGAGGACCAAGAAACCCAAATTGGGCCTCATCTTATTTTTTTAGCATTTTCAAGTAGGTCTTGTGTAGACTCCTTTATGTTCAAATTTATTTATTTTTTGACCAACACATGCAATGTTCTTCACTGATTCTGGTGATATCAAAAATTTGGTCTCATCTAAATTATATTTTTCACAATACGATCAATTGAATTTGACATTTTAAAACCATGAATCCTTGGTCCTTTAGGGGTTAGAAAAGAATTCACTGATTGGCTCCCATGCAGAGTAGCACTTTGAATCTTGGGTCCTCTAGAGCAGTTAGGTATGATCAATCATTCAACCTCATGTCTAGTGTATGTGTTCACCGTTGTTCCACATACTTGGGCATCATATTGCAATCAAACTCATGAATATCACATGAACAGAAAAAACGTTATTTTTTTTTGTCACACTTCTCTTGTCCAATACAGCTTCGTCACTTTCTAGTTACTTACGTAGCATGGCAGCCAAATTTTTATTTTTACACCAGGAAAAATGGACAAAAAAGTGGATGAAACTGCCAATTTTTTTAAAAATTTTAAAACTAAAATTGTCATTATTTCAATGAAAGTACCTAATACATAATTTTATGAATGTGTATATAAAATGTGTGTGTGGGGGGAATGACGCTATCCAATTTTTTCAATTTCTTTCATTTTCAAAAATTAGAATTAAAAACAAAAGAGCCCCAACGTCTCAATCCGTGAGCCGGCAATTTTAAAAGATTCCCACTAGTGGAGTTTGGAATAAAATAAAATAAAATAATAAAATAGAATAATAATAAATGATTAAAAAAACTTAATGAGTTTCTTCAATTTGTGCCAAAATTTTTTAATTTAAAAAAATACAGACACGTGTCTCAATTCACGGAATTGTTCAGTGAACAGAAAGAACCATCTGAGTGTGCTGTAGAGCACACGTAAGGGGGCAGACAGAGTTTGACCATTGCAATTGCTCATTGTCAACCCCCCCAAATCCTGGTAAATAACAGCAAACACGGTATCGGTATCGGTATAGGTAGCTAATTTTGAAACTTATTTCCCCGACAGAGTCAAACCCAAAGATTAAATCGGTAGCAAATTTTAATACTTATCTTGGCCCACATAGTCAAACCCAAAGATTAAATCGGTAGCAAATTTTAATACTTATCTTGCCCCACATAGTCAAACCCAAAGATTAAATCGGTAGCAAATTTGAAAACTTGTGATTTGAGTGCCCCCCCTTTCTAACTTAGTACTCCCTCCGTCCCACAAAAAGACCATTATATTGATTTAAATTTCGTCCCAAAATAAAACCATGACTTCCAATTGTAGTCATTCTCCGCCGACAATTACGCTTCACGTGCACTGGACAAGTGCTTCAGGGCATTGCAACTTAATCCATAGATTTTGATGGCATGGATTTTGATCATGTTGATAGTGGATTAAATTGTCATGGATTTTGATCATGTATACATTTTTTGGCACTCAAAATACTTCCCCTATAGTCACTTAATCCATGGATTTGCATCATAGTTAACATTCTCCCTCTTTAACCCCTAAACGTCCCAGGGTGTCCCTGGAATTGACAATTTGAGAAAAATCATCATAAACTACTATTTAGAAGAATATTTTGGAACTGATATACAAATGAAAGTTCTAGATTTTGAATTTTAGATTCCATCCGTACAGTTTGATTCACTAATACTATCACCAATATTTAATTATAAAATTTGAATGTTAAAATTATAAAATTCCTTCTAAATTCGATTACAAACAAAATTTTAATATTTTTTGAGTAAAATTTGTTGGAATGAATTTGAAATGAGATACTCTTAAACGTGGTGATTCTTTGAAATTTTTGTGTTTCTTAAATCTATGACCTCATTTTTGCAAGGCCACTTTTGAACTACAGTCAATGCAATTTTGGCTTGGTCAACGACTTGACATACTTCTACATTTGTAATTTTAGAAAAATATGTAATCAAGTATGACTAAATCCAACCGTTAGATAAGACAACAACTTGGTGAAGAATCTCCAAAAAAATGGATGACTTTCATCCAAGCACTGATGAGAACGTGAGAAAGGTTTGAATTTGTTAGTCGTTCAGTTTCTGGACGCTGTGACGTTTAGGGGTTAATCACAGGATTAAGCTTAATCCATGAATTATAGTGAAAACTATGCTTAATTCATTGATTTCAATGAAAACAAGGGGAGTATTATTTTTGGGTATGCTTGTGTACCCATCTCTACGTACAACATGAAAACTCCTACGCTAAGTGGAGGGTTGGATTGGCGGAAATTATTTTTAAAACTAAATGCCAAGTTTTATTTTAGATAACTATTTTAAAATAATAATTGTATAGTAAAAAGTGAATCTTGAAGAATACTTGTGATTATTTCATCTTTTGAACCTTATTTTTCAAAAATAAATAATCTTGTCATTCAAATGCAATATTTATGATTCACTAAAGCACTTTTGGTGCTCTTGATTCTTGTTCAATTGTTTTTGCAATTGAAATAATTAAATTTTTATTTATAAAAAAATCCTACTCATGTAATTATAAATTTGGAAAAAGAGACCTTGTCAAACACCAATAGGATTTATGACCATGTAAGATTGTACATAGTAAAGACAATTGTCAATCAAAGGTGTTTTATTGGCCTCAATGTTTTTAACCCCTAAAACGTCCTCATCCTGTCCAAATTGAGTAGTTTTCTAAAGATGCATTACAAAATGCAACTAAAAGAGATATTTTGAACTTGATGTATGAATAAAAGTGGTACATAATGAATTCTAGATTCTATCCATACATTTAGATTTGCGTTTGCTATCATCAATATCTTTCTATAAAATTTGAAACTTAAAATTCAAAATTCTTTTGTGATTTGATTATGAATAAGATATTTATAATCTGTAGATGAAATTTCTTGTGGTGAGTTGAAATGTAATACTCTAAGTGTAGTGATGTTTGGAGATTTTGGGTTGCTTAATTTTATGAGTTGACTTTTTGAAAAGCATTTTTACAGTGAAATCTTTGAAATTTTGGGTGAATCACTACAACATGAAATGAGACATAAAATTTTCACAAATCATCCCCTTTCTAATTGGATCACACATGCATGAAGCTAAATTTCCATAAAATCTATAGTAAGAAATTCACGCTGCAAAAAGTGCATGACATATGATATAACGAAGTTTGCTTTGTAAATCATGCAATATATGCATGGGTGGGCAATTAGGGGTTAATAAATTAAATGACAACCTTTGTAATTTTATTTTGAACACTTGAAAGAAGATTTGAAGGCTTACCATGATAACATGCTTGTGGAAAGTTTCAACAATATTTCCAGGATGAATAATAAACAATAGAATAAAATACCGGTAGTGTTGCTACTGGGACAAATTTAATCGATTGAGCATTTAGTGTTGAGTATCATCCATTTTGATTACACAATAAGATTAACCCTTATAGGACATACCAAGCCCCTTGTACTTAGTTTTCTCAGCTTTCAAGCCACTTTGAACATGAATCACTAACATTATAAGAGAATTTAGCTTGATTGTGGCCCTCAAATCCTCACATTGTTCATCACTGTGCCCATAAACATGTTTAACAGCATGTTCACATGGTGGACATCATAGACTATGCTACCTTGGTATTTTCACCCTCAACGCACTTGAACTCTTTGTTTTTATAAATTTTTTCACCACTAACTCTGACCCTGCAGTGCCACGTGGTGGGACCTCTTGGCCTTTTTATTTTTTATTTTTAAAGAGGCATTTGTCCCTATAGCTGGTGGGGCCTTTGTAGTTCTAATTTATCTTCTAATGTAATGGAGAAATATTTTTATGAATTATTATTTTCAAGCATAGACAAGGATAGTGTAGACCTACATTTTTAGAATGTAAATCACTTCTACATTTTTAGAATGTAAATCACTTCTACATTTTTGAGGTTAAAACTAAAAAAAAACTACTCCTTTTCTTTCAAAATTAGGAAATGTCCAGTTTCCGGGTTAAGCAAATACACCCATACACTCTATTTATTTTTGTAGGGAAAAAAACATGACAATTTCATCCAGTGAAAATCATGGAATTCTTTCTCACCAGATACATAACTTACCGTGAGGTCAGTTTTCATAAAAATATAAGTACCTGTGAAAAAGTAAAAAGCCGACTGGAAAAGCCAATAATAGTCGGAAAAAAGTACCGGACGCGGTAGCAATCAAGACGGCCTGCCTTCATCTTCGGCCGCGCAGACAGAAAGACACCCAGACGAGCCAGCGTTCACAGATCTCACGTTGCCACTCTGATCATTCAGAGCGCGACTAGAAATCTCTCCGCCTGGACCTCAATTGTCTCAGACGCGGCGTCCGATTTGATCGAGAGCTCTGTTTTTTTCTGACAGAGTGCGCGATTTGCTTCGACTCTCTCTTTCTGTGTGTGATAAATTGCTGGGAAGCACATGGACGCCACTTGTGTGCTTCTTCTTCACATGGCCTGACAAGCTGACTCGCCAGTGCTGCAGAGCCTCCCTCGCCAACTGGCGATGAGTGTTTTCCAGCTTCATCCTGAACCTGTCCTTGCTCATGCGGGCAATAGCCAGCCAGCTCTCCTCTGTAAGATAGAGTCTCTTTCCACAGGGGCGCCTCCAAACCCATTTACTCAGCAGTGTCAGCAAAAGAGCGAGGTCGCCTGCTAACTGAGCAGGTGCTGTAAACAGGCTCTGTCGTGTCCCTCATTGATCATTGAAGAAGAAGCTTCCAGAGTACTCAATGTGTAGTGGGTGCAGTCCGATGAAGTAAAGGAACACAGAATCGAGCCTTGCCATTTTTGATCCATCGAGTGTAGCAGCTATGGAGCAGCTTCCGAGACGAGACTCTATTGCGTTGGATATGGACATTGCGCCGTGGGATGGACAGGTGAGGAACCCATTTTGTTTTCATTTTCAAGAATCGGGTATGGCGCGACTCCCGAGGTTGTGAGGCCACCGAATTGTAATTTCTATGGAGATTGAGTAGAAATCCATTCAAGAGGAGTTTTCTAAATGTGTTTGATAATGGCGTTAGAACGGAACGGAACAGAGCGGTCGTGGTTTTGTCAATGGAACTGTTAACTGAATAGAGAAGCGGATAGAGTTACTGGAGAGTTGTAACAGAGTTCTTATTAAAGTTTCGGCTCGTTCGTTGGTGCCCAGGAGTATTTGGTTCCAACTTCGTTTGGCCACATTTCAGTCACGGTGTGTGGAGATCAAGACAAGCCTGCTCTCGTCACGTATCCTGACATCGGCTTGAATTGTAAGTGACAGAAATAATCAACACAAGGGCTCATGGTTTGAGCAATTTTGAAGGTCTTTATGAACGGCAGGGTTCTCTCGGTAGTCGAACAATCTTGAAGGTCCAATTCAGTACTGACACTGGTTGTGTGTGTATATACAGATTTGTCTTGCTTCGAGGGGCTATTCTCCTGCCCTGAAGCGTCCTCCGTGCTGTTTCATAATTTTTGCATTTACCACATCGACCCCCCGGGTCACGAGGTTGGTGCTCCCGAGATTCCTTCGGACCAAGAACCGC
Organism: Pohlia nutans; assembly: GCA_022496805.1. Classification (NCBI taxonomy): domain Eukaryota; kingdom Viridiplantae; phylum Streptophyta; class Bryopsida; order Bryales; family Mniaceae; genus Pohlia; species Pohlia nutans. The sequence continues at coordinate 8,286,257 of CM040092.1, read as the reverse complement.
TCTCGGTTGATGACTTAGCTGATCAAGTGGCCGAAGTCCTGGATTACTTTGGGTGAGTAGCACTACACAAGCCATTCTAAGCCATTCTAAGCTTTTCTAATCAATGCCATTCTAAGCTTTTCGAGATTGCGTTCCTTTTGACCTCTTTTTTTTCTCTCTTGACATTTCATGTGAATTGCAGGCTGGATGAGGTGATAGGCATGGGAGTCACAGCAGGAGCGTACGTCCTTAGTTTGTTTGCGGTACAGTTTCTTCTCAACCAAAGCTTTGCAACACGTTTTTTAAGCTTTGCAACAGCTTTATGGCAGCAATGATTGACTTGGAAGGACTTGGTTGTGTGTTGCAGTGCAAGTATACAGACCGTGCTTTAGGGTTGATCCTCGTGTCACCTCTTGCTCAAAGCACATCGTGGACTGAATGGTTGCACAATCAGGTACAGCATCAAACCTATCTTGACGGGTGCTTCTTTCTCTTGGTCTACGCTTGATGGCTACTTAATGTTCAAAGGAATGTTCAAGATAGGTCTTGATGGTTACTTAATTCTCCTGGTCTATGTACTCTTGGTCCTTACTTAATGGGCATTTTTGCAGGCTTTGATCAATCTTCTCTACTTCTGTGGAATGACCGGGTTCGTGAAGGAGATTCTGTTCCAACGCTACTTCAGTTCGGACGTTAAAGATGTCGCTGCTGCAGTTGGAGGATCTGATGTCCTCAAGACCATCCGCCCAGTAAGTGGATTAGAGAACACACATGTAGTGGTTTAGTTTACAGCTACCCTCAGTCCTGCTGTTGATTAAATTATTATGGAGTTTACTTGTGTCTGATCTCTGGATGATCTGTGCAGCACATGGATGACAGACGAAGCGAAAACGTGATGCGTTACCTGCAAGCAATTCATTACAGATACGATTTAACTGAGCATCTGAAGAATCTGAAATGCCGGACGCTGATATTAGTTGGTGACCAGTCGCCATTCCACCATGAAGCTCTGCACATAAGCGACGCCATGAACAGACGTTATAATGCCTTGATTGAGGTGAGTAACACATCATCTTAAAACACATAACACATAAACACATAACACATCATCTTAAAACACATAACACATAAACACATAACACATCATCTTGAAACACATAACACAAACACTAACACATCATCTTAAAAAATGAATTTAAACCAGGTTTTTCTAACTGTTTGATGTATCCATGGCAGGTTGAAGGATGCGGGTCTTTAGTAACAGAGGAGCGGCCGCAGTCGATGTTAGTGCCAATCGAGCTCTTCCTCACAGGCTACGCATTCTTCCAACGCCCCATCAGGTCGTTAACTTCCAGCCCGCGCAGCCCTCTGAGTCCATTGTGTGTGCCTGCAGAGCTGCTTTCACCGGAGAGCCTTGGATTGAAGTTAAAGCCCATCAAGACGCGTGTGTCCTCATCACCCGAGCTGGAGTAAGATGTACATATGTACAGAAACACACGAGTACATTTGGATACATAAAAACAAGGTTAGGTGTTAGCTCCCCTAGTGTTGTACATTATCCCAGTTGCTGCCTCAATTGTACCGTTCCCAGTGGTTGTTATTAGCTAGTGAGAGTTTAGCTTTGGCACAATAATAAGCCAGGTGTGGCAAGCATGTCCCTACTTCTCCTACGTGAGTGATGACATGCTCCCTACACACGATGACGATTCCTGGTGCTTGCTCACCACATAAGACTGCAATGTCCCATTTTTCCAAATAAATGAATCTGTACACTAGCATTGCTTTCCTTCCATTTTGTCTTTCAAGTTCTGTTCTCTTGTCACACGTGTAGTGAATGTTCTCATTCTCTCTTTGTTGGTTTGTACCACTGTTGTACTGGTATTGTTCTTTCAGATACCAGACTCGTAAAGGTATCAACTTTTATTTATTTCTTTTGGGAAATCAATACCAGTACTTACAAAATTTTGAAAATATACTCTGGTATGTAGGTGCACCTCACTGGTATCTATCAGAACGACTAGATTCTTCAACCTGCTCTAGTCTTAAATATTTGTATGTATGTATGTATATATTAGGTCAACTTAGTGATACTATAGTATTAGGCTGGTCAAATTCTTGTTAGAGGATTCTTATTTGGATATCTTGTGATGATTCAATTTTTTTCATCGGTAGATGACCTAAAACTGAGAATGTTCACAAGCCCAATATGTACCCAGTGTGTAAGATTTTAGGGTGACGATTACAGTATGGCTGTCCCTACCTCACTTAGCTGCAACGGAGGGTTAAGTTGTAGTTTACCTACCAAAAGGTTCAGTTGCTGGAACTTACACGTTGGTAGGGTAGAAGGTGAGAAAGCATGCGTTTGATGTGCGTTTTCTTTACAGGGAGTAGGTTACCCCACAATCAGGCGGGGATGTAGATTTGAGACCAGCTGGAAAGAGTGAAAGGTTGTTGATGTGGGGCTGTGGCAAAAGCAGAAAAATGAGGTGCCGTGAATGATCAAAGTGGACGGAGGGAGGGCGGGGGCCAGCCAGGGCTCAATAATGCAGATGGCACAGTGTACAAGACAAGAATCTCTGTTGTCCGCTTCATTTGTTCGTGGCATGCCAGGTTGCCATCCATGCCCAGTTATGAGCCCCAGTTTCAGAATCTTCCACTTGGCAGCTCCTCACTGTAGCCCCACCTCACGGTTTACCCCTACAATCCCTGCAGCTTGTAAAACCACATGTTATTAAAGGAATTCAGTGTTAAAAACATAAGGTTCTTTTAGCCCTTGTGAGCTGTACCTTGGAATAAGATTCGTTAGCACGAGAATCGCTGTAGCGGATTCTAGAATATTGAACATGCTACATCATTATTTACCTAAAGAATGATGATGGAGGGTTGGAAGTCCACAGTAGCCCTGCCTTAAGAATCACATGTTTTGAATTTTTGTCTTTCATGCAGTCAGATCAAAAGGGTGAACCTTGACAAGAACTAAAGAACCATTACAAAAAGTTTCAAGCCTCCAAAAGGCCGTTAACTTAGCCAAACTGCCATGCAAAATAATAAAATAATAATGTTAAAAAATGAATAAAAATAATTTTTTTATTACAAAAATATTAAAAAATCAAGTCAGACATGGCTGAAATGGTTCTACATCAGATTAATTTTTTAAATATTTTTAAATATTTTAAAATTTTAAAATTGAGTTAATGGCTTTTTGGAGGCTTGAATTTATTTGTGATGCCTTTTGAAAGGGGTTGAGTATTTATTTATTCTATTTAGTGTACTAGAGAAATAAATTCACTCATTCTAAAAAAGGCACTAAAACTTAGATATTGATTGCAAAAGATGTACCCAAATGAGAACATGAAAGCCTACAAGAACATGGGGCTAATTATGGGTATACATATTGAAAATTTATAACTTCTACATACAATGCCCAAATAATCATAACATTCAATATCAACAATAAGTCCGCCTTAGAATGTCAAGAATACCCTCCATCATCATCCACAATGCAATTTGTATCTACCATCTCTGACCGACAACTTCAACTATGTATTACTTGCACATGTAGGTGACCCTGCTACATGAAAGGTCGTACATGTTTGAAATTAGTCACTAGCCATAGTTAGCTATACATGGAAGGTTGTGCCAACTTTATTTATCCACGGCCCAATACTTTTGCTAGAGAAAGAGAGAGAGAGCGTAACTCTGACCCGAAGGACCAACGTGAATGACAAGTTTGTTGGGGGAAGGGACCAAGTTCGCGCATGCTGCCCTTGATGCCCTCTTTTGAGGGTAGACTCCATGATCACAAAATGTGACAAGTAACACGTAACAAGTGTCTGGAGTACAATTTTTAGGGTTTAGGTTGTAGTAAATTTCTCTGGTGGTTTTTATGTTATAAAGGGAGTTGTGTTTTGGGTGGTTACTCGTTTAAGTTGGAGTATGTTTGCGAGAAGTTAAGGAGTTTGTGTTAGGAGGCTTGGGTTCGATTCATGTGTGGCCCCTAAATTTTAAACTGTTTGGTGTTGTCTCTCTTATGAACTAGGTGTGTGATAATCCATGGTGATTTTTATTTTAGGGGATTATTAGCAGTGGTTGTTTGATTTCTATACGTCTTTTGGTAAGTATAATGTAGTGTAGATATTTAATAGCATTTGAATGTGTGTATAGCTTTTAGTGCTCTGTTGAGTATACTTTTGCCATTCTCAATAGCCACCTTGCCACCCTTCTTTTGTTTACCACGATTTCCCATTTATTTGTAACTTGGATGAAGGTTCTTCATAGTAGGTGGAACCGAAAGGTAGTCCCAACGATGGCTACCGGATGTTACTCTTTGTCCTATATTAAGCTTTTTTCAACCCTCAACCAATAGGAATAGTAGTTTGAGCAGATAGCAAGCTTGTTGTGGGACAAATTCAGAAGGGAATTAGGGAGTTCAACTCCTAAGTGACCTAACGACCATTTTATGGTCGTTGTCTTTTTTTTTACGAGCTGTCCAAGATGAAAAAGTTGTTTTTATAAAGAATAAAAAAATATTTTCAAATAGAAAATCAAATATACTTTCCAACCCAATTTGAATCATATCAATCCAAGTTACACTTGACCGAGGAGAATTTTTCAAAGTCAAAGACCTCAATATTGTCCTAGTGTTATAAAATTTTCTAACTTGGAAAACCAATGATGTTTTCTCTTTTGAAAAAAATGTTTTTTTGAATTATAGAATAAACTGTCTAATTTTAACCAATCATACCAAATTTCAAATTCTAAAAATAAACTTTGTAATTTTGGTGAATATTAAATGGTAAATGCTTCTAAATTCATTAAATGAGTATCTGAAACATTTTTTTTGAAAGTTTGGCCGTACGGATAATTACTAAATATCATGCTTCTTGTTTTCATTTTTAGACCAAACTACATCAAAGCTCGCATCAAAGTTGCAGAAGTAACATTTTATAACACATCTAGGTTTTGCCCTTATCTCCTCTGTCATTTAGGAGTTAATATAGGACAGAGGGAGTATGATGCATGCCAAAATGCATAACATAATAGAGCAGTGCAATGGAGCACTGTTTTGAAAATTGAATTGAAAAAGAATCTTCACTTAGATCCACTTTTTTAAGTAATGAAGGAATGCTTGTATTCCATGAATTTTGGGATTATTGTGTTATTGCCACGTAAACTTAGTTTCTAATTGTAACTAGACTCCGGTCCCATTGCAAAAGGGTGTTGGTTCCCATTGCTCTATTATTCTATGTGCGTTGTAATCCTCTTTAACTTGCCAATGAGACCCAATAGTAATAATCAAAACTTTAAATGCTCACTTACTATTAGCAGCGATCGTGAGTGGGTGCACACACCTTATAACCATGTGCCGAAAGTTTCTTTTTATTTTGCCAAATTACTTTTTTACCTCCTCACATTCTTGCCCTCACTCAGTCAGTCATGGCCCATTTACACCAAGCCCCTGCCGCACTTGCATCTGTGTTCCGAAAATGGAGGAAGGTAAAACCGAGAAACAAAAAAATATCCAAAGCCTTGTCTTTTCTTGTTGCAACTATTGTTCAAGCACTGTGCAGCTACATTACAGTGCTGCAAGTAGAGCCATGTTTTTTTTTTTTTTTTGCGTTGCGTTCCTTTATGTCATGCGTTAAAGTAATTTCTAATTGCGTACATTACAAAAAATTCAGGCCTCCAAAAGGCCGCTAACTCAACCAAACTACCATGCAATAATACTAATATAATAATATTAAAAAAAAACAAATTCACAAAAAAATATTAAAAAAATCCAGTTTGACGTGGCCAAAATAGTGCCACGTCAGATTTTTATTTTAAAGATATTTTGTTATTTTGTTATATGTTATTTTTAATTTAAAAAAATATTATTATTATATTATTTTTGCATGGCAGTTTGGCTGAGTTGACGGCCTTATGGAGGCCTGAATTTTTTGTAATATTTTATATTTCTTGGTTGACAAGCAAATTTCCTCAAAGTTACCTGACGCATGCATGCATGGGGCAACATTGGTGTATGTGAATGGGCCATCATTAGTCCCTGGCAGCAATAGGGGTTGTCACACATCCTCGGAGAATGGAGAATGGAAGAATGGAGAATGAGGAAAAAGAGGAGACAATAGGATAGCTTCTCCATGGAGAAGGTGTGACACCCCTTTTGTGGTTTGTGGAGATTGAGAATGGAGAATAGAGGTTGTTAGTTGGTTACTCATCCTCCAAGCAAGGGCCATTCTCCATTCTCCATTCTCCATTCTTCACCCCTGGAGGAGAAGAATAGAGATTCTCCAATCTCTGAGAATGGGCCCTCCGCCATTCAAGGAGAGCGTGCCACGTCTCCATTCTCAGAATGGGAAGAAAGAGGTGTGACACCCCTAATGAAGAAAAGTGTGGAGATTTTCAGGCTTGGGACCGGCAACAACAGCTAGGCAAGACAGTCCCGGTTTGGGAATCAAGGCTACCAGTATTTATTTGGGAGATGGGACCAGAACCCAACTTACCCGGGTGAGCTCCGAGCATATTGGTGCTTTTGACAGCTATTTAACTAGTGAGCTCCGTTGTTGTTGTTGTTAGAGCATCTCCACCGGGACTCACCAAGAGTTTGACACACGCAATAAGTGGATGAAAAATGCTAAGGGCCCTTCAAAAATGCCTCTTGGCCCTCAACTTTGGCGTGTTAAGAAATGGCCCTCCAAATCTAAGTTTAGTTGACTGAATCTGACATTCTACTTGTGATTGGTGCATTGACTATTTGATGTGCACTTTTGGTGCTTGAGGGGCATTCAAGGGTGGGGGAGTGTGATTTCAAGGGCTCTTCAAATATAGATGAATAATTTTAGCGAGTCACCTTTAGCGAGCATGGGTGGAGATGCTCTTATTATTGTTATTGCTGCAGGATTCCTTTCCCAAAAGCATCATAAATTCATACTCCGTAACTGCTTTAAGGACCGACGAAGAAGGACCAGGATTCATGTGGAAGTTGACACTGTTCACTACTTGTTGATGGATCACCCACTTTTCTCTTCCTTCCTTTTGCCTCCTTCCTTTGGTTCAGTTTTCGGGAACCTGCACTAGAGAATGGACAAGTGGCTTCTCATGCATGTTGGCTTCCGTTAGTACCAGAAACTGTACTTGGATAATATTAAATATAATGTTCACTTCTGACTCATAACCGTAACATTCTTTTAGCTACACTAAATGAAATGCCGTATGTAAGGTAGGTGTACATTAAACCACCACAACACCTAAAACCACCAACTTCTACACCCTTTCTTCATTTTAGGGAGGAAATGTAAGTTGTCGGTACATGGCTTAACTTTTGAGCAATTGATGCATAAGTCATGTAATGAAAGCTTACATTTCCTTCCTGAAATGAAAGAGGGGTGTAGAAGTTGGTGGTTTTAGGTGTATTGGTGGTTTAAGGTACGTCTACCTTAGTATAGTTATCCGTAAAGTCCATAACATTCAGTAGCCTCTGTAACTGCTGCCTTCTCCCAACAGAATGATGTGGAATATCCCACATCATTTCATCCCCCCAATAAAATGATGTGGGATATTCCACTTTACATCAGTAGCTATGAAGGCAGGTGGCATTAAGCAAGAGCAATCAACCATGGTGAACAGTAATCAAAAGCACTCACTCAATCACAATTCAACAGTGTTTTGTAATTGTTTATTTGATTCAATAGTCTATTTAATTACAAATCACTTGTCACTCCATATATAAAAGTGGATGAAACTAAAAGGCAGCCTCTTGGAAGGCTACTGAATGTTATGTCACCTTGAATTTGAAGAGTCTTCAAAGAATTTTGCTTTATTATACTCTTATTTGTTCACTCCAAATAGTTAAAAGGTGTGGAAGATCTTGGTGGTTTATCATTATTAAATGAGTAAGAGATGTGTAAGAGCTTGGTGGTCTTCAAAAGTTTTTTAGCACCAAGAAAGGAGCTAAAAAACTTTTGAAGACCACCAAGGTCTTACACATCTCTTACACGCCTAATAATGATAGACCACCAAGATCTTCTATACCTTTTAACTATTTGGAGTGAACAAATAAGAGTATAATAAAGCAAAATTTGTGGTACCTTCTTCAATCTTTGATAGACTTTACAGATAACTCTAGTGTCTGAGGGAGAATTGATGTCTTTCATAACATTTAGTAGCCTTCATGCCCACTACCTTTCGTTCATGCACTCTGCTCATCACCTTTCAGAGCCTCCACTTAGTTACTGATGAAGTACTGTTGGGTGTGGAATATTCTACACCATCTGCTGTAGAGCCAAGGTAGTGACAGTACATGCTACTGAATGTTATGTTTATCACAATTTGTTCAAAGATGACGAGAAATAGTGCCCCTACACTACATATGAGTTTGCCAGTTGTCATTCCCATTTTCATTGAGAGTGGCATGTTCTTTGCAAGTAATGAGAGCGGCATGAGATGACATGCTATGTTTATTATAAGGTTGCCATATATCATTAGAGCACTACATTCATTTTATTTTTTCTTACAAGAACATTATATCTCCCTAAAATTAAATAGCGTCTAGATTGAGAAATAGTGTCCTAGACACTAAATATGCCATTTGGTGTAATACTGCAACACACCCTTTTTCTTGTGCGGAGAATCAACATTTGAGCAAGAAATTGTTGATGTGGAACATGTAGAAACTATTTTTAATTTTTTTTTGTTGAGCTGCCAAGCCATCTTTAGCTAAAGATAGCTTTGATTCTCTAAAAGATTACAATGCGTGCAACGATTTTGGTTTGCGATGCTGATTCCCAAGGGTGAACAATGGGGTTGCTGAAGAATATTATGACTGAATTGAGTGAGTGCTTTGAACGAGTCCCAAAGGGCACCAGATAGTAGAGCTGCCATTACATGGCATTCTTGGCGTTTTCCATGTGGAACTCCCATGGCATATTCTTTTGTTCCCTCTTGAAGTTCTCCAAAGAAGGGGAACAATCTGAATACTAGAGGCCGTCCTTCATAACCTACAACTCCATGGTAAATTTCTCAGAGGTGGCACAACGTGATTGGCTAACCACTCATGGATTATTTTCATAACTTTGGGCCTTCCTTTTTGAGTATTACACTAAATGGTGTATTTAGTGTCGGGGACACTTTAATTTTAGGGAGACAATAGTGCAAAATGCAAACCCCTGCCTAGTCCAATAATTTTCTCCACCATGATTTGGTGCGGTGGTGAGAGATAATAGCATCTGGCCTCTCATTGGTTCTGTGCACATAAAAATTAGACTTATCAATTGGCTCTCTCGGCAAAGACCCCATTACGCTTGTTTTAGCAATTACATGGTATCCAACCAATCACCCGAGTTTGGCCCTTGTTCGTATTTAGTAGGGTAAAATGATGTTTGCAATGTAGAAGGGTGGGGCCACTCTATTTTTGGTGCAAACCTGACATTGGACTTGTTGACTTATTTGTGCCCTTTTTATCCACTACTGGGGGTTTACAGTAAAAAAGATATAGCTGTCAAATAACACTATAATTTAGTGTTTTGTAGTGTTTTACAAAAATTCAGATGTAGATTTAAGCGTAGGCCAGTTGGATGCGGGGTCCACCTCGGTTTCACCGTTTGTCCATATCTTCTTCACACAATAGTAAAACCACAATCCTTCTACATAAAACATTGATTGGCAGTGTTTCATTTTGAAACATTGTCGTGCATGCCAATGTCACATGACAAGAATAAGATTGGAGTGGAGTTATCCCATAAGGTTTGTGCAATTCATAGTCATAGTGAGGATATATAGCGTTGTGGATTTGAAAGGAGAAGCATACATTTCCCGACCTTTTGGCTAAGATCAAGTGTAGTATATGTTCTTATCAATTTAATATCTAACATAGTTCCAAATTTGTTCAAAATTTTATTTTGATTTTTCCAATTGATTTGTATTTTCACCCAAAAAACCATTGTACCAAAAATAATTTCAAATTCTTCATATAGAAGTTTCTATTTTTTTTTTAAATTCAAAGAAAAGTAACTCTAATGGTTCAAAACTTCAAATCACCTCCAAAAATTTCAAACCAATTGAAGTTGAAGTCTAAACATTATAAAAAATTAACACTCAGTCTTCTCAAGTGCCAGTCCAATCTTTTAGCAATCTTCTCAGCTGCTAGTCCAATGTTTTGACAGTCCTCTCAGTTGCCATTTCAATGTTTTGGCAATCCTCTCAGTTGCAAGTCCAGTGTTTTGGCAATCCTCTCAGTTATTACTCTAGTGATTTGGCAGTCCCTTAGCTGCCAGTCGAGTGTTTTGGCAGTCTTCTTTGCTGCTTCTCTGGTGTTTTGCTAGTTCTCTCAGTTGAGAGTCCATCATTTGGCATGATTTCATATCGATTTTTCATCATGTAGGGTTTGGTGTAGGGTTGCAGTTGTGAAACAATGTGGCAAAGGTCAATATTCCAAGTGAATGATGTTGATAGGGATTCAGGTGATGAAAAGGTAAAATGCTTAGGATTTTGTTGTTTGCCGTAGTTGAAGTTCTAGTTGCGTCTCTTTTTGGTCAAATCAGAAAAGTGCTTGTCATTTCTTGTTTCTTGAAGATTACTAGGATTCGGAGCTAAGGGTTGCGAGCTTTTTCTTAGTTTAAAAAAATAAATAATCAAGCATGGTGGTGATTGTCTACTAGCTTGTTATTGTTGCGCATTGACTTATAATTTTTAGGTGGTTTTCTCTTGTCACCAATATATGTATGTATCCCCTTACATTGCGTCTTGTGCCTCTCTAGTTTTGCACATGTTACATTAAAAGGAATTTGATGTATCAGGAGGTGAATTGCCTGGGATTTTTAAGTTTGTTGGGAGATGTATTTGATTGCATCTCTTTTTTCCACATTAAAAAAGGTTACATTGTTTCCTACTTCATAAAGTTGATAAAAGTTGAAGATAGTTCTGGTAGAAAACAATTACATTGCAAAAAAACTTGAAGAAGTTTGCACTTTATAATCTAATACAAATTAAGTGAACAATCTTGAAGACAAAGGTTGCAAATTATTATATTTACACATGATCTTAGCCAAAAGGCCAAAAAAGGTATGCTTCTCTCTTCAAACCAACAACACCATATACTCTCACTATGATTATGAATGGCACAAACCTTATGGGATAACTTCACTCAACCTTATTTTTGTCATGTGACATTGACATATACGACAATGTTTCAAAATGAAACACTGCCAATCAATGTTTCGTGTGGAGGGATTGTAGTTTTACTGCTGTGTGAAGTAGATCTGGGTGGAGGGTGAAACCCGGGTGGGCCCCACATTCAACTAGCCTTCACTAGAGATCTACATCCGAAATTTTGTGAAACACTGCGAAACACTGATTTACACTGTTAAACGACACCTATATCTTATTAGCTCAACGGACCAGTCATCAAGCTTGCGTCGAGAATAGAGCGGCCCCACCTTTCTACATTGCAAACATCATTCACCGTTTACTAGGGCACTGTTCTCTCACAAGGGAGTTAGGTTTCTATCTATTTCCAGACTTCAGAGCTATGATCACGACGATGGTGAAGTACGAACAGGGAAAAATCAACTTTTACCGGGGGCTTTCACGTGTGATTCACTGATTTTGTTTTAGCTGGCAGGAATGACAGTTGAATTCAGGGATGTGGGCACCGTAACGTTTCACATAATTACATTTCACAAGCCAACGACTGGTAATGGACAGAGTCTGTATCAACAAGTAGTGGTGATTTCTGGTCGTTAGAGAAGACGTGATGGCACTGTAGCAACTACAAATGCCTTTGTTTTTCTGACAATTGAATGTCACGCAAGGAGTGATAGAAAATATGATCCATTACTGACTTAACAATGTACAAGCACAAGTGACAAATGGACAGGAAAATTTTAAATGGCACACTGTCTGCATGGGGCTACAATCATCGCGATTGAGCCCTTCCTACACTCACATCAATAGTAGGAAATGTGTTGTTTTTCACTTACTATAAATGGGCTATGTTAGTGCTGGTGAGTGGTTTTGGTCACAAGAAGACAAAAATATAAGCATAATATTCAACCACTGTTCATTGTTTCCACAAAATGGGAAATGAAAAACGACAGGTCTTCTACTAGTGTAACTTGTGTCCTTTTTGCGCAATATAGTTGCTTGGAATCACGAAAACATGTATCAGTGATGAAAGTTGTATCGAAGATGTATCGATCACGTTGAGTATGAGGTAGCTGCTCTCTTTTCCGCTATTTGAATGAACTGTTCTATGGATCATATTTTTGATGATCAATTTATGTGGGAAAAGTACTATGCTTCTTTTCCTTGACTTATGTTCTTGATTGTGTTGGTACTTATCCTACTGCATGTAGGATTAAAAGAATGCATATAATGGTGAGAAAGCCAAGTAATGTGTGTATAATTTGATTCATTTTCAACTGCTGGAGTTTGAGGCATGCAAGCCAATTGATATGCCTGTGGAAATGGAAGTGGAAATGCGAGTATCCCTCGATGTACATCTGGACAACAAACACAATTTGTTATGGACTCAACAATAGCCTCCACAGAATTGTCATGTAACAACTCCTCAAGGAGTGACAAAAGCTTTTTATTTGTCTCTTGATGTACTGGTTGAACGCAAAGCAAACAACTATACGAGTTCTAGAGATTCTAAACCAAACATCAAACTACAGCTACAATCATCACTTGATGTAGAAAGAGCTGCTCTTGTAATCAAATTCGTTCTTAGTCACTCCCAAATGATATGGGATAAGTACTTGCAAGTCCATGTGAGTTCACTCCACCATATTTTTCAGTAGGTTTTAGTGCACATTTGCGTATAACAAATGATCTTATTTTGAAATGTTTTGAACTAAGGAAAGTTAGAAGGCCAAGCCATTTTCCACCCAAAAAAATAATTTTGTGATTTGGAGTTTTTATGCATGAGATATGGACAAATTTAGTAAGGTTGTGAAGAATGTGCATGAGTTGAATGATAAGAAAATGTGTTGTGATCAGAATTTCGAGGCTCCATTGTGTATAGTAGACTAACTTATTTTGAGTATTGTTCAACTAAGAAGACTTGCACAATCAAGTAATCTTTAACCTCCAAATTATTTTTGTGATATGAAGTTTTTATGCTTGAATTATGCACATTTTTGTAAAGGAGTTTTACCGATAATTAAGAGAGATAACAAGAGTGAGTTGTACATATCCCACATTCATTGTTGGCACTAGTGCATTGAATCCATCAAATGTACTTGCTCTCTAAGTTTACTCAGCTACACCTACGAAGATAACAAACTACCGGGGTTTAGTGCGTCGTCAACAACCACGCGTTGATCTGTGTCGTCTAACTCTCTATGTTGGTGGTGTGATTCTCCCAATTTGATCAGAGATTTCACTGAAGTGTTGGGACACTACAAGCAAACCCGTCGCTTTTCACTGATTGCAATCGAGGAAACCCTTGTCCTACGTGACCAAAAGCACTCACCAACTCTGGAATGGCTCAAAATAGCAGTGAGAAGCGACCAGTTTCCTCGTAGTGGGACAAATGATGTTGGAGACTTAGAGGAGGTACTTCAAGAGATCGAGGACTCACTGTACACTGGTATAGACGCGCACTTGAGGATTGGAGGATCATGTGTCAAAAACCTAGAGTATTGTTTTGACGTGCAGAGCGATGAAGATTTTCTTGACCTTCCGGAGCTCATCCCATATGAGTCACCTTCGGGCTTACTTAGGGGGAAACTGACATTGGCCGAGCAACGCTGCATCGGGCTCCATTGGCGTTTCAACAATCGTTTGCTCTTGCTCAGTGTGGCATTTGCTCACACTTTTCTATTCATAACGTCATAGTGGAGGGATCTGAAGAAATATCATGGACGATGTGGTGCCACACAGTTAGAACTACATTTCGCGTGCACGTCATTGGAATGTGTTATGTCTCGCCCAATCACAGGGAACCCTCACAGTTTGACCCCGGGGCCAAACTTGGGGTGCGGGGTAAAAATGAGGGATTTTTACCCTGGGGCAGTTTTTTTGGGCCCCCATGCCGGTCAAAAGCACCATGGTTTTACCTCAGTAAATCATGTTTTACCCTGGTAAAGGTTCCAGAAAGGGAGTCAAAGTTTGACCTCCAACTCCCAATCTACACTTTTGGACATAGTGCTAAATGGGGTAAAAAATGAGGCCAAACCATCCACTTTTTACCCCCGCAAAAACGTTTGGGACCCCTGTAAATGTGCCCAATCTTGCTACTCCGACTAGAAAAACCAGCTATTCAAAATTGTCTGAGCTAATCTAGATCTATATGTTGCAATATTAACACGGTAGCAGAGAATTGATCAGAAAGATATGAGACATTATTTAGTTAGTGTTCCTTCTGTATGAATAATTGATGAAATAAAAGATATTTTTTCAATTCCAAAATGAAACTTTGTAGCATGCTCACACCCACTCCCAGCCGCAATCAACACTGAATACCACCATGCACAACCTATGCACATAGTTGGATCAATAAATTTTAGGGCCGCTTTACACTACGGTGGAGAAGTGCACCAGTCGGTCAAGAATTTCAGCCCAAGACATGGTTATTTGAAGCTAGGGATGGTATGCCGGAGAAGATGAAAAAACAATAAAAAAAATGCCTTGAAGTTGGAGTTCTCTGGAGGCCAAGTCTTTTGTCCAAGGCTTTGAGGTTGCCCAAGAAACTTGACCTTTGGAGAACTCCCCTTCAAAAAAGTGTCGTCACATTGGTAATGTTGTTTTTTCATCCATGTACAAAGTTCTCCACTGGAGGATTCTTAGCCGTAGTGTAAACCACCACCGGACAAGAGTGTCACTCTCGGCCCATCATATTTCAGAATTCCCCTAGAATTCATGACCGGTGGACTTCTCCACCATAGTGTAAAGCAACCCTTAATCTAAGCAATTGAAATGTTACTAAATAAGTTAGATTGGACTAATTGGCAAGCGGTCAGAGATCAATGAGTTTTCACAAAATTCATTAATTCTAACCTCTTAGAGCATGCCCAGCAGGAAGTATTTTTGAGGGACCAACACCAAGATTTGTTGTAGTCAGCTTTAATTGCTTCGAAGTTTGGCCCAACAACTACCGACTAATGCTAAAAATAGTATTTGGAGTCAAAGTTTGAGGTTCCCCCGCCATCTACAGAAGCTTTGGCGCAAGCAAATTAGCCACACCAAGCAAGCATCTTTGCTCAATCAATAATTAGATAATGAGCTTGAAGACTATTCACCGGCCCATGCTTTAAGGCCATCAAGTTTTTGTCATAAAATCTTCTTTTAATAAGTTGCCTTGGTATTCGCATAAGGAGTGTTGCTGGAGTACTTCAAGTCTAACATTCCTTTAAATTAAAAATGACCCTCAAATTAATGCTTGGTGGATATATTTGGTCTGGAGCTGATGGGCTTGCTCTGACATCTCCAATTTTGAACCTTGCTTGCATATGGATTTAGATCCATATATTCCTAGCATATTGATAGGCTTTTTGTTATTATTCCATATCTGGGAGAAACATGCATGCATAACATAATAGAATAGTTCATGATCAAATGAACATCTTTTAACCCCTAAAGGCCTAGAGCCCTCTCCAAATTCGGCAGTTTTGCAAAGATGCATTATAAAATGCAACTAAGAGGGATATTTTGAACTTGATGTATGAATAAAAGTAGTATAGTATGAATTTTAGATTCTATCCATATGGTTAGATCTATGATTGCTATCATCAATATTTTTGTATAAAATTTGAAACTCAAAACTCAAAATTCTTTTGTAATTGAATTACAAATAAGATATTGACAATTTGTACATGGAATTTGTTGTGATTGGTTGAAATGTAATACTCTAAGTGTAGTGATTTTTGGAGATTTTTTGGTTGCTTAATTTTATGAGTTGACTTTTTCATGAGCACTTCTACATTGGAATCTTCGAAATTTTGGATGAATCACTACAACATGAAATGAGATATAGAAATTTCACAAATCATCCTCTTTCTAATTAGATCACACATGCATGAAGCTAACTTCCTATAAAATCTATAGTAAAAAATCCACACTGCAAAAGTGCATGACAGATGAGAAAATATAGATGAAATCTGTACATTGTCCAAAAACTGGACGCCCAAGCAGTTAAGGGTTAATGTGATCCATTTTTCAGCTTCTACAATAGGTCGTACCACTGCCAAAAGGTGGTTCTCCTTTCAAGAGCTGTGCCTAGAACTTTAGTTCTTCACTTGTTGGAAGTTGACACTGCCTATACTCATAGCCATGCTCATGAAAACAATGATCCTATATGTAGGTAATCTGCCAATTACGGAAAGGGGGACTTCATGAACTGCTCTATTATGTTATGTGTGCGTGTAGAGTCGTCTTTGAATGACTCCGAACATAGCTTTCACCATTCATGGCCCATTCACACCATCCATCTAACACAAGTGCGGCAAAGAATCTGCGTTTGTCAAGTAAATTTTTGGTAGCTACACTCTGCTCCTGGCCTCCTATAAAATTTATTTTTTTAACCTAACACATGCAAGAAGCTGCTCCAACACATTTTCGGTGCCATAAGAAATTTGCACTCCACCAACGCACATATGTTGGCCAAAAGCACGAAGAGACAAGGCTCTGACACCACAATAAATTGTATATTATTTTTGAAATTTACCTTGTAGCATTCCAGGAACCAACGCAAGTGCTGGAGCTTCTTGGTGTGAATGGGCCATCACATGGCCTATTCACACCAACACTTGCTACTAACCGCACTTGCATTCCTCATGCAGGCAAAATCATATACACTAAAATATAATTTGTGCATTGTTAAAATTTGTCTTCTTTGAATGCAAGCACTGTTGACCACTGAATGCATGCACTTCCTTACCGCAAATTTCCAATTGTTCCTTTTTTGCGTTGCTTCACTTTCTTACATTCGTTCCTTTTGCAATGTAGAGATTTAAATAAAATTGATTTTGTCAGGCTACTTACCATAACGCACGCACATGCTGCCGCACCCGGCTTGTGTGAACCGGCCAGCACATTCGACACTCGTAGTAGTTACCCTTCCGTTCGATGACTTCCACCTCCCCTGTAATTTCACTGATTACGTCCCCTACGTAATTACAAGCGAGCCACATTGCTGGATGAGTAGTTACCCTTCCGTTCGATGACTTCCACCCCCCCACAACTGACTCGTCGCACGATATCTTCTTTTGCTACATTACGTGTCTGATTCCACCAAACAACACGCTCTCATCACCATGGTGGTGATGAAACAATTTGGTGTTCATTCCGGTGGTGACCCTGGTGGTCCAGGTAGACCTTTGTATTAGTGAGATATAGTGTCCTTGTAAGAAAAGAAAGGATGTAGTGTTCCAATGACATATGGCAACTTTATAATAAACATGGCATACCACCTCATGTCACTCTCATTACCGCTACTTGAAAAGAACATGGCACTCTCAATGAAAGTGGGAATGACAAGTGACAAACTCCTATGTAGTGTAGAGACGCTATTTCTCTTCACCTTTGACTGAATTGTGGTAAAAGACATCAATTCTCCCTAAACACTAAATACGCCATTTAGAGTAGTTTTCTTTCTACATTAGTGTGACAAAAAGTCACAGTTTTTAATCATAGGTTATGTCCCATAACCAACTCGGGACCCCCGTATCTCGCCAGTTATGTGGTCTACAACATTCATTAGCTCTTGTAGGGGTTGCCTTGGAGTTTCATCCAACTTCATCCTTAGAGTTCTCTTTGTCCTTGCCATGTGCTCCCTTAGCTAATGATAGGGTTGACGAGATGATGAAGTATATTCTTCATCCTTTCATTTGGGAAAGGGCAGTCCCTTGCGTTTACTACAGAATATATATTATGTTGGAGAGGTAGTTGAGTTCAGAAATTTAACCCCTACACTACCTAGAATTCATGGTTTTTGAAATGGAAAATTTAAGTGATCGCATTGTGAAAAATATTATTTAGATGGGACCAAATTTAAAGAAGAATCTACAAAGAACATTTCATGTATTAGTAAAAAAACCAATAAATTTTCCCAAGGGGGGGGTGTGTGCACTATACTAAACACGTACAAATACACGTGATTACACAAAAGGTTACACATGTCTGTTCTCCAATCTTGCTAAATTCTTGGCCATTTGTTTTACTACTTGTTGACTAATTTTGAGTTTTAACCATATAAAATAAAAGTAGATATAAATTGAGTATTGCTTTCAACTCAACCATTAGTGTGGAGTTTGGTTTGAAAATCCAACCCTAAAGATGGTTCAAGTGGGCGCATTTTCAACTCAACTAACTCCTCTTGGTGAATTAACTACATTTTAGTGCACATTTGTGCACTTTAAGCATTTAAAAAAAAAAGCTAACTTTCAAACCAATTTGAAAATTATGTAGCAATGATTCAATGAAAAATGACTGAACCTACTTCTAAATTTATGTACATATTATCCAAAAAATAAAATTTTAGAATGTTAAAATGATTTTATGTTGAAGATTTTGAGTACCGGTATCAAAACTCCCATTTTAATTACAGTTTTACCAATTTATGATCAAACTTTGAATGTAAATATAGCTCATATTTTATTTTATTCTCAAGTACATTAAAAAAAGAAATCCATCAAAAAAAAATTAATGGAGAAAAAATGAATCCCTCCCAAAAACAACACATCTTAAAATTTGAAACTTTAATCAATTCAAAAAAAATTGAAAAAATTGAAAGATATTTTTCTTCACATATTTGAACACTAGAAAAATTCATAGCTCAAAAGTCCATCCACAACCCTTTATTCTCCTTTTCTTTTAGAATTTAGAGTGCATATTGTGCACTGTGACAATGCACTAGTTTACCCTTTGTTTCATCTTCTATTAAAATAGAATGCCAAATTTTTAATTTTCTATCAACCTTTTTTTCTCTTTTATTGGTACGGTCCATCCTACACTTTAGATTTCACAAATTTTTTTTTTTTTTGAAATGGATTTTTTAAATTCTTAAAATCCTCAAAAGAGTGCACAGGGACAAGAATTTAAGTGGACCGTACCATACAAATACCCTACAGTTGTGTGGGACAAGCTAAAGAGTTTGTTTCTTCAAGACTTGTTGACAAGTATTTTATCCTAAAGACAAGGAGAGGTTTAGTAATCCTACTCTTGTTGACTAGGATTAACCCCTAAAGGACCGGGGGGGTGTTGAACTTAGCTCTTGTTTTCTTGACTAGCTCTTGTAGCAAGCTCAATTCCTCATTGGTGTGGGGTAATTTTGACGATCGGCACCGTTGAAATTAAAGAAGACTTACGTAGTTTTTTTATGAAAAAAAGATCAACAAAATCGCACAATTTTTGAGAAAATGCCACTGTTGAGAAGATTGATGGAACTTGTTTGGGGTATTTTGTACACATGTTGAGATCGGATTGTTCAAAAGTGCTCCAAAAATTCTGAATTTTTTACTGTGAGCAGAAATCATCATTTTAAACATGTGCAAAAATTTCAAGTAATTTGGAGGTGTGAGGAGGAAGATATGAGGGACTGAAGTGATGCCTAAATACCCTCCGTGCAACTCAAAAAAATCACCAAAAATTGCTCACTTGATGAATTTCCGATCAAGAAGTACCTACAGATTCGGCTCTCAAAAAGAGCCAGGGTCTCTTTGTCGCTCATCCTATAATTCAAAGCCCAAAAACCCGAATTTCCTCACTTTCTAGTTCTAGAAGCCGCGTGGGGGCCTTACAGTCCTTTAGGGGTTAAACTTATATAGAAATGACATGGAAATGTCACTTTGATTACAGTGTTATTGTCATTTGTAACATGGTTTTTTACGACATTGAAATGATTAATTTAGTATAGGTGATTAATTAGCATATATAAAAATTAGTATGTCTAATGTAGCAACACCGCCACTGCACATCACAAATGTTGTAATGCCACCATCACAAGTGATGTTGAATAGAATGTTCTTGTGATAAATACTTAAGACCATACTAAATATCCAGTCGAATGTAGTAGTCAAAAAGTACTCTATCTTACAGTAAATCCACCTACACCACGCTATTCAAAAAAAGGCACCATGCTATTCAAAAGAAATAACTAAGATACGCATTTGACAAATATGTATATATGGAATTTTTCTATATAAATGGTTTTTCTCATTTCATTTATTTTATTTTTGATGTAATTTACAATATGAAATGAAAATTTCATTGCAAAATAATGAGTACAACCAATTTCAAAACATAATTATATATATATATATATATATATATATATATATATATATATATATATAATCACAATCTATTAAAAACACAATGTCAAAGTAGGTTCAAACTAAGTTCAATTACAATTGCAACATGTGAAAAGGAAAAAAATGTAAATAGCAATCAATCAAAAAATGACTTTATCCGTCTCCCTCTTTTATATGGACTTTTCCCTTCAAGGCAATGTTCACTTATGAATCATCGAAAAGTTTATCATTAGATATCTAAAAAATCATAAATAACAAGATAAAAATGCTGAAATGGAATTTTCCCATGTGATTGTAGTACGCGAAGTTGACATAAGCATATTACATGCATAGAGTTATTATAAATCTATAACATTTGGTGTATTCTAAAAAAACGGTAATGACTTTTTTCTCAAAGTATATATAGGTTTGACTGTAAAAAAATACAGTTAAAAGATTGGCTATACAAACATCATATTTAACATATTTCTTGGTAAAAATAAATTTTTTCAAGAAATAAAATAAAAATAATGTCATGAGAAAATTGATCATCGAGAGGTTAATTATACATGATCCAATTCAGGAGACATCTCCATTATTCAAATTGATGCCCCCTTATAGTCACACAATCATGTCGACATATTTGCAAAATGCTTCTATCATTATTTAAAATACTTAATTTAAAACTTTTAAACAATTTCAATGAATTGTAAGGAGAGGTCTTTTCACGATTGTCCTACTTAATTGCCATCTCCTCATTGTACACATCCATGTGGCTGACCAAAATCACCATAAAGATCATTTTAAAATTTTATTTTTAATCAAAAACCCAAAATTTTCATAAAAATGGTAAGATTTCAGTGAAATATGTGCAATTGTAACCACTCAACTCTAGAGCGCCACAATTTTGACAATTTGAAAGATGTCATTCTAACGAATATGACCATTCTCATTTATGGAGGGCAAGGTTGGTAGTAAATATTTCTAAAAATAAATGTCAAATTTTTTTATCCTGAAAAAATTAATTTGAAAAATAATCCCAAAACATTCCATCTATTGAGCCTTAGTTTTAGGAAAAATTAAAAATTAAAAAATTGTACCAACCCGGCCTTCCACCTATGGAACATTGATAAAACACTTGAAAGGAAAATTCAAAGTTTTTGCTCGAATTTGCAACTATCGTGGATAAAGCTCTACAAGTACGAACTTCATGTCTTAAAACGAAGCCAAAAATGGAGGTAGTGGAGAAGACTAGAACAATCTCTCATGATTGTCACATCTGACACTATTTTCCAACTTGACGTCGATCGTCTAATTAGACAAGTGTCAAATATGTTATCTCGAAGAAGTCACTTCCAAAAAATTACAATTGGCGTGCAGAAAAATATAGGGTGCAAATAAACCGTTGAAGGTAATTTTTATAAATGAAATACATTAATATAGGATGCTCAAAATTAATTACAAGAATAAAATGAGAATATTCTTTGAATATTACTAATTGTAGTAGTCCATTTTTTTTGGCATGTTTCAACTTGACGTTACTTTTGCCAAAAAAGTCATTTCAATGCTCAAAAAATGGGCAATCTTTAATAGCAGTATGTAGTTTTTGTGTCACTCTCATTGTCCACCCTATTTGAAGTAGACACTGCTCACATTTTGAAGTATAAAACATAGGAGAAAAACTAGGAAAAAAAATGCCAAAAATGTGGACTCTTATTATGAAACGGAGGGGAGTAAGAATTACTTTTATTTTTTAGGATACTATCAAATACCCTATTATAGTAGGTGGTACCTAAAAAATACATAAAGTGACTTCCCCAAGTATATTAAACAACTTGGATGAAGTATTCTTGATTTTTCTTAGAATATTCTTATATACTACCAAGCATCTTCGATGTTGTGTTGGACACTTTGTGGAGCGGTCGTCTGGTCGAGAACTCATAATATTATTAATCCATAAAGGACATATCAATCCCATCGGATTGAGTTTTCGTATTTTTCAAACCACTTTGATCATGAATTGCTAATAATGGATAAATATTTTTTATGATATATTTTTTCAAGCATTATCCTTGACAAGAATAGTATGGACGGTAGTACCATAGCTAGGTCGCCAACCCACGAATGAATATTCAATATTTTTTGAACAATAAGGTTCGTTCTTCAAAATACGAATTTTTTGGTTTTCATTTTTGAGTATAAAATGATTTAAAATAGCCCAAAATGACCTAAATTAGCTTAGAAATAGCTAAATATAGCTAAAAACAAATTAATCTATTTTTGTCTTTTGGTCCTCATAATTTCTGATTTCTTACTTTTTACTTTATTTTTTGAATTGTTTTTTGGCGACCCAACTATGGTACTATAGTACCTACATTTTTAGAATGCAAATTACTTTTATATTTTGAGGTTAAAACTCCAAAATACTAGGGCCTCCTTCCATACTTGGGTCGGTTCGGTAGTAAACAGTGACTTCACCACCACTGAAATCTACAAAGCACTTCCATGTGTACCAGTAGAGAGGGCCCCACCAATTTGTACACTCAAATATACCTTTCTTCTGAGCCATGCACCTAAACTTAGACGCAACAAAGAAAAGAGCCAATGAAAGGTGCTACTGATGAGCAGTGGAACTCAATGTCCTGCTTCTCCACTCACCCTCTTCCGGTGAAGTTTGGGACCTCAATCCTTGTCGTTTTCCTGATTCCACCGGAACCGATCATACATGGAAGCCCGCCCTTAGCTACTGATGAAGTACTGTTGGGTGTGAAATATTCCACACCATCTACTGTAGAGCCAAGACAAAGACAGTGCATGCTACTTAATGTTATGATTGCACGACGATTCTGTTTCATTTCACAAGGCTGCATGCCATGCACCTCATGATTCTTTTCAGTGACACATACATGATCGTCCTTTCTTGACAGAGGTAAGTTAGTAGCCATTCTCATCAAATGATGATTTCTAACAAGACTGTTAACTCAAGAACTTCTCCGTCACCACCTGCATGCATGGACTGATTATTTCACGCCATCGTAATAAGTTCCAATATCTGAACTTACACTGACTCTTGAACCCGGCAATCCTGCAGCTAGTCTAGTCTTGAAGCTGTCAGTCTGGGTTTTTTTGTTTTCTGGCTTTTTGGAGCCAGACACCAGTGTTGTGGCACAATCACAGTGGTTTAAATCATGTAGATAGACCATCTTTCATTGCCTGCATAGTGTACTGCTATAGTGCAACAAAAAACACACCTGTTGTCGGTGGTGTGTTTTTTGACACATCAATTTTGAATCAATATTAGAAGTTTTCAAGTGAGTAGAATACGTGAGCGAGGTGAAAGTTGTGCTTGCAGGATGGTGAGGAATAATCATATGTTTGCTTGCACTTTGGTTTTTTCTCTTTTATGCTTGCGAGGAGTTGCAGAAGACCCGTATCAGTCTGAGGATTGGACCGTGTCCTACATCTTCGCTTCACCGTTAGACGTTGCGCAGAAAGTAAGTACAAGGCTCTCTCTCTCTCTCTTTTTTCCAAGTTTAACCCTTTAAGGACCAAGGATTTGTAGTTTTAAAATGACAAATTCAATCACTCATATTATGAAAAATATAATTCAAATAGGACCAAATTTTATATCACTAGAATCAATGAAGAACATTGCATGTGTTGATAAAAAAACACATACAAATTTGAACAAAAGAAACTCCACATAAGACTTACTTAAAACTGCTTAAAAACATGAAGCCCAATATGTGCTTCTTGATCCTTTAAGGATTAAAAAAAAATTAAAATTGACATTAAAATATGTAAGTCGGTGGACGTTGCTTATCTTTTGTGAATAATTTGAGAGCTAATTGAGTTTTATTGAACTTTCATTACAATGATAGTTAATATTCCCTCCGTTTCAGAATAAGAGTTCACATTTTTGGCAAATTTTATGTTTTATACTTCAAAATGTGAGCACTGTTCACTTCAAACAGGGCGGACTATGAGAGTGACACAAAAACTACATACTATTATTAAAGATAGCCCGGTTTTGGAGTATTGTGATGACTTTTTTTGACAAAAGAAACGCCAAGTTGAAACATGCTAGAAAAGTGGACTCTTGTTATGAAACGGAGGGAATAATAATATGGTTTTAAAGTGCCTAATTTGACTGATCATTTTGTGGAATATATCATTTAGACGGGGCCAACATTTATATCACCAAAATCAGTGAAGAGCATTACATGTGTTATGGAAAAAATAAATAAAAGTGAACAAAAGAAAGTCCCGTAAGACTCACTCAAAAGTGCTCAAAGAAATTGGTCTTTTTGGGGTTTGATGTCGTGGAAATTAATATGCAGTTGTGGGGTTTGGAATCGTTTTTGGGTCATTGATGGTAATAATATCAATCCCTGAAAAATGAAAATTCAGTTGAAGTTCTGCATCTTAACCCCTGAAGGATTCATGGTTTTAAAATGTCAAATTCAATTGATTATATTGTGAAAAATATAATTTAGATGAGACCAAATTTTATATCACCAGAATTAGTGAAGATCATTGTATGTGCTGGTCAAAAAAAAATTGAACTAAATGAAGTTCACATAGAACCTACTCAAAACTACTTAAATAAACATGAGGCCCAATTTTGGCTTCTTGGTCCTTTAGGGGTTAAGCAAATGTATCTTCAAGATAGATGCCTTTAGTTGAATATATATTTTGCCATTCTCCTTCAGTCACTTGTGAGATTTGTGGAGTTTATCAACGTCAAAAAAAATGTCGAAAAGAGTGGTAAAACCAACAATTTTTTGAATTCAATATTATTATTATTATTATTATTATTGTTGTTATTATTAATTTATTGTTATTTTCTTTTACTGTTATTGTTTTTGTAGTACATGCCTGAGCTGACCCTGTGCTGTTTGAGATTGTTCATGAATTTCCATGTTTGTAATAATGGCAGGTAATAGCCATAAACGATCAATTTCCAGGACCTCAGCTGGAGACGACAACCAACAACAATCTAATTATCAACGTACACAACGAACTCGATGAGCCCCTCCTCATTACATGGTAACATACTCCCAGCTGCAATCCGTGTATCATAGGAATGCAGTGATTTAAAATAAATAAATAAAATTTTAAAAAATAAGGCAATTTATATGGTAGTGCAAGTTGAGGCGTCCTTCAGCTTGGATGAAGTGTGATTTATTTCATCTGAAACATGTACATTCATTCAAAATGAAGCAATATTATCCTTGCATCACATCCTTTTCAAGCAATTTTGGTATTGTTTTTGAATTACATTTCAATGGTTTGTTTTTAACAATAGATTTTTGTACAATAGATTTTTGTACAATAGATTTTTGTACAACAATTTAGTGATTAATTGCCCCCAATAAATGTTATGGAGTTGCATAGTATAATAGAGTAGTGCAATGGAGCACCCTTTTAGAAACTGAATCAAAAGAGAATCTTCACTTAGATTCACTTTTTTAAGTAATGAGGGAATGCCATTTGTATTCCGTGAATATTGGGACTATCGTGTCATGTTGTAACTGACTGTGGTCCCATTGCAAAAGGGTGATGGCTCTCATTGCTCTATTATGCTATGTGTCACATCAAACTTGGGTTCATTTTTAACAACTTGAGTCGAACGTTATACTAAAAGAGAAAATTGTTGCTAAAAGAAAATGGCCCCTTTTTGGCTTGTCATATTTTCAACCACAATTCAAATTGTCAACCAATGTATTCAAGCCAATAAACCATTTGTTACCCAAGTTTAATCTCGTCAAATTGAAATTTTGTAGACTACTATTGAAGGGATAGTAGAAAACCTCATTTCCATTACAAGCTGAGTGGCCACCAACATTTGACCAAGTCATGCTTACACCCAACTTGCTAATTGAAATCCATCCAAGTGTATTGGAAGAGATGAGTTGTTGGTAACATTAGTCAATGAATAGGAGACAAGATCAAGCCCCGAGGGATCAATTAAGCATTTAATTTGAGGTTAATTAAACATACAATTACTTTGCTTGTAAGAAGAAAAGTTGACCTTTGCTTAATCCCTAAAGGACGAAAAATCTTGCATTAATCCTCATGTTCTTTTTAGCAATTTTGAGTAGGTCCTATGTGAACTTTCTTTTGTTCTAATTTATTTCCTTTTTGACCAACACATGCAACGTTCTTAGTGATATAAAATTTGGTCCCGATATAAAATTTTGTGAAAAATTGTATTTTTCATAACATGATTGATTGAATTTTTCATTTCACTAATAAAAAAGGTGGCGCTCCCTAGGTAAAATTACTGTGCATGCGTGGAATTGGGCACCACATGCCTGGGCAACTCCCTCAACAATGCCACCTTTTCTACTTGTATTTTTAAGCCACAAATCCTTCGTCTTGAGGGGTTAATTAGCTTATCAACAGTGGTTTTTTTTATATAAATTAAAATTGAAATTTATTATTATTATTATTATTATTATTATTTATTATTTATTTATTTTGGTTGCAGGGATGGAATTCAGCAACGCAAGAATGCATGGCAAGATGGGGTGGGGGGGACGAACTGCCCAATCCAACCAGGTGGCAATTGGACATACCACATTAAAGTGAAAGATCAAATCGGAAGCTTTTACTATTACCCCTCTTTGATGTTTCAGAAAGCAGCCGGTGGTTTTGGGAGCATCCGAGTAAATCCACGATCTACCGTTGCCTCTCCGTTTGCCGCTCCTGCCGCTGACTTTGTGGTGCTAATCGGGGACTGGTATAAGACTGACCATAAGGTACAAGACATTCCATTCCTCATCGTGTACGTATGTGCCCTTTGTTTGGCCTCACAACAAGAGTTATCCTTTATCCCCTAAAGGACCAAGGATTCATGATTTTTCAAAGTGACAAATTCACTTAGTCATATTGTGAAAATTATAATTTAGATCTAATCAAATTTTATATCACCAAAATCAGTCGAAGAAACGTTGCATGTGTTGATCAAAAAAGAAATAAATTTGAACCAAATAAACTCCACATGAACCTTGGGGGTGCACTCTATATTATGTTTGAGAATCACGCACATTCATGACCCCCCTTTAAAAATCCCCTGTATACAAGGGTTTATATGTCTAAAAGCCTTTGTATACAGTTCTATTACGTCGTAAGTATATGTTTAATGTGAGTATACGTCAATATTTTCAGCTCTAAATATGTTTATGGTATGTACATGTAATACAACAATGTTCAAGTTAATACTCCTTTTATGCACTCACGTATACTTGTATAAATTTAGTATAGTGCACCCCGGGACTAAAAAAAAAATGCTTAAAAAAACATGAGGTCTAATTCAAGCTTCTTCGTCCTTGAGTAGTTAATTCAAAGAGTTTCAAATTGTTGATTTCTCAACAACTTCAGCCATCAAAGTTTCAACAATTAAAAAAATTAATATGAAGTAGGATTTCATGTATCCTTTGTTTGCTACACAATAGAGTTATCCTTCAACTTTCAATAGTTTCAAACCTCACTTTGATTTCACAATTTCAGCCATCAAAATTTCAATCACGTTTTAAAATACGAATCAGTTTCAAAAAGTTTCAAACTCCATTTCAATTGAAAGATTTCAGCCATCAAATTTCGAATATGAATCAATACTCATATTTTATTGAAATTGGGTGTCTGCTGACACAGAGATTCAAACTCCTCCAAAGCTCACTATGAGATTTTGTTCAACGTTACACCCTCAGTTTCATAATAAGAGTTCACCTTGTTAGCATGTTTCAAACTTTACGTTTCTTTTTGCCAAAAAATGTCATCTTAATACTAAAAGAAATTGGGTTATTTTTAACCCTTTAGTGCCCAGGTAACCACTAAGTGGTCACTAGATCACTAGAAAATGAAATGCTAGACAATTTGTGAACCATCTCAGTCCGGTGTCTGAAGTTCAGATATGTAACTTTTGATCTTGCAGATGATGCAAAAGAAAATTTGGAATCTGACTTTCTTAGCTATCCAAATACCTATGTACAAAACACCAAAATACTGCAAATACCTCAAAATACAACAAATACTTACAAATACAACACACGTACTATGTGGTATTTCTTGTGTTTGCAAGTTTGTTATCTTGTATTTTTTTTTGGATTGTGTTCTCTTATTCATGTTCCATTAGTGTATGTAGTTTGATCTTGATCAATGTACCAACTCCTTTCTTATTTGAACGTATAAATTTTGTCCTAAACCGTACATGGATAAGTCACTCTCACTTATAGAATTCACAATAATTATGTATGAGTTTGTTCTTGACATGAAAGATTGCAATGAAGAGGTGTTGACACAGGTCATTGCTGAACATCTTCACTTTTATTTTTGAAAATTTAACCCAAATTCTATTTAACCTTGAAGTCACACATCCCCCAAAATCTCATTTTTGAGTGTGCATTATACGGTTCAAAGATATACTATAATCTTCCAATCCAACGGTCCGATCTTACCAAGATTTAACCGAGACTTGTATCATTAAGCTATGCTTACATTCGTACGGTTGGATACTATTAACAATATCCCTCATTTCAACAGAGAGAGTTTTAAAGAAACATCACCCAAAAAGCGGTGGTTTCTCCATAACCACCCTGGGCACTAAAGGGTTAATAGTAGTACGTAGTATTTGTGTCACTCTCATTGTCTGCCCTATTTGAAGTGAACAATGCTCACATTTTGAAGTATAAAACATAGGTCAAAAACTAGGAAAACAAAAAAAGACGAAAAATGTGGACTCTTATTTTGAAACGGAGGGAGTATTATACTACAAATAAATTCACTGATAAGTATAGAGCAGGCCTAAATGATGTACTTTGAACAGACGTTGAGATCTACCTTGGACAATGGTGACTTGCTGCGGCCGCCTGATGGCATACTTATCAATGGAAAAGGACCACATCAGACATCATTCACTGTTGATCAAGGTAAGTGCATCAATCATTTCCTTATAATTAGAATTCCGTAGACAAACTTATCACTTATCAAGATTTCTACACAATTTCTACACTTATCAAGATTCAGAGAATATTGGCACTTTTCCAGATGCCCATCTAGAAACTTAGATCTACGCCAATTCTAGTTTTTGAAGCTTTCTGGCGTTGCATGTCACGGTTTTGGCACTCAAAATATAACAGAATATAACAAATTGACATTCTTGGGAGCCAAATGATTATGGAATTTCTTTTTAAAAACACTATATTTGTTAATTTGAGACTTTTCAAAGTCCCAAAGCTGAACACAAAATAACCAAAATGAACACAATGTAATCTAAAAATAGAATATGTTTATATTTTTTAGCACATAGAGTTTAAATATAAGCCAATATAATATGATTGTCATATATATATATATATATATATATATATATGCACACTAAATTTAAGCTAAACAATGTGTTTAACCCTTAATGGACATGGCTTTCTTGATTCCTACACAGTCTAAAACCTCTTTTATACTCCATTTTAAGCATGATTCTCTTTTTGATTTGCTTTGGTTCTATTCTAAAGAAGTATACATCCCTCAACTGGTATGTTTGGTTTGACATTTTAAAAACCCCATTTGGTTCAAGTTATGAGCAAAATTCTTCCAAACTTCCGAAAAGTTTGTAGGGATCTTTGCGTCCATTAAGGGTTAAGGTGATCATCTTAAAATCCTTCAAGTCTCAAATTCAAGCAGAAGTCTCAATTTAACAAATATGGCGTGTAATGTATGTGTGATGTCACAACATGGACTAAAAACTTATTTCATGATGTACTGTACTTTAGATGCATAGAGTGCATGAGAAGTGAAGAAAAGTTTAAGCATGAGTGTCTTTAAACAGTGTTTACTACTTTAATTATAGGTTACTGGTCACTAGAGTGTCTATTTTCGGCAGGGAAGAGTAGCCTTGTACCAATGGCCCTTTGTCCGGTGGGTACTGGCTCATTGTCAAGACAAACAGACACTTCATTCACACCGGCCTTGCAAGAGGACCAGAGTTTCTATCTATCTCTAAATGGGTTCAAATTTTATGTACGCAGGAAAAACATATAAGTTTCGAATATCCAACGTTGGTTTGACCCAGACACTAAATTTCCGAATTCAAGGGCACCGGTTACTACTTGTGGAGACTGAGGGTTCCTACGTGGCACAAATGTACTATTCCTCGCTCGATGTTCACTTGGGCCAGTCCTACTCTGTCTTGGTAGCAATGGACCACAGCCTCCCGGCGGACTTTCACATCGTTGCAAGCACGAGATTTGGTTGGCTCAAGCTCTCGGGCTTCGCTACACTTCACTATTCTACTTCACGCCATGGATTTGAATCCGATGCGGATTTGCCTCCCGCTCTAAACGATGTCCAATCCTCTCTTGAGCAAGCCCGAAGCATCAAGTAAGCGCTCTTGACCTCACCTTTTAAACCCCTAAAGGATTCATGGTTTTAAAATGACAAATTTAATCGATCATATTGTGAAAAATATACTTTAAATGGGACTAAATTTTATATCATTGGAATTCATGAAAAAAAAAATTAAAAAAATTAAAAAATCTACATAAAACTTATTCACAACTGCTAAAAAAACATGAAGTCCCTTGGGGGCCTTATGGTCCTTTAGGAGTTAATTCTAGCATGCTGCTCCTCATAATACTAAAAACACACCTTTCTTTGTTCCTTATATGAAATTACCTTTTGGGTCATGATGCCAAGTTGTGATTTTGAGGTAGCCCATAATTGGAGATGTTAAGGTAGGATGTTGTGAAACCAATAATGACCTAGAACAGTTAAAATGTATCCGCTCGAGTCTTCATTTCATGGTAGAAATGTAGCTCTAAAGTACATGGCTTATTTCTTGGAATTCAAAAAATAAGGCGTGTCCTAAGGAGTTACATCTCCCCTCCAAAATGAGCAAAAGAGGTACATTTTAACTGTTTTTGGGTCATTAACGGTTTCACAACATCCTACCTTAGAACCCACAAGGTTTCACTCGCTTGGCATGATATATTTCATAACAAGTCTCTACTTTCATGCGACCTAGTCTATAATAGTAGGGGATGTTAGAGCTCAAGAAGATTTCAGTTTTTTTTTTCCTTTGTGGGCTTGACATGCTATATTTCATCACAAGGCTCTACTTTTATGCAACCTAGTCCATAATACGGGATGTCAGAACTCGCCAGATTTCTTTTTAAGCCAAATTTGACCCCAAAACAATTGTGAACCCAAAATCTTGTCTCCAAAATAGTTCTCCAAAACGTAAACGCTTGCACGTACTCCAACACCCCAAAATGTTGCCCACGGGGGGTCACTCCATGTATTTTTTAGGTACCATCTGAGATAATAAGGTATTTAAAAGTACCTTAAAAAATAAAAGTAATTCATACTATAATTAACAATATTCTCATTTTTATTCTTGTAATCAATTTTAAGCACCCTATATTAATTTAAATTATTACCTTCAAAGATTTATTTGGACCCTATTATTTGTTCGCACGTCATTGTGGAATATTTGGAAGTGACCCACCATGAGTGCAGGTGGAATTTGACAGCAGGTGCAGCGCGGGCCAACCCACAAGGGTCGTACAACTATGGCCAAATCAAAGTGTCCAAGACGTACGTCTTCGCAAACGCCCCTTTGAAAGTGAATGGGAAGCAGCGGTACATGGTCAATAGAGTGTCATTCATTCGAGCCAGCACGCCCCTCAAACTGGCGGACTATCTGAAGCTGGAGGGCGTGTTCCGGGAGGGCTCGATCCCGGACCACCCCATTGACCAGGCAACACCCTCGTTGGCAAGCTCCGTGCTGAGCTGCCCATTCCGCGCCTTTGTGGAGATTGTGTTCCAGAATGCCGAGAGCACCTTACAGTCCTGGCATTTGGATGGCTATGCCTTTTTCGTCGTCGGGTATGTATCCATGACCCAGTCTAATTAATTCTTCCCACCTCGCCACATGCTCAAGCAAATTAAAATGTTGAAGGTCGAGAGACTGTCGAATTCCAGCCGGAAATTGGCCTCTTGGGCTTCACACTAGAGGCCGAAGTCCGAAGACCGTCAATGTCAATCACTCCAAAATGCCTATGTGACAACAGTTTTTGTTAGTTTTGTGCACCAATGTGACGGACTCTTGAGGGAGAATTGGGTCGGCCGAGAATGGAAACCCAATCCTCCCTTGAGAGGCCGTCAATTTTTTTTAAATTAAAATAATCAAAGGCTTCAATTTGTATATTTTACTATGCTAGCAAAAACCCGTGTTGCAATCACTATACAAAAATTTGGAAAAAAAAAAACCGCAACTAAATTCAACTGCAGATTTTTTTTTACCAAGTTTTCTTATAGTGAATGTAACACAAAACTAGATTCACATGATCAAGAAACATGGCCCCCGTTGCAATGAATGTTGATTGAAAGAAATTGAAAAATTTGTGTATAGATGAAAATAGTCAACAAAACATGCAAATGAATGAAAATGATATATGATGAGATATTGAATGAGATGGAAGACTTGGATGAAAATGTGACACTTTTTTGTGACAACAAGTCGTTACATCAAGTCGTGACCATGTGCATAATAGATGTTTTCAATCCAAAACTTTAGACTCTCAACATGAATTGAGTTTGGACTGCGACAACCTCTAGTCCTAGTGTGAACCGGTTCTAAACTCCCAAGGCACGGGAATTTCATTTGATGTTCAATACCATACCCACATAGCACGTTCAACACATGTTTGTCAAATAATTTATTTATTCCGTGAAAGATTCCATTTTGTATTTTGCAAATACTCTTCAAAAAAAAATCACCATACAAAAAATAATTTTCCTATTTATAAATTTATATTTTGCCAACCCGACTCTTGGAGTATGGTAACCTAGGACCTTCAATTAGACTTATTAACAGGAAAGTATTGGAGTTTAGCTATAATAGCATCTTGGAATATATAAAGTCAACATATAGTAAAGATTAACATATTAAAAAATATGAGAGTGACTTGTCACCCAACCATAGAAAGAGATATTGAGAGATATTCTCCACTCAACTTCCGAACTACTTTTATACTACTTAAGAGCCCTCTCTACATATCATAGAGTATGTAAGAACTTATTAAGTATATATTGCACACTTATTAGTGTAACTTATTGATGTTACAACTACCCTAATTCTATAGTGTTCAAGCTATCTTAGAGTCAATAAACTATTGGTTAATTAAAGCAATTAAATTCCAACATAAAGTGGAGTGTTGTTGTGAGAAATAACATGCCAAACCACACTCAGGGTGGTGAGAGGCTTTAATTTTCACGTAACTGGACATAACCTCAATGGTTGAATCTAATTCTATCATGTTCAATCAAGGGTCAAATATGAAGAACATCATAATACTAAAGAAAAACACGAATATGAGATATAACTATGGTCTCCATTACCAATGCTTGGTTGTCACCACTACAAAAATGGGCTTCATTTAGGTTATGTGCACCATTATAAATCTTGCAAAATTGAATTTTCTGCATCAGTATGACTTGGTTGCGATTTTAATTTTTGAAATTTCTTTTTCCTTCCTACCATTTACTTCTGGGTTGATCCAGTCTAAACAAATTGTCGAAACTCCTGATGACTCAGAATGGGGCCGGGTGGCTGGACTCAAGAGGCACGGCTAAGCTACAACATGGTGGACGCTGTTGCTCGCACCACCACTCAGGTAAAATAGAATAGAAATTGATAAAAATTGATGATGATGATGATAATGATGATGATAATGATAATAATAATAATTATTATTATTATTAGTATTAGTATTATTATTATTATTATTAGTATTATTATTATTAGTATTAGTATTATTATTATTATTATTATTAGTATTATTATTATTATTAGTATTATTATTATTATTTAATAGTCTAAGAGGCCATCATGAATAAAGAGTCTGTTAAAATAGTTCTTCTATCTATGCCTCAAGGGCATGGGTAGCAAGGTCTACCCTTGGTGCCTCCTTTCAGAGGTAGATTCTATAACTCCACCATTTAGACACAACCAACTCATGTGATCTATTAAATCTCCAAACTAGAAATATTGTGTGTTGTTGAATGCTTACAAATCTATTGAATGATTAAACATGCCGCTAGGCTATGCTCCTTTTGTAGTGCAGCTACGAAGCTACGAGAGCCTTATTTTCAAGACAAAGTTGTATTATAAATTTTGTTTATTTTTTTGTTAGGGTCACAAACCGGCACCTTGTTTTTAGATATAATGTTCTTATAATTGTGGTTTAGTCACAAGGGGCTAAAGTTCTACTTCTATATATGCATAGGTTTTATAGTGTAAACTTGCCCCATGATATACCATGTATAGTACCCTACACCAAGTATTTGTTACCTTGGGT
This sequence comes from Pohlia nutans, assembly GCA_022496805.1. Lineage (NCBI taxonomy): Eukaryota > Viridiplantae > Streptophyta > Bryopsida > Bryales > Mniaceae > Pohlia > Pohlia nutans. The sequence continues at coordinate 8,251,690 of CM040092.1, read as the reverse complement.
TTTCAAAGGTTTGTCATTAAAAAATGATAAAATTAGAATTTTGGGGGTGAATTTATAAATAAATAAATAAAGATTCACTTGGAAATTGAGTAACTTAGAATAAGACGTTTCAATCAGTAAGTTTATAGTCAATAAGCCTCCAAAAATCATAATTTCTTTTGCATATGATTCTATAGATGATTTTCATTCTTTCCATCAAGAGTTTTATACCTTGTAAGTAACAAAACTTGTGTTCATTGTTGTTTGAATTTAGAGTTTAAAAATGGATTTTTTAACTTCAAGTGAAAATGGGTAAATAAAATATTTTTATCAAATCTCAATAGTATGTGTTGTGTATCTTGTGTTTTGCAACATATTCAAATTTGGCTCAAAAATTCTAATTTTATCATTTTTTGATGGCAAACCTTTGTAAATCCAAGGTGACGAATACTTATTGTAGGGTATTGTACTACCAATGGTGGAACCATTTACACTAACTGCACATGTGTTGAAAATACAAACATAAAAAAGTTCATCTCTCTAGTCACTTATACATAGGTTTGACACGTTTTTCCAACTTGACATCAATTGTCTAACTAGACAACTGTCAAATATGTTAAACAACTTGAATGAAATATTCCAAAATATTCTAGGATATTCCATGTATTTTCTAAGAATATGCTTGTTTGGCAAATGAGGAGGTCTACTAGACGTCTTAATACAATGTCATGTTCGACACTTTGTGTAGTGGTAAAGTAAAACAACCATGCTTATACATGGCGTGAGGCACAGGTGTACGGCAACCACTGGACGGTGGTGATGGTGGAGATGGACAATCCCGGGCTTTGGAACCTTCGGTCGCAGGAGCTCCAACGGCAATGGCTCGGGCAAGAGCTCTACCTAAAAGTTGACAATCCCCATACCTCTGATGACGATAAGCATCGCAAAGCGGCCCCTCCCCACAACCTTCTCTTGTGTGGCAAAGCAGTCACAACATGACTCATAAACATTTTTTCTTGGAAGACCAATGTTGTACTAGTATTACACGGATACAGTGACATGAATGAATTAGAGTCATTATGAGAAGTCTGTAGTGAATTACAAATGAACCATTGTCCAAGGTTTCATTGTAGAAAGATGTCATACCAAGTCAACAATGGTCAAAACCTTTGCCAGAAAAGATTCTAAATATTTTTTGCACAACATCTTGAGTTTAGCTCATTGAAAGCTTTGCCAATATGCACATTATGAGAAGTAGTGAACTGCAAATGGGTATTTAGAGTGAACCACTGTCTAAGGTTTCATCGCAAAAAGATGTCATACCAGTCTAACATTGGTCAACACCATTGCCAAAAAAGATTCTAAATACTTTTTGCACAACATCTTGAATTCAATTCATTGAAAGCTTTGCCAATATCCACATTATGAGAAATAGCTCGGGGGGTTTACTTCCAAAAAATTACAAATGGCGTGCAAAAAGATATAGGGTCCAAATAAATCTAGGAAGGTAATTTTTATAAATGAATTACATCAATATACGATGTTAAAAATTGATTACAAGAATAATTATGAGAACATTCTTGAAATATTACTAATTATAGTAAAAATTACTTTTATTTTTAAGGGTACTTTTAAATACCCTTTTTTCACACATGATACGCAAAATATACTAAGAGTAAACCCCCCGAGAGAAATAGTAGACTGCAAATGGGGTGTTTGGAATGAACCATTGTTCAAGGTTTCATTATAGAAAGATGTCATACCAGTTCAACATTGATCAAAGCCTTTGCAAAAAAATTATAAATGCGTTTCGCACAATATCTTGAGTTCAGCTCATTGAAAGCTTTGCCAATATGCAAATTATGAGAAGTAGTGAACTTCAAATGGGTATTTAGAATGAACCATTGTTCAAGATTTCATTGTAGAAAGATGTAGCACCAATCCAACATTAGTCCAACACCTTTGCAAAAAGATTCTAAATGCTTTTTGCACAACATCTTGAGTTCAACTCATAGAAAGCTTTACCAATATCCACATTTAAAAAAAAAATTATATTCACTCATGCATTCTACAATGCTTGTCAATCTTTGGAAACAAAACAATTTGGTATTGTGAGGAGTGGGGAGGGTGAAATCTCTTCGTTGCTCTAAAATTTTATATTGATGATCCTAATTGGGTTTTGTTATAACCCTATTTTATGTACCTATTACTAATTCTTTAATTTTATTCTATCATGTTTTGGAAAATAATTCTTCCGTAGCTGCATTTCATCACATAGGCTAATAGAGTAAAGATAAAAAGATAGAAGACAACATTCGTAGCATTGACATTCTCTCATAGTGAGTCAGTGCCCATAAGATTCACAGTTTTAAAATGACAAATTCAATTGATCATATTGTGAAAAATGTAATTCAGATGGGACCAAATTTTATATCACTAGAACTAGTGAAGATCGTTGCATGTGTTGGTCAAAAAATAAATAAATTCGAACAAGAGGAGATCTAAATAGGACCTACTCAAAACTATTCAAAAAATAAAATGGGTCCTTGGATGCTTAAGGGTTTAACTCCTAAACATCACAACGTTCAGTTTCTAAACAACTAACAGATTCAAATCCACCCTACATTCTCATCATTGCTTGGATGAAAGTCATCCAATTTTTTGAAGATACCTCACCAAGTTGTTGTCCTATCTAATGGTTGGATTTAGTCATACTTGATTACATATTTTTCTAAAATTACAAATGTAGAAGTATGTCAAATCGTTGACCAAGCCAAAATTGCATTGACTGTAGTTCAAAAGTGGCCTTGCAAAAATGAGGTCATAGATTTAAAGAACACAAAAATTTCAAAGAATTACCACGTTTAAGAGTATCTCATTTCAAACTCATTCCAACAAATTTTACTCAAAAAATATTAAAATTTTGTTTGTAATCGAATTTAGAAGGAATTTTTAATTTTAACTTTCAAAATTCATAATTAAATATTGGTGATAGTATTAGTAAATCGAACCGTACAAATGGAATCTAAAATTCAAAATCTAGAACTTTCATTTGTATATTAATTCCAAAATATTCTTCTAAATAGTAGTTTATGATGATTTTTCTCAATTTGTCAATTCCAGGGACACCCTAGTACGTTTAGGGGTTAAGAAACTATTCTGTAAAAGACAAGAAAAAACAATCTCAAGAGGCATGCCCATGAACACATCTGAGGATTCACAAAGTTGAGTGAATATTAATTGGTCCCAGAATGGCAACATCAAAAGGCTTGATCGACTAATTGATAGAAGGGTATGACACGGTAGAAGGATAACTTGCCACAACATGTCCAACTAATACACTAGAATGTACTTACAGGGGCAGTAAGAGAACAGGGCAAGGGACAAACTCCGCTAGTAAGTTACTGTCAATATGTTTGGCGTGTATAGATTCCATGCTCAGCACTACTAAGTCCAAATTCATGTCATCTGCTATCTCTCCAATCACAACTGCAGGTCGCTTCCCTTCTCCTACCCTCTCCATCAACTTAAACTCTTCAAAACCTCCTGCATCCATACATCCATTATGAAATGCTCCACGAGGTAACATAACAGCAAAGGACCAAGGATTCATGGTTTTAAAATGACAAAATTCAAGTGGCAAAAAATATAATTCAGATGAGATCAAATTTTATATGAAGAATGTTGCTTGTTAGTCAAAAAACAAATAAATTGAATCTACTCAAAACTGTAAAAAAAAACATGAGACTCAATGGTCCTTTAGGGTTATATCAATGCTGCAACAGATTGAAAACTCTAGATAATCGGTCAAGGATCAGACACAATACTCTCCTCCATGCAAAAATCAGGACTGTCAGATCTTTGATTCTCTAGGGAGGACAGGTTAACCCTTAAAGGACCAAGGATTTATAGTTTTAAAATGACAAATTCAATCGATCATATTGTGAAATTCAGATAGGACCAGATTTTATATCAGTGAATAACACCGCCTGTGTTGATCAAAAGAGAGAAATCTGAATAAAAGGAAGTCTATATAGGACCTATTCAAAACTGCTATAAAAAACATGAGGCCCAATTTGTAACACATAATTTGAGAAACGTTTACCTTGTGAGAGATGCCACCGTATGTTCTTCATGCGGGTATCATGGTCCTCCTGTGACTCGGACTTCTCTTCATCAATCACTGGAAAGAAAAAAACAGGAACAAACTTAAATCCAACGATGACCCCCGAGAGTTACACTACTAATATCTGCACGTAATTTTGTTCAAAGAATTGAGGAAAACCCTAAAAATCCAGATCCAAAACTCACCTACAACAGTAATGTCGGCCCCAAATTTGGTAGCAAGGGCTGTGGTGGAGGCAGCCGCCTGGAAGGGAAGAGTCCATCAGCGCCCATGTTGCCGGCACCAGTGATTTTTTTCGTTGCTAATTTTAGCCAAATTGCTACATAAAACTTGGGCTGGCTAATTGATACAAAGGATTTTTGGAAAAAGAAAAAGAAAAAGGGGATAATAGCCAGATTTCCTACATGGAGTCAAGATGTGTAGCCTCTTTAAACCTAGGTATCACCCAGGTATTGCCTAAGTAGCACCTAGGTAGCACATGTGTATTACCCTGATATTACCTATATATTAATATGAGAAGAGCATCCAAGGAACCTGGATTGCTCTTCAAGCCATGGAAAAGTAGCAGAATCACTAACTGGCACCTTTCGAGACTAAATGAGAAGAATAAATAAATAAATAAAAATACTATGAACATTGTATGAAGGAGGGCCAACCTGGCGAGTAGCTTCAGAAAGGTAGGGATTGCGGTCCATGATAATTGGTAGCAGCACATGCTTGAAATTGGTAACTCCTGCTACCGACACACCGTCACTTGCAGACTGCGGTTGTGCCTGCGCCTGTACCGTTACTGATCCAGGCAAGAATTGCAGAATTAGCCCTAAATTTTACACAACACAAAAGGAACTGAAAATTTCTTCATAGAAACATCCAGAACTCTACCATGGAATGAAACAATAGGGGTCTATGTTCTCTCCTTCCCCCATCTCAATGAATAGAGGTCCTCCAATTAGTGTTTTTCAGCGAACTGGCTGACAAGAATGGGAGATGAAGAAATTTGCATGGAGATCTTAACTCTCCATTTTTTGTACTCTTAACTCTCCATTTTTGTACCAAGAAAACAGGAGAAGAGTATAGAATATAACCCTTAAAGGACCAAGGATTCATAGTTTTAAAATGACAAATTCAACTGATCAAATTGTGAAAAATCAATAATTCAGATGAGACCTAATTTTATGTCACCAGAACTAGTGAAGATCATTGCATGTGTTAGTTTAAAAATAAATAAAAAATTGAACCTGAGAGAATCATTTAAACCAATAAATGGATACAAAAGTACCTGAGGATTTGGCATTGGACCTCGCTCGGACTGAAGTTGGAGTATAAACCCTGGAGTACCGGCGGGGGAAGCTTTTAGGGTTTACGATGCTGAGAGAATCAGCAGCCTTGCGACAGGGGGTTGTTCGTGATAACACAGCACTCACAATTAATGTGGCGTGAGCTCCACACTGCATCATCGCCATAGCCATGATAATGCTCCCACTACGAAGCTACAAAAACCCTCAGAATGTAAGTGAACAATTCCAAAAACCCCGTACGATCCTAAAACCGCACAGGACAATCTGATAGTTCCGTGTCATTGTTGAGTGACACATTCGATTGGAAGAGATTGTGATGAGAGAGTGGAATGGCGATTGATTTGTGGAAGGAATGGAATGGAAACGAAAGTGAATTGAACTCGAATTGCTTACCAGATGATCGAGGAGGTGCGAAGAAGGAGATGGGAGAGGAAGCAGAATGAAATGGAATTGCTTGCTTGTAGTGATTGATGGAATGTTTGTTGTTGATCGACTTGACAAGTGTGTTTGATGGGCTTCTTGAGTGCGGAGTGACGGAAACTATCAGCATGGTATTTTCCTTTCTCTCTATGTATTCATACGGTACCGTACGTACGAGTTCCAGAACGTTCCAGAATGCGTTCCCTTCTGCTCATAACCCATTCAGTAGCCTTCATGCCCACTGCCTTTCCTTCATGCACTCTGCTCATCACTGTGAGCCTCCACCTGTCCACTTAGCTACTGATGAACTATTATTGGGTGTGGAATATTCCACACCATCTACTGTAGAGCCAAGGCAGAGACAGTGCATCAATGTACAGGGAGATCCAGCAGTTAGTGTAAAATCAACCAAATAGAATTGCCAAATTACCGGTTGAAACTCATAGTTTTAGGCTAAAATCCGGATATAATTTGTGATATTCAGGTGCTACCTAGGTGAAACATGGGTAATAACCGGATGGATTCTTGTCTAAAACCGGTTGTTTATGTAAAATACTGGATTTTAGTTGGTTTCCTTGGAAAACTCCCTGTTCAGTGCAGTGCATGCTACTGAATGTTATGAAGGTATCTAGCCCGCTTCAAAGCCTGTTTCCATTGGAGCGTGGGCTTGGGCAAACGAGCACACAGCTTGAGGAATGTAGGTTGGGAGCAACGAACAAGATGGAACAATGGAATTACTACTAGCAAAGGCGTCACTTATCACTCGCAAGAATCCGGAATAGTGTCAGAGTTCACTATGCACACTGTTCAAGTGACGAATTGCACTCACCAAGTCTTGGGCGCATGGGTAGTGAGTGCAAATTGGCGCCATTTGACTCACCGAATGAGTGAAAAGCGACGCCTTCTCCTTGTAGTGAATGTGTGGTAGCCAGGCCCTTGGTCTTGGTGAGAGCCAAGCCTTTGCTCTGCGACAAAATGGCTAAGGCAACATTTCCAAAGCAAACTATTCGAACAAAATGAAAAGACCTTTAATGAGGTCTTTTCATTAATTAAAAATTGTATTGAAAAGATTTGCAATCACTTTAAAGGTATTTCCACAAGAATAACGTATTTTCATGAATGTTTAAAAAGTATTTTATTATTCCATTGACAATGTATACATCAAAGATGGTTCCCTAAAAAAGGAAAACTAGTTTTTTTGTTCAATGCCTTCTACCGGTAGAAAGCATCAATACTAAATCATACAACATAGAGGTACCAAATAATAGTACTTAGTCATGAAAGGTATAACACTCCAAGATGAGAATGTACGGTTTGCTTGATAATATGTTCTGCAAAATGAGTTTTTTATACACTTTGATAGTATTTTAAACCCTAAAGGTCCTCACTCCTCTACAAACTTGGAGAATTGCAAAGATGCATTATAAAATGCAACTAGGAGGGATATTTTGAACTTGATGTATGAATAAAAGTTGTACATTATGAATTTTAGATTTTATACATACAATTACATCTATGATTACAATTACCAATATTTTTGTAAAAAATTTGAAACTTAAAATTCAAAATTATATTGTAATTTGATTACAAATAAGATATTAACAATCTATGAATGAAATTTGTTGTGATGGGTTGAAAGTAATACTCTAAAGGCCGCTTTACATGACAGGTTAAGGCCAAAGCCAATTCACAGGAAATAGTGGCTCATGCCAAGAAGGGAGGGAACTCTGACACAGCCCCAAGGAAATAGAATTGGGTTTCCAATTTGGTCCAATCCAATTCTCTTCCTTGGGGCGGTGTCAAATTTTGTCTTTAGTGCATTAGAATATAATTTCAGCCCATTAGAATAAGAATTTTAGGGAATGGCCTTGCCTCCATCATGCAAAGACCTTGGGGTTGATTTCGTGGAATAGTCCAATCACGTACAAGGATTTACGCATGTCATAGCTCCAAATTGGCCTTGGGCCCTCATGTAAAGCAGTCCTAAGTGTAGTGGTTTTTGGAGATTTTTTAGTTGCTTGATTTTATAAGTTGAGTTTTTCAAAAGCACTTTGGAACTAAGATCTTAGAAAAAATTTGGTGAATCACTTCAACATGAAATGAGACATAAAATTTTCACAAATCATCCTCTTTTTAATTCATTCACACATCCATGAGGTTGACTTCCCATAAATTCTATGGTAAAAAGTGCATGACGGATGAGAAAATTGAATTTGCATCTATACATCATGCAAAAAATGCATGGTTGGACGTGAAGGGATTAACTCCTAAATGATAGAGGGGGTAAGGGCAAAACCTAGATGTGTTATAAAATGTTATTTTGCAACTTTAATGAAGTTTGGTCCAAAAGAGAAAATGAGAAGCATAATGTTTAGTAATTATCCGTATGGTCGAACTTTCAAAAAATGTTTAAGATACTCATTTAATGAATTTCGAAGCGTTTACCATTTAATATTCACCAAAATTACAAAGTTTATTTTTAGAATTTAAAATTTGGTATGATTGGTTAAAACTAGACATTCTGTTCTAAAATTAAGAAAAGCAATTTTTTCAAAGGAGAGAACATCATTAGTTTCCCCAAATAGTAAATTTTATAACACTAGGACAATATTGAGGACTTTGTCTTTGAAAAATTCTCCTCGGTGGAGTTTAACTCGGATTGACATGATTCAAATTGGGTTGGAAAGTAGACTTACTTTCCTATTTGAAAATATTTTTTATTTTTTTATAAAAATATTTTTTTCCATTCTTGACAGCCCGTAAAAAGGGCAACGACCATAAAATGGTTGTTCAGTCACTTAGGGGTTAAATCAATTATCAAATGCACTAGAGCTCCACAATGCTCCGCACTACTATTGACGAATATTAGATTTGTTGGTTGTTCTTAGATATGATTATTTTAATAAATTCTTATACAAAGATGCATACACATTTGAGTTATCTGAAAACAGAACTGCTTTTCAAGCAGAGTTCAAGTGAAGTTCTTTTCCTATAATTATATTTTCTAACAATCATTGTTCATAAATAGTTTCCATGGTCCAAGTGAAGTTCTTTTCCTATAATTATATTTTCTAACAATCATTGTTCATGAATAGTTTCCATGGTCCAAGTGAAGTTCTTTTCCTATAATTATATTTTCTAACAATCATTGTTCATGAATAGTTTCCATGGTCGGGGCTCTGAGGAGGTCATGAGTTCCACACCTCATGGTGGTGCAAAGCCTTGCTTTAGATTATTCTCCAACTCACTATAGACTAGTTTTGCAGTCTTTTGAACTCAAAACAAGTCTAAGGTGAGTTTAACCCCTAACTGCCTAAGCGTCCATTTTTTGGACGATGTACAGATTTCATCCATAATTTCTCATCCGTCATGCACTTATAGCAGTGTGGAATTTTTACTGTAGATTCTATGGGAAGTTAGCTTCATGCATATGTGATCCGATTAGAAAGGGGATGATTTGTGAAATTTTTATGCCTCATTTCATAGTGTAGTGATTCACCCAAAATTTTGAAGATTTCAGTGTAAAAGTTCTCTAAAAAAAGTCAACTCATAAAATTAAGCAACCAAAAAATCTCCAAAAATCACTACACTTAGAGTATTACATTTCAACCAATCACAATGAATTTCATCCGTAGATTGTCAATATCTTATTCGTAATTGAATTACAAAATAATTTTGAATTTCACGTTTCAAATTTCATACAAAATTATTGGTAATAGCAATCATAGATCTAACCGTATGGATAGAATCTTAAATTCATAATGTACAACTTTTATTCATATATCAAGTTCAAAATATCCCTCTAGGTTGCATTTTATAATGCATCTTCGCAAAACTGCCGAATTTGGAGAGGGCTCTAGGCATTTAGGGGTTAAGGTTTCTTTCCACTTTGAGACACTCTTTTCGGTTAACTCTATTATAACAGGACACAAGAAATGCATCATCTGCACTAAAAATAAACTTCATTGAAGTTTCTTTTATCAAGGACAACACCATTAACAAATGAAGAATCAAGGAAAACAATAACCTTTGAAAGGAGACCAAGAATATGCTTTACAATGAGTATTTCTTGAAAAAAAAACACACTGTCAATTCTATTCTAATTATCTATACCTACTGTAGCTATTGGCCTTGCTATCTCTACCACATAAGCGCCTGATTCCTCAAACAATGACAGATTACCCTACTCAACAAAGAAAGAAACCATGTAAAGAAAAAGCCCAAGACTTTTTCTGCTGTGATGCAATACAATGCCGCTGTCATGTCACTTGAACCCAAGGGCAAATGACAGCTTGGGGCGAGTGTTCTTTTTGCCTAGAATTTTCATCTGTTCTTCTCGGCCTTGCTTCTCTTCCAACTTTTTCCTCCGAAGCGCTTCTTCCTTTTGGCGTTGCAAAGCCTCCAACTCACGATAACGTTCTTCTTCCTTTCTGGCTTGCTCTTCAGCTGCACGCCTCTGCGCTTCTTCGATTTTCCGACGGTTCTCTTCAAGCATCTGCTCTAACTGTTCTTTTTCTCTCTTTTTCTCTTCCTGAAAATCATAAAAAAGACAAGCAACCCTTAGTCATATAAATGCCATAAAGTAGATCACTGAGTTGTAAAAGTATTCCAGGTTATGGCACTCGCTCTCATCAATGTGGAATGAGACTCTATATTGAGGTAGACTGAAGGGAGGAATTGACAACAGCCCTCTGTAAAATAGCCACGAATAGATACCCTACCATACAATCCGGTAGTATATAGTACCAGTGACAGTAGGATTATGACGGTGTTTACCTCTTTCCTCCTGGCTTCGGCAAGGGCTTCCTCCTTTTCCCTCTCAAGCTGAGCAGCAATGTCATCAATAATTTTCTTTCTGCCCTCCTGTATTTTTAATTCCACCTCCTTCTTAAACTCCTCCGAGTGTAAAGCATCGTGTACCTTCTTTCGAATAGCTTCCTCTACTCTCTTTGCAGATTCTTCCTCAATGATCTTTGTTTCAGCCTCTTGCTGCCGCCTGTAAATAAAGTATGCAAAGTCAGCAAGGATGAGACAACTAGAAACACTGCCCATGCCGTCTGTGATGAAACAGACAGTGGGCATGAGCTAGCATTCACAAGGTACTGATTCTTTCTTTCAAAACAACTAACATCAATGTAAAAGCAGATAGAAACCACACAAAACTGATACATAACCTGAAGTATGTTGCACGAGTCCAGGTTCGATTATACTGCGACATAAAAATCGTGACACAGGGTACATCCAGAGATGACAAACAAGCTCAATTCGAAGAGGCAGCTGAAAAATATCCTCCACTGAACACCCGAGGACTACAGTAAGGACACCCTATACATTCACTGTGAAGGACAACGTGACATGGGCGAGACGACATGCTACAGAATACTGTTTCGAGAATCACAGTCCCACTTGACTGACACTGCCATGGACCAGGAGAAAAGTCTCACCACATGGCGTCATTTCCACTACACACTTTGACTGCGATGGAAAACTAACCCATCTGCCCTTTCTAGCAATGTTAACCATGAAAAATTGCCGTTATTTTGGCAAAGTTACTTGGCTGATTCTCTTCCATGTTACTTCCCCTGTTAACATCAGCAATTTGATTAGAATCCGAGCAAATAAATAATGAGAAGTATATCCTTAAGGTTTCCAGATTGTTCTTATTGGACACATCTTACCCATGAGGGTAAGAACGCCAATCTTTGTGAGTACAGGTAACCATGCCAGACACGTCCACGTGAAATGAACTTGATCGATTCAATTCACTTAAACTGTAGAGTGCAGGAAGCCACGTATAAGTTCGTACATGACCACCGTCAAGTATGGTTACAAGGACATTCACAGAGACCAGACCACTGACCTCAGAACACACCAACCTGTTTGTTTGTCCATAACGACACACAGTACTACTTCTAAACGTGTGCGGCGTTACCTTCTTTTCTCAAGCTCTTCATCTTCCCGAACCTTATCAAAGGCTCTTCTCCGTTCAACAGCCACAGGACTTGTACTTCGAGATCTTATTGGTGATCGTGTACGGCTACGCCGCTTTGATCGCCTTGGAGTTGGCGTCCGACTCCTGTGCCTGTCAAAGAGAATTAGGGGAATATATGAGGCGCCACTTAAATTACTCGGTTGCCAGAAGGCACACTTCCTTTATAAGAGTTGTTCAAATAGAGACAGACTCCAGGACCCTCGTATAAAATTAGTAATAATCCCCCAAAAGTGGGAGAATTATATAACTCCGTTCAGTCATCAGGAATCGGACCTCGACTAGAACCCCTTAAATTGAACTTCTACACCCTCTGCGAAAAAACCCCTTAAACAATGAGACCAACTCGGGAATAAATTATGGACCTACATGTGACAAGCGTGCCGAAGATGAAAGCAACACATGATGGCAGGCGATACATCTATGGTACGGTTACCAGAGGGGAAGAAGGCGGCGATACATCAGAAGCGATTGGAATTAGGTTCCTGAAATGAGGACCTTCCCAAAAGCCTTCCAGCTTTCCTCCAGGCAGCAACAGCATGAAAACCCCATGAACGAACTCCTTCCATGAACTCATCATCATCATCATCATCATCATCATCCCTTTCGAGCACTTGTCTGTTCCCACCTCATTCTCGTGTTTGTTTCTTTTTCCTCAACATGATACTGTTTTTATGGGAACATGATACTCAACTCTTTCTCAGACTTACATTCTCTCATGGCTGTATGATGTTTTCTAGCCCAACAACAACTGCATGAAGAACCAGAGCCCAGGCATTGTTTGCTCACTGTAACACACCTGCTGTGACCATGATGCACTGGTGATCGGCTTCTATAGGTCTCCCTCCTCCGTCTAGTGCTGTGACGGTGGCTCGCCGGCGATGGTGATCGTGCTGAAGACCGGTGCCGCCCCTTCCGAGGCGGGGACCTCGACCTGGATATTGATCGAGGCATCCCTCCCTTACCTGCTGCCTTTCAAGTCAATTGTATTGTATGACTACCGGTCCTCCACTCAATTGCTCTGCTCCCTGAGAATCTGCAAAATTTAAAAATTATACAAAATGATCAGGAACCACCCTGAAAACAACAGTAATAATTAGAAACTACAACAGGAAACCTAAAATTTCCTCTTCCATACTGCCTAATGATAATAAAGCACGAATTAATTTCTGCTAATCAACCAACCGTTAACATCTTCACAAACCAATTAGAAATATGAAGTGCAAAGACATAAATCATTGGCTGCTGGATTACTCAGAGATCTCGACTATCTGAATCCTATACACCAGTGGTTTTTTTGGTTGCTAATTTTAGTCAAATTGCTACATAAAATTTGTGCTGGCTAATTGATACAAGGGATTTTTGAAAAAGAAGAAGGAATAATAGCCAGATTTTCTATATAAAGTCAAGATGTGTAGCCTCTTTAAACCTAGGTACCACCCAGGTATTGCCTAAGTAACACCTAGGTAGCACATATCTATTACCCTGATATTAGCTATATGTTAACATGAAAAGAGCATCCAAGGAGCCCGAATTGCTCTTCAAGCCATGGAAAAGTAGCAAAAATGCTATACTGTCTCCTGACAACACAAAAAAAAAAATCACTGTTCTCGACTATCTAAATCCTCTACACAAGAGACAACCGAATCCCTGACCACACAATAAATAACTCACATAATTATACACAACTATATGACAAGAAAAAATTCACTATCCATGGAGCTTTAAAAACCCTCCAAGACACCAACATCTGGAATTTGACGACAAAATCAGCAGGTGAAGTCTTACCTTTACATCACAAGTGCAAGTTCTCTCCACTGGCAACCGCTCAATTGTGTAAACCCTGTAATCGTCACCAACACAAAATTGTTAAGATACTCCCAAACCAAACAGCGGCGTCGCAAATTACAATGACTTACATATATACTTCAACACGCACGCCCTCAGTCAGGGTCCTCGAGCTCCTGCATGGTGTTCGATCTGCAACCAGAGAGAAAGAGAGAGAGACACACACACACAGCCAAATGGTATGTATGCAGCAAACGGGTTTGAAACCCCAATTGGAAACAACACAAAGAGAACAGAAGGTTAAGAATAGCCAATTGTTCTATTGTTCAGCGACGCACCAAAAAGACGAAACGAGAGACGGCAGTTGCGCACAAAATTTGTTGGAATTGAATTGCGAAGATGGAAGAGAACACAAACTCCTGCAACAACAACTTTGCAAAGGAGGTCGCAGCACAGCAATGAGGCAGAGAGACGGTCCTGGCAATGGTATTCCTCGTATAGGCAATTAGGGTTTCGTCGACAACATTCGTTCGGAACCCGGATGAATGTCATCGACAGCTTCATCCAGTCTCGTCTTCGTTGCTCACTCACTGGAAGTTTAGTTTATAATAACAACTTCCAAAACATTTAAAATTTATGAATTTAAAAGGGTTACCAAAATACTTATCAAACCATATACAGTGACGAACAAAACTGAGTATTGATTTGAAACTTTTCCATTCAAACAACTATACCATAAGCATCAATGGGCAAAGTCCAAAAGTGAATATGCAAAAGTTGTAGTGTGCGACATATAACACATTACTACGAAAATTTGAAGAAAAACTCAATTGTGATTTGAAAGAAAATGAATTTCAAAGTTAGCCATGTCTAAAACTCGGTTTTGTGCGCTATAATTCAAAACTACTTTAAATTTTGTCAATTTTTTCTTAGAGCTTCAAAAAAACTTTTTGTGCTTTGGCATGTTGGTATACATCATTTTAGATTGTTGTACACAAAAATTGAAGGAAGTTGACATTTATAGAATTTAAAATATTCACAATTTGACAAACATGCAAACGATGTTGATTCTTACGATATTTGAATATTTTTTTGGAATTGAGAGCATGGGACTGCATTGGCCATTGTATAGAGAGCATAGGTTGCAACATGAACCATTGTTACATCTTAATGCCCTTGCATTTGAAATAGGTGTTAAATAGGCGAGTGCATTCAATTTATATATTAGAGCTATATGATGCAGTTTTTTGGTCTAGATATTTTGTACAAAGACTAGAGTTCTTATCGCACATAATCAATCCAACGAATCAAAGAAAAAAAACATATCATTTTCAATATCATCAAAAAGTTCAAAGTTGCCAAAAATTACACTGACTTTCATAAAATTAACAATTTTTTGATGATACTGAAAACGACAAAAACAAATTGTTCAATTCGTTGGATTGATTATGTGCGCAATGAATTCTAAACTTTGTACCAAAAAGTTAGACCAAAAAACTGCATCATACAACTCTAATATATAAATTGAATGCATTGGCTATTCAACAACTATTTCAAATGCAAGGGCATTAAGATGTAACAATGGTTCATGTTGCAACCTATGCTCTCTATACAATGGCCAATGCAGTCCCATGCTCTCAATTCCAAAAAAATATTCAAATATTGTGAGAACCAACATCATTTGCATGTTTGTTAAATTGTGAATATTTTAAATTCTATAAATATCAACTTCCTTCAATTTTTGTGTACAACAATCTAAAATGATGTATACCAACATGCCAAGGTACAAAAAGTTTTTTTGAAGCTCTAAGAAAAAATTGACAAAATTTAAAGTAGTTCCGAATTATATCGCACAAAACCGAGTTTTAGACATGGCTGACTTTGAAATTCATTTTCTTTCAAATCACAATTGAGTTTTTCTTCAAATTTCCATAGTAATGTGTTATATGTCGCACACTACAACTTTTGCATATTCACTTTTGGACTTTGCCCATTGATGCTCATGGTATGGTTGTTTGAATGGAAAAGTTTCAAATCAATACTCAGTTTTGTTCGTCACTGTATTATTTGAAAAATGTATGAAAATTTTCATTAGAGGAAATATGGGGCTATACAAGGCCTTTTGGCTTTGGAAAGTAGCAAAACGAGAGGCAGCAAAAAACACCTCGCTAGGCCCACCACAACGCTAGCAGGTACTACTCGAATTTGAATTTACTTTTTAAAGTATTAAATTTTAAATAAACAAAAATAAATAAAAAGCACTCACACACCGCCGACGCCATGTGCGGATTTTTTTATTTTTTTATTTTTAAAAAATTAATGCGGCAAGGTCTACATCAGGAATTTAGAACCCCACAGATTTTAAATGATTTCCGTGTGACATCTGATATTTCATGGGTTTGTACATTTTTTGCATAGATTCTGCATGGATTTCACACCAATTTCGCACAGATTTTGCACTTTGTTAAATAACAAAAAGAGTTAATGTAAAAGCCGTGCTGATTCAGTGCAGAATTAGCGCAAAATCTGTGCGGAATTCGTGCGAAAAATGTACGAACCTATGAAATATCGGATGTCGCACGGAAATAGTTTAAAATCCGTGGGGTTCTAAATTCCTGATGAGTAGCAGGACCCAACAAGGGGTGTTTTTTTTTGTTTTTAATTTTTAATTTTTCATAGTGTAATTGCCGTGGTGGCACAGTCTGTGACATCTTCCATGGCAGCATGTGGTTGGCGAGTAGAATCATGGGCAGCTTGAAGATTTGAGGCCTTTTAAAGCTCTATATTTCCTCTAATGATAAAAATATGAAGTTTGTTCCAAAGGGCATGATAGATTGTCACTTTCATTTCATCTACGGTTGTGCATAGCATCGTGTAACCATAGTTCATAATAGCAACTTCCAAAACATATTTCTAACGCTTAAATATTTAAGGTATGGTAAAAAAATTCCTATTGGTATAATTTTTATCTTCATTGAAGGTTCTTAATGATATATTTCAATTTTTTGTAAATCGATACAAATGAGTGGTTTTGGCCATGTGAATACTAACTGAAGGTTAAACTTTAGCTATTGTAGTTATTGAGATCAAGGTGATTTTTTCTTTACTACAGTATCTAACTATCAAGGTTGGCAAAAAATAACTACAGCTACACGATGCTATGCACAACCGTCGACAAAATGATAGACATAAATTTATCATGCCCTTTGGAACAAATTCATATTTTTACAATTATATTTTGGAAATCCGTTCAAATTTTTTATAACACCCCAAAATAACTTATATGATTTGAAAATAGGAACTTGACTCAATGGCATAAAATATTGTAAATGAGCTCTCTATTTGTAATTCTTAATTGCCCACTCAACCATTCCATGTACAACTCTCAAACTATACAACAATTGAGTTATCAAGCAAAAAAATTCTACAAGACGAATTTTTTGATAAATTTATGTAGTACATGTTATTCCACAAGAGGAAAATTTATCAAAAATTTAATCATTGCATGACACACTTGATCATACCTGAGGGTCAAATTTAGACACCCTCCTGTCGAAATTTAATTTTCAAGCCAACTTTTAGAAGGTCCGTGTCACCTCAAACCAATCATATGTGGCACTTTTGACAATGGGAGCCAACACCCTTTAGCAATAGGACCACAGTCAATTAGAATTAGAAACTCCATATAAGTGGCAATGACACAGTAGTCTCAAAATTCATGGAATAAAAATGACATTTCTTCATTACTTAGAAAAGTGGATCTAAGTGAAGATTCTCTTTCGATCCAGTTTTCAAAAGGGTGCTCCATTGCATTGCTCTATTATGCTATGTTGCAGCGACCCACATTAATACAGGTGTTTTCAAATAATGTAGATGTAGAATAAATGGTGTAGAAGATATCAGGAGAATCAGCAAGGGTAGAAGAGATTAGGTGGGAAGCTAAACTTGTAGATGTTCACCAAAACATAGAGTGCTTAGACTATTCTTCCAAATTGTTACAACTGAGAAACAAGGGTGCAATAGAAACAAACAGACTATACAGTCAAGTCCAATTTGCTTACGAATTCCCCTCTGTAGAAAAAAAAATCAAAAACTTTAAACAATGCATGTGTACTCAAAAATGATTCAATTTAGAAACCGTAAAGTGCGATGCAATCACATTGGAGTGTACTACAATATTAGTACAAATTTACACATGTGTTAGTGAAAATCATACAACAAGTTACAAATATTATATACACTATCAACCATTGAGTGCTCTCACCCTTTGCTTCAATTACAATGTCCATTCTAGCAAGCATATTTGAAATGAGCATTTGAAATTATTCTTGAGATACTTGAGCTCATACTTGTTGAATGATTTGTATCATTATTTTCCTCTTTGTCCTTCATAATCTTTTTGATTCCATCGGCATGTCTTCAATCATCAAGGTACCTACTACGGTGTATTGGAGCACCATCCTCCATCAACATGAGTTGAATAGGTCTATCATGCATAAAATAGAAGCCGCTCAATGTATTTTCATAAATAAGTTGTACAAAATCAACTACTGATTGTTTAGTTGGAGAAATGATGACAAGTGGACTTTTGTCAAAACCCGTGAAATCCCCTACACCACTACAAAAGAAGAAATTACAAAGAAGATAGATGAAATGATACGAATCATCCAACAAGTATAGGATCAAGTATCTCAAGAATAATTTCAAACGCTCATTTCAAATACGCTTGCTAGAATGGACATTGTAATTGAAGCAAAAGGTAAAAGCACTCAATGGTAGATTGTGTATATAATATTTGTAACTTGTTGTATGATTTTCACTAATACATGTGTAAATTTGTACTAATATTGTAGTACACTCCAATGTGATTGCAACGCACTTTACAGTTTCTAAATCGGATCATTTTTGAGTACACACGCATTGTTCAAAGTTTCTGAATGTTTTTCCTGCAGAAGGGAATTCGTAAGCAAATTGGACCTGACCGTACTACAATCTTACAATTTGACACACAATCTTGACCAGGACAGAATTTGAGGAGCATAATCAGCTCTATAAATATGGAGCTGAAAGACCCGAAATCCGGGGAATTAAGAGGCGCAAAAAGCGAGAATACAAAGCCTCACGGCAAGGGAACGCAAGGCGCCACCCGAAACCAACACAAATAAAGTCCTGAGACTAAGAGGGGAAATAAAAACCTGAGGGGAAGGACCAACACAGGGGAAGCCCCTTGAGGGTTGGAAACTAACTCAAAACCAGGTAAAGAACCTAGGGAGAGAGAAAGAAAAGGAGAAGACCTAATCTGGCTCTAATGGATGAAACTTAGCCTGCCTACTGTCGCTACTAACAGCTCTATAAATATGGAGCTATGTTAATGAATAGAGCTGAGGATTAGGCTATGGTACAAAAATCTGAGAACCTGGAGCAACCACAAGTTCTCCACATCAAAGTGACCTTCATGGGTAAAAGCCATCGGCTCTGTCAGCTTCCTCTGAAGCTTTGTTTGCTAAACTAATTGCCTTGTAAAACAAAAATCCCTGCACAAAATGATAAAAAAATCAAAATTAATTCCATGAGAAACAGAACATCATTACCCAAAACAGCAAATCGTCTTTGGGAAGCTAACCCTATCTCAAAATGTAATGGTATGACGAACATTGTATGCGAGGTTGCCTCAGAAGAATGCACGTCTTAACCCCTGAAGGACCAGGATTCATGGTTTAACAATGACCAATTCAATTTAACACACTGAAAATAATAGGATTCAAATGGGAGCAAATTCTATATCACTAGAATCCATGAAGAACAATGCATGCATTGGACAAAAAAGAAATAAAAACCGGAAAAAATCAAGTCCATCACTACAGTGGACGTTTAGGGTAATCTACAACCGATAACACTGACAAAATTGAAAGACCGGTGATATGGAACAGAAAATCACCTATATGTAATTTCGCCTCCTGATGTCCTTCGACTTTGTGTCAAGCTGAAATCACTTTCACACAAAACAGATGATTTGCAACAAGGGGGTTCAATTTTTGTCCACTGCAGAAAATACACAGTGGACGCTTAGGGGTTAGATTCCTCTTCAACATAATTGAGCACACAATCGACGCTCAAGGGTTAGATTCCTCTTCAACATAATTGAGCACAATGTGTGGTTCACTGACCTGTGACAAATTACGAACACTCTCCGCGGCTTCAATCCTCGACACGAGACAGACAAATGAAACCTCCGCTTCTTGCTCTGCTCCGGAGCTTGGTCAAAACGCAGCCACCAATTTGGCGAATGACTCGCTGCCATACCAAGCCATCTTCACAAGAGGATTGGCGTCGAGGGTTACACCAGAATGTAACGCAAGTGGCGGCGACAAACGGTGTGTATGTGTTTGTGGTTAATATATTTTCAGGTAAAAAACCCTCTCCGAGATACTCTCGTCGACAGAATTACATAATTTATTGTAAAAATATGATTCCTCTTGCTGTAACTAGGGCAGGATTGGAAATTGTGTCACAACTACTTTAAATGGAAAATGATTCACCAGAATTGAATACAATCGAAACGGGTCAGAAAATGGTGCCCACGACATTGAAAAGGGTATAATGATACAGTACAGTACAATGGGAAGGGAATGACTACTTAAACTAACTGTGTGTCTACGTGAGAGGCATCTCCAGCATGAGAAGACTCGTCGTAGAGGCGGTGGCGGCGCTGCCATGGATGCACACACATTCTGGCAGCGTCATCATAGAACCAAACAAGCTTGGCTTTCTGGCGTCTCACCTTTTCCTCCGGGCCATGAAGCCAGTTGTTGTGCAGCACATACACACCGTTGGTCGCCGCCACTTGCGTTACATTCTGGTGCCACCAGTACCCGTTCACAATTCCATTTGAAAAGGTCCGGCGGTCCAAAAAGCATATGCGCAGCCCCGTTGCGGCCGTACATTCGGTCACGCCCACTCGCCGCCGTGCCCCCCTTCCACACAGAACCTGGCTGAACAAGAGCTGCTCCAGTTGATCAATCGAGTCCCCAGCATTTCTCTCCAGATCCTTGAAGGTCTTGATGGTTGCTTTCTCAGCTTGGGCATAGAAGAATCCAGCATTCAAACGACCGCCACTATTGGCCGGCAGGTTCACATCGGGCTCATCACTCTCCACTACCAGGGTGTCGGATTTGTATGTAGATAAGTGTGGAAGAGGATTCTGGAACCAAACAACGTCTACGTCGCTCCATAACACATGAAACCCCATTTGCAGGACCTGCAGGACCACATGCACCTTCCACTTCGTCGATCCTACTTGCTGTGTGCAGTTCATGTCGGCTTTTAACTCGCTGGCCTCTGCAGGATGCGCATGACCGGCCTCCTCTGTTGGTAAGGGGCCTGCATAGAACACTGGGAGGCCTCGAACAAGAGCAGATTCATAGATGGATTTGTCGAATGCAGCAACAAGGACATTTGTCACACCCAACGCCCTTGCCCTGCACATAAAACTCCAGAGCATGTCCTTGTAGGCACACGTGATCCCCACTAGCACCACATTCTTCTGTGCATCCGCCACTTGAGGCAGCAGCTGGTCCAGGCTGTGAAAAGACAATAACTCGGGAGTCGATGTCCTTAGAGCTGGAATTCCAATAACTTCAAGTCGCAATCTTGCTTCCTTCTCCAAAAACGTTTCCGCATACCGAGTCCCAGACACAGGTCGTGAGAAGATATTCTCACAGTGACAGGGGTTGGCAGCGGAATGCGATTCGCTGATACAGAGCTTTATCATAAACGGTTCGGGGCAACCTATAAGTTTCCATCCACCAGACAGGAGATCCTTTTCTTCTGCTGAAATGTTACGATGTTTTCGGTACATGTACAAGTTGGCAATGCTCTGCCACTCTTTGCCAGCCATGCTCCAAATCAGAGTAGTAGTAGGTGTCATCATTTCATCACCTCCAATGTCCACAGCATTATGTGGGTCACGAACATGAAAACCCACAAGAGCATCTGTGGCATCCACAACAACCCGTGAGCCTTTTGCAAACCCACGAGCCATCCATTGATCGTGGTACCCGGCCCCATAAGTGAAGGATGGCATCGGTGGTGTAAAGAGCAGGTCATCGGCAGAAACAGTCCACGCCCACACGTTCACACCTTCCACCAACTCCAGCTTCCCGGACGAGCGCACAAAACTTGCTAATTCACGATCAATCATGGATTCACCTGTCACAGAGTGCTCCAGAAACACAAGCCCCCCTCCCTTGTGCACAAACCGAAATGGCAGATCAGAGATCTCTAGGCGTTGTGACACCAACGCCCATTCAGTGAACGTTCCTGCCAGTTTGCGAAGCCCAGGCATGAAGTCCTGCAACAGCATGACGGTAGGTTGAACTAAAACCGTAACGTTCGTATCTACAGCATTGGCTCGAGCAACCATGGAGTGGAACAATGGCACACCTGTGAAGCTGTAGTCAATGTTGGGCTCTACGGTCACCAATCCTGGGAATTCCTCCGCCATTTCATGCAGCGAGGAGTGGTTCCCCAGAAGAACAACATGTGGCCGCGGACTCAGGTGCAACCAGGACAGAAGAGCTTGGCGATTCAGATCACTCTCGCTCCCTGTGAAAGCTGGCGGGGCACTGAAGAGCGTGACTGTGAGCTCTTGTGAGCCGGAGTCGAACTTGATTTCTGGGGCCTTCTGCAAGCCATGTTCTTCCCAGGCTACTCTCTGTCGCAGCCACCTCTGAGAGGAGATAATTTTATTGTACTGCTCCTCAACCGTCTCAGCAAACTGGGCATCCGTAAAGTCTACTTTGTTGTTGATGCCATTCTTATCCTCCAGAAATCTCACCCCAGTCGCCCTGTGTCTGGTAGAGAAAGCGTTCGGCAACTCCTTCAGAATTAGACGAGGGTTGGATAAGGCTTCAAAGCGGTTGGATATACTGCGTGTTAAAGGAAGAGGCCCTGGCCAAGCAACGAGATATACGAGCAAAATTATTACCACGACCGTTGGCAACGCAACAGCTGAACACACAAACTTAATGTGCGGCATTCTCCGGGTCGGGCTCAAACACGTGTAACCTCCCATAATGCCTCCCAGCAACCTGCTCTCGTCTCCTATGTTATAATTCGAATTTGAGTAGTACACTTACACCAAACTATCCTGCAATAGTTCCAAGGAAACGCAAACAAGGAAGAATACCATGAGAATCATCAATTAGGATTATTCCCTTGCAAAAACACATCAAAGATTACATCACATTCTAAGAAATGAACATCCCGCAAAAGCAGCAACTCATAAATAAATTTTCTCAGTGACTGGAAGACAGCGAAGCGTACCTGCCCCAATCAACTCTCCTTTCCGCCATCGAATTGCCCGCGTACTGCCAAGGCGGCTACCAACCTGCATGTTGCCTGCTTGTCCAAAGCTCCTACCCCAAATTCTCCTTACTACGAAATGTAAGACCTCATGTCCAACTCCACTCTCACACTGGCCAAGATTCAAACAGCTTCAAGAGGTCCTACCAGTCCTTTCAAACGCGATCGGTCCAGCATACGAGCCACGACAGAGTCAACAGCATTGCTGACACTCTCTTACGAACACAGCCAACCTGCTCGAAAGCCTGATATTAGCTATATATTAACATGAAAAGAGCATCCAAGAAACCAGAGACGGCAGTCCCGCACAAAAATTGTTGAAATTGAATTGCGAAGATGGAAGAGAACACAAACTCCCGCCACAACAACTTTGAAAAGGAGGTCGCAGCACAACAATGAGGCAGAGAGACGGTCGTGGCAACGGTATTTTCTCGTATGGGTAATTAGGGTTTCGTCGACAACATTCGTTCGGAACTCGGATGAATGTCGTCGACAGCTTCATCCAGTCTCGTCTTCGTTGCTCACTCACTGGAAGTTTAGTTTATAATAACAACTTCCAAAACATATAAAAACCGTTAATTTGAAAGGGTTACCAAAATACTTATTAAAGCATATATTATTTGAAAAATGTATGAAAATTTTCATTAGAGGAAATATGGGGCTGTAGAAGGCTTTTTGGCTTTGGAAAGTAGCAAAACGAGGGGAACAAAAAACACCCCGCTAGGCCCACAACAGTGCTAGTAGGTATTGCTCAAATTTGTATTGATTTTTTTAATATAAAACAAAACAAAATAAAATAAAAAGCACGCACACACCACCGACGCCACGTGCGGATTTTTTTTTATTTTTTTTTTAAATTGATGTTGCAGGGCTCGGCAGGGATGTTTTTTTTTGTTTTTTTTTGCTTTTTTTGCCACAATAGCACAGACTTTCATTTCTTTCACGGTTGTGCGTAGCATCGTATAGCCTTAGTTCATAATAGCAACTTCCAAAACATATTTCTAACGCTTAAATATTTAAGGTGTGGTAAATAAAAATTCCTATTAGTATAATTTTTATCTTCTTTGAAGGTTCTTAAATGATTTATTTCAATTTTTTTGTAAATCAATACAAATGAGTGGTTTTGGTCATGGGAATACTAATTGAGGGTTAAATTTTAGCTACTATAGTTATTGAGATCAAGGCATTTTTTTCTATACTATAGTATGTGACCGTCAAAGTCAGCAAAAAATAATTATAAAAAGAGAAGCCCAAATTTATAGGAAATTTGTTTTTCAAAAAATATTATTCTCTATAGTAAAAAGAGAATCTTAGATAATATTTGTATCATTTCTGCAAATAAAAGAATATTCGGCATGAGTTACTGGTCCTGATAGTTGGGGATTGGTATAATTATGCAATAATAGCAATTTCTAAAGTTTTAGAAGTTAATGTGAATATTGTTGGAAAGTACACAATCATCTCTACATCATGGTAGGCCTTGAGCTTTATAAAAAACAAAATAAACAATGGTTTAATTGCCACATTTATCATCAGCAATTAAGTTTCGTGCGCACTTGACAAGTGCTTCAAGGTATAGCAAACAATGCTTGCAAGATAATTCATGGATTTTGATCATGCTAATAATAGACAATTGCATGGATTTTGATTATGTATACCGGTACACTTTCATGCAATCAAAATACTCCCTCTATATTCATTTAATCTATTGATTCGCATCACAATCAACATACTCCCTTTGTAATCACGGGATTAAGTTTAACCCCTAACTGCCCAACTATGCATATTTTGCATGATATACAAAAGCAAACTTCATTTTCTCATCCGTCATGCACTCTTTGCAGTGTGAATAATTTTTACTGAATTTTTTATGGGAAGTTAGCTTCATACACATTTGATCCAATTAGAAAGTTGATGATTTGTGAAACTTTTATGCCTCATTTCATGTTGCGATGTTTCACCAAAAATTTCAAAAATTTTAGTCCAAAAGTGCTCTTGAAAAAGTCAACTCATAAAATTAAGCAACCAAAAAATCTCCAAAAAACACTACACTTAGAGTATTACATCTCAACCAATCAAAACAAATTTAATGTAAAAATTGTCAATATCTTATTCGTAATCAAATTATAAAATATATTTAAATTTTAAGTTTCAAATTTTATAGAAAAATATTGGTGATAGCAATCTCAGATCTAACCATATGGATAGAACCTAAAATTCATAATGTACAACTTTTATTCATACATCAAGATCAAAATATCCCTATTAGTTGCATTTTATAATGCATCTTTGCAAAAATGTCGAATTTGGGCAGCGGTAAGAACGTTTAGGGGTTAATTCATAGATTTCAATGAAACAAGGTCTTTTGTGGGATGTAGGGAATAATAAGAAAGCTTGAATAAACACTTGATTGGAAATTTGGATTTCTCTTCATTTTCTTCTCAAACCACTTTATTCTAAACTTTCAATAAAAAAAATTTGAATCTCTTATGTTATTTTCCCATTTGTTTAAAAAAATGGGATTGATCTAAGCTTATATATATTCTTAATTGTATTAATAAATTGAGATTTTTCAAGCACTTTGTCATGGAATTTTTTGATCTTAAAGACTATTACTCCCTTTTGGACAACTCTTGCAGACAAATTTGATAAACTTTTATCATTGTAATTCTTGGTTTCCATAGTTGAATCTTCGTGAAAATTTTATGAATTGAGCACAATTGAATCAACTTCAGGATCTCAATGTTCAATCATAAAAATATATTATTAATTTGATTTTTCAATAGAGTGTGAGTGAATGGTCAACTTGGGTTTCAGAAATTTTAAAGCCTCACTTGTATTAACAATGCATTTTTTCCATCCATTCTTATTTTCCCCATTGGTTTTCTCTCATTGTATTATTATTATTATTATTATTTTACATTCTCATAACTATTGTTAATTTTAAACTATTTTTTTTTTAAAACATCCTTCATATATGCACCCCTATTTTTTTATAAGAGGGATTTAACCATTTCCATGACCCTAATTTCTTTTTAGAAATTTTCAACTTTTTCCCTCCAAAGAATAATTGTCGTTTTGAAATTAACGTTGAGTGATCCCGAGCAAATGGTAGAGTACACCCTAAGCTTATAAAGATTGAATGTGCGCAAAATTGATGTGAAAGCCCATCAATATATTCCTATAAAATATAGGTTAAAACAAACTTAATTGTTCCTTACTTTTATTAGTACATATAGTGCATTACGAGACTTGAGTCAAATAGGTATCAATGTAGTATCAAACTAAGGTGGTCATATTTATCAAATGAAGGTCCTACACCACCCACAAATGAACGTGGATTGAGGTAACCATCCTTGACCATATGGAAAACTCTTCACACCTCATCTAAAGCATTGAAGCACATACTTGTACAAACTCATCTACAGACTTATTTACAGACTCCTACACATACTCAAAAATCTATCACAATCTTTCTTCACAACCAATTGGGTTTCTTGACTGCAAATCAAAGTGTTTCCTCGCTTCATTTCTTCACAACAACATTGTCAACAACTTCATGTCGCCACAAGAGCCCTTTTTCTTTACATTTTGTCCCTGCGACATTCAAGTTACTTTATCAAATTAGTTTATCACGGGGTTTATCAATGTGACACAAAAACTAGCAGGTATACATGTCAAATTGAACTTTAATTCAACAATACTCGTCTTAGCTCATTCAATAGCAATGCCACTCGCAAAGACTTCTTGTTCAATCAAAGGAAGGGGAAAAACACCTCAAAATTACCACCACCAATTTCCAAGCTACAAAAATCACCTTAAGTAAATTTGTCCGGGGTGCACTCTTTTATGTGTGAAGAATCACGTGAGTACACAATAGGGGGATTAATTTGAATACTATTGTACTATGTATACATACAAGAAGCATATTTAGGGCTGAAAATAGGTTTGTATATTTACATTAAACATATATGCATGAACAAATATAAGAATATTCTAACTTATACAAGGGGTATTTTAAAGAAGTTCATGAATGCATGTGATTCCAAGGTTTAATAAAGAGTACACCCCTTGGACAAATTTGTCCTTGTCGAAATCATGTACATGTGCCAAGAATGCTTTAATAACTCACCCAAGTCCATGTACAAATGACATACAAGTGTTGGTCGGCATACTCCATCACCTCTTCCCTTGAGGTGCCAACGTCATGAAATATGAAATTTCCTTCCTCCCCCAACTCAATCAACCTCCATACTTGAGATCCAAAGCCGGCCTATTCAGGACATCTAAGAACATCTTCACACATGAAAAGTAAAACCTTCAAGCCAGCTTTTTTTCAATCAGATGCTTAGATTTGGCTTTCAAATCGTTAGTACCATCCACCTTCTTTTAAGCGGCTACGATATGTCTGTGCACAGTTGAAATATCGTTAGAGAGGAATATGCAATTCCTATAAATGATATTTTACAATTCATTCCAACAAATTATACTCAAAGAATGTTAATATTTTGCTTCATACACAACGGAGGTGTAATCGTTTGACCGTACCTTAAAGAATGACATGTGATTTCTTCGCCACTTCACATTTCATTCATCCCGTGTGACCTGAACAAATTCCGGAGTGAATGGTTAAACATGATGGTAATACAAAAAAGAAATTTAAAATCTATAAATTTACAAATTTTTAGAATTTAAAAACATTTAGAATTTGAAAAAATAATTTTTTTTACAAATTTTAAAATTCTACAAATAATAATAATAATAATAAATTAATAAATTAATAAAATTTTAAAATTTTAACCTATACAAATTTAAAAAAAAAAATTAAATTCTAAAGATTTTCAAATTTATTTTCTTTAAACATTTACAAATTAATTTTTTTTTAAACATTTACAAATTATTATTTTTTAAAACAAAAAAATTTACAAATTTAAAAAAATTTAAAAACAAAGAAAATTAAACAAATTAAAAAAATTAAAAACAAGAATTTAATTTAATTTAATTTAATTAAAAAAACAATCGTCGTTATAGCTGCAGACTGCAGCTATTGTGGTGGCCCGCCCGCTGCCAGCGCGATGGGGCGGTCCAGGAGCCAGTTGGCCCCGGCGGCTAGCCATTCCCAACCCCGCAAAGCTCCGCGTGGTTGGAAAAGCGTGTCATATAGGACAAGAGACAATTGGCTTTTTTAAAAGCCCATCTCCTTCTCCCACTATTTAATGGTCATCCTCCCATTCCATACTTCACATTTCGAATTTTATCTCTCAAAGGTATGCTCTCACTACTCTTGTTTTATGCAAATGACACTAGTTAGGGTTGTAATGCTCAATATATAGGCATCTTACGACGTACAACTAAATTTTTTTTTACCAATTATTTTCACCTTTTTTTCTTTTATTCTTTCCAAGCGTGCTTCATTGGAGCAAACATCGTTACGCACATTCAGTAGAAGTAAACATTATTTTTAGAAATCCATATATATTTGAAAACATCTCATTCATATGTTGTTTTCACCTCGAATCATTTTATTTGATTTTTAATTACACGTAGTTATGTACAATCACATTTTGAACATCAAATTTGGATCAAACATTTAGACATCAACTGCTAAATTTAGCATATTTAGTCCTAGGAACTCAAATTTCTTATAAATTTCTCTAATTTATATCAAAAACTCCACGTTAGGGCCCCTAGAGGTTAGGGGCACCCAAATTTCATGTTGGGTTTGGATATTCATAGTAAGAAGCTGCTAAATTTAGCAAACTTTGCCATAAATGCTCAAATCAGATGTAGATTTCCGCAATTCGAAAGACAAAAAATTTGTTAGGGCCCCTACAGGTCACGGGCACCCAAATTTCATGTTGGGTTTCGATATTCATAGTAAGAAGCTGCTAAATTTAGCAAAATTTGCCATAAATACTCAAATTTGATGTAGATTTCCGCAATTTGAAAGACAAAAAAATTGTTAAGGCTCCTAGAGGTTAGGGGCACCCAAATTTCATATTGGGTTATGAGATTTATAGTAAATAGTTGCTAAATTTAGCCATTTTTTGCCATAAATGCTCAAATTTGTTGGAGGTAGCAACTTCGTTCCCAGATGTAATTGTTGCACCGAGCTCAGTGGTGTTACCTTCATATGGAATGACTACTGCTACGAAGTTTACGACGCTATCATTTGCATGGGCCTTGACAAATCATCGTATGATACTTGGAGTTGACGGATTGTACCATGACCTCGAGGGAGTGAAGTATCGTTGTTTGGGAGAATAGGAACATGTCGCCTTCATTTTAGAGGGTGACTTGAACGCGGGTAACATTCCTTCTCTGGTGGCAGAAGCCATAGTCACGAGAGCATTGGATAATGTTGATCATGGGACCCCTTCAGAGATAAGAGCACTACTCGGGGAACAATAGTTGGAGAGCGAAACATGAGAGGAGGTAGAAACTCAGTCCTCTCAAGTGATTCCTAAGACTCAAGAGATGGAACAATAGTACAAATTGGGAAAGTACTCAAGGGGGAACCCTTTGATGTAGTAGGATAGTGCAAATATTATTTACTTTGTAGTGCGTACCTTCATTTATATATGAAATGAAGCGTTTTGTTTTGGTTTTCTATCAGATTGTAATAAAACAATATTGCACATTATGTTTAATTTTCTTTTAATACATGGCAAATTTGATATGAATGAATGTGTTGTTGCTATTTTTAAATGAAAATATATAAAATTTCAGGGGAGTAAAATTTTAGAAAAGTGCAAATTTTGCACCATTGAAGCCATCAGACAATGCACTTGGCCAAGTGCAAAAATTGTTAATTCAGTGTTTTCAATTCTTGAACTTCTCAAAGTATGATAAAAATAAAATTCCCATTTCACTTTAAAAAAGTAAAAAGTAAATCTTCTACAATACTAACATTACAAAAAATACGAGTATAGAAAGGGGTTCCTAATATACATGCTTGAAATCAAAAATTTACCAATATTTATATCTATAAAATGACAAGAAAATTATCATCACATGAATGGTGTAAAAATAGAAATGAAATAATGAGAGCAAGAGTGCTCATGAAAAATAGTTGTTTGCTAGCATGTATATGGCTAAGGCCCTTGACATGACATGAACAAGGACATAGAAAACCGTTTCCTTTATTACAAATTCTATTTACAATGTAATGTTTTCAAAGCCCTTTATTCTACAAGGAAAATTTATTTAACGATTTGGATGCCAAGCCCAAACTAAAGGGAGTTTTCTTCAATTTTTTCTTTCTTTCAACTTCCGCATTTGAGTTTCCAAATCTTTCAATTTTGTTTTTAATTTTGTTTTGCAAAGGTCTTGAAACAACGTTGCCATACTTGGGCCTCGGCATTTTTTCAACTTACCAAACCCTACTTTTTCCTTTATCAACATGGTTGGGGCTTTTCTTTTACCCTTTTGCTTCAATTTTCATTTTCTTTCAACTTTCTTAATTTACTTTCCAACTCTTTAATTTTCATTCTTTTGGTGGCATCAAGAAAGTATAAGCCGTGACTTTTTCCAACCTCAAATTGTGTTTTTCTTTCAGCTCCCTTAATCTTGTTTCATAATCTCTCATTTTCAACATATCATAGACTTCTAGTAACTCCACCATGGTTGGACCCCTCCCAACTCTTGATTTTTTTTTTTTCAACTTCCTCATTTGATTTTCTAAATCTTTTTTCATCTTCATTTTCTCACATGCTTTTGGTGTCATGGTTGGGCCCCAACTAGGAATGGAATGGAATTTGCAATTCTTCCCATTCTTCCTTGTCCGTGTTGGAACTAGCATGGGCATGTAGTATTTTCCAATTGGAAGTGTCGTGGGCAGTTTGCATGGACCGGTCTTCGTTTGTGTGGAGAGATGCATTTTGATTGATTTACTATACAAGCCCCCATGCTATTCATTGTAATAAATAAGTGATGGGGATTATGCTTTCTCCACAAAATTTGAAATGTAGGTAGAGTAGCAATCATCTTGTTGTCTATGTGACAACCTACTAAGTTTTTTCTTCAACTGTAGCAATGTTGTAAAATAGTTGGTGGCCAAAAAAGTAAAACAATTATTATTAGAAAAAATGTTGTTAGGAGGTCGTTTACTACAAATTGCTTCAATTGGCACCAAATTTTGTTGCATAGTGACAAACTTAGTGGTTTAAAAATCTATCAATAAAAAAAATCATGCATTGTGAGGGTTTGAATAATGCAAGACCCCTTACAATCTTCCATGAACGTTGGACGAATATGGTCTTCATGGTGTGAATTGTGGATTAAAATTGAACTGGAACTGAATGATAATCACACTACTTGAAGTACTATGAAAATAGCGTAAAGCATATATTGTTGATTCTATTAAAAATATTGTTAAAATCCATACTACCGTAGTACTATAGCAGGGTCGCTACTCCGTGAGCAAATATTTATTATTTTTTGAAATTAAGGTTCGCCTATAAAACAATGAATTTCTTGATTTTCATTTTTAGGCAAAAAAATGATTAAAAAATTGGACCAAAATGACCCAAAATGACTTAGAAATAGCAAAATATAGTTAAAATAGTAGTTATTCTATTTTTGTTTATAATGTTTGCCCTCATAATTTCCTATTCATTACTATTTATTACTATGTTTTTTTTTTGAATTTTGAATTTTTGAATTTTTGAATTTTATTATATAGCTATGATACTACGGTTTTGTTTGCCAGAATGTTTGTTGCACATTCATGTTCCAATGGCCCTTTGTTCGGTGGATATTGGGTCATTGTCATTACAAACATATGCTTTATTCACGCCAGCCTTGAAGAGAACCGGAGTTTCTATCTATCTTTGTTGCACATTCACATAATTTCATAATGATTGTAAATTAGTGTAAATGAGATTGGATCTTAACCCTTAAATGTCAGAGCATCGTCACCCGCTACCGACATATACCCGCTGTCGTTCTCACAGGGTATCGCACCGTTACGGTTCTCACATTATACCCGCCTTCGTAGATACCCGGCAACAAAATGGAATGGTTCTTGCTGCAAACCTCTCTCTTCCATTCCACGGCCGAGCCTCATCTTCCCAAAGCATTCATGAGTTGATGCATTCAAGCTCTTGCGCTATGGTAAGAATTTTTTTCTTTCATTCACATCATTTCATACTTCGTCATTCATTCTGATTCCTCTATTTTTGAAATTTTTGATTCATGTTTTTTTGGTGTACAACAATCCAGTTTCATTTCAGCGAGATTGATCGATTAGGTGTTGTGCATTTGCAGGGGCGAGCTCTGCAATGGGCTTCCGTGCGCCGGAGCATTCTGGCGTTTCGCGGTATGAATAGGATTTTGACGGGTAGTCGAAAGTGGACATTCGCTGCACTGCCAAATGCCGGAGGTAATAGATTAATTATTTTCCACAATTTTTTTTTTTGGGAATTAGTCATTAGGTATGAAAAATCGGATCAATGATATAAAAAAATCTGAACATTCAGAACACAAAAAAATTCATGCAGAGGAAAAATCGATTTTTAGGTTTCGTGTTGAATGAGGGTTTGTTGTGCGGTGGGAACACTTATATATAGCCTCTTCTCACTCAAGCAGCTTGTGATAGAGAATAAATCATGGCATTGAGACGAATGTACAGTACCTTGCTGCGCTAATTAATGAGTTAAGTAATGATGAGTTATTTTGAATTGGACGTGGGATCATCATCAGTGGTTTTTTGGTTGCTATTTTAAGCCAAATTGCTACAGAAAATTTGGGCTGGCTAATTGATACAAAAGATTTTTGAAAAAAGAAGGAATAATAGCCAGCTTTTCTACAATTTGTAGCCTCTTTAAACCTAGGTATCACCCAGGTATTGCCTAAGTAGCACATGTGTATTACCCTGATATTACCTATATATTGATATGAAAAGAGCATCCAAGGAGCCTGGATTGCTCTTCAAGTAGCAAAAATGCTAAACTGTCTCCTGACCAAAAAAAACCACTGATTCATCATAGTTTGAACCCTAAAATTATGCCATTGTCAGAAGTTATGATATTGGATTTTGCTACTTAAGGATTTGAGTATTTGAGTAGCTTTGAAGATGATGATGATGAATTTCATCATCACTGGCACATGATTTTTTTAAAGAAAACGTTTCAGCAAGAATTTAGGTCTGGTGTGATAGGATGCTACTGTATGTCTTTTGAAAGAGGGTGTATGAAACTTTGATTCACAGGGAACTGGAGACCTGCAGGGGTAAAGAGATGTTATTGGGAATGGGGCAGGCATTGCTTCACAACAAGCCCCGATTTGAGAATCAAGGAACAAGCGTATGTCTCGATCAAGCGTGTGCCTGTCGAAGTGGGAGCCGAGTTGAGTGTATGTAGCCGGTCCTACTTTTTTCAAATTTAGTCTCAAATTTGGCTACAGCTATTTGTATTCTGTTACGCACAGTAAATTACATAAAGTACTTCTTTCTGTAGATATTTTGGCTTTCGAGTTCTTTGCTGGAAATGGTCACAATTGCTGAAAATGGTCACAATAAGAGTCAAGTTCCATGGGTTTGAGAAGTTGCCCATGGAAGTAGTCAAGAGGAGGGGAAAAGTGGAACTTGAGTTTGTCTCATACCCGGCCATGAAGTTGTGCATGTTCCATGGACTTGCTTGAGGTGAAACATGAACAAATTTGACTGGATAGGGAGAAGTTGCCATGAAGTCTTGGGCTTGAGAACCTCCATACTTCATAACAACTTCTTCACCACTTTTTTCTCAAAAGCTCACTTGAAATGTGGAACTTGGTCCCTGAAGTCCCTAAAAACTTGTCTTTTAATGTGATACTTGGCTCTAAGACTACCTGTTCATGTTATTCTCAAGGGACTGCTAAACTGGAATGTGATGTAGCTATGTGTGGCTGGATCAGACACAGATGTGGATGTTGTAACGGGGGATAATCTAGAGGAGATTGTGTTAGAGGTGAGTTCCATCAAAGTTGCTCACCGAGACAGAGTTTCCATACAAACAGCTTTCAATACATCATATTTTTATTACACCTTGTGCGGGTATTTGGCTTGATTTTTAGTAAGAAGTTGTTTCTGATATCATTTTGCAGGCACGTTGGAAGGCTGGACATAGGGTTGGTGATTGGTCAGATTTCCAACTGATAGAGTCCCAAAATTATGTTAGTAAGCATTCTAAATCCTCAAATTCAAACCTGCGGAGAAGCATGAATTTCTTCTGTCAGATGTGAGCTTGATTCTTAGATATTTGCTGTCGTAGATTTTATAGGAGTTTGGTTGTGGTCTGAGAGTAGCTGGCATGAGCAGAGTTGCAGAAAATTGGATATATTCGAGGACATGGAGGTCCAACATTGGAGGGAAGCGTATCTCTGGAGAGTATAAGGGCAGCCATGCCTGCACGTTGGTGCAGCTTGTTTGTGGAGGCCAAGCAGAATCCTGTTCGCATTCAAAGTCTGGTGAGGACTGTTACATGGTCTACCTTTTCAAGATGTGGACTTTTTACATGTTTCTTAGCCTAGAGATGGATTGTAGATCATCAGAACTGCAGAAATACATCCTTTCTTAACAACCCTTTATGGTGACTAGCTTAAGAGAATTCTGTTAAACAGGCAAACAATCTTCACACCATAGCATTGCCTCATGAATCACTAAACATGATGGTAGAGCGGGGGACTAGTTTGTACTACCGTTATTTCTGCATCCGTTGTGAGCAAGGAATATATTGTAGTGTTTACCATTTTAACAGATCTTGAAAAGTAATTCAGCCTTGAATATTCTTATAGAGTTTTGCACATACGCTTTAATACGTTTTTTTTTTCACCACCCTTCTAATAAGGATTATATGCGTGGGGTTATTGCAGAGAGAAGGGAACTTGAATGTTGAGACTTCTGGTGGCCATGTGACACTTGGTGAGACTCCACTGCTGATCAATCTGATTCACCTTAAGATCTAGCCTTTCCTTTTGACCAAGAGCTGAGCACTGATATATTGGGGATCCTTTTTTTTTTCTGAACTTATAAAAGGTGATATGCGGGGAGGAGCGGCCAAAATTCTGACTAATGGAGGTTGCTTCACGGCTGACTTGGTAAAGCTTTTCACATCCTTTTCAGTCATTGAAAAGATTCTCGATTTTCAACAACTTGTAAATCATTGTATTTCAAATTATATGCAATCTTGAAGAATCAGCGTTCGTGAAGATACAGTAATCTGCTGCGGCCTTTTGCTCTTAGTATTGATCGTGGGAAGTGGACTATGGCTTGTGTGTTCATGCTCTTATGCATTACCTTCCTGTGTCAGGTTTCTGCAGATTCAGTGATAAAAACAATGGGGGGTGATGTTTCTATAAAACGCCTGGTGGGCACAACCATTGATATGGATGCTGGTGGAGGCGATATTTACGTTGGATCTCTTTATGGCAATGGTAAGCACTTCCTAGTCTTAGAAAAGCAGTAGGTCTACTTCAATGTCGTGATGTCTTTCCAGCTGACGCTTTGGTGAACAAGTCTCTTCATGGAAGAAAAAAACACTCGAAACTCCAAACCTCAATGGTATGCTAGGTTTTGCTCATCCTGGTAGCTAATTTTTAATGTTGCATTTAATTGGTCGTACTACAGATGTGGTGATGAAATCGAGTGGTGGCTCATTTGAAGCGAAGCATATTCAGGCACAAGATAGTGCTTTGGTACGTCAACGTTGAATATCAAAATTTTATTGTTAGCATAAAGAGTGCGGCATCTAGAGAGGGCGCTGATTTTTAGTTTCTGGAAAGCCTTTTTAGTATAAGTTCTGCGTACTACAATTAGGACTACCGTACTCTTGTACTGACCGAGTCCCTTCGCCTTGGTTTCACAGGTATCAACAGAAGGTGGATCAGTCCAGATAACCGGAATAGATGGGTACGTTAACCACTCTCTTGAATATCTTGTTTCCTTGCAACTCCTTTCCTGTTCAGTGGAAGCACCGGTTCTTTCCAGTATACGGTTATAGCTCTCAAATGCTCCTAACCTGCAAGGGAAAACCCATCAACGCAAAGAGGTGGGGGTTTCCGAAGTGCTGAATGCAAGCATTATAAGCGGTAGAGAGTTTTGAAGGGTTGAATCCTTTCAGGAAATCTTCAACCTTTACCTTGGTTTGGTAAACTTGACCCTCTGAAGGATGACCATAGCTGCTGTTGCGTACATTTATCTCATTTGAGGTAATGATTCATGTGCTCTTATCCAGTAAGGCGAGCATTGTGACGAGTGGAGGCGCTGTGTCATTGCAACTACATGAGCATGCTCGAGAGGTAAGCATTCAGTTTTTTGCACAGGAGTTGGGGGTTGAATTATGACCTCGATATGTAACCAACAAACAATGAAACGTCACACACCAAAATTGACTACATTCGCCAAACGTGTTCCATAATTGATATTTCAAAGATTTTATCATTTAATACTTGAATCTTATAGTGCTATATAGTCAGTCTCTGAGTAGTTGGTTTAACCCTTAGAGGACCAGATCCTTTGCAGAATGGTCAAACTTCCATGTTATGAGGAATTTTTCGATTAAACTTTTGTAAATTTATTGTAAAAATATTTTTAATAGATGAGGTTGTCTTCTTTTCATCCTATTTTTTTCAGAATTTTTGAAACTAAAATGAATTTAATATGATTTTTGAGGTCTATTATGCAAAACAAATCATAATAATTAGATAAATACTCCAAACGATCTCAATTCTTGGTTGGGTATTTTAGATGCACTATTGGTATTTAGTGTACTCAAAACAAAAAAACTGTTTTAACTTTGAAAATTTGATAAGTGGATTTGCAATGTAGTGTAATGAGGACTTTAACCTCTTGAGTTTGTTAAAGTGATAAAATTTTCAATATTTGGATTTTTCAAAATTAAAAAGTAATATTGAAACTAGACCTGATAAGTTTCAT
Organism: Pohlia nutans; assembly: GCA_022496805.1. Lineage (NCBI taxonomy): Eukaryota > Viridiplantae > Streptophyta > Bryopsida > Bryales > Mniaceae > Pohlia > Pohlia nutans. The sequence goes on along the minus strand of CM040092.1, from coordinate 8,214,815 downwards.
TTTCTTAGTTGGCCTTGAAGGCAAAAAAATCTCATCTTCAAGGTTAAAATTGTCATGACAATCAGATTGATATAGACGCAAGCGAGGGGAGCGTGACTTTGTACTTTTCCAATAATCTTTCTGCACAGGTTTGAGTCGCTTTCCTGCATAAATTTTCTTCTAGGTCACTTTCATGGTTTCATCTTTCAACAAGTTTCTACTCTTTCAGCTTTGGCAATGCCACGGATTTACATTGGAATGATGAAGGTTCATAGGTTTGTGCAAATACGACACGATTTATGTTATTTCATAGGTTGGTGTTATATTCACACGTATTACCACACGTTTGATGCACAAAAAACAATGTCATTACAATGTTTACTAAAAACGCATGGTTTATGTACTTTAATCGTACGAATGTGATATCCAAAATGCACTTCAACCACACTGATAATGTTATAGAAATTGTAAGTTATTGATAAGTATTGTTTTTGCATTGATTTTGGTATGTAGAATGCACGTAACATGTGCGAATATGGCATGACCTTTGTACACACGAAAACGATGCAATAACTAATGTTTTTATGTGGAAAGCCACATTTGAGACGTGACCTCGGTACAAATGGCATGTTATGTGTAGGTGGAGTATAACGGGGGAAAAGATATTGACCAGACTTCACAAATACTATCTGCTACTGATCAACCAGGCCAATACACCTTTGTAGGACAGAGTTCTTGGGGTGGGATGCAAGGTGATGACAGTCGTGCCAATAGGTCAGAAGAGGCGTCTCAAGCTAGAACGCAACCTCAATTTTGTAAGATTAGGATAATCTCTTCAGGGTCCCTTCAAGTCAAAATGCGCAGTTGGATTGATGTTGCAATGGCCAGCAGCTTGCCCAGCTTTGTCAAGTAACTGAATAATTTCTCCAAGGCTGAGGAATTCCTTTGCGCGTTACTCTGCTCCAGCCAGTAAGTCCTTTCACCCGCACAATCTCATTCTGCATGGCTTCTTGTAGATCTTTGCCCTGCGAGTCACTGTGAAAAGTTTCTTCTTTCATTTAGCTTTGTGTTACACCATGTCAAAACTATGTGTAAAGATCAATTGGATCTTCAGAGGATACTCACTTATTAAAAGTTGCCGACAGAATTCTTTGCTTGAGTGGATGTTGGTTGAGTGGACCGTGTACAGATTGTTTTCCTCCTGCTTGTGGCAGCTCGTTCTAATGTGTAGATTATGGGTATGAAATTGTGAAATTCCAATCCTAACAGGTAGAAAGCTTCTAGAGCAATGTCTTATTTGAAAAGGATGATGACTATTGGATTTTTACCTTAATAAGAAGGGATGGTGAAGATTTGTGGATGGTCAATTTAGGCACTTAACGATTGATATAACTTATTAGGAATAGATTTTGTTTTTATTTAAGTTTGGAATCAGAAATTTGGGATTAGAGTTTGACAAGGTTATATAATTCCTTGTAGGTATCAATAGAGATTTTTGTGGTTTTCAATTTTAGTTGTATAACTTTTGCCATTTGTTTCCAAATCTATCCTTGGTCCAAATTATCCAAATTGCCTCTCTATTCTTAGAGCACAAGTCTTGAACACTAACAACTTCTAATATTCAAGCTATACTTACATATGCTTGAGTGAATTCTTTTCTTCCAGTTGATGTTATTCCTAAAGAAGCAATGAATCCTTCCAATTCTACTATTTGTGCAAAGTTGCAAGCTCAAGAAACAAAATCACTAGAATTGCAACTACTCACCAAAAACATTCACACAATGTATCCACAAGCTACCACATTGCTTGAACGAAGTATGTTTTTTGTTGAAAGGTTGTTGGAGATCCATATATGAAGCTCAAACTCACAAAAATTTGAAGTGTGTTGGCTCAATAAGAATGGATGTTGTCTTCACGATGTAGGAGCTACAAACACAACTTGGAGTGCAATCAATGCAATCTGATTTTTCTTAAACACATGGCTCAAATTTGCATACTAATGACACCTAGAATGTAGTTAACTTGTTTCTAAACATAACATCCCTCTTATGTCCTTGTTTGCATATATTGAAGAATATGTGGAGTTGTAAATTAGGAGATATGATTTTTCAAAGTTGCACTTTATTTTCACTAGCACTTGGAGTTCGAAAATTTGAACGTAAACTTGTTGGTGGGTACTGTACATTACAAAATTCACATGCAAATGAGGAAAGCACAAGTTACCACAATTTGAAACCTTTTTAGAAAATCAATTGGCATGATGCATAGAGATTATAATCTCGGATTTCATTGGGCAAATTTTGCATTGCATCAGTTTCTACAAAAAATGCACATAAAAGAAAAATACGGAAAATTAACACATTTCTAATAGTATAAGAGAACCTGTAGAATATAATATGTCGAAAGATGGTTTAATTTTTAAATTCTATTTTTAAAATTTAAAATTTTGGTAGAAAGTGTAATTTAGTTACGCATTTGTGTATATAATAATAATAATAATAATAATAATGTAGTTTTAGATTATAAAGCCAAATTGCTTCGAAAAGTAGTTAAAGTGTGGATTAGAGTAAACTAAAGGCTACACCCAAAGATTTATTGAATTAGAATGAGGATGATGCTTTCACATGCCATACACCTTGATGTGTACCAAATTAGGACATTTGAAGACAATAAAGAACATGAGCAGACATGAAGGATATGAAGGAGATATGAGGGTGATAGAAATTCTTCAATATATACACACAAGGACATAAGAGGGATGAACATTCTCCAACATGAGTTTAAAATGGGACAATTTTTTTGATGTGCTCCATAATGCCAGATTATGTGCATCCTTAGTATAGATGAATATGGGATTGAGCAAACGCCCAACCTCGGGGGCCGATTGCCGCAATTTTGAGGGACTGCTAATGTCTAGCAAAAAAGAACCGTCTGTGCAATGTTCCTTACTCCAAAGCTCATAATGGCCACATTAACACTGACAGTTATATTTGAAATATTCGTAACAAAAATATCATTGTTTATGGTTTTTATTGTATATATTTCAATAGATGTAGGTATTATATAATATATCATAGTGAACCTCGCACTACACCTACATTGTACTCCAATATATACCAGACTACACCATACTCCATGATAATATACCTGTTTATCAAGTATAGAGCTGTAGATTCTTCAAGGAACCAAACCTTAGTCAATTATTTCTTTATTTATTTTTAATTGAAAAATAAATGTTGCTGACTGAAAAAAGTGTATGAGAATAAGGAGAATTTTGTAACAATGCCTATGCCCCGGCCCAAGCAGGCTAAGGTAGTGTACATGATTATGTTATAGTCCATCCAACACTTAGCTTCGACAACTCTAGTAATAATATAGATTACAATATAGCTCTCAACCTTATCATACTACTCGCAATTCAAACTTGTGATCTTATATTATTTTCTGCTACAAACAAAGCTAAGTGACTTGTTGCAACCAAAAGATCCATTGCGCAACTCTATTGTTTTGAACGAGTTGTTGATTTGTAAAATCTATTGAGGTGTTGGCGGATTGGCACTCTGGGGGTTCATTTCCAAAAAATTACAAACAAGGGGCAAATAAATATAGGGTCCAATATATTCACCAAAGTTAAAATTTAAAATACTTCCGAAAATGAAATAGGGGGCTTAATCATTCAAATAGTCTACTTAAAATAATAAAGGGTGATTAGCATACGAGTATTTTTGTGTAATTTTCAAAGTAATATAGGACAAATAATACTATTATGAAAATTCAGGAAACAAACATCGATTAGTTATTGGTTAGAGGGTTAGAGGATTTAGAGGATTTGGATTCATTGTTGAGGCTAATGAGGGTTCTTGGTGGTAATGAAGAATTCAACAAATGAGGAGAAAGGCCTGGAATAGGTGGGGGATAGCACGTCATCCAATAGACTGCAATAAATTGTCTACAACAGTAAATGCGAATAGAGACGCTTATATCTTCACTCACGACGACCTTTGATAGTTGTCAAAATCCTTACACTCTAAATGTTGATGACACTTAGACTCTTGTTGAGTTTGTTTCCAACAAATAATAAAGTATGGAGTGCATAAAAAAAATTAGTATTACATTTATTCTAATATGCAATGACATGTATTTGATGATTTATGTTACGTTAAAAAAATAACATACAAAAAAATTATGCATATTCAACAATTACACAATAATAGAGTAACATAAAATTTTAAAACAAAAACTAATACCCCCATGTAGAATACATGATATCTCATAATATCATGTATTCTACAAGTACCCAATATAATAAACATAGATTGATTCTTGCCCCTCGAGGTTTAAATACGTGCCAAATTATCTATAGTATGCATTCAATGAGTTGGCAAGCAATCAAGCCCTCGAATCATTATTCCTCACCTTTAATCTTATTCTAATTAAGAATGTAAGTTTTTCAATACAAATTTGAGTCACAATAGTTGTTAAGCAAAAATGATACAGTTAGACTTCAAATATCTACAAGGCCAGTGCAAATGCCTTGGCAAAGATGACCATACTCATTGTACAAAGTATAGGGTAGCAATTCATACCAACATCTCTTCAACAAATCAAACTGCATACGACGACCCATAAGAGATGAAATGACAATTGCGTTTGCACATCCAACTGCAACCACCGCCTTGTCCATCACCTCATCTACTTGCCCAATCATGCTTTGGGAGTACTTGGAAATTTTCTACTTGAAATATTTTCCATAATTATTGGATATAAATAATGACACAGTAATGGCAAGTGCTTTACATATTGTACGTTTGTCTTTCGTGCAAAATCGTCGCCCTATTGTGAAAACACCCCTTTTCACAACCGCCCTGTCTGTCCCTCATCTAGACCCAACATTCACCAAGTCGTACAATCTACACGAGATTCCAATTTGCATTGAATCAGTTGAATCATTGACATGACATGATTCCGCCGAAACTCAGATTTTGAGGCATGATCCACTCTATAATGTGCTCAACTTTGGAGGGCTATATCTATGAATAAAATGAAGCTTGAATCAATGTATTCCAAACTGCTTGCACTTTCTAATCTGGTATATAATCCAATTATGTAAACCACATTTTGGGTTTTCGATTTCCAGATTCAACCAAATTTGTTGGAACCATCAAAATCAGCCATTTCTCTTTAGTTGACTCAGAGATTGCTTGTTAAAAACTGTAATCTTATTATATTGAGTGCTTGAGCACAGGTTAAGGGCTGACTTTTTGTTGCATTGGGCCCAAGAACGACCGCCCGACTCCTAAGTGTAAAGCGGCCCTTATGTAGGGTGTGCATGCTCTTACAGGGGCGCTTGCAGACAGACGTGCAAGGGGACTTGCAGACAGACTTGCAGACAGACTTGCGGACAGACTTGCGGACAGACTTGCAGACAGACTTGCAAGGGGACTTTCAGACATAGCTGGGAGGTCACTTGCACAAAGAGCTCTGGGGGTACTTACAGTCTTCACTGGGCCGGCCGGGGAAAGCACATTCATTTTGAGTATGCTAAGCTTATTATTTAGCAGCTCTCAGACTTCAAACTGTGGCTGATGATCCCTCTCTTGTTCATAGCATAATAGAGTTAACCAAAAAGAGTGTCTCTAAGTGGAAACTCACCTCATACTCACCTTCAACTCGTTTTTCGTTCAAAAAGATGGCAAACTAGTCTATGGTGAGTTGAAGAATAATCTAAAGCAAGATCCTGCCACTACAAGCAGAGGCGTTGTTTTTCACTCTAGAGGATCCTATTCATTGTCGCTTTTCACTGTACACACTTGTCCTACTTGACGAATCGCACTCACCAAGTTCAACCAAAAAATTGGTGAGTGCGAAGTGGCGCCGTTTGACTCACAGAAGGAGTGAAAAGCGACGCCTACTCCTTGTAGTGTGCACCTCCCATGGGAGTGGAACTTGTGACCTCCCCAATTGATGCTAAACTCCGCATAGACTTTGTACAGAGCCCTTCTTCTTTTTGGTTAACTCAAATAGAGCAGTGTAATGGAGCACCCTTTTGAAAACTGAATCCACTTTTCTAAGTAATGAACGAATGCCATTTGTATTCTATGAAATTTGTGGCTCCTGGGTCATTGTCACGTAAACTTAGTTTCTAATTGTAACTAAACTGTGGTCCCATTGCAAAAGGGTGTTGGCTCCCATTGCTCTATTATGCTATGTTCTTCAAGTAAAGTTGTACACAGTTTCTGATATAAACCTTTAAAGGTCCTCATCCTAGCCCTCTCTACATTTGGAGAATTGCAAAAATGCATTATAAAATGCAACTAGGAGGGATATTTTGAACTTGATGTATGAATCAAAGTTGTACAGTACATTATGAATTTTAGATTCTATCCATACAGTTAGATCTATGATAATTGCAATCACCAATATTTTGTATAAAATTTGAAACTTAAAATTCAAAATTCTTTTGTAATTTGATTACGAAGAAGTTATTGATAATTTGTGGATAAGATTTGTTGTGATGGGTTTAAATGTAGTGACTTTTGGGGATTTTTTTGGTTTTTTAGTTTTATGAGTGTATTTTTTCAGGAGCATTTTTGAACTAAGATTTTAGAAATTTTTGGTGAATCACTTCAATATGAAATGAAGCATAAAAGTGCATAACGGATGAGAAAACAAAACTTTCTTTTGTACATCATGCAAAAAAATGCATGGTTGGACCTTTCGAGGTTAAAGGCCGCTTTATACTATGGCCGTCCAAGTCGAGAGATCGTAGGAGTTCATGACCAATTCATGTTGAGAGTCTAAAGGTTTGGGCTTGAAATATATAATAAAATATAGAAATTGGATTCTTCGGCTGGCCATAGTGTGAAGCTCCATTTTGGAAGTCCAAAGTCCAAGCCTTCGGCCTACCATAGTGTGAAGCCTCAAAGGTCAAATTCAAAGCCTAAACCTTTAATAAATAAAAACATTCCATTAGTTTATCAAAAGAATTTGAAAGCCTCTCTTGGGAGAATTGGGTTTCCATACTTTTCTGACCCAATTCTCCCTCAAGAATCCATCACGTTGGCGCCAAAATGGTCAAAAAGTGCTACCATGTAGGCATTTTGGAAGGCGATGGCCTTTGGACTTTGGCCTTTAGTGTGAAAGGTCAAGAGGCCAATTTCTTGTTTGCTTTCAATCTGATTGGTAGAATTTGACAGCCTCTCAACCTTCAACCGTAGTGTGAACTAGCCCTAAAGTAACTAAACGTAAAGTTACCAACACTTGTACTGATGCCAAGATTATCATGTTTGACAATTTTTCCAACTTGAAGTTGTATTAGAGCTTTTCCACCAATACGTCGATATCCCCGACTCTAAATCCCCTCTAACGTTGATGTAAGGACTATTCACTACAGGTCCCATTTTTCTGAAATTTCCATTTTGGGCACCCTAGGGGTTTTATGGCAATTGTTTTTTCAAACCTAGAACCTACAACTGCAAATTTTTATAGGGGGATCCACTTGGGAAGTTTAAACAATGGGGAGAAGGGGTATTTTTTAAGGTCGGCCCCAACTGACACAAAATAAGGAGCAGGTTCAGTCCCCATGCGTTAATATCTAGGGGGGATTTAGAGAATTCTCGTTGATATCCCTATTTTCCATACCTAATATAACAACGCAAACCTAAATTTTGCCAAAGAAGAAAGAAGAGGAGTTTGACAAAAATCCACAAGCAATATACTAGCCTCAAATGCTTTGTTTGGCAAAAAAAAACTTCCCAAGTCAAATCGAGACTTCAATTTTTTTGCAAGAAATTTGAGGATAACAATCACTAGTGGGAATCCAACTCTTAGACGTGTAACATCGATTGGCTAATTAGACGAGTGTCAAATATGTTAAAGAACTAGGATGAAACATTCCCAAATATCCAAGAATATTCTAGAATGATTATTCTATGCATATTCTAAGAATATGTATGTTTGACAGACGGGGAGGTCTAATAGATGTCTTCAACGCCCTGTTCGACACTTTGCCTAATGTTCGAGTAAGACAACCTTATTTCCGGTCCTCTCCTTTTTCAAATCACAAAGAATTATCTTTTCATTAGAGGCTTTGCATTTCAAGGTTCTCTATTAAATTTTTATTTATAGAATTTAATTAATTGAAGACATATAATCTATATATGGCTAGGTAATCATTCAAGAAAATAAGCCATAACCACTTACAATCACACATGACCACCCACCATTGAATACATATAATCATTAAAGTATTCAATGATTATACGTATTCAACTTTGATATTACCTAAGTTATAATAAGTTATCCACACCTAAAATAGACAATTGTATGAGATTCAACCAACTACAATGACCATTTGAAAAAATATTATATGAAGATGTTAACAAAATAAATAAATAGGGCATAAATGCAATTGGTTTGAATTTTTTTGGATACCATATAAATAAATTTTAAAAATTCAAAATTGAAACTATAAGAGCACCTACTATAGTTTATCTACTCTAAACTATAGTACCGTTAATCAAACATCTTTGAAGTAAAAAATGCTTCAACTTCCATTTGTTGTCCCAAAGAACTCTTCAGATGTCATTGGTTACTTTTGAAAACTTGCATTAGTTTTCGAGACTTTCTTATTCAAATTGAATCATTTGGCCAATTCTAGAGGCTTATTTTCTAAGTGTCTTCAAGCGAGAATAGTTGTTGAAGGAAAAAAAAATACTTTAACTCCAAAAATTCTTTAAAACCAAAATGTCATTGTAAAGCTTTTGGTCAACTTTTTAAGTTGGCTTTTGAATTTTGTGCATGCACTAAAAAAATTAATTGCAGTCTTTAATACAAACCAAAAATTATTAGTCGCATGCAAATGCATTATTTGATGAATTTAATCCCTCTGTTCCATAATACGGGCCATAATAGATGATGCTTTTGAGAAAAAAATTGTCCCAAATTACTTGAGGTAAATCATTTATTCAATTCAAAGTTGTTGTTTACAAATCTTAATAAAGCAAATCGAAAGACAAGTGTACATGAAATGTTTTTTGTCTGTGAAGCTTGTCGTTGCTCATATGTGGATCACAAACAAACACTTCAATGAACATCACCATGTTGCCACATGTCATACATACTATCAAAGCAATATGATGTTGCTTCAATAAGCATCTACTCCAAAACAAAAACTTAATGTATTTAGAGATTTGATGAAATCATTTTTGTTTGCTCTATTTTAATTTTAATTTTAATTTTTTTTGGATTTGATGTATTATTATTATTATTTCAAAAACATCAGCTATTATGGGACGGAGGGAGTAATTCATTTTGATAAAAACTCTACAACCACAATTTGATTTTAAATTTTTTTAGGGATTAATGATCAATACAGCAAAAATGCAAGAATATGACATATATTGCACTGAAACCCTAACTGCCCACCCAACAAGACATTCCAAACTGTTTCAATCTAGTGGCCCCCAGGTTGGAAGTTGTACCGTTTTCTATGAAAATGGGTTTTCGGCCCCCATTTCCGCGGAGATAGCACAGCCCCTATAATTTTGCCTCCTAGTGATCGAAGAATGGTAGATCTTCAAATGCTCATATCACATAAACTAGAAGATGAACTTTATTGAAATTGTTCTACAAGGCAGAGTGTTTGTTTGTTACCTTTAGTAAAGAAATGTTCCATATATTGAGGGTCAAAATCTCTTTATTTGCATGCTTGTGTGCAAGTTTTGAATGAGCCGCTATAAAGTGCGGCTTGAAGGTGCCCCTTAGAACATCCACACCCTACCACTGAAAGCAGAAGATTCTTTGAAAATTGGATGGAAAACAACTAAAAATTCAAGGCATGTGAGAGAACCACAAAATATGAGCACGATATAGTGATCTATTTGAATATACGTTTCTCTATAGCTCATTTAAGGAAAGGTTCGGTATCCTAGATTGATGAACAATAATGATTACCTATATATAGTGATTGTGATTGGTTCACGGACTATATAGAGGGACACATAGTGGTTCAAGGGTGTCCAAATGATAGCTTGTGACACCAAATTTTTGGATGTGATGATAGGAGCAAGGGATGAATTGAAGGAAGAAGGATGTGGATGCTCTTGAATACTCCCTCTGTCCCATAATAGGTGATGCTTTTGAAAAAAATAAAAAAATAAAGCAAACTAAAATGATTTCATCAAATCTCTTAATACAGTATGTTTCTATTTCGGAGTAGTTGTATGTCCAAGCAATATCATATTGCATATAGTATGTGTAGCATGTGGCATGTGGTAGCTCATAGACTGTGACATTAAAGAGGTCCAACTATTCAATCTCTTCAGCATAAGCAAGCTCCCATATCAATTGATGAAGTTGTTCATGTTGTGGAGGAATGTATGATAGCATGTCAATCCAAGTTTTGAATAAGGCTTTCTTGAGTTTACAACATTTCATGGTAGAAACTATGAAAATAGGTGATTGCAATAGTTATAGGATTCCATATATACATGAACAAAGACAAGCTTCACAGATAAAAAAACACTTCATGCGCGCACCTGTCTTGCGATTATGCTTTGTTAGAATATGTAAAACAACAACAGTTCAAATTGGATAAATGATTTGCAACAAGTAATTTGGAACAATTTTTTTTCTCAAAAGCATCATCTATTATGGGGATGGATGGAGTAGTTGGACACCGGACGTGCACCTCTTGTCCTATAATCAAAATAAAATTTGAATTAACCCCTAAAAGACCACAAAGTCCATATTTGGCCTCGTATTTTTTTAGCAGTTTTGAGTAGGTTCTATGTGAACTTCCTTTTGTTCAAATTTGTTTGTTTCTTGACCATCATATGCATTATTCTTCACTAATTCTTGTGATACAAAATTTAGTCTCATTTGAATTATATATTTCACAATATGATTAATTGAATTTGTCATTTTAAAACCATGAATCCTTGGTCCTGTCGGGGTTAAAAAAGTCAAAAAGAAAACAACATGACCATTCTGGGTAAAACGGTCATGTCCGGAGTCTGGGACACAAGTAGTGAGTTGGTAAGTTGGTTAGCAGCTCGGAGACAAAACAAGAAAGCCAGTCACTGACTACGGCTTCCATTCAACCCAGCTCATTGCAGTTTCAAGCTTATTGCTGAGGATCATGGGGTTAGGGTTACAGGCTTCTTGCTTTCACAGCTTTGGGCTGCCAATGCTGCATCCATTTCTCTTCTGATTGAATCATTCAGTTTCCATGAAATTTTGGTGAGCCTATTTCATTGCTTTCTGCAATAATTGGCAATTCGCATACAAGCCTTGAAGACTCTACACTACAAGGAGAAGGCGTCGCTTTTCACTCGGTAGGTGAGTCAAACGGCGCCACTTTGCACTCACTGCACAGGCGCTCAAGACTTGGTGAGTGCGATTCGTCACGTAGGACAAGTGTGTACAATGAACTCTGACACTGTTCTGAGTGAGAAGCGATGCCTCTGCTAGTAGTGCTATTAGGCACTAATACTTTGGAGAAAGAAAACATCACATCATCTTAGTTCTCGCATCACTCTTGTTGTCTTGTGGGTTTTGATGTAGCACCCAACTTTTAATGTACACCAATTCCAAAAGAGATTGAAACTTTTTTGCTTTAGGTAAGACTTGAAATTTTTACAAGGAGCTAATTTTACTTTGGAGAAAGAAGTAGACATGTAGTAGTTTTTGAGTCACTCTCATTGTCATGTGGGCTTTGATGTCAAGCCTTGAATAGATAGACTCTTAAACTACTAAATAATGTTGGTTTCAGTTGGAATTAGTTCTCAGTCTTTCTTTATGTCTCCTTTGTCTTGTGGACATCGAATCAAAGGTGGGTCAAACATACACTTCATTCACGTCAGCCTCGAAAGAGGATTGGAGTTCATTTTGACAACAAACGTGTAAATTGTGGAGCAGGATTCGCGAGGTTTTTATTGATTGCGAACATGGCGTTGCGGCCGCCGGGGAACCCTCAATTGCTGCTGCGTAGGGCATTGTCAGCTATTAACACTCTTTGTCACCCTGGGAGAGATACCCTGCTCACTCCACCGTCTCTTGTGCTGCCACCTTCTTCCTCTCTTTCTCCTGCAGGATTGCAAACCTTGTTAGATCATGGAAGGGGGTTTTCTTCCAGTGGTGGCTGTATCAAGGCGACGTTGTTTCCGGGTGATGGCATTGGCCCCGAGATCGCGGATTCGGTCAAGAAGGTGAGCATTCTTTCGCCTTAGTAAGCATCAATGCACCTTTTTTACTTTGAGATTCAAAAATCAACATGCACGAACTTGGTCCTGGTGACCAAGTTGGCAACACTTCCCCCAACAAACTCTTCATTCACGATGGTCCTTCAAGTCAAAGTTATTCCCTCTCTCTCAGAATCAACATTGCATTCTCAAAATGTACATTTATTAAGTGTTCTTTTACTCGCATAGATTACTATTGGCTCTTTGCTATGTTATTAATGACCATATAATAAGGCAGCATATAAGTCCTTGTATGCATACATCTTTAATTTATTTTTAGAATTGATATCAACATTGCATTTTGACATGACTTTTGAGTTGGCTTTTTAAATGAAACATTCATTTACTCCTATTTGCTTTTTGCTATGTTATTAATGACATTCAAGACAACATGATGGAATTGGATTCTTGAGTGCAAAAGAGAGGGCTTTTAAAGAATGTTATGACTTTGTTTTTGAAAACTTGGTTTGGTTTCTATTGTCGGTTGCATTTTGATTTCCAACTTTGATTTGATTTTCATGAGGGTCCAAGAGTCGGTGATCATATGAGTCTTCCTATATAAGTGCTGGTGAATAAAGCAAGGAACCTAATCCCTGGCAGCTTTGCGTAGTTACTGATGACATGGATTAGGTCAAACACATGTATGAAGTGTGTATGTCAAATATGTTCACATAGAACAAGTTGAATATTTTTACATTTTCTCTGAGAATTTGATCATGGACATGAGAACAGAAAATCGCATAACATTCAGTAGCATGCATTGTTACTGCCTTGGCTCTACAGTAGATGGTGTGGAATATTCCACACCCAACAGTACTTCATCAGTAGGTAAGTGGACATGTGGAGGCTCAAGGTAATGAGCATAGTGCATGAACAAAAGGCAGTGGGCATGAAGGCTACTGAACGTTATGTGTTATTGTAACCTAAAACTTAGGAGCTTCAATTTATGTGGAGCTTATAATTTATGTGGAGCTTCAATTTATGTGGAGCTTATAATTTTTTTATTTTCCTTTTCACCAGAGTGTAGAGTGCATGACCTTAGGAAGCTTTTTTATTTTTATTTTCAAGTGTATGGTGTCTGAAAGTATTCCTGAAATGAAATTCCTCAGTAACACTCCATTCTTTCACACTAATAGAAAGGGTGGTCATTAGGTACCAAGTAATAGTGCCATTTGAAGCATGTTGCCCAAGGCCTTTAAGGTGTAATGGTGCCCATATCTAAATAATCTCTAGACCTCATAGAAGTTGCATTTCATGTCTGACCCAAAAGTCAACACAGTGTTGGCCAATCAAGAGCAAACAACATAGAGAAGCTTTATGTTTAGGAATTGATCTTATTGTTGTTGGTTATCGATGAACCTATATATTAGTCATGTGTTTCTAAAGAACTTTTCACTTAATTCATTTTTTTAATAAATTTAATTTTGAGAAAAAAAATTCATTTTTTAAAATTATTCTATAGTATATATGTTTTTTTTATAAAAGAAAAGATCCCATCAGTGAAACTTCAACATTTTCCATGCTAAAATACCTTATTTTATTGGTTATAGGTACTTCTACCTTATTGGTACCACTCGTGGCCTTTGGCACCATACTTTGATGTTTTTCATTGGTGCCCAAAAACCACCCATCTACTAATATAGTTTTCTAGGATTTGCGGCATAAATATATGTTGTTTCTATACATAGTGATTTTATGTGGGTGCAGATTTTTGATGCCGTGAAAGTTCAAGTCGAATGGGACATACACTTTGTAGGCAAGACCGTGGATCCCAAAACGGGGAGCTTCATCACTTGGGATAGTATGGAGTCAGTGAGGCAATGTGGGATAGGACTCAAGGGACCCATGGCCACTCCCATTGGGAAAGGCCACAAGTCTTTGAACCTGACGCTACGGAAAGAGCTCGGATTGTATGCCAATGTGCGGCCATGCTTGAGCATTCCGGGCTACAAAACTCGCTATGATAATGTTGATCTTGTTACCATTCGCGAGAACACAGAAGGCGAATATAGTGGCTTGGAGCATCAGGTATGTGTTAAATGTATGGACTAAATCACTTGGAGGCTTGAGGAGGTTATAGGACATAACAATTACAAGGACCAAACCGTCTTGTCGTGTGTGCATGCATGATTTGTACTAAGTACTCCCTCTGTCCCACTAAAAACCCATGTTCTCCTTTGTAAATTAAAAAAGAAAGCATAGGTGTTTAGTGGGACAGAGGGAGTAATACATAATGCTTAGTGGTACTCTTGACTTAAAAACATCCTGAAGTGTAGTTCTTGGTTCATCGGAGGGCTCACATTAAATGCAACATTATAACCCTCACTCCTAACTTGGCACGTCTATGTTAACTATCGTACCTTCATAGCAGCTTCGTCTTTTCTCAAACGAATAATTAATTAATTCTAAAAATAGATTTTTCTTTTCCTAAATATTCTCTAAAATACATTTTTTCCCCTTAAAAAAAACAAATTTGCAAAATTCTTGGTATCTATTTTTAGAACTGTGTAAAAGTGAAGTTGCTATGAAGGTATAGTAGTCAACTTAGCATTATGCTAATTGTCTAGTCATCTCAGCATTGCTAAATGGTCCCCTATTTCAATTCTTATCCCTTAAAAGACCAAGGATTCATGGATTTAAAATGACAAATTCAAACGATCGTGATGTGAAAAATATAATTTGAATGTAGCAAAATTTTATATCATTGGAATCAATGAAGAACATTGCATGTGTTGGTCAAAAAACAAATAAATTTGAACAAAACAAAGTCCTCATAAAACCTACATAAAACCTACAGGGTACCCTTTGTGGTGTTGATTTTTTTTGACATGGACCAGGTAGTGAAAGGTGTGGTGGAGAGTTTGAAGATCATCACGCGCACTGCGAGCAAGCGTGTTGCGGAATATGCCTTCCACTATGCCAAACTTCATGGTCGAAAACGAGTTTCAGCCATTCATAAAGCAAATATTATGAAGAAGACTGATGGTCTGTTCCTACAGGCAAGTGAAAGTTGACCTCATGTAAGGTAGAGGATAATATTTGAGGATACTATTTGTATCACTTGAAGCATTTTAACCCCTAAACGCTCAAACGACTTTCTTTTTTATTGCTGCCCGAATCTAAGAGCTGCCCAGAAAAAAATTAAAAAAAATTAAAAATTAAATTAAAATACTGCATCAAGTCTACTTTCCAACGCAATTTGAATTATGTCAATCCGAGTTAAACTTCACCCGGGATAATTTTTCAAAGTAGATCACCTCAACATTGTGTTAGTGTTATAAAAATTTCTATTTGGGGAAAGTAACGATGTTCCCTCCATCATTTCTTTTTCTTTTTTGAAGTTTACAATAGATAAACCAACTTTAATCAATCATGCTAAATCTCAAACTCTAAAAGTGAAAATTATAATTGATACAAATTTTTAAAGGTTAATGCTTTTAAATTCATTCAAAAATATCCAAAGTTATTTTAGAAGTTTGACCATACGAATAATTTGTGAGATGATGCCCTACATTTTGTCTATAGAACCAAACTTCATCAAACATATGGAAGGCACATATTATCACACATTTATGTTCCGTTCAGTACCCCTCACGCTTTTAGGGGTTAACATACCATAGGTTGAGGGCAACTTCGCCAAAAAATCATTTTAAAAATAGATGAGAGAAAATGTTGGGAAATTATTTTTCAGAAAAAAAAAAAAAAACTTTTTTGTAAAGGGGGAAAAACAGATTTTAGATAATATTGGATGTTGGCAAACCTATTTTTAGAAATATATTAATTATTTGCCCAAGGAAGGACGATGCTGCCTGTATCTACTAATGATATGTGTAAGTAGGAGTGTGACTTTTGGGAGATCACTGTAGAGCTATGGAGATCACTTTGGGTAGAAGATCAAAAATGTGTTGAAATTAAATTATGTTTGGATTGAAGAGGCTCCAACTAATTAAAACATGACATATGTCCCATTTCATAAGAATTTTCACTAGTAGAAAAGGTGGCACTCCCCAGGGACATGCCCAGGCAGAATCACTGTGCATGCGTGGAATTGGGCACTACTTGCCTGGGCATCTCCCTCGGCACTGCCACCTTTTCTACTAGTGTTTTCAATTTCAAAATTTCAAAATTTCAATTTTGCAGAGGTCGTTTCTTCCCGTTGGATGTTGTAGTATCAGTATTCTTTAGATTGATCTAACATGGATTGTTGTAAACATCGATGACTCACAGTGTTGTCGAGAAGTAGCAGAGAAGTATTCTGATCTCGTCTATGAGGAGGTTATCATTGACAATTGTTGTATGATGGTACGTGCCCAATCATTCAACCGCAATTCAATCGGCTCTTTGACCTACACTAAATAGTGCAATTAGGTTGCCCCTCACTAATTTCTTGACATTTGACACTATATAAAAAAGTTATTGTACAAGAATGTGAATTAGATACTGTTGTAATTGGGACTCATGAACCTCCATGTGTACAAATGGAAATATCTCTTGACTTTAATGGCTTGTGAAGTAATTTTCTTGGGATAATAAGGCAACCTAAATTTTAAGACAACCTAATTACACTGTTTAGTGGAGAAGTTATTCTTGAACCCTTAACTGCATGAGCGTTCATTTTTTGGACGATGTACAAATTTCATACATGTTTTCTCATCCGTCATGCACTTTTTGCAGTGTGGATTTTTTATTGTAGATTTTATGGGAAGTTGGCTTCATGCATGCGTGATCTGATTACAGAGGGGATGATTTGTGAAATTTTTATGACTCATTTCATGTTGTAGTGATTCACCCGAAATTTCAAAGATTTCAGTGTAAAAGTGCTCTTAAAAAAGTCAACTCATAAAGTTAAGCAACCAAAAAATCTCCAAAAATCACTACACTTAGAGTATTACATTTCAACCAATCACAACAAATGTCATCCAGAGATTGTCAATATCTTATTCGTAATTGATTTACAAAAGAATTTTGAATTTTGAGTTTCAAATTTTATACATAAATATCAGTGATAGCAATGATAGATCTAACAATATGGATAGAATCTAAAATTCATGATGTACAATTTTTAGTCATACATCAAGTTCAAAATATCCCTCTTAGTTGCATTTTATAGTGCATCTTTGAAAAACTACTGAATTTGGAGAAAGCTCTAGGCATTTAGGGGTTAATGCATGAGGTAATTTTGATGCCACAGAAAATTGTTTTAGTGTTTTCCAAGAAATTTTTCGGGGTTCGTCATGAATCTGAATTGATAATTTGCAATTTCTTATTCCTTGTTTGTTATACATGATGACTGACGGCTGCTTGTGGGAGAGGTGTTGCAGTTGGTGAAAAATCCAGGGCTTTTTGATGTCTTGGTGATGCCCAATTTGTACGGCGACATAATCAGTGATCTGTGTGCTGGTCTGATTGGAGGCTTGGGCTTGACTCCAAGGTATCCATCACCTCCATCTTGACTAAGTCATAGTAGTAAAAACTCCGGTCTTCTTTCGAGGCTGGTGTGATGGCCCATTCACGTACACCAATGCTGCATGCATGCGTGAAGGAATTTTTTGTCAACCAAGAAATATAAAATACACAATTAGAAATTACTCTAATGTATGACAGAAAGGAACGCAACGCAATAAAGGAGCATGGCTCTCTAGTATTAAGTATATACACAATAGTTTAGAATTGTAATAATCTAATTTCCAGCTTCTTATTTATATTATTACATTATCTTGCTTGAAAATATTAAAATTCTAAGGCAATCAAATGGCTACACATTAAGATTCTATCAAGCAAGGCCAAGTCATGAAGAACAACGACAAGTTATTATGTCACTAGGTCCTTATTTACAATTGTTGTTCATAACTTGGTTTGCTTTGCTATTAAGGTATGTACACCCATAATACACTATGTGTGAAAAGTGACTCCTACAAGCAATATTAAAACCTAAATATTTATTGTACAAGAAGTACAAAACTAGAACATGACAACTCATAAGGTTGATTTTTGGTACACCTACTTTGAAAATTCATGACTTATTTATACAATGTTGGAATCCACTTTTAGTGAGACCGACAAATTTTTTAATAATAGTAACTATGCTCAGCTTCTATTAGTGGTGATTATGGATGCACATACCTTACCTAACCCTTTCATAGGATTTACAAATATGTGGAATGTTTTAATGAAATCGATCAAATGTGGTTGGATGAAATTCTTGGCTGCAGAATTTGGCAAATCCCACTGCAATTCTGTTGAGCTCAGTGATGATGCTCCAGCACTTGAAGATGACGGAACCGGCAGACCTGATCCACAAATCGATTTTGAAGACCATCGCCGAGGGGAAATACCGAACAGGCGATCTTGGGGGCTCCGCTACCTGCACTGACTACACCAAGGCTCTCATTGACAACCTTGGGAAATAGCGGACACGGTCATCGTTCTACATTGTTTTTGTGGTTTTCTTTTTTCTTTTTTTTCTTAATTTTTTTTTGTTTTCACTCCAGCCTAGCGACCTCCTACGACCGGCTCTGTCCATCCCTTTTCGGAATGAACTTCTAAATCGTTGGATGGATGTAAAGGCAATGCACATGAAGGTTACTAAATGTTATATGGGGCTGAATTGAAATAGTGTTTTCTTTGGCTTCAATCGTAAGTGTAGATTTAACTCCTAAAGGACCAAGAAAATTAAAATTGGGTCTCTTGTGTTTTTTTTTAGCATTTTTTAGCAGGTCCTATGTGGAGTTCTTTTTGTTCAAACTTATTTGTTTTATTACCCAGCAGGTGCACAATGTTCTTCACTGATTCCGCTGATATAAAACTTGGTTCCATTTGAATTATTGATTTTTCACAATATGATTGATTGAATTACTCATTTTAAAACCATGAATCCTTGGTCCTTTCGGGGTTACTGTAAAGCCAAAATTTCAAACTGTGAACTTTAGAACTACGAGCCCAGTAAAATTTATGACCATGTGTATTCCAATTGACATTAGAAATCCCCGTGCATTTGTTGGCTCTGAACCCAGACTGTTGAAAAATGACGACACAACTCATAATCACATCTGTAAAATTACATGCCTGGAATGACACCCTGTAGAATTAGCAGATAAAGTGCTATATTAAGGTGATCACATGTGTAGAGGCCTTGGGTACTAAACTTTGGCACTATTAGAGTTAACCGAAAAGAAGAGAAAAGACATGTTAGGTGAGGTGAGTTTGACCCGTATCTAAGGTAGCCAAGCAAATTGGCATGGTTTCCAAAGAATTCAAAATAGAAAGGAGTGTGAACTAGTTTTGCCGTCACAAAGGAGGCAAAACTGAGATGAAGGTGAGTTCAAAGAGAGCCAAGGCTTGGAGGTGATGGCCCACATTCACTTGAGATATAATTAGGTGACTGCATTGATTGGTTGGCTCTCACAATTTGGAGCTCGTGTCTAAAATTGAAGATAGAGGGTATCTTCTTCCCTATTTGCTTTGATTTCGGTTACACTAAAAGAGGGCATAGACTCTAACTTCCTGATTTTTTGGGGTCAGAACACATGTTCTGTTTTCGGTTAACTCTATTGTTTAGTGCCCAAAGACCACCCATTTTAGTAAGATTGCAACCTTATTGCAAGATCAGCCAAGAAGGTAAAAATGAACTCTCTTGAAAAATACTATTTTTTAACTTGAAAATTGTACTTTTGTGTTCACTTTATTCTGCTTGTTTCCAATTCTACATTTTGATTCATAAAAAAAAAACCAAAAAATAAATAAATTATTTAAACAATTAAGAGAAAATTTTAACATTTCTTTAGAAAAGAGTATTCTTGAGCAATTTTGGGCGTTGTAGTTTAAAGAACTTCAAAAGATAATAATAATATTTTATACAATAGTATACTACAAGTATTTGTCCAAAAAACCCCATTGAAGTACTACACTAAATGGGCTATTTAATGTTCGGTGAGAATTGATGTCTTTTACCACAATTTGTTCAAATGTGAGGAGAAATAATATCCCTTCAAGTGCATTAGTGTGGCCCTATCCCGTTGGCCCAAATGTTTCTCCTATTCCACATGTCCCCGTACTCCCCGTGTTTCCTGTGATTTTGCTTTTGCTTTCGCATTGCTTCTGTTTTTTGGAATAATTTATTTATAATTTAAAATCCATTGTGGTGACAAAATTCTATTTAAATCCATGACTTTCACACCGTAGATCCAGAAGCCATGAAACAACTTTGGTGCACCCCTACTCGTCGAGAGTTTTCCGACGATGCCAAGAATGCCATCAAAGACTCCCATATTCCTTTTTTCATAATTTAATTCAATTTATGGGGTGACCAAAATCACTTTAAAATCCATATTTCTCACACCGTAATCCAAAAGCAATAAAACAACTTCGGTGCACACCTTTTCGTCAAAAGCTTTTCCACAGTACCAAAAATGCGGCCGGCATGATCAGAGAGATCTCAACATTACATACAAAACAAACAAACTACCTTCCTTAATAGAAAGATAGGAGTTTGCCACTTGTCGTTCCTGCTTTTATTGAGAGTGCTATGTTCCTTCTAGGAGATGAGAGTGACTTGACGTGGCATGCCATGTTTATTATAAAGTTGCCATTTGTCATTAGAGCACTACATCCAAGTTTTTTTCCTTACAAGGATACTATATCTCCAAGAAGTCAAATAATGTTCAGATTGAGAAATAGTGTCCCATACACTAAATAGCCCATTTAGTGAAGTGAAAAACCATCATTAGTTGCACTTAAAAAACAACTTAAGATTGTTATGAAAGGTTGCTAGACAACTCAAATATACATAAAACTCTTCCATATCACCTCTTTGACAACCAATGTATATGAGTTAAAAACTTGGCATGTAGAGAATATCCAATTACATGTGTACATAATAGCAAATACTAAAATGTGACATTGAAGAGTGTGATAACAAGTTTGGAATGTGGTAAAGTGTCTTACAGTACTGGTAATGCTACAACACTTGCATGTAGGAAACTCAAAATTTAATAGAAAGGCAAAAAAGAAAAAACCCATGAATGCATAACCAACGAAATTTTGACACATCAGAAAGAGTGACTAGAAAAGGTTAATCACATACAATGCTTCCTTGCCACTTCTACAGAAATGGGCAACATTGAAGATATGGCAAACACCAAAGCGACAGCACAAGGCACAAACTTAACGGCGCTTTCGAGGTTCATTCTTTGAAGATTGAGAACCTGGAAAGAGCCAATCATGGCCATTCTCCAGAAATCAGACCATGACATCTTTTGAATGTTAAGAATAGTATCCGTTAAAGAATTTTCTATCAGGACAGACGCTAAACCCTCAAAGAATCAAAATCACATCCATTCTTCACCTCAAGAAGAGAAGCCTTAAGCTTCTCAATCTTCATAGAATGTGTGCTCCACAATTCAAGCCACGTACCCTTGAAACCGGGCATGAAATTGACAAGAAGCAAAACTTAACATTGCAACATTTGACAACCTCACACAAACTAAAAGCTGCAACCTCACAAAACAAACAAATTGAATCAAAGGAACCGAATTATATTTTCGATCCAAAACATTGATCACCTCAACGCAAAACGACTGCGATATATGCAGTGCATGCACGCCAGTCTAGATCGAACAGTGAGGCCATCGATTACATCTTGGTAGATATAGATCTTCAGGAGTAAATTAAGTTGCAGAAACTCAGACTACCCCTTCATTCAATCTTTACAGAGAACGATCTCACGGCACTAGTCTGTCTGATCGAGTAGGAATCGACCTCCTTGAACGTCTGATCTGACAAACAAAGCCAAAGTAAGTGTACACAAAGCTCCTGAAGTAAGTTTCATTGCAACGGTGAACTTCGATGTCTGCAATTCGTTAAGCTGAACGTACTCGTCAACTCGATTTTCCGCCCCGGGGATTCTGAGTTACTGTTGCAGAAGTTGCAGGAAGTCCACTGTAGTCGCCATCGCCATGCAAGCTGTGGATATGGCCTACGTTGAAAGATAGATATGCCGCGGCGCTGATCGAAAGCCCGAGCGAGGTCTGATCGATCGGACCTCCGGGGTTATCGATCGATGATCCCACTGCCTCCGCATTAATTTCGTGCCATGCTAGCTGCAGCCCATGTCCGGCCATCATTAATGGAGTCAAGCACTCTCGGCGAGTCCTGCTCAATCACTCTCGATAAGCAGATAGGAGACCTGCTAGTAAGTAATTCACTCTCGCATGTATGCTCGCGGACGATTCACAGTCCGCTTGATCGATTTTGATCATCACGTACTTAGAAGAGTCGTCTGCAGCAACTTACAGTTGTGTCTGTTGCTGCAGATTGTCCTCAGATGAGATCCAGAAGCGTCGCCAACCTCTGGAGATGCTCGGGGAAAGGAAGCCCAGCCTGCGAAGCGGGATTCGAACCAAACACAGACTCCGGCGCCGGGGTGATTAATTCCGTGTCCATGGTCCAGGGCTCTGGAAGCCCCATCTCCTGAAACACTACATCAACATTGCTCTCCGCAAGGTACTCCACATTCATATTCGCCGGGGCAGTAGACTGCGTGATGCACGAGTCCCATTCGTGGAGGAGATTCTCGGAAGCCGGAGTAGCCTGCTTGATGCATTTCCAGAGCTCGGCCTGCGGGAAGGACGGCGCGGTGGTGAGTTTTCTGGCGATCATCTCGTTGCCTTCGGCGGTGACCGTGCTGCCGGAATTCGACAACTGGTCTGACAGTTCCGTCGTTGTCGTCTCGGATTTCACGGTCGTGGGGGACGTGCGCAGCACCAGCTGCCCTTCCTTGCTCTGGCACATCTTAAGCTGCGGCTTCGGCCCCTTGGGTTGCCGCACCTTCACTCCAGGCTCCTCGATTTTCGGCACCTTCTTCTTCGCCGTGCCGGCAACGGAGTTCGTGCATGGACTCGCGACGTCGCCGTCGGACGAATTCTCCCCGTCACAGTCATCTTCGTCGTCACCCCCTTTCAGCGGCAAGTGCGTGGCGGGATCCAAACCCTGGCTCCGCAGCCGCTTCTTCAGGCGCGTATTCCAGTGGTTTTTGATCTCGTTGTCCGTGCGCCCTGGCAGCTGCGCCGCGATTCTCGACCATCTGCAAATCAAACCCTCCACAACGTCAGAATCCCACCTTTCCAATACTTTCGTTTTCAGTAAAGAAAATTCATCACAAACCCAGAAGGAGCATCATGTACCAGACAAAACAGTCCATCCCTGCAAGAGCAACAAAATTCTGAGAAAATAATGATGGGTTATGCTTGCCTGTTCCCGAGAGTGGCATGGAGGTCAAGGATGAGATTCTCTTCCGCCTCGCTGAAGATACCGCGCTTGAGGTCAGGACGCAAGTAGTTCGTCCATCGGAGACGACAGCTTTTCCCGCAACGGAGCAACCCTAGAGAGAATCAAACAACGTGCACATTCAGCGTAACTTCGAAAAACACGAAGATCCTTAACTTTGACGTTTTATGATGATGATATTGTGACGGTGGATGTACCAGCAAGTTTAGGAATGGCTCGCCAACAGCAGATGCCGTTGTTGGTGATATAGGAAACCAGCTTCCCATCTTCTTCGGCCGTCCATGGCCCTCGCTTAAGTCCCACTTTCTCACAGCATGGTTTTCTCCCCATGCCGGCCCTGCTGGCTTGCTCTCTCTCTCTCTCTCTCGCTCGCTCTGATTCTGCAGATCTCTCACTCAGTTGAAAGCAAACCTAGCGCCTGCAGATGCACCTCCCAACCCTGACACGGTTTCCACAGACCTCTAGGAAATTAAGGAGCACTAATCGACAACTGCAATCGCCAACTCGCCAATCAGATTGCAAATCTCCAGGCACGGCCCTCCCAAATCGCAAAAAGATGAAAACAGATCGCAGTCAGGCCCTCCCTAATCCTCTTGCTGTGCAAACAGATTACAGCCCCAGAATCGCGTCGTTGTCAAAACAACTGGCAGCGTAAACATCCAAAGAATTGCGGTCCCTTTCTGTTTTGCCGTCCGCCACAGCTTGAAGGTTGGGCTCAATTTGCAATCCCGTAAGAATCAATGTCACAATCACCCTTCGCGTGAGTGCAAACCGCTGTGCTTGAGAGCGCGACCTCTACACACAGGACCCAATTTCTTCTACTAAAAAAAACCACAAACAAAATCCCGCTAGCAATCATAGATCTAGCCGTATGGATGGAATCTAGAGATCATAATGTACAGCTTCTATTCATACATCAAGTTCAAAATATCCCTCTTAGTTGCATTTTATAATGCGTCTTTGCAAAACTGCCAGATTTTAAGAGGGCTGGCATTTAGGGGTTAAGGGACTACTGACCCGGAGCTAGCGTCTGGTTCTCCGTTCGTGCGCACAAGTACTGTAGTTCACATGCTTTTGTAGCCACGAAGTTGACCGTTCCAGGCAATTCCAGAAAGGGGATATGAGGATATCCCGGGAAACGGTACGGAATCGGCTGTACCTAGTGCCGGGTTTACTGGAAGTACACTTCCCCTGGTCCCGGGCGCTTTCTTTCCACCCGGGCGAAAAGGACGCGCAAGTGGTAGCTGGCATCCGGGGAAGGTGTCAACCAGTCATCGCGAGCATAATCCGGAGATCATATCTTAAAAAAGATTCATATTTTTTTAAAACAATAATTCGACTGACGTGGCGAAGGGAATTATTAAAGCGTCCCAGTATCAACTTCGTCCTATGCTTCGTCGTGGTGCAGATGATTTGCAATTTATTATTAGGGCTCTCTACAGTCCAACAAAGAGGCACTTACAACAGGACATCCAGTAATCGCTTGACACAAAGCCGCCACTTTTTTGTGTGTCGAAAGGCTCCGTTTGTACTCTTGCGCAAGATCTGCTTCCGGTCTGTCGAAATGCAGCAAAATGCGCCTTTATGAGCTGCATTTTGTGACTGAGAATTTTAATCGAAGGACTTTGTGAGGTGCTTCTAGGGTGTTCTAGAAGCCTGAGTTGACACCTGACATGGAGTTTCTTCCATAGCATTTGGGTACATGCCTGCAGCCAGAGGAATTCTGTATCCCCTTGTGGCTGGTGAGCAATGTACTGGGGAGATCCGGCAGCAGTTAGTGTAAAATCAGCCAAATGGAATTGTCAAATTACCGGTTGAAACTCATAGTTTTAGGTTAGAATCCGGATAAAATTTGTGATACTTGGGTGCTACCTAGGTGATAACCGGATGGATTCTGTATATCCGCATCGGACCACAGTGGAAATTTTGATATGAGCGGCCCCTGCCTTGAATCGATGAAGCTTCCGCTTGAGTTTCGAAGAACAAAACAAGAGAGATGAGAAGAAACGACGCGGCACACCTGGTGCGCGCCATGTGCTGTGACAGAGTTTCAGCAGCGGCCGAATTACTGCAGTCAGGTTTTCAGCTTTTGTTTGCTACACCTTTTTCAAATCGCACTAAGATCAATGCCGAAGCTAGAAGTTAAAAATTGCCAGAAGCTTCTTAGAAGCAGCTGATATAAGCTAAAAATCGCCAAAAAAAAAACATTGAGAGCATGCCCAGAAGCACATAACATTCAGTAGCCTCTGTAACTACGGCCTTCCCCCAACAAAATGATGTGGAATATTCCACATCACATCAATAGCTATTGGGGCAGGTGGCATTAAGCAAGAGCAATCAACCATGGTGAACAGTAATCGAAAGCATTCACTCATTCACACTCAATCACAATTCAACAGTGTTTTGTAATTGTTTATTTGATTCAATAGTCCATTCAATTAAAAATTACTGGTCACTCCATATGTAAAGGTGGATGAAACTAAAAGGCAGCCTCTTGGAAGGCTACTGAATGTTATGCAGGTGCTTTTGAGGGACCAATGCTAAGATTTGGTGTAGCTAAGGTAGAGGAACCTTGAACCACCACGACACCTAAAGCCACCAACTTCTACACCCCTCTTTCATTTCAGGGAGGAAATGTAGGCTTTCATTATATGATTTATGCATCAATTGTTCAAAAGTTAAGTCATGTACCGACAACTTACATTTCCTTCCTAAAATGAAGGAAAGGTGTAAAAGTTAGTGGTTTTAGGTTTGTGGTGGTTTACTATACCTCTACCTTAACTCCACTTGCTCCGAGTTCGGCCTAGCAAGATAGAAACTCTGGTCTTTATTCAAGGCCGGCATGATTAAAGTGTATGTTCTTGACAATGAGTTAGTGCCCACGAGGCAAAAAAACAATTAATTGGGGGCTCGTACACTCCAGTGACGAAGGGGCCGCAATCCGGCCTAGCAACTACACTGAATGGCGTATCCAGTGTCCCGGGACACTATTTCTAAACCCGGACGCTATTTCGTTTTAGGGAGATATAGTGTCCTCGTAAAAAAAATGAATGTAGTGTTCCAGTTACATATGGCAACTTTATAATAAATATGGCACACCACCTCATGCCACTCTCATTACTTGGAAAGAACATGACACTTTCAATGAAAGTAAGAATGATAAGGGGCGGTTTACACTACGGACCAAGAGCCGTGACCAAGGAAAATGGATTAATTCCATAGTCACACTTCATGGTCACACTTCCATAGTCACAATTCAAAAAAATGTAATTTTTAAAGCCCTTGGGCCTCTCACTAAGTGTAAACCGAACTTGGACCGGGACTTTAAAAAATAATAAAACGGCATTTCAAGCCCATGGTCTCTTCGTTTGGCAATGAGAGAACCCTTTTTGTCTCTCTCACCACAAAATCCAGGGGACCCTTCAACATTATCCACTACGCCTATTTCTAGGCCTTTTGAGGACCTCAACTCCTTTGGTCACTTTTCTTTTTTCCTTGTACTAGTGTAAACCCAAGTCATCCCAGGACGAGTTGATGGAGCCAATCACAGATTTTAGAGCTCCATGGGACGAGTTCTTGGTCCGTAGTGTAAACCGCCCCTAAGTGGCAAACTCCTATGTAGTATCAAGGGACATTGTTTCTCTTTACCTTTGAACGAATTGTGGTAAAAGACATCAATTCTCCTCGGAACTAAATACGCCATTCAGTGTTTCCACTAACGCCAAAAAATAGTATTTGGGACCAAAGTTTGAGTTTCCCCCACCATCTACATAAACTTTGGTGCAAGTAAATTACTGACACTTTGGCTCAATCAGGGCCATGGTATAATATGGGTACCCCGAAAAGCCCTTATGGCAACTTTGAATGACTTCCTCTTTAAAACAAAATAAAAAAAGAATCGACCGGATGTGGTTTTGATTTCCTACACTCATGAAGTACACAAACAATAAATTCACGTAAAAATTGAAGCGCTTTAAAGATTTTAAAAGATGTATTTTCTACAAAAATTAGAGTTTGTCCCAACTTTTTAAAAACATCCAAAACATTTGTTTAAAATATCCAGTGATATCATTTTGGTACCAATTTTGATATAAAGTACATATCAAAATTATTTGAAATGATTAATTTGAAGGATTAAAAATATTATTTGTTTTGTACCACAATGCCTGCAAATGTTGATATTCAACAATGTTTTCTACAAAGCATAAAAGCATGAAAATTAATTTATTCAATTAAAAAGTGATACTTGAATTAAAGTATTTCATGTCATCGAGGTGTGGATATATTTTTCATTAAAAATAAGTAATTTTAGTTCATTGAAGTAGACAAATTTGTCGAAATTTGGAAATTTGGAAATCTCCAACACATATTTGTTTTTGGATGAAAACCACATCCAAATGATTCATTTTTTTTTTTTTTTTAAAGAGGGAGTCATTCAAAGTTGCCATAGGGGTTGATGTAAGAGTTAAAAGGGCTTTTCGGGGTACCAATATCAAAACATTGCCCATCAATAATGAGCTTGAAGACTATTCACCCACCCATGCTTCAAGGCCATCAAGTCCTTTTCATAAAATCTTCTTTTAACCCTTAAACGTCAAAGCAAGCCCCACGGGCTTGTTATAAAGGAATAATTGAAGAAAAAAGTAGATTTTCTTAACCAAATCAAGCGAGGATTGGTGCGTTGGAAAGCTACTGAAAAAGCGATCTAGATTACAAATTTGCGCCTCATTTGGGAGATTGTGGAGTCATTGACAAGCAATCAAAGTTATCTAAATGAACAGGAGTTGAGGTTGGGTAGCAGAGGTCGTTTCTTGAAAAGTGCCGCAGTGCTACAGTGCCGCAACACTGCTGGCCAGTAGAGCCGTTTTTTCATTTTTTCGTTGTTTTTTTTTTTTTTTTTTTTTTTTTTTTTTTTTTTTGCCTCCAAAAATTTAGATGCCTTCCGAGCTGCCCTGCCCAAGCCCTCTTGACGTTTAAGGGTTAATCCCTAAATGCCTGCAATCCTTTTCAAATTTGGCAGCTTTGTAAAGATGCATTATAAAATGCAACTAAGAGGGATATTTTGAACTTGATGTATAAATAAAAGTTGTACATTATGAATTTTAGATTCTATTCATGTAGTTAGATCAATGATTGCAATCACCAATATTTTGTATAAAATTTGAAACTTAAAATTCAAAATTCTTTTGTAATTCAATTACAAATAAGATATTGACAATCTGTGGATGGAATGTGTTGTGATGGGTTGAAATGTAATACCCTAAGTGTAGTGATTTTTGGAGATTTTTTGGTTGCTTAATTTTATGAGTTGACTTTTTCAAGAGCGCTTTTGATTTGTTTTGAACAAAGATCTTCAAAAAATTTGGTGAATCACTGCAATATGAAATGAGGCATAAATTTTTTTCCAAATCATCTCCTTTCTAATGGGTTTGCAGATGCATGAAACTAACTTTTCATAAAATCTATTGTAAAAAACCCACATTGCAAAAAGTGCATGACAGATGAGAAAACTTAGATGAAATCTTTACATCGTTCAGAAAATGGACACTCAAGCATTTAAGGTTTAATAAGCTGCCTTGGTGTTCGCACAAGGAGTGTTGTTGGGCTACTTTTGTTTAACATTCCTCTACTTAGTTAAAATAGCCCTCAAATTAATGCTTAGCAGACATATTTGGATTGGAGCAAGGTTTTTTTTCTGGCTTTTTATAGCTAATTTGCTACAAAAATCCATTGAGAGAATCACTACATGGGGACATAATGAGAAAAATGCCACCTCATGTAGCCACCAAGGCAATGGATTGGACCGGTTGCAAGCCGGAGTGGGACTTCGTGAGAGACGCATAGTGAATGAAAAGGTCAAGATGTTGGATGAGAAAGACATGATGTATGAAGGGTTTCGCAAAAAGCAAATATATTAGAGAAATTCGTAAAGTCATGAAATCTTTGGGTTCCGGTATTGTGTCAGTCAAGATTCTCGCCCACATGACAAGAAAAGTAGGGAGTGTCAGGTTCCAAAAATAAATACTAGATGAATTTTATTTCCGGAAAACAAACTTGGATGATTGGGTTTGGTCCCGTGTTAAGGTGTGCCACCGGGGAAGGCGCCGGAGCCCGTCCGAAATTAAACCACATGATCAAAATACTACCACCACCAAGGCTTGAACCTTGCACCTTGTAGCCCCAAAAGCCTCATGGGCTTTTAATCCTGGCCTGGCACACCTGACATCTTCTCTCTTGAGTTTGTGACAAAGACTTTGCGGATATCTATAAAATAGAGGATGGAGAGTGCAATTGTAGGTGAGTAGTCTAGGTACTTTGCAAATTACTCTATTGAATGAAAAAGATTGGATGTATGAAAAAAAAAGATCGTTGCCAAGTTTTTCAAACAAGCAGCTACGCTACGAGAAGCTCTGATCGGAATAGAACAAGTGAAGGATGAAAATGCATTTAAGTGGAATCATGGATGGAATATATTTGCTACAGTGGTATTTAGCCCAAAAAAATGAGTGTCCCCGCAATGCCTCTTCCCTATGGTCAGAGCCAATTAAAAAAATAAAAAGTAAGGGATCAAAAAGCCACCTCATTCACTTGCATGCGAGCCTTGTAGCCGAAAGTTAGATGACCCAAAAACAAACAAAAAAAACCCTGGTTTGGGCTGCTGGGCTTGCTCTTAGATACCGAATTATCTTTCCCTCAAAACCAGATCTTTGATTGACACCTGGAATCAGCTCCAGGATGTTGTCATAAACAACAAAAAGCCAGTTGACTTTTGCAAACTTCAAATTTTTACTAGCCATTCTCACTTTTCCTTTTGAGGATTCACTCCGTCTAGCGGTTTTCTGCATCACAATCAGGTTCAAAGGACACACAAAACTGTTCCTGCTGTGAGACTTATGAATTTTATTTTTATTGTCTCTGCCCTTCCAGGGGAGAGACTACGGAAACGCTTCGTTTTTGAGGAGTTACCAGGAGTTACGCACCTGGACAGTAAAAAGAAGCCGTAAAAATAAATTTAGGGTAAATACTAAGGCAGAGACTTCGCGACTAGCCGCTTGTTTTCATTGCTGACAGTTTCAACGCACCAAAGAATGCTTTGTTTGGATATTAGAGTTACTTCCGAAGCTCCCAAGAAACCATTTTTTGGTCGTTGCCCGATTTTAACGGGCTGCACGGAACAAAAAATAAGTTCTGTAAAAAAAAATTCAAAATACTTCATCAAGTCCACTTTCCATCTCAGTTTGAATTATGTTAATTCGAGTTAAACTCCACCGGGGATAAATTTTCAAAGTGAATCACCTCAACATTGTCTTAGTATTATAAAATTTTCTATTTGGAGAAAGTAATGAAGTTCCCTCCATCATTTTTATTTTTTTTTGAAGTTTACAATAAATAAACCAATTTTAACAATCATGCTAAATTTTAAACTCTAAAAGTGAAAATTATAATTTATACAATTTTTCAAAGGTTAA
This sequence comes from Pohlia nutans, assembly GCA_022496805.1. Lineage (NCBI taxonomy): Eukaryota > Viridiplantae > Streptophyta > Bryopsida > Bryales > Mniaceae > Pohlia > Pohlia nutans. Next base: position 8,183,842 of record CM040092.1, on the reverse strand, counting down.
AGCGTTTAAATTCATTAAAAAAGTTATCTGAAGTTTTTTTGAAGTTTGGCTGTATGGATAATTTGTAGAGATGAAGCCCTACATTTTGTCTATTGAACCAAACTTCGTCTAACATATGGAAGGCACATACTATAACACATCTATGTTTTGTCCAATACCCCTTGGGCTTGTAGGGGTTAACTAAAAAGAGTGTCTCAAAGTGGAAAGAAACCTTAGACTCACCTTAGACTCGTTTTGAGTTCAAAATGAATGCAAAACTAGTCTATGGTGACTTGGAGAATAATCTAAAACGAGGCCCTATACCACCATGGGGTGTAGAACTCGTGACCTCCCCAATGCTAGAGGAGAGCTCCTACACGTTTCCTCAAGCCAAAAGCCCCGACCATGGAAACTATTCATGAACGATGTTTGTCAAAAATTATAGTTATAGGAAAAGAACCCCATTTGAACTCCGCTTCAAAACCAATTCTGTTTTCGGATATCTCTATTGTATGCAAAAGTTATGAAGTGTTAAATATTTTTTAGTAGAATTGTTTTTGCAATAAAAGTAGATCATATAGTTATCCGCAAAGTAGATACAACATACCTTGTCTATTGAGCTCTCTTTTCATTCCTCAAATACACTTTTCTGACATCCACTCCCACAAGTCACCAAGCTCCTCCGCTTGGAGGAATATGAGGGTGGCATGGGGCACATCAAGATTATCCCACGGGCACTCGGGTATGCCTTGGTCGAAGACAAGGGATCCAAAATTTAATTTTGTCACCTTTCAAGCTTAAAAACTAATTTTGCCTTGTTTTTCCTCTTGTGGAATTTTTTTGCTCGATTTTACGGATAACTCTATTGATTCTTGGAATGTACACCGGTTAGGTGAAGATGGCCAATGGCACTTTTTGGTGTCTCCATTGTAGACAAAACCAATTCTTTTCCATATTTCAAAAACTAGGATGATCTAACACCAAACACTCATCTGAATGTAGTGCTTAAAAAAATCTAAACAAAACATAGATATTTACTATAGAATGTACAATTATAAGACATCAAAATTAGAGGCACATGTTTAGAAGACTTATTGGTTGAACTTTGAACTCTTATATAACAATGTTTGCGTATAGTATTCAAATAAATCAGTTCCACTTGATTTATGTTTCTATTGAAATTTTCTATATGTAAAATGTTCAATCTTTCACAATCACGTTTTGAAGTTGCTACAAAAATTTGCTCAGTTATAAACGACATGGGTTTAGATTGTTTTATCAAAATAAACTACTACAAAAATTGAAACATTAGCGTAATGATTCATTTTTTAATGTAGAAAATTTGACACCTAATGAGTAGTTGGCCTCATAATAGATTACTGTACCCAGTAGTCAAGGTCGGCATGTCATGTCGAATAATTAATTTTTTTGGAAAATTTATTTTCCACAAATGTCAAATTATGTGGATATTCTCCAAAATTCTCTTTTCACCATGTACAAAATAGATTTTTTATTTTTTTTGAAAAAATAATTTCCTAAAGATTTGGGCTTCTATTTTTAATTATCTTTGGGTGATCATGACAACCGACTACAATAGTCATATAGTGAATGGAATATTTTAAATTTTAATGAATCCTAAAAATGTAGATATAAGATCCTAAAAAGAGGGAAAAATAACCACATTTTTGAATTACCAACCAATTTCTTGCCTTCAAGCTAGATATAGTTGAGGTAGTACTGGTATGTAGTGTTACTTTTCTCTTTGCAATTACAGAAGTTCTTTGGATTTGTGTGATAAAAAAATCTTGCCCTATGAAGTAGATACTAGCTTTCACTGGTTGTTAGAGAGTTAAAATATTTGAAAAGGATTCATCATTCTACTGTCCACTTTTTGTAATAATTCATTTTAAGATCCACAAAAAACTAATGAAAGCTAGTATGAAATAGATGGGGGTTGAGAAAATTTGGCTCTACCTCTTTCTTTCTAGATTCTCTTTTCCACATTTGTAGGAATGATTAGAGTTTAAAATATTTCATTCACAAAAACACTCATCCATTATCAAGTTCACTACTAAACCAATTTAAACTTTTTTAGAGAAAAGTAGGAGTGAAGGAAATCAACAAGATATATGAGAACCCAAACCAAGGGCATCTTGAACTTGGCAAAAGATGGATTTCAATAATTTTTTATTTTCATGTTTTACACAGAAACATATGGGACAGGGTTGTTCATTGTGTCATGTTGGACAGAAATCCCAACACAATGTCGTGTCATGCCGGCATGATGTTACGGTAGGGCATCCAAAATGTGTATTGTGACATTGCATAATAAGCGAAATGTGGCGATAAACATGTTCTATTGGTCATTGAAATTAGTTTTTTGACAGAGATTTAACCCTAGTGAAAAGGTATTTTAGGATTGTATGTATATTAATAATTTAAAAATAATATAAAATAGTTTTTGAACCAAACTGTAATACATTGTATTCAACGACGTCGTAGTATAAATACTTCATTGCCTTAGTTGATATGTTTCATTGAAGATATAGTGATGGCAATAATTTTCCTCAATTCTTATAACACAAAGGTATCGTATTCAAAAAAGATTCCAAGAGGTTTGTGAGCAAGGTGGATATTAGAGGATTATAGCGACAAATGTTTATTTGAATCTAGCTTGGTGTCAAAATTGGGTTCCCACATTAGATTTTAAAAGGTCCACGTCATTCTAAATCCGATTATAAGATAATATCAATGTAGATATTTCAAACAAAAATTAATTAGTTTATATCAAAATTGACCACAATATAGGGTATCTATATCCATAATTGCCACTAATAGCAAACGTGCATAGTGACTATCATCAAACAAAGTTTATTTTAATGTGTCTTCTTGGCAAGTGAAATAGGATTTCAACCCACTTTAGCATGCATTCACAAGCAAAACATTATGTGAAAAATAACATAGAAATGTCACACTGAATGTTTTATAGGTGAACAAGATAGCATAATTTTCAAGTGTCTTGTTTATCCATAAGACATTCAACATGACATTTCCATCAACTTATCTTTAACAACTTTTCTCTTGTGATTATTTGGACACCGTATGAATTACTTTATGAATCTTCAAAATATTGCCTAAAACTGCGTTGATAATTGACCCGAGGCTCTTATATTATGATGGGTGGATATTGGTTATAGGATCTTTAGCCCATAAAAGACCATAACAATGTTTTTCCAAACGACTCAAAACTGCCATTTCTAGTGCATTGACCAAAATCAAAACCATTTTTCTTATTTTTACATTTTTATGGATTTTCTATTTTTAATTTCGGAATCTTTTATTAGACTACTAGAAGAGAGTGTAAAAAAAGTTAGATCATTTGCCTGCAAGATATTGAAATTTGAAATAAAGAAAAAAGTTGTTTTTGCATTTTACCCAAATATTTTTAGCAAACTTTGATTGCTTTTGGTTTGTAAGTTTTCTAGTTTATTTTATTTTATTTTAAAAATACGTGATGCCAAAGATCAAGTTCGCTATGTGTGTACTTAGTTTTAAAGATTTGAAGAGGTGTAGCATATCTAAAACATTCCTACACTGCTAAGAGGTGTAAAAAAACTTGTAAAAAAACTTGCCAATATACTATCAATTTATGTAATATTTTGCGGATTTAACTTTTCATAAAACATCAATCCAAATGATAAATATGTATCTCAACTTCTAGTGATTTTTTTAAAACAAAAAAAAAATCATTTTTTAATAATAAACATCCATTGTATATAAATACTAAACCATCTAGAGTCATACGTTCAACCCCTAACTACCTAAGCCCTTACTTTATGCTTAATATTGGGCATGATGTACATAATTGAATTTTTTTTTCTCATCCATCATGCACATTTTGCAAGTAAAAAGAAGACTACAAAATTCTATGGCAAGATAGCTTCATGCATGTGAGATCTGATTAGAAAGGGGATGATTTGTGAAAATTTTATGCCTCATTTCATGCCACATTGTTCCACCAATAATTTCTAAGATCTTAGTTCCAAACAAACCAAAAGTGCTCTTGAAAAAATCAACTCATAAAATTAAGCAACCAAAAAATCTCCAAAAATCACTACACTTAGAGTATTACATTTCAATCCATCACAACAACTATCATCCACAGATTGTCAATATCTTATTTGTAATCGAATCACAAAAGAATTTAAAATTTAAAATTTAAAATTTTATACAAAAATATTGGTGATTGCAATCATAGATCTAACCATATGGACATAATCAAAAATTCATAATGTACAACTTACATTCATATATCAAGTTCAATATATCCTTCTTAGGTGCATTTTATAATGCATTTTTGCAATTCTCCAAATCTTGAGAGGTTGCAGGCATTTAGGGGTTAACCGAATTCCTAACTACAGGGGCATACATGTTTCATGCAACCTTTTCAATGATGTTTTTATTTATTTAAAAGGTATTTTGAAACTACATAGTATAGCATTTCTATGTCAACTAAAATCAAGTTCGCTTTGCATCTTAGTCTAGTATAAAAAAAACTACACTATATGCTTTTCCGAATGATGACAAATCAAAACGCTCATGTGTGTTTACAAATTAATTTACAATATGTACAATGAATGTTACGATTTAGAACACATCAAACAAGGACTTTAGTGGGCACATCATATCATTTTGAAGGATGCAATCAACCATTTTATAGGCACCTTCTTGTTTCAATGGGCTGCTTGGAATTTAAAATTTTGATTTTATTTATTTATTTCCAAATAAAAATTTAAATCTACAGTATATTCCAATTGCAATCATGTCAATCAAAATAAAACTCTAGCTATGAATTTTTATCAAAAAGGAACACTTCAATATTGTTGAAGTGTTTAAAAAATGACTATCTCACACAACAAGAATGTTTTTGCCATAAAATATTTGAATTTTTTCATGATATAAAATGTTATAAATTTTAGTCAATTTGATCAAAATTTAAATGCTAAAAATTTAAATTGTGAAAATTTGAAGTTAGGTGCTTTTAAAGGAATCTATCATATAATGTAGGTTATGCATGCACGAACATTTCCCACAACAATCCCAATTGACTCAATCGTTGTGTCAAACATTGGTATGGGCCAATTTAGTATAATATAATACACAGGGACACACGCACACACACATGCTTGTCAAAACCTCGGTCAGAACAATTCCACTACTAGAATAGTTGTGCTGGGTGTCAGTATAGGTTGTACTAGTAATTTATAACACTTTGTCATTTTTGTTTAAACTCCTTGAGGTTTTAGAATTTAATTTTTTTTATAATTTTACATCAACATTTATATATTAAATCAACATATATTAGATCAACATTTATATCAACATTTATATATTAGTTTTTTAAATTTATTAAGGTAAAATTTCGAGTTAAAGCTTCTTAATTTATTAGATAAATATATTTTAAAATTCTTCTTCAAATTCAATCTGTACAAATTATTTCAAATCATTAAATTCAACATTTTCTTTTTTAGTGTCAAAAAATGTTGTTTTGACGAATTTTCAATACTCTTTTTTGACACTTATTTTGGGCATTTTAGTATCATAAATTTGAAATGATTGGTTTGAAAATTTTTTGACAATGTTTTTGACATTTAGGTATGATAAACTATATTGAAATGTTTTTTCAACATTTTAGTATTGAAAAAAATGTTGAAGAAAATGTTTAAAACAGTGTCAAAATATATAATGTTAAGTGTTGCTGATTTTGAAAATGCACAAGTTATTACACAAAGATACAAATCTATAAAAAAAAAACTTGGGTAGATAAGGCTTCTTTGTATTTTTTGGAAAAATGTAATTTTTTTAAAAAGAATGGAATTTAAGGTCCAACACCCATAAAAAGGGGGGTTAGCATTCATAAACTTTACAAATACCTAACCTTATATAAATTGTATATAACACAAATAATAAACACATATAGAGATTGTCTTGCCATAAAGTAAGAATCCCCACCTTGGAAGAGTATGTGCCAAAAATATTAAAAACCACGTGAGGAGATAAAAAGGGGTCATTTAATTCAATTTGAGGAAAACTTTGAAAAATAATCCCTCCGTTTCATAATAAGAGTCCAAAATCACATATTTTATTGCGTCAATTTAACCCCTAACTGCCTAAGCGTCCATTTTTTGGACGATGTACAGATTTCATCCATGATTTCTCATCCGCCATGCACTTTTAGCAGTGTGGAATTTTTACTGTAGATTCTATGGGAAGTTAGCTTCATGCATATGTGATTTGATTAGAAAGGGGATGATTTGTGAAAATTTTATGCCTCATTTCATGTTGTAGTGATTCACCCAAAATAATGAAGATTTCAGTGTAAAAGTGCTCTAAAAAAAGTCAACTCATATAATTAAGCAACCAAAAAATCTCCAAAAATCACTACACTTAGAGTATTACATTTCAACCAATCACAAAAAATTTCATCCGTAGATTGTCAATATCTTATTCGTAATTGAATTACAAAATAATTTTGAATTTCACGTTTCAAATTTTATACAAAATTATTGGTAATAGCAATCATAGATCTAACCGTATGGATAGAATCTAAAATTCATAATGTACAACTTTTATTCATATATCAAGTTCAAAATATCCCTCTAAGTTGCATTTTATAATGCAGCTTTGCAAAACTGCCGAATTTGGAGAGGGCTCTAGGCATTTAGGGGTTAAGAGCCCACATTCATTGTGTTGCCTTCCTACATTGCCTTCCTACGTTTTTCATCCCTTTCCATTGAAGCGCACACGAGGGCACACGGTTCTAAAAGTTGACATTGCATTTCATCCCTTTCCACATGGACTCTATTTTCATCTTAAATCTTAAATTTTTTTGCAAAGAGGACTCATATTATGAAACGGAGGGAGTAACATTTTAGGGACAAAAAGTGCCCCTATTTCCGTGGATGAACGTAGTATATGATTTCGCGGATGAACTTCATTTCGTGGATGAACGTGGATGCGTCATTTTCCTCTTCGTCTTCTTCCTCTTCCCACCATCCGGACATTGTAACTGTCACCCGAGGATCCTAAGAATTTCAGCTACAGTAGATTTGATGTTCAGTGATCACAGCAATTTTTTGTGCTAAAACCCGTCCGTCATGTCGAGGATGGCGAGACGAAGAAGAGTCGAAGCAGAGGTGCAGGAACCACAGAGAACAACGGAGCCGAAAACAAGCATTCATTACAGGCAATTGCAGGCGTCGAGTTTTGTCACGGCGGCTGCCGTTGCTCGCTTCACGGATCCGCGTGTACTTCAGCTCGTCATCTTCAAGGAGGTTGTTGTCTTGATCACTTCATCTCTCAGATTATTAAATGATTTTATTTTTTCTGCACAAGCCCTATTGGCAGTCTTTCTTCACGAAGACTATTCAATTTCAGACCTACTTGACCTTGTCAGTGAATTTCCGTAGCTCTACTGCGGGAAAGAAAATTACTGCACTGCATCTGATTTAATAATGTGTGTAGTGCTCAAGTTTGACTTTCTTGAATATGAAACCCTAGTGACAGTGGTTACGAAGTGTTCAATGTGAATTTCTATAGCTCTACTGCGGAAATTTTATTATATTGCACTTGATTCAATGTGTATCGTAACATGTAGATTGAAACCGAAGACATTCACAGTAGAGAATGTGCATGGTGCATGATGCAAAGGTGTTAAAAGGAGGCTGCTCAAGAATTTTATGATAGAGCTCAATTGAATTCAGTTCGACTTTCTTGAATGTGAAATTGAGTGTAAAGAAATTCTTTAAAACTTTGACTGAATGTGGAGGTCGTGCCGAGCAGGAGGCTATGGAGGTGTGGGAGGTGGAGGAAAAGCGGCAGAAGAAGGTGATGAGTGGAGTACTTGAGAGACCAGTTTCTCATTGCTGTGTGCTTGAAACCTCCAAGCTTATGCTCAGCTGCCAGGAAGGGGGCTCGGCTCCTCTGCATCTTGATCTCCTCCTGGTGATTCTTACCCCGAGGGGTGCACTCTACATAATGGTTGAGAATCACCTGCGTTCATGACCCCCTCTAAAAACCCCCCTTGTATACGAGGGTTTATATGTCTAAAAACCTTTGTATACATATCTATTCTGTCCTAAATATATGTTTAATGTAAGTATACGTCAATATTTTGAGCTCTAAATATGTCTATTGTATCTATACTTTGTTCAGAAATGTTGAAATTAATACCCCTTTTGTGCACTCACTTATACTGGAAATCTTTACGCTTGCTATTGTTCATTATTCTACACGCTTCGCGCGCTGTTGGGAATTAGTCCCAAATCCTAATTCTCGTAACTGCTTATTCTCGGAGCTAACTATATTGCATCGTGTGCTTGCGGCTTGTTTATGTTATGGTTTAGATTATGGTCGCATTCTGATTTTTCCTGTCAATTTTACGATCTACCGGAATATAGAATGTATTGTTCATCTGGTGGCAGGTGACTGATGGTTCAGGAGGGTTGATGGTTTGCGAGTGGAATGAAACCCTATCAGAGGTGCAAGAATCAGGACGAGTAAATGTTCACCTCAGTCCCGAACTTCCATCTACAGCTCTGCCGAGTACTACGCCCCTGTTCTCCTGCCCATTGTATCTTCCCAAAAGAGCATCCTGGCCTTTACCAACTGAAGGGGAGCATGGTACGACGTCAAAGGTACGAAACGAGTCTCTAAATCACACAGAAATCTCGAAGCCCAAGCTAAATTTGGTTTTTTACCTCCCTTTTGTCATCGAATTCCTGTTCGGTAGCATAGCTAAATCTGTACTTGTATTTGTAGTTTCCAAGTCTGTACTTGTAGGAAAATTCTTGGTGTTACTGTACTAATCTACATTATTGCCAGGTTGAAGGAGTCGCTCTTGTAGCGATGAGCTTGTATCAGGGCATGCTTGGAATTTTATGTGTGGAGTGGATCTCGACCTATCCAACATTGTTGAAGGAGTGCGGTGTTAGGCCCTTAAAACCATCTTTGACACCAAAGCTCGACCTCCACTTTGTTCCTTTGCCAACGGAGAATTCCATTCCCGGTCCCATGGCAGCAATTGCTAACCCTTATGTTATTCGAGATCTAGCCTTTATTGGTGCGAATGAAGGAGCTGGCTATGGAGCTGTAGACCTCAAGGGGCGGCCACTCTTGGTGTTATTATCTTCTCAACAGGGCAGTTATGACAACAACTGACTATCCTCCATTTTTTGCTAAATGCTGTTGCTACGCAGAACAAGTAGGGAATTCTCACAATTTATGACCTGTAAACGTGGGCATGGTTCATTCCGCAGGTTTTATTTATCACAGTTTGCGGTTGCAGTGTATGGCTTTGGATTTATCCACATTTCAGCTTCAACCTGGTCCGTGGGAGATCAGGTAAACGTCTCAGAACTTTTGAGGTTCCGAATGAAATCGGCGGGCCTCTGAGCTGAGCTTCTTACTTCGTCATACCAAGCTTGAATTTAACAAGTTGGGATTCGATTATTCTCACATGCAGTTGCTCACAATGTTCTCTACCAGGAATCTGAATCCCAGTACATCACTGTTGCTCCCCTGGTCCTTGGCGGGGAACCTTGGAGACGTTGTTGGAATGAAAAGTGGTATTCTAGAGACGGGGTTACGACCTGGATCGGGAGTTCTAGCCATGTCTAGTGCTGGTATGATGTTTGTAGAAGCCGGTGGACGAAGGGCTTCGTTACCTCTACACCTAGATGGCCTCCCTACTTGCTGGATTAGGCTTCCTCAAAATCGCCTGGTTAACTTCTTGTGCTCCAAACCCTCGTCATAGGTCAACATATGAATGTTCTCTTTCAGCCCCAAGTGAGTTGACGTCTGATCATTGTGGAGTAGGTTGTAACACTCGTTGATGTAGGTTTTGGGGATCAACTTGCAAGCATGCATGATATAACAGAGATGCTTTTCTATGTCTCGAGAGAACTTTTGTAGCTTACATGAAATTATGGAATGTCCACTTGAATTTCTGCCCCACATGAATTGAAGGTCTTGGGTGATGGCGCTGGCGGACTTCACGTACTGGAGCTCAGTAACTGGGAGCCTAATATCATCTCGAAAATAGTCCTAAACAACCTGCTACCTCCTGTGAGGGTACGTTCGCCTTCTCTCTGCAACCTCCTCGAAAATTGACATGGGAGGAAACACCAATTTAACTCTCCTACCTCAAAATTCGAATATCTAAGAAGCCTGCCAACGTCGTAGCAAATGTCCTTTTAACTAGTACTAGAGTCTGTTTTTTAGAATGCATTGAGCTTGCTATTTTTTGCTTTCTCGAAATGGAGACCTTCCAATAGCGTCGACATGTTTACCTCTGTGACGTTCGGTCCTATTGCGATTCTGCCAAATTAAGATTGAGTGATCGAGACAAATGTACACGATTTCATAGATTAGGGCAGAACCAGGATAGGGCGCGCAGCTGTATAAGTGGTGAGAGCTTAGTGTGATAGAGTGACAATTATTAATATTCAATGGAGCATCTTGTTTCTTTGGACCAGATACTGCTCCATGTGATGAAAACCAAAGTTACTGGAAAGGAACATTTTGAAGACCCTATCATCTTCGCTTCGGGCCAGGGTGGTGACTCGCAGCTGTTCAAATTAGTCCGCACTACTGTAGGTACTCACTTATAATCCAAGATGTTGTGATTCACGGTGTTTTTAACACGGTACTACGCAGACAGATATTAGATGATGTTCCGCCACCTCATCCTTTTATAAAATAAAGAACTTTGCTGTGCATTAATATGTCTTGGATGCTTCAACGAACCAATTGTTTGTGGAGGGATGGCAAGGCAATCGGTGGTCGACGCTTATGACTCCGGATTATGTCATGCAGAATCATTTAAAGGTTTTCCTGTTGAGTATGGAGATCAATGGTCTGGGAAAAATTTGGCAGTAGAATCAAGTGCATTTCTAGATAGTCTGGCCCCTGTTAGAGATGTTATTCTCGTTAAAGAAGCGATTCACTGTCCTGATCCATTTCTGCTTTTAGCATGTGGAAATTCGCCAGCATCTACACTACGCAAGTAATAAATTTTACATGTGATTAAGTTTAAAATTCTAGAATATTATATGCAGCACGAATTTTCTTGAAATTCTGAAGTGGCTGGATACCGGTGAATTATGGGTTGCAGGGGGAGTCTCATGGCGGCCTTTCATGTTGACACCGTCATGGAAGCGGATGTAAGGAACTTCTTGTCTCCTGCACGTCTTGATCTATTTTGTGTTCTTCAAAACCAATCCGTTTCCTAATCTGTGTTCTGATGATTTCCTGTCACTACGTTCTTTTGATTCTCAATACGCCCGACGATGTGATATGTTTCTCTTCTTTTGGGAGTCGTAGGTACGAGGGTTGCCTCAGCTGCTGCCTTTCCATGAATTCTGGGGATCAGAGTTCCATACCCACATATTGGTTTCATATCCAATAGCAGTAAGTTGACTTGTCTCTCAAAGTCCTATTCCAAGACAGTAACATACTCGAGCAACACAGTGGCTTCTTTTGAACCATAGGTTTGAATTCAAATAATTCACAAGCAAGGAGCAAGCAATTCAAAGACTGCGATGTCAAGTCCTTTAACTTGGATTTTCAAGTATTGAGAACTAGGATACAAGTCTGGAATGAAAGTTAGATTTGCTGAGATCGTTCAGAGTATAATTGACATAAATTTTGTGTCTGAACAGCATGTTAGTGAAGTTATGAATATCAGTGGTATGAAGACTGAAGACCACTTCATGAAAGGACTAGAGCGAAGACGATGCACACTGGCACTTTCAGCTCTACCAGGCGGATGGTTCATCCAGGTATTATTCCTCACCCACTGACAGTTGAGTTGTGTCAATATCGAGTGACAGTTGAGATCTTTGACAAGAATTTCGAGCTAGTTTTTATGTAGATCCTGAATCACGATTCTGGCCCGCAGGTTCCTACCTTTTTTTTTTCTCGAATCTTACAACTTTAATGAGCCTCATTGCATGGTGGTACAGGACAGACGATCATTTCAGCAGTTTTACTTCGTATTGTTGCTATGCTAGCTATTTGGAGAAATCTTCTCGTTAGTTATATGGAAGTTTAAAAAGAAATTAGGCTGGAGACTTGAACTGTTAAATTCTTCACATTTACCAGTCGTTGATTGTTTTCCTCCTGTCAGATTACGGAAACCTCTCTCAGAGTTCTGGGAAACGACAGCAGTTCAAGAGATTTACGAGCCGAATGGAAACTTCCTTTCCCACCTCCTGATTCTCCGCGAAACCTCAGATGCTCTGAAGAGATTCATCACGCGGCTCTCACACCCGAGGGAGCCTTGTTGGTGAGTGGTGCAGCTGTTCACAGTGTGGAAATGGATTGCTTTGGGTTGCCGCATACTATTGCCAGCTCGGACCGCCCCCATCAGGTACTAGCCTTCACTTCCTTCGGCTATCACGTACGTTCCGCCTAGAAAGTTACGAAGTATGCACTTCTTCCCCCATTTTGACGATTGATTCGTTGGAGGGAGGTGCTATCAGTGCTCTGAGTATGATCAGATTGAACTCTATTGTGCATGATAATTTTGATTAATGCAGGTGTCTGCGCTAGGATTGTGTCATGTTGGAGATTCCTGCCTCCACACAATCGCTAGGGAGCTTGTTGTGGTTATTGCACAATGGACTTCTAATTCGGTTCATTTACTATCTTGGCCAAACCTGGTATGTTCACTTCTCTTGTTTACTTCCCTCTCCTGGCGCGATAATCAAATGCCATCAGTGATTCTGGATGCAAATTTAGATGCATGCCATGTGAATTTTGATAATCATCATATCCCTCTCAAAGCAAGTTCCTACCTCCTTAGGCATTAATGTTTCTGAGACCCTGAATATATCTTGCAGAGACTCTGTTCACCCAATATAAGGATAGAAATCTCTGAAGGTTTCTTTTGTCATTGTTTTAATTTTCATCCTTTAAGAGACACTAGAAATGGATGTAATTTTCATAGGAGGAGATTGTCACCATGGACGCCTGCACAGCCCCGGTTCTTTCAGTTGCGCTGGGCCGGTTGGCTATGAACAACTACCTTTTCGCTGGCACTGCAGATGGCGATCTTGTGTACTACAAGCTTTCGGACTTAAAGAGAAGCTCAAGTGGGATTGGGAACGAGGAGGCTACCAATTTGGAAAATCTGCCGTCAGCAGTGGATGAGGAGGTAGGGGAGACTAAGAGGATGCTGAGGAGAATTAGAAATATGGGTATCGTACCTACAAATCTACAGGCGAATGAGTCAATCCTGGAAAGCGAGCAGTTTAAGATGCCGCAGTATACGCTTCGACAAGGAAGAATGATCAAAGTAGGAACAATCATAACGCATATGGAGTTTGGGTGTTTCAACGGTTGTGGAGATGGAGGAATAAGCAACCGTACTGAAAGCTCCAGCTCAGAGATTGATGACGAGTGCCTGTATATCTGGAGCGAACGCAGTTTAGTACTGCTGCCACAGCACCTACAAGATTTACATGCTGTGGTGTTGCATTGCCCGTCACATTTTGTTCCCCAATTGACAAAGTATTTTTTCGCTCCCCTAATCCAGTAATTTATCACTTTAACGAATACGAGATTACTCAAAGTAAAGTGCTTTATGGTCTATCAAAACTAGCTTAGGCCGGAAATGACAGATTGCACACTGAGGAACACCCACATAGCCTTGTTGGAGCAACTAAGGACGGGAAATTATTGTGCGGGCACTTGAATCTCTCCATCAAGTTAAGGTACATCTGGCTTTCACATCCTGGCATCCCACTGTAATTATAATACGATTGATTTTCTTACTCGTCTTTCTTTGTGAGAAACGTAGCAGTTTGAACTTTGCGTAAGCTTCTCTTGCAGTCGTAACCCTTATGATTTACGTGCAGATGGCAAGTGTTGAAGGTTGAAGGCACTGCTGTTCATGTAGCTCACCATAAGAGCAGCGGCTGCATTGCATTTACCTCTATTGTGAGCATTATATGATTTCTAGGTCGTACACTTACCTGTACAGTATTATAAAGTATATTCGTTTATTTAGGTGAAGAAGCCCTTTGTGTGAAGTGCATAATTTGACGAACATGCTCTACCCCGTTGGATGCCATACGCCCGATTATTGTGGAATTCTTTAATCATAATTTTGCCGATTTCTCAGAGTTTATTCCTGTTATTGGGTTCAGGATGGCTTTTCATCAAATCTTCATATTGTGCACGAAGTGACCATGCTACAGGTAAGGGTTTCTTGTCATATTTCGATGAGCCTACTCCCATTACAAAGTTCATGTTGCACCTTGTTGCGATTGTTTACAAGCACTCAAAACGAGTTGTAGCAAGTATTTCTGGGTGTTAAGAGAGTCTATAATTACTCCCAACTATGTACTCATTCGCTATTTCAGTTGACTAGTGGTAATTTCTTTTTCATTTCTTGGGAAGTTGCTGGTAGTGGAGCTGGAATGCAACCATTTTCCTAAAGTGCTGACCACTTTGCAGCTGCCCTATACAATGTGCAGCCAGGTAAGCTCTGCGTGTTCTTTTTCATGATTCATACTTGATAAGCAATTAATCAGACCAAATTTCTTGTTTAGTTCTTTAGGTTATACGATACAATTGAACACCAGGTTGATAAAATATCAAAATGCTACGTTACCAGAATGCAGAATCGGTGGAATGTTTAGTAGTAGCAACGCGGATGATGGATGAGCAGAAAACACGGGGCTTTCTTTTCTTCCTTGATGTTCAAGTCAGTTACATCAGTGAGATCCCATATCTCACTCTATTGTTCCCTTGTTGCAGAGATTAATTCCACCATTCATCATATTGCTGAATTATATCGTAATCATAATTCCTTGCTAATAGGCTTAACATATTGAACATTATTCTACATACATACATATATATAGTGCGAACAAGTGTTCTAAATTAGAAAACAAGAAGCCAAATACAAATTTTGCAAGGATGAAACTAATGTAAGTTCAGCGGAGCAATTTAGGCGAGAAGGAGGTCAAATATGAGCTGCGCATGTTGGGCTTGCACCCCTTAGATCAACCTTGCCACTCAATATGCATGATGAATGCTCCCAGCAAGCCTTTCACCCCCTCGCCCTGCTCCATGTGTAATTTGCAATCTTTGCCTGTTGATGATCCCTGGTTGTTGGACATTTTACAATGTCTGGAGCGTGCAGGCAAACATTGGAGCCAGTGTTGCAGGTATGTGAAATGATTGCCAACCTCCATTCCTAATTTATCCAGAATCCTCAAACATATGATGAAAGCTGAGTGTAATTTTACTGTACTGTACAGGGATAGTGATGCACAAACCGGGTCCAAGTCTTTTGACTAAACTTTCAAAACAAAATAATATGTTATGGCCAACTGATCTTGATGGTTTTTTTTTTCTGTGTTTGGTTACAGTGACCGAAATAGTGACCCAGTTGCACCTCAGACTGGTTCAGATGCTCCGAGAGGCCCTTTGCTGGCGTTGGGATTTCACGGAAAGGTTGAGCTTCTATACGTGTTTGTTGGAGCCTCCGAGGCATGCATGCTGGTAGTGCCTTCTGTTGCAGCTGCCCTGGATGCACCTTTCCTCCCTTCCCCTGGTATACTTCCTCTTCTTCCTTGTTCTTTCTTATCGGGTTGGTTGTCCTATTTGACCACTCCCCCAAATATGACATGTAGACTTTTCTTGGGGCCACCACAGTTGAGACCCAAAACCACCAATTTCACTACTCAAGTAGACCAATGGCACGCCAAGCATTGCGAAGAAATAGTTGGTGGTTTTGGGTATCATTATGAGTGAAAGTTAGCACCACATGGTGTGGACATGGGGAAACCTAGAGGTTTGATTTGGGTCACAGGTTACTTTCCACTTTGGAATTTTGTTTAAAATTGAGAAATGCAAATTATAAGTTGCAATTTTTTGCAATCCTCATGAAATCCTATTTCGAACGCGGTCATAATTTTTTTCCGGATTTACCACTGCCAAATATAGGTCAGATTGCTTAAGTGGTTGGTAATAGGACAATCAACCCTAGTCATTATAGAATACATAACCAATGAGCCGCTAGAGCGACGAATAGGTTATGGGACATAATGACAGGTTCATCATTCTGATTTGTAATTTTTGTTGATCAAAGGTCTCCCAAAGAGGAGACAAGGTCTTGGGGAAGTCACTTAGTGTAAATTTTGGGTACATATGAGCGAACAAAGGGTATTTAACCTAAACGTCCTCACCTATGTCCAGTTTTGGCAGTTTTGCAAAGATGCATTATAAAATGCAACTAACATGAATATTTGGAACTTGATGTATGAATAAAAGTTATACATTTTGAATTTTAGATTCTATCCATACGGTTAGATCTATGATTGCTATCACTAATATTTTCTATAAATTTTGAAACATAAAATAAAAAAATTATTTTGTAATTCAATTACGAATAAGATATTGACAGTCTGTGGATGAAATTTGTTGTGATGGGTTATAATGTAGTGCTCTAGGTGTAGTGATTTTTGGAGATTTTTTGGATGCTTGATTTTATGAGTTTATTTTTTCAAGAACACTTTTAGACTAAAATCTTCAAAATTTTGGGTGAAACACTGGAACACGAAATGAAGCATAATTTTTTCACAAATTGTTTCCTTTTTGATCGGATCACACATATATGAAGCTAATTTCCCATAAAAAATTCAGTAAAAAAATCACACTACAAAAAGTGCATGACGAATAAGAAAACTACGGATGAAATCTGTACATCATGCAAAATATGCATGGTTGGGCAGTTAGGGATTAATGGGGGGCTATGCAATAATTGGAATATTCTAATATTTATAGTATATCTAGGGTATATTCCATATATTAGGAATATTCCTGAAATATTCTCAATTTGGTTTTAAAACATCCTATATTACTTCTATAAATTTATAATTTTTATCTCAAATGAATTAAAGACACCCTATATTTGTTCTCTCATAGTTATCTAAATTCTTGACAGTGACTTCCCCAAGGACAAGGTTGTGGGTTCTAAGAGCATTCACACCCATGCACGCTAGAGCTGACTCATAGAAATTATTCATCTACATTTGAAGAGCCCTTGCACTTACACTCCCCACCCTTGCACGCCCTCACACATCAAAAGTGCACATCAAATAGTCAATGGACCAATCACAAGTAGAGTGTAGGATATAGTCAACTATATAGTGATTTGAAGGGCCATTTCTTAACCCTTTAGTGCCCAGCTGACCACATTATGGTCACTACAACATCCGAAATGCAAATAGCAGAGAATCCGTGAAGAATTGGAACTTCAGTTTTGAAGTTCAGATTTGCCCATATACATTACACACCTTCCAGAAAAAGAAATTTTCAATTTGGAATTGTACAACTATCAAAATACCTATCAACAGAACGCGAAAATACTGCGAATACTTGAAAATACAGTAAATACTTACAAATACAACACATGTATTATGCAGTATTTCTTGTGTTTGGAAGTTTGTTATCTTGTTTTAATTTTTTGGATTGTGTTCTTTTCTTCATCTTCTATTAGTGTGTGTAATCCGATCTTGACTAATGTACCCACTCCTGTCAATTTTCAACGTATAAAATTTTGTCCTAAACCGTATATGGATAAGTCACTTTCACTTATAAAATTCACAATAATTATGTGGGAGTCTATTCTTGATATGAAAGATTGCAATGGAGAGGTGTTGACATAGGGCATAGCTGAACTTCTTTCCTTTCATTTTTGAAAACTTAACCCAAATTCTATTTAACTTTGAAGTCACACACCCCCCAAAATCTCATTTTTGAGCGTGCATTATACAGTTCAAATACATACTATAATCTTCCAATCCCACCATTGGATGATTCTCAAATTTTAATGAAATGTGTGCTCTCGAGTTGAGAATAGAATTGTACGGCTACTTTCTAATTTAATCCATTCTATTTCTGGTAATCTCAATCACAGTGGAAAAATCCACTGAAATCCAGTGCTCCCAGCTACAGTACCCTGGGCACTGAAGGGTTAACACGCTAGGATTGAGAGTCAAGAGGCACTTCTAAAGGGCCCTTGGCACTTTTTCTTGAGTGTGAGAGACTTTGGGAGGGCATGGGTGGCCATGCTCTAACTCTTTTCTGACTAGCTGATATGAGAGTGACATAATTAGTTGCCTTGAAACTTGAACCTGACATTATGAGCGTATTTCTTTCCCCTCTGAAAGTCTGAAAGATGGACTACTTTAATAAATTATGTCTAATAGATGGACTAAAGTCTAATAGATGGACTACTCAATAAATTACACGCTAATGGAACAAACACAGAGGACCTTGATCGACAGCCTGAAGGTGTTGAAGATGTGGAGGAGAGAACAACAAGTGCCACAGAGACAGCAGCAGAAGGCAACACAGGAGTCCAACGGACGCCTTCTAGGCCTTGCGGACTTGCTACTACATGGTCCACCAGTTCTCGAATTAATATACAGAACTTGGCGTCCTTTGCCACGCCAGGAGAAGGCTGCGTGACGGCTTTGATTCCCATGTCGAAAGGAACTATACTGGTACTAAACTCGTCTTCTCTTTCTCTTTCAGATACACTAATAGAAATCTTGTCTAATGTGACAGGTCTTTAATGACTAAATGTCCGTAACATGTCCATATTAAACAAGATTTCTACTAGTGATAGGTGAGCAGGGTTTGCAAATCCTTGCTTGTCGTTTGCAGGTAGTGGCCATATGACTCTATTGCATACTTTTAAGAAGAAAGGGCAATTCTGGTAACGCCCCCAACTACACTCTACTGGCCCGTCTACTGGCCGGAATGATATATATGGGGTGCGATAATATGTCGAACATTACTAACAACAACAGTTTGCACTCAATAAAAATTGGGTCTCTTTCAATACCAAACAGCAAGTTCAACACTTGAGAAGAGAAACTCTGTGCTTAATCTGCTTGCGACAATTTTAGTCAAAATTAATGTTGGAAGTTCTGTTCAACCAGGTGGTAGAGAAGCTGCATGGCCTGAGCGTGGTTGAAATTGCTGCTGGAGGTTCAGAAATTGTGCAACTGGCCTGGCAACCATGTCTTTACCCCCTGGAAGCTGTGATTCCTTTGTAAGTCTCATCCTACTATGACAAATTTGTGACATGTAAATTTCCAGTGCAGGTATTAATTGCGTGGGAATTAAACTACGTGGAGGTTTATAGAAACCAACTAGATGATTTGATTCTTAATAGTTTGCCTCTGCAACAATACAATCCTTCATTAAGATTGTTTCTTGAGCTAGCAGGCGTTTGTATATATGCCAATTAACGGTTACAAATCTCTCAGTATGGTCATAATCACATCGCCTTGGTATGATTCAACCCAGGTCTGATGATTTATATCTGCTGTCAATGCATGGAAATGGATGCCTGGTGATGGAACGTGACTACCCAGCTGAAGCAGCCTGCCAGGTGCTGTATGACTTAACTAGTATTTTTGGTTCTTATTGGCTTCTACATGTCCTCAGCACATGTATTAGGTGCTATAATTCAGCGTATAGCCTATGGCCATAATCTTTAAGTGAATTTTATCGCTAATCAAAGTCTCCAGTAAACTAATCGCATATATATAAAAGATGTGCAGGAACACTTGTCATGCTCTTAATTAAAAAAAATTATTGCCGTATTCTGTAGATTCAAGAAAAATTGCGACGGGACTTGGAAACTGAGCTGATGAGTACGCAAGATCAGGTACAGGACGGAACCCCTCGAAGCACAATATTGTTAGAACTGCAACGCTCGTCAGTTGAGAGGCTGCCTTGTCTCAAGCATGTAGCCGCTGCTTCTTGGACATCTACAGGTACGACGATGAATCACAAACCGTCG
Organism: Pohlia nutans; assembly: GCA_022496805.1. NCBI lineage: Eukaryota > Viridiplantae > Streptophyta > Bryopsida > Bryales > Mniaceae > Pohlia > Pohlia nutans. The sequence continues at coordinate 8,163,972 of CM040092.1, read as the reverse complement.
ATATATCTCACATCGATATTGCATACTCATTAGTAGAAATTTTGTCCAATGTGACATGTCTTTAATGACTAAATGTCCATTACAACATGTCTTTAATGACTCAAAATTGATTTTGAGTCACTAAAGACATGTTGTAACAAACATTTAGTCATTAAAGACATGTCACATTGGACAAGATTTTTGCTAGTGACGTTCTTGCCCGTGTAGTTTTGAATAGGCCGTGTCCAATTTTATTTATTTCTTGACCAAAAGATAATGTTCGGAACTGATATGAAATTTGGTCCCACCCAAATTTTACTTTTCACAATATCATCAATTGAATTGTTTTCCTTAAAACCATGAATCCTTGGTCCCTTAAATAGGGGTTATTAGTGTTGAAAATCATTTAATGCAGGTTGTCAATTATCATCTGGAGCGCTAAGTCTTGAAAGCGTGCCACTGGCTACAAGAAGCAAAATGGTACGAACAATAGCCGCAGTTACACCAACTGGAGAGGTAAGTCGACTTGGCTTGCTCATTTAACCCCTAAATGCCTAGAGCCCTCTCCAAATTCGGCAATTTTGCAAAGATGCATTATATAATGCAACTTAGAGGGATATTTTGAACTTGATATATGAATAAAAGTTGTACATTATGAATTTTAGATTCTATCCATACAGTTAGATCTATGATTGCTATTACCAATAATTTTGTATAAAATTTGAAACGTGAAATTCAAAATTATTTTGTAATTCAATTACGAATAAGATATTGACAATCTACGGATGAATTTTTTTGTGATTGGTTGAAATGTAATACTCTAAGTGTAGTGATTTTTGGAGATTTTTTGGTTGATTAATTTTATGAGTTGACTTTTTTTAGAGCACTTTTACACTGAAATCTTCAAAATTTTGGGTGAATCACTACAACATGAAATGAGGTATAAAAATTTCACAAATCATCCCCTTTCTAATCGGATCACATATGCATGAAGCTAACTTCCCATAGAATCTACAATAAAAATTCCACACTGCTATAAGTGCATGACGGATGAGAAATTATGGATGAAATCTGTACATCGTCCAAAAAATGGACGCTTAGGCAGTTAGGGGTTAAGTTTCAGAGTCCATCACATCAGAAGGGTTTGAGGCTCACCAATATTAATTGAACGGTTGACTTGTTATAAAGACTGCCACTGTGACCGTTCCTCTTTTTTTAATAGGGTCTGTTCTGGGCCGCAGGTCGGGATTATCACCGTATCACGGAGTTCCCCGTCAAGATGCTCCTCTAGGAACTCATGATTCAATAAGCGCATGCACCCGGGGGAGCCAGTTGCGAAATTTTCAAATCGACAGGAGTTTAAAATTAAAATAAAAAGAAGGTATTTTATCCATTTCAGATAAAATTTTGAAATCTTCTGGAAATAAAATAGGGGCCTCTTAATGTCAATTTTTTATTATAAATAATATAGGGTTTATTTATAGAATATTTTAAGAATATACATGGATATTTGAGTAAATTATGGAATATTCTTTATATTCATAGCCTCCAAATAAACACATGGTTAACGCACATGTCTATAGAAAATAACTATAAGTACCTCATTCGCATGCATAAGGACGATTTGATGTCGAGGATATTAATTCAATGGTCGTTCAGATCTATCAAATTTCATAGAAGACAACGAGACGGGTGTTGTGCTAGACACATACACATGCATGCAGTCGGGATAGTCTCAACTGGAGCTACATGCCAATTTGAATGGATGCACATTAGGGCCAAATTAAATCAGTACGTCCAAACAAGCAAGAATCGATCGATCATATTCAGTTTACTCTACAGACAACAGCCATACAGTCACATGTAACTTTTGGCTTCTCAAACTGTGGGCAAAGTCATCATCGTTAACCCTTTAGTGCCCAGGTAAACAACAAGTGGTCACTAGGTCACCAGAAAATGAAATGCTATAAAATATGTGAACCATCTCCGTCCAGTGTATGAAGTTCAGATGTGAAACTTTTGATTCTACACATGATGCAATTTTTGTTTTTGGAATCGGACTTTCTTAGATATTCAAATACCTATGCACAAAACACCAATATTCTGCAATTACCTCAAAATATAGCAAATACTTACAAATACCATGCATGTACTCTGTTGTGTTTTTTGTGTTTGGAAATTTGTTATCTTGTATTTATTTTTTGGATTGTGTTCTCTTGTTCATGTTCCACTAGTGTATGTATTCCAATCTTGATCAATGTACCAACTCCTTTCATATTTTAACGTATAAATTATTGTCCTAAACCGTATATGGATAAGTCACTCTCGCTTATAAAATTCACAATAATTATGTGTGAGTCCGTTCTTGACATGAAAGATTGCAATAGAGAGGTGTTGACACACGTCATTGCTGAACAGCTTCACTGAAAATTGAACCCAAATTCTATTTAACTTTGAAGTCACACACCCTCCAAAATCTCATTTTTGAGTGTGCATTATACGGTTCAAAACATACCGTAATCTTCCAATTCAACGGTCTGATCTTATCGAGATTTAACCGACACTTGTTTCATTAAGTTATGCTTACATTCATACAATTGAATACTCTTAATAAAATCCCTAATTTCATTAGAGAAAGTTTTTAAAACTATCACCTAAAAAACTGTGGTTTCTCCATAATCACTTTGGGCACTAAAGGGTTAAAGCAGGGAGTAACGTTCCCTTCACTGGAACTTCTATTCAAGTTGATCGAGTGAAATCAAACACACAAATATACTCAAGGAAGTGACCATGCAAAAAGTAGAAACCACGTATCTGTACTGAGTTAAACTGTAGGGTCTTTTTTATTCATGCATTAGGAATTTTGGACCCCACTGATTTATAATGATTTATGTGCGCTTATCGTTAAACACTGATTCCACACATCATATATGGATTTAGAAGTGACATTATGATACGGAAGTGACATGCAATACCAAGATGTGAATGAAGTGTCTTTACGATGTTTAAGAAAAACAATGTTATTTCCGCACGAAAGTCGTGCTTAACGGAATTCGTACGTTAATCGTGTATCTACATTACATGGCTAATAAGACACGGATAACATGCGATTGCCTTTAATGCGGATCTGGTATCGTATACGTATCATATCTAGGCCTTTTATTGTATCCGTGCGATTTCAACATCTTTTATAATGCAAATTATTGTCATACGATATCCGTGTGGTCATCATACGACATCCGTGTAGATTCATATGAAATCCATTGTCATTTAGTGGCATCAACATCAGGAATTTCGGACCCCACTGATTTCGCACGATTTCAGTGCGATTTTCGATATTTCATGGGTACGTGTATTTTTCGCACTGATTCCGCATCGTTGCGTCATTCATCGCAACTGCACTGATATGACATCATGCTCGTACAAGCGGATATAGTACTGATTCGACACGATTGATACATCTATTGAAAACATGCGAATTCTTCACTCTGTACAGTTGTCAAATGTCGTGTCTTAATCGTCTTTAAACCCACACTGATTCAGTGTGTTTTCCGTGCGACATCATCTTTTCTATATCTGGATTTTTTTCTTTCTATATCTAAATTTGGACAAAATAATTTTATTAAAAAAATAAAAAATAAAAAAAATTCTCTACTCGAACATTATTTTGGGCTGCACGGACCAACTACTCGTGCTGCCCGAACCCACAGTGGGGCCCACAGTGGTTTCCCAAACTCTATTACCAGTGGGAGGAATTGAACTTGAGACCTCCCAACTACAAACCATGCTTTAAACTACCAAACCACCTTAAAGTCTTGATGCAAGCACTCGAACTCTTTTGATAATTATAAAGGATTGAAACCATTGGCAATATTTTTTCCAATTATATGTAATTCTTTTAAATAAATAAATAAATAATTGCACTACAACACGCAGGCTGTTTTCTATATCTTGAAATTTTTTCAGAATATATTTTGATTTTTTTTTTTTTTTCTGGCCAAAATCGTGATGGCAGATCATAGGTGTGAGCTGTTTTTTTTTTTTTTTTTCAGCGGACTTTGAATGTTTTTAACAATGTAAAAAAAACTACTTTTTTTTCCAAATTTTTTTTTTGCACTAGATTATGCCGGACTTTTTCTATATCTAGGATTTTTTCAGAATATTATGAATTTATTTATTCTTTGCCAAAATTGTGGTGGCTGTGAGCTATTTTTTTTTAAACAGACTTTGGATGCTTTTTTGCGATGTAAAAAAAAATTCCAATTTTTTTCAGTAGATCATGCAAGCATTTTACTATATCTAAAAAAAATTCAAATTTTTTTGAACTTTTTTTTTGTTTTGCCAAAATCTTAAAGGCTGTTAGCTGTTTTTTTTAATTTTCAGTAGACTTTAGATGTTTTTAGCAATGTAAAAAACTCTTTCTATTCCTAAATTTTCTTGCACTCCATTATACAAGCTTTTTTCTATACCTAGAAAAAAAATTCAATGGTTTGAATGTTGTAGCAAGCAATTAAAAGTTCTTGCAATTTTATTTTTTGAAAAGTTGCTCAAATTGAGTTCAAAGAAAGTCTGATTTTAAACTCAATTTAACTTGCAATGCTTCGAGAGATCATGTTTTGGTCGATGCCCCTTTATGAGCTGCCCGAGACTAAAAAAATTAAAAATTAAATTAAATTATAATTATTTTCTAATAGGAAATCAAGTATGCTTTCAAACCCAATTTGAATCGTGCCAATCCAAGTTAAACTCCGCCTAGGGGAACTTTCAAAAAAACAACACCTCTATATTGTCTCGTGTTACAAATTTTACTATTTTGAAAAAGTAATGTTGTCCTTTTCTGTACAATTTTTTTTCTCCTATGATGAAAAGTACAATGATAACCAATAATACCAAATTTGAATTCTAAAAATATAAAATGTAATTTCATTGAAATTTTAATGTTAATTGCTTCTAAATTCTATAAATGAAGATCTAAAAATGTTTTGGGAAATTAGACCGTAAGGATAATTTAAAAAGATTCTTCGAATATCCCAAACTATTTCAAAATAACATAAAATATTTTTAAAGATTCCAAAAGATTCCAAAAGAGAATATTAAAATATGTTTGGTATTTTCTCTATTTATTATATTTCATCAATAAATCAATAGTTTTAAAACACTATAAACTTTTTTTGTCGAGAAGTATGACATGCTACTGTAGTGCGAAAACACATCCTTGAACGCGAGTGACGTCGATAAATATAAGTCACTCATTCTCAAATTGAAAACTTGTACTATAACTACACGGATGTCGTACGACAATAATTTGCATTATAATAGATACTCAAATCACACGGATATAATAAAAGGCGTTAATATGATACGTATACGATACTTAATCCGCATTAACTAAAACCGCATGTTATCCGTGTCTTATTAGCCATGTAATGTAGATACACGATTAACGCACGGATTCCGTCAAGCACGACTTTCGTGCGAAAACAACACTTTTTTCATAATCATTGAAAAGACACTGCATCGACATCCTAGTAATGCATGTCACTTCCGTACCATAACGACACTTCTAAATGCACGTATGACGTGCGGAATCAGTGTTCACGATAAACGCATTGAAATCGTGCGAAATCAGTGGGGTCCGAAATTCCTGATGAATCAAAACAAAATCAGCTGAGAATTATTTCAAGTTTTTAATTTGAGAATGAGTGACTTATATTTCTCCACGTCACTCACGTTCAAAGGTGCTTTCGCACTAGGGTGTCATAATTCTCAACAAAAAAAGTTTCTAATGTTCTAAACCAATTGATTTAATGATGAAATATAATAAATAGGGAAAAAACAAAAAATATTTTAATATTTTCTTTTGGAATCTTCAGGAATATTTTGGCATCTTTTCAAAATATTTTAGATTATTTTGGAATCTATCGAGAATATTCCTAGAATATTCTTTAAATATCCTTACGGTCTAATTTCCCAAAATATTTTTAGATCTTCATTTATAGAATTTAGAAGCAATTAACATTAAAAATTCAATAAAATTACATTTTATATTTTTAGAATTCAAAATTTGGTATTATTGGTTATAATTGTACTTTTCATCATAGGAACAAAAAAAAAACTGTACAGAAAAGAACAACATTACTTTTTCAAATAGTAAAATTTGTAATACGAGACAATGTAGAGGTGTTGTTTTTTTAAAAGTTCCCCTAGGTGGAGTTTAACTTGGATTGGCATGATTCAAATTGGGTTCGAAAGCATACTTGATTTCCTATTAGAAAATAATTATAATTTAATCAAATTTTTAATTTTTTAGTCTCGGGCAGCTCATAAAAGGGGGCATCGACCAAAACATGATCTCTCGAAGCATTACGGGTTAAATTGAGTTTAAAATCAGACTTTCTTTGAACTCAATTTGAGCAACTTTTCAAAAAATAAAATTGCAAAAGCGTTTAATTGCTTGCTACAACATTCTGACCATTGAAATCTTTTTCATTCAATTCTAAAGTTATGCACGTTACAATTTAGTTTTTTACTTTCATTCTTTATACCTCTCTTTCATTACTTCGTTTCAAGGTGAATATCCAAGGATTTACTTTATTTTTTATTTTTTATTAGACCCATAACTTGTTTCTCTAACATACTATCAAAAAAATTCACTTGAAACAGAAAGGCATATATGTTGAAATGTCATAAAGAGGTAAAGAAGTTGCAAAAACATACAAAAACTTACAATGAAAAAAATGATTTTTGGTTGAATCAAACATAAAATGAAAAAAAAAAAATTGGAAAAATTGTTTCCCTAACATAAAATTAGAAAAAACTGGAAAAGAATTTTTTTTAACATCGTTAAAAATATGCAAATTATAAAAATAAAAAATAAAATAAAATAAAAAATTAAAAAAAATAAAATAAAAACTCTCAAACATCATGATTTCATCAAAAAAGAAATCAAATTTTTTTAAAGATGTTTTTAGATATGAAAAAAAGCTTGCATAATTTAGTCCAAAACAAATTTGGAAAAAAAGTTGTTTTTACATCGCTAAAAACATCCAAAGTCTGCTGGAAAAAAAAACAGCTCACAAACTTCACGATTTTAGCAAAAAAAAAGAAAAATTCAAAATATTTTGAAATTTCTTCTAGATAGAGAAAAAAAACCTGCATGATCTAGTGCAAAAAAAATTGGAAAAAATATTTTTTACATCGCTAGAAACATCCAAAGTCCGCTGCAAAAAAAAAAAAAAAAAAAAAAAAAAAAAAAAACTCACAACCTTCAAGATTTTGGCCAAAAAAAAAAGAAAAATTCAAAATATTTTGATTTTTTTCTAGATATAGAAAAAAGCATGCATGATCTTGTGAAAAAAAAGATTTGGAAAAAAAAGTTTTTTTACATTGCTAAAAACATCCAAAAAATAAACAGCTTTCAGTCATCACGATTTTGGCAAAATAAAATAAAAATCATAATATTCTAAAAAAAATTGTAGATATACACAAAAGCCTGCATGATGTAATGCAAAGAAAAAATTTGAAAAAAAAATTAAATATACGTGGCAAAAAATTTGCCAATGGTTACACTCATTTATAATTATCAAAAAAATTCATTGACTTACATCAAGACTTCTATGCGGTGTGGTGGATTAGAGCACAATTTGGAGTTAGGAGGTCTTGTGTTCGATTCCAGCCACCGGCGATGGAGCGTGGGTAAACCGTAGTAGGCCCCACCGTAGTATAGGCAGCCCTAGTAGTTGGACCGGGCAACCCAAAGTAATGTTCGAGCAGGGCAGGAAAAAATTGGGGCAGATTTCATTTACTTCATCATGGAAATTTTATTTTTATTTTGTTTAAATAAAATTATTTTGACCAAATCTAGATATAGAAAGAAAAAATTCTAGATATAGAAAAAATGATGTCGCACGAAAAAACACACTAAATCAGTGTGGCTTTAAAGACGATTAAGACACGACATTTGACAACTATATAGAGTGAAGAATTCTCACGTTTTCAATAGATCTATCAATCATGTTGAATCATTATTATATCCGCTTATACGAGCATGATGTCATATTAGTGCAGTTATAATGAACGACGCAAGGATGCGAAATCATTGCGAAAAATGTACACACCCATGAAATATCGGAATTCGCATTGAAATCGTTCAAAATCAGTGGGGTCCAAAATTCGTAATGGACGAAAAATGAGAGGTTTTAGTTGCTTTTTTCGGATATGTTGGAATATCCGAATAGCTTATTGTTCACAACTCACAAACCGCTTTGGTATTACAAGATGAATTTAAGCTTTTTGAAATCATTTCAAAATACACTAGAAGATGGAGTGTTTTCTTTTTCTTTTTCTTTTTTCATTTGGTGAAAAAATGAAAAAGATATTGAGGATCAAAATATAGACATGATTTACTATCTTGTTTTTGACAAAACAAACTTTAATCCTCGATATTTAGTTCATTCACCAAATGAACCAAATAATCACTATTTTTTTAGTGCACTTTAACCCCTAAACATTCTCACCCTTTTCAGATTTGGCAGTTTTTCAAAGATGCATTATAAAATGCAACTAAGAGGGATATTTTCAACTTGATGAATGAATAAAAGTTGTACGTTATGAATTTTAGATTCTATTCATACGGTTAGATTTGCAATTGCTATCACCAATATTTATGTATAAATTTTCAAACTTAAAATTTAGAACTCTTTTGTAATATGATTACGAATAAGATATTGACAATCTAATAATGAAATTTGTTGGGATGGGTTGAAATGTAATACTCTAATTGTAGTGATTTTTGGAGATTTATTGGTTGCTTAATTTTAGTAGTTGATTTTTTCAAGAGCACTTTTAGACTAAAATCTTCGAAATTTTGGGTGGAACACTACAACATGAAATGAGGCATAAAAATTTCACAAATCATCCCCTTTCTAATCGGATCACACATGCCCGAAGCTAACTTCCCATAAAAGTTTCAATAAAAAATCCACACTACAAAAAATGCATGATGAATGAGAAATCGGAGATCAAATCCGTACATCATGCAAAATATGCATGGTTGGGTGGTTAGGGGTTAAGAAGATTTCAGGTTCATTTTTTCATTCTAAACAATTTGTGTGTACAACTTAGAATATTTCAAGATCGGTATCATCTAATTTGGGACAAAAGAGATAACTGTTATCTATGTTCAATTGTAGAATGCCCCTTTGGAGAATTAATAATAATAGTAAGTAATGCTAGTCTAGAAGACCATCATGAATGGAAAATCTGTTGAAGGTAGTTCGTCTATCTATGCCTTAAGGGCATGGGTAGCAAGGTCTATCCTTGGTGCCTCTTCTCAAAGATAGACTCTATATCTTGAAGTGTAAAACAATATAAGTCAGAGGAAGTATTGTTTGTAAATAATGGAATGTCACTTATCGTAGGGTTGGCACATTTGTATAGAATAATTTTAAAAATTCAAAAAATTAAGTTCGACAAATGAAATATTCCAAATACTCCTAAAGATTCTCTATTTCAATATACAAAAATGATTTCTTTTTCTTTTTCATTTTCTATTTCTTTTGCATATACCGATATAATTTCTCAAATTTTTTAGAATGTATTCTTAGAAAATATTTTCTGCCATAAACCTTGCCTTTTACCTACAATATTGTATTGTAGGGTGTGACAATAACGCCTTTTGTCTGGTGGACACTGAGTCATCAACATTACGAACAGACACTTTATTCACGTCGACCTCGAAAGAGGACCGGAGTTTCTATCTATATGTGACAATAACTACATTAGGAAAACTCTTGTGGTGAAGTACAAGATAGAAATCGTATGGTAACCATACTACACTTTTTGCTATGGTAGGCTTTGTCATTCCTATATTGATTCAACATAACATAGAAATAAGAGATTGTATTGAACTTGTGCAGTACCCGTAACACTTTGTCAATACAAAATATATACATAAAATGTATGTATGTATATGTATATGTATATGTAGGTATATGTATGTATATTGAATTCAATACTTCTAGTTGTAACGAACATTAAAGTAACTATATCTAAAAGCGACTCTTCCCTTAAAGCATCCCTAGCTCAATCTTTCATAATAAATAGATTCTGACACCCTACTATTGATGAGAATGTGCACAATTTGAATGTGCACAATTTAGGGTCGCTTTAACCCCTAACTGCCTAAGCGTCCATTTTTTGGACGATGTACAGATTTCATCCAAAATTTCTCATCCGTCATGCACTTTTTGCAGTGTGGAATTTTTACAGTAGATTCTATGGGAAGTTAGCTTCACGCATATGTGATCCGATTAGAAAGGGGATGATTTGTGAATTTTTTATGCCTCATTTCATGTTGTAGTGATTCACCCAAAATTTTGAAGATTTCAGTGTAAAAGTGCTCTAAAAAAGTCAACTCATAAAATTAAGCAACCAAAAAATCTCCAAAAATCACTACACTTAGAGTATTACATTTCAACCAATCACAAAAAATTTCATCCGTAGATTGTCAATATCTTATTTGTAATTGAATTATAAAATAATTTTGAATTTCACGTTTCAAATTTTATACAAAAATATTGGTAATAGCAATCATAGATCTAACCGTATGGATAGAATCTAAAATTCATAATGTACAACTTTTATTCATATATCAAGTTCAAAATATCCCTCTAGGTTGCATTTTATAATGCATCTTTGCAAAACTGCCAAATTTGGAGAGGGCTTTAGGCATTTAGGTGTTAAGGTCAACCTATAGTCAGCACTTTGGAAATTCATAACTTATTCGTATGGTGTCCAAATAATGCATGCTAAAGTGCGTTGGAATCCTCTTGAACTTGCTATTAACCCCTAAACGTCCCAGCGTCCAGTTTCTGGACGATGAACAGATTCCAACTCACACTACACTCACATTACTTCATGGATGAAATTCATTCAATTTTTTGAAAATACTTTATGAAGCTATTGTCCTATCTAACGGTTGGATTTGGTGTTACTAGCGTACATATTTTTTTTAGATTACAAATGTGGAAGTATGTCAAGCAGTTGACCAAGCCAAAATTGCATTGACTTTAGTTCAAAAGTGAGCTTGCTAAAATGAGGTCATAAATTGAAGTAACACAAAATTTTCAAAAAATCACCATCTCAAGAGTATCTCATTTCAAATCCGTTCCAACAAATTTCATTCAAAAAATATCAATAACTCTGAAATTTTATAATAAAATATCAGTGATGGCGTTGGTGAATCTAACCGTACAAATGGAACCTAAAATTCAATATCTACAACTTTCATTTGTATAACAATTCCGAAATATTCCTCTAAATAGCATTTTATAATGATTTTTCTGAAACTGTCAATTCTGGGGATACCCTGGGACGTTTAGAGGTTAAGACCCACTAAAAAATATTTTATGTTTTATGTGTGTAAATAGGCTCAGTTGGTAAGGTGGTATAGTTACCTTACTGTATTGATTCATTTGCTTGAAACCCATATGGTCTTTGTATGACACCTGTACAGTTACGGTGCAAGGTTGCCATAGTAAAAGATGTTGTGTTGACTCACTTTTACTTTCCTGATGCAGTTCAGAGACTCATCAGTGTGAACAAGGATCAGGAAAAAAACTTGACAGGCGGCAGTGTGAACACGAAATAGTGGTCACGACAATTTCAGGTGTATTCGGTTATTCTCTTCCATCTTAGGGCAGCCTCACTTTTCACGAAACCCTAATTCCTAAAACCCAAAACCTTTCACAGCTCGGGAGCTTCTGTTCAATTGAGGCGGACCCGGACTCACATTTTCCGGCAGCATTTTATTTTATTTTATCGACAGCCTTCAGTTGATTGATTGCATAGAGTTCCAATTTTTGTTTTGGTGAAAATGCGTCCGCTAGATGAAGCCGAGATGACACAAGTGTTGGAGAAGCTGCACAAATTCGTGGGGAGCAACCTGAAGCACGTGTTGGAGCGGCCGTCGCACGAAGGCCCCGACGGGAAGGGAGGTTACGTTTTCCGCTTACACAAGCAGAGGTGTTACTATGTTTCTGATGCGCTGGTGCGAAGGGCCACGAACGTCGGCCGGGAGAAGCTGTTCGGGTTGGGAACGTGCTTGGGAAAGTTCACCAAGAGTGGCAAGTTTCGTCTCACGGTGACTTGCTTGGACCTCATCGCTGCACACGCCAAGCACAAGATCTGGCTCAAGCCGTCCGCGGAGATGTCGTTTTTGTATGGAAATCACGTAGTCAAAAGTGGTTTGGGCAGAATCACAGATAACACCGCACAGTACCAAGGCGTCGTCATCTTTTCCATGTCTGATGTGCCGCTAGGGTTTGGCGTTGCTGCCAAGTCCACGCAGGATTGCAGGAAGTTGGACCCCAATGATATTGTGGCCCTGCATCAAGCGGACCTTGGCGAGTATCTCCGCATGGAGGATGAGCTTTAGGGTTTTTTTTTTTTTTGAAGCAAAGGACGGACATTCCATTGCGAGCTTTAGGGTTTCAGAGGCAGAGCTGCATTTTTTGACATGTGCGAATGCTTGCTGAACCAGCCAGCCATGCTCTTGATAGCAGAGGCTCGACTAGTAGACTCAGTAATGAGATTCTGAAGCTAGTTCTGGCCGCCTGGGGAATTATGTTTATTACATGAAGGCATCGACTTAATTACGCTTTGGATATGATTACACTTTGTATTTGCAAATACTAGCAACTAGAGAGAGATACACTATCAGAGTTTTTTTTCGTAGTTTTCAGTGAGTTTTAGAATATTATATCTCAAATGATTTAAATTTTTCTTTTGAAGAGCTTGGTTTTCTTGGCGGCTTCCTACATTTTGTCTCGCTTTGCACACATTTCATGAATCAAATTCTTTCTTTCGAGTATGTCATGTCTCTTTTGATTGTGGCCTCAAAATGTCATACTCCCTCTCCCATAATAAGCTTCGTGAACCCCTTTTCAGTTTGTCCCATACTATAATAAGTTTCCTGTTGCTCAGGTCCACATCATTGGACTGCAATGGCAGAGTTAATTTAGGAATTTTTCTTCAACAGGAAGCTTATTGTGGGACAGAGGAGTAGGACAGAGGAGTACATAACTTGCCACGGTGCAACGAAAATCAGGTGTCATGGAGATTTACAACTTCAAGTTATGGCAACCAAAGAGCTCTGCAACACTGAAGGTTAGTTCCCTTAACCCGTAAAGGACCAACAAGCCCATATTTGGCTCCATGTTTTTTAATAGGTCCTATTTGTACTTCTTCTAGCTCAAATTTCTTTCCTTTTTATCAACACATGCAATGAGACACATGCAATGATCTTCACTACTTTTGGTGATATAAAATTTAGTCTGATTATTGATTTTTCACAATATGATCGATTGAAACTGTGAACCCTTGGTCCTTTAGAGGTTAAACCGTATCTGACCTGTGGTGAGAATTAATTTAGAATTGTTGAGGTTGTTACCAAGAGCAAATGGATCTCAATGCAAGTCGTTTTGTAATTTATGGAGTTGTATTTGAATTCGTTATGACTTTTCAGAGCTCCTTCCCAAATCCATGCTGCTAAAGTCTCTGCATGAGAAGGTTAAAACCAAGGACCTTTCTACAAATGGAATCTTAGTATGCAGCTGTTTTCATTGGTTTAAGTTTATTGTTTGAATGGCAGTGAGTGAATTACAGATATATGGTTTAAAGAGCCACATGGAATTGGGGCATAATCTACCTTATGTCATTTCCCGTGAGTAGTCTGGGTATGTTTGAGACTATTACTCTCACAAATTCCTTCCTCAAATGCAAACGATTGTGACCTACAAGACAGTGAGTGATTTTAGCATCGTTACAACGTGCTGACTTCTACAAATCTTGAAGCAAGTCTGAGAGAATTCTGGGACTTGGTTGTTTCTGGTGACTGCACCACACAGTTTGCACTAAAGCCAGGAAGATTTTCTCATATTGCTCATAGAAAGTCCAGAGTTCTTTGCAATGCCTTTTACTTGTACATGTAAACTACCCTTCATTGACTCATGGCACATTCGCACCCGTCGCCGGACGTGAGTGCGGCAGCATTTTTAGTAGGAATTTGCCTCATTGAGGTAAGTTTCTGATAGCTACAGTGTGCATTTGTAAAATTGTGTTTTTTTGAACTACAATACATATACAAGAAGTTGCTGCAATGTATCTTGGGTGTTGCAGGAGATGTGCGTTGGTGGTGATGCACAGTTTGTTGTCTCTGCCCCATCAGGGGAGAGACTACGGAAACGCTTCATTTTCAAGGAGTTATGACATGGTTGATCAGTACAAACAAGGTGTAAAAATAAATATAGGGTAAATACTAAGGCAGAGATTACGTGACCAGCCGCTTGTTGTATTCGCAATTTACCTCCCTGCATTCCAGGGACGCAAACACAAGTGCGACAACATGCAGGTGTGAATGGCCCATCATGTTTGCATTTCCTTTGGCATTTTTCTTCTCCTTCCCCTTTCTACAGAGGATCATGTACTCCTGTCCATGTAGGGATTGCTATCTTTGTCTAGTTAGCAGGATTAGTATACAACAAACTCTTTATTGTCTGGGGAGAGACTACGAAAACGCATCGTTTTCAAGGAGTTACATGGTTGAACAGTATAAACAACCCATAAAAATAAATACTAAGGCAGAGACTACGCGACTACCGGCTTATTCTCAATGGTGTTACGGCCAATATTACACTTCGGTTCTGACTGCTGCAGGGCAAATTGTGTCGACGTCTCTAGCCTGAGCAGCTCCATCATTCAGGAACAGTATTGTTCGCTTGGTAAGGAACTCATCCGTCATGCTTTTCCTTGGAACTTCCCTTACTCTTTTCGTTCTCTCTGATGGACTGATGGAAATGACTTAGGAGGATCGGAATTTTCACTCCGCTGGAAAGTAGTACTTGCTCTTCAAATGTACAATCATTTGGAGCGGATGTCTTGAGTTCCGATAAGACAAGTCAAATTCTTGTGGACAATTCTTCCTTGAACAAATGATGACCATGATTATGGCTCTATCAACTCCGTGAGCATGCTGACAAGTAGGTACGGTTTGCATGGATGTTGCATTATGTGCACTGTTCAGCCTGTGACAAGCCGGGTTGCAGTTAGTGATGGTGAGTTCTTGTGTTTGTTTTTAGTGTTCAATCAAATATATCAAGTCAATTTGATGGTGATTTCTCTTTGGAGGATAAATCAAGGAAAGAGGTTTAAAACGGTTAACTCCTAAAGAACCAAGAAGCCCAAATTTGGTCTCATATCTTTTTTAGCAATTTCGAGTAGGTCCCATGTGGACTTTATTTTGTTCAAATTTATTGGCTCTGACCATAGGGAAGAGGCATTGCGGGGACACTCACTTTTTGGGCTAAATACCACTAGCAAATATATTCCGTCCATGAAATGCATTCCCATCCTTCACCTATTCTATTTTGGTTAGAGCTCCTCGTAGCGTAGCTGCTTGTTTGTTGTTTGATCGACACATGCAATGTTCTTCATTGATTATGGTGATACAAAAATTGGTCTCATCTAAATTATATTTTTCACAATATGATTAATTGAATTTGTTAGTTAAGAACTACGAATCCTTGGTCCTTTAGGGGTTAACCCCTAACTGCCTGAGCATCCATTTTTTGGGACGATGTACAGATTTCATCCATAATTTCTCATCCATCATGCACTTTTTGCAGTGTGGAATTTTTACTGTAGATTCTATAGGAAGTTAGCTTCATGCATATGTGATCCGATTAGAAAGGGGATGATTTGTGAAATTTTTATGCCTCATTTCATGTTGTAGTGATTCACCCAAAATTTTGAAGATTTCAGTGTAAAAGTGCTCTAAAAAAAGTCAACTCATTAGAGTAAGCAACCAAAAAATCTCCAAAAATCACTACACTTAGAGTATTACATTTGAACCAATCACAAACAATTTCATTCGTAGATTGTCAATATCTTATTCGTAATTGAATTACAAAATAATTTGAATTTCACATTTCAAATTTTATACAAAATTATTGGTAATAGCAATCATAGATCTAACCATATAGATAGAATCTAAATTTCATAATGTTCAACTTTTATTCATATATCAAGTTCAAAATATCCCTCCAGGTTGCATTTGATAATGCATCTTTGCAAAACTGCCGAATTTGGAGAGGGCTGTAGGCATGTAGGGGTTAAGACTCTGCAGTCTATGTGGTGTTGATCTGCATTGGACTTCAGACAGAACTAAATTGGCTAGCTGACGGATCCACTTTCAGTTAGTGCGAAGCTTATGATGATCAGTGATTTTTTTGGGCAATCTATGGCTGAAAAAGTGATACAATTTTTCAGAAGGCTTCAAATCTTAAAGCCGTACTGCTAGTTTATGAATGAATGTACTGTACAAGCTTTTGGATGAATAAACGTGTTTTCTTTTTTCACATGTTTTACGTGTTTCATCCATACTCATAGATGTAGATAGTTTCATCATTCAAGTAAAGATCGCTTTTGCACTACCTAAAAAAGAATGAAACAAAAAAGCTCACATGCAAGTGAATGAGGTGGCTTTTTGATCCCTTATTTTTTATATATTTATTTGATAAACCTTGTGGCAGATCTATGTTTTTTCATACATCCTATCTTTTTCATCCAACATCTTGGTCATTTCATTCAGTACTTGTCGCTCACAAAGTCCCAACTTAGCTTGCAGTGGTGCAATCCATTGCCTTGGTAGCTACACGAGGTGGCGTTTTCTCATTATGTTCCCAAATGGTGATTCTCCCAATGGATTTTTCTAACAAACTGGCTATAAAATAGCCAAGAAAAAAAAACCTTGCATATGATGCGCTCAAAAATGAACCCAATTGAATTGAAGTGTTCAATGTTAACATAAGAAACCATCTAAGAAAAGGAGGGCGTAACGATTGGAGTATGGTAGTAGTAAGCATCATAATACTATGTCCAATTACCGAGGAAAAAGGATTACAACAATTTAATCAATAGAGTATTAATTTGACCTCTTGGCCTTTGCATTAGAAGCCACTACCGTAGGTTGGTAGCACCTCATGCACCTCAATGCCCAATAATTAATAAAAGTTGGAAAAAAGTATTGGGCCAAAAAAACTAAAAAGAAATTACCACATTTGGGCATTTTCAAATTTAATTAAAAAAATTTGGGCACGTCATAGTGAAGATGTTAAATATGATGAATAACCTTAAACTTTCATTCATTAATGGGTCTTAATTGTTTTTACAAATTTCCATGATTGCAGCATTTTCAAACTTAATTATTGTTTTTTTATGCAAATATATGTTGTGCATAAATTTTAGCAATTAATTTTTGTCCATGGTGCTACCAACCTACTGGCCAAGGTTCCCAGGGGCCCTCCAAGGACCCTTTTGGCACCGATGGCCCTAAAGCCAGAAAATTAATAATAATAATAATAATAATAAAATTAAAAAAATTGCAGTCTCTAAGGGGCCCGTGAGGACCTCCTCAGCATTGAGGACCTTGTAGGAGACGCCAAGTGAGTCTAAGGGGCCCTCATGCCCAGGCCTTGTTTTTTAACAAACTTCTCGTCATTAATAGTCTATTTAGGAATGTCACACTGACGCGACATTTGAACATTGAGAGTGACAATACTTTTGATTATGATCAATAAAGGGAGGCTCACTCTGATGAACATGATACAAAAAGTCACGATGAATGAGGATTAAAGATGATTTGGTGAATACATGAGATGGAGATTCATATGACACTCCCAATCTCAATAATATCCACTTGTGGCATGTGTGTGCTAAGTGATCGAGTTCAAGTCATGACTAGTGCTTTTGCATTGACAACACTAACATATCCACCAAAAACTGCCCCGATTGACTCTATAGCGTTTGTGCATGTACATCTTCATTTCCACAACACCACCGATTTCCTATCTTCACACCTCACTCACACAAGCCTCCTTCCGCACAGCCCCCACCCGGACACCAAATTCGAACACAGTGCATCAACAAATGTGGCATGCAATGCCTTAGCCGCCTCTCCCGCAAAACCACCGTAGAAAATGTAGACTTTGCACCAATTGGCCGACTTGCCATGGTTACCAACTAACCAATTGGCCTCCGCAACAATTAGCTTTCTCTACCACCAACTGAATCCTTTGCACCAACTGAATCCTTTGCACCAATTGAATCCTTTGCACCAACTAATGCCTCGACCGCTTTGTTGATCACCACCGCCTCTCCAATTTCCTCATCCCCACCAATTGCCTCCTTTACACATCCAACTCAATACAACCACAATTAAAATAGTCTAAGGAATTTATTAATGAAATTATGGATTGCAAGGGTTTTCAATGGAGGAATTGGATGAGTTACCATCAAGTAATTTGGTAGAGACCGTTGGGGTGTTTCGTAGTAGGGCCGCATTTTTTGCTCAAAAAGAAGTGCACAATATGTAATACATATGTGATTATTGCATCATTAATGCTAATTAATAATTACCAAAAATATTAGATTTTTTTCAATGATTTTTTTTCAAAATCTTTGGAATCTTTTCAACATGTTTTTTTTATTTTAGAATATTCCCATAATAATCTTTGAATAGTCTTGGAATCTTTTGAAATATGATATCTTTGAGTAATAGGAATTGAAAAAAAAATTGTCATTACCATATCTTTAATGCTATTATTTGAATTTTGAAAAAAGATTATATCACAAGTTTTGACATTGTTTTATAGAATTATGAAGCCCTTTATGTCAAAATAGTTTTTAAATAGATGCTAGAATATTATGAATGCCAAAAACATCTTGAAATTTGAAGATGTAACTACACATTTTAGTTGCCCTAGTATGAAAACAACTATCGACAACAAAGTGGCTCCAACAATCAGGAACAGTCAGTGGTATATACTTGTATGAAGCTACCATGGATGATTATGTGAGGGCATTTTTTTGCAGTTTACCGATTACCACACATATCTAAAGCGTGACCCTTCGGTACTGGTCCATGAAAAGAAGAGTTGAAGTTGAAAGCAACTCGTCAGAATGGGAGATCTCAAGAAGATTACAACAATATGATCCAATATGCTAAAGGCGCAAAATATTTGCACTCACATTCTGCAATTCGGGGGTGAAGAGGTATTCGGGTCAACAAAACACAAACTCGATAAATCACTTGGTATTGAATGTAAGTCTCAAAGACTTGACAAAGTCAACATCTTTGCACCATGTGTTCAAACACGTTCTACAAGACCACGATTAGAGGAGCACATGGTTCCAATACTACTTCACCCAAAAAAGAGCTACAGACTAGTGTAACCAGAAGTTGGTTCCACTCACGTCACAATGGTCCAAGAGCCAGATTGTGATGTCATGAAATGGCATATTACTTGCCTTCACTAATCCTCTTCTAAAAAGTGTTTTATCATGCAATATACCACAAGAAAAAGTACACCGCTTTCATCATCTAATGGGACATCACTCCTACACCAACCTATTTGGGTACAATGAGAAACAACATAACCTAGAAAGATAAGCACATGGATTTTTTCTTTTGCGACGGTGACATTCATCAGTGCGTCATCGGCTCCAAGTGCAAGTGGATACATCACCTTGATGTTTGACATGTCCAGAGGGGTACAAATCTGACGACAAAGACGATTTTGACTTTTGAGGAGGCAAGGTTTCACCTGAAGCAATGTGATCAGACTCTCTTTCAACGCTTGTTCAATGACTATGTTTTGATGTACATGGACATTTTCAACATTCCAGTACTGAGAAGCCCAAAGGCAAGTCCCTGACCATACATTTGGATTGTAACATCTAACGCAACAACAAAAGCCCATACATCGATCAACGCAACAAATATGAGTGAGCTCGGAATGTCCAGGGCTTATTTGTGTTCAATACTATGTTTCTATACCTGACTTTTAGCTACCTTATCAACTTTAAGTCTAAAAACAAACATTACTAGGTTACAATCTTTGACCTGCCAAGTTGTTCTTACCCTGACTTCAAGCTGAAAAAAATTGCTTTGTTTGGCAAATGGTGTGGATGAATGAACTACAACCATCTCTATTATATCTATAGGTTCTAATGCAACTTCGATCCCGTCAAGAACCACTTTGTCCATTCTCCTAATCTAAGCTTCAATGAAGTGAAGACAATGTTTTGCTGTGGAGGATTGGCTATCGAGTGAGCCTTGAATCATACTAACGTCAATTTAGTAGGGCCTATAGTATATCTAAGACATCTTAGTGCTCGTTCCCTTGGATTGGCTTGGACTGGATTTGATTGGGTATGAATTGAGTGAATAAAGCTCTACATGTTTGTCTACTTCGCCTCACTACACTTCTTTCAATCCTAGTCATTGACAAACCACATCTTTACTTACCTTTAATCAAATGGCCTCTTCCCAAAATCCTGAAATAATATTGTAGTGTACGTCAATGAATATGCTCCTTAAAACGATGTAGTTTTGACAATAAAAAAGTTCTATGAAGACCAAGTCCCCACCACATTTGACAAGACCAATGTGAACCACAAACATTTTGAGCAATAAGAACTGGTATTCAATACCCCCAAATATCAAGTCACTCTAAATTTCAACGGTAATAGGTTCTTATTTCATTCGAATTTAAAAAATAAAAATAAAAACCATATTTTTAGGTCAATTTTTGTACTAATCATCATATACAATTTATTTTTAAAAATTAAGATTTTTTAAGATCCTTTTAATAGTAAATTGAGATTGAATGCTCAAAGCTCACATCTCAAAGCTCACACGCTAGCGTCATTGGGCATATGGAATGTAAATATAAATATAACCTATAGAAAATCAATTAAAAAAATTGTTTAGTTTTTTATGTTTTTTTTAGTGCCCAATGTTTGTCCAAATGTTGATAGAATTGTGCCAAGGGTGGTAATTCTTTTGCTCCCGAGCTATGATTGAAATTTAAAAACCAACATTCTCATGAAATTTGTTTGTTAACCCCTAACCGCCCAACCATGCATATTTTGCATGATGAACGGATTTGAAGTCCGTTTTCTCATCCATTATGCACTTTTTGCAGTGTGGATTTTTTATTGAAACTTTTATGGGACGTTAGCTCCGTGCATGTGTGATCCAATTAGAAAGGGGATGATTTGTGAAATTTTTATGCCTCATTTCATGTTGTAGTGTTCCACCCAAAATTGCGAAGATTTTAGTCTAAAAGTGCTCTTGAAAAAGTCAACTACTGAAATTAAGCAACCAAAAAATCTCCAAAAATCAATACACTTAGAGTATTACATTTCAACCCATCCCAACAAATTTCATTATTAGATTGTCAATATCTTATTCGTAATCATATTACAAAAGAGTGTTAAATTTTAAGTTTGAAATTTAATACACAAATATTGGTGATCGCAATCGCAAATCTAAGGGTATGGGTAGAATCTAAAATGCATAATGTATAACTTTTATTCATTCATCAACTTTAAAATATCCCTCTTCGTTGCATTTTATAATGCATCTTTGAATAACCGCCAAAACTGAAAAGGGTGAGAACGTTTAGGGGTTAAGGACTCAAAGTTCAATTTATTTTTCAAGAATTACACTAAAAATTGACATAGTAGATATATTACCTATATTGATCCTTTAAGCATTTTATCAAAGTGAAGTGGTTTTTAGTAAAGAAAAAACTACCATAATCATCAAATACCATACTTTTAGGTCAATTTCAACACTAGACAAGTGTGTCAAAATAATTTAATTTTAGAATTTAGATTGTTCAAAATGCCATTTACTAGTTTTTTAATTAATTAATTTTACTAATTATGGCGTTTTAGATTTTACATAGAACTAAAGACATTCAAATATTATTTTTCTATGTTTTTTTGGATTTTGGTCAACAAATTTATCGAAAGTTGGACATTCTTCAAATTTTTCTTAATTGTTTAGGAAACTGACTAGCCTTTAACTACCTAAGCGTTCATTTTTTGAACGATGTATAAATTTCATCCACGGATTTCCATCTGTCATGAAGTTTGAATTTTTTACTATAGATTTTACATGAAGTTAGAATCATGCATGTGAGAACCAATTAGAAAGGGGATGATTTGTGAAAAATTTATGCCTCATTACATGTTGCAGTGATTCATCAAAAATTTCTAAGATCTTAGTTCAAAAGTGTTCAAAAGTGTTCAAAAGTGTTCAAAAGTGCTCTTGGAAAAGTCAACTCATAAAATTAAGCAACCAAAAATCTCCAAAAATCACTACACTTAGAGTATTACATTTCTACCCATCACAACAAATTTTCATTCGTAGATTATCAATATCTTATTAGTAATTGAATTACAAAAGAGTTTTGAACTTGAATTTTCAAATTTTATACAAAAACATTGGTGATTACAATCATAGATTTAACTGTATGGATGAAATCTAAAATTTATAATGTACAACTTTTATTCATACATCAAATTTGAAATATCCCTCTCAACCCCTAAAAGCCCG
This sequence comes from Pohlia nutans, assembly GCA_022496805.1. Lineage (NCBI taxonomy): Eukaryota > Viridiplantae > Streptophyta > Bryopsida > Bryales > Mniaceae > Pohlia > Pohlia nutans. The sequence continues at coordinate 8,141,528 of CM040092.1, read as the reverse complement.
AGGGGTATTGGTCAAAACATAGATGTGTTATAATATGTGCCTTCTATATGTTTGATGAAGTTTGGTTCAATAGACAAAATGTAAGGCATCATCTCTACAAATTATCCGTATGGTCAAACTTCCAAAAATAACTTTAGATCATTTTTTAATGAATTTAAAAGCATTAACCTTTGAAAATTTGTATAAATTATAATTTTCAGTTTTAGAGTTTAAAATTTAGTGTGATTGGTTCAAGTTGGGTTATCTATTGTAAACTCGGGGAGTGCACTTAAAGTTAAGACTAGGAATCACGTGAGTGCGTACTTTTGACCCCCCTATGTATGTACTAAAAAATCATCTAAAAATTGTAAAAAAAATATGAAGTTATTAAACATAATCTAAAGTTCTTGTTGTATAAATTTCAAAAAATAATCAGTTGTAAATATTTTTAAATTGATTTTTGAAGCAAAAAACAATGCATTTTAGTTCAAACTTCTATCATTCTTTTTTATAATATTTAAAAAAAATTCGTCCTGAAATTTATACCAAATGATAGATATATACGTAATGATTTGGCACTTAAAAAATCTTAATTTAAAAACTATTTTAAGGCCAAGTATTGTAGGGGGTATGCCATTAAAACGCACTCACGTGTATTCCTAATCTTAACTTTAAGTGCACTCCCCGGGATTGTAAACTTCAAAAAAGCAAAAGAAATGATGGAGGGAACATCATTACTTTCCCCAAATAGCAAATTTTATAACACTAAGACAATGTTGAGGTGATTCACTTTGAAAAATTCCCCCGGGTGGAGTTTAACTTGGATTGACATAATTCAAATTGCGTTGAAAATTAAACCTGATGTAGTATTTTAAAATATTTTTTATTTTTCAAAAACATACTTTTTTTGTTTTGTTTCGGACAGCCCATTAGATTTGGGTAGCGACCAGAAAATGGTCGTTTGGGCGTTTAAGAATTAATTGCATAGCAAAACTGCTCAATTTGAGAGGGCTGTAAGCATTTAGGGGCTAGAACGTAGGGTACCAAAATGAACCCTTGGAAAAAATAAAATACCGTAGTAGGAAGGCAGGGTCGGCACTTTGGTGTCGAATAATTAATAAAAGTTCAAAAAGTAGGGGTCGGCACTTTCAAAAATAATTATTAAAAATTCGGCTATTAATAACTAACATTAAATTTTACTAACAGCTAAACATTTTCCTTTGTTTTTTGTCTACAATTTTTGTTGACTTTATTTTTGTTGATTTCGACAAAACACTTGATAAATTTATTTATTTTTCCGGCATTTTTTTGGGGAATTATTTTCTGCCGACCCTGGCTTCCTACTACGGTACCGTAAGCACTGAACGGGTGTTGGGTCTTTGTGGAAGAGCGGTGAAGGGGTCCGACCGTACCCTTCCCCAGTGCTAACGTGTCACTCTTTCGTGTCCAGCTGGACCCCTTTCACAACGCCACCTCATCATCACCCTAAGATACCAAGCACTCTCTCTTTCTCCCTTCGTCTCTTCTCCCTCTCTCTCTCTCTCGTTCACCGACGACCACCATCTTCATAGCCAATTCCTCTTCCCTAACTTACTTCTTTTTCCCCCTCACATTCCTCCTCCCGCATGGAAATCCCCGTCCGTCCCGGCATCCCGCACATGGTCGTTTTTTCCGCTTGAAATATGGTGAAGCGGCCAATTGGCGACGTTAGTTTTGCCCAGGGCCACACCTAGGGTTGGTAGACAACAGGGTTTGGTCGGCTAGGGTTCGGGCGTGGATGGAGGTGGAGTGACGCGCGTAGGACGGGCAGATTTGCAGAAGATTGGGATCGGTGGCGTTGGATTTGAGCAAGAGTTCTTCGATCTGTTAGGTTTTGCGGTGATCGTCTGGTGAATTGGCGCACGCGATCATGGCGCCGCCTCTCGATGTGCGATGCCGATCTTCTCTCTTTTTCCGATGTCGTTCGGGGAGAATAATTAGGGATGATTTCTGTTAATTGTGAATGTTTGGAGTGATGACGGTGCACAATTGGGGGGAAGCAGGCCCGTTGCAGCAGGTTTGATGATGATGATGATGATGAGCATGCGGATGATGGTTCATCTTCTAACGTGTTGCGATGATGATCACTTTTTGATGTGCCGTTTAATTGCATTTTATGGCGGCAGGAAGATGAGAACATGGTCGTCCCTCCTCAAGATCTCAATGACGGCATAGAACCAATGGAAGGTTTGTTTATCTTTCTCGTTTCGTTGAGGGATGTGCTGCATTTGTTGTGAATCGTTTGTTTTATTATTTATTGTCGGTCAATTTTATCACGAGCTTAAGTTTGTCATCATATGTGTAGGACACGGAGAGAGCGTTGCGACAGTGGAGAATCGGCCCGTCGACGACCACATAGGGAAATTTACATGGAGTGTAGCGAATTTTACCAAGATATCCGTGCGGAAGCACTATTCGGAGATGTTTGTTGTCGGAGGCTACAAATGGTATGGGGTTCGAGCGGTTCTTATTAATCCTTGTTGAGATTGCCACTAGATGTAGTGAATTAATTGCTACTACCTGTTGTTATTAGTTCAGTGCTTATTTCTGAGTTCAATGCCGTTGGATGTGCAGGCGAGTGTTATTATTTCCAAGAGGGAACAACGTGGATCAACTTTCTATATACTTAGATTGCGCCGACTCCGTGCAACTGCCGAGTGGCTGGACCAGATTTGCGCACTTCAACTTGGCTGTTGTTAATCAGTATGAACCTAAGATGTCTGTTCGGAAAGGTGCGGATTCTTCTGGTTGATTGCTTTGTATCTTAGGCGTCAGGGGTAGTAGCTTAAGTTGAGGTGCGGGATTTCTCACGGACCCGGTGCCAACCCATGTGCAGACACTCAACACCAGTTTAATGCCCGAGAAAGTGATTGGGGTTTCACTTCGTTCATGCCATTACATGAGTTATATGATCCATCAAAGGGATTCTTGGTGAATGATACGCTTGTTATAGAAGCTGATGTCAATGCTCCGAAGATGGTGGACTACTGGTCGCATGATTCCAAGAAGGAGACCGGTATGGTGGGCTTGAAGAATCAGGGTGCTACGTGCTATATGAATTCTCTTCTTCAAACTTTGTATCATCTCCCTTTCTTTCGCAAGGTTTCAATTCCTTCCCTTCTCTCCCGTGTATAGGGTTCGCTGAGGCAAGAATTGTATTTATAGAGTATTACAATATGTTTTTCTGTGACAACATCATCAACAAAGCGCTCTTCATGATTACTAATGCTATGAATTTGGACAGGCTGTATACCACATGCCCACTACTGAGAATGACGCACCATCCAGCAGCATTCCCCTTGCACTTCAGAGCTTGTTTTACAAAATGCAGTACAGTGATACATGCGTTGCTACCAAGGACCTCACGAAGTCTTTCGGATGGGACACTTATGAATCCTTTATGCAACATGACGTTCAGGAACTTAACCGAGTACTATGTGAGAAACTAGAAGATAAAATGAAGGTACGCCCCCCTGTTTTCATGTGCTCCGCTATGGTTCTGAAGCGCAGAGCGGGTTGAGATGGTTTAGACCTGATCTAGCCCACTGCGACGGAGTATATTACAGTCGGTTACAAGCCCATGATTACAGTACTCAGCCTGCAATATGAATCCGTGTTGCTCGTTACCGCTTATTTGTCATGAAAGGTTCATGGTGCATAAATATTGAGGTTCGCGTAACCCTGAAGTTGTGAGAAACGTGAAGTTTTAGTTTGTGATTTTTGTAGGGTACGGCAGTGGAGGGAACGATACAGAATCTTTTTGAAGGCCATCATATGAATTATATCGAATGTATCAATGTCGAATATAAGTCCACTCGAAAGGAGTCCTTTTATGGTATACTTTCTTTTGACTTGAAGAACCTGGATTTTACCCAAGCATAATGCTTGCTATGTCGCTTGTGAATTTTCCATTCTATTTTTCTTATCTATATTGTTAGAGTGAACTTCGGTTATCTATAAAAATCACAAAGCAATGACCAATTTGGCCTTCCAACCTTGGCAGACTTGCAACTAGACGTGAAGGGCTGCAAAAATGTTTATGAATCGTTCGACAAGTACGTGGAAATCGAGAAGATGGAAGGGGAAAACAAGTATCAAGCAAATAATCATGGTTTGCAGGATGCACAGAAAGGGGTCCTATTCATTGATTTTCCTCCTGTCCTCCAGTTACAATTGAAACGTTTTGAGTACGACTTCATGCGAGATTGTATGGTGAAGGTAGGCCTGGCTGTCATTGCAATGTTTTCTGCATGCTGTAATTATAGTAGCCAACGGCAATCTTTGACTGACTTGTATTATTTCCACGACTTGCATCTATGTTTTTCCTTTGGTAATATCGGGTTAATTTGTCGGTCTGCATTATGCCCATTCAGAAGACTTTATGATGTGTTTTAGCTTCGGTAGAATGAGATTTTACGAGAATAGTATTTTAAATGAAATGCTTCGTTTCATTCTTTCTTGGTAGGCTTGGTCTGTGCATTCCGATCTCTCGCCATTTCTTCTTATGTAATATGACACAATCTTGCCGGGCCTATCAGATCAATGATCGATACGAGTTTCCTGTGCAACTTGATCTGGATAAAGACAACGGCAAGTATCTGTCTCCAGATGCTGATCGAAGTGTACGAAACTTGTACACTTTGCACAGGTTTGTACATACTTTTGGCGACATGCTCCTCTGCATAATCACCATTCAATGCTTGTAACCTTTTTAATGGCTTGGAGAGTATGTCTGGAGGTTTACGGTAAATTGTCTACCACTGGATTATTCCGTGAGATCATGTCTTGAGTGGAGCTTTGGCAAAAATATCCTGGTTTACAGTTGACTGAGAAATCGACAAATACGTATTTTTTCAGTGTGCTGGTTCATAGTGGTGGAGTTACGGGAGGACACTACTATGCTTTCATCAGACCAACTCTTTCAGACCAATGGTAAGTTTGGTTGCAAGTCTACAGGTGACCTTGATTAAAGATTTAGGAATGCTAGAATTAATTCGGACAAGATGTTGATCTGTTTGTGTCCATGCTTATTTTTTAAATACTAATGTACTCCTTTTTATGTTCTTGCTCCTATGACTTCAAATGGAGTAGGGGATGCTGCTCTTCATAGCATATTTCATTAAAGCATCTAGTCTCAGCAATGATTTTGGTCAATTCTTTGAATGAGTTTGAATAGAATGTTTCCTTGAGGTTTCTAGTATGATAGTTGCTGGAAAATTCACTATGAAACGTTACATACGGTGTAACTGATCCTTGAGGTGACGTTAGGTGATCTTAGAGCTTCCTGTCTCGGGACTTTTGAGTTTTGGAGATGTGTTTAACTGCCCTGGCAGGTACAAGTTTGATGACGAACATGTCACGAAGGAGGAGGAGAAGAGGGCGCTTGAAGATCAGTACGGCGGGGAAGAAGAGGTAATAATAGCTTACTAGATTATTCCCAAAAAGATCGTCTAGCGAATTCTGTTCTCTGTCTACGTGATGAGGGTGCAAATACCGCAGCATAAGCTGTGCTGGACAGCGGCTTCTGCAATTCTCTCGTAGTGTGTTTGACACTTGGTATTTATTTGTTGTGGTTCAAGGTATTCAAAATCGAAGAAGCTCTTTAACGTCATGCCCTGTGGATATTTTGTGTTTTCTTCCAGTTGCCTCAGCAAAACCCAGCGTATAACCAGACTCCGTTCAAGTTCACAAAATATTCAAATGCGTACATGCTGGTATACATTAGGGATACGGACAAGGACAAAGTCATATGCAACGTCGATGAGAAGGATATTGCGCAACATCTGCAGGTACGTTTTTCGCTAGTGTTGAAAGGTAATACATGTGCTAACGTGGCCAGTATTTCTTCATAGATATTTTATAGATGAGCGTCCAGTCACACTTTTATGTTTAACGCTTTCTCTGCTGCATGTAGTCGTTATATTCATGAATTTTCTCTCGTGTAATTGGGCAGATACGCCTTAAGAAGGAGCAGGGGGAGAAGGAAAGGAAAAGGAAGGATAAAGCTGAAGCTCATCTTTACACGGTCATTAAGGTATCTACATCCTGGTGAAGTTCATTGTTAAGGAGATGATTAAAATCTTTTGGGTATCCTGTTGTTGGCGCTCACAAGAAATTTTGAGATTATTACCTGAGGCAAGAGCTTATGTACTCAAATCAATGTATCTTACTAAGTAGCTGAGCTTAAATACCGAGTAATATACTGTCTGCAACAGATTGCTCGAGATGAGGACCTCACAAATCAAATCGGCAAACATATATTTTTTGATCTTGTCGATCACGACGTGGTGAAGAGTTACCGTATTCAACAGGAGGTTCCTTTCAAAATGTTCAAGGTAAGTTCTTTTATGTTCATGATTTTGTTGGCTTGTTTTATTGGCATGTTGAAACTGTTTTGAGCCAGGTCACACTCCTATATAATATTATAGAATATTTGTATTGACCAGTGCTTTGACTTGTCATATTTTTACAGGAAGAAGTTGCAAGAGATACAGGAATTCCTGTGAGTTGTCAGAAATTCTGGCTTTGGGCTCGGCGGCAGAATCACACTTACCGTCCTAATAGGCCACTGACTGAAGCGGAGGAGATGGAAACGGTATGAGCAGTGACGACTTGAGATTAGTTTCTTGTGCTTGATGGTTTCCCAAGATTTAAGCTTGCATGACCATTTTAGCGTATTTTTCGACACTTTATTTGATATCAAAGATATTTACGATAATTCACAAACAAGGAGTTATTCGCTTACGTATTACTATTGATTGCGTTTTTTTTTTTTTTTTTTTTTTTGTAGGTGGGTAAATTGAAAGAGACATCCACAAAAGCACACAATGCTGAGCTGAAACTTTGGTTGGAAGTCAACCTGACTGGTCAGGTAATTGTTTCATCTGTGCTTGGCAGATCCTCACCAGGATCTACATTATCATTGGCAATTATTGTTAGGATAACACTAAATTTGATATGAGTTCTGTTGTTTCTTTTCATGTTCACTTTGCGTAGTCTTATACCTAGCAACGTTGGATTGCATTTTAGGATCGCATCCCAGCTCCTGTTCCAGAAAGAACCAAGGAAGATGTTTTATTGTTTTTCAAGCTCTACTATCCAGATAAACAGGAGTTGCGGTACGTTGCTATCATTGAATGTACTTTACATGGTTATAATGTTATCATTTGTCAAAGGTATTCGTAATTACTAGGCTTCATGAAATTATATTCAGCAGTGACGTTTTGATTCAAAGTTTAAGAAGGTCGATGACCACACTGCCTATCAATGTAGCATTACTTAGTCTGGGTCTGATCAATTGGAAGGGCACTGTAAGACGTTCTGTTTTGGGTGAGCTAGAACTACTTAGATTGTTTAAGGTCACAAGTTTGGAGTTTAGCAATTTATGTTCTTTGGCACAGTTCAAATTAAACTGAGACGTGGTCTTTCTGTATCTCAGGTTTGTTGGAAGATTGTTCGTGAAGGCTAATGGAAGGCCAACTGATATTCTCCAAAAATTGTGTGAGATGGCTGGTTTTACAGCAAATGAGGAACTTAGACTCTATGAGGTATGCACTTGACATTGTTAAGTTAGTTGAGATATTGTGTGGCTCCAAGTTTCTTCTCGGTCAGTCAAGGTGTCCTTACTCGAGATGATTCTGTTTCTTTACCAATTTGAGGAAGTTTTAACGATGAGATGGGGTTGGTTGCTGCAGGAAATCAAGTTCGAGCCAACTGTTATGTGTGAGCACATTGACAAGAAATCAACTTTCAGGGGGAGTCAGGTGTGTACCTCTTGAATCCCTGACTCTCAAGTTGCACTGAGGCATTGGGCAGCATGATGATACTTTCATGAGAGTTATCTTGCGTTATTTAGTGTATGCGTGGTTACTAGAAATGAACATTTGGTTTTATATTTGTCACGACCTGGTTCTGATTTGGAATGCTTTGAGTGAAATCGCACCCTGCGGTTTTGAGCAATGCTCAAATAACATAATTGTTTGGCTGATGCCTATGTTCAGTTGGAGAACGGTGATATCATATGTTACCAGAAAGCTCTCACGAAAGAAGAGGAAGAAAACTACCACTATTCAGATGTGCCATCGTTTCTGGAATACGTGTGTAACCGACAGGTACACTTGAGCTATTGAATCATAATATACCTTGTTGGTTAGTCCTCAAGTCATGCTTAGTTTCATGTTTGTATCGGTCCCTCACTTGAATATTTGTTGAAAGCATTTGGCTGGGCATTTTTCTTTGCATCAGTTCATTGGAATGCATTTCTGGGATATATATTTGTAAGTTTGGTACATGTGTGATGATTAACGGAATGCGCCTACTGATATTGCTGATGTGTTTGTTGAAGATTGTGCATTTCCGTCGTTTAGAGAAGCCCAAAGACGATGAATTCTGCTTAGAGCTGTAAGTATCTATGCAAGCAAAATTGTTCTTTTCTGCCTGCTCAGGTGCCTTTATTAATTAATTGCTGGTGACAACGTTCCCCAGTTTCCAGTGGTTAGCACACGAATTTATATATAAGAAGCTTGATTGTCTATGCCGAATTTCCCAAAAATCTTTAGGATGAGTGTCAAACTGCTAGTACCGTAATCAAATACAGAAAACCTGTTACCCACCGTAGAGTGTTACATGTTACTCAACAGAACCAAGGTTGAAACGTAACCAAATCCAATATATGGTGATTCATTATTGCCAAAAACGAGTAAAATCAATGTCTGATTCTCAGTGATAGTTGGATGAATTTTTTATTTTTATTTTTTTGAACGGTCATATTTCTTAAAATGGTGTGATTCAAAGCGCTAAAATTGTGAATAGAGATCTAAAACTAGGTCAGGTAGAGATCTGAGGTTCCAGAAGGGCATCTGGGAAAGTGCCAATTTCTGAATTTTTTTTATTTCAACAAATATGACGATTAAATTACAGAATGAAAATCCTGGAAAGCTTACATTGTTGCTAGACCTTGTTTTTAGAAAGTAATAATTATTCCAGCACTGAGGTGTTTCAGCATGTGTTTTTTCTCAATATTACTATGTTATGCAGATCAAAGCAGCATACCTATGACGACGTGGTAGAAAAAGTTGCTCAGAAGCTCGGTCTCGAAGACCCCTCAAAACTTAGGCTCACTTCACACAATTGTTACTCGCAGCAACCAAAGCCCCAGCCAATCAAATATCGGGGTGTGGAACGGCTCAGTGACATGCTTGGTCACTACAACCAGGTATTATGTGTTCTTATCGACGTATAATACATAGCTATGGGGTTTAAGTTTTGAAACAAATTTTATTAACATGCACAAAAATGTAACAGAGTACTGTAGCTTCTCTACTCATTATTTTCATTAATATACACTAGTATCCCCGTAGGCCGTTGAGCACAACTATGGTGGCCGCTCCATGGAAACCCAAGCACTTGGTGCACTCTTCATCAAAGAATCTCTGGCGGTACCTTGAGCGCTCCCATAGACCTCAGATCTTAACGTCGCAAACAAATCAGCCAAACTACCTTCCTTAGAAGTATTTATTGATGATAGATCTTTCATTGTCTCTATCGTGGACCCTGAAATTACTATCCACTTGTTGGACCTGATGTTTATTTTGGAGCAGGCTGTTGTCCATCTATCTATCTAGTTTATAATCTTATGTTGTTTTCATGCCAGACGTCAGATGTACTTTACTTTGAGACGTTGGATTTGCCACTCCCTGAGCTGCAAGGGTTGAAGACATTAAAGATTGCTTACCACAATGCCAAAACTGAGGAGGTTAGCAATAGCTTGTATTTCAATCTATGCTGCATCTTTTTGGTTGTTTAGTACTGTGGATTTTGGCTCTTCCCCTTCATCGATGAACCTCTTGGACCATTTGCAGGTGTCAGCTCACAATATCAGGTTACCGAAGCAAAGTACCGTAGGTGATGTCATTAATGAGCTGAAAACTAAGGTAAGCAGTTTTGCTTCTCATTCTGTGTGCGAGCTACTTCATTATTGTTGATTCTTTTCCATCCCAGTATTCCTTTTCCAACTTGTATCTGACTTTTTGGAGTGTCGATCAATGCTTGCATTTGCCGTCCATATGACATGATCTGAACTGCTCTTTGAGTGCTGACGCTCAGGATTATTATATTGATTGTTTCAGTTAGTTTTGTGGTTTTGATTAGGTGGAGTTGTCAAGCCCAAACGCTGAGTTGAGAATTCTTGAGGTTTTTTACCACAAAATATACAAGGTGAGTGCTGTGCACAACAGTCATGAAAAGATGTTCTCAATACAGTCTTATCAAGAGTTTGATTTATGGATTTTCTTTTATCCAATTAAATTCTGGATGATACAATCACCATTTTAAGGAAATGTGTCTCGTGAGAAGGCTCTCAATATATCCTCAATTCGCACTATAAGTTCCTACTATAGTGCGAATTGAGGATATATTGAGATATTGTGCGAATTGAGGATAGGCGCAGGTGGTCAGATGGTTGTAATTCTTCTTAGCTTGGTTCACATAACAAGCCGAATACAAATTTCCTGCAGATTTTCCCTCTGAATGAGAAAATTGAGAACATCAACGACCAGTACTGGACACTGCGAGCTGAAGAGGTTTGTCATTACTTTCCTGTTTAATGCCAGGTGGTATATCTTGATCTTGTAAAATGGAGATGTAGGTTAGTTTTGTTTGTTTGGGGCATGCTCGACTGACTAGACTTCACTGGCTGGATTATTACCGTATGCTAATTGGTATGAGGAGGTGCAGATTCCTGACGAGGAGAAAGTATTGGGCGTGCAAGATCGTTTGATTCATGTCTACCATTTCCTCCGGGATCCTGCACAAAACCAGATGGTACAGAGAGCTTAAGCCTTTCTCTTTCATAGGATCACAACTTACTTTCTCTTAATATACATTTCGATCCGCTATTGAAAGTCTGAGGACTGGAACTACTTGATTTTACTATTTCTTCTAGATGTTGGTTGTTAAAGTTACTCCAACCTTGGTGTTCTGGACATGGATGTGTCATTTGTGCCGGTTTGATGACGATTACCTTCATTTCCAATCCTATGGCTCTTTAGCTTCTTACCCCTGAATGATCACTGTGACATGTTATATATTTCCAGGTTCTTTCACTGAGCTGAATTGTTGCTAGATTTTGTAGCTGCATGTTTTGAAGTTTTCTTCTTGACCTCAATAGAGCTGGTTGTTGTGGCAGGTTCAAAATTTTGGTGAACCGTTCTTTTTAGTAGTGAGGGAAAACGAGACTTTGGCGGAGGTTAAAGTGCGAGTTCAAAACAAACTACAAGTTTCTGATGATGAATTTTCCAAGGTCAGATTTTATCCATCTTGACAGTCGTTGAGATTTTAGTGTAATGTAATGAACGTGGTTGTGAATGTTACAGTAGTAATGTGGTTTTCGTGACTGAGAAACTTCTGTGAAGTAAACGATGGATGCACCTCTAATCGCTTGATAGTTTGATGAAGAATCTCTTGAGATTTCTGAATTGACAACTCTTTACTCTGTGCAGTATAAATTTGCATTTTTGTCACTTGGCCGTCCTGAATACTTACAAGACGATGACGTTGTTGCAAGCCGTTTTCAGGTATGTGTTTCAGGTGACATGTTTTAGAGTTCAGAGCGTTAAGGTTCTAGGATTTTGTTGTTCTTAATTTATAAATTCAGAATTATGGCTAGCGATTTTGATGTTGGTTTTGGTTATTCAGAAAAAGGACACATACGGTGCCTGGGAATACTATCTGGGTCTGGAGCATAGTGATACTGCCCCCAAGCGAGCCCATCAAACGAACCAGGTATTTTATCAATGTTATCTTATGTCAGGATTGTGCACTAGGACAATCAGTGCGTTGTACGTTTTTTCAATGGCTTTTTCTCATCAAGAATTATGCTGAGTTTTGAGTAGGTAGGTGACCCCAGAGGCAATGGAATTTAAGATGTGATTTTTAGAATTAGCTCTAAAAGGGAAGCACTTGATCCTTAAAACCGTCACAAGCTTTCAAAAGTAACTAATGGAAGTTCAAGGGTTTGAATTAATCAAATGAGTTGTCTGATTAACCCGTAAATGCCTATAGCCCTCTCCAGATCTGGAGAATTGCAAAGATGCATTATAAAACGGAACTAGGAGGGATATTTTGAACTTGATGTATAAATAAAAGTTGTACATTATGAATTTTAGATTCTATCCATACAATTAGATCTATGACTGCAATTACCAATATTTTGTATAAAATTTGAAACTTAAAATTAAAAATTCTTTTGATATTTGATTCTGAATAAGATATTGACAATTTGTTGATGAAATTTGTCGTGATGGGTTGAAATGTAATACTCTAAGTGTACTGATTTTTAGAGATTTTTTCTAAGAGCACTTTTGATTTGTTTTGAACTAAGATCTTAGACGTTTTTGGTGGAAATCAGTGGCATGAAATGAAGCATAAAATTTTCACGAATCATCCCCTTTCTAATCAGATCACACATGCATGAAGCTATCTTTCCATAGAATTTTGTAGTATTTCTTTACTTGCAAAAGGTGCATGACGGATGAAAAATCGAAATTCAATTCTGTACATCAGTCAAAAAATGATTGGTTAGGCCCTTAGGGGTTAAGGGGTATTCTATTGTTCCACATTAGGTTTCCTATAATTTTTCAACTTGTAAAATCCATAGAATGTTATTAGAATATTGGAAAGATACGAAAAGACTTGCATTGCGATTCTTTTCCTTAACTAACTCTGATCTAAAATTTTAGCTCAGAATTTGCAAATGGTGGGATCTGCAAGTCGGTAGTTGGGATATTGTGAGGGTATTTATACCCCAAGTTTAAGGTCTTTTTGCTTTGCGCTTGCCCCTTGATGGTTCCGTTTCCCCTTTTGGGTTATATTTTAAACTCCTCTGTACCCCATGAGACTAATGTTCATACCCCACTTTTTCATCATCCTTGTGAATGTACCAAAAGTTCCCAAGCTTAAAACAGAAGTGTACTTCGGCAGTTAATAGTTGAATACAGGAACTTTCAAAACAGATCATTATTGTTCAAAAATGGGAGATGTGATTTCTCCTCGTTATTGGTGCATGTTTTACCTTATTAAATATAGCTTTTTAAACTATTTATTTCAACAATTGTAGACATGGAAGCAGCCACTTTGGCACTTACAGTTTAAGTGGATCCAGGGTAAGATGGTGCTTGAATTAACTGCATCTGTGGACGGTGATCTGCAGGTTCGCCACAACTTTGAGAAGCCTGTGAAAATATACAATTGAGGAGTCGATTAATAAGCCGAGAACGTGCGAGGAAGACGTGGATGGAGAGCATGAAACCAATTTGAGGATTCTGCCCCTGCTACCTATAGGTTTTCTCGTACCACGTTGATATGGTATTGATATGTATTTACTGGAGAGGGTCTAGGAGGAGTTGGTATCACGTAAAGGGTATTTTTTGAATACCTAATCCATGCTCTGTTTAGTTGGATGCAGGTTTTTTAACGCCAGGCAGTGCTTATGCCTTCACTTAGAGGAGGGAGGGGGGAACGGGGGTGTAAGGTTGTATAGAGAGAGATGTACCTATCTTTTCAGACGGTGACAGATTTTCATAAGTTTCTATTTTTTTTGTTGCTGCATGGGTTTGTTTTTAGTGGCCAATGCATGCTCTACTGAGCCGATTCAAGAATTGATGCCAGGTACTAGAGCTGTCTGGGTGGACAGATTTGTGCCCGGTTGTACATTGACGTATTCGTATGAATGAAAAATATTCACCTTTGACTCTTGGTCAACCAGGTTTGCATTGGGTTTACAGTATGTGGGGCGAAACTATACAAAACCATGATACACTCTGACCTCCTTTTTGTCTCATTCTCTTTTGTCACATTCTGGTATCTGAATGTTGTGTATGCATTTGATTCAAGACTTCACACTTCATGTTCTCAACTGATTGCTAAAGGTGTGACATAAAGGAGTTCTGAGAGCATGCCCACCAGTGACCTAAATTTTGACATTAGCGGAGTCTCCCTGGTAGCCTTGAAAGATTTGGTTAGCAAGAAGTCTTCCCAAGTCAGATTGGGACCTTGACTTTTAGCAAGATACTGCACACGTGGGAATTTGAGTGTACGAAGGTCCACTTTCCATTATGACCCGATTGTTGAGCAGACCCAAACTTCAGAAGTTTCATTGTTTGAATTTGGCAAATCGGGCCCAATGACTTCATACTAGGATTTCTTCAATTTGCGTAACTCAAATTTGATGCTAAAATTTTGGGTTGGTACAAAGAAATTAGGTGAGTTGATTTTTTATTGACTCAATTCAACAACTTCAAATACACCTTCATTGTTGGATCTCATGCATCTCTACCACCTATACGATCATTCAGACCTAATTACTTGTCAATTGGGTTTGGGCCAACATTTAAGTTGGCCCGTAATGTAAAGTGGTCATGTTAACCCCTAAACGCTTTGGTAAACGCTCAAACGACCATTTTTTGGTCGTTGCCCGAATCTAACGGGCTGCCCAAAATTTAAAAAAATATGTTTTCAAATATTTTCAAATACTACACTAAGTCTACTTTTCAACGCAATTTGAATTATGTCAATCCGAGTTAAACTTCACCTAGTAGAAATTTTCAAAGTGGAGCACCTCAACATTGTCTTAGTGTTATAAAATTTGCTATTTGGGGAAAGTAATGATGTTCCCTCGATCATTTCTTTTGCTTTCTTGAAGTTTGCAATAGAACTGCATGAGAGCTAGTGAGGTTCAAGAGCGTTGGAGACAGGCTTTAGGAGTCTCAGGGTTTGTGTGTGGTGCGGCGGATTTTAATAGTCATATTGATGTCTTTTTCAAAGCACTAGTTTTCATTTTAGTGCGTAGCTCCAAAATGAATGAACACTTTGTTTCTTTGTAGAAATGTAATGACAATTTTTATTGTAATTATTTTATATTTCTTCACTTTACTATATAAATTTGTTTATTTTCACTTCATTTTAGATAATTTCATTTAATATATATAATTTACAATCAATTTATCATTACCGGTATTGATTTTTTTCTTCTAATAATGCTAAATGATTTTATAGTATATTTTTATTTTTAGGATATCCTAAAACCTAAAAAAAACTATCAAACTTTAAATGATAAAAAACAATCAAAGTTTAAGACATTATAACATTTACCATTAAATTTGAATATATACAAATGCATTGAACATTGTTCTAGAAAATCAAATTTTGATATTTTCAAAGCCTATTCAAGATGAGTTTATTTTGATTCATTTTTTAAAAATATTCCTAAATATAGAGTTTATTTTTTATTTTTTATTTCTAAATTAAAGATTGATGAATTTTTAAGGTTCGACTTACAAGCAACAACTAGTGTGGCCATGTGTTGTTGGCCCAATGTCCACCGTGATTTATCCATGCTTTTTTTTTAAAAAAATTGATTTTTAAAATAATTAATCCATATTTAAATTCAATTTATGGTGAAAAAACTAAATTAAAAATCCATTACTTTGACACCATAGGTCCATAAGCTACAAAACAACTTTGGTGCATCCCTACACATCGAGAGTTGACACCAAAAACTCCCATATTCCATTTTTTCATAATTAAATTCAATTTATGATGACAAACTCACTTAAAAATCCACAACTCTCACACCGTACATGATCAAAAAGTGATGAAACAATTTCAGTACGCCCAAGAGTACACCCCTCCCCGAGAGCTTTCCGATGATATCAAAATGCGGTCGGCATGTGCACGGTTGAGGAGATCTCAATGTTACCTACAAAACAAACAAACAAAAGAAATAAACAATTTACCTTCCTTAATAGTTAAATGTCAAATAACTTGATCTATAATTAGCTCAATTCTAATTTTTTCTCATGGATTTTCTTCTTTTTTTTTCTTTTTTTCTCCTCCCGCTCTTCTTAAATTTTTATCTAGGAGTAGGCCCTGGCGCCCCCGCACACCCCCGCTCCTTGCGTGGGATTTCTCTTTAAAAAAAATTTCGTAAAAGTATAAGGAGGAGGTATGTGTCCAACTCCCTCGTGGCAAATTTCTCATCTTCAAAAATATGCCAAGGAAGATTGAATACATACCTACCCCTCTATAAATGTTTTTAAAAAACATTGGAGGTAGAGGGCACGGTCAATAAAACAGAAATCTAAAAATAGAAGTCATTTTATTAGAAAATAAGTAAATTTTGTCAAATTTCACATAAATAACTTTTTGAAAACTACCAAAATGTAGAGAAACTACCCTTCCTTACATTTATTAAATATTTTAAGCACTCAAGACTGAGTTATAAAAGAACAATGAGCTAGTTTTGTAGTCAAAATCAATCTAAGTCACTCCTAAATGATATGGGATGAGAAGTACTTCCAAGTCTATGCAAATTCTTACTACACTATATTCTCAATAGATTTTAGCGTGCAATTGAGTATAGCAAATGATCTTATTTTGAAAATAGTAAAAAGATCAAATCATCTTTCAAGGTGTTTTTGCATTAGGGTGTCATAGTTCTCAACAAAAACAGTTTCTAATGTTGTAAAGCAATTGCGTTAATGATGTAATATAATAAATAGGAAAAGTACCAAAAACATTTTAATATAGTAAAATAGAATCTATTGGAATAATCTATTGGAATTTTTGAGAATGTTTTTAATCCTTTGTATTATTTTAGAATCTTTTAGAATATTTTCAAATTTTTGGAATATTCCTGTTGATGTCATTTAATCTGCTTGCAATCCATGTCAAATGCATATTCCAGTCACACCACACACTCCGTTTTAATTAGTCAACCAAGCTTGTAAATTTTTTTTTGGGAACTCGCCATTTTAAGGGGTGTTAAATGTAAAGGAACAAAAATTGCCTCCATAAAATTCTAATATCCACTTTGCTCACAAAATCTTTTGGAATCTTTTTCAAATATGACACCTTTTGTGTTATAGGAATTGTGGAAAATTATTGGCATTACTATATCTTCAATGAAACATATCAATTAAGGCAATAACGTATTATTCTACAATGTCACCAAATGCAATGTATTACATTTTGGTCCAAATGCTATTTTATATTGTTTTTAAAATTATTATTATACATGCAATCCTAGAATACCTTTTCATTGTGGTTAACTTTTTGCCAAACAACTAATTTTAATGACCAATAGAAAATGTTTACCACCACATTTTGCTTGTTATGCGATGTCACACTACACATTTTGGACGCCCTATTGTGAAAACACCCTTTTAGCTTCAAAATGTATTTTGTGATTTAGAGTTTTAATGCATGAGATATGGACAAATTTTAGTAAGGTTGTGAGGGATGTACATGAGTTGATAGGAATATACGTGTTGTGATCAAAATTTTGAAGCTCAATTACATATAGTAAACTAAGAAATAATTGTACATGGGCTATTACAACATTTATCTTAACCATTGACACCAATTGACAAATTTGCATTTCTTGAGTTTCGTTCAACTAGGAAAAGTTGCACGATTATATAATCTCTTACCTCCATTTTTTTTTATAAATTTATTTGAATTTCTTTTTCCTCAAGTTATGAACATTTAAGTACAGAGGTTTAATCGGTGATTAAAAGTGAGATGACAAGAATGGATAAGATGCAAGGAGATATTTGCATGTTTTAGGCTGCAGAAAACGATGTTGAAAACCACTCTAGGGATCATCAGCAATTACTATTACAATGCAATTGCACAATGATGGAATTCAACATGGAACAACATAAGCTTCAAGTGCTGCAGATGATGATGAAAAAAGTCCTCTTTACACTAGAAGAAATCTGGGATTTTACGACTACAAGTGTACGACTCAAACTAGTATGTTCTAACTGTCATTAGTGGACTAGTTTGAGTCCTATACTTGTAGTCGTAGAATCTCGGATTTCTTCTAATGAAAAACATTGCACATGCTACCACTGGAGTGGACTGATCACTAGTAGGAAATGTGTCATTTTTCACTTACTATAAATGAAAAAGGAATGAAACTGTGCCAAGTACATGGGTTGTTAGTGAGTGGTTTTGGTCATAAGAAGACATAAATATAAGCATAATATTCAGCCATTGTTATGTGTTCCCACGAAATGGGGAATGAAAAATGACAGGTCTTCTACTAGTGGATGAAGACAATCATATTATTGAGGATGCCCTTCTCGACTCCGGTTATGATCCATGTATTGCGACACATCCTGTCGCCTTCACACTGCTATGGATCATTCGTCCAACTTGACATTCTTTTGACTTGCTTCCTTCTATCTGTGTTATTGGCAGATGTTGCAAAAACCGCAGCTCGGTGTAGCACATCCAAAGTTTCAACCGTGGCATTTGTTTTGGGCAAAATAGTGCCAGATTGCAAAAAAAAAAAAACAATTTGGCTAAAAAAATGGCCAAAAAAACATGAAGTTTTTCGCCATAAAACTTCAAATTCAAAAAATTATCTTGGATGAAATCACCACATTGTGGATGAAAACAAAATTATGGTTACGTGATATCTTCTATTGTGATATTTTCTATCCAATATGTGGATGAATGTTGAAATATGAAGCACCACTATAACAATTTATATTTGCTACTTTGGCACTTCATGAAAAAATGAAAAAAATGCCATGGTTTCAACCTTGGTAGTCATTCATGCCCAGAATACATAGGAACGCGTAGATCTAGGACAGACGTAGTTGTACAGTGGGGTGACACCGAAATTGGCACCTTGTGCAATTCCAGGGATAGTGCTCACACTGCTGCCAACTTTGACACCCTCCCGAGGGCTCGAAAATTGTTTATTTAACATTAAATTTTAGAAATAGAATCATTATTATGTTGAAAACATGTGTACCAAATTTCAAGGCCAGAAGATTGATACAAAAAAAGATATTCAAGATTTACTAACAAGGGGTAGCTGTAAGAAATGTTTCACAACTGCCAACTTTGACACCCTCCCAAGGATTGAAGAAATTTTGTTTCCCCATGAAATTATTGGAGTAGAAATATCTTTATGTTTTTTACACATATGAAAAGATTCAAGTCCAAAAGACCCACAAAAAAAATGATATTCCAAATCTACCAACAGGTGTAGTTGTGAGAAACAAAGAAAAAAACCGTCTCACAACTTTGACAGCCTCCCTAGAGTTGAGTATTTGTTATTTCAACATGAAAGTTTTTGCACGTGTTATCAACTAAAAAGTGATTTTGTGCCAAAAATTCCATTTTAAAATAACAAATACTCAACCCTAGAGAGGCAGTCAAAGTTGTGAGACAATTTTCCTCTTTGTTTCTCAAAACTACACATGTTGGTAGATTTGGAATATCATTTTTTTTGTGGGTCTTTTGGACTTGAATCTTTTCATATGTGTAAAAAACATAAAGATATTCCTACTCCAATAATTTCATGGGGAAAAAAAATTTCTTCAATCCTTGGGAGGGTGTCAAAGTTGGCAGTTGTGAAACATTTCTTACAGCTACCCCTTGTTAGTAAATCTTGAATATCTTTTTTTGTATCAATCTTCTGGCCTTGAAATTTGGTACACATGTTTTCAACATAATAATGATTCTGTTTCTAAAATTTCATGTTAAATAAACAATTTTCGAGCCCTCCGGAGTGTGTCAAAGTTGGCAGCAATGTGGGCACTATCCCTGGAATTGCACAAGGTGCCAATTTCGGTGTCACCCCACTGTACAATACAAAGCTTTCTGAAATTCGTGTCACTTCAAGCAGAGGCGTTTCACTCGGGAGGATCCTGTTCGTCGTCGCTTTTCACTGTACACGCTTGTCCTATGTGACGAATCGCACTCACCAAATCCAACCAAAAAATTAGTGAGTGCAAAGTGGCACCATTTGCCTCACATGAGTGAAAAGCGACGCCTTCTCTTTGTAGTGTGTGTTTTGGTTTCAACTTTTTGATTTGACATTACTAGAAAAAATTGCCGCTAAAACAACAGTGGAGAAAGAACAATGGGAGGTTGAAACATTCATTGGCATAGTGTTGACGAAGAATAATGAATCTGCAGTATTTTGGAAAGCAAAAAGTCAACTCTAAATTTATCTTCAAGTTATGAGAACAAAGTCTCAGGTGATGCAGTATATGTACAGTATATTTATGTCATGAAGTCAACGCTGTGAAATACAGTGGACGCTTGGACTGCTTCATTGAATCCATCAACACATCAACTCTCTGGCATTAAAATATCTAGAGGACAAACTCTGTTTTGCACCATATCCAAGCAGAGATCAATAACATAGTAATTTCCATATGAACAAGTATATTTGATAAGATGTTTAAAAAAAGTACAGCCAGAGGAGTCCGTCGAGGCTTCCATGTATCGGTGGTGGGTACTGAAAAGCTGAAAAGCTGGAAGCTACTGATTCACCACTGAAATGGGTGAACCCAAGAGTTTGTTTTCCATTCCTATCAAAATGGGTGGAGCATGGGTGGTTCTTGAAACCTCATTTCTTGTCTTCTAGCAGTTTTCACCCGCCTGATCTTCACATGGAAACCTGCCCAAAGCTCATGCAAGGAAAAAACCCTAAACCCTAATTTGTGTCTTTTTCATCATCATTGGTGGATGCAGCGACTTGGACAAAATGGCCATTGAGGGGCTGAGGCTCGGCACTGCTGTCGCTCCGGTTTTCTTTCATGCTGCGGACTTTGGCGAGAGCTCTCGTGATAGATCCGTGCTCCTCGGACTCGTCTTGAATGGCACCCTCGAGGTCCTGCCGAAACTCACCCAGCATGTTCACCACTTGCAGCACATGGCCCGTGGTGAGCTCGACCTCGGAGCTTTTGGCCCACGTCTGTGCGATGCGGATGGTGTTGCGAATCTCGCGCCCGTTGAGACGAGTCTCCATGAACGGCGCGAGGTCGGGGGTTTCAATCCCCGCGCGAGCCAACAGGTTGCTCCACACGGTCTCCATTTGCTTGCCTTCCAGGCGGTGGTAGCGCAGGAACATGGAAATTCGGGAGCAGAAGGCGTCGTCGAAGGAGGCAACACGATTCGTAGTGAGGAATAGCACGCCACGGTAATACCTAATAAACACTCATCCAAATTAGACACCCTACACTCCAAAATAACCCCCGGACAAACTCGTCCTCATAGAAATAACTAAACACCTACAACTACAAAAAAACACCCAATATACCTACACAAACTTAGAGCACATACAAAGAAATGAAGACACAAACATAACTAGCAAAAAGAAGATCAATTAGAGGAGTTAGATATATCACAAAACGATACTAAAATGCACATTCTAGCCCCTACTAGCTAAAACCATGGAAAGACCCCATTAGAAATTTCTAAAGATCCTTGACCCCTAAAGGACCAAGAAGCCTGAATTGAGCATCATGTTTTTTTTTAGCAATTTTGAGTAGGTTCTATGTAGACTTCCTTTTCTTCAAATTTGTTAATTTTTGGACCAACATATGCACCGTTCTTTACTGATTCCAGTGATATAAAATTCAGTCTCATCTCACTTATACTTTTTAGAATATGATCAATTTAATCTGTCATTTTAGAACGATGAATCCTTGGTTCTTTAGGGGTTAAAAGAAAAGGAAATCAAAACCCAAAAAGAACAAGCAAAACAATACACATACTCAAGCAAGCGCAAGAAGATGGCCGTCATGGCTGTTCTGCTGGGGTCGCCGTTTGAGGTTCGCTTCTCCATGTAAATGTCCGCCTCGTCCAGAAGCAGAACTGCTCGCCATTGTGATGCAATATCAAGAATTTCGATCAAATTCGTCTCCAGGTCTTTCGCGGTGGTACCCAACTCGAATACACTGATCGACCATAACGGCCGGTGCAATTTCTCCGCCATGGATTCTGCTGTCAACGTCTTTCCTGTTCCTGGAGGCCCGTAGCAGAGGAAAATGCAACCATCGCCCTTGTTGGAAATTGGATCCAGCTTTGGCACACCTTCATCGCTAGGATTTCTGAGATACTGCGACACCAGTGCCAGTAGCATTTGCTTTCTCTCCGGATCCGTTAGTACCAAATCGCGATCAAATGCTTCGTCATCGAATTGTATCTCGGAGAGTCCATTGACGTCGAATCCGCCCCAGAGCTTGTTGGAAAACGAGAATCCGTAGACAACAGCGGGCGCCAGCATGAGATCCTCATCAGTTGGTATTTCGTTGTTGGCACACGAGAGGCTCTGTGGACTGCAACACGTCGGCGGCTCCGCGTTTCCTAATGGGTACCCCGGATTCATCCTTGCGAAGCTGAGGAGATCCACCATCACTCGCCCGTCGGATTTTTGCTTCTTGAGCTGCCAGCAACTGTTAACCTGCACCAGTGACATTTTTTTGTCAGGAGACAGTTTAGCATTTTTGATACTTTTCAAGAGCAATCCAAGCTCCTCCGGTGCTCTTTTTGTAGGTAAGATCAGGGTAATACACTCGTGTTACTTAGGCAATACCACGTTTAAAGAGGCTACACATCGTAGAAAAGTTGGCTGATATTCCTTCGTTCTTTTCCAGAAATCCTTTGTATCAATTAGCCAGCCCAAATTTTATGTAGCAATTTGGCAACAAACAAAATCACTGACCTGCACCATTCGGAGTCGCGGCCCCGAGTAGTCCATGTAGGAGCTCCCTTGGCTGACGATGTTGTAAAACTTTCTGCCGTTGCGGAGGAACATGGCCTCCATTTGGGCTATTTCTGCGTCCTCCAGAAGCCGCATTGGACAGATTCCAATGGACTCGAACGACCTCTCGCTCTTGAACTCGTCCACGGTGATCTTCGTCCGGCACTTCACGTACTTCAGTCCGTTCCAATCGTAGCAATCGAGGTAGCAGTCCATGTGTTTCCCATGCATGGACTTGTAATAGTAGGCGAATTTGACAATCCCTTGCAATGTCTGGCCAGTCATGGAGCACGTGTAGTACACTTTCTCACCCTTATGGAGAAAAGCCCAAAGAAGCTCCCAGCTGACCTGCTTCTCTCGTCCCATTCTCTCGACGTGCACGATGGTGTCCTTGTACTGCCTTTCCAGGAACCGGATCAAATGATTCAGATGATACCTCGCGGAGGATGTGTCGTCGTCCTTGATGGTTTCGTACGTTTCCTTGAAGGAGTTCAGCGCAACAAACAGATGCTGAGCATCAAATTCCGGCTCCTGAACGGTAAGAATCTCAGAATGCTTGGACAAGCACCTCCCCGCGATTTGTTTCAGAGGCGTTGATCGCAATTTGACCGTCACAACGTCCGGCCAGCCTCGCTCCTGCTCGTACGTGACCTCGAACGGCGCGGCGTTCGGTTTGCCTTTCTTCTCTTTCGCTCGCAGCTTGCGCTCCATTCGGTACGTGACCGAGGACCACCACTGGTCGTAGACCGGCCACTCCCAAGCATCGTCCTTCACCTTCTTCGCCTTGCTCTTCTTCTTCTTTTTCTTCTTCTTGTCTCCTGAAGCAGGAGCTCTCTTCGCCGCCTTGCGAGCTTTCGTCTCCGTTTCTTCATCAGATTCATCTTCGTCTGTCGAAGCATCCGACTCAGTACTGCTGGAAGTGTCGCCCTCATCCTCGGGCTTGCTTGGAGGAGCGATCGGAGCTGCAGCGACTGGAGCGATGATTCCTACTGGATCCGCTTTGGCCTTCCCTGAATCACTCTTGTTCTTCAACTTCCCCGCAACCTCGCCAATTTTGTAAGCTCCCAGAGCCACAAACACTGCTGTGGCCACAGCTGCCAACGTTGTACACGCGATCGAGATGATCCATGTTGCAGGCAATCCGGCATCCATGGCTGAAACCAACCAAGTCTGAGCTCTCGCCTTCAAAGGAAAAGTCTCCTCCCACAGCACTCCCAATGTCTACAACTCACAAGCGTGGAGAATTCCAATGGGTAGGCAAACCCATCAACAGGAGGTCTGGCGATCCCCCGAAGAATGAAGTGTGCTGTATTTGCTGCTGGATTTATACATATGTTGCAGCGATTGAGGACATAATTAGCAGATAGATTGAGCTTGACGGTCAAGTAACCTAAGTTAACAATTGTCTGTACTGTACTGTAGAGTAATACATCAAAGGTAGCCATTGTCTGTATTCGTCCACCAAAGTCGCTTTGGGCCCCGCATTCATCACTCACGGTACAAATCACCAAAAACAGACAACTCGCGATGAAGAGTGCACATTTACCACCAACGTTTACGTCGATCGATGGTTCTGTGACATATGATGAAAGTGTCAGCTCTGGAAGGCATCCACCTTATAAGGTAGGATGTCCTAAAACCACCACCTCCCCCAATTATGACATGTAGACCTTTCTTGGGGCCACCACAGTTGAGACTCAAAACCACCAATTTCACTATTCAAGTAGACCAATGGCACGCCAAGCATTGCGACGAAATAGTTGGTGGTTTTGGGTATCAGGGCCGGTTTACACTATGGTGGAGAAGTCCACCGGTCATGAAAAAAAGGGCGTTTCTCAATTGTGATTGGTCGAAAATGCAACTCTTGACCGGTGGGTGTTTACACTAGGTGAAGAAAACAATGGTGGTGAACTTTTCTCATGGATGATAAAATGACATGGCCGCTTACATGTCGGGCACTTTTTGGAGTTGGGCTTCTCCGGAGGAGGAGTTTCTTGTCCGGCCTCAAGAGGCTGGACAAGAAACTCCTCCTCTGGAGAAGCCCAACTCAATAGAAATATTTTATTGCCTTTAATTCTTCTCCGGCACATCCACCATTTGCCTCATATAACCATGTCTTGGCCAAGCATTCTTGACCGACCGGAGGCCTTCTCCACCGTAGTGTAAACCGGCCCTAATTATGAGTGAAAGTTAGTACCACATGGTGTGGACATGGGGAAACCTAGAGGTTTGATTTGGGTCACAGGTTACTTTCCACTTTGAAATTTTGTATAAAATTGACAAATGCGAATTAGATGTTGCAAATTTTTGCAATCCTCATCAAAACCTATTTCGAATGCGGTCATATTTTTTATTTCGAATCTAGCACTGCCAAAAAGAGGCCAGATTGCTTAAGTTGGTGGTTTTAGGACAATCAACCTTAATAGGCGCAAATATGGTCCGGTGGAGTTAGAAAAGGCTGCACCCATCGCTCAGTATGAAGGCCCGTTCACATACACCATTTCTGTTGCACGCATGCGTGCGTCAGATAACTTTGAAGGAATATGAGGTAACTAGAAAAATCTAATATAGGCAGAAAGGAATTACACTACCGCAAGACAGAAAGCAACACAACACAAAAAACGAACGGGACTATAATTGCGGTAGTGTATTGCAGTTGCACAATGCTCAACAGTGGCTGCAGTAGGAAAAGACAAAGTTTTGAATATTTTTTTGTTTCTTCATTTTACCTCCCATCCTTTCAGGAACGCAAACGCAACAGTGGCACTAGGCTGGTGTGAATGGGCCATGAGGGCCCATTCACACCAGTCATCCAACGCGAGTGCAGTAAAGAATCTGCGTTTGTCAAGTAAGTTTTTGGTAGCTACAATGTGTTCATGTAATTTTATTTTATTTAGCATGACGCATGCAAGAAGCTGTTCCAATGCATTTTGAGTGTTGCAAGAAATTTGCGCTCCACCAACGCACATGCATTAACCAAAAGCAGGAAGAGACAAGACTCTGACTCTGCAAGAAATTTGTATATTATTTTTGAAATTTACCTCGCAGCATTCTAGGAACGCAACGCAAGTACTGGAGCTTTTTGGTATGAATGGGCCAACACTGTGGGCGTTCAAGTGGAGAGGCCGTGGAATTGTGTGACCAAACTTTGTTGAGTGTCCAAAGAAATGGGCTGAAAATAGGCAATAAAATATAGTTTTGATTTTTTATAAAAAAAATCAACGGCCTCTCGATCATAGTTTGGGTTTCTATCCCTGTCCGACCCAAACTTCCTTCGAGAGTCCATTGCCTTAGTCAAAAAGTGTTGCCATGTAGGCATTTTGAAGGGCGACGGCCTTTGGACTTTGGCCTCTAGTGTGAAGGGTCGAGAAGCCGAATTCTTGATTTCTTGCAATCCGATTGGTGGAAATCGACGGTCTCTCGACCTTCGGCCATAGTGTGAAGCGGCCTTGAGCCTACTCTTGGCTCCAAACTATAGTATCCAGGCCTAATTTAGACACCAAGTATATATCCTATTATTAAATAATTTGTCAAATTAATAGTACTTGCATTACAATTCTAGCATGCTCCTGTAAAATTCATTTTTTTAACCTATCGCATGCAAGAAGCTGCTCCAACGCATTTTGGGTGCCGCAAGAAATTTGTGCTCCATCAACGCACGTGCATTGACCAAAAGCAGGAAGAAACAAGGCTCTAACACCACAAGAAATTGTATGTTATTTTTTAAATTTACCTATAGTAACGCAATGGGCCATGATAGCTCCTGATCTGTGGAATAAGTATCGAGAAATGCAGATGGAGTTCGAGAAATCCAGAGAAGCAATGGCTCAACTGCTTTACAACAGACCAAATGCTAACTTAACAGATGTGGGCATCATACTACATGACGAAGCCATACTAAATTCACGGCCTCCAAGAAACTTGAGACCGTGAATCACGCAGACTCTACGCAATTTCAGGACTGCACAGTACTCCCTCTGTCCCAATATTAAGCAACTGTTTGTGCCTAGTTTCTGTTCCAAAATAAACGAACTGTTTCACGAGCTGAGAGTTATATTAAATCTGGCAATTATTACTCTCACGAGCACCTGCCACCGCGTCTCATGTACACGTGGACACTGAATGGGATTTGGTTTCCTGGTCAGCACGTGAACACACTACTTTTGCCGCAAATCCCTGAGTCTGATCTCACCACCCTATTTTTCAGGAAAAACTCATATGGGTGTTTAATATTGGGACAGAGGGAGTATATTATTGTACTCTGGGATTGTTGTAATGAACGAAACGGGGAGAACCGACCTCCATAACATTCTGTAGCCTTCATGCTCACTGCCTTTTCTTTAATGCAATCTTCTCATCACCTTGAGCCTCCACCTGTCCACTTAGCTACTGATGAAGTATTGTTCGGTGTGGAATATTCCACACCATCTATTGTAGAGCCAAGGCAGAGACAATGCATGTTACTAAATGTTATGTCTGGTTATGGAGTGACTGATCGAAAACTGGAGAATCTTCAAACCCTCAGGAACAAAAATCGATAAATTCTTATGAAAAGTGACTCTTGTTACATTACATTGTTAAGCCTTAGACTTTGCACCCCTACTAAAGTTATCAAGATTATCTCTGATGTTCTTGGATGCTCTTTGTTTTCACATCTTAAATTTGTCTTAGTTGCTTGACTCCTACTAAATTTCCTCATATAATGGCAAGTGTCATCCTTCACTCTAGTTCCAAGGAAAGTTATTGTATGAGTAAAAATCAAACCAAGCAGTAGAGGGTGTAGAACCCTACTATTATGGAATGTAATGATGATCTGTGGAGTATGTGGTTGGGATCCATGTAAACAGAGACTGAATACCTCCATATTTTTTTGGATTTTTTTTGCATTATTCGGCGAGATTCTCCTTAGATAAAATCCTCTAAAAAAAAACAAGCACTGGACATAACAACTAACCCATCTAGAGTCCAAGACCAAAAGATTTCAAAATATAGGGGACTAAGGTAGAAACACCTAAGTTTGTCAAAATAAACAATTCAGTGTACTTGGGGACACTTTTTCAAGTAGAATATTTTTGTAGTATTAGCAATTGAAAATGATGAATTTACAATGTAGAAGTTTAGTTGAAAATTGCCTATACAACTTAACCCTTAAAGGACAAATCTAAGATTATAAATTTTGGAGCATTTTGAGTTTTCACCTGTAAATAGAGAAGTTATTTACATTTAAAAAATGAAAACACATACTATCTTTATTATGTATGATGCTTGAAAAAGAAAATCTGTAAAAATCCTTCTCTATTGTAAGTTATTCGTGGTCAAAGTGCTTTGAAAATGAAAAAACCCAACTCCTCGGGCTGTGAAATCCTTTTTAACACCCTGTACAGCCCAAACATGTTTATAGAATAATGCTAGTTTTTATTGAACTTTTTGATCTTATGTGTATTCAAAGATGGGAATTGGAGGCTTAGAGGAGGTATTTAGTTGTACTAGATATTGTAACCAAGGTGTATGTTGAGGTTTTCCAAAAAGATGGACACCATCCAACGGTGCAAGTGTGAGATTATAAGTAGTATTTCTAGTGTATATTGCTACCTAAAAATGCCAATTTTAAGGGGGTTCTGATTTGAAGTTAAATAGAATATATCATGTTTTTTTTTTAATTTAGAAAATGGAGTTCAACTATAGGATATGTTGTGGGCTTTTCAAAAACATATAGTACGTGTGAATATCATTTGCACATTATTTATTATGGTTTTTCAACCATCATCTACGCTTCACTTGTACATTTTACGAGCTTTCGATGAGCGTTGAAAATGAACTTTGCATTTAGAGTTAGGCTGGGATATGGAGATAGAGATACCAACTTCACTCACCGGTGGGCTTTGCTCTTAACCCTAAAAGCCCGAGGGGTATTGGACAAAACAAAGATGTATCATAATACGTGCCTTCCATATGTTTGATGAAGTTTAGTTCAATAGACAAAATGTAAGGCATCATCTCTACAAATCATCCGTACAGTCAAAATTCCAAAAATAACTTTAAATATATTTTTAATGAATTTAAAAGCATCAACCTTTGAAATTTTTATTAAAAATTATAATTTTCACTTTTAGAATTTAAAATTTAGCATGATTGGTTAAAGTTAGTTTATCTATTGTAAACTTCAAAAAAGCAAAAGAAATGATGGAGGGAACACCATTACTTTCTCCAAATAGCAAATTTTATAACAATAAAACAATGTTGAGGTGATCCACTTTGAAAAATTCTCTTGGGTGGAGTTTAACTCGGATTGACATAATTCAAATTGCGTTGGAAATTAGACTTGATTTGGTATTCTAAGGTATTTTTTGTTTTTTCAAAACTTTTTTTTTGTTCCGGGCAACCCATTAAAATTTGGGTAGCAACTAGAAAGTGGTTGTTTGAGCGTTTAGGGGTTAACAAAGGGCTCATAATTCCACCTATCTTCTCCATGCTTCTGTTCAGTGTTGCTACCAAATGGCAGAAATCATGTAGAGTGGAAGGCCTGCCCGGGCGGGCCTCCTGCGATGTGCGGAGCCTAGGGGTATAAAGGCGGTGGTCCATTGGGCCCGAGCTCCACCCATCGCAAGTGGCCCAGCCTAGGCCGGATTCCAGTTAAACGCCTGCTCGAATTTGGACCTACCCGAGTTTTTTTTTCTCTGTGAGATTTTTCGTAGGACAATTTCAAATCTCATACGTTTTGCAGGCTTCCCCCATTGTGAAGAGCAGGGTTTTTTTTCTGGCTTTTTATAACCAATTTGCTACAAAATCCACTGGGAGAATCACCATGTGGGAACATGATGAGAAAAAAGTCACCTCGTGTAGCTACCAAGGCAATAGATTGCACCGGTTGCAAGCCAGGTTGGGACTTTGTGTGCGACACGTAGTGAATGAAAAGGCCAAGATGTTGGATGAAAAAGATAAGATGTATGAAAAAACATAGATCCCTCACCAGGTTTTCAAATAAAAAGAATAAGGGATAAAAAGCCACCTTAACCCCTAAATGACCGATCAATCATTTTATGGTCGCTGCCCTTTTTTTACGGGCTGCCCGAGATGAAAAAAAAAACTTTTTTAGAAAATAAAAAATATTTTCAAATAGGAAATCAAGTCTACTTTCCAACCCGATTTGAATCATGTCAATCGGAGTTAAACTCCATCAAGGAGAAATTTTCAAAGACAAACACCTCAACATTGTCTTAGTGTTACAAAACTTACTATTTCGGGAAAGTAATGATGTTCCCTCTTTCTAAAAAAATTCTTTTTTGAACTTTAGAATAGAATGTTTAGTTTCAACCAATCATACCAAATTTCAAAGTCTAAAAATAAAATTTGTAATTTTGTTGAATATTCAACAATAAATGCTTCTAAATTCGTTTAATTAATATCTAAAACATTTTTTGAAAGTTTGACCGTGCGGATAATTACTAAACATCATGCTTCTCATTTTCTCTTTTGGACCAAACTTCATTGAAGTTGTAGAAGCAACATTTTATAACACATTTAGGTTTTGTCCTTACCCCCTCTGTGATTTAGGGGTTAATCACTTGTATGCGAGCTTTGTAGCCTAAAGTACATAACCCGAAAACCAAAAAAACAGCCCTGGTGAGGAGCCCGCAAAACGTGAAGGCGTTTCAGTGTAACTTCAGCTGCATCACTCCCCAATTTGCTACTCGCAGGAAAGTATCATCATCAACTATTTTCCGGTCTTCATTCCTACCCATGATCCCATCTTCAATTCGGAGACAAAGCAGAAACATGAGGAATCGACAGACCTCGGGTTTGAACAAGCACACAAATTTCTACACGCAATGAAGGTCGTCATGAATCTCCCACTGACAAGCGATCTGTGCTAACCTCTCATCCATTCAGCAACCCCTCACTTGCGCACAACAACAGTGCGACCAAGTGACAATGACATTGATCACCTACAGAAGTACAGAGCGAGCGAGGGTGCGGCCGTGGACAACCCACAACACATTTGCAATGGGATCCTGCAACACAACCTCACACGAATTCCAAACCAACTCCATCGCAGGTACGGAGCGAAGAAACCGCTGCCAAAGCTCGGCGTCGTCGTCGCCGGCTGGGTAAGAAAGAAACCTAAAAGGCAGCGAGTGATGCTAGTCGCAAAATCATCACAGTAGTGCCACGGGTTACAAAATTATCATGTGAGGTAAGAAAGAAACCCAAAAGGCAGTGAAAGAGAGTCATGATCAATGCCTGCCACTTTGGACCGGACTTCTGGACCCCATCGTCGACGTGGCCGCATTGCGAAGCAGATAACTCTCACTCTTCACTCCTCGTCACTGTAGTAAGAAAAAGTTCATTGTAGGGACAACAACGCCCACCCTACCTGTTGCTTGCCCACCCTGCCTCTTGCTTTTCTTTTTCTTGATTTCTCAAGCGATTTCCTCTGTTTTTCGCTTGCGGCGGAGTGTGGTGGCGAATTGGGTTCGGTGCGTGACAACACTCAGGTGCAGAGGATAGTTTGTCGAATCAGTGGTTAGAAAATGAACCCAAGTTTTGTCTACGTGTGTTTGTTTTTCCTTGCGACCATAACCTACTCATTGTGAACCCAAATCAGCATCGAAGTATGATTCCTATGATTAGAATCTCTACGATTATTTTATGTATAACCTAAGAATTTTCAGAGTGCTCATTAAGCTCTTTGTGTACACTTTAGACATGAGTTGCTTTTGGGTGAGAGTTGCAATTAGATGTGAAGACAGATGGTTTTTGGTTTTCTTTGGCAATTGGCCTCTGAAGTCTGACATGTTATATTCCAGGACTTGTGTTGAGCGATGGCGAACGAACTGGACGATGTGGAGGATATTGTAAGTTGTTTCACAACCTTATTAAGCCTACGAATTGAATTGTTTTTAGGGAAGGCCTGAAGGTTTGAAGTGAATTTGGGTGTTTTTGTGCTATTGCCGTGTGCTTTTCTTGGATTTAAATAAATAAATAAATAAATAAATAAATAAATAAATATATATATATATATATATATATATATATATATATATATATATATATATATATATATATATATATATATATATATATATATATATATATATATATATATATATATATATATATATATATATATTATTGATCATAAGCGGTTTGGATTTTGTGGTGTGTGCAGAGTTTAGGTGGCGAGGAAGGAGAGGCTCGTCCTCCTCTTCCTATGGACGAAGCAACTGCGTTTCTGAGGAAAGGGAACCGTGATTTCCGAAACTCAAGGTTCAAGGAGGTTAGTTGTGTTGATTCAAAAAATCAGAGAATGACATTGCGAAGGACCAAGGATGCAGAGTGTAAAAATGACCAATTTATTGTGAAAAAGCAACACTTCAAATTGGGTTAAATTGTCCACGAAGAACACTGCATGCATTGGCTGGAAAATAAAAATAAAATAAAAATTGGACAACAGAAAGTCCCCACATGACTTACTCAAATTTTTGCAAAAAAATTGGGTTTGCTATCTGACCCTACCGTTTGGTTGCAGGCCATAGCGTGCTACTCCAAAGCTCTCCATGGAAGCTCTGTAGACCATGGCCTGTTGTATAGTAACCGTTGTGTTGCTTACTGCAGGTCAGAATCTTCTGTTTTCTTACATGGTTAACTCACATTTTAAATCTAGATCAATGTGGTCCAAATTTTAAAGATTACAACATTGTTCAATGTTATCTTAGAGGTAGAAGATGGACTATTTTACATCACGTTGTAATATCAACTTTCATTTCTTCTAACCATACAATAAAAAACATAATATCAATCAAACGGAAGTTGTACTTATTATGACTATTCAAAGTTCCAGATTTAAAAATCTGTTTTGAATTATGAGCAGATGGATTGTTTCTTATTAGTATTAATCTCTTACTCTGAGAGAATTTCATCAAAGTTGTTGAGTCACGTATGAATGCATCGAAGGTTTGTTTGCAACCCCAAGGTCCTCTAGGCGGTAATATTTCTCATCGTTTCAAAACTAACAAACGGTACTCAGATCAAACATATTCCTGTTTTCATACAGGTTGAGTAAATTGATACGATCGATTCCAGCACGAGTTTCAGAAGAATCTGCTATTTTGGAGTTGGATCCTATGTCACTGGGGCAGGTAGTGCTGTGTGCAGTAAAGAGCCTGTTCTCGTTGAAATTTTTCTTTGTGGCTACTGTAATGTCTTATGGCCTTGGAAAGAAACTCCTCTGCCTGTTTATGCACGAAGGGAAAGAGTGGTGTTGAAGGAAATTTTGGATCTGTCTCATTTCGTTTCAGTTAGCATTGAGGGATGCAGAGAAGGTAGTGAAGCTTCGCAGTAACCATCCCAAGGCATATTTGCGCAAGGCTACTGCCCAAACCTTGGTACTCCCTCCTCTTCCGATCTACTCTAGAGAAAATTATCTGTTTATAAGATATAAGCACTATTGATATGTTAACTTGTGGAAAAAATATTCGTATTTTGAGGTCAATATAGTCCTTGAAAAGTTGAACGGATACTTGCAGGCAACAATGGTTTTCATTAAATGAGACTGTTTAGACAACATCAGAAAGAATATCTTCTTATACTCATAGTGATCATGCAGAGTCCTTCCTAATGAAGCCTCTGTACAGCGAAAATGTTTTGGGCTAATTATCGCTAAATTGCTACATAAAATTTGGGCTGGCTAATTGATACAAGGGATTTTTGAAAAAAAGAGAGAATAATAGCCAGATTTCCTATTTGTTTATGGTTCGTTGATGATTGACCATGGTGGTGACTTTCAGCTAGAGCAGTATGATGCGGCAGTGGAAACCTACATGTCTGGATTGGAGGTCGATCCCACCAAGTAAGATCATCGTTTCAACTTTTATAAGGCCAATGCTTTATTATTATTACTCCCTCTGTCCGGAAATAACTCTTAGTTTTTGGCATTTTTCTACTAAACGTTTTTTTTTCCAGAAGAAGGCGTCTCAGTACTCGAAAAATGGTCTATCTTTAATGGTAGTATGTAGTTTATGTGTCGCTCTCATTGTCCGCCCCGTTTGAAGTGGACAGGACGCACGTTTGAAGTATAAAACATAGGACAAAAACTAGGGAAAAAAAAAGGTCAAAAACTAGGACAGAGGGAGTATTATTCTTGAATTTTTTCTGGCTCCATCAGTGAGAGACCGCTTTGTAGAGGACCTGAGTCTGTTGCAATGAGGCTGATACCTCAGAGCTAAGCTCTCTGTTTGACTTATCTTAGGGAATATTTGAAACTTAGAAAAGAGTACAATGAGGTCAAGTTGTGTGGCATCCGTCTTCTATCACAATTCAGTACAACGATGAACAGGTTTCATGCTAGAGAGAACAGGGTTTTAGGTTTTTTTTAAGACAACATTATAAAGAGAATCTTTTGCATAATTCATGGAGAGGCCTCTGTATGATCATTGTGACCTTAGAGAAACCTCATGGGAGGGGTTCTCGTTATGGTGATGTTTCAAAGTTCTTGAAGCAGTCTAATTTTACTGAAAGCAGCCATGTTATCTGACATTTTTGTATCCATTTTTGCTTGTGCACAGAAGTGCTTATTAATGTTCTCCTATTGTTCTTTGCAGCAAAGCCCTTCAAGATGGATTGCGCACAGTGAAAACGTTAATAGAGGGTGCAGAGCAGAGTGATAAGAAGCGACGGAAGTTGGAGCGTTCAGATGACCTGGACTGCACCTTGTGCTTGAAATTGTTGCATCAGCCAATCACTACACCCTGTGGCCACTCGTTCTGTCGTGGGTGCCTCCTTCAGGCCCTTGATCACGGTTAGCCTTGTTTGCCATCTCTAATTTACAAGGTTCATAGGTTCGTGCGAATACAACACGGTTTATGTTATTTCATAGATTTGTGTTATATTCGCACGTATAACCACACGTTTGATGCGCAAAACAGTGTCTTTACAATGTTTAAAAAAAACGTATGGTTTATGTACTTTAATCGTACGAATATGATAACTAAAATGCACGACAACCACACTAATAATGTTACAGAAATCATACGTTATTGATAGGAATTGTTTTTCGCACTGATTTAGTATGTAGAATGCACGTAACATGTGCGAATATGGCATGACCTCCATACAAACGAAAACAATGCCATAACTTGTGTTTTTATGTGGCAAGCCACATTTGAGACGGGGTATCACAAATTCAGAGCACTTACTTTCTTGCTTGTGTGTTCCAACTCTGCTTTGTAAGATGTATCAACTTCATGACTTCCACCACCGAAGCTAGAGTCTAACTAACTATTTGAGATTCCAGGTAACAAGTGCCCTATTTGTAGGACAGTGATTTTTGTGAGCCCCAAGACTTATCCAGTCAGGTGCGTAATTTTTAAACTGTTTTCGTTTCGTCAATGGAATTTGCAGAACATGCCTACTGGAAGTAAATTATGTGTTTGTTTTGCCGCACGAGAGCATTGTTTGCTCAATTGAATACTAGAATCAAACCGGCATATAATTTCTAATAACTGTTTTATGATGGCATTCAGTGTAACACTAAATAACTTGATCCAACGCAACTTTCCCGAAGAATTTGAAGAGAGGAAAGCTGAAATGGATGCCGTCAGTGCTCAAGCTGGCGGAGAGACCTTGCCGCTGTTTGTGATGGATGTGGTCCTCCCTATGCAGCACATGATATTGAACATATTCGAACCACGTTACAGGCTTATGGTATGTTGATTTTTAATCTTCTTCTTTTTTTCAATTGGTTTGCATACTCTCTCCTAGTGTAGGCAAGGCAATTATTCCCACGTAATTGTATGTTCTGCATCTCGTAACAAGAACCTCTCGTTTCTAGCTGGTTATTTCAAACTAAAGAATGAACTTAACCTTCATAGATCATGTCAGTCGAGTAGAATTTATATATCTGACATAAATCACTGGAGTGTAATTTGTTGGGAGCTTTTTGTAAAGTGCCTTTTTTTGCACCTAATTAATTAAATGTATTGTTGAGATTGCAGATACGGCGTGTTGTGGAAGGTAATCATCGTATGGGAATGGTGAGTACACACGTGGAATGAGTATTTTATTTTCCCTTAAATTGACAAATGAGTGTAGAAGCGAGTGTCTCTGAAATAATTTATGAGCAAGTCTTATTTGTTGCCAGGTGCGTATTGAAGAATCAGGCTCATTGGCGGAGGTGGCATGCGAAGTTGAAATTACCGAGTGAGTAACTATTCATTGTCATACTCCGTCTGTCGGTTCAACCCCTAAAAGACCAAGAGGGTCATATGGGGACTTTTTTTTGGGGGGTTCAATTTAACTAATTTTTTTATCAACGTTCTTTGTTGATTTTGGTGATATAAAAATTGGCCTCATCTTAATCATATCAATTGCAACATGATTAATCAAATTTCTCAATTTATACCATTGATGAATCCTTGGTGTTCATTTCTTTCTGAGGTTTGAACCTAATCCGTGTTCTGTGAGCAGATGTGAACCACTTCCTGATGGGCGATTCCAGATTGAGGTTGGTACAATTTTTTCATTGATTTCAAGCACCTAGAACAGGGTTTTCAATGAATAAGTAGAGAGTCTCAGAAACAAATAAAACATCATCATAATGATCATAGGGGAGGTTTCTATGCTCACTCTGATCATAGGGAAGCTTCCTTATGAATCATAAGGAAGATTCTCTTTATGACGTTGTCTAAAAGTTCTTGTAACAGTTTAATTTTACCGAAAATAATGTTCCTCGTTTGATGAACTTGAGGTGAATTGCAACATGTGGATACATTAGGTGAAGTGCAACATGTGGATACATTAGGTGAAGTGCAACATGTAACGATTTATTTGAAAAAAGTCAATTGTTTAGCAACTGATGCGATTGGTATCTTTCAACACTAGGTTGTTGGGAGGCGTAGATTTCGTATGGCGGAGACATGGGAGCAAGACGGGTAAGCTCTATTTCCAAGTGAAGTAATATAGAACAGTGACACAGATCCTTTGATTGTAGAAAGTGTGATCTCATGCGTTACAATAGGGTCACTCTTCGTTGGGATTACTGCATTGAACTCCCAAGTGTAGTAAGAATTTCGAGGGGCCCAATCTTTACAAGTAGACTTTTGAAAGCGCACATTACGAGTAAATTCTTCTCAAAAATATAATCATATTGGAAAAGGGGGTGGATGGCTGTTTTACCCCTCTAGCTTTATTTATCATCTTAGAAGCACAATGGATCGAATATTGAAGGTATGGTAAGGCAGAATAATAAGGCAGAATAGGCTTTGTGGATTTTTAACAAATGTAGTGGTCACTGCTTCATGGTTGTTGCTGTTGTTCATGTCGTTCAATAGAAGTGGAATAATGGAATGGTAGTAAGCCCAACTGTTAAAAGTTGAAAGTACTATGAGCTTAAAAGATTAGCTGATGAAAATGCACGAGAGAGTGCTATTTAAATGGAAATGTAAAACGAATAGATGGGACAATGAACAGACTAGTAGTAATTTAATAGACAGTAATTTGAATAGACAATAATTTGAATAATCGAAGTATTTTGAATCAAACTGTGACTACTGACCTTCTATTTCACTTAGTGAACTAAAAATTGTTATGGTGATAACAATTTACTATTTATTGTACACGTTGTTGATTTATACTCGATTGAATAGGTACCGTGTGGCAAGGGTGGAATGGTTACACGATGTTGTCCATCCAGATGATTCTCCCGAGAAAGAGCAGGTATCTCTCCTGAATCCCATCTTTGTTTCGAATTGGTGTAAATAATTTATTACCAAGCTAGTGAGGTTGTGACAATGATTCCAGCTCAGCATTATATCATGTCGTTGTTTTGTTCTTTATACTGTGCCTGGAATCTATGTGCAATGCCTTGATCCTAACAAGCGTATAATTCCTTCATGTCAGCTTGATAAAAGTATTCAGACAGCAGCCGACTTGGTAAACGCCTTCATCAGTCGTGCTCGGGAAATTGCTCGTTCAGGTAACAAGACTATGCACAAGTTGGCTGTGCTTCTTTTTAATATCACATTCCTTTTTTTATCATATATTTAAAATACTTGGCATTAGCAACCTTAAATCGGTACTCTGGTTATAAAATCTTTGTTGAAACCCTTAAATCAGTCACCGCGATGTCAATCCTGAAAATCCAAATGTATTTTATCCTACTTCTATGCTTTCAAGGAACAAAATATGTTATTATGACTTTTTTTTCTTTCTAGTACCACTTTTTTCTTATATAGCATAAAGCATCAACAAAAGGTAGGTTGCATTTGTTAAAAGTACTCAGTTGCTAATGGCTCAGTTGTTAACAGTGCATTGTTCATAGCTTTCCAATAAGCTATCACTTGTACGATTTGACCTAGAAATGAGTCATGGAACGAATTGCTTATTGGCTTTCCATGTTGTCTGTTGTCTCATTTGTTGCACATCTTCAATTGCTTACTTTGATCTCAACACTTCCAAGTGAAGAGGCGTATTATCATTATAGCTTATTAGAAGTGTATTTTTGCTAGCTTTCCAACAGAGTATTAGCTGAATCACTTAATTGCTTAAGATTGAGCATGAGATTTCAATTCGAAGTTTGTTTTTATTTGTTAATTTAACCCTTGAGGCCGGGTGGTGATTTTTGTAGATCGACGCCTGTATGAGTTATTGAATCGCACAGAGGGAATGCCCAGTGTTACAGAACCTGAGCGTTTCAGCTTTTGGGTATGCATCGTGTACCATGCATACTATTCTTTTCCTGTAAATGAGCGCATTGGTAATAACATTAGGCTGCAGGTTCCACCATTAACTCAAAACCTAGACTGAATAGTTAAATGAACTTTAGCTGCGTTGCTGTATAATATATCGATTGAAAGTCAGTTTCAATTCCACTCTTTAGAGCATGGCCACCCATGGCCTCAGAGGGTCTCTGACCTCAAGAAGTGGATGAAAAGTTTCAAGGGGCCTTTCAAAATGCTTCTTGACTCTGGATTCTAGCGTGTTAGAAATTGGGCCTTCAGAACACTATTTAGTTGACTATTCGATGATTATTCCTCCCATTCTACTTGTGATTGGTTCATTGACTATTTGATGCGCACTTTTGATACGTTAAAGGGCGTGCAAGGGTTGGGGGAGTGTGAGTGCAAGGGCCCTTCACATATAGATGAATAATTTGAGAGGGTTCGTCCTAGCGTGCATGGGTGGGAATGCTCTTAACCCAACAAACCTATAGACTTACCCCTTTGAACTCCCTTGCAGGTTGCGAATTTTCTGCACCCAACTAGGGAGCGACTGCACTATCTGCGTATGACTGACACGCAAGAGGTGATTATTTCTTTCTGACTGTCAACCCCTAAAGGACCAAGAAGCCCTGAATTGAGCCTCATGTTTTTTTTAGCAATTTTGAGTTGGTTCTACCTGACCTTCCCTTCGCTCAAATTTCTTTCCTTTTTTTCCTACACATGCAATGCTCCAGTGATAAAAAAATTGGTATCATCTGAATTATTGGTTTTTTCACAATATGATCAATTGAATTTGTCATTTTAAAACCATGGTACTGTAAGGGTTAACATGCCGTTATTTACACGTTATTTCTGAGTGAGTCTAAGGATTGTTTTACTGAATCAAACCGCTTTAGATTGGACAGGTCGAAGCAACAAGCTTGAGATAACAAGAAGCAAATCTCACGTACAAAAATCATGCTAAAAACTGACCACCCTGAGCCCCTTGAAACTTTTGTGTGCAGAGATTGTCAAGAGAGATTACGCGGTTACGCTCAATGTCAGCAGATCAGAACTGCCGCATCCAATGACTATCCGTTGGGAGATTCATTTCCCGCTACCTGGTTGCTGGTCTGTCTCTGTTCATTGCTTATATTATTATTTTCTTCTTTCGCTAGCTGTTGATTCATTTAGCACTCTCTCTTTCAGTCTGGAAGATTGAATTAGTAATATGTACATAGAAGTACTCAAGGATATGTTGTAAGTGATAACAACCTCTTGGTTGTCACATTCTTACTTGGTTTGTTCTCCATCATTCTTAATTGATCTTGCCGCTTTTAACATGGTGTAATTGGGCTACATAGAAAAGTGAGTTTTGTTGCGGAAACAAACGACTGAGATTCCCCCTATCTACTCAACCGATTGTTAATGCCACAAAAAAAGGACGTCGCTTCTCTTTTCTGTGATTAGAAATTCAGTCATCTTTTTGAAACCAAATTTCGAAATCCACTTCTTCATATGAACAAAACTGTCGCGAAATTCAACGTCTCGCTCGCTAGTCATAATCCTCAGTCAGTATACAAAAAAAAAAGAATTTAACTATGTGCTAGCTATGGAAGGGACGTGGAGACGACTTGCTGCGAGGATCGGCAGAAGAGGTGATGTTGCAGCCACAGCAGGCTCCTGACCACGGCTCGACAAAACAGAGGCAAAAGGTAGCCCAAAAAAATAGCCCAGGGAAGCCAAATAACATCCAGCACGCGTCTATACACGAAACTGAAAATACTGGCTGTCAGGTGCATAAATGTCAGCACAAGCCACGCGTAATACGAAGTGACGAAACTCAAGCACTGAATCCCAGAGAGTACGCACGCGACTCGCAGCAGCCCGATTCCTCGTTGCTGACAGATCTCGTCACACTCGGGTCTGATATCCACTGCGTAGTAATCACGGCGCGCAATCACGTCCACCATGAGCGCGAACAACACGCCGTGGCCTACGAACCGCAACGCCCATGAAATTCTCACGAGGATTCTCATTCCCCCTCTGCCCACTGCGAAGAAGGTGATGTACATGATGCTCTCTGCAATCGCTTCCGTGGAAACGAACGCCCAGCACACCCAGTACGTCTTCCTCGTCATAAACGACCCGAACGACCCGCCCACTAGCAACGCCACCGTTAATGTGAGCACTGCTGATGCCGACGACGTGAAAAACGCCAACATTCGGTACCACTCCTCGTGCCAGATCGTCGCTGTAATCTTGGCCACCAGCGCTTTGGCCTCCTTCGACTCCGGTCTTCCTTGCATCAACCGAAACTCCCATGCGAGAACCTGGGTGCATTCATAGTATAACCACTCAAAACTAAGGACTCTTGGTGAGTGCTTAGGTTATGAAATCTATGATTTTAGAGGGAATCTAAGTACAATGTAGTGCTTATTAAAGACTGCTCAATCCATATCAAAAATGAAAATTTATCCAAACAAAAATGTGTGAAAATGTAAAACTACCATAGGATACTGTTTGAGTAAAGGATACTGTTTGAGTGAATCTTAGTAAATATAAGCACTCGTTACAGTTTTCATATGTCATAAGTCTCAATGTAGCCTCTTCTTGCCATCGTGTCAAGATACCATTGTACTAGGGGAGAGGGATTAGGAATGATAATGCTAGAGAGCATTAACTCTTCATAAAGAAGCAAGCCTGACTCACTGTTTG
Organism: Pohlia nutans; assembly: GCA_022496805.1. Lineage (NCBI taxonomy): Eukaryota > Viridiplantae > Streptophyta > Bryopsida > Bryales > Mniaceae > Pohlia > Pohlia nutans. The sequence goes on along the minus strand of CM040092.1, from coordinate 8,100,527 downwards.
GAGTCTATAAGCATGTGGAATTTCACTTTTTCTTTGCTTTTTTATTCAACCACCACAAGGAGCTCATATGGTTCCCCTATGTTGATTCCCCTGTGAGTGCCACTTTTCCCTGTGATTTCGAGTTTTGACATGTGTACAATCTCACCTGCTTGAGCTTAGTCACCTACTTGTAGAAGGAAACTTTTGACAAGTTCTGAATCTCAGAGGGGAAAGTGACACTCACAGGGGAATCAACAAATGGAAACCATATGAGACCCCTGTGTACCACATTGATCTTGAGATACAATGGCTCGAAATGGCTTGCATTGAGATTATGTCCAATAATTCAAAAGTAGGTAAGATTATGAGGTATAATTGCAGACCAGTACCTAGAGTGGCTCGGTAGGTCTTGAGCGGCCGTTATACCTCATAGTCTTTGCCTACTCGATTATCGTGTGAATGTACCCACCTCAGTAAAAGAGATCGAATCCGAAAGAACACGGGCTCGCAGAGCGGCGACAGAAGGTGGCACTGAAACGAGAGAGCAGGCATCGTAAAGAATGGACACCCAGACGTCGACGGCCTTCATTTTGGACGCCAGAAGCGTGGGGATGTCGGTGGTGGAGAACGTGATGGCAATCACGCATGGCAGCCACTCCAAGACGAAGAAGAAGGCGATCATGACCACCAGGCTCTCCTTGAGGCGCAAGTAGCATGTGGAGCCGCGCGCACAAAGCTCCCCGGTGAAGGATGTATGTGTGACGAGGACAAGGAGGGCTACGACGAAGGGGATCTTGAGCACCGGGGTCCACAGCTTGTAGAACATGGTGAGCTCCGTGAGAATCGTTGCGCCGGTCCCCTCCACCTTCCCTGCCGCTGCTTTCTGCCACACGAATCCCTGCGATCCGTCGCCAGCGGTTTCATCGGTTGCCTTTGCAAAAGCTTGCTCAGTTTCAGCCCTAGTGAAATCAGTCTGCCAAAGCCACACATGTTACACATTGGTAGAGTATAATTATTTTGAGGAGTAAACTATGAAAACGAAGTTGAGAATAGAAAGAGATGAGGACGAGTTAGACTCTACAAAGATTTGGAATACACTCTGAAGATTATGTGTTATATTATGGGTTGTAACTGTACTGCTTAGAACCAATCTGAGTCCTGATTTCCTGGAGTAGGCTATGGTACTGTACCACTTGAGATTGGTGTCAGATTGGACTGGAATCGAACAATTTAAGAAAAGGGGAATGTCTGACAGTTTATTGTTTCGGGACTGACTGACCTGGTGATTGTTATTGTGTGTGGCGAGGCTGTGGCGTTCGGGAGGGGGATGCAAGACCTCGTCTTCGAGCCAGCTGAAGAAGGGTTGGAGAGTGGAGAGCACGACGGTTTCGATGAGGAGAACGGCCCAGGCGACCCAGAACAGGGCCACCTCCATGTAGGTGCCGAAGCCACTGAGCAGAAACACCATGAAGCCCCAGTTCACCACGCCGGCGTGGTGCGAGACTTGAGCTGTCGCCCTGCTCACTTTCGTCCACACGGGAGACGCCGCCCACCTCCGCGCGTTCGGTCGATTCTCCATGTACATCTCCACCTTGGCGTCCAGGTTGAACTTGTTGCGTATTGCCGTCCATGACGAAGACGACTCAGATTGAGCCACCATCTTAACTAACAATTGTCAACCCCGCCCACTCAAATCACCCTCATCAACAACTTACAAACTCTCACTGTTGAATTCTCACTGTGAAAATTCAATCGCTTGCAAGGGTATGTTCAACTAGATCGATTCATTCAAGTGTGTTTCACATCAACGATCGAAGAGAAAAATCTAACAGTATGATGACGAGAATTGTAAATTAACCAACGTGAATCATCTTCAAGACGGTCTCAAATAATCCACACTTGAGGTGTACTGACATGAATAATCCACTAATCGAGGTCTCCCAATACAACAACTGCCATTGCAAGGAGAGGGTGCGTAGGACTTGCGCAAGGAAGAAAACCGGTTGAAGAGCTTTGTGACATGAAGGCCATGATCAACAAGGACCTACTGATTTCGTATCAAAAATTGGGAGACGGACAGCATCGACACAGTCTAGAATCCACTGAAGATTGACAGACACGAGCAGGGTCAGTCTGTGTGAGAAACCCACGATTGTTGAGCTTGGCAAGGTCCCCAAACACAAGTCTCGATCATTGCACTGTGAATGGTGAACTTGAATAGTACATGAGATATCAATGAAGAGTCTGTGGAAGGACGTGGCCAGGAACGAGCTAAAGGAATCTGCGCTCGCTCCGATCACGAGTGAATGCAGCACTTGAGCAGCAGCTTCAAAGTCCGTCTGTGAGGGGACCAGAGCCAGAGAGTCAAAGGGAGAAAAAGTGAGGGTCATGGAAACATAAAAGCCGGCATGAGACATGCGCTCTGATATTCATTTGGATATTTTTATTACAGTATCTAAGTTTAATAAAAGGGGATGAAGAAAATGGTTTGCATAGCTGCATTCGTTGTATTGACCGTACCACGCCGCCCAGCCGGACTGAGCCTCCCTGCCCATAAAGCATTACATCATTATTATTATTATTATTAATCTTATTATTAATCTTATCCTTATTATTACCGTATGAGCTACTCGGTCCTCTTGAAACTATCATGATATTATTTTCTCCCCGCCCCCATACAGACAGGTGAGTTGACAAAAGGATGCAAATGGCCACAGATTTTGTAACTGATAATGGCCTGGTTGAGAGGGCATCGAATTCCACCAATCGTATTGTAAGAAAGTCAGAAATTAGGCTTTGACCCTTCACATTAGACATAGCATGCATTGTTCATGCCTTGGCTCTACAGTAGATGGTGCGGGTATACTCCACACCCAAGATAGATAAATAGATAGATAGATAGATAGATAGAAACACCGACCCTTATGCAAGGCCGGCGTGAATAAAGTGTCCGTTCGTAATGTCAATGACCCGGTGCCCACTGGACAGAGGGACATTGGGACAAAACTACTCTCCCCTTTCGAGGATGGACGCTATAGTAACCGAAACAAAGTAACAGTAACAGTAACAAAAAATAGCAAATTAATGATGGTTAGGTGCTAGATAGTATAAGGTATGTTTTGGGTTAGTTATTATCGCCAAGTCGTGAGTTCTTTGGTTGGTTGGTGAAGGGCGTTGTATCACAATTAAGTGGTCCGGGTTCAAAACCTATTGGGCTCGTTTGAGCAGTGATGTGATACACATGACTTGGTGCTGCTAGTGAGTTGTCATGGCAGGAAAGTTTGTACCAACCAACCGGCCCTACCTATCCCTGAGACAAGATGAGCTAGTTGTTTGAAAAGAGTGTCTAGCAGTGGTTTTCACCACTACCCCCCCTCTTTTAATGTACTACGTCTGTTGGTATTGTTTGATTATTCTCTATACGTCTTTTATGTAGAAGGATAGATCCGGCATATTGTATGGCAATGGTATTTATTGCTTTGAATGTGTGTTTTATGGAGGTTTCGCAAATGTTGAATTTTGTTTCTAATTGTTTCATTGAGGGGACGTGTGTGGTTCCTCTGGCTCCGGCTGTAATGACTATGATAGGATCTACTTTCCAACCTTGTTGTATGATGTCATTAAGTAAAGGTTGGTATTTTACAATTTTTCTGCCAATTGTTTCTGGTGAAAATCTGTCGTTTGTGTATGTGAATTCTATAAATTGTATGGTTAGGCTATCATCTGGGTTTAGGGGATGTGGACTTTGGTATGGGAGGCCTTTGATACATATTATATCTGGTTTGAATCTGGCATTACATTGACATCTTTGTTGATTACAAGTACATGGTAATAGCCATGGAGGAACTGTATTTTCTTGTGGATTATTGTTGAATGTGCCCGCATTCATGAGAGTGTAGCATCTTGATTTATTTGAGGATAGTATTAATTTTCTTAATTCCCATACCGCTTTATTGTGTCTTTTGGTTCTTAGTGCGTGTATATGGTGTTGTTTGCATAGTAAAAGTACATGTAGCCATGTATCTGCATCTTGTGAATTACAGATGGGACATGTTTTTGAGGGGAATCTTTGTATGCCGAAAATTAATTGCTTTCTGGCATTTCCCATGTATTGACCGGTTCTAAATTTTAGTATGCTTGTTTTTTGTGAGTCTGTTATTTCTGAATTGTTCCAGAAGTCATTGGACATTTCGTTATCTATGATGGAGTTTGTTGTCCATTTGTTAATGTTGGGAAAGTCTTCTGCCAATATTTCTAGGTTTTTTTTCTCGGTCATGTTTCTTTATGTATTCTTCCAAACATCTAACTGGTCCTTTGTCTGGTCGTTTGGTACGACCGGGCCATGTGTCTTTTTGGAAGTAGTATGGTGTGGTATGTGCAAATTCGTGTGGATTTGTTGCAAATTGATAACCTCTTTTCATGGTTCCTTCTTTTGCAAGTTGATCTGCGTGTTCATTCCCGCTAATTTTAGCGTGTGCTTTAACTTTGTATATTGTGGTTGGTTGTGTTCGCTTTTTTAGCATTTTTAGCATTTCTTCTAACATGGTTTTATCGGCGTGGTTGTTTTGTTGGGTTGGGTGTTTTAATTGTGTATTTAGAACGTGTATACAGTTGAGACAATCAGTAAAAATATGTGCAGGTTCGTTTATATATTTAGTGGTGATCAGTGAAAGTGTTTCATGTATGGCCATTAGTTCTGCTCTGAAGCATGTTTGTAGTCCAGGCAGTCTTTTTGATATTTGTACATCTGGTTTAGATGGGTTGTAGATTCCATATCCTGCTTTTTCTTTTTTCCAGTGGCCATCATTTGCTTCTTTTGACGGTAAAAAGGAACCATTTGTGTAGTAGCTGTACTCAGGTAGGAATTTCAGTGTAGTGTTTATTTCGAAGTTTGGTAGGGGTATTATGTCAATGTTTTGTGGATTATTGTATGGTGGGTATATTAGTTTGTTCCATTTTGTGCTTTTGTTAACTTTTGTGTTCAGCGGTGTAGGTGGTGCTGTTTGTGTATGGTATTGCGAGATTTGTAGATTTTCTATTGTTTTGTTTATGGTGTGTATCTGGTTTATTGTGCCAATGTTGTTGTTTTGATGGTGAATACACCATATGTGTATTGCAAGTGGTTCGTTCCTGATTTTGTTGGGTTCTAGTGGTATTGTTGGTTCGTCATATGTAATGGTGTCTGCGGTAAAATGTATAATGGCGTGCGTATCCGGAAAGGGTCCGTTGTATGGTGATAGATTTTGGTACCAGTTGGTGTCTGGGATTGCTAAAATGGTGACAGTTTCAGGGTCTTGTTTTGCTGCTAGTTTTGCCCAATGTATTGCTTGTTGTGCTGTTTCGGTGTCATTTGGGTGTGCATATCCGATACCTTTCCATTTGTATCGAAAGGCTGTCCCTAGTGAGCCAAAAATCTTGTCTCTGGCAAATGTTGAGTAGAATTGGGTGATTTTCATAGAGCATGTTATTGGTGAGGAAAAGTATGAGTGTGTTATATTAAATGTTGTTATTAGTGTGTCTAGAATGTTAGTTGGAATGGTATGGTGTGGTGTTTTTATTGAACCTTTTTTATTGTTTTTGTGTTCGTATCTTTGGTATAACCAAACTACTTCTGTTTCAAATGTTTGTATAGCAGGTATTAGTCTGTGGCTGTTGTATTTGTTGTTGTTATATTGTTGCCATAACCATTTAATTCTTGTAGTCGAAATGGTGGTGATGTATTTACCGGTGTCGTTGTATATGTAGGTTTTGTCATTTTGTGTTTGAATGGTGCACTTGTTTGTGTTTATATCTCTTTCTGGGTTACATTCAATTGTAGATGTTTTAACGTAAGGAATTATTGTTGGAGATGGGATGTATCTTGTGTCTCTACTTTGTGCGGGTGTAAATTGTGTGTTTGTCATGTTGTGATAATGTCTATTTTGATATTCTGTGTAGTATTTTGTAAGTAAGTTTAGATTGTGGTGTATTACTGTTGGTAGGTTTGGTGGGAATAGTTCGCGTTGTTGTAACCATTTATTGTATGTTATGTGGTTTGAGTCTATCCATTGGCATAAATAGGTGTTGTATTTTTTAGATATTTTATATTTGTCTTTTGTTGTAATTGTTTTGTGGTTTATTATTGTGCTAATGGGGAATCTTATGGGGTCATTTTTTATGTTTTGTGGTGGAGCTGGTTGTTGTGGTTGAAGTGGTTGAGGGAATTGCACGGGGTTTATTGGTGTTATTGGTGTTATTCTGTGGTTATATATTTTATATTTATCTTTTAGTGTGCGGGGTGGTAAATGTATTTGGCATGGATTTGGGCAATCTGGAGTACATTTTGGTTCACAAAAGAGTTGTTCTGCTATGTTTAGTGCACTTTTGTCTAGTTTAGTTGGATTTTGATAGTATGTTTTAAATTCTTCTGGTGACATTAGTTTTGTGCCGTTGGGAAGGGTGATTTGTTTTATATTGTAAATTTTATGTGCCATTAATTTATATAATAATTTGATGGAGAGTTTTGGGTCTAAGTGTGGGAGTTTGTTTATGACTGTGGATCGCCATTCTTGTTCTAGTTCGGTCATGTGGAGTTGGAAGTTTTCTTCTGTGCTTTTTAGGTGTATACCACCTGCTGTTTTTAAAAGGAATAATGTTCGTGTTGTGGGTGATGTAATGCAATCTTGACGTTTAATTCTTGGGATGTCTTCGGCACCACCGGCTTTAGCAAGTATGTGTTGTATTAGTCCTTTATATATTATTCCTAGTCTCCCTTTGTCGTTAAGTGCATTTCGAAGTTGTTCACCAATGCATCTAAAGTAGGCATTTTTTAGAGAGAAGGCTTCTAGTCCAAATAAATCATGAGGTAGTTGTGTTATTATGTTTGCAGTGCTTTTAGGTAGTCCGCATATTGTTTTTTGGATTGCAATAATTTTCTTATCAAGTTTTTTAATAGTTGGTAGTGAATATGGAACTGCAAAAAAGCTGTAGGCTATGCCTGCTCTGATTACTGTGTCCACCATACTGATTCTTTGTTTGATAGTGGCAGGGCATTTTGATAGTTGTTTACATTGGTCTATTATTTTAGTGGTGGTGATATGTGTTTGGAGTTTCCATTTTAGTGATGGAACTAATTGTATGCCCAGGTAGACATAAGGTTCGTTTTGATGGAGTACTGGTAGTGTTTGGTTTCTGTAACTGATTTTTTGGTTTGTCATGTGGGTTTTAAATTTGTTTGGTTGCATTTTGGATTTATTTGGGCAACCAATGACGGCACATTTTGTGAATCCCAAGTCCATGCCTGCCCATTCACAGAATTTGTCAATTTTGTTTAGTTGTATTTGTAGTGATTTTGTATTATTTGATATAGTTGCTAGATCGTCTGCGTATGCTGCGGAGCTGATTTTAATTTTTGATGTACCAAATACATATCCATTTTCTCCTCTTTGTAACCACCTCAAGAGTGGTTCTAGAAAAATTAAGAAGAGATATGGACTAAGTGTGTCCCCTTGTATGGTACCTCTTTGAATCGGTATTGGTTTTGTTTTGCCAAAGTGTTCTCCGATAAATACAGTGTTTGAGTGGGAGTATATGTTTCCTACTAGCATTACTGCATCTGTCGGGAATCCAAGATCTTCCATTATAGCTAAGAGTCTTGCATGATCTAAAGAGCCAAATGCATTTTTGAAGTCTATATATAGTAGATATATGTCTTGATTTGTAAATTTTGCGTCTTCTAGTGCTGCAATGAGGAGTTGTAGTTGTCTGGCTGTGCTTCTTTCTGCTCTGAATCCTTCTTGACTATCGTGTGGGATTTGGAATTTTTCACCATATGCTGATAATATGTACGTTAGTGTGTTGGTGAAGAATTTGTATATTGTATTTGCAAGTGCAATTGGTCTGTGGTTTGGAAGTTGTGCTGGGTCTCCTTTTTTGTATAATAGTATGGTTAGACTTATCTTCCATGAGGCTGGGATTTGTTTTTGTTTGTAACAATGAGTAAAAAATAAGAAGAGTAGTTTATGGAAGCTTTCGGGTATGTTTTTTAGTATTGAGTTGGGGATTTTGTCTGGGCCTGGAGTTTTGTTGTTTGATAGGTGTTTAAGACACATGTCGTATGTTTCTTTATCAAAGTGTTTATAAAGTGGAATCTGTTGGTTTCCTCTTTTTTCTATTACAAAGCCATCAAGGTCGTGCCATGGGTATTGTCTAACTCCACAAGTGCATTGTGCTGGGTGTTCAGGTTGGTAGTAACATGTTGGTACTGTAGGTCTATTACTAATTGATTGTTGTATGTGGATTTCGTTAGCTATGTCTTCTGGACTTGTTAGTATGTTGTTGTTTCTGTCTAAAATGCAGTCTAATGGTGGTGTTTCTTGATTTTTGAATTTTTTTTTGTTTATTTTCTTTGGGATTTTGTCGTATAATTGTCTGTATTTTGATATTGCCTTTTTTATACAACTTTGGGTGTGTTTTGTGGTGATTTTATGGGCTTGTATTTTTGCTGTTTTGGCTATTTCTACTAGTGATTGAATCCATTCTTGTTGTTTATGTTCTTGGGTTGGGAGTGGTGGAATGGTAACATTTGTGTGAGTTTTTAATTCTTTGATTATTGGATGTGTTTGCCAATTATGATTATTTTTTGTTATGTATATTGTTTTTTTAATTAAATGGTAGGTGGATAGATGTTTTTTCCATGTTTTTTGTAGTTTTCTTGGTAGGAAGCCTCCTTGTTGGGAAGTACGGTTTGTTAATGTTGGGAGCGGTGGTGCACTACAAGTTTCTTGTATTTTATCTGATATGTTTTGTATCATCTGGTCTAGTTTTGAACAGGATGTTTGCCATTGAACGTCTGTTAGTTGGTCGTTTGATAGTGTTGTGATAAGTTCATTTATTTGTATAGCATTTTGTTCAAAATATTCTATTTTGAATTTTTCCATGTTTTCTTGTGGTATGGGGTTTAGAATTCTCGTTATTTTATCTGTTATTGGTATGGGTCTTGCTAATAGTGTGTTTGGTGGTATGTGTAGCGTTACTGGCGAGTGGTCAGAATTAAGGTTATGGTCATTATTTGTAGTTGATGTGTATAAAGTGTTATCTGGTGTTTTGATGTAGTATCCATCGATTAGACTCGTTTGATTATAGTTTAGTCCCCCTTGTCTGGTGAATGGGCAATCTGTTGGGATGTATTCTAGCTGGAGATTATTTGTAAATGTTCTCCATTCTATATCTTCTATTTGTGGTGGGGTTGTGTCGGTTGCATTTTGTCTTCCAATAAGTGCTATGTCTCTATTAAAGTCACCGCATAATATATGTGTGGCATTTGGGTGTGCATTTATGTGTTGTGTTATGTTGTTTTGAATCATTGGTATAAATTGTATGTCGTCTGCATGTGACGGCATGTACATATGGGCGATTAGCCAAGTTTGTAGTGGTTTATTTTCAATTTTTATTATTTGTAGATATGGAGATATTTCTTTAGGAGTTGGGATTTTAGTGATATTTCCGGGATATGCGTATTTTTTATTTATTAGTGTGAGGAGACCACCTCTTGCGGGAGAGTATGGCATTCTTTGTTGCATGCATCTTGTTAAAGCATGTGTGTTGTTAAAAAGTAATTTGTATTTTGGGAAAATGTTTTGTATATATTTGGTGGATTTTGTAGCGGTTAATTTAGTTTCTTGTATTGTGATGATAGCGGGTTCATCGGGAGTGTTGTTGATTAGTTCATGTAAATTGGGAAGGGCCGTGTTCAGTGAGGAGGCATTCCATGTAATAAATCTCGTATTATGATTTGTTGTATGTATTTCTTGTGGTTGTATTGTGGGTATGTTTGGAAGTGGTGGTGGGTGAGTATATCCATGTAGTGGTTCTTGTATTTTTAAGGTTTCTTCTAATAAGTTTATAGGGAGGAATGGAAATTTGTCAATCATATTTTGAAGGGTTCCACACCCAAGACAATAGCTAAGTGAATAGGTGGAGGTTTAAGGCGATGAGCAAAGTACAGGAAAGAAAGGCAGTGGGCATGAAGGCTACTAAATGTTATGGAGGTCAAAGTCCAAAGGGTTGTCGCCTTCCAAAATGCCTACGTTGCAACACTTTTTGACCATTTTGGCGCCTAGGTGATGTACGAGACAAAGAGAGAATTGGGACGGATAAGAATGGAAACCCAATTCATGGTTGAGAGGCCGTTGAATTATTTTGATAAATTAATGGGAATTTTTTATTTTATTCAAAGGCTTGAACTTTGGATTTGACCTTTGGAGATTCACATTATGGCTAGACAAAGGCTGTAATTTCTATATTTCATTATATATTTTGAGCCCAAGCCTTTGGATTCTCAACATGGATTGGCCATGAACTCTCGACTTGCACAACTATTGTGTGAACCGACTCTTAAAGCATGCGCAACCACTAGGCTAGGGAGAAATAAGCCTCCTCGCTCGTCTTCCATTGGATAGAAATGATGAAGTTTCACTAATGAGATATTTTTCATTCATAGAGAAAAAGAGATACTATAGAATAGTGTTATTTTTTATTCTTTTTTTCTCAAGATTAAATTTATTATAAAAAAATTAAGTGAAGAGTTCTTTGAAACCCATAACTAATATATAGGTTCACCTATAACCTCTAAGTGCCCAATCAACCATATTATGCTTGCCTTTTTGTTAAAGGTCCAAAAAATCAAGTGTTTTGGCTTTGTTGGAGTTGACATTCTCATTATGATACGTCTTTTGACTATTAAAGATTGAAGAATATACTTCATTTGTAGATCTTTTACACCGTAGAGATATCTGAAATTTGAGTGTCCAAAATACAAAGGGCTTTTTAAAGGTGCTCCAATCATGTGTCTTTTCTAATCTTTTTACTTTCATGTTTTTTTACTACTTGTTACCATAACTTTTATCTACCTTAAATATAATTTTAGATATTATACTTGATAAAAAAAAATTAATTTTTAATTTTTATCTTCTTCACATGATAAAATTTGCAAATATTTAAAATATCTTGCAATCATGTTGAAATTTTGTCATACCTGCATAATGTTGATGATTATCTATTGAAAATTATAAATCATACAATGTGATATCAAATATGCAGATTGTAGTGCTTTGGCTTTTACAATACAAATGAGGACCTTTAGGGGATAACCGACAACAATGAGATCAATTCCCAAACATAAAGTTGCTCTGAATTGGCTAGCATTGTATTGGCTTTTGGAGTCCATAAAACGCAACTCCTAGGAAATTATTAGATCAGTTATAGGGTACTTAATTATCAATTGTGGGTACCTTTACCTTATTTAGTTTGAATTTTAGAGAGTTTGAATTTATGACAAGTCTATCGAACGGTTTAAGTGATTTAAACAACTAACTTCCATTTTGAAGGTAGATAGATAGACTAAAACTTTGGTTCTCTTTTCAAGGTTGGTGTGAATAAAGTGTTTATTCGACCCTTCCATTTTGAAAATTCATAGCAATTGCATGGTTTATTCACAATTTTATTTTTTAGTCATCGTTTTCAATTGCTTATACTACAAATTTGAGAGGTCCATGTTGCTTTAACCCCTAAAGGACCATGTTCATCCCTAAAATTTTATCACTCTCTCGTGATGCTTTCAAGAATGTAGTCGTATCTCTTAACCCCTAAATGCCTAGAACCCTCTCCAAATTTGGCAGTTTTGCAAAGATGCATTATAAAATACAACCTAGAGGGATATTTTGAACTTGATACATGAATAAAAGTTGTACATTATGAATTTTAGATTCTATCCATACGGTTAGATCTCTGATTGCTATTACCAATAATTTTGTATAAAATTTGAAACGTGAAATTCAAAATTATTTTATAATTCAATTACGAATAAGATATTGACAATCTACGGATGAAATTTTTTGTGATTGGTTGAAATGTAATACTCTAAGTGTAGTGATTTTTGGAGATTTTTTGGTTACTTAATTTTATGAGTTGACTTTTTTTAGAGCACTTTTACATTGAAATCTTCAAAATTTTGGGTGAATCACTACAACATGAAATGAGGCATAAAAAATTCACAACTCATCCCCTTTCTAATCGGATCACATATGCATGAAGCTAACTTCCCATAGAATCTACTGTAAAAATTCCACACTGCAAAAAGTGCATGACAGATGAGAAATTATGGATGAAATCTGTACATCGTCCAAAAATGGACGCTTAGGCAGTTAGGGGTTAATTAGTGTTCACATAGAAAACCTCACCGTTGAAGCTTAAAGAGAACTTAGTTGTGACACTATATATCAATTTTCTGAACAATCTACCGTATATATTACATGATTATAAGGTATGTCATGAGTTGGTTTCGGGCAAAATCAACAGGTCATTCACTGCAAACATTCTCATAAATTTTAGAACCATGATTAGCGTTTGAAATTTCAAGGGCATACAAAGATGTACTCTATCTAGGTGCTCCCAAAAGATGATGTTCTAAAACTAAACACAACAACAATGATTGATTCCGAAAGATTTATGTTTGGGTAAAGTGACTTGTTGGTGACTGGGTTAACTGATGTTTGTAATCGTTATTAATTGTTACATTGCATAAAATGTATAAAGATTTCCAAAAAGGAATATTCCAAAAATGTTCCAAAATAATATAAATATGTATAAAAGATTCCAAATATAGTGAAAATATTCCATTTTCATATATTTAAACATATTCCATAATTATTATATAGTGTTAATGACTCAGTAATGAGAAATGTTTTACATATTGTACACTTTTTTTTTTTATCAAGTCTGACGTCCTAATGTGAAAACGCCCCCCAAGTCATCAACCTCCCCAACTACCTGCTTTGACGTTTTAGTTTTTTCCCAATGGATCAATCAACATATTTCCACATCTTAAAGGATTTTTGTGTTCTCATAATGGACATTTATCTTTATCTAATTAACATTGCGTCAAAATTATAAAATCTAAATAAGTTATTAAAGTAATGAAATTATTCTGGGACACAATATGTCCTCCTGGTCCTTTTGGGGTTAAGGGTTAAATTGGGCCAAAGTAGATAAGGACTTCAATACAACAAAAATAAGCGTAGAATCTAAACTTTAACCCCTAAAAGCCCGAGGGGTATTGGACAAAACATAGATGTGTTATAATATGTGCCTTCCATATGATTGATGAAGTTTCATTCAATAGACAAAATATAGCACATCATCTCTACAAATTATATGTATGGTCAAACTTCCAAAAATAACTTTAGATCTTTTTTTAATGAATTTAAAAGCATTAACCTATGACATTTTGTGTAAATTATAATTTTCACTTTTAGAGTTTAAAATTTAGCATGATTGGTTGAATTTGGTTTAGCAACACCTCGTTTTACTCAGAGCCCACTCAAAAGACTGCGTCCATACTCTCAGTTACACCGCAAACCCGCTCTAGCAACTCCACAACCGCATCCAAACTCGAGTGCCCACATACAAGAAATTACACAAAACAAGTGCATACAATTGCAAGAGAAGACGAGAATAATATTTCACAAAAACTTGTACATGAAGGAGACGACAATAGTGAGCCAACTGCTGCATGTAGTGGTTTGTGCAACTGCTTAAGTACCGGCAAACAAAACCGTCACAACAATCACAATCGGCATCACCCTATTTGCATTTGTAGATTTCTTTTCCTTTTCTATCTTTTTCTTTTTCTTTTCAACTTTTCAGCTTTTGCTTTTTTGCCTTGCTTGTTGGCTTTCTACATTTCTAGCTACTTTTAGAATAATTTTCACATTTCAATTTTATTCCTGTTTATTTGTAATTTAAGTTTGTAAATTTCTTTTAATTTTTCTAAGAATTCCAAGATCAATATTCTCCTACTTTAAAGTTCTAACAACATAGCCTCCTACTTTGCCCATTCACGTCCCTGTCAATGAAATTTGGGTCTCTTGTTTTTGTCTTGGTTCTACGGTTGGATGTTCTAAAACCACCAGCCCTCCCAAATGTGATATGTAGCTCCCCCCCAAAACCACCATTCTGTACACTCATTTCCAAATTTTTTGGATCTCAGGTCAAAATTGGACTGTCAGGTGCAGCAGATTTGTGTGCATGGCCTTGCACTATAGTGGGCGACAAAAATGGTTTTTGAGTGGTACAGATATCGTTTGAAGAACATGATTGTGGGCAGATATGGGGGAAATTGAATGTGGTTTTGCTATGTAAAGCATCACAATTTGTGGTAGAGGTGTTGTTTGTTATATCGGCACTGCCGTCATGGTTTCACATTCCAATTGTAGCGCCTTCTAGACTCTTCAATAATAGAAAATGCGCAGGGCAAGTGGCGAAAAGAAATCAAAATATCACAATATAAGCTGCGGCGGGTAAGCTAAGTTGCTTCAGTCCAACTCGACCTGTGAGAGTTTTTGCTCACAAAAACTGTCTGTGAGTGAGATAGTGTCCGCAAATCAACATAGCTCTAGAGTATATGGATGGTGGTTCCCTTGCGGACATCGTCTGCACGAAGAAGTTTATACCGGAACCGATTTTGTCTGTCATCACTCGCAAAGTGTTACAAGTAAGTATCATTTGGCGCACAGAAACCTGCATTCTCTCTTTTGATGTTACAAGATGCGTTAGACCAGCATGGTTTTGAGAAGCAATTATGTATTCCCAAAGGCTCATGATGATGTTGTTCCATAATGAATTCATATGACAGAAGTAGTACATTTTTTAGTGAGGAGTTAAAATTCCAAGATTATCTTGGGCCCCCCATTTAGACAGATTAGCAGATTGGCTGGCTTAATGTCTCGATATACCAAGTGCCTCACATTGTGTAGGAACACCAAACCCTGATAGTGGACCAACACTGCCAGAGAGAGCATAGTAGTAATTAACATTGCACGACTGCAACAGGAATTCAGTCTAATCAAATGATACAACTTCACGGGCTTGCCTTCCTAGTCCAATGATACAATAGAACCTACACTAAGTTTGGTATCTGGCATGTGCATTGCACGTGTAAGAACTTTGCAAAATGTCAACTAAGGATGTAGCAAATGACGAAGGCTTTGTGTACTCGGAGGAGGAAGAGTACTCCGACCAAAATGGAGACTACAGCAATGGAGTCGGAAAGGACTTCTCCGATGGCCAAAATTGCAGTAGCAGTGACGACGAGGAACTTCGTGGCAGCGAACTAGTTGATTACGCTTAGTTAAAACTCGTTCAGCGACAGTGGAGTCGGCGTCCCACTGCAACGAAAGGAACATGGGTTGCGGTCGTAGAGGCGGCTCCCAGTGCGGTGGCACATGTGCGAGTCCTCACGCCACTTCGCGGCGCACGTCCTAGAGGCGTTAGCATTGTTGTCCGAGTCACTGCGATGCGCGGCGAGAGAGTGAACGCCCGGAGAGGTCCAACCAGCGGAGGTGGGAAAGTCACCCCACGTCACGAGGGTGCTCCACCAAGTCTAGGGTGGCGTCCCGGTGGCACTGCGGGGAACTAGTGTGGCACATAGGGCGTAGAGTGACCGTGGGGGCGTCAGTCTTTTCACGAATACCGCTCGCGTTGGTTGCAAATTGCAGCCGCTTTCTCAATCGGGCTCTGAATTACGCAGCCCTCCACCAGAAGAGGAAGGAAAATCAAAAAATCACTGGTCTACAGTATATGTTGCAATCAGTAATGCAAATCATGGGGGCTAAAGGCTAGGGATATCATCAAAATCTTGGTAGCAGACCAACAATGACAATTAACAAATCTGGTGTTAACATGAATGCAAAAAATCAAGGAAACCCGGCTGCTGTATTAGATCACCAAACTAATTGCAAGTCAGAGAACACTAATAAAATTTTATATAAACATCCAATATACTGTAGTACTATAGCAGGGTCGTCAAAAAAAAAAAAAAAAAAAAACGTAAAAGATCGGAAATTATGATGACAGAAGAACAAAAGGAGAATAAATTATTCTTAGCTATATTTTCTATTTCTAAGCTATTTTGGGCATTTTCAATTCCTTTTTTTTTGGCTCAAAATCGAATATCAAGAAATTCATTTTTTTAGGAACTAACCTTATTTTTCAAAAATATTAGATATCGATATTCATTCATTGGGTGGCGGCCCTTAGTGCTATGGTACTATGGTATCACCTCTACTAATAAAAATTTATATAAACATCATATATCACCTCTACCGTACCTAAACTAACCCCTAAGTGCCTAGGGCTTTTGGACAGAACTTAGATGTACTATAAGATGTGTCTTTTGAAACTTTTTTAAGTTTCAACTTTAAAGAACAGTTGTAAGGCATGTTGATTAGAAGACATTCGTATGGTCAAATTTGAAAAATATAGAATTGACTATTTGCCAATTGAATTTAAAAAATTTTCATTGGAAATGCACTAAAATTATAATTTTGATACTGTAAACTTGAAATTCATTATGGTTGTCTAAAATCATGATGTTTCAAAAGTGATGAATTTGTTCACTCAAGTGCTATTATAGTTTGTAGAAGTGTCTTGAGAACTTTCTAAAAGTGATTAAAAGACTTGTTAACATGAAATAATCTTATTATTTTAATTCAATGTTGTTGATTATATGTACTGTACTTTTTGACAATCATTCTAAACTTCATAAAATAATGAGTTATCTCGTATTTTTAACATTATTATATAGATAAAATCTTCGACACCACAGGCCTTGGCTTGGTGGTTAGGACTCATGGCCCCCAATGAGGAGGTTGTGGGTTCTATTCCCCATGCTGGCGTGGTGCTCACCACCATAGTCCACCCAACTATGGTGGGGGGTCCTTGGACCTTGTTGTATGGGTACCTCAAAGCCCTTTGGGGGGATACCATGTCCGGTATCTTCAAGGCACTAGTGGCTAGGTAGGAACTAGCATACTTTTGAAAGGGGAGAGTAGTATTGTCCCAATGTCCCCTTGTCCGGTGGGCACCGGGTCATTGACATTACGAACGCACACTTTATTCACGCCGGCCCCTTGAAAAGGGACCGGAGTTTCTATCTATCTATCTAGATAAAATCTTCAAAAGTAGAAATTAAATACATTTTAATATAAAATACTTTGATCAAATGGTATGAATGTCATTAACGTTTCTTCATCTACAACTTTCATTTGTGTGACAACTTCAAAAAATGAATCTTGTATACTTTGTATGGTAAATTTTCATAGCTGCCCAAAATAGACATTGAAGGGTAAGGACACCAAAAACGTGTTTTAAAATAAACTTTTTGTTGTTCAATGAATTGAAACACGATTTTAGAAAAATAACTTTGTCCTTTTGCCAAATCACTTTAAAAGAGGAGTTTAGACAACTTTAAAAGAGGAGTTTAGACAACTATTTTTAACCCCAAATTTTTAGAATGATCAAATATAGGCACTTAAGGGCTAAACAACATAGTCCTAGGCCATGTATAACATAAATTTTATTATTGTTGAATTGTTAAATTATTCTTGATGAACAGCTTGATTTTTGTATGGAAATTTTCAAAACCTAAAAGAATATGTGTCAACTTGAAATCTTTCAATTAAGTTTTTTATTTAACATGTATTGAACCTACCTTGGAAAACTGAGATTACAATATCACATCTAAAATCCAAAATTGTAAAAAATACAATTCTCATAATTTGTAAGGACTTGATTTTAAAATAGATGTGAACCATCGAGATGGTCCACAAATTGGTGAAAACCTTTGCCGTGAGGTTTGAGGTTTTTTTCTCCTATTTCTTTGTCTAAGTGCAGCATTTTAGCTGATTAGACTTATTGGTGCTTTGAGAGTGTTTCCCATGCAGTTTTATTTGCCTTTTTTCATTGTTCCTAATTTTCTATGTAATTTTAGCTGCGTAGCATTTTTTGACCATTTAATTGTGGGTTTTTGAGTGGTTGTTTCATTTTGTCTATTATTTTAGAAATAGTAGTTTTAGAACGCCTTTTTAGAAATTGGACTCTCCGCTATGAGAAAAGCCCAAGTTCTAACTTGTGGAGAAAATTTACCCCCGGTGAACTAGGAGTAAAATAGGAGTTTAGTGGAGTTAGGATAGGATGGATGGTTGGATAGCTTCTTTGGATGAAATTCGCACCGGATGAATGAAGATTGGGGTGGGAGATTCAAACCCACCCCTGTCATGAGAACTCTCAATTCTTTTTGGCCGTTAGAGTTTTGGATCTGTAGTTTTTTGCGAGAAGGGGTGAAGCCCTGCTAGGAGAAAATCTCTAGAATTTTGGAGGAATGGGAGATTAGGGTAGGATTCTGGTAGGCGTAGCATTGTGCTGGAGGAAGGAGGTACGGTGTTGAAAAGTGCAGCAAGCGGTGATCATGGGGAATGTGAAGGCGTTGAGGATTCTTGAGAAGGCGACCAGGACGAGTGCAGGCGGCGAGGAGAGCGCCGGCGAGGTCGGCAGCGGCGGAGCTGGGCTGCGGCGTGGGAGCTCGAGTTACAGGACGACGGCGACGGAGCGTGAGGCAAGCGGTGGAGAGCCAGGGCGAGTCCAGAACGAGTACGGGGATTCCAAGGGACCACGGTGAGCTGCGAAATCCAGGCCATCGGCGAGGGAGTCAAGACGACGGTGACCAGTGCAAGAGGCCGGCGAAAACAACGCAAAGGTGTCACGGCGCGAGGGCAGCAGAGCAAAACATCGCAGTACGTGTAGCACGTCGGTGACGAGTTCCAGCAGCCGCGAGCGACGCGACGCGAGTGGGTGCCGGATCGCATGGCGCAGCGGGAGGATTCAGGAACCGGCGACGAGACCGGAGGCGACGCGGCGACGGCGATCACGATTGACAGCGATCGCGTTTCAACAGATTTCCTTTTATGTCTTTTTTCCAAGGCTCCTTGATCAGTTTGGGCTGAGCGGCGCCACGGGTGTACTTGCAAGTTACGTCTCCGGTTCCTCTGGGGGGCTAGAGAATCTCATTAGGGCCTCAGAACCCTCTGATGCAGTATTCTCGAAAGTCCTGGATTGACGAGGTTCACAAACGGTGAGGCAAGATTACAAAATTTCAATATTGCAGCGAAGAGATTTGGACTCTGCACGAGAGGACAGGGAGCGGCGACTGGGCGATCGGCAGCGCAAGACGCAGCGGATCGAGGGACCGGAGTTTCAAGGGCGCAACGGATCGGTATTGGGGCCGTTGCAACCACGGGGAACGGAGCCAGCGATCCCGCATCGGCAACGAGACATCCCCCAAAAACCAACTCGTGATCTTCCACTGTCTTCGCTGGTGATATTACAGAGTCACAGAGTGATATTACAGAGGGAGCGCATTTATACCTCCCCCCTCTTCAACTTTGGTGTTTCGTTGGATTCGTAGTACTTATTGATGGTTAGAATGAGTAGGGAGAATTCGTGTAATCATTAGTTGGTGATTTTAGTCACCTATGTTGTTGTATTTATCCCTTGGAATGCTTTGAGTAATGGTTGTAGATTGTGTTTGAATATTGTTTCTTTGGGTCCTTGTGTGGCTTTGTGAGGATTTTGGCCTGGTGAGAGGTATAGCGCGGAAGCGTTGCCCAATTTTCACCGGGCCAAGTTCACAATTGAGAGGGAAAATTAGGGTTGGAATTTAGGTTCTTTCGGGCATGACGCGGAAGCGCTGTCCAAAATTCCCCAATCCTCTTGTATTTCTCATGATTTTGTGGTGCAATTGTAAGATTGTCGTGTAATGGGAGGTTTGGCTCATGAAAAACCCCATTTGTGTAAGTTTTGATGTCTATTTTGGGTCATGTTAGTATGCTGTGATTTTTGGATTAGTGTGGTTTTGAGGCATTTAGAGGTGGCAATTGTCCAAATCAACCCCATTTTTGAGTACTAAAGTACTTACAAAGAATTGGGGTGAACCGGGCAATTTTCATACTTTTAGGCCCATTTTTAAGGAATTGTTGTGTGCTGCCATTTGAGTGAAGGGGCAAATTTCCCTCACTTGTTCAATTCCATTGCCAAAACTAGTCCCATTTTGGAGTACATAGTACCCATGGGAATTGGGAATGGATTTTAGACAATTTAGCCTTTTTTTATGTTCTTTTCTAGATAGTTGTTTGTGCTGCCATTTTAGGAGGAAGAGCAATTTCCCTCCCCTTACCTAATTCTACTCTCAAAACTAACCCCATTTGGTGTATTTAATACCCATGGGGAATTAATGAGAAGGAAGGCAATTTTGGCCTTTTTAGAGTGATTTCTAGGCTTATTTTTGTGCTGCCATTTGGAATAGGGGTGCAAATTCCCTCTATTTGACCATTCCTACCACCCAAATTGATTCATGTTTGAGTACTTGGTACCCATAAGCAATTGGTGTGACTTGGGACTATTGTGGGGAATTGTTGGGCATTTTTACTTGGGCATTTTTACTTGGGCTTTGTGCTGCCATTGCGGGTTGGGAGTGCATCTTCACCCATTTGTCCTCAATTGTGCTTCATTTTAGGCCCCCATTAGTAGTACTATGAGGGTAGGGGGTTTTTAGTATCGTTTTATGGTGTTTGGTGCTTCTAAGACCTCGATTTGGCGTCCTTTTGTGTGCTGCCATTTTTTGGCACACATCTCCATTGCCCATTTTCCCATTACTTTTTCACTATGACATTTGCTTGACTCATCTCACTTACCTTGGTTAGAGGAGTCCATTGCTTGGCATTGTTTTATCCCACCCCTCGGCCGGCTATATGATGCATTGACCGGGCAACTGGTCAAAGTACTCATAATAGATGTCAAATTTGAAATTTTATAATAACTAGTGTGGCCCTATGTCATTGGCTCATATGTTATCTGTGTTCCACATGGGCGTTCTCATGGTATGAGTGACTAACGACGCTAGTTGTAGGTTTTTGCTCATCAGTTCATAGTAGGCACAATGATAGCTAGTTTCTTTATATCAATAGGCTTCCACACAAGATTAGCTTTCCAACGATACCAAATATGTCTACTATCTCTCAAAAATCTTGAAAATATAAGAGCATTCGCACCCATGCCCTACCAGAGTCTGACACACGCAATAACTAAATGGAAAATGTTAAGGGCCCTTCCAAAATGTCTCTTGACCCTCAATCCTAGCGTGTTAAGAAATGCCCCTTCAAATCTAAGTTTAGTTGACTATATACAACATTCTATTTGTGATTGGTCCATTGACTATTTGATGTGCACTTTTGGTGCTTGAGGGCGTTCAAGGGTGGGGGAGTGTAAGAGCATCTTGACTCGTACACGCTAGAGATGACTCGCTGAAATTATTCATTTACATTTGAAGAGCCCTTGCAGTTACACTTTCCCACCCTTGCACGCCCCTCACACATCAAAAGTGCACATCAAATAGTCAATGGACCAATCACAAGTAGAATGTGGGGATATAATTGTCTATCCTCGCAAGGGGAGAGTAGTTTTGCAACAAAGGCCTTTTGTCCGGTGGGCTTTGGGTCCTTGTCATTACGAACAGACACTTTATTCACGCCGGCCTTGAAAGAGGACCGGAGTTTCTATCTATTTGGGGATATAATCAACTAAATAGTGATTTGAAGGGTCTTTTCTTGACACGCTAGGATTGAGAGTCAAGAGGCATTTTGGAAGGGCCTTTGGCACTTTTCATTTAGTTCTTGAGTGTGAGAGACTCTGGGAGGGCATGGGTGGCCATGCTCTAAGTTCAAGGGCTCTTCAAATGTAGATGAATAATTTTAGCGAGTCAACTTTAGCGTGCATGGGTGTGGATGCTCTAAGCAATTTTCTTCATGCTTCCGTTTCTGTCTCTACCAGCGCCATTACAAGAAATTTGAGCCCTCTAAGAAGCCTCGAGTTTTTATTTTTATTTTAACTTTTTGAAATTTTTTAAAAATATTTAATTAATATAAAAATATTAAAAAAATGAAATCTGATGTGGCATGAGTTCGACATTTCAGATTGGATATTTAAATATTAAAAGTTTTTTAAAAAAAATTAAATTTTTTTAAATATGTTTTTAAATATATTTTAAATATTAAAAATTGTTCAAATAATCTTTGAACATTTTTTAAACATTTTCTAAAAAAATTAAATAAATTTTTTTATTTTATTTTATTAACATTTTATTTTTAAAAATATTTTCATTTAAAAAATAATTCCAATAAAAAATTAGATTTTGGCCCGAACATCGAAAAAGCCCCTTGGAGGGCTCATTTCTCTTCTAATGCCTGTCACTGTTGCACGAGTACCTGACAGTACAGAACAGAAGGATTCAGTGAAGCACCCAAAGTCCAAACTCCACAACACGCACTAGACCAAGAGTAAAGACTTCAAATCTACAGCCAAAATGTACGGAAAACGTATATTTCAGCTCAAGTCCCCAGTCAAGCCTACAACCATCTACCAACAGCGCTTCTTCAGCTCCATATCGTGGGGACACTTAAAAACCATGTCCAAAATGTACATCCTTTATAGATTTCAGCTCAAGTCCCCAGTCAAGGGGACTACCTACAATCAGCTCCGCCTTGCTCCGACAGACCGTGGGGAGACTTCAAAACCGAAGCCGAAATGTACAAATTCTGTAGATTTCAGCTCAAGACCCCAGTCAAGGGGATGACCAACGCTTCTTCAGCTCCTACAAACCATGGCGACATTCTCCACTTTTATTGCAGTTCTGTGTTGTCATCAGATTGATTACGCCATTGTAGTGATGATGGCGACGAGTTCAACGGTGTGATCATCATCATCACTGAGCCGGCAGTAGGCAGTTCGGCAAGCAGTTGCTGTAAATAATCCCGCGCGCCATGACTTTCTCTTGTGTAAGTGTCTTTTCCTCTCTGTTTCTTGTCTAAGACTCACTGCACTCTTGGACTTCAGCGTTTGATTTTACCTCTGAAGCAGCATTCCTGATCGTTGTTATATATATATATTGTGTTTCCAGCGCGTATGTAATCATCTTGTGCTGTGTCAGGGTTTCTTGATGATTAGTGACGTTTTCTGGTTGTTAATTTGATTTTCTTTTGGTGAGGACAATTTTTTCGTTCTATTAAGGATGTTACAGTGGAGCTTCTGTTCGTGATCGAGAAGTGCAAGAAAACGTCCATCGTTGTAGACTTTAGAGTTTTGAAGGAACGTTTCTGATCGTTGGTCAGCTCATATATTGTCTTCCCAGGCTTTGCGCAGTTATCTTGTGCTGTGTTTGAAGTTGATGCTGGGTTTCTTGAGATTTAGTGACGTTTCGTCGTGTGTCGACACTTGTTGATTTGAATTTGGTTTGGTGAGGAAGACTTTCTGGTGTTCTTTAGGGATATTGCGGTGTTTCGGATTTTGAGCTTTGGCGGATTTCAAATTCTGTGGAGCTTCTTGGATGATTGTGGAGCTCCTGGTTGTTGAGGTGATCAAAAAGAGTCCATCGTCATACCGATGGAGTTGGCGCACTTGAACTTCCACAACATTTTTGCCAGTTGCGGAGAATCAGCAACATCTCTGATTGGCAACTTTCAACTGCCTTGCACCTCTGAGTCGGATGTGCTCGATTCATCCATATGGAGCAACATGCCCGATAGCATCTTGTATCTCGTGTTCTCGAAGCTGCCTCTCAAGAGCCTCATTCGCATCCGCAGCCTCAGCAAGCTATGGAGGTCAACCGACTTCTTTTCCAGCGAATTATTAGCGCAAGAGGAAAAGCCAGGTCGCTTCGCTCTCATGAAGAGCGGCAAATATTGCGAGCACCAGGAGGTCTGGGTTTTTGATACTCCAGCGCAAGAATGGTGCAAGTTTCGTCTCGGCCACTTTCCCTCGTCTCTGCGGTTCAGCGGGCCGTTCGCTGCAGCAGGCGGGCTTTTGTGTTACATTTCGAGTACCAGTGGCACCATCGAAGTCATGGTTGGCAATCCTCTAACTCAGACATGGCGTCTCCTGCCGCCGAATCTCACATTGAACGAATTTCCTACCCTAACGCACATGTCCATGGCCACTGGTAACCAATACTCCATTACCTTTGTCGGATTGTGTGACAACACGAGCGACTTAGTGATCCAAATATACGACTCCATCTCCAATACATGGAGCAGCACAGTCTCTCCTCAGCTCACATCCTACTACAATTTCTTCAAGGGCGACGAGTACCAGGGCTTAGCCACCATCGACACGAGGTCCAAGAGCATCAAGCGACTCATGTACCCGTCTGCGCTTCAGGTGAGCTCGTTCCTGAACCGCTACGTGGACAAATGCTGGATTCTGGAGAGCAAAGGGAGCTTGTTCATGTGCAGCAACGCTCCTCGGAAGGAAGGACTTTGGCAGAGGCTAGAGACACAGTGGGAGAGAATGTGTCCCTTCCCTAAAGTGCTTCAAAAGTATGAGAAAACGGCATTATATCTCTCCGATGAAGTTGTGTTGCTCATTGGCTCGGAGCCTCACTGCTTCCCTCCCCAGTTCGAGGATGTGGATCCTCACAAGATTGTCATGTACAACAAAATGACACAGCAGTGGAGCATTTTGCCCAACATTAGTGAAAATTTTGGTTTGGTGGATGAGCTTGTGGGAGGTTTGATGTTCGAGCCAAGGTTCGACGCAAAGCCTTGATGGCTCATTGCATTCCTGTACATACAATCGAATTAGCTGAGATCGAATTATTGAATTAATTTTCAGCTTGTAAATTTTTTTGTCGCAGATTCAATGTATTCAGTTTATAAGTTCATCTTCCCAGATTGAAGTTTGAGAAGAGGAGCTCCAAATTGAAGCAAAAGATTAATGACGAGGTCCGCTAAGGGACGTGAGATTATCTTCCTTGTACTTCATCGTTGAAATTTTGAAACCACCTGATTAATTACGATAATGTTGTTCCTCCAATCTATTTCACATCTGTTTTGAGATTCTCATGGTGAAGTTTCTGATCCGTTTTAGGCAAGTGAAGCTGAATGTTGATTGATCGGCAGAGCTTGTAATTAGTTACTGTTGCTGTGAGAGTTGCTCTCAATGTTGCATCGTCCGAGATCGACTTGTGTTGCTTGTTCGATCTGTTGGTGTTTGCACAATGTCGATTTCATATCGACAAACAGTTTAGGTCAAAGACTGATTCGTCTGCGAATTAACATTAGGTGCGCATGCAGGCCCCACGGCCGAAAATTATTGTGTACAAATTCCAAAGCAGGTGCCAGATGAGCACGCAAATCATGGAGTTCGGAAATAATCTTACAGCCGGCCGTCCAACAGATCAGTGCGGGTTTGGCGAGTTTCACGCAATTTTCATGCGCAGATACTCAACCGACATGACTTAGCTTGTAATGTACAAGAACAACAGCTGTGATTCTTTCCAGGAAAAAAAATAGGTGTGATAGTTCAATGTCATTAAAAATGTGTTGAAGCACAGTACAATATGAATATTTGTTCAAAAGCAGATAAAACGTGGGATGGCAACGAGTATTGCTGACTCGTTCATAACATTCAGTAACCTTCACTGGCTCTGCCTTGTCCTTGTAAGAATGTGCAGAATATCCAACATTATCATCCATGCAAAATCAGTAGCTAGCTTGTTTTAGATAGATAGATAGAAACACCAACCCTAAAAAGGGTCGGCGTGAATAAAGTGTCCGTTCGTAAAAAGCTTGTTTTACAGGAATGTGGAGGTAATGGCAACCGGGAGGAGAAGGTCAACAAGATCTCAAAGCTCCAAACACAATAAAAATAAATAAAAAATACTATAGTGACTTAATGCCAGCAGTGGAGCAGCACGCCGGCCAACGCTGTCTTACAACTTTTTTATAAAAAAATCGTTAAAATCAATTAAAAATAGTAATAAAATAATAAAAATTGAAAAGTTGGATGGTGCTATAGGTGCCAAGCTATGTGCCGGTAGGTGTTGATAGCGTTTTTTTTTTTTCTTTGGTGGTTTTTTTTCTTCTTTTTTTTTTCATTTTTTTTTCACTCCACTCTAGTGACCTCCAGTGACCGGCTCTGTCCATCCCTTTTCTGAATGAATTTCTATATCGTTGGATGGATGGTAAGGCAGTGCACGTGAAGGCTACCAAATGTTATGTTCTTCTGATCCTGTCTTGTAACCCCCGACTCTAAATCCCCCTTCGATGTTAATGCAAGAAGACAGAACGTGCCTCCTATTTTGTGCATGTTGGGGCCAGCTTAAAAAATAACACCCTCTTCTAAGAGTTTAAAATTTATGAGGAGGTCTCCCTAGACTAATTTGGGGCCATAGGTCCCAAATTTGCAAAACAAATTGCCAAAAAAGACCCTAGATGGCCCAAAATGGAAATTTCAGAAAATGGGTCCCATCGATGAATAGTGCTTGCATTAATGTCAAGGGGGGATTTAGAGTCGGGGTCTTGTAACTCATCAGTCATCGTCTCATGCATAGTAGAGCGCTAACTGGAGCAATATTTACACTCTTTACGGCCTTAGGTTGCCCTAGGCACTCAACTCAACTCTATAGAGTGTGGTAACCTAATGGTTGTAAGCAAGGCATTTTTATTTATTTTTCATTTTTCATGAAGTGCCAAAGCGACGATACAAAATGTTATAGTCGTGCTCCATATTTCAACATTAATCCACATATTTGATAGAAAATATCACACATCCGCACTTTTGTATTATTTTCATTCACAATCTGGCGATTTCATTCAAGATCCTATTTTAATTTGAATTTTTTTAGTGAAAAATCTTCATGGTTTTTGGCCATTTTTGAGCCAATTTTTTTTTTTCCGGTGCAATCTGGTGATATTTTGCCCCAAAAAAATCCCCTGGCTATAAGAGTATACGTTAATGCTTACAAATTTTGACTTCAGTTATGTTGAGTGGGAAAGTTATCAATACCGGTATGCATTTTCTTAATTTAGATGAAATGATGCAAGCCGACCGACACAATAGAGTTATCCGTAAAGTGAGAACCAAGTAACCTGTCTGCGACAAGGTGTTTTCAATCTTGATATAGAATTTTCTGACACTCACTCACACAAGCCACCAAGCTCCTTCCCTTGGGGGAGCATGAGGTTGGTGGTGGGGTACGTGAAGATTCCTCTGTGGGTACTCAAGTTAGGTTTGGGGGAGTTACTTTTGCATTGGGGAGGTTCAAGGTTTGAATCTCTCTAACAACGCAGTGCGTTGTGATTGATCGAAAAAAAAGGGGCCAAAACTCATTTTCACCGCCTTTCAAACTAAAAAACCAATTCTGCCTTGTCTTTCTTCTTGTGAAATTTCTTTCCTCGACTTTATGCATAATGTGCACATAAAAGCGCTGTGATGATCAATATTCAGATTCTGGTTCTTCCTGCTATGGGATGCTTGAAGAATGTAAGTTTCCATTCACTCATCTTCAGATCTATGGCGTCATACCAGTAACATATACCTGCAGTAGTTGTAAAATGTTGAATTTTTTCTTAAATATAACAAGAAGTTTATTACTTCTGTACATGCAATGATAACTTACATTGTAACAGTGCAGCCTTGTGAGAGCTTCTGCATTTTGGAAAAAAAACAATCACTTTTTCTTAGCCAGTGCCAAAATCACAGGGGATGTAAATTACTTTATAGTACTTTACGCGCAGGTGGGGTATGTTGACACATATGTCATCAGAATGTGTTCACCCCTGCAACGCTGCCAGCCATTTTGTGGCTTTCGGATGACAACACCCACAATGTGATGTAAATTCTGGAGGGTGCACTCTTTAGTAAACCTAGGCATCACCTGCGTTCATGACCCCTTTAAATAAAATTATACCTCTATATACAAAAAAAAAATTAATGTAAACAAAAGTATACATAAAAATTTTAGTCATAAAAAATGGAGAAATATATGTATACGTGAAAAAATTTAAAATTTAAACCTATAGCATAAATATACAACAATTAAAAGAATTGATAGAAACCCCTTTCTGTTATGTACAATGTCAAATTTTCATTTTTCATTTAAAAGTCATTGAAGACTTTTTCATTCACATGGTGTAACTCATACATGTCTAATTGAACAATATAAGTCATGTTAGCTAATGCAATGACCGTTTATAGAATTACCATGACATGATCACTAAAATCATAAGTCCACTTTGATCTACTAAACTTAGTCTAGTACGAACACAAGCCAACCTCCATATTTGATGGACAAACCATCAAATCAATTGGATCCCTATATTTTAGCCAATGAGTACCAAATTTTCTACGCATTTTCTAAACCTTGTCAACAAACCAAGACTTGGTTGAAGTTGCCTGCCTTGTTTTTTGTTCAAAATTCATTCATCCTAGTTTAAATGCAGTTAAGCTTGTAAAGTCCTACTGTGTAAATGCTTGTGTCGAGACATGTGTTCAACATCTTGAAAGGGCTACACATATATCTATTTCTTATCAAATTGTAATATCACTAATGTATGTATATCTCGTACATTAATGTTTTGATTAATCCCCCTCTTGTGCACTCACGTGATTCCTCACACACATAAAAGAGTGCACCTTTGGGATTTCCATGCAAAGATAGCTCTGTAAAAGCTCGATAAAATCTGCCTCTAAAATCTTGAAGGCCTCACAACATAGGACACTTTTTGCCCATATAGTAGTGAACTTATCTTGCAAAAGAAATTGATGCCATGGAATGGGCCGGACACCCAAAGACATCACCACCACTTCGCTCTCTCTAACCTCCTTATTTCCAACTGCCGTCACCGTTTGAGACAAACACACCACTTGGGAATCGGAGTCTAAATGAGGAAAATTGTGAAGAAACATGTTGTTGTCAAACACCATTATGAAGGCGCATTTTGTTGCCCATCAGAGTTTCTTTGCCGCCGGACACTCAGAGTAAAATTTGGCGGTAGGTGCCATGCTTGAAACATTTTGAAACAATTCTCCTTTAGAATCTAAAATACGACCTTGAAAACAAGCATCAACATCCATACCTATTGCTGAAAAACACTCGCTACCAAAAAATCATGAAAACTATTGCGGCAAATAAAAATCAACTAAACAACTCAAATTACACAAGAAAACAAGAAAACAAAAATACTAACAATACTTGAAAACCTAATGCCTCTTCCCGAAACAATGCACAGTGAAAAAACTCGGAAACAAAAGCTTCAATGGCAACAATGCATGTGCGAATGAAGATGAAACAAAAAATAAAAAAATAGATGGACAATTGAATTGCACACGGCAACAAGTAAAAGGTACACGGTTTAAGATAAATTATTTACGCAGGGCAATAGGCTAGTGAACTTTTTGAGAATCAGAGGATAGTAACAACTGATTTTCACAAAAAAGAATAAATCTTCCAATTGTTAATTTGTAAAAATAAAAATGAAAATAAAAAAGGTTTTCATAATCTAAAATATCACCTAAAAAAATTTACAAAATAAATAAATAAAACATACCAATTATCAATTTGTAAAAATAAAAATAGAAACAAAAATGTTTGAAGTGGCACATGACATGGTGAAAAGGTAATGATTAAAATCATTCATAGTGGCACATGACTGAGGTGGTGAAAAGGTTATGATGAATTTTAAATGGAACTAGCCGGTCCACCCTACCATTGATGGATGGTATAGGATTCTTTTCGCCCAACACTCTAGATAAATCTATGGAATAATCTTCACAAATTATATATTTCAAATTTTAGTTTGGGACAACCTAAGATAAGTGACCTTCATAAAAAACCGGCCCCTGTAGGTTCTTACCTATAATATACACCATTTTGAATCTAAGGATAGATTCTTATCAAGGGTCGATTTTGGAAACATCTATAATCAACACTTTGAAAATTCTTCATACAATAAAGTTATTCGTATAGTCATGCGAGAAGAGGAAAGAGAAGGTGTTTTTTTGCAAAACTAGTTTTTCAATCCCAAAGGCTGCTAAAACTAGTTTTGTGCTATGTTTGAGATTTTTTTAAAGCAAAGAGTTAGGATGTCAGAGGCATTTAACTCATGACCACGCCAAAGCTACTCAAAGCTCCCCTCAAGACAATATGCTACTATTCACTAGTTCTCATGCGCTTCCCCGTAAGCACCCAAAGGATCTCCCATTGCAAGACTATGACCCCAAATTTTTTTCCAGGGGTGGCCCGGAAAACCCGGGGCCCCCGAAATGCGGAAATCATGGAATCTGCGGGGGTACACGTAGGCAGGAAGGGGGTACACGTTGGCGCAAAAAAACTGGAAATAAAAAATTATGGGGGGTACACGTTGGCGCTCTAGGGGTCCACGTACACGTTGGCAGAAGGGGTCCGTTGGCGCACAAGGGGTCCACGTAGACGTTGCCAGAAGGGGTCCGTTGCCAGAAGGGGTCCGTTGCCCTCGACCCTGCCTGTCCAGTTGATGCGAGAGCGATGGCGATGGCGATGGCTGTCCAGGCGATGGCGAGAGCGATGGCTTCCTGACCTCAGGCATTTGGCTATGCGCAAGGAGTGAGCGATCGTGTTCGGGGAGGGAGTGAGCGACCGGGGAGGGAGTGAGCGATCACATGGTTTTCAGAATGTGTCTTGTTGGGTTTTGTGCGCAGGGAGTGAGCGATGGTGTTCGGGGATGCGCAGGGTTTTAGATGCAATTGTGTTTGCGCAGGGTTTTAGATGCAGAGTTCGTGTTTGCGCAAGGTTTTTGTGCTTCGGGGAGGGAATTCGACCAGGGAGGGTGTCGACCGGGGAGTTCGTGTTTGCGCAGTTCGATCTTTGTCAAGGGGCATTCGAGGGCAGTCCAGGGTTCGTAGCAAGGTTGTGCAGGGCAGTCCAGGGAGTTTTTGTGCGGAGTTGCAGATCTGAGAGTTCATATCCGGTGCAACGAGTTCATAGGGGAGCAACATCGAGGTGTCGATCTGTCTGTTCGCTGGCAAGGAAAGCACGGGGAGCGTTCGAGCAGAGATTAAGCTGGCGCAGGTGCGTAATGTCCAGGTTTTTTTTTTTTTTTTTTTTTTTTTTTTTTTTTTTTTTTTTTTTTCATTTCAGTCAACTATGTTGTGGTTTGTCTTGTTGCCATTCGATTTATTTTTAGAGTGTATATGAAGTCGCTTTGAGCTCATCAGATGTCACTGTTGCTGACTGCAGAAAGACAAAGAGGCACACCCTGAAGTATAGTTTCTACATCGCAAGCATTGAAGGCTGCAGCACGGAAAAAGAAGGCTGCAGCCCCAGATGCATTGGTTACAACGACAGATGCATTGGCAGCTACTATGAAGAAGAGTTCCAAAGTTTCAGCCTTGGCTTTGAAACTTGGGTCATCTTCCAAGACACCTCAAGGTTCTCCATCAAGCTCTCCATTGAAAAGTTGTATCTGCCCAAATAGTTGCAGGCGCAAAGAAGCCTCCAGCCTCTCAAAAGCCCCCAAAAAGCTCCAAAAACCCCACCCAAACTACAAAAGGTCCCAAAGTTGGAGAAGCCTCTACAAGTACACCTGCGAAAGCAGCAGCTGTAAGTCTCAAAAAGCCATGTGCTGCCAAACGGCTGGGTCTGAAATCCTTGGATGTCAGTGTGACTATAGTTGTGGGATCAGCTGACATTCCGTTGCACTTGTTTGCGGTGGTCGAGGACTTCATTAACAAAGAATGCATTTCTGGAATCTGTTCCATTGAGAGAGGAGGTGCTCTTATGAGACTCCATTTTCAAATGGTGATTCGAATCATGTCCACAACAGCTATCATGGTTAGTAGGCTGATTAAGAAGTACCTTGGATGGGATGATCCAATGACGGCCCCACTTGGTCATCACATGACCTCAAAAGTGCTTCGTGGTACTGGTCTGCACTCATTCATTGGAATGGTTGGTTATTGTGTGAAAGATCGCGTTGAGGATCATTTCCAATTCGTTCATCGAAATGTGAGTGATGATATGATTCACGAGGGCATTGACGAATATGTCAAATATGGCACACCGTTTGCAAAGAACCGAGTTGTTCTAACGCATACAAATCTTGTTGAGAAGGCCGCGGTGTGGTTCCAATACAAGGGGAAGAAGTTGCTGGGAAATACCCTTCCTGGCGTACTTCTTCAGATGCTCAGGAGCGGCACTTATCTTCCTTTTGCTTCGTGGGTAGTATCGGTACGGCAGGGAGGCATGGATTATAAAAGAGTTGTTGCTCTGTAGAAGTGCATGATATCTCCAAGCACTCTTGAAATGGATGATATTTGTCAGATTTTCTTTGAGAACAGTACTCCAGGCTCGCGGCTTTAAGAGTTAGGGAGGCAACAGTTGGCCACGGATTTGAACAAAGCACGTGAGGGTGTTGTGCATGACTACGACGTTCACATTCAGGATGAAGTGCCGCGGGCTGTGCAGGACACTCTTATCACAATTGATGATACTCAAGAGGTGCAACGAACACCACAACACGGTGTTCCTGTTGACCGCGAACAGATGGACGAATCAGATACTGGGTTCACACCAATGTACATTTCGGTGTTTATGCAGAACCGTGACTTTGATCATGGATTTTAGCTTGGAAGTTCAGAACATATGTCAACATTTTTCAAACTCTTATTTTGGAACTCTCTGAATATTTTCTTTTGTATTTAGGTTTTTGGTAATGTTCATGTACAAGGTGTTCACAATTTTGTAATTTTTTTTTATGTTTTTCCAATTTTGGCTTATTTTGATAATTTTTTTGATTTTTTGGGCTTATTTTAGCTTATTTTTCCAATTTTGGCTTATTTTGTATGTTGGCCATGTGGCACCCCCACAAGGGGGTCCATATGGCACATTAAAATTAAAAAAACACAAATGTGATGTTTTCTCTCATTTTCCCACCAGAGAGCACCTCATGACACTATGAGGCCAGAAGAAATCACTACCCAACAAAGGCATTGTTCATGCAACATGGTCGTTAGAGAAAATGAATATTGTAAAAAATAAAATAAAAAACAAGGAAAGCATAGGTTTCTCTTACGGATAACTCTAATGTCCAAAAAACCCATGCTAGGAGAGTGTGAAATCCATTTTCAATTGATATAAAATTTTCAACAAATACTAATTCAAATTCATAATAGGAAATGTTAGAATGTGAGCTTGTGAGGCAAGACTCTGCAACATAGTGCATTCTATAGTCTACGCTCAGGATTGCAAGACTCTCACTAAAAAGGTTATCTTCTACTTCCAAATTGAAATCGCAGGATTCTATCACTATCCTTTAAGGAAACAAGGACCACATCTTCACTTGAAAGCAAACAATTTTATTTTGGAGAATTTTTGCCATTATCTTGGATATAGCTAAAGGACAAAAAATGAGGTCCCAACTTCCACGCACGCTCGGTGAGTGTTGAAAGTGACTTGCAAAGTCTCCCACTTCACCATGCCATCAATGGGCTACGTGATTGGTTGCTTTATGGAGAATTTCTAATTGTATCTATTGGATTGCTCTACGGAGGTGTACATGGAAGTGATCTGTGTTTTTTTTTTATCAGTGGAGAGCTGAATTTTGGGACCAACCCGACTCTGCATGGAAGGAGGCTCTAAGCTTGCTTGCAGTACTTTGCAATGTGGACACACCTCTTTTTCGTACAACACAAAGTTTGGACGAAGCTCAAACATGACTCACGTGTGGGTGAAAAATCACACTCCCTAATCAATTGAATTTGTCATTTGAAAACCATGAATCCTTGGTCCTGGTGCATTAGGGGCTACTGTACCCACCTAGCAAGTTGTACAAGCTGTGACGGACAATTTAATTATTTTGGTGCCACCTAGATTATTTTGTAGATTACACCAATGCTTACGTGTCACATGGCAAAATAAATTTCAACAAACTAAAAAAATATTTATTTCTGAACGAACTTGTTATGCGGGTACAATATACGAGGAATGGACTTGTATCACCCAAGATTTGGGAATCTGGGCATGACATTTTTGCCACATGGATCATGCTTCTGCACAATCTCCATCTTGCTTCCACCATCTCAAGCCAATGGGCAATAACGTAAAATTTCTTTCAAAATCCCTAATCTTCACACAATTGATTGCAATTTCAACTCTTCATAACATTCAATAGCATGCACTGTTCTTGCCTTGGCTCTATAGTAGATGGTGTGGAATATTCCACACCCAATAATACTTCATTAGTAGCTAAGTGAACAGGTGGAGGCTCAAGGTGATGAGCAAAGTGCATGAAGGAAAGGCAGTGGGCATGAAGGCTACTGAATGTTATGTGAATCTTTGAAGATCTAGGAAGCTTGAGAAGGTTATTGGACATAATACTCTCAAGTCTCTGTACAAATTTCAGCTCTTCACAAGGCTCACATTGAACTAAGTTATAACCTGCTTCCTTCTCAACAAAAAAAAAAAAAACCTTGACACATCTTGGCATTCCGTACACCAAAAGCATTTGTAAATTCAGAATCATATTATATACAAAACAAACTAAATGCGGCAAATCACCTTATTATCACTCTTTAATATCACATTCTAAAGAGCATGGCCTGAAGTGTACACATACCAGTATGATTGGACAACTTCACACATGTCCCATTCTAAGGGCCTCCTTCCATGTATCAATGGGGTCTTGGAAAGCTGGAAAGCTACCGATGCCATATCGAAATGGGTGAACCCAAGAGTTTGGTTTCAATTTTTGTAGACACCAGTGAACCATCGGTAGTTCTTGAGACTTGAATTCTTGTCTTCTAGCAGCTTTCACCGACCCAATCCTCACATGGAAGCCTACCCTCAACAGGGTCCTAAACTTGTGATATAAAAGAATTCTAAGTCTACATCTGCAACTAAAGTACTTTCCTTGGAACTTCAGACTCATAATTCTCAAAAAATAAAAATCAGAGCTCTTCTTCCTTCTTGCATATTTTTAGCACCAAAAAACGACCCTTTCCATCCTCCACATGAAGACCACTGTTTTCTTCAAAGAGCTAAAATCCAAAATGCCAATTCAAAAATACATGCAAACCACAATTCACCATCACCCCGCCCAAATTCAAAAATGGTTTGAGCGGTCGCCACCACATTACATTCTATAGTATAATAGGAGGGTTCTGCAACCCTACTGCTTGGTTTGAATTTTACTAATACAGCAACTTTCCTTGGAATTAGAGTGAAAGATGACACTTGCCATTCTATGAGAGAATGTAGTAGGAATCAAGCAAATAAGACAAACTTCAGATGTGGAAACAAAGAGCATCGGAGAGAATCTTGGAAACTTTTAGTAGGGTACAAATTTTAGTGCTTAACAATGTTACGATGATATGAATGGCTTTTATCATTTTATGTACAAAACAAACTAAACGCCGCAAATCTGTTTAATATCAGATTCTAGTGTATTCTCCTGAGGTGTACACATACCAGTATGTAGACATATGTCCCGTTCTAAACATGAGTATTTTGGGTCCTCAACCTGTGATATAAAAGAATTATATCTGCAACCAAAGTACTTTCCTTGGAGCTTCAGACTCATAATTCTAAAAAAATAAAAATAAATCAGAGCTCTTCTTCTTTCTCCTTCTTGCATATTCTTAGCACAAAAAAAATGACCCTTCCCATCCTCCAGATGAAGACCACTGTTTTCTTCAAAGAGCTCAAATCCAAAATGCCAATTCAAAAGTACATGCAAACCGCACCATCACCCCGCCCAAATTCAAACATGCACGCATTTGAATTGAATGGCTTAGCGGGAGCAATAGCGGGCGCGGCTGTGGGATGAACAGGCTCACCACCACGATATGAATGGTTTAGCGGCAGCGGAAGCGGGCGCGGGTGGGGGTACCTGGTGAACCGGCTCCTCTATATAAACGCTCCCGCCTCCGAACCGCGCCGGATCGTCATCAGCAAGCTTCTTCCCGTGCCCGCCATAGCCACCGTACCCGCCATAGCCACCGTACTCGCCATAGCCACCATACCCGCCATAGCTGCTCGTCTCCTCGCCATAGCCATAGCCATAATCGCTGTTGTAAGCTGCCGTTTCTTGTTCACCATATATCGGTCTTGCTTTCGATTCTTCTTCTTCAATGTAAGGTTTCCGGTACACAGAGTCCGCATCATTGTTGTAAGCAGGCTGCTGCGGTTGCCGGTACCCGGATCCTGCATCGTCATAGCCGTAAAATGGATTGCCAGCGCTGTAAAACGGATTGCCATAGCCGAAAAATGGATTGCGGTACCCGTACTGGTCCACTTCGCTGTAACTCTGTCGGTAAGGCTCGCCACGGTATGCGGATTCGGCTTCGCCATAGCCATTATAAGCAGGTTTGTGTTCCTCGTCGTAAATAGATTTCAGCTTGCGGTATCCTGACTCTTCGCTCACTTCGTAATCGCCAATGGCTCTAGGCTTGCGGATTTCTTCCTCTGGCTTTGATTTGCCGTTAGATGCTTTGCCGTTCGAGGCTTTGCCGTTGGAGTCCTTGATTGGCTGTGCCGAGTCTTTGTTTGGCTGCGTGCGGTCGCGTCCTCCTCCATACACTGCGCCTGGTGTCGGCCCGCCGCCGTAGATTGATGGCCCCGGCCATCTTTGCGCGTATGGGTTTCGCTCATTGCCATACTGTGCCACCGGTGGCTCCACTCCGAATTGGCTGCGGCTTTTCGTGTCAGCAGGCTTGATCGCGCCATAACTCGCGGCAATGTCATATCCTCCCTGGTATGGCACCGGGTCGTAAGAATCGTAATCTTCCAGCTCTCGGAACTTGTGCACCATTGCTGCAGTCAAAAACACACAACAGACAAGGAAAAGAGAGCGATCACAGGAATTTTAGGAGAATTCTTCCAAGTCTTGGAACTTGTGCACCATTGCTGCAATCAAAAACAGAGAACAGACAGGGAGAAGAGAGCGATCCTAGGAATTTTAGGAGAATTCTTCGAGCTCTTGGAACTTGTGCACCATTGCTGCAATCAAAAACACGCAACAGACAGGGAAAAGAGAGCAATCCCAGGAATTTTGGGAGAATTCTTCGAGCTCTTGGAACTTGTGCACCATTGCTGCAATCAAAAACACACCACAGACAGGGAAAAGAGAGCGATCGCAGGAATTTCAGTGGTCTGCTAGGAGAATTCTTGGAGCTCTTGGAACTTGTGCACAAGAGGTTGCTAGCTGCTAAGAACGCTCAACAGACAGACAGACAGGAAACAAAGGAGTGATCAAGGGAATTTTGGTCTGCGGTTTATAATCCTAGGAGAATTCTTCAAGTAGGATTTGCAGACGAAGGGAATCGGCATCTTTTGTGTGTCGTGTGCGTATTGCAAGGACCGATAAGATTAGTGGATTTCTTAGATGCCCGCCGTCACTGCCCACTTTATTGGACTTGTTCTAATTCCTAAAAAGCGGGGATGATGCTATCGATAAGTGGTCCTTGTTTGCCCACGTTTTTTGGGAACTACTGTTGTATTTCAGTCATCCTGAGATGCTGGAATATCATATGACTTGATCAGTACGACATTCTGTGGCTTGTTCACCTAAACTTATTGGCCTTACAACTACAGTTGCAGCAAGCGAGGGATTCGCAGCAAAAGATTACAACCATGCGTGCAGCATCTAGTTGAGTGAGCTGGCATCGTCTTGCTTGTACCAATAATTACCTCTTGTTACGCAGAGTGACGACAATTGTCAGGTAGGAATTATATTGGTAAGAACTGTCAAGGAAGAAAATAATAACTTGGCATCAAATTGTGTACAAAAAATTTACAGCTTGATTCCTGCGTTTATTGGTGGAGATGGAAGTGCCATATTTTCTGCACGTTAGTGCTCAGCATTTCGCTCCAAACTAAGGATTTTAAGAACTAAGTTTCTCCTTCTCAGGGAGTTTTTCAATGAGCTCAGGAATGGCCTGAAACAGATCACCTACCAGTCCATAATCGGCAACCTGTATCAGCACACACATCGTATCAGAAGCCTGCGACGTCCAAAACCAGGACACTCGAGTTCATGGACATGCTGACGTTATGAAGGTACGACATTTCAAGACAAGTGTCATTTCTGCAGCCTCAAAGTTTGTTTTGCATATTTAGGTTCGTATGCCTATTGTCTCACCAACGAGAAGAGAGCAGTACCTGAAAGATGGCTGAATCAGGGTCCTTGTTAATGGCAACAATAACCTTGGAGTCCTTCATGCCTGCTAGATGCTGAATTGCGCCTGATATTCCTACTGCGATATACAACTCCGGTGCAACTATTTTTCCCGTCTGACCAACCTGCACTCCAAAGCCACGAAGCGCAGGTACGAGGATCAATTTCTGGACTATGTACAGACTTTGAACACACCTGTAAAAATCTTTCAATGCAATCTGCTCATCAAGGCTTGAGCAGAATTACTAAAAATTGAAATTAAGTAAAAACAAGGTCGTATCGACAGTCGTTGTAGTCTAAGTTTCCATTGTATTCGGCAAATAGTTCTTACAATTCAGATGAGAAAAGTTCAACTTGAGAGTGTTAAGAAGAAAGCGCTTACTTGCATGTCATTAGGCACATATCCTCCATCTACTGCCGCTCTTGAAGCCCCGACTGAATCACAGAGAGACCAATCGTGAACGCAACAAGTTAGATTGTTTCGAGGGGAAAACCAGGTGCGCTCTTCTAATGTTCAAATGGGGTGGCAACTGGGTCCACAAGACAGGCGAGTCTGGTTGTTGTCACTTCACTTGCAAAGTACTGCTGCAAGGTGAATTGTATTCAACAACTCGTACGTTACTGAGCGATTCAAAGTAGACATTTTCTACAAGTTTAGTAATGCCAAAGAGGAAGAGGATGGGCCTAAGTACTCAACATCCGTACTCAATGTATCTTGTCAACTAAATTAACACTCAGTTTGACATGAAAATGAACAGATGATTATCTTTTTTAAGGTAATTTTCAACATAAGAACAGATAAAGAAGAAGGGAAAGCTCACCAGCACCGCCAAGTTTATCTGCAAGCTTCTCAAGCATTTTGAAGTTCTCCTTGTTTTTAAGGCCCCTGCCCCCAGAGACAACAACGCGTGCGCTTCCCAGTTCGGGTCGTTCAGATTCCTGGACTTGCTGTCCCAACCACTCCGACCTTTCAATAATTTCTGAAAGAGTTGAAAGCTCAATCAGCATCTTCCTGAAACTACTCATACACCTTCGAATACTACTAACAATACTTCATTGATGCAGACCCAGAAAACAAATTAGTCTCAAGCCAAACATTCAGAGTACAATCAGTAGGGCAGACTTGAAAAGAGTGGGTAAGACATACTATCAACTGAAAACAGGGTCTTCAGAATATTCCTGGCTATGACATCATAATCTCGTGCCATTACAAACTATAGGTTTTTAATGGTCGCAATTATCACAAGAGAATGGACAGAAAAATTATCATGCGCACCTGCATTCAAGTTTGATGTGTCCAAAGGTGATATGGGAGCCTCTGCTTCACGTTGCAAATCATTTGACACTGCAAATGACGTTGGCCGAATTGATAACATGCAAGGTCCGGATCCAACATATTGGACAGTACACATTGCATTCCCTGCGTATATAGGCCTGCAATGGGTGAAGGAGGAGGTAAATTAGACAGTGCAAAGCACCTCTAATTCCTAGTACAGCAGAACGTTTAGCTGCTGCTTGGGTATTACTAATATATTTGTGATAGGTTGTATGCAATGGAAAAGAAGGGACAGGATTAGTATAGAGAACCCGCCATGCAAACCTAGCGTTCTATAGGATATTAAAGGCAACAAGAGTCCTATCCAAAGTATAGAAAATCCTAGTATATTATGAAAACCAAAGGTCAATGAGATCAACCCCTAGGGAGACCCTTATTTTTTAAATTATTAGACAGTCTGTATAGCCGTTCCAGTCTCATCACAAACCTTACTTGCTCTACTTTGCAGGGTTCGTGATTTACGAGGTCTTCAAAGAGTACCTTGAAGCCGGGATCAGGGGTCTTCATCTACAAGCTCTTCAAAGAATTGGGCATGGAGGAAGAAACTCCACAATATGCTGGGGTACAGAATATAGACTAGCCAGAAAAGAAAAAGAATGAGACCCAAGGAATTTACAACAGTGAGCCCCTAATCTTTCATCACGTCAGGCGTCTGCAACGAACCTGACGAAAGTGCGCTCATCGATGATGCTCGTCACATCAGAGACAGGCGAGACATCCAACAGGGCAGCTGCTCGTGGCAAAACGTTTTTCCCGAACGAAGTGGACGCCGTGACAACATGTGAGTACTTGTCACTGCGAGCAGCTGTTACTATAACTTCTGCCCATGGCTCCGCCAAGTCGTGCTCCAGTTTTTGGAAATCGGCCACTAAAACCTGCATGAAGCCAAGGTATAACATAAATTTTGTCCAGCCTCTTTGCATGCTGTTTTCATATATATATATATATATATATATATATATATATGTAATTCATTTATTATATGTATATTATTAAATATTAATTTTTCTTTGTTAAAAGTTTACTCTATATAATTTTGGTTTTAAAGACTTGGAACTCTAATAGAGTTATCCTAAAACAAAAGTTGTGTTTGAATAAGATAGCATGTGTTTTGCTTTAATATACGCTTATTTGTTCACTCTAAATAGTTATAGGATGTAGAAGAGCTTAGTGGCCTCTCATTATTAGGTGTGTAAGAGCTTGGTGGTCTTCAAACTCATGGAAAACTAGTTTAGCCCTCAAGAAAGACAGCTAAACTAGTTTTCCATGAGTTTGAAGACCACCAAGTTCTTACACACTTAATAACGAGAGACCACCAAGCTCTTCCATACCTTATAACTATTTAGAGTGAACGAATAAGAGTATATTAAAGCAAAACACATGATATCTTATTCGAACACAACTTTTGTTTTAGGATAACTCTATTGGCAAACTTGTTGATAGTTTCAACATGGTAATTCTAACCCTTCACTAATGCCACGTTCTTTATCCTATCATACCAAAATTCAATTACTAAAAATAAAATTGTGAATTTTCAAAATTCAATGCTTCTAAATGGATTTGGCAAAATTTATGATTAGTTTTTCAAGTTAGATAATTTCTAATCATCATGCTTAAAATCTTTTGTAGTCATCAAAGTTGGAACAGTCATATATTGCACTGTGTTGATCAAATTTTAAGAATATTGCATCTGAATGTGAATTCATTTGGTCCCTTCTGAATTACAATTTTCATTGTCATTTTGAAACCATGAATCCTTGGTCCTTTTGGAGATAACCCTTAAAGGTCCAGAGAGCCCATTCCGACCAGTATTATACATCAATATTCTATTGTATTTGGAATGGTTCTACAACTCCCATGGATTTAAGATCAAAAGTGAAATTAAAATTTATGTTGACATGGTTTTAATGAGCTATTAGGGTCTCAATTTGGAACTTTCTACTTACAACAAATGCCAAATATACGCCAACGTATCTACTATCCCCAAGGGACCTTTAAGGATTAAAGG
Organism: Pohlia nutans; assembly: GCA_022496805.1. Classification (NCBI taxonomy): domain Eukaryota; kingdom Viridiplantae; phylum Streptophyta; class Bryopsida; order Bryales; family Mniaceae; genus Pohlia; species Pohlia nutans. The sequence continues at coordinate 8,059,351 of CM040092.1, read as the reverse complement.
TTAATGTGGACAAACATATTCGATCGTTGGATTACCTTGGTGATGGATGGGTGGGCCTTGGATGCAGAAGCAGCAGCTTGTTGAAGTGCAAGTCCTGTGCCACCGAGAAGAACGGAGATGGTGCTGCTCTCTCCAAACCCACCTGCCGCTGCAATTGCGCTCAGAGATGAGTCTTTCAGTTTGCCTCCGTCATGCTCCGCCACCACCAAACTGCTGGCCTTCACATTTCCAACCCATTTTTTATCAATTGAAAACCTCATTTTTTCATGTTGCTCTTTAATGATTATGATACTACCATTGACATTTTCATTTAGCATTTAAAATCTAAAATCAACCTTGCAACAATCTTACAAATTTCACCTAATACATCAATTGTCATCTACAATATGTTATATTAATGATCTTAGCGCAATGATAGAAATTGTCACCCTTAATTAACATTTTCACCAGTCCTAAACAATAACACTAATTGTCTTTGCAATTTTTTCAAAACCACATTCTATTTCCTTACAAAGATTGCATACTTTCATATCCAATTCGACTGAAATTTCTCAAGGGTACAAATACTTATGACAGTACAAAGCTGAATTCAGTCATTCATAAGGTGGCTAGTTTCACTTAATTTTGTAAAAGGATTCTCCAATAAATTCATGGTTTTAAAATGACAAATTCAATCGATCATATTGTGGAAAATATAATACAGATGGGACCAAACTTAATATCACAATGCATGTTTTGGTATTAAAAAAAATTGACAAGAGGAAGTCCACTGCTTAAAAAATTATGAGACCAAATTCGGGCTTCTTGGTTTGCTTACTCACACAATTTGTTTTGCAGAGAAAGATTAGGGTTTAAAGTGACATACAAGGCGGACATGAAGTCGATGAAGGGTGGTGGAGAGCCTCGCCATTTTCAGAGAGGTAGATCTGATTGCGGCCATGAAGGCGTCTCCCTCCCAAATAAGCAAACCCTAAAGGAGATTCCGTCTCCACTTGTGTCTCTTCTCGAACTCGGTAATCCAAAAACTTAGGGTTACAAAAACTCAGGTCGAAGTTTCTCCACTCCACACATTCATTCTCTGCACTTAGAATACCACCAGAATTGGTCACTCAGCCATGAAAGAACATTTCGAAAAACTCTTAACCCTTAAAGGACCAAGGATTCATAGTTTTAAAATGAAAAATTCAATTGACCAAGGATTCATAGTTTTAAAATGACAAATTCAATCGATCATATTGTGAAAAATCAATAATTCAGATAGGACCGGATTGATATCACTGGAATCAGTGAAGAACATTTCATGTGTTGATAAAAAAAGAAGTGAATTCAAACAAAAGGGACTCCACATAGAACCTAAAAAATTTAAGAAAACATGAGGCACAATTTAGGCTTCTTTGTCCTTTAAGGGTCAAGAAAAAGCTCAATTGATTTGATTGACAATAGAAATGGACACGGAACTGCTTTCATCATCCCCAAAATAAAAACAAGACATCCTCTCTTCTTTCCAAATCTCGTGACAAGAAATTTTCCTCTCACAATTGGCCTCCTGCTCGAATCCCTCGACTCTCAGAATTTTCGAACACAAGATGAAGAATGAAAAGGAGAACGGAGAAAAGCGACCGTGGCTCTTGGAGAAAAGGAATGCACGGAAGGTCGGAAACGCACAGGGCGGAGAGACGGCGATTGAGTGAAGGGGTTGCGAGGGCTGCGTAACTTACATGGGCAGAGAAGCCGATTGGTTGTGAAGAAGCTCGGGAGAGCAGCAAGAGCAGCAACAACGACGACGACATGAGAGGAATTGGGTGGTCCTTTTTTTTGGTGTGTGCTGACTGTGCTCTTGCGTGGCATGCTGACTGTATTCTATAGAATCATGTGATTCCAGATCGTGCTGACACCATCATGCTGACTGTCCTCTTTAACCCTTTCAGGCGCCTGCGTCCAATATTTGGACGCTGAACAGATTTTGACTGTTCGAATTCTATCCAAACTGGACATTTTTCATCCACCAAAATTTCTCATGATTCTTGTACAAGTTGATTATCCTTTGTACGGTTTTGATTTTCAAAATAGGTTATTATGATTTCTGGAAAAACAACACAAGTGGTTTATGTCAAGTTTCATTCTTAGTTCAAAAAATGAGACCTTAAAGATGATTTTTCAAAATAAGTAGAATCAAATAATAGAAACCATACCATCTCGTAGTGCATGTTATTCCAATTTCATCACAATTTTTATAAAAAAATTCCGTTAATCCATGATTTTTAATTGATTTTCAAGAGAAAACCTTGCAAAATCAATAAAAAAATATTAAAGAAATATATGATAAGTCCAACCGTACAGATGTGATCTTCACATTGACATTTACAACTTTACTTTGTACATCAACTCCATTTTCGGCTTTCATCACACATTTTATAACGAATTTTTGAAAACAGTGTTGAACTGGGACGTTAAAGGGTTAAACGTCAAAAAAGCCCCATAAGCTTGTTTATAAGAGAATAATGGAAAAAAAAGTGGATTTTCTCAACCAAATTTGAAATGAATTGGTGCTTTGAAAAGGTGATGAAAAAATCGAGGCTAAATTTAGAAAATACGCATAACTTAAACAATTGTGGAACAATTTACAATCAAATGAAGGAATGGAGAAGAGGGGGAAGCTATGATCGGGCAGCAACTGTGGAGAGAGACAAAGCATTTTTTATTTTTAAAAAGAGAAAAAATGCTAGCTAATAGCACTTGTTGGCCACCGTTGACAATAGGCTGGCAGTTTTTTTTTTTTTTTTTTTTTTTTTATTTATTTATTTTTTTTTTTTATGTAATTTTTAATTCTTTATAAGTGGTAGCAACTCCTGTAGACTTTTCGAGATGTAGATGAAAGCCTCTAGAAGATAAGAAATGAGGTCACAAGAACAATCCATGTTCTATCCATTTCGGTCAAAATGGAAAAGGCAAATCGTTGGATTCACCCATTTCAGTAGTGAATTGATAGCTTACAGCATTCCACTACCCACGACCGATATGTAGAAGCTTGGCATGAGGGGTATTCCCAGTGTATGTAGAAAGCTACTAGAAGGCCACTAGATTCCATTTTCCATTTGCCCGAAATCAAAAAGTTTAAGAAAAAAATGGAAAATGGATCCCTCCATATGCCCCTTCATTTTCAAGCTTCAAAGTCTGGTGGCACAAGAAGAGGACCTCCTACCTTTTATTAGTCACTTAAAACTTGTCATAAAAGTAAGCCACCTTTTTTTATAAGTTTTAACCCTTAAATATCCACAGCCCTCTTCGAATTGGGCAGTTTTGTAAAGATGCATTATAGATGCAACTAAGAGGGATATTTTGAACTTGATGTATGAATAAAAGTTGTACATTATGAAACTTAGATTCTATCCATGCGGTTAGACCTATAATTGCTATCACCAATATTTTGTATAAATTTTGAAACTTAAGATTCAAAATTATTTTGTAGTTTGATTATAAACAAGATATCAACAATTTGTAAATAAAATTTGTTATCATAGGTTGAAATCTAATACTTTAAGTATTGTGATTTTTAGAGATTTTTTGGTTGCTTGATTCTATGAGTTGACTTTTTCAATAGCACTTTTGAACACTTTTGAATTAAGATTTTAGAAATTTTTGGTGAATCACGGAACATGAAATGAGGCATTAAAAATTCACAAACCATCTCCTTTCTAATTGGATCAAACATGCATGAAGCTAACTTCCTATGAAATCTATAGTAAAAAATCCACACTACAAAATGTGCACGACAGATGAGAAAAAATGAATGAAATTTGTACATCGTTCACGCTTGGGCAATTATGGGTTCAGTGACTAAAGTTAGGACCCCAGCCTCTTGTACCACCTCACTTTGAAGCTTGAAATTGGAGGGCCCTACGCGGCGATCAATTTTTCTTTTTTTCGAAATTTTTAAATAACAAACCACTGAAAAATGGAATCGAGTGACCTTCCAGTGGATCTTAAAAACAACTGTGAATACCCCCTATCATCTAAAACCATCAAAACAAGTAAGCAATTCAACATAATTGGGGGGCATCTTTTCCAAAGGTAGAATATTTTGTAGTATTAACTATTCAATATAATGATTTTACAAGACAAAACTTGAATTTGTGATGAAGCCATGTAATTGCTATGAATTTTCAAAGTAGAAGTTGTCTAAATTATTGGAAATTAGACTTAATTTCCTTTATAAAATGATATTAATTTATTCTAAAAATATATTCTTTGACCTTGAGCAGTCCCTATAAAAGGGCAGCGACCACAAAATGGTCTGTTGGGCTCTTTGGGGTTAACCCTTAACCCCTAAATGATAGAGGGGGTAAGGGTAAAACCTAGATGTGTTAAAATGTTACTTCTACAACTTTGATGAAGTTTGGTCCAAAAGAGAAAATGAGAAGCATGATGTTTAGTAATTATCTGTACTGTCAAACTTTCAAAAAATGTTTTAAACACTCATTTGATGAATTTAGAAGCATTTACCATTTAAAATTCACCAAAATTACAATTTTATTTTTAGAATATGAGATTTGGTATGATTGGTTAAAAATAGACATTCTATTCTTGAAAAATTAAAAGCAAAAATTTCAAAGGAGAAAACATCACTACTTTCCCGAAATAGAAAGTTTTTTAACACTAGGACATTGTTGAGGTGTTTGTCTTTGAAAAATTCCTTAGTGAACCTCAATATTGCAAATGAAATGCATCAAACAACACTAGAACATGATCTCTACCCCCAATTTCGATAAAAAATCAAAACTCAAAAAATGTCATTTTCTGACCATAGGCAGTCACTGCTGTTTGGACTGCGACCAGAAAATGGTTGATCAGTCATTTAGGGGTTAAACATCAAGAGGTGAAGAGGGCCTAGGCATGACAACCTAAAAGGAATCTAAATTTGAGATGGCATGGACAAAAGAGTTTGATGTTTTAAATAATAATAATAAACAACCAGCTACGCTACGAGGAGCTCTGACCAAAATAGCATGAATGAAGGATGAGAATGCATTTCAGTGGAATAATGGACGGAATATATTTGCTACAATTGTTTTTAGCCAAAAAAATGGGTGTCTCTGCAATGCCTCTTCTCTGCGGTCAAAGCCAACAAACACTTGCTGCAGCGCAGACAGCGTTTGCTGCGGGTGCAAGCCCTGTTGCAGCACCAAGTGGTGTTGCTTGCACTATAGCGAATATTTTAATTAAAAATTTATAATTCTTTACGTTGCAAGGCAGACAGCTCTTGCCCAACAGTTTCTCCCTCTTCTCAATTCTTTTGCTTGATTGTGGATTGTTCCATACTTGTCTATTTCCGGCGCAAGTTGGAAACATAGTGTCGCTTTTTCATCACCTTTCCTCAACACCAATTCATTTCAGATGTGGTTGAGAAAATCAACTTTTCCCCCATTATTCTCTTCTAAATAAGCCCATGGGGCTTGTTTTGATGTTTCAGGGTTAAACCATCCTACAGACTAGTCACAAAACTAATCTTTATAAATCCAAACTCAATCAACAGGAATATCATCACGGCTTTTTTTTATAGCTTGGTACCAGATTGCACCAGAAAAATGAACCCTGACAAAAAACCTTAGTAAAAAGCTTTGATGATGTCGCCACATGAACACTAAAGAGTCATATGTACCGTAGTACACAATTGGATTCAACAGTAGGGTGCCCAATATTTAATTAATTCTCTAAAAATAGATTCGGCACTTGTACTTTAAAAAAATCTTCTTTAAATTTGAATAAAGCTGTGAAAAAAATTCCTAAAATTTTGGCCTTTATTAAAATAATATAATTAGTACCGAAGGTGATCATGTACTACAGTATTTACCACATTAGCTTCAAAATTAAAGCTTTGCCACGGTAAATTTTGCTAATCATTCTTCTAGTGAGCATGGAGATTCAAAGTTGGAACCTTCACTTTCACAAAATCCAACCTTCACCAATTGTCAAAGAAACTAGATTCATGCCCAAGAGCCACACTTGTTGATTTAAGTTAGAAAAATTACAATATTATTCCTTTTATTGAAATAGTGTTGCATTAAAATCATGTACTCTCCAATAATATAAAGATTAGTGTTTGCTATCACAACTCTAAGAGATATATTATGTTGCAAAAGCAAACGCAAAAGTTTGGGTAAATAAAATGGAAACACCCAAAATTGCCCCTACTTCTGTTGATGGCTTGTAGGATTTTTTTCAAACTATTCCTAGTTCCATTGATGACATGTAGGATTTTTTTCAAACTGTCCTGATAAAGTCCATTTCACATTAATCCTTTAATGCTCAAGTGACCACTTTGTAGTCTCTGATGTGTTGAAAACACGAATAATGGAAAATCCATGAAGAATTGGATTTTGAATTGTGAAGTTCAGATTTGGAAACTTATAATACACATCTTCTAGAAAAATAAAATTTCAATTTAGAGTTGCACAACTATCAAGATACCTATGAACAAAACGCGAAGTTACTGCAAATATTTGAAAATACAGTAAATATTTAAAAATACAACACTTGTACTATGCAGTATTTCTTGTGTTTGGAAGTTTGTTATCTTGATTTATTCTTTTGGATTGTGTTCTTTTGTTCATGTTCCATTAGTGTATGTATTCCGATCTTGATCCATGTACCAACTCCTTTCATATTTTAACGTATAAATTTTTGTTCTAAACCATACATGGATAAGTCGCTCTCACTTATAAAATTCACAATAATTATGTGAGTCCGTTTTTAACATGAAAGATTGCAAAGGAGAGGTGCTGACATAGGTCATTGCTGAACATTTTCACTTTCATTTTAGAAAATTTAACTCAAATTCTATTTAACTTTGAAGTCACACACCTTCCAGAATCTCATTTTTGAGTGTGCATTATAAAGTTCAAAGACATACTATGATCTTCCAATCCCACTATCCAATGATTCTCTAATTTTGGCAAAATGTCTCCACTATAGTCGAGAATACAATTGTACGGTTACCTTCTAATTTAATCCATTCTATTTATGGTAGTATCAGTCATAGTGGACAAACCTAGTGACATCTAGTGAACCAAACTATAGTACCATGAGCAATAAAGGGTTAAATGCAATTTGGATTTTATAAATGTTGGTTTCATGACAAATCTATGGTGATAGCAATTAGGTGACGTGTCCAAAATCTCTACTTGTTTTGACAAATATTGACTACCGTCACCCGCTCTTGCTGAAAGGAGGGGCTTGATCGTTCAATAGAAACTAAAAATACCTAGACTTAACCTCATCAAGTTGGTTAGTTTGGTGTGTTGTCTTTATAGTAAGTGACAATGTGTTTCGCTAGAAGGTCTTCCATCTTAGTACTTGGTGACTTGTTAATAAACCCGGTTTCCGATTATCAAAAAAATTAATTAAAAAACACAACTTTAAATTGTATGCTATATTTCACCACTATTATTGAATTAAACAATAAATTTCATGTTTTTCCTACATGAAACCAGATGTCTACTATAATCTATATATATTTTTAAATTATTAATAAAAATTTAAATTATTATGATTTTTTGAAGCGATAAAAGTAAAGAAAATTCATATCAATTACAAAATTTATTAAAAAAATATGAAAAAATTACCAAATGTGTACATTACAACGAGAATCATTAGATTGTTTACCGTGCTCAAAAAAAAAATTCTAAATTTAGAAATACAGTGGTAAAACCTAAAACCTAGGAACACCAAGGAGGAGCCATGGTAATACACCCTGATTTTGTAATTGCTATAAATCATTCAATTTTAGGAATTTTTCAAATTTTTTAAATGAAGTGGAAACTAGGCTTCGTAAGCTACATTTAGTTAGTTAAGCTTGAATTCAAAGAATGTCATCTCGATGGCCAAAATTGTATTTCAGCTGCAAGATTTTAGGTGTTTCTACCTTATTCACACTCTGACACCCTGGCTATTCATCCTTTGACCGAATCCACGTCGTTCGGGCCACGTGTGCCGACACCTGGCAGTGCCAGCAAGCTTCCGCCACATGGCAGCATCCCAGGAACCCCATTTCCCGCCATCACCTCGCAACTCCTGTTTGCTCCACAGGTTTGCCGACCGATCCAGCGAGCCAGCAATTTCACTTAGTTTTTGAAGAATCCCACAGTAATCGGAGACGCTTCCAAGCTTCAGAGTAGAGAAACCAATCGGTTCAGTTGAATCCATCTCGCTGATCAGTCCAGTGCACCCTGTTTTAGGTTACGGAGCCAAAAAAATTCGATTCGAACTTCAGGGTTTGAGCATTTTTCTCGTGATTCTTTGGCCATGAGGCATCGTGGATTATCGCGCAGGAACCGGAATCAGTTCCAGGAGGTTTTTGCGAGCCTGGTGGACTTGGTGCGGACGATCTTCGTGAACGGGATCATGGTGATGCTGGCGCCCTTCTTGGTGCCGATATCGTTGGCGATCCAGCTGTGGAACTCGCTTCCGAGCTTTCGTCAGGTGCAGTGATTTTTTTTGGCTGTAGGAATATATCATTTGAAAAATTATGTTGCTATAAGAAAAATTAGGTAAAAAGAAAAATAGTAAATCGCCGTAATCTCCCCTTATCATTGGTATGTATACGGTAGCCAAGAACTCTTGAAAAAATGGGATAAAAATGAAAACTGAGCAGGTGAAGAGAGCGGTGCCGAGGAGCTTCAGTGACGTGAAGAGAATTCCGCACTCCATTTGGAGCTCCATTCCCAGTGCTGGCGAGTTAGGGAACATGCTCTTGCAGTTCCTTCAAACGTTGGTCCGAGATTGCCTGCAACGCTACAGCACGCAAGAAGTTGCACGGCCTTCGCACCAATCGATCCTTTGATGCGGAATGAAAGGATCAAATTTTCATGTGCAACAGCAGCATTGTTGCGAGGGTTTTGGATGAGAGCGTCAAACCCTAATCCTGAGTAAGAGCATCTCTGGACCTTCTTGCCGAATGCGAGATGTACGATTACAGTACAGTATTACACATGTAGGTTTATTAACCCCTAAGCGTCCGTTGTGTATTTTCTGTAGTGTAGGAAAATTGGCCCCCCTGCTGCAAATCATCTGTTTGTGTGAAAACGACTTTAGTTTGACATGATTGACACTGTTGATCTTGTAATATAGAACAAGAGCTTTAAAATGATGCATTGCAATCATGAATCCAAGGTAAAATGAGAAAATATTACCGGTGTAATTAAAGTTCAGTGATGCAGATGGCCATATTGGGAGTTTTAGACGCTTAGGGTTTAAGAGTTGCTTAGTTCAGTATTGGTAAATGTATTAGAGCATGCACACCCTACGCCTGCATGAACCTTGACTCTGAAAAACTGGATGAAAATTCAGGGTCATTGAGAGTGATACACAATATGAGCAAGATATAGTGATGTTTCGACAATCCCTCTATAGCTAATTTAAGGAAAGTCTCGGTATCCTAGATTGATGGACAAAAAATGATTACCCATGTATAGTGACTGTGATTGGTTCATGCACTATATAGAGGGTGATCATAGCGGTTCAAGGGTGTGAAGAGGATAGCTTCTGACACCAAATCTTGGATGTGATTATATTGCAGTGGGTGAATTGAAGGGAGAAGGGTGTGCATGCTCTTAGATTGAGGAAGGTTGTGGTATGCCGAGTAGCAGTTCACTACAAGGAGAAGGCGTTGCTTTTCACTCCTGTGAGTCAAACGGCGCCACTTCGCACTCACCAATTTTTTGGTTGGACTTGGTGAGTGCGATTCATCACGAAGGACAAGCATGTACAGTAAAAAAAGCGACAATGAACAGGATCCTCTAGAGTGAAAAACAACGCCTCTGCTTGTAGTGGTTGTCGAAGATTTCATGTTGTTACAGGAAATTTTGAACTATCTGGTTACAGACTGAGGAGGCCTTGAGCATTGGAATTAGAAGAGTGTTCTGGAATTGGAGCTGAGCTATTAGGGTTTGAGTTTTAACATATGATCACTTTCTTAGCATGATTCTTCTTTTTAGGTAGTGTCTATTTTTGTAGGATGTTTCTTCTTTAATTAATACAAGTACTTTTTTCCATTTGATTCTACAGTAATTTGAATCAAGGTTCAGCGAATTATGATATGTTGTGACATTATTGTGACTTGATGGTCTTTCTAGATACTGTTCTAGTCATTGGCTTTTAAGAATTAAGCCCGAATTGGGCCTCATGTTTTTTTTAAACCAGTTTTGAATAGATTCTATGTGGACTTCCTTTTGTACAAATTTGTTTGTTTTTTACCAACATATGAATTGTTATTCATTGAGTTCAATGATATAAAATTTAGTCTCATCTGAATTATATTTTTCACAATTTGATCATTTGAATTTATCATTTTAAAACCATGAATCCTTGGTCCTTTAGAGGTTAATAAAGTCATCTTCAAGTTGAATGGGCAAACTGTACCCAGTTTTCAAGGCAGCACAACTGAATGAAATGTAGTGAAATTAGAAATATGTGGACACAAATGAGCCTTACTTGTAGTTCGTTTGCCAAAAATGACTGAGTCTATCAACACGTTCCATTGACTGTCCAAAACTTAATCCCTAAAGGACCAAGAAGCCCAAGTTGAGCCTTTATAGGAGTTTTGAATAGGTCTTGTGTAGACTACCTTCTATTCAAATTTATTTGTCTTTTGATCAACACATGTAATGTTCTTCACTGATTTAGTGGTATAAAATTTGATCCTATCTTAACCCTTTGACGCGTTGGATGATTTTTGCCGCGTCCCTTCGACACATTCTGTGATGTTTTTCATCCAATTAAAATTCTCTTGATTCTTGTGCTAGTTGACTACCATTTGTACGGTATGGATCTTCAAAATAAGATAATGTGAATTTTTGAAAAATAACAAAAGTGGTTTATGTCAAGTTTCATTCTTAGTTCAAAAAGTGAGACTTTAAACATGATTTTCCATAATAAGTAGAATTAAATAATGGAAACCATACCATCTTGTAGTGCATGTTATTCCAATTTCCTTAAAATATTTTTTGATTTTTTTGTGTTAATTTTGGATTTTAAATTGAATTTCAAGAGAAAGCCTTGCAAAATTAATTAAAAAATATTATTAATATATATGATGAATCCAACCATACAGATGTGATCTTCACATTGACATTTACAACTTTGCTTTGTACATCAACTCCATTTTTATTTTTCATCAAACATTTTATAATGAATCTTTGAAAGCAGTGTTGAATCGGGATGTTAAAGGGTTAATTATGTTTTTCACAATATGATTAATTGGATTTGTCATTTTAAAACAATGAATCCTTTGTCCTTTGACCCCTAAATGACAAAGGGGGTAAGGGCAAAATCTAAATATGTTATAAAATATTACTTCCACAACTTTGATAAAGCTTGGTCCAAAAGAAAAAATGAGAACCACGATGTTTAGTAATTATCCATATGGTCAAACTTTCAAAAAATGTTCTAAATACTCATTTAATGAATTTAGAAGTATTTACCATTTAAAATTCACCAAAATTACAAATTCTATTTTTAGAATTTGAAATTTGGTATGATTGGTTAAAACAAGACATTCTATTCTAAAAATTTAAACGAAAATTTTAAAAAGTAGAGAACATCATTACTTTCCTAAAATAGTAAGTTTTATAACACTAGGACAATGTTGAGGTGTTTGTCTTTGAAGAATTCTCCTTGGTGGAGTTTTACTTAACTTGACATGATTCGTATTGGGTTGGAAAGTAGACTTGATTTTCTATTTGAAAATATATTTTTATTTTTTATAAAATTATTTTTTCATCCTGGGCAACCCATAAAAAGGGCAACGATCATAAAATGGTCGTTTGGTCACTTAGGGGTTAACTCTTTAACGTCCTGATTCAACACTAATTCTGAAAATGCGTTATAAAACGTTTGATGAATAACAACAATGAAGTTGATGTACAAAGCTAAGTTGTAAATGTCAATGTGAAGATCACATCTGTACAATTCGATTTATCATATTTTTATTAATAAATTGTAATTGAATTTTCAAGATTTTCTTTGGAAATTCAATTAAAAATCCCAAACCAACAAAAAAAAAAAAAAACTAAAAATTGTTGTAATGAATTTGGAATAACCATTACAAGAAATTTGAGCCCTCTAAGAGGTCTCGAGTTTTTATTTTTATTTTAACTTTTTGAATTTTTTTAAAATTATTTCATTAATATTAAAATATTAAAAAAATGAAATCTGATGTGGCATGAGTTCGACATTTCAGATTGGATATTTAATTATTAAAAGTTTTTTTTAAAAAATTAATATATTTTTTAATATATTTTTAATATTAAAAATTGTTCAAATAATCTTTGAACATTTTTTAAACATTTTCTAAAAAATTTAAATAATAATTTTTATTTTATTTTATTAACATTTTATTTTAAAAATATTTTCATTTAAAAAATAATTCCAATAAAAAATTAGATTTTGGCCCGAACATCGAAAAAGCCCCTTAGAGGGCTCATTTCTCTTCTAATGATGCATTATGAGATGGTATGATTTCCATTATTTGATTCTAATTATTTTGGAAAATCATGTTTAAGGTCTCACTTTTTGAACTAAAAATGAAATGTGACATAAACCAATCCTGTTATTTTAAGAGAAATCACAATATCTTATTATGAAGATCTATATTGTACAAATGATAGTCAACTAGCACAAGAACCAACATAACTTTGAATGGATGAAAAACTATACAGGATGTAGTAAAGAGAAAGGTTACAATCTATTCTTCGTCCAGTATATGGACATAGGCGCGTCATAGGGTTAATCCCTAAAAGCCTAGAGGTTTTGGACAAAGAGAGAAAATTGATGCAGATTGTTGATTGAGCCAATAGAACCACTCGCTCTCCCAATTGTACAGTGGGGTCCAACTTGGAATGGCGTTTTTGGTTTCGCAGTGAGAAAAATTTCAGTACTGCCAACTTTGAAAGCCTCCCAAGAGCTCAAATATTGGTATTTTACCACGAAATTTTTACCAGAGACTTATCTTTAAGTTAATTATATGTATGCCAAATTTCAAGGCCAAAAGATTCACCCAAAAAACGTTATTCAAAATCTACAAACATTGGTAGCTGTGGAAAGTTTTTCACTGCTGCCAACTTTGAAAGCCTCCCGAGAATGGAAATTTTTTTTCCTTACTTTGATTTTTTTTTGGTGGAAACCAATTTGTGTTAGTAATATATGGTAAAAAACTCAAGTCTAAAAGATTAGTGAAAAAAAAGATATTAACAATCTATCAACATGTGTAGTTGTGGGAAACAATGGGGGAAACCATTTCATTGCTACCAACTTTGACTACTATGTTGGTAGATTATGAATAACTTTTTTTTGGTGAATCTTTTGGCCTTGAAATTTGGCGTACATATAATTCACTTAAAGATATTTCTTTGGTAAAACTTTCGTGGTAAAATACCAATTTTTGAGCTCTCGGGAGGCTTTCAAAGTTGGCAGTATTCAAAGTTGGTAGGAATGAAATGGTTTCCCCATTGTTTCCCACAACTACACATGTTGGTAGATTGTTAATATCTTTTTTTTCACTAATATTTTAGACTTGATGTTTTTACCATATATTACTAACACAAATTGGTTTCTACAAAAAAAAAATCAAAGTAAGGAAAAAAAATTTCCATTCTCGGGAGGCTTTCAAAGTTGGCAGCAGTGAAAAACTTTCCACAGCTACCAATGTTTGTAGATTTTGAATAACTTTTTTTGGGTGAATCTTTTGGCCTTGAAATTTGGCATACATATAATTAACTTAAAGACAAGTCTTTGGTAAAAATTTCGTGGTAAAATACCAATATTTGAACTCTCGGGAGGCTTTCAAAGTTGGCAGTACTGAAATTTTTCTCACTGCGAAACCAAAAACGCCATTCCATGTTGGACCCCACTGTACAATGTAGACTTTTCTTGGAATCACCATAGTTGACACTCAAAACAACCAATTTCACTATTCAAGCAAACCAATGGCATGTCAAGCATTGCGGAGAAGTAGTTGGTAGTTTTGGGTATCATCATGAGTGAAAATTAGTATCAACATGAGTGTGGACATGGGGGAACCTATATATGTTGATATTGAGTCCCGGTGTACTTTCCACTTTTAAAATTTGTATAAATTTCAATATCAAGAATAAAATTGTGGAAAAATATACATTACTTGTTAAACCTTATGTAAAATGAAAGAAAGAATATTTTCACTAAACACATCATTGCTATAAATACACTGATTGCTTAAGATGGTGGTTTAACCCCTAAAAGACCAAGAAGTCCAAATTGGGCCTCGTATTTTTTTAGTAGTTTTGACTAAGTTCTATGTGGACTCTATTTTGTTCAAATTTATTTGTTTCTTGATCATCATATGCATTATTTTTCACTAATTCCAATGATACAAAATTTAGTCTCGTCTCAATTATATATTTCACAATATGATTTATTGAATTTGTCATTTTAAAACCATGAGACCTTGGTCCTTTGGAGGTTTAAGGCAATCAACCTTAGAGCAGATTTCGATTTTCAGGTGGTGGATGCAAGGCAACGCCGCGGTATCTAGCGAGTTAATAATGGCTGAAGCGGGTGCTCAGCCAAATCCGCAGCAATCAGTCTAACTACCGGTGAACAATTCTAATCTTGATGCAAGTACGAGTACTTTGAGTTTGGTTTTCGACGTTGCCTTCATTTGATTCAATCATACATGAAGTTATACATACATTCTATAACAATAGGGTTCTGCACCACCTACTGCTTCATTTGATTTTTTATTGCTACAATAACTTTCCTCGGAATTAGAGTGAAAGATGACACCTGCCATTATATGAGGGAATTTAGTAGGAGTCAAACAAGTAAAACAAACTTAAGATGTGAAAACAAAGAGCATCCAAGAGCATCCAAGAGCATCAATTGAAAAATTTAGTAGGGGTACAAAGTCTAGGGCTTACCAATGTTATGATAGTGGTGCATATATAGATTTACATAACTGTATCAGATTCATCACTTAAATCTCAAAATTGCAATTTCCCTGTCAACTTTCATGAGGTTAGAACCCTTCGCATGATGACATGTGGCACTTTCTTTTTTGGCAAAAAACAATTCATATATGATGAATTTGACCTAGTTTTCGTCCTTGAATTCACTACACCGATTATTGCCATTACTGTGAGTCACAACAATTCAGTCTTCTCACGATAATTGTGGTATTAGAACAAAAGTGTGAGTCACAGTAACTGAGAGCATTTGAGAATTCTTACAATAATGTACATTTGAGATGTATGTATTGAAATTAGTGTGAGGATTGGTGTAAAGTCTCACACTAGTTCTGTGACTCACAGTAATGGTGTAGTTGTCTCGACAATACTACCATTATACTCCCTCTGTCCTATAATAGATGATGCTTTTGAAAAAAATCAAAAAATCTATACTAGTGAATGATTTCATCAAACCTCTTAATACAATAAGTTTTTATTTGGAAATAGTTGTCTAGGTATCGAAGCATTGCAGATCAATTGATGAATTTGTTTATAATATCACCTCTATCAATTTCACAATATCACCTCTATAGTAAGCAACATACTTCAAAATCTTCCACATCAATTGATGAACTTGTTCATGTTGTAGGAGGCGTTCGATAGCATGCTAGTCCAAGTTTTGAATAAGGTTTTATTGAGTTTACAACATTGCATACTAGAAACTGTGAAAGTAGGTGGTTGCAATAGTTTATAGGGTTCCACATACGAGAAAAAACAAGTTTTACAAACAATTCTTGTGCACTTGTCTTGTGATTTTGTTTTGTTAGAATTTGTAAAACAACTTCAAATGGAATAAAATGATTTGCATCAAGTAATCTCGGACAATTTTTTTTTCTCAAAAGCATCACCTATTATAGGACGGAGGGAGTAGATCACATGGAGTGTAAGAATTTAGACCAAATGTTTGAAGTCAGTTATTCTACTTAACCCCTAAAGGACCAAGGATTCACAATTTTTAAATGACAAATTCAATTGATCATATTGTGAAAAATGTAATTCTAATGGGACCAAATTTTATATTACCAGCATCAGTGAAGAACGTTGTACATAACATTCAGTAGCCTTCCAAGAAGGTGCCTTTTAGTTTCATCCGCCTTTATATATGGAGTGACTAGTGATTTGTAATTGAATGAACTATTGAATCAAATAAACAATTACAAAACACTGTTGAATTGTGATTGATTGAGTGCTTTTGATTACTATTCACTATGGTTGATTGCTCTTGCTTAATGCCACCTGCCCCCATAGCATAGCTACTGATGTGATGTGGAATATCCCACATCATTTCATTGGGGGGATGAAATGATGTGGGATATTCCACATCATTTTGTTGGGGGAAGGCAGCAATCACAGAGGCTACTGAATGTTATGGCATGCGTTGGTCAAACAACAAATAAATTTGAACAAAAAGAAGTCCACATAAAACCTACTTAGAACTGCTAAAAACATATGATGTCCAATTTGAGCTTCTTGTTCCTTTAAGAATTAACCCCATCCTGAAGATTGCTGAGGAGCAGCAAATTTCTTGTCTCACTGGGGTTCTGAAGGCTGTCCATATGATTCTGGAATATTCTCACTTGCAAACTGCCAGTCATTTTTTTGACCTCAAGCAGTTGCATTAAAGAGGTCAATTGTCCTAAAAACACTGCATCTCTTTAACCCTAAAGGACCAAGGATTCATGGATATAAAATGAAAATATAGTCAAGATGGGATCAAATTTTATTCTACTGGAATTAGTGAAGAACATTGCATGTTATGGTCAAAAAGAAAAGAACTTTGAACAAATAGAAGTCCACATTGGAACTACTCAAAACTACCTAAAAAAACATAAGACACAAATCCATAAATATATTCACAACACAAATCTCATTTCTTATTGAAATTTGTATGATGGATATACTTATGGATTTTGGTCTCTTGTGAGATTCATCAATGGGATTTAGAGTATAAATTGTTGTTATTTCCATTAAGACATTCATTTAAACACCACATCTATAAACTTGTTCACAACTCATATTTCTTCATTGCTTTTGAAATAAGTGCATTATAAAGAATGTACAAGTTCAATATGTATTGCTTGATGTTAGCAAGTAACATCACTATAACAAATTGGTTCAAAAGAATGAAAGAGAAAATGTTGATAAAGTGATTTGGTAAGAGAAGAGAAGAGTGTTCCTCTATTTATACACAAAATTCTAATGATCATTTGGCCCTCAAAGAGGTGTGAACTCGAAGCATCATATCCCATGAACACCAAACGATGTGTTGAATAGGTAGATCATAAACGTCACGGAAGCAACACTTGTAATCGTTGGCATACTTCCAATTTCCAGGCACTTTTTGTTTTGCAGATTGAATCTATTTACCCTTTTTACTACATTAGTGAATTTTGTATTGCAAATGATGAATGTGGAAATAACAATTGAATTCTTTTCCTGAAGAAACAAGGTTGACTTTTTATCTAGGAATTTTGCAATATAGCTGTACAATAGATTACACATCACTATAATCCACTAGACAGTTGTTAGGTGGATTACTTCAAAGTTGATTAAAAATATTATTTGTTCTTCACACATGGTAAGCCCCTTTGTTCGGGGCTTATCTACAATTTGGCCTAGACCACTCGGCTACCGTCGTAGCAAGGCCTTATTTCCGAATACTCCCTCACTCATAGGCTTATCCTACACAATACTCCCTTTGTCCTATAATATATGATACTTTTGAGAAAAAGAATTGTCCCAAAGTACTTGATGCAAATCAATTATTCAATTTGTAGTTGTTGTTTTACAAATTCTAACAAAGCAAAAGCAAGACAAATACAACTGAGGAAGTGTTTTTCTTTTGTCTATGCTCATCTATAACTATTGCAACCACCTACTTTCATAGTTTCTACCATGCAATGCTATAAATTGAAGAAAACACTGCAACAAACATCGATCACCATGCTACCACATGCCATATATACGATGTATAGTATGATAATGCTTGGATAGGCATCTACTCTAAAATAGAAACCTATTAAGGTTAACTGAAAAGAGTGTATCAAAGTGGAAAGAAACCTTAAACTCGCCTTAGACTCGTTTTTAGTTCAAAAAGACTGCAAAACTAGTCTATGGTGAATAGGAGAATAATCTAGAGCAAGGCCTTGCGCCACCATGGGGTGTGGCACTCGTGACCTCACAAATGATAAAGGAGAGTTCCTACAAGTTCCCCCAAGCCTAAGGAACTATTCATGAAGTGACCAAGGAACTATTCACGAAGAATCCCTGTGAGAAATTGGTAATGTTAGGTTTGCGACTCCGCATAGACTCAACATCCCTCCTTTTTATGTTTTCAGTTAACTCAATTGTATTAAGAGATTTGATGAAATCATTCTAGCTTGCTTTTATTTTTTATTCTTTTCAAAATCTTCAACTTTTATGGGACGAAGGGAATACTTGCTTTATCCTTTCGTCCATTCCACATCATGGCCAACCTGTTAACCCCTAAGTGCCCAAATAATAAAAAGTATATCTATAGGAGTTGAAGTAAATCATTTAGAAAGCTTCAAGGATGTTAACAAAATGTACCCTTAGGAAGAAAAAAAAGAACACCCTATAATTTTTTAACAATAGAAATATGTTTTGAAAGTTGCTACAATACACTACTAGCCTCCAAACTAGACTTCTATTTTTGTTTAGTAGACTTCTATTTTTGCTTGGGCACTTAAGGGTTAATATACGACTTTCCCTCAAACATGATGACTCGAGGCACTTGTCTATTACAATGTATAAAAATCAGTTTTCGAGCATGAGTTTTGGTCTACTCAGCGAACATTCTGTCAACATGCCTGTTTTACAACTGCCAAGGAAACCTTCCTAAAACAGACTACTGTACACATTCCTACACTACACGAAAACACCAGCTTAGTTTCTTCATAGAAAAACAATTTATCATGCCCTACGCTACTTAAAATTCTCAGATCCAAACAATATTGACCTCCAGTCGATCTCCAGCCAAGCTCGGCTTCCAAATCTCTATGATCAATAATTAACGCTCGGTTGACGGTGCCGCCCCCAAATGAAAGCAACCCATCGTTAATTAACCCTTAAAAAGTCCACAAAGCCCGTTCCGACCAATATTATACAACAGTACTCCATTGTATAATTGGCATGGTTCTACACCTCCTTTGGGTTTAAGATCAAAAGTGAAGTTAACATTCATGTCGACATGGTTTTAATGAGCTGTTGGGGTCTCAATTTGGAACTTTTTCTACTTACAACAAATGCCAAATATACATCAACGTATCTACTATCCCCCAAGGGAGCTTTAAGGGTTAATTAAAACATGAGCAATTGGAAGTGTAAATGCTCTTTGTTGTTGTGATACTGCTCCCGGTTTGGCATGTTTGTGAATGGGGTCAAGTAAGGGGCCCCTTTTCCATGGATGGATATTGACATGATGGATGGATGGGAATGGGGGTCGGGGGCCATGGAAATAGTCTGAAATTCATCATCTAGGGGCCACATGCATCACGGTACCGCTCAAAAGCTCGCTAGTGTCGTTGCTATCCCGGTCGCGAGCGCTATAGGGGTAACTCATGGGGAGAGAGCCCGTGGAGATTCGGGAGCTTTGAGTTGGCATGTCCAAGGAGTACCCGTCGGGGAAGATGTCCGAGTAGCTCCGGCCGAGCCCCTCCAAATCACGCACAACCTCCGCCATGGTGGGCCGCGCTTCCGGCATGTCCCTGCAACAGCTCAAGGCCAACTGCATGAAGGACTCCAACGCCTCCGCCGGGTATTGCGCTATGACGGGGTCAATTATGGACAATCCTAGCCCTGCCAATGACCTTTGGTGCGCCTGTTGCATTATTTTGTCATCCCACAGTATAACACCATCAGCCCCATATAATCAATTTTTCCTCATCCACTCATGAAAACTCTACTGCAAGTGGTTTCGATTGTTTAACCCCTTAAGGACCAAGGATTCATGGTTTCAAAATGCTAACTTCAATCGATCGTATTGTAAAAAGGTGAATTGCAATGGGGTCAAGTTTTATATCATTGGAATTAGTGAAGAACATTGTATGTGTTGGTCAAAACACAAATACACTTGAACTAAAAGAAATTCACATAATACTTGCTCAAAAATGCTATAAAAAACATGAGGCCCGATTCAGGCTTCTTGGTCCTTTAGGGGTTAACGATTTCTTTTGCAATATATACAAATTTGGTTTAAGAGGAACAAGAATTGAATCATAAGGGACCATTTCAGATACAAATGACCACTTTAAAATGACAACATTCCTACTACTATATTGAGCCCAACTAATCTCTTTCGTATTAAAGTTTCAGTCCTTAAGTGAACAAACATAACATTCTTCAGTGGGTTGGAAGATCATCTTTTTGCTAAAGAAACATGTAGGCTTCTGTAGGGATCAGTGTTGTTTTTCGAGGGTAGTTGAGCTCCCAGCTTTTCATATGTGGTACATTTTAGGGAGGATCTTAGGAAGAATTTGGGTGAGGTTCGACCCAAAAGAAAACATTTTTAGGGATACACTCTTGAATTCCTAAATTTGATTGTCTGGGTGATAACTACAAGATAGTCTGAATGTGTGACAAATGTGTTACAGTTAATGATAGTGGCAAGGGTGCCTGATATTTCAAATTTCCATTTTGGAGAAGGTCAAATTAAAGAGGTTTGAGTGTATAAGAATGGTGGAGAAAAGAATGGAGGACAAAATGGATGTAAAAAGGACATTTTAACCCCCTAAAGGATCAGGAAGCCCAAATTGGGGTCCATGTTTTTTTTTAACAGTTTTGAGTAGGTCCTATTTGGACTTGCTATTTATTTGTTTTTTGACCAACACATATAATAATCTTCACTAGTTCTATTAATATAAAATTTGGTCCCATCTAAATTATATTTTCACAATATGATCAATTGAATTTGTCATTTTAAAACTGTGAATCTTTGGTCCTTTAGGGGTTAAGGGTGAAAAAACAGTATCTGAATGGTAGGAGCAGGATATTCAAAAACTGTCGTGAATATGTAAAGAAATTTTTGTGGAGCGTGTTACCTCGCGGACGATGTTCTTGCCCTTGGAAATGGCATGCATGCCCGTGATGAGCTCAAGAAGCACCACACCAAAGCTGTAGACATCACTCTTGTCAGTCAATTTGTGGGTGAGAAAATACTCGGGGTCCATGTATCCGGGAGTGCCTTTCACAACAGTGGAGACATGGCCGGGCGTGGCCCCCTCCATGTCCGGCACGGGTGCCAAGCGCGACAGCCCAAAGTCCGCCACTTTGGCCACCTTCCGATTGTCCAACAAGATGTTGCTTGCTTTGATGTCGCGGTGGAAGATGGGCGGGTTGGCTTCCGTGTGCAAGTAGAGAATTCCTCGCGCCGATCCCAATGCAATTCGTAAACGTGTCGGGAAATCCAACGGTATCCCTGACAATGCTGCAATCAACATAAAACACCAAGTCATTAATTGCACAAGGGGAATGAATGGCCTGATATGAGTACCACTTATGCATCTCACATAGTGTGACTTATCTCTAACTCATTTTATGTGTGCTAGAAATTCCATCTTTAACACTATGTATATAGGTGCAGCCATGGTACCTATAACACTCTCTAATTTTTGTAATTTTCCAATGCCTTTTTCTTACCAAAAAGATGTTTCTCAAAAATCACACTATTTTTGGAGGGGGTACTCATATCAGGCCATCACCCACAAACTAAACTGAAACTTTGCGAATTTTGTTATCTATTATGTAACGCAAGCATTGCACGCACTTACTAAAAGATCGACTCGGACTCCGGCACCGGCTAATCTAGTTATTTCCTAATCCAAATAAGAAATTGCAAAAGAGAGAGTGTGTTTACCGGATAAATGATCTCGCAAAGTACCACCGGGCATGAATTCATACACCAACATCTGCAAAAGACAAATTTTATCAATTCACATTAAGGGGTAACAATTGATAGACCATTTTCTATTTCATGGAACGAGGAAATAGTCCATCGTAAGGAAATTAATTAATTTCCTTCATGTGAGGTAAGATTCTTCAAGCGTCGCAACCATGACACATCACAGGAGGGATATTGACTTGAAATATAGTGCAAGTGTCCTATTGTGGTTAATGTCCAGGGTATTTATAAAAAAAATTGAATTAACTAGTATCTGGGACATTCACTAGTACAAACCTCAACCACATACATCAGAGAAAAGACACACAAGAAGACCCCACATAATGAACTAGACTAGTTGCGTGTCATTTTGGGCACGCTTCGTTGGTCTATGCGGTCAATATTTCTACTAATGATTAATCACAAAAAGACACTTGCACTATATCCCATTGTGGCACATGTAGTTTTTTTTTTTCTCTTGTGCAAAACATGCTCAATTCAATCACTAACCAAAAAATCAATTTCCTTCAAATTCATTAGTTGTTGCAACCAATCACTAGTCAAACGTGACCTGTCTTTAACAATTAAATTTCAATGTGACTTGTCTATTGTGACTCAAAATCACAATTTCAGCCACTATGTACAAGTCACAACATAATTTAGTCATTAAAGATGAGTCACATTTGACAAGATTTCTACGAGTGAATCTTGACATTAAAAAAAGAAAAAAATTAAACAATCAATTTTTGCTCTCACCTGTTCGCCCTCGTCGTCGCAGTAGCCCTCAAGCATGACAAGGTTCCTGTGGTGCACGCGAGAGAGGAGCTCGATCTCCGTGTAAAATTCATGGGCGCCTTGAAGGGAGCCCTGCTCTGCACGCTTGATGGCCACTTGCTTCTTGCCATCATTCAAGATGCCCAAGTACACCTTGCCATAGCCTCCTTGCCCTATCTGTTTCTCCTCACTGAAGTTGTCCGTGGCTAGTGCTAACTCCTCAAACGTGAACGCTTTCACTCCGGCCACTTTCAATGCCGGATTCCTCTTGGCTCTATTCACTGCACCACCCACATCACCAAAAGGAAAAAAATACACAAAGTGGGTCAGTCGAGCAATTTAGAACAACGTTGAAATTGTGGCGTTGCAACCATACGGCCTGATATGGGTACCACTTTTACGCCTCTCACATAGTGTGACTTATGTTTAATTCATTTTATGTGTGCTAGAAATTTCGTCTTAAACACCATGTATATAGTTGCAGTCATGGTGTCTATAACATCCTCTAATTTTTGTAATTTTCCAATGTCTTTTTCTTACCAAAATGATATTTCTTGAAAATTACACTATTTTTGGAGGGGGTACCCATATCAAGCCATCGCCCATAGGTACTTTCTCCTCTACTAAATTAATGCTCTAATTACTATATAAAGAATCCAGTTTTTTTTTTACAATTTTCATCAAGTCAACATGACATTGAAATCGTGTTGTTCTAACATGTTCTATAGAAATGTGGTTCTTACTGTGTCGTTCTAAGTATTTGAGGTCCACTTCTTCTCATATGACATTGATTGATTCAATGTCGTTCTATCAAATCCAAACAACATTGAAATCATGTTGTTCTAACGAAATGTTGTTCTTATCATCATGTCGTTCTAAGTACTTGTGATAAGTTCACCACAACCAACTATGTTATGAGAGGTTTTGTCCTTTTCGTAGTGTAGATACTAGTGTTGGACTAATATGGCGTCTTTCTACAGTGAAACTTTGGACACTTGAAATATTCATTTGAGGTCCACTTCTTCTCATATGACTTTTTTGTATCATTCGTTTCACTGAGAATTCTCATATCAGTACAACACTGGTAGATATAAAGCTAAGAGAGGCACTATGACTTATTTCACAGTGTAGCTGCACTATAGAAGTAGATTATTTCATGTTAGAGACTAAGTCTGTACATGAGAACCTACTTAAACTTTCTCACTTCACTATAGATGTAGATTATTTCATGTTAGAGACTAAGGTTGTATAATGAGAACCTACTTAAGGTCGAGGCACCTAAAACCGACCAGGTACCCAAAACCAACCACCCTAGATTCTTGCCTAATTTCTAGATTTTCAAAGGGAAGATGTACCTCATTTGTACATTAGAGCATGTGATCGGTTTTAGGTAAACCTATGACTTTCACTTTGAAAATTTGTACTTATTCAAATAATTATCAAAAAATTTAAAATAAATATGAAAACTTCTTAATTTCTTATTGCTAAAAGAGGAAAATACTTAAAATATCGATTCATCTATCCCATGTATAGTGAATGTCTTAACTGATCGGTTTTAGGTGACTTGACCTTAACCTCTAAAGGACCAAGAAGCCCAAATTGGGCGTTATGTTTTTTTTAGCGGTTTTGAGTAGGTTCCATATGGACTTATTCTTGTTCAAATTTGTTTGTTGTTTGATCAACACATGCAATGTTCTTCATTGACTCCATAGATATGAAATTTGGTATTATCTTAATTATGTTTTTCATAATATGATCGATTGAATTTAAAACCATGAATCCTTAATCCTTTAGGGGTTAGACTTTCTCACTTTACTATAGATGTAGCTTGTGTTGATGCAAGGCCTTTGGTCCAAAGCCAATAAATTGCATTCAAAAAGTCTTCAAAACCATGATGTAGAATCACGAAACGGAATGAAAATGAAGAGAGACTAAATCAGAAAAACGTACTGCGTTCGATCTGAGCTAGGAGAGCAGGTGGAAGTTTACGACGTCGATAGAACAAGAACAATATCAAGCCAGTCACAAGCATGGTAAGGGCAGCAGCTCCGATCACGATGCCCGCAATCGCTCCTTTTGACAAACCCCCCTTTGATGCACTATTATATGCTGCAACAACAAATGTCAATCAAACTATTGTAAAGACGATGAACGGCCAAGAAACAATGACATTTTCCTCAATGTTGGATGATTTTTGTTCACTAATTTAAATGGTCATAATTGGTACTTGATGAGCACAATGATAAGCCCGTTCTTTAAGGATTGATAGATTAAAATATTTTATTGTCTTCAACACCATATCAATCATTCCCTTTTGTGTCCCCAAAAGGTGTCATTTTGCTTGTCCTCCCTTTTGTCTTAACTAATTGATTGTTCTACTATTCTCTCTACTACTCCCTTCACCATTCTATGCGTCTAGAAAAAGATTATATTTTGAAAAAAGAATAGCCCTTCAACCACTAAAAAATGCAATGCAAACAACATTTAAAAAAACATCTTTAGAGCATTCGTACCCTTCTCCCTCAATTCACCTCTTGACTATTATCATCACATCCAAAATTTGGTGTCACAAGCTATCGTCTCCACACCCTTGAACCACTATGTACCCCTCTATATAGTCGGTGACCGATCACAATCACTATACATGGGTAATCATTATTGTCCATCAATCTAGGATAAAGTGTCTTCCTTAAACTTAGTTATATAGAATTGAGGTGTCTTTTATATTGTGCTCATATTCAATGGCTTTCTCAATCTCCCTAAATATGCATGCTGAATTTCATCTAGTTTTTAGATTCATGAGAGAATTCAGTGGTAGGGTGGGCATGCTCTAAAAGAAGGTGAGAGTACCTTACCTGAAAGACTACGGGGATAAAACGAAATAAGCTCGTACGGGCCGAAGATGGCACTATCGGGAATCCTCCATTGTGAGAAGGTTTGGTAAAGCCTATCAAACTCCGATTGGTTGAAAGTATTGTTGCCCGTCGGGTAGAGCCGGATGGTCATGGCCAGCCGAGGCCCCGCTTGCCACGTGTAGTCTTGGAGAATCACCTGATTGGCAAAACAATTTCCAAGAATGTTAGTGAAGAGAAATTTCTTAGATAATTCCATTAAAGAAGATTTTCAAGGACAATTAGTCACAAGCCACCCAATAGAAATGTGGTCCGTTTAAACTGGTCCCTTTTAACTTAAAGGGTCACAAGAGAAAAGAATTGAGTCACAAGGGACCATTTAAGTCACAAACGATTAGTTTAAAATGACAACATTCCTACTACGTATACAATTTTTTACCAAACAAAAAGGTCAAAATAAGCCCAAAATGTAATGAGTTGTCCAAATCTTAATAAAAAAAAACTAAAATATTGTAGTCAATCGTCAAGATTGACAAAAAAATATTATAAGAAGAGAAGCTCAAATCTTTAGGAAATCATGTTTGCAAAAAAAAATCTATTTTATATGGTGAAAAAGAAAATCTTGAAAAATATTCACAAATTTTGGCATTTATCGAAAAGCAATTTTCCAAAAAAATTAATTATTCAACATGACCTGTAACACTGAATAGGGGTATTAAGGGGACCCATACTAATTTATTGACATTTTCACACTATATAAATATTTACCATTATTGTACAAAAATACACTAAATTTTTATGTTTTTTAAAATCAAACTAATAGTCAGACAATCACAAATTTTAATATTTTTTGCCAAACAATAAAAAAAAAATACCACGATGAAATTTTTACAGGGTAAGTCCCTCTAATTTTTTGGTCCCCTTAATATTTGGTGTAGTAATTTTTGCTAATTTTGAGAAAAAACATAAAAACATCGCTGCACCTGGTTTTGGATGAGGTCCAACCCTGCTGTGAGATAAGCCAGAAACTGCTGGGAATACAAATCAAATACTGAAAAGCCTGGACTCTTGAGCCGGTAGCCGACGGTGATGTATTTGCAACTTTGGCATGTGTTGGGTGGAATTTCAATAGGAATCACAGAGTCGTACGTGAAGGAGACCGGGTCGGAGTTTGGGATGCAAAGCGGGTTTGTTATGGTTTGTGCATTTGGGCACAGCGCCGGGTTCCCCGCATATCTGGCACACGAAATAAATCGTAAACATTAACCCTTGAACGGGCCTGAAAGCCCTTTGCGGCAGTATAGTATATATATTCTATATTCGGTGATATTTGATCAAAATAACAATGACCAAACACTTTTCAGTATAAAGTACATGATAATATGTATATAACAACATATCGCAATTCATATATTAAACCACAATTGAACAATTATAAGGCTAAATACGGGTTGTACTAGAGAGGGACCCCCAAGGGCCTTTCAAGGGTTAAAGGACCAAGAAGCCCAAATTGGGCCTCATGTTTGTTTTAGCATTTTTGAGCAAGTCATATGTAGACTTCTTTTAGTTCCTTGTGTTTTGACTAGCTCATACTATGTTCTTCATTGATTCTGGTGATATAAAATCTAGACCTACCTGAATTATATTTTTCACAATATAATCGATTGAATTTATGATTTTGAAACCTTGCAAGGATCCAAAAATATTGGTTAAGAACTTTGTTAAGGTTGAAAAGAAGACAAGGCTAAAAGTGACTCTTGTCTTCTACCATTTATCTTACAAATTTTTTAACGTAAACCAAGTCTAGTAGGACACCCCTTTTAGGTTTAGGTTGTAAAGGTGAGAATAAACCATACTATAACAAGTGGTTTTTCACTTCCCACGAGGTGAAGCAAGTTTTTAAGTCCGAAGACCAATATCATAACAATAGGACTTCATTGCTTTGTTCTACTAGGGTCCTTTTTTTAAAAAGAAAATAGGGACTCAATTAATGAGGTGTTAGTAAACACTTTAATTAAAATCCCTCTTCAAAAATTATTAGAGGGATATTCCATTCTCTAATGAAGTGTCACATAACAACAATTATAGAAAATTTATAGAATGTTACAAGTGTACATCATCACAATACAAACCACTGATACACAAGGAGTTGATTATCAAAAATGAATTAAAATTTGACCAAAGTGAATGAAGAGTCTATAGAAAATAATTCTACAAGTTAGGCATAAAAAGCAAAGTCGATTAATTAATTACCACAACAGTTTACCAAGTCGTGTGTCCACTTACCGAACATGAGTAGTGGAGTTGCTTTCTAATTCTGCCAAAGAATTACTGTTGACTGTAAGCTGATTGTTTTGTAAGTCTCTGCACATGCCGGTCCCGTTTGAGCAACTTATTAGAGTTCACTAAGTAGAAGAAATATATTTACCTAGTGCTAATCACAGTACCATAGTAGGAATTAGGTCCCTTTAAACTAATCATTTGTGAGTGTAAATGGTCCCTTGTGACTCAATTTTTTTTTAAAGTTGTTTAAACCATTTGAATCACAAGGGACCAATTTAAAAGAACCAAATTCCTATTAGCGTTAGTAACATGATCACAAAATGATAACATTGAATGTTGTTTTGGCAATTCTTGCAACTCTTTCTACTATTGTAGAAAATTTATAACGTAATACAAGTGCATACAATGAAAAACATTGGTAAAAATTTGAAAACCGTATTACAATTGTTCACAATAAAATTTTAGCCAATTTTGTTTACAATTTTTGCTTCAATTGAATATTTTACATACACGAAGGCCAAGTACATGATTATAACTCCAAGTAAAAAAATTATGAATTTGATGAGAGCCGATTTCTTACATGAGTTTGACTCCTCCATAGCTCTGAAAAGTACTTCCTGTTCCCAAATTTTCGGGAATGGCACCACTGAGTTGGTTGTTACTCAAGCTCCTGCTCACCTTGGCACAAAAGTTGTTAGAATTGCTTCAACAAAAGCTTGTAATGCTGCACTAAGTATACTATGGCCAATTTGTGCACACGAGATAAAAAGAAAGAAAAATAAAGCAAAAAAATTAAAAAATTAAAAAAATTAAAAAAAACCTATCTCATGGTGGGACATGGTGCAAGTGTCTTGTTGTAGTTAATATCCCAAGTAGCAACTAGTTTAATTTTGTTGTAAGTACCCGTGACATTAACCACAATGGGACACTTGCACCATGTCCCAGGTCAAGGTCCCTGTTTTGTCTTGTGATGTGACATAATATTTGAAACCAAATATGACAGCATTTGCTTTTAGAAACTGGGCAATGGCCTAATATGGGTACCGGTGAGACACGTCTCACCATGTGTGACTTATGTTTAACTCATTTTATGTTGTGTTAGAAATTCCATCTTCAACATCATGTATATAGCTCCAGCCATGGCATTTATAACACCATCTAATTTTTGTAATTTTCCAATATCTTTTCTTACCAAAAGGATATTTCTCTAAAATCACAAAGTCATATGTCATCATGGAAAACCAAAGCTCTTCGCGACAATAGTGAAAATAAAAAACTAAGAGTCCTAGAAACCAAATGATTATGCAATTCCTTCTAACAAACATTGGGATGTTTGGGATGTTGTTTGAAACATTCCAATGTCGTTTTATTTTCATGTGGATTTGCATTACCATACCCAACAGTTAGGATCGGCAGGTCATGCTGAATAATCATTCTTTTTGAAAAATAGTTTTTCAACAAATGCCAATTTCTTTCTAATATTCTATTTTTCACCATACAAAATAGAAAAAAATGATCTCCTAAAGCTTTGGGCTTCTCTTTTTATATATATATATATTTTTTTTTTCCAATCCTAATGACCGACTACAGTAGTATCCCTTGGTTCATTCAAGAGTTTGTGGTGCAGGAGAACTTACAAAATCTCCAAAGATTGCAGGTTTCCAATGGAAGTAGGGATCTGGCCAGTCAACCGATTGTTTGACATATCTCTGCATAGATTGCCAAGTTGAGAATTAAACACAAACACCTTATACAAAATAGTGCGTAATTTTGACAATTAAACCTGAAGGACCAAGAAACCAAATTTGGCCTCATACTTTTTTATAGCAGTTTTGAGTAGGTCCTATGTGGACTTCTTTTTGTTCAAATTTATTTGTTGATTGACCAACACATGCAATGTTCTACATTGATTCCAGTGATATAAAATTTGGTCCCATCTGAATTATATTTTCCACACTATGATCAACTGAATTTTTCAATTTAAAACCATAAATCCTTCAGGGGTTAATAAATCTCTAAAACCATTTTTTAATTTTTTAATTTTGATGCAAGGTTCTGAATTTTTCTGTCAAAAGAAAAAAAAAACAAAAAAGCAAGGTTGTGAAATATTGGGGTAACCTACAGGGATGTGAGGTTCACAGGAAATGCAGTTTGATTGGGTATAGGGCCTGTGAAATTATTGAAACTCAGGTCCAGTACTTCTAGCAATGGAAGGCCGCCCATTTCTGGAATGGTTCCAGTCAACCCACAGTTTCGCAAACTCCTGCAAAACCAACATTTACACAAATTACCATCTCATTTGGACATCCTTAACTCCTAAAGGACCAAGAAGCCCAAATTGGACCTCATGATCTTTTTATGAGTTTTGAGTAGGTTCTATGTGGACTTCCTTTTGTTCGAATTTATTTTTTGTTTGACCAACAAATGTAATGTTCTTCGCTGATTTCAGTGATATAAAATTTGGTCTAATTTTGAATTTTATTTTTCACGATATTATGAATTGAAGTTGTCATTTTAAAACCATGAATGCTTGGTCCTTTAGGGGTTAAGGGCCATTTTACACTTAGGAGTCAGGCTCGTCGTTCTTGGGCCCAATGCAACAAAAAATCAGCCCATATTAGTCGTAGGCCCAAGGCCTCTGGCACTCAATATAATACGATTACAATTTCTAATGAAATGTGCACTCGGGCCCAAAGCCCAAAGTTTGGAATTCCATATTTGGTGAACCCAATGAATTGAGTAAGAGCTTGTGTAAGAGCTTGTCAGTTTTAATGTAATAAATGTTTTGGTTGCATTGGGCTCGACTCCTAGTGTAAAGGGGTTGGACCCAAAGTTTGGCTTTCGACTGATGAGAAGTGAGGATTTCAACCCATTTGCACATCAATTTTGACCCAACTCCTAGTGTAAAGCGGCCCTAAGTAGTCCCAAGAAAACATATGTGTGATAGTACTATCACACAATTTCTAGAAAGAGTTATCAAATTGAAATACCAATAATGCAAAAAGAATTTAAAATTTAAGTTTGGTTCTTTGGTGGAACCAACATACATTAAGAGTATGTTTGTTTAACCCCTAAAGGACCAAGGAGCCTAAATTGGGCATCATGTTGTGTTTAGAAGTTTTGAGAGGTATGTTGTAAAGAGAGATTAGAAATATATGTATGTATGTATGTATGTATGTATGTATGTATATACATGTACATTAAAGAATTTGAATAAAGAAATTCATTCAAAATAGGAAAGTTAAAAAAAAAATTGGAAATTATTAACTTTTAAATGTTAATTTAGTATGGTGAAAAAGGGAAACTTCAGTCCAAAATCCAAAAACAGTAAACAGCACAACCAACTATTAACCTATGGTATAGGTCAGACTTGTCATGTCTGGACACTATTTTCCAACTTGATAACATATTATACGTCGATTGTCTAATTAGACTAGTGTCAAATATGTTAAACAACTCGGATGAAATATTCTTGAATATCATAGAATATTCTAAAATCCTACATGTATATTCTAAGAATATGCTTGTCTGACAGACAGGGAGGTCTTCGACATCATGTTCGACACTTTGTGTAGTGGGCAAGTAACACAACCCCGGTATATGTGAAGATAAGGCAAGAATACGGGTTAAAAGGTGCACTCACAGTTTCAAAAGTGTGGAGATGTTGGCCCATGTTGTAGGAATGGTGGCATTACTCGCAAACTGGTTGTTATCGAGCTGGCTGCAACCAAGAAATTAAAAGTCAGTGCACATAGCTACCCATTCCACATAAAACATCATCATCTAAAGGTTGATGGAACAGTTAACCTGCACTACACTGAATCACCATATACTGTGGCCCACGGTATTTTTGAACGGCCATGATACTAATAATAAAAATTTCAAAATACTGTGGTAAAACTCATTCAAATTTGATGAAAAAATGTTCAAATTGGATGAGAAATGTTCAAATGGATGAATGTACCCACAACAATTATCCACTCACAGTATGTGGTGATTTAACTACTGTAGAAAGTCTGCACAGTCGGGAAGCTAATGGCCAATTATTGTAATTTTCAAAACATATTTCTACTATTGACCATACCCACTGTTCAAAAAGGTACGGAAGCAGTCACTTTTGACCATTTAAGCACTTAGTGGTCAAGATGAACCCAATTCTAGGGATTTTCAAAGCTTGGAACCCTAAATAAATAAATAAAATTTAAAAAAGACCTGTTAATTGGAGACTTACATGATGAGAAGCTGTCGCGCATTGGCAATTTCAGGAGGCAGCTCTCCAGTGAGCTCATTGTTGTCCAACAGTCTGAAATACAGTGTCACACCCACAATTAACCCCTAATGCATGTAACAACCTCAATGTGCTCTATTGTTTTCACTACCACATTTGAACAGGAAATTCTTCCGCACAAGAAAAAAAAATTGAAAACTTTACAGCAACATGCCTTGAAGTTCTTATAAGGCTGACAAAAAAATAGACCCCATAGGACACGTTATGCTACAGTAAACACCACCTGTATGCGAATGCCTTCCCTGTATGCGTACCGTATGAACAACCTCCTTTACGACCAAAACCAAACTGCTTTTAAAACTGAAGAAATTTTGGTAAGAAAGTTTTGGTTCAAGAGAAAATGTTGGTATTCTTACATGTGGACCACATTTGGCAGAGAGCCCAGCTCTGGAGGAATGGAGCCATTCAATGAGTTGTTATTCATGTGCCTGTCACCACCAACACACCAACATATCAGAAATAATAATAAAAAATGAGAACATATCAACATAAAACCAAGTTACAAGGGTTAACCCCAAAAGGACAAAGGATTCATTGTTTTAAAATGATCATACTAGAATTCAGATGGGGCAAATTTTATATCAGTGAAGAACAAACTTTCCATGTGTTGGCCAAAAAAGAAATAAATTGGAAATAAAAAGGCTCTCATATGACCTACATATATCCCCCTAAAGGACCAAGAAGCCCAAATTGGGCCTCATGTTTTTTTTAGCAGTTTTGAGTAGGTTTTATGTGGACTTTATTTAGTTCAAATTTGTTTGTTTTTTCACTAACATATGCATTGTTCT
Organism: Pohlia nutans; assembly: GCA_022496805.1. Classification (NCBI taxonomy): domain Eukaryota; kingdom Viridiplantae; phylum Streptophyta; class Bryopsida; order Bryales; family Mniaceae; genus Pohlia; species Pohlia nutans. The sequence continues at coordinate 8,026,433 of CM040092.1, read as the reverse complement.
TCACTGATTCTAGTGATATAAAATTCAGTCTCATCTGAACTGTATTTTTCACAATATGATCAATTGAATTTGTCATTTTTAAACCATGGATCCTTGGTCCTTTAGGGGATATAAGGCCTTTAGGATTCAACTTACAGATGTTGAATTGATGTCAACCCACCCCACTCGGGAGGAATGGGCCCTGAGATTTGGTTCTCGTCAATCTGAATTCGGTCCAGGTAAGATAAGCTGCCCAGCTCTTTGGGCAGAGTGCCAGTGAAATGATTTCCATTGAGCAACCTGCCATGATCAAAATGCCGCCGAACATAACATGATTAAGGAAAATAAAGACATGTCGCGACCACAAAATGGTTGCATAGGTCATAAGGGGTCAAAAGGTTGTTTAAAAAAAGCCAATTCAAATGGGCTTTTTAAGACACTAGTAGAAAAGGTGGCGCTGCCAAGGGAGATGCCCAGATCATTTGCCTCAGCAGTGCCATCTTTTCTACTAATGACTCTTCTAAACATGTGTGGAATATTATGCACCTGGATGTCAGATCTTAACATTAAGCATATGGAGTCAGTAAATGAATTGTGTTTTAGCATCTTCTACCAATGACAGCCCACAACTTATCTATTATATAACGCAAGGTGGTGCAAGTACGCTCCCCATAACGATTCGGTTGTGTCGGAATCCGGCACATAGTTGCTTAATAATGATCCGACAAAAGACAATGAGGAAATCAATTCCAAAGAATAAAGGGACTTGAGCTGAGGTTCTTACAAAAGATACAAGCTGGTCAATTTCCCAAACGAAGAAGGAATGCTCCCTGTCATGTGGTTCCACATAACGTCCCTGGAAGTGCACAGAAAACTGATATTAATTAAAACCACAAGCAAGAAAAAATAAATAAATGACTGTAAGACTAAACTCGACCCTCTCTAATTGCAAGAAAAATGGGCTGTTGCCACAAGTGTTCACAACTTGTCAACCAATCGGATAACATGTGTTTACAACATGATAGATTCTCAAGATATGTCAAAAATGTGCAATTATAAAGGACTGAGTTGCACATCTTATTTTTTTTACCAATATAATTAGATCCTTTTGAAATGAGACAATAAATGTGAAATATAACACATGGGGAATGGCCTGATATGGGTACCACTTTTACGCGTCTCATATAGTGTGACTTATGTTTAACTCATTTTTTGTATGCTAGAAATTTCATTTTTAACACCATGTATATAGTTGCAGCCATGGTGTCTATAACACCCTCTAATTTTTGTAATTTTTCAATGTTTTTTTCTTATCAAAAAGATATTTCTCAAAAATCACACTATTTTGGAGGGAGTACCCATATCAGGCCATCATCCAGAATCATTTGAATGCCATTTGAACTATCTTCCAAAATCCCAGTGTAAGTTGCAAATCTAGGCATAAGTGTATTCACCACTCCATTGATTTCTAAGCAACGGACATTTCAAGAACATTATGCCACTATCACTAAGGAAGTTGTTGTGCTTACAGGTATTTAAGTTGGGTGAGGTTTCCGAGTTCGGGTGCAAGTGAACCTCCAAGATTAAGATCAAAAAGCCGTCTGCAAAAACACAAACACAACCTCAACATCAGCCACAAGAGTCTTCCTTTCTAGTCTCACTTTTTCCACTACTGTTCAAACTAAGAGCATGCCCACCAATAACGTTGATATCCCTATTTCCAAACCTGATATACCAACCTCTAGAATTTTCCAGACAAGAGAAGTCTAGCTGGTATTCACAAGCAATATACTAGCCTAGCTGGAAAAAAGTCTTCCCAAGTCAAATCAGGACCTCAATTTTCAGTAAGAAATTTGAAGATACCAGTCACTGATGGGAATGCTCTAAGACATCTATCCAAATCAACCTGCTTCAAAAGAAATTTTAACAGGTGACAAATGTTGGGGTTCTTTTGAGACTAGAAGGGAAACACATACAGATTTTATTTCATATTTTTTTAAAGAAAAATGCAGAGAGGTGGAAGAGAGACCCACAGTTCTGTAACAAACGTGATGTTGCTGGGTCCTGTAGGTGCGCTACACACAACCCCCCTCCACGCATTTTCACAAGGATTGTTGCCTACCCAGTTAGCCAAGTTGCCACTGGGGTCCTGCAGAGTCTTGTGAAACGCTTCTAGAGCAACAGCTGCAAACAAACAAACAAACAAACAATAGCATCTCCTCTTTAGAGAGGTTCGTATTTGTCTTTGGACTGCATTTTGCTAACTAGTTTTTCATTTTCAACAGCCTTTGTTTCTTCGACGCTGAGCTAGAAAGCTTAAAACTACGTTTAGAATCATTTGACAAACAAACAAACAATCCCCTCCTTAGCAAGAAAGAAAGAACGGGGGTTCATGTTCTAGATTCATTATTTTTGGACTGCATTTTGCTACCAACTTTTTCATTTTCAACAGCCTTTGTTTCTTGAGCTCCAACTTCAACGCTGAACTACGTTTAGAACCTTTTGAGAAACAAACAAAGGATCCCCTCCTTAGAAAGAAAGAAAGAACGGGGGTTCATATTCTAGATTCGTTATTTTTGGACTGCATTTTGCTAACTAGTTGTTCATTTTCAACAGCCTTTGTGAGCTTCAACTTCGACGCTGAGCTAGAAAGCTTCGAACTACGTTTAGAAGCCTTTTGACAGACAAACAAAGGATCCCTTCCTTGGAAAGAAAGAACGGGGGTTCATATTCTAGACTCTTCATTTTGGACTGCAATTTGCTACCTAGTTTTTTTCATTTTCAACAGTCTTTGTTTCGTGAGCTCCAACTTCGAACTACGTTTTTGACCAACCGACAAAACTGTCTTACTAGACAAAACTCCATTTATTGTAACTAAATTCCAGAAATGAGTCAGGTAAGCTTACTATCAACTGGATTTGTAACAGCGCCTGTATACGCAAACAAAGAAAACAGAAACGCCACCGCCACCAAAACTGTAACATCCATTTCGGCCATAGCCAGCTTCATCTCGTCGTCTCTTCAAAATCCCATGCCTGAGTTTTCACAAAACAGAACTTGCAGTTTCAGGAAAACCCAAAGCTAGTAGAGCACCGTTTGAACACTGTTCAGCTGAATTGACCGCTGCCGGTTGGACATGAAAGTCGATCAGAATCAATTCAGTTTATTCTCCATGAAAGGCGCTCATATTTCACATCATGCATATATTTTTCTCGTACTACGTCACCTCGTCGTTACATCTAACGCCACCCACTGCAAAGTAAAAAACAAAAAGCCACAAAAGGAGATCTGCCTGTCGATCCAATCCCAAAACGCAAAACCTAGCAACAATTTCAGTACCCTAAACTGCAAGTTTCCACCGCATTCAACATACACAGGGTTTTTAAAACTTCACGGCTAAGTTGTACCTGGATCAGATTGATGAACACCAACACAAGAATTGTATTCCGTTTTTCCGGTGGTAGGATCACCTGCACCGCAATATCGATCTCTACCCGGTCAAAGCATGCTGAGCACGGACTGACGATCGATGCAAACGCGTCTCCGTCTTAGAAGTTAGAATTTATAATAGAGCTTGCTAGCTAGGGCCCATGTATCAGTTGCAAGCTGCATGGTGGACCAGCTCTAGATCTTTCGCTTCTTACTCATCAGGTCCTTCTGTCAACATTCAATAATCAGATAGGGACAACTTTCCCGAACTGAAAATCTTAGACAATGAGTACGTATTGATGTGGAAGATGGGGTACGGCTCTGGAGTCCTTTGCATTGACAAAAAGTTGCATTGACAAAAAGTTGCATCTACGGTGGGTTTTGAGTAGGTTGATACTCGAAAACAACAATGTAAACTTCTTGCCAAGAAAGGGACCACTTTATATTGGAGGGAATGTCCCACAATGGTTCTTCTATAGGTTGTTTTGCCACTAAAAGAAACGTTGTTGTTGCTCAAAAAGTCAGTCAATGCCACAAATAGTTATAGTCTGTACTTCTTTCTTTGTAATAATAAGTGTCGGTTTTATATCCATCTACCAATAAATCTTTTCATGCATATGATGGTATCTGTTCTTTGGTGCGTTGAAAGTCCTTGCTAATAAGAACATATAACATCTTGACCAATTTAGTACTAGGATATCACTCAATTCTCTCTAATTGTAGTGCTTTTGGAGATAAATGGACTTTTTACGTGTATTCACAACTTCATATTTAGAAATTTTTCAATAAGGTTGTAGCTCAACAAATTTCTATAGTAGCTTTAGAATTTGGTTGTAGAATATTGAAATTGTCACCAAAAGTTGGGAATTTTATTGAAAACATAAAGAAAGTGAAATTACTTTATTTTAATATTGTATGCCAAAGTTTGTTATCGATTGGTAGATGTTCTAATTTTGATGTTTTAGAGTTGTACATTTTGCAATAAGTGTCTATTCATTGTCTAGATTTTTTAGGTCTACACATTTTGGTAAGCGCTTGATTTTAGATCATCCTACTTTAAATTTGTACATAATATGTAAGATATTATGAGATGAACAAGGAATGTGCAATGATAGAATGTGCAATCAGAGAAAGTGAGTATACATTTTAAACTTATCATTATCACACATTTCAATATTTAACATTGTGTACATATATGATGGGACACATGTCTATACGATGGACTCTTTGTTCATGATGGTCTTCCGGCCAATGTAAGTTATGATTATTATTATTATTTTCCACGTGTAATTAGGCACTAAGTTTCAAATTATGCGAGTTCTAAACTCATATTTACCAAAGGTGTGAGTTATAAGTGCTTGTATTTGGATGTCCCTAGCCAAAATAAAAATTGGCGAATTTTGTTTGAATCTTACCTGATTTTGGGAGTGGCTACTTTTACACTAGAATAAATGGGCCAAAAAATGAATGAAATCACCGAAGCCCTTTCCAAAAAATTCTAAATTCACCAGTATTTGGACGAAAGTGCTTCATAAATGAAAATTTTATGGATGAGGATATATCTTTATATGAATGATTCTATCCATTTTTTTCCCTACGGATGCGTGTCGCTCTACCTATGAAATAACTGAAAAAATTAGCTGCTAAGAAGTGATACTAGGATGATGGCCTGATATGGGTACTTGCTCTAAAAATAGTGTGATTTTTGAGAAATATCTTTTTGATAAGAAAAAAACATTAAAAATTTACAAAAATTAGAGGGTATTATAGACACCATGACTGCAACTACATACATGGTGTTAAAAACGGAATTTCTAGCATACATACAATGAGTTAAACATAAGTCACACTTAGTGAGACATGTAAAAGTGGTACCCATATCAGGCCATTCCCCACTAGTAGAAATCTTGTCAAATGTGACCTGTCTTTAACGACTCAATTCCCTTGCAACTTGTCTATAGTGACTCAAAATCACAATTTTCAGTCACTATGAACAAGTCACAACGGAATTTAGTCATTAAAGACAAGTCACATGTGACAATATTTCTACTAGTGTGACCAAATGTGTATTTGAAAGTGGCCAAGTCTATGATCACCAAAGGTGTGATATAAAAGAGTTATGAGCGTCTGCGTTTGGCTGGTCCATACCTTATCATCAGTTCTATACTTCTATTCCATACTATAGTTGAAATATATCATTAAAAATGTACAATAATCCACCACGTGCAGTTCTACTTGGACCAGGCAGAAACACACATTGACGTAAAAAGAATTCCATTCTGTGCGAGAAAGAATCAAATAACACCTTGTCGATCGTCCCCGCCTGATCGGCCCGCCGCCTGCACCACATACTCACCAACTCACTACACACTATTCACTTAACCCTTAAACGACATTTTAGGTCCTGAGTGGGCAACCCGAGGATCTCTGAAAGAATATGGATTATATATTTAGGGGCGGTTTACACTACGGACCAAGAGCGGTGACCAAGGAAAATGGATTAATTCCATGGTCACACTTCAAAGAAATGTAATTTTTAAAGCTCTTGGACCTCTCACTAAGTGTAAACCGAACTTGGACCGGAACTTTAAAAAATAATAAAACAACATTTCAAGCCCATGGTCTCCTCGTTCAACAATGAGAGAACCCTTTTTGTCTCTCTCACCATAAAATCCGGAGGACCCTTCAACATTATCCACTAGGCCTATTTCTAGGCCTTTTGAGGACCTCAACTTCTTTGGTCACTTTTCTTTTTTTCTTGTAGTGTAAACCCAAGTCATCCCGGGACGAGTTGATGGAGCCAATCACTGATTTTAGAGCTGCATGGGACGAGTTCTTGGTCCATAGTGTAAACCGCCCCTTAGGCCGGGCATGGGTGCATGACCAATCACAACAAAGAAACAAACACACAAGGAATCAATTGGGAACTTGGGTAAGAATAAAATGATTCTCCTATACCTTTGATTTAGACATTATGCACAAGCATAAAATAATTTGTTGTTGGAACTAAGCACATCAGATGTCTCACTTCGATGTGCATCCAATGATTCATGTTTAGTGAGAAAGAGTTGAGGTGTTAAGATTCCTTGAAAATCAAGCTTTGAGGGACTTGGAAAGTTGTTTAAGGGTTAACCCTTAACCCTTTAGTGCCTAGGCATAAGATTCAATAGCCTTCACTGGCTTTGCCTTGCTCTTGAGGAGAATGTGTAGCATGTTCTGCATTATCGTTCAAGAATGATCAATAGTTACCTATGTTTTCTCACAAATTTAAGGTTTTGGAAATCTAGAAGGGAAGGCAACTATGCGTGGTCTTTGCAGACACATCCTCGCATGTCCCTCCCTTTTAAAGAAAGCAACATTATAAGTAATGATACTTTAACCCAAAAATGTTATGGTGCATGGCTAACCAATAGAAAATGGGCACCCTGAATAAAAAAAAACTCCTTGAACACTATGCCACTTCTTTTGTCCCTCCATTGACAATGGTTTATGACCTTCGTGTTTCCTTCTCCACCCTCCCTTCTCTTTGAAAAATGAAAAATAATGGGTTGCACTTAATGCACTACATGGATGGAAATCATATAATGCATTACAAATCACATGATGAATGAAAAGGCATAATGGCTTAATGCTACCAAATGTTATGGAGTGGTTCTCGAGACACCACAATTTTTTTGGTGATGTTTCTTTAAAACTGTCTTTATTGAAATTTGGGAAACTATAAGCATAGCTTAATCAAACAAGTGTCACTTCAATTTGGTAAGATCAGATTGGTGGAATTGCAAGATTATAGTATGTCTTTGAACCGTATAATGCACACTCAAAAGGAGATTTTGGAAGGTGTGTGACTTCAAAGTTATATAAAACAGTTTGGGTTAAATTTTCAAAAATGAAAGTGAAGCAGTTCAGCAATGACCTATGTCAACACCTCTCTATTGCAATCTTTCATATCAAGAATGGACTCACACATAATTATTGTGAATTTTATAAGCAATAGTGACTTATCCATATACGGCTTAGGACAAAAAATTATACATTAAAATATGAAAGGACTTGGTATATTGATGAAAATCGTGATACATACACTAATGGAACATGAACAAGAGAATACAATCCCAAATAAAAATTCAAGATAACAAACTTCCAAACACAAGAAATACCGCATAGTACATGTTTGTATTTGTAAGTTTTTGTTGTATTTTGAGGAATTTGCAATATTTTGATGTTTTGTACATAGGTAATTTGATAGTTGCACTACTCCAAATTGATTGCTTTTTTTTCCCCTAAAAGATGTGTATTATAAATCTCTAACTCTAAACTTCACAACTCAAAATCCAATTTTTTACAAATTTTCCATTATTTGCGTTTCCGACTTATCAGTGACCACAATGTGGCCTAGGCACTAAAAGGTTATAGGACCAAGGGTTCATGGTCAGAGAATGACAAATTCCATCAATCATATTGTCAAAAGTGTAATTCGGATGGGACCAAATTTTATATCATCAAAATCAGTGAAAAAGAGCATTGTATGTGTTGATCAAGAAACAAATAAATGTGAACAAAAGGAAGTCCACATTAGTGAAAAAGCATTAGGAGAAAAGTGGGGTCTCCAAAAGGCCTTTGGTGTGGGCACGTGCAGAAAAATTTGAGGTATGCCCGCACGTTTTTTATGCTGGCACCAATGGTGCCACGACGCTGCTAGCACTGCGGCTTCCGACACTGTCAGTGGGCAACGACCTTCACCAATGGTGGCACACACGGAGGGGTGTTGGGGCAGTTTATTCACCTAACCCGGGCTGCCTTAGAGGGCCTTTTGGGGACCCCACATTTTCCCTAATGTCATTTGCAAATTGTTGCCATTGTCTTCTCTGTTTTTGGGCTTGACTACTTTAATACTAGAAAACTGGGCACAAACGTGGATGAAATCTTCAAAGTCTTCTAAAAACATACTAGAAATCGCCAATATTTGGATGAAAGTACCTTATATTTGATAATTCTATGGACGAGCATATATATATGGATGATTTTAACCATATTTTTTCCTTACTTGGCTACATTCATAATTTCTTAACAAATTCGTTGGTCCACATTAAAACGGCTATTCAAAACTTCAAAAAAATGGTCCGGAATGACTTTAAACTACCTAGGTAATAGTCAGGAAATGGGCTCCCCTTAGGAGTGCTTATTAGCACCAAAGAGGGCGGCAGTTCGATTTCGGTCAGATGCACGTCGTGATGGCTAATACTTCCCTACTTGATAGGAATCCCGAGCATGATGGGAATTGCTCCTGGGCCTCAGGTTACGGTAAGGGCGTTGCTCTTAGTTGTAAATGATTAGGAGCTTTGGGTCTAGTCGAGATATTGTAGGAAGAAAAATCCAAAAAATCACTTGCGGGGGAGAACTCGAAACATGCTCTCTTTGTTCACAATGTGATGTTTGTAATATGTGGTTGTATAATGGAAACAAGCACCTACGCTACGAGGAGCTCTGACCGGAATAGAACAAATGAAGGACAAAAATGCATTTCAGTGGAATCATAGACGGAATAAATTTGCTACAATTGTATTTAGCCCCAAAAAATGAGTGTCCCCGCAATCGAGTTAACCGAAAACAGAAGAGGAGTTGAAGAGAAGTTTCTTCTCTATAATTAAATTTTCTGACAATCATTGTTCATGAATAGTCCCATGGTCGGGGCTCTTGGTTTGAGGGAGCGCATGGGAACTCTCTTCTAGCATTGGGGAGGTTACGAGTTCCACACCCCGTGGTGGTGTAGGGTCTTGCTTTAGATTATTCTTCAATGCACCATAGACTAATTTTGCCGTCATTTTGAATTGAAAACGAGTTGAAGGTGAGTATGAGGTGAGTTTCCACTTTGAGATACTCTTTTCGGTTAACCCTTAAGTGTGCAGGTGGACCATAGTGGTCCATGGTTCAGCTCATATTGTGAAAAACTTGTGGCTAATGGCTGAATTGAACTGGATGTTGAACATCAAAGTTCTGTGCATTGTAATGTAGAGAATTGTGGACTTTTCAAAAAAATAAATGGAATATTTTTGTAGATTTTGTGGCCTGATGAATGGTTGTTTATACGTATTTGTATAAATACCAGTGTAGATATTCCTCTAGAATGCACGCATATAAGTAATTCTTTGGTGAACTAAATCATCTCACAAAATTCTACCAAAATTCCCACATCTCATTGTTCCATACGCATGTGTGGCGAAAAAATTCAGGTTCAAAAAGTCATTTTTGGGGCATTGACTTATTGGCATTACCAAAAAGACCTCCTTGTATTCACTTCCTTCAAACGTACATCTGCGCATTTAAGGGTTAACTCTAATGTCTCTTCCCTATGGTCAGAGCCAATAAAGCATCCATTTGTTTTTAAAAAAAAAATGAGGCCTAATTTGGACTTCTTGGTCTTTTAGGGGTTAACCCCTAAAGGTCCTCACCTCTTTTGTAAAAGTCAAAGCACTATAATTTGCATACTTTAAATATCACATTGAATGATTTATAATTTTTCATAGATAATCATCGACATTATGAAGGTATGAAAAAAATTTCAACATGATTGGAAGATATTTTGAATATTTACAAATTTTATGATGTAAACAAGGTAAAAATTCAAAATAAATATTTTTTTGTCAAATTTAATATCAAAATTTATATTTAAGGTAGATAAAAGTTATATTTACATGGAGTAAAAAATTGAAGGTGAAGAAATTAAAAGAGACTTATGATTGAAGCATCTTTAGAAAGCCCTTTGTATTTTGGACACTCAAAATTCAAAGTTCTCAACGGTGGAAAAGCTTCAAATGAAGTTTATTCTCCAATCCCAACAGTCAAAAGATGTATCATAACTGAACTTAAACATCTAATAAAAACACCAACTACAATAAAGCTAAGACACTTGATTTTTGGGGCCTTTGACCAAAAATCAAGCATAATATGGTTGATTGGTCCTTTAGGGGTTAACTTACATCAGGTGCCAATACAGCAGGTTCATTGAAATAATCAGGCCGGTGTCAGCTTCCCAAGTCCGTGTTCTTATTGTTAGCATGTGCAGTCCAATCTTGTTGAAGAATTGATCCTCAGCAGCTCTCACATTCTGTAACTTAACTTACTCTGATTAGAAAATTCTTTGGAAATTTTAACTTGCAAGGAGCATCCAGATGATCATTTTATTATATTTTTTTCAAGATTGTCTATGACCCTTTTCAGCCCTTTAGGACCGCTTCACACTATGGCCATCCAAGTGGAGAGGCCGTGGGATTGAGTGGCCAAACTTTGTTGAGAGTCCAACGAAATGGGCTGAAAATAGGCAATAAAATATAGTTTTCATTTTTTATGAAAAAGAATCGACCGCCTCTCGACCATAGTTTGGGTTTCCATTCCCGTCCGACTCAAACTTCCTTTCGAGAGGTCGTCGCTTTGGTCAAAAAGTGTTGCCATGTAGGCATTTTGGAGGGCGGCGGCCTTTGGACTTTGGCCTCTAGTGTGAAGGGTCGAGATGCCAAATTCTTGGTTTTTGGCAATCCGATTGGTGGAAATCGACGGCCTCTCGACCTGTAGCCATAGTGTGAAGCGGCCTTAGTGCCTAGCTGACCACATTATGGTCACCGGAGTGTCAAAAATGCAAATAACATAAAATCTGTGAAGAATCGAATTTTGAGTTGTCAAAGTCAGAGTTGGAGATTTATAAATCACATCTTCTAGAAAAAGAAAATTTTAATTTGGAGTTGTGCAATTATCAAAATACATATGTACAAAACATTAAAATACTGTAAATACCTCAAAATACAACACATGTACTATGCAGTATTTCTTGTGTTTGGAAGTTTAATATCTCGTGGTTTTTTTTTTTGGATTGCGTTCTCTTGTTCATGTTCCATTAGTGTATGTAGTTCGATCTTGATCAATGTACCAACTCCTTTCAATTTTTAACATATATTTTTTTGTCCTAAACTGTACATGGATAAGTCACTCTCATTTATAAAATTCACAATAAGTATGTGTGAGTCCGTTCTTAACATGAAAGATTGCAATGAAGAGGTGTTGACATAGGTCATTGTTGAACTGCGTCACTTTCATTTTTGAAAAGTTAACCCAAATTCTATTTAACTGTGAAGTCACACACCCTCCAAAATAGAATGTATGCAGCTACAACATCCTAGGTACTAAAAGATTAACTTCCAACTGTCTAAATGGACAAAAAGTATTCAATTCCTTATCTACGTGATTTCCAAATGGAAGTTTCTTGTTCACATTCTTATATCTTTTCCTTCATTTAATGCAATGTTGTCTGCGTTTGTTCCAAAAAGAAGAAGAAAGTAACAGTTGAGGCACCTAAAATCCCTGCTAAAACCGTCTATTTTAAACTATTGTGCTTGTAGTTTTTGAAAATTGAATTGGAATCATTTTCGGTGATAGACATATAAGATTTATGAAAAAGAAAAAGAAAGATTAAAATATATAAAATCTTGATTGAAATGTAATTTATAAGAAATTTTGAGAGTGAAAAGCTAGTTATATACCCCACTTGTACTATAAAGTGGTGTCTTTTCCAACACAAAAAGTATCATGGATTGCATCCTAGACGTCCCAATTTTGCTCACTTGTAAAAGCCTTCTACAAGTCGTCGGTTTTAGGTTCCATGGGAATCACAAGTGGTCAGATTTAGGTTCCTTAAGTGGCGGTAGTTGGAGACACGTGTAGGGTCAAAGTGGGCGGTTTAAGTTGCCTCCACCTTACTTTCAAAAAGAAAGTTTGCAGCCCAAATGATCCCACATTGTTTCAAAAAAATCAACAATATTTGGCTCCTCTCGAGAGGTGCTATCATTTGGATGTTGTGGAAGGAGTGTAACGATGCAATGTCCACTTGTAAGAACGAAGCCAGAAACCGTGCTGCAAATTTTAGCTTGGTCGCATTGACTATGGTATATTGGCATGGGAGTGCACTCAATTTGACACTCCGAAGAATGCAAGCAAGTGGAAGAGAGTGGCGCACCTCTTGAAACACCTTAAACCTTTGTGATGTAGAACATTGATTTTTGCCTTGGAAGTAGGATAGCGATCAACCTTGCTGGAATCTTATTGGTACTAGATTTAGCTTGATTAACGAGGTCTAGTTGACTTCTTGCCTCTCCAGTCCTAGCGGGGTGGGCTTGTATTTTATCTCATTTTGCAGTAAAACATAGCATAATAGAACAGTGCAATAGAAAAAACTTTTGAAAATTGGTTCAAAAGAGAATCTTCAATTAGATTCACTTTTATAAGTAATGAAAGAATGCCATTTATATTCCATGAATTTTGGGACCACCGTGTCAATGCCATGTAAACTTATCTTCTAATTGTAACAACATTGTGGTCCCATTGCAAAGGCTATTGGCTCCCATTGCTCTACTATGCTAGGAGGATTCTCGTTTATTTGTGTCAAATAAATAAATATAAATATAAATTCTCTACAATATTAGATGATACAGATGGTTTCTATGATTAGATACTTGGGGTTTAAAGTGTACTTTCTATAATTTTGGTTTGGACACAAAGGGATTAGCATACTTGACATAGTCTTAATAAGATGCCATAGCAGGATTTCGGTGCTGCATGGTCCGCATGGATCCCATGAATTAGTAAGTTAGGGGAGTGACAGGTGTCAATCCAGGGAATGTTGAGGCACTAATTTTAGCCCATGTAATGCACGCTGGGGACCGGGGAACTGGGGCCTTTTGGAGCCTAGAAATACTCACTAGACTACCCCCTTGGAAGCCGGGTGGATTGTATTCTGTTTCCTCAATAGATTAGAAAAATATAAATATATTATTATTATTATTATTATTATTTCTGTGGTTGGGGTCAAGAAAGTGGTGGGAAAAGGTGTGACAAATGCATACGTATTTGAGAAAATGACGAGAAAAAGAAGGAAAAAAAGGAATTGAGGAAAAGTTGCCCTGAGTGATTCCAGGTGCATGTGGTAACTTACCTCAAAGGGCCTTCTGGGGTGCCATTTGGAGGAATTTTTTTAATGCAAATGAAAAACTTTACTCCAATTGGAGGACTTTGGTTTGAATTCTTTCGAGTTTCGACGTAGCGTCTAAGTCGCTCTTTCTTCCTTGCAATTACTGTGGGTCACGTTAATTTTAAAGATTGTGGGCCAAGTGAGCTTAGAATTTACTCCCTCTGTCCCACAAAAAGATCATGATATCGACTTCAATTTTGTCCCAAAATAAAAACTATGATTTCCAATTGTACTCATTCACTGCCGGCAATTAACTCCTAAAGGACCATAAGGCCCCCACAAGTACTTCAAGGGATTACAAACAATGTTGGCAGCTTAATCCATGGATTTTGACCATGCTGGTAATGGATTATTGTCATGGATTTTTGATCATATATACACTTCTTGCAGTCAACATACTCCCTCTATAATCACGGAATCCGTGGATTTGCATCACAATCAACACACCCCCTTTGTAATCACAAGATCATGCTTAATCCATGAATTTTCATTGAAAACAAGGTCTTTTGGTGGGACGGAGGGAATATCGATATGTAGTGTGAAAGTATCTTCGGCTTTCGGAGATATTTGAAACTTGGTTTGGTTTGGGCACCACTAATTTCTTCTCCACAGTAATTGTAATGAAAAGGTTGTAAATGTTAGATGTTAGTTTCTTACCAATTGAAATTCATGGTATTCCTATGCGGTGAGGGTTATCATGTCACACTTTTTTCCAACTTGGTCATATTAAGCTTTCGACATCGAATGTTTAATTAGACGAGTGTCAATTTGTTAAACAATTGGGATGAAACATCTCCAATTATCCAATAATATTTTATAGTATTCCACAATATTCCAAGTATTTTCTGAGAACATATTTGTTTGAGAGATGGAGAAGTCTACTAGACGTCTTTGACATCGTGTTCCACATTTTGTCTACATTGATTATGGGTATTAGCATGTGTGCAATTAGTACCAAAAGAAATTAGTGTGTGTAACACTATTTGTAAACTTTGAAAATTAGTGTACTAGTGTTAATTATTTTTTATCTATAATTAGAAAATATAGTTTTAGAGATGAATTTGAAATTTAGCACTTAAAGATTTTTTTGGATATTTAAAAGAATTCTCACATACATGCTTGCGTACCAAGTGTATACTTCATATTGTGTGGTAAGAATTGACTTGGACAAAAAAAATCTTTTATGTATGATCTCACATACAAAAAATAATTCTTTTAAAAAACAATTGACATCCTTCAATTTTCATCTAAAAAAACACGAAAGTGATAATTTTGATACAAAGAGGGGTTCAAGACATGAATTAATGACAATTAGCGTCACATAATAAACATTTCAGCCCCCTAAATTCCAAATTATTGAAATTAGAGTGTCTCTTAGCAATTAATGTCACATACACTAATAGCCATAATCAATGTTAGTAGTAGTCTAGTAGGACAACCATGAGGGTGCTGTGTACGTTGCACCTCAAGGAAATTGCACTTGCAATTTAATTCATTGTTGCTCTAATTCACTGCAATATGTTTTTGGACAATTTGTTACTCATTGTATAATACAATGATCAAAATTGGATATTTTGGGATACTCCTAAAAGAAAAAGACAGCACCCTGGCGATGGCGGACGGAGCTCGAGTTGCGCCGCTGCGGCGGCGACGCCCGTAACACAGCCCGCGTACACATCCACTAGCTAGTTAGTTCAGATTCGTGCGCAGAACCGTGAGCTGGTCTGATTGAGAGGTCTTTCGGCTAGAAAGAATCTTCCACGAGGAGAATACGCTAGATCTAGGGTTTCATCATGGGTTCCGCCAGGGCAAGTTACAAATCCGTGCTGACAAGCGAGCGGTGGGCTGGGGAGCGTTCATCGAGGGACGGTGCTCAAGGGATGTCCTTTCTGCGAGTGGCGCTGGCCACGGGCCGTTTCGATAGAGGGCCAGTAGACCCACTGCAACGGACGGATGGGGAGAATCTGCCCAGAGGTACGTTCATAAACTATTAGGGGCTACTCGTGAGAGGGGCGGTCTCATTTACGCTGGACCCGGAAGACCAGAAAACTGTAGCGACAGAGATTCCTTTTCTCAGTGAACATGTTGTCATCGCGTGCGTACTTGAGGGGAATCTACAGGACTCAGCTGGTACTTCTTGGTGGGACTCCCTACAAGAACTAGCCAAACCGGGAACAGTGAATTTCCACCGGCAAGTAGGACAGAACTTTGCGTACGTGCACACCAACGGCCAGGCTACTACAGATAGAATTCTGTCGTTCGCACTCCATCGTTTCACTTGAGGTGCAGTTTTTTATCAAAGGTGGACTCGGGGGTTCAACCCTAGGATGCCTTTAGGCATTACTTGGCTCACCTGGATCACATTTCCAGATCTCCCTCTTGAATTTCACAAATTAGCGCGTCGGGTGGCAGAGCAAGTGGGGCCAGTGTTAGCAGAAAGCCATGATGGGAGCTTTGACTCACCACCGAGATTCTGCGTTGGGGTGGATATTCGACAGGGTTGGGTGTCCAATGTGGTTGGATTTAGTGAGGCAGGTGGGAGTGCATCCATAGCGGTGCATTATGAAGCCATGGAGCTAAATTGCCATATCTGCGGCCATCATCAACACCCTACGACCGCATGCAGAAACGTTCCGGGTGGAATCCTGCCTCGGCCTCTTGGCCAACCCACAGTGACTGGACAGCGTGACTCGATGAGGCATGATCCTGGAACGCAACGCCGGCCACTCCCAGTCCCCGGGTCCCGGATTCCCCAGCCTCGACAGCCTGCTCCCATGGCATCACAGGGGAACTGGGTGACTCCCCCGCGTTGTCGGCGCCGATGGCCAAGACGGCAGGCACCACACGCTCGTCGCACAACATCCTCATCGTCCGGCCCAGATCAGGATGGATTCACACCCGTCATTCGCTAACGCCGACGGGCCACATTATTTGATGTGCCACCCGTATGTGCCCCTCACAACCCGTCAGACAATATACTGTCACGAGCGACGCCACCAGCCGCGCTCCCTCCTCACCAACCAGCCACCAGGACCGGCCAGTCACTGCAGCAACTACAGACACCGTCGAGAGAGACTGGTCCCAGTCGCTTGCGCACTCGCTCGTCTGGCTGGGACGTGCCTCCACCGGCCAGCGATCTCACTTCACACCCGACGGTGACTACAACACCGAATCGGGATCATGAACACTCGACGCTGCCCGGCCATTCTCCTCATCCATAGGAGAACGTTGATCTGGACACTCCCATCGAGGAAGCCCCGGATGCTATAATGGAGGATCCCAGTATCCCATATTATGATCCAAACGACTCCCACAACGACACTAGCCGAAGCGGGAATCATTACTCAAACGGAGAATCCCGACTTACACCATTATATGAGTGGAATGGGTGGGAGAAGGTGTACCGCACGAAAAAACCCTACAGGTATCGGCCGCGCAATCCACCTGTTCCATCCCACCCATCCACGGGTGAATCAGCCTTGGTGCATCAGGAATTTCCGACCCCACTGATTCTGCACTGATTCAGTGCGTTTATCGTTAAACACTGATTCCGCACGTCATACGTGCATTTAGAAGTGTCGTTACGGTACGGAAGTGACATGCATTACTAGAGTGTCGATGCAGTGTCTTTTCAATGATTATCAAAAAAGTGTTGTTTCCGCACGAAAGTCGTGCTTGACGGAATCCGTGCGTTAATCGTGTATTTACATCACATGGCTGATAAGACACGGATAACGTGCGGTTTTAGTTAATGCGAATTTAGTATCGTCTACGTATCATATTAATGCCATTTATTATATTCGTGCGATTTCAGTATCTATTATAATGCAAATTATTTTCGTACGACATCCGTGTACAATATTTTAATATTTTTTGGAATCTTTTGGAATCTTTTGGAATCTTTCAAAATATTTTATATTATTTTGGAATATTTTGGAATATTTCGGAATATTCCAAGAATCCTCTTTAAATTATACTTCCGGTTTAATTTCCCAAAACATTTTTAGATCTACATTTATAGAGTTTAGAAGCAATACACATTAAAATTTCAAAGAAATAACATTTTATATTTTTAGAATTCAAATTTGGTATTATTGGTTATCATTGTACTTTTCATCATAGGAGCAAAAAAAAATAGCTCACAACCACCACGATTTTGGCAAAAAATAAATAAATTCAAAATATTATGAAAAAAATCCTAGATATAGAAAACTTCCTGCATAATCTAGTGCAAAAACAAATTTTGGAAAAAAAGTTTTTTTCACATAGTTAAAAACATTCAAAGTCCGCTGAAAAAAAAAAAAACAGCTCACAGCCCTGAATCCCTGATCTGCCATCACGATTTTGGCAAAAAATCAAAAAATTCAAAAAATTATGAAAAAAATCGTAGATTTAGAAAACATCCTGCATAATCTAGTGCAAAAAAAATTTGGAAAAAAAGTTTTTTTCACATAGTTAAAAGCATTCGAAGTCCGCTGAAAAAAAATAAACAGCTCACAGCCTGTTCTGCCGTCACGATTTTGGCAAAAATTTAAAAAATTCAAAAAATTATGAAAAAAATCCTAGATATAGAAAACGTCCTATATAATCTAGTGCAAAAGAAAAATTTGGAAAAAAAGTTTTTTTCACATAGTTAAAAACATTCAAAGTCCGCTGAAAATAAAAGTTTGATAATTACCAGTGGAGTTCTATTCTATGCATGAAGAGTTTGAAGTGGTTTGGTGGTTAGGAACTTGAGTAGCAACCGGGAGGTTGAGAGTTCAAATCCCACCGGTGGCGATAGAGCTTGGGAAGCTATGGTGGGCCCCACCGCATGTGCGGGCAATTTCCGTGTAGTTGAAGTGGGTAGCGAGGAAAGTATTTATTTTATTTTATTTTTTATTTTATTTTATATTTTTTAATAATACTATTTTGATCAAATTTAGATATAAAAAGAAAAGAAAATCTAGATATGGAAAAGATGATGTCGCACGAAAAACGCACTGAATCAGTGTAGTTTTAAAGACGATTAAAACACGACATTTGACGACTATAAAGAGTGCTGAATTCATACGTTTTCAATGGATGTATCAATCGTGTCGAATCAGTACTATATCCGCTTGTATGAACATCGTGTCATATCAGTGTAGTTGCGATGAATGACGCAACGATGCGGAATCAGTGCGAAAATCGTACGAACCCTTGAAATATCGGAAATCGCACTGAATCAGTGCAGAATCAGTGGGGTCCAAAATTCCTGATGTGGACGATACTGCCACCACAGCAATGGAGGTGGATTCAGACAATCTCTCACAGGGTGAAGACCCAGATCATACTCCGTCACGGGATTCTCAGGAATCGCACGCATCACGGACTAGTTGGAACCCCGCAATTCCTAGCACAGACTCTGATTCATTGCATCAGGAATTTCCGACCCCACTGATTCTGCACTGATTCAGTGCGTTTATCGTTAAACACTGATTCCGCACGTCATACGTGCATTTAGAAGTGTCGTTACGGTACGGAAGTGACATGCATTACTAGAGTGTCGATGCAGTGTCTTTTCAATGATTATCAAAAAAGTGTTGTTTCCGCACGAAAGTCGTGCTTGACGGAATCCGTGCGTTAATCGTGTATTTACATCACATGGCTGATAAGACACGGATAACGTGCGGTTTTAGTTAATGCGAATTTAGTATCGTCTACGTATCATATTAATGCCATTTATTATATTCGTGCAATTTCAGTATCTATTATAATGCAAATTATTTTCGTACGGCATCCGTGTACAATATTTTAATATATATTTTTGGAATCTTTTGGAATCTTTTGGAATATTTCAAATTATTTTATATTATTTTATATTATTTTGGAATATTTTGGAATATTCCAAGAATCCTCTTTAAATTATACTTCCGGTTTAATTTCCCAAAACATTTTTAGATCTACATTTATAGAGTTTAGAAGCAATACACATTAAAATTTCAAAGAAATAACATTTTATATTTTTAGAATTCAAATTTGGTATTATTGGTTATCATTGTACTTTTCATCATAGGAGCAAAAAAAAAAAGCTCACAACCACCACGATTTTGGCAAAAAATAAATAAATTCAAAATATTATGAAAAAATCCTAGATATAGAAAACGTCCTGCACAATCTAGTCCAAAAAAGAAATTGGAAAAAAAAGTTTTTTTCACATAGTTAAAAACATTCAAAGTCCGCTGAAGAAAAAAAAACAGCTCACAGCCCTGAATCCCTGATCTGCCATCACGATTTTGGCAAAAAATTCAAAAATTCAAAAAATTATGAAAAAAATCCTAGATATAGAAAACGTCCTGCATAATCTAGTGCAAAAAAAAATTTGGAAAAAAAGTTTTTTTCACATAGTTAAAAACATTCAAAGTCCGCTGAAAAAAAAAAACAGCTCACAGCCCTGAATCCCTGATCTGCCATCACGATTTTGGCAAAAAATTCAAAAATTCAAAAAATTATGAAAAAAATCCTAGATATAGAAAACGTCCTGCATAATCTAGTGCAAAAAAAAATTTGGAAAAGAAGTTTTTTTCACATAGTTAAAAACATTCAAAGTTCGCTGAAAAAAAAAAACAGCTCACAGCCCTGAATCCCTGATCTGCCATCACGATTTTGGCAAAAAATTCAAAAATTCAAAAAATTATGAAAAAAATCCTAGATATAGAAAACGTCCTTCATAATCTAGTGCAAAAAAAAAATTTGGAAAAAAAGTTTTTTTCACATAGTTAAAAACATTCAAAATCCGCTGAAAAAAAAAAACAGCTCACAGCCCTGAATCCCTGATCTGCCATCACGATTTTGGCAAAAAATTCAAAAATTCAAAAAAGTATGAAAAAAATCCTAGATATAGAAAACGTCCTTCATAATCTAGTGCAAAAAAAAATTTGGAAAAAAAGTTTTTTTCACATAGTTAAAAGCATTCAAAGTCCGCTGAAAAAAAAAGTTCAATAATTACCAAAAGAGTTCCGTTCTATGCATGAAGAGTTTGAGGTGGTTTGGTGGTTGGGAACTTGATTGGCAACCGGAAGGTTGAGAGTTCAAATCCCACCGTTGGCGATAAAGCTTGGGAAGCTATGGTGGGCCCCATCGCATGTGCAGGCAATTTCCGTGTAATTGAAGTGGGCGACGAAGAAAGTAATTATTTTCTTTTATTTTATTTTATTTTATATTTTTTAATAATACTATTTTGATCAAATTTAGATATAAAAAGAAAATAAAATCTAGATATGGAAAAGATGATGTCACACGGAAAACGCACTGAATCAGTGTAGTTTTAAAGACGATTAAAACACGACATTTGACGACTATAAACAGTGCTGAATTCATACGTTTTCAATGGATGTATCAATCGTGTCGAATCAGTACTATATCCGCTTGTACGAACATCGTGTCATATCAGTGTAGTTGCGATGAATGACGCAACGATGCGGAATCAGTGCGAAAATCGTACGAACCCTTGAAATATCGGAAATCGCACTAAATCAGTGCAGAATCAGTGGGGTCCGAAATTCCTGATGTGGGCTTCAACCCCGGATCCGAGTCCCGTAGTGTTCACTTGGGTGGGCACGACCCGGCATCCCCGGACTCGGTGCATACGACACCCACGGCTCCGAGTACAACCCAGCCAACTTGAACAGTCCGGCCGGCCAATATGGTTACTCATCACACGCCAGGGCCTGAAGACAAGCTGCCTACTCCAATGGGCCCAACAAATACTCAGGCAGCCAGTCCCAACACTCTAGACGCGCTGCCCGCCCAAACGGAGTCCACAGGGGATGAGGATCAGTTCGTGGACGCCACCCACCACCTCTCCTCCCAGCCGTCCTCACCGGAATGATCCAGACATCGCCAAGAGCCGGCTACCATCTCTGGTCCAGGCGAAACCAGTGCGACAGACGAGGCCCGCCAGCATTCAACCGTCCAGAACTTTGCAGGCCGAATTCTATCATTCTTGGAGATAGACCCTGCCCATAACGCAGAAAGGAGCGCCCAAACTCTACCTCAATCATCTATACGAGGATTACGCGCTGCTGCCCGGCAAGTGGTGACTACCACACACACACGCCCCCCAGCCTACGACGTATGGGGTTTTCGGAAATCAGTACCAGAGAGCGGCGGGGACGCCAATTTCCCCTCGGGTGGAAAATGAAAGTACACCTTCTTTCCTTTAACGCGCGCGGCCTCAATGACGATGCCGCCGTGTCCAATCTACAGTCCTACATTCGTGACTGTATACCTTCACCCGACGTTATCGCCATTCAAGAACATAAATTGCGAGGACCGGCAGCTGCTCAAATGGGGGAACGCTTATGGCGTCATGCTACTTCCTTCAGCCTTGACGCCTCCGTGGGCTACGGACATGACTCACAGGAGCTTGGAGCAGGTTGTGGTGGGGTCCTAACCATCATTCATCCAAAGTGGAAGAGACAGATTGGAGCCTCAGGCTCGCTTTTGGACAATAAGGTCCAATGGTTTGTGCTGCAAGGATTGCCAGGGGGAGACATTGGTTTCGCTAACATCTACGCGTCCAACGATTCCCCGGCAAGATGTCTCCTGTGGGAGGAAATGGCTCGCGATTTACCACAAACCTGCCGATGGCTCCTTTTGGGGGACTTCAACATGGTTGAACATCGGGCTGACAAAACGCGCCAATGCCCGACGTTGATTTCTCGGAGAGAACGCTTACTTTTCGACGCCATGAAAGCTTCCTTGCATGTTGAAGATCACCCTCGGTCAGCTCACAGCCTGCGATTCTCATGGGATAACAGTCGCCCCCATACAGCCCGCAACCTGGCCAGACTGGATCGACTATACCTCTTCAACTCCCTTCCAGGCACTCCAGATAGAATCCTCCTCGACTATTGCATTCATGGCAATAACACCCGGTTTGATCACCACCCCATCACAGCCACGATCCAACTTGCGACACAACCACGTCGACGGTCACATTGGAAGATGAGCTGTTACTGGTTTGAGGAGGCAGCTTTGGAAATTCAGCGTCTCTGGCACAATGCACGACCTGGGGCATCATTCTTCACTAAGCTACGCTCTATACTTCGCTTTTACAGGGGATTTTGCAAGGCCAAAGCCCAAGCATCGAGGGCAGATGAGGAGGCACTCATAGCAACTGTAGAGGCCACTACTCAGCGCGCACAAAACGATCCCACTGACGAATCAGTACTGCGTGAACGGGGCAAAAGCCGCCTGCGTCTCGAGGCCTTCCAAGAACGCAAGATTGAAGGACGTTGGGTGCGCTCTCGCTCGAGATGGAAGCTACACGGTGACGCCGTCACCAAGGAGTTCTTCCGCGCAGTACGTGAGCCCGGACTCAAATTTCGTCCCTGCGGGACAGTAATGGTGACCGGGTGTCAGAGCGACCGGAACTGGAAGCTCTGGTCCTCTCATACTACCGGGCACTATATGCAGACCCGGACATCACCCCATCGACTGTCCAAGCTGAGGAGGACCTGCTAGCTCTTATCCCGGCTGCCTTCTCCGATCACTTTTTGATAGCAACACTCTAACAGCTTGGGAGCGTGCCGGATGCTGCCGAGCTCAAGGCGGCCTTGAATCAGATGGCTACGGGTAAAAGCCCCGGCCCCGACGGTGTGGTGATGGAGTTTTATACCAGATTCTGGGATCTCATTGGTATGGAATTCACGGCAATGATACATCAAGTAGTGAATGCAGGGTCTCTCCCGCCTGGTATGAACCAAGGCCTTGTGGTTCTGTTACCCAAGGAGGGCAATCTGGAACTTCTCCCAAACTGGCGGCCTATAACACTTTTAAACACATCGTACAAGATTCTCGCCAAGGTGTTGCAGATTCGATTGCAAAAACTTCTCCCGGATGTCATTCACCTAGGCCAATCCGCCTTTTTGCCATCCCGTCACATCCTTGACTCGATAATGCTGCAACATGAGACTATCTCTTGGGCCCGCGAGACAGAACAGACACTGATAATGCTGAAACTTGATTTCAGTAAAGCGTATAGCTCAGTACGATGGAGCTTTCTTTTTCGAGTCATGGCGAAAATGGGACTGCCTCAGACCTTCATGGACATGGTTCGTATGCTACTTTCCAATTCTTCTACAGCAATCTCTCTTAATGGCATGACTACCGGTGATTTCCCGATTCGCAGAGGAGTGCGCCAGGGCTGTCCCCTGGCACCATATCTATTCTTAATAGTAGCCGAAGCACTGGCGACGGCATCTCGACAGGCTGTAACGCGTGGCTGCTTACGAGGGATCAAGCTTCCCGACGGTCGAATTCAACAGGTGCTCACCCAATTTGCAGATGATGCCATCTACTCATTGTTCGGGTGCGAGCGATTGCTAAATACGGCCTCCACCTTATTCACAGAATTTGGCCTCGCAACTGGATTGACCATCAATAGGAGGAAGTGCGGCATCTACTGGTTTGATAAAAACCCTCCTCCACGCTGGTTAGGATCATTTGGGTGCACAATTGTCCCCTCAGGCGCTCTGTCCAAGCTACTCGGGACCCCATTTGGTGTGTCACTAGATACTGTGGATGTGGATCAATTTCTCGTGGACAAAATCAATGCCAAACTCAATTATTGGACGTCTGTCCACCTGTCTCTTGCGGCCCGGGCAGTAGTGGTCAACTCAGTTCTTTTGTCCACCTTGTGGTATTTCATCAGCATTTGGGGAGGCTCAACAGCTATTCTTCGCACCATTAGAGCCTCACTCCGAAGCTATTTATGGGCCGGCACGGAAGAAAATGCGAGAGCTCGGGTAAGGTGGGACGACTGCTGCGCTGCCAAGCGAATTGGCGGACTCGGGATTATCGACCCCGAGCAGGCACTCACAGCCCTAATGGGGAAATGGGTCGTTAAAGCTCTTGTACCCGACATTTCCCCTCTTCATGTGCTTTTGAGACACCGGCTTGTAGGTCTTTGCCCACCAGGCTCTGCAAACTGGCCTCGCAGTTTACAATGGGCACTGTTGGCCAAATTCTCGGCACCACAAGGGTCAAAGTTGTGGAACAGGCTCATTCAATCATGGCGTGCACTCAGCTCGCTCGTGGATGCAAAACCTCCGACGACATTTGAAGAGATTCAAAACACCCACCTGTGGTGGATGACACATTTCCTGGGCAACAACTTCGGGTTTACACAACAGCGAGCGAGACAACTCTCTCACAACGGGCTACTGTGCCTCAGAGACTTATAGATACCCGGCACCATGTCACTCCGACCGTGGATGGAGCTCCAGGCTCGCTTTAATCTTCTGGAAACGGAGCGACATCAAATCAACCTCTTTCAGTCGCACATCCCTGACGATTGGAAGGCCATCGGGCAGGCCACGCAATCTCAATCAGTGAGCGGCGAATGGCTTGGCATATTTGCCGAGGACGCGTCCCAGGATCCTGCGGCATTGTTCTGCACATCACCCGCTTTTCGCCGAATTATCAACAGCGAACCGAGGCGTATTTGTATCCCTGCAGCTCATGAATTATTCATAGTGGGCGGGCTATCTCGTTCATTGATACCGCTGGTCCAACATCCCCCTACTGACCACACCTTTCAGGGAGTACTTATACGCATCAGGGTAATCACGGTGAGTCCAAGGACACACAAGTCCAACAGCACAGCCCTGAAGTACTTGGCGCCGATCTCTCAGCTCAACCTTCAACCTGGGGCGCTGGACGTGGAGGCCTGGTGAGACGCTCTACGCGTACACGGCCAATCAAGGACGCATGTGGCGGCGGCCACGCCAGACCCTTAGTCTCCCCATTAGCGTCAAATGGACCGGATTAGTTCCGGCCACCTTCGTTCCTGATTGGTCAGAGGTTTGGGTTACTGGACGCCCTCGCAAGGAAGCAGCTTTCCTATGGAGCCTCTACCACCGAGCGATAGCTGTCAATCAATGGCGCCATCTGGCGCACTCCACCACATCGGAACTCTGCAGTTGCTCCGATCGAGGGGTACCAGAAACACTCATACATGGGTTTTTCGACTGTGAAGCAGCAGGCCACGCTTGGACTTTTGCTACTACAGTACTTTATCACCTCGGATTACCTAGAGTCACTATGCCCTGGCGTTCATTGACCTGGCAACAGTGCCTACTTGGTAGTGAATTGCCTGAGATCCTTCGAGCAGGGCAGAGCGCATAGTCTCTCATACGCGGCTCGGTCATATGGGTCATATGGATTCAGAGAAACGCCAGCATCTTCAAAAACACCAGGTGGCCACTCGATCAACTTGAACGTACACTCTGGGATGCAATGGTGGATTTGGCAAGGGCGGCCTGGATGAGGGTCCTGGAGTTATCCCGGGCTAAACCTCTCGCGGCGCGTAGAGCTCGGCGTGTCTTCATGGAGCGATGGGCGCAATCAGACACCATATGCACAGTGTAGGGTGACCATATACGATGGACTCATACTCGTCCTCCTAGGGGTATTTTCGGTTAGGTAGTGTTTTTAGGTTGGTATTATCAGGAGGTAAAACTTCTAAAAATTCGCCAGTCAGGTTCGCCTTTCTCGGTTCTGCAGCGGTGTATTTTCTCTTTCTGCAATGGAATTTCACCATTTGTCTCAAAAAAAAATAAAAAATAAAAAATGGATATTTTGTTTAGAATATATCTAATGGAAAGTCAACAAAACTATATATAATTCTCAAATGTTCGAACAGTTGTAATGATTGTTTGAAGGCTTGCATTAGTTAAACATGGTGATTGTAGTAGTAGGAGACTTAGTAGCTTATATGTCATGATGAACTACTAGTTTATCCATTTACTCTAGTTTACTTTTATCAATAAGGTGAGAGCTTGAATTATAATCAATGAAACCATTAACTTTTTGGATTCTAATGCGTCAATATATTCTACTTGACTATATTAAAGCCTTGCATTTTGAAAAAAAAGAGGCCATATCAAAGAAAGAGGGTCTAATCAAGGCCCAAATTCTATTATTACAATTTTGACTGCAAAAAGTTTCAAGGCTTAAGTTATCATGGAAAGTTAAAACCACTATATTTCAAATGTTTAGAACATTTAATTATTGAAAGTTCTTTCAATTAGATCATAATCTTGGAAGTCTATAAGAGGATGAAAAGTTGACTTTTGCCAAAATATTTCTCAAATTTAATAGATATTTAAACTATAAATTCTACACATTTTTCAATTTTCATACATTCAGTTTTAATATTAATTAATAAATTTAAATTAATCACTTTTCTCAATGTTTAGAAGTCATTAGAATTTTCTTTTAACTCCTAAATTTTTGAGCAACCATATTCTGGTCGTTCCACTTTTTGGGCAGCCTCCAAGGACCTCATATTTTTAAAATTTTCAATGAAAATTTCAGTGTAGCTTCCAAAAACTACACTCTACATGTCGCACTTCGTTTCATGTCATTCCAATAAGTATTGCAAAAGTTATAAGCATTTGAAGTTTTTGAAGCGAGATCGGGCAGCAAGATTTTTTTAATTTTTTACTCTTTTTCAAAATTTCTTTTTTGATTCATGATTGGTTGATCTTTATCTACAAATGAAGCTTTAAATCTACCCATTTTGAGCAATGGGATAAAAGTTATGAGGAGATCTGTTTTTTGGGCAGTTTGGACAAAAAACTTTGAAGCTCATTTCTAAACTCAATTTTCAATAATTTTTTATGAAATAAAAGGCACTAGGTGAAGATTTCCAAGTACAACATTCTCACCGTTAAGATTGACATTTTACAATTCCATGTCAAACTTATTAATGATTTTCTTTTTCCTTTCACTTTGTACCCACTTCTAGTAATTGTTTTATGAAAAAATTAATATGAGCTTTTTTCTTACAAGATTTTATATTTGAAGACTTAACTCAATTGTTAACACGGCCTTGCCATTCATTGAATTTCTAACCCATTCAAAAAAAAGATATTAATTTATAAAGTTCAAATTTGTCACCGGATTGAACCCCAAAAAAATCTTCTTTTGCAACTTTGATCCTTATAATCTAAGAATCTAATGGTCATTTTGCTCTCAAATTTTGTGCTCACATGAAAATTCAAGTTGGGTATTAGATCTTACGGTTAAATGATGAAAAAACTAAAAAACATATGATTTCTTCTGCAACTTCCAAATGCTGCGTTTTTCATGGTTTTTTGTGAGAATACGGTCCTGGTCCTTTAGTAGTTAAGCTGTTGATAATATATTTCAAGAATTTTTTAAAGATAGATTGCAATTCATGCATACAATACATATCTCATTGATACAAATTGATTCTAGTGATTGATTAAAGTATCTTTTTTTATAAAGTAAGTTAACAAATAGCGTTCATATTTATTATTTACTTTACTTTTATTGCTTTGATTAAATGGAAATACCATTTCATGAAAGTGTCCAATATCTCTTCTAAAGTATATTTACTAAGTAGACTTAATAAAGTTATGATAATATTTTATTTAATTATATGTTTAAGACATTAATTTTTTATATGGTGTTAAAATTTGATATTCTTAATTTCTTACATATGATATATAGTAATAAAATTTTGAAAGTTAATAAATATGATTTTGTAAAACAGAAAGATACTACACACTTCATAAAGTGTTTTTTTAAATGAAAAATTATGCAATGTATCATACCTTTTTTAATGCATATTTTATATTTAAAATATATATTTTATCTCAATTATTTCCTTAATAAGATTATTTTAATTTTATTTCAATATCACGTGAGGAAAAATGTACTTTAGGGTATTCAATGGCAAAATACATGATGTATATATATACATATATACATATATATACATATATACATACATACATACATATATATATACATATATACATATATATATATATATATATATATATATATATATATATATATAATTGTATAAGTAGGAATTCAAGGCATTTACATATTATAGCTTGTTCTCGAACTAGCCTAGAGTACGGCCATCAACAATAGTTTTCTACTCAGTCACCAACTCTATTTCTGGATGATGAAGTACCTCTTATAGTGCAGAGTTTAATATTTGCACATCTAATATTGTCAATATAGCCAGGGGTGGTTCTCACATCAAGCACTTTGTTCTATTCTCTAACAAGACCATGCTCACACTTTATGAAGTTAATTTTTGTAAATTTATTCTCAACCATTATGATCGTCCCATGTAGTGACAAAAGTAGTAGTATGTAATTGATTGATGCACTCTATTCCAAGCACGTTTGGTAGTTGTTGGAAAAGTTTTCATTTCTCACACACCATCTTACATGTGAACTTGGTGCACAATGAGCAACTGTTGGCCATGCTCTTTATAACATTTAGAAGCCTTTGAGACTGTTGCCTTCCGTCCAACAAAATGGTGTGAAATATTCCACATCGTTTCATCCCCCAATGAAATGATGTGGAATATTCCACATCACATCAGTAGCTATGGAGGCAGGTGGCATTAAGCAAGAGCAACTATCCATGATGGTGAACACTAATTGAAAGCACTCACTCAGTCATAATTCAACAGCGTCATGTAATTGTTTATTTGATTCAATAGCCCATTCAGTTTCAAATCACTCATGAGTCCATTTATAAAGGTAGCTGAAAATAAATTCAACATTCTTGAAGGCTACTGAATGTTATGTTACTCATTCTATTGTCATTTTAGTAGCTCTTATTCTATTACACTAGCAATGCTTGGTTTATTTGATTACTTGTTTGCCTAAGTGTTTGTTCACTGAAGAATGCAAGCCTTCTTCTCTTTTCCATTTGATAAGTACATGTTACAGTATTTGCAATGACAATTTTCCATTTTTGAAAACGGATGCTTTAATATTGCACTCTATTAGCTTGAACTTGCTTATAAAAATTTAATTCGATTCATTGCCATTCTAGGACCTCAAGTTTTGTTCCAAAAACATGTAGTTGAAAATAATTTAGTTTTGAAAGGATTCTCGTACCAAAGTATAAATGAATACGACAAATGGTCTTATGTTGTTTCTAAGCATTAATTGTTGAGATAATTATGCAAATAAATCAACAAAGATATAATAATAGCCAAATATACCTAAAATATTAGTTGAAAGTGTGTGACAAAAATAGCTATTTCTTTATAAAAATAATTACTTAACTATAATTACTTTGTGAAATTAAATGCATAGTGAATGTCTATAGTTGCTATTTTATTAAGTTTAATCAAATGTTTATATTTGAATTTATTTTTATGTGGAAAGTTGATTAAATAATTAATGATTTCTAGTTAACCCCTAAATGCCCGAGGGGTTCTCATCCAAAACTGCCTCATTTTGGTTATTTTTGTTGATAATCCCTTTTTCCACATTCCATTCGTAAGATCTTCTATTCCTAGGTCTCATAAACCATTCCAAAAATTTTCAACACATTCGGCTGTGTAGATGTCAAGATAATAGCAAATAAAAATGAGATTTTGAAATTTTAGGTTTTGAAAAATCCAGGTTGCGTTGCTTTGGTGGGCTCCCGAACCAAAAAAAAAGTTGAAATGAAGTTTTTGACCATCCTCAAAATGAGGTAGTTAACAAGATGCATGTCTCAATTTGATATGATGTTCAATTCATTAGCATTTTTTCAAAGACCTTGTTATGGGTGGAGATATGATGAAAAGTAAGAGATT
This sequence comes from Pohlia nutans, assembly GCA_022496805.1. Classification (NCBI taxonomy): domain Eukaryota; kingdom Viridiplantae; phylum Streptophyta; class Bryopsida; order Bryales; family Mniaceae; genus Pohlia; species Pohlia nutans. The sequence goes on along the minus strand of CM040092.1, from coordinate 7,996,395 downwards.
TTGGCCAAATTAGATTATCCCTTCAACTATCCTCCTATTGGAAGAGCTCACAATTCATGGCATGCAACCCATGTGGGTTGGACAAAAGTTCCTTTGAGGTGCTCCCGGAGGTGCCCAATGAATCTCATCGATTTAAATTTTTTGGCAACCCTACCCAAAGTGTTGAAGTTGCTTTTCAACATTGAGGTGTTTCATTTTGAAAAATTCCCCTAAGTGGAGTTTTGATTGTATGGACATAATTTCAATTGGGTTGAAAAGAAAGATTTGTTTACATATGCCATGTGCTCCCCATGTTCTTTATGCCCCCCGTGTTCCCGTGCGTTCTCCGTGCTTTTGCTTTCGCTTTTGCTTTTGCTTTTTAAAATAATCTATCTATAATCTTACTATTAAGAAAGGTTGTTTTGTTTTGTTTCGTATGTAACGTTGAGATGTCCCTGAACTTGTGCCCGCCGGCCATGTTCTTCGAACCGTTGAAAAGCTCTCAACGAAGAGGGGTGTACAAAGTTTATTTTGTTGCGCTTTGACATGCAGTGTGAAATCTATGAATTTTTAAACGAATTTCATCACTATAAACACTAGAAGAAATGTGGGACTCTATGACTAGAAGTATACAACTCAAACTAGTCCGTAATGACAATCGTTACGGACTAGTTTTGGATTGGTTTGAATTGTATATTTGTAGATGTAGAATTCCACATTTCTTTTAGTGAAAGTGAATTAACATTATGAAAAATGGAATATGGGAGTTTTTGATCATGTCATTTTTTGCATGATTTGAAGGCTCTTGATAAATAGGGGTGCACTAAAGTCTTGTTGTAGCTTTTGAACCTACGATGTAAAAGTTATGGATTTTCAATCAATCTAGTCACCATAAATTGCATTAAATTATGGATAAATTATTCTAGAAATCAAAGGTAAAAGCAATAGCATATGGAACACGGGAACACATGGAACACGGGGAACGCACGAGTACACGAGGAACACGGAGAGTACAGAGGACATGTGGAACAAAAACATCTGGACTAGTAGCTCATGGCCACACTAGTTTAATTCAATTTATAGTGACAAAATTCAATTAAAAATCCATAATTTTCACACCTTACGTCCAAAAGCTACGAAACAACTTTAGGACACCCCTACCTACCAAAAGCTTTCTAACGATGCCAAGAATGACATCAAAAACTCCCACGTTTCATTTTTATCATATAATTCAATTTACGGTGACGAAGATCATTCAAAATCTATAACTCCCACATGATATGTCCAAATGTGACGAAACCACTTTGGTGCACCCCTTTGTGCCAAGAACCTTGCAATAATACCAGACGCAGGCGACAAGCACATGGTCCAGAGATCTTAACATTAAATACACAAAACACAACAATACAAACAAAACAAAACAATATAAACAAACAAACAAACAAATTGCCTTCCTTAATGTATGTGTTATTACTAATGGTGTTGTCTTTTGTCTTGTCTATTGGGAAATTAAGCTCTCTACTACACTGTCCCTAAGTCTACTCTGCTTCTGGATTTTTCCCTAGCTCGCATAAACCCTTCATGTTGCCTTTTTATGCCAAGGCCATATCCAAAGCCTTTTGCCTCTTAGCCAATTTCTCATCCTTCTCCACAACCCACTTTTAATTTTTTAAGTGATTGAGAGTTTATTCATTTATCAGCAATTGAGTCTGACATTGGGGCTTTTGCAAGCTACCGTCTACCAAAAGGAAGGTACAGCTGGTGCAGTTGGTGTAGCTAAAACCCGTATAATTCATGCTAGTAGTGTTGTGGTGTGCACCTCTTGGCCTCAAATTAGATTAGAAACTTTACGATCCAAAATAAGATTTCTGATAAAACTTCCTCTTTGGAGACTGTCATGTTTATTTTGAGACTCTAGGCTTTGCTCAACGGCCATTTTTTTTTACAGATCAAGAACAATTAGAGCTTTTTTGAAATAGCCTCTATAGCTAGGTTTTTTGAAAAATGTATTTCATATTTCACTTCTGAAATTGGACCATTACTTCATTTCCAAATTTTTTTTTTCCAAAAAATTGTTTTTTTGCTACGCGAAAAAATTGAAAGACAAAAACATCGTGAAACAGTTAACTAATTTTTTTTTTTAAGGGTAATACCGAAAATAAAAAAAATATGGTAGCTTTGTACGCACTTGTGGTATGTTGCTAAAATTTATGAAGTTCAAATTCGACCCCCACCAGCATTTCCCATATTTTAGGTGCACTTTTAACAAACGACACACACCTTTTCCAAGAGTTATGCATTAATTTAGAGCCGGATAACCAAATTTAGAAAAAATTGTGGTATTCACATTGACATTGTAATTCTTCAAACAATGCACTTTGTTTTACTAGAAGATTCCATCTCAATATTTATTGGTTTAGGGTCAAAGATTGTAAAAGTGCAGCAATTCCTGCACCGCAACATAAAAAGTGGTGTACCGTAGCTTGCAATCACCCGGTGATGCATCCGATAGTGATTGTACCGGCAAAGAGTTGTCTATGTTTGCATCATCTAGTCCTACAGGTTAAGTGGGTGTTTCACGGCATTTGCACGATTCAGGCCACCTACTCATTGTCAATGTTTTGGTGCACATTTGTGCACTTTGCGAAATTTGTTTAAAAAGCTAACTTTCAACACATTTAAAATTTATGTAGCAATAATTCAATGAAAAATGAATGAACCAAATTCTAGATTTATGTACATAATAACCAAAAAATAAAATTTTAGAATGTTAATTTTTTTTTATCTTCAAGATTTTGAGTATCAAAACTCCCATTCTAATAACAGTTTTACCAATTTATGATCAAACTTTGAATGTAAATATAGTTCATGTTTGATTCCATATTAAAATTTCTAAAATTAACCCAACTTACAAAATATCATTCTCAAGTATGTTCAAAAAAGAAATCCATAAAAAAAAGTTATTTGAAATAGGGAAACAATTAATCCCTTCCCAAAATTACACTTTTAAAAATTTAAAACTATAACCAGTTCCAAAAATTCAAAAAAATTAGAAGATATTTTTCTTCACATATTTGAACATATGAAAATTTTATAACTCAAAGTTTCATCCACAACCCTATTTTATCCTTATGTGTTAAAATTTGGAGTGCACATTACGCTGTAAGACATTGATTTGTGTCCTATTATGAGGTACATCACATTTTTGGAATTTCTTGAAATGGTCTCTTAGGTTGTACTCCCACTAAATCAAATCAAGTCTGAGAACTTCAAAATCCTTCATTGTCTCAATGTCACAAATTTTCAAAAATCTCAAAATTCCCAAAAGAGAGCATAAAGACAAGAAAATTTAGTGGCCTGTACCATGCAATTGCCCTTCACGATAGTGGCTTGTTATTTATTCTTAGGACAGTATCTTGATGTAATGTTGTCATATATCTTTGTGTATTGTAGTAAGACCAAAAACGATACTTATATCTCTGTTACAATAAAGTTATCTTTAAATCAAATTTATTGTATTTGATCAAGTAAGAAAAAAATTATGTTGATTCATTCTTTGTGATTTTTCTTTATGTTTTTCTATTAATTGATTTGATAACGGTACATTGTTGAAGTATGGACTATTAACACGCAATTCGCTAAGTATGCACTTGGCCAATTGTCCTCATTTCAAGTTTGGTTTAAAAAAATTTGTCTAAAAAGTTCTCTAAAAATCAAGGATTTTTGTCTTTCTACAATCACTTACAGTGACAAACAAAACCGAGTACAAAATCTGAAGTGCCAACTTTCAAGAGCAATTACAGAAATTTCAATGATTGCTTTATAAATCTGAAAGTTACATGGAATAATACACACAGTCTTGTACACATGTGCAAAGTTGCACATCAAATTGATAACTAAACATCCTTCTACAAAGTCAAATCAACAACTATGTCTTGTACTCAATATTGTTCAAAGAAAATCTTCAAACTTCAATATTTAGTCCAATAACCTTTTGCTTCCAAAACGGCTGAAATCCTTCTTGGCATACTTTTGTATAGTTTCTCACAATCTTCTGCATCAAAACTAGGGTAAATACTAAAAACATTCTTCCACAATTCTTGAACACCTCTTGGCCTTGGAGTGACTTGGCTTAAACGCTATTTGAGAAGGGCCCAAAAATGTTCCATTGGATTCAAATCTGGAACAAAATGGAATTAAACCACATGCTCCACCACTTGTGCAAGTCCCCATCAATTCCTTTGAATTTCAGCCTTACACCCGTACTCCCTAGGCGGAGTGTTTAACGCATTAGCTGGGCCTTTGATCAGCTGTTTTGCATATAGTGCAGACCAATGACGAACACTCATCGTTTACGGCATAGACTATTGGGGTATCTATTCATGTTTGTTCCCTATGTTTTCGCACCTTAGCGTTAGTAGAGACCCAGAAAGCTGCCTTCGCTTCTGGTGTTCCTTCGTATATCTGTGAATTTTATCTCTACACACAAAATTCCACTATCCTCAAGTAAGTTGGTTTTGAAAGTATTCTGCCAGTTGAGTTGGTGACTTTCACTTTCAACCGAATTCACCGCCTACGTGCACTAGCCCCCGCCCCCCTGCTCCGTCTTATCACGGCTGCTAGCACGGAATTAGCCGGGGCTTCTTATTCGAGTCTTGTCACAATTGCATACTCGATGAAAGAGCTTTACAAGTTGCGTTGACCTTCTTCACTCACGCCATATTACCGGATGAGGCTTTCGCCCATTGTCCAAGATTCCCCATTGTTGCCTCCCGTAGGAGTCTGGCCGTGTCTCAGTCCCAGTGTGGCTGATGCAAATTAGATTTTTTTTGTGGTATGTTAATATAATATTAGAAATCGCTACACGGCTTGGTTTTGAGGTTGCACTTTATTACTTAAATCAAAATAAACTAAAATATTGAAACTAGAATCATAAAAAGTGCGGCAACTTTATATCATGCTTTTGTATGTATTTACTTTATGTACTTCAAGCATTTGTATACAAAATTTTCTTAACAACTAATATTACAAATAATTGATAATCATTTGTATTTTTAGATTGTCAATGTGAAAAATTTGATTTCATGAATGTAATGTTTGAAATGAATGGCACATTAATTCAATCAAATTAAGCTTGGGTTACATATATTACAGCAATGTACATTTACAATACTAATGAATATATAAGAATCTATTTGATTTAAAAAGATAGTTAATAACAACAAATACATTTTTTCATTTAAGAAAATATATTTCAAAGTTCATAAAAGCATTGTGTTAGAATTATAACATATGAAAAAATGATTCTAAATTTGTACAATAAAACACGCAATTTGCTAATTATGCACTAGGCCATATAATCATGCACTTGGCCCCTGAGCGCATCAAAAAAATTGTTTAAAAAAAAACAATTTTTGTCTTTCTACAATCCCTTACATTGTAAACAAACAATTCTTTTATTTATTTATTATCTTTGTCTTTGTCTTTGTCTTTGTCTTTTATTTTGTTTTCTTTCTTCGCTTCCTTTTGTCTTCCTTCTTATCTTTCTTCTTGTCTTCTTTTTTTCTTCTATTTTTTTTTCATTCTTTTCTTTTCATTTTTGGCTCTTCTTATGCAGGCATAGATCCCACACTTGCACCAAAGGTTTAAATTATTATTATTATTATTATTATTATTAAATTTTTGATTTCTTCTTCTTTGTTTAGGGTTCAACTTACCATTTGTGGCGCTAAACTCTATTTTTTTTGAGTACAGCCGCTGGCTGAACCCCAAAGGGCAGCAAAAAATTTAAAAATAATATTACTAATAATAATAATAATTTTAAAAAATAAAAATAAAAATAAAAATCACTCTTTGCAACTATGGTGTGCGTGGCTGCACACCCCACCGCCGGTAATATATATATATTATATATATATATATATATATATATATATATATATATATATATATATAATATTCTCCACCGCCGCTATTTTTTAGGGTTTAGCCGGTGATTATACCCTAATTAAATTTTTTTTATTTTTTTTTAAGAGTTCAGCGCTACAAATGGCAAGTAAAACCCTAAAAGAAGAAGAAGTAAAAAATAAAATAAAATAAAATAAAATGAACTTTTGGTGCGAGTGTGGGATTTACAGCTGCTCAAGACGAGCCAAAAATGGAAAGAAAAGAATGAAGAAAAAATAGTAGAAAAAGAAGAAGACAAGAAGAAATACATGAAGGAGGACAAGAAAGAAGACAAAAAAGAAATCAAGATAAAAGAAAAGATAATAGAAAAAATAAAGATAAGGATAAAAATTAAATTAAAGAATTGTTTGTTTACGATGTACAGTGCCAAACAAAACCGAGTACAAAATCTGAACACTCATAGTTAATTGATCCTTTCAACTGACACATAAGTCAATTGATAGAATTACTTTTTTATTGTGTGTATTCATCCAATCCTCTACATGGATGAAAAATCTCATTATCATTTGATGTAGGGTTTATGAGAAAAGTGTTGTAGAAGCACACAGACGTGCGTACTCAGTTTTGGTTGCTTCTTCTTGCTGAGTTTCAAAATTTCATTGTGCACTCCTTGTTGTAAGATTTGAGGGCGTTTTTTGTTTGTTGCGTTGCTCTTGTTGTTTACTAGTATTGAATTTATCTTAAGCGCATCACGAGTATCTTTGAGTAAAACAGGCTAATCTAAGCATTTATTCAATTCATGCCAATCGGCACAATGTGATCACTACAGAGTGTAATAGCAGTATCCTACAAGAGAAGAATCCTTTCGAACTTATACTCAATAATCTCTACTCTGATAAGCAACAATATTCTACGAGATATGAAACACCTAGTTGCTTAACTCTCTCTCTCTACGCTGATACACTTACACCTGCAAGATAATCAACGAAGACGATGACGAGGGTAATAAACCCCAGGCAACAGAGATGTCAAACCCTAGACGAGATCTCAAAGCACGCCTCAGGCATCACCTTGAGGCATGTGATTGAGGTACCATATCTACCAACTTTGACACCAACTTTGACACCCTCCCAACGGTTGAGAATTTGTCTATTTACCATGAAATTTTTGGCACAACATGCTTTTTATGATAACAACATTCAAGCCAAATTTCAAGGTCAAAAAATTTATACAAAAAAAAATATTTACAATCTACCAACGTGTATGTCCTCCTTTTGCCTGAATCACTGCTTGTAACCTAGAGGGCATGTTGGTAGATTGTTAATATCTTTTTGTGTATTAATCTTTTGGCCTTGAAATTTTTATCATTTGTTATTAACATAAAGAGGTTTTTGTTCCAAGAATTTCATGGCAAAAAAAAAATTATTCAATCTTTGGGAGGCTGTCAAAGTTGGCAGCAGTGAAAAAATACCAATGTTGGTAGATTTTGAATAGCTTTATTTTGGTGAATCTTTTGGCCTTGAAATTTTGCACACATATAATTATTTTAAAGATGATTCTTTGGTAAAACTTTCGTGATAAAATACCAGTTTTTGAGCTCTCGGGAGGCTTTCAAAGTTGGCAGTACTGAAATTTTTCTCACTGCGAATTCGAAAACGACATTTTGATTGGTACCCCACTGTACAACGTAAGAAAATTAAAATTTTATCTTTAGCTACAACATTTCATAATCTTCAAATTTTAAAATTTATACTTTCATAAATGATAGAGAAATGTTCAAATATTGTAAGTATACATGTGAAGAATATGCCTTGGATTTAACAGTTATTGAATTAATAAAGCAAGTAAGTTTGTTATAGTATTTATTGTTACAAACTATGCAACTATACTTTTAAATATTACAAAAAAAAATTTGGTGAAATAAATTTGAAGCTATTGAACTTCATCAACTTTCTCTATATTGCATGTTTTTGCAATAGCAATATAGCCAAAAAATTGAGTACATTGTAACATTGTTTATGAATAACATTTTGAAAGATACATTGGCATTTAATTAAATCAAATAATTAAAATTTGATGCATTAATTGGTTGACTTACATCATTTTCATATTTTGAATTTTTTAAATTATAATGCAAGGTTCAAAGGCTTTAATAGTTTATTCATTCCACTCCGTCCTTTAGGCCTTTGAACTTTGAAAAACTAGCAATAACATTTTAAAATAAAATAATCCTTTGATTCAACACTTGGTAAGTAACATTTTAAAACCCTTTTGTCAATGTCACTCAATTTACAACAACATTGTAGATGAATTGTTCCTTTCAAGTGCTACTCAAAATCTTGAATTGAAGATCTAGATATGTAATATGTAAGAATTCTTTCTACAATGTTCATGTAAGACATACCTTGGCAAACTCTTGTGTTATAAATATAAGAAAGTTAAGCCAAAGCCATACTACATAGTGCGATATCATTGAGAATGTTCAATGATTGTATAGAGTTAGTTTCCTTGCTTTGTTTCTTTTCTTCATATGCCGGTGCTCTACTTCAAAATTTCCACAGAATAAATAGCTATGTAAAACAATGCATTGGTGTAAAACTTTAATAATGAGAATCAAAACGTATCACTTATTAAAAACAAAATACACATTGATTTCTTAGTAACATAGGTTCAAGGAACATTGTGAATTGGATTAATTCTCATGCTCTACAAAGTAGACTTTATAATACGGCCAAGTAACAATTGACTCTATAACCAAATGATAGTTTGTGTTGTACTCTCAAAAATATTATTTTGTATTGGGCAAGTGCCTTGTCTACCCTTCTTCTAATTGTGCTTGTAAGCAGCTTTATTCCACAAATGAGCTTCAAAACACTCAGGAACACTGTACCTACACATTATTCAAACAATTAGACAAACACAATGGTGATACAAATGATTGAACATCATATCACCCACATCTATTAATTGACTTAAGAGGGTAGTCAGTAAAAGAATTTTTTTAATGTACTCCCTTGATTATGCCTCTAAACTTGAAGGACCTTCATGTGACATGTCAATAATAGAATTTTATTCAAAAACAATAATTTGAAGTGAAATGCATCATTTTTGGATTGATTAACCCCTAAATGACAGAGGGTGTAAAGGCAAAACTTAGATGTCTTATAAAATGTTACTTCTGCAACTTTCATGAAGTTAGGACTAATAGAGAAAATGAGAAGCATGACGTTTAGTAATTATTTGTACGGTCCAAATTTCAAAAAATGCTTTAAATACTAGAGTTATCTGTAAAGTAGAGTAAAACATTTCTCCAAAAAGAAAGACAAGGCAAAACTAGTTGTTTAGCTTGAAAGGAGGCGAAAACGAGTTTTGGCTCTTTTTTCTTCGACCAATCACAAGGCTCTGTGGTGTCAAGGAGATTCGAACCTTAAACCTTCCCAATGCAAAAGAAGCTCCTCCAACCCGCATGCGGGTTCCTAAAGAATCTATGAGTGCCCCCACCTCCAACTCATTACAAAAAAATTTAGGCTTCCAAAAGGCTGTAACTTAGCTAAAATAAAATAATAACATAATAATATTGTTATGCAAAAATAATAACATAATAATATTTTTAAAATAAAAATAAAAATAATAGTTTTTTTATACAAAAACATTTAAAAATTCCAGTCTGACTTGGCCAAAATGGTGCCACGTCATATTTTATTTTAAAAATATTTTTTAATTTGGTATGATTGGTTAAAACTAAAAATTCTATTCTAACATTAAAAAAAGAAAAATTTTCAAAGTATATAACGTCATTTGTTTTCCCAAACAGTAAATTTTATAACACTAAGACAATATTGAGGTATTTGTTTTTTAAAAATTCTTGTCAGTGGAGTTTAACTTGGATTGACATGCTTCAAATTGGGTTGGAAAGTAGACTTCATTTTCAGTTTATATTTAAATTTATATTTAAATTTTATTTTTTTTTAAAATCATCTTGGGCAACCTGTAAAAAAAGGGCAGCAACCATAAAATAATCGTTCTGTCACTTAGGGGTTAAAATTTATGAATAAATGAAGTGGAGTCACAAAAAATTTAAGAATTTTGTTTTTCAAAGGTATGAAATTGACATGTGGATTTAGGGTCAATGTTGTGATAATGCATTATAAAGAATTTCATTTTCAAAGGTACAAAATTGACACATAGGTGTAATAAAGGGTGTTTTCACGGTATGGCGTTCAAAATGTGTAGTGTGACATTGCATAACAAGCAAAATGTGGAGGTAAACATTTTCAATTGCTCATTGAAATTAGTCTTTTGGCAAAAAGTTAACCACGTTGAAAAGGTATTCTAGGATTGTATGTATATTAATAATTTTTAAAAATAATATAAAATATTATTTGGACCAAAATGTAATACATTGCATTTTGTGACGTTGTAAAATAAATATGTTATTGCCTTAATTGATTCGTTTCATTGAAGATATTGTGATGTCAATAATTTTCCTCAATTCCTATAATATAAAGGTATTGTATTCAACAGATATTCTAAAAGATTTTGTGAGCATGGTGGATATTAGAGGTTTATGACGGCAATTTTTCTTCCTTTACATTGAACAGCCCTTAAAAATGACGAGTTCACTAAAAATTCTTGCGAGCTTAGTTGGCTAATTAAAACAGAGCCTGTGATGTGGCTGGAATATGCATTCAACGTAATTTGCAAGCGGATTAAATGACATCAGCAGGAATAATCCAAAATATTATAAGAATATTTACAAAGATTCCAAAATATTCCATTTTTACTATATTAAATTTTTTTTTGGTATTTTTCCTGTATATTATAGTACGTCATTAATGCACCTGCTGTACAACATAACTTAATAGAACATTTCAAGACGCCCCCCTTTTACATCGGATCAAATGAACTTTTTTTTAATGTAATCCGGTTTTTACCTTCTACAACACATCATACCACTGGCAGAAGGTGGTTCTCCCTTCAAGAGCCATGCCTAGAACTTTTGTTCTCCTATTTTTGTAAGTCCCCATGGTAATTCACTTGTTGGAAGTTGACACTGCCTATGCTCATAGCCATGCTTATGAAGATAATGACACTGGATGCAAATAACCTGCCAATTATAAAAAAAAGGGGACTTCATGAACTGCTCTATTATATTATGAACATTAAAAACTTTTTTTTGTTGAGAACTATGACACCCTAGTGCAAAAACACCCTAAAGTGATGTGATAATACATTATAAAATAAGTCAAGGACGAGAGGTAAATCCCAAACCCTACAAGATTGCATGCAATCTTCAATAACATTATGGGACAACATACAATCAACATATAATTAATAAGTGGTGGTCTCAATGCTTGTCTTTAAAGTAGATATTGTAGGACAAAGTAACTCCAAGTATGTTTAGTGTAACACAAAGCCCTAAGTATTTATGATGTAGTGCTTCCATTGAAGAACTAAACTAAGTAATTATAAAATTGACATATTTTTATGACAATTTTCAAAATCATTAGATTTTAAACATTTCAATGCAACACATGTTTCTATATTACATTTTATTTTTATTAAATTTAAAAATAAAAAATAAATAAAAAAAAAAACCTTTTCTTTATAAATGTTATTAGACATGATTATGATTTATAATTAGATAATTTAATAATCTAGACCTAATAATCTCACAAAATTTTAAGCATAAGATTGAAGTTTGTGAGTTCATAAGATTGTGTAATTTATAAATCATACATAAACAATGAAAATAACAAGAACAATGTAATTGTGAGGCTATGTTCTAGTCAAACAATAATATTAAATTATTGATTTTATAAGTAATGAAATAGTTGACAATATTCATTTAATTTTGTATGTTGAGTATTGGCTCTATTTACATTAGTTTACTGTAATTTGTTGATAATCACAAAATTAAAATCAAAATCAATGTTATATTCCAAAAAACATTAATATTGAGAAACAAATCAAAATCAAATACACAAATAGTATTTGTGTAATTAGGCGACACAACTTCAAGCAATGAAGACAAATTATTTTGTTGTAATAATACATGATAATTCTATATTATTCTAAAATGAACTATTTTGAATGCTTTTGAGAGTCTGGAACAATCACTTGTCTCTAGTGTATATCTTTCAACTGAAAAGTCCGGCCCGCTATTTCCTTTTGAATCCCTGCAACTCCCGTCGCACATCCGTCAAAAACAGTACAACCGCGTCCACCTTGGCCTCCACTCCGTACACCTTGGCTTCCACTCCGTGCACCTTGGCCTCCAATCCCATCTTCAGTTCTTCTAATCAATTCATTGAGGATTCTAAGACATAGATTTATGATGATTTTATAAGTAGTTTTGATATCATATTAGACACCTAATTAGTAGCACCTATTAAGACTAACAACCCATTGAAAGGCATGTAACTCTAAATTAGGGATATAATAGTTGTTTTTCCTCGTTGTGATGAATCAATTTCTTCATTATTCAAACCAAACTGAAGTTTGGGATCAACATCACTTGAAAAATTTGGTATGAAATTATCATTTCCCATTGAAGATGAAATTATAAAAATTCTTTCTCCAATTGCTTCAATATTAATTATTGATTTGGTACTAGAATCAAAAATTATGAATTTTTCCCACATTTCCTGAAAAACGATATGTACACCATTATATATAAAATGTGAAGTTTGAATTTTAAACTTTGAGCCTAATCGCATTTTAGGGCCAAGAGGTAATAATATTCCACAGAAGTACATTCCACATTTTATAAGTACAATAGAAGGTAATAATAGAAGTACATTCCACATTTTATAAGTACAATAGAAGGTAATAATACAAGTACATTCCACATTTTATTCTTTTGAGCCCACTTGGCCTTAATATGACCAAAAGATTTATAGTTACTAACAGTCCAATTAGCATTTCCTTGGTTTTACCTCTGTATCTAGTATCAAAAATGAATAAGGTAACTATATCTAAAAGCGACCATTACCTTAAAGCGTCCATAGCTCAATCTTCTGTAATAAGTAGATTCTAACATCCTACTGTTGATGAGAATGTGCACAATCTGAACATCAGAGTTTAGGGTCGCTTTAAGGTCAACCTATAGTCAGCACTTTGGAAATTCATAACTTATTCATACGGTGTCCAAATAATGCATGCTAAAGTGCGTTGGAATTCTCTTGAACTTGCTATTAAGACCCACTGAAAATATTTTTTGTTTTATGTGTGTAAATAGGCTCAGTTGGTAAGGTGAACGCTTTAAGGTATAGTTACCTTAGTGCATCTTCAAGAATAATCATTGAATCTTCATGAATAGATCCCAACTTTGCTACTATTTCGATGGGTTTGGGTATTTTCAAACTTTTGATATTTTTAATAATATTTGTATATTTTCCAAGTCCATTGTTTGTGTGGTTTTGATGAAAAAAAGTCATACTTTCATAGAGGTGATAGATTTCCTTTGGATTTTTTTTTAACTTCTTAAACTTGGGTAGTTCTTCTTTAGACGATATATTAGCCAATTTAGCCTTGAACTCTTTATATCCAACATTGACAATAAATACAAGTTGAACATTTGGTTGGCTATATATGCAATAGTATTTGGTTGCAAAGTCTTTAAATCCACTCCTTAAAATAAAATAAAATAAAATAAAATAACATTGAGGTATATTTCATAAACAAGTTAACTTCTTGTGTTGTTCTATATTCAAGTTCCTCGAGGGCTTCAACCACTTCATTAACTTTCTTTAATTATAAATCTTGTCCTTTTTAATGTTTTTTCTTCTCATATTCCTTGAAAAATATGTGTCCATCATAAGCTTCAGACATTTTTTAAAATTCATTAAAAGAAGCTTTTTCTTTCAAAAATACATGGCCAGTTCATTGATCTAATGTCTTCCAAAGATTGCTAAATGTCTTGTCCATGAATTTGTCAAATTTCTTGTAAAGTATGTAGATCAAAAATTTAATTATGTACATTCATATGATTGTAATCTTCTTCACAATTATAAATATCATTAAACATGATTATAATTTATAATTAGATAGGTTTAATATTCAAGACCCAATTTAATAATCTTACAAGATTTTATGGATAAGATTGAAGTTTGTGAGTTCATAAGATTGTGTAAATTATAAATCAAACGTATACAATGAAAGTAACAAAGAAAACTTCATTTTCGTTCCAACACTTGTTCATTCTTTGTTAATTTGCAAGTTTCATGTTTTGAATACAAGCTTGAAGGTGGTTGCAATAAAAACAATTGTATTGTTTTCAATAGCATTTGTCATTATTGCTCATTTTCATGTATAATGATTAGAATCTTCATCCAATTAAATCAAAACGCATAATATAAAAATATATGGTTATTTTTTAAATCTTAAATTTCCATAAAAATATGTATTAATTAAAACAACCTTCAAATTAATTAATTAAAATAACTTCTTCTTTTTTAATTTAAAACTTTGATTTTAACCATAGGATCTTTCTCAAAATTCTACATTAGTTTGATAGTTTAAAAATGACAAAGTTTGTTATAAACATATGCAAAGCACACATCTTTCTCTATTAATTCCGGGATTAATTCCAAAAATTTAAAAATATATATGTGGAAACTAGAATGGTCTATAAACAATACTCTTGATTTTATTTACTCTTGATTTTAATTATATTTCCCAACCTTTATTCTAATTCTTCAAAATGCAAATCAAACTATCTTTTTCTAAAAATCCAACGGCTAATATCAAACTAGGACTCCGCTTCTCTTCGCGACACCAGTGACGAAGTGAAAGGCGATGAAATTGAATAAAGGCAATGGTCTGATATGAGTACCCCAAAAAAGCCCTTTTAACTCTGAAATCGGCCCCTATGGCAACTTTGAATGAGTCCCTCTTTAAAACAAAATAAAATATGAATTGACCAGATGTGGTTTGATTTTCTACATTCATGAAGTACAAAAAAAAGAATTCGAGTAAAAATTGAAGAGGTTTCAAAGATTTTAGAACAAACTTTTTGTACAAAAATTAGATTTTGTTTGAGGTACTTAAAAATCCAAAGCATTTGTTTAAAATATCCAGTGACGTCATTTTGGTACCAATGTTTGATATGAAGTACATCTACATACGTATTATTTGAAAAGATTAATTTGAAGTATTATAAAACATTTAAAAAAATTGTACTACAATGCCTGCAAATGCTAATTTTAAGATAAACTGAAGAATAAATAGTAAAAAATCAAGAAGTCAACAAAAAAAAATTAAAAAAAAAAAAAAAAAAAACTAGATTGCATTGTGTGATTTGACAAATTGACAACCTAAAAATGGAAAATTAAATAAATAAATTATATTCATCTTAAAGAGCCAATATACGTATTTGTCTCAAATATGTACAGAAAATAAAATATTGTCGTAGGTAAATAGCTGTAGACACAAATTAATTTAAAAAATGATTGTTTAAATCTTTTTGGAATTCCTTTTTCTGAAGAAATTATTTGGAGATGGTGAAAAAGGAATCTTGAAGAAAATTCATAGTGTTGAAACTTTTTTGGGGAAACTCAAAAAAATTGCTTTTAAAAATTTTAGAATAGAATGTCTAGTTTTAACCAATCATACCAAATTTCAAATTCTAAAAATAAAATTTGTAATTTTGGTGAATATTAAATGCTTCTAAATTCATTAAATGAGTATCTAAAACATTTTTTAAAAGTTTGATTGTACGGATAATTGCTAAATATGATGCTTCTTAATTTCATTTTGAAACCAAACTTCATCGAAGTTGCAGAATTAACATTTTATAACACATTTAAGTTTTGCCCTTATCCCCTCTAACATTCAAGGGTTAACCCCTAAACATCCCAGCATCCAGAAACTAGATCACGAACAGATTCAAAGCCTTGTAACTTTCTTATACAATCTCGGATGACTTTCATCCAAATCATCTTTCCAAGCCTATTAGGTTCTCTACTAATTAAAGTAAATCTCTTGTGATGTTGAGATGTTGATAATATTGGAGAGGCCTCCAAATACAAGTATGTCACGTTTGTTGAGTAGATTTCATGCTTGCAATGGACCTCTCATGTACACCTCATGTACATTTGAGCCATGCTAATATCTACTTTAAAGGCTAGCATCTACTTCTGTTCAAAGGGTCAATACGTTTAGGGGTTAACTAAAGAAAAATAGTAACATATCATTTTCATATCATTCACAAATCCCGAAGGTATGCACACTCAAAATGAACCCAGTCTCAAAATGTGAACCCTACAATCCCAAAACCAACACTAAAACCTAGATATTGATTGCAAAAGATAACCAGAACATGAACGCTTACAAGAACATTTGAATACCTTTCTAGACAATGCTTTGAAAATACACAACTTACTCATATAATATCCAAATAATACATACTAAAGCGTGTTGAAATTCACTTTCACTCACTAATAAGACCCAATCATGTTTAACATTAGTAAATATGCTAATTCTTTTTTGCTATGAGTTGCAATTATGGATGCACATACCTTTCACGACGGTGGAAAGGAACTATGATGACCGAGTGCTCAACAAAAAATGTACAAATTATTTGATCAAAACAGCTTCTTGCCATGATGATCCCAGTCACTTGATTGGAGGGTACAATGAATTCGTCTATAGACTTTTAAAATCTTCCAATTTGAAAATCCTAATTTTGTTTCTAATTTAAGTTACAATTAACCACAATTAACCCCTAAATGCCTAAAGCCCTCTTCAAATTCAGCAGTTTTGCATAGATGGATTATAAAATGCAACCTAGAGGGATATTTTGAACTTGATATATGAATAAAAGTTGTACGTTATGAATTTTAGATTCTATCCATACGGTTAGATCTATGATTGCTATTACCAATAATTTTGTATAAAATTTGAAACGTGAAATTCAAAATTATTTTGTAATTCAATTACGAATAAGATATTGACAATCTACAGATGAAATTCTTTGTGATTGGTTGAAATGTAATACTCTAAGTGTATTGATTTTTGGAGATTTTTTGGTTGCTTAAATTTATGAGTTGACTTTTTTTTTACCACTTTTACACTGAAATCTTCAAAATTTTGGGTGAATCACTACAACATGAAATGAGGCATAAAAATTTCACAAATCATCTCCTTTCTAATCGGATCACATGTGCATGAAGCTAACTTCCCATAGAATCTATAGTAAAAATTCCACACTGCAAAAAATGCATGACGGATGAGAATCTACGGATGAAATCTGTACATCGTCCAAAAAATGGACGCTTAGGCAGTTAGGGGTTAAATGAAGTGGTGAGTGCTGGTTCAGTCACTAAACTCATTAGTGGGGCCTCCAAAATTTCAATTTTTCTGTTCCCAGGTGGTACCTTTTCAAGTACAAGTTGCATGTGATACAGTTTAACACTCATTTAGGAAAGTGTGCAGCCCCAGCCTTTTATTAATTTTGAATGCTAATAATGGCCCAACACCATGACTAAACTGTCAGTAAAGTCCAAGTCTTTCAAATTTGAAAACTCTCAATACCAGTGGACATGATTTCAACATAACATTCAGTAGCCTTCATTTTCCTTCATGCACTCAACTCATCGTCTTGAGCCTCCACCTGTCCATTTAGCTTCTGATGGAGAGCTCTTGGGTGTGGAATATTCTACACCATCTACTATAGAACCAAGGCAGGGATAATGCATGCTATTGAATGATATGAAACCTCCAACCCTCGCTGACAATGAAAAGTAAGGGCCGCTTTACACTTAGGAGTTGGCCCCCCGTTCTTGGGTCCAATTCAACAAAATAAAAATCAACCCATATTAGCCTTAGAGTCAGCCTCAAGCACTCAATATAATAAATATTCTATTTTATTTTTTTATTGGAATGTGCACTTTTTTATTGAAATGTGGAAATGTGGTGATCAAATACTTATAAAGTGTAGCTATTAAGTCTCCTATCACCACATTTCCACATTTTACACAAGTTTTAAAAATCACTCATTATAAGCACGACTTCAAACTCATGCACAACTAGTTTAGCCGTCAAAAAAGACGGCTAAACTAGTTTACCATGAGCTCTTACACACCTAATAGTGAGAGACCACCAAGCTCTTTCAAACTTCATAACTATTTATAGTGAACAAATAAGAGTACATTAAATCAAAACACATGATATCTTACTCAAACACCACTTGACTTTTAGGATAACTCCATTGAAAGTAAGGCTTGAATGCCTTACATATTGTACACCTGGTTTAAGAATTCATCCATCCCCCCATCCTTGGAAAAGAAAAAGCTCACAACCAAAGTTCGTTCATAGTTCCACTCTCATTGTTCAATACCGTACTTCCAGCAAAGTCACCATTTACCACCTGATGATGACGCCAAATTCGTCGAAACATTTTCCAATAAAGTGACCCTGAAACAAGAAATGGAAGACCCAGGTAACCTAAGTAATTCCATACCTTTTGATATCATTAGGAATTGGATGCGCATTCTCAGCCATACGATTCCAAAACCAGTGACCTAAACTGAACCTCTCTTGCTTTAAAAAATTTGGAGAAAATCTATTTGACGGATTTGACAAGGGTACACTTTTCATGAACACCACCATGCCTCCTGCATTTCCTGACTCACAACTGTCATTACAAGGCACTAAATTTGAGTATTGGACAAGAACTTGAGGAACAACTCATGTAGCCATGATCCTGACTCAATCCACACCTTTACAGCTGCCCAGAAGCCTCTACTCCACTTCCTGTGAAGTAGACAACCACTCATTTAACCTCACATCCTGTGGAATACGACTCCTACGAATGAAATTGATCAATGAACCTCAATCAATGAAGATCAATGAACAGAATGGAAAGGTAACGAAAGTGAAAGGGAAGATAAACTAGCCACTTCAAAGAAACTACGAACAATAGCTTGAGGAAAAAGCACTTCGAAATAATTAGATAATAGAAAAATCCGATGCAGACTGACCAAAGGAAAAAAAATTCCCACAATTGAACAATTTTTTCTCCTCCACTATATTATACCCAACCAAAGCTGAGTGGAAAATACAGAATTCTAACGATATCCCCACAAAAGTTTGATGGCCATCAGATAGAGAAGGCGCATTCGAACAGCTCTCTACCTAAGCAGGTAACACGGGTAGAAAACTTCAGGTCAGAATTGTGTAGAGAGTTTTAAGTAACAACAAATTCTCCTTTCAGGCAAAGGACTATTACTGCCGACATGACCCTTGACCTGATACAAAGCGGTGCCATGGCCACACCCATCATCACTACCATTCACATGCTGCAAGCCGGTAGCTTTTTTCCCACCAAACGAACAGTCCGGATAATTTAGGGCACCTATCTTCCTCCCTATATGCATTCCTTACAACTGCTTGCCTCAAACTGACAGTGTGCTAAGGTTTGGCTCTACAGCCGTCAAACTTGGTTACTCAATCAAATTGTGTCAAGATAGAGCCAATTAGGCACTAAAGCCAGAGTGTTGATGAAGTCAATTGAAAGTTCTTGAAAGGATTCCCAGCAACATGCCTTAAAGCTACTTGGCTGCAGCAGAAGGGATTATGAAACAGTGCGCCCGTAACTTACAGCTGCAATGTAGAGATTCTTGGACCACTTCTCCTGTAAAAGACAATAACAATGAGTTATATCAGAAACAATACATTGAAAATAAACTAAATCACGTCCTACTCAAAGATAGGGCAACGAACCTTCACATGTGTGCTGGGGAAAGCAGATGTGCGCAAAGTTTCCTGAGTCTCATCAGCAGGCTTCCTGCGCGGCACACTCAAAACAAAAGCAGCCTGATCCCATGTTGCTGCCGTTGAGGTTATGCGATATCCACTGTCCCATCGCCTATGAATGCCTTCACTGGGGTACAAGAAATCTAACTCCACCACCTGCTCTGAAAACCCTGCATTTCGTGACATAACCACACCCCAGCGGCTGCCTGCTGTAGCCATAGACGTGACATAAAACCCTTCTCGCCATTTCTTGTTGATCCACTTAAAGGGAAACGAGTCGCTGACTTTGTAAGATTGCTGGGTATATGATGTACCTGAAATCAATGTTGTGTTAGAGAATACACCACAGAGATACCACATACTAATCCAGCAATTATTTCCTAGAATAGAAGTAAACTGCCCTGATGAAGCATAAACACTTAACAGAGCCCACTTCCTAAGACTCGTGTTGAGAGTTCCGGAGAGTGGCACTGAAGTACTCGTAGTCAATCCAATAACAATCTCTAAATCTTCTTGAAATACCTTTGGACATGACAACCAGAGAGCTCCCATTATTGGCACCAGCAATGGCGCTGATGTAGAAATTCTTCTCCCACTGTTCCATGATCCACTCCTGCAAGAAATACTATCCATATTAGCACCTCATTCATCTAAGATGGATTGTTCATCTCCACAATAATCGACAGTCAACTGGATGTAAATAACTGAACCGAAAATCACAAACCTTGTGGAGGAAAACATGTGACAGCTCATACACTTGTGCACTAAATCCAGTCCCCGCATCCATGATAAGAGCCCACAGGTTTGTACAAGAAGCCACGCTGCTTATATACAGGCCATCTTCATTACCCTTCTCCACATGCTGGGTGAGGCGAGAATCAGCCACATTATAATGATACCTGTCATTGAAAACAAGCGCGGATCAATGAATGAAAACCAGCACCCTAAAGTTAGAATCAGGAGCACAGAAATAGACATAATGTAGACTGAAATGAAGAAATACATTACATTTCAATCATGTTATATGATTGGAACCCTTGTGACTTTCATGCCATGGAATACAAGACATCAATCGATCAATAACTGATCTATTGCGACATCACTTTAACATACCTCTGCTTCATAGGTCGCCGAGCATTGTAGACAGTAATCCATTGTGTTGCAGGCATGCCCAAACGGATCTTCTTCTTCGGTTGGTCGTCTTCATCCTCTTCAACACTGATGCGACCCCTCTTCTGGCCAACCTGTATGGAACACTGGAATTCCAAATGAATATTAGTAACATGTTGAAGATGGAAATTATAAAAACACCAAGGGTGGCACATGAGACCTGAAAATAGGTCAAGAAAGTTACCTTCTGGGCACCATCTGTGTTTATAGGTCTGACAGCGGGATTGGGACCCAAGATAGAATCAAAAAGTACAACAAGTTTGCCATAATTTGGCTCTTCATCAAACTTCATGTTAAAAACCATCTCCAGAAACTGCTTGAAGGGGGGTGGGCAAAAACAGCAAAGCATCTCAGGTGAAGTTGCCATTTTCTTCTTGCAGACAAGGAACCCTTTGTTGTCACCCTACAAAGTACAGAGAAAGTCAGCAAAGTAGCAATTCATAGAAGAATTACAAGAATCATAGAAAAGAAAATATATTACTCATTTAATACAATTGGCCACCTCAATTAGGCCGTACCTGATAACCCTGCCAAGGCAGGCGGCCCCGCAAAAGGAACACCAAAGTATAAGCCAGGGACTCCAAGTCATCCCTCCTGCTGCCAGTCCTCCCCAAGTGTGCATGAACACTAGCATAGCGGACTGTTCCACTGTTTACACAACATTTCCACATTCAGTACAAAGCTCTGAGAAAGACTACAACCAACCCCAATGAAACGCTTCAATAAAAAGCGACTGCAAGGAACAGGTTGGGGAGCCTGACCGGAACACATCAGGCCTCTGGTCATATTCGACGTGTTGACCAGTTGTACCATCTCTCCATCGAGTAGCTGCGCAGAATCAGGTCATGTACGCAGTCAGGATCAGGAACTCAATTGACACTGCCCAGCAATTAGCAAATTTCTCCAGTGATGGAATATGACAGTACGAATTTTGGTAGATTCAAAAGGAAAGTGAAATTATAAACGAAGAATAAAATTTAGCTCACCAAGCCCAAGATCTACAAGAAATAGCTTCTTCTCATCAGGTGTATTTGGCTGGCCCAGGAGAAAGTTCTCGGGCTTCACATCTCCATGTACATACCTGTTTAATGCACACGTACATCAGAACAAAAGGAAAAGTCAGAATAATAGCCGAACGAGACAGTCACCCATAAAATGCACACATCCTTCTGAATCATGAAGGAAGGGAATTAGGTTGTGTAGAAACCACTCACCCTCTAGAATGCATTTTCTCAAGGATCGAGATAGATTCCACGGCAATGCAAGCCACCATCTCAGTGGACATACTGCAAAAACATTGCCCACGCTTTCCAGTATCAGGTATCTGAAGGGAAAGTAGGCACCGCTTTGATATCAGATGAAAGCAACACAAAAAAATTCAGGAGGATCAAATGCTTACGCTTGGCCAGACGAGTTCCAGACATCCCACAGACTAGGTCCAAGCATATCCATGACCTGCATTAATAAACGAACGAGGTAAGTATCCTGAAGAAGAACATAAAAAATTTAAGTTGATGGCAATCGAATTGTTAAAAGAAACCAAAAGCAAATAAAAATAAAGCCAAAACTGTACACGACAGATTACGCACCATGACATAGTAATCCCCCTGGCGACCTTTGTAATGGACCCGTGGCACACCGTGACTGCCGCCTAGAGTGCTGCAGAATAAAACCATACCAACAGACGTCGTGAGAATCCCATCGGAATTGACATTAGAACAAAATGTCCAAGTAAAAGTATTCACGAAGCATAATCGTATGATTGCCACTGTATATCTCAGATAATCCATAACACAAAAATGTCAGAGACGTACTTATAAACCTGCCATTCGTAAGGAGGTCCATAATTGCATCCTTTGCTGCTGCGATGCTCGAACTTTAATGCGACCTACAAGCACAGAAACCATCACAGTATTCAAAACTGAAAAGAGCACGACCACACGAAAATGCAAATATCTACGCAAATTATGCAATGCGGCACGAGCAAATAGGTATAGTAAAAAGTACCTCAATAGCCTGTGGACCGGTCCGCTCGTTACCACCACTGAAACGGCGACCAACATAAACTTGTCCAAAGCCTCCCTTGCCGAGTTTCCTCTCAATCTTGTAAACTGGCGACCCACCAACTTGGACCTGCACACAACCAGTACATTACAAATAAATCGCAACGCATAATCAAGTAGCTAAGAACGCAAGAGTGCATCCAAGACGCATGTAATCAGGCCGAAACGAAACCTCCAGATAGAGACAGCCTACATATAAACACATAAAATCCGATGCGCACTAATGTGGAATCGAACAGAAACATCAAGCATTACACAAACATGGCGACGACAAAGAAAGAGATCAATTACCCTGTCTGGTAGCGGCGCCGCACTGCCATCGTCATCTCCCGCTCCGGGGAGCTTCTCGGCACTCCGACCCGCGCTCTCCTCTTCCATCTCCCTAATTTCCTCTTCCATCTCCCTAATTTCCTCTTCCTGCTCTTGCTTCTCCTCGCCTAGATCTAAATCCTCGTCAACGTTGTCCTCGGAGGTGCAGGGATCTTGCAACGGTTCCGGGTCGGAAGAATGAGATCTAGAAGGAAGCTGCTTGCCGCGCTGCACTCCTTTGGCTGGAACAACAGGGGCGGCCGCTACAGCAGCAGTCTGCTTCGGCTGCTGCTGAACAATAGGTTTGGTATTGTTATTCCTGACGGCCTTGGTAACCCGTCCCGTAGCGTCCTTTCCTCGGCCGGCAACCCTAGGTGTGACAACCGCTGCCTCCTTCGCGACCGCAGCGCGAGTCCTCACGCGATTCCCCGCGGGCGCCGCAACTGGTATCTCCTCTGGTGCGGGAACTCCAGCGGCCGTCGTCACTCGTCTCCGCGGCGTGGTTCGCCTTGTCGTCGGCTTCGTCTCAACGCATGCAGGGCCAGGCACAGCTACTACAGCCGGCACCAGAGGTGGAGAGCGGGGTTGGCGCGCTCCACTACGCAGCTCTGGCATCCTTCACCCATGCACTCCACCAATCTCTGATTACCCTCCTTCCTCCCGATCATATCTTTCCTCTCACTCTTTTCCACCTCTCTCTCGCCGTCGTCTTCCTCTATCACTTTCTCTCTCGAACACGAAACCCTCGGTTCTCCTCTAAACCAGATCTGTGGCTCTGAGCTACAACAAAAACATATCCTATAACCTCACATAACTTCCGCAAAATCGCTCGCCTCGGCTTCAGGTAAGCTTAGCGGAAAACCTTAACGTCTGCCTGTGTCTGTACGTGATGCTGTGGTTGTTGCCAAAGAAAAGGCAGCTTAGGAACGGCAGGAAAGGGCAGGCAGGCTCAGTTTGCTGCTGCTCCTGCGGCCTACCCTCATCACCTCCACCACCACAGCACACACAAGCCCCTCCACCCCCAAAAATCCCGAAAAAATCAATGTGAAAAGAGGCCATTTCAACGCCCGGACCCGGACCCGGGGTGTCCTACCCGGCCCGGCCCGGTCCCCCAACGGGCGACGATGGCTCTGACAGGCGAACTGCGCGGTGGCTCTGACTCACGCGCCGTTTGCTCCGTTAGATCGAGGCTACTTCAACGCCCGGACCCGGACCCGGCGCACGTACCCGGTCCGCAACGGGCCGGGAACGGGGACGGTGGCGCTGACAGAGGAAAGCGGGTGGTGAACTGCGCGGCGCGCCGTTTGGTCCGTTTAGTTTGTGGCATGAGGGCTGCATGTGTTGAGGCATTAGAGGCAATGGAGTGTTGGTGGCCAACTTGAGGCACACTATCGGATATCAATATTCCCACTCATATACCATTCTGGTTCTGCCCACTCGGCCTTGATTATTGGCCCTTCATACTGGTTGTCCTCTCCAAGCCATGGGTGAAGTTCCTATGCAATTGAGGTGAATCAACAACCACCCCCTTTGCCAAACTCGTCCGCGCTCAAGTTCATTCATCTCTGTGTGAGTGAGTGAGTTCAATGCATTGTCATATGACGGCCCCCTTGTGGCTGCTTTGAAATGATCACCACATGTGGCGCCCATGTAGTGGTTTTTGGGTTCTTATTTTATCTTGGGCCATCGGTTTGAATTCCTCCGTCCTGTTAGGAACTGAGTTACCATATGGTCCTCAGGCTGTGAAATGCAACTGATCTCTCCCTAAAAGTATTAAGTTAACCTGAAGTTCCATTGTTGCCATGTAATTTTGTATGTACTTTAGCATGTGAGCATCGAGCTGTTGTTGTATTTCATTATACCGACATGTTTAAGATCATCATTGTATATGAGCATATAAAAAGAATTGGGTATATTTTTGTATATCAATAATCGAGCTACACTAAAATTGTGATTTAGTGTCTAATGAGAATTGATGTTTTCACACATTTTGTTCAAAGGTGAGGAAAAATAGTGTTCCTACAATACATATAGGAGTTTGGCATTTGTCATTTTCACTTCCACTGAAAGTACCATGTTCCTTTTAGGTGATGCCTTTTACCACACTTCATTCAAAAGTGAGGAGAAATGGAATCCTTGTAGTACATAGGAGTTTGGCACCTGTAATGGTCACTTCCATGGAAAGTACCATGTTCCTTCCATGTGATGTCTTTTACCACGGTTCGTTCAAAGCTAAGGAGAAATAGTGTCCTCACGGTACATAGGAGTTGAGCATCTGTCATATCAACTTCCATTGAAAGTACCATGTCTCTTTTAGGTTGTGCCTTTTACCACAATTCATTAAAAGACGAGGAGAAATATAGTGTCCCTACGATATATAGGAGATTGGCATATGCCATGTCCACTTTCACTGAGAGTTCCATGATCATTTCAGGTAATGAGAGTGACATGAGCTAGCATGCCGACTTTATTATGAAATTGTCATCCGTAATTGGAACACTACATCTAGAACTTTTACTTGAAGTTTTCATCATTTTAAATTTTTACAGTAAAAAGATTTTAACAAAGACGTTATATCTCCAAAAAAGTCAAATATTGTTTATGTTGAGAAATAGTGTTATGTAGACTAAATCACAGTGTTAGTATAGATTCTAGGGTGATTGCAAGCTATAGTCACATAAATTTTGTGTCACGGTGTAGGAATTGCTGCACATTTTCAATCTTTAATTAATTATTTTCATGATGTTTTGTTTTTATTTTATTTTTTCCTTGCAGTTAAAACTTCTTTTTGGAATTTCTTTTTGGAATATGAAATGATGGTCTAATTTCAAAGGTGGGATAAGAAATACATTTTCCATAGAACCTAGCTATGGAGGTTATGTAAAAATGGCTCTAATTACCCTGGTGGTAATTAGAGCCACCAGGGTAAACAAAAAGGTTGTTGAACCCAAAGTCTCAAAGTAAATTTAACAATTTCTAAAATGGAAGTATTAGCATAAACCATATTTGGATGGTGAATTTTTTTTATTTAATTGAAAGTTGAGAGGTGCACAGTGCCTCTCAACTTGATTGAAAGTTAAGAGGTGCACAATATCTAATTTAAGCTACACTAGTTGCACCCCTACTTGGCAGACCGTAGCTTGCAATCACCCTCTATGAGCAAATACATATAATGGTCACACACACCTCAAGAGACTATTAAAGATTCAAATTACTTGGAAAGTAGTTGACACTATATCCCACCATCCTAACATATGAGATGAATACAAACAAGAAATATATTGCATTCAAAATATATTAGGCCCTCTTTACATGTTGTTTGGAGGTCATTTCCTCGCTGTTTAACCCCTAAACTCCCAAGAGACTATTTTTTGGTCGTTGCTTGTTTCTACTTCGCTACCCATAACAAAATACTAAGTTTTTGAAAAAATAAAAATAAAAATACTACATCAAGTCTACTTGCCAACGGAAATTGAATTATCTCAATCCAAGTTAAACTCCACTGGGGATAATTTTTCAAAAGCGGATCACCTCGACATTGTCCTTACAATACATAGGTGTTTGGTGTTTGTCATCTTTACTTCTATTGAGAGTTCTATGTTCTTTCTAGATGATGCCTTTTACTACACTTCGTTTAAAGTGAGGAGAAATAGTCCTTGTAGTACATAGGAGTCTGGCATTTGTAATGTCCACTTCCATGGAAAGTACCATGTTTCTTCGATGTGATGTCTTTTACCACGATTTGTTCAAAACTGAGGAGAAATAGTATCCGCACGGTACATAGGAGTTGAGCATTTGTCATGTCCACTTCCGTGGAAAGTACCATGTTCCTTCCATATGATGTCTTTTACCACAGTTTGTTCAAAACTGAGGAGAAATAGTGTCGGCACAGTACATAGGAGTTGAGCATCTGTCATGTCCACTTCCACTGAAAGTACCATGTTTCTTTTAGGTTATACCTTTTGCCACAATTCATTCAAAGACCAAGAAAAATAGTGTCTGCATGGTACATAGGAGTTGAACATCTGTCATGTCCACTTCCATTGAAAGTACCATGTTTCTTTTAGGTTATACCTTTTACCACAATTCGTTCAAAGACGAGGAGAAATATAGTGTCCCTACACTATATAGGAGTTTGGCATATGTCATGTCCACTTTCACTGAGAGTTCCGTGATCATTTCAGGTAATAAGAGTGATATGAGTTGGCATGCCGTCTTTATTATGAAGTTGTCATCCGTAATTGGAACACTACATCCAAAAGGTTTACTTGAAGTTTTTATCATTTTAAATTTTACAGTAAAAAGATTGTAACAAAGACATTATATCTCCAAAAAGTCAAATATTGTTTATGTTAAGATATAATGTTATGTAGACTAAATCAATTTTAGTATACATTCTAGGGTGATTGCAAGCTACGGTCACCGAATTTTTGTGTCGCGGTGTAGAAATTGTTGCACTTTTTCAATCTTTGGGAAATCACCAGTAAATATTGGGATGAAATTTTGTAAAAAAGCAAATCGCATTGTTTTTAGAATTCCAAAGTTCAGATGTCTAGTACAATAAAGTTTGCAAAGTTTCAATCTTTGTATCCAAATTAATCATTTCTACTTGGATTTGGGAGCGTGTCGCTTATCAAAAGTGCACCTATATGTAATTATAATATGGGAAATGCTAAAAGGGGGTCAAATTTGAACTTCACAAATCTATAGCAACATACCACAAGTGCATACAAAGCTACCATATTTTATTTTTTGGGGTTTTATGCTTAATTAATTTTTTCTTAATGTTTTTCTTTTTTTAAATCATGTAGTTAAAACTCTTGTTGGGAATTTTTTTTTTGGAAATGAAATAATGGTCTAATTTCAAAGGTGGTATAAAAAAATACATTTTTCATAGAACCTAGCTATAGAGGTTATGTAAAAAAGGCTCTAATTATCCACGGTGGGTGAAAAACAAAAAGGTCGTTGAGTACGGCCCAAAGTCTCAAAGTAAACTTAACAATTTCTAAAATGGAAGTATTAGCATAAATCCTAATCTGGATGGTGAATTTTTTTTATCTAATTGAAAGTTGAGAGGTGCACAATACACCACTAGTGCATGAGTTGCATAGGTTTAAATTGCACTAACTGCACCCCAACTTGGCAAAGCTTAGCTTGCAATCGCCCTCTATGAGCAAATACATATAGTAGTCATACATATTTCAAAAGACTTTCAAAGGTTCAAATTACTTGGAAAGTAGATTGACACTATATATCACCATCCTAACATATGAGATGACTACAAACAACTAATATATTGCATTTAAATAAATATTAGGCCCTCTTTACGTGTTGTTTGGAGGTCGTTTCTTGGATGTTTAACCCCTAAGCTCCCAAGAGACCAGTTTTTGGTTGTTGCCCGTTTTTAATGGGCTACCTAGAACAAAAAAAAAGTTAAAAAAAAAACAATTAAAAAAAATACTACATCAAGTCTACTTGCCAACGCAGTTTGAATTATGTCAATCCGAGTTAAACTCCACCAAGGAGAATTTTCCAAAAGCGGATCACCTTGACATTGTCTTAATGTTATAAAAATTTCTATTTGGAGAAAATAATGATGCCCCCTCCATCATTTCTTTTTCTTTATTGAAGTTTACAATTGATAAACCAATTTTAACCAATTATGCTAAATTTTAAACTCTAAAAGTGAAAATTTTAATTTATAAAAAAAAATAAAGATTAATGCTTTTAAATTCATTCAAAATATATCTAATTTTTTTTTTATATTTGGCCATATGGATAATTTGAAGAGATGATGCCGTACATTTTGTTTATTGAGCCAAACTTCATTAAACATATGAAAGGCACATATTATAACACACTATGTTTTTCCAATATCCCTCGGGCTTTTAGGGATTAAACCAATCAAAAAGAGTTTTTGAAGCAAATTAGCGTGGGGTGCTTTCATGGGAGAAAGGAGCCCAAATGAAGTTGGAATAAAATATGGTAGAAAAGACAAGATGTGACACGACCAAAGCTCTGAGGATTGATTCACACAATAAAAGAAACTCAACTTGTCACCTCACGGTAGTTGACATTACATAAAAGATATGAACCAAAATGAAGTTAGAATAAAATATGGCAGAAAAGACATGATTTGACATATGTCGCCACATGTGGCCTCAGCTCTAGTAATTAGTTTGTATGAGAAAGGAAACTCAACTCGACACCTCATGGTTGTTGTCAGACTTGAATGAAATATATATTTTTGTATAAATTTTCATTCTTGGAGTAGAGTGAACCATAGGATGGACGTAGGATCCAATAGCAAATCTTTGTACCTTATCTTCTTTATAATTGTCTTATCTCTTTTATAGCCGTCTTGTATTGTATGGCCTCCACTTCTTGACCCACATGCCTTTAGACATGGGAGAAATGGCTCTCAGTCAATTAAAAGATTAATGTGACCTCGGAGCCAACCTCCAGGCCAATTGGATTGATTATGCATACAATTGGCTTGGATTTTTAATGGCCTTCACCACCCATGTAAAGCAGTACTTGGTATTTTAAATCTTGCAGAATTAATCGTTAATTAATGAAATCAATAATTAATTGTCATGTGTTTACATTCCATTTTAGAGGAGTTTAGATCGCATCTAAATTGACAGTTTGGAAATATCTAATGAAACGTACCCTACAATGTAGAAGAGTAACTTTGGATCTCAATCAAGCTTAAATAAATAATCTTTCGAGGGTGGTTTTAATTACTCCCTTTGTCCTACTAAAAGATTTTATTTTTCTTTGTAATGGACAAAAGAAAACACCGTGTTTTAGTAGGACATAGGAAGTACTAATTTACATAGAAAAAACTACCATTAGAAGAAATTGTGAAGAGTTTGGTTCTTGTGCTCAATTAGAAGTTCCCTTCAATCTTCATTCTCACTACATTAATATATAACAAAAATCATAGTTTGTGCAACATTTTCAACATATGAAGTGATAGTACCCAACTTGAAGTTAGTGTGTAGCTTGTAACTGTTACCAACCTTCACTTTGATAGCATATGAAGTAGCAATATGCAACTTGAAGTTGGTTGCCCCAAAAATTTGTCATTAATTTCACTTTTATTACATACAAGGTAGTAGTATTTACATCAAAGCTTATTGTGTAGGTAACTGTTATTGACATTCACTTTGACAACATAGTATGTGAGAGATCTTTTTTTAGAAGGCCCGCTTTATGGCTACATTTAATCCATTGATCAACCTTAGGGATGAAATTTAATACTTTAAAATCACAAGTCTCAACTATGCCCCTTTAAAAAACAAACCAATCAAATATATCAATATTAACACCTTCGTTACAAAAATAAATAAAAATAACATTTTGTACTACATTTTCGAAATATTAGATGACAATGTGCAACTTTAAACTTATTCTTTAACAATCTATTTTTAACATTTACTTTGACAACATATGAGGTGATTGCATTCTCTTTTAACACCATTGAAAAAGACAATATCCAACTATAAAGATGTAGTGTGTGGAAAAGAATTACTAACATTCACTTTAACAACCGCATGACATTGTGTAAAGAACTATAAGTGACATTCACTTTAACAATACACAATATGGCAATAATAAACTTGAAACTAAGCTTGTTGAGTACCAAACAAATATTCACATTCACTTTGACAATACATAACATTTAGTAATTCTTGCGGGGTTGCCTTAGGGTTTCATTGAGCTTCATTTTGGAACTTTACATGCTCCTACCACATGCCTTCTTAGCTAATGACAAGGGTTGACAAGATGATGAGGTATATTCCTCATCATTTCATTGGAAGGAGGGTAGTCCCTACGTTTACTACCTAATGTTATGCATACAAGGTCCACCACAATATTTAACTTTAAACTTATTATATGGAAAAGACTACACTGAAATTGTGATTCATTAGACTTAACCGAAAACAGAACACGAGTTCTGACCCCCAAAAATCCAGGAAGTGAGAGTCTGTGTTGTCCTGTAGTGTAGCCGAAATCAAAGTAAAAGGAGAAGAAGATACCCTCTATCTATAATTTTAGACACGAGCTCCAAGGTGTCAGAGCCAACTAATCAATGGAGTCACCTAATTATATCTCAAGTGGATGTGGGCCACGGCCTCCAAGCCTTGGCTCTCTTTGAACTCACCTTCATCTCAATTTTGCCTCCTCTGTGACGGCAAAACTAGTTCACACTCCTTTCTATTTTGAATTCTTTGGAAACCATGTCAGTTTGCTTGGCTGCCTTAGATACGGGTCAAACTCACCTCACCTAACATGTATTTTCTCTTCTTTTCGGTTAACTACATAGGAGTTTCTCACTTATCATTTTATTGTCACGATATTATTTGTCATTTTAGTGTCACTTGTCATTCTGCTGTCACTTGTCATAAACCTCGTCTAATTTTCAACTCAACTCCTCATTAAAGTGTTTGCCACTTGTCAGTGAAATACTGTATAGGAGTTTGTCAGTTGTCATTATGTTGTCATTTCTCATCATGCTAGCATTAGTCATTTTGATGTCACTTGTCATAAACCTCGTTTAATTTTCAATTCAACTGCTCGTTAAAGTGTTTGCCACTTGTCATAGGAGTTTGTCGCTTGTCAATATGTCATTTGTCATTCAGCAATCACTTGACATAAACCTTATCTAATTTTCAATTCAATTGTTTGTAAAAGTGTTTTCCACTTGTTATTGGAACACTATATCAAGAAGGTTTACTCGAAGTTTTGATCATTTTAAATTTCACATTTTTTTTACATGGACACTATATCTCCAAAAAATTGAATAGTCTTTGTATTGAGAAATAATGTCTTGGACACTAAATCAAAATTTGAGTGTACTACCAACATTTATTTTAACAATAAAATATATAAAAAATCCTTAATAGGAAAGGGCACTACAAGACTATTCTTCCATTAAAACCTCAATCAACTATTATAAGAATGCAATTTAATACTTAAAATTTTAAAAATAGTGGTATTACTACCTACAAATAAACCAAAAATATGTGTCAATATTAACCTCTAAGAACCCAAGGGAAGTCCGCACCCAAACTGCCTCATTTTGGCCATTTTTGTTGATGATCTCTGAATGATTTTCAATGCCCTTTTTTCACATTACAATCCTAATATCTTGTACTCCTAGGCCTTATAAACCATCCCTCAAAATTTCAAAACCTTTGACTATACGAATATCAAGATAATAGCGAATGAAGTTGAAAATTTGAAATTTCAGGCCCTAAAAAATTTGGGCAACCTTTCTTTGATGGGCTCTCAAACCAAAAAAAAAAAGTTGAAATGATGTGCTATCATTACAAGCATCTCGAGGCCTCCAAAAGGTTGTTCAAACCACCATACGAAAAAAAAAAAAAAAAAAACCATAAAATAATTAAAATTTGGTCCAATTTAACATGACCGAAATTTGGCCATGTTAAATTGGATTTATTTTTATTTTTATTTTTATTTTTTGCATGGTAGTTTGGTTAAACTCGCAACCCTTGGGAGGCCGGAAATTTCTTCTAAAGTTTTGACCATCCTCAAGATGAGGTAGTTAACGAGATGCATGACTCAATTTGATACGATGTTCAATTTATTAGCATTTTTTCAAAGACCTTGTAATGGTGGGGGTATAAAGGAAAGCAAAAGATTTTGGTCAAATTGG
The DNA here is from genome assembly GCA_022496805.1 of Pohlia nutans. Lineage (NCBI taxonomy): Eukaryota > Viridiplantae > Streptophyta > Bryopsida > Bryales > Mniaceae > Pohlia > Pohlia nutans. The sequence continues at coordinate 7,963,524 of CM040092.1, read as the reverse complement.
ATTATCCCATCAACTCTTGTCCAATTGAAGAGCCCACGACTCATGGCATGCAACCCATGTGAGTTGAACAAAAGTTCCTTTGAGGTGCTCAATGAATCTCATTCGCTTAAATTTTTTAGCAAGCCTACCCGAAGTGTTGAAGTTGATTCCAACATTGAGGTGTTTTACGTTGAAAAAATCCCCCTAAGTGAAGTTTTGATCGTATGGACATGATTCCAATTGCATTGAAAAGAATACTTGTTTACCTATGACACTATGTTTTTATTTTGAAAAATGTTATTTTTTTGGGTTTGGGCAACCCAGAAAAGTGGGCACCGACCAAAAAATGATTGTATCGATTTAAGACAAAAGTTACAATGTATGTCATATTTCTAATTTAAGGAAAGGTAGTATGCAACTTGAAGCATATTGTTTAGGAAAGTATGAACGTTAACATTCAATTTGATAATATAAGACAAAAATTACAATGTATGTCATGTTTTCAATTTATGAGATGGTTGTATGCAACTTGAAGCATATATATAGAAATGCATCAATGTTGATATTCAATGTGACAATATATGATAGAGGTGGCAATAAGCAACTGGAAGGTTATTGTTTGAAGATTGTGATTAACATATTTTGATATAATGTAAAATAGTAAAACACAACTTGAAGTTGATCATGGGGAAGATTTGTTTTACATTCACTATGACAAAATACGAAGTGGCAATATGCACCTAAATGCTTGTTGTATATCATTGACATTCACTTTTATTATATGGGGTAGAATGATCTAAAACATTTATAAAAAGAAAGTCACTAGAGAAGGATGATTAGAACATCTTCTACGTATAATCTAACTACAATTTATGCATTTTGGGATCATCAACAGAAAATTTCCATATACATGAGAAATGCAGAAAACTAGTACATTTAATCCTTAAGCGTGCAGCCCCGTGGGGCCATGCTTGATCGTTTTTCAGTCAAACGTTGATTTTCACCTAGTTTCTAATTTCAAATGAAATTGGTCCCAACTAGGAAAGTGTGGGGGCTACCTTCTACTTTCTAGTCCAATTTATCGTTCTTCCAAATTGTTAAACATGCGTTTTTTTATAGCACTTTAAAGCTCAAAACCCTAAAATTCCAATATACATTGCAGAAAATGTTTATCTACTGAATTTCTTTTCATGCAAGTTCAAGAAGCATGTCACCTACACCTTGTTGTTCATCACTGTTATTTACATATTCCCTAAAAAATTCATATTATTCTAAGTTATTTTGTAATTACTATGATTTTACAAGAAAAAAGAACTCTGATAAATTTTATAATTACTTATTTATTTAAATAATTATGAAAAAATTAAGGTAAATTAGTTTAAGAATATTTTATACGATAAAATACGAGAGTAATATAATATATTTTAAAATGCGAGGAATTGGTGAGGTTTGACCGGGTGATTGTAATGTGGACGATGAAGGGTTAAGAAGGATAAAAAAGTGTGTAGGGTATGATATTTGGAAAAATAGTGCCATTCTTTTCAAAAAAAAAATTGGGTACAAAAGACAATCCAGTCAAGCATTTGGAGTTCTCAAAAATGAAATAAATTCATGTCATGCATCAAGAAGAAAAAATTATTTATACGAATTGAATTTGAAATGTTCTAATACTGTACACGGTTGTTAAAGTCAGCATCTCATGTCAAATAACTATTGTGTCGAGAATATTCTTTAGAACAAATTCCAACTTATGTGAAAATTCTTCAAAAGTATCTTTAATCATACAAATAGATTTACTTTTATGGAAAAACAATTTTCTTCTTTTCTTCTTTTCTTATAATTATTATTATTCTCGTCCCGATGATCTACTATGGTACACACATGTAAAAAAAAAAATTTCACCATGCATAATTATTGTTTTTAAATCATTTTTTTTTCACTCAAAAGTGTTGCTCATTCACTTCAAAATAAATGCTTAGGTCATCAGGGTTAATCTACTCCATTCTAGATTTGAAACTATACCACTTTTTGTTAATAGTTTGTGTGGTACTAATTTCAAAGACACGCTCTATTTTGCATAATCATGAAATTGGGTAGGGTTAATTTTTTTACTGACTGGTTGAAATCTTCATTTTACATTGTTTTTACATTTTAGTGTCACCTTCACTAATTACCCTCCCTCGCTCTGTTCGATAATGACTAGTGTTAAAATGCCATGTTTGCCACTAAGGCCAGGCTTCCATGTATGGGTGGCCAGTCCTCAAAAGGAGGAAGCTCTACCGAAATGGGTGAAACCAAGAGAACTCAAGAGTATATATATTTCATATTTGTACCGAAACGGGTGGTTCTTGAGACCTCATTTCTTGTCTTCTAGTGCCTTTCACCCAACCGATCCCACATGGAAGCTTGCCCTGAGACCGGCATGAAAGTTAGCTGAAGCTTTTACAAGCCCAATATTGATAACTTCAACTAATTGGGTTCTTTCTCTCGCCGGCAGTAATTCCACCTGGCTCTGGTGATGAGTAATTTGTTCTTTGCAATGAAATGTGTGTCATTTGTTCCAACCAAAAAAGAAAAGAAAAGTAGTTTACTGTTATCACAAAAGTTCACTCCCAGCAAAGTGGACAGTGGTTAGTAATAATGAGCCAAGTGAGGAGGATGGCAATATCATACAAGAGCATTCATTCATTTGAATGGTATTATTATTTTGATGACTCATTTGACGCTTTTTATGGGGGTTGTACTTACTGATACTGGAGAATTAGAATAGTTCTGGGCCTGGGTCACAAGATATGGGCTATCTCAAGTATCTCTATCAAACACTACTGACACTTGCCTCCTGCACCATTGCCTATCAGTCAACACTGGCCAATACATTGAACCCCATTCGGCCCTTGATCATGGCTTTCACTCGGCTGGATTCCTTCCGTCTATTTGCGCTTCTTTTTCAGTCTGGTTTTACCAACCCAACTTTTTTTTTTCCCCTTGGTGGAGTGACAAACATCATGGTATATAAGGAAAATATGGACTACACAACCGGCGGGGAACGACAGTTTTGAGTCGGTTATGGAACATAATCTACGGCATAGAATTAACACTTTTTGAACCAAAATAGTAAGAATTTGTGTGATGGAAAGAAGTGGGAGTCAAAAAGAAAGACATGAAGTTACGGAAAATAATCCTCGAGTGTGTAGCTATAGTGACACATGTGTCTCACACTTCTTGAGTAGGTTATAGATAGAATTATCCGTGTATATAAATTTATGTTCATCCATAAAATTATTTATTATAAGGAGCTTTCATTCAAATAGTGATGATATTTTTAGAAAACTTTGGCCCATATTCAGCCACTCCAAAAATTAGGTAATATTATGGCAAAAAAATGCCAAACAATACTTGGCTGCTTTTTACACATTTCACTCTCACCAGTGAGCGGCTTGTGTAATGTTCGCTATGATTTGGCCATGCTTTTTAATTTTGATTTTATTTTGAGAATACTTTATCTATAATTTAATTTAATTTAGAATGACAGAATTCGATTATATATCCATAACTCTCACTTTAGGTCCAAACGCCACAAAACGACTTTAATGCACCCTTTCTCACCGAGAGCTCAACAAAACATACATAACAAAACAACTACCTTCTTTAACCCCTAAACGTCACAGCGTCCAGAAACTGGACGACGAATGATTTCAAAGCCTTCTCACGTTCTCATCATCGCTTGGATGAAACTCATCCAATTTTCTGGAGATTCTTCACCAAGTTGTTGTCCTATCTAATGGCTGGATTTAGTCATACTAGAGTACATATTTTTCTAAAATTGCAAATGTAGAAGTATGTCAAGTCGTTGACCAAGCCAAAATTGCATTGACTCTAGTTCAAAGTGGAATCGTGAAAAATGAGGTCATAAATTTAAGAAACACAAAAATTTCAAAGTATCACCACACTTAAGAGTATCTCATTTCAAACTCATTCCAAAAAAATTTACTCAAAAAATATTGAAATTTAGTTTGTAATCGAATTTAGAAGGAATTTTTAATTTTAACTTTCAAATTTTATAATTAAATATTGGTGATTGTATTAGTGAATCGAACCGTACGGATGGAATCTAAAATTCAAGATCTAGAACTTTCATTTGTATATCAATTCCAGAATATTCTTCTAAATGGTAGTTTATAATGTTTTTTCTCAAATTGTCAATTCCAGGGACACCCTGGTACGTTAAGGGGTTAAGAGTAGGACTAGTGTGGCCATGTGCCGTTGACCCAAATGTTCTTCGTATTCCCTGTGCTCTCTGTGTCCCCTATGTTCTCTGTGGCTTCAATGTTCTATGTGTTTCCGTGCTTTCAATGTTCCATGTGTTTCCGTGCATTCCCCGTGCATTCTATGTGTTTCATGTGTGTTCCTCGTGTTCCCCATACTCCCAATGTTCCCTGTGCATTCCTTGTGGTTCATGTGCGTGCCCCATGTTCTTGTGCTCCCAATGTTCCATGTGCATTCCTTGTGGTCCATGTACTTTTGCTTTTTATTTTGTTTTTTTAGAATAATTTATCCATAATTCAATTCAATTTAGAATCATTAACTTTCACACCGTAGGCACAAAAGCCACAAAAATACTGTGGCGCACTCCTACTCATCGAGAGCTTTCCGACGATGCCAAAATTGACATCAAGAATTCCCAAATTCCATTTTTCATAATTTAATTCAATTTATAGTAACAAATTTTGATTAAATATTCATAACTCTACACCATACGTCCAAACGCAACGAAATGAACACCATGCACTCCTCCTCGTTGAGAGCTTTCCAACGGTACCAAGAACACGAGCGACGGGGGCACAGTCAGAGAGATCTCAACATAACATTCAAAACAAACATAACAAAAAATAAATCAAATAAATAAACAACATGTATAATATCTTTCCCATTTTATTTGTCACATGTTTTTCCATTTTCCAATGATACAATTGTAGTATACTTTTCAATGCAATTAGCGAGGTTTGAATGGAATTAAGCATTTCTTATAATTTCTGACATGTAACAAGTTTTTTTTAATGTATCAAGAATTAATTCTTAACCCCAAAGTGACCAATCAACCATTTTTTGGTCGCAGCCCAAACAGCAGTGACTGCCCATGGGTAGGAAATGACATTTTCTAAGTTTTGATTTTTTGTTAAATTGGGGGTCGAGATCATGTTCTAGTACTTTTTGATACATTTCATTTGCAACATTGAGGTTCACTAAGGAATTTTTCAAAGACAAAGACCTCAATATTGTCCTAGTGTTATAAAACTTTCTATTTCGGGAAACTAATGATGTTCACTCATTTGAAAATTTTGCCTTTTAAAATTTTAGAATAGAATGTCTAGTTTTAACCAATCATACCAAATTCCAAATTCTAAAAAAAAAATTGTAATTTTGGTGAATTTTAAATGGTAAATGCTCTTAAATTCATTAAATGAGTATCTAAAACTATTTTTGGAACTTTGACCGTACGGATAATTACTAAACATCATGCTTCTCATTTTCTCTTTTGGACCAAACTTAATCAAAGTTGCAGAAATAACATTTTGTAACACATTTAGGTTTTGCCCTTACCCCCTCTGTCATTTAGGGGTTAAATGTCCTTTGCGCTTTGTGTATACGGCCACCATGTATTTGCATGTATCATTCACCTTATGTACAAAAATATGATGTGTGCTCAAATACCTTATGTATTCAAGTACAATTACAAGTATGTATAACCTTGCGAGGGGCGAGTAGACTTGCACCACTACTACTCAGCCCTCTGGACATTGTATCAAGGGTGGGTCGAACATGCACTTTATTCACGCCAGCTTCAAACGAGGACTACAATTTTTTCTCTCTTCTCTTCAAATACAAATGTGCACTTCGATAAATTAGTATAGTAAAATACAATAGGAATGACATATTTATATACAAAAATATATGGTTGTTCCATAACATTTAGGGATTAAACCATACTTGATTTTATGCCATCCCGTTTTTAAAAATAAGTTAAAAATTGTATTTACATTTCAAAATTTTAGCAAAGGTAAAATATTTTATTAAAATTACCTTGGCCCACAGTAATTTCAGGAAAAAGTGTAGTTGGGAATCCACGTGTTGACAGTGCTAAGGTAAAACAAATGGATGTCTTAGTCAGCTTAGGATATTCCAATTTTGTTGTTCACAAGATTGTACTGGAAGACCTTGTTTCAGGGTAGAATAGCATATTTTGGATGAACAAGACGGTTAACAAAGAAGCTTACCTGTCTGTACAATTAAAATAAATTTTAAAATGAAGCCCAAATCCTGTTTGTATAAAATTTCCGTTAGGATCGGCAAAAATAAATTAAAAAATAAATTAAAATAATACATATAAAAGAAGAGAAACCCAAATCTTTAAGAATTTATTTTTTTCAAAAATAATCTATTTTGTACATGAAGAAAATAATCTTGAATAATATACATAAAATTTGACATCTAATGAAAAAAATCACGGTTTTTATTTTAGTATGAGATACCATCCTAATGGTTGGGTACAATAGTCATATTCTTAAAAAACCTTATAAGTCAAATTAGCTTTTGAACCATCTTAAGGAAAACAAAAAACCCCATATGTAAAATTAAGATTCAAATCATTTTGTTTTGTAAAATTTGGAGTTGTATAGCAAAAGATGTGGCTATTTCGGTGAAGAGTAGTCTTATTGTTTATAAATTCATGAATTTTGAAATAATGCCAATAGCTTTTTTTAATAGGATTCGTTGAAATAATACTTTTATTTATAAAATTACATGACATTGAATTCAAATTTTATTTAGGAGTTGAAATAATTATTATTTGGTAATTGATTTTTTACAAATTACTTTTATTACTTACAAGAATAGACTTAGACAACTACACCTAGTTGTGACCCTTCCCAAGAAGAAACTTCAAATATAAAAAAATTGCCTCAAATGCACATGAGAGTCTAGAATTGATGTTGGATGTACGTATAATGAACACTTTGAAAATTCATAGTTTATTTATACAATGTCCAAAGAATCCATGCTAGATGCATTAATTTTTATCTTTTAATTTAAATTTCAAGTTTCAATCAAATTAAATAAAAACTCAAAAAATTAATTATTATTTTTAAAACTTCATCGAGATGTTCCTTTGCATGCTTTAACATGTATGTCTGATTATTGTTCAACAATATATGACTACAAGTGATGTTTTTTCATTACTATGACCAGAAATAAATGTTGATTGAGAAAACAAAGAGTACATGGGTTACAATGAGTATCAAGACTATAAAAAATATTTCAAATGTTGATGGACTACGTTATTTTCTTAAAGTATGAATATTATATTAATGTAATGTGTAAAAAATCAGTTACCAAATATCGAATAACAATATTATATCTTAATTGCATTTAATAACGTTTTCTTCAATTAAAATTTGGTTTGATTTTTAATGTGTTGTAGATATTATTCACATAAATTTGTACTAAAAGTAGATATTTTGGTTGAATACGTAATAGAAAAAGCTAAACTCCTAGAGTTTGATTAATTTGATTGTGAACTATTTAGTAGAATTTGTAAATTAGAGGATTTCAAATTTCAATCATGTGATTAATTTTTTATCTTTTTAAAATTGTTCACTTTTGTTATAGATTTGAATTGTAGATGAAAGATCATCATTTGATTAAATTTGGCAAAAACATCATGACATACTCATTATCATACATTTATCAAACTCCCAAACATGTTCAGAGTGTCATTTTTTGCAATTAAACTCATTAAAATATAACATGTCATAATTGATGAAATAACATGAACCAAAATAGTGAAGCATGTATTACTGCAAAAATTACCTTGATTCTTTATAACCACGTCATATTCCAATTTGAACATTTCTTCTATTGTCTGTAGGTTTCAATAGCACATATATTATGAAATTTGATACGTCAAAAAATGCATATTTTTATGAAAAAAATTCAACTATATCGTCTCTAACCAATACCATCCTTGAAGAGCATGTAGCTTAACTTCCTTGTAAATAAAATATTAATCTCAAACTCAATAAACATGTCATATTTTATGAAATCACCTCTATGCGCCTTTGCTACTTACAAAATTTAAAACATCATTATCCTATTTATCTTAAAGATCCATTGTATACTACAAACACATATGTTAACCCTTAAACGTCAAGAGGCCTTGTGCGGAGCAGCCTGGAAGGCATCTAAATTTTTGGAGGAAAAAAAAAAAGGCTCTGTTGGCCACTGTTGGCCAGCATTGTAGCACTGTGGCACTTTTCAAAAAACAACCTCAACTGCCCCAACCTCAACTCTTGTTCATTTTGATAACTTTGATTGCTTGCCAATGTTTCCACAGTCTCCCAAATGAGGCGCAAATTTGGAATTTAGATTGCTTTTCAGTAGCTTTCCGACGCACCAATCCTCGCTTGATTTGGTTGAGAAAATCCACTCTTCTTTTTTCATTATTCTCTCATAAATAAGCCCATGGGGCTTACTTTGACGTTTAAGGGTTAACCTCCAAAAGATGTTGGTATTATTATATTTATAGTATAAATAAATAAAAAATTCCTTATACAACAAAACATATATATATATACATGTATGTATCTATATATATATATATATATATATTTTTTTTTTATTTATTTTTTTATTTACATATGCAAATAAGAATGAAAAAATTTACTCTCTTTGTTTTAAAATAAGAGTCCAGTTTGTAGAAAAATTTGAGAATTAAGACGGAAATAGAGCCCATGTTGAAAAGGATGAAACGCAATGGCAACATTTGGAACTTTGTGTCTCGATGGAAAGGGATGAGATTTGTAGGAAGGCAAAGATGGAAGGCAACACAATGAATGTGGACTCTTAACCCCTAAACGTCCTCACCTATGTTCAGTTTAGGCAGTTTTGCAAAGATGCATTATAAAATGCAATTAATATGAATATTCAGAACTTGATGTATGAATAAAAGTTATACATTTTTAATTTTAGATTCTATCTATACAGTTAGATCTATGACTACTATCACTAATCTTTTTTTATAAATTTTGAAACATAAAATAAAAAATTACTTTGTAATTCAATTACGAATAAGATATTGACAATATGTGGATGAAATTTGTTGTGATGGGTTATAATGTAGTACTTTAGGTGTAGTGATTTTTGGAGATTTTTTGGATGCTTGATTTTAATAGTTTTTTTTTTCCTGAACACTTTTAGACCAAAATCTTCAAGATTTTCGGTGAAACACTACAACACAAAATGAGGCATAATTTTTTCAAAAATGATTTCCTTTTCGATCGGATCACACATACATGAAGTTAACTTCCCATAAAAAATTCAGTAAAAAAATCACACCACAAAAAGTGCATGACGGATGACAAAATACGGATGAAATCTGTACATCAGGCCAAAAACGCCTGCTTGGGCAGTTAGGGGTTAAATTGACGGGAAAAAAAAAAAAAAAAAAAAAAGTGGTTTTGGACTCTTATCATGAAACAAAGGGGATAATAAAAGATTTAAAGAGATAATTTTATATTTCAGATCCTAAATACACTAAAATATGACTTTAAAGTCAAATTACTAATATCATGCTTGATTTAGCTTGTATGTATATAAATTAGTAAAGTTAGATAATTTTTAACATTTAAGAAATGGTATTGATATGAATATTGATATATTGGTGGAAAATTATAATTATTATGTTTTTAAAAGCTTAATGAACAAGAATGTTATATTAATTCCAATATATATTAGAATAATTTGAATTTTTTACCAAAATTTTGTGTCAAATTGACAAAGAACTATTTGTATATATTCCATCCAAATAATACTTTTTGGAATAGATATTTTGGAAGGAAAACCCATAGTGTTGTGAGATTTGGATTTTGACATATAGAGCTTGTAATTGCAATATTTCATTGAATTTTTAGAATCCTCAAGATTTGTAAGATGAATTAGAAAGTAAACTTCATAAAATTCATTTATATATAGGTGAAACCAAACAATAAATATAAATATGTGAAGTTGAATTCGACTAAGTTGCATCTCCAAAAATGTCATTCATGTCACATGATGTGGTATCGAGGACCAAGCCACGTCTGATGGATGTATTGTTTAAACTATGTTAGTTTATGTAGTCTGTTTTAGTTTAAGGAATTTTCATTCATTCAGTACTTCATTCAACTAGTTAGGGTCTGGGGATATAAGGTAGAGAAACTCCCTTGGCTTAGCATTCTTTGCCGAATCAAGTACTGTGAGTGTTTTTAGAGAGAGCTTTTGTTGTAAGCTTTTGCTTGGTTATGGCAGTTTGATCTTGAATAAAGCTTCAGGTTTCTCTTTGACACTTGCACTTTTAAATTCTCCTTTTATAGCGTAAAAGATAGCTCGACTTCTATGTGAAGATGTTTTTGTTATTTTTTCAGAGTGTATAGGTTATGCATTATTGATCCAAGGTTTTTGATTGCAAATTCGATGATGGTACATAGTATATGATTTGTTGTATATGGCAATCTTTATTTACAAGACATTCTAACCATTAATGGTTGAATTTGTAAATGCAATGATAACACAGATCCTACTTCATATTATTTTAAATCCCATGTAACTAAATTATCAACCACTTTGGAAACTAGTATATATAGAATATGATATAGTTTTATACTGATACGTTTTGTCACCTTCAAACCAATGTCACTCTTTTTCATGAAGCAACAACCTTTGGCCTTTTGGACTTTGAGAATTAACTCTTAACCCTTTAGTGCTCAAGTGACCACATTGTGGTCTCTGCTGTATCGAAAACGCGAATAACGGAAAATCCGTGAACATAGGTCATTGCTGAACATCTATACTTTCATTTTAGAAAATTTTACCCAAATTCTATTTAACTTTGAAGTCACACACCCTTCAAAATCTCATTTTTGAATGTGCATTATACGCTTCAAAGACATACTATGATCGTCCAATCCCACCATTGGATGATTCTCTAATTTTGGCAAAATGTTTGCACTCCGGTTGAGAATACAATTGTACAGTTTCTTTCTAATTTAATCCATTATATTTCTGGGAGTATCAATCATAGTGGAAAAATCAAGTGAAAACCAGTGAACCTTGCTACAGTTCCAAAAGCGTTAAAGGGTTAAACGGCCATGAAGCCATGTGCGACTATATAGTATATTATGTAGTTGGTGATATTTGATCAAGATAACAATGACCAAACACTTTTCAGTACAAAGCAAAATTGATAATATGTATCTAACAATATACATAGTAAACCATTGTTGAGCAATTAGAAGGCTAAATACAAATTGTAAAGAGGGATTCCAAAGACCTTTTAAGCTTTAAAACAAATACCTTATAAAAAATAAAAATTGTTTCTTCATTTTCATGGCTCTGAAGGAATGATTGTATAATCATTTAATATTAAGTAGATAACAAAATTGTTGGTCTCTATCCATTTAAAAAATATTCCAACACACTAAAATATATTTTATTCAAATACTAAATGCATGAGTCCTTAGTATTTGAAGTTTTAGCTTATATATTTTCTAAAAGTTGTTGCCTACTCATTGTTGTACACTCAACCGTTGTACACTACTCATTGTATAACTAATTTCAACCTACCCATGAGAATGGCAAAGACACTAGAATGAAGAAACTACTTTAACCCCTAAATGCCTACAACCCTCTCCAAATTCGGCATTTTTGCAAAGATGTATTATAAAATGCAACTAAGAGGGATAATTTGAATTTGATGTACGAATAAAAGTTGTACATTATAAATTTTAGATTCTATGCATACAATTTGATCTATGATTACTATCACTGATATTTTTGTATAAAATTTGAAGCTCAAAATTCAAAATTCTTTTGTAATCCGATTACAAACAAGATATTGACAATCTGTGGATGAAATTGTTGTGATTGGTTGAAATGTAATACTCTAAGTGTAGTGATTTTTGGAGATTTTTTGGTTGCTCGATTTCATGAGTTTTCCTTTTCAGGAACAATTTTGATTCGTTTTGAACTAAGATCTTAGAATTTTTTCGGTGAATCACTGCAATATGAAATGAGGCATAAAAACTTCACGAATCATTCCCTTTTTAATCAGTTCACGCATGCATGAAGCTAAATTCCCATAAAATCTACAGTAAAAATTCCACATTGCAAAAAATGCATGTTGGATGAGAAAACGTGGATGAAATTTGTACATCATTCAAAAAATGAATGCTCAGGCAGTTAAGGATTAATGTCAAACCTACACTTTAAAACAGTTTCAAGTTGTATGTTGATGAACGTATCATTGAAACAAATTTATTGATGAACCCACTGATAGATGTCAAGTAGAACAATCTATAATTTTTCTCCCTCCATCACAAACCTGGCAAATCATGCTTTTGTTGTGTTTTTCGTATATTGTTGAGATGAACATGGATGATTATGTTGAACTCACGATAATAGTATGTTTGTTGTAGAGAGAATGTACGAAGGACGTACCATAAACATGAAAAAAGCATCAAGATGAGAATTACATGTTTGTAGTACGTCCTTCGTACAATGTTTTTACAATAAACATATTGTTATCGTGTGTCAAACCCATGTTCATCTCAACAACATACGAAAATCATTGCAAAAACATGACTTGTTAAGTTTGTGATGTCCCATTGTAGTTATGTAGTTGTCATTTACAACCGCCATCCAAAGAACCTAAAATCGACGGAGCGGGCTATGGTACATGCTCTTTCGTGTAAGCTTCATCATATCATGCTAATAAAGGTAGATACAGTCCATAAACGGGACCAATATTTCATCCATGTTGTTGAACCACACATTAACCCAAGGAAGTTAGGAGCGGGATTCTCAGCGGGATTCCAATGGTAGTTATTTCTTGGAGAATTTAAGAGTACTTATTTTTTTACTTAGAAAAATTTGAAGTCTAAGAAATTAAGAGGAGTGGAATTTGAACCTGGGTTGTTTGGAAATGAGCTTTATCTCAAAGATCCCAAGCCATTCAACTTAAACGATTTTCAAAAAAATTCCAAACACAATACAATAAATGAAAGGTGTTTACCTTAGAGGTACTCAAATATTACTAACCAAATTTTTTTTCACCTTGGAAGAACAAATATTGATGAACACCTTGGAATGTAGTCAAGTAGTAAAACAATGGATATGATTGAAGTTTATTTAGCAAAAGAATGAAACCTCTTCTTGTTAACATGTAAGAAAGCTCATAATCTTGAATTCAAAGACATTGACGATTATAAATTAGAACCGTACCTCTACGAAATCCATTGCATGCTTTAACATCATACTATCACAACATGTACTTTAGAACATCGAACTACAACTTAGAGGTAGAAGTTGGACTATGACATAACATACTAAGGGAATCAAGACTATGTCAAAGGTGTACTGTACATCAAAATGAGGTCGAAATAAAATTTCATTTCATCTTTCATTGTCCCCACTATGATAACAATAGAGCAAAAAACATCTTGATCTTTTCACACCTAACACAATGGAAAACCTTAAGAAAAATTTCACATATAATTGTCACAAGCAAATCACTAAAATCTTAAATAATCCCCATTGGGCACCAATCTGAGGGTGCTCATTTTTGCGTTTGCTAGTCCCTTAAACCACGGGCCTCTCAATGGTCATTAACAATTCATTTCATTCCAATGGATAGAATCATCACGTACATGTGCTTTTCTATAAGATTATCTATACTAAGGCACTTTCATCCAAATAGTGACAAATAAATTAGGGTTTGTTTTAGAAGACTTTGACGATTTCTTCCATTTTTTTGCCCATTTATTATAGTGTAAAAGTAGCCACTTCCAAAACCATGTAAAGTTATGACAAAAATTCACTATACATTTTTTTGCTACTTACAGGTTCTATATCCGAATATCAAAGGCGGGAGGCTATGCTAAATAATTAGTATTTTTGGAAAATGACTTTCCAACAATTGCCAAATTCTGTAGATATTAAAGTTATCCACTAACTCACCTCGAGTTTAAATAAGTTACTAAAAAAACTCAAGAAATTAGAGAAATTTGTAAAGTTGTGAAATCTCAGGCTTCCGGTACTGCATCAGTAAAGATTTTGGCTCATAGGACAATAAAAGTAGGAGTGTCGGGTTCCAAAAATAAAAATCGGATGAGTTATATTTTCGGAAATTAAACTTGGGTGACTGGGTTTGATCCCGTGTTAAGGCCCGCCACCGGGTATGACGCCGGACCCCGTCCATTAATAATCTACATGACCGGATTATAGCCGCCTCCAAGGATTGAAACTTGGACCTCATGGCCCCCCAAGAGCCTCATGGGCTTCTAATCCTAGCCCGGCACACCTCTCTTGAACTTGTATCAATTAGTTTTCGGATATCTGTAATATAGAGGATGGGGGATGCAACTTTGGATGGTTGATTCATAGACTTTACGAATTTCTCTATCGATGTCAAAAAACTTTTCCTTGAGCTTAGAGACCACCAAGCTCTTAGACACCTAGTAATGAAAAACCACCAAGTTCTTCCATATATACCTTATAACTATTTGAAGTAAACATATAAGAGTACATTAAAGCAAAATTCATCGTATCTTATTCAAATTCAAGGTGAGTTAGCGAATAACTCTATTCTCTTAAATTCTCTTTCTCACCATATAAAATAGTTTCTTTTCGATAAAAAATCCTAAATATTTGGCTTCTCTTTATTTATTTATATAATATTATTTAAAAGTAATAATTAATTTTTTGCTACTCCTGACGACGGACTTCGGTACTCAGGCAATACAGTCAAAATTATCACCAAAATGATGAAAGTCAGACTATTTTTGACTCAGAAGAGGTCCTCCTTGTGAGGCTTGACGGTGTGAAGTGTCCTAAATTAGTGGTTGCCAGCTGGAGCCATTAAAGTATACAATTAGACAAAACCTAATTAGCTTTGCCCAGTGATCATCATTTATTCAGATTTGGACATTTGTAACGAGGGCATTTTTTTTATAAAAAAGATCGTTTTTCATGAGGTGCCAATGTGGCAATATAAAATGTTGCAGTGGTGCTCCATATTTCAATATTCATCCATAATTTCTTTTCATCCACAATGTGGCGGTTTCATCCAAGATAATTTTTTTAATTTGAAGTTTTATGGCAAAAACTTCATGGTTTTTGGCCATTTTTTAGTTGGATTCTTTTTCTAATGCAATCTGGCACTATTTCGTCCAAAAAAGAAAATTCCATATTAACTACATTGATTATCCCATTTAGTGCAAGTGGTACTATCGTAGTCTACTCCTAGGTTGGGCAAAAAGATGCCTAATAATTTTAGGCAGAATCGTATGAAAATTTTGAAAAACGTAGGCATTCTTTTGAATAATTTTGAAAAAAATTAGGCATTGCTACAGAAAAGCTGTTGCAAATCATTCAAAAAGTGCAATTCACAAGGATTCAGGGCACCTCGTGATGGACGGGAAATTTCATCGTGATGGAGATAGATCATTGCATTGTAAGCCTTTTTACAACTTGGGCAACAATCTTGAATTTTACATAAAACCTACCTTGTCACATTCATGGTGTAATTTATGAGATTCTAGGCACTATAGTTCCTGAATTTGTGAAATTTTAGACGCAAACCTCCTGCAATTTTTGATTTTGATAAAATATGGAGTAAAATAATTATCTTTTGCCTAACCTGGGGTAGACTACGGTTATTCCAAAAGCACACACTATTTTGCCAAATAGTCCCTCACAAAATGGGATAATCAGTGTAATGACCAATTTTAGAGGTGGAGTGGTAGTCTAGATTACCATTCTTCACTCTAATAAGTTAACAATGACTTGTTCCTATACACACTCCAGCTCAGCTCAGCAATCTATTACTTGTGGTGACCGTCAGGCTGTGTCGGCTCCTCCAAAAGGGAAAAAGGACCTTGAAATGCCACTTTCACAATAGAACATTTAGGAAAAAAATGTTCCAAAGTGAAAACTTTTTCTTTCCTTCCTTTTCACATAGTTTAGTTAGGCACAATCCACATGATAGGAAGTTTCAAAAGAAATGACATCTTGGCTACAAAGGTATTGTGATTTTCCAACCAATCCGATTAGGTTCCACTTTTTTTACTAGTAGAAATACCAATCGTGTAGACTATCAAAAAGACCCAGAAGAAGACCACACATTGACGAAGTAGCCACTGGTTGTGGGTCTTTTTGGGCATGCTTCTTTAGTCTAGGCAGGCGGTGTTTCTACTACACCAAAATCACCATATATTGTGGGTGGGTGAATGGCGTGGGTACACTTGTTTATTTGGAGAAAATTTCATCCAATTTAGATGGATTTTACTATAGTAGTTTGGAAATTTTATTATTATTAAATCCTTAAAGGACATGGCTTTCCTAGTACTCACATTCAAAATCTCATTTTAAACTCTACTTTAAGCATGATTGTCTTTTTAATTTACTTTGGTTCTATTCTAAAAATATATAGATCCTTCAAATATGCTCGGTTAGGAAATTTTTAAACAGTACTTGGTTCAACATAGTAGAAGTTATGAGCAAGATTCTCCCAAAATATGAAACAACACGTGGGGCTTCGTATGTCCTTTAAAGGTTAAAGCCTCTCGTATATGGTGATTTCGGTGTAATGTTTTGAATAGTGGATTTTAACCTCTACAAGTCAAATTGGGTTTCATGTTTTATTTGCATTCTTAAATAAAATAAATTTAAGCATTTTTTAGTAAGTTCTATGTGGAATTTCTTTTATTCAAATTTATTAATTTCATGACCAACACATCAATGTTTTTCATTGATTATAGTGATATAAAATTTGGTCTAATATGAGTTATATATTTTTAAATATAATTGAAGGAATTTGTGATTCTTGGAGATTTTTTGGTTGCTTAATTTTAGTAGTTGACTTTTTCAAGACCACTTTTAGACTGAAATCTTCGAAATTTTGGGTGGAACATTGGAACATGAAATGAGGCATAAAAATTTCACAAATCATCCCCTTTCTAATCGGATCACACATGCGCGAAGCTAACTTCTCATAAACGTTTCAATAAAAAATCCACAATGCAAAATATGCATGATGGATGAGAAAATGGATTTCAAATCTGTACATCATGCAAAATATGCATGGTTGAACTGTTAGGGGTTAAGGATTAAGTACTAATAATATTTAGATTTTGAAAAATGAACCAATTAATTAATTTTTTGTTTTGTTTTTTATTTTTTTATTTTTTTTGTTTCTTTTTTTGCCATGTACAAAGTGTTCCAATCCAATGTGGAATGATCATGTGATTTAGGCATTAGGACCATGTCCACATGTGATTTTTAAATTGCAAGATCATTGACTTGGTAGATAGAGTGTTTTTTATAATTGATTTTTTTTTTGTGGGGCACTTGACATGGATGGTAAGTGCAAGGTTCTTGAAAGTTTGTTAGCTTGTAGTTGTTAAAAGTGCAAAGAGATTACATCATTATATAACATGTATATTTCAACGGTTTGTTATCATGATTGCATAATAGAGAATAGAGAATATATTACTACAATTAATGTCAAATCTTTTTGTTATTAATGTCAAATGTTTTTGTTAATGCCAAGTAATTACGTGAAAGTTGGATTGCATTGCTTTTCAAAAAAGAAACTCCGTATAGTGTAGTTGTTCTTGATAGATATCATAGATATTTTCTTATTTGTATTGAAAAGTAGAGTTGTATATCTCACGAGTCAAAGGTTTGTCAAAAATCATTGAAGTTCTTATGGTACCAACTAAAAATGCCCATTGGATTGAGGGATGATATTGGAAAATGATTCAAACGGTATCACAATTGTACAAAGCGGACATAGGAGCCATCAAAGGAACATCGTGATTTTGTGCCAATTAGGTCTATCTTTTGTGCTTGAAAGAATGCTATGGGGACAAGAAATGTAACAAGTGTATTAGGAATACAGGTATAAAAAAGAGATGAAGATCTATGAAGACCAAAAAAATTGGATGTATCACCATTTGGAGGCTATAAAATGACAACACATAGAATATCATAATACACAAATGAAAAATGTTGCTTGACCTTCTAAAAAATTATGTTGCTATCAAATATTGCAATAAAAGCTCCAAATTTTTGTAATTTATTTTTTACCAATTTTTCAATGAAGTGTGCGTATTTGGTTCTTAAGAATGCATGAATTGGATTGTATGCCAATGAATTCATGTATAATTCAATGTTTTTTTTTTTCATTATGGACATGTATATATTAACCCCTAACCGTCCCGGCGTCCATATTTTGGACGTTTTTGGGGGTACATTCACCTTCAAAGAGTTGTAACGTTTGCAAAACGTGTCTGATTTTAATGAAATTTTGGGAAAACAAACCACATGATGGATGGAATGAGTGGTAAAAATTTCAGATCAATCCAAGATGTATTCAATATATTAATGATCATTTGAAAGCAGGCGTCTTTTTCTTGGACAGTTTTTGTGCATTTTGATGGCTACAACTTCGGGGGGCTTGTATCTCCTTCATCCCATGTCCGTTTTCAATAAAAAAAAAAAAAACTATTGGGTTGGATTTTCCATGAAGTATAATTATAATGGTAAAATTTTCATGTCAATCCATGTTGTTCTGAATGTTTGGGAGTCATTTTAGTGCACGGGTCTATTTTGAACACTTTTTGCTTTTTGGGTCAAATGGGTCACTTTTTGGGCTACTTTTTGACATTGCAAGTCCATTTTAGGGCACATTAAATTCTTTCATGAGTTTTTTTTTTTGTACCAATGTGTTTATATGATGCTTTTGAACTACTTTATAGTAGAAAGTTTTTCATTTGAGTAATTTTGAAAACGAATTTCACCTCTAACTGTGTTGCTAGGAAAATTTCAGCATCCTTTTTTTACACTAAAACACTATGATCTTGCAATCTATATGGCCAAATGACCCCAAATTTGATCCACATGATCTACAACATGTATATTACAAGACTGTACAGTTGAGATTTCTATACCTCATTTACATTTAGACTTATAACACATCAAAAGCAATGATGTTTTAAAGCTCAAAAAAGCTAGGGATGCTTAGGGGTTAAAAGCATTTATCAAATGTTTGTAAAATATATGTGCATTCATTTTTTGCACAAAAAAGGTAAAATATGACTATATTGTCTTCAAATATACAAAATTTTAGCATGTGCACTTTTTGTATGCTATATGAGTAATAGAGCTTCTTCTACCAATTTCATTAACCTTGGAAAATATAAATCACTTGTTCTAATGAATCTTCTATAGTAAAAATCATAGATTTTAAGCTTCCAAGAAAATGTTTACCAGTATAAATACTCTATTAATACGCCACAAAAGGTTTCCATATGTAGAATTGAACACAAAAAAGTGGGGATAAATCCACCTCGTATTTGCGATGCTATTCCACTCATGTGGTAGCGGTTGCTATAGTTGTTATTTGATACTCTAACTACCATAATTCAAAATTGAAAACCACTTCATCGAAGGGTAAGGACCATTTTGAGCTAAAATATTATGATAAAGGCATGGACACTACATACTTGAATAATCAAGTCGTTTGGTATTTTATTTTTTTGAAGTTTCTACTAGGTCTAAGTGCCATACAATTTCTCTTATACACCAAATGAACCATTTTTAAAATTTCTTTATGCCCAAGTCGTTTTACCACTAAAGATGATTTGGATTTTATTTGACCTCAATTAACTCCTAAAGGCCCAACCGACCCTGTGGGGTTGATGGATGATTGTTTTCATTTGTATCTCCTTCCTCATGAACCTTTTCAACATGAAACTTTTTTTTAGAGATACTTCATCAAATTGTTGTCCTATCCAACAATTAGATTTGGTGTTATTAGAGTACATAATTCTCTAAAATTACAAACGTATGAGTATGTGAAATTTTAAGCCAAAATTGCATTGACTTTAGTTCAAAAGTGGCCTTGTAAAAATGAGGTCATAGATTTAAAGAACACAAAAGTTTCAAAAAATCACCATGTCAAGATTATCTCATTTCAAATCCATTTCAACAAATTTTACTCAAAGTTAATTAATATTTTGTTTGTAATCAAATTTAGAAGGAATTTTTAATTTTTATCTTTCAAATTTTATCATAATATATTGGTGGTAGCATTGGTGAATCTAACCATACGGATGGAATCTAAAATTCAAAATCTACAAATTTCATTTGTATATCAATTCCAAAACAATCCTCCAATAGTACTTTATAATGGTTTTCCTCAAATTGTCAATTTCAGGGACACCTTGTGACCTTTAGGGGTTAACAAAACAAAGCGTACCAAATCTATGTTGATTATTTAAAATACTGTGGATCACATTGTTTTTAACCATCTACATTTTGAAATTAATATGAAGTGCAATATTTCAAAATAAGTATTTTTTAATAAATATTTGGTGTGTACCAAGTTTTTATCACCTTCTTGTTTTTGATTATAAAGTTAGTATGTATTGTAAAACCATTCAATGTAAAGATTTTTTTAATTCTAAATCTTTAAATTTTGAATAAATTTAGTTTTCTCCAAAGAAGGAGATTTCTCTCGAGTCACTGTAATGGCCAGTAGCTTTCGATGACTAACTAAATGTTGTGAAATTTAACATTTTTCAATACTACATCATATGACAAAAATACATATCTCGTGTTTATTCAAACTATTTTAAATTTGATTTGGTGCATTTTATTTAGTATATGTATTATATTAAAGATACAAATACAAATCAGATGGGTATTGCCATGGTTATAGTATTGTGAAGATTGTCCTATTAAATTTTCAAATATTAATATGATATGTTATCATGGTTGTCACTTTGATGTTCTTTAAAGAAATTTACATCTTGAATTATAATTAGATTTTTTTTTAAATAACAAAAAAAAATCTTGACCCTATTTATGGGGCCCATACTCTAAAGAATAACCAATTATAATTGCTATTTTCTAAGCTACTTCATATAATAAGCAATCGTATGAAATGAATGTCATTAAAGATCCAATTTTGATAAAAGTGTATTGTTTATTCTACATAATTTATGATACACTATTTTATAATCTTATGAAAGAATACAAATACAACAAGTTACTGGAGGTGGAAGGTAGGGACGACATATCCATGATGATATAATGCCAACTATGTCAATAAATACAACTATGTCAACTACATACAACAAATGCCAACTATGTCAATAAATGTTTCTTTTTCACCATACAACATAAATGTTTATTCTACCAACCATAGCCTCCACCTATAGAAATGTAACCTATTGATGAACACCCTTTACTAAGCATTAGATTTCATATTGCCCATTTGCTGTTTAACGATCATTCATTGAAAAGTTTGTTGATGGCATAACATTACTAACTTAACAAGCTCATGTGTCTTTGCTAAACAAGGTGTGTATTGCATTCATCTTGTGTATCTTAAAATCAAAGACTTATCCTTAAAGTGTTCAACTATAACTTGACCTTCACTCCTCAAATATAACTTTTTTTCTTTATATGTTTTCATTAGTTTTCAACATAGCGTTGAATATGTCACAAAGAATTAAAAGCTTGTTTGGGCACAAAAGTGTAAATTCAAATAGGCAAAAATAAATAAAAAACTAAAACCTCTCTACCCACAATTTGTCCTTCAAGTACTCATCCCATCATTTCCAATCTTAACTTGTTCTTCAAACTTATGATCCATAGTATATTACAAAAAAAGGTTACAAATGTTTCAAATAAATTTATGACATGAAATTACACGTAAATGACATGTCGGTTTGAATTTTGAATTTTTTTCAAGTACCAATACCTTTGTAGTAACCAATGACAATTAACATCTTTTAAATATTCAAAGAGTTAAAATCTATAGGAAAATTATGCACAAAACATGCAAAAAACAAAAGTAAAAAAGGTATTGAGTTCTGATATATATTTTAAAACACAAAATTGTAAAAAATTGATTTTAAAACATCTATATAATAAAGATGCCCCATGACAAATGAAAGAGATTAAAAAAGCCTTTTGATTGAACGAATTTAGTCGTGGCAACATCAAACAACCTTTAGAATAATCCGGGGAATAATTTATGAAACAATTTTTGAATTAACCTTTAAAATAACCGTTTGAAATAACCTATGCAACTCATTTCAAATAACCTTTTAGATAGCTTTTGAATAACCTTTGAAATAACCTTTACTTTAACCTTTTACAATGTTTATTAATTTTTTTAAAAGGTGCAAAAAATCTTTAATAGTATCCATCGTGAACACTTGGCAAAAAAATTCATCAACCCAATCACGCTCTTTCTTTAGGAATACATTCATTGAATAACATGAAAACATAGATTTTACAATTATCTTTCTAATGCCAACGACTCTAATTTTGTGCTAGGTTATAGTAAAATTATTTCCCTTCATAAATTTGCACATGCTATCCAAAATAATGCATTCTTTGATATGTTGAAATTTTATAATTTATTACTTTGGTACAAAACCTCTTGTGCACCTTTTCACCATTACAACATACTACTTATGCCATCTAGTTCATTTATACTTCTAAACGACCAAACGCAAAAATTGACACTAATTCCACAACTCACTCTAAAAAGAATGCATCATTTACACTTAGCCATAAAAATGCTCTATCAATTTGTAAAGTAGCCTATACAATAATAATAATAATAATAATAATAATAAAATACAATAATAACATAAAACAAACAATTTACATGTACTAGCTCTATGAGTGGAGGCATAGAAGGAGAAAAAAGAATCAAGTAAATTATTTTAGAAGGATTGAACATATCATATAGTAGAATTGTCAAAGTAAACGTATGTCTAAATTTTATTACGTGAATTTTATTACGTAATAGATACTATTTTTTTGTTACATTGAATCATGGATTGACACTAAATATAATAAAGAGTGTAGTACCAATTTTTTTAATTTAAATGATATTTTTATTCCAATGCTAAATTTTTGTTTCAAATGAAATGTTTAACTTAGTGCCAATTCTTGGTTTAAATAATAATAATAAACCAAATCTATGAATTAAATTAAATATTTAATCCAGTGCCAAGTTTTTGTTTAAAGAAAATATCCAATCTAGTACCAATTTTTGTTTAAAGAAAATATTCAATCTAGTACCAATTTTTGTTTAGCCCCTAACCGCGCCGAATGTTGTTTTTTGTAACTTTGGACGATTGAAACTTTGAGGATTCATTTCTCCTTTATCTAATGTTGAAATTCAATGAAAATTATTAGATTTGATTCCAAATCAAGTCTAATTTTTGCAGTAAAAATCTTGCATCAATCCAAGGTGTTTTGAAGATTTGGCAAGTGTTTCAGTACAAGGAGGTTTGATTTTGGACATTTTTTGCTTTGTAAAACTTAGGCCATTTTTTTGACATTCCAATGATGTTTTTGGACACATAAAAGGTTTTCTAAAAGTTTTTTAGGTACCAATGTTCTTTTAAAATGATGTTAAACAACTTTGAAGTTGAAAGATATTTTATTGGTAAAGGTTTAGAAATAGCATTTCAACTCCAAAGTGCCAAGAATCAAATTTTAGAACCAAATTTTGATATTAAAACATATGATCTTTCAATCCACGAGGCTTTAAATGAGTTCAAACTTGCTCCACGTCCTCTACAACAAATCTACTTCAACGTTGTACAATTGAGATTTCCAAATATCACTTCAATTTATTCCTATAACACAACCATAACATTGTTAAGCACTAGACTTTGTACCCCCACTAAAGTTTCTAAGATTCTCTCTACGCTCTTTTAAATGCTCTTAGATGCTCTTGGATGCTCTTTGTTTTCACATCTCAAGATTTTCTTACTTTCTTGACTCCTACTAAATTCCCTCACAGAATGGAAAATTTCATCTTTCACTCTAGTTCCAAGGAAAGTTACTATATCAATAAAAATTAAACCAAGCAGTAGGCAATATAGAATCCTACTATTATAGAATGTATTGCAAAAGCAATGATGTTTTTTCGTTGGAAAAATCCCGAATCTTTAGGGGATAAAAAGAAATTCAATATAGTGCCATATTTTTGTTTTGAACCTTAATGTTCAATCTAATGCAAATTTTTTGCTTCAAATAAAACAATTAGCTGAGTGTTTTTTTCTTAAACAAAATATTTATTCTAGAGCCAAGTGTTTGCTTCAAATAAAATAACTAACCGATTTTTTGTTTTAAGAAACTATTCAATTTAGAACTAAGTTATTGTTTTAAACATTAACATTTAATCTAGTGCCAAGTTTTCATTTATATGAAATCACCAATGGTGAATTTAACTAAGGAAATTACAGGGGAAAATGAGAGTCCAATGTAGTGAGAATTATAACAGATATTTCTTGAAGAGCAAGTTATAGACTGAAGAGAATACATTCATTTTGGTTCTAGTTGGTGGTATTTGTTGAATGTATAACTTATGATACTTTCTAAAAGTCTCATCAATTGCCCACATGCAGGGTCAACTATTGCATAGTGCGGAATTGGGAGTACCCTAAACCTCATTTTCTGTACCCTAAACCCCAAAACTCCAAAATCCCAAACCCTAATCCAAAATCCCAAACTCTAACCTTAAACTGCCTTGTGGTAGTGTTGACAAGGCAAAATATTCCAAGAATATTCTGCACTCGCACCCCGCAACCCCAATTCCGCACCACGCAATAGCTGGAGCCCCCACATGCATAGGGTAGACGACGTGTTTCCGATTAGGCCCCCAATCACGCAGTATAGGGCGACCTATTTTCGTGAATCAACCTGCATTATTTTCGAATTCATTCGTAAACGGTGACGGAAACATGTTTCTTCTTAATATGGAATGGTTGGCGCCGAGAATGGAAACTTGTTACCGAGTTAGTATGATATCATGTGTTCTCGAAATCTAGTTTTACAGTTCTTGGAAATAGGTCAGCCTATATTGCGAGAACGGGTTGGAGAGAATCTTCACTTTGAAAATTCGTAGTAAATTCAATATTGCCCCAAAATTTGTTCAAAAATATGTGACCTTCTTTAAATCTATTTCCCTACACTGCAAAATTATTTGCCTATTTGTTACTCCACCGGAAGTATGCTGAATTGCTTAAGGTGATCGGAAACAGGTCGTCCACCCTATCCCTAAGGTATTGATTCTACACTGAGTGAGTCACTCACTCACTGACACTGAAAACCAGCCAGTCAGGCAGCAGGATCATTACTATTTAATTTACATTCCACAAACTGCTGAAATTAATTCCAGTGAAGTTTTGAATTTATTTACTTGCTGGCACCATAACTATTAACTGGGGGAGTGAGCAAGATGCCCTCACTGGCTAGCTTCCGTCATAATTATTCACTGGGGGAGTGAGCAAGATGCCCTCACTGGCTAGCTTCCGTCATAATTATTCACTGGGGGAGTGAGCAAGATGCCCTCACTGGCTAGCTTCCGTCATAATTATTCACTGGGGGAGTGAGGGGGTGAGAGTTGGCAGTAGTAAAAAATCTCCCCTCTGTGAGATCTCAAATTTGATTTTTTCAGTTGGAATGGGACTATTTTGGATGATGAACTTGTCAGGTCCTCTTTGTCCAGCAGGTTTCCTGCTTGGCTGTTGTTTTCTTCCTTTGCAGTGAAGTAAAGTTGTTTCACTTGTACCAAAAAAAACAAAAACAAATTTGTCAGGTCACAAGGATTTGGACTCCCCCCTTTTTGATTCAGTGGATGTACCTGTGTATTTGGTATGTATAAAGTGGATGCACCTATAACCGCCCAT
This sequence comes from Pohlia nutans, assembly GCA_022496805.1. Classification (NCBI taxonomy): domain Eukaryota; kingdom Viridiplantae; phylum Streptophyta; class Bryopsida; order Bryales; family Mniaceae; genus Pohlia; species Pohlia nutans. The sequence goes on along the minus strand of CM040092.1, from coordinate 7,937,728 downwards.
TTAGTAAGCTGATGTGCTTGGAATTTTTTGAAAATGGGACTTTTTGGTGTGTGTATGTGTGTGTGTGTATATATATATATATATATATATATATATATATAAAAGGTAGGACACCCAATTCCGACTGCATACCCAATGCCGATAATTTCTACACAAGGTAGCTTTTTTAGAACGCAAATCTAAACACGTCATAGAGCCCTTATTGTTTGTTGACCAAACTAATAAGCTATTTATGGTTTACCTAGATTTGCATTCTAGAATGACTACCATGTCAAGAAATTATCGGAACTGGGTACACTGTCGGAATTAGGTGCTCCTACCTTATACACTTTAACCCCTAACTGCCCATGCGTCCATTTTTTGGACGATGTACAGATTTCATTGACTATTTCTCATCCGTCATGCACTTTTTGTGGTGTGGATTTTTTACTATATATTTTATGGGAAGTTAGCTTCATGCATGTGTTATCCGATTAGAAAGAGGATAATTTGTGAAATTTTTATGCCTCATTTCATGTCGCATTGATTCACCAAAATTTTCTAAAATCTTAGTTCAAAAGTGTTCAAAAGTGCTCTTGAAAAAGTCAACTCATAAAATTAAGCAACCAAAAAATCTCCAAAAATCACAACACTTAGAGTATTACATTTCAACATATCATAACAAATTTCATCTACAAATTGTCAATATCTTGTTCTTAATTGAATTACAAAATAATTTTGAATTTTTAGTTTCATGGATAGAATCAAAAATTCATAATGCACAACTTTTATTCATACATCAAGTTCAAAATATCCCTCTTAGTTGCATTTTATAATGCATCTTTGCAAAACTGCCAAATTTGGAGAGGGTTGTGGGCATTTAGGGGTTAATTATCTGTCCATTAGCCAAAAAAGTCCCATTTTCACTTGAATCCATGGATTGAGCTCGATCTCGTGATTATAGAGGGAGTATGTTGATTGTGCTGCAAATCTATGGATTAAGTGAGTATAGAGGGAGTTTTTGATTGCCACAAAGTGTATACATGATCAAAACCTATGATAATAATCCATTATCAACATGTTCAAAATCCACGATCAAATCCACGATATGAAAAATTTGAAATCTTTGGATTAAGCTGCCAACATTGTTTGCAATGCCCTGAAGCACTTGACAAGCGTTTGCAAAGCCTAATTGCGGGCGGTGAATGATTGCAATTGGAAATCTTGGTTTTATTTTGGACAAAATTTAAGTCGATATCATGGTCTTTTTGTGGGACGGAGGAAGTATGAATTTTGAAAGTGAAATTTGTCATATCTCACTTGTGCCATATAGATGGTGTTTTTTTTTCCACTACACTGGTTATTGACATTATTGTGGGTCACAATAATTCAATATTCTCATAGTGATTGTGGTATTAGAACAAAAAGTGTAAATCACGATAATTGAGAGTATTAGAGAATTCTTACAATAATGTACATTTGGTATGTGTACTAAAATTAGTGTAAAGATTGGTGTAAAGTCTCACACTAATTTTCTGACTCACAATAATGGCAGTATTAGGTGTAGTAAAAACACCGCCTGCATAGACTAGCAAAAAGACACACAAGAAGACCCCACATGACGAACTAGACTAGTTGAATGTGAGTGTTTTTGGGCATGGTTCTCTAGTCTAGGCATGCAATGCTTCAACTAGTGATTCAAACACAAAAAATATCATGAATTGCATCCTAAACTCTTCATTTGTGGAAAATTTGTGATTGGGATATTTTGAAAATAAGATTTGGATTATTTTTTATTAATAGATAGATACTATTCATGAACAAAAGTGAAAATCAGCATTTTTATTAATTAAAATGTAATTTATGTGAATTTTGAAAGTAGAAAGTTAGTTGTACCCCACTTATGCTATATAGATGGGGGGGGGGGGGGGTTCATTACTCAATGCATCATGAATTCATTACAAAAAAATTCAAGCCTCCAAAATGCTGCTAATTTAGCCAAATTGCCATGCAAGAATAATAAAATAATAAAATAATAATTTTACAACAATATATTAAAATAAAAAATATGACCTGGCACCAATTCGGCTACGTCATATCGGATTTTTCTTAATGTTTTTTTTGTGAAAAAAGTATTTTTATATTTTTAAATATTATTACATTATTATTTTCATGGCAATTTAGCTAAGTTAGTAGCCTTATGGAGGCTTGAATTTTTTTGTAATAGCATCCTATATGCTTCAGTTCCGTTCACTGGTAGAAACCTTGTGATTAGATGACAAATGGTCGATTTTAGGCCCGATTTTAGGTTCCTTGGAGATTTGAAGTAGTTGAATTTGGAAACCTTGGGTGGTGATATGTACAGAGCGAGAATTGTAGGTGGGTGGTTTTAGGTTCCTTCAACATATACATTTTCAGTTTCTTAAGAAATGAAAACTTTTAACTGAACCCCTAAAACTCGATCAGAAAACATTAAGGAAAAAACATTGTCAGATATAAGATAATAATGTCACATTGAATGTGTTATGGATAAACAGGAAAACATAAAAATTGTGTTTACTTATCTTATTTATTCATAACACATTTAATGTAACATATCTATGTTATCTCTAATAGGGGTTTCTTCTAGTGAAATGACGTGAAATTCCATTGCAGGCTCTATGTGTTCTTGAAAGCAAGCAGGTGAATACTATCGTATTTTACTACACCAACATATTCGAGACCACCCTTGTACTTGGGATGTTTAGGAATTAAGCTAATGACCCGATTTATGCTAGGATAGTCAACGAAGAGTTTATTCTTGAGCACTAAATGGCCTAGTAATTATAGTAATAATTTAAATTATCTATTATCAGATGTGGCCTCTAATTTTTTTTTGAGGTTTCAACTTCAGTGAACAACTATAAAGCATGATATTTAGTAAAAGGTATTTATATATTAAAGTTTGAAAAAAATATCATTCAAATTTACATGTTTTGAGGTTGGATATTTACCAAAATTACATTTCTCATACTTTCATCTTGACATTCATTATCATTGGCTAAAATCATAGTGTTTCAAAAGTAATGATGGAATGTTCACATGGATATCATAGTTTAGTAGAGGTGTCATGTGATCTTTCTAAAAATAATAAAAGACATGTTAATATGTGATAATTTTATACCTGTATTATTCAGTGTTATTAATTATACACTTTTGGTTAATCATATCAAAATTCAGAAAATAATGAGTTGTTTTGTATTTTTAACATATTTAAGATGACGTGGTTTTCAAAAATAGAATTAAAAAACATATTGACATGAGTACTTAAATTAAGGATATAGATGCCATCAAATTACATCATGTGTAACTTTCATTTGAATGACATTTTCATAAAATATTTTTTTTATATTTATATAGCAAATTTTCATAACTGTCTAAATTGACATTCAAAGGCAAAGACACATAAAATGTGATTCATTTTTTTAAAATTTTATTATTCAATGAATTGAAACAAGATGTCATGAAGTTAACTCAGGGTCACCTTAAGTGACGGGCCAAGTCCAATTTGGAGCTCTGACATGCTTGAATCCTTGAAGGTGATTGGTTGAATTCACAAAAAATCAACCCAAGTGCTTTTACATGAAGGAATCAAGGTCATTCCCTGAAATTCATATTCTAATGGATTGATATTATATTGTAATGCACTAAAGACAAAAGCTGACATGGACCCATCATGTAAAGCAGTCCTTAGTTATTTTGTCCAATCAATTAATCAAAATTAAAAAATAAAATTGAATAACTATGTTGGATAACCAAATATGATTACCAAGGCACTTAGGGGTTTATATATATATATATATATATATATATATATATATATATACTAGTGTGGCCATGTACCGTTAGCCCAGTTGTTCCCCGTGTTCCACATGTCCCATGTACTCCCTGTGTTCCATGTGCTCCCCTTGTTCTTTGTGTTCTCCATGTCCCTGTGTACGTGTGTGTTTTCGTGTTCCCCGTGATTTTTTTTTTGGAATAATTTATTTATAATTTAATTCAACTTACGGTGATGAAATTCAATTGAAAATCCATAACTTTTACATTGTAGGTCCATAAACCACAAAACAACTTCAATGCATCCCTACTCGTCGTGAGATTTCTGACTATACCAAAAATAACATCAAAAACTTCCATATTCCATAATTTAATTCAATTCATAGTGTCAAAATTCAATTAAATATTCATAACTTTCATACCGTAGGTTCAAATGCAACGAAACCAATTGCGTGCATTCCTCCTCGTTGAGAGCTTTTCGATATACTGGAAGGTATCAACGTAACAAAACAAACAAACAAACAAATAACATGTCTTAATATATACTAGTGTGACTCTATGTCCTTGGCCCAAATGTTCCTTGTGTTCCACATATCTCTCGTGCTCCTTATCTTCCATGTGTTTCTCATGTCCCCGTGTACTCGTGCGTTCTTGCAATCTCTTTACTTTTGCTATTGCTTTTGTTTTTTAGAATAATTTATCCATAATTTAATTCAATTTACAATGATAAAATTCAATTGAAAATCCATCATCTTTGAATTGTAGGTCCAAAAATCACAAAACAACTTTAGTGGCACCCCTAATTGTTTAGAGCTTTTTGGCGATGCCAAGAATAACATCAAAAACCCCTATATTCCTCAATTCAAATTACAATTAGGAAATTCAATTAAAATGCACTAATTTCACACCCTAGGTCGTAACACAACGAAACAGACTTAGTGCACACCTCCCCGTTTAGAACTTTTCGATGGTAATGCGACCGGCGAGGGCACGGTTGGGGAGATCTCACTGTAACAAAAAAAAAAAAAAAAAAAAAAAAACTTCTTTAGTGTGTGTATATATACGAGCAAAACCCCGTGTTGCAATGCAAACACAAAACTTTATCAAGAAACATGGACCCCATTGCAAAGAATGTTGATTGAAAAAAATTGAAAATTTTGTGTATAGATGAAAAAATATAGTCAAGAAAACATGCTAATGAGTGAGAATAGATGAAAATGATATATGATGAGATATTGGATGATGATAGGCGTTTTGATGATAACATAGAGGGCAGAGTCGCCGAAAAACGTTTCTATTAAAAATTGTCAAATTTTGTGGGAAAGTATAGTTTCAACATTTTTAGTATAGTAAAAAATATAATCTTGGAAAATATTCATACTTATGTAAATTATTAAAATCAAAATTTAATTTAATCCTTTTTTAAATTAATGATTAAATAATCGGGATATATGTGTTGATACTACCCTCCACATACAATATATATAGGGAGGAACTAAGAACATTTAATTGGTCCAATTCATGTTGGAATCGGCGAAGAAAATTTTATTTTTCAAATATCATGAAAAAATGTCGAAATAAGAGGAAATGGAGATTACTTTTACTACCATTGTAAATGGAAATTTCGAAACGGAGATTACTTTTACTACCAAAATTTCCTCTTGAGGGATCAACATGACCTAGAATGCATAGACCAATGTTGATTCTATATATTTTTTGAATTATTATATTATATTTGTTTTCCTCCCTTTCCTGGGTTTATTTTATTCCTTAATCAAAGTCTACTCATCTTCAATTTATTTCACTCTTTAACCCCTAAATGCCGCCGAGACCAAAAAATGGCTTATGAATGAAGTCGACTGTTCAATTCCAACTGCTCCATGGATGATTTCCATCCAATTCTTATGTGAAGGGCTTTGCTTGGTGTTGCCACCCCTTCAAGTTAAATTCAAATCATTCATGCTATTTTTAGATTTTATATGGGGTCCCAACTACAAAAAGAGTCGTAAAAATGGTTCACCGTGTAATGTATTTTGAATTTTGTTGCTTGTTCTACTTAAACTAAATTTAGGCCATGAAAATGAGTTCCATTGCATTTGAGCTTAACTAACAAAATGAAGCTTGCCAAGTTTAATTTCTACTCCACTTTGAATTTTTGGAAAAGTTTGAAAATTGAGTGTTTTATTGTAGTTACAAGTTTGATAGGTATCACCAAGGTGTAGCAAAATTTCTAAAACATGATTTCATGGTCATAGGCCCAACCTGTAGGGGTTAATTGCAATCTATACATCCTGGGTTTCTTTTCCTAGTCTTCAACTCAACACTACGGTATTCATATTGGGTTCTTTGGAACTTTTTCATTCATAAATGCTCACTTTGAATTTTTATTTATTTATTTATTTATAATTCGTAAATCCAATAATAGTTATTTAATTAACTTGATAAAGTATGCTCTTTTAAGATTTTTTAAAATAGAAAATCTCACCCATTTCAAAATCATAATGTTTGGATTTCAAAAATTAAAAAATTTCAACCCTTGATGTAGTTGAAGTTTCATCTTTTGAACCTTTTATAAAGAAGTGCATATGTCTTACAATATGTGCCCAAAAATCTCTTGCCAAGGGAATAAATTGAGGATCAATAGTAAAAGATTCAACAATGAATGTTTGATATTCATTCATGAAAAATTATTGATTACAAATTACAGGTGGAAAAGAAACACTTATTTGCTAATAACTCAATCATAGTATTGAAAAATGTCCATTCCAACTGTGAAAATGTTCTCTTAGGTAATGCACACCCTAAACTCTTGGTTTTTCTAAAATTATTAGAAACTTGATTCAAACAAGAAGTTCATGAATTATTTTTGTAAAGAGATGCCATAATTACCTGCAAAATAAAACTCTTCATATCTTCTATTTCATGAATCATATTGGAATGATTAAAAGATTCCCAAACCTTTGAACAACAATCAAAAGAAGTAGTCACCGAATACAAATATTTGGGAACATACATTTTTGCAAATTGTTGTTATCAAATCGGAATTGAACACCTAGACCTCAAATCAAAACTTTTCAAGGCTCTAGGTAACCCCTAAGCTCCCCAAAGACCATTTTTTTGGTCGATGTGCATTTTCCCAAGCTGCCTCGGCCCAAAAACATAACATTTTTTCAAAACAAAAAATACCATGTCATAGGTAAATGAGTTTTTGAGTTTGAAAGCCCATCAAAGCAAGGTTGTCTAGATTTTTCAAGGCCTCAAATTTCAAAATCTCAACTTCATTTGCTATTAACTTGACATCTATACAATCAAATGATATGAAATTTCGAGGGGTGGTTTATAAGACCTAGGAATACAAGATCATACGGTTGGAATGTGAAAAGGTCTTGAAAATCATTCAAAGATTATCAATGAACATGTCCAAAATGAGGCAGTTTTGGGTAGACCCCCCTCGGGCGTTTAGGGGTTAACTCCTAACTCCCTAGGAGTCCATTTTTTGAACGATGTACAAATTTAATTCAATTTTTCTCATCCGTTGTGCACTTTTTGTAGTGTGTACTTTTTACTATAGATTTTATGGGAAGTTGGCTTCATGCATGTGTGATCCAATTAGAAAGGGGATGATTTGTGGAAATTTTATGCCTCATTTCAAGTTGCAGTGATTCACTAGAAATTTCTAAAATCTTAGTTCAAAAGTGATTCTTGAAAAATTCAACTCGTAGAATCAAGCAACCAAAAAATCTCCAAAAATCACTACACTTAGAGTATTAGATTTCAACCATCATAACAAATTTCATCTACAAATTGTCAATATCTTGTTAATATATTCAAATTACATGTTTTATATTCATGTTTTATCTTGTTTATATTCAAATTACATGTTTCATATTCGAATTTGGAATTTTGAGTTTCTTAATTTATACAAAATATTGGTGATAGCAATTATAGATCTAACCGCATAGATAGAATCTAAAATTCATGATGTACAACTTTTTATTCATACACCAAATTCATAATATCCCTCTTAGTTGCATTTTATAATGCATCTTTGCAAAACTGCCCAATCTGGAGACGGTGCACGGACCCTCCATGCCCGGAAAATCGGGAAAAAAAAAAAAAAAAAAAAAAAAATCATTTTTTTTTTCATTTTTCATTTCAGGGCCTGTATTGGATTCAGCATGCTCTCTAATTTTTATTATTTTTTAAATTATCGTTTAAACTCTAAAAATGGCAAGGTGAAGAAAAAAAAAGACAAGTGGAAGACTAGAAGAAAAAGAAGAAGGAAGACAAGAGGAAGACAAGAAAGAAGACAAGGAAAAAAAACAAAATAAAAGAAAAAGAAAAGATAAAGATAAAGATATAAGATAAAGATAAGGATAAAAAATAAATTAAATAATTGTTTCTTTACAATGAAGAGATTGTAGAAAGACAAAAATCCCTGTTTTTTACAAAAAAATTCAAACAAAATTTTTAAAGCCAAGTTTGCTTATGAAATGAGTGCACTTGGCCAAGTGCAAAATTAGGGAATTGGGTGTTTTAAGAGGTTAAAAAACTCACTATCTTGAATTCAAAAACATAGTTGCTTATAAATCATAATCATACTTCATTGAGATCCATTGCATGCTTTAACGTCATACTATCGCAGCATATAAGACATCAGACCACAACTTGGAGGTAGAAGTGGAACGGTGCTATAACATACCATAACATGCCGTAACATGCCATAAGAGAATCACGACTATGTTAAATGTGCACATTTGGTGAGGTAGAAACTAAATTCCATTTCATCTTTCATTGTCCCTACTACGATAGTATTAGAACAAGACATCTTGATCTTTTTACACCTAACACAAAGAAAAACCTTAATAATTTTTTTATATTTAATTGTCACAAACTAATCAATAAAAATTTAAAGCATGCCATTGAGCACCAATCATATGGCGCTCATTTCCGCCTGCTAGTCCTTTGGTCCATGAGCCTCTCAATGAATGTTAACCCTTAAAGGTTTTAGGGCATAGTAGATACGTTGCCGTATATTTAACATTTGATGTAAGTAGAAAGTTCCAAATTGAGATCCCAATAGCTTTTAAGACCATGTAGGCATGAATTTTAACTTCACTTTTGATATGAAATTCATAGGAGGTGTAGAACCATTCCAAATACAATGAAATACGGCCGTATAATACTGCCGGAACGGCCAATCTGGACCTTTAAGTGTTAATAATTCATTTCATCTCATGAACAATATGATGATTAGAAGTTACACCAATATATACTAAATAATTAAATAAATAACAAATCTATAAAGCATGCCCCAAATTGCAAAAAGCCCATTTTGAACTTCTAATTTAAGCGGTTAATTGAAGGCTACCGTACCCAATTGTCAAGGTCGTCAAGGTGATGCGGAAAATTTATTATTTAAAAAGAAATCCTTTTCAACAAATACCAAATTATGTGAGTATTCTTCAATATTCTCTTTTCATCATACAAAATAGTTATTTTTTGGAATTTTTATTTATTTATAGATTTGTGCATATTTTAAACGGTCCAAAAGCCCTTTAGCAACATATAGTATATTGTGTATTCATTGATATTTGATAGAGTTAACCAAAATGTTAATCCAAAGAGGAAAGTTTTGGCAAACTCATGTTGAATTCCTCTTGAACTCATATTCAAATATAAATAGACAAAAAACTAGTCTATGACGAGTTAAGAGACAATCTAAAACAAGGCACTGTCAATATTCTCCATACCTCGTTATAGCTCCTCCACCTTCCACCAAAGCTCCAAACCCATAGTTCACAAGGGGACAATCTATGACACTATTCAATCCAAGTATAGTTCAATAGAGAGGTTAGAAGTAGAACAAAGAAGAAGGTTAAAATTCTTGAAGGTTAGAAGTAGAACAAAGAAGAAGGAATAGAAACCCAAACTATAGTCGAGAGGCCGTCAATTCTTTTTCATAAAAAATCAAAACTATATTTTATTGCCTATTTTCAGCCCATTTCTTTGGACTCTCAACAAAGTTTGGCTACTCAATCCCACGGCCTCTCGACTTGGAAGGCCATAGTGTGAAGCGACCCTAAGGGCCTCTTTACACTAGAGACAAGAAGCCGTGAGGAGAGAAATTTCAGCCAATGGAAGGCCTAAAAACCGAGAAGACCAAAGAATGTCACTTTACACCCGAAATTTTCAGTCCAAGGGACGGAAGGAGGAGAAAATGACATGGACAACACTTTTGTCCTTCATGGCAAGAGAAGTGCACATTTTTCAAGGCCTCCGGATTTTGCATCAAGCCCAACTCAAGAGGTGGGTCTAACGCAAAATCCGGGAGGCCGTTTGGCCAAAATTCTCACAACCAATCGTTTTTTATCTTATAAGAAATATGTAAGAACTTTATTTTTAAAAATCAGCATTTTATTTTGTGGCCCCTTCTCACTTGACACTATATCCAAAGGCCGTCAAGTTCAAAGGTTGGCTTCTCAAGGATGAGCCGTGGCCCTTGTGAGGTTTTCTCCACGGCTTCTCGCCTCTAGTGTAAAGAGGGCCTAACTCTAATGTCCAAACACTTCTCAATACAAAGTACACTTAATAATCATGATAATATGTATATGAAAATACATCACAATCCATATATTAAGCCACAATTGAACAATTATAAGGTTAAATACGGGTATCACAATCCATATATTAAGCCACAATTGGACAATTATAAGGTTAAATACAGGTGGAAGGACAATTATAAGGACCCCAAGGGCCTTTTTAAGGGTTAAAGAAACGAAAAAGAACTTTGAACTTGTGGTGGACAATTATAAGGTTAAATACAGGTGGAAGGACAATTATAAGGACCCCAAGGGCCTTTTTAAGGGTTAAAGAAACGAAAAAGAACTTTGAACTTGTGGAGAAAGGAACCTACATGCTGCTGATAATAATAGTGAGGATTGCTGCAGGCTTTGGTGTACAAAAGCAGGCCAGGAAGCAGGTTACTAAGCCTAAGTGGGATTGATGGTCAAGGTGGGCACAACATTATTGTGGCCTGACAAACAAGCAAAGCATTCCTAGAATCATAGCTGCAGCTTCTGGACAATCACCCAGATCTAAATTGATAGGGGTCGGTTTTTGACAGTATCTTTGAACCTTCCAGCAATGAAGGTTTGCTTGAGTGCACATGGGCCAAAAAGTGCAGGACTAGTAGGCTTACGTATTTTGGCAAGACTCTTCTCATGCCATTGCCAAGACGTCCCTTCCTGATGTTACAGCACATCAGGAACACATGCAAAGTGTTCCTGCACGGTGAATGAATCAATAAAGCCTTCACCTTGACATGCAACAGCTCCAAAAACAAAAACAAAAAGAAAACAGCTTAAAATAGTACATATTAACATGTCCTGGTAAAGATCTAAAAGTATACAGTATCACTGGGTGGTTCGCAATGGTAGTACAGAGAACAAAAGTTGAAACCACTACAAAAAAATCCTTTCACATAACCGCTTCAAGTTTGAAAAAAACAAGGTGAAAGACACAGTAACATTACACGGGTACTAGTAGACAAGGCTTACCACATAACATGGTATCCTTCCATTTTACCAGGTATTTCTCCCCTTCAGGTCTACGAGGGACATAGAACCAAGTGAGTGATTTTTCAAATTGTACATTCTATACGGAGTGTTGCGATTCCAGAAAAAGCAACGGAGTGTCAAGATATCTATCCATCCATGCTGTGATCCATTGCTGCTCTTGGATCATGCTTAACTGCACCAAACACAAAATTAGAACTCGGGATGGCGGGGGTTCCAATTGAACCAAACAACGGTGCCTGACCCAGAGCACTGGCCATAGGGTGTGGTGCGAATGTTGGAACTATAACTTCAGGTGCAGGGGTGGAGTACCCAAACCCAAAGGTGACGCCTCCTACGGTATTGATTATAGGAGTGCTTGGCACATTATTTCCAAATACTTCACTCTCGAATTGCTGCAGTTGTTGCGCAACGGCTACACAACAAACCAGTAGCCTGATCAGTACTGAAGACTTCCCTACTCTTTGCGACTTTGCAACATTAACAACAATAATGCCTAAAATGGATGCAACACTGACTTCAACACTAGTTGAATCACATAAACCAATTAAGGCACCCTTCCCATAATTCTCACAAATTGTGGTTTTGCATCATTATAATGAGAAGGGTACAAAAGAAAATGTAAGCCAAATACCAATGTCTAACCACAATCGAACAAAGGTGGGTTACACAGACAAAGAACACAAGAGCCACAAAGGAGATCAGATCCAAAACAAGGAAGGGAATCAGAGAGAGAGATATATATATATATATATGTTCTGGAGCCATACCTTGCGTAAGATTTATAGACGGTCTTCGATCTTTTACCCACTGATAGGATTGAGGTAGTCTCCACTGCTTGTGTTTCATCAGATAAGCGATAACTACAGCAGGAGATCTGTGGAGAGTATTTCTGCAGTTAGTGAGAACACCAGTCCCAGAGCCAAGGATCATATAAACTTGAATCCTTCTACAAACATCTAGTTGGAACTTTCAACCAGCCTAAAGTACAAGAACTTCATACCTGCTTTGACCTGACATACAATGCACCAACACCCGAGCTTTGTCCAGTCTGGCTTGTTCTGTTAAGAGCATAAGATTGTGAGATAATTGCATGGTAAATTCAAACCTTTACCACAAAAGCACTTCCACTGACTTTCTGCAGCCAAATTAGGGTTTTGAGGCATACCAATAAACTCTAAGCATTCTGTAAATGGTAGAGTCTTGTCTTCCTTGAGCGAGTGATAAGTAAACGAGTTCTTGTACAGGTTCTGGCATGTTGGGACAGTCTGCAAGAAACAGGTATAAGAATTTCAACGGGTATTGTATAATCCCGGTGCATGTTTACGAGAGTTCTTCCAACCCTAAGACGACAAGAACAATGCCATAGGTAAAGAGCTGTGATTCGTATATCTGCGATTCATATATCTGTATGAAGAGGTTGGCAATAGCTTAACTCTAAACAACCAGTTGAAAAACAAGTATCTGGGAACTTGTCAAGTCCTACCATGTGATATCATTACAAATACTGATTTAATGAGTATTAATCCAAGGGAATACATGAATACTAAAGGAGACTGACAGAGCCAGATATCATGATAAGACAATCCTACTCATGTAGGAGTAAGCAAATTTTCATAGGGGAAATAAGTTTGAACGAAATCCACTGCAAAGGCGAAGGTTATATCTAACAGCCGCAATCTCAGGATGTCCTCCTTCTCATCACATAGTTGGACTTAGAAGTGCATAAGAACAGGCAGGAGCTACCTTTTTACTATCCTGTAGAAATCCCTCTCGACCCCTAACACGGAACAATTTCTTAATTCGGTAAAGCAGACAATCTTGTTGCAGGCATCTCATAATAAAGTATACCATCCAAGACTAAAGACAATCATTAGCAAGGTGTGTAACCGAAGGCTTCAATCCAGGGATCAATTACGAATTTAAAATAGGGTTTGATTTTAAGAACAATTTCCAAATTCAAGAGCAGGAAGCTTCAGAAAAGGACTGGTTTAGAAATTTCACAACAGTTCACTTTCTGTTGTAATCATCATCCATGATCAAGGTAAATAGAACAAGAGCAAATTCTTGTTAATCCGGTAAAGCAGAGAATCTTGTTCCAAGCACCTCATACTACAGTATACCATTCAAGACTAAAGACAATCATTAGCAAGGTGTCTTACCTAAGGTTTTATTGGTGGTTCAATACAGGGATCTGAAATAGGGTTTGCTTTTCAGAACAATTTCCAAATTCAAGGGCAGGAAGCTTCAGAAAAGGACTGTGGTATAGAAAAACCATAACAGCTCACTTATCATCATCCATATCGGTAATCAAGGCAAATAGAAAAAGCACGAATCCTTGTTAATTGTTTGCAAAAAAATGAAACAAGGATTGAGGATCGTACATTGAGGATCCGAGTGATGTTCTGCGCCTTGAGAAGCTCCGCGCGCGAGGCATTGTCGTAGCTGCCAAGATACAAGAACTGCGGCAAGATCTCGGTGGAGAATGCACTTTGCTGCGGACCTTTCTCCGTCGCCTCTTGCAGGCGGTGGCCACAGACGCCACAAACTTCCCCGTCTTCAAACTTGTGGTAATGCCCGCAAACGAAGCACGGATTCTCCCGCTCACGTTTCCGCATCGTAAATCCAATTCTCAATCACAATTCGTGTTTATTAATCACCTCTTTTCCTTCCTCTTAGATCAGCTAACATACCTCCTTTCCTCCACTATTTCATATCGTAATAATATCCCTCGTTCGCTCTAGCTCCCGATCCAAACCAAAAAAAAACAAAACGTTTGTTAAATTAAATTACCCGCGCCGATCGCCACACGATCCGGAACACGAAACCGAATCCCTGAAAGACACGAAATAACCTAAAAAACGACTCGGAACGAAACGGAAAAGTTTTAAATTCCTACAGACATAAATCTACGCAAGCAAAAGAAGGCGGAAAAACCGAATCGCACACAGCAAATCGCTTTTTCCCGACTAATACCTAATCTCTCTGGTAGCGAGAAACACGAGGACCGGAGAGAAGAAATTCGAATTGCTCTGAACAGAGAGGACCAAATCGGAAACCCTAACAACAAGTAAGTTAATGCACTAACAAACACGCAACAAAAGGCTATGGCCGGCCTGGCTGGCTGGCGACGAGATGAGCAAACAAGAACGAAAAAAATAACGTTAAAGGACCGTTAAAGGACCGCCAGTGACCTCACCATACTGCCGAATCGGCACTACCCTGCAGCTTCTCTAGTACATAAAGGGAGCTTTGGTTTGTTTGAAAATAGAGGAGCCCCTTCCAAGGTCGCCCCCATCCGACGGACGGGGCCCGTGCTCAGCAGCATCGGACGGTGAGGGGGGGTTCAGTTGGATGGATGGATGAATCACTGTGGATGGATGTGTTCGTTGGAGCTTTCCGTCCGTCGGTTCTATTGTGACAGAATTCCTTTTGTTGAATGTAATCAATGTAATCAACCAACCCAAATATCTGTTGGATATCTTTGAGACCAATGATGGCACAACATCACCTGCCAATTTCATTCAAGATGTTTTCAAATTTTCATTTTTTTTAAATCATTGATTCTATGTTCCAATATTAATGAATATTTCATTTCGGGTTGGAAATTTGATAATATGGAGTTTATTTTTAATATGTAGGTTGGAATATTTTGCCACAACTCCAATTGCTTAGTCATGTGGTATAGGATGTACTATTTTTTTTTGGTTTGATGGAACAATGCGTTTTGAGTTAAAAGTGGTTCTTGAGATGTGAGGAACACATCTCAAAATAAAATGTCCCTTATCATGCAACTATGTTTCCATGCATTCAAGATTGTTAGTTATTTTTATGTAATTTATTGTAACAGAAAAGTCTCAAGAAGGTCGTGGCAAAGTTGCAAAGAAAATATAGCCTTAAAACATGAAATTTTATTATTTTGGTGATGACCTTAGATTGGAGCTAGTTTAAAAAAATGGTATTGATGACTATAAATTCCACTTATGGATTACCATCGCTTATAGAGTATGTAAGCAAGCAGACGAGCCGCGAGTCGTCAGTCAATGGTTCCATGGTAGGGTTTTTTATAATGTATTCTTTTTATGATGTAACCTACCCTTTCACATTCTTGGATGGTCTTCCATTCCGTCCTCGAAGACCATTATGTGAAGTAACTTAGCCTTTCACGTCTTTTCAATTTCATGGCCTTTTATGTGCGAAGAGAAACAAAATGCTATTTTATAAAGTGGTAATTCATGTTTATAATTATAATTTTGAATACAAAAAATAAATAGTTATTAACACTATGTATACAATTGATATTTCGTCACTGGTAGTGCGTGTAGAGAAGCAGAGCCCATGTAAAATTATAACATTGAACCTCTTTGAAGTGAGAATCGTTCTCAATATTTTCATCCTTGTTTACTCTATAAGTTCACTAAATCCTTTATTTATAATATTCAATTGTTTCATCATTGTTTTTTGAACATGGGTCAAAAGGTCACAACCATATTTTAAATTTTGCTTTTAATAAAATAATGATATGTGAATTGAATCCGGACCTTAGTATAAAGCCAATGGGTCCGATTTGGAGGTTTTTGAAATTGGACTCAAACAAAAATGTAAAGTTCTTAGATCTAAAAGTGGGTCCAATTTTTAATTGGACTTAGTTTTAATTAGACCCGAATCCAAGTGTAAAGTTCCTTTAGATCCAATAGTCAGTTGATATTTAATTGGACCCGGACCCTAGCGTAAAGCCCTTCTAGGTCCAATAGTGGGTCTAGTTTTAATTAGATCCAAGTTTGGGAATTGGTTTTCCAAAACCGGTGTACTCGTTTAGAGCCTTGGGTCCAATGTTTGGGTCCAATGTTTGGGACCAAAACTTTCCCTCCAAAACCATACCACTTAGGCACTACATCATTTTGGGATTTGGATGAGTTTTTTAGTCATGGACCCTGGTATAAAGCCCTTGGGTCCAATTTCTAGCTCTCCACCAGTAGAATTGCTCAATTTTGGGGTTTTCTTGAACCCGGACCCTAATGTAAAGTAGCCATTAGTCCGCTCTAGAACGAGGAACAACCACAAACAAATAAACAAAACACCTCCCTCAACATATAAATTTGTTATGTCATTTTGATAGTATAATTTAACTCTCCAACTCATAACCAATTTTTAATTTGGAATACATGTTTTGGAATCTTAAAATTTTATTTAAAACGAATTTTGTTGTAAGACCATAAATCTCAAAAAACTAAGGCCAACATGAGTGTTCTTTGTAGAATCACTTGAAAAAGTCCTCAAAATATAGATATGCATATTGAACATTTAATGTAAACTATAATATTGATTGTATTTGAACCTATAAGACACAAGATGTTGAAATTTGAAATAATATTTTCATTAAATATTAAGAAAAATATCAAACATAACAACTAGTATTTTTGGTTTTTTAATTTATGTTAAATTTCCATGAATGTCAATTTGAAGAGTTTATTTTGAACACCGTTAATAAGTCATCAAGAAAATAATACACACATTGAAAATATTATAAGATTTGTTCTACAAATCAAAAATTACAATATTAAGGTATAATCCTTGTCAATAAACATATTAAAAAAAAAACAATCTTTTTTTAAATATAATTATGTCGATGAATACTCGGAGAGGATTTTACTCGACGTACCTAGCGTCGTGGTTGTCGGCCTTCCAATAATATTACAATAATATTTAGTCGTGATGATATTAAAAAAAATTAATACCCTTTCAATAATATATTGTCAATGATATTTCCTCTTGATATTATTGAAAGGATATTATTGAAAAATAAAATAAAATTGTGAATGAGTGGAAGTAAATTCCAAAGGCTACAATAGATTATGACTTTCATTTCGTCATACATCCTTAGTCAATTTGTATATTGGATCGATTGATGCAATTTGGAGTCTTGAAATAATTAGGTTTTCAAAATCATAATTTAAAAAATTTGCAACAATATAGTAGGTTCTTTGTGAAGTTAGCTTTTGAATAAAAGACATTTAAAGGGCTATTTTCAAAATAAATAAATTGAAAACCATAAAAGCACTAGTTGTCTAACCAAATTTAAAATCTATTATAAAATATTCTTTCTACAAATTTGATAAAGTTTTATTGAAAAGAGTAAATGAAAAATTTGATTTCTAGAAATTATTGTTAAAGTTAGATTTTCAAAAACAATTATATACATTTTTTTTAATCTAGTGTGTGTGTTCCACAACTAGTGAATCTCCATGTTATACTGGTATTGGATAGTTGGGTTGAAAATCTAAAATTACTCAATTTTTTATTTAAAGAAAAATTCGTCATTTAAAAATTCATTGCTTGAAAAAAAGAACACTCCAATAAATCCAACATGGAATCGAACATGTCAATTCCAATAGTAAAAATATTATAGCATGCCATTTACGCTAAATGCACTTTTTGGTTTTCAAAAATTGTAAACATTGAGTTTGGAAACAAACCTCATGAATTTTTGTTTGTTTTTGTTTGGAGATTCCATCATTATCCATGAAACAATAAGTAACTAAGGAATAAATAAATCATTATATCTACGCAAGGCAATTTTTTACTTTCTTACAATTTACTATACCATATGGAATACAAAATCTGAAAAGAAACGAGAAAAGATATTTAGGAATCTTGTGACAACTTAGTCCATAGAAATGCTCACCAATTAAAAGATATATGGTGAAAGTACATGTTACCATTAGTCTAATCAATTTGAACATCTTGGAAGACATGCAAAGTATGTTACAAATTTTCGAAGGAAAGATAAATCTTAGTGTAGTCAAATTCAAGTGAAATCACATTTTTTCGATAAAACTTGTAATATCTATGAAAATTTTGAAGTGGCATGCTATAGAAATACAAAACTACTCCTATTCCATGAGCATCCCAAAAATGCTCTACAGTTAATCAAAACTAGCCTATAGTTGATAGAGAAGTAACTGGCATTTAGGGATTAAGCAACCCCGTTTACACTCAATTCCACCCAAAGAATGTACTCGATTGCCCATGCTAAATTGATGCTTCCATTATCTTAATCGTTTGATCATCACTTTGTGATTTCATTTTCATTCATCAAAGCACCTAAAACTACTCTATTTACACCCAATTCTAATTATCATTTACTACATTTAGTGTTCAGTTGAGGTGAAGTGGAATTAGGCTAAACCTACCGTGGAATTGGGGATCAATGATAGGGTGTTGAATTGGCTCTTGAGTGGGTTTAGGCATGTCCACCTTAACCCCTAAATGCATAGGCTTATGGCCGTGGAGTCAAACTACAATTTGTATCTATTTGATTGTTTCATATCATCATTATAAATGAATGATATTATCTATCATTTACTTTCCAAGATGAATGAATATATTAACCCCTAAAGGACCGGGGGGGGGGGGGGGGGGGGGGGGGGGGGGGGCGTGTTGAGCTTAGCTCTTGTTTTCTTGACTAGCTCTTGTAGCAAGCTCAATTCCTCATTGGTGTGAGGTTATTTTGACGATCGGCACCGTTGAAATTCAAGAAGACTTACATAGCTTTTTTATGAAAAAAAGATCAACAACATCTCACAATTTTTGAGAAAATGCCATCGTTGAGAAGATTGGTAGAACTTGTTTGGGGTATTTTGTACACATGCTGAAATCGGATTGTCCAAAAGTGCTCCAAAAATTCTGAAATTTTTACAGTGAGTGGAAATCATCATTTTAAACTTGTGCAAAAAATTTCAAGTAATTTGGAGGCGTGAAGAGGAAGATATGAGGGTCTGAAGTGACACTTAAACGAGCACTTAAATATGCTCCGTGCAACTCAAAAAAATCACCAAAAATCGCTCACTTGATGAATTTCCGATCAAGAAGTACCTACAAATTTGGCTCTCAAAAAGAGCCAGGGTCTCTTTGTTGCTCATCCTACAATTCAAAGTCCAAAGACCCAAATTTCCTCACTTTCTAGTTCCAAAAGCCCCCTGGGGGCCTTACAGTCCTTTAGGGGTTAACTACAGTCCACAATTCTTTTGTACTTCTTTTGTGAGATTTTTAAATTATTGCATTTTTAAAAGGAATTTTGAAAAATTGGATATTAATTATAAAACATATACTTTCTTTCTCCATTGGTATAAATAACAATGTGGAACATTGTGGTGGATGAAATTCACATGTTTCCACAATATATTAAAATTGAACTATTCTATGGTAATAGGTATTAAACGTGTAATTGCAATAAAATGCTCAATTTTGGGAATTTTCCAAAATTTATAATTTGGAATGGAAGTTTGACTTGACAAACTTTATTTTGTTTATTAGGCTTAAATGCAAAAAATAAAGGGTCATCAATAAAGATTGAGATTCATGAGCTAATATTGAGATTCATGAGCTAATATTGAGATTTATCAGTAAAGAGCGAGCCAAAATTTCCAAAATACAAGACACGATACTTCAAGTTTCACACTTGGGACCTTGTATAAAATCCACAAATAACCCAAAAATCTTGAAATATTAGTTTTGTGTGTACAATGGTTTTTTTTCACTCTTGAGCAACCACTTTCTTGGTTGTTTATGCGTTCAAGGGTTAAGAGCTAACTTCCATGGATTTGAAAAGTTGCCCATAGAAGTAGGCAAGTGAAGAGGAAGGGAAAAGTAGTATTACAATTTGTTTCATACCTGGCCATAAAGTAGTGCACACTTCCATGAACTTGTACAAGTGACATTTTGATTGGTTAAGGTGATACACGAACACATTTATTTAATTAGGGAGAAGTTGCCATGAAGTCCAGGCTGGAGATTTCTCTATAGTGGATGGTCTATAAACCAACACTTTAAGCTTTTCGCACAAATCTAATACTAGTATAGAATTCAAAACTTTCAATGAGCACTTGTTGAAGATATTGTTGGTTTATAGTACACGTCAGGTATTGATTCATCCACCTTATACTTCATGACAACATCTCCACCACCTTTTTCCCAAAAGCTCACTTGAAATGTGGAACTTTGTCCCAGGAAGTCCCTAAAAACTTGTGTTTTTTAAGTGAGAAACTTCATGCATGGAAGTGAGTTGGACCTAAGTGTGGTAGGCCAGATTACACACAAGTTCTGGAGGCACATTCAGTCCACACTCTCACATGTGTGCACAACTTTTGTCAACGAAGCTCCCACACTTCTCCAAATGTATGGTACAATAGGTCAGAAAATGTGACCTTGAATTAACAGTGAAAGGAGTTCGTGGTTGCCATTAACTTAGTGAGGTGGGACAAAAGAATATGGCCACAAAGGATTGGATGGAAATATATACAGAGCATCAAACAAATTGTATCAGTGGCTGGGCTTTGATTTGATTCCTTTGCTGTAGTACCGGTACCGTGTCTGTCAGTGACTTGCCTAGTTCTTACTTGTGGTTCAGTGAATTATTATTACATTTATTATATTTATATTTACATTTTTTCTTTTGAACAAACGGATGCTTTATTTCCATTGCACAACAACATATTACAAACATCACACTTCAGTGCACATTTCTAGTGCTCCCGTGCCGGTGATTTTTGGAATTTCCTTTTCACAACATAGTGAAATTAAAAATATATATATTATTAGGAGACAATTTAGCATTTTTGTTATTTTTCCATGGCTTGAAGAGCAATCCAGGCTCCTTTGATGTTCTTCTCATATTAATATATGGGTAATATCAGGGTAATACACATCACTAGTAGAAAAGGTGGCGTTCCCAAGGGAGATGCCCATGCAAAATCACTGTGCATGGGTGGAATTGGGCACCACATGCCTGGGCACCACCTTTTCTACTAGTGACATGTGCTACCTAGGTGTTACTTAGACAATACATAAGTGATACCTAGGTTTAATGAGGCTACACATCTCTACTCCATGTAGGAAATTTGGCTATTATTCCTTCTGTTTTTAAAAAAATCCTTTGTATCAATTAGCCAACCCAAATTTTATGTGGCAATTTGGGTTAAATTAGCAACAGAAAATCACTGCTGTGGTTTGTAGGTGAATTCAGGATGTCTTTAGTTTCAAAAAAAACTTTCCTGGCATAGGTGGAAAAGCTTGACTTTCACAAAAGCAAAATTTAACCTTTTAGCGCGCCAGCGTCCATATATTGGACGACGAACAGATTAAAGTTGTTTGATTTCCATCCAAAGTGGACAGTTTTCATCCACCAATTTTTTTTTGGGTTCTTGTGTAAGTTGACTATCCTTTGCATGGTGTGGATCTTCAAAATAGATTATCATGATTTTTGGAAAAGTAACACAATTGGTTTATGTCAAGTTTCATTCTTAGTTCAAAAAGTGAGACCTTAGACATGATTTTCCAAAATAAGTAGAATCAAATAATGGAAACCATACCATCTTGTAGTGCATGTTATTCCAATTTCATTCCAATATTTTTCAAATTTTTTGTGTTAATTTAGGATTTTTAATTGAATTTCAAGAGAAAACCTTGCAAAATTATTTTAAAATTATTAATAAAAAATATGATACATCTAACCGTACAGATGTGATCTTCACATTGGCATTTACAAATTTTCTTTGTACATCAACTCCATTTTTGGTTTCTATCAAACATTTTATAACACTTCTTTGAAAACAGTGTTGAATTGGGACGTTAAAGGGTTAAAGTCTGCGTATTGATAAAGCCATTCAAACGCAAGACCAAGTCCGTCTGCGATGTGAGTGCTCTTGAGAATTTTGAGGAAGGGGTCTAGCATCAAAAGCAATTGCCAATTTTAGGTTTGAAAAAATCTCTACAGTTTCATCATTAGTAGAAAGGGTGGTTTTTGGGTATCAAGGAATGATGTTAGTGCATGGTACCCAAGACTCATAGCTTGATGTCAGCATGCACCATGCTACACTATACTGTGGTGTTCAAGTATCCCTTTCCTAAATTGTGATTTAGTATCCAGTGAGAATTGATGTCTTTTTTTACCACGTATGGAACACTACATCTATAAAGTTTATTTGAAGCTCTTATCATTTTGAACTTTACATTAATTTTCTTTACAGGGACACTATGTCTCCAAAATATCAAATAATGTTTGTGTTAAGAAATAGTGTCCCATACACTAAATCACGATTTTAGTGTAGTGCATATATGTAATTGCATGGACTTGGCATTCCCATGTACAAGAACACTTCATGGGCCATTCACACCAAGAAGCTGTCGCAATTGCGTTGCGTTTGTGGAATGCAGTAAAGTCAATTTCAAAAATAATATACAAATTGAGCCTATGTCAGAGTCTTATCTTTTCATGCTTTTGGCTAACGCAAGTGCATTGGTGAAGACACAACTTAACGGTCAAAGGTCGAGAGGCCATGGAATTCCACCAATCATATTGCAAAAAAGCCCAAAAGTTGTTGCATTTGGCTTCTCGAACCTTCACACTAGAGGCAAAGTCCAAAAGCAATTGCCTTCCAAAATGCCTACATGACAATACTTTTTGACCATTTGGCTTCAAGGTGACGGCCTTTCGACCATAGTTTGAGTCGGACAAGAACGAAAATCCAAACTACGGTCAAGAGACCGTTGAATTCTTGTGAAAAGCTAATGGGATTTTTTATTTTATTAAAGGCTTGGCCATAAAAGGCTTAAACCTTGTATTTGACCTTCGGAGCTTCACACTATGATCGTCCAATTCCAGAGGCCGAAGGCTTGGCCTTTGGACTTCAAAAATGGGCTTCACACTATTTTGGCTGAAGGCTTGGACTTTGGGCTTGGCTTTTGGGGGCTTCACACTATGGCCGTTCAAGTCGAAAGGTCTTGGGAGTTCATGGCCAAAGGTTTGGACTTTGAGCTTGGCCTTTGGAGGCTTCATACTATGATCAGCCAAAAGTTCCAATTCCTATATTTTATTGCCTATTTTCAACCCAATCCATTGGACTCTCAACAAAGTTTCGCCATTCAATTCCACGGCCTCTCCACTTGGACAGCCATAGTGTGAAGCGGCCCTTATTTGTTGCACCCAAGATGCATTAGAGCATCTTCTTGCATGCGTCAAGTTTATTTATTTATTTTTACAAAGCACATTGTAACACTCATAAACTTACATAAAGAACGTAGATTCCCTGCCACACTCACATTGGGTGATTTGTGTGAATGGGCCATCAATTACTACAGACAAGCATCATGTGTTCGATTCAATATTCAAGCTAACTTACTCATGCTCCGCTTCTCTCCGCACTGCCAATGATGAAATATCAATTTTATACATCACGTGTTAATAATAATATTTTCATAATTCAAAATCATAATTATAAACATGAATTACCACTTTGTAAATTAGCGCTAAACCAGCTCTGACCTAAGATCGTCACTGAAAAACAATTGCACATAATGCTCTGAACCCCGCCCATATTCACCAGGAATTGAATTTCCACGTAAAATTTCATTGAGTCTCAACCAATGTGGTAATGCCACATGACACATTTATTTTTTACAGTTTGTGAAAAATACCAAATGTCCTATCACAGTAGTATATTCGGTCTCATGCTGTCAAGTTATAAGTCATTGATTTGACTTTCCAGCTTGTGGAATATACTACTTGTGCATGATGTTCATGAGGTCCCACAAGGTTCAGAAAATTGAAACTGGGAAAGACGGAAGTTCAGTAATCAATTCTTGTAGTGTACTGTATAGATGTATTGTATACATGATTGGAATACCAAGAAAATATATAGCATACATGAACTATATTATGGTTGCAATTCTGCACAAAATGGCTCTAGTGTCTATTGATTGTAAGTATTTGTAAATGTTGTATTTTTTGCGCACTCTTAGTATCTTTGATATAGTTTAAGCTTTAGTGTTTTTTCACAATATCGTGTTTAGAATGATTGTAGGTTAATTAAACAATGGATTTTGTGCCATTTTATGAATGTCTTGGTCGTCGGACAAAGCCTGCTACTGAACCTTTAAATAAAAGCCTTGGTTTATGTTTTTGAATTCAAATTTGACTTTATGCCATTTTCATGGTTGAATAAAGGTTTAAAGGCTTAAATTAAGTTTAGAAAAGGGAGTATGATTCCTATACAATAAGACCACTATTTTTATTTTTCATTTTTATTAAACTTGAGCTCCTCTTTGGTTTAGTTTAGGTGATGCTTGATTTGAAAAACAAGCAAGGAGGATTGAATTCAAAATTTTAAGCAAGAACTATATATACAAAATGAAGATGTCTTTGAGTTTTCTATTACTCATGTTCATTTACACTCCTATATCTTAAATGGACTTTCAACAACTTCTTAGTTAGTAATCGACACCAATCAAGTCAACCTAGAATGACCATTTGCGTCCACCCACCCAATTCCGACCCCTATAAACAAATACAATTTTTTTATTGTCATAGTTTATTTCCGTGTGCTTTGTAATGTAAAAATTAAAAATTAAAACAAATTCACCAATAATACTAAGCAACCAAAGTAAAAATAATTTATCAATTTTAGATAACCATGTTCAAGAATATAATAGAATACAATTGATCAATTCTAAAGAACCTATGTTCGAGAATGAGAATCTACGTTCCATTACTTTATAAATTTAGTATAAAATCACATACATTCAATTAAGAAACATATAATTTCACTTTTGTAATTCATGTTACAAATTTGCCAATCAAATTGCAAATTTTCAAAGCCTAGTTATATGTGCATATTGGTAAATTCCTTATACCATTATAAGGTAGAGACAACCATTCCCAACCGTGTGCACAAAACCAACCACTCTAAATTCCTAGATTTTTAAAGGGAAGATGTACCTTATTTGTACATTAGAGCCTATGATCAGTTTTGGATGAACCTACATTTTCCACTTTGGAAATTTGTACTTGTTCAAATAATTATCAAAAAATATTTAAAAATATGAAAGCTTCTTGAATTCTTATTGCTAAAAGAGGATAAATCTCAAAATATTGATTCATTTATCCCAAATGTAATGCTCGGGAATGGGTGTCGCTACCTTAGGATGCTCTACCATTCCCAAATACTCTCACGAGACTCGTGTAGACTACTGACGTACGTCTTTCCGCACCATTTCTTTCCAGCATCCATTTCTCCGTCTCGATGAGCATCTTCTTTTCCATTCTCCGGGAGCCTTGAAAGATTTCTTTCGAGCAAAGGATGAACAGTATTGGATGAATGTGGACGATATCCTCTGTCCGTCCGTCGTCTTGACCGCAATGGCTGAATGGCCATGGCATCGGACCGCCCACTCAGTTCCGTGCTCACGCGCTCGCCGGGGTCCCCCCGCCTGGCCAGGATTCTTCTCTGATCACTCCTCGCAATTTCGTCCCAACACTTCGAGAGATTTCCCTTGTTTGCTCTCAATAGATTACTGAATTCGCAACGTTTTTCTTTTTTGAACGAACTCTTCACAGCCCTTGTGCACGAACTTTGGGGTTTGTTTGTTGCGACCTCGGATGTTGCTCCGTCCAAACGCAAGGGGAAGCCCTACGTTGCTATGTGGCGACAGGAGACGAAGTGGCGGGAGCTTCTGAGGTGAGAATAGAGCGGATCGGAACTTGTTAGGGTTTTTATTTTTATTTTTTTTCCGAATGGAGAGTAGTCGTGGATGGCGCATCGACGTTTGCCTGATTCGAGAATGATAGGAATTCGTCAAGGATTGATTTGAATTTACTCTTGGGTTTGAGAGATTTGTTTTGAGTGATTTTTGAGGGTTAGCTTTTCCATGGGGAACTTGCCAAGTAGCCGGCGCAGTAATCGTATTTCGCAGAACCCTGGACCTGCGGGAGGAGGGCCGCCTCCGCCACCACGGATTGTGCCAGTTCCATCCGGGTACCCCGGTGGTCATGCGCCACCGCCACCGGGGCCGGCGAATTACCCACCCCATGTACCTTACTACCATTACCCTCCCTACAACAATGGCATCGGTGGCGCGCCACAGTACTTCCAGCACAATATCATTCAAGGTAATGGCCAGTACATGATGAACCTCCCCCCTGCGCAAATGTATAGGAATCAGCCTCCGTATGCCCCGCCTCCCCCTCGCGCTGCCGTGGAAGTCGCTGAGCATCAGAAAGCCAATACTATTCAGAACGACGTGAATTTGAAGAAGGCCACCCTGCGCTTGGAGAAAGACGAAGAGAATCCGGGCTATTACCTCATGGCTTTCTCTTTCGATGCCACTGTCGCTGGAAGGTCAGTAGTTTTCTCTTTCCATTGTTTGATTGTAGCTTTTCATTCAATTATTGGATGGAAACCCTTTTTTAACTGCTAAGGAATAATACACTAGCTTCTTCTTCTTCCTCTGAAAAATTCGTGATCAGAGGTTTCTTTGGGCTCGAGTTTTGATGATTTTATGTGGTTTGCATAACATTCTGGGCTTGCACCCTTCCCCCTGTAGCTCTAAAGACAATCAGATCACTAAAATAATGTAAGAACTCGTAATAATGTCAACAGTCATGTGGAAACCCTTCTGCAGATTTTCTAACTGCGAAGGAATAATACACTAGCTTCTTCTTCTTCTGAAAAAATCTTCATGAACCCCGAAAGGACTAAGAAGCTCAAATTGGCCTTCATGTTTTTTTTTTGAGTAGGTTCTATGTGGAGTTTCTTTTGTTCAATTTATTTGTGTTTTTTATCAACATATGCAATGTTCTTCACTGATTGAATTTGTCATTTTAAAATCATGAATCCTTGGGCCTTTAAGGGTTAAGTGATCGGAGGCTTCTTTGGGCTCGAGTTTCGATGATATTGTGTGGTTTACATAAGATTTTTGAGAGTGTACCCTTTCCACTGTAGCTCTAAAGACAAGCAGATCACTTAAATAATGTAAGAACTGTTAATAATGTCAACAGTCATGTGGCCCCTATACTGCAACTTTAGAACCATGTGGCAGATTTGGCAACTTTAGGACTGTGTAGCATGTATTCCCATGACTGCAACTTTAGAACCATGATGACTGGTTTCAAATGTTGAACTCAAGAAAGTAAATGTCTGAGGATTATTGAATCTTGGGTACTCTGGTTCTCCTTTGAATAGAAGTTAGGGCTAAGGTGTGAGGAGCTGATTTCAAGAATGTTATGTAGGGTTACTGTTCACAAATGTGATATTTTTGAAATTCTTATGTTTTTGTGGTACCAATTTTCTTGTGAATTCTTATGGTACAATGTGTTTTTGGTTGTGAGACTGATCATTGTGATTCTGTGTGCAGCATATGTGTGTTCTTTCTTGCAAAGGAGGGTGCAAACTGTAGTCTGACACCAACAAAGCCCCACATCTACACACCATTGCGAGCGGAATTTGAGAAAGGGCTGGGTCAAAAGTTTAAGCAAGCTCCAGGGACAGGGGTGATGTTGGCGTTGTTCGACGATGAGGAATTGTTGAAAGGAGGTGAAGACAACATGTTTCCTTTGGTGATCCGGATGGAGACGGTGCCGAAATCGCCTCCGCCTGATCAGCCACCGCGAGATGCTGAGCCCCTGGGAGCTGCCCTGCCAGACTGGGTGCACTCCCAAATCACGCAGGCTATCATTGAGCGGAAAGATGACGAGACATACCAAGTGCGCGTGGTGAAGCAGATCATTTGGGTTGGGGGTACCCGATACGAGCTTCAGGAAATCTACGGTATTGAGAACAGCGGAGGCGGGGGCAACTTTGATGGCACTGATGCTGGCAAAGAATGCGTCGTGTGTATGTCAGAGCCTCGGGATACCACCGTTCTGCCTTGTCGACACATGGTAAGCCTCTTCCTCCATTTGCAGTGTGCAATTCAACAAAGACGTCGATTGATCGGTTGCTGAACCGATTTATTCCCACTCCTATAGATTTGGAAGTTGGGCATTTAGGGGTTCAACTTCTGCTTTTTTGAAATTTTATCTGGCCTTGCTTGTTTGGAGACTAGTGAATTTGTACGGTTCAGACGATTTTATGATGGTTTCGGGGTTTGTGTGGTTCTTCGCGTCCATCTTTTTTGTTTTGGTTTCACCTGAATATACTTTTCTTTGAATGCCACATCATCTTGATTTAGGAAGCTGATAGTTTGGCCTCGTCAAGGGTTCTACTAACGCATTTGCTATTGCTGGGGCACAGTGTATGTGTAGTGAATGTGCCAAGGTGTTAAGATTCCAAACCAATCGCTGCCCTATTTGTCGGACTCCAGTGGAACGTTTATTAGAGATTAAAGTGCCCAAGAATGGCGTGAATGAGCTCAATAATACGAAGAACGACTCGAATGATCAACAGGGAGGTGCTGTGGAGTCCAGTAGTTCGCAGTCACAATTGGCACCTAAGAGTTCCCCAGTTGATGAGAGTGGCAAGATCACTGATGAAACAGGGCCAAGCCACGGGTGAACAATGAGTTCAACCAAATAAATATCATTGGTTTTTTGGGTAAACCATACAGGTGAGCAGGAAGGATGGCTTTCTTGTGCGGATAGTGACATCCCAGCCTTCAGGTGGTAGATATCATAAGCAGGGGGAGGGGGGGAGTTCAGGTGTGACAGTGCCCTTTTTTTGTGACTGATTCTTATCTTCATAAATCATGAGGCTCCCGGCTGATGGTCGCTTTGTTCCTCGTTACATATCCTGTAAAATACACTGTATTCTGATCATTTTAAAGGTCTAAAGAGACCATATCAAATGAAGTTCTTGAGGTGCCTACGTGCACTTGCTGTTTCTTGACACTGGTGCAACTTTTTATGATTGATTAGTTGACTCATTCTTTCTGTTCTTAGCCCCTTTATTATTAGTCTACATCAGTAGCGAATCTGTGATCAAAGAGATTCACTTGATCTCTTCAACTGGAAAGGAGTGACGTGTACAATTTGACAGTTCATTTCCCCTGTTGACTCATGTTTCCCCCGCCCAGTCTGATTCATTCATGTTTCACCTGCCCATATTATTTCATTCATGTCTCCTCTGCTCATTCTAATTCATTCATGTCACCATGTGATACCGGTACAACATTGGTAGAAATCTCACTTTTTGGTTGATTGAGGGTTCACAAGATGTGGTCAGTTTTTTGTTTTTTTTACGGCTAAACTAGTTTTCCTTGAGTTTAGAGACCACCAAGTTGTTTCATACTTTTTAACTATTTGGGGTGAACAAATAAGAGTATATTAAAGCATAATTCACGGTATCCTATTCAAACACAAGGTGATTTTAAGGATAACTCTAATATATTTGAGTTAACCCTTAGACGTCAAGAGGCCGTGGGCGGGGCAGCTTAGAAGGCATCTAAATTTTTGGAGGGAAAAGAAAATAAAAATAAATAAATGAAATGAAAAAACGGCTCTGCTGGCCAGCACTGTAGCACTGCAACACTTTTCAAAAAACGACCTTAGCTGCTCCAACCTCAACTCCTGCTCATTTTGATAACTTTGATTGCTTGCCAATGTTTCCACAATCTCCCAAATGAGGCGCAAATTTGGAATTTAGATCGCTTTTCAGTAGCTTTCCAACGCACCAATCCTCACTTGATTTGGTTGAGAAAATCCACTTTTTTCTTCATTATTCTCTCATAAATAAGCCCATGGGGCTTACTTTGACGTTTAAGGGTTAACTGAAAACAAAAGAGGAGTTGAAGAGGAGTTTCCTCCCTATAATTAAATTTTCTGACAACCATTGTTCATGAATAGTCCCCATGGTCAGGGCTCTTGGCTTGGAGCAGATGGAATCTCTCCTCTAGCATTGAGGAGGTCACGAGATCCATGCCCTGTGGTGGCGCAAGGTCTTGCTTTAGATTATTCTTCAACTCGCCATAGACTAGTTTTGCCGTCTTTTTGTATTGAAAAAGAGTTGAAGGTGAGTATGAGGTGAGTTTCCACTTTGTACCAACTCCTTTCATTTTTTAACATATAAATTTTTGTCCTAAAATGTACATGGATAAGTCACTTTCACTTATAAAATTCACAATAATTATGTGTGAGTCCATTCTTTACATGAATGATTGCAACAAAGAGGTGTTGATATAAGTCATTCATAAACGTCTTCACATTCGATTTAGAAAATTCAACCCAAATTCTATTTAACTTTGAAGTCACACACCCTCCAAAATCTCATTTTTGAGTGTGCATTATACGGTTCAGAGACATACAATGATCTTCTAATCCCACCATTGAATGATTCTCTAATTTTGGCAAATTAAATGTCTTCACTCCAATTGAGAATACAATTGTACAGTTACTTTCTAATTTAATCCATTTTATTTCTGCTAGTATCAATCATCAGGGAAAACCCACTAAAATCCAGTGGACCCAGCTACATGACCTTGGGCACTAAAGAGTTAACCCTCTCCTAATTGGTGAACTATAAAGTGACACCTCTATTGAGCATGATTGTGTATTAAATTAAGTTTCACAACCTAGTTCAATCTTGTTCACCCTTTACGTTGTGTATTGAATTAAGTTTCTTTATACTTCCAAAATATGGTGTTAACCCCTAAAAGCCCGAGGGGTATTGGACAAAACATAGATGTGTTACAAAATGTGCCTTCCATATGTTTGATGAAGTTTGGTTCAATAGAAAAAATGTAGAGTATCATCTCTACAAATTATCCGTACGGTCAAACTTCCAAAAATAACTTAGATCATTTTTTAATGAATTTAAAAGCATTAACTTTTGAAAATTTGTATAAATTATAATTTTCAATTTTAGAGCTCAAAATTTAGTATGATTGGTTAAAGTTGGGCTATCTATTGTAAACTTCAAAAAAGCAAAAGAAATGATGGAGGGATCATCATTACTTTCTCCAAATAGCAAATTTTATAACACTAAGACAATGTTGAGGTGATCTACTTTGAAAAATTCTCCCGGGTGAAGTTTAACTCGGATTGCCATAATTCAAATTGGGTTGGAAAGTAGACTTGATGTAATATTTTTAAATACTTTTTTTTTTTTCAATTTTTGTTTTTTGTTCCGGACAGTCCGTTAGATTCGGGCAGCGACCAGAAAATGGTCGTTTGAGCGCTTAAGGGTTAAGGGATTGAGGAGAAGGATTGTGAAATATTGTATCAAAATATAGGTTTAATACAAAATAATTCACTTTCCTTTAAAAAATGCCACATGTTGTACACTTATTAGTTACATGTTAAAAAAGCATCCCAAGTGCGTAGGTACCAACCTTTTTTTTTTTTGGTAATATAGATTGCTACAAAAGTATAGCGTTTCATTGCTACTTGAGCATTACCAAGAATTATTTTTATTGCCAATGTGGCTAAAGCTGAAAGAAGAGAGAAGAATGAAGAAAGGCGAAAAAAAAAAAAAAAAAAAACCACCTGCAAGGAACCACACATTGACAGAGATCTGTGCAGATTACCAGCATATCTGGGTAGTTTGAAGTACATGTAATGGTTGGCAAAGAAGAACCCCATGAGCATGTACCTTATTACCACTCTCACCTTCAGTGTTTTTCCTGTGTTTTTTTCTTGAAGCCTAACTGGCGACGTAAAAAAATTGGGAAAGAACATTTGGCAAAATCTTAAGCTTGCAATCATATTTTGATAGAATTTTTTCATATATTGGTAGGTTTTTTCACAAAATCTGGCTATCTTCCCAAAAAATATAGAGAAAATCTGGCTATGAAATTCAAAATTTTCTCATTTTTTTCTTAACAAAAGAGAAATGTCATATTTTGTAGAGAAATCTGGCGAAATATAGCCACGAAAAGAATGTTGCTCACCTTCATGTAATCCACGCACAAACAAGACACAAGGTAAACATACCCATTACCACCCAACACTCAATTTTGCCTTCATGTACAAGCTGTATACATTTGTGTTACTAGTTGTATACTAGAATGTACACCGCCAATACATGAGGGTTGGTAATGCGTATGTCAACCTTTGCAGCTCACTTGTGACATTCTACAACTTTACATTGTTCGATTCTTTGTTGCTTCCTTCGATCAATGAGCTCCAACAAATGGTCAATAAGTGTTGTCTTTCAATGGGAATAATGCATCCGTTGTGCAACTGAGGGCTGCTTTACACTTAGGAGTCGAGCTCGTCTTTCTTTGGCTCAATGCAACAAAAAAATCAATTCATATTAGCCTTAGACCCGGCCTTAAGCACTCAATATAATAAAATTACAGTTTTTAATGAAATGTGCACTTGGGCCCAATGCTAAAGTTTAGGGTTTTAGATTTGGTGGACCCAGTGAATTGACTTAGGCCCGTGTAAGAGCTTGTCGGTTTTAATGTGAAAAATGTTTTGGTTGCATTGGGCTCGACTCCTAGTGTAAAGGGATCGGGTCCAAAGAATGGCTTTCGACCAATGAGAACCGAGGATTTCGGCCGATGTGCACATCAGTTTGGGCCCAACTCCTAGTGTAAAGCGGCCCTGAAACCTCCCTTTGTGCTCACTATAGAGTGGAAAAGATTGCACTCCAATATTCTTTTTAATTATTACTTTCAGTTACACCTCTTAGGCCGAGGCTAGGTCACATGAATCGAAATCCAAACAAATGGTTGCATTGTATTGGTTGTTTCTGCCAAAGATAGATGAGTCATCTCACTTTTTGAGGTTTGATATTGTTTCCGTACAATGATATGGATAACAAAGAGTTGGTTTAGGAGCTTGTAGAAGTGCAAATTTTTGAGAGAATTTTATATGAGAATTCAAAAGTTGAGGAGTTTCTCACTTTTTGTGCTCCAAAATATCTTCTTTGTGTCAACACATGGAAGGTGAAGTGATTTTGTTTCTGTTGGTATGAATTAGGCCTTAATGACATAAGCACCCCAACATTTATGTCATTATAAGGAACTTTATAATATTGTAACAATATTAATAATGTTATACATAAAAGTGACTTGAAAGAAGTGTTTGACATTGCAAGAGTTAGAAATGTGGTATGTAAGTTTTTTTTTATACTTGTTAAACTTGTATTTGTTTGTAGCTTCATGTAATAAAACAAAGTATGATAGGGTTCAAAATGAACTATGAAGTGGATAAATAAGTCCATTTCAGTATTGTATTAGTATTACTAAAATCAACCTTCAATAAAGACCTTTGTTGTATTTTCAATACTCAATTGAAAACTATATGTTATTGTCGATACTACCAATTATAATGATGTTACTTTTTTTTTTATTGCTTTTTCTTTTATATATACATGAGTTTACCAAATTTCAAGAAATCTTACATAATTTGAAGATTTTGCAATCTATAATATATTCGTAGCCCGATATTTTTATACCCACAGTATATAGTTGCTTATTTTAATGTACATTATTTTTAGAAATTTTCTTCGATGTGTTTTAATTTATTTTTAGAATCATTTTTGTTGTCCCTATTCTTGGAGTGAAATATTCTGGAATAAATATCTATTTGTTATTTAGATTTTTTAAAGCACGCATTTAGATGTATGCTTGGTTTTAGGTCATCCTACTTTACATGTGCACTTAGAACTCTTTTATGTCACGCCTTTGGCAACCAATGTATATTAAGTCAAAATATGACATGTAGAGATACTTGAATCACTTCTCCTTCAATTCACTTTTGGATCAATATCGTCACATTTAAAATTTGGTATCACAAGCTAGCATTTCCACACCCTTGAACTGCTATGTGTCCCTCTATATAGTCAGTGAACCAATCACAATCAATATACATGGACAATCGTTATTGTTTATCGATCTAGGATTAAATATCTTCCTTACATTAGTTATATAAGGATGTATTGAGGTGTCACTAAGGTAAAGACACCCATGAGTGATAATTTAAGCTTTCTAGTCTATGTAGGGTAGGAATTGAAGGCTAATAATATTTTTCCTTCATTGGAAAATTGAAATCATGAAGAATGTGATTTTTTTTTCTATAATTTTATTCTAAAAAAATGAAATTTCTACACATTTTCAGAGTGAAAAGTTAGTCATCATCCAAAACCGATAACTAGACTATCCAAAATCTGTGAACATGTGATTCCACAAATTGGCCCAAACCTTCCTTCTTGAAATTAACTAACATAGGTAATAGTGCAAGAAATTGATTAGTTGACATAAATTTCTATACAAGTGGCATTTAATTTGGATGGTAACCATTATGGGTTAGTCTAAGCTTTGGATTTGGATGCATTCTCCGTGCATTACAAAAAAAAACCAGGCCTCTAAAAGGCTACTAACTTAGCCAAATTGCCATGCAAAAACAATAATATAATGATATTAAAAAATATAAAAAATTCACAAAAAATATTAAAAAAAAATACAGTCTAACGTAGCACCATTTCAGCCACGTTAGAGTGGATTTTTTAAATAATTTTTTGTGATTTAAAAATAAATAAATAATTATATTATTATTTTGCATAACAATTTGGCTCAGTCAGCAGCCTTTTGGAGGCTTGAATTTTTTTGTAATGATGGGTGCTTTTAACTTATATCATGGCTCATATTTAGTGGCTCTCTCACCCTCCATGAATATAAAGCATTAAATACAAGCACCTTTCATGTACTGTTTTCAGATTCATAAGAGAATTCACATAACATTCAGTAACCAATACTAGGTTCGCCTTGGAATGTCAAGAATATTTTCATCGTCATTTACAATGCAATCTCTAACTACTATCTTTGACATGCAACTATTACTTGCACATGTAAGTGACCCTGCCACATGGAAGGTTGTACATGTTTGAAATTGTATTTAGTATCACCTTCACTATTTTCCCACTCACTAAAAAGCCCTACTCACCAAATGGGATAATCATTAGAGTTATCCGCAAAGTGGTCTAGAGTGGGGTGACTGGACCACAGTATGTGAAAAGAGAGGTTGAGAACACAATAAAAGTAGACATGTCAGATGCTGTAAATAAACTAGAGGTCTGAAGTTTCAAGGCATCAAAAATGGTGTCCAAAAATTTCCCAACCTCAGTTTCTATTCTCATGGATGCTTTGTCACATGGAGTGGGTCTTCCTTGGATTTATTTTTAAAAAATCAAAGCTTTTGAAAGCTCATTCACTGAAATAGTAATTGACAACCCCCACCAACCGGGAACTCATCTGTACTTTATGCTCCAGTAAATTTTGAGGCCAATTTTCGTATCCCAAGAAGTTTTCCAAACTAAGGGCCGGTTTACACTACGGTGGAGAAGGCCTCCGGTCGGTCAAGAATGCTTGGCCAAGACATGGTTATATAAGGCAAATGGTGGATGTGCCGGAGAAGAATTAAAGGCAATAAAATATTTCTATTGAGTTGGGCTTCTCCGGAGGAGGAGTTTCTTGTCCGGCCTCAAGAGGCCGGACAAGAAACTCCTCCTCCGGAGAAGCCCAACTCCAAAAAGTGCCGCCACGTAGGGCGCCCATGTCATTTTATCATCCATGAGAAAAGTTCACCACCATTGTTTTCTTCACCTAGTGTAAACACCCACCGGTCAAGAGTTGCATTTTCGACCAATCACAATTGAGAAACGCCCTTTTTTTCATGACCGGTGGACTTCTCCACCGTAGTGTAAACCGGCCCTAAGGCTCAATCCCCTGTGAGTTTGCGGAAAACTCTATTGTACTGAATGTTGTAAGTGGTAGGATGGACAGTGTATTTACAACAAGGACAGAGCCTCTCATAGAAAAGCTGATTGTTACTTTTACTTTTATTACCGGTCAGGTATAAACTTTTCCCATTCCAGCCCGCCATTTGCCGTGAGCCCCTGAAAAGGGACGCCCACCCATTCAAAGTCATCCCCCGTCCTCCTCGGGCGGGGGGTGTTTCCCTGTGCTTTGTTGTTGTGCGGTCCTTAGGGTTTTGAGCACCAGCGATGGCCATGGCGCGGGCCACGCTTATCACGCCTCTGCGGGAGCCGTGGTGCATTTTCTCACGGCACCAACAGGAACAGTACTGAGAGAACAACTCGCGCAGTTTTGTGGAGGTGGAGAAAAATTGAGAGAGGAGAGGGGTTTAGGGTTTCAGCAGGGCGGGATGGGGAGAAGCGAGAGCTCCACGATCGACGCTGTCGCCGGCGCCGTGGCGGGCGGCGTCGCACGTACCGTGGTGTCGCCCTTAGACGTCATCAAAATTCGCTTTCAGGTCCTTTTCCTTTTGGAACTACTTATTGCTTTTGAACAAGTTCTTGGATACTGAATACAATTTCGGACAAGCTCTCGGAAAACTACACACATCAGTATTTTCAACATTGATCTTTCTTGGATTCCATATTATCGGGGATCGGAATTGACTCGATTCTGACTTTTTGAGGAGTTTTTTTTTTTTTTTTTTCGATTGGTCAGCTTCTATCTTATTACTGTTGAAGTTGCTGGAAGAATTGAAGCGCGTGTAGAAGGTATTTCAGAGAGTGCGCAATGTTGAGAATACTGATGTGTGTAGTTGTACGTGAAAATCTTCAGTGTGTGATTTTTCTTTGGAATAGTGGCCAACAGAGTTCCTCCGAAAGCAATTCCTGTGTTACTTTACGAGTCTAGCTTTCAGTTAACACTACATTGATCGATTTGGAGGCAAGTTGCTTTCAGCTCTTTTTTCTTATTCGCTATTTCGGGGTTCGGGTGTCGTAGTTTCATTGCGGCGATCACAGTTGCATTGCGTTTGGGCGTTCGGACAAGACCTTTATTGTTTTCGATAACATTGGGATCGCGATTCTGTCTTTTTGAGGAGTTTTCCAATTGATGTGTGTTTATTAGTGAGCCTCTATCTTATTCCTATCGAAGCTTCGGAATGAATTGAAGGAGAAGGTTTTTCAGAGAGCGCGCACGCAATGTTGAGAATACTCATGTGTGTAGTTGTAGATTGAAATCTTGATTCTTCCTTGGAATAGTGTCCCTCAGAGTTCCAGTTCCTGTGTTACTTTTACAAGTAGTTTTACATGTGTGTTGATTAGTTAGCTTTATCGCTTCTATCATATTCCTATTGAAGTTTCTGAAGTCTCGCGTATAGAAGGTATTGCAGAGAGGGCCTAATGGTGAGAATACTGATGTGTGCAGTTATAGATTAAAATCTTCAGCCTCTATGATTCTTCCGTGGAATAGTGTCCCATAGAGTTGCTTCGAAAGCAATTCCTGTTTTACTTTTACATGTCAAACTTTGAATGTTCCTACATTGTCGTAGGCAAGTTGCCTTGCGTTGAGCAATAGGTTCGACTTGGCTGGATAGGGTGTTAAAACTATTGTATTAAAGACTTGGAGGCAGTTTGCTGGTGTGCTGCAATACAGGTGCAGCTGGAGCCGACAAGTAAAAGAGCTGCGTTCTTTAATGGGAGACCCCCCGGAATCTCGAAGTACACAGGTGTACTGCAAGCCGCACAAGTCATCGTGCGCGAGGAAGGAATTCGGGTAAGTGAGATGCTTTGGGCAACCTTAATCGTGTGTCGTCAGTTTCTGGGTCTGAAGTTAGGGGTAGGGGCTCAGTTCCGATTACAGAAGATCGCAATGGGAATCGGCTTGTCATCAAAAGACGTGTATATCTTTGATGAAGAGGGGAGTGATGAAGGGTGATCGCTTAAATTTCTGCTTGAAAAAGTGTGCACCAAATAGTCCTTATTCCAATATAGGGTCGATCGCTCTTTTCCTTTTTCCATTTCGATGACTGAGTTACTGTGACGACAGGGTCTGTGGCGAGGAAATGTTCCAGCACTGTTGTTGCAGATGCCATACACTGCAATTCAGTTTGTTGTGATCTCGAAATTTAAGACTTTCGTCTCAGGTTCACCACAGGCAGGTCCAATCATTTCTCCTTCCCCTTGTTTTTGAAAGAGTGTTGTCACAAGCCTTGACTAAGTACCCAAGTGATTCAATGGTGTCTTTTATTCTCTTTGCACTCTCTTGCATAGTCATTAGGATCCTCGTGAAGGATGAGGTGCGAGTAGTAGAGTCTTATTCTTTCCCAATAAATAGTCGATGCACTTGCCACATAGCCTCGTTCAATGTACTTACAGGCTGAACTTCTGTTTTAGCAGCGCGACACGAGGGATTGATGTCCTATGTAGGAGGATCCTTGGCAGGATGTGCCGCTACTGTTGGCTCCTATCCCTTTGATCTTCTTCGCACGGTTCTTGCAAGTCAAGGAGAGCCGAAGGTACCCGTGAACTACTTCTCGCTTCCTTTGTTATTTTCAATTTAGTCCTCTTATGTTGTCACGTGTATGTATTCCAGCTGGGACTCTTTTTTTAAAGGATCGGAGTACTTTCCTTGGTAATTCAACTGAGAATATTTTGAGCTTCTAGTAATGTTATCAATCCTGTACATAGATCTTGTGTCGCGTGTATTTTGTGTGAAGTACTCCCGCATTGTTGCATGAAAAATATTTGATTTGTAGCATTTTCGGGAACATAGTGTTGAGCAATGTTCTGGTGGAG
The DNA here is from genome assembly GCA_022496805.1 of Pohlia nutans. Taxonomy (NCBI): domain Eukaryota; kingdom Viridiplantae; phylum Streptophyta; class Bryopsida; order Bryales; family Mniaceae; genus Pohlia; species Pohlia nutans. The sequence goes on along the minus strand of CM040092.1, from coordinate 7,899,093 downwards.
CAGGTCTATCCAAACATGCGGTTAGCCATGGTCGATATCTATAGACGGAAAGGAGTGCTAGGTCTTTATGCCGGTCTCACACCTACGCTCATGGAAATTGTGCCGTATGCTGGCCTTCAATTTGGTTTCTACGACTCTTTCAAGCGTTGGACTCGTGTAAGTATAGCCTCGTTATGCTTCCGTGTCCTCAAAGTTAGCGCTAGTCTGATGGGTAACATCTGTGCTTTTTGCATTTTGTATGATCTTGAAAGGCTGTCAGTCTTTGCTTTTACTGACTTCTGCATCTTGACCTGGTGCTAAGAAATTTTTGAGCGTTGCATAGTATGCACATGCATTAATGACTGAAGGATGTCAATTGTGGCTTGTACCATGGTTGGCAGGCCATGAAGGAAGGCAAAGATGAGTTGTCGAAAACGCAGAATTTTTTCTGTGGATTTGGAGCTGGATTGTTTGCGAAATTGTGTTGTCATCCTCTTGATGTTGTCAAGAAGCGGTATCAGGTAGAACCTCTTCTACACGCCTCCTTTTGGATACTGGTCAGAGACTAAATCACGATCTTCCTAAATATCCGATTCCAGAAGTAACCTTTACCCAAACACATAATGATAGTGAGCCTCTTCTAAACTTGAGGCATATGTACTTCGATTCTGCTGCGGCTGGTAACCATATTGACGATGAAGGCTCACGTTTTTGAAGAGTCAGAGCTTTGTGGCAAGGATAGCAATTTTATGAAAACCAAATTGAACGAATGTGAGATTGTTCTTGAAAATGAGTTTTCAGTACGCTAAGATGCAACATTTTGACTTTGATGGACACTCTAACCGTGGATACTGATACAATCTTCCCACTTCCACAGGTAGAAGGACTAATGCGGGACCTACGGTATGGAGCTAGAATTGAAGAGAGATCATACAAGGGAATGTTTCATGCGATAAGGAGAATATTAGCGGAGGAAGGGTTGAAGGGCCTTTATAAAGGCACTTTGCCCTCACTTGTAAAAGCTGCACCTAATGCAGCCATTACATTCTATGTCTATGAATCTGCCGTTCATTGGTTGGCATCCCACTCTTGATGTTGCATCTGTATTCTTTTATTTCAATAAAACTTAACCTCTATGCTGTGAATTAGTTCTCACGGCATTTATTCTTTCTACATGGTTCTCAGATTTTGTCTTCGAATTGACGGTACTATGATGATGTGGTATTCATTTCCAGTCGGTGTTCTGCTTTTAATTGCGACAGTTCTTATTTCGCCTATTTTTCTGTTACAAAATTTAAGGTTTGTTTCAGTGAGTCATGAAAGCAGTTTGGCTGATCAGGAGCTACGCAAACAGATTTCCTGGTATATGCTAATTTGCAGGATCAGCTGTAATCTGAATTTTTCTGTTCCTTGTAGTTTAGGTACTATATTGTACAAATTAGCACGATTAACCACCTGTGTCCTTTCTGCTTGTGAACACCGTGGACCACGGTACGCTGTATCATTGACAGCTTCACGACTGTTTTCAGTGATCATTTCCGCGGTCATTCCGCACTTCAAGCTCTTTTTTCTTCATTACAGGAAAGGGTATGTTCATTTGAAGGAAGTCTTGTAGCGTGTTCTACCTACCTACCGATTTGGTACTTTCCCAAAACCTACTTTATTTCCCGTTCTTTCTTTCTCTCTTCAACAAGTTAGTGAAGATGGTCTTACCCTGGAACCGGGCAGTTCTGCTATCAAGATGATTGCCGCCTCTGATAATCTAAGGTACAACTTCCTCATACCCAAATCTATACTACCAGTATGGCAGTTCTTGTCACTCTTTCTTACTATTCTGTGATGAGTTTTAGCACACTATATTTACAATTGTTTTACCTGACTAACTAATACTCCTCACCTTCGTCTTCACATTCACCTTCACCAGACTCAGCACCAACCTCCTCGTAGTCTTTCTCCAGAGCCGCCAAGTCTTCCCGGGCCTCGGAAAACTCCCCCTCCTCCATGCCTTCTCCGACGTACCAGTGTACGAAGGCCCGCTTGGCGTACATGAGGTCGAACTTGTGGTCCAAGCGAGAGAACACTTCTGCAACGCTCGTTGTGTTGGAGATCATGCACACTGCCCGTGACACTTTGGCCAAGTCTCCGCCTGGGACTACTGTCGGTGGCTGGTAATTGATTCCACACTTGAAACCCGTAGGACACCTGCTCGCATTATTATGTGAATTCTTCATCTTTTTTTCCTCGGAAGAATATTAGTGACAGACTTCTCTATGCAACGTATCTCTTACTATACTCAAACCTCTGAAACTAGTATCCTACATTGGTTTAGTGAGTTGAAATAGGGTTTTAGATTGTTTTAGGAACTTTTAGACATCAACATAAATAGAATCTTTCTCATGATTCGTGGGGAAGTCTCCCTATGGTTACAGTGATCATATGGAGGCCTCCCCATGATACCTAGGCAAGCCTCCATATGATCACTGTAACCATAGAGTGACTACATCGAGAAGATTCTCTGTGGGGTTGTCTGAAACAAGCTAATTTTACTGAACTGTGTAAAGACTGACTGATGAAATGCATAGAAAATTGATCTATTTCACTAGAAGCAGCACTGATGTAAATGCAAATGCCTACATGTTTACAATTTCTTGCTCAAATACTGATGACATATGGAGCGTCTGGAATGTACTGCAGGCTATGTATGATGGCGGTTATATACATAGGCTGCATGTATAATGCAGCATTTAGGCGGTTTATATGCATAGGCTCCATGTTCATATACATAGGCGCCATGCTTAATGCAGCCTATGTATATAAACCGCCTATGTATAATGGCGGTTTTTCTTGGTTTACATGGAGAATGTGTGCAGAGTGGAGTACCAGTCAACAAACTGGATGGTGCGCTTGGTCTTGATGGTAGCCACAGACGCATTGACGTCCTTGGGAACCACGTCACCACGGTACATCATGCAGCAGGCCATGTATTTGCCATGGCGAGGGTCGCACTTGGCCATCATGCTGGAAGGCTCGAAGGCGCTGTTGGTGATCTCGGCCACCGACAGCTGCTCGTGGTACGCCTTCTCCGCCGACACCACGGGTGCATACGACGACAACATGAAGTGGATTCGTGGATATGGCACCAGGTTTGTTTGAAACTCTGTGATGTCCACGTTCAGGGCCCCATCGAAGCGAAGGGACGCTGTGAGGGAGGATACCACCTGCTTCCAAACACAGATTGCTTTTTGTAAAACAGATGAATTCTGAGTTATTTAATCCACATTCATATGAGTGACTTTCAGGAACCATAGTGCTGATCATTCATGCCTTCTGTAATTAGAAAAGGACTCTCATTTGAGCTGAAAATCATTCTCTATTCTCTCAACATGGTTTTCAATAAAATTAGATTATTCAGGAACTTTTAGACAATATCATTGAGAGAATCTTCTATGGTCACAATGAACGTACAGAGGACTCCCCATGATACATATGGAGGTCTATGTATGATCATTGTGTCCATGAATCATGACACAGATTTTCTTTTTTGTTTTCTGGATCAGTTTCATTTTACTGAAAACACTGTTATTGAGGTTCTCTTATGAGTTTTAGAGCATGTGCACCCTACGCCTATATCCACCCTTGACTCTGGAAATTGGATGTAATATCCTTGTATTAATGTTGTTCCAGATGAGAGAGCCACACCTTTTGGGCTAAGTATAGTGATGCTTCTATAGTCCCTCTATAGCTAATTCAAAGAAGGGCTCAATATCCTAGATTGATGGACAATAATTGATTACCCATGTAAAGTGATTGTGATTGGTTCACGCACTATATGGAGGGTGATAATAGCGGTTCAAGGGTGTGGAAAGGATAGTTTTTGAAGGGTGTGGATAGGATGTAATTATTCTGCATGATGGCATTAGATTGAAAGGGGTGTTGTTTCCAAGTACCTGAGTGATGAGGCGATTCAAGTTGGTGTAAGTGGGGCGCTCAATGTCAAGGGAGCGGCGGCAGAGGTCGTAAATGGCCTCATTGTCGAGCATGACGGCCACATCGGTGTGCTCCAGCAACGAGTGGGTGGACAAGACGCTGTTGTAAGGCTCCACCACGGCGTTGGACACTTGGGGGCTCGGGTACACCGTAAAGCCGAGCTTCGACTTCTTCCCGTAGTCCACCGAGAGCCTCTCCAGGAGGAGAGAGCCGAGGCCGGACCCGGTGCCTCCCCCCACTGCGTGGAACACCAGGAACCCCTGCAGCCCTGTGCAATTGTCCGCCAGCTTGCGGATCCGGTCCAGGCACAGGTCCACTATCTCCTTGCCAACTGCACACTCGTTCAACACCGCCTTTTGTTATCTAGTCCATTACGTACTACTCCCTCCGTTTCAAAATAAGAATCCACTTCAAATGTATGTATTGTTCTTAACATTTTTGTTGCCAAAAAAAGTCGTCTCAGTACTCGAAAAGTGGTCTATCTTTAATAGTAATATGGAGCTTTTGTGTCACTCTCATTGTCCCACCCCGTTTGAAGTGGATAGGGCTCACATTTGAAGTATAAAACATAGGACAAAAACTAGGGAATTTTTTTTTGCCGAAAGCTAGGACTCTGATTTTGAAACGGAGGGAGTAGATAGAGTACTCCATGGGCTCTGCTATGGCATGTAGTGGGTGCATGTCGAGTTGCAAAACAACGAGGTGGTAGCATGCACTCACTACACAACGTGACGAGCCCATGGAGTACTCTATCTAGCATAGCCTACGACATATGTCACACATTAATAAGGTCATATTTTGAGTACACTATGGAGAGTTGAAAATAGAAAGAGATGAAGAGTTCTCTACAAAGATTTGGAATACATTACTACAAAGATTGTGTGCATAGGAAAATACATTACAAGTTGTAACTGTACTGCTTAGAACCAATCTGAAGCTGCCACAGCTGGTCCAAATTTCTTGGAGTAGACTATTTGGACTTGAATGTATTGCAGACATGAGGTAATTTCTTTTATGGAAAACCTTCTTCAAGAGCCTGAGGGAGGTCATAGAACATAATGCCAAGTCGTCCCATTGAATCATGAACGTTGAAATCTGTACTTCAAAGGGTTCAAAGATTTGTACTTTTTGAAGAGTTGTGGACTATAACCTTGTTTGACCAACCGATGAGAGATTTGTCTTGAAACTTGGACTTTGGCATTATGTTCCGCTTAATGAGATTGTTTAACAGGTAATACAAGTGTAAAAATAGTTAGGCAACATGAGAAATAATATATTAAAATTGGGTAGTAACATATAAAAAAATATTAAAATCGTTGGCCTTTTAGTATTTTTCATTTTTTTTAGCAAAGTAAGTCAGTAATTTCCCAGATAATTTAGGCACCCTTGTAATTATTTATTTTTTGACCAAGCTGCTAGGAAGCTATGGTACACTAAATAGTGTATTTAGTGTGAGATAATTATAAGATTTGAAAATGTTATAGATTTTTACTCTCGACAAATTTTTTTACCAAAGACATTGATTCCAATACTATTGAAAGATCCCCATCTTGACCAATATAGAGGGTAAAAAAATTGGTCAACAGTAAAAACTTACAACATGTTTATGTAAATTAGTGTATCTCACACTAAATACACTATTTAGAGTAGTGAGATACGTTTGCAGGATGTTTTAGAATGTCATTTTACATATTAAATGCTCTGGCCTGGCATTTATTTGTTGCTTTGTAATTTTCACTTGATGTGGGTGAATGCTGCTTAGCATGTTTAATTTTTGAGGTAAGTTGGGGTAGATGGGAGTTGAAGGTTTTGAAGGCTGGCTTACAATTGTCCCTCTCTATTATGACATGTTTGGGACGCCCTTCCTTAATGGTGGCAGGCATGGATTAATGACTTGTCACGTGTATATTGCTTGAAACAATAATTGTCTCATCATATTATGGAGTGTCACTATAGATGGTAGACTGTACTGGTGTAGTGGCCGCGAGCAAAGTTGTTGGCAGCGTCTTCCTTGCCGCTGATGAGTTGCTCGGGGTGGAAGAGGGAGCGGTACGTGCCCGTGCGCACCTCGTCGATCACCGTGGGCTCTAGATCCAGAAACACCGCACGTGGGACGTGTTTGCCAGCTCCTGTTTCGCTAAAGAAGGTGTTGTACGCATCGTCTCCAACGCCCACCGTCTTGTCACACGGCATCTGTCCGTCTGGCTACATGCCCCACCAACAAATAACTCATTTATCATTTACCAAATATTTTCTAAGAAATCAATTGGAGTTTTTTCAAGTTTTACATTGGCATATATTGTATTGGCAACTTTTGACCTCTCTATAGATGTATATTACATTCTAGAAATGCACACATACTATTTATATCATGGATGATGAGCAATTTTTGGTCAAGTGGTTTGAGTGATGACTTGAGGTGGTTAGTGTTGTCATCAAAGGGTTAAGCAACATCATGGTTGCTTCATCTCCAAACATTCTTTAGGGAGGCTTTTGAAATTGATCAAGATGCCTTGTATCTTGGGAATCCATAATGCCCATTCTCCCATTTACAACAAGAGGAATGTAAGAACAAATTATGATGTACGTATAAATGCAGACGATTGTAGAATCAACACTTAGTTATATTCAACCCTTTCAAATGACATTGTGTTGAGGAGACAAATGAGCTTCTAAAATGTCCTCACAAGTTGACTTGTGAAAGTTGTCCAATGAGATGTACACACAAGACAAATATGAGAATATACAAGGAACACTCATTGTAAATTGTATCACTGAGTGTAGTGCAAATAGTCTAAAGGGTATAATACTTCAATGGCTAAAGAATACTATGCTTGGGTACACAAATTTGTAGCTAAAGCCAAATTAGCTAGTGCAAGATTAATTATTAGCTCATTAGCTAGTGCAAGGTAAATTTCATATATAGAAGCCATAAAAACCAAAAAACAATGGTGTTGTTTGCATAAAGCTTTATTACGTACTAAGTTTGATTCTCCAATTGAGTTGGCTGACATTTGTACATTGTATGCAAAGGTTTTTGTTTGGATTCTCCAATATCTATCTCAAAAAGGAGGCACTGAGGACAAATCTTACTATCTATACCCTTGAGACATGGATACTGGTAAATGAACTACTCCAACAGACTCTTTATTCACGACATTGTTATGATTATCATGATTGTCTCCAATTGAGCTGGCTGGCATTTGATCTACGTAACCATCATTTGAATATTTGTTGAGATAAATCAAGAGTTCAAGCGATTTTGATCTCAGATCCAATTAATTACCCATTGTTACAACAAATGGTATGTCAACCAATTTCCAAACCCTTCAGACATACTCCCTCCGTCCCATAATAGATGATGCTTTTTAGAAAAAAAAAAAAACTATCCCAAATCACTTGATGCAAATCATGTATTCAATTTGAAATTGTTGTTTTTACAAATTCTAACAAAACAAAATCACAAGACAAGTGTATGTGTTGTGTTTTTGTTTGTGAAGCTTGTCTTTGCTCATATGTTGATCACAAACAACATATGAGCTAGTTAAAATCAATGCTAGCATATATTCGTTGCATCAAAGAACACACTTCAACGAACATCACCATGTTGCCATATACCACACATACTATCGAATCAATATGATACTGCTTTGATAGACAACTACTCCGAAACATAAACTTATTGTATTTAGAGATTTGATGACATCATTCTAATTTGCTTATTTTTTCATTTTTTTTCAAAAACATCATCTATTATGGGACAAAGGGAGTACATAATCATGCAATTTTCATACACAGAGAGCAAAAGCAACTTAACTTCTTCAGCTAATGAATCAATCAAAAGGGGCTAATAAATTACTCCCTCCGTTTCATAATAAGAGTCCCACCATTTTTTGGCATGTTTCAACTTTTTGCCATCTCAATACTAAAAAAAGGGGCTATCTTTAATAGTAGTATGTAGTTTTTGTGACACTCATTGACCGTCCTGTTTGAAGTGAACACTGCTCACGTTTTGAAGTATAAAACATAGGACAAAAACTAGGAAAAAAAAACGCCAAAAAAACATAAAATTCTTTAGCCCTTGCAAGGATTCACGCTTTTACTCTCACTGCATGAAAAACAAATGTGATTCTTGAGGCGGGGCTACTGTGGACTTCCAACTCACCACCATTATTCTTGAACTAAAAAATTGCGTGGCATGTCGAATATTCTAGAATCCTCTACAATGATTCTTATTCCTAGGTACAACTTACAAGAGCTAAAGAACCTTATGAGTGGACTCTTATTATGAAACAATGGGAGTAATCAAATCAAAATGTGGCTAATGAATGAATGAATGAATCAAAATGGGCCACTTATGAAGCTCCACTAGTAGGAAATGTGTCGTTTTTCATTGACTATAAATGAAAAAGGAATGAAACCACGCCAGACACATGTTGTGACAGTGTTGATGAGTGGTTTTGGTCACAAGAAGACAAAAATATAAGCATAATATTCAGCCACTGTTTCCACGAAGTGCTCATACCTGAATGCCGTGCTCCAAGCAGTAAAGCTCCCAGCACGCGTTGCCCACTTGGATGCCAGCCTGCCCAATGTGAATACTGATGCATTCTCTCATCTCTTGTGTCGAAAGTAACAATGAATAACACAGACACACAGACACACAAAACCCAATTCAAGTGCTTCCTTACAATGGCTGTGAACAATCTCAACTTTCACTCATTGTCAATGATAGCCCAAATATTCTATTTATGTAAAATATGTTTAGATTTTTATGTACCTGCAATTAGAATGTTGGTGAGAATGATGAGTGGAGTGGTATAAGAAGGGGAACCAAGACGGTTGAAAACTAACGGTAACAGTTCGGCCTGGCTGGTGGGTATAACGGAAACAGTTTATATCCCAGGAACGCCATCATACACTTATTTCACTAACCATCAGTGATTTGATTTTTTTAGGCTTTCAACCCCTAAAGGACCAAGAAGTCCAAATTGAGCGTCATTGTTCTTTATTGCATTTTTGAGCAATTCTTATGTGGGCTTCCTTTGGTTTAAATTTATTTATGTTTTGATTTTCAAATGGTTTAAATTTATTTAACACATACAATGTTCTTCATTGGTTCCGGTGATATAAAATTTGGTCCCATTTTAATTATTGATTTTTACAATATGATTTATTGAATTTGTCATTTTATAACGATGAATCCTTGGTTAAAAGCCAGAAAGCACCAAAATAAATTGGCGTGCACCATGCCTTAAGGAAAAAATTGAAGAAAAAATGAATGAAGAGGCCAGATTATTCCAATTTTTGAAAAGATTTTGGATGAAATCGCCAATTTTAAGTGAAACTCATCCAAATATGTGGATGAAAATATAGTTCTATCCAAAATATAGATGAATGTTAAAATATTGTTTTATGTCGCCTCTTTAGCAGTTCTCTAAACCCCCCCTCCCCCCCCCCCAAAAAAAAAAAAAAACCTTGCTAACTATATACACATTGCTAGTCTAGTAACTCAACTGGTTGTACATTTAGGGATTTATTTATTTATTTTCAATATTTTAACCCCTAAAGGACCAAGAAGCCCAAATTGTGCATCTTTTTTTTTAAAGCAGTTTTGAGTAGGTCTTAGGTGGACTTTTTTTGTTTAAATTTATTTGTTTTTAAATCAACATACAATGTTCTTCACTTATTCAAGTGATATAAAACCTAGTCCTATGTGAATTTATTGTTTTTTCACAACATGATCAATGGAATTTGCCATTTTAAAACTATGAATCCTCGGTCCTTTAAGGGTCATGGTAGTGCAAGTTACGACCTTGTTTGAAATGATGAGTCTTCTTGCATCTATAATGTAGATGAAACATGTGAATATAGATTAAAGATGATTTATTTATCCAAAAACATGTACATTCATTGAAATTGTTTATCGAAATGATGAAGCTTCTTACATTTCTTACATTTATAATTTAGATCAAATAACATGTGAAATAACATGTGAAATATGGGTTACAAATGATTCATTCATCCAAAAACATGTACGTTCATAAAAAGTGTAGCGATATTATCCTTACGTTGAGCAATTTTAACATTATTTTCTTGTGACATTTCAATAATCCATTTTTGGACCATGTTTTGTATAGCATTGTAGTGATCCTAGATACAATCTCACACTAGGACACATCATCTCCTTCATATAAGGTAACCTAAAATTTGAGCATCTAAGCATGGGTCCCATTATTCAACTGAATGCCTAAAATGAATGATTGGAACGACCTAGCAACTAGTGGAAGCCTAGCTTAAAACTTAGTAGCTAATTGAAATCAAAAATCGAGAAACTGAAATTAGTTTGGTAGAATAAACTATGAATTTTAAAATCCTAATCATAAATATATCCAGAATAAATCCTAGGCTCTTATAATTAGAAATTGTACATTATAGGCAAGACTCTATATAGGTCAATTTGGTCACTTACCTTAACATATTGCTTCTTAGATGGAAACACCCAAATTCAACACTCCTATAGTATCTTGCACACAATATAATCCTAAAGGAAGAACATCCAAACTTGCCACCCTAAAATCTTAGAGGATAGATACATGTTAATCTAAACATTTACCAACACATTTTCCAACCATTACAAAAACTTTCAGGCCTCCAAAAGGTTGTTAACTCAGCCAAATTTCCATACAATAATAATAATATAATAATATTAAAAAATTAAAAAATTAAAAAATCTATTTTTACAAATTTTTAATAAAAAATCCAGTTTGGTGTCGTCAAAATGGTGCCACGTCAGATTTAAAATTAATTTTTTTTTGTTAAACAAATTATTTTTTAATTTTTTAATTTTAATAATATTATATTATTATAATTTTTGCATGGTAATTTGGCTGAGTTAACAACCTTTTGGAGGCCTGAATTTTTTTGTAATGCTTTATTACTTTGAACATTACAAGAAATCGGAGCACTCTAAGAGGCTTCGAGTTACTATTTCAAAAAATCAATTCCACCAACACGATATATGCCCACTATTTGAATGGTGGGACGTTCAAATAAACACACTCATGATTCGAAAACCGCCCAAAAGTTTGCCAACAGGGCATGCTACGTTATCTTTTGGTGGATCCACGTCGCATTTTGGTCGGGCCATGTAAGATTTTGGCAGGACCACGTCATGTGCCACATCACCAAGGGGCCGGATAAAAAACATTCCCACGTGGCATTGCTCGTCCATGTCCCGCTTATGTAGACACGACGTGGCATCCACATGGCACATTTTTTGGGCCTCCCAAACCCATGTCCAGACAAACATGTTAGTGAAAATTTTGGCATGTTTTTTGAGATACTAGGCATGTTTTTGCATATTTTTCTTAGAGCATGTCTTTCTGATATCCACGGTTACATAGCGGATATCCAAAAAATGTATGGTCACGTTTAAACACAAGTCGGAAAAAACGCGGGTTTCTTCTAGTGCAACGACCTCAAATTAACAATCTGACACCACAAAAAAGATTCTCCGCTTGCTTCATTTCCATTTTCCTCTTCTTTTGGGGCAATTGGAAATTGTTTACAGTGATTTCTGGCGGATTGGTTTTTGGATTAGTTGGCTTGATTTAATCCAATGGAAGCTTTCTACATTCGTTTCGGGATATACATTGGGGCAACTTATGATGGAGGAGGAGACATGAAGGCCAATCGATGAATCCCAAACAATAAATTCTCTTTTCATTTAAGGTAGGAGCACCCAATTCCGACAGTGTACCCAATGCCAATAATTTCTAAACACGGCATTCATTTTAGAATGCAAATCTAAACACATCATAGAGCCTTTATTGTTTGTTGACAAAAATAATAAGCTATCTATGGTCTACCTAGATTTACGTTCTAGAATGACTACCGTGTGTAGAAATTATCGGGATTGGGTACACTGTTGGAATTGGGTGCTCCTACCTTAGGGTTTGAGAATAGAGAAGGAGTTGAAAGGTTGAGGAGAAAGAGCTAGTAGTTAGGGTTTCACAGAATTGATTGATTTCAGGCCGGGAAGGACCGTGATGGTCTTGTTAGTGTCATAGCTAGTTCAAATCCTATTTCTCACATTAGGGTTTAGGGTTCAAAGCTTATGATTTTGTTTCAAGAGAAGAATGTGGCATATTTGATCTATTTGTGATATTCCTTGAACAGTAGAGTTTATTACTGAACTAGAAGGTAAACAACTTTTCGGAAATAAGATGCAAATTTTGATTTCAGAAATACTGAAAGGCAAACTTTTCCCCTGTGAACCCTTCTACTTTGTGAAAGACGAAGGATTTATGGTTTCAAAATGACCAACTGGATTGGTATTTTTGTAAAAAAACAAAATTTCAATGGGGTCAAATTTTATATCTCCATAGTCTGTGAAATAATAAAATGGGTCAACAAAGTCTGCATAACTGGTTGTTGACTTTTAAACGTTAATGTGACTCCATCCCATTGGCAACCTGTCACCATCGTCATTACAAGTTGCAACTCATAACCTTCTCTCCTTTCAACTTGCATCCTACACCCTTGGATCATGAAGATCACAGGTTGTGATTGAAAAGTGAACAGCCGGTTATGTATGATAACCTACTCGCCGCTACCGCAGCTCGTTGGTTATCTAATATGTCTGACCTACTAAAACTAGCTACGAAACCATCTAGTCCATTTTAGGTCTTTTGGTAGAACACATCATACTAGTGTGCTGCTAAAATCTATCAGTCACCTTGATTTATGCTTAAATGTTCTTGGGGGAGATTGAGGAGATTAGTTGTGGATTAGTAGGTATGATGGTGATGGTATTATGGGCTTTAGGTGTTGTTTCAGGCTTAAAATGGGAGCAACACACTAGTAGAAGATCTGTCGTTTTTCATTTCCCATTTCGTGGGAACGGTGAACAGTGGCTAAATATTATGCTTATATTTTTGTTTTCTTGTGACCAAAACCACTCACCAGCACTGACACAACCCATGTGTCTGGCGCGGTTTCATTCCTTTTTAATTTATAGTAAGTGAAAAACGACACATTTCTTACTAGTGGCATGAGCTCGGGGTTATTTACAAGCAAAGGGCATCAGGCTTGGTTCTCATGGCGTTTCTCTTGTGTCCTCATGGTTCTATGACCTCAATCATATCTTCCTCTTTTTTTCAATACATTCTTTCGGTTTCATGAAAATGACCCTTTCCTATACTAATTTGACATAACGTTCTTAAGCAAGTCACTATCGTACTTGTGGCATCTGAAGAATCACAAACATCTTGGAGGATCTACAATAACTTTCTCTGGGCCAAACCACGAGGGTTGGAGAGTTGAATTATTTTATTAGTACTTTACACTATAGCGGCACTGTGAAGAAGGGTGTGGTCCAGGAAGGGCTGAAGAATGTTATGGAATGTAATTCCTATTTCATTTTGTTTATTAACCTTCAGTAGCACCAAAGTTTGTATCAAACTCCATTGATCATATTGTGAAATATATTATTTAAACACGATCAGGATTTATATCACCAGAGTCAGTGAAGAACATTACATGTGTTGGTCAAAAGATTAAAAAAAAAGTGAACAAAACAAAGCATATATTTGATCCACACGAGAGTGCTAAAATGACCACTTGGGTGTCCCTGGCTTCCATATGTGCTATAAATATATATAAATATAAATATATAAATATAAATATAAATATATAAATATAAATATATAAATATAAATATATAAATATAAATATAAATATAAATATAAATATAAATATAAATATAAATATAAATATAAATATAAATATAAATATAAATATAAATATAAATATAAATATAAATATAAATATAAATATAGATATAGATATAGATATAAATATAAATATAAATATAAATATAAATATAAATATAAATATAAATATAAATATAAATATAAATATAAATATAAATATAAATATAATAAATAAATATAAATATAATAAATAAATAAATAAATAAATAAATAAAAATAAAAATAAATAAATAAATAAATAAATATATATATAAAAATATAAGACAAACTATATGCACATCATAATGTAATAAAGTTAATAATTTTAATAATGTAAGTATTATCAAGCCATCATCTCAATGCTACATTTGGCCAAGGATACAATTCAAGTGCATGTTCAACCCAACTTCACGTAAATCTGGCTCATCATCAACGGAAAGTTCTATGGCCAATGCTGCCATAGAAAAACTAGCATAAAAATGTGTTGCAATTATGATATGGTCATTTTGGCCACAAGTCGTAGATACTCTCCTATTTGTCAAGTCAAATGTCAACCCAACTGTCACGGATGGATTCATTGCAAGAGAAACCTTCACCTTCAAAGATAACTTCATCAGAATTGGAAGTCTCATCATCTACATACGAACTCCTGTAATTAGTGCCCGAACGATCTATATTTTTTCTCAAATGATGAACCCTCTTCATCGAGACCAAAGCGCCTTACTCTTGTTTTTAGGTTCTGAACCAGCTGTGCATCTAACGTCACTTCTGACACCTCTATATCGACATCTCTCACACATGCAAAAAGATCAACATTGGGAAGTACTTCCAAATTCTTGCAACCTCTCAGTCGAAGAGTTTTCAGTGTTGTCAAGAGCCCGCTGCTACTCAAACTTGTCAAGATCTCACAATACTGCAGGTTAAGATCTCTCAAGCAAGGAAATGAACTCAAATCAGGAAGCTCTTTGATTGATGAGTAGGATAGAATCAAAGACTCCAGTTGCAAATGATTGGATAGGCAATGCAGAGAAAAACTACAGCTGCTGAGGTTATACAATAAAGGACAATTTTCAACCTGAAGTTGCCTTAGTCGCGAGAAGTGATTCAAATCTGGAAGTACAATGAGGGCAGAACCATACAACCATAATACTTCCAAGTGTGGAAGAATCCAACTACATTGCAAAACCACCCCTTCATCAGATTCTGACAATTCCACACCATCCCAACATGACAAACTATAGCAATCGAGGATAACAAGCTTCTCCAATTTCATGTCTTTGCCCATATCCAGTAACCTCTTCAGATCGACATCTTTAAGGTAAATACTCTTTAATGCAGTCGTGTAACCTAAAACTGACAGTCTTTAGACGACAATTCATCAATGAGAGGTCTTGTAAATTTTTCAGTTTATCAAGGTTGGTCAATTCATATCGAGTATCTCTAACAACAAGTGTAGAAACGGAATCCAAGATCGCCAAATTGAAGGAACTTGGTTCATGAAGATTGAGTTCATCATTCTCCCCGCTAGCTAATTCCCATGAATCTTACTCTTTAAACCACCCATCAAAGTCCACATATTGCAAGTTACTGAGGTTTCCTCTATCAAGCAAGTCTTTTAGAAATGGACCACCACCATAGAATTTCTTCAAGACAATTAAATTGCCCAGGCCCGGAATGTGCTTCAATGATCTACAATAACTCACATCAAATACTTGTAGCTTTGTGAGATTACTCAAATCAAGCACCTCATCAAGATTGCCGCAATAACTAGCATGTAGAGTCTGCAAGGCAACCAAGTTCCCTAAACCCGACACTGTTTTCAAAGACTCACACCACCTCAAGTCAAACTTACGTAGATTTGTGAGCTTCTGTAGATCGGGCTGTAGATTAGGCAACTTTTCTAGCTTCTTGCAGCCCTTTAACACAAGTACCTCGAGGGCTATTACGTCACCCAAACCCAAGCAGCTACACAACCTTCCACAACTTCCAAGAGCTAAGATTCGAAAACTGCTCATTTTGGAGCTGAAGCCTGAAATAGTCAACTCGCCCCAAAATTCAATTCTCATTTCTCGCAACGACGTAAGCTCGCCTCAATCCAGCTTTGTTGAAACCTCATGAATATAGCATGTCAATTGCAAGATCCAAAGGGGTTTGAGACAAGAAATCTCTTCTACTGCACTCATAGACTCCACACTGATACCCAACCACATCAGTACTTTCGGATTCGTCAACATCCCAATTCCACTCACTAGTGGACTCATCAAAATTGTAAATGATTTCCAAACTTCTGAGTTGCTTCAATGCACCCAAGCCAAGGTCGTTGTTCTTCACGTCCACTAACACCAACTTCAACACTGTAGCTTTTGAGCAATCACTAAAGTTCAAACACTGTACACTGCATTCCAAATGTCTCCTCCATATTTCATCCCCTCCTTTCATTAAACAAATTCTTTGCACGCTCTTCCAACCGCCACTAAAGAAGATGGATTCTACAATTCCACTTTTCAAAAACTCATGCACCCAACGCCGACTTTCCAATTCACCCTGCTTTGTTTCCATAACAGCAAACTCCCGCCACAAATTGTGCATGCCTATTTGAGCTGAACCATCACCCAATTCTTCTAGAAGTGATTTCTTCTTCAGGCCATTCAACTACAAACCATAGCAACATTCACATCATCAACACTAAGATACTTACCCATGTATTACCATGCTCCTAGAATGTACTACATATTTGCAATTCAAATTCTTTATTCAATGTCCTTGCATTGTGCACCTTACATCATTGGAACTTGTAATCAATGTTATCTAAAAGCAATCTAACTACAAACATATCAACATGAACTATAATAGAATGACCATTAGAGTTGAATGTGATGCATTCACCTGCTCCTTAACAACAGTCACGCTTTTTCCATGCACCATGCTAAGTCATTCAAAAATGAACCAAGACCTCTTATATGTTGGGTGATGATTATCAACACTCCATGTCATTATATAATCATTTAGAATACCAAACATCATTGTCTTATAATGATCTTGAGTATCAAAAAGCACCACATCATTGAACATCATTTTATCTTCATCCATCAATTCATCATAACCTCTCTTCAAGATAGAAAATATAGGATCCTCATGTTCCCGTCTTTGATTGAATACATCCACCTTTTTCAATTGCATTACCCACTCATCAGGATCTTTTGTTGCCAATTGACTCCCCAAGACCTTAAGTGCCAATGGATGGTAATGAGAATTACTATCATTGCCTTTGAAAAAATAACATCGATTCACACAATGCTGAAGGACTTTCTCATTAACCTCAGTTCGTGGATCAGCATGGTAGAGGAACAAAGATCTTGCCTCATGTTCTTCCAACTCTAGCATTTCAAGACAATTGGAACCCTCTATCTTCAAGTACTTCAAATCATCAAGCACATGAGCTGTCACCATTATAATGCTGCCTGAGTAATATCCTGCTCGAAGATATTTTTTGGCTTCATCAATTGACATGTTGTCTGACACATTGTCAATTGATGAAGAACTAAATTACATATACTCTTCACAATGTCTTCCCGAAGCTTCACTTCACCAACCCCAGGATTGAATACAAGGCCATTTGTTGCCTGCACCACTTTTATAGCACTCTAAAACTCAGATATGCTTGTTCTCTTATTAAATTTATCCCACTTTTTCTTCCAACCACGTAGTTTCTTCTTGTCACCAAGGTCTGCACACGAAATGCTAAAAAAATATAGGAATTAACTTCATTTGGCCAGGTCTTCTTTCAATTGTCCGCACCATTTCTACCAACTCCACCATCGGCCACTTTGAACTCAAGAATTCCTCTGATAAAACCACCACACCAACCTCACAATGTCCAATGGCCTCCAAAATATGGGCTGGAAAAGGCTCTCCAATTGGCAAACTATCTCGATCCTTGTCGAAAAAAGGATATTGACCACAACGTCTCAAATCAACATCCAATTGCTCCACAAATGCCTTTTGTGAGCCACTGTGACTAAGGAAAACTTTATGCTTGGGTTCCAAAAACCGACTATCCGTGCATCTGCAAACGATGGAAAATTTTCAACTCGTATGCAAATCACGAAAATGGCAAGGACAATAAACTAAAATTTGAACACTAATTTACAGATCACGATCAAATAGTGCACAAAATGCTTATTTCAAATCTATCTGTTTAAATGAACAAGCATGGTTAATCTACACAAACCACCCACCTGGTTGCTTGGCCATCCTGCAGAGCCATTCCTTCAATTCACACAAGTCCAGAAGTTGGCGCTGACATGCAAAGCTTTCATCAAAGATAAAGGTGACCTGCTTCCACATGATACAATATAGAATGACATAACGCAAACTCAAATCCAGGCTTCACTTTGACAGCATGTATATATTGAGTCTTTATGTGCATCAATTTCTTATTTTACAGAACTAGAATATTTACATACAAAGACTATGATTAAAGGTGTAATTACCTATTTGAGTTGAGCCTTCAGTACAAACAAGGATTCCTCAGGCTGAGCGTGGCTGAGTTGCAAGACCGTGTTTGAGTTTCGATTACATGGATTTATTACAAGGGCTAGCGAGTTTGAGACTTTCCAAGGCTACCTCTTGTTATCCATACCGGTATTTTGTTCTAAACTTCATCTCACCTATTTTAAAAATAAAAAACCGGATACACAAGCTAGCTAGCACGGCGTCAGCTCAAGAAGGAACATAATCACGCTAAGAAAAAGGGTACTGGAATATCTTGATTCAGCTCTTCCCTGTACTTGAATTGCTACCCGCTTAAGTTGTAATTTTTAGATCTAGTAATTTAAATGGAAACACAAACTGCACACAATGTTTTCCGTTACAATTCCAGTGATAAGGTAGAGAAACCCTAATTATATAAGGTGACGAATATACATCCATCAGAAGGTGTTCGAAAATGAGAACAAACTCTGACTTCTTCAAAAAAGAAATCCTAAGAGAGAGATGATCACGTACGTCGACTCGATATATGTCGAATGACCGTGCAATTAATAGCGACAATCGCCTCTCGAAACGATCGATCTTCGGCAGTCATCACTGTGATCGATGGTGAACCATAAACTTACACCGACAACTGGACCGAATTAAGCGAGACTCGGAAAACGGCCGGCTCCAGTGATTCAATGATCAAATGCGAACCATAGACGGAACTCAGTGCATGTATCGGTGAGCAGTGCGGACCGTATTCTTTCTCCATTGAACTAGCTGCCGAGCTCTGCTCCAAGATCCGTGAATCGCAAGACCCCGGGCGGTAGCTTCTGCAGACAGTCTGGGACGCCTGCAGGCGAATTTATGGTTCGGGCGAACAAGACCAAAGTTGTGAAACCTGTCTGTCTGATCTAGCAAACCGGAAGCGCAAGCAAGCAAGCAGGAATTGTGCGGAAGAATGAACGATATCAAGAGCTAGCGACTTCAGATAGTCACGTTGACATAGTCTGAGAGCCAAAACCCCAAGCACTAAGGTGGTTACCCCATTCCCAACTGATATTATTTAGTATTGTTATTTTTTAGAGTTAGGCAAGAAGAAATAGATTCCAACACAAGTTGAAACATAATTTTTGGATGAAGAATGAATTAGTTATAAATTTTCAAAGTTGAAGTATGACGCATCCCATTCACGTCACATAGGTAGAGTTGTTTCTGTCCAAAGAAGATTTGTATTGCACACACTAAAGATGCTTAAACCAACAACAAGGAATCCATAACCACACTTACATATACTAAAACCAACAACAAGGAATCCATAACCACACTTACATATACTAAAACCAACAAGAGAGAACCCATTACCAGCTGTAACTCATGCTACAACCAACATCATTGCAGCATTGATTGTAGAAAATGCCCCTAGCTGTTGGTTTAAGGCGCGAGTTGGGAATGGAGTAATCACCTTACCATGAGTCCTCTCACTATTTGCCCCGCGTCCTTGATGGTTCATTCACACCAGCCCTTCCTACCGCACTTGCGTTCCTCATGCAAGTAAAATATAATTTGCGCACTGTTGTAGCTTGTCTTCTCTGAATGTAAGCATTGTTGACCACTGAATGTTGGCCCAGTCACATGCACCAATGTTGTCGCATGCATGCATGCGTCAGGTTACTTTGAGGGAATCTGTTGTCAACCAAGAAATATAAAATACTCAATTAGAAATTACTCTAACGCACGACAGAAAGGAACGCAACACAGAAAAGGAGCATGGCTCTACTTGCGGCACTGTAATGCAATTGCACAATAATTGCAGCAAGAAAAGACAAGACTTTGAATATCTTTTGGTTTCTCAGTTTTACCTTCCTCCATTTCGGGAACGCAAATGCAAGTGCGGCAGGGGTTGGTGTGCATGGGCCATGCACCACAAGGAGATAAATACAAGATTTCCATATGGGAAACGCAGAAAAATTTCCCACAATTGTAACTTTCCTAAATAAAAAACACACTACAATCATCGCAAGAAAGTAACAATTGTGAGTATTTTGTCCCACTTCCCACATGAAATCCCATGTGGGAATATCAGTATCTCTCCCTGTGTACATGCAATTCCCTGCCGCAAATTTTCAATTGTTCCTTTTTTTACGTTGCTTCACTTTCTTACATGCGTTCCTTTTGCACTGTAGAGATTAAAATAAAATTGATTTTGGCCATGCTACTCACCATAATGCACGCACATCCTGCCGCATGTGGCTAGTGTGAACCGGCCATGATGCGGGGAGGGAGAGTTGGACTAGCCGCTGGCCCTAGCGACAGACTAGCTAGGGCTCAGGCAATCTCAGCCACTCAACCCGATGGACGGCCACGATCAAAATGGGCAGAACGGGTAAGGAATACTAAAACCCGCCCGTATGCACGCATGGCAAGGATGTTGGGGTTGAGCCTAGCTTAACCTTTTAGTGCCTAGAAGACTACATTGTGGTAACTGATGAGTCAAAAACGCGAATAATGGAAAATTGGCGAAGAATTGGATTTTGAGTTGTGAAGTTCAGGGTTGGGGATTTATAATACACATCTTCTAGAAAAAGAAATTTTCAATGTGGAGCAGTGAAACTATCAAAATACAAACACCAAAATATTTCAAATGCCTCAAAATACAATAAAAACTCACAAATTCAGCACCTATACTATGCGGTATTTCTTGTGTTTGGAAGTTTGTTATCTTGTATTTTTTTGGGGGGATTGTATTCTCTTGTTCATGTTCCATTAGTATATGTATTACGATCTTCATCAATGTACCAATTCCTTTCATATTTTAACGCATAAATTTTTGTTCTACACCGTGTATGGATAAGTCACTCTCACTTATAAAATTCACAATAATTATGTGTCAGTTTTTGACATGAAAGATTGCATTGGAGAAGTGTTGACATATGTCATTGTTGAACTACTTGACTTTCATTTCTGAAAATTTAACCCAAATTTATAATAACTTTGAAGTCTTGGACACTAAATACACCATCTATAATACAATACAGCTCGGTTTGTCTCACTCAACCGTTCCGCGCTGGAATCCGTCGAGGAGACAACCCAAACTCAAAAACAAGTGGTTGTCCTTTAAAGTTCTTAACATTAAACTAACGTCAATGTGCTCAACGGCACGGGTCCCACTAGTTCATTGTACATGTTGCCATTTCGAAATTTCCTTTAATTTCTTCATCATTTTGGGAGGTGACCAATACTTATTGGAAGGTCCATATTGATATTCAATTATCTTCCAACACAACTTTCACCCTTCGTAACTATTACACACAATACCATAGCCAACCGTTAGGGCATGCTAATAATTATTATTTTTGGAAAATTCCTTTTCAACAAATGCCAAATTCTATGAATATTCTTCAAATTTCACTTTTCACAATACAAAATATGAGAAAATAATTTATATTATTTTGCGCTTCTCTTTATTTAAGATTTGGGCATCTCTTTTTATGATTATCTTTTGTGATTCAATATTTTACAGTATTGCACACAATATCCAAATCACGCATTCTTTAGAGCATGGGGATCCTCTCTTTCATTTGACTTGACTTGCCAGTCCAATCCTATGCTCATCGTCAAACCTGGCGACTGTGGGTATCCATTTAATAATCACCTTAAGCAATTACTGAGCAGCTAGACATTGAACAGCATAGAAAAGCATAATGTGGTTCCCAAACATCATCACAACTACCATCAGCAGCTAAGGTACAAGCACCTAATTATGACACTTTATCTTGAAATCTGGGATCTATGGCTCACGTAGAAAAGTGTTCTGAAATGAAGACAGTTCCTAGAATCTGTCACAATTAGGTGATTGTCACAATTAGGTGCTTCTACCTTAGTACGAGAATATGGACAGAGAATGAAAGAATTTATGCTTCAATAGGCCAGGTTACAAGCAAGCATTTGCAACCCAAACCTCGAGATCTACAACAAGTGCTACATACCAGAGTACCTAGAATGCTGGGATATCCCATCACAGCAATTTATTGAACGTCACATGCAGAGGGATTCCGCACCCCTTTTTATCAATAGCTTGCCAGGAGCCTCTCAAAATTGTGGTCTTCTTCAACATACGCAGCACTTGCAGTCGACCCTCCTATCCACCTCTCACCTGAGAGATCAAACCACCTCTAATTGTACAAATGCAAAAGAAGAAGAAGAAGATGGCATTGTCATTGTTGTTTTATACCTTGTTGTGCAATTATGTTCAAGCTCTAGAATTCACGGGCACCTTGGAGTTGTTCACGTACTGCTTGGCGATCTTGAACCACTCAGTATGGTACGCGCCCGGCATGTCAATGCGTTCGTATGTGTGAGCACCGAAGTAATCACGCTGTGCTTGCACAAGATTAGCAGGCAGACGGCCTCTCCGGTACGTGTCGAAGTATGCGAGCGAAGCAGTCATTCCAGGGGTGGAAACGCCGACCTCAATTGCCAGGCTCACCACTCGCCGCCACGCAGACTGCCGCTCCACCATCTCCTTGGTAAACTCGGGGTCAATCAGAAGGCTGGCCAGCTTCGGGTTCCGGTCGTACGCTTTCTTAATCCGGTCGAGAAACTTGGCACGAATGATGCAGCCTCCTTTCCAAATGCGCGCAAGCTCACCCAAATCCAGGTTCCAGCCTTGCTCAATGCTCTTGGCACGGATGAGGTTCATGCCTTGCGCGTAGCTGCAGATCTTCGACGCGTAAAGCGCTTTTCGCACATCGTCAACAAGCTGCTTCTTGTCCAGATCCTTCACTGCCAGGATGTCCTCCACACCCGCTTCCTTGAAGATCCTCGCAGCTTCCAGTCGCTCCTCCTTGAGACCTGAAAGGAAGCGCGAATCAAGAGACGCTGCAATGGTGGGTGCCGCAATTGAAAGCTCTGCAGCTTGTTGCACTGTCCATTTCCCTGTCCCCTTCATCCCCGTCCTTCACCAACAACAACAAAAACTGTCTTAGAGGCACATTCAAACCTTATCAAATCTAATATAAAGAAAGCATGACATTCTTTCCTTTCTGACGAACCCTAAGAGTAAGAGTGAGGCGCTCAAACAAAGAGGCATGAAAAGCGCTCTCATTGTCTAAATGATTACGCAAACTAAACTTGAGTTTTAAGAAAAACTAAAAATTAATTGAAAAAATATACCATTGAACGTACTGATAGTGGCTATTAACTCCTAAAGAACGAAGGATTCAAGATTTTCAAATGACAAATTCAATCTATCATACTGTGAAAAATATCATATCACTGCTTTAGGGTAGTACATTGGTCAAGAAACAAATAGATTTGAACAAAAGGAAGCCCTACTCAAAGCTGTTAAGAAAAAACAGGAGGTTCAGTTAAAGCTTCTTCGTCCTTTCGGGGTTAAGCAGGTAGGATTGAACTTGTAAGCAAGATCTAAGTGAACATTAGAGTTTCAACAAACACATTGCAAGAGAATCAGATTTGCACATCCATTTTAAAGAGAATCCATACTTGTCGAGGATCTTGTCAACGAGGAAGCCATCTGCCTTGTCGTCCTTGACAGAGAAGATGTCGCGAGTGATCTCGACGAGGAAGCTCTCAAGCTCGCCGTCGTTCCACTCAGCAAAAGTATCGTGCAACTCCTCATTCGTCAATCCTCCGACGGACTTTAATACATCATAGGCTTCGGAAATGAGCTGCATGTCGCCGTATTCAATTCCATTGTGAATCATCTTCACGTAGTTGCCAGCGCCGCCTTGGCCCACATACGTCACGCACGGGCCGTCATCCACTTGCGCAGCCACTTTCTTGACAACGTCTTCGATGTAATGGTAAGCTTCCTGAAGTCAAAAGGAACCAGAAATTTAGAATTCAAGGACTAATCCTAATTTCACAATTAACTTTTTCCCACACAGAAAATAATTGCAATGTTGAAGTAATCGTTTAAGCAAAGTTGAAGTGATTACACTCAGACATACTCTTTAATCCCCTAAAGGACCAAGGATTCATGGTTCTAAAATGACAAATTCAATTGATAACATTGTGAAAAATGGAATTCAGATGGGACCAAAATTTAGAATCAGTGAAGATCATTGCATGTGTTGGTCAAAAATTGAACATAAGAAACTCCACATTAGACCTACTCAAAATTGCTAAAATAAAACATGTCAACCTGTTTCCTTTAGAAATTGTAAGAATTCCGCTGGAAAAAGAGCAATTCAAGATCTCCTCGAAACCCAAAACCTCGTACAACAAAAGCCTCAAATCTTCAAAATCAAGCTGAAATCCTCAAAAAAATCGACATCGACACAGTTACAAAAGCTAAACCTCAAAAAAGTGCCTTCACACACGCCACTCAAAAGAGCATTTCAGTAAACTCTCAAAAAACAAAACCTCTCCCAATAACCTAGAATTCCAAAAACCTCAAAAATCAAGCTCCAATTCTGCGTATAAATGGGCAGACCAAGAAACGCATAAGAATCATCGTCAATTGAATCCAATTCCACTGGAAATAGAGCAATTCAATTAACTTCTCATAAACCAAAACCTTATACAAAAAGAGCCTCAAATCCTCAAAAAGACTCTCAAACCTCTGAATTTTATTCTTTTTGATTTGGAAGAGAACTCTATTGTAGATACATTGCAAAGTGTGGAGAGGGGAGCTTACTTCGGTGCCGCCAGGCATCATGGAAGGGCCATTACGAGCACCTTCTTCACCGCCGGAAACGCCCATGCCGAGGTACAACAGCCCCTTCTCAGCCACTTGCTTGGCGCGCCGCTCGGTATTCTCGTACCACTCGTTTCCTCCATCGATGATACAGTCGCCGGGCTCCATGTACTGCGCAAGCGTTTGAATGGTTTGATCCACAGGCGCGCCGGCCTTGACGAGGATGATGATAGACCTTGGCTTCTGAATCGACATGACGAAGTCCTTGGGATTTTTGTACCCCGTGAGAGGCAAGTCGCCTTCCTCCTTGGCGCGTTCCACCGTCTCGTCCACCTTCGTGTCTGTGCGGTTGTAGACCGAGATCGGAAAGCCCTTCTCTGCGATGTTGAGCGCCAGGTTCTGCCCCATCACGGCCAGCCCGGCCAAGCCGATTCGCGACACTGCTTCCGCCATTGCTTACACCTCGGAAACAACTACAATCTCTGCCACAACAAACAGGTGGTCTCTGTCAACACCCAAAAAAACCCAACACCCATAAACCCTTGAAAAACCCGAAAACTCTTTATCCATACAACAGCAATCAATTGAACGAGGAAAAAAAACCGGAAAGCAGATTGAACGATACCTAATGCAGGTGAAGGAATTGAATTGAGGCGCAATGGGAGAGAAGAAGAGAAGAGAGGGGTCTTTGAAGTTAACGACGGAGAGAGAGAACGAGCGGTCGCCGCTTCACGGATCCATGGCTCTGTCCGTCCGTCCGTCCGATGGACGAACGACTTCCTGAAAGGTGCCCTTACGCCCTTTCCGTTAGGTCTTCAATCTGCCTTTCACTGTTGGGATGTGCCCTAGTCCGTCGGACGACGACGACTTCGTTCGTCGACGAAGATGCGACTCTCTGTCCTCGGGAGTGACGGAGGAAAGAGTTTTAGGGTTTTGATTCCAGTTGGCGTGAACAGCATCTTTTGTTTCATGAATTTTTTTTTATTTTTTATTTTTTTGTTTTCAACCTTTTTTTCTTTGATAAATATCTTCTGTGTTTCAAATGTTTGTGAGATAATTTTTGGGGTTTTGTTCACAACCCCAAATTTTACTCAAAATATTATTAAAATTTTGTTTGTAATCGAATTTAAAAAGAATTTTTAATTTTAACTTTCAAATTTTATAATTAAATATTGGTGATAGTATTGGAGAATCGAACCATACGGATGGAATGTAAATTTCAAAATCTAGAAGTTTCATTTGTATATCAATTCCAAAATATTCTTCTAAATAATATTTTATGATGATTTTTCTCAAATTGTCAATTCCAGGGACACCCTGGTACGTAAGTACGTTTAGGGGTTACCCAAAGCAACATCAACCGGAACTCTCTCACACACAAAAACTCTCAAGCCCGGAACGTACTTGGTAAGAAGGAGGCTTGGCGATGGCGGACAAGCGCGCAGGCGCGGCCCGGCGGCTGACGCCCCTGGTGGACGCATTCTTGCTCACCGGCCCCTGTCAGGTGTAGATCCGCGTGTAGAATCTCCTTGCGGTTCTTCTGAATTATTTCTTTAGTGTTTTCGCAGCATATACGGGTCTGCAGGACGAATTTAGGGTTTAGGTCAGATGGGGGACCCCAGATCTAGTTATCGTGATGTGCTGTCAGGGCCCGGGGGGCCTGACTCCTCACAGACACGGTCAGCTCCTGTTATGGGCGTAGACTTTATGCGTGCCACCCTCGAAGATCCGCAGTTCGACCGGGGTGCGGTCAACCCGTTCCACAGGGAAAACGGAGAAGTCTTGCCGCGTGGACTGTTCCGAAATTTTCAAGGTTTGCTGGTGCAGGGAGCGACGTCTTTCACTTTAGATCCCGAATCCCAGTCTATCGTCGCGCAAGAAATCCCCTGCTTGTTAGACCACGTTGTCATTGCATGTCTTGTGGCAGGGGATATACAGGGCCATGCAGCGACGGACTGGTGGACGACCCTACGTGGGATAGCGACACCTGGCCAGTTGAGCTTCTACAGACGAGTGGGCCAACGCTTTGTGTACATCCGCACAGACGGCCGGAATACCACGGATCGCATCCTGGCCCACGCGTTGCATCGATTCGAAGGGGGGACGGTGTTATATCAGCCGTGGTCGAAGGGCTTCAATCCACGGCTCCCGGTGGGGGTAATATGGCCACACTACTAGAAAATTCAGCGTCCAAATCAACAGAGGAGCGTTGATATTTTCTGTTGATTAGGTCGCCTTGACTTGGACATTGATCAACAGAAATCTGTTGATATTTTCTGTTGATTCGGTCAAAATTAAAATTTAGAAAAAAAAAAAAAAAAAAAAAAACTTTTTTTGCTGCTCGGATTCTTCGGGCAGCAAAACTTTTTTCGGTTGCCCAGGCTCCTTAGGCAGCCAAGCCTCACACTAACCGTTGCCACTTGGATTCGAACTCCTAACCTCCTAGTTATACTTTAGCACTCTTACCAACTCACCTACCTTTGAATTTGATGAGCAAGATAGAATTTGCTTCTTACATATACACTTAGAATACAATGTTTTCGAACTCAGCAGACTTTGGCGGCCATTTTGACATAGTAAAATAACTTTTTTCAAAAATCTTTAGACTAATAAAAGTTGAGTAATCAAGTTAGGTTTCATCTCCAAAAATCCGTTTGTGATTTTGAGCCTCCATTCAAAAGTTATAGACAAAATTCAGAGAGGGTGTTTGAAAATATCAAAGAAAATATTCCTTACTACCCCACTTTGAACTTTGTCTATAACTTTTGAATGGAGGCTCAAAATCACAAACGGGTTTTTGGAGATGAAACTTTACTTGATTTCCCAACTTTTTTTAGTCTAAGGATTTTTGAAAAAAGTTATTTTACTATGACGAAATGGTCGCCAAAGTCTGCTGAGTTTTTTTTTTCTTTTTTTTTTCTTTTTTTTTAAAATAAAATAAAATTGTGAATGAATAAGTTAACCCCTAAATAATAGAGGGGGTAAGGGGGCAAGTGTCAGCTAAGGGTATCAGTTTTGGACACACTAATTAGGTTATTTTTGTTTAAAACCTCCAAAATTTGTCTAATTTGTTCATTTTGATCAAGTAAAAAGACCCTACAATGGAAAATAAGAAATCATGCACCTCAATAGAATCAAATTCTATATGCCTATAGAGTTCTTTTTTTTAAATTTAATTTTTTTGGATCCATTCGTAGATGAGGAAAAAACTTCCGAATTTTGGGATTTGCAAGCATTACATTGCGCAATTAATTTATTTTTATAATAATAAAATGAATTATTTTGTAGTCTACACAATTTGATGTAGGTCATATTCAAAAATAATATTAAAATAAAATTCAAAATTCAAAGTACATAGAACTTTAACCATGGTGTTTAAATGTTGCCCAAATGAGGGTGTTTTAAATGTTTTAAATGTGTTGAAAGTAATAATTGTGTGTTTTGCTGCCTGTCAACTCTGGTAGTTATGTTCACAATCTTGTTAGAGATTTTGTAAAGAATTTAAAACGAGTTAGATCTATTTGTCATGGATGCCCAAAATTGCCCAAAAGTATAAAAAATCACCTTTTGAAAAGTAGAGTCCATAAATTGCAAAAGATTCCATATATTCAAATAGATTCCATAGTATTCCAATAGATTCTAGAATATCCCAAAAAGATTCCAAAATTTTCCAAAAAAGATTCCAAAAGATTCCAAAAAATCCAAAAAAAATCCAAAAAATTTCAATATCTGCTGAAAATTTGTTGATTTGGTCATCACACTATTTAAATCAACAAGAATTAGGTAGCAAACTGTTGATTTTTACAAAAAGTTTAAAAATTAGTGAAATCGGTCATTGCAGTGCCCTAAACAACACAAATCAGTTGATTTTTTGTTGATTTGGTCATGAATTTCTACTAGTACAAAAATCAACAGAAATGCGGCGGTAGTTTTAACAAACTCAACAGAAAAATCTGAATTCTGTTGAAATGGTCGATGCAGTGCAGGAACCAACAGAATTGTGTTGGTTTTTTGTTGGTTTGGACTGCATTTTCTAGTAGTGCCAATGTGGATATCCTTTCCGGATTTGCCATTGGAATACCAAAAAATTGCTCGGAAAATTGCCGAACAAGTGGGGCATGTCTTCGCAGAGAGCCAAGAGGGAGGATTCGACCGGCCGCCCCGTTACTGCGTTGGCGTTGATTTGAGGCGCGGTTGGATTTCCAATGTGGTTGGATATAGTGCCAGCGGAGGAAGCGCTTCTGTTATGGTTCAATACGATGCAGTGGACCTCTTATGCATCCGATGTGGCAATCATCAGCACTCAGCTCCTCAGTGCCCACGCTTTGGCCCACAGTCCACACATCCTAGCACATTGCGAGGGCGCCCCTTCAGTCCCCCGGCCATGCGGCAGAACTCCCCAGGGCAAGCACAGCAACATAATCATCAGGCCCGAGGGGAAATTCGCCCACCCCAGAATCCGCCACGGCAGACATTCCAGAGGAGAGCGCCCCGGAATCGCCGTCGGTCACGTCGGCAACGGACTCCAGCTCGCCACGCTTCAGTCCCAATTCCGGACACTGATGGATTCATACAGGTCCAACACCGTCAGCGTCGCCCCTCATTGTTTGACGTCGGTCCCAACCGTGCCCTTCACCAACCGTCAGGTGCTAGCGTTCCGCCTCCAGCCAGCCCACCACCAGCTTCACAAGTCACCGCACTCACGGGAGGCCCACTGCCACATATGCTGGCTTGTCCCAGCACGAGTGCTGCACCCCCAGCCCATGGTGGCATGGTCACATCCACGCCACCCCGGACGAGAACTCGGCCATCTGGGTGGGATGTTGCCCCCGTTACCGGGTCAGGGGCTCCTGTGGCGCGCGAATCCCCACCTCCTATTCCATATTACGAGAACAAGGGAGACTCGTCGCCCCCGGTCACTCCGGATGCATATTCCGATATGCCTGACGCCATTGGAAGCGACCATTATCTCGACCCGAATGACCCGCACAACGACACCGACAGGAGCGGAAACCACTACTCTAATGGGGACTCGCGGCTCACACCCGAGTATGAGTGGAATGGTTGGGAAAAGGTTTATCGCACTAAGAAACCCTACCGGTTTAATGATGGACACATGTATCGCCCCCTAACATCCACATCTTCCGATAGCCTCACTTTTCCCGAGGACGGTCTCCCGAATCGTGTGGCATCTCAGGATATGGAAGTTGAATCAGGGTCGGAGGAAGTGACCACGCATGAGGGCTCAACTCCTTCGACTGACACATCCAGCCCCACCTCCTCACCGGGGAATAGCGAGGCAGACAACTCGGTCCCATGCCCAGGCTCGCCATCACCATCACGCCCGGAGGCATCGCTCGGGACTAGTGCGACTGCCCCGCACTCGTCAAATTCTGAAGCAAGTGGCCTCGTTCAGGCAGCTTCGTCTACGCCAACCTACGTGGAGATCGACCTGCAGCTGCCCCCTCGGAATCTTGAAGGCTCCTTACGGGACATCCCTCGCACTGCGCCGAGCCTTCATACTGGCCGCCCTCAGGCAGTAGCCTCTACCTCCGAGACTCCAAGCCATACGCCTCCGCCGACATCAACGAGACCGGACTTGCTGATCCCAGGATCCCTTCACGAAACACCAGAGGACAATGTTTTTGAAGATGCGGATCATCACCTGCCCTTACGACCTGTCTCCCCCAGTGCTTAAGAGTCTATCCCAGAGACGAGTACAGTGGCCATACAGCTGTCTACAGGGCCCTCTTCGATGCCGAACACATCACACTCGGGATATAGGATGGCAGCATTCTCTTCCCAGATCACGGCGCCTCCCCCTCGGCAGCAGAATGACACCGGGATATTTGGCACAATCTCCACGTCCTTGCAAGGCATGCGAGCGGCTGCTAGGCAGCGAGTGACTCCACCAAACTTACAGCCTCCCTCATACGATGTATGGGGTTTCAGACGGCCACCTTCTACGAGCGACGGAGACGCCAGGAATTCTCCTTCGGAGACCGTATGAAGGTACACCTGCTTTCACTCAATGTCCGCGGTCTAAATGAAGGGGCAGCTGTGGACCTTCTACAATCTTACTTCCGAGATTGTCGCCCTTCTCTAGATATAAT
This sequence comes from Pohlia nutans, assembly GCA_022496805.1. Classification (NCBI taxonomy): domain Eukaryota; kingdom Viridiplantae; phylum Streptophyta; class Bryopsida; order Bryales; family Mniaceae; genus Pohlia; species Pohlia nutans. Next base: position 7,868,122 of record CM040092.1, on the reverse strand, counting down.
TGCGCTGCAGGAACACAAGTTGCGTGGCCTAGCTCTCTCTCAAGCTGGTGGGAAGCTGTGGCGGCATGCAACATGCTTGGGGCTCGATGCAACGGTGGGATATGGACACGCTCCAGCAGACCCGGGGGCGGACTGTGGAGGTGTCTTTACATTGATACATCCCAGGTGGAGCCGGAATATCGGTGCGACCGGCAGGCTGTTGGACAACAGAGTCCAATGGACTATCATGCAAGGGCTCCCGGGCGGCGACATTGGTTTTACCAATGTCTACGCACCCAATGACTCGCCCGCGCGTTGCCTACTCTGGGAAACCATGGCCCGCGAGCTCTCACCTTCGTGCAGATGGATTCTCATGGGCGACTTTAATATGGTCGAGATTCGCTCAGACAAAACTATACAAAGTTCAGCTATGATTCCTCGTCGTGAGCGGCAGTTGTTCGAGGCCATGAAAACTTCCCTCCGCGTGTCTGATAATCCGCGATCAGAGGGTAGCTTAAAATTCTCGTGGGACAATCATCGCCCACACGAAGCCCGGGTTTTAGCCCGCTTGGATCGGATGTATCTCTTTGCAAGTGACCCCACTGCCCCGAACCGCACGTTATTGCATTACAGCATTCGGGGGAATTGCACCCGATCCGATCATCACCCGGTTTTTGCGACTCTCCAATTGGCAGACCAGCCCAAGCGGAACACACACTGGAAAATGTGTACCTCATGGATGGACGAGGCTTCGCCTGACATTCACCGGCTGTGGCTGGCAGCCGGTCCCCACGCTTCGTTTTTCGCAAAATTGCGCAAGGTCATGCGATTTTATCGCAACTTCTGTAAGGCCAAAGCTTCGTCGCTCCGCACTGATGAGGAGGCCCTAACCCGTGAGCTGGAGGAAGTCACGGAGCTCGCCCAAGCGGCGCCGAAGGATGCTGGTCTGATGCAAAGGCGAGGGGACTGTCGAACGAAGTTGGAGGCCCTCCAAACCCGCCAGATCGCGGGTCGCAGAGTAAGAAGCCGCATCAGATGGAAGTACCGAGGTGACCTAGTGTCCAAGGAATTTTTCAGGGCCGTGCGCGAGCGTAACAACTCTGCCATGATCACTGCCCTAAAGGATGCAAGCGGCACTCGCATCACTGATCGGCCCGGGTTGGAGGCTCTGGCTCTAGCCTACTACAGCAACTTGTATGCTGCTACTCCCCCATCTGCTGCGCACGAGGCTGCAGAAGCGAACTTACTCGCACTCATTCCCCGTTCTTTTGGTGAGAAATTCCCTGCTGGGATTTTGGAGACTCTTGGCAGACCACCAGATGCTCTGGAGATTAAACAGGCCTTGTTTGCCATGGCCCCGGGGAAAAGCCCGGGACCTGATGGCGTGTTGACCGAGTTTTACCGCAAATTTTGGGAATTGATTGGCCCAGATTTTGTTAGCATGTTATTGCAGGCTATACGAACGGGGAAGCTGCCGCGTGGAATGAACAAGGGCCTTGTGGTGCTGCTGCCAAAGGAGGGAGATTTAGAATTGATACCAAATTGGCGCCCGATAACCTTACTTAACACCTCATATAAAATTTTGGCTAAGGTTCTTCAGTCGCGGTTGCAACAACTTCTCCCCGACGTCATACACGAGGGCCAATCGGCATTCTTGCCCGCCAAGTATATACTTGACACGGTCATGACCCAGCACAAAACTATTGCATGGGCAGAGGAGTCTGATCAACCGTTGATCATGCTTAAGTTAGATTTTAGTAAAGCCTATGATTCTGTCAGTTGGAAATTCCTTTTTAGCGTCATGGGTAGAATGGGGATTCCTGACACCTTCACCTCGATGGTCCGTCTATTATTGCTAGATGCCTCTGCATCGGTGGCAACAAATGGAGTCAGTACCGAGGAATTTTCCATTTGCCGAGGTGTGAGACAGGGCTGCCCATTGGCGCCCTATCTTTTCTTGATGGTAGCTGAGGCTTTGTCCATAGCGTCTCAGCACGCCCTTGCCACAGGCAGCCTGAAAGGCATCCTGTTACCGGACGGTTTCACCCAGCAGGTGTTGACCCAATATGCAGATGACGCGACCTTTTCATTACTAGGCACTCATAGATCTCTCTCTACAGCTTCCAGTTTACTCCATGATTTTGGCCTTGCTACAGGATTGTCGTTGAACCGCGGCAAATGTGCCATTTATTGGTTCGGGCAAGGCCCAGCACCCCCCTGGCTTTCCTCTTTTGGGTGTGCTGTAGCTCCCCGTCATTTCCTCTCTAAATTGCTAGGGACGCCGTTTGGAGTGTCCCTTGATACGGTAGATGTAGATAGATTTTTAGCAGCTAAAATTACGAAAAAGTTGAGTTATTGGTCGTCTATTCATCTTTCGCTCGCCGCTAGGGCCGTTATCGTGAACTCGGTAATGCTTTCTTCCCTCTGGTATTTCCTTAGCATCTGGGGTGGATCGGTAGATATTCTTAACACCATTAGAGCCTCTCTTTGTAACTATTTATCGTCCGGGACAGAGGTACATGCTCGCGCACGCGTCCGCTAGGACGACTGCTGCGCCGCAAAGCATGTTGGCGGGCTGGGATTGATTGACCCTAAAGAGGCTTTGACCTCTCTAATGTGTAAGTGGGTCATACGGGCTTTAGAACCTGGTGAGTCTCCACTACACTTACTACTCCGCCACCGTTTGGCTGGGATCTAGCCCCCTGGACCTGGAGCATGGCCCCGAAGCCTTCATTGGGCACTATTGCCTAGATTCCACGCCCCTCGCGGATCCCCGTTATGGAACAGACTGACCCAGGGCTGGCGTTCCCTTAGTCCCCTCGTTGACGTCTCGCCGCCCAGCTCTTTTGACGAGGTGCAGAATGTTAACCTGTGGTGGACGACGCAATTCTTGGGAGGCAACTTTGGGATCACAGAACGTCGGGCCCGGCAGTTAGCACATCGCGGCCTCCTTAGCCTCCGCGACCTATGGGCTAATGACACAATGTCATTGCTTCCTTGGACGGAGCTTCAGACTCGCTTCGGATTACTAGACGAAGAACATCCCTGTATTGACAGGTACCAGGCGTGTATTCCTCCCGAATGGGTTGACCTGTATCAAAATTCCCACACTCAAGCTATCCCCGGAGATTGGATCGGCATCTTCCCAGGCCCCGTGACTGATATCCCGGTGGCGTTGTTCCAGGCTAACCATGATTTTCATCCGCCCTTGTCCGGGACTCAGATGACCATCAACGTTCCGAATACATGCCCATGTTTCATGGTCGGTTCTCAATCCAAGCAGCTCATCCCTCTTTCAGGCCCTCCGGCCGTGGTTCATTCCCATCGAGGCAGCATCATCAGAGTACGTGTTATCTCCATTCCTGTAGGTCCCAAGGCTCGCGGGTCTTTGCGCCACAAATACCTGGCTCCCATTGCTCGCTTGACCTTCGATCCAGGCAGGTGGCGGTGGCACTCTGGTAGCTCTCTCCATGCGTACTCAGCTAAACATGGACGAAGCCTATTTCGACCCCGATTGGTACGTAGTTTGCCCATTAGCGAGAAGTGGATCGGCCTCGTCCCGGCCACATTTACACCTAATTGGCAGGATGTGTGGGTTCAACAGAGGCCTCGCAAAGAAGCTGCGTTCCTATGGAGCCTCTATCATTGTGCGGTAGCAGTTAATCAGTGGCGACATTTAGCCTTTGCAGCTACTTCAGAAGAATGTTCGTGCTGTACTGATGCTGTCCCGGAGACCCTGATACATTGTTTCTTCGACTGTGCACCGACCAAACATGCCTGGGAATTCGCTGCTACTATTCTCTATCGTGTTGTGGGAGTACTCGCGGCTAACGACCCATGGACCCGACTGTCTTGGCAGCAATGTCTCCTTGGTACTCAGTTACCGGCTCCTCTTCGACCCCTGTCCCGTACTTGGTCGCTCATTCGTGGGGCGGTCATTTGGGTAATATGGCTCAGGCGTAATGACTGTATATTCAAGCATTCACCCTGGCCTCAGGAGAAGTTTGACCGCGTGCTATGGGATGCGGTCCTCGACCTGGCTCGTACCGCATGGGCACACACTAAGCATCAGGAGAAGTTCAACCCTGCAGCGTTTCCCAAAGCCAGGAGGAGATTTTCTGAGCTATGGGATCACAATGCTGTGTTCTGCTCGTTCCAGCTTGAGTTAGCTCGGTGGACTTTTCGTCGCCCAGCTAGTGGTAGTTTTAGTTAGGTTCAGGTTTCTCCAGGTATTATAGGTAAAAATTTAACTTTCTGGTTCTCGCCAGTCGGCTCTTCTCGGGCTTGCTTGGTTTGCATTGGCGCTCTTTGTTTCGTTTCTACAGTGGAATAAATTGCTCCATTTGTTTCAGAAAAAAAAAAAAAAAAAAAAACTCTCAAGCCCCGCATCATCCAGGGCTGTTTTTTTCCGCGAACCTGAACCCGCCATGTCAGATATTCCCACCGTCCGTTGGGCCGAGTGATATGAAGGGTCCAGATTTCCCAGAATTCGACTTGGCCCGAGTGGGCCCATTGGTGGAGTAGACTTCGGCTTGAGGGTTCGGATCCAGTACCATCCCCTCTGAGCATAGCAGAAGTCCCCCCTCCGAGCACAGCAGAAGTCTCCCCTCCGAGCACAGCAGATGCCCCAGTAAATACTCTTCTCTGGCCAATGGCAATGAGGTGTGTCGCGGGAAGTCTGGTCACCGATCGCCAGTGAGGAGCCCCTTCAAGAGAATAGTCCTCTTCGCAGCGGATTGTTAATTTTTGAGAGCCACGGAGCTTTAGTTATTGTTCGATCATAAGCTTGCATTGCAGGTACGTACTCAACTTAGAACTTCAACTGAATCCTTTTAGGACGAATTGCAGATTTGGTCAAATCGATCGTTTCTCAGCTAGCTAGAGTCCGGCCGGGTCTAGTTTCTTCTCAACGTTGAAGCTATATGTAAGTAAAAGCATAAGTGATTTTTTTCTACGAATTGTTGATTATTTTCATTGATCATGTACATGTTCGCCTACAATTCTTTTTTGGCTCTGCGTGGTTGATTTTGCCATCGGTCTCCATTACTTTGCTTCCCATCCGTTTGGTAGTTACATCTTACAGTTTACTGGGAAAATCCGAATAATATTCCCGTTCTCACAAGTGTTTCTGATACAGTTTCCATTCTGATGTCAATGTCTCTGAAGTCGTTTTTGTCTCTAAATTGATTCTTGTCTCTGAATTGACTGTGCGTGTTTGATCCTTTTTCGACCTTCATGCCTACCATAGTAAGGGATTGGAAGCTAGCTCTGGATCGATCGTTGTTTCAGCCCTCCCTTTTTGGCTCTGCGTTGTTGATTCTTGCGTCTCCATTGCTTTGCTTCGCATCCGTTAATTTTGGAGCATTTGAAGTTGTACGCTCTCCTCTGTTTCAGTTTGAAGCGATGCAACAAATGTTTAACAATTATAGTTACTGGGAAAAACCGAATAGAATTCCCATTCTCACAGAGCGTTTCTGATTTTCTTATACGTACACATTCCATTCAATTCTGTTTTTGTCTCTGAATTGATTTTTGATCTTCTCGCCCTTAGTAGCTCTAGTGCTAACTACCACACGCAGCCGTCAGCGTCGGCAGCTTCTCGATCCTGACCACCGACTTCCGTAGTCTGGAAAGATTGACAAATGGTTAAGAAGTGGCTGTGCAGAGTGAGGGAGGGAGTTCAATTCAAGCACTACAGTCATGGAGTGGAATCGGGTGACCGTTTTGCTGCTCTTGGTAATTGGGGGTGTGACCTCCACTTGGGGCGCAGTCATGGGCCCCCTTATACTGGACTACGTTCTCCCCTTCATTCGCCAGTTCATTGTCAACGTGTATCACCGGCTTGCACGTACGTTCCATTATTTTCTCACGTGCTCACACCTTTGATTCATTTTTAACAACACTTAAAAGGGCCGCTTCACACTATGGCCGTCCAAGTCGAGAGGCCGTAGGATTGGGTGGCCAAACTTTTTTGAGAATCCAAAGAAATTGGTTGAAAATAGGCCATAAAATATAATTTTGATTTTTTATGCAAAGAAATCAACGGCCTCTCGACCATCGTTTGGGTTTCCATTCCCGTCCAACCCAAACTTCCTTCGAGAGTCCGTCACCTTGGTCAAAAAAGTGTGTTCATGTAGGCATTTTGGAGGGCGACGGCCTAGGGACTTTGGTCTCTAGTGTGAAGGGTCGAGAGGCTGAATTCTTGATTTCTTGTAATTTGATTGGTGGAAACTGACGGCCTCTCGACCTTCGGCAATAGTGTAAAGCGGCCCTAACACCTAAGTGACCACACATCCATTTTATGATTGTTGTCCCTTTTTCTACGGGCTGCCTAGAATGATATAAATATATTTATAAATATATAAATAATAAATAAATATATAAATTCAAATAGGAATTCAAGTCTCCTTTCCAACCCAATTTGAATCATGTCAATCCAAATTAAACTTCACCAAGGAGAAATTTTCAAAGACAAAGACATCAATATTGTCCTAGTGTTCTAAAATTTATTATTTAGGAAAAGTAATGACATTCTCTCCTTTGGAAAATTTGCATTTTTTATTTTAAAATAGAATGATTGTCTGGTTTTAACCAATCATATCAAATTTCAAATACTAAAAATATTTTTTGTAATTTTGATAAACTTTTGAAGGTAAATGCTTCTAAATTCATTACGCAAAGATCTAATATTATTTTTGGAATCTTGACTGTACGGATAGTTTTAAAACATCATGCTTTTCATTTTCTTTATTGGACCAAACTTCATCAAAGATAAAGAGGTCATATATTATAACACATCTTTGTTTTGTCCAATACCCCTCTATCATTGAGAGGTTAAAGCTAATAACCCAAAAATTCTTATATAGTATACACTGTACACTGCAAAAAAAAAGTTTTTCAATCGAATTTCTCTTTGAGTGAGCTCAAGAAGCATGCCACCTGCACTTTGTTGTCCATCACTATCATTTACATTTTTTCTTAAAAAAATTATACTCTTTCAAGCATTTTTGTAATTGCTATGACTATTACAAGAAAAAACTTTGAAAATTCTTATAAAATTCATTTTTATTTATATATTTATGAAAAAATTAGTGTAAATCAGTTTAACAAAAACTCATATGAAAAAAGTACCAGAAAAATAAGTATGAGGTAAAATGTGAGAATTTGATGAGGTTTGATGTGATAAATGTAGTGTCGACACTTAGGAGTTAAGGCTAGTAGTGTGCCTGAGCGGTTAGTGTCACAAGAAATTAGTGTGTGTGACACCATTTCTAAATTTGACATAAAATTAGTGCATGTCACACTTTTTGTAAACTTTGAAATTACTTCACTTGTTTAAATTGTTTGCTCATATAATTAGAAAATAGAGTTTAAGAGATAAATTCGACATCTAGCACATAAAGAATTTCTTGGATTTCCTTACATCTCACAACCATTTTCTCTTTTCTAATATGTTCCACAGATCCTGCTCCTGCGCCTGCGCCTGCTCTTGGTAATAGGATCATTGGTATATATCCATTGCATTTCCTTGTTGGTGAAATCACAAATTTAGTATTGTTGTGTCCCGTTTCATTTCAAACTTTCAACGTCAAAATTTGATCAAATGGTTCAGTTTATGAGATTGGTAATTTCCTTGGCTTTTTTCACGTATGTTTAGACTTTGTGAATCTTCCTTACATCTTATAACCATTTTCTCTTTTCTTATATGTTCCACAGATCCTGTGCCTGCTCCTGCAAATGAGATCATGGACGGTAAGTATTCAATGTATTTCCTTCACAGTTTGTGCACTTGAGGAATCACACTTTCAATATCGTTGCCGTGGTTTTCTTACTCGACTAGTGAACAAAGTGTGGAACACTTTGTCTAGTAGACTTTAGTCGTTGTTCATTCAAGTTGTTTAATATATTCGACACTCATCTTTTTAGACAGTTGACGTCAAATGTCTTCAACATATGACATCGAACAATGAAAAAGTCAACTCATAAAGTTAAGCAACAAAAAAATCTCCAAAAGTCACTACACTTAGAGTATTACATTTCAACCCGTCACAACAAGTTTCGCTCACAGATTGGACATCAATATCTTATTCGTAATTGAATTCCAAAATAATTTTGAAATTGAGGTTTTAAATTGTATACAAAAACATTGATGATAGCAATCATAGAATGTAAAATTCATTATGTAACACTTTTATTCATACATCAAGTTCAAAATATCACTCTTAGTTGCACTCTATAATGCATCTTCGCAATTCTCCAAATTTGGAGAGGGTTGTGGGCATTTAGGGGTCCAATTTGTGTTAGTACTCACTGCTCTTTCTCATTCTGTGTACATTGATATTGTTATTGTTTATCCTCACCACTAGTACGACTGCAACTATTGTTGTTCCACAGATTTTCAGGTTAATGTGGAACTGCGCGAGCTTCCTGGAGTCCCAGACGTTTGATGTAGGCAAAGTTGAGACCAAGGTGTATATATGTTGTTGAGCATATACTCGTTTCATGAAATTATCATACATACTAGGTTGGCTCGTTATGCTGGCAGAACCATTGTGGGAATGAGCGTGTGTGCGTGCACCACTCCGCGTTATGTAATAGATGATTAGTACATGCATGATTATTATATTTTAAATGCATATTCACCTGTTGCGGAACTCCCATGATATTGCTTCCATGTTGTTGAACATTGCAGTCTTTATTGTGATCAACTTCTACACTCTAAACTCATTATCACCAGAGTTTCCAAGATCACATTGCAAGATTACATTGCAGTTTTTATAGAGGAGTATTTGCTATTATTTACACATATGATTGGACACTTTCCACATGGCAAGTTACACATATGATTGGACACCAAAGTTTCCACATGGGTGATATAAAAGAGTTTTGAGTGGACTATCAGTGAGTCTCGGGGAAGTCACTTAGTGTATATTTTGGGTACATATGAGTGAACAAAGGGTATTTAATGGGGGGCTATGAAATAATTGAAATATTCTACTATTTATAGTATATTTAGGGTATATCCCATATATATTTTAGGAATATTCCTAAAATATCCCCAGATTGGTTTTAAAACACTCTATATTACTTCTATAAATTTACAATTTTTATCTCAAATGAATAAAGGACACCCTATATTTGTTCTCTCATAGTTATGTAAATTTTAGACAGTGACTTCCCTAGGCAGTGAGTGGACTACGTAATGATCATGCACTGACTCCCACGTTTGTTAGCAACATTAGGGGAGTGGCTATTAATAACAACATTGCAGGAGTAGCTATAACAACATTACGGTTCGTAAATGTTGCTTAGGAAGTTGTAGCCGTTGCTTCAGCTGCTTCCCTATGTTGCTAACAATTGTAACACAATGTGTGATTCTGGGAGTGTGTGTTTCAGGATCGTTACAAGTCATTAATTTTGTTAGTGACTTGTGACTTTCTCTTTGAAGATTGCTTGTTTTGCAAATCACTCTCCGAATAGAATGAGTTGATTTGTACATTTTCGTTGATTTAACCCTTTAACGTCCCGATTCAACACTGTTTTCAAAGAAGTGTTATTAAATGTTTGATGAAAACCAAAAATGAAGTTGATGTACAAAGCAAAGTTGTAAATGTCAATGTGAAGATCACATCTGTACGGTTGGATTTATCATATTATTTTTAATTTATTTATTTTTAATTTTTGAAGGTTTTCTCTTGAAATTCAATTAAACATCCCAAATCAATACCAAAGAATTTCAAAAAATTGTAATGAAATTGGAATAACATGTGCTACGAGATGGTATGGTTTCCATTATTTGATTGTATTTATTTTGAAAAATCATGTTTGAAGTCTCACTTTTTGAACCAAGAATAAAACTTGACATGAACCGATTGTGTTATTTTTCTAAAAATCATAATTACCTATTTTGAAGATCCAAATTGTTCAAAGGATAGTCAACTTGCTCAAGAACCAAGGGTGATTTTGGTAGATGAAAAATGTCCAATCAAGATGAGATTTGAACAACTTTAATATGTTCATCATCCAATATGTGAATGTTGGGAACACGCAATTTGCTATTTATGCACTTGGCCAAGTGCGCTCATTTCATAAACATACTTGACTTTAAAAAAAATTGGTTAAAAAGTTCTCTAAAAACATCAATGTTGTCATTCTACAATCACTTAAATTGTAAATAAATAATTATTTTAATTATTTTTTATTTTTATCTTTATCTTATCTTTATCTTATCTTTTATCTTTTCTTTTATCTTTTCTTTTGTCTTTCTTCTTGTCTTCCTTTTTGTCTTCCTTGTCTTTTTTTTCTTCTACTTTTTCTACAGTTGTGGCTGCTGAACCCTAAACAATGGGAGCAAACCCAAAATAAATAAATAAATAAATAATTTGGGTTGACCATGGGGTGCTGCCGAACCCGAAATGGCAGCCGTCAAAAAAAAAAAAAAAAAAAAAAATCTTCTTTTGGTTGGCCGTGGGGTGCTGCTGAATCCTAAACGGCGGCCGCCCAAATTTATTTTATTTTTATTTTTATTTTTTTGAAAATTTTCTATTTTTAGTCTCTGTGGAGCGCGGCCACGCACCCTAAGACCCTCCCATCTCTCTTCTCCCTCTTCCCTCTCCTCATATATATAGGGGAGAGAAGAGAGGAGGGAGAGGGAGTGGGAGAGTGAATGGGAGAGACCCTCTCCTCTCCCCTATATATATGAGGAGAGGGGAGGGAGATGGAGAAGAGATGGAGAAGAGATGAACATAGAGAGGGAGAGGGAGATGAAGAGGGAGATGAAGATGGAAATGAGGGAGATGGGGGGATTTAGGATGCGCGGCCGCGCACCTCGGCGGCTAAAAATAGAAATTAAAAAAAAAACGTTTTTTTTTTTTTTTTTTTTTTTTTTTGGGTTTGCTCCCATTGTTTAGGGTTTAGCAGCCACAACTGAAGAAAAAGTAGAAGAAAAAAAAGACAAGGAAGACAAAAAGGAAGACAAAAGAAAGACAAGAAGAGAGACAAGAGGGAGACAAGAAAGAAGACAAGAAAGAAGACAAGAAAGAAACCAAGATAAAAAAGAAAAGATAAAGATAAGAATAAAAAATAATTAAAATAATTATTTGTTTACAATGTAAGGGATTGAAGAAAAACAATAATCGTTGTGTTTTTTTTTAAAGATTAAACAAAAAAATTATGCGCTTGGAGACCAAGTGCATGATTATATGGCCAAGTGCGTAAATAGCGAATTGTGTGTTTGGGTAGCTAAAGGGTTGACCCCAAAGTGACATGAGATTTTTGCATTGTTTTTGGACTTCTTGAATCAGTGCAAATATGTTAATTATTTCCGGAGAATCCAAAGGTGTAGGGTTACATCCAACTGTACAATAGAAAGGTGTGCTTGTGTATGTATTTCTAAAAAAAAAACAAACATTGATTTTTGTTTTTTCATGCCCCTTGTTTTGCTCAAATCAAGGTGTGTACTGCACAAAAATTGCCCAAGTTTGTCAAATATATACTTCAGGGGGATCTTTCACCATTCACAACTCAAAATCAACCCTACTTGTCAACTAAAGAAATTTTCTCACTAACATACGCTCCACCCTCAAGTTGAAAAAACTGCAAAAGCTGTAAAACCATGTCCTACTCGAAAGCTGTTTTGGAGACATGTCGAAGTGGTAAATTTCATGGGTTTGAATTTAGAAAATACACAGAAAAAACGGTACACCGATTATGCAAAATCCATTTGGGGATTCCAGAGCCTCCTCTGTTCAGTTACACATACAAAAAAACTCAAGGACTTTCACCGTGGCGATCTTTGGCTCGAAGACAACAAACGCCGGATTCTTGGGGTTTCACAAGGCACCCGAAGAAGTCTCGGTCTGCCCCGGGTTTGGGCTGCCCCGTAGGCTGGGCCGTGCATCAAAAAATCCGCGGGACGCGAGAATATTAGCGGGAGTATGGTTGGCGACCGGTGGTTACAGGCGGCGACCACATGTCGGCGTCATGTCCGGGTATTGTGAACTTAAAGGCAGTTACAGCTATGTCGACGTGGGTCTCCTAACCCCTAATGCATGCAACAAGCTCAATGTGGTCTACTGTTTATGTATTCGTTCAGTAAAAGGCTGAAGATGAATGTATTTACATAAACTGGTTAAATAGAAGATGTGCATCTGCATGGGTTATGAAATTAGGATTTTTTGTCAAATATTCGAAATCACCAAACAAAAGTTGTGGGTCCTCAAACCATGATTTATACGTATTATGGGCAAAACGTAGTGGCCCAAGGTTACACTACGCGTACATAGTGAGTGGCCAAGGACATGGAAAGCCTTTGCCTACCTCAACACACTTTTACTTTTTATATTAAATTTAGATTAGTATAAAAATTAAAAAGTGTGTTGAGGTAGGTTTGAGGTAGACCTGAAGCCTATCTCAACACACTTTTGCTTTTTATATAGAATCTAGAACAAATTAAAAAGTGAAAAGTGTGTTGAGGGAGGTTTGAGGTAGACAGAAACACTGGCCCCATAGGACACGTTATGCTACAGTAAACGCCACCTGTATACAAATCTTCTTCCTTGTATGTGCACCGTATGAAAAGGGGCAACCTCCTTTAGGGACTAAATGACTATGTTGATGTTGCAGGACACAGCAAAGCAGTTTGTATAATTCGATATATATATATTAGTCAGGGTATTTAATTACAAAGTACTTGTGCACTTATAAAAAATGTACATAACTAGTAAGAAACAACCCTAAAAAAGACAACAGTTCTCATCAAAATGTCGGTACTACAGTTTTTTTGCTTGTGATTCCTACATCATCAGCAGTCATAGGTAGAAAACTATAAGGTCGCACACACTACTCAAGTCAACGCCAACCACGCAAGATACAAAACCACTTCAGAACTAAAGCCACCCTCCAAGTGCGACGGTGATGCCCCTGCCATCGCATGTGATAGATCGCTGCTTCGCTGATGTGTTGATGGCTGAAGTTCGGGACTCAACACACCCGCCTCTCCCTGCAAAAGGTACGGGAACTTCAAATTTCAAGCCCCACATCAAAGCCAAATCCTGGCAGCGTACCTTGCATGCGTGTGGACTAGGCGATGGCAATTCTTTTGACATAAGAAGGCACCTGCACACCCTGGACAGAACTGGTTTTGTTTGCGTCCACACAACCGACACTTCCTCCTCTGTAGACCTGCAAACCGAGACTCATGGATGCCACGGTCTGAGATATTGAACGTGCCCCCAGTTCTGCCTAGACGAAATGCAGGGCCGATTAGCCACGACGCTATTTCGTAGTGGAAGTCAGCCCGCGACATGGGTCGTAAACGGCCTCTGCTGTCACGCCTCGCCAACCATTGTGCTTTATATAGCACATATGCGTTTCCTAAAGAACTGTCAAGAACAAAAAACAGAAGGCAGTGCCACCACTTGTGGGACATGATTTGGGCCGTATACTCGACACGACACTGGTCTACCACATCAACACCGCGCATCATGTCTTGGTACTCTATCTGAATGGGGGAAGTTGGATATTGTGATCTTATGCCACCCACTCATCGGAGGCATGTGCAACTAGGAGCCATAGGATCGGAGGATGTACTCAATAGATACACCAGGCATCCATCAAACCAGACACATGCAGCCATGCGGTGTGACATATGCATGGCGACAACCAACGTACCTCTTGGAAGGTCTACATTGGCATATTGGGCGAGGTGACTGGGCATCCCTACTCGATTCGGCTTCACAGTTCCTGTGAACCAAGTTCCAACAGCTAGCAAAGCGTCGGCTAACCGTGGAGAGCTGAAAAACCTGTCAGTGACTACTACGTGTCCAAGCCCTGTAAGATCAGACACTAACTTCAAAATCACAGTCTCTCCGAGGTCCTTCTCAGACTTCTGGTTCTTTCGGCCCTCGTAGACAATAAGACTGTACACTTAGCGGGACTTGCTACTAGCGCTACACCAGATTTTGATGCCATATTTGACGGGCTTGTTCTTCATGTACTGCTTGATGTCACATCTTCTCCCTCTATAAGCTACCATTATTTCATCACAAGCTAGGTGCCTCTTACAGTTGTAGGCAGCTTTAGAACGAGCCACAAAGTTTTCGATTAGCCATCGGCACTTCCCTATCTTGTCGTACCCTACGGCAGTTTTGTCATGGACCAGCGACTCATTATCTACCAAGTAAATGCAAGAAAGGATCTGCTCAAATCGTGGTTGTTTTATGACATGTTTGATTACTGGGCACCCGTAGAACTTCCTTTTAGACCAATACGACCTAATTGTTGGTTGTTGCTTCAGTCCCATGAAGATACAAACCCCCAGCCATGCTCTCAACTCAACTACAGTTAGAGTCACCTATTTACCACGCCCGTACAAGACACCCGGATGTTCTACACTCTCTTGCAAGGCATAGGTATTCGTTTCTCTACATATGGTGGCGAGATCAGACTCTGGCCAGTAGATGTCGAAGAATTCGTGAAGGTCCACCTGACGTCTGCTCTGTCTATGGGTTGGACCAGGGCGAGGCCCTGAAAACGTCTCCCGGTCTCCAACTAGTGTAGTCTCAACAGAGTCTCAATGTCTATCCCCGTAACGTGTTGCAAATGAACATTCATCCAAGACAACATCAGATAAGAGACCCACCTCATCGAACACATCAGGTTCGTCTAGTTCCCAATCCGAGTTACCTGCGTCTGAGTCACACGCAAAGTCGGAGTATTGGGCTGCCCAGTCTGGATTGTCGACATCGCCATCCTCCTCAGACTCGTCACTTGAACTTGATAAAAGTGGCAACAAATAACTTGGATAGGTAACACCAATTGTTGGTGAGTATGAGGGCACCACAGGCTCAGCGTCTGGTGTAAGAGATGGCAATTCAAAATCCCCTGCCACCAGGAATTAAGATAGCCCTCCCTGAAGACCTTTTGTTGCTTGAAACTGAAGGAGTAGCTGTTGCTGCGTGGCTCCAAAGCGAGTTGGATAGGTAACACTCAAACTATCAAGCCCCAATACAGATCCTCGACCATGCAGGCAGTCTTCACTTTCGCATGAACTATACCACCCAGCTGAATCTTTACTTGTAGCCATTCCTTAGCCTTTCCTCCTGGAGCTACATCTAGATCTTTGAGGTGCCTCCTTGCAATCACGTGGACTAAGCGACAGTCCTCTGAGTTGTTGTGTCATATAATGTTGTGTATGATCCCGTCTATTATCACTAGCATCCATGTCCAAATCGGTAAGCCGTTGAGCTCCATGAGCCCCAGATACAGCATTGACGGCGTCCATCGGGTTCCGCACCACTCTTCCTTGTTGTGTGTTGGGCCTCAAAATTGGTGGAGAACCACGGTTCTCCAAGCCGATAACTGGCACTACCCAACCAAGTGGTGTAATCAAAATTGGTTGCGTCTTATCTGCCTTTGATTTGCTTCTACCCCTTCCTTTCGCATTCTCCTTTCCCTCTCTCCCTCGGCCTCTTCCGCCCCGAGCCCCTCCACGGCCTCGCAAGCTTCCTTCTCCCAAACCACTATTTGCTGCATTGGGCTGGGAAAGAGGTTGTGAACTTCCTCTTCCTCCCCAACCCCTTCCTACTCGTCCCCGTCCCCTCTTTGTTCATGAACTCTCCCCCAACACTGAACGTTGATTTCCCCTCCCGACGGACACTCCCGGCATCCCCTCTGGTCCCGGTAGTAGAGTGGTCGGAGTCGTCGGTGGAAGACTGAGTGTACCAACGCTGTTTGGTCTCATTTCTAGGTTGGACGACGTCGGCACCTCTTGATCCAGGTTCTGGCTTGATGGCTGTCTCCTTGCTGCTGTGGGCTGCGGCATGTTGAATATCGGGCTCCCTTGTTCTGACATCGACAATTGTTGCATGTCTTGCCCCGCCTGCACAATTGCCCATGTTGGCGGCTGGTTCTCCGTCTCCCCTTTGTTTCTCCATGCTACCTCCGTCATCTTCCTTTTCACGCGACGTTGCGTGACTGGACTGCGCAATGCTAGTCTTGTACTTGCGGCCGCCCTGCCGGCCGACTTCAAATTCAACTGCGTCGACATTGTCGGGCCACACCCGCCGAATCAACTCATCTATGTGTTCAGGAAATGCAGTTCTCACCGTCCACCCAAGAACGTGACTCGCCTAACCTCGGAAGTGGTATCTGAAATTCCGATTGGTAGGACTTTTTGGCCAAGGACGGCTCTTTCCTTCTACAGGAAGGCGCCTCAAATACTTGACATCCAAACAACTTAGAATCCTCTTTCTATGCCTCTCAGAACACTTACAACCTTGGAGCCATTCGTCAATCACTTCAGCTTCATCCTCCAAGTGCGTTGGGAAGTGACAAGGCGCTCCTCTTATGAAATCCATTCCCTCTCCAATCACCCAAGGCAATTCCGGCTGTTGTGATCTGTCAAGCTCCTTCCCGAATCCTCTTTTTCTGTTGATTGCACCCCACATCCTCTTGATTGACAATACCCCCACTACTTGTCCTGGATAATTCTGTTTCCAGCCGCCTAGCTCTCATCACATGTCGAGGAAGAATATTCCTTTCAGCCATGGCGACTCAATACCATTGGCGCCCAAAACTACAGCACGGTTGCACAATTCGTGTGACAAGGGCAAACCACAAATTCTAATGATACTTCAGGGAGTCCTATGCTTACTCCGATCGCACTCTCCTTACGGCCGATGCCCCACTACCTCACCCACGATTCTTGAAGGACGCGAATCCAAGAGCCATTTCTCTCCAAATTGAAAACCCCGCCTCAAATCGCACCCCCCCCCCCCCCCCCCCCCCCGTCCATCTCACTGGACAGGACAACCCTGGCCAACGGTCTTTCTCCAGGTTCCCGCTCTATACAACCCGGGGTTATGTCCGGTGACGTCAGCCAAAGAGCCTACGTGGATTGACTAAGGGAAGCAGTTTTCGAATGCTCAAAAACTCGAATTAGCATAGAAAATGGGTAATTTATCAAATTAGGGCAGACAAGATCTCGTTGGAAAAGTCTTCAAAATATCTGTAAGAGCTTTGTTGAACAATTTCCCATGAAGTTGCTCGAAGTATCCAATTTTTGCGTCTGAAATTCCGAGAGGACACTTTTTGTCCTCAATGACACTTTGGGGTGAATGAGCTCTTTACCTCTTTATGAATGGCTTCGATGGGTAAAGGTACTCTAGCTTAACCCCTAACTGCCATTTTTTTTGGATAATGTACAAAATCATTCGTCATTTTCTCATCCGTGGTGATGTTTTGTAGAGTCAATATTTTAAGGTAAATTTTAGGATTGGTCAAATTAGAAAAAAAAAATGAAATTGAATTTAGAGGAGGCTTCCATGTGGGGATCGGTTGGGTGAAAGGCACTAAAAGACAAGAAATGAGGTCTCAAGAACCACCCATATTCCACCCATTTCGGTACAAATGAAATATATACTCTTGAGTTTTCTTGGTTTCACCCATTTCGGTAGAGCTTCCTCCTTTTGAGGACTGGCCACCCATGCATGGAAGCCTAGCCTTACTAGGTCTTTCCATTTCATGTGAGCTTCCATTTTGACAAAAAAGTAATCTAAGGTTCTGAGCTACTAAATGTGCACTAAATCCATTCTTTGAAGCTAACATACAAATGAAAGTTGTAGATGATGACTTTTCCATGACATCCATAAGGTTGGATTAAGTAATATTGTCGAAATATGTTTAAATTTGATATTCAAAGAGATTATCATATAAATTATATGAAAATTATAAAAATATTCATTATCTTATGAATTTTGGAATGATTGGCCAAAAGTGCATAATGTACTGTACAATATTGAATCATCTTTTGCATAATGTGCAATATTTCAACCTATAAAATTATCTTTTGATATGAAGACACTCTATCGAACTAAGATAAAACCTATGTGAATAACTTCACTACTACTGAAGCATAATGATTTCAACCAATCCTTGTGAATTACAAGATGAGAGTATTAAAATTGTAATTTTAGTGAATTTCCAAAGACTTTCCTTGTAAATTTATTTGAAAAAATTCTA
Organism: Pohlia nutans; assembly: GCA_022496805.1. Taxonomy (NCBI): domain Eukaryota; kingdom Viridiplantae; phylum Streptophyta; class Bryopsida; order Bryales; family Mniaceae; genus Pohlia; species Pohlia nutans. Next base: position 7,850,122 of record CM040092.1, on the reverse strand, counting down.
GGCATTTTATATCAAATTCAATTGTATGAATGTCTTCAAATAAAGATGTCTTACATATGCTCTTGAGAATTAAAGCTCAAAAAAGTTAAAGAAGCCTCACTTTATAATACATTTAGGTATTGTCCAAAACCTGTAGGTAGTTAGGGGTCAAACTTCATCCTTTGTAACGACCATACATGGTTGTTAGGGTTGGCATCTCATGCCAAATAATTCAAAAAATTCAAAAATTCATTTTCAACAAATGTCAAATTCTGTGAATATTCTTCAAAGTTTTCTTTTTCACCATACAAAATAGATTTTTTTTGAAATAATATTTTACTAAAGATTTAGACTTCACTTCTTATAGTTATTTTTTGCCGATCATGACCATCAACTACGGTATTTAAGAATGCATGTACATCCAATTTCAAACTTGTCTTTATACCAACCCTTATACCAAGATTATAAATGGCAAACTAGAGATTGCACAAATGGAGTTTTGAGCTCTCATGCAACTAGTTGTGTCATGGTTGATTACATTCATACCTACTCTTTAGCCCCTAAAGAACCAAGGATTCATGGTTTTAAAATGACAAATTCAATCAATCATATTCTGAAACATATAATTTTTCATGGAACCAAATTTCATATCACAAGAATTAGTGACGTACATTGCATGTATTGATAAAAATAAAAATAAACACAAATAAATTTGAACAATAAGAAGCCTACATAAGACCTATTCAAACTTGATAAAGAAAAACATGAGGCTAGTCGTTTAGAGGTTAAACGGATTCATAACAAGTGTTACTTATACTTATAGGTCCACATGCAACATTCCCAAATCTTGCACAATTAGGACATTGGTTAATTTTGAGAATGCATACCATCAAAACATCAAAACTTTTGTCAATTTTACATCATTTATTAATTATTAATTATTATTTTTTGCCTATAAGATCTATTACTGGTATTTGGTGCATTGAATTATCTTTGATTTGCTAAAACCGTAACTACCGGTAGGCAGCAGTTCCGCCACAAGAATAATTCTAAAAACAGGTGCCCGAAATTTAGGGAAATGATTAATTTTTACAATCTTTTAAAAGGAATTAAAAGAAGCTTCGAGAATATTCTCTATATGAAGCAAAGTGCCAAATATTTGTTTGTGGTTTTAATAATTATTCGGCAGCCAAGCGCCAAAACTGCTACCTAGTTCCGGTAAATGGAAGAGGTGGATTCTTTTTGTTTGGTCTATACAAAGTCACAAACTTTAGAGGCAGACTTTGATAAAATTTAATTTTGCTAACATGAGAGATGAAATCATTGTTTCAGAACTGGTTTATTTACAGGGTTCAAGTTTGTCTTTGGCATAATTCTTCAATTAGAAATTATTAGGTTGATTGAAGTTTCAAAGATTATATGATTGACATTTAAAAAATTGATTTCTAATTCATAGTCACTTGTTTTGACAAAAATACTTGCCACGTGTCATATAGGCATTGGCTGTAATCGTTTAGGTGGTTCCAAAATAGTTATATTATTCACCACAGCCTGTATGAACCTACAAATTGAACTCCATATCACTGTTGAATTTCATGACATGCAAAGACAAGTGCGACAGAGAGGTCTCAATTCCCGATGCAACCGTGAACAAAGGAAAAAATTCCAAAAAACAGGGGTGACTGCAAACACTTGCTAAACGCATAGCAACAATAACCACCTGTTCCTGGAAATCATGCAGAGTGACACCCAGTGAAAGGGAAATTCTTTAGGAGTTCAAAATTGCATAGCCGCTGCTACAACACAGAAAATCTGAGAATGCATCTAAAATCTGAAACATTAGTACCTGTCAGAAATGTTTAAAAATTTCTTGTGGAGTGGAACGCTCAAATCTATATGCACTTGCACTTTCGGCATGATTTCATTCCGTGCCAAAGCTGCGGTCCCCAGCATCACCGAGCCCTGGTACAATATACCTGTACCCAAAAATCACCATGTACAATTAGCCTCCTGAGGATACTAAAACCCGTGAGGGACTTGATCCAATCTCTTATACTGACTCATGCATTGATACACTTGGTTGGCCTTCAATTAGTAAAGGATGACTTGGCTAAATGTCTATAGCCATTGAATTTTGAATGGAAATGCCACTTATAGTAGTTGACAACCTCCCACTTTGAAATTGCATAAGACATTCATACATAGTGATAAAAATTTGATCTAAAACAGATTTGGCTCTTGGTACTCAAAGACCTCTCCACAGCTCTATAGATCTCCCAAGAATCACACTCTTACATATGTTTAAATGCTTTAAGAGACGCAAATAGTATCTTCTACCTTACTAGGAACATACAAGGAATCGAACCAACTCAGGTGTCCTAGAAGATGATGTGCATTAGCCAGTAAGAATTGGTGCCTTTAAAAAAGTGGTTGAACATATTACCCTTTTTCATTGAGCTCTTCATCAATAATTCCCACGTATACTCGTAACCTGCAATCGTGTGTATGGATTAGTACCACTTCGGCCTATACTAGATGAGAAAGTTTGAAAAGTTTACATTGAATATATTGGTAAATCAATGAAAGCAGTAAGAGTCGGGTGTCATACCCTGGGAATTTCTCACTCAGTAATTTTAGTGCTGGTGGAGCAGCAACTGCCGCAACCTGCACATGGCATCACAGTGCACGTGTGACATAATGGACCAGAAAATAACAGAGAATCATAAACATCATGCAAAGATCATGACCATAGTAATGTCAAATAACTTTGGCATGTTGGAAATCATAGATACTGTCTAAAAAGATAGAAAATGTAATGATGACTGAACATGTGGATGATTATGAGAGACGATGAAAAGAATCCTATTGGTGTAAATATTTCAAATTGATTTCACTTTTAGGGATTCAAGTGTAGATGGCCAGATGTGCATCCAAACTACACATTTTGTAATTACTTGCAAAACAAATAGCATCTCTCTTCAATACTCACCACACGAATTAGACTAACTTCAGCACCACGTTTCGTGAGTTCCTCAAGGGCCGCAACTATAGTTCCACCTGCCAAAGTCAAAGAGAGTGTTTTTTCAAAATTCGTCAGACAAGAATAAATCATTCTTGCAATGTGAAATTGGGAGTAATAGACCCAATTCCACAGCTGCATTTGAATTTAGGAGCCCAACTCCGAGTAGACATTTGAAATTTGCTATTGCTATATGAGTAGTCACTACTACCTTAAATCCTTTGGCACATGCAATGAAAAATTAGACAATTTGCAGTGTCCCAGAAATACCCACTATCACGAGAAGTCGTTGAAAAGTACAATATAGGTCAAGAATAGGTAAACTTTACCTGTGGCAAGCATTGGATCAGCCACGAGCACCCTCGAACCTTCTTCAAATTTCTCTGGAAGCCTGCATCAACCATAATAAAGGCCTTAAGGGCACATTCAAGCATTTTCAAATCTAATATGAGGAAAGCATGACGTTTGCAGTTGCTGTAAAGGGAGATTCCTAGGAGTCATGTAAAGGTCTACCATACTTGTTCAAGTACATGGAGGGTTCAAGTGTTTCCTCATTTCGAACAAATCCTGCATCAGAAATGAAACAATCCACCAGGAGCCTTGTCATGTATACTCTTCCAATTCCTCTAAAGTAAGATTTTCTGGCAACTACCGGTATCTGAAACATAATTCGCTGGATATTCATCTCGATTATTAAAGCCCCGCACATAGGGCAATTACGTACCTCATGAGACAATAATTCGACTAGGCTTACAAAATTGTTGTTAAAAAGTCACCTCAGAACAAGTTAACTTGAACAGCTCAAATTCTTGAACCTAAGAGTTTCTCGTACATTGTAATGCACAAAAAGCTTAACATAGAATCGACATATATGAGACTTACCAAGATGATATGTTTGATTGGCTGGTAATACAGTCCCCGCGTGCTCCACGAGTACGAGCCCAGCTCGAAGAATAGGCACAACCTATCAAAACCAGAATGTCCACGGATGAAGTCCACTGCTGCTTGCATGGATCTCTAAGAAATAAGCAGTCTTTGTGTGATGAGATGAAACGACCCGTCAGCAGACCTGGGTGGACGTTCATACGATCTCCGATTATGCTAGAATAGGAGAGAACTGACCTTCACAGGTTCCCTAGGATCGATAAACTCCACTTGAGCAACTCCACACGGTGTGTTCACTTCCCCGCTCACTGTGAGCTGTCCAAGAAAATCAATGCAAGCAAAAAAAAAAAAAAAAAAAAGTAATATTCACTTATACCAACACACTGTCCTTTGCTTATTCTTTGTTTCAGTGCATCTTTCTATTAAGAGAACCATTGTGAGCGCCTGTTGAAGAAAAAAAACCAAACTAATCAAAGCCAATAAACAATACTTACCAGCCAATCTCGAGATGCTTCATATATTAAAACCCGACCCAACTCTGCCATAGCACTTCCTGCAAAGCAGAGCTCAGAAAAGTCATGCAAACCAGCTAAACACCTGATGGGCTGATGAAAATACAATAAAAAAATCAGTGTTTAACGCAGTTACTAACAAAAAAGCCATTGCGAGGAGTTCTTACTGAACATAGGAGGAGGGGAAAACTCATTGCGAAGGACGGAAACCCAATGCTTAACGAGAGGGTGCGGTGGCACATAGACCTGTCATCACCATAGAAATTTTGCACGACATCAATTCCCACAAGCTTAACCCCTAAAAGACCAAGGATTCATGGTCTCAAAATGACAAATTCAATTAATTATATTGTGAAAACATAGTTCAGATGGAACCAAATTTTATTCTACCGGAATTAGTGAAGAAACATTGCATGTTATGGTCAAAAAGCAAATAAATTTGAACAATAAAAGTCCACATAGAAACTACTAAAAACTGCTTGAAAAAACATGAGACCCAATTTGGGCTTCTTGGTCCTTTAAGGGTTAAGGTAACACTGCCGGGTTCATGAGGTGCTAATATTGCCTTCAAGAGTTGATGAATGGTTGTAACCCTTGCACAACAAATGGACAATAGCTCCCATACCAATGCAGATTCAACATCTTTAGATGTGGAACGATATAGAAAAACAATTTCAACCAACTCATATTCGCTTCTTTTTCACTGGAAAGACTTCGTAGAGCTGCGCAAGGACCAGCTCGCTAAGGCCTCCAAACTAAAACCCTAAACCCCAGAGTTTCAATAGCACAAGGAAGAGCAATACCAGCATTTGACTCTTGCTGCCGACCTTTGTCCCTTCCGTGGTCGCTGCACACCGCCAAGTATTTTTCCTCCTGGGCAATGCCTTTTGTTGAACGCCAGCTTGATGAGATCCTCGTTCATTGAATAGGTTGAGTTGACTGGCTCCAAACCGCTGAAAAATCAGAAACGCCATTAACCACTAAAGGACCAAAGATTCATGATTTTAAAATAACAAATCCAATCGATTATATTGTGAAAAATATAATTCAGATGGGACCAAATTTTATATCACCGGAATAACTCAAGAATATTACATCTGTTGATAAAAAACAAATAATTTTGAACAAAAGAAACTTCACATAAGACCTACTCAAAACTACCAAGAAAAACATGAGACTCAATTTGGGCTTCTTGGTCCTTTAGGGATTAACAAATCATTCGAACAGACTATGCTCCAGAAAAAACAATGCCGGTCGCAACTCAGTCAAAATTACGGATCGTGGCCTCGGAAAATAGAAACACGGCTAAGGTAGAGGTACCTAATTAAGACACAATACCTAATGCAACACCCTAAAATTATGCACGATGAGTTCATATTGTTTTTGGAGAATGTTCACCACCTTTCGTAGAAGAACTCATCTCAGTTTTAGGTCATCTACAAAACCTTAATAACTTTTGCATACAATATCCAAATAACGCATTCTTCCAAGAATATATTAAAAAATTCAACCATTCTAATAGTAGTAACTATGCTCAGTGCTTAAAGTGTCGCTATTACTTGTGGTTACTCAATCGCCAAAGACACAAAATCCTAAATCCGCATTCCGCCGAATTTGATCCTTACCCTAAGAAATTTCGAATCACGCAAAAACACTAAGCATACAAGAAAAAGAAAGGGAACTCGTCGCCAATTATAACATTCAAGCGCTTGGAATTTGATGACCTACCTGCAACGAAAGGGCGGCAATCGAGCCCCGCGAGGACGAAATACATGGCGATGAAGAAGAGGTGGCACAAAAGAAGGGCGATGATGTTTGCATTGCCACCGGCTGCATGATGATTCACAAACCCCAACAGTCCGAATTCAAAACACCACTAGAATGCAAAAAATTAGGCTTGCCGGATTCGTTTCCAAATCCACAATGCAATGTCGCCGAAGAATGCAAGAAACGCTTCGATTGCTCGCACGCAAATTGCTGCGAGAGAGAGCAACGAAGAGGTCAGAGAATCTACTGCGTGTGATGGGAGCTCGTCCTTCTCGTTCTTTCTCCGAGCTCATCCTCTGGCAACTCGTCGATATCCGGTTGATACCCGTTGTGTGCGGATATAGAACTATGGAGTATATTGGAGGACGGGTATTACACAGTACTGAATACATTTTTTTCCAAAAAAAATAAGGTTTGGCAGATGGAATATTCAAAGAATAATATTTCATATCATTTTTTCTCATTACCGAAAATAATTTGAAAAAAACATTCCCAAAAGCTTCCTCATAGAGAGATAATAGTAAAAGTTTGTGATCACGTTGTGGGTACCTACCCAGCCTTGAAAAGGCAGCTTTTGAGAAATTGTGTATACCATAAGCAAGGGTAGGTTGGGCAAAAAACAATCTTAAAATAGCATGTTAAAATTTTAGGAAAATATTTTTGTAAAGAATAAACAAGGATTTCATGGAATATTCGAAGTGCCCAATTCAATTTCGGCACTTTAATCAACTATTGGGCATTGATGTGCCCAATCTGCCCTTTGGCTATGGTATATGAAGGAAAAATTGTACGCATTCTCGATGCAGATTTAAGATTGTCTTTATGTAAGCATTGACTCAAATGGTCATGTTTGCTAAATTCGTTCTCTAAAACTATGATACGTATTGTGTGGAGTCTATTGTATGCTCAGGCTCACTTTGAATTAGGGCCTGATTGTTGGCCCAACCCAAACTTCACAAATTCCACATAGGATCTCTTGAATTTGGCAAATCGGTCACAGGGCTCTACACTAGAGCTGAGCCAAACTTCTCCTCATTCTATGTGGCAATCTATGTTGTACAAATTTAGAGCTAAAACTATGGGATGGGCAAGGTAATTGGATTGGATTTTTCTTAACCCCAAGTTTAGAATTGACTCAAATGCCTAAAATGTACCCTCACTAGTGGATCTCATGGCTCATGCATCTCTACCATCCAATCAACCATTGTCCCAGATACTTGTCAAAGGACTTAAAGGGAATCATAATAATTTGTTCAAATGATTTCTTAATGACATTTTCCTAATGAAGTTTCTTACTTCAACAATTTTGGAAAGTCAACTCAACATATTCAAAAGGGGATGTCAAACCTCATTAATTTTTGCACAATAATCTCTTGAGTGATTATCTCTGTCTACATTCTTGCCCACATCTATTTAAAGGTTGTGATTGGTCGTTATAAGCAGTCACAATTATGTGTTCTACCCTACCATCGGGGTTGGTCACAAGATAAGTATAATGGTAATCAAATGAGGATTTTCTTGCGATGAAGCGGCAAAGAGCAAAGTGAGCGATTTACGGTAGCTAGTGGGTGCGATATAGCATTTTTACATCCTTTAAACATTCCAAAAAGTCGTGGCAACAAAAAAAGAAGGAGAAGGAGGGTTCAACATGGGAGATAGTATGTGTAGCCTCATTTTTATAATCTCCACTGTGATTGGTTGCTTTCCGTGAGCTGATTATCTTATCATCAAAGAATGAATTATTTTGTAACAATGGATTACTTCTAGGGTTTAGAGTCTTGCCTTTGCTAGCGCAGTTTTGCACGGTATTCGCCAACCGCTATATCCAAAACGTCTTAAGTTCTTAACTCCTAAATGCTCAAATCTATGACCATGGAATCATGATTTACAATGTGACATTCAATTTTGCCACTATAAATAAGATAAGAATTAAACCTTATATTTTTAGTAGGTGAAGCCATGTCTCTACTACAAATCACAGTTTTTTTAATAATTTTTGGTGAAAATTTGATATTACTACAACTTTTTGAAGTGATTGTAAAGAAATTTCATAGCAATTACAAAATATGCTCAAAAATTCAGATTTTCTAACCAAACGTGTAATTTACAATAAAGAACATTATTGTAAATGAAAATCAACTGTGTCAAATTTTAGAAAATTGCTACACCATAGTAATACCTACCAAACTTGCAACTCCAATAAAACACTCAAATATTAGAGTTTTCAAAAATTCAAAGTAGAGTAGAGACTAGACTTGGTACACTTTATTTTGATAGTTAACCCTCAAACGTCAAAGCAAGCCCCATGGGCTTATTTATGAGAGAATAATGGAGAAAAAAAAGTAGATTTATTCAAACAAATTAGAAATGGATTGGTGGTTCAAAAAGGTGATGAAAAAGCGAGGCTAAATTTAGCAAATACGCCTAAACTAAACAACGTAGAAAAATCCACAATCAAATGAAAGAATCAAGGAAAGGAAGGAGCTATAATTGGGCAACAATTGTGGAGAGAGTCAAAAAAATTTAATTGAAAAAACAACAATAACGCTATCACAAGTATTTCTGTATAAAATTTGAAACTTGAAATTCAAAATTATTTTGTAATTCAATTACGAATAAGATATTGACAGTCTATGGTTGAAATTTGTTGTGATGGGTTGAAATGTAATACTCTAAGTGTAGTAATTTTTGGAGATTTTTTGGTTGCTTAATTTCATGAGTTTATTTTTCAAAAGCACATTTAGACTAAAATCTTCGAAATTTTTGGTGAATCATTGCAACACGAAACAAGGCATAAATTTTTCACAAATCATCCCCATTCTAATCCGATCACACATGCATGAAGCCATCTTGTCATAGAATTTTGTAGTATTTTTTCCTTGCTAAAATTGCATGACGGATAAGAAAACGTGGATGAAATCTGTACATCATCCAAAAGAGGACGGTTGGGCAGTTGACGGTTAACCCTTTAACGTCCTAATTCAACACTAATTTCAAAGAAGCGTTATAGAATGCTTGATGAAATCCAAAAATGGGGTTGATGGTCAAAGCAAAGTTGTAAATGTCAATGTGAAGATCACATCTGTACAGTTGGATTTATTCTATTTTTATTTAATATTTCTAAATAAAATTTGCAAGGTTTTCTCTTGAAATTCAATTTTAAATCCAAAATTAGCACTTTTTTATATTTTAAATATGGTAATGAAATTGGAATAACATGCACTACGAGATGGTATAATTTCTATTATTTGATTCTACTTATTTTGAAAAATCATATTTAAGGTCCCACTTTTTGAACTAAGAATGAAACTTGACATAAACCAATTATGTTGTTTTTCTAAAAATCATAATAACCTATTTTGAAGATCCAAACCGTACAAAGGATAGTCAACTTGCTCAAGAATCAAGAGAAATTTTGGTGCATGAAAACTGTCCGCTTTGGATGAGAATCGAGCAGTTTCAATCTATGCGTCGTCAGGTATGTGGACGATGGCGTGTTAAAGGGTTAATCTCCATACACCTTTGAAAACTAGGAGGTACCCTACACTGTAGTCAGTTTCGATATGAGTTAATTATGTTTCTGTCAAAATGAAGCATGTCATCTTGTGATTAGCTTATGATGACATAGACCTCTCGAAATCAGGCTGTTTGAATATAATCTTCACATACAGTACGGTAATGTAGGTACACCAAAAACTAGGAAACAATTCGAGAGAGTAAAACAAACTGCACAAATAGAAAACTCTGGCTAGGAAGCCCTCAATAAAACAACCAGAACACCATCAAGTGTAACCACTCGTTATCAAAGAGCAAAAATGTGAAGGTTTATTGCAAAAATAAAAATGAGAAGAAACAGTATACGTGGGTGGTCAAGGGATCAAAAGTTCTTGGAAGCCCTCCTTATTCCACACCCTCTCCCACTACCCTACCACTCATTGTTTCACAATCAGAGCATCCCGCCCTGGACCTACGCCAATGTACTGGCACGGCAACCCGATCAGCTCCTCTATCCTCTCCACATATCTCTGCGCCGCACGTGGCAGATCCTCGTACGACCTCACCTTCGTGATGTCCTCCTTCCACCCCTCCATGCTTTCATACTCCACCTGCTCATGTGCACACACAACCTCCATCAGCACCCCACACACCAAGCTGTGAACGCAGCCACCCACGTAAATATAACTAAACAGAGAATGCCTTACCATGCTTGATAAACTCCTGCTCTACAGTACCACACAGTAGTCACCCAAGCACAACTCACCTCCACTTGCTCCAGGATAGACAGATCTGACGGGAAAGATCTCAGCTGCTCCCCCGATGGCGTCCTGTATGCAATGCCCAGCTTCACCTCGCCCAGCCCGGACAGCACGTCCAGCTTCGTCAGATTGATGGCGGTGAACCCGTTTATCGTACAAGCGAACTTCAGCGCCACTATGTCCAGCCACCCGCACCGACGCGGCCTTCCCGTCGTCGTTCCCCACTCGAACCCTGCCTTCCGAAGCTCCTCCCCTTCGTCCCCGAACAGCTCTGTCGGATATGGTCCTGACCCCACCCGCGTTGTGTACGCTTTCGCCTGCACGATCCCAACTACTCTCATGTCACTCCTCGAATTTCGGAAACAACGCCAGAAACATAACATATCGGATCACCAAGCACACCATCAAAGGACATGCAGGCTCTATCATACAACGACGACGAGAGATCGCTCACCACGCCCACGATGTCACCCAGACGGTTCGGCGCCATCCCCAAGCCCGTGCAGATTCCCCCCACCGATGGGTTCGACGACGTCACGAAAGGGTACGTTCCGAAGTCGATGTCCAGCATGGTCGCCTGGCCGCCCTCGATCAAGATCCGCTTGCCCTCTGCATACGCGCTGTTCACGTACTCCACCGTGTCCACGATGTACGGCTCCAGCCTCTCTGCGTACTTCACGTACTTCGCCATCTCCTCGTCCACCGCTGCCGACGAGTACTCGAAGCCCTTGAACCGCGCCGCGGCGTCGCGGTACAGCACGTCCAACTTCTCCCGGAACGTGTCAAGGTGCCGCAGATCGCCCACTCGGATGCCGTTGCGGATCGCCTTGCTCGCATAGCACGGCCCAATCCCGCGCTTGGTTGTCCCGATCATCTGCCCCGCCAGCTCCACTTCCCGCAGCCCGTCCACCTCCTGGTGCAGATTGAACAGCAGGTGCGCGCGGTCCGACACCAGCAGACGCCCCGTGCACTTCACCCCCTTCGCCTCCAGGTTGTCGATCTCCTTGAAAAACCCTGCGCCGTGCCAACAATCACGCTGTTACTCCAGTGAGGTGAGGGAGACCACGCACACATCACACGCTACTGCACAACTTCAATGCCATCTTCGTCATCGCCTACCTTCTGGCCCTCTCAAATTGTAGCACACAGGGAGACTGTCAGCGACACGTAGTCGCTCACAGACGTGGGACTACCTGGAAGATGGATCACCACTCCGTTCCCAACCACGCACATTGCCTTCTCGTTCAGGATCCCCGAAGGCACCAAATGAAGGGCAAACTTCTGCCCTTCATTGTTGTAGATCGTGTGCCCGGCATTTGCACCTCCCTGAATATCAACACGCACAATATACATGTCAGTTGAACCCTGAACAACTGGACCACATAACAAGAAGACGAACTGAAACTCGTTGCAGAGAAAACCACTGCAACAAACACAAGACAAAACTTGCACCCCCACAAGTTTCCACCACACCAATTGGAACTTCTAGAAACATGGACGAGGCATCAGATGCAGAAGTGTCACTCATGCATGCTCGCGGAGGAGCATGGTTCAGGTGAATCATCGAGAAGTGATCATCATACGCCACACACAAGCAACGTTTCAGCATTTACACACAAGAAGACTGGGTAGTAGATTGGGCAAGGCATCAGATGCAGAAGTGTCACTCACGCATGCCCAGAAGAGGACATGGTTCAGGTGAATCATCGAGAGGTGATCGTCATGCGCCATAGCCGAGTCAGGGAACAGAAACTGGAAATCGATTCAAGCCCTAAAGTAAGGATGTAGCATCAGATGCAGAAGTGTCGCTCAAGCATGCACACGAATTGAGCATGTTTCAGGTGAATCATCGAGAGGTGATCGTCACATGCTACAACCAGGTAACCCGACAGAAGAAATAGAATACAGTTCAAAGCCACTACATGGTTGAGGCATCAGATGCAGAAATGTCGCTCACGCATGCCTGGAAAAGGTCATGGTTCAGGTGAATCATCGAGTGGTGATCATCATGTGCGCAACCTAAGTGACCTACAACCAAGGAACGTGGACAATCAACTTGGAAATAGAGCACAACTCAAGTATGGATGTAGTATCAGATGCAGAAGTGTCGCTCTCAAGCATGCCCACGTATGAGCATGGTTCAGGTGAATCATCGAGAGGTGATCATCATGCGCTACACCCACTTCATTTCAATGAGACCAATGTTTTGGCATCCAGCAGAATGCGGGCACCCGTATTACCGTGGAGCAACATTGCTTGCCAGATACTGATTTTACCCTAAAAAGAATGTTCTCAGCTTAACCAGCAGCGCACATAGGTACAAAAAGCCAGGCCAAGTTTTTATATAAGAGGTTCCTACACTATCGAAAAGAGACGCAATACATCCATCAGGACTGGCATTGCAATGGATCACAGAAAAGAGGCGCTTGGAAGAGTAAAAGAAAAAACTATGCGAAAAAACAAAAAAGCCGAATAGGCAGAGTCCAAGGAAAAACAAAATAGACGTATTCGTTTGACCTAAACCAGCTAGCATGTAAAACATGACTCGGATGACATGCAGTTCAGTTAGTTTAGTTCAAAACTCCGTGATGCGCACATAAGCAATCTCTGGAACCAAAGACAGTTTTGTTGCACAGACAGGCGGCTCTATCGAATAACAAATAGTTCTTCAAATGGATCACAGAAAAGAGGCGTTTAGAAGAGTAGAAACAAAAACTACTGCGAAAAAACAAAAACGCCAAATAGGCAGAGTCCAGGGGAAAACAAAATAAGCGTTCTGACACGAATTTGTTTGACCTAAAACAGCTAGCATGTAAAAGCATGACTCGGATAACATACAGTTCAGGTAATTTAGTTCAAAACTCCACGATGCGCACAAAAGCAAGCTCGGGAACCAAAGACAGTTTTGTTGCACAGAAAGGCAGCTCTATCGCATAACAAAAGCATTCTCGTCGAGAGAATCGCGGAGACAGGAGAAGGATTACCACACCTGGCAACGAGCCACCACGTCAAAACGCTCCGCCAAGATGTCCACGAGCTTGCCCTTCCCTTCGTCACCCCATTGCGTGCCCAACACAGCGCACACCTGCTTCAATCCACTGAACGCGTCCTCCACCTTCACGGCCTCTCTCTCGATCGCCTGCGCCTTGCACCGCACCCCGCCACTCCTCGCTCCACATCGAGCTCCAGCGCCATTGCTAACACTCGTCACAGGCGTGAGCCGAAGGAAATTCTTCGAGGCCAACTTGAGCGAGTGCTGAGGCTGCTGTTGCTTGTGATGGACGGGCCCTGCAACCAGGGCCTGGGAGGCCACAGCTGCAGCTGCTGCCATAGCCATGGATGTAGAGCGAAACGAGAGCAAAAGCAACAGGAAAGGAAGTGAAGAAAATGGAACCCAAGAGAAACGGTTATAGAGACGAAGGTCCCTTAAACCCTAAACCCCGTGATTCTAAAGGTCAATTGCAGCTGCTTGGACCAGATTCCTCCCCTTTCCCTTCTTCTCCGGATTTGGAGTTTTGGACCAGGGTTCTTTTTTTCATTTTTCCTGATTAGGTAGTTAATCCTTTTAGCGTCCACACTAATACATTTACCCGGTAAAACCTTATCAATTTCTCACATTTTAAATGTATTATTTATTTTTTGGTATTTTTCTCATATAATTTATTCTTAAACAGATTTAGATTTAATTTTTCATAAGTATTTAAATGAAAATGAAATTTATAAGATTTTTCAAAATGAATCTCTTGTAAAGCCATAGTAATTACAAAAATTCCTAAAATAGTATGATTTTTTAAGGAAAAGTGTAAATAATATTGATGAATAACAAGATGTAAGTGACATGCTTCTTGAGCTTACATAAAAAGAAATTCAATTTAATTTTAATTTTTTTTCTTCTACAATGTATGTTGGAATTTTAAAGCTTTGAGCTTTAGAGTGTTGTAAAAAACGCAATTTTAACAATTTTGAAGAACCGTAAATCGGACTAGAAAGTAGAAGATAGTTCCCCATGCTTTCTTAATTGGGACCATTTTCATTTGAAATTAGGAACTAGGTGAAAATTAACGCTTGATTGAAAAACGATCAAACATGGCTCCATGAGGCTCCTTGCACGCTTAAGGGTTAACTCCTAAATGTCCTCACCACTCTCCAAATTCGGCAATTTTGCAAAGAAACATTATAAAATGCAACTAAGAGAGATATTTTGAACTTGATGTATGAATAAAAGTTGTACATTATAAATTATAGATTCTATTCATACGATTATATCTGTGATTGCTATCACCAATATTTTGTATAAAATTTGAAACTTGAGTTTCAAAATTATTTTGTAATTCAATTACAAATAATATATTGACAATAATTATGTGGATGAAATTTGTTGTGATGGGTTGAAATGTAATACTCTAAGTGTAGTGATTTTTGAAGATTTTTTGGTTGCTTAATTTTATGAGTTTATTTTTTCAAGAGCACTTTTAGACTAAAATATTCAAATTTTTTTGTGAATTAATGCAACATGAAATGAAGCATAAAATTTTCACAAATCATCCCCATTCTAATTGGATCACACATGCATGAAGCTATCTTGCCATAGAATTTTGTTAATTATACAAAAAATATTTAAACTCAATGCATGTGTGATCCGATTAGAAAGAGGATGATTTGTAAAAAAATTGCCTCATTTCATGTTGTAGTGATTCACCCAAATTTTCAAAGATTTTAGTGTAAAAGTGCTCTTAAAAAAGTCAAATCATAAAATTAAGCAACCAAAAATCTCCAAGGGCCCAAGGATTTCTTAGCAGACTAGATTTGTTATAATGTCCATCTTACTAACTTTTACGAGTTATAATCCTTAAATATATGTAGAGCTCAAGAATAAGACAACATCCATATGATTAAATTTTGGAAAAATGCCATGAATATTTTAATAATGATTATATAATATTTATTTTTGAAAATTAACAAAAAATACATGTTTGGTCATTTTGACTTGAAATCATTTGTGATAGGTCAAAAACATTGGTTTATATGATGGCTACCTTGTTCATGTTAGAGCTAATTTTATTTGATAAAAAAAACCATCTATCCTTGAAAGAGGAGAGTAGTCTTGTAATAATGTCCCTTTGTCCGGTGGGCATCGGCTCATTATCAAGATGAACAGACACTTTATTCACGCCGGCCTCGAAAGAGGTCCGGAGTTTCTATCTATCTATCTGATAAAAAAACCCTAAATGCATGCCAAAAATGTTCACTTTCACATTTTATCAAAGATGAAATAAATCATTTTAGACGTTTCAAAAATGATAATCAACTATTGTAGTATGACATGGCCTTTGGTTTTTATTAATTAAACAATTTTAGTATCAAATTTTTAAAATACATCAAGAAAAAATTAGTGAAAAATGTGGAAAATTAGTAAGACCTCTATTGGAAACTTCACTACCGGTAATACAGGGCCAATGTCAGAAGGCCAGATGCACGAAGGCAAAGTGCAATTAAAATATTTAATGATTTTAAACACTTTACAAAGCCCACTCCCATGCATGCATGCATATTAAAGAGAATTATAATAATTAAAACGTTCCCATTTCTACCTTTTTAAATTTGAAAGGACATGACATTTGTTCACTATGAATGTATGACAATTTGTAAAATAATTATAGGATTACAAAATCAAAATAATATTTAATTCATATTAATGTAAACGGAACACTTTGGATGATTTTATTTTTTGGGCATGGCAAAGATGAAGGCTAGGTCATACTACAGTATATTGATATAAAAGAAAATATCATGCCTTATATTTTTAAACAATAAAAGTTACTACTCCCTCTGTCCCATAATGACTTGCACGTAGGTTCTCTGAAATCTACCTCTTAAGGTAGATTTCAGAGAACCTACGTGTAAGTCATTATGGGACAGAGGGAGTATAATTCATTATCAACGTTCAAAATTATTTTATTTTAAACACTTCTATACATTAAGGAAGGTATTTTGTTTTGTGTTTTTTTGTTTTATGTGATCTCCTAGACTATATGGTTGTTGATTGCGTTCTTGGTATTGTCAAAAAGCTCTCGACAAGAAAAAGTGCACCAAGATGGTTTCATGGTTTTGGAACCTATAACGTGAAAGTCATGGATTCTTAATCGAATTTTGTCACCATAACTTGAATTAAGTTATTATAAAATTTAATAAAAAATAAAAACATGGAGAACACTTTGGAAGGGCCACACTAGAAAGAATTAATCAGGAAAGTGTCTAGAATCCCTTTCACACCGAGGAACTCCTTATTATCACGATATAAGGTATCGTAAGTTCCTAGGGCTTGTTGAGAGAACGAGGCTGTGATATTACAGAATGTGACATTAAAGAGGTCTCAGTGTCAGGGCTTCCGCAAAGAGCAGCGAGAGCTTCTTCAGATGTATGACTTCGATTTTCAACCTCTAAACGATTTGCGGAAGGTGCCAGAGCAGGTGGCGTATCAATCCTTTGTGCGCAATCAGGTGTTGATTTGCGTTCATTTCTGCTTTTAAATTTCAGAGATGAAGTTTTCTTGGGAGATTTCAGTGTATTTATGTGCCTACATTTCTTTCCTTAAATCTCTGAGTGGTGTGGATCGAGGAATTCGTTGCAGTTCGATTTGGCCGCTTCCTTTTACCTATGGCTTTTGCTGTATGAATTTTTTGGACAGAACTCTCAGGGTTCAACACGCGAGAGTTTTGTTGTTTGGAGTGCGACATTAGGTTATGGCTTATGCGCTGAATCTTGTTACAGCTTGCGGTTTCGTTTCTAATTTGTATTGCAAATTCCTGGATTACATCCAGAGAAGCTTAAACCCTGGAGCAGAGGAATCGAAATTCGTGAGATGAGAAAAACAATGCATAATCACAGCAGTAAGGGATAGTTTACTAACGGTGTTACGAGTTCACATATTTCGAGTAAAATCGCTTTATTCCGCTTGAGTAATTATTTGAACATTTTTTTAAAGTTTTTCAATCTTTGTATGTGTACTTACAAACGGAGTGTCTTTTAAAACAGAATCGAGAAAACCGCAGTCTAAGGCAATAGTTGTTAAATGGAATAGAACTGTTTCGGTAACCTTGATATGAAGTCTTCACTTCGGGCAAAATTTATTCTCAATTTCCACTCATACAAAGGGGACAAGTTCTGCGTAGGAAATTAGAGTTGGAGTGAGTAACTGGAATTGGAAATTGATTATTGGAATTGCTGGACAGATTAAAGAGTAGGATGGTGGCAACCGAGGTAGAAGGGGCTGAAGCCGATTTAGGTTTCGATTGGACAGATTTGGAGCCGATTCCACAGGACGATGGTCCGCGGCCAGTGGTCGCCATTGCTTACTCGGATGTCTTCCGTGAGGCGATGGACCGGTTTCGTGCCATTCTTGCCAAGGATGAACGAAGTCCTCGTGCCTTGGAGCTGACCAGCGATGTCATAGCACTTAATCCTGCAAATTACACGGTAATTATTGTTGCTGCTACATGTTTAGGGTTAGCTACAGTCATTCATACTTTGCGATCTTCCTTTGTCTTCTCTCCTATGTTAGAGGAACATCTGAATTCTTTATACCATACAAAATCTTGTTAACTCTACTTATTGGGGATACAGGTGTGGCATTTCAGACGACTTGTGCTGGAAGCTTTGGGCAGTGACTTGCTTAAGGAGCTCGAGTTTCTCGATGCTATTGCAGAAGGCAATCACAAGAACTATCAGATTTGGTGACTCTTTTTATCTCTGTAATCCTTGAGATCCGTTCTCCTTTTAGAGCTTGAAAATGGCTTGTTCATCTGTTAAGGCTGAGAACATTGATAATTTTCATCGAGTTAATACCACTGTGTACATAGACTCTTACTTTTCGGAAAGAAATGTTAGGTTTTTCTTAGGTTACCTTCGTCTGAGGTGGTGCAGGCATCATCGGCGGTGGGTGGTTCAGAAGCTAGGCAAGGATGCTGTCTATAAAGAATTAAAGTTTACGGAAGGGGCACTTGAAGATGATCCGAAAAATTATCATGCTTGGTCTCATCGTCAGGTATGCTTGCTTCATATCTGTTGCTTGAAGTGGTGGCTTGGTGTGGTCGATCAGTTGCAGATGCTGAAAGTAATGTTTGGTGGGTTTGCAGTGGCTACTGCAGGAGCTGGAAGAGTGGCGGTGGGAACTGGACTACTGCTCCAAGCTCTTGAAGGAAGATTCTGCAAATAACTCTGCTTGGAATCAGGTATGAAATGGCTGTTTTTAGCACCTCAGTATGCCCTATAAAGCTGAATCCTTTGAAATTAGAACCATGCAGAGCAGTTTTTGACTACGTGGTATGTATCTGCAGAGGTTTTTTGTTGTCAGCCGATGCCCATCTTTAGGGGGATTGCGAGAAATGAGGAATTCAGAAGTCAGTTTTTGTATTTATTCCATCAAACAGGTACCGACTAATGAGAGCCCCTGGAGGTACCTGAAGGGGTTATTCATGGACGACCAACTTGCCTTTGTTAGAGATTCTTTCGTAAGTGAAGCATGTATATCCGAAGTAGTGAAGGATCCGAACAATGTTCCAGCACTTGGTTTCTTGTTAGATCTAGTGAGTGCTGGTTTCCAGCCAACATCTGGTCAGAGTGAGATCTTACAGCAAGCCTTGCCGATGTGGGCGACGCCTTCTGAGCTGGCTGCTGCTGTATGCATCAGACTTGAAAACGTTGATGCCATGCGTTGTCAGTACTGGGCCTGGAGAAGGTCCCTGCTTCCACTTTCTGTGGCAATTCCTGAAACATAAAACTCAAAGTTAGCTGTGAAAATTTAGTACTGGTATATGTAGCTCTATCACAAACATGAACGAGATGTTGGGATGCGTACTCGTCAACTTTTTGGCTTGTTGAGAATGCATGATGCTCGTCTCTCTGGCTAAAAATAGATCTGAAGTTGAGTAAATGTACAGTAGTTGAAGAGTCTCAAACTCATCAGTTTTTGGGAAATCTAGAAGCATAATTTCGAAAATTCATGACTTATGCATACGGTATCTGAATCATGTGAATATTGGTGCGTTGGAATCCTCTTCAAAATGGGACAAGATCCACAATTTTTTTGTTTTTGTAATGATAGCGAAGCCATGGGAATGAAGAAACTACCTTCACTTGAAAGCAGTCATTGGTCGCTTTGTAGATAGTAAGCTTACTTTATGGTCATATTTGTTAATTAAAATGGCATGTTTCAAAATTGTGACACTCAAGTGCACAAGGCTTTTCAACTGAAAAAATAGAACAGAAATGACCCAAGGTGACTGCATCTGATTTGGATTTTTTTAACCCTTTACCTGCGTAACTGTCCAAATTCTGGATGATGTACAGAATTGTCGCCACTTTCCTTTTGGACGAAAGGGTTTTGCAGTGTGGTTTTTTTTCATGCATTTTTCAAGTGGTTACTTTATGTAAGTGAAGTCGAATTAGGAAAAAAATCGAATTTGAATTTACCATTCCATGTGAGCTTCCATTTTGACAAAAAAGTAATTTAAGGTTTTGAGCTCCTAAATGTGCACTAAATCCATTCTTTAGAGCTAACATACAAATGAAAGTTGTACATGATGACTTTTCCATGACATCCATACGGTTGGATTAAGTAATAGTGTTGAAATATGCTTCAATTTGATTTAAAAAGAGATTATCATTATAATTATATGAAAAATACAATAATACTCATTATCTTATGAATTTTGGAATGATTGGCCAAAAGTGCATAATGTACAACATTGAATCATCTTTTGCATAATGTGCAATATTTTAGCGTTTAAAATTATCTTTTGATTTCTTACAAAGAGATCTCAAGACACCTTTATCGAACCATAATAAAACTTATGTGAAAAACTTCACTACTATTGAAACATAATGATTTCAACCAATCATATTGAATTACAAGATGAGAGTATTAAAATTGTAATTTTAGTGAATTTTCAAAGTTTTTTCTTGTAAATTCATTTGAAATATATCTAGCCATTTTATTTCAGATTCAACTGTACGGATGTCTTCTAATAAGGATGTCTTACATGTGCTCTTTAGAGGTGATGTTTAAAAATATTAAAGAAGCCTCACTTAATAATACATTTAGATATTGTCCAAAACCTCTATGCATTTAGGGTTTAAGAATTGAGCATGGTTGAGTAAAATATTCTTGCAACATTATAAGGAGATTCTAATGCAATGACAATGTTTGATGAACTATTTCTGCAATGCTAAACGATTTACAATTTATTTCAACATAGAAACATGTAAAAATTAGTGGGGGAGAAAGTTTGTTATGTAAATAGTGTTTATTAATTTAAATAAAAGTGATTTAGAAAAAAAGTGTACTAGAAGCATTTTAATTCGTTCACACCTATCTTAACCCCTAACTGCCCAACCATGCATATTTTGCATGATGTACAGAAGCAAACTTCGTTTTCTCATCCATCATGCAATTTTTGCAGTGTAAATTTTTTACTAAATTTTCTATGGGAAGTTAGCTTAATGCATGTGGGATCTGATTAGAAAGTTGATGATTTGTGAAACCTTTTTGCCTCATTTCACTGTTGCAGTCTTTCACTAAAAATTTGTTCACTAAAAATTTGTTAATTTGTCTTTCACTAGAAACCTTGTTGCAGTCTTTCACTAAAAATTTCAAAGATTTTAGTCTAAAAGTGCTCTTGAAAAAGTCAACTCATAAAATAAAGCAACCAAAAAATCTCCAAAAATCACTACACTTAGAGTATTGCATTTCAACCCATCACAATGAATTTCATGTACAAATTGTCAATATCTTATTGGCAATCAAATTACAAAATAATTTTGAATTTTAAGTTTTAAATTTTATAGAAAATATTGGTGATATCAATCGCAGATCTATCTGTATGGATAGAATCTAAAATTCATAATGCACAACTTTTATTCATACATCAAGTTCAAAATATCCCTCTTAATTGCATTTTATAATGCATTTTTGCAAAACTGCCCAATTTGGACAGGGGTGAGGACATTTAGGGGTTAAACAACATCCCATGGTGGTCAATCATCTTAGTTCAAAATTCAAATCTATTGAACTTTTTTAGCAAATCTTCAAACTCACTAAACCACCATTGATAAGTTTTTCTAGTAGACAGTATAGTTACGAGAGTAAATTTTCTTGGAATAATGTTTTATTGTTATATTTTTTCATATATACGTTTAATTATTGATAATTGTTATTTTTGAAAACATTCACTTATAATTAACGTTATCAACACATGCGTTATATTTTAAAGGTTCAATTCTCTTTATTTGTTATGAGTTATAATTTCATAAAGGTTGTATTTTTTTTGTTATAGATGCCTAACATGGTGTAGCATAATCCAAACCGAACATAATATAAAAAGTCCCATATAAATAGTACATTAAATAATTATATATTAATATTCATACATATGATGAATTAGGTTTGCATATAAGATTCTACGTGGACTACGTCTGTTATGTCATTTGTCATGCCACATGACCATCCTTTGAGAGTGTCTTACTCAAACGCTACATTATAATTGGTCACTTAGAAAATGTCTAAATGCTATACCTTCTTCCCCTCATCAACATTTTCAAGTTTATAAATTTTGTTCATCTATATTATGAATATGAAAAATCCTTAGGGTTTGTAATTTATCAAGGCCATCAAAGAGCCATGAAGTCTTCAAAGCATGAAGGAACAAACACATAGTATACTGGTTTCCTCCATGTCATCTTTAATATATAATCCATACAACATAAAGTAAGGTTTTCAGTAAAATTAGATTGTTTCATAAACTTTAAACAATATCATAAAGAAAATCACAGTCCTCGTACACCCCGACTTTAAATCCCCCCCTCAACGTTAATGCAAAAGGAGAAAACTTGCCCCCTATTTTGTATCGGTTAGGACCCATGTTAAAAAATAACCCCCTCTTCCAATGGTTTAAAATTCATGAGAGGGTCTCCTACACTAAAATCCAACCGTAGGCCCCAAATTTACAAAGAAATTGCCAAAAAAGCTTACAAGGTGTCCAAAATAATTTTTTTAGAAAATGAGACCCATGGGTGAATAGTGCTTGCATAATGTCCGTGTTGGATTCAGAATCGGGGTTTGTACACAGGCTTTCACATGATGGTAACAAAACAAGAGTCCATAATGATGTAGAAGATGAAGTCCGATGGGCACTGGCTCATTGTCAAGACAAATAGACACTTTATTCACCCCGGCCTCAAAAGAGGATAGCAATTTCTATTTATCTATCTAGAAGCACAGGGGTCCCAAACATTTTTTCTGGGGTAAAAAGTGGATGGTTTGGCCTCATTTTTTACCCCATTTAACAATGTGTCCAAAAGTGTAGATTGGGAGTCGGGGGTCAAACTTTGACTCCCTTTCTGGAACCTTTGCCAGGGTAAAACATGATTTACCGGGGTAAAACCATGGTGCTTTTGACCGGAATGGGGGCCAAAAAAACTGCCCCGGGGTAAAAATCTCTCTCATTTTTACCCCCAACTCCAAGTTTGGCCCCGGGGTCAAACTGTGAGGGTTCCATGTGAAGATGAAAATCAATCTGTCAGTAATCCCTGATCACTACACGCACAGGCATGACAGAGCTTTCAGCTAATCTTCTTGAAATGACATCTTCAGATTAAACTCGCTTCGCTCAAAGTTCACAAACCGATACATTGATTCATCTAATTACGTATCGTGAGAACATTGATCAGGGATTACTGATAGATTGATTTTCAGTACATTGCAACCAGCTGCGCCGAACCTCAAGCTCCAGGAATCACAAAATTTTCACCGAAAAATTCTTTACACATATGCTGAGAGCGTCTTGCAGACGTACGCTACATTACAATTGGTCACTTAGAAAATGTCTATGTGCCATATCTTCTTCCCCTCCGTCGTCAAGATTTTCAAGCAGATAAATTTTGTTCGTCTATACAATGGATATGAGAATTTCTAGTATCCATTTATACCCATGGATGCAGAAATATTCTTCCATTTACAATCGCTTCCTGAAGAACGTGGAGGGTGGTTTGATACCGGTAATCAATCAGTCCATCAAGAGCACAATCTTGCCCCCCGCTTCATTGGACTCCATGAGCTCATGCGCCTGCACAATCTCCTCCAACTTGAACGTCTTCGCCACGGGGAGATGCAGCGTCCCGGCTTTCATTTGCTGCACGAGCTCCCGCAACGGCGTCGCCATGAACTCGTTCGAGTCGCCGGCATAGATCGTCAAGAACACGCCCGTGGGAATGGCCTCCATGGGACTGAACGAATCGAGCGTCGACTGCCCACCCACCATGCCCGTCATGCACACGGCGCCGCCCACCTTAGCGCATTTCAGGCTGTCCAGCAGCGTCGTCACGCCCACCAGCTCCAGCACCTTGTCGAACCCACCAGGCATGACGGTCCTCTGCACCGTCTCCGCAATCCGACCCTCGGTACCATCGATGATGACCTCCTCCGCGCCGCTTTTGATCAAGAACTCCCTCCGATCGGCGCGCCTCGTGGTGCTGAACACGCGCACGCCCATGCCCTTGGCGATCGCCGCGGCCGCCAGCCCCACGGACGTGGTCCCGCCGCGCACCAGCAGCGTCTCCCCCCGTTGCAGCTTCAGGCCCGTGTGCAGGCTCCCCCACGCGGTCTGCAGCATCTCCGGGGCCGCGCCCAGAACCTCCCACGGCACGCCCGGCTCGAGCATCTGCACTTGCGTGACGGGCACCACGGTGTACTCCGCGTAGCCGCCATCGAAGGCCCGGCCCAGCCCACCCAGCGCGGTGGCCACGACGGCGCCCGATGGAAACTCGCCGCCTGGGCACGACGCCACCAGGCCCGTGCATTCGATGCCCAGGATGCGTGGGAATCGCACGCTGGGCGATTTGCCTTGGCGCGTGAAGAGCTCGCTGCGGTTCAGTCCCGCGGCTTTGATGCGGATGAGCACTTGGCCGCGCTTCGGCGTGGGAACGGGCCGCGTCTCCAGCTTGAGGTTTGATGCTGGCCCGGCTTCGTGGATCACTACGGCCTGCATGGTGTCGCCGTGCGTGGCGGTGGACATGATGCGAGAATGGTAATGCTGATGGAGCTGGCGAGGTAGAGGATTGATACCGACGGTGAATTGCTCTTCAGGCCTCCAGTCTTCAGTCCTTCCACTAGAGCTGTGCTCAAACGATGTCACGGCGTGATGGCTCCAGTTTCTGTTGAGCAACACCGACTGAGTTCTTTCGGCTTTATACTCAAAAAACAAGCTCCTCACATCGCTTCAAAATCAAGGGGAAAAAACAAAGACTTTCTCGTGAGTTTGTCGAGAGGACAGAGCAATTTCTGGTGCAATTTCATGCCTTCGCGGAACAGTGTTTTTTTTAAGGATTTGACCATGTAGCTTCACTGTCTACAGTTTTGTGGATTGGGTCGTGGCGACAATCACTCAGAGCTTGCATGGGTTGTGGCGATATTCATAACTTACAAACAGTGGCAGAGTGAAATGGCCAGGATTCCATGTCTCCAGTAACTTAGGCGCTCTTGAGAATTTGATTCTCTGAAGATTGAGGAGCTAATCGTGGTCATTCTCCACGAACCAAGCCGTGACACCTCTTGAATGGTGTTTGAAGAATGAGAACACTACACCGATTATTGCCAATACTCTGAGTCACATTAATTCAATATTCTCATAGTAATTGTGGTGTTAGAACAAAGTGTGACTCACAGTAATTGAGAATTCTCATAGTGAGTAGTGAGGATTGTGTGTAAAGTCTCACACTATTTGAGGGTTGGTGGGAAATCTCACACTAATTCTGTGACTCACAGTAATGACAATAATCGGTGTAGTGAATCATGGGAAATTAGCATGTATCCTCGCAATTAATGTTGCACACTAATAGCCATAATCATGGCCCATTCACACCAAGCCCCTGTTGCACTTGCATCTGCGTTCCCGAAATGGAGGAAGGTAAAACCGAGAAAAAAATAAAAATTCAAAGCCTTGTCTTCTCTTGCTGCAACTACTATTCAAGCATTGTGCAACTGCATTACAGTGCCGCAAGTAGAACCATGCTCCTTTTCTGCGCTGTGTTCCTTTCTGTCATGTGTTAGAGTAATTTCTAATTGCGTATTTTATTTTTCTTGGTTGACAAGAGATTCCCTCAAAGTTACCTGACGCATGCATGCATGCGGCAGCATAGGTGTGTGAATGGGCCATCAGTGTACATGTACCTTACTTGACTTGACCATTTGCCACATGACCATCCTTTGAGAGTGTCTTGCCAATATGTTGCATTAGAATTGGTCATTTAGAAAATGTCTAAATACCATATCTTCTTCCCTTCTGAACGTTGTCAAGATTTTGTTCATCTATACTATGGATATGACAATTCATAGAATCCATTTATCCCCATGGATAACAAAGGCATTAGTTTTATTAAACAAAAAAGCCTAGGCAATGAATGAATATCTGCACGGCATTATAAAAGGTTGTCAACAAACACGGCATTCCCATACCACAAAATGACAAATCCTATGCTAAAAATGACCTTAAGACTCAAATTTTGGCATCTTAAAAAAGTGGTGCATTTTCTATCTAATCAGATTACATAAATGTAGTTCACAAGGTCCACTAGAAGAACATCACTGTGCAATTTATTTTAAGCACCAATGCATCTAAAAGATTTTATATAAGCTCTAAAAATCATGTAAGGTAGGAGCACCAAAAACCAACAGTGTACCTAATACTGACAGAATCTAGGTAAACTAGTCATTCTAAAATGTAAATCTAGGTAAACCATAGATAGCTTATATTTGGGTCAACATACAATAAAGGCTCTATGATGTGCCTAGATTTGTGTTCTAAAATGATTGCATGGTCTAAATTCTATCGGCATTAGGTACAGTGTTGATTTTTGGTGCTCCTACCTTAAATCTTCAACAATCATGTAAAACACAATGAAGACTTACAGATGGAAATACAGACTTCGGTTGATCTTCACCTGCATATCCCGCCTGCACGGAGTGTGAACCCACGTCCAACACTATCGCCGATACCTCATCTAATAAGACAACCAATGTTCAAGTATCATTTCACAAACTCCATGCCACAATGCCGGTAGTTGACAATGGATTCATGCGATTCAATAATGGACCCTTCAGAAATAATGGGTAGTAAGTGACTAAAAGAAGGTAGTGAGACTTCACAGAGACTTGAGCAACACTTGAGCAGACACAGACTTGAGCGGCACTTGCGGGGAGAGAGATGAGCTCGGCACTTGAGAGGAGAGAATTAGGATTTCCATTGAGAAAATAAGTTGTCTTTTCTTAGAGAAAGAGTAGCTCTACATCCTTTGTTTGTGTATCTCCACATACAGTATATCCATCACTCTTTCTTGCCTCTAATTTCTCTCTCCTCATCCTCCTCTCACATTTCTCACAATTTCTCTCAGGCATCTCACTTTTAGAAAATGCAAAGTGCTCTTTGGGGCTGCAGCAATTCAGGAAAAAACAACCCAAGTGAGCTGAAAGTGTGCCTCCATTGTGCCTGCAAAAAGAGCTGGGAATCTGTAGCTGGTTTCATTTTGTGTCTGATTTCAAAGTCTTCGAAGTCCTTCGAACTTCCAAGAAATGTACCGCAAGTCTGCTACGAGTATGCCGAAACATGAACCGGGGGAAATTCTCGAAGATCACGAGTTCTTTCTATAAGAGACCCTGGGGGCTCCATACCAGGATTGTGCCAGGTTTTGTAATTTATGAACTAAGGCCATCAAAGAGCCCTGAAGTCTTGTAACACTACAAGGAGAAGGCGTCGCTTTTCACTCCTCCTGTGAATTAAACGGCGCCACTTAGCACTCACCAATTTTTTGGTTGGACTTGGTGAGTGCGATTTGTCATGTAAGACAAGCATGTATAGTGAAAAGCGACCGTGAACAGGATCCTCCAGAGTGAGAAACGACACCTCCGGTTGTAGTGTAAGCATGACGCCCAGAAGAAGAAATCTATAGTATGCTCGTTTGCTTCAGGTCCTCTATAGTCCATATACAGTCCACACGGCATAGAACAAGGTGTTTAGTAAAATTAGATTGTTTCATAAACTTTCAGACAATATCGTAAAGAAAATCACAGTGCTCATGCAGAGGCTTCCGCATGATGGTAATAAAACAAGAGTTCATAATGATGTAGAAGATGAAAATCAACCTGTCAGTAACTACACGTACAGGCATGACATGGCTTTTGAGCTAATCTTCTTAAAATGATACCTTCAGACTAAACTCGCTTTGCTGGAAGTTCACAAACTGAGACATAGATTCAACTAATTACGTGTTGTGAGAACATTGTAGCTCGAAGTCTACGCTTGACGAAGAAGAACTTGGCCATCGCCGATTAGGTAACAGTTCTCATAAACGACCAGCAAAATGTCCATTGCCTTCGATTCACATGACCTTCACTGATCGCAACATAATTGAAGAGTGTAGAAAACAAATGTACACACCACCCCCGCACAGTACATTGCACCCAGCTGTGCTGAACCTCCGTCCCTTCAAGCTCCAGGATTCACAAGATTTACACCGAAAATATATTTACATATATATTGAGAGTGTCTTGCCGACGTGCTACATTAGAATTGGTCACTTAGAAAATGTCTAAGTGCCCTCGTCAAGATTCTCAAGCAGAGAATTCTTGTTCATCTATACTATGGATATGAGAATTTCTAGTATCCATTTATCCCCATGGATGCAGAAATATTCTTCCATTTACAATCGCTTCGGCTTCATCAAGGTTTGATCAATCAGTCCATCAACACCACAATCTTGCCCCCCGCTGCATTGGCCTCCATGTGCTGATGCGCCTGCACAATCTCCTCCAACTTGAACGTCTTTCCAACGGGGATATGCAGCGTCCCGGCTTTCATCTCGTGCACGAGCTCCGGCAATGGCGTCGCCATGAACTCGTTCGGCCCGCCGGCATAGATCGTCAAGAACACGCCCGTGGGAATGGCCTCCATGGGACTGAACGAATCGAGTGTCCACTTCCCACCCACGATGCCCGTCATGCACACGGCGCCGCCCACCTTCGCACATTTCAAGCTGTCCAGCAGCGTCGTCACGCCAATCAGCTCCAGCACCTTGTCGAACCCACCAGGCATGACGGTCCTCTGCACCGTCTCCGCAATCCGACCCTCGGTACCATCGATGATGACCTCCTCGGCGCCGCTTTTGATCAAGAACTCCCTCCGATCAGCGCGCCTCGTGGTGCTGAACACGCGCACGCCCATGCCCTTGGCAATCGCCGCAGCCGCCAGCCCCACGGACGTGGTCCCGCCGCGCACCAGCAGCGTCTCCCCCCGTTGCAGCTTCAGGCCCGTGTGCAGGCTCCCCCACGCGGTCTGCAGCATCTCCGGGGCCGCGCCCAGAACCTCCCACGGCACGCCCGGCTCGAGCATCTGCACTTGCGTGACGGGCACCACGGTGTACTCCGCGTAGCCGCCGTCGAATTCCCGGCCCAGCCCGCCCATGGCGGTGGCCACGACGGCGCCCGACGGGAACTCGCCGCCTGGGCACGACGCCACCAGGCCCGTGCATTCGATGCCCAGGACGCGAGGGAATCGCACGCCGGGCGAGTGGCCTTGGCGCGTGAAGAGCTCGCTGCGGTTCAGTCCCGTGGCTTTGATGCGGATGAGCACTTGGCCGCGCTTCGGCGTGGGAATGGGCCGCGTCTCCAGCTTCAGATTCGATGGCGGCCCGGCTTCGTAGAGCACTGCGGCCCGCATGGTGTCGCCTTGCGTGGCGGTGGACATGATGCGAGAATGGCAATGCTGATGGAGCTGGCGAGGTAGAGGATTGATACCGACAGTGTGAGAACGGAATTGCTCTTCAGTCCTCCAGTCTTCAGGCCTCCAGTCTTCAGGCCTCCAGTCTTCTGTCCTTCCACTAAAGCTGTGCTGAAAACGATGTCTCGACGTGATGGCTCCAGTTTCTGTTGAGCAAACGCCGACGGAGTTCTTTCTTTATAGCCAAAAACAAGCTCCTCTCCTTACTTCAAAAACAAGGAGAAAAAATTATGACTTTCTCGTGATATAGCAATTTCTGGTGCAATTTCGTACCTTTGCCGAACAGTGTTTTTTTTAAAGGATTTGAACATGTAGATTCACTAGCTACAACTGGGTCGTCGACAATCAGAGATTGCATGGTTTGTGGCGATATTCGGACAAATAGTGGCAGGGTTAAGTGGCATGTCTCCGGTATCATGTGACACGTGGCTACAAAAAGATTAGTGATTGTCCTGAAACGGATAAGTTAAGCTTTCTAGCCTATGAGTAGAATGCATATATGTTTTGTTCATAGGAAATTAGAAATTAGAAATCATGAAGAATGCAAGTTTTTCCATAAATTTATTCGAAGTTTAAATGAAATTTCTACAAATTTATATAGCAAAATGTTAGTCATCATCCAAAAGTGATTACTAGATTATCTCGAATCTGTGAACATATGATTCCTCAAACCCGCCCAAATTCTACAAATTTGATTGGGTGATTGTGCATAAGTGCCATTGAGTTTGGTTGTTAACCATAATGGGTCAGTCTACACGGCATTGGTTTTGGGCGTGTTAACTGTGCCCGGACATTCTACAGTAGGAGATTGGCATTAGTCAAGCATGCACCACAATTTTTTGGGCGATTTTAGCTGACCCCAAAGAACCTTGTACCATTTGTAGCACACAATAGTACCTGCATAGGAGATGATAAATCAATACTAATTATGATAACAAATTAGAGTTGAAGAAATGACCTAGAGTATGGGTTGGCTAGCATTATAGAAACATGACAATTGTCTCGTCTTCTTTGTATCCTTGTATGCTACCTGCACGAAAGGTAACAAAACACTATTGGTAATATCAATACTTTGACATAGCATGAATGCATAAGATGGAGCATATCAAGCAATGTGTCTAAGGTTTGGTTTAGCCAACATCTATATTGAGGTGGCAAACATCATGTATATACAATTACACATTTAGTGTTCACAAAGAAATAAAAGGCACTTCAATAAATATGGAAAAATTCTCATAGGAAGGTAGAAGCTAAAGTTGTCATGGAACTGCTCATACATACACTAATACCATGGGATCTACTTAGTAACAACAACTACAATGAGCCTTGAGCATCAAGCAAGCACGCCTCTTCTAAGGTTTTTTGTTGTCTAGGTACTGATGTCATCGTGATAAGGAATATCTATGTTCTATAGAAATCATGCGTAAACACAAAGACCACCAGATCCAGATGGTCATGATGGGGGACGAGTTTTTGACAAGTGAGGGGAAACAAATGAGCACATAATCATTCATAATGAGAGAGAATGGTTGTCCATGCTAGTGTGCATCAATGCAATGGGAGAGGCGCTCGGAGAGGCGATTCCAAATTTCTATGTATTTTAAGGAAAAAAGATGCAGTACAATTTTCTTAAATTGGCAAATCCCTAGGACACCATAGCCAAAAAATCAAGACGTATATGATTACATATTTATTTGACGCTTGGATTTCTCACTTCATAGCAGTACAATGCTAAAATGGTTGCCTCTTAATTTGATAGAATCTTGTTTTAAAACTGTCTAGTTATTTACTTTTTTATTTTTGATTTTTGGTTCTTTTAATAATTATTTGTTTTATATTTTCCTTTGTAATTCATTTTTTCTTCACCTAATTGTGTTTAGAATATTTTCTTATAAAATATTACAATATGTTATAGTCGCTAGAAAAATGAGGTGGCATTCCTCAAAATAGGCGTTTGCTCATTATGGTCACAATTCACATGTGACTTTACAAGTAGTGTGTAAATCGGCGTTCTTAATGGTCTTTACATGTTTTTGTTGCCATCCCATACATCTCATCGCTTACAACCCTTAGATATTGATGTTTTTAGGCCATTCAAGTGCAAATTTTGAATGCATCGTACCTTTGTATTTGTATCGTGTTATTGTGAATGTACCCTTGAAGCAAACATTGCCCTTCATGATGATTGCACATAGTCTGAAGAAGATGATTGCAAGGCTCAAATGATCCGCAACTAGATTGCGTGACAAGCGATGGAATGTGTGAGTCACAACCTGAACATATGTAGTTTTTTCACCTCAAGCTAAAGGAGCCAGCCTAGGCTGCACTATCAAAGCCTTGGAGGGTCATCTCTTGTATAAGTTGGGATACACTTGCGTATCAAAAGGTATTTAAATGGGGGCTATCACATAATTGGAATATTTGAGGTATATTATGGAATACTATAGGTATATTCTAAATAAAATTTCAAATTATTCCTTACTTGAATTTAAAGCATTCTATACTACATCTAATTTTTTTAATTAGGTAGAAATTTTACCTCCCAATGAATAATATGGACTCTATATTTGAACTCACGTAGTTTCTAATTTTTTGACAATCGCCTAGGATCAAAGCATTCAAAGAGCGCTGGAATGCAAAGGTCCGGTGGAGCAATTGGCCAGAACCTCCACAACAGCATCAAGGCTAATCGGCCGCAAAAACCATGTACTGTACATATTCATGTGTTGTTTGCAGCTTCCTACTACCAATTTGTCTCTACAACCAAATAAACTGCAAGAGGAGACTTTGGACAAAGAGAGATAACAATTCAAACCAAACAACCATATATACCCTAGCCCCTCAACATCCCAGCATCCAAAAACTGGATCACGAGCCTTGTAACATTTTCATACAACTTTGGATGACTTTCATCTTAGTCATCTTTAGTAAGCCTATTGAATTCTCTACCAATTACAATAAATCTCTTATGATGGGGAGTTGTTGATAATATTAGAGCCTCCAACTATAAGTATGTCAAATTGTTGAGTAGATTTTATGCTTGCAATGGTCCTCTCATGTACACATCATGTACATCTACGCCATGCTAATATCTATTTTTGAGGCTAGTATCTACTTTTGTTCAAAAGGTTGGTACATTTAGGGCTAGATCACTACTCATGTATGGGGCACTATGCAAACATCCAATACGAACAAGCACTATAAGAAAATTTGGTAAAAAAAAACTACACAAGTTTCTCATGTGGAGAGTTTTAGATCACCCTCGACTTTAAATGTAAAACATGTGTAGAATCTTCGTTTTCTCATTGAAAGTGCAATTTTAGGCCTAATATATATGGGTAGAAAAGTGTTTTTGATACCTTTCCAAAGGTTTCTTCTTTTCATCTTTCCAAGGGTTGACTAAGCCCAAAGGTTCCATTTAGGTGTACGTTGACTAAACCTTATCTCTTCCTTATCTCTTCAAGTGTTAGCACAACTATAATCCGTTACGCTTTCAAGAGTCACCACATCTTTCATCCCTTTCTACTGAGACACCTCTAATTTTTCTGACCTTATCTCATACAAAGTCCATTTGGGTCGTCACCCTCTACGTCTCCCTTGCTCACTAAGAAGTTCCACCTTGTTCACGACAAACTCCTACCTTGTCTCTTACAAAGCCCATTTTTGCTCACCACAATCGGACTTCTACTACATCTCTTGTGGGACTCTCTTGCTCAGCACAAAGTGCCATCGTGTCTCTTGCAAGGCTCGTTTTTGCTCACCATGGACTTTCACAGTGTCTCTTTTGGGGGATCCCTCTTGCTCTCTAGACTTTGACCGTGTTCTTGCAAGGTCCCTCTTTCTCACCACGGATTTCCACCGTGTCTCTTGGAAGGCATGCTTTTGCTCACCATGAACTTTCACCGTAGATGATAATTAAAATAAAAATACTTCAATGATTACATTTATTATAGAAAGCATGTATCATTATTCCATTGTAAAAAACAAAATAAACAAATTAAAAGGAACTTTTGCCATAAATCAAAGGGTTTTTTTTACTATTAAAGAGAGTGAAAAGAATATTTTTTTAGAGAAGGTAAAGATACTTGAACCTACAAGTCTAGAAATTGAAAAGATCCATGTAGAGAATAATTTGGAGATGGTTAAATGTTTTTTGGGGGAAGTCCAGATCCAGGTGGACCCACCCTGACTCTCAGTTTGCTGACAGGGACAGCCTCAAAGGCATATACCATTTACAGGGCAATCTGCTCCAATCCGTAGCATCCCATCCAGGGTTTAAATTAGGGTTTAAGGCTCCCTCCCTTCTTCTGTAGTTCTCTTCAATTCCTGGTCTCTCTCGCTCCCCGTGCTGCTGCTTTTGCTTCTCTGTTTCGCACCACGACCATGGCTATGGCAGCAGCTGTGGCCTCCCAGGGCCTCGCTGCTGCAGCAGGGGGTGCCGCGGCACAGCAGCAGCCCTCCCTCACGTGGGCTTCGTCCCCCGGCAAGAATTTCGTCCGACTAGCTGCGGGTGCCAGCAATGGCGTTGGACGTGGCGTCAGGAGTGTCCGGGTGCGGTGTGAGGCGCAGGCGCTTGAGAGGGAGGTGGTTAAGGTGCAGGAGGAGGACGCGTTCAGTTCGTTGAAGCAGGTGTGCGCTGTGTTGGGCACGCAATGGGGTGACGAAGGGAAGGGCAAGCTCGTGGACATCTTGGCGGAACGCTTCGACGTGGTTGCTCGTTGCCAGGTGTGGTTCTGCGATTCTCTTCTTTTTCCGTTCTGCATTAATTGGTGGAGGCTTTTAGCAGATTATTCCGCAAAGCTTCCGTCGGGTTTGCTTTTTTGTTGTACGTTTGTGCGTGACATGGAATTTAGAGTCTTAACCACTGGACTGTATGCATCTTTTCTTTTACAACTTCGCGAAGCTCAGGCCGAAATTCTCGTCATTGTCAAGCGGTTTCGTTGCGCGCCCATGCTGATTCACATTTCTTTAGTTTCAGTCTCCGTGGGCATTTTTTTCTTCCTTTGTGAAATGTAGGTCTTAAGGGGTGCAATGCAATCGTCTATTTCTCTTTTTTCGCTACTGGTTGGCAAGGAACGTCCTGTGAGAGTTTTGTGAATCACGAATGAGGTGCTTCTTTGCCGCAAGTGTTGATTCTCTGAAGAGATGTTGCTTAGGGTACTGTAGGTTGTGGCAAGCGATGGTTGCGTGACCGCACTGTGGTTGATTCCGAGACGGATAACTTCTTGCTTTTTTTTTCATTGAAATGGACTGGGTGGGGCGCATGATGATCACTTCTCGATGATTCACCTGAACCATGTTCTTTTAAAGGCATGCGTGAGCGACATTTCTGCATCTGATGCCTCACCCGTCCGCTTATTTCTCTTTCAATAGTATTCCTGCGTATTTTCTCTGTCGGATCACTTGGCTGTAGCGTGTGACGATCACCTCTCGATGATTCACCTGAACCATGCTCAGATGTGGGCATGCTTGAGCGATACTTCTGCATCTGATGCTACATCCATGCTTGATTTCTACTGGATGTCCGAATTCGTTATCCAAGTTGCTTTTGTTGCCTGACTCGGCTATGGCGCATGACGATCACCTCTCGATGATTCACCTGAATCATGTCCTTCTGGGCATGCGTGACTGACACTTCTGCATCTGATGCCTTGCCCAATCTACTATCCAGTCTTCTTGTGTGTAAATGCTGAAACGTTGCATGTGTGTGGCGTATGATGATCACTTCTCGATGATTCACCTGAACCATGCTCCTCTGCGAGCATGCATGAGTGACACTTCTGCATCTGATGCCTCGTCCATGTTTCTAGAAGTTCCGATTGGTATGGTGGAAGCTTTTGGGGGTGCAAGTTTTATCTTGTGTTTGTTGCAGTGGTTTTCTCTGCAACGAGTTTCTGTTCGTCTTCTTGTTATGTGGTCCAGTTGTTCAGGGTTCAACTGACATGTATATTGTGCGTGTTGATATTCAGGGAGGTGCAAATGCCGGGCACACGATCTACAACAATGAAGGGCAGAAGTTTGCCCTTCATTTGGTGCCTTCGGGGATCCTGAACGAGAAGGCAATGTGCGTGGTTGGGAACGGAGTGGTGATCCATCTTCCAGGTAGTCCCACGTCTGTGAGCGACTACGTGTCGCTGACAGTCTCCCTGTGTGCTACAATTTGAGAGGGCCAGAAGGTAGGCGATGACGAAGATGGCATTGAAGTTGTGCAGTAGCGTGTGATGTATTCGTGGTCTCCCTCACCTCACTGGAGTAACAGCGTGATTGTTGGCACGGCGCAGGGTTTTTCAAGGAGATCGACAACCTGGAGGCGAAGGGGGTGAAGTGCACGGGGCGTCTGCTGGTGTCGGACCGCGCGCACCTGCTGTTCAATCTGCACCAGGAGGTGGACGGGCTGCGGGAAGTGGAGCTGGCGGGGCAGATGATCGGGACAACCAAGCGCGGGATTGGGCCATGCTATGCGAGCAAGGCGATCCGCAACGGCATCCGAGTGGGCGATCTGCGGCACCTGGACACGTTCCGGGAGAAGTTGGACGTGCTGTACCGCGACGCCGCGGCGCGGTTCAAGGGCTTCGAGTACTCGTCGGCAGCGGTGGACGAGGAGATGGCGAAGTACGTGAAGTACGCAGAGAGGCTGGAGCCGTACATCGTGGACACGGTGGAGTACGTGAACAGCGCGTATGCAGAGGGCAAGCGGATCTTGATCGAGGGCGGCCAGGCGACCATGCTGGACATCGACTTCGGAACGTACCCTTTCGTGACGTCGTCGAACCCATCGGTGGGGGGAATCTGCACGGGCTTGGGGATGGCGCCGAACCGTCTGGGTGACATCGTGGGCGTGGTGAGCGATCTCTCGTCGTCGTTGTATGATAGAGCCTGCATGTCCTTTGATGGTGTGCTTGGTGATCCGATATGTTATGTTTCTGGCGTTGTTTCCGAAATTCGAGGAGTGACATGAGAGTAGTTGGGATCGTGCAGGCGAAAGCGTACACAACGCGGGTGGGGTCAGGACCATATCCGACAGAGCTGTTCGGGGACGAAGGGGAGGAGCTTCGGAAGGCAGGGTTCGAGTGGGGAACGACGACGGGAAGGCCGCGTCGGTGCGGGTGGCTGGACATAGTGGCGCTGAAGTTCGCTTGTACGATAAACGGGTTCACCGCCATCAATCTGACGAAGCTGGACGTGCTGTCCGGGCTGGGCGAGGTGAAGCTGGGCATTGCATACAGGACGCCATCGGGGGAGCAGCTGAGATCTTTCCCGTCAGATCTGTCTATCCTGGAGCAAGTGGAGGTGAGTTGTGCTTGGGTGACTACTGTGTGGTACTGTAGAGCAGGAGTTTATCAAGCATGGTAAGGCATTCTCTGTTTAGTTATATTTACGTGGGTGGCTGCGTTCACAGCTTGGTGTGTGGGGTGCTGATGGAGGTTGTGTGTGCACATGAGCAGGTGGAGTATGAAAGCATGGAGGGGTGGAAGGAGGACATCACGAAGGTGAGGTCGTACGAGGATCTGCCACGTGCGGCGCAGAGATATGTGGAGAGGATAGAGGAGCTGATCGGGTTGCCGTGCCAGTACATTGGCGTAGGTCCAGGGCGGGATGCTCTGATTGTGAAACAATGAGTGGTAGGGTAGTGGGAGTGGTTAAGCAGCTTGCGATGGCTGCGTGGAATAAGGAGGGCTTCCAAGAACTTTTGATCCCTTGACTACCCACGTGTACTGCTTGCTCCCCATTTTTATTTTTGCAATAAATCGTTATTTTGTTCTCATTCAACGATTTACCTGTTTCTTGCCTCGGAATGCTTTGATCTGTATGAACGTGTTCACGATTGCCCTGTTCTGCAACCGCTTGTCTCCTTGTTGAAGCCGCAAGTAGCAACAACACTACATCTTGTATTGCAGTCCTGTAGCCACAGTCTTGTTTGGGCTAGGATGGCAGCTTTGGCACTGGTGTCGGGGTAATGGTTATGGTTGCAACAAGGTGGCTAAACACTAGCCGACACAACCCAGTCTCGAGACAATGATCTCAGTTCTCATACTCAAAATACAAAAGCGATTATTCGGGGGCTGTCGGTGCAAGCTTGTAAGGAGAGACTCCGACGCGGTTACTACATGTTGGCATTGTATATCCATGCCCACAATCATTAGACTCTCATTAAAATAGTTGCCTTTTACTCGTGAATTGAAGCTATAGGATTTTGCAATCGTCCTTCAAGGAGATATGGATCATGTCCTCACTTCAAAGCTTGTTGCAGAAACTCGTGCAAAAGCAAGCACCAATACTCCACTTTGACACTCCTAATGTGTCGTGTCGAAACTACAGAAGATAGTCATGAAGACATGTCGTGTTGTGTCTCATTTTTGCCGTCCCTTGTTTCTACTATGTAAAAAATTGCTTCAGGTTGGCCTCCTCTGCTTGCTCTCATGACAGCCTCTCCCTTGTTGTGCCTATGTTGTGGAGGGCTGTGCATGCTCTAACGAGCCAAGAAGGATCAGGGCTGCTTCACACTGAGGCTGAAGGCAAGAGGCCGTTGATTTTCACCAATGAGATTGCAAGAAACCAAGAATTTGGCCTCTTGACCCTTCACACTAGAAGCCAAAGTCCAAAGGCCGTCGCCCTCCAAAATGCCTTCATGGCAACACTTGTTGACCAAGGCGATGGACTCTTGAAGGAAGTTTGGGTCAGATGGGAATAGAAACCCAAACTATGGTTGAGAGGCCGTCAATTCTTTTCATAAAAAATCAAAACTATATTCTATTGCCTTTTTTTAGCCCATTTCTTTGGACTCTCGACAAAATTTGGCTACTGAATCCCACGGCCTCTCGACTTGGACGGCCATAGTGTGAAGTGGCCCTTAGTCTTGTGCAAACATCATCAATAGGGCTTTGATTAATCAGACTATTGACATGGGTTTCCGGGGAATAACCGAAGGACCATTTGCACTCGTTTAGTAAGTGAAGCGAAGTGGCGGGGAATGTAAATAATGTATTTATATAATGAGATTACAGTACTTCATGGTAGAGAGAGTAACTCTGGCCCAAAGGGTCAACATGAATGGAGAGTTTGTCAAGTAGTGCTATTAACTTGGCCACCTACTTCATGGTATTGGATATAACTTCAATGGTTGAATCTTATTTAGTCATGATGCATTGACCAAGTGATTCAAAATAAGAAAATTATAACTGTTTGTTAAAGAAGAACAAGATTATAAGATATGACTATGGTCTTTTTTATCCGTGTCACTTCTACCAAAATGGGCTTCAATAAGGTTATGACAATCTATTTAGCGCCAAAAAGAATTGTATTGCCAAAGGGTTTTCCTTCAGGTTTTGTGCTTGTTTGTTCTCTTATCAATGGAATAAATGTTCATTTGATTAAAATAAAAATAAATAAAAATAAAAACAAACTATTGGGCGATTGGTTTTGACGGTGCTCATGTTTTGCTATTTGTAGGGTCTGGATTAATTTTTAAAAGCGCAACAAATCTTCAAAACTTCAAACATAGGGTGCCATGGGGGCCATTAACCCTTTAGTGCCCAGAAGACCACATTGTGGTCACTAATGTGTCGAAAATGCAAATAACACAAAATCCATGAACAATTGGATTTTGAATTGTGATGTTCAGAGTTGGAGACTCATGAAATACATCTTCTAAAATAAAATAAAATTCAATTTGGAGCTCTGCAACTATCAAAATACCTATGAACAAAACGTGAAAATACTGCAAATACTTGAAAATACAGTAAATACTTACAAATACAACACATGTAATATGCGGTATTTCTTATGTTTGGAAGTTTGTTATCTTATTTTTTGAATTGTGTTCTCTTATTCATGTTCCATTAGTGTATGTATTCCGATCTTGATCCATGTACCAACTCCTTTCATTTTTTAACGTATAATTTTTTGAATAAACCATACATGGATAAGTCACTATCACTTGTAAAATTCACAATAATTATGTGTGAGTCAGTTCTTGACATGAAAGATTGCAATGGAGAGATGTTGATATAGGTCATTGCTGAACCTCTTCAATTTTATTTTTGAAAATTTAATCCGAATTCTATTTAACTTTGAAGTCGCACACCCTCCAAAATCTCATTTTTGAGTGTGCATTATACGGTTCAAAGACATATTATAATCTTCCAATCCAACTGTCGGATCTTATCAAAGTTTAACCGGCACTTGTTTGATTAAGCTATGCTTACATTTATACAGTTAAATACTATTAATAGTTTCCATAGTTTGAATAGAGAGAGTTTTTAAAAAAAAACCACCAAAAAACTGTGGTTTCTCCAGAACCACCCTGGACACTAAAGGGTTAACGAAGATGTTGGATTACCCCTCCAACTTTCTAAACAAGCAGGTCAAAGAAAGGCATAATGTGACATTTTTTTTTATCAGAAATTTGATTTATTCCCTCCTCTACTAGCGAAGTCAAAGGGCCAGCATGAATAAAGAGACTATTTGGGAAGTACTGCTAACTAAGCTACCATGACCAAGTTTGCACGTGTTACTCTTAATGTCCTGTTGGCTCCATTATTACATTACATACATGCACTCGCATAACATTTAAGTTTAAGGTAGTTTCACTAGTCTTGTAGCTTTCAGTTATTGGATGTGCTTTTTATTATTATCATCATTATTATTATTAAATATATGAAAAAATAATTGTGGATCTTGCCCCTTTTTTGAAGATCGTACCAACACACTAAAATATGTATTATTTGGATATCATTCAATATTGTGTGAATAAGTTATGAATTTTTGAAATTTTGCTAATAGATTTCTGAAAAATTAATGACTGTATGACTCTTCAAATGTTGTACAATTACTCAACTTCATATCTAGTTTTAGCGAACCCACATGAATGGGGAAACCATGGTACCTTTAGTTAATAATGGTTTTTGAATCAAGGAAAACAGACAAAG
Organism: Pohlia nutans; assembly: GCA_022496805.1. Classification (NCBI taxonomy): domain Eukaryota; kingdom Viridiplantae; phylum Streptophyta; class Bryopsida; order Bryales; family Mniaceae; genus Pohlia; species Pohlia nutans. Next base: position 7,809,952 of record CM040092.1, on the reverse strand, counting down.
TTCTTGAGCCATTAGAGTTAACCGAAAAGAGTGTCTGAAAGTGGAAACTCACCTCATACTTACCTTCAACTCACTTACCTTCAACTCATTTTCAGTTCAAAAAAAACGGCAAAACTAGTCTATGGTGAGTTGAAGAATTATCTAAAGCAAGACCCTGCGCAACCATAGGGCATGGAACTCGTGACCTCCCCAATGCTAGAGGAGAGTTCCCATCCGCTCCCCTAAGCCAAGAGCCCCGACCATGGGGACTATTCATGAACAATGGATGTCAGAAAATTTAATTATAAAGAGGGAACTCCTCTTCAACTCCTCTTTTGTTTCAGTTAACCCCTAAAGGACCAGGACCGTATTCTCACATAAAACCATGAAAAACACAGCATTTGGAAGTTGCAGAAGAAATCATATGTTTTTTAGTTTTTTCATCATTTAACCGTAAGATCTAATACCCAACTTGAATTTTCATGTGAGCACAAAATTTGAGAGCAAAATGACCATTAGATTCTTAGATTATAAGGATCAAAGTTGCGATAGAAGATTTTTTGGGGTTCAATCCGGTGACAAATTTGAACTTTAGAAATTAATATCTTTTTTTTGAATGGGTTAGAAATTCAATGAATGGCAAGGCCATGTTAACAATTGAGTTAAGTCTTCAAATATAAAATCTTGTAAGAAAAAAACTCATATTAATTTTTTCATAAAACAATTACTAGAAGTGGGTACAAAGTGAAAGGAAAAAGAAAATCATTAATAAGTTTGACATGGAATTGTAAAATGTCAATCTTAACGGTGAGAATGTTGTACTTGGAAATCTTCACCTAGTGCCTTTTATTTCATTAAAAAATATTGAAAATTGAGTTTAGAAATGAGCTTCAAAGTTTTTTTTGTCCAAACTGCCCAAAAAAGAGATCTCCTCATAACTTTTATCCCATTGCTCAAAATGGGTACATTTAACCCCTAAATGCCTAGAGCCCTCTCCAAATTTGGCAGTTTTGCAAAGATGCATTATAAAATGCAACCTAGAGGGATATTTTGAACTTGATATATGAATAAAAGTTGTACATTATGAATTTTAGATTCTATCCATACGGTTAGATCTATGATTGCTATTACCAATAATTTTGTATAAAATTTGAAACGTGAAATTCAAAATTATTTTATAATTCAATATACGGATGAAATTTTTTGTGATTGGTTGAAATGTAATACTCTAAGTGTAGTGATTTTTGGAGATTTTTTGGTTGCTTAATTTTATGAGTTGACTTTTTTTAGAGCACTTTTACACTGAAATCTTCAAAATTTTGGGTGAATCACTACAACATGTATGAGGCATAAAAATTTCACAAATCATCCCCTTTCTAATCGGATCACATATGCATGAAGCTAACTTCCCATAGAATCTACTGTAAAAATTCCACACTACTAAAAGTGCATGACGGGTGAGAATTTTTGGATGAAATCTGTACATCATCCAAAAAATGGACGCTTAGGCAGTTAGGGGTTAAAGCTTCATTTGTAGATAAAGATCAACCAATCATGAATCAAAAAAGAAATTTTGAAAAAGAGTAAAAAATAAAAAAAATCTTGCTGCCCGATCTCACTTCAAAAACTTCAAATGCTTATAACTTTTGCAATACTTATCAGAATGACATGAAACGAAGTGCGACATGTAGAGTGTAGTTTTTGGAAGCTACACTGAAATTTTCATTGAAAGTTTTAAAAATATGAGGTCCCTGGAGGCTGCCCAAAAAGTGGAACGACCAGAATATGGTCGCTCAAAAATTTAGGGGTTAACTCAATTCATCTAGACGGAAACCATGTGTTGGTTTACGTAGAACCATCATTAGAAGAGAAATGAGCCCTCCAAGAGGCTTTTTCGATGTTCGGGCCAAAATCTAATTTTTTATTGGAATTATTTTTTAAATGAAAATACTTTTAAAAATAAAATGTTAATAAAATAAAATAAAAAATATTATTTAAAATTTTTAGAAAATGTTTAAAAAAATTTCAAAGATTATTTGAACAATTTTTAATATTAAAAATATATTAAAAAATATATTAAAAATTTAAAAAAAAATTTTAAAAAAACTTTTAATATTTAATATCCAATCTGAAATGTCGAACTCATGCCACATCAGATTTCATTTTTTTAATATTTTTATATTAATTAAATATTTTTTAAAAAATTCAAAAAGTTAAAATAAAAATAAAAACTCGAGGCCTCTTAGAGGGCTCAAATTTCTTGTAATGTAAAATGATCAAAAGTACAATGGAGGGGATGGTATAACAATCAAATGGCTTAGAAAGAATGGAGAACTCCTATAAGCCAAAAAGGTATGATTGAACGCAAAAAGATTCTTTGTAGGGATGGTAAATGTCAAGCAAGACAAATGGCATGAGGAAAGTGAATTCTCTTGCGATTTCATCTTTCTCTATTGCTTAAGTGCATCATGAGTTAAATAAATGAAAAATAAAATAAAAAGTCTCTTTCTATTTGTTAATAAAAGCGCATTCTTCTTCAAATCTTGATAATCCAACATCGCCACTCACATAACATTCTTGAAACAAGCTGCAAACACACTAGTAGAAAAGGTAGCACTGTCAAGGGAGATGCCCAGGCAAGTGCCACCCACATGCGTGGAACTCGGCAGCACTTGCCTAGGGATCTCCCTCGACAGTGCCACCTTTTCTACATGTGACACTTTGGACCTAAGTGCTAAGTTAGTTCAAAGATGAATCAAAATATCCAAGATGCTTCAATTCCATAACATCCATCCTTGGCAACCATCTTCTCAACTCTCTATTCAAGAATGAAAGCGTTGGCACAACTATTTCAAATAGCAAATGAAACTCTACAATCCATCACAGTAGATGCCTATTTTCCTACCCTTGTTCTTTTCAATCCATCCATAAACATTAACTAAGAATTGGTATTTTTATATCTTCAATGAATACAATTTACAACAACAAATTGTACTTGAATGCCCTTACTTCTCTTCAACATTATCTACTATGGGATCTCAAAATGGGTCCGTGGCTTGGTGAATACTGCATAGGATATTTCAAACTTGAATGACTATAATTATGGAAAAGAGAGCCTCTCAATCACCAACTAATTTCTTGTCCCAAGAGGTGCATATTATTGTCGCATATTATTGATGGGGTAAACAGTTCTTGACAGAATTGCTTTTGCACTGCCTCAAGTTCTAAGCATCCAAAATAATAGTATCAACTTGTCACAAATTGACACAAATCTTGTCCCCTAAGCAAGACCGGATCTGAGTTTGAGCCAACTCTGCACTCAATTTGAACACAGTCAAAAAAACGTTAAGCAACCAAAAAAATGGTTTTCCTGCTAACAAATCATAGAAGTCCTTCAAAACATCAATACAGTTGATTTCGCTCAAAAATTTTGGGCACCACCTTTATAATAATGTACAGTGCACCTGTTGCCTAAATTTTCCTATGCCACCCAGTTGCATCCAAAAAATGGTCATTCTCGTCTGCTCCCAAATCCTATAAAAGTCCAGGGCATACTTCCTAAGGGCACTTTCTCTGCACATATGTGGGACCGTGCTCATCGTACCTGTTTGCCAGAAAATGCAAACAAAAACGTGAGTTGTTGTCACATGTATCTATATTGCTCAAATGAACTCCTAGGAGGCAAGAAGCAGCTGGCTTCTGAATACTCTAAACCAGTCAGTTCTAAGACTGACTCTACATGATCAAACAAGGAAAGTTTACCATATAACTCCATTCCTACAAGCCCGTTTCAGCGCAGATCACGAAAACATTCAGTAATAACATGACGACTTTTACAGAAATATAACATTCTGTATAGAGCAAACTGATGCTTACTCTGCTTTGGAGAACCACATTTGCTGGAAAGAGCCCAACGAAGCCAGAATGCTTCCACCTATCCATACACTGCACCAAATCCAGTCACCAGGAATAAGATCAAACCAGTAAAAGCGCTAATCCAAGAGTTTCCCTTTTTCCTATTATAATCGAGAATCCTCCGAGAACAGGAAAATAAGAAGATACACAGAAAAAACAAGATGAAAATAGGAAAAAAAACTCAAGGAAGAGTTCTCTAAGGTGTGGAAGTAAGGGTAGTGTAAACGACCTGAATCGCCGCTCCAACGCGTTGCCACTGGCCAACACTTTCACGCGAGCAGCTTGTGGTGCTTCCTGCACTCAGGGGCAACACAGACATTTAGCCGCCAGACAAAGTTATGAAAATTTTACAGCATTGAAATTGTAAACCATGTTTGTAAACCAAGTTTGAGCACAGTAGAGGATTCCAACGAATGCCAGATACAAAATTTTCTTCCACGTCAGTTGCTTACTTCCATAAGATCCTTTTCTAGCCGCTCCTTCATTTGCTGCATGGAAGCCGTTCCGCCCGCAAGCTAATTCACAAACAGCAGGAGACTGTTACTATCCATCTGGAACAGCAGAATCATTCACAAAAACTGGAGGACTCTATAAATGCACATCATATTAGGTTAAATACTAGTCAAATCCTTCATAATGGCGTAAGTGAAGCAATCACTACTGAGAAACCCCAAAATGTTATACATCACACAGTATTTCACAAAACACACCAGCAACCCAGATTTAAGTGCACTAGAAATTAACATAATACGACAGAGAACTACATACACTCAGCAAATTCACGCATTGGAAGTAGAGAGAATTTTAATAGAGCGAACCAACGCACCATCACACTGTTAAAGAGCTCTCTTCGTATATCAACATCACACTTGTTGATGCTCTCAATCACCTGCCACACAACAACTCCACGCATTAAAATGTATCATTCAAATCATGCCCCAACAGACTACACTGAAAACACCAGATGATATTGGATTCCAAATTTATGTGGAATTAGATTTGCTGCCGCTGTAAGCTTCTAGGTGTCCGCACACAAATTGCTGGACACGCAGGCTTTGGAGATGAACTACCGCACATTCGAAGATAAAATCTGATTTTGGTAACGAAGAGACCAAAACACTCTTTCAACAATGCTTGCAAGGTTCTAGTTTGCCTTCGCCATGATTCGCCAGTGAGGAACTGCACGGCTGACTGGCATTCCAAACATTGGCGTAACTGGAATTTGAGAGACTGACAGGCAATCCGAAGATCTCAAGACAAGTTTTAAAATTCAAGCTATTTTCGGGAAAACAGATCAGTCTAGACTATTAACATTTACCAACTTGTACAGAAATGGGCTGCTAGTCAGCCTTCAAGCCCAGTGAGGCCCTGCCTTCACTGTGCTTCTTGAGTCTCAGGTTCTCATTACAGACGTCCAGAGTATCTGATGTGATTAGTGAAGTGTCATTTGCTTCATAAAACTGTTAAAACGATCTGTACATAACAACGAAAATTTTATCTCACCATTTGGGTAAGTCCATTAAAAGGTACACCACTTTCACTGCCATACTTCTCCATGCCAGGAATAGTCTGCTCCAACACTCACAAAACGTCATAAGTCACTGTCTGCAGAGCACAAAACCACGACTACAACAGTTTGGGAAATTTGATACAACCACCACCATCGCCGAAAATCAACCATTACCGAGTGCACACCAATTGCTCCAAGCAATCCAAGACTACCTGAATAAGGGTTGGGTTAAACATGATATCTGAGATCTTGAAACGATCAGCTCCCACTTCTATTGTCCTGTACAATCCAAAGTATCAATATCTCACCATCTCAATCTCAAAGAAACCCACAAAATACACATGATAACCACGGATACTTCAAACACAACACTTACTGGCCGTCCGGAAGCTCATACGAAGCCGTTGGTATATTAGCATATGAATTATCTGACCACGCCAAACGCCCACCAACACAGTCAGCATAAACTCTACACTCCCAAGCACATCGCTGATTCTAACACGATGAACAAAGCTGCCTACACCTCTCACAGACCTTGAAAACATCAAACACTCAAGCAGCAAGTTTATCCAGCCTGTTTTGCGATCTGGAAAAGGAAGAAACAGAGTGAGGAGACGTCACCATCAAAAGCTGAATCTGGTACACGACAAACAGATTCCTTGATATCAGCTACAATGGCTCTCTGCGCATAAGCGTAATAGCTGTCCGTGGTGTCTGGCACATCAAGGGGAATCAACTGCCACAACAGTAAATCATTACTAAGGGTAATCGGTAAATTAGGCAACGAAATCCGGAAAATATAGACCTAGGAGTTGGGATGATCCATTCTAATCGTTTTTTTCTAACAAGGGTGGAAATTTGTCACGAACCTCATACTCCCCTTGGCGAATTTCCTTGCGCTTGAATGAAAACCGCGGTCTGATCTGCAACCAAGCTAGAAGTGTTGGATATAACTAGACGGTGCACTAGACCAGAGTTACTAATGCATGTCCTCTGTACTGTAAGGGTCATGCTTCTAACATAAGAGGACAACTGAGGAACAAATAATCATTTACTGGCACTTTCAATATAACCACACATGTTATAATGTCTGACGTTGCCATGAAAAGATCAGGGTGCTCAATTGCAGCAATATGGCACATGTAGAAATACGAACTCACTTTAAGACCTTTGGATTCCAGCGTTCGCTGAAGGCATTCAGTGAGGACATCCCCTCCAATCGCAGATCTTACTATAGCCTGCGCACACAAGTTCCTCAATCAATCAATTTTGATCCCTCGACTCACAAATTCAAAACAAGAAAGCATGAGATGTGCTTTCAGCCCATATATATTTAGGAGATGACACACTCATGATTCAAGTGTCCAGCAATTTACTAATTCTAAGGCTGGATTTCCTGAGTTATTTTTTATGGTATTTAACAGATAAGTTATTGACGCCAAGTACTGAGAGTCTCAGACTGACTCTCTTCAATTTAGAATTCGTTGCAATCTCTAACAAATAATTTTTACTATTAATAGACATTAGCAAGCGGAATTTGTCTGCATCACAGCACTGCAGGAGTACAACTATGCACAGTACCTTTTGAAGAACATAACCATCGTGCACTGCGGCCACAGTTGTCGAGCCTCCACCACTGTCAAAGGGAACAACTTGGTGTTTATACAAAAAATAAAATCAACGACTCAAATGAGAGATCAGACATAAAACTCAGTGCATGAGTAGTGACGAGGATAGGCAGGTAATGATGAACCAGAGAACGATCACACAGTAGGTATAATGTGGTAACGAACCAGTCTACAACAAGTGATGTTGCTCGGCCTGAGGCAAACGATGTCAAAACCTGAACCATCGCATCCCCGTCTTAGCCATGTGCAAAAAAAATCTCCAGAATAATCTAAAACTGATAAAAACGATAAAGTATGGAACTGGACAGATAACAAGACACTGGAACTCAAATGCAGTAATTGCCCTCGAAACAGTGGCTTCTGTCAATCAATCACTAATAAGCTGAAAGAGAAAAATGAGTAAACCAGGGAAGAAAGCTACTAAACGTGTCAGGCCTGAAATACATACCGCATTTTTCGCCAGAAACAGAGCTGGTACGTCGTACTTCTCAAACATAAGCTCCACCATTCTGGGACACATCACAAATTGTTTACGGAGTTTCATACCGATGAAATGCACATAATTTGTGTTTGAACTACATCTTCACAGGAAAAACGGAATATAGGATGATGAGGCGGATGAGCCTAATGAGAATTATCAGTACAATCAGACAGGTTCAGGAACTTCTAGACGACAACATCAACAGAATCTTTCCCAGAATTCTTGTGGAGGACTCCCCATGGGGAGAGTGATCAGACGGAGGCCTCCCTATGTATCATGGACACACTCCGAATGATCACCGTAACCATACGAAGACCTTCACGTGAATAAAAGGGTAAATTCTCTACAAGATCTTGACTAAAAGTTCTTGAAACAGTCCAACTATATTGAAATACCACACATACAGAAATGATATACACAAGACACTTTCTGGTGGAAAACAACACAGAAGAGGACTCTTGTGCTACTATCAGAGAAGAAGATTGTACCCACTCACTTTTCACGATGATGTTGAGTGTTGAAAGACGGCTCTGCCAGAAGCATTGGGTGCTCCTTGGGATCTACCAATAGACGATCTCTATTCACCACAGGAACCACTCTCAAAGTCATACACAGGCATAAATGGCCCATTCTTGTTTGAGAATATGCAGGACTTAGTAAGATCATGGATATACTGAACTCATCACTAACAAAAGATACAAGTCAAAATTTATACAGCATAAAAAATCATAAACAGAGGCAAAAAAGAGACTCCGGTCACAGAGAGGGCGAACAAGAAAACTAGAATATTCAACAAAAGATAGGCCATGAAAAAAGAGGGGCAAAACTTGCAGCCAACGCGTGAAAGTCGAGAATCGCAAGGATACCGTAGAGCATGATCCCAAAGACTCTCCACAACGTCCCAGTCTGCAACAAGCCCATCCTTCATAGCTGGTACAACCTGCAGTACCACAATAAGATAACCTTGATCAGAATAATGTCCTAGCACTACCGCAAGGCCAATTACAAATAGCTTCATATAACTAACATTTATAGACACCCTAAGGAGAATACAAAGACAACGAGCCATAAAAAAAAATGACGTCAACTGGCCGCATTAAACCCTGCAAACTGTAACGCGGCTAGGTTTTCTAGCATACCTCTAGAGGATGGGATGTCTACCAGTGGACACAGCATAAAAGCAGTTAATATCATTGCATATTACTTGCTTTGCAAGAATTTCTAAGAACAATTCTCTGGCACATTATACTGTTCTAAAACTTTAAATATTGATAACACTCGCACAAGTCGCAAAAAGAATAGAGAAGCTGTGAAATATTTACCTCCATGTGATCTCTGCGGTAGCCAAGAGCTTGGACACCCGCATACAGTTTCCTGGCTTTGGTCTTCTCAGCTTCTCCAGGCTTCTTGGCCTCCATCTCTGCGTCCCCTCCTCCATCGACCACTACTCCTGGGCTCTCTACTGATCCCACAACCTACAAGGGTAAAAACAGAGGCATTAATTTCATTAAATACAAAAGCCTAGGCAGTGAACGAATATCCAAGCAATGCTGTCAACAAACATGGCATTCCCATACTTCAAAATGGCAAATCCTATGCTAATAATTACCCAAGGAATCAAATTTCGGTAACCTAACAAAGTGGTGCAGTATTCTGTATTCTTAAGATTATTAGAAATGCACCTTTCAAGGTCAACCAGAACTTAACTGTGCAATCAACATCAAGCACCAACGCATCTAAAAGATTTTACACCAGCTCCAAAAATCATGTAAATCTCCAATAATCATGTAAAAAAAAATGAAATGGAAATGCCTACCGATGGAAATACAGACTTCGGTTGATCTTCACCTGCATAACCCGCCTTCATAGAGTGTGAACCCAGGTCCAGCACTATCGCCGATACCTCATCTAAGACAACCAATGTTCACGTATCATTTCACAAACTCCATACCACAATAGTTAAGAAACCAAAGGTCAATGAGAACAACCCCTTAAGGGCCTGTTTCCATGTGCAACCCAACCCAACATTGACCAACGGGTTGGGTGGCTTCCATGCAAGTTTTTACAACCCATCCCATCATAAATCGGGTTCCATTATGGGTCTTTGCCACAACTCTCAAACAAAAAATGGCTTGGAAGACCCGACATTGATTAGAAATGAAGCCACATTACGCCATGTGATTTAAAGGTGATTTTCAACCAAATCCGTGCATCATTGCAAAGGTTGTTTAAGTTAAATGTGCTTTTCAAGCAAGCCTTGATGACATAATATATGTTTGCACACACATATCACTAGTAGAAAGGTGTAGTTACTATTTCTAATTGAAGAAATTATGTATGGGTAAGGTGGATATGGTTGCACTCAATTAAATTTTTGGGGGTTTTTTCTACAGGTCACCTGTAGTTGATGTCGGGTTGGGTTCCACATGGAAACAGGGCCTAACTCCTAACAAAATTATAAGAATCGAAGTGGGACGGCCTGCACAGCCATTCCGACCGGGTCCACAAAGCCTACTCCCTAGGGTTTGTAATTTATGAAGGCCATCAAAGAGCCCTGAAGTCTTCAAAGCATGACGCCTGAAGGAAGAAACATATACTGGTTTCCTCCAGGTCCTCTTTAATATATAATCCATAGAACACAAAATAAGGTTTTCAGTAAAATTAGATTGTTTCATAAACTTTCAGACAATATCGTAAAGAAAATCAGTCCTCGTACACAGGCTTCCGCATGATGGTAATAAAACAAGAGTCCATAATGATGTAAAGAAAATTTAAGATGAAAATTAATCTGTCCGTAATCCCTGATCACTACACGTACAGGTATAACATAGCTTTCAGCTAATCTTCTTAAAATGACACCTTCAGACTAAACTCGATTTGCTCAAAGTTCACAAACCGAGACATGGATTCATCTAATTACGTGTTGTGAGCTCGAAGGCTAAGCTTGACGAAGAAAAACCTGGCCATCGCCGATTAGATCACAGTCCTCATGAACGACCAACAAATAATCCAATGCCTGTATGATTCATTGCTTTCCATTGAAATGAGCTTCACTGACAGCAACATAATTGAAGAGTGTAGCACAGAGAGAAAAAAATGTACTCACCACCCCCGTACATTGCAACCAGCTGCGCCGAACCTCCGTCCCTTCAAGCTTCAGGAATCACAAAATTTACACCGAAAGTTTTCTAGCAAATACACGAAAAATCGATCGCAAGGACGCGCCAAAATACCGACAAACGGAACTAAAAACCCTAGGATGTCGAAATAACAAGATGTTGAAATTAGATGAATAATTCGGCATTTTGTCATTCATCCACTATGTCTCTGTTGGTAGGAGCCTCCGACCGATGGGCGGTCGCTGCGTCCTCTGAACGGGGAGTGTAAACACTAGCTTTAAACCCTAAAAATGAGCGAGGTCTTCTTCTCGCATTAGAGAAAAAATGAACCCTCACATGGGCCCTCCGAACTCTCCTTATGGGACCCCTCGATTGCATTTAAATTGTACTTTTGTAACGACCATTCCCCTATTTACGTTCACCTTGTGATGTCAAGGGTGACAGAGGGGTCGAATGTAATTGGAACACGTAGTGTATGTACTGAAGTAGGCTAGGGTCTGAGGTACAAGAGGAAGCCCTTCATGATGTGGTACCTTGAGATTCTATCTTTTTTTAATTCAAGCACTATAGTGACATGTGTGAGTATTGTAGTTGAAAACACATGACCGAGACGCAATCATTCCTCCCACATGTGATCAAGTAATAAATATATGGATTACAAGGCTCCACTACGCACTTGTCCCTGGTACTAGTAGAGTTGAAAATTCAATTAAAAGTAATGAGCCCTACATGTACTGCATGTACCCTTCACCCAAGATACAGACATGTTTCTGTGTCCTTGCCCTACCCCATCTAGCTCCAAAGAAATAGGTGCCAATGTCCAAGCTTAGAGGCCCATTTGAGGGTTCATTTTTTCTCTAATGTTGTGATTGTTTTGGCTTTGACAAAGGAATTGCGTGAGCAGCCGCGGCTGTGGATCGTTAACCCCTAGCAAAGGCCTTCACAAAAAGAATTGGATGAAAATCATCCACGTAGCAGTTGGAATTGAACAGCTAGCTTCATTCATGAGCCAGTTTTTGGTTATGCCACCCCTTCAAGATCATTCAAGCTATTTTTAGATTTTACATGGGGTCCCAACTACAAAAGGAGTCGTAAAAACGTTTCACCGTGTAGTGTATTTTAAAAAAAATAGTTTGTTCTGCTTAAACTAAATTTAGGCCATGAAAATGAGTTCCATGGCATTTAAGCGTAGCTAAAAAAATAAATCTTGCCAAGTCTACTTTCTACTCCACTTTGAATTTTTTTTTAAACTGAAAATTGAGTGTTTTATTGTAGTTACAAGTTCGGCAAGGTGTAGCAAAAAATTCTAAATTTAGATACACGGATGATTTTTATTAACTAAACTTTTCTTCATTGTAATTTACACCTTTGTAAAAAACCGGAATTTTCTAGTACATTTTGTAATTGATATGAATTTTCTTTACAATCACTTCAAAAACCATTGTAATTTCAAATTTTCACCAAAATTTATGAAAAATTCATGATTTGTAGTAGACATGTGGCTTTATCTACTAGAAATATAAAGTTGAATTCTTGTATTATTTTTAGTCGCAAAATTGAGTGTGGCAGATGAAGCATGATTCCATGGTCATAGGCCCAACCTTTAGGGGTTAAGGGGTGTTGGAGTCACAATCCGGGGAGAAATTTTAGCCTAACTAACTAAGATCCTATATTTTCTTAGACCAACTGTTTTTTAGGAGTATTCTTTGGGCTAAAATTTAGGAAAATGGAGAATATTCTCTTATTTCCCTTTCAAATGATCAAATTTTTTCCTAAGATTTTGAACTCAATTAGGCAATTTTGAATTTCAACCAGCTAATCTGTAACTAAAGTTGGTTTTTCCTTAACATTGGTTGGACTTGGAGCTTGTGAAGCGAGACTCTATAATGCGGTTTCATGTGGTGCATCCCGGAATTTAGATTAAGAATTGTGAGACTTCCATAAAAACTGGTTCTTTCTACTAGCGAATAGAAATTTCAAGGTTTTGACACTGCCCTCCGTATAGACAAAGGCCATCTCCTCGCTCAAAAGGCATGAGAGCATTTGCCAATATAATGAAATTCATGTGAATTTGATTCATAGAATGGCCAAGTCATACTTGGTCATTGGAAAGTTCTTTTTCACTTATCAATGAGGAAATTACATAGTTGCTTCAAAAATTGGATTTGACATTAAGGTGAGAGTAAACTTTATTTTGAAACAATATGATGAGTGACAAGAGTTTGTGAGGGATGTTGTGTATTTCCTTAACAAGTTTCTACATTCCATTATTGGACATAACCTCAATTCAATCATATTCAATCGAATGTCTAAAAGAAAAGACCTTGTACCACTTATGAGATGTAATGATGCTAGTCTTATCCAAGAAATATGTGTCACCTCTAAGAAAAAACTTGGACTCCATAGAGGTTATGACAATCAATCCAATGTTTTGTTTTGACGACGATTGTACTTTGCTTTTTGCAAGGCCAAGTTGATTTTGAAGAGCTCAATAGATGTTCAAAACTTCAAGCATTGAGTGGCGAGGTAGCCATTCCTAATTAGTAGAGGAAAATGAAAATGTTGGATTACGGAGTATGCCTCTAACTTTCTAAACAATCAAGCCAAAATAAGGGATAATTTAACATTTTTAATGTCTAATATTTCGAGTATTGACTTTCCAAGCTCTTTAATTGTGATAACTAGTAGAAAAGTTGTACTTGGACACCACGCTCTCACACAATAGCTTGGTGCCTATATATGACTTTTCTACTAGTCTGAAAGTACACTATAGGAGAGCAATGCATATTTGTTTGGATTCAACGAGCATACATGCATACTCTCCATTATTGATTCAATTGCACAAATTAAAAATTTTGATTGATTCCCTCTCCTACTAGCTCCATTATTATGTAATATAAATATGTGCACTCATATAACAACCAAGTTTAACCCCTAAATGTTCATGACTTTTCGAAACAACTTCGGTGTATTATTAGATAAATGTGGCTTCCCAAACATCTTTGAGTTTTCAAAAATAATGACTAGATGTTTTTCTAGTTGTATTTGCAGTTTTGACAAGTGTTGGAAATTCATCAAATTTACATTTTTTATACTTTTAACCTGAAATTCATTACAATTAGCTAATATCATAATATTTCAAAAGTGTGACGTTTACATAAGTACTAGTATTATAAGTTGGTAGATAGATCTTAAAATCTATTAAAACATAAGGTTCTTTAGCCCCACTCTGGAACGCCTTACCACTATTCACGAATCATTGTAGTAGATACCCAAATCATGGCCATTATTTCCAAATTATTGTATCAAATATTTGAATCAAGTCCACGTCATCTTTAGCTAAAGATTGGGTGGTGAGACAATGCTACAGTGCTACATTGGGGGATCAAACCATCTACAATGCTACTATTGAAAAAGAACACTTGTTTCGTTAAAAGTGCACACAACCATGTGCACTATTTTTTTAGTGCCATGTGCACTGCATTTCTCAAAATGTATCTCCCTAAAATTAAATAGTGTCCAGGTTGAGAAATAGTGTATAACATTCTTAAGTCCTTGCTACACCACACCCTTTACACTGTAGAGAAACTACAAATAAAATAATTCAACTCTCCAATCCTCGTTGCTTGGCCCAATTGAAATTAGAAAAATGCTCTGCGATTCCTCCAATCCCCTGACAAATACTTGAGATTCGGAGGTGCAACAGTGGGCCGCTGAAGAACGTTGTGTGTCCTAGGACACTAAATACACCATTCAATATATTGTAAATCACTTTCGTAACATGCATCTGGGGTCACTTAATTCTAGAGGATTTGAGAGATTAACTTGTGTCATATGATTTCTTATCATCATCACTAATAGCAAACCTGTCATTTTCATTCCCCATTTCATGCTGAATATTATGCTTATATTTTTGTCTTCTTGTGACCAAAACCACTCATCAACACTAACACAACCCCTGTGCTTGGCGCGATTTCATTCCTTTTTCATTTATAATAAGTTAGTGAAAAGGTTTAGTTCCAATGACCCTTTGTCTGGTGGGCACTGGATCATTGACATTACGAACAAACACTTTATTCACGCCGGCCTCAAAAAAGGACCGGAGTTTCTATCTATCTATCTACAAGGAACCCTGACCATATTACCAGGCAGTAATGGGTACAAGAATGATGGTAAATTCTTGGTAATCACTTGCTAAATTGAACAACCACATTGCCAAAACTTGCTATAAACGACCGTTTTGGTAGTAATGTTTACTTCCAATTGAATTGGACAAGGTTCCCTGTAATCTATCTATCTCGTAAGTGAAAAACGACAAATTTCCTACTAGTGTATGCTCTAGCTCACAAGCAAAATCTTTCCGGACCGGCCTGGTTCGGCCGCCTTGGCCATGGCGTGCTTGAAGTCCGTGAGGTCGTACTTCTCCACTTGTGCAGCGGGGATGATCCCATTTTGCACCAGGGGCAGCACTTCCGCAACAAGAGCGCGCAGGATCTCGGGGTTGTCGACATTCTTGTGGTAGAGGACCCAGCCGGCGACAGAAACACCTCGAAACAGATCCATCGCAGCGAGGGTTGTGGAAAATCCTCCCAGCACGCCGTAGACAAAGACTTGCCCTCCGGCTCTCACACAGGACACTAACGTTCCGGTCATGGTGCCGCAAACGGCGTCCAATGCGCCCCATGCGCCCTTTCCTCCCGTGATCTCTTGCACCCTCGCCACCACATCTTCCTCGGTGGAACAGATGACCTCGTCGGCGCCCAAGGCCTGCAACTCGGCTTTCTGCTCCGCCCGGCGCACTACGTTGATCGACTTGATGCCCCAGTGCTTGGCGAGCGTGATCACTTGCTTGCCGAGAGCGGACCCTGCCGCGCTTTGAATCATGTACTCGCCTTTCGGCACTTGCAGGTCCTTCAGGATGGAGTACGAGGTCAAGGGATTCACGAGCAACTGCGCAGCCACCTCGTCGGCCATGTCGTCTGGAACGGGCAACACAAACTTCGCGTCCATGCAGATGTACTTCTGGAATGATCCGGTGCCAGTGTAGCTTCCGAACATTGTCACTGGAACTACTCGCTGTCCTTCATGGAGTGTGGTTACACCTTCACCAACCTGGCCCCAAGTAGCACAAATTTCAGTGTCAATAAACTAAGGTCTACGTCACTGGTATCCAATGAATTCGAGCTTGATCAATCGAACACTTTCAATTGAGGTTTGCGTACATGGAATTGAAGGCGCACTCAATCAATTCAGGTACACCCGGCACGTGTACTATTGCTACCACCCTAACTTAAGATCTTGCCGGCTGTCGTGCATAATTACCTCATGGACAAAGCCAAAACCTTCGGCTCCTGGAGTTCCTGGATTTCCGGCGTCGCCGACGAGTCCTCCCATGCGGACACTGTTGAAATCCGTGGGATGGATGGGCCGCAGTTTGATGTGTACAACCACCTTCCCCGGTGCAGGTTTGGGAATGGGATTTGTCACCACTTTCAAAGTGCTCAATGGATCGTCCTTGTTGAAGCCATCTTGCACAATCGCAATATTCGTCGACATTGATGATTACTGAGTATATATGTCGAGCGTCTACCAGAATTGGTACAGAATTAGACTGCCGTTCAAATTACTCGATCAGTGCCTGAGTCTGTAATGAGAAATGCTGGGCCGGGGCTGAGCCATGGAGAGATGTTGTTGGAGTTCACCGAATAATTCAAGTTTATAGAGCACGGCTGGAAGATGCATGCGCGCCCCCTGTGAAGGTGGAGATGTTTCGTGACCAGCTTCGCAAGTTCGCTGGTGGTCATAAACTTCTCGGCCGGGGAATTTCTGCAGCGAGCGGTAGGTCTCAAAAGGTTAAAGGTGGGTCGCCGGCATGCGGGATGAGGACCCTCCGATTGCTCCCTGGGATCCGACGGTAGGAGGGAGCTGATGTGGCGGAGGGAAGAGACATGCGGGCAGTCGGGCACAAATTGAATACGGCGGGAGGAATAAAGTAAGTCAACTGAAGGGACACAAGGCCAGAACACTCAACACGCCTCAGTCTGCTCCACTCAACAAATAACAAATAACAACACCTAAGGGCCTCTTTACACTAGAGATGAGAAGCCGTGAGGAGAGGAATTTCAGCCAATGGGAGGCCTAAAAACCGAGAAGATCAAAGAGTGTCACTTTACACCTGAAATTTTCAGCTCAAGAGACGGAAGGAGGAGAAAATGACATGGACAACACTTTTGTCCTTCGTGGCAACAAAAGTGTACATTTTTCAAGGCCTTCGGATTTTGCGTCAAGTCCACCTCAAGAGGTGGGTCTGACGAAAATCCGAGAGGCCATTTGGCCAAAATTCTCATAGCCAATCATGTTTTATTTTTTAAGAATATTTAAGAACTTTATTTTGTGGCCCCTTCTCACTTTACACTAGATATAGATAAATAGAAACTCCAGTCCTCAAATGAGGCCGGCGTGAATAGAGTGTCTGTTCATAATGTCAATGACCCAGTGCCCACCGGACAAAGGGTCATTGGAACAAAACTACTCTCCCCTTCCGGGAATAGACACTTTAGTAACAAGTATCACAATAAAAGTAACCGTGAGCTCAGAATTGCGAAATTGTTTTTGGTATAAGATATGTTTTTTTCAGTTAGTAATATTGCCAAGTTGTGAGTTCTTTGGTTGGTTGGTGAAGGACGATGTATCACATTTGCGTGGTCCGGGTTCGATTCACATTGGGTTCGTTTGAGCAGTAGTGTGATATATATGACTTGGTGCTGCTAGTGAGTTTATTACGGCAGGGAATTTGTACCATCCAACCGGCCCTATCTTACCTCTATCACAAGCACTTTACACTATATCCAAAGGCCGTCAAGTTCAAAGGTTGGCTTCTCAAGAATGAGCCATGGCCCTTGTGAGGTTTTCTCCACGGCTTCTCATCTCTAGTGTGAAAGAGGGCCGAAGTTAAAGGACCAAGGGTCGAGTACATCGATTTAACCCTTTAACTCTTTAGTGCTCAAATCACCACATCGTGGTCTCTGATGTGTCGAAAACGCAAATAACGGAAAATCCTTGAAGAATTGGATTTTGAATTGTAAAGTTCAGATTATGCGCGTTATAATATACATCTTCTAGAAAAAAGAAATTCAAATTTGGAGTTGTGCAACTATCAAAATACCTATGAACAAAACTCGAAAATACTATAAATACTTGAAAATACATTAAATACTTACAAATACGACACATGCACTATGCAGTATTTCTTATGTTTGGAAGTTTGTTATCTTATTTTATTTTTTTGGATTGTGTTCTCTTGTTCATGTTCCATTAGTGAATGTATTCCGATCTTGATCCATGTATCAACTCCTTTCATATTTTAACGTATAATTTATTTGTCCTAAACCGTACATGGATAAGTCACTCTCACTTATAAAATTCACAATAATTATGTGTGAGTCCGTTTTTAACATGAAAGATTGCAACGGAGAGGTATTGACATAGGACATTGTTCAACTACGTCACTTTCATTTTAGAAAATTTAATCCAAATTCTATTTAACTTTGAAGTCACACACCCTCCAAAATTTCATTCTTGAGTGTGTGTTATACGGTTCAAAGACATACTATGATCTTCCAATCCCACCATTGGATGATTCTCTAATTTTGGCAAAATGTCTGCATTCCAGTTGAGAATAAAATTGTACGTTTACTTTCTAATTTAATCCATTCTATTTCTGGCAGTATCAATCATAGTGGAAAAACCTAGTGAACCCAGTTACAGTACCCAAAGCGTTAAAGGGTTAACGTCCCAATTCAACACTGTTTTCAAAGATTTGTTATAAAATGTTTGATAAAAAAAACAAAAATAGAGTGGGTGTTCACAACGAAGTTGTAAATGTCAATGTGAAGATCGCATCTGCACAGTTGAATTCATCATATTTATTGTAATGAAATTGGAATAACATGCACTAGGAGATGGTATGGTTTCCATTATTTGATTCTACTTATTTTGGAAAATCAAGGTCTCACTTTTTGAACTAAGAATGAACCTTGACATAAACCAATTCTGTTGTTTTTCAAAAAAATCATAATATCTTATTTTGAAGGTCCGTACTGTACAAATGATAGTCAACTAGCACAAGAACCAAGAGAAATTTGGGTGGATGAAAATTGTCCATGTATGTAGTCAGGAGAATAGTTTGGATCTGTTCATCATCCACATAGTGGACGCAGGCACCTCAAAGGGTTAAAATGACAAATGCAATCGATCATATTGTCAAAAATACATTTTGAATAGGACCAAATTTTATATCACCGGAATCAATGAAGAACATTGTATACGTTGTTCAAAGAAAAAATAATGCGTCATGGCTCTCTCTCTTCCATATGACACTAACAACAACACTACTACAGACACCGAACCCAAAGAGAAGTACCTACAGGACGAACTGACTGAGAATGATGGATGAGAAACTATTGACTACAAATAGTTTTTTGTTCATCAATCATCCATGTAACTAAATTCCTACTCGGACAGTAAACTATTTGTATTCAACTATCAGAATCCTCCCACTTTGATGCAAACGGTTACTGTCCAAAATAGACAGTCATGTACAAAGGGTTCTGAATTTCTCTGGAGGGAGGGGTTTTGTAAGAATGTCAGCAAGTTGATTTGCCAAGGAACTGTATTGGAGGCAGATTGCTTTCTTGTCAACTTGTTCACGAATATAATGGTAGTTGTACGATCATTTGGCAAGTCAAATTCCTGTTTGGTTATATGAGAACAGAGTCGTTGGAGCAAGCTGCTTAAGTCTAATAGCAGCAAGAAGTCTCCTGGCCCACATAACTTGATGAGCAGCTTCATATAACGCTATGTATTCAGCATGCATCGTACTGGTTGCCAAACATTCTTGTTTCTGAGATCCCCAGATAACAGGGCCAGCGTTTAGAAGAATAATCCAGCCAGAGCGAGATTTTCTGTCTGTCTTGTCATTCGCAAATTCTGCATCAGCATAAGCTGTAAGGATCAGAGATGGTCCATCACCACCATAGGTGATACCAAAAGGAGTACCACGAAGGTACTTGTAAATTTTCTGAACAACACCAGGGCTATGTTGTGCTCCACAATACCATTGACGATTGTTATCATATGATACATTGGAATATATATATTAGGAAATACAATTTATGGGCAGTGGTCTGATATGGGTACCCCAAAAAGCCCTTTGAACTCTTAAATCAATCTTCATAGCATCTTTGAGTGAGTCCCTCTTTAAACCAAAATAAAAATAATAATTGATTAGATGTAGTTTTGATTTCCTGCACTCATAAAGTACACAAGAAAAACTTCACGTCAAAATTGAAGCATTTAAAAAAATTTAAATGAGACTTTTTGTACAAAAATCACAATTTGTTCTAACTATTTAAATACATCCAAAACATTTATTTAAAATATCAAATGAGGTCATTCTGGTCCAAAATTTTGATATGTAGTACACGTATATATGTTTTATTTGAAATGATTACTTTGAAGGATTGAAAGTATTATTTACTTTGTACTACGATGCCTGCAAATGTTGAGTTTAGGCATTTTTTTTCACGAAGCATAAAAATATGAAAATAAATTTATTCAATTAAAATTTTGAACTTGAAGTGAAGTAGTCCATGTCATCTAGGTGTACATATTTTATAATTATTTAAAAAATGTAATTATTTTTAACATTTGATTAATGTATTTATTTAATTATATTGAGGACATTATTATTTTTAATTATTTTTTCGAGAAAAAGGGCAACAGGACAGTAGAGAAATAGTTGAATTTTTTTTTTGGGGGGGGGGGGCTACAAGTTGGGCGGAGTGTGGAAAATGGGGTGGCCTGTGGGGGGCAGAAGACCACCCCATTTTCCACACTCATTAATAAGTTAATTGTCTTCTAAAACTTGGAGATTTTTTTTTTTGTCAAATTTTTTTTCGCAATTCTATAGAGGGTAGAATGTACTTATGTTTCACCGCTCGGATTCATATTTTAAATAACAAAAGTCAAAAATATTGCACTTCCAAAAACAAAGAGTCTTTTTTAAACTTTTAAACCCCAACAAGTGCAGGGTGTTCTTCAACATCCTAAACATCTCCAAATGCAACGAAAATTGGTACACAATTAAGTAACATTATATAGAATGTGAAAGTGAATTGCGACAGGTTTCGGTAGTGAGGTTTTTTTGATGTAGCCACAGTTAAACGCATCTGAAATTTTCGGGCATGTGTTTTTTTGCGGTGATTTTTTCCATCAAACGCAATTATCTTGCAATCTGTGAGGTCAAAATCAACAAAATTTGTTGTGTATGTTTTTCAAATAGTTTAGGATAAGATCTTACGGTTAGAAGGTAAAAAATGACATTTTTTTGGAATATTTGCATGGGGGAGTAAAAATGGCAGCATTGGAGTGTTTTTGGAGGAAAAACGCTCCGGTCCTTTAGGGGTTAATAAATACTCCTATGTCCGATAATAAGCTTCTTCAACCCTCAAAATAGAAGAATTAACTAGTAGAATGGTTTGGACTTTGAGCACAATGGTATGGACCTTGAGCCACTAGGAATAGTAGTTTCAACAAAGATGAAGCTTATTATGGGATAAATAGTTTGAGCAATCAAAGGAAGCTCAACCCTTTGACACACCAACGTCCATATTCTAAACATTGGATGATTTCTGATGCGTCCCTTCACCACATGCATCGATGTTTTTCATTCATCTAAAGTTCTTTTGGTTCTTGTGCTAGTTGACTACCATTTGTAAAGTGGGGTGCAAAAAGTGTGCATAATTTCACTCTTCATTTATTACAAACAATAGCTTTTTCTTTTTCTAAAATGAAAATCTTGGAACCAATGCGCCCCTGCTCGGTTTCTGTGTGTATTTTTGTCTCTCATGCTCTACTGCATTGGTAATAAAGATACCATTTGTTCCAAATAAAAAATAAAAAATCTTGGAACCAAATTTGGCCATGTTGTAGTGCACAAGATGCATTATACAATCATACAATTCAATTGTGATCTTCAAAAACATATATATATGGATTTATTCTTCATTCAAATTAAAACCCTCGTTTAAATGGCTGATACATTTTAGACCAAAAAAATTACTTAGAGGGTATCAAACTCTTCACAAAATGAATGGAAATCTTTTACGAAATCAAGTGCAAAAGAGGTCACAAAATTTGAAGTTTTATTGAATAATATATGGAATTTTGAAGGTTTAACTCCAAAGTATTCTATTTATGAATGTTTATGATATATTTATATTTTGAGTCAAATTTGATTGTGTTATAGTACATGCGATACACACTACAGTTGGGTACAACATGTTTACGAATTTTTCAATTACTTTTCACTAGAAAGTTCAACAATTTTTAGGAAGCTCTAGCATGCTAAAAAATGAACCGATTTTGAAACCACAAATTACATTGGAATTGCAATGAAGCGTGCTTCAACTTCATAATAAGTGAAAAAGGAATAATTTTAAATCATACAACAATTTAGATTTCTTTTATACACTATCTATCATTTCATACTGAACCTTTGGAACATAGTCAAAGATTTTTTGCATTTAAGTACAGAATAAGTAAGAAATCATAATAGTAGTTCAAGCGGTGTGGGATCAAGTATCTCTAAAGCAATTGTGAAGGTTCATTTCTAATATGTACCATTAAATACAAGTTGTAATTTTTACAAATGGTGGCAGCACTAAATGGTAGATAGCATATAGAAAACATCAAAAAAATTGTATGATTTTCATTTACATATGTATATGTGTAATGATGATAAAGTAGACTTTAGTGTGATTCCAATGCAATTTACAATTTGAATTCCGTTCATTTTTTAGCATACATGAACCTTCCAAAGTTCCCACAAATCTCAACTGGATCCAGAATTCGTAACCATCTTGTACCCAACTGTACATACATATGAGTTTCGATAAAAAAAGAAAGTATTTCATCTATTTTTACTTGAATTCCAAATTCCTACCTTAGCTACTTAATTCAAATGAACAAAGTCCATTCTAAGCAAGTTCTCAATTGACATATTTGAAATGTACCATATTGTTCCTCATCATATCCTTTACTTTCTACCAAAAATTTGGATCGTAAAAGTTTTTTTTGGTAATTATTACCACTTCTTACATATTAAACATCGAAATTGAGTTTTTATTTTTTTCATCCTATATTTTCATGCCACCAAATTTTGCACGTGTTGTTCACGAAGTTGCAATGTTGTGTACAAATTTTCATTCTCATTCAACCATTTTTTGCAAATGGGAACTATAGAAGGCGAGGATAGTAAAAAATTCCGCAGACTTTTTGGACCCCACTGTACTGTACAATATGATATTGTGATTTTTTCTTAAATAACAAAAGTGGTTTATGTCAAGTTTCATTTAAAATTGATTTTTCAAAATAAATAGAATCAAATAATGAAAATCATACCATCTCACAGTGCATATTATTCCAAATTCATTACAACAAATTTTAATTAAAAACTGTTAATTTGAGGTTTTTAATTGAATTTCAAAAGAAAACCTTGAAACTTTAATTAAAAATATTAACAGAAATAAAATGATAAATCCAACCGTACAGATGTGATCTACACATTGAGATTTCCAACTTTTCTTTGTATATCAACTCCATTTTTATGATTCATCAAACATTTTATGACATATCTTAAGGGTCGGGACCTCTGGATCTCAAAGGGACAGGGAGTAGCACAATTGTGACGAATAAGTGAGCCACCCTGTAAATTCAACACCAATTTTTAAACTTTGTTTTGGCCATTGCTGAAGTTTTGCTGCACTTCTGAAGATGCCCTTTTACTCTATACAACACATGGTAATAGAACCCCTCAATGTATGAGACAGCTAGAGCATAAGATGGGGAGAATAATGCAGTTGCAGATTCAAGTTGAGAGGAATACTGTAACTCATACAGATGGCATTTTTTCTGCAAGGGCGTAGACACCAGACACAATCAGAAGAAGCAACATAAGGTACAGGATAGTAAAACCGTTAGGGTCCTGATTCCCTCTCCTGTTCTAATCCCCGTTGTCACCAACAACAACACATCTATTATCATACACACTTGGTTGGACTTATTGTAAGCATGACTTGGCTAAGTGTCTGCGGCCATTGATCTTTGAATAGACTTAATGGGGTTGTCAACTGTCACTTGTAGTGGTCTACAACCTTCCCCTTTGAAATTGCACAAGAAATTCTCACATAGTGATAAGAATTTAATCTCAACAGAAGAGTTCCAGGCACTTCTACCCAAACATCTCTCCACGTCTCCCAAAAATCACTCTACAT
This sequence comes from Pohlia nutans, assembly GCA_022496805.1. Lineage (NCBI taxonomy): Eukaryota > Viridiplantae > Streptophyta > Bryopsida > Bryales > Mniaceae > Pohlia > Pohlia nutans. The sequence continues at coordinate 7,785,986 of CM040092.1, read as the reverse complement.
ATGCTTTTAGTAAGTGATGCAAATAGTATACCTCTACCTTACAAATGGCCACTCCTACGAGTAAAAAATGACAGAAGGCTTTAGATAGAAAGATCAGAAGGTTGGGTTGACATCAATAGACATAATGATAGCTTCATTGGACAGAAACGAACCACATGGAGGAACGGCCAACTCCCTCTGTAAGTAAGATTGATATTGAAAGCTCCTTCACCTCGTGGTATGCCCAGGCATCCATGTTTCTACATGCCTGCAGAGACTCATGTTCTTCCTAGAACAACATTTCAGATGCATCAAAAATCTGGCATCATTGCCAGCATAGAAAAAGTATGGTCCCAAAAGGGGCACTAACTTAGAGGATCTAAAAATAATAATATGACGACGCTCCGAAATGCCATGCCTTGAATGTACAATTCACGAAAGAGCTGATTCTGATTACTTGACTACAGCATTCACTATTCTAGAGGTACAAGGCTTCCCTGAAAGCATGAAAGGAATTCCTTGATAACAGGCCACACCACTTGCGTCAGTAGCCAAATCCGGTTGAATCTTCTCAAATTGCTTTTTCTTGGGATTGAGAACCTCCTCAGGAACTCCTTCAAACCCTGCCACCGTCACCTTCTGCCCAATCTTGGCATCCACTGGAGGGACAACAGGCTCACATTGTGTGTGATCGCTGTTGGATGCACACAACACCAGCCCTGAAGAGAGGACATCTCGCACCTTACCAGGCTTGACGTTCGTTAGCACGAGTACCTTCCGGTTCAACATTTCCTCCTCCGTGAGAAACTTCGCCAAGCCGCTCACAATTTGCCTAGGGTTCGCTTCACTGATCTCAATCTCCTCCACGTACAATGCATCGGCTCCCGGGTGTTTCCACACCTTGTTGATCACTCCTACTTTGATGTCTAACACACTGAAGCTCGTATCGCTCTCTTTCTTCACCGCCGGCGCTTTCTCTTTCTTCTTCTTGGAATCCGCTTCGGGTTTCACAGCAGTGGCTGCAGCGTCTGGCTTGGCTGGTCGCGGAGCAGCTTTCGGAGGATTGAACTTCGGTGCGTTCACGGGGATCAGTGGGTACACTGACTGCTTACGCTGAATGTAGTCAATCCATCGCAAAACATTAGGCACCTCCTCGAACTCTGTGCACTTGCTTTCACTCACGGCAGCGAAGACGGACAAATCCGCTACGGTGATCTCCGTCCCCTTGCCTGCCAAAACCGACCGCGTCTCCAGATGCTTATTCAAATCCTGCAAATCCACATCCGTGCCGTTGCTCACCTTGTTTGCAAATGCAATCCACTCCGCCACTTCGGCTTGCACCTCCTCCGTCGCACCTAAAAGCTCAGGCGTTGCAATGGCCTTGCACACGTCGCCTAAACCCGCCACACTCTCTTCCACATTATTCCCTGAATTCAAACAAAAGCTCTCCACAAGCTTCTTAGCCTTCGCATAACGATCCCCACCCGCCATTGTTCACGCAATTCCTCTGTCAAAAGCCAAAACAATCACGCAGAGAAGAAGCCATCGTTCAGTTCTAGGGTTTAAAGCTAGGGGTTGCTCTACCCGTCCACCGGACGCAGCGATCGTCCAAAAGTCGGAGGATACTACCAACAGAGAAACAGTGGATGAATGACGAAATGCCGAATGTTTCATCCAAATACAACGCTCTTGTTATTTCGACATCCTAGGGTTTTCAGTTCCGTTGTCGGTATTTTGGCGTGTGCTTGCGATTGATTTCTCGTGTATTTCGCCAGAATTTTTTCGGTATAAATTTTGTGATTTCTGGAGCTTGAAGGGACGAAGGTTCGGCGCAGCTGGTTGCAATGTACGGGGGTGGTGAGTTCATTATTTTTCTATACCATTCTCTTCATTTATGTTGCAGGCTCATTTCAATGGAAAGCAATGAATCACACCTGCATTGGATTCTTTGCTGGTCGTTCATGAGGACTGTGACCTAATCGGCGATGGCCAGGTTCTTCTTCGTCAAGCTTAGACTACGAGCTCCAACGTCCTCACAATACGGATTTAGATGAATCAATGTCTTGGTTTTTTGAACTTTGGGCAAAGCAGAATTAGTCTGAAGGTGTCATTAGTGGCAGATTAGATCAATGTTATGTCATGCATGTAAGTGTAGTGATCAGGAGGTACTGACAGATTCAATTTCATCTTAAATGTTCTCTACATCATTATGGATGAATACAATCATGCGGAAGCTATTGTATGACCACTGTGATTTTCTTTACGATGTTGACTAAACGTTTATGAACCAATCTAATTTTACTAAACACCTTGTTATATGCCGTATGGACTATATATGGACTATAGAGGACCTGAAGCAAACGAGCATACTATAGATTTCTTCTTCTAGGAGTCATGCTTTGAAGACTTCAGGGCTCTCTGATGGCCTTCATAAATTACAAATCCTAGGGAGTAGGCTTTGTGGACCCGGTCGGAATGGCCGTGCAGGCCGTCCCGCTTGGATTCTTATAATTTTGTTAGGAGTTAAGGGGTTGTTCTCATTGACCTTTGGTATGGCACGGATTCTTAACTATTGTGGTATGGAGTTTGTGAAATGATACGTGAACATTGGTTGTCTTAGATGAGGTATCGGCGATAGTGCTGGACCTGGGTTCACACTCTATGAAGGCGGGTTATGCAGGTGAAGATCAACCGAAGTCTGTATTTCCATCGGTAAGTCTTCATTGTTTATACATGATTCTTAGAGCTGATGTAAAATCTCTTAGATGCGTTGGTGCTTGATATTGATTGCACAGTTAAGTTCTAGTGGACCTTGTAAACTGCATTCCAATAATCTAAAGATTATAGTTGTTGATAGAAACTGCACCACTTTGTTAGGATGCCGAAATCTGAGTCTTCGGGTAATTGTTAGCATAGGATCTGCCATTTTGTAGTATGGGAATGCCATGTTTGTTGACAGCCTTTTATAATCCGGCGTAGATATTTGGTTCACTGCCTAAGCTTTTATATTTGATGAATTAATGCCTCTGTTTTTACCCTTGTAGGTTGTGGGATCGGTAGAGAGCCCAGGAGTAGTGGTCGATGGAGGAGGGGACGCAGAGATGGAGGCCAAGAAGCCCGGAGAAGCTGAGAAGACCAAAGCCAGGAAACTGTATGCGGGTGTGCAAGCTCTTGGCTACCGCAGAGATCACATGGAGGTAAATACTTGACAGCTTCTCTATTTTTTTGGCGACTTGTGCCATTGTTATCAATATTTAAAGTTTTAGAACAGTATAATCTGCCAGAGGATTGTTCTTAAAATTCTTACACAGCAAGTAATATGCCCAGGGGGTGCACTCTACATTATGTTTGAGAATCACGTGCGTTCATGACCCCCTCTAAAAACCCCTTTGTATACGAGGGGTTGTATGCCTAAAAACCTTTGTATACGAGGGGTTGTATGTCTAAAAACCTTTGTATACAAATCTATTCCGTCCTAAATATATGTTTAATGTAAGTATACATTAATATTTTCAGCTCTAAATATGTTTATTGTATGTATACGTAATACGGCAATGTTCAAATTAATACCCCTTCTGTGCACTCACGTATACTTGTACGTGTTTAGTACAGTGCACCCCCCGAGGTAATATGGCAATGGTATTTACTACTTTTCTGCCGTGTCCATTGGTGGAGAACCCATCCTCTAATGAAATTTTAGAAATGATAGCCGCATTAAAATTGGCAGGGTTTATGTTAGAAGCTGCCTTAAATAGCGTTGCAATATACAAGGTTCAACGCGGCCAATTGACGTCATTGTCGTTTATGGCTTGTTATAGTTGTATATTTTTTTGTGGTGTCTTCATGAATGCTAGTTACATAAAGCAACTCACAATTGGCCTCAAAGTAGTGCTAGAATTTCATCCTGGTCAAGGTTGTCTTTTTGTGGTACTGCAGGTTGTACCAGCTATGAAGGATGGGCTTGTTGCAGACTGGGATGTTGTGGAGAGTCTTTGGGATCATGCTCTACGGTATCCTTGTGATTCTCGACTTTCACAAGTTGACTGCACATTTTGTTGTTCCTTTTGTTGAATATTCTGGTTTACTTGTTTCCCACTCCTCCCGAGTCTTCTTGCCTCTGTTTATGTTCTGTTGTGCTGTTTGAATGCTGTCTTGTATATCCTGTTGGTGACGGGTTCAGTATCTTCATGAGTTCTCTAAGTCCTGCGTATTCGCAAACAAGAGTGGCCATGTATGCTTGTGTATGACTGAGACTGGTTCGTGTGGTGAATAGAGATCGTCTATTAGTAGACCCCAAGGAGCACCCAATGCTTCTCGCAGAGCCGTCCTTCAACACTCAACATCATCGTGAAAAGTGAGTGGATACAATCTTCTCATCTGATAGTAGCACAAGAGGCCTCTTCTAGTTCAGAGATTTGTTTTTTTCACCAGAAAGCTTTTGGTCAATACCATTTTTGTATGTAAGGGAAGATCATAACGAGAATCGTCCCCTTTATTCACGAGGAGGGTTTCCGTATGGTCAGTGATCACTCGGAGGTGTTTCCATGATACATGGGGAGGCCTCCATACGATCAATTTCACCATTGGGAGACCTCTTCAGGAATGATGGGAATGATGGACAAAAGTTCTGAAACAGTCTAATTTCACTGATAATCCTCGTGAGGCTCATCCGCCTCTTATATTCCGTTTTTCCTGTGAAGATGTTGTTGAAGCACAAGTTATGTGCATTTCAATGATATGAAACTCCGTGAACAATTTGTGATGTGTCCCAGAATGGTGGAGCTTATGTTTGAGAAGTACGACGTACCGGCTCTCTTTCTGGCCAAAAATGCGGTATGTATGTCAGCCCTGACATTTTAAAATTTATGTCCTCATGCCTACTTCTTTTTCTCGTTCAGTTCATTAGTGATCAGTAGACAGAAGCCACTATATCAAAGGAAATTACTGCATTTGAAATCCAGTGTCTTGTTTTCTGTCCAGGCCATTTCTATACCCCTGTGATGAGGTCTGGATTATTCTGGAGCTTCTTTTTGTCCACATGGCTAAGACGTGGATGTGATGGTCCAGGTTTTGACATCGTTTGCATCCGGCCGAGCAACATCACTTGTTGTAGACTGGTTCGTTACCACATCATAGCTGTTGTGTGATCCTTCTCTGGTTCATTATTGCCCGTTTCCCTTGTCGCTACTCATGTACTAAATTCATGTCCGATCTTCCCTTAAAAACACTTTATTTTATTTTTACCAACACCAAGTTGTTCGGTTTAATAATTTACTGCTTGGTGACGACAGTGGGGGAGGCTCGACTACTGTGGCCGCAGTGCATGATGGTTATGTTCTTCAGAAGGTACTGTGCATAGTTGTAATGACTGCAGTGCTGTCATGCATACAAATCGAGATCGTTAATGTCTCTTGATTTTTAACACGCTGTGTGTGAGAGATTGCCTTGATTTTAGCCTGAAAATTTAAATTCGAAAAATTGAGTATCAGACTCTCAATACTTGGCGTCAAAAAGTCTTCTGTAAAATAGCAAAAAAATAACTGAGGAGAACCTGTTTTAGAATTACTTAGTTGCTGGACAATTCCATTATGAGTTTCATCTCCTGAATATATAGGCTGAAAGCATTTTGTATGCTGTCTTGTTTTGAATTTGTGAGTCAAGGGATCGAAATTGATTGATTGATTGAGGAACTTGTGTGGGCAGGCCATAGTAAGATCTGCAATTGCAGGGGAAGTCCTCACTGAATGCCTTCAGCGAACGCTGGAATCCAAAGGTCTTAAAGTGAGTTCGTTCACCTTCTACATTTGCTATTATGCTGGAATTTGAGCACCGATTTTTTGATGGCAAAGTTATGCATTTTCTGTTGCAGCATGACATTTACAGTATAGAGGACGTGGATTAGCAACCGGGTACCCGTGCACTATCTAGTTATATCCAACGCTTCTAGTTTACTTGCAGATCAGACCGCGGTTTTCATTCAAGCGCAAGGAAATTCGCCAGGGGGAGTATGAGGTTCGCGACTGATTTGCAACCTTGTGAAAAAGAAGATTAGAATGGATTATTCCAAGTCCTAAGTGGATTATTCCAAGTCCTAATGGATTATTCCAAAAAAAATCGGATTCTTTTGCCTAATTTACTAATTACCTTTACTGATGATTTACTATTATGGCAGTTGCTTCCCCTTGATGTGCCAGACACCACGGACAGCTATTACGCTTATGCGCAGAGAGCCATTGTAGCTGATATCAAGGAATCTGTTTGTCGTGTACCAGATTCAGCTTTTGATGGTGACGTCTCCTCACTCTGTTTCTTCCTTTTCCAGATCGCAAAACAGGCTGGATAAACTTGCTGCTTGAGTGTTTGATGTTTTCAAGGTCTGTGAGAGGTGTAGGCAGCTTTGTTCATCGTGTTAGAATCAGCGATGTGCTTGGGAGTGTAGAGTTTATGCTGACTGTGTTGGTGGGCGATTGGTGTGGTCAGATAATTCATATGCTAATATACCAACGACTTCGTATGAGCTTCCGGACGGCCAGTAAGTGTTGTGTTTGAAGTATCCGTGGTTATCATGTGTATTTTGTGGGTTTCTTTGAGATTGAGATGGTGAGATGGTGAGATGTTGATACTTTGGATTGTACAGGACAATAGAAGTGGGAGCTGATCGTTTCAAGATCTCAGATATCATGTTTAACCCAACCCTTATTCAGGTAGTCTTGGATTGCTTGGAGCAATTGGTGTGCACTCGGTAATGGTTGATTTTCGGCGATGGTGGTGGTTGTATCAAATTTCCCAAACTGTTGTAGTCGTGGTTTTGTGCTCTGCAGACAGTGACTTATGACGTTTTGTGAGTGTTGGAGCAGACTATTCCTGGCATGGAGAAGTATGGCAGTGAAACCGGTGTACCTTTTAATGGACTTACCCAAATGGTGAGATAAAACTTTCGTTGTTATCTACAGATCGTTTTAACAGTTTTATGAAACAAATGACACTTCACTAATCACATCAGATACTCTGGACGTCTGTAATGAGAACCTGAGACTCTAGAAGCACAGTGAAGGCAGGGCCTCACTGGGCTTGAAGACTGACTAGCAGCCCATTTCTGTACAAGTTGGTAAATGTAGAAGGCTTAGATCTGATGTGTTTGCACCAAAAATAGGTCGACTTTTGGAACTTATGTTGAGTTCTTCAAATCGGCAGTCAGTCTCAAATGCCAGTCAGCCGAACATTTCCCAACTGTCGAATCATGCCAAAGACAAAAGCAGAACCTTGGAAATACTCTTGAAAGATTGTTTTGGTCTCTCCGATTGCCGAAATGAGTTTTTTCCTTTAGCACCTAGAAGCGTACAGCCACAGTAAATCTGAGTCACATAAATTTGGAATCCAAAATTATCTGATGTTTTCAGTGTAGTCGGGAGGTATGTTAGTAGTATGAAACATTCTAATGCGTTTAGTTCTGGTGTGGCAGGTGATTGAGAGCATTAACAAGTGTGATGTTGATATACGAAGAGAGCTTTTTAACAGTGTGATGGTGCGTTGGTTCACTCTGAAAATTCTCTGCATAGTGCATTAGTACTTTCCATGCTTGAATGTTCGGTTTTAGGGTTCCCTGTTATATTATTTTGCGCCTAAAGTATCTGATTCGGGGTTGCTCGAGGGTTTTATGAAATACTGTGTGATCTGAATTTTGGTTGATTCTCTTTAACATTAGGGGGTTTCTCAGTAGTGCTTCTTTCACTTTCGCCATGATGAAGATTTGAATAGTATTTAATCTTATATGATGTGCATCTATAGAGTCCTCCAGTTTTTGTGAATGATTCTGCTGTTCCAAATAGATAGTAACAGTCTCTGGCTGTTTGTGACTCAGCTTGCGGGCGGCACGGCTTCTATGCAGCAAATGAAGGAGCGGCTAGAAAAGGATCTTATGGAAGTATGCAACTGATGTGGAAATGTTTTAATCAAATTTTCGTATCTGTTGTTTTGTCAATCTTCCACTGTGCTCAAACTTTAATATGGTTTACAACTTGAATGGTAAACTTTAATATGGTTTACAACTTTTTTCATTACTTATTCCCTGGCAGATAAATGTTTGTGTTAGTCCTGATAATGTGAGAGTTCTACCGTGAGCGCAGGAAGCACCACAAGCTGTTCGCGTGAAAGTGTTGGCCAGTGGCAACGCGTTGGAGCGGCGATTCAGGTCGTTTACACTACCCTTGCTTCCACAGCTTAGAGAAATCTTCCCTGAGTTTTTTCTTCCTATTTTCATCTTGTTTTTTCTGTCTCTTCTTATTTTCCTGTTCTCGGAGGATTCTCGATTATAATAGGAAAAAGGGAAACTCTTGGATTAGCGCTTACTGGTTTGATCTTATTCCTGGTGACTGGATTTGGTGCAGTGTATGGATAGGTGGAAGCATTCTGGCTTCGTTGGGCTCTTTCCAGCAAATGTGGTTCTCCAAAGCAGAGTAAGCATCAGTCTGCTCTATACAGAATGTTATATTTCTCTAAAATTTCTGTAAAAGTCGTCATGTTATTACTGAATTTTTTCGTGATCTGCGCTGAAACGGGCTTGTAGGAATGGAATTATATGGTAAACTTTTCTTGTTTGATCATGTAGAGTGAGTTATACAGTTGACTGGTTTAGATTAGTCATGAGAAGCCAGCTGCTGCTTGCCTCCTAGGAGTTCATTTGAGCAATATAGATACATGTGACAACAACTCACGTTTTTGTTTGCATCGTCTGGCAAACAGGTACGATGAACACGGTCCCTCATATGTGCAGAGAAAGTGCCCTTAGGAAGTATGCCCGGGACTTTTTAGGTATTTTGGGAGCTGACTAGAACGACCATTTTTTGGATACAACTGGGTGGCATAGGAAAATTTAGGCAACAGATGTGCTGTACATTATTATAATGGTGTTGCCTAACATTTTTGAGCGAATTCAACATGTTTTGTTTTGTAATGGTTTACTTTGAAAGTCATTCATATACAGTTTGGTGTTGTAGATTGTATTTCATTGAATCTGGAAAAACGCTAATGCTTGTAATGAATGTGTACGGTTGGATTGGAGAGGAGAGGGTAGGACTGGGCATCCGCAACGTAATGGGTAATATAGTTTTATTCATAATGTGCCAATGCTTTTATTCTTGAACCGGAGAGGTGAGAGTATCTGTAAGATTTAAGATGTAAGAGATTTGGAGCATCTTGGGTAACTTGATTCTTCTGTGAATTAGCAATTGGGCCTAAGGGGTTTGCAGCTCCTTTCAAGAATGTTATGTGTGCCCTTCAAAGAGAGGGGCCACATCCTTGGTTGAAAGCTCATCACAAAAGCTCTTTGCAGAAGTGTGCACAAAATCTGGGACAAATACTTGCACTCTGACACCCTTTAACCCCTAAAGTTCCTCACTTGTTTTGTAGAAGTCAAAGCACTGTAGTTTGCATACTTGAAATATCATGTTGTATGATTTATAATTCTTCATAGACAATCATGAACATATTGACCCATAAAGTAATGTTGTATGATTTATAATTCTTCATAGACAGTCATGAACATATTGACCCATAAAGTAGTGTTGTATGATTTATAATTCTTCATAGACAGTCATGAACATATTGACCCATAAAGTAATGTTGTATGATTTATAATTCTTCATAGATAGTCATGAACATTACTTTATGGGTCAATTATGTATCTAATTGACCCATAAAGTACATCATGAGGAGATGGAATGAGTAAAGGATTCGAGGAAGCAATATAAGGTACATACCCATTACCATTCATCACTCACTTCCGCCTTCATGTACTGGTGGTGTATATTCTAGAACGCAACTGTAAACTACAAGTACATGAGGGCAAAATTGTTAAATGGATGGTATTGGATGTGTCTACTTTACTCAAGAATTGCAGAGTTGCAAGATACAAAAAGATAATGTTGAGTAGAATGTTTGTTACTTTGATATTAAAACAAAACAAAAACAAAAATAAAACAAAAACAAAAAACATATTATTATAACAATAAAAGAATAAAAGTTATCCAAATCTATCATGTGTCATATCTACATTATCTTTTTGTGTTTGACAATACCTTTTTGGTTTATACAATGAACTTTTCCTCTATTTTTTCTGAACCATCTCGTTGTTACACCATCTTCTTTACTATTATTTCTATCATTCTAATGACTCCACATAAACAACACATGGTTTCTTCATTGATGAATGGTATTTCAACTAGCTCAAGAATATTGTCATTTTTTCCTTATATCCAAACAATCAATAAATAGTTTCTCCATTCTTTTGGTTAGGCTAATACTGGATATGAAAATGAATAAATGTACAACATTTGAAGTCACAAAGTCAATTGTTCTTGGAAAATCTATAAGCAAAACCTCAAATATTCACAACATGTTTATATAGTATCCAAATGATATCCACATAATATATATTTTTGTGTTCTTTAGAAATTGAGACAAGATTCACAATATTTTCAATTGTTAGTAAATACACTCAAGGGTTGAAAGCCATGGGAATGGAGAAACTATTCTAATTCCTAAGTGCTTGGGTGACCATTATATTTGGTCACTCTTAATTTTTGAGGTTAAAAACAATTGTCCAAACCTTTTTTCTTTTCTTTTTTTAAATTATAGATTTGGAAAAAAGAAAAAAGAAACTAACTTATGAAATGTTTGTCTCAATTTAATGAATGACAAGAAGTCTATTTTGAAACACATTGTGAATGTCTTACCCTTCAATGTATATTTCGGGCAACTATGAAGATTTACTACAAAAAATGTACGTGATACATTTTTTGAGTTAACACACAAATGAAAGATATAGATGATGACACTTAAATGGCATCTATTTTGTTAGGTTAAATACCAATGTCAAAATAAAAATTTATTTTATTTTTGAACATTTGATCTTTACAATTATGTTAAAAATACAATATATCTCATAATGGCTTATGAATTTTGTCGAGAGTGATTGTCCAAAAATGTACAAAGAAAAAAATTCTATTAGAATGATAAAATTATCACCTATTAACACATTTTTAATTTTAAACAAATTTCAAGATACATCTACCAACTTATAATAGTACTTCTGTGAACAACGTCACTACTTTTGAAATTTGATGATATTAGCTAATTGTAATGAATTTTAAGTTAAGAGTATCAAAAATGTAAATTTGATGAATTTCTAATGTCAAAACTACAAATACAATTAAGAAATATTTAGCCCATATATATATATTTTTTAACTCAAAGACATTTGGGAAGCCACATGATCTAATGATATATTAAGTTGTATCGAAAAGTCCTAAACATTTAACCCTTTAACGTTCAACACTATTTTCGAAGATGCGTTATGAAATGTTTGATGAATAACAAAAATAGAGTTGATGTACGAAGCTAAGTTGTAAATGTCAATGTGAAGATCACATTTGTACGGTTGGATTTATTGTACTTTTTATTAATAAGCTGTAATTAATTTTTTTTTGATATTCAATTAAAAATCCCAAACTAACCATTTTTTTAACTTTTAATTTTTGTAATGAATTTGGAAAAACATGCACTACGAGATGGTATAATTTCCATCATTTGATTCTTCTTATTTGGAAAATCATGTTTAAGGTCTCACTTTTTGAACTAAAAATGAAACTTCACATAAAAAATTTATGTTATTTAAAAGAAAATCACAATATCTTATTATGAAGATCTATACTGAACAAATGATAGTCAACTAGCACAAGAACCAAGGAAAATTTGGATGGATGAAAATTGTTCCTGTACGTAGTCAAGAGAATGATTTGAATCCGTTCATTGTCCACTATGTGGACGATAGCGCGTCAGTGGGTTGTTATATGATCAATACATAATGTAATATTGAAGCTAGCAAGAGAAGGAATAAATCAAAATTTAAAATTTGTGCAATTGAAACAACAATGGAGAGTATGCCTGTATACTTGCTGAATCCAAACAACTATGCATTGTTCTTCCATGGTGTATTTTCACACTAGTAGAAAAGTCATATACAGTATGAGCGACATGCAATGAATGAAAAGGCCAAGATGTTGAATGAAATAGCTAGGATGTGTGAAGGGTTTTGCGAAAAGCCAATGTATTGGATGAAAAAGATGGGATGTATGAAAAAACAAAGATGCTTTGGCAGGTTTTTCAAATAAAAATATAAAAAATAGGGGATAAAAAGCTAGGATGTATGAAAAATCAAAGATCCGTCGCCAAGTTTTTCAAATAAAAATATAAAAAATAGGGGATCAAAAAGCCACCTCATTCACTTGCATGCAAGCTTTGTAGCCTAGAGTTATATACATGACCAAAAAAAATCCCTGTCCGGGATCGTGAAAATTAGGGTTTGCAAACGAACACCGCGTCCTGTCAACGATGCGAGTTCTTCTTCTTTGATCGTCACTGTCCAGATCCGTCATTGATTGCCAGTGTAGCTGGCTCTTCACAAATTGTTCCCTTCATTGCACGAATCGGAGATACCATCGTGTTCGATTCAATCTCTTCGTCTTCGTTCATCTTGTGGTATATAATTTTTTGCTCCTCATTTCATTACTGCTCCGCGTCGTTCATCGGGCGTCGGGTACTTTCCTTTTTTTATGTTAATTGAGGTTAATTTTGTCTGATAATGCGGTGATCTGTAATTGATGAATGGATTCCTCTTCGCGTTTTTGGTAAGTATCATTTGGTGGTTTAGTGAAGAGTTGGAGAAATATCCATGTAAACGATACGGAGGTTTAGATAGATTACCGAAGTTTAGAGCCTTAAGGATAATTCACCTCTTCGTGAAATTAGCATTCATCATTTGGTTTATATGTATGGCACGTTTCAGTACTGTTGTTCGTACTCTGGTACTACGATAGTTATTGGTGAATTGCAGCCCTAATTGGAGTCTTCTTGCAGAGGTGAGGTCGACTCTTTTTGTTTCTTTGTTCTCGCAGAGACTGGATGATAAGTACGCGAGTGATCCCGCTGGAAACAACTTGCTGTATGATATTGTTCGTGCTGAATATGCGGTTAAGACTGCCAAGGGTTCAGCAAGCTGCACCAATGGTATGCTGTGCCAAATGGTATGTTATTGTAACCAGCTCTGTGACACTAATCTTTAGCTGTGCCAAATTGGTAGCTCTTTGTTCTGCTCATTGGTATCTGCTCCTTCCTAGATCCATAGTTTGAATCTCTTGTAACTGGCATTGAGGAGAATTAGGAGCTATCGATTACGACGACCACGGAAAACTGTTACAAAACCCTAATTTGGTGTCCCTGCAATCCGGAGGGTTTTTCCTTAGCTCTTCCTTCATGGAGGTATATTTCTGGTTTAACGCTGAGCACGTGGCCTTCTTTAGGGTTAGATGTCCATACTATAGGGCCGAGCTTTGAAAACCTGGCGGGGAAGCAATTGCCGTGAACAGAATAACAGTCCTCGCCCTCTGAAGTTTTGGCCGAGGAACGCCTGGGGTTTGGTGAATATTATTTAATCTAAAATAAAAATATTGTTGGCCCTCCACACACTAACACATGGCATCCTGGTTTGTGCACAAATTAATTAATTGAAAACTCAGTCTGTGACACCATGCCTGTGCACCCAAAATATAATGGAAACTAAGTTATACCTTCTTTTGGTTTGATTGTTTAGAAAGTTAGAGGCGTACCTGTACACCGTAATCCAACATCTTCATTTTTCTCTACTAGTTCGGCAATGGCTACCCCGGCACCCTATGCTTGAAGTTTTGAAGATCTGTTGATCTCTTCAAAATCATCCTAGGTTTTTAGTTCCGTTTGTCGGTATTTTGGCGCTTCCTTGCGATCGATTTTTCGTGTATATGCTAGAATTTTTTCGGTGTAAATTTTGTGATTCCTGAAGCTTGAAGGGACGAAGGTTCGGTGCAGCTGGTTGCAATGTACGGGGTGGTGAGTACATTTTTTTCTCTCTGTGCTACACTCTTCAACTATGTTCCGGTCAGTGAAGCTCAACTCGATGTCGCGATGGCCTGGTTCTGGGTTTAGGGTTTAGGGCCAGAGCTCAACAACGATGGCTGTCTCAGCGGCTTCCAAGGTGCCGAAGCAAGTGATCAAGAGCCCTAGCATGGCGCTTTCGTACTTGGTCGCCTTCTCCTCTCTTCTCACCGGCGCGGCGGTGGTGCACAACATTTTCAAGCCTGATTTGGTAAGGTTTTTGGCTTTCCCTTTCGTCTTGATGGCACTTGTAGGAATTTCTCTTTTTACTTGTAGGAATTTTTATTTTTTTCTGGATTACGTTTCAATCGATGTTGAGAACTCTAATTATTGAATACTTTGTGGAAAGCTTTGTGGAATTTTGTGTTCCTTTGGACTTACGGAGTTTCTACTAGTCACAGTAATTTCATAATCTCATACCCTAACTTGCTCCGGCTGTGCTATTTATGAGAACTGTCGTGATTTTATTTTATTTTTGCTTTTTAATTTCCTCTCATTAGATCGTTTCGGCGAGTCCGTTTCTGACAGTTTCACCTATGCCGTGCAGACGATTCCAGAATTGAGCTCTCAGGAAGTGGACAAGGAATCTGGAAAAATTATTAGCACGTAGCCAGTGTTGCGGAAAGAGTTAGAGGATCGTCAGTTGGAGTACACGAGTGATAAAGTTTTGCATTCAAAGTAGGTGCGTTCTTTAAATGTATCATTTCTTTGAACCTGTTCATGCAATCTGAACCCCTGTGAGCTTCATGGCTTTGAGTAGCTCATATGGAGACTATCTTTTGTCTAATTTTATTTTCTTTCTTGATCAACACATGCAATGATCCTGACAGATATAAAATATGCCACATCTGAATTACTCGAAATCTCGGTCTTCATGACGATTTTGTAGGTCATAACGATGGCGATATCAATAGCAGCCGAGTGGGAGGCGCTCTACAATCGGTACTACCGGAAGCAGGAGGTGTACACGATGTGTTGGAATAGTGTTGATTTGAGTCGCCACAAAGTGGCATGTGCGCGATTTGGGGGACCGATTGCCATGGTCCGTGATGAGTCGAAAATGGTGCAGCTGCGGGCGGAGTCTGCTCGAGCGAAGCTGCTGTTGTTTTCGTCTTCTGGGAAGCTGTTGTCTTCAGTGCCATGGGATCGTCCTGGTGGGCGTCTGATTGCACTTGGGTGGACTGATGAGGAAATTCTTCTTGCCGTTGTGCATGACGGCACCATATTCCAGTACAATATTCACGGGGAGCTGATTCCGGAGCAGCTGTCGCTGGGACAAGAGTGCTGGGACCAGGGAGTGGCGGATTGTATCATTTGGGGGAGCGGCCTTGTGGCCATCACTGAGCAGAATCAGTTGTTCAGTATCCCGAATCTGGAGTCGCAGAAGGTTGTCAAGCTCGCGGATCCGCATTTGGAGGACCCCCCACATTGCATGGCTGTTGTGGAGCCGCTGTACACCCTGTCTGGAAACTTGGAAGTACTCTTGGCTGTGGGATCCTCGGTTCTGATGGTGGACGCGGAGAATGTGCAAGACCAGATGGTTGATTTTGGGCCTATTCAAAAGATGACCCTTTCGACAAATGGCGGTTTTATTGCCTGTTTCACTCACGATGGTCGCCTACTCGTTGTCAACTCGGATTTCAGCAAGACGTTATTGGAGCATTTAACAGAGGTGTGTTGGTTGCCTTCAATTTGGCCATATGGATTTGTCATTGATTACGCTGAATATGTAGTCTACAACCACCCACTTTAAATGATTGCATAAGAAAATCATCATGCATGAACAATTTGACCTAGAGGACATATTTGACTCTTGTACTTAAAGTAAGACCTCTCCAGAGATCTCCTAGTGAAAGCACACTCCTACATATTGGTTAAAATGCTTAAAAGTGATGGAAAGAGTGTGATTGCAATTACTTGATTTAGGCGGCTTGAATTTCTGCTTACAGTTCATGGACTGTTGATATGCATTGATTGCAGTCGGCTCTGCCACCAGAGCAGCTCGTTTGGTGTGGGGTTGACAGTGTGCTTCTCTATTGGGAAGAGCAACTAGTCATGGTAGGCCCTTACGGTGATGTGGTCAGATTCTCCTACGATGAGCCGATCGTTCTCATACCTGAATGTGATGGCGTCCGCATTTTGTCCAATACATACATGGAGTTTCTGCGTAGGGTACCCGATTCCACAGTTTCTATCTTCAAAATTGGCAGCACTTCTCCTACAGCCATGCTCTTTGATGCCCTGGAGCAATTTGACAAACGAAGTGCAAAGGTATCTCCTGAAGACAATAGTCTTTGTCTTTGTGTTCCTTCCTATCATGTGCATTTGGGATAGGTGACTGCCTCATGATCTAATATGGCTGCATGTTGGTTTTTACCATCAGGCCGATGAGAACATCAGACTGATTAGTGACAAACTTCTGGAGGCAGTGGCGGATTGTATCGATGCAGCAGGGCATGAATTCGACATCTCTCTACAACGCACCCTGCTGCGAGCTGCTGCTTACGGCAGAGCGTTTTGCAGGTTGCTACCTTGACTCAGCTGATCTCATAGTGGAACAATTTGTTGTTCCATGGAGATAAGTGTCAGTTCTAAATTACTGATTTTTGGCAATAACTTGTGGTATGGAGTTTGTTTTTCTGTAATTATGGCAAGCTGGATGATATTATTATGCTAAAGCACGTTATTCTTTTGGCAGGAAGTTTGATAGAGATCAGTTTCAGGATATGTGTAGGACTCTCAGAGTGCTGAATGCTGTTCGCCAGTTTGAGATTGGTATTCCTCTGAGTATTCAGCAGTTTAAGGTATTAGCGGAGAATCTCTTCCATCTCAAGTCTGCTTTTTTCAGTCTCTGTATGCCCAATCTACCTGTCATTCCTGTCGCATTAAGATCCTTAGTGCTTGTTTTTAGAAAATGGCCGTCGTGGAAATTCACTATTATCTTATCAGATCGTCATTACTTTCCATTGCATCTGAAAATATGCCAATCCACGCGTATGCGCTGACAATTTGTACAAATATGTTCAGGAGCTTACACCAACAGTTCTTGTAGAAAGACTCGTCAATGCACATCGGCATCTTCTGGCTCTGCGCATATCTGAGTATTTAGATCTAAGCAAGGTTTGTGTCGGGTTCTACTAACTTGCAAACACCATTGCAGATTCTGCACTTAAAGGACTTGCTGTTTCAAAATTGGTTGTACATTTCTCTATCTTCTTTATGAATGGAATGCTGAGAGTGCTCGAAGATCGTAATCGTTCTTGGTGGTGAACAGGAAGTTGTCCTCGTACATTGGGCATGTACTAAGATCATGGCATCGAGTGATGTTCCTGATGCAATCCTTTTGGAGGTCTTATTGGATAAGGTAATCTTCCTTTTGGAGCTTAGCCCTTGATAATGCAGCCCGATAATAATCAGTAGCAACATACTTTGGCAGTGTTTCTCTTTCAGTTTTTCCAGTTCTAGAGATTCAAAACCATGCTTTTTATCCAGCTAACAGGCGGAAATAGCAAAATGCACTAAACCAGGTGTTTTGTCATGAAATTTACAGCTGAAAGCGTGCCCGGGAATTTCATATGCAACCGTGGCTGCTGATGCCCATCGGAATGGGCGGCAGAAACTTGCTGCTCTTCTTCTAGACTATGAACCACGAGCTTCTGAGCAGGTAGATTTATTTTTGGAGGTTTCAAATGTTTAGTATGCATATTTTTGGAGTGAACTGGGTTTTCACTCCTTGGTTTGTTCTTGAACTTCAGGTTCCTCTTTTGACAAGTATGGGTGAAGAGGAGAGAGCACTTGTTAAGGCCATCGAGAGTGGCGACACCGATCTGGTGTATTTTTCAATTCTTCACATATGGCGCTCGGTGAGTTAGATTATTCTAAATTAATGTTTATATTAGAAACTTGTAAGCTTGCTATTATGGTGCCAAACATATGCTTTTGAAAGTAATTGTCATGGATCGAAGTGGAAGTATAGATTGGAGCCTGGGCTTTCACTCGCAGTTTCATAAGGCATTGATACCTTTGAGCATATCTTGGAAATCTCATGAAACATGTTCCTCATAACAAAATAATCTGACAGTTATGTGGATACTATTACTGGTAATTGCATGCACAGAAACCTTTGCCAGACTTCTTCCGCATCATTCAATCAAAATCCCTTGCTCGCAATCTGTTCATTGCCTACGCTAGGTACGCTGGTATTACTGTGGTGGCTCAGTTGGTTTATGCTTTTTCTCTGAAACGTACGTGCTAATAGCTAGTTCTGTCCAAATATCTCTATCCATAAATCGGTTCTGCTTACAAGAGTTGAAAGGTTTGAAACTTATAGCTGGAACTGCTACGGAATTAGTGGCATGGAGTAAGGGTGCTGGACAGCTTAAAATTGCAAATTTTCTCAGATACTTCTGAGCCTGATGTGGAGATTTGTTGCAGGCAAAACGAGCCTGAGATTTTGAAGAAATTCTTTATATCAGTTGGTCAAATTCAGGTATCTGGAATACTTAATTTTATTTCTATGCATTTCAGAGAAGTTGACATTTATGTGATCTCCTTCGTCTTCTCATTCTGGTACTGTAGCTGATCAATTTGGCTGATACAATTTGAAATTTTGTGGAAGTCACTCATAATGCGCTTTTGGGGAATTCCCAAACGCCGAGGCCTCAGAAGTTTTGATATATGGACGTAGATTATATCGAATATATAAGCCTCAATGGCATTCTTAATTGTATCTTATAGCTGGACTAATCTCTTATTTGAGCTATGGATGGGCAGAGTGCTGCAGAAGTCGTTCTGAAAGAGTCGTGGAGTTACTCTCGAAGCATAGGAAGTCGCTCTGGATCAGCTTTGCAAGGGCCCCGTTTGAAAACAATAGAGGAAGCGAGTGAACTCTATGCACAGACCAAAGAGCATATGTTTGAAGCAAAGGCAGCTGAAGAACAGGCAAAGCTGCTCAAGTACATTCTCAAACTGAAAAACGATCTTGTTTTCCCTTAGTCCTGACAATAACCACATGAAAGCTTTATTTTTCTGTGGTCCCATGATTTGCATGATAAGTGTTATATTTCACTATTCTTAGGTCTCCTCATACGAATGCATGCTTGCATGCGGGTTCCTCACAGGTTGCAGCAAGAATTTGAAATTTCCACAGGACAGCAGTACTTTGTGGACTCTAGTGTCAGTGACACAATACGCACACTTATTACCCTGGGCAATCACCGAGCTGCTCAAAGAGTGAAAGTGGACTTCAAGGTATTGTTCCTTACGTATTCCCCATTTTCTACGAGTTTTAGCGCAGTTTATAATTGCTATTAGTTATCCGTGTTATATTTGAGATTTGTTGCAAGACTTTGGCATTATAGTCACAAAGACTCATCAATACCTCTCATGGACGATTGTTATTGTGATTTCGCTCGTCATGATCACGTTATTTCTTCACAACAATGAGTACCCACCTGGTCTAAGAGTTATGGAAGTTTGATATCTGGGTAAAATCAAACTTCGTTCTAATCCTGCTTGTTCTTGGTTGTCCAGGTCCCTGACAAGCGTTTCTATTGGCTGAAAGTGTTTGCACTTGCAACTGCAAAGCAGTGGGAGGCACTAGAGAAGTTCTCCAAAGAAAAGAAACCTCCTATTGGTAGGATGCCAATTAAGTACCTTAATCTAGATCATGACTCAAGTTTCTGGATGCATGATTTCTCTTATGCAGTCAGATAGCTTATAATCATGTAATCTCAATTTGTGTAAAGCTCGAGATTACTCAAAATTTTCCTCTAGGCAGCTTAAAAACTCAAATACTGGATGAATGAGTCAAACAAACTAATATTTTAAACCTTGCCTGTCTTTAATGGCTGCAATCCATGTGCATTGTTTCGACCTTTCTGCACCAGTGTAGTTTGAAGATGGAGACTGATGTATTTTTCTTGATCTGTGTTTGACTTCAGGATACAAACCATTTGTGGAGGCTTGCATAGAAGAAGAAGAAAATGCTGAAGCTTTGAAGTATATTGTCAAGCTTACAGATCCTCAAGAGAGAGCCGAGGTATGCTTTCATTCTATGATATTAACCCTCAGTTTGAGAAGTTCACTGACGTGTTAGATCGCATTGTCAGCGTGGATTTGCTGAATATACTTACATTAGTGATAAAAAAAACTTGGTGGATTACAGGCATATGCTCGTATTGGCATGGTGAAAGAAGCAACAGAAGCTGCTGCACAAGCTAAAGACAGTGAATTGCTGGGCCGATTGAAATCTACATTTGGTCAGAATACAGCTGCTGGGGCATTATTTGATACTTTACGTGATCGCCTCTCATTGACTTAAAGCTCATATTATGCAAGGCACGTTTAGGTTTTCGCATTAGGTGACTTGTTTGTATATTTGGTGTATTTGATTCTTCCTGTAACCATGGTCTTGATTGAGTTGCAATCAACCAAGGCACCTGTAATAAGGATTGGGTTGGTTATGTACATCATTTACATAAGGTAGCCCTGGTGTTCTCTAGATTAGTCCTACAAAAGTGGGGTTTTGTGGGCCGTATCAAAAGGTTATCCAAAAATAATGCCTTCTATAAATCATAAACTTCAGGATTTGTTTGTGAAGTTTTCATATTATCATGACTCTTTTGAGAAAAAGATGAAAAAAATGCATATCAAATACAAATTGTGCTCAAAACTTATGAACATCATTATAGGTGTATGTTTCACGATAGTGAAGAACATAATAGTGGAATTCAAGTTTCTATGTCATTTTATATTTGAAAAATCAGAGAGCCATGATTATAGTTCCAAGTTTCAAATTGCAATAAAATATTCAATCTTATGAGTTTTTCAAAAAATTAATCTAATTGGCGAATTTCATAGGATAATATAGGATAATAGAGTTGTTTGAGAACAGAAGAGTTGAAGAGGAGTTCCAGTGGATTTTGCATCCAATATTAACAATTTTTGATAAACATTGTTTTGGTTAGGTCTCTTGGCTTGGGGAACTTGTGGGAACTCTCGTTTAGCATTGGGGAGGTCACGAGTTCCATGCCCAATGGCAGTTTAGGCCTTGCTTTAGACTATTCTCCAACTCACCATAGACTAGTTTTTGTAATCTTTTTGAATTCAAAACGAGTCTAATGGTTGATTAGGGATTTAGGGTAAAAATGTATCATGTTTTGATAAATAATGTCAAAATAGTAATTATGCGAGATATGGCTAGTTTCAAAAAAAACTACTAGAATTATAATTGCTCTATATCAATAATTGATATATTGTAATTACAATCTATCTCCATAGTAAGTTTATATAAATTACATAGTAAGTTTATATAAACTGTGGCAAATAATTTAATTATTTTGGTGCCACTCAAACTATTTTGTGGGTTACAACTAATGCCTATGTGACATGTGGCAAGATAAATTTTGTTGAACTAAAAAAAATTTTATTTTTATATGAACCTGCTATGCGGGATTGCGAGTACGGTATATGTATACTAACCCACTTGGAGTTAGAGAATTCTAACAAGGAGGCAATGGAATAATTGCGAGGATATATCCCAATAACTATTAGGAACAATGTACATTGATTGGTACGTTTAGTAGGGAGGTAGCTATAGCAACATTTCTGTTTCTAGATGTATCTTGACAAGTTGTAAGGTTGTTTGAGTTATACCCCAATGTTGTTAACAAATATAGCACATAGTGTATGTTCCTAATAGTGACCAGTGAATCTTCAAATTTTTATGTGAAATTCTTAAACTAGTTTTAAAATTGAATTTTTGTTGTTGGATTGATATAAATGCATATGTAGACAATATACACTACAAACAATATAAGTTAATATATAAACTATTGACATAATGCATTTCTTGCAAAATTAATTTTTTATCACCTTAGTTTGGGGAGGACGCTTCCAAATATTACGTACCAATGTACAAACAAAGATAGGATCCAAATAAATTTTGAAGATAAATTTTGTAAATGATTTACATTAATATAGGATGCTCAAAATTAATTACAAAAATATAAATGAGAACATTCTCATAATATTACTAATTATAGTAAGAATTACTTTAAACTTTTAGGGTACTTTTAAATGCCCTTTGTTTACACTTGATTACCTAAAGATACAAAGAGTGACCTCCCCAAGCACCTTAGTCCACTAGGCGCCCGGGATTCTTTTCCTTTGGTAATCCTACAATGTGTAGTTAGCCCCTTCAACTTTGTAGAAAAGCATCTCAGGGAGGGGGGGCTCCGGGGCTATTTTAAGATATAAAGGCAAAAAGAGGGGAGGAAGGAAAAAAGGAGGGGGATGAGGAAAAATGAGAAAAAATAGAATTGAGCGTTGATATCTCTTCAACCATGTGCCCGCAATCATGATCTTGGTATCGTTTGAAAGCTCTCAACGAAGAGAAGTGTATCAAAGTGTTTCGTTGCTATTGGACTTATAGTGAGGAAATTACAGATTTTTGAGTGATTTTTGTCATCATAATTTGAATTAAATTATGAAAAATGAAATATGGGAGTTATTGATGTCATTTTTGACATCGTTGGAAAGCTCTCAATGGATAGGGGTGCACTAAAGTCATTTTGTAACTTTGGGACCTATGGTGTGATAGTTATGGATTTTTAATTAAATTTTGTTTGTATAAATTGAATTAAATTATGGATAAATGAACCTAAAAATAAAACAAAAACAGAAGCATGGCTAAATCGCAAGAGCATTGGGCCAACATCACAAGGCCACACTGGTTGTTTTTTCTATAAATAGAACATAACAAAACACAACTTTGTATTTAAGAGGAAAAAATTGTTTTAAATTGAGTTTCTAAATCAAATAATTATGATCTTGAATATGATTTAAAAATATTAAAATTTAACTTTCTAGAACAATGCTCAATGCATTGTATATATTTCAGTTTAATGGTAAATGTTATTTCTTAAACTTTGATTTTTTTCAAAGATTTTAGGGTATTCTAAAAACAAGAATATAATATTAAATCATTTAGCATTATTGGAAAAAATAAATTCAATAATGATAAATTGATTGTAAATTCAACATAATACATGAAATTATCTAAAATGAAGTGACAATAAATGATATTATGCAGTAATGTGAAGAATATACAATATGATAACAATAAGAGTTGTCATTTTATTTCTAGAAAGAAACATGTGTTGAATTTGGAACTACATATATGACAATGAAAACCAATGCTTTGTAAAAATAATCAATATGTCAATTAAAATCTCCATATCATCATTATTTTACACCGAGGTTTTACATATGTGATAAAATTTATATATTAAATAAAACACATATAAATAGAACATGCCAAATTCTTTTTGGAAATTAATCAAATTATAAGTAGTTTTTGCCAAATTTCATATAAATTATGTTTTGAAATTGCCGAAATGTTGAAAAATTACCATTTTTCACACTTCTTAATATTATTTAAGTAATCAAATGTGAGTTTTGGAGGAAGAAAACGATGGTCTTGTGATCAAAATTCATTCTAAGTCACTCCCAAATGATATGGGATAAAAATAACTTGCAAGACTGTGAATTCTCAATACACCATATTTTTTAGTACATTTTGGTGCACAATTGAGCATAGAAAATGATCTTATTTTGAAATGTTGTCAACTAAGAAAAGTTAGAAGGTGAAGTGATATTCCACCTCCAAAAAGAGTTTTGTGATTTGCATGAGATATGGACAAATTTCAGTAACGTAGTGAAAAATGTGCATGAGTTGAATGATAAGCAAATGTGTTGTGATAAGACTTTCGAGGTTCAATTGTGCATAGTAGACTAACTTATTATGAGTAATGTTCATTAAGAAAAGTTTCACAATCAAGCAATATTTCACCACCAAAAATAATTTTGGGATTTGAAGTTTTTATGCTTGAGTTATGCACATTATTGAATGTCAAGTAGTTTAACTAGTTAACTTTAAATCAATTGTCCTATTTGTCCTATCTGAGAGTGAGACCCCATGGTGGGGGGGAATTTGCATTGCCTCGGGCGTTGCTCCATGTTTAGAAACTTCACTGGAATTAGGAGGGGTGAATAATGTTGTGAGCTTTATAGGAGACATTGCTCAAATAAAACAATGTACTGATACATGCACTCAAGAACATATGGTATGTCTGTGGGACCGGAATAGAGATCTCCTTAGGTTCCCACATATTTTATTGTCAGTTTAGGGTGGGTAATTTTCGATGGTTATTGTGGTTTTTAAAAGTTGGTCTCTTAAATATCAAGGGTAGGTGATCTAATACAACAAATTGGTTAGTAGGGACATCTCACTAAACTAAAACATGTTGGTTTATTGCTTATTCCTTTTACTGTGATTATTTACGTTGATTATCAAAACCACTTCTTACTTATACTATTTAGTGTAATAATTTATGTGTACCTAGCATCACTATGGTGTTGATAAATTGGTTAGGCCTATCGTAGGTGAAGTGAATCTTGACCTTGTATGCCTCTTTGGAGATTAGAGGGTCTAGAATATTCTACTTGGCAAAGGTCTAATTGCATGTGGGGTATGGAAATATAGCCAAGGATGCACATGCAAAGAGTCTAGAAGCTTGAGTTTTCTATATAGGTATTTTGAAGCATTTTAGTATGGCAATAATTAACTTGTTGGAAGAGAATCTCAAATACAATCTTTCCATGTTTGATTTCCATCTCCCTCCATATTTAGACTTGGTTCGTGGTTGATTATGATCCACTCATTACATGCACCACTCAACAATGTCAAGGTAACACATGCAGTGAAAGCTTGATTCTCTATTATCAAATATTCCCTATTATCAAATATTGTTCCTTGAGGTTAGGAGTAGGTAGTTTTGGCTGATACTGTCTCATAAAAAAGCATACTGGATACTAATCTCCCAGTAATCAACCCCGTTGAAACTTAGCTTGGAGGATGATGTCAGCTTCAACTTCAAATTTATATAGATCAAGCTCAATTTATGAGGTCTGTGTTGCTACACACTTGCAACTTTTCTTTCGAAAAATATGAACTCATATTCAACATTATATTATCAGTTTCAAATATGGCCCACATTCAAACTAATATTGATTATTCTGGCAATATTTCATAGAGCTTCATGATAGATTTCTCAGATTAAAATAGAATACCAAATTATTTTAGCCTATGAACAATTTAAGTTATAAATAAACTCTAGCTCGTCAGTTTTAGCCTTCAAGCTAGCATGCAGATGTTCTAAGATATGTAATACTTACAGCCACGAAATATCTATGGCACAATGTAACCAGTAAAGAAATTATGTTGACCAAATGAAATGCATGCCTCTCTGGCGACGGTAGAATCAATCACTACAATTTTCCACACATAGTCCGAATTCAGAGCTCCAACGTCTCTATTATTAAGAATTATTCTCCTCTATATTAAACCCTTGGATGCTCAGGGCGTAATCTGATAATGATCCCGCCCCACCCCAACCGGGACAATCCTCTTGAGCAATGCAATAGAACTATCATCAAAAGAATCGGTGTTGAAAAGAATGAAATTACAATCTCTATCCCGAAGTCCTACGATATGGTATATATACCCGGCAAACAATGTAAGGCAACTCAAATCTCGTCTCTGAATTGACCTCAGTACAATCGCTTCATATCTAGCTTGTGCACACAATCTTAATTGGCTACCCGCACTACTGTTACAGCCAGCTCGATCAAACTGCCGGCAATTCAATGCAGCTGAGTTAATTCTCAGGACATCGAGCTCCCAAACGGCAGTCTAAGCTACACTTGATCTAGAGGTGGACTCCGAGGAAGAGGCCGAGGTCCAGGGTCTTGAGCACCACGCCCAAGCACAACACCACCAGAGTGTTCGCCTTCTTGTCCTCCACCACATCCAGCACGACGTAATGCACGTTACCGATCTTCTTCACCAAGCGCAGGTCCACCACCACGCGCGCCTTCACCACCGCGCTGACCCCAATCTCCAAGTCCACGTACAGCAGGTCCGCCACGGCCAACCGCACCGCCACCGGGTTCAGCACCGTCAACGCCCCGCCTGCGCACACCGCCGCCTTGGCATTGGCGCCCACGTACACCCTCACGTCGTCGTAGCAGTTCCTCAGGTTGAGCTGCAGCGCCACCTTCACGTCCAGGTCCAGCACCGCCGTGGTGGGCTTGGTGTAGGTCGCCTCCGCAGCCACGCAGAACGAGGCC
This sequence comes from Pohlia nutans, assembly GCA_022496805.1. Lineage (NCBI taxonomy): Eukaryota > Viridiplantae > Streptophyta > Bryopsida > Bryales > Mniaceae > Pohlia > Pohlia nutans. The sequence goes on along the minus strand of CM040092.1, from coordinate 7,759,847 downwards.
ACCACCAGGCTGAGCAGAAACAGAGCCCTCATCGACGCCGCCATGACACTGAATCGAGCTAGCAGCAACTGAATGATCAGGCGTAGCTTGCGGGTGGGGAGCTTGAACAAATCGACTGGAGAAGAAGTGATGATTTGAACGGAAGAGTGCAGGTGTCTTTATACTTCACGTCGGTAAATATCCGGATATGGCCCGGCTAGGCGAGGCGTCTCGCAAGTCGCCTTCATGCATGTCGATGGAATCTTCGTTTCATCCGATTTCATAAAGACTGAAAACTGGTCGCCTTCGTGTGGATGATTGCAGTATTCTCGTCTTGATAACTGCTGATCACTGTTGGGCAGAATTGCGCCAATTGTAAGTAAGGCTCGGCTGTAAATCTGAAAGCCCATAAATTCGCTGTGCAGTTGATGATGCTTTCTGATGTCCACATTAATTGATGGGTTTTGGACTGATCAGCGTGGAAGGCGTTGCAAGTCACTTGACTGGTATTATTTCAGTTTCCAGAGGATACTCAATTCATTTGACTGTGCTGCATTCCAAGCTTGTCCGTGGTAGTCTCCGAGAGCCTGCGTAGCCACCAGTCACTGAAACAGACTCTCCAATGGACGTAGCATTGTTTGCTTCCACACCAACCACTCTAATTTCTTAACCCCTAAAGGACCAAGGATTCACAGTTTTAAAATGACAAATTCAACTTATCGTATTGTGAACAATATAATACAAGAGATTAAATTTTATATCACTAGGACTAGTGAAGATCATTGTGTTTGTTGGTAAAACAATGATAGAAAATTGAACAAGAGGAAGTCCAAATACGACGAACTCGAAAGTGTTAAAAGAACAGGAAACCCAATTTGGACTTCTTGGTCCTTTAGGGGTTAATTTTAACATATTCATGAGAGGCGGTTATCTATAAATCCTCTTCCACACGTTACCCAAACACAATTTGGATGGCCTCTTAACCCCTAAAGGACTGTGGGTTTTCTTGTTTTTGAGCATCATTTTTACCTCTTTCTAATCATTTTCTTGTGAATTAATTTTTTTTTTTCTCTCTTGTGAGCTAATAGCAATTTGAACATTTAATTAAAATTAAAGAATTTTTTTGACCAATTTCAAAAAAATTCTCATGTCTCCAAAAATAGTGAGAAAAGGTCAGAATAGGTTGTCAATTTATCTTTTCATTTCAAACGCTATAAGTTTGCAATCTGTACACAAAAATTCTATAAAAGTTTTACCATGCATTCTTTAGGTAGTCTAAAGTCCTGGGCCCCTGGCGGGTGCAGTGTACTAAACACGTACGAGTATACATGAGTGCACAAGAGGGGTATTAATTTGAACATTGCCGAACTACATATACATACAATAAACATATTTAGAGTTGAAAATATTGGCGTAATGTATATACTTACCTTAAACAGATATATAGGACGGAATAGATCTGTATACAAAGGATTTTAGACATATAACCCTCATATATATGGGGTTTTTAGAGGGGATCATAAATGCACGTGATTCTCAAAATAATATATCTAAATGCACCTCCAGTATAAAGTAAGATCCTATAGTTTGAGATGCAAAAAAATAAATTTTAAGGTATATTTTAAGCCGTGCCTGCATTGCCCATTTTTTTATTGACATACCAAAGTCACATAATTTTTTTCAAAAAATCAAAGTAAAAACTGACACCGTGGGAACCTACTTGAACATCGAAATGTCCTAGTTAGGACACTTGGTCCTTTAGGGGTTAAAGGTGGCGTGGAGGGTAAAAGCACAATATGGTAGGATAATGAATGGTGTCACAAAGCATACATTTAGCACTTTTACAATTTTTATAAAATTTTGATGAATATTTTAGACTTTTGTGGTGATGGATATATGTTGATGGTGGATTTTTGGTTTACAAAATAAATGTCATGTCACCATATATAATATATTTTTGTTTTTGAAGTACTAGGGTACAGTGTCACAAGCATAGTACAAAATACAAAACTATACTCCCTCTGTTCCACAAAAAGACCATAACATTGACTTAGATTTTGCCCCAAAATAAAATTGTGAATTCCAACTGTATTCAATCACCGTCGGCAATTAAGTTTCACATACGCTTGACAATTGCTTCATGGCATTGCAAACAATCTGGTACCTTAATGACTTAATCTATGGATTTTGATCAATCATGAATTATTGTCATGGATTTTGGTCATGAATACACTTTCTGGTGGTCAAAATACTCCTTCTATACTCACTTAAATACTTAATCCATGGATTTGCATCACAATCAACATGCTCCCTTTGTAATCATGGGAATGATTAAACTTAATTCATGAATTTTAGTGAACAAACGCTTAATCCACAGATTTCAGTGAAATCAAGGTCTTTTTGCGGGATGGAGGGAGTACTCATTTGAATATGTTAAATTTGTAAATTTTTGTAGTGATATCTGGGAAGGTGCATTTCTGTGAAGATGAAAATTGTTTAGCCCTCTTACTCTAAGGCCCACTTTATACACAGGCTGGGGTTGGATGGAAGGCCGGCCCGATTCAATCCGGCCCAAGTTTGGAGTTCGGGTCATGGCAAACCTTGTCCCGATTTCATCAAACCGGCCCAAAGATTTGGCGCCAAATCATGCCACATAGGACGCCACATAGGAAGAATTGCTCCTTCCGGCCCGGCCCTAGTGTAAAGCCCTTGGGCTGGATTTGAAAGAATCGAGCGATCCTATTGGTTGAAATTGGTTGAAATTTAAAGAGTTCGGGCCGGCCCTCAATCCGGCCCCAAGTATAAAGCAGGCCTAAGATTAGCCTTGACGAACAACGGCGATCCTTCTAGTGATAACGATGACTAATATTAGAGTGATCCAATTGCACAATTTTTCTTTTATTTTTATTTGAAAGTGATCTCGTTTCTATTAAAAAAAGATAACCAATACGTCAATTCGGATCCTGGGGAATATCCCTGAGACTTATTCCACGCCACAAGTTGAACGACATGACAATGTGTTTCAATTTTGACGGACAATGAATCACTTCAGTCATCAATTCCAGTGCATTGCTTAGATCTGTTAAAATTGCCCAGCAATTAGGCCAGCTTATAGCTACTGAGACCTTCCCTGATGATATTACGAGATCATCGATTCTGCAGATGTTGCTTTAGACGTAGACAAGGGCTGCGTGAACATGATTGAGATTACGGGGCTCAATGGGGAGAGAGCGGAGATTCTGGTAGACTACGATCTACACCAGATCCGATGCCACTCCTGACTAAGCATTATTGTTCGCTACATTCCTTAAAGCTCGACGAAGGAGGTCGAGGAAGACCTGTGACCTCCGATGACGGATTCCCGGAGGTCCGAAGCCGCTCCAATCGTTACAAAGTTTTGGCCCTCCTCGCTCGTCTTAGTTGGCTCTCAACAAGAAAAATAAGAAACAAAAAAATCTTTTGTCCAGTCGCCCCTCCCAGGCGCCTTGGCCGTTGTATGTTACTCTTTGCAATGGAAGTTGTTCAGTTTGAAATAAAATAATCCAGTGCGTTGTACTGTACTTTACCTGATTGCTGATTCCCTTGTGTCATAAACGTGCATGACAATATGTTCCACACCACAGCCACCTCACTGGCTCATAAGCCCCGCCCGCATCCAAAATGCCTAAAATAGATACCAATTAACAACCCTAATCCAAATTGACAACAGCTCATCCAGACTTCTGGGTCAAACTAATTTATGACAAAACTCTCATCAATCAATATAACTTCATCATTCAATCGCGAAACGTTCGTCACGCAATAATCCATAGTAGCGATCTACCATAAAGTTAACTGCACCCCAAACACTAAATTATCCGGATATATACCGACGTGCAAGTATAAAGATACCTGCACTCTTGTAGCTTAGACTGCCGTTTGGGAGCTCGATGTCCTGAGAACGAACTCAGCTGCATTGAATTGCCAGCAGTTTGATTGAGCTGGCTGTAACAGTAGTGCGGGTAGCTAATTATGATTTTGTGCACAAGCTAGATACGAAGCGATAGTACTGAGGTCGATTCAGAGACGAGATTTGAGTTGCCTTACGTTGTTTGCCGGATATACCATATCGTAGGACTTCGGGATAGATTGTAATTTCATTCTTTTCAACACCGATTCTTTTGATGATAGTCCTATTGCATTGCTCAAGAGGATTGTCCTGGTTGGGGTGGGGCGGGATCATTATCAGATTACCCCCTGAGCATCCAAGGCAGCTTGTTTGAAAACTTGTCGTGCAGCATGCATGTTTCCTGCCTCTCTTTGTGCCACAAGATTTAAATAGATTTAATATAGAGGAGAATAATTCTTAATAGTAGAGACGTTGGAGATTTTAATTTGGACTATGTGTGGAAAATTGTAGTGATCGATTCTACCGTCGCCAGAGAGGCATGCATTTCATTTGGTCAACATAATTTCTTTACTGGTTAGTGGTTATATTGTGCCATAGATATTTCATGGCTGATAGTCTAACTCATCTTAGAGCATCTGCACCCTTGCACACTAAATCTCACAGGCTCCCGGGGCGGGCACTAGCAAGAATTTAGAAACAACTTACAGGAAAAATATAGGGTATTTTATATTCTTTCGAGCAATTTCTTTGAAAAAGCATTAGCAATAAAGAAAGGTTTGGACAATCTAAAAAATGATTTATAAAAATATTAATCTCATTTTATATATACGGTACCCTAAAACAGAAAGTTTTTAGATTTTAATGGAACCATAGGGTATATATTAAAATGATGATATTTTTTTTTTCTAATTAAAGGGTATAAAAAATTATAAACTTTAACATAATACCCCACACTAGAATACATGTTGGTTGCATGTGTATACACAAATTAGTAGTAAGTGCCCGCCCTAAGCACATGCTAAATTTATTCATAGCTAAAGTGATTCTTTTGCTATAATACTTTGGTATTGTACCTAAATCTTAGAAATCTATGAAGACGCTCTATGAAATATTGCTAAGAAGTTGCCAAATTAGTTTGAATATTGAGCACATTAGAAACCCATAATATAATGGTGAATACGGGTATTTATATAATTTTTAATGAGTAGTTGCAGGTTGTTTTTGTAGGGGCTCTGGCAATACATGAAGTTGAAGCTGACATCGTCCTCCAAGCCAAGTGTAGAACATGGTTGATTACTGGGAGATTAGTATCCTGTATGCTTTTTAATGAGTTAATAGCCAAAACTACGTACTCCTAACTTCAAGGAACAACAATTAAATTGCAAAATATTTGATAATAGAGAATCAAGCTTTTAGTGCATGTGTTACCTTGACATTGCTGGGTGGTGCATACAATATGTGGATCATAATCAACACGAACCAAGTCTACAATAGATTTGGAGAGAGATGGAAATCAAACACGGAAAGATTGTGTTGCAACAATCTAATAATTGTCTCGCTGAAATGCTTCAAAATTCTTATATAAAAAAACTCAAACTTCTCTAAAACCTTTAAACTGACAATGGCAAACTCAATGAGTCGCGAAACACTTAAATGCTCATAAGACAAGTTTCTTTGAAGTCGCATGCCTCTTTCCAAGTGTCCTTGCCCTTGCACATTCTTTGGGCATAAATAGACTCTTGCTAGGTAAGATACTTCAGACCCTCCAATCTCCAAAGAGGCATACAAGGTCAAGATTCACCAAGCCTACGACAAGTTAGACCAATTTATTTACGTCCTAGTGATGTGCAGAACACGTAGACCTCTCAGCGCAAGCACCCAAAATGCATCTGAGAATATGGAATCATGGACCATTATGACAATTAGAGCATTCCCACAAGTGGCTACTATCCTCAAATTTCTTGCTAAAAATTAAATTGGTAATTTGACTCAGAGAGGTCACTCTTTGTATCTTTTAAGTATCACGTATGAAAAAGGTTATTTAAAATTACCCTAGAAAATAAAAATAATTCTCAATATAATTAGTAATATTTAAAGAATATTCTTTTTTAAAATTCTCATAATCAATTTTGAACATCCTATTTTAATGTAATTCGTTTGTAAAAATTACCTTGAAAGATTTATTTGGATCCTATCTTTTTTGCACGATTGCATGTTGTTGTGTAATGTTTAGAAGTGACCTCCCGGAACAATGTGGCTTTGGAAGTCCTTTTGTTAGCAAAAAAATTCATGGATATTTTGCTTTAAGATACTAACCATACTCCCTTAGACTTGTACTTTGTTTTTGGATATATACTAGCTTCATTCTTCTTAGCTAGCAAAATTTAGGTTTGGACTAGTATACAAGATTTGGGAATAAAGATGCTAGCCTTAGTGCCTTACCAATGAGGTTGTTCTTTAAACCTTTAAATGATAACATCTATTTTTTCATTTGAAGATTTGCAAAAATCATTATAAAATACAACTTTGAGGAAAAATTTGAACTTGATATGTAAACATATGTTGTAAAGTGTAAATGGTGGATTATATCCAGTTTTAAATATCTAGTTTCTGTATCCAATATCTTGATATAAAATTAAAAAACTTAGAATTCAAAATCCTTCTTGAATTTGATAACAAAAAAAGTATTGGAAAAAATTTAATACAATATTTTAGAATGGGTATGAGATGCAACATTCTTAGTATGATGATTTTTTGAATATTTCATGTTGCTTAAGTGAATGAATAGAGACAAGCATAGGGTGTTTGCACGATACGGTTCACCACATTGAGAGAATTAAGGGTTGTGCAATACCATGACTTATGGTGCATTTTGTGCACATTGTGCATTTTGTTTAAAAACTAACTTTCAAACCAATTTAAAAAATATGTAGCAATGATACAATCATAAATGAAGTGAACCAACTTTTAAATTAATGTACATATTAACCATAGTTTAATAAAATCTAAGTTTGTCAAAATGATTTGATCTTGAAGATTTTGAGCATCAAAATTTCCATTCTAATAACAGTTTGATCAGTTTATGATCAAACTTGGAATGTAAATTTAGTCCATGTTTGATTCTAGTATATTAGAATTTAAAAAAATAAACCCACCTACAGAATTTCATTCTCAATCACATTAAAAAAAATCCATCAAAAATGTTCAAATCTACCAAAAATAACACATTTTAAAATGAAAAAATGAAAAAAAAAATGATTTGAAAAGAATTGGACGATATTCTTCTTGCATATTTGAACGTTGGAGAAATATATAGGGTGTTTGTATAGTATGGTCCACTAGAATTCTTCTCACTATATGCACTCTTTTTAGAATTTTGAAAATTTGAAAAATCCATTCTAGAGAAAGAAAATTATTTCTGTGAAATCTAAAGTGGTAGGATGGACCATACGGATAAAAGAAAACAATTTTTTTATTGAAAATTAAAAATTCGGATTTATATTTTAATGGAGTATGAAACAAAGGATTAACCCCTAAATTTTTGAGCGACCATATTTTGGTCGTTCCACTTTTTGGGCAGCCTCCAGGGACCTCATACTTTTAAAAATTTCAATGAAAATTTCAGTGTAGCTTCCAAAAACTACACTCTACATGTCGCACTTCGTTTCATGTCATTCCAATAAGTATTGCAAAAGTTATAAACATTTGAAGTTTTTGAAGCGAGATCGGGCAACAAGAATTTTTTTATTTTTTACTCTTTTTCAAAATTTCTTTTTTGATTCATGATTGGTTGATCTTTATCTACAAATGAAGCTTTAAATCTACCCATTTTGAGCAATGGGATCAAAGTTATGAGGAGATCTGCTTTTTGGGCAGTTTGGACAAAAAAAACTTTGAAGCTCATTTCTAAACTCAATTTTCAATATTTTTTAATGAAATAAAAGGCACTAGGTGAAGATTTCCAAGTACAACATTCTCACCGTTAAGATTGACATTTTACAATTCCATGTCAAACTTATTAATGATTTTCTTTTTCCTTTCACTTTGTACCCACTTCTAATAATTGTTTTATGAAAAAATTAATATGAGCTTTTTTCTTACAAGATTTTATATTTGAAGACTTAACTCAATTGTTAACATGGCCTTGCCATTCATTGAATTTCTAACCCATTCAAAAAAAAGATATTAATTTCTAAAGTTCAAATTTGTCACCGGATTGAACCCCAAAAAATCTTCTTTTGCAACTTTGATCCTTATAATCTAAGAATCTAATGGTCATTTTGCTCTCAAATTTTGTGCTCACATGAAAATTCAAGTTGGGTATTAGATCATATGGTTAAATGATGAAAAAACTAAAAAACATATGATTTCTTCTGCAACTTCCAAATGTTGCGTTTTTCATGGTTTTTTGTGAGAATACGGTCCTGGTCCTTTAGGGGTTAACTAGTGCATTGTCACAGTGCATAATATGCACTCTAAATTCTAAAAGAGAAGGAGAACAAAGGGTTGTGGATGGACTTTTGAGCTAAGAATAGTTCTAGTGTTCAAATATGTAAAGAAAAATATCTTCCAATTTTTTCAATTTTTTTGAATTGATTAAAGTTCCAAAATTAAAATGTGTTACTTTTGGGAGGGATTAATTGTTTCTTGGTTTTAAAAACATTTTTGATGGATTTCTTTTTTGGATGTACTTGAAAATGAAATTTTGCAAGTTGGATTATTTTTAGAAATTTTAATATAGAATCAAACATGAACTATATTTACATTCAAAGTTTGATCATAAATTGGTAAAACTGTTATTAGAATGACTGAATGGGAGTTTTGATACTCAAAATATTCAACATAAAATCATTTTAACATTCTACAATTATTGTTTTTACTTAATACCGGTATGTATGTAAATCTAGAAGTCAGTTCACTCATAATTTGTTGAATCATTACTACGTAGTTATCAAATTGGTTTGAAAGTTAATTTTTTAGACAAAATGTTCAAAGTGCACAAATGTGCACCAAAATGTAGTTGGTGCATCAAGAGGAATTGGTGGACCATACCGTACAAACGCCTTATAGCTCAAAATTCAATCCACAACCCTCTTTTTTCCTTCCCTTTTAGAAATTTTGAGTGCACTTTTACACTAAGACGAGGCACTAGTTGTGACTGAAGAATGCAGGTATCTTTATATTGGCACATCCGTATATATATATATCTGGATATGAAGTGTTTGGGAGTGCAGCTAACTATGTGGTAGATTGTTACTATGGATGATTGGATGCGCCTAATGTATGTAATTAGAGTTTCGCCAATGTCATTATCAAGTGAAGGCAAAAATAACTTGCACTAATTACCTGGTATCGGCAACAAGCTTGCACTCCACCCAATTTTTTTGTTTTTCCATTAGTAGAGTGACATGCACTCTAAAATGTTGCTAGGTAGGGGAAAATGGATAGAATCATCCATATAGATGTATTCGTCTATAAAATTATCTAATATAAGGCATTTTCATTGAAATACTGACGATTCTAGAGAACATTTGAGAGGTCTGGACTTTGACGATTTCATCCACTTTTTTACCCATTTTTTTAGTGTAAAAGTAGCCACTCCCAAAATCACGTAAGATTGTAGCCAGTAAAAATTTGGTTGTTGCACTCATTATCCCATTTGGTTTTGGGGGGGGGGGTACAGTGCATGTGGGAAATTAGCGCAAGTGATACTAAATATCATTATGATGTAAAATTAGCGTGATATGAAGATTTCAACCACTCTGTAAAAATTTCAGCCCTCACTAATTTTGAAATTTGGAAAAATAATACATGCTTCGGAAATTAGTACCACACACACTAAATGTGTAGTTATCAAGGTCCTAATTTTACTTAAAATCAGTCGTAATATTGTAGAGCCAGCTTTGTGGACTTGAACGTGAGGGCTTCGGCGTTCTAAAACAAGCCAATTTAGTATGTCAGGCCCTCAGACTGGGTTGTTTTCATTGCCTTTTAATCCCTAAAGATCCAAGGATTCATAGTTTTAAGATGACAAATTCAATTGATCAATTGTGAAAAATATAATCTTGATTGGACCAAATTTCATATCACCATAACTATTGAAAATCATTGCATGTGTTGGTCAAGAAAGAAAGAAATTTTAACAAGAGGAAGTCCGGCCAAATAGGACCTACTCAAAACTGTTGAGAAAACATGGAGCCCAATTAGGGCTTCTTGGTCCTTTAGAGTTTAACCCCTAAACGTCATAGCGTCCAGAAAGTGGACGACTAACAGATTCTGAAAACCCTTCTCACGTTCTCATCAATGTTTGGATGAAAGTCATCCAATTTTTTTGAGATACTTCACTAAGTTGTTGTCCTATCTAATAGTTGGATTTAGTCATACTTGATTACATATTTTTCTGAAATTACAAATATAGAATTGTGTCAAGTCTTTGACCAAGCCAAAATTGCATTGACTGTAGTTCAAAAGTGGGCTTGCAAAAATGAGGTCATAGATCTAAGAAACACAAAAATTTCAAAGAATCACCACGTTTAAGAGTATCTCATTTCAAATTCATTCCAACAAATTTTACTCAAAAAATATTAAAATTTTGTTTGTAATTGAATTTAGAAAGAAATTTTAAGTAAAACTTTCAAATTTTATAATTAAATATTGGTGATAGTATTAGTGAATCAAACCGTACAGATGGAACCTAAAATCCAAAATCTAGAACTTTCATTTGTATATCAATTCCAAAATATTCTTCTAAATAGTACTTTATGATGCTTTTTCTCAAATTGTCAATTCCAGGAACACCTTGGTACGTTTAGGGGTTAAGCAATGGGTTTGCCCCTTCTGTTTGTAATACGTTGTAACAATTACGTACATGGTCGCTTCTACAGCATCAAGCGGCTAGTCACGTGGTCTCTACCTTAGTAGTTACTCTAGATTTACTTTTCCAGCTTGTTTATACCGTTCAGCCATGTAACTCCTTCAAAACGAAGCGTTTTCGTAATCTCTCCCCTGGTGGGGTAGAGACAACAGATAACCAATGTTTTGAGGTACTGTGACAATAAACTCCTACGGAATTCTACTTCATCTGTCGACTAGCGCCTCGTCGTAGCTGTTCCTTGTAATTCATTTCGCGCGCTCCGTTGTTCATTTCTGTGTTGAGAATGCAGAATCAAATTATAAGAAGCTACAGGAATGTGCAGGCCTGCTGCTTGGCGCAAACTACAACCTGAAAATCCCAGACCTCTCCTGCAAATTAAATCAATTCACTTTTGTAGTATTCTCTGAGTGTACGTTTACAAACTACAGTATCATCTTCTTCGATCTGCAGTGTTCAGAGCTTCAGTTCGTTGCGCTCTCATTGGATCATAAACTACTAGAGTGCTTTCCAATAGGTTACAATTTACAAAAGTATACACGAGCTAGTTGAGCCACACAGAAGGGTTGCTAAATTCGCTGTAACATGGTTATTTTTGGCAACTGGTTCCACATTTCGCAATTAAATGACGAAGTTATGGTGATTGCTGGGCACTGTATGTCATAAATTAGTGTGGCCTAGAAGTCCAAGGATGATGAGCTGTTAGGCAATTTGGATTTGAGTTGTTGGAATCGATTTTGGGCGTTTCGGATGAGGTGGCAGCAGGGCAGGGCTTGTTATCCAGTGAGGTGGCTGTGGTGTGGAACACAGTGTCATGCATCTTGATGACACAAAGGACATCAGCATAATTTAGTTTTAATTACAACGCATGCACTAGATTTGATGACTGAAGTGCTTCATTGTCCGTCAAAATTGGAACATATTAATTGTGATGTCATGCAACTTGTGGCGTGGAACACACCGCCATGCAAATGATGCAATTGCATGCCACATTCTAAAAGCAGCCATATGGCTGGAAAGATCCTGGTAGTTAGTCAAGGCTAATCCAAATTGTACTTGGGTAGAGGATTTACAGAAAAACCTCTTATATGTTAGACTTTAAGAGTTTAGACTTTAAGAGAATTAGCCCTGGACTAATGGGTTAATAGGGGCTAATCTTCCAAACTTTAGCACCATGTGGAGCAAGGAGAACATTTTTGTGGGCTAATGTCTATATTAAATAGGGGCTTTGATTTAAGAAACCCTATATGACGAGGGACAAAAAGGGGGCTAACGCAAAAGTCTGCCAAATGCAACCAGTGCCAGAGTTCCACTTATGTCAATTGGAGTGTCTTTTCACCTGACCGGTGGCTCTAACCAAAAAAATTCTGGCAAATTTTTGTCAGAATCTTACCTGATTTTGGGAGTAACTACTTAAAAAAAAATGGGCAAAGAACTAGATGAAATTGTCAAAGTCCTCTCAAAATAATTCTAAAATCGCCAAGATTTGGATGAAAGTGCCTTATAATAGATAAATTAATGGATGAATAGATACATGTGGTTGATTTTATCCATTTTTATTCCTACTTGGCCAAATTCCAGGGTGCGAATCGCTCTACAACCGGAAAGTAAAAGAAAAATTTGGCTGGGAGGCTCTGCTCTCCACAATTACCACGACCAAGCGTAGAATGCATCACAGTCGAGGGAACAGAGAATCGTCTGGCAACTGAAATAATACCACTCATGTGACTTGCAACGCCTTCCACGCTGATCAGTCCACACCCCATCAATGTGGTAATTATCAGAAAGCATCATCAACTGCACAGCGATTTTCGGGGCTTTTAGATGTACTGCCGAACCTTCCTCATTTAGAATTGGAGATTCCCTGCCCAACGTTGACTAACAATTTACCGAGACCAGCCAGTCCAATGCCATCATTTACAGAAAAGCGATCAGTTTTTAGTTCTTCTTTTGAATCAGATGAAACGAATATCCCATCGACATGCATGAAGGCGACTTGCGAGTTGCGTCATGCCGAGACACCACGCCTTGCCGGGCCTCACCCGGATATTTACCGTACCGACGTGCAAGTATAAAGATACTTGCACTCGTCAGTTCGAATCATCACTTCTTCTCCAGTCGATTTGTTCAAGCTCCCAACCCGCAAGCTACGCTCGGTCAGTTGCTGCTACCTCGATTCAGTGTCATGGCGGCGTCGATGAGGACTCTGTTTCTGCTCAGCCTCGTGGTGGCCTCGTTCTGCGTGGCTGCGGAGGCGACCTACACCAAGCCCACCACGACGGTGGTGGACCTGAACGTGAAGGTATCGCTGCAGCTCAACCTGAGGAACTGCTACGACGACGTGAGGGTGTACGTCGGCGCCAATGCCAAGGCGGCGGTGTGCGCGGGCGGGGCATTGACGGTGCTGAACCCGGTGGCAGTGCGGTTGGACGTGGCGGACCTGCTGTACGTGGACTTGGAGATTGGGGTCAGCGCGGTGGTGAAGACGCGCGTGGTGGTGGACCTGCGCTTGGTGAAGAAGATCGGCAACGTGCATTACGTCGTGCTGGATGTGGTGGAGGACAAGAAGGCGAAGAAGCTGGTGGTGTTGTGTTTGGGCGTGGTGCTGAAAACCCTGGACCTCGGCCTCAACCTCGGCCTGGGGCTTCACCTCTAGATCCATTGAAGAATATGAACCGATCAGCAAGATCAGTGCAGCTGCTGCTAGGAGTTCCGTTCAGTTCCAGTTTAGCGAAACATCGCAGTTTGAGATTCCTTGGACAATAGTATATATAAGCATTTCGTCAACTCAAAGAACCTATTCGATCGGCAGTGTAGCTTGGAATTAATTTAGGTCAATTCATTAAGTAGGCGGAATCTCTGCACGTAGTTTAGTGACACAGGGCACCTTTGGCACGTTCCAAGATGGGAAAGCCAAGGGTTTCCTAGGACAGGAAACAAAGAGTCACAGGTCATGTGGGAATGTCCCAAGTGGAAAAAATTAAGCGTTTCCCGCATGACCATGAGGTCGAAGCTATTTCAAAATCGAATTTCCCACATGCCACTGTTCATGCACAAGGGAAACACCAAATTTTCCCACCTGTCTCAAGCGGGAACCTGCCAAAGGCGCCCTGTGTGACTTAGAATATCATTCTTAGGAATTACACCGATTGTTTCGATGACGATTGCTTTGAATTTATGTACGGGTGGTGTACCATTCTTTCGAGTTATCAGTTTAACTGAAGGCTTTGAGCATCCTGTGCTGGTTTTAAATGTGCTGGGCAGCATGCTTGTTACGACTTCTATCGTCTGGAGTGACATGTTTAGACTCTGTAGAGCACTAGAGCTTCAGAGTTGCCCATACTTTCTCATCATATCTGAAAGTGTTAAGTTGGAAATCTGTGTCAGACATGAGAATCCTCCAATCCCATGACAGGTGGTCGGTTTTAAGTTTCTTGAAGATTAGAAGTGGAAGGATTTAGATTCCTTGAGCCGTAGTTGTTGGTTGTTGTGCACACCTACGAGCCAGAATGGCCGAATAGGGGGAAGATCTGGCCGGTACGTTATGGGTCGATCATTCCACCTTAGTCAGCTTCCATGCAGTGAATATACAGTGGTGAGCAGAAGTGTTCGGACAGTGTAGTGAACACTACTAGAATGTGGGGGTCTTTGCAACGTTTGTCTTTGGGCAACATTTTAGAGGTGAGAGCAACGTTTTGTGTTCCCAATGATGTTCTCACGATGTTCTCAAGCCAAGCTATTTATCCCATAAAATTTGTCAAGGATGAGTGAGGTCGAGGATACTTATTGTGAAGCGGATCATTACTATACGGTATATTAGATGGTCTACTACTATGCTGTATATTGTATTAATATTGTATATTATATGATATATGTTATATGTTATACTATATGATATACCATATACTATATACAATATACTATATACAATTATACTATATACAATATACTACATAGTAAATTTCCTTGGTAAATTCCTACAAAGGGAACTTCAAAGTACAAAGTTCTTTAAGCTCAATAGAGCCCCCACAAACGTTGCAATAAGTATGTTCCAAAACGTTGCTACGTTACAACAACGTTTTTAGCGTTGTTCAAACAACGTCTAAAGGGGCCCTGGGGCGCATTCTTTCTAGTGTTAAGAGCAACATTCCTAATGTTGCTCAGCCCCCCCATTTCTAGTAGTGGAATTCTGGAATGGTTGAGGCGGTGATTGAACACAATGAGCATTGTAGTTATTAGATGATTTTTTCAACCAAATTTAGTAACAATAACACATGGCATGCAATGAATGAAAATGTTCTCAAAATTAGCCATTTAGAGGACCTATAGATTGAAAGATCTGGAAGAGGTGTGTACATCTAAATATGCACAGAAGTTGTGCACACCACAATCTTTTGAATGCAAGTGTTTTTTTGAGGCTTTCTTGTGTTCAAAAAAAATTAGTGTTTTGGAGAGGCTACAAGTGATTTGCTATGGCTACTAGGAGATTTGAAAACTAGTGATGGGCTCATGGACAGTTCTTAAGATGCATAAGCGAGGCAACTCATATAGCAAAAGTTTAGCAATTTTGGGCATTCTCCGAAGCACTTGCAATGACATAGTGCGAAGGTTTGATGAG
The DNA here is from genome assembly GCA_022496805.1 of Pohlia nutans. NCBI lineage: Eukaryota > Viridiplantae > Streptophyta > Bryopsida > Bryales > Mniaceae > Pohlia > Pohlia nutans. The sequence continues at coordinate 7,744,490 of CM040092.1, read as the reverse complement.
AGAGGGAGTCTCAGATATAGAGCTTCACCTAGTATGGACCTCAAATTCTTGATGAACGTGGCGACTATGAAATTGTAAGGAGGTTGAATGATCGATGTACTAGTACAGCTGCAGTAATAGGAAGAGGATTAGAGTCTAAGAGCATGCGGTTGAGTCATGACAGTATTAGAAAGAGCCTTCAAAGGCAAGGGCTGCAAGCATGTGTCAAGCCTAAAAAGCCACTTTTGACAAAGAAACATCAAGTGCGTTGTACGTTTTAAATGGGTGAAGAAGTGCAGCTGTGTAACTTGGGCAGATTGAAGTTTTGTCATTTTCTCTAATGAATCAAAATTTAACCTTTTTGGCTCAAATGAAAAAGAGTGGAGAGCGTCTTTTAGACTAGCATGTGCAATGTACAGTCAAGTCCAATTTGCTTACGAATTCCCCTATGCAAGAAAAAAAATTCAGAAACTTTGAACAACGAGTGTGTACTAAAAAATGATCTGATTTGGAAACCGTAAAGTATGTTGCAATCACATTAGAGTGTACTACAATGTCATTACAAATTTACACATGTATTAGTGAAAATCATACAACAAGTTACAAATATTATATACACTATCTACCATTGAGTGCTCTCACTGTTTGCTTCAACTACAGACTTGTCTATTCTATCAAATAGATTTGAAATGACTGTTTGAAATTGTTTTTGAGATACTTGAGTCTATATTTGATGAATGATTTGTATTATTTCCTCTTTGTCCTTTATAATCTTTTTGATTCCATGGGCTTGTCTTCAATCATCAGGGACTACGGTATATGAGAGCACCATCCTCCATCAATGTGATTTGAATAAATCTATCTTGCATAAAATAGAAGCCACTCAATGTACTTTCATAAATAAGTTTCACAAAATCAAGTACTGATTGTGTAGTTGGAGGAATGATGACAAGTGGACTTTTGTCAAAATTTGTAAAAACCTCTACACCATTATAAAAGAAGAAATTACAAAGGAAATAGATGAAATGATACGAATCATTTAGCAAGTATATGCTCAAGTATCTCAAGAACAATTTCAAACGCTTATTTCAAATATGCTTGTTAGAATAGACATTGTAATTGAAGCAAAGGGTGAGAGCACTCAATGGTAGAATGGTAGATGGTGTATATAATATGTGTAACTTGTTGTATGATTTTCAGTAACACATGTGTAAATTTGATATGATATTGTAGTACACTCCAATGTGATTGCAACGCACTTTACAGTTTCCAAATCGGATATTTTTTAGTACACACGCATTGTTCAAAGTTTCTGAATTTTTTTTCCAGCAGAGGGGAATTCGTAAGCAAATTGGACCTGACCGTATGGTTAAATACGAGAGAGGTAGCATGATGGTTTGATGTTGTATGAATTGGAAAGGAGTTGACTAACTTTATTTGATTGAAGGGAAGATGGATTGATGTGTATAGAGACATTTTGGAAACAAAAATTACAAATACTATATTCATGCAAGCATTGGAAGACCTAGAGGTGGAGAACGTTATTTTCCAACACAACAATGACCCCAAGCACATTGCATATTATGTTGTAGATTGGTTGCTTGCACAAAAATTTCAAGTTATTTGGCACCCACTGCTACTGCTTGACCTCAAATCTATAGAACACTTTTGGAATGAAGTAAATCGCCACATGAGAAGGTCTAAGAGGAAACCCACTAGCAAAAGTAATATATGGGAGAAGATACAAGAAATTTGGTATAGTATCGAGGTTGACGTTAGGAAGTTGATATGTTCTATGCCTCAAAGAGCTATTGATGTTTACAAAGCAAAAGGTGGTTACACACAGTGGTAATCATTATGAAATATGAATGCTTAGAAGTTGCATCTTTGTGAAGTTATTTTGTAGCTTATGGTTTTGTTTTCTACAATTAATGTACAATCATATTAGTTTTTGCAAAAGGAATTGTACATCTTTGTTGCATATTTGAATTAAGCTATTTTATTTTTGTTTATATTTTAACTCCAAAGGTTGTGCTATATGTTTATTGCAATTATATGCTTTTAGGGTCTTTTGCTTGTAATATTATGATAGTTTCTGACTTTCTGTAGGATTGGGTAGCTGATTCTGTAAATCAGCATGGCTTGTACAACTATTTCTGCTAGCCACTGTAGATACTTACTCATTAAGTTACACTAGAATATCATTCTGGGAATATAGCTAGATATCATCACTCATCTAATTTGGCGTTCGACAATTGATACCCTTGCCATGGATGATATTTTTTTATAATTCTATCATTACAGAAAATGTGAACCTTCAAATGAACCTCTAGAAAGTCTTGGAGGAAGACCCTCGAATTGATTTAAATTGTCTTATCAGGTACAAATCCCATATTTTTGTGCAGTATGGATGACATCAAGGAAATGGTCGCTTTCAAATATAGTTACCTTAATACTGCGTCAATATTAAAATAATACTGACACAAACATCCTGAAACAGTAATGCTAATTATTATACCTACTCCTATTCTGTTGTAGTACAGCGGATTGATGCAGTGCTGTCGCATTATGATTGCAACAGGCTTGCAACAATACTGCGAATGTAAAAATGAAACATAACTGCAAGTCTGCAACAGTACTGTCGCAGTATTATACTGTCAAACCATTGCGGCAACATTGCAATAGTACTGACACATACTGAAATTCACACAAGATGGCCACTATTGCATGACAGAAAAGTTGTTCTTTGCCTACCTACACTAGCCCGACTGATTTAGGGTCGCATGTCAACTCTTGGGGGCCCATTTGAGGGATCACATTTTCTCTAATGTCAATTTCAACTAAGAAGAAAGGCAGGGAAAAAGAAAACATTATATTACTGAATGTGAGAAAATTCATGGATCCTCTGCTTTCTACAAAAACCTGCCAATGACAAGTCTTAAACGATCATGGAAAGAATCGAAGATGCACAGAGCTCTCTGTAACTTAATATCGCTAGCTAAATTCGATATCCTCGTACAATAGTGGATACTTTTGACATTTCTTTGGTCGAGAGAGTTCTTTTGAAATTTACTCTTCTTAAGAAATTTTGGATTGAACTTGCTCATTACTAACCGGCTTCTTTGTGTGAAAACAGACACATGATAGTACTGTTAGTACTGAAATTTACTGAAATAGTTGTATCATTGAGTTGTTGGAACTGAGTTGCCGCGACGTTAATCGAAACAGCCGAAAATGTGCATGCTGCCCGACAATCTACAGCAAGAAATCTTCAAACTGGTAACAGATTGAGAACAATGCAATTGAAATGCGCCACAATTCAATACATAGATCTCAATTTTAAAAATCATAATTGGTATTAAAAAAGAATGGTAATCTGCAGTCTCCAATCTTCTGCAGATTAACGCCCTATCAGTGCATGTCATACATATGAACACTATTCTGTATTTAATCAATTGAATGTAAATTCCACACTATTACAACGTAAGTTCTCGAACTGCAACGCATTGCAGCTGAGTGTAGATATGTCGAATAGATTTAGAGATGGAGTCCGACACCGAGGTCGAGGGTCTTCAGCACCACGCCCAAGCACAACACCACCAGCTTCTTCGCCTTCTTGTCCTCCACCACATCCAGCACGATGTGATGCACGTTGCCGATCTTCTTCACCTTGCGCAGGTCCACCACCACGCGCGTCTTCACCACCGCGCCGACCCCAATCTCCAAGTCCACGTACAGCAGATCAGCCACGTCCAACCGCACCACCACCGGGTTTAGCATCGTCAACGCCCCGCCCGCGCACACCGCCCCCTTGACCTGGGTGCCCACATACACCTTCACGTCGTCGTAACACTTCTTCAGGTTGAGCTGGAGCGCCACCTTCACGTCCAGGTTCACCACCGCCGTGGTGGGCTTGGAGTAGGTCGCCTCCGCAGCCACGCAGAACGAGGCCACCACCAGGCTCAGCAGAAACAGAGTTCTCATCGAGGCTGCCATGACACTAAATCGAGCTAGCAGCAACTGATCAAGCGTAGATTGCGGGTGGGGAGCTTGAACGAATCAACTGGAGAAGAAGTGATGATTCGAACCGAACAGTGCAAGCCTCTTTATACTGGCACGTCGGTATATATATCCGGATATGAAGTATTTGGCGTGCAGCTAACTTTAGGGTAGATCGTTACTACGGATGCGCGTGACGTTAGTAATTAGAGTTTTGCCAACGTCATTAAGGTCAAGCACCTAAAACCGATCAGTTAAGACATTCACTATATATGGGATAGATGAATCGATATTTTAAGTATTTTCCTCTTTTAGCAATAAGAAATTAAGAAGTTTTCATATTTAATTTAATTTTTTTGATAATTATTTGAATAAGTACAAATTTTCAAAGTGAAAGTCATAGGTTTACCTAAAACCGATCACATGCTCTAATGTACAAATGAGGTACATCTTCCCTTTGAAAATCTAGAAATTAGGCAAGAATCTAGGGTGGTTGGTTTTGGGTACCTGGTCGGTTTTAGGTGCCTCGACCTTATCAAGTGTTGGCAAAAATATCTCGTACTAGTTACCCAGCTTCGGCAACAAGCTTGCACTCGATCCGTTTCCTATTGTTTCAGGCTGTTTCAGAAAAACTGATAAACAGCAATACTGTGGACAGAGTGGGACACTGTGCATTACACACTTGACATGGATTGTCATAATAGTTATAATGGTCCTATTTTTACTTAAAATCAGTCGTAATTTTGTAGAGCTTTGTGGACTTGAACGTGAAAATTTTGGCGTACTAAAACAAGCCAATATATTTAGTATGTCTTCGCTTATGGGCCCTAAGGGTGGGTTGTTTTCGTTTCCATATAAGCTATGGGCTTCTGTTTGAAATAACAGACGAAGCAACACGCCAATTTTACTACTCTGACATTGTGGGTGGATATGCCTCACGAAAACATGTTTACTCCGACCAGAAATTCGCATTCGTAGTGACAAGCTGGCAGCGGCGTCCATTGAGTTTCATTCTCGAGGTCAACGTCAGGCTTTCCCTCGGATTGGTTCTCCTTCGGAAAGCTTCACCGACCGTACGATGCAATCGCATGAGCATCGACACCGGGATAGGAAATCGCCGAGCACTACGTAATTAATTCATTTATGAAGGTCAAAAAGTGCGCCCGCATTGATGAGCCCTAGTGTCGACATCGCCGCTGAAATTAAGCAATTCACATGACGTTATTAGTAGTGCCGAGACATGACGCAGTGCATGTCCTCCACTTATTTTTGGAAGGTTGCGTTCGCCCACTGAAGCTGTCTCACTTGTCTGTCGCGGAGAACACATAATCAATGTCGCGTGGGGTTAAGTTTATGGATCACCATGGACGACGGTGCTTCATTACTGTTGACTCTCCTCCTGAGATATATCCGCGGCTCCATACAATTCTACGGACCGGAAAGGTGAGAGGGCCCGGAACCAATCGATCAGGGACACTATTAAGCCGTTGCAACAACCACGTACATAGTCGCGTCTACAGTAACAAATATCCAATATACAGTAGTTAATCACTGTGACAATGAAACTACAAACTAGCTACACTTGCAAATCCAGATCATTCCTGCAGATCATTTCACTTTTGTAGGTTTCTCTGCGTACAAAGTTGTACAGTAACCATCATGCATCATATATATATATATATATATATATATTCTTCTGCAGTGTTCAGAGCTTCAGTAGGTTGGACACTGATTGGAACATGCATGCATGCTTTACAAAATTACACAATAGTCAAACGGAACTTCGGAAGAGTTGCCAAATTTGCTGAATGATTATTTTTCTGGTTTCACGTTTTGCAATTAAATGATGAAGTTATGGGGATTGATGGGAAGTGTGTCTCATAAATTAGTGTGACCTCGACGTCTATGGATTGGCATTTTGGAATTCAATAATGAAGGCATTTTGGAATTCAATGATGGCATCTATAATTTTGGGCATTTCGGATGAGGTGGCAGCAGCCAGCAGGGCGGGGCTTGTGAGCCAGTGGTGTGGAACACATTGTCATGCACTTGATGACACGAGGGCATCAGCATTTAGTTCACTACTAGGATAGAGGGCACGTAGTTCACTAAACGTTTAGAGCATCCCCAGTGGTACAGTCACTACGGTGGTTCTTTAAACTTGGATGACCCTTCAAAATATTCCAAAATATAGAGCTCACCTTGTCCCCCACCCAAGGCACTTCAAGCATGGCTATAATTAATTAAAGAACCAATCACGAGCAACCACGCACATGCAAAGTGCTTGGATAAAAGTCTTGTTCATAACAATAAATGCACCTAAATATAATCTAGAGGGGACTTGCTATATAGGAAATTTTGAGAGTGTTGACCTCAGTTTTGACAAGGCCCTCTTTCCTTTTCATTCTTATTTGGCAAGTCATGTTTGAAACACCCCATTAGAGATGCTCTTAGTTACAATACACTAGTATTGATGACTAAATTGCTTCATTATTAATTGTCTATCAAAATAGTCATATCATGTAATTTGTGGCATAGAACACAATGCTATGCAACTGCATGACACTCTAAGGGCCTCCTTCCATATGATTCTGGCCCAGTCCTCAAAACTGACAAATTACCGATTGCATGGTAACATAATCACATCCATGTGACTCCAGTGATGTACAATGTCCTCCTTATATTAGAAAGAGTGATTCTTCGACAGCCAATTGGGAGGCCTACCGGTCATTGGCAAGGTGAGCAGTCCAATGAGTAGTCCAGAATGTGTGCTTGCCGATTTGGCAAAAGAATTGGTTGAACTTGGGACTTCAATTCTTGTCGTTATCATGCTTCTACCAGTATCGGCCTCACATGGAACAAGGTCCTGATATCAGCCATATTACAAGAAGGATCGTAATAGTAAGTCAATGCTGACCTTATAGTAAGAGAGAAAAATAATTTACCAATCCTCCTAACTTTCATGATTTATCCTTTGTACCACATGATTTAACAGGGCCATGCTCGACCTTAGCTAGGATTGTCTCAATGTTAATATTAGATTGCATCGTTAGCAGCAAAAATCTAAAATTTGAGCCAATACTTCAACAAGATGTACAACTATGGCCTAGGGGTGAGATTTTGTGGCATCTATGTAAATAACTAAATTGCATAGGCCTACGAAAGATAGAGGATGACCATCAATGGCACTGTATGTGGACTGGCACTTGGACTATCATTAATCATCATTTCGGACTGGGCCAACAAACCATCACCAATATAAGCCCTATATACTACAACTATACATAACAAATTACAAAATCTATCACAAAACGACTCCCATAATTACTTCATTACTAAACAAAAATTATAGTTAACAACTTTAGTCCAAAAATGAATTAAAGATCATTGTTCAACAAAACTCCTACATCCAATGCTTTGAGAAGGCCCTCCAAATGTACTTGGGCCTCACTTTGGGAAACGTGTGCAAGCGGATTTATAGAGAAAGAACCCTCCAATAGTAGAAATCTTGTCCAATGTGACATGCATTTAACCTCTAACTGTCCATTACATATCTTTAGTGACTCAAAATCAATTTTGAGTCACTAAAGACATGTTACAGACATTTAGTCCTTGAAGACATGTCACATTGGACAAGATTTCTACTACAGCTCTCATATATTTCAACTTGTTTTTAAGATAGTCCTCGGTGCATGTACGTGGGAGGAACCAATGCTACAGCTTACCTTATGTCCATTAGAGTGTCCAGATGTCCACACCCCATCAATGTGATGATCAGAAAGCATCATCAACTCCACAGCGATTTCCGGGGCTTTCAAATGTACTGCCGAACCAGAATTGGCGCTTCCCTCCAAACGATCACGAGCAGTTACCGAGACGAGTATAACTTACTGCCATCTTGCAATCATCGACACGAAGGCAATCAGATTTTAGTCTTTTATAGAACCGGACGACACGAAGATTCCATAGACATGCATGAAGGCGACTTGCGCGATTCGTCATGCATGAAGGCGACTTGCGCGCTTCGTCATGCCAAGACGCCCCGTCATGCGCGGGCCATATCCGGATACTTACTGACGTGCAAGTATAAAGATACCTGCACTCTTCACTTCGAATCATCACTTCTTCTCCAACCTCTAGTCTATTCAAGCTCCCAACCCGCAAGCTACGCTCGGTCAGTTGCTGCTAGCTCGATTTAGTGTCATGGCGGCTTCGATGAGGACTCTGTTTCTGCTCAGCCTGGTGGTGGCCTCGTTCTGCGTGGCTGCGGAGGCGACCTCCGTCAAGCCCACCAAGACGGTGGTGAACCTGGACGTGAAGGTGGCGCTCCAGCTCAACCTGAAGAAGTGTTACGACGACGTGAAGGTGTATGTGGGCACCCAGGTCAAGGGGGCGGTGTGCGCGGCCAGGGCGTTGACGGTGCTGAAGCCGGTGACGGTGCGGTTGGCCGTGGCTGACCTGCTGTACGTGGACTTGGAGATTGGGGTCAGCGCGGTGGTGAAGACGCGCGTGGTGGTGGACCTGCGCAAGGTGAAGAAGATCGGCAACGTGCATCACATCGTGCTGGATGTGGTGGAGGACAAGAAGGCGAAGAAGCTGGTGGTGTTGTGCTTGGGCGTGGTGCTGAAGACCCTCGACCTCGGCCTCAACCTCGGTGTCGGTCTCCACGTCTAGATCAAGTTTAGCTTCTGGGGTTTGGGAGCATTCTGTTCTGATATTTAACGCAGCTGCATTGAATTGGAATCAGTTTGAGCACTGGGCTGAAAATGTAGTGTGGGTGGCTTTATTCAAGGTACTTGAACTGTATGCATAAGATACGAGCCGACAGTACAGGGATCAATGCCGAGTCAAGATCTGAATTGTCATGCATTGATAAAGTAACTTGCTGGATATGACATGTCGTAGTCCGAATAGAGATTGTATTTACATTCATTTTTATACCAATGCTTTTCTCTACAATTCAATTGGATTAAAAGGACTGTCCCGGTGGAGTGGGGCAGCTTGTTTGAATGACAGAAAATCTTGTTGTGCAACATGCCTGTTTCCTGCCTCTATCGTGTGCCAGATGATCAATTCAGAGCAGTACAAATTCCAAGGAAATCTCACTAGTAAAGACAATTGAACGCTGAGTTTCTGTGCGCGCAAAAGTATAATGATAGAATTTTTTCCTCGCCAATACTCGCGTGCAGAATATTTGACGTTCCTCCATTGCTATCTTTTGCGCCACAGATGATTCCTGGCTGCGAGTGTAACCCATATCATGCGGTGGACTATCTAATTGCACACCCCTACACTTTGACTTAATAGTTAAAAATTATTATGACCAGTGCACAACTGCATTTCGAAAGCGGGCTATTTTCTACTCTGCAACATTTGGTAAGCCACTGTATGTGTGATACTCTGCCAATTGCAATTATTGTTTTAAAATATCAGTCACCAGCCTTCGATCACTCACGTCAATGTCGGTACTCACTTTCAATTTTCAGCCATCAACAGTACACAAGTCCACGCACGAGAGGAACAACAAACTATTTAACTGAAGTATTAAGTTACAGCAAAGCTATCCATAAGATGTCTGCACAATATTGGTCATTCCAGAATCATTTATCAAGATGATTTGGGCAAGTCTAGAAGATGCTGCTAGCTGTCGGTATTTGACCAATTGTTACAAGCATGCAATGTAGCATATGCAGTTAAGTTGGACTATTTCGAATATGAAGAGAAAATTGATTTTTAATAGGCGCCCAACCGCCAAATGTTATTGAAAATCTCAATGACATGAACATACGACTGCTTCATCAAAACGAAACAATTATTCCACATTTCTATGATGAGAAAGTAGTTAAGGGCAACTCTGAGACACGTAACACTTGAGACAATAGAAGTCGCAACAAGCATGCTGCCCAGCCCTTCCTGAATCAGCACTGGATGATCAATCTGATAACAGGAAAGAACGGTGCACCATCTGTAAATTTATTCAAAACAATCGTCCTTGAAACAACCGGTGTGATTCCAAAGAACGATATTGATATTTTAAGTCACCAAACTACGCAGAAATTCGGTCCAATGAATTGGACTATTTGAATTTCAAGCTAGTAAGTACACTCCCGACTTGGAGGTTTTTTAAACTCATGAACTATGCTTTCGATAATGTTACGGGAAATCTCCAACTGCGATGTTTCGTTAAACTGGAACTGAACGGAACTCGTATCAGCAGCTGCACTGATCTTGCTGATCGGTTCATATCCTTCAATGGATCTAGACGTGGAGACCGACACCGAGGTTGAGGCCGAGGTCGAGGGTCTTCAGCACCACGCCCAAGCACAACACCACCAGCTTCTTCGCCTTCTTGTCCTCCACCACATCCAGCACGATGTGATGCACGTTGCCGATCTTCTTCACCTTGCGCAGGTCCACCACCACGCGCGTCTTCACCACCGCGCCGACCCCAATCTCCAAGTCCACGTACAGCAGATCAGCCACGTCCAACCGCACCACCACCGGGTTTAGCATCGTCAACGCCCCGCCCGCGCACACCGCCCCCTTGACCTGGGTGCCCACATACACCTTCACGTCGTCGTAACACTTCTTCAGGTTGAGCTGGAGCGCCACCTTCACGTCCAGGTTCACCACCGCCGTGGTGGGCTTGGAGTAGGTCGCCTCCGCAGCCACGCAGAACGAGGCCACCACCAGGCTGAGCAGAAACAGAGACCTCATCGAAGCCGCCATGATACAGTCTCAAGCTAAAAGGATCTGATCGACAGTCGCTTGCGGATGGGGAGCTTGAAGTGCGTGGAGAAGAAGTGATGATTTCAACTGAAGAGTGCAGGTATCTTTATACTGGCACGTCGGTAACGCCAGATGCGGTGAAATTAATCAATGTTTCATCCTGTGGTCAACGTCGGGCATAGATCGAAGCGCAGAATTAATCTGGATTGGTGAGCGTGCGATAGCCATATCCGGATGGCCAGGGCGAACCTACACGTACACATATTGGTACCAGTCATTTTCGGGTTTTCTCAATTTTGGGGGTGTAGGTGCTTTTTTGGGGGCAAAAATAGGGGCAAAAATAGGGGCAAACTTTTTTTTTTTTTTTTTTGAAACAAATGAAAGTAATTCCATTGCAAAAGAACGAAGGACCACCCCAGCCACATAGGGGCAAACTTTTGTTTTAGTTTTTACCTCTGCTACCAGTATGTGTTCGTTCGCGCTGGCCTACCTGGATGAGGACTGCTGGCTGTGCATGGCCGAAATTCGCTGGAGGGGACATAATATCGACATTGATAGTGTCTGGACTGATTAGCGTCGATGTCGCCGCCGGATCTTTGCATGTCACATGACTCGTATTATTGCTAGTAGCTAGCAAGCGGGTTCCCCGGCTGATTCTGGAATGGCGTTGTGCGGGTATTAGATCACCACGGAGCTTAAGTTCAGCGGGGCTTACATCGATGCAACAAATTATCTACAGTAGTTAAGAAACTTACTCCTGGTTGTTCATTGATCTGTTACAGTGGCACAAGTTAATTGGATTGCATGCATGCTGCGATTTAGTTGTAGTTTGATGGAAGCGCTACACTGACACCCGGACACTATTTCTAAACCCGGACATTATTTAATTTTAGGGAGATGTAGTGTCCTCGTAAGAAAAAGAATGAATGTAGAATTCCAATGACATATGGCAACTTTGTAATGAATATGACATGTCACCTCATGTCACTCTCATTACTTGAAAAGAACATGACACTCTCAATGAAAGTGAGGATGACAAGTGGCAAACCCCTTTGTAGCATCAAAGGACACTATTTCTCTTGACCTTTGAATGTGGTAAAAGACATCAATTCTCCTCGGACACTAAATACGCCATTCAGTGTAGTTCAGTGGAAGCAGAACTGGAATTGACGATATCACCTTGGTTCCTGAATCTCCATAGAAGTTGAAGGAACGTGAAGGAGCAAGTAAAGATGTGATTTTGAACGGGATTGGGCCAAGGCTTTGTTCAGACCATGATGAAGGGTGGATTGAATAAATAGATAATTGCTCCTATTTTGTGAATGTTTATTATTTAGAGATTTAAACATTATTTTGTAATTTATACTTTTGAAACTAAATATTTGGATTTCTAATAAAAGATTTAAAATGAATCCTCTCTCTACTCATAGCAATTCTTGCATTTTGAACTACCATTAAGGTAAGAGCACTTAAAACCAACATTGTACCTAATTGCGACAGAATCTAGGCACAATAGTTATTCTAGAATTTAAATTTAGATAGACCATAATAGATAGCTTATCATTTTGGTCAACATACAATAAGGGCTCTATGATGTGCTTAGATTTGCATTCTAAAATGATTGCATGGTTTAGATTTTGTTGCAATTAGGTACACTTTTGGTTTTAGGTGCTCCTATCTTAATATGGATTGAACAAAACCACAAACCTAGGATTAAATGTTTACATGTACCAATTCCAGTGCAACACCAAAATCTAGTTACTATGGTAACCAAACCTAAAAGCAACACCATCTTTAATGTGACACCACTTTTGACCCTTAACTACCCATGCGTTTATTTTTTGTACAATTTATAGATTTCATCCACATTTTCTCATCTATCATTTACTTTTTATAGTATGGATTTTTTTTACTATAGATTTTATGGGAAGTTAGATTCATGATGCATGTGTGAACCGATTAGAAAAGGGATGATTTGTGAAATTTTAATGCCTCATTTCATGTTTCAGCCTCGGGGGGTGCACTCTACATTATGTTTAAGAATCACGTGCGTTCATGACCCCCTCTAAAAACCCCCATGTATACGAGGGGTTATATGTCTAAAAACCTTTGTATACATATCTATTCCGTTCAAAATATATGTTTAACAGTATACGTCAATATTTTCAGCTCTAAATATGTTTATTGTATGTATACATAATACGGCAATTTTCGAATTAATACCTCTTTTGTGCACTCACATATACTTGTACGTGTTTAGTACAGTGCACCCCCCGGGGTTGCAGCGATTTACCAAAAAAAATTAAGATCTTAGTTCAGTTCAAAAAAAATCTTGAAAAAGTCAACTCTTAAAATTAAGCAACTAAAAATCTCCAAAATCACTACACTTAGAGTATTACATTTCAACCCATCACAACAATTTCCATTAAATTTCAAATATTACTAATGTGAATTGAAGCAACCAATTGTGAGATTTGAAGTCCGGGGGATTTAGAGTTGGGGGGATCTCACCTACCTAAAAGAGCACTGGTCGGATGACTATTTTGGGAAACTGCTGCTTCGATTCTCAATTAAATGTTGAAGTTATGGTGGCCAGTGAGCGAGAATTTAGAATTGGTCTCATGAATTAGTGTGACTAGGTGGCCTACAGTGCATGGCATGTTGGCAATTTGGATTTGAGTTGTTGGGTGCCATCAGTGCCATGTCATCTAATTTTGGGCATTTCAGATGAGGTGGCAGCTGGGTGGAGACAGTGAGCGAATGAGGTGGCTGTGGTGTGGAACACATTGTTTGAAACTTGATGACGCAAGGCCATCAGCGTTTAATTCAATGAAGCTTACAACCACTACTAGAAAATCCAATTAATCTGTTGATTCGGTCGCGTTGACCGGGACACTTTTCTGTTGATTTGGTCAATTTTTTGTTCGAATCAACATAAAAGTGTCCCGGTCAACGCGACCGAATCAACAGATTAATTGGATTTTCTAGTAGTGAACACACTCACTGGAATTTATTCATGACTGAGGGCCTCTTTACACTAGAGGATGAGAAATTGGTCTTCTCGATTTCTAGGCCTCCCATTGGTTGAAAATTCTCTCCTCACGGCTTCTCGCCTCTAGTGTAAAGAGGCCCCGATGACTGAAGTTGGCCATCTGAAAATCTGAATGACAACTGCCACCAACAACAAGTTTGAGTGGACCAATCGGAGATTGCCCGTGGTCTTGTGGAATGTGAATTCTTGATTGAGAAGAGCTTTGGAGGTTTCCTTTTAAATTTATTTATTTTTATTTTCTTTATTTTTAATTTTTTTTTAATTTTTTTTATAATTTTTTAACAAATGAAAATGGGGGAGGTCTGGAGTTTGCAAGCCTTCAGAAGAAGTTTCTGTTTGTGTCAATGAATTAAACAACATTGTGTGAGTATAAGGTGGAAGTACCTATTGCCATCCATATAAGCAATTTGAATATCTTGGAGGACATACAAAAGTGTGTCACAATTTTTTGAAGGAAAGATAAATCTTAGTTGGAGTTGAATCCAGGTGAAATTATTTTTTTCCAATAAAATTTGTGATTTTTATGAATTTTCAAAGAGGTATGCCCTAAAAATACAAAACCGTTCCAAAGTGGGGGCCATGAGCATTCCAAAAATCAACCTATAGTTGATAGAAAAGTTACCTAAACTACCCCCATTTACATTCAATTCCACCCATTTACACCCGAGGGATTTACTTGATTGTAGTGTTAAATTGCTTCCTTCATTGTCTTAGTTCCTTAATCACCACTTTGTGATCTCATTGTCATTCATTGAAGTACCCAAAACCGCTCTATTTACACCCAATTACACTTATCACTTCCTACATTTAGTATTCACTTGAAATGAGGTGGAATTGGGTCAATCCCAAGGTAGAATTAGGGATCATCGATAGAGTGCAGAATTGGGTCTTAGGTGGTTTTAGGTATATTCACCTTAGTTTACTATAGAAAAAATTTGAAATTTAAAAACTCCACCTTGAACCAATAATGGTTGACAAAGAGTTTTTGCTAATCAGTTATTAATACATTGGCTCCCGGGAGGTCATTACTCCAACTAGCCTCCTTCTAAAAAGAATTAAACAAGCATGTTGAAAAAAAAGGCATAACATTCAGTAGTAAACGTAGGAACTGCCCCTGCCATTACAAAATGATGCAGAATATACCTCATCATCTTGTCAACTCCAATAGTAGCTAAGGGGGTGCATGGTATTGGCAAAAAGTAGACAACGAATAGAAGTAGTTGGTTGCGGATGAAACCCCCAAGGCAAACTCTTGTGAAAGCTATTGAATGTTATGGGTAAATGAAAATGGCTTGTAAAAGTACCATTGGGATAATGGCTTCCCAGGCTCTTAGTGATATAGGGTTTTGCATTTTTAATACCTATGAAATATAAGACATTTATCAAGTAAAATTTTAATTAATATTATAAATCTTTGGAATATTTATATGTCACACAAATTAATCAGTGGGTACCTAAATTTTATAAGTTGGGATTATTTATGTTTTTGAATACTTAATTGTCTCACAAACAAACCCACAAGTTCTAGTTTTTAGGAAATGGTGATACCAACCGTGCAAGGTTGCAAGAGTAATAACAATATGTAATCACATATGATGATACATATGTCATTATTGACTATATCATATGTATCATATGATGTATATCATATATATCATGAAATATTTCATTATGGGTGTTTTCGCACTAGGGTGTCATAGTTCACAACAAAAAAAAGTTTCTAATGTGGTAAAGCATTTGCATTAATGACGTAATATAATAAATAGGGAAATTACCTTAATATAGTAAAAACAGAATCTTTTGAAATATTTTGAAATATTCTCAAAATCGTTTATATTGTTTTGGAATCTTTTGGAATATTCTCGTAATCTTTTGGAATGTTCCTGCTGATGTCATTCAATCCGCTTGCAAACAATGTCGCTTGCATATTCCAACCACACCACATGCTCCATTTTAATTAGCCAATCAAGCTTGCAAGAAATTTTTGGGAACTCGCCGTTCTAAACGACGTTTAATGTAAAGGAACAAAAATTTCCAACATAAACCTCTATTATCCACCTTGCTCATAGAATCTTTTGGAATATTTTTTGAATACAATACCTTCATGTAATAGGAATTGAGGAAAATTATTGCCATCACTGTGTCTTCAATGAAACGTAACAATTACAGCAATAACGTGTTTATTCTACGTCACCGACTGCAATGTATTACATTTTGGTCCAAATACTATTTTATATTATTTTTAAATTATTAATACACATACAGTCTTAGAATAGCCTTTCACGGTGATTAACTTTTTGCCAAGAAACTAATTTCAATGACCAATGAAAAATGTTTACGGCCACATTTCACTTGTTATGCAATGTCACACTACACATTTTGAACGCCCTACCATGAAAACATATGTAAATATTGAGTATATCATATGGAATGTAGAATACTCATCAAAGATATAATTTTCATCACATCCCAAGCAACTCAGTTGCCCTTAGAATGTATCATTATTAGTGCAAACTAAACCCTACACACATATACATAATACAAGAATTAACACACACATAGATATAGATTTTTATTTTTTATTTTTTTATTTTTTATTTTTTGTATATAAATATGTATAATGCAAGAATTAACATCATATTTTGCTATTATATTTTTTTCTATATGATGCATGCAACCAACATTCTAACCTAACCTACCTCCAATGGATGGTTTTTTTCCTCTCATTCAATTTTTTTCTGAAATCTTACTAGGTAGTTGTTCTACATTTCAATAGTACAATTTTTTTTAAACACTTTGCAATTATTTATTACAACTGAAATTTTGTAAGTAAGTTGTACCAAAAGCTATGGGTTTTTAGTTCAAAAGTAGCCTTGCATTTAAAAATGAATTCAGGGATTATAACATAAACATGGCCTAGTTTAAAATCCGTACAAAACGATTTACTCAAAAATTTGAAATAAATTGTTTGCAATCAAATTCGGAAAAAATCACTTTTGAATTTTGAATTATTATTAATGATAGAAACCACAAATTTGACCATATAGACATGATTTAAAAATAGAACTAACATGACAAATAGGTCTTTTTTGGCACTCAAAAGTTGAATATTGGCATTCTATAGTCTATACCTATAAAAATATAGTGATAGAAAAGTCCAATTCCAATAACCAAACTTGATAGTTGCCGTGCTATCAATGAATTGCATTTTCTAATCTTTAAACTATTCTATAGAATTGAATTTGTATGCAACAAACATACTAAATTTTATTTTCTACGAGCAATTTTCAATAAGAACATTTAAGAATTCAAAAAAACATGTTGTAGATATTGTTTATGAAAACATTCCAAATCAAATGGCCTATAATATGATTTGATATTAACTGCATCAAAAATTAATTAAGGTACTTGAACATCTTAAGTACCTTTCCAAAGTCATAACATTCATTAGGCCTTGTAAACGGTACACCCTACACCATTCATTTTGTAAAATGCAATTCATTACATTTTGACATTGCTGGCCTAAGATTGATTACTCTTAATTAACGACTTTTAATTTTATTAATCACTCTACTTCATATATAGTTTTTAGTGATTCTTTTTCTAATATTAATGTATAGATAACAAGCAAGCATGCTAATTTTATATGAAATTTTCATTGAATTAGAATGATAAATTATTTGGATCCCTTGGTAGAATAGTAGGCTTTTAAAGAATGTTGTGTAGAAAGTAATGTTAACTATCAATAGTTAGATTGAACTTATATAAATGTAATGGCTTTTAAATATTATTATTTTTTTAATTATTTAAAATTGACTGAAAAAAATTTAAGAGTAAAACATGAAAATATGTTTCAATTAAAATGCACTTGCTTAGTTCTGAAAACATTATTATAAGGCCCTTTCAAATATTTGAATTATTGTCTTTATCATATAAGATGCCAAGTACATGTAAAAATAAATCAAATTAAAATGCCAAACATATTGCCCGACATATTGAAGTATGGTTTTTATCCTTCAATTAGTTACTTTAGTTAAGGCACAAGTCAAAGCAATTGTCTTATAGTCTTATTTGGCAAAAATTAATCACCATCCTAAATATGATTTTTTAGTTTACTTCTTCATTCATTTAATATAATATTTTGTTATCTAATCCTTTTAAAAAAACTATTGAAAGGATTTTTTCTTCTGTCAAATTTAGGATCATGGTGGAAAGAGCTATTTACAAAATTATTTTGTTACAATTGATTAATAGTATTGTATAAACATAAAATTGTAATATGATATTATTTTCACTTGCTATACCAGTAATGAGTTTTTGGATGCTGAAAAAAGAATTTTAGAAATTGAAGAAACTCAAATTCATATTAGATTGAATCATAACATTTAGTAGCCTTCATGTACTCTGCACATTACATTGGGACTCTAACTATCCACTTAGCTACGGATGAAGTCCTCTTGGGTGTGGAATATGCTGCACCATCTACTATAGAGCCAAAGCACAAAGCACAGCCACTACATGCTACTAAGTGTTATGATGTAAATTTGTTTGAACAAGCCTTGTAGAGGACAATGTGATTGTCCAAATTTTAGAAAGATGTGGTTGTCCAAACGTAATTCCTAACCACAAACCTGTTTCTTACACAATTAGCTTCTTAAAAAACTACAAGAAATCCCCATGCTACCAAAAAGCTTCCAAAAATCCAAGCAAGTTTAATATTTGCAATTGCCTGCCCAATAGCCCTTTAAACATCATGCAATTTTTTTTCACTTTTGAGGGTCATTTTCACAACTTTCCTCTCATTTTTTTAAGAAATTTCTTTTTTTGCATTATAGTGTACACCAAAACGAAGAAAAATATGTAATTGTTACCTTAATTGATCAAATTAGCAAAAAAAAAAAAAAAACATTGCTCCAAAGTAGGTCATCAAAAAGTGCTCATGAGACGATTTTTTGGTTTTTCTTCAATTTGGATGATGAGATGAACTTAAAATAAAAAATTTAGAAGACCAAAACAAAGATATATTCATTTGACACACTTTGGGAAAAAAAAAACCATAATTGGACAAAACCTTATGATCAAAGTTTTGTTGACTTCAATATAATTATGAAGAGTTAAAAAATGTGAATTAACAATTCCAATAGGTGAGTTGGGAAATTTTGGAGGGCTTTTATTTCAGTTGCTAAAAATATCAGGAGGGAGCTTATTTTCGTACCCAAAAGTTCTGAGAGGGCTAGTTCGGCAGTTTTGCAAAGATGCATCATAAAATGCAATCCAAAGGGATATTTTGCACTTGATGTATGAATAAAAGTTGAACATTATAAATTTAAGATTCTATCTATGCAGTTAGATGTGCGATTGCAATCACTAGTATTTTTGTATATAATTTGAAACTGAATTTTTTTTTTTGTAATTTGATTACAAATAAGATATTGACAATTTCTACATGAAATTTGTTGTGATTGGTTGAAATGTAATATTCTAAGTATAGTGATTTTTGGAGATTTGTTGGTTGCTTAATTTTATGAGTTGACTTTTTTAAGAGCACTTTTACACTGAAATTTTTGAAATTTTGGGTGAATCACTGCAACATAAAATGAGGCATAAAAATTTCACAAATCACCTCCTTTCTAATCGGATCACACATGCATGAAGCTAACTTCCCATAAAGGATATAGTAAAAAATCCACGCTGCAAAAAGTCAATGACAAATGAGAAATTTGTGTCTAATTCTCTACATCATCATCCACTTTTTGGATGGTTGGACGTTTAGGAGTTAAAGGTTGAGAATCAAATAAGAGTCAAATGAGACTCTTTGCCTTCCTTCCAATTCCTTCCAGAACCCATCATCATAACATTCTGATTGAAAAAGAGTTACCTGAACCCATCATAATATCATAACATTCTAGAGAAGCTACCGTAGTGGATCTTTTCATTCTTGAGAAGCTGCTGGATCCTTTTTGCACAACATCTTGAGCTCAAGATTGAAACGTTTGCACTTGTTTACTCAATTCAACCTTGCACTCTACAGTGTATACCGGTATCAAGCTTTTAGTACTATGAACAAGTTAAAATAATTGGTACTGTGAACAGCGGGGTGGGTGTACCCTCTCTACTGCTGTAGAGCTCAGCCTTTTCTTACCTGGCGAAATAAGGCTAGAAAGCGAAAGAGTTAAATTTGGACCAAAAATTATTCCTTATAGTCAAATTATTCATCCATGTTGACATGTTTTCATCCATTTGAGCAAGTTCTCATTCAATTTTAGGATGACTTCATCTAAAGTCTAGATGAAAGTGCTACAATGTTTGTTTCATTGGTGTCACCTGTTCGAAAAATGAAAAACTGCAGAAAAATCCATGCGTAGAACTCAAAAAAAAGGTAAGGTTGACGTTTAGCTTTACAAAACAAAGTCTCAAAGCATGCCCAGCAGCAAGTGCTTTTGAGGGACCAACGCCAGGATTTGGTGTAACCAGATGCACTTGCTCCAAAGTCCGCCCCATCGACAACAAGAAATGGTATTAAGTTTGAATTGTCCCCGCCATCTATAGAAGTTTTGGTGCAAGCAAATTACTCACACAAAGCAAACATCTTTGCTCAATCAATAATTAGATAATGGGCTTGAAGACTATTCACTGGCACATGCTTAAGGTCATCGTTCTTTCATAAAATCTCCTTTTAATAAGCTACCTTAATGTTCGCACAAGAAGTGTTGTTGGGCTACTTCTTATTTAACATTCCTCTAACTTAAAAATGGCCCTCAAATTAATGCTTGGTGGACATATTTGGTCTGAAGTTGTTGGGCTTGCTCTCATATCGCTGTAAGCAGCAAATTTATGTTGACTACCGCTAATTCAAAAATATATTTTCATACAACTAATAGAAATCATGACCGCATAAACTAGAGAAAAGACCCGCAAGAAGGCCCCACATGACCGACCGACCGACTAGACCACTTGTGGTGGTTCTTTTTGGGCACAGTTCTCTGGTCTACGGCTCTCCGCAGCCAACGTTTCTACTAGTGTAGTGTGTACTCAAGTGCATATCCAAAAACCTCATGAGTAAGATTTTGTACTACAACAGCTGTACGATTCTATAACCGAGCTTAGCTTCAACACCCCACACAATTGCAACACAGAAACAAGATTCTTCAGGAGGACTGCGAATTGTGATAGAAAACACAGGAATAACCTTACATGTCGATCATCAAATTACAACGTACCAAGATTTCTACTGCAGGATCTTCCAAAAGCTTCCCTTTATTCCAAATACATAACAGGTAGCCAATGCACTTGTTCTGACTTCCTGAAAGGAAGAAAAGAGCATGCAGATGTACCTTCAAAACAAGTAGATGCAGAAGTTAAAAACATTAAACCATGAAGTAGGCTAAGATGAGGTGAACGTGGCGAACATGTAACTAGAGATACTAACTGCAGTCTCTCGATTTGGTTCATCCTCAGCTGCAAACTTCCTGACAATACAGGTACTATTCAATGTGACAGACAAGGAGGAGGACAGACCATCAACTTTTCTTATCAACACGATCTCGGCTGTCAGGTATTGATGGAGACAACTAGCATGACCTACAATGTACAGCTACTAACAGACCGAACTAATGAACTATGTTAAACTTGGACTTGTGCTGGATATTCGTAGGGATAGGATATTCCTTCAGCCTGTGGCACAACGATCAACATTCAGATCTCCAAGTAAATCTTGTGGCCTGTACTCAACAGATGAAAACTCTCCTAGATTGCAACCAACCGATGCAGGACTCCAAGTGCATGAACCAAGCTCCCAAACATGATTTAGGAAGCTTGGAATACAGGTCTGATTGCCCAACTCTCTAGCCATCCCATGGTTTGGGACAGTATCCATACCATCAACAAGAGGTGCACAAGGAATGCCTCCAACGGAACAATATTCCGACGGATTGTACCATTCAGGCACAGTGTCAGAGTTTGATAAATCTAACAATGTCAGAAAATCCTCATCGGTGCAGGCCTGTTGTGCCCCAACACGTGAAATTTCTCTTCCATCATCTTCAATTTTCGTCACTACTAGTGGTTGTGCTGCAAAATCCACAAAAAATAATAATGATTATATAAGTATCTCCTCTTACAGTTTTTCTGCACAACAGAGAGGTACTAAAGGACCAAACAGTCTCCAAACACTTTAAAGTTCAGCACAACACATGCACATTTCTGTAATAGAGATGACCAATTTTGTACTATTCTTTCTGCAATGAAAGTCACTTTCATTGGTTTTAAAAATAAAAATTGTGCATGTGCAAGTGTTGTACAACCAATAGTTTTGACAGGCGTCCTAGAAAAAACAGTAGCAAAAAATAACCAAATCTAATGATGGAGCTGTTCAATTCAATTTCAACAGTCATCGATCACCGTATCTAATTGGATGCCCAGAGTTGTCATAACGCAGAGTTGCCTCTGCCTCCCATTACATCATACTCAATTCATGAAACCTTCAAATATCAAGCTGGATTGCTGGAATGACCTGTAGCTGTAATAAGGCATACAAAAAAGTGGCTCACCAGGAGGCAACGAGAGCATTTGGCTCGCCGGAGGCTCATCCCAATTGACAGTTTCACACATGGGTGAAACCTCGTCACTGAGGTCAGAAAAAGTACGCCCTCCAAGTGGTGTGGTAGGATCACTGTCCTCGCCCCACCTACCCTTTTGAGGGCTCAAGAGGAGGGTTGCAACATCTGGAGGCATGTTACCAGATGACAGAGCCCTCAGCTGGTCAATAAGTTCCATGCGGACTTCCGCTGGATGCGACTCCTGCACAAATGGATCGCATTGCATCATCACACCATTAGAATTTCGATAGGGAACAAAATAGGATCACATCAGTATAACAAACTAAGCATCCAAGAAAACATGTTGTCATTGCAAAAGTCTCATCCACCTCTTGGGGTTAGATTTTATCTTGAAAACGTCCATAACAGCATCACAAAAATATTATAACAAATACACCAGCCTTCAAAACTATAAGATTGCCAGCCATTGATGCAAGTCGGAAATTCAAAACTTCTGGCTGGAATGTAAAACTCAACACTTTAAAAGAACTAATCAGTTCAATGCATTAAAAAACAATACAGATGAAAATCACGAAAAGAGACATCTGGATGTAGTGCGGTCATCCAACTGTTACCTGCATCAAGGCGTCCAGAAAGTTGCTGGCATTTGATCCATAGCTCTCAGACTCTGGTAAGATATTGTTAGATGATATAAGCGGGCTTGGATTAGTAATCGAAGACCGTTGCGTGCCTGCACTATCGGCAGACTCCGCTGATTGGCATGAAGGGAGCTCCAGTTTCAAGCTGGCATTTGACACTGGAAGTTTGTAAAGCATATTTGGGTTTCCGAAGGCAGACATCGGATCATACAGCACCATGCTCTGGTCAGGTTCATTCCCAAACCCCGATAACACACTCCGTGTCATAGTGCCACTGTCACAAGCTTGGCTGGAATTGAAATCTGGTTGCAGATTCAAGTTTCTCTCATCCGGGAGTTGTGAGAGGGAGACAGATCCATTGCCTACAGCACTTCTGCAGAATTGGCTGTTGCCAATGACTTCTGTGTGATGCAAGGGACTGACAAAGGCATTATTTAGTACATGATTGGTCCCTCGATTAGTTGCTGAATTTGGTGGAAGGTCACTCATACATGTCAAAGAGAAACAATGTCTTAGGAGGGAATTCTCGTGTCCATTGCTTGCTTGAAGACTTTGCAGATAATCACCTGCAACCACGGAAATGACGGGCTTGATATCAGACACTGTGCCAAAAAATCTTACAGTATTGTTTAATCACAGCAGAAAAGCAAGATAA
Organism: Pohlia nutans; assembly: GCA_022496805.1. Lineage (NCBI taxonomy): Eukaryota > Viridiplantae > Streptophyta > Bryopsida > Bryales > Mniaceae > Pohlia > Pohlia nutans. The sequence goes on along the minus strand of CM040092.1, from coordinate 7,720,880 downwards.
GCTCACAGTTCAGAATACCTGGCTGCGAGAAGCTTGAAGTAAATTCACATTCCATGTCCTTTCCAGATATGAAGTTTCTTCTCTCTGGCGCCTCCACATAATACTGAGCAGGGCTGGATTTTGCCTTGTCTGCAGGATATACTGGCAATCCTGCTCGCATTCTTCGCTTTATCCGCGTATTCCAATAATTCTTGATCTCATTGTCAGTTCGTCCCGGAAGCTGTAGCAACACATTCACCAGAAAAAGGCCATTCAGTTTCATTCGATACAACCAAATCCACCGGTTAAGAGCCACCTGGGGCTATAGTTTCATAATATTCTTGAAAATTTCCAGAACGGCAGAGCCTCATTGTCAGCTTGAAACTTTATTGCAAAGCTTTTTTCATCAACTCAACCATGGACCCTTAACATGCAGCTAGTAGAAGTTTGGCATTATAGCTTGCTCTCAGGCTTGGTACATGCAGAGATGATAAAATTTGGACAACAAATCGAAGGGAAAGTAGCTGAAAATCATGAACCTGGCGTCTGATCCAAGCTTTCAAACGCCAAATACATTCTTATACGAATAATTTCGAAAGAAATATACTGAGCAGAGTAGGTGAGAAAGGTACCTGAGCAGCCATTCGGGCCCACTTGTTGCCAAGCTTCGCATGGAGATCGACAATGGTGCGCTCTTCCTCAGGAGTAAAAGCGCCTTTCCGGAGGTTCGGACGCAAGTGGTTAGCCCAGCGGAGTCGGCAGCTTTTGCCACAGCGGAACAAACCAGAGTGCTTCTGTACAGAATTCCAGTTCCTCTCTCCATGCCTGGTGACATATGACACTAGGATCGCATCCTCAGCAGATGTCCAGGGTCCCTTTTTCAGAGTACCGCTGTCCAAGCCAATATCAGATGCCAATTCCATGCTTCAACTCGTCGATGCCAGAAAATCCATTCTTCACCTACAACCGCCCCGAATCAATCACTAAATCTCTCCAGTTTACTAACTGCACGCAGAGAACACCATGCCCGACCTCTCAATGAAACCTCTCAAAGTGAGCCCTATCTATAACCAAACCAGAACACCGAGTCTTGCCGCATGCAGAACAATATTCAGATATCCTCTATCGCACGTCCAAAATTTACAAAACGTTCACCGTCCTCACGGCATTCCTTCTAAAAACAACACACACTCCAAAAGCCTCCTCTCGACCTTCTCCCTTCAGTATTTCTTCCGCCACAGCACAGGCTCCTTCTCCCTCACTCGAATTTCATCATCAACAACCGCTCCTTAAATCAAAAATCAACAAACGCCCGTTGTCCCTCACCAAATCTATAGAAAAAGCCTAACTCCCTGCATGTACGTACAGCAAAAACAACGACTCCTCTCCCGAAACTAAAAACAGATCATTCCATAGCAAGATACAAAACACACTCAAAAACAAAAGGCTAAAAACAAAGCACTCATCGCTGACAGGACGAAAATGCCGAAAAATCAACTGTAGGAAAAATGCCAATGCTGATGAGTCCGTCTACTCTAACCCCAGACACAAAGCTAAGCTTCTGCTGAAACGAAAAAAGAATAAGCGTAATCATCTTCCCCCTCGAAAAGAAGAGCCAAAGAAAAAAAAAATCCTAACCGCCTTGATTCTCAATCAAATTTCACCGTGTCTCTTTCCTTCCTGCAACAGCAGCAGCAGCAGCAATAGCCGCCCCCCGCAATTGCACGCCATGTATGCTTTCCAGGAGCAATAAGCAAAGGCGGTCAGTTCTTCATTGGGCTTGGAACAGTAGGAGGAAGAGGAGAGACGGGGACGTGGGAGAGCAGGACAGTGTGAACGGGGGTCACTGTGATCAGGTCATTTTACTGTGGAGTTCCAATAAATATATAGAGCTCCTGATTTACCGCCCATGTTGTCACTTGTCTTGGCTTGTCTATTTTCCGAACCCAAAATCACTGTCATCACTTGGCTTCTGATGTGTCCACAACCCGACATGTGGAAGTTGTCCAATCAAATTTGTACACAACATGACATGTTTCCTCAAGATATACCATAATGGTATCAAGTGTACTACTCAGATAGTAACTTAGCTTTCATGTTGACATTGAAGAAATCAGTCTTATTGTGCATCACTTTCGTCCAATTCAACACCAATTTTACAGCAAACGGCTCTCCTTTTGGCTCTTTTTATTGAATTTCGTCTCTATACCATTATACCAACATTCACTTGTTGTATATGGTGTCAATAGTGTTCAACAAAAGCGATTCTTTTCACAATACTATAGATGGATGTAGCTGCTTCTTAACAATAGAAATGCTTTGATAGTGTGCAATTTTTATGCATTGAAATTATTGTAAAAAAAAATTATTGTTTTCTTTTTTGAAATGTGAAAAGATTAACAAATTGAATGGTTTTTAAAAGTAAGATTTTATTGAATGGTGAATGAAAAAAAATCTTTGTTTCTATGATTTATAGGCTCAAATATGTAATTAAATTTTTAATTTAAATTTCTAACTTTTTTTTAAATGGAAAATTACCGCATTAAGTGGTGAATCATTGATTGAATGGGTAATGATTGGATAAATAGCTTTATAAACCAACATGTTTATTTTAAAATGATTCAAACAAAAAAATATCGTGTGATTTTTAGATATAGATTTATAAAGAAAATTGGTGATTATTTATTATTATTCTATATATATAAATGTAACAATGACTTAATTTGCAACTTATGGATTTTCTACAATGGTTATTAAAGTATTATGCCATTGATTCCATCAAAAATCTTCAATTGCAGTTCAAAAAAAAAAACAAAAGATTGGTTTTTTGCATTTTACATGATTTTAACATATTTATATCAAAGTTTTCAAATTTTAATTATGGAGAGTCTTAACTAGTGAATATCAACATGCTAAAAGTTGTCAAAGATGATATGGATGAAAAACCAAGATGATATACATGGTCAATAATTATTATAAAAATAAATATCTTAAACTTATGTGTACAATTTCTTTTTCAACTTAACTATGTTGTGACTTCATCTTCTATAACTTTTATATTCAATGTTTTAGGATTTGATCATTTATGCTCAAAATATTATAAGTTAAAGTGCATTGATGATGTGGTAGATTTGGTTCTTGAGTAATTGGTATAGTGCATACACCACATAAAGTACTTTTTACATTTCCATGGCCGTCAATGATGAGTACATAATCTACTATTAATTGTGGATCTTTTGCCCATTTAAAAAAAAAACCCTAGTGTACTAAACGACATTTTTGTTTGCATATCATATAAATATGCTACACTAAATGGCGAATTTAGTGTCCGGGGAGAATTGATGTCTTTTACCACAATTCATTCAAAGGTGAAGAGAATAGTGTCCCTACACTACATAGGAGTTTGCCACTTGTCATTCCCACTTTCAAGTAATGAGAGTGACATGAAGTGGTCTGCCATGTTTATTATAAAGTTGCCATATGTTATTGGAACACTACATCCATTTTGTTCTTACAAAGACACTATATCTCTCTAAAATCAAATAGTGTCCGGGTTGAGGAATAGTGTCCCGGGCGCTAAATACGCCATTTAGCGTAGATGAATTTATAAAGTTTTACGTATAGTTTTTCTAAAAGTTGTTAATTTTTTCTCTTCAGTTACTATATCTTTATTCAAATATTAATGGGTAATGGTCTGATATGGGTACCCCGGTTACACGTAACTATATGTGTGACTGTGTGTAACTCATTTTATGCATGTCAGAAATTCCGATTTTAACACAGTGTATGCAGCTCCTACTATGCTATTTACGACACCATCTAATTTTTGTAATTTTTCAATATTTTTTACTTACCAATTTTTTTTTTTCTAAAATCACACTAATTCAAGAGGGGGTACCCATATCAGGCCATCATCCTAATACATTTTTATCTTATCTACAAAAACACCTACTTCAATGCATACATACTTTAATAAAACGAGGTGATATAAACACGCAATACGCTATTTATGCACTTGGTCAAGTGCGTTCATTTCATGAGCAAATCTTGCTTAAATTTTTCGTGTAAAATGTTCTCTAAAAAAGAACGATTTTGTCGTTCTACAATTACTTTCATTGTAAACAAACAATTATTTAATTTAATTTTTATTCTTATCTTTATCTTTTATCTTTATCTTTTATTTTATTTTATCTTTTATCTTTTCTTTATCTTGTTTCATTTATCTTATTTCTTTCTTGTCTTCAATTTCTTTTCCTTCTTGTCTTCCTTCTTGTCTTCTTCTTTTTCTTCTATTTTTTTTCATTCCTCTTGTGGCAGCCGCAAATCCTTCGCCCGCACCAAAAAAAAAAAAAAAAAAAAAAAAAAAAAAAAAAAAAAAAAAAAAAAAAAAAAAAAAAAAAAAAAAAACTAAACTTTTTTTTTTTTTTTTTTTTTTTTGGTTTGATTTCGTCTTCTTTTTTGTTTGGGGCCCATGAACCCTGAAAATAGAAATTTTAAAAAATAAAAATTTAGGGTTCAGCTGCCGGCGGCTAAACCCTAAACGGCAGAGGATGCACCAAAAAAAAAAAAAAAAAAAAAAAAAAAGTTTTTTTTTTTAGTCTGTTGTGGGCTAGTGGGTGCGTAGCCGCGCACTCACTCCCTCATTTTCTCCTCTCTTCCTCTCCCTCTCTCCCTCTCTCCCTCTTCTTCTCTCTCCCCTATATATATGAGGAGAGGAGAGAGGGGAGAGAGAAGAAGAGAGAAGAGGGAGAGGGAGAGAGAAGAGAGGAAGAAAGGAGAAAATGAGGCAGTGGGTGCGCGGCCGCGCACCCACTAGCCCACAGCAGACTAAAAATAGAAAAAAAAACTTTTTTTTTTTTTTTTTTTTGGTGCATCCTCCACCGTTTAGGGTTCAGCCGCCAGCGGCTGAACCCTAAATTTTTATTTTTTTAAATTTCTATTTTCAGGGTTCATGAGCCCCAAACAAAAAAGAAGACGAAATTAAAATAAAAATAAAATAAAATAAAGGTTTTTTTTTTTTTTTTTTTTGTTTTTTTTGTTGTTGTCGTCGTCTTTGGTGTGGGCGAAGGATTTGCGGCTGCAACAAGAGGCATGAAAAAAAATAGAAGAAAAAGAAGAAGACAAGAAGGAAGACAAGAAGGAAAAGAAATTGAAGACAAGAAAGAAATAAGACAAATGAAACAAGATAAAAAAAAAGATAGAAGATAAAATAAAATAAAAGATAAAGATAAAAGATAAAGATAAGAATAAAAATTAAATTAAATAATTATTTGTTTACAATGAAAGTAATTGTAGAACGACAAAAATGGTTGTTTTTTAGACAGTTTTTTAGACAATATTTTTAATGCTTCTGGGGACCAAGTGCATGTTTATATGGCCAAGTGTGCGTAAATAGCGAATTGCGTGTTTATATTGTTTATTGTTGTTTCAACGTTGAAAAAGTACTAAAAAAACATTGTCTCAACACAATTCATAACACTATTTCCTCAGGGGTGAACTCAGTGTGTGTGCTCCACATCATGTGTGTTCATGATTCCCTTCAAAATACCTATGTATGCATTTTTTAAAGTGTAAATTAGCAATATACATATATATATATATATATACATATATATACATATATATATGTCAATTAAAAATAAATAAATAAGATATATATACATGAAAAAAAATCGGCATAATAAATCCATAGCATAAATATACAACAATTTGTTCAAGTAAAATAAAGCCCCTCACCATTGGTATAATATTTCCATTTTTAATTTATAGCAAATAGAGCCCCTTCTCTGATTACCCATGACGAAGAACAACTAAGTTAGGTTGTAAGAACAAGATTTGGAAGTAACAACAACTTCAAGTTTAAACACTCCTCACACACATGGATGAAGGTTGTCAATGTTTCCAATGAGCTTTACAATCTATCATCCTATTTCATCCATCCTAGGCTTAAAACATTATTGCTTCTAACCCTTACCCTACAAGTATGTATTCTCAACATTCATAAATGTTTATATGTTTATCTATTTCTCATTGAATTATAATATGCCTAATGTATGTATACTTTGTACTGTACATTGATGTCCTAATTAATACCCATTTTGTGCACTCACATGACGTATTAGTTTAAAAATATTGGATTCACCCCAAGATTATTTCAATTTTTCTTTTTGCATGTTGTTGTATGTTGTATATCCGGTTGTATATTTTGTATTTTTTGTTATTTCACCTTTAAACAATATTTCAATACTTTCAATACTAAACAATGTATCAAATTTTTTAGTACTAGATGTTGTATTAAAAAAATTAGTATTAAAAAATACATCAATTGCTTCATCACTGAAGCATGAGTAGATATCAATAGAGAAGACAATTTATGATGCATGACAACTAACATGTAATTCCATCTAGGTCCTTTCAAATCATGCAATTGTAGCATCAAATTGAAACCAAATATACTCTTAGTAACAAGCCACTCACACAATAACCCCCCACCAACACAACAACCGCCCACCAACAACAACCAAATTCTAACATAGCAATACAAGTCAATCATTGAATTTACACAATGGATGATAGATTTACAACAAATGTCATAATACAAAAAAAAAAAAAAAAAAAAAAAAAAAACATTAGGAACAGATTGAGGCTTTAGAAGGCCTCTTTGATTTTTTGAAATGTGATGGTGCAGAAAAATAAAGTCGGCATATTAAAACGACAACTCGGATAGCTCTTTGAAAGCTTATGTAGACTTCAAATCAAATATCTCTTTGCCCAGGTTCTCATTATAAAAGCCATTTGTCATTCTTTTTTCTTGAAGCATTATGTCCATATGGCATCATTGTCCCTATTTGTGACTAGTCTATTTGCAGCAGAATTCGTCAATGATGTAGAATGCATCAACTTGATTTGTTGACATTTTTTCTTCAACTCATTTCATATTCAACACTTTATGTGCAAGAGTGTGTTCTTTGAAGAAGTGCATTTAATGACCAAGGAAGATTTGTTGATGATAGTGAAGAGGTGCAATTGTAGAACACTGCTTGAAAAGTAGGTAAGAAAAATATTATAAAATTTCAAGACATCTACTTGATTGTTCAAAACAATAATAATAATATCATTCTTCAATTTAAAATATAAAATACAAAACTCCAATCGCTGCATACACATTGTAAGAAGTTACTTGACTTAGTACAAAATCATTCCAATTGTTGTAACACTTGAAAAGAACCTCACACCAATGGGCCTCATTCTTTTGCCAATATTATGATGTAATATCAAAATTGATTATACTCTCATTCAACACATGCACATGACAATTAAGAATGAGTGAAACAATGTTCAAAATCCTAAGAAGTGCAATAAAAAAGAAACCAGACGAAACAAATGTTCTTAGCCAATGGGAGTGCCAAAAGCCTTGTGAACATTCGGTTTTGGCCAACATGGTTTGGTGAGAATTCCTATGGATATATAGGAAAATAAAAATAAAAATACTCCAGTTAAAATTAGTAATCCTTTGAAGGCCTCAATATGCTCCTAATGCACTACAGTACATATTAATTAACAACGTACAAAACTAAGATTAGAATGTCACACCACTATTAACCATCACAACTGGAGTAACAAGGCCATATATAATAATTTGAAAACCAAATCATTACTTCAAATACTTAATGAATCTTGTATAAAATTATTATAACATAAATATACCAAAATGCAATAAAATACTTACAAGTTTAAGGCAACTCATGAATAATCAACTACTACTAGGGTCCGCTTCTCTCCGCACTACCTGAAAGACAATGAAATTGAATAAGACGTAATAGGCTAGATTACTTCACATAATGGTCTTTTAGGGTGAAATGAAACAGTCATGGGAAGACCATCCAAAGATGTGAAAGGTTAGGTTATATCAAATAAAGGTTACACCATATAAAACCATGCCTTAGAAATGTTGACTACTGCTCGCGGATCGCCGGCGCACTTACAAACCCTTCAACTATTGGAAAACTACAAGTGGAATCTATAGTCGTCAATACCATTTTCCTAAACTACGGTCGTCACTAGAACTAGAATTAAAATAGAAACCAATAATAATAATACATACATAGTTTAGAAAAAATAAAATCTCCAAATGGCATAAACAGCAGCCACATATAATTTGAATATAAACCATCAATTAAAAATTCCATTGTTGTCTTCTTGCAACCATATTCTAATGTGAAAGAGTGATCTCTAAATTAAATTATATACTACAAAACATATACAAAAACTAAACACAAGTCAATTTTTATTGATATTGGTTACTAGTTACTACTGGTTGTTAATATGTGCCATACAATAAACTTGCGGAAGGGGGTACTTTGGGTTTGACCTTAATATCTACGCCTATAAGGTGCAGATAGTCAAACTACCTCCAATACTGGTACTCTTTAATTCTAATGGCTTTCTGACCGTCAGTATTATTATTATTATTACAGTAATGATGTTGATTGTGTGCCTTTTGACCACCATCAAAAAGTTTTTCAATGGATACTCATTCAAATAATAAATGTCCTACACTAAATGGTCTTTATCAATAGGTACTCTAATTCATAGTATTTTTAGTGTTTCATAAGATTACGAAATGGTGTATCATTAACTAAATAAAGTAAAGAGCGTAGTTGGTAAAACTACCTCCAACTTTAGAGTCTTTCTCTACGCAATGTTTTTCTTCTTTTGAGCATACATTGACACCAAGGGTTGATATCTTAATATTAAATAATTTTATTGTGCTCGAGACCCGACTCGAAGTTCAGATTAGAAGAATAAAATAATGTCATTTTAATGAAAGGTTGAGATTGGAGAAAAGAATAATGAGGGTTTGTTGATCCTTCTACCTTGGTGGAATAATTTCACCCCCTCAAAGTTAACCCCCAAGCTCCCAAGAGACCATTTTTTGGTCGTTGTTCATTTTTAACGATGTGTATATGTATTTGAAAAAATAAGAAATCTTTAAAAATACTTCATCAAGTCTACTTTCCAATGCAATTTGAATTATGTCAATCTGAGTTAAACTCTACTGGGGAGAATTTTTCAAAGTGGGTCACCTCAACATTGTCTAAGTGTTTAAAATTTGCTATTTGGAGAAAGTAATTACATTCCCTCCATCATTTCTTTTGCTTTTTTGAAGTTTACAATAGATAAACCAATTTGACCATATGGAAATTTGACCATATGGATAATTTGTAGAGATGATGCCCTACATTTTGTTTATTGAGCCAAACTTCATCAAACATATGAAAGGCATACATTATAACACAACTATGTTTTGTCCAATACCCCTTGGGCTTTTAGGGGTTAATATATTCCCCTTAGATGTGAATGCACCATGATAGTAAAAACACACATAATGTATTTTGGTCACCAAAAAATGATGAATGTGAGGGCCGCTTTACATATGAAAGTTGAGGCCGTTTTTTCATGGAGCCAATTCAACCAAGTTTCAGCTCAAATTATGCTAAAGTCTGGCTTCAAGTACTCAATATAATAAGATTATAACGGAGGCCATTACTCCAACGTCTAATGGCGTCGATTTAGGGTGTGGAGGCCATTGCATAAATTCTTGAAAATTTCAGCCTATATGCCTCCCAAAAAGAGTTGTTCACATTTGCAAACAATCCAAGGGTGTTGATTGCTAAAAATTAAAAAGTAGTTTTTTTAATTGAAATCTAGAAACGACCTCAAGCCTTCCATTTTTGGTGCACCCAATTTTTAAAGTTGGGGCCGTGTCCGACCTTGTCGTTTTTAATTTAAAATTGGTTTCAAAAATTTGACCTCAAGTCTTAGTGTAAAGGGTTGGGGCCGATTTCGGGATTTGGACCAATGAGAGGTGAGGATTCGAAACCTTTGACACATCAAAACGGCTTGGCCTTGTATCTTCACTAGCACTCTCGATTGCACTCTTAAGGTCATCCAAAAAGTTAGACCTCACAATGTAGTTCCCCACCAACATCAGTCAATTAGACTTTTGAAAATAGTAAGTGAACCACTCACAAGTCACCATGCATGGATTGTGCAATTGTGATATGCAATTAAGAAGAGAAGACACACTAACTTGAACGACTTTGAGGGCCCTACACTCGGTTACACTTTCTAATGTCACAGTCCAAATAAATTGTTCATCAACCCATAGCATAATAGAGCAATGCAATGGAGCACCCTTTTGAAAACTAAATCAAAAGAGAATCTTCATTTAGATTCACTTTTCTAAGTAATAAAGGAATGTCATTTCCTTGGAACTACTGTGTCATTGCCATGTAAACTGAGTTTGTAATTGTAATTAGACTGTGGTCCCATTGCAAAAGGGTGTTGGCTCCCATTGCTCTATTATGCTATGCCCATTCTCATCCATTTTTCCATAGACAAAGAGCTATTCAGAGTGCTAGTGAAGATGCCCTAAAGCAGCCTGATACTAGAGAAGGTGATATAAAAGAGGTATGGCTGTAAATCATGGAACCGAGCTTGCAAACAGTTCTCCATTGATGACGTTTTTGAAAGCAAAACTGTGGGGCCCTGTTGTAGATTTTCTATTGCCTTCAACAGATGATACGTGATTAGTTAGTTTTCCATATGCTTGAAAAAGGACAGTCCCTCAACATAAACCACATCATTAGAGCAACCCATAAGTTGGACTGTAAGATCTTGAAATGGATAGACTTACACGTGTTTGGTTCAGTACAATTTTTTCCCATTGAGCGTTGGGAATGGAGACAACCCAATGCGTACTCAAGTGACTCAACCATGATATTTTGTACAAGTTTAATATGATTATTATTCTTCTTTTTGCAATTGTGGCCAACAACGAGAAGAATTGCAACATGCCTAATCGCTACACCCAAATCACCATATACTGTGAGTGGGTGAATGGCGTGGGCACATTCATCCATTTGGACAAAAATTCATCCAATTTGGATGGAATTTATCACAGTATTAGTAAAGCCTCTTGTAAATACCATGGGCCACAGCATACAGTGATTTCAGTGTAGTAGTATACCTGGTTTACTACTTGCCTAAGGTACAGGGACCTACCTCCGACCCTTCAGCAGCATTTGGAGCAGCATAGGCGGTTAGAAATGATTGGTTTAATTATTTTTTAATTGGAAAACTCATTACATACATACATACACATAAATTTACAAACGATAAACTTCATAAGGTTCTTTTAGTGGAGTCCACTCTTTTCAACAGTAACAGTGTAGAAGCTTTCACATTAACCCTGAACTGCCGGGGAGACCAAAAATGTGGCTTATAGATGAATTCAGGACATTTGTGGATGAAGAAGGACTGATGACTTTCATCCAACTTTTTTTGGAAGGATTTTCATTGGTCATGCCACCTCTTCAAGTTAAATTCAACTCACCCAAGTTATTTTTGGATTTTACATGGGGTCCCAAGTACAAAAAGAGTAGTAAAAACGGCTCACCATGTAGTGTATTTGGGTTTCTTGTTTTTTTCTACTTAGACTAAATTTAGTTCATGAAAATGAGTCCTATTGCATTTGAGCTTAACTAACAAAATGAAGCCTACCAAGTCTAATTTCTACTCCACTTTGAATTTTTCAAAAACTCTTAAAATTGAGTGTTTTATTGAAATTACAAGCTCGACATGTATTACCATGGTGTTGTAAAAAATCTAAATTTAGGTACACGGATGATTTTCATTTACTGTAATGTTCTTCATTGTAATTTACACCTTCAGTAAAAAAATCAAATTTTTTTGTACATTTAGTAATTGATATGAATTTTCTTTAAAATCTCTTAAAAAAATCATAGTAATTTCAAAATTTCACAAAATTTTATGAAAAAATCATGATTTGTAGTAAACACATGGCTTCATCTACTAAAAATATAAAACTAAATATTTACCTTATTTATAGTAGAAAAATTGAGTGTGACATGTAAAGCATGATTCCATGGTCATAGGCCCAGGCATTTAGGGGTTAACCTTGGAACACCGGCAGGGACACTTTGTGTTTGATGCATGAAGAAAAAAAGGGGCAAAAAGTGCTTCGGGAACCGTTTTTCATCAGATTTTCATTCATTTTGTGGATGAATTGTGTAGATGTTGTCTATATTGACAGCTTTTGCATGCACAAGGTGTCAATGTTAGGTCTCAATTGCCAATTGAGTAGTAAAAATGCACCGTGGTGTTGTGTATTTTAAGTTTTGAGGATTGTTTTACCAATACTCAATTTAACCCTTAAACGTCCAACTGTCCAGAAAGTGAACGATGTACAGAATCAAACATTTTTTTTTCATCCGTCATTGACTTTTTGTGGTGTGGATTTTTTCCTATATATTTTATGGGAAGTTAGCTTCATGCATGTGTGATCCAATTAGAAAGGGGTTGATTTATGAAAATTTCATGCCTCATTTCATGTTGTAGTGATTCATCCAAAATTTTGAAGATTTTAGTGTAAAAGTGCTCTTAAAGAATGTGAACTTGTAAAATTAAGCAACCAAAAAACCTCCAAAAATCACTACACTTAGAGTATTACATTTCAACCAATCACAACAAATTTCATGTACAAATTGTCAATATCTTATTCGTATTCAAATTACAAAAGACTTTTCAATTTCAAGTTTCAAATTTTATACATAAATATTGGTGATAGCAATCGCAGATCTAATTGTATGGATAGAATCTAAAATTAACAATCTACAACTTTTATTCATACATCAAGTTCAAAATATCCCTCTGGGTTGCATTTTATGATGCATCTTTGCAAAACTGCCAAATTTGGAGACAGTGAGGACGTTTAGGGGTTAAACCATTTAAACGATGTGTTTGAATTTGAGCATAGCTAGCAATATAAATTTTACCAAATCTAGTTTTTACTACACTTTGATTTTTTGAAATTTTTTAAGTTTTAAGTTTTTTTTATTACGGTCACAAGTTGAATACCCATTACTATGAGATGGTCTTTTTTGCTAATTTTATAATCACGGTAAAAAAAAATTCCACCATGATGATCTTCATTGTGACCCATGGTAGGAATTTTGGCGTAATCGAATATATATTGTAACTGATGTGAATTTCCTTAGCATTCACTTCAAAAATTTATAATACTTACATTTTTTCACCAAAATGTATGAATATTTTCTGACATGTAGTATGCACATGTCTTCATCTACTAAAATTCTAATATTTAATTTTAATGTTAATTACAATGCCAAAATTAATTGTGGAATGTTATGCTAATTCCGTCCTTTAGGGGTTAACCCTTAATAGAGGTTGCCCCTCTCCATAAGGTGCGCATACAGGGAAGAACATTTGCATATATGTGGCGTTTATTGTAGCATAATGTGTTCTACAGAGCCTAATTTTTTTGTCAGCCTTATGAGAACTACAAGACATGTTGCTATAAAATTTCAGAATTTTTCTTTGTGCGGAAGATGGTGAAATAATTTCATGTACACAAATGTGGTAGTAAGAAACAATAGAGCACATTGAGGTTGTTGCATGCATTAGGAGTTAAATACAATGTCTCACCACCCAATCTTTAGCTAAAGATGATGCAGACTTATTTATAATTCCGAATCTGCTACACTGATACGGGAATAGTGGCCAAGATTCTCAGGTCAACAGTAAAAGGGCCAAAGAACCTTATGTTGAGTTGATACCTATATAACCGACTTTCTCAATCCAGAGGAGGCACTATTCACAATGGCCCTTGACTAGCGTTACCATCATGCGAGGTGAAAAAACATGACCAAAAAACAAGAATGTGATTGGTCAATGCATTTGGATATGGAGTTGGAAATGAATGGTCGAAGAGAACGGAATTGGGGTTGGAAACAAAGTAAAGTCCTTCTATAGTAGAAATATATTTGAATGAATTTTCAATCAGGAACGAGACGAACACGTGTAATTCATGTACCGTACTCGACTGTCAGAGTTGATACGTTATGCCAAATTATTATTATTATTGAGAAATCTCTTTTCAACCAATGCCAAATTATATAGAGATTCTCTTTTTCATCATACAAATAGATTTTTTTTGAAAAAATAATTTCCCAAAAATTTGGACTTCTCTTTTTATAATTTTTTTTTCCAATCGTGACGACCGACTATGGTATGTGGAAAGCCATAATTGGCATTCATGTCCTGCTTTGGAGCTGTAACAACCCAACACTTCAGAGTGAGTTTATAGGTGTGTATTGATCTACAAAAGTAGAAGACTTCTAGCATTTGTCAATTTGTATCTTGTCCTTTTTACGGTGTTTTTATGTCCATGGCACGTATTCTACCATTGATGGTAAAATTGGTTTGAAAATCTTTCGGCCAGCCACCGTTTTGGCTGATCATGTACGTTACATATGCAATGAAACACGAATAGAAAAATATAGTTTGGAGCACTTTTTGTGCACTAATTCTACAGATACTTAATGCCGAAGGGCCACTTGGGAATTTATCACCATTCAACCACTCAATTATCAAGCTTTTACTCAGTAGTAAAAGTGCGGTAAAAAACGTATCTTTGGAAACCAGCAAATGATAGATCAACAAAAGTCAAAATACATCGGACAAACGATAGATCAACAACGGTAAAAATACAACCGAGAAATGTTAGATGGGAAAACACTCAGTAGGAAGGATGGTAGTAAAGGCTAAAGAAAAACGTAGAAAAAGCATAGCAACATTTATCACATTCAACATTTATAAAGTAAAAAATTAAGTTTCATTGTAGGCAGATCATATCATCTTGTTTCAGAGATCATTATACCACTCTACCATCACTGGTACTATACTCAAGACGTGTACTATATCTACACAGTATATCATGCAATGCATCAATTCAATGTGGTTCTTTGTGGCTAGAGAGTACTGAATACCATGTTCCGTGTTTGATGAGAAAAATACATACACCAAACTCATAATGTATACTTGGCTTTTTGAATTAAATTTTGGGTTCACCAAATTTTTTAATTGGCTGCATTTCTTATCCTAGCTAGTTTACACAAAAATCAAACAAATGATGTAATAATAGAATTATTATAGAATTATAGAGGAGTTTTCAAACTTCTATGGTGTATTTGCATGCCAATAAAGTCAATTTTTGACAATTGTTGTTCATGAATAGATCCTTAGGCTTGGGAGAACTTGTGGGAACTCTTCTTTAGCATTGGGGAAGTCATGAGTTCCATGCCCCACGGTGGCGCAGGGACTTGCTTTAGATTATTCTCCCACTCACCACAAACTAGTTTTGCACTTTTTTTGAACTTAAAACGAGTTTAAGGCGAGTTTGAGGTTTCTTTTCACTTTGAGACACTCTTTCGGTTAACCCTTAAACGTCAAAGTAAGCCCCACGGGCTTGTTTATGAGAGAATAATGGAGAAAAAGTGAATTCTCTCTACCAAAATTGGAATGGATTGGTGCTTTGGTAAGGTGATTAAAAAACGAGGCTAAATTCCGCAAATACGCTTGTTTTAGTAAATTGTACATTCCAAGGAAATTGGAAAGAGAATCGATGGGGAGGGAGTTGGTAGCTTGAGATCTCGAATGCATGCTAGCGCTATTCAATAATGTTTTTTTTTTTGTTGTGTTTTTCTTTTAAATCTAGAATTGCAAAGCTCACTACAGAGCCGGAATCTCATTGAATTTTTTAAATTTGTTTTTGAAGTGACATTGTTCATTCTATACTCTGTTCAAATGGGATTTGAGGAATTCTCATTGGTTGTTCATGTTACTCAACGGGTGACTATTGGGGGCAACTCTCTAAAAAAAAAATCCCTTGGATTGCCCGTCCAGGACCCTCTTGACGATTAAGGGTTAACTCTAATATATCATCTATTTCAATGTCCTTTTGAGGTAATGGAAAATTGCAGATGTTCACGATTAGCTAAAGTAACAAGCTAAATCTTTGTCATTTCAACCTCTAGGAGATCACTTCAAAAAATTACGTAACAATGTGCAAACAAAGATAGGGTCCAAATAAATCTTTGAAAGTAAATTTTATAGATGATTTAAATTAATTTAGAATGCTCAAAATTGGTTACAAGAATAAAAATGAGAATATTATCAAAATATTACTAATTATAGTTATTTTAATTTTAATTTTTAGGGTACTTTTAAAGACCTTTTGTTCACGCGTGATACTTAAAAGATGCAAAGAGTGACCTCCCCAAGATTTCAGGTCCACCACTTTCACTAAACCTCCAAAGTTTTAACCCCTAAGTGACCAAATAACCATTTTATGGTCACTGCCTTTTTTTATGGGTTGCCCAGGATGAAAAATATATTTATATAAAACATAAAAATATTTTCAAATAAAAAATCAAGTCTATTTTCCAACCCAATTTGAATCATGATAATCCAAATTAAACTCCACCGAGGAAAATTTTCAAAGACAAAGACCTCAATATCGTCCTAGTGTTATAAACTTTACTATTTCAGGAAACTAATGATGTTCTCTTTTTCAAAAAAAAATCTTTCTTAAGTTTTAGAATATGATGTCTAGTTTTAACCAATAATACTAAATTTCAAATTCTAAAAATAAAAATTGTAATTTTGGTTAATATTAACTGATAAATGCTTCTTAATTCATTAAATGAGTATCTAAATCATTTTCCAAAAGTTTGATCGTATGGATAATTACTAAACATCATGCTTCTTAATTTCTCTTTTGGACCAAACTTCATCAAAGTTTCATAAATAACATTTTATAACACTTCTAGGATTTGCCCTTACCCCTTTTGTCATTTAGGGGTTAATCCTTAAATGTCAAAGCAAGACCCGCGAGCTTGTTTTGAGAGAATAATGAAGAAAAAAGTGGATTTTCTCAACCAAAATTGAAATAGATTAGTGCTTTGGAAAGGTGATTAAAAAGAGAGGCTAAATTTAGCAAATACGCATGTTTGAGTAAATCATGCATCCTAAGGAAATTGAAAAGAGAATTGGTGGGGAGGGAGGGGAGGGAATCAGGCAGTTTGAGACCTTGATGCATACCAGAGCTGGCAGCACATGCCAACGATGTTCAACAATGTTTTTTTTCTTTTTTTAAATCAATTATTATTTTTTAAAAATATCTAGAATTCTAGAGCTCGTTGCATAGCCAAAATCTCATTGAATTTTTTTTATTTTTTTTGGAGTGGCACTGTTCATAGAGGATTTGAGGAATTTTCATTGATTGTTTATGTTACATAAGTGGCGACTGTTGGGGGCAGCTCTCAAAGAAATATGATTCCTTTGAACTGCTCCCGTTGAGGACCCTCTTGACGTTTAACCCCTAAAAGCCCGAGGGGTATTGGACAAAACCGAGGACAAAACATAGATGTGATATAATATAAGCCTTCCATATGTTTGATGAAGTTTGGTTCAATAGACAAAATGTAGGGCATCATCTCTACAAGTTATCCATACAGTCAAACTTCCAAAAATAACTTTAGATCTTTTCTTAATGAGTTTAAAAACATTAACCTTTGAAAATTTGAATAAATTATAATTTTCACTTATTGAGTTTAAAATTTAGCATCATTGGTTAAAGTTGGATTGTCTATTGTAGACTTCAATAAAGCAAAGGAAATGATGGAGGAACATCATTACTTTCCCAAATAGAAAATTTTGTAAAACTAAGACAATATTGAGGTGATTCACTTCGAAAAATTCTCCTAGGTGGAGTTTAACTTGAATCGACATAATTCAAATTGCATTGGAAATTAGACTTGATGTAGTATTTTATTTTTTTTAAATCATTTTTTCAAAAACATATATATTTGTTCCGGGCGGCCCATTTAGTTTGGGGAACGACCAGAAAATGGTTGTTTGAGCATTTAGGTGTTAACCCTTAAACGTCAAAGCAAGCCCCACGGGCTTGTTATAAAGGAATAATTGAGGAAAAAAGTGGATTTTCTCAACCAAATCAAGCGAGGATTGGTGCATTGGAAAGCTACTAAAAAAGCGATCTAGATTGCAAATTTGCGCCTCATTTGGGAGATTGTGGAGTCATTGACAAGCAATCAAAGTTATCTAAATGAATAGGAGTTGAGGTTGGGCAGCAGAGGTCGTTTCTTGAAAAGTGCCGCAGTGCTACAGTGCCGCAACATTGCTGGCCAGCAGAGCCGTTTTTTCATTTTTCGTTTTTTTTTTTTTTTTTTTTTTTTTTTTTTTTTTTTTTTTTTTTTTTTTTCCGCCTCCGAAAATTTAGATGCCTTCCGGGCTGCCCTGCGCAGGCCCTCTTGACGTTTAAGGGTTAAGAGTTAAAACAGTCTTCTGAGTTTGAAAAATACAGTAAGTGGTAGTCACACCCAGAACCAATGGGAAACCTAAAATCAACAGTATATACTACAGTCATACTTCTGAGTTATGCATGTGGTACTGGTACTACCGTATACATAATGTTGGTTATAAGTTCACGGTTGGGTTCACTGTTGATTCTAAGATACTATTATTTATTGCACATCTACCATAGGTTTTAATATGATTTTGAATTGAAAATCCTCTCTTACAACTACACTGGATGGCGTATTTAGTGTCCAGGACACTATTTCTCAAATGCGGATACTATTTAATTTTTGGGTGATATAGTAGAGTTATCCGTAAAGTCGAGCAAAAAAAATCCACAAGAGGAAAGACAAGGAAGAACTGGATTTTTAGCTTGAAAGGCGGCGAAAATGAGTTTTGGCCCCTTTATTTTTGACCAATAACAATGCACTACGTTGTTAAAGAGATTTGAACTTTGAACCTCCCCAATGCAAGAGAAGCTCCCCCATACCGCACTAGTGTTTCCATGGTGGAATCTCTAAGTGCACCAACACCAACCTCATGTTCTCCCAAACCAAGCGACTTGGCTCCTTGTGACAATATATGACAGAGATTTCTATTTGAAGATGAAAATCACAGGGCAACAGACAGGCTACCTCGTGTTGCCTTTACGGATAACTAAAGTGTCCTCGTCAGAAAAATAATGAATGTGGTATTTCAATGACATGACAACTTTATAATAAATATGGCATGCCACCTCATGTCACTCTCATTACTTGAAAAGAACGTGACACTCTCAATGAAAGTGGGAATGACAAGTAGCAAACTCCTATGTAGTGTAAAGGAACACTATTTTTCTTCATCTTTGAACAAATTGTGGTAAAAGACATCTATCATCTCTGGACACTAAATACACCATTCAATGTAGTTGTAATTGCATGAAGATTCAATGCCACCCATGATTATCAATTGTGTCATGTGTGGAAATATACTCAAATAATCATTTGTGGTCATTGATGATCGATGGGAAATAGCATGGCACTTTGTGCTCCATCTCCGGATATCGCAAGGCACAAAGGGCCAATGGCCAACACTACGAGACATCTCTGGACTTCTCAAGCATCACAAAGAGTTGTGCAAATCCCAAATTTACATTAATCCTTAAGGAACATGACTTTCATGATTTTCACACCCAGAATCTTTTAAACTCCACTTTAAGAATGCTTCCCTTATTAACCCCTAAATGCCTAGAGCCCTCTCCAAATTTGGCAGTTTTGCAAAGATGTATTATAAAATGCAACCTAGAGGGATATTTTGAACTTGATATATGAATAAAAGTTGTACATTATGAATTTTAGATTCTATCTATACGATTAGATCTATGATTGCTATTACCAATAATTTTGTATAAAATTTGAAACGTGAAATTCAAAATTATTTTGCATTTCAATTACGAATAAGATATTGACAATCTACGGATGAAAATCATTGTGATTGGTTGAAATGTAATACTCTAAGTGTAGTGATTTTTGGAGATTTTTTGGTTGCTTAATTTTATGAGTTGACTTTTTTTAGACCACTTTTACACTGAAATCTTCAAAATTTTGGGTGAAACACTCCAACATGAAATGAGGCAAAAAAACATCACAAATCATCCCCTTTCTAATCGGATCACATATGCATGAAGCTAACTTCCCATAGAATCTACAGTAAAAATTCCACAATGCAAAAAGTGCATGATGGATGAGAAATTATGGATGAAATCTGTACATCGTCCAAAAAATGGACGCTCATGCAGTTAGGGGTTAATTTGCTTTCGTTTTATTCTAAAGAAGTATAGTTGCCTTAAACATGTTCATTTTGGCATTGAAAAAAAAAATCCCCATTTGGTTCAACGGAGTAGAAGTTGTAAGCAAGATTCTCCCCCAAAAAAATTAAGTCCGTGGGGCTTAATATGTTCTTTAACCTTTAAAAAGACAACTAAGCCCCATGGGCTTAGTTAAGAGAGAATAACACGAAAAATTTAGATTTCTTCAACCGAAATAAGCAAGAATTGGTGCTTTGAAAAGCTATTGAAAAAGCGAGACTAGATTCTCAAGTTGTGCTTGATTTGGAAACCTATGGAATGATCCACAAGGCAAATGAAGGAATTGTGGGGGAAGGGGGAGTTGTTGTCGGGCAGTGTTGCGGCAACCAACTTCTTGTGTCTTTTTAAATAAAGTGCTTTGCAGAAAAATAAAAAACAGTAAACAATACAAATGTTTTTTCAAAAAACCCATGAGCAACTAGCGCTGCCAATGTTGGCCCACACGTTGGTTGATTGCCATGTGGCAGCACATGGCTGGCTGCCAACGCACGGCGGGACCGACAACGCTTCCACAAAATGGTTTTTCACCTACGAGATTTAAAGATGCTTTCAGGCTGCCCACATTAGGGGTTCTTGCCTCTTTCACGATTATGGGTTTACATGACCAATGGGTCCTTTTACTTATGATGAATTGGATTTTGCAAAGACCCATAAGGAACGTGTCACTTTGAAAATTGGGCCTTTTAACCCGTAAACATCCAACTATGCATTTTTTGCATGATGTACAAAATAAAACTTCGTTTTGTCATCCATCATACACTTTTTACAGTGTGGATTTTTTACCATAGATTTTATGTAAAGTTTGCTTCATGCATGTATGAACTGATCAGAAAGGGGATGATTTGTGAAATTTTTATGCCTCATTTTATGTTGCAATGATTCACCAAAAACTTCTAAAATCTTAGTTCAAAAGTGAAAATGAAAATATCAACTAAAAAAATCTCCAAAAATCACTACACTTACATTTCAACCCATCACAAAAAATCATCCACATATTGTCAATATCTTATTTGTAATCAAGGTGTTTCACAGTAGAGTATGATCTTGGCCTTGAAATTCAATGACCACACCCGTACCATAAATGTGGTAAAAAGTGAGTTTTGAGAATGCTTTATTAGACATGGATCCCAAATAAGACCTTACTTCTTATTTAGCGAAGACATTTTTTGAAAAGAAAATTTCAAACCAAGTTCATCTTTGAAGCTTTACGATCAATTACAATATTGTAGTAAAAAAATTGTATGCGGCAAAAGTGAGTTTTCTTTTTCATTTCAATGAATGAAGGACAATTTTAGAAATCTAATAACATGAATATATTAAGATACAACTAGGTAAGGGATTTTCAAGTTTTAAATTTGCCATATCATATGAATTTACCACTCAAAACGCCCTTCCTGTATTTTAGCCTATTTCATATTTTTCAAGAATACAAAATAACATTTTTAGAAACATGACTCCAAAAACATTATGGCTTAGATACGAGGATATGAGAAAAAAATTACTTAGTGAAAATAGGATTTTCATCAATGAAAAACCACCACACTATATTTCACTCAAAATCCTCCAATTCAACCCATTTATTCTAAAATTAAAGGTTGAAAAAAATAGACAAATGCACCCAACCTAGAAATACATCACTCTAAAATTTTAGGTCTCCATAGTACATACCTTTTATCTACAAAAACCCAAAGTCCACAAAATATCAAGATCCAAATTGTTTGTGACAACATTTTCCACCATACCTTTTCTTCAAAGGGTGTTTTCATAGTACGGCGTCGAAAATGTGTAGTGACACATTGCACAACAACAAAATTTTGGCAATACAGTAAGCATTTTCTATTTATCATTGAAATTGGTTTTTTGGCAAAAATGTTAACAATAGTGAAAAGGTATTCTTAGATTGCATGTATATTAAAAAATTCAAAAATAATATAAAATAGTATTTGGACAAAAATGTAATACATTACGTCCCATGATACTACACAATAAGTACGTTAGTGCCTTAATTGATACATTACATTGAAGATATAGTAATGGCAATATCTTTCCTTAATTCCTATTACATAAAGGTATTGTATTCAAAAAAAATTCCAAAAAGATTTAGTGAGCAAAGTGGATATTAGAGATTTATGGCGACAATTCTTGTTCGTTTACAATAATGGCGAGTTCCAAGAATTTTTATTGCGAGCTTGGCTGGCTAATAAAAATGAAGCATGTGGAATGATTGAAATATGGATTCGACATGGTTTGCAAGTAGATGAATAGACACCAACAGGAATATTCCAAAAGATTATGAGAATATTCAAAAATATTTTAAATAGTATATAATATGTTAAAAATATTCCAAAATATTCCATTTTACTATTTAAAAGTATTTTTGGTATTTTCCCTATTTATTAAATTATGTCTTTAAATCAATTGTTTTACAGTAGTGTGGGGTTTTTTTTGTTCACAATCCAAACACCTATAGTGCAAAAACACTTGAAAACGCCCTCAAGTTACAAAAGGATTTGAATTTTAAGTTTCAAATTTTATACAAAATATTGATGATAGCAGATAGATAGATAGATAGATAAAAACTCCGGTCATCTTTCGAGGCCAGCGTGAATAAAGTGTTTGTTTGTAATGTCAATGACCTAGTGCCCAACGAATAAAGGGCCATTGAAACAAAACTACTCTCCCCTGTCAAGAATAGACACTTTAGTAACCATTAATAAAAGTAGCCAAGAACTAGAAGTTGGAAATTTGTTTGAATATAAGTTAAGTTTTGAAATGTAGTAAGATCGCCAAATTATGAGCTCTTTGGTTGGTTGGTGAAGGGCGATGTATCACAGTTATGTGGTCTAGGTTCAATTCCCGTTGGGCCCGTTTGAGTAGTAATGTGATGATAGCAATTATAGATTTAACCATCGGTAGCGAGTTGGGATGGATGAACTAACGGTCACATGAACTACTTGCTCACTTGACCTAGTTGCAAGTGCTAGGTCAAATTTGTCTTAAGCAAATTTGACTAAAATCTATAAGTAAAGACTCACCGATTAACTGAAGGACGACAATTATCGCAATTTCTTCTTTCTTTTAGCTTTGATTGTTGTTTGGTTGTATATTCTAAGTCCCCTTGGAACTCTTATCTATTTAGTAGTCTTGTATGCATGTAGACACCGATTTCATAGTATTTTCTTGAATTGACAAGTGAATGAATGGGAGGATTTTTCCTCTTCTCGGTAGTCCTAACAAAGATTGTTTACCGAATACCCTATTCAATGTAGAAGTACTTAGAGCAAGAGAATAAATTCTATACTCATAACTATTACCAAACAAGCATTAGGGTCAATTATGAGAGTTCTTTGAAATTGTCATTAGAAATTGAAGTATCTCCCCATAGTCTAGTTTGGTAGTGACCAATGGAGTTTAGTTGATTAACCTTTGGAATTTGCAGTTAATAGTTAGTTATAAACTTGACATTTAGAAATTGAGGTCTTTGATTCTCTTTCCTTAAATTCTTTAAAGTAGGCATAATTAAAAGTATCACCATTTGTAATAATAGATATGGCTAAAGTAAGACATGACTAGTTTTAGATTTGAAAGAAAACTTTACAATTTCTAAAATTACTAATAATTTTGAAGAGTGAAAAATAGGAGTTGAAGCATTTTGTACTTCAAGAATGTCAAATTTTAAAACATTTATATGTTAAAGGTTGATTCTTCTATAATTAGCTTGCGTTGATCATTTCTTAATCCACTTCTCTGAAATCACGAATTGAACCTTCACTTAAAATGTGATATTAAAACGAGTGTTGGTTTTAGGTTCACTTATTTTATCCTTATTCAGACACGGTGGAAAAGAGCACAATCGGGTTCAACTAATTTTGATGATGGCTGAGGTGATAAACAAAGCCATTGTATAAGCTGCAAATTAACCCTTTCGAGTCCCAAACTTTTGTAGAGAAGTCAAACTACACTTTCATGCACAATTCAACCTTAACAAGGGTTTCGTTAAAAGTGCACTTCAATATGTAAAAGTGCACATGAACAATTTTTTGGAAATTTATAAATTTCATTGAAAATATGATCATTTTATAATTATCCTAGTAAGAAAAATAAAGAATATAGACATGGGTACATTTTAGGTTCATTATGCTTGGTTATTGATCAAATTACAATTTTGTGATTTTTATAAAAAAAGTTGAGTTAACAATAATATGAGAAACCTTGCTAGAAATTTCTTATAATTTTAAATTATTTCTTATATTAATAATTCAAATATGGTTATAAATTTAAATATATATTTGAAAAAATATATATTTTACTTACAAGATAAAAGATTGAGGTATGTACATGCACGTCTAATATTGAGAAAACATCATTGCATATGACAAAATTTGGATATTTAAATACACACTTAATAGCAAGAAATTTTCAGTCATAAAAAAATCTCATTCACATGAAACCTTGACAAAATTATATATCAATATCGTATTGAATAAATTGTCAAGTATAAAGTACAATATAGAGCTAATATGGCAAATCTATTCTAAAAGCTTAAGGTGATATTCAAAATGAAACTTTTCACCATTTGGAATTTTAACTCTCTCTCGGTTCTAACACCCAAAACAGTAATCAAATTTTGGGTCCCAACGATATTCTCCCAAGCAGTAAAAATAGAATCAATTGGAATACAACCATGTGGTTCTCGAGAGGGTTCCCAAGCACGGTGTATACAATCCGTGTACCGATTGTGAAACGTCCCTTCTTCATCTTGTAATCCTCTTGGCATTCTTGGTTGATACCATAGAACGTTTGTAATACCGTTCTCACAAGCTTGTTGACTTAGAGAGAGCACTTTTGCCAGAAAAAAAGGAATGCCTAAGTTTCAATCCATATGATTTGTTTTAAGATAAAACAATGCCCGGTCATACAAAAAAAACAAGATGATTGTAAGAACATGTTAAAAAAAAAGTTTTATGTAATTCAACAATAATGAAAATAGATGATGTAACTTTATGCCTTAATTTCTTAAATGCGAACATAATTAACTATCGTCATGAGGGGTGTGGCATGTGCCTCACCCCTTAAGATTTAAATAAGGCAAAATATTGTCATAAGGGGTGTGGCATGTGCCTCACCCCTTAAGATTCAAACTAGGCAAAATATTGTTATAAGGGGTGTGGCATGTGCCTCACCCTTTAAGATTTAAACTAGGCAAAATATTGTTATAAGGGGTATGGCATATGCCTCACCCCTTAAGATTTAAACTAGGTAAAATAGGGCTATAAGGGGTGTGGCATGTGCCTCACCCCTTAAGATTTAAACTAGGCAAAATATTGTTACCGTAGTTTACTAGCAGGTTCGGCAACTTGCTACCTAATATTTAATTAAAGTTCAAAAAGTAGGTTCGACACCTAAAAATAGTATATTAATACTTTCGGCAATTTAAAATTTGGCTTATTGTCATGTACAACTCTCTTGCATTGGTTGACAAGTAAGATGTGAGATAAGAGTGGAGAATGCTATGTGCTTTATGCAGGTGGAGTGGAGTTGTATCCAACAAGGCATATGGGATATGTAAACTTTGAGGTGAAGCACCTAGTTAGTCTTCATTTTTATAACACGCATAACTTTTGCATAGAGTCTTCAAATGACATAAAATTTGTTGGAGGTGAAATATTACCTAATTTCTAAACTTTTCTTAGACCAACAAAATTCCAAAAAAGTTGATGTTCTATGCACAAATGAGCTCCGAAAAACTGTTAGGAACGGATTTTGATTTTGACTTTTACACGGCTGCTCTATTTTGTCTATATCTTTTGCATAAAGACTTATTTTGACACAAAACTTGTTGGAGGTGGAAAAAGGCTTGATTTCTCAACTTTTTTTAGTTGGGCAAATTTCTATAAAACGTCATCTTCTATGTTCAATTGGACTCCAAAAATCTGTGTAGGACACATTTCAAAAGCTAGAGTCTTATTACTTCTTAACCCATATTCTTTGTGGACGGATGTAAATGAACTTGATTACAAGAGCAACACCTTCTCTCCACTACAATTCACACATGCTTCCAAACGAAGTAAAAATCTAGTGGAAGGTAACAATTTCTCACTTTTCGGCAATTTTGAATTATAATTTATATTATATTCGGCAAAAAATGCCAATGATATTCCGAAATTTTAGGCATCTATATTTAGAATTATTTTTTGCCGAACCTGCTAGTAAACTACGGTATAAGGGGTATGGCATATGCCTCACCCCTTAAGATTCAAACTAGGCAAAATATCGCCATGAGGGGTGTGGCATGTGCATCACCCCTTAAGATTTAAACTAGGCAAAATAGGGCTATAAGGGGTGTGGCATGTGCCTCACCCCTTAAGATTTAAACTAGGCAAAATATTGTTATAAGGATTGTGGCACATGTCTCACCTCTTAAGATTCAAATAAGGCAAAATATTGTCATAAGGGGTGTGGCATGTGCCTCACCCCTTAAGATTCAAACTAGGAAAAATATTGTCTTAAAGGGTGTGGCATGTGCCTCACCTCTTAAGATTCTAACTAGGCAAAATATTTTTATATGGGGTGTGGCACATGTCTCATCCCTTGAATTTCTATCAAGGCAAATTATTGTCTTACGGGGTGTTCCACCTACCTTATGCCTTCACATTTGAACAAAGTTAATACTGTTATGTGGAGTGTGGCATGTGCCTCACCTCTTAAAATTCTAACAAAGTTAATTAGTGTCATATGGGGTGTAGCATGTGTCTTACTCGCAAGCCTAGCAATTAAATTTATAAAGGAAGTGGCACATGCGTAACCCCTAAAATCCTAACTTAACCAATTACATGTATAGATGGTGTAGCATGTATCTCAACCCTCATAAACTTAAGTGAAATTAACTTCAACAAAGGTGATTATTCTCATAAAGGGTGTTGCATGTGCCTCACCCTTTTAAACCTCATAAAACCAAATAAATTTATTAAGGTTGTAAGATTTGCGTCACCTTGTTTAGTCACAAGCAAAATTAAATTGCAGAGTAATAAGTTGAAGTAAATGAAACTAAGTAGAGGAATTAATATTGCACATGCCTAACCATTTTAAGGGTGCTATTAATATAGTGCCATCGGCGCTCCCAAAAAAATTCAAGTCAAAATTCTTAAATTTGTGTAAGTTAGAGCTATACAGACTTGGAGATCTCACAAAAGATAAATAAATTAAAATTTGAAAAACCTAAACGGCCGCTTAGGGTTTAGGTCGTGTTTTCACTTCTTCCTACCTTTCTCTCTTCTCCGCCGTCTTTCCTCTCTGCCGCTCCTTGCTTGTGCGGCGCTTCTTTTCTCTACCGTCTTGCTTCGCTTGCAAAGTGCCGAATCTTGTATAGTGGTGATTTGCAACATTAATGCCTCCGCCTTGGTACAACCCACGTTCTGATCTACTTGTTCTGCATATCTAGATAACCTTGTTTGTGTGGTACTAAACCTTCTACCTTCTTGCTACAGTTCGCATCACTTCAACTCTACTATGCGGTGAACACTTCATCTATAAACAAGTTTCAGCACACTACCAAGAATCTTGTTGATTTATCTCACTTGGGCCCCAACTTCTCGTACTAAGATCTACTTTGGAGCGCTTCTGATTCTTAGTTTCCTTCAGATCTATTGTGTTTATCACTTCAGTACTTAAATAAGGGTAAGTTTCCGACTTTCAAATTTCATCTAGATCTACATCTAAATTCTTTTTAGGGTTTCCAGCTTCATTTAGTATTCAACCACCAAATTGTTGCTATGTGCACATCACAATCTCAAATCTCAATTCCAATAACATTTGCTTGTATTTATGAAACTCTGAAATTTGCATCTTTGAGAATTTTTGAATCATCAATATGTTAAATTATTTGTATTATAACTCACATTGTTTTAAAGTTCTAAATATTTAGGGTTCTGGACATATATCACTTGATGACACAATCTCAAAATCTAGATTATGAGTTTTGTAATTAAGTTCTCATCTCACTTATTACCAAATTCTAAATTTTTAAAATTCAATGTTTTTTATTTTCAATTTGAGGAGGATGTGTGGAGTTTCCGTGAACATTTTTTGGAGTGAGGCACATGCCTCACTACTTGAATTGCAATCTGATTTTAAATTTCTAAACTCACCACATACCTCACTCCTTGCATCGTAATCACAATCGTTCATTATGCAAACATACTAAATGTATGCCACATATCTCACTCCATGTGTTTGGTTCTCGTTTTGATTGTATTTATGCATTTCAATCATGTAGAATTTAGAAGGTGAGGCACATGCCTCACCCCCGCTGTGTTTGATTTCAATTTTGATTGTACTTGATTGATTTTGCTCATGTGACATTTTGGAGGTGAGGCACAAGCCTGACCCTTTGTGTTTGATTCATGTTTTTGATGTCAATGAGATTATAATCTCATATTTTCTAAGAGTGAGGCACATGCCTCACCCCTTTGTGTTTAAGTTTTTTTTTTTTTTTTTATGTCCTTGAGTTTATGCTCTCATATTTTTCTGAGGGTAAGGCACATGGCTCACCCCCTTGTGTTTGATTTTTGTTTTTGATGTCATGGAGTTTATGCTCTCATATTTTTGTGAGGGTGAGGCACATGCCTCACCCTCTTGTGTTTGATTTTTGTTTTTGATGTCATTGAGTTTAGGTTCACATATTTTTCTGAGGGTGAGGCACATGCCCCACCCTTTATGTTTAGTTTTTTTTTTATGTCCTTGAGGTTATGCTCTCATAATTTTGTAAGGGTGAGGCACATGCCTCACCCCTTTGTGTTTGATTCTTTTTTTATGTCATTTAGTTTATGCCCTTATATTTATGCTCTCATAATTTTGTAAGGGTGAGGCACATGCCTCACCCCTTTGTGTTTGGTTTTTGTTCTTGATGTCATTGAGTTTAAGCTCTCATATTTATGTGAAGGTGAGGCACATGGCTCACCCCCTTGTGTTTAAATTTTTTTGATGTTCTTGAGTTTATACTCTTGTATTTTTGTGAGGGTGAGGCACATGCCTCCTCCGTTGTGTTTGTTTTTTGTTTTTGATGTCATTGAGTTTATACTCTCATATTTTTGTGAGGTTGTGGCACCCTTTGTGTTTAATTTTTATTTATAACGTTTTTAGTTGTTATTTTTCATATGGGATTTCGGAGATGAGGCACATGTCTCACTCAATGTGTTAATTCTTATTCTCGATGTGATTGTATGTATTTTTTGCATTGTTGCTTTTCTTGAATTTAGGGGGTGAGGCACATGCCACACTCTTTCTGTATAATTTTGAATTTAGTTGTACTTAAGTTTCTTTGCTTATGTAGGATTGAGGGGGTGATGCACATGCTATACTCCTATTGTTGATGTTATATTGAAAGGTGTGGCATTTCTTTGATTGATTGTACAAAGAATGAATATTTTATAAATTTGAGTGTTTTTGCAATTGGAGTTCTTGGAGGTGTGGCACATGTCGCACTCTTTTAGTAAAGATCACTTATTCTTATTATTCGTATTTTTCATGCATATTGACTATTTGTTTGTTTGTTGATGTTATTGTGTGATTTTAGGAGGTCTTTTTGGAGGACTTCTCATGCGGAAGAAAGGGGGTAGGCCTTCAAAGGCCCCCCCAAAGAAGAAAATGCATTGATACATCCAAATGTGCGCAAGGATATGTTTTCTCTAGGCTTGGGTTTAGACTCTTTGGATGGCTAGATTTGTTTAGTTGATATTAATAATATATTATAGTATTATAGTGATATGATATAGAGTATAGAATATTTGTTACCATGTAACTTATTACTTGAGTATACTATATATTATTGTGTTTTACTATCATGGTGTATCTTTTTTCAAATTCCTTCAAAGAATTTACTGTATAAACACATAATCAACAAATTGAATTTAGTTTGTTAGCTTGGAATTGCCTCAATAAGATTTTTTTATGATTTAAAGTTTATTTTCATAAAAAGTACCACACATTCAATCTCATTATAGTATACATTGTAATATGTAAATTTAAATACAAAATTGGTTTAATTGATTGTATGGATTTATTAAGATTATCACTATGGATATGGTTCTCAAAACTTAGTATATATTTTTTAGTTGTTGTTCTAATTATTAAAAATTCAGAACTTCAAATACATAAATAAGACACATGCTTTATTTTTTTGTTTGACTTTATTGTTTTTAAGTATTCAAATATAAAGTGACACAAGTACATTATTCTTTTTTTTCTGAATTTATCATTTTGAATGTTTTTGCTTCCATGGTGTGTCTTGCCAATTAGGATTGGTTTATTTTTCAATCTTTTAACTTTTTGTAAGGGTGTAAGTGTTACATTTTCTATTAAACTTACGAACAATTATTGAAGATGCACAAAATAATGTTTTTTAGCCGTTTAATTGATCTAATATTATAAAAAATTCTCGATTATAAACTTAAAGCACAAAATAAATATGACACACATATATTTTACATAGCTTGCTTTGGATTTATTTTCAATCAATAATATCTGAAAAGATTCTAGCCAAAGTACAATATTATTGCTTATACATACCAAAATTTGTGATTAAAATATTAAAAAATAATCCCAAAAAATAATGCACATTTCAATAGGCACTTTTAACGAAACCCTTGTTCCTTGAAGATTTATCAAATACTTTTAATTGTTTTTTTCATACATGGGATTATATGTTTTTTATTCGACCTGAAAGTTTCAAAAACATTTGATACAAAATGACTAACTTTTGACAAATTTTAGGCCAAATACTTTAAAATTTATATTAATTACTAAACATCTTCAAAAAAAAAAGTTTTGAAATAGTTGCAAGTTATAAATGATTTCAGATCACTTGATATGTTTTCTATTGAAATTTTTATTTTATTTTTTGAAATTCAAAAGGTAAACATCTTATACAGTGTAATTTAGACCTTGAGCTACAAAGCTTGCCAAAACAATAAAAACATGCAATACTTGAAATTTTGAATATTTCAAAAGTGGAGTGCAAACCCCTAAGCTTTCAAGAGACCATTTGTGAGTCGTTGCCCGTTTTTAAGGGGCTACCCAAAGCAAAACAAAAACGTTTTTGAAAAAAATAAAAAATATCTTAAAAAACTACACCAAGTCTAATTTCCAATACAATTTGAATTATGTCAATCCGAGTTAAACTTCATTGGGGAGAATTTTTCAGAGTGGATCACCTCAACATTACCTTAGTGTTATAAAATTTGCTATTTGAAGAAAGTAACGATGTTCCCTCCATCATTCCTTTTGCTTTCTTTAAGTTTGCAATATATAAACCAATTGTAACTCATCATGCTAAATTTTAAACTCTAAAAGTGAAAATTATAATTTATACATTTTTTCATGAGTTAATGCTTTTAAATTCATTAAAAAAAAATTAAAAGTTTTTTTGGAAGTTTGACCGTATGGATAATTTGTAAAGGTGATGCCCTACATTTTATTTATTGAACCAAACTTCATCAAACATATGAAAGGCACATATTATAACACATGATCTATGCTTTGTCCAATACTCCTCAGGCTTTAAAGAGTTTGACTTTGGTTTTTTTAGTTGCATGTGATAGCAATAATATCATCTTCAAGATCAAAATTGAATTTGATTAACAAACATTTACTATTTGGATTTGTAGTCTTTGAAGGATCAAACAGAGGTAAAACAATGAGACAAGTACATGGGCAATTTGTTGATGGTTATCTTCTTGATTACTATAGTGCATTGATGAAGGTTATTGTTGAGTTTATTGGATTTTGAGAATATTTGGAAGAGATAGATGACTCTGAAGGATAGGAGATTGAGAGAGTGGATTTAGTTATTAACTCGGTTATTAATCTTTAAAAAACATACTAAGCCCCACAAGTTACCATTTTTTGAGAGAATCTTGCTCATAACTTCTACTCCGTTGAACCAAATGAGTTTTTTGAGATGCCAAAAAAAAAAACAGATTTTAGGCATCTATACTTCTTTAGAATAGAATTGATGTAAATTAAAAAAGAGAATCATGCTTAACACCTAAGAGCCCAAAAGACCATTTTGTAGTCAGTCCCCTTTTTTAGGAGCTATCCAAGGCCAATTCTTCTTTGGAATAAATTAAAGTTATTTTTAATACAAAATCAAGTCTATTTTCCAACCCAATTGAATTTGAATTATGCCAATCCAAGTTAAACTCCTTGTAGGGGAATGTTTCAAAGACAAATACCTCAACATTGTTGAACGTTAGAAAATTTACAATTTGGAGAATGTAATTTGTTATTTTCATCAATTCTTTTGTTTTTCTTGCTTCTTGAATGAAACATTCAATTCCAACCAATAATACCAAAATTTGAATTCTAAAAATATAAAATTAAATTTTGGTGATTTAAAAAATATAATTGCTTCTATATTCATTAAATTAAGATCTAAAACTATTTTGAAATTTTCACCGTTTGAATAATTTTCAAACATCATGTTTTTCATTTTTAACCTTGGTTGGGATAAACTTGATCAAAGTTGTGGAAATCACATTTATAACACATCTTAGTTTTGCTCCGAATTTTACTCTATATCTCTTTGACCTTTAGGGGTAAAAAGAGATTTTGGGTTTGGGAATATGGGAAGGCCATTTTCTTTAAGGATTAACATAGATTTTGTTTTTTTAGCATAATTTTAGTAATTGAATATGTCAAGAATAATGTTTTTCAATATAAAGCTTGTGCAAGAACTTGTGACTTGATGTAAAATCCACAACTATAATGAATCTAAATTATGTTCAAGTATATTGTTTGTTTGTTAAATTTATTGTTTTTGAACATAACACCCATTTCATTAAAAGTGCACAATAGCATGTGCACTTTTAATTTTGGTCAAAATTTGCTTTTGATTAATTCGAATACCTAAAAATACTAGTGAAAATGATTCGCAAGTTTTTTTTGTTTTTTGTTTTTTTTGTTTTTTTTTTTTACATTAAATTGATGCTACCATTTCCAATATAACAAATACTTATCCCAAATGAATTAATTCATAAAATAAAATAAAAGGGTTAGGCATATGCCTAACTGTCATCACTTGTAATTGTCAATTAAATTTTTTGAGACCGATAGAAATATGCATAACCTTTCATAACTTGCAACGTTACAAAATAATTACAATTGAATTGAATAAATTACTTGGTGATAGATTTTATAGATTTTATCACCATAAAATCTATCACCAAGTAATTACATAAAATCTATCACCAAGTAGTCTTTTAAGATTGTTAATACATCTTTCCTAAATGGAATAAAAGATGATCTATAAATAAACTCCTCAAGCAGCATTTAATCCAACTATAACTTCAACATGAACTTGATCATCGAGACCTATTGCATTTGAAGTTGTTGAAGGGCCACCAAATATTTCACCTGGTCCAATTCGTACGTTTTCTTTCCTTCTACATCAATATTTGGAACTTCTTCACGTGTATTCCAACCTTCTCCATCAAACCATAGATCAAACTCTGGGAAATACTTACATTCATGTGCATTGAAACCATCGCGCTAATGTTTCAAGAAAATAAACATAAAAGGGTTAGGCATACGCCTAAACCCCTATCACTACAATTATTTTTGAAAATTCCAAGTATTGGGGGGGGGGGGGGGGGGGAGGGGTTTAGACATATGCTTAACCTTCCACTGTTTATTTCTTTTCAAATTAATCAAAGTGATGGGGGTCAGGCGTTTGCCTAACCTCCATCACTTGCAATTTTAAATAATAATTGAAGTAATAGGGGTTAGGCATATGTTTAACCGTTCCATAATTTGGTATTTTAACAAATAATACAAATGATAGAGATTAAGCGTGTACTTGACTCCCAACACTAGGAATTTTAAAAAATAATCAAAATGATAGGGGTAAGGCACATGCCTAACCCCATCACTTGATATTTTAAAATTCGATCCAGAACTCTCGACACTCGCCAAACTACTCATTCGCCAAACAAACCAAAACTTCTGCACTCTTTGCATTCTTAAATTATTCAAGAGTCTCAGAAGTTTAAACAGTAATAGTACAATTGAGAATTAGGTCAACACTACAACACTACATCACTACATCACTACATCATCAACAAGAAGAAGATTGATTCTCTTCCTCACCGTCTGTCATGCTTGGCAAAACCAAAACTTCTGCATTCTAGATTGTACAAAACTCTGAGAAGTGTAAGCAACAATAGTACAATTGAGAATTAGGTCAACACTACAACTTACACTACATCATCAAGAAGAGGAAGAATATTCATTTTCTTCCTCAAGGTCAGTACCTTCGACAGGCAAATCTTCCTTGAACCAGACACGGAAACCAACTTTCCATGTGCAGCAAGTTCTTGTACCCTTCCATTGTCAAAATGTAAGTGGCAATAAGCGAGCGGGATTGCTGGCCATCAGACAAGCTAGGGCTAGGCTTCATCGTTCCGCCGGATTGACAGCCGAGGATGATCTTGGCGTCTTTCGCAAGGTTGAGCGCCTTCACCTCGTTCAAAAATTCAGGATTCTCCTCCGTGCCCGCGAAGATGCTGAAGAACGCGAAGCCGGCGCCCAGGGAACCATCGCGCACTCCCGATCGGCCATCACACACTCCTCACAGTCCGCCCTCGCCGCTCCTCACACACTCCGCACTCCTCACAGTTCGTCACACTCCGCCCTCGCGCGAGCGCCACCGTGATGCACAACACGGCTTGGTCGTCGGAGAACACGGATTGGAGATTGGCATCCACGAGGTCGAGGACGTTGCCCGTTTGCGCCAGCAATCTTGCCCAAGAAATGAGATTGGCTCTCTCGAAGTCCGTCAGGGGCGACGCGTTCACTTGCAATGGCCGGCGCCCGGAGATCAAGACCAGCACCAGAACGCCGAAGCTGTACACATCAGCCTTCTCGGAGGTGGGTCTCTCGCGCGAAAGTCACTCCGTCTCTCAAAAATCTTGAGCGATCGTCATTCCGTCCCGACACTCGAGTCCCGATCTCGCCGAACTCCGGACTTCAAAACACCCGACCTCTCCGACAGTCTCCGGCCTCGAAACACTCTGATCTCTCCCGATCCCTCTGAACACTCCGATCTCTCCGAACAGATGCGACAGACAGATGCGACAGACAGATGCGACAGAGACAGACAGAGAACTCAGAGACAGAGGCTAAAAATGCAGAGATGCATGAAATTACAGAAATTACGTGTACCCCCCTCCTGCCTACGTGGAGGGGCTACTTTTTTTTCTTTTTCAATTCAGGGCCCCCGTGTTTTCCGGCCACCACCAATTCTGACTTTTGGGGTCATAGTATTTTAACAAATGATTCAAGTGATATGGGTTAAACATATGTATAACCCCCATCACTTGATATTTTAACAAATAATTCAAGTGATAGGGGGTTAGGCGTATGCCTAACTCTGGCATATTTTATTTTGCTATATAATGGAAGTGTTGGTGGATTAGGCGTATGCCTAACCCTCTGGCATTTTATTTTGTTGGAATTTTTAAGTGTTGGAAGATTAGGCTTATGCCTAACCCTTTAATTATTCTATTTTGTTGAAAATTATAAAGTGTTGGGAATCACGCATGTGCCTTACCCTCAGACATTTCATTTTGTTGAAAATTGTAAGCGTTTGGGGGGTTAGGCATATGCCTAACCCTCCGATATTTTATTTTCCTATGATATCCAAGTATTTCAAGGTTAGCATAGTATACCTAGGCTCCGATATTATGTTTTGCTATTAGATGCAGTTTTTGGGGGATTAGGCATACGTCTAACCCCCTAAATCACTATAATAATTATTTTTAATTCCAGGTGTTGGAGCGTTGAACATATGCATAACCTATTAACCTCCCATTACTTGGTATTTCAAAAATTAGTTAAAGTGATAGAAGTTGGGCGTATGTTTGACCCCATCACTTAGTAGTTTACACAATAATTGCAAGTGATGAACCCTAGTAGAAATCTTGTTCAATGTGATAGGTCTTTTATAACTAAATATCCGTTCCAGTGACTTGTCTTTAGTGACTCAAAATCAATTTTGAATCACTACAGACAAGTCACAACAAACATTTAGTCATTAATGAATGTCACATCAAACAAAATTTGTACTAGTGGAGGGTTAGGCATATAGTATATACATGAAAACATATAAAATCTACAACACTCC
Organism: Pohlia nutans; assembly: GCA_022496805.1. Classification (NCBI taxonomy): domain Eukaryota; kingdom Viridiplantae; phylum Streptophyta; class Bryopsida; order Bryales; family Mniaceae; genus Pohlia; species Pohlia nutans. Next base: position 7,684,617 of record CM040092.1, on the reverse strand, counting down.
AAAAGCATAAACCTAAACTCTAAAAATCTAAAAACATAATTTGAAAAAACTTAAATAACTGCATGGAGGTCAAACTTTGCCAATGGTTTAATTCAAGAATTACATTATTTTTCGGCATATATTTCTAGAGCATATTTATGCTTTTCTCATTCATACACTATTCTACCAAAAAATTTACAATGTGCAATTTTAGAGGGGCATGTGCACTTTTAATGAAATGGGTGTTACATTATGTGTACATATGGTTAACCTTGTATGATTACGTCATGATATTTAAACTTTAAAAATGGCACAAATGTGCATTTTTCAACTTAGACGCAAGTTCAGTCTAATATGTGATTTGATTGTGTACAAAATATAATAAGTATTTTTATACTATGTGTGAAAGGCACTTTCTAATTTAAACTTTCAAGACAAAGGGTAAAAATTTTAGGAGCACTTCTCCAACAAAGTGGAGTAATTTTCCAAATTTATATACTATTTATAACTTTATCGGTATTTAGCATCATGAAAGGCTTCCATAAGCAAAAAAGGCAAGATAGAATATTTTGCATGTTGTAAGAGCTTAATATTAAGCAAATAAAGAATCTACACTGAATAGGACTCTTAAAGGGACTTATTCAAATTTGCCAACATTTTGCACTATATAAATATTTACCATTACTGTTCAAAAACACGGTAATTTAATTTTTAATTTTTGACACAAATAGTCAGACAATCAAAAAAATTATTTTATTTTTGCAAAACGGTCCTTTTTCTTTATCACATAGTAATTTTTACAAGATAAGTCCCTTTAATTTTTGGTCCCCTTCAAACCCCTATTCAGTGTAGATATACCACACTAAGCTTTGCACTTGTTAATAGCACCTAGATTGCTAGCTCAATTGTTATTTTTTCTATAAACATTGTAAAATCCTAAAAAACACGCCAATCGTTTACTTATCCCCTGAACGTTCCAGCGTTCAGAAACTGAATCACAAACAGATTCAAAGCCTTGCAACTTTCTCATACAACCTCAGATGACTTTCATCCAAGTCACCTTTGTAAGCCTATTAAATTATCTACCAATTATAATAAATCTCTAGTGATAGGGAGCTGTTGATAACATTGGAGAGGCCTTCAATTGCAAGTATGTCAAACTTGTTGGGTAGATTTTATGCTTGCAATGGTCCTCTCATGTACATTTAAGACATGCTTATATTCTTTTTGAGGCTAGTATCTACTTGTGTTCAAAGGGTTGGTACGTTTAGGGGTTAACCTCTGAAGGAATTTAAAGGAGGGAGATGTAGATCTTTAGGCAATTTTTTTGGTTTGACAAGATTTTGGACAAACAATGATCATTTTTGCAAGATATCTTTCTTCCCATCTTCATCAGGAATTTAAGACCTCACTGATTTTTACAATTTCCGTGTAGGGAGAAAACATGGTAAACTGGACCATTGAATTACATCATGAAGATTCAACAATACAAGGTTAAAAAATGCATATTAAATTTAAATTATTTTACAAAAATGTAGTAGATATGTTGTTCTAAAAAGTCAAACAAAAAACATTGAAAGATAAATCTTTAATGAATTTATATATGTTTATACAATTTGAATTTTTTTGAAAAAGAAGGCAGTCTACAATCACATAAGTTTGAAAACAATAGAGTACAAGAGCATTAAATCGTTTTTTTTTTTTCTATTTTTTTTTTGTCTACCCTCAACATCATTACAAACTTCAAAAATATTAAAATAATAATTAAGTTGAAATACTTCAGGTCATGAAATTTACGCTTAAAACCACTTTTATACAATTTTTTCAAGCACTACTTTTAGTAAATTCTTTAGTAGATTTTCTTTTGAAACTTTGGATTTAAGTATATATAACAACAATAGAGGGCACCATGAAAAAAATAAAAAATAAAAGACAATTTTGTATTTTTTTAATAGCCTTTGACCAAAACATTCGGATTTGAGTATAGCGGCGGATCTTTTTGGTCAAAAATACTATGCCTTCACCCTGCGGCATCCGATATTTCATGGGTTCGTACAATTTTCACACGGATTTTGCGCTAATTCTACACTGAATCTGCACGGCTTCTACATTCACTCTTTTTGTTATCAACAAAGTATGGAATCCGTGCGGAATTGGCGCAAAATCCGTGTGAAAAATGTACGAACCCATGAAATATCGGATGTCGCACGGAAATCGTTTAAAATCCATGGGTCCTAAATTCCTGATGTTGATATGAATTGATTTAAATCTTTGGACAAAAATCATGGCGTAGCGGTATGAAATGATCAATCAAATCACATTGTTAAAAAATAGGCAAAAGTCACATTTTCAGTACACTTGGATGAACTTCATCCACTTTATACAACTTTCTCCAACGCTAAACTCTCAAAAATGTTCATGATCCACCCCTTAACCCTTGAGCGTGCAAGGAGCCCTGTGAGGTCACATTTGGTCATTTTTTGGTCAAACAATGATTTTCATCTAGTTCCTAATTTCAAATGAAAATGATATCAATTAAAAAAGCGTAAGGGCTATCTTCTACTTTCTAGTCCAATTTAACATTCTTCAAAATTGTTAAGATTACGTTTTTATAGCGCTTTAAAATCCAAAACCCCAAAATCCCAATATATAATGCAGAAAAAGATTTTCTATCAAATTTCTTTTTATGTAAACTCAAGAGCATGCCATCTACACCTTGTTGTTCATCACTATTATTTACGTTTTTCCTTTAAATTTCATACTATTTTAAGCATTTTTACAATTACAGTGATTTTTGCAAGAAGAAACCTTTGAAAAATCTTATAAAATTCATTTTTATTTACAGAATTATGAAAAAATCAAAGTAAATTGGTTCAACAATAACTCATTCGAGAAAAATACAAGAAAATTATAATATATTTTAAAATGTGAGAAATTGATGAGGTTTGACCGGGTAATTGTAGTGTGGACGTTTATGGGTTAAGGATTCTTAGAGAGGCACGCCTAGAACCAAATACACTCCTAAACCATTATGTAGCACTACCGTACATTTAAGCATAGAATGGTAGATTTGACAGGATGACAGATCGTCATATGTACTTCATATGTTCATTTGACAGGCTCGGAAATCACCAATGGGTCTAAGCAGAAGCGTGGGATCCTATGTCCTTTGACCTAAAGTGAAATCAGTGAGTCGAATTCGTGTGAAGGCCGAACGTGATGCGAGTGAGAAGCTGTGGAATTGCAAGGAGTTGCATCCGTGCTTGATCCGGTCGCATTTGGTAGAGGGGATCGAAAGAATGGCTCATTTCCAGCTAGTTTGTGTTGGTGTATGATAATGGCGAGGAGGAAGAGTATAAATTTGGATTTGCAGGGTTTGATTCGATCAAAGTGAGGTTGATCGCATTGATCAAGAGGAGAACAGGATTGGATTGCATTTGTGATGCTAGCATTTTAAGAGAGCGCATTGGAGGACGAAGACGCAGCTTAGGGCGCTAGGAGATGGCGCTCATCGCGTCTTTGGAAAGCGATCTGCGGTTGCTGGCCGCAGAAGCTCGCCGCAAGTTTCCTGCTATTAAAGATGCTGCGGATCGCTCCATATTCAAGGCATGATATTAAACCCTAGATTTTCCATTGGTTTCGTGCACTACAGCATTGGAATTGCAATTCAGAACGTAATTGCGGAGTTAGTTTCTGGACCGATGGTCTGGTCTTCTGGTCCTGGCTGGATCGCTTTTTCAATACTTTTCCTTTACATAGCTCGTTTGCTGTTTTGCAATGTAGCGATGTTCGAAACCTTGAAATTCATGGAGACAAGTGGAACTGTCAATTGTTTGTTAGAATTCTCGATTTGCGCAATATTTGTTTGAGAGAGACTGCTGAATGCAACGATAGACAATGGCTTGCATAGTTTTCGTAACAGAGAACCTATTTTTTTCTTAGTTTATCCATGTTCATCATCTCATTCACATCGTGATCAAGCATAATCGGAAGCCGTAAATGCAGTGCTGTACCTCTTCACCAGTATTTAGAAGCCCGGAAGTCAGATTCTTAGTCTCAATTACTTTATTTAAAGCAAGAGACAAAATATGCTGTTGAAGAGTCGCTAATTGGCATTCTTTGGACCACCATGGAACAAGTCTATGGATATTAGTTCTCGACAACTGTAACAATCGAATCATTTCATTTGTAACGGGTGAGGATCGTATTCTAAATGCTAATCGAGACCAAAGTCTTAGAATTCTACCGGCAGCAAGTTGACGTTGATGCGGGGAAGGACGATATTTTTACCAATTGGTTCTAGTATTTGAAAGTCTGCCTTGGTGCATATAATCCGAGTCTTCGACTTGTTTCCCGATCTGACAATGTGGTCCACTTTTGAGCATTACATCTTCACACGCTTTCAAAATATCTCTTAAATATTAGGTTGTCTGCACGTGGAATTGGATACGAGTTTGGAGTACAGTACTAAGGAGATTCACTATGTGCAGGTCCGCTTGGCATCAAATGCAAGCCAATTGGCGGGGAGTGATGACATCCTGAAGACCTTTCTTCTAGCTTGTGAAAGTAGAAATAATAAGTTGAGCATCATGGGATTGGCGGGCGTAGATAAATTGATTGCCCACGATGCTGTTGCGCCATCAGTTCTTCCGTCTATTTTGGCTACTTTGAAGGAGGTCAGCAATTTCCTTGCAGATTACATCTCGTATACCTCCTCACATTCCTCTTATTGTTATAGTATTTCGTGCCTTTAAATGCTGAAGAGATGCCCTCCAGGCAGATCATGTTGCTGCGATGTTCAGCAACGATTAGACAGAGTAATTTCTATTCCTTACGATTTATTGTTTGGTTTGATTTGGGGTGTTATTGAGATTAGTCAAAGTGTCCCTAGTAACTGTTTTCCTTGGTGCAGCGCTCGGACATGACCGAAGAGATTGTGCAACTTAAGACTCTGCAGCTATCGTTGACAATACTTCAGTCGCAACTGTATCCAAAAGATGAGGTCGAGCACATAACCAGGAGGGAAGGAATACATGAGGGATAGACTCTTTGTGGTTAAAGGATTAGAAATATTTCCTTGTTCAATCAACCATGTAGCATGTGGAGTGCTGACAAATTCGTTTTCATGTAATTCCTTGTAGTCTTGAGCTTGTGTCCTGTGTCCCTCTGTCAAATATCGAAGTTGTTTTATACGGGAATATTTTGAATTTAAAAATTCTCTAGCATCATATATCTGTCGCAGGATAATTTGGGTTGTGATGGCACTAGGATTGATGTTTTTCTTTCCAGTTATGTCATTCTTCTGGTTTCTTTTCATTGCAATGCCTTTCCGCTTTGAATGCTATAATGCGATGTACTTGCATGCAGCCCAATACACTCATCTTGTTCACTGTTATCAATGCTTCTTTTTGCTGTCTACAGGGTCAGATGGCAATAATTCTTGGACTTTGTCTGCGACTTCTCGGAAATAGTCGTAATTCCGACAGTGTTCACAGGTATGTGGTTCGTGATTTTGATATTTCTCGTGGTATGACGAAGTGAGATTTCATTTGTAAACTTATTCTGAAACTATATCTATGTTTGCAGTACTGCCGTTGCAACTGTACGGCAAGCTGTAGCCCTCATATTTGACAGCGTTCTGAGGGCTGAGGGCTTGCCAGTTTTGCACTATGGAGGTACTGGAGGCTGGTCATCTTCATCCAATTCTATAGCTGGTGAAGTCAGCCGCAGCATAAGTACATCAGAGTATGTTTGTGCTATGTGTTGAATGTCTCAACTTGGATGTATGCCAATCTAGGTATTTCTACAACTTGCGTTGTAGGGACGCAAAATGGCTTTTATACATCGCCTTTCTTTGTTTGGTAGGTTATTGGACATCTATTGTTAGTAAGTCTTCCACTAGTTATAACCTCTCACATGCATTTTAAATACTTCCACCGTTGCACTTCTGATTATGTGGTGCGATCTATGATCTGATGGTCATGATATATCTGTGTGTTCCTGTCAAATTTCGCCAACTTTGTGCTTGGTAATGTAATCCGCAAGTCTATTAAGATCCCTCCTACTAGCTTCTAACAAGACGGTTAAATTTTTTGTTGAGAAGAAATATGTATGACGCTGCAAGCTTTAGCCATAACTGAGATCACTTGACCCAATTTTTGAAGGTTACATTTTCAGGTGTGTTTCTCATATCCTAACTCTTTTAATTTGCAGGCTTGCTGAGGATGTTTACGTTGACAATCAGCCACCTTTGGCAACAGAAAATAGAACTTTATCCGAAGAAGGAAGGCTAGCTCTTCACCTTTTCGAGGATCTTACTTCGTTTGCAGGGGGTGGATCGGTAAGCTTATCTTTCCTTAATTCAGTTGATATCATCACTACCAAGTTCTGCGCTTGATAGAACTCAACTAATGGCTTCTGTTTTTGACTAATTTTGCAGGCAACGTGGCTCCAAGTTCCTCAGCTTCAAAGAAGTTTTGCACTAGATATGTTGGAGTGAGCAAACGGACATGTTTTGACACGTTTTACATTTCTTTTGACTATTGGTTTATTGTCGAATGATTAGCTTGTAACTTTGTTCCAAAATTCAGTTTTCATGTAGTAAATGCACTTGGTCTGATTTAGTTTTGTTATATCGTCTGATTTTTCAATATTGACCAACCGTAGTTTTGCTTGAGTATGTCAAATTGTCAATCCAACAGTTGGTGATGTCGTTTAAGAATGTGCTTCTAAGTATGTGCTTCCTCTTTGTATTGGATGACAACTGACAAGTATACTGTGAATGCTTTGCAGGTATGTCTTGTCGCACTATGCGGTTATTTTCAAGAGGCTGTCTCCTTTTGCGCAGGTATTGCACTCGTTTCATATAGGCAGATGAAGGATTGCCATAGGTAGGCAAGGCCAAATGCAGCTTTTGAGCAGCGTTGAGTAGATTTCATGGATTGGGTATCTAATTCTCATTTGCAAAACGGTTGAAGGTTTTGAAGCATCAAGTTTGCTCGCTGCTTATGACCTCTCTCCGCACGTCAAGTGAGGTACAGAACGCTGAACTTATTCATGCTTTTTATTTGATTATATTGTCATTTTCAACATAATTTTTCAAAAATCTCCTTCATGTGCACTTTCATAGTCTATTCCTCAATCTTTTTCTTTTTCTCTACCTGTAAACTTTAAATGCAAACTGCAGATGATTTACGAGGTCCATGCATTTGAGGATGCCAATTGTGCTGATTTAGGCTATACAATCCATACGTCTTGAGCAGAAATTCGAGGAACTTTACAGAGAGTTTTTACTTTGTCTATGTGGGACTCTGAACTGGGTTTATGTTATTGAAGATATGAGTGGTCCTGTCCTGTCTAATATACGTGGACTGTCGAGGGTATTGTTACATGAGTTACCTACTTGCTTGCCAAGCTGAAGATAATGTAAAGTTTGCATAAGCAAACAGAACACTCTCTTTTTATTGTTTTTTCATACTGTGGCATTCGCTTCTTGTGTGTAATTTGTAACCACAGAGCGACTCTTTAGTTGGTGAACCAGCTTTTCGGCGCTTACTCCTACGGTCAGTAGCAAGTGTGACCCGACTGTACAACTCTATGCTGACCACAGAGTGTGAGGTGAGCATCTATCTCGAGCTCTAAAATATATAACTGCCTGCATAAAACGATATAATTTAGCAGGTTTAATTTTGCAAAGGCACTGCATTGTGTGGTGCCTCATAAGTTTCTTAAGAAGGCATGTTTTAAAAATTGCTGAAGGATTGGAGGGGTTGTGCAAACTGTATCATTTTTTTTCACGTTCATCCTGTTAAGGAGTAATGTAGGCTAATTGGCATCGCACCTGTTTTGGTCGAAGGAAATTTGATTAGATTCCTGGTCTGTATTTTTTGAGTTTAGGATCCAGAAAGCTGAAAGAAATTCACAAACTAGTTGTCCTCATGATTTGATCGATAAGTACCATTGGTGTAGGACATAGCGATTACCATCAGATTTTGTGGAATACTTATCTGCAAGTTCTACGGCAGGTGTTTATGAGCATGCTCATCAAAAGCATAGATTTAGATTTGCCGCCTTGGCACCAGATTATGGTACTTGAGACATTACGGGTATGGGTATCCTCTTTCATCTTCTGATTTAACTGAAATATGATTTTATTTAGTGCTTCTTTTAAGCTTCTTGTAGTGGTATTTTCCAGAGAATCTATTTCATACGTGAGGTGTCAGTTCTGATCCTAAGACAAATGTTTTCAGGGACTATGCGTAGAGGCAAGAATGTTGTGCCTTCTGTTCAAAACTTTTGACATGTCAGTGACTCTTGGAACCTTCATCATTGTTATTCGTTTCTTGAGTGTTGTTTCTGTGTCTAGTAGAGCATTCCATTTTTCCTCTACGATTGCTGTTGATATGTTGATAATATTTAGAATAATTTGCCAGCTTGGCCCTGCTAATTTGGTCGCATGGTTACTTTGTCTTAATAGTGATATGTAGCAATGTGTGGGCATGGAGGCTCTCTGGGAGGTGCTTTGATTCTAGCTTGCTTGATGATAAGATATGGTGGGCACAGCATCTGGACTGAATAACATTATGCATTCAGGAAGCGCAACAATACAGATATGGTGGCGAATATAGTTCATACTTTGGCGAGAGTCGTGACAAGGATTGAGGTTAGTACCTGCTTCTCTTACTTCACTACAAATTATCTTAGTTACATATCTGGAAGCTTCACTTATGCAGAGAGGGTTTTTTTGCCCTTTTTAGTTGCTTCATGTTAATTATGGTAATTAAGAGTTCGATTCTGGTACATGTTTACTTTTATTGGGGCTGGAGTGAATTCTTTTTTACATTGTCGCGGTGGTATCAGCTATTTATTGTCGTAGTAGTGACATTATCGGCTTTGTGCTCGTGAACTGTAAATGTCCAGCTGCTAGATGGCAGTGAGGAGACATTGATAGCTGTTGCAAACATGTTCCATTGCAAGTCTAAAGGTAATGACTCCGAGACAGCTTCCATTCATCGTATGGCTTATATTACTAGAGCTTGGGAGTCTGCACGTCTGTACCCGTGGACTGTTCATCACATTATCATGTATAACTCTTGGAATGCAACTCCAGTTCAAATGTTTGTGAGGACTTCTGCAGGGCAGTAGGCGTTCTGTGGAGGATCAGAATTATTACTTATGTTTTCCATCTGTATCAATATTAGGTATAGAGTGGACACCCGAGGGAGATCCAAGCGGAATGGGAGGATTGATCGCAAGTGAGGCGCAGGCTATCACATTGGCTGCAGAGGGTTTGCTGGGAGTCGTTTTTACCGTAGCGACCTTAACTGATGAAGCAGTGGGTTTGGAGGAGGTTGGATGCCAGTTTTCTTTTTGTTGGTCTTATTCTTTACACTGTACAAAGTGGTTGTTGCACGAGTATCCTGGTTAGGAAGAACTCAGGCCTTGGCACTTGAAGCATATCCATGATCTTGATGCTTCATGTTTCATAGTCACGTTACATTTTCACTGGCTTGATTGACTATCTGCTATGTTGAACATGTATAATGGATAATCATTATTGATTGCAGCTGATAGATTCTGCTTCCGTTCAAATGCCCAACCTGGAAGCATCTGCAAAATCCTCCAACAGCAAAGATATGGTTTCAGTATGCACGGCCTTGGTAAATTCTGTTTGGCGACCACTACTTGAAGCGCTTACTTTCATTCTGACAAGGTGAATTACCGGAATCTTTTTCGACTTAGATGATCATAGGAATCGGTGTTGGGTCAGTGGTGTCCTGGTGTTGTTTCTGCCCAATGTGAATAGTTGTTACTTGACGAACGCACAATGTGTTTTCCATTGTCATGGTAGATCTGATTACCGGTATCTTGTCTCTATTCTTAGAAATTTTACTTTTTGGTTGTTCTCAGGGGTTGTTTAATGTAATTCGTAGATGTAAAGCTGTTCTAAACTATTCTGGATATTTTAGGACACAAGGCGAGGCAATAGTATCTGAAATCTTCAAGGGATATCAAGCCTTTACAAAGGTATCACATTCTAATATGTTTCTTGTATACTTTTCTTTGGGACTTTGAAAACCCTGCTACTCTTGCAATGCCTACTTTTATTGAGAATATTCGCTGAGCTGTTCAGCTGGCTATTTTTGTCTCTGTTGATTTCCCTTGCTATGCATAAGATCCGCTTTGACAGTGGGATAGGCGAAGGTTGGATGAGACACATCAAACCACATATTGCAGCAATTTTCAGAATGTTTAATGCATTCTAATTTGCATTTATGGTGGAAATTGCTGTAGGCCTGCGGTGTTCTCTATGCGGTTGAACCACGGGATTCTTTTCTTGCATCACTCTGCAGATTTACATTCGCATTCCAAAATGACCCGAACAGATCATGGTTCGCTCCTGATAGTCCTTATCTCTCCACTCTATTTATGTCGAGTGTAATTGCAGGAAATAGACGAACCATCAATTTGAACCTTTGTGAATGTGAAATTTGTGCGAAGCACAATTTCTTTTCAACTCTCTATGCCACAACTATGCTAGTAAGTAGTTTCTTAAATGACAAATCTTCTTGCATACAGGGCTGGAACTGCATCTTCAGGAGGTAAAAGACCTGATTTGATCGATCAACGGGAACCAGTTGTTCTCAGCTACAAAAATATCCAGGTGTGGACTCTGTTCTGCTGAACCAGTTGTAATCTTTTGTACAGGTATACTGCGAGGGAGGTTAAGTTACCTCCGTATTGTCACTGAAAGGCAGTTTTGACCCTACATCGAAGGTTATCCTTTCGGAAAGTTTGCCCCGCAGTGCTCTTTTCTTGTTTATGCATCCTCTGTATAACTGATCTTATCTATTTAATTTCGAGACAAATATGCTATTTGTAGAGTTGAAACTATAATTACCAAGTAATCAGACACTATTTGTTGATGGCTTCGGATTGCAGGCCTCTCTCATCGTCCTCATCGTCCCATCATAAATTAAAGTCACATAAAGAAATCCCTTGCAGACCATTTAGTTTCTACGATTGTGAAGTTGGAGTTTGTGCAGCTTGTGAAAAGGCTGTTAGTGGCGTGCTGATTTGAGAGCTGCCTTGCATTGCGTTTACATGGTTGGAGTTTTCCAGGCAATGAGGACTCTTTTCAACATTTCACACCAGTTAAACTTGGTGTTGGGTCCGACCTCTTGGATACTGGTTGGTACTATTGCTTCTGTGTTTTCAACTTTATGGCTCCAGTTTTCTTTCTGAATGCTTTCCACCCTACTTGATGTGGTGGTATTCATTCAGAAGTAATTTCAGTCATGAATCTATCTTAAACCGTTTCTTCGGTCTTATAATGAGTCGTGAGAGGGCAATTTAAGATGTCAAGTTCCAGGAAGGCAATTTTTGTATCTGGGCTATGGCAAGGTTGGGCTCTTGTGAGTGGAACCATATGTTTTTTTAGAACCAAAGCTTAATGTGGCTAGAGAATGAAAATAACCTTAAGATGTTAACTCAATGTCTAATGGTTTGATGTTGACTTGAAAGATTTTTAGGCTTTCTCATAGGTCAAAGATAAGGATTACCTCCATGTATTGCAAATTGAGAAGTTTTCTTTATGGACTGAATCCGTGGGTTGATATCCTTAGGTATTGGAAACACTGGAAGTACTGGATATGGTGATGCATTCTGCTCATTCCCTTAGTCAGGTACGTACGGTACCGAGATATAACGGTAAAGTAATGCACATGGAGTACTCTGTATCTAAAATGTGCAGTACTTATACATCCATTCCCTTGTTTTCTGTATAACCATGTCAGAATCAGTAGTCTCTGATCATCTAGTAGATTCAGGTTTAGAAGCTTTGTCTTCGACTTGTGCTTCCTTCAGCTTGTGAGATATGGGAGATTTGACAGATCCCTTCTTCTCATGTGATTAGAGAGATAACTGGAATAACATAAACGTTTATGAAGAGTTTGAATGGTTACTGCATCCTTCAGTGTGGGGGTTCTTTTGTTATAAAATCTTTGTGCAAATGATTTTGTTGAGTGATCATGATTTTATTCTAGAGTGTCCTTCAAATTGGAGGTTTTGTGACCTTTTATAGACTTTTGTTTCCAGGATGGTATAGGCAATGCTGCTCGTATGCGGGAACCAAGCAGTGAACTTAGTATCTTAACAATGTATGATGCTCAGGTAGGTCATCTGCTTCTGTAATGCTATCTGTTCATTTTGGTCATCTCTCTGTTCTGGTCATTTGTACTAATGCTCTCTGCCAATTTCCAGCCGATTCTACTGAACCTGGCGCTGCTATCAATCGTCTGTGGAGGCCTCTGAGATAGCTCTGTATATGTGATGAATGTGTTATCTTCCTTGGATCTTACAATGAAATATGCAATGAAACAGATGCTCTGGTTTTCAGTGAATGCAGACTATTTTGAGCTCCATCCTTTAAAGCCCTTGTAGTATTTCTTTTTCGTTACATGTTCCATTCTATTACTTATGTCAATCTATAATTTTCTGTTCTTCATGTGGGCAGATGTTTGAAAGCACCGGAAAGATGAGTATTCCTGCGCTCTCTTTCTTTCTTACTGCTCTGCGACATGTGTCCAACACATTCGTGGGCGGACTTGCTAGTACTTTCTCCACTGTCAGTAGCAGTGCAACAAACAACGTGACTGGCCAATCTGCACTGAAAATGTGGGCTGTGGAGCGCATGTTGAGTACTCTTATGTTCAATGTGCATCGTAAGGCGCCTCTAGAATCCTGCAATAATTTCCCTGTGCCTTTTCTCAGTCATCTTGCTGCGCTCTTTAGTCTCATTGTATCCATGTGCATGTTCAACACACCTCTGAGGCCCCTAGAACTGCCAAAGTGAATCTTTTTTTTTTCCTACTGTGCAACAGGTTTGGAGCTTGTGTGGGATCAGGTGACAGACCACCTTTTGGAGGTAAGGCGAAATTTTGTCATTGATTAGGTTCATGAACTTCTGACCCTTTCTTTTCATTCTTCTTTCATCCAGAGATAATCCCAGTCGTTCCAGATTCCAACCCACTTATTCTTGACCTTTGAGGCCTTGACGAGCCAATCCTGCATTCTCCGCATATTTCTAATATACTAGGATTCTAGGAGAAGCTGGTTAATGAATGAGGTCTTTCTTTTCCAGCTGGCAGAGCATGAAAGTCAACAGGTGCGTACTTCTGCACTTGATGCCTTGGATCGAGCAATCTGTGGGACTTTGGCAAGCCCACAGTTCCAGGAGATTATAATTAGAGCTGGAGCGGGTAAAGACTTCAATGATGAAGGCAATGGTGGTTTACAACACGTAGAAGGTAGTGACACGAAGAACGGCAATGGCGCCTCAAGTGTTTCAATAAGCAAGCAGGAGAACATCCCACTTGAGTGTACATTGTTACAGCCACTCAGCACACTATATAATCATGGGCGCATCACAGATGTCCGTGCTGGAGCTCTCAGAATTTTATTGCATGTCCTGGAGGTGAGTCCCACCGGTAGGTTCACAGAAAAGTGTGAGTTGTACTTGCGGTCATTTGGCTATGGCCGTACTTTTTCATATTCCTTTCTATGAATATGTACATGTAATGGTTGATTAGCAATTTTGGGTGATTTCCATTCTAACTCGGATGAATAGCAAACATGTTTTCTAGTACTATGCATGGTTTGCAGGATTGCTTTAGATGCAATGATCTTGAGGAGATAGTGCAGTAATCAAAACTTGCGTTTGGGTGCAGAGACATGCTGAAAAGCTGGATCAGAGTTGGCCAAGTGTTTTAGAATTACTCAGGTAAATTGCGATATGGGAATGGTTTTCATACGTTAACAATATATATCTAACATGATGCTCATGAGTTCTGCATATGCTTGCACTTACATTTAAAAGTAATCGCTGCAACGTGGTTCACTGTGTTGGACATCGTTGTGACGCCCAGACCTTCCTCTGCTGTTCTTCAGTTTATACATTTGAAGTGGGGTAATTCCCCCACACATGAATATAACGAGTGATTGGATCATACGTACATAATTCTGACAGCTTCTGCCTCTTGCAGACTAGTTGCAAATGCTTCAGAAAAGGATCTTATTCCCCTGGGATTTCAGGTAACATCATACTAGATCCTATATAAGATCTTATTAGAAATATGAACATTCTGTTTGTTAGACTGTACATAAGACTTGTCTGTTAATGCATCTCACTCATTTTCTAATGCAGAACCTTAGTGTTATCATGAACGATGGGCTGCTCTCAATACCAGCACATGCTTTGGAACTGTAAGTTTTCATTTCTAACCTAAACTTGTGACGGAACAGTCTGAGTGCTGGTAGTCAAAAGAAACCAAGTGCTCTCTTAACCTACATGAAGCCACATGTCTTTTTTACCTGTCGAGACATGTTCGAGTCTCTTATAATCTTTTCATACTCTCAATTTCTCCTTGTGACTCTTTCCCATCATCATCTTCATCTTTGAAGGCATATAGATTGGACTACTTCCACTTTAGCTCCCTCGAGGAGCATCTATATAGACCTACTCTTTTCTCCTCTATTCCCTGTGTCAAACTTGGTTATAGTTATTAATACTTTGCTCTGCTTTATGGCCTTCAGGTTGAACGTTTTTGATTGCTTCCAAATATTTAAGAGTGTCAGTTGCATGAAATATTGGGTGTAAAGGGGTCTTATTGTTATACTGCTTGCAGGTGTATCGAGGTTGCTGGAGCATATGTAGTGCAAAAGAAGGATGTGAACATAAGCCTGACATCAATTGGAGCGTTGTGGACAACGGCTGATTTTTTCGCAAGAGGTGTTAATCATGATTTTTGCAAAGCACAGGGACTCAGTATGTTTCTGTCTCGACATTTCATATTTGAAATCTTCCCCAGTAAGAGTGTATATTTTTACAGACTAATATTGATGAGAAAGGACATCTTCAGGATTTAAGCGTTCTATGGTTTTTAGTCAGCTGTTTGAAATGACAATCATGCTGCTCGCGCTTGATTTACTTTATGCAGGACGAGTGAGTGGCCACTTCGCACCAATAAATGTGTCTGGCACCCTAGACACTGGGAGGTCCGACTTCGAAAGTGAGGTTAACGTTGAAGTGTCCGTGTCAACACCTGACAAAAGGCTTGACGTGGATAATGATGCACTTTTGCTGGCTGTTTATGGCGTCATTCAAGGATTTGTCACTGATGAAAGACCGGAGGTACTGTCTGAGAGGTCCTCTTACAGTCAGTCTTGTAGAAGTTGGTTTTTTTTTTTTTTCTTTTAGAACGATTATTAGAACTTTTTTTGTATTACATGCAATTGTCGTTGTGCTGATGTATACGTCTATTTTTCAGATCCGTCATTCTGCTATTCGCACTCTCTTCCAGTCTATCAGCAGCCATGGACATCAGCTCTCAACGGCCATGTGGGAGCATTGCATAGGGGCCCTGGTGTTCCCAATGGTTGATACTGTGCGAACACTGGTCAGTGTTCACATTTTTTTCTTCTGCTGAAGGTTTTTAGTGATAGTGATGGCCAATCTAGCACATAAGACGCATCATGCGCATGTATTTCTCAGTTCTGATTTCCCTAGCTGTTGTAAACATACTCTGTATTGTTCAATCTTGGTATTTGGGTTTGTCTTAGGCATCAACTTCATCACAAGATGAATGGCATGGAAAGGAGCTTGGGACAGAAGGAGGCAAGGCTGTCCACATGCTTGTTCATCATAGGTATTATTTCTGCTGCACGTTTTCTGTAACCAATTTCAAGAAATTGTCTTGTGTCAAGTTCCTCTATTCTTTTAGAATTTTTTTCAGGTGATCCGAAATGTCCATTATGATCTTCTGTGTGGCCTCTTAATCAACGTGACAATTGAACTAATGGAATGTTTCTATAACGTCTCTAGAATCTTTCTTCTGTGCTAGATCTGCCACAAACGTATACCAGCGCCATTGATATCATGTTCTCTTTGATTAACAGTCGGAACACAGCTCAGAAGCAATGGGACGAAACTCTGGTCTTGATGCTTGGTGGCACGAGTCGTCTTTTGAAATCTTATTTTATGGCCTTTCAGAGCCTAAGCGATTTCAAGCAACGTAAGTTTTTCCTCAAAGATGGAGGACCGCTTGTCCCTCTTGCTCATTGTGCAACAATGCTATCTGCGAACCTCCATTTCAAATGAGAGAAATTTGATGTGTCTTCTCCTGGAGTGCAAATGATCATGTGTCCAGTCAAACTCAATTTGGATGATCCTCTTGTGCATGCAGGATGGGCGATACTTCTTGCATTTATTGGGGAGAGTATTGTGAATGGCAGCAAGGAGGTGTCCCTGGCAGCGATTGCATCTCTCAACCCTCTTCTAATTTCTCATGCTGCTAAGGTAACTATTTCAGTGTTCGTATCATCTTTTTTTTTTACCTTGTATTTTGTATTTATTGCTCTTATTGTTATTATTAAACACAGCCATATGTAAGAAGCTGTAAGTGTCTTATCTTTTGGGCGATGATATTCTTTTGTACAACGTAACAGAAAAAGCTCCTAGAAAATTGAGATTAAGCAGAATAGTCCAAGCTGCATGCGTGATAATATTGAAACGGTGTCAGATCTTCACTTAACGAGCCAACTAGCCATGTTTTCCAACTGTCGCTGCAATTTGTGATAGAGCCGTGCATACTTTATTGATTTTTTTTAACATGCTTCTGTTAAACTTTCTGCTTCTTAATGCTTCAGGAAAACTTGCCACCTCAGTACTTTGAGGCTGCATTTTCAATGTATGAATCAATCGTACCAAGTGTTGTTCAACCGGACAGCCGGGTGGTTCCGAAGGCTCAAAAGGAACTGCTTCAAAGCCTGTGTACGTGTTCTCACTGACAACTTAAACGAGTAATTATTGCTTTATTGTGACATAAACTCAAAGTGAAAACTCTTTTTGCATGAATGTTTGTAGTGACGATGTCGAAGAATAGCTATCATCTTAATCTTCTCCTTACTAGGTAAATTGTTTCGTTGAATGCAGGTGATCTCTATTGTAACGGACATGAATTATTCTCAACAAGTTGCTATTTGCGATTGCTGGTTTTGGTGGATCTATTTGTTTGGATCCCAGCACCTCCAGGAGACTTGGCACCAATAAGTCAGGTTAGACATTGAGATTTTCTCCGTAGGTGCTATTGCTACTTACGCTCTTGCTGCATGAAGTGTTCAAGTGGGGTCAAGGTGTTTCCTACGTTATGACAATTTTTTTGCTTTTTTCCCCTGTTCGCAGGTTCAGCAGACGGTTCTTGCCGTTTTACCCCTTGTAAAGCCAGCGAATGACTATCTTTCTCCATTATGGCTTACTTTTATCTATCAAATTCTGTCATACTTACCAGAAGGGAATCACTCGAAAGTTGTGTTGGCTCAAGTGGACTACTTGAAAATGGAGGATAGCAGTAGAAGCTTGTTCCAGTTTCTCAGCTCAAAAACAAACGGACGTTCCTCTATGGTGTCAAAACCAATTGAGTCTACCGAATCCAAGGAAGGGCTTGGAAACGGATCCTCAACGATAGGACGTGCTGTTGGGATACATAATCGTCAGGTTGTTGCTGCTCCAGAAAAGTCATCTCAAACACTCTCTACGGCATTCTCGGAGAAGTTGATCAAAGTTGTGCTCGAGTTACATCAGGCTTGTCCGCCAACTGCTGCAGCAACTGGTATACCTGACATTGTTGCTGCGTTTGGAAGGTATGTGAAACCTTTGGGATGCCTGACCCTACATGCTTGACCGTGGGGATTTTTGTGGGTTTAATGCATTCAAGGTGTTAATGCATTTTTGAAGGTGTTTTATGTATGTGGTCTACCACGTCTTTTACAGTCAGAGCTATCTGAAATCTGTATTCTCCTTTCAGTTTTAATCCTGGTCAGAGTTTGTCACGGAAGCCATCTCTGCAATTGTCAACTCTAATCTTGTCATTTTCACCAGATGCATGGCTACTCGTCGGGATAGCCCAAAGGAAAAGTTATGGAAGACAGCAGTGAATGCCTTTATTTCTGTGCTTCGAAGAGCTTTGATCTGCGACACTGTAGATAGCGATCATTATGTTGGCCAGGAAAACCTCGTCGCTAGCGGAACCATCAGATCAAGATTTTGGAAGGAAGTTGCAGATGTGTATGATAAATTTATGGTGGGAGCATGTGGACGAGTCATTTCTTTACCAGCTGGTGTCACTATTGAACCAGAAGTACTGGATGCTGATGAGCAAGTAGAGAACATGGTGCTATGTTTTCTAACGGATGAGCTCTTAATCTGTTGTCAAGATGCACCTCGTGAGGTACAAATGCTACTGACTCACCTGTACATGACTGAAGTATTCTATAAAGCATATCTCTATATGTCTGCATTCCATCCTACAGCATTCGGGCCGTGCAGTTAAAATGTTATTTATACTAGAGGTTACAATTTGTTGCCCATGAGGGCCACTGAAAACAGAGCCGGGTTCACTACGGCTTGTCTGTGACGTGAACTTGGTTCTCTAAGTGCTTCTCTCTCACTAGCTTGTGACAATGCGTCCATAGCTTCTATAACGCCAGGTTAGGTTGAAGAGGCATATTTCCAATGAATGATAGTCGCTTTTATCGTGTGAGGATTATACATTGTAATTTATATCACCTACAGCTATATGTTGACTCCTGAGATCGGACTGATATGCCACAAGGGGCTGTGTCCCAACCTCGAGGTGTGGATGTAGTGTTGTCGTGAAGCTTGTAACAAAGGGACTTAGATACTGGAAGATAATTGTTGCGTTGATAGACCAGTTCTTTCTATCAAGGCATACTTAGAATGGGTTGTTTGGATTTTTCCTTTTTGTATTTGGAAACCCGTTCTTAGGGTAACCAGGTGTGCTAAAAACGTTCCGTGTTTCTTGAGCAGGTTCTGCATCATTTAGTGGGAGTCGTTGATCAGTGTGCAGCAAGAACCTCGGCTTTACCTATCTCGAGTGTTATTCTTCTACCCGCCCATTGCGGTCGATTCTCTTTGTCTTGTCTGGAGAAGCTCTTTGTTCTCTGCAGGTAAAATCATTCTTCTCAAGACTGCTGCTGTAGTTGATAAATGAATGTGCAATTGTTTTCAAAGATTGGAAGAGTAGGTCCTACAGAAGTTCTGTAAGCTTTTCTTCGTTTCTTACCATCACATACCTACGTTGACAAGCACATCAGGGCTCCTTTTTAGCCTTTCAAAGACTTTGTTCAAGCAAGGACGGTGCTGTCTTCGTTCTCCTTTCGTTTAGTGCAGTCATCTTAGAACCCCACAGTTCTTGCTATCAACCTTTTCTACTTCTATGTTAAATTTTGACCTCAACATTCTTGTGTGTTTGGGCAGTTGTGAGCCTCACTTAACAGGTGAATCTTCAAAGGTGATTGTTAGTCAAATCGCTGGACCTATCTTGGTAGCACGATGCAGGGTCATTCTTCATCATTTTGCAGAAACTGAGAAAGAAGTTGGTATGTTCACCACACTATGTATGAGAAACATTTGTCACACCTTTGCAATTGATGTAGTCTGGCAACTGTCAAGATGATTAGACATACACTATTGAGCATGGGCATTTTACAAGTTTTTTGGACATTGATCATTGTGTTATCATCTAGTCACTTATCTGATTAGCGGATTTCTTCTTGTCCGTTGAAACCTGCTTGAAATGATTACCGTGGTATCTTGGAGGGAATGATTACCTGTTTGTGCACGAGGTAATACTTTTGTAGTGTCTGTTAATTACTTCACAGAACAGTGGATAGAACTGTGTTAACCGAGGTCTGCATAAAAGTACAGCACGAATGATACTGCTTCTGATATCAATTTTCTTCCTTATTGTGCAGGGAACTCCAAGCACCCACAGATTATATTGGATGAAGTTTCGTTCGTCCTTCGGGGGCTTGCAAAGCTTGTGCTGCATCCTCTTGCTGCTATGCATATCAATCTTCCAGTGCGCAGGAGTGAAAGTAGAGCTGAGCAAATCCAGCATGAACAGGAATCCAGATCGAGTTCTAGCACTTTCCATAATGTGAAATTACAATCACTTCTAGGTTCTGAACGAGCTCACTTGTTTCTGCTCTATAGAAACTTCTGCGAGCTTTTAGCAACAAGGTATGATTATCTCTCTCTTTCTTTAAATACACGTAATTGATATTATTTGGTCCACAAAAGTCTCTCTTTCATAACACCTTATTGTGGCACAATTAAACAGTTAGCAGTGAGTTGTGAAATGCTTGAAGCCATCCGTCAGTAGCCACCTGAATGGGTAAGTTTACCGTGGACTTTCAAATTCACTATCATTTGATCTGATTTCTAATACCTGAATTGTTGTTTTCCTTTATGGCAGGGTACCGGAAGTTAGAGAGCTCCTTCAAGCACTGCTCATGCTTGTTGGTACAGAGCTGGGCTTGTAGCCAAGAGTAGTTGGTTTCCAAGTCAACGTAGACGTGATTATTGCACCCCTTTCAGTTCACATGGTGCGGCGACATTGTAGATTAGTGAATCTTGATAGCCTTCTGTGTTGATGAGAGGGCTTCCGGTGTAACATATTCGTTAAAACTGAGTGACCACTCCTTCACAAAGCTTTTATTAAATTGTCTTTTCGATTGTTTATTACCTAGGATGGAGCAAGCATGGGTAATTGCGTAAAATAGACCCAGACGGTGAAGCAATCCAAACACAAGAGCGCAGGAACATAAGTAACCAGTCAGGTTCACATTCTGCTGACGTGTCACTCTCTGATTGGCTATCAGGTCTCTGGTTACACGCAGTAATTAGACCTTCCTAATTATTTTTTACCTACCCGATTCTGTGTTAGTTCAGCTAATGGATGAACGCTCTGTAACAGTCACTTCTTTGAACGAGAAGTTGAATGTTGGATGATATGCATTCATGTATATTGAATGAAATGTACTATAACCATCAACCTTTTGGACGAAAATTGTTTTAAGTTTCAAATTAGTCTCAGATGAAGTAATTTGCAGGAAATAAAATGCCATTGTAGAAAATAATTGTAATATGTGGCATATATTCTATCGCCGTGGAAAATATTTATCTGATAGGGCAAATTCAAGATATAAAAACAAGAAAGAGCACAGAATATAGTAGAGTGAAACAATGATTGTAATAGTCTTGCAGGAAGAGTATGAATACTCTTAAAATTCATCCTGAATGTTTGTTATAACACCTTACATAAACTTGAATGAATTGAAAACATGAATCTTGAAAAGAATGGTATTCAAAATGTACTAAACTAGTTTCCGAAAAGGATGATTTGATATTGAATAGTCTATACAATCTTCACAAACAGAGTAGGCGTTAATCAAATGAAGATAAAATAAATCAAAGAAGGTAAAAAACTAATCAAAGAGAACACCAACATGATTGAGATGTTGAAGACTTCACTATTTGCCAAGCATTGACATCAGAGCGTTAACGTTCATATCCTTATGAACACAAAATTAACAATCTCATTAGAAGAAAGGTGGGGTCTCCAAAAGGCCCTTGGTTTTGGCACGTGCAGAAAATTTGAGGTATGCCCGCACGTTTTTGACACTGGCACCAATGGTGCCACGACGCTGCCAGCAGTGCAGTTCCATGGGTCGAGCCAATCGACGCTGCCAGCACTGTGGCTTCCGACACTGTCAGTGGGCAGCGACCTTCACCAATGGTGACACAAACAGAGGGGTGTTTGGGCAGCTTGTTCACCTAACTCGGGCTGCCTTAGAGGGCCCTTTGGGGACCCCACATTTCCCCTAATGTGACATGACTGAAAGGCCCGGTAACAGGAGCATGTGTAATAGGAGAAGCCATAATAGAAGCATGTGCAATTGATGTAGACAAATATTAGCAGATACATGTCCACCTCCTGCTACAAGACTTCCATAGTAGGCTACAGCTTCATCAGAAACCAGCTTAGGCACTGAAACAAGTGCCACAAGAGTACCAGATGAAACAGGAACTGCCACCTTAGGTACTTCCTTGACAGCCTAACAAGCAGAACAACCAGCTGAAGCAAATTTCTCAAACAAAGCATCAACATCCACTTCAAGCAAAGCATCATCACTCGTATCATCTTATTAACCCTTAAAGGTCCTTGGGGATAGTAGATACGTTGTCGTATATTTGACATTTGTTGTAAGTAGAAAGTTCCAAATTGAGATCCCAATAGCTTTTAAGACCATGTACACATGAATTTTAACTTCACTTTTGATATGAAACTCATAGGAGGTGTAGAACCATTCCAAATACAATGAAATACGGTTGTATAATACTGGCCGGAATGGCCAATCTGGACCTTTAAGGGTTAAGAAACTGATGAAGAAATACTTTTAGATAGTATCTAGTCTTCTTTCAACTCCAACTTCTCTTGATCAAATTGTTGCGCCAAGTGCGTCGATATTTTACATTGCTGATCATTGTAAGGAGCCGTAACTAACTCCCTCTTCAGTGGGAACATTTACCTTTGATGAGGAAACGAATACCTCTCAGGTGGTCTTCGATTAGGAGAACTTTGAAACAAATCTACCATCACATGTCTACTCGGAGGTATACGTTTATATTGGCCATATGGTCGAACAACTAGACGGTTGGCATGTTCTAGAAATTGGTTCATACTCATATTCCAATTCAAATGAGGTTGAACTCACTTCATTACACTCATCGGATTTGGAGTCTCATGCATTATTTGAACAAATGTGGATCTAACACGAATGTTCTAAATGGTATCATGTAGCTACCACCATCTTCATTGAAACAAGCGGAACGAGAGAAATAAGTTCTTCGACATGAGTGGCACTAGAGAAAACTAATGTTGCTTGATTAGTACAATCAGATAGAGGAAATCTGCTATTGATCGATGCTTTTGGAACAATTGGTGCAACTTGATTTGCTCTATTAGATTTAGCAGTCGCATCTATATACTCTGAGAAAGTTATAGGATGATTATCATCACTAGTACAAGGTCCGCGACTTCCAATTGAGCAACCTACATTCAAAAACAACACTATTCAATAAAAATCAAAGAATTCAAACAAATAATACAAACAAATAATATAAATTGCAAAAGAGACAGAAACGTACCTCATCGTGGATATCCAATGTGTCTTCATACCGGTCAAGAGTTTCTGGATTCTTATGTCTGTAACACTACACGTAATACACCTTGAAGTTCTAGCCATAGCCATCCTACTAACAATAGTAGTCCTACCACTTTTGTTAGTGACATCCCCTTCTAATTTGGTTGTAGAGGCCATAATAGGTAGCCAATTTTTCACAGTTCCAATTTCAACATTAGACCTCTTATACCACACAATGCTCCATGGCTCATCAATTGGCGTAAGAAAAAACGCTCCATCTTTCATATCAGGTGCTAAGTAACTATTGCAGGCAACCCAACATCTACAACATCTTCATCATACGAAATCACATGTTTTCTGAAATGTTTTTGCTGGCATTTGGATATAGTAGGCTCGTAGTTCTTTGACATCTTCACTGTATACCTACAAATCAGTAAAAGTTATTAGTAACATAAACGAATTAGTGAAAATTACTGAAGCAATCAATTACTAAACTACAGTAAAGTGAAATATATTAAAGCAAAATAACATATAATACAACCAGGATAAACAAATTTACTTCACAAATTGGTGGCCATTACAAAGATTATCTCCAATAGTAAAATCTTTATACCTTAATTCCTTTAGTTTGTTGTGTTTACAAACAAGAAAAACAATGGTACAATAGTAAATACATTGTTCATTAGAGGATATTTGGACTCTTGAGAGGGCCCCCAAAGTTTGACACAAATAGAAATTAATTGAGGTATGTTCACCATAGGGAAGGTACCTAGGTATAAGTTCCTATCTTGTATGAAGCACCCCGCTACAGCCACAACTGGCTTGAGCTCTTTTTAGAGTTTTATAATCTTTTGTGACAGAGGCTAGTACACTACACTGAATGGCGTATTTAGTCTCCTAGGACACTATTTTTAAACCCAGACACTATTTAATTTTAGGAAAATATAGTGTCCTCGTAAGAAAAAAATGAAAGTAGTGTTCCAATGACATATGGCAACTTTATAATAAATATGACATGTCATGTCACTCTCATTACTTGGAAAGAACATGGCACCGACTCTCAATGAAAGTGGGAATGATAAGTGACTAACTCCTATGTAGTGTCAAGGGACACTATTTCTCCTCACCCTTGAACGAATTGTGGTAAAAAACATCAATTATCTCTGAACATTGAATACACCATTCATTGTAGTTTATAGACCCCTAGGATGGTGAATCTGATGAATCACATGACTCATAATAAGTGTTTTTTCAACAAATGTTATAACATTAGACTTGGGAAGAAGGGAGGGGGGACCATTGTGTCAACTTAGAAAGTACATGAGTTCAAAGATATGGTGGTTTTTATTCTTTTGAGGTAATATTTTATATGTTTTCTTAATGTAAGATAACATGAATCAATTGGATGTATACATCTTAGAAGAAATTAATGGTAGCGGAAAATACTTCTACTTTTATTTCTCTTAAAAGTATTATATGGCATAAAAAAAAAAATATATGAAAATGTTAATAGAGTCAATTAGAAGATCTTGAATTTGATTTGTAGATGAAAAAAATGTACCTAGGTGTTTTTGCACTACATGTGTCTAGGTCGTGAACAAAAAAAATTCTAATACTGTAAAGCAGTAGATTTAAAAACGTAATATAATAAATAGGAAAAATACCAAAAATATTTTAAAATAGTAAAAACGGAATCTTCTAATGTATTTTATATTATTTTGAAATCTTTTGGAATATTCTTATTGATGTCTTTTAATCCGCTTGCAAACCACGTTGCATATTTCTGTCATACCAGAGGCTCTGTTTTTATTAGCCAACCAGGCTCGTAAGAAAATTTCTGGAAACTCACCATTATTAGGGCCATTATTGTAAAGGAATAAGAATTGCCGCAATAAACTTCTAATATCCACCTTGCTCATTGAATCTTTTTGGAAATTTTTGAATTCGATACCTTTATTTAATAGGAATTGAGGAAAAATATTGCCATTACTATGTCTTCAATGAAATGTATTAAAAAAGGCATTACCGTACTTATTGTGCAACGTCACCGGACGAACTGTATTATATTTCGGTCCAAATATTATTTTTTATTGTTTTTTACTTTTTTAATATACATTCAATCCTAGAATAGCTTTTCACTGTTGTTAACATTTGTGCCGAAAAACCAATTTCAATGACCAATAGAAAATGTTTAACCCCTAACTGCCTGAGCGTTCATTTTTTGGACGACGTACAGATTTCATCCATATTTTCTCATCCGTCATGCACTTATAGCAGTGTGGAATTTTTATTGTAGATTCTATGGGAACTTAGCTTCATGCACATGTGATCCGATTAGAAAGGGGATGATTTGTGAAATTTTTATGCCTCATTTCATGTTGTAGTGATTCATCCAAAATTTTAAAGATTTTAGTGTTAAAATGCTCTAAAAAAAGTCAACTCATAAAATTAAGCAACCAAAAAATCTCCAAAAAACACTACACTTAGAATATTACATTTCAACCAATCACAAAAAATTTCATCCGTAGATTGTCAATATCTTATTCGTAATTCAATTACAAAATAATTTTGAATTTCACGTTTCAAATTTTAT
Organism: Pohlia nutans; assembly: GCA_022496805.1. Lineage (NCBI taxonomy): Eukaryota > Viridiplantae > Streptophyta > Bryopsida > Bryales > Mniaceae > Pohlia > Pohlia nutans. Next base: position 7,658,981 of record CM040092.1, on the reverse strand, counting down.
ACAAAATTATTGGTAATAGCAATCATAGATCTAACCATATGGATAGAATCTAAAATTCATAATGTACAACTTTTATTCATATATCAAGTTCAAAATATCCCTCTAGGTTGCATTTTATAATGCATCTTTGCAAAACTGCCGAATTTGGAGAGGGCTCTAGGCATTTAGGGGTTAACCACCAAAATTTCGTTATTATACAATGTTACACTTCACATTTTGGATGTCCTACCCTGAAAACACCCTTCTTATATCCAGAAATGTGGGATGATAAACAAATATCGAAGTCTTTGAGGGCATGACCCGGTTTTAGAGTAATTGCAGTAGAATCCAAGGTTTCCGATTAGGCAAGACCTCGCTGGAACATGTGGATAGGAAGCTCCAGGCATGGCTTTTTTCTTCTTCCTTGTTGTTTAGGGTTTGGAGCTTGGTTAGGGTTTGGAGCTCCAATGTTGCGGCCGTAGTTGCGCGCGTGTTGTTTTGAGGTTGGAGGGACACAATTTTGGTTGCTTCTCAATCGATGTTCGTGTGATGCGTGGATAGTTTGCAGTTAAGGTTTTGTGACTCTTTCTCCTTTTAGAGGTAAACTCATGTATCGAGTTTTGCTCCTGCCGGTCAGATTTGCGGGTGGGTTTCTGCTACCTTCTTCGCTTTTTCAGGGCTTTCAGTTGTGTTTGTAGGATATGCTTTGCATTGTTTGTTTCTTATTGTTGAGCCTAAATTTCAGACGATACAAAAGAAGCCTTGCTTGGAAATTGTTTAAGGCCAATCAAGTGTCCTTACTTCCAATTTGTCTTTGCTACCATTGTGTATGTTTGTTGTTCATGGTTATTGTCTCTTATTTGTGTTATCACATATTAGTCACCTGTGAGTGATGAATTTATATGTGTGCACATTGTCTTTAACTACTGTAGTATTGTATGTTTTTCTAAGATTCATATAAGTAATATGTAATGCAAACAATAAGTAGGCCTTGGTTTTTACAAGTAAGATAAGCTCTCAAAAATGCTCCTCACTTAGTTTATTTTGTGAGGTAATGGCATGATAAATTCAAAATTTAGAGGTAAGTAATCCTCCATAAAATACCATCTGAACGCAGGTATATTAGAATAAAAGGAAGACTCACACTCTAAACTATGAACTGACAAACCTCCATCACTATCATTGACAGAAAAATCAAAAGGATCAATTGCACCAACAGCAACTATATTCAAAACAACCACCGATGTATTGACAAGAAGCTCAACTAGGACCACAAATTCAACAAATGTAGGTTCATCAACAAATGTAGATTCACACAACACATCAGCAATAGGCTGATCATCTGAAATGGAATTAGCACTCCCAGAAAGACTAGGAAACAATTGCATGTTAGACTCCCGAATAAAAGATATATCAATAAGCAAGACATCATTGTCAACAAATGAGACTAACTTTGGTTTCTCAGATCGTGACTTAGAAAAAAAAGCCAACTCAAATTCTTTTTAATGCAAAGCATCACTATGTTATTGTTCTTTCTATTCAATTTAGGAGGACTATCCACATTCAAATCAAATGAGCAACTATTCATTGGATAAACACATGTGACTTGAAACAGGGTAAAAAGAACCTCTCATTTGTTTGTCCCTACTGCACCTCTTTGACTTCTTCACTTCAGGCATTTTATACACAATTTCACTAAAAATTGTAGCCTACATCTATAGAAATCAAAGCACTCACTCAAAAATTTCAACAACAGTAAGCTCCAAATTGTTGAAAGTTTGAGTAAATCTCAAAAAAAAATTATATATATATATATATATATATATATATATATATATATATATATATATATATATATATATATATATATATATATATATATATATATATATATATATATACATCGAAAAATAGAAAAATGGTTAAGTCAAGCTTATTCTTTCTACTCTTTCACTCCAAAGAAGACATGCTCATCTATACACCCTAACCATAACATCAAAAAATGACTCTTCAAACGCTCATAAATTACAAATGGTTAGAACAAGTTTAGGTTTTTTGAAAAATAATAACAATTTTTTACAAGATTGTGGGATTGTTTGCTCAATTTGATGAAAGCTCGAGTAAAAGATTGGAGGTCATAATTGAATCTTTCTCTCATTGTGAAAAATTAACCTGAAAATGAGTGGTCATAGGTGCAAAGAAGGAGGGGCATGTAAGTGTTTTATATAGTGCTACTACCTAATATGAGTTAATACAAAATGAGCCAATGGGAATGGCCAAAAAACCAATTCAAGTGTGACATTAGAAGAAGCAAAAGCAATAAAAATACTAAAAATAGTGGAAATTAACCACTATTGTAGAGAAAAAACCACATAACATATTGCTGATCAACCTCTAAAGAAATAGAATTGTTTTTGCTTAAGAAACACACAACAATTACCATTTTTAATGCATTGAACTAAAATTAAAAAATTAAAAAAAAAATCCTATTTAACCATAGGATCTTGTACAAAATTAGTATGAAAACATGTGGTTAAAATTTCAACAGCTTTGACATCATAGATTGCAAGATATTAGTGTTTGAAGTGAAGAAAAACATTTTTTTGCACCTTTCGAAACTAATTGAGCAGAATTTGAATCCTCTGAAATTAAAATTTTTGCACTATGGAATTTGGAGGATTATTTTTTACATTGGAGAATTGATTTAAAAATCTAAGATTTTTTTTATAAATCAACTTGATTTTCATTCTTTAAAAAAAATTTAAGAATGTCATAGCAAGCAATTTGAATCCCATAAATTATTTTTATTTTTTAAAAGGGAAACTCAACTTCAAAAACAAATGAGGAATGATTATTAGATCATATGATAAGAATGTTATAAATGAGTGATGTTCCATCGAATTAGTGATGACACTAAATAGAATGAAGAGTGTGGTGCTCTATGAAGCGGCAAATTGTTTCAACGAGATTAAAATTTCCATGACCATAGAGATAGTTTTCAGTTGATACTACTTGTTGAACTCCAACCATACTAAGTTGGCATTCCTACATATAGCATCCGTAGCCTAGTTAAAATATGTAATCATTGTTTGACTTGACGAAAGTCTTGGTGGTGAAGTTTATTTGTGTGTATAAATGATATTTTACTCTTTTAGTATCAATGAATCCAACTTATACAATCCGCAACTAAAATTTTCAATGAAGACAAATGAACTCATGATTAGATGTACATGTGATAACACAAGAGACATACTAGTGGAAAAAACCTCCAAAGGACACGATCTATGATCTCATCCTCCCGACCATAGAGGAGAGACAAAAATTATGTTTTTCTTCACCGAGAGCTCTCTTATTATTCACATATGATATATTCATCAAATGATGCATAATTTTATAGGATACAATCATTGTGAAGGGTTTTTTCCAAGGTTTGACTAAGCCTTTTTCTATAATATCCCTTCAATTCTTCTTATCCATTGTATCCTAGCAATACCATGATTCATTATCATGGTTCCAAAAGTCACTACGTTTTTCATCCCTTTTTATCATGACACACGGTTCTAAAAGTGGCAATTGTGTCTCATCTCTTTTGTTCGGGACACGCTGCACAATCTTGGAGCAATCTAATTCCTAGACCCATCATCTTTCTCAATCAATGCTCAGGTTCAATAGTTGCAATCTTGTTTCATTTCTTTTAACCAATGCACAAATCCAATCATCATACCTTATCAAGCTGTCAAGATTGAGAGTCCATGCCTAATATATAATATTTTGGTTGAAATGATACGAATATTCCCTAAGATTCCATGGATATTTTTTTTCATTAGACCTAAAAATTTGGATTTCTCTTCTTATATTTATTTTTTGCCTACCTTGATGGTTGGTTACTGTGTCCAAGTTTTATTTCTTCCAATCAACGCTCATGTTCAAAACTCATAAACGCATTTACTTCTTTCAAGGTGGGCACAAGTTATCGGGACACCTCTTGGTTTCTGCACCTTGTCTTTTTCAAGGCCTAGGCCGTCACCACCGGGGTCCCCACGGTATTCAAACATCCTTTGAAAGGGATATGACACTCTTGGAAAAAAAAAAAAAAAAAAAGGTTATGAAGGAATAATCTTAGGGTTAATCTTAGGGCCGCTTCACACTATGGCCGTCCAAGTCGAGAGGCTGTGGGATTGAGTGCCCAAACTTTGTTGAGAGTCCAAAGAAATCTACTGAAAATAGGCAATAAAATATAGTTTTCATTTTTTATGAATAGAAATCGATGGCCTCTTGACCATAGTTTGGGTTTCCATTCCCGTCTGACCCAAACTTCCTTTTGAGAGGCCGTCACCTTGGTCAAAAAGTGTTGCCATGTAAGCATTTTGGAGGGCAACGGCCTTTGGACTTTGGCCTCTAGTGTGAAGGGTCGAGAGGCCGAACTCTTGGTTTCTTGCAATCCGATTGGTGGAAATTGACGGCCTCTCGACCTTCGGCCATAGTGTGAAGCGGCCCTTATTACCCATGCCACAGGAAGCTGACCATGTGTTCAAAATAAAAAATCCTATGACCCACACTAATTACGGTAAACAGAGTGCAGCCGTTCAAAACGCACAAAAGTTTGGTGGTATCAAGTTAGATGCTTACAGTAAGTTATCAAGGCCATTAACAACAAATTGGCCTTGTCAACCACCAATGAAAGCTGGAGATTCCCCCACCACCACAGAAAATCTACAAATTCCACTAAAATGTGAAGATTTTCACAGCCCACGGCAACCCAAAGAAATACACCACCCCTGATTCGCCTCGGATGCGCACCTCCGCCCACGTGGCAGCACGAAGGACACGTGTCCGGGCAATCCCCGTTCACACCGCGGCCGAAAAAGGCATCTCCGTCGTCGTCTTCCCCAACGCGACAACGATCAATCATGTGGCCATCTGGGCGCCTTCATATCTGATCGACACGAGTCTCATTGCACGGCAGCCAGTACTCTCATCAAGCCTGTCCTTCATTTACATATTAGATCGTTTCACTCTCCCAGTTTTGGGCATGTATTTCGATAGCAAACTGTCTCTGATTACCACCGCAGTTGTAATCGGCGGAGCCTTCTTTGCGGTCTCTTTGTTTCTCAAAAACTCGTCCACCATGTTGGGAGGCAAGACAGATGTCGATGTCAAGGACACCAACAGCTTGGAGATCGACGAGATCGCCCATTTCGCCGTCTCGGAGCACAACAACCGCCAGGTTTGTAGCGAAACCCTCATCGCCACCGATTTTGGTAAAATTTGGAGTAAAAAGACCCTAGTTCTGTTTCTTCATGGCTGCAACAACAGGACAGGTTTTTATATGAGTGGCTCCGGCTAACGTGATGTGTTTCTGTGTATGTTTACAGAATAGTCTTGAGAAGATGAATTTCTCCAAGGTGATTTCGTGCCAGAAACAAGTGGTAGCCGGGATCATGTACCATCTGGTGATCGAGGTGGAGGAGAAGAGCCAGCCGAAGCACTACGAGGCGAAGGTGTGGGTGAAGCCGGGCGGTGCATCCAAGAAACTGGAGGAGTTCAAACCCAAAGACGGTGGGTTGACCTCCGCTGACTTGGGTGTTAAAACAGGTTGAGATGCTTTGTGTCCTTCTCCTCCACTGTTGTCTTTAAGCTTTTGTTTTAAAGCCAACAGTGGAATGCATAAAATTTTCCCCGCTTTTCGACTGGTCACACAAGTACCAGATCCAAACGAAAATAAATGATTGCCAAATCACACAACATGGGGACCGTACTAGGTGTTTTCCGTAAGTTGTAAACGACTGTTTCTGAGCCATGTATGTATGGGTTCTGTTTTTTCACTATGTAGGAGTACCACCCCATAGCCACCGCCTTGGTGGATCAAAGTTGCAATCTGTGCCGTCTAACGACCCTGTCGTGATGGAGGCTGCTGACTATACCTTGAGCATGCTCAACCGGGGCTCCAACTCCCTTGCTCCTTATGAGCTTAACGAAATCGTGTCTGCAGAAGCAGAGGTCCGTTTGTGCTGTTGTCTTTTTAGAATCAAAACACGCTCTTAGATGCTCTCACCTTTGAAAAGAAAACACACACACACATACACACACACACACACATTCGAAGGTGTTGAGCTTGTAATTACATTTCTATGTCTGTCTGTGCACTGGAAATCATCAACAGGATGTGATTTCTATGATTCTATTTCTTGCAGTGAATGTTTGTTTTTCTGTCTGTTTCTTGTGTGCACTTTTGTAGTTGCTGTTGTGATCTACGCTGCCTGATTCTTTTTGTGTGATCTAACGAACTTTGTGTTAATTTGTTGCAGCTTGAGGATGAATCTGCGCGGTTTTATTTGCTCTTGAAGACGAAGCGGGGTAGGAAGGAGGAATCTTACAAGTCAGAAGTAAGCCGGACTGGTGATGGAGAGTGGTCGATGAAGCATGCCACCATTCAGACCTGAATTGATGGGCTTCCCTTCCTATTGTGCAGAGAGCATTTGGTAATTTTAATTTGTTTATAGGCTTGTATGTCATTTCTTTGAAAGGCCAGGAGGAACTATTGACTCTACAGTGATCATTTGGGTACCTTTTTGTAAGGGTACATTTTCAGCCTGGAAAAATATTTGTAATATTTGATAAATCGGATTTTTGTGTATTTTTATGGCTGTCTGTTCACAATGGTTACCCGAGGTGGAGGGTAGGGAATATTCACAAATATTTTCAATACCCTCTTTTTCATCATACAAATATGCTTTAAATTTTAATTTTAATGTTTTTTTAAATCCTAAGAATTTGGGAATTTATTTAAAAAAATATTTTCTGCCAATCCTGCCTTGAATTGCAACTTTGTTATTCTACATTATGAGGTTATGCTTCAGAAACCCACACATCCCGAAGCCTGAGGAGTATGCAGAGGTGATTGTGGGACATTCTAACAACGATATTCTAGAATATACTGCATACTTGCTACACTATCATCGATTGTAGTACACTTGTCTGACACGAAGACTTTTAATATGATTGTCTTTGACTATTGCATTCTTCACATAAGAACATCTCCAACAGCAACTTTGGATTGTACTTTGGAGGTTATCCAAAAATCACATGCATACAATGTAGTTCCCCACCAGCATCACTCAATTAGACTTTGAAAATAGTAAGTGAGCCACTCGCAGATCACCATGTATAGATTGTGCAGTTATGATGTGTAATTAACCCTTTAGCACGCCAGCGTCCATATATTGGACGACGAACAAATTAAAGCTGTTTGATTTCCATCCAAAGTGGACAGTTTTTATCCACCAATTTTTTTTTTGGGTTCTTGTGTAAGTTGACTATCCTTTGCACGGTGTGGATTTTCAAAATAGATTATCATGATTTTTGGAAAAATAACACAATTGGTTTATGTCAAGTTTCATTCTTAGTTCAAAAAGTGAGACCTTAGACATGATTTTCCAAAATAAGTAGAATCAAATAATGGAAACCATACCATCTCGTAGTGCATGTTATTCCAATTTCATTCCAATTTTTTTCAATTTTTTTGTGTTAATTCAGGATTTTTAATTGAATTTCAAGAGAAAACCTTGCAAAATTATTTTAAAATTATTAATAAAAAATATGATACATCTAACCGTACAGATGTGATCTTCACATTGGCATTTACAAATTTTCTTTGTACATCAACTCCATTTTTGGTTTCCATCAAACATTTTATAACGCTTCTTTGAAAACAGTGTTGAATTGGGACGTTAAAGGGTTAAGAAGATAAGATACACTAGCTTGTGTGGTATCGAGAGCCCTAAACTTTGTTACATTATTCAATTGATCACCTATACATACACATCCATTTTTCCATAGCCAAAGAGCTATGCAGAGTGCTAGTGGAGATGCTCTAAGGTCCTTAATCAATTGGTGAAGTACTCCCTTTTCAACAGCGCAATAGATGGTTTGATACCACATGCAATGTCACACCATCCAATCTTTAGCTAAAGATGATGTGAACTTGCTATGATTCGGGTATTTGCTACAATGATTTGGGAATAGTGGCATAGATTCTAAAGTGTTGCAGAGAGGGCTAAAGAACCTTAACCCTTTAGTGCCTAGGTAACCAGTAAGTGGTCACTAGATCATCGAAAAATGAAATGCTGTAAAATCTGTGAACTATCTTAGTTCAGTGTTTGAAGTTCAGAAGTGTAACTTTTGATAATGCAGATGATGCAAAAAGAAATTTTGAAATCTGACTTTTTTAGATATCCAAATACCTATGTTCAAAACACCAAAATATTGCAAATACCTCAAAATACAGCAAATACTTACAAATACAACACATGTATTATGCGGTATTTCTTGTATTTGAAAGTTTGTTATCTTGTATTTATTTTTGGATTGTGTTCTCTTGTTCATCTTCCATCAATGTATGTATTCCGATCTTGATCAATGTACCAAATCCTTTCTTATTTTAACGTATAAAATTTGTCTTAAACCGTACATAGATAAGTCACTCTCACTTATAAAATTCACAATAATTATGTGTGAGTCAGTTCTTGACATGAAAGATTGCAATGGAGAGGTGTTGACATAGGTCATTGTTGAACTGCTTCACTTTCAGTTTTGAAAATTTAACCAAAATTCTATTTAACTTTGAAGTCACACACCCCTCAAAATCTCATTTTGGAGTGTGCATTATACGGTACAAAGACGTACTATAATCTTTCAATCCAACGGTCTGATCTGACCAAGATTTAACCAAAACTTGTTTCATTAAGCTATGCTTATATTGATACGGTTGAATACTATCGATAGCATTCCTAATTTCAAGAGAGAAAGTTTTAAAAAGTATCACCCAAAAAACTGTGGTTTCTCCAGAACCACCCTAGGCACTAAAGGGTTAAGTCACTCGTTTGTGTACATTGAATGGCGTATGTAGTATTTGGGGAGAATTGATGTCTTTTACCACAATTTTCTCAAAGCTGAAGAGAAATAGTGTCCCTTGACATTACATAGGAGTTTGCCACTTGCCATTCCTGCTTTCATTGAGAGTGCCGTGCTCTTTTCAAGTAATGAGAGTGACATGAGGTGGCATGCCGTACTTATTATAAAGTTGCCATATGTCATTGGAACACTACATTCATTTTTTTTCTTACGAGGAAACTATATCTCCCTAAAATTAAATAGTGTCCAGGTTGAGAAATGGTGTCTTGGGACACTAAAATCACCATTCAGTGTAGTGCCTTTGTATGAAATTGAACCAAATTCTCCTTGAGATCTTTTCAAAAAATACCATGCATGAAGACTTAGGAGTTTTACTATACTCATTGATTTAGATTATGATACACTTTCATAGCTTTAATGCTAATTCGAAATCCCTGAATTGGTGCAATTATTGATGAATACGGAGTATCATTTAAGTCTTGCTTAGAATATTCTGCTATTTGTGAGTCATTTTTTTACTAAAAATACCTTTGTAATAGAGATTCCCATATACAAAAGGTATCTTGGAGATTATTTTTAGAAAACGGAATTTGCTAAATATAATCTTTAAAAAAATTAAAGTATTTGATGGTTACTATTTGTGTTTTTTTGGAGTGATTTATCTCTAAATTTCAATACAAAATATATTGTTAAAAAAAGGACTATTGGAATGTAAGGACTTTTTCAATACCTTGTTGAAAAAGCTAAGGTGTAATGCAAGGGTAATATTTCTACATTTTGAATGAATGTACATTAGTTTCTGGATGAATAAATCAAATTTCATCAATATTTCACATGTTTTTTAAAAATGGATGTAAGAATTTTAATCATTTCACTGAAGATTGCAACTTGCACAACCTAGAAATATTTATTTTGTTTTTATTTTCTGCTATGTGGGTTTGGTATAAAACATAGCATACCAGAGCAAGGTGAGGGACTACCCTTTTGAATGTAGTACTCACTCAACTTTAAAACAGAAATGAAGATTGTATGGCATTTCCTAATGAATCCCTCAATTCATGGTATGCATATGGCATTCCGTCATAAATTAGAAAAGAGGATCCAGTTGAAGATTCCCTTGAGATGCTCTTTGGAAAAGGGTACTCCTCTTTGCTCTAGTATGCTATGAAGTTTAGAATGTTGTTCTATAGGGAGAGGGTAAGGTTGGTAAGAAAACATTTCTAAAAAAATGCCAAATTTTTAGAAAATTCTTTTTCTGAATTTTTTGTATAGTATAAAGAAAAAATTAAAAATAATATTCTCAAATATTCCATTTTCCAAACCTATTTTTTTGAACAATTTAACACATACTAACGTTGTCCTCCATCTACAACAATTACAAATTTAGAGAGTGAGTCACTTGATTACCCCACCCATGCAATTCACTATATTAACTTCTAATCAATCACTTGTCTCCTATTCTCTCCGTCCCATAAAGGACCTTGTTTTCATTGAAATCTATGGATTAAGCTTAATCATGTCATTATAGAGGGATTATGTTGACTATGATGCAAATCCATGAATTAAGCGAGTATAGAGGGAGTATTTGGATTGTCAAAGAGTGTATATATGATCAAAATCTATGACAATAATCCGTTATCAACATGATCAAAATCCATGGATTAAGGTGCCAACATTGTCTGCAATGCCTTGAAGCACTTGTCAAGCACGTGCGAAACTTAATTACAGGCGGTGAACGAGTACAATTAGAAATCTTGGTTTTATTTTGGGACAAAATTTAAGTCGATATCATGGTCTTTTTGTGGGACGGAGGGAGTAGTGTGCAAAAGCAAAAGAACTCTTCATCATTTATTATCCAACCTACAAATTGTAGAAAAGAAAGGAATATTTTCCGAGGTTGCACAACCAATGAATCAACTCAATTTTTCTACTCTTATAGTAACGTAGTACGGCGTGACAATTGCCTCATGATTAGTAGTGAAATGAAGTCTTCATGCTTTGTGGTGGATGGAACACATATCATACTGTAGGCAGATAGCAGTTTCGGGACAAATTAATTCAAAATTTCAGGAATCTACCACGTGTCGCTTTTTGATTAGTTGTGACGTCTGAAAGAGTCAATGTGGTAAACCAAAAGCTGATGTCATTTCTCAAGAGTGTTGGAACTGCTATTAACTTATGGTATTGCAAAAACCATTTCAGTTTATAGTGTGGAGAAGCTATAAAAATTGCCTTTCTAATGGAATCTAGATAGTCTATGAAAGACATGTCTGTATTAAAGAAGAGGACTTTTATGAAATTTGTCACATTTAATAAAGTAACCAAATTGACCTATACACAACTTAGAACAAAACTCTCAGGATATACACACTAAGTCTAAAATGTGCTTTGAATTACGTAAGTTTAAAGTTGTATAGATAGAAGCCTCGAAGAGGTTAGTTCCAAATATCACGTAACAACATGCAAATAAAAATAGGGTCCTCTTTAAAGGAAAATTTTATAAATAAATTACATTAATATAGGATGCTCAAAATTGATTACAAGAATAAAATTGAGAATATTCTCAAAATACTAATTATAGAAAAGATTGTTTTTAATTTTTAGGGTACTTTTAAATACCCTTTGTTCACACATAATACTCAAAAGATACAAAGAGTGACCTCCCCGAGATAGAAGCCTAAGATGTGCTTTGTTTAAATTGTGTTGAACATAGAGTATAGATTCTACAATTCAAAATTAGTCAAATTTTAATAATTTCTTAAGAGGAAAGCTTATTTTTGTCAAGCAAGAATATCAAGGCTCATTTAGAATATTCTAGAACAGGTAGTCAGTGAAAAATGGTTAATTAGAAGCCCTACCTTATTTCTTGAATTTAACAAAAATAAATCGTTCAAATTCAATATTGGGCTTTAATGGTGTAACGTCGTAGTGGTATTGCAGCATGTTGTGCATGTTTATGAAATAGGGGATGGAATAATGTAAAAAATTGAAGGGCAAATAATACAAGTTTCATATCTTGAGAATATGCTTCATTGTATGTTATTTTTTGGATTCATTAAAAAGTCATATTTCAACATTTCAAACGACCCTTGTGACCCTCACTACATTAAAATTGTGATTTAGTGTCTAACAAGAATTGGTGTCTTTTACTACAATTTGTCCAAAGCTGAGAAGAAATAGTATCCCTATAGTACATAGAAAATTGTCACTTGTCACTCTCACTTTCATCGAGAGTACTATATTCCTTTGAGGTAATGAAAGTGACATGAGTTGGCATCCCATGTTAATTATAAAGTTTTCATTTGTCATTGCAGCATTACATTCAGAACGTTTACTTGAGATTTTTATTATTTTAAGTTTTACAATAATCTTTTATTTTTAGAGACAGTACTATATCTCTAAAAAGTCAAATAGTATCCGTGTTGAATGTCCTGGATACTAAATCACAATTTTAAGGTAGACCGTCAGTAATCACCACCACCTCTAGAACCACAGTGTAAACTTTCTTTGGATCCATCCTTTATTAAAACCCAATTGATCTACCACAATTCGCTATTGCCAAAGAGTAAGCCAACCAAGTTACGAAGTCAAACTTCATCAATTTCTCACATTTTAAAATATATTATATTTTTCTAGTATTTTTCTCATATGAGTTATTGTTAAACCAATTTATCCTAATTATGTAAATAAATATTAATTTTATAAGTTTTTTCAATTTTTTTTTCTTGTAAAAAACATAGTAATTAACAAAATGCTTTAAATAGTCCGATTTTTTTGGAAAATTGTAAATAATAGTGATGAACAACAAGGCATAGGTGGCGTGCTTCTTGAGCTTACATAAAAAAGAAATTTGATTAAAAAATTTGTTTCTGCAATGTACATTGGAATTTTAGGGTTTTAAGTTTTAAAGTGCTGAAAAAACGCATTTTTAACAAATTTGAAGAATGGTAAATCGAACTTGAATTAAAGTAGAAAACAGCCCCACACTTTCTTAGTAGGAACCATTTGAAATTTGAAATTTGGAACTAGGTGAAAATCAACGATTGACTAAAAAATGACCAAACATGGCTCCACGGGACACCTGAACGCTTAGGGGTTAAGTTGGTGTATTAACCCCTAAATGACAGAGGGGATAAGGGCAAAACCTAGATGTATTACAAAACGTTACTTCTGCAACTTTGATGAAGTTTGGTCCAAAAGAGAAAATGAGAAGCATAATGTTTAGTAATTATCCGTAAGGTAAAACTTCCAAAAATAGTTTTAGATACTCATTTAATGAATTTAGAAGCATTTTTCATTTTCAATTCACCAAAATCACAAATTCTATTTTTAGAACTTGAAATTTGGTATGATTGGTTCAAACTAGACATTCTATTCTAAAATTTAAAAAGGAAAAAATTTCAATTGAGAAAACATCATTAGTTTCCTAAAATAGTAAGTTTTATAACACTAGGACAATATTGAGGTGTTTGTCTTTGAAAAATTCCTTAGTGAACCTCAATATTGGAAATGAAATGTATCAAACAACACTAGAACATGATGTCTACTCCCAATTTCGGCAAAAGATCAAAACTTGAAAAATGTCATTTTCTGTCCATGGGCACTCACTGATGTTTGGGCTGCGACCAGAAAATGGTCGATTGGTCACTTAGGAGTTAAGTTGGTGTTTTAACCCCTAAAGGTTGGGCCAATGACCACAGCAGAATCGTACTTTACCTCTCACACCCAATTTTGCCACTATAAATAATACAAGAATTCAATTTTATATTTTTAGTAGATGAAGCCACATGTCTACTACAAATCATAAATTTTTCATAAATTTTGGTGAAAATTTGAAATTACTATGATTTTTTGAAATGATTGTAAAGAAAATTCATATCAATTACAAAATGTACTCAAAAATTCCGATATTTTTACCGAAGGTGTAAATTACAATGAAGAATAGTTTAGTAAATGAAAATCATCTATGTATCTAAATTTAGATTTTTTTGCTACACCATGGTAATACCCACCGAACTTGTAATTGCAATGAAACACTCAATTTTCAAAGTTTTTCAAAAATTCAAAGTGGAGTAAAATTGGATTTGGCAAGCTTCGTTTTGTTAGTTAACCCTTTAACGTCCCAATTCAACATTGTTTTCAAAGATTGTTATAAAATGTTTGATGAAAAAAAAATGGAGTTGATGTTCAAAAAAAAGTTGTAAATATCAATGTGAAGATCACATCTGTACGGTTGGATTCATCATGATTTTTATCAATATTTTTTAATGAAATTTGCAAGGTTTTTTCTTGAAATTCAATTAAAAATCCCAAATTAACACAAAAAAGAATTTTAAAATTTTAGAAATATTGTAATGAAATCAGAATAACATGCACTACGAGATCTCCGGGAAATCACTTTAATTGGAATATTCTACTATTTATAGTATATTTAGGGTGTATTCTAGGAATATTCTCAAATTGGTCAAAATGCACCCTATATTACATCTAAAAATTTATAAATTTTATCTCAAATGAATAAAAGACACCCTATATTTGTTCTCTCATGGTTATCTAATTTTTGAGAGTGACTTCTCTCGGTACGAGATGGTATGGTTTCCATTATTTGATTCTACTTATTTTGGAAAATCATGTTTAAGGTCTCACTTTTTGAACTAAGTATGAAACTTGACATAAACTAATTGTGTTTTTCAAAAAGTCACAATATCTTATTTTGAAGATCCATACCGTACAAATGATAGTCAACTAGCACAAGAACCAAGAAAATTTTGGATGGATGAAAAACTATACAAGATGTAATCAAGAGAAAGGTTGCAATCTATTCGTCGTCCAGTATATGGACGATGGCGTGTTAAAGGGCTAAGCTCAAATGCAATAGAACTCATTTTAATGCCTAAATTTAGTGTAAGCAGAAAAAGCAAAAATCCAAAATACACTACACGGTGAACCATTTTTCCGATTCTGTTTGTAGTTGAGACCCTATGTAAAATCTAAAAAGAGTTAGAAGGATCTGGATTTAAATTGAGGGGATGGCATGACCAAAGTGAGTTACAGTCATACATAACATTCGGCAACATTCAGGCACTCTACCTTTTCATTCATCTAGTGATTTGTAGTGCATCATGTGATTTCCATCCATGTAGTGCATTAAGTGTAGTCCTTTATTTTTCATTTTTCAGAGAGAGGGGAGGGTGGAGAGGGAAGCAAGAAGGTCATAAACCATTGTCAATGGCGGGACAAAGAAGTGGCACAATGTTCAAGGAATTTTTTAATTTTGGTTGCCCGTTTCTATTGGTTAGCCATGCTCCATAGCATTCTTGGGTTAAAGTATTATTACTTATAATGTTGCTCTCTTTAAAAGTGAGGGACATGTGGGGGATGTGTCACCATAGACTATGCATGGTTACCTTCCCTTCTAGTTTTCCATAATCTCCATCTGTGAGAAACCATGGGTGGCTGATGATTGTTCTTGGATGATAATATAGATTGTTCTTGGATGATAATGTAGAATATGCTGCACATTCTCCTCAAGAGCCAGTGAAGGCTGCTGAATGTTATGAAAGCAGATAGGACAGTGTACTTTAGTGGAGTGCAAAACCAGATGAGGTTTACCAAAAGTTTGCTGGAAATTTTGAGTTGAAGGATAACTTAACTCTAGTAAAGTAGCACTGTACCTCAGTAGTACCCACTCTGAAATTTTCAGAGTTTTTGGACTATGCATTGTAAAGTTTGAAGTTATATACAGAACTTCAGTGCTCAAGTTCTGGCCCTTACAGTGGAACAATACCCACTCAGAATTGAACCTGTATCAATTCAGCTTTGCGAGCAACCATATGATGTGAGAACCCTTTTTAACCTGATTCCCTGCCTGAACTGGAGCTTAGAATGGCATCACATTCAGTAGTTAACAAGCTCAATCACTGTGAACAAAAGCACCTGAAACCAAATAAGAGCCAAAAAAAACAATCCAGGAGATCTAGAAAAAAAGCCAGGAGCATGAAAGAAGAAATCTGTGCAAAAAGCTTGTTAAAACGGAACCGTGCACCACCCACTGGAAACACCGGAATTCTGCAGTGGGGAAGAATGCAGGTAAGCGCCAAGAGAGAGGTCCCCAATAAGGAGGCTAAAGGCAAGCCAGGGGCACCTCCACTGTTTACCCAAAAAAAAAAAAAAAAAAAATTTCAATACACACACCGACAACATTAGTGGCCTTCTCTCTATTTTGCAGCCACAGGAATTCCAATGTTGTGGTCAAGACTTTTGGTACTGAGTAGTTGTGATGATGATGATGATGATGATGATGTTGTTCCCCCCCAACATTCATTCGCTCCATGGAATGTTTGAAAGCCAGTGAGCCAGTGAACCGGGGAACTGCTTGCTGGACCAGTAGTGCATACATTCTGTTTCTCTCTACAAGAATTGAACAGTAGTAGTAGTGCAAGTCTCTGTGTTTACTTACGCGCAACCTCATGAGACTCATTCATTGAGCTTCGCCCCATCTGACTCTCACCAACCCCCTGCCTGCCTGCCTCCTACAAGACTGACTTGTTGTCGTCGTCGTCATACGTCGAACTTCGACCCAGATCAGTTCCAACCCATCCAACAACTCCACAACAAGCCTCTCCTCTCTACCCTATGACCGACTCCTTCCATCGCTGCTGGTAAATTTTCTTCATCATTTTTGTAACTTTTGTCTACTCCCACCTCTCTCTCGCTCTCTCTCTCTCCCCATAGGAGGTGACACCTTTCACACTTTCCGCTGAATCTCTCATCCCTCTTTTCATTCAGTCAAACATGTTTGTTTACCGCCCGCCCCGACGATCGTCCTCCGACTCACTGTCTGAAGTGGTCACACCTGATGTCTCACTCCCCATGCTACCCACATGTAGATCCTGGCATTGCCTGACATGGTGGTTACTGCTGCGCTTCTGAGCGGCTCCATTTGATGCCAATTCGTTGCGCTGATGTCAATTCATAAACAACAGCCATGTCAGGTACACACAATACAGTCTACCCTCCATGATATGACACTCCATAATATGACTATTATTGTTTCAAGCAATACATATGTGACAAGTCATTTTCTGTGACTAATCCATGCCTGCCATCTTGAAGGTAGGGCTTCCCAAACATCATGTCATAATAAAGAGCCTGGACAATTGTAAGCAAATTCATTATCTGAACAAGGGTGAAACAACAAAGACCGAAGTTTAGAGAGGGGTACCTTCTGTAAAAAAGCATCAATC
This sequence comes from Pohlia nutans, assembly GCA_022496805.1. Taxonomy (NCBI): domain Eukaryota; kingdom Viridiplantae; phylum Streptophyta; class Bryopsida; order Bryales; family Mniaceae; genus Pohlia; species Pohlia nutans. Next base: position 7,641,843 of record CM040092.1, on the reverse strand, counting down.
TCATCTTGTGTCAGTGCATCTGTTTCCTCTACACAGGCTTGATTCCATCCAAGTGAAACCATAAATGTAATGTCATCCTCGTACAGCTGATCGTACGCAGGCGACTCCCCAATCTCGCCGTTCTCTTTCCCCTCTGTGCCAAAAAGCTCCCCTGAGACAGGTTCTTCAGCATCAAGAGCGGCGTCACTCCCGTGTCGGTCCCCATTCTCCAACGGGTACGAGTCAACGACGGGATGCTCCTCCTCCAGGTTGACACTCTCCTCTGGTACAGCGCTCCCTACCTCTTCACCGTTGGCCATGTCATTGCTGCTTTTAGGCGGTGCAACATCCAACTTATCTACAATCGTGGGTGTACCACCCAAACCAGCTTTCCTCCTCAGTGCATTGAAGAAGTCGACACGGTTTTGTGTGGGTGCAGCGGAGGGACGACGTTCGTCACTGCCACTGCCGTCTTTGGAGCGCAGACCTCCATCAGTGACTAAAACGGGAGGGATCGGAACAGCACGGCGATCTAGAAGCTGCTTTTGTTTACGTGGAGCACTGTTCAAAACTCCAGTTACAGAGCTTCCCACACCCAACCCAAGAGGCCCCGCTGCTGTGGACACCAGCGGCAAATGACCCTCTGGTTTCAGAACTGGGCTAACCGGAGACGGGGATAATAAGCCAGGAACCACCTCTTTAATGGGGACCTTTCTTGCCAAAATCTTTCCTGTGGCTTGCCCCAGCTTGAGAGCCTCGGGACGAGACGCTGGCGGGCGGTATGGGGAGGTCAGACCCTGGGGGGTCCCTATCGATAGCCTTGGTTTCATTGTGCTCGGAGGCACAACGACGTCCACTGCTCGCACCACTTTCTTGTCTCGAGGGACGGGACCCTGTAGACATAGTCACTAACCCCATCAACATTTTGTATAAACGATCACCCTCTGACTGAAACCACTAGTGACCAAAAAAAAACACAAACCTCTACCAAACACGTAGTAAATTGGGATATTATCACTAACCGGAGTCTTTGGAATCATTGGAATCAATTGTCGAGACTGCATCAGTGCACGCTCCTCCAACCGCTCCTTCTCAGCCGAATACTGCCAGTCATATTAGAAACCACAAATCTCGCCATTGTTCTACAAATTCCATCAGCAACACCCAGAGAAAAATCACCTAAAAGAGAGTTCTAGTTTGTAGCATCATTTTCTAATTTTAAAAGGCCACTTATTAAGTTCCTTGACAAATCTAGAATCAAAAGTCCAGAAATCTGACCCAACATCGCCAAAAGAGAAAAAGAATAGATCACTCCATCTACATGCTTTTATCAAGGGATGAATATTAGGATGGAGCAGACTGAGGAAATACGCAAATGGCATCGTACCATAGGAGGGGTGCGAACACGAGGAGGATGTTGGACAAGCGCCTCCACCATCTTGGGAGGGTTTGTAACTGAAAAATTGGCAAGCGAGGATGTTGGTGGAGTAATTACAGCCCCAGGAGATGCCACAGGAGCCACCAGTGTGCCGTTCGCAGCAGCAGGAGCCTCAGCTAATGCAGAGCTCCAGCCTTCTCCATTACTACCTCCAGGTGTGGTTGACAAGCCACTGCCAGGGCTACCACCAGTGGGCAGACCCGGCGAGGAAGCGGCTGACCTGATCCCATCCATCCGGGACGTAGAGGAGCCCTGCCATGATGGACGCGGGCTTGAAACAACCAAATTACCCAGGCTGGACTGCATGCCACTCATGGCTGCCCCCCTCTCTTGAGCACCAAGAGACGGGAAATTCCGCTCAAACGCTGCTTTTTGCATGCTGCTCGTCAAGCTACCACTATTGATGGGAGGCGCAGTTGGAAGTTCCGCAGCTTTCTTCTCCCCATTCTCCAATGCTCGAGCAGCCGACCCCATGGAGTGAACTCGCCGCAGCGGCGCAGTGATATCGGCCTCATACCTGGAGGCTGGCACTGGACCTAAGCCCCCAGGCCTTCGAAACGCAGACATGTTGTCGGACTGCTCCGTGCGGTCTCGTTCTCTCTCCTCAAACCCTCCCAAAACCCTGCTCCTATCCCGGTCTCTCTCCCTATCCCAATCCCAGTCCCGTTCTCGAGCTGAATCCCTATCACTCCGATCCACACCTGCATCATAACTGCGGTACGTTGTGCTGCGACCAAAATTGTTGTAGCCTCGTGAAAAAATTTCCCTGTCTTGATTAATAGAGCGATCACTCACGCCAGTGCTTCCACCTCCAGGTCCTCGCCGAACTGCTGAATAATACGCACGATCGGAAGACGAAGAAGAGGAGGCAGAGGGTGGGAAACGTGGAGCATCATAGTCTACATGGCTGCCACCTCCACTTGCAACCCCGTGTGTCTGCACACGCGGCCGCAGCGGAAAGGCACTCTCATCTGCACAAAGCACAAACAGAGAGGCATGTGCATGAATGTTCTGCTTTCGCAACACATTTTAACTAAAAAACGCCATCTATAAGAAACGCAAACCTTAATTGATGAAAACCTACCGCTTCAAAGATCATTTCCACAAGAGAGCTGAAACAGAGCTGTAAAACCAAGGAGAAAAGAGAATGTTCTGCTTCGCAACACATTGACAAAAGACGCCATCTATAAGAAACGCAAACCTTAATTGTCTTGCTCGTTGAAAACCTAAGATCATCTCTACAAGAGAGAGAGCTGAAACAGAGGTGTGAAAACAAGAGCAGAATCATGTACGTACCTTGATGATTGGAAGATATTTGTGAGTAGTGGGTTGCCCCGCCAACCCCGCCACTGCTGGCTCCTTTGAGCCATTGTGGGACCAACGATGGCTCACTTCTCTCCATCCCTGCCACAGACCATGATAGGTCTGCCGAACCACAAACCCTTGCGTTACTTTCTGCTTACCCCCCCTCAACCTAGTACGCACGGCAATGCCCACCAATCCCGTCAACACACACAGAATGATCTCTCGTGGCTCAACAATAGAGGCCAATCATCTGGAAGCCTCCATTATGCAACCCCCCCTGCTCTCTCGTCAATGGTACACAACCGCTTTAGATGAGCTCTAAGAAACCCTAGCCTCCATATGAAACCTCCAAGCACCGTCCTAATGAGTACACGAACACTCCATGTCAACAGATTTTCCGCAATACAAAGCTACGCTTTCGACATCGGTATAATCACCAGATCTTCGCGCATACATGAAAATCTCGTGACCAAATTGATGATCCCGAGTCGGTCGTCTCAAGCTGAATATGAACTCCACCAATGCTGGTACTGACGTTTCAGTCGGTCCACAAAAGCCTAAGCACAAGGACGAAAACCCCAGTCTCCGTCCCTTATAAACAACCCCAGGCGTTCCTTATTCCCATCTACAAAACGCTGCGACAGCTGCACAGAAAACCCTCGCAAGGAGAAAAATTCAGCAACACGCATCAATCCCGTCCACCGCCCTGTTTGCCATCCCCAAACCCTAACTCTTGAGATCAAAGAAAAATCCTCCGAATATCCCTCTCACGTCATCCCCATCGCCGTCGACGTGGTCTCCAATCCAACCAACCGAAATGGGCACCGAGATGCTCCCTTTGAGCAAAACCCCTGGCCACGAAAATGACCTAAACCATGAATGAATCTCACCGGCCACCCAAAACCCCAAACCCCGTCTCGCCTCTGATTCTCCGCCCCGGGGAACCGAAACCGGCACCGCCACAAGACGAGGTCGGGCTCGAATCAACACCGTGGAATGAAACCCTAGACCCCAGGGGGTTGAGAGAAGAGGCAGGAATGAATCCCTAGGGAGGTGAGCAAGTGCAGTTGCAGCGGCGCTGTGTGAGGGCGATGGCGATGGCGATGGTGATGAGCGATGGTGATGTGGGTGGATGGGGAAAATGGGGTGGCGAACTACAAGAGGAAGATGAGAGCAAGAGAAAGTGAGCCAGCGTGAATTTGTTCGAGGAAGGTGTGGTGTGTGCGAGCGACGTAGCGAGGGCGGGCAAGCAAAGGAAAGAAAGGAAAGGAAAGGAAAGGAGGAAGAACGATGGCAAAGGCAAAGGTGAAGGAAAGTAGTAAGGGCAATTGGGGGTAGAGAGCAGAGGCTTGACGCTTACTTCGCTTGTTCCCACCAACCATCTTCACCCTAGAATATTGCTGCTGCGGCCCACGGTCTTAGGGTTGTACCCCACCCATTTCCGTGTTCTCTTTCTTTTGGGAGGGAGTTGGACTTTATATTAACCCCTAAAGGACCAAGGATTCATGGTTTCAAAATGACAAATCCAATTGATCATATTGTGAAAAATCAATCATTTAGATTGAAACAAATCTTATATCACCGGAATCGATGAAGAACATTGTATGTTTTAGTCAAAATAAGAAAGAAAATTTGAATTAAAAAAGTTCACGTAAGAGCTACTCGAAATTGCTAAAATAAACATGAAGGTTAATTGGGACTTCTTGGTCGTTTAAAGGATTAGGGTAAAAAACCAAGAATCTCAAATTGGATCATGTGTTGTTTTTTTTGGAAGTTTTGAGTAGGTCCTATGTGTACTTCTTTTGATAATTTAATTTGTCTTTTGACTAACACTTGCAATGTTCTTTATTGATTCTGGTGATTTAAGATTTGGATCAATTTAAATTATTTATTTTTCACAATATGATCAATTGTATTTGTCATTTTAAAACCATGAATCATTGGTCTTTTAGGGGTTAAAGTAGAAATCAACCTATAATGGATAATTTAACCCCTAATGCTTTGAGTGACCATTTTCTGCTTGTTGCCCTTGTTTAGATGTTGCCCGAGGTCATGAAATTTATTTTTTGAATATATTTGAATAAGTTTCTAATAGAAAAATCAAGTGTACTTTCCAACCTAATTTGAATTATGCCAATCCAAATTAAACTCTTCCTAGGGGAATGTTTCAAAGACAAACTTCTCTATAGTGTTACAAAATTTACTATTTGGAGAAAGTAATGACATTGTTCTTTTCATCAATTCTTTTGCCTTTTTTTCTTTTTGGATGACAAATACAATTCCAACCAATAATACCAAATTTTAAATTCCAAAAATATGAAATGTAAATTTGGTGAATTTTTAAAATTGATTTCTTCTATACATTAAATTAAGATCTAAAACTATTTTTGGAATTTTGACTATATAGATAACTTTGACGTCATAACTTTCATAATACATCTTAGTTTTGTAGTATACCCTTTGGACTTTTAGGGGTTAAGCTTTCAGACTAGCCTATGTGCCGTAGGAATGAAAGGCGAACAATATTTTATTCCTTCGTAGGAAAGTAGAAATCATGAAGAATGCATAATGTATTCTAAAAAGTGAAATTTCTACAAATTTTAGAAGCAAAATGTTAGTCATCGCCCAAAACCAATAACTAGACTATCCCAAATTTGTGAACACGTGATTCCACAAATAGTCCCAAATTCTACAAATTTGATTGGTTGACACACAAGTGGCATTGAGTTTGGTTGTTAATTATTATAATAGGCCAGTCTACTCATTGGTTTTGAGTGTATTAATTGTTTCATGACATTCAACCTACTTTAGGGTCCAACTTTATTGTTTGTTCAAACCCAATTGACAAGTGATTGGGTTAGCCCCTAAAGGACAAGAGTGTTTTTCCTCCAAAAACACTCCAATGCTGCCATTTTTACTCCCCCGTGCAAAAAATCCAAAAAAAATGTTACTTTTTACCTTCTAACCATAAGATCTTGTCCTAAACTACTTGAAAAACATACACAACAAATTTCGTTGATATTGACCGCACGGATTGCAAGATAGTTGGGTTTGATGGAAAAAGCACCCAAAAAAAACACATGCCCGAAAATTTCAGATGTGTTTGACCATGGCTACATCAAAAAAACCTCACTACCAAAACCTGCCGCACTTCACTTTCACATTCTATATGATGTTACTTAGTTGTGGACCAATTTTCATTGCGTTTGGAGATGTTTAGGATGTTGAAGAACACCCTGCACTTGTTGGGAGTTTAAAAGTTCATAAAAGACTCTTTGTTTTTGGAATTGCAATATTTTCGACTTTTGATATTTAAGATACAAATCCAAGCGGTGAAATATAAGTACATTCCACCCTCTATAGAATGGCAAAAACAAATTTGAAAAAAAAAAAAAATCTCCAAGTTTTAGAAGACACGTAGCACACTTTCTAAGAATTTTGGGGGTTAGGGGGGAAATAAAGGGTGGAAGAAGGGAATTGAAGTGCCAACCCATTCCAATGTTCATGACCCCACTAACTCTCAAGGTGTACTACCACGTGGCAGTCCCTCATTGGACGATTTTTATTTTTTATTTTTTTAAATGATTTTTATTTTCAAATTTTAAAATTATTTTTTTAATTATAAAATTGAACTTTTAGTTTAAAATAATAATTTTATTTATAAAAAATATGTTTAAATTATACATATATATATATATATATATATATATATATATATATATATATATATATATATATATATATATATTTTTATGAGTTTGGAAAATGGGGTGGTCTTCTACCCCCCACAGTCCACCCCATTTTCCACACGCCGCCCATCTTGTTGCCCCCCCCTTCTAAAATTCAACTATTTCTCTACTGCCCCGCTGCCCTTTCTTCTAAAAAAAACACATTTCCTCTCATAACATCCACATACGGTGTCGGAATTCAAAAAAATAAAAATAAAAATCCCCATTTCCGTGGCACATTGGAGAATCCACTATTAAATTTCTTTCAAAATTTGATTAAAAATGTGTTCACCGGAACCTACCCCATTCTCTAAATGTCCTAGTTAGGACACTTGGTCCTTTAGGGGTTAATGATTGTACGAATGGTATAGATGCGTGAAAATATAAGATCCAATGGTGCCAGGGTACATTTGAGGTGTTTGGAAGCTATGAACTTTGGGTCAAGAAAAACTTCAACCCAACTTACTTGGATTGGTCCAAAGTTTTGGCAATTCTTACTTGCCTCACAAGCTCACACTCTGACAACCACTATTCTTCATCCTACATAATCTCACTTTTGTAGAAAATTATCCAATACACTATTTTATTTTATTTTATCATTATTTTTTTTATTTTTTTTTGAACTTTTATTGTTTTTATTTTTTTTAATTTCTCTAAAGTTCCACAAAAAAATTTAATTAAAAAATCTTGTTAAATAAGAAACTATTAAGTCAAGGATATTATGAAGAATATACATGACATTGTATTTGTTTTTGAATGACTCCTAGGAATGACTTTTGGTCAGAATTTTGAATGGTCATAGGCCATGTTGGTACTGGATGACTATGGTAATAGACTCGTCCTTTTATAATTATCCCAGTAAAGATGCCAAAGCCAAAATAGCCATTAGATGACATTTTTGTTGATATTGGATGATTTTTGTTTACTAGTACTGCTTGATAGCACACTTAATAGGCTTGTTTTTTCAAGGTTAAAACTCTTAAACATCTCAAAGGCCTTCTTTAGCTATGTATTTTTGCATACAAGGATGTGATTGTTGCCATATATCACCACAACAATATAACCATTACATGCATCAATAGACAAAAATGTTCATTTTCATATTTGAAGGATTTTAAATGAATGATATAGGAGCTTCTAAGAAGAAGTATATTAGTATTAGGTAGGTATGTGCCAAAGTAATTCCCACACAACCATTCCTTTGTTGAAACCGTCGTGAGGAGCGTGCATGCACGTGTTCACCACCCTACGCTATATAATAGATAAAAACAACTTTACTTTACAATATTGATTTACTAGAGTTATCCGTAAAGGAAATTTCTATGCTTTGTTTGCTATCTAAATTTATTTCGTATCACTTGTAAGTTTGGCATAAATAGTTCACTTGGTTCCCTTTTGGTGTGGGAAGCATGGACTTTGTCATGGTCGAATATGAGGGAAACTCATGAATAATACAGGCTAGCCTTGGAGGATTTTTATGTTGCATTGGAGTGACTATGAGGTTAATACGTCTTGACTCAACTGGTCTTGTTTTAGCATGTTTTCAAACACAACATAAAACTAGTTTTAGCAACCTTTGAGAGTAAAGAGGATATCTGCAAGAAAGTACCATGAGTTTTCAAAAACTTTCCTCTTTGGACTAACTTTACGGATAAGTCTATTGAATGGTGTAAATGCACTTTAGAAAAATATTATTAACTATTGAGGTTTTAAATATTATTTTATTTATAGTTTAATCACTAAAGAATTAAATATACCATTGTAATTACATGTATATTGCATTAGAATACTTTTTCATATTTTAATATATGAAATGGATTATATATTTAAAAAAATAGGATGTGTACACATAAGGCCCTAAAGACATTTAGGAATTGATCCCATCCTAGATGATAAATAGAATGATGTTTTTCCAAATAACTTTTCATTCATCCAAAATAATGAGGATTTATGATTTAACTCTATTATCAATGAAGTAAGTGTAAATTTTGTTAAAAGTGTTTGCTTTGGATATTAAATTTTGGAAACTGACTCTAACAATTGAGTTATTCACAAAGTGAACCCCCCTACCATGTCTATTGAGTTGAGTTTTGTTTCTCAATTAGATTTTCTAACATCACAAGCCACTAAGCTCCTTGTTTTGAGTGAGCATGAGGTCAGTGTGGGGGCATGTGAAGATTCCACCATGGGAACTCAAGTGTGGTTGGGGGAGCTTCTCTAGCATTGGCCAGGAAGGTGCATGGTTTGAATCTCTTTGACAATGTAGAGCGCGGTGATTGGTTTGATAAAACGGAGGCAAAATTCATTTTTGCTGCCCTTGAAGCTAAAAAACTAGTTATGTCTTGTCTTTCCTCTTCTAGTAAGGTTTTGATAGCCTTTACGGATAACTCTAATGTGTAAATAACAAAAAAACATAATAAGGTTTTATTTTGTAAATCTATACATTAAGACACATTGCTTGTTTGTTTGTTTGTTTTGTTTGTATGTTACGTTGAGATCTCTTGGACCGTGCACCTACCAGCCACGTTCTTGGTACCGTTTGAAAATTCTCGATGGAGAGAGGTGCACGGAGTTTGTTTCGCCACGTTTGGACCTACAATGTGAAAGTTATGGATTTTTAATTAAGTTTTGTCACTAAAAATTGTATTAAATTATGAAAAGTGGAATATGGGAGTTTTTGATGTTATTCTTGCCATCGTCGAAAAGCTCTCAGCAAGTAGGAAAGCCATTTCGTAGCTTCTGGACCTATGGTGTGGAAGTTATGGATTTTTAATCGAATTTTGTCACCATAAATTGAATTAAACTATGGATAAATTATTTTAAAAAACAAAAGCACAGAGAATACGAGGTGCACAGAGAACACTAGGGGATGGGGAGCACGGAAAACATTTGAACCAATGGCACAAGGCCACACTAGTGAATATTGATTTGACAATATAGTGACATGCTCCACCTTTTTGTGGCTCTGATAATATTGCAAAATGCAAAAACGAGTAAGAACTTAGACTCATAACATTCAGTAGCTTGTAGTGCCTCTGCCTTGCCCCCCAATAGATATTCCACACCCAACAAGACCAAATCAGTAGCTAAGTGGACAAGTGGAGTCCCAAGACGATGCATGAAGGAAAGGCAGAGAGCACGAAGGCTACTAAATGTTATGCTGATTGGACTTCTATAGCAGTTGTTGTTTGGATTAACTTGGAAGCCTTTTCTAAATATATGTTTTACCTTGTGATTACCAAACCTATAAAAAGTTCATCATAAGAACAAATACCAAAATTTACATCTCAAGAAGATTATTGCGATTACACATTTTTATACTATGTCAGTACATACATAAAGTGAAAAAAATACAATACAACAAAATGCAGAGCAACCTTTTAGGAGAAAAAAATGATATTATTTCCACTTTGCTACAGGATCATAACATTCTTCAGCCCCCTACTGTTCACCTCCGAATCTCAAGCATCTGTCAGGGTATCGGAGGAATCGCAAAGAATTTTCTCTAACTTCAATTGGGCCAATTGGAGAGTTGAATTATTTTATTAGTAGTTTCTCTACAATGCTGTTACAATGTAAAGGGTGTGATCCAGCAAGGTACGAAGAACATTATGATCAAGCCTCGTGCTTAAAACAATTAGAAAATAAAAAAAGAGTTAAAGAAATGATATTACAACTAGTAAGTAACTGACTCGTAAAACACAGCAACAATAAAAATAGCACACCCGGAGACTCCCAAGATAACAAAGGGAACTGTAGTCTTGACCGCCCATGGATTTCCACAACTCAGAGCGCCAAGTCTGATTTCAATTAGCACAACCATGGAGACTATCAAAAAAATTGCACCCAAAATTGATCCTATTGCAGAAGCCAAGATTCCTGTGCGTAGAAAAGTGTGATTCACTTCAGCAAATTTGGAGTTCTCTTTGTCTCTTCCATTCTCTGCATAATCATCAATTTTCCAAGCCAATGTGAGCATTCATCACAAGTCAATTCTAGTGATATTGGTCACATAACGTTCTTGAGCCTCCCTACTGTTCACCTCCAAATCTCAAGCATCTGTCATAGGATTGGAGGAATCACAAAGAATTTTCTCTAACTTCAGCTGGTCCAAGCAAGAGGGTTGGAGAGTTGGATTATTTTAGTAGCAAATTTTCTACAGTGTTGCTATAGTGTAAAGGGTGTGGTCCAGCAAGGTATTAAGAACCTTATGCAAAGGATCCTTGAATGTTGTCTCTCTCTGTATTGAAATCTATGGTCATTTCCTTTGTCTAGCATAAAATAAAGGATAGAAAAAGCATAAGGGTGACTCTTGTTACCAACACATCTATTCACACAATTGGTTGGCCTTCAATTAACAAGTAGTTTGGTTCAATGTCTATTGCCACTTATCTTTGGATAGAAATAGGGTTGTCTACTCTTACTTTCAGTGGTCTACAACCTCCCACTTTGAAATTGCATAAGAAATTCATATAAAGTAATTGAAACTTGATTTTAGGGGAACTTTACATTAGAGTCCAGGTCCAAGAAAACCTCGAAATCGAGCAATCGTATTGGCCAAGAGCTAAAAATTGAATCCAAGGGCTTTACACTAGGGCCTGGGACCAATAAACTACTCCAAGTCTCAAAATGATGTGGTGCATAAGCTTGCAGCATAGTTTTGGAGGGAAAGTTTTGGACTCAAGGCTCCAAAGGAGAGTACCAGTTTTGAGAAACCAACTCCTCCTTTGGGTCCAATGGCCACTTCAATAAAATACTAATTTTTGGAAGCATTCCTATTGGGCAACCAAAAATTTGACCTACTATTGGACCTAACCTAGAAGCTTTACACTTGGGTCCAAGTTCAATCAAAATTTGAGTCCAACTTTTAAAACCTTCAAATTGGACCCAACTGCTTTACACTTGGGTCCGGGTCCAATTCACTTATCATTATTTTATTCAACATCTCAAGTCCAATGGTGAGGTTTCTCAAGTCCAATAGATGGGTTTATTGGGCCTCACGAGAATTGGACCCAAACCCCAATGTAAAGTGGTCCTTAACATATTTCTTGTACCAAAAGATCTCTCAAGAGCACTATAGATCTCCTAAAATTCACTCTTTCATGTTTAAATTGACACAAGTAGTATCCTCTACTCCCTGTATCCTGTCCTAGTTTCTGGCATGTGCTTTTTTTGCCAAAAAAAAAACTGTCTCAGTACTTGAAAAATGGTTTATCTTTAATACTAGTATGTAGTTTTTGTGTCACTCTCATTGTCCACCCTGTTTGAAGTGGACAAGGATCACGTTTGAAGTATAAAACATAAGACAAATATTGCCAAAAAAATGCCAAAAAATAGGACAATTATTTCCGGACAGAGGGAGTACCTTACAGCCACAGTGCAGATCATCAATAAGATGGGAGCAAAGAAGTAAACATACCGAGAACAATGTAAAGCTTAAAACCATGCGCCACCAAAGTGGAGAAGAGAAAGCAGCCAAACGAGACCACCTCCCACAACACAACGGCGCGGTACACGTCCACTTCTACATAACACTCCAGTCTGGGTGGCGCAAGCGTGGTCGCGGCCTGATTCTGCGGAAGTGGGGGGCTGAATGCCAATCCCAGAAACACAGCAATAGCAAAGAATCCATTCACCTACATTGACATCTAAAAAATGTAAGCAGGAGCATCTCAAATCACTGCAACTTCATAACATTCAGTAGCTAGTGCTACCTCTACCTTGCCCCCAAGGAGAATGACAGGCATATTCGTCATCATCATCCATGGCCCATCAGTAGCTACCCTTTTTTCCAGACAGGTGGAAACTTAGGTAACCAACATGTGTGCATGGTAGCAACAAGGAGGGAGGTGGAGAACCCCTTTCATCCCTTTCATGCATGAAGACCCCAACTTGTGGATGGATGGAAAGGCAGACCACACACTGGCTACTACTGAATGTTATGTTCTAAAATCCTGGAAATCTCAAAACTTACAGAAACGACTTCATCCAGAGTTGTGACATGTATATGAGTCACGTCCACTTTGGGCTCTGGAAACTCTTCTTCCTCTGCCTCCTCCTCCACAGCAGGAGCAATGTCAACCGACCTGCCGACCGAACCGCCGACCGAGCCACTACATGTTGAAAACAGTCACCAAGTCATTGCTGCAATAATCAAGACTCCAAAGAGCATACATTCAGTAAAATAATACTGTTTCAGAAAACATCATAAAGAGAATCTTCTATTCATGGAGAGGTCTCCCTTATGGGAGGTTTCCATATTATCATGGAGAACCTCCCCATGAATCATGGCAAAATTTTTCGTTATGATGTTATCTGCAACAATCTAATTTTACCGAAAACAACTGTTCGGCTTCATAGAAGCACTACATGCAACATTCACATTGAGTTCATTCCAACAGGAAAGATAATAGGGGGGGTGTCACGGTGCTTTCAAGAAGTTGATTCTCTGAAGATTGAGAATCTCTCACGAGTCAATCGTGGCCATTCTCCACAAACCAGGCCGTGACACCCCTTGAATGCGTGTGAAGAATGAGAACATTAGCGAACTGGGGGAATTTTACCTGCGGAGGAGAAGAAATGAAGCTTCTCAATCTTCACGCCCATTCTTCACCTCAGGAGGAGAAGAATGAAGCTTCAAGGAGACAATGGAATGTACCCATTCTTTGAAGATTGAGAATGGGAAGAAAGCGCTGTGACACCCGCCATTGTAATGTGGACAGAGTATGTGACTTACGAGCCCGTGTGTTTACGGTCTCGCCGCTTCCGGTGTCTGGGCTGTTCCAGGCAGTTGGTGTCGCACATGTTTGTGTTGGCTGGAGCCACGTTCACACGCACCACGACGGGTGGCACCTCGCCATATTTGGAGCTCAAGAGCGAGAAGTGGAACATGTAGGTGCCCATCTGCGTGAACAAGTGCTCCAACTGATTTCCTGATGTGCTGAAGCAGTACAGCCCCTGCACATCTTGCTTCATCGTCGCCTTCGTCTTCCCGCTGTACACCACCCCTTTGGTTTCCTTGCCTGCCTTCAAAACATCCGCCTCCGGTGGCGCGAAGTCGTACACCTTCACCTCCAGGTTCATCTCCATCTCGTCCGGGACAATGCTTTGTTGATCGGTTCTGTGCCCCTTTTTCTTCAACACGATGTTCTTCGGCCTCACTACTGCAATTATCTCCTTTGGAATCGCTTGCCCTTCTTGGAGTGTCAAGTTATCTGTCAGGCCCTGTTTTCTCCGATCAGTCATGGAGGTCTCCTGGTTAACAAAAGAGGACTATGCACGACCGTAAAGCACTGGCTGCTTTTAAGTCCGTTATAAAGTGTGCACGTAACAACGCGTTATTGGGCTTACTCGAGTTCAAGTGTGCAGTGCAACGTTAACAGGTTAACGCTCTTGTGCACACTTTCAATTGGGAGGCAGCCAGTGCTTTACGCCGGGTTACACTCACCACAACTCGGGCACTCTGCTCTGTTACCCGCTCTCAGGCTACCGTCCTTGAACTGGTAACAGAGCATAGCGCCCTCGTAGATGAGCGTAACCCCTTACATTATGACCATAGATTCTCTTTACGATGTTTGCAAGAATCTAGTTTTATTGGCTTTGTCCTCCAGGGCAGAGACTATGCACCGATAGCCCCCATCAACGCTGACCCTCCAAGTCCAATGTGCTATCTACAACCCTTTTCACACTAGCGCTTGTTGAGTACTTTGTTAAGGAAGGGTGTGCATTGAATGTTTTGGCGAGGACGAAAGCTCACCCCAGCTACGTTGAATCTGGAGGCAGCTTCTGCATTGAGAAGCTCCACAGCGGCAGGGGCTGTACCAAAAAGAGCACGACTCTTGTCTGGCTCTCGCTTGCGCCAAACCCCGTCGTCAAGGAGATCAAACTGCCAAATTACACACAAGTCCTCAAGATATTAGAGTTGATTGATAAGGCTCACCTTCACTTTTCATCTTGTGTTTCACTAAAAAAATGATTGTAATTGATAATTCAATGCACAACCCCACTAGACTAACTGCATCCCAATTTTCAATCAAATCAATGCACAATCAAACGTTCACTTTGGTCTACACTAATTTCATTCCCACAAATTCCTATGTCCAATCAAATCAAGCGTTGGAGGTGCATAGAAAATGAAAACCAGTTCATCCCCACTTTTGCTTTTGCATTCATAATTGTACTTCTATAAGTGTATTTGATGATTCAATGAAGTATTGTTATGTAGCATAATAGACTAATTACACTTCAATCAAATTTAGCATTATACAGTAGTTGCAAAGGTTGGAAGATGAAAGTGAGAATGACACCCAACAATGCAACACGTTTGAGTTTCAAGTCTTGCCCCTGCTATTGATATATATAAGAATTCATTGAACCCTAATTTTAGTCATATCCACTCTTGGAAACGAAAATATATAGAAAGTGTGAAATCTAAAATTGATCAAATCGAGCATTGCAGTTGCAAAAATTGCAAAGAGTGAACAATGCAACACGTTTGAGTTTCAATTAGGTCTTGCTCCCGCTCCTATGCTATTGACACATTATATAAGAATTCACCAAACCCTAATTTCGTCATACATAAATTGTACCTTTTCCGTGTAGAGGATGCTGAGAGGAAGAGCTTTCGATGCCTTCGGAGTGTGTCCGCTATGGACTTCATTCGTCTTCAAAGATATGCCCCCTGAGTCTGGTGTTCTATCCACCGATTTCCCCATTAATTTCGTCTGCAAAAATTAATTCATACGCTGCTGTCTACTGCAACACCTCAGACATAATTCTTGTCACAGAGCAACAATACTTGTGATACAGTTTCCATCCTCCACACCTGAAATCACCGATTGGAACCAAATTGCAGAGGATATTGGAATTTCGTCATTTACATTGCAAAATTTCACGCACTTAGACGCAAAATTTCGTGCACTTAGACAAGATTTCATTGCCAAAACTCGTGTCATTTACATTGCAAAATTTCTGTCTACTGCACCTCAGACATTTTAGGAACCTTAAAAACGCGGAAACCCTAAACTGAGTCCACAGGAAAGTCTCGAAACCTTACTCGTGTGTTGGAGCTCTTCCGAGCATGGTCTCAAAGATGCAAGAATGCTGTGGATCGTGTGTAGAAGACATGATTGTTTTCTTTTCTTTTGCCGCAACGAGAGAGACAGAGACAGAGAGAAAAAAAAAAGGGTTAGAGAGAAGGGAGATTGTGGGAGTTTTTCGTTTTTTCTACTAATTGTCATTGGCAAGTGCTGTGGTAGTAAACAAATGGGCGATGGTTTAGTCTCTTTTGATCATGTCTTCACCTTAGCGGTTTAGGGTTTACTCTGAAGCCATGCTGCAACGACGATACAATCGGGGACCGAAACTCCACACTAATTTAAATAAGGTCAGTTTACATTAGGCTCCAATCGTTGGCTAGAGCATGTATCCCTATTTTCGAACTTGATATAGCATCCCAGACCAAAATTTTGCTAGAGCATATCATCTTTATAGGATAATTGGATTATTTTTTACGTTTAACAAACTTTAACCAATCAACAGTTTGCTTCCTACTAATCCCATACTAGAAATATCTTTTAAATGTTTATTAATTATAAATATAATTCTTATATGAAATCTTTATAAACGAAGTTAAAATACACAACACCGACAATTGTGCATAGCGTAACAAAACCATAATCAAGGATTGTTTTGGTCATTCACATAATCTCTTTCTGATTTGCAGAACACCAAAGCTTTCAAGAAATGTAGTGGGATTTGGATCAAGAGGAAATGGATCATCCCAACTCTTCGCCAGAAGTGTAAAGACCCCTTCTAAAATGGATGTGAACAAAGGTACAAGCTTTACTGTCTTGAAACGCGCCAACAAGGTCAACAGAAACCGACTCAAATCCAAATCAGGGCATTGAACTACAATTCTAGGGTCCAATGCCCAATCAAAAGAATCACAATATAAAAGAAAAACCGCCTTTCATGACTGGAGTGCTAGGTAACGCTTTAAACCAGAGCTTGTCATGATGGAGAAAGAACTCCACTGTCCTCCCTAGTTGGAGGACTCCACTGTCTTCCCTCCTTAGTTGGAGAAAGAACTCCACTGTCCTCCCTCCTACTGGTGAACCAATTTCTAAAGTCGTGAAACTTATCAACCTTGATAGAATGTCGGATAGCCTTAAAAAACTCCAGATAATGGTAAGTGTTATGTCTGCACATAGCAACGCACTCCAAGATGAGCATATCAGAGAAGCATGCAGAAATGAAGTCCCTGTAAATGGCATCAGTTCATGCAGGGAATATGCCTCTAAAATCTAACCACTCATAACCACTACACTTTGTATTCACAGTTTGCTTTATTATACTTAGTAATGACAACTGTTTCCGAAGAGGATGACGAGTTAGCCAACCTCAAGTGGAGGAGAAAGGCATACTCTTCTCATCCTCTGCTTCAACACTCAACACTAGTCGTTACAAAGTATGATGAGCGTACATTCATCAATCAAGCCAATTAGCCATTTTCAATGCGTTTATGTTCATTTGGTGTAGTTTTGTGAAATATAATTCGCTATAACCTTGTACCTGACAATATAATGAACAGTAACAACTGCAAAGTGATAATTGACTCAAAATCAAAATTGTCAAAGCAGCTCTCCATGTGCTATGTAGCATGAGCATCTGATGTAACAAATGTATAACAATGTAGCTAAGTACACTTGAAGCCCATATGAGCAGAGACCATGCACTTACATCTCCAATAAGGTTTGAGCCAGCATCTCATGGGTGTTGAGTAGATGATTGATGTAAGCTCGAGAGTGCTTTAGACAAGTGTAGCATTTGCATCCGCTCACCAAAGGTGTATTGTCAAGCCTGTCACCAAGGTCATGTGTAAGAAAACTTAATTGAGTACTCTCAATTCTATCAACCGGTGAGGCTAATGAAATTGTCAATTTCTGGAAGACTAGTTCAGTGACTTTGTGCTTTGGACGCTGTATCCTAATAAATTTCTAGAATAAATGCCTCTGAGACTGAAATCAATAAAGGCAAAGAAGGCACGTACTTGTACGCAACAGAGCGCAGGTTAATTTTTGCCGAATCTTGACCACTTTTGGCCAGCTCTCCAGCAGTTGATTCAAGGCTTCTTGAAGCATTCTCCATATCAACGGGAAAGGTCATTGCATACCCTCCCTTCGTTAAGATGAATGGGTATCTAAGGCCCGTCAAGATTAACAGCATCATCTCTAAAGCTTCAACTCTAGGTTTTTTCTTGCGAACACTAGAAATTCGCACTGTTCGCAAGAAAAAATTTCTAGTGTTCGCAAGAAACACCAAAGTGGAACTGCATTTTGAAGCAGAAAGGAGAGGAAAAGAAAATTAAAAATTTAGAAACATGAGGCCAGGAAATGATCGTTGTAGAGAATAATTTGTGAGACATCTGACTACAACTTCGGATTTCCCATTGTTTCAAGGATACATGCTGTCAAATAGATCAATGCCCGCCCCCACAGCTTGTAATACCTCTTCTGCAGATGTCAAAATGTCATCAAAGGGTATGCCAAAAAGGAGCTTCAACAAAGGCACACTAAGAACAGTTTCACGAGATCTTGCAACAAAATTTGTAGACTTCTCATCAGTTACAAGCCTAGTTACTTTTACAACTCATTGACGATTCCCTTTAGTGAAAGGGGGACAAATACCTGGCAAACCAATTCCACTCACATGGCGAAGTTTCTCCTTGGGTAATTTCTCCTACAAAACATCAGATAAGTGCCAACAGTCTAGTTACTACATTCAAAGACAACTTCACATCGCCATACAAATAACCGATAAATCATAAGCAGCAAGTTTGCGCAAACATACAATCACTGCTTCCATTTGCAATGCACGCTGCTCAGCATCTTCACCCATCCCGAAACCGCCAAAAGAAAATCCTGAACAGCACATAAATCAGAAGTCAATCGGTTATACTAACATAATTCCAATTCCCAGCAGAAGTTTATGAGCAGCCATCGCCAAGCATGTGAAGCAACTTGTTAGACAGTTTCTTTCAGATATACTGTTTTGATCATAAATCACTTGGCAAGTAGATTGAATTCGTTGCACAAGCTATGACCACAAACATGTCCATAAACGATAGGCTGAACAATACCCGCTACGTTGCGAGAGGCCGTTTGCTCTGCAGATCGAATCCTTTCCTCGATACTGGACGCTCCGACCACAACTCCAAGGCACCTGTTTCCATATTCTGCCTAGAGCCATAACTTCTAAGTTAATTTTTGAAAATAATAAGAATGTTGCTCTGTTCAGAAATTTTATATAATGATGATGCAAGCACTTCCATTGGGATGTTGACAACGAAGTAATATACAGAAAACTCAAAACAAAAGTAGTCATTAACCATTATTAACTCAAAACATTATTAACCAGTTCTCCGAGTTATAGGATGGAAGCAGCAAGAAAAGGTCTCCTCCAAATTACTGTTCGCCAAGAATCTACTTAGATTCATCAAAGGAATGCAAGAGTATAAGGGGACACATCATTCACTAGCACTCAACTGAAAAGAGGAAAATAAATCTACTTAAATAAATCTACAGTGCATGGTTTCTTTTGGTAAGAGAATGGAGAGGAAGAGCGGCATACAGGTTGCAACGAAAGGCAGTGGTCAAGCCACTGTAGAGTGCGGTCCACTGACAAGCGGTTACGCTTCTCTGCCACCCAGCTGGGAACTTCATCGGGCAGGCTGACCCACAAGTCCGACTTGCATGCATTGACGACCTCCATATATTTTGCAGGTCCCACCTGACTAACAATTCATTAGCACAAATTGAACAAAAAAACCAAAAAACAACAAAAAGGATGAACCAATCCTGACCCGACTTATAATGCTCTTATTCTAAAAGTTTCAACACATACTGTACTCTTATCAACCAAACAATCTGTCCTAAATGTCAACGATTTCAAACCTAAGGTTAAAGTTCTAATTACAAGTATCTTAACGCCATAAAGCAATACAAACTCGTGAGGGCAGTGTACATACTAAGCGCCGACCGGATGAAGTCTCGAAAGAAGCACCCATCTTAGAAGACCCTTCCCCATTGGATTCATCCATTAGGCTGTCTCTCGCCACAGCCACCATCCCAAAGCCAGTCAAACTGACTAGCTTGTGCAAACCTCCGGCCTTCGCCACGATAGTTGATAATGGACTGTCCAAGCTGTATTCACCAACATTGTGAGCATACGAAGCCACTTCCATGCGGAAAACTACTTACACATACTAGTTATTACAATGGAACCGGAGAGGCAGTAAAAAAAGTAAAATTGCACAAGTAGATCACAGATAAATTGAACTTGAAGTTCCAAACAAAGAACTAGAATCGTGCAGTTCCACTTCCAAACACAAATATACACCCAAAGTGTCATGGTTTACACTTTGAGCTACCACAGCATGTCAATCTTTCCAATCAAACGGTACCGTAATAGTCCACATTCCAAATTTCCAACTATAACGACATCCAGCAGCTTCTTGCATAGTACACCTGAGCTTATTCTAGTTCTAATAAAAATGAATGCACGTTAGGGAGTGTCAGAGTGCACGACTTCAACTGCAATACCCTACGTCACAGTCAGTATCGACAGAAAATTTTGTTCAAAGTGCCACATGTCATCTTGTGAGTGGTTTAGTGTGACGTGGACCTCTCAAAACCTGACATGGAAATTCAAATTCTGACCCTCGATTCGGTATTCACTTCTTTCTTTGAGCCCTGCTCGATTCTGATCACAAATACTAGCCCTCACATAGTGTTTCCAAGTCTCATTCGAGAATCGTATCTTATTGCGGAACACAACTATAACATTCTTGAGCCAGTTCAAAGATCATACTAGTGGGAAGAATTGATAAGAGGATGGTGGAACAATCAAATGGCTAGAAGCTCTTGTTTCAACCAAGAAATTTGTTCTGCGCGAAAAAAGATTCGGTCATGCAAGAATATTATGCCAAGATAAATTTCCTACCGCCATCTAGATCGTAAAGCACACTTCATGAATTCACTGTGAGCATCCAGGAGACTTACAAATGCAAAGGAGTGAATTGACAAGCACGACCATCGGGATGCAGGTTTTGGAGCAGATCGGGGGGGATGAAGGCCGGCAGCCCCTTCCGCGTGAGAAGCAACAAACTCGGCGTCTCCAAGGGCAAGCCAGTCGCCAACTGCAACGTCCCGAGCCGTGCCCCCGCACTCCATGTCCGCACAGCGAACTCCATCGCCACCGAAACCCTAAATCCTCCTGCTACTTCCTGTTGCTAGAACATGAATAAAAATAAAATAAAAATTGGTACAGAGGATGGCCAAAAAGTGCGAGATTCGGAGGAGCTTGCATACTTGCACGCAATGATCCCTCGGTACAGAGAAATTGTCGGCGAGGCCTTCGGCGAAGCTATAGCGGGGGGTCTTAAACCCTAAACCCCGGAACACACAATAAATGGCCACTTGGCCAGGGACGGTAGAAGCTTTCGACTTTTCCATCGCCTCTTCCTCCTTTTCTTTTATCAATCGCCTTTTCCTTTTTCTTTCGTCGATTGCCTTTTTTCTTTTCCATTTATCCAGGTATTCCAGTACGGATGGGGTCGGCGCCTACCGGTGACATTTTTTATTTTTTAAACATTACTCCCTCCGTCCCAAAGATATTGTCCAACTTGTCTTCAAACAACAAGATTAAGCTCAAAATATTTTTTTTGCATAATTTTGTGGTGCGAGTATGCAAATCATTGAAGCCTCTTCTACTTTTGAAAAGTTTGAACTTTGTCACCCTCTACAAATCTTAGTTTTGGTGCCAAAACCACCACCGTTATTGCACGCAATTTGCCAAGGCACCAGTGGTCGTCAGAAATGTCGCCACGGTCATCGCGACCACAACCGCGATGCTTGGCCCGCGTCCCCACTCCAATCACAAAATAACAAAAGCCCACACCCAATGGTAGCATTTACACTTAACCCCAAAAGATCCTCAAAAACCGAAAATAGTTCTTTGGTTTCCGCAGGAATAAAATTTAGCCAACTTTGACTATTATGATCTCACAAATGAAGAAGAATCAACGGTTCAAATTTGGCAAGTTACTTAAACGTTAAGATAACTTCAAGATCCTAGGGTTGGATCTTCTAAATAATGTTTGGATTGAGGTTTAGATCAACAACTGGACGATATAAATGGGACGCAAAAAAATCGTGAATTGGACTATATCTTTGGGACGGAGGGAGTATTTTTCTTAAACCAAAGGCGTTCTTTCTATAAATTTTGCTAGTAGATCGACCCACACTATATTATTTTAAATCTTTAGTATGTCAAGGTTTTAGAATAAGGTGTGGAGCAATTTAACCCTTTAGTGCCTAGGTAACCAGTAAGTGGTCACTAGATCACCAAAAAATGAAATGCTGTAAAATTTGTGAACTATCTTAGTTCGGTGTCTGAAGTTCAGAAGTGTAACTTTTGATTATGCAGATGATGCAAAAAGAAATTTTGAAATCTGACTTTCTTAGATATCCAAATACCTATGTTCAAAACACCAAAATACTGCAAATACCTCAAAATACAGCAAATACTTACAAATACAACACATGTACTATGCGGTATTTTTTGTATTTGAAAGTTTGTTATCTTGTATTTATTTTTGGATTGTGTTCTCTTATTCATGTTCCATCAATGTATGTATTCCGATCTTGATCAATGCACCAAATCCTTTCTTATTTTAATGTATAAATTTTGTCTTAAACCGTACATAGATAAGTCACTCTCACTTATAAAATTCACAATAATTATGTGTGAGTCATTTTTGACATGAAAGGTTGCAATGGAGAGGTGTTGACATAGGTCATTGCTCAACTGCTTCACTTTCATTTTTGAAAATTTAACCAAAATTCTATTTAACTTTGAAGTCACACACCCCTCATAATCTCATTTTGGAGTGTGCATTATACGGTTCAAAGACATACTATAATCTTCCAATCCAACGGTCTGATCTGACCAAGGTTTAACCAAAACTTGTTTCATTAAGCTATGTTTATATTGATACGGTTGAATACTATTGATAGCATTCCTAATTTCAAGAGAGAAAGTTTTAAAAAAATATCACCCAAAAAACTGTGGTTTCTCCATAACCACCCTAGGCACTAAAGGGTTAATGGCAGATATTAGTGTAGTTCAAGTGGAAACTATTAATGTTTTCTATACTGTAGTCAACATTGAATGAAATTATGTTAACCCTTAACCCTTTAACGTCCCGTTTCAACATTGTTTTCAAAGATTCGTTGTAAAATGTTTGATGAGAAATAAAAATGGAGTTGATGTACAAAGCAAAGTTGTAAATGTCAATGTGAAGATAACATCTGTACAATTGGATTCATCATATTTATTATTAATATTTTTTAATTAATTTTGCAAGGTTTACTCTTGAAATTCAATTAAAAGTCTAAAATCAACACAAATAAAATAAAATAAATAGTAATGAAATTGGAATAACATGCACTACAAGATGGTATGGTTTCCATTATTTGATTCTACTTATTATGGAAAATCATGTTTAAGGTCTCACTTTTTGAACTAAGATTGAAACTTGACATAAACCACTTTTGTTATTTTTCAAAAATTCACATTATCTTATTTTGAAAATCCATACCGTACAAATGGTAGTCAACTAGCACAAGAATCAAGAGAATTTTGGATGGATAAAAAACATCACCGTATGTGGTGGAGGGACGCGTTAGAAATCATCCAGCGTCCAGAATATGGACGTTGGCGCGTCAAAAGGTTAAAAGTCAAAGCAAGCCCCATGGGCTTAATTATGAAAGAATAACAGAGAAAAAATGGATTTTCTCAATCAAATTTGAAATGGATTGGTACTATGGAAAGGTGATGAAGAAGAGAGGCTAAATTTTGCAAATATGCCTAAATGAAACAATTGTGAAACAATCCAAAATCAAGTGAAAGAATCTATGGAAGGGGGGAGTTATGATCGGCCAGCAGTTGTGGAGAGAGTCAAAATATTTTTTAATTTGTAAAAACTAATTATTTAATTATTTAATTATTATTAAGATCTATTAAATAATAATAATAATTTGACCAACGGAGAAGGCAGGCTAGCGGTTTTTTTTTTCTACTTCTTCTTCTCCAGCTGCTGTATACTTTTAGAGATGCTCCTCAGGCTGCCCTCCAAGGACCCTCTTGACGTTTAAGGATCAAATGAATGACAAGTGATTCAAATCTACCATAGTCGATCGTCGGGGTCAGCATGTCGTGTCGAATAATTGTTTTTTGGGGAAACTTATTTTTCAACAAATGTTAAATTTTGTATATGTATGTATGTATATATATTCTTCGAGATTCTCTTTTTCACGATACAAAGTATTACTTTTGAAAATAGAATTCCAAAAGATTTGGGCTTCTCTTCTTATAATTGTTTTTTGCCAAAAACCTCGGTAATCAAATAGACAACCAAATTTGGCAATAAAAAAATGAAATTTTTGGTCAACTATAGTGTAGATTTAACAACTTGGAAAAAAATTATTGGTAAAATAGAGTGATATAGATGCATATATTAAACAAGTAGATTCAACTAATGGGAGGCTATGAATTGTGCAACGCCCCCAAATACTAATTTGGATTGATTTGGGAAGAATGTCGTTTGATAAAATTAAACTTTCAAATGAAAAATGAACAAAATTATATAACTTTGATGAATTAAAGTGAATAGAGGTTGGATAATAGAGATGAAGGTTAAATCATGAATTGGATAAAAATGGTTGAAATAGCTAAAATGGATTATAATATTTAAAAGTGAATAAATTGAATGAAAATGATTGAAAGTTGAATGACAATTGTGATATTGAGACGGTATGAAAATATTATGAAACATGTTATATTGATTTTGCTTAAAATAGTGCGCCTTCCAAACTATTATGATTCCAAAATTAATGTGAATTAAAGCTATTAGTGTAGTCCACAATGATTGAATAGTTTTTTTTAGTAAAAAATTAACATAATCGTGAATATCACTAATGTATTTTTCATGTTATGTTATTTTAGAAACAATGCTCGTTGGTACAAAAGCTTGTATAGAAGGCTATCATCTTCATGGATAAAATATATATATATTCAACCATAGGGTGTCGAATATTTAATTGGTTTTCAAATATACATATCGCACTTGTGTTTTTTGAAAAATTTCTTCTTTAAATTTGAAAAAAAGGTGAAAAAATAAATTCCTAAAATTTCGGTCTTTATTAGAGTTATGTAAAGGGAACCGGTCTTTTGCCCTCCTCTATTCATGGAAAAGAAAATCTAAACTATGTTTTAGTGTAGCCGCAAAGTAATCCTGTGAAATAAACTCAAGATTTGAGTGTTTTATAGAAGTGTCAGTTGCCACAAATGGTACAAATCTCCCCAAAAAAAATCTCCACAAATGGCACAAATTTCTGCTTACTACCACTACCTCCCTCATTTAGATCTGAGATCTAACTTTGAAATCCAAGTCCCTCCCATCAACCAACGTCCCTAACACCACCACACAAGGAACTTGTGACTTCACTTGACGTCCAGTAAAAGCCAGGACAAAACTGGTGTTTTGGAATTCTTGACGATTGAATTGAGTCTTTCCTAAGTTCTATTTCCGGTCTACAGTGAAACCCTGCCAGTGGCATCGGCGACCCTGTGCTTTTTCAATTTAGAGGTTAGAAACCCAGGGTTTGGAGTACCTTGCGGATAACTCTATTAACCCCTAAGTGACCAAACGACCATTTTATGATCTCTGCCCAGAATGAAAAATATTTTCAAATAGAAAATCAAGTCTACTTTCTAATCCAATTTGAATCATGTTAATCCAAGTCAACCCTTTGACGTGCCTCCATTCATATAATGGACGACGAACATATTGCAACCTTTCTCTTGACTACATCCTGTACAGTTTTTCATCCATCCAAGTTTCTCTTGGTTCTTGTGCTAGTTGACTATTATTTTTACAATATGGATCTTCAAACAAGATATTGTGATTTATTGAAACAACACAATTGGTTTATATTAAGTTTCATTCTTAGTTCAAAAAGTTAGACTTAAAACATGATTTTCCAAAATAAGTAGAATCAAATAATGGAAACCATACCATCTTATAGCGCATGTTGTTCCAATTTCATTACAATATTTTTTAATTTTTTTGTGTTAGTTTTGGATTTTAAATTGAATTTCAAGAGAAAATCTTACAAAATTTAATAATAATAAATATGATGAACCAAACCGTACAGATGTGATTTTTACATTGACATTTACAACTTTGCTTTGTACATCAACTCCATTTTTGTTTTACATCAAACATTTTATAACAAATTTTTGAAAACATTGTTGAATCGGGACGTTAAAGGGTTGGACTCCACTGAGGAGAATTTTTCAAAAACAAAGACCACAACGTTGTCCTAGTGTTATAAAATTTACTATTCGAGGAAACTAATGATGTTCTCTCTTCTGAAATAATTTCTTTTTTTAATTTTAGAATAGAATGTCTAGTTTCGACCAATCAAACTATTTTAAAATTTGTAATTTTTTTTTAATATTCAACAGAAAATGCTTCTAAATTCATTGAAGGAGTATTTAAAACATTTTTTGAAAGTTTGACTGTACGGATAATTAGTAAACATCATGCTTCTCATTTCTCTTTTGGACTAAACTTCATCAAAGTTGCAAAAGTAACATTTTATAACACATCTCGGTTTTGCCCTCACCCCTCTATCATTTAGGGATTAAAATAATATAATAAGTGCCGAAGCTGATCGTTTAGTACAGCAGGCTTGATGATATTTTCATTCAAATAGCCATACTATATGCATATTGGTATATAAATAAAATCTGATGTTGTAAACATTAAAGTTTCAAAATATGCAACATATTGGATATTCAATTGAAATTCAATTGTTGTTTGCAAGTAATTGGACTTTAAAGTTACCCACTTCCAAATATCCAATTTTGTTACCCTTTTGAAAATTTAAAAGCATCTTTCTTTAAGCCACCCCTATGCTAGCAATTTTTGATACGTTGATACAAACTATTTTTAATTTATGAATTATGATAGTGAAATCAATAAATTGTTATATTTTGTTCCTAATAAATCTATATATTGAATTCAATGTTTTATTTGTTGTTTTGATTTGAGATGGTTCTTTGAATCTCAACAATTGCAGGGCTAACGAGGTGTGATTAGTATGATCAAAAAGCTCTTAGAAAGGATGTGTGTATACAAATGAAAAAAACTGCATGTCTTTTTAGAGCTAAAAGGTAGGTAATGGTGAAGTTCCCACAGCCTCCTAACTAGTAGTTAACCCTTAAGCGTTCACACTACAATTACTCGGTCAAACCTCATCAATTTCTCAAACTTTAAAATGTATTATATTTTCTGGCATTTTTCTCATACAAGCTATTGTTAAACCGATTTACCCTGCTTTTTTCATAATTATATAAATAACTCAATAATTATAAGATTTTTCTAAGTTTTTTTCTTGTAAAAATCATAGTAATTACAGAAAGGCTTAGAATAGTATGAAATTTTTAGGGGAAATGTAAATAATAGTGATGAACAACAAGGTGTAGGTGGCATGCTTCTTGAGCTTACAAATAAAGAAATTCGATAGGAAACCATTTTCTGCAATGTATATTGGAATTTTAGGGTTTTGAGCTTTAAAGTGCTATAAAAAAACGCAGTTTTAACAATTTTGAAGAACGGTAAATTGAACTAGAAAGTAGAAGGTAGCCCCCACACGTTCTTAGTTGGGACCATTTTCATTTGAAATTGGGAATTAGGTGAAAATCAGCGTTTGACTGAAAAACAATCAAGCATGGCTCCACGGGGCTCCTTGCATGCTTAAGGGTTAACCCCTAACCGTCCCGACGTCCATATTTTGGACGTTTTTTAGGGTACCTTCACCTTTGAAGAGCGGTAACTTTTGCAAAAAGTGCCCGATTTTCATGAAATTTTGGAAAAAAAAAACCGCATGATGTATGGAATATGTGGTAAAAATTTCAGATCAATCCAAGATGTATCGAATTTTTGGTGATCATTTGAAAGTAGGTATCTTTTTCTTGGACAGTTTTTTGTGCATTTTGATGGCTGCAACTTCGAGGGCTTGTATCTCCTTCATCCCATGTTTGTTTTCAATAAAAAATTATTGGGTTGGATTCCCCTTGAAGTCTATATATCATGGTAAATTTTTCATGTCAATCCATGTTGTTCTGAATGTTTGGGAGTCATTTTAGTGCACGGGTCTAGTTTGAACACTTTTTGCTTTTTGGGTCAAATCGGTCACTTTTCGGGCTACTTTTTGACATTTTAAGGCCATTTTAAGGCACATTAAATTTTTCATGAGCTTTTTTTTGTACCAATGTATTTATATGATGATATTGAACTACTTTATAGTTCAAAGTTTTTTCATTTGAGTAATTTTGAAAACAAATTTTACCCCTAACTGTGTTGCTAGGAAAATTTCAGCATCCTTTTTTAACATTAAAACACTATGATCTTGCAATCTATATGGCCAAATGACCCCAAAATTGATCCACATGATCTACAACATGTATATTACAAGATTTTACAGTTGAGATTTCTTTACCTCACTTACATTTAGACCTATAACACATCGAAAGCAATGATGATTTTAAGCCCAAAAAAGCTAGGGACGCTTAGGGGTTAAGTCGTGTATTCGAGAATTGTCAATCATTCTAAGCCTTGCCTTGTTGCCTCAGCCAATTCACCCACCATGCCCCTTCGATACCTAGCCCACATCATCTCACTGAGCAAGCAGACATGTGATGTGTTTGAGCCTTAGAGCCAACTCTTTGTCCGGACACAAGTCTTATAAGGTGGTTACCCCATTCCCAACTGGCGCCTTTTACCAACACCTACATTTTAGCCTAAATCCAACAATGAAGAAATTTGAAACCAATAGCTCTGAAGGAGTAGTTGGAAATGGGTGAAATTAATAGTGGATGTAGGTACAACATACAGTGAAATAGGATTCCTAAATCTATGAAATCGGCGGTTTAAGAGCTGTCAGACAACATATTTATGGTGGCAGCTGTAGTGGTTTCAAGGACGCCGCAATGCGTTAATAGGATCCTTAGTAGGTGGTTTAAGGATCATTTTCAGCTACACTTAAGACATTGGAGACACATCTTAGTAGCCATCATGCGTTGCTTACTTAGTTTGAATGTTTCTTACTGTGTATTGTAATGCAAAGTGCTTAGCTCATACTTTTCTTCTTGTTGTGTGCACATTCTTTCTTTTAGATTCAAGGGTTCATTTTTCTTAAGTTCTATGCCATGTATCGAGGTGATAGTTCAAGAGGTGTTCCAATTTATGTAGATCAACGTCCCAGTAGAGATAGGATAGAGTTTGGAAGAGATTATGGGAGAGGGGTTGGATTGAATCGTAGGTGGCCTCACATGGACGCCCCTTCAAACTTTGACAACAATGCACCACACCATGCACTTGGAATGAGAGCTGTAGAGAACCCTCATCAATTGGACTTCATACATGGCGGTTTTAGACGATGGACCGGTGGGATTGTAAGCGGTTATACTCGTGTTGATGAAGAAGGGAGAGCGATGGAGCTTACACCACCTCAACCTCAATACAATGACATTGAAGCAAATGAATTGCCTTGGAATTATGGATTTGAAAGTCAACATGATTTCAATGCCACCCAAGGCACATCAGAGGCTGAGAATAGCGACCTAGAGGGAGGGAGAGAAGTGCAAAGACGGCCCGTGCATCCACAACCTTCCCATCAACCACAACTGCAAAGGCAACATACACAAAGGTTAGTGCCTCCTCCAAGAACATGCCAAACAAATCAGCGTAGAGAGGTTCACATTTTGAGCAATCCATGGCCACCTTCACCTACCTTAGAGTTGGAGAGTCCCAATGTTGTAGTAGAAGATGGATATGAGCCTCCTGTGACTAGAATTAGAGCCCCAACTACCTCCCTTGTGCAAGGAGCGGTCCAACCACCACTTGAGCAACAACTAGATACTCCTCAAGTTTTAGGAGATGTCTCGAATCTCCTTCACCATGATGCTTCCACATCTACACTAAGACAACAAGCCAAGAGGGTTAGTAAGAAGAGAAATGCATCATGGACGGATGGAGATTTAAAGAAGGCATTTACTGCGTTAGACAAAGGCCAAACAATAGGGGCAGCAGCTCGCATCAGTGGCATTCCCATAAGTAGTTTTCGAGATCATGCTGTGGGAAAAACACAAGGTAGAAAGCGTGGACGTCAAGGAGTTCTTACTAATGAAGAGGAGAAAGAACTTGTAGTATACCTTATAGAGATGCAGGAGAGGGGCTGGCCTCTAAATGTTAATCAACTCAACATCAAAGTAGCCTTAATGATAGAGGGGAGGGACACACCTTTTGTCAATGGCCTCCCTGGAAATGGATGGCTGAAGTGGTTCCGCAAGAGACACCCTGAGCTCTCTCTTAGAACCACGCAAGGTTTAGAACAAGCACGGGCTACACATTTGTGTGAAGAGAATGTGAGGTCATTCTATGTGAATCTTGAACAACTCTACAAAACTCATGCATATTCACCGGATAGAATCTAGAATTGTAATGAAAGTGGGGCAAATGCATCTAGAAGTGGAAATGGTTTAGTCATAGCAAGAAAAGGGTGTAGAAATGTACATTCCATAGTCCCAGATGAGAGAGAGTGGTTGTCCGTCTTGGCTTGCGTGAACGCAGCAGGCCAACATCTTCTAAACTTCTACATCTTGAAAGGTAAAAGAATCATGAGGAATTACATTGCTCAAGCGGAATTAGGTGCTACTATGGCAATGCAACCGAAAGCATGGATGATCTCATTTTTGTTTGCCAAGTGGATAGAACACTTCATTCTTTGTATCCAACGGAGAAGTTCCATTTCCCCATCTCATAGGCATCTCTTGATTCTTGATGGGCATGGAAGCCATGTCACACTCGACCTGGTTGTTGTTGCAGCTCAAAAATCAGGTTTAGATTTGGTGACATTGCCAAGTCACACAAGTCACGCCCTGCAACCATTGGATTTGACAATGTTTAGACCATTTAAAACATATTTTCGAAAAGAAAGAGATGAATGGACTATGAACAACCGGGGAAGGCATGTGACAAAAGAAGATCTAGTGCTATGGGTATGCAAAAGTCTCATGAAAGCCAAATCAGCCCACAACATCAAGCAAGGGTTTAAGAAGGCTGGTATTTGGCCTTTCAATGAACATGCTGTGGCAGACCGATTTGGACCAAGTAAAATTTTTGCAAGGGCCATGGACAACGAGGATGCAGATGTTCATTCACAAAGTGATTCAAGTGATGGTGAAGAAATAGATGGTGAACATGACATACCTGAAGATGGAGTGGTCTTGGATACTCCTCCAGAAGAGCT
Organism: Pohlia nutans; assembly: GCA_022496805.1. Lineage (NCBI taxonomy): Eukaryota > Viridiplantae > Streptophyta > Bryopsida > Bryales > Mniaceae > Pohlia > Pohlia nutans. The sequence goes on along the minus strand of CM040092.1, from coordinate 7,610,953 downwards.
ACTACCCCGACAACAATTTTTGTGAGGTCTGAATGCGGGGTGGAAGATAATGGAGGGAATGAAGACGAATCAGCTGATTTTGTTGAAGAGGAGGACGCTGAAGTCACAACCACAGACTTGAGTGCCACAAATGAGTCACAAGAAGAACAACTGGAGCCTACACAACAAGGCAACCGAACATCACATTTTTTAGAGCTGCCTTCCACAATTACAATAGCTCATAGGCAACGAAGGGGAGAGGAAGGCATTGTAGATCGGTCTCTCTAACAATTGATGACATCAAATGCATACATAGAGGCAGCACGATCAAAAGCGTCAAGAAAAGAAGAGATGGCAATTGCAAAGGAAATGAAGAAAAAGGAGGTGGAATTGACAAAGGCAAAGCGAGCGCAAGAAAAGGAACAAAGGCGGCAAGAACGACTTACAAAGGTGGCGGAGCGAGAAGCATTAAAAGAGTTCAATAAGAAGTGGACAAGCACAGCATGTGCAGCTGCGGGGGAGCGTTTGTGGATGGCAATACGGCAAGCTATGGCAAATCCTTCAACAACAACGGAAGCAACAAGGCATCACCCTCCCTCACATGCATGCAATTGGAATCGAGGAATTGCAATAGCCAAAAGACGAGCAAAAAAAAGAAGGATTCAGCCAACAAACCTACCTCAAATGCTTCCCATACCGCAAGCATTTGCATTCACAGCAGTTCATTTTGGTTCCATCGCCTTGAAAGAAGCAATGGAGGTTGCACAAGTCCAGATTTTGCAATCACGCTTTGTGCCTCTACTAGCAGTTGCGAACGTTGCGCCCCAGCCATCATCAACCCCTACCGCCACGCTCGTTGATTTGCCAAATGAGCTTCCATCAGCTACACCAAGTCGTTGCACCTGAACATCAGCAGCTCCCAAAACATTAGAGCCCGTTACCCTATCCCTAGCCCATGTTGTTGTCACGGATCATTGAGCTAGAGTTTTGGAGTACCACATACATCATTCATGGTTAGAATTGTAGTGCTCAGACAATTTATAATACCAACAGCTCATGATGTTCATGTACGTGAATGAAAAAATGGTTTTTTTGGGTGAAAATTGCATTGTATCTCCTAATTCACATCAATGTTGCAACTTCATGTTGGATTAGACTGTGATAGTTATTATTACTAAGAATCAGTCTTATTAGCATGATTGTCATATTAGAGGGTATCAGATTAAAGAGGTTAGAGGTCACAGTCCTACGTGAAAACAACGCAAAAGATCAGGGCTTTTGGTTGTCGCTTACAAATATGTTTCTACAACAAAATCAGAACTATATGTTGACTCACATTTGTTGTTTATTCAATGAAATTCTAGAGCACCTAGAACAGTCATGGTGTTTATACACGTGTTGACCCATAATTTTACAATTATGTCATCTTGCTGCCACAATCATCTTAGCTCATGAATTGATTTTGATTTCCTTGAGTTACGCCCTTCTAGGTGCAAATGGAGCACCTAGTTTTCATCTGGTTAGAGGCAATAGTATTAAATGAATGGCCTCTCTACTTACTAGTACTATAATTTTGTTGGACATAACATAATTAAGCAATTCGAGAAATTACCACCCTCTGCAACAGAGCTACGTCCCTGACCTTGTCACCTTCTCTTGCCATCTGCTTAAGATGGGAAGAGATATAAATATGCCACTCTTACTAGATAATCAAAATCCCTTTGCTTAATAATTTTACGATGACACTTGCAACATCAGTGAACAATGAAATTAGTATGATCCTCAAATAAATACCAACAAAGAAACATATAGTTACCTGCTGGGCTGAGAGCCTTACTAAACAAAATGGTGGGTGGGTTACTTAGTGTGGTAGGCATTGTAATCATAGTACAAGCATGTACACCTTTCGGGATGTCCCAAACTACAACGAGGATCACTCCCCTCTCCGTCAATGTTGTACCGCACACAACGTACGTTCTGTTTCTTCCTCCCTTCCCTGCAAGAGCCTGATCCACAAAACAAAACTAATAAGACACGATTACCACCTGAATCACCATCTCAAGCTTCACAGAACGAGGCAAAAATCAACAAGGACAAAAATATTGCAGCAAAAATTGCAGATTAATTCCAGGACAAAACTTGGAATTTAAAAAAAATTACCCACATAGATCTCTGAACAGAGAGGTGAAATAGACTGCAAAAACGAGAACAAGCTCAAAACCACTTAATAAAGATGACACATCAAAATACACTATCATAACAAGATCAGTTGGAATGTTTTAGGAGGATATAATTACCTCATTATCACCTCCCATAGTAGATATCAAGGGTGGTAACACTGTGGATAGGTGGACATTCCAACCCGGCCCTGCTACCTTAGCCCACGCTCGCAAGGCATGGGCTTGAAAGGTCTGAGAAAGCACGAAAAGAATTTTTTTCAAATATTAAAAGGGTCTCATCAATTTTAATCGAAGACCTAGCACCAAATTCAAAGACGATAATAAAGATAGGAATGGTGCTTACGTCAAAGGCAATTGCACAAGCGTTGGAAGGATGTGTGGAAGTACTGCAACCATTCTCACACTGCTCAGAGTAAAAAAACAAGAGTTGAGTATAACTACAATCGCTCTTAAACCCGCAATATATTCGGCCGAAAAAAAATTTCGACATCATGAAAATCAGTTCATGCTCTAAAGAAAATTAAAGGGGCAATGATCAAAAGGTTGCAACCAATCGCATGCATCTCGATTTACCTAAGTATCTGCTTTAAACCATCCAGAGCAGTAGTTGACGTCTCATCATCCTCTAATGCATGGAGTAGTGCAGGGACGATCTCATCGACCGCTTGCATTCCAGCACTCTATTATCACCAAAATGTGCAACTAGTCAAATCTCTTAATATGAACCATGACTTAGAAGTTGAATCTTAGTAAAATTTAAAAACTAGCTCTTATCTTAGTCAAGCACAATGGGAAGAGCATGTGTGTCGTTGTGATTGACTAAGATTAGAGCCAAAACAGAAACAGAGCATGGTACACGAAAATTTTAGGTATAAAAACACAAAGGGATGAGGTAACCCGTGAAGCAATAACAAAAGCCTCAATAAAAGTTATACTTGCAAATGACCAGCGTTTCGGCAAGTACATGAAATTTCTTTGTTAATGGCTTAGAAGCTTACCTTGAAATTTACAGTCACATCTGGCGCAACTTCTCAGCAGCCACACGAGCGGCAACCATTTTACACTGCCTCAGATCGATCTTCTCTACCCAGCTGCAAACAAAAAAACAAAAGCTCAGGATGAGAACCAACTCAAACCCCCATGTTAGAAATCATTTGATCGATTAAATTATTTATCAAGAACGCATGGGGAAGCAATATAAGGCGAATTTTATACCTCTCTTTCCTCGATGTAGGTGTTTATTTGTGACCTCAATCTGGATAGCTCTGTTTTCTGCAGGTGAGGAAAGACGATGTGAGGGATGAAAGAAATTACGGACACCACGAATGTTATTACGTGGATTACAATATCTTTGTGTTTACACACAATCTCAATATTTTCCAGGTTTCTTCGCAAGTGCAATTTTTTAGACTCTTTCTCCTACACTTTCCTGAAGCAGAACATGAAGAAAAAAGTTAACCTGGATCGCATAGAAAATGCAGAACTCTTGCAAGTCATTGAAAGACTAGATTTAAAAGAAAGGGCGTCCTTCAACTCCACAGTATCACGTGTATTTGATCCTTGAAGGGCAGATCGAAGAGCAAAAATGTGATTGTTCAGCTTCCGCGACTCCATTTCTATGTCTTACTTTGCAGCCGCTGCTGTTCTGCCTTCTCTCTTCCGTAAGCCCAACTACAAACCAACATCGATAAAAATAAGCACTCCACATACACGGAAGGCACGAACATCGTACTACAACAGTGAAGATTGATAATGGCGATTTACTTCGTTGGTCGAATTTTGACGAAATTTCAAAATAAAAAAAACTTTAAAAGAACCAAAATCCAAAAACGTGAATTCAATGCATCTACCTGATGCATTTCGGAGACAACAGTATCACGCTCCTGTACCATCGACTGCGCCAAAACCAGCTGCTCTGTCAATTCGACGACTTCAATCTGGAGCCGATCATTCCCGTTCAAAACCTACTTGAACCCTACTTGAAACCTAATGCAAAGTTTAAACCTTCCATGGCCGAAAATGGGAAAACGTAAGCATCACCAACACCGATCGGAAATTAAAAATAAGAAAAAGGAAGGAATGAACAGAGTTAACCGCACCAACGCAGGGATAGCGGATCCCCTCCAGTTCCGCACTGCACCCATTCTATCTTTGAAACAGGGCTGCAAACGAAAAACGAGAAATCTGCAGAATTCCAAACAGCGCAAACAAGGCACTCACATCGAGCAAATTGAATGCGCAACCACCGTACACGCGGAATCCCCCATCACAAAAATTCACCGAAATGAACTTCCGCTCTCCAACGGAGCAGCGCCTTCGCCATGAATTTTTTTTTTGCGGCCACCACCACAAGTTAAATCGCACACTCCCCCGCCTGTGGGTGGCCTGACATGAGAGACGTTGCTAGCACGCGATTCCAGAACCCGTGACAGTCAGATCTCAAATCCGCCCGCTCCAAGTCGCAAGACGCGACACTGTTGGCTCTGCCAGCAAGGACGATAATGCAGGGACGTGCAAGGCGTGCAAGGCGTGGGACAGGGTGTCTAGGGTGTCACCAATGAGAATAGTCCAAATCGGTTTTAGGGAGTTTGAAGATGGGTATGGGCCATTTCAAGACGGCCAATGAGAATTTTATATGTTTATATTAGGTGCACGCTACATGCTTTTAGGATCAAGGATGCTGTATATGGGTGCAGTAGCGGCGGAAGTAGCTAAACCTACTTGTTGGAAATGGGCTTGGCCTTGTTTTTTACTTGGAAATTCATAAGTATTTCAGCAAGGCTCCAAATAATTTCATTCCAATTGCAATGAGTTCATATTCACTTTGCCTAATTGTTAAAATTTTCTCCCTACTACACTACTCATTTCTCATATCTATAGGCCTTATTCAGTTGGGAATGGGGTAACCACCTTAGAGATTCTCCACAGATTTGGGAAATCCGTAGAAGTAATGCTCTCAGTGTTGTGAGCTTTCATTTATTTTTTTCAATATTTACAAAAGTAGGAGATGATATGAGATAAGTAATTCAAAACATTGACGTGCTTCAATTTGATAATTTTTTTGCTTAATATGTATTAATATGCGACATATGTTATTTCCACAACAATAACAACTCAACTCTTGTTAAATTTCAACTTTTGCTATGTTCCTATTTTTAACATATGATGTTCAAAATTACACTCATAACTCTTTTTCGTCACACTTTTAGTAACCAACATACATGAGTTCATAACTTGGCATGCACAAAGTATTCGATTGGATACATATACAATAATACATAATTGTTCTTTTGGGGTGAATACAATTTTGAAAATAAATCCCCTCAAATTTGGATTTCCTATATCAACAGAGTATTAATATGAACTTGTGTGTAGCTGTGATATCCATTGATTTTCTATGAAGGAAGATTCAAATCACTTATGTAAAACATTGAACTCTCACCTTTCAAAGGTTTTGCAGGCTCTGCAAGCCTGTCGAGTCTAACTACCAACGGCTCATCCAAGCTCTATGATCCCGCCCCGCCCGACCTAGCCAAACAAACTTGACTAGCTCCTTTAAAATATTCCCCAACACACACCCCCCCCCACCCCCCCCCCCCCCACCCCCCCGTGGGGTCTCACTCTTGGATAGGACAAAGTAGGACAATTGCTTTAAAGTTAACCGGTTAAACTCCTTTACAAAAATGTGCATAACTTAAGCATAAAAACTCCAAATCACAAAATTCTTTTTGGAGGTGAAAGATTGCTTGATTGTGAAAATTTTCTTTGTCGATCAATGTTCAAAATAAGTTGGTCTACTATGCACAATTGAGCCTCGAAAGTCTGATCACAACACATTTTCTTATTATTCAACTCATGCACATTCTTCACTACCTTACTGAAATTTGTCCATATCTCATTCATAAAAACTTCAAATCACAAAATTGTTTTTGGACGTGGAAGATGACTTGCCCTTCTAACATTTCTTAGTTAAAAACATTTTAAAATAAAATCATTTTCTATGCTCAATTGTGCACCGAAATCTACTGAAAAATATGTAGGGAGAATTCACATGGGCTTGCAAGATCTTCTTATCCCATATTATTTGGGAGTGACTTAAAATGAATTCGATCACAAGACCAATTCTTTCTTCTTCCAAATCTCACGCTTGATCACTCATAATATTAAGATGGGTAAAAATTGGTAATTTTTCATCATTTTGGCAATTTCAAAAAATAATTTATGTGAAATTCAGCAAAAACAACTTATAATTTCCAAAAAACTTCGGCATGATCTATTTATGCGTTTCATTCAATACCGGTATATAAGTTTTATCACATATGTAAAACTATGATGATAAGGAGATTTTAATTGCCATATTGATGAATTTTACAGAGCATTGGTTTTCATTTTTTATACGTAGCAACAAATTCAACACATTCTTCTTTGTAGAAATAAAATGACAACTCTTATTGTAATCATTTTGTATATCCTTCACATTACTACATAATTTTATTTATTTTCACTTCAATTTAGATGATCTCATTTATTATATAGAATTTACAATTAACTTTATCAATATTGAATGTTGTTTTTTTTCCAACAATCCCGCCAACAATGCTAAATGATTCAATATTGTATTCTTGTTTTTAGAATACCCTAAAAACATTCCAAAAAATCCAAGTTAAAATGAAAAAATAAAATAGATCAAAGTTTAATTTGATATTTTAAAATCCTATTCAAGATCAATTTAATTATTTAAGGAAAATTTATTTGATTTACAAATTCAATTAAAAACAAATTTTTCACTTTAAACACTAACAAAGTTGTTTTTTGTTATTTTCTTTTTAAAATTAAAGATCACTATAATTTTTTTATGTTTGACTTATAGAAAACAACCAGTGTTGCCGTGTGATGTGATTTAGCCACGCTTTTGCTTTTTATTTTATTTTTAGATTCATTTATCCATAATATTATTTTAATTTATGGTGAGGAAATTTGATTAAGAATCCATAACTTTTACACCATAGATCCAAAAGCTACAAAATGACTTTGTTGCATGCCTACTCATAGAGAGCTTTTTGACGATGCCAAGAATGACATCAAAAACTTCCAATTTTAATTTTTCATAATTTACTTCAATTTATGATGTCAAAAATCACTCAATTTTTTTTTTAAACTCTCACAATGTACCTCTAAATGCAACAAAATGACTTTGGTGCACCTCTCCTCGTCAAGAGTTTTCCAACGGTACCAAAAACGTGACCAGCGGACGCACAGTCAAGGAGATCTCAACGCTTAATTATATTTTTTTCTCATTTTTCTTCCTCCCCCTCCTTTTTCCTTTTTTCCCTCCCCCTCCCCCTCTTTTTGCCTTTTTAGCTTAGGGTAGGTCCCGGCGGCCCCCCCCCATGTATTCATGTGATTTGCACGTGTTCCATACATGTCTAATTCCGGTGCAAGTTGGAAATCTAGCTTTGCTTCTTCAGCGTCTTTCCAAAACACCAATCCATAGAATTATGGTTGACAAAATCTACTATTTTCCTATTATTCTCTTTCTCTATGAGGTTTAGTTGGTCTTGTAAGAGTTAAGGATAAGATTGAAGCTTATAAGGTTATAAGATTCAATACTTTATCACACATAAACTGATGAAATTAAATGTATTAAATGTAAATAAATCTATGAAGACATGTATAGATTTATATTAATTATATTATCACAGTATTACGTTTAATGCATTTAAACCAATCAGTAATCACAAGGCTTTAAGCATAAGATTGAAGGTTATAAAGTCATAAGATTCAATAATTTTTGACATGAACCTCAGTCTATGGTAGAGGAATTGACGGTGTTTTCGACATTAAAACATACAATTTATTTTGAAAGTCCACATTTATCTTCTTTTTCTCTACGTGTAGTCAAATATAATTATAGACGTGGAATGGAACTTTTGGAACTATGTTTCGCAAGACTTCTGTTTTTACAGTCAACTCTAAGAATGTTGTAATTGTGTAAGGAACATTTCCTTTGCCATATAGAAGTGTTGAAAATAGTGTTGGGTCAAAATCCTCCAAAAGAGAACCACCATTCAAGATCCTTGCTTCCTTAGTATACAAATATGCACTAATTCCAATTGATATTTGTAATTCGTATGTTGGCTTATTTATATATATATATATATGATCAAATAAATTAAATGTAACATTGTAATTAACATGATCTATACATGTTTTTATATATTTTATTACGTTTATTACATTTAATTACATTAATGTTGGGATGTAATATTGGAGAATGTGAATGTTTAATAATCTTAAATTCATAGTATATTAAGTTTAAGTGTCTTTTACCTTCAAGAAAAAGGAAATGATTTTTGGAAATTGCATCCTTTGAAAGAATGACACATAGTTCTTCTGTGGGTTCTTCTTATTTTGAAGTTGGACCATTTATTTCCTTCAGCTTTACCACATCATTGCTTTATCCACTTCACTCTTCTGATTTGGAATTCGTTTCTTAATATTTTCAAACTTTTCCATTTCATTTCTAAAGTTTGACTCATCACATTTAAATAGTTGTGATTGTCGCAATATCTCACCTAGTTATGGTAATGATTCAAAATGTTATAAAGTAATTATGAGATGGATTTTTATTTTCCAGAAGTTCTTCAAAATATTTTTCAAATCCAGAGTTGAAAATTTTAAAATGAGTGTTTTATACTTACAGTTGTATGAAACTTACAAAAAAAGCAATTTTTTTACCTTCTATAGTGTTGAAAATTTCTCAAGAACTTTCCTCCTTATGGTTGAGTTGAATATGGTTAAAATATTTTTATTTTTTGGAATTGGTCATGAATCTTCGATTTATTCAAAATGGCCTTGATTTTTTGCAATTTGTCTAGATGATTAATATTCTCAATTAATTTTAAAATATATATTTTCATTTTTACTTTTCTTTTCTAATATTTGAATTTACTTTGGTTGAGTTCTTTAAAGCTTTCAAACAAAGAATGGACAATTTTTTTGTTGTAAAAACAACCACGATCAAGCCTTTATGAAATATACAACAAAAATACACTACCAATATAAGTGCAGAGAATTAAAGTTAAGCCGAGGCACGCAGTTTTAAATTTATAAATAAATAGAGGCTATACCAAAAACTCTATGTATAGTGAGTAATTTGTCATAAACACTATGAATAGCATGTCCCTTGTAACATCCCTCGACATCAATTGCAACAAAGTAATAAAATAAAATAAACAAGCTAAGAACATGTTATAATAAAAGAATAACAAAATAGCCCAATGTTATAGATTTCCTAAATAGAAGTGACGACACTCATCTCCTTACAAATTACATTAGATTGCAAAATAAGATAGGCTAGAGAATTAGAATAAATTGCAAGATAAGATGGAGTATGCCATAGTATGTAAGTAGGAGTAGAAGAACAACCTTCAAGCACAAAAACTAAAATCGACTGTGGATTTCCTCAACCTCAACTATTATATATACTATTATCTAAAAAAATCTCAATAAACATTCATTAATTTAAAATATTTTTTTATTTTAAGAATACTTATTATTTATAACTTATGCTTTAAGTATTATTTTAACCCTCGAACTCCTTGTTTTACTTTTCATCACTTGTTCACTCTTCAAAGCCAAATGAACTTTTACTTTAATCCCTAAGCTCCGAAGAGACCATTTTTTGGTTGCTACCCATTCTTAACCCCTAAACGTTCTCACCCTTTTTAGATTTGGCAGTTTTTCAAAGATGCATTATAAAATGCAACTAAGAGGGATATTTTGAACTTGATGAATGAATAAAAGTTGTACATTATGAATTTTAGATTCTATTCATACGGTTAGATTTGCGATTGCTATCACCAATATTTGTGTATAAATTTTCAAACTTAAAATTTAGAGCTCTTTTCACTACTAGAGAGTGCGTAAAAACCAAGACAAAACCAAGACACGTCTGTTGGAACCAACAGAGAATGGGTTTAACGTAGCAAACATTTAGTCATCTGCACAGAACCAACAAGTTTTCTCTTGGAACCAACAAGTTCCTGTTGATTTTCCGGAATCAACTGTTCCTAACCCGCACAGAACCAACAGAATTTATGTTGATTTTGTGCGGGTTAGGAACCCCATTTCTCTAGTAGTGTTTGTAATATGATTACGAATAAGATATTGACAATCTAATAATGAATTTTTTTGGGATGGGTTGAAATGTAATACTCTAAGTGTAGTGATTTTTGGAGATTTTTTGGTTGCTTAGTTTTAGTAGTTGACTTTTTCAAGAGCACTTTTAGACTAAAATCTTCGAAATTTTGGGTGGAACACTACAACATGAAATGAGGCATAAAAAATTCACAAATCATCCCCTTTCTAATCGGATCACACATGCACAAAGCTAACTTCCCATAAAAGTTTCAGTAAAAATCCACACTGCAAAAAGTGCATGATGGATGAGAAATCAGAGTTCAAATCCGTACATCGTGCAAAATATGCATGGTTGGGCGGTTAGGGGTTAACGGTCTGCTTGAAACAAAAAAAAGTATTTGAAAAAATGAAAAATATTTTAAAATACTACATCAAGTCTATTGTCCAATACAATTTGAATTATGGCAATCTAAATTAAGCTCCACCCGGGAGAATTTTTCAAAGTGGATCACCTCAATATTATCTTAATGTTATCAAATTTACTATTTAGAGGAAGTAACAATATTCCCTCCATCATTTCTTTTGTTTTTTTTTGAAGTTTACAATAGATAAACCAATTTTAACTAAGTGTGCTAAGTATTAAACTTTAAAAGTGAAAACTATAGTTTATACAATTTTTCAAATGTTATTGCTTTTAAATTCATTAAAAAATTATCTAAAGTTTTTTTTCGAAGTTTGACTACATGGATAATTTGTAGAGACGATGCCCTACATTTTGTCTCTTGCACCAAACTTCATCAAACATATAGAAGGCACATTATAACACATCTATGTTTTATCCAATACCCCTCAGGCTTTTAGGAATTAAGCAACAATGAAACTTTTGCGATCCATTTACTTTACCTTTTCGGACAGCTAAATACCATTTCATATCGTCAACAGATGCATCCCATAAAAATTACATCCTATCCAAAATTGCCCTATCCATCACCATCGCCAAAACTTTTAACAATAGTTCAAAAATTGTTTATCGTGTGCTTGTTATATTTCCAGAAAAGTTTCATTATGTAGAAAATTGCATTTTGACCATTTTTCATTCAACAAAAGTTCCACTCCGTCAAAATTTGCATTTTGTTTATTTGTCATTTACCATAGTGGTGTGTGACACTTTGTGACAAGGGTTGTACATGCAAGTCGTTACAATACTATACATTAAAAAAAGGTAGTTTGTTTGTTTTGTATGTTACGTTGAAATCTCCTAAATTGTGTGCTTGTTGGTGGCGCTCTTGGTACTATCAAAAAGCTCTCGACGAGAAAAGGCACGACAAAATCATTTCGTTGCTTTTGGACCTATGGTGTGGAAGTTATGGATTTTAAATTGAATTATGGGTAAATTATTAATTAAGTCTCGATTAATTAATCAAATAATTATTGAATCAGTAAATTGTGGATAAATTAGTCTAAAAATAAAATAAAAAGTAAAAAAGTGGCTAAATCACGAGGAACATTGACATAGGACCATACTAGATTATTAGTTTATTAATATTAATATTAATGTTTTAATATTTATTTGATAAATTAAATCATCTTAAATTATGCCACAAGATGATTTAAAAAAAATATTCTAATTCTATTTGTTTAATATATAGTGATATATATATATATAGTGATATTTAGATAACTGAACATAAATTTTTATATTCTTCTGATTATCTTTATTTATAAATTATAAACTATACAATCTTATGAGCTTGTAAACTTCAATATTATGCTTAATTTTTTGTGTGATTGCTCAATCGGGTATTGAATATAAAATTGTACGAATCATAAATCATAATCATCAATATTATAATTTTATAAGATAAATAAATTTAAAATTTAAAGTTTTATCTTACTATCACTATAACATTGTTAAGCCCTGGACTTTGTACCCTTACTAAAGTTTCCAAGTTTCCAAGATTCTCTTGGATACTCTTTGTTTTTACATCTTAAGTTTGTTTTACTCGCTTGACTCCTACTAAATTCCCTCATATAATGGCAAGTATTATCTTTCACTCTAGTTCCAAAGAAAAGTACTATATTAGTAAAAATCAAACGGAGCAGCAGGGGGTGCAAAACTCTAATGTTATAGAATTTAATGTAAGGAAGGTATTTTGTTTGTTTTGTACATAACGTTGAGATTATTGAAGGTTAGATTAGAATGCCAAAGCCTCACACAAACACTTGGAATGCATAGGAAAGAGATGATCTTTACTCATGGGCTGCCCCTCTTAAGTAGCACACCCAAGGGAGTCCCCTTGGCAAACCATATGGGACATCAGCCCATACTCCACTCCTAGTACACTAGGATCAGCCCATATCACTTGGGAGACCCAATTCTCATTACTTCTAACTAGTACCACTTCTCTAGTTGCATGTCTAGCTCATTCGCATCATCTACTCTAGCTAATGCGCATGGCTATGAGCAACTTCAGCCCACGCAATCATCCTACTTCAACACTCCCACTTTGCAAATAGCCAAAGCCTTCGAGCCCAAATGCCACCACTAGTCTTTGATGTCGATCTCACGCAAGAGCCTTTGTCAGCACGTCCGCCACCATGTGCTCCGTTGGACAATACTTCAACTCTATCACCTTCATCTCTAACTTCTCTCGAATGAAGTGATATTGCACATCAATGTGCTTTGTACGTGAGTGATGCGTTGGATTCTTCGCCAATGACATACTCCCTTGGTTGTCACACATGATTGTTGTAGCCTCCTCTTGAGTGCATCTCACATCCGCCATTAGTTGCCTCAACCAAATGGCCTCCTTCGTACCGTGGCTCGTCGCCATGTACTCCGCCTCAACCGTTGACGTGGCCGTGGTTTGTTGGCGCTTGCTATTCCATGAAACGGCCCCCGATCCAACTTTGAACATGTACCCCGTGGTCGATCTACGATCATTGGTATCACCCGCATAATCCGCATCACAATACCCACTCAACACAATGTTGTCACCTCCAAGACACAACCTCACATCACTTGTGCCTTTCAAGTACCGCATGATCCTCTTGACCGCAACCCAATGACTTGAACCCGGTCTTGCCATGTGTTGACTCACAACGCTGATTGGATACGCAAGGTCCGGCCTTGTTGCAATCATAGCATACATCAATGACCCTACAGCTTGCTTGTATGGCACATCCACCATAGATTGAGCCTCTAATGCATACTCCTCATCGGTGAGTTTCACGAGTTTGGAATTCACATCCAATGGAGTGCCAACCGGTTTGCAATCCTCCATGCCAAAGCGTTTGAGCACATCCATAACATACTTGCTTTGATTCATTGTTATGGTGCGTGTTGCTCTATCTCGCACAAACTCAACTCCTAGACAAAAGTGCAACTCACCGAGATCACTCATCTCGTACTCGTTCTCAAGCATTGCCTTCAATGCCTTCAAAGAGCTCATACAACTTGCAAGGATGATCAAATCATCCACATATATGATCACGATGACCACATGTTGCCCCTTTTGCATGAAATACAAGCTGTGATCAGCGATGCTCCTTGTGAACCCGATATGAACAAGAAACGTGTCAATCTTTTGATACCATGCGCGTGGAGATTGCTTCAACCCATACAATGACTTGTTCAACTTGCAAACAAGGTTCTCATTACCTCGTTGCACAAATCCTTCGGGTTGTACCATGTAGATGTCCTCCTCTAACTCGCCGTTCAAGAACGCCGTCTTCACATCCATTTGATGCATTTCCAAATCCATGGCAGCCCCGATGGCCAAAATGCATCGAATAGTGGTGAATTTCGCCACCGGTGCAAAGGTCTCATGAAAATCAACACCTTCGATTTGTGAAAAGCCCTTTGCCACCAATCTTGCCTTATAACGAACCACATCACCCGTTGCATCTCTCTTTGCACGAAATACCCACTTACAACCGATAGCATTGCGATTCTTGTGGAGGGGAGTCAATTCCCAAGTGCCATTGTCCATCAACGATTTGTACTCCTCTTGCATGGCTTGCTCCCACTTGTTTGCATCATCACAACTCAACGCTTCACGAATCGTCAATGGAGCATCTAAAAGTGCAACGTTTGCATGCTCCTCCTCACCTTGAGGGAGAATATGATTCTTCCACCACTCGCCAAGTGGTCTACGATTTCTCTCTGGATAACGACGATCGCTCGAGGATGCATTGTCTTCAACCGCCGTTGCTTGTGCCTTCTTCTCGCCATTCTTCGTCTTCAAAGGTGGCTCCTCAATATGTTCCTCATCACCACCATCTTCGTCATCTTCGTCTTCATCAACAATATCAATAACGGGAGATTTGGAAGATTGGTCCACAATGGCCGGTTTATCGCCACTTCTCCCACTTGGACCATCGTCCAAATTGTCTTCAACCTTGGAATTCTCGCAAAATGTCACATCACGAGCTCGAATGATCTTCTTGGTGTCGAGCGACATGAGCCTGTACGCCTTGGTACCTTCACAATATCCAAGAAACACACATTTTGTTGCCTTGGCCTCAAGTTTGGTTCTTTGAGAATCGGGTACCTTTGCAAATGCGATGCATCCAAATGTGCGCATGTGCTCCACGCGGGGTGGCCTCCCACTCCACGCTTGCTCTGGTGTCATGTTTTGAACCGCACTCGTCGGGCATCGGTTGCGTGTGTACACCGCAGTCACCACCGCTTCCGCCCAAAGGTCCAAACCCAAATTTTGCGCATGCAACATACTCCTTGCCATTTCCACAATTGTTCGATTTGCACGCTCTGCAACTCCGTTTTGTTGTGGTGTATATGGCGTTGTGGTTTGTCCAGCAATGCCTTCTTTCTTCAATAACTCTCCAAATTGGTTGGACAAGAACTCGCCGCCATTATCCGATCGAAACACCTTGATCTTGTGCTCGGATTGCTTCTCAACCAACGCCTTGAACTCTTTGAACTTCTCAAAACACTCGCTCTTTGCTTTGATCGGATACAACCATATCTTCCTCGAAAAATCATCAATGAACGTCACAAAATACTTGCAACCCCCCATAGACGTGGTCTTCATTGGACCACACACGTCGGAATGCACAATCTCAAGAACCTTGGTTGCACGAGTTGCCCCATCAATTGGAAACGGTGAGCGTTGTTGCTTGCCTTCAATACAACCCTCACATGTGAATGAACTAGGCGCGACGTGTGATTGTGCAAGATCCATGCCACTTACCATTCCACGCAGTGCTTTCACACTCTTGACATTCAAATGCCCGAGACGACGATGCCACAACGCCAACTTGTCTTCGTTTGAACTTGATTGCACCAACGTTGCGGATTCCGCCGCGTGCATCTTGGAAAACTTGATTTGGTACAAGCCGTTAACTTCGTGTATAATGGCCACCTCCTCACGACTTGGAGACAACACAAAACACCCTTGGTCGCTAAATTCCACTCGCAAATGCTTCATCACCAAATGTCGCACCGATAAAAGATTTGCCTTCAACTTGGGAACGTGGAGGACATCATGGATGGTAATTGTCTTCACACGACCCTTCACCTCGGTGTCTACGACGATGGATCCTTTACCCACGGCTTGAAGAACCGTATCATCACCCAAAATGACATTCTTTGGAGATATGACGTGATATGATTGGAAACAACTCCTAATGGGCGCCATGTGACTCGAGGCTCCCGAATCAACAATCCAATCGATCACACTACCATTGCATGACACGTCACTTGCCATCATTGCATACTCGTCCCCGTCATCACTACAAGAAGAGACGCTAGTCATAAATGCGTACTCATCACCTGCATCGTTGACCTTTGTATTGTTGGCACTTTCCTCTCTCTTGCGTTTGTAGCAAAATTTTGCCAAGTGGCCCTTCTTACCGCAATAGTAGCATACCTTGTCTGTAGAGCTCCCACTCGCACTGCTCTTGGATTGCTTCGCCATAAGCGCCGCGCTATCGCCACGAGTCTCGTTCTCTTTGCGCCGCGAGAGTTCATGCAACAACCGTGATGTCACATAATCAAGAGTGAGCTCGCTAATGGGCCTACTCTCCATAGCAACGATAAGATACTCGTACGACGGCGGCAAACTCTCGAGGAGCGTCATAACGATATCACCGTCGGTAATGTTGACGTCTGCGCCGTTGAGCTGATCCGCAAGAGCCTTGACTTTGTTGATGTGCGCCAACATGTCGTCGTTTTCTTCCATCTTGATGGTGAAAAACTTACGCCTCAAAAAAAAGATATTGACCAAGCTCTTTGCCTCATGAATATTGCAAAGCTTGGCCCATGCCTCGGCGGGAGTCTTGCACGACCGAATATGAGAAAGCTGGGAATCAGAAAGATTAAGAGCCAAAATCGCAAAGGCCTTTTTCTCTCGCCGAGTGTACGCAGTTCGTACCCTAGCCTCGGCGTCGGACGAAGGCGGTTCCTCACTACCCTCAACTATCTCCCACAATTCTTTTTCGGCCATGACCATTTCCATCTTGAATTTCCACAAGTGGAAGTTGACGCCATCGAACTTGTCTACAACCTTAGCACCTTCACCCTCAAATGTAGCCATATCCTTGATTGAAGGACGTACGCTCACAAAATTCAGCCCCTAGAAAGCTAAGAAAAATTGTTTTTATGATTTTTGACAATTTTGTGATTTGTGAAGCAAATTGCACACGTATGTGCTTCTAATGCCTCCAAACTAATTCCAAACACTAAATCAGCACCTTTGTGCTACACATCAACCTCACAACACTCAATCGTGATGGTTCTTAGTGAATTTGCACAAGATCATACCACAACACCCTAACTAGGAGAATTGCGCACTCGTTGGCTCAAATCCACTCAAATCAGCACCCTCGTGCTTCACAACATGTAATGCACCCTATGCACACCCTTGTGCCTTCCAAGGACTCTAAATCAATGCAAATTCAGCCCCTTCAAGTCCTAATTGCATTGAAATTCATCAAATCAGCCCCGTTGTGCATTCACTAACCCAAACTCTAATTTTGAGCACTCCAAGGGCATAACTCACATTCCAAACCCTTGTGCAAGAATTGCAATACCAAAATCAGATTGTAGACTCACCCCAAGAGCCTCAAAGCATAAAAGTGCCTTGCAACAACACAAGTGCACAAATTGAGCACAAATTGAGCCAATAAGCTCCAATAAGCTCCAATAAGCTCCAATAAGCTCCAATAAGCTCCAATCAGCTCCAATATACTCCAACAAGCACCAATAAGCTCCAAAGATCCAATTCAGCCCTTGTAGACGTGTATAAACTCCAAAAGTGCTCCAAAGTGCTCCAAAAGCTCCAAATCAACAAATGATAGCTCCAAAGTGCGAATTCAGCCCTCGAACACGTAGATCAAAGGTAGGAAGATTGTAATACCTCCCAATGTCGAAATCAGCCCACCAAAGCTCGAATTCAGCCCTCCAAAGTTCCAAATCAGCGCTCCAATACTCTAAAATTAGCGCTCCAACGCACAACCTCCACACAATGAGCAATCTAATCTTTCACTCACGCAAAACACATGAGTGGGCCCATAACCTATTGAAGGTTAGATTAGAATGCCAAAGCCTCACACAAACACTTGGAATGCATAGGAAAGAGATGATCTTTACTCATGGGCTGCCCCTCTTAAGTAGCACACCCAAGGGAGTCCCCTTGGCAAACCATATGGGACATCAGCCCATACTCCACTCCTAGTACACTAGGATCAGCCCATATCACTTGGGAGACCCAATTCTCATTACTTCTAACTAGTACCACTTCTCTAGTTGCATGTCTAGCTCATTCGCATCATCTACTCTAGCTAATGCGCATGGCTATGAGCAACTTCAGCCCACGCAATCATCCTACTTCAACAGAGATCTCCCTGACCAAGTGTCCGCCGACCGCGTTTTTGGTACCATCAGAAAGCTTTAGACGAGGAAGGCATCAAAATTGTTTTGTTGCTTTTTGAACATACGGTACGAGAATCGTGGATTTTGAGTGATTTTTGTCACCATTAATTGAATCAAATTACAAAAGGTGGAAAATGGAAGTAAATGATGCCAAAAGCTCGCTTTTGGACCTACGTTGTGAAGGTTATAGATATTCAATCGAATTTTGTCACCATAAATGGAATTAAATAACGGAGAAATTATTTTAAAAATAAAAAGTAAAAGCATTGCTAAATCATTGGGTCACACAAGTATTAATTATAAGAAGATAAATTAAATCATATGTTGCAATCAAGTGTTTTAAAATTAAAAAAATGTCATATAAATTTATGTCCCATGAATGAATATTAGATTATTGGTTTGTTTTTATTTATATGAATTAAACTTTTACGAAGGTAGTTCGTTTGTTTGTTTTGTAAGTTATGTTGAGATCTCTGTGCGCTCGTCAAGCGCGTTCTTTGTGTTGTTTGAAAACTCTCGACGAGAAGGGGTGCATCGAAGTCGTTTTGTGGCATTTGAATATGCGGTGTGGAAATTATGGATTTTTTAATTCCAATTTTGTTACCATAAAATGAATAAAATATTTAAAAAATAAAACAAATAGTAAAAGCATGGCTGAACGATGGGGAACACTCTACTAACGGCACTTGGCCACACTAGTTGTAACAAAAATGATATTATGAGGTCCGAAATAACCCTACACAACCAAGGTGATGGTGGAGAGATACCCAAACCGAATGGTGTAGTCGGCGGTTTGATTCCCGGCTATGAAATAGTTGATTGAAAAATCCTTGCCGCGGATTGCTAAAAGCAATGCCGGTGTGTCACAAAAGAAATTTAAAAAAGGAAAAGAGAAGAAAAGAAAAAGATAAGAAAATGATAGTCTGTCGACGATTGCGTTTCGTTTGTTCATTATTCGTTAGAAATTGAAACGGAGATAATATTCTGTCGAAGATTTCGTTTCGTTCGTTCGGGATCCGTCAAAAATTGATACGTAAATGATAAGTCTGTGAATCGTTCGTTGGCCACTCGCAATGGAAATGATATTCAGTCGAAGATTGCGCTTCGTTCGTTGGCCACTCGTCCGAAATGCAACGGAAGTGGTATTCAGTCGCAGATTGCGTTTCGTTCGTTCGGAAATCGTCGTCGTCGTGGTGTCGGACAGTCTGAGAAGAGAGAGAGAGGCTTGCCTGTCAACTGTAGTAGAACAGGGATACTGCCGTCTGTTGTGGTGGTCTTCATTGTTGTGTGTTTTTGTTTCTGTGCATGTGCGGTGCTGCGCCTGCTTGCTTGCATGACTCGCAAGGCCGCGGTCACGATCCACAGCAGCACGAGCAGAACAAGAGAGTTCGCAATTTGGCCGATGTGTTCGCGGCGCCATTATGGTGGCCGATGTTGCGTGCTCTGGACGAAGAGACGATATATGCAAAGTACTGTTAGGTCTGCCTGAGCGGAAAGGGGGAGAGCCCGAGGCCATGGTGTCGATGAGCGCGAGGACCGTGAGATGATGACGATGCAGGTCGCTAGCGTTCGTTTCAGGTGAGGAGGAAGCCATGTGATGTGAAGCGAACGGTGGAGGCAACAACACGGTCGTCGATGTGTTTGTTTTGCGGTGATCGTTCCCCGAGAGAAAATAGTTTGTCAATTGCCGTAAGAGTTTCGGTGTGGTAACGGGAGAGCGGTGCTCTGTTAACTTTTGCTTTGTTGGAGTGATAAGACGTTCTTTTGGAATCGTGAGGACTGATCGTATTCTTTCTCCTTCTTAATTGGAGGTGAGGGAGCCAGGGAGAGGAAGAGTGTGTCAGGGAGGTGGAAACGTGGAAGAAGGAGTGCCGGTGACGAGACTGCCTTTAGCGTTGTTTCTTTGAGTTTTGGATTTATGCGGACGGCTGTGTAGTGAAGAGATAGGTCGTGTTCTTGATGCAACCGTAATTTGGTATCGTGTTCTTAGTCGGGGGAACGTTTTTTTCGTGCTTGATTTGGCGTGCTTGTGAATTATCGTCGTCCAATTCAGGTAGGTCTTTTGAGAAGAGGCTGACAGTTACGAGCGGCATGTTTTTTTTTTTCTGAAGAGCCATCTGAATCTTGTTGCGTGAAAGGCTCTAGGTTGATCTTGTGGCCGATGACTGTTTCTGGAGTAGTTGTTGACTGAGCACAAGAGCCAGGTCAACAGCTGTTGTGACTGACGCGGATTAGTGATTGTGAATCTGTAGAGGCATGGCCGGCGATGTAGGCATTTGGGAGACGCGGAGGAGATGAGGCAACAGGAATGGAAAGGACTACGGTTTTCAACAGAGGGACGGGAATCGGTCACATAGATGGTGCTATCGGGTTTGGCTCTGTCCATTTTGGGGCTGTTTAGGTACATGCGACAAGCGACGTCAGTCCCGTCGTCACGGGCGCATCAGCAGCAACGGACGGCCTCGTTGTTATCATCCGACATGGAGGTCATATCTTTGCGGGAGGATGATCGGGCGCAACGAGAGATACATGCGGCGCTCTTGCAGAACCCTGGCGTGGCGGACCGGAGTCTCAGTGTGAGGGAGCGGGAGTTAGCCATGGAGCGGGGGTTAGAAATTCAGGATAGAGAGACGCACTTCATGTCGTCTGCGCGAGCGCAGGCACTGGCTCCGCCCATGGGCATGCGCTCCACGTCCAGTAAGCGCAAACTGGAAGATTATGAAATTGGAATGGCTGAATCCTCCGTGTCTGCAACCTCCCAGGTTGGTGAAATTTACCCTTGTTTATGCACGCAGGGATGAGTCGACGATGACGTGAAATGTGTGCACTTTCTGTCACAAGAGTTGCCGATCTGTTGTTTCTTGCCGGCTGGAGTTGTTGTTGTTGTCTTTCTTGTCTGTTTCTACGTCGATTACTTGGAGATCGTATAGTCGCTTTCAGTTTGCGGCATCCAAACCCCACACAAGTCCTTCAAGAGAATGAAGCCTTGGGTCTACCATTGCAGGTGCGGGCGAGGAGGGAGAGCAGGGAAGATGTCCTGGAGGGGAGTGTGGCGGAGTCCAGCGGAAGGGAAAGGTCCGATATAGGAATGTTAGTCGGTGCAGCAGAAGCGCAGCCTCTTGACGGGGAAAGCCAAATGCGTGAAGAAGATGGGAATGCTGCCCTTGATGATGACTCAACTTGGGGGGATGAGCCAAATTGGAATGGGAGTTCTGTGGATGGAGTCGTCGAGTCGATTAAGGAACCTCCTGACAAAGTCGAGGACGGAAGCAGAGGGGAAGAGGACAGTGTACTTGAAGAGGCCAGTGTGGACCATAGCAACAGCATTCAGGTCGTCTTGGATACGCCTACGATGGTAGATTTCGGGAGCAGTCCGTCCGAGTTTACAGCGGGAAGTGATGTTTCAAACAGTTCATCAACTGTGGGATCATTGCCCTCTTCAGGGGCAGATATCTCCTTTGTTGAAGGTACTGAAGTTGAACCCAGTGAGCCGGGGAGCAGTGGAGGGAGGGCTGATGATCTTCCATCATCAGATATAGAGGTGGAAGGAGAAGCAGAAGTGGATGAGGAGTTACTTGTGAGAGAGATGGAAAGAGATGGGGTGACGGATGTTCAGGAGGAGTCGATCAGTGGGGTTCATGGAAGTTCGGGTACTTCGATTACTAGAATTGGTAATTCTAGTGCAAGCAGCAGCAGCAGCAGCAGCAGCATACTAAGCGGGAACTCCGCTGGACAGATCCAATGTTCCCCCTCGCCTATGGAGACGAATCCTGCACGTCTGCAATTCTTTGTGCGGACATATGGTCGTACAATTGTTCTGCACGCTGATGCATCTGATTTGGTGGAGTCTGTTCATCAACAGATTCTTGCGAAGACCGGACTTCCTGTCTCGGAACAAAGATTAATTTTCGGTCGGCTTCAGCTGCAACAAGACCAAACGTTGGCGTCTTGCAATGTCGACAATGATGCCACACTGACACTAGTTGCTCGGATGAGGAGTACTGCACTTCCTGCTTCGTGGCAACTCATCAATGACCTTGTGAATACTATTAGGGTCATGTGTGCTGTAGGAGAACAACAACTGGGTATGAAGCTGATGCATTCACAAGATTGTGTGCGAGCAAGCGTGCAAGAGTTCTTGAAAATGGCTGTGAAGTCTGTGCCTGTTTCTGAGCACATGCAGGTAAGGGTTTTTCCTCTGTTATAGCTATCTTTGTCTCAGCTCTTTTATTTTGGTTTCTTGTATGTAATTGGCACAAAGAGATGTAGGGTTTTCCTGTGGTGACTCTAGGATGGTTTATGTAGTATGCTTCAGTTTAACTTGCACAATTTATTTTTGCGTTCTCTTTGTATGAATGGACAATGAGCATTTTGAAGAATTGTTCTTCTGTGACAAGTACCAGTAGTGGACATTGCTTGTTTCGGATGTGTGGAAGTAGACATGTAGGTGTCGCATTTCTATAAGGGGAGGTTCATATGGTGGTGAAAAATCTCGGGGTCTTGTCGATTGCAGGTTTTTGAGCTGGCCGGAGCGACATCTGCCTTAGTCATGTTGCTTTTATCCCCTGTGGAGAGTAATAGAGAATGCGCTGAAGACGCCATCAACATGTTCCTGGCTTCAAACGATGAGTATCTGCCTGCAAGCATTCACTGTCATTGTGCGCCGCTGCTTCTAGATTTCTGCAAGCTTCTAGCTAAAAGTGCTCCTAACCATGCTTTGTATGCGTCCTGCCGACAAGCATTGGCTCGATTGCTTGACTCTGTGGCTGAAGCGCACGGAAGTCCATACTTCAACGACGCTAAAGCAGACAGCATAGTCGAGGACTTCGCCCCGTTTGTGAACGAGCTCTCGTCACGGTTGACGCAGAATCTGCGGTTTACTGCTAAGGCTTACTCGAGCAAGGAAACGCCTGTCAGCTTTTCTTCATACGTGAAGGAAGCGAAAGACTTTACTGCTTTTGTAATACCACTTTGTAAAGCAATGGAGGTTTGCAAGGGGGTCGATGGTTCTACACTGGGGTCTACAGTTGTGCCTATTGAATCCCCAGATAATACCGATAGTGCAACCGAATCTGAGGGGCTGCTGTCAGGTGAGACATCTTGTTACATTCCAGATGGTATTTACTTCAGGAAGATGAGCTGTGCTCCTATAAGATGGCATAATAGGAGACTTGGAGCGGGTTTAATCGTGTTTTATTTTGAGTCTGTGAAGTCTGTGTTATTGTAGCGTTTAGGATGTTCTCAAGATTAATTCGTATCAAGTCAGACCTGCAACCTCTCTTAGCATGGCATGTCTTCGGTTTGTAGTGCTGATACTTAGCTTCTAATTAGTTGCACGCATGCTTCTGAAGGTATGCGGTAGCTCATTTTTAAAGATGATCTTTGCTTGAGTTTATCCAGTGATCCTACGGAACTTGGTTTCAAAAGTAGCCCAGGTCGAGAAGGTTGAATGTCAACTTTTTATTCCTGTCGAACCTGCCAAGCGTCTTTGTGGTACAGAAAAATTCGATGGATAAACTCATCCTCACTCTTTTATCGTGCATACATGTGCAGATTACGATTTTACAAGGAATATAGCAGCTAGAGTGGGTGCTGAGATTGGATCTCATGGTTGGCTGCGGCAGTTATTCAAAGATCTCTTACACGAGATAGACAGCTGCCTGGAAGCTGTCGGGCTTGTCGTAGAGCGACAAAACGAGTCAGCTGGGCCAGGGGTGACCGCAACTGAGGAACGTCCCTTTGGCTGGGCCCCATTTCTTGTCGTTCTCAAGGGATTGCATGCAATTGCAAAGCTTTACGAAGGGGCAATGGTTGACCTCCTGGATATGCTGCTTGTGCGACGGGTCTCGCTGAATATCTTGATCAGACAATCTCGCTGGCAGGTGATTACTCCTGTGAAAACTTGGATTTTAACTCCCAAGAGCCAAACGCCTAAAAATACATGTCAAACCAATTATATTTCCCATATCTCTAAAAAGAAGCCTTATCTTCATTTTCCAAAATTTTTAATAGAAATTTCTATTTGTGTGTATATTTAGACTTTTCTTTGAAAATATACTGTATTGTTTCAAGACCTTTCCAAAAATTCTTAAATTTTATTGAAGATGTATTTCATAACAAGATGATTGTACTCTTTACTTCTGTGGTAAGTCAACTCTAAGTCTTCTTCATTATCTGTTTGTACTATTGTGGAGCTGGTTGGGTAGGGTAACTGATAATTTTTTAATTGACATTTTCTTTCGTCTCAAAACCCTTGTGGCTGTAGCAGGATGATGATTTTTGGTTATTGGATCATAAAGCATTACTGGACTTTGAATCAAAGAGACGTTTGGTAATGGCTATGCTCCCTGAACCTCAAGACGATCATGATGAGCGGCAAGAAATCGTGGTGAAGCGAGCACAGCTTTTGACCGAGTCTTTTGAGCTACTCGCATATGTTGAGCCTGAAGTGCTACAAGGAGGTATCTCTGTGGAGTTTGCCACCGAGGAAGCCACTGGGCCAGGGGTATTACGCGAGTGGTTTTCTATGATATGCCGAGAGATTTTCAACCCTCAAAATGCCCTTTTCTTGGCATGTCCAAACGATAGACGGCGGTTTTTTCCAAATCCTGGTACGTCAAGTTTAAACTCTTCTTCTCTTGATAGCTTTGATTATCACTACCTTGATATCACATGGTCAGGTGTTGGTCTGCCGTTTCATGAGTTGTAAGTTTTCTGATTTTGATTCTCTTGTATTTTGCAGCATCCGGGGTAAATCCAGGACATCTGACATACTTCAGATTTTGTGGGCGAGTGATAGCCTTAGCGTTAATGCACCGTGTGCAAATGGATGTGGTATTTGCTCTATCTTTCTTCAAGCAGCTGGCTGGGCTGCCTGTGCTGTGGGATGATGCTAAAGATGCCGACCCGTGTCTTTATGATAGCTGCAAGAAAATTTTGGAGATGGATGCTGACTTGATTGACGCCGACGCCTTGGGTCTAACTTTTGTTAGTGAAGTCGAAGAGTTGGGTTCTCACAAATCAATGGAGCTTTGCTTGGGTGGAAAAGATATGGCGGTGACTAGTGAGAACCGTAGGCAATTCGTGGAATTGCTGGTCCAACGGCGACTAGTAGCTTCAGTTGCAGAGCAGGTCAAATCTTTCTCTCAAGGCTTTTCTGACTTGCTTGTGAACCGTGCCCATCAACAACAGTTCTTGCGAGCCCTGGAACCTGAGGACCTTGACCTTATGCTTTATGGAAAGGACAGGAACATCTGTCTTGAAGACTGGAAGTCACACACCGAATACCATGACTTCTGTGCAACTGATGACCAGATAGTTTGGTTCTGGCAGGTGAGAATCTTTCTTGTCCTTGTGAGTCTCAATGTACACAGGACCACATTCTGAGAGACAGCACTCTCACCAAGCACCTGGAAGAAGGCCAGCATAATTGAAAATCCTTGTTTCTGTTTGGTATTTCTCTTTCTGCAGTGAAGCTACCGCATATACTTGCAATGTACATACTTCAACTATATTTCTCTAGTTTTCAGAACTTGTTACCAATATTCTTCCCAATTAATCACAGTTTTTTGATGCTCTTTGGCATTCTAAGACTTTTCCCTGATAGTATGTGCATACGATATCTAATAAGAGATTGTAATGACAGGTTGTGGAGAAGATGACCTCAGATCAACGGAGAAGACTTCTCTTCTTCTCAACGTCAGTGACACACTTGCCAGCAGAAGGCTTTGCAGGGCTATCCTCAAAGTTCCATATACACAGGGCGCACACCGAAATAAGTTGGTTGCCAACTGCCCATACGTGCTTCTATCAGCTGGTTCTTCCAGCCTACCCAACCTATGATATGATGTGTGCACGTTTGCTGGCAATTACAGAGTGTCACATTGCAGAGGGTTTTGGCTTTGCTTAGGCGGGATGTTATGGTAATGTTTGTAAAGAGTAGAAACGTGTTCCTTGTACACATTTAACAGAAAAGCACACAATCCAAGCCCTACTGTGGGGTAGGAGTGCTCGTCGGGAGAGTGGTACCTTCTCACCCTAGGCAAGGAAACGTCACTTTCACTTCTATATAACAAGCTTGGTGATAAGACCCGTGCTGCAGGGGGTGGATTTCGGTTTCGATTTTTTTGCTGTAAAATAATAATCGAGATAGGCACAGAGAAAAGATGCCGCATCAAGTTGGGGCAGGACTTCTTAGCTTGTTCGAGATATTCTTTATTGGATCAGGGTGGAGGGACTGGATCATCCATATGTGCTCCTTTCAGTTTCTCGAGGGAATAAATGTGAAGTTCTCTAGTATATAGTTCTATGCTCTCTCTCTCTCTCTCTCCCCCTCTCTGTTAGAAGCTTTTCTTTTCATTCCATGCTTGCATTGTAGGACTTGCATGGAATGGCACTTGTGGGTGTGGAAATGTACATACAATCACGGCTATGATACTTTGGGCTTTGTGGGACTCTTGACTACTGTGTGTTGTGAAAATTTATTAAACTATGGGGTTTCAGATGATGAGTACCCTAATCTGTGCCATTCCCGTGGGTTTGAAATTCTTGTGTGATACATATCCTTTAGAGCAACCTCAGTCCAGCATTGTAAAAGGGCCATCATAAATGAGAAATGTGCCATGGACGCGCATTTCTCATTTATACGGCCCCTTTTTCCGGTGATGGACTGAGGCTGCTCTTAACCCTTCGGAGCCCCCACAACCAAATTATGGTTGCGAAGGTTATGTTTTTGCAAACTATCGTAAGATCTACTCTGAACCAAGCATCAATATTTGAAGTTTAGATGTGGGGCTTCATCTCACGTACATTGCAAAAATAAATTTTTGATTTAGAGTTGTGAAGCAATCAAAATATCTATGTACAAAACATCAAATAATGCAAATATGTCAGAAACACAGAAATACTTACAAATACATGTATTATGCGGTATTTCTTGTGTTTGGAAGATTGTTATCTTGGCATATTTTTGGATTGTATTCTATTGTTCATGTTCCATTAGTGTATGTATACCGATCTTGATCAATGTACCTACTCCTTCATAATTATGTGTGAGTTTGTTCTTGACATGAAAGATTGCACCAGGGAGGTGTTGACATAGGTCATTGTTGAACATCTTCACTTTCATTTTTGAAAATTTAAACCAAATTCTATTTTTCTATTTACTGTCTCGATACAACACTGTTTTCAAATATTTGTTATAAAATGTTTGATGAAAAAAAAAAATGGAGAAAAGTTGTAAATGCCAATGTGAAGATCACATATGTATGGTTGGATTCATCATATTTTTTATTAATATATTTTAATGAATTTTGCAAGGTTTTCTCTTGAAATTCAATTAAAAATCCCAAATTAACACAAAAAAAAACATATTGTAATGAAATTGGACATCATGCACTACGAGATGGTATGGTTTCCATTATTTGATTCTACTTATTTTGGAAAATCATGTATAAAGTCTCATTTTTTGAACTAAAAATGGAATTTGATATAAACCAATTGTGTTGTTTTTCAAAAAATCACAATATCTTATTTTGAAGATCCATACTGTACAAATGATAGTCAACTAGCACAAGAACCAAAAGAAATTTGAATGGATGAAAAACTGTATAGGATGTAGTATTGAAAAAGGTTGCAATCTGTTCGTCGTCCATTATATGAATGCATGCGTGTTAAAGGGTTAACTTTGAAGTCATACACCATCCAAAATCTCATTTTTGAGTGTGCATTATATAGTTCAAAGACATACTATGATCTTTCCATTCAACGGTCCAATCTTACCAAGGTTTTACTAGCCAGTTTTTGGTAAAACAAATCACCAAAAAAATGTGGTTTCTCTAGAACTACTATGGGCACACATTACAAGCATTTTGATGCCTCCAAAGGGTAGCTAAAACTGCCTTGCAATTTTAAAAAAAAACCAATTTAATTTAAAAAAATTTAATTTAAAAAAATCTGACAAAGCCAAATTCAAATTGGAATTTTTAAATATTTTTTTTGCAATTTTTATTTTATTTTATTTATTACAGTGACGACCATAGGTCGGAGCTGGTTTAGAAAAATGGTATTGACGACTATAGGTTTCATTTGTGGCTTTCCTACGGTTGTAGGGTTTGTAAGTGAGCTGGCAAGTCGCAAGCTAGTTCTAGGGTAGGGTTTTCTATAATGTAACCTTTCTATGATGTAACATAGCCTTTCACATCTTTGGATGGTCTTCCCATGACTATTCCATTCTGCCCTCATGTCACTGGTGGTGTAGAGAGAAAAGGAGCCCTAGTTTATTTATAGTTTTTTTTGCATGGCAGTTTGGTTAAACTTGCAGCCTTTTGGAGGATTGAATTTTTTTCTAATGTTGATCCGCTAACTGATCTTGTCGACATTCGAAGAGTGTTAGGTGACATAACATGCATAATGGACAATAACATGAGCACTCAAAATTTTTGAAAGAGTAAGTAGAGGGATAGGAGGAGGAAGAGTACTTGGATAGACGACCAACTCAATAGGGCATTGGTAGCTATTAATGGCGGTATGAACATGTACAAAGCATACAAAAAATTCCACATATTGTATTCAACCTTACGTGAAATGGACGTATAGCATGAGAACTTGTAAAAAGTGCGGTGCAGAAGGGATGCTCACACATGAGGAAGAACATCAAATAGTAAGTTGGCTAATAAAAATGTCAAAAATGGAATATCACTTGTCCGCGACTGCTCTAAAGTTTCAAGATTATGAGATTACTTAGACAAGGGTACACCCTTCAAAAACAACATTCCTCAACAGGGCTAGATGAAATGGTTTTAAAGGCAACACCATGAGTTGTCTTCACAAATCTCTCAAGCTCTAGAGTCCGTGTGCATGAGGGTTTGTGTCCCAATAATGTGAATTCCTTCTATGACAACCTAGAGACGTTCCATGCCCTATACGATTACTGGGTGAAAGCATGGTAAAATGAACCGACATTGATTCCTATGAAGAAGCAACAATGCAAGGTCGAAAAATACATTAAAACCATTTTTTTGTAAAAAAAAATTTGCTAATAAAATAAAATACATGATGTTTAACAAAGTCTCACAAAGAAAATTGAAAAATTCAACTTCAATAATTATTTATGTATATTTTAGTGACGTTGAAGTAGCCAAAATTGAAAAACATAGTTTCAAACCAAATTGAAAAGTTGATATAGATCAAGCTGAAAATGCATTAAATATTTACTTTTTTCAAGATATTTTCTTTGGAGCCCTCAAACACACAATGTAATTAAAGAATATGAAATTTATATTTATATCAAATATGACTTAGTTCATCAAATTTGCTCCCGAAATTGGATTTAGATATCTATTTTCGAGCTCTACTTTTAGTAAATTTTTTTTAATGGTTCTTACTTTGAAACTTTGGGTTTAAGTGCTTGTAAAAACAATAGAGGGCATTATGAAATTAGAACCAATAGAAAATAAAATTTGATACTCATTTATAGCCTTTGATAAAAAACATTGTAATTTCAACAACGCAAATCAACTTTTTGGTACACAATACTATGCTTTCACCCTACCCCTCGGGGGGGGGGGGGGGGTAGTGATATGTTGGAGTAGCAATATAAGTGTGAACAAATGATAGGGTATTTTAAAAACATAGGGACAAAAAATTATAAATGGACTTAGAGTAATATAGGGTATCTAAAATGGCACTGGACATCTTTAAAGTACTATAGGGTATGGAATAATAGGTAATTTGGAATTATAAGTAGTGCAAGCCCCTTTTCTATTAACCCAAAGTAGAAAATTACATAATGATAGCATGTGAAAAAAAAGAAAGAAAAGAAAGTAATACCCCCCTATAAAATAGTGGTTGTTCGCACCTATATCCTTAACTTTTTAACACACTGACCCCCCCGAGCCCTACCCCGCTCATTGCATTTGGAATTATGATTAGTCATGGGCACATGCTAGAAAGAATGGTGGTGAAATCTTGATTGCAATGTGGGGTGTGCAACCTTAATTGCAAAGCGGGATGTGCGACGTGTCCATTCAATTATACTTGATGCACGAGAATGATTGTCAGTTTTGGTGTGCGTGAAGGCAACACGATTCAACATAATTTCATTTTATTTTTTCAGGAGAAAGCGTTTGACACAAAATTATATTAAAGGATGCAAAGGAGGAGCTACTGTGGGGATGCAAGAAAAGGTGGGGATGCAAGAAAAGGCGTGGTTGATGACATACCTTTCATAGTTTGGATATCCGACTTCATCATGCAAGCCAATCCGCAAGTTTGACAAAGTTTCCCTTAAAAAGCAGCACTTGTTGATTCTCGATGGGTATAATAGCCACATCATATTGGATGTAGTTCATATAGTACACAGTGCAGGATTGGACTTGGTGACACTCCCATGGCAAAACTCGCATGCTTTACATGCTTTATACGTCTATGGTTTCACTCCTTTAAAAAAAAGGCTTTTACACAATACCAAGATTTTTAAGCCACAAGAAATCTAAATGAGCTAGCGACAAAAGAAACTCTTGCAACATGTGTTTCTTTGACCTTATGAAAGGCCCTCGCTCACCACAACATTACTAAGGGATTCAACGCAACAAACATATATCCGTTAAACATGCCGGAATCTGTGGATTCACAATTAGCACCCTCTATTGCATTTCGTGAGTCACAAAAGCAGGTAGATACTATCGTAGAGAGCGGGCATGAAGTGGAAGAGTCAACGAATTAGGAAGAGGAACATTGGATTAAAGATACACGCAACGAAGTTAGCTGAGGCATGGGCGTAGAAGCAAGTTGAGCGTAAAGAAGATGCGCTTGCGATGACGCAACATGCAACTGAGCTGCCAAAGTGCGGGCACAAAATGCAGCAGAGCGGACGTAGAAAGTTGTTGAGCAGAAGTCTACGTCCGTTGAGAGAGTGCGCAAGGATGCAGAATGAGAGGAGGTGTCTCATATGCGTGGAATGAAGAAAATGGAGATGATACAAGAGCCGTAAGCCTGCGAGGCATGTGCACAACCAAGCCGTCCATCACTTCCGGTGGACAACAATGCATGTGAATTCACCTTCCAATTCTTTATCTCTCCCCGTATGGATTACATCAACAACCAATTTGCTTTCGCCTCACCCTCACATCTCCCTGGTATCCACCTTCTCTTTCACAACTTTGCAATCTCTATACAATCTACATCGCCAACATTACTCACTCAAACTCACATTACTCACTCAAACTCAGTTATGCAACAATTCCCGTACCATGCTTCTTCAATTTCCCAAAGTCCTCTCGAAATGTGACCCATGTCCAATCAACCAAGCGACGACAAGGTCTCGAAGAGGACGAAGTAGCCATTGAAGGAAGGAATGGATGAAGCTCTTATGCA
This sequence comes from Pohlia nutans, assembly GCA_022496805.1. NCBI lineage: Eukaryota > Viridiplantae > Streptophyta > Bryopsida > Bryales > Mniaceae > Pohlia > Pohlia nutans. The sequence goes on along the minus strand of CM040092.1, from coordinate 7,579,384 downwards.
GGACAGGGTGAGCCCTCGGAGACAAGGACAACACATATTGGATCACATGCAGTGCAATGTTGAATTATGGTGAAGCCACCCACTGATTTAGAATCCATGCACTGTTTATTTAATAACTAGGCCATAGACTTCTTCAAGTTCACATTACCAAAGCTCAAGGCTCAAAAGTTCTCTATTTCTCCTACCCTCGTACTTTCGGCATTGGGTACAATTATTGTCAGGAAGTAGTGCATTAGTTCTTTGTTACATGTCTCAAGGGGCCACTGGCGAAAATCGTAAAAACAATGTGCGATAAAAAATAGGGTCTAATATATTCATTGTAAATAAATTTTGCAAAAAACGTACATATAATATAGGGGGTTTTAAAATAGTGAAACATGTTTACATGTAAAATACCATCACATATAATGGCCTCTTTTATCTGGTCAGTACATGTAAAATAGCGTGGAAACAATTACTAGGGGTAGCGGGTCTAGGATAGGATCTGTGCTAGTGGATGAAAAGAGGTAATTTTCTGTTGAAAAAACTTGGATGGATGACTTCGCAGGCTGGCTAGCTTGAACGTTACTGAATCAATGTATCCAATGTGGAGTTATTGTTCTCTACCTACGTGTTGGGAGGGAAAATTTCAGCGCGTTATTTGATGGGGTGTAAGAAACAAAATGCGGTGTAAGAAAAAAATGAACAACAGTTGGGCTCCAAGAAAAAAAATGGGGTATAGTAAAAAGAATAAGTTACTTGGGGTATAAGGAAAAAAATGCAGTATAAGTAAAATAGGGTATTTTTAAATGATTCCTCCCAAAATTTATAATTATTGATAGGGTGTATTAAAATACAAGCATTTACCTTTATTTTGAAAATTACCATACCTTATAATATTTTCTACAAGGTAAATAGCCCCCCAATAAATAAGTCTTGAGCGCACGTGTATGCAAAACATAAGAGGGAGTGCATCCCTTGAGTTACATGTGAGCCTATATAACAACTAGGGGTGCTTCTTCACTTGTCACTTGAAAAATTAATATGGCTATTTCTTTTTTTAAGATAAAAATCTGAAAAAATATGCATCCTTAACATTGTGGTGGATTTGCAACAATTTGTGCATGTATTTGTGTAATAGGGGATGGAATAATGTACATAATTGAATGGCAAATAATTCCAATTTCCTATCTTCATTGTTTGTTATTGCTTGGATTTGTATTTCAATATTTCAAACGACCTTTATAACATTCACTACACTAAAATTGTGATTTTGTGTCGAGGACACTATTTCTCATCATAAACACTATTTAACTTTTTATTGTAAAATTGTAAAGTTTTAAAAATTCATGATATAAGAATAAAAAACAGCCTTGCCTGTGCTTACTCAAGAAATGGCATTTTAGCCGGAACCTCTTTTAAAAACAAAAATCCAAAAATCTAACACACTTCAAAAGAAAATTAAAACGCCCTCAAAAAATCTATCTATAAAAAAAAATTCCCGACAACAGCAACAAAATCTTGTAACTTGTTGTAGATTAATCTGCTTGGGGAAAAGAACTTGAAACAACAAGGAATGCTTTTGCTTTGGTATCCCAATTCTTGAAAAATGAAAAAATATATCCAACAATAGTTATTTAGAAAACATCCATGTTTGATTTTTAACATATCCAAAATTGATAAATTATTGAAACTACCAACCACTTCAATAAGTCCAAAAACTGGTAACATGAGGTAATATAACTGTAACAAAGGATTTACAACAAAGGATTCAACGGAGAACTTGATGCTATTACCTGGAATTCAACATAAAAAGCACACACAAAAATATTAAGAATGAGTGAATTGCAAAAATGAGAGCAGGTAGACAAGTCAGCCCAAAGAGGAAAGTTTTCGCAAACTCTTGTTGAATTCCTCTTGAACTCATATTGAAATATAAATAGACCAAAAACTAGTTGGGGGCCAATCTAAAGCAAGCCACTGTCATTATTCTCCACACCTCGCAATGACTCTCACACTTTTCACCAAAGCTCCAAGCCCATGGCCCACAAGGGGACAATCTATCACACGACACTATTCAACCCAAGTATAGTTCAATAAAGAGGTTAAAAGTAGAGCAAAAAGGGAGATTAGATGGGCTTCTTTTTGGTTAACTCAAATATCAAGATTGAGAATGAAATTTACCTATTAGGTTGACAAAATTTTGAAAAAGGTGCCTTGGATCATCAATGATCTTATCAAGTTATAGAACGATCCACCTAGTAGGCTAGCTCGAGACCTATCTTGTTACCATAGACAACATAATTGAGAGACACCCATCCTTTGACGTGTTTGCATTTTATTCTACTTTATTTGATATCTAAACAACATAACCATCCAAAATAAAGAACTTCTATATGAATGAACAAGCAAAGACCAACCAAAATTCCACCAATAACTTATATTGCTTGGAGTTAGATAATCAATGAAATAAGGTAGCAACACCCATGGTTGTCACTTTTGGATCCTCCCTGCTATTGGTTTGGTGCAACAAACAAGATAAAAATACACAAACATCCCTAATTCAGAGGAAGTGCGAGAAGAAAAAAAAACACTCCGACTTAAATAAATCCTTTAATGCTCAGCAAACCAGATTATGTCTCGGGGATGCACTATATGTTATATTCGTGGACCATGTGCGTTCAAAGAGTATTTAGGGGGGGCTATGAAGTAATGTGAATATTCTATGATAAAAAAATAAATCCATGGTATATTCTATGAATATTCTTTAAAATTGTTTTTTAGGCACCCTATGTTATTTGTAATGGAAATTTTCACATTTAAATTATGCTAGTTTATATCAAAGAAAATTTAAAAAAATTCTCTTAAATGAATTAAAATACCTTAACTTTTGATTGCACGTTGCCAACAAAATTTGGGGAGTGCATCCCCTGAGGATTATGATCACTGCAATGTCGGAAATGCAAATAACATAAAATCCGTGAAGAATTGGATTTTGAATTGTGAACTTTTGATTTTGAGACTTATAATGTACATTTTCTAGAAAAATAAAATTTCAATCTGGAGCTGTGCAACTATCAAAACACTTACGAACAAAATGTGAAAACACTGCAAATACTTGAAAAGACAATAAATACTTACAAATACAACACATGTACTATGCGGTACATCCATGTTTGAAAGTTTGTTATCTTGTTTTATTTTTTTGTATTATGTTCTTTTGTTCATGTTCCAGTAGTGTATGTATTCCGATCTTGATCCGTGTACAAACTCACACTTTTATAGAACTTCATAGAACTTCAACAAGCGTGTCAATAAGCAGTTATTCTCATATGTACAAAACTCACTATTATTGATTCTCATCCTTGCTATCATCCACAGTATGAAACTTCGCATCGCATTAAACGTCCTCATCAAACTATCAACAAGATCTAATATAATACAAAAATCAAGTAGGAACGAAACTAAATTATGTAAAAAGACAAACAAAAAACAAAATTTAGTTGGAACATTGGATGAAAAGAAGGTTTATGGGGTGTAGGGTTGTCATATCTGACATCATTTTCCAACTTGAAGTCAAATTAAACGTCTGACCTTGATTGTCTAATTAGACAAGTGTCAAACATACTAAATAATTTGGATGAAATATTCCCAAGAATCCAATAGTACAATAAAATATTCTAGATATGTTCTAAGAATATGTTTGTTTGACAAACGGGAAGTTAGGGCCCCCTTTTATGTAGTGGTGGGGGTTGTGGAAAGTTGGAAGCTATCGATTCACCACCGAAATGGATGAACCTAAGAGTGTGGTTTACATTCTTACCAGAATGGATGGACTATAAGCGCCCCAACTCTAAATCCCCCCCTGGACGTTAATGCGGCCACTGTTCACCCATGGACCCCATTTTCTGAAATTTCCATTTTGGGCACCCTAGGGTCTTTTTTTTGACAATTTTTTTTTGCAAATTTGGGGCTTGTGACCCAAATTTGGTCTAGGAGGACCCTCTCGAGAAATTTAAACCCTTGGAAAAGGAGGTTATTTATTAAGGTGGACCCCTACATGTTCAAAATAGGGGGCAGTTTTGTCCTCTTGCATTAACATCCGGGGGATTTAGAAAATTCCCTATAAGCGGATCTTGAGACCTCAGTTCTTGTCTTCTAGCAACTTTTATCCATCCAATCCTCACATGGAAACCTGCCCTTAGGGCCGACTTCCATGTGGGGTGGGTGATTGGGCCGCAGAAGAGGGGAGCTCCACCGAATCGGTGAAAATCAGTGAAACTCAGGAGTATAATTTTTACTTCCACCGAAATGGGTTGGAGTATCGGTGACTGTTGAGACCTCGTTTCTTGTCTTCTACTGCCTTCCACCGGACCGATCCTCACATGGAAGCTCGCCCTTAGGTGGTCACTCATGCACAGTAGAAGGCATTCACGTGCACAAGGTCCCAAGACTGAATCCACATCAAATCCATTGTACTGTGCAGCATGGACTGCTTGGTTTAGTCCCCGGAAAGTTTCATGGAAAACGTTTAACCCTTTTAGTGCCTAGAGCACTGTAACTTAAAGTACTAGATTTTAGTGGGTTTTTCCACCATGATTGGTACTATCAGAATTAAAATGGATTAAATTAGAATATAACCATACAATTGTATTCTCAAATAGAGTGGAGACATTTTGCCAAAAATTAAAGAATCATCCAATGGTGGGATTGGAAGATCATAGTATGTATTTGAACTGTATAATGCACACTCAAAAATGAGATTTTGGAAGGTGTGACTTCAAAGTTAAATAGAATTTGTCAAAAATGAAAGTGAAGCCGTTCAGCAATGACCTATGTCCACACGTCTCCATTGTAATCTTTCATATGAAGTACGGACTTACACATAATTATTGTGAATTATATAACTGAGTGACTTACCCATATACGGTTTAGGACAAAAGTTTATACATTATAAATTGAAAGGAGTTGGTACATTGATCAATATCGAAATACATACACTAATGGAACATGAACAAGAGAACACAATCCAAAAAAATAAAATTCCAAACACAACAAATACCGCATAGTACATGTGTTGTATTTGTAAGTATTTATTATATTTCGTGTATTTGCAGTATTTTTTCATTTAGTTTATAGGTATTTTGATAGTTGCATATTGAAATTTTCTTCATTTAGAAGATGTGTATTATAAATCTCCAACTCTGAACTTCACAATTTAAAATCCAATTCTTCACAGATTTTTTGTTATTTTCATTTTCAACACTCCAGTGACCAGAATGTGGTCAGCTAGCTGCACCAAAGGGTGAATGCTATGCCGGGATTTCACTTGATCTGTGTCAAAAAAATTAAATAAAAAAATTCCACTGACGACCGTAGATCAGAGCTGGTTTAGAATAGTGGTATTGACAACTTTAGATTCCACTTGTGGCTTTTCAACAGTTGTAGGGTTTCTAAGTGAGCTGGAGAGCTGGCAACAGTTCTAGGGCAAGGTTTTTTATGATGTAACCTTTCTGTGATGTAACCTAGCCTTTCACATCCTTGAATGGTCTTCCCCTGATTGTTCCATTCCACCCTCAAAGACCATTATGTGAAGTACCGTATGTTGTAGTTGGTTTCGGACAGCTAGGTGTCGAAATTGAATTTCCACATCAGATTTTTAGAGGACCACATCACCCTTAACCAATCACAAGATGACATGTGGCACTTTGGGACAAAAAGTAATTAATTAATGTCGAAACTGACCACAACGTAGGGTAACCTAGCCTTTCACGTCTTATTCAATTTCATGGCCTTTCACTTCATCATTGGTGGTGTGAGGAGAGTGGTGGTGCAGAGAGAAGCAGAGATCTAGTAAATAAATGTGAATCATCAAACTCATTGTTTTGAGAAAGCTTCGCATGCACAATCCTTTCTAATATGATATCCACCTCTGAAGTTGTTGTATGCAGAGAAAGTACAAGGCTGTGACCTCACCTACAAGGCAACCTCAAACCTAGTCTCTCATTGCTGCCAATTGAATGTACGAGAGTTGAGTGCACAGACAACCCAGAAGAATTCACTAGTAGGAAATGTGTCGTTTTTCACTTACTATAAATGAAAAAGGAATGAAACCGCGCTAGGCACATGGGTTGCGTCGATGTTGGTGAGTGGTTTTGGTCACAAGAAGACAGAAATCTAGGCACAATATTCCGTCATTGTTCACTGTTTCCACAAAGTGGGGAATGAAAAACGACAATTCTGCTACTAGTGTCTACTCGAAAGCATCCCAGTGAACCCTCTACTCGAAAGCATAGCTATGGGTTTGATACAAGTTATGCCCGCCATGCCACTAGTAGCAGAACTGTCGTTTTTCATTCCTCACTTTGTGGAAACAGTGAACAATGACGGAATATTGTGCCTAGATTTCTGTCTTCTTGTGACCAAAACCACTCACCAGCATCGACACAACCCATGTGCCTGGCTCGATTTCATTCCTTTTTCATTTATAGTAAGTGAAAAACGACACATTTCCTACTAGTGTGCTCACCTAGTCTTTTCCAAAGTTTACGGTCTTATTGTCGGCCCTACTCTTATCAATGGTTGTGCCGCTCCAGTTGCCCCTAGCGCAGATCTCTTTTATGTCAGTGGTACTCACCTTATTGCCCTCTATATTTGTGTTTGTCATTCCAATGCATGTCCTACTGCAACTCAAAAAATGTATGATAAACATCTTGTGAACCATTTGGGGACTCAAACTTTCCTTGGATCAGGCACTACTATTGGGACTACCGGAATCTAATTTATAGTAATGAATTCCATGCTCTCTCATCTTTGCAGGGCCTATATCAATTGTGCACTCAACTTGCACAAGTTGTCTTTCTCAATAAAACGTCTCTTTCCAAGTGAACTCAAGTGTGCAGAAGATGTGAATGTGTAGATTTGATGTAAAGTGATTTTGCAAAGAACTCAAGTTAGCAAAAGATGTGAATATGTTGCTCTGATGCAAGTTGGTTTTTACGTTGATATTTTGTGTTTGCATTGTCAACACTTGGGTTGCACGAATTTCGTTAAATAAGATTAGTTCAGTTATCATTTAAGTTTTTTTTTTCTTTTTTTTTTTTACACAAATAAAGGGGACCCTTTACTGCATGAAGAGGAGAGACAAAATACAAACCAGCCCCGCCATGACCGGCGAGGCCGGTGGACTCCTAAACCTCGCTAATCGAGCTAAATCTAACAACCTCTTTCTGTACCAAAGCGTCGTGAATTGAGTCAGCAGTTGGGCAACTTTCTCAGGCTTGTCCCTGTGTTTCTGAATCTCTGCTTGTGTTCTCTCCCACGCCATACGACCGTAATCCACCATCTCAAGCCAGATCTTACAACACGTTTTCTCAATGTTCCAATGGAGACCACTAAAGGCAGCAGTTATCATTTAAGTTTGAGTGGAAGCACTCCAATCAACAGCTGTTGCTCATAAAATTAACAATCCAAAGTTGGTAACATGATACATGAACCCGCAATTACTATACACGGATTCAGTTTGAGCCACATATCTTGTGATTCACACTCAAAAATAATTGGACAATAAATGGCATCAGAAAATTTGGGCCAGACTATTTTGGTGCCATTTTGACACCAAAGGCACGGATGGAGGTTGGTATGGAGGTTGGCACTAAATTTTCTTAATTGCATTTCAATGCACCATCGTGGCACCATGTTCACATACCTTAAAATTCCTGATGGGAGGCTCCATGACATCATTCTTTGATATTTTGTGGCTACAATTCTTATTTCCAAAAAGAAATTCTCAACGAAGGGTGGGTGAAAGCATGGTAAAGTGAACTGACATTGATCCTTATGAAGAAGCAACAATGCAAGGTCGAAAAATACATTAAAACTATTTTTTTGTAAAATTTTTTTTGCTAATAAAAAAAATACATTATGTTTAACAAAGTCTCACAAAGAAATTTGAAAAATTCAACTTCAATAATTATTTATGTATGTTTTAGTGACGTTGAAGTAGTCAAAATTGAAAAACATAGTTTCAAACCAAATTGAAAAATTGATATAAATCAAGCTGAAAATGCATTAAATATTTACTTTTTTCAAGATATTTTCTTTGGAGCTCTCAAATACACTAAGTAATTAAAGAATATGAAATTTATATTTATATCAAATATGACTTAGTTCATCAAATTTGCTAACGAAATTGGATTTAGATATCTATTTTCGAGCTTTACTTTTAGTAATCTTTTTTTAATGATTTTTACTTTGAAACTTTGGATTTAAGTACTTGTAAAAACAATAGAGGGCATTATGAAATTAGAACCAATAGAAAATAAAATTTGATACTCATTTATAGCCTTTGACCAAAAACATTGTAATTTCAGCAACGCAAATCAACTTTTTGGTACACAATACCATGCTTTCATCCGGGTCTTGTTGTATATTATTCCTAGGGTGGTCTAATTCTGGATTTAAAAGACTATTTTAGCATTGGATGCTCCTACCTTACACCATTCAAGTCCAATATTGAATTGAAACAATTTATTTTTGTCAAATTCAAAAAAGAATGTAGCTTCTAATTATCCATACTTCACTCACTACATGTTTAATTCTAAATGAACCTTGATATTATTGCATGACAAAAAAGGATCTTTTCTTTTAAAAAATTAAAGTTTGACTAAGTTTGATTTGTAGAACCTCTAGTCTATATTAAACACAACTTTAAACTTACAAAATTGAAAGCACATCTCAAGCTCTTGTTATCTATATCCTAAGTTTTTGTTCTAAGTTGTGTATAGGTCATTTTGGTTACTTTACTAATTGTGACAAACTTCATAAAAACCCTCTTTTTAAAACTCAGTCATGCCTTTCATAGTCTATATCTTTTTCATTAGATTGGCAATTTTAATGGATTCCCCATATTATGAACTACAATGATTTTTGCAATTTGATATGTGCTCCATCCACTACAAAGCATGAAGACTTCATTTTACTACTCATCATGAAGAAATTGTCATGCTATACTACATAACCACAAGAGTAGTAAAACATGAGTCAATTCGCTATATTGAACCAATAGACATACAAAAAAAATCCACGATTACTTCATTCTTTTTGTTATAATTTTTTTGGTAAATCAATACTGAACCATTGATATGTTTTGGTACAAAATCCTTTTATCTTTCAATTAAATTGTTGATTTATTTTGAGTATAGACATCCCATGACATTCTTGAAGAGCCAACTTGAACACCTTTGGAATCAGTCCAAATTTTCTAACACAAAAATGACATTGGACGGTATGCAATCTTTCCAATATGCCAATAGGTTAACCACATTGATTCAGTTTTAGGATGTCTCATTTTGTAATTGGCATGACTTTTAAGAACACAAATTAAATTTTGGAAAAGATGGAAATTCATGACATTGCAGCTTCTTGATAAATGTTTACAAACCATAGTATAGTTGTGTTGTCTTTAACCCCTAAACGCCGCCGAGACCAAAAATTGGCTTATGAATGAAGTTGACTGCTCAATTCCAACTGCTACGTGGATGATTTCCATCCAAATTCTTTATGTGAAGGGCTTTGCTTGGTAATGCCACCCCTTCAAGTTAAATTCAAATCATTCAAGCTATTTTTAGATTTTATATGGGGTCCCAACTACAAAAAGAGTCGTAAAAACTGTTCACCGTGTAGTGTATTTTGAATTTTTTTGCTTGTTTTACTTAAACTAAAATTATGCCATGAAAATGAGTTCCATTGCATTTGAGCTTAACTAACAAAATGAAGCTTGCCAACTCTAGTTTCTACTCTACTTTGAATTTTTGGAAAAATTTGAAAATTAAGTGTTTTATTGTAGTTTCAAGTTTGGTAGGTATCACCAAGGTGTAGCAAAATTTTCTCAATTTAGATACACAGATGATTTTCATTAGTTAAACTTTTCTTCATTGTAATTTACACCTTAGGTTAAAAAATTGGAATTTTCTAGTACATTTTGTAATTGATATAGATTTTCTTTACAATCACTTCATAAAACCATAGTAATTTCAAATTTTCACCAAAATTTATGAAAAATTCATGATTTGTAGTAGACATGTGACTTCTTGTATTATTTTTAGTAGCAAAATTGAGTGTGACAGATAAAGCATGATTACATGGTGATAGGCCCAACCTTTAGGGGTTAACCCCTAAGCGTCTCTAGCTTTTTGGGCTTAAAAACATCATTGCTTTTGATGTGTTATAGGTCTAAATGTAAGTGAGGTATAGAAATCTCAACCGTACATTTCACTACATGCCATTTTTATTTTATTTTAGAATTATTTTTTAACAAATCTAACCATAGCGTAGGGTACTACAAGAGGTTACTTTGTACTATAGGCTACTCTATACTTGCTTTTTGAGTAACAACCTACTCAAACATCCTCACATTCAATGTAGATGCAACTTTTGTCAATGCAAGGTCTCCCTCCCTTTGGACTAATTGAAGCCAATCAAACAAGAATCAGTGTAATTGTAGTAAGGTAGGATGTTCTAAAACCACCACCTCCCCCAATTATGACATGTAGAGCTTTCTTGGGGCCACCACAGTTGAGACTCAAAACCACCAATTTCACTATTCAAGTAGACCAATGGTATGCCAAGCATTGCGAAGAAATAGTTGGTGGTTTTGGGTTAGCACATGAGCGGAATCTAGGAACAACAAAGTGTGAACTTAGGAAATTGGTATGTGATGTATGGGTCAGAGGTTACTTTCCACTTTGGAATTTTGTATAAAATTGACAAATGCGAATTAGATCTTGCAAATTTTTGCAATCCTCATCAAAACCTATTTCGAATGCAGTCATTTTTTTTTTCGAATTTAACACTGCCAAAAATAGGCCAGATTGCTTAAGTTGGTGGTTTTAGGACAATCAACCCTAGATCATACAGTGAGGATAACAGCACACTGGAGTGCACTTCGTGAATGGCGCCCCATTCTGATGCATGCTGACTCAGTGTTATGAGTCACCGTGTTTTGGTTCAAATCTTCAACGTGTGAAGGCTTTTGAATGGAACATCGCGTAATACTGACATTGCCCTAGTTTCTGTAAACTACTTTTGAGCTGTAAGTTAGAGCCCAACTGTAGTAATTTCTATGGCCAGGAGAGAATCAGCCGAATCTGGTCATTTCGTCGGTGACTCACTGCCTATCATGCAAAGTTATCTCTCTTCTCATTGTTTCTTAACCCTTTAACCCCTAAAGGTTGGCCCTATGACCATGGAATCATGTTTTATCTATCACACTCAATTTTGCTACTAAAAATAATACAAGAATTCAAATTTATATTTTTAGTAGATAAAGTCACATGTCTACTACAAATAATGAATTTTTCATAAATTTTGGTGGAAATTTGAAATTACTATGGTTTTATGAAGTGATTGTAAAGAAAATCTATATCAATTACAAAATGTACTAGAAAATTCCGATTTTTTTACCTAAGGTGTAAATTACAATGAAGAAAAGTTTAGTTGATGAGAATCATCCGTGTGTCTAAGTTTAGAAATTTTGCTACACCTTGGTGATACCTACCGAACTTGTAACTACAATAAAACACTCAATTTTCAAATTTTTCCAAAAATTCAAAGTGGAGTAGAAACTAGACTTGGCAAGCTTCATTTTGTTAATTAAGCTCAGATGCAATGGAACTCATTTTCATGGCCTAAATTTAGTCTAAGTAGAACAAGCCAAAAAAATCAAAATACACTACACGGTGAACCGTTTTTACGACTCTTTTTGTAGTTGGGACATGTAAAATCTAAAAATAGCTTGAATGTTTTGAATTTAACTTGAAGAGGTGGCATCACCAAGCAAAGCCCTTCACATAAAGAATTTGGATGGAAATCATCCAAGCAGCAGTTGGAATTGAACAGTCGACTTTAGTCGTGAGCCATTTTTTGGTCGCGTCGGCATTTAGGAGTTAACCCTTAAACGTCAAGAGGGCCTGGGCAGGGCAGCCCGGAAGGCATCTAAATTTTCGGGGAAAAAAAAAAAAAAAAAAAAAAACCAAAAAAAATGAAAAAACGGCTCTGATGGCCACTGCTGGCCAGCACTGTAGCACTGCGGCACTTTTCAAGGAAGGACCTCAGCTGCCCCAACCTCAACTCATGTTCATTTTGATAACTTTGATTGCTTGCCAATGTTTCCACAATCTCCCAAATGAGGCGCAAATATGGAATTTAGATCGCTTTTTCAGTAGCTTTCCAACGCACCAATTCTCGCTTGATTTGGTTGAGAAAATCCACTTTTTTCTTCATTATTCTCTCATAAAAAAGCCCATGGGGCTTACTTTGGCGTTTAAGGGTTAATCCCTAAACGTACCAGGGTGTCCCTGGAATTGACAATTTGAGAAAAATCATCATCAAGTACTATTTTGAAGAATATTTTGGAATTGATATACAAATGAAAGTTCTAGATTTTGAATTTTAGACTCCATCCGTACGGTTGGATTCACTAATACTATCACAAATATTTAATTATATAATTTGAAAGTAAAAATTAAAAATTCCTTCTAAATTCAATTACAAACAAAATTTTAATATTTTTAGAGTAAAATTTGTTGGAATGAATTTGAAATGAGATACTCTTAAACATGGTGATTCTTTGAAATTTTTGTGTTTTTTAAATCTATGACCTCATTTTTGCAAGCCCACTTTTGAACTACAGTCAATGCAATTTTGGCTTGGTCAACGACTTGACATACTTCTACATTTGTAATTTTAGAAAAATATGTAATCAAGTATGACTAAATCTAACCGTTAGATAGGACAACAACTTGGTGAAGAATCTCCAAAAAATTGGATGACTTTCATCCAAGCATTGATGAGAACGTGAGAAGGGTTTGAATCTATTAGTCGTCCAGTTTCTGGACGCTATGACGTTTAGGGGTTAACGTCCCAGTTCAGAGGTTTTGAGGTGGAAGGCTGTATAGCGCATAATTTTTGGTGACTCATTTTTTACAGATTTTAGTAAGTTTTGGCAAATGCAACCGTAGGATCAGTTATATTGACAATGATACATCACATTTGCTGCAACTACAGTGATTGAAAGTGCATAGAATCAAAGATCAAGCTTGTAGAATGAGAGAATCTTGTAAGAAAATGGGCGGGCAGACATGGTTCGTGGGGATTTCAGAAGCTCTAGTAATTAGTAAGACATCCAATAAATCGAAACCACAATGCGAATTCGTTGATGTCAAAGTTGATTGTCCAGCACATGCAATGGAGTTGAGAAATAAAATTCCGTTGCAATGTAGTGGGCCTTGTAATCACCACATATACGCAAACCCGGGCAGATGCAAAAAAAACATATGAAGCATTGTAACGCTGAAACGGAGCATCCATGAACAACTACAAGTCAATCCCACCGTATAGAAGCAAGGTGTGCATGTAATTGTATGTTTGATTCTTTAGCCGAAGCAAACTAATGTACATATCAGGTGAATCGTAACATTGATTCTATATATTCCGGTACTTAGTCCGGGCACAGTGAGAAGCTTCAAAAACTGCAGCCACCCCGGTCGGGCTTTTCCAAACTCGAGGACTGCACCTGTCCGGCTGACGTTTGCAGCGTCATAGTGGCGTCAAGAAAAAACAACCCGCCGTAGCCAAGCCACTGCTGCCCGGTAGCCGAAGAAATCCGTGTCCTCTGAAGTTGAACCTAACCGCCAGTAAAAACTGGCTGCTCGGGTCTGCAAAATAAAAACTGCACAGAACCCTCCATATCGATGACCACCATCCCAAGCACACTAACTGTACAAAATCAATGCGCACTATTGTGCACACATGAGCGCGACACTTCCATGGACGATGTACTTGACATTGTCAAAAACTATACACATTCAAGACAATGATCTACAAAGATGCGGTCACCACTCCCCGTGTGCAACGACCCAAAGAAGCCACAGTTATGTCTTTGTGTATGCTTGTGGCCTCTCCTTCAGTGCTGCAACACGATCGTCCCCTCCAAGTACTAGCAATTCCAAACTCCGTTTCTGAAATCCAAATGCACACCTCTACAACAAGTATATGGGCAGAAGCTGCATTTTCCGTAGCCATGTTCCAGAAGAAGATGTACAGTACATGGACTGCGTCACGACTGTCATCCACGAGATCTGGCTACAACAGTAGTTCTGTTATCACCCTCTGCACACATAAGAATAGGTGTTTAATTTCAATGTCCAAGAGTTGCTTCCTAGAGCAATCCACGAGCAACATCTACAGAGTGCTCAAAATTCGGTACCGCTGACAAAGAAAAACTTTCCACAGTTGGCATGTTCAGAATGGATGTCCTTGTAGAGTACTATCTTACGTGGAGCCCACTGATGAATCAACGGCGGACCGGATAATGTAATCGAAAATAACAACGGCCTTCATGGAGGTAAACACCCCCACATTGGATGCACATTCTTGTTGTCTGTGGCATGACTCCACAATATCGGCATTTGCGTCGGTTCTTTGTGACTGTGAGGCCATGCACCGCCGGCACGGACAACCGCCATTGTGATAAGCAACTGCGTCGCCTGTGCCAGTCTGCACACAAGTCCGCGACAAGCTTGAGTTGAAAATGAAGGTGACTTTTAGGCCGCTTGCCTAAAGTCCGACACATGCTTTTATATAGAACATAGGAATTGACCACGGCTGTATCGACCATGTAGTAAAAAAGACGATGCCACCATTTCTTCGATCGAACTTAACTAGTATACGTGCCCCGCATTTGATCAGCCACATCGACGCCCCTCATCCACTGTGTGTACGCTCTGTGCATAGGCGAAGTGTCAAACTGCTGCTCAACACCATGCACCCGCCGTCGCACTTGACACGCCACGCCTGACATTGGTATGGGCCAAAAAATGGAGGAGAACAGTGTCATTAGCTTTTTGTCGACCCACGTGACAGTAGCTAGTGTCCTCGACTCGTGCATGCGCCATGCCAGTGTGTCTTATGGGGACTTTGCATACATTGTACTGTTGGTGATGCTGTGCGGAAGACCAACACGGTTGGACCTCATAGTCCCACATCCAAAGGTGCCTTTCAAAGCCATGTCATATAGGAGCTTCGGTGATGTGAAAAAGTTGTCTGTGAACACAATATGGTTGAGGCCATGCAAACCTTTAGTTAGGTGCGACACGACCTCATAGCCCGTCTTTGCCTCACCGTGTGAAGCCGCTTTCACCGTCGCCGTTAGTGTGGCCCCATTGTAAACTTGGAATGTATACACATACTTTGTAACTGCATCCGCCAGGCACCAGACTTTGACTCTCCATTTTGTCGGTTTCTTGGGCAGGTACTGGCGAATTGGGAAAAATTGCCCCTTGTAACTCACCATGACCTCATCCACTATGACCTCCTGGTGCAAGTTCCAATTGGCTTTGCAGCTCTCGGTGATGTTGTCAATCAACCACCTCAATTTGCATAATTTATCTCCCGTCCTTTCCCGTGTTAGTACCATGTCATCAACCACATGGAGGCATCGACTAATGTCTTCAAACCTCTTTCGCGACATGATACTAGATGTGAAAGGACAATGTAGTAATGACATCTTACGTGACCAGTAGCAGCGATGATTGGGGAGTTTCTTTATACCCATCAGCAAACACAATCCCAAAAAGGCTTTCAACTCTTCCCGCTGTAGGGGCCACCAATTCGGGTCCGCCATGAGATAACCCTTCGATGTCACTTCTTCGCTCGCATAGCGATTGGTCTTATAGCAAATTTTGTCCAATGTTCTATTGGACCAAAACCTGCGAAACAAACTCTCGTATGTGTCAGGTAAGCGTCCTAACTCAAAAGTCGGCCCAGACTGGTGTGCTCTGAATATCGTGTCTGCTTGTATGTAATCAGCACTATCACACTTTCAAGTATCATCCTGGAAAACTTCAGCAAATGATGGAGGCTTTCTCTGAACAGTAGCCGTTGTGCAAGACTGACGAAGCCGTCCACCCCTACCGCATACCCTAACCGGCTACCACCAGGCCCTCGCATACTTCCAACACGGCCAGAGAAATGGGCACCAGTGGCATTGCTTATACCCGGCGGGTATACAGGAATTTGTATAACTGGCACATGAACTTCACATGAAGCTTCGACCATTGTGGCATGTGCACTGTTGAAATCGGGTATGCACTGCTGCAACGGTGTAGAGGCATTGGCGACGTGGGCGGCTTCACCGTTGTCTGCCATCGTAACGAACACAGAATTAAGCGCTTGGCGTTCAAAAATTGGAGCGGAATTCGGAACAAGGGGGGCCTATACTTGGTGCTCCACTGCTATTGCCGCCTTGGACTCATGGAATCGGCCGGGTATTGTGGTGACTGCAGTTCGAGAACTGCTGCGCGAATTGCAATGGCACGCTAGCAGGCTCTGTATTATTGGACATGCCAGCTACCGATGACTTATTGGCACTGCATTTGGGCTGTCGTTGACCTTGGCTACCGCTATGTACTAGAAGGCGTGAAATCCGCTTAGATCGTCGCAATGGCCCACATACAGCACGCGCTGCACGAATTCCGTCCTCGACAGCTGTGGAGGAACTAGGTCCATACACTGGATCTGACTCACCCTCCATAAGCATCAAGTCGTCAAGTACATCATCATCTACATCACTACTAAGACAGTAGGACGACGCATGCCAATCTCCATCACTTAGTTGGCCATCTTCGAGGCCATCCAGATCATCTCCTATAGGCTCTTCCGTGCATATGGCGGAAATAACTTCTAGAACGCCAAAGGAGAGATGACGGATCTCTCCATCGTCACATTGAACAACGTACATGATGGTAGGAGATCCACTAGTTTTGTACGAGTGCAATGCTAATCCAAGCAAGTATTGACCTGCACGAGGATCATCAATGTTGATTAGCATCACCTCAGAGACTGGAATGCGCACTGGTAGGGATGCGTGATCACGAGTGGCAAGGACCGGATTTCTGGAGAGGGTGCAAGCAATGTGGCACTCAGCAAGCTAGTTCTTTGAGGTGCTAGCTTGTCTTCTTCAATATCCAATGCATGCGGGACTGGGACAGAGCTACCGATGTTAGCTGCAATCGGGATTGGCACCACCGGGACTCTAGCAACGCTCTGCTGTGGCCTGTGCACTCCGGTTTTGTGGACGCTGTGATGTGCAGACTGCACCTCACTTTCATGCGCTGACAGTGCGGTCTTCACAGCCGAGAGACAGCCGTGACGAGCTCCTCGCGATCTGGTCGACGGTCCTGCTATTGCATCCGGCTTTGCTGTTTGGACCGCCTGTAGTTGGCGTTTGCGACGCGATGTTGGTGGCAAGGACACTGATGTGGGATTCGAGCTGTGCAGGGATGCTTTGTGGTCAACTATATGTGCGGCCTCGTTGTGTCCTCGAGGGTGATTACTCACGGCGGCCCGCTTCTGTGTTGACACTGTTGGATGCGTCTCCTTCCGCTTACTCGCTGATGAGATTTTTGTTGTTGATGTCGACGTCATGCCAGACCTCTTCTCTAAATAAGCGATACACACCCTCAAAGAATCCAAGGGGATGCCCTTCTGGACAGCGCTCTCGCCACTGTAAAATTTTAGCAGTGTGGTGGTAGAATAGGAACCTTAGACCTCTGGGAATGTTCGATCTTCTAATCCCAGACTTCACTCGCTTCTGTAGGAGATACTTCTTATCCAGTAAATGTAAAATACGTGCAACTTGTATTAGGGATGCTTTTTGAGTATGCCTAAGCCAATCTGAAACGACAAAACGAGCTCTCTGCAGTACTGTAAGCCTTGTTTCTAGATCTACATCGGCCATGCTTGAGTGCTGAATGTTATGCATTCTCGATGTACAGAAGTAGTGACGGATTTCTCATTTTTTTTTGTTGCGCCACATTTGCCCAAGGTAGCTTTGAATGCTTGCGTGCAATAGATTGCTATCTTACAAGCATTTGGAATAGCCACATTGCTTACATGAGAGTACGTGAACGCAGTTGGAGTACTAGAATGAAGCGGTCGTTGAATGTTGAAGTTGTGCTCAACCGCCATTTCTTTGTGATTTGAATTCTTTTTGCACTGCTAATGTCATGGCACCGAGTGGCAGATTTGTTGTGGCCTTGTGCATTATTTAATGTATTTGCACTTCTTATTATATTTTGTTGATGACGATTGTACTGTGCAAGTTGAAGGTGAAATTTTTTTCATGACTTCTGGGCAGCTACGTAACCGCCGGACTTTGATTTTGCATCACGCCTAAAAAATTACAGACCCTCCCCTGCCCTAACACTGTCGGGCTTCACAGAATTTTTGGGTGAATTTGACATGAACGGAATTAGACGCATCTAACAAAATATGGGAAAGTCAATTTCGTGAGAACTCAATTTTGTATGTGCAAGTAGAACTATATCACGAATTTGTACAAAAATGGATGAACAGAAAAAATCATTTTTGACAGAGATATCCGTCCCTGTAATCATCCAACGTCCACTATATGGACGAAAGCGCGTTAACCCTGTAACGCCGACACCAGTGACCGCTGGTCAAAATGAGGGAAGGACCCTTGACCGTGAACTCCTCGTTGCAAGGCTGCATTTGTGAAAATTGTGGGCCTTTTCCAATGTTCTGAAGCTCATTGGACAGATGGGGGATTTGGGTCCACAGTATGCTCACTCAAATGCGCGGACAGCAAGGATTCTGACTTCTACAGCTAATTGAGGACATAGCTCATGAAGAAAAAAAAGAAAGACATCACTAGAAATAGTGAGGCAAGAAAAAGGCGGTACTTGACACGGGAGATTGAAAGTGGAAATCATGATGAGAGTCCAACTAGCATTTGAAAAGAAGAAATGGAACATACGGCGAGTTCAAAAATAGGAAGTAGTGAAGCTTGCATTGGGAATATAATAAAAAAAAAGTGCACACAAATTTCAGAAACTTCTCTTGTCCTTGTGCTGAAATCGGAAGGCTACATGACCCCTACCTCATGCACAGCCCGCCCTAATGCATGGAATGCGCAAATAACCCGCCAGCTGCAACAAATCATCCGGCAGTTGCAACTGTGCATTGGGGAAGCCGAATCCGCAGGGAAAGCCGAGTGGGCAGGCGGGCAGTGGAGCTTCGATCCCGAGTAGCTCAAAAGAAAACAGGCCGCGTGGTTGCTGACCTCCTGTGGCTGCTGACCAACTGACCGGGGCAGTGTCCGAGGCAGTTGGAAAGCCCAACCCTTATCCACTATTCGGGAGCAATGGCCAATCACAGTCGTCCCTCGTGGCACTCAGCATTTCAGGCCATGACGAGATGAGAGCCCTGTCCTTGAACTCCAGAGCAACTGCAGACCGTGTCATTCCATTTTGCATTTGGCACACCTAAATGACACAAGTGGCTACATAAAAAGTATAAGATGTATGTAATATATATCCTCAAAAACCTAAGGAACCGCCTAAAAAAATATACAAATGTACAAGAAATTGATACCCCGTTAGATTGTGACATACTCCCTATATCCGGTACGGAAACAGGAAAAAAAACAGTGGAATTACTACCAGTGCACATCCCAGTAACATGGAAACTTGCACATGTATATGTTTCCACATCCAGGACACATATGGCTACACTTCTTCTTCTTGCAAGCTCGACACAATTTACGTTTCCTTCCCATAGGCCAAGGCCCATGCACACCAGCCCGATTGGGTGCAAACACTGAAAGTCCTATTTTTCTAGCTCCCCAGTCCGCCGATAACTCCTTTGCAAGCTGCATTTGGAATGACAAGTGTGTCATAGGCTCATACATGAAACGGAAGCTCAAATCTGAATGAATTATCCAAGAATTGACAACCACTGTGTCCAACAGGAAATGAAAAACCCTGTGCCACCATTTGTGGCTACGTGCCAGAGTGGAATAATTGCCACGCAGCTGACCGGCACTATCTACCCCTCTCATGTTAGTTTGGTATTGTAAATGCATAGGCGCGGTGTTCACTTTTATTTTGCCACCTTTCACTTTTCGGTACACCGTTTGTATCACTCCGGGTGGGGGAATGGGCTCCGCATGCGTAGACGAGAGTAAAACTGCCTTTTTGTCTTTCCACACCATGCAACAAATCTTCCCACCCTCATGCATCCTCCAATCTATCCATCCAAGTTCTTGTTTTTGTGTGATCAATTTTGCAAACATATGTTTTGGCACATACTTCCGGTCATACCGCAATGTCCCCGTGGCTATAATTCCTTTCTCTAAAAGGTCTAAGAACAACGGCACGGAAGTGAAAAAATTGTCCGTGGTTACAATATGGCCGCGACCTTGTAATCCATGTGTCAAATTCTTCACCACTGAGCGGCCTTGGAATCCAAGCCCTTTGCCACTATGCATGTCCTTTTGGTCACTATCACCATCACCATCATTAGGTGCTACCTCCCCATCTTCCTTTCCACAATAGACACTAAAAGTCCATATATACTTTGATAAAGCATCTGCTAATGCCCACACCTTGATGCCAAAGCGTACAGGTTTGTTTGGCATGTATTGGCGAATGGGACAATATTGGCCTTTGTAACGCACCATTGTCTCATCCACAGTGAGTTGGCAATTAGGATTCCACATCTCTTGGCACTTGTCACGTACTTCGTTCGCAAGCCACCTAATTTTCCTAATTTTGTCCGGTGCCCCGCCAATTCCTTGTAAATCCACCTCTCCATCATCATGAACATGAAGACATCGCCTAATAGCCTCAAATCGGTCTCTAGACATTAGTTTTGATATGATAGGACATTGGAGGAGTGGCTCGTCTTGTGACCAATAACATCATGTTGATGGTAATTTTTTGATATCCATATAGAGACATATAGCAAGATATGCACGAAATTCCTTGAATTCCAATGGAGACCAATCTTTACCCCCTCGTGTTTTCTCCATGTCTTCACCAATCACTTCTGATGCATATCTATTAGACTCTCTAACAATTACCCTTTGGGTTTTTTTGGTCCACAACTTCTCAAATAAACCCAAACAAGATGGAAGACGGCCATATGGGTGTGTGCACCCAGGGTCGGGCCCCGCAAAGGGTACTGGTGGTGTACTGTAAGAAGAACTGGTTTTTTTCCAAGTTCTTGGCCCATACGCGAATAGAAGAGGGTCAACCTTTTCTTTCCCCTTTCGATGTGACACATCATTCGTGGTGTTTATGCAAAGTCCAACTTCCGCTAAAGGAATGTTTGTAAATGCCATACCTTCTATTGTTTGGGATGGATGTGGAATTTGAGAATGTTGCACCTCCACATCATGCGCAGAGGACCCCTTCCTCCCTGGCACGGCTTTTCTTTTTGGCCTTGTAGAAGGTCCAGCGACTCCAGGTGCAGAATGTCCAGCGACTGTGGCTGTTGAAGGTCCGGCCACTCTACCCCGATTCCTTGTTTGGCTGCATTCGCCGCTCCCTGCAGCGGCGCTCCCGGCAGCTCTGATTCCTGCAGCGGCGCCTCCGGCTGCTCCGATCCCTGCAGCTCCGCTCTCGCCTGCTCCGCACCGATCCCTGCCGAGTTGGTAATTAGGGTTTTTGATAGCCGTTCGTCCGCCGCGTGGGCCACGCCTGCCGCACCTGCCGGCACGTCCCCGACCTCCCCCGTGGCCTACAGCATGAGTATTAGTATTGCGAACTCTTTCTTCCGCTGCAATATTGGGTGCAACGTTCTGGAGATTCTGCTGCCGTGCTCTTGGGGACGCCGCTGCGGATTGGGTGTTCTTCCGGCTTGGAGGCTCGGATTGGAGGCATTCGCGTATTGGAGGCATCGGCGGATTCGAGGCATCGGCGCAGTGGCTGATCGGTGCTTTGGATGATCAGGCGTCGTGGGTAAGCGGCGCTATGCATCTCCAGCCTCCCTGCAGGTACGTGCTCGCCACTGCCGACCCTGGCTTCACCGACCCGGCTTTCAGGTGCGTGCTCAAATCTTCTTTTCTTCTGCTTCCGTGCCTTGCGCACTGGTCTGCTGTTTTTCACGGGCTCTGGGTTGTCTGACAATGTTGCTTCCAAATCTGTGGTATGAGTTTGGGCCGATTTTGTGTCTTCCGTGCTGGAACTCTCCATTGCCAAGACCGATATTGTTCCTTCCGAGTCAAACGAGCTTGTACAATTAGATGAAGAGGAAGTAGCTTCTAGTGAGGATGGGTGACTCGCATATGGGGATTGCGCCTCAAAATCTGTTGTGTGTGTGCTTGGGATCGGGATTGCTTGGGATGGATCAGAGTTTGGATTTTCAGATCGAGTAGTGGCTCTGCGTATTCTCTGGATAGCCCTCGCGCAGACACTCTCTTCTTCGCCCGTCTCGTATCTTATTGTGAATGTGCTCTGTCTTGTGATTTCGTCTACTTTGTGGCCAATGATGTGCGCGAGTGTCCAGTAATCTATAGTGTCGTCCTCAATATCTCCTGCATTGCGAAGTAGGCCTTTCTGGATTCGGACAGCCTCATTGGCAGGAAGGGCTCGTGCACTTACCAAGGATTTAGTCGTTGGAGCTTGTGCGCTCCGCTTTTGCTTTTCCTTTGCTGATAGTCGTTTTGTTGATGGTGCCTCCCTCTCCGCTGATGCAGGCCTCCCTGCAACTGCCTGCCTCGCCAGTGCAGTCTGTCGCGTGCTCCCTACAGTCTGCTGCGTGCTCCCTACTGCCTACCGCGAGCTCCATGCTGCCTCCGGCGTTGCTCCCGCCGCCTGCCTCGGCGATACCGAACAGTCCCTCTGGACCTGCTGCAGCCCCTGGACTGTCGATGTTGAAGCTCCCATGCCCTGCACGTATGCTTCGACTGGTGCCACTTCAGTTTCCGGTTGCTCCATAGGTGATCTCTCTCGCAACCTTGCAGGTTCCGGCACTCGGCAGTCGGTCATGATCTCCAAATACTGAATGTGACAAACTTGTCAAGGTTTCACATGCATCCCTCAATTTTTGTCTCAACTCTTGGCTGTTTCGCAGGATACCCTCTTTTGGTGACCCTGGTACAAACAATGCGGCAGTAGCAGTAATGGCCTCCTTGCATCGAATTTGCAATTGCTCATTGTATGTGGGTGAGCTGCGGAATCCTGGATCGTCATGTTCAACTTTTGGTTTGGGAAAAATCACATTTCGCATGATGGAGTACACCTCGGCAGAGAAACCATCTGCATGCCCTTCTTGACGCCTCTCCGTCCATTTGAACAACTTTGCCGCCCAAGAATACCACAAAAACCTCAGTCGTTCAAGAGATCTGTCACTCCCAAATTGCCTATCTCTCTTCAATCTAGGAAGGCTGCAAAGATAGTTCTCATTTAGCATGGCTAGTAGATATTGAACTTGCCAAGTTTGTGCTCTATGCTTGCTAATCAAGTGTTGTGCAATGGCCGTTGCCTCCAAGGGACACCATGAGGGATAGCTAGGAGGAGGAAGTTTCAGTGATGCAGGGGCAGATATAGTGTGAAGCATTATGTTGTATCTTTGAATGCTGTGGAAATATAAATGGTTTCAAAGTTCAATTGTGTTTGCTCTTCTTGCCATGCTTCTTTGTTCCTTGGAACAATGAGATTTTTTGCACGTAGATCTCTGACAATGCTACTACTTGATTTCGTGTCTTGTGCCTAAACCGTCTATCGCAATAATGGCAATATGCCGCCATTCTCAACATTGCTATCTTTGTGGTCTTTATGTTTCTTACATTTTTCTCACTCCCCAACTGTAAACGGCTAATTGTACAAGTTCCCTCTTTCGTGAAACTACCCAAGACTGCCTCTTTCGTGACGTGGCAGGCTACCCAAATAATGTCTTGCATTTTCTCAACCTACCCACAACTAAAAATCACCTGAGGGCTGCATTATTTTCCACTGCCCATGGTTAATAAATTCCACAGGTCCACTACTTGTCAGCTCTCCCTTGCTCGTTTTCCAAGATGATTAGAGCGCTTAAAATTACAGCAACACGTATTCACTCATTTATGAAGCCCAAGTACTTCAGATTACTGCAAAGATCATTCACAAAATTTCAGCGGATGAAAATCATCAACGCCTGATCATTCACAGATTTTACATGTCATCCATCGGACCATTTGGGTCCGCTTCGGCGTTACAGGGTTAAAGGGTTACATTAATGTGCACCCAGAATTGCCACCTGAAATGAAGTGGATACTGACATCTCGTATGTCCGCAAATTGTTCCTGATAGAATCGTATGCTGCGACAGTGAGATTCTTACGTTGTGACGCATACGGATCAACCATTTCAAACAGAACGGTCTCAGCTGTCTCTCGTTAGGGTTGCTTACCAAAAGCTTGATTGTCTGACCTAATTTGGGTGTACGCAATTTCATCGGTTGTGTGCTGTTTGGGCCGGGCGGGCGAGGCAGCATCGTGTAGCTAGGATCTTCGATTCATTCCTGGGATTGTCCCCTCTAATCCTTCCGCTTGTATGATGAGAATTGCGCAGTCGTCCAGTTTGCTCTTCACGACATGCTGTGTAACGATCAGTTTTAGTAGACGATGAGCACATTTCAGACAGGAATGAATGGCAGTCGAATTCATAGTCTTGCCCTATTATTTTTTTAACCGGAGTTTAATTTGTGCCTTTACGGTGCATTACTGTATTAATGTTTACTGAATGTATTTAAGTGTTTGAGCTCCCGTTGAGTGTATTATTGTTCTGACTAGCTTGGAGTGAGGGCGTCAAAATTCTCTTTAACACACCACACTTTTAAGCTACTTTTAAGAAAGCTCAGCCACCTCCATTGATTGCCATACAAGGGAATGAATTGCGATGAAATGTGCGGATAGAAAGTAAGTCACCTGTGAAGTATCGGAGTTAGGGTTGATGAGCAAGGGCATGGAGACTAGTGATGGGATACTGTAGAAGGTCACTCTACAGCTTCTGAGCGACTGTTTTCACAGCATCAGCCAGTGCAACAAGCACTCGAGCCAACGTCGCGGTATCCTTGGGCTTAGTGCTCTCCATCTCCACGGCCTCCTGGCGTTTGTCACTCCTTTCCAACACCTTCATGAAGCAATCGATGAGCTCCTTGGAGCCGTCCTTCATTGCATGCACGAAATCATTCAAGACCACCGGGTTGTCCAAACTTACTCTCGTCGTCGTCTGCTGCTTTTCATGCTGCGTTTTTTTCCCTCTCCTCCTCTTCCCACTGGAATCTGTATCCACGGATTCCATGTCGTTGCCCTCACTACTCCCCACTTTGTCTTTGATGGTCATCGGGGTGGAACTGAACACGGGATTCTTGAATTCCCGCTCTTTCCATCTCACTCTGTCTTTCTTCTCCTCTTTCTCGTTTTGAATGGCGTGCAGGCTGTAGAACACGATCTCGTCCATCTGCGGCGGCAAGCTCGCATCCTTGCGCTCCTTGTTGGTCATGTCCTTGAAGTAATCCTTGGCGCCCCCGCCGCCCACGTACTGCCACTCACGCACCGCCTTGTAATCTTTCATCATGTTCTCCCACTTGTCTTGGCACTGGCTGCCACTCCGCCCCATCTCCTTGGTCTCCATGTGCATCGCCACGATTCGCCATTTCTCAGCTGCAGGGAGCTTCACTCCTTGGCTCTTGTACGCCTGACAACGCTCCCGCTCCTCTTTCTTCGCCTCAATCAAAGTCAGCATCTCCGACACCGTCCATGGCGCACTCCGGCTGCGCTTCTTGTTACTCCCACACCTTCCATTCAGGCAAGAGTCGATGGTGGTTACGATTCCACCGCCAAATCCGAGCAGCGGCAGCTGGGTTCCATTCATCACGCCCCCTACATCCTCCTGTGTAGGATCCGAGGCCTCGCCCGTCCCATTCTCCTCCATCTCTCCCTCCTATAGAAACTCCCCCATGTTGCAACGATTTGAATCCATTTCTAGGTCTGAAGATGCACGGGGCACCCCCTCCCATTCAAATCATATCCTCATCACTTGCATTAATTCTCCAGATTAAAAGTGTCTGATACTTTCGGAGTGATACTTTCGGAGTGTTCAACACTCCGAATCTCGTCACCTGCACCGATCCAAAGACATCAGGATGATGTTGCGAACGCAGATACCGGAGTGATACTTTCGGAGTGTTCAACACTCCGAATCTCGTCACCTGCACCGATCTAAAGACATCAGGATGATGTTGCGAACGCAGATATGTGATTGTTAAGAGCAATCCATACTTGAATCAGGTCAATCTCTCACTATCTTCGAAACATTGGTAGGGAGTGCTCGGCCTGCGGAATCACCGCAAGCAGCAATGACTTGTGAATGGCCACATCAATGAACAACATGACTCGAAAATATCAGCCGAGATTTGGCCGAATCTCTCGCTTAGATCTCGCACAATATATACATGCACTGATAGACTTATGCTTGGCGCGCGCACGAAAACGGAAAGAAATGATAAATCGGATAGGGAATCTCACGCGATGGTGAGGAACTGGCCGACGTGCTCCGTGGGAATGAGGAAAAATAGGGCAGGGATTGGCGCTCTGCCGGTCTGTGGTAGTTAACTGAACTGCAAAAAGAGCAACCGCTCCCCGCTTTCCAAACTGTCGATCTCCCGCTCAACTTCGATACTCTGTTTCGCTGGACCTCTATCTTCTACCTCCATCGAATCCATCAACAACTCCCATCAGAAACAGAGAAGAACCAGACCTCTCTTTGTAACCTCGTTAGGACGAACATCTCGTTTCTAATAACATTGGTCCAGGCCACATCCTGTAATCTGAATGAGACTGTCCTCGTACTCGTTCAGGTCCTCTTGTGCCTCGATTAATCATACGGTTTAGGTCGGATGTTTAAATACAAGTAGACAATGCAGTAAAGAGAACGTCCATCGATTACATCAATGCTCCTAATCCCTACCCGCTCTCGACAATAACAGGAAAGAATCAAGTTAAACCCTAATCCGTTTCAGTGCCCACGATTTCCGCTTCTCCGAGTAGTAGCGCCCCAGCGGTCGTTCGTATTACGAAATGAAAATTTAGCTATCAATAGCCTGCAAACCCTCCACTGAACTTTACACAACTGATTAAATCAGTTTCATAGCAAACCCAAATACGAGACCAGCACAGTGAGCAAGTTCACCACTCTCAGGTACAGATGCAAGTTGAACAGCCCGAAGTAATGGATCTCATCTGTATGGAACATCTGAGTGACTTTATTGCAGGGAAAATTGTGGTTTCAATGAATGAAGATATGTATGCTATAGGAGGACATTTGCCCTCTCTGATAACTTACAACGGGGGGAGATCATTCTTGCAGAAACTATATACTACTCAGCGTCTTCCCAGAATGCATGGCATTTGGATGTACCTTCTCAAAAGCTGCCAACATTTGGATGACCCTCAGCCCACCGTCTCGAAGCAAAACGATCATCTTTAGGATTTCGAGGTTTCTTCCGCTGTTTGTTTTGCAGGCCTCCAATGCAACTATGATGTTAGACTATGATTCAACTTTGGCTGTGTTGTACTTGGACGCCGTTTGACTGCAGACATGGTTTTGTCAATGACTGTCACGCATTCAGTTAGTTTCTTCACATTGGTGTCCTCTGCCTTGAACAGAGATCCTTGAACTTCAGGAGCACCAGCAACAGGAGAACCGATTGGAGCAACTGACCCCTTAGCAGGCCGTGATGGTTGTATAGCGAGCTTCTGACTTCTAGCCTTTGCCCATGCTATAGCCCGGTCGAGCACTGCAACACATGCTGCTACCTCATTATCTTCGTCCAATCCACTGGGAGAAACTGACCCCCAGTTGGAGTTATTCAGCTCAGTAGAAGGTAATGAGGTGAAAGAATCGGATGAGCCACTGCCATGATTCAGGGTGACATTTAGATCGGCGTGAGTAGGCATAGTATGAACAGGCATAGAGTTGCGAACAGCAAAGTGAGATGGCACTGGTGGCGCACTGCTGGCTGAAGGAGTGCCATCTTCCTCTCCAACCTAGATAAATCAACAGACCACCTCGTGTTATTCCATATGGGGTGTGTCCTTGTTAGCACACTAAGCATATGAAAAGCAGTATATTATAAAACTTAAGGCATAAATCAGCGAGGGTGGAAATTTAAAATTAATATAGCTGACTTGAGAACTGCATGACCATGTCCAGCCATACAAATCATGACCATACAAATCACTTACGTCAGAGGCAGACATGGTTGCAATTCCGACAGCGACGGAAGGTCCAACAAGACTTGGTCGTCTCATGAGTCGCGGACTCCCAGACTCCCTCGGTCTTGATATTGATAAAACCCGAGAAACCACCTTTTCATGATCATCCATTTTCTGCGTTCAGAACATAAGATCGAATTCCCAAACGTCACATATCTTATGCAAACTGACACGCTGCAGCTTGCAAGATACTGTACTCTGTATAATATAGAGCTATTTCCGCTTGGCACTGTCACTAAAGACAAAAAAAGGTTCGAAACATACAGCTGTGGTTGCCTTGGTGTCAGCATCCCCGGGTGCTTCCAGTTCTATGGCTCCCTCTTCTTGCGTTGGTAATTTGTTCATTAAAATAGCTCGGGCCTGTTTAATATAGACATGCTCAATTAGAATCGAGTATTCAACAATCACAAGGACCCAAATTCCAGGGAAAACCTCAAATTCCATCTGGTGTTTGCCCATACTAGCAAGCCGCGAATTCACTACACGCTAATCCAACTACTGATGCATTTCTCAGAATCTTACTTTTGCTAATGCCTCGGCGGTCTCATCCTCCATACGACGGACATCTTCCATTGACAATCCAAACCACTCATCAAGCCAACAGAAACATTTCCGATGACCTTCCAGCAGAATTTTCCGCTGTGCATTCTGAAAGAAAATTCCCCATCATTTCAGTCAATGACCTTGAGTGCAATGAGCTTCAGGGTTGTAGAAACAAACTACATGCTGAAGCGATGACCATAAACCGTAAATTACTGTAGATCTTGTGCCTATATAACGTATTCTACGCAAGAGCAACCAACAGTACCACAGGAAAGAGAAAATTGTCGGATGTAATACCTTAGAAATAAATTTTTCAAGCCGCGAACCAAATCCCCAATAGGGCACGTCAACAGTCACACACTTATATGCACACATGACTGGCTCACACGTTTTCTGCAAAAGTAGCGGATACTCAATCAGGGTACAAACCCAATTTAGTTTCTATATAAAGCTTCTATTCCATATGCAAAATAAAGATATTGAAAAAGTGGGAAGAGAACCAAATCTTCTCTATGCAAAATAGATGTGATAATCATCATAAAAAGATCATTCTAACCTGCCAGCCCTCTTGCAAAGGACCCCTGCCAGTCTTTGTGGACTTGAACTTCATTGGATCTTCAGCCTCGACATAATTTTCCACAGGGTCCATGGCTATGTCAATAAACTCAACCTGTCTTTTCTTGATGGTTTTGGCGTCTAGACTCAAAGCCTGTAAAGTCCCCAGGCGACACAGTAAGCTCGTGCTGTCATATAAGTACCATAATCCTGCACGATATTCATTCTCTACGAGAACACCTGCTATACTGGCGATGTTGGGATTCAAGACTTGTACCACTCCCTGACTTCTGGTAAGAAGGGAACGAAATAAGAATAATAAAGAGAAAAGACAAACATGTTTCAACTTACATTGTCAGTTGCCCCCCGATCGGCTATGTGTGTGGTTTCCAATATCAGCCGGAGCTTGTTAAAAAACGGACACTGCACTACAAAGAATTTCGTTACAACTTGTAGCAACATAAGATCCATAATACTTAATTATCTACATACCGTATATCCAAACAACACTGACCTGTTTACCTATGTACTGATCCTAAACCAAAAATGCACAACATATATTTCCATACCAGAACTTAGACCAAACAGACTCAAGCAAAAAGTACACCCAGCTCACCTTCAAGACTGTTCACGAGGAGGTTCAGCATCACCACGCCACATCAGAAGCCAATATGTGAGAAAATGATGATATATTGTTCAAAAAAACAAAAAGCCCTAAAACAGTACAAATGTGAAGAGGACATCACAAATTAGGATGCTGTCAGGGAGAGTGTTGTAACGAACCAGTAGTGCAGCGTGGGTAGGCATTCCAAGCCTCTTCCTCCAGCATCAAAGCCTTCTTTGGCACCAAACTTACAAGCCAACTGGGCAATTTGCTGCAATCGACATAGAAAGTCCCTCAAAATCTATGCAACGAGCACTACACTAAAACCAAGTACGTGATACGTATGATTCGTTATAGGAAGTAGGAAAAAAGAAAGCCGAGTCAACATTGAAAAGGAAAGAGAGTTAAGATCTACAAACTTGGCTAGATGATAAATTTTATGAGTATATTGGCCACGGCGATCATTTTCTTCATAAGGCTCGTTTTTCAACACTTCGACACCATCGCCGTCATCCCCCGATGATTCACTGGCACTGAACTTGGCAACCATATACAGCTGTGCTATCTTATACTGCACAGCAAAAGAAGATAGGTTTCAACTGTGGTAAAAAACGGGAAGAAGAGGGATAGATCATGTCGATTTTCTTCTTAGACAAGCACAATATGACAACTCCAGAAGTCTTTCACAGAATGTGACTTCTCAATAATACACGAAAGATACTGGAATACTGAGAGCGAGGGCATCGACAGGAAAAAAAAACGAGTGACAAAAGTTTAGAAAGAGTGGCAGGGTACCTCTTCGACTGTGAAGGGAAGCACAATTCGACTGAAAAAAGCAAGGTTAAGGAATTTGCACTCGTGCGGTTATTCCTGAAACATCAATTTCCTTCATGTATAATAAAATTTGAAGCAGCATATTCCATTCTAAAGAAAACTCAAGTAAATAGAATATCGGATCCGAGCGAAATCTTCTACAAAACTTGAAAGGATACTATTCTTGCACAGCCACCATTGTTCCTCCGTCAAGTTTTCTGTCTTTCCTTCAAGACCTGCTAGCACCTTCCCCGAAATTGAAACCTGAAAATCAAGGTGAACAATTCCCAGCATTAGAGCTATAAGCTCTTACAACTGTGTCACGCGATACTCCATAGAAATTTTTCAAGCACAGATCTGATATTCGAAAAATTCTCTAACGTCAATTTGCATCACAAACGGGCTGGCGAGCAAAACCTCAGAGAAATATTTCTAATCTCGTAAACCTTGGTATTCTCTCTTGAATCCTTCATGAATTCCTTCATTTTGCGTACATTCTTGATAAGCTTTAAACGGATAGAATTGGCAATCCTCACAATGAGACAATAGTGCTTCGACGTTGGAGTCTGACGATTTGAGCTCCCAGATTTTATCTCCATTTCACTTATACCTACTTAATCAGATCTTGATCCAGCTTAAACACGTTCTCTTGTGAACAGATCCGACTGTAAATTATTAGAGGTAATGTGGTACAGAACAGGGCCGCCAAACTAAACCAAGAATGTAGGCAAATGTTAAACCCTAAATTCCTTAACCAATGCACCAGAGATAGAATCTAAGGTACAGCGCTCCAGCATAAGGAGCCTTCCAATGGAAACACAAACACGCTGGTCTAAGTCAAACCTACTAGAGACTTCCACAAAAGTGGGAGACTCCTCACGAAACATCAGAACTAATATCACATTCCACTTAACAAACAAAACTAAAGAAATCCGCGTCACTCATACACTGCAAGCATGCGCGAGTAGGGATGAGGAAAAAAAAGCTTACGGATAATATTCGGGGGAGAGCCAAACTCTTCACGCGCGTAAGAAGGGGTATGCACATTCCTCGGACGAATTTGATACCGCAGTATTAAAACTACCAGATCGCAAACTGTACAAAACTCATCTCCGTACAAAAAGATCACAAGAGTCCCCTGCTACAAACACTCGATCACAAAACGGGAGCTCCGGCATCTGCCAGCACATTGCAACCTCGATAACACCGATCTATCAATTGCCGGAAGCAGAGCCAAGCCTTCAATACGCTTAATAAAATGGCTTGGCTCCACTTCACTTCCTCTCCGAGCGCTTCAACCACTACATCGTTCAAAGACCTCCAGATCTGCTTCTTCTACTTAACGTGTTCGTTGTCAACTGAAATTTCGGTGCGAAAGCCACAACAATAAACAATCCGGCTTTCCGGAGCTTCCGCACCAACGACACCACGCGAAAAATTAAAATTAAAAATAAGGAAAAAACAAATTATATATATTATAAATCACGAGAAACAAATAACATTACACTCCCTCCGTCCAGATCTGCAACGTCCAGATTAGGATAAACGACTCCTTGTGAGGCGGATCCACCATGTTCTTCACACCTTCGCCGCAGGCGTGAGTGTCCTGTTGCAAATGGCATCCAAGCTTTTAGTAATAAGGCCTTCACTGCTGGAGTCCGACCTACGGCCATCCACGTCAGGCTCCACATCCGTTCATTTCTCGGGTCCAGCTCAGATTTTAGCTTGGCGGGCTGGCGCTCCCTCTCTGTCATTGTCGCCTGACAACGTTCATCCACGTTCATCCATGGACGGTGCGGTTTAGTCTTCTGTACATCCGTTTCCGGTCGGCGGTCACGTCGTTGGTGTACCGGCTTGGATTGGGCTGAGGAACATGCTTTCAAGGTTCTTATGCTTTTGTCTTTTTTTTACTAGGAAGAAGAACTTCAGTCCCCATAACGTTCTTCAGAGGCCCACTAAGGTAGGATGTCCTAAAACTACCAACTTAAGAAATATGGCCTCATTTTAACAAGGTTATTTATGAGAAATATTTTTCGGTCATTTGGAAGAAGATTTCTCACGGAATGCACAAATTTTCGCAATTTAATTCCCAATATTCAAATTGATACAAATTTTCGAAGTGAAAAGAACTTCGTCACTCAAATCAGACCTCTAGGTTTTCCCATGTCCACACCATTTGGTACTAATTTTCACTCATAACGATATCCAAAACCACCAACTATTTCTTCGCAATGCTTGGCATGCCATTGGTCTACTTGAATAGTGAAATTGGCGGTTTTGAGTCTCAACTGTGGTGACCCCAAGAAAGGTCTACACGTCATAATTGGGGGTGGTAGTGGTTTTAGGACATCCTACCTTATTGCATCTCCAACTCTCAAGCATTTGTCGAGGGATCAGAGGAATCACAAAGCATTTTTCTAACTTCAGCTCCACCAAGCAACGAGGGTTGGAGAGTTGAATTATTTTATTTGTAATTTATCTATGGTGTAAGGGGGTGTGGTCTAACAAGAGCTTGATCCTTTACCGCCCAACCCTTTATCTGCAAAAATCTCATATATATGATATTTTTCTTTTTAAACTACCTCTATTGAAATTAGGGATATTATTAATAATATTCAACCATATAAATAAAGCATAGCGTAATCAAACAACTCTCAGTTAAACCTTGGTAAGATCAGACCGTTGGATTGGAAGATCATAGTATGTCTTTGAACCGTATAATACACACTCAAAAACGAGATTTTGGAAGGTGTGTGACTTCAAAGTTAAATAGAATTGGGTTAAATTTTCAAAAATGAAAGTTCAACAATCACAATTCAGCAATGACCTATGTCAACACCTCTCTGTTACAATCCTTCATGTTAAGAACGGACTCACACATAATTACTGTGAATTTTATAAGTGATAGTGACTTATCTATATATGGTTTAGGACAATAATTTATACATATAAATATGAAAGGAGTTAGTACATTGATCAAGATTGGAATACAGATAGATAGATAGATAGATAGAAACACCAGGCCCAGGATGGACCGGCGTGAATAGAGTGTCTGTTCATGATGACAATGACCCAGTGCCCACCGGGCAAAGGGCCAATGTTACAAAACTACTCTCCCCTTTCGAGGATAGACACTTTAGTAACCAGTAACCAGTAAAAGAAGTAACCACATGGTAGTGGTTGGGTAGTTATTGGGGTATATTTAGGTATATTTTGAGGTGGAGGTCGTCAAGTCATGAGTCTTTGGTTGATTGGTAAGGGACTTTGTATCATGGATATATAGTTGGGGTTCGATACTCGGTGGATCTGTTGGAGCTGTATTTGTGATATACATGGCTTGACGCTGCTAGTGAGATATCATAGGCAGGAAAGTTGCAACCAATCAGCCGGCCCCATCCCTCTTACTGAGATAGGTGTACATACTCAGCTACTGATAAAAAGTGGTTGTTACCACTCCTCGGCCTCCCTTTTTAATTGGTTTGCTGGTTTTTTATTTTGTGGGGAGTGGTTGTTTGTTTTCGAGTCGTCGTTTGTGAAGTAAGATTGATCCAACATGGTGTATGGCAATGGTGTTTACGTTTTTGAAGGTACGTTTGAGGGCATTTTCAGATAGTTTGAATTCTGTTTCGAGGATTTTCATAGAGGGGGCGTGAGTTGTTCCACGGGCACCGGCTGTGATAACTATAAGAGGGTCTACTTTCCAACCATGCTGTATGAGGTTGTCTAGTAGTGGTTGGTATTTTTGGATTTTGTTATTTATTGTGTCTTGAGAAAACCTGTCGTTGGTGTATGTGAATTCTATGAACTGTATTGTAAGGTGTTGTTCTGGGCTGAGTGGTGGAGTGCCTTGGTATGGTAGTCCATTAATACAAAGTAGGTCTGGTTTGAGCCATGCATTGCAGCGGTATCTTTGGCCGGCACACGTGCATTGTAGTAGCCAGGTGGGTACTATGTTTTCTTGTGGGTTATTGTTGAAGGTGCCTGCATTCATAAAGGTATAGCATCTCGATTTTTGTGTGGATAGGATTAGTTTCTTTAGTTCCCACACTGCCTTGTTGTGCTGCTTAGTACAAATGGCATGGATATGGTGTTGGTTGCATTTTATGAGTATGTGTAGCCATGTGTCCGTTTCAAGGGAGTTGCAAATAGGGCATGTGATTGAGGAGAATCGTTCGATGCCAAAAAAAATTTGCTTACGAGCATTTCCTATGTATTGACCGGTTTGAAACTTCAATAGACATGTTTTTTGTGAGTCTGTGATGGTGGGGATGGACCAGAATTCATTGGAAATCTTGTTATCTATATTTGGGTTCATTGTCCATTTGCTAATGTTGGAAAATTGTTCTGCCATTATATCTAAATTATGTTCACGGTCGTATTTGATGATGTATGTTTCGAGGCATCTAACTGGGCCTTTGTCCGGTCTTTTCCTTGGGCCAGGTCATGAGTCTTTTTGGAAGTAGTATGGAGTAGTATGTGCAAATTCATACGGTTTGGCGGCAAATCTATATGTTTTTCTGGTGCCTGCTTTGGCAAATCTATCAGCGTGTTCATTGCCTATGATGTTGACGTGTGCTTTGACTTTGTAGATTGTGGCAGGTTGTGTACGGCTTTGTAGCATTGATACCATGGAAGTTAGTATTGTTTTGTCGGCGTGGTTGGTGTGTAGGGTGGGTGTCGTATGTGGGTGTTGAGTACATATAGACAATTTAGGCAATCTGTAAATATGTGGGCGGGCTCTTCTGAGTAGGTGGTTGTGAGTAATTTGAGTGTTTTGTGGATGGCCATTAATTCTGCTCTAAAGCAGGTTTGCAGGCCTGGTAATCTTTTAGAGATTTGTACTTCAATTTTAAAGGGGTTGTATATACCGTAACTTGCTTTTTCTTTTTTCCAGTGGCCATCTTCTGCTTGTGTAGGAGGTTTGAATGACCCATCTTTATAGTAGCTGTATTAGAAAGGAAATTTTAGTTGTTTGTTTATGTTATAATTTGGTATTGGTGGAGTATTTGTGGTGGATGGGATAGGATGGGGTGGGAGCATGAGTTGTTGCCATTTGGTATTTCTGTTGACTGGGGTATTGGGTGGTGTGGGTGGAGCGTTTATTATGTAGTATTATGGGATTTGCAATTGGTCAAGTGTTGTTTTGAGGTTGTCCATATGGGTAGGTGGGCCAATGTTGTGGTTTTTGTAGTGGATGCAAAGGATGTGAATTGCAAGTGGTTCTGTATATGATTTTTAGAGTTTTGGGGGGCTATGGGTTCTACATATGTAATTGTGTCTGCTGCAAAGTGTGCTATAACGTGTGTGTCAAGAAATGGGCCAGTGTGTGGAGAGAGGTTTTGGTACCAATTGGCATCTGGTATGGTGAGTATGGTGAGTGTATTGGGGTCGGTTTTGGCTGCAAGGCGTGCCCAATGTATGGCTTGATGTGCCAGTTCTTCAGTATGTGGGTGGGCATATCCAATTCCGTTCCATTTATATTGGAAGGTTGTGCCGAGTGATCCGAATATTTTGTCACTGGCAAATGGGGAGTAAAATTGTGTTGTTTTGGTGGAGCACGTTACTGGTGAGAAGAAATAAGAGTGGGTGACGTTAAACGAGGTTATAAGGGAGTTGAGGATGTTGGTGGGTAGTGTGTGTTGTGATTCTTTGAGTGAGTCTTTGGTGTGAATTTTGTGTTTGTATATTTGGTATAGCCATACTACTTCGGTTTCAAAGGGTCGTGTGGGTGGGACTAGACCATGGGTACTGTGTCTGGAATTGTGGTATTGTTGCCATAGCCATTTTAGTGTGATATTTGTAATGGTGATGAGGTGTCTTCAAGTATCTTCGTATATGTGTGATGATTCGTTTTGCGTGTGTATGGTATTTTTATTGGTGACTATATCTTTTTCCGGGTTGCAATCTGCGATGGATATTTGTGTAAGTGGGAATGTTGTGGGTGGTGGTATGAATCTGGTGTCTTTGGTTTGTACAGGAGTGAAGATAGTATGTACAATGTTCTTGTAATGTCTGTGTTGTTGTGTTATATAGTATACTTTGAGTAGATGAGAACGTCGGGTTGGTGGAATGGGAAGAGGTCCCGTTGTGTCATCCATTTTTGGTAAGATAGGTTATTTGGTAGTGTCCATTGACATAGGTATGTGTTTTGTTACGTTAGGATTTTGTATTTGTCTTATTTTTTAGTAGTTTTGTGGTTGATTATGGTGTATATGGGGAATCTTTGGGGGTTCTTTGGTATGTTTGCGGGTAGGAGAGGTTGTTAGGGTTGTTGTGGAAATGGAGGTTGTAGTGGGGCGGCGGGTGTGTGTGGTGTTAGCATATGGTTGTCTGATATGTATTGGGCCCGTAGTGTATGGGGTGTTGGATGTCGTTGGCATGGGGTTGGGCATTGTGGTGTGCAACTTGGGTAGCAAAAGAGTTGTTCAGCGATTTTGAGTGCACTTTTTTCTAGTTTTGAAGGGTGTTTGTAGTAAATTTTGAAATCTTCAGGGGCCATTAGGTGTGTGCTGTTGGAGAGTGTGATATGTTGGAGTTTGTGTATATTGTGTAGTAAGAGTTTGTGTAGTAGTTTTAGAGAAAGTTTTGGGTTGAGGTGTGGTAGAATGTTTGAGACACGAGCGTTCCATTGTAGTTCTAGCGTTGTTTTGTGTAGTTGAAAATGTTCTTTAGTACTTTTAAGGTGGATTCCTCCAGCCGTTTTCAAGAGATATAGTGTACACGTGGTTGGTGAGCTTATGTAGTCATGATATTTGATGCAGGGTATATCTTTTGCGCCGCCGTGTTTGACGAGGATATGTTGGATGAGACCTATATATATTGTACCTAATCTGCCAGGGTCATTTAGTGCATTTCTTAATTGTTCTCCAATGCATCTAAGGTAAGCATTTTTTAGTGAGAAGGCTTTTAAGCCAAATGATTCATGTGGTAATTGTGTGATGATATTAGCTGTACATTTGGGTGAGCCACATATGACTTTTTGTATACCGATAATTTGTTTGTCTAGTTTTTTTATAGTTGGTAGAGAGAAGGGGACTGCATGAAAGCTGTAGGCGATACCGGCTCTAATTACAGTGTCTACCATGCTAATTTTTTGTTTGATTGTGGCTGGACATTTTGCTAGTTGTTTGCAGTGATCGGTAATTTTGTTTGTGGTGATATGGGTTTGGAGTTTCCATTTGAGTGAGGATACTAGCTGTATGCCCATGTATGTGTAAGGTTCGTTTTGGTGTAGGGTGGGTAGAGGTTGGTTGCGATATTGTATGTTCTGGGCCTGTTCGTGGGTTTTGAAAGCCACTAGTTTTGTTTTTGATTTGTTGGGGCATCCAATGATTGCGCATTTGGGTATGCCGAGATCCATACCAGCCCATTTGCAGTACTTATCTAGTTTGTTTAGTTGGATTTGGAGGGAGTGTATGTTATTGGCAGTGCCTGCTAGGTCATCTGCGTAAGCGGCCAAGCTAATGGTGATTTTGGAGGTGCCGAAGGTGTATCCATTATTGCCTCTTTGGAGCCATCTAAGGAGAGGTTCTAAGAAGATGAGGAATAGGTAGGGGCTGAGTGTGTCACCTTGTATGGTGCCTCTCTGAATTGGAATAGGTTTTGTTTTGCCGAAGTATTCGCCGGTGAATATAGTGTGAGAATGGAAGTAGATGTTACCTATAAGTGTAACCGCATCCTTGGGGTATCCAAGGTCTTTTATTATGGCTAATAGACTGGCATAATCTAGTGAGCCAAATGCGTTTTTGAAGTCTATGTAAAGAAGATATATGTCTTGGTTTGTAATGCGCGCGTCCTCTAAGGCTGCTATTAGTACCTGGAGTTGTCTGGTTGTGCTTCTTTCTGCTCTGAAGCCTTCTTGGCTGTCGTGTAGTATTTGGTGTTTTCACCATACGCTGAGAGTATGTATGTGAGGGTACTAGTAAAAAAATTGTATATTGTGTTTGCTAACGCAATTGGCCGGTGGTTGGGGAGTTGTGAGGGGTCTCCTTTTTTATATAGGAGTATGGTTAGGCTTATTTTCCATGATGGTGGCATTTGTTTTTGTTTGTAGCAGTGAGTGAAGAAGAGGAATAAGAGCTTGTGAAAGCTATCTGGCATATTTTTCAAGATAGTGTTAGGTATTTTGTCAGGCGCAGGGGTCTTGTTGTTGGCTAGGTATTTTAAACACATATCGTAGGTTTCTTGGTCGAAATATGTGTGTAGCGGGGTTTCTAGTAATCCTCTTGATTCTATTGCAAAGCCGTCCAGGTTGTGCCATGGGTATTGCCTCACTCCACATGTGCAATGAGGAGGGTGATCTGGTTGGTAGTAGCATGTTGGAAGTGTAGGTCGGTTACTGATTGATTGTTGAATGTGAATTTCAGTGGCTATGTCCTCTGGGTTGGTGAATATGTTGTTGTATTTGTCCCTGATACAATCTAGTAGGGGTGTTTCTTGGTTTTTAAAGACTTTGTTGTTAATTTTTTGGGGCTTTTTTTGTAGAGTTGTCTGTATTTTGAAATGGCTTTTTCTATGCATACTTGTGTGTATTTTGTGGTGATGTTACGAGCTTGTCGATTTGTAGTTTTGGCGAGTGTTGCTAAGATTTGTATCCATTCTTGTGGATCTGGGTCGTTTATAGGTGGTGATTGGAATACATACACTAATGGAACATAAATAGAGAACATGATCTAAAAAATAAAAGAAGATAAAAAATTCTAAACACAAGAAATACCACATAGTACATGTGTTGTATTTGTAAGTATTTGCTATATTTTGAGGTATTTGCAATATTTTGATGTTTTGTAGATAGATGTTTTGATAACTCCATAATTCCAAATCAGAATTTTATTTTTGAAGTGTGTGCGTGAGACGAAGCTCCACATCTGAACTTCAAATATTGATGTTTGGTTTGGAGTTGATCTTACGATAGGTTGCAAAAACATGCCTCACTGACCACAATGTGGAGTGACCATTGAATTCTTCCATACCTTTTAACTATTTGGAATGTACAAATAAGAGTATAGTAAAGCAAAATTCATGGTATCTTATTCAAACTCAAGTTGAGTTAGCGGATAACTCTATCAAAATCTACATAATTGTGACATAAAAAGCATAAATAAAATTATCCTTTTTTAAACGTGGATTTTATATTATTTCAACTATATCCATTGTGGCATTCTTCGATCATCATTATAAGAAAAAATCATATATAACTTAACCCCTAAAACCTCGAGGGATATTGGACAAAACATAGATGTGCTATAATATGTGCATTCCATATGTTTGATGAAGTTTGGTGCAATAGACAAAATGTAGGGCATCATCTCTACAAAGTATCCATATGGTCAAACTTCAAAAAAAACTTTAAACATTTGTTTAATGAATTTAAAAGCATTAACCTTAGAAAAACTATATAAATTATAAATTTCACTTTTA
Source organism: Pohlia nutans (assembly GCA_022496805.1). Lineage (NCBI taxonomy): Eukaryota > Viridiplantae > Streptophyta > Bryopsida > Bryales > Mniaceae > Pohlia > Pohlia nutans. Next base: position 7,539,351 of record CM040092.1, on the reverse strand, counting down.
GAGTCTAAATTTTAGCATGATTAATTCAAATTAGTTTATCTATTGTAAACTTCAAAAAGCAAAAGAAATGATGGGGGAACATTATTGCTTTCTCCAAATAGCAAATTTTATAACACTAAGACAATGTTGAGGTGATCCACTTTGAAAAATTCTTCCCAATGGAGTTTAATTCGGATTGAAATAACTCAAATTGCATTGAAATGTAGACTTGGCATAGTATTTCAAAATATTTTTTATTTTTTCAAAAACATATTTTTTTGGTTCTGAGCAGTCCGTTTAAAACGAGAAGCAACGAAAAAATGGTCTCTTAGGAGTTTAGGGGTTAACATTGGTAACTCTTAATCCTTAACCTTTAGCGCGTTTACGTTCACTATGTGGACTTTGAACAGACTAGGAGCCATTTTGTGAACAATGAACAATCACATTTTTCATCCATCCAAATTTCTCTTGGTTCTTGTGCTAATTGACTATCATTTGTACATTATGAATCTTCAAAATAAGATATTGTCTTTAAAACAACATAATTGGTTAATGTCAAATTTCATCATTAGTTCAAAAAGTGAGATCTTAATAATGATTTTCCAAAATAAATAGAATCAAATAATGAAAACTATACCATCTCATAGTGCATATTATTCCAAATTTATTACAACATTTTTTTATAATTTAAAAAAAAATTGGATTTTTAATTGAATTTCAAAAAAATATATTAAAAAAAAAAAAAAAAAAAAATTTAAAAAAAATTTAAAAATGATAAATCCAACCATACCTATGTGATCTACACATTGACATTTACAAATGTGTCAGAAACTTCTGCCAAATGGATTTATGAGTGTAGATCTAAGGTGGTTACCCCTTTACCAACTGGCGCCTTAAACCAACAACTAGGGGCATTTTCCACAATCACTGTTGCAATGATGTTGGTTTTAGCATGAGTTACAGTTGGTAACGGGTTCTCTCTTGTTGGTTTTAGTATATGTAAGTGTGGTTATGGATTCGTTGTTGTTGGTTTAAGCATTTTTAGTGTGTGCAATACAAATCTTCTTTAGACAGAAACAACTCTACCTATGTGACATGAATGGGATGTGACATGCTTCAACTTTGAAATTTATAACTAATTCATTCTTCATCCAAAAATTATGTTTCAACTTGTGTTGAAATCTATTTCTTCTTGCCTAGTTTTAAAAAAATAACAATACTATGTCTCATATGTCAATGTCTCTAAAAATAATCAATGTCTCATATCCATATTTCTTATTCAGTTGGGAACGGGGTAACCACCTTAGAGCTTAAGAATGTTATGGGCATGCACAATTTTTATTTTTTTATTTTAATTATTTTTTACTTTTGTAAATGCCTAATCTTTGGGCATGCAACTTTTAACAAAAATATAGATTCCTTTTGGCAACTCAAGTTTGAGGCCCAGGACATTTAAGGGTTAATCTCTAATTGCCCGAGTGTTCATTTTTTTTACAATATACAAAATCATTGCTCCTATAGTCCTATTCTCATCCATTATGATGTTTTTGCAATTTAAAAAATAAATAAAACTATACATGAATTTTTAAGTAGTTAACTTCATGCAAGTGGAGTCAAATTAGGAAAAGAAACGAAATTGGATTTACTAGGTTCTTCCATTCCAAAGTTTTGAGCTATAAAACGCGCACTGAATCCATTCTTTGAGGTTGATATACAAATGAAAGTTGTAGATGATAACTTTTCCACTAGCTTTTCCATCACATCCATACAGTTGGATTAAGTAATAGTGTCGAAATATGTTTATATTTGATTTTAAAAGAGATTATCATTTTAATTAAATAAAAAATACAAAAATACTCATTATCTTATAAATTTAGAACGATTGGCCAAAAGTGCATAATGTACAACATTGAACATCTTTTGCATAATGTGCAATATTTCAACCTATAAAATTATTTTTTGATTGCTTACAAAGAGATTTCAAGACACCTCTATTGGACCATAATCAAAATTATGTGAACAACTTCACTACTATTGAAGCATAATGATTTCAACCAATGCGACATAAAGTACAGGATGAGAGTATTAAAATTGTAATTTTAGTGAATTTTCAAAGTTTCTCTTATAAATTCATTTGAAAAATACCTAGGCATTATATTTCAAATTCAACCGTATGGATGTCTTCTAATATAGATGTCATACATGTGCTCTTTAGAATTGAAGCTCGAAAAAGTTAAAGAAGCCTTATTTTATAATACATTTAGGTATTGCCCAAAACTTTTAGGTATTTAGGGGTTAAAGTCAATGGTGGCGCCAAAATGGAAGCCAATCAAATTCACCATCACAACATATAAAGTGTTTGTTATTGCTCCCCTAATTGGATCTCCACTCTCATCAACTTGCACAATAAAATTGAAGGACTAAAATTATCCACGACACATGGGCTTTAGTATACCATGATAGCAAGAATGCATTGAGGATGTTTTGAGCTGGTTTTTTGGAGTTGCCCTCTAATATGACCATGTTATGGAACGTGTATTTTTTAACCTTTAAAATTTCATAATTATATTTCACCAAAATCCACTTTCAAAATTATTATTTCCAGTGCAAAGAGCCAAAACAAAAACAAATTTTCCAATATTTAGTCTTTCATTCGTTTTGCAAAGATTGCTTTGAAGTAAAGAATTTTTTTATTGCACTTTTCCAAGCTAAGTCAAAACCATAACATGCTTAATACCTTGGTGGACCACGTCCTTTACACTGTAGCACGTTGTAGAAAAACTACTAATAAAATAATTCAACTCTGCAACCGTCTTTGCTTGGACCAGTTGAAGCTCAAGGAAGTCACTTATATGTATTCTTTAGGATACATGAGTGTACAACGCATATTTTTAGGGGGGACTATTTACCTCATTTTCAACATTTTAGTGGACACTATATTTTTTAATAATTCTACTTTCTCCAATTTCTTGGCACCCTATGTGTAATTATAAATTAAAATCTTCATGATATTTTAGACCATACTTTATTTATATTTTTTTGAATTTCTTTTGAATTTCCTTAGCATTGTACTACAACATTAGGAACAAAATTCATCACACAATAAGATTTATGCTATATATACAACAAACAACATCTTATTTACAAAATTGGTCTTCACTATCACTAAAGCGTACTTATTTGTTTCACCAAGACATTGAAAGAAGTCCACAAACCCCAAAACAAACCACTTCAATATCATTAAAGCGTCCATAACGTGTTCACTCACACAGTTTCACATGTTCTCACGCAACGGTACGAAATTAGCCAAATTTGGTACTTTTTTTTAATACACAATGATATAATTCTTCCCTTGCTTGCGAAGAAAAACCATGGAATTACACAAAAGTTTCTAGAATGTTCCTCACAAGTACACACAAAAACCCTCATCCAATGAGTTCATGCATTCCGTAGATGGATATGTGACCATTTTCATCCAATTCTTTAATTTTGCTCACACTTCATTCACCCTTAAATAAAAATTTCCCTATTAATTAATATAATTTTATTTTAGAAATACTATAAACATAATTTGGGGTATTACAAGGGATCCTATATTATATGCAATGTGCTACCTCACATTTTTTCAAGGCTATGGTATATCAAAAAAATATATAATTTTTGTCAACCATGAATAAATGACACCCTATATTTGTTCTCTCATGGTTATCTAAATTTCTAACAATGACTTCTTTGGGAGCTGTAGTTAAAGAAGATTCCTCGGATCCCATGACAACTGCTTGAGATTTGGAAGTGAGCATCACTACTGCTCAAGAACCTTATAACACTTTGAACCCTCTAAAATCGATTTTTTTTACTGTAGATTTTGAAGGTTTAATTCTTTATGTGAGAGAATTGAGTTACAAATTTAGGATTTTTAAATTAAAAAGCCAACTTCATTTTCATTCTTTAAAAAAATGTTAAGTAAAAGTAGAGACAAGATGAAAAGAAAAACTAATTCATTAATAGTTCTAACATGGTATTGAAACATGTCAATCTTAATGGTGACAATGTTGTAGCAAGAAATTTAAATCGCATGTACTTTTTATCTCTATTCAAAAAATGTGAAAATGGGTTAAAGAACAAATTCTATACATTTTTTTTTCTTCAGAAAGAGGTTTTGATTGTTCACAAAAAAAAATCTTTATAATTTATACATCACTTATTCAAATAGAATGAATAAGAGCTTTTCTCACACACACACATACACACACACATATATATATATATATATATATATATATATATATATATATATATAAGCACTAAGAACTAACCAGGCTGACCGGCTGTATCAGTTATCACTGGAGAGTTAACGTACACCTGTAAGTACACCGTCTTCTTCTCCTTCAGTGTTTTTTTAGGGTTTTGCCTTTCCGAGGAAAGATTGAATTTGCGACAAAGAAGAAATCCGAATTCGAACAGCTCTAGACATCTTGCAAGAATCTCGCAAGCACGATACGCCCTTGCTTTTCAGGTTTGGTCATTTGTTCGTGCTTTAGAATTTTGCTAGGGTTTAGCAATTTGGTTGAGGTGTATTATGATAATGACGAGGCCAGCATTGCAATCCTGGAAAAATAATATACACAATTGTCAATCAGATACTGTCTATTTCTATCAATTTTTATCAATGTTCTGTATACGTTATATCACTTCGTCTGAGAATTCTACCTAGGGTTTGAATTTTGCGAGGGTTTTAGGAGGTTTTGTACTGTAGATTTGGTTGAGGTATACTATGACATGACACGGTCCGTCTGTACAATTTTGGAAAATAAGCACACATTTTTTTCTACCAATTCTTCATCAATGTTCTCTATCAGAATTTTACTGAGGGTTAAGCTTGTGAAATCGTTGATGGCTGGATCATTACGACAGAAGCCGGCTGGCTTTAATTCTTCAAATTACCAGTCATCTTAGATGTTGTATTTGTCAATTGTGGATGTTTGCGGAGGCTGATGGTGATGGTATGCGTTTCAGGTTTGATTAGATGGTGTAGGTGAGGATTGCCAGATACCAGAAGCAATGGAGATGAAAGCGGGAAGGAGTTTCGTCAGAAAGGGAGCAGGTGCCTCTGGTGCAGGGGGTTATATACAAGCGAAGGGCGTCAGACCTGGTTCTCATGGCGTTTCTCTTGTGTCCTCAGGGCTCGATGACCTTGATCATATCCCCCTCCTTTCTTCATACATTCTTCATATATTCAGTTGTATATTCTAGTTTTCTCGTTTTCTCGTTCTCATTCTAGTTTTTCCTTCAATAATGTGAGCCTTATTGCGTCTCTTGTTTATGATCCTAGAAGGTTTCCCCCTTAACATGTACCTACAGATTATTGGTGGCGGGATTCCAGTGGGGAGTTTGGTCATGATTATGGAGGACAATGAAGCGCCTCACCACATGTTGTTTCTACGTTACTTCATGGCTCAAGGCCTCGTGCATTCGCAACCTCTGTTTTTCGCTAGTCCTTTGCCATCTCCTCAAGCTTTTCTCGGGACATTACCAGCCATAGCTAGTATAAGAGAAAGCAAGAGCCGGTCCATGGGACCAAAGGACAGCAGCGGACAGGTATGTTACGATTCCTCCTCATGTGGTAACATACTGAGTACATAGAGGTGAATCGTATCTACAGTTCCTAGAAATCAATCAAAATAAATAATAAGACACTAGCAGTAGGTGAACTCCACTTACAGTAGTAGGAAAAAATAAAAACTAAATGGTTAAGAGGTGAATTGTATCTACAACTCCATGAAATAAATTAAAATAAATAATACTCCCTCCGTCCCATAATAGAGGATGCTTTTGAAAAAAATTAAAAAATAAAGCAAACTAGAATGGTTTTATTAAATCTCTCAATACAATAAGTTTCTATTTCGGAGTAGCTGTCTGTCGAAGCAGTATCATACATACCATATACAACACATGGTATGTGTGGCATGTGGCAACATGGTGATGTTCATTGCAGTGTGTTCTCTGATGCAACAAACATATGCTAGCATTGATTTTAGCTAGTTCATATATTGTTTGTGATCCACACATGAGCAAAGACAAGCTTCACAGACCAAAAAACACTTCATGTGTACTTGCCTTGTGATTTTTCTTTGTTAGAATTTGTAAAATAACAACTTCAAATTGAATAAATGATTTGCATCGAGTAATTTGGGACAATTTTTTTCTCAAAAGCATCATCTATTATGGGACATAGGGAGTAATACACTAGCCAAAGCTGAAGTCGACTTACAGAAGTATGAAAACATAAAAAACAAGTGGTTGGGCGCGTTAGTCTCTGCCTTAGTATTTACCCTAGAATGGCTTGTTTATACTGTTCGGCCATGTAACTCCTTGAAAACAAAGCGTTTTTGTAGTCTCTCCCCTGGTGGGGCAGAGACAATAAATGGTTTTTGAGGTGATTTATTTCTACAATTCCATGAAACGAATTAAAATATATGATCAGATTTAGAACGGGTGTATGGTTCAGGGTTTAGATTTAGAGCATGCTTCATCTTATGTGACAGAAGAGCTACATACTGAGACGAATTGTGATGGGCATGTCTTTGCAGGATGAGTTGCGGATTGCATGGCAATATAGACGTTATTTGAGTGAACAGAAAGCATTAGAAGAGCGGCGCTTACGACAACAAGAACTCACTGCTTCTTCTTGGGCCCCATCGTCGTCGTCCTTCAGTCACGTCACTGCAGGTAATCTTAGGAACTCCACTGAATTTTCCTCTTCTGTTCCATTGTGAATTTTCCTCGTCATCGTGGGAATGCTGTCAAGCTGAATACGACGGCTTTGCTTTGTAACCACACTCCGTTGTAAGGTTTGTTTTGCATCTCCTGCATGCATGGTTGTTGTCTCGATTGTGGAGTTCAGTGTTTTCTGCTATGCAATTAGAGAATATGTTGTGGTCGAGACCTTAGTATTCTTACAGACTAGATTGGGTCCTCATTCGATATAGATAGCATAGACATAATTTCCTGCTTTCTTTGTGCAGGAGGATCTTACGAGTTTTGCAATGATTTTGACATGCGGAAGCCTTTGGAGCGTTCTCTATTAATTGGAGCTAAGTGCGAATCATTAGCTTCGGGTGCACATCTTGGAGGACTTCTTGACCAATGCAAGGAGTTTGTTGGGAAACTGAAAAGGTTTAGATTCTCGCTATCAGAAAATCTGTCTTTTGCTGCTTAGTTTATCCAAATGATGTTTGGTGTTGTGTGTAAAAAGGAGTTCAGTTCAGGTTGGTACTACAGTCGGGTACAAGTTGCTTACAAACTTTTTGACTCCTCCCTCATAAAAACAGAGTCCCTTCCCTAAATTGTAATGTGCTCGATATGGCACCCATGGACCTACAAATTGAAAGGGACATTCCTACTCTAGTCCTCTACTAGTAGGAATTTTTTCTTACCATATTTGCAATCTTCAGAATCAATGCAGCCGCTTGATATAGGATCTACCTACTTTCAATGCTTACGAAAAAATTTGTAAGCATGTTGTACCCGACTGTACACTGTAGATACCTGTAAATACTAAATGGATACTGCGAGTAGATATGGAGACCTATCACTGAGACGTGTCCTGTACCAAACAGGCCAGTTGGAGAGATGCAGACAGTGGGGCGCTTAGCTCTGCAATCTCTGTGTGCTCCACAGTGTATGCAGTCTTGCACGGTATGGAACTTTTCTCTTTCCTCCAGCCCGCAAGTTGGTTACCTTTTATCCGATAATGCATACAGTTCCTCCTTCCTCCTTTGGTTTATTGTCTGACGTCGTCTGGTAATTCAAGTAATTGAAGGCACTGTTGCATCATGGTACAGGATTGGGAGTTGCTAGCATTTTTGCAAGCTCTCAAAGGAATCGTTCGGGCCTCAAACTCAGTGGCAGTTATCACGTTTCCTGCATCTTTGTTGCGACCTACGATGGCTATTCGATGGCAGCATTTTGCAGATATTCTGCTGTCTGTAGAAGCTGTCCTTGGTGAGCAATGTTTCTGCCTAAAATAGGTCGTCATCAATAGTGTTGAGATTCACGAGTACGCTACTTCTGCATATGCGATTAGTATCTAAAGAGGTTTAGCTGCTTATCACTGGTGGTTGTGCTTGATGCAGATGAGGATAAAGAGATGGCTGGAATGCTGACAGATTATCAGGAAATTGTGGGGTTCCTCCGTGTGCACAATCTGGCCTCTATAAACACTCAAGTACATTTTCTTCTGCCGTATCTGAATTCAGATGATTCTAGCGACATTCATACCCATTCTGCATGTTCTTACTCAAATGAAGACGATTTGTCATTCTCAGATCACTTCATGACTCAGTTCCTTTTACCGTGTGATGACCGGATGCATTCATGTTGAAACCTTTATATATGGTGCGTCGTTCTTTTCTCATGCAGGTTCCGAGTGTTCCTGATGCCAACATCCATACGATGAAGGTTGTCAGAAGGAAGACGTTAACTTTAGAGCGCCTACAATATGCCCCTGTGGATGCAACCTCAGGGGATTCTGGAAGTGGGAGTGCAGCTAGTCTTTTATGTGGTCAACCAGCCAATGCTCCCTCAAAATACGACTTTTGAGATACTTTGGGAAGTTATTTGGGGATGCTAATTCCGTCAACGAAGTTGCCTAGTGGTCCGCAATGTAATTCAAACACCAGGGTGCAGTTGATATCAGATGAATGTTGCATTGGAATCGGAAGTGTAGAGTGATTGTGTACCCATCAGGTGTTCAAGCTGGTCCTTAAAGGTGCTAGCCTTCTGCTGAACAGACTTGGCAGGTAACAAGATTATGCTATGTGCACTTAGAAGTCACTTCTGCTCTCAGCTGACGACGTTCTGGTTCCTAGAAGGTTGTTTCTCTTTCCAATCTACTAACTGGCTATTTGCATGTCGTTATACCAAAACAGCTAAATAAACTTGATTCAGTTCGAATTACTATTGCTGATGGTCAAGGCTTACAGTATGATGATGTGCTGCAGGGACGCAATTAAAACCACCCAACGATAAGGGAGCTGTCCAACTAGCTGATGTGTTCAAAAATTGGTTGTAAGAGTGACATTGTTCCTGTCAACCTCGTACAGATTTTTTCATTTTGGACTCCTTAGGAATGTTGGCAGGCTTTCAGGGCTACTAGATTGTCTTCAAATGCGCAGCTGTCTGAAGTGTAATGTTAAGTCAGAAAGTTTGAGGCTATGCTTTGTCTATAACTAGATATCAATTGTTATGAAATGTATTCACCAGGTTAATTTGAGCTGCCAAGGTGAAGCAGCTCTCTCAGCATGTATCCTTTCAGCATGAGCCAATGGAAATATTCATATTCAGAAACCTGTTGATGTCATAATCAGAACTCTTTTATATCACCCCTTTGGTAACCATCGTACAGGAGTTCAGAACTTGCCATGTGGAAAATGCCCGATACTATATGTTCATAATACTAAATATTCTCTGCAGATACTGGAATGCGACATTGGAGAGTGTGATAGCAACAGTGTACTTCAATTCATGAAGATTCCGTTCACCTAAACACTGAAACCATTAGTATTTAATGTTATTGTTTTGAAGCTGTTGTACCTGCCTGTTGCTGAACAAGAGTGGTTGCGAGTTGCGATAACAACAAAACTCATCACGTGATCGCGATATATTGGCACCAAGGAACGCTTCTAACGCCACGAACTTCATCAAACCTTCTACAAAAATTAATGCTGGGTAAGGTAGGAGAACCTAATTTTAACAACCTGTGTCCTAATTCCAACAACCAAAACTCTTGAATGACAGTACGTATTGATTGTGAGAATGTGCACCACCTGAACATCTGATAAGTGGTTGTATTTCTGCCATCTACTAAAAGTCTTTGAATTCTCATAACTTCTCCAATTAACGCATCTTTCAGTGCCTTGGAATTCTGTTTGATTTGCTCTCAAGAAATAATAATAAAAATTGATTATTCTAATATCCTCAGTGCAAAACGTTTTAGTTTCCTATGACCTTTCAGTGGCATGCAATATGATTTACTCGAGTACTAACTTTTGAATCTGCAAGCTTTGGAAATCACTATAAATACGGTATTTGATAAAGAAAGACATAAAAGAGTTGCAGGCGAAGTCAGATTGAGACTGTGAGGTAAGAGATCGACATCTCATTCAATATATTCTGGAAAAAGAACGAGCGAAGTCAGATTCAGGACAGAATCAATTTGAAGTTGAAGCCAACGAGGGCAACAAAACATAAAGTGCTCCCAACAAGAAAGAGACTGAGGTAAGAGATCGCCATCTCATTCAATATATTCTGGAAAAAGAACGAAGATACACAATGTACTTCATACAAGTGACTGACTGTTCATAATGATCTTTCATAGCAGATCAAAGCTACACCTGTCCAACAAAAGTGGGCGATCACTATTCAGGTAAACGTCTCTCAGGAAGGGCCTCATACTACAGGCTAACTTAACATAGAAGTAGCCAGTGATTGGTCTCCGGAGACACAAACTAACCTGAAATAGAAAGCCTCGGGAATGGAAAAAATAATAAAAAATAAAAATCATTGGTTTTCCTGACAGGGGGCTCTTTCATACATGTACAAGACCGCCACTGGCCGGCGCGCGACGAGTTGATCTCTACAAGCCGCTTCGCAGTCCGGGCGAGGTACGTACCCAACGTGAACTGAAGAAAAAAGGTTAAACTTGGCTGTTAACAACAAATGTTACGATGATCGAATGCTACATAAATACAATAGCTTGAAGCAATCCATTAGGGGTTGTCACACCTCTTCCGAGAAGATTGATTCTCTGGAGGTTGAGAACCTTGGGAAGGAAACGTGGAGCCAATCTTCATGAAGAAGGTGTGACTTCCCTTCGAATGAGAATGGACACAGCTTGTTAAGCTTCTCCATGGCTTCTCAATCTTCACGCCTTCTCAATCTTCACGGTTTCTCAATCTTCACGCCCGTTCTTCAGAATGAAACTTCTCAATCTTCGGAGAATGGTCCTTCACAAAGTGCCAAGTACGCATTCTCTGAAGATTGAGAATGGGAAGAAAGAGGTGTGACACCCCCTATTGATTCCAGCCATAGCCAGTGAGCTCATGTCCAAAGAAGCTCAGCGAGCTCCGTGTTGTGGTACTGGGAGGGCCTGTAGTGATCCCGGTAGTGGTTGTGCAGCTCAGGAGATTGAGGCTGCATTGGAGGCGACAAAACCTGCTGCTGGTATTGCTGCTGATAATGTAGTGGTGAATCAGAGGCTGAATGATCTGGGGTATTCATCCGCATGCAAACAATCTCAGCATTGGCAACCGCTAACTGCGTTTGCAAGTGTGCAACTTGCTGTTGCAGGGAGGATATGGCGCCCACACACCCGTACACTGGATCTCGTACTCGCGCATCAGCTTCGTATACCATAGAGCTCACTGCATCGCCTCTTGCATCGATTGGTAACTCCTGCAAACAAGAAAAAAAACAAAACAAAAAAATCTTATCAAAAATGATCTTTTTTGCATGTATGAAGCTTATCAAATCTATTTTCTAACAAATATTGATCGTTTCCGGGGTACCCAAGGGTGGTACACACAGAATAACCTGTGAATATAACAACACAATGTGCTGCCAGACCTGAAAAAAAAAACTTGCAAACACACTCTTTAATCTTCCTACTTGTGTAGTTTGAATGTGTGCTATGATAGTGTGGCAAGTGTGCAGGTCGTAATAAAGAGGTCTAGCTGCCATACCTGGAGCATTTTGTTGACATTCGCAGCGCCGAAGACCTTGTGGACATTGGCAAACTTCTGAGGCTCATCAGGAGGGAAGTAGGGCGCAAACACACAATCACGAGTGCATCTGCGTCTCAGCAACTTGCAAGCAGCACACGGTGACATGCCTGAGCCTGTCATTTCGCTAGGTTTCAGATTCCTCACCTCACTAATAAAAATATTGTGGCTATCTGCTCTACCACCCTAAACCCACTCCGTTTGTCTGTTCTCAACCATCCCCGTCATTCCAGGAAAATCTAGATCAAATGAATCTCTTTCACTGGAAAATAGTTTCCAGATTGCTTGATCTGTTGTTGCAGACGGCGCTCGTGCGAACAATAACTACTCCTGGAACCAGATCAGTCAGTTGCTGCTGCACAAAGAAGAAGAAACCAAAGTTAGTCCACAACCTATTTCAATGGCGAAGCAAGTACGTTGAAGTGAGCCAGATGTGAGTTTATGAGACTGGGGAAGGCAATATATGTATAAATGCAGTATACATGGCTTGGCGACGGGGATTTGCATGGGGTAGAACTACAGAAGCATACCAAAATAATCACATTCATGGAGAGGGAAGCTTTCCGGAAGCTGGGGTACATGAACCCATTGGGAGACAATAATAGAATGGGTTCTCGACAATGACGGCTAGGATGAAAGCTCCGAGCATCAGTGAGGATTCAGTAGTTGTGCAGAGATGGCAACAACGAAATAGCTAGCAGAGAGATTTAAATTTTGTATTTGGGACAGAAAACTCGGATTCAAATTTGGGTTCTGGAACGAAACCGCGTTGTCGGCGGCGTTTTCGCTCCTGCACATGGAATATCGGGGTCGGTATCTCCTAAACTAAGGAGAATAATACGGCACAGGCATGTGCATGAACTGACACACTATGCCATTATGCGAATCATAATACAACTACTCTATTCCCAGCAACCAGATCATCAGGGCGAAATCTCCACTCAGATTTGAAAAAAATTAAGGTGCTCATTTAGCAATCGAGGAATGAAGCAAAAGACCAACATCCAACACAGGTAAGTACTTCAACCGCTAGCTATTGATAACTCCTATTTCTTGGTTTTAACAACTCACTCAGTTTGCAACACTGCAGAGAATCGACTCTTAATCTCGACACATGGACGACATGCAAACGAGAACTCTGTTATTGACCAGAAGACTAAAATTAAGGACTTGAACTGAGTACGTTTACATTCACACACCTGGAACTTCGTGTCTATTCATGAACGTGACCAAACATGCAACATTCTCTTCTACAGTGTTGTATGTATGGAAAGTAACGCCCTAGCTAGCTAGCTACATTGAAGAAGCGCAGAAAAGCTAGCTACTTATATAGTAGCTTGGTGATAAGAAAGAAAGCTGCACAGTCTAGATGCCATTCTGTACGAAATTGCTTCTAGAATTATTTGCAACCAGACTGAGAGGGGTAACATGATTCGTACCTGAATCTGCAGACTGCTTGGAGAGTCTCAACACACCAACTGAACAAGGAGGCTCGTGACTGCATTCATTTTGAACTCGTCTCTAAATTAATTTACCCCGAGCTTGAATGGAGGTATGATGACCGAGCCTTGAAGAGCCAATGCGAACGGAGTAATGATCACTTGAAATCGACTTAAAGTGTTGGTAACTCTTTCACGTTACACGCTTGGTCAGACTAGCAGGGTCAATCAGACGTGGACTTGGGAGTGGTCAACCAATTCAACGGTCCCCATGGAAGGAGTAGTGAGATATAACCATCATGTTGTAGCAAGCTAGCGGCTTGTCCGGCCGGGGGGGCTTGTCCTGTCAGGGCAGGATATTGATATTGTGGTCATGTGGGGGCTCTTAAAGGGGGCATTCGCGCTGCAGTAGAAGCAGGGACAAGCAGAATCATAACCAGAAGGGGGCAGCAGAACCATGTTCAACCATTGCAGACGACAGGCCACTGCGGACAAGAGTTTATAATGTTCAATCACGTCGCGTTGTTGGTGTACCTTCCACCCACTTGCATGCATTGTATTCAAGCTTGCTGCTCACTGCTGTTGATCATGAACTGCTCATTCTAGCTCTCGATCGAATGCAACAACGGAACTCCATCAGGTGTGAAAATCATCTCCCCGCTCTCCTGTGAAAATTTTCCCTGCTCGATCTTGACACTCTTTAACTGCCTCCACTGCCATCATTCCTCACCCAAGTTTCCTGTCAGACACCTGACTACCCTCTTCATTCTCTTTCCTGAAGTGATGCAAGTTACTTTACGAATGAGTTTCACCGGAAATGAAGTTTTGTAGCTCTAATTCTACACCATTTAATATTCTACATAGTGTGAATGCCCAAACTTACTTACATGAGGCAATAATGTTTCACTATACATGAGAGTGCCTAAACTTACTTACCTGAGGCAATAATGTTTCACTATACATGAGGCTATAACGTTTTACTATACATGAGGCTATAATGTTTTACTATACATGAGACTATAATGTTTTACTATACATGGATATTTTTATGAAAAGTTACGTTATGGATAGCACTCATTCGATTTCAATGAAATGCAGTAAATCAGTTTTGGTAGAAGAAGAGGTTTTGTGAAAAAGGGATAGGAACTAAATTAAATAGAACATGAGAGGGGGTACTCACGATGACTTATTAATAATGGCAACAGTTAGGGGAGGATTCCGGTCCGCTTGGACCAACACAGAGTCTGACTGCATGCAGAGTGTTTCAGTTGTGCAGGAGCCTCACTAGTCAGAGGGAAAAACGGATGTGACCCCACACCTGCCAGAGTTCGCCATCAGTCAGATCTGCGAACTGAGCCCAATACAAATTCCGACAAGACGGCCATGACTCTGGGACTGCCAACGGCTGCCACGCACAGGCTTAAAATGAACTGAGCCCTCACCGCTCTCCAGTTAATAAAACTCACTCAATTCATGACTAGCCAGCCCTGCACTCTTGGTCACTACCAGGCGGAACCGGCAGTGAGCACGTACCAGGATCAGACGACGTATTGTCGGCTCTGTATGAAAGCCAAAGGTTTGGCTCAGTGCACTCACGTCGGTGCAGAATCTGGATTCTAAGCTCATTATACAATTGTTTTTTCTTTTTTCTTTTTTTTAAACATTTTGGCAGAAGCTATTCAATTGGAAGAAGAGGAGCAGAATGCTGAATGGGTGGTGGAGGAAGTGATTGTGGACAAGCTTCATGGACAGGTACGTCCCGTGCGGTCTTGCATTGGGAGTTGTGTTACAACGGATTGAGTCATGGTGGAAAAGAAGCTCAAGGAAGGCCTGGAGGAAGGCGCCGTTGAAACTTTACAGGAGCTCTCAAGAATGGCTCAGGTTATTCCTTCAAGAACCAGTGATTTTTATTTTTTTTGTCAGGAGACAGTTTAGCATTTTTGCTACTTTTCCATGGCTTGAAGAGCACATAACATTCTTCATCAGCCCCACTCTTCACCCTAACTTGGGAATCAGCATCGCAGGCCAAAATCGTTGCAGGAATGGTAATTTTTTGGAGAATCAAAACCATCTTTAGCTAAAGCTGGTTTGGCAGCTCAACAAATTTTTGTTTTTCAAAATAGTTTTTGCATGTTCCACAATATTATCAATTCCTTGTTCAAAAGTTGATTCTCTGCACAGACAAAAGAGTGTGTTGTAGTACTAGCTAAAGAATGTTAAGCAATCCAGGCTCCTTGGATGCTCTTTTCATATTAATATATAGGTAATAACAAGGTAATACACATGTGCTACTTATTCCCCCTTTTTTCTTTCAAAACTCCTTTGTATCAATAGCCAGCCAAATTTTATGTAGCAATTTAGCTAAAATTAGCAACAACAAAAATCATTGGCTCAGATTATTCCTTCTTTAATTCTTGAGCACTCAATTGTTTCTATTTTATTTTTGGTTTAGGGTACAAATGAAAGAACATTTCATTTAGTTGCAGACACTAGTAGAAAAGGTGGCGCTCCCTAGGGAGATGCCCAGGCAAAATCAGTGTGCATGCGTGGAATTGGGCACTACTTGCTTAGGCATCTTCCTCGGCAGTGGCACCTTTTCTACTAGTGAGACATGAGAAGCAGATACAACCCCTTGGCTTTTGTGGAGAGTTAAAACACAAGGCCATAATGAGCAATATAATAATTTTCCATTTTTATAACTCCCATCATTTTTCTAGGAGTTAGGGCCGCTTCACACTATGGCCGAAGGTCGAGAGGCCGTTGATTTCCACCAATCAAATTGCAAGAAACCATGGTTTCGGCCTCTCGACCCTTCACATTAGAGGCCAAAGTCCAAAGACCGTGGACCTTCAAAATGCTTACATGGCAACACTTTTTGACCAAGGTGACGGCCTCTCAAGAGGAAGTTTGGGTCCTACATTTTGCAATACCCGTCACTATGGTCGAGAGGCCGTCGATTTCTTTTCATAAAAAATGAAAACTATATTTTATGCCTATTTTCAGTAGATTTCTTTGGACTCTCAACAAAGTTTGGACTCTCAACAAAGTTTGGACTCTCAATCCCACGGCCTCTCGACTTGGACGGCTATAGTGTGAAGCGGCCCTTAGATCAGGAATCGTGTTACAAATAGAACACTACTATAGTGAGGGTGATTGCCTGAAACACCTGTACTATTTATTGCATTTTGGTTGGGTACAAGTGATTTTTTTGGAATATCTTAAAATTAGAAAATTCATTTTTCAAAACAAAAAAATAAGGCCAGTGTTGAAATCCCTAAGAAGATTATATCCTAGAAAGATCAATCCTAGGAAAAAAATTCAAGTATGAGAACTAAGAAAGTGCAAAATCTCAAGAAAATGAATACAATGACATTTAAATCATTAAAATTTAAGGAAAAAAACAAGAAAAAATGAAAAAAATTGACCATTTCCAAGAACTTTTTGGGGAAAAAGAATTCAACAAAGAAATGGTGCATATAAGACACGTATGCGCAACATGTGACCCCCAAATAGTACATATGTTTCATACAATCATCCTTCAATAAATTGAAACAATTAGGTCAATGGGGGTTTGAATGGGGTTTTCTTGATTAAGTGATTTTTTACTTTGCATTCTACCTCTTTCAAATGGCCGCAATTGTATTTTTATGGAGCCCTACAATATGGATGAAGTAAAACCTTGTTATGAAAATTAATATGCCAAGCCACATGAATAGTTAGAGATGTTTTTCTCCTGGGGAAGTCACTGTAAATTTTTTTGATAACCATGAGAGAACAAATATAGGGTGTCTTTTATTCATGTGAGATAAAATTTATAATTTTACAAAAGTAGTATAGGGTGTTCTAAAATCAATTTGAGAATATTTTATGAATATTCCTAGAATATACCATGAATATATTCTATATAGTATAACTAGTAGAATACTCTAATTATTTCATAGCCTCCCAATAAATACCATGTGTTTGCTCATGTATCCCAAAATTCACACAGACTTTCCCAAGGTTTTTCCAATAACAAGGTTTTATTTTCATGATATCTTTTCTAAAAAGAAGCAAACCACATATATGTATGTATGTGTTGAAGATGTTGTGGCTTGAAGAAACAAGTATTCATAACTTTCTGATTGTTTTTTAACCCCTAAACGTCACAGCGTCCAGAAACTGGACGACTAACAGATTCAAATCCTTCTCACGTTCTCATCAATGCTTGGATGAAAGTCATCCAATTTTTTGGAGATTCTTCACCAAGTTGTTGTCCTATCTAACGGTTGGATTTAGTCATACTTGATTACATATTTTTCTAAAATTACAAATGTAGAAGTATGTCAAGTCGTTGACTAAGCCAAAACTGCATTGACTGTAGTTCAAAAGTGGCCTTGCAAAAATGAGGTCATAGATTTAAGAAACACAAAAAATTCAAAGAATCACCACGTTTAAGAGTATCTCATTTCAAATTCATTCCAACAAATTTTACTCAAAAAATATTAAAATTTTGTTTGTAATTGAATTTAGAAGGATTTTTTAGTTTTAACTTTCAAATTTTATAATTAAATATTGATGATAGTATTAGTTAATCCAATAGTACGGATGGAATCTAAAATTCAAAATCTAGAACTTTCATTTGTATATCAATTCCAAAATATTCTTCTAAATAGTACTTTATAATGATTTTTCTCAAATTGTCAATTATAAGGACACCCTGGTACGTTTGGGGGTTAAATGTCAAAAGATCAAGTCTATGTACATATTCAACTATAAAAATATGTATTTTTTTGTTTTTATTTGTAACTTTTTCTCAAAATTCATTGTGGCGTTATATGTTACTTTATGTTTTACAACCTCATGTCCAAAGTTTATTTATTTATTTTGATCACTTTTGTTCACTACATAGTTATTTTAAGTTTATTATCCCCTAAATGACAAAAGGGGTAAAGAAAAAACCTAAATGTGTTATAAAATGTTACTTCTGCAACTTTGATGAAGTTTGGTTCAAAAGAGAAAATGAGAAGCATGATGTTTAGTAATTATCCGTACGGTCAAAATTTCAAAAATAATAATTTAAACACACATTCAATGAATTTAGAAGCATTTTTTTAAATAAAAATATTTTATTTTTAGAATTATAAATTTGGTATGATTGGTTAAAACTAAACATTCAATTCTTTTTTTTCTATTTTCCTTTTTTTCTTTTCAAGTTCAGAGGAGAGATCATCATTCATTTCCCCAAATAGTACATTTTATTACACTAGGAAAATATTGATGTCTTGGTCTTAAAAAAAATCTCCTCAGTGGAGTTTAACTTGGATTGACATAATTCAAATTGAGTTGGAAAGTAGACTTGAATTCCTATTTGAAAATATAATTGCATTTTTTATAAAAGAAAAATTCATCTTGGGCAACCCATTAAAAAAGGGCAACAACCATAAAATGATCGTTCGGTCACTTAGGGGTGAATTCAATAGTGATAGACTCCATTTTGAAGGGACGGTTTGACAGTGCATTACAGTGACACTTTTTTATGAAACAAGATTGGGAGTGGGAATGGAATAAGGTACTTCCACTCTTCACATAAGGTAGGAGCACCTAAAACCAACACTGTACCTAATTGCGACAGGATCTAGGCGTACTGGTCATTTTAGAACGTAAATCTAGGTAGACCATAGATAGCTTATCATTTTGGTCAACATACAATAAGGGCTCTAAGATGTGCCTAGATTTGCGTTCTGAAATGGTTGCATGGTTGAGATATTGTCGCAATTAGGTGCAGTGTTGGTTTTCGGTGCTCCTACCTTAGTTGTTTTCCTTCTTCTGACTTTCTCACATTACTGATTCCTGCAGTGGCTGTAAGATGGAGATGCACCAAAAAAATTGTTACCGACATACTGGCCATGATCCCAAGTACCAAATTGTGCAGATTCCTCAGCACATGATGTGCACTGTAAAGGACAAGGAAGAAAATGTGCGCTGTAAAAGACAAGGGCTTGGACCCCATTGCACAGACTTCATAGAATTGTGAGCCTTTTTTTTATCCTTCCATGAGTCCCACCGAAGAGAAATGGTAAAAGGTTCGTGCGTTTGAGCAACGTCACGAGACGTATTCACCACGTGGACATTTTGTACCATTTTCGGGGTCATTTAAAACCGTTACTGTAGATTTTGACATGGTACAAAGTAGTTTTGTTTTTGTTTTTTTTTCTTTTGGAACAAGCCCCGTAGTTTGCATAACATTCAGTAGCATGCACTATCTCTGCCTTGGCTCTACAATAGATGGTGTGGAATATTCCACCCCCAACATTACTTCAATAGAAGCTAAGTGGACAGGTGGAGGCTCAAGGTGATGATTAGAGTGCATGAAAGAAAGCATGAAGGCTATTGAATGTTATGTAGTATTTGATTCGTTGTAGTACCTAAGGTAAAAGCACCAAACCTGTTAGGGACCAATTCCAGTCACCTATGCAAGCATTTGTTTCAACTTTGTGAGTTTCCAATCGAATTATCACAACCATTAGTTGTAGTTTGGTGATCAATTATGAATGCCAAGTTAGCAAATTGATTGGACTAGAAATGAAAGATGAGTGGTCTATGCAAATTAAGTTTGGAAATTCAGAACAAAATCATACATTGTGACAAAATTAATTAAAAATTGAGTTTGATTATTAAACCCAAAGTTTTATGTGCTGCAATTTTTTATCATTGAAAACCATCGCTCTAAATAGATTGATATCCGTAACCCCTAAACGTTCTCACCCTTTTCAGATTTGGCAGTTTTCCAAAGATGCATTATAAAATGCAACTAAGAGAAACCATCCCCTTTCTAATCGGATCACACATGCACGGAGCTAACTTTGCATAAAAGTTTCAATAAAAAATCCACACTGCAAAAAGTGCATGATGAATGAGAAAACGGACTTCATGCAAAATATGCATGGTTGGGCGGTTAGGGGTTAAATTGACATGTATTGGTGCCTCCACCTTAATGTTGGTTGTCTTACTCGATCACTAAACAGTTGAACCTGATGTCAAAGAGGTCTAGTAGGTCAGACAAGCATATTCCAGCGTATTTGATACTCGTTTAATTAGACAGTTGTTACACTAATAGAAACACTATCTACGTAGATTAGTAAAAATACCCACGAGAAGACTCCACGTGACGAAGTAAACTAGTTGTAGGTCTTTTTAGGCATGTTTCTCTAGGTTACGTGGGCGGTATTTCAATGTCAATTTGACATTTAATATGATGTCAAGAACTTGGAAAATAGTGTCAGAGACGACAACCCTGGTATTGCAATAGAACCCATGTATCATGGCTTGTATGAGAAAAGACGCACTAGTAGAAATATGGAGTCATTGAGCACTAAGGAATAGTGTCATAGCATGGTTCCAAGGTCACTATTGACATTAACTTGGTGCAAAGAATGGTCTCACACTACTCCTTATAGGCTTGGTGCCTATAAACCACCCATTTAACTAACGATGTTATTCATAGTCTACGAGATTTTTTAGGACATAGGCTTGGGGAGGCTCAAATTATTGGATTTTTTATTTTGAGCTTCATACAGTTTATGTTTTGGAAATTTGAATTCAAAATTGGGGTATGCAAGCCTATTTCACCTGAGAGGACACACATTTTGAGGAATTTGAAGGGCACTGACAACCACAAAAGTAAGAGGAGTTTTTGGAGAAGTGGCCAAAAAAGAACCTTTGCGCTAGCGCATAGATCCAACTTTTATTCTTTTATGAGTTAATAATATCAAGGATGATATACCTTATTTACTTCACATAAATGGGTGAACCTTGCCAACACTATGATGGTGCATTCATCATAGTATGGTCAATTTTGAAAACAATAATTATTGATACCTGAATACTTGATTATGTCTATTTGTTTTTTTTCAAAAACCATACCAATATTCAACTTGCATGTCCAAAGAATGACCCAATCAATTGGAAAAATTCATATATGTAAATCTTTTAGGAAGTTATTTTTTCCGAAAAAGGTTTTTTTTATGTGATGTAAAATTGAACCTTGCAGAATAATTCCAAATATTTCATGTGCCAAATTTCATTTTTATCAAATATAAAATAGAGTAAATTAAATGTTCGCCACAGAGGAGCCAACACTGCACTCCAAGACTCATGATTGTAGTAAACTATTGATTGGCTGTTTTTTATTTTTTTATTTTTTAATTATGTACATAATTGACGCCTTCTAGCATGAACGTCCAGATCTGATTTTGAAATTCTTTGAAATGTCCTGACTTTATTCTTATGGGTTCGGGCAGCCAAAAATAATTTGGCAAATTTTTTTGCCAGAATCTTATCTGATTTTGGGAGTACCTAAAAAAATTTACAGAATATTAATTTACACTAGGAAAAAAAATGGGCAAAAAAGTGGATGAAAATTTCAAAATCTTCTCAAAAATTTACTAAAATCATTGGATGAAAATGCCTTATAATAAATAGTTTTATGAATGAACATGTACACATGCATGGTTCTATCCATTTTTTCCTTACCAGGTTACATTCCAGGATGCGTGTCGCTCTACCAATGAAAGAACAAAAAAATTAAAAAAATGGTTGGTTCCAGTGCCTCCGGACTAGAATGAATGGCTTTCAAACCAGCCCATCAATATCATTGCCATGCACATCAATACCCTTATGATGCTCATGTGATTTGCAGATATAATAAATTATATATAATAAATTATATATATATATATATATATATATATATATATATATATATTATTATTATTATATTATATTTTAATATTTTAATATTGAAATAGATGGGTGTAAAGCCCCTCGCTTAGAAGGCACTCATGTATCTCAGCAAGAGTTGATGCATGTCAAACTAACGGGTTGCACTTGGACTACGGATGTTTGTAGGAATTGAATGTCTTACCTCACAATTACATTCAATTACCTCAAATTTTTCAGTTTATTTTTGTTTTTGACTATATAAATTGTCACAATTACATTTTTCACAAAATGATTTGAAAAAATTCACACTCGTAGATAACATAATTTTTGTATAATAAAGATATAAAATAACATAAAATAATATAAAATTTTGAAGATCAAATTGATGTTTGAATGTGGCCATGGAGCTGGTCTTTTAGGAGCAAGTGACACCTTTGGTGGTAGACGTTATTTGCAAGTCACAAGTTTTTTAATCCTTTTTTAGATGCATGTGTTTGAAAATTCTTTCTCATACAACACCATTCATTACAAATATACACTCAAATTAAAGGATCGTATAAGGTAGCTTGACCCAATACCACCCACATTGAACGGAATTGGGTCAGTGGATGGTATTGGGTCAATGGGTGGTATTGTAGCTTTATATTCTAGCTCTAGAATCGTTTATTAATCCCACGTTCCGTTTAGATGATTTTAGAGTCAGAATGTAAAGCTTCAATTCATGTCTTATTATTTGGTCACTTCTTGGGCCACTTGAAAGTTAAAGCATGTACTGTCGTCCTAGATTGTCATTCTAGAATCAATGAGTGTTTTATATTTGAGTGGAATTGGTTTGGTGGGTGGTATAGGGTAAGGCTACCTTACCTAAAACCACCCAAAACCCAATTCTGCACCCTATATTGACCCCCAATTCTACCTTGGGATTGACCCAATTCCACCTCACTTCAAAAGAACACTAAATGCAATTAGTAATATGTAGAATTTGGTGTATATAAAGTGTTTTTAGATACTTCAAGGAAGGAAAACAAAATCAAAAAGTGATGATTAAGCAATTGAAACAATAAAGAAAGAAATTTAGTATGGCAATCAAGTAGATTCCTTGGGTGTAAATGAGGTAGTGTAAAGTAACTTGTGGATCAACTATAGATTGATTTTGAATGATTATAGAGCATTTTTGGAATGCTCATGGCCCGCATTTAGGGATGGTTTTGTATTTTCAAGGGAGACCACTTTGAAAATTAAAAAAGAACTACAAATTTTATCGAAAAATATGATTTCACTTCAATTCAACTCTAGTAAAAAAAAATCTCTCCCTCAAAAATGTGTGACACACTTGTAATGTCCTCCAAGATGTTCTTAAATGGATGGTAATATGTACTCCCCCAGTACTCCCACCTTAAGGTAGTTTCTTCATACCCAATTAAGACAATAAAGGAAGCAATTTAGCACGAGAATCAACGGTAGATTCTTTGGGTATAAATGGATGGAATTGGGTTTAAATAGGGCAGTTTAACTTTTACGCGGACCCTAGTTTTTTTCGGTTTCAAAACATCATTGCTTTTGAAGTGCTATAGGTATAAATTTACGTGAGGTATAGAAATCTCAACCATACAATCTTATAGTATACATGTTGTAGATGACGCAGATCAAAGTTGGAGTCATTTGGCCAAACATATTGCAAGATCATAATGTTTTAGTGTTGAAAAAGGATGTTGAAATTTTCCCCAACAACACATTAGAGGCGAAATTCGATTTCTAAACCTACTCAAATGAAAAATAAATAAAACTATAAAGTGGTTCAAAAGCATCATATAAACACATTGGTATAAATTTGTTTTAGTAAATATCTTTGATGTGTCCAAAAGTGGCCTTGCAATGTCAAAAAATAACCCAAGTTTTACAAAGCAAAAAATGTCCAAATTCAAACCTCCTTGTACTAAAACGCTTGCCAAATCTACGCATCACCTTGGATTGAAGGAAGATTTTTATTGCAAAGACTAGATTTGATTTGGAATCCAACCCAACAATTTTCATTGAATTCTGCATATTAGATGAAGGAGAAACAACTCTTTGAAGTATCAGTCATCCAATGTTACAAAATACATCATTTGGCGCGTTTAGGGATTGAGACAACTTCTCTATTAACTATAGGCTGATTTTGAACGATTATAGAGCTTTTTGGGATGCTCATGAACCCCACTAAGGGGCGGTTTTGTATTTTTCAAGGCACACCACTATCAAAATGCATAGAATTTACAAATTTTATTGGAAGAATATGATTTCACGTCTATTCAACTCCACAAAGATTTATCTTTCCCTCAAAAAATGTGACACACTTGATATGTCCTCCAAGATGTTCCTAGATTACGTAATAGGTACGTCCACCTTATCACACACTACCGTTGCTCCCATGGAAATTTTGAAAATGCATAGAAATTACAAATTTTATTGGAAAAAATAATTTGACTTCGATTCAACTCCACAAAGATTTATCTTTTCCTCAAAATTTAAAAATTAATTAATTAGAGTTATCCGTAAAGTCAAGGAGGGGTAGCCCCTCTGCAACATTGAGTTTTCAATCTTCAATTAGAAATCGTAGAAATTGTCAGTCACAAGGAGCCAAGCGCTCGCTTTGGGCAAGCATGTAGGGGCATGTGTAGATATCATGTTGGGAACTTGAGTGTGCATTGGGGGAGCTTCTCTAGTTTTGGGAAGGTGCCATGTTCGAATCTCCCTAACAAAGTAGTGCGTTTTGATTGGTAAAAAAAAAAGGGAGCCAAAACTTGTTTTTGTTGCCTTTCAAGTTGAAATACCAGATCTAACTTGTCTTTCCTCTTGTGGAATTTTTTTTTCTCCACTTTACAAATAACCCTTAACTGCCTGAGCATCCATTTTTTGAACGATGTACAAATTTCATCCATGTTTTCTCATCCATCATGCACTTTTGGAAGTGTGGATTTTTTATTGTAGATTTTATAGCAAGTTAGCTTCATGCATGTATGATCCGATTAGAATAGGGGATGATTCATGAAATTTTTATGCCTCATTTCATGTTGTAGTGATTCACCCAAAATTTCAAAGATTCCAATAAAAAAAAGTGATCTAAAAAAAGTCAACTCATAAAATTAAGCAACCAAAAAATCTCCAAAAATCACTACATCTAAAGTATTATATTTCACCAAACAAATTCATTCACAAATCGTGAATATCTTATTTGTAATCGGATTACAAAAGAATTTTGAATTTTGAGTTTCAAATTTTATACAAATAAATATTGGTGATAGCAATCGCAAATCTAACCATATATATAGAATCTAAAATTCATAATGTACAACTTTTATTCATACATCAAGTTCAAAATATCCCTCTTACATGCATTTTATAATGCATCTTTGCAAAATTGCCGGATTTGAAGAGGGCTCTAGGCATTTAAGGTAGAGGGCTCCAAAACCAACAGGGTTCTAATTCCAACAGAATCTAGACCATGCATTTATTTTAGAACACAAATCTAGGCACATCATAGAGCTCTTATTGGATGTTGACCAAAATGATAAGCTATCTATGGTCTACCTAGATTTAGTTTCTAGGATGCTTATTGTGCCTAGATTCTGTTGGAATTAGAACCCTGTTGGTTTTAGAGCCCTCTACCTTAGGGGATAACTCTATTGTTTCAAAAATTTGTGACACACTCGGAATGTCCTCGTAGATTGCGTAATACGTACGTCCACCTTATCACGCACTGCCGCTGCTCCCATGCATGCAGACTCTGAGCAGAGCTTCTGGTATAATTCATTTGGACTGGCAGCCCCAAATCAAGCTGCCCTTGTTCTAAGCCTCCATGTGAAGAGCCCGGGCACCCATTTGTGTCTCTGGCAACGCAATCCACACCATTCAACTAAGTGTTTTCTTGCTGCCGAATAATAATTAAAGCTCGCTCACCCTAGACATCATTATTATTTTATTGTAATTCAACAAGCCAAAAAAAATTCAACCCTCGCATTTGTCAGAAAGGAAAGATACATGTATGTGGTCATGGTGTGAGATTGTTAAATTATTAAGGCTTAATACAGTGTAGCTAACTGAACAAAGATTTTTGAAATTCTCCCCTTTGGATTCGGTTACTTTTGAATTCATGCGCTTTTGATTCATTGATTGAGAAAATAATCTGGTCAATGATTGGGACTAAAAAATTAACCTTCTTGAATTTCTCGTTGCTGTAAGCTTACAGTTCGTTTTAATTGTTTTGACACAAATTTGTGATTCTCATATCATCCATGCATGTGTCTTTAACCAGCCAAATCTTTTCTGAAGAATCTTCCCAAGAATCTTACGGTGATGTTGGGAGTGGATACTTTTACACCCAAAAAAATGGGCAAAAGGGTGGATGAAATTGCCAAAATCCTCTATTTTTAAATAAGCATTATTTGGATGAAAGTATTTTAGAATAGATAGTTTTATGAATAGTATATATATATATATATATATATATGGGGATGATTCTATCCATTTTTTTCTTATGTGGCTACAATCCAGGGTGTGTGTTGCTTTACCAACGGAAAAACAAAAAAAAAGTGGTTGGCTTTAGCCCCAAAAGGACCCATTTCATTTGTTGATTTGGAATAGATTTGTAAAGATGAATTTAATGTTCACCCCTTGAGGACAAAATATGATATTGAGCTCATAAGGTACACCAACCTATTATCACTATGTTTCCAATTCCACCCTCATGTTTAAGTGCTATAAATTCCAAACCAAAAATGTTTATTATTGGTATATATGGATGGAATTGAAACATGGTGGTAATAGGTTGAAGTACCTTGTTTGAAATTTGAGCAGGCCATTGTGAAAGCAATACTTATCGGGAAAATTTAATTTATTTTTGTGAACATGTGATTTAGTACTAGTTTGAAAGCACACTAATTGTTATAAGACTTGAATTTTTTATTCAAGAGTTATGCCCCAAAACTTGTTTTCAATTGCAATAGAGGCAATTGATTTTTTGTTGTTGTAATTGTTTCTGTTAATTCTAAACTAAGTAATTAAACATATATTCAACTGAAGTGAAGTTGTGAAGTCGATGTTGTGAATTGAAAGTGGATTGGTGATTACAAATAAAAAAAGAGTTACATGACAACTAAAAAAGAGGGTTTGAAAACCAATTTAAATGACCCAATCATGACAATAGTGATTAACCCCTAAGTGACCGAGCAACCATTTTATGGTCATTGTCCTATTTTTACGGTTGCCCAGGATAAAAAATATATTTTATAAAAAATGAAAAATATTTTAAAATAGGAAATCAAGTCTACTTTCCAACCTAATTTGACTCACGTCAATCCAAGTTAA
The DNA here is from genome assembly GCA_022496805.1 of Pohlia nutans. Classification (NCBI taxonomy): domain Eukaryota; kingdom Viridiplantae; phylum Streptophyta; class Bryopsida; order Bryales; family Mniaceae; genus Pohlia; species Pohlia nutans. The sequence continues at coordinate 7,512,104 of CM040092.1, read as the reverse complement.
ACTCCACCGAGGAGAATTTTTCAAAAACAAAGACCTTGATATTGCCCTAGTGTTATAAAATGTACTATTTGGGGAAACTAATGATGTCCTCTTTTTAAAAAAAATTAAAATTATTATTTTAGAATTGAATGTCTAGTTTTAACCAATCATACCAAATTTCTAATTCTAAAAATAAAATATGTAATTTTAACAATAAATGCTTCTAAATTCATTAAATGAGTAGCTAAAACTATTTTTGAAAGTTTGACCGTACGGATAATTACTAAACATCATGCTTCTCATTTTCTCTTTTGGACCAAACTTCATCAAAGTTGCAAAAGTAACATTTTATAACACGTCTAGATTTTGCCCTATTGCCTCTGTCATTCAGGGGTTTATCCTTAATGTACCAAGTGTCCTACTTAAAACACTTCAATGTTTAAGTAGGTTCCCACGGTGCCAATTTTTATCCTAATATTTTGAAAACATTATGTGAATTAGGTATGTTGATTAAAAAATTGGGATTCAGTTTTTTTCGATTCTGACATCGTAAGTGGAATTTACAGAGAGAAAGATATTTTTTGGGGGAGAATGGGCAATTCGGGCAGGGCTTAAAATAAACCTTATAAATTATTTTTTTGCATCTTTAGCTGTAGGATCTTGCTTTAGACTACCAAAAGAGTGCATGGTAAAAAATTCATAGAATTTGACCTTGCAACTTGCAAGTTTATAGCGTTTGAAGTGAAATGATGAAATGATAATCATTTCTGACCTTTTCTGACTGTCAGTGAAGACATTGGAATTTTTTTTAAATTGGTCAAAAACTTCTTTGATTTTTTTTTAATGTTCAAATTGGTATTAACTATCAAGAGTAGAAAAATATTCACAAGAAAATGAATAGAAAGAGGAGAAATTGATGCTCAAACACAAAAAAAAACCCACGGTCCTTTAGGGATTAAGGAAATCTCAAGCACAAGTTTTCAAAAGTAACCAATGGGGGTTGAAGTATCTAATACATTCAAGATTTGTACTCATAAAATGTAGTCAACACCATATACATGCCCTTAGAGTCAAAAGACATAACAAAGCAATATGGAAATTAAGAAAACTAATCTTATCAATACAAAAATCAAGATGTCATACTCTTAGGAATGCATGCACATTCAACAACAATCCACAAGAAAATACAATACCGCCATGGCTCCTACCTTGTACATGCGGACACCAAAGATGTCACTACGATGCCAGATTCAAACTGGATATGACTATGTATTAAAGGACTTCCATACCAACATACCCCACCAATAAGCCCAGAAAACAACCTTACAATACAATTTATTGAATTCACATATATACTAACGACATATTCTCATATGAAACAATAGACAATAAAATCCAAAAATATCAACCATTAATTAATAGCATCATTCAACAAGTGTGGAAAATAGACCCTCTCATAGTTATCACGGTATGAGCCATAGAAACAATACACATTCCCTCAATGAAACACCTCAAAACAAAATTCAAACTATATGAAACTTCCATTAATCACACATTCAAAGCAATAAACACCATTGACATACACCACGTTGGATCAATCTTGTCATTGTTATTGAGTGAAATTGAAAAAAAACACGTGTTGAAAACAAGGTGGATTAGAAGAATATGGGACCTTTTGCAACTTCTAACTGTAGAATCTTGTATTTAACCTCTAAGTGACCAAATGACCATTTCATGGTCGTTGCCTTTTTTTACAGGCTGCTCGGGATGCAAAAATATATAAAAGAACAAAATATATTTTCAAATAGGAAATCAAGTCTACTTTCCAACCCAATTGGAATCATGTCAATCTGAGTTAAACTCCACGCGACCACACAAGAGAATTTTCCAAAGACAAAGACCTCAATATTGTCCTAGTGTAATAAAAGTTACTATTTGGAGAAAGTATTGATGTTCTCTCTTTTGAAAATTTGGTTTTTTTGGTTAATTTTTTAATAGAATGTTTAGTTTTAATCAATCATACCAAATTCTAAATTCTAAAAATAAAATTGTAATTTTGATAAAATTTTGAAGTTAAAACTATTTTTGGAAATTTAACCGTTCGGATAATTTTAAAACATCATGATTTTTATTTTCTTTATCGGACCAAACTTCATCAAAGATAAAGAGGTCACATATTATGACACATTTACATTTGTCCAATACCCCTCTGTTATTTAGGGGTTAACTTGTATGTTCACTTCTACATTACTTTTTAGAATTTAAAACCCTTGGCATTTTCAAAATCATAATGTTGAAAGTGGTGGAACGGGTCTTTTTTCAAATGTGTCCAGAAGCAAAGTTTCAACTTAGAAACTTTTTAGAACTTTTTTTACATTTTTCAACCTAGTGAATTAGATGTTATATTGAAAAATTGAGTTGAGAATTCTATCCAAAAAAAATTAGAAGAAAAATAAATAAAACGATTTATATTCTTTTACCATGGAAAGAGGTACAAGAAAAACCATAACTACTTATAAGTCTTACGTGGAATTGAAACATATCAGTCCAAATGCCAAAAATGTTGTAGAAGGTCATCTACCTCTCTGCATTTTTTTGTTTTTGAAAAGTGTGAAAATTGAATTCAAAAGCAAATTACATATGTAACACCCAATTCCCTATTTTGCACTTGGTCAAGTGCAATCATTTCCGGACCTAATTGTGCGAAAAAAACAAAAATTCTCAAAAACATTGACGAAAAAACATTGATTTCTTTCTTTGTTGAAACTTGTAGTATATTGCAATGAAAGACTAATATTTCAAATTTTCATAAAAGAAATTTGAATTTCCTTTATTTTTAAAATTGCAAGATTGAATATTCAAAAGCTAATACAAATTATGAATAAATTAAGACATTATAACACCGTTGCCAAAGTGTATGAGAGAAGAAATTTATTTTATTTTTCTTATTTTCTGTTTTCTTATTTCTCTTTTTGTATGCCAAAAAGTACTTAACGCTGCGTTTTTCTCCTTCCTCCATCCTTCAAAACAACATTCAAATGCCGCGTACCCTCAGCCCCTCCGCCACGCCCAAAAAGAAAAGAAAAAAAAAAGAAAAAAAGAAAAAAAGAAAAAATCGTTTTTTCCAGGATTTTCGGGATTTTTGAAATTTCCGGAATTTTGGGGCTAAAGGTCCGCGCGCGCGGACCCCATTCTATTTTCTTATCAAGAGAACACAAATACGTTCTCCCATGCTCCCATGGCCACCTTATATACTCATGAGGCGGCTATGAGAGGGTATGGGAGAACACACACATTTTTTCTTCACGAAAAGAAGAAAGCAAAGGGGCGGCTATGTGTCATTAGCGACCCGCAAAAAGTGTATATATATAATATAATATATATTAATTAATTTATAACTAGATAGATAGATAGATGTTTAATGATTTTTTTGTTTTATTTTTTGTGCAGGTGGTTGAGTGTACATGGTCGCACATTCCTTTTTCCCTTTTCTTAGTGCATTTGGAAGCCATGTTGGAGTTGACAACGATGTTGTTCATGTGGAATTTCATGGATTCTGTATAGGGGAGTGAATCGCTCAGCTCGTTGTTCTGGTGAGTTTGTTCGAAGAGGTTGAGCAATCTATTTTGATAACATAGTAAGGAAATGTCATGGTGGAGTTGCTATTTGGAGGGAGGAGCAACAAATGCAACAGTGACGCTATATGATTACGTGCGGATGAAACAAATCACTATTCCAAATGAAGCGAAGTCGCACATACTTGAATATGTTGCAATGCACATTGAAGGCATGGGTGATAAGAGGTTGCTAGATGCTTATTAGAGTACATGCGTACATTACTATATAGTATGTTATTGTCTAGTTTAGTTGTCAAGGTACTGATTTAAAATTTTGTACTATTCTTATAAATTGTAAACAAGTAAAGTGTTTTTATATGCTAAAATGTATATTTAAAACATAATCATCTATTTGTGGCCTACTTCTAATTGCTTACAATATGTTTATATGGTTTTGTAAGATGTGTACTTAACCTCTTGTTTGAGAAGTCTAACCTCCTATATTTTTCTAATATACTATGCGTCAAGATCAATTTCAAGGAGAGTTTTGTTGCGTGTAGAATTCAATTAGAAAATATTCAAAGCACAAGTAATGACTTTTTAAAAAAAAAATGACTCAACAATTTCCAAATTATCCTTTTTGCAACAATTTTGTAGAAGAAAAAAATTGGCCAAAATTTTCATGCAATTTCTACTGGTTTGAATTTTTAGTGCGCCCGGAAGCCAAGTACATGATTATATGGCCAAGTGCAAAAATAGGGAATTGGATGTTATGTTATTTTTTCTAGAGGAATTTTTGACTTCAAAAAAAAAATCAACATATCTTGCACCTCACTAATGAAAATGGAATATATTTAATAATTCATTGTAGACATAGATCAATTATTAAAAAAAATTACTTAATTTTTGAATAATATTTTCTTAGCTTCCAAAAGTTTAGAAAAAAAGTCTATAAAAAGAAGAAGAAGATGCAAGTCTCTAACCACAAATCTGATTGTTTTATAAATTACATTGTCAAAAGTTACAAGAAATCCCCACTCTAAATAAAGAATTAAAAATATCTCAAAATCTATGCCAAAATTGCATTATTGATGGTGTGCTTAATATTGCAAATACTTGTTGTGGTTAAAAAATTTAGGGGTTAAAAGAAGTCTAGTTTCAATAGTAGATGCTTTTATGACCCATTAGAAGAGATATGGGGCCTCAAGAAGGCCCCTTCCCTTTGTCAAACTGTTGATCAGCAGTAAACCAACAACACCCAATCAAAAATAAATAAAAATAAAAATAAAATAAAAATAAATTATATATATATATATATATATATATATATTTTAAAAACAATTATATTTTTTTGAAAAAAAAAATTGCAGTCTGACGTGGCAAACGGTTGTCCACATCAGACTACGATTTTTATTTATTTTATTTATTTTTAATTTAAGAAAAGAAAGAAAGATATATATATATATATATATATGTATATATATATATGTATATATATATATATATATATATTTTTTAATCCTGGCCAGCTAAATTCAGCTGATCCAAAATGGGGGCCTTCTTGAGGCCCCATATCTCTCCTAATGTCAACTATGAAAATTCTCATACAATCTCCAAAAAATTTCAAACCCTTTTTTCTTTGTTTCTACTTGCATTTGCTAACATTACCATGTAATTTATTTTTGAATTGGCATTAAATTTATGGGATTTCAAACAAGTGTCTCTTTTAGATGCATCTACTTTACTACAATTGTAATATAGGCCAAGTAATTGGTGCATGTTCAACCTTAGAAAAGTTTCTTTTATTACACTAACAAATCTTATAATTTTAAGTTCATAGGCATTAGATTCATGTAGCCTATATTTAAGTTAATGTATAACTAATGTTTGTGCAATACAAATGATGTTAATTCAATGTTAGTTTCATATTATTGTCATTAGCATTGACTTGATATTAAATTGACCAGTTGTTGTTAGATAGACAATAAATAAACATTAACTTGACTTATGTTAATATTGATATAGTTTCTTACCATGCAAAATATTTGATTAAAAATAAAAATAAAAATCTCAAGATGGAACGTTCAAAAAAAATCCACAAGATTTTTGTTTCACCATATAAAACTAATGGTTTTTGTGTCTTGAAAAAAAAAATTCCAAAATCTTGGCATTTACTCTTGGGTTTTTTTGGTTGGCCTTGTCCTCTACCTATGGTATTAGAATAACATTAAATTATTGTTAATGAATATGTTAAAATCTCACAAGGAGATATTTTGAGATGTAGATAAGATAATGGTTTGCAATAGGACTCAAAGTAGATAATTAGAAGTCCACTTTTGAAACATCTAAATTTTTTAGAATAGGTAGAATACTAATTCTTGAAATAAACTTAAAAAATGTAATTGGACCATATTCTATACATCAACTGAAGGAAGGTTGTTTTGTTTTATTACATTGAGATCCCTCCAACTGTGCGGCCACCAACTGCGTTATTAGTACCATCGAAAAGCTTTCGACAAGGAGGGAGTGCACGAAGCATGTTTCGTTGCGTTTGGAGATAAGGGAGTTTTTGATGTCATTCTTAGCATCGTCAGAAAGCTCTTGACGAGTAGGGGTGCACCAAAGTTGTTTTGTGGTTTTTGGACCTATGGTGTAAAGGTTATCGGTTTTCAATTGAATTTTGTCACCATAAATTGAATTAAATTATGGTTAATTACTCTTAAAAATAAAAACAACAAAAAGCACGGGGGACACAAGAACTCACGGGTACATGGGGAACACGGGGAACATTTGGGCCAATGACTCATGGCCACACTAGTCTATACATTAAGGAAGGTAGTTTGTTTAGTTTTGTTTAGTTGTGTGTTACATTAAGATCCTTTGGACCGTATGGCCACCAGCTACACTTGTGGTATTGTCGAAAAGCTCTTAATAAGAAGGGGTGCACCAATTTTTTTTTGTGGCTTTTAAATCTACGATGTAAAAGTTATGGATCTTTAATCAAATTTCGTCATCATAAATTGGAATTATTCTATAAAAGTAAAAGTAAAAACACGACCAAATGAAAGGAACACCTAGACCAACGGCACATGACCACACGAGTATTCTTCAAATTCCATATCAAATATTAATTCCAAAAAAAATAAAAATAGTTAATTTAATATAATTCATATGATCGAAAAAAAATTCATTTCTAAAATTATAATTATAACTCACTTTTGTATCTAAAATTTATTGATATTAATACTATCTAAAATTCTAGAAGTCCCTCTTGATTTTGTGCTTACCCCACATTTTGACCCTTTAACCCCTAAAGGACCACAACTATGTTTCTCACCAAACACTCCAAAGCTGCCTAAAGGTACCCCCTCTCATAAAAAGGCAAATAGTTTTTTTATCTAAAACCTTTTTGACCGATCCAATCGTAGGATAACTCAACCAACTTGAATTTATTAGCACCTACAAATTTTCAGCCAGTCAGGGTTCCACAATAGTAAGATTATAAGCTACAAAGTTTGTTGCACTTTATTTTTTGGCTCGCTGCCCCGAATTTGATACTTTCTAAAAATGCCCAAAATGAAAATTTCAGTCTCAAATTTGGTAAAATGAATTTGGCAGTTGTGTATATGGGTGATTGCAAGCTACGGTCACCCAACTTTTTTGTCGCAGTGTAGAAATTGCTGCACTTTTTCAATCTTTGGAAAATCACCAATAAATATTGGGATGGAATTTTGTGACGAAACAACTTGCATTGTTTCTAGAATTCCAAAGTTAAGATGTCTACTGCAATAAAGTTTTCAACATTTCAATCTTTCTATCCAAATTAATCATTTCTACTTGGATTTGGTAGCGTGTCGCTTGTCAAAAGTGCACCTATATGCACCTATTTTATGGGAAATGCTAGAAGGGGGTCAAATTTGAACTTCACAAATTTATAGCAACATACCACAAGTATGTACAAAACTACCATATTTTATTATTTTCGGTATTACGCTTATTTATTTTTTAATTAATTGTTTCGTGATGTTTTTTTTTTTAAAGATTTTCGTGCAGTTAAAACTTATTTTTTTGGTTTTTTTTTTTTGGAAATGAAATAATGGTCCAATTTCAGAGGTGGGATATGAAATGCATTTTTCATAAACCTAGCTATGGATGTTATGTAAAAAAGGCTCTAATTAACCCTAGTGGGTAAAAAACAAGAAAGGCTGTTGAGTAAAGCCCAGAGTCTTGAAATAAACTTAACAATTGCTAAAATGAAAGTATTAGCATAAACCCTATTTTGGATGGTGAATTTTTTGATCTAATTGAAAGTTGAGAGGTGCGCATTACAACGCTAGTGCATGAGTTGCACGGCCCTTAGCTGCACAAGCTGCACTCCCCACTTGGTAGACGGTAGCTTGCAATCACCCATATGGGGGTGTTGGTTCATTGTGTACAAAAATTAAGATGCAAAACTCATTCTATGAAACTTTTCAGAAGCTACTCGCAGTTAGGATTTTCACCTTTATGTGATTGTATCATATGATCTATACATCACCTACATATGCACCTTACCATCCTGTCTTCGTTACAAAGAGTGGAATCACCACAAAAATCCCCAAAATTAAGGATCAATACTCATTCCACACTGAGCTTACTGAACTTAGAAAATCAACCTTGGTCCTTTAGAGGTTAACGTCCCGATTCAACATTGCATTCAAAGATTCCTTATACATGTTTGATGAAAATCAAAAACAAAGTTGATGTTCACAACGAAGTGTACGGTTGGATTCATCATATTTTTTTTATTAATATTTAATAATTAATTTTGCAAGGCTTTGTCTTAAAATTCAATTAAAATTTCCAAATCAACACAAAAGAATTGAAAAATATTGTAGTGAATTTGGAAGAACATGCACTACGAGATGGAATGGTTTCTATTATTTGATTCTACATATTTTAGAAAATCATGTTTAACCCTAAATGCCACCCAGACCAAGATCTAGCTTATGAATGGAACTAACTATTCAATTCCAACTCCTACGGGGATGATTTCCATCCAATTCCTTTTGTAAAGATATTTGAGGTTTCTACATAACAGGATTGGGCAGTAAAGGGTTAATCTGCTAAGATCCTAGATTTTCTTGCACCAACTAGATTTTTAGAACATTCTCTCTGCTAGGCCTAAAGAACATAGAGAATACATTCTCTTACATTCCCCTAAAATTATCGGTTTTTTCCTAAGATTTTGAACTCAATTAGGCAAGTCTCAATTTCAACCACATGACTTGTAACTAAAGATTGGCTCTCTCTTGTAGAAAATGAAATCGATTGATGATTGATAGGATGTGTGTTTATAGTGTGCAAGTAAAAGTTTGATTCCAAATATGAAATCAATGTTAATCAAGTTGCAAGGCACCAATAAAACATATCCAAAATGAAACTATTCTTAGTAGGTTTCATAATGGGTTCTTATACCACGTTATGAATTCTTTTCAAATTTTGAGAATTTGATACCTTACTAATGACCAATAAAAAGGCAGTATTCACCTATTGAACTAGGTCGAATTGATTGGTGGTTGATGGGATTCGTGTTAGGAGCCTCTATAGTCTCCAAATAAAAGTTTGATTCCAAATGCCAAGTCAATGTTAATCAGGCGATATTGTCAAATATTAAGAATTTTTAATATGCAATACTTGAACTTAGGATATCATCATGAAATGAAACATAAATGCATACATCAATGCAAATGAAACTACAAGTGAATTTTAGATTTATTTAGAATGTTGTCAAAAAAAAAAGATTTCTATGGATAGACTAGCTTAATTCCATTTAGAATTGCTCATAACCAATATCTTTTTTCCAATCTTTAAAAAACATATTATAACACTTCATGACCATCCAATCTGGTTCAGGATAAATCATAACCTACTGTTTGTATAATTATTGTTATTTTCATTATTATTTTCATTTCTCTTGAAGAAGGGGACCAGATGGGGACGCTAACATACAACTAGTGTAACCACATGACTTAAAAGGATATCTGAATGGAGGCTATCACATAATTTGAATATATGAGGCATAATCTAGGATGCTCTAGGCATATTCCATAAATATTCTCAAACTATACTTTACTTAATTTTAATGCATCAAATCTTATAAATAAATATAATAAAGTAGGTAGAATAAATTTCCTCCAAAGAATAAAAAGGACCCTATTGTTTACATTCTACATGCTTTCACGCTAGGACAACTAAAATTTGTAGTTATAGCTGTAGATTTAAGGTGATTTAGGCATTCATGATATTCCTCTAACCATTTAAAAAGTATATTGACATAAATAGCATCATAATTCTATTTGAAAAGTCAAAACTTGTGATATGCATTTTTGCAAAATTATAATGGGTAGGATTTTACTACTATTGATTTATTGCAAATTAGGTTGAAGAACAGATTTCATTTTCTATTGAATACAACAAGATGTTTTTAAAAATATAAAAGATTTGAATTGTATTTGGCAATGCAAACCATAGTGCCAAATGGTACTATAATGTGACAACGCAACATGGTTGTTTGAAGGGAATAATGAGCCCTGGGCATCAATGGGCACATGGGATCAAAACCCATATTTTCGCTTCGTGTGGCATTATTTTTCCCTTAATTACACTACCTAACATTGTCTTTTGCTTTGTATCTTTTAATTTTTCTTGAGTGATTCATTTATTTTCTTTTACTTTAATCTTTTACTTTTATAAATTCAAGGAAAATTTGAAAGTAAAAGTGACGTACAATAGAGTATATATATTCCATTTCAATGGCCATAATTTATATATTTTTATATGCTCTTGTAGCTCAGTTGGTTAGAGCGTTGGTCTTATGAGCCGAAGGTCGTGGGTTCAAGCCCCACCAAGAGCAATTGAAAACAACCATGTATAAATATCTAATTATGTTTTGCTCACAAACATGCAACATTTAACAAAAATCCATTTATATCTTTATATTCTTTGGATTTTGTATAGTGAAGTGTTGACTATAGAGTTTCGGAGTCTACCTTTTACAGTATAACATTATTTATCAATATAGTTTCTTTCAGAGTCATCGAGGATAATGTGAGGTTTGTTCTTTTATTCTCTCTTATACCGTGAGAGCTTTGTTTCTCTAAATAGGAATTTGAAGCACAAGATCTTAGCAGTTTCCCCACTAGAGTTATTATCAGATTTGTAAGAGCTTTGTGGTGTTCAATTTGATTTTAGTCGTTCTTGGGCATAGAAGTAGGAGACATATAGTTTGCACCTAGTTTAGAGACCAATATGCTCTGTTGAAGAAAATAAAAGTTATAATATGTAGGCCATTAAGACAAACATAAAGAGTTTTTAAAGGAAAAACACTAGGATTTGGTTTAGTGATGCCACCTCTTCAAGTTAAATTTAGATCATTCAAGCTATTTTTAGATTTTATATGGGGTCCCAACTACAAAAAGAGTCATAAAAACGGTTGACCGTGTAGTGTATTTTTTATTTTTTTGCTTAAACTATATTTAGGCCATGCAAATGAGTTTCATTGCATTTGAGCTTAACTAACAAAATGAATCTTGCCAAGTCTAGTCTCTACTCCATTTTGATTTTTTGAAAGACTTTGAGTGGTCCACATCACCTTAATAAGACTTTGAGTGGTCCACATCACCTTAATAAGACTTTGAGTGGTCCACATCACCTTAATAAGACTTTAACTTAATAAGACCATCAACTTTGAGTGGTCCACATCACCTTAAACCAATCACAGGATGACATGTGACAAAAAGTGACAAAAAGTGATTAATTTATACCACAACATAGGGTATGCCGTGCAACAAAATATGAACCCTCACACCATTCCTTGCATCAAGCATTGCCGCCTAAATGATCTGCTATGACAATGACAAATTTAATCAATCATATTGTGAAAAACTATAATTCAGATGGGACCAAATTTTGTATCGCATAATCAGTTAAGAACATTGTATGTGTTGGTCAGGAAACAAATAAATTTTGACAAGAGGAAGTCCACATAAAATGCAAACCAGTTCAGCATGAAAAACCGAACCAGCTCGGCATGAAAATGCAAGAACGTTTCTTTCTTTGGTCAAACCATCCTAACTTTATTATTAGCAGACAAGTGCATAAAGATCACCTGTAAAAATGAGAAACCTCTCTTAATAGTGTGCAAGTACCTCTGTATCCTGTCAACAATAAGAGAAAGTGATCATTGACCACCAGGCCCAACAAAGCATCTTCCGTAATTGTACCACCCAGGTCATCAATCTAAGCACTCAACACCTTCCAATAATAAGCTTAGAAGTGCCTGTCAAGCCCAAACAGCCCTGTAGAAAACCACACAAAACTTAAGAATCACTGCACATTTGGTATCTATGTTATGCAACTGAACAGGTAATGCTTCATATACAGTTTTTTAAACCACATAATACGATGGAAGTGAATTCTAAGTAACCAGTCCGCGTTGTATGAACACCATAGCCATAGGGTACGCTGGTACTACACAGGTCTGAAATGTACCTATACAGTACATTTCAGCTCTAAGTACGATGGAGTATGATGATTGCAGGAAACAATAATCTTAGACAATGGGTGTAAACCGTAAATAGCCTCAACGTAATTTCAAAAGTCAGTTTTAAGTCATCTACCAATAAAATTTTGAACCTTCATAACTTTTGGATACAATATCCAAATAACACATTCTTCTTTGGCGCAATGGAATCCTCTTTCATTTGCTGATGAGAACATATAAAAATTTGACCATTTTAGAAACTATGCTCAACGCTAAAAGTGGCAGGGAACTAATGATTAAAAGGATGTAAACCACCTTGACATCTACCAATAAATTTTTTTTGAACCTTCATAACTTTTGCCTACAATATCCAAATAACACACGATGGAATCTTTTTTTTATTTACTAAATAACGAGAGCATATAAAAACTTGATCACTTTAATAGTAGGAGCTACGCTTATTGCGAAAAATAACTAAAAACTACCGTAATCAATGTTGATGAGTAGAATGCACACCACCTAAATAAAGCTTTGAACCTTTGTAGCTTTTGCATACAATATCCAAAATATCGCATTCTTAGGTGTACTGGAATCCTCTTTGATTTCCTAATCAAGAACATATAAGACTTTGACCAGTTCCATAATAGAAAAAGATGCTCATAGGTGTCTCTACCTTTACCATCAACAAAAACAAAACTAGATGCGAAATTCACTCACAATTTACTCCACCGCAACAGTGATCTCTCCTGCCTCCAGTCGAGCATAGAATTCCTCCGTCTTACGGCGCTCGTTCAAATGATGCACCTTCCAGAATGCGCCACCTGCCATGAATCCAACTCAAAGCCACTCAAAACCTCAACCAATTGCTTAAAAAAAAACATGCCACAACAAATTCTATCAAGAAACGCAATAAACGAAACAGAAAAATAAAACGTCTGCGTACTAACTCTGCAAATTCCTTTTCGACCTAATAAGTACTTGATTCTCGACCAGGCATCAAAAAATAAATTAGCGAAGAAAAATGGAACATTCGGAATGTTCATCGCACCGAAGATCCCAAGGCCGATGCCATAGAAAATTTCCCTCAGGAGATTGGGACTAGACTTGGACGCCTGCGCCGCGACGTGCGTGGGCAGCTTGGCTGCGGCAGTCATAATTACTACAGCTGCTGCCAAATGAAAATTGGCTTGCTCAACTAGCAAATGCAAAGCTCACCATGAAGCCTCGAACTCGCAAAGGGATTGAAGAAGGTGCGAGACAGAGGTCCAAACCCTAGAAACAATCTCCTTTCCTCTCCTTCCATTCCTTCTTCGAAGTTTCCGAAATTTTAGTCTTCTAGTGTCCGAAATAATTGTCTTACTTTAAAAAATTAAAAAACATAACATTCTTAAGCCTTAGACTTTGTACCTCTACTAATGTTTCCAATGTATACAAGATATTTTCTGATGCTCTTTGTTTTCGCATTTTAAATTTGTCTTATTTGCTTGATTCCTACTAAATTCCCTCATATAATGACAAGTGTCATCTTTCACTCCATTATTGTATCAGTAAAAAGCAATAAACGGTGCAATACCCTATTGCTTAAGAATGTTATCGAATCAACTTCATGAATTTTTTTTTCCAAAAAATGTCGTCTCAATCCTCAAAAGATGGTCTATTTTTCATACTAGTATGTAGTTTTTTTTTGTGTCACTCTCATTGTCCACCCCGTTGAAAGTGGACATAGTTCATATTTGAAGTATGTCGCATAGGACTATTATTTCCGGGGAAAAATATGTCAAAAACTAAGACAATTATTTCCGGCGAGAGGGAATATATAGTATATTGTGGTTCTTATATTTCTAGTATGGTGTTGTTTGGGATTTTAATTAACTCCTAAATGTCCTCACCCTTGTCCAAATTGGACAGTTTAGCAAACATGCATTATAAAATGCAACTAAGAGGGATATTTTGAACTTGACGTATGAATAAAAGTTGTACATTATGAATTTTAGATTCTATCCATATGGTTAGATCTGCGATCGCTATCACCAATATTTTTCTACAAATATTTGAAACTTAAAATTCAAAATTGTATTCTAATTTGATTACGAATACGATATTGAAAATTTGCAAAGCTCACCAACAAACATGAGACTCAATTTGGGGTTCTTGGTCCTTACGGATTAATATCCTTTCTTCACCAGAATGTAAGCATTGTAAATCACAGGTGTACTGTACATTTGCATCAATGAAATGAGCTATCCAAGAGATCGGTTGTGTTCCGATGGTCTGTCCAATACCCGTCAAATGCAAATAGACGGAGCTGCATTAATTTGGTTAAGTTCTTTCTCAAGAGTTCCCATATCATCGATGTCTAAATAAACCCCTGAAGGACCAAGTATTCATGATTTTAAAACGACAAATTCAATCAATCGTATTGTGAAAAATACAATTCAGATGGGACCAAATTTTATATCACCAGAATCAGTGAAGAATATTGCATGTGTTGGACGAAATAGAAAGAGATTTGAACCAAAAGAACTTCACATAAAACCTACTCGAAACTACCAAGAAAAACATGAAGGCCAAGTCGGGCTTCTTGGTCCTTCAGGGGTTAACAGAGTCCGAAGAATGTTTGAAAAGAGGAAGGAAAGAATAAATGAAACCAAGAAAGGAAGGCCTGGAGAAAAATGCATTGATTTACCAGCGATGCCGAGGACGATTGCACTGAGGATATGGCGCGGTATGGATGTGGTCTGGTTCTGGTGACCACTCCCCGCTCCAGCACCAGCTTTCTTGCCCCAACGTAAGGCGGCAGCAGCGGCTCCCCTTGACGCCATGATAAGCAAGTCGGTAGTGGTTGTTTGATATCAAGAAAGACAAAGGACTGATCAGATCTGTCACTCTACTGTTTTTCCTTTGCTGCTGGTCTCCCTCAGCTCTACCTGCAATTGCATGCACATGGTCAGATCAAACGCACACCAAGAACCTCATGCATGGCCCGTTCGAACGTTCAAACCTTAATACTCCAGCACATTGAATCCAGCATATTCAAACTGAAGGCCTAACACAAGGTGTTCACAAAGGCCAAACAAATTGATCGTAACAAAAAGGATTCCAGTACAACAGAATCATCTTAGTCAGCTACCATACTTCCAACCAAAGGCTCAATGTTCACATACCTGTGGAAAGTATTCTTGAGTGCTGCTCCTGTTAAGCAATATCACAACCGAAGTCTGTCGTTGAAGGCAAATGCACAAACTTAAGGCAGCTGTAAGAGAAGAAGGAACTTCACCGAGTTATCATCAATCTGACGGTCAAGATAGGTGCACTTTTTGCCCTAAGCTGTATTGACGAAACGACAGGGAACAGGTCATCAAGGGATACCGGTACTCAGGAAATGATTAAGGGGTAACGGCCATCCTTCCACGTGGAGAAATACAGTTAGAGCATTACCAACAATTAGGGCATTAGGGCATTACTTATCTCTGTACTGCAAAGTGCAAACGAGGTCCCGATTCGTGATTAGAATCAAGTTGTACCCATTTCTGGAAAAAATGAGTGAGCTAAGAAAACCTTCTTAAGAAATGGGCAACTGCCAAAGCTGTATCCAATTCTGGAAAAAAAAAAGTCTGTTCACAGACTAAGGTAGAAGCACCTAATTCCAACACTGTACCCAATGCCGATAATTTCTTGACACAGTAGTCATTTTAGAATGTAAATCTAGGTAAACCATAGATAGCTTATCATTTTGGTCAACAAACAATAAGGGCTCTATGACGTGCTTAGATATATGCATTCTGAAATGAATACCTTGTGTAGAAATTATCGGCATTGGGTACAATGTTGGAATTGGGTGCTCCTACCTTAGACCTCATTTGCAAATACAAATACAGAAATGGCTGGTTATGTCCCTTACCAATTGTTTTGTATCTGTATCTACAAAAATTATACCAAACCTTCCAAAAACTTCTCAAAACTACTTTAGCAGTGGTACTCAAAGATATATTACTCAAAAACTACTTTAGCAATGGATAGAATCAATGTTTAATGCAGAAGATGTACTGTACTCTACAGTATCAATAGATTAGCACACAACCCTCTCTAATTGCACTGAGTAACTTGGGGACAAATGACATCTGACATGTGGTCAAAACTTAATATGTAGAAGTTGTACAATCAGATTTGCACAAAACGTGAGAGATTCTGGGGATATGCACGGAATGTGCAATTAGAGAGTATTGAGTGTACCGGTACTCATTCAACTCCGCCCTTATGTTTGTTGAATTTAGTTGTCCAATCCGGTGCAGCACATAGCAGAACGCGCGTTTCTGCTTCCAAGAGATTTGGTAGTGGTCTTCTAACTTAGTCAAGGTAGAACGAAATTATTGGTTTCGTTAGATTTGCGTAAATGAGCTGAAGGCGACTTCACAAGGCTTGCGAGATACGGGTAGAAAAGAAGGCGGCTGGGGAGGGTTAAGAACCTTGGAAGATTAAAAATACAGCAACCAGCATTAGAGTGCAAAAACATGTCATTGCTCTGGTGTCAATCCATTAAAAACTTTATTGAGCAACAAGTGCAAAAGATCATCTCTAAGTATCACTATATCTAGTAAAAAAAGAAAAGCTGGGATTTCTCGAAACCATGACCACCTCCAGATACAGCTGCGACACAGAGATCCATCTTCCTGACTTCATGTCCTTAAAAACTGTAGAAAACCCCACATTTAACTGTCAGATCCACTGCACATTCTAATTGAAATGATATTCCTTCAAGAATATCCCAAAAATGACTTCCAAATCAGACCATATGTGTATAATTAAGCAAATCCTGGATAAGCACTCATCATAAACAAGAAATTTATCAGGCATGCCTGATTATGGCACAAAATAGAGATACAAGGAAACGCATTAAAAATACCATCTGCTGGGGTGCAAGCCAGAGACCTCAGCAACGACATGTACAAGATGTGCCACTTACTCACAATTGAGATATTCACTCCTCCGTAGCATTAACAGTGATCTCTCCCGCCTCCAATTGGGCATAGAATTCCTCCGTCTTACGGCGCTCGTTCAAATGATGAACCTTCCAGAAAGCGCCACCTGTCAAGCCATTATAAACAGACACTCAGATAGAGATTTCACGAAACGAGGCAAGTCAATGCCGATACCATAATTGATCGAGCAGTACGTCGACCAAGAAAATTGACAGGATTGAGGAACCTAATGAATGCTTTACAAAATAAACTACCACGTTGAACACTTCTATCTTAAAACACGCAGATGCTTAAAATTCTTGACGTAGTAATCGAGCAACAAGTAGAGATTCTCACGAGGGAATGCCGAAAGAACTGGCACATTAAAAACATCAACTCTGTTTAAAAGCAACGCAAAATAAGAAGATCAAATAGTTATAATTTTAGAAAAAACAATCTAGCATAGTGGATCCTCCAATCGAGTCTTTGCGGCCCTAAAACTAGTGCACTTGCGAACATTCCAACCTCGATTCTGAAGCCAAATAAATCATCGAAAATTTTCTTTCCACCAAACTCTAATTAATTCCGCAAATCCTTTCATTCTCGTCCATACTACAACAATAAAACACCCCGATCATGAAACATGCACGGCGCTGAAATTCCTTAAGATAACTAGTGTTCCCGCAACAAGCTGAGATTCTCATAAGTCTAAACGAAAGAACTGGCGCATAAAAACAAATATATTTAAAGAAAGAAGATTAGCAAGTTATTACTCTAGAAAACAATTAAGATTCGTCTCCAATCTTGAAACGCGCAGACTCTTTGCGGCTCTAATTAAAACGAGTGCACTAACGGAAATTACAACCTTGATTCTAGACAACTAAATTCCTTTCCACCATCCGCAACTAAACCCGCAAATCCTTTCGTTCTCAAAAAAATGAAGTAAAAATTAAAGTAACAAAACTGATATCGAATACTCACACGAAATGTTGAAAAGAAAGAAAGGACGGGACATCGGACTCACCGAAAATGCCGAGGCCAATACCATAGAAGATTTCCCGCAGCAAGTTGGGACTAGACCTGGACGCCTGCGCCGCGACGTGCGCCGGCAACTTGGCTGCGGCAGTCATGTTTGCGAAGAGAGAAAATACACTAGCGAAGGAAATCGAAGGAAACCGAAGGAAATCGGAGGAAACAACTTAAACGAATTTGCAAGTAGAAAACAAGTGAAGAAATTGCGAGAGAGAGACGGGGTCCAAACCCTAACTGAGATCCACGCTCGTCGCTACCGTGCGTCTAGAGGCGTGTGGTTGGGCGTGCAATTTTTAGCTCGCGCGTTACCCCGCGTCATGCGGCGTCAGGCGGAGTCGAGTTGGCAGACGGAGGAGCGGCCGGGGTCGAGCTGGCAGTACGAACCGGAGACTGTCACTGTATACGGTACTAAAATGCTTATTTTTTAATCAAATTTATTTGTTGGGTACTTATAAGTTATTTTTGGTTCTTTTCTAACCATTTGATCATTCTGCTGTTTTTTTCTTCTCTTTTCTTTTTTCTTCTTTTTTTCTTTTATTGTTATTGTTATTGTTATTATTATTATTATTATTATTATTATTATTATTATTATTATTATTATTATTATTATTATTATTTAATCTTATTGCTACACACATGAATTCTATTAACCCTAAATGATAGAGGGGTAAGGGCAAAACCTAGATGTGTTATAAAATGTTACTTCTACAATTTTGATGAAAGTTGGTCCAAAAGAGAAAATGAAAAAGCATGATTTTTAGTAATTACCTGTACCGTCAAACTTTCAAAAAATGTTTTAAACACTCGTTTAATGAATTTAGAAGCATTTACCATTTAATATTCACCAAAATTACAAATTTTATTTTTAGAATTTGAAATTTGATATAATTGGTTAAAACTAGACATTCTATTCTAAAGTTCAAAAAAGCAAAAATTTCAAAGGAGAGAACATCATTACTTTCCTGAAATAGAAAGTTGTATAACACTAGGACATTGTTGAGGTGTTTGTCTTTGAAAAATTCCTTAGTGAACCTCAATATTGCAAATGAAATGCATCAAACAACACTAGAACGTGATCTCTACCCCCAATTTTGACAAAAAATCAAAACTCAAAAAATGTAATTTTCTGACCATGGGCAGTCACTGTTGTTTGGGCTGCGGCTAGAAAATGGTCGATCAGTCATTTAGGGGTTAATAAGGATGGTATTGCAAAGGGCTCAAGATTTTTACTCCCTCTGAGTCCAAAAATACATATTTTTTTGCGTCAATTTAATCCTTTATTGCTCAAAGTATTGTAGCTGGATTTCATCGGGTTTTTCACTATGATTGATACTACCAAAACTAGAATCTGTTAAATTAGAATGTAATTGTACAATTGTATTCTCAATTAGAGTGGAGACATTTTGCCAAAATTAAAGAATCATCCAATGGTGGCATTGGAAGATTATAGTATTTCTTTGAATTGTATAATGCACACTCAAAAATTAGACTTTGGAGGGTGTGTGACTTCAAAGTTAAATAGAATTTGGTTTAAATTTTCTAAAATGAAAGTGAAGAGGTTCAAAAATGACCTATGTCAACACCTCTCCATTGCAATCTTTCATGTCAAGAATGGACTCACAAATAATTATTGTGCATTTTATAAGTGAGAGTGACTTATCCATGTACAGTTTAGGACAATAATTTCTATGTTAAAACAAGAAACTAAGGAGTTGGTACATTGATGAAGATTAGAATACATACACTAATGGAACATGAACAAGAGAACACGATCCAAAAAAATAAAACAAGATAACAAACTTCCAAACACAATATGTACCACATAGTACATGTGTTGTATTTATAAATATTTAATGTATTTTCAAGTATTTGCAGTATTTTTCGTGTATCATTCATAAGTATTTTGATAGTTGAACAACTCCAAATTTATTTTTTTATTTTTTATTTTTTTTCTAGAAGATGTGTAATATAAATCTCCAAATATCATAACTCAAAATCCAATTCTTCATAGATTTTATGTTATTTGCATTTCTGACACTGCAGTGATCATAATCTAGTTTGTTGAACACTAAAGGGTTAATAGTCTACATTCATTGTGTTACCTTCCTACATTGACTTCCTACATTTTTCTTCTCTTTCTATTGATACACACAGTTCCAAAAGTTGCCATTGCGTTTCATCCCTTTCAATTTTCGCTCTATTTCTATTTTAAATCTCAAAATTTTCTGCAAAGTGGACTCTTATTATGAAATGGAGGGCATATGAATTTTTAAACTAAATAAAATAGAAGTATCTAAACCTAACATTTTTTTGTATAAAATATGGTTATGATTATTAAAGTAAATAAACGTTTATCAATTCTTGTTAGTAACTCGAAAAGATTATAATACGTCTAAGTACTCCTCTATTTCATAATAAGCTTCCTCAACCCATAAAACAAAAGAATTAACTAGTCCGATGGTGTAAACTCTAAGCACAATGGTTTGGACCTTGAGCTAGTACGATAATAGTTTGAGCAATCAAAATGTTTATCATGGGACATAGGGAGTATGTAATATTTAGATATTAGAATGCAAAAGTTATGAGGATTAAAAGTGATTTTGGTTAATGACCTAAAATTAACACAAGATCTAGTATAATATCATGCAACAAATGTAGTAGGTTATCTTTGAATCCGAAAGTATTTGTCTTAACCCTTTACCGCCCAGGTAACCACTAAGTGGTCACTAGATCACTGGAAAATGAAATTCTGGAAAATCTGTGAACCATCTCAGTACAGTGTCTGAAGTTCAGATGTGTAACTTTTGATTTTGGAGATGATGCAAAAAGAAAATTTGGAATCCGACTTTCCTAGATATCCAAATACCTATGTACAAAACACCAAAATACTGCAAATACCTCAAAATACAGCAAATACTTACAAATACAGCATATGTACTGTGTTGTATTTCTAGAGATTGGAAGTTTGTTATCTCGTTTTTCTTTTTGGATTGTGTTCTCTTGTTCATGTTCCATTAGTGTATGTAGTCTGATCTTGATCACTATACTAACTCCTTTCTTATTTGAACGTATAAATTTTGTTCTAAACCGTACATGGATAAGTCACTTTCACTCATAAAATTCACAATAATTATGTATGAGTCTATTCTTGACATGAAAGATTGCAATGAAGAGGTGTTGACACAGGTCATTGCTGAACATCTTCACTTTTATTTTTGAAAATTTAACCCAAATTCTATTTAACCTTGAAGTCACACACCCCCCGAAATCTCATTTTTGAGTGTGCATTATACGGTTCAAAGATATACTATAATCTTCCAATCCAACGGTCCGATCTTACCAAGATTTAACTGAGACTTGTTTCATTAAGCTATGCTTACATTTGTATGGTTGGATACTATTAATAGTACCCCTAATTTCAACAGAGATAGATTTAAAGAAACATCACCCAGAAAAAGGTGGTTTCTCCAGAACCACCCTAGGCGGTAAAGGGTTAATCTTATGAATTGCTCTTCATTGTGACCAATCAATTTCATTATTTTGAATGCACATGAACTCCATTGAATGTCAAATTAAAACATAATTCACTACAATAAAGAGAGTCAATTAAGTTGTTCAAAAATGTTACGGAGTTTAGGTGGTGCATATTCTCATATTCAATGTGTATTCATTGTCCAAATCTTTAAGGTGTTAGAACGAAGACATTGTTAAAATTGAATTTTCCTACTCTTTCCTCCAACTTTTGTAGCATCTAAATATTAAATGTTGATATTTCCTAGCATCTAAATAGTCAACGATGGTTGTGGAATGATTGCTTTTGTGAAGTTATGGATTGATGGATGTTTCTAAGGTATGTAGACTTATAATTGACACTAATTATGAATTTATTTTAAATGAAGTCTTTTTGGATAAGGGAATGTTGTGTCTTGCTTTACAAATCAAAGAGGTCTTATTAGAAATACTCAATCTAAAAAATGAAAAGATATTGACATTTGAAATTGAATTTATTACGTAATGAATAGGCGATAAATTAGAGCACAACACAAGCTGAAAAAGACATGATGAGCATAAAAATGACAACTTGACTATCAAGATCCAACTAGTTGCACAAGAGTCCAAAATTTCCAACTATCTTTATTTAGCAACCTCTAGTTTGCCATTTCTCCTTTGAATATACATGTTGATAACTCGAAGGGTCAAAAATATGTATACATACCTTGTAAGTTGACATCGGGGTTGTCATGTCTAACACTTTTTTCCAATTTGACGTATGTTATCTAATTAAATGAGTGTCAAATATGTTTAACAACTTGGATGAAACATTTCCAAGTATTTTAAAATATTCCATACATATTCCAAGAGTATGCTTGTTTGACGAACGGGGAGGTCTATTAGATGTCTTCAATGTTGTATTCGCCACTTTGTCTTTTAGTTGAGTAAGACAACCTTGATTGACAAATGTTTGAATGTTAAAGATGTACAGTAGTACAAGAATTGTATGATCTATCGTATGATGTAAGTCATGTAACAAACTTTGTACAACTTTTGAGAGACTTGAACTTATGGCTGTTGCGTGTTGCAAGGCCAGACAATACCCCGGACAATAGTTGTTAGGCTTGCAAATAGATAGAAACTCCGGACCTCTTTCAAAGCCGAAGTGAATAAAGTGTCTGTTCGTCTTGACAATGAGCCAGTGCCCACCGGACAAAGGGCCATTGGTGCAAGACTACTCTCCCCTTCCGAGAATAGACGCTAGGCTTGCACTTGTGTGCAGCTGGTATTGTGTACGGAGCCACGACCGATTGACTGCTTGATAACTCATGTCCTGGAGCCTCAGTGAGATTTCCTGTAATTGTATTCAGCTCAAACAAAACTGGTGTCATGTCAGTCCTTCACATTCAAGCAGGAACAACAAATTATTTATGGATTACGTAACTGGCCACTTGGTTATGGGACATAATGTTATGATTATAGTTCTGGTTAAGAGTAGGTTATGGTTTAATCTTAAATGTCTCTGGGGTTCCATATGTATATCACTGTATATTTGCTCATTTAATCCATCTCATGTATTGTACGCACAAATCGTTTTGGAGTTAGAAGATGATGTTAGGTTCTTTGAAATCCTTATGAGATGTATTGCAAGATATATTGTTTGTTTATTTCATTTGATACAAAAATGCTCAAGATATTGAGAGTCGAAATCTCCTTGTTTGCATGCTTGAGTGGACAAGTTTTGAAATGATGCAACTTGAAGCCGCCTCTATATACACCTTATATAACTTAGTTGAACACCCAGTTTAACTTTAGTCTCTGCAGCTCCCCAACACTCATAAGGTTTGCTCTAAGTCAACCTAAGATTTCTGTCTTTGACACTCTAATGGTATGTACAAATCAGAAAGAAGCATTAGAAATCACACAACATCTAGAAGCAGAATGAATATTTACAGGCAATGCCGAGGACAATGACATACGCTATGTTCAACAACGTCTACTAATTTCTGGCTATGAAAGTATTGATCCCTAATTCTCTAGCAGTGGTTGAATACTAGTTTTACCAAGACATAATTTAGTGTGAACCGGATCACTACAATTGCATGGTTCATTCACTAACTGCACCAACAATGACGAGCTTAGAGTATCTCCAATGGGGCTCGCCAAGGATTTGACACACTCCAAAAATGAATGAAAAATGCTAAGGGCCCTTTGAAAAAGCCTCTCGACCCTCTATCCTAGCATGTGATAGATGACACTTCAAATCTAAGTTTCGTTGATTGGTTCATTGACTAAGTGTATTTATTTGATGTTTGAAGAGCGTTTGAGGGTGGGGAACTTTAAGTTGAGGGCTCTTCAAATATAGATGAGTAATTTTAACAAATCACTTTTAGCGTGCATGGTTGGAGATGCTCTTACGTATTTATTACAACCACAATTTCACAAATGCAAACGTCCATTGCGAGATCCACAAAACCCTAAGGTAGAAGCACCAGAAACTGTTAGGTACCAATTGTGGTCACCTATAAAAGCACATGTTTCAACTTCAGGAGTTCCCAATCTAGTTATCACAAGCATTAATTATGAATACCAAGTTAGCAATCTGATTGGACTAGACAGTTATTGGTACACCTACTAACATCAATAGTGGTCTATGCATATTAAGTTTGAAAATTTATAACAAAATCATACATTGTGAAAAATTAATTAAAAATTGAGCTTAGTTATTAAACCCAAAGTTTTATGTGCTGCAATTTTTTATCATTGAAAATCAGCGCTCCATGTAGATTGAAATGCTTAAACTGAGGGCAACTGTACCCCGTACCTTAAGTGTGATTGTTTCTCTGCAACCTCGAAATGACCAGAACCAAGAAAGCTCAGCACATTCACTCTCCAAACCGAGTTGGAGATTCAAAACTCCAAGTTCAAACAACAACATACAAAAATTTGTCTCGCATGGCGCACGCGAAACTTCACCGAGACACTTGATATCGCCACAAATGAAAACGTCCAGTGCAAGATCCAAAAAACCCTAAGTGCGTCCCGCTGTGATTGTTTCGCTGGAACCTTGAAATGAACCAGAATCAAGAAAGCTCAGCACATTCACTCTCAAAACCGAGTTTGAGATTCAAAACTCCAAATTCAAACATCAACGTATAAAAATTTGTCCCTCACGGCGCACACGAACCTTCACTATCGTCACCGATCGGGAGACGGCACCATCATCCTTCGAACACTGACAAGCTTACGTATTTACAACCACAATTTCACAAATGCAAACGTCCACTGCGAGATCCACAAAACCCTAAGTGTGAGTGTTTCTCTGCAACCTTGAAATGACCAGAACCAAGAAAGCACAGTACATTCACTCTCAAAACTCCAAATTCAAACAACAGCGTACAAAAATTTGCGCACACGAAACTGCACTATCGTCACCAAGACACTTGATATCGCCCATCCGGCGGTCACGAATGGCGCACGTAATCGACCGAACCAGGGACTCCGTCAAGCATCGGACGGAAAAGGAGTGCTCAGCGCGATCTGCAAAAGCGATCCTTCCACGTGGAGCGATGCAGTCTCTTCTTATCCATCGAGCTCGCTCTAAGCAAAACAGGGGAAAGAACTCTGTCAGCATCAAAGTGGCAAGGATATCAAAACTCATTCTAATTCGTGACTAAGCTGCGAAGCACAGAAGATTTCGAAGCTCATGTTTCAATGTCGTCTTCTATTGCGTGGTCGTTAGGTCGTTACAATAATGTCTCATTAGTATCTCGCTGCGCAATCCCTTCTTCTTCTTCTTCCTCCTCCTCCTCTTGGCAACAATCTTCTTCGACGAGGAGGTTGAACTGTGATTGCGCCTTTCCTGCATTTTCGAACTCTGCCACTCCGATTGCTTCTGAACCCCCTTCAAAATCTGGCCGTAGTCGCTTAGAATGTGTACATGAAGCGCCTTCAACGTCGATTATTGTGCATGATGGAGAGAGGAGCGGTTTGTTGCGAAGCGTGGTTTCGGTAGTGGTGGCATTGGTGATGACGATCGGCATTCAAGGGGCGCCGTCCTCGCGAGATACCTTCGAAGACGTTCCACAAACCCTATCTGGTACGTGAATTGTTTGTTGCCCTAATTTTCTTTCACAACTTCATACAACTTCATGAGAATCTCTTGAAGTGGCATGAAAAGGACGTCTGCCACCTTGTTCTACAAACTTAATCTCATATTGAACAAAATGAGAGCTCATGAAATCAATAGGGATGTCATGGCGTTTTCTTCCCATTCTCAATCTTTAGAGAATGGGTATCTGGCACTCTCTTCTTGAATTGTGGAGGATCCATTCTTTAGAAGATTGAGAAGCTTCATTTTTCTTCTCCGTAGGTAAATTCCCCCAGTTCGCTACTATTCTCATTCTTCACACTCATTCAAAGGGTGTCATGGCTTGGTTCGTGGAGAATGGCCATGATTGGCTCCTGAATTCTCACCCTAGGTTCTCAATCTTTAAAGAATCAACTTCTCGAAAGCGTTGTCACAACCCCTAATGAGCTCTTGAAATCATAACTCTGATTTGAGATGTCTTATTCTAAATAGCTCTTAATTGAATTTATTTTGAAAAAGTGCCATGCCACTACTACTCAAAAATGTTATATATTCTATGCATAAATCTTTGGAGACAGAAATCGTTTTTTTAACATTGAGAGGATGCAGGAGGAGACAAGGGACAGAGAATTCAGAAGCCAAAGTCGGCCAAGGCCGAAACCTGCACAAGGAAATGCGTGTCCACTTGTATTAGAGGGGGAGCTGGAGCACCGGGCGAGGGTCCTCTCAATGTTCGAAGGTCCTCTCTACTTTTCAATTTTTTTCAAAGTGTTGTATTCATTTTCTATGCATACCACAACGTTCTTCAGCCCCCTTACTGTTCACCTCTGAATCTCAAGCATCTGTCAGGGGATCAGAGGAATCGCAGAGAATTTTCTCTAACTTCAGCTGGACCAAGCAAAGAGGGTTGGAGAGTTAAATTATTTTATTAGTAGTTTCTCTACAGTGTTGCTACAATGTAAAGGGTGTGGTTGAGCAAGGTATGAAGAACGTTATGACCGTTTCTCATTCACCAGCAATTGTGCACCTATGTCCCCGTAATTGCTCACCAAAACCAATTAGGAGTAGGAATAGGAATGGGCAATGAAACTTCATGTTCCTATTAAAATCATAGAAACAATGAAACCAAGTATGTTTTTTGTCCCATGTGTTAAAAAGAGGCAATTTCAGATTACATGTACTTGCAAAAATAGCACTTTGTTGAAGATAAGTTGATTTTTGAGATTGTGGTGAATTTATTTTTTGGAAAAACCTTTTTTTATACATGAAATAGGGGCACTGTAATCGTTGTGAGCAATAGTAATAGGGACTGCTACCCTATGCCCTACATGATTGAGAAGGAAAATATCACGGAGCTAGTTTTCATCAATTTTTCCTTTCTGCAGACCTCTCGTGGTGTTTAAGGAAGGTTTTCGAAGTCGAAATTACTGGTATGGAAAACCTTCCTCTTTGTATTCCTGTGCTATTTGTGGTTCAAACTTTGAATGGAGCTCATATGTTTGTAATAAGAGGATACCCAGAATTGACCCCAAAATTTGAGGGTGCTATATAACGTTACGAGAAGTTCAATTATTCAATACATTTAAAAAAATAAATTCAGTTGGAATGTACTGAATAAATTCAGTTGGGTGGGTGGTGGTGGCAGCCTTGTGGAATGCAGTGAAATCTGCAACTTAATCGGTGATGGTGACGATGGTCCATGACTTGTGCCACCTCTTCTGCAGCTCCGTGCTCGCCTGCGTTTGATTCTTTGGAATAAAATGAGCATTCTCCATTTTCAGTGTCAATTCCTAAGCATATTGTGGGGTGCCGCACAAAGAGTTGGGTCGAGCCGAGTTTGGGTTGAGTTTTCCAACCAAGTTGAGTATTTTCAACTAAACTCAACCCAATTGAGGGCATCACTAGGGTTAGGTTGGGTTGAAATTGGGTTTAGTTGAACGGTGGGGGAGGCACTGTCCAAACCAACATGTAAATTTTGGAGCAAGGACCATGGTTGAATTTTTTTCTCAAGGATTGAAATTACTCTCCTTGTGTAGCCCGGGGCTAAAACCATTTTCATCCTAAAAGCACCTAAAATTTTCAACCCAAAAGGCACCTAACATTTTCAACCCAACCCCTGTGTAGCTTCCCCTACATAATCTATATCTACATGCTAATCACAACCGATTCAGTAGATGCAATATAGGTTCGGTAGCATCTGATGTTCATATCTTACAGAGCAACTGGGTTAGCATGTTAGGCATTCCTTGTATGGTTTCCTTTTTATTGTTTTAACGTCCTTGATCTAAGGCTTCTTCAAGGATTTAGATTTTAGCATATGAAAAATTTAATTGGGGTGCGGGTATTTGCTCCAGCTTCTGCAATGAGCTTTTGAGCGAAAACGTGGCCCTTGTCTTCTTGAAGGGTAGTCGCAGAACTTTGTGGTTTCAATTTGCGAGTAGAAAGCAACTATGTTGGTGAGAGTCTCACGGTTGTGGGCTTGGATTAAGGATGCCAACACATAGGAGAGTCTCCTCTCACAAGCCTCTCGCCTTCATTGCTCTCTCAATGAGGACTTAGAGCATCTCCATCACCACTCTACCTCTGAAAAAATGAATGTGTGTATATGGGTTGGTGAACAACTGTGACATTGGATTGATGTAATTGGGGTTGGGGCCTTATAAACCACTCAAGGTAGTGTATGATCTTCTCTTCTTAATTGCACATCATGATTGCACAATTCATACGTGGTGACTTGTGAGTGGCTTACTTACTATTTTCATAGTCTAATTGAGTGATGTTGGTGTATCAACTACATGGTATGCTCTGTAATTTTCGGATGACCTCAGATTGCAATTCAGAGGTGCTGCATTATAAGTAATTTTTTTTATAAAGGATGAACTCCATGATTTTAAAATCGTTTAAAATCGAACCACCAGCTAATTTAACGCCTTCTGCTTCACAGGCACACAGCTAGGGTTTAGGGTTTAAGGTTCCCCGCTCCATATCTTCCTCCCTCATCATCTCCGTAACAATTTCTTCCCGTTTCGCATTTGTCATCTGAGGGACGTCGTGCTCTCGTGCAAGATGGATTTCAGCCAGCAGGACTTGGAGAAGCTGCGGCTGATCGCGGAGTCCAACCCGAACCTGAAGAAGACCCTGGAGATGTATGAGCAACTCACAGCCTTCGGCGGGCCAGCAGCGCAGCAACAAGAGGAGAATGACCGCCGATGGAGCATCATGGTGGAGGCGGAGGAGAAGATGGCGGACAGCGAGAAGCCGAAGACGATGGGCGCGTTTCGGGATCTCCTCAAAAAATTCGGCTTCCGCCTGGCGATGCAGGTGCCCAAGGAGGAAGAGTCCAATCCCGGCCACTTCGGTGAGTTCATGGAGATGTATGGCGCCGGAGGCATGGAGCTTATGAGTGAGTACGAAATGAAATCCGCCACTGCTCCGAAACCGCGGTGTGATGAGTGTAAGAAACAGAGCTCGATGCGGTGCAAGCAATGTGGTGAGCATTATTGCTCCCGAGAGTGTCAGGTTCAGGCGTGGCCACGCCACAAGCGCATCTGCAAAACGATCGCAGCGCAGAGATTGTAGGAAAGGAAAGGTAGCGCTAATTGTCAATGTTGTAGAAATATTCTTAGGTTAGGGTTTACATAACATTCTTGAGTAGTTGTGGCCTGTCTTCTTTTTCCAAGATGCTGCTCAAAATGGCTCTGAATTCTTTTTGCAAAGGTATTAAAGCAGCTGCACAAGAATGTTATGTAGGTTGAGAATTTTAACTTAGGATGCAAGGTGAGCGTGCAGAATGGGGAAAATGATTCTCATAGTTTAGAAGCTAGAATTGAGATTTTCTGTGCACCTTCAATAGTGGTTTTTAAGCTGAGGTATAAGGTGACGGAGGATTCAATGTCGGGAAACTGCTTCTCATATTTTTGAAGGTAGAATCGACACAACCTCGGATTTTTACTGCAGTGTTATACAAAATTTTCTTGACAATAATTGTAGTCATCACATTTTCTCTTTTGTTGCACATTTCTTTCGCAAGACTCCAGTGACATTTTCTGTTATCTTTATTTTCTTCTACAAGTGAACAATTGTAGTTCGCTGCAGAAAAGGTTACAAAAGTCGAATAGATCTGTTTTGTTGTGCAGCGTTGAATGTGGTTCCTTCGATGAATGACAGTCTCTTGTGCATTTCGTCCAGTTCTTCCGAGGTGCAAAAAAAATTTCGGAAAAATGTCCGACCAACCGGATTCGAACCAGTGACCTAAGGATCTCTGCAACTCTACAGTCCTCCGCTCTACCAACTGAGCTATGGTCGGTAAGGCACTCCAACCGAGTCGCCTCTTGATGCTGCTTCTCTTCTAACATTATAATTTAAATATTGTCCTACGTCAACAATCTTGGGTCTCCTTCAGGGAATTTCCGTTTCCATATTCAAACAGGTGGCGATGAAACAAACACTGTAGCACTTTCATCTCCATTTAGATGAAACCGTCACATATGGGTCACATATGGATGAAAATATGTCAACATGGATGAAAATTTCGGCCGTAAGGAGTGAGTTTTGGGTCCAAATTTAGTTATCTCTAGAAATAATTTCGCTTTCTGGCCAGCTGGAAAAAGGCACGTTCGCTACTGGTGTGACTACAAAATGGGCGAGCCAAAACTCTACTTTTTGCCTCAAAATGCGCACTTTTTGCGGTGACGGAACCCAAGTTGACGGAAAAGGAACCCAAATTGAAGAAGGTACATTTGCACTCTCAACAACTTTAAAAGAAGGTAGAACACTCAGTTATGCGGAAAAAGAACAATTAAACAAGCGGAAGACAAGAAAGCCGGGCTACTGTAGATGACAGACGACGGAGCCAGTGTTTTCCTAGATTGCGTTATCCACTCATTGCTTCAAACACTCCCTTCGGAAGCATCGAAATTACTGCCTGTTGAGCTTCATCGATTGCAACCGATTGAACTTCTTTGCACCTGGTTGGTAGAAAATTCTACCACCGGAGAGGAATGTGAGCCATGAGGACCGTGTGCGGAATGCAGAGCTCGAGTCTGCTTACACCCACCTTGCAACTGCAATCGAAGCTCACAAGTCCCGGTTACCGCATTCACAGTCCCGGTTACCGCATTGCGCGTCCTTCTTCTTCTTCTTCACGACCATGTCCCCAAGTACGTTCTCTGCACTTAAATCCCTAAGCGTCCACTGTGTATTTTCTTGTAGTGTAGGAAAATTGGACCCCCTGCTGCAAATCATTTGTTTGTGTGAAAACGACTTCAGTTTGACACTATCGACACTGTTGATCTTGTAGTGTAGAACAAGAGCTTTAAAATTATGTGTTGCAATCAGAAAACCGAGGTAAAGTGAGAAAATGCCAGCGTCAGTGATGCAGATGGCCAGATTGGCCGTTTTAGACGCTTAGGGGTTTTAAACTATCTGCTCTGCACTTAAAAACAAGCTACCACGAGCTTGTTGTTGTTGTTGTTGTTTTTGTTGAGGTTTTTTTTGCTTTTTCTGTGTGTGCAGGTGACGAGAGCTGTGTGTTCACGCTCGCTGTTGTTTCCAATTCGGTCGTCGTTGTCGGAGGTGGAGACGGTGACAACGGAGGTTGAAGAAGAAGAAAAAGAAGAAGAAGAAGAAGAAGAAGAAGAAGAAGAAGAAGAAGAAGAAGAGCTTAGTCAAGCTACTTTGATTTGGAGAGCTGTCAAGCTTCCCTTGTATTCTGTTGCAGTCATCCCTCTCACGGTGAGCTTTCAACAAACCCTAACTGTTCTTTAGCTGCGTGCACTTTTTGCTTTGAGAGTTCAACCTAAGATTGGCTGACCTAAAATTGTTTTACCCTTAAACGTCATTTCCTAATTTAGAAAGAAAGGAGTATTAATTGAGTTTTAGCATAGAAGTAATTTACATTCAAAAATGTAGGTACATACTATTGTCACAGATGATGCCTGAAAAAATAATTCATAATTACATTTCTCTATTGTTAGCAATTCATGGTCAAGAAACTGAGAAAACTAAGGGTCACTTTACGTTATGGGCCAATGTGATAGCCAATTCACAAGAAATAGTGGCCAAGAAGGGAGGGAGCTCTGACACGGCCCCAAGGGAAGTGAATTGGGTTTCCAATTTGGTCCAACCCAATTCTCTTCCTTGGGCTTGTGTCAGATTTTGTCTTTAGTGCATTAGATTATATATTTTCAGCCCATTAGAATAAGAATTTCAAGGAATGGTCTTAACTCCATCATGCAAAGGGCTTGGGGTTGATTTTGTGGAATAGACCAATCACATACAAGGATTTACGCCAAATTGGCCTTGACCCGTCGTGTAAAGCGGCCCTAAGTCCGAGGGGCTTGATATGTCCTTTCTGGGTTAAGCATTCTTCTACTACTATTATGATGGCGAGATTTGGGACATACAAATCATTGAGCTGCAAAATTAGGGTGGAAAATTGAACCATTTTTATGGTGCTTTTTATGAAGGTGGGAGCAACAGCTGCATATTTGCAATCAGGTGTATTCAACGCCGGTCGGTATTGGCTCCTCTTGGCTTCCTCTGTTCTCGTCATCACTTGGCTTAATCTCAGGTTTGTGAGCTCTATTGCACCAATTTTCAACAATTTAGTAGAAAATGTGTCGTTTCTCACTTCCTATAAATGAAAAAGGAATGAAACCGCGCCAATTGTGTCAGTGTTGGTGAGTGGGTTTGGTCACAAGAAGACAAAATTATAAACATAATATTCAGCCACTATTCACTGTTTCCACGAAGCGGGGAATGAAAAACGACAGGTCTGCTACTAGTAACAGCCCAGCAATCGCGTAGCAAAATGCTAGCCCTTATTGTGTGCAATTTTAGTCTCGTCTCCTTTTGCACGACAAGAGTCGGGAGCTTTATCATGCCCTAATGCCATGAAGTAATTGTCATGTTACTTACAATTGCTAAATTGCCCATCTGGAGCCTCAGATCTATACTAGTTTTCAGAGCTTTGTGCACTTGGATGTCATAATTTTGGGTGTCATTGACACATCTTAGTTTTGTTCTCCATGGTGCAGAAGTCAGAAGGGTCAGAATGCTCCTCCTTAATATAGTGTGGGTTTTGTTTTAGTCTCAATTGTTCCTACGATATGTGTGCAGTAATGATGCCTACGATGCCGAAACGGGTGTGGACAAGGACAAGAAGGAATCGGTTGTCAACATAACTGGAAGGTAACTTTAGAATATTCTCTCTATTGTACCAATTGATTTCAAGTTTTTTTTTTTTTTTTTTCCTCTCTTCTCTTATAGAGGCTTGCATGTAGAAATAGAGGAGTCTTGGCATGGTGAGATAAGAATGTTATGAAGCTATAGTTCAATGAAGGGTATGTTGTCAAATTCAATGAAGGTTTGTTACATTTGCAAGAACTCCATATTTCATTTGGCCATATTTCATTGGCTAAATTTGCAGGATTGTGTTTTGCGGTGGCTATATCATGCTTCGTGATTTGTTAGATGTTATCTCGCAACAATCCCTGCTAGATGTTATCTTGCAACAATCCCTTTTGTAGGTCATTTTGCAACCATCCCTACTAATGTTATCTTGCAACAATCCCTTCTATTAGTCATTTCTCAACAATCGTTGCGAGATGTTATCTTGCAACAATCCCTTCTATAAGTGATTTCTCAACAATTGTTGTGAGATGTTATCTTGATACTTGGCCATTTTAACGGAATAATATATGGGCCATTTTTTTTGTAATAAGTAGTGATCTTGGTTG
Source organism: Pohlia nutans (assembly GCA_022496805.1). Classification (NCBI taxonomy): domain Eukaryota; kingdom Viridiplantae; phylum Streptophyta; class Bryopsida; order Bryales; family Mniaceae; genus Pohlia; species Pohlia nutans. The sequence continues at coordinate 7,478,733 of CM040092.1, read as the reverse complement.
TTGACAAATGCAGCCAGCAAGGGGTGCTCAGTGCTGCGTACGCGTGTCTTGCTCTGGGATTTATTGGGATCATCAAAGCTGCACAGCAAGTTGGTGACATGCGAGTCGTCGGTCTCCTCTCTGCTGCCATTCTCTGTGGCTATGTTTACCAGGTTTGATTCATTTCCCTTGATCTTTGCAGTTTTGGACATTCGTTAGCCCCTAAAGCATGAAGGATTTATGGTTTTGAAATGACAAATTCAATTCATCGTATAGTGAAAAATCAATAAGTCAGATGAGACCAAATTTGATATCACTGGGATCTGTGAAGCACATTGCATGTGTTGGTGAAAAAAGAAATAATTTTGAACAAAAGGAAGTTCATGTAGGACCTACTCAAAACTGCTAAGATTTTTTTTTTTTTAAACCATGAGGCCCAATTTGGTCTTCTTAGTTAAAAGTGGGTAGTATATAATTTGGCAAAAGTATGTCGGTCATCATCATTGTCATTAGGTAGTTATTAGGTACCTATTCCCATTTCTACCAAATCCTATAGATTGAATACATATTGAGGAATAGAATGTACAACTCTTGTAGATGATGATTAGAGGTGATTTAGCTAGATCAACTTTGACAATTCTAAAAATGGTAAAATTGTGTTCTTTTCATGTTTAGATTACAAACCTAAACTTCAAAACTGAATCATCGTCAAAAAATCCTATAAATATATAACACTTGTATATGAGAGAAATTACTGAAGTTTGATGTAAATAGCCCTCTCTACTTTACCTTTAGATATCTAGTTAAAAGTGCAAGATGGTAAAATGATTATTGAATTGGAAAAGGAAAACTTGGACATGGCTTGTGCAGTGCCCCCCATTTCGGCTGAGTTACAAAGGCCTTGGTGAACCACTCTGCTTTGTGGCATTTGGCCCACTTGCCACAACCGCTTTCTATCTTTGTCATGCCAGGTAAATTGATTAATTGGATTTTATATTATTTATTTTCCATACTTCAATGCTGCATAATAAATTAATAATAATAATAATAATAATAATAATAATAATAATAATAATGTTGGCCTAAGAGAGCATCGTGAATGAAGAGTCTATAGGTGGTAGTTCATCTATCTATGCCTCAAGTGCATGGGTAGCGTTTGTTAGTTTGTATATTTGTTTTATGTTATATAGTTTCATAATTTTTGGGTGGTCACTCCTTCAAGTTGGAGTATGCGAAGTCGATGAGTCTGTATTTGAAGGCCCATGTTCGATTCCTATGTGGATTCAATGCTGCACAATATATAAGAGTTACAAACCTACTAAAGCATGGTTATGTATAGGGCAATCCATTTCAACGAGGGCTTTTTGGGTGTAAAGGGTGAGGGTCAATGAAGCGTGAGGTCCATTTCCAACGAGGCCTTTCCACCTAGAGAGTCCAAGGTTGAAATGGATTGCCTTGCGTAGAGCACTCTCAAAAAAATTCTTTCTAGTATGAATGGATGGATGAATTTGGATTATGCCAAATTTCCCCTAAGAAATCCCGAGCCCTAATAATGAGTTATAAGGCCACTTGAAATGTATTTTAAATTTTATGAGAGTGCTTTACGTGATAACATCTTTACCCAAAGTTATTCCCCCATAATATTCTTCCTAAGAGAGATTTTGATTACCAACTGATCCCTATTTTTGTGATCCCTATTTTTGTGGGAGGCAAAGAGACCCTACTCGAACTGGTTAATAATGTTATGCCATCGATAACTTGCTTCTTTTTCTTTCTTTCTTTTCTTTCTAACTCATTTTATGTGTGCTAGAAATTCCGTCTCTAACACTATGTATATAGTTGCAACCATGGTGCCTATAATACCCTTTAATTTTTGTAATTTTTCAACAAGGCCTTTCCACCCAAAGAGCCCAAGGTTGAAATGGATTGCCTTGCGTAGAGCACTCTCAAAAAAATCCTTTCTGGTATGAATGGATGGATTATGTCAAATTTCCCCCAAGAAATCTCGAGCCCTAATAATGAGTTATAAGGCCACTTGAAATGTATTCTAAATTTTCTGAGAGTGCTTTACGTGATAACATCTTTACCCAAAAGTTACTCCCCCAAATTGGTTTTATTTATTATTATTTTATTTTATTTTTTATTTTTTTAAAATTTTTATTAAGTTTACAAATGCTTAGATAGATAGATAGATAGAAACTCCAGTTCTCTTTCAAGGCCAGCGTGAATAAAGTGTCCGTTCGTAATGTTAATGACCCAGTGCCCACCGTACAAATGCTTAGACAGTGTTCTTGGCTTGAGATTCTCAACATGTTTTTGATTCTTATGGTTTTGTATTCTGATCTGAAGTCTGACTTGAGACAGTGGAGTAGGGGCTTTGCCAGTGACTCTGACTACACTGGGAGCTAGTGTGCTGGTTGGGATCACAACTTCGCTCATTCTCTTCTGCAGCCACTTTCATCAGGTATACATATTTTTTCACCTTCTGTAGTTTCAGCGTAAAGCACTGGCTGCTTTTTAAGTCCGTTACAAAGTGTGCATGTAACAAAACATTATCGGGCTTACTTGAGTTAAACTGTATCTAGAAAAAATAAGTCCTTGATCAAACTCCCATTTCTAAGATGCAAAACTCCTTATTTTCTCGATTTATAGTATTTCTACCTTGTTGCTACCAAAAGAAAAGCATGAGGCCCAACTTGGAGCTTAAGTGTCATTTTATTTTATTTTTTGGTGATTTGTGCAACTTCTTCATTTTTGGGGATTTTTTTACAGATTGAAGGAGACCTTTCTGTGGGGAAAATGTCTCCGTTGGTAAGACTGGGCACAGAGAAAGGCTCAAAAGTGGTCCAAACAGCAGTGATTTCACTCTACTCTATCATCGCCCTGCTTACTGCTTTCAAGGCTTTGCCGTTGACCTGTTTCGTAAGTCATTTTTCTCCTTTTTATCTCAATCAATTTTCAATGTTCAAATCATAAAAGAAACTATACACTCAACCCTCTTTAACGTCACACTTTGTAATTGCACATCCCTATATATCCTCAATGTTGGGTACTATTTTTATTTTTATTTGGGTAAAATTTAGCTACATTCTTTTTAAGATCCTTTGTAAGAAATACCCTCTATGAAGAGCAAGCAACTCAGCTATCGTCATAAAAAAATGCATTGTTGTGTACACATCTGATTGAACAACTTCCACTTGTCTATTTGTAAACACATGTGAGTGCATTTAGAAGCCCATTTGTCACCCACAACAATATCATTAGAGAGGGTTGAGTGTAGAGTTCAAAAGCTAAGTTAATTGGATCTCATTCTCTTTTGTATTTTCTTATCACAACACATCAGGGTGATGGCCTGATATGTGTACCCCCTCCAAAAATAGTGTGATTTTCGAGAAATATTTTTTTGGTAAGAAAAAAACATTGGAAAATTACAAAAATTAGAGGGTGTTATAGTGATAAGTGATACTCATATCAGGCCATTCCCCATTTAGATCACTTCAACTGGCTTCCATTCAAAGTTTGACAACTTTAGCTAAAGAATGTTATAGAATGTTATATTTTGCAGTTTGACAACTTTAGCTAAAGAATATTATTGAATGTTATACTTTGCGTATGTGGCACATGGTATACTAAATTGGTGCATGCTGTTTTACAGGCCTTCTCGTTGTTGACAATTCCAATTGGAAAATTAGTGTTGCAGTTTATTGGGAAGAATCATGCTGTAAGACACACAACGAATACTCTCTTGTCTTTATGATCAATGGATACAATGATGCTTTTCTTTTTCTTTTTCTCCTAAAGAATGAAAATATTTAGCATTCGACCAATTACAATGCTTTTTCTTTCTTTATTTTTTTTCCTAAAGAATGTTACAATTGTCTAACGTTTGAGCAATTACAGTGTTTTTATTTTTGTTTTATTTTTTTCCTAAAGAATGTAAAATTTGTTTAGCATTTGAGCAATTAAAACGCTTAGATTGGAGGAGAAATCACCTTGATGTGAATCTAATGTCAAGTGTGTTGTGGAGCAGAATAAAAGCTTGATCTTCATGGCAAAATATTATTGTGTGAGGCTTCACGTAGCACTTGGCATGGCTTTAAGTCTTGGCCTTGCGCTTGCTCCTAAGATCCCACCTGCAGCCATATTCTGGTATTTATCAATCTTTTTTTAGGACATAAGATACAAATTCGTTAATTCATTTGAGTTATCCTTTTAACCCCTAAAGGACCAAAGATTCATGGTTTTAAAATGACAAATTCAATTAACCATATTGTGAAATATATAATTCAGATGAGACTAAATTTTGTATCAGTGAAGAATAATGCATATGATGGTCAAGAAACAAACAAATTTGAACAAATGGAAGTCCACATAGAACCTACTCAAAACTGCTAAAAAAATACGAGGCCCAATTTGGACTTTTTGGTCTTTTAGGGGTTAAGTCATTCAAAGTGGGGTGTTGACCTTGTTTCAAAGGAAAAACATGGGTGAGATTAACCTTACAAATTCATGGTTTTAAAATGACAAATTGCAAGTGATCATATTGTGAAAAACATAATTTTAGATGGGACCAAATTTTGTATCTCATGAATCAACAAAGAATATTGCATATATTAGTCAAGAAATAAATAAATTTGAGTAAAAAGAAGTTCATATAGGATCTACCCAAATTTTCTTAAAAAAGAAAATGAGGCCCAATTTGGACTTCTTGGTCCTTTAGGGGTTCATGAATGATGTCATGAGTAGGACTTGACAAGCCTATTTTGGTTGTTCAATCATAAATCTAAAGTAATGTTGAACTTTGAGGATAAATCTAATTGGCAATGGTGTACGAGATGTTCTTTTCTAATTGGTGCTAATGCTTTTGTTTTCGCAGGTGAAAAAACCATAACCGTTTCTTGAGTATGTCTTCATTCCATGGTTGGGCTTTCGTAGTTTGTATTGCTTCAAAACAACACTCACTATTTAAGTATATGTGACTTAGTTAATAGTATATGTGACTATCTCCAATAAACTTGATGTTGACATTGAGGACAAATTTATTTGTAACATTTTGACTTACAAAAAAGAGGCCACTTTTTGAATCACGAAAGATGCCATTTTTGACTTGGCATACTTTCAATTTGTTATTTATAAATTATTAATATTAAATAGTTGAGATTTTTTCATTATAGCGCCAATTTAGTATAACAAAAAAAATTCCTTTAAGATCATAGACACAATTTTGTACAAATATTGGGTTGGTAGTAAGGTAGTTTCTCCAAATGCCTACCTATTCTAAAAGCTTTGCTTTAAACATATAGATTTGAAGTTTGAAATAAAAAATGTGCACTTGATCATATATACAAGAGCTATAGTACCAGATTTGTGGTCGATTGTAAAACCGTAGGCATTAGAATTAGTACAAAAATTTGGATCATAAGTTTGTAGGTTGATAGGTTAGGAACATTGTGTTGAATTCTCAAAGGTGTTTTTTTTACTTTGGAACATAGGGAGTATAAAATAGTAGTTTGGATTGTGCCGAAGCTTGACAAGAACATTCCGATAACAGAATTGGCATAGAGAGCATGTATGTTATTTCACCGACGAGTATTCGAAGAGGGTTTTATCCAAAGAAAAATAATAGTCAACATCATCATCAGCATTGTCGGACTTTCAATAATATCCTTTCAATAGTATTAATATCCTTTCAATAATATTTTGATAGTATTCCAATATTTTGAATATTCAATAATATTTTGATATTATTGAAAGCATACTATTCTTGAAAGATATTATTGTGTTATGAAAATGAACGATAAATAGATACATAAACAAAATGAAATGATAATATAAATGAAGCTTTGTTGAAGCCTTGTTTGAATTGTTTACGAGTGAAAGTAAATTCGAAAGGGCATGATTGATTATGATTTTATTTCGTCGACGGTTGTGCGTAGCATCGCAAAACCCTAGTATAATAAATTCCTTTCATAACTTTGATGAAAATTCAATTTCAAAAATAACAAAATGGAATGCTCAATGTTTATAAATTATCAATATGATTGTATTTCCCAAAAAACTTTGACTTTTGGTTTAATGAATTTAAAAGCATTTAACTTAATTTTTTTACCAAAAACTACAACTTCAATTTTAGCATTTAAAGTTTGATTAAATTAACTACATTTACGTGATACATCATTAAGCCCTATGTGACCAATCGACGAAAAAGTGGTCACCGCATTTTTTTACGAGTCGCCTGAGATGATTTTCTATTTAAAAAATAAATCAAAGAGAGTTGTTAATTCAAAAATCAAGTCTAATTTCCAACCCAATTTAAATCTTGTCAATCCAACGTAAACTCTACTTAGGAGATTTTTCTAAAGAGTTCACTCCAACTTTGTATTCGTGAAAAAACCCACATTTAGGATAAAGGAATGAATTTTGTTTCTCTACATTCTTTTTGCATCTTTGAATTTTTGAAGGCGTAAGCTAATTTTAACCAATCATATCAACTTCAAATTCTAAAAGTAAAAATTATAATTTTGGTGAATATTCAAGGATAAATGCTTCTAAATTCATTAAATGAGTATCTAAAACATTTTTTGAAAGTTTGACCGTATGGATATTTACTAACCATCATGCTTATATTGGGCCAAATTTCATCAAAGTTGCAGAAATAACATTTTATAACACATCTAAATTTTGCTCTTACTCCTTTGTCATTCAAGGGTTAAAAACATCATGATTTTCTCAAAATAGTAAAATTTCCAACACTGAGGTATTCTAGTTTGAAAAATTCTCACCACTATAGGTTTATTTGGATCCTATCTTTGTTCGCACGTTGTTACATAATATTTGGAAGTGACCTCCCTGAAGAAAACAAAGAGCATTCAAGAGCATTAGAGAGAATTTTGGAAACTTTAGGGTGGGCTTCCATGTATGATCGGTTCCGGTGGAATCAGGAAAACGACAAGGATTGAGGTCCCGAACTTCACCGGAAGAAGGTGAGCGGAGAAGCAGGAGAAGCAGGACATTGAGTTCCACTGCTCATCGGTGGCACCTTTCATTGGCTCCTTTCTTTGTTGTGTCTAAGTTTAGGTGCATGGCTCAAAAGAAAGCACTACTAGAAAATCCAACTAATCTGTTGATTCGGTCGCGTTGATCAGGGACACTTTTCTGTTGATTTGAACAAAGAATCGACCAAATCAACATAAAAGTGTCCCTAATCAACGCGACCAAATCAACAGATTAGTTGGATTTTCTAGTAGTGAAGGTATATTTGATATAGCTTTGTTAAAACAAAGTCCCTGGCTCTACTGCCAACACGAACAGATTGGTGGGGGCCCTCTCTACCAGTGCACATGGAAGTGCTTTGCAAACTTCGGTGGTGGTGAAGTCACTGTTTACTGCCGGACCGACCCAAGCATGGAAGGAGGCCCTCCGTGGGGTCTCACTCTTGGATAGGACAAAGTATGACAATTGCTTTAAAGTTAACCGGTTAAACTCCTTTACAAAAATGTGCATAACATAAGCATAAAAACTCCAAATCACAAAATTCTTTTTGGAGGTGAAAGATTGCTTGATTGTGAAAATTTTCTTTGTTGATCAATATTCAAAACAAGTTAGTCTACTATGCACAATTGAGCCTCGAAAGTCTGATCACAACACATTTTCTTATTATTCAACTCATACACATTCTTCACTACCTTACTGAAATTTGTCCGTATCTCATTCATAAAAACTTCAAATCACAAAATTCTTTTTGAAGGTGGAAGATGACTTAGCCTTCTAACTTCTCTTAGTTGAAAACATTTCAAAATAAGATCATTTTTTATGCTCAATTGTGCACCAAAGTCTACTGAAAAATATGGTGTAGTGAAAATTCACATGGGCTTGCAAGTTCTTATCTCATATTCTATTTATGTGTATTTCATTCAATACCGGTATATAGATTTTGTCACATATGGAAAACTATGATGATATGAAGATTCAAATTGTCATATTGATGATTTTTACAAAGTATTGGTTTTCATTTTTATTCGTAGCTCCAAATTCAACAAATGTTCTTTGTAGAAATAAAAAGAAAAATCTTATTGTAATCACTTTGTATATATTTTCACTTTACTTCATAATTTTATTTATTTTCACTTCATTTTAGATTATCTCATTTATCATTATTGAAAGAATATTTTCCAATAATGCTAAATAATTTAATATTATATTCTTGTTTTTAGAATACCCTAAAACCTTAAAAAATAAATCAAAGTTAAAATAATAAAAAATAATATTGAAAGTTTAATACACTATAACATTTTCCATCAAATTGAAATATATACAATGCAATATTATTCTAGAAAGTCAAATTTTAATATTTTTAAAGCCTATTCAAGATCAATTTACAAAAGAATTATTTCATTTATAAATTCAATTTTTTTTTTAAATTCACTTAATTACTTAGTTTTTTTTTGTTGTTGTCTTTTTTAAATTAAAGATTGCTGTAATTTTATTTTGTTTGACTTACAGACAACAACTACTGCGGCCATGTGATGTTGAACCAATGTTCCCCATGATTGACCCATGCTTTTACTTTTTATTTTTATTTTTAGATTCATTTATACATATTTAATTCAATTTATGGTGAGGAAATTTGATTAAGAATCCATAACTTTTACACCGTAGGTTCAAAAATTATGAAATGATTTTGGTGCACCCTTACTCATCGAGCTTTCTGACGATGCCAAGAATGACATCAAAAATTCCCAAATTTCATTTTTCATAATTTTATTCAATTTATGATGTCAAAAATCAGCAAAAAATCCATAACTCTCACAATGTACCTCTAAAACTGATGAAACGGCTTTGGTGCACCTCTCCTCGTCGAGAGCTTTCTAAGGGTACCAAGAACATAATCGGTAGATGCACAGTCGAGGACCCATCACAATTACCCAACCATAGACCAATTGCACTAGCAAACACAATTTACAAACTATTCACTAGTACCTTAACATCAATACTCTCAGCATATGGTGAAAAACACCAAATACTTCACGATAGCCAAGAAGGATTCAGAGCAGAAAGAAGCACATCTAGACAACTCCAACTACTTATAGCAACTCCAGAAGACGCAAGATTTACAAACCAAAACATATACTTACTATACATAGATTTTAAAAATGCATTCGGCTCCCTCGATCATGCAAGACTCCTTGCTATAATGAAAGACCTTGGATATCCTGAAGATGCGGTAACTTTAGTTGGAAATATATACTCACAATCCACCACTATATTTATTGGCGAACACTTTGGAAAAACAAAACCAATACCAATACAAAGAGGCACCATCCAAGGAGACACATTAAGTCCATATTTATTTCTCATATTTTTAGAACCACTACTGCGCTGGTTACAAAGAGGGAAAAATGGATACACATTTGGTACATTCAAACTGACTATTAGCTCTGCAGCATATGCAGACGACCTAGCAGCTATTTCAAATAACCTTCAATCGTTGCAAATCCAACTAGAAAAACTAGACAAATATTGTGAATGGGCAGGAATGGATTTAGGAGTACAAAAATGCGCCATTACAGGATGCCCCAATAAGTCCAAAACTACACCTGAAACTTTTAAAACTCAAATTCAAAACCAAAACATATCTTACAGAAACCAACCAATGCCTGTCTTGCATCAAAACGAACCCTACGTATACTTAGGCATTCAACTAGTACCCTCACTTAAATGGAAACTCCAAACACACATCACCACAAACAAAATAGTAGATCAATGCAAACAACTAACAAAATGCCCAACCACAATCAAACAAAAAATTAGCATGGTTGACACCGTCATTAGAGCAGGCATTGCATACAGCTTCTATGCAGTACCATACTCTCTACCAGCCATCAAAAAACTTGATAAAAAAATCATAGGAATCCAAAAAATAATATGTGGATTACCAAAATGCACAGCAAATGTAATATCCCAACTACCACATGAACTATTTGGACTCGAAGCATTCTCCTTAAAAAACGCATATTTACGCTGCATTGGTGAACAACTCAGGAACGCTCTTAACGACCAGGGGAGACTAGGTATAATATATAAAGGACTCATACACCACATATTAGCTAAATATGGAGGAGCGGAAGAAATCCCAAGAATAACACAACATGATTGCATTAGATCACCAACCATACGTACATTATTTCTCTTAAAAAAAGCTAGAGGAATTCACCTCAAAAGTACAAATGAAAATTTCCAACTACATATGACAGAATTGGAACGAGAATAGCGAACACAATCTACAAACGAACTTCCACATCTCAACCCCGAACTATCACTCAAACTTTTACACAAATTATTAATCCATAACATATATAAAATAAAACACATCACCCTTCCCAACGGAACAACCCTTATGACACCTGAAAACTTCAAAACATACTACAAAACGCCAACCAAACTAGAAAAAAGCGCACTTCAAATAGCTGAACAATTGTTTTGCTACCCAAGTTGTACACCAAATTGCCCAAACCCATGTGCAAGACATCCACCCGCCCGAATGCTTAAAGCGAGATACATCTCAAACAACCAAAACCTATTACCAAGAGCACCAGATAACCCACCTCAACTCCCAGCCCCACAACAACACCTCCACCCAAACCCACCTCCTAACATCAAAAACAACCCTCTAAGATTTCCCATCGACATAATATTAAACCACAAAACAAATACCTCAAAAGATAAATATAAAATAACAAAAAAATATAACACATACTTATGTCAATGGACTCTTCAAAACAACGACACATACAACAAATGGATGCCACAAAGAGAACTCTTCCCCCTCAACCACCCAACAGTCATTGCACATAACATTAAACTACTAACAGAATACTACACAAAACTACAACACGAACACTATAAAAAATTTATTAACACACACTTCATCCCTGAACAAAACAGGGATGCAAGATTCATCCCCCCACCTACATCTACCCCACTTACGCACATACACATACAAGAATGTAACCCGGAAAAAGACATTATTTCCAACTACGATACCATACAAATAAATAATGAACAAACCCACCTATATGAAGATATCGGTAGACACCTTATCACTATACCAACCACTAGACTAAAATGGCTATGGCAACAATATTATAAAGCAATTTATAGCTCACACGGCCTAGTACCGCAAACACAATCATTTGAAAAAGAAAAGTGATATGGCTCTATCAAAGATACAACCATAAAATCCCCAAAAAAGACCCACTAAAAGCAGCACAACATACCCTACCAACAAGTATTCTTGACTCCATTACAACCACCTTTAACATCTCCCATTCATACTTCTCTTCACCAATAACATGTTCCATACAAATTTCAGAATTTTACTCTCCCTTTGCAAGAGATAAAGTCTTTGGATCACTCGGTACCGCCTTCCAATACAAATGGAAAGGCATAGGCTACGCCCACCCACATAATGAAGAAACAGTCCAACAAGCAATTCATTGGGCAAGATTGGCAGCCAAAACCGACCCAAATAACATCACTATACTAGTAATACCAGATACAAATTGGTACCAAAACTCCTCCCCACACATGGGGCCATTTCCAGACACCCATATAATTGCCCACTTCGCCACAGATTCGATAACATATGAAGAACCAACAATCCCACAAGAACTCCACAAACCGAAGACAGAACCACTTGCAATCCGCATCCTATGCATTCATCACCAAGATCACAACATTGGTACACCACACCAAATAAATACAATTAAAGCAGCAATTGAAAACCTACAAATTCCACAATATCACATACAAAATGCCCCATGCACCCCCCACAACACACCAGTCAATAAAAATAAAAAATGGAACAAACTCATATTCCCGCCCTCCATCAACCCGACCACTTTAAACACACCACCTCTACCAAACTTTGTGACAAACATTACACCTAAATTCCAACCAAAACATAGCTACTATACCGATGGATCCTTCATACCTCCTGAGCAAGCCCCCGACAGACACTGGAAAAAAGAAAAAGCCGGGTACGGAATATACAACTCTACAAAGGCTGATATGCAAATATTAGAAAGACTACCAGGCCTACAAACAAGTTTTCGAGCAGAACTAATGGCTATCCATAAAACACTTAGTTTAATCACTATTAAATACCCAGACGAACCGGCACATATATTTATAGATTGCCTCAACTGCCTATACAATCTAAACACACATATTAAACACCCAACCATGCATAACAATCACGCGGACAAAACTATACTAACAGACATGGTAGAAATGCTAAAAACTCGTACTCAACCTACCACATTCTACAAAGTCAAAGCACATATTAACATTGAAAGCAACGAACAAGCGGATAAACTTGCAAAAATGGGAGCCAGAAAAGAGTACTTCAGAGCCACAAGATCATATGAATTTGCACATACAACACCATTCTATTTTCAAAAGGATCTATGGCCAGGACCTATAAAACGACCAGACAAAGGCCCTGTCAGATGTCTCCAAACATATCTAACCAAATATGACCAAGACAATAACCTTGAAATAATGGCAACCCAATTTCCCAACATTAGCAAATGGACTATGAACCCAAACATCGATAATGAACTATCCAATGCATTTTGGTCCAATCCTACAATCACAGACTCACAAAAAACAATTATTTTAAAACTTCGTACCGGCCAATACATGGGTAATGCTAGAAAACAACTATTCTTTGGTAGAAAAAGATTCCCCTCAATCACATGTTCCATTTGTAACTCTGCAGATGCAGACACATGGCTACACGTACTTCTAAAATGCAACCATCACCATATACATGCCATTAGAGTCAAAAGACATAATAAAGCAGTATGGGAACTAAGGAAATTAATCCTTTCATCACAAAAATCTAGATGCTACACCCTCATGAACGCAGGAACATTCAACAACAACCCCCAAGAAAACACAGTACCCCCATAGCTACTACCATGCTCATGTGAACAACAAAGATGTCATTGCAACGCTAGATACAAACCAGATATCCTTTGCGTAAAAGGACTCCCTACAAAAATGACCCACCATCACATCCATCAGACAACCTCACAATTCAATTTATTGAATTTACATATTGTAATGACAGATTCCCACAAGAAACAATAGATATCAAAAATCAAAAATACCAACCACTTATCAACAACATTATTAATTTAGGATGGAAAGTTGACCCACTCATAGTCATCACGGCAGGAGCTAGAGGCACAACACATGTTCCTTCGATGAAACTCCTTGAAACAAAATTTAAGCTACCAGAAACCGCCATTAAACACACATTCAAAGAAATAAATACCATTGCTATACATCATGCCGGATCAATTATTCTACATAAGAGAAAAATAGAAAATAACCAACCATTACCAATAGATTACTGAATAAAACAAAACTATCAAAGAAAAGGAGGGTAATGGTGGAGACCACTACTTATTTCTTTATATTTTTTGTTTAGCTCAAAGTACACACTTGTCTCAGGTAGATGGGACGGGGCCGGTTGGTTGGTACAAACTTTCCTGCCTATGATCAATTCACTAGCAGTACCAAGCCACGTATATCACAATAAACGCTCAGACGGACCCAACGGGTTTCGAACCCGGACCGTACAATTGTAACATAAACGTCCTTCTCCAACCAACCTTGGAACCATGATTTGGCGACCACCAGCAAAACAAACACCAATTTATACCCGCGCTAGTTCTAACTAATACATTTTACTAGTGTTACTAGTATTTATCTTTGGTCACTAAAGTGTCTATTCTCAAAAGAGGTGAGTAGTCTTGTACCAATGGCCTTTTGTCCGGTGGGCACTGGCTCATTGTCAAGACGAACAGACACTTTATTCACGCCGGCCTCGAAAGGAGACCGGAGTTCATATCTATCTATCTATCTATCTGCACAGTCGAGGAGATCTCAATGCTCAGTTCTAATTTTTTTCTCTTTTTTCCTCGTCCCTCTCCTTTTTCCTTTTTTCTCTCCCCCTCCCCCTCTTTTTGCCTTTTTAGCTTAGAGTAGGTCCCGGCGGGAGGCCCTTAGTAGGGGTACAAAGTCTTGGGCTTAACAATGTTATGTAAAAGTAATCCGACTAAAAAATTTAATTAAAAAAAAAAACTGTTTTTATAAAATTTTGGGCAGCCCGTCGAAAATAGTTCATTTTAAGAAAACGAGTAATCTAATTACCAGTCGGGGCTTCTTCTTCATCTCCATCGTTACTCCTCGTCCTTTTGCCGAACCCAAGCTAGCTGCCGTTGTTGCTCCTTCTCCAATCTCTACCTCCCTTGCCCTTTTCTCTCTGTCCTTCCATCGCCACCGCTTCTCTCCTTTCCTCCATTGTTTTCGCAAATTTTTTCCCGTCATTTCAAGCCCCGAATTTCGTATTTTGGTGGACATTGCAAGGAGAATTCCGTCCCGCCATGTCTGCCGCTACCGCCAACACGAACTTGCCCAGGCGGATCATCAAGGTAGCATCCTCCCTCCGGACTGCTTTGGTCCAATTTGGCGGAGAATTTGTTGGAATTTGGACTTCAATTGAGTTTTCGGCATCATTTAGGGTTTCGAATGCTGGATCCGTGATGTGATGGAGGGAAGAAGTAATAGAGGAAGAAGAAAGAAAATAAGTTTTCTTTTTTTATAAATCGAGTTTGTGATCTGATTTGGATGGTTTTAGGGTGGATGGTTATTTCGTTAGAGCTAGGGTTTGATTTTGCTTTTGCTTTTTTTCGTTTTCGTTGTTATTGTGTCGGGCGGAGGATCGATCGTTCGTTTGGTGTCAGGATTGACGTGATGGAGGTGGTTGTGTACAGGAAACGCAACGGTTGCTCAGCGAGCCAGGTATGTTTCCCTTTTGTAGTTGGAGGAAGAATTGGAGATTAGGTTGTAGTTTCAGACTCAGGATTGGAATCAAGTTGAATAGAGCAGGGCAAGCACATAATGGAGAAATGCTAGCGTTAGTGAGTGCTGTCTGGTGTTGACACCTGGAGATTCTTGCGTTATACTCACACCTCTTTCATGACACGCAAATTATGAAAGCGCTTATAGAAGTCCATTTTTACCCGCCAGGCAGTGTCATTTTAGAGGTTTATGTGGTAAATTGGCCTTGTGGACACTTTTTTGGAGGATTTAGCTGTGATGTAGCTGGTATTAACAGCAGTTCTGCTTGATGATACTCCAGCTCCAGGGATCAGTGCATCACCATCGGAGGAGAATTTGCGGTATTTCAATGTGATGATATTGGGGCCATCTCAGTCTCCTTATGAAGGTAATTCACGGGTTAGGTTTTCGGAGAACGAGGATATTATGGTGATGATCTGAATGTGATGATCTGAATGTCCATTGTTGATGTGGCGGGGGTATATAATTTGAAGAAATTGGTTTGTAATCCCAGGTGGTGTGTTCAAGCTGGAGTTGTTTTTGCCGGAGGAGTATCCAATGGCTGCACCTAAGGTGAGGAAACGAAAAAAATGATTTAGTGCTTGGAGTTTATGTTAGGCCATGGTTTTGGAATTAATTTGGAGGGTACATAGAGGTTTGAATATATCAGTATAAGATGGTGATGTTTGCTTATTGTAACTTCTTCATTCCAGTACGTTGTTTCAACAAAACCCGAAAAAATGTTGGTTAGTGAGTTGTATCATAAAATTTTGTAAGGACATTTGTCATGTTTTAAAGTAAATGTTCTTGGAAAATACTTTTGCGTTTTGAGGAGTGAGAGTTGGTGGTGGATGTTTTGATTACCATCTTTTTTAGTTCTTATCGTACTAATACTTTTTGGATTTTTGCTATTGGGACCTTTGTCAGGTCCGGTTCTTGACGAAGATTTACCATCCCAATATTGATAAGGTTAGATACTGCTTACACATGTCATCGAAACAATTAACAAGAGAAGTTTTAGTTTGAGTTTAAGAAGAAGCATGTTTATTGTTAGGAAGGTTAAGATGCTTATAATGTATTTGTCCTTTGTAATTAGTGGCAAATTTTTGGTTCGTTCATTCATTGTTAAGTTGTTGTACTATTATTCAGCTGGGGCGGATCTGCTTGGATATCCTTAAAGACAAATGGAGCCCGGCTCTTCAAATTCGCACTGTGCTACTGAGGTAAGTGCCAGTTATGTGTCGGTTTGGCATGATAGGCATGCCGAAGTGCTGGTAAAGTTGAGATTTGTCATTGGACGGACGTGTAACTTCGATTTTTTTCCTATGTGTATGAGAATATTGACAATGAATGTTTTGGTGTTGGTTACCAGCATTCAGGCTTTGTTGAGTGCCCCTAACCCGGACGATCCTTTGGCTGAAAACGTCGCCAAACACTGGAAGTCGAATGAAGCGGAGGCTGTGGAGACTGGTAAGTACCAACAGCCTTTCTGAAATCAATATAGGAAGACCTCATGAATGTGAACTTGATATCTGTGGCCATGGGATATGTAACTGTGCTGAGGCCATTGTAATGACGTAAAGAACTTCCAGAGCAAACTTCATAGAATCTCCCCGGGCCATCACTTCCGGTTGATCCCTGTGAAAGCACTTTTAGAAGCCCATTTTGCATTCCCCTTTTTACTTCACAGGAATATCCCTGTGAGGTGATTCCTGTGAGGTCATCTGACAGGGATATCAGGGGCTCGCTCTGGGCGTGGTTTACACCGGGCGAGGCCCTGGTTTGAGGTGGCTCTCGGCACAATTATCTGTTCTTTCAGTTCTTTCTGTTCTTTGGCGATTGTGGCATTCCTAGAGCACGGTTGACAACCCACTCTTTTCACTGTAGCTGCACTGTGGTTGGTGGTATAATAGTTTATACTTGTCTATAGTAGTTTGCATAGTACCAATGGTTACATTTTTGAACTCATGATGTGTGCCAAAGAAAGAAGATGTGAGAGAATTGGTGCATCTTGGATAGCCTGATTCAAGATGAATCAGGAATAGGGCCCAAGGTGTTTGCAGCTCCTCTGAAGAGTTTAATGAATTGCTGATCGCTTTCTGTTTGTGTGTATTCCTGGGAGCAGCTAAGGAGTGGACTCGTTCATATGCAAGCGGCGCTTGATGGTGGTGGGGTGGTTCGGTCCAACATATGGCGAAGTGAGGTTGAGGGAAGACAATACGTCTAGGTACAAAGACAGTAATTGGACGCCATGGGTGAATGTCGCCAGGGGCAACATAGGGAGTAAATACCGGTAGTTGTGAAGTTGTCATCTCAATTGCTTCTGCGGGTCATGGATTGTCCGTCCATTTGGGGAGGGTGCCAGCTCTTGGATATTCCAGTGCATTATGACCCTCCCCTCATCTTCTTTTGCATGTTATCTCTTATGCTAATGTTAGAATGTCCAGGCCAGGCCTATATTGGTGTTCCATATGAGGCAGGCTCTTGTCTATCCATTCTCTTGATTTAGATTCTGGTATTGTGTACTTTATACGACCCTGATGAAGGCCTGCATGATTTGTAGTGCATTCAGTCAGGGAATCTATGAAGGGCTAAGAAGAGGCATGGAATCTGCTTGTGCAAGTGCTACAGACGAACTTTTGTGTGCATGGTAGCTGTTCTGAGTAGAATGATGATAGTTAGCAGGATTAGAGATTTTTATGAAGGTGATTGGAGTTTTTTCAGAATACGAGAAGCCGTGAATCAGATGCATCAATGCCAGTAGCTGTAAATAGACAACTTGGTGTGGTATGTTGAGTCAGGCTAGACATCTAGAGCGAAGTTCATAGCTGTTTGCCAGGTTTTAGCCATCATGAATACCAGCATGATTTGCTTCTTTTTCTATTGCTGTTTGCTGTGTTCTGAACTTGTAGGCATTATTGAAATTGACACTGCAGTTGTCATTGCTATTGAGTCACCTCTGTTTTGGGAGTTACACCTGATTGTGAGACAATGCTTCCAGTTGAACATGTAACTGTTACAATTTTTGTTGCTGTGTGATGGTGACTAATACCTTGATCTATTGTAGTCTTCTAAGCACCGGTAGTCATGTTTTATGATTGATTTTAACCAAAAAAAATGAAGCTTACAGTTACAAACGTTTTGAGTCAATAATTCATACCATGAGCATGGATGGACAAATCAAAATGTAGTTGAATTGTGGTTATAAAAGAAACCAGTTTTCAAATTGAGATAGTTTTTGAATACTCACTTTTTTTTCAACTTTTTAGAAGGATAAGGAATATATAGAATTTTGAGAAGAGAGGAATTTTGAATAATTAAACCCCCTCTTGGATCCATTAGTGAATGGCAAGTTGAGTTCCCATTAGATTTCACTTTAAGCCCTAAAAATAGATATTAGCATGGCTCAGATGTACATGAGGTGTACATGAGAGGTCCATTACAAGCATAGAATCTACCCAACAAATTTGACATACTTGCATTTGGAGGCCTCTCCAATATTATCAACATCTCCCCATCACAAGCGATTTATTTTAATTGGTAGAGAACCTAATAGGCTTGCAGAGATGACTTGGATGAAAGTCATCTGAGATTGTATGAGAAAATTACAAGGCTTTGAATCTATTCGTGATCCAATTTATGAATGCTGGAACGTTTAGGGGTTAATCATTCATCCCTCCTAATGTTTAAAAAATTTAAAGGCTTAATTCAAATAAGAAGAGTAACCCATGCTAAGGTGCCTTAGATGATCAACATCTTTCATTTTTGGGTCAGGTGTTAACCCCTAAAGGACCAAGTGTCCTAACTAGGACATTTAGAGAATTGGGTAGGTCCCGGTGAACACATTTTAATCGAATTTTGAAGGAAATTTAATAGTAGATTCTCCAATGTGCCACGAAAATGGGGATTCCTTTTTTTAAAATTTTGACACCGTATGTAAAAGTTATGAGGGGAAATGTGTTTTTTTTGGGAGAAAGGGCAACGGAGTAGTAGAGAAATAGTTGAATTTAGGGGGGGGGGGGGGGGGGGGGGGGGAGCAACAAGATGGGCGGCCTGTGGAAAATAGGGTGGACTATGGGGGGCAGAATAAAAATTATTATTTTTAACTGAAAATTATTATTTTAAATTTTAAAATATTATTTTTAACTAAAAGTTCAATTTTATAATTAAAAAATATTATTTAAAAACTGAAAATTAAAATCATTTTTAAGAATAAAAAATAAAAATCGTCCAATGAGGGACTGCCACATGGCAGTACACCTTGAAAGTTAGTGGGGTCATGAACATTGGAATGGGTTGGCACTTCAATTCCCTTCTTCCACCCTTTATTTCCCCCCTAACCCCTAAAATTCTTAGAAAATGTGCTACATGTCTTCTAAAACTTGGAGATTTATTTCTTTTTCAAAAAGAAATTCGCCATTCTATAGAGGGTGGAATGTACTTGTGTTTCACCGCTCGGATTCGTATTTTAAATAAAGAAAGTCGAAAATATTGCAATTCCAAAAACATAGTCTTTTCTGAACTTTAAACCCCCAACAAGTGCAAGGTGTTCTTCAATATCCTAAACATCTCCAAACGCAACGAAAATTGGTACACAACTAAGTAACATCATATAGAATGTGAAAGTCAAGTGCGACAGGTTTCGGTAGTGAGGTTTTTTTGATGTAGTCATGGTCAAACGCATCTGAAATTTTCGGGCATGTGTTTTTTTGGGGTGTTTTTTTCCATCAAACGCAATTATCTTGCAATCCGTGCGGTCAAAATCAATGAAATTTGTTGTGTATGTTTTTCAAATATTTTAGGACAAGATCTTACAGTTAGAAGGTAAAAAATAACATTTTTTTGGATTTTATGCATGGAGTCAAAATTGCAGCATTGGAGTGTTTTTGGAGGAAAAACACTCCGGTCCTTTAGGGGTTAATGAGCACATTAAACTACACAATGCTAGCACAACAACGCAATTATCAAGGGCGCACTCTACCACTGAGCGATACCAAGGGCAAAAAAACCTATTTTTATGTTTCATTGTTTAAAGGAAACAATGAGATAAATAAATGGGTTGCTATCATATCAGCTTGTTGCGATCTAGGATAAAAATCTTGGGAAACTAGTTTTACTCTACTTAAAACCAAACAAATTACTTTTGTCTATGAGATTTACTCAAGCAATTTTATTCAAATGATGAAGCTTCTTCCTGTTTGGGTATAAAGCTTTAGGTGTAAATAGCATAAAATAAAAATGTCCAACATTAGATCTCTCTGAAAACGAGGTGATCGAGCCTCACCTTACGGAAACGGATTCACCATCGTATGGCTAACCAGCTATTACTAGTGATTTTGGCTTCATGAAAGCGAGTTACAGCCTGCAATCATGTTTACCGCCCAACCCTATTTTGTAGAAACACCACATATCTAGTGTTTTTTCTTTTAAAGCTCTTTATGTTGGCCTTATTGGCCTCAATATCAGAACTTTCATTAACTACAAAAGAGCAGACTGGTCTCTAAACTAGGTGCAAACTATACTTGTCTCCTACTTCTATGCCCAAAAACCACTAAAAACATATTGAACACCACAAAGCTCTTACAAATCTAATAATAATTCTAATGGAGAAACCGCTAAGATCCTAGGTTTCAAATTCCTATTTAGAGAAACAAAAACTCACGGTATAAGAGAGAATTAAAGAACAAACGTCACAGTATCCTCGAACTCTTTAAAAGGTAACTATATTCATAAATTATGTTATACTTTAAAAGGTCGACTTTGAAACTCTATAGTCAACACTTCGCTATACAAAAACCAAAAAAATATAAAGATATAAATGGATTTTTGTTAAATGTTGCACGTATGTGAACAAAACATGATTAGATATTTATACATGGCTATTTTCAATTGCTCTTGGTGGGGCTCGAACCCACGACCTTCGGCTCATAAGACCAAAGCTCTAACCAACTGAGCTACAAGAGCATATAAAAATATATAAATTATGGCCATTGTAACATAATATATATACTCTATTGCACGTGACTTTTACTTTCAAATTTCTATTAAAGTAAAAGATTTAAAAAAGTAAAATATTAAAGTAAGATTAAAAGATTAAAATAAAAGTAAAAGATTAAAGAAAACGTAAAAGATTAAAGCAAGAGTAAAGGATTAAAGAAAATAAAAGAATCTTTATCACCGTAGTTAGGTAGAAATATCCTTAGTTTTACTTTCTTTTACTTTTCATGGTTCATTTTTTTTACAAAATTCTTGTATATATAAATAAGTACATATTATTTATCAACTGCCAAACTTCACTTCTTTTATTTATTTATTTATTGATATAGTACTTATTAATATTATCATTAAGTACTATGAAGACTAATACTTATTGACGGTCTTGATGAACATTTACTTAAGACTATCAATAAGTATTGTCTCAAATTGGTACTTATTTGAGATTTATCATATATTACCTTGGTTAATAGAAGACATTATACAAGGCAAGACAAATGGAGGGTTCCGGCAATTATGGTAATTAGTTTTTGGTTTTTGTTTCTCGACACTATGACTACAAATGATTCTGTGTTTTAAAAAAATTCATAAATACTCTCCGTTGGCTTAAGAATAGCCAAATATCACTATTTTTAGAATTGTCAAAAATTTTAATATTTTTTAATCTTGAACAAATCACATACCTAACTATGGTGATTAGTTTTTGGTTTTTTACACTTCCACTACAAACTCAAGTTATGTTTCCTAATTTGAATTTTCCGCGAGTCAATAAAAATCTCTTCACCTTCATCTTTTTCCCCTATGATAAACGAGGAAGTATCCAAGATTGTCAATATATACACTATTGTTCCGAAATAAACGGGTGGTTTAATGCCTCTACTATAGTCAATCGCTTATTTGGATCTAAAATAAATATCCTCTCTAATAAATCTGTAAACAATGTTGTCCATTTATCTTGTGACCCCATGCTAACAATAAAATGTCTCATACCTTTAGGTTTGAAAAATGGTCGTTTTTAAAAATCTTCTTCACCAACTTTTTTGTAATGGAATCTTCTTCTATGATATATAAATTTAAATTTTGGTCAAAGTAGTGGTTTTTCAACTCTGCCTTTTTCAACAACTTTTTTGGTAAAACACCTTTTAATTCCATATGTAATTGCAACATGTGAGTATTAGTCATTCCCTTGAATAGCACATCGCCTGAATAAAGCTCGTACAAACAACAACCTACCGACCACATATCAACGGCATGGTTGTAAGGTAAGCCTAGAATGATTTCAGGTGCTCGATAGAATCGACTAACAAGGTATGGTTGGATCTCGATTTGAGGTCCAATCCGCATTGTAGATCCAAAATCACATAGCTTCAATGTCGTCATTGCATCATTTATCAGAATATTGTCAGGTTTGATGTCACAATGCAAAACTCCACACTTTTGCAAATGCTCGAGTGCAATGAATAGTTGTTTTGCATAAGCTCGGGTTATTCCAATATTGTAGCTAAGTTTCTTTTGAATTCTACGGAGGTTTGTGTGCAAGGACTCAAACACCAAACACAAATGATTGCGATGTTGAAAACTAGAAAGTAGTTGTACGCAATGTCTCTTGTTGTTGGGATCGGCTTCATTTAGTCATTTCAATATCTCCACTTCCTTGAGCCCGCATTTATGCATGAAGTCATTATTGCGAATAATTTTAATTGCGACTTCATTATGATCATTGTTGTTTGCTTTTAAGTCTTGTGCACGAATCACAGTTGAAAATACACCACTTCCATGTGACGCCAAAACACGATAACGACCATCCATAATCTCACCAGGGTGAAAACAATAACGCCCTTCGTGGTCATCCCAATTGTCATTTAATGTACTCAAACTAGTAGCTTCATCGTTGTTTTTTTCTAGTTTCCAACCACCTACAGGTGAATCTGCAAACATGTCGGTACCCGATTCATAATTGCCGGAACCCTCCATTTGTCTTGCCCTGTATAATGTCTTCTATTAACCAAGGTAATATATGATAAATCTCAAATAAGTATCAATTTGAGACAATACTTATTGATAGTCTTAAGTAAATGTTCATCAAGACCGTCAATAAGTATTAGTCTTCATAGTACTTAATGATAATATTAATAAGTACTATATCAATAAATATATATACTCTATTGCACGTGACTTTTACTTTCAAATTTCTATTAAAGTAAAAGATTAAAGTAAGATTAAAAGATTAAAATAAAAGTAAAAGATTAAAGAAAACGTAAAAGATTAAAGCAAGAGTAAAGGATTAAAGAAAATAAAAGAATCTTTATCACCGTAGAATTCTAAAATAAGAAGAAAAAAAAGTGGAATGTTGTAAGGATAGAGAAACAAAAAGAGGAAATTTTATTTTAAGTGATATTTGGCTACTCTCAGACCATCTAAGAATATTTTTTAGTATTTTTTTTCTCAAATATACGAAACTTGTAATTTTTTTAATAAACTAACCTTGTTTTTTTAGAACAGAATAGCATTTGTTTGGAGGTGCACAAACGAGCTATCTAGCTATGGTATGTATTCTTTGGAATATCTTTGTATATTCAACTTTCTTTAGAGTTTTGGATGGAAAAAGTGAGTGAGTGTTTTGATTGGGAAAAAGATGAGGGTGAGTTCTCTGCAATTACTGCTGGTAACGGTGATTGCAGGGGAATTCTCTATGTGTGTGAGTTTTGACACAGCCTGGGGTAAGTTGTGAGGGATCACTGCTTTGCCAAAAGAGAGGGTTGGCGACGATTATAAAATCGCCTTTATAACACATTATGTCATATAGTAACCCATTATGAAACCCACTATTAATAGTTTCATTTTGAACATCTTTTACTGAACGTTGACTGCGTAGACTAATGAAGTCTGCCCGAAAAAACCCAAAACTGGTTTAGTTTGTCATATGGGATTTTCTCATGAGTCTTTTCTCTACTCTACATGGTTATGATTTTTTTATTTTTTTATTTTTAAACCAATTCAAAGTGCAACACTCCTACAATAATAATATCCCCCTCTACACAAAACCCAAGACAGACAAACTTTCTCACACACAAACTTCCATGGTAGAGGATTGAGCGTTAGAAGTAAGCCAACTGAAGAACAAAGCCCCATACTTCTCTTTCTCTTCTTCCTCCTCGTCCTTCGCAAGCTCACTCACTGCCGTTGCTGCTCCTTCTCCAAGCTCTCCCTCCCTTGCCCTTCTCTCGCTCCATCGACACCGCTTCCTCCATTGTTTTCGCAATTTTTTTCCCGTCATTTTAAGCTCCGGATTTCGTTTTTTAGTGCACATTGCAAGGAGAACTCCGTCCCGCCATGTCTGCCGCTACCGCCAACACGAACTTGCCCAGGCGGATCATCAAGGTAGCATCCTCTCTCCCGGCTTTGAGAATTTTGTGGAATTTGGACTCATTTCATCATTTAGGGTTTGGAATGCTGGATCTCGTGCTGTTGTTGTTATAATCGAGTAGCGGATGATTTCAGGGTTATTTCGTTAGTGCTAGAGTTTGATTTTCCTTTTGATTTTGTCCATTTCGTTGTTGTTGTGTCGGGGCGGAGGATGGATCGTTCATTTGGTCTTGGGATTGACGTGATGGAGGTGGTTGTGTACAGGAAACGCAACGGTTGCTCAGCGAGCCAGGTATGTTTGCGGAGATTAGTTTGTAGTTTCAGACTCAGGGATTGGGAATAAAATTGAATAGAGCAGGGTAACGTACACTGATGTCTGGTGTTGACTTCTGCAGATTTTTGTGTTATACTTGATTTTCTGTAATGAAACACAAGTTGAGAGGTTTTCATTTAGTAGCGCATTTGTCCCCCAGAGGCAGTGTCATTTAAGAGGTTTATGTGGTAAATTGAAATTCTGGACATTTTTTTGGAAGATTTAGCTGTGATGTAGCTGGCATTATTAACAGCAGTTCTGCTCGATGATACTCCAGCTCCAGGGATCAGTGCATCACCATCGGAGGAGAATTTGCGGTATTTCAATGTGATGATATTGGGGCCATCTCAGTCTCCTTATGAAGGTAATTCACGGGTTAGGTTTTCGTGAAATGATGATATTATGGTGATGATCTGAATTTTCATTTGTAGTTGTTGATGTGGCGGGGGTATATAATTTGGAGAAATTGGTTTGTAATCCCAGGTGGTGTGTTCAAGCTGGAGTTGTTTTTGCCGGAGGAGTATCCAATGGCTGCACCTAAGGTAACGCATGATTTAGTGCTTGGATTTTATGTTACACTATGGTTCTGGTTTTAATTGAGGTTTGGAGGGTACATATATTTGAATATATATTATGATGATGTTCGCTTATTGTCAGAAATTTCAGCTTCTTCATTCTAGTACACTGTTTGAACAAAACCCGATAAAACCGTTGCATGTTCAGGAGTCAGTGTTGGTGGTGGGTGTTTCATGACGTCCTTTATAGTTATTTGTCTACTAACAGTTCTTGGATTTCTGTGATGGCACCTTTGTCAGGTCCGGTTCTTGACGAAGATTTACCATCCCAATATTGATAAGGTTAGATACTGTTTACACATCTCATACACAAGGAGTTTGAGTTTGAGTTCAAGAAGTAGCATGTTAGCATATTCATTGATGCTCATAAAGTAAACACTTAATTTGTTGTTTGTGATTAGTGGCAAATATGTGGTTTCTTAAGGTGTTAAGGTGTTGTACTGTTTTTCAGCTGGGGCGGATCTGCTTGGATATCCTTAAAGATAAATGGAGCCCGGCTCTTCAAATTCGCACTGTGCTACTGAGGTAAGTGTCAGTTATGTGTCGGTTTGGCATGATAGGCATGCCGAAGTGCTAGTAAAGTTGAGATTTATCATTGGACAGACGTGTAACTTCGCGTTTTGTCCCTTTATGAATGAGAATATTGACAGTGAATGTTTTGGTGTCGGTTACCAGCATTCAGGCTTTGTTGAGTGCCCCTAACCCGGACGATCCTTTGGCTGAAAACGTCGCCAAACACTGGAAGTCGAATGAAGCGGAGGCTGTGGAGACTGGTAAGTACCAACAGCCTTTCTGAAATCAATATAGGAAGACCTCACCTAGGTGAACTTAATTTCTGTGGCCATGGGATATGTAACTGTGCTGAGGCCATTGTAATGACGTAAAGAACTTCCAGAGCAAACTTCATAGAATCTCCCCGACCGTCGATCCCTGCGAAAGCACCTGTGGAACCCCGTTTGCATTCACAGGGATATCCGTGTTAAATCATTCCTGTGAGGTCATTTTCTGACAGATTTCAGGATGTTCGCTCTGGGCGTGCTTGTGGCCCTGGTTTGGGGTGGTTTTCTGCACACGTCTGATTTCGGTTCTTTCTGCTTTTTGGCGATTGTGACATTTCTATAGTCATATTTGTGACATATCATTAGCATATCATTTTAGAGCAGTGTTGACGGCCCACGCTTTTCACTGTACCTGCACTGGCTGGCGGTAATTACAGTTGTCTAGAATAGCTAGGATGCTTACATTCTCACTAAGTTTTAACTCAAGATGTTAGTTGATGTGTGCCAAAGAAAGATGTGAGAGAATTGGAGCATCTGAGTCTATCTTGAATTAGGAGTTGGGCCCAAGGTGTTCGCAACTCCTTTCAAGAATTTTATGAATTGCTGATCCCTCTTTGTTTGTTTGTATTCCTGGGAGCAGCTAAGGAGTGGACTCGTTCGTATGCAAGCGGCGCTTGATGGAGGAGGGGTGGTTCAGTCCAACGTATGAGGTCTGGGGGAGACGAAACGTGGAGTAATTGGACGGAGAATCATGGGTGAATGTCGCCAGGGGCAACATAGGGAGTATATACCGGTAGTTGTGAAATTGTCATCTCCATTGCTTCTGCAGGTCATGTGTGGAGGATATTCCAGTGCATTATGACCATCCCCTCATCTTCTTTTGCATGTCATCTCTTATGCTAATGTTAGAGTGTCCAGGCCAGGCCTATATTGGTGTTCTGCATATGAGGCAGGCTTTTGTCTATCCATTCTCTTGATTTAGATTCTGGTATTGTGTACTTTATACGACCCTGATGAAGGCCTGTATCGCATTCAGTCAGGGAAATTATGAAGGGCTAAGAAGAGGCATGGAATCTGCTTCTAGTGCCTAGTGCTACAGACACGAACTTTTGTGCACATGGTACCTGTTCTGAGTAGAATGATGGTAGTTAGCAGGATTAGATTTTGATGAAGGTCATTGAAATTGTTTCAGAATTTGAGAAGTAGTGGATCAGATACATCAGTGGCAGTAGCGGTATATGAACAACTTGGTACGGTATGTGGAGTCAGGCTAGTCAGCTAGAGCAAAGTTCATAGCTGTTTGCGTGGTTTCAGTCATCTCGAATATCAGCATGATTTGTTTGTTTTTTCTATTGCTATGAAAGTTCAATTGCGGTTGTCACTGCTATTGAGTTGAGTGGCGTTCACCCCTGTTTTGACAGTTACACCTGATCGTCAGACCATGCTTGCAGACGAATTTGTAACTGTATCAATTCATGTTGCTATGTGAAGGTGATTTATGCCCTTAAACCTAAGACCCGAACCTGAATGGTGGAACGGTCTTCAGCAATCCTGACCTTCACAAGGCTTGCAGTGATCCCATGTGGGATCCTGATCCTGTCTTGTATACATATAGTGGTTAGCAAAAGTCTTCGGACAGGATGCCTTGTTCTACAAAATGAACTAGTAATCCTACGGAAGTTGTCATAAAATTATAAGAAATTTAACATAAGATCACATAGTTGCAACAAACATGTAGCACAACATTCATAACCCTAAATGTTAATAAAAAATGAAACACATGATATGGGTGTATGATTCTTTATGCAAAAAGTGAAGTTGTCCTTTATTGTCTCTGCCCCACCAAGGGAGAGACTACGAAAATGCTTTAAGGTAGCGGACCCAATTCCCGTCCGGGTCCCAATGGCGACCCCTAGGGTTGGGGGCTGGGTCCAGAAATGTGGCCAATAAAATTTATGAAAGCGCCCAAGAAGGGGCTTTATTGTTTACTGCACGGGTTTTGGGATAGATGTGGTCGAATTAGAGGTTCAGGGTGGATGAAAAAATGCATTTTGTTGTTTGGGAAGAGAGAGTAATGAAGGTGCAATTAATTCTTTGTCAGTTCGAAAAATAGCCCACATTCTGGGCTGATTTTGTAATAAAGGGATTCCCTTTAGTATTTCCAAATGGGCGGCTTAAAATGGCGGCATGGTTTTAATTGCAACCTTTAATGGACATGTTTACATATAGAAGTGCTTGTATTTGTGGAGAACCATGGTAGTTTCAGTAGTGCACCAAGAGTGAGGTTAGAGTGCTCTGTGGAGGTTGATGAGAGTCGTCATGGACACATTTGTAGAGGAAAGTGAGGGCTTTCAAAGTGGTGAGGAAGTGATACCAGAAACTCAAATTGTTGGTGTAGGAGGGCAAATTTCAGCAGACAATGAGCAAATGGGGAGCTTAGACTTTGATGAACACATGGCCCAGTTATAGCAAGGGAGAAGTAGATGTAGAATTCGAAATCCTACTCTACATGTTAATTCTAGTGCCCATGCAACTCAGCAAGCCATACCACAAACTTGTAGAAATGTAGAAAGTGAGAGACCAAGGAGGTTAGGGTTGAGAAGTTCAGCCCCATGGGCACAAGAAAACCTATCTCAATCTGATTTCACTATGAGAGATGTAGAGACCCCCATAGGTGGTTCCCACAATGCTCAATCAGCTCCAAATGCTCAATCAGTTCCAATCAGCACTGCAGGGGTGACCAAAAACTCAAACAAGAAAGGTGCAGCAAAAAAAAACGGGGAATTGGACAGATGCAGCATTAAAACAAGCCATGGATGCTGTCACAGATCAAGGCATGAAGGTAAGAGCTGCTGCACGCACCTTTGGGATTCCACCTACCTCTTTGAGAGACCATTTGTATGGAAAAGTTATGGGGAGGAAGAGAGGGACAAAAACAGTGTTAAGTCAAGAAGAGGAAGAAAAGTTACTTGATTATTGTTTCAAAATGCAAGATCTAGGCCACCCATTAACCTCAGGGCAACTGAGGTTAAAAGTGGCCATGGCAACACAAACAAGGAAAACCCCTTGGAGTGCCAATCGAGTCCCTAGGAAATCATAGCTTAGAAGCTTTAAACTAAGACATCCAGATATAGTATCTAGAAAAAACCAACCTTTAGAGATGGGTAGAGCTAGAGGATTATGCCCCACAAGTGTAGCTACCCTATACTCAAACCTACAAGAGCTTTACAATACCTTTAACTATCCACCCTCCCACATTTGGAATTGCGATGAGAGTGGAGTGCAAGCTTCAAGATCTGGAGGGGCAATGGTCCTAGCAAAATTGGGTAGCAAGTCTGTTCACACCATTGAGCCAGACCAACGTGAACACTTGTCAGTCCTTTCTTGTATCAATGCTGAAGGACGAAAAATCCCTAACTTCTATATTTTAAAAGGGACTTACTTCCTACAAAATTATATCAAGAATTGTGAGCCAAATGCTGTCATGGCCATGCAACCTAATGCATGGATGACTAAGTGGCTCTTTGAGTCCTGGATCTCACATTTCATTGGCATTTTAAAGGAAACTATAGGAATTGACGAAAGAAATAGGCACTTACTCATTTTAGACGGGCACAATTCGCATGTGACCTTGGAAGTTGTCACACTTGCCATGAATTCAGGTTTAGATATCATCTCCCTGCCAAGCCATACTTCCCATGCCCTACAACCTTAGATGTTTCGTGCTTTAAACCTTTCAAAAGTGCATTTAGACAGATTAGAGACTCTTGGACTCTATTGAACAAAGGCAAGAAGGTAGAAAAATTAGACTTGTGTGAATGGACATCTCAAGCCTTAGAAAAATCCCTAACTCCTACGAACATTAAGTCAGGCTTCAAAAAAACAGGGATATGGCCATTAGATGATAAAGCAGTCACTGCAAGAATGAATCCCAGTGAAGGTTTCGAGGAGGGGCAAGAAGGCTTTGACCTGACCATTGCAGTTCAATCAAGTGACTCTTCGTCTAGTGACGAAGGGGAAGAAGCTGGGCCACCGGATTGGAAAGACATGCGAGGCAAAACATCACAGTAAATTGAGGACGGCAGCGCGCAGGCAAGATTTGAAGACCACTACTTCCATGGCACTGAGGAAATCGACCCCGGTTGTGAAGGCATATCTGGAACACAAGGATCATATGTGAGGGAATCAGAAGCGGTGCACAAATCTGAGGCACCAACACGGCATTTCTATGTCGATGTCCCAAATGGAGAGGAGAGCAACTACGACTTAAGTGAGCAACATATCACTATCGACCCAACATTTTGTGCAGAAGTACAGAGGGGAAATCATGAGAACATAAACAACTTTCTCTCTTTGCCCAGCTCATTCTAGCCAAAAAGAGAAGAAGGCACCAACCTCTCCTAGACTACACAAGTAGCAGAATTTTAACTTCTAGGGATTATGTTAAAGGCCTAGAGGAACTTCTAGCAAAAAAAGAGGCTATTGCTGCAGCTGCTAAGAAGAAGAAAGAGGACAAGGAAGCCACTAAGGAGCAACGGAAGGCTTTGAAAGAGAAACAGAAAAAAAACAAGGAAGAGCAAGCACAAGAAAGAGCAAGAAAAAAACAAGAGAATGAGATGGAGCGGCTTACCAAGCAAGCATCAGGATCAGGAAGGGGCCGTCGCGGGAGAATGGAGCCACCGTTGCAATCTGCAGACTCGGTCACTTGCATTCCTGAAACGCTCCCCACCGCCGTAGCGCAAGCCCCTCCATCAGGACTACCGCAGCTCACAGCCGCAGATCAGACCTCACCGCCGCAGTGGTCACAAGCACTTCAACCACCGCGACCTGCCCCACTCACGTATCCATGGATGCAACCACAAGCATTCTACCCGCCCTACGCCAATCCTCACGCTCAAGCATTTTACCCACCTTACAGATTCTAGAGTGCTTCCGCACGTCTCTAAGGAGAGAGGAGTGATCCAGATTGTCACACCGAAGGGGAAAATGAGCAAGTGAGACAGGGACGAAGACCAGGGAGCCGTTTGGTGCGCAGACGCGGGAGGACGACGGGATGTGTGCCGAACGCGGGTGCAAGTGGCCGGAATGGGAGTCACAGAGCGCGGAACGGGAGTCAAGAGCGCCGATACCGAAATCCGCGGCGTGCGACCCACAACCTTCGACAGCGCGGTTCTGCCACATCATGCGGCCCAGATGCAAGCTCGTCATGAGCGGCTTTAGGGTTCCAGCCGGCTGCTCCCTAATTCCAAGCTAAACCTAATTCCACTCCGTACGCACGACCTCTCCCAGCCTGGCACGCTTTTTTTTGGGAAACCTTCATTTGTTGACAGAGGATAAAAGTGCTCGGTTTTAGACTACCCAGTATGCAGATTTAGAAATCCAACCTGTAGACATACCACGTACTCTATGGTCGAGAACGGGTCACTCTACAAGGTTTGCTTTAAAAAATTGTAGGAAATCACAGACATGCTAAAAAAATTTGTTCTTTTTGGGTTTGCTCTGGCACGAGCGTTGCAGAGCACTCAAAATTTATAAAAAAATTGGTTCATACTCCCAACTAGCCACAATTGAAATTCAGTCGGGAATGTGGTCCGCTACTTTATTTTCAAAGAGTTACATGGATGAACAATGTAAACAAGTTGTAAACGTAAATCGAGGGTAAACACTAAGGCAGAGACTACGCGACTAGCCCCTTGTTTACTATGGAAATAGAACCTTGAGCTTCAAAATCAATTTGATAGCTAGCAGGCACAACCACAAAGCCCTTATAATCACTACCACCGTGTATACCACCTTTTGCTTGATAAACGTCAGTTGCTCTTTCAAGCATAGACATGATCAACTTCCTCACAATATCAACCTCAATGACATACCAAATTTCCAGTAGTTTCTCCCACAAATCCTTTTTGTTAGTGGGTTTTTTCTCAGACATACTCATACAACAATCTACTTCATTCCAAAGGTGTTCTATAGGATTTAGGACAGGTGATTGAGCTGGATGCTAGATGAGTTGAAATTTCTGTGCTAGCAACCTATCTGAAACATACTTAGAAGTATGTTTGGGGTCATTGTCATGTTGGAAAATGACATTCTCCTCTCCTAAATCATGCATGTATGTAGTGTTCATAAGATCCATTTCCAAAACTTCACGATAAACATATTTATCCATCTTCCCTTCGATAAGGCGAAGGTTGTCAACTCCTTCCTAGCTCATGCATCCCCAAACCATAATACTTCTTCCTCCCAAATTTGACAATAGGTAGCACATGTCGGTCCAAAAGACGCTCTCCACTTCATCAATATTGCCGCCCATTTGAGCCAAAAAAATTGAATTTTGACTCATTCAAAAAAACCACAACTCCAATTCAATCAAGTTGCATGCCTGCACTTCTTTGCCCATGAATATCGACGCATCTTGTGCTTTTTGGTCAATAATGGTTTCTTTGTCTTCACACATGCTTTCAATCCTTGCCTCTGAAGACTCCTCCTAACCGTATCATCTCTAAAATCCAGTCCTTGAGATCGCATTTCTCTACCCACAGCTGCAGCTGTACCATTAGATGAATTAAATAACAGCCTTACAACTTCACAATCAGCACGTTCATCAAGAATTCGAGATCTACCATATGAATGTGCATCTTTCAAATCACCTCTCATGGTGAACCTTTGTACTATATCATGGCAGGTGCTTCAAGAAATCCCTAAAACTATTGAAATTTCAGAGTACGAATTCCCTCTCTCATGCATCTTAAGAACCAACTTTCGCTCATTAAAGGACCTTCTAGGAGCCATAGCTAATCAGTTGTACTCTCTCTCAAGTTCTTTGAATTTCGAAATGCAGGAAGTCTCAATATGTAAAAGTTCTTTGTTGAGATCTTTTGGATGCACAAGTTCTGTGCATATTGAACCGGACACCCTCGATGACACATTTCCAATTGCTTCACTTGCAAATGGCTCAATTTCAACACCCATACATTCTCTTGACTTCCATCTATCTCTAATATCATAATTAGCTGAAAAAATCAACTCCTCTACACCAAAGTCAATAATTATTAATGCTAATTCCGAATTGCCATTATTGTCCAGAGACTTTTGCTAACCACTGTATGTTAAAATGGTAGCCCCTAGTTGTACCTAGGGATTCATATTTATACCACCATATAGTTGCTCATATAATTCGTCTCAAGTATTGAAACATGTTCTGCTCAAATATATTGTATACTGGTACTCAAATACAGTGATGTGCTACAGTATGACAACCATGACATGCTTGTACAAAATAATTCATACAAAAATTATATTCATAATTCATACAAAAATCATATACTGTAGAAGGCCTTTGAGACGGTTAACCCCTAAACGTTCCAGCGTCCAGAAACTGGATCATGAACAGATTCAAAGCCTTGTAACTTTCTCATACAATCTCGGATGACTTTCATCTAAGTCATCTTTGCAAGCCCATTAGGTTCTCTACCAATTAAAATAAATCTCTTGTGATAGGGAGATGTTGATAATATCGGAGAGGCCTCCAAATACAAGTATGCCAAATTTGTTGGGTAGATTTTATGCTTGCAATGGACCTTTCATGTACACCTCATGTACATTTGAGCCATGCTAATATCTATGTTTAAGGCTGACATCTACTTCTGTTCAAAGGGTTGGTACGTTTAGAGGTTAAAAGTCGTAAATAGTATCCTCTACCTTAACCCTTTAATGTGCTTGTGTCCATATAATGGATGATGGACAGATTATAAGCCTTCCTTGACTACATCCTGTATACTTTTTCATCCATTCAAATTTTCCTTGGTTCTTGTGCTAGTTGACTACTAATTGTACAATATTGATCTTTTCTTTTGTATCCATTCTTTTCTATCTTTTATTTTTTCTTGGGTTATTTACTTTTACTTTAATCTTTTACTTTAATCTGTTACTTTTATAAATTTAAGGGAGATTTGAAAGTAAAGGTGACATGCAATAGAGTATATGTATTCTGTTACAATGGCCATAATTTATATATTTTTATATGCTCTTGTAGCTCAGTTGGTTAGAGCGTTGGTCTTATGAGCCGAAGGTCGTGGGTTCGAGCCCCACCAAGAGCAATTGAAAATAGTCATGTATAAATATCTAATTATTTTTCATTCACATACGTATAATTATTGTTAATTAAAGAGAATTGTTAATTTTAAAGTGAATTTCATAAGGAAACCTTGCAAAATTCATTAAAGTCTCTTAATAAGAAATATGATAAATCCAATTGTTAAGATTGAGATTTACAACTTTTCTTTATCTTTGAAATCGGTTGTGGATATAGATGTTAAAGGGTTAAAACATTTTTCAACTCTGATTGAGGTCTACACTTTGATCTCTTTATTCTCCAATATCACATTCCAGTATATTTGCAATGGACACTCAAGTTCTGAATTCATGTACTATACCCATAAGTCTTGTAACCCTTGGCATTATCCATCCACACACGCAATTTCATGCCAACAAAAATTGGTCGTAGTTAGTATACGGCAGCTTGGACCTTTTTCTACTTGTAAACAAGAAACCAAAAGAAGCCAAAAGGTCACAGACAGGTGTTACTAAAAACAAGCACAAACAAGGGTATTATTGTCATGTAGTACTCGTACCACTTTCCATTTATCCATTTGTAAAATAGAAGCCAAAAGGTCACGACTATATGTTACTGAAAAACAATCATGGTTACAAGACTTATTGTTGTGTGGTACTTATACCACTTTCCACTTTTGCACTTATAAAGTAAAAGCCAAAAGGTCACAACCGTGTGTTACTCAAAACAAACAAGTAGGGGCTACAAGAATTGTTGCCGGGAACAAGACCTATTGCCGGGAACTTGTAAAGAGGATCCAATAAACTTACGCATTTCTTGATGTGTCTGTTCAAAGAATTATCTCTTCACAATGCACAAGTAACATTGTACCCTTATGCAATCTCAATCACTCAAGTCAAATTTCACTTAATGAAAACAAAAACTTCATTTACAATGATTTTCTTTCTTTCATTTTTGTTTTTCTTCAAAATAATTAGTTGAAAAATATTGGTGATGAATTTTTGAAATTGAATTGAGTAAACATATAGAAAATATGAGCACTTACTTCTCTCCATGCAAAGTTGATAGCCAAATAGCTTGAAAAAGTTGCAAACTTTACTTTAAAAATTGGTGGCACCTACCTAAAAATTCATAGCAAATTCATAACAAAAGTGCCTACATGGAAGCACTTTTTAGCAATTATAGCGCCAAGGAGTTGTCTTCTTGACGAAGAATTGGGCCATACAAAAATGAAAATCCAATTCTAAGTCAAGTGGACATTCAAAAATATGGCCTTTCATTTTTTGCATTAAAATATTCAAAATCTAACAAAAATATGGCCTTTGGTTGGTTGTAATGTGACAAATGATGGACTTATCCTTTGCGCCTTCACACTATGACCTACCAAAGGTTATATTTATCACATTTTAATAAACTTATGCATTTTCCTCAGCCAATTTTAACAAAGTTGTTCAGGATCCAATCAACCAAACAACCGTAGTGTGAAGTGTGAACTAGCCCTAAGTAAGATGAACTTTTCTATGTATACTTTCTAGATGCACACTCTTCTATTTGGGTTGCAAATGTATGGGTTCCAAAATAAAGTTAGTGCCCTAACTATCATGGAAGCAAATAGTGTTGTCATTAGGTTCTGAATGGTTGGATGCAAGATAATGGATGCAAGATAATGGATGCAACAAAAAGATTGTTTGTGACCCACATTACATTAGACTTACGAGTGTAATCTAAATGAGTTTGCCATTGGGAGTAAGTAGGCCTATACATAAACAAAAGAGGGAGAAATTTTACATTAGGAAGTACACATATTAACCCCTAAAATTCCTCACCCCTCTCCAGATTTGGAGAATTTCAAAAGTATCTTATAAAATGCAACTAAGAGGGATATTTTGAACTTGATGTATAAATAAAAGTTGAACATTATGAGTTTTAGATTCTATATTTCTATCCATAGGATTAGATCTATGATTGCTATCACCAATATTTATGTATAAAATTTGAAACTTAAAATTCAAAATTATTTTGTAATTGGATTACGAATAAGATATTGACAATCTCTGGATGAAACATGTGATTGGTTGAAATGTGATATTCTAAGTGTAGTGATTTTTGGAGATTTTTGGTTGCTTAACCCCAAAATGCCTACAACCTCTCGTTAGATTTGGAAAATTGCAAAGATGCATTATAAAATGCAACAAAGAGGGATATTTTGAACTTGATGTGTGAATATAAGTTGTACATAATGAATTTTAGATTCTACCCTTACAGTTAGATCTATGATTGCAATCACCAATATTTTTGTATAAAATTTGAAACATAAAATTCAAAATTCTTTTGTAATTCGATTACGAATAAGATTTTGACAATTTGTAGATGAAAGTTGTTGCGATGGGTTGAAATGTAATACTCTAAGTGTGATGATTTTTGGAGATTTTTTGGTTGCTTAATTTTATGAGTTGAATTTTTCAAGAGCACTTTTGAACTATTTAGAACTAAGATTTTAGAATTTTTTGGTGAATCACTGCAATAATAAATAAAGCATAAACTTTTTAAAAATTATGTCCTTTCTAATCGGTTCACACCTGCATGAAGCTAACCATAAAACTTATAGTAAAAACCCACACTACAAAAAGTTCGTGACGGATGAAAGAACATGGATAAAATCTGTACATTGTCCAAAAAATGAACGTTTGTACATTTAAGGGTTAATTTTATGAGTTGACTTTTTCAAGAGCATTTAAATCTTCGAAATTTTGGGTGAATCAATACATGAAATGAGGCATAAAATTTTCACAAATCATCCCCTTTCTAATCGGATCACACATGCATGAAGCTAACTTCCCATAAAATATATAGTAAAAAATCAACTCTACAAAAAGTGCATGACGGATGAAAAAACTATGATTGTTTCTGTACATCATCCAAAATATGGACGCTTGCAGTGGTCCTTTAGGGGTTAGACAAGATACGTAACCCTTAAACGTCAAAACAAGCCCCACGGGCTTGTTAGAAAGGAATAATTGAGGAAAAAAGTAGTTTTTCTCAACCAAACCAAGAGAGAATTGGTGCATTGGAAAGCTACTGAAAAAGCGATTTAGATTCTTGATTTGCGCCTGATTTGGGAGCTTGTGGAATCATCCACAAGCAATCGAAGTAGTTGAAGTGAACAAGAGTTGAAGTTGGGCAGTACAGGTCGTTTTTAAAAAAGTGCCGCAGTGCAACAATGCCGCAGCAGTGGCTGGCCAGCAGAGCCGTTATTCTATTTTTTTCGATTTTTTTTTTGCCTCCAAAAATATTTAAACACCTTCCGGGCTGCCCCGCCCAGGCCCTCTTGACGTTTAAGGGTTAACCCCTAAAAGCCCGAGGGGTATTGGACAAAACATAGATGTGTTATAATATGTGCCTTCCATATGTTTGATGAAGGTTGGTTCAATAGACAAAATGTAGAGTATCATCTCTACAAATTATCCGTACAATCAAACTTCCAAAAATAACTTTAGATCATTTTTTAATGAATTTAAAAGCATTAACCTTTGAAAATTTGTATAAATTATGAATTTCACTTTTAGAGTTCAAAATTTAACATGATTGGTTAAAGTTGGGCTATCTATTGTAAACTTCAAAAAAGCAAAAGAAATGATGGAGGGATCATCATTACTTTCCCCAAATAACAAATTTTATAACACTAAGACAATGTTGAGGTGATCTACTTTGAAAATTTCTCCGAGGTGGAGTTTAACTTGGATTGCCATAATTCAAATTGGGTTGGAAAGTAGACTTGGTGTAGTATTTTTAAGTATTTTTTATTTTTTCAAAAAAAAAAAAAATTGTTCCGGGCAGCCCGTTAAATTCGGGCAGCGACAAAAAAATGGTCGTTTGAGCGTTTAGGGGTTAAGGTACACCAACCTATTACCCTCATGTTATGGTGGTGTACATTCCAAACCAAAAATGTCTACCGTCGGTAAATGAGGGCAGAATTAGAAACATAGGTCATAGAAAGCTTTTCGACATTGTACAGTACTGTACATCAGTTGCCATCGCCAAGAAAAAAATACAAAAGAACCAAAGTAGACCAATATCTGCATTTATCAAACAAACAATACCACCTTGCTGCCAATGTACAGTACCCAGCAATAAGTCTTATAATCCTTGTTTCATGTAACCCTTGAAACACACAATTTCATGCCAACGTTGTTCAGTATAACTTACTCCGTCTGCAGTCTGGTGCATGGACCGCTTTCCATTTGTAGACAAGAAGCCAAAAGGTCACAGCCATGTGTTACTGAAAACATGCAGGGGTTACAAGACTTATTGCCGGGTACTGTACAGCAACTCTGGCAGTGTCATTTGAAATCGATAATCGTGAGTCACTACTGGCATTCAGCTCTTCAAAAGAACGTAAGTACCTACCAATACAGGTGATGGCCCAGAATCTAAGGGCTGGAATACATGTTCAGGAATGCACAATCTAATATCCTTCGGTACATTGCAAACACCGAGGGAAAAAAAGTCTAGACTAACCAACAAACCATGAGTCCTATCTCTAAACATCTACAAGTCTTAAGTTTAATCAACCAAGGACAACCTGGTAATCAGCACCGAATTTCGTATGATCCAGCCCTTGTAATATACCGCACCCATTCCACGGTGCTGTAACCACTTTTCTCCCACACCTGAACAGAGCAGAATCCACCAAGATCACATCAGAAACTTCCTTGTAAGCTCTGTAGACATACACCACATGTTGAAACTATGTAGACATGTATAGTGCACCATAAGAAATGACTAATAAGCTCACCTTCAAAAATCGAACCCGTAGGCCAGAAGCAGTAAACATTGGAACCTGTCACAAAAAAATTCAAAATTAACTCAATTATTCTGCACCATGCACCAAAATCACGGAACCAGTGCTGTAAGACCCTGCGTGAGAGGAGCGAATATCTGAAATACTAAAGTTTTTAGATTGATGGCCACAAACCTGAAACTCCATCTGAATGGGTGCTCTAGTCCAAGACTTCTTTTCAACCATCGTTGATATCAGCTCGACTTCAGCACTCATTGTTAGCTCTGTTTGTCCTGGAAACTTCCTCACCCTGCACACAGTAGCCAATCGGTAGAATAAGGACAATGGCGGCAACATTCACCTGCTAGTTGAAGAAAGAGCATAAAAATTCAACGAAGGATGAAGAGATCCTTACTTCCACACTAAACAGTCGATTGCTGCATTGTACTTGGCTCTTCCAGAGGTCACCTGGAAACTAGCTTTGGCTGTGTGCTTGGGAACAGGCACCTTGACCACAACTCCAAGTGCAAACATCTTGGCCCCAAAGACACTCTTGACCTGTATGTGCAATGTTGAACATGACGATCCACATCAAAGTGTGCTTCGGAACAATAACTATCATGATGGGAGGCTCGGAAATGAACTCTCCTAAACTTGTCACAAACCATCCCCACGTGTTTTTCGTCATAAAACAAAGGCGTATATTCTGTGATTAGCTTACCTTGACATTGACCTCCATTCTGGTTCGGCCCAA
This sequence comes from Pohlia nutans, assembly GCA_022496805.1. Taxonomy (NCBI): domain Eukaryota; kingdom Viridiplantae; phylum Streptophyta; class Bryopsida; order Bryales; family Mniaceae; genus Pohlia; species Pohlia nutans. The sequence continues at coordinate 7,439,206 of CM040092.1, read as the reverse complement.
CTCCTTGATGCTAGGCAATACCCGGAATGGTAGGTTGATACCCTCTGTGATTCGATACCTGTGAACCCAAACAATGCTCAGAGATTAGTATGTGCTTACAGTACCATCATTAAAAAACGTAATAGATAATATAGTCCTTTCTTTTCTAGCCAAAAGAACATGACAAAGTAACTTACTTCATCAGCTCAAACTCTCCATCAGGCGGAACAAAGCTGACGGTCTTCTCAGCATTGAACCTTGTGAGATTGACACACTGGTGGAATGTGACATCATCAAGCTCAATAGTCTTCCCACTGTTAAAAGGAAACAAACATGGATTCAGTGAAAGATACCTCCTAAGCCCAGATATTTAAATGCATCCAAAAAAGTCTGAAATTTACATTGGATGACCAAATCATCACAGATCGAACAAGAAGGCGTGCAACCAACCTTCTCGACGGTCGAGCCTTGGCTTGAGCTTCTTTTTCAAGCCCAATTTTGTCGTTGAGGCCCAGCTTTAAATCCGGCATCCCCGAAAGGAAGCACTTCATTAGAATTTTGCCAGTCACATCACAACGCAAAGTGGTTCCTGTAGGACGAGAAGGTGTTCCAAAGATTTAAATCACCAACAGGATTATGCTCATAGGTTTCAGCTCTTGTAAAAATAATAAAAACAAGAAAATATTGCAACTCATGCTGCACAGCGAGCTTTCATCATCAAACTGACGATGACTCTTTAAACGTCCCAACATCCCATTCAAAAAAACACTGATGTAATTTGATATCCTCAAAATCTACAAAAAGTCAGTCATATCTACTGAAGGCACTTACCCTTTTGAGACATTAGAAGGTTGACACTTTCCACAATGTCCAGAAAGACCTGCACAATAATTTGTTGAGTACCACGAACGTTCAAAACCCAGTTCTTCAGATCGCCAAGTCAATAAAACAGAAAATAATAGGAAACAGTTGACTTTAAAGCTTCTCTAAAAGAGAGATTTCTCTTGCACATCTGTACCTCATTTTTCTTGTAAACAAGACCTTCTCGCCTCCATCCCACAGCCCCTGTTACTTGAAGTGTTGCATTGATTGCGGGTCTGTTATCTATGGCCTGCACAGAGACAACAACAGCGTTGGCAGGTGTTGTCAACCTACAACTTCGAGATCCCAACAGACTCAGCAAACGAGTACAAACTACGCACAGACCCACATCACCAGAACAGCTACAGATCAAGCAGAAGCAACAATCATTTCAAAGAGTCAACAGTATAAACCTGATAAAAAAATTGGTATTACCTTGCCCGAAAATGGAGAGCGAACACCTTCTTGAGTGATGTAGAGCTTCAGAATCTCTGGAGACAAATTTTGGGGATACCCAAAGTCCATGATTTCTGTACCGATGACATTAATGTCAGTTGATTACAAGGCACGCACACGACTCCAGGTTCCACACACGACCTCTCTATTACCAACAGTGTCTTACAATGGCAGTATGTGCTCCTTACATGATGCATAATCAAACACATCCTCGAATGAGATTTAGGCACATCTTTTCGAAATGTGTAGCAATTCAAAAGATCCCCCAATTAGATTGACAAGTTATTGATAGTCAGTCAAAGTTAATATAATAGGACATTATCCCACTAATAACATAATGTTAAATTGATGTTGCCAATATAATATCAAATTCACTAACATTGAGGTACTACCATCTGCGTTACACTAACATTAACTTAACATTAACTCAATATAAATTAGCTCAATATGAGGTCGACATTAATCTAATGCGTATTAACTTAACTTTGTCAATATAATGGGGGTCTTTTGTGATGAGAGAAGTGACAATTTCTTCTCCAAATTGGTAGACCCTAAAACATCTAACTTCTCTCCAACTTGGAAACAATGAAGTCGTCTCATACCATCAAGAAGCTCGTAGATGAGGACAAAGTTGTTCCTGATCGCATCTTCATCGAACGCTCCTCCAAAATAAGACTTGAAAAGAGCCACTGCCTGGAACATACGATCCTCTTCCAAGTCAATTCATACCAACGCATCACGCTAAATACGCTTATTACTGAATTGTAATCTAAGCTTTAATAGTCCTATTGAGCTAATTCCTCCAGCAGAACTAGTAGCTGCACTTACCCGTGCATTGCCCTCACGAAGAAGTTATATAACATTATTACCTATTTCAATTAATCTTTTCACCAAAATGATCGAGGTCTACTGATCCACAATCCAGGTTAACATAAACTAAAGTAAATATTGTAAAATGACTCGAAAACCTCCCCACCGAAGGTGGATTACCCATTGTCGTGGGTAGGCCTGAACTTGAGTAAGTGTAACTCACAAGTATACATACAGCATGATTCTGACAATGTTTAGCAGCTGAAGAGTCAAAAGCCTACCCACAGTTTCACTCGCAAACTTCAACTTATACTTACAGTGTCCAAACAACACATTCTTTTAGTGTGCATTGAAATCCTCTTAAAAGATCCACAAAATAATTAGTCACTCTATCGAAAACACACTCAGACACGAAAATAGGTTCCCTACCTGAACCTTAATTCCAAAAAGGCTAAAAATTTAGCTTTCCGGATTAGGTATCTCGGCTCTCATGACCAGAGCAAATTGAATATGAAGAGTTATTACCACCACATACCTCGACCACAAACTTGAAGGCGCAGGCGGCATTGGCATTGCTACTGACGACGGTCACGATGTAGACATTGCTAATGCGCATGTACAAGAACGAGCAGCCTCCGATTTGCCGCACAGGACATGTCCCTAAATCCTTCGTCTGCATAATGTGCGTGCGAAACGCATCCACCATGTTCCCTCTGCATCACATCACATCACAACCGAGATCGTCCCAATCAAACATGAGCACCCTAAAACCGCGTTCTATAAGGACCAAACCCCTAGAGTATTAATGAAAGCAAAGGCCAATGAGATCATGCCCTTTTCGTAACTTTCCAATTAGACCCTAACCAGGATCGCCTTATCACAGACCCTACTTTCTATGCTCTGTAAGTAAGTTTGTGATTTGTTAAGTCAAGATCGGGCTCTTCATCTGCAGGGGATCAACCTACCTATAGTATGCAAGGCTCGTAGCTCACTCCCTTTTTGTAAAGATTGAAAGAGCTATTCATGTCGTCTGATTAAAATTATCACAAACTCTGTTATGCTATGTGCTTTTTGTGAGTCTAAGATCGGGCAGGGGGATGAAAAAGCCCTAAGGATTTTCAAGTACTCGATCGCGAAACCCTAATCACCCTGAGCTCCGGGTTGACAATCGATCAGTCTCGAGCTGGATGGCCTTATCACAAACCCTACATGCTATGCTCTGTAAGTAAGTTTATGATTCATGCGGGTCTTCGAAGTCAAGATCGGGCTCTTCATTCAACCTACTTATAGTATGCAAGGCTCACAGGTTAATGAGATCAAACTACATTTTTGTAAATTTTAATTAGACGTTTCAACCTGATCACAAACTCTGCTATGCTCTGCAATTTATGTGAGTCTTCAGAGAGACAAGATCGGGATGAAAAAGCCCTAAGGATTTTGAAGTACTCGATACCGAAACCCTAATCACCCTGAGCTTCGGGTTTGCGATAAATCGATCTCGAGTTTAAAATTGGTAGGGAAGGGAGGAGGGGAAGAAAAAACAAAACAAAAAAAAGGTGAAGTTGCATACCCGACGTCATCGCGGTAGAGGCGATTAATGAGCACGTCGCCTCGCAGGTTGAGGAAGTAGATGGCCGATGCTGCCAACGGCATTTTGTTGAATGCCCCGAGCTCCTGCGCGTGACAAAATGAAACGGAAAACTGCGGGGTGAGAGAAAATGAGGTTGCGCATGAGATTGACGAATGTGATACAAATGCGGCGATGGCGATGGCGATCAGGCCGAGCAGAGCAGTGCGAAGCAGAGCAGATGGTCTGCTGCGAAGACGCAGGAGTGACGGAGTTTCTGTAAGGGCTTCCCCCTTCGCCCGCTGTTTCCGCGGGTCACCCGTCCTGGTTCGCCGGGTTGACGACGGAGTCCCTTTGAATTATTACGAACTCTCTGACTGGCTCCGAAAATCCTTAAAGCTCATTTATAAATTAGTGTACACTTCAAAATAGTTTTCCAATTTTCTTGCAAAGAAGCCACGAGTTCCTAAAGAGTCAATTTTTTTCGGAAATTTTTCTCCAAAATCTTACCTCACAAAATTTTGAATATTTCGTCACAAATCCCACGTTTATTCATCGGTGACTATTTGCCAAAACTCTACCCAAAAAGTAAAAATTGTGGATGAATTCATCAAATTTTCAATGATATTCTAGATAAATTATTCCAGCCTCTATGGCTAGAAAATCCTTACAATTGATAAATAAATTAGTGTAGACCTGAAAATAGTTTGTTGCGAAGGCACAATTTTGTTGCAAAGAAGCCACGAGTTCCCGAAGTTATAGCTTCTTAGAGCCGCTTCACACTATGGCCAAATGCAAGAAACCAAGAATTCAGCCTCTCGACCCTTCACACTAGAGGCCAAAGTCCAAAAGCCGTCGCCTTCCAAAATGCCTACATGGCAACACTTTTTGACCAAGGCGACGGCCTCTCGAAAGGAAGTTTGGGTCGGACGGGAATAGAAACCCAAACTATGGTCGAGAGGCCGTCGATTTATTTTCATAAAAAATGAAAACTATATTTTATTGCCTATTTTCAGCCCATTTCTTTGGACTCTCAACAAAGTTTGGCCACTCAATCCCACGGTCTCTCGACTTAGACGACCATAGTGTAAAGCAGCCTTTACAAAGGTTTTAATGATGGAGATATTCGATTGTTTCCTATTAAACATTAAAAGGTGCATTTTTCGGCATTCATCCAATTTTTATGGTTCTCGTGGTAATTGAATGACATTTTGTGCAATATAAATTTTCAACATCACTTGTACAAACTCCATCAACTAGATTTTATCCTTCAATTAGATTTAGCTTAACCCTTAAAGGACCACAAAGACACATTGTGTTCAAAAATAATTTCATTACTTTCAGTAACTTATTTGGATTTCATAATTTGACTCAATGTTTACTAGAGAATTGTAGATATCCATTACGTGCATACAAAAATCCTTCAAGATGTGGAATTAAATTGATCGTCCCGCCGGAAAAAAACTAAAACGTCAAAGCAAGTGACTTGAAGGGCATTTTCAGACTAGGGCATCAGATTTGTCAAAAAAAAGTGTACAATATGTAAAGCATTTGTCATTACTGCGTCATTAACAATATATAATAATTACATTAAAATTTTAAATATATTAAAGTGAAATTTTTATACATATTTTATATTATTTTAGAATATTCCAAAAATATTTTGAAATCTTTCAACATTTTCTGTAATGTAACAATTAGTAACAATCACAAACACTAGCTCAACTAGTCACCAACAAATCACTTCACATAAACATAAATCTTTTGGAATCAATAATTGTTGTTGTGTTTAGTTTTAGAACATTATTTTTTGTGAGCACCTAGATAGATAACACCTTTGTATGCCCCTGAAATTGCAAACACTAACCATGGTTCTAAATTTACAAGAATGTTAGCGTGTTGATTTCGCTCGAAATTTTTTTGAAAACAACTCATGATCAAACCTTATAATCATGTAATCTATATAGTAGATTGTCTTGAAAATTGATTTACAATCTCACAACTAAGTCCTCTTTGAGCTTCAATGGTGAAGTTTTCTATATGAACACCAATTGAGAGATACAAATACATTCTTGAAAGCATCACGAGAAGTGATAAAATTTTAGGGATGAACGTGGTCCTTTAGTTGTTAATTAGTTATTTAGTCAATCATAGTGTAAATAACAGTTTTTAGTCATAGTGTTAATCATAGTATCATAGTCTTTGATTTATGCAACGCAATAAATGTTTTTTGGCAAATTTTCACCAAAATCTTACCTCACAAAATTGAGAATATTTTGTGACAAATTCCATGTTTTATATAGATGAATTTGTTAAAACTCTACCCAAAAAGTAAAAATTGTGGACGAGTTCATCAAATTTTAGACAATATTCTACATGAAAGTACTAAATTATATCATTTTATTCAAATATTTTTTAGATATGACTACTGTGTGCTAAAATTGAACATGTCTTGTGCTACTTTTTAAAATAAAATAAGAATTGCGTGCCCAAGGAAGAATGACCTAAAAGTTAGCTCAACCATTAGAGCAATTTTCATAAAATCCATGGAAAACCGACCAGTGTTCGGATGGGATAATTTTTTTTCATAGAATTTCAATTCAATTCTTCAAAACGATATGAAAAAGAACAAGTTGTAGAAGACCTATTGATATTCTCTTAAAAAATTTGAAAAATGAAATCTCTTCTTTGCAGAGTATTTTAAAAAGGTTTGTTTAAAAACATTATGATCTTGCTTAATAATGTTAGGTACTAAATCCAACAACTTGAGATGAAAAAAAATGTGCACAAAATGTGGGAGAACCTTTTTAGTTCCTTAATAGCATTGTGTTAAAAGATCCTACATTAGTAGAAAAGGTGGTTTTTAGATACTAAGGAACAATGTTAGATCAAAGTATCAAAGGCCCATATGAATTGATATGGACCTTTGACACCACTCACTTGTAGAGATCTTGACTACATAAATAAAATAAAAGGAGACGACCCCATACGAACTAGTCTAGTTTGTGGGTCTTTTTGGACACGCTTCTCTAGTTTACTAATGTAGTGACGCTTTGGCACTGGCTCCTTAGTGCCCAAATACCACTTTTCCATTAGAGCTTCTCTTGGAGGTAAAGGGAACATGCACAAAATGTTCTAAGAGCATTTCTACCATGAACCAGGTTTGACATCAGTGCTTCCCAATGATGTTTTATCAATGGTAACAAAATGCCCGGTCCCTTCAAATTCCTTGCATCACCCAAGAGGATATAGTCCACGTCCCATTCTTCCAAACGCCATGTGGTTGACCAAATGTAAGTGAACTGAGTGGATTTAACCCCTAACTGCCTAAGCGTCCATTTTTTGGACGATGTACAGATTTCATTCAAAAATTCTCATCCGTCATGCACTTTTTGTAGTGTGGAATTTTTACTGTAGATTCTATGGGAAGTTAGCTTCATGCATATGTGATCCGATTAGAAAGGGGATGATTTGCGATTTTTTTATGCCTCGTTTCATGTTGTAGTGATTCACCCAAAATTTTGAAGATTTCAATGTAAAAGTGCTCTAAAAAAAGTCAACTCATAGAATTAAGCAACCAAAAAATCTCCAAAAATCACTACACTTAGAGTATTACATTGCAACCAATCACAATGAATTTCATCCGTAGATTGTCAATATCTTATTCGTAATTGAATTACAAAATAATTTTGAATTTCACGTTTCAAATTTTATACAAAATTATTGGTAATAGCAATCATAGATCTAACCATATGGATAGAATTGAAAATTCATAATGTACAACTTTTATTCATATATCAAGTTCAAAATATCCCTCTAAGTTGCATTTTATAATGCATCTTTGCAAAATTGCCGAATTTGGAGAGGGCTCTAGGCATTTAGGGGTTAAAAGGACTATAAGTCCAAATTGTATTAAATAATAATATCTTCGACAATTAACACAACTCCTTACCAAACCTTTCCAAACCTGGACACAACATCTTGTACTTGGCGAGTCCACTTGACGCACATGTAGCGATGCTCCAAAACACCATAGAGCTTCAACCAAAAAACAAGGTAAATTTGACTAAGTAGCTTAATTTAATAAGATGCAAAGAATACACTAGTGAGGCGTTTTGCCTCGTACTACATCACTCCGTCCTTGCTCGAACGGTACCTTAAGACACCGTAAAATAACGTAGATGCCGCCAACACGTAAATCTACCAAATCGGAGCACCAAAATCTATCAATCGGGCACCAAATCTACCAAACCATGAGAGCATGTGTCCATTGCAGCCACAGCACGCAGAGGATAACAATGGAAACATGCTCTTCCCGATCTCGCTACAGACAAGCCTTTTGCCGATCTCGCTACAGAAATGCCCTTTTGACGATCTAGCTACATACAAGCCTTTACGCAGATCTCACTACACTACAGACAAGCTTCTTGCCGATCTCGCTACATACAAGCCATTGTTTTAGTTAATTTTCCGACAATTCATGCGTACTTCGCCGCTGAATTCGTCCTTGAGCTCGATGGTGGCAAGCTGCGCCAGGGCGTTGCCGAACTTCTGGTTCCATGAAACCCCATTCAAGACATTCAAGTCGCTGGTGAATTGCGTTTCGAAGTCGTGGAAGAGCGCCATGTCGCTGCTGAACAGCACGCGCCCGGCGAATCCGTTTCGGTAGTAGTTGTTGTCCATCACGAACGGCGTGGCGGGGTCCAAGTCCACCACCGTGTTCTGATTAGGGTTTCCTCGCGGGCATTGCGATTGTAATTGCGCTGCATACGTCGGGTCCAGCGTTGGATCCACCCCTGTTGGAGAGCCCGGGAAGTCGTACAGCCGGTCCAGGATGTTCACGCAGTGCGCTTTCCCGATCGTGTGCGCGCCTGCAAAAATTAAACCGAAATTGCTTTCTTTTAAGAACTATTACCTATTATTGAGGATATTCGAGTAAAATTTATTTAGGATCGTGATTTCTTTTTGATCTACAACGGATTGGTTTTGTATAGGGCTGTTTCATGTACCAAAATTTTACTTGTGAGAAGACACACATCTTCCGAGAAGTTTGATTCTATGAAGATTGAGAATGAGAAGAAAGAGGTCTGACACCCGCTATTGTGAATAAAATTGGTGAAGACGGAGATATTGGGAGAAGGAGAGATGGTGTTTAGGGTTTGGGGTTACCTGAGAGGGTGACCATTTCGTCTTGGGAGAGGCCTTTAGCGCCGAACTGGGAGGTGAGTTGCTGGACGTTGGATCTGGAGGAGGGGAGAGCGCTGTTGGCGGCGTCCTGGCTGGAGACGCGGCCGTCCCATCGTCCTGTTGCCATTGTGAGCGGGAGGTCTTGGAAATTCAAGCCCGCCTGTTGTCGTGCCGTCCATACACAGGAATGAAATGAATATTTGTGCCTCAAATGTCTCACACCACTAAAGAGAATATGAAGCATCTCGAGATTGGAAATACAATAGGATTAGAAAAACCAGAGCTAGGATGAGTGACATACGAGAACGGCGCCATCTCTGGCAGCGAGCGCGACGATGTCCGCGCACGACACGGTTTGCGGACAGGCCGCTTCCAGGCGCGTCTTCGCGGCATCGATCACCTCGTATCCTCGCACTGTCAGATTAGGTGACGCCAGCTTCTCAATGTTGGGATTCTCCGGAGTTGGATCCAACAGAATGGAACCATCGCAACCCTGCAGCATTACCAACCACCATCTCATCATCAAACGAGCTTGAGTATCAGCACACTCTAATAACCACACGCCGCTGCAATAGTTGTTGTCAGTTTGGGAATGACTCCACGAGCTTGAGTATCAGTGCACAGTACAATGCCATGAAATGCAACATGTATTTGAGTTAAGGGCTTGGAGATGAGATTGAAAGCTACCTCAACGAAGCAGTCGTGGAAGAGGAGACGAAGCAATGCAGCCGGCGTGGTGGGATCCTTGGAGTTGAACTCGCTCACTGTTTGCGTGACAATGCTCTCTGCTTGAGGACAGCTTTGGTCATAGAATCCCACGAATATGTCTTGTGCTTGCGCTTGGAACATCAATACAGTGGCTATTACTAACATAGACACCACCATAGCTCCTGTAATTCTGCCCATTCCCACCGACGGACTCTAGGCCGGGACTCCCAATGCGACCCAAATCGGTACTACCACGTTTCTTACACCTTCAGTGTCGATTCATCTGCAGCTCTCAATGGGCAGCATTGGTGAGGGTGTTCAGAGACTGAGCGCCGTACTTACTGCTGCAGCTCAAGGTAATGCAACAGATGCAGTGGCTTGATGATGAGAACTGGAGCTCAAGGTAATGCAACAGATGCAGTGGCTTGATGATGAGAACTGGCGATGTTTCTAAGATCACCTCTCTTGCAGAAATAGTAGCTGCATTGGGTGGTTTCCAAGTCAACTGAACGCGCCTGCAAGTCGGTTGATGTAGTTGTTGCACTCTCCGCTGGACGAGTTGGGATTATTGGAGGCAGCTATCATGACTTGACAAAGACTCTGATGAGTAGCTTTGGAGATGGACAATCAGGCTACACTAGCTGTGCAGAAGATGGTGTTCGAAACAAGACGTCAATATTAATCTGACAGCTTGTGTTTGCATGCAGAAACTCACACTTTGGACGTTTCGTCCCTCGGAAAGCACCCACCATGTTGCATCTGTGAACAGACTATCACCACTGTGTATATTAGTTCCTACTTGCTAGAGGCTAACATCAATGCGACAAATACTAAATCTTAGTATTTGCATTTACTAAAGACAGTGTGTACATACGTACGTTTTGGAGTATGATTGCTGGCCATCTAATATGCCGGCATGCGAAGTGAAATTATTACCTGGTAAGACTGGACCGCTTACTTATTCCGTGATTTCTGGGGGTTGTTGTCAGCAGGTAAATTAGAATTATCTGGATTGAAGCAGTTCAAGTTCGAAGATCAAATTGAGGACTAAGGCATCCAGAAGGAATTTCCAAATTGGTATCTTCAAAAGGTACTAATACCGTAGCCTCAGTGGTGATAATGATGACTGAATGAAGTGACTCGGTCCAGTAAACATACACTGGGTCACACGAGTTGTACTACTTCTAGGAAACAGTGGCTCCTGAAGAGTGAAATTTCTGTTCCTGATGGACAGATGGAGCATTTTCGTATATTGGGGAATGAATGCAGTGACACGCATCACCAGTCCCAAAGTGAAGAGCCCTGGTTAACCCCAAATGAACAGCACTTCGACACTGACTTTTCAAGCTTCATTGTGGCGAGCAGTCAGCTGGTTAAATTCATTACTACCTCTTTTCTATTCTAATGATAGGGAGCAAGTCCCAAAGTGAAGCTCGCTGTCATTAGAATTGAAAATCTGTGTGCAGCTGGTGATCAAGAAAGAGTACTCCGAAGCAGCTTGCATTATTATTATGATTCAAATAGTTCCATTCGACATTAACGCAGCTCGGTCTCCGAAACCGCATCCAGCTCTTGTACACAACCCCAGCATGTGCCAGCTTTTACACCTGCAGGCTCACAGGTACAGTGTCATCATTTCATGCACTACAGCCTTAACCCCGAAAGGATCAAGAAGCCCAAATTGGGTCTCATAATTTATTTTGAGTAAGTCCTATGTGAACTTCTTTTTGTTCAAATTTATTTTTTGTTTGACCAACACATGCAATGTTCTTCACTAATTCCGGTGATATAAAATAAGGTCCCATCTGAATTATATTTTTCACAATATGATTGATTGAATTTGTCTTTTTAAAATCATGAATCATTCGTTAATCAGCTTGTTCCTCACAAAATATGGAGGTGATCACTCCATTTCTGTGACGGTTTAGGGTTCACTCGATCAATATGGAGGTGATCATTCCATTTCTGTGACGGTTTAGGGTTCATTCAATCAATATGGAGGTGATCACTGCACTTATGTGATGATTCTCACGACATATGAAGGTTTATCACTCAAAAAACGTTTTAATGACGTGGGCGTTGCAGACGTCATCCTAACCGGAAGGAAAGATAGGTCTACCAGATGTGCACAAGAGCATTGAATGCATGGCAGCACTGATCAGCCAGTGCTGGTGTCCAGTATGGCAGCAGCTGACAGATCTCAGGGCTCTCATAGTACCCAAGTTGGGTACTATCCAACTGAAGCGTGCTTTGTCAACTCGGCCGCGCTTTTATTGAACGAGACAGCGAGTGGGTGGGTGGCAGGCATGATACAAGAATTACTGCGTCACTTGCAGCCCTCATTTATGATCAGCAACTTCTTGCACAGGTATGATTCCCCTTCCTCAGCTGTCTCTCACAACCTTGGTCTAATTTGTGGAGACGAATTTCAGGAAAATTATACACTCAACTGGTTCCCTCTGTAATGACACACTCTGTAATTGCACATTCCCTTTGTATTCTCATAATCTGTCATGTTGTGAATCTGTCGTGTTGTGTTCACATGCGATTGGACAACTTCCACATGTCAATTGTGAACACATGTGAGTGCATTTAGAAGCTCATTTGTAAGTGTTGTACTAATATCACACAGTTCTCAGTGAAATGAATGAATTAGAGCCATAACGAGAAGTAGTGGACCTTGGGTATTTAGGGCCGCTTCACACTATGGCCGAAGGTCGAGAGGCCGTCGATTTCTACCATTCAAATTGCAAGAAACCAAGAATTCGGCCTCTCAACCCTTCACACTAGAGGCCAAAGTCCAAAGGCTGTCGCCCTCCAAAATACCTACGTGGCAACACTTTTTTGACCAAGGCGACGAACTCTTAAAGGAAGTTTGGGTCGGGCGGGAATGGAAACCCAAACTATGGTCGAGACGCCGTTGATTTCTTTGCATAAAAAATCAAAATTATATTTTATTGCCTATTTTCAGCCCATTTCTTTGGACTCTCAACAAAGTTTGGCCACTCAATCCCACGGCCTGTCGACTTGGATGGCCATAGTGTAAAGCAGCCCTTAGAATGAAGTATTGAACAAGGTTTTACTGTAGAAAGATGCCATACCAGTCCAACACTGATTTGTACCTGTGAGGCAGTGTCGTACTGTCATTAGAGAGCTTTGAGTGTAATTAGCAGTAACTTTTCAATTGAGTTAAGAGATCGTGATTGTGTTCCTCTGGTTTTGTTGATGTTCTTCTTGTGAAGCATTCTCCTTGCCTGGTTCCCTTACACGTGTTATACCAATTTGAGTCTCATTTTACGCAATGAGATGTGCTGTTTATTAGTGATGAGATGTGATAATTAAAATTACTGACTAAAACGTCATGGGAAAATGATTGAGATCTCACGGAGTTTGGAGCATTCGATCCAGGGATTGATCAAATTGGGCTCCATCAAAACTAGTGCATCTGGAGAGAATGAAGTGCTTGGAGATGAAATGTTCTTCAATACTGTCAAATTCTATTGGGGTGAAATGATGTGTATGAGATGTGGATTGTAGAGAGTGTCATCTACATGTAGAAATTTTTAGTGATATCATTGCATGATTTCAAACGAAATACTTTGGTCCACAAAGTGAAAGATTTCAAGTACTGTACAGTAAGACTTATGACTTTGAAAATTGAAATAGTTGTTGCATGGGTTAGTAAATGAGAACTGTCCAGATGGATGAATTGTTTAAAAGAAAATTGATGAAAGCCTCGGGGTGCACTCTACATTATGTTTGAAAATCACGTGCGTTCATGATCCCTTCTAAAAACCCCATGTATATGAGGGGTTGTATGTTTAAAAAGAATTTGAATACAGATCTATTATGTCCTAAATATATGTTAATGTAAGTATACGTCAATATTTTCAGTTCTAAATATGTTTATTGTATGTATACATCATACGACAATGTTCAGATTAATATCCTTTTGTGCACTCACATTTACTTGTACGTGTTTAGTATAGTGCAGCCCGGGATGAAAGCTTGCATTGAAGTGGAAGGACTGCTTGGATGTGGGGGAGTAGGAATGTGTCAAGCTCAGATATGTACTATAATCCGTTACAGGGCTCTCCCATTTTGTCAAAGGAGTAGGTGTAGTACAGCTCTCCAAACCTCGACTTAGGAGTAATAATTGTACATTTTCAGCAAACAAAAAGAAATCTTGTTTGTATGAATAAAAACTACATAACGTTCTTCAGCTCTTCCTGGATCACACCTTTTTTCTACGGTGTCGCTACAGTGTAAAGTACTAATAAAGTAATTCAACTCTCCAATCCTCGTTGCTTGACCCAATTGAAGTTATTGTGGATTCTCCAAGATGCTTCTGATTCCAAAGGATTGTAGATTCTTCAAATGTCACAGGTGCAATAATGGGTTGCTTAAGAACGTTATGTAACCTTAGATCAGAACTCGCCTTGTCGTGTTTTGTCATGTTAGGAAGGTGCAACTTGCATTGTGTACATTTGGACCTCTTCATTTTATAACCTTTTGTAAAAAAGACATTCAAATGACATCTCGGGAAGGTCACTCTTTATATCTTTTAAGTATCACGTGTGAGATAAGGGTATTTAAAAGTACCTTAAAAAATAAAAGCAAATGTTACTATAATTAGTAATATTTCATGAATATTCTCATTTTTATTCTTGTGATCAATTTTGAGCATCATATATTAATGTAATTTGTTTATAAAATTACCTTCAAAGATTTATTTGGACCCTATCTTTTTTTGCATGTTGTTCTGTAATATTTGAAAGTGACCTCTCCAAGAATGACATTCAAATGACACCCATATTGTACACTTTCACACATAAGGTTGATTACCTTTAAACCACCAACTTAAGCATTTTTAGCAATAATATCTTTGGTGAAATGTTTTTCTTTCATTCTACATAAAGTTTAACAAAGAGTGGATATTTTTCCACGAATCCATTGAAGACCGTAGGTTGGAACAAGTTTAGAAAAATGGTATTGACGACTATAGGTTTCACTTATGGCTTTTTAACGGTTGTAGGGTTTGTTAGTGAGTCGGCGAGCCAACAGTCAATAGTTCCAACTAAAGCATGGATTTTAGAACCCATGCTTTAGTTGATACTTTAGTGAACTTTTATTATAAAACAGAGGGAAACACGCAATTCGCTATTTATGCACTTGGCCAAGTGCGCTCATTTCATAAACATACTTGACTTTAAAAAAAATTGGTTAAAAAGTTCTCTAAAAACATCAATGTTGTCATTCTACAATCACTTAAATTGTAAATAAATAATTATTTTAATTATTTTTTATTCTTATCTTTATCTTTTCTTTTATCTTTTCTTTTTTATCTTGATTTCTTTCTTGTCTTCTTTCTTGTCTCCCTCTTGTCTTTTTTTTGTCTTGTGGCCGCCATTTAGGGTTCAGCAGCACCCCATGGCCAACCTTAAAAATAAAAATAAAAATAAAAATAAAGTTTTTTTTTTTTTTTTTTTTTTTTTTTTTTTTTTTTTTTTTTTTTTTTTTTTGGGTTTGCTCTCATTGTTTAGGGTTCAACAGCCACAACTGAAGAAAAAGTAGAAGAAAAAAAAGACAAGGAAGACAAAAAGAAAGACAAAAGAAATACAAGAAGAAAGACAAAAGAAATACAAGAAGAAAGACAAAAGAAATACAAGAAGAAAGACAAGAGGGAAACAAGAAAGAAGACAAGAGGGAAACAAGAAAGAAGACAAGAAAGAAATCAAGATAAAAAAGAAAAGATAAAGAAAAGATAAAATAAAAGATAAAGATAAGAATAAAAAATAATTAATTAAAATAATTATTTGTTTACAATGTAAGGGATTGAAGAAAGACAATAATTGTCGTGTTCTTAAAAAAAAAGTTAAACAAAAAATAATTATGCGCTTGGGGACCAAGTGCATGATTATATGGCCAAGTGCGTAAATAGCGAATTGTGTGTTGGGAGTATTATTTGGAATATTTTGGAATATTTTTGGAATAATATATATTTTTAATACCTTTTTGAAATAGGAATTGAGGGAAAAAATGCCATTATGATATCTTCAATGAATGAATCAATTAAAGCGTTAACATATTTATGGTTCAGTGTAAAAGGACGCAATATGTCACATTTTGGTTCAAATACTATTTTATACTATTTCTAAAATTTTATATGTATGTACAATCCTAGAATACCTTTTCATTATTGTTAGATTTTTTGCCAAAAAATCACTTTCAATGACCAATAGAAAATGTTTACCGCCAAAATTTTGTTGTTGTGCAATGTGTCACTACACATTTTGATACGCCCTACCATGAAAACACCCAAAAGAAAGTCCAGAGAATGGAAGTTGATGTGTTATCATATATTTCTTTGACAATGCTAAAAAAACTATATGGTTTATCTCCTAAAACACTATATATTCATGGTTTCAATATGAAAAATTCAATAAATTATATAGTCAAAAATATAATTTAGATGGGACCAAAATTATATATAATTGGAATCAATGAAGAATATCGCATGTGTGGGCAATGGTCTGATATGGGTACGCCGAAAAGCCCTTTGAACTCTAAAATCAACCCCCATGGCAACTTTGAATGAGTCCCTCTTTAAAACAAAATAAAAATTGAATCGACCGGATGTGGTTTTGATTTCCTACACTCATGTAGTACACAAAAAAAGTTTAAAGATTTTAAAAGAGTTTTTTAGTACAAAAATCAAAATTTGTCCTAGCTGCTCAAAAAAAACCAAAACATTTGTTTAAAATATCCAATGACGTCATTTTGGTACCAATTTTTGATATGAAGTACATTTAGATATGTGTTATTTGAAATGATCAATTTGAGCGCTAGAAAACATTATTTATTTTGAATTCAATGCTCGCAAATGCTAATTTTTGGCTATTTTTTGAGGAGAGCAAAAAAACATGAAAATTAATTTATTCAATTAAAATTTTGGACTTGAAGTAAAGTATTTCATGTTATCTAGGTGCTGGTATTTTTATTAATTTTTAACTTATAATTTTAGTCAATTGAAATGGACAAATTCGTCAAAATTTGGAAAAGCAAATATATGTTTGAAATTTCCAAATTTCCAAATTTTGACAAATTTGTCTACTTTAATTAAATAAAATAAATTATTTTTAATTATAAAAATACCAGCACCTTGATGACATGAAATACTTTACTTCAAGTCCAAAATTTTAATTGAATAAATTAATTTTCATGTTTTTTGCTTTCCTAAAAAAATAGCCAAAAATTAGCATTTGCGGGCATTGAATTCAGAATAAATAATGTTTTTTAGCGCTCAAATTAATCCTTTCAAATAACACATATCTAAATGTACTTCATATCAAAAATTGGTACCAAAATGACGTCATTGGATATTTTAAACAAATGTTTTGGTTTTTTTTGAGCAGCTAGGACAAATTTTGATTTTTGTACTAACTGAAAACTCTTTTAAAATCTTTAAACTTCTTCAATTTTTATGTGAATTTTTTTTTGTGTACTACATGAGTGTAGGAAATCAAAACCACATCCGGTCGATTCAATTTTTATTTTGTTTTAAAGAAGGACTCATTCAAAGTTGCCATGGGGGTTGATTTTAGAGTTCAAAGGGCTTTTCGGCGTACCCATATCAGACCATTGCCCGTGTTGATAAAAAGAACATATAAAATTGGACAAAAAGAAGTCCACGTAGAGCCTACTCAAAACTGCTTAAAAAAAACATGAGGCCTAATTTGGGCTTCTTGGTCATTTAGGGGTTAACCTCTAAATGACAAAGGGGGTAAAGGCAAAACCAAGATGTGTTGTAAAATGTTACTTTTGCAACTTTGATGGAATTTGGTTCAAAAGAGAAACAAGAAGCATTGTGTTTAGTAATTATTCGTACCGTCAAACATTCATAAAATGTTTTAGATACTCATTTAATGTATTTAGAAGCATTTATCATTGAATATTTACCAAAATTACAAATTTTATTTTTAGAATTTGAAATTTGGTGTAATTGGTTGAATCTAGACACTCTATTTTAAATTTTCAAGAGCAAAATTTTCAAAGAAAATAACATCATCACTTTCCCAAAATAGTAAGTTTTATAACACTAGGACAATGTTGAGGTGTTTTTCTTTGAAAAAAATTCCTCGGTGGGTTTTAACTTGGATTGACATGATTCAAATTGGATTGGAAAGTAGGCTTAATTTCCTTTTTTATTTTTTATTTTTTTTGTAAAAATATTTTTTTCATCTTGGGCAACCCATAAAATAAAAGGCAGCGACCATAAAATGATTGTTCAGTCACTTAGGGGTTAAGGATAGGATACCAATGTTTTCGGAGTACACCTTTTTGGACCCTAATTCTGTAGGAGAGGCAGGCAAAAATTGTAAAGACTGTCTCATTAATCCTTGTACCACTTGCAAAAGATGAATTTACTTGAGAAAGTATAAAACAAAAGTTTCATTATCCGTACAAGTTCGGGGAGTCACTTCCAAAACATTACAATCGACCTGCAAAAAATTATAGGGTGCAAATTAATCTTTGAAGGCAATATTTATAAAAGAATTACATTAATATAGGATGTTCAAAATTGATTACAAATATTAAAATGAGAACATCTTTAAATAATATTAATTATAGTAAGAGTTACTTTTATTTTTAGGGTATCTTTATATACTTTGTTATCGCAAGTGGTATCTAAAAAATACATAGAGTGACTTCCCCAAGCGTACATGACCAAAAAGCCTAAATCATGCCTCATGTTTTTTTTTAACAATTTTTGATCAAATTATATATGAACTTTTGTTTATTCTAACTTTTTTTTCTTTTTTCTTTTTTAGCTTTTATATATATATATATATATATATACATATATTATTTTATTTTATTTTATTTTATTATTTTATTATTTTTTCTTTATTGATTCCAGTCATATAAAATTGGGTTCCATTGGAATTGTATTGATCAATTGAATTTTTCATTTTAAAACCATGAATTGTCTTGGTCCTTTAGGGGATTAAGGTGAAAAAATGATGGAAAAAGCATTCAACACCATCTGGAACTTTGTAGGCTATGGAAAATAATTTTTTTATGCATATATTGCGTTCCCAAATTGCATAGTTTGTGTTGCTTTCATCTTACTATTAAGAAAGGTAGTTTGTTTGTTTTGTATGTAACGTTGAGATTTCTCTGATTGTGTGCCTTTTGACCACATTATTGGTACCATCAGAAAGCTCTCGACAAAGAGGGGTGCACTGTGATTGCTTAGTCGCTTTTGAACATATGGTGTAAGGATTATGGATTTTTGAGTGATTTTTGTCACCATAAATTGAATTAAATTATGAAGTATGGATTATAGGAGATTTTGATGTCATCATCGGAGTGCTCTCGATGAGTAGGGGTGCATCAAAGTCGCTCCGTCATATGGTATGAAAGTTGTAAATTTTTTATCAAATTTCATGATCATAAATTGAATTATATTTAATATATAATTAAAAGCAAAAACATGGCTAAATCACATGGAACCTTGGGCTAACGGCAAGGGCCACACTAGTATTCATGAAAAATATACAATCAATTGGCCAATACAACTTTGGATTAATATATAGTTTTCATTTTATAGGCTCATCTACCTATGCTTGTCATATTGCTTGGGTATTTAGACTGTTATTGAGTTTCATAGTCAGACATTTGATAATGAGTTTAATAGTACCTTTTAGCCATGTATTTCTAGTGGTGTCAATTGTAGGGATGCCTAAATTGAGTTATGACATCCACATGACAATATTTTTATACATCATAAACATTACCGGTAGTAGAGCTATCCTTAAAATCACCGTGAGTTTGAATAAGATACCATGAATTTTGTTTTAATATACTCTTATTTGTTCACTCCAAATACTTAAAAGGTATGAAAGATCTTGTGGTCAATCATTTTTAGGTGTGTAAGAGCTTGGTGGTCTTCAAACTCATGAAAAAATAATTGGCCATCAAGAAAGGAGGTAGAAATATTTTTTCCTTAGGTTTAAAGACCACCAAGCTCTACCATACTTAATAAAGGTTCTAATTGAGAGACAACCAACCTCTTCTATACCTTTTAATTATTTGGAGTGACCAAATAAGAGTGAGTGTTTTCAAGGTAGGGTGACTACAAATATGTATTAACATTTGACATTGTTAATGTGTAGTAAATATGAAGTAACATTTTTTGTTTTTATTTTTTTCCTACCTATTCAAATGACAAATTTTTGGTGTGAGAAACTAGATTTGAGAACATTGTAGTTTCCCCCTCAATCCTAAAAATGCTATGTGATCAAATTTGAGATGTACAATGCAAAATACTATACATATTAAAATTGACAACTACACATTCATATGTAGTACCAAAGTGTCCACCTTAACTCGAAATCACCACTCATATATTAAAAAAAATTCATGGTATCTTATTCAAACTCAAAGTGACTTTACGGATAACTCAAGTGTGGTTGTGTGTCGTTGCTCCAGTGTTCTCCATGATTTGGAAATGCTTTTTTTTATTATTAAAATAATTTATTCATGATAAAATGCAATTTATGATGACAAAATTCAATTAAAATTTCATAACTTCCACACCATAGGTCCAAAAGCAACAAAAAAACTTTGGTGCACCCATCCTTGTCGAGAGCTTTCTGATAATGCCAAGAATGATATTAAAGTCTCCCATATTCCATTCTTCATAATTTAATTCAATTCATGATAACAAAAATAACCCAAAAATCACTCAAAATTCAATAACTTCCACACCGTATGTCCAAAAGCGACTAAACGACTCTAGTGCATCCCTCTTCATCTTATATAACACAAACAAACAAACAAACTCATAAACAAACCACCTTCTTTAATAGTAAGATACGATTACGAGGTTCATATTGAGACTTAAAATTTGTTACTTTTAATTTTTACCTACTTCTATTGGTGTCTATGAGCCAATGATTCTGTTCATTGTTCTCGTTTATGACTTTTGTAACATAAAAGAACAAGGACAATGAGTTTTGTTCATTATTCTATTCTTTTGTACATCTAACCAATATTTTATCACAAATTCTGTTTTAGTTAATTGGTTTCCTTATAACAAATTATAATTCCTCATTTGTGAGTTTTTTTAATATAAAAAAATACAAATGAAACTTGCAGACTTCACAAATGTTACAAGCCCACATGCTTGGTATTCCCGCCCTTTTAGAAGGATAATGACATTTTTGAATTGTACCATGATGAAAAGAGTTTGATTAGAAGAATTATGCCCTTGACGGAAGGATGAAACAATTTGATGAATGCCATAGAAAAATAGAGAAGAATACAAACCTTTTTGGTTTATACATGCTTTGAAAAGACCTGTGAAAAGGCCTCTGAAAATGTGAAAGGATGAAAGTCCTTGACATTTATGATATATCTCAAAAAAACAAACGTTGTTGGATGTAGAATACTAACTTAGGGGCGGTTTACACTATAGACCAAAAACTCGTCCCATGCAGCTCTAAAATTTGTGATTGGCTCCATCAACTCGTCCCGGACGACTTGGGTTTATACTACGAGGAAAAAAGAAAAGTGACCAAAGGAGTTGAGGTCCTCAAAAGGCCTAAAAACATGCCTAGTAGATAATGTTGAAGGGTCCCTGGATTTTGCAGCGAGAGAGGCAAAAAGGGTTCTTTCATTGCTAAACGAGGAGACCACAGGCCTGAAATGCCGTTTTATTATTTTTTAGACAATTTTTTTTGAGGGGGCCCAACGTTACTGTAGATACACTGGCAGTCACCATTTATTACCTCGTACCGTTACTCTTTGAACTCGAAGTAGAAAGGTCATCGCTTTCCTTGTATCATTCCCTCATTTGTCTTGTGTGCCTTGATTCTTGCTGTATTTTGTCGTTTTGGCTAGTTTTTTTTTTCTTCGTTTTTTTTCGAAGCATGAAGGGGTACAGTCCGAATGAAGACCCTTTAAGGAATCGCAAGGACAAGAATGGTCCCATAATTCACAATGGATGCAAGAAATTGCAGCTCCAATTTTCAGGACCAATTCTACATTGCTTTCTCAGATTTCGCATCCTCAATTGCAGTATGGTCCGAATCTTTTTAGTTCTGCTTCTAATGCATTTTGACCTTCTTCTCTTGTGCCTTCTTCTAATGTTGGAGCTGAAATCTTACAAGTGAAAGAAGAGGTGGTTACAACAGCAAAGGGCGTAGGAAAGAAGAGGGGGCGTCGATTGAAAGAGAAGGCTGCATCTAGAGGGAAGGCGAAGAAGACATCCACAAAAAAGAACGTAATTGAGCTCGGAGAGTCGGATGAAGAGGGCGGTTCTGCAGTGAAGTAAAGGGATTTTGAAGTACATTAGTTGATTGCAATTTGATGAGAGATGGACAATGAATTCGCAGACAGCAAATAAGCAAGGTATTTTTTCAGCAAATGTTTTTGCCCATAAATGTGTGTGAATGTGTGTGAATGTGGGTGAATGCGGGCGGATGAGGCCGTAAAAGGCCTTTGCCTTACCCATGCCCATGCCCCCCCTCTCCCCAAAATGCGCCGGTCGCTGCCGCGGGGGCCTTCGGATTTTTGGCTATTTTGGGATGCTCGCGCGCGAGGGGATTTGAACTCCGGTCTCCACCGAGCAAAGAGATTCCTCCAAACACCTCTACCATCCTCCCAACCTCTTTTGTTGTGTCCACATCTCTTCCCGTTGCCTATTTGAGCTTAAATACGTGGATCAAATTACAGATTCGTATGGTAGCAGCAATCAAAGGTCTCAACCGTACATGGTTATCATGCAAGAAGAAATACAAGATGATTCTAAAGGAGTATAGAACAGACGAGAGGGCTAATGAAGTGTCCAGGACGGATCGGAAACAAGACTGTTGATGGTTTAACGAAATGGACAAATGGAATAGCAATAGAGCAAGTGTATACAATCAGATTTCAGCGCAACCGAAGTATATGAAAAACATCTCACTCCGTCTTCACCTACTTTTGCTCAAACAATTTCAACAACAATTCCAGTACCAACAACACAAGAGAAGAAAAAGAAGACTCAAGACAAGATAGAAGGGCTTTTGGAACAAGTAGTTGGTAATTCCAGCGCCCTTTTTACTACATTTCACGAATCCACTAATTTCTTGAAGGACATAGATAGGAATTTTGCAGCATTGCTAGAGAAGTTCTAGCTACTCTTCTACATGATCAGATCCACTATTACTATCCGTATCAATGATGGTGGACTTAGTACGTACACTAGTAGAAAACATGGTAAAAAAGAACCGTAGCCAAAATCGGTTGCGGTTCTTTTGACCACCCTGATCTGCAGTCGCTAAACGACTGCAGATTTGTTTTTTTAGATTTGCGACTGCAATTTTAATCATTTAGGGGCGTGTAATATATCGTTGGAAAGGTATTTTCAAGACCTTTCCAACGGTATATTACACGCCCTGAAATTTCTAAAATTGCAGTCGTAAATCAAAAAAGAAAAATTTGCAGTCGCTAAGCGACTGCAGATCAGGGTGATCAAAAGAACCGCAGCCGATTTTGGCTGCGGTTCTTTTCGACCATGTTTTCTACTAGTGGTAGTTTATACCGCCACAAACTTTTAGCTATTAGTTCATGCATTATTGTAGCTTTACGAAGCAAATCATTTGCCTTTTCATTTTCTTTGAGTAAAAAAATTTCAGCTTCACCATCATTTGCCTCGTCTTGAATAGGCACATCTTCTCTAGCCACGATTTGTCTTCTTACTTCTGCAATTCCTACCCTTTCACCACGTAATTTGTTGTTGTCCCTAATCTCTCCTTTGGCTACTCTCCTCCTCGGTTTTTCCTCACCTTCAGCAATCCAATCATCTTCAATGCCATCACTATTAATAATGCATATGTTGTGTAGAACTATACAATTTGCTACAATATCAGGCATACTCCTCAATGGCACTTCAAATCTTTTCATAATTTTCCTTCATTTTAGAAAAATCTTACTTCAATTAAATTCAAAACCGATTCTAAAAACACAATTGAAACTAGCTCTAAAATACAAAAATTAGTTGCTTTGTGTATTTATTTACTTCAAAAATTTGTAAGAAATTCATTTAAACAAAGAAAATTCCCAAAAATTCACAATATAAACTTTCAACTTGAAGAAACATCCTATAATTTTTTCAAGTTTTTTGATTGATTATTTATAATGTAATATAGGGGGTCAAAGATTTGTTCGCACGTGATACACGTAAAATACATTGAATGAACTCCCCGAGAGCCTAGAGTAGAGGATGCAACTTATTTTAACAGATAATAAAAAATAAAAAATAAAAAGTCCTACTACAACGATGCATTGATCGAGAGAATCTCATAGAGACAAAAATATAGCATTAGAGGACAACTAACGATAACACATGGAGAGAAGCTAAGACATCAACAAAGAGAACTCTATGTCAAACAAAATATATTATACTTCAATGTAAGGGCTCCCATCCATCTTCATAACTCAACCTTACAAGAACATCGACTTGCAAGTCGTGGAAAAAACATTTGGAGAAGTTTAAATTCACACTCTCAACATGTGAACCCCAGTTGAGCATCACTCACCCAAATATAACACAAAATAAAAAGCCTTTGAGTGACACAACATAATTTCTAGTTGCGCTGGGATTGTTGGAACTAGGCCTTTTTGTAATAGAATCCTCAGTTGAACTTTGTTAACGTATAACCGGTACTATATTTTTCAAATCAACAAGAAACCATGAGGACTATGGCGGGTTTTCCTAACCCCGAGACTACAACTCGTTAATCTCGTTAAGTGAGATGGTTCCATAGATCATCATAGAGTATATCTCGACAATGTCGACACTTTAGAGTAACCACCGCTCGAGGCTCGGGTCGATTGAGTTCCACCACCGAGATTGATCCACAAGCTCTATAAAAGCGCTTCGTCCTTCATTTTAGAAAATACTTTCAGCTTCTCTCACCTTTTGTGTCTTTGATTTCCGTTGCAAGTGAGGGATGAAGTGAGTGCGATTTTTTGTGGAAATGAAGCCACCTTGGAAAGGAGGAAGATTTCGGTTGTTGTAGTGCATGTTCAGGCTCTTTGGCAGTGCTCAAGGTATTATTATATAAAACCTTTCAGTTTGACTCTACTCATACTTTGCAACGATGGGTGGTATTGCTTTTCAAAACAAATCTCAAATATCATCTACCTTTTCATTCCATTCTATATATTCTCTACCATGCAACGGTAGAAACAATGAATAGTTTGTGTTACATCATGTACTAGACACAAGTTCAAGGTTTTAGAGTATTGTTTGCGATCAACTTCTACTTCGTGTGAGATTTTTCGTCTAAACTAAGTAACAAATGCGTAGCTAGTTGCAACAGTGTAATTAAATTCAGTTTGTACATGCCTTGATATGCCTTAAAAAATATATTTAGGCATCAAGCACATGATCTCTAGCTAGTTGTGGTTGCCAAGCCTTCTTGCAAATTTTGTTAGTTAGAAATGAATGATTTCATTTTTTGACTCATGTTATTCAATGTTAGGAGCACTAGAATGGTCACGAATTGATTTGGAATGGGGGAATTACGAGACATATCGTCGTCTAAACTATCAATTCTTCCATTCCAAATTATAGCCGTTGCCTTAGAGAAAATGTGAGCCCTCAAATGGGCCCCCAAGAGTTGACATGCGACCCTAAATCAGCCGGGCTAGTGTAGGTAGGCAAAGGACAACTTTTCTGTCCTGCAACAGTGGCCACCTTGTGTGAATTTGACAGTAGAATACTGCGACAAAACTGCTGTCAGTACTGTTGCAGTTATGTTTCATTTTCACATTCGCAGTACTGTTGCAAGTCAGTTGCAATCTAAATGCGACAGCATTGCATCAATCCGCAGTACTGCAACAGAATAGGAGTAGGTATAATAATTAGCAATACTGTTTCAGGATATTTGTGTCAGTATTGTTTCAATACTGACGCAGTATTAAGGTAACTATATTTGAAAGCGACCATTTCCTTGATGTCATCCATACTGCGCACAAATAGGGGATTTGTATCTGACAAGACAATTTAAATCAATTCAAGGGTCCTCCTCCAAGACTTTCTAGAGGCCCATTTGAGGGTTCACATTTTCTGTAAAGTTTAAGTCGTCGTCTAACCTAGCTAGTCCCAATCTAGATTGTGCATGTCTCTATTTATGTGTGTATGATTGTATATTTTTTACTTACTTCTATATCCGATTCTTTAGGTCTCGGTGCCGAGTAATCAAAGAGATCCCGTTATCAAAACCGTATCATGGACGCACGGCAGACTTCCGTTAATCGTCGCAGGCGTCAGACTCCCGTCAACCGTCGTAGGCACGAATTGGATACGTGGCTGCACGCTTGCAACATTTGCGTAGACCCGCTACCAATCCAATAGCAACTACTTGCGGGCACTTATTTTGTTCATCATGCCTGGAAAATGTATTCCAAGGCGGACTGGTGCGGCAAAATGCATGCCCAATTTGTGACACAGGATTACCAGAAGAAATGGCCCATAACTTTTCCATTGTAGAATCCGTGGCTTCTACGGAGCCTACCGTCATGCAAAGTGTTGTTTCAGATGCAACTCCAAATGTTGGCAATAATATGACGACAACCAGGCCCATAGTAGTTGCAAACTTGCAGCCAAGCGTGATATTAGAAGCTCGCATGGCGGTTGTGCAGGACATGATTGATGGGGAGATAGAGCGCAGACACACCATGCAATTGAAT
This sequence comes from Pohlia nutans, assembly GCA_022496805.1. Lineage (NCBI taxonomy): Eukaryota > Viridiplantae > Streptophyta > Bryopsida > Bryales > Mniaceae > Pohlia > Pohlia nutans. The sequence continues at coordinate 7,412,892 of CM040092.1, read as the reverse complement.
CGCATGCGGCATTTGAGCAATATGAGGGGCCAACGCATCCAAGGTCTAGAGCAAGCCTTTGAGAGTGTGGTGCAAATGAACGAGGACTTGCTTCGCGAAATGGAGGACCGAGACAAAGAAAATAGCAGATTGCGTGAAGAGAGGGAGGATCAAGAGGAAGAGAATCGTAGATTGCGTGAAGAGAGGGAGGATCAAGAGGAAGAGAATCGTAGATTGTATCGACGCATTGCGGAGTTGGAGGACCGTGCAGGCAGAAATGTTGGCTTACAAATGGCTTCCTTGGGACACCGACGGGTAAGAAGAAGAATCAATCCCACTCCCACTCCAATTGCAACTCATGCCTTTGTCAATGTCACGATCATCGAAGGAGATCGGCTATCCCTTCCTCTTTTGTCGAGGACTGGTGGAAGCTCGTCGACGAATCCCGAAGACAACGCCTAAAGACTCATAGCTCACTTGGAATCATACGATAGACACTTGTGACTATTCTCCAATTCATTTGTATTGTTAGCTATTGGAGTAGCTCAGTACAATCATTCTTCATACTATCAAAGATGATGGAATAGAACTCTCATGTAGACAAATTGGCAATTTTAGTTCCACGGGCTTTGAAAATGTGCATTGAAATACAATCAAGACTACGGTACAACAAATTTGTGTACTTACACTACTAGAAAATATGTGTCCAAAACAACAAAAAATCAACAGAGAATTGTTGATAATGGGAGTTGATTTGGACAAGTTGATCTGGACATCTTTCAACAGAGATATGTTGTTTGATTTTTGTTGTTTTGGTCAAAAAAATTCAACTACACAAAAATAATAATTCTACTACCCGAAATAAAAATTTCAGCTTCCCATACCATAATTTTCCGGCTGCCTGGACGAAATTTTTTGGCTGCCCGGGCGAAAATTTCAACTGCCCGAAAAAAATTCCCGCTGTCCGGGCGGAAGTTTTTAACTGCCCGGACCCTTATATCCAACTGCCCAACCCACAATTTACGGTTGCCAAGACTACCATATCCTAACATCTCCGCCCACCGGGTTTGATCACGAGACCTCCTACATGATGACTACAAGATCTTACCAACACACCATTGGTGAGTTACTTTGTGCCTCAACCGGTCACTTATTGTTACTTATAAATGCCGACATCAAAAATTTGGACTTTTGACAATTTCAGTAAACTTTGAAGGCTTGTTTCTCCTTCATACGGTGTCCGATTTTAATAAAAATTATTGGAAAAGTTGCGTTTTAAAGTCTAGTATTAGTGGTAAATTTTTTACTTTGATCCAATATGCTGTGAAGTTTTTATAGACATTTTAGTAGAAGGGGGTTCAACAAAAAATAACTTTTGTCTTTGATACCCAAAAAATATGTTTTTAGAAAATTTTAATTTTTTTTATAGATATAGAGAAAAGCCTGCCTGATCCACTTCAAAAAAAAAATTTGAAAAAAAAAAAGTATTTGACATCGCTAAAAATATCCAAAGTCTGCTGTGGAAAAGAAAACAGCTCCCAGCCATCAAAATTTCGTCGAAAAAAAAATATTTTTGGAATTTTTTGAAACTTTTTGTACATATAGAAAAAAGCCTGCCTGATCCACTTCAAAAAGAAAAATTGAAAAAAAATAATTTTTGACATCGCTAAAAATATCCAAAGTCTGTTGTGGAAAAAAAAACAGCTCCAAGCCATCAAAATTTCGTCGAAAAAAGAATATTTTTGGAATTTTTTGAAACTTTTTGTACATATAGAAAAAAGCCTGCCTGATCCACTACAAAAAGAAAAATTGAAAAAAAAATTTTTTTGACATCGCTAAAAATATCCAAAGTCTGTTGTGGAAAAAAAAACAGCTCCCAGCCATCAAAATTTAGTCGAAAAAAAAATATTTTTTGAATTTTCCGAAACTTTTTCTAGGCACAGAGAAAAGCCTGCCTGATCCAATGCAAAAAAAAAATTGAAGATAAAAATGTTTTTGACATCGCTAAAGATATCCGAAGTCTACTGTAGGAAAAAAAACAACTCCCAGCCATCTAAATTTCGTTGAAAAAAAAATATTTCTGGAATTTGTTGAAACTTTTTGTAAGTACAAATAAAAGCCTACGTGATCCATTCCCAAAAAAAAATTGAAAAAACATTTTTTTTTGGTTATTTTTGTAAATAAAATTAATTCGAAATTTTTATAAATTTTTAATAAAATAATAATATTAAGTATTACAAAAATGTTTCAAAAATGTTTTTATAATGCTCAAAATTTATTTTAAAACTGTTTTATTTTATTTTTATTTTGTTTTATATTAAGAATATATTAAAAATATATTAAAAATATATTATCCAACCTGATGTGGCCGATATGCTGCCAGAGATCCACATGAGATTTCATTTTTTATTTTTTATTTTTTAAATTATTTGATTTTTGATTTTATTTTATTTTATTAATTTATATGCATGAGAATTTGCGGTTTTGATGAGGCTTTAGATTTCCTCTAATGTTACAGAAAGTTAAAAATTTGTGAAAAAAGCACTTATAGTGTACAAATCAACAGAAATCAGTGAAAAAGGCACTTACAGTGCACGGACCAACAGAAATCAGGCGACTTCTGTTGTTGCATTTACAAAAAGTTAGAAATCAGTGAAAAAGGCACTTACAGTGCACGGACCAACAGAAATGAGTTGATTTTCTGTTGATTTGGTCGTGATTTTCTAGTAGTGTTAATTCCTAATGTGTCCACCCCCTTCTAAATTTGGAGAATTTTAAAGAGGTCTTATACAATGCAACTAAGAGGGTTACTTTGAACTTGATGTATAAGTAAAAGTTGTACATTATGAATTTTTGATTCTATCTATATGGTTATATATATAATTTTTATCACCGGTGTTTATAAAAAAACATATAGTAAAAAATATTTAGTATTTCAAATGTATCGTAAAAAATCAAATTTCCGAAAAGTGCTCAATGGATGAGAAAACTTTGTTTGTTTTTGTGCATTGTCCTACTCGTGGTCCTATAGGAGTTAATACGGATTAACGGACTAAAGAATGGAAAGCAAGGAATGATACATATGGTTATCAATAATAAATTTGTACCTATCAAACTGCCATATGATAATTTAGTATTACTAAACATTGGAGGTATTTGAAAAGTTTTTTGGTTTGTAATCATTCTTCGTAAATCCTCTTTGTATCCCTTCTTTGTAGGTCCTCTTTGGTAACCCATGCCAATTCTTTACATTTGAATTCTATTCAACTTGGTGTATTAGTTTTAATCATTATTCTTAATTTTATTTATTTTTGATTTGGAATTAATTATGTGATGCACAATAGTTACCATTACGCAATAATTCATCGTTGTTGACTAATGCAACTGCTTAGTGCTTTATCCAATTATAGATGATGGTGTTGTAATCATGTCACATGTAGAGAAATTGTTGTCAGGAAGCTAGGAGTTTGTTGCAGTTTTTGGACCCTCGGGCTCCAATAAAAGTGTGTTCAAGTGACGTTTGGAATCACTCTAATAAATTTGTGTTCTTAATAGGGAGTACTTAACCTTTGAACGTTTGAAGCTTGGAAATGTAGATATTAGCATCTATGCAATTATAGGATCATACTACGTTGCAATGTTTTTTGAAATCTCTACATTCTCAAGATATTCATTTTTGAAAAGTCAAACATACTTTGATTCATATTCACTTATACAATAAGATGATGATCATCTCTAAATTCAAGTTTTTACACAAGATATAGGACTTTGAGCTTGTTTGAACAAGTCTGGGATGAAAGTCATTCACGATTGAACGAGATAGCAGGAGCCATTTACTTTCTCTGAGTGTCCATAATTTGAACACAACAACGTTCAAGGGTTAATGAACTTAGGAATGCAAACCAAAGACTGATACATATAGTTATCAAACATACATTAGTATCTATCAAAGTACTAGAGGTTTAGTTTGTATTACAAGACATTGGAGGTATTTAAAAAGTATTTTGGTTTGAAATCCATGAGTTATCCCCCCTTTTTATATCCACTCTTTGGCCCACATTCAATTTATGCCATTCTTTTGTTAGATTTCATTTGAAAATCTATTATTCAGCTTTGAATATTAAATTTTGAATAATAACTCCTTGTAATTTCGTATTGTCCCTCCGTCCCTAACATATGATGTTTTTGAGAAAAAGATTTTCCCAAATCACTTATTCAATTCAATGATTGTTAAAATGTGTTTGGTTCTTATTGTTTTGCCAAATGTTGGTTATTTCTTGTCAAAAGCAAAACACTTTGCTAATGGCCTCAATTTCATGGGATGCCTTTAAAAAAGAGCACCATCTAACCGAGCATCCAACACACAATGCATTTCAAATACATGTATAATGCCAATGCAAAATTAATGATGTGCCTGCATGTTAATGCATTGAAAGAGCTCAAAATTTTAATTGTGGAAGATGGTGGCATTATAGCTTGGCAATTGAAGAGCATAGTTTTTTACTTTCTCTAAAAAAATAGAATTCAAAAACATACATACAATCTTCAAGTCTGATGACTCAAAACGTGTGGTAAGTCTCTTCATTGTCAAAGTGTACCTACCTTTCTTAGCTCATTTTTTTAAGCATGATCGATCGTGCGACCTCATCATGCTTATAGGCCATATGAATCTTGTTGTGTGGGTTGACAAGAATAATGGCCGGGCTGACACCAAGCAACTTGGACTAGATGGCCCACGCTCAAGTTTCGTCCCTTCAATATCCCAAATGTTCTTTCCACACACATGCGAGTAGATGATTGAATAAAGTTCCAATTTGCCTCCTTATCAAATAATGTTGCCTTCCCGCCTTTGAATGGACAATACATCCAAGGTTTCACCGGATATGCCGCATCTTTAATCAATTTGTAGGGTTGAAACTTACCTTCAATGCAAGCTCGTCCTATTCTTGTAACCTGAAATATAGCCCAATCATGAAGACTACCAACCCAACCGAACTCATAATCCCAAAACACGCAATCTGGTCCAACAATCCTTTATAAAATTGCTGAATGAAACGACTTTCTACAATAGTAGTCTTCCCCACCAACAACAAGAGCTAATACATGAATGTGCAACCCTTCAATTGCTCCAATAATGTAAGATATTCCATATAATTGTTCAAATCGTGAAGCCAATGCCCTAAACTGCGATTCATTTGGAGTTTGAACAAAAAGTGGCTGAAGATGCTTCCGAATACATTTACAAAACTCTTGTACAACTACTGAAAATGTACTCTTGTGAACTCCATACAAATCTCCTATGATCTGCAATCCATCACTAGTACCCAACTTGTGCAAAGACATTGCAACCCTCTCTCATTGGCCTAAAAGGAGTATCTTCTTTCTTCAAGTATGGTCCCAATTTCTCACACAAAAATCTAAAAGTATTGAAATTGACTCGAGTGCGACTCCGAAAATCCTTCTCTGTTCATGAACCCAATAACAAACAGTCTACAAATCCAAACATCCGGGCTTGACTCCATATGCTCCTCTCTCTACGACCCAAACTTTCGTGAAGTAAGCTGAAAAAAACAAACTTCTCCCATTCTCCTTGCAAGATCAAGGCTTGCGTATCTGCAACATGCTTCGCAAGCATGTACAAACACATGTATAACCCTAAAACTAAGACTAGACTCCTTCTCCTCGAAACCATGGTTGCTGCAATTCTAGGGGAAGAGAAGAGAAGAAGAAACTCAAGGCTAGAGAAGAGAAGAGAAGGGAAGAAGAAGGACAAGAGAAGGAGAAGAGAAGGGAAGAAGGAGAAGGAGGAGAAGAAAGAGAGATGGTAAAACATGACAAAAATTTCCAAAATTTCCCTTCTAGACATTCATTAAAAAAATCAGCAGGCCCACTTTTTAGTACATGGTCATTCCTCCCGGTCCAAGTTTGGTTTACACTTAGTGAGAGGCCCAAGGGCTTTAAAAATTACATTTTTTTGAAGTGTGACCATGGAAGTGTGACTATGGATTAAATCCATTTTCCTTGGTCACGGCTCTTGGTCCGTAGTGTAAACCGCCCCTAAATGTAGTAGTAGTAGGAACTCCATCCCTCTGTAAAGGCCGACATGAATAAAGTGTGTGTTCGATCCACATGTGGTACAATGTCCACCGGACAAAAGACTAGTGGTGCAAGACTACTTCCCCCTTTTGAGAATAGACATTATATTAATCAAATACCAAACAACCAATATCTGAAAACAAATAATACTGTAAAATTAAACTTGAGTTGTTGAAAATGAATAGTTTGTTATGTGTAAGGATTTGTTCTTTCTCTTGGTGGTCACTAAGTTGTAAATTTGAAGGTTGGTTTTGAGTAGTTACGTCCGTTTGAGTAGCTATGAGATAATTGTGGCTTAGTGCTGCTAAATGAGTAATTGTAGGTTGGAAAGTGTTAACAACCAAATGGCCCGTCCCCAAAATTTGTGACAAATGTTTGATTGCACTAACAAATAAATAGTAGTCTTAACTATTAGCTTTTGGAGCTTTGCATTGGGTTGTCTAGTTTCAAGGTGGATCAAGGTTTATTGTAATGGTTGGTTATTTTCTATCTTTCTTTTAAATAGTAGGATTGACATGGCGTGGTGGATGGCTATGGTGTTCATATTTTAAAGGGTTTTTTTGACAAGTGTGTTTGGCATGTGGAATTTTTCTGCAATATTTTTCATTGATGGAATATATGTGGCATCTCGAGCACCTAAAAGTCATAACATGTTTATTTTCATTATTGATGCTATAGGGTTCAAAAGTCATAACTATGTTTCTTCCCATCCCTTTAAAACACGAGTCCAAAAGTCATAGTTATGCTTTTGTTTGAGTTAGGGTTGGTGGGAGATTTAGGGTAAGTGGCGGCTAGCCGCCAAGGGTTAGGGATGTTGGGAGGGTATTTAAAGGGCACTCTTGGTCTCTCTGGTCCTTTTGCTTTAGGCTCGAGCCTTGCTCCAAAATACTAAATGCATGTAAAGAGAGTTTGACAAGCAAAGAAGAGCATATGTTTGGGTAAATGTGTTCTCCTTTATGGTTGAGAGGAAGAGCTTTTAGCTCAAACCCTTGAATTTTCTCAAGGTTTCTCAAGGACTCATACCTTGTGTCTATGTCTTGTCGTATGTATCTATTAGTCTTTGGTTTGTCTTTTTGGTGTACAAATTTGGTTGTGAATGCTAGAGGTTCATGAAAATTCTTTGCCTTGTTGGTATTGATGTTTTTCTAATGTAATATGTTGGCTTGTTGAAAAGAAAAATGGACACACAAGAGAGAGGAAATGGCGTCAGAGAGCATTTAGGCAATGCATGCCTAGAAATGGGTAGAGAAGACAAGTATTTTCCTTTTGAACCCCTTGCCTTTTTTTTCATAAATCTTTAGATTCATTGGTATACTTTATGACCACATTATTCTTTTGAAAAAATATATATTAGAAATCGAAGTTGAAGTTATTATTATTGACTGAGTTATTAACATATCTTGTTGCATTTGTTAATTGCAGTGAACCAGACGTAATGACCAAAACAGAGAGCAATATTGTCGTTACCTTTCAAAGAAGTGAATTAAACAAAGAAATGATTAGTGCATTTTTAGGAATTGAAGTGGAGGAAGAGATCAACAATGCCTTTCGAGTAGCTCAAAGAGAGGAGGAAATAGAAGCAACGGAAGAAGAAGAGATTATTGCTGCCTATCAAACATTTGAAGTAGAAGTACAGATGTTGGAATTAGCAGCCACAACGAGGGTTGATTTTTAAAAAGCAAAGCAAGATGTAGATACATTTGATGTTTTTCCATGGATATGGAGGATTTGGTGATACCTTTGTATATGAAGCACCCTAGTCACGCCGCCTATGATGACATGAATTTATAGTCACATCATAGTGCTTCTACTCATGTATAAAATACTAATAAAATATCCTTTTGGAACATCTATTGCATACTTAGATGTAATTCATGACTTTACTTAAATGATTTGTCCTCAAGTGTTACTAATTTTTATTTTATATCACTTGATTTTCATAAACATATTTAGCAGTTGCAAATGTGCAATGATGAGATAAAGTTAGCAAATCCACATCTTTTCAAAGGTAGTGACATAATAATTACGTTGTTGAAAACCTTTTATCATGTAAGCTCTTTTCTAAAATTGTTGTAAAAAATTACAATAACCTTTTTTTATTAGTCCATAGAATATCCTAATCCTTTTACTATTTTCTTCAATCTTTTGTCACTTTTTATACTTTAAAAGACATATTCCATATGTTTAAAAAAATGTTGAGAACTCTTCAATAAACTCTCAATTATCATATATGTAATCTATCAAAATGAGGTTAGTTGTGAAATGTGCCCTTTCAAATTGCTTAGGATCACCAAAGTGATTCATGAAGGAACTGAATTGTTATGGTTTCTTTTTATTAAAATTGTGTAAAATGATGATATTTTAAAGCATTCTTTACAAATATATACATTAAAAATTTCATGTTTATAGAAAGAAGTAAAACATCATGATAATAAAACATTCTTTGAAAGAAAATTAGTCTCTTTTTAAATAGGAAATGTTAAAACTTATCAACAAACATAAAAAGTGTTATAGAAAGCAACAATTAAAAAAATGGTGAAGTGTTTCAACAGTGATGAAATTTTCTATAAAAAAATTTCAGCATTAACAAGAGTTAACCCTTTAACATCCCAGTTCAACACTGTTTTCAAAGATTTGTTATAAAATGTTTGATGAAAATCAAAAATGGAGTTGATGTACAAAGCAAAGTTGTAAATGTCAAGGTGAAGATCACATCTATACAGTTGGATATATCATATTTTTTTTTAATATTTTTTAATTAATTTTGCAAGGTTTTCTCTTTAAAATCAATTTAAAATCATGAATTAACGGAATTTTTAAAAAAAAAATTGTAATGAAATTGGAATAACATGCACTACGAGATGGTATGGTTTCCATTATTTGATTCTACTCATTTTGGAAAATCATCTTTAAGGTCTCACTTTTTGAACTAAGAATGAAACTTGACATAAACCACTTGTGTTGTTTTTCCAAAAATCATAATAACCTATTTTGACGATCCAAACCACACAAAGGATAGTCAACTTGCACAAGAACCATGAGAAATTTTGGTGGATGAAAACTGTCCAATTTGGATGGAATTTGAACACTTTGAATCTGTTCAGCGTCCACTATGTGGACGCAGGTGCCTCAAAGGGTTAAAGGGAGCAAAGACATGTTGAATCAACCTTTTAAATTACGTTCTAAACAATAATTCAAACAACCTTTTAAAAAACCTTTTAAACAAACTTTTAATCAACCTTTTAGATATTCTTTTTAACATCTTTCCAAGTTTTCGCTCATCCATTTAAGACATAAACATAACCTGACTCCACCAGATACTTCCTTCACAATAATTTTCCTTCAATTACTCAAAATCTAAAATGTTCTCCTCTAAGTAGCATGCACATCAATAATTGAAATGGAATTTGTAAAATCCAATTTAGTAAATGTTTTGCCTTACCCTTGTACTCTATAATCCAATTAGAAACATTCACAACACATTGGCATTTTTTTCAAATTGAAATACTAATTAAAAAAATCTCCATTTAGAGATATCATAGAAATGTCACTTTGAATGTCTTATGGATAAACAAGACAATGTGAAAGTGCGATCTTGTTTATCCATGACACATTCAACGTGACATTTGTATGTTGTTTTTAACATGTTTTTTTTACTAATGAAGTAAATACAACCTATACCATAAAGAAATATACTAATCAAATTATTTTTCTTTCAATATAGTCATTTTGCACCATATGTTGCCCTACATGAATATTATATTTGTTCAAACCCCATAAAGTTAAGATTTTTGATATATTCAAGTATTTCATGTTGTGTGAGCCACACAAACTAACAAATATGACATATAGTATTTTATGCATTGCTTTAAGTATTGTGTGAAGTAGCAACATATAAATTAAACCCTTTACAAAATAGAAGCAAGCTACGGTGTGCTAAATCTCAAAACAAGGATTTGTGCGTGAAATAGCACAAATAGCACCAAATTATGCACTAAGAAGCGCAATTAACATAGAGCTCTTTGTTGATGCCATTTGATTTTATAAGCTAGCAAAGCAATCGTCAGATTTCAATTGCAAGCCCACCTGCATTTTTGTGAATAATGACATGGGAAAAAATACCCTAAAACGTTAATATTTTAGCCCGAAACAAAGAAAGTCCATTTTAAAATTAAAATATTATTTTGAAATATCATGTCAACTAATAAAATTAAAATTAAAAATTTACACTACTCCACAATAGGTACTAGAACTATACCCAAAATGGTGACTTTCAATTTTGCTTGGAATGTACACATATCATAATTGGTCGTGCAATTGTGTAACTAAACGACGCACGATTTTGTCCATTTTCCTAATTTATCTTAATATTGTTCACATAAAAATAAAAAAATTAAGACTTGATAAGATAGGTTATGTGATCTAATACACCATGAATATAAAAAATTGTAAAGAATTGAAATAGAATGCAAGGTGGATTAATTTTTTTTGCTTCTACTACAACTTTGGTGCATTGCAATTACAATTTTGGTGGACCCCAACTTGCATCTATACAAGTTCATAAATCCTCTTCCTAATTGCACCAAAAAAATAAAATTGATATTTTTTTGCCACTAGAAAAGGTAGATTAAAGGATTGAATTCTAAATAACCTTTAAATATCTTAGCTTTAGTTTCGTAGCTTTTGGTTATAAATAGAAAAAATCATCTAATTTTTTGCTAAATTCTTAACTTAAGTTTTTTCCATATTTACACTCAATGTATGTACATGTTGACATACATATGAAAGTGAATGAAATGATCTATTAGATGAAAGACACTCAATGTATATTTAAGACACGCATTTTAAACTATGAAGCCTTGGTTCAAATCTAAACTCAACATAATTATTTATATTACTCTAAATTTCTCAATAAATTGTATGCATCACCTTCTTATAAAGAAATAGAAAATCATCATCACAATGGAGTGAGTTATATATCTCACCCCTTGAAAACAAAACGAAAAATATATACAAGAGACAAGGGGGTAGGCTCATGCCACAACCCTTTGAAAATGGAATGAAAAATAATCGTGAAAGGAGGGTGAAGCATATGCCACACAATTTTAAAAAAAAATTGAAATTTACTTGTGACAAGGAGGTAGAGCGTGCACCTCAAATCTTTGAAGAAGAAGAGAAAAAAATAATCATGAGAAGAGGTGAGGAAATGCCTTCGGTTGGCTCTTGCGAATGGAATGAAAAAAAATGTAACAAAGAAGTAAGGTGCATGGCTCACCCCCTTCAAGAAAGAATGTAAAATAGTAGTGACAAAGAGGTGTGCTATATTTTTTTACCTTCTTTAAGATTAAATGAAAAGCTATTGTATTACGGGAGTGAGGTGCACACTTCATTTTTATGAAGAATAACTAAACAACACTTGTAATCCAGGGTTAAGACATGTGCTGTACTTTGTTGAAGACTTAAATGACAAACAATGTGACAAAGGGTGTCCACATGTCACATCTTTGAAGATTTCATGAAAAGTATATGTGTATATTTTTGGGATGAAATATTAGAAAAAATAAAAAATTCACTTGGAAATTGAGTAACTTAGGATACAACGTTTCAATAGTGATTTTGTAGTTAACAAGTCTTCAAAAATCATAGTTAGTTTTGCATATGATTCTATAAAGGATTTGCATTCTTTCCATCAAGAGTTTTATATCTTGTAAGTAACAAAACTTGTATTTATCGTCGTTTGAATTTAATATTGAAATATGGTTCTTTTAACTTCAAGCAAAAATGGGTTAAAAATTTTATTCTTATCAAATTTCAATAGTGTGTGCTTTGTATCTTAGAACATACGCTTTATTCACACGAGCCTCATATGAGGACCGAAGTTTCCATCCTATTATGTTTTGTATCTTGTGTTTTGCAACGTATTCAAATTTCGCTCAAAAGTTCCAATTTAATCAATTTGTAATGGCAAGCCTTTGAAAACCCAAGGTGACAAACATATACTTAGTGTAGGATATTGTACAAACACATTATTCCTAAGATGGGGAAAGTTGTTTGACATTTTTAGTGCAGTAAAAGGGAAAACCGGTTCAAAAATTGGTGAGGACGTTTAGGGGTTAATCAAGATTTTAATATGCTTATACAGTGAATGACATTAGGAGAGATATGGGGCCTCAAGAAAGCCCCCACTTTGGATTGGCCAGGACTAAAATAATAACTTTTTTTTAACAAAAAAAATTTTAATTTAAAAATTTTAATTGTAGTATTTAATTTAAATTTTAAAAAATTGTAGTATGGCGTGGCAGACAATCTGCCACATCATACTACAATTCTATTATTACTATAATTTTGATTGGTTGGTGTTGGATTACTGATGATTAGCAGTTTGACAAAGTGAAGGGGCCTTTTGAAGATCCAAATTCTCTCCTAATGGTTGCATGTTTTGCTTAACATTTATAATGGTAAGAAAATATGAATGCAATTGACATTAAAATATTAATTACTTGCTATAATCCTCAAGAATGGTAGATTAAATGTTCATAAATAATCAAAGTGCACATAGTTATGTGCATTTTTTAAGGAACCAATGTTACTAGCAGTTGTTATGATGCATATTTTGAATGATGGATGAACTTTAACATGTATATTGAGCTTCAATAGTTGTTTATTCTATCTATCTAATTAATTTTCTAAAAACAATTGTGTCGATTGTTTAACATTTAATTAAATAGGTTGGATTTCCAAAGTTTCTTTTAACCTTTAACTGCCTAGGCGTCCATTTTTAGACGATGTACAACTTTCATCCACGTTTTCACATCTATTATGCACTTTTTGCAGTGTGGATTTTTTATTATAAATTTTATAGGAAGTTAGCTTCTTGCATGTGTGAATTGATTAGAAAGGGGATGATTTGTGAATTTTTATGTCTCATTTCATGTTGCACTAATTCATCAAAAAAAATATGATCTTAGTTCATAATAGTTCAAAAGTGCTCTTGAAAAAGTCAACTCATCAAATTAAGCAACCAAAAAATCTCCAAAAATCACTACACTTAGAGAGCAAGATTTAGGGTATTACATTTCAACCCAATACAACAAATTTCATCCACAAATTGTCAGTATCTTATTCATTATCAAATTACAAAATAATTTTGATTTTTGAGTTTCAAATTTTGTACAAAAATATTGGTGATAGCAATCATAGATTTAATTATATGGATAGAATCTAAATTTCATTATGTACAACTTTTATCTATACACCAAGTTTTGATTATCCCTCGTAGTTGCATTTTATAATGCATCTTTGCAATTCTCCAAATTTGGAGAGGGTTGTAGGCATTCAAGGGGTAAAAAAATGAAAGTATGCTTCACTTCAGTAATTGATTTCTCTACTTCAAAAAAAGGCCTTTTAAATCATTTATTCATAATGGAATATAAAATTCCGTAAAGTTTTGCATTTTATAATCATTGCAATAGTTTTGATGCAAAATCCACCAATTGTATTTAATCCATGATAGTTAGATGTGTTATGTATAGGGTAAGGCACCGAGTGGAAGGATTTCCTTGATTTGAGGACATTGGATTGAGGGCAAAGACTAAGGACGAGGGTTCAAAAATCAAGGGACCCCAACGTGAGGGGCCTTCTTCTACATAAAGCACTTAAAAAATATATGAGAAGTATAATATGGTAGACAAGATGTTGCGTGATAGGGCCATTTAAAGGCCAAAATATCACATGGTGCTTTCCACTAGGACGAGGATAGTATGCGTGCGGGGAGCGGGGAGCGGTGAGCGGAGAAATGTGGGGTTTAGAGCAAAAATTCCAGGTCAACCATGGTCAACAGTACTATAATTAGTAAATATTTGAATATTCAGATATTTTTAGTAATTTTTTGATCCTATAACCGTGGAATATTTAGTACCTATAACCGTGGAATTGGATCATTGGAAAATGTTCAAGGCACATGAAAGGCAAACTCAATTTACCTATAACTGTGAATCAAAGACCTGAAACCATTTCAAACAAGATGAAATCATTATTTGGCCATTGTTATACACCATTCAAGCATGTAGAGATAAATTTCCTACATCGATTTTTGTGAAATGAATGCTAGGCTGTTGATATAGACCATTTACGGTTTAGGGTGAAAAATAGAACAAATTCCATAGATTAGGGTTAAGTATAGAACCCGAGTTTAAAAACTGCAGTAGTGGCCCTTTTAGTCTCACTATTATTTCATTGACATGAAGAGTATGCAATTGCCAACAATGGAACCAGGAATAGTGAACTACCCTAAGATGTTGGGTGAGTCAACAATCCACTCTCAAAAACTAGTTTAAGTGCTTAACTTCATTGAAGCTAAGAGTAGGTGCATGTATGAAGGCACCGACCTCAGCATCAAATCCACATATGACGGTGAAGATAAAATACAAATGCTTGCAATAAGCCCACTGACTACGGCCTCCCTTAGCCTTAGTCAACATCTCCTTGAAATAAGGGCAGGAGCAGTTTGAGAATTGCAAAATTGTGAGATGGTATTGCTGAATCGTCGGATGTGTGCCGGAATCCAATGTGACAATGCATCCAAGGGCGGGGACTGGAACCATGTTCACCTTCACTTACCAGCTGCATGAAACCTCCTCACTGGCGGTATCGGAAGTGCTAGAAGGCAAGCCAGAGGTCAAGAGGTCGCAAGCCAGAGGTTAAGAGGTCGCAAACCATCTTCAGTTGTAGCTCCGGATGACAGTCACCAAGCTCGAATAGCGAGATACCGGGTATCAGCATCCGATTGCGTTGAGGCGTTCTTGTATTGCTTGCACAGGAGGCGATGTTGGTCCTGGAGGTAAGCTCGAATGTCAGCCATGGTGTGCTTCTCCATGGACTGCATCCAATGGAATAAACAAGTTCGTTCCTTATTCGGCATCGGAATTGATGCATCTCCACTTCCATATACAATGTGTATAGCATTCCAGTTTGCTTGTGCACTGTCGGCCATGAAGCCTTTGAAATTTGGATTCTCAACTCCGTGGCGACCGACGACGGCGTTGAGATTCTTCCAGACGACCATTTAGGCAGCGACGTCCTCAGACTGCATATTGCAAAGTGCGATGGTCATGACACGACAATAAGTGGGGTTGTACATGTGGCAGACCATGGTGGTCCACTGTTTGACCCTTTTAACATGGTCAAATATAAGCGATGCGTTTTGGAGGTCTCCACTAGGCTGCATGCGGTGGACAAGGTCGACTCCGCTACCCGCCCAACTTCAGACATTTTGAACACAAAGACTTTGTCTGACTCCAATCCTTGATTAGGGAACTTGTTCTCTTAGACAAAGGACCACTTACTCAAGCCGCGAAGCTTGGTGATGCTGTCCATAGCTCCAAACCTGCGAAAGTATTGGAAGCCAGTCACTTTATTGCGAATACAAGGCAAAGTGAGCTCCTTACATCTATTGAAGAGTGAAAAGAGCTAATTGAGCTCTAGTGTCTTTGATTGCACACCTTCAGCAACAACGAGCATGTCCCCGACCATCTCCTTTGTAGCCTCCAAAACAATGGCAGAGTTGGTTGCAGTAGGAGTTCGCTGTACTTGCTCCTCGACTACGCTCTCGCCTCTTGCAATATCGTCATGATAAGCACCGATCTTGACGGGGTGGTTGTGATTGCCAAAATGAACATAAGCTCTAATCATGTTGTCTTTAGCTAGAACATAATAGATTTTGGCATTGCAAGTTGCAAGACACGAAGGAGGAACCTTACATCATTTGCAAACCAAAGTGGACCTTTAGGAGGATTATATCCTACGTCAAAAATGAAAGAGGAGACTCCATCCCACTCAGTTTCATTAACAGCGGCCGTCCGATGCACGCAGATTAGAAAATCACATTCGACATTCTCACATTGTAGATGACCACAGTAAGACGAGGTACGGAAGATCAAACCTAAATTGTTTACAATGTTTGACGTGTGGATACGAGTCCAAGCCTGTCCGTCATAGTGTTTGTCCATTCCATAGAGTTGCTTTGCTCTGCAGTCAAAAAATCATTATGGGATTTAGGAGTCCATAATTGCCACTGCAAATTCAAACCTTGTCAACTGTTGTTTAGTAGTACCAAATCATTGAGTTCTGAATTATTGAGCGAGAAGGATATCTGGAGTATGCGTCAATTCTGAATTTTACTTTTAACTTTGAATATGGTAGCCAAAGAACGCCAAGCTGTTGATTGACAACCTAGAATGAAGTTCTGTAATATATACTTATAGAAGTGTTTACCTAAGAGTAGTGTATATTGCTTATGTCTGGAGTATTAGAATAGCATTGGACCCTGCAAGCGCATAGAGATGAGGGAGAGAAGGTAGAGGAGGATGAAAAGGTAAAGGAGGATGAGAAGGAAGAGAAAGGAACTATATTTTAGTAGCTCAAAAACTCTAAGGAGAACTAGAATGTTGAGAAAGGAAAAAGTAGACATCGTGGGTGTGGGCCGAGATGAGCAAACAAGAAGTTCACCCACAGCTTTGGTATTGATTTCGATTGCAGAGAGCCATGGATTAGGGGAGCAGCTAAGTCTTGGTGAAAGCGGAGAAGACAACATGGAATCCTGCAACTTGGAGAACACAGTAAGTACTAACATATAGTATCAATTGTGAATCTTTCAGGGATTTGAGTAAGGAACTTAGTGGACATATTAGAATTAACTCTACATGAAGCCTGCGACAATTTGTTGTACCCAACGCTATAGTAGTGAAGACAACGCAATAGTAACTGTATGGACTCCAATATAGGGTAGGTTGCACCAATGCAGTGTAGCACCAATGCAGTGTAGCACCAATGCAAAATTCCTATGGCGGAACCGTGTCTTATGTAGAATCTTTAAGACTCTTTTGTCGAGCACTTTAAGTATCTGTTCTTGTCGTGCAGGTGGCGGACTTGGAGGTCGAAGGTCCACTGTTTGGGATGGCTTCAAAGCAGCAGATGGAGGTGGAGAACATCGGTCAGGGGAGCAGACTAGATGGACACAAAGTGCACTGAGGATGAAGGTAAGCCTACGGGTCATGTTTCACCTTCGTCAATAGCTGGGGTTTTGAGTACTTGGGACATTCAGATTCTGGGGTTTCAAGCTCTAGGGTTTCAAGTTCTGAGTGCTCGCTCTGACCTCATGGGTCAGGCTTGTGAGCTTCTGAGGGTTTCAAGTTCTGAGTGGTGACCATGTTTTGCTCGCCTTTTTGGTCTGCCGGTACCGGCACTGCAATTTTGGTTTCCTCAAGTGTTCAAGTTTTGCTCGCGGTTTTGGTCTGCCGGTACCGGCACTGCAATTTTGGTTTCCTCAAGTATTCAAGTTTTGCTCGCGCTTTAGGTCTGCCGGTACCGGCACTGCAATTTTGGTTTCCTCAAGTGTTCAAGTTTTGCTCGCGTTTTTGGTCTGTCGGTACCGGCACTGCGATTTTGGTTTGCTCAAGTGTTCAAGTTTTGCTCGCGGTTTTGGTCTGCCGGTACTGGCACTGCAATTTTGGTTTGCTCAAGTGTTCAAGTTTTGCTCGCGCTTTTGGTCTGCCGGTACCGGCACTGCGATTTTGGCTTCTTCCTTTCGGCAATCTCTTTAAAATTAGCGTGGCCAGTATAAATTGAACTGAAAAGTATAAATACACATACATATGTAACCTCCAGTAGAATCAAACTTGAGAATTTTCAATCTTGCCACGGCCGCTTCAGGACCCCAAACGGACTGCCGGTACCGGCAGTCCATTTTCCACAATTTCAAGGGCGCATTATATACCATTGGAAAGGTATTCTCAAGACCTTTCCAATGGTATACTATACGCTCCAGGATTCAAAAAATTGCAGTCGCTACACCAAAAAGAAACTCTAGCAGAATCAAACTTGAGAATTTTCAATCTTGTCATAGCCGCTTCGGGACCCTAACCAGTCTGGCGGTACCGGTAGTTCCTTTTCCACAATTTCAAGGACGCGTAATATACCATTGGAAAGGTATTCTCGAGACCTTTCTAATTGTATATTACACGATTCATGATTTAAAAATCGTAGTCCCTCCATCGCTAAGAAACTCCAGTAGCATTAAACTTGAAAATTCTCAATCCCGTCATGGCAGCTTCAGGACCCCATTCGGTTGTGACTGACCTTTCAGATTTTTGTACAGAATAGTTTCTATTTTTTTAGATCAATTTTAAGAATCTTGTGATAAAGATCAAGTGTCTACGTTGTGCTTCACAAGAACCCCTACTCACCTCATCCGGTGTCGGCTACCCTCCAAATAGGGTGTTTAAGTCTGTAGAACAAAATTTCAAGATTTTAGAATAAATTTTAAGAACTGAGTGGTAGAGAACAAGGTGTCTAGTTTGTGTTTGACATGGCCCCGCCCCCACCCCAGCGAGTGCGAGCTACCCTCCAAACATAGTGGTTGAGTTTGTAGAAAAGAATTTCAAATTTTCAAAATCAATTTTTAGAACAGTGTGTTAATGATCAGGGTATCTAGTTTGTGTTTGACAAGGGCCCCTCCCACCCCAGCCGGTGCTAGCTACCCTCCAAACAGTGTGTTTGAGTTTGTAGAGAATTTATTTCAATTTTTTTGAATCAATTTTAAGAACTATGTGTTAAAGATCAATGGGTCCAATTTGTGCTTGACATGGCCCCCCCACACGCCAGTGAATGAGAACTGGGTGTCTTGTTTGCGATGGCTACCCTCCAAACAATTTGTTTGAGTTTATGAAAAAAAATCTCAAATTTTTATAATCAATTTTTTGAAACCAGTGTGAGAGATCAGGGTGTCTAGTTTGTGCATCACATGGGCCCCTCCTACTCGAGCCGGTGTCGGCTACCATCCAAATAGTGTGTTTGAGTTTGTAGAAAAAAAAATACGAATTTTTAGAATCAAGTTTATGAACAGAGTGTTTGAGAACAGTGTCAGTTTGTGCTTGACAAGGGCAACCCCACCCCAACCAGTGCTGGCTACTCTCCATCCACAGTGTTTGAGTTTCCGTCATACATTTTTATAATCATGCTTTAGATATCATAACAACTCACATCAAGTGATTTTGTAGACACTTCAAAAATGGATGCGGATCGATGGTGATTCTCAGGAAAATGAAGATGACATTGAAGGTGCTCATTCATTCCTCATGATTGTGCTCTTTACATGTCATGATTTGACCATTGAAACACTAAATTTTGTGACTACATTTTGTTGAAGTTGACTTTGTTGACCTGAAAGAAAGTACGCAAGGAGGACAGCTAAACGAGCGAGATGTTCATTCCCAGCTCAATTCCATTTTGTTGAGGAAGACTCCAAACACAAGAATCAAATGTCTTCGATTCCAACCATATCACAAATCTAGGTTGCTCATTCTCTTTTGTAGAATGGTATGCCTTCCTGTTGTGAGATCTTTTCTCAAGAACGACATTATGAAACTGACTTCACATTTTACAAAGACTGGATACATGGAAGGCAACGGTGTTTTCTATGTGGCCATTGAAGATAACAAAGGTAAGACTAAGCTTGTTACTCCAAAGATTACATCTACGAAGAGTCCACTCTCCACGAAATCAATTGGTACAATTTCCATGACTCAAAGTTTGATATCGTCATGTTGCATTTCATCCTCTCAAACCGATACATATTCTAATTTAATTGTTTCTGCAGGAGAAACGAGAAGTCCCATGTCACTTCAAACTTTGTGCATCGACCCTATCGAGTTCGTAACATTGGTTCCCAACCTCTCTCATATTTCCAGTCTTTGGTGTAATCGGAAGAGCTTCGACTGTATGAGATAATGCAAAAAGGTCCCAAGACTAATATTTGGTTCACACTAACTGTTGACTCTCTTAGTGCTCTTTCAATTAGGTATACCACTCTATCTACAATACAACTTTTTTTTTATCCTATTTTGGTTTCATTATCTTAGCAAATCTCCATGAGTTTTGTTGTATTTTAAATGCAGCAAGAGATTGGAGAAGTCATTGTTGTTGCTCAGAGGAAGTTCTATAAGAAGTATCCCAACCTAGAAGATTGGACCCCCAAGAGACTTGATGAGCTTGTAAACAAGGCTGTGAAAAAAACCAAGGTTCACTATAAGAGCAAGTTGAAGAAGATTCTTCTTGTTGTTGATCCAATCAACACTTCATCCTTCCTTGATGAAGTGAAATCTCACTATGAATGTCACGATGAAGAACTAGAGATGGAAATTGAGAAGCTGTATATGCTTGGCACATGCGCCATGGATCTTTCAATGAAGGTTCTCTGGCTTGAACGTTGAAATCAACCTCTTGTTCTTTGAGTTCAACTCAAATTTTCCAAACCTAGATTTAGTGATGACTTGTTCTTAGTCTAGCTTCATGAAGCTACTTGGTGGTCTCATGTACGTACCTTAATTTCTTTGTAATTTGATTTGATACAATGATTGTAGAATTGTGCATTGAATAACTTATCACACATTGTTATCATTTCATTTCGTCCTTCTCACAGTCTAGTTATCTCTTCTGCAGTTGATCGTCGAAGTTGGGGTCATTTTTAAGGGCATTATTCGTGATAAAAAAGCCACCATCAATTACCACCCAGACGGTGGAGATCCAATTCCCACTATCTTTGACTACATCGAGCAGGTGTGAATTTCCCTTTGGCACACTGCCTTTACAGAGAATTTGTTGTTGATAAGGGCATCAACAAGAACTATCAAATTAAGAAGCAGTACCTTTTCAAGCCTACTTTGCACCGTGTTTTATATCGATATTTCAAGCACGTTGTATTCCCCGCAAAAGCCATTTCTAGATCCCCTCCTGTCTTTGTGAATTACCTTAAGCAGGAAAGGAAGGACTTTGTGCTCACTGAGTAGATCATGAAAGCTTGGGATGAATGGGAATTTTTTTTGTTGAATGGGATGAAAATTTCAAATGCTTTGAATGTTTTCATTGTTTTGAAGCTTTTGAATGTTTTTACTACGCGGGAAGCCGGGAACAAGTGCTTTAAGGCGCAGCAATAGGTCCTTTTATTAAACGCATTAACTTAATTTTTTTTTATTACACTCTAAAACCACGGTAATAGGAGGTGCTTCATAAAAAAAATTGCGGAATTTTTTTCCAAAATCTCTGCTCACCGCTCACCGCTCACTGCTCACTGCTCACCGCTCACTGCTCACTGCTCACATAATAGCATTTCCCCTTTCCACTAGGTGTAACACACATTTCAACATTAAAAAAGCATTATGTTTAGGGAGAAACGGATTTTAATAAAGATAAAAAAATTGAAGTACTTTATGATACCCATTTATACCTCAATTCATTTTTGCAAGTGACATCCAAATTGTGGCTCATAATTCTTTACGATCCATAAGATTATAGTAGTTAAATTGAATCCAAAAATATATATTTTTCATCCTTGCAAGCACTAAGGTAGCTTGACCCAAAACCACCTATTGACCCAATTCCATTCAAATGTAAATCTGATAGTGATTTTAGAGCTAGAATGTGAAACTACAATACATGCCTTATTGTTTGGCTACTTGTAAGTTAAGGCATGCTATTACGTTGCCTCCTAAATTCTGATTCTAAAACCAACAAATGCTCTACCTTTAACTGAATATTGGATTAGTGGGTGGTATTGGGTAAGGCTATCTTACATTTTAAACTTGTTAGCATCACACTTTGTAATATTATATTCCACTATATAGAGAGAATATTTTCTATGGTGGAGTCATATGATTGAACACTTTCCGCATATGAAATTCTAAACTCATGTACATTGATTACAAAAGGTGTGAGTGTACATACCTTTTTGGTTTGCAAATCCCCACTTTTTTAATGATGAATTACTCCGCTCATACATTTGTTGAAGCATATCAAGCTAGGTATCTATATATGAAATTATGGCCTTACTGAAGGCCTCTGGCATTTATTATTATTATATATATGAGAGGAGAGTATGAAAAGTTCAAGGAAAAGTTGTTTCACAAAAGGAAAAAATCTGGAGGTCAATAATAATTTTTTTCTGTAGGGAAAACAAACACCATTAGAGTTCACCGAAAAGAGTGTCTGAAAGTTGAAGCTCACCTTAGATTCGTTTTTGGTTCAGAAGACTGCAAAACTAGTCTATGATGAGTTGGAGAATAATCTAAAGTAAGGCCCTTGACCGTCATGGGGATGAAACTTGTGACCTCCTTGATAATACAGTAGTAAAGAGTTCCCACAAATTCCCCCAAGTCTATGAGAGCCGACCAAGGAACTATTCATGAACAATGCGTGTGAGAATTTGATAATATTGGGATGCAACTCACCATAGAAGTTAAAAAACAAAGGTTTTGTTTTCAATTAACTCCAGAATTTAATTTTCTATAGACTTTCAAGGAATTGATTCTTTAGATGTTATTTTGTTTCATAGTGCTCTTATAGATGATTTCAAAATCACTTTTAGCAACTATAAAATTTGATTCTCCTAAGTGTTTTGCTTGAATTTTGGCTATACATTTCAACCTCTTCTTACCATACGTTTATGATAAAAATATCAAAAATCACAAAGTTGTTTTGGCTTTGTAACGAGGTGTTCAAAATGCCAAAAGTTCGAAAGAGGAATAATCTTCCTTTAGAAGTTGAGTTAAAAAATATTTTAAAAGATTTTTTTTTTGAAATTTTATTTTCAATTTTGCTAATAAATAACGGTTAGTGAAATCATTGATGTAACCATGCAAATATGGTCTACAAAGAAAATCGCACAAATCTCATTTAACCCCTAAAGTTTTCAAAGACCAGATTGTGTTTTTTGTGCATTCGGTCAATTACTTTGAGTTGAACTTTAATTATTTTAGCACACAATTCTTTTAGGAGATATAATTTTTCACTGCAAATCCGTGGAAAATTGTGTGCACAATTCCAAGTTTGGGTGCATTTTTCTATGAAGTATTTCATTTCTTAAGTCAAATTAGTAATTTCATATGAATTTTCTGTGAGGTGCCTCCAGTTGCCATTAGTGCCAAATTTTTATTGTTTTTTTGGGAGGAAAGGCAAGGCAATTTTTGGCAAGAACAAAATATAGTAAAATTTTCTTCTGGAGGCCAAAATTTCTTGAGACATTAGAGTTAACCCAAAAGAATGTTTCAAAGTGGAAACTCACCTCATACTCACCTTCAACTCGTTTTCAGTTAAAAAAGACGGTAAAACTAGTCTATG
Organism: Pohlia nutans; assembly: GCA_022496805.1. Taxonomy (NCBI): domain Eukaryota; kingdom Viridiplantae; phylum Streptophyta; class Bryopsida; order Bryales; family Mniaceae; genus Pohlia; species Pohlia nutans. The sequence continues at coordinate 7,389,648 of CM040092.1, read as the reverse complement.
GTGAGTTGAAGAATAATCTAAAGCAAGACCCTGCACCGCCCATGGGAGTGGAACTCGTGACCTCCCCAGTGCTAGGAGGAGTTCCCACAAGTTCCCCCAAGCCTATGGCTCTATTCAAATAGATAGAAACTCCGGTCCTCTTTCGAGGCCAGCGTGAATAAAGTGTCCGTTCGTGATGTCAATGGCTCAATGCCCACCGGGCAGAAGGCCATTGGAACGAAACTACTCTTCCCTCCCGGGAATGGACACTATAGTAACAGTGGCTCTATTCACAAAGGGACCGAGGGACTATTCATGTGTAAGTCGTGTTAAAAATCTCTCATCTAAGATTGTTGACTCCACATACTTATTGAGTGAGTCTTCTACAACTCCATGCAAGCATATCATAACCCCGAAGGAGAGATGGTTTAGGAGAGACGGAGAGGGAAAGAGGCGTTGGTACTGCATACACGAATTAGGAGCTGCCCAAATTAGCTTAATATAGCATATAGACTAAGGTCCAGTTAAAGAATCCATTCAAGGCCTTAGCCATGGCTAAACTTAGCTAACCTTAGCCATTTTCATGCAGTCAGGGCCTAATTTATTAACCCCTAACTGCCTAAGCGTCCATTTTTTGGATGATGTATAGATTTCATCTATAATTTCTCATCCGTCATGCACTTATAGCAGTGTGGAATTTTTACTGTAGATTCTATGGGAAGTTAGCTTCATGCATATGTGATCCGATTAAAAAGGGGATGATTTGTGAAATTTTTATGCCTCATTTCATGTTGTAGTGATTCACCCAAAATTTTGAAGATTTCAATGTAAAAGTGCTCTAAAAAAAGTCAGCTCATAAAATTAAGCAACCAAAAAATCTCCAAAAATCACTACACTTAGAGTATTACATTTCAACCAATCACAATGAATTTCATCCGTAGATTGTCAATATCTTATTCGTAATTGAATTATAAAATAATTTTGAATTTCACGTTTCAAATTTTATACAAAATTATTGGTAATAGCAATCATAGATCTAACCGTATGGATAGAATCTAAAATTCATAACGTACAACTTTTATTCATATATCAAATTCAAAATGTCCCTCTAAGTTGCATTATATAATGCATCTTTGCAAAACTGCCGAATTTGGAGAGGGCTCTAGGCATTTAGGGGTTAAAATTCATGTACTTTTATTTACTGTTGATAATCAATTGAATAGTATTCATGGATTTCAAATATTTAAACAATAAACGGATCTAAAAGAATTGGGCCATACTAATTTGTTAAGATCAGACAATTGATTACAATACAAAACAATATATTGTTTAAAAGGAATGCATGCAAGTCAATCCTTGAGATTTATATTATCCTTATAACTTTCTATATAGTCACATTAGACTAAGACATTAATGTGGAAGAAATGATATTATTAATGTTTAAACAATTTTAGTTGTATAGTGCTCGGCTAACAATAACATTGTCGCCTCTTCCATCCACCAATGAGAAAATTGATCTAAATTGGTATTTTATAATTTTTTAAAATGTGTCTCTTATCTAATAATATTATAATCAATTATATCTATTTCACTTCTAAAAGTATATTTTTTGATTTTTAGTGAGTTTTTAAAGTGGTTTTGGTGATTGACTCGACAAATTAATTTAAAAATAATTTATGATAAATTTTAAAGTTCCAATTAGACTTGCTAATTAAAAACATAAAAATAAACAACTGTTTGGTTAAAAAAAATTCAAAAAATTTACATATTTTATATAAACACAATTGATTGTCGCCTATTACATTTTACTACTTCAAACTTAGGCTTAGAAAACCCTAAAACCGCAGGAAACCCTAATAAATACTCGTCGGCAATTGCTCGGGAATGGAATTGATGCTGGTTTAGAGATTATTGCCGGCGAGCTCTTCTCTTCCTTTTCCTTTCTCGGACGCATTCATTTTCTGCTTTTAAAGCAAGTTCAATCAGTTTGTTTGCTCAGCTTTGGTAGTTGAAGAAATTTGTCCTCCTCTCTGTTTGAAATTTGGTTTCATAGGCACTTCACGGAAGGAAAAAAGCAATGACAATGGTGCGGGAAGCATTTACGAAACCCTAGCTCAACACGGTTGCTTATTAGTTTGTAAGTCGGTGAAGATGTTTTTACAAGATATAGTAAACCCTAGCTTCTGTTTTTGAATCAAGGACCGACAGCTCATTCAGTTCGTTTGTGTTGCTAATGAGTTTTTCATCAATTTTGAGTGTCATTTTCAACTCCTTAATTTAATTTGGCATTGTTGAGATTTTCATTTTCGGTAAGTAACAGTAGACAACATGTAGTTAAAGTTGACCAAATTGCCCTCACTCCAAATTTGGTTATGCTTCCCGTTTCAATTTTTTGTTTCCGCTAAATTTGAATGTCGGATCAAACTAAATTATGGAACACTGACCTTTTGGAGGTGAAAGTTTTAAAATGCTCGTTATTGAATTTTTTTTGTAATCGGACGACTGGTGCAGATGAATGAGAGATTATTGATATAGGTCTCAGGTCTGAAGATTGGCTAGAATTGTCATTAAGTACTACAGAATTGAATGGAATTATCGGGCGCTTCAGGGTTAATTTAGGCCAATATGTAAGAAGAGCATGCGATGGGAGATTATGATTAGATGATGAAGGCTGCAAGCATATCCTGTTTTTGCATTTTCATACAATTGAGACTTGCTTGTACTACTGCTTTCTGTCATTGTTGTTTGAGCTCTTGAATTATTTTTTGTCAGAAGACAGTTTAGCATTTTTGCTACTTTTCCATGGCTTGAAGAGCAATCCAGCTCCTTGGATGCTCTTTTCATATTAATATATAGGTAATATCAGGGTAATACACATGTGCTACTTAGGCGATACCTGGGTGATACCTAGGTTTAAAGAGGCTACACATCTTGACTCCATGTAGGAAATCTGGCTATTATTCCTTTTTTTTTTCAAAAATTCTTTGTATCAATTCGTCAGCCCAAATTTCATGTAGCAATTTGGCTAAAATTATCAACAGAATGGTGACTGATTGAAGAGGAGTGAGCAGATATAATCACTAAAGATGCAGCTGAAGTGATGAAAGCCAAATCAGAGGTGTGTGCCATCAGAGGTGTTGTGCGTTTGTGACGGTCCAGAAAGAATTCTTCTCTGAGTGTATTTGAACGGGTGGTCTAGAGGAACATAGTTTTGTTTGTTTTGCTTGTTGTTTCCTTCGAATTCAGTCTATATACATACAGAAGTCGTTTAATGGCTTTTGGACCTACGGTGTGAGAGTTATGGATTTTTAATTGAATTTTTGTCAACAATAAATTATGGATTAATTATTCTAAAAAAAGAAGAACTAAACGCATCCCTAAAGCACACTAGGCCAACGGCACAGGGCCACATCAGTATATTATAACATAAAGTACTCTAGTTTGAGGTTAAATCAAACAGCTTCATGTTTCAAGACATTTGTGTAATCGTTTTGAATAATTGCTAATGTCTGGTTGTGCATAGTAGCATAATTCAAGTCTATGTACATTTGGTGCTGGAGAGTTCAGTGGACCAAGGGTTTTCAGTTTTAAAATGACAAATTCAATTGATCATGTTGTGAAAAGTATAATTCGGATGGGACCAAATTTCATATCACCAGAACTACTAAAGATCCTTGCATGTGTTGATCAGAAAACAAATAAATTTGAACAAGAGTAAGTCCAAATAGCACCTACTCAAAACTGATAAAAAAAAATACATGAAGCCTAATTGGGCTTCTTGGTCCTTTAGGGGTTATGCATTTTAGACTGTTGATTTTGAGTTTTTATGCTATGTGCCCTGACATCAGAGTTGCACATACAACTGTGTGATGATCCAGGCTTAGGTCCACTCTTGACCGCGGTGTGGTGAGGATTCTGATGCTAAAATGCTACGTCCTCGATTGTCAAACTCAATCCATTGTGATTCAAAGATGCAAGAGGAGTCCTCGCTATGGAGTTTGCTGCCCAGTGAAATTCTTGAACGAGCCCTTGCTTTGCTTCCCTTACCAGATGTCTTCCGAGTGCGCGCCGTGTGCAAGAGATGGAATGCTTTGATCCACTGTGCACAGTTCCAAGAGTGGTCTCTGAGATGCCCTGTAGCTTGGGGACCATTCTATTCGCCTCGAGTTGGATGGAAAGGGAAAGGATCTCCAGTGGTCCCATGGTTTTCGTTCGACCTCGCAGAACGAAAACGGATTACTATGCCCCCGTTTGAATTTCCATTGTTGAACCGAACTTCGGGCTGGAGCTTGATGGCAGCCAAAGGAGGACTCGTTTGCTTTCGAGCTTCGGATGGCCGACGAATCCTTGTTTGTAACCCTATGACCAACAGGTGGAAGGAGCTTCCCTCTGGAAGGTTCGATCTGCGAGTCACGATAATCAGCCAAATGATAGTAGACGAACAAAGAAGCTCATACAAGATCCTCCTTGCAGGTAATCAGTTGGGCCGGTCACGTAAAAACTCTAGTTATTGCATTTTTTTCGCGTGTATGGAGGTCGTGCCATATTTGCACATGCGTACTAAATTAGTGCAAAAACAATACATATCATTTCTGTAACATTATCAGTGTGGTTGTCATACATTTTGGACATCATATTCGTATGATTAAAGTACATAAACCATACTCCCTTTGTTTCATAATAAGAGTCCACTTATTTGGTGTGTTTTAACTTAATGCTTTTATCGCCAAAAAAATTCATCTAAAATTGGTCTATCTTCAATAGTAGTATATAGTATTTGTGTCACTCTCATTGTCCGCCCCGTTTGAAGTGGACAACGCTCACGTTTGAAGTATAAAATATAGGACAAAAACTAGGAAATAAACAATGCCAAAAAAGTGGACTCTTATTATGGAACAGAGGGAGTACGTTTTTAGTAAACATTGTAACGACACGATTTATGTTATTGGCATGAACTTACGAACCTTGAACCCTGAGATTAGCATTGGCACCCTGTCGTGTAAGTCAAGAATATGCTGATAGGAGTTGTTGTGTAGTTGCAAGTCTCTTGATAAGATCCAATTCCTTTTCTATACAATCTGCATCTGGTTGTTACTAAAGCTTTTATGGGATTGAGTCCTGTTCTTGCAGGTAATGTGGCTTATACGCGGCCTGATGCCAGATATGGCATGGTAGATTTGTACGACTCCATTGCGAACAAGTGGAATGCAGCTGAGAATTTGTCAGTTGGCAGTGTTTACAAATGTGGAGTTTTCTGCAGTGGTGAATTTTACGTGTTGACAGGGCGTTTCAGTACTGGTCCATATGCAGTTGTGATCCTAGATTTGACCACACTGAGATGGAGGGACAAAACTATTCCAATTCCTGAAGGATTCCAGAATTACCCCTATATCGTAGCGTGCTCGGGTCGAGTGTACTTGGTGGGTGGAAGTTCGAGGCTGCCCATGACCAGCATTGGCGTTTTCCAGCTAGATCCTAATAACCTTTCCAGATGGATCAAAGTAAGCGAATACTTGAATGAGGAATTCTCTTGGTCCACAAGAACAATCCATGGTTGCGGGTCGAATGGTTCAAAGCTTTATGTGGTTACATATGCATTCGACATGCAGGTCGCTGACATGCGGGTCGCTGTTTACGATTCCGCAACAGGTGTTTGGGAAGAGCCCATCATAGGCAATTCGTTTGATATGAGTGATGTCTTTCAGACCAAGTTCACTTTTCAACCTAATCTTCGAGTTGCACCTTGAGGACAACAGGTGCAGGGACCGCCTCGGGTCATCTCTATTTTTTCCATACATTTGAGTGGTGAATGTTTGTGCTGGCGGAATCTTTACATAACATTCTTAAGCCAGTACTACACCACACCCTTTTGCTTGAGCAGAGAATCAGCATCTGAATTGGGAATCAATGATGTGGAACATGTAGAAACTATTTAAAAACAGAAATCTGCTACGCTGCCAACCCATCTTAAGCTAAAGATGGCTTTGATTCTCCTGATTCTCTAGATTCCTGCAACGATTCTGGCCTGCGATGCTGATTCCCAAGGGTGGATGCTTTAGAACGTTATGTACATTGAGGTGGTGACAGGAAATCGTTATGTGTGAGTATTCCAATTCCCTTCATTTAAAAAATTTGCTGTGTCATTTGCTCATAGATTCGTCCTGCAATGACTTGCCCTAGTACTGAGTGCATCAATTGGCTCATCAAATTTCTGAAAACTTTGATTTCTAATTTCCTACTGAGATTTTTTCTGAATTAATTCTTAGGTGGCAATTAATACTCTGAACTTTAGTTCCTAATTTCTGGTAGTTCTGTACATGTATAAATCACTCTCTGAACCTGACTTCTCAGAGATAGATAGGCTCTACTTGTAGTTTTTAGATCGAAAGATTTTATTCCTTAAGCGTTCACACTACAATTACCCGGTCAAACCTCATCAATTCCTCACATTTTAGAATATGTTATATTTATCTAGTATTTTTCTCGTATAAGGTATTGTTAAACCGTCCTTTTCTGATTTTTTCGTGATTATTTAAATAAAAATAAAATTTGTAAGATTTTTCAAAGATTTTTCTTGTAAAAATCATAGTAATTACAAAAATACCCAGAATAGTATGAATCTTTTAGGAGAAATGTAAATAATAGTGATGAACAACAAAATGTAGGTGGGATGTTTCTTGAGCTTACATAAAAAGAAATTCTATATTAGAATTTTGGGAGTTTGAGCTTTAAAGTTTTGTAAAAATCGCAATTTTAACAATTTTGAAGAATGTTAAATTGGACTAGGAAGTAGAAGATAATCCCCATACTTTCTTAGTTGGGACCATTTTCATTTGAAATTAGGAACTAGGTGAAAATCAACGTTTGATTGAAAAGCTACCAAACATGGTCCAATAGGGCTTTTTGCATGCTTAGGGGTTAAAGACTATAGGTTTTTGAATGAAGATTAATCCTAAGTGCTGAAGTTAGAAATAGAAAGTCCAGTTATTGTCATTTTCAAAACATTTTCTATTGTTCAAAAATGTTGGGTATGCTTTCTTCTTTCTATTAGTACTTTGAAGCTTCCTAAATGGTTCATTTCATCTCCTACAGATATAGAAGTGGTTTATTTTATGTTCTATAGATATGTAAGTGGCCGCTTTTGACCATTTGGGCACTTACGGGTTAAAGAGTTAGTGCATATAGAGGCTAGGGTTTCTCTCTTCTTTAAGTCACTTTGGCTTTTTGAAAGGAAGAAAGTTACTTTGGTACTCATAGTTTTGTTACAATTGGACACCTCTATGGATACAATCGTGTATGGATTGTGGTAGGTGCCTTCTTTTGTATTTTTACTAGTTTAGATAAAATTTCCGCCATGTTGAAGAAATCTTAATCATAAATAGTCGTGATAGGGTAGCGTTGCTCACTTTTCATTACACGATTCCCTTTCTCCATGACTTTTAACATACTCATTTTTGTGCATGTGTATGTATTTTTGTAGCAATAGAGAAAATGAGCACCGACATGGGCCAACCTAGTTGTATGAATAAGTCATGAATTGTTTAAAGTTTTGAATTAGAAGGGTCCCAGTCACAAGCCTAGATTACCCTTGAACCATGAATATTGCATCTTCGATGTATTTCATAGAAGCATTTTTTTTTACCATCCAAAAATATTTGATGTCTTACAAGTTATGTGTTTGGATGATGCTTGCATTGTAAATAGGTGACTTTTTAGCCCAGTGAATAATGCTTCCAAATTTATTCCCTTTCATATATTTTGCAATGCTTAAAACGACTGAAATGGGTGTTTATACCTCACATGTACATTGTTGTTTCATGACTATTCTCATCTTATCGACCCTAATGATCATTCTACCCCTATGAATGATTTATTTGTGTAGATCAAAGTGTCCTTAAATTACTCTAGGTGATAGTCCTATTGGTTGTTAGATTCTCTTTGCCACTATAAAGTTGGCATTTCAATTCCTACTAATGTTTGTAACCTAAGCAGATGTAACCACTTGATTTGGTAAGGAAACACAACTCTTGCCATTATCCAAAGATTCAAGCCTCAAACTTATCTTGTGTTTCAAATAAAAAAAACTATTTGTCCAAACACCCTTTCTACTAACTACACCGAAATCACCATATTTTGTGGCTCACGATATTTACAAGAGGCTTTACTAATAATTAAAATTTCAAAATATTGTGGTGAAATTCATCCAAATTCAATGAAAATTGATCAAAATGAATGAAAGTTTGTCCAAATGGATGAATGTACTCACGCCATTCACCCACCCACAGTATATGGTGATTTTGATGTACCAATTGCTACCCCAAGTACTTCTATAATGTCACTTTAATACAACACCATGTTACAGCACACCATATATTATCGCGTGGATTTTGGGCCTAGGCTGAGAGGTCTGGGTGTATTTTATATTGAGATAAGAAAATGCTGTGCCACAACAAGGGACATGGGCATAAATTTTAAGCTCATTATAATTGGTGACCTCTTTATCCATCTCTCTGAACTATTTAATTGTTGACTACTTAAAAATTGTATTGATGAACAATATAAATATATAATACAACAGATGGTATTTTACAATATAATAACATGTAATAAAGAAATGCGTAGTAATGACTCCAGCTCATTTTAAAACCTCCAGCAAGCTTTTATTTTAAAATATGTTTTTAAATAACCATACTGTAGAAATATTAAAATCTAAATAACATTCATAGGAAAATAAGTAACAACTTCCAACTACACTCCTCCATTTTAGGTTCTTTATCAGACACATGGAAAGATTACCGTACCCGGAAAGCAGGGTTGGCAAAAAAAATTATTAAAAAGAGATGCTCAAATTTTTAGAAAATTATTTTTTCAAATAAAGGATTTTTTCTACGGTGAAAAAGAGAATATTAGAGAATATATGTAAATTTTTTAGAGAATATTTTGCATCAATTTGGCACTTTAATTAAATATCTGTCGACTGTGTCTTTTGGGTACGGTACATGGATACATAATAGAAACTCAAAATCATCTTAATTATTGTGTAAATTAGTGTGGATGGCAAGCACATAGCATGAAACAATGTAAGAAAAGCACAAAAAGAAAAACTTTAGCCTTTAGACCTGCTCAAAGAACGAGCTTGTTGGAGACAGTTTTCATAACTAATGGCATCTCCACTAGTGCAGTAAAACTTCATCAACAAATAAAATTTGTTCTTGAATTTAGAGGACGGGCTTTTTGTTCACTCTCACTAAACATAGTTTCAACCAATCGCAAGTCTTGTAGTATGCAAAAATAAAAAGTAAGATATTGTTTATCATGACTTCTTGTTAACTCTAAAATAAATAAATAAAATTGTGTTTATAGGGAGATTTTGGCCTCATCAAAATTGCTTATAAAGGAAATTTGACAGTGAGTCTTAACATTTATTATAAACTTTTCTTCCAAATGTTAGAATATTTGTTGCACATTGGAGATACCTTGACATAAGTAGTGAGTACTAACCAATGTTGTACTAGTATCACATGATTCTCAATATAATGAATGAATCAGAGTCATTATTCGAAGTAGTGGACTTCAATTGGATGTTTAACTGTTAAGGGACCATGGATTTATGGTTTTAAAATGACAAATACAATCAATCATATTATGAAAAATATAATTCAATTGGAACTAAATTTATTATCACTAGATTCTGGGAAGAACATTGCATGTGTTTGTTAAAAAACAAATAATTTTGAGCTATATATATATATATCATACCCGGCCATTAGAGTGAAGGTCCGAGAAAAGTAATAATAAAAAGAGAATCCCAAAATTTTAGGAATTTATTTTTTTTGAAAAAAATTCTATTTTCTGTGGTGAAAAAAAAGAATACTCGTTAGTATCCTTAGAATCTTAGAGAATATTTGCATCATTTCGGCAATTTTTTTAAATATTAGGCATGAGCTGCTGACCCTGACGTCCGAGTATGGTAGTTCCTACTCAAAAGTACTAAAAAGAACATAAGGCCTAATTTGGGCTTCTTGATCCTATACAAGTTAAAACGAATCATTGTCCAAGGATTCAATGTAGAGAAAGATGCCATACCATTTCCACCCTAGCACTAATTAACCAAATAAATAGTAATAAGAACTCTAGTCCCTGTTCTAGGCTAGCGTGAATAATGTGTCGGTTTGATCCACCTGTGGTTCAATGTTTACCAAACAAAGGACCAATGGTGCAAGACTACTTCCCCTCTCGAGGGTGGACATTAACCAAATAACTACACTGAATAGGGGTCTTAAAGGGACCCATACTAATTTATCAACATTTCACACTATATAAATATTTTCCATTACTATACAGAAACACGGTAATTTCATTTATATTTTTTGACACATATAGTCAGACAATCGCAATTTTTATTTTATTTTTGCCAAACAATCTTTTATTTTTTTATTTTACCACAGTGTAAAAATAAAAATGAGTAAGTCCCTTTAATTTTTTGGTCCCCTTAAAAGTTAAAACGCCTATTCAGTGTAGTAATACAGACAAGTGACTAATAACCAAAAATGTCGCTGATGAGATTGATGGACACAGAAATCCGACAAAACAGTGCGCCTGCATTTGAACGCATTGAATGAGCTCCATCCAGAAGGATTGCGACATGACATTCTTTGAGCCACAATCTTTATATGAAAAAGATTCAACTGATAATTGTCAATAGCATACACTACTTTGCTGGTCCAAAGGATTTGGGGGTAGTTTTTTGGGGTAAGGTCTCAATTGGGATGACAGCCCAAGAACATGCTTTTCATGGGGAACGAACGCATGCAGCCATGCATCGTCCATCGCCACCAACTCCCAAAGAAAGGTATGATTTTCTAAAGGACTGGATCGCTGAAAGAGAAAGAGACGTCTCATGGAGCCTTGTGTGTTGAATCTTTGTTTTGAAACTTCTCTATCCACTCTATTTGGGACCACCCCTGCCACGGCATTTTGGGAGAAAAGCCCGGTATTGCGATGGCGTTTTAATGAGGGAAAAGTGAGTAGGAGAACTGTATTGAAGTATTTGCGTTACAAGGAATGTTATAAATCGTGTGAAGATGAACTACCCAGTTGCACAAGAAAGGATTAATGAGCTTGGTGGCCAACTTTCTGTGACCACATGGCTGTCGAATTACTACCCACTTTACCAAACCCGTCGTGGAAAAACAAACTAGTCATCTTTCACAACACTCATAACATTCTTTAGCCAACGTTAGTACTCACCCTTTTTGTCGTGGACTTGTCAGGGGAGGAGTCAAAACTTAAAATTTTCATAATGAGAGCTTCGTGACTCGTGTATCACACTGAGTGGCTTCACTGCTGCGAAATTGTTAACAAAGCAAGCCATCCTACCTGACTTTAGTTGATCACAACAACATTTCTCCTAAGATTCCCTATTCTTATGGTTTTGATTCAAATTCTCTGACAATTCCCAAAGGTGTCCAGAAGGCAGGCTATAGAATGTTATGTTGTTTTTTTCTGCAATCTAATTACACTTAGTCTGACCTTGGGTTGTCTTACGCGACAATTGGACAAAGTGTTGAACAAGATGTCAAAAATGTCTAATAAGATAGAAGCACCTTGAACTGTGAAGTTAAGGGATTTGGCATACATTTGCTAATGCCGTAACCAAAGAGTAATTTTTTTCATAAGCAAAGAAAGAGGCCTTTAATAATGCACATTTTTGCACAATTTTTTGTTCAATGATGTATTTGATACACACTTTTTTAAAGCAAAAAGTAAGTTAGCACCCTTAGTTGTTGAATACGCCTCCCTATAACGAAAATGTTGGAAGTACTCGTTTGTGTCCCGGGGAGTGCACTTAAAGTGAAGATTAGAAATACACGTGAGTGCGTTTTAATAGCATACCCCCTACAATACTTGGCCTTAAAATAGTTTTTAAATTAAGATTTTTTAGGGGCTAAATCATTACGTATATATCTATCATTTGGTATAAATTTCAGGACAAAATGTTTCTAAAATCCTATAAAAGAAATGATAGAAGTTTGCACTAAAATGTGTTGTTTTTCGCTTCAAAAATCAATTAAAAAATATGTACAAGTGATTATTTTTTGAAATTTATACAACAAGAACTTTAGATTGTGTTTAACAACTGCATATTTTTTTTACAATTTTTAGGTGATTTTTTAGTATGTACATAGGGGGGTCAAAAGTACGCACTCACGTGATTCCTAGTCTTAACTTTAAGTGCACTCCCCGGGGTTCGTGTACTCAATTTTGTGAATACATGAACTAAAAAAATAAATGTTCCAGGGTACAATGAAATAGCAATAATTGAATGCACTAATTTTAAACGAGATATAAAAAAGTTGTTGCAATAGGTTCAACTTGCTGCAATTGCAAGGGAAGTCTAGATTGTCGTTCATAGGGCATTCACGGTTTGAGGTGGCTCTACCTTAAACCTCTTGTCTGTCATACAAACATAGTCTTAGAATAAATATAGAATATTCTTCAATAGCCTTGGAATATTTCATCCAAGTAGTTTAACATATTTGACACTCGTCTAATCAGACACTCACTGTGAGACATTTAATACGACGTCAAGTTGGAAAAATGTGTCAGACATGATGTTCAACCCCGGCTTAAGCACTTGGATTTCATCAAACAAGGAACCACATCATCACCAAAAATGGGCTTTGGAATATTAAGGTCCCCTAAAGGACCAAGAAGTCCAAATGTAACCGCATGTTGTTTTAGTAGGTTCTATGTAGACTTCTTTTGATTCAAATTTATTTGTTTTTTTTTTACCAACACATGCAACGTTCTTCATTGATTTTGGTAATATAAAAGTTGGTCCCGTGTGCATTATATTTTCCACAATATGATCAATTGATTTTGTAGTTTTAAAACCATGAATCCTTGGTCCTATAGGGGTTAACATGTAAAGAATTAAAGCCAAGTCTCATGGTTTTTGACTAGGTTATAGGAAACATGCCATTTACCACACCCTTCTTCCATACAACATAGCAGATTGCAAATCCCATTCACTTGCTCAAATTTTTGAATGTGGATTAAAAGTCAAGTCCATAACCAATTCCGATACCAAGAATTCATGGTTTTAAAACGACAAATTCAATTGTGAAAAAAAAGAATTCAGATGCAACCAAATTTTATATCACTGGGATCAATTAAAAAAACATTACAACCAACAAATAAATTTGAACAAAAAGAAATCCACATAAAACCTACTCAAAACAGCTTAAAAAGTTGGACCCATCTAATCACAACATAATCAGAGAAGTTGGTCATTTAAAATTTTAGCAGTTATCCAAGGCCAGAGAGTAAAAATGTGTCCATGGCAATCTTCCGTCCTATTAAAAAAAGGGTACAACCTTAGTGAGTAGTGAGACTTAGCCGCAGTGTAGTGAGTAGCGGCAGTGCCGTGCTCTTCAGTTGATTGGAGTTGATGTTCACCACTTCAGCGGAACTGTCATGTAAAGTGGCCGCATACCAAATTGTAGACGTATTCATCTCGCAACACAAATACGTACGTCGTTTGCATGAATATACAAAGTGGGCTAGTACTTCACGATATTTCGCAAAATGGTTCAGCGTTATGAATGCAGTTGGTCAGTGTATCACCATCTCAGTCCACAAGAACCAAATTACTTTGCTTCATGTAAAGCATAAACAATTATAAATTAATGTATATATACGGCTATACGCAACCCAAAATTTTAGACTACCGTAGTAGAATGTACAATCTACGCCCTACTCAGCTATCAGATTTGTCGAATATGAATTGCCTTCAGAATTGAAAATGCCACGTGTACTATTGATAAAAATGTGGCTCATTCAAGAGGATGGGGTGCGGGAGCCATCGCTTTCGAAGGATCTTGAGGTCGCATTTGGAGTGATTTTATTCTTCTTGCGCAGCAGCGTTGTCAAGTTGTCAACGAGTGTCCGTAGGGAAAAGATGTCGTTGTTGGCTGCGACGACAACGTAACGCAAAGAGTGGGCGTAAAACGCGCACATCCACTTGAATGTTACTAGCGGATTGACAAGGCCTTGCTTCAACATGCCATGATTTGGTATCGGTGGGTATCCATGGAAAAATAACCCCGCTAGTAAATGACCCTTCTCGCAACGCTCGCCCATGATCGATCATGTTGCGTGACCACCAATAGTATAGTAGTTGTACAACAACTACAAAGACGGACTCAGTTCTGCCACAGACTGGTCCCCCATTTGTTTCCTGGTTTCCGGCTCCGCGAGAAAGGCACCTTTTGAATGCGCGTATTAACCAGTGGATGGATGATGCCCTGTGACAATAATGATAATAAAGGCTGTGGATGAATGAATAGTTTTATCAGGCCGGCAATGTGACATGTTTTACCAGTCACGTAGTGAACCATTGATCAGAAAGTGTGATGTAGATTAGTGTATACCCAGGCACCGTGAAGGTCCGTCGGATTCAAACAGAAATTATGAATCTTTGGTGAAGCTCAAATTCAAGCATTGATAAATTAAGAGTCTTTGGAGTTCTGTGAATCCCTGAGAAATTTCAAAGCAAATGCTCATATCTTGTAGAGATTCAGTTATGGAATGATGTTTTTGCTTACTGTAATAATCATATTTGTTAAGCCCTACCCATGAATGACAGATGGGTATGGTAGTTGATTGTTTGAGAAGGTTTGGATGTCTCCATTGCATATATGTACCAAGGAGCATACGTGATGATTAATCATATTAGCATTTAATAAATTAAGTGATGAGAAAACCACACTCTTAGTCCATAACTAACCCCCTCAACTTAAGTTACCCTCTCAGAAGGCTGTGGAGGATTCTTTACATCATGGTCAGTTTTAGATAATTTATTTTTATTTTGTTAGAAAGTGCCACGTGTCATCTTGTGATTGGTTCAGGGTGACGTGGACCTTTCAAAATCTGGCTTGGAAATTCAGTTTCGACATCAGGCTGTCTAATCTGACCGTCATGTAAGGTAATGCCAAACTTCAAAGCCTCGTGTTTATACACGTTACTACATCCCTGAAACTAATAATTTTCCTCATGCTTGTTCTTGAACCAATGTAAGCGGTCTCAGTCCTGCAAGGCAATGTAAGTTGATGTAAGAGCAACTCACGGTTTTTACGAGATTACAACGGTTGCTGAGTTTTATTGTTCAAGGTTAAACTTGAGACTTTTTTCATGGAAAATTTTAATTAATTTAATTCATCGATCAAATTTAGATAAATTCTGAAATTTTATTGAATTTTATCTCTAAGTACAATATACCGTATCCTGTTGTCAAGGTCGGTATCTCATGCCAAATAATTATTTTTTTGGAAGTTTTTTTTTCAACAATGTCAAATTTTGTGAATATTTTTCAAGATTCTTTTTTTCATCATACAAAATAGAATTTTTTTGAAAAAATAATTTTCAAAAGATTTAGGCTTCTCTTCAACTTATAATTATATTTTGCCCATCTTTTCTGCTGATTAGAAATAAAGAAATCTTGGTTTTCAAACATATCAATGTTTGTTATCTCTAAAGGATTGGGCATTCCAAATTGCAATTTTCTGAAATTTTAGTGTAGATGCTCATAAGGATTATTTTGAAGGGGAGTTCAGTTTCATGAGATTAGAAAAGTAATGCAAAAGTTATACGATTGGCAACCTCATAGTGGGCAACTTAAGAAACATGAAAATTGCTTTTGTAAAAAAAAATATATAAATAAATTATAGTAGGATATATCCATGTGTATAAAGGAAGGCTTTGTTCATTTGATCCTCATGAGCGAAGTGAAAATTAAAGGAGTTTTATTTTGTAGGTAGTTGGAAAATCTTCCTGAAAAAAGAACAAATGAAGTTGGTATTTGAACACAATTTAACAACGATTTTCAAAAACACAAGACATAGATGGATTGCTACAAAAAATTTACATTGGGATTGATATGTTTCAATTCTATGGTATGATTATTAGCAAATTATATTGTATTTATATATTATTTTTAATTATTATTTTTGGTTCATCTTGAACCTCCTTCCATATACTGAATTTTGAAAAATGAAAATCAAATTATCGTTTTTTGAATTTTTTCAACTCAATTCTTCAAAATAGTATTCAATTGCTCAAGTTGTAGGACAAACTCATTTGTTTTGTAAAAGATTCAAAGTTAAAACTACACCATTCAAATTGATTGAAAATGACTTGTTGAATTACTATAAACATTATAATCTTAGAGATGTTGAAAAAAGTAAATTCTAAAAATTAGTAAAAATGAAGACATGTAAGTTAGGAACAAAATCCTATGGTCAATAACATTATACAAAATAGAACCAAATTATTTTCAACATGTAATGTTTTTGACAATTTTGTTCAAAACAATGAAAAAACTTAAGGAAATCAAATTTTGGTTGATATAAATTTTCACCCAAAGATTATTATTATTTATTATTTATTTTTCATCCATTGTCCTGCATTTTTTTAATGCATGACAATTTTGTGTGTTTTATGAAGAAATCGTCAAACCTTAAAAATCTAACAACATTGACAAGACTTTTGCAATTTGATATTATATTAAAGATTAAAGTCGAAAATCTTTAAAAAAAACATTCAAAAAAATTATTTTTTATTTTCATCCTTTAAAAAATCATTATGTGAAAAAATCATAAGATAAAAATAATACTAAATTTCTAATAAATTTAACTTGAAATTGAACCATGCTATTCTTGATCCTGAAAAATTTGTACCAAGCCATGTACAGTACATCGTAGGGCAATGGTCTGATATGGGTACCTCAAAAAGTCTTTTTACCTTTGAAATCAACCCCTATGGCAACTTTGAATGAGTTCCTCTTTAAAACAAAATAAAAAATGAATTGACTGGATGTGGTTTTGATTTCCTTCACTCATGAAGTATACCAAAAAAAAAATCACGGAAAAAATGAAGAGTTTTAAAGATTCTAAAAGAGAATTTTTGTCCAAAAATAAGAATTTGTCACAACTATTTAAAAATATCCAAGACATTTGTTTGAAATATCCAATGACGTCATTTTGGTACCAATTTTTGATATAAAGTACATCTACATATGTGTTATTTGAAATGATTAATTTGAAGGATTTAAAATATAAATTATTTTGTACTACAATGCTTGCAAATGCTAAATTTTGGCAATTTTTCCCACGAAGCATAAAAACATGAAAATTAATTTATTCAATTAAAAATCTGAATCTAAATTAAAGTATTTTATGTCACCTAGGTGTGAATATTTTTATAAAAAAATTATTTATAATTTTAGTCATTTGAAATGGGCAAATTCATGGAAATTTGGAAAAACCTAGTATTATTTTCATAAGTTACCCGCTTTTGCAACGACTATGTTTTACATTTTTTTTTAATTGTTCTTTTGTCTTACTTGGTATAAAGTTTTATATCTCATTATTAGAGATTTTGATCGATGGTTTGACAATCACCTACAATGCATATACAAATATGAATCCAATTAGGCACATGATATGTGTGATTCACAAATGTTACAAGCTTTTTTATATTTCACATTTTTGTAACCACTTTTTGGCTTCTTGCAACCTAAAAGGTTGCTGAAATTTGGGCAATGAATTTATGGCAAAAAATTATTCTTCAACATATCTCTATTTTGTAAATAGAAAGAGACCAAACTATAAGCAAACGTAAACAAACAAAATTCACTTATAGTCATTTGTAAAATGCTATGATAAATTCACGCATTGAGGAAAATAAGGTGTTTAGATTGTATATGTCTATATGGTTTAGTTAATAGAAAAACCTTCAACAAACTTTTTATTTACACCAGTCTTGTTTAATTCTTACGTCTTTATACAATAAAAAATAAGTTTGTCATACAAAAAAATAAGTGTATTTGGAACTTCACTTTCATTGATTTTTGTCAAATCAATTCAATCCTCTTTAGTCGTAACTCTTACAAAACCCTAAAGAAGAGATGAACCTAATTCAAAATTCACTTTGTATTCTCCTCGGTATTCTCACCATCTTACTCTATAATATCACAAGACGTTGCATACAAAAGTGAAAACTAAAATCTCAACAAGTGTGAAAAGGGTTTTAAATCACTTTCTTGATTCCTGTGACCCAAACACTTCTTTAATGTCACATTTTTCATGGAACTCCATATAATCACGTGGGCATTTTGGACACCTAAACTGTGACATTAAGGGCCGTTTTACACTAGGAGTCGGGCCCATGTTTATGTATAAAAGGACTGAAATCCTCGCTTCTCATTGGTCAAAAGCCTTAGGCGGGGGAAAACCGCTTTACACTAGGAGTCCATCCCAATGCAACCAAAACATTTTTTACATTAAAACCGACAAGCTCTTACACAGGCCCAAGTACTATCTTTGGGTTCACCAAATATAGAGGCTCAAACTTTGGATTTGGGCTCGACTGCACATTTCACTAAAGTAAATTAAAAAATGTTCAAAACCACCTTTTTCCAAGGCTAATATGGGCTGAAATTTTCAAGGATTATATACAATGGGCCAAACTCTTGGGCTCAACGCCTTTACACTAAGAGTCGGGCCCATAAACTCCAAGAATTTTATACAATGGGCTCAACTTTTGGGCCCAACCCCTTTAAAATAGGGACACTTGGGCTCCATTCTCATCTTATTATATTGAGTACTTGAGGCTGGGCCTAAGGCTAATATTGGCTGAAATTCTGTTGGGTTGGGCCAAGAAAGACGGGCCCCACCCCTAAGTGCAAAGCAGCTGTAAATAGGTCTGTGTAGCAAATTGGTGGGCGGTGCACACGGTGGTTGTTCACAACGACAGAAATTGTGCACATTGTTTGGTTGCTTGACAACAAATATTCCAAAGGAGGTGAATCCAGGCTGTGTCTCAGAAAGGCAAGTTATGAATCAGGAAGACGTGAAATGTCAGAACAAGCTTGGAGCCAGGGTCATGGTGTACATTCTGGACTTGGATCTGTTATTCAAGAAATGATGAACTTCTGCTGCACATGCCCGGAAAGTTGATGTGACCGGGCGGTGCCTTTTAGAATGCTGGAGGTCGGAAAAGAACACTCCACATCACGGAAGTTACCAGTTTGCAAGCAACAATCAATTTGAAGGCAACAGATTGAATACATCTCAACAACGCAAAACTGATAATAGCAACTACAACAAAAACTGAAAATAACTACAAGAACGAGCAGTGAAGAAGGCAAAACAACCATGTTTCACAGAAGGAAAAAAATATATAAGAAAGAATGTTCAATTCCATTCATAAACTAGACGGCCATGAAAATAAGGCAGCAAACCTTTGAATAGAACCAAAGAACATTTACAGAAAAAATGATGATGTCAATCTCTTTGTATGGTGATGATGGTGATGATGGAGAAGTGGAATAGCCCACTTCAACCAATAACTAACACTCCTGTTCTACAGAATCTCTCTATAACCCCTAAATGCCTAGAGCCTTCTCCAAATTCGGTAGTTTTGCAAAGATGCATTATAAAATGCAACCTAGAGGGATATTTTGAACTTGATATATGAATAAAAGTTGTACATTATGAATTTTAGATTCTATCCATACAGTTAGATCTATGATTGCTATTACCAATAATTTTGTATAAAATTTGAAACGTGAAATTCAAAATTATTTTATAATTCAATTACGAATAAGATATTGACAATCTACGGATGAAATTATTTGTGATTGGTTGAAATGTAATACTCTAAGTGTAGTGATTTTTGGAGATTTTTTGGTTGCTTAATTTTATGAGTTGACTTTTTTAAGAGCACTTTTACACTGAAATCTTCAAAATTTTGAGTGAATCACTACAACATGAAATGAGGCATAAAAAATTCACAAATCATCCCCTTTCTAATCGGATCACATATGCGTGAAGCTAACTTCCCATAGAATCTATTGTAAAAATTCCACACTGCAAAAAGTGCATGACAGATGAGAAATTTTGGATGAAAGCTGTACATCGTCCAAAAAATGGACGCTTTGGCAGTTAGGGGTTAATCAATCGAATCTCTCTTTCTTTTAGTCAGTCCTTGACTAACTCCAATACCTCATCCAAAAAATAAACAAACACTTGAAAAAAACATATCACTTCATCATAACGCTAAGTTAATCCACCTTGGAGGCGCGGCTTTCTTACCTTCTCTACCCTCTCTTCTCCCCCCACCCCCCCCCCCCCCCTTTTTCTGCTCCCATTACAAACGTTTTGAGGCCTCTAAAGGACTGCAAATTTGGCCAAAGATGCCATGCAAAAAATTATTAATAAAATTAAAATATCTTTAAAAAATATTTTTTAAATTTTTAATATAAAAAAATCAAATCTCATGTGGCCAAAATTCGGCCACGCCAGATGTGGATTTTTTTATTTTTATTTTTTATTTTTTAATAATAATTTTAAAAAATGATAATTTAACCCTTTGACGCGCCAACGTCCATATTCTGAACGCTGGATGATTTCTGACGCGTCCCTTCACTACATACTATGATGTTTTTCATCCATCCAAAATTCTCTTGATTCTTGTGCTAGTTGAATACCATTTGTACGGTATGGATCTTCAAAATAAGATATTGTGAATTTTTGAAAAATAACAAAAGTGGTTTATGTCAAGTTTCATTCTTAGTTCAAAAAGTGAGACCTTAAACATGATTTTCCATAATAAGTAGAATCAAATAATGGAAACCATACCATCTCATAGTGCATGTTATTCCAATTTCATTACAATATTCTTGATTTTTTTGTGTTGATTTTGGATTTTAAAGTTAATTTTAAGAGAAAACCTTGCAAAATTAATTAAAATTTATTAATAATAAATATGATGAATCCAATTGTACAAATGTTATCTTCACATTGACATTTACAACTTTGCTTTGTACATTAACTCCATTTTCATTTACAATCAAACATTTTATAACAAATCTTTGAAAACAGTGTTGAATCGGGACGTTAAAAGGTTAAGAATGTTTTATTTCTAATTTAAAAATTATTTTTATTATTTATTGTTATTATTATTATTATCTTGGCCCAAAATTTATTTTATTTTATATTCGTTTATGTGCATGATGGTGCTAGTTGCTCTCACGGCCTTTTGGCGACCTCAAAATCTTACTAATGCTCTTTTTGCTCCTTTCCAATCGGACTCTTGCGTTCAGTAATAAAAATTTATGTCAAATTTGTCACCAATTGTAATGATTTTTTCTCTACTACCTCATCATCTCCAATATTAGAAAACATGTTGACGAAACATATATAGTATTCAAAAAATACAAACAAAACGGGGATTCTCGGGGCATTTCTAGTCGGCTTTCCGCACGGAAAAACCTATGGTGAGAGGAATGAAATTGCGTAGCAAGCAACAATGAATTGATCAATCAGAAAAAATTGAGCGAGCATCATGTACAAGAGCATACTACATAGGAACGCAAGATCATGGGCTCATTACAATGGGGCTAGGTAAAGTATCTAACAAGAAAAGAGAATTTTGGACAACAGTGTGAACCTCTGACAATTTTTTATATTAAAAGTAGAACTCTAAAGAAATGAAGACAAGTAATGTTGGCTTTAAGACCATCGTGAATTAAGGGTTGGTAGAGGTTGTTCCATTAACTACGGACGAGAATGTAGGTAGCAAGTGTCACTAAAACTTTCTTTGTATGGGGAAGGTTGATTCCACTTTTACATGTTGAAATAGTTTATTTTTTAGAGTTTGTACAACTCAACACCTATTAGTAAAATCAAATTTTCAAACTTTTGAATTATGTGTATGAAAATTGTTTAAGTGTTGATTTTCCAAAGTTTTTTTTTTTAAAGTTAAAAAAAAAAGTGTACGATACTTTGGAAGCAGGTTCAATGCCACTCTGCAGAATAATTATTATTTTCTTAAATATATTTCAGCAAAATGAATATTCCTCACAATCCTTTTTTCTTTTACAATTTAAACAAATTATTTCCCTAAATTTTCAGAATCTATTTTTAGAGTATTTTTTGTCGAATCTGTCGAATCATTTTCAGGGTATGGTATTAAATTTCTCAAAATTTGAACAAACTCCAAATTTTCTTAACTATTTATGAGATTGCCTTCACTTTAGGTCAATCTTTTTTTTTAAGATTGTTGTAATTTAACTCTAAAGGTCCTTTGTATTTTCGATAAAATGAGCACATTAGGATTGAGGATTTAAAACAGAAAGAAATGCGATTGTGGATTCTCCTCATTACCTTTACATACAATAGAGTTATTTGTAAAGGGAACTGGTTTGTTGCCCTCCTTTTTTCATAGAAAAGAAAATCTAACCTGTATTTGAGTGTAGCCGCAAAGTAATCGTGTGAAATAAACTCAGGATTTGAGTGTTTTATGGAGGTATCAATTGCCACAAATGGCACAGATCTCTACTTCCTACCACTACCTCCCTCATTTAGATCTAAGATCTAACTTCGAAATCCAAGTCCCTCCCATCAACCAACGTCCCTCAACTCACAATCAATGTCCCTGACACCACCACACAAGGAACTTGTGACTTGACTTGGCGTTTAGTAAAAGCCAGGACAAAACTAGTGTTTTGGAATTCTTGACGGCTGAATTGAGTCTATCTTGAGTTCTATTTCTGGTCTACAGTGAAACCTTGCCAGTGGCATCGGCGACCCTATGATTTTCAATTTAGAGGTTACAAACTCAGGGTTTGGGGTACTTTGCGGATAACTCTAATATATACGAAAGTTCTGAGATTCAAATCCACAAAGTGATTATTGTTTTTTTTCTTCTATACATGAACCTAACTTCCCATAAAATCTATAGTAAAACATTCACACTTCAAAAAGTGCATAATGGATGAGAAAATAGAGTTTGCTCTGTACATCATGTAAAAAATGCATGGTTGGACGTTTAGGGCTAATGAAAACTTTCCATTAAAAAAATCTCAAATTTATCCTTGAACAAAAAAACTCAGCAACTTGTAATCTCGTAAAAGCCATGGGTTGCTCTTACATCAACTTACATTGCCTTGCAGGACTGAGACCGCTTACATTGGTTCAAGAACAAGCATGAGGAAATTATTAGTTTCAGGGATGTAGTAACGTGTATAAACACGAGGCTTTGAAGTTTGGCATTACCTTACATGACGGTCAGATTAGACAGCCTGATGTCGAAACTGAATTTCCAAGCCAGATTGTGAAAGGTCCACGTCACCCTCAACCAATCACAAGATGACACGTGGCACTTGTAAACCAAAAAACTAATTATTCAAAACTGACCATAATGAGAGGCTGAAAGGGTAACTTAACCCCTAAGCGTCCCTAGCTTTTTTGGGCTTAAAATCATCATTGCTTTTGATGTGTTCTAGGTCTAAATGTAAGTGAGGTATAGAAATCTTAACCGTACAATCTTGTAATATACATGTTGTAGATCATGTGAATCAATTTTAGGGTCATTTGGTCATATAGATTGCAATATCGTAGTGTTTTAGTGTTAAAAAAGGATGCTGAAATTTTCCTAGCAACACAGTTAGAGGTGAAATTTGTTTTCAAATTACTGAAATGAAAAAACTTTGAACTATAAAGTAGTTCAAAATCATAATATAAACACATTGGTACAAAAAAAAAAAACTCATGAAAAAATTTAATGTGCCCTAAAATGGACTTGCAATGTCAAAAAGTAGCCCGAAAAGTGACTGATTTGACCCAAAAAGCAAAAAGTGTTCAAACTAGACCCATGCATTAAAATGACTCCCAAACATTCAAAACAACACGGATTGACATGAAAATTTTACCATGATAACTAGACTTCAAGGGGAATCCAATCCAATAATTTTAATTGAAAACGGACATGGAATGAAGGAGATACAAGCCCCCGAAGTTGCAGCCATCAAAATGCACAAAAACTGTCCAGAAAAAAGATACCTACTTTCAGATCACCAAAAATTTGATACATCTTGGATTGATCTGAAATTTTTACCACACATTCCTTACATCATGCGGTTTGTTTTTTCAAAATTTAATTGAATTCGGACACTTTTTACAAAAGTTACAACTCTTTGAAGGTGAATGTACCGCAAAAAACGTCCAAAATATGGACGTCGGGACGGTTAGGCGTTAACTCCTAAGCGTCCCTAGCTTTTTTGGGCTTAAAAACATCATTGCTTTTGATGTGTCATAGGTCTAAATGTAAGTGAGATATAGAAATCTCAACCGTACAATCCTGTAGTATACATGTTGTAAATGATGTGAATCAAATTTGGAGTCATTTGGCCACATAGATTGCAAGATCATAATATTTTAGTGTTAAAAATGAATGCTGAAAATTTTCTAACAACACATTAAAGGTGAAATTTGTTTTCAAAATACTCAAATGAAAAAACTTTAAACTATAAAGTGGTTCCAAATCATCAAATAAACACATTGGTACCAAAAATAACTCATGAAAAATTTGATGTGCCCTAAAATGGCCTTGCAATGTCAAAAAGTGTTCAAAATAGACCATGCACTAAAATGACTTCCAAACATTCAAAACAACATGGATTGACATGAAGATTTTACCTTGATAATTAGACTTCAAGGGGAATCTAAACAACAATGTTTATTGAAAACGGACATTGGATGTAGGAGATAAAAGCCCCCAAAATTGCAGCCATCAAAATGCCCAAAAAATGTCTGAAAAAAGACCCCTGCTTTCAAATGATTCTCCAAAATTTAATACATCTCTGATTAATCTGAAATTTTTATCACTCAAACTAGACATCATGCGGGGGTTTTTTTTCAAAATTTAATTGAAATCAAACACTGTATGCAAAAGTTACACCTCTTCAAAATGAAAGTAACTCAAAAAACATCCAAAATATGAACACCGGGACGGTTAGGGATTAAGTTGCAGGGGTTGGACTAAGAGTGTGCTTTTCTCATTACTTAATTTATTAAATGCTAATATGATTAACCATCACGTATGCTCCTTGGTACATATATGCAATGGAGACATCCAAACCTTCTCAAACAATCAACTACCATACCCATCTGTCATTCATGGATAGGGCTTAACAAATATGATTATTACAGTAAGCAAAAACATTATTCCGTAACTGAATCTCTACACGATATGAACATTTGTTTTGAAATTTCGCAGGGATTCACAGAACTCCAGAGATTCATAATTTATGTTTGAATCCGACGGACCTTCACGTTGGGTATACACTAATCTACATCACACTTTATGATCAATGGTTCACTACGTGACTGGTAAAACATGTCACATTGCCGGCCTGATAAAACTATTCATTCATCCACAGCCTTTATTATCATTATTGTCACAGGGCATCATCCATCCACTGGTTAATACGCGCATTCAAAAGGTGCCTTTCTCGCGGAGCCGGAAACCAGGAAACAAATGGGGGACCAGTCTGTGGCAGAACTGAGTCCGTCTTTGTAGTTGTTGTACAACTACTATACTATTGGTGGTCACGCAACATGATCGATCATGGGCGAGCGTTGCGAGAAGGGTCATTTACTAGCCGGGGGTATTTTTCCATGGATACCCACCGATACCAAATCATGGCATGTTGAAGCAAGGCCTTGTCAATCCGCTAGTAACATTCAAGTGGACGTGCGCGTTTTACGCCCGCTGTTTGCGTTACGCTGTCGTCGCAGCCAACAACGACATCTTTTCCCTACGGACACTCGTTGACAACTTGACAACGCTGCTGCGCAAGAAGAATAAAATCACTCCAAATACGACCTCAAGATCCTTCGAAAGCGATGGCTCCTGCACCCCAGCCTCTTGAATGACTTCGCCTTTCTACGTACGTTCGTGCCGTCGTACGTACGTGACTTTTGCTGATCGTTTTCTTGGGAGCGCAAACTGTGGAGTCCGTCCACTCACACCCTCTTTTTTCTGATTTTGAACAAAATTGGTTTAATTGCAAGATAACAAAATATAACAAGCAAGTATGGTTGTTCACTATAAGCTGATGTCAGATATGGCGCACTTGTTGCCTACGTCCACGTGACATAGTTAGAACTATCCATATAGACTCTTTATTCACGATCTATGTTTTTCTTTTAGGCTTTTTAAAGCCAGAAAGTACCAAAAATAATTGGCGTGCACCAAGCTTTAATGAAAAATTTGAAGACGCCAAATTGTTTTGATTTTGGAAAATTATTCGGATGAAATCATTAATTTTAAATGAAACTCATCTAAATATGTGGATGAAAATATAGTTCTATCCATGATGTATATACCATAAGCTGATATTAGATCCGGCGCACGCTCACATGTTGTTCTTAGAACTACCCCCAATAGACTCTTTATTCACGATGGTCCTAAGTTACTCTTCTTATTTAAATCCTGCATACATCATACAATGTTTCTCAAAATAAGTAATTTTTTTTGTCATCCACGTAAGGAAATTCATTTTAATGAATGGTACATGTGGCAGTTTCAATTCTAAAGGCGATTCATTTTCGTCAAATCTGATAGCTGAGTAGGGCATAGATTATACATTGTACAAGTCTAAAGTTTCGGGTTGCGTATAGCCATATATATGCATTGATTTATAATTGTTTACGCTTTACATGAAGCAAAATAATTTGATTCTTGTGGACTGAGATGGTGATACACTGACCAACTGTATTCATAACTCTGAACCATTTTGCGAGAAACCGTGAAGTAGTAGCTGACTTTGTATATTCATGCAAATGACGTACGTACTTGTGTAAGTCTTGGTTGCACTCCCTTGGTGCCCAGGCAAGTGGTGCCCAATTCAACACATGCAGTGATTTTGCCTGGACATCTCCCTGGGGAGCGCCACCTTTTCTACTAGTGTTGCGTGATGAATACGTCTACAATTTGGTATGCAGCCACTTTGCATGGCAGTTCCGCTGAAGTGGTGAACGTCAACTCCAATCAACCATCCCAACAGCACAGCACTCCGTCCCTTCACTGCCGCTACTCACTACTCACTACTCACTACACTGCAGCTACTCACTACTCACTAACAAAAATCATGTGGTAGTTCAGAAGAACAACCAGTGGTTGATTTGGGGCTAAATAGAGTTATCCTTAACCCCTAAAGGACCAAGAAGCCCAAATTGGGCCTCATATCTTTTTTAGCAGTTTTGAGTAGGTCATTTGTGGACTTCCTCTTGATCAAGTTTCTTTGTTTTTTGATCAACACATGCAATGTTCTTTAATAATTCCGGTGATATAAAAAAAATTCCCCTCTGAATTATAGTTTTCACAATATGATCGATTGAATTTGTCATTTAAAACCATGAATCCTTGGTCCTTTAGGGGTTAAACTCAAAAGAAATCAATCTGTTTGAGATTTCATTGCGTAAATGATAGACAATTGAAGAAATTGACATAAGTTTGGGATAAAAGCTGGTTTTTCTGGAGTTTGAGGATGATTCTAATATTGCTGGATTTTTATTTAATTTTTGATTTGGGGTATCATGCTCCAAGCCCATATGAAGAAAATGCAATAATTTAGTCCCGTTTTCAAAAAAAATTAAAATGTTTTTATGTAGATTTTTAGCGAGATTTTTGTATTGTAAGATTTGTAGCTATTGAATTATAAGAAAATTATGCAAAATTTGAATTTGAGTTAAAAATTGGAGCCACACCACTATTAGAAAGAGTGGTCTTTGGGCATCAAGGAATAATGCTAGAGCATGGTGCCCAAAACCCATAATTGGCACTAACTTGGTGCCAATATGGGCCTTGGGTACCACCTTCTGACCCGAGGCTTTGACACAATTCATTGGTACTCGAGTACCTCTTTTCTACGAATGTCCCAATGAAAATAAAATCACAACTGAATGCTTCACAGTACTTTCAAACCATTTGTGGAAGACAACAAAGCTCATACAATAGTTCGGTTTGAAATTTACCATGTGCGTAAACCTTAACCCCTAAGGGTCCCTAGCTTTTTTGGGCTTAAAATCATCATCGCTTTTGATGTGTTATAGGTCTAAATGTAAGTGAGGTATAGAAATCTCAACAGTACAATCTTGTAACATACATGTTGTAGATCATGTGGATCAATTTTGGGGTCATTTGGCCATATAGATTGCAAGATCGTAGTGTTTTAGTGCTAAAAAAGGATGCTGAAATTTTCCTAGCAACACAGTTAGAGGTGAAATTCGTTTTCAAAATTACTCAAATGAAAAAACTTTGAACTATAAAGTAGTTCAAAATCATCATATAAACACATTGGTACCAAAAAAGCCTCATGAAAAATTTAATGTGCCCTAAAATGGCCTTGCAATGTCAAAAAGTAGCCCAAAAAGTGATCCATTTGAACCAAAAAGCAAAAAGTGTCCAAACTAGACCCGTGCACTAAACTGACTCCCAAACATTCATAACAACATGAATTGACATGAAAATTTTACCATGATAACCGGACTTCAAGGGAAATTCAACCCAACAAGTTTTATTGAAAACGGACTTGGGATGAAGGAGATACAAGCCCCCGAAGTTGCAGCCATCAAAATTCACAAAAACTGTCCAAAACAAAGATACCTACTTTCAAATGATCACCAAAAATCCAGTTCATCTCGGATTGATCTGAAATTTTTACCACACATTCCATACATCATGCTGGGAGTTTTTGCAAAATTTCATTATTTTTGGACATGTTTTGAAAAATTTACAGCTCTTCGAAGGTGAATGTCCCCCAAAAAACGTCCAAAATATGGACGTCGGGACGGTTAGGGGTTAAAGGACCAAGAAACCTGAATTGGCACTTCTATTTTCTTTGCATTTTTGAGCAAGTCCTATATGAACTTCCTTTAGTTCAAATTTATTTGTGTTTTGACTGGAAAATACAATGTTCTCCAGTGAAGCCAATGATTAAAATTTTGACCCCATCTGAATTATATTTTTCACAATATTATGGATTGAATTTGTATTTTAACCCCTAATGAACCAAGGATTCATGGTTTTAAAATGACAAATTCAAATGATCATATTGTAAAAAGTATAATTCAGCTCGGGCCAAATTTTATATCTCCAAAATCAGTGAAGAACATTGCATGTTTTTGTCCAAAAAAAACAAATTTAATCAAGAAGAAGTCTACTTAAAACCTACTCAAAACTGCTTAAAAAAAACATAAGGTCCCATGGGGGCCTTGTGGTCCTTTAGGGGTTGAATCCGTGAATCCTTAGTCCTTTCGGTATTAGAGTGTGGTTTTCCACCTTCTAATTATCAGTCGATCAGTTAGTGAGTCAGAAGAACCGGCCATTGTATCTTACCAAGCCTCTGAGACTTTCCAGGCTTACCAATGAAGCACGCAACTTTGTACCCCATCTGTTAGAATTGCCACATAAGCATGGTCGATTAAAATGATTGAGGGTACTGTACTACTCTTTTTTAAAAGGAAGATTGCCGCGGACCGATGGTTTTACTCTCCGTCGGGCCTCAGACAACTGCTAAAGTTTTCAAATGATCAACTTGTCTGATTATATTGTGATTATATGGGGTCAAATTTAATATCACCATAATCAGTAGAGAACATCAATTGCCTGTATTGGTTAATCAATAAATCAAAAATATAAAAATATATGAAAATATATAAAAAGTTCCCACATAGTGTTCATACTTCAATAACCTTCAGTGCATGATCCTTCCAATCATGCACTGAAGGTTATTTTTTATGCCTAAAAGCAACAAAAATAATTTGCACGCACCAAGCCTTGATGAAGACGCCACATTGTTCCATTTTTAATTTTTTTATAAATCGGATGAAATTGTCAATTTTAATGAAATTCATTCAAATATGTGGACGAAAATACACTTCTATTCAAAATATAGATGATTATTAAATTATTTGGCTACACCATTTAATTTTATGTCGTCACTTTAGCACTTCCAAAAAAATAAAAAATCCCTGCTTCTGATGATTTTAAGACACACATGGTTTTTGAGTTTTTCTCCTTAGGAATAGCTTATAGACTTGATTTTCAATTCATTTATGGTTTCAAAACCAAAAAAATCAATTGATCATATTTGGATTATTCTTAAAGTCAGCAAAAGATAGCCGTGTGCAGCAAGGAGTTTTTGGCCTTGATATGGATTTTTTTGACACCCACTCACACAAGCCACCAAGTTAGCTCCTTCCCTTGGAGGAGCATGGGGTTGGTGTGGGGATACGTGGAGATTCCTCCATGGGAACTCAAGCTAGGTTTGGAGGAGCTTCTCTTGCATTGGGGAGGTTCAAGGTTCAAATCTATATGACAATGCAATGCTTTGTGATTGGTTGAAAAAAAAGGGACTAGAACTCATTTTCTCCGCCTTTCAAGTTAAAAAAACTAGTTCTGCCTTGTCTTTCTTTTTGTGGAAATTTTTTGCTCGACTTTATGGATAACTCTATTCTGGAAAATACAATGCAGATGGGACCAACTTTTATATCATCAAAATCAATGAAGAACATTGCGTATGTTGGTCAAAAAATAAATAAATCTGAACTAAAAGAAGTCCACATAGAACCCACTAAAAAAACTTGAGGTCAAATTTGGGCAGTTTTTGGTCTTTTAGGAGTTAATATTCCAATTCCCATTGTCGGTGATGACGTCGCTCCTTGTTTGATGAAATCTAAGTGGTCAAACTAAGGTTATCATGTCTGACACTTCTTTTCAACTTAATGTTGTATTAGATATCTGACATTGAGTGATTAATCAGACAAGTGTCAAATATTTTAGTCATCTTGGATGAAATATTCCAAAAATATTCAGTGTATATTCTAAGACTATGTTTGTCTCCTAGATGAACGGGTTTAAAGTAGAGGCACCTTGAATTGTCAATGCCCCTAGAACAACCATCTAGACTTCTCTCGCAATTGTAGCAAACTGGACCTATTGCAGCAACTTTTTAAAATCTTTTCCGAAATCAACGCATCCAATCATTGCTATTTCATTAGCCCCTGAAACGTTTCTCTTTTTAATTCATGTATTCATAAAATTGAGTACACGAACGTTCAAAAATGACTACTTCACATTGTCATTATAGGCAGGCCTATTCAACAACTAAGGGTGCGAACTTACATTTTGCTTTGAGAATGTGCATCATGCACATCATTGACGGAAAAAATTGTACAAAAATGTGCATTATTTAGGGTCTCTTTCTCTGCACATGGGAAAAACTACTCCTTGGCTACAACATTAGCAAATGTATACCAAATCCCTTAACAACTTCACAGTTCAAGGTGCCTTTATCTTATTAGACATTTTCGACGCCGTGTTTGACACTTTGTCCAGTGGTCCAGTAAGACAACCCTGGGTCAGACTAAATGTAATTAGCTTGCAGAGAAAAACAGTTGGTCGTGAAAGATGACTAGTTTTGTTTTCCACGACGGGTTTGGTAAAGAGAAGTAATTCGACAGCCATGTGGTCACAGAAAGTTGGCCACCAAGCTCATTAATCCTTTCTTGTGCAACTGGGTAGTTCACCTTCACACGATTTATAACATTCCTTGTAACGCAAATACTTCAATACAGTTCTCCTACTCACTTTTCCCTCATTAAAACGCCATCGCAATACCGGGCTTTTTTCCCAAAATGCCGTGGCAGGGGTGGTCCCAAATAGAGTGGATAGAGAAGTTTCAAAACAAAGATTCAACGCACAAGGCTCCATGAGACGTCTCTTTCTCTTTCAGCGATCCAGTCCTTTAGAAAATCATACCTTTCTTTGGGAGTTGGTGGCGATGGACGATGCATGGCTGCATGCGTTCGTTCCCCATGAAAAGCGTGCTCTTGGGCTGTCATCCCGATCGAGACCTTACCCCAAAAAACGACCCCCAAATCCTTTGGACCAGCAAAGTAGTATATGCTATTGACAATTATCAGTTGAATCATTTTCATATAAAGATTGTGGCTCAAAGAATGTCATGTCGCAATCCTTCTGGATGGAGCTCATTCAATGCGTTCAAATGCAGGCGCACGGTTTTGTCGGATTTCTGTGTCCATCAATCTCATCAGCGACATTTTTGGTTATTAGTCACTTGTCTGTATTACTAGATACTTGGTTAACCCTTAGCCCTAAACCCCTAAACATCCTCAGCCCTCACCAAATTTGGCAGTTTTGCAAAGATGCATCATAAAATGCAATCCAGAGGGGATATTTTGATATGAATAAAAGTTGTACATTAGAAATTTTAGAATCTATCCATACGGTTAGATCTGCTATTGCTATCACCAATATTTTTGTATAAAATTTGAAACTTAAAATTCAAAATTCTTTTGTAATTGGATTACGAATAAGATATTGACAATCTGTGGATGAAATTTGTTGTGATGGATTGAAATGTAATACTTTAAGTGTAGTGATTTTTGGAGATTTTTTGGCTACTTAATTTTATGAGTTGACTTTTTCAAGAACACTTTTAGACTAAAATCTTCGAAATTTTTGGTAAAACACTGCATTATGAAACGAGGCATAACAGTTTCACAAATCATCAACTTTGTAATCGGATCACACGTGGATGAAGCTGACTTCCTATAAAACATATAGTAAAAAATTCCACACTGCAAAAAGTCAATGACAAATGCGAAATCTATGTTTGATTTTGTACACCGCTCTAGCATCCATTTTATCGACGATGTACAAATTTCATCCACGTTTTCTCATCCGTCATGCACTTTTTGCAATGTGGATTTTTTACTATAGATTTTATGGATAGGTAGCTTCATTCATGTGTGAATCAATTAGAAAGGGGACGACTTGTTAAATCTTTATGCCTCATTTTATGTTGTAGTGATTCACTAAAAATTTCTAAGATCTTAGTTCAAAATAGTTCAAAAGTGCTCCTGAAAAAGTCAACTCATTAAATTAAGCAACCAAAAAATCTCCAAAAATCATTACACTTAGAGTATTACATTTCAACCCATCACAAAAATTTCATCCACAGATTGTCGAGATCTTATTTGTAATCCAATTACAAAAGAATTTTGAATTTTAAGCTTCAAAATTTATACAAAAATATTGGTGGTTGCAATCATAGATCTAATCGTATGGATAGAATCTAGAATTCATAATGTACAACTTTTATTCATACATCAAGTGCAAAATATCCCTCTTTGTTGCATTTAATAATGCATCTTTGCAATTCTCCAAATCTAGAGAGGGCTGTGGGCATTTAGGGGTTAATCCCTAAAGGATCAAGTGTTCTAAATGGGACATTCAATGTTTGGGTAGGTTCTCACAGTGTCAATTTTTATCCTACTTTTTTAAAAAACATTATGTGAATTTGGTATGTGAGTATGTTGATACAAAAATGGAGATCCAATTTTTTTTTTTGGTTCCAACTTTGTAAATGGAAGTTGTACAGAGAAAGAGGATTCCTTGGAGATTAAAATAAACCTTAAAATAAACCTTAGAATAGGGCTTAAAATAAACCATAGAAATGATTTGTTTGCATCTCTAACTGTAAGATCTTTTTTTAGATTACCAAAAGAATGCATGGTAATGCTTTCATAGCATTTGACCGTAGAGATTGCAAGTTTATAGCGTTTGATGTGAAAAGATAAAATGACAATTTTTTTCGACTTTTTCTTACCGTCTTTTTATAC